>CM066732.1:9237500-14882500 GCA_033961575.1 Aselliscus stoliczkanus | reverse complement strand
CATGCAAACACATTTTCAACTCTGTCTCATAGGATGTCTTTTGCTCTGCCTTATTTTGCATTGTCTCTCTCTTTCTTCATTCTTCTTTCACTTTCAAACCCTCATTTTCTTAGTCTCTCCCTATAATTCTCTAACTCTCCATCTCTGCCTCCTCCATCACTTCCCTTTCTTTCTCTTAGTCTCTCAGTCCCTGTCTCACCATCTCCCTCTCCCTCCAGGCACCTGTGACCCTGCCTCTCCCCATTGTCCCTGTCCCTCTTTTAACCCTAAGCTGCATTTCTGTGGCCCCAAAGCAGATCACCCCTTTCCCTTGCGCTGTATGTCCACCTCATCAGAACTTCCCACACCTTCTCCTTGACCTGGCTGGAGAAGGAGCTCAAGAGCATGAAGGACTGGTACAAATTGTCCAGAAGCTTCAGGAACTCAGGATCTCTGTAGGCAAAGCGTTTTCCAAAACAATGGAGCAGATGATGTTGGCAGTGATGGAGTGGAAGTAGACGGTAGGGTCCTGGGCTCTCCTAGGAGGAGGTGGTAGCAGGTCAGCACACAGAATCAAATGCCTGGGGAGCATTTGGTTGCTGCCTCATCTCTGTGTGACTGTCTTCTGTCACTCAGTAATGATAAAGAAAATAGGAATAATAACAGCTAACACTCACTAGCCCATATGATGTGCCAGGCCCTAGTAGAAGCACTGTCCATATTATTTTATTTAATTCTCACCTTTACTCTGTGAGGAAGGTTCAGTCTGTTATTATTCCCATTTCATAGATGGGCAAACAGAGAGGTTAAGTCATTTGACCACATAACTCATTGCTGGGGCCAGGATCCAGACCCAGACAACCCAGCTACAGAGACTGTGATGTTGGTCGCCTCTCAGGCCCAGCTCTGAGTCTGGAAACAGGTACAGTTAACTCCCTAGTAGGAGGAGCGCAGTGCAGGTGTTCAATCCATTGCATGTACAAATTAAAACACTCTGCTCTCCCTGTCCCTTTTCTGTCATTCCCCCTCTCTTCTTTTGTGTGCCACTAGCAGTCTCTGGTATTTAGGAAGCCCTTCTATATTTGTTAACTGATATATGTATGACCGAGGCACGTCCAGTAGGAGGGTAGGTGGGCTGTGAGGCCAGGAAGGTCAGTCAGTGTCAGGTAGGGCAGCCTCTCTCTGCCCATCTATCTGCCCATCTTCTCTTCTTCCTCTGCAGACCCTTTCCTGAACCTGCCTGTCTCTCTCATATTCTCTGCCTTTGATTCTTTCTGCCTCTGGAGTGTCTTTCATCCTCTCTGTCTCTGTGTGTCTCTCTCTTTGTCTCAGTCCCTCCAACTCTGTCTCTTTCTCCTCTGTCTCTCTGTCTGTGTCTCTCTGTCTGTTACCTCCTGCCTTTCTTCTCAGTCCCTCTCTCTGTCCTTTCCCTCTATTGTTCTTTGTGTCGCTGCTTCTGCCTCTTCCTTCCAGCATCTGCATTTATTTCTCACAATCTCTGGAGAATGGACCCTGTCACCTTTATATCTCATAAACACCCCTTTATGGAGAATCTAACAACAATCAAAGTGCTTCTCTGACAGCCCATCCAGCTGCCAAGAGCAGAAAACCCCAACGGACCTCTTTGCTCCCTGCCCGCTCATCAGCACTTTACCCAAGGAATGGAAAACACAGTTTGTACTTTCAAAATGTCTGTACTTTTTCCCTTTTCTCGCTTTGCTTTCCTTTATATAAGCCCTGTTTTTGCCTTTGATAGATATAATTAATCCATATTGGTTTCGCTGAACAGAAGTAAATAGTGTGATGATATATCTAAGTTTGTCTTTGAGTTATTCTTGACCCTACACCCTGAATGTCTTCTAGCTCCCTGTGTCCCTCTCTGACCCATCTCTGCCCATCTCTGTGCCCCTCCTGTGTCCCCATCCCTCTGTCTGATGATCTCTCAGGCTCTGTCTTTTTCTATCTCACCTCTCTTTCTCCCCTGCCACGTACAGACCTGTCTTTCAGTTGCTATGCATCCTGCTCCTCTCTGTTTCTCTGTCTTTCTTTCCTTCCCATTCCTGGACTCACTCTGGGATTTGCGTAGTTCCTCCACCAGACTCTGAGCCTCCTCCTGAATCCACTCCTCCACACTCCTCTTACCCATTCCGAAGTCTTTCATGGTGGCCAGAGAGAATCGCCAAAGGGTCTTCCAGCATTCCCCATTGGCAAAGATCACACCTGGGATATTAGCAGGCATGGATGGCAGAGGAAGTTGGAAGGAGATTCTGGGTCCCTCTCTACCGCTTATCCTCCCTTCCCAGGCTCACCTTCCCCAACCCCCATTCTCCATGTCCATCCCCTCCCAGTGCCTTAAAGGCCCTTACCGTATCCCTGGAAGACTTGATCAAGAACAGCAACTTTCCCCCGACCAGAGAAGGCCTCAGATTGGTCCACCAGGGCCTCCCGAATGGCCTCTATCCCACATAGCATCACCACAGGCCTTGGCCCCAGGTACACCGTGAAGACATCCCCATATTTGTCTTGGAGCTGCCAAGTATACCCAAACCCAGGGTTGCCATTAATATGCACTTCTGTGGTCATCCTGGCTGCTAAACCATGAAAACAGCTACATATAGATTGGTAATTAACCACCCCCCAAAATCCTGTACCCCAATCTGCCTTTTACCTTCTCAGGAACCAGAAACTGAAGGATTAACCCATGACCAGACCAGGGTTTACATGATTGGTTTGCTCCTCAAGCAGTGCAGATCATTAAACATTCCCTAATATCACCCTGGCCCATACCTTTGAGTCTGGTCAGATCTCCCTGTTATCACAACTAGACAGTCATCCTTCTTGTGACTCAACTTCAACCTGCTGCCTGCCTCCCGGCAAGTTCCCCCGGAGAACTACCCTGAACCATGTACTTGGTTGACATGAAGGAAAAGTGATGGCTTTCTGGGGCGTGATCATGAAATCTGAACAATCATAACACCAGTAAGCCCATTGAGAAACTGCTCAGTACTAATTAAAGAAGTTGAAAGTTCACATGTATATTTAGTGATTCATTACTTTTGGTGTACTTGTGTTCACCAAAATAAAGAACACGGAGAGGGCAGGCCGAGTAGCACATTGGTTAAGAACTGGCTTGGGAAGCCAGCTCTGAGCAGCAAGGCTCCGGTTCAGATCCCACATATGAGAGCCAGTGACACTGCCCTCTGCAGCTAAGATGGTGAACAACACCTCCACTTGGAGCTGGGTTGCCATGAGTCGCCGGTGATGGTGTAGGCTGTACCCCCTACTGCAGTGGGCTGCCATAAGCTACAATGAGTGGCCAGCAGCCAGCCTGAGCTGCCAAGAGCCACCGAGAGTGGCCATCCAGTGGCCAGCGACCGATCTGCCTCACCCAGGAAGAGAGCAATGATGATACCAACATGAGCCAGTGAAGCAACATCCTCCACAACTAGACTGAAGAACAAAAGGATAGCAACTGTCTATTACCTGTCCCCGATTCCCCAACGCTGTTCCCCTCCCCCAATTCCCCAATTTAAAAAAAAATCTTTAAAAACAGAAAAAAAGAACAAGAATATTCACTGAAACTTTATTACTAAAATGCTCAGCACCGCCAATATAGAAAAAATATACAGCAACATGTCTGTATCATGTAATATTACACAGCGAATAAAAAGAACAAACCAGTGCTACACCCAATGACATGAATGAAACACACAGGCATAATGTTGAGCAAAAGGAAGTAGACACAAAACAGTCCATATATCATCATTCTATTTATATGAAATTCAAAAACAAGTACGAAGAAACTTTTACTCTCCAGGATGGTGGGACAGTAGTGATGGAAGGGGCTTGAGGGGGTTTCTGGGGATGAGTCTGTTGTTACTTCAATGTATGTCAATTACTTCAGTATTTTGTTTGAAAAATTCAGAGCTGAGTACCTATGATTTGTGCACTTTTTAGGGTGATGTTAAACTTCAGTAACAAGTTGACTTACAATCATAAAAACATGAAGTTTACTGAAAAATCTGTTCCACTGATCCGCAAAGCCTCCCCTCTGTTCTCCCTACTCCCTGTCCCCTCTGGAATCACTTCACTACCCACCCCACCCCACCCTGAAGCCAGAGTAACCCTATTAAAATGAAAATTAATTAATATCCCTAACTGGCTCCAAGCCCGCCCCCCCAGAGAGCTCCCACCTCACTGAGATAAGACCCCAAATCTCCACCAGGATCCACATGGCCTATGACATGGCCCCATCGCCCCTCTGCTTCTCCTCCCACTCACCCTCTCTGCTCACTCAGATCCAGCCTTCATGTTCTCCCCCAAGCATGCTGAACTGACTCCCACTTCAGGGTTCTTGCACCGACACCTGCCTCTCTCTGATGCCTTCCTCCTGCGCCTTTTGGGGTCTCTGCCCCAAAACAAAGCAGGATTGAGCATTACCTTCACCACTCAATCTAAAGTAGCTCCAACCACTTTCTAAAATAGCACCCTGCTTTATTGTAATCATTGTTCTTGTCTATCAATATTTCCTTATTAGTTTATTTTGCATGACCTGTCCAATGCCAATATTTCCCGGCATACAGAATGGGCCCAGTAAATTACTAATGAATGAGTGAATAAATGATTGAGTGGATCATAGTAACTGCCTTTTTTTTTTTGAGGGCAATGTCACTGGCCCTCATATGTGGGACCAAACCGGGGCTGCTGGCTTCCCAAGCCAGCGCTTAACCACCGCGCCACTCGGCCGGCCCCAGTAACTGCCATTTAATGAGCATGTACTATACACCAGACTGTATGTACTACCCCATCCTATCCTCAGAACTTCTTACGAGGCATGTATTCTTATTGTCACCATCTCAGTTTACAGAACAATAAACAGACTCATTGAATAAGAGTTCAATCTACAGGGGTCGGCCGAGTGGCTCTGTTGGTTAAGAGTTGGCTTAAGATTGCAAGATGTGAACAACAGGGCTGCTGGTTCGATTCCCACATGGGCCAGTGATGCTGTGCCGGGGTTGAGCTGACGCTGAGCTGCCGACGGGTGGCAGGATGGCTCAGTTGGTGTAACAACAAGGTTGCCTGTTTGATGGTAGGCTATGAAGACCCACAACTAAGACTGAACTTGGCACCTTGAGCTGAGCCTCTGCCCGGATGGCTCAGTGGATACAGCATGCGTTCTTAACAAGAAGACTGCTGGTTCGACTCCCGCATGGGATGGTCCCTATGCCCACTCACAACTAAGATTGAACACAGCACCTTGAGCTTAGAGGCCACGAGATGCTGATGGAAAGCCAGATGGCTACTGGTGCCCTCCACAACAAATATTGAAGAACAACAACTTGGCTTGTCCCCTTTCCCAATTCCCCAACACTGTTCCCCTCCCCAAATTTCCCAATAAAATCTTTGGAAAACATTTAAAAGAGTTGAATCTACAACACAAATCCATGCCTGTCTGACTCCAGAAGGATTTGGGAGCATATTGGGGAATGGGGGAGGAGCAGTGCCACCCTCCCCATCTTACATCATGAAACCCAGTAACTCATGTCCTCTCCTCTTTTCTCTCTCTCTCTCCCTCTCTCTCTCTTCTCCAGAAATGCAATGATAATGGAGTATCATGGACACCTAGTGGCTCCTTGGAAGATCCATGAATGAGCCTTAGGAGTCAAGGACTTCAAAATATTATGCAAAAATGTGTGTGGATATAGGGAAGAGAGGGAGCCCAAAGGTTTCATCAGATTCTCAAAGGAGTTAGTGATCCCCAAATTGTTAGCAGCTTCGGTCTATGAGGACATTAGAGGTAAAGAGACATCCAGGCTGGACACCAGCGTCCCTTCTGTGAAGTCCCAGCTGTGACTGAACTAGTGCCTTCCGCAGGCCGAGCCTCACTCTCTGTACCTCTGAGATGGGGGAGCACCTCACCTACCCAGAGGGTTGTTGTAAATGAGACTTGAAGAATTCCCATGACAATATAGGTAAATCCTAGCCACATAAATCTGAATGAAGAAACCAAATCCAGGAATTTCCAGGAAAGCATGGTCCCCTGTGCTACTGAAGACAAGGAGGACTAAATAATATGTACTTGGGGCCACCAGTACAGCTAGTCCTATATGGAAGCCTTCCTTCCCTTCGCGGGAACGAGGTGGGCAGCGAATCCATGGCTGAGGGCCACAGTTCTCAGAACTGCAAATATTCTGTACTTTTGATCTGACACTGCTACTGTTTTGTTTTTAGCACTGGTCAGGTAGGGGTGGGGCGAGTCTGGAAGGGTAAGGAGGGTTGGCTTGGCTCTGTGCTTATGCCTTCTGTTCTTCTGCTTGGCAGTAAGAGCTTAAACTGCCATTTTCACCCTTCTTCCCTCAGTCTTTGCTCTGAGGTCTCTGCTGTGATGGTGGGGTTCAGCAGTGTTAAATGGTGATCCCTCTGCTGGGACTGTGGGCCATAATGGGAGCGCTAGCAGTCCAAATTTTTCCCTCTCTTACAACTGCTGTAGCTCCGGAATGTAGGGAGCTTCGAAATCTGATCTGCATCCTGCGCCAAGCTGCATGCATCTCTGCATTTCCTCCTTCCTTCCTCCCCACTTGCCCCACGTGCCTACCTTTAGATGATTTCAGTTGCGCGTTCCTTAGTCTTGCCTGTCTGCTGCACAGGGAGTCCTCTGTGGAATTATGGTTGTTGACAGAAGAAAAACCTATTAGATTGCTGCCAATGCCCCTTTTCCTTTCTCTTCCAGTGGCGACAGAAGATGTGAAATTCTACATCCTTGGCTCATACCCAGACACCTCTTCATGCCCACTTGCCCACTCCAAGGACAGTGCCATGCATTTCCAACTGAGCAGGATGCCTCTGACTATCTGAACACCATCCACTATGCTTCAACTCCATGCCTTACTCACCAACTTTCATACACCTGAGACTGAAAGGCTCACACCTGGTGAGTGATCACCAAGTATAGAGACAGGGAGCCACCCTCAGACCCCATCCATTTGCATCTTACTCTCAGGAAGAATTTTAAGAGGCCTCTTCTGTCCATTTGCAGAAGGTTCCCAAAGAAGGGCAGAGGGTGGGGGCCTGGCGGGAGGTGGCCATGTGCCTTTGGGTGGCCACTGGCCAGGAGAAGCAAGAGTCCTATGAGGAGAGCAAGGAGGAGGAAGAAGACACTGAGCTCCATGGTCCCAGTCCGACTGCATTCCAGCGCGCTGCTGTTTCAAACTGGGCCCTTTATCTTGAGCCTGCCTCTTCACCCCTTTATGTAACTTCATCCATTCCCCGCCCCCTCTCTCATTATTTCCCAGGAATATGAACTTGAAAAAACAAGTGCTAAGGTACCCATACTCCCTGTTCAGGCAGCCCAGTGACCTGCTCACCCTCTACCCCAGCACTCCCTCCACAGATGCCAGCAGAAATCCTGTGGTAGTGTCCAAGGTCAATGTGAGTATGTGTCCATACATGTGTTGTGTGTCTTATTTTTGTGGGTATGGTAAAGATATACTGTCTACTTGTTGTGATCTTTTCTTGTGCATTGATACTTGCATGTTTTTTAATGCCTAAACCATCATCTGAAACCTCTGCTTACAAGTCTTTTCAAGAGACGAAAGGACAAGAAATTCAAAGAGCCAATTGCCAATGCATTACAGAAGCGAGAGTAGCATGGTGGAAGAGGAAGCCTTATCACCACCAAATCTAAAATCCCAACACATTGCTCCATATGTTGTTGAAGAAGGGAGTCAACAAAAATTTTACTACCCGTTGACAAGTATTAAGACACTGTATCTGCTCTCTGACCCCAGGCCTCTCCCTGCAGGCATTGACTTCAGCCAGGGTGAGTGCTGGAGAAGTATGAGAAAGCTTCTTCCTCGCAGCCACAGAAAACTAATATATCTTGGGACTTTCCATCTGGGGTCAATCCAGTTTGTATTAGTTTGCTAGGTCTGTCATAACAAAGTACCACACACTGAGGTGCTTAAACAACAAAATGCATTCTCACAGTTCAGGAGGCTAGAAGTCTGAGATCAAGGTATCAGCAAGGCTGGTTCCCTCTGAGAGATGGAGGGGAGAATCTCTCGCAGGCTTCTCCTAGCTTCTGGTGGTTTGTTGGCAAGCTTTAGTCTTTCCTGGTTTGTGGAAGCATCATCCTGATCCCTGCCCTCATCTTCACAAGACATTCATGTGCATGTCTGTGTCTAAATTTTCCCCTTTTATAAGGACACCAATCGTATTGGATTGGGGCCCACCCTAAAGACCTCATTTTATCTTAATCATCTTTGTAAAGAACCTATGTCCTAATAAAGTCACTTTTTGAAGAACTGGGGGTTAGGACTTCAACTTATTAATTTGTTTTTTTGTTTGTTTTTTTTTTTTTTGAGGACAGTGTCATTGGCCCTCATATGTGGGATCCGAACCGGGGCTGCTGCCTTCCCAAGCCAGCACTTAACCACCGCGCCACTCGGCGGGCCCTCAACTTTCAAATTTTTGATGACACATTTAAAACCCATAACACAGTCATTCATGCCACAATATTCTGAGCCCTTGCCATGCACCAAACACCGAAGTAGGTGCTGAAAACAACAAACAGATTAGGCCCCTGCCCTATAGAAATTGGAATTCACAAATCTTAAAAAAATTTGCCTCCTGCCCCTCACTCTTTACCTCCATTTCTGAAGACCTTTATTTATTGCTGTTTATTTTGTGTTGCATTTAATCCATACTCCTGTTAAATGCTTAGAAGAGTTTGGGGAAAATTTTATAACTTCCTATTGTATAGATGAAGAAACTGAGGACCAGAGAGGATAGCCACTTGCTAAAACTTACACGTTGGCAGAGCCAGCTTTTAAATCCAGGCATAGAGGACTGCAGGGTGTAGGTTTGAAGCCTCTAGACCAGGAATACTTTAATTAGGGTCCAGGCACCCCTAGAATTCAGGGGGCCCATGAACTTGGATGGGAAAAAAGTTGCATCTTTTTTCACAATCCTCTATCTGAAATTTAGCCTTTCCTTCAGTTATGAAGGCAGATCACAGTGACAGTGGTATTGGCAGTGGTAATCAGCTTTGTCACCAAGGAAACCACAGATAATTTCGTAGCATGTTATAGCTGTAGTTCTTGAAACATCATCTAGATTTATCACCACTCTATACAACTACACCACTATCTAGTTCCAGAAATTTTTCATCAGCCCAAATGAGAACCCTTTGTGCATTAAGCAGTCACTCCCCATTCTCTCCTGCCCCAGCCTTTGGCAACCACCCATCTACTTCCTGCATCTGTGGATTTGTTTATTCTGGATATTTCATATCAATGGACTCACGTACAATATGTGACCTTTTATGTCTGGCTTCTTTCATGAATTTAATTTTTTATTTTTATTTTTATTTTTGGGGGGCAGTGTCATTGACCCTCACATGCGGGACCCGAACCGGGGCCGCTGGCCTCCCAAGCCAGCACCCAACCACCGCACCACTCGGCCATTCCATGAATTTAATTTTATACAGTTTAAAATGTTATTCTGAGCAGGGGTCAAAGCACCATAGTGCATTGTAACATGTGAATGTTCAAAAGAGGATTTGTAGCTAACCTCTCATTGCACAAACTGGTTTTTAGCAGCAAACGACATTATATGGTAGGTAATTCACATTTTCCAGAGGAGGAAACCTGAGGCTCAAAGAAGGGCTGACACTTGTCCAAGTGTTTTTGGCATGACAAATAAACGATGAAGCTGAGGTTTGAGACTGAGTCTGTATGACTCTAAAAAGTAGTGCTTTACTCTGACACATGAGCACCTCTCAGTAGTATTTCTATTTTTATTTTTTGAGGAACCTCCATACTGTTTTCCAGAGTGACTGCACCATTTTGTAATCCCACCAGCAGTGCACAAGGGTTCCCATCAATAGGCAATTGGATAAAGAAGATGTGGTACATATATGCAATGGAATGTTACACGGTCATAAAAAATAATGAAATCTTACCATTTGCAACAACATGGATTAAGAAATACAAATTGGTAGTTGCAAAATAGTCATGGGGATATAAAGTACAGCACAGAGAATATAGTCAATAATATTGTAATAACTATGTGTAGTACCAGGTAGGCACTAGACTCATTGGGGGATCAGTTCATAAATTATGTAAATGTCCAACCACTATGCTGTACACCTGAAACAAGTATAAAATAATTTTGAATGTCAAAAAGAAAAGAAAGAAACCTATGACATGCAAAGTAGTAGAAACAGCTCAAGATGATCTACAAGTAAATTAGATGAATGTTTTCACAGGGGGCTGAAATCTGCTTTGTGTTCAGAAGTGATGTAACCAATATCAGGTTGGCCACTAGCCCTCATGGTGCACCTTTTGAGAATAAAAAAAGGCACCTTCTCAAGGCAAGTGGCTATTGAATGTACGGTGTGAAGAAAAATGGTGCTTGGATTTCAGTCCTGCGTATGCAAGACACAACCTTTGTGACCTCATGTGGTGGCCCTGAGTAACAATAACAACCATGTATTGAGTGCTTATTATATGTCAAGTGATTGTCACTATTTTATTGACTCCTCTGAGTTGATACTATTAGTATGCCCATTTTGCAGATGGAGATACGGAGGTTCAAAAAAAGTCACTTCCCCAGTCACGCAGCTGGAAAACGACGGAGCTAGGATTCAAGCTCAGGTCTGCTGACCTCAGAGGCCATGTCTCCCCATCCCGCTGTTCACCAGGGCTGACTAGAACAGGGAGCTTTGAGCTAATGTGCCAGAAGCATACCCCTGGGTGTTCCTCTGGGTGGGCAGCCGCCAGTGTCTGGACCAACTCCTTCAACAGAGCACCATGGTATTCTCACTGCTCCACACTGTCCTCCACGACTCTGACCACTTCCAAGACATCTCCTTCTTCTAGCCCCAGAGGTTCCTGGATGCCAAGGGAAACTTTCAGAAGAGCCCTGCCTTTCTGCCTTTCTCTGCAGATTAATATCCATGCTTTTGTCTGGCCCAGGGATTGCTGTGTGGCTCCAGGCAGGACACCTTCCCTCTCTGCTCCTTCTCCTTTAACATAAGCAAGTTTTCTGGAGGCACATGATCTGATTTCTGTTTTTAAAAGGATCCCTCTAGCTGCACACCTCTGTCCTCATGTAGCCTACGTCTGAGCAGGTTCTGGCTGAGGTGGAGCCCTAGAGGTCATTTATTCCAACCCTGTGCCACCACCAAAGGCCTGTAAGGAGCAGGGCACCACGGGCTGTGTTTGCACCCATGCTCTTGCCTCTGGGCGGTGTGTACCTGGGAAAGGGCCCACATACTTTCACCTGTCTTTTTCGTAACTCTCAGTCCTTGAATAAAGCCGATTATGCAAAGAGAGCTTGCAGCAGCAAAACAGACAACCCCATTTTGTGATATCAACCGAAAAACTCGCTCTCTGTTGCCCTTTATGGAGGGGTGAGTAACATTGTGGACTCTTCAAACAACCAGAAGAACTGGCCATTATTAACTGCTTACTCTGTGCCAGGCATTGTTGTAAATATTTTACAATATTTGTCACTTAAAGCTTCCACAACTTTTTTTTTTATAAAGATATTATTGGGGAATCAGGGAAGGAGAACAGAGAAGTTGCTGTCCTTTTGTTCTTCAGTCTAGTTGTGGGGGATGTCGCTTCACTGGCCCATGTTGGCATTATGATCATTGCGCTCTTCCCGGCTGAGGCAGATCAGTCGCCGGCCATTGGATGGTCACTCACGGCAGCTCACAGCAGCCCACTGCAGCCCCACTGCAGTCCCACTGCAGCCTACGCTGTCACCGGCGGCTCACAGCAGCCCAGCTCCAAGTCGAGCTGTTGTTCACTATCTTAGCTGTAGAGGGCCCAGGGTCACTGGCCCATGTGGGATCTGAACAGGTGGCCCTGCTGCTAAAAGCTCCACTCCCAAGCCAGCTCTTAACCAACGAGCCACTCAGCTGGTCCTGCTTCCACAACTTTAAGAGGTAGGTACTATTATCTCTGTTTTACGGTTAAGGAAACTGAGACACAGAGGTTACCAGCTGCCAAGTGGGGAAGCCAAGACTTGAAATGCCCTGCATCATAACACTGTGCTGTCTCTCTAATCACAGAGTCGTGACAATTTACAAATCTATATTAAAAATAATCACAACATGTATTTATCAAATGCTCACACGGAGCATCTTATTTAAGCTTTACACCAAGCCTGTGGAATGGATATAATGAGTCCCATTTCAGGTAAAATATACATACATAAAATTTACCTTTCTGACCATTTTTTAAGTGGCATTAAGTGCATCCATAATGTTGTGTAATCATCACCACCATTCGTCTCCAAGACTTTGTTCATCTTGCAAAACTGAAACGTAGTACCCATTAAACAGTAACTCCCCATTCCTCCTCTCTATGCCCCTGACAACTACCACTGTATTTTCCATTTCTATGAATCTGACTACACTAGGAACCTCATAGAAGAAGAATAGTACAGCATTTGTCCTTTTGTGACTGGCTGTTTTCATTTAGCATAACGTCCTCAAGGTTCATTCATGGTGTCGCACGAGTCCGAATTTCCCTCTTTTCTAAGACTCAATAATATTCCATTACATAGATATAACACATTGTTTATCCACTCCTCCCCCATGTCAGGTTTGTTTTCATTCACTTGTTCGTTCATTCACTCACTCACTCACTCAACAAATTTTACTCAATACTTACTATGTACCTAACACAAAAGCTGTGAATAGAACTGACAAAGATCCCTCCCTTCAAAGTGTTTACACTCTGATGTGTTTGAAAACATATAATAAATAAACAAGCAAAATACATGGTATATCAGGTGGTGATAAGTGCTCTGGTCGAAAATAAAGCAGGGAGGGGGTGACCAGTTAGCTCAGTTGGTTAGAGTATGGTGCTGATAACACCAAGGTTGTCGGTTCAATCTCCTCATGGGCCACTGTGAGCTGTCCCCTCCCTAAAAGAGTCAACTATGCCATTATAGCATAAAAGCATTGTGTAACCAATAACAATGGTTATTTCCCAATAAAATGAAAAAAAAAAGATTTTAAAAAATAAAGTATGGAGGAGGCCAAGGAAATGGTGAAGAGACCTTCCTGAGAAGGATAGTATTTGAGCAAAGACCTAAGGAGGTGAGGGTGGAAGCCATTTGGATATACCGTGAGAGAGCATTCCATGCAAAAGAACCAGCCAGTGTTGAGGCCTCGCGGTGGGTGGGCCTGGTGTGTTCTGGAACAGCGTGGGAGCCAGTGTGGCTAAAGTTGAGTGAGCAAGAGGGTGAGAGGTAGGTGAGAGAAGTGAGATTCAGAGAGGCCAAAGGCCTTTGTCAAAGTCACACTACTAGTAGACAGCAAACCTGCAATGTGAACAGGGTCTGCCTGGCCTCAGGCCTCCAGTTCTAACTGTAACATCATTTTGCCTCACAAATAACACTGAGACAATTCCCATATATTGATCATTTACTTTGTGTTAATCCTATGCTCACATGTTATAGGCATTATTTCATTTTACATGTGGCAGAACAGAGGCTCTAAGAGCTGAAGGAACAGGTGTGGGGACCATCAAAGGCAGGTCTCTATGAATTTCAGGTCCACGCTCTTTTTTGCTGTTGCTACACTGACATATATAGCTACAGAGTCCTTAAATTATGAACTTCAGCATTTTATTGGGCTGTCAGAAAAGTCATGATGCATTTTGCAACAAAAAAACATAGAAAAATACGTCATGACTTTTCTGACAACCCAATAGGATCTTGGAGCCAAGATTGACATGGCTGTAATGTTGGTAAAATATCTAAGTACTTCCCAGGCTGGTTGGTAAATAGCCACTACCCTGAGGAACTCCCCATACTGCTCCTGTGTTGCTTGATCCACCCCAGTACCTCCAGACCTACCCAGAATCCAGCACTTAAGGGGTTAACATGGGGCTCAGCAAGGGGCCTCTGCACCCTGCTCCTGCCACTTATCAGGTGTCTGTCCTTATTGCACATGTGTTAGACACTTGTAATATCACCCCTACTTGGAACTATAATTGACATTTCTGGAAGGAGGCAGGGTTTTCAGCTCAGAGATTAACGTCAGGTTAACAGAGCAAAGACATAGATGAAGGCGCCAAAGCCAAGGGCTGTGTTCTCAGTTGACTTTCTAGAGCGCAGACCTCATTTGAACCTGCCTGTAAGGGCAAATACACACCCTGGGCAACAAGCCTTTAATCTCCGGAGGAATTCCTTTTAGAACTAGGCCCTGATGTCAGGCCAAGTGCTGCACCCTGTTCAGTATTACCTGGGGCCTACTGGTCTCCACTGTGTTGTCTACCAAAATACTGCAGCTATTGGTCCATTCCTTTCAAGGAAGGGAATGATCTGGGCTCCTGTCCTGCTTTATCTGGCTGACCTTGGTCTACACACTCTCCTCTGAAGTTCTCCTTCTGTTTCATTGAGGCAGAGGCTGCTAACAGACACCAATACCCAGCTTCTCTCTTCCTCTCAGGCCCACAGCTAGACATTTCCCAGCCTCCCTTGCAGTTAGATATGGTCATGTGACTGAGTTCTGGCCAATGCAATGTGAGCAGAAGTAGTGTTCTCTGCCTTTTCTTGGTCTGGTCCCCAAAACCTCCCACATGCAATTCTTATTCTTTCGTCCTCCCAGCTGCTGGCTTATTAACAAGTGTTCTGTGAACCTAGAGGAAGCTGGAACCACAAAATGGAAGTGATAGGTTTTAAAGACCATAACCTTTAGATAGCGCCATGCCTGCAATGACAGACAAGGATAGATGGAGATGGCCTGCAGGCTGTCAGCATTTTTTTCCATTCAAACAACACCTCCCTGTCAGCCCTGCCCCTATATAATCCTTCTCACACCCTCCCTGGCGCTCCAGGGTCTTGGCTCAGCCTGATTTGCTTTTTTGACAATAAAGACTTCTTAACTTGCCTGACCATGCTCATTCCTTTATCGGTAAACCTATCAGGAAGGAGCCTGGGTCTCTGAATGATCACATGAAAGTCCATTCACCAACTAGATATACCTAATTAGACTTTACATAGGTGAAAAATAAATTTTTATTGAGTTAAGTCAATGAGCTTTTGGAGTCTATTTGTTACAGCAACTAATGTTATGTCTCTTAACTAATTTGATAGTGTCAGAAACTTGGGGAAATTACCTCTCTATTCTGAGTCTGCTTCCTCATCTATAAAAAGGGAATCACGGGCCGGCCAAGTGGCGCGGTGGTTAAGCGCTGGTTTGGGAAGCCAGTGGCCCTGGTTCGGTCCCACATGTGAGGCCCAGTGACACTGCCCTCAAAAAAAAAAAAAATGGAATCATGATATCCATGGGTTCTCAAGAAGATTAAGTGAGATGATATATGTAAAATTTCTGGGACATAGACACTTTGGTTCAATATATGCTTATTGTGTACATCCTTCTCCTTCCTTCCTCTTCTAATATACTTACATGAGAGGCTACTGAAAGGAAGGGACTACCGTAAAGGGAGGTCTCATAGGAGTCAGGATGTAGTACTCCATGGATGGGCAGGAGACTGTGAAGGAAGAGGCATGGCTGAATCTGGGGGATTCCATATCTGATGCCAAGAAATTGGCCAAGAAATTGTCCTGGGCCTAAATGAGTAGATCCTACACAACCTCAAAATAGCAGGTGACTCCCAAATAGTAGATCTTCCTAGAGTCTAGAAAATTAACAGCCTGGCTCCAGAATGAGCCTCTACATTCCAGAAGAATCAGCAAGAGGAAAGACCAGCAAGCATGAAAATGGGCAATACATTAGGGGTCTGATGAGGACCATGGGTGACCTAGAAAAGAGATATCATATGGAGAATGTAAAGGTGAAATTCAGGGGATCGACAATGCAGTTAGACTTAGCTAGTTTGCAGTTTGACTCACCTCATAGTTCACTATCTAGCCACCTGTAATTAGACTTAGTCTGTTTGCAGTTTGGTCCATCCTGATACTCATCTATTTTCTCCCCTCACCGATTAACTAAAGAACTCTGCTCTCTTTTCACACCTACCCATACCTCATTATAGTAACATCCTAACCTGGAAAAGAGCAGTTTCTTAATCCTCAGGTGCCCGGACACTGGAATCCAATTTACAACTTCTTGCAGTTTTTACTGGTGACCCATAAAGTCCCAGAACTTGATGGCTGAGTCCAAGTCCAGAGTCTGGAGAAAATATCATCTTCAAACAGACCAGACCCCGGGAATGATGTCAGCCCTCAAAGCTGCCTGACTGACTCCCCCTTTCCTATAAAAGAAAAAGCTAACCTGAACTTAGGTGCAGCTGTCACTCTCAGACTCTGGACTCTGCCCCAGTGACACTCCTCCTCATCCCCCGCTGGTGTTTCTCTCCTTCCTACCCATGGCAGCCATCATCTTTGGACACTGTCATGGGCCTTCTCTCTCTTCCTAGTTTTAATAAAACCTTTTCTCACTCTCCCACTTCATAGAGTCTATGAATGCTTTCACCTTTTGCTAAAGACCAGGGGTTAATTCCACACTACAGCAGAGAAGACATGGGAGGCGGAGCTGGAGCTAAGGTCTGAGGATGAAAGTCTTCAATGTCAGGCTTCAAAGTGGATGTTATCATAAGGATGATGGAAAGCCATGGAGGATTTTAAGCAGGGAGTGACATGGTCTAGTTATACTTTAAGAAATTCGCTGTGGATGGGATCAATAAATGGTAATACACATGACTCCACCAGGAAGCAGATTCTCCACCCATTATCCACTGGGAATTTGGGAAGGCAGAAGGAGGCCAATTAAGGAACACGAGTTCAGTAAACACCCATCTCCCTTTGAAGGCCAGGGGATGGTGATACTCTGAGGAGGAGGAAGAAAGTGTGGATAGGGACACTGGTTGGGCAGCTCATTGTCATCCCCTGAACAAAGACAGTTACCACCCTTGAACAGCTGATTGCCACTGCATTAGAGGCCTATTGTGGCTCAGGAGGAACTGCATGGGGGCCCCAGAATCTGGGAAGAAGAGAGACTATGGATGCATGTCACGTTGGGAGGGAGGGGTCCCTTTGGATGACTGAGTAGTAGCTCGTGTCCTGGCTTGCCCACATAACCTGGAGAACAGGGTGGTTCAGGAGGGGAAAGGAATTCCTACATAGCCACCTATTGTTTTGCACATGAGAATCACTGCTTTAAAGAAACCATTTGGTGTTATAGCCCTGACACCTACCTTCTTGAAACACAGTGATGGTGGTGATGGTGGAAGAGGAAATCTGATGAGAAGTAACTTTTCTTTGTAAGTAGGCAAAGGCTTATGGGGGTGAGAAATATGGTGGTAGATACCATGTGAGGAGTCTTCCATGTGCCTTCCAGATCCACTCTCCACACTTCTCCACCTGCTCTGGGCCCCAGGAGGCTGGCCTCTATGGACAGTCTCAGATTCCAGTTGGAACTACAGTAGAAAACTAGAGGGAAAGAGGGAGGAGGGAAGGGATTTGGTCTATGAACTAGATTCATATATGGAAATCCTAACCCCTAATATCTCAGAATGTGACTGACTGTATTTGCAGAATGGAGCCTTTAAACAGGTAATTAAGCTAACATGAGGCCATTATGGTGAACCCTGATCCAATCTAACTGGAGTCCTTATGTGAAGAGGATGTTTAGACACAGAGAGAAACACCAGGTGTGCACACCCACAGAGGAATGACCATGTGGGCACAGCAAGAAGACAGCCAAAGACTGAGGCCTCAGAAGAAACCTAACCTGCCCAACACCTTGATTTTGGACTTCTATTCATAGCCTCCAGAGAAAATAAGTTTGTGTTCAAGCCTGTATCAGTCTGTGGTATTTTGTTATGGAAACAATAGTAAACTAATACCATCGGGTAATTCTTTCCCTCATTCTCTCCTTGATGGTTGTCAAGGGCTGGCTTTGTCTTTCAACAAAGGCCACAGTGCCTGCCTGGTGACCTACTCTATACAGACCCTCTCTTTCACATGTCACCCTTGCACTTTCAAGGGTAGATGTACTAACAGCTCTTTGATGCTATCAGCCCTCAGGTACTGTACAACTCTTGTTGCTTCTTCTCAATCCTGTTCTCACCTTTGTTACAGTTTCATTATTAAACTCTTTTCAACTACCTAGCTGGAGGGTACCACTGTTTCCCACCAGAACCATAAGACAAATAGTAACTAAGATTTTGCTTCCATTCTATTTCTTCCTGTGTCTTAGCCCTTTGCTCATTAGTGCTGTCTACTGAAACATTATTTCTACCAAGTATTTTGTAACCAAAAAGCGTTTATTCAGGAAAAGAAAAGGGTTGCAAGCTAGTGCATGCAGACATGGCAAGCCACGTGCACATACTGGCCTGCGTGCCAGGATGGAGGGGCATTTAAGAATGGGGAAAAAGGAAGTTAGAACCATAGAGCTTTATTAAAAGGAAGTTGGAACCATAGAGCTTTATTATAAAGGAAATTAGAGCCACAGAGCTTTATTATAAACATAGACTTTTTCCTGTAGGGTTCTGGCATGAACTTCCATAAGCCCTAGCTCCTCCCAGAGACCCTCCTGCCTCACTATGTTTACTTAAAGTTCCAGTTACTCTTTATCAGGCCAGTAAAGATATTTTGCAATTCCTGCTTTGTAGAAGGGATGACACAGTAGAAAACAGAGAAAAGAGGAGTCATTCTTTGCTTTTGAGTTTTCAAAATCTAGCCCACAGTAGGAAAGAAATCATTCAGACAGGAAGAATAGATATGGGAGAGTACAGTCAACCATGATCCCTAAGTTGATAGAGATTTTCTGGCTTCAATGTGAGGAGAGAAATGAGTGGGAGAATGTTGTGCATTTCTGAAAAGGGAGACTCTTTCCCATGCCATCTTGGACCTGGATGGTTCTGGAGTGGACAGAACTGGACCCACACTGGTCAGGACACTGGGGGTGCCTCTGGCAGACCCCACTAGCCTGCATTAGGCCTCTTGTTAGAGGAACTCTGGTTTGGCCAACAGAGTGGGGAGATCTTAAAACCTAATTATGATCCAGAAATTCTGATGCAGAGATAACATGATTATCAAGTAAACCCCAAGGCAATGGCAAGACAAAATGACTAACTGGGTTAGAGGTTGACTTGTGGCACCCTCAAAAATTCAGGCATCAAAGGTCTTAGCCCTCAGTATTTCAAAATGTGAACTTATTTGGGAATAGGGCCTTTGCAAATATAATTAGTTAAGAGGAGGTCATACTGGAGTAGGGTGGGCCCTAATCTATTACAACTGGTGTCCTTACAAAACGGAGAAATTTGGACACCAAGACATACACAGGAGAAGCCATGTGAAGACAAAGGTGACCTGAAGGCACTGTTATGAGTCGTGAAAATACCTGGTGACCAAACACGAAGGTCGACGCAACAGTGACTTGGCCTTCCTTGGACTTTTATCCCCAGAGCAGAGGATGAGAGAGGGCATGATCCAGCCTGCATTTTGATGAGAAGGCTGTGGCTGCCAAGAAGAGGATGTAGAAGGGATGACACATCCTCCAACCTCTGCCCTCCTCTTCAAGTGACATCCTCCTTATGTGTATGTCTCTGTGTTCAAAGTTCCCCTTTTTAAAAAGACACATATTGCATTATAGCCCAATTAATAATCTCATCTTAACTCAATTATCTGCAAACACCCTATTTCCAAATGAGGTCACATCACAGACACTGGTGTTTAGGATCTCAACATCTCTTGTGGGGGACACAAGTCAGTCCATAGTAATAGGGGAGATACAGAGAAATGGACACAGCTGGGAGATATTTTGGAGATAGAATTGACAGGATGTAGTGTCTGGTGCCTGAAGGGGCCAGGACTCAGATATCTCAAAACATCATCTGACGACAGGTCAGTAATATTCTGAGAAAATGAAAAATTGACATCCTGAAGGCCAGGCCCTGCTTCCTGGTCTGGATCCTGGTCTCTCAATGAATGCTGACCCTGGTTGCACCTCAGGACCTAGCCAAGATGCTGACCCCACGCTGATCCTGAACACATCCTGGCCATGAAAGGAATCTAAGGGAGATAGGCTGCCTAGAGCAGAGAGCAGGAGATATGAAACTGTGTGTGTGTGTTTGGTTAGAGGTAAGAAGAGAAAGTGTTTAGGCCAGGTGGTCCATCAGGGGCAATTTTGGAAAATGTACATAGAGAGGTCCCTTGGGCTGTTAGCAAGATCTTTAATGTCCCACAGATAAGTTTTGACTTTTTTCTTAGGGCCTTTGGGAACCATGGAGAATTTTAAGCAGAGAGGGTCACAATCAGACTTGTGCTTTAGAAAATTCACTCTGATTTGCAGATGGGATTAGAAAAGGGGTAAAACTGGGTATCGGGGTATGGAAGAGGAAGGAGGCTAGGATGGCTCCTAGTGTGATAGTCAGGGTAGCTTGACTAGGAAAGAACCCCAAAATCTTAGTGACTTAGACCAACAAATATTTCTCATTTACAACTCATTGGTTGAGTGTTTGATGGGTCTTCTCTAGTGGTGACTTAAGGACACAGGATTTTGGTTTGCTTTTTATTTTTCCAAGTTGTGGCTCTTTTAGCTTGCTGATAAAAAGAGTGCAGTGGATTTCACCCCAGATGCATGATCACTTTGACCCAGAGTGACAGGAATCACTTTGTTACTGAACTCAAGGGGTTCACCGCCTAGAGTGCACTATTCAAGAAGGAGACATGGTTGTCTTAGGTAGTTTTATTTACTTGCAGCAAGTAAAGGAGACAGGGGTCCACATCCAAAGCTCTGTCTTTCTGAAGGGAAGCTTAGCCATTGCTTATATACACTGTTGGCTAATTACATGTTGATTTCTTCTTTGCAGTTGGCTAAACTTATTCCCATTAGGGTCCTGTCAAGTTCATTCTTTTTACAGCTGCAAAATATTGTGCTACATTTGAACATTTAACAAGAATAGCTTTTAGTAAGAACTCAGACCTTGAGACCCTTGCCCTATCTAACAACTTCTGCTGTCACTCTTGTGGTAAGAACTGACCACATGGTCTTATCTATGTAATACTAACTAGATAGCCACTTCCCAGTCACAACTCTGGAAGCAACAATTCTGGAAAGCAGGACACAAATTCTTAATGTCCAGCTCACTATGGTGGTCAGAGCAGGGTGGTGGTCGTGGAGATTCAATAGTCAGGATTTGCCAATTAGCTTAACAAATACGATTGAGTTCATATGTTTCAGGCACTGTTCTAAGAACTTAGAATTCAACCAGGAGACAAAGTTCCTGCCCCCATGGACCTTGGATGTTTGCGGGGAAGACTGATAATAAATACACAAATACTATTTCTCTTTCAGTTGCAAATAACAGAAACTGACCTCAAACCAGTTAAGAAAACAACAAGAAGGGCCGGCCGAATGGCTCAGTTGGTTAAGAGCTCGCTCAAGAGTGTGAGCTGAGCTCTGAGCAACAGCGGTTCGATGCCAGCCCGAGCTGAGTTGCTGTTGAGCTGCCAACAGGTGGCAGGATGGCTCAGCTAAAAAAAAAAAAAAAAAAAAAAAAGGAAACAAAGAGGCAGTATACATTAGCACCCAATTGGGTATTCCATGAGTCTATCTGGTTTCATTAACATTCTCTTTCTCTGTCTCTGTCTCTCTCTCTCTCTTCCTTCCTTTCTCTTTCTCTGCCTCCCTCTCTCTCTCTCCCCTGCTCCTTCCTCTGCTTCTGTCCCCCTCCCCTCACCACCACTGTGTTATGGCTTCATTCTGTGTCACGCTCACATCTTTTGGTGGGAAAGATGGTCATTGACAGCCCCAGTTTCACATAAACTCAGGAGAGAATCTGATTGGCTCTGCCTAGGTCACATGCCTATCTTTGGTTCAATCACCATAAATTTATGATGGTAACAGCCAGAGACATTTATTACCCTTAAGGATGGTGGGAGGGGCAAGATGGTGTGATTGACAGCCCAACCAGGAACTGTTGTGGAAGTTCTCCAAATCAGGTAAGGAAGGAAGTGAATAAGTGGTTGGATGACAATAAACAGTAATCTATTTATTCCCTCAGTCCTGGTCCACTATAGTCCATGTTGTAGAAGACCTGAATTGAGAAACACTCACCTACCTATTCCTACAGCTCAGAAATACCCCACTCAACACAAAAGCAACTCTCCCACAAACAACAAAAAATTCATTTGCCCTCCTCCCCAAAATAAAGTTAAATTCTACTGTTAATGTCTATTTAAGGAACTCCAAGTGAGGTGTGAGGTATAGGAACAGTGAGGTGTCAGCCAGATGTCCAAAATCTACAGCCGAGTGACCATTTAAACCTGTGGTGGAGTTTGTTGGTTGCCTAAATCACAAACTTTCCATTCTTTCTTCTGACTGTAAGGGCCTGTGTCCCACAAAAAGAGTTTGAAAATACTCATTTTCCCTGCATTCCTTGTGGCTAGGGGTATTCATGTGTCAAAGTTTTGGTCAATGAGACCTAAGGATTCTTGCTATGGTATTCTAAAAAAAGATTATTCCCGGGCCGGCAGAGTGGCGTGTTGGTTAAGAGTTGGCTTGGGACACCAGCTCTGAGCAGCAGGGCCCCAGTTGGGATCCCATATGAAGGCCAGTGATGCTGTGCCCTCTACAGCTAAGATGGTGAACAACAGCTCGACCTGGAACTGGGGCTGCCAGGAGTCGCCAGCGACTGCGGCGTAGGCTGCAGTGGGGCTGGCCCGCAGCTGGCATGAGCTTTCGTGAGCTGCCACAAGCTGCCATGAGCAGCCACCCAATGGCCCACAAGCAACTGCCTCACCTGGGAAGAGCGCAATGATAATACCAACATGGGCCAGTAAAGCAACGTCCTCCACAACTAAGACTGAAGAACAAAAAGGACAGCAACTTGTCTGTTCTCCTTCCCCAATTCCCCAACACCGTTCCCCTCCCCCAATTCACCAATAAAATCTTTTTTAAAAAAAAGTATCGGATCCACATTTTCTATTTAAAAAAATAGATTATTCCCCCTTAATTAACAGAGAGCAGAAAGTAAGGTAAGTCCTCGTAAAGTGCAGGCTGCTCTCTGCTTTCTTTTTCTGGAGACAGGCATGTAAGAACATGATTCCTGGAGCAGTGGCAGCCACCTCTGATCATAACACCAGTGCATGATCTGAGGACACTGGGAACAGATAACATGCACACCAGGCTCAAGTGGTTACAGCCTTGACTTAGAGCAAGAGAGGCGAGAACACAGAAGATCCAGCCCCTTGCAATGCCTCAGTCCCCATGACCAGTGGATCCACGCCACAGCCAAAGCCAACAATGTAACTGCATACACCCCACTTCATGCTACAGTGGAAGGACCCAGACCCCACGGAGTCTGAAATTCAGAAATCTGGGGCATGCCTGAGGGCCACTGACACATGCCTTGCAACAGAACAAGGGAGTACTCTGAGTCTGAGACAAGAAAAGACGTTCTCTCACAAGGCAATAAGCTCAGCACAGGCTGTGAGGGTTCCTGATCTCTTAGTAAGAAAATGATCCAGGCCCAAGGCACATTCTTATGCAGCCAAGATGGGATGGAAAGACTACACGTGAGACTGCCTTTCCCAACAATTCTTCTCCTTGCAGCTGAAATTCTGGCTGCCAACATCTTGGCAGTGGAGTGACTCCCTTTGACAACCCTCATGGCTGCTGCTGATTCTCATCTCTGAAAGTTATTTCTCCACTGTGTCTTCCTTGTCCAGCCTGAAGGGGAATTAGAGGAGGACTTCCTTTCTGGAATTGTGCTGCTTCACTTCCTCTGGTTCCTGAGGTCTTACAATTAATTGCCTTGACCAACCACAGGCCCCTATGCACCAGACTCAGGGTCTATTTGGACAACTCCCTTACGTCTACATTAGGGAGATGCTTTAATTCTTGGGAATCCCATGGAGGTCGTCTGTACCACCAGAAATCTGGACTCTTGGTTCTCGAATCTGAACTCAGGGCCAGTTGGGGCGCCTTTGAGTGAATCATAAAAAGCTACTCCTTCTAGATGGATGATTTAGAAAAAGGATCTCATCTGGGCAGATCCATTCCTCAGTGTGCAAAGCTTGATGAGCATTACTTTCTTTAAAAAAAAAAAAAGTGTTTTCTTGTGGTTGGATGTAGCCCTGCACTAAGCTACATGGCTTGGCAGGCGACATGTGAGCAGGATTGCAGTGGCTGTTCACTCTGTGTAAGTGAACAGCCTGCACAACCACACAGCCATTCACTCTTTGGACCTACCCTCGAAAATCTGCCTCTCAGCAACAATTATCAGAACACTAGACCCTTGAGAAGGTTCAACAGAGCTGGACTAACAGATGTGGGTCAAGTTGTTAACAGCTGGTGAAATCAAGGGAATCCATCAGGGCATCTCCAGGAAGAAGGCCTGAAAAATGTATTCATTAATGTAAAGGCCACCTCGCTGTAACCTACAGATCCCAACATACAGTGGCTTAAATAAACTAGAAGGTTCTTCTCTCTTTTGTGACCCTCTAGAGGTAAGCAGGTTGTCCAAGAGGGAAGGTGGCTCGGTTCCGTGTCATCAATCCGGGATCCAGTTTCCTTTCATCTTGTTGCTCTACCATAGTTCAATGTTTCTCAAAGTGCAGCCTCCAGCTCAGCAGCTTCAGCATCACTTGGAACTTGTTAAGAATGCAAATTCTTGACATATAATATTGTTCAGCGGCAGCTTCAGATGTACAGTGCCGTGGTAAGGCCACTACACCGTTCATGAAGTGATCTCCCTGAAAGGACATGCATCCATCTGTTCCCCTAAAAAAAAAAAAATATTTACAACCTCATTGATTATATTCCCTAAACTGTCTCTTCTGTCTCTGCAGTAGTATTGTAGTTATCAGTTTATGTTGCCTCGTCCCTTCCCCTTCTCCCATCCCCATCCCATCTAGCCCTCATCAGTTTTTTCTTTGTGTCTCTAAGACTATTTCTGTTTACATTGCTCATTTATTCAGTTCTTTAGATTCCACATATAAGTGAGATCATATGGTATTTGTCTTTCTCTGACTGACTTATTTCACTTAACATAATGTTCTCTAGGTCCATCCAAGTTGTTGTTAGTTACAGATGTACAAAACAATGCAATAGTTTTTTTTTTCACCCCTTACAAAGTGACTCCCCCCTCCCCTGCCCTCCCACACCTGATATCATACATATCTATTACAATTCCATTGACTCCGTCCCTACACTATATTCCACATCCCATGACTATAATGTGTTAAATTATAGTTGACATATAATATTGATAATAATAATAATAAAAACAATTTTTTAAACAAACAAACAAACAAAAAGAATGCAAATTCTTGGGCCGGCTGAGTGGCGTGGTGCTTAAGCGCTGGCTTGGGAAGCCAGCGACCCTGGTTCAGGTCCCACATATGAGGGCCAGTGACACTGCCCTCTAAAAAAAACAAAACAAAACAAAAAAAGAATGTAAATTCTTGGGCCCTTAACCCAGACCTACTGAGTGAGGAGCTCTGGGGGTGGGCCCAGCAATCTGTGTTTCTACAAGTCCCCCAGGTGACCTGATGGATGTTCAAGGTGGAGGACCGCTACCCTACATTGTTGTCTTGATCTTCATGGACAAAAGCAAAAACCTTTTTGTCCTTCTTGAATCATCCCTTCCTGTCCAGGGGGTGGCCAGGATAGAAGTCCTCTGGCTGCTCAAATACCTCAGGCCCAGAAGAAACTTGGATTCTGGGTATGCAACATGGTTGAAGAGTGTAAGGGAATCTAGTGTAGCGTAATAGTGGTAAAGATCCTGGAGACAGGCTGCCTGGGTTTAAATCCCCAAGTTGCCAGCTGTGTGACTTTTGACAAATAACTTCTGTCTGAGCCTCAGTTTCCTCTCCTATAATGTGGGAATCATTATTAGATCCATCCATGGTGTTCCTATGAAAATCCACGGTGTTTATGTGCCAGACACATAACGAGCCTTCAGAATACTAGCTTAATCATCTTAATAGTTTAATGTTGATGGGAGCTGCTATTTGTTCAAGTCTTATATTAAAAGCTTTACCTACAATAGTACATTGAATCCTCATGGTATTATTGTGATAGGTGTATTTTATAGAGAGATGCTCATTTTATAACAAAGGAAACAGAGGCAGACTGATAAGATTATGTAGGTTATAGGTGATAGAATGGGAATTCTAACTCAGGTCTAATTCACCTAGTCTCAAATTCTAATCACCTCTCAAGAAAACTGGATTTCTACTAGAAAAGTTCCTTGGTCTTCCAACAATACTGTGCCATCTAGTGGTTGGAGGGCTGACCTGTGATGTGAATAGATGGGGCAAGGGTAGGGGAGCAAACTCCTGTGTTTGTAGACTTTCCCGATTTTCACAATTCCCTGGGCAGGTGGGAGAATTCCCATAAGAAAGACAAGGAACGCTCGACTCAGAAGCAGATCCTGCCCAGAAAGGGATGTCGGGAAAGGGATGCACCAGATACTGCATCAGTCACTTTACATCATTTTATCTGAATCATCCTAACAACTCGGAATTCGTTACTGTCCCCGTTTTAGAAATAAATAAAATGAACCTCAGAGATAGTAAACATCCAAGGTCTCAGCTAAAAAACGTCAGAGCAGCATTCAAACTCAAGGTTAATCAACTTGGCCTGGCTCCGTATAGAGCTGGGAGACGGCGCCACCTGGTGGCAACTGGTCTGAGCTGCTTCTGGACTGGAAGGGAGACCAAAATAAAAACTAAGAGCTAACATAGCATTTACCATGTGCCAGGTTCTAAATGCTTTACTTAGATTTAATTTAAATTAGCTCATTTAGCTGAGCTGCCGCCTGGATGGCTCAGTGGATAGGGCGTGCGCTCTTAACAACAAGGCTGCTGGTTTGACTCCTGCATGGGATGGTGGGTTCACCCACCTGCAACTAAGACTGAACACAGCACCTTGAGCTTAGAGGCCACGAGCTGCCAAAGGGAAGCCAGGTGGCCACAGGCGCCCTCCATAATGAAGACTGAAGAACAACTTGGCTGGTCCCCTTCCCCAATTCCCCAACACTGTTCCCCTCCCCCAATTCCCCAAAAATCTTTAAAAAAATAAAAATAAAATAAATTAGCTCATTTAATCACTCCTACTAACAACCCTGTAAGGCATGTAATTAATAATTAATAGCCTCTACTCCTCCCAGTTTTTATTGTATTTTACTTTTCTGTCTTTCAAAAAAATTGTTTTTACTGTAGAAGACTTCAAGCATACACAAAACATAACAATATATACACTATGCATTTTCAACAATGATCAACTCATGACCAATCTTGTTTCATCTGTACTCCCCAAAATCCCATACCTCTGCCCCCCCAAATCAGGATTATTTTGAAGCAAAGCCCAGACATTGTATCAATTCACCTGTAAATATTTTCAGCTGTGTATCTCTAAAAGTATCCCTATTTTATTGTTGCAGAAACTGAAGCATGAGAAGGTCACATAACCTGATTGAAGTCATTTTGCTGTTGGGTGCAGAGGCTGCATCAAACTTTGTTGTTCTGGTTCTAGGGCTTTTGCATTTATTGTGATGTCTCTGGAGTGTGTGACAACTCAGACAACAATAAAGCTCTGCCATTTCTTTTCAAAGTTGTCAAGTTACTTCTCAAGCTAACAAAATTGGGATACAGGGCTGGCTGAGTGGCGCGGTGGTTAAGCGCTGGCTTGGGAAGCCAGCGGCCCAGGTTCGGGTCCCACATATGAGGGCCAGTGACACTGCCCTCAAAACAAAACAAAACAAAAAACAAACAAAAAAAACCCCACAAAATTGGGATACAAACAGTAGAGACAAAAGTATTGTGTCAATGTTAACTTCACTGAAGTTGATAACTATAATGCAGCTGTATCAGAGAATATCTTTGTTTTTAGGAAATACACACTGAAGTATTTAGGGGTAAAGTGTCATGTTATATGTAATTGTGTAATTTACCCTAAATCATTCAGATAAAGTATTAGATAGTTGTGGGTGGGGGGAAGAAATGATATTGAAAATGGATTAAAATATTAACCTAAAGTGAATCTGAGTAAAGAGTATAATGGATGCTATTTGTAATATATATTCTTGAAACCTTTCTATAGATTTGAAATTACTTCCCCAAAATGTTTTAAAATTTAAGACTTTAAAATTATTATTTAAAATTTAGGGCTGGCCGAGTGGCAAGTTGGTTAAGAGTTGGCTTGGGATGCCAGTTCTGAGCAGCAGGGCTCCTGTTCAGATCCCACATGCGGGCCAGTGACGCTGCGCTCTCTAGAGCTAAGATGGTGAACAACAGCTGAACCTGGAGCTGGGCTGCTGTGAGCTACTGTGAGTGGCTGGCAGCCAGCATGAGTGGCCATCAGCCTGCGAGAGCTGCCGTGAGCTGCCATGAGTGGCTGTCCAATGGCCGGCGAGTGACTGCCTCACCTGGGAAGAGCACAACGATAATACCATATGGGCCAGTGAAGCGACATCCTCCACAACTAGACCGAAGAACAAAAGGACAGCAACTTGTCTGTTCCACTTCCCCATTTCCCCAATAAAATCTTTTTTTTAAAAAATTTAAATAATATCCCATTGTATGTATATACAACTGTTGTGAACTAAAGGTCTGTATCCCTCACAAAAAAAAATTTCTAGGGCCGGCCGAGTGGCGCATTGGTTGAGAGCTGGTTTGGGATGCCAGCTGCCCCGGTTCGGATCCCACATATGAGGGCCAGTGACACTGCCCTCCACAGCTAACAACAGCTCCACCTGGAGCTGGGCTTTGTGAGCCCCGGTGACGCTGAGGGCTGCAGACCCTGCTGCAGTGGGTTGCCTTAGGCTACAGTAAGTGGCCGGCAGCCAGCATGAGAGGCTGGCAACCAGCATGAGCTGCCAATAGCCGCGGTGAGCGACCTTCCAGTGGCCGGTGACCGATCTGCCTCATCCGGGAAGAACGCAATGACGATACCAACATGGGCCACGGAAGCAACGTGCTCCGCAACTAGACTGAAGAACAAAAAGACAGCAACTTGTCTGTTCCCCTTCCCTGATTCCCCAATGCTGTTCCCCTCCCCCAGTTCCCCAATAAAATCTTCACAAGGAAATAACAATGACCATAGATATATACCCTAAAAAACTGAAAACAGGTGTTGAAAAACTTGTAAGAAAAAAAAAAAAAAATTTCTATATTGAAATTCTAACCCCCAACGTGATGGTATTAGTAAGTGGGGCCTTTAGAAACTAATCAGGTCAGGAGGGTGGAGCATACTAAAAAAAATGCACACTCGATATATGGCATGTGATTCCATTTATGTGAAGTTTTGTTTTGTTTTGTTTTTTATTGAGTAATAGTGTGTTTTTTCCAGGACCCATCAGCTCCAAATCAAGTCGTTGTCCTTCAGTCTAGTTGTGGAGGGCACAGCTCAGTTCCAAGTCCAGGCACCATTTTCAATCTACTTGTGGGGGCAGGGGTGGGGAGGCACAGCCCACCATCCCATGCAGGAATCGAATTGGCAACCTTGTTGGTAAGAACATGCACTCTAACCAACTGAGCCATCCAGCCACCCTAAGTGAAATTTTAAAATAGGCAAAAGTATTCCAGAGGACAAAGGTCAGAATAGTGGTTCCGGGCCGGCCGAGTGGCGCAGTGGTTAAGAGCTGGTTTTGGGATGCCAGCGGCCCGGGTTCGGATCCCACATATGAGGGCCAGTGACACTGCCCTCCACAGCTAACAACAGCGCCACTGTGCTGTGCGAGTCCCAGTGACGGTAGGCTGCAGCCCCTGCTGCAGTGGGCTGCCATAGGTTACAGTGAGTGGCCGGCAGCCAGCGTGAGTGGCTGGCAGTCAGTGTGAGCTGCCAATAGCCGCAGTGAGCGACACCCAGAGGCCAGCGACCGATTTGCCTCATCCGGGAAGAGCACAATGACGATACCAACATGGGCCAGTGAAGCAAAATCCTCCGCAACTATACTGAAGAATAAAAAGACAGCAACTTGTCTGTTCCCCTTCCCCGATTCCCCATGCTGTTCGCCTCCCCCAATTCCCCAATAAAATCTTTAAAAAAAATTTTAAAAAAAATGGAACTGCTGCTCTTTAAAAAAAAAAAAAAAAGAATAGTGGTTCCATTTGGTGAGTATCAGCTGGAGAAGGGGCAGGACAGAGTCACTCAGAGTACAAAAATATTATCTATCACTTATGAACTTGTCTTATTAAGTTATGTACTTGAAAGCTTTGCACTTTACTATACATAGATTATACCCACATAAAAATGAAGGCAGATGAGCAGAACAGATAAATTGTCATATATTAATCAAATGGATTACTGTAAAGCAAGGAATATGCTAGTTTGATACAATAAAAAGGATGGATCTCAGAAACATAATTTTGAGCAAAGGAGCCAGACACAAAATAATATGTATTACATGTTCCATTTATAAAAAGTCCACAAAAACAGGCATTTAAGAACACAAGCTTAGGAGGTAAAATGCTAAACACACACATGAAACACTAAAACGCCATGAAAGTCGGGAAAACACTTTCCTGTGGGAGAAGAGAGATGGTAGTCATGGGTTGGGCAGCACAGGCGTTTCCAGGATGCAGGCAACATTTTGTCTCTTCACTGGAGTTTCACTTTGTAATAACTGAGTGATACTCACTTGCAGTGTGTACTTTTCATGTGTATTGAAATGAAATACAAGTGCACATAATTTTCCATCATATCTAAATCATTAGATACTATGGGATTTAATTTAATTAAATATACATCTCACAGCTAAAGAAGACCCCACCGGGCCGGCCGAGTGGCGCATTGGTTAAGCGCTGGTTTTGGGATGCCAGCGGCCCCGGTTCGGATCCCACATGAGGGCCAGTGACACTGCCCTCTACAGCTAACAACAGCTCCACCTGGAGCTGGGCTGTGCGAGCCCCGGTGATGGTGTGGGCTGCAGCCCCTGCTGCAGTGGGCTGCCATAGGCTGCAGTGAGCGGCCCGCAGCCAGCGTGAGCGGCTGGCAGCCAAGCGTGAGCTGCCAATAGCCGCAGTGAACGACATCCAGAGGCCAGCGACCGATCTGCCTCATCCGGGAAGAGCGCAATGACGATACCAACAGTGAAGCAACATCCTCCGCAACTAGACTGAAGAACAAAAAGACAGCAACTTGTCTGTTCCCCTTCCCCGATTCCCCAACACTGTTCCCCTCCGCCAATTCCCCAATAAAATCTTAAAAAAAAAAAAAAAAAAGAAGACCCCACCTCCCACCCCTCTGACCCCTGACATCTGGTCCTGCACAAGCACTGGAGGCATTCAAATCAAACTGAGTAGGAAGAAAAGTAGCCAATATCAGAGTAGACTGCTTCTACCCACGACACTGGGTCAACACTTTCTACTTTAGCTAAACATGAAAGCCTTTCTTCTTTTCTTTCTTTCCTTTACTCTGACATTGGCCTGGAAACATGTCATCATCCTTATCTCCCAGGCTATTGCTAAGGGGGGAAACCTTAAAACAACTTTTTATTTCAGGTGAGGAGAAAAACCTCGCTGACCCTTGCTTTGAATGGACAATTTTGGCCCAACAGATTTATCCCTGTTTGTAGTGGGTATCATTCTCCTTGGGCCTATGAATGCCTAGATCGCTGACACATAACTGGGCGATGCCTCTTAAAATATCTAACTGTGCCCCTAACTGTTCTAGAAAGGACCATTCAAGAGGTTTTCCATGATTCAGGGTTTGCTAACATTGGCATGGCCGTAATTTTCCTGGTTAGGAATAGAGACAGATGGGAATGTGATCAGAAATCCCTCCTAAACTCATGGAGACATTGCAGATTCCATTGCTAAGGCATCAACTGCCCAGCAAATATCCTTAGACTCTCTGACCAAAGGTGCTCTTGAAAATAGAGTAGGCCTTGATTGTCTTTAGCTGAGCAAGGAGGTATCTGTGCTGTGGCTGACACCATCTGCTGTACGTGGATCAACACTTTAATTACATAAGATCATTGAGCAAGTCATTTGGCTTATAAAGATGAGTCATTCCATTACCCGGAGCAATGTTTTTACTGATACATCCCTACGGGCAAGGGAAGTAAAAGAAAAAATGAACATTTGGAATTATATCAGACAATAGTTTTTTCACAACAAAGGAAACCATTAATAAAACAAAAAGGACGCCTACTAAATAGGAGAATATATTTGCCAACGATATATCTGATAAGGGGTTAATATCCAAAATTTATAAAACACTCATGAAACTCAACACCAAAAAAACAAACAACCCAATTAAAAAATAGGCAGAAGATATGAAGAGACATTTCTCTAAAGAGGACATACAGATGGCCAACAGGCAGATGAAAAAATGTTCAACCTCACTGGTCATTAGGGAAATGCAGATAAAAACCACAATGAGATACCACCTCACTCCAGTCAGAATGGCTATCATCAATAAATCAACAAACAACAAGTGCTGGTGGGGCTGTGAGAAAAAGGGCACCCTGCTACACTGTTGGTGGGATTGCAGATTGGTGCAGCCACTATGGAAGTCAGTTAGAGGTATCTCAAAAAACTGGAAATGGAGCTACCTTTTGACCCACAATTCCACTCCTAGGTATTTATCCTGAAAAACCCAAGACACCTATTCAAAAAAAATTTATGCACCCCTATGTTCATAGCAGCGCTATTTACAATAGCTAAGACTTGGAAACAACCAAAATGCCCATCGGTAGATGACTGTATTAAGAAACTGTGGTATATTTATACAATGGAGTATTACTCCGCTATAAAGAAGAATGAAATCGTACTATTTGCAAGGATATGGATGAACCTAGAGACTATTATGTTAAGTGAAATAAGTCAGTCAGAGAAAGACAAATACCATACGATCTCACTCATATGTGGAATCCGAAAAACTGTATGAATGAGCAAAGTAAACCGAAACTGTCTTATAGATATAGAGGAAAAATCAGGGTTGCTAGTTGGGAGGGGAGTGGGGATGAGGGAGAAGGGGAAGGGATTAGAGAGCAAAAATAGGCAACTACAATATTGCCACTGGGATATGAAAGACAGTTTGGGGAATATAATTAATAATGTTGTAAATATTTTGTGGGGTGTCAGATGGTCATATGTCTTATTAGGGAGACCATTTCATGGATGGAGAAGAGGCTTGATCACTGCACTGTACACCTGAAGCTGAGGTTGTATAATATTGTATACCAACTGTAATTGAATATATAGATAGTCACGGGCTGTGGATTATAATGTGGAAGGGAGTCAGAGGAAGTGTAATAGATATATATGATATGGGGGAAGGAGTGGGGTGGCTAAATGGGGGAGGATTGTCACTTTGAGGGGTAAAAAGTATAACTATTGCACTGTGTTGTACACCTGAAGCTAATTAAAAATAAATACATTTATTAAAAAAAAAAAAGCGCCGGCCGAATGGCTCAGTTAGTTAAGAGCTCGCTCAAGAGTGCAAGCTGAGCTCTGAGCAACAGCGGTTCGAGGCCAGCCTGAGCTGAGTTGCCGTTGAGCTGCCAACAGGTGGCAGGATGGCTCAGCTAAAAAAAAAAAAAAAAGATGAGTCATTCAATGGGGTCTTTCTTTTATTGGTTTGGGTCTTGGGAACTTTGTCTCCAAAGTGCACTCCAGGCATTGGGAATTGTCCTGCTTGTAGTTATCATAAAAATCTCCCTGGCACTGTGTTCTCTCAAAAGCTTGAAAAGCATGTTTGTAGTCACTAACTGCCAAGAAACTGATCTCCCTAAGACTGGAACATCAAAAAGGGAATGAAAAGAATGACTGACAAGGATTATGAACCTAGAACCGTGACCTGTAAATGTCACAGAGGTTAAGCAGAAATGTCATGCCACACCAAGGATCCACAGAGCTGCAGAGCAGTAACTGAGAGGGACACTAATACCTTAATTTTTGATCACATCTCTTAAGCTGAAAGTGTGATTAAAAGGGGGGAATTGTTAAAGAGAAAAACCACAAGCCCAAAATGGTGTCAACTGTGCTAAAGGCCAGATACTGAACCTAGATTTAATACCTGACCTAGTTGTTGTTTTGACCTCTCCTAGAAACAGAATCTTACTCAACCTGTCTGGAATTTTCTGGTCAACACCAATGAGAAAATCTGTCACATGGGCCTGGAAGAGAGTTCAAGAAAAAAGAGGCAATCTGCATGATAAATCCCTTGCCTGTTCCCTTTCTCCCAAAAGATGTCCTTAATTTAAAAATAATCCTTTCTGGGCTAGTCAAGTGGCACGGTGATTAAGTGCTGGCTTGGGAAGCCAGTGGCACCGGTTCAGGTCCCACATATGAGGGCCAGTGACACTGCCCTCAAAAGAAAACCAAAAACTAATAATCCTTTCTCTTCTTTTGTTCATAGCACCCAGCCCCATCCTTCCTATTAACACCTTCCATTTTGTACAACTCATCGGAGTGCCCTACTAGTTGCCAGATGGGATGCTGCCCTATTCGTGAATCACTTAATAAAGCCAATTAGATCTTCAAATTTATTTGGTTGAATTTTGTTCCTTCATAGCAACAATAGGAAATGAATATAGCCAAGTATGAAGTCCCTGTGAAATGGGAGGAAATGGAGGCCCATACCTAAATGAGAGCGGCCTCAGTGTCCTCCCTTTATACCCCTACAGTGGATTTTGTGGCGACAGGGAGCTGGGGCATCCCTCTGGCTTAAGCAGCTCAGTTCCCCTAATCAAACCACATATATCTCTCCTGGTCTTTGCCCAGGAGATCCCCCCTCCCTGGGTGTCTCTCCATGTTTGGATTTAGGTTTCAGTGTAGATCCAGGATTTAGATTCATTCTGAGGCATAGATCAGCAGTCCATTTGTACCTAGGGTCAGGATTCTTCTGATTTGTACTCTCCGGTTATGTCCACTGATTGTGTGAGACTGTCCAGCCCCTGCCCATTCGGGCCTGGAAGAGAACCTAAACTGTGGTAGCATCTGGTTTGGGCTTCCCCTGAAGTCATCTCAGCCATGCACCTACCTCCTGGAGAAATTTCTCAAAAGACTAAGGCTGTTGCCATAGATGGTTCAAAAGAAACTGTGCCAACGTCCTTGGTATCAGAATGTCAACAGAGAGAGGTTCCCACCCATCCTCTAGCTTCTCTCTTCATACCTTACACCTTTTAAGCCTAGGTGGCTGATGTTATGCAAGCCACTCTGCCCCAGACCCTCCTTTGCAAAACAAAGGTAAAGGAGAAGAAGGTCTCTAATGGGGGTCTAAGGTTAAAATCTTACAGTTCTGAGAGCCTAAGTTCCCAGTGTGGTACACCCTTTGAATCCAGACACACCCAGGTTTGAGCCCTAGGTCTGCTAGTTGTTGGCTGGGTGGCCTTGGAAAAGTAACTGAACACTCCTGAGTCTGTTTCCTCATCTGTAAAATGGGTACTAAATAAGGCAATGTCTATCAAGTGCCAGGCACAGCATCTGGCACCACACACATTCCATATGTCGTTGCCATTGGGTTTGTAATAGTTATTTGTAATTAGGTTTGTGCCCAGAAACTGAGGGCCAACCATCCATCAGGACACAGCCTGAACATTCTGGGTTGGGAGACAGCAACTGTGGCCAACTCCTTTATTAATGCAGGACACAATGGATCACAGAATGTAAAACAAAAAAAAATCAACTGATTTTCAATGTGAAGACTGGTCTTTAGTCCAGGATACATACAGGAAGGGTCCATGAAGATTTCCACCAGATAGGCACAGGATTAATTAAAGGAAATTAATGCTCAGATCCTCATCTTCCCAATGGACAATTCCCTGAATAAACTTGCCTGAGAATGTCCCTGGTCCTGCAGAAGTGAATTACTTGTTTCCCATTTCCACCCTTCACCTACTTAAAAAAGAAAACCTGGGCCAGCCGAGTGACGTGGTGGTTAGGCACTGGCTTGGGAGGCCAGCGGCCACGGTTCAGGTCCCACATGTGAGGGCCAGTGACACTGCCCTCAAAAAAAAGAACAAAAAAAAAACAAATACAAAATGAAAACCTACTTCCACCCATTCTCAATTTGTACTCTCAAGGTGGAAAAAATCCTCTGGACTAAAGAAAGAGACATCTAGAACATTAATATTGGTGTTGAGAAAGGGGAGAATTCTAATGATTGGATAATGAATCCTTTTGCCAACCTTTGTTTTTCAAGTTTTTGTTTCCAATACTTTGCATTCAATAAAATTGAAGAAGCATCTAGACAACCTGTCAGCTGAAAAATCATGAAACTATTTTTTTGGAGATAGATCACAACCGATTTTTGGCATATAGCTTAGAAGGTGTTCAAAGAATTAAGGAATATTGCTTTACTGTTATTTGTTGGGTTCCATTTATTTAATTGTGTGAACATGTTTTTTCCATGCTTGCATGAAAAGAGAGAGATAGGGGGCTTACTCATTTTTCCCTGGGTATCTCCTATGTATTCATGAGATATACATGTTAATAAATTTCTATTTGTTTTACTCTTGTTTAGAGAGAGAGAGAGAGAGAGAGAGAGATTGAGAGAGGGAAACAGAAAGGAATAAAATTTTTTAAACATAAGAGACTACCAGAACTATTTTATGACAAAAAAGTTTTTGAAAAATAAATTAAGTGGACAAATTCCTATTACAAAAATAATACAAACTTGCCAAAATTGACATTAGAAGAAATAATAAACATGACTAGTCCTATAATGATTAAGGAAATTGTATCTATAATTAAACACTTTCCCTCCAATGTTTCTGAGAGCTTCTTCACTAGTGACTTTTACCAAACAGTTAGGGAACAAATAATGGCAACCTGATATTGACTCTTTCAGGGAATAGAAAAAGTGGCTTTTGTGAAACCAGCAGAAACTTGATACCAAAACCTGCCTTAAACAATATGAAAAAATAAAATTACAGGTCAATATCATGAATGAACTTAGATGTAAAAATCATAAGTCAAACATTAGCAAACAGGAACTTGAAAAATATAGAAAGGTTCATATAGCTTAGTTGCCTTTATTCCAGGAAGGATGACTTCACATTAGAAAATTATTCAGTGTAATTAACAGATTAAAGGAGAAAATTTATATGATGCTTTCTGTGGATCTGAAGAATGATTTGACAAAATTCAACACCTAACCATCGTTTAAAAGAAAAAGTCCTAGGAATCTAAAGATAAAATGCCTTCATCTGATAAAGCCTCCCACAGCAAACTTCATAACTATGTTTTCCCTTTGACATTGGCAACAAGACAAGAATGCTTACTCTCACCACTTTTTTTCAGCATTTTACTGCAAGACTTAGCCTCTGCACTAAGGCGAATAAAGAAAGAAAGAAATGAAAAAAAGAAATAAATGGCATAAGTGTTGGCGAGAAAGAAGCCAACCTGCCATTACTTGCAGATAATATAATCTGTGATTGTAAATCCAAAAATGAATAAATGAGCATGGAAAGATTGCTGGATACAAAATCAATATCGTAGAGTTTCTAGATGAAAGCAACAATTAGCAGATGGCATTTTTTTTTTTGAGGGCAGCGTCACTGGCCCTCACATGTGGGACCCGAACCAGGGCCGCCGGCTTCCCAAGCCAGCGCTTAACCACCGCGCCACTCGGCCGGCCCCACAGATGGCATTTTTAACGCACTTAAAAATATCAAATAACGGGCCAGCCGAGTGGCACGTTGGTTGGGAGTTGGTTTGGGAGCGCCAGCTCTGAGCAGCAGGTCCCTGGTTCGGATCCCACATAAGAACCAGTGACGCTGCACCCTCTACAGCTAAGGTGATGAACAACAGCTCGACCTGGAGCTGGGCTCTGTGAGTTGTCGGGGATGGCATAGGCTGTAGTGGGGCTGGCTGGCAGCTTGTGTGAGCTTTTGGGAGCTGCCATAAGCCTCCGGAAGTGGCCATCCAATGGCCAGCGAGTGACTGCCTCATCCCGGAAGAGCACAATGATAATACTAACATGGGCCAGTGAAGCAACATCCTCCACAACTAGACTGAAGAACAAAAGGACAGCAACTTGTAGGTTCCCCTTCCCAATTCCCCATAAAATCTTTAAAACAAACAAACAAAGAACAAAAAAAACCCCCAAATACCTAGCTAGAAATGAATCTAACAGGAGACATGCAAGAACACTACAGAAAAAAACAATGAAATCGTATTGAGATCAATTTTAAAAGGCAAATAAATGAGGATAGAAACCATGTGCTTGAATGGCAGACTTAATATTTTATTTTATTTTATTTTTTATTTATTTATTTTTTAAAGATTTTATTGGGGAATTTGCAGAGGGGAACAGCGTTGGGGGATCGGGGAAGGGGAACAGACAAGTTGCTGTCCTTTTGTTCTTCAGTCTAGTTGCGGAGGATGTTGCTTCACTGTTGGTATCGTCATTGCGCTCTTCCCGGATGAGGCAGATCGGTCGCTGGCCTCTGGATGTCGCTCACCGCGGCTATTGGCAGCTCACTCTTGGCTGCCAGCTGCTCATGCTGGCTGCAGGCCACTCACTGTAGCCTATGGCAGCCCACTGCAGCAGGGGCTGCAGCCCACAGCATCACCGGGGCTCGCACAGCCCAGCTCCAGGTGGAGCTGTTGTTAGCTGTAGAGGGCAGTGTCACTGGCCCTCATGTGGGATCCGAACTGGGGCCACTGGCATCCCAAAACCAGCGCTTAACCAATGCGCCACTCGGCCGGCCCCAGACTTAATATTTTAACATGTCCATTCCCCTCAAATGGATTTATAGACTCATTCTAAACCAAATGAAAATTCCAAAAGGTTATTTTTTATAATTTGATAAGCTCATTCTAAAAAGTATAGTAGTCCTTAAACTTACACAATGTTATATTTCAATTATATCTCAATAAAGCTGAAAAATAAAAATGTACATGGAAATGCAAAGCATCAAGGAAAGCCAAGACAGACCTAAATAATAACAAGGTGAGACCATTTACTCTACTTTATATTGAAATTTATTATGAAGCTGTAGTGATTAGAATGGTGCAGAAGTGCCACAAGCATGAACAGAGACCAACGGAAGAAATGAGATAGCCCAAAATAAGGACCCACATGAGGACTTTGCTAGAGATGGTATTACAGAGCAGTAGGGAGAGGATGGTTTTTCAATAATGAGATTAAGACAATTGAGTATACAAAGAAAAAGGAAATTTGACACCTACCTGACATGACACCAAAAATCAATTCCAGGTAGATTGTAGAGTTAAGTGTGAAAGACATGTCTTTTTTATCCAATCATCCATCGAAGGACACTCAGGTATTTCCATGTTTGGTTATTATGAATAATGCTGCAACAAACATAGGGATACATATATCTTTATGAATAAGTATTTTCAAAAATTTCAGTTAGATACCCTGAAGTAGAATTGCTGGGTCATATGGTAGCTCTATTTTTTCAGGAACCTGCATTTTGTTTTCCATAGTGCCTGAACCAATTTACATTCCCACCAGCGGTACAGAAGAGTTCCCTTTGCTCCAGACCTCCTCCAACACTTGTTATTTCCATATATGCAATGGAATGCGATTCAGGCATAAAAAAAGATGAAATATTGCCATTTATGACAGCATGGATAGATCTTGAGAGTATCTTGCTAAGTGAAATAAGTCAGATGGAAAAGGACAAGAACCATATGATTTTACTCATATCTGGGATGTAAAACAGAAAGTAACAAATGAACAAACAAAGCAAACTCATAGACACAAGCAACAGTATGGTGGTTACTCTAGGGGAAGAGAGGAGGAGGTAAGATGAAGAGGGTAAAGGGTGTCAAATATATGATGACAGTAGGAGACTAGACTTTGGGTGGTGAACACATAATGCAATATATAGATGCTATATTATAGAATTGTACACCCAAAACTTATATAATGTTATTAACCAGTGTTACCCCAATAAATGTGATGTTTTTTTGTTTTTTTTGTGAGGGCAGTGTCACTGGCTCTCATATGTGGGACCTGAACCAGGATCGCTCGCTTGGTAAGCCAGCGCTTAACCACCACGCCACTCGGCTCGCCCCTACAAAAGAGGAAGTTTAAAAGGCCAATAAATATATCGCAAGATGCTCAACCCGGTACCTGCCAGAGAAGGCAAATTATAACCACAACACAACACAACTACACACTCACAGATTTGCTAAAATTAAAAGGTCTGGAACAAAGTTTGCAAAAATGGGAACAGAAGATCTCATATTCTGCTGGTCCAACTATTAATTAGTATGATCACTTTTGAAATTTGGTAGCAACTATAGTACTAAGACAAAAGAAATTTACATTCAATGACCCATCATTTTTCTCCTGGGTGGGCATATACTCAACAGAAATGCATAAACATATATCAAGAGATGTGTATTTTAAATGCTCACGGTAGCATCATTCATACCCAGCAGAATTCTATTGGCATAATGAGTCATATTTATTCACAGACCCAAGACCTAATTGGGGAAAAAGCCCATTCATCTCCTTAAGAAATAAATGTCAAATATAATTTTGCTTTTTATGTTTAATCATTGCATATCAAATAATGTAGTGATTTATTGTTTTCATCACTTGCATACAAATAAGAGTTGTAATGAAAACCCAGTTCACATGGAAACAACCAAAGTGTCCTTCAATAGATGATTGGATATAGAAGATGTGGTATATATACACAATGGAATACTACTCTGCCATAAGAAAGGATGAAATACTGCCATTTATGACAACATGGATGGATCTTGAGATTATTATGTGAAGTGAAATAAGTCAGACAGAAAAAAGTCGAGAACCATATGATTTCACTGATATGGGGGATATAAAACTGAAGGCAACAAAGGAACAAGGCAAAGAAATAAACAAAAACTCATAGACACAGACAACAGTTTAGTGGCTACTAGAGGGGAAAGGGGTAGAAGGATGGTAGAAGCAGGTAAAGGGGGTCAAATATATGGTGATGGAAGGAGAGCTGACTCTAGATGGTGAACACATAATGTAATGTATAGATGATGCATTATAGAATTGTCCACTTGAAACTTATGAAACTTTGCTGACCATTGTCACCCCAATAAATTTCAATTAAAAAAAAACAACAACTCAGTTCAGCAGGGATAAATGTTGATTTTTTTTTAGAGCCTAATGATCACAAGAAACAAATTTTGTTTAATTTCTACTTATTTACATACATTTGCGGAGCAGAAATATGATAGGATGATCATTAAAAGTTATTTAAACAAACATAAAAGTATATTAGGTTAAAATTCTCTGGCAGAGGCGGAATAAATTATAAATTCAAAGAGAAAAGAATGCCGAGTTAAAGGAAAAGGTACTTATGTCTTTTCTTAGACGGTTAATAGTGGATCTCAGGTGTCAAAAATGCCACTGGATGTATTTAAAAGAATGGCGTGGGCCGGCCAAGTGGCAAGTTGGTTGGGAGCTGGCTTGGGAAGCCAGCTCTGAGCAGCAGGGCCCTGGTTCGGATCCCACATATGAGGGCCAGTGACAATGCCCTCTACAGCTAAGGTGGTGAATAACAGCTCCACCTGGAGCTGGGTAGCCATGAGTCGCCAGCGACAGTGTGGGCTACAGCCCCTGCTGCAGTGGGCTGCCATAGGCTACAGTAAGTGGCTGTCAGCCAGCGTGAGCTGCCAAGAGCCACCGTGAGCTGCCGTCCAGAGGTCGGCAACCTATCTGCCTCATCCAGGAAGTGCGCAATGACGATACCAACATGGGCCAGTGAAGCAACGTCCTCCGCAATTAGACTGAAGGACAAAAGGACTGCAACTTGTCTGTTCCCCTTCCCCAGTTCCCCAATGCTGTTCCCCTCCCCCAATTCCCCAATAAAATCTTTAAAAGAAAAAAAAATGGCGTAACTTTTATTTTTAAATGTCAATATTTACAATACACCAGAATCACAACTTAAACTTCTGAAAAAAAGTTTGTGATCCTCTTAAAAATGTGTGGCAATACAAAACAATTTCCAAAAAAATTGTATGTGCTACATAAGCAAAATAGTGAAAAGACTGCTGCTCTTCAGGTAACACAAAAGGAACTCAACCAAAATTGTGGCCTCCAATTCAGGGGTTCACAAAGCTGGGATCTTTTTTTAAATATTCAATTCTGGTTATAAAATGTACAATATTGATGAAAACCTCCTAGGAAATAGCAGGTGGAGGAGGAAGTAACTTCAATGATCTCCATGTCTGGCACATAATTAATTTTAATTCAAAATCAATATTGGCCTCACATCATTTTTGAAAATATTATAAAATACAAATTCTGGTGTGGAGTTGGTTGAGAATTTCTACTCCACCTGCCTGGAGTGGTAAGCTTCCTCTCTCCGGAGTCCCTCACCCTCAGGCTCCTTGAATCCCCTTCTTCCTCTATCTTCCTCCGATGCTGGGACCCAAGTCCTCTCTTTGCTCTCTCTCCTGGGTGAGTCCAGCCATTTTCAGGGCTTCAAATTCTGCAGTCTGTCTGCTAAGGACCCCCAAACCTATGCCCACTGCCCAGATCTGGAGTCATCTGGCCCCTGCCTGCCCCCTTTCCACTCCAGCTACAAGGGCCTTGCTGGATTTCTACTGCTCAGGTCTCAAAACAGGTTGTTTCCCAGTCTGGAATGTTTGCTCTCCTCTTTCTTCTCCAGTCTGCCCCTCCTAGAGGTGAGAAGCCAGCTCCCCATTTTGCTCCCAGGACTCTGTGATGAAATCAGCAGCAGCAGCCCTGAGTTCTTCCACTACCTGTGCTTATCTTCTGAGCCTCCCAGTAGGTTATTCCCTCTGCAGGGAATACTCTTCCCCATGATCTTCCTACACTCATTCTTTAGATTCACACATGCCCTCCTCCAGGAAGCCCTCCCTGACACCCACCACTCCCAGACTGGGGCAGACACTTACTCTAGGTTCCCACAGTCCCCTGTGCCTCTCCCATCCCATCCCTGACCATGCTGGGCAGTCAGTGGTGACTGATCTGTTTACCCCACTGGGCTGTGAACCCCAGAGGGCAGGGCTGTCGCTGTCTCCACTATGACCCCAGCATCATCCTGCCAAGCCTGGCCACAGAGCTCGTTAGCATCAACTTTGAATGTGAGGAGCGGAGGCCCTGTGCTCTGGGGCCCCCAACACTTGGCACAGGCAGATGGGCCTTCTGCACCCTTGTTTTCTGGATCCTGAGGCAGCCACTCCTTACTCTGGAAGCTGTAGCATGTAGAAACAAAACATGAAATTAAATGCAGAAGGAATTTATGTTAGATTTAGAGACATGGGTGGGTAAAGGGGAATGTGACCTCCCCAAAGTAACACCTGGAGCCAGTGATATCCTGAACCTGGGAGGGACCTTTTGTCAGCTCTCAAAGGGTGGGTCTCACGTTGTGGCAAACCAGAACCAATCTGGGCTGGTTCCCCAGGCAGAACTGAGAATATTAGTAACCTTAGCAGTTCCTCCCGATGGAGGTTAAGGGAACCAAAATTTTGCCACCCCGAAGCTGCTTTTTGGGATATTGATTTTAAGCTGTTTATTAAGAAATAAGACTCAAAGAAACTTTGGTGCTTCCCCCTTTCTGCCCAAGAGATTCAGAAAGAAACCTGTTTTAGGAAGGGAGGTTTTGATGGGGTAAGTAGATAGGTAGAAATGAGCAGGAAAGGAGAGACCTAGCCTGGTTAGAAAGCCCTTTGCTGCAGCTCTTACCTGGGTCAAGACCCCTGGCAGCTGCCCTCACTTAGAAAACCAATGCCTTACTAGCCCAGCAGAATTCCAGGCTTACACATACTCCTAAGTCAAAGGGATATGTTGTTAAAAGCCAGAGAAGGGAGGAAGACATCCCACTTATCAGAGTACACATCCTGCTTGTCAGGACCATTTTAGTGAGCTTCTCAAATAAACCATTAAAAGAAAATTGACGGGAGCTACCTAGAGAACCAAAAGGGAGGACTGGGCACCTTAGCAGAAGAGAAGGAGATAAAGAGAGGGGGAGGCAATTCTACCCAGAATTGAAAGAAATAAAAGCCTTCCTTTCCCCCTCTTAGGATGGGTCTGCTCAACATCTTAGAGTATATCTGCCTTTACCAATAAACTTCTTACTACCCTATACCTGCACAAAACTCTGTCTCTCGACTGAATTCTTTCCCTCAAGAAGACAAGAGTGTTTTATAAATTTTGGATATTAACCCCTTATCAGATATATCGCCGGCAAATATATTCTCCCAATCAGTAGGCTTCCTTTTTGTTTTATTGATGGTTTCCTTTGTTGTGAAAAAACTTTTAAGTCTGATATAATCCCATATGTTCATTTTTTTCTTTTACTTCCCTTGCCCGCAGGGATGTATCAGTAAAAATATTGCTCCGGGTAATGTCTGCAAATGTACTCCCTATATTTTCTTTCAGGAGTTTTATGGTTTCAGGTCTTACATTTAAGTCTTTAATCCATTTTGAATTTGTTCTTGTATATGGCATAAGGAGGTGGTCCAGTTTCATTTTTTTGTATGTGTCAGTCCAATTTTTTCAGCACCATTTATTGAATAGACTATCTTTACTCCAATGTAAATTCTTGCTTCCCTTGTCATAGATTAACTGTCCGTAAATGTCTGGATTTATTTCTGGGCTCTCTGTTCTGTTCCACTGATCTATGTGCCTGTTTTTATGCCAATACCATACTGTTTTGATTACTGTAACCTTGTAGTATGTTTTGATGTCTGGTAGCGTGATCCCCCCAACTTTGATCTTATTTCTCAGGATTGCCGAGGCTATTCGGGGTCTTTTATGGTTCCATATAAATTTTAGAATTATATTTTCTATTTCTGTGAAAAATGCCCTTGGTATTTTGATAGGAATTGCATTGAATCTATATATTGCTTTAGACAGTATGGACATTTTAACTATATTAATTCTTCCTATCCATGAGTATGGTAGGTGTTTCCATTTATTTGTATCTTCTTTGATTTCTTTCTTCAGTGTCTTATAATTTTCTGAGTACAGATCTTTTACTTCTTTGGTTAAATTTATTCCTAGGTATTTTATAGTTCTTGAAGCAATTGTAAATGGGACAGTTTTCTTAATTTCTCCTTCTGTTAGTTTATTATTGGTATATGCAAATGCCACTGATTTCTGAACATTGATTTTATATCCTGCTACTTTACTGAATTCGTCTATCAGTTCCAATAGTTTTTTGATGGACACTCATACAACTCAACACCAAAAAAATAAACAACCCAATTAGAAAATGGGCAGAAGATATGAAGAGACATTTCTCTAAAGAGGACATACAGAAGGCCAACAGGCATATGAAAAAATGTTCAGCCTCACTGGTCATTAGGGAAATGCAAATAAAAACCACAATGAGATACCACCTCACTCCAGTCAGAATGGCTATCATCAATAAATCAACAAACAACAAGTGCTGGTGGGGCTGTGGGGAAAAGGGGACCCTGCTGCACTGTTGGTGGGATTGTAGGTTGGTGCAGCCACTATGGAAGTCAGTATGGAGGTATCTCAAAAAACTGGAAATTGAGCTACCTTTTGACCCAGCAATTCCACTTCTAGGTATTTATCCCGAAAAACCCAAGACACTGATTCAAAAAAATATATGCACCCCTATGCTCATTGCAGCGCTATTTACAATAGCCAAGACTTGGAAACAACCAAAATGCCCATCGGTAGATGACTGGATTAAGAAACTGTGGTACATTTATACAATGGAGTATTACTCCGCTATAAAGAAGAATGAAATCGTACCATTTGCAAGGATATGGATGGACCTAGAGACTATTATGTTAAGTGAAATAAGTCAGTCAGAGAAAGACAAATACCATATGATCTCACTTATATGTGGAATCCGAAAAACTGAATGAATGAGCAATGTAAACAGAAACTGTCTCATAGATATAGAGGAAAAACAGCGTTGCTAGTTGGGAGGGGGTGGGGATGAGGGAGAAGGGAAAGGGATTAGACAGCAAAAATAGGCAACTACAATATTGCCACAGGTATATGAAAGACAGTTCGGGGAATATAATTAATAATGTTGTAAATATTTTGTGGGGTGTCAGATGGTCACATGTCTTGTTGGAGAGACCATTTCATGGACGGAGTAGAGGCTTGATCACTGCATGTACACCTGAAGCGGAGGTTGTATACCAACTGTAATTGAATATATATAGATAGTCATGGGATGTGAATTATACTGTGGAAGGGAGTCAGAGGAAGTGTAATAGATATATATGATATGGGGGGGAGGAATGGGGTAGCGAATTCGGGGAGAGGGCTTGTCACTTTGAGGGGTAAAAAGTATAACTAGTGCACTGTGTTGTACACCTGAAACTAATTAAAAATAAATTAAAAAAAAAAAAAGACAAGAGCCGAGGAAAATCATCACAACCTGGTAACGCTTTGGCTTAATCACCTTAAGAATCTTCACCGTAGCATTAGTCGGGAAGACTCCAAGTTGTTAGCTAGATGCCCTCTGTGTCCCACTGTTTCTGAATTGCCTAGCAAGAATTTTGCTGTCATGTATGTTCCACTCTTCCTCAACTACCTGTTAATCCCCCATTCTCACTTCTGAAATCTAATCCCCTGCTGCCCTTCCCTTTTCCCCTTTGTCCAAAAATGTCTTATATACCCAATGTTGCCTCTCTGCCTTTGGAATGTTCATATTTATGTGAATTCCCCATGCATGTGTATTAAAATTTGATTTTCTCCTGTTAATCTGTCTCTGTTAATTTGATTATTAGCCCAGCTAGAAGAATGTAGAAGATGGGTGTTACCGAAACAAAACAGAAAACAAAACCCAAGTTCAGCTGCTCAAAAGGAAATCATCGAGAGTCAAGTGTTTGGTGGAGAAGAAAGTTTTCTTTTTCCAGGAAGCTGGCAGCCAGGGAAGACGCAGGACTAATGCCCAAAGACCATCTCCAAAGTTTCCAAACAAGCAGAAGAGTTTTAAAGGGGAGGAAAGAGAGGAGAAATTCCAGGAAACTCAGACAGAAGCCTGTGTTTTTTTAGTCATAGATAACGCTTTTTCATATCAGTCTCTGGGGCGTCAGCTGGTCTCAGCTACCTTGGAGACATTCCTTCCTTCTGCAAAACAAACTCATAAATTCTCCTCAAGACCCTGAAGTTATCTTCTGTTTGACAAAAAAACACCACATCAGCAACTTATGACTCCATTCATGATAACAAAAATTGAGCAGGAAGAGCAATTAACGTGTGAATGAAGGCCTAATTAAGAATTAAATTATTTCATTCTAGCTGCCAAAAGTCCTAGGGACATTAAAATCACAAAGGGCTCCACTACAGGAGGCAAAGTATGAATTATTTTTTTTTGTTTTTGTTTTTTGTTTTTGAGGGCAGTGTCACTGGCCCTCATACGTGGGATTCTGGGACCCAAACCGGGGCCGCTGGCGTCCCAGGCAAGCACTTAACCACTGCGCCACTCCGCCAGCCCTGAATTATTTTTTTGAATGGAGCTTTCACAGAGGGCTGGGAGTGGGGGCCAACATGGGCAGGAATGGGGAATGAGGAATTGACGGGAGAAAGGGAATTCTTTTTCCGTAGTCATCAAAATTTTTAACGAGCCTATAATCATCTATTCCTGTAATTGAATTTCTATGGAAAACTGTGATGAAGATAATGGCGCTGCCTTGGGGATGTTTGAGGTGTGGGTGCCATGCCTGGCACGTAGCAGGCACCCAGAACTGCAGCCCGGCACGTTTACTCTCTGCCAGGTCTGGCCATTAATCATGAGATGCCCATTAATCCTCCGAAGGATCTACTAACATACCTACCATCCCATCTTACTGATGACAAACTGGAATAATAATTGGAAGGCTAGGTCACCTGCCCAAGGTCACAGGGATACTCAAGGCCAGTGTGGGATTTAAACCCAGATGGTTCCTGCATACACTTGGCAGATGGAGGGGAGGGAGACGTTTATCACTGGTTCCTTGCAAGTTCTCCTACCCCTCTTTTGGGATCCTTCTCCTCCTCTCTCCTTCCCCTCCTCTCACAGCTCTCCAGCCCCACCCCAATGAAATGTGGAGCTGATGGCGCCCCCTGGTGGAAACTGTATGTGAATGGCAGAGGGAGCTGGGGATTGGAGGGTGGCTGCCGCCCAATGGTGGTCCTACCAGGACTTGGAAGAGTGGGTGTCAGAGTGGGGCTCAGGTGTTCACTTCGTCACAGCCCAGGGCAACCACACTGTATTGGGCAGGTTGGGAGTAGGGATGGAGCAAAGCAGCCCCCACAAAAGTGAGAGAGGAGAGGAAGGAAGGGGCAGGAAAGTGAAGAAACAACCCCAGGAGCTGTGACCTTGAGCTGGTAACCTTAACTTTCTTCTGCCCTAATTTTCTCATCAGATGCAGCACCTCCCTTGATGCATTAATGGGAGATGGTATTGATGAGGAGGAAATTCTGGGATGTTCTAAATTAAGTTACAGGGGCCTGAGAATGAGAAAAAAAGACAGAACTTAATCTGTTAATGGCTGCTGGCCAGATAACAACAGAATGCCCACATTCCTGCGGGTGTCTGTTGGAAGTTTGGATTAATTTCCAGGTGGCTATTTCCACGAATTATTTTAGCCAGGCGCTATTGAACTCTAGGAGCCTCTCCTTGCTTACTTGTCTTTATGTGGACTCAGAGCAGGCCCCTTTTCACCTTCTCCCACCCTGTTGCCTATAGCTAATGTAAATTTCTTTCAAACTACTTCTTTCTTCCCCCTCTTCCCTACTTGATGTATAAAAATGCTTGCAAAACTCTGGGACCATGGGGGCCAGCCCGGCCCAGTGGCACAGTGGTTAAGTGCTGGCTTGGGAAGCCAACAGCAAAAAAAACCCTCTGGGACCATGGATATGCTGTCTTTTCCACCTAGCTATGCTGCAGGTGGTTTAGATTCCATACCCCAAGACCAGTCTTCTTTTTGGCTAGCATTTTTGGCTCAATAAAACCTTACTTTAAAAAAGACTTCAGGCCCGATAGGGTAACTCAGATGGTTAGAACAAGAGCTCTGAGCAACAGGGTCACCGGTTTGATTCCCACCTGGACCAGTGAGCTGTGCCTGAACTGAGAGGATGGTGGGTTGCGCTCCCCGCAACTAGACTGAAAGCGGGGACTGGACTTGGAGCTGAGCTGCGCCCTCCACAACTAAGATTGAAAGACAACAACTTGACTTGGAGCTGATGGGTCCTGTAAAAACACAATGTTAGGCAGGCCGAGTGGCGCATTGGTTGGGCGATGGTTTTGGGATGCCAGCGGCCCCGGTTCGGATCCCACATGAGGGCCAGTGGCACTGCCCTCTGCAGCTAACAACAGCTCCACCTGGAGCTGGGCTGTGCGAGCCCCGGTGATGGTGTGGGCTGCGGTCCCTGCTGCAGTGGGCTGCCATGGGCTACAGTGAGTGGCCCGAAGCCGGCGTGAGCGGCTGGCAGCCAAGCGTGAGCTGCGGATAGCCACGGTGAGCGACATCCGGGGGCCGGCGACCGATCTGCCTCGTCCGGGAAGAGCGCAGTGAAGATGCCAACGGTGGGGCAACATCCTCCGCAGCTAGACTGAAGAACAGAGGGACAGCAACTTGTCTGTTCCCCTCCCCTGATTCCTCAACGCTGTTCCCCTCCGCCAATTCCCCAATAAAATCTTTAAAAAACAAACAAAACAAAAAAAACACAATGTTAAAATCTTAAAAAAAAAAAAAATCTTAAAAAAAAAAAAGAAGACTTCAGTCATGGAAGTTGCATTTGTTTCCTTTTTTCACAATCTGGTTCATACTTTTTTTAGTGGATGCCCAAAGGAGATTCCCTAACCCAGGCTGGGGTGAGGAATGAGGGGCCGGGGATTACTATTTACAAGCCTTTAAAACCTTGGGGGTCCAGAGGTGAACCAAAAACCCAGCTTCTGTTCTCATGGGCTCACCGAAAGGTTGTGTGCAGGCCACAGTGCTGAGTAGCAGCGTTATTGGCATTATTGCATTTAACCATTACTATATACTGAGAGGCAGGTACAGTTAGGAGCCCCATTTACAGATGGGGAAAACTGAGAGGTTTGATAACTTGGCCAAAGTCACACAAGGAGACATGGCAGTGGCAGAGCAAAGAGCTGGATTCAGTTAATTCTTATTTCCAAGCCCAAGGCTCCCACCCTCCCAAGCTCAAACCTGAGCCTCCCAATCCTCTCCAGGCCATCTCCCCAAACATTTACTGTTCTGTCTGAATACAGAACCATTAAGCTGCCCTGGTTCCTGCCAACCATTTCCTAAGATGCTGCCCTCCACCCTTCTTCCATGCCACCAACCAGCTAAGCCACATATTTTCATCCAACAAGGCAGTTCTTGCCCTTTGAGAATTCCAAAGCTAGTTGCTGAGATGGGTACATTTTCACCTCACTTAATATCTGTGTCATCCCGGCCAGATGCTATGTGGGCCATGGGCTCCCAGAGGTGAGAAAGATAGGCCCTATCCCCACCATCCTCCAGCTCTGGGCTCAGAGGCACAACCAGCATCAGACAAAGGATCACAGATCTGTAGTTGAAAGACCCCACAGGCTTTGAGTGAGGGTGGATGGGGGAAGTGAGCCTGCAGGCCTAGGGGCCAGGAGCTCTGGGAAGAGACTGGGCTGGACCCCAGGGGAGGGAAAGAGGGAATCTTAAAGCCAAAAGCTGCAGACGGAAGGAACCAGAGACCCCATGACTCAGGCTTTGAAATGAGGAAATTCTCAACCAAGAGAAAGATGCAGTGCTAAGAGAAAGTTTTTAAAAGAAAAAAACAAAACAACCTAGATATGAGTCCTTCTGATCCCCTAAAAAAAATTTACAACCTTATTGATTATATTCCCTAAACTGTCTCTTCTGTCTCTGCAGTAGTATTGTAGTTATCAGTTTATGTTGCCTCGTCCCTTCCCTTTCTCCATGTCTTTTTAGGGAGACCACTTCATGGACGGTGTAGTGGCCTTACCACTGTACTGTACATCTGAAGCTGCCGCTGAATAATATTATATGTCAACTATAATTTAACACATATATAGTCATGGGATGTGGAATATAATGTGGGGATGGAGTCAATGGAATTGTAATAGATATGTATGATATCGGGGGTGGGCAGGATGGGCAGGAGGGAGGGGGCAGTCACTTTGTAAGGGGTGAAAAAGATAACTATTGCATTGTTTTGTACATCTGTAATAATAATAATAATAATAATAAAGTTAAAAAATCATTATCAACAATTAGAGTTACTAATGTTTCTTGGCATTTCATGTTATAGTTCATTTTTCATAAAGAAATAATGAGGAATTTTATCAAATAAAATTTATGAGCATATTAAAATAAAAATAATAATAATAAAAAAAACATGACCTAGAGACCCATCCATTGAGGAAGTGGATGGAGATGTAGTGTCAAAGCCATTCCATGAAATACCTCCCAGGAGTTAAATGAAACACAGTAACATGTGTGGGTATGAACAATCTCAAAAACAAGAAAACGCCAGCTGCAGAAAGATATGCATGTGCTGTGTGCTGCCTTGTGTATAAAGTTTTTAAACCTGCAAAAGAACATTTTCCCAAATATTGTGTGTGGGTACACAAATATGTAGGAAAAGAATAAAAAGGTATCTTGGAATGTTAATGATAAGGAAGTGGTTGTCCTGGGGGAGGGAGGGAGGAATATGACATCTGGGAGGGGACACAGGAGGCCCCAAGTCAGTCAGGAAGATTTTAGTTCTCTAAAGAAATAAATGGTAAAAATGTTAAAATATAACAAAGATAGGTGCACATGCACAACTAATGACAATTCCTCTAAACCTGTCCTGTCTCTGTATTTGAAGTAATTGTTTTTAAAACGCAAGAGGGGGGATGGAATCAGATGATAACCACAGAGATGGAAGAGAGGGAAAAAGCCATCACAGGGAAGACCTATAGTTTCATTTTTCTCAGCCCTTGTCTGCCTTCCTGATGTGATTTTGAGTGGGTAGTGCCTTCTTTTTATACACACACACGCACACACACACACACACACACACACACAGAGTTACAGGGTGTGGTACATAGAAAGTACTAAGAAAAGAGAGGATGGGATGAAGTGGTGGAGAGGATGGATGAGGGGTGGGATGTGGGACTGGGATGAGGAGACAGCAGTAGAAGACCAAAGAACATTGTTGCCTAGTGTTCTGTGACATAGCCAAGTCCCTAAATTACTCTCAGCCAGGGATACTCTTAGAATCTGGGGAAGCTACAGCTCCAGGTAGCAGGACTCATCTTTAACTTCCCTTTTGCCCAGTTCTGGGTACTGGGTAGGGTAGGGTAACTTTGAGGGAGGGAAGGGAAAGAGACTAAGATAAACAAAACTGGAAGAGGGAAGGTGTGGGCTGGAGAGCAGACCGCCATGGCTCATCCCCAGACTGCAAGTCAGGGTCTAGAACCATAAGGCTGGGAAGATCTTAAGAAAAATAACCCCTACCCCCATCCCCAGCAACTTCCAGAACCTACCATTCAGCCTTATGGGTTGGCAGCCTCCAAAGTAGTCTATGGAAATCGATGGTGGGAGCTCAAATTTAGAGAGCGTCCCTCCAGTTCCACCCAGCCCAGATCACAGGGTCTGATGGGAAGTACCTGGTGGGGGAGAAAAGGGTTCAGCTGTCAGCGGCTGAACAAGACGTGTGGGCATCTCCCCACCAGGGATGAGGAGAGGCCAGGATCCACCAGCAATGACTGTTTCTGCTGTTAAAGAGAAAACCACAGGCCCAAAATGGCAAAACTTGTGTTAAAATCTAGATTTAATACCTGATCTAATTGCAGCTTCAACCTCCCCCAGAAACAGAGCCTTATCAATCAGCCTGGAATTTTCTGGTCCAGCACCAGTAATGGAATCTGTCACATGGGCCCTCTCTACCCACCATAGAAAGAAGAGGCAACCTGCAAGATAAAATCCTCCCCTTTCTCTTCCCCCAAAGGAAAGATGTCTCAGCTCAACAATAACCATTTCTGTTCCTTTGCCAATGGCTCCCTTGCCCCATCCTTCTTCCTGTAAAAATCTTCTATGTTGTACAATCCCTTGACACACCTTCCTAGTTGCTAGATGGGATGCTGCCCCATTTATGAATTGATTCATTTAAGCCAACTAGATCTTCAAGTTTACTATTAATAGGTTGAATCTTGTTGTTTAATACCTTGAAATCTATGTTGGAAACCTCTGAATCTTTGCTCTTTAGACTCAAGAATTTGAAAACCTTGACTGCTCTTTAGATGAATTGCAGAGACTAGCAAATTGTATTCAAATCATTTATTCAATTAAATCTTTATTGAGCACCTACTGTGTGCCAGGCCCTGGGGAGGATACATCAGTGAGCCAAACAGACAGAAGTCCCTGCCCCCATGGAAAGAACATCCTGGTGGGGGAAGGCAGAATAAAAATGTAAATCAGGCCTTTTTTTTGAGCTTCCTTTGCTTGGTCCGCTCCAAATTCTTTGGAGTGTACTTTCTCTTCTAATAATGGCCCTTGAGCCATTCTCTACTGCTCGGGCCTGCTTCTGTATTTTTGAAATGTATTTTTTCTTCTAATAAACAGTCCTTTTCTGCAACTTTAAAAAAAAAACAACCAAAAAAATGTAAATCAATATATAAGATGATTCCAGGTGGTGATAATAGGCTATGATGAAAATGTTTTATGCATTTAACAAACACACTCAAAGCTTACACTATGCCAGGCACTACTGTAAGTGCCTAAAAATGCAATTCATTTAATATTTAATGATTTATTAATATTTAATAAATAAAAGCAGGGTCTGGGATGGGGGAAGGAGCTAGTTTAACTTAAGTGGTCTCGGATCATCTCTGCTGGAGGGGACAGGACTTTGAGCTGGGAACAGAAAATGAACCAACCTCAATCTCCAGGCCAAGCATTTTGGGCAGAGAGATAGTGCAAAGGCCCTGAGGCTGCCTTGGTGTTTGAGAAACTGAAAGAAGGCCAGCATGAGTGCATACCATGTCAAATTCAGCAGCAGATAGACAGATCCTGAAGGGCTTTGTAAGGGTCCCCATGAGGGGCGTGAATTTTATTACCAGCTTAGTAGGAAATCTTGTCTTGGAATCTTTAGCATCTTAGGAACTTTTAAGTTTCCTTATCTAGGACTCTTAGAATCTTTGCAGTCTTTTAATTTCTATGTTAGGCCAGAGCCTGGTCCCTCAAAACATGGCCTGCATGTTCCCTGCAGTTTTCTCTGGTCTTGATTCCAGCCTCTGGAATCCAGGGGTGTGCCCTGAAACCAGGGAGGCAGCAATATGGAGGGTTAGCCTACACTGTTACCATGAAGCAGGTACCAGTTTTTAGTCCTCCTCTGCCTTGATCTGGAAGATTCCAGGAGGTCCTGATCCAAACTCTACCCACTCCTGGGGCGGTTAACAGACATCTCAGGCTTCATGGGGTCAAAAGAGAATTCATGATTCCTCTCCCTCCTGCAAATCCTGTGCCACTAGCTTCCCACCCCAATTGGTCCCACCCAATACCTTCCGTCATCTCTCTTCTGCCAGGACCTTGTTTGCACTGGACTCTTCCCCTGCTCCCCATCCTCATAATTCCTTCACCAAAGGGCAGCCAGTACCTTATTAAATAAGGTCCTGCCCCCTCCCTGAGGTCATTAAATATTAAATGAACTACTATTTTTAAATGCAAAGAGAAAATGAATCTATGGGGTAGAGGATTCAGTACAGTAGTGGGCGGGGGTAATTGACCAGGAGATTTCTGGGGTGATGGTAACTCTCTGATCCTGATAAAGAGTTTGGGTCACACAGATGTGTACGTTTGTTGAAACTCATCTAAAATAGACTTAAGATGTGTGTGTTTCATTATATGTAAAATAACTGGGGGGAGGGGGGGAGGCAGGGATGACCTGTAAGCAAATATTGCATTCTACCAAGTGATATGCATGCTGATGGAAGTAGGAATGAAGCATACTGCTGTCTGCAACTGTCTTTGAAATGCATCCAAAAAACTAAGATGGATCGATGAGGCAAGATAAATAGATATGTAACAAGGTGGAATCTAGGTGGTGAATATACTGTATGTTTGGAAGTTTTCAAAATGAAATCTTAAATGAAATGCAAAGCAAACTGAGTAACTGCCCTGATGGAAACACTTCAATTGCTTCCTTTTGCAGGAGAAATAAAACACAGTCTTTTCCAGGGCACTGCAAGATGGCCCTGCTGACCTCACTGACCTCATCTCCTACATCCAATCTTTGATGCAGCAAATATTTATTGAGCACCTGCTGTGTGCCAGGTACTGCTCTAGACCCCGGAGATACAGCTCTAAACCACACACAGCATGGACCTGACATTGTAATCACCTTCTTCCTCAACAAGCTCATCCCCTGCCAGGCCTTTGAACGCCTTTGCACTACCTGAAATTATCTTAATTTATGACTTCATTTGCATGTGGATGACCTCAGGGAGGGGACAGGGCCTTTCTGTTACTCACAGCTGCATCCCCAGATCTAGAACAAAGTCTTGTGTATAATGAGGACTCAATAACGGTTAGCTGAAAGAATATTAACTAACTTTTATTTAACACTTGTTCTATATGCCCCTGGTCCTGTTTTAAATTGTGTACACACATGTACCTAGTTAATCCTGAAAACTATCCCCATTTTACAAAAGAATTAAAAGAGGCACAGAGGGCCCACCAAGTGGCTCATTGGTTAAGAGCTCGCTCAAGAGTGCGAGGTCTGAGCAACAGGGTTGCGGGTTGGATTCCCAGCCTGAGCTGAGCAGTCGCTGAGCTGCCAACAGGTGGCAGGAGTGGCTCAGCTAAAAAAAAATTTAAAAAAAAGAAAGAGGCACAGAGAAGCTAGGCTGTGAACTCAAGTAGCCTGGCTTCAGACCTGATGTTCCTAACCACCATACATACCGCTAAATAAATGAATGCTTCAATCAGTCGTTAAGATTGGCCTGAGTTCAAATACCTGCCGCTTGTTAGCTTTGGGGCCCAGGATCAACCGATTTACCTCTCTGAACTTCAGATTCTTTATTAAAGGTCAAGTCCCTCCTCTTCGTCGGTGGGGAAGATGTCAGAAGCTGGTAAACAGAGGCTCAAAGACACCACACACGCACGCACCACCGAACGCACACACCGATTACAATGAAGAGGGAGATACGAGCTGGGGAGGGCAGTTCAGATTCACCGCGGGTGTGGGTGTGGCCTCCTGGAAGCTGTGGTTTCCAGGTTCCACCAGTTTGCCCACGCCCTACCTGGGGCCCTACGTGCTGTCTCCGCCCACCCCACCCCCACGCCCCACCCTAGGTGACTAAAAAAACCGCCGTTCGAGAGTGCGTCCCGGACTTCAGGCAGAAGTTACGTGTGGCTGGGACAAAGAAGTCTGTCGACTGGGAGAAACTCCTGCCTGTAGGCGGGGGGACGGACTCGCTGCCCGCTTCCCTCCGCCTGATTTCGTTGCGGGGGGAGCCGCCCGGACTGGGCCAGCCGCCTGGAGCGCCTGGGAGCGAGGAGAGGGAGCCAACCTGTGGAGATGGAGGCGGTCAGCACCTGGGCGCTGCTGCTGGTGCTGCTGCTCCTGGTGATACCGCTGATGCTGCGCTGGACCCGGACCCCTGGCCACCTGCCCCCCGGGCCCGCGCCGCTGCCGTTGCTGGGGAACCTTCTGCAACTCCGGCCTGGGGCGTTTTACTTGGAGCTCTTACGGGTGTGGAGCGGCGGGGACGCCCTGGCTAGGGGTGGGGTGCAGGTCCACGAGAGGAAGGGGACTCCGGGGAGAGAAACGGGAGTGCCCGGGCAGGTGGGACCCTCGGGTATCCTAGGGAGGAGGCAAACACAGGGTCCCAGGGCAAAGGGGCTATGGGTGTCCTGGAGTGGGGTAGGAGCAGGGGTCCAGGGCTGAGAAGGGGTGGCGAGATGCCTGGGGAGAGAGGATCCAGGGGTGGGGTTCAAGGACTAAGAGAGGCAGAGACTTCTGCCCCCCGGGAATCCTGGATGGGGAGTGAGAGCAGTGAAGCACGGTCAGTGGCCAGGGTCCCAGGACAGAGGGGCCCTCAGAATCCTGGGAAGGTGGTGGGGGTAAGGGAGGAAAGCTGAGAGAGGCTGGAGTCCACACGCAGGAGAGAAGCTGATGGTGTGATGGTGGAGGGCTTGTTCCAGGGGGAGAAGTAGCTGGGAGACACAGGTGAGCTCTCCTGAAGAGGGGCAACGAAGAACGAGGGAAGGGTTCCTGAGGGGAAGTGGAGGCAGAAGCTGATGGCTCCAGGAATCTATCTGCAGAGAATGGAGGTATGGGGGCGGGGGGTAGATGGGGCTGGGTTTGGAAGGAGCTGGGAGCTCCTGGGACAAAGAAGGGAAGATGAGCAAGAATGTAGACTGAGGAAGTCCCAGCCTTTGTGGGGGAGGGTGTGGAAGGAGTGGGAAGAGTCCAGGGGTTCCCCATTCAAAAGGAGTCTTGGGGACTTCCAAGACATGGTGAGGGAATGGGGCAAGTGCTCAGCAACTGCTCCAGAATTTGAGGGTTTAGCAGTGATTGAAAACGTGGCTAGTTTTGGGGTAGGGGGCAACTGAGGAATTATGGGAGACCAAAGCTGCAGCTGCCCTTTTTTGCTTCCACATGTCTCAGTTGGGAGGGTATGGATGGGTTCTGGGTTGTCCCAGGATCAGAAGTTAGGGCCCTGCAGGAGGTAAGGGGATGGGGACTAGAGAGTGTTGGGGGAAGGACCTGGGGAACCTGGGGGGTGGTTCCTCATGGGTGGTCCATCCAGAGACAAGGGGCTATGATGGAGACATCTAGACTGGAAGAGGCAGCAGCCTGTCCTATAGCACCTGCCCCCTTCTCCCTCCCTGTCCCCAGCTGAGTAAGAAGTATGGACCAGTGTTCACTGTGCACCTGGGACCCTGGCGGCGTGTGGTGGTCCTGACTGGACACCAGGCTGTGCAAGAGGCCCTGGGAGGTCAGGCCGAGGAGTTCAGCGGGCGGGGGATGTTGGCGACCCTGGATGAAACCTTTGATGGCCATGGTGAGTCATGAGCACAGATAGAGGCTGCCACTCCTTCACTCAGAGCCTGCTACCACTTAACTGGTATGTGACTGACCTTCATGCGTGGCTTATTGTCACTGGGCCCCTGTTTTGTCATCTATAAAGTGGAATGATCACAGTGCCTGTACATAGGGTTGGAGTGAGGATTGAATGAGGACTGGACCTTGCATAAAGCTTGTTAGTCACCAGTGTTCTCTCTGGTCCAGGTGAAACCCTTAGGGATGGCAGGAGAGGGGCCAGCTTTTAAGGCATTGGGAATTAATTGATGTGCAAATACAAAATGTAGAAACTATTCTCTCTCTGCTAAAACTGAATGCAGGAGTCCTGTGCCACCGGTTGCTGCTGGCGCTGCCAGTAGCATAGCAGTCTCCAAATAATTCTGATCCTGCTTTCTCAGAGTACCACAGCTAGTGGGGAGACAGACCTGTCACCAGACAGTGACAGGAGAGGTCAGAACCAGGATGGTGAATGAGCTGGGACTCCAGGAATAGGAGGAGGTGGCTGACCCAGTCTGTTTGCTGGGCAATGTCCAGAAAGTCTTCTTGAAAGGCAGGGTGTCTGAGCTGAGATTCAGAAGATGAGTTGGAAGACTGTTCCAGGCAGAAACCAGTGAATGCAAAAGCATGGAGGTGAGAGAAGACACATTCATTCATTCAGCTGACAAGCTGTCATTATGCCTGGTCCTGTACTGGATACTGGGGATACAGGTGACCCAGACAGATTTGGTGTCCTGTCTAACTGCCGGAGAGGTAGGCTTGTAATAAGACAGTGGAGGGAGAGAACTGAACTCTAAAATGAGAGGTACAGTCTTGATAGCAGAACCTGTACTGGCCTGGGGGCAGGGTGGGAGCAGAATGGGAAGAACCTGAGAAGGCTTCTCAGAGGAGGTGACATTTGAGCTGAGACCTAAAGGATGAATGGAGTTAGTTCAGCAAGGAAGGAGTGGTGACTGATCCAGGCAGAGGGAACAGCAGGGGCCAGACCTAGAGGGGGGACCCCTGACACCTTGGAGGATGGGACAGAAGGCAATAGATCATCGTGGGATGAGTAATAAAGCTAGAAAAGTTGGCCAAGCCTGGTCATACACAGCCTGAGTCACACCAGAGTGCTTAGGCTGTGGGTTTTCTTGGGAGCAGTAGATTTTAAGCAGGGAAAAGATATAGTCAGAGTGAGGAAGATTTTCTGGTTGCTGTATGGGAGCCCAGGGAGGGGACTGGACTGGACCCAGGCTGGGGCCTTGAACTGGGGCCTTGGGCTGTAGTGGTGTGTTGTTGGGAGAGGAATCCAGGGCTTGGGACAAGGCGTGTAGGGTGGGCTGAGACAGGGAGAAAGAAAGATGCTAAGGCCAGTTTGGGACACAGTGGAGTCGTGGGTAGGGAGGGGACACTCAGGATAAGGCGTCTAGGAGGACATACAGGGCAGCATTGTACCTGTAGAAGGGGAACACTGAGCTTCGAGCAGGTTTCTTGGGTAAAGGAGGAAAACAGTGCAGTTCCATCCTCCTTCCTCCTGTTCAACCTCCAAATGATGTGGGACAAGGGACCCAATAGCAGTCCATAAATGTTGGGGCATGGATGAGTGGATAGATGGATGGATGGGTGGATGGAAGAGAAAAATGGAGGAAGAAGAAGAAAGGATAAAAGGTTGAGTGGGTGAAAAGAGGAATGAAAAGATGGATGGAAGGAAGGAAGGAAGGAGAAAATCTTCACTCACTCTAGTTAATCACAGAACAGAAGGAGCCTAAAATAATCCCAGTTACCAGCTTCACAGGAGAATGTCATCCTCTGACCCAAGGTTAGGTATTTATTAAGCACCTACTGAATCCCCATCCGTGGGCTAGGCAGGTATGGACTTAGGACAGGGTCTGAAGACCTCCCTCAGGTCACCTCACTGGGCGAAAGGGGGTTGTCCTAGGATGAGGGGAGGGGGATCGGTCCCTCCTTGAGTCTAGCTTTCTATGCAGGGGTTTTCTTCTCCAATGGGAAGCGGTGGAAACAGCTGAGGAAATTCACCACAATGGCTCTGCGGGACCTGGGCATGGGGAAGCGAGAAGGCGAACAGCTGATCCAGGCAGAGATCCAGTGTTTGATGGAGGCGTTCCAGGGGACAAAAGGTTAGCAAGGCAGGGTCAGCCCAGGGTCCCTGGGGTGCTGTGTGAGTGTGGGGAGGACCTTCCCATGGTGCCTGGAAGTCACCCCAGCTTGGCCCCAGGAGTGAGAGTGAAAGGAAGTCCTGGACTGGGCGGGGAGGTGTCTGTTCACCTCCACCTGTCTCTGTCCCGCTGTTTCCCTGAAAGTCTCTGTGACCCTGGTATTGTCACATCACTCTTTCTGCCTCTTCTTTCTCTCTCCACTTCTCTGTTTTTCTTTCCTATAAGCCTGTCTTTTTCTGTCTCTATGTCTCTTTCCTTATCTGTCTGTCTCTCTGTCCCTATCTGCCTCTCTGTCTCTGTCTCTATGCCTATCTCTTTCTGGGCACATCTGGCCCCATGGAGTGGGTCTACTCAGCTCCATCACAACCTACTCCCTGCCCCCACACCCCCAGGTCAGCCATTTGACCCCTCCCTGCTGCTGGCCCAGGCCACCTCCAATGTTGCCTGCTCCCTCACCTTTGGCCTCCGTTTTCCCTACGAGAACAAGGAGTTCCAGGCTGTGGTCCGGGCTGCTAGTGGTGTCCTGCTGGGCACCAGCTCCCCATGGGGCCAGGTAAGTGAGTGGGGCCCCTCTCCAGCCATCTTTTCCAAAGATTCCTGCCTACCTCTTCCAGGTAATCCCCAGAGCACCCCAAGCACCTGCCCCTGTGCCCTGATGCAGGGCCAGGCCCCCATGAGAACAGCTGCCTTCTCCCACAGGCCTACGAGATGTTTTCCTGGCTCCTGTGGCCCCTTCCAGGCCCCCGTACACAGCTCCTCAGCCACGTGGGCACCCTGGCCACCTTTGCCATTGAACAGGTGCAGCGGCACCGGGAGAGTCTGGACACCTCAGGCCCTGCACGCGATGTTGTGGATTCCTTCCTGCTGAAGATGGCAAAGGTTAGAGAAGTTTAGGGTGGGTGTGCTCCTAAATGGCTGATGACCTGGCAGCCTTTCACCTGGGTGTGGCCAGGAATCATCTGTCAGGTTCCTCTCTCTCTCTCTCTCTCTCTCTCTCTCTCTCCCTCTCTCTCTCTCTCCCCATATCTCTGTTAATGTGTGTCTGTGCATGTGTGCATATCCCTTCTTTCTGGTGCATGTTCCCTCTGCCCCACCCCCCACCTCATGCACATCTGAGTCTCTTGCATCTCTTCTTTTTCCCCTCCCTCCAACCTCAGCCCCATTAGGCCCATGCCCAGTGACCTGCCACTAGCACTCCCACCATCACTTCACCCCACCCCCTGCACCCCTACCCACACAGGACATTTCCTATAAATCATAATCATTTACTTATGAAACCTTGCAATAACAAATTATACTAATAAAGACCACTTTATTAATGACATAAAAACAATTTATTATTATATAAGGAAATGAGAATTAAGGTAACTCCTGTGGAAATAACTAGTTTTCAATTGTATAAACTTTGGAATTATGGGAGATTTTCAGGGCCACATCCTTTGAATAAATGCAGCCACCCTGTTCATGAAGAGAGAGATTTTTTTTTTCCTTTTCCTTGTGACCCCACTTCTTTTCTTTCATTTTTTATTTTATTTATTTATTTATTTTTTTTAAAGTATTGTTCCTTGCAGTCATTTCCTGCTAATACTATCAAATAATGTTAGAGAACTCAGTAGTGAAAGGATGTAACAGCTGTGGACTTTTTCTTTAAAGATTTTATTGGGAAATTGGGGGAGGGGAACAGCGTTGGGTAATCAGGGAAGGGGAACAGACAAGTTGCAGTCTTTTTGTTCTTCAGTCTAGTTGCGGAGGATGTTGCTTCACTGGCCCATGTTGGTATCGTCATTGTGCTCTTCCCGGATGAGGCAGATCGGTCGCCAGCCTCTGAATGTCACTCACCACAGCTATTGGCAGCTCACGCTGGCTGCCGGCTGCTCACTGTAGCCTATGGCAGCCCACTGCAGCAGGGGCTGCAGCCTACACCGTTTCCAGGGCTGTTAGCTGTGGAGGGCAGTGTTACTGGCCCTCAGATGTGGGATCCGAACCGGGGCCACTGGCATCTCAAAACCAGCTCTTAATCAATGCGCCACTCGGCCGGCCCCTCTTTCATTTTTTAAATTAAAAAAAAAAGCTAATTGTGGTAAAATACACATAACATAAAATGTACCACCTTAACTATATTTTAGTGTATACTTCAATAGTGTTAAGTATATTCATATTGTTGCTCAACCAATCTCCAGAACCCCTTTCAACTTGCAAAGCTGAAATTCTATTCTCTGTAGATAACTCCCCAACCTCCCTTCCCTCTGCCCCTGGCTATCACCATTCTACTTTCTGTCTTTATGAATTTACCTACTCTAGGACCTCTTAAAAGCAGAACTATAAGTGTTTGTCCTTTAGTAACTAGCTTATTTCACGCAGCATTATGTCCTCAAGGTTTTTCTATGTTATAGTACGTGACAGGATTTCCTTTCTTTTGAAGGCTAAATCACATTCCACTGTCTGTGTAGACCACATGTCAGGTATCCATTCATCCCATCCACCAGTGGACACTTGGATAGCTCCCACCTTTCAGCCATTGTGAATAATACCATTATGAACATGGGTATACAGATATCTTTCTGAGACCCCGCTTTCAATTCTTCTGGATGTATACCCAGAAGTGGAATTGCTGGATTATATGGTGATTCTATTTTAATTTTTTGAGGAACTGTCATACCATTTTCCAGGGCAGCTGCATCATTTTACTTTGTCACCAATAGTGACAGGGATTCCAATTTCTTTGCAGCCTCACCAACACTTGTCATTTTGATTGTTTTCTTTTTTTATGGTGACCATTCACTTTCATTTTAAAAAATATTTCATCCAGAAAGAATTGATATCAAGAGCGCACTTCCTGACTTTCCCAAACATTTATTGAAACTCCCTGACAAAGCTTGAACTTGCTGTACTGCCCCCCAAACCTGGCTATACGGGGCCTCTACTCTCCGAAGCTTGTGTTCTCTGAGCGCCACTGCCTGGTTTCTCCCAGGAGGAACAAGACCCAAACACCGAATTCACTGACAAGAACTTGCTGATGACAGTCATTTATCTGCTGTTTGCTGGGACAGGGACAGTCAGTGCCACGGTCCGGTATACCCTCCTGCTTCTGTTGAAATACCCGGAGGTCCAAGGTAAAAGCCCTTTCCACCAGCCATGCCCTGGGAACAGAAGCCAGGCCTCGAGAGGAAGAATGTTCAGGAGAGTGGACAGCCTGAGCCAGAGCCTAGAGATGACCATGAACCTTGCACGTGGGGTACCTGGGAATGAGAAGTGGGGGGACTGCTGGTTGCAGCATGAGGAAGGTGTAATGAGAAACGAGGCAGGAGATGTCTCAGGGTCTTGTCACCTAGTCCTGAGCAATTGGGAGCCATGGAAGGATGTTGAGTAGGGAGGGGCAGGGTCAAATTGGCCTTTTAGAAAACTCCTTTGGGCTGCCATAAGGAGGTAGATTGTACAGGTGACAGAGAATGCCAGGAGCCCAGGGAGAAGGACAGGTAGGGACCTGGGTGGGAGAAGACAGGGCTGGGTCAAATTGTGGGAAGGGAAGAGGGGGCTCCACCCCACCTCTGACTTCCAACCCTCCTCTTCTTGGGGTCAGAGCGTGTGAGGGAGGAACTGACAAGAGAGCTGGGGGCTGCCCGGGTGCCAAGCCTGGGGGACCGAACCCGCCTCCCGTACACCGACGCGGTTCTGCATGAGGCCCAACGGCTGCTGGCACTGGTGCCCATGGGGATACCTCGCGCCCTCACGAAGACCACCTGCTTCCGAGGGTACACGCTGCCCCAGGTGGGTCTGTGGACCAGCCATGCCCAGTAGTGTCTCTGCCTCAGGCCTGAATCTGTTGCTATCTGTCTCTCTGAGTTTTTCTGGATCTTGCGCTCGCGCGCTCTCTCTCTCTCTCTCTCTCTCTCTCTCTCTCTCTCTCTCTCTCTCTCTCTCTCTCGCGCTCTCGCTCTCGCTCTCGCTCTCGCTCTCGCTCTCTCGCTCTCTCGCTCTCTCGCTCTCTCGCTCTCTCTCTTTCTCTCTCCCCACCCCCCATTTCTCTTTACCCTTTGACTCTCTCTGGGCTTCAGTTTCCCCATATGTCCAATGGATATCCTAATTCTACCTTGTTCCAAAGTGGTTGGAACATCCACTTGGGCCATCAGATGAAGTGACAGGCAAGGAAGCAATCTGAGAACTGAGGACTAACCGACACGCACGCACGCACGCACTCACTCAATCCCCTCCCCCTCAGTTCCTGCCCCTTCATTAGAGAACAACTTAGAGACTATACCACCAGAGGGCGATGTCACCCCAGAAACTGGAGATGCCTTCTGGGCAAGCTGCTCTCTCCTTGAGCTTCATTGTAGTAGAATCAAACCTGTGCCAGTTAGAGTCCAGTCCTGCTGTTTTCTGGTTGGGACCCTGGGCAAATCACTTCCTGCTGTGAACCTTCACCTACCCCTCTTCCAAATTGGGAACAATAATGGTATCAACTTGGAATTGTAGGAATCTACAAGATAATGCTTGTAAAACACCAAGTCTCCATGCTGGGTAAGGGTGGGGGCTCTGTGTACACAGCAGCAGTGACAGCTACTGATAGTGACAACAGTAATAACAAGCCTCAGTAATTGAGGACCAGCACTGTACTGGGTATTTAATCTTCAGGGCAATCCTCCCTCATTATCATGCCCATTTACGGATGAGGAAACTGAGGCCCTGGAAGGTTCGAAGATTTGCCAAGCTCACCCAGCCTACAAGCAGTCGGGGAAGGATTGGAACCCAGATCCTATGCTTGAACCACTATCTGCCTTTGTCTTATTTTAACAATAACATGAACCTGTTTTTTTCCTGGAGCCCCCTCACCTTTCCAACTCCGAGCCACATTAGTCAGAGTCCCTCTCCCTCTCCTCACTCCCCATGTCATTCACCCTTCACCAAAACCCTGGGAACATGGAAACTCTGATCTCAGCTGAAGAGGCTGCCACACTCCCTAAACCTGGGCAGGGGGAGCCTTCACAGACAGCCCTCACGTACCCACCTTTGCCTTCACTTCTGGAAAACAAGAGTGGCAAAATGCTGGCCTCTGAGCCAGGTGGCTTAGGACAGAATCACAACATACCCTCAAAATTTTACAAAAAATGAGCTCTGCCATGTCAAATATTGCCTTGGGCAAGTTACTTAAGATTTCTGGGATTCAGTTTTCCCATCTTTAAAATAGGGATCATTAGTAACCACTTCGAGTCTTGTTAAAATATTTAGTGAATTTATGTGTGTCTGTGTGTGTATATCTAAGACATGTACCTATTACTTATGAGGTAATACTGTATATAAAGTGCTTAATAAGTGCCTGACCTGTAATAAGCTTGATACATGTTGATGCTATTACCTTTTGTGAACTGGTTTCCCCAACACTCCAGACTCTTGTGCTCAGCCATCGGGAACATAAAGCCTGGGTGGTGAGGATATTGTAGTTTTATTATTGTTTTCCCTCAGGGCACTGAGGTCTTCCCTCTCTTGGGCTCTGTCCTTCATGACCCGGAGGTCTTCAAGCAGCCAGAGGACTTCAACCCAGGTCGATTCCTGGATGCAGAAGGAAGGTTCAAAAAACAGGAAGCATTCCTGCCCTTCTCCTTAGGTACCTGCTGGCCTGTCCCTGTCCTCCCACTGGTCCTCCCTGGGGCCTGGGCGTGAGGAGGACTAGCCAGCCCCATCTCCCTCTTTCCTCCAGGTAAGCGTGTCTGCCTTGGGGAGGGTCTGGCTCGAGCAGAGCTCTTCCTCCTGGTCACCGCCATCCTACAGGCCTTCTCCCTGGAGAGTCCATGTCCACCAGGTGCCCTGAGCCTCCAGCCAGCTGTCAGTGGCCTTTTTAACATCCCACCTGCCTTCAAGCTGCAAGTCCGGCCCCACTGACCTCCACCCCATGCCCCTGTGTGGACCAGATGAAGGAGGGGGTTTGGGGTGGTGACAGCCTCAACCTTGGACATGGACATGGCTGTTTCCAGAGTTACAAGTCTACACTGCAGGCAGCTGCATTCACACCTGTAGTTGTTTTCTAGAGTTGGTCATACAGGTATTTAGTCTACTTGTTCACAGGGCCACGCACACTGGTCCCCACAGCTGTCAGACATGCAGCCACACACAAGAAGGCCATGGGGCCACACAAGCTTTCTACAGGTACAAATTCAGTCTGTTGGAATCATAACCACATGCTCAGATAACCTACCAACTCACACACAACACAACTCGCCTGGACTCACAACCCACACGTGGGAGTTCAGCTGCCACCTTCACAAGCCACCAAAACAGCCACTGTGTTCACCACCTACACGCCTTCTTCACTCATCAAACTTACCAGTGCTACCATCTCTGGGATCCTGGGTCATGTCACCTCCCAGAGAGACCATCCCCATCCTCAGCCCTCAAATGATCATACCTTGTCCAGGCACATGACCATCACCGTCCACGCACCTCCAACCACTAAACCACACAGCCAGCCCATGAGTGACATCGTCCTAGCTCCTATCTTCCCACTGAGACACCCCACTCCCACTGAGTCACTGCCCGCCTCTGCACCTTCAACCCTCAAGGACACCCTTTTCCAAATACCCTGATCCCCAAATTCTCCCAAATACAAACATACACCTCCAGTGTGCAGTTGTGCACACGGACCTGGGAACCAAGTAAACTTGGACACATGAGGACCCTCAGACCAGAGGAACCTTACACACACACTCCAGCTTATGTAACCATGTTGAAAGCCTCCCCTGCCCCCTTCTGCCCTCCCCCACAACACATACACTGACCCACCAGCCCTACTCAAAGGCCCAATCAGACTCAGTGGAAGGGGCTCCACAACCAAGTAGGGGCCAAGTTTCAACTTCTTATGTCAGGGAAGAGGCCCGGTCTGTCGTCTTTGTGACTGGAAGATCCCTGTTTTGCAATAAAAGTTTGTTTCTGGCCCCTGGTCCAGCCCCCTGGCAGGGCCGTGTGTGTGTGTGTGTGTGTGTGTGTGTGTGTGTGTGTGTGTGTGTGTCAGTGTCCATCATTGTAACGGGTGGAGATGGAGGGTCCACCCCTCCCTCGAGGCTGGGCGGGAGCTGAAAAACATGGCCCCCACCCACCCTGGCTGTTGACATCAGTACCAGATGTGAGGGTGGGGGAGGGGGGGCCTGTCCTGGACTCACTTCCGGTGAGGCAGATGGGAGAGGCAGGGGGAGGGAGGGAGGGAGAGCAGGGAGAAGGTAATAGCAGAACTGCAGGCCTGTGGGTGGGGGTGTCTCTGCCAGAGAAAGCCTAAAAGTGATGGATCCAAGCCCTGGGAACTTGCCCAATCTGAAAGCAGATGCTGAAATACAAACCCTAACCCTACTCCCGCCTATTCTACTACCGTTTTCCTCCTGCCTTCGCTAAGCAAAGAAACCAGAAGCATCTTTTTATTTGTTAATTATCTATTTAGAAAGCTTTCTATTTAGTTAATTATCTATTTAGAAAACAAAAATAGACTAGTACAATGAACCCATGTCCACCATCAGCCTCCTTTGATGATCACCTTTCTGCTATTATTTTTATCCCCTTTTCTGCTTGTTTTATTTCATCCATCACTCTTACAATTATTTTAAAATCATTGAATATGCATTTCTAATAGTAAAGAACATCTCCCCACAATGTTTTATTATGAGAATTTTCAAGCATGCAGCAAAGTTGGGGGAATTACACACGGAACCCACCCCCTTTCCCGTGTGCCACTGCTTGAATTCAGTTTGCTTTAGCACATTTCTATCCACCTTTCCTTTCCATCCAGCTCACTTTGTTAGGCATTGCAAAGTAAATTGCAGACATCATCTGTCCCTGAATGCTTCAGCAATGCATGTATCATTAAAGTCTTTTTAAATAATTTTCCATGATATTAACTCTTTATTTACTTTTTCTTAGTTCTATAGAGGTAGCCCAGAACAGTGACATAGAAGAGAATTGAAAAATGAGATTAGGATCAGATCCTAACTTTGCCGCTCTTCAGCTAATCACCCCTTGACTGAGGGTGTAGCATCTAAAAGACTAAAAGAAATGTGAAAAATTCTGGGACTTAATAGGAACAAAATACAAGCTAAGTCCTTGGGTTTGCTATTATTACTGTTTTGTTTTTTATACATCAATGTTGTGGACAAAAAAAAAAAAAGGGCCACATACTAAACCTGACAAGTGTGATGGGCCTTACAAACTCTGAGACTGAAAGTAACCACACAGGATGGTCTGAATATAAAAATTCCTAACTAAAAGGAGTCAAGGTGGGTCATCCTGTCCTAGGCCTGTAGCTTCCTTGACAAAGGTCAACCTTTGCCTTAAGAAGCCGGTCTTTTTGCCTTTAACATAACATACCTTTGAAATGTCAGAGTAATCTCTTTTTCCAGACCCCTGGGCACAAAGGCCAGCACCAGAGCTCGACATCACAGAGCCCCTCATTGTTATCTTGTTCCCCACATACCATCTCTGTACTATAAATGTTAATTCTTAACTATCCTGTACTCACCCATGTAAAAAAAGTATGTGTCTCTCCATTTTCTTATCCAATCCTAGAAATTACCCTTTTTACTTTCTCCTGCCGCCTTAATCTACCACCACTGGACTCCATGTAATCCTCCTTATATCTCCTCCTTTGATTCTAATGTATAAAGGAAACTGCAAAACTCCATTCTCCAGAGTATTTTCTCAATCCGTTGAGATTTTGCTTCCTGGAGATGGTCAGTTTTGCTCAAATAAACTCTCAAAACTTCTCTACAGGTTTGGCATTTCTTACCTCAACAGTGTGACATGAAAAGGAATGAATGAAGTTTAAGGCTTTCTCCTCTTAAATTAAGCAATGACTTGCTTTCCTTTTCACTCAAAACTCACATTCAGGGAAATTTGGAGTCAGAAATACCAGCAAACTCATTTATTTAAGGAAGGATGGACTTTGCACTGGCTGCATCAATATGAAAAGTGACATGAGTTTGAATGATTTCAGTCCCAAGCAAAATATAAACTCAAAACGGTTTAAACAATAAATGGTTATTGGACCCCCAAAATAAAAGTGTTTAGAATTTGTGTAGTTTTTGTGTGTGTGGTAAAATATGCATAGCTATTTATCATTTTAACCATAAGTGTACAACTCAGTGGCGTTAAATACATTCACTGCATAACCATCACCACTATCTATACCGTCAAATTTCATTATCCCCAACAAAGACTCTTAATTTTTTTTTTTTAAGATTTTATTGGGGAATTGGGGGAGGGGAACAGACAGTTGCTTCCTTTTGTTCTTCAGTCTAGTTGTAGAGGACATTGCTTCACTGGCCCATGTTGGTATCATCATTGCGCTCTTCTCGGGTGAGGCAGATCAGTTGCCGGCCTCTGGATGGCCGCTCATAGCGGCTCTTGGCAGCACACACTGGCTGCCAGCTGCTCACGCTGACTACCAGCCACTCACTGTAGCCTATGGCAGCCCACTGCAGCAGGGGCTGCAGCTGTGCCATCCTTAATTTTTAAAAACAATAATTTGCCCTTTAAAAATTGCTTTTCAGGGCCAGCCAAGTGGTAGGTTGGTTAAGAGCTGGCTTGGGACGCCAGCGGCCCTGGTTCGGATCCCATATACTGGCCCTCATGACACTGCCCTATACAGCCAAGATGGTGAACAACAGCTCCACCTGGAACTGGGCTGCTGTGAGTCCCCAGAATGGCATAGCTGTAGCCCCTGCTGCAGTGGGCTGCCATAGGCTACAATGAGTGACCGGCAGCCAGCGTGAGCTGCCAAGAGCTGCTGTAAGCAGCTGTCCAGAGGCCGGCGCAGTCGCCTCACCCAGGAAGATTGCAATGATGATACCAACATGGGCCAGTGAAGCAATGTCCTCCACAATTAGACTGAAGAACAAAAGGACAGCAACTTGTCTATTCCCCTTCCCTGGTTCCCCAACTCCCCAATAAAATCTTTAAAAATAATAAAAATAAAAAAATAAAAATGGCTTTTTAGGGGCCACCCAAGTGGCTCAGCTGGTTAAAAGTTGGCTTAAGAGCGCAAGCCCTGAAAAACAGGGCCGCTGGTTCAATTCCCACATGGGCCAGTGATGCTGTTTCCTCTACACCTAAGATTGTGAACAACAGCTCGACCTGGAGCTGGGCTGCCGTGAGTGTCCGGCAATGGCATAGGCTGCGGTGGGCTGCCATAAGCTACCGTGAGTGGTCAGCAGCCAGCGTGAGCAGCTGGCAGCCAGCGAGAGCTGCCATGAGCGCCCCTCTAATGGCTGGCAACCAACTGCCTCAGCCAGGAAGAACACAATGATCACAATACCAACATGGGCCAGTGAAGCGGCATTTTCCACAACTAGACTGAAGAACAAAAAGACAACAACTTGGCTGTTCCCCTTCCCCGATTCCCAAACACTGTTCCCTTTCCCAAACACCCCAATAAAATCTTTTTTAAAAAAAGGAAAGAAAAAGGACCCAGTTCCTTCAAGAAATAAGCGGCACTCAAAAACTGAGAATTAGTTCTGATTCAGGATCATTCTGGCAAGATCTCCTGACTGGAGGTGCTGGTCCCTTCCTGGAATGTCACATCCCAATAAACAGCGGTCCCATGTAGTGCGTCTAGGTCCTGATCACTCTGGTAGAAAGTTTTCTGTCAACTTTCCACTTACTGGCCTTAGTATAGGGGCCCTTTAAAATCAAATCAAATCAGGTCTGCTCATAGCCACCCAGTGGGAAAGCCTGGCACTCGGTTGGTGAGAATGTAAACTGGTGCAGCCACTCTAAAAAACAGTATGGAAGTTCTTCAAAAAATTAAATATAAAATTACCATATGACCCAGCAATCCGACTTCTGAGTACATATCCAAAGGAAAAGAAATCAGTATCTCGAAGATATATCAATACCCATGGTCATGGCAGCATTATTCACGATAGCCAAGACATAGAAACAACTTAAGTGTCCACCATCAAATGAATGAATAAAGAAAACATGATATGGGGGCCGGCCGAGTAGCTCAGTTGGTTAAGAGCACAAGCTCTGAGCAACAGGGTCACCAGTTCGATTCCCACATGGGCTGGTGAGCTGCGCCTGAGCTGCCAATGAGCTGCCAACAGGTGACAGGATGGCTCCGCTGGTGAGAGCATGTGCTCCTAGCAACAAGGTTGCCAGTTCAACTGCCACATTGGATGGTGGGCTATGCCCACCTGCAACTAAGATTGAACATGGCACATTGAACTGAGCGGCTGCGAGCTGCCGATGGGCAGCTGGATGAATACTGGACTTGGGAGCTGAGCTAGTTGCACCCCCCACAACTAAGATTGAAGGACAACAACTTGGCTGTTCCCCTTCCTCAATTCCCCAAAACTGTTGTCCTTCCCCAATTTCCCAATAAAATCTTAAAAAAAAAAAATAGCGTGATATACATTTGACCCTTGAAAAATGTGGGGTAAAGGACTACAACCCCCCCATGTAGTTGAAAATCCATGCATAACTTTTTTTTTAAGTTTAATCAAATATTTTATTAAACCAAAACAGGACAAGAAAAGAGAATTAAGGAACAAAAACCAGATGAAACAAATAACAAAATGGTAGACACAAGTCCAACTATATTAATAATCACATTACATACAAATGGACCAAATACTTCAATCAAAAGGCAGAGATTCAGACTAAATATAAAAGCAAGACCCAACTATATCCAGCCTCCCAGATGGTATAATTTAAGTTTAGTTAACCCACATGGTTGGATGTCCTCACCTGGCAAAGGTATCCTAGGGTGTCCAGATCAAGGCAATTGAGTACAAGTTATGAAAATAGAGCAGGTTTCTCTAAAATAGCAAGAGTCAAGAGGAGAGGGCATAAACCTTAATGGGAAGAGAGTCAAAGAATCAGTGGCCATCATGTCTTGTTAGAGAGACCACTTCATGGATGGAGTAGAGGCTTGATCACTGCACTGTATACCTGAAACTGATGTATAATATTGTATGCCAACTGAAATTGAATATATAGATAGTCACAGGATGTGGATTACACTGTGGAAGGGAGTCAAAGGAATGGTAATAGATATGTATGATATGGGGGCGAGGAGTGGGGTGGCGAATTGGGGGAAGGGGGCTGCCATGTTGAGGGGTAAAAAGTATAACTATTGCACTGTGTTGTATACCTGAAACTAATTTTTTAAAAAATGTTTATTTCACAATAAAAGAATAAAAGAAAAAAACAAACAAACAAACAGAAAACAGGAGTTCCAATGCTAAAAAAAAAAAAAAATCAGTGGCCATTTTTAAAACAGCCATAAGGATACAACTATGCTTTAGGTGTGTGTATAACTTTTGACTCCCCCAAAATTTAATTACTAATAGCCTACTATTGACTGGAAGCCTTACTGCTAATATAAACAGTCGATTAACACATATTTTGTTTGCTATATGTATTATATACTTCTGTACTCTTACAGTAAAGTAAACTAGAGAAAAGAAAATGTTAAGAAAATTATAAAGAAGCTAAAATACATTTAGAGTATTATTGAAAAAAATCTGCATATTAGTGAACCTGCACAGTTCAAACCTGTGCTGTTTGAGGGTACGGTGTGTGTGTGTGTGTGTGTGTGTGTGTGTGTGTGTGTGTGTGTGTGTGTATAAAATGTATAAAATGGAATATTATTCAACCATAAAAAGGTAATCCTACAACTTGTGACAATATGGGTGGAACTTGAGTGTATAATGTTAAGTGAAATAAGTCAGACAGAGAAAAACAAATACTATATGACCTTAGTTACTCATATATGTAGAACCTAAAAAGCTATACCGATAGAAACAGAGACAAATGTAATGTACAGCATGGTGACTATAGTTAATAATATTGTATTGTGTATTTGAAAGTTGCTAAAAGAGTAGATCCTAAAAGTTTTCATCATCAGAAATAAAATTTTTGTAACTGTATGGTGATGGATGTTAACTAGACTTATTATGATAATCACTTTGCAGTATATATGAATATTGAATTACTATGTTATACACCCAAAATTAATATAATGTTATGTCAATCATATTTCAATAAAAATTAATTAAATAATTAAAAGGAAACAGGGAGCAGAATTGCCAGGAACTGGAGGGGTGGAGGAAATGAGGAGATGTTTGTCAAGGGTACAAACTTTCAGTTATAAAATGAGTAACTTCGAGGATCTAATATACAACATAGTGATTATAGTTAATAATACTGTAGCGTATACTTGAAATTTACTAACAGAGTGGATCCTAAATGTTCTCACCACAAAAAAAAAAAGGTAACTATTTGAGGCGATGGATGTGTTTACTAACTTTATTGTGGTAATCATTTCAACATATATATGTGTAGCTCTTCCCTTCTGCTGCCATCGCTTAAGCGCCAGTGGCCAAAATGAAGTTTAACACTTTTGTGACTTCTGACGGAGGAAAATGGTAATAGGTATTTCAATGCACCTTCCCACATTCTCAGGAAGATTATGTATTCTCTTTCCAAAGAGCTAAAACAGAAGTACAATGTTCAATCCGTGCCCATCGGAAAAGATGATGAAGTTCAGGTCGTACGAGGACACTACAAAGGGCAGCAAATTGGCAAAGTAGTCCAGGGTTACAGGAAGAAATAAGTCATCTACACTGAACGAGTGCAGTGGAGGAAGGCACATCTATTCATGTGGGCATGCACCCAGCAAGGTGGATATCACGACCAAAGCTGGGTGAAGACAGTAAAAAGATACTTAAATGGAAAACCAAATCTCGCCAAGTAGGAAGGGAAAAGGGCAAATATACGGAAGAAACAATTCAGAAGATGCAGGAATAAAGTAATCTTATGTACAGTTTTTATTAAAAACTGTTAAAATGAAAATATGGGGCCGGCCGAGTAGCGTGTTGGTTAAGAGCTGGCTTGGGACGCCAGCGGCCCCAGTTCGGATCCCACATATGAGGGCCAGTGACACTGCCCTCTACAGCTAAGATGGTGAACAACAGCTCCACCTGGAGCTGGGCTGCCGCGAGTCCCGGGGACAGCATAGCCGCAGCCCCTGCTGCAGTGGGCTGCCATAGGCTACAGTGGTAGCCGGCAGCCAGTGTGAGCTGCTAAGAGCCGCTGTGAGCAGCCGTCCAGAGGCTGCGACCAATCTGCCTCACCCGAGTAGAGCGCAATGATGATACCAACATGGGCCAGTGAAGCAACGTCCTCCACAACTAGACTGAAGAACAAAAGGACAGCAACTTGTCTGTTCCCTTTCCCTGGTTCCCCAATGCTGTTCCCCTCCCCCAATTCCCCAATAAAATCTTAAAAAAAAAGAAAATACGAGTGTGTGTGTGTGTGTGTGTGTATTAAATCATCATGTTGTACACCTTAACTTTGTTCAATTTTATTTGTCAATTATATCTCGATAAAGCCAGTGGGTTATGTCATAATTAAAACAGCCAAAGTTTTCACCAGGCCAAGGCCCTCCCTGACCTCATCTCCTCCCTGACATCCATTCTTTTCAGCCATATGGGTCTCCTCCTTGAACTTCTGCACAGCCCAACTCCAGGCCTTTGCACTGTCTGTTCTCTCTGCCTGCAATGCCCTTCCCTACATGACTCACTTGCTAATTTACTTCAGATCTTCATCATAACCTCAGAGAGGCCTTCCCTGCCCATCCTCTCTAAAATGACGCTCCTCCCCTTGCTATTTTCTCCCGTACTTGATTTTTCTTCACTGACCATGTTGCATTCTGATAAATGCTTATCTGGTTGTTGTCACTCTTCTCCTAGGAATATGAGCTCCATGAGGGCAGAGATTTGTCTTGCTCATTGTGGAATCCCCAGCCCATGTCACAGGGAACATTTCTATCCTCCTCATTTTTTAAATGCATTTGATAGTAAATTGCAAATATGAGGTATGACCATTAAGTTTATGGACTCATCCTAGAAAAAGTGCCACATATCTCATTGATGAATATCACAATGGTCACCTTCGGAGTACTCCCCTTGGGAAGCTATGCACTGATGCCAGAGCCTAGTCTATACTTCAAAGCAATTTTGGAACTCTTTCTGGAATGGCCATCAGAGCTGTCATCGTATTACCCTTGATGTCCTGAATGTCATCAAAATATCTTCCTTTCAATATTTCCTTTATCTTCAGGTAAAGAAAGAAGTCATTGGGGGCCAGATCAGGTGAGTAGGGAGGGTGTTCCAATACAGTTATTTGTTTACTGGCTAAAAACTCCCTCACAGACAGTGCCGTGTGAGCTGGTGCATTGTCGTGATACAAGAGCCATGAATTGTTGGTGAGAAGTTCAGGTTGTCTAAGTTTTTCATGCAGCTTTTTTTTTTTTTTGAGGGCAGTGTCACCGGCCCTCATATGTGGGATCTGAACCGGGGCCGCTGGCTTCCCAAACCAGCGCTCAACCACCGCGCCACTTGGCAGGCCCTCATGCAGCCTTTTTAGCACTTCCAAATAGTAAACTTGGTTAACTGTTTGTCTAGTTGGTACAAATTCATAATGAATAATCCCTCCAATATCAAAAAAGGTTAGCAACATCATTTTGACTCTTGATTTGGACTGACGGAACTGTTTTGGTCTCGGAGAATTGCCTGACTTCCGTTGTGCATTTTGATGCTTGTTTCGGGGTCATATTGGTACACCCATGTTTCATCACCAGTGATAACACAGACCAAAACATTGTCTTGCCTCTCCAAAAGGTCTTGGCAAACTTCAATTCTCCTTTGCCTTTGTTCATCAGTGAGCTCCTTTGGGACCATTTTTGCACACACCTTTCTCATGTCAAGATTTTCAGTTAAGATTTTCCTAACTGTTTCTCTAGCAATATTTACTTGGTCTGTTATACTTCTCACAGTCAGCCGACAATTTTGACACACAATTTGACACATTTTTGCAATGTTTTCATCAGTTCTGCTCGTTACTAGCCACCCTGATCTCTCTTCATTAGTGATGCGTTCTGTCCCCTCAAAAAATATTTAATCCATTTGTACACTGCTATTTTCTTCATGGCATTATCCCCATAAACTTGGATTAACATGTCCCTGATTTCACTTCCACTCTTGACGAGTTTAACAAGACACTTAATGTTTGTAATTCAAACGCAGACATTCTCATGATGACACACAAAAACATACAACAACAATAATGAACACCACTCAGCAAGACACTGCCACACGTCGACATGAACACAGCTTTGAGACACTGATATATCAAGGCTATGAAACCTTGCTGAGCTATTTGTACAGTGCTGCCAATATACGTGCACAGTGCAAGTTCGCGGACTTAATTGTCAGACCTCATACATAGCAGGTGCTCAGTAAATAGCTCTTGGGTGGCTGAACACAAATTCAAACTAACCATGACAGCTGGACCTGCTGAGCCCTAGCTGCACAGGGTCCCTCCCCAACTTATTCAAACACGTGGACAGACCTTTACACATATTTCCACCTCCAAAATGCCACAATAATTATTTGGCCCCTTTATGGCAGGCTGTTTACACGGTGTTGGAAATGCAGTGGTGACCAAGATAGATCCAGTTCCTGCCTTTCCAGAGTCCACAGACCAGGGGGAGGATACAGATAGGAGACTTATAGTCACATCAATAAATATACAGCAGTCTCCACTTACCCACAGTGAATACATTCCAAGATCCCCAGTGGATGCCTGAAACTGTCCACAGCACTGAACCCTATATATTCTATGCTTTTTCCTATACATATTTACCTATGATAAAGTTTAACTTAAAAATTAGGCACAGTAAGAGATTAACAACAATAAGCAATAATAAAATAGAACAATTATAACAATATACTTCAATAAAAGTTATGTGAATATGGTCTCTCTCTCTCTATCTGATAACCAATCTGATAATGGATGACTATTAAGTGACTAAAGCCTGGGAGTGTATACAGTGTGGATACGCTAGACAAAGGGATGATTCACGTCCCAGGACAGCAAGAGATTTCATCCCTCTACTCAGAACAGCGTGCAATTTAAATCTTATGAATTATTTCTGGAATTTTCCATTTAACATTTTCTGGCTACGGTTGACAGCGGGTAACTGAAACCGCGGAAAATGAAACTGTGGATAAGGGAGGACAACTGTGTCATGACAACCCGTGTGGTGCTGCCAAAGATAAGGACAGAGTATCAGGAGTGAACAATACAGGACCTAGATTAGACTGGGAAGGGCCAGGCCATGACGTGATGAAGATAGAGAGAAGATGGTTGAGATGGGGTTGAAGGGTGTGTTGGAGTCAGGAACAAAGGGCTGCAGAAAGATGCCCCAGGCCTGTGAATAAGGGAAAGAAGCCTTGGCACACAGCACAGGGAAGGTCAAGTGGATATGGGGGCACATGAAGCAAGCAGTTTGGGGTTTTATCTTGAAAGGTTTGGAGCAAAGGAGGGAAAGGGTTTGATTTGAAATTGAGACACATTCCTCTTGTTGTTGCCAGGTTAGAGGGAGGGAGAGTGGAGGCAGGGAGATCTGGGAGGAGGTCAGAGCAGAGGTCATGGGGAGAGGATGAGGCTGGACCAGGGTGAGGTTGTGAGGAGGAGAGCAGGGCCAGGTGGGAGCAAGGTTTGTAAAGCTGAGTCTTCCATGGGACTAAGTAACTTACTGCCAGGTGGAGGATGTCCCAGAGGACCCTAAGGGTCAGGCTTGGGTGGCAGGATGGATGCTGAGGCCATCACTGAAATGGAACACACATGAGACAACCCAGGGAAGCTGATGGTGAAAAGCCCTGAGCGCCAGACTGAGGAGCTGGGTGCTTACCCTGGGGACAGTGTGGGGAGTTAAAGTCAAGCAGGGGAAGGATAGAGTCAGATGTGCATTTCAGAAACATCCCTCTGGTGGCTAAATGGAAGATGGGTTGGAGGGAGTGAGAGTGGAAGCAGGAGGCCAGTGGGAAAGGATGGGGCTGGACTCTGTGAAGTAGAGAAGGGGCAGGTGGGAGAGACATCAGAAGGCTGAAAGGACAGGACTTTGTGACAAGCTGTACTGATACCAACACACAAACAGAATGGCCAAGAGCAGAGAGATGGGTGCCCAGCACAACCCCCGCTCCCCCTTCCCGTCCCCCAGCATAGACACCCAGGCTTACAGAGACCTCCATATGCAAAACACATAGGGGCATGAAAATAAACACATAGCAGACTCAACACACAGGCACTAAATCCGCAAGGAGCAGGATATACAATCTCACCAGAGGGAGACCCCAATGCAAGTGCACAGAGAGACAAACATGAGATGTAAAAAACTCAAGGGCACCTTGTCAGCTGTTGTCACCACAGTCACCACGTGCAAAGAACTGAAAGTGCACTAACCCTGGACATCCTCCCTCTGGTCTAGTAAATGGATTCTATTCTTATTCCCACCTTACAGATGGACAAACTGAGTTCCAGGGAGACCAGTCACTTACAAGGTCACATGGTTCCTGGTAGGGCTGGGTTCCCAGCCCAGGTCTTTGGGCACCCCTGTGGGTTGCTCCCACAGGACAAGCTGGGGTCCTGTTTCTGCACCCAGAGGGTCTTTATTGCATGAAGCTCTGGTCTCCTGGGAGTACCCTGAGTACACCCCAGGGATGCCCACCCAGCAGGTGTCTCCCGGTTCTGGTTTCTGAGGTTTCTCCAGGAATGGAGTCCCTGACCCAGCTTGCCTTCTGAATATGTCCCGTGGGCCGGCAGCGTGCCCCTGCATGTCTCCTCCTGTCCCAGCCTCTGTGCTTCCAAGACGTGTGTGTGTGTGTGTGTGTGTGTGTGTGTGTGTGTGTGTGTGTCCTTGTCTGAGGAGGAGCTGTGAGTGTGAGGGGAGTGCCTGGCTGGGGCTGGACTAGGGGTGGAGGCTGGGGAGGGGGGCGTCACACAGGCTGAGAGGGGAGTGGAGCTCTGAAGGAATGTTTACCGGACACCAAGAGAGCCCAGAGGGACAGCGCCCAGAGCCGGGTGGAGAGACGCACAGCCTCCCAGCCTCACTGGCCCAGCTGGCCCAGATTTAGGGTTGTAGCCACCAGGGCCCCTTCCCCTCCTGAGCCTCCCTTCAGGGCCCCTTTAAGATCGGGCTGGTCCTCTTCTCTGAAAGTTAACCCCTCAAACTCCAGGTGTCCCCTGGGCTCCAGGCCCGGTGGGCGGAGGCAGGGGGAGCCACAGGCGGGGGTGGAAAAGGTTTGGCAAGATCCGGGTGGGAGAGAAGAGGCCGAGGAGCAAGAAGACCGGCCACGAAGAGGAGCCGGGGAAGCTGTCCCTGCCTGGCCAGCCAGACAGTGCCAAATCCGGGGAGCCTGGAGCTGGGGGGAGGGCCGGGGACAGCCCGGCCCTGCCCCCTCCCCCACGGTGTGCCCAGCAACTTCTGAGGAAAGTTTGGCAGAGAAGCCACAGAGCGTGGTGCCCGGAGGATGGGCAGGGTCCCGCCAGCCCTGTGGTTGGCGCTGTGCTGCTGGGGGTGCGTGGCCCCCAAGGGTGAGTGATGGGGACTTGTGGGGGAGGACCACCCGTGGAGGGGCTGAGGCAGAAGGGAGAAGAGGAGGGTGGATGGCAGGTGAGTCCTGCACTGGCTCAGGGAAATTCCTTGGGACAGCAGAGAAGGAAACAGAGACACGGACAAACCCAGAGAGATCAGGGGGACAGAAAGGGGCTCCAAGAGAGGAACAGAGGGACAAGAAACAGAAACTAGGAGGGTCAGAGACAGGAAGAGATGGACACACAGAGAGACAGACACCCAGGAGAAGCTGAGGGCAGGGGTGGGGGCTGCACTTGAATGGGGAGCTCTGGGGAGAGAGTCTGAGATGGGGGCTGCCAGGGAAGGAATGTTCCAGAAAAGAGCAAAGTCAGACAGCAGGGTGAGGAGGGCTTGAGAGCCCTAGGGAAAGCCGTGGCACAGTCACCCCACACACACACACTTGTCGCTGCCCCACCACTATCTGTCTGTCTGTCTGCCCCATCTCTGGGGTGGGGTGTCTGGCTCTTGCTCCAGCTCTGCCATCTCTGTAGGTCTTCCTTTCTCTCGCTCTCCGTCTCGCTGTCTCTGTCTTTATCTCTCCCCATTCTCTAGATACCTTTATCTGTGTCTCTCTCAGTCTCTGTCTGTTCCCCTTTGTGTGTCTCTCCCGCCCCCCCACCCCGCTTTTTCCCCCTCTGGGGTGTCTCTTTAGCTCTCATTCCCGCTCTCTCTCTGGGTCTCTGTTCTTCTCTGTCTCTGACTCACAGTGCACGTCTCTCTCTCTCTCCCTCTCCCTCTCCCTCCCTTTTCTTCCCCACCATTCACCAGCCTGATTTGTCAAGTCTCTAGAGACCCTAAAAGAGGGCGGGTGGTGGGGGTGGCAAGGGCTGGCCCTGAAGGCAGTCTGGGGCGTGGGAGGCTGCTAGATCCCAGGCCTACTTCCCAATGATGAAGGATGGAGGCTGGACAAGGATGGAAGCCGGACCCCAGTCTCCTGGGAAGGCTCCCATCTTCCCCTCAAAGCCTCCTCCCTCCACCCCCCAGCTGAGGTCACTCTACAACTATGTGGGCCTAAAGGCCTGGCAGAGTCCTGGCAGCCTTAGGCAGGCCAGGAGGGCTGGAACTGAGGAGTTGGAGGGAAGTGGGGGTTCCTAAGCTGACTCTTCCCCATCTCCCTGCAGGCTCACAGGCTGAGATGGACCCCTTTGTAGGGAGCCCAGGGAATATCACCGGTGCTCGGGGACTCATGGGGGCCCTTCAGTGTGAGCTCCTGGTTCATGAGGAGCCCCCTGAGGTGACCTGGCTTCGGGATGGACAGGTCCTAGAGCTGGTGGACAGCACCCAGATCCAGGTGCCCCTGGACGAAGATGGAAATGAGGACTGGAAAGTGATCAGCCAACTCAGGTGACCAGTCTCTCCCTGACCAGCCATGACCTTATGCCCCTCCTGACCCCTGTGCCCCCACATCCATCCTATGGTGGGTGAAAACTCACCTACAGGGGCTCCACCTGGTTTAGAACCCCAGCTTGGCTACTCAATAGCTGTGTGGCTTTGAGCATGTGACATAACCCTGGGTTTCGCTTTCTTCTTCTGTAAAATGAGTTAATAATAGTGCCCACTTCTTAGTTCTCATGAGTTTCCAATCCAGATCCCCTTCTTTCAGTTCTGATGACCCCCTCCCAGTGTCCAGCTCTAACCCAAACTCCTCTGTCTCTCTTTTGTCCCTGTCAGAATCTCATCCCTGCAGCTCTCTGACACGGGACGATACCAGTGTGTGGTGGTCCTGGGAGGAAGTACCTTCATGTCCCAGCCTGGCTATGTTGGACTGGAGGGTGAGCCCTGGGCTCAGAGGTAGTGGGAAGTCAGGAATCCTGAGAGGCCAGAGGGTGCTGGAGGATTCAGCGTGTCCCCTGGGGACATTCAGCCTAGGAATGTCAGAGATCTTGGGGGGTTAGGAGGTTAGGGCTGGGTGGGACTATATGTTCCAGGGAAGAAGACATCTTGGGGGTTGTTGGATGTCCTGGGGTCAGCCATGGTTGAGGTAGGACATTCTGGAATCAAATAAGGAGTCAGAGGCAGACAACACTCTCCAGCACCCCCAGGAGCCTCCCTTCCTCATTGGTGAAATGGGATTAGAAGTCAGACATTCTGGAAAAGAGACATGAAGGGATCAGATATCCTGGGGGTGGTCCAACATTGGTGGGAGGAAGTCAGGTATTGGGATCATGTGTCCTGGGGGCAGAGGCCTGAGGGGAAAGACATAGGGGTTAAAGACCCTGCAGCCTCCAATAGCTTAGCAGTGACACAGATACCTGTGGGGCTCAGAGGGATCCCAGCCTCTCCCACTGACCCCCACCCAGGTTTGCCCTACTTCTTGGAGGAGCCTGAGGACAGGACTGTGGCTGCCAACACCCCGTTTAACCTGAGCTGCCGGGCCCAAGGACCCCCAGAGCCTGTGGACCTACTCTGGCTCCAGGATGCTGTGCCCCTGGCTCCGGCCACAGGCCACAAACCCCAGCACACACTGCATGTTCCAGGTGAGTCTGGGGATGTGGCCGGGTCAGTGTAGAGGCCCAGGTAGGATGGAAGTGGGGAGCAAGAGAGCCCTTCACGCCTCTGTGCGTCTGTCTGTCCTTCTGTCCTCTGTCTGTCTCTGTCCCTGTGCCTGTCTTTGTCTCTGAGTCTGTCTCTGCGTCTCTGCCCTATCTATTTCCTCACACTTCTCTCTGTATGCTTTCTCCATCTCTTTCTGTCTTTGTTCTTCATCTCTCTTGGTTTCTCTGTGTCTCTCTGCTCTTTCTCCCTCCACTTACCCCAGTCTTTCTCTGAATAGAATTCTTTGTCCTGGAAACCAGAGGGTTTCCTCTGAGCTGTTCCACGGCCCAAAGTGTGTGGGGTCTAGTGGCCCTTTGTAAGCCCTTGACCCTAAGCAGGGCACTGGAATCAACCGTGCCCTCCTCTCTTTCATCTCCCTCAACCTGCCCACCTCTGTCACTGAAGGGGGGAAAGAGCCTGAAGCAAAGAGCAGGGAGAAAGTAGGAGACAGAGAACAACAGTTACAGGGAAAGAAAACCAGAGACACAAGAAGGGACAGACCACAGGGGTAACCCAAGATAGAGAGACAGGACAGGAAGGTTTGAGTGACAGAAGAAAACTACTCCCTCCAGCCTCAGGGTGACCATCCCCTTCTACACCACACAGATGAGGCAGGACCTAACTTGGAGTCACACAAAGGTCAGAGACAGTGCTGGGGGACCGTAGTAGCTGGGGGTTCCCCCTCACTGAGGAAGAAAAGAAAGGGACATAGAAGAGGGAGGTTCAGTCAGTCAGAAGGAGATGGCTGGACTCCAAAGGGTAGCAGCTTGTATCACCCCCGACCTGCTCCTCTATTTTCTGGGATGGGGAGGGGACTTCTGACTGAGGGTCTCCTGGGGTAGAGGGAGGTGCCCACATTCGCAGCATTCCAGGGGCCCTGAGTGTGCAAGGAAGTGGTGGTGAGCATGCCAGCCCCCAGAAGGGTGACTCAGGCCCCTGGCTTTGGGGCTTGAGTCATCCTGGTAGGACCCTGGAATAGGAGTGGGAGAGGGGGCTGGTCATCCCAGGAAGAAAGAGAACTGGGGTGTGGAGGGAGAGGGACCACGAGGACCACTGTGTGTTAGAGCTGTCTTAGTGTGTGGGGGGGGTGGAATCTGTGTGTATCCATGACCCTCTGGATGTGTGTCTCAGTGTCTATTAGCATCAACCTCTTTGTATGAAGGTGTGCCTTAGAGAGGGCCAGCTTCTGTGCGTGTGTGTGTGTGTGTGTGTGGGGGGATGATTAGGTATGTTTCTGTCAGCTTGGATATCTGTCCCACTGTGTGCTTGGGTCTTTACGGTATGTCTCTGTAAGTCTGTAAGTTTTTCAGGGATGCCAGTGTGTGTGTGTGTGTGTGTGTGTGTGTGTGTGTGTGTGTGTGTCTAAGTATACCAGTGTCAGCCTGAGTCTGTCCTTTGTGTTTGTGTGTTCACAACTGTAGCTCACTATGTGAGGGTGGAGTGTGTGTGTGTGTGTGGGGGGGAGAAATGGCAGGGTAAGGGATGGCAATGTGTTTTGTATACCTCCCTGTAGAGAAGTGACAATGTCAGCTTGCAGGTGTGTACCTATGGCTGTGAGTGTGTCTTGGTGTGGGCTTCTGTGGAGTTAGAATGTGTCGGTGGCCAACTTGGTGTGTTTCTCCTGTTTCCACCGACTGTGGCTGTCTGTGTGTCTACATGTCTGTGTGCATAGATGGTTCTGTGGTATCTGTGAATATGTCACAGAGTGAGCATGTTGGTATGTGACTGTCACATGGACCCCCTGTATCCATGTGTGTGTGTGCGTGTGTGTGTGTGTGTGCATGTGTGTGATTCACAGCAGGTACTAACAGCACCCTTCTACTTCTGTCTACTCTCCCTGTGTTCCAGCCCAGCTCCAGTGGCCTCTTGGTGGATGAACATGAGGTTCTTAGCAGCCAGTGTGTAGATGTGTGTCTGTGCCACCTGTGTGCACATGGCAGCATCTCCATGCTTGTGTGTCTGCCGTAGCCCTGCATGTGTGCTTTTGTATCAGTCGGCATCTCGGTGAATGTGTCTGAAGCACCCTGAATGTGTCCAGCTGTGTTTTGAAGGCTTGGCTGTGTTTCTGTGTGAGCAAGTCCACATTAACTTCTTCGGGTAATGGTGTATATCTGTTTGTCCGTTTCAGCCTCAACGTACGATTGTCGCTTGGTGTGTATCTCAATATGCAGGGAGGTTTGTGTGTCTGTCAGCTGCAGCCTAGATGTGTATTATCTTGCTAGGTGTTCGTAGTTAATGTATGCATATTTGATTGTATGTTTATGTTTGTGTCTCTTTGTGTACATGTGTCAATGCCAGCCCCTCTGTGTATACATGTAAGTCACTTAGTGTGTATTTGTCACTGCGTGTATGTGACAGCATCAGCCCTGCATGTAGCTTAGCGAGTGCTGCGTTTTCTGGTTTTGTGCCAATAACGGTCACTGTATTAAGTGTGATTCATTGTGTGTGTGTGTGGGGGGGGCTGTGTCAAGAAATTTCATCCGTTTGTGTGCATCTGTCCTTCAGTCTGACTCAGTACTTGCCCCATCTCTCCTTCCATCCCTCTCATTCCCTCAGAAAAAGCACAGGGTGGGGGGAAGAGCAGGAGCAGAGGGGAACCGTACATCTGGAAAGCGCATCTACTGCTGTGGAGAAGGGAGAGCCTGCTGGAGGGGAGGGGTCCCAGACCCGTTTGTCCCTTTTTTCCCCTCCTTCAAGGTGCTGGGGCCTAGGAAGGGGGATCCGGGCCCGTGCCCTACAAGGCCAGCTGGAAGTGCACGGGGAAGGGGGGCTCCTGGTGAGTCACTTATGCGGGGGCAGGAATGCTGCGGTCGGAGCAGGACCGGGATCCAGAACCCCCATCCTGCCCAGGGCTCCTCTAGCGCGCAGCAGCGTGAGCTCCCGCGCAATGACCCTGATGGGTCCCCACGTGCCAGGTGGCTGGACAAGATCCAGGCTCCCTGCCCCCGCGGGCTGTCGGCCTGCCCGGGGGACTGTCCTGTCCCTCCCCCGGGCAGCGGGGTTTGCGGGCGGGCACCTGACCTTGGCTGGGAACTGGCGTCTGGGCAGAGAAGCTGAGGACCTTCCCTGCCCACCCCCTTCCGGCCTCTGCCGACTTTCCCTTCTTCCACTCCCTCTGCTGACTAAGAATAGGAAACTTTGTGTCTGCGGGGTAGATGTTGGTGGTGGGAATACAGGCACACACGCGCAGAACCAGCACAAGAGGCATACGCAAGCACCCAACATCCACAGCTACATCCAGGCCTCAAACAAACCCGCACAGAATTACAGACAAGCACAGAACTGCAGTCACACATGCAGACTTAAGACGTGGTACTCCTTTCATGAGGTCACCCAGACTGTGTGTGTGTGTGTGTGTGTGTGTGTGTGTGTGTATCTGTGTATATAGTGTAGCTATATGTGTTGTGTATCTGTGTGTCTGTGCTTCTTATGTTTGTCTCTGTGCTTGTGTGTGTGTGTGCCTGTCTGTCTGCTTGTCTGCCTGTGTTCCCACCATCACCACAGGGGGGAAGGGAGATAAGTAATCCACCCCCATACACAACCAGAAACACTCATAAGTACACAAATGTATACACATAAATTAATTTACTCATTCAACAAACATTTGTGGAGCACCTACTGTGTGCCAGGCCATCTTAGGACCTGGGGATACAGCAGAGGATGAGATAGACAGAAATCCCTGCCCTCCTGGAGCTGACATGCTAGTGGAGTTGACAGACAGTGAACAAGATACACAAATTATATGTGAAGTATACTGTGATGAGAAGAGCCAAAGCGGAAAAGTAAAGCAGGAAATAGGCTCATATGGAGGGAGGTCCCAATTTTAAACAAGATGCTCAGGGACGGAGTGACTAAGAAGGTAGGATCTGAGCAACAAATGTAAGGAGTGGGGAGTAAGCCATGTGGTCTGTGGAAAGATTGTTCCAAGCAGAGGGAAGAGAAGTGTAAACACATGCTTGATGTGTACTTTCAAGAATCACCAGGAGGCTGTGTGGCTAGAGCCGAGTAGAGTGACTGAGTGGCCGAGTGGGTGAGGAGTGTGGGGTTGGTAGGAGCCGAGCTTATAAATGAATAAATACCTCTATACTATATTTACACTCGCCCATGAGGGCCTGTTTCTTAAGTATCTGTTTGGTGTATGTGCCTCTATGTATGTCTGTGTCTGTGCAGCTATGTGAGTGTGTATGTCTGTGTATGTGCCCATGTGTCTAGTTACAAGTGTGTTTCTGTATGTGAGTGTGTGTTTCTGTGTGTGTCCATGTGCATAACTGTGTATTGGTATATGTGTCTATCTGTGTATGTGTGTTTCCATGTGTGTGTGCCTATGTATAATTGTGTATCTGTGTGTGTCTATGTGTATATGTATGAGTATGTGTGTCTTGGTGTGTGAGTGTGTTTCTAAGTGTGTCTATGGGTATGTATGAGTATGCATGTGTGTCTCTATCTGTGCATAAGTGTGTGTATGTGTGTGTGTGCCTGTGTGTATGAGTATGTGTTTCTGTGTATTAGTTCATGTCTATGTGTGTGCATATGTATGTGGGTCTCTATCTGTGTGTGTGTGTGTGTGTGTGTGTGCACGCGCGCCTGTATGTGTCTGCATGTATGTGTGTCTATATGGTGGGGCATTAAGGCTGAGGCTTCAGGCCTGTCCTTGTGTTTGAGATAGAGGCCTGTGTTCCCAATACATGACCTCCCCTTCCCACACTCTCCCTCCAAGCAGGTGCCCCTGTGGGCTGGACTGTAGGGAGTGGCCCAGGAATTCCTCCTTCCCCTTTCTAATACTGGATTGCTCCCTCGTATGACTCCCCAGGCCTGAACAAGACATCTTCTTTCTCCTGCGAAGCCCATAATGCCAAGGGAATCACCACATCCCGCACAGCCACTGTCACAGGTGACAGGAAAGGGAGTTGGGAAGCTGAGTGTCACAGGGTGGGAGGCTTGGATCAAAGGTCAGAGCTGGGGGAGAGGGCAGGGCGGGGAACTTGGGTAAAGGTCCGCCAAATCAATCCCTCCCCTCATCTCCACAGTGCTCCCCCAGCGGCCTCGAGGCCTCCACTTGGTTTCCAGCCGGCCCACGGAGTTGGAGGTGGCTTGGACCCCAGGTCTGAGCGGCATCTACCCCCTGACCCACTGCACCCTGCAGGTGAGACTCAGACTTTGCTCACCTCAATCTCAGCTCCCCTTTCACCCACACCCACAAGCTCCCAGCCTCTCTCTGGGAAACCAGCCATTGGTGTTAAGAGACAGTAGAGCCTTGGTTTAACCCTCCGTGGGGCGCAACTGATTTCACAGATTCATTGCACACAAATTTTCAAATATCTAACAGTTAAGTATCATGACTCATCGCTTCTGTATCTTCCCCCCTCTACCGTAACCTATCGCCAGTCGTGTTTATGACTTAGTACAGTAAAGATGTATTTCATAGTGGCATCTTTGTGTGCAATGAATCTGTGAGATCAGTAGAGTCTGACGGAGGGTTAAGCCAGATGTCCTGGTTCAAATCTTGGCTCCACCAGCTGCTAGGCACATGAGCTTAGGCAGGTGACTTAACCTCTCTGGGCCTCAGTTCTCTTATCTATAAAATGGGCATAATGGTAATACCTACCTGATAGGCTTCTTGTAAGAATTCACTGAATAAATGCAAGTTACAAACTTAAAATAGTATCTGAAACATAGGGAACATGTAATAAATTATTAGCTTTTTTCATTTTTGTTTTTCTTAGTGTTGGTGATATTGACTAGATAGAATGGGAATCCTGAGATAGCAGGGCACAGAGCCATCTCTGTCACCACTAGATATGCCCAGCCCTGTGCTTCTCCCACCCCAGCCCTGATCACTCTGGGTTGTCATTGTCTGGGGGGGGGGTGTCTGTCTCCCCACTGGACTGTGAGCCCTGAAAGGGCAAGCCCAGGCTGTCTCAGTTACCACAGGGTCCTCATTATTGCCTAGCTTGGGGCCAGACAGAGAAGGAAATTTTTGCTGAAACTACCTGACAGCTGAAATGAGCCAGACCCAGTCCTCTGCAACTGTTGCTCCTCCTCTAGCGTAAGAAAAGCAAACACACAGCTCTCTCAATACGTGGTCCAGCTCTGGCTTGAAGTTCTCTGTGATTTGGAAGTCGGAGTGAGGGTGGGACAGTGCTCATGATGGGAGATGACAGCAATTAATAATGGCCAACTTTCGGGCTGGCTGAGTGTCGTGGTGGTTAAGCGCTGGCTTGGGAAGCCAGCGGCCCCGGTTCGGGTCCCACATATGAGGGCCAGTGACACTGCCCTCAAAAAAATAAAATAAAATAAAATAAAATAATGGCCAACTTTCACTGAGCGTCAACTATGAGTTGGACCTTGTGTTAAGGCTTTATGAATACCTCCTTGTGTGTTAGTGAAGTACAGTCTATATTTACACCCATTTTCCAGATGAAGGAACTAAGGCTCATAGTAGTTAAACAACTTTACCAAGGACACAGCCTGGAAGTAGCAGAGGTGGGATTCAAACCATTGGCTCACCAGACCCAAAGGGTACGCCTTACCCCCTTAGAGACCGTTTAGAGCCAGTGCTTGATTAAACAGGAGCTGTCTTTCTTATAATTTCATACCCCGAACACAACCTCAGTCACTTGTCGTTTTAACCCTAGAAAGTAGTGGCTATTAATCTTTCCATTTTCAAGGTAAGGAACTGAGGCACGGGGAGGGGAAGTGACAAGCCCTTCCCAGTGACTAAAAAAGATTAAATCAAATCAATTCAACCCTAAAGGCTGGGCTGATTTGGGAGACCTCAAATGTCAGGTCAGGCATCAGTGTACCCACACCCCACACCCATCCAGCATCCACAGGAAAGCAGAAGTATACCCTCTTCCCTTTGCAGATCTCACTTCCTGCTGTGCATGAGCTAGGGCTGAAAGGTTTGAATGGGATAGTCACAGGCATCCCAGGGAAAAGAGAAGTGGAAGTAGAAGTGGAAGTGGGCACAGGGAGGCTGACTGTCTTCATCCTTGTCCCCTTTGTCCCAGCAGAGGTTCCTCTTCCTGTCTGTCATGTGGGTTAGAGAGAAGGCATGGGGACAGTCTCCCCCCATCCTGCTACCCACCATCTATTCACATCCTCCCCAGGCCTCAGGGTGGTATCGTCTCCCCATGTGGGAGCTGTGTGACTTTGGGCAAGCAGCTGAACCTCTCTGGGCCTCAGTTTCCTCATTTGTAAAATGGGAATGAAAAAGAAATTGGTGGTAAGAAATCAATGAGTTCATCCAGCAATGGCTTAACAGGATGCTTGGCACATAGTTAGCACTCAAGAAATAGCTGTTGATGTGATGTGCAAACCATTTTACATGCTGCACAGATGTATTCTCCAGCTGTGGCCCTGCCATCTTGATAGTGCTGTTCCTGGGGACCAGGTGGGTTTGCCAACCTGTGCCGTAGTGTAGGATGTGCGGAGTTGTACACTTGTTGCAGACAACCACACACACATACACACACACACACACACACACACACACACAGAAAATACTAATAATGACAAACACTCAATACATACAGGCACTCTTCTAAATGCTTAGAAGCTTCAATTCAGTCAATCCTATGAAGTAAGGAGCCATTGTTATCACCCCCATTTTACAGATGAGGAAACTGAGGCTCAGAAAAGGAGTATCTTGCCAGAGGTGGCTTTTGCAAGTGATGGCAGGGCCACATAGTGCAGCTGGGTGATTTCCTCGCTTTGCAAATGCAGGTACCCATGTGGCACTAACATGAAGCTGAGACACACACACACACGCACACATCCTTGCAAAGTTGTGTAATCACACTAGGACCACCATCATTGAGCATTGTGTGACTGCCTTGTGTAATTACATGGCCATCCTGTCCTCATGCTCCTTTCTTCTCCCCAGGCTGTACTGTCAGATGATGAGGTGGGCATCAGGCTGGGAGAGCCAGACCCCCCAGAGGAGCCTCTCACCTTGCAAGCATCTGTTCCCCCTCACCAACTTCGGCTGGGCAGCCTCCGTCCTCACACCCCTTATCATATCCGGGTGGCATGTGCCAGTAGCCAGGGTCCCTCATCCTGGACTCACTGGCTTCCCATGGAAACGCCGGAGGGAGGTAAGAAGGTGCTGGTTGAGGGGGAGACATTGCCTTCTGCCCTGCTGAATGTTGCTTGCATCAGTGCCACCCCCAGTATCTCCTCTCACCCATTTACCCCATGTGGCCTCCATCTGCTTCCCATCCAGTTCCCCACTCCTTAGCACAGCCCACTGACATCTCTGTGGACCTCAACCCTATGCTTCCGCTCTTGGGAGGCCTACACGAATTGCCCACACACATGCCCTTTGCACACTGTCCCCACTGCCTGGAAACATGGGAGAGGGGTCAGGAAGAGGTGGGGGTGCCAGTTTCACCTTTTTCCTGTTCTCTAGTGCCCCTGGGTCCCCCTGCGAATGTTAGCGCCGTGCTGAATGGGAGCCAAGCCCTCGTGCGTTGGCAGGAGCCAGTGGCACCCTTGCAGGGCACCCTGTTAGGGTACCGGCTGGCCTATCGGGGCCAGGACACCCCTGAGGTGGGTGCTGCCGGATGGGGCGGGATGGAGGAGCTGGGAAAGAGGGAGGTGTGGCGGAGAAGATGACAGGGCAGACATGGACAGTTGCGCAGGTTGGGCAGTACCTGATTGCACTATGCCTAGGAGACACATTGTGGGGAAGTTAAAGGGGTCCCGGGGAGGGTTAGGGAATGGCTATTTACGAATCATTGTAAAAAGTGGTTCAGTAGATGCATATACTTACTATGACGATTTTACAGCAGATAGTTGTATAGCTTCTTGCAGAAGGTGTGTCTTTGCCTAATTTGCACAAAGGTCCTGAGTGAACAGCTCCCCTGAGAGTGGAGAGATGGGTGGGAATTAGAAGGGGATGGAGAGATGAGGCTAAAAAGATGAGAATTCAGTTCTTCAACAGAAGTACTGGGCGCCACACACTGTGCTAGGACTTGAGGACATGGCAGTGAATGAGACAGCCTTGTCCTAGTGGGCACGGGGATGGAGCGTGGAGACTAAAGGAGGGGGGATGAGAATGAAGGGTAGGAAGAGGTGGGGTTGAGATGAAGAGAGGGCTTTGAAAAACATGGGGAGTTGAGGCCAGGGGTGAAAGCTTAAGAGTTAGGGGCTTGGGGCTCTACCCTGATGCCATGTCTGGATGTCGTAGGTACTAATGGACATAGGGCTAAAGCAAGAGGTGACTCTGGAGCTGCGGGGGGACAGGACTGTGCCCAACCTGACGGTGTGTGTGGCAGCCTACACTGCCTCTGGGGATGGACCCTGGAGCCTCCCTGTGCCCCTGGAGCCCTGGCGCCCAGGTAACTCCAAAACCACACTCAGCCCCCTTCAACCTACTCACAAGGACCTTGTCTCTCCCAGATGCCCCTGACTTGCCCCCTGCAACTGTCATTGTTACCCCAATCTAGGCTCTGTTCCTTCTCCGGAACCTTTCTGAGAGCCTCATTCCCACACCCGCGTCACACCAGACTTGCTGTCCCTGAGCATGTCCTCCCTCTGTCTCTTCTCCTCACAGGGCAAAGACAGCCAGTGCACCAGCTGGGTAAGGGCTTTCTCAGCCCCTCTCCTCCCTCCCCTCCCTCAATACCCAGTGAGGACCCCATCACCACACACATACTCTCTGAACATCTCTTTCATGTTTCTCAAACTCATCACTCTAATTCTCTACTTCTTGAGTTTGGGTGGCCTTGATGGAGGTGCCTGCAATAGCCCAGCACACTATAGGTACTCAGTGGATGGTGGGTGGATGGATGGATGGATGGATGGATGGATGGATGGATGGATGGACGGACGGACGAACGGACGGATGGACCAACCGATAAGTTATCCCCTTCACATTCATCCCTCTCAAATATTTCTCAACAATTCTCAAATCTTCCTCCTATGCCCATCGTACTATCGTACTATTGCACTTCCTAGCACTATTGCAGCCCACCTCTTGTCACTCATTCTGTTATCCTTAAATATTCCTCACATGCCTTCCTGCATTTTTTTTGCATACCCTTTCCACACTAACCCACCCTACTTTCATGTTCATCCCATTATAATCCTTATTCCTCACACATGCCTCCCAAACCCAATGCATGCCCACACTTCTCATTCATTCACAAAACCCACACACTCACCATCCATCCCATATTGCAAACACTGAAAAACTTTCAGTCCACGCTATTCCACACTCTACAACTCTCCTTGCATGCTCACCCAACACTCCTTACACATTACTCCCTCACCCTTAGCCAATCCCACTCTCTCTGTACATACACCCACCAAACTCCTGACACTCAGTACGTACCCATTCTCCATGCCTTACACACCCATTCCACCCTTTTTGCACACCCTTTCCATTCATCCCCTGCTTCTCATCTGCCTTTCCCACATCTTTTACATTCTCGTTGCACACTCTTCTCACACCAAAATTAATCCTTACAAATCACTGCTCACTCCTTGGATCTAAAATCCCTTGAATACTCCTCATTTACATGTCCCCAACTCTTCCCACACCAACACTCGGTACACACTCCTCTTCACACCACACCCTTTTGCACATTTATTGGGTTATCGGAAAAGTCATGATGTATTTTTTCTATGCTTTTCATTGCAAAAATGCGTCATGACTTTTCCGACAACCCAATATTTCATTCTCATTCCCTGCTTTATGAAAATCCTTCCATAGTCATCGCACACTCCTCAAAAATACTCCTTGGTCATTTGTCCCAGAAGCCTCACAGTCCTTGGATATTCATCATGCATGCCTCATGCACCCATCCTACACTGCATGCATTCTCTCCTCTACTTACTTGTTTTTTCACACCCAAGTTCTCCCTCCTTGCACAATCATCACATATATCACACACTCCTATACTACTTGAGATGTACTCACATCCGTCCCATGCTCATCAATCCGTCCTTACATACTCATAACCCATTCCTCGTGAATCCCTCACTCCCATCCCACACTCATCACACACTCCTCAAGTGTCCATCCCACTCTTAACTCATCTCACCCATCCTACCAGGCTCATGCTCTTATTTTAAATGCTCAGTCATATCACATTCTTTGCATGTGCTGTCCCATTCCACCCATCTCCCCAGATATGTGAATGCTTCTATCACAGGCCTCATCCAATATGTCCACATCTGCCTCCCTCCAACATCATCCCCTTGGGTCCCAAGGAGCTGGACCAGGGCGTCAGCCATGACCTGTCCCCTGTGCCCCTGACAGTGAGTGAACCCCCAGTCCCTGCCTTCTCATGGCCCTGGTGGTATGTACTGCTGGGAGCCGTTGTGGCTGCTGCCTGTGTCTTCATCTTGACCCTGTTCCTCGTCCACCGGAGGAAGAAGGAGACCCGCTATGGGTGAGTTGGAACTCCGTGGGTAGGGAGGCTAATGTGGACAAGGATAGAGAGGCCAAAGATGGGGATACCATAAGGAGGCTAGTGCAGGAGGATAGATACCAAGCACTGGAGTGAGGGCAAGGGGCTGGGGTATGAATGGGATGCAAGAGGTAGTCCAAGTCGTGTTCAACAAACATTGGAAGAGAGGGCAGACAGGGCTTGGGGTTGGGATGGTGCTTGCTTTCATTGCTAGTGGAAAAAAGGGTTCCATAGGGTTCTGCCCTACCCTCACTCCTTCCTCATTTCCCCCAGAGAAGTGTTTGAACCAACAGTGGAGAGGGGCGAGCTGGTGGTCAGGTACCGTGTTCGTAAGTCCTACAGTCGCCGGACCACTGAAGCCACCTGTAAGTAAACCTCATGCCTCCCTGCACTGATTTTGGAATAATGCGTGTAGAGATTTAGGCTTCTGTAGATGCACAAACCCAAAGTTTCTGAAGGCCTTGGAATGCTAAGGTGTTAGAACCATAGATCCTAAGAACAACAGAATTGTGGAACCACGCAGAGCCTTAGAATAATAGACTCTTAGACACAGTAAATCTTAGAAGACCAAACCTCAGAGCCATAGGATCTTAGAACAATGTGATGATGATGATGATGATGATGATGATGATGATGATAAAGATGATGATACTGACAGTGAAAAAGATTATGATGATGAGATGATACTTACGTTGATAATGACAGCCAATCCTAGAACTTCCATGTGACAGGCACTCTTTGAAGTGCTCTACACATGTAACTTAATTTAATCCTCACAGCAACCCAATAAGTTAGGTACATTATCCCCCCCACTTCACAGATGAGGGCACTCTGGCATAGAGTGGTTAAGTGATTTGTTCAAGGCCATACAACTTGTCAGTTGAAGAGCTAGGATTCGAACCCAGGCAGTTTCTCTCTGAAGTCCATCTTTTTAACTGCCTCTTGGAATTATAGAATGTTAGAGAGGTAGAATAGATCTTGGCCTAAAAATCTATAGGCTTACTATAGAGATCTTCAGGATCTTGAAAATCATAGAATCTTAGAACTATAGGCTTACTGTTAGAGGGCTGTAGAATTACGGAGGGTCCCAGCTAAGGAGGAACGTCAGAGGCCACCCAGTCAAATTTCTTCATTTTTCCAATTGGGTAAACTTAAATCTAGAAAAGGGACTGAATGCGGTCTCTTCCTAGCCCACAGTAAGAAGGATACCAGGCCCCAGGGAGATAGTGGAAGGGACTGTGAAAGACATTTATTTAAAAGGAGATGGAAAAGGAAACGAGGAGGTCACACTGACCTAATGGAATAGCATGCAGCAGCAATTCTCAAAGTGTGATCCCGTCCCTGGAGGTCCCCGAGGCCTTTGCAGGGGTTCCATGAGGTCAAGACTATTTTCATAATAATACCAAGATGCTTTTTGTCCTTTTGCACTCTCATTCTCCCACAACCATTCCATGGAGTTTTTCAGAAGCTTCCTAGTGTATAATATGATGAAGTCATCACTGTTGGTTGATAGAACCTGTACTTGTGTATTCTTGTATTTCAAAAATCTATTCATTTTAGTTTTGAAAACAGAAAATATCAATATATATAACCCACATAAATGAAAAGGTTTTGCAGTCCTCCATAATTTTAAGAATGTAAAGGGGTCCTGAGACCAATAAGTTTGAGAACTGTTTCTACACAGCAATGAAAATGAATAAATTACAATACATAAAACTACATGACAATTGTCTCAGAGACATTGTGTTGAATGATAAAACACAAAAAAGAACATAATATATGATTCTATGTTTAAACATCCCCAAACAGAGAAGGCTAGTCTTTGGTAAGAGAGATCAGGAAGGTGGCCACCCCTGAGAGAGCAGGTATGGTCTCTTCTTGATCTGGGCACTAGTTATACTGGTGTGCTTGGTTTGTGAAAATTCATTGAGCATTTGCTTATGATTTGTGCAGATTATACTTCAATAAAAAGTTAAAAAATATTTTTTTTTTTTTTTTAAAGATTTTTTTTATTGGGGAATTGGCGGAGGGGAACAGCATTGGGGAATCGGGGAAGGGGAACAGACAAGTTGCTGTCTTTTTGTTCTTCAGTTTAGTTGCGGAGGATGTTGCTTCACTGTTGGTATCGTCATTGCGCTCTTCCCGGATGAGGCAGATCGGTCGCTGGCCTCTGGATGTCGCTCACTGCGGCTATTGGCAGCTCACTCTTGGCTGCCAGCCGCTCACGCTGGCTGCGGGCCACTCACTATAGCCTATGGCAGCCCACACCATCACCGGGGCTCGCACAGCCCAGCTCCAGGTGGAGCTGTTGTTAGCTGTAGAGGGCAGTGTCACTGGCCCTCATGTGGGATCCGAACCGGGGCCGCTGGCATCCCAAAACCAGCGCTTAACCAATGCGCCACTCGGCCGGCCCTAAAAAATATTTTTAACAACTGGTATGGCAGGATGCTGACAAATCAAGATGCTCACTGGTGCAAGATAATGTGCCGAGCTCTAACACTTTAGCTGCTGCTCTGGGGAAAGTTTCAGGGAGTCTAGAGGAGGAGCTAGAGTGGGGGTAGGCAGGTGCTCAGGATAGTAGCTGTTATTGATGAATGTAATAGTATTTCAATATTTTAACAATGGGTATAACCCTATGTCAAGTGTCACTTGACTGTCAGCTGAGCTCCATGGCTCTGTTCATCCTTACCCCCACACACAGTAAACAGCTTGGGCATCAGCGAAGAGCTGAAGGAGAAGCTACGGGATGTGATGGTAGACCGGCATAAGGTGGCCTTGGGGAAGACCCTGGGAGAAGGTGAGTCTCCCCAGCACACATACACACATCCCCTTGAACCATGAAGTCCTTTACTTCTGCACTCTACCCAACTACAAGAAATGCAGTCCCTTCCCCACATCGGGGCCCCCCTGATGTCCACTTCTCCCTCTGGTCCCCCATAGGAGAGTTTGGAGCTGTGGTGGAGGGCCAGCTCAACCAGGATGACTCCATCCTCAAGGTGGCTGTGAAAACGATGAAGAGTGAGTCTGTGCACGCAAGTACACACATGTGGGACTCCCATTTCTGTTACACATGTGGAACCCCATTCCCTAGCCCCAAACCCCTTCCTTATGCCCATAAGGAGGCAGAAGAACAGAAAAGTTAACAGTAAATTAGCCCTACCATAGAACCTCTGTGTTTCCAGACAGGAAACAGAGTCCATGCCAGGTACTTCAACAGAAGGAATTTAACATGGGGAGATTACTACAAAGATATAGGCAGGGCTAAAAGAACACCTGGAAGCAGTGAGGCAACCACCTCTAGGTCTGAATGCAGAGGGAGGAAGTGGTGTTACTAGAGCCCATAGCCAGGGATGCCTGGCAGGATTTGGGAATCACAGAGTTAGAGGTAACCTTGTGGGAGCTTGAAACACAAAGGAGACACAGCCACCGCCAAGGCAATGCTGGAAGCAACAACAGAGAGGGGGAAATACCCTGGCTTTTCCCCTCCTCCTGTCCGCCTGCCAATCTCCCATCAGTGCATCCCACTGGCAAACTCCAACAGGAAACCAGTAGGAAAGAGAACCTGGGAAATGTAGTTTTCGATGGCCAGCCCCTTGTGATCTATAGCAGAGCAGGAAAGATCTGGAATGAGGTACACCTGCCTTCATCATTTATCAGCTGTGTGATCTCAGGCAAGTTATTATCCCTCTCTGAGCTTCCCTTCCCTCTGGGGAAAAAGGATCATAAAGTCCCTACTTTCCTAGGGTGGAATGAGGCAGAGCACTTAATGCTGGGGGCGTCACATAGTACACGCAGTAAGTAAATGCGGTTAATGTGAACTGCAACCATATTATTTACATCATCAAAGAAGGTGGGAGCCAGCCCAGGGTCACACAGCACAGGAAGTTTAGGGCAGGAAGTCCTTTCCACACAGGGAAGAGGCATAGAGGGTCAGACTGAGGCTGGAGGTGAAGGAGGAATGATCCTTTCTGAATCACAAGGGCTAAAATCTTGGGTTATGGAGTCACCACCCACTCACTCATTCATTATTGAGAACCTCCTATGTACCAGGTTATGTTCTCTACCTGGGTTTGAATCCTAGCTGCGCGGCCTTGAGCAAGTCACTTTGCCTCTATGAGCCAGTGTTCTGAGTCATAAAATGGGGATAATCTTATGGATCCCCAGGGCTGTTGAAAATGTACTGGGACACAGCCTAGCAATGCACAGGGACCCGGACTGCCTGGCTTTGAATTTTGCCTATTCCACTGTGTGTGCCCTCAGGCAGGTTCCTTAACCATTTTGTGGCTTGGTTTCCCCATTTTTAAAACATCTTTAGCACCTAAGAGGATTAAATGAGTTACTATATGTAGAATGCTGAGTACAGCACCTGGCACTTACTAATCTTTTGAAGATGGAGGAGGAGGAGGAAGAGGGGGAAGAGGAGGAGGAGGAGGAGGGGAGAGGAGGGGAGAGGAGGGGAGGGAAGGGGGAGTCCTCTCTCCCCTCCTCTTCCCTCCCCTCCTCCTTACCACTTTTCTCTCGCCCCCAAGTTGCCATCTGTACAAGGTCTGAACTGGAGGATTTCCTAAGCGAAGCTGTCTGCATGAAGGAATTCGACCACCCCAACGTCATGAGGCTCATCGGTGAGGGAGGGCAGATTTAGGGGTCTACAGGACTGTGACAACCCCTCTCTATGGCACTGGGAAGATCAAACCTCCAGGCACCCTGTTCCCCCCCTCCCTCAGAGCCAGCAAGCTACCCCCTCCTTCTCTCCCTCAGCTTGGAATGTGACCTCTGACCTTTCCCAGAAATAGCTGAGGTCCCCTGAAGGGCCCGGGAAACATCCCTGGAAACAGTGCTAGAAATGGCTTCTCTGAAGCTTGGTCCTTGCCACCCCCACAACAATTTGGAGACCAGATTTGATGGGGAGGGAGAGATAGAGAAAGGAAAGGGGGTGGCTTCCCCTTCTGTCCAACTGGAGTGATAGGGCTGCCTGGGGGGCTCAGGTGTCTGTTTCCAGGGTTCTGAACGTGAGGGCTTCCCGGCACCTGTGGTCATCTTGCCTTTCATGAAACATGGAGACCTACACAGCTTCCTTCTCTATTCTCGGCTCGGGGACCAGCCAGTGGTGAGGGGCATTTAATCATCTAGTCTACAAGCATTAACTGAACACCTACTAAGTTCGCAGCACTGTTCAGACACTGGGAAAACCATGGTGACCAAGAACTTGCTCTCATGGAGCTATCTGCCAGTGGGAGGACCAGTCAATAAACAAGTTAAATAAATAAGATCATTTGAATGCTAGTGCAGGAAATAGAGCAGGATGAATGATAGGAGGCCAGGCAATTAGTTTGGATGGACAAGGAGATGACTTTGAATGAGGAGCTACCTGGTGGGAGGTAGGGAGAGCTGAGAGGAAGCAGTCCTGGTGGAGGGAACAACATGGGCAAAGGCTCAAAAGTGGAAATAAGCATGGTCATTGGAAGACCAGGAAGGAAACCCTTGGCTGGAGAGCATGTCAAGGGCAAGAAGAGTAGGAGATCAAATTGTAGAGGAAGGCAGTAGGGGCTATATAGGATCTTGTTGGAAAGGGGTTGGATTTAATTATTGGACCTATGGAAAAGCATTGCAGGGCAGAGCTAGGCACATTCAGGAAGGGGAGGAGGAAGGGAAGAGGGATGGATCTCTGGGACTCTGCTGATCTCTATTCCTTCCTGCCCTGGCCCCCCAGTTCCTGCCCACTCAGATGCTTGTGAAGTTCATGGCAGACATTGCCAGTGGCATGGAGTATCTGAGTACCAAGAGATTCATACACCGGGACCTGGCTGCCAGAAACTGCATGTGAGTGTTGAACCTTCCAGGGAACCCCCCTTCCTTCAGGGAGTAACTTCCCTCCTTCCCAGGATGGAAGAAGGGCCTAGACACACACACACACACACACACACACACACACACACACACACACACACACTCACCCTCAGACAAGTCAGAACTCAGGACTGGGATAGAGAGGTCAGCAAGGGGTATGGGGAAGACTTCCTGGAGGAAATGGGCCCTGAACTGAGATCCTAAAGCAGTATTTGGATATGGAGAGAGAAGTGTCAAGAGGGCGGGCTCAGTTGGCAGGGCGGGCTTAGAGATGAGCAAAAGGGCAGAGGCAACTGATGAGGGTGTGACATTTAAGTCTTATCTCTGTCTGCCTTCATGTTGAGTCTTGCCTGAGGCTCCCCTTGGGCAGGAGCCACATTGGAATAGGAGATCCAATCACCCCACCAATGGGCAAGCAGAAAATATGCCAGAACCTGGGCTATGGTGAGGGCAGTGTGTGTGTGTGTGTGTGTGTGTGTGTGTGTGTGTGTGTAAAAACACAGGTTTAGAATATTAGTTTCATTACAATATTGGACTCATAGAAATGGTAGCTGGAGAACCAAAGAATCTTCTGCATGAAGTATAAATGTTCACAACCCTTGGGAATATGGAAATTTATTTATTCTCCCAACTTTTAATCCTACAGAAAAGTTGAAAGAACTGTACAGCCAACACCCATATACCATCCTTGTTGAGATTTTGCCACATTTCTCCTCCCTTCTTTGTCTTTCTCTCTCTCCCCTCAACAATTTGAAAGTGTTGCCAAGACCGTGACACTTTACCCCTAAATCTTTAGTTGGTATCTCCTAAGAGTAAGGACTTATGCCCAAATAATCATAATTCTGTTATCACGCCTAAGAAGATGACTAACAGTAATCCAGTAATATAATCTAATTTTCAATCCTCATTCAAATTCTTCCAATTACCCTCCAAAATGTTTTTTAGGGATATTTTTTTCCCTGAACCAGAATTTAGTCAAGGTTCCCATATTGCATTTAGTTGTTATTCCCCTTTGGTCTCTATGAATCTGGAATAGTCTCTCCACAACCACCTTTTTGTATTTTTATGGCATATTCTTTTTGTGTGTGTGGGGGCAACAGTGTATTTTTCCAGGACTCATCAGCTCCAAGTCAAGTAGTTGTTTCAATCTAGTTGTGAAGGGCACATCTCAGTGGCCCATGTGGGGATCAAACCGACAATCTTGGTATTATGAGCACTGAGCTCTAACCACCTGAGCTAACCGGCCACCCCAATGGCATATTCTTTTGGAAGAGATCAGACCAGTTGTCTTGTAGGATGTCCTGTATATGTGTCTGTTTCCTTGCAGTGGCAATTGCCTTGTTCCTCTGTTCCCCGTATTTCCTGATAATGGGAAAGTAGATCTAAAGGTTTGAATAGACTCAGTCAAAATAGAAATTCCTTTATTTCTGTAATTTGGGCCAATCCTAATCAAGCCCCAATGTAACAACAACACTGAAAATCAGAGTGGAAACTGACTGTTAGGCACCTGTTGCTTTTTTGGTAAGATACTGAAATACTTCCTTACCAAGTTGCTAAGTAACTGGACACCACCCCAAGACTCCCATGTGCTCCACAGTCACCAGCCTAGATGCCTGAGCATCACTCCTCTCTGGCCGCTGCCATGATCCTCTGGACATCCCCAGGACCCAGGAGTTAAAGACTAAGTCCTGGCCAATCAGGGGCCTCCAGGGTCTCTTCTTATTGGTCATTGCCCAAGCCCATCACCCTGGCTAGAAATCATCAATTCTTAAAAATAGAATCCCAGAAACTCAGATGCAAGAATCAGGGAATCTTCTATTTCTGTAAAGCACAAAAACAAGCAAAAGTAATCATGCTTTTAGAAATGAAGATCATGGTTACCTTTGGAGGGTTAATTACAGGAAGGGAAGACTGGTGATGTGTTTCTTTTTCACACTTAAAAAAAAATTGATGTACACAGTTGAGCTGTTTGCAATGAATTAAGTTTCGTTCTTCAAAAAAATCGATGGGCCAGCCAAATGGCACGGTGGTTAAGCGCTGGCTTGGGAAGCCAGTGGCCCCAGTTCGGGTCCCACATATTAGGGCCAGTGACACTGCCCTAAAAAAAAAAAAAAAAAAAAAAAAATTGATGTATATTTTTGCATACACTAAAGTGTGTACATTGGAGTTTTTTGTTTGTTTTTTAGCTGAGCCATGCTGCCACCTGTTGGCAGCTTAACAGCAGCTCAGCTCAGGCTGGGCATCGAACTGCTGTTGCTCAGAGCTCAGCTTACACTCTTGAGTGAGCTCTTAACCAACTGAGCCACTCAGCCGGCCCTAAAGTGTGCACATCTTATGTGTACAGCTCAATGAATGTTTATATATCTATAGACAAATGTAAACAACAACCACTGGGTCAACATATAGAACATTTCCGGGTCTAGGCCAGCTCACTATTGCCCTTCCCAGGGGACACAAGGGATAACCACTCTTCTAGACTTCAGCCACTTCCGTTTCTGTCGTCTGTTCTTAAATGTCATATAAAAAGGAATCATGCACTTTGTACTCCTTTATGTTCGGTTGCTTTCACTCAGCATGACATTTCTTAGATTAGTCCATCTTGTGCATGCATCGGTAGTTTGTTCTTTTTCTTGTTGGGTGTCCCACAATGTTCAAGAAACATCTTGATCCAGGTGCCGGTTCCATGGGTGTGTCTGTGAAAATTCAGTGAGCTGCTCTCTTAAGATTTGTGCACGTTTCTGTATATATAGTCTACTTCAAGAAAACAGTTTTGTTTTTAAATCAGAGAATCAAAACTAAGGAGCCTAGGAAGAACCTTAGAATCTGGCAAAAAGCCAGAACTGGCAAAGCCCTCAGTAGCCCTTTGTCCCGCCTTCATTATATGGAGGAAATAAGAAGTAACACAGCTCCCACCAGACCTGGGGCAAGGAAGGGAGATGGATCCCTACCCCCAAGCAGGACAGCCAGAGCCAGAGGTGGAGATGTGTCTGAGAGTGAGTTTAGGCTTCCTGTCCAGGGAGCCAAAGCCATGACCCTCTTCCTCTCCCCGATCTGGGCAGGCTGAACGAGAACATGTCCGTGTGTGTGGCGGACTTTGGGCTCTCCAAGAAGATCTACAATGGGGACTACTACCGCCAGGGACGCATCGCCAAGATGCCTGTCAAGTGGATTGCCATCGAGAGCCTGGCTGACCGCGTCTACACCAGCAAAAGTGATGTGGTATGTGTCCCCCTAACAGGAGCTGGAAAACAGCAGGAGGGTGTGGCCTAATCATCTCACACTATACCTGGGCACACAGGGGCCTCACTCCTCTTGTCTAGGCATGTGGTGGGTGACTGAATGGTGGTGTGGACGTGCTGGGATATGTACAGGCCAATATGTGCAGTGGCAGATTCTACATGGGATGTGAGGACAGGGTGAAGAGGGTGACACATGAGACTGTATGTAAATGTGTGCATGGGCGAGCGTGTCTGTGTGTGTACAAAAGTTACCTCTGAGTGTGTACCTGTGCTGAAAAGGTTCTGTGAACAGCTGCCATGCACCCAAAACGATAGCTATGTACACATGTGCACATAAATGTGGGTGTACCCATGAACCTGTGTGTTGGGGGTGTCTTTGTGCAGAAGAGACCCTCTAATTCTCTTCCCTTTGCCCCTGCTCCCACAGTGGTCCTTCGGAGTGACGATGTGGGAGATTGCCACACGAGGCCAAACCCCATATCCGGGAGTGGAGAACAGCGAGATTTATGACTACCTGCGTCAGGGGAACCGCCTGAAGCAGCCTGTGGACTGTCTGGATGGACTGTGAGGACCCTGAGGACCCCAACACCACCCCCGCCCAATTCCAGATTTCACTCCAAAGCCCTGAGCACCCCACAGGGCCCTGACATATCCAGGACCCTCTCAACCCTGCACAGAATCCCTCAGACTGTTGAGGAGGCCACTGGCCGCCTCACCAGCACTCTGCAGGACCCCTGCTAGCCCACCGGGTGTCAATTAGCAAAAGGTACCCTTCCTTCCTTTGCCTCGTATGTGGACTGCAGGCTGGATCAGCTCCCTCAGCCAGATATCTGTGGGCAGTAAATAACTGCACAACCTTACCTGGGGACCCTGCCTCTGAGACACCCCACTCCCAAAGAATTTTAATCCATCCCAGACTCCTGAGCACCCACACTTCACCCTTCAACACCCAGGACTCCCTGCAAAACTCTGGGCTGTTACATTGAGCTTCTCCAAACTCTGAGGTCTCCTCTGAGATGTTCTCAGGCTTCTTCAGGACAGTGCATGTGAAACTTTGTCATCTCTTGGCACCCAGAAGAGCAGAATATTTATCCAGCACTTGGGGGGTAAAGAGAAGATGTTGTTTGAGTCAGGAGGAGGCATCCAGGGGCTACAGATTCCCTAGGTCCTCCAGGGGTACACCAAGAGCTGAGGGGAGTAAAAATAATAGCTAACATTTCTACAGAACTTACTAGAAGGAACTGTTTTAGGTGCTTTGCATGTATTACCATGGCCATATGAGGTAGGTTGGCACCATTATTATTCCTATTTGCAGATGAGGAAACTGAGGCCCACAGAGGGTAAATCACTTGCCAAAGGCTGCATAGCTGGTGTGTTAATTATCTATACTCCCAAATCCAGTAGCTTAAAATAAGCATTTATTGCCTCACATAGTTCCTGAATAACAGCTTAGCAGGCTGATTCTAAGTCAGGGTTTCTAATGAGGTTACAGTCAAGATGGGGCTGCAGCCATGCAGCCATCTGAAGATTGGGACTAGATCACTTTCAAGGTAGTTTACTTGCATGGCTGTGGCAGGAGGCCTCAGTTCCTTGCTATGTGGATGCCACCATAGTGCTTCTTGAGCTTCCTTACAACATGGAGACTGGCCTTACAACATGGAGACTGGCCTTCCGCAGGTGAGCATTCCAAGAGAAAGAGCAAGGAGGAAGCCGCAGTGCCTTTTACACAGGCTACTCTCAGGAGTCACATACACAAGTCACAGCTGCTGAGTCAGAACTGAGTCATTAAATCCAGCCCATACTCAAGGGGAGGGAAATTAGGCTCCATCTTTTGAAGGGAGAAATGTCAAAGAATTTGAGCACATATTTTAAACCAACAGCTTGTAAGGCTTTGATACCAGAGTCTTTTCTGAGGGGAGCCACACTGAAAAGCTCTGCTCTAGCAAACCCTTACAGAACATCAACCCATACCCAGAGAGGTTTCCCAAGACACTGTGCAGCTCCTGAGTGTCTCGGGAATCCCTCAGAAACTCTTGAGAATCCCCCAATTCCCTGAGATACCCCCAAACTGCTATAGTTCCCAGTCCCCTGAAATGCCCCCCAGTCCCTTTAATGTCCTAATTTCCCCCAAACTCCCAGAATGTTCCCCTTCAAAGCCCCTGCTCAAGCTTCCACCCCTCACTTTGCTGTCCTAGGTATGCCCTGATGTCCCGGTGCTGGGAGCTAAACCCCCAGGACCGGCCAACTTTTGCAGAGCTGCGGGAAGATCTGGAGAACACGCTGAAGGCCCTGCCCCCTGCTCAGGAACCTGATGAAATCCTCTATGTCAACATGAATGAGGGTGGAAGCCAGGCTGAACCACTTGGAGCTGCTGGAGGAGCTGACCCTCCGACCCAGCCTGATCCTAAGGATTCCTGCAGCTGCCTCACTGCAGCTGAGGTTCATCCTGCTGGACGCTATGTCCTCTGCCCTTCTACAGCCCCTGGCCCCACCCTGCCTGCTGACAGGGGATCCCCAGCACCCCCAGGGCAGGAGGATGGAGCCTGAAACAACCCTCCCCATGGGACTCCCTCTCAGGACACAAGCTAGGCACTGCCACTGGGGGACTCCCACCACTTTCCCATTCCACGCCTTACCCTCAACTGCAGCCCTCTCTTCCTACCTATTTCACTTCCATCCCACACAAATCCTCCCCCTTTTCCACACTTTAGTGTTCCCATGTGTAAAAGAAAGGGGTTGGACTGCAATCCCTAAGGGTCTTCCTAGGTCTAACATTCCAAGATTTTGAATTCTAAGGTTCAAAGAGTATAGATTCAAAGGTTCTAGGTTTTAAAGATGCTATGAGTCTTTGGTTCTAAGAACCTGAAATTCCAAAGTCTCTAATTTGAAAGTGTTGAGGTTCTAGACATGGTAGTTCTAAGGCCTATATTCTAAAGCTCTGAGATTCGATGGCCCTAGATTTTTCTGGTTTTAAGATTCTTGATAAAGCCCACAAATTTTTAGGTTCCAGAGTTCTAAGATTCTAGGATCTAAGACACCATGATTCTAGATTTTTTATTTTCCTTAGGGTGTAAAATTCTGGATTCTAGAATTCTACAATTCTAAACATGGAGGTTTTCAAGGCCTAATATTCTAAAATTTGATGTTCTAAGTCTCTTAAGTATAAATGCTCTGGCTGTGAGACTAGATCACAAGGCTTCAAGATTTTATCTTCTCAAGTTCTAAAATTCCAGTGATGGTCAATTATAAACTCTAAGGCTTTATAATCCTCAAAGCTCTTGTTAAGAGATTCTGGATCCTCAAGGTCTATGATTCTAGAATCTGCATTTCAAAATTTCTAAAAATCTACAGGTGGAGGTTCTAAGATCTAATGTTCTAAGATGTGACTAAAGGGGCTGGCGGAGTGGCATGGTGGTTAAGAGCTGGCTTGGGACGCCAGTGGCCCCGGTTCGGGTCCCACATATGAGGGTCAGTGACACTGCCCTCAAAAAAAAAATAATAGTAAGATGTGACTAAGAGTCTAAGAACCTAGATTCTCTGTATCTAAGATTTGAGATATATGTTTCAAGATTCTAGATTATTAATCTAGAATTAATTGTAAAACATTGTAAGATTCCAATGTTTTGTTCCATGTACCAAGTCCCTCTAGATTCTATTGATCCAAGATTCTGGATCCTCAGCATCTAAGGTATAAGACTCTACAGCTGGTTGTGACTAACTAGATACCAAAGTTCTAATCATTTCTAATGTTGTACACCTTTAGGTTCTATGCTGTATTCTGACTTTCTGGGATTTGGGGTTAAGGGTCCAAGAATCCACAGTTCTAAATGTTAAAATTCTAGGCACTGTAGCTTCAAGATTCAAATGTAAGATTCTGAAGGTCTACAGGTCTAGAATTCCAAGGTACAATTCCAAGGTTCTAACTTTATATTATAGTATTCTTCTGTGTGACCCTCTCCTTCTTAGCCACCTCTGCTTCCTCCTCTCCTCATGTGGGGGTGTGCCCCCCTCAAGCCTGTGCAATGCATTAGGGATGCCTCCTTTCCGCAGGGGACAATCTTCCGCCTTTTGGGCCATGCTGCCCCCCTGAGCCAGTCCCTCATGCCCCCTGTAGAGAGTGTAGACTCTGGTGCCTCCAGAGGGGCTCAGATCACATTAAACTTTGTAACCATGCTTCTGTCTCTTCTTGCCTCCTCCCAGCAGTCATATGGTCCCTATCCCTGGCAACTCAGTTTCCCCATCCATAAAAAGAAGGGTTTGGTGTGGTCTAGGAGTTCTCCCCTCACTAAAGAGGGTAGAAATGAACATATGCATAGACAAAAAGACATGCAAGCAAAGAAACGCAGACTCTCTGAAACCCTTAGTAAGGAATAGGCCCATAGATACAGGGTTCACAGAGACATCCATCCCCTAAATTAACAGACACATGAATTAATGGACATACTTAGGCACACCTGGTCATAAGTACAGCCTCGAAATTCGGACACAGTAACAGAAACACACAAAATTACAGATACAAACACATGCACAGGCAGATACTCACCAGGAATAGAAAGAAACTAGAGTAACACAGATACCCAGAGTAAAGTGACACTAATACTCAGAGACAGAGAGTACAACAGGTACTCACAGACCCAATCGTTCTGATGCATATAGAAACACAGGCACAGAACACCGCCAATAATCACTGTCCCATGAAGGAACTGCCAAGACAAGCCCACTGTGTTTTGCACGCATTGTGGGCACACTTTCCTGGGTGTGCCCCGCAGATGGAAGGAGCCCTTGGCAGCGCCCGGACGCCCCCCGGTGGCGGTTCTCGAGAACCGAGAACAGTTCAATCCGGGCCACAAACTTTTTAAGAATAAATCATTGTGGGAAGCTGGGAAGAGAAAGGAAGTCGGACGTGGGCGAGGGGCGGGGTGTCTGGACTGGAACCTCCGGGCCCACGTGAGTGTCTGTCCCGCTTCTGAGTGGGTCCTGCGTGTCTAGGCTGCCGTAGTGTAAGCTTGTAGTGTAACTGCCCTTTATGTCTTTATCATTTGATGCCGCCTGCCTGTACAGACCTTAGTGGGAGCATCTACACTGCAGTATGGTGTATTACCCCCTGAATTAATGCGTTTATCTGATCTCACGGTCATTTATCTATGTTGTGTGTGCCTTTGCCTAAGTAGAGGTTGTGTGTAGCTTTTGTGGGTTTAAGGTAAGGTTCAGTGGGCAGCCGGCGTTTCCATTGTGTATGTTAGACTGTGTATCGTACGGAAGTTTTGTGTCTTTTGAGTTAGAGGCGACAGGTGGTGCAGTATTAGATATTGTGAAACTGCAGCGTTTGTATTTAGTAGCGTGAGGCTTAACTACGAACCTGTGTGTTTGAGCTCGTCACTACAGACGCCAAACACCAATATCTATTATTGAACAGCAATTTGGAGGATTAGAAGTAGAGACCCACGAACTTCTGGAGGTCTTCCTCAAGGGGACGACTCTATGGTTTCGTGCAGAGCGCCCATTTCACTTAAAATACCAACCATAGAGAAAGAAGGCTGCGAAGCTACGTTCGTGGAAAGAAGCGCCCTGTGAGATGTACTATCAAGGGGAGAGGGTGCGATTTCCTTTACAACTTTTCTCCCGTTGTTAGTCTAGCCTTTGTTTTCAAACCTTCAAGACTCTTTGAAGTCAAAGAGTCGCTTTTCATAAAGGCAACTGAGTTTCTTCCAGATTAAGAATAATTTATCTACTTAATCTCGACTTCGTATACCTCCCTGTTCAGCGAAATTTGTGAGGAAGTCCACTGAAGAATGGCCAATCTGGCTAGCTTTTCCTAAGGCGATTCAACTGTACGAGCTTAGTGAGATAAGACAATAACTGCGATTGGTGCGCAGGTTGTTTTGAAACCGCCCTAACGGCAAGAGGCGGGCCCTTGGTGAATTTTTCTCTTTCCGGTTTCTTAAAGGCAATAGTGGAAAATGGTAGGGGGCTGTCTGCCGACCCTCCATTTAATTGGTTCTAGGGACAAGAGATCTAGACCAATTAGGATATGTGTTACAGAGGAACTAGTTTGAAGAAAGGGCTGCACAGAAAAGGCCTTGGGGCGCGCTCATTCCGAGATCTCTTCGCTGATTGGCCCAAGTCCTCACTCCTTCCCCTCATTTGACCCTACCGGAGCGAGCTCACAGCTGCTACCCAATCACCGTGCGCCCCGCCTCCCGTCTTTTCCCGCCCTCTGGTCGGGCCGCGGCAGCGACGTAGGCCAACGCTTCCTTCCCAGCAGCTACTGAGCCCTTTCATTGACGTTCTTTTGAAAGCCGCTCTCTGATTGGCTCAGACTCCGTACCCGCGCCGGTTGCCCACACGGTGGCCAATTGACACCCGTGTTGTAACGCCTGAAACTACGGAAGAGGGGGAGGCGGTGACGGCGGCCATTTTGAGCTGCCGCGGCCATTGGAGTCCCCCCCCCTTCCCCCTTCGCCTCCTGACAGGAAAGGTTTAAGGGGGACAGAGGCCTGGGAGGCAGGGCCGGGCTCGGGGGCCGCCCCGGGGGCCCGGGCCATGGATGTGCGCCGTCTGAAGGTGAACGAACTTCGTGAGGAGCTGCAGCGCCGCGGCCTGGACACTCGCGGCCTCAAGGCCGAGCTTGCTGAGCGGCTGCAGGCGGCGCTGGAGGCCGAGGAGCCCGACGACGAGCGGGAGCTCGAGGCCGACGACGAACCGGGGCGATCCGGGCACAACAACGAGGAGGTCGAGACCGAGGGGGGCTCCGAGCTGGAGGGGACCGCGCAGCCACCGCCGCCCGGGCTGCAGCCGCACCCGGAGCCTGGCGGCTACTCGGGGCCGGACGGACATTGTGAGAGTGCGCCGGGCGGGGGCCGGGGAACCCGGAGTCCGGGCCGAGGAAGGGCTGTGGGACGCGGGTGTCCGGCGCCTAAGGTCGGGGAGACAGTCTGAGGATTGGGAGGGTGTCGCTGCCCGCCGCTGAAAAGGATCTGAGGGGCAGGGCCTCGGGACCCCGGAGGGTGGATTCCGGCATTCGGTGCAGGGGAGACACTGCGAGTGGGGGATCTGGGTTTCGGAGATGAGGCGAGTCCGGGGGGGATGGAAAGGATTTGGGAGCCTAGTGCTCGGAGAGCGGGAGCCGAGAGAGTCGGAAGAACAAGCGGTTTTTCTATTCAGGGGCCGAGGAGGGTCTTGGAAATGGTGATCGCAGGGTTTGGAGCTGGGCGGGCTTGGGGCTGTGCTAGCTGGGCGCTGGGAGCCGGGTTGGGTCAGGGCCGGGGGAGTTCGCGGCTGGATGGGGTAACCGGAAGTTTCCTGTGTGCTGCTAGGATGGGTTGGTGAGATAGACGTGCTGATGTCTGGCCGGGGAGGGTCTGACGGACTGGGTGCTATCGTGTTTGGCTGGCGATCATCGAGGGGGATATGGGACACCACCATGTGATTGAACTGTGGGGAACCCACATCTGTCTGAAGATGGCCTGAGGGGCTCTCAGAGCCAGGGCTGAGGGCCAACCTTGAGGGGGCATTTGGGGCATTTGGTGCTGGGAAATCTGGGTACCTTCGGTTGACTTCTAGAGGAGGTATAGGGAGTCTTGGTGTCGGGGCGATGGGCAGGGAAGAGAAGGATGCTTTACTGGATCGAGAGCTGGCAAGGCTCTGGAGATAGAAAGCTCAGAGGCTACTGCTGCATAGTTTTGGGTTCACAGTTTGAAGAACAGGGGTGGGTGGGGTGGGGCAGATAACAAATTGCTGGAGTTTGAAGTCATTGGAGTAGCTGGGGGACGGAGGATCCTTGTGTCCACAGGAGTGTGTGGCTGGCCTAACAAATATAGGGGAGGGGAGAGTGTGTGCGATGTGGAAGGAAAAAGAAAACCTGTTGACTTGGCTGGGGACTCAGGGTGGGGTGGGGGAAGTGTTTCTGGGGCTGAGAGGTGTCCTTGGTCCCCAAAGCAGTTATTTGTGTGCCGAGGGATTGGGGGGGGGTCCTCAAGAGGCAACAGGGGACCTCTCCATCACTCAGAAGGTATGACTTAGAATGACAGGGAGTAGGGTAAATCTGTGATTATTTGAAGAGGGATGGGGAGGGAGTATATCTGGAGTTAGAAAAGGGTGGCTTTCTAGCAGGAATGGGAATCAGAGCGGTTAAGGGGTAAGTAGAAAGACCTCTGGCATCCAGGGTTTGTGGTACTTCTCTGAAAAGAGGGCACTCTGGGCCTTGGGGCTAAGGGAATTAGGAGAACAAGGAGATCAAGAAAGAGACAAGCTTTGGGGTTGGAACTGGGTACTTACTTGTTCATGGGAGATGGGATCTCCTAGAGGAGGACAAGTTGAATGTAGATTTGGAATAGAGGGTGACCTGGGGACTGTCTAGGACCCAGGTGCCAGGAAGAGTACTTCCCATTGCAGAGACCTGTGAAGGGAGGAGAAGTGGCCCAGTGTGCAGGTCTAATGCAGGGGACCTCTGGCAGGAATTCCTAGAAAGAAGAGCCAATGGCCAGAGATGCCTCAGAGAAAAGTGAGTTAGGTGCTTCAGAACACAGACTCTAGACTCAGACAGACTTTGTTTCACATATGGCTCTACGGCTTGGGCAAGTCACTTCACCTCTGTGAGCCCTGGTTTCCTTGTGTGTAAAATAGGAATAATAATAGTGCCCTCCTGGATTGTTATGAATGAGGTCACAGGTGTAAGGGGGCTTAGCACTGGGCCTGCCTATTATTAGCAGGTCGATGTTTTAAAGAATGGAGAAGGACCCCAGAATCACAGATTCTCTGGGCAAGGCTGCTTCTGTGGGCATAGGAGAGATTCATGGGAACCAAGTGATGTGAGGCTTTGTGGGAAGAGCGCTATGCTTGGCGTCTGGGAGAAACAGTGGTTTGAAAGGGCTCCCTGTGTTCCAATTAAGGAGATACTCCCATTTCTTTCTCTCTCCCCTACTTCCTACAACAAAATCTTTTGAGCCCCCTTCCTGTCCCCCTCCAACCCTTCTTTCAACTTTAGTAAACAGACCTGTCGAAAACCACATGGTCTATGACTTTACTCTCTTTGGGCAGCATCTGGTTTATACCCAGATGTATTTGTCCTCTGAGAAAGGATCCCATCAGTTAGCAAGTTGCAGAATAGTCTCTCCTTCCCTGTGCTATTCCCTGCTTCACTGGTCCTGGCACAGCTGCTAGTAGGGCCCTAGAGGCACCTAGCAGAGTTTGTCCCTGGAGTAGAGAACCTGCTTGTTGCTCATGCTACGTTTCCAGACGTCTTTCTGGGTTTGGCTGCAAGGTTCTTGAGGAAGTTTCAGGCTTGGTACTCTGGTTTTAGTCCTACCTTTGAGCTTTCACCATGTGTTATCCCAACCCCAGGAGTGGTTTCTCCATTCCCGTCACTTATCTGCGTCCCTATCTTAGCTCCTGGTACTTCTTTGTAGCCCTAACACAATCATAATTAGTTTTTTTTGTGTGTGTAAGTATTTGTTTAATGTAGGCCTGTCTCAATAAATTGAAGGCTTCAGTGGGGCAAACTTATCTCAGGTGTATCCCAGGGTTGGGTGTGTGGTACACACTCCACAAGTCGTTAATACTGTTATTCTTGCCTTCAGCTAAGCTCCTCCTGAACCCAAAAAACACCTTCCCGAAACCCTTCTTCCCACCTAACTTCTAATACTTCAGGACTTATCCCTAATGAGTCTGAAGGCCACTATGATCATTATTCCTGTTTTCTTAACAATTCCTTTCCTTCCTCCTCCATTTCCCCTTCAACTGAGATGATTACCCCTTATCTTCACAGCGGTTGCAAGGTAGAAGCGAATCCTTAAAGGGGTTGGCTGTGCAGGTGGGAATAATGAACTGGGCTGGACAGAGGACTGGTTTGTGCTCTAAGCAATTTTAAACGTTGTGCCCTGAAGGCAGCTCCCTAAGCATTATACCTTGTTAGAGAACAGCTAGACTGGTGGTTTTTCAACTGTGTTCCATGGAGTCTCAGGTATTTGTAGAGTTTCTTCCACCCTGGAAAGGGGACTTAGAGGGCAAGGTCAAGCTGGACTCCCTCTCTGAGTCTCCCATCTCCTCGCTTCAACCAGAGCAGTGCTGCTTCAGTTGGTTTTATATATTGGGATTCCGTAGAACCCTGTCATAGGTAGATCTCTAACCTTTTGAGGGGCAAGAAGGCATATCCTCAGGCAGCTGGAGCTGCTGACTGCCCAGACAGGTTTCCACCTAAAGGTGTTGTCACACCTTTTCGCCTCTAGCAGACTGACTGTGCCCAGTGGGATGATATTGTGTGGCATGAAAAAGCCACCTCTAGTCCCAAGAAGGAACCTTCTGACTGGCCGCTTTTTTGTTTTAAGATGTCATGGACAATATTACCAGGCAGAACCAATTCTATGAGACCCAGGTCATCAAACAAGAGAACGAGTCAGGCTATGAGAGGAGACCGCTGGAAGTGGAGCAACAGCAGGCCTATCGCCCAGGTAGGAAAGCACATGTGGTACATCTCTTGAGGGAAGTAGAATCTATACGTGGCCCTTACCCTCTGTCTAGAGCCTGTCTTCTCAGAGAGGCTTTGTGTCTTCCTCTTGGGCTGTTCATTTAGGCTCTGTCACTGGCAAGATTCTTTTGAAGGAAAGAACTTAGTCCCACTACCAGATGTTGGGAGAGGGGAGTCTTCATAGTGTCTGTTTTCAGTTATTAGTGTCAGCACCCTGAAGAGTTTAGACCTGGAGGCCAATACTTGAGTCTTTTTTAGACTCTTAGAATGTAGAAGCCAGAAGGACCTTTTAAATCTAGTCCAGTATTTCCCATGCTCTGAAGAATATTGTTCTAGATGTTATTAGGGAGTTCTCAGAAAAGGGTTCTTTTTCCAGTCGCATCTGGAAAATGCAGCATCTGGAAGAGTCACTGTGCCCATTAGAGCATTAAAAGCCTTGAGAAGTTCTGGATTGAAAAATATTCTGGGTCAGATTGTTTTTAAACCCAGGATTTCCCAAACTTGTAAACATGTCTTTGCAAAACAAAGTTCTCTGTAACGCTAGTTTGGGAAACACACGTAGGCTCTTTCCCCATTTTACAGATTGGGGAGGTGGCTTGTCCAATGGCAGAGCTGGAGTTAGAACCCAGGAAACTGTCTCCTGGGACACTGCATTCCTCACCATTTGTGTCCTACTGTTTGGAAAGCAGCATCCCACTGTTGAATAATGACAGAGCCAAGACTGACTCCCAGTCTTGTGCTCCTTTCACTCGTGGTTGTGGCTCAAGTAACTTAGTGAACATATTTAATTCCATTTTGGTTCATCCACAAAGTGAAATCCCCAGACATTTCTTATGGGTGTCTCAGGGTTTTAATAAATGTAGGTTAAACTGCAGATTTGTGTCAGGCTTTGTGAGACTTGTGGGATCATTTGGCCCAAGGAGAGTGTTTTCTGTGCTATTATCAGCAGACATTTATCAGGGCCCCCTGTAAGCCCAGTGCCGTGCTAGGAACCAGGAGGCCCTCTTCAGATGGGTGAGCAACATCTCTGTCCTGGAGAAGCAGGAGCTTCTCTGAGAGATTCGGTCTGCATGCCAAAGCTAGGGAGTGATCCGAGGTGGTCTTGGGTAGAGTGCTGAAATTAGTAGATATGAGTGATCCCACACCTCAGGCATAGATGCTGGGGAGAAGAAGTGAGTCTAAGCCAAATCACGGTTCGCTCTCAGTTAGGCACTGATTCTTGGAGTCTGCCTAAGACCAGGACATTCCTGTGGTCCACAGCACATTAGCCCACCCTGACTTCCTACTCGTGGTGTGATTCAGGGAGGCCCTCAAACCTATGGGCTGGCTTAAGGACAGGCCCTGCCTTCTGGCGTGATACTGGGCTTTGTGATAGAGTTTTTAAAGCCAGTGGAGTTAGCTGCAAGACGCAGTACTCTGTTGAATTGATCTTCTCCCTTTGTCAGACTGAAGAAGCTTTGTGAGAACCAAGGTGCAGAGATTCTTTGGGAGGAGAAATTGGAGACTATAGGCTCATGGAATCTCAGTTTAAAGGGGTCTCAGAAATCCTCTAGGGCTCCCTCCCACTGTGTATAGTCCAAAGCTGCTTTTTGGTAGGCCATTAGAAAGCTTGTCCTCATTTGGTGCTGAAGTCCCCTCTCCCTCCCCAGGAAGCCTGAGAGGTATCTGACTGACATCTGTCACCCCATCACCTGCCAGTGCTGATGTGTCTGGCTGGCTGTCCCCGCCTCCCTTTATCCTCACCCTGTTCTCCAGTATAGCCTTCTTGGCTCCCTCAGCAGGCTTCCATTGAACCCAGCAAGTTGCCCATGCCCAGCCCTTCATCACTGTAGTCAGGACCCTGCCGACGTCTCCTGAGGTAGAGGGGACCAGAAAAGTAGCTGAGGAGTTTCCGCATGTCTTGACCATGTGGATTTGTCCTGGCAGTAGAAGTGAAGACAGAGATGAAGCAAGAAGCTCCCACCAGCTTCCTCCCGCCGGAAGCATCTCAACTCAAGCCAGAAAGACAGCAATTTCAGAGTCGCAAGAGGCCTTATGAAGAAAACCGGGGACGGGGGTACTTCGAGCACCGAGAGGATAGGAGGTGGGTGTGTGAGGCTGTAGTCACCCTTGTTCCAGTCGGTCTCTATGTCTGTAGCCCAGTGCCTGCGGGGACCTTTGCACTAACTAAGAGGGGCAGAACAGAGCTCTTCTTGCCCTCACACTCTTTCCCCCGGTCCTTCCTGCACTCACTACCAGATTCAGCTTTACAAAATTTTGGCCCTTCCCATTACCTGTGGGGTAAAGTCCAAACACCTTAGCCTTTCATATGTGAAATATCAGTCTGCCTTGTCAGTCTTTTGCCCCACTGCCATGCAGACCTACAGCAGTCCTCTTCTTTTTTTTTTTTTTTTTTGAGGGCAGTGTCACTGGCCCTCACATGTGGGACCGAACTGGGGCCACTGGCTTCCCAAGCCAGTGCTTAACCACTACGCCACTCGGCCAGCCTAGCAGTCCTATTCTTAATAGCTGTTTAATATACCTCAGTTATAAAAAGATCTATTTCCTGGCCCTTCTCCCAGACACACCCCTTTTATCCATCTACTCGTTCATTCATTGTCAGCATAGTGCTTTCACAAGGTGCCCCCTGTGGGCTGGACACAGAGATAATTTGGACAGTGGGTTTTGCTTTCTGTTGGACAGAGACAGAAACACATAAGTAAGCCACCACCTGGTGGGATGAGTAGTCAGGGTGCGTGTGAGTGTCAGGAGCTCACGGGAGGGAGTGGCCTCTCTGCCCTCGTCATTTGGTTTTACCCTTTCCTGACAAGCCCTCGTCCTCCCTTTACCCCAGGTCCAGTCCTACCCCCTCCTTCTTCCCTCCTTTAGCCCCTCTAGGAATCCTTTCCTGATTACAGAAAGTAGGAATGACCATTCCTCTATTCATCTGGACTGGTCATCTGACATTTTATTTCCTGGGGGAATCCATCCTCTAGTTGTGACTCCTTTAAGACGGGGCCTGGGTCTCATGGGCTATGACTAAAGTAAGGATATGGAACCCACCTCTTCTGAGTTTCTCCCACCACATCCCACAGAGCAGAGGCCTAGAGCCACCTGCTGATGGAGAGCAGAGGAGGAGCGCTTGCTCTGACCCGGGCTGGCAGGGAGCGCTTCCTAGAAGAGATGTACTGTGTGATGAACTCCTTCTTTGGATCAGGCTCTGTGCTAGCCCTGAGCTGGTAGGGCCGGGGGGCACTCCACTAGAGGGAAGCCTGCTGCCCAGGGTGTGCCAGCAGCCAGGTGGGCGTGGGTACCTGATTTGGGCACATAGTGCATTAGGATCATCCAGATGTCCCAGGCAGGAACTTGGGCATTAGAGCCTACCCTTCTACCACTCCCCCTTATTCCTATATGTTGCAAACCAGCAGTATTTTAATACATTCCCTTTTTAGTGTTTTGGTAGGAAGATGAATTTTTTTCATAATTTAGGACACTTTTGAAAGAAAGAGACTGAAAAAAATGGGTCATTCCCTATCCTTTCAAATGTGGAGTTTTAGGAAGCCTCGTATGTGAACAGGTTGTAATTACTGAGGTTTATCTAAGCTTTTGCACACTCCCTCTGCCTGGCCCAGTACCGTTTGGGCTACTGCAGCCTTCCATCAATAACAGACTTCAGTTTGGAGGTAGTTCTCAACATGTAGAGGGTGTGTGGAGAGGAGAGTCATCTTTGAAAAAGTTCTCTAAATGATTCTATTGGCCCTCTTTCGAAGAGCATGCCCTCGTCCTTGTCCCCACCCTAGGAGTTAACAATCATTGCTTTCATTGCAGAGATGTAGGGTTGCAGAGTTCTTCCCTCTGGGAACAAACAAATCCAGGAAGCAGTCTGGAGGCCACTTGTAAATTCCAGCAGAACCTTCATTTCCCTTCTCCTGTGCACGTTCAACCGTTCTCGTGTGACTTAACCCCTATTTCTGACACAGGGGCCGCTCTCCTCAGCCTCCTGCTGAAGAGGATGAAGATGACTTTGATGACACCCTTGTTGCCATCGACACATGTGAGTCTTTGTGTTCCTATCTGATTCTGCCTTCCAGTCAGTATTAGGAAACTATGCCTTGACCTTCACAGAATCTATGCCTGGCACCATCCAGAGCCAGTGTTAGTCCAGATAGGGTGCTGGTTTGGAGACGGAAGATCTGCCCCCAGCTCTATCTGTGGGATCCTGGGCAAGTCATTCTACTTCTCTGAGCTTCTCTTCAGGGAGGAGCAATCCTGCCCTAATATCTCAGAGGACTTTCAGTGACACTCAATGGAGAATGGATATGAGAGCAATTTGGAAAACCCTGAACACCATGTACACACTGGGGGTTGTCATCTAATCAGAAAGGGAACCTGAGTGCTGCTGGGGAAACTTAACTCTTTGATGACCAGGTCCCCAGTTTCCATCAGCTGCTCACGTTCCTGGTGAAACCAATGCCACTTTGTCCTCTGAGGTATTAACCTGGCTCGCCCTGCTCTCTCTCCTCCAGTTCAGTTTTCTTTCCACTGGATAAATGGCTCTCCCCTCAACTGCACACCTAAACACTTGGAGGAATAATTCTAGAGGTCCTGTGCTTGTTCGGACCTCCTGAGACAAAATCTAAGTGGTAGAGCCTGTGAATCTGAATTTTTAAATGCACCCAGAAGCCCACTTAGGTCTGAGAACACTACTTTTCAACAGAGCAGAAAGTCAACAGCAGTGTATTCCTGTATTGCGTTACATAGCTCATGTTTATAGAGCGGTAGCTACATACTTTTTGGAAGAAAGCCAATCTCATACACCGTTCCCTTTTATCACAAGATCTCAAAAGACAGTAAGTATACTCAGAGAAAATCTATTTTCTTTTTGAAAGTATTGGGTGGCAGTGGTCTTTGAAGCAGCATCTGATCAAATGCCAAATGTACACACCGTGGCACTCAGCCTTTAGAGAAAGGAGAGAACTTACTAGATGAGATGGTCAGGAAAGACTTGGAGGAATGACTGGCTCCTTGAAGAGTGGGAAAAGTCCGAGCTCCAGCAGGAGAGTCCTAGGCCCACAATAAACGGTGACAGCCTGTGGTGGGTGTGCTTCATGCACCCGTGGCAGCAGGAGTCTAGCTCCCAACTGAGTTAGTGCAGGGAGATGGTTGAAGCGAATGGCAGTGGGCATTAGCCCTTTTTTTTTTAAAGCCCCAAATCCCTTGAAGCTGATAAAGATATGGATCCACTCCCTAGCAAGTGTACATCCCCATAAAAGGCATTTGTGTGCAATTTCTAGGGGTCCCCTTGACATCCATTTTTGGACACCAGCCAGGTGAAGAACTCCAGTTTCTATGTGAAATGGCTGCTTTGATCCTGTGTAGACGACTTTGCAGTAGTCCAGAGCCTTTCTACTGAAAGGCGGAATTGCTAGGCAGTGTGGCTGGTTTTTTCATGAATCTGCCACCACAATGTGTTGGCTTGTGTGCTCCTGGTTAACACTCTTGGGAAACTTACCTTTGTCTATGCTTGTCTCCCTCTTGGAAACTTTAAAAATAATCAACTCTAGGCTTTTTCCTCCACAGATAACTGCGACCTCCACTTCAAGGTGGCCCGAGACCGGAGTAGTGGCTACCCGCTCACAATAGAGGGCTTTGCATATCTGTGGTCAGGAGCCCGTGCCAGCTATGGGGTCAGAAGGGGCCGTGTGTGCTTCGAGATGAAGGTGAGTGGGAACAACCCAGAGGATAGGGACTGAAAGCAGGTCTATCCTTTGGAATAGCCTGTCACCAGCCACCCTGGTCAGAGCCACGATTGCAAAAGAGATTTGATTGAGCATAAACTTTGTGTCCAAGCAAAAAAAGTATAACAAACTTAAGAGAACTATACCATTGCTATTCACTGTATCAGGAAAGCAGCCCAACCATACGTGGCTTCAACAAGCAGATTTTTCCTTGGTGGGATTTGACCCAGGTATTGTACAGCCAACTATTCTAGGGGTGACATGTTTGTAGAACTGGGAAAAGGAGCTGTTTAAAAGAAAAGTTAGTTAGAAGGAATGGGCTCGGGTATCACCAGTTAAAGGGAAGCCAGGGGGAGAGCAGGGCAAAAGATTCTGCCATCAGGCCACCCTCTACCATCATCTCTCCACAGTTCCGTGTCAAGTTATGTTTATAAAAATAACACATACTCCTGTTTAACAGAAGTTCAGATGGCACAGGAGAGTATAGGGTAAAAAAAGCATCCTTCCAGTCCCCTTCCTACCCTCCAGAGATAACTTGTATTAACAGTGTCTTATGTGTCCTCCTTTGTATAACAAAACATTTATGATAGCTAATATTTATAGAACACTTTGTATGCACTAGATACGGTGTCAAGCTCTTTACGCAGGTGTCTCCATTAATCCTTACAGTGCCATCATAAGATAGGAACTGGTATCCCCATTTTTTAGATGTAGAATCTAAGGCTGAGAGTTATCTTTTTTGACTATAAGACACTGTTGATTGTAAGTTATATATGCATCGTTTTGTGTGCTACTCATTGAGAAACACTGCTGATGAAATTGACAGAGTGCTTTCTTATCACATCAATTGTAAGGTATATCTTGATTTTAGAGACATTAAAATGTGAAAAATGTGCATCTGAAAGTCAGTGATATAGGGCAACGTTCCAGAAGCCACAAACTAATATAAATAACGATGGTTAATTAAAGGTTAAGTCAGAAGGAGCTTTTTATCCTTTCTGCTTCTTTACTATAGTATCTTTGTCCAAGATTCTATATCTTGAGCATTTTTTCCATGCCAGTGCATTAGCCCTGCCTCATTCATTTTAACTGTTGCATCAAATGCTGTGGCATGAATACCGTAATGTGACCACTGCCTTATGTATGCTTTTTCTGTTTTGGGGTTTTCCTGGTATATAAATAATAAACTAAATTGCTGGGTTATACACCATTCACATTTGCAGTTTTAATAAGGACTGCTAAATCACCCTCCAAAGGCATTGCATTCATTTATCCTTCTATATGTCAAATATTATAAGGGTTCCTGTTTTCCCCATAGCAGATATTAGAACTAAAAAAGAACTATTTTGAAATACCTATCCTTATGGTCCTACACTCTCCTGAGCCCTTTGGAGGCCCTGGTTTCAGTGCAACAGGCCCTTCAGAGCAGTTTAAATGCCTTTACTCCAGCAACAAAAGCCATTGCTGTTTTTAAATGCCTATGTGCATCTCTAATGTATTGCCTCATAACCCACCAGCCTCCAGAGAATCAGTTCTGAGCCCCTTGCTCTTTGTCCCCAGATCAATGAGGAAATCGCCGTGAAGCACCTTCCCTCCACGGAGCCCGACCCACATGTTGTCCGCATCGGCTGGTCCCTGGACTCCTGCAGCACCCAGCTAGGTAAGGACAGGGCAGCCAAGCAGGCCAGAGGAGAGTGATTGCCTCTATCCCTGGATTCTTGAAAGAGCTTCCTAACTTTCTCTTCCCAGGGTCAGACTAGGAACAGAAATAGCCTGGAGTAGAACAGACACACGGATTGGGTATATGCCACTGCCCATCTTCAGGCAAACAAGATTCAGCTGGACGGACCACAGTTATATAACCACTTTTTTACAAAAGAATGTATCCATCCTTTTTTTTTTTTTGTGGGCAGTGTCACTGGCCCTCATCTATGGGACCCGAACCGGGGCCACTGGCTTTCCAAGCCAGCGCCTAACCACGGAGCCACTCAGCCGGTCCTGTTATCCATCTTTTAGGAGAGGATCCAAAGTGCTCGTTAGAAAACTGTTACCTTTCTTTAAAAATAGTCAGTTGTCTCCTATCCTCAAACCATGCCAAAAATAAAATTTCTCAAGCCCCATTAGGATTTTCTGTCCAGAGCCTAACCCAGAGTAAAAGCGGAAGCACATACCAGTGGAGCCAGGACTGGTTGGCAAAGAGAGGCAGGGCCTGCCCAGTGAGAGGGTTTGAATTTTCACAGGACCCTAAGCCTCAATTACCTTGTCCCCAAGTGACTGATTTCAATGTCTAATGCTGAGACCTGCCTGGGTCATATAAACATTCTGATTATGAAAATATGTGCTCTTGTAAAAATTTAGGCCTTTCAGAGAGGGAACATATTTTAAAAACCTCCTAAACCTGCGAGGTAACAACCAGTATTAACATTTTCATGTACTGTCTTCTGAACAGTTCTTTTCTTTATATATTTCAAACTGGGTCACATTATTGAAACCTAATTTCTTTTTTCTACTTAATATATGATGGGCATATTTTGGTAAATAAGCATAGCTTTTTGACCGCTGTGTAATTTTCCACTTTATAGTTGTATCACTTATTTATAAAATTTTCATAGATTATTTAAATTGATTGCAATTTTTTGTTACTAAACAGTTAAGCTATCCTTGTTTGTAATTGGTCTAACTGTTCACTTAAATCTGATTCTTAAAAGTAGAAATGCTAGGTCAAGAGGAATGGACAGTTTCATTTTGGCACATATTCGCATTTTTTATTTAAGACTCGTATCATCTCATTTTATTTTTGTCTCAGTTTTGAGATGTAAGTTATGGGTAGTTGACACAGATGCAGATACAAAACTGAGAGCAGTCAAGCAGTCCAGGGTCATACAGCTGGTTCATAGAAGAACTGGGCCTGGAGTTCATGCTTGTTGGCTCCTGTTTTTCTGGCAGGATGCTCCTTGGGTTCTTGGCCAAGGATCTCTGTATAACCCAAGTGCCATGCACTTGGGATCTCAGTCATTGCTTTAGCCACCAGTTCTATAGCCTGAGGATATCTAATACCTTTCCCAAGGGTTAGACCTCATGGTTTCCAGAAGCAAAACCCAGCCCCTTTACTGACTGCTGCCAAAAACCCACTGGCACCAAAAATTAATGCTGTTAGTAGAATTGACTGAATATTGAGTGTCATGGGGAAGGGTTACATCACCACGACAGAACTTCCTCTATCCCAGCTCCTCTTTTTCCCTCCTCCCTTTCCAAATTCTCCCTTTCTATGCTGAGCAGTTCAGCTTCTACTCTAAGACTTAACACCTAAACCCATCAAGCCCTCAGGAGTTCTGCATAATGAAGGGCTTCCTTTTAAGGGAAACTTCCTCACCTTTCCCCCCATAAAAACATCTGATTAGTAAACTAGTAAAAAAGATTACTTTTTTCTTTAAAAGTATGTGACAGCCATAAAGGCTGTTGTGACCATCGCAGGTTTAACCTGCCTTTGCCTATTTCTTCCATCAGGCGAAGAGCCTTTCTCCTATGGCTATGGAGGCACTGGGAAGAAGTCCACCAATAGCCGGTTTGAAAACTACGGAGACAAGTTTGCAGAGAATGATGTGATTGGCTGCTTTGCGGTGAGTGCTGGCAGCCTGTGGGAATTGGCAGAACCAAATGTTGATCCTCTCAGGACTTCTTTTTCAGAATACCTCTATCCATTGCCTACCTGATATCCAGCCACTCTCGCCATACCTCTTTGTCTCTTTGACAGACTGAAATGCTTGCTGTCATTTTGTGCAAAAAATCTGCCATTCTGCCCCCTCTGGTGTTTTTGCAAAGCTGTCAGACGGCATCCTGACTAGGTTTGGAGTCATATGTGCACAGCCTTCCTCTATTCCTAGATACCATAATGACATTTTCTAAACAAACCCAAGAATTTCTTAATCTTTCTTTGCTACAGAATAGCCAGTCTGCTCTCAGTGGCAGTGGTGTTGGCTCTTGCCCCACTTTGACATCATCTCATACCTAAACTTCTCTCTTCCTTCATCACACATTGGCTGAGCCAGGCTTCCTACAGGGCACTGCCTTCTAGGAGGGCAGGAGTGGTTACAACACAACAAAATAGAAGGTGCCTTAGATGCTGCCGAACTTCAATCCCAGAGCAGTGACAAACACTGCTGTGGACTGTGGCTGTCAGCTCTGGGGCCAGACTTCTTAGACCCAGTCCTGTTTTTCCACTCACAGCTCTGAGCAACTTACCCTTCCTGTATTTGTCTACTCTGAATGAGAATCTTTGTGCCTACCTCAGAATTTCATGTGGGGTCATTAAATTAGTCTATGTGCCATGGTAAGTGCTCAATAAATCCCTCCTTACTGTTACCATTAGGAGTTATAGGTGTTTGTAAAATGTGCCATGAGGTCCTGCTAAGGAGTATCTACCCAGGTGGATGCTTCCTGTTGGTCTTATTCTTTTTCCCGTCCTCAGATTTGTACTCTTTTATTCCATTTTTTTTTTTAACTTTGAAATAATTTAAAACTTAAAAGCCCACAGAACTCCCATAGATCCTTGTTCAGATTCTAACATTTTCTTTGCCATTTTTCAAACATATATATGATTTTATCTGACTTATTGGAGAGTAGGTTGCCTACATCACATCTTGATTCCTTAATATTTCAGCATGCATTTCTTAAGAATAAAGCTTTTATTATTACCACTGTACACTTATCAAATTTAACATTCATGTAATGCTGTTATCTACTACTCCTCAGTCCACATTTGAATTTTGTCAGTTGTCTCAATAATATCCTTAGGAGCAATTTTGTTTCTGGTTCAGGATCCAATCCAGGGTCACATATTACATTCTCTTCTTATGTCTTTTCGGTGTGAAGTAGTTTCTCAGTTCCTTGTCTTTCATGACCTCATTATCTTTTTAATAAAAATGTTTCTTAAGCAAAAATTAACCATGTTTATACTCTATTCTAAACCTTGGATTTTTTTCATTTAACAGTAAATCTTGGCTATTTCTTCCTGTCTGCACGGATAATAGACCTAACTCAATTAAAAATCTTCTTGAATAGTTAATAAATTTACTTGATTTCTCAAAACACTAAGAAATATAAAAAAATCAAGCACTGTAAAGTCTTTTTCAGACCTTGCTTCTTTCCACACATTGTTCACATATACCCTTCCCCACATGTGAACCCACTGATACTCAGGACTTTTTTTTTTTTTTTTTTTTTAAAGATTTTATTGGGGAATTGGCGGAGGGGCACAGCGTTGGGGAATCTGGGAAGGGGAACAGACAAGTTGCTGTCTTTTTGTTCTTCAGTTTAGTTGCAGAGGATGTTGCTTCACTGTTGGTATCTTCATTGCGCTCTTCCCGGATGAGGCAGATCGGTCGCTGGCCTCTGGATGTCGCTCACCGCGGCTATTGGCAGCTCACGCTGGCTGCGGGCCGCTCACACTGGCTGCGGGCCACTCACTGTAGCCTGTGGCAGCCCACTGCAGCAGGGGCTGCAGCCTACACCATCTCTGGGGCTCGCACAGCCCAGCTCCAGGTGGAGCTGTTGTTAGCTGTAGAGGGCAGTGTCACTGGCCCTCATGTGGGATCCGAACCGGGGCCCCTGGCATCCCAAAACCAGCGTTTAACCAATGCGCCACTCGGCCGGCGCAGGACTTCTTTATCCAAATGCAAGAAAGATGATTGTTACTGTCTTTCTTTTATACAAAAAGTAGCTTATTATACATGTTATTCTGCACCTTTTTTTTGCTGAACTATGTATCTCAGAGATCATTTTATATCATCTGCCTAGAGGACTTCTTTTTTCTTTTATATTGTCTGTACTTATTGTGTGGCTCCACCGTATTTATATAATCAGTCCTCTATTAGTGGGCATTTGGTTAGTTTTTCACCGTTTATTTAGTGGCTGCCTAGCATTCTGATGCAGGTATCAATTTACCCAGGTTTAATTTACCCAGCCTTCTGCGGGTATACCTGAAAGTTATTTGCTGGAACAACTTATGCTGCAGTGACAGCTTATCTTTTTCCCACTTACCAGAATCTTTTTGTGTCCCCACACATGGCCTCCTGTGTGATTTAGTCTCTCCCCCTTCCCCATTGGAGCACGTTTAGTAGTGCTGGGGTAAGGAATTTGCGCATTTTTTTACATTGTAGAAATATAGTATTTATTTCTGAAAGTATAACTTCTTGGTCAGCGGTGTATTTTTAATTTTTTGTTGTTGTTGTTGTTGTTTTTGAGGGCAGTGTTACTGGCCCTCATATGTGGGATCTGAACCGGGGCTGCTGGCTTCCCAAGCCAGCACTTAACCACTGCGCCACTTGGTCGGCCCTGTATTTTTAAATTTTGATTGCTACCACCAAGACTGCACTCCAGAGAGGCTGTAGCAATTTAACATGTCATCAGTGTGTGACAGTGTTCCCCAAACTCACTCCCATCTGAGCATGAGGCTCTGTGAGTGTCTGACAGTTTGGAACTCCAGGCCTTAACTCTTGCTTCATCCACATCATCTCTACTTCTGTTTTTAAGATTCCATGTGCAATTTCTTCTGTTCAGAGGATGCCGACTTAAAAAGGCTAAGGGTGAGAGGTTGGCGGAGATATGAAAACCAGTGACCTAAGGGAATCTAAAGGAAGGACACTTGTCACGTCTCCAGTGCTCAACATTTACAAAACAAAAAGGACAAAACGCCCTTCCAGATAGAGAACAGTAAAACTCATTTCAGCAGTAATATGCGGAGCCTCAGGGATGACAGGAGAGGTGAGGCTGTAAAAATGGCACACTGATTAATGCCAGGCTTAAGGACTAGGGTCCTTAGGCTAGACTGGCACCAGGAGTGTTGGCAGGAGTGACAGGACTACACTTGCCTCTTGGACAGATGGCCCTGTCAGTGGTAGATTTGTCAGGTGAGGGTGCTGGTTTATGTACAATGTGATAAGTTCCTATAGTAAAGCTGGTGGCTGGCCACAAGGAACGTTAACACCCATGATGTTTATTTCCATGTTGGAGCAAAGGTGACCTGCACCACTCTTGCTCCAGTGAGAAGACATGGCAGGGACCATGATGCAGAGATTGGGGCAGGATTCAGTCGGCAAGTGTTTGTGTGTCTGCCCTGCATGGTCTTGAGCTGTGTGGGCACTTAGAGACACAGATAGAAAGGACTATAGAGCTGCATCCTGTGGTCACTGAGGAGGGTGGTGAGAAAGCTCCTTGGGGGAGGGGTTTTCACTGTTTCTTAAAGGGCAAGTCCCCAGGTGGTCTCCCCATTCAAGAAGGGAAGAATACCACATCTTTTACTTTAAATCAGGAACCCTACCTTGTACTTTGCTTCAGTCTGCCGTTTGGTCAAACTTTAGTTGTAAACCTTTACCCTGCAGCCAAATTAATCTTTCTGAAATATAGTTTTGACCAGGCCACTCCTTCATTATAAACAAGTCAGGGGCTCTGCTCTGCCATCAGCACAAAGTCCAAACTCCTGAGGTGACAGGAGAGCCCCTCACATGCTAAGGGAAGGGACCACGCTTGGAGCGAGAGCCCCCATTCACTGTGTGCTCACTGCAGAGTACATGCACTAACCTCCCTCAGACCAACCCTGTGCACTGCAGAATTTTATCATGGCCTCCCTTTCTTGATAAGGAAACTGAAGGTGAAATAACTGTGTGGCCCAAAGCCACACCGTTAGTTAATGGCAGAGCTGAAGCAGCCCGCCTTCCAAAACAGGATCTTAACTGCTAAATTCAGCTGCTCAGTAGGAACTCAATGAATTGTTGTTGAACGAATGTATACGGTCCCTGCCTGGCTTGTCAGCTGTACCTGAAATTACTTCCCCTCATCCTTTATGCTTCAGCCAGTCTGACCCTATGTTCTCTCACTGCAAGAATTGTACACAAAAGCACGTCTCTTTAGGGCTGTCATCTCCCACCCCAAACTTGACTCATTTCCATTTGTTGTTCAGGACCCGGCTTACGGTCCAACCCCCCTCACCCCAGAGGATCTGGCTCCTGTGTAGGTGCTTCTAACTGAATTAGGAGGCCGTCCTTGTCTGACTCCCCACTAAGCCCTGAGCTCTGTCAGGCCCAGATCACCATAGACCTACGCACTAGGAAGAGCGGGAACTCAGGGAACATGAGTGTAGAACAAACAAGTGAGTGTATTTGTGGAGTTGGACTTGACTTAAAAGGCCCGCCATGGCTTTCTTTCCATCTGTAACAACCTTCACAGACTGCTCTTGCTGGGGTTGAGAGTGGATAGGATCGCCTTTTCCTTCATCTTTGTCTCAGTCTAAGGACAAGACTGAAGTACTTGGCCCTTCCTAAAATTACACATTTCACATCCACCAGCCTTTGGGTCTTGGGCAAAGAGGGCTTTGGGCTGCACATTGAGCTGTTCCCTGGCGCTGCCCATTGTATTTGTGTATTGGGGGTGGGGAGGGTTCTACCTAAATCTGAAAAAGCTGGCTATATTTCTACTCTCTGCATCTGTGCTCTCCAACTTGTGGTTCCCAGGGCCTTCAGCTGAGCTTTGGCTTGAGGCTATCTTCCTTTGGCTTTTTCTCCAGGACTTCGAATGTGGCAATGATGTGGAACTTTCCTTCACCAAGAACGGGAAGTGGATGGGTATTGCTTTCCGAATTCAGAAGGAAGCCTTGGGGGGTCAGGCCCTCTACCCTCATGTCCTGGTGAAGAATTGTGCAGTAGAGTTCAACTTCGGGCAGAGGGCAGAGCCCTACTGCTCTGTCCTCCCTGGCTTCACCTTCATCCAGCACCTTCCCCTGAGTGAGCGGATCCGGGGCACTGTTGGACCAAAGACCAAGGCAGAGTGTGAGGTGAGTGCGCCTGGAAGACTGAGTCGGTGACCGTCTCTCCTGGGCCATGGTACTGCCAAGGCAGAGGGGAGACACTTGGCAGCCATGTGTGGTAAAAACAGTACCACCTTGCTGCCTGTGTAACCTTAGAGGAAGGGCCCTGTTCCTCCTGGCTCCTCAGGGCTGGACTGAGCTGAATGCTTCTGGGAGATTAAGATGAGGATTGTGGGTATGGCTTAGGCCAAAGAGGGAAGGGCTACGGTAAGAGACCTGAATCTTAGAAAGGTTCCAGAGGAAGTTGCCACACTGCTCCTTCCTGACTGACTGCTCCTTGAGTGAGGTCAGAGTCTTGGACTAAATAGGAGGCTTTCCTTCCAGCAGAAAAGGATATGAAGGCACTTCCTGGTGAGTGCGCTCTTCAAGGAGGTTGTACAGCTCCACACTCCCGCCTAAGGCTGTCTAAGAACAAAAATGACAACTGACCTTGGGGATGATTTGGCTATAAAGGCTATGCTATGATTTTATTTTTTTTTTAAGTTAAAGATTTAATTGGTTTTATTAAATGATTCATGGGCCAGCCGAGTGGCGCGGTGGTTAAGAGCTGGCTTGGGATGCCGGCAGCCCCGGTTCGGATCCCACATATGAGGGCCAGTGACACTGCCCTCTTTAAAATAAATAAATAAATAAATAAATAAATAAATAAATAAATAAATAAATATTAAATGATTCATGAATTGGGCAGCATCCCATCTAGTAAATAGAAAGGTGCTCCTGTGATCTTTGTTTTCAAAATAATGTTTTGTTTTGTTTTTTTCTAGTATACAAGTGATATGTTTATTTTAGAAAATACAAAAATAAAGTGTTTTTAATTCCATCATTCACAAATAAGTTTACTTTTAAAGTTTTAGAGTTCATCCTGTTCCTTTTGCTCTGCTAAGTGCTTGTTTCATATATATACACACACACACACACATTTACAATTAAGATTTATGGTATAAGCATTTTGATATCCTACCTTTTCCACTTAAGATTATTTTGTGTGCTTTATTCCACCACATGAATGCCTCCTTTTGAACTCATGTTTAATAGCCTCTCAAACTAACCATTCCCCTCTTATTGGCCATTTAGGTTACGCCTAGTGTTCTAACTGTACTTATTAAATACAGTACTTGTCCTTATGCTTACAGTCTATCCCCATCTCAGACTCCAGGAAAGTTGTACCACTTTCCGTGCCCAGTCCATCGGCCAGTCCCAGTGCATAACCCTCCCTGGGCATTTCCCCATCAGAGGCCATTTAATCGTGCAAAATAAAAATGTAAATGCTCTTGATAACAACACTTGGTTTCATGCTCACTTCATGCCAGGCCCTCTGCTGAAGGCCTGACAAGCTTATCTCTGAATTCCAGCAGAAATACTGTGAGGTAAAAGCTGTTGATTTCATTTTCCAGAGGCTGCTGTGAAGTTCAGAGTCCCCCTTATGGTCATCAGTGAGTAAGGGTGGTGTCAGGCAACCATGCCACACCCTGGTGCTGCTTCAGTGCCCCTCCCCGTCCCTTTCTTGTAGATTCTGATGATGGTGGGCCTGCCTGCTGCCGGTAAGACCACGTGGGCCATCAAACATGCAGCCTCCAACCCCTCCAAGAAGTACAATATCCTGGGCACCAATGCCATCATGGACAAGATGCGGGTAAGGACAGTCCCTGGTCTCTCCTTAGCTACCTCCCACTCCTAGCACTCCCTGAGTGCTGCCCTACAACAGAACCACCCATCCTTCACCGCCCTCTTTGCACAGGTGATGGGCCTGCGCCGACAGCGGAACTACGCTGGCCGCTGGGACGTCCTGATCCAGCAGGCCACCCAGTGCCTCAACCGCCTCATCCAGATTGCCGCCCGCAAGAAACGCAACTATATCCTAGACCAGGTACTTACTGGTTCCCATCATGCCCTAGGAGGGAAGGGGACTGTTGGGTGCTTGGGCATTCCCTTCTAGTCCTCTTATTTGCCCATAATGCTCTGGAACTGCATTGCTGGTCAGGGGCTCAGCCATACATGATGGCACAATCCCAGGCTCTTAGCACAGCTCCCTGAGCCCTGTCTTGGGTGGGGTATGGGGCTATGGTCCAAGCATCCCTCAGGCTCTGAGCAGCCTAGAAGAATATCATTATGTGAGAGCTATTTAGTGAAATGGAAAGGGAATGGAATTCTGAGCCAGACAAGCCTGGGCTTAAATCCTGGCTCTGCCAATTTCCTAGCTGCATGCCTATGGGCAGTTGACTTCATCCTTCAAATTTCATTCTCCTGGTCTATAAAATGGAGGTCATAATGGTGCCCATGTCCCTAACACAGGGCCTGGAATGTAGTCGCTGGAGATTATTGTTAATTACTCTATAGAAAAGGTATATCCAGGCTTCTCTTAGCATGTTTTTATGACTGTCAGGTACATACCTAAGTCACATATTTTATACCTGTGTTTAAATTAAGAGTAGGGTTCTTCACATCAGGCGACCTGAGAACCTTTGAAATTAAACACAATTTTGTATGCAAGTGTTGATATATCCTTTTTTTAAAAACTAGACAGTTTTGATTTAGGATAAGAAGATCATCCGTGGCCTTCAACATTTTCAAAAGTGAATGACCCAAACATGGTTAAAGATCCCTGTCTCCGAGTAATGAGTTCCTCATGTTTATTGCCTGTGAGATGTCATTCTTGACATTTGTCCTGAAGATTTTCTCAGGTGGCAGACCCTGTGTTTGGGGATCTGTAAAGAAGCATCCTCTCCCCTCAGCCTTGCATTTGTGCTTTCTTAAAAACCTGTGTGTTGGGCCGGCCAAGTGGCGCGGTGGTTAAGAGCTCGCTTGGGACGCCAGTGGCCCCGGTTCGGGTCCCACATATGAGGGCCAGTGACACTGCCCTCAAAAAACAAAAAACAAAAAAACAAAACAAAAAAACTGTGAGTGCAAATATGTAAACTGAGTAGCACCCACACCCTGGCAGCATTACGGGAGTGCTTTCCATACGTGTAACCCCAGATGCTTGGTTGCCAGAAGTTCAGAGGGCTCCTGATGAGGGTGGAGCTGGTGAGGGAGGTTGGCTTGCCAGACTGTGGTTGGAAACTCCAGGGGACCAAGTTGCTGTGCATGGGAATGAGCATCTTATACAACATAATGGAGCGGGAGCTTCTGGGTTGTGAACACGTGGAGATGTGGGAGAGTGGTGCGCTCAGAGTGCATAGAAGCTCCGCACCCCTTCCCTCCTACCTTGCCCTGTGTACCTCTTCCATCTGGCTGGTCCTGAGTTACATCCTTTCATGATAAACTGGTAATCTAGTATTCACAGTTGAAATGATACCTTGTATCCAACATTTGAAAAGACCACATAATAAGAATGTAGTTCTTAAAGACAAAAAGAAAAAATGCTGTTGGCTGGTGATAGTTCTTGATAGATAAATGAAATGATCTTGCCAAGCAGTTCAGTGTTGGGAGTGGAAATCGGTTGTTTGCTGATGGAACCAGCCATGCTAGGAAAACTAAAAGATGGCCGAGGCTAGGCCACACCCCAGCCCTCTTCTGTGGTGGTGGATCTGCTCTGGGTTCTGCTTTTCTAGATGGTGGACATGAAAAGGTACTTTCATCCAATGACCAATGCTACAGCCATGGGGTTGAGCCTCGAAGACTCACATTTGTGAAGAAGACAGGACCTGATCCCATAATACTAAATTTTGAAGAAAACAACTAATTGGACTAACGTTTAGAATAAGTTTATTTCGAGTGTGGGGAGCAGGGGACTGTTGAGCACAAGATAGTCCAAGAGCCACCCAGGGTTACTGCCCCAGCCCAGCCCCATCAAGAATGCACACAGCCAGCCTTCTTTCCTTTGAAGACTTTCACTTTGCCCCATTCTTGTCAGGGCATTTGGAATTGTAGTCCAACTTGACCCCAGTGGGACTCAGTGTCTTGAAAGGGGGAGCAATGATGTTGTTTTAACACTCCGAGGATCCCGTTTCTGGATACTCCAGCAAGTATTCCCTGCCGGTCATTTTTTATCAGTTTGCTGACACATCTGCTGTGAAACCCATTTCAAATCTGTGGCCCAGTGGAGAAGGTTTATTCCTAGGGGTAGGTCATCTTAACATCACATTTCAAAGTGGGCCTTCTCTGGATGTCAGACCTCAGCACCTTCGCCAGGCACAGCACAGCTGAGCTCTTTGAAGATGCACTGTTGGCCTAATAAGCATGTGCTGGTTTGTTTGGAGATGGGGCCCAGGGCTGTACCAGGTACACCTGAAAGTTGGAATGGGGGGTCCTCTGGTTAACCACAGATTAGAGGATTGACTTAAGGCCTGAAGTTATAGGTCTCTCCAGCTTGGGACGAGGTCTAAAACCAGTGGTTTAACCTGATGGGCTGAAATGGTGTGCGTGTGCGTGTGTGTGTGTGTACACAGAAGATTCAGAGCAGGCCCTTATTTCCCACCCCACCAGCTTTGGCATGAGCTAGATGGAACTCCCATAGTGGAGACCAGTACTCCAGGCAAAGTCCTTGCAACCCCAGATCTCAGCTCAGAGCAGTCTTTTCCCTTTGGTTCTTCCCGACTTTGGCTCTTGTTGTCTGCTGTTATGTAGGTTGGCTTCAGAAATGCCCTCCTTCAGAGGGAGGGAGAACATGCCTACAGAAACCAGGGCCCCAGGATGTGTCTCATTGGGCACAAGCTCTTGGGTTTTTGGGGGATTTTGACCTGCATTTCGTGATAACCTGCTTACCCTCTTCAGATCATATGTCTGTTACATCTCCGGAATGTCCAAGGAGAAAAAGAAAGGAGATGGACCACCGGGGAAGCTGAGACCCCATAGAGCAAAGAAACCCGTCCAAAGTTATGCTGTCGATTTACTGGTAGAACATGTCTGCTGACTTCCCGGATGGCCACAGCCCAGAATGTTTGGGGCCATAGTGGGAAGCCTTCTGGAGGTGGGATTACTGGGCAGGACATGGAGGAGGATAAAAAGAGTTGAGGTTTTGTCCTGAGGGCAGTGAGAAGCCGTGGTTTTCATTAGGGAGGGATATAGTTAAATTGCCTAGCTAACAAAGGGCCTAAGAGAGAGGAGAAAAGGGAAGTAGTGGCTCTTTAGGATCCTCTGCTGCCAGTGGAAAGCCTCTGGAACGAGATGCTGCCTGGCCTATCCCTAGCCTACCCAGGAGCCTCAAGACTGGGTGCAGAGCAGGAGCTGGCCCCCTGAGGCTTCTAAGAAGGCCTCTGCAAGGCCACGTGAGGACCCTAAACCACCCGAGTTGAGGCCTACAGGCTAGCAGCTCCCCTAGCAACTTAGAGCCAGTGGTAGAGGCAGGGCTGGATGTGACATCACCACCCTCTCCTCAACCATCAGAATGTGAGCTTCTAGGCCTACTTCACAGCCCTTTGGACAAGAGCCACACCTTTTTCTGAAACAAACCCAGGGCTGGAGTAAGGCCTCTTGTTGGCAGGCATTGGAGAAGGGGATGTTTCTTTCCTTCACCCTCACCATCCCCAGGGCCTCAGCCAGTTCCATTGTGACACTGCAGCTGGTTCTCTCCCTGCATGTGTGGTTCCTTCCACTGGATTTACCTCATTGTGAGCCCAGAGCAAACTCTTTTATCACCAGCTTTAAGTTTGCTCCTCTGGGATCCAGTCAAGTTGCTCTCACTGCCAGCCTGACGCTGCTTAGCTGTGGACGGGGGACAAGTGAGAGTGGACATGGGACGGTGGGACTCTTACAGAACTTGAGCTGAGAGCAGCCTGCTCTGTTCCTCACTCCCCCAGACTGTCACACATAGCTACCCACACAGCTTCTCTGAGAAACGTAACTCGTGTCTTTTGGCCCACATTGGTGGGTTCAGGGGTAGCCGGGGGCCAGGGAACACAGACAGCCTCAGACCTTCTCAGAGTCAGCATCTTCAAGCAAGGTGGGACTGGGAGAAGCAGGAGCTAGGCATAGGGAGCCCACACAGCTGGAAAAGCTGATCTAGCTGTTGTGCTGGTCTCTTAGCAACAGCTACCAGCAGCCCCCAGTGACCACAGCAGTGCTGGGCCAACCCTGGGGCTCTGACCTCACTGTGTTTGCTGTGGCAACAGCCACTGGCAGCTAACTCACTTTCCTTCAGGAAGGACAAGTATTTATTTACATTTCTGCCGGTGTGGTTTAGACACTCTTCTTCCCTTCCCCAAGCCAACGAGTAAAGGGAGGGAGGTGTAGTCTTAGAAATCATCGCCAAAAGGGTTCTCCGCACCTCAGTTCTAGGGTGTCTGAGGAGGCCTCCCTCAGAGTCTAGCCACTTCCCAGGACAGAGGCCAGCTCTTTGAGTCCAGTCTGCTCCACCCCATCCTTCCTATTCTGTGAAGCTGCAGGGGCTAACCCTCTTGACAGTGTTACTTCTCTTCTCTGTCCCCTCCTCAGAATATTGACAGGGCAGGTCTGCCCCCATAGAAACCCTCCAGGAGGTGTTGATCCATGTCCTTGGGGTTCAAAGGGTCAAAAGAGGATCACTTCTGGGCTGGCCGAGTGGCACGGTGGTTAAACGCTGGCTTGGGAAGCCAGCGGCCCCGGTTCGGGTCCCACATATGAGGGCCAGTGACACTGCCCTCAAAAAAAAAAAAAAATCACTTCTTACAGGCAAACCATGGAATAGGTTGTCCACAGGATGGCCTGGGCCCACATTCTCCCTAGTATCTACCCACTCTGGCTTTTGTGCTAGGAGAAAATCTCATTATTTAGCTGGAGGAAGCCAAATTCTATGTTCCTATGACCGGATGCCACCTTCTGCTTTGCGTTTAGGAAGAGTCCAGGAAGAAGAGTGTAGAGAGGGACTTGACTTTAACCCCTATAAGCTGATGGCACTTTTTAACCGTTTGTGGCCCGAGGCCTCCTTGGGCCAGCCAGTGCTGCAAGCCCACATCACAGCATGTTTGTGCCTACCACACACACCTCTCCCTCCTGCATGAATATTGGGACGCTTACCCTAGGGAACAGGGGAGACCATCTTTGCCTGGTGTGTATGTCAGGGCTACAGGGTCTGGTTGGTTTAGCGAACAACTGTACCCACAGCCCAGATGTCCCAACAGGTGTGCACTGGGTTCCCTGGCCTCTGGCTGACCAACCAACCCAGCTCTATTCTTTGTGCCTTGGGAGAGGGTCTCTCATGCCTTGTCTTTTCCTCAAACTTAGCTCCTTGGTCCTCTCCTACGACAGCGTCAGTCCTATTGGCCGTATTTTCAGACCCACCCTGTATGTTGCCTTCTTTCCCTGCTACATCCCAGACATTGTCAGAACTGCAAATCCTCACCAGAACCAGGGGACAGACGACGTGATCCCTGTCTTTCAGATGAAGAAGTTAAGAGACTCAGACTAATCAGGCAACTTGCTACAATCTCACAAATGGTAGAGGGCACAGCTGGGATGTCAGCCCGAGCTTCTTCGCCCAAACTGTGTTCTTTCCACCCTGTCTCACTGTTCCTGCCTCTCTGATGAGAAGGCACTATAGCTTGGCCTTCCCTTGGTCTGGGTTGCTTCAAGTCAACATTACAATAAGAATATCCACACTCAGTGACAGCCATATCAACAGTGGCTCCAATTTGTTGAGTGTTGGCTGAGAGCCACGTCCTGGGCTAACCAAGAGCTTTCCCTCACATAAAGTCCTTCAGTCTTAATAGTGACCATATGACATTCCTACTGTTTTCCCAATCCAGGGCTTGCAACTCAGTAAACACACAGTAAGTTGACTTTACAGACAAGGAGGCTGAGGCTCTGAGTGGAAGTTGTTAACCCAGGGCCACACCAGTGCGATGAGGCAAGTAAGGTAGAGCCAGGTGTGCCAGGCCATTCCCCCGACTGCCTTGGTCAAGGTGGCTCCCGCCCTGGAGGCCACCGTGTAGCCCCCACTCAAGGAGTCCTCATCCTGGGTCAGTGCTCTGTGATCCTCTTCTCGCTCAGTCCTCAGCAGCCCAGGACGGAGGCTTTTTGACCCCGTTTTACAGGGGAAACAACTGTCAGGACTGGCAGGAGTGAGTCTGTGGTCACACCAGGACTTGACTCTGGCCTTTTTTTCACTCTGCCAAGATGCATCTTCAAAATATAAACTTTTTTGTTCATTTGTTCATACCCCTTGATACACTCTTCTTCCCTCTCTGCGGTTTCTCTCTTGAGTCCTGTCAAGCCACTAAAAGTTGTTTAAATGCAGGTATTCCTCATGACTCCAGTTCTGTTGAGTATCTGAGTTTGGATACAGCAGATACCCATATAGATTCTTGGGTCCCACCTCCAGAGATTGGGATTCAGGAAGTCACAGGTGGGGTTGAGTGGCTGTCTTTTTCATTAGTGTCCAGGTGATTCGGGTACGCGAGCTGAGTCAGTAGAGCCCTGGGGTCCCTAGCAATCTGGGCCCCAGTCCCCAAAGGCCTGGCAAATAGAGGAGGTATTCAGTAAATGGAAGCTGTTGTGACTGCTGCTCTCAATCAGATGTGCCCTAGGGCATGGCTCTGCCAGCACCAGCCCAGGACACACCTGCCCATCACCTAGAGCAAGGGAGGAGAACATAAGTAGTAAAACTGCACTTACGAAACGCATGGGCTGTTACCTTGGCAGGCTCCCTGGTTAGAAGCTTGTAGGTAAGGCTTATGTTTCAGAGAAGGACTGAGGGAATAAAAGAACCAGTTGGTGAAAATCTACACAATTGTCAAAAGGGGCTGCTTGATTATGACATACATTCTATAAATAATGTACAGCCATTAAAAGAGAACAGTGGCACAGAAAAATGTTAAGTGAAAAAAAGGCTTCAGAAGAGTATGTGTAGTATTCCATTTGTGTTAAAAATCACACATATTTGGGCCGGCCGAGTGGCACGGTGGTTAAGCACTGGCTTGGGAAGCCAGCGGCCCTGGTTCGGGTCCCACATATGAGGGCCAGTGACACTGCCCTCAAAAAAAAAAAAAAAAAAAAAAATACGGCTACTGCCTACAATATTTAACAACAACAAAAAAAACCACATATTTCTAGAAATACATAAATTCAATACAGGTTATCGTGGAGAAGTAGGACTGACCGTAGGCAGATGAGATTCTTCCTCTAAACTTTATACCTTGTACTCTGAATTTTTTACCATATGTACTAACATATCTCGGCGATACTGTGGATTCAGTTCCAGCCCACTGCAGGAAAGTGAGTTGTGAACTTTTTGCTGGTGGAGCGTATTGCCTTTGTTTGTAAAAACAAAAACCATAATACCCGTGAAGCACAATACAGCGAAGCACAATAAAGTGCAGTACCAAGATTAAAATGCAAAGCCCAGCCATTCAGAATCCCTTGTCCTGTGACTGTCAGCACTTTCCCAAGTCAGTTCATTTTCTGAGGGTGGACTCAAGAATCTTAAAAGTGAAGAACGGTCTCCTGGATGTCTCTGCTTAGCACTAGTGCCCTTTTCTCAGTCCCTGGCCTACATAAGGTCCCGCAGAGGAGAACACCATCCTGTAATGTACCATCTCTTGCCTCTTCTGTTAACCTACTCCTAGACAAACGTTTATGGGTCAGCCCAGAGACGAAAAATGAGACCATTTGAAGGCTTTCAGCGCAAAGCTATTGTCATTTGTCCCACTGACGAGGACCTAAAAGACCGAACAATAAAGCGAACTGACGAGGAAGGGAAGGATGTCCCAGATCATGCGGTCCTGGAAATGAAAGGTAGGAGATGAGCGATTCCCAGAGTAATGTATTTGCTTCTGCTTTGTCCCTTCCCTGTCTGGTGCAGCTGTGAGTGGAAAAGTTGCCCATATCTTTCTTGTGGCAAGGTTTTCAGACTAGAGAGGGCTGGGGCAGGATGAGAGAGGATGTGTGGGAGCAAATGCTAGAGACTGGCACAGCCACCCGCCTCTGGCACCCACTGGGTGGGCTGACTGAGCAAGCCTCCGTTTACTCGTCTGTAACAATAAGGTGATCCCACCCGCCTGGCCTGCTCCCTGAAGTGAGGCTGAAGGGAGCACTTATAAACACTGGTTTGGTGGGACTTAACCACCTCTTCAGGAAAGGCAGAAGAGCAGAAGAGGTCATTGTTAGCCACTGGCCGTTGTCAGAGAAGCCAAGGTTGGGATCCTGTCTCACCTCTGTCACTACTCCAGTCCCTTCTGCCTTCTCCCATCTGGCAGGCCAGTGTCCTAGAGATGAAGGGGACCAGATCTCAGAAGGTACTTACTGATCCCTCTTCTTATTCCCTCTGGGGCCCTCCCTTCCTCCTAGCCAACTTCACGTTGCCAGACGCTGGGGACTTCCTGGATGAGGTGCTGTTCATTGAGCTGCAGCGGGAGGAAGCGGATAAGCTGGTGAGGCAATACAATGAGGAAGGCCGCAAGGCTGGACCACCCCCTGAAAAACGCTTTGATAACCGAGGTGGCGGTGGCTTCCGGGGCCGCGGGGGCGGCGGCAGTTTCCAACGTTACGACAACCGAGGCCCCCCCGGAGGCAACCGAGGAGGCTTCCAGAACCGAGGGGGGGGCAGCGGCGGAGGAGGCAGCTACCGAGGAGGTGAGTTGGCCCACAAAGTTCTCACTTCTGGTTCTATGGTCAGCGTTGGGCTTGGTGACTGCTTGTTCAGTCAGCAGGTGAAGGGTTCCCTAGCAGCAGCCCCGGGCTGAACTCTGGGGGAGAACCACGATGAGTCAGGCTCTGGGGCCTCCAGGAATCAATCTCAACTGCCCTGCTCCCACTGGGCACTGCTCCTGAAGCCCTTGCTGGTTTGTATGTCACATTTTTGTGAATCTTCTCCCCATCTGACCATATGCTCCTTGAGAAGAGGGGCCAGACCGAGTTTACTGCCAGTTCTGGATCCCAGCTCAAGGCTGGTGCAATGTTAGGCAGAAGTTAGGACCGTTTTGATTTTTGGTTTTAAAACAAATGCAGGAAGGGGCTTAGAGAGGTTAATTTACCCAGACTTGACCCAGCTAAATCTAGAGTTGGGGTCAAGTGACCCAAAGCCCAAGTTCTTAGTCACTAAGTTCTGCTGTCTTTGCAATAAAGTGTATGATATGATTTAACAAGCATGCCCTACTGTGTTTTAGTCTTGTGCTGGATAATTCCTGTAATGACAGTCCAGAAGGATTCTGGGTTTACTGGGAAAACCCAGGCGTACTGTGAACTGGGGTGACACCTGAGCCAACCTGTGGGGGAGCAGGGCTCAGGAAATGCCTCCTGAGATGCTGATATCTAGGTCCACAGGTCCAAGAAACAACGGCCTAAGGGCTGAGGAAGCCCTCCCTGTTTGACCAAGCCTGAAGGGAACTGTCCCCAGTGCTTGGCATCCCCTCTTCCAGAACATCTCATCTGATTTGTTCAGCAGCTATCAAGATGCTGGGACATGGTAGAAACCAGGATAGCCCCAGTCCCAGGCTCATAGTCCTGTAGGCAAGACAAACTGTCAGCAGACGGTGGTGACTGAGTGTTATGCATGGGGAAGTGCGCACAGCAGTCTGGGAAGCCCACAGGGGGTGCTTTGTGTGTTCACATGACTGACTTCCTGCTCGGCCCGGTCACGCTGGGGCCACAGCAGTCACCAAGACTGCCCAGCTCCTGAGGGTCCCAAGTTGAGAATGATGGGTCTCTCATCAGGCTTCAACCGCAGCGGAGGTGGTGGCTACAACCAGAACCGCTGGGGTAACAACAGCCGGGATAACAACTCCAACAACCGAGGCAGCTACAGCCGCGCTCCCCAGCAGCAGCCGCCACCGCAGCAGCCGCCACCGCCACAGCCGCCACCGCAGCAGCCGCCACCACCACCCAGCTACAGTCCTGTTCGGAACCCACCAGGGCCCGGCAGCTACAGCAAGAACAGCAACATCCCTGGCTCTAGTGTCAGCACCAGCACCCCCGCCGTCAGCAGCTATAGCCCTCCACAGGTGAGAGGGGCTGGGGACCAGGAACACCAACACCTCCTTCAGCCATAGGTCTCCGTTCCGACCTCCAGCCCTGCCCCTTTCTCCTGGGCAGTGCTTTTGGCTATCCCCAGGTCCCTGCCAGCCGCTTAGGCAGTCTGAAGCTTTGGTCCCATCCCTCCAGCAAGTACATTTCTCTTGGCTGTGTCACTGGTCACTGAATGCCCAAAGAAGCACTTGATTGGTTACCCCTTGCCCAAGCCAGAAGGGTCTGTGACCACCTTGTCTTCAGGATGTGAAGACTGGCCCTGAGGTTGGTGAGGACTTGCCCTCTGCCCCGAGACCTTCATCCGGAGCAGCTCCAGGCTCAGTTCTAGTTCCCAGAAAGCCAGTACTCCGACTCAGGAATGCACAGGCCCCTGTCAACCAGAGCAGTCTCGATTTATTGTGCAGCGTTTCCTGAACACCTTCCACATGCCAGGCTTGGGAATAGCTGCCAGGAGACAGATGAATGGTTCCCAGTCCTGGTCTAACCAAAATATTTCCTAGAAGAGGAGTTGGGCAGGCACAAATTCAAGTCCCCGCCCTGTAACATCCTGGTTCTGTGATCTTGGACATACAGCCTCATCTCTGTGGACCTCGTTTTCCTGATAAGGATGAGAATTGTTAGTAGAACTCACATCCAAGCTTCGTTGTGAAGGTTGGGGGAAGGCATTATAGCCTCATGGGTCAGGCTCTAAAACTAGTTAGACCTGGGGCAAGTTCCAGCTCTGCCGCTTTAGCTGTGTGACTTGAGCCCAGTGATTTCACCTGCCTGAGCCTCATCTTGATCTATAAAATGAGGCTAATGCAGTCTACCTCACAGAGCTGGTGGGGGGATTAGCGGAGTTAATGATACAGCCTGGACATGGGAAGCACTTAGGAAACTGCCACTACTGTTTTTCTCAGCGCCTCTTCCCATAACCACTACTACCATTTACTGTGTGCCCAGTAGTTTTTGCACATAAGCTGATTGAATACACAAGGCTACTGAAGGGGTAGTTCTATTGTAATTCTCATTTTACATAAAGAGGCAAAAAAAAAAAAAACCAACCACCTGGGATTTCAAGAAGTGCTGTGTGCCTTGCTCCCCCAGGATCTCAGAGCTGGGATTCGAGTCCAGAACACAGCCCTATGTCCTATCCTGTCCTGGCACGTCACAGAGCTGACCCACCTCCCCCTCAGCCCCAGACAGCCTCCACCCGGGAAGTTCTTTTGTGGGTCCATTGCTTCTGAAGGCCCTTCCTCCATCCCAGCTGAGCTGGCTATTTCACAGAGCCTTGGTTTTTTCCCCCCACTTTCCAGCCGAGTTACAGCCAGCCACCCTACAACCAGGGAGGTTACACCCAGGGCTATACAGCCCCGCCACCACCACCGCCACCGCCACCTGCCTACAACTATGGGAGCTACGCCGGCTACACCCCAGCACCCTACACCCCACCACCACCCCCCACTGCACAGACTTACCCTCAGCCGAGCTATAACCAGTATCAGCAGGTAAGTACCAGGAGGGGTGTGAGGGCTGGGGGCAATGGAATGAAGAGACTTTTCAGGGGCCCCACCTGGATGTGTATTCCCCAGACTTGAGTGCCTGCTTATCCCCAAGAAGACAGGCAGCCTGCTGGCCCAGGACTGGCATTCATCTGATAGAGCCATTCCACTTGGTGAACACTTCTGCACTGGTCGCTAAACAGCCAGTATCCTAGCCCCTCTCCCCAGTGCAGCAAGGAAAGGCGCTAGAAGTGGCCTCCAGATTCTGCTTCAGCACCATGGCCAGTGACCATTCTCATGGGTTGGCTCTAGGTTGCCATATCTGTGATTAAGTATTTTCAGTGTGATAGCTAGCTATACCTGAAAGGGCATTAAGTTAGCAAGCCAGGAGATCTGGGCTTCATTCCCTAACTGCCCACCCCTGTGGCATTAGGTCAGTCATTTGTCAAACCTAGGTGCCTTCATTTCTCTGTGAGAGGACCCATGTTGGCACTTGTCACTGTACCCATCTCTACCCTGGGCGAGAATAGGATGAGGAGGGGAGCCAAATGAGGGTCTAGATGAAGGGTAAACTTGGTGCTCTTGGTTTCTCCCCAGTATGCCCAGCAGTGGAACCAGTACTATCAGAACCAAGGCCAGTGGCCGCCGTACTATGGGAACTACGACTACGGGAGCTACACCGGGAACACACAGGGGGGCACGAGCACTCAGTAGCCAGTGTGCCCCGGAGGCCCCTGCCGACTTCCTCCACCAGCGTCCACCTTGGCCCCTCATCTGCCCCCACCGGGTCCCGTGGTGCTGGGGAAAGGGTCATCCCAGGGCTGCCTCCCCTCTGAGGGGCTGCTTCCCCCACACAGGGCTGGGCATTTTTCTCTGGATTCAAACAGGCAACAATAACCTTTTACTTTCTGTTTCTTTCCCCACCTCCTCCCTCCCCTTCCTTCTCTTCCTCCTCCTCTTCTTCCCTTCCTCCTTTTTGACTAAAGATCCCCCCTCCCCTGCTTTCCCTTGGTCATAGAGTGAGGCTGAGGGGAGGACCCCTTCCTATCCAGTCATCCCAGCCCTGCCCCAGCCCCTCGGCTTCCCAGACCCTCATGCAGTTGGTTGTAAATTCTTCCAGAAGCTGTTTTACTGTCTACTTTTCAGGATTAAAAAAAAAAAAATCAAAAACTTTTTTAAAAAAAGTTTAAAAAGCAACATGTGGAGGGAGGAAGCAGTGACATTTTTTTTTCTTTTTTTGTAATTATGCTTTTTTTAATTTTTAGAATTTGTCAGTTTTTACTGTGGGTCAGCTGTTGATATTTCATCAGGATAACCATTTCTTTGCTGAATTCAAGCAACCAAGGAAGAGCCACACCCTCAAAACAAAACAAAAAAACCACAGAATCATCTTTAACCTAACTTTTTATACGATGTCTCAGTTTCCCATAACTTTGCACACGAGCTTCTGTGTTGAGTTGAATTGTAACTGCTTTTTGTATTTGGAGAGAGTGTGACTATTGAACTTGAAACCTTTTATTCCGGGCGTCTTGGTAGTTTCTGGTGGGATGAAGTGGGCACAAGGGAAAAAGGGGAGGTGGGGGGCACCTTCCTTTCAGAACTCCCACTACCTCCTCTCCAGAGGTCTCCCAGGTGCCAGACCTAAAGGTTTTTCCTACAGTGATCCTCTGATTATTTTTACTTCCCCTTGACCCATATGTTTTAACAGGATTTTAACAAACTGCACTTATTAAGAAATGTGTTTGCCCTGTTTTATTTTGTTTTCTTTCAATAAATGGCATGGCACCTCCTAGCAGGAAGGAAGCGGGGTTAAAACCCTGAAGTGTTACTGCAGTGGCCTTTAATTGGGGTGGGGCCTTTCAAGGGGACATTTACTCATTCATTAAACAATTTTTGAGGGATTTGTGTGCCTGGCCCCGTTTTTGGTGCTGGGGATGCCCCTCTTAAACCTGGGGCCCTCAGTTTAAAACCCATTAGTTCATTTTTAAAGTGGTTCTCTGGTCCCTGGCCTTTCCAGTCCACTCACAGTCCCAAATCGCTACAGGAATAGAGGATTTGTGAGTAGACAGCATGGAACCAGGCCCCTAGGTGGAGGGCAACACAGGGTTGGTGGGATGGAAACCAGGGCCGGACTGTTGGGGGTCATCACTGGGTGTGACTTCATCCACCTCAGGCCTCACCTGTGAGCTGGACTTAGGACGATTCCTGCCTGCACTCCTGGGTACAGTCTAGTAGAGATTCCAGGAGCTGCTTTAGCCAGTATGTTAGGTATTTGCTCAGTTACTCATACAGTCTGGACAGTGATGGGGACATGACATGGCCAAGGTAGTCCTGGACCCTGCCCTCACATGGCTCCGAGTCCAAAAGTAACAGACCTGTCATCAAATGGTGACAGCACCAAGTGGTCAGCTGTGAGAGTCAGGGGGAGGAGAGCAGTGAGGTGAGGGCTTCCTAGAGAAGGGAACATTTTAAAATAGCCCAGGGTAGGGCTGGCTGAGTGGCGCGATGGTTAAGAGCTGGCTTGGGGTGCCAGCGGCCCTGGTTCGGATCCCACAAAGGAGAGCCAGAGGCACTGCCCTCTAAAATAATTTAAAAAAAATAATAACCCAGGATAAAGGCCATTCTGATTGCATCCCCACAGCCTATTATCTCCCCTTGGAGGGACAGTGCTGGGGCACAGGAGTGGCCAGTTCAGTCCCATCCCTTCACAGGAAGTGTCTTGTGAAGGGGACACAGGCTACAAAACGGAGGAAGACCGACTCACTTTAAGCTCAGGGATGGGACATCTACACGTGAGATGGAGCCACGGTTGGCTAGTTGGGCTAAAAGGAACCCTAGAGGCCCCCTCTCTGCTCACAGAGAGTGGGCAGGGAAAGAAAGCCTCCAGTCTGGGAAATCCCCTTCCGGACAGGTCCTTGTGTTGGGCAACAGCGCCCTCTGCTGGTCTCTCCTGGTGACGCGTTTTAAGTATAGCCATTTGTCCTCCAGATCCCTTATCCTGTGAATACAAATTGCTCCTGGCCACACTGGATTACTGCATCAGCCTTCTCATAGATCTCCCTTATCTCCAGTCCCTTACCCCGACACCACCTGCCAAATACCCACAGGACGTAAAGGAATTCAATCTACTTAATACGGCATATGGGGCAGCTGCATGCCTGGCCCCTGATGACCTCACTAGCTTCATCTTTTGCTACTCCCCCTTTGAACTTAAGATCCGTGGTTTGTTCTAGGGGAGCAAGTCCCCTGTAGAATCTAACTGCCATGAACCAAATCCACATATACATGGACTGTGCATAAAGATGTACGAGGTTCTCAAATCCTCTACAGCCCAATTATGACCTTCAAGTTAGAACTCTCTATTCCCTGGCCATACACCTTGCAGCAACCAGAACTATCCATGCCTGCCCTCCCTTCTGGGTCTTTGCCTCTGCCTGGGACCCTTATCCTAATTTATCCTTCAGGATGAATTGGGCATCCCCTCCCAAAAGAAGCCTTCCCTGACCCTCTGGACTGGAGCGGCAACTCCCTTAACCCCCTGGGTCCATGAGAGCCCTGGGCACTCAGGGTGGTCACTGAAGACAGGTCATGTCTACTCTTGGTAACACACCTGAGGTCCTACCCATCACCTAGGGGCAAAGCATGGCCCCGGTTTTCTCCCTCCACATCTCCAGATTCTCTAGGTCCTCACTACCCATATCGTGAGCCAGGAACTGGGTATGAGGACAGAAGCAAGAGGCAAGGCTTAGTAAATAATACTCTGACGTGGTGAAGAAATGGGATAGACTGGAGTCTAAACTAGAGCACAAACCTTTTGAATCCCTAGAGGGTGCCTCATTCAACCATCCATCCTAAAATCAATCACGCCGGGCTCTGGAGTCACAACAGTGAACAAGTTGTACAATGGTTCAGATACCTCCTGATATTCCAAATTCGTAGCAGTTCAGATAGGCCGGGGTCGGAAGGGCCTCTCAAACCCTGGCCCTCTACTCCTTCCTGGCTCCTGGGGGCGGGACCCGAGGAGGCACGCATGCGCATAGGGAGGTCCGCCTTCGGCCCGGAACTTTGGTTCTGGGAGCGGCGGAGCTCCGGATCCCGGAGTGTGCTTAGCCGGAAGTTTCCGCTGAGAACCCTGTAGCCAGATTTAGTGTGCCGATCCTGCTGCGCCGGTTAACAAGTCGTAGAAAATCTGGATGGAGACCGCGGCAGCGGTGAGGGAACCTGATGAAGGTGAGGCCCTGGCCACGCGGATGCGGCGGGACGATGGGACTGCGGTGTCACTGGGAAATGATTCCCCGTAAGCGCGAACTCTTTATAGGAAGACACCTGTGCTCGGCCCTACCTGTCCCCTTTACCACTTTGTCCAGATTAACCTCCTTCATCCCATCCCCTTGCCCGAAATTAACCTCTTCCAAGTTGCAGGCCAGCCTTTTCCATGTCGCAAACTAACCCAATTTCTTACCAGGCTAACCTGAGAAGGTTAAAATAAACCTCTCTCTTGTCCTAGGCTAACTCTCCCATTGTCCCAGCCAACTGTGCTTCTTAAGTTACCTCCTTTTTGTCAAACTGAGTCCCCTTCGCCCAAAGTTCACAGTCCCATCTGCCTCCTCAGGGTCCTTAATCCATTTCTGTGCTCCCCATTTCTTAACTTTGCATTTTCAATGTCGATTCATACTGATGCCTTCCCATCAGTATTTTAAATGCTTTTGTTTTGCTCATCCTAAAATTCCATCCCTCTGCTTCAGGGTAATCCCATGTAGGGTGAGGTGTGGTTGGGAGAATTGGTCATTGTTGAAGCTGGATGATGGGTATATTGGGGGAACCGGGGCCATACTCTTTATTTTTGTGCATGTTTGAAATTTTCCATAATAAAAATCTTTTAACCTAAAAAAAAAAAATCTATTCCTTGATCCCATGCTGCCTACCAGAAACCATCCATTTTCTCCAAAGAGTCATTCATGCTTGCCTCCATTTCCTCACCTCCCATCCACTTCATTATAACTTTTACTGTCAGAAACTGCTCCAGTGACCTCCCAGTGTAGTTAAACTGGGTCACCCCTTTCCGTTTTTTTCTTATTAAACGACTTGGAGAATTCAATGCTGTGAACCCCTCCGTCCTTCTTGAAGGTTTTCCCTTGGTTTCTGTGACACCCCTTTCTGATTTCCTTCATCTTGGGCTGCTGCTCTTCCTCGCTGTTCATTTCTTAGGGCTGCTGTAGCAAATTACCACAAACCGGATGGCTTAAAACAACAGAAATTTATTCCCTCACAGTTCTTGAGGCCAGAAGTCTGAAACCAGTATTACTGGGCTGATATCTAGGTGTCAGGACTGTGGAGGGCTCCCTCAGAGGCTCCAGGGAAAAACCTGGTGCTTTGCTGTTCCACCTCTGGAGGCTCCCAGCATTCCAAGAATTGTGGCCACATCACTCCAATCTCTGCTTTCATCCATCTTCACATTGCCATATCTTCTGTGTGTGTCAAATCTTGGGCTCTCTTTTATAGGATATTTGTGACGGTATTTAGGGCGTACCCAGATAATGCAAGATAATCTCCCTGTCTCGAGATTCTTAACTTAAGCACATTTACAAAGACCCTTTTGTTGTTATTGGCTATATAAGATGACATTGGCAGGTTCCAGGAAGTAAGACATGACTATCTTTTGAGGGGCCGTTTTTTAGCCTTTCACAGGCATCTTTTTCTCATCCCTCACACACATACCCCTGCCCTTTTCATGACCTCTCATGACCTTCAACGTTAGTTCTTTTCTTGGCTCTGATGATCCCTACAACTCTGCCCCGAGTCCTGCACATCTCTCCTGAGAAGTCTCTAGTCCCATGTACCAGTGGTCTCTTAGATGCCTCCCCTTGGATGTCTTTTGGGCCCATCATATCTTCCATGTCCTGAACTCATCTCAGCATCTTCCCCCAAATCTGCTTCTCATCCATATCTGTTTCAGTTTGACCAGTCCCTCCGTCAGAGCCCTGGATCTTTACTGGATGTCTCCCTTACTTCCCAGCCCTTCAGCCCCATGGTTGGTCTACCTGGCCTCCTGAGCATCTTTCTAACCACCACCCTTGCATCCCCTCCTCCACAGCCCCTACCCATCTCAGTCTTCTCTTGACAGTGATTAAAACACTCCCTGAAACCCATGCACCTGTAACCATCACCCCCTAGCTCTGCCCCATCCTAGCCAAACTACCTAAAGGAGTTCGCTATACTTTCTGTCTTGCTTGCTGCAGTTTGGCCCCAGTTCCCACCGCTTTTGAGAAGCAGCTCTCACCAAGGTTTGCCTAGCACTCAGCTTTCCTGTTTTCAGTGCCTGTATTTTCTTTGACCTTGCCTATCTCCCCCATCAGCTGGTGCTCTCTGAGAGTAGGAGCTGAATTGTATTCCTCCCATGGCTTCTCAGCATTGCCAAGCTCAGGGCCTTGCATGGATTGAAAGTTGCTGAAGAGTGGTTGGATGAATTGTAAATGAGTAGAAGATAATGAATGAATGAGTGAGCGAACAAGTGAGTGAATGTATTAATGGTTTTGTGAACAAATGAAAAGGTAGGAAATTGAGGGAATCAGTAAATGAGGTGGTAAAAACACACACCAAGGTGGTAAAGTAAACACACCTAGCACGCTCCTGCCTCAGGACCTTTGCACTGGCTCTTCCCTCTGCCTGGAACCCCTTTCCCCCAGAAATCTCATGGCTTAGTCCCTCATCACGCCAGGTCTCTACTGAAATGTTACTTTTTTGGCAAGGTCTCTGTCAAATTGCAGCCCCTCCCCCCATTCCCTCCTCCTTCCGTCTGTACTTTCCTGCATAGCTCTTGAAACTACCTAACACACTGTATGCTTCCTAACACACCATATGTTTTCAGTAATTATGTTTTTAATTGTCTGTGTCCCCACAAAAATATCAACTTCTTGCATACTATGGTATCTCTAGGGCTTAGCATAGTGCCCAGAATATAGTAGGTGCTGAATGTGAAGTGAGTGAGGAATTGAGCACCCAGTCCCCTCCACCCAGTCTCTCCCCAACTTCCATCGCTGGATTAACAAATCTGCCCTCTCCCCACAGTCTGCACAGAGCCCAGTCCTGGGCACTGGGGGGAGCTGAACTGGACGCCAGTCCCAGCCAGACCCCTGGACAAGGTGGAAGCAGCTGAGAGAGTGCCAAGGGCCCTGGACAACGACCCTCCTGGGGCCAAGAACGAGACCGAGGCAGTGAGTGCTATGCTGCGTGCTGTGGCTGCCAGTCGCCTGCCTGTGTGCAGCCAGCAGCAGGGCGAGCCCGACCTGACCGAGCAGGAGAAGGTGGCCATCCTGGGCCAGCTGTACCACGAGAAGCCACTGGTATTCCTGGAGCGCTTTCGCACCAGCCTCCATGAGGAGCACCTGGCCTGCTTTGGCCATTTGCGCGGTGACCACCGTGCAGACTTCTACTGTGCTGAGGTGGCCCGGCAGGGTGCTGCCCGGCCCCGCACTCTGCACACACGCCTGCGTAACCGGCGCTACGCTGCCCTGCGTGAGCTCATCCAAGGTGCGGAGCAGTGGGCTGGGATGGGGAGGGGAGTGGAATGAGGCAGGGGAAGTCAGAAACAAGGATTCAAGAGCTGAAACACAGAGATCCTGGAAGATAAGAAGTGTGAAGTGACAGGGCAAGATAGGTAGAGACAAACGGACCCAGGGGAGAGAACAGGAAAAGCAATGGGAAGGTCAGAATTTAGGAGATGGTGGAAGTGTCATTTCAGATCGATGGGCCGAGGACACGGTACCTACAACTGTAATAACTAGTTATCACTTGAGAAAACTATTGGGTTGTTTCGGAAAAATCATGATGCATTTTTGCAACAAAAAAACAGAAAAAAAATACGTCATGACTTTTCCAACAACCCAATAGATCCCTCCCTCACACCAGACACAGGCGTTGCTGGAAACCTAAGGGACTGTGTTTATGACCCTGGGGACACAAAGGCCCTCTTGAAAAAGACACTATGGGAAGAGCATAAAGGAAAACATCGGTATCTTCTTGAGTGTGACATAATGACAAGCGTCTTTATGACCCAAAGACACCCAGAACTACAGTTAAAAGATGAGAACAGGGGTGGCCAGTTAGATCAGTTGGTTAGAGCGCAGTGCTCATAACACCAAGGTTACTGGTTCGATCCCCACATGGGCCGCTGAGATGAGTCCTCCACAACTAGATTGAAGACAACTATTTGACTTGGAGCTGATGATGGGTCCTGGAAAAACACACTGTTTCCCCATTACAAAAAAAAAAAAAGATGAGAGCAAATGAAGCAGCGTGTGAGTTAAGTTTCTAGTTAGGGAGAAGGCACGGGCTTTGAGAGGGAAACGGAAAAAGTGGGACACACAGACAGACGGGAGCAAAATGAAGACAGGGAGGATGAATGAGGGGGGTTGGGTGACAGAAACTGAGAAAGCAGGAGAGACAGAGAGATGGGAGGAGAGGGAGAAATTGAGACCCACAGAGACGGGGTGACAGAGCCAGAGAGAAGGAAGGAGAAAAACAGAAATCTGGTAGGAAACACCAGAAACAGAGTTGGAGGTAGGAGGGCAGGACAGGGACAGTAGCATACTGGGACGCTGGAGGCCAGCATTCTGGGGACAATCCAGCCCTGGGCTCTGAGGGTGGGCTAATTTAACTGTTATCTGAGAGACAGAGCCTGCCCTAAAGGAATAGGCAGCCAGAAGAGATGCGGAGGACCCGGGTTTGGGGGTTGGGAAGCCAGGCCCACTCGAGGCGTGGCTGCAGGGAGGAACACTAGGGAGAGGTGAGATCTGGGGTCTGGAAGACCACCGGGAACACTGCACCTGGGCAGAGGCCCTGCCTTACCTGATCCCGAGCACACTCATGCCAGCTCCTCACAGATGTACACTCGCGTGCCAGCAATGCAGGGCTCTCCGGGCATGTGTACCAACAGCGGACTGGGGCTCAACAGACAGGCACACAGCCCCCAGACTGTGTAGTACACCTGCCTGCAACGCCCTGCACACAGGTACCTGTGGCAGTGTGCCCACACACCTGGGAGGATGTCTGTCCCTGTGCAGCCGTGCGCACACACCAATGCACAGGAGCTTGTGAACCTTGCCCTGGCACTGTGGTCCACAGGCCCCAGGCCACCAATGCCTCATGGGCCTGACTGTGTACACACATGGGTAGACACGATTACACATGCAGATAGAGACTTGGTCACGCACACATGCTGAGACGCATGCGTGAGTACTGGTGGCCACATGACCTCGGGCATCTGTGCATAGTTTCCGCATATTTGAATGTGTGTGCACACGCACACTTGTGTATTCGTATCTTCCTGTGAGCACGATCACACACGCACATGGACACATGTCTGCTCAGACACAGTCACCCTATACACAGCCCCTGGCCTCACCCACAGGCCCCTGACCCCACACCCACCATGTCTCCTCTGTGCAGGGGGCGAGTACTTCAGTGACGAGCAGATGCGGTTCCGGGCCCCGCTGCTGTACGAGCAGTACATTGGGCAGTACCTAACACAGGAGGAGCTCAGCGCCCGTGCCCCAGCTCACCAGCCACCCAAGCCCGGCTCCCCTGGCGCGCACGCCTGCCCACTCTCTGACCTGCTGCTTCAGTCCTACCAGGAGCGGGAGCTGCAGCAGCGGCTGCTTCAGCAGCAGGAGGAGGAGGAGGCCTGCCTGGAGGAGGAGGAAGAGGAGGAGGACAGTGACGAGGAAGGTGAGGGCTAGCAGCAGGGAGGTCCCAGTGTCCAGACACCCCAGCCCTGGGCCTGCATGTCTTCCCATTCCATGGTACCAGGTGGGGCCCCACCTGCAAGAGCACACATCAAGCCCCTCCCCTGCCCGGCCCTAGCACCCGGTGTGCCCCGGCTGTTCCCAAGCTCTCCATCATTTGGGGTCCCCACCTCTCAAAGGCACCAAGCATACCCTTGCCTCCAGGCCTTTGCTCGTGCCATTCCCTCTGCCAGGAATGCCTTCTCTTCACCAGCCTTCAGGTGTCCGGTCCTCACCCCCAGAGCACTGGATTATCATGGGTTTGGTGTGTGCTTCAGGACAGACACTGGGGCCATCTTGGTCCCTGCTATGTGCCCAGTGCCACCCTGCACAAAGGAAGTAGCTTTCTGTGGATTGTGTTGAGCGCCTGCCTGAGTGTACCTCTCACCCCCGACCCACTCCCTGTGGGTGTCACCCTCCCTACAGATCAGAGCCCTGGCAAAGACTCGGAGGCCTGGGTTCCTGACTCGGAAGAGAGGCTGATCCTGCGGGAAGAGTTCACGAGCCGGATGCACCAGCGCTTCCTGGATGGCAAGGATGGGGACTTTGACTACAGGTGCTCCCATGCCCCCACCTCCGTGTCCCCCAACCCAGTATCCCATAGCCCTCAACTGCATGCCAGATCCCAGGTACCTCCATGGAGGGCCTCGCTTCACAGTGCTAGAAGGGCCCAGAACAGTTTCAGGTCATGGGCCCTGGGGTCAGACAGCCTTAGGGTTTCAGATCGACTAAAGATCAGGGTGTGACCTTGGACTAGCTTTGTCCCTTTCAGAGCCCCAGTCCCCTCATCTGTAAGGAGGAAATGAGCAGGGCTGACAGCTCAATACTGATAAAACATTGAAACATTTCTGCTCTGGCAAGTGGGGCTGGCCTGGCAGGATGCCACTACCCCAAGGCCTCCCAAGTGTCCCCCAGAACCCCAGATCTCCTCATGCTACAGGAAGTAATCCCTGGGCTGGGCTAATGCATGGCGGGGAGGGGCTTGTGGCAGGCACCCCTGCAGTGCTGGTGGCTAATTTTTCCAGTATAACCCCAGGGATGAGACACATGGGCCACCTGCTTTGAAAAGGATTTTGCCATTAGGGAGAAGGGCACAGGAGAGCAAAGTATCAACGATAAATGGTTTTGTCAACTGAGGCAGTCTTGCCCTGTGGTCCTGAACACCGGTGTGGCAGCAGAGGGCCCGGGTTTCAAACCCAGCCCTGATGCCACGTGAACAAGTAGACCCTTGGGGCACATCAGCAGAATGGGAATCATGACTGCCACTGCCCCAAACAGTACCCAGTGACAGCATGGCTGGCCCGATCTGAAATCCCCTGGCATTGGAGTCAGGTCTGGCTGATCTACTTCCAGCTGGGGCGAGCCCCTCGGCCTGAGTGCCCACAGAGCAGTGAGCAGGGTGCTTGCGCCATCATATGGCCCACAAGGAAACTGGGCCTGGCTTGTGGAATGGGGAGTGCTGGGAACCGAAGGCGGTCCCCTCTCCAGAGGGCGCTGCTGGGCAGCAGGGCTAAAGGGTCCCTCCTCTGTCACCGAGCTCTGGGAATGAAGCAGGGAACAAAAGCCACGAGGGTTCCCTGCCCTGAAGGGGCTCCCACTGCAGTGAGGACAAGGAAGCATCTACCATCTAGTGGCGATGGACCATGAGGAAAAATGAAGTAAGGGAGGGGGAGAGTGATGAGGTTGCCAGGAAAGACTGAGCAGGTGACATTTGAGCAGGGACCTGCAGGAAGTGAGGGGCAAGCAACGTAAATATCTGGGGGAAGAGCGTTCCTGGCAGGTGGGGTGAGGGGTAGGAGGTCTCATCGGAGGAACAGGCAGACTGGACAGGGCCTCCTGGACAGAAGTGAGCATGATGGCGGCCAGGGGAGGGTTGGGAGTCGAGCTGGCTCCTGAGTTTAGGGTCCCTTGTCGCCTTAGGGCAGGGTTTCTGGGCCTCGGCACTGTTGGTCTTCGGGTCGATAGTTCCTTGTGTGCAGCGGGATGTTGAGCAGCATCCCTGGCCTCTGCCCGCTAGGTGCCGTAGCCGCCCTCCAGTTGTGACAACCAGATGTCTCCAGTTATCACCAAATGTCCCCTGGAGGGCAGTCTTCCTGGTTGAGAACCACTGCTTTGGGAATGTGGGCCTGCATGTTACATGACACCTTCCAGTTTTTCCGGAGAAAACAAGTTTTTATTTAAAAATCTCTGATTTGGAAAAATGTTCCCTTTTTTTTTTTTTTTAACTTATTTTATTTTTATTTTTTTATTTTTTTGAGGGCAGTGTCACTGGCCCTCATATGTGGGACCCGAACCGGGGCTGTTGGCTTCCCAAGCCAGCGCTGAACCACCGGGCCACTCAGCCGGCCCAAAATGTTCCCTTTTGTTTGAATCCCTGAAGAGACCCAACAGTCCCTTCCCAGAGTCAGCTGAGACTTAAAGCTGCCAGCAGGGGGCCCATAGGGCCTTTGGCCTCAGGGGGCCCCAGCCATGTCCCCAGCTCCTCCAAAGGGGGAGGAGCAGAGAGGAGGGGCTGGAGCCCCCAGGCAGAGCCCGCCCCTGACAGCCCCTCCCCCCACAGCACTGTGGATGACAACCCCGACTTCGACAACCTGGACATCGTGGCCCGGGATGAGGAGGAGAGGTACTTTGATGAAGAGGAGCCTGAGGACGCACCTAGCCCAGAGCTGGATGGGGACTGATGGCCTGGCCACCACCCTGCGCCTTCCCAAACAAAGCAGCTGATCCCAGTCTGGCTCAGTGACTTTCTGCAGGGGTCCCAGAGCAGCCACCCACACCGCCAGCCTCATGGGGTCTGGTGCCACTTTGGACTGTCCCTCCCCATGTCTGGGGTTAGCTTACCCTGCCCCCTCCCCACGCAATCCTGCCTCCCTCTCTTTCTTGTCTCTCTGGGCTTCTCTCTGTCTCTTTTTCTCCCTGCTTTTCTGTCTCCTGCTTTCCGCTTCCTCTCTCCACCCCTCTTTTTCGTCTGTGCCTTTCTGTTTCTCCCCTTCTGTCTGTGCCTTGGCCTCTGTCCCCATGGCCCTTCGTAGCTAGAGCCAGCCAGGTTGACACCAGTGCCCAACTCAGGGTCAGTTGTGAGCTGTCAGTGCCAACCCCTGGGCCCCGGAGCAGCTCTCTGTCTCCCCTCCTGGTCCCTGCCTCTGTCATCCTCCACCTGTCTGTTCAGTTTGTTTCTAGTTCTCCTTACTTCTGTTACATTCCCTTCTCTCGTTCAGCCTTGTGGGCCTGTGGTTCTTCCTGCTGGCGCATTTCCATCTCTCAGCCTCTCTGTCTCAGCCTTTATCTCTGGGTTTCAATGTCATCTGACTGCTGAGTATTGGGGCCTCACCACAAGCAGTGGAGAGACCCCAGGGGTGGCCGCAGCTGTCACCTCTCCCTCAGGACCCAGGCCTGGGAGGGGCGGGCAGGGACAGCACTGGGGATCATGAGCCTGCCAGCTTACGTGTGGGGGAAGGCGTGCAAGGAGTGGGGACTCTCCCCTTCCAGCTCCATGGCCCCCCTCTGCCCAGCCACAATTTTCCCTTCCTTCACTTCCTCCACCTCCCTCTCCCTCTCCTGTTTACACTCCCCAAATACGCACAGGCTGTTATCATGGGTCCTGAGTCATCCCACACATAGCCTGCCCCTAGTCGCTGCCCCCAGCCAGCCACAGGGCCCGCCCCACGGAGCCCCCTGCCGCCCCAGGCTAATGGGAGCCAGATGGCTGCCTGGTGACTCAGCCACTGGCCTGTGGGAACCCAGGCGTCCCGCCTTCCCATGCCCCCACACCCAGCTCCCGCTCCCCCAGTAGACATACATGGAAAAGGGCCGGCTGCTGGGGAAAGGTACGGCCAGGGGTCAGGGAGCTGGGGTCTGAGGACACCTCAGCCCTGTGCGCCAGAGTGGTGGCATACTTCCACGGCCAAGCCTGAAGGACCTTCCAAGCCAGTTTCTTGGGCATGTGGCCCAGAGTGAGGGTAGACCCTGAGGCCTGGGGCTGTGGCTGTTGACCCCAGGCCTCGGCCCTGCCCTCTGGGTCAACCAGAATTAGAGCCAGACACAGAAAGTGAGAACTGGACAGGGGCCAAGGGATATCCAGGCTATTAAATGAGGCTAATAAAAAAGGAAAGTTCCGGTTTCTGAGCAGTTTTATCCTGTGCCAGGCCCGATAGAGATGCCTGACACTGCACCGAATCCTCCAAACATCCTTGTGAACTTGGGACTTAGCTCCATTTCATAGATGGGTCACAGGAGACCCAATCCAGTCTGTGTGGTCATCAGAGGGAGATGCAGGTCTAGAAACCTCAAGTCCTAGAGACCCCTCTACCAGCCTACCTGTCCGCTATCAGGCCCCCAAAGCAGACAAGTCACAGACGTGCTCAGATGGGAAGACTGGAGAATTTAGCTGTTGAGGATGACAGCAGCTAATGTTTTGGGTGCCTTCCCCAAGTGCCAGGTACTGCCCTCCACACAGGCGTGACTAAATCACCTTGATGAAGGAGTCAGTACTTGAATCACTGAACCATCACTGAGTCGAGCCTGTATGCAGCGTGCTGTCGGTATTGATAATCTGCCTTCCGGAGGCCCACGCAAGACCAGCCAGCCAGCTAGGGTCACAGAACTTACTGTGCTTATAGCCTCAGGTTATGAGTGGCATCAGCCCTTATTATATTTTTCACCAATCTACCATTTGATCATTAAATCTGTGATACACTCTGCTGTACATAAATTTGTTATATAATTTTTTTAAATGTGAGAGAGTAGTTGAGTCAGAATTAGGGTTAGTCAGATGGTAAAGACAAGAGTGTCTGCAGCTGAGACGGAGGTGGGGCCAGTCAGAGAGACATCCCCCAGGTCACAGCCTGCTGCGACCTGGAGGTGCCCGAGTGTCCTGTCCCTCACTCCCAAGTCGGGTTGGGGTGGGCGGAGAGGCTGAGTCAGGGAGGGAGGGCCCGTTCTGAAAAGAGCCCCTCCGTGCACATCCGGCCCCCACCCCCGTGTCTCCTTGTGTATCCTGGCCCTGGCTGGGTCCTCCTGGCTGCCACCCCTACCTCCCATGTCTGACATCTCCGTGCGTCCTGCCAGAGCTGACACTGACTCCCCCTCCTCTCCACTGCCTGCCTACCTGCACTGTCCTGTCTCCCGCTGTCTCCTTTGCACCCGCCCCCCTCTCTGTCATCCTTTTATTCTGTCTCTGCATCTCTGGCCTTCACTGTCTCCCCTCAAGCCCTTCTCTCTTCCCCCTCCTTCTTCCAGGGCCTCTGCCTCCTCTCCTTCCCTCCCTCCCTCCCTGTCATTCCCTCCATCTCAGGCTTGAGCTTTCCACTACTGTTTGGTAACCCCGTTTCCCCCTGCCTTTCTTTGTCAGGGCCTCGCCTCCTGCTGTCACTCATACTCATGATCCTCTTCACCCTCATTTTTTCCTGTCCCTCTCCTTGCTGTCTCTTGGCCTGCCCCCGTCGCCCCATCTTGGTCTCTCCCCTCTTCTCTGGCTCCCAGACCCAGGGAAGCCCAGAGGGGCCGTCCAGGTCAGATGTTCACTGGTGGCCCCTGGGAGCGCAGAATGAGGGACCGCCCCCACCCACCCAGAGAGGGGGCGGGAAAGGGCAGCGAGGTTGCGGCCTGTCTGGCCAGAAGGAAGTGTCTGTGCTGTGGCCTGGTCACCCCCGCCCCCAGGACCTGCCGGCTGCCGCCACCCCGGGCTGGGGCCGAGTAAACACCGCCGCCGGCAGGCCAGGATATTTATACTGAGGGCCGGGCTCGGGTCCAGTGCCCACCGCAGCCCCTGCCCTGCCCTGTCTGCCACAGCCAGCCCCGAGCCAGCGTGGCACCAGTCGGTGAGGGGACGCATCACAGATGCAGCCTCCACTCAGCACGGAGGCCACCAGGCGTGCTGCCCGGGATGCCAGCAGCTTCACTGGATGCATGATGCCCCCTTTCCCTGGACACACCAGCACAAAATGCTCATCAACATGAACACACACCCACCCCGCTGAGAACGCCCTTGAAGGCAATGCAAAATAGAAACCCACACAACTGCTCACACACTGAAGTCACCAGCCCACATGTGGGGACACAAAATATAGACACCACCTGCTCACAGACACCCACAGAGGCTGAGAACAGTCCCTGAGATGGACAGACAGACACACACACCAGGAGAAGGACAGCGAGCTTGCTGGAGACACCCTGTAGACACACAAACATGCTCAGAATACCAGCAAACACTGGGAACTGTCACACATGCACTGAAAACACAGCTTGTGTAAGAAACACAAAACACTTCCTGGAAACTCCTTTCTCACAGACCCATAAACATACACACAAAACACCCACATTTCAAGTCAAACTCACACTGAGGATGCATCAACTCACACCTGGAGAAGAACAACAAAGATGTTGACAAAATTCAGACAACATGCCCCAGATGTATGACCCACTTGTACACACAGACTTGCCGAGTCACATGAGCTCTGTACACACAGAGCTCAGAGCACACCAGAAATGCAGCCCTCACCAACACATGGTGGTGACCAAATGTATGTTGGGAACATGCACACTGAAAATCCCCAACGACACCCAACAGAGCCCGCAGGCACACGGCTGGTGTGGTAGGGACCCCCATGCTAGATACCCACACAGTGGGGTCCCAAATACATTCAAATTCACATTAGAAACAGAAGAGACACCATCACTCTGGATATCCAGAGACTTAGCGGGCAGAGGTTCTCTTCCCCCCACCCTCTTTCCCAATGACCCTGGTCCCAGGTTTTCTGGGGCAGGGGGCAGGAAAGCCTCCTCCGGCCCTGCTTCCTGCCCCTTGGGGCCGGATGAGAAGCTGGGGCTCCAGCCGGAACCCAGGCTCCCCCCAGGACTTCCCTCCTTGCCGAGGCTGCCTGCAAAGGCCGGGAAGGGGAGCCGGGCTCCCCCTACTCCTGGTCCTACCCATGAGGTTGGCTGAGGGCTTGAGCTGCCTTGTCCCGACAGGGCCAGGCCACCCCCAGGGACATGGGTGTGGGGGGCAGGGCAGGGGCAGCACAAACGGGGAGGGAAGGTGCTGAGCCCACAAATTTCCTTCCGCAGCAGCAGGCAGGTGGGCGGGGTGTCACAAGGGAGTGGCCAAGGCTCAGCTTGGGCAACCGACGAGGAGTGTGAATCCCCAGGTTGTAGCCAGGACTTGTCCTGAGGCCCAGGCACGAGCTGGGCATGTAAGGGCCACGATCCTGGGGGTGTGTCTGAGAGTATGGGACAGCTGCGTCTGGGACCCGGGGTGTGACAATGTGTCTGGTTATGATGGGTCAGCTGCCGTCTGCAGGGCTCTGTGGGACTCCCCAGGCCTGTGTAGGGACATGAAATGTCAGACTGAGTGGGCACAGCCACCTGGCAGTCTGTGTGACCGTGACGTGTCAGATCTCCGTGTGTGGTGTGTGTCTGGGCGGATCTGTGACAGGTCAGATCGTGTGCATGCGCACTGTGCCTGTTTGTGACCGTGACCCCATGGAGGATGTTTGTATAACTGCTGGTGGGTTCCTGCCCAAGTCTCTGTTTCATTTCCTGATGGGGCTCGGATGCTGTGAGGTGTGTGTCTGTGTGTGGCACTGTCTCTGAATCTGTGTCTGGTGTGTAGGGGTTGTGACCACAACCCTTCAGAACATATTTGTGTAATTGTGTTTTGCTGTGTCCTTATTGAAGTCTCTGCCTGTATCGGGTCCTAGTGAAGCTCCAAGGCTGGGACGTGTGTGTGAGATGGGATGGCACGTATGGGCTGACTGCCGCCAGGGGTCCTGCGGGAAGTCTGTGTGCCCATTGTGGCTCTGAGAGGTGAATGTGTTTGTGTGGCTGTGGGACATTGTCCATACCTGAACCTCTCTGTGTAAGTATGAATGTGTGTTGCACATGTGCCAAGTCCTCATGAGGCTGCAGTGACTACAGTCCAAGTCACTGTGTCCTTTCAAAAGTGTCTCCATACATGAGGCTGATGACTGGCTGCGTGTTCTTGCATAGTGAACTCTTCCTGCCCCCACTCCACTCCTGCCCTCTGTGGCTCCCAGACCTGGGGAAGGAGGAGCAACCACATTGCTACCCTGGACTAGGCTGGGCTGGGCTGGGCTGGGTGAGCTCCAGGGCCCACTCACCCAGACCTAGTGTCACCCAAGTGCAAAGGAACATCGGTACTCACACCATCCTCCCCCAGGGGACCGCTGGGCAAGAAAGCAGGCCAGGGCCCCTGGGAAGGGCAGAGGAGAGAGATGGGGGAAATGGAAACCTGGGAGGAAGAGGGGAAACCAAGAAGGCGAGAAAGAGGAAGGAGGAGAGAATTCACAAGCAAGACCACAGCAGATGGGAAGAAAGGAGCCACAGAGAAAAACCTGCTGTGGCTCAGGGCACCACCATCTCTCGCCTGGACAACTGGTCTCCCTGCAGTCACCTGTGTCCCTCCACCACCACCACCCCCATTCAGTCTACTCTCAAGCCTCAGACAGACAGACCCTCAGAGCACCTAAGTCAAATCACGCCCCTCCTCTGTTTGGAACCCTGTCATGGCTTCCCATCTTCCCCAGAGTACAAGTTCTCACAGGTTCCCACAGGCCTGATGTGGTCTGGGAAGCAGTACAAGTGCAGAAATGATGTGCAGAGACCCTTAACTTCGAACTGCCTGCGTTCAAGTCCCAGCTCTGCAACTTGCTAGCTATGTCCTTAACAGGTGACTTAACCTCTCTGGGCCTCAGTATTCCCATCTGCAAAGTGGTCTCAACAACAGGAATTAGCAAGCTTTTTCCATAAAGGGCCAGGTAGCAAATATTTTTGATTTTGCATAGTTTCTACTCAACTGTGCCCTTATAGCACTAAAACAGCCAGAGACAATCTGATTCATGGCTGTGCTCCAATAAAACTTTATCCACAAAACCGGCAGTGTGTAAGAATTTGCCTGCAGGCTGTCATTTGCCAACCCCTGCTCTGCTGGGCTGTGGGGCAAATGCAGTGAGCTGGTAGATTCATACCTGGCATGAAGGATTGTTATTACTCTGGCCTGTGAGTGTTACCATCTGACTCAGCTTCCAACACCCTTCCCCTCGCCCCTCCCTTCCAACCACACTGGCCTTGTTCCTCCCTCCTTCACCCCAAGTTCATCCCTACTTGCAGTCCTTTTCTTTTGTCCTCCTACCAAGAACACTCCACCAGGCTGCCTTTAAGTCCCAAATGCCACCTCCTCTGAGAAGCCCTCCCTCCTCTCCAAAGCCATCTCTCATTCCATCCTGCTTTCCTGTCTTCGTGCCACTTACCATGTATGTCTCCTCCCCAGAAAGTAGGTTCCTGGTGGGCAAGAACTATTCCCCTAACCCCTCTGGGCTTCAATTTCCTCACCTTTAAAGTGGGTGTTATGAGAGTTCCTGCATCTCAGAGTTTTGTTATGGTGAGTAAATGAATTAAGGCACTTAGTACAGGCCCAAGGTGCTCAATAAATAAATCTAGTGTTCACCAGGAGCACATGGAACGTAAGAAGTGCTCAGTGTCTGAGGAGGGGCAAATGAATGGTGGAGAGAGAAAGAGGCAGATGGAGTGGGAGTCCGAGAACGTCAGGAGGGAGACCCCTTCAGGCGCCCAACGACACACAAACCCCAGTCCTCTCTCCACCTTTAATGGGTCCCGGGGTAGGCTGGGGGGAAGGAGGGGACCGGTGTCCTTAAATACAGCCCGGCAAGGCGGGCAGGGGGCGGGGCCGGGCCTGCCGGTGGGCGGGGCATGCCGGCGCGGGGCGGAGTCTCAGCTGCACTTGCAGGAGCGCACGATCATGTTGGACAGCTGCTCCACCTTGGCCTTGCGGCCCACGTAGTACACAATGGGCAGAGGCTCCAAAGCCTGCGGCACGCAGCATGGCGCCGCCGATGCGCCGGGGTTGTGCTGGTTGTACAGGGCCAGGACCTGCGGGCGGGGTCAGGACCATCAGGACCGGGGTCACCGAAAGGGTGCCCCCACTCCGCCAGCCGCTAGGCAGCTTTCTCCGTCTTATCTCACCGGGTTAGGTCTCAATCTCTGCCTATCCCCACTTCCGACTCTTGGCTTGGACCTTAATCTTTCTCCTTCCACCTTCCCAACCCTGACTATATCAGTCTGTGCACGCCTGCCTTTTTCTCTCTTTCTGTCTCTCCGTTTCTCTTTCTTCCATCGCTCTGCCTCTCCTCCGCTCCGCCCGCCCCCCACCACGCCCACCCTCAGCAAGTTCCACTGTCTTCGTGGGTCTCCCAAATTTGTATCTCCCTCTGCGTCGAGTCACGGGCCTGTCTCTGGCTTCTCTCCCATCTATTACTCCCTCTCTAATCTCCCTGTCTGTCTCTATTTCTCTTCACTTCTCCTCTGGTTTGACCTCTCCCCCTTCCCTCCTTCGGTCCCTGGTACCTCTCTAGCCCCGGGGAGTGGAGGGTGGAGGAGTGGGGTGGACAAACCAGACGCACCTTGCTGTATTGCGTGTCCAGGCTCCAAATGTAGGGGCAGGGCCCCAGGCAGAAGTTGGCGTGGTAACCCTTGGGCTCGTGGATCCACTTCCAGCCCAGGTCCTTGCGGAAGTCGATGTAGAGCTGCCGCACACAGCAGTTCTTCTCCGTGGAGCTGCGGGCAGGGCCGGAAGAACCCCGGTCAGGACGACTAGCCAAGCCACCCCATCCTCGCCCCCTGCAAGGGCGGGCCATGCCTCTCTTCCCCAGGTGTATGTCTCTGTGTGTGTGTTTCACCCTGGCTGCCCATCCCTCCCTGCTCCACACGGTCTCCATCTTGGTCTCCCTTGCACCCCCTGCGATAACAGCAACAACAGTCATAGTAATGATAATCATTAACACTGATAAAGCACTTCCTCGACAAGCACTGTGCTAAGAGCATCACAATAAACAGTATCTCATGCAGTGCTCAAAACAAGCCTATAAGAAGCCAGGTGACCGACCATCCACAGGAACGGAAAAATAAATCATGGGACATCCACATACTGGAACATAAAAAAATATAGTGCAGTTCCACACGTGCTGACATGTTCTATGTGTGCAACAAATGTTTATTGAACTACTGGGCTGGGATTGGGGACTCGGTACAAACAAAAATGACAGAAATCCCTGCCCTCTGGGATCACATGCTAGATAGAGACTGTCATGTTGCTCCTCTTCCCTGAACATGTCTTCCTCTCACTCTGGGCAAATGCCGGACATCCTTACCATGACAAGCACTACTGGATCTGGCCAATCTCAACTCCCTGTTCACTATCACTCTATTCCAGCCACACTAGCGTCCTCATTGTGCTTCAAACAGTCCTACCCCAGGGCCTTTACACTTGCCATTTCTTCTGCCTGGCTTGCTATTCCCATAGATATCCACTCTGGCTCATTTCTTCACTTCATTTAAATGTATGTTCAAATGTCCTTCACTCTGGGAGCCTTAACTAGAACAGCCTGGCAGGCAGTAGGTACTCAATAAACAATCAAACAAATGAATGTCATCTCCTCAGAGTCCTTCCTAGACCATCCTATACAAAATACCAATCCGAATGATTGTTAATTTCACTCAGTGTAACAACAGCATTGCAAGTATGCAAGAAAAATATGAAAATGTCTGTATTTGAAATGGGACAAAATCTAAATACCTGTGGAAGCTGGATGAGAGTTCATGGGAGTTCATTATATTATCCTGGTTTCTTTTATATACATTTGAAATTTTCCATAATAAACAAATTTTTAAATCAGAGTAAGAAAAATAAACAGTCCCCAAAATCTTTTTCTGTCCCTTTCCTCTGATCTATTTTCCTTCTTAGAACTTACAGCCACCTGCTCTTGTATTTATTAGATTGATTTATCTGTCTTTCTTTGAGGACAGGACTTTTTGTCCATTTTGCCCCCTAATATATCCCCAATGCCTACAACAGTGCCTGGTACACAGTAAGCACTCTGCAAAATATGGAATGTATAAATTAATTGTTCAACATGTTAGGTTTTTAAAAAGCATGTTGAAGAATAGTGGTGTATAAGATGCTACTGTTCTGAACTCATGATCTCTGTCCTATGCTCAGATCCAAAAGCCAGTCCTCCTGAGCTGGGGCCCAGGCTTCTGCTTGTCTGCAAGGATCTGGGACATTTTATATGCGGGCCCCTGGGGCTGAGATGGGCAGGGATCTTGGCCAAAAATCTTGACTCATGGGCAGTGAGAACACTTTATACTGCATGTTCACAACATATGAAAGAAACACTATGCAAAGTACCATGTGATCCGAATTCTGTTTTGCATAAAGCAACTGGAAAGAAATACATTAAAATGTTGACAGTGACTTTTTTATGTGATATGATGGGTAATATCTTTTATATTTATATATCTATGACATTTATATTTAGTATGGTAGGTGATCCCTCTGTATTTTCCAAATTCTCCACAGTGGATATGTGTTACTTTTAGAATCAGAAAAAACATGAAAAGAAAGAAAATGCAGGGGCCGGCCGAGTGGCTCAGTTGATTAAGAGCATGAGCTCTGAGCAACAGGGTTGCTGGTTCGATTCCCACATGGGCCAGTGAGCTGTGCCCAAGCTGAGCTGTTGACGGGAGGCCAGATTGCTCAGTGGTTAGAGAGCGCTCTTAACAACAATGTTGTTGGTTCGACTCCCACATGGGATGTTGGGCTACACCCACCCTCAACTAAGATTGAACTCGGCACCTTGAGCTTAGAGGCCCTGAGCTGCCAACGGGCGGCCAGATGGCAACTGGACTTGGAGCTGAACTAGTTGTGCCCTCCACAACTAAGATTGAAGGACAACAATTTGGCTGTTCCCCTAACCCAATTCCCCAATAAAATCTTGGAAGGAAGGAAGGAAAAAAAGAAGGAAGGAAAGGAGGGAGGGAGGGAGGGAGAGAAAGCAAGAAAGCAAGAAAGCAAGAAAGCAAGAAAGCAAGAAAGCAAGAAAGCAAGAAAGCAAGAAAGAAAGAAAGAAAGAAAGAAAGAAAGAGAAAGAAAGATAGATGCAGCTCCTCTCCACCCCCCACCCACAAAAAAATAAGACTCTACCATTTGGACAAAATAAAAATATATATGGATATGTATAAGTGTTTTGTGCAGAAAGTCTCTGGAAGTTATATAATAATATAATAAAAGTGGCTGCCTCCTCAGAGAGGGCTTGAGTCAGAGCTGAAGGATCTCTCTGAGATCCTTTCTAGGTTTGGTCCATGTGCATTTATTTACCTATTCAGATCGTAATCAATAGAAAATTCATCAATTAATTAATTTCAAAACCCGGGAGGTAGGCCTTTTTATTATTCCCATTTGAAGGCTGAAGAAACTGAGCCTCAGAGAAGGATGTTATTCGCTTATATATAGCTTGTAGAGGGTGGAGCTCAGGACCAGGTTCACAGCTGACTCTGTGTCACTGCAGAGCCTGTGACCTCATCTGCCCAGCATGACCATGCAGAGGGGCTCAAGCAGAGGGGCAAGAAGTGATAACACAGGATCTTCTGGAGCAAGACAAGGCCTTTCCAAGAGCCACAGAGTCCTGAGAAGGGAGTCAGGAGACTGAGATCCTTGAGCTCTGTCTGACTCCTCTATAGTCTGATTAGGCCTCAGTTTCACCATCAAAGATGTGGGGGATATTGGATCAAATAAGATGTTAATAACCTGAGGGCCAAGGAGGCATCAGGAAGTCTATGTATGGGCTCAGGGAGGGTCCTGAGCCCCACAAACCATATGCACATACGTGTGTATGTATGCACATATTTCTAGGGGAAAAAGCTTCTGGCTTTTGGCTTGTCAAGGGGGTCCTGGACTCACAAAAGTGGAAGAACCAGTGTCCAGAATAATCTTTCATTTCTGGTTCAACTCTGGCTAGGGTTCTGAGGTCCTATGATTTGAATAGTTCGTGACTCTTCTATTATCCAACTCAGCAGTTCTCCATCTCCATGTGGAGGTCCCAGGAGCATCAGCAGCATAGCCTGGGAACTTGTAGGGAATGCTAATTCTTGGGCTCCTCCCCACACCCCCTGAATCAGAAACTGGGGGTGGGGATGGGGGACAGCAGGCCAGATTTAACAGCCCTCTTGGTGACCCTGAGATACACATAGTCTGGGCCCTGGCAAAGCTCTTGGAAAGCTCCTGTGCCGTCCAGTCCCTCTGCACCTAACAGGGCCTGAAGAGTAACTGAAACCTACATGCAGCCCCAGGGCAGGCGGGAGGGCTTCACATCCACCTTGGATGCTGGGGAAGGGGTCAGAGAGGCTTCCCATTGGAGACGGTGTTTGAGCTAAGATCAACTTTTTATTATGGAAAGCCTCAAACATATACCAAAGCAGAGAATATTGTATTGAACCCTCATGTCTGCATTACACAGCTTCAATACTCGGCAAGTGCCAACCAACCTCACTGTAATTATCTGTACCCCGACCCATTTCCTCTCCCCCATATCATTTCACCCACAAATATTACCAAATGTTATCTCCAAGAAATTCAGGACTATTTTAAAACATAACCACAATACCACATAAGAAAACTTAATAATTCCTTGATATCCTTTTTTTTTTTTTTGAGGGCAGTGTCACTGGCCCTCATATGTGGGACCCGAACCGGGGCCACTGGCTTCCTAAGCCAGCGCTTAACCACCGCACCACTCTGCGGGTCCTAATAATTTCTTGATATCATCAAGTATCTAGCTCGAGTTCACATTTCCCCAACTGTCTCATAAACATCTTTTCTTTAAACGGTCTATACAAATAAAGATACAAATAAGTTCTACACATTGCAGTGGGTTGGTATTTTTCCTATGATTCTTTTTTAAATCTACAGAACCATCTCTTTGTCTATGTCTCCCCTTTGCACTGTATTTGTTGAAGAAACCAAGTCCAGTTTCCCACGGTCTAGGTGTTGCTGACTGCACGCTTGTAGTGCTGTTTAACAGGGTCCACTCTCCCGATATTTCTAGAAACTTGGTAGTTGGATTGACCATCTTGATCAGTTTCAGGCTCTATTGCTTGGCAAGACTTCTTAGGAGATGCTGTGTCCCTCTCCATCGAGGCTCACATGGCCAGCTGCCTCTTTGTAATTAGCTTTGGCACTCAACACCTCAACCCATTCGTTCTTTCACTGGGGTTGATGGGCTGAGGGTAGGACCTGGTGGTGAAGGATCGTGGGAGCAGAGCTGACTTTCCAGCAGGGGAATAGCATGTGACAAAGCCCAGAGGCACCACCAAAATATTAAGCAAGGGAGGGACATGGTCAGGTTATCATTCTACATTCGCAACATTCTCCTCTGATCTGAATTTCAAACTTCTAGAAATCCAACTTTTCAACGTTCTTAGACTGCATCTCAAGATTCTAACACTCCAACAGCATGTCCAGCTTTCTAGGACTCCCACATTCCAACTGCCCAGGGTCTTGGCATTCTTGAATTCCAATATTGCAATACGGCATTCCAACATTCCACAGCTCTGAGCCCATCACTCAGGAGGTACCTCGCAAGCTGCCACTTTCTAAGCTCCTAGCCTTCCAAGAATCTAACATTCCAGCCCTGAGCCCCAACACTCTAGGATACCAATATTCTGGCTTTCTCCAACTCCATGTGTGGGTTCAGATATTTAAATGCAGGATTCCACCATTCTAAGCCCAAGATTCGAGGACTCCAATTTGCCAGCATATAGGAATCCAACACGAGCAACCTTCCAATTCTGAAATCCCAAATTCTAGGATCCCAACACTCCTTGAGTCCAACATGGTCAGGTTTCAATAATTAACACTGAATTCCAGCACCCTAGAATCCCAACCTTCTAGAAACCCAATCTGCTAACAATATAGGAATCAAGCATGGCGACCTGCCAAAGATGAATTCCCACATTCTCGGTGTTTAACATTCTAATAATCTCCGATTCCCACACCCCAGCAAAAAAAGCAACCTGATTTCAACATTCTAGGACTTCTAGTATGTACATCCCAGCATTCCAGGACCGGAATCTCATCCCTTGAACCCCCCAGACCAAAGGGGACGCCAGCCCAAGTAAAGCACCAGCCAGGACCCCAGGCTGGAAGGCCTCAGTCTTCACCTGAAGCAGTAGTTGGTGTCCAGGGCTCGGCGGTGCCGGGAGCTCTGCAGCTTCTGGGCTCTATCCAGTGGAGTGGCCATGAGGAGCAGGAAGGGCCGGTTTATGCTATGGATGGTGGCCAGGTCACCCCGACGGCCAATACTGATTCCTGTTTTGGTTTGGGAGTCAGGAGGTGGGGGGAGACACATACACACACACTCTCAGATGGATGAATGGGGGGACAGGCAGGGGGAAGGAGGGACACACATACAAACACATGTGCGCGCGCACACACACACTGCAAAGGATTCTGGGATGGAGGAGTGAGCCTCACCGTTGATTTCCACGTGGAGCGTATTATCTTTGCTGTCACAGGAACAGTGAGCACTGAGGCGAAAACCCACGATTTCCCCTGTGGGAGTGAGCAGATAGGAGCCAGTGTGAGGGGCTACTAGCCCAGCCCCTGGCAGAGGAGGAAGGAGCAAACCCCAGGGGGGCTCCCTCCTTCCTCTTCCCCTGCCTGCCCTCCCTGCACCCTCCAGTTCTTGCTGCCTCCTCCTCCTCTGCCTTCAGGCCTCAGCTCACAGGTCACCTCCTCCAAGAGGCCCTCCACTGTGACATCATTTTATTTTCTCCAGTGCACTGACCCTCTCCGACATTTGTATTTGGCTATTTATTTTCCCCATTGTTCTCAGTGGAGAGCAGGATGCATGGGGGCAGGGACCCTTGTTTTCTGTTCCCCTCAGGGCCTGGCCCACCTTCACAAAAACAAACATCTATAGATTGCACACTGAGCTCCAGGCTTGTTCTAAACACTCTGTGGGCATTATCTCCTTTAATCCTCACTGAAGCTCCCCATTTTACAGATGAGGACACCTGGGCGCAAAGAGAGGAGGTGATTTGCCCAAAGTGGGAAAAGGCCGGGCTGGGGCACACACACACTTCCAGCTTCATGCCCCAGGCAGCTGTGGGAGAAAGACTTCTGGAATGAATGAGTGATTTTCTAAGTTCCTATGATGTGCTCAAATGTACTGGGTGCTCTGAACTCAGCAATGACCAAAATGGCCTTTGTCCAGCGGCCCTGGACACTGCCCCCAGCTCCCACCTGCTCCTTAAACCCTATCTTTTCATTGGGCCAAACCATCACATATACCATGAAACTCAACACAATCACCCCCATCCAGGAAGCCCTCACAGGCCCCCACTCCGGATGGGTTTGGGTGTCTTCTCTGGGCTCCCCTATCCTGGCCCAGATCATAAGGGTCATCACTGCCTGCTAGGGCTTTGGCAAGACTTCCTAGGTGTCTAGAAAGGACTGTGGGCCTCATGAGGTCAGGACCAAGAAGCCATCTTAATTACCACTGTGTCCCCTGCACCACTGGCATAAGGCCAGGCACACAACAGGGACCTCCTGGCATTTATTGAATAGTGGCATGAATAAGAGGGACATTAGGGAAGGAGATGTTGGCACTGTGGACTTAGCCAGGGCAGGACAGACACCATCCTCTTCCGGACTGATCAGGTGTGTCAGGCTCTCCCTGGAATCAGGGCCTTTGCACAACCTGTCCCTCTGCCTCCAACAGTCTTGTCCTTCCTTCTTTCCTAGGCTGGTCCCACTCATCCTTCATGCATCAGCTTCAGAATCCCCTCTTCCAGGAAGCCCTCCTTGACCCCAGGCTGGACAGGCACCTCCTCTGGGCTCCCCATCCCAGGCCTGCCCATGCTGGGTCATTACTCTGGTTTACAGGTCTTTCATCCCCCTCCCACACCCCAGCAATGAACCATGAGCAATGTGAGGGCAAGGATGGGGCTGTTTTGGTCACTGCTGTGTCCCCAGAATCACCCAGCCCAGAGCAGGTGCTCAGGAAATGAATCAATCCATTAATCATTCAGGTTTGAGTGTCTGGGAGGAGGGCCAGGTCTTGGCTGTTTGGCACCAACACAGGGTGGGGGGTGCTAGGCAGGGTAGCCCCAAGACAAACAATGGGGTTGACTCCATTGCAAAAAAGGGGCAGGGCAGACAAATGGTCCTCACCTCCGTGGCTTAGCCACTGCCGAACGACTCCAGTGACCTCAAAGGACAGCCACTCAGGCGTGTCGCTGGGGGCCAGCAGCTGGTTGCTGAGGTAGCGCCAGGAATCATTGTTGTATTTCTGGGGAATGATGAATGGGAGGAGATAGTGGGTAGATGCTGCCACGTCCTCCTATGTTCACTGACTGCACACCCCACTTCATGACAAGCCCTTGGACAGTCCCCTCCCAGACATCCATCTGTGGGGCCCCGAGAAGAGAGCTTTGGGCTGGGGGTCAAGGCACCTAGGCCCCTCAGCCTTGGCCTGGCCCCCTTCCAAGGCTATGGAAATTCCAGGCCCCTTATAGTTTGGACAATCCACAGTGCTAAGATTCTCCTGCAGACAGCTTGGGCTTCACTCAGCATACAGTTCTGCAAATTTGACTCTGAATTCTGAGTCTATGACTTTCTAGGCACTTACGGTAGAAGTCATTTTATAACTCCAGGGTTTGACAGCATCCCAAGAATTACGCAGTCAAATAAGCCTGAGAAGCTCTAAGAGCCTAATGTTCTACAAGTCCAGGAGTCTTTCATGTCACAAGCCTTGAAGCTGCAGACTCCTGATATCCGTATGGAATGACTCCCTGGAGCTGGACAGAACATTCCAAGAGCCAGCTGCATAAAGCTGGATTTTCTAGACTCTAAGAAGTTAATATCAGACAAAGTTTCCTTGTTATAAGAGTCTAACATCTACCATCAAGTCTCAAGTTCCATATGACATGGATACTAGGTCACATGATCTTCTAGAGACTCCAGCCTTTCCAGAGGCCGCATTCTCAATCTTCCTGAAGACTCCAACAAATCTTCTAGAACAGAGCTATCCAAGAGACTTCTCTGTGACAATGGAAATGTGCTTTATCTGTGGCATCCAAAATAGCCATTAACCAAATGTGACTATGGCTGCTTGAAATATGGCCAGTGAGACTGAGGAATTGAATTTTTGCTTTTATTTAATTTTAATCAACTTAAATGGCCATATGTGGCTAGTGGCTACTGCACAGGCCAGAGCAGATTGAGAAACCCCAACTTTTCTAAAGATTTCAACTTTCAATAGTCCTGCATTCTAGAGTCCAATTGCTAAGATTCCAGCCTTCTATGTGGTTAACATTCTAGGGTGCTAAGAGTCTGAAGGTTTCAAAGAGCCGTGTGATTCCACGGTCTGTACTCCTCCATCTTTCATGGCCCGTCTGTGTGGACCCTGCAGCTACCTGATGTCCAGTTGCCCCACCTGGCCCGTGCCCCACCTGGCGCATGCCCCACCTGGTACAGCTCCACGTGCTGCTCCACTTTCAATTTGTGCCTCTGCATTCGCAGCTCTGCCCGGGAGAGTAACTCAGGTTTGGACACTGCTTGCAGGAGCTCCGAGGTGTTGAAAAACATGTATATGCTGTGTGAGTTATGCTTGAATGTCTCATAGATTTCTAGGCAGAAGGAGTGGAGAAGGGGGTTGTCAGGAGTGTGGCACGGGTGGGGAAGCCGGCACACTCTAAGTCTAAGAGCTGACAGCCCTGGGTTGGAGTCCAACCCTGACACCTTTTAGCTATGTGACCTTGGGCACGTGGCTTGCCCTCTCTGAATTTGTTTCCTCCTCTGTAAATCAGGGTCCTAACCACCCATCTCTTCCATCATCTGTAAAGGGCCCACTCAGTACAGGCTGGCACCACAGGTGTACTCCCCCGCTTCCTCAGGCCTCCCCAGCACTTGAAGCCTCAAATGCAAGTTACATGGCAGTATACAGTCAAGGGTATTTGGAGCAGACCATGCGTCTATTGCCTTCCACCTCTGTGACCTTGGCAAGATACACTCCCTCTTGAAGCCTCAGTTTCCTGCTATTCTTTGGGAAATGTCTTTCACATCAAACTCCCTGCCTCCCAAACCAGGTTCTTCTAGCTGAAGCACTATGTAACTCTGGGCAAATGAATTCCTCTCTCTGTGCCAGATTCTCAACTGTAAAACAAGGAATGACTGCAGGGTAAGTGTGAAATAAGTGACATGATGCTGATAAAGCATGTCGCACAGAGTCTGCACACAGTGGTCACTCTAATGTGTGTGCTAAAGCACGTTCATTACCTGCCGGGAGCTATTCAAAGCACTTAGCATTTAAACTTCACAACAACCCCATGAGGAACATACTATTATTATACCTGTTTTACAGATGGGGAAACGCAGGCACAAAGAGATTAAGAAATTTGCCCCAAGGTCACATAGCTGGGAAGCTGCAGAAAGGGATTCAAACTCAGAAAGTCTAATTCCAGAGACTATGATCTCAACCGCTAGCTAGGGTTATGCCACCTCTCTGCTAATATGACATTTATTATTATTGTTGTTGTTATTATTATTATTAATTGTTTCATCCCTCAGCTGGTTAGAGAAGGCAAAGTTCACTCTAGGTAGGAATGGCTTGGGGGGTTAGAAAATTAGGAAGAGTGTTTACTAGTCCAGGAAAAGTTTGGGGTTGGGGTTGAGGGGGCACACCATGAACTCCTGGATCAACTGGGGCAACTGCTTTGGGCCTCTGCAGTGCGGGTGCAAAAATGGGAGACAGGATCTGATGAGAAAGGTAAAAGGAAACCCCTTCTGTGGGCTCCCTTTCCCTACTCCTCCCCACTAGAGGCAAACCAGCCCCTCCCCCTCCCCATAAGCCCTATCTTGGCCCAGCAGTTACTCAGCAACCCTCAGAGGAAGGATAGAGCTGGGTGGGGAGACAGATAGGAAGAGTGAGAGGAGGGGCAGGAATCAGCAGAAGGGGAGAGGGAGAGAACGCAAGTGTGGGGGGTGGGGGGGTGGAGGAGAAAGTGAGAGAAAGAGAGGGAAGAGATAGACAGAAACTGGGGGACCCAAACACCGACAGAGAAACTAATGGAAATGCGCAAGAGATGGAACGACAGAGATGAGACAGACACACAGGGAAAGAGACAGAGGATATGGGACGAGATGGAGACAGTCTAAGGACAGGACTGAAGTTATCAGTGTTAAAGGAATCTCTCTCGTGGCCGGCCGAGTGGCGCGGTGGTTGAGCGCTGGCTTCGGTTCGGATCCCACATGTGAGGGCCAGTGGCACTGCCCTCAAAAACAAACAAAAAAAAGAAATCTCTCTCGGGCCGGCTGAGTGGTGCGGTGGTTGGGAGCAGGCTTGGGACGCCAGCGGCCCCGGTTCGGATCCCACATATGAGGGCCAGTAACATTGTCCTCTAAAAAAAAAAAAAAAGAGAAATCTCTCTCTACAACGAAGGTGAAGCGACGATGGAAAAAAGGTGAGATGAAGACATGGGTGGAGATGGGCGTCTTTTGGCTGGAGCCACAGTTGGCGCACAAAGTGGCTGGGGACCCACCAGTCCACTGCCCAAGAGGTAAAGTTAAAGGAGGGAGACCCCGAGCCCCTGGGACACTTGGGATGCCTGGGTACCCGGGTGGGCGCCAACGGGGTTGGCCCAGCGGTAGCCCCGCCCGGAGCTGGGGTGAAGAGGGCCAGAGGCGCTGGCGCTGCGAGGGCGGGGACCGGACCTGCCTCGTCTCGCCCCAGGCTCCTCGCGCGATCCCCGCCCCCCAGGGCACGGGAAGGAAAGGGAAGGGAGGGCGGGCGGGAGAGGTGGCCGGACGCTGGGGTTTCCCCAGCCTCCTGGAGAGGAACTGGCACTTTGGGGTCCGGATTCTCAGCCTTTAGCACAGCGGGGTCCTCCTCCTCGTCCTCCCCACTTCCGGAAGCGCAACTCCCCCGCCCCGCCACGCGTGGCACCCACGTGGGGCTTCCTCACCCCAATCTTGTAGAGTCGCGCCCACCACCTCTCCCCCTACGGCTGGACTCCTCGCTCAGACCACTCCCTCCCTTCCATTCGCGGTGTGGGGGGCCCGCGGATCCCAGTAGGACACCGTTTCTCTCTCCTCCGCCCCTCTCCCCGTCCACATTTCCCACGCTGTCTCTCCTCTCCGTAAGCCCCTTCCCACGACCCAGTATTCTAGGTTTCCTGGAGGCTCGCTTCCTCAGCTGGGCTTCCTCCTCGCACGTCCATTTGCGAACAGGGCACTTCCCCAGGCATCCCCGGTACCCTAGGGGTCTCCGCTTCTTTCCCGCTAGCTTCCCTCTTCCTACGGCCTCGCGCCCCTTTCTTCCCCGCATTTCTCACCCCCTCCCCTCCCCTCTCTCGGCCCCACCCCCTTAATCCCGCATGTTCCTGGGGCCTTCTGCAAGCCGGTCCACTCTCCATTTTCCTGGCACCCCCGAGCTTCGTTTTACCTAGCTTTTCTGTCCTTGAATCTTCCCACCTCACGACCCGACCCCCTGAGCTGCGCGTCAGCTTTCCCCACTGCTTCTCCTTGCTGAGAACTGGGGTCTTCGCTTCTCCCAAAGCGGGCACCCTCTCTGCAACCCCTATCCCACGACCCTCACACTCCAGTGCACCCAACAGTCGAAAGTCTTTTCTACCCCTCCCCCCATTGCTTCTCTCCCTCTAGGGGACTCCCCCCCCCCTTGATCCTGCATGTTCCGATCGCCCTCTAGATGTGGTCCACTTCGTTCACTATCTCTTCTTCAAGGCTAGATACCTGGAAATAGGGAGCTCGGCCCTATCTTTTTTGGGACCCCCTCCCACGTTCCCAACGCCCCCCGGGGGTCCTCTCCCTCCAGTCAGTTTCCTCCGCTAGTAATTTCCTTCCCCTGACCCCGGCACATGGGTGCCCGCTGGAGGCTCCCCTCAAGGGTCCCCTGCCCCTCCGAGCTCACTGTGGCTATTTTCCACCGTTAACACGCGGGTGACTTCCTTGGCGTAGTAGTCCGCCTCCGGCTCCGGCTCCGGCTCGGCACTCTCTCCCGCCACCCGGTCGCGGGTACTGTTGTAAAGAGCCAGCACGGCTTCGGGCAGCGGGCCGGACGGCACATCCCCCTGGCTCGGGGGGCTGGCGAGCCGCAGCTTGGACAGGATCTGGCCGCGGATGGCCTCGATGCGCTTCCGCTTCACCAGCTCCATGTCGATGGTCTTGCAGGTGGATAGTCCGGCGGCCGGCCGGCCGGGCGTCAGCACTAGTAGCCACAGCAGCGGCAGCATTAGGGGCAGCAGCCGCAGCCCGGAGGGCGGCATGGGGTAGGCAGCGCCCCCCCGGCACTGCCGGGAGCGCAAGCGGGGCTGGGATGGGAAGAGGGAGGCCCCACCCCTACAGGGGCTGGTGGGGGGGTCTCCCGTGGAAAGGTAGGAGGGCCTGCGGGGAGGGGGAAGCTCAGGCCCTCGCGGAGAACCGAGGGGAAGCTCTGGTGGGTGGCTTCTCGGTATCCCACGGAAAAACCCGAGATGGGCGCGATCTGGTACTAGAGGTGGGTGGTCTTGAATAGGGGTGCTGAGGCTGGTCTGAGAGAGATCCCGTCTCCCAGACCCTGGAGAAGTGTCCTTGGATGCGCGGAAGCTCAGGAGGGGGGCGTGCGCCCGAGGTCTTGGGGTCAAGTCTTCGCGGGAGTCGGGTTTGTCGTTCCTGACGGCTGGTCCGGAACGGGGGCGCCTGAGGGACGACGTGTAGGCACGGAGGGAGCAAGCGTCCGAGGCGGTGGGGGGAGCAGTCTGCGGTCCCCAAGTCCTGCCTCCTCGCCGGGCAGCGCCGAGCCAAGCGGTCCCCGCGCCTCCGGCTCCCAGCGGCAGCGGAAAAGTCTCAAAACTTTTTTTCCTCTTCTCCCTACCAGCTCGTCCCTCCTCCCGCTCCTCCTCCCCCTCCTCCCCGCAGTGGCGGCGGCGGGGGCGGCGGCGGCTTGTCTCAGACTCTGGGGCCTCGGGCAGCTTCTCGGAGGCTTCTTCCTCCGCTCCCGGCCGAGGCCAACCCCGCGGATGGCTCAGAGCCGGGGGGGCGGGGGGGGTGCCCCGGAGGGGGCGTCCCCCTGCCCCCGGCCGGGGGCCCTCACCGTCTGGCGGATCAGCGGCGGGAGGAGGGGGGGTGGGACGGCCCGGGGCGCGAAGGGCGGCGGCGGCGGCGGGGACCCGCTGGGGCGGCGGGGGGTTTTGAAGCCGCCCCGGCCCCACCCAGGAAGCGCGCAGGGCGGGGGTGGCCCCCAGGAGTGAGGGCATGCGGGGGTCGGGCCACCGTTCTCAGCTCGCGTAGGCGGGCTCTGAGGGGGGTCCCTTAAGCCCCGGGGGAGGGGGCGGGCACCCCGGCCCCGCCCCGCGAACGGGGTGCTGCCTCCTGGCGGCCGAGCGCTACCAAAGCGGGCAACCCGGATGCTTGTGGCTTTGAGGACTGTGTGTGTGTGTGTGTGTTGGGGGGATGGGGGCGGGGGGAGTGTCACCGAGAGAATGAAGACCTGGCGGGGAAGGCTCAATCAGAGGATGGGGGACACAGTTTACAGGGAATTATAAGAGGGGACCCAGAATAGAGAGAGTGGGGAGCTGGAGGAGAGGGTCAGCCAGATGTGGGATCTAGTGGGGAGAGGGGCACAGAGGAAGGGGAGCCCCAAGGAGAGGGGGTCATAAGAGTGGCACTCAGAGTGCGGAGGAGGTCAGAGTTTGAGACAAGTATGAAGGAGGCAGGTCTGTCAGAAGGTGGGGATCTGAGGAAGCAGAATGTCAATGGGAGGATGGGGCACAGGCCATTTGACAGGTCAGGAAGGCATGCACACCTGTAAGACCTGCTTTCCTTTATTGAACATTTCCGTGTGCAAGGCAGCCTCTTCTCCCCCAAAGCCCTGGGACCCCACACGCTTGCTGTCCATTTCACAGATAGGGAAACTAGGCCCCAGAGCGACAGCTACTGGGCTTGAGGTACTAACCAAGACAGAAGTTGCACTATGCCTTGGCTTGGGGCAGGTCTGACAGTTTCCAGAGCCCATGCTTCTGACCACTGTGCCATCCTGCCCTCACTGGGTGTCCAGGGGTGGGTATGGGTCCCAGGAAGGCAGGGTCCCTCAGCATTCAACGCCATAGCGGTCAAAGTGACGCAGCAGTAGACCCAGCTCAAGGTGCACAGTGCCACCAGCGGCTGTGTGCAGGCGATAGCGGTCAGCCCCACTGTAGATGGTGTCCCCATGCAGCAGCTGAGGCCCACCACCCACGAAGGCCCGTGCCAGCTGCTCGCGCCAGCTGCCCAAGGGCCGCCATGTGGGGCAGTCCAGCTGGTGGGTGCCAGGACTGCTGGGTACATGGCAAAAGCCATAACCTGCAAGCTGGCAGCGGCCAAAGCTGTCCTGGGACCAAACCTGGAGATGGAGCCGGGGCCAGCCTGCAGGACAGGAAGGAGGGAAGAAGGGATGGTGTCAGTCTGGTCTCCAGCTTCTGGATCCCCACCTCCTTGATTCCCAATGGAGACCCCAGGTAGTCCCTTCCCCCTGGGTTTCTTCCCCAGCCTCTTCTTTGAACTCCCACCCTACATGGCAGCCAAAGAGGTCTTTCTGAATCCATTTTCCTCCCCTGTTTAAAGCCCTTCCATGACTCCCCAATGCCCTCAGTATAAAGTCCAACTTCAACATTCAAGGCCCTTTGGATCCAGCCTCTGCTGACTTCCCTCTCTGTGTCTCTCCATCTCAGGGTGGCCTAGTCCCCAGGTGAGTCTTGTCCTGAACACCTCCCTTCTTCCCTCCCCCTGTCTCACCCTGTAGTCTCTGGGCTCAGGGCCTTCTTTCTTGCCCCCTCCAACCCACTTTCCACCTGGCCTCTGGAAGCATCTTTCTTCCCCTCCCAGAGGTTTCCCACTGTCCTCAAAATACAGTTCAGTTCCTCAGCTTGGTAGGCAAAGCCGTTGGAGATCCAGCCCCATTTCACCCTCCTTTCTGAGCCCCTCTGAGCTCGTCCCTGTTCCAGAAGCTGGGAACACGCTGGTGAACAGAACAGACAAAAATTCTTGCCCGCGTGTAGCTGACATCCTAGACAACGAACATGGTAAATAAGCAAATTACAGGGTATGTCAGATGGTGATAACTGCTCTGGGGAAAAATCAAGGTGGGTAGGGTGGGGGTGGGGATGCAGTTTTAGAAAGGAGGGGGTCAAGAAAAGCTTCACTGAGGTAACATTTGAGCAAATGCTTAAAGGAGAGAAGGAGTGGGTCATGTGGACATCTAGGGAAGAGTGCTCCCAGCAGAGGGAACAGCTGGTACAAAGGGCCTCAGATGGGAGCTGTTTGGGGGGGGCCAGGGCAGCAGGAGCCCAGAGAGAGGGAGAAGGGAGGAGGTGACAGCACCAGATCGCAGGGCCTTGTAATCCACGGTAAGGCTTTTATCCTGAGAAAGTGGGGACATAGAGGGTTCTTAGCCCAGGAGGAATGTGCCCTAGGTGTTTCCAGAGGGACAGCCTATGAGCTTGAAGTGGGAACACCAGTGAAGAGGCTACTGTAATGGCCCATGTGAGAGCTTAGGGTGGACAGACCAGGGTGCCAGGGCAGAGAGGGGGAGAAGTGGTGAGGTTTAGTATGCATTCCAAAGGTAGAGCCAATGGGGTTTCCTGATGAACAGAAGGGGGGTGGGGGGGAAAAGAGGAGGCAAGGATGATATGCCCACACTGGGGATCTGGGGGGTCTGAAAAGTGAAAGGATAGTTGTCTGCCTCACCCTCCGATCCATCATCCTTTAAAAGCAAAATCTGACTTCTTAGTCGCTTGCTGTGGCTCCCTAGTAACTTCAGGAGATGGCCTCAGCTCTGCGGCCTGGCATTCAAGGCCCTGTATGGCCTGTGCCCTGCCACCTCACCCCTGTAGTCCTCCTGCTTTCTCTCTGTCCCCCAAATACTCTGGTTCACTTTACCCTTTGTGCCTTCTGCACACAGCTCTCTGCCTAGAAACCTCTTTCTTCCCTCTGCCTTATTAGCCTGGCCCTTCACAGCAAAGCTCAACCATCCCCTCCTCCAGAAAGCCTTCCCTGAACCCCCTGGCAGTCAGGAGCCTCCTCTTGGTTCCCACAGCCCTCTATAATCCTCCATCCCTGCCCTGCCCACTCTGGGCGCCACTTTCTGGGGGGAAGCTCTGTGTCCCCTGTGGGATGGTGAACCCTGTGAGGACAGGGCTGGAGGCTGTCTCCATCACTGACATTTCCCTGGCATCACCCACCACAGGCACTCAGTAAATATTATTTATATTGAAATATATGGCATATTTACCTAGGTTATTTCCTGGAATCCACTCCTCTCTAATGACCCAAATTTTTCATCAGAAAAGATTTTCTGATACCATTCCTCCCCCACACACTCATTTCCCCTCTGAACAGCTGAAGAGCCCTGCCTGAGAACAGCCACCGGCCCTGCCTCTCTTATAACCCCTCCCAGCTTCCTCCTGACTGAAGACTCTTGGTTTGTCTCTTTGAAAGCCACCTCATCTCTCCCCCTGGTCCCCACCTTCCCCTTTCTCCTCTACCCCTGGGCTCTGACACACTCTAGAGCCAACCCAGGGAAGTCTCAGATCAGCCTCTCCAGGGACAGGCCTGGCCTGTCAGGAAAGGGACCCAAAGGGCAGGGGATCAGGGACAGGACTTGGTGTTCCCAGTACCAGCAGTACAGGGTGCTGTCAACCCCCCTCCCCTCAGTCTGGCCCAGGGCCCAGGCCAGAAACCCACCTTGGAGGCCTTTGGTGGCGAAGTGTAGGTCGATGGGGTGGGACCAGTAGGCCATGTCCCCTATTTGGGGGGTGTCCACCTGCGTTTGGCCCTCCCGTATGCCTGACAGGAGCTTCCATGCTGCCCCTGCAATGAGAGCCAGAACACTGATGGGGCAGGGAGGGGTGGGAGGAAGCCATAAGGAAGGGGATGTCATTGTGGCTGTGGGACCCCGTTTCTCCCTGGCACTGGGGGGTAGGGACAGTGGACTCTGGAGCCAAATTTCTGCATTCAAATCCTGGGACAACTTCTTTCGGCCTGTGCACCCTTGAGCAAGTTAACTTTCCCTGCCTCAGTCTCCCCATCTGTTAAGTAGATGTAATAATAATGCATTCCTTGTCACTTTGTGAGCAGATTGAATGAGCTAATGCACACAAAGCACTCAGAACAGTGCCTGGGGCATAGTGAGTACTGGGTAAGTGTTGGATATCATTTTGTTATTACTCTTACCCCACATTTAGAGGCCTAGTCCAAGAACTAAGATGGGGACAAGGGTGCCCTACATGAAAAAGCATAAACACACTGTGAAAGGCACATAATACCGATCCTATTGAGGTGATGATAACGGCGAAAACGCACCAAATGCTTACCAAATGTCAGATGCTGTGCTAAGCACTTTCGTGATGAATTAGTTTAAGCCACCCTCTGGGACTCTTAATCACCATAGCCCATGAGGCCCTGCATGGCCTGGCCTGTACCTCCATTCCTGAACTCATCTCCCATGACTCTAGCTTCACTGGTCCTATTTTTGTTTCCCTCCTCAGGGCCTTTGCACTGGCTCTTCCCTCTGCCTAGAGAGCTCTGTTCCTGGATGTCCCCATGTCTGGCTTTTTTTCATCCTTCAGGGAGGAAGCTCAAGTGCCACTTTTACACAGGGGTTCTCCCTCACCCTTGTATCCCAAACTAGGCCCTATCATATTATCTCATTTCTTTCTAGTATCTACCACTATCTGTAATCATTACATGCATTTCTTTATCTGCTTATTTATTTTGTCTCCCCTCCTGTGAGCCTCTGAAGAGCAGGAAGCTTGTACACTGCTGGATCCCCAGGACCTTAAACCCAGATCTTGGTACACAGGTGTTCAATAAACATTTGCTGGACAAACAAATGAGCCTAGGAGTCAGGTACTAACACCTGGGGTGCCAAATAAATGTATACCCATTTTAAGAGATGATCAACGTTGCTCAAGCAGTAGTTCATAATCAGGAGGGTCTGGATGCTGATGGTAACCGCTTTGAGCACCTCTTGTAATTGCAGAAGTCAAACATGACTTGTATTCATCTTTTGTTATCGGTATGTATTATTACAATTTTAATAGTTTTTTCCTTTCCTAAAATGTGTGTATACATTTTTTTGGCACCCTCCCTATAATCCCCATTTTACAGGCAAAGAAACAGACTCTGAGAAGGAAAGTCAGTTGTTCATTCATTCTACGCACATTTATTGAACACGGGATGTGTGCCAAGCACTGTTCCCCCTATGCTGGAGGTACAGGACCGCAGGAGACCAAGGTCCCACTGTGGAGCGGGTCTCAAACTGAGCTCTGTCTGACTGCAGAGCTCAAGCCCTTTATCCAACTGCCCCCAAGTGCTCTGCTGGATTAAATGCCCCCCCCCACAACAACCCCCTGAAATAACAAAAACCTTGAGTTGTTGTTCCCTCTGGGTCAGAGGAGGAAAGCATCAGGCCTGAGTCAGGCTTTTCACATATACTTCCCAACACCCCTGTGAGGGACCAATATCCCACTTTACAAATGAGGCAACTGAGGCTCCAAGAGGAGAAAGCACCTGCCCAGGGCCACAGAGCAGGTGAATGGTGGGGCCCAGAATGGAAACCAAGTCTGACTCCAGAGCCTGCCTCTTGATCTGCTCTGCTGGAGGACCACCACCCTGGCCACAAGTGGAATTGCAAAGGACCCAGGGCCAGAAGAGATGATGGTGACAACAGCCACACTCCTTTCATGGGCATTTATCTGTGCTGGGCAACATATCAAGGGCTTTACAAACAAGATTCCACCCAATTTTTACATGAGCGAGGCGGACACTTACTGAGCACTTACTAGGCCAGGCCCTCTCCTAAGTGCCATTTTCATTCATTTAGTCCTCATAGCCACCCCATGAGGTAGGTTGTTGTTATTATGCCAATGTACACTCAGGAAAATCAAGGCAAAGACAAGTGTCAAGGTCACAAAATTAATAAGCAACCACTGGTTTTGAACCCAGGCAGTCTATGCTTTTAACCTCAACACTATGCTGCCTCTTAGCTGCTATTAGCTTCATTTTCAGACAAGGAAACTGAGGTTCATCAAGTCCAAAGGCCCCCAATTAATAGGTAGGGGAGATACTATTTGAGTCCAGATCTGGCGGTCCTAGCCATGACACAATACCAGGCTGTACCACCTCACATGGGGAGGCATGAAAATTGGGCCCTCCGAGATTCTTCCTGGGCCATGTGGATGGACTTGATGACTGCCAGAACGGGGTTCTTACCTTCTCACAGAGAATTATGAACACAGGAGAGTGGCCTCTCTGTAAATCTGTGACAGAAATTTCCATTTTACAGTAACTCAATAAATGGAGACTGTTAAGCAAAGAATTAAGAGCAAGGAGGGACCCAGGACACCCCTAAGACAGTGAATGAAGTCCTAGCCCTAGAGTTAGGGCTGTCTAGTGTTGTGAGAATTGGATTGTGTGTGTGGTCTAGCCTGTAGTCCCATATCCTTAGGGAATATGTGTCCAGAGGTGGGAGCCAGAGCCTCCAGAGATAGGGTGGGAAAGTATAAGAAGGGAGTCTGAGGGCCAGCGGAGTGGCTCAGTTGGTTAAAACCTCGCTCAAGAGTGTGAGCTGAGCTCTGAGCAACAACAGTTCGATGCCCAGCCCAAGCTGAGCTGCCGCTAAGCTGCCAACAGGTGGCAGGATGGCCCAGCTAAAAAAATAAAAGTAAATAAAAAAAGAAAAGAAAGAAGGGAGCCTGAAACACACATGTACAAAGTGCGGTCAGGGCTAGGAGTCCTGAGAGCTGATTTAAAACAAGAATCAGGGACTGGGCCAGTGGGTCAAGAACCTCTAGGCTGGGAGTCTTGCTGGGGAAATGAACCAGGCCTGGCAATACCTGTGTGGACGCCCCACTTGCAGAAGAGGCTACTTTCTGAGAAACCGGTGGCCCCAACGATCTGCCCAATCACGTGCACCTCAGCCATGGCCCTGAGAGGGGAAAAATACAATCACAGCCCTGTTAAGTACACTAATTTCCACCTGACAGATGGGAAAACTGAGGCTCTCCAAACAAGGGGTAGTGCTAGGATTCCAAGCAAGTTTCGTCAAGCTACAGAGGCTGGGGTCTAAACCATGATCCTAACTGCCTTTCCAGGAGAGCCTTGAAAGAATGAGGGCTGGGCTGACAGGCTGACGCCTAACTCAGAAGGCCCCGAAAATAACCTCTTCCTCCTAGTGCAGCGGAAAGACCCGCCCATAAGCACAAAAGCTCCGCCTCCTAATGTCGTCGGCTCCCCCCAGCTCCCGGAGACGCATGTATGCTAAGTGCAGAGTGGCCAAAGCCCCGCCTCTAAGCATACGCATGCGCTATTCCTACTTCAAAACACCTATCAGGAGGGGGGAAAACGGCAGCTGGGTTGGAGTTCATGGGCCTGACCTGACTCTCTCGGCGGGCGCTGACTTCCCAGGCCTAGTTTGCTCCTCTCCCAGGACCTTCCAGCCAGCGAGAGATCTGAGGTTCCGATCCTTTCCAGGTCGCGCCGCCTTCGGCCTCCCTGATTGTTGCTAGGGCAACAGCTGCCTCCCTTCCTTGCCTTTCACCCGCCCTGCGGGTCGCTTATTGGCCCTAGCTGTCCGTGGGGGCGGGGCTAAGGTGTGATGGACGTTCTCTCCATTTTGGGAAAAGCATCTTTGCAGCCACAACACAAGTTTCTGCCATTTGGGGCGTGGCCTAGAAGCCGCCATCTTGAGTGTGGCTGAGGCAGTTTGAGTGCCAACTGTATTTCCCACAGATAACTCTTCACAAAGTAAACAAATTCATCGAGACCCCATACCCCTCCAACGGGGACCACCAACCAGAGTCTTGAGCCAGGGCCAAGGGGGACTCTTCCTCAGAAGAGTCCATTCTCTTGCCTCATGACTAGAAAAAAAAAAATCCTTCCTTATTCAGATACTCAAGAAGTTGAGGCGGGGATTTCCTTCCTTTTTTAAAACTAGCCAGGCTCCAAGGGACTGATAATCCAACTTCCCTCTAAGAAATACTGCCTAGTTCTTCTGTTAGTGCTGATTCTGAGCAAGGACGGGGGTGTGGGGAAGGGGTAGAAATGAGGAACTGAGGCCCCCTTATCTGCAGATAATCTGCTTCTGGAAGACTGGGCTCTGCCAAGTAACTTGTCTTGTGACCTTGCACAGCTCTAAGGTTTCAGTTTTCTCTTCCATGTAGTGGGCACAAGGAGAATGACTGAGTAGATGCCCTCACACATCCTGATTTCCTGAGCAGTGCCTCCCTCACTTTCTAAGGAGAGTTGAACCTTAGCGCTTTATTAAACCAGCCCAGAACAATGAATCACCCTGAACCAGAACCACCAGCTAAGCCATCGCCAGATTCCTGACCTACAGAAACTATGTCAGTGATAAATATTTGTTGTTTTAATAAGCAACTGAATGTGGGGGATAATTTGTTATGCAGCAATAATAGATAACCAATACAAATACGTAATGAATTTAGTACAGTGCGTGGCACATAGGAAACACTATAAAGTTTGCTTTATTACTGGTTTTTATTGTTACTGAAATAAAATATTTTACATATTTTTGCAAGAAGTATAGTGAATATGTCTGACTGCTTTTTATTTTCAACTCTTTAAAAATTTTGTTAAAATATGCATAACATAAAATTTATATCTGAACTATATATATTTTTTAAGATTTTATTGGGGAATTGGGGGAGGGGAACAGCGTTGGGGAATCAGGGAAGGGGAACAGACAAGTTGCTGTCCTTTTGTTCTTCAGTCTAGTTGTGGAGGACGTTGCTTCACTGGCCCATGTTGGTATCGTCATTGCATTCTTCCCGGATGAGGCAGATTGGTCACCGGCCTCTGGATGGTCGCTCACCACAGCTCTTGGCAGCTCACGCTGGCTGCCGGCCACTCACTGTAGCCTATGGCAGCTCACTGCAGCAGGGACTGCAGCCTACACCGTCGCTGGGGCTCGCACAACCCAGCTCCAGGTGGAGCTGTTGTTAGCTGTAGAGGGCAGTGTCACTGGCCCTCATATGTGAGATCCGAACCGGGGCCACTGGCACCCCCAAACCAGCTCTTAACCAATGCGCCACTCGGCCAGCCCTGAACTATTTTTGTTTGTTTGTTTGTTTGTTTGTTTTTAGCTGAGCCATCCTGCCACCTGTTGGCAGCTCAGCTTGGGCTGGGCATCGAACTGCTGTTGCTCAGAGCTCAGTTTGCACTCTTGAGTGAGCTCTTAACCAACTGAGCCACTCAGCCACCCCGGCCCTGAACTATTTTTAAGTGTACCATTCAGTGGCATTAAGTACATGCATATGATTGTGCCCCCAATCTCTAGAACTCTTTTCATTTTGCAAAACTGAAACCCTGGGCCAGCCGAGTGGCGCGGTGGTTAAGTGCTGGCTTGGGAGGCCAGCGGTCCCGGTTCGGGTCCCACATATGAGGGCCAGTGACACTGCCCTCAAAAAAAAAAACAAAAAAAGAACTGAAACCCTGTACCCATGAAACAACAGCTCCCCCTCCTCTCCTTTCCCAGCCCCTGGCAATCACCATTCTACTTTGTGTCTCTGTGAATTTGACTGCTCTATATACCTTGTATAAGTAGAATCATTTAGTGTTTGCCCTTTTATGATTGGCTTATTTCATTTAGCATAATATCCTCAGGGATCATCCATATTGTAGGGCATATCAGAATTTCCTTCCTTTTAAAAGCTGAATAATATTCAGTTGTATATACACACCCTGTTTTGTTCATCTACTCATCTGTTGATGGACACTGAGTTGCTTCTACTTTTTGGACTATAGTGAACAATGCTGCTATAAAATTGGGTGTACAAATATCTCTTCAAGACTCTGCTTTCAGTTCTTTGGGGTGTTTACCCAGAAGTGGAATTGCTAGGTCATATGGTAATTCTATTTTTAATTTTTTGAGGAACTTCCATTCTGTTTTCCATAGTAACTGTACATACTGTGTTACATCTTGCTTTTTTCACTCAATGATGCATTTTTGAAATTTATCCATGTCAGTATATAAAGATCTAGCTCACTAGTTTTCAAAAATAACTGTTTTGAAGTATAATATATGTACAGAAAAGTGCACAAATCAAAGATAAAGAGCTGGATCAAATTTCATGAGCTGAACTCGCGTGGTAACAGAACTCAGCTCAAGAAAAGAACACAAGCAGCTCCCCAGGATACTTGTCCTGTCTCTTCCAGGATGCCCCAAGGGTAACCATTAACTGGACTTTTAACAACAAGCATTAATTTTGCCTGTTTTTGTACTTTATATAAATGAAATCACACAGTATGTATTGTTTTGTGTCTGCCACCTTTTGCTCAGAGTTTTGTTTGTGAAATTTATTTATGCTGTTGCTTGGGGCTGTAGATTTTTTTTTTTTTTTTTTAGATTTTATTGGGGAATTGGGGGAGGGGAACAGCATTGGGGAATCGGGGAAGGGGAACAGATAAGTTATTGTCCTTTTGTTCTTCAGTCTAGTTGTGGAGGACGTTGGTTCACTGGCCCATGTTGGATTATCACTGCACTTTTCCCGGGTGAGGCAGTTGCTCACTGGACATTGGACGGCCGCTCACGGTGGCTCACGCCAGGTGCCAGCCACTCACACTGGCTGCCAGCCATTCACTGTAGCTCATGGCAGCCCACTGCAGTAGGTGCCATCGCTGGCCACTCAAGGTAGCCCAGCTCCAGGTTGAGTTGTTGTTCACCATCTTAGGTGTAGTGGGTGCAGCGTCCCTGGCCCTCATGTGGGATCCAAACCCAGGCCCTGCAACCAATGAGCCATTTGGCCAGCCAAGAATTCAGTTCTTGTTTAATATAATATTCATAACTCATTATTTCCAACAATCAAATCTTCCTAAGAACAAGGGAGGCTTCTGCCATATAATCATAATACCAATTAAACATTTTCCATAGTATCAATTTAACATTGATACAAAACTATCATCTAATTTATAGTTTATATTCAAATTTCCCCCATTGTCCCAATAACATACTTTATCACCATTTATCCTACATCCAAGATCACACTTTGTATTTAGTTGTCATGTTTTCTTACTCATCTTTAATCTAGAACAGGCCTGCCAGGTTTTAAATTTTTTGTTATTGTTTTGTTGTTCATGACAGTGACGTTTTTGAGGAGCACACACCAGATCCTTTATAGTTTCCCTCAATTTGGCTTTGTCTCGTGTTTTCTCATACTTAGATACAAAGGATGGATTTTGAGCAAGAAAACCACAGACATGATGTTGTGTCCTTCTCAGTGCAAATCAGGGGGACATGAAGTAGATTTTTGCCATTACTGGTGATGTCAACTTCTATCAGCTGGTTAAGGTGATGTCTGCCAGTATTCTCTACTAATACTATTTTTTTTCCTTTCTAATAAATAAGTCATCTGTGGGAAGATACTTTGAGACTAGATAAATATCCTGTTCCTCATTGAACTTACATCAATGATTTAAGCCTCCATTGATGATCCTGGTTGGAAATCCATGTTTAATATTCCAGGACCATCACAAACCCTGAGAGGCCTGGGCCTCTTGTGACACCCCAAAAGCAGTGGTTTTGGGGGGACTGTACAAGGCTGATGGTGGCCAGAGAGATCTAAATGGAAGTGAATGAACCTCTAGGGTGGCCTACGGAGATGAAGAGACCTATAGAATTCAGAGATTCGGAAAAAACTGAGGTTGGTGGGAATTCATGCCCCCATACTACTGATATGTACTAAAGGTCTACTTCGTGCTAGGCGCTGTTCTAGACTCTGAGGCACAGCAGTGAACAAAATAGATCAAATCTCAGGCCCACTGCAGGTGACACCGATTGCGAGGATTGAAACTACAAACAGAAACTTACAATAGTCTCTCCCCTATGCCCCGTTTTACTTTCCACTGTTTCAGTTACTTGAGGTCAACCACGATCTGAAAATAAGAAATGGAAAGCTCCAGAAATAAACAATTCATAAGTTTTAAATTGTGCGCTATCCTGAATAGCATGATGAAATCTCATGCAGTCCCACTCCATCCTGCCCAGGATGTGAATCATCCCTTTGTTGGATGAATCAATGTTATCTGCCCATCAGTCACTTAGTAGCCCTCTGGGTTATCAGATTGACTGTTACTTTATCAAAGTGCTTATGTTCCAGTAACCTTTATAGTCAGAAGGTCAATAGTCACTTAACATTATGTCGCAATGCCTATGTCACTCACCTCACTTCATCTCATCACATAGGTATTTTATCATCTCACATCATCACAAAAACGGTGAGTACAGTGCAATAAGATCTTTTGAGACAGACACCATATTCACATAACTATAGTATGTTGTTATAATTATTCTATTTTATTATTATTATTGTTAATCTCTTACTGTGCTTAATTTATAAATTAAACTTTATCATAGGTATATATAGAAAAAACATAGTAGATACAATTTGGTACTATCCCGGGTTTCAGGTCTCCACTGGGGAGCTTGGAACATATCCTCTGTGGATAAAGGAGGACTACGGTAATATATGTCATAGTGATAGGCAATATGAAAAACCAGCGAGAGCAAGGTTAAAGAGATAGAGCAACAGGGTATCTCTCCCAGAGAACACAAACCTGCTCCCTCTTCCCTCTCATCTACCCTCCCATGGGTCTCCCCATCTGCCCTCTGCCAGAAACTGTGGCTGATTCAAGTGCACTTGCAGACACCATCTGCTCTCCCCAGGAGTGGGGCCTGTGCCAGCTCCAGCGTCTGGTCTCTTGGCACAGAGCCCTGGAGCCCTGGAGCGAGGGAACTCTGGCTGGCCCCACACCAGGCTGGGGAATCCTCTAGTTTGGCTGATGGGGACTGATGAGATGGAGGGCTTCTGGGAAGGGGAAGGCAGTGCAAGCTGGCTGGGCTCCCTGACAGAGGTGGAGGCCAGTAGGTCGAGAATCCCCTAATCAGATTGATGGAGATGGATATAAATAATAATATGTATAAACATCATCAAACATGTTTAGAGCCTACTTTCCCAAGCTTTGGGTAAACGTTGGACATTATATCACACCTAATCTAAATGGTTTATGTATATTCTCACATCTAAGAGGCAGGAAATATTTACTCCATTTTACAGATGAAGAAATTGGGGTTCAAGGGCCAGCCGAGTGGCTCAGTTGGTTAAGAGCTCGCTACGAGTGTGAGCTGGGGGCCGGCCAAGTGGCACAGTGGTTAAGCACTGGTTTGGGAAGCCGGCGGCCCAGGTTCGGGTCCCACATGTGAGGGCCAGTGACACTGCCCTCAAAAAAAAAAAAAAAAAAAAGAAGAGTGTGAGCTGAGCTCTGAGCAATAGCAGTTCGATGCCCAGCCTGAGCTGAGCTGCTGCTGAGCTGCCAACAGGTGGCAGGATGGCTCAGCTAAAAAAAAAATTAAAAATTAAAAAAAAATTGGGATTCAAAGAAATGATGGCATAATCCAGAGGTCACACAGCGAGTGCATTGAAAAGCCTGGGAAGGAACTCAGGTCCGTGTTAGTTCAAATACTCAACCACCACCTGTACCACCTGATAACCAGCACATCACCCCATCCTCGGTCCATTCCTACTTCCGCCTCCTTTCCCTGGAAGCCCCCTCCCCACCACCTGCTTCTGCTTCCTCCCCTTCCCTGGGGACTACAAGAAATACAGCCCTTGGTTAATCTGCTGGGCTTAGTTCCTGTTAACCTCGGCCAAGTGAACACACATTTCTGAGCCTCCGTTTCTTGATCTGCAAAATCGGGATAGAGAAATAGAGCTATGGAGAGAAATCAATGCAATGATAATGCAGGTAAAAGCACTTAACCCAGGGACCGGTGTGGTCTGCACTCAGTGAACTGGTTGGCCGTGTGCTCTTAGGCTAGTACCTAACCTCTCTGGGCCTGTTTCCTCCTCTGGATAGGTGAGAGTGCCTTTTAGGTCGTTCTGAGGACTAAATGTGCTCGAGTATATGTAAGCACTAAGCACCGGGCACACAGTTGGCAGTAGCTGCTGTTACTATTATTGGGCAGAAGGTGGTGAGGGTAGGTGGAGGGTAGGCCAAGCCATGGAAGGCCCTGCAGGATCACGATTGGGGGCGCACCCTCTTTCGCTCCGCAGCGCTTGGGCCTGGGCTCAGGGGATCAGGGCTCGCTGTCCTGGAGATACCCCTCCTGCTCCGGCACACCTTGGGGGCAGGAGCCAGCATCCGGCGCTGACGTCGACCTTCAAGGCCCGCTGCTCGGCCGCTGCGGAGGGCGGAGCCGGGAGGCTGCCGCCCCGCCTCCATCCCTGCCCCTGGTCGCTGCGGACCGTGCGCGGAGAGAGGAGCCAAGCGGAGCGTGAGGACCCCGTGCCTCTAGGTCCAGGGGACGCGGGGCTCACTGAAGTCCCCACCTCCGAGTGGCAGCGTCGGGGTGGGTTTCGGTGTAGAGGCCCGGGAGGTCCCGGCATCAGGCCGTGGACGGTGAGTGAGGGGCCCAAGGGGGGGCACCGCCCCACCCTCGGGTCCCGTTATTGGTGTTAGGGAGGCAAACCCATGGCGAGGAAATAGACCCAAGCCAGGTTTGGAGTGAGGGCTTGAGATTTGGTGGCCGCTGTGATGATCGTGGGGCGAGAATATTCATTGTGATTGAGTGTGTAAGAGTGTGGTGGGTGGGTTGGGGGCGTTATGTGAGAGGTGTGCCAAGGAGCATTCTGATAAAACAGGAGGTGCCTGGGGAGCTGGTGGGTGTGCAGGGGGTTGTGTGGGATTATAGATGTAGATGGAGTAGATGAGGGGTGCATGGACTGGGTGTTTGGGGCAGGTGTGCTAGGGAAGTGATGGGAAGAGGGGAGAGTATCCTGGGGTATCCGTGCAGGAAGCCTGTGCATATGTGTGCATATGGGGGAACTGATACTGGGGGGATTAAGAGTGTGCAAGGAGCCACTTGGGATGAGTGTGTAAGAAGGTTTGGGTGTTTTCTGGGGGCTGATATTATCTGGGGCAAGTATTCAAGGAGTCCTTGGGAGATGAAAGCATAGGTGGAGGTGAGGGTGGGGCCTGTCTGAATGGGTTTATGCTTCAGGGACTTGGGTATTGGAGAGTTCAGGTTTAGGCACAGGGAGTGTGATCTTAAATGAAGTGCAAAGCGTCATTGGGAAGGAGTGTGGGGGGAGAGGGGTCTTGTGTTAACCCAGGATGGGTGTGTAGTTCATGGGGCAAGTGTGTAAACATGCCTTGGAGTGTGCAACATGTGGTTTTTGCCTGAGCAGATAGAAGCCCAGAATAGAATGTTCAGACTCCTGAGTTCTCTTCACAACTTGGGCCAGCCTCTTTTAGTCTCTGGGCCTCAGCTTTACCATCTGTAAAATGAGTCCGAGGGTTGTTGAAATAATTAGTCTCTGCCTGGAGTCTCTCCAGAGTTGGGGATCAGGAGAAGGATGGTGAATCTTTTGCAACTTGTCTTTTTCTTTCCCCTACCTTAGGAATCCCCTCTGGGAACCTCTCCCCAGCCATGGATAGCCCCAGTCTTCGAGAGCTCCAACAGCCTCTGCTGGCAGGTGTAGGCTGCGAGACCTCCATCCAGAAGCCTGGCGAGCCTGAGCTGGGGTTCCCCTTTGGAGAGACAGCCTTTGCAGAGTCTCTGAAGGGTTGGCAGTTCCTGCCACCACCTCTTCCCTCTATGAGCCCTTACCTGGGGGAAACAGGGCCCGCTGACCTTGAGGTAGGAGCAACAGGCCTTTGTGAGAGCTGGGTAGGGAGCTGGAGGTGATCCCAGCTGTGGCCAATATTTGACAGGCTGGCGGCTGGGGTACCTGGCTTTAGCCTGAAGTCTCACTTCCCAGCTGTGTATGGGCTTCCTAGATTTCCAGCTGTAGTTTTCCTGTTCTCCCTCTTCCCTGGTTTCTTTAGCTATTTTTCTCCAGATTTGCCTGTCATTTTTGTTTCCTTGCCTTTGGCGCTTTGTCTCTCTTCCTTCTGATTTCTGAGTCCATTTCTGTTCAGAGCCTATGCACCTCTGGCCTTTGATACCCCTGATCTCTTTTTTCAAGTTCATGTCACTTTTATAATTTCTTATTCCTTGTACATACTGCCAAGCTCATCTTTTATTTCTTTTTTACAATTTTTTTTTTTTTGAGGGCAGTGTCGCTGGCCCTCATATGTGGGACCCGAACCAGGGCTGCTGGCCTCCCAAGCCAGCGCTTAACCACTGCGCCACTCGGCCCGCCCCTCATCTTTTATTTCTTAAATATGGTTTCCCATTTACTATTGCTGTATAAGAAGTCATTGCAAAACAAGCTCAAAACAATAATTATTATCACTCATGGTGTCTGTGGGTCAGGAATTTGGGAAGAATTCGGTTGGGTGTTTCTGTCTCAGAGTCTTTCATGAGGTTGCAGTCAGGCAGTGGCTGAGGTTTGGAAGAGTCAGGGGCTGAAGCAGCTGGGGGCTGCCTGGGTGTCTCTCTCTTCATGTAGTCTTGGGGTTTCTACATGGGTCTCCCCATGTGGGCTGCTTTGGGCTTCCTTCCAGCATGACGGCTTCAGGGCCGTCAGACCCCTTAACGTGCCTCCAGCCTCCACCATGAGCATCTCAGCAAAGCAGGAGCTGCCTCACCTTTTCCTCACTTAGGAAGTCATGTAGCATTACTTCCACTAGATCCCATCAATTATGAGGGAGCCACATCCTGTCCAGACTCAAGGACAGGGGACACAGACCTCACCCCTGATGGGTCACACTGTAAGAAGTATCAGTCACACTGTAAGAAGAACACTAGAATGGGAGAGAGGATTGTGGCCATTTTGGGAAAACAGTCTGCCACATTGTGGCAGTATCGCTCTGACATTGTATGTGTCATAATTGCATTGTTTGAAGACTTTGAAGGCCTTATTATTTCTACTCGTTCTTATTCACAGTTCCTTATGTGCCTGGTTATCTTTGACTGCATGCTGGTCATCTTATCTGCAAAATTATTTTTAAGAAAAATTATTTTAAGGTCTAGAATGAAGGTACCAAATCCACAGAGGATTTGGTTTGTTGTGGTCAGTTGCCTAGGGGCACTACCAAAGATCTTTTTTTTTTTTTTTGAGGGCAGTGTCACTGGCCCTCACATGCGGGACCCGAACCGGGGCCGCCGGCTTCCCAAGCCAGAGCTTAACCACTTTGCCAATCTGCCGGCCCCCCAAAGATCATTTTTAATGTATTGGGTTGTCGGAAAAGTCATGAAGCATTTTGCAACGAAAAACAGAAAAAATAAATCATGACTTTTCCAACAACCCGATAGTTTAACGTTTGATTGAAAAGTTAATCTTCCTGAGACTGACAAATGTCCGCAAAGCAAAAGAGGTCCTTTTGTTCATTTGAACTCTTTGCTAACTTTGCTTTTCATTTCAGTTTTGGGCTTACAGTAACTCCTTAAAGTATTGTGAACTATTTGATGCAAAATTTTAAAAGTATAAATTCTTTATCTAGAATATATAGTTTCAGCAGATAGGGTTGAAACTAGTACCTTAGGCCACCGAGCTCTCTCTCCTAATCTCCATCTTTTTATAGGTTCCTGTACCCATCGGTGTCTGTTTCCATTTCACAGGCATTTAACGCAGAGATTATAAGCAGTGGGAGTATCCATGATTGGACATGTGAATTTGAAATTGAACTCAAAGCTTTGGTTGTGGGTGGGCTCTTCTCTGAAGACATGGCCACAGCTTCCCCTCAAATGGATCCAAGATGTAGAAAAGTCAAGAGCCTGTATCCTGGAACATTTATTTTGTCTTGATGTTTTTAGGGAGGCCCTGGTATTGGTCTTTGGGGGCTTTGGGGAGCAGAGCAGGGAAAGTGGGTAGAGATGCCCACCCAGGCCCTCTCCTACCCTTAGGATGTGTCATCCAGTGACAGCGACTCGGACTGGGATGGGGGCGGCCTTCTCTCCCCGCTCCTACCCCATGACCACCTCGGCTTGGCTGTCTTCTCTATGCTGTGCTGTTTCTGGCCTGTGGGTATTGCCGCCTTCTGCCTGGCCCAGAAGGTCAGTCTGTGTGTGGGGCAGGGAGACTGGGTATAAAAGAGAAAAATACATTCAAAACACAGAACAAAATAGAGGAGCTAGGCCTGGGGCAGGGTGGGGGTGGGGTGAGATGGAGAGGGCTTGCATGGAAACATTCAGGGGTAAAATGAGGTGTTTCACAGAGGGTTGCTGAGGTTTAAGAACCTCAACTCAAATCCTAAGTCTGCCACTCTCTGTGGGCAAGCCATTGAACTTCCCTGTGCCTCACTTTCCTCATCAGTGAAATGGGAATAATTCCTGCCTCGGGGTCATTGTGAGGATCAAATGAATTAGAATGGCAGCAAACAGTCATATACATATATTTTTATTAGTCACCCAGTATTCTCAGTGCCCAACTGTGCCTGACCCACAGTGGTATTCCCTATTTTTGGAATACATGAATGAATGCATGGGTGTGTCCTATGGGGAAGGGATGGGGGCTTTGGGAAGCAGGGTGGGAGAGGGGATGCCCAAGTCACCACTACCCAACACCTCCACAGACCAACAAGGCCTGGGCCAAGGGGGACATCCAGGGGGCAGGGGCTGCCTCCCGCCGCGCCTTTCTGCTGGGGGTCCTGGCCATCGGGCTGGGCGTGTGCACATACGCAGCAGCCTTGGTGACCCTGGCCGCCTACCTGGCCTCCCGAGAACCACCCTAGCTGCCCCTGCATCCCACACAGAACCAGAGGCCAACGGCCCAGCGTGTCCTCAGGCGGAATGGAGAATCCGGGTGGATGTGGTGGTGACAGCATCCAGCAATGGGACAGAGCTAGATACCCCCCGCCCCTTCCTGGCTGCTGCAATGTGAGATTAAATACCAGACACTCTTGCAGCCAAACCTGTGTCAGTCTTTGTGTGCGGAAAAGTGGGGTGGGGGAGCCTAACAGGCTGTCCCCAAGGGGCTCCAGGAAACCTCAGAGGAGAAGGGGGAAACTGAGGGGCCAAGGGTTTACAAGTTGCAGAATAAGGGTGGTCAGTAGAGAATTAGAACCAAGTGCCAAGTCCTTACTCCTTTGCACATTAGCTGTGTGACCTCAGCTCAAGTGACTTCTTGTTGAGCCTCACTTTTTCTCATCTGCAAAATGGGAGACTATGTTTTCCACACTTGGGAGCTGTGGTGAGAACCAAATGTCATACATGTAAATGGCAGTCTCCCTCTGAGCTCTTTCAACAGCAAATGGCAGAAACTCAACTCAGACTGCCTTATGCAAAAAAGGGGAAGAAAGTTGAGATAGAAGAGGATTCAGGGGCTCAAACAAGATGGTCTGGTCTCTTCATCTCTTGGCTTCAGTCCATACAGGCTCCCCATTTCAGGGGTAGGAAAATGGCCCCAGCAGCTCCGGTACCTGAGGTCACCTTTCCCAGGGGCCCTCTCATTGGTCTGCCTGGGTTGGGAGGCAGTCCCAGTTTAATCAAATGGCTTGAGATGGGGGGGGATGGAGCCTTAAGGTAACATCAAAGTGCTGGCATCCAGCAGGCAGAACAGATGATGTCTGCCCAGAGCACTTAGCAGAGGCGTATGGAGGTGCTCAGTAAATGGGGCCTGATATTACCAAGTAATGAAGTTGACAGGCAGTAGTTTTCTCACTCCATTTAATGCCATTCTAGTGGATCTTGCTAGAACACTCTTCCCCATTTGGCATTCTCCCATGTCTCATGGAGCATAATTTCAAGCTGAAGATACATATGCATTTCCTTCTTGGTTCATGGGGACAGAAACTACACCCGCTCAAAGGGGCAATTGTGGGGACTGTGAGTTAGTTCAGGCATGTGAAGCACACAGCAGAGGATCCATCACAAACCCCCAAACAGTGGCAACAGGAGCCACAGACCCCGTGGCTCAGCTGTGGTAGTTATTTCTTGCAGGATGCTCACATGTTCGTGGTTCCTGCCTACTAAATAAAGACTGTGTGTGTGGGGGGAGCAAATGGTGACTAAAAATACTCTCTCCCCAAATTTTCAGACACTCCTTCGCGGGTACTGCCGGGCCTGATGACCAACAAGCCTCAGCCACTTTTATGTATAGATGGGGAAACCGCAGTTCAATGTGCTGGCCTCTCCCTGAATTTATCTGAACAGTGAGGGCCTGGGACAAGGCTCTGAGCGGGACAGCTGGTCAACTAACTGGCTTCTGCACTTGTTTCCTCATCTTAAAATGGGGACTGTAACAGCCTCCTACTGTTGGGCTCAGAGTCAGATTCCCCTCCAAGCCCACAGGCCCATCTCTCTGGGCCGTCTCTTCTCTTGCCCTTGCTCCGCTGAAGCCACACCGCAGCCTTGCCATCTTCGATGTTCATTGGTCTCTGCCTGGGGCTTGCTCCCCACAGGTCCATGAGTTCGCTCCCTGGCTTCCTCCTGGCTTTTCTCAGATGTCCCCATCTTGGTGAAGGCATCCCTGACTGACGTATTAAATTTAAAACGGAACTTGTTCAAAATGCTCCCCAACCCCCACCCCTGGCACTTTTTTAAACTGTTTACCACCTGACAAACACCAAATTGATTTGTCCATCACCCCACTGCTCCTTGAACCTAGGTCTCCTGTTCACTGCTGGGTCCTCAGCACCTGGCAGGGCCTAAACACAGTGGGTGCTCAACAGGTATTAGACTAAATGAATTCATTCAAAAAATGTGCAATCCTAGTAGTTTTCCTGGTGGGGGTAAGGGAGGCCTGTCTACCCCTCTCCCCAGAAACCCCCTGGCACAGGGGCTGTAGCCTAGAGATCTCAGGTCCTTAGGTCAGGGGCCCCTGCAGCTATAGGCCACAAGCTCCCCAGGGCACACAAGGGCAGAGAGCAATGCTGGGACACCAGTTTATTTTGCACTGGAGGTAGTGGGTAGTGGCAGCAGGAGGGGCGCCGTGCCCCAGCTTGCCTCAGCTCTTGGAGTAACGCCTCTGCAGTGATTCCCGGTAGAAGCGGAAGACATGTTGCGAGGCAGCCTGGGCCGCAGCCAGGCACTGCTGGAGCTGGGAGGGGAGAGACGGATCAGTGCGGGGTGGCCCATCCCTGATTCCTAAGGCTTCCAAACCTACAGCCTCCCCCTTCATCTGGACATACCCCTTCCTTCCAGGTGAGGCACATGGAGAGGGGATATTTCCAAGTGCATTTCCTTCTTCCCCACTTCATGGGCTCTTTCTTAGAGGGGAAGAGGAGGAAAAAAGAGAAGCTGGGGCTTTAGGGTGCAGCTTCTGGCAGCTCCAGGGTCTTGAACCAACAGGATCAGGCATCCTGACAGCTGGAAGACACCTTAGAGCTCACGGAATTGGAGAGATCCTGGAATTTTAGAGCCACAGGCCTTGGGAATCCAAATAATCTTATAAGCCATGGAACCTGAGAACCCAAATCTTTACTGCCACATATTCGTAGCTTCACAGAACGTCCAAGTTGGAAATGTTCTTGGAGACGATCTGGCCCAATAGTTTCCAAATTCTTCTTCAGATTTGGAATTCAGGGGTTGCGGGGACTGCTCTGAGCTGGAAGCTGTGAGGGGCCTTTAGGGACCCCCACCTTGTGATTTCAACCTGAGCTCCTCTTTTCCTATCCCATAAATTAGACTTCCCTTTTAAAATTCCCACAAAGGTTCCTGTAGCTACAAAGTTTGAGAACTCCTTTTATTTACAGAAGGGATGCAAGGAAGGGGCCCTCCTTGAACCTTTCCGAGTTGGGACATGACCTCGTATCAGGGGGAGGGAAGGTTCACCCACATCCACACACTGGTACCTCAGCAGCGGAGTAGAGCCCCTTGGTGGTGGACATCAGCAGCTTCTGGTCCACACTGTCAAGTGCAAAGGTCAGGACTGCCCGGGCCTCCTAGGGATGAGGGGTAGAAGGTGGGGGACCTGCACTCTCCCCAGACATAATCTCGGCTGGTCCCAAAGAGGGGACTCGCCTTTCCTGCAGCCAGGAACTCCCGTGTCAAGTGTAGTTGTTTTTGACTACATACTCCCCCACCAGCTTTCCCAGCGAACGCTGCCTTTCCTCTCAGAATTGCTCCCCACAACAGATTCTACCCACGTTTCTGACAGGTTGCCAAGCATGGTATTCCTGCCCTGTATGGGTAGCCACAGCACAGGAGTCATTTACCTGGTACCTCCTAGCCTCCCTCTGTGCCTTGTACTGCTGGGGCCAGAAGCCAGCAAACTATTTCCCAGAGTCCCTTATGAGCTAGGTTCCACTAGTACCCCAGTAGGAGACTGGAAGGAGGGAGACCAGTATCCTGGTGCTGTGATGGCGGCAGCTGCCACAGCAGCCACGGAGGTGCGTTCCTGGCCATCAGCAGCCAGGGCAAAGCCAGGAGCTGGCTGGAGGCTTCTGATCTCTGGGCATTCCCCCCTCTTCCTTGTGGCTCTTTCAGCTCTTCCCATACTGTTGTAAGCAGTTCCCTGCATTAAATTCTCTCAGTCGGAAATCCCCCAAGTGGTTTCTGCTTTCCTGACTGGATGTGATGGAGGCAAATAACCAGAGCAACCACAGTCCACGGCCCTACACCACCTGGCCTTCATACCTACCTTTTCTTGCTTGGCTGTGGGGTCCAGCACGAGGGTCCCATCAGAGTCCAGGGCACAGGTGATCCCACAGAAGAGGGCCCGCATGGGCACACCTGCATCCACCAACGCTATGCAGGCGGCGTTCAGGCAACAGGCCAGGAGCTGAGTGCCACAGGGAGTGGTTAAGAAGAGTTTCTACTGCAGGGCAGGCCAGCAGGGTGTGTCCGTGCCTCCATCCTCTCTGCCAGTGCTTCAGGCAACATCACTAACTGATCATAGGAAGGCAGGATGGCAGAGTAGTTCTAAGTGATTCTGAGATCAAGTAACTTTGGCTTCCAGAATTGACTTTGCCATCTCTGAGCTGTGTAACCTTGAGTAAGTGACTTACTCTTTCTGAGTCTCAATCAGGGATCATGATATTCAACAGGCTGGCATGTGCTAAGCACCTTCAGGGAAACGGCAGAGAGGGAAGAAACCTTCCAGACCATATGGGAAGTACTGGCACAGCCAGGCCTGGAGCCTGGGAATCTGGCAGGCAGCTGCTACCACTGAGAGACTGGCAGGCGGATGGAGGGGAGTCATTACTGCTGCCCTCAGGGAGCCCACAGTCCAGGGGAGGGGTGCGGCTGTGGTGAGGTGGAAGGCAAGCACAGGGCTGAGTCAGATAGCTGGTGTGACCTCAAATTTCCTTGTCTTTGCGCCCCAGGTCTAGCACCACGGGTAAGGGCCCAGGCTTTAGTATCTATCAGTTCCACCTCTTTCATTGACCTTCTATTACCTTCCTCTGAGCTTCAGTTTCCCCCACTGTGAAATGGGGTTCCAGCAGCCCTCCCCTCTGTCTGTCTATGAAGTGTCTGCGCCAGTGAGGCCTTCTAGAAATGCCCATTTCTGACTCTCTGTCACCCAAGCCATTAGGGATCTTTCAAGGCTGAGCTGCTGACCCAACTGCTCTGCTGCTCCGGGCACCCCCAGTGTTGAGCCTCAAATCTAAGCTCAAGGTCAGAGTGGAGGTCAATGACACAGGCTTTGCAGTCAAAACAGGCCTGGGTGTGAGTTTTGTCTCTGCTGCCTTCAGCTCTGTGACCTTGGACAAGTGACTTCCCCTCTCTGGACCTCAGTATGCTCACTTGAGACATGGGAACATAAAAACACCCATCTGTCGGGGGTCTTGGGGCTCTAGAACCAGAAGGCTTGGGCTCAAGTCCTGGCTCTGCTACTTACTAGATGTGAGTTGATCTTGCCATGTGGAAAAAATGAGTTAACATGTGTAAAGCACTCAGAACAGTGCTTGACACACAGTAAACACTCAGGCTGTTTGTTATTCTTTTTCAACAAGTTGGTACCCGTCAAATGTTTGGAGGTCTTCCGGCTAGTGGAGGGTGTGCACATGGCCATCAGCAAGGGAGGCCATCAGGGAAATTGTGGAGGATTTCCTGGAGGAGGCAGCTTGGGGAAAGGATACAGAGCCAGCATCACTGACGATCTGCAGCACGACGCTGATGGCCGTGCGGGGGTGCAGCGTTCCCAGCACCACCGCTTCACACGTGTTCCTGATCAGCCTCTCCCGACTCTTCTCCGCTACGCCTGGGGAAACCAGGGGTGGGGTGGGGTCAGACTCTTCCCTTCCTCCATATGACCCACCCAAGCCTCTGGAAAGGGCCTGCAGTCTCAGCCCAGGGCCCGGCATGGATGACACAGGATTCCTAGTGGGAAGGAAACAGGGCCTGGCTGCCACCCACCCCACCCTGCCACCTCCAACTTCCAGCAAGGGAGCCTCCTGGGGAAGGAAAACCCCCGAGTCCCCATGTCCCATGATGTTTCCCAAGCCCATCCCAGTGGGCCCAGCCCCCGGGGGTGAGGGAGACTGGGTAAAAGGATGAAAAGAAGGGAGGAAAGGAAGACCGAAAGAGACTGGAGGCAAAAAGAAAAGTGACAGAAGCACAGAGACTCAGAGGCAGGGTTGGAGGAAGAGACAGCAATAGCTGAGGGGAAACGAGAGGGGACAGTGGAGACTGGGGATAGCAGAGAGGAAGAAGCCAGGTGAGAGGTCCCAACAGACTGGACATTTGGAGATCCAGCCTGGCCCGGCCCAGTTACCAGGCAACCCGATCTTCGGCCTCAGGATCACTTCCAGTGTGGCCTTATTGAAGATCTCTTTGCTGATCTTCACCTCAGCCGGCCCGTACACGCCTGCCAGGACGGAGGTATCCCCTGTGGGAAAGAGCACGGAGACCTCACCCATGTCCACCCTGCCACTGGGGCCCACTGTGCGGCACTTAATAGGGTGGGCTCTGAGCCGGATGGCCAGGGTGCCCCACGTCACCCCCACTCCAGTCCACCATTTGTTGTCAGCGGTTCTTGAGTATTCGTTTCAATTCTGTCTCTGCTTTCTCAACTGTAAAATAGGTATAATAACAGTGCCTCTCGTACAGCATTGTGATGAGTAAATGAGATAATCCTGACACTACCTGGTCCATGCTGAGTATGAAACAGACTGTAGCTAATATTAAACTGTAACAGGAAGTTCTTCCTGAGAGCTACCCCTCTCTCTCTTACTGCAGCTGGTCTCCACTTCTCCTTGCAAAGCTTCCCTAGCCCAGCTCTCTTCCCTCAGGCTCCCATCCCCAAACTCTGCAGCAGGCAGGACAGCTGAGAAAAGGGCTGAACTTGTGGGCATGGGTCCTGACTCCTGCTTATTTCCCCATTGTGGGAATGAACCAGAAAAGGGGAAGCAAGACTTGGGAAATAAAAAGCCTGGCTTCTCGTCCTGTTTGCGTCCTCCTGGCTCTGTACCCTCAGCTGATTTTGCTCACTTCTTTGGGTCTTAGTTTTATCAAATGCAAATTGGAGAGACTAGACTACAGCAGTGGCTTCCTAACTTTTCTGACTATAACTCCCAATAAGAAATACGTTTTACAGCAAAACTCAAAACTCCCTCAAATCTCCGTGCATGTAAATGGAACAAAGGCCTCACAAAACATCTCTGACCATTACTGCTTTGATATATTGATATTTTCTACTCGATTCCAATAAAAAGAACCACCAACAAATTCTGTGATTCTCAACCCTGGCTGCACACTGAAATCACTGTGGAGCTTTAAAAGACTCTGATGTCCAGGCCTCTCCCCCAGAGATCCTAATTCAGCCACTCAACGTGGGGCTCAGGCATTGGAGGTCAGAGCACAACAGGCCATTCTGGGGTGTGTGTGTGTGTGTGTGTGTGTGTGTGAAGCGGGGGACATCTGCGACCTGCAACATGGAGCAGAGCTCAGGTACAGCTTCAAAACACTGCCCTATGGCCGGCCGAATGGCTCAGTTGGTTAAGAGCTCGCTCAAGAGTCCGAGCTGAGCTCTGAGCAACAGCAGTTCGATGCCCAGCCCGGGCTGAGCTGCCACTAAGCTGCCAACAGGTGGCAGGATGGCTCAGCTAAAAATACCAAAACAAAACAAAAAAAACCACTGTCCTGCAACCAGAAGGACCGCAGCAGTTAATTAAAAGTGCGGAGGACCAGCCTCAGTAGGCATAGGGTGGGTTCTGGGGCTCTTCATTTTAAGGTCACCAGAGGTTCTGAGGCCAGAAGCACCTGGAACACACCTTTAAGGGTCTTCAAGGATTCCCCTTGTTGCAAGGTCCTGGGGCTTTGGAGTTTTAGAACACAGAAGAATCTAACAAACTCCAGGCATCTGGTTTTAGCAAGACAGCTAAGCCTGGGGGTGGACTGGGGGTGGGGTTGGGGCTGCTTTTCCTGGGGAAGGAGGAGCTGCCACACAACTGAGGGTTCTCTGCACTCCAGGAGAATCTACCCCAAAGCGGGCAGTTACCCAAGAACTAAATCCACGCTGGGGTCTTCATTCCTGTTACTCCCAATGAGCTGTCTGCCGTCCACTCTCTTGTCTCCTTTTCCTCTTCTCCTTGAACCCAGAGCTCCACTGGAATGACTCTAGACAGCATCACCAATCAACCCACAGGTCTGTTCCATCCTCATGTGATGCAACTACTCAGCAGGATTGATGTCGCTGGTCAGACCTTTACATCTCAAACGTGGTCTCTGGCCTCTAGGTCACAGCGCTCTTTCGGTTTTTCTCCTGCCTTACTGGCTGTTCCTTCTCAATGTCTTCTGCTAGCTCCTCACAAGTGAGGAGACTCAGGGCTTAGTCCTGGGACCTCTTTGCTTTCCCATCTACACTCCACTTTTCTAGGTGATTTCATTCAATCAGGAGCTCAAAATACCATCTATAGCTAGAGGATTTCATATGTCCACACTGGGTCTCTCTTCTGAATTTGAGACTTGGATATCCAATGGCCCAGTCCAGACTGCCACTGTGATATCTACTAGGCATCGCAAACCTCAGGTTCCAAACTGAACTCCTCATCTGCCCCTAGCACAGCCAATCTGGGCAAAAACCTTAGCATTATCCCTCTTTTCTCATACCCCCCAAACCAAACCATCTGCAAATTTTGTCAATTTTACTGACAAAATACACCCAAAATTTCACCACCTCCATTGCTTCCACTCTGGTCTGAGACACCATCACCTTCCCCTTTCCCCATACTATCTCCAGGCAACACTGAATCGAGAGAGATTCTGTTAAAATATATTCAGATCCTGTCCCTCCTCTGAGCAAAACTTCAAATGGCTCCCACCTCATTCGCTAGGCCTTATACTTGTATGATGGGCAAGCTTCCGTACCTCTCTCCAAAACCTCCTCTCACTGCTCCAGCCACATTGGCCTCCTGACTTCCTCATGGCAAGTTCTTGCCTCAAGGCCTTTGTACCTGCTATTCCTCATGCTCGGGATGCTTTCCCTCCTGTTTATTTTCAGGGTTTGCTCCTTTACCTTTAGGTCTTTATTCAGATGTAGTTACCATCTCATTGCAGCCTTTCCCGACAATCCGATTTAAGATTGCAGTCCTCTCTGGCACACTCCATTCCCCTTCCCTACTATATTTTTTTCCATAGCATTTTACTTAGTTATCTTATTTGCTGTCTTTTTTTTTTTTTTTTTTTTTAGGGCAGTGTCACTGGCCCTCATATGTGGGACCGAACCGGGGCTGCTGGCTTCCCAAGCCAGCGCTTAACCTCCGCGCCACTCGGCCGGCCCTGTCTGTCTTTTTGACTACAGTGTAAATTCCATTAGGTCAAGGATTTAAATTTTTTTTTATTGATATATTCTCAGTTTTTGGAACAGTACTTAGCACAAATACATGTGTCCAATGAATGAAAGCAGGTTTGTAACTGGGTAGAAGGTAGTGCCCTAGGGAGAGGACTGATGCATCTATAAGGGTGATCCTTAGCCCTATCTCTAGAGGAATTATTTACCTGGGTCAGGGAGTTCAAGAGGTATTTAGCTAGAGGCAGGGGATACTTAACCAACAGGTAAGACCTGCTCCAATCAGGGCTATTTACTCAAATGGAAAGATGTGTATCCTAGTGAAAGGGATATTTACCCAATTGGTGGGGTGGGGGTGGGGAAAATCTTTCTATCAGGGTGCAGACATCACCTTTGACATTAAAAGTATTTACCTGGATGAAAGACCTGCCATGACAGGGAGTAAATTAAACCGGTAACGGTGATCTGCCAGTCTACAGGGTATTTATGCAAACAGGCAGGTTTGCCTAAGCCTGGGATGTATGGACCCAGGGTGTGTGGGCGTGCGTGTGCGTGAGACAGTAGGAAATCTAATTAAGGGGGACATTTACTCTGGTGAGATTTTCCCTGTTTTGGAGTATTCATGCTTATGGGGAGGTCTGCCCCTCTCTCCTCATAAGCACTTACTTATCAGGGTGTAGATATCTTCTCCTTTCTAGTAGGGAGGGAGAGATATATGTATTCTAACGTATTTAGTAGTATCCATCTGGGCAACAAGTTATGTACCAGCACAGGAGTGACATTTATCTGCTAGTGTCAGAGGAGGTGAGCCTTCTTTGCACGGTACACCGTTGGGCGCCCCCTGAAACAAATACGACCTGGATGAACGTGGCTCCGGCAGTATTTACCAGGCTTAAGCTCTCACCTTGCAGGAAAGAGGCAGAGCCATCCGGCCGGGACAACAGGTTCTGTTCGCAGGCAAAGTGCCGGAGGCTGCAGCCGGGGCCCCGACGGCCGGACTCCGTTCCACCCGCAGTGCTGACCTTGGCATCAGTCTGCATTGTCCGCTCCACGAGCCCAAATCGCGCGTGCAGCCGCTTCCGCACAGAAGTGCGCGCTTGCGTACAGGCTGCGCACCCAGAGCGCACGCGCCGACCCGGGAGCGCCAGGCTCTGGGGCCCGCACGTGGCTCTCCGTTTACTAACAATCTGGCCTCGCCCACTCCCGCCTCAACATTCTAGAGGAATCATTGGACGGTAGCGAAGGAGGGGCGGGCCTTGGCGTGGGCTCGTCCTACCCGAGGCCCCCGGGTCCTAAAATCCTGGTGCTCCGGTCATGTTGCCCTCTTCTTTGCCTGTTACAGAAACAACTATGATGAGGCGATCAGAGTAATTTGGGGGTAGCTAGATTGTTTTTTACACACGTATATATGTGTCCTAGGGACAGCAGGACTAGTAGTAGGTGGTTTCTTGGCAGGGTGGTGCTGGCATTTTAGTAAGGCTCATGAAGGGGCAGACCTCAGTCCCGCCGCGGAGAGGGGAGGATCGCCTAGGGGTTATTAGCCAAGATGGCGGTGGCGGCTGCCGCGGCGCGGGCTTCGGGGCCACGTCGAGGCTTGGGCCAAGTTGGTCTCCTGCTTCTGCGGCGGCTTGGCGCATGGGGGCTGGCTAGATCTGTGAGTACCTGGCACACCGGGGAGTTTTCCCCAAGGGGGAATGAGGAATGTCAACGCTGTCTTCAGAGTGTGGGGTCCCTGCAGGGAGAGAACGAAGGGCTTGTCACAGAAGGGACAAGGGTAGGGAGAGCCCCTTGGAGAGGACACTCAAAGGCACAACTTCCATTTCCTTAAGAGAGGAAAGGCGAGGCAGCTCCTTTGGGGGGGGGGGTCCTGAAGGAGGGATACAACTTGGAAAAAGGGAGGGGGTCCCTCATGAGTGGCCACCCGTCCCCACGGGAGGGACCACAGAAGGAGGCGAGAGCTTTGGCCTCAGGTGGTGGAGAGTGAAACTGCCTTCCTTGGTGACGGGAAGACTGTGTGTTTGGAAAAGAACCCCCGCCTTCCAAGAGGAGAAAAGAGAGATCAGGTACCCTGCTACCGGCTTTTATAGTACCCTGTATTTCTTTGCTACACTTCTGATTTTAAAATGAATTGCGTTAAAAAAAAAGTCGTTTGATCTTGTGTCCCCTCATCAAATACCTAGTCTGTTTTGATTACTATAAAGGAGATGATCAGTAAATATTTGTTGAAGTGATGAGAAAAGAAAAGGAGGGAGGGAGGTTCACCGGGCACTTTGTCCCCATTTTTTAGAAACAAATCTTAACTGGAAGCCCCTGTTACATACATAGCTCTACAATAGAGATATGAACTAAAATTTCACAATTAAAAAAGTAGTTGTTTAGATGATAGGTTATGAAGCGGGACCACGGTGGGTTTATATCCCTAATCTGCCCGTTTACAGTTGTGTGGCCTTGGGCGAGGGACTGCTGCTCTCTGGACCTAATGTCTTTCCCCTTCTGTGAAATGCTAACAGTGGCACTACATAGTGTGGTAGTGGAAATTAAATATGTAGAATGTTAAGAGCTGGACCTGGCATACGATAAGGCAATAGGAATGTTGGCAGCTTTTGAAAATGAGAGTGGAGGGAAGGGAGAGGGAAGAAAGGTGACCTGGATAGAGCCTGGATCGGTGAGGGCCCTGGAGGGAATTTGTCAGGATCTTGTGGTGTTGGGTCTGACCCTCTGACCCTTCAATCCAGAACGTAGGAAAGCTGGAAGCTGTGGGAAGAAGCTCTAGATAAAAGGAGAAACAAGGAGGGTGAAAGGATGGGCCAGGAATGAGGGGAAGGATCCTTGGAAGGGCATTTGGATTTTGGAAAGATTGCTGGAGCAGGGTGGGGGTAGGGCAGTCTCATGTCTTTGGGCTTGTCTCTGTCACTTTTTTAAAAAAAGCAATAAATCCTCCAAAGCTGTTCTCAGTCACTGCATCCTGTTGGCTGAGTCAGTGTTAAGTGCGCAGGACTGGGGAAAGTGTAGAGCAAGGTCATTTGTGGCTGATTAAATATTCTTCCGTCTTGACTCAGTCACTCTGCTGCCCTTCCCTCTTTCATTTTTTTATTTTTTTGATGGGAGGCGTGGGCGACAGAAGGAGAAGGTCTTTCAGAATCCCTACTTTTTATTTATATATTTTTTTAAGTTTATATGTTTTTGGAGTCCCCCGGTTTTCTTCCCCTCTTTTATCTCTCCCACTTGTTCTAAGATTTAAAGTGCCCCCCCCCTTTTTTTTTTTTGAGTGGCAGGAAGGAGGAGTAGCATTTAGTCAAAGATTTTTTTTTTTTTTTTTGAGGGCAGTGTCACTGGCCCTCACCCAGTCAAAGATTTTAGGCCAGGCTGTCAGTAGAACTTTTCACGATGTTCGGTACAGTAGCCACTAACCACATGTGGCTACTGAGCACTGAAACGTGGCTCGTGCCACTGAGAGACTGAAGTTTTCACTTTACATACAGTTGCCAACTTGTGATGGTTCCCCTTGAGAGTTTTCAACTTTATGATGGTGGGAAAGCGATACATATTCAGTAGAAAACTTGTTTTGATTTTGGATTTTGGTCTTTTCCTGGGCTAGCAATATGGTATGCAGTACTGTACTTTCTCATGAGCCTGGGCAAAGACAGTGGGCTTCCAGTCAGCCACTCACTCACGAGGGCAAACAACTAATAGTCTGCAGTGTATTTGTGTTGCCAGAGCTTTTTGCATATTGTGTTTTCACATCCCATCATGTCTCGCCCATCTGGTGAGAGGAAAAAGGAAGGCAGTGACTCTTGAGACAAACTCAAGACAATCGCCCAGTTGTAAGTTAATGTAAGTGTTCTGAGCTCGTTTAAGGCTGAGCTCTGATGTTCAATAGATTAGGTGTTTTAAATATATTTTTAAAATTTTTTATATTGGGGAACAGTGTGTTTTTCCAGGACCCATCAGCTCCAAGTGAAGTAGTTGTCTTCAATCTAATTGTGGAGAGCGCAACTCCGTGGCCCATGTGGGAATCAAACCGGCAACCTTGGTGTTATGAGCCTGTGCTCTAACCACCTGAGCTATCCGGCCGCCCCTTAAATGTATTTTTTTTTTTTTTTGAGGACAGTGTCACTGGCCCTCATATGTGGGACTTGAACTGGGGCTGCTGGCGTCCCAAGCCAGCTCTTAACCACTGCGCCACTCGGCCGACCCTTAAATGTATTTTTGATTTATGGTATTTTCAACTTATGATGGATTTATCAGGACTTTACACCATCGTAAGTCAAGGAGCATCTTATTTAATTTTAATGAATTTAAGTAGCCATAAGTGGCTTCTGGCTGTCATATTGGATGGTGCATTTTTAGCCTATCAAAGTGGAGCCAGGAGAGAGCGCCTTGCGGGGAAGTTGGGAGGCACAGATTGTAGTGCAGAGATCGGGTTATTCAGGCAGGCTGAGTTGGGAGGACGGCTGGGGCTGCCTTACTTCTGCCTGCCTGCTTGCCCCTCCTTTCACCATGGAGGCGTTTGCTTGATTCCGCTTTCCTCCCTCACCCTCCAGTTGCTAGCAGATGTGTTAGTGCTCAGGGAGAGGAGGAGGAAGACTTGATTGTCAAGGAGTTCTGAGTCAGCTTCTCAGCCACCACCACCACCAAGAAGCAAGTGGGACCTTGGCCAAGTCACTTCACTGAGCTTAGCAAGTGGGTGACTAGAGTCCCTGCTCTGTTGGAATTCAGGGAGCACCTATATCTCAGTCTGTGTGAATTAGCAGTGATGTTATTGGGTTGTTGGAAAAGTCATGATGTATTTTTCTGTTTTTTGTTGCAAAAAGGCGTCATGACTTTCCCGACAACGCAATATTTTCCTGGCCCAGCTGATCAGAAGCCTGTCTGGGTGGCTCTGGTACCCTCTGCAGTGTCTCCAAGTGTTCGGTGCCCTCTGTGTATTGTGGAATGAATGAAGATGATCCTTACTAATTTCCTAATCGTATGGGTTCGTCTCCCTCTTGGCTGTGTCTTAAGGAACCAGGCCTCTTTTTTCACATATGAAACACTTTATAATTTATACTGCCAACTCACACCCATTACTATATTTAATATAGCCACACTGCTATGACAGGTGATGAAACTGAGGCTCAGAGAGGTGAGGTCTGAACTTGGAGTTCTGAATGCCAAATCCCAGTTTCTTTTCATAGTACCAGGCTGCCAGGAGGAGAGTGACGGGCTTTGGTTCAGGTCTTGCGACATCCTGCTTCCCACAGTCTTCGTGTTTATCACCAGCCTCTGCCCAGGCCAGCTGGTGGGGAGCGGGGTGGCAGGGCCGGCCTCAGCCCCCTCCCTCCTTTACCTCAGCCTCACTGCCCATTTTCCCTTCCTTGGTTGAGCCCCTGCTACCTGGAGGCCTTTGTAGGGATATGGTCCTGTAAACATCGGCTGACAAGCCACTTCAGAGACGCTTTGCCGACCCCAACACCAGTCCCCATCAGTAAAACAAAGAGCACAGTATTACCCCCCTCAGAAATATGGTGAAGATGAAAGGAAATGATTCTTACAAAGCACTTACCATATATACCATGTGCTCAGTAAGGCCTTGAGAAATGGCTTCTCTGCTCTTTTTCTCCAGGGACAGTAAATCTGGGGTGGCCATGACTGATGCCGGGAAAGGATGGCCTCCCTCGGGGCTCCACACCTCCAGTGCCTGGGGGAGCTTAGTGTTGCTCAAACACCAGTCTCTGAGGCCAGAGAAAGCCTGATTAATCATACTTAACCGGCTCGCTAACTAGACCTTCCAGGAGATGAGTCCGCTGACATATGAGCTAGAAGTAAAGCCGGGACTCAGCTCTTTGGGTTGTTTGAAGGCATAGTGCCTCCGACTCCAGGAGGGGGAGTGAGTTTAGGTGGCCTTTGCTGTCCAGAGGACTCAGTTAACTGGCACCATCCACAAAGCCTTCTATGGCTGGATCCCATCTTCCTCTCCAGCCTCCCCAGAGAGCAGTGGTCAGACTGCCTGGCTTTGTATGCTGACACCACCACTCATGATCTCTGTGGCCTTGGATGAGTCACTTAACCGCCCCCCCCCCCATACACACACACACTGAGTTGGCTTCAGGGCCACCTCTGTTTTACGGAAGTGTGGTAATAGTGTCCACTTCACTTGACTGCTGTGCAGGGACAGTGAGCACATAAGCAAAAAAGAAAGTGCATTGTGTGGCACCCAGACACATGGTTGGCTGTTGTTACTAACGTGCTGCAGCCGTTCTGGTCTCTGGGGTGCCAGTCTCTCTTGCCTCAGAGCCTTTGTAATTCCCAGGCACTGAAGTGTTGTTCCCCAGCCTTTGCCTGGCTCACCCCTGCTTGTCCAGCAGCCCCCGGCATCACACCCTCTTCTCCAGGAAGCTTTTCCTCCTACTCCCTCTGATGCTTGTAGTGAAAAGCTCCTAAAGCTAAGGCAGGCGGATGCTTTATACCCACCACACCACAAGCCTGTGAAGTAGCAGTTCTTATTTTTTCCACAAGGGGACACAGGCTCAGGGAGACTGTCTCCTACCCAAGGTGACATAGCTGGAAAGGGACAGAGCCAGGATTCAAACAGGCAGTTTAGCTCTAGACCCTCTCAACCTCCCCTGCCCTACGATTAACCACTCAACTATCTTGCCTCCTCTGAGATCGCCCCTCTTTTTTTTTTCTTTTTTTTTTTAGTTGGGGAATTGGGGGAGGGTAACAGCTTTGGGGAATCAGGGAAGGGGAACACACAAGTTGCCGTCCTTTTGTTCTTCAGTCTAGTTGTGGAGGACGTTGCTTCACTGGCCCATGTTGGTATTATCATTGCGCTCTTCCTGGATGAGGCAGATTAGTCACTGGCTTCTGCTTAGCCATCCTGCCACCTGTTGGCAGCTCAACGGCAACTCAGCTCGGGCTGGCCTCGAACCGCTGTTGCTTAGAGCTCAGCTTGCACTCTTTGAGCGAGCTCTTAACCAACTGAGCCATTCGGCTGGCCCTCTGGTCGCTGGCTTCTGGATGGTCGCTCACTGCAGCTATTGGCAGCTCATGCTGGCTGCCAGCCGCTCTGCAGGCCACTCACTGTAGCCTATGGCAGCCCACTGCAGCATGGGCTGCAGCCTACTTGCCGGGGCTCATGCAGCCCAGCTCCAGGTGGAGCTGTTGTTAGCTGTAGAGGGCAGTGTCACTGGCCCTCATATGTGGGATCCGAACCGGGGCCACTGGCATCCCAAGACAGCTCTTAACCAACGCGCCATTTGGCTGGCCCGAGATCACCCCTCTTGATCATAACTTGTGTGTTCAGTGTTTCTCATGCATCCCTCCCCATCGTCTCCAGTTCTCAATTCAGGGCCTGACTTGGAGCAAGTGTTCAGTATCTACCTGTTTGATAACAGCTGTCAAATCTACTAGTCAGCCACTCCTATTCATTGAGCGTTTCTTCTGTGCCAGGCACTGGTCTGAGCACCTTACACACATTGACTCATTAATCCTCATGGCCACCTGTGAGATAGATACTCACATCGTCCTCTGTTTACACATGAGGGAACTGAGGCTCAGGGAACTTTAGTTACACAGCCATGGGCAGGAGTCTGCTGGGAGTCCTTGGTGCTGTAGGGAGTAGCTCCACGAGGGGCCACCCCATATTGACCTGCTGGGCAGATCAGACCATCCAGAGCAGGGCTCCCTGTTTCCTGTGTGGTGGGAGAGGATGTGGTTTCAAGGCTTTATGTAAATCTGTGTAGCCTCTGCCATTTTAAGTCACCGGCCACTGAGAGAAACCCAACTTCTCACCAAAAAAACCCAAGAAAAAGTGGGTGGAGTCACATCCTTCCTCTGCTGGCATTTTACCATCGTGGGGCATTTCCTCAGGGCCAGGCACTGTGGAGCCCTTTGGGGAGCTCACTGAATCAGCACAGTAACCCTGGGGTGGCCCAGGACAGAAAGGGCACAGCCAAGGCCCAACTCCAGTGTGTGCCGTGTACCAAGGTGCCCTGACAGTAGCTCTCCAACCTCTGGAGGCAGAAAGAGTCCTGTCCTGACAGTCTGGCTTGTTCTGAGCCCTGAGATGTTGTCCCCCTGACCCCTGGCTTACCCCTTAGAGCCTCTCCCCCAACCACAGCCCTTTTTCGACATGCATCTCCCCCATGCCTCAGTCTCTGGAGTTTGTGCTAGGACCACGGTCTGGCATTACAATCCAGTTTGAGGTGCAGCCAGTTCTTCTTCCCAACTCCTCTTCTCCCCATCTTCCTCCTGAGGTGCCAGTCATTTCCCTTTTTCCCATTTCCTAACCTTCCTAGTTTTTGTTTCCTCCCTTCTAGCGATTTTTGAGCACATACAAGCGGTATGGCCCATACCTGTGCTGAATGAACCCTTTGTGTGCCTTATCTTAGGAACTTTCCGCAGTACCCCTCTGCAGCCTTTGTACAGATGAGGAAATTCAAAGAGACAAGGTGTCTTGCAGAGGGCCACACAGTGAGCTGAGAAATTAGAACCTAGGTCAGTGGGACTCCAAAGCTGGTGAATGTAACCGCTCATTCATCTGTTTGTTCGGTAATTGCCTATTGAGTGTCCGCTCTGTAACCGACCGGGCGTGATCCTTGCCCTCCTGGATTTTGATGCGTGTGGGAGACAGACACACTACAAAAGGATGTCCTAGGTGGATAGAAAAGTACGGCCACCGGAGTGCTGAGAGGGGGAGGCATGGTCTTCAGAGTTTGGCTGCTTCCCTCACAAGCGGAGGAGGAGAAGCCTGCCATGATGTCAGGCCCAGACCTGCCCTGCTGTTGGGAGTGTAATTTCCTTTATTTCTTCACAACCACAACTGCAGATAAACGCACACGTTCATGCTCCCCCCGCCCCCCAACCTTGGACAGCATCTTCGCTGCAATTAAAGGAGAGAGGGAGGGAGGAACACATTTCAACACCCATGCGTGAGATCCAGCTCATGGCAAACCGATTCATTCTTGTTTAGCTCTTGCTGGAAGTGAAGCCACGATTGCTGAGCTAAGAGGAACCTGGAGACCAGTGGGGAGTAAAGACGTAGACGTACGGAAGCCAGGCTGGCAATGGCAGTTGGGTTGGGAGCATGGGTTCTGGGGTCTGAATGTCAGCCCTGCCTGGGTTTAAAGCCCAATCCTGATTTATTTATTGAACTTGTTAGCTCCATGGCCAGTGCTGGTTATTTTACCTTCCTGAACCATAGTTTTCTCATCTACTCAAGGGCAACAGTAAGATTATGCATGCAGAGCTCAGCCTGGCACCCAGCAAATGCTTAATCAAGGGGAGCTGTTGCAATAATACCGAGACCAGTTCAAGGTTAGCTCAAGAGCTAAGAAATCGAATTGATTGACACCCTGTCACACATGGAGGCTTCTCACGGGCTTTCCCAGCCAGGCCTCCTCTGATCCCAGCAGGTGTGATACTCCCCACAGGATTCCTGCAGCCACTCTGAACTCTGTCCAGGTTCCGCAAAGGACACGCCACTCCTCACGTTTTGCTTTTTGCATGTTCTGTTCCCCTGGCTCGAATGCTCTTTCCCTGACCCCTAGATATCCTTCAGTCTCAGCTCTCATGTCGCTTCCCCAGATAAGCCTGACCCCCTGCCGTACGGAGCCCCGTGGCCTCTCCCAGGAGAATATGACTCACCCTCATCGGTACTTGTTCAGCATCTGTCCTCCATGCCTGGCAGCGGGGACAGATGTCTTGTGTCCCTGTGGTCCCCATAACCCAACACAGGGCTTGGAACAAAGCAGGTGCTCAAATATTTGTTGAATGAGTCAGGCTGGGCTTGTGGAGGGAGTTAGGACTGGTGTGGAGAGGGCACTGAAGCGCGTGGAGCAGTTTGCCAGGTGATGGGGAAAGAGGTAGTGAAGAGATGGGAGCAGAGATGCTTGGTAGAATTGATAACATTTTTTTGAGCATTTACTATGTGACAGTACTCTGTAACAGTTTATATGCATGATCTCATTTAGGCCTTACAGCATTTCCATAAGGTGGTCTCCATTTTACAGGTGAGAAAGGAGAGACTGCGGAGGGCAACTTACTGTCCCATGGTCACCCTGCGAGAGATTTGAACCAAGGCAGGCTGACTCTTAAGAGCTCACAGGTTTAAGCTCTATTCTGGGTGGCCTCCCTGGGGGGTGCAGGGTTCAGTAATGAGCCCATCTGGCTGACTCGAGGGCACTGTGCAGGGGTGTCTGTGCCTGTGGTAGTGATGGGAGGTTGAGAGAGGGGGGTCTTCGTGGCCAGACTGGGGAGGCCTTGAATGCTGGGGCGACAAATTTGGGCCTCTGATAATAACAATAGCTGCCAGTTCTTGAGCCGCCTGCCACTTTATTGAGTCATTTAACCTTTACAACAACACTGTGGGATATTATTTTCACCCCAATTTTACAGATGCGGAACTCAGACACAAACTTGCCCAAGGGAAAGGTGGAGCTCGGATTCATACCCTGTGTGTCAGGTCCCAGAGTCCACTGGGGCCACGGCGGCTTGACCACCAGGCCATACTGGCTGTCCCCGTGGGGTTGAGCCAGTGGAACCTCAGTGCTGCTCCTGACTCAGATGTCCCCCCGCCCTCTCTCCCCAGCAGCCCCAGAGGCAGCAGCAGCAGCAGCACTTCTCATCCCTGGACGACAAGCCCCAGTTCCCAGGGGCCTCGGCGGAGTTCATAGACAAGCTAGAATTCATCCAGCCCAATGTCATCTCTGGGATCCCCATCTACCGCGTCATGGACCGGCAGGGCCAGATCATCAACGCCAGCGAGGACCCCCACGTGAGAGGCTGCCTCCCCCACCCCCTGCCTCCCACGCCCAGGCCCTTTGCCCATCTCCTCTGTGGTCCCAATGGCCCCACGTCTCTGTGTGCCTCCATCTGCAGCTGTCGCAGGAGAAGGTGCTCAAGTTCTACAAGAGCATGACGCTGCTCAACACCATGGACCGCATCCTCTACGAGTCCCAGCGGCAGGTGCATGGGGACGAGCTGGGGAGGGAGGCTTAGAATCACCTGAGGTCCCCCCACCTGCTTTTGGGCCAAAAGACAGCTCCCAAGGAGGAGAAAGTGGAATCGAGATCTTTTTTCTTGGAGTCCTTAGAGTTCTTGGAGTTCTCTTGGGGCTCTGGGGGGAGAGTGTAGGACAGATCTTGCCCAGGGGCAGAAGGATGAACCTGATCACTAAAATGCCTACTGTGTGCCAGTCTGGGGGATTAGCTGTGCTGGGAGAGGGCAGGCAGGAGATCTGAGGGCCCTTCCCCTCGGGAGCTCACAGCCTGAGAAACAGAGTGACTTATGCTTCCCAGAGTGCCCGTGTCAATTGTGCTATGACCCTCAGCCCTGTTAGTATCAGTGAACGGAGGTCCAGTGTCAAAACAGTGTCAACCCAGAGGAAATTTATTGACTCAAGTAACTGCAAGTCCAGATGGCCCTATTTTTAGGTACAGCTGAGTCTACGGGGCTCAGAAGATGTCACCAGACCTGTTGCCCTCTGAGTATCTTTTCTCTTCTTTTACTTTGGCTTCCTGCATTCTCACGCAGCAGTGGCCTCTGGAAGCTCCAGGCTCATGGGGAGGTGGTGGAGAAGGGTTCAGGGTACGATTGAAGTCCTCACCCTGCCACTGTCTAGCTTTGCAGCCCTGGGGAAGCTGCATCACCTCTCAGCGCTTCTGTTTTCTCACCTGTACCTTAATGGGGTTGTCATGAGGCTTGATGGTGGCATATGTAATGGCCTTAGGAACAGTGAAACTGGCATTTAGTCAGCACATGATAAATATTTGCAATTATTTTTCATGACTCTACCAGCCTTGCAATTACCAACCTTTCTACTTAGTCGTGGAAAGAAGATGCCTTGTCCCTAATGTTCCAGCAGAAGGCCCGGGGCTGATGCTTGTTGGCCAGGCTTTGGTCACAGATTCCTCCCTAAACCAACCCCGGAGACAGGCCAGGCTGGGGCCACTTGCCCATCCCCTGGAACCAAAGGACTAGGGGGTGGAGTCCAGCCCGCCCAGGCCATGCAGACTGAGAGCAGGGGCACAGGGGTTCTGTTAGAAAAGGGAGAAGAGTGTTGGGCAGGCAGGCCCTCTGATGTCACTACCCCTGTGGGTCGGGTGGGGGTGGGCTCAGAAATCTGCATTTGCATCAAGCCCCCAGGCGCCCCTGATGTGGACTAAAGCCCCAGGCCCAGTACTGAGCAGATCAGGTGGGCAGCCTACTCCTCGACTCTGCCACTCACAGGAACACTCTGTGTGGGCTCTACAAGTTAGAGTAGTGTCTCCACCCTGTCCAGAAACTTCCCTTGACTCCCACTGTCCACAGGATCATGTCTGGCCCTTCCTACCTATCCTGTCTTCCATGCCACTATGGCCTTGGCTATCTGCTCCCCTCCACAGCCTCAGCGCCAGGCCAGGTCACTCTTCCCACCCTCTCACACATGCCTGGGCTCCTTACTGCCCTGCGTTGGCTTCACAAACGGGCTTTGGAATCTGATGGACATGGTCCAATCACAACTGTGACTTAAAGGGCAGGCAATTTTTCTCGTCTTTGTCTCAGTTTATTCAGTATATGAAAGAATGAGGATAACAAGAGAACCCACCCTGTAGGGTTGGGGTAGGAATTCTGTGAGACCCAACACATAAGGCCCCTTGTCCATTGGCTGCACAGAGGAATCCCTCAGTGAGATCAACTCATCCATCAAGGTTCATCCTGTTAGCTAGGATTACACTCATCTGCAAGTAACAGATCCCCTCCAAAAAAAAATTCTAATGAAAATCAAAGCAATAGCTTTAACAGATTATAAGAGTTTTTTCTCTTTTATAAAAGAAATCTGGAATCTGGTGTTCTGGGGCTGCTATGATAGCACCACAATGTCACTGGATACCCAGTGTTGGCTTCTTGCCTCAAGGACCTTTCATGAACCTAATGGCTGCTAGAGCTCCATCCATCACATCTCATTTCAGACAGGAAGTAGAAGAAAGGTGGGAAGTTCAAACATGGTACATTCCAGCTATCTTCCCATACCCACCTTTATAGAGCTTTCAGGTAGTCCCACCCAATAACATTGCACATTTCATTGGTCACTCCTAGCTACAAGGGAGACTGAGAATGGAGTGTTTTAGTCTGGGCACTTGCTGTCTGTGATGGAATGAGAGCTCTGTGAGCAAAGAGTCAGTGGGACAGAATACTGGGCAGCAACCTCTGCCAGTAGCCCAGGTCCTGTTTCCTCAGGGGGCCCCTCTCAGGCTCCTCCCCATGACAATCTCACAGCCTTGCCTGGCCCGAAGCACCCAGCATCCACCCACTCACTTGGCTCAGGGAAGTCAATTAACTTAATTGGCTCCCCATTTAGAAGAAAGCATTATTCACCTGGTTCCCCCACTGCGACAGAAAGCCAGGTCTGCAGAAAACATGAGGACTGGGCAGAGGGCGTCCCGCGGGTGCCAGCCTGGGCTCTCGCTGTTTCACTTTACACACAGTCCTGGGGAGCTCATTTCCATCTATGCCAGGGGCTCCCCAGATCTCTAGGCAGACTTCGCCTCTTAACCCCGGATCTTCTTGACTTCTCTCCCTGATATTCCACACCAAATTCAGCCTGTCCAAGCTTGGCCTCTGCATCTTCCAGACCTGATCCTCTTCCTCCCTTAGGCCATTTCTTGGTGAAGGGTGCCATCATTACCTATTTCTCCAAACTGAAGACTTGCATTTCATTTCTGTCCCCTGCTTCCCGCTTGCTATCATTCTCTCTCTTGTCATTCACTGTGTCCCTAGGAATTTAGTTAGAAATCCATTCTGCTGCTCAGTGGCACCATCAGGAGCCTAGATTCCTATCTTACTGCATCCTGGGCGAGATGGCTTTCATCCTATGTTTGTTGCCTCATGTTCACAAGATGGCTGCCATAGGTCCAGGCTTCATGGCTGTGTGCGCGGCAGGAAGAAAGGCTGGAAGAGACTGCTGGCACCAGTTGTAATGGGTTTTTTTTTTGGGTTTTGTTTTGTTTTTTAATCAAGAAAGCAAGAGCAGACTTCCACTTAAGTCTCTGGGTAGAGCTGTGTCCCATGACCACCTCTGGCTGCAAGGGAGGCTAGGGACATAACATTTGGCTTTTCCAGGCACTGAGGTTGGGCACCGGTGTAGCCAGCCAAGAGAGGCCACTGTTCCCTGGCACCACTGACTGTCATCCATGCACTCCTCTCTCTGCCTCCAGCCACAACCAGGCCAGGCCACCGCCCTTGTCGCCTTGCTCAGTGCACTCAGTCCTGTCTCCATCCATATGCCACACGGCATACTGAGAGACATTTCCAAAACATGGCCGCTCCCCAAGGAAAATCTTCAGCAGGTTACCATCACCGTTCTTCGGGTGAAGCCCAGGTGTCTCATTGCACTTTCGGGGTTCTGCCTCTCTCTCCCGCCCCCATTTCATGTCCCAGCCCTTTCAGCTTCATGGCCTTTATTGTGCTCTCTGCCTGGAAGCCTCCACCCACCCCTACCTCTGCTCAGCTCAGGCCTTTCTCCCTGGTGCCCCTCCATGGTGGGGCAGGCATCTCCTTACGGCTCCCATCACACAGCCCCCTCACTCTGGCTGTAACCTATCTGGCAGACCATGAAGTCAGGAGCCCCAGTGTGGCCTGGCCCACAGCGGCCTTCAGGAAGCATCTGTTGATCACTGGAGTCATAAAAGCTGGTCAGGATTTGGATGGTTCTCTGTCGATGCCCCACATAACTGACCCCAGGCCTCCGGGCCCCCATCCATCCCCAGGGCCGGATCTCCTTCTACATGACCAACTATGGTGAGGAGGGGACACACGTGGGGAGTGCAGCAGCCCTGGACAGCACGGACCTGGTGTTTGGCCAGTACCGGGAGGCAGGTACGTCTGCCATGGCCTGGCCCTGTGGAGCATGTGCCAAAGGCCTGGGCTTGTGGTCCCTTTTGAGGCAGGTCAGGCCCAGTCCCTCCTGGTATGAAGGTGAGGCCCACATTAATTACCCTCTGTGCTCTTCCGGCATGATGCCAGGAGGGCCAAGGAGCTGGAGGAAGAACTTTCTGAGCAAAAGAGCTAAGCCAGGGACAGGAGTTTGGAGGGGGTGGGCGTCCTCTCTGGGGAGACCAGGCAGTGTTGTGGTTAAGAGCCTGTACTCGGACTCGTCCATGGTTACCAGTTATCAGATTTGGGACAAGTCACTTGCCTGCTCTGAGCATCAGTTTTCTCATCTCCAAAATCAAGATGATGATGGTATTGCAATCCCTGCATGGTGGGGCTGCAGGGAGCATGCAGTGAGGGCAGGCCTGGCTGCGACTGTGGCACATGCTATGGGCCCCTGTCCACACAGTGCAGACTCTGCTGGCCTCCCTCCAGACACTGCAGCCTTCAGGGAGCAGCAGCAGATGGGAGGGCTGGCAGGTCCCAGCCAGGGAGCTGGCTCACTTCTAAGTGAAAGAGTATGAGCAAGGAAGGATCAAAGACTAAGACTAAAGAAAATCAATGTCCATTAAAGAGTGACTGGGGGTGAAGGAGTTAGCCCAGGGAGCTGTGAGTGGAGGGTCCCAGAGAGGTTATCAGGGCCCTGCAAGGGAACCACCCTGTAGGGGTGTCAGGGAGGGGAATCTTGACCCTTCCTCTCAGGCACTGCACAATCATGGGCGAGTTGCTTAACTGCCCCTTGCCTCAGTTTCCTCATCTGTAATGGGAGATGGTGAACCCTTCAAGACGGTTGTTGAGGGGTTCATGGGGCAGATAATGCAATGCTGTCAGCATAGGGCCTGGCACAGGGTAAGCATTCAGTATTAGAGGTGATGTTGTGACCGGGGCCTCTCGCCCTAGGACAGCTCTTTAGGGAGACAGGGCCTGGCCAGGCTGTGCAAAGCCATCCCTGAGCTCTCATGATGTTCCTGTCTCCTCCCCTGTCCACTGCACCGGATCCCACCCACATGCTGTAGGACAGATGCCCTGTGATAGAGTCTGTGGCTCAGCACTGTTAGTGGGATTTCCCCAGATGCTGGGCCACAAGCCAGGCCCCTGCCAGTTCTGTTGAGTGCTTCCTGCCTGTTTTTGCTGAAAGGGTCTCTGGTGAGGGCTCCAAGCAGGGCTGAGTGGGGGCCTTGGCATCCCAGTGGCAGGGGGCACTCCACACAGGGCTGTTTGGGCCCTGGCTGCCCCTGCAGGAGGGAGCCTTCTGGCACCACAGGTCAGCAGAATGCCCTGCGCCTGAGCAGCATCTGAGGGCACTCGTGTGGGGTAAGGAGTTGAGTCAGACCCCATGCCCCAGCCCTGACTCTGTCTACCCCTTGTGGAGTGGGAAGAACAGGGTACTCAGAACAACAGTTTAGCACTCACCGAGCTTTTGAACACCAGGATGCTGTCCTCAGTGCTGCAGTGGAGGCTCTGTCTCATTTCACCTCGCAGCCGAGGTGAGGACCCTGCCTGAGGTCCCACCCAAATGAGGGCAGCCCCAATGGCCATATCACGGTTACCCATCAGAGCCTGGTGATGGGGCTCCCTGTGACTGTAGGTGGGCATTTGCCAGAGATTTTGTTTAAAGAAAGGGCTTTAACTGCCATAAACAGGTTTGAATATTTCTTCGCTAGTCCCGAAATTGAGAGCTAGTGGCCTGTACTTTTATGTGGTTCATAGGATGATTTTTTAAAAAGTATTTGAATTAGGGGCCGGCCGAGTGGCGCAGTGGTTAAGAGGTGGCTTGGGACGCCAGCGGCCCTGGTTCAGTTCCCACATATGAGGGCCAGTGACACTGCCCTCAAAAAAAAAAAAAAAAAAAAAAAGGCCGGCTGAGTGGCTCAGTTGGTTAAGAGCTCACTCAAGAGTGCGAGCTGAGCTCTGAGCAATGGCAGTTCGATGCCCAGCCCGAGCTGAGCTGCTGTTGAGCTGCCAACAGGTGGCAGGATGGGTCAGTGGGAAAAAAAAAAAGTAATTGAATTAGTTGAAACGTTTAAAAATCAGTTAGTTTCTCATTAAAAAGAAAAAAGGCAAGCTAGATTTCTTCTTCTTTTGAGAAACTGGATGATTTGGCCTCCCTGGGCAGCAAGCAGCCAGTCTGAACAGCCGGTCTGAACAGACCCTCTTTCTGGTCTGCCCACTTGGATCCTGCACCTGCCTGGTCCTCTAGGCATCAAACTTGCCTCCCCTGCTCTCATCCAGCTCCCTTACTGTACTGACAGGGAAATGGAAGCCTGGGCAGGAAGGGCCTTGCCCCTGGACCCCCACAGGGAAGGTCACCCCCGGTGACCTTCCTACTAACGGCTGCCCCCTCCCCACACAGGTGTGTTGATGTATCGGGACTACCCCCTGGAACAGTTCATGGCCCAGTGCTACGGCAACGTGAATGACCTGGGTAAGGGGCGCCAGATGCCCGTCCACTACGGCTGCAAGGAACGCCACTTCGTCACCATCTCCTCTCCACTGGCCACACAGATCCCTCAGGGTGAGGACGCACGCCCCGGGCCTGGTACCTCTGTGCAGGCCCCTGCCCTTCTGCATCCCAGGGCGGCTTCCTGGCTGGTGACACGGTTAGAGCGCTGGTGGGATCTGCAGACTTTCTCGACCCTTTTTGTCTGGGACCCTTCAGAGGAGGGCTGTGGTGGTGTCTTCACCCGTTTGGCAGGCTTGAGCTGGCATGACCACACTTTTGATTCCTGAAACTTATGCCTACTCCATTTGTCCACTCACAAACATAGCCAACTGTGCATGACTGAGCGTATACCAGGTTCCTTGCTAACGGTCACCCAGCAGGTAGTGAGAAAAGTAGGGACTCAGATCATGGACTGTGTGGCTCCAGAGCCTGGATTCTCGACCCTGACCCTGCTCTGCCTCAGTCCTCAGAGTCCAGCTCCCCTAAAGCTTACTCTGGAAGCCCACAGCTCTTAGAGCAGTCAGTTTGGCTTCTGTTAAAGACAGCTGCTTGGGAAGCAGACCCTCCAGGGCCGGGCCCGCTCCCGCACAGTGCAGACACCATGGAAGCAGACCTCCCGCCCTACCCTCTGGAACCTGCCCTTGGTCGAGGGTCAGTCTGGGCTTCGACTGTCTCTGCTCCGGGCAGCCCAGATACATGAGTTGCTATGTACGCCGGGTTAGCAGAGTGCCTGGCATATCAGAAGACCCCATGCATGTTCATTTACAACGTTCTGTGTGGGAACCAGGAGTGATTCATGCCTCTGAGGTGGGAGCTGGGCAGGGCAGCCTTCTGGGAGGAGGTGGCATTTTCGCTGAAGGTTGGTAGGATTTCCATAAGGTGAGGCCCTGGCCCTCACCTTCCATTGGGGTGCCATTTAAGTCACTCAGTTGGCAAATGTACGGAGTATCTGTTACGTTGGCACCATTCTAGGTTCAGTGAACAAGAGACAGACAAACCCCTCAGCCCTCCTGGTGCTGACTGGGGTAGGGGAGACGGACAGTAAACAAGATGAAGATGTGACCCACAGAGCATGTCAAGGGTGATAAGTCCTACATAGAAAAGTGAAGCCAGGAAGGAGTGCCGTGTGGTGGGCAAGGTGGGGCAGCATCACCAGTCAACATTTCAGTATAGACCAGGAGGTGAGGGGGAGCCAGCAAGGATCTTGAGGTGGCTGCCTGCTTGATGTGATCGAAGTACAGAGAGGAATCCTGTGGGGCACCTATGGATGGTGGGTGGGCGAGAGATAAGTCAGAGTTACAGGAGGGTGCAGTCAGTGGGGCCTCAGGGCCTTCAACTTCTCCCCAGAGTGGGATGGGGACTGTTGGGGAGGGGACGAGTTGCTGCTGTGGAATGACTTGGCCTGGCTCATAATTTTAGATTCTTCTGCTGCCCCGAGGGTAATAAGTCTGTCCTAGGTTGGGCCGGTGAGGGGTGAGGTGACCATGGTGTGACCTGGATGAGGTAAAGAAGGTGAGGAAAAGGGCTCAGATTCTGGCTCTGTTTTGAAGGTAGAGTAGGTGTGGAGATGACAGAAGGTTAGGAGTCAAAGACGGTGCTGACATTTTGGTCCTGAGGAGTTGGAATGATGGAGCTGCCATTAGCTGAGGGAAGAAAATCAGGGTCGAGCAGGTTCTGGGGGGGACAGTCAGGGCATCAGGTGTTTAATTTCCCCTCCGAGTCTCAGAGCTAGCCTGAGCCCAGGAGCCTGGGGTTGGGGGGAGAGAGAGAGAGAGAGAGAGCGAGAGAGAGAGTGAGAGAGAGAGAGCGAGAGAGAGAGAGCGAGAGAGAGCGAGAGAGAGAGAGAGAGCGAGAGAGCGAGAGCGAGAGAGCGAGAGAGCGAGAGAGAGAGAGAGAGAGAGAGAGAGAGAGAGAGAGAGAGAGAGAGAGAGAGAGGAGTGTGGGGGGGAGCTCTGCTCCTGCTCACCACCCTCTCACTTCCTGCAGCTGTTGGGGCAGCCTATGCGGCCAAGCGGGCCAACACCAACAGGATCGTCATCTGTTACTTTGGTGAGGGGGCAGCCAGCGAGGGGGACGCCCACGCAGGCTTCAACTTCGCTGCCACCCTTGAGTGCCCCATCATCTTCTTCTGCCGGAACAACGGCTATGCCATCTCCACACCCACCTCCGAGCAGTACCGCGGGGATGGCATTGGTACGGGCCTGTGTCCTCTCTTCCCCTCCCACCCCCTGCCCTCCTCCTGTTCTCTTCCTGTCATGTCCGGCACAAGACACAAGGGAGGTCGGCACAAGACACAAGGGAGGTCGCAGGAGTCAGTGAATGGAGTGCTGCTCTGTTTGCTCTCCCCTCCTTTTTCCCCCTCTCCCACTGTCCTCATCTGAGCCTTGGGGTCTGACCTGCCTCTCCCCACAGCGGCTCGAGGCCCTGGGTACGGCATCATGTCAATCCGAGTGGATGGCAATGACGTGTTTGCTGTGTACAACGCCACCAAGGAGGCCCGGCGGCGCGCCGTGGCAGAGAACCAGCCCTTCCTCATTGAGGCCATGACCTACAGGTGCCTGCCTCCCCTATTCGCCCATCGGCCTTGCAACCACCATCTTTTGCATCTTCCCCACATCGATCACTGGGGCCCCCAAAGCCTGGCTCCATCACCCATGTAGTATCCCCTTCCTTGCCTTTATTCCATGTCCATCCCTCTCCCCTTGGGCAGGATTGGGCACCACAGCACCAGTGACGACAGCTCGGCGTACCGCTCAGTGGACGAGGTCAATTACTGGGACAAGCAGGATCACCCCATCTCCCGGCTGAGGCACTACATGCAGAACCACGGCTGGTGGGATGATGAGCAGGAGAAGGCCTGGAGGAAGCAGTCCCGCAAGAAGGTGAAGGCCTCCCCCTGCTGGAAACCGACACTCCAAGGGCGTGTTCTGGGGTCATGCATCATGGAGAACCCCGAAAGGATGGAGAGGCTGGGATTTAGGGGACATTGAACTGGGAGACTCAGGGATTGTCCGATTGTCCCAGTGGTGTTTCTAAGCATGGCCTGTGGAGCCAGGCTGCTGAGCACACATACTTCTGCTGTGTCCTTGGTGCGATGTCTGCCCTCTGCTCCCTCATTTCTGAAGAGGGATTCCGGGGTACCCACTTCAGGTTGTTTGACGGCTAGGTGACTTAATCTGAGTGCAGTGTAAGTGTCCCTCCCAGAGCCAGTCCGCTGCCCCAACCCTGGTCATCAGGAGCCAAAGGCATTGTAGGCCAGTGGTAAGGGCGGACCCTGGCATCAGGCTGCTCAGTGCGTCCGGCTCTGCCCCTAACTGCATCGTTGTGGGCAAGTTGCTTCTCTTCTCTTGGGCTTGGTTTCCTCATCTTTAAGCTGCCTGCTTCTTAGGGCTGCTGAGATGCTGAAACCATTCCATACTTGTTGTCCAGTGTTTGGTCTTGTAAAGGATGGAGGTGCTGGGATTGGGGGCGTTGATGGGGTATGTCAGCTGTCACCACTGTGATGATGAGTGTCTCCATTGTCCAGATGGGAACATAAAGGCTCGGGGGAGTTAACCCCTCACCAAGGTCCCACAGGTAGGAGGCAGGCCCTGGGTGGGAAGCCGGCTGCCTGCCCAACTGTTCCATGTCCCCCAGGTGATGGAGGCCTTCGAGCAGGCCGAACGGAAGCTGAAGCCCAACCCTAGCCTGCTCTTCTCGGATGTGTATCAGGAGATGCCTGCCCAGCTCCGCAAGCAGCAGGAGTCCCTAGCCCGTCACCTCCAGACGTACGGCGAACACTATCCCCTGGACCACTTTGAGAAGTGAGGCCCACTCACCCCGCCCCACCCACCTCAGCTACCCCGAGAGACAGCTCCAGACTGAAGGGTAAAGGGAGCCAGCAGGATGCTACCCACTTCCCCAGCCAGCTCCCTCCACGACACTTGGGGGCCAGAGCAGTGCCTGAGACGGTAAGGGAGGGGCTTCTGCTTACCATCCCTGCTCCTCCAGGCTGTTACATTGTGGGGGGCTCTGTCAGCCCCTACTTTGCCCATGGCCACAGTGCCTTCTCCTAGGGGCTAAGCAAGGGCGCCTCTAGGACTGGAAGCCTGTCTGGGCTGAGGGCAGGCATGGGAGGTCAGCCTGTGGAACTTACTTAAAGTGAGGTGGTTAGCAGGCAGTGAATAAACTGTGTCTCTACATTTGGCTCTCTGCCACTTCTGGTCTCTGACTCCTTGAGTTTTAGAGGTGGGAGGAGAGTCCTGCATGACTGGTTTGGGACCCTCCCCCCTCACATTAGATGAATAAGGCCAAGGCCGTTGAGCTATCTACTTCCCCCCCGGAAACTTTCGCAAGCTGGAAGGCTAGCTTCAGCAGACTGGAGGGGGGTGGGGTCCTCCAAAGATGGACTCGTGCTGTCCCATCAAATGAGGCAAACCTGGCCCCAGCAAGGTGATGAGGAGGCTGTTGGAGCTGGCCCTGTCCAGTAAGTGGGGGGAGGATGTCTAGTATAAAGATTAGGGTGTGGCTGAGCTCTGCTCTGTGAACCTATGGGGTGAGTAGGGGACCCACAGCGCAAAGACAACTCCAGGCCTCAGAGTGGGAAATACAGATTTTTCAAAAATAAAAAGTAGACAAAAACAATCTTCCGCCTCCCGCTGTTCAGTCCCGTAGCCTAGGCAGGCCCAGGAGAGGCTCATACAGCTGGGATTCCAGGACCTCCTCCCTCACACCAAGGCCGAAAAGGATAGGCTGTGCAAGGGGCAGGCACCAAGGCCCTGCGCAGGGCCCAGCCAGGTCTGCCCTCCCCTTAAGTCCCCACTGAGGCTCAGCAGTGGAGCTGGGGGTCCTGCAGATGTTTCCAGAGCTGAATGCTGTCCTGGGGACTGAGTGGCCGCACCAGCAGCAGGTCACGGAGAGCACAGGGGTCAGCCTTGCGGTCTGCTGGCCAGGCTGTGAGGAAGCCTTTGTGGGCCCTGGGCACCAGGCCCAGTGCACGGAAGCACAGGCCGATGTAGACATCATTGAAGGGGAACGGTGCCACACGGGCCATCGCCCGCAGCAGCCAGGGTGCCAGGCGCCCAGCGATGATGTAGCCACCCCCGCTGACGTAGGCTGGGTAGTCACCTTCGAAGAAGGACCGGGGCACGTAGAAGGGTCCTCCGGGCTTCCGGAGGGGCTTGGCCTGAGTAAAGACCTCACCCAAGTAGAGGCCTGGGGCCCAGCTGTGTGGCAGGGCCTGCAGGTAACGCAGCAGGGCAGGGGTATGTACAAAGGCGTCATCCTGCGCTAACAGGACAAAGCTTACGCCAGGGCAGTGGTGGCCAAGCCAGGACAGCAACAGCAGGTCCTTGAGTGTCTGGTTGAAGGGGACGTCGAGGAAGTCCCAGAGCAGCAGGTCACTGTAGCGATGGCTCTCCCAGGCCACAAGGGGACCTAGGTCAGGGCCCCCCTCACCCACGGGGGACCCCAGCAGGAAGAGCAGCCGGATCCCGGGAGCTGGACCACCCCAGGTCTCCCTCACAGCCTGTCGTTCTGCAAAGCGCCCTGGTTCTGACTTGACAGCCAACAGCAGGTAGGGGATGTCGGTTTCCTTGCAGCTGGCCACTTGGCCACTGCCAACTCCAGGCAGCCACCGTGGGAAGCTCCGGCAGGCTGCTGACAGCAAGAAGTGGCGGAGGTCTTCAGGGTAGAAGGTGAAGTCAGGGATCTCAGCGGCAGCAGCAGTCCCCCAAGCTCGGCAGTCCCCCACCTCAGTGCTGTTCCCACTGGGCAGGGCCCCCAGCCGCCACTGCTGCTGGTTCCAGTAAGCTGAGGGCAGTGGGGCAGTCTGGCCCAGACGGGCTGAGAGGTTAGCAGGCAGGGTGGGCTCGGGGCTGGCTGATGTGGGGCCTGGCAGGGTGCTGTGGGGTCCCTGGTAGGCCCTGTTCAGCCGAGACTCCGATGTCCACTCGATATAAACTTTGAGGCCCAAGAGCGTGAGCAGTGCTGACAGGCAGAGAAGGCACTTGGGGCAGCGCATGACCCGGTCCAGGGAAGGGACGGCTGCGGGAGCTGCAAAGGAGCCACAGAGGCCTTTGGGGTGCAGGGATGGGCCCTCAGGCCCCACCAATTCCCCCTAATGGCCTCTCTCAGTCCCAGATGCTAAACCGGCCCCCAACCAAAAACCCAGCTCTTCCCTATTCCTGGGCAGGAATTCCAACACCCACTCTTTCCTCTCTCGGCCCAACCCCTTCCACCAGCCTGGTCCCCCCACCCTCCCAATTCATCCCTCTCACCAGGATCACTGGGGTCAGCTCCTTCCACTGTCATAAAAACCCAGCCTCCCTTGCCCCACTAGTTCCCACCCTAGGGACTGGGGAGCCAGGGACCCGTTCCCTCCTCTTTACCTCTGGGTCGGGCTCCTGCCAGCTCCGGCGCCCCGGGCTTCGGGTCAGCCCTCCCTGTCCCTCCCTTCTGCCCCAGTCCTGCTGTTGTTCTTCAGCCCAGCCTAGACTGTCCAGAGGGGCGGGGCAGAGCTGAGCGGAGCTGCGCTGGGAGGGCCCCAGGGGCCGGGAGGGGCTAGGGCGGGGCTGAGGGAGGACGGGGAGAGGGAAGGCTGGAGGCCAACCTGAGATGGGGCTCTGGCGTGTTAGGGCTGGTTTTCTGGTGAGACAGCGGGAAAGGTGCAGGGGTGGCTGTAGAGACAGACGGGGCACTGGATGAGGCCTGGGAGGGGAGGACTAGCCTGGGAGAGAGTCCCAGGGAAGGTGAGACTGAGGGCCAGGCCAGAGGAATGGCCCGGGGACACCAAAGTGGCAAAGCTGGGAGGGGAGGGGCTAGCGCCTGGTGGCAGGAGGAGGAGAGGAAAACGTGCGGAGAGGAATGGGTCGTCCTGCCAGAGATGGGGGTGTTGTTGCCACCCAGGATCAGAGTGGGGTAGGGAAGGGGGCTGGTGAGAAGGGGCTAGGGAAGGGGTGGGAGAGCCGGACAGGGAGACCTCAGGGACAGGGAAGGAGATGAGAGAGGAGAGACAAGAGATGGAGACTCAGGGAGTCAGAGAGCACTGCCAGGAGAGAGAGAGGGTGAGGAAGGAGGAGGGAAATGGAGACAGTGAACGAGAGACAAGGGATGGCTGGGAAGCCCCCATGAGGGAGGACAGCGGGGAAGATTTAGAGAGGCAGGTGGAGGGGTCAGAGGTCATGGGGTCAGAGGAGGCAGCCAGACCCAGGAGGAGGTGGGGAAGGGAGCCAGGGAGGAGCAGGGGAGGAGCAGATGGGAGGAGGGAGGCTGGAGGGGGAAGCCAAGCCAGAGGTCAATAGAGGGGTGGGTGCACTGGGAACGTTTCATTGAGCCAGCCCTGCACCTTCTCCATCCCTGTGGCACCAGAGCTGCCTGACTAGCAAGGTGGGAATCCCTTCCTACCCAGCCCCACCCACAGCCGCAGTGGACTCAGGAACACTCACATCCGGTCCCCCAGGGACAGGAGAGGGTGTCTGCCAGTGTTTACAGTCATACCCTCCAGAGGCTTCTGCTGTTGGGGCTACATTAGCTGTGTGGGAAGGCGGGCAGTAAGGACCTTCTCATCGGAGACCTGGATCCTGGGGTGGGACCAAGCCTGGCCTGACCCCCTTCACCCCACCCAGGGTTGGGGAGGACTGCCTGATAGTATCAGTGACTGTAAGCAGCAGCAGTTGACTATCTGCCTAGTGCTTATTTCCTCCCTCCCAAGTTTGAATAATGGAGCCCGTGGGACCAGCTGGAGGAAGAGTGCTGAGGAAGTGGGGAACATTAATGGAATAAAAGCTAGAGTGGGAAACTACTGGCAGGGGCTGGAGCCAGGAGCCTGAGCACCCTGGAGGCGGTCCAAGCCCTCCTTCCCTGGGGCCAGGATAGGGGTTAAGGCCCCTGCTCTCCTAGCTCATTTAGCTTCTCCCAGAGGGTGCAGAGGTTCTCCACAGCAGGGTGTGAGTGTGTGTGTGTGTGTGTGTGTGTGTGTGTGTGTGTGTGTGTGTACGTGCGCGTGCTAGAGAAACTGCCCCTCCTGGGGGTGTTTGAAATCTCGGAACGTACAGGTTTGGTTGCTAGGTGCATGAGTCTGAGTCCAATCAGGAGAGAAAGCACACAGCAGTGGGAACAGGAAAAGACGAATGTCAAGAATAATTTAAGTGGGCTGGCCGGGTGGCGCGTTGGTTTAGAGCTGGCTTGGGATGCCAGTGGGCCTGGTTCGAATCCCACATATGAGGGCCAGTGACACTGCCCTCTACAGCTAAGATGGTGAACAACAGCGTCACTTGGAGCTGGGCTGCTGTGAGTCCCCGGGACGGCATAGCTGCAGCATCTGCTGTAGTGCACTGCAATAGGCTACAGTGAGTGGCCGGCACCCAGCGTGAGCGGCTGACAGCTGGTGTGAGCTGCCATGAGTGGCCGTCCAGAGGCCAGCGACCGACCGATCTGCCTCACCCGAGAAGAACACAATGATGATACCAACATGGGCCAGTGAAGCAACGTCCTCCACAACTAGACTGAAGAACAAAAGGACAGCAACTTGTCTGATCCCCTTCCCCAGCACTGTTCCCCTCCTCCAATTCCCCAATAAAATCTTTTTTTTGTTTTGTTTTTTGAGGGCAGTGTCACTGGCCCTCACATGCGGGACCCAAACCAGGGCCACCGGCCTCCCAAGCCAGCGCCCAATCACTGCACCACTCCGCCGGCCCCCCCAATAAAATATTTTAAAAAAAAGAATGATTTAAGAGCATTCCTGTGAAAGAGTTGGGGGGTAGCACATGCAGGTTGACCATGAGCAAGTCAACCCAACATCCTGGCCTCCCAAAGCTTCTGGATTCCTCTTCCAGATTATGCCAGGGGCAGTTCTGGCTTCTTGCCTCATTAACTGTAGTCCATTGTTGAGTCCAAGTTCCAGTCAGCCAACCAAGGAAACTGTTAGAATCAACCCCAGCTGCACAACCTAACCCATTAAATCCAGAATCTCTAGCAAGTGCCCTTGGACCAGTGAACTTGGCCAGATCTAGTGTTACATTCACCCTCACTGGTCTAACACCCTTAGAATTCACTCCTGCACTGGTTCCCTGGGTACAAGCTGTTTCCTCCTGGGTCAAAGTGAACACAGATCCCCTGGGGAACACTGAAATTTGACCCTAGGTATTTATGGGTCTAATGACAGTAGGGGTGCTCATCATGAATATATATATATATATATATATATATATATATATAAAGATTTTATTGGGGAATTGGAGGAGGGGAACAGACAAGTTGCTGTCCTTTTGTTCTTCAGTCTAGTTGTGGAGGACGTTGCTTCACTGGCCTATGTTGGTATCGTCATTGCACTCTTCTTGGGTGAGGCTGATCGATCGCCAGCCTCTGGATGGCCGCTCATGGTGGCTGCCAGCCACTCACGCTGGCTGCCGACCACTCACTATAGCCTATGGCAGCCCACTGCAGCAGGGGCTGCAGCTATGCCGTCCTGGGGACTCACAGCAGCCCAGCTCCAGGTGGAGCTGTTGTTCATCTTAGCTGTAAAGGCAGTGTCACTGACCCTCATATGTGGGATCCGAACCGGGGCAGCTGTAGTCCCAAGCCAGCTCTTAACCAACGAGCCACTTGGTCGGCCCGTCATGAATCTTAAAGCTGGATGCTGCCTTTTAAGGCATCTGTCCCAGGTGAGATCATCGCATCATGGGATTTTCAAGCACAGGAAGGCTGGTCTCCTCAGACACTGCTAAAGGAGGCCCAGAGTGACAGGGTTCAAGATCATGTTTCCTCTGGGTCCAACTGGATGACCCCATTCCAAATTTCAGGATCCCACTGTTTACCAGTCCCAGTGCCCTCACTTTCATAGGAGGAACCTGTTGAGACTGGGAATTCAACCATCATCCACCTGAAAACTTAAATGTGCTATCATTTCAGCCATATTAGCCCTGTGGTTACAAGAAATAAAACCTCTGGGTGTGTCACAGAAGCACTCCAGTTCTGACTGTGACTCGAGCCAACAGACCTGAACTTGTCCTTGTCCATCTGTAACTCAAGGGCACTCCCAAGAATCCATCCAGCGCCTATCTTTAGAATCGTCATTACTGTCATAACGGTCAAGTGCAGCAGCCACAGTGGCTCCTGTGGCACGGGCTTCAGCTGGCGCCTCATCACAGTCAACTCCCGAGACAGCCCCATTGTGATGACACTGCATGCCATGGATTTCTGGCATCTCAAACCCCACATCCCATCTCCTGGAACATTCTGGACATCAATGCTGTGTCAGTTTGGACCCAATTAGGAGAGAAAAGATAATTTGAACAGGGAAAGTTTAATATCAAGAATTACTAACAGCAAACTGAAGTGACAAGGGATTCATTGGTACGGTGTCTTGGAATTTACTGGAAATCCACCTCCTGGGGTGTGGTGGAGTCATTCCCAGGGAGGTGTTTCAGTGGAGGCACTCCTCTATGAAACTCCTGCAGGATGAAGGTGGGAACCCCGGGAGGCTGCTGACTACCTGAGCTAGGGAAGCCACAAGCACCACAGGAACCTGTAAAGCAAGCACACCTGAACAGGAACCAGGAAGCAAAACCCTTGCCTCCTGTAATGTCTCTTGAGCGCCCTCTACTGACAGTTTATCATGCCAGTTAGCAAAGGAAAATCATTTCAAAGGCCCATATAACAGTTTTCACAGAGCAGACAAGCAACTTGAATTTGGAGCTGAGTCAAATCAATAAGCGGGAACCCCATAGGATCTGTGGGGGGCTCCCAGCATTTAGTGAGTGTGGGCCAGGAATGCTGTACCCTGCGGTGAGCTGACTAGTCCCACACAGGGAGTAACCATCCCTATGGAACGCCAGTATTACCCACTATATCAGCCAGAGTCCTGGCAGGAAACGGCAGCGCACCTAAATGAGGATAATTTGAGAAGAGTCTCTTGAAGAGTAGTGGGCAAGGTAGGGAGAACACAGGAGTGAGTGCAGCTCCTTGGAACTGCTTGCAGCCAGGAGCCCTTACCTGCCCCAGGCCTGAAGGGGCAAAAGGGCTATTGGAACTGGAAGGAAAGGTAGGAAGGGCTGCCTGACTGGATGACAGGAACTGTGACTTTCAGCCCAAGGTGCAGCCAGCCAGGGCACCCCTGAGTGGGACCACACGCTCTTCTTCCCTCTGACCTGCCAGTGTCACACCTCTCATCCTACTCCAACCTCCACGATGAGTGAGCCCCACTGGAAGCCAGAAGTATGGAGAACTGTCAGACACTCAACATGGTGCCACCGAGATCCAGCTTGACAGGGAGGCTAGGCAGGGATGGGGCTGGCTGTGTCCCTAGATGGCTCCTCGGGCCCCAATTTCAGGCCCTCGGCCCACTCAGCCCCCAGCACCTTGCAGTTGGGCAGCATTTCCTCCACCAAGATCCGAGTGAGGCCTGGGCTGGACACGGCAGGAAGGTCTGAGATGTCTAGCCGGCGGAGGTTCCTGACAGGAGGCAAGAAGCAGGGAGACCCACATAAGGACAGCGTCCACGTGTGTGAGTTTATGGAGGTGGGGTGTGCCAGCTCCCATTCAACCCCTAGCTTCTTAACTGTCCAGGAAATGTTAGAGCTGTCCAAGTCCATGAAATCCACTGTTAATGACAAATGGACACCTCTGGCTCCTGTGGTTCTACAATGGTGTAAATATCATGGCACTTTCATTACAACCCAAAGGAAGAAAAACGAGGAGTCCTTTCATTCTCCTAGACTCACTGCCACAGCTCATTGTGCTTACACCCCCTCCCCCAAACAGGTTTGTCATGGAGGCAGGGAGACGGGGAACTGCCTGACACTACCCCCTCCCCACTTTCCCATATCTGAGTTTAGTGGAGCCCCTGCCTTGGCTCGAGGCCCAGGCTGAGCTGAGGTCTCACTGGAGGTGGTGGAGGCAGGCAAGGCCTCGTTCGGAGATTTGGGGGCAACCGGCCAGCGAGAGCTCTTGCAATGAGTCGGCCAGATGGTAGAGGCGGCTGAGACACCAGTCATCCACATGGGGACAGCGCTGCAGCGACAGAGACTGGAGTTCCTTCAGGGCCACTGCAGGGGGGAGAGGAAGGGTGGCACTGGGGGCCCTTCCAGAGCCCATCACAAAAGGGAAAATGCAGAGCTTTGCTCATCTCCACCCTACCCCGCCCCACTCACAGAGGTTGTCCAGGCCTTGGTAATTGATGGCACAGTCACTGGCATCGACAGCCTCTACAGGTATCGCCTGGAAGTTCAGGAACTCGAGAGAGGAGTAGCCATGCCCACTTGACCGTATCCACTCCTTGCCCTGGAACCTGGAAGGGGAGAGAGGGAGTGTCAATGGGTACCCTACCCTTCCTCAGGCCCCCAAACTCTTGAAAATATTCCCCAGCCCCGTACAAGACAATGATGGCATCTGTGCACTTCTTGTCTGAAGGGTTTTACATGTCTGGTCTCATTGGATCCCCTGGCAATTCCATGAAAGACAATGTTTGGCTAATTTTACATATCTAGAAGCTGAGGTCGAGAGATTACTGATAACAGAAAAGAGCTATAATACAAGAATCCTTATAGACAGGCAAAAGTGGAGGTGTCTTCAGACATGTATACTGTTTCTAAGGAAAGTCCTGGAGGAAGTGCTCAAATGAAGTAAAATGTTTAATTTGAACAAAGTTGAGAGGTATATGAAGTCTATATGAATTGTGTTTTTCAAAAAAGAAAAAGGAGGAGAAACAAAGGGAGGAGGAGGAGACAGAGAAAGGAAGGGGGAAGAAGGAAAGGAAAGAACCACTAACATTTATTGAGCACTTATGCTATGCCAGACCTTGTTACAAGTGTTTAGATTGCAAAATGCGTTTGTAGGTTAGATACAACTACCACCCCCTTTTACAGATGAAACAACTGAAGCTCAGGACCAAGCCCCAAGCTACACAGCCAGCAGGGGGCAGACACGGGGACTCATGGGAAAGTCTGTCTGACTGGAGAGCCTGGGGCTTAGCGAGATGGTATACCGCCTTCCCCCAACCCCCGTTTTAACACCTTTGCTGTCATACTTGACTGCGCCTCCCTGCTTCAGGATGAAATAGGCGCCTGTGACGTATGGGCCATATCGCTCCTTGAAGTAGGTGAAGGATCTGCCAAAAGAACAGTAGCTGAAGGTGAGGCTTGGGGAGCTCTGCGCCCATCTCCATACCCAGGTGCTGCTGAGAGGGTCAGAGTCCACACCACCAGGGCTGATGGGCTGAGTCACGCTGCAAATATTTATTGGGTGCCTATTAAGTACCGGGCACTGGGAGGCAGTGGTGACCCAGACAGATAAAGGTCCCTGCCTTATGAACTTATTTTACAGGGAGAAACAAAAACCAGGAAGTAACAGCAAATTGTAGAGTATCAATTCCATGATGAAAATAAAATACCAGGACTGACTAGCAGTAGCTTGGATCAAGGGTGGAGTTGGAGGAGGCTACTTTAGTTTGGCTGTTAAGAAATGCTTCCTGGAGGAGATGATACTTAAACTTGTGCAGAGCTTTGAGTGATGGGAAGGAGTGCAGAGGTCAACGCACGGGACTGCCAGACCAAGGGAACAGCTAGTGCAAGGCTCAGAGGCTTGAATTGGGATGGTTGAACAAACAGCAATAAGATCACCATGTCGGGGTGGGAGGGTGAGAGGAATCCCTGGTAGGGGTCTCAAAGCTCAGTAGGGACCAGGTTTTAGGCTTTGGAATTTGGCTTTCATTCTAGTTGCAATTGGAAACCATTTGAGGGTTTCAAGCAGAGTGGTAATGTTATCTATTTTACTTTCTTAAAAGAGAGTCCTTTGGCTGCTTTATAGCCTGTAAGAGACTGTAGGGGGCAAAAGATGACCAATTGGATTACTGCAGTAAACCAATCACAAAACAAAAGGGCTCAGAACAGGCTACAAACAGTGAAGGAGGTGACAACTGGTCAGATTTGGGATATTTTAGTATTTCATTGATGGACTGGATGTAGAAGGCAGAGAAGTAAAGAGAGGAATCAGGGATGACTCCTTAGAATTTGGCCTGAACAAATGGGTGGGCAGTGATGCTGTTTACTGGGATAGGGAAAGGCTTGGGGGCGAACATACTTTTTTTTTGAGGGCAGTGTCACTGGCCCTCATATGTGGGACCTGAACCGGGGCCGCTGGCTTCCCAAGTCCAGCGCTTAACCACTGCACCACTCGGCCAGTCCTGAACAGACTTTCTTAGGGGGAAATCAAGGGTTTGTTGTTAGCCATGTTAGATTCGAGGTGCCAGCTAGACCCCCAAGAGATGATAGGCAGCAGGTGGCCTGTAGGAACTGGAGTCTTTGGGAAGGGTGTAAGCTGGAGATGAAGATGTAAGTCTGCAGGGCTGGTACTGGAAGCCACAGGGCTGCCTGAATAGAAAGGGCAGGATCTGGGTTCTGACCAGTGAGGCCTGAGCAGCAGGATTTTGAAGGACAGGGGTTCTCACCGATTTTTCTGGTGTATCTTTGACACCTGCTTTTGAAACAGGTACTCCCTCAGAGCCTCCACGTCATAGAAGCAGTCAGTCAGGAACTGGAGTAGCTTCCCCGGCTTCCTCTGATTGCCTTCTGGGGCCACTGCACTGCTCATGCCACGGATGCCCCTGGTACCCCCATTCCACAACGGGGACACCAGGTGGAGGTACTGGGGAGGAGAGGAGAGGAGAGGCTGAGCCTGGAGCCTCCAGTAAGACAAAGCTGGATCCCTGCGTTCTTGATCCACAAAACCCCTCCCCCATGCTTCCTTGCTCACTAAATTCTCCTTTCAGAACTTCAACAAATTCTGCTTTTGGGATATCCAAATTTCCCCCAAATTCATAACCCTAAGTTCTCTCTTTGGTTTAGCCAAACAGTCTTGGTTTTCCCAAGTTCGACCCATAATTTTTCCCCAAATGCTTATTTTTCTCTCAAAACCTCCATTTTCTGACCTCTTAATTTCCTACAAATTCCCCCCTTAATTTCAGTTTCCCTTGGGGTCTTCCTGAATAACCGATTTCTTTTCTGAAAATATAATCTTCTTTTCACCCTTAACTTACCTCTTTAAGTCCCCAAACTCTTCCTTCACCTTGCTCCAAGTTTTCTCTTAGCCTGCCCCAATTTCTCTGTTTGCTGTAACCAAATTCTCCCAGTAACTGCCCAAATCCTTATTTTCTCTCAAAATTCCTCTTGAACTCCCAACCTTACTTTAATTTTTCCCTAAATTGATTCTTTTTTTAAGAAGATTTTATTAGAAATTGGGGGAGGGGAACAGCATTGGGGAACTGGGGAAGGGGAACAGACAAGTTGCTGTCCTTTTTGTTCTTCAGTCTAGTTGTGGAGGACGTTGATTCACTGGCCCATTTGGTATCATCATTGCGCTCTTCTCTGGTGAGGCAGATCAGTCACCGGCCTCTGGACGGCAGCTCATGGCTGCCCTTGACTCATGCTGGCTGCCAGCGGCAAACGCTGGCTGCTGGCCATACACTGTTTCCTATGGCAGCCCACCAAGGCAGGGGCTGCAGCCACGCAGTCCCAGGGACTTGCGGCAGCCCAGCTCCAGATGGAGCTGTTGTTCGCTATAGAGGGCAGTGTCACTGGCCCTCATATGTGGGATCCGAACCTTGGCCGCTGGCATCCCAAGCCAGCTCTTAACCAACGTGCCACTCGGCCGGCCCCCTAAATTCATTCTTTGATTTTACCCAATTCTTCCCAAATTATCTCTACAAGTACCGCAAATTCTCTTCTTTATTCCCTTGGAACTCCCAAATTCACCTCCTGGTTCCTGCCACCCCCCTACTTGTCTTTTCGTTTTCCATCAAAATTCCTAACTTTCCCAGAGTTTCCCTCACTTGTATGCTTTGGTGTTCCACCCTTGGCCTTGGCCAATTCCCTCCAAGCCCTTTTTCACTTCTAGGTCAGATCTCGCCTGCCATCGACTCCTAGTGCTTGAAGTGATATCTCTCCCTCTGATTGGCTGGGTGCGCCATTTTAGGACGCAATCCTAGCTTCCGCATTGGTTGCTCTCAGCCAAATGCCCGCCCCCTATTCCTCTCTGAAGCTCATCAGCAGCCTGCGACCCGCATCTGTCCTTCCCAGCCCAACAGCCTCACGTCTATACTGCCAGCACGATGCCTAGCGGGAGAGGCCGCCTGCTCCCGCAGGACCCTTGATCCCTGTGCTCCGACAGAGCCCCTGAAGGCAGAGGCAGCAGAGCGAACTTAATTTGGGGGTTTTAGGAACAGCAGTCACCTACCGCCCTGGGTGCCGCCATCTTGTTAGGATTACGTAACCGGAAGGGGCCAGTCCTTTCTTAACCCACCCACCTGGCTCCGTCCGGGACTTTATTTCTTATGGTCACGCCCCCTCCGTTTTCCAATCTTCCTCTTAAAGGTGCACGCACTTTTTACGCTTTTTGGATTTAGGGATTGCTCTGGGCGCCCCCTCCGTGGGCCTTAAAATGGGACTCTGTAGCCTTTCCCTAGGAGACGGTGGGCTGTCCTTCCTGTTAGAGTACCATCCTTCCCTCTGCAGTCACAATCCCCTGAGTTTCCCCGTTCTCCAGCTCACTTGCTACTTCCTTAAAATAAGGAATGATATGTAAGATTGAAAAGCTGACCATTATTCTTTTGTTTGTTTGTTTGTTTTTTGTGTGTTTTTTTTTAAAGATTTTATTGGGGAATTGGGGGAGGAGAACAGCATTGGGGAATGGGGAAAGGGAACAGACAAGCTACTGTCCTTTTGTTCCTCAGTCTAGCTGCGGAGGATGTTGCTTCACTGTTGGTATCGTCATTGCGCTCTTCCCGGGTGAGGCATATCGGTCGCCGGCCTCTGGATGGTCGCTCACGACGGCTATTGGCAGCTCACGCTGGCTGCCAGCCACTCACTGTAGCCTATGGCACCCCACTGCAGCAGGGGCTGCAGCCTACACCATCGCTGGGGCTCGCACAGCCCAGCTCCAGTTGGAGCTGTTGTTAGCTCTAGAGGGCAGCGTCGCTGGCCCTCATATGGGGGATCCAAACTGGGGCCGCTGGCTTCCCAAGCCAGCGCTTAACCACCGCGCCACTCTGCCGGCCCCTGACCATCATTCTTTAAACCAAGGTCAGGGAAGGGAAAAAGGTCGAATGGGTGGCGAGGGCAGACTTCAGGGTAATAGAAATGAGATCTCAAGACAAGTATTGTGCTGTGTTTGCGATTTCATTTTGGAGTTCAAGGGTAGATCTCAGCGTGAAGATTCAATGTGAAGTCATGTGGATAGAATTATTCATTCATTCCACAAACATTTACTGAGCACTTACCACGTGGCAGGCATTTCAGGTGCTAAGGTTACACTGGTGAACGGGACAGACCCAGCCCTTCTCTCAGGGAGGCAACATTCCAGGCAGGGAGCAGATGGATAAGAAATTATTAGCAAGATAATTTCAGATAGTATTTGATAAGAGGCAAATAAAAACAGGTAATATAGGGAGTGACTAGGGTGTAGGGCCATCAGCAAAAGTCGCTTTGCAGAGATGACATTTACTTGGACGTGAAGGATAAGAAGGAATCAGCCATTCAAAGATCTGGGGGGAAAATGTTCCAGGCAGAGGTAACAGCCAGTGTAAAAGCCCAGAGGTGGAAACCATTTTACAGAAAGAACTAGGAGACTGGTCAGAGAGGTGGGCAGGGTTTTGATGGTACAGGCCTGTTTGGAGTTTATTACATTCACAGGTGAGTGTCATCTGATTTACATTTTTTTTTAAAAAAGATTTTATTGGGGTATTGGGGAAGGGGAATAGCATTGAGGAATCAGGGAAGGGAAACAGACAAGTTGCTGTCCTTTTGTTCTTCAGTCTAGTTGTGGAGGACGTCACTTCACTGGCACATGTTGGTATTATCATTGTGCTCTTCCCTGGGTGAGGCAGTCGCTCGCTGGCCATTGGACGGCCACTCACAGTGGCTCAAGGCAGCTCACAAAAGTGCACACCAGCTACCGGCCAGCCCCGCTGCAGCCTACGCCGTAGCCGGTGACTCATGGCAGCCCAGCTCCAGATAGAGCTGTTGTTCACCATCTTATGTGTAGAGGGCAGAGCATCACTGGCCCTCATATGTGGGATCCAAACCGGGGCCCTGCTGCTCAGAGCTGGTGTCTCAAGCCAACTCTTAACAAACATGCCACTCGGCTGACCCCAGATAAACATTTTAAGACTGAACATTTTGGACTAACAGAAGGAAAAGCTACATGGTCTTCATAAAAAGTCTGAATAATATTTTGTTCTTGAATAATATTACAGGCTTGTTTTCCTTAGGTACATACAGTTATTTAAACAAGTTGTTCACAAAGCATTCCAAGCAGAGCTCCTATGAGCCTTCATTTAAAGAATTAATCAGATCAACTTATAACTAAAAATATCCACTTATGTAAGTTTATGTTAAAAATCTATAAAAATGCTTCTTACATTATTTAGAAATTCAATATCATTCTCTGATTTTGTCTACACTATTAATTTTATTAGCAATCACTTTTTCATAGTATACTCCCCACATTTAATTATCATAAATCTTTTTTAAAATTTATTTATTTATTTTTAATTAGTTTCAGGTGTACAACACAGTGCAATAGTTATACTTTTTACCCCTCAAAGTGACAACCCCCTCCCCCATTTAGCCACCCATTCCTCCCCTCCATATCATACATATCTATTACACTTCCTCTGACTCCCTTCCACAGTAGTGATTTACATTTTATGAAGATCATTTCCTCCAGGTTGAGGACAGACTTTAGAGGGCAAGGGTGGAGGTGGGTGGGCACAGCAAAGAGGCTACTGTAATCTTCCAGGTAGATGAATGGAGACAGGAGTAGGGATGGGGCAATGAAAATGGTGAGACATGCTTGGATTATGAGTCTTTTGAAGGCTGAGCCAATAGCTTGAGAAACTAAAAGGATAGTGGTGCCGCTAGAGATGGGGAAACTAGGGAAGTAGCAGGTTTGGAAAGGCAGGTATGGAAGGCTGAATATGTCCCCTCACACACACACCAATCCATGTCCTGATCCCTGGAACCTGTGAATACTTCACTTTACATGTAAAGGGAAGATGTGATTAAGTCAAAAATCTTGAGATGGGAAGATTCTCCTGGGTAATTGAGGTTGGCGCAATATAATCATTGAGGGTCCTATAAGATGGAAGCAGGCGGGTCAGTCAATATAGGAAACGTGATGGTAAGTGCAAGGAGCCGCAGTGCTGCCAGAAAGGGGCTATGAATCACGGAGTGCAGGTGGCTTCTAGAAGCTGGGTAAGGCTAGGAAATAGATTCTCCCCTAGAACCTCCAGAGGAACCCAGCCGTATGAACCCACTTCAGATTTCGGACCTCTAGAATTATAAGAGGATACCTTTGTGCTGTTTTAAGCCACTAACTTTGTGGTTATTTGTCACAGCAGAAAGAGGACACTAATAGAGTAGGGTAGGTCCCAATGGAGAGTTCTGTTTTGACCATATTCACCTTGAAAATGCTGAGACGTGGAAGTGGAGATGGGAGTTAGGGTCTGGAGCTGAGGGGGGAAGTCAGGACTGGAGTCAGAGACTTGGGAGCCATTGACACATAGATGGACTTTGAATACCCTGGGCCTGAAAGAGGGGCTCTAGTAGAGGGAGGTCCACAGTGTGTCCCACCCTTTTCCCTGGCAGGGCACATGCTAATACTGATAACGTCTGTGGGCAACTCAAGGGAGCAGAATTGGCTGCTCACCTGTGGGCCAGCAGCCAGACACTGAGACATTCCAGCTAAGGGATCGTTCTCTTGGAAGCCACTCCTGGCTCCTCAGGCACACTGGTGGGGAGGCCCTGGGATGGCCTGAATGAAAAAGACAGGCAAGGAGGGGAGGCGGGAAGGACCCAGGATGAGTTGAGGCCAGACATCAACGGGCATTGAGCAGAGAGAGGGGTCAGACCTGAGAAGAGGTGGGGAGGGGTGGAGTTTGACTTCCACCAGAGGGGCTGTTGTTGGACCCTTGTGAGCCGAGTTGAGGTTAGACTTCAGAAAGGAAAACATACACATATGAGGATGCTGGTTCTCACTGGAGTATGAACTTTGGGACACCACCCCAGACCCTCCCCCCACCTTTTCACTGCCCTTTAATCCCCCCACCCCTTAGATCACCAGGAGGCTGGGTCACTCTGGACCTTGCTACTTCCTGTTCCTGGCAGTCACTGATCCAAGACTATGGAGCTGTGGAGACAGCTGAGGCAGGCTGGACTGGTGCCCCCAGGTCTGGGCCCACCTCCCAGGGCCCTGAGGGGAGTTCCTCCAGCAGAGAGAGCCAGCCAGACCCTTATGTCCCCAGGGGCAGACACTAAAGGTGCCAGGGAGAGTCTGCTGTGGATCTGGGAAGAGCTGGTGAGTAAGGGATTTAGAGGGGGCAAGAGATAGGGTTGGGGAGCAGGGAGAATGAATGAATAAGAATGAATGGAAACAGAAGGGGCCATAGAGTGAAAGACAAGAATTGTGAGACCATAATAGAGAAATAGAGGCAGATGTAGGTAGGGAGAGAGAGAGAGAGAGAGAGAGAGAGAGAGAGAGAGAGAGAGAGAGAGAGAGAGAGAGAAAGAGAGAGAGAGATTAAGATTCGAAGAATGAGAGACAGGAATAGAGAGAGACAAACCCAGAAAGAGCGAGACAGAGATGAAAAGCAGAGATTGAGAACAACAACAGAGACAGAAAAACAGATTAAATCTGAGACAGTGAAAGGCAGAGAAAGAGACAGAAACACAGGGATATGGAAAGACATAGAGATGGAGACAGAGAGAGACAGACAGGTAGAGACAGAGATAGATAGCAAGAGAGGGAAGCATAAAAGAACAAAGAGACTAGGACTTAGTGAGACACAGAAAGAGGTAGAGACAGTGCGGGACAATGAAATGGAGAGACGGAGACAGACAGAGATCAAGAGACACTGTGAGAAGCAGGATGACAGGGTCCAGGGACACGGTGAGGACCTACCCAGGTGCTGCAAGCTAGGACTGTTAAAGCAAAAGATGTTATGATGTGTTACAGATAGTAAGGTGATGGGTGTAGGGACCACTGCAATGGGATTTTGCAGTACAGGAGAGAGATTGGGCTCAACCCCAAATGGGCAAGCGGGAATTGTAGCCTGGGAGCAGGTGAGGGTCAGTGGATGGAAAACTACTAAGAGGAAACTTCAGGGGGAGATGGGGATTCTGGGTAAATTGACCCAGCAGGATTCCTGCTGAAGGCAGGCCAGGCTAACCAGACATCACCTGGGGGAATGGTGAAGGGTAAGGACCCTGATTAAATAAGACATGGAAAGTGCTCAGGGATGGAGGATGGGGATTCTTGCTAAAATTGGATTTTACAAGGAGATGAACAGATGGGCCTAGGAGAAGCTTCTGGAGCCTGACTAAAGTTGGGTCAAACCAAAAATCTTTGTCAGGATTTGAACTGCCACCTGCTCCCACCCACCCATGACTCCTCCTTTCCTCTGGCAGGGGAACCTCCGCAGAGTGGATGTCCAGCTGCTGGGCCAGCTGTGCAGCCTGGGGCTGGAGATGGGGGCGCTGCGGGAGGAACTGGTCGCCTTCCTGGAAGAGGAGGAGGAGGAGGTCATTGAGGAAGAGAAGGAGGATGAAGAGCTGGAAGGGAAACAGGAGGAAGGACACCTGGGGGCCTCCGGCCCACCCCTATGCCTCGGCCTCCCAGACTTTGAGATGACTATCTGAGGCCCTGCCAGTGTACTTCCTATTGGCACATGAATGAGATGCAAATTTATGCAAAGAAATGGGGATTTGCAGGTCGGATCAACCTGCAAATGTTGATTTGGAATCCACTCATGTTCCTGAGCAAGTGCTTTCTCTGAAGTTGTCAGGGAGGAGGTTCAGGGCTTGGCCTGTGAGCTGTAGGCATGCTTGAAGGTGACGTGGAAAGTTTGCAGAGAAACAAGGTGTGTGTGCAGATGAACTGCAGGAGTGTTGCAGGGGAGGTGTGGGTCTTTTCAAATAGAATGGAGGTGCTTGCAGATGAGATTTTAGATCAAGGCCATCCAAAGCACTGAACACTTGAAATCGACTAACCAGCCCTAACTGAGGTGCATTGTAAGTGTAACATACACACTGAATGCTGAATTTGAAAGGCTTAGTATAATAACAAGAACACAAAGCATTTCAATAATCTTTAAAAAATTAATTACATATTGAAATGATAATATTTTGATTATATTTGAGTACATAAAAATATTACTAAAATTAATTTCACTTGTTTATTTAAGATTTTTTTTATTGTGGTAAAATATACCTAACATTAAAATTAACCATTTTAACTATTTTTTGAAGTGTACAGTTCAGCAGTGTTAATTAAATACATTCGCATTGTTGTGCTGCCATCACTACCATCCATCTCCTGAACTCTTTTCATTTTGCAAAACTGAAACTGTCCCTATTAAACAACTCCCCATTTTCCCCTCCCCCAGCCCCTGGACACCACCATTCTACTTAGTGTCTCTATGAAATTTGACTACTGTAGAAACTGTATATGAGTGTGATCATATAGTATTTGTTCTTTTGTGTCTGGTTTATTTCGCTTCACACTGTTTCAAGGTTGAAACAGCGCAATGTTTCAAGGTTCATCCATGTTGTGGCATGTGTCAGAATTTTCTTCCTTTATTAGGCTGAATAATATCCAATCATATGTACATTCCACATCTTGTTTATCTATTCATCTGTCCATGGACACTTGGGTTGTTTCCACCTTTTGTCTATTGTGAATAATGCTGCTATGAACATGAGTGTACAAGTATTGTTCAAGTCACTGCTTTCCATTCTTTTGGCTATTTACCCAGAAGTGGGATTGCTGGATCATATGGTGATTCTGTTTAATTTTTGTTGGAACTGCCTTCTGTTTTCCACAGCGGCTGTAATATTTGACATCCCCACCAACAGTGGACAAGCGTTCCAATTTCTCCAATCCTTGCCAACTCTTGTTATTTTCTGCCTTTTTTTTTTTCATGATAGCCATTCTAATGGGTGTGAGGTGGTATCTTATTGTGGTTTTGATTTGCATTTCCCTAATGATTAAGACATTGAGCATCTTTCAAGTGCTTATTCATCTGTTTCTGTTTACATTTTTATTTATTTAATTTTTTAATTTTTTTTTTTTTTTTTTGAGGGCAGTGTCACTGGCCCTCACATGTGGGACCCAAACCGGGGCCGCTGGCTTCCCAAGCCAGTGCCCAACCACCACTTGGCTGGCCCGTCTGTTTACATTTTTAAATATGTCCACAAGAAAATTTAAAATTTAAAATATGTAGCTCTCATTATATTTCTGTTGCACAGCACTATTTCAGAGGTTTGACAATGGAATGTGTGTGAGCAGATGCACAGTGAGGGTTTATAGATGTTCCCAGATGTGTTGCAAATGTGTCATAGCTCCACTTGCTGGAGAACAGGCAGATATCTGTGGATAGCACTGAGAAGTTGGGCTGGAAATGTCACTATTCCGCAGGTCCACATTTGCAGAAAAAATGCCCAAAGCAGCAGGTAGAGGGCTCCAGCCTGAGGACAGACCTTTGGGCATTCATAAAGCCAGACACACTGACATTTTCACAATTCTTCATCAAAGCACTTTCTAGTGGGGAGTGAGGATGTCCCCAGAGAAGTAGGTGTTGGCAGAAGAGGTGCTGAATCCCTGTCCGTGGGGATTTACGCCTTATAGACAAGCTGCTTCTTTTTGTTCAATGGAGTCCCTCAAGACTAGGGAGTGCGGGGGAGGGAGGACTTGGGGTTCAGGCTTAGCCAACCTTAGCTAGGTCTGCAGCTTCTGGAAGCTCTGGTGGTGAGAATGCTGAAAGACAGAGCCCAGCACCCAGGGAAGTGGGGAAGATACCCCAAGAGCATGTAAGTGAGTAGAACTCTCGCTCCCTCATTTGGCACTCGAGAAAGAGGCTGGGCCAGTCTGGGGTTTCTTGGAAACTACATCCAGACTGTGGGAGTCATGAGGGCTGGGGAGATGGGGCTCCATGGCCATGGGGTCTGGCTCATGCTTCACAAATGCCAAGGTAGTCCATCTCCTGGGAAAGAGACAGGTTGGGGAGAGGCACTGATGGGAAACTGGAGGGGGTAACTTTAGAGGAAATGCTCATTGTGCAAGAACAGCATGGTGGCTGGCCCCTGAGCCATGGGCTGGACCATGGAGGTGACATCTGTGGGGGAGGAACTCAGGGAACTTGGGTGGATGTGACCAGCCCCACCTATACTGGCTTCAGTGCCAGTTTTACTGAACTACATCCGGCAATGACCAAGTCAGCACCAGGCCCATCCTCCTGGAACTCTCAGCCCAGCAGAGCGGGGAGAAATCCACACAGGAACAGCGCTGGGATGGCAGAGTCACAGATATCTGAGGGGACTCACATGAGACAACAGGCCCAGCCTGAAACGTCAGGAAAGTGTTCTTAGAGAACAACCGAAGGAATAAGTAAAAATGAGCCAAGCAAAGAAAGAGAATTGGAATAGTGTAAGTAGAAAAACAACATATGCAAAATCCATGAAATGATCTAGTGATCTAATCCCTTGCTACTCAAAGTGTAGGCCATGGACCAGTATTATCAGCATGGCTACAGTTATTTACTGATGCATAACAAACAGCCCCCTAACTCAGTTGTTTTAAAACAATGACAGGATGTATTTTGTTCACAAATCTGCGATCTGCAGGAATAGCTTATCTTTGCTCCACAATGAGCTATTGAGCTTCAGCCAGAATCATCTGAAGGCACATTCACTCACATGTTTGGCAGTCGATGTTGGCTATTGGTTGTGGGCCTCTGTTCTTCTCCATGAGGACTAGATTGGACTTTCACACAGCATGGTGGGTTCCAAAGGCAAGAGTCCCAAAGATGAGCCAGAAAGAAACCACATTGCCTTGTATGACTTAGCCTCAGAAGTCACACAATCTTGCCACATTCCATTTGTTAAGGCAATCACAAAGTCCTGCCCAGGTTCAAAGCAAGGGGAAATGGTCTCCACCTCTTTATGGGGGAGTGCATGATTCTGGAAACATGTGGGACAGGAAACACTATTGTGGTCATTTTGGGAAAACAATAACTGCCACAGCATCACCTGGCAGCATGTTAGACCTGCTGATTCTCAGGTCCCATCCCAGACCTACTGAATCAGAATCTGCATTTATTAAGATTCTAAGGTTCTTTGCATATTGAGCAGCACTGTTCTAAATCACAAATGTGGCACTGTTTTGAGCAGGAGGGGACATTAGTTAAGTTTAGAAAGCTCCCTCTAGCTGCTGTGCAATTACAGGGATTCTAAAGTAGTGGTTGGGTACAAGTAACCAAAGGCAAAAAAATAGGTAAATTTAAATTCATCAAAATTAAGCACTTTTGTGCATCAAAATAGCTTATCAAAAGTGAAAATATACCCCGCAGAATGGGAAAAATATTTTAAAAATATATCTGATTAAGGTCATAATATATAAACATAGTGTCAGAATATATAAGAACACTTAATGGGGTTAAGAGTTAAGAGCCGGTTAGCTCAGTTGGTTAGAGCACAGTGTTCATAACACCAAGGATGCTAGTTTGATCCCCACATGGGCCACTGAGATGTGCCCTCCACAACTAGATTGAAAACAACTATTCGACTTGGAGCTGATGGGTCCTGGAAAAACACACTCTTCTCCAATGTAAAAAAAAAAAAAAAAAAAGAAGTCTAACAACTCACCAATAAAAAGACAAATAGTCTAATTTTATTTTATTTTTTCATCCGCTCAGGGGTCTTTCAAGCCTGGTCTCTACTTTGCATTTAATTTTTAAATTTTTTTTTAATTTTTAAAATTTTTTTTTAGCTGAGCCATCCTGCCACCTGTTGGCAGCTCAGCTTGGGCCGGGAATCAAACCAGTGACCCTGTTGCTCAGAGCTCGCACACTTGAGCGAGCTCCTAACCAACTGAGCCACTCAACCAGCCCTAAAGAGTCTAATTTTTTTTTTTTTATTTTAGCTGAGCCATCCTGCCACCTGTTGGCAGCTCAACGGCAACTCAGCTCGGGCTGGCCTCGAACAGCTGTTGCTCAGAGCTCAGCTCGCACTCTTGAGCGAGTAAAGAGTCTAATTTTAAAAATGGTCAAAGAGGGCCGGCTGAGTGGCGCGGGTGGTTAAGTGCTGGCTTGGGATGCCAGCAGCCCCGGTTCAGGTCCCACATATGAGGGCCAATGACACTGCCCTATAAAAAAAAAAAAAAGTGGTCAAAGAAAAAAATGGTTAAAGGACTCAAACAAAAATTTCTCCGAAGATACACAAACAGCCAATAAGTACATGCAAAGTTGTCCAACATCATTCATCTTTAGGGAGATGAAAATTACAAACAATGAGATGCCAGTCACTAGGATGGCTATAACCCAAACAGTGGAAAATAACAAGAGTTGGTGAAGATGTCGAGAAATTGTATCCCTGTTGCATAGCTGGTGGGAATGTAAAATGGTGGCACCACTGTGGAAACAGTCAGATGGTTCCTTATAAAGTTAAACATTGAGTTACCACGTGACCCAACATTTCCACTCCTAGTATATGCCCAAGAGAAATGAAAACATGTGTCCACACAAAGATTTGCACATGAATGTTATTAATGGCATTGTTTACAATAGCCAAAGAATGGAAACAACCCTGATGTCCACAACTGATGAATGGATAAACAAACTGTCCTGTATCCATACAATGATAAATTTTTCAGCCATAAAAAGAAATAAAGTACTAGTACATGCTCCACTGTGGATGAACCTTGAAAACACTATGCTGAGAGAAAGAAGCCAGTATGATTTTATTTATATGAGATGTCCAAAGTAGGCAAATCCATGAGAAAGTAGGTTAGTGGTTGCTGGGGTTGGAAGTGGGAGGAATGAGGAATGATTGCTTGATGGGCAGGAGGCTTTATTTCTGAGGTGATGAAAAGGTTCTGGAATTAGATAGTGGTGATGGTTATACAATGCTGTTAATATATGACAAACCACTGAGTTGTATACTTTATTTATTTATTTATTTTTAAGATTTTATTGGGGAATTGGCGGAGAGGAACAGCGTTGGGGAATCGGGGAAGGGGAACAGACAAGTTGCTGTCTTTTTGTTCTTCAGTCTAGTTGCGGAGGACGTTGCTTCACTGTTGGTATCGTCATTGCGCTCTTCCCGGATGAGGCAGATCGGTCGCTGGCCTCTGGATGTCGCTCACCGCGGCTATTAGCAGCTCACGCTTGGCTGCCAGCCGCTCAGCTCACGCTGGCTGCGGGCCACTCACTGTAGCCTATGGCAGCCCACTGCAGCAGGGGCTGCAGCCCACACCATCACCGGGGCTCGCACAGCCCAGCTCCAGGTGGAGCTGTTGTTAGCTGTAGAGGGCAGTGTCACTGGCCCTCATGTGGGATCCGAACCGGGGCCGCTGGCATCCCCAAACCAGCGCTTAATCAATGCGCCACTCGGCCGGCCCCTGAGTTGTATACTTTAAAAGGGTGAGTTTTAGATCTCAAAAAAAATAAAACATTGGTCAATAGAGGACCCAAGTGGGCCAGGATGAGGCTGGACCAACCCCGGGTCTGTAGGGAAGGGAAGAGGGTCAGGTGGGGAGGGAGGCTTAGTAAACTAAGAGACAGGCACTGGAGATGGATGGACAGGGCCGTGGTGGGAAGGGTGTCAGCCTTGGGACTGGAGGAAGGGGACGCAGATGAGGTGCTGGTTTGGGGGCAGATCACATGTGTGGTCTGTTGCAGCTTGACTGCATGTGTGGAGGATGTGTGAAGTCCCATCTCCTGTATGCACACATGTGGACATGCTAATGAAAGGTGTCTTCTATTGCCCCGTGGGAACAAGGTTAGGGAGTCTGAGAGGTGGCCCATCTATTTCGGCACAGGGTGTGTGTTTAGAGTGGGGTGGGCCTCTGCTGGCCCTCCATGACAGACACCCAGAGTCCCTGGTCCCTCAACTCTGCCACCACCTCAGTTTGAGAAAATTCACAAACATCTGGTCCAGACCTCATCAGACATTCGGGATTATTTAGGCTCCTGGCCTGGGTTTTGGGGCCTGGGCGCTCAGAGGTCAGAGGTCAGGAGCTTGGGTATCTAGGTCTCCATGGGTCACAGGTTAGGAGACTATGTGCTTAGGTCCCTATGGGTCAGGGGTCAGAAGACTGGGTGACTGGGTTCCAGTGGGTCAGAAGTCAGAGGTCTGGGCACCTAGGTCCCTGTGTATCAGAAGTGAATGGGCTGATGAACAAGTCTCTATGGGCTCTGTGACTGTGGGCAAGTGACCACCTCTTTGAGCGTCAGTTTTTTTCATGGGTAAAGGATGGTTATGGTACCTACCGCACAGGGCTGAGAGAAGACTCTCAGGCAGTGGTTGACACAGTGCCTGGTGTGTAGACAGAGCTCTAACAATGAAAGCCAGATGGGAAAACAAGACAAAACAAGCAAAAAAGACAGTAATCACAGTAGCTGACTCTCACCAAGCATGAACTGTGCAGGGTCTAGTCGGGGGTTTCAAACGCTCTAGTGCATTCAACCCTAAGGAGTAGAATGAGCTTCACCGAGGGCTGTGGCTCCCCAAGGTCATCCAGCAAACCTGGGGCTGCAACCAGGTCTCTGATGTGCACCACGGAACCTGGCATTGTGGCCGGATCAAGACCTGGTGTGGACAGCCAAGCTCTGCCCTCCTTTAGTCTCCTCCCCCAGGCTCCACCCCTTCTCACCCCAGCCCAGAGTCTCCCTGTCTCTGCCCCTCAGTCTTCCTCTAGAGCTGTGCTGTTTAATACGGTAGCCACTCGCCACGATGGCTACTGAGCACTTGTAATGTGGCCGGTCTGAATTGAGGTGCTGTAAGAGTAATACCAGAATTTCAAGACTTAGTATGAAAATAAGAAGTAAAAAACACACTTTTGTTGTTGTTGTTAATACAACAACATGTGATATGACAATGTTTTGGATACATTGGGTTAAATAAAATATACCATTGATATTGTTTTTACCTTTTTTTTTTTTATCACTCTAGCTGTTAGAAAATTTTAAACTAAATACCTAGCTTGTATTATATTTCTATTGGACACACACCTGCTTTTGCGCCCTACTTCCACCAGGTGGCGCAACACAGGCTGCTGCAGCCCCACCAGCTGTAGGAGACAATTGGCAGAGCAGGGTGGGACCCATCTTTAAGGCTCTTTGAAGAAGTTGGGTCTTATAGAGAGGACACTGAGACGTGCAGTTCCCACATAGCGGACCATTGTGGGAGAGGAGGGGAGAAACTACAAGTTTTGGTGAGCAGGAGACAGTTCGGCAGGCTGAATAATGACCCCTGAAGATATCCATGTTGTAATCCCTGGAACCTGTGAAATGTTAACCATTTATGACAAAAAGGACTTTGCAGCTGTGAGTATATTAAAAATATCGAGATACAGAGATTATGGTGAATGATTCAGGTGAGCCCTAAATGTAAACACAAGTGTCCTTATAAGAGAGAGACAGAGGGAGACATGACCACAGAACAGGAGACGATGTGATGAGAGGCGCATGACGCCAGAGTGCTGTCATCTGGGGCCACATGCCACGGAACGTGGAGGTCTTGAGAAGTTGCAGAAGGTAAGGGAGCACAATTTCTCCCCTTAAGCCTCCAGAAGGAACATACCCCTGTCAACATCGTGATTTTAGACTCCTGACTTCTGAACTATAAGAGAATAAATGAGTGTTGTTTTAAGCCATAAATTTGTGGTGATTTATTGTAGCAGCAACAGGAAACTAACACAAGTGGGAAAAGACATTATTACTTTTTATGGTAAAATATAATTTAAGCTCAAACAAAAATACAAGCAATGCCAGACTTGATGAGATTGTGGGATAACTGAAACTGTCACACTATTGGTGAGAGTGTAAATTGGAAAACCTTCTGGAAGTATCTATTAAATTGAACATATATGCACCCTACGACCCAGCAATCCCATTCCTGAATATATATCATATTTTCCTCTCTATAATGTGCTCCTATGTATAATGCATACCCACGTTTTTGGCCCAAACTTTTAAGGAAAAAATCTTTCGTTTCAATTTTTTAATTCAACTTTTTATTTGTTTACATTAAGATATTTGTTTTTTGTATTATAAAGGAATTGCAGCATTTATTTTTTAACATATTGTGGTACAAGAAATTTTATGTAGGGCCGGCCGAGTGGCGCAGTAGTTAAGAGCTAGCTTGGGACGCCAGCGGCCCCAGTTCGGGTTCCACATATGAGGGTCAGTGACACTGCCCTCAAAAAAAAAAAAAGAAATTTTATGTAACAAATAATTGCAAAACAAAAGAACAGATACAAGGTACAAGAAATTTTATGTACCGGTAACAAATTTACAATATTTATCATCATAGAAGGCCAAGAGCTTGTTGTAGTTGCAAGTTCCTCTTAAGTTCAACAAAACTGATAATCATATTCCAGAGTCTTATTCTGCATATGGATATCATTATTGATTTCTAGAGTTACACTTTTAACTCATAAACATAAATAAAAGAATTAAAAACATCTATATAGATACGGAATTAGTACTACCCATGTATAATGCACATCCTTATCATTCCCTCACAAATTTTGGCAAAAAAGTGCGCATTATACACGGCAAAATAGGGTACTTAAGGGAAAGATGTAGATGTGTTCACAAAAGGCATGCACTGGGGTATTCACTGTAGCCCAGTCTTTTTTTTTTTTTTTTAAGATTTTATTGGGGAATTGGGTGGGGGGGGAACAGCGTTGGGGAACTGGGGAAGGGGATTAGACAATTTGCTGTCCTTTTGTTCTTCAGTCTAGTTGTGGAGGACATTGCCTCACTGGCCCATGTTGGTTTCTTCATTGCGCTCTTCTCGGGTGAGGCAGATCGGTCGCTGGCCTCTGGACAGCCACTCACAGTGGCTCATGGCAGCTCACACCGGCTGCAGCCGCTCACACCAGCTGCCGGCCACTCACTGTAGGCTGTGGCAGCCCACTGCAGCAGGGGCTGCAGCCATCTTAGTTGTAGAGGGCAGTGTCACTGGCCCTCATATGTGGGATCCGAACCGTGGCCAGTGGCGTCCCAAGCTAGCTGTTAACCAACGCACCACTCGGCCAGCCCTATAGCCCAGTCTTAATAGCCCCAAACTAGAATGACTGCAATGCCCATCAGCAGTAGAATGGTGTGGCAGTTTTAAAATATGGCGGCAATTCTTTGCCACTCCTCCTCTTAAGAGCTGGTGCTTATGGGTTGTCTCCTTGAATCTGGGTGGGCTTGTGACTCCTAAAACTAACAGACTGTGGGGAAAGTGACATGATATTACTTCCAAGTCTGGGTCACAAAGGGCATAATCCAACTACCCCAAAACCACCATGCTGGAGAGGTGCTGTGTAGGTGTCAAGCCAACAGTCCCAGCTGATCCTAGCCTTCGAACCATCTCCATCAAGGCCCCACATACGTGGGTGAAGATGTTGTCTCAGAGGCTGATTCCTCAGCCCCAGCAGTTCTATCCCCATTCATTCACTTCATGCCAGCTAAGATCTCAAATATCACTGACCCGATGCGAGCCTCCTTATTTTTATGCTCTGTCAAAATCCTGACTCACAGAATGTGTGAAAACTGTATTCCACTAAGTTTGGGGATTTGTTACATAGCAATTAATAACAACAACAATAATAATAATAATAATAATAAATATATGGTCATGTGTCCCATAATGACATTTTAGTTAATGACAGAGCTCATACATTATGCTGGTCCCTTAAGATTATAATGGAGGGCCGGCTGAGTGGTGCAGTGGTTAAGCGCTGGCTTGAGATGCCAGCGGCCCTGGTTTGGGTCCCACATATGAGGGCTAGTGACACTGCCTTCAAAAAAAAAAAAAGATTATAATGGAGCTGAATTTCCTGTAAGAAATGGAACAAAATGTGGTTCAGTAGGATTTTTTTTTTCTCTGATGGAAGCAATATCTGTGGGGCTTGGCAATTGATTCTTTCTCATTCACAGCACCTCAATTTTGAGGTCACAGGTTACACCCCCATCAGTCAGCCACCTACCTCTTTCAGCATAGGAGCCTGTCCCTTCAGTGGTACACATTGCGAGGGCACCACTGCCCTCCCAGATTCAGCTCAATGGTCTTCAGACTGCATTCCTGTAAATTCTTTGTTGAGGACCTAAGATCTTGGACATAGGCACAGGTGCGCAGTAACTACCTTGATGAGTATTAAGTGTGACTGTCACTTTAGGAAAACCTTCCTCTGGTGGTGTGGAGCCAGCCTGTCCATGTACTTTGGAAATATTTTCAGGTTGTAATGATGTAAAGCATAGGTAAATTTTATTTCTTGCATCAGTTCAATGCTAGAGAGAGCCCTTTGTGCCCTTTGGGTCAACGGAACCAAACCCAAATTTCCAAAGTAAAAATGCTGAGTCTTCAGTTCTACAACACTGCATGTTAAGCACCTTCCTTTTTCAAAAAAACTTTTTTTTTTGAAGATTTTATTGGGGAATTGGGGGAGGGGAACAGACAAGTTGCTGTCTTTTTGTTCTTCAGTCTAGTTGCGGAGGACGTTGCTTCATTGGCCCATGTTGGTATCATCATTGCGTTCTTCCCGGATGAGGCAGATCAGTCGCTGGTCTCTGGATGGTCGCTCATCGCGGCTATTGGCAGCTCATGCTGGCTGCCGGCCACTCACTGTAGCCTATGGCAGCCCACTGTAGCAGGGGCTGCAGCCTACACCGTCGCCAGGGCTTGCACAGCCCAGCTCCAGGTGGAGCTGTTGTTAGCTGTGGAGGGCAGTGTCACTGGCCCTCATATGTGGGATCCGAACCAGGGCCGCTGGCATCCCAAAACCAGCTCTTAACCAATGTGCCACTCGGCCGGCACTCAAAATAAACTTTAAAAAAATATATTTAAAAATCTTTTCAGTTACCTTTGACATACAATATTACATTAGTTTCAGGTGTACAAAATAGTGATTAGACATTTATATAACTTACAAACTGATCACCTTAATAAATATGGACCCATCTGATACAATATAGTTATTATAATATTATTGACTATGTTCCTTATGCTGCACTTTACATCTCCATGAGTATTTTGCAACTACCACTTTGTACTTCTTTTTTTTAACGTAAAGACAAAATTGAAAAAAATTAGATTAACTGCAACCAATTTGTACTTCCTAATCCCTTCCCCTTTTTCACCCACCTTCCCAACATCCCTCTCATCTGGCAACCATCAAAATGTTTTCTGTATACATGAATTTGTTTCTGATTTGTTTGTTTGTTTATTTTGTTCGTTAGATTCCATATATAAGTAAAATCACATTGCATCTGTCTTTCTCTGACACACTCAACTCAGCGCAATACCCTCCAGGTCCATCCATGGTGCTGTAGATGGCAAGATCCCATTCCCTTCTATGGCCAAGCAATATTCCTTTGTATATATGTACCACATTTTCTTTATCCATTCTTCTATAGATTGGTACCCTGGCTGCCTCCACAACTTGGCCATTGTAAACAATACTGCAATTAACATATATGGATGCACATGATCCCTTAATGTAGTATTTTGCATTTCTTCGGATACTCAGAAGTGGGATTAGTGGGTCCTTCTTTGTCTCTTGTTATAGCCTTTGTTTTAAAGTCTAGTTTGTCTGGTATAAGTATTGCTATCTCAGATTTTTTTTTCCCCCCCATTTTCATGAAATACTTTTTTGGTCCCTCTACTTTCTGTTTGTGTGTCTTTCAATCTGAAGTGATTCTCTTGTAGGCAGCATATGTAAGGGTTTTGTTTTCTTATCCATTCAGCCCACCTATGTCTTTTGATTGGAGCATTTAATCCATTTACATTGAAAGTAATTGTTGATAGATATGTAGCTATTGGCATTTTATTACTCGTAATTTCTTTTCCATCTTAAAGAAGTCCCTCTAACATTCTTTGTAATACTAGTTTGGTGGTGATGAATTCCTTTAGCTTTTTCTTGTCTGGGAAGCTCTTTATCTGTTCTTTGATTTTAAATGATAGCTTTGTTGGGTAGAGTAGTCTTAGTTGTAGGTCTTTGCTTTTTATCACCTTCCATATTTTGTGCTAATCTCTTCTGGCCTGCAAAGTTTCTGTTGAGATAACAGCTGAAAATCTTTGGGGAGCTCCCTTTTAAGTTACTAGTTGCTTTTAGGATTCTCTCTTTGTCTTAAAACTTTGCCATTTTGTTTGGGACTCTCTGAACATTATGGACCTGTATGTCTATTTCCTTCACCAGGTTAGGAAAGTTTTCAGTCATTATTTCTTCAAATAGTTTCTCACTCCCTTGCTTTCTTTCTTTTCTGTATGGTACTACTATGATGCAAATGTTGATAAGCTTGATGTTTTCTCAGAGTTCTTTTAAGCTATCCTCATTTTTTGGGATTTGTTTTTCTTTTTGCTGTTCTGACTTGGTGTTTTATACTACCTTGTCTTCCAAATTGCAGATTCGATCCCCTGCTTCATCTAGTCTGCTGGTGATTCTTTCTAGTGTATTCTTCATTTCAGTTATTGTATTCTTTACTTCTTACTGGTTATTTTTATGGTTTCTATGTTCTTTTGTTTTGTTTTGTTTTGTTTAAAGATTTATTGGAGAATTGGGGAAGGGGAACAGTTTTGGGGAACTGAGGAAATGGAGTATTTTGCAACAACTAGGCAAGTTGTTGTCCTTCAGTCTTAGTTGTGGAAGGTGCAGCTAGCACAGTTCCCAAGTCCAGTTGCCATCTGGCCACCCATCAGCAACTTGCAGTGGCTGCTTAGCTCAAGGTGCCATGTTCAATCTTAGTTGTAGGAGGGCGTAGCCCACCATCTCATGTGGGAGTCGAACCAGAAACCTTGTTGTTAGGAGCACATGCTCTCACAAGCTGAGCCATCCTGCCACCTATTGGCAGTTCAGTGGCAGCTCAACTCAGGTGCAGTTCACTGGTCCATGTGGGAATTGAACCGGCGACGCTGTTGCTCAGAGCTCATGCTCTTAACCAACTGAGCCACTCAGCTGGCCCTCTGTGTACTTTTTTATGCTTATTATATCTTTGTTGACGTTTTCACTAAGTTTCTTGAGCATCCTTATAACCATTGTTTTGAACTCTGTCTATGGTATGTTGTGTGTCTCCATTTGTTTAGTTTTTTTTCTGGAGTTTGACTCTGTTCTTTCAGTTAGGATGTATTTCTTTTTCTTTTTTTTCTTTCTTTCTTTTTTTAAAAAATATTTTATTGGGAAACTGGGGAAGGGGAACAGTGTTGGAGAATTGGGGAATGGGAACAACTGAGTTGTTGTCCTTCAATCTTAATTGTGAAGGGTGCAGCTAGCTCAGCTCCAAGTCCAGTCACCATCCAGCTGCCCATCCACAGTTCACAGATGCTTAGCTCAAGGTGCCATGTTCAATCTTAGTTGGGGGTGAGCGTAGCCCACCATCCCATGTGGGAATTGAACCAGAAACCTTGTTGCTAAGAGTGCACGCTCTAATCACTGAGCAATCCAGCCACCCATTGGCAGCTTAGGGCAGCTCAGCTCAAGGTGCCATGTTCAACCTTAGTTGCAGGAGGGCATAGCCCACCATCCCATGCGGTAGTTGAGCCAGAAACCTTGTTGTTAGGAGCATGTGCTCTCACCAGCTGAGCCATTCTGTCACCTGTCAGCAGCTCAGCAGCAGCTCAGCTCAGGTGCAGCTCAGTGGTCCATGTGGGAATAGAACCTATGACCCTGTTGCTCAGAGCTTGTGCTCTTAACCAACTGAGCCACTTGGCTGGCCCTTGGATCTATTTCTTCGTTTCCTCATTTTGGCTGCCTCTCTGTGTTTGTTTCTATGTATTAGGTAGGTCTGCCATGTCTCCCAGTCTTGGCCAGGTGGCCGTATGTATTAGGTGCCCTGTGGGGCCCTGGCACAGTCTCCCTGGTCACCTGCACTGCATGCTCCAGGAGTGTCCCTTGTGTGAATTGTATGTGCTCTCCTGTTACAGTTAAGCCTTGATTGCTATTGGCAAGTCAGTGGGTGAGACTGACCTTCAGCCTGATTGGCTGTGGTGTTTTGCCATTCCACAGCTTATAAGCTGTTGTGTGTGGGATTTAACCCTCTCAGTGGGATTTGTGCTAGTGGGATCTGGTGCATGCTGAGATCACCATTTGTGTGTCCACCTGTGGGGTTAATTGGGCAGTGGTCTGAAGCCAACCTCCAAGAATGTTGGTTCTGGGGTCTCTTGGGAAAGGCTCCAGTGCAGGCCCAGGTCTCCCGCTGCCTGTGACCAGCCAGGGACTATCTGGTAGGAGCTACAAAGTGATCTGTGGTATTTTGGTAATTTGCTCTCTGCACTAATCTGGAGGCCTGTTGGAGAGGCCACACTTTGTTTTGTTTCGTTTTGAGGGCAGTGTCACTGGCCCTCATATGTGAGACCCAAACCGGGGCTGCTGGCTTCCCAAGCCAATGCTTAACCACCGTGCCACTCGGCCTGCCCTGAGAGGCCACACTTTGAACCAAGGACGGCTGCCAGCAGTAGTGAGCCTGGGTTAGCTCCACAAAAAGCCAGGACACGCCAAATCCTGCTGCCACCCGCCAGCTCCCTTAAAGTGCATCCGCTAATAAAATATCTTATGCTTTGCAAGTTGGATGAGGTAGGGTCTCAGGGAGTCACTACAGTGAGAAGCATTGTGGTCACCAGGTTAATGTAGACTCTGGTTTGGTGTCTGTGTTGAGCCTAGAGTGACTCACCAAAAATCTCAGAGTGCAATGAGGGAAATCACTGCCTGACTGGGGCCCATGGACTCTGATAGTTTTTCAAGAAAGAGTGCACAATGTTGGGGGTGGTGGCTGGCTGCTCTCAGAGAAAGTGTCTCTAGTATTGGGGGAGATGGGTGGGGCAGGGTCTCAGTGAGTCAGCGGGGCAGAGCCCCAGAGCTCACCAGAGCAATCAGATTCAGATTCGGCTGGAAGTGTAGGGAGAGCGCTTAACACATTAAAGATGGTAGCCGCCTGCTGGCTGTATGGGAGAAGGCTTCCTCACAGGGAAAATGCTGACTGTCCTCCAGCTCTTGCTCAGAAAATACACACCTCAGTCGGCTCCCTGTATGCCTCTGATGTCCCCCTGAGTCACCATCCCTCTGCCAGATCCCAAGGTAAGTGCCTGCGAGCGAGTTAGTCTGTGTGTGGGCCCTTTAAGAGGATGTCTGGGTTTCCTGCAGCCTTCCATCCCACCAGATGATTGGATTTCCAACTGTTTTTCACAGCAAGATGTTGTGGAGGCTCCTCTTCCCAACACCAGTACTTCGAGTGGGGGAGCCTGGAGTGGGACTGGGGTCCTTTACTCCTCCAGAGGGGAACCTCCATGGCTGAGGTATCCCTCTCAATATTCATCCGCCACATTGAAGTTTGGGATTAGCCCATTTTGAGGTTTGGGATGAGCCCGATTCATGTTTCCACCCCTCCTACCAGTCTCAAAATGGCTTCTCCTTTATATCCTTAGTTATAAAATACCTGTTTAGCCAGACTTCAGGTGGTTCTGCAGGTTGATTGATTTATAATTTATTGGGTTGTTGGAAAAGTCATGACGTATTTTTTCTGTTTTTTGTTGCAAAAATGTGTCATGACATTCCCAACAACCCAATAGTTGTATTAATGTGTTAATGGAAGGAAGCTGGTGCAACACTTATCTACTCCACTATCCTGGGTCTCCTCCTTGTTCATCACATTTTAAAAATGCCTTCACAGCAACATAGATTAGATCTTGACCACATAATCTGAGTACCACAGCCTAGCCAATTTGACACATAACATTAACCATCGTAGGTACCTTTTGCAGGCCCAGAGGATTTAGGGAATCTGGTGTCAAGTCTCAAGTGTATCTATTCAGGAGTACGTCGCCAAATTCTGGTCCCAAGTGTCCCATTTCTCTCATTTAGGAATAGAGGATTTGGGAAGCCAAGAGCTCCGAAGTTCTGCTTTCTACACTTCAGTCCTGCACTGGGTCTTCAGCTCTACCTACCCTTCAGCAGAGGGAGAACAGGATCCCATCAACTCTCACACTTACTTTCAATTGCTGATTGATACATTTGAGCCTGACCTTGACTCTCATGAATGCTTAGTGGCACTTTATACCAGCCATTTAACTCCACACTCCTTATCAATATCTTTCTCTTAACCCAGAGACAGTGAGTGTACCAGCTGTGCACCCTCTTACATCCCAGAACACTGCAGGTGAAATGTCCATGACCCCATAGCTAACATGCACCTGGGACAGTCAGCACCACAACTCCCAGCGGTGTGAGGTGCTCACAGCTGTCCTGTGGTGAGTGATCCAACTCAGGAACTACACTTGGGGCAAGCTTCTGAGGACCACTGCTGGTGTGGATGGTCTCTGGTCACATTTCCTGCAAGAAGAGCAGGAGGCAGAATTTAGTAGGTCCGTGGTGAGCATGCTGGAGGGAATGTGGGAAGCACAGAGCAAAGAATTTAGCAGGGGTCAAGTCTAACTAAGGTCTTGCTGCAGCCTGACCATGGAACTCTGGATCACATACTGCAGCCCGGAGACAACTCACTTTGGTTCCAGGGCCATGTTCCTGGGAGTTTCTGGCTGCTGACTGCTCTCCAAATGGGTGTAGGGCAACAGCCTGGGGAATGGACTTGGGCTCAGCTGAGGGCGATCTACACTGCAGACAGCAACTGCAGGGATGAATTGCAGTTTGAGTATAGGAACTAAGCAGTGAACCAAAAGCATTGACTATATTGTGTAACTACTTCAAATAGAAATATCAGATCATTTTGGGAAATATCAGCTACATTGAAAATTAGAAGGGGTGACAAGGAAGGATAGAGTTTGAACAGGAGAGAGATGGAGGCTTGTGAAAGCACCAAAGCATAGTCAGGGTGAAAGAGAATTACTAAGAAAAGGGAAGAACCCCACACCCACCCAGAAGGAAGTGGCTTTGAGGGAGAGAATAAATAGCTTGGAGGAGAGGGAGCCCTCTGGGCAGTGTGTGTGTGTGTGTGTGTGTGTGTGTGTGTGTGTGTGTGTGTGTCTATACATATGCATGTATGTGTATCTATATATATGCATGGGTATATGTGTGTGATTATGTGCATGAATGTGTCACTGTATGTGTATGTTTGCATATGTCGATTCAGGCTAAGGGACACACAGACGAAAAATTAAGGGGCACAGGAATTCACAGGTCAAGGGGTGAGGCTGATGGATGGGTCAACAGGGGACAACAGTCAGGGAATAAAGTGAAGAGAGAGATCTAATTCCAGATGGGGCTGGAAGTCCAAAGAGTAGGCAGGGACTGGAGGATGACATTGGAACCCTTCAGAGACAGAAGGCCTGGGCTGAAGATGTTGGCTAATTCGAAAACGGAAGGGAGTTGCTGTAGGGGGTGTTAGCCACAAGGTTTCTGACCAACAGGGGAAGGGCAGGCAAGGAAGGATAGGCTTGGGGTGGCGATAAGAAATATCAAATGAGTTTCCAGAGCCAGGGCAAGGCTTCCAGTTTCCAGCTCCTACTGAGATGTGTCAAGTTGCTGTCAAAGCTGGGTCTGGTTTGGGTGGCTGTGGCATCTATGGTTGCAACATAGAAAAGCTAACGTCCACCTCAGAGCTTCAAGACAACTTTCTGCCAAGATTTCAAGTTAGGAAGACGCCACAATTTGTGGGTAAGTGAAACTAACTGATGCCCCAATTGGAAGCTGAAAAGGAGCCTGGGCACAGTGAGGTAGCAGGGGCAGGGATAGAGGGTGAAAGGAACTTGGAAAGTTCTGAAGAGCAAGGAATATAGAAAACAGAGAGGGGATTGAGGGAGGGGAAGGAGAGCCAGGGAGACCTGAAGTGTGGGGAGGCCAGAAGAATGTAGAAAATTGAGAAGTGGGAACTGGAGGGGATCAAAGACCAGGATGAGCTTGTCATGTACAGAGCCCAGAAGAATCTAGAAAAGGGAGACAGGAGGATAAAAGAAGAAAGTGGGGAGAGGATGAAGAGAGGGCCACAACCTTGCAGCATTGTGGATGAATCTTGAGGTGAGGAGTAAATCTACAGGGATCATGACTATTTGTCTACACTTGCATTTTTTCATGCAAAAAGAGGCCTCCGTCTTATCCCATGCTTTTTAAACTGTAAGCCTAAAAGGCCCCTTTAGCTCAGAGGCTTACTGAGGTCCATACCCTTTCCCATCCAAGGTATCCAAGGTCTATCTTTAGACTTCTGGGGGTTCCTCTGCAGCACAGAGGTCACCTTCATTCTGTCCCAACCATAATTTGGCCCTTAAGACTTCCTTCCCCAGTTGGCTACTCTGGGCCCATTTCACTCTGCTCACTTCCTCATGGTGGCCATTTTGCCTTGGCAGCCATTTTATTTTATTTTATTTTATTTTATTTTATTTTATTTATTTTATTTTATTTTTTTTTTGAGGGCAGTGTCACTGGCCCTCAGATGTGGGACCCAAACCGGGGCTGCTGGCTTCCCAAACCAGCGCTCAACCACCGCGCCACTCAGCCGGCCCAACCTTGGCAGCCATTTTATGTTGGTGGCCATTTTACCTCTGTGCCCATGTTTACTCCTCCCATATCTGGAAGTGTCCTCTCCCGGCCCCTGCATGTGTATTTATGGCACCTGTGCCTACTCCTCATACAGAGGCAGGAGGTTTTCAAAGCCTCCTCAAATTCAACTCCAGAATTGTACCTTGGAACCCCATCCAGGCTCATAGCCCTCAGCACCTCTTGCCCCATGAACATGTCCTCCTGGCTCATCTTGGGTTCTCTCCTGATGGGGGCTCTCCCCTGCTCAGAGCCCAGGCCAGAGACTTACCTCAAAATGAGAAGGAAGACACTAAGGAACCAGCCCAGAGACTACTTTCCTGTTAGGCAAGCCTTCATTCTCTGTTCGTCTTTTTGGTCAGGGAGGCGGAGTTAGTATGATGATAAAAAGGAAGTTCAGAATCAAAATTTCATGTCATTGGCTGGTGAAACCACAGTAGAGCAATCGGGTCCAGGCAGCCAAAGCAGGAGTGTGTGTGTCCTCTTGATGATGATCACAATGTATGGGGTTTATATTTAGTAACAAAACCACAATAACTTCTGTTAACACTTCATGTCATATCGTCTTATGAAATTATGTGTTGGGTCATATTAAGAATTCATGAGGATTCCATAGATACACAGCTGGGTTCATAAGGAGAAATTAAACCACAATCACTTGTGCTGGTTGGTGATGCATCAGCTTTCTGAAGAACTGTGTCATGTTGTTTTTTAACCTCTTACAGCCAACAGGTTGTATGCAGCCAGAGATATCTTCCTGAGTACACATTTCAGTATCTTTTTGTTTAGAACTTCAGACAATGGGTCTAAGAGAGCAAGGACTTGCTTGTTCCATGTCATTAATTTATCTCTTCCAAATTTGCAAATCTTATCTGTGAGAAATTTAGCTACAATACTCACTGCAAACTCTATGCCCTTGCCCTTGCAAAAAGTGAATCCAAAAAGAAAACATAACGAGTGTTTCTCTGGTCAGTGTCAGCCCAAGCTATGACTTCACACCAGTAGAGTCCACTTTTTTTTTCTGTTTTTTTGAGGGCAGTGTCACTGGCCCTCATATGTGGGATCCGAACTGGGGTCGCTGGCATCCCAGAACCAGCTCTTAAGCAATGCGTCACTTGGCTGGCCTGCCATTTTATTATTCATATTTTCCCTTTTCATAATTCAGCTTTCCGTTTCATTCAGGATCCTTAAACTTATGGCTTCATTTCTATGGGCAGAAACTAGTAACAAGGGTGGGCACGGGAGCGAAGAGCTAGCACTGAGCACCTGCTCTGTGCCAGGTACAATGCCAGAGAGGGTCTCTCTATATACAGTGTCAAATGTAATCTCTAAAATTACATGGGTGTCTTGTTACATCTTTTTTAGAGGAATCCCATGCTCAGAGGGATCTGGAACATTGCAGCAGAGCCGGATTGGAACCTCAGGCCACCTGACAGGTCAGTCCATGTCGTCTTTATTCCCACTTGACCAGAACCAGGTACTTGTAATATGGCAGAAGCCACCCTGCTGATTTCCACACAAAGTCACTTTGGGGCTGTTTCTAATATTGGCTTTACTCCTATTGCACTCTGTTGACTTCAGAGTCAAGGGCATTGACCAAAGTACATTTTCCCCCCCATTAAATTATTTTAATGTGCATGATTAAGCCATTGAAACCTCTTAGGGTATTAAATACAGGCACAAATACCAAATGAATGATTCCTTTTCAAGTAGCAACATAGGGACCTCTCAGCATCTGGGTAGCATTACCATGGTCAGGAAGGCAATCTGTGTGCTCAGAGGAACTTGAGATACCGTATTTAAACCCTGGCTATTCATGATATTTAATATTTCCCCTTTTCTTAGAAGCCATTTGTTTCACTGCCTAGGGCTGAGGCTGTGATTAGGCTCTGCAGGAATTGAAGACTGCTGTTTTCTTAGGACCTCTTCCTTGGGTGTACATTACTTATCTTGTGGTCACACAGGGCTGGCTGTCAGACTTCTGAGGTGATACAGGCAGGTTTCTCATTCAGGTGAAGGCACATGAAAACTTCATACACAGACGTCCACCTGCCACTAATTTTCTCTTTTCAGGGGGGCAAAGATGCCCTACTTTCAAGTCATCCTGGCACTGCATCTGTCTAAGGTCCACAATTGGCCACTCTGCACATATCCCGAGCTCTGCCAGGGTTTTCCAACCCTGGCAGAGGCTGCAAGGGAAAGTCCAAAGTACATTTCTAATTAGTGTCTTGTTTTCATGTAATTGACTAGTTAGCCCAGGGCTAGTCAACAAATACTCCAAGAGTAATCCTACAACTATTATTCAACATACCTGGAGTTCAGTATATTTGGATTATCAAATTCCCTTATTCAGGTCACCAGCTGTGCTCTGTTTGGCTGGCACACGCTTGTTGGAAGACCACCCTTTTCTTTTCTGGCCATCACGCTGTTAGATCTCTAAGCTTTACACTGTTACAGCGTTTTGAGATGACTGCCAAAGAGAGGCACCTGGTCCCCTAAAGAGAGATTATCATGAGCATTACAAACGGTATGAAGTTTCCTGGACTGCCAAGATCCTGGGTCTCTTCTGACTCTCTGTCACTGTGGGCAAGACTCTTCCTATTTCCTCACTGGTAATTCTGGGAGAAAAACAATGCTCTGCAAGTGTCCGTTGAGTGTTGTAAGAGCTAAAGAGAAAGAATGAAGAAGGTCGATGCCAGGAAAGGCAGGAAGGGCACTCCTTATTTTTTGGCTTTGAGACCCACACAGGCGGCAACACACGAAAGATGCAGAGAGGGACTCCGGATGGCTTTCCGCCTCTGGTTGCTTGTGCCTCCCATGATGCCTACCAGTCGGAGCGGCTTGGTCCTCCCCTCTTCCCCCTCGGCCCTCTCCCGTGGCTCACTCAGCGCCAAGGCAGACAGGAGAAAAGGCTGGCCTGAGTCTGGCTGGAGCTGCCTGGGTTCAACGGAGCTTTAGCAGGGCTCCTGTACACCGGATGTTTTGTTCCTGAAGGCGGCCCCCACGCCATGGCTCCTGCAAGAAAACCTATTCCCGCATATCTAGGCATGTCTACCTTAGAGATGTCCAGTCTGAGGAGTGCTGGGTATGGCCTTAATAGAGTTAATGAGGGGACCCCTAACTTTAGATTTGGGGAGAAAGCGAAAGAAATGCGTCGCTGGCCTCTCTTGCAATAGCTCTCCTAGCAGATATCTCCAGCCGGGCACTGTAGAGCACTGTTGGGTGTGGGTCCGCAGGTGTAGGGCTTGGAAGTCCAGGGTATGTTTTCCCGTCCTCTATCCAGAGAGTGGAAAAATGCCACCCCTGCCACACTCCTGAGGGCTGCTTTACCCTTGGGGGCCCAGAATTGGGAGCTTGAGAGGAGAGGCAGAGAGGACTCAACATGTTGCAATCGTTTCCTGGAGGGAGTACAGAGTGGAAAGTTGAGGGCAGGGAGGCGGGTGCCTGGTGACTCAACCACTGACTGGCAGGGCACCCACCGACAAAACAGGAAGCAGGAAAAGAAGGTTGCTGGGGACCTCTGTTTGTGGCTGTAGCCAAGTGCAAGATAGGCATCCCTGAGCATGGCAAACCTGGAGGGGCCTTATGGGTGGTGCCCAGGAACAGTTGGGGTTTTTACTCCCTTGTTCCTAAGCAAGTTCCTTCAATACTTTTTGTAATACTAGTATGGTGATGATGAACTCCTTTCGGTTTGTTTAGTCTGGGAAGCACCTTGTCGTTGAAACCTAAATGATAGTCTTGCTGGGCAGAGCAGTCTTCATTGTATGTCCTGCTGTATATCACTTTGAATATTTCCTGCCAATCCCTTCTGTCTTGCATAGTTTCCACTGAGAAATCAGCTGACCGTCTTCTGGGAGCTTTCCTGTAGGTAACTTGCTGCCTTTTCCTGCTGTTTTTAATTCTCCCTTTGTCTTTAACCTTGGGCATTTTAATGGTGTTGTGTCTGGGTGTGTGCCTCTCTGAGTTCATCTTGTTTGGGACTCTCTGCCCTTCTTTATTTGTATTCTTTTTTTTTTTTTAAAGAATGCTTATTTGTTTATTGAATTTTAATTTATATCTTTGTTTTCAACTTTTATCTATTTGGTTAATTAAATTACATTGCCTTTATTAGAAGCTTACATCTATCAGAATTAAATGTGAGTACAGTTATTTTTTTTTGATTCTTATAAAACTTTATTTCTTTATAACATAAATGTAGCATTTAGCCCTACATTGAAATTCTTTAGGATAAATCTGCAATTGTGTGCTTATAAAACATGAAATAATTGCATCTTTGAAGTTACAAATCTTTTAAATTCATCCTTTTTATATGCATATCTTGGGAGTTGTTTAAGAAGAACTAAGGTCCTTAGGTACAGTTTTCTTTTCTTTTCTTTTTTTTATATATACTTTTAGTTAGCTTCAGGTGTACAACAAAGTGCAATAGTTATACTTTTTACCCCCTCAAAGTGACAACACCCCTCCCCCAATTCTCCCCTCCCACTCCTCCCCCCCATATCATACTATCTATTACAATTCCTTTGACTCCCTTCCACCATATAATCCACATCCCATGACTGTCTATATATTCAATTACAGTTGGCATACAATATTATATAACATCAATTTCAGGTATACAGTGCCGTGATCAAGCCTCTACTCCATCCATGAAGTGGTCTCCCTAACAAAACATGTGACCATCTGACACCCCACAAAATTTTAACAACATTATATTCCCCGAACTGTCTTTCATATCCCTGTGACAATACTGTAGTTACCTATTTATGCTGTCTAATCCTTTCTCCTTCTCCCTCATCCCCACCCCTCTCCCAACTAGCAACCCTGTTTTTCCTCTATATCTATGAAACTATTTCTGTTTCTTATGCTCATTCATTCAGTTTTTCAAATTCCACATGTAAGTGAGATCATGTGGTATTTGTCTTTCTCTGACTGACTTATTTCACTCAACATAATAGTCTCTAGGTCCATCCATATCCTTGCAAATGGTACGATTTCATTCTTCTTTATAGCGGAGTAATACTCCATTGTATAAATGTACCACAGTTTCTTAAGCCAGTCATCTACCGATGGGCATTTCGGTTGTTTCCAAGTCTTGGCTATTGTAAATAGCACTGCAATAAACATAGGGGTGCATATATTTTTTCGAATTAGCATCTTGGATTCCTCTGGGTAGATTCCCAAGAGTGGAATTGCTGGGTCATATGGCAGTTCCATTTCCAGTGTTTTGAGATACCTCCATACTGATTTCCATTACGGCTGCACCAATTTGCAGTCCCACCAACAGTGCACCAGGGTTCCCTTTTCTCCACACCCTCGCCAACACTTGTTGTTTGTTGATTTGTTGATGATAGACGTTCTGACTGGAGTGAGGTGGTATCTCATTGTGGTTTTTATTTGCATTTCTCTGATGATTAGTGAGGTTGAACATTTTTTCATATGTCTGTTGGCCATCTGTATGTCCTCTTTAGAGAAATGCCTCCTCATATCCTCTGCCCATTTTTTAATTGGGTTGTTTGTTTTTTTGGTGTTGAATTGCATGAGTGTTTTATAAATTTTGGATATCAACCCCTTATCAGATATATCATTGGCAAATATCTTCTCCCATTCAGTAGGCTGCCTTTTTGTTTTATTGATGATTTCCTTTGCTGTGAAAAAACTTTTAAGTTTGATGTAATCCCATATGTTCATTTTTTCTTTCATTTCCCTTGCCCGAGGGGATATATCGGTAAAAATATTACTCAGGGTAATGTCTGCAAACTTACTCTCTATCTTTTCTTCTAGGAGTTTTATAGTTTCAGGTCTTACATTTCAGTCTTTAATCCATTTTGAGTTTGTTCTCGTATATGGTGTAAGTAGATGGTCTATTTTCATTTTTTTGCACGTGTCAGTCCAATTTTCCCAGCACCATTTATTAAATAGACTATCTTTACTCCAGTGTAAATTCTTGCTTCCATTGTCATAGATTAAATGACCGTATATAGGGCTGGCCGAGTGGCGCCGTGGTTGAGCACTGGCTTGGGAAGCCTAGTGGCCCCGGTTCGGATCCCACATATGGGGGCCAGTGACACTGCCCTCAAAAAAATAAATAAATAAAAATAAATGACCGTATATAGATGGGTTTATTCCTGGGCTCTCTATTCTATTCCATTGGTCTATGTGTCTGTTTTTATGCCAGTACCATACTGTTTTGATTACTGTAGCCTTGTAGTATGTTTTGATGTCAGGTAGTGTGATGCCTCCCACTTTGTTCTTATTTCTCAACATTGCTGTAGCTATTCGGGGTCTTTGTGACTCCATATACATTTTAGGATTCTATGTTCTATTTCAGAGAAAAATGTCCTTGGTAGTTTGATTGGAATTGCATTGAATCTATATATTGCTTTAGGAAGTACTGACATTTTAACTATATTAATTCTTCCTATCCATGAGCATGGTATGTATTTCCATTTATTTGTATCTTATTTGATTTCTCTCTTCAGTGTCTCATAATTTTGTGAGTACAGGTCTTTTACTTCTTTAGTTAAATTGATTCCTAGATATTTTATTGTTTTTGAAGCAATTGTAAAAGGGATTGATATCCTTATTTCTTCTTCTGATAGTTTATTATTGGTGTATAGAAATGCCATTGATTTCTGAATATTAATTTTGTATCCTGCTACCTTACCAAATTCATGTATCAGTTCTAGCAGTTTTTTGGTGGAGTCTTTGGGATTCTCTATATATAGTATCATGTCATCTGCATATAATGACAATTTTACTTCCTCTTTTCCAATTTGGATGCCTTTTATTTCATTTTCTTGTCTGATTGCTGTGGCTAGAACTTCCAGAACTATGTTAAATAGAAGTGGTGAAAGCGGGCAGCCTTGTCTTGTTCCTGATCTTAAGGGGAAAGCTTTCAGCCTTTCCCCATTGAGAACGATGTTTGCTGTGGGCTTGTTATATATGGCCTTTATTATGCTGAGGTATGATCCCACTATTCCCACTTTGTTAAGAGTCTTTATCATAAATGGCTGCTGGATTTTGTCAAATGCCTTTTCTGCATCTATTGATATGATCATATGATTTTTATTTTTCATTTTGTTAATGTGATGTATTATGTTAATTGATTTGCGGATATTGAACCAGCCTTGCATACCAGGAATGAATCCCACTTGATCGTGGTGTATGATCTTTTTAATGAGATGCTGAATTCGGTTTGCTAGTATTTTGTTGAGAATTTTTGCATCTATGTTCATTAGTGATATTGGCCTGTAGTTTTCCTTTTTTGTAATATCTTTGTCTGACTTAGGAATCAGGGTGATAGTGGCTTCATAGAAAGAGTTTGGGAGCCTTCCCTCCTTGTGTATTTTTTGGAATAGTTTGAGGAGAATAGGTACTAATTCTTTTTTGAATGTTTTGTAAAATTCACCTGTGTAGCCATCTGGTCCAGGGCTTTTGTTGGTTGGAAGACTGTTGATTACTGATTCAATTTCTTTGGCAGTAATCAGTCTGTTCAGAGTTTCCGTTTCTTTTTGGTTCAGACTTGGTAGATTGTATGCTTCTAGAAATTTATCCATTTCTTCCAGATTGTCGAATTTGTTAGCATATACTTGCTCATAGTATTGTCTTAAAATTTTTTGTATTTCTGTGGTATCTGTTGTCACTTCTCCTCTTTCATTTCTGATTTTATTAATTTGGGTCCTCTCTCTCTTTTCCTTGGTTAGTCGTGCTAAGGGTTTGTCAATTTTGTTTATCTTTTCAAAATACCAACTCTTGGTTTCATTGATCTTTTGTATTGTTTTTTTGTTTTCTATTTCATTTATTTCTGCTCTGGTCTTTATTATTTCCTTCCTTATGCTCCCGTTAGGCTTGTTTTGCTGTGTGTTTTTTTGAGTTCCCTTAGGTGTAGAGAGAGTCTGTTGATTTGAGATTTTTCTTCCTTCTTTAGGTAGGCCTGCACTGCTATGAACTTCCCTCTTAGGACTGCTTTCGCTGCATCCCAGAGATTTTGGGTCGTGGTGTTTTCATTTTCATTTGTCTCGAGGTATCTTTTGATTTCCTCCTTGATCTCATTTTTGACCCACTCACTATTTAGAGGCATGTTATTTAGCTTCCATGTATTTGTAAGCTTTCCAGATTTCTTCTTATAATTGATTTCTAGTTTCATAGCATTGTGGTCAGAGAAGACACTTGATATGATTTCAATCTTCTTAAATTTGTTGAGACTTGTTTTGTGTCCTAACATGTGGTCTATCTTGGAGAATGTTCCATGGGCACTTGAGAAGAATATATATTCTGTAGCATTGGGGTGAAATGCTCTAAAAATATCAATTAAATCCAGCTGGTCTAAAGTGTCATTTAAGGCCACTATGTCCATGTTGATTTTCTGTCTGGAGGATCTGTCCATTGGTGACAACGGGGTGTTGAAGTCCCCTGCTATGATAGTGTTACTGTTGATGTCTGCGTTTATGTCTGTCAGAATCTGTTTTATATATTTAGGAGCTCCTATATTGAGTGCATAGATGTTTACTAGGGTTATGTCCTCTTGTTGAATTGATCCCTTTATTATCATGTAGTGCCCTTCTTTGTCTTTTATTGTAGTCTTCATTTTAAAGTCTATTTTGTCTGAAATAAGTATTGCTACTCCAGCTTTTTTCTCATTTCCATTTGCCTGAAATATCTTATTCCATCCCTTTACTTTCAGTCTATGTGTGTCTTTTGATCTGAGTCTCTTGTAGACAGCATATGCATGGGTCCTGTTTTCTTATCCACTCAGCCACTCTGTGTCTTTTGATTGGAGCATTTAGCCCATTCACATTTAAGGTAATTACTAATAGGTGTATATTTATTGCCATTTTGTTATTTGTATTTCTTGTCTTCCTGGGTTAGCTTGTTTTCCCCTTTCTTCTGTTTAAAAAAGCCCTTTTAACATTTCCTGCAATGCTGGCTTGGTGGTAATGAACGCCTTAAGCTTATTGTTTTCTGAGAAGCTCTTTATCTCTCCTTCGATTTTAAGTGATAGCGGTGCTGGGTAGAGCAATCTTGGTTGTAGACCTTTATTTTGTGTCACTTTGAATATCTCTTGCCATACCCTTCTGGCCTGCAGAGTTTCTGAAGAAAAGTCAGCTGTTAGTCTTATAGGAGTTCCTTTATATGTAATAACCTGCTGTCTTTCTCTTGCTGCTTTTAGGATTCTGTCTCTGTCTGTAACCTTTGCCATTTTTACTATGATGTGTCTTGGTGTGGGCCTGTTTGGATTCAGCCTGTTAGGAACTCTCTGTACGTCCTGGGCTTGTATGTCGATTTCCTTCACCATGGTAGGGAAGTTTTCAGTCATTATTTCTTTAAACATTCTCAATCCCTTGGTTCTTCTCTTCTCCTTCTGGTATTCCTATGACGCAAAGATTGCTGCGTTTCATGTTGTCCCAGAGGTCTCTTAAACTATTTTCATTCTTTTTTATTCTTTTTTCTTTTTGTTGTTCCAGCTGGGTGATTTCTGCTATTTTGTCTTCTAATTCACTGATCCGCTCCTCTGCTTCATCTACTCTACTGGTGATTCCTTCGAGTGTGTTCTTCATTTCAGTTATTGTATTCTTTAGTTCTAACAGGTTGTTTTTTTATGGTTTCCCTATCTTGCTTTATGTCCTCGCTAAGTTCCTTAAACATTCTTATCATCAGTGTTCTAAACTCTGTCTCTGAAAGTTTGGATACCTCTGTTTCATTTCGTTCCATTTCTAGAGTTTCCTTCTGATCTTTTACTTGGGACATGTTTCTTTGTTTTTTCATTCTGGCTGTCGTTCTGTGAATGCTTCGATGTATTAGATAGATCACCTAGAAAGAAGAGAAAAGAAAAAAGAAAAAAAAAAAAAGGAAAGAGGTGGGGGGGTCTCTGTCCTCTTTAATCTGCAGACCACTTTCTCAGGGTTGCAGTGAGCTTTCCACAATTAGCTGCTGTGTGCTCTGGAATCGTGCTCACTTCCCCCCCCAAAAAAAAAAAAATTCTTCACAGGTTGTTGCAGATTGTCTTCTACTGAATCTCAGTGAATAGAGTGATGCAGCTGGAGAACACCCGCCCTGCATTTCCCTGGCAACGCAGCTGAAGCAGGGCGGAGGGTGGGGATCCAAGGCGGCTTATGCACTCCTGCGTCTCAGTGAGCAGCCTGATGGAGCCGGAGGGCACCCACCCGACGTTTCCTTGGAAACGCAGCACAAGCAGGGCGGAGGGTGGGGACCCAAGGCCGCTTGCGCACTCCTGTGTCTCAGTGAGCAGCCAGATGTAGCCGGAGGGCACCCGCCAGGCATTTCCCTGGCAACGCAACACAAGCAGGGCGGAGGGTGGGAATCCAAGGCCGCATGCGCACGCATGCACGCATGCACGCACTCACACACGCACGCACTCCTGCGCCAAGTTCACCAGACCAATGGGATCCCGGCTCTGACCCTCCGTGGGAGGGCCCAACCCTGAAAAAATGGCGGCCTCCTGTACTCCGCTCGTGTGCAAGCTCCGCACCAGTGGAACAACAATCCCAAAACCTCCAGCTTCTGCACCAAAGGTGCTCAGTTCAGTCCCTCCCGACAGGCTTCTGGGCCCGGCTCATGCAGCCACTCCCTCCGACAAGAACCGGGTGAGTGCTCGCCGGTGAGCGAACCCGTGCGCCGGCCCCACTGGTTCTCCAGCTGCCCCCAGCCTCACCGAGTCGAGCAAAGAGAGTCTTCACTAATTTCTACTGCCCACTATCGTGGAATTCCTCTTCCTGGCAAAGCAACTCTGGGCTAGTGAGCTCGGTGTGGGGCCGGAGGGTCTCTCCCCCAACCGGAGAAGCCTCCCCACACAGCTGGGGATTCCCTCATGGAGCTCGCCCTCTCTCGTCGGCGCCCCTCCTACCAGACTTGACGTGGCCTCCTCTTTAGGTCCTTCATTTAGAGGTTCTGTTCATCTAATGTTCAGGGGACTCCCGAGGTTAAATGTTGCATAAATTATTTGTAATTTTGATGTGATCCTGGGAGACAGTTCGGAGAGCGTCCGTCTATTCTGCCATCTTACCGGAACTCCCTGTATTCTTATTTTCTTCTCCGGTTAGGGAAGGTTTCCATCATTATTTCCTCAAATCGGATTTCAGTGCTTTCCTCCCTCTGTTCCGCTGGTACCCCTGTGACGTGAATGTTGGTATGCTTGATATTGTCCCAGAGTCTCCTTCAGCCATTCTCATTTTTGGGCATTTTTTTCTCTTTGCTCTTCTGATTGAGTGTTTTCTGCTATTCGTGTTCTAAATCGCTGATTTGGTCTTCTGCTTCATCTAATCTACTGTTGACTCCCTCTACAGTATTCTTTATTTCAGTTATTGTAGTCTTCATCTCTGATTGTTTCTATTTTATATTTGCTTTGCCCACTTTTATGCTTCCTATCTCTTTGTTGAAGATTACTGCGGTTATTGAGCATCTTTATTACCAGTGTTTTGAACTCTGCTTATGGTAGGTTACTTGTCGCCATTTTAGTTAGCTCTTTTTCCGGATCATGTTTCTTTGTCTTCCCATTTTGGCTGCCTCCTGTGTTTGTTTCGATGTATTAGGTAGTGCCGGTGTGTCTCCCAGTCTTAGTAGAGTGTAGGTGTTCTCGGGGACCCAGTGGTGCAGGCTCCCCAATCACCTGAGCCAGATGTTCCACGTGTGTCCCTTGTGTGGATTGTTTGTGCTCTCCGGTTGGTAGTTGAGTCTTGGTTGCTGTTTGCACGTCAATGGACAAGACTGATCCTCGGGCTGACTGGTTTTGAGGCCTGGCCTTGACCATAGTGTAGGATCCGTTGTGCAGGGGCTGACCCTAAGGAGCAGTATTTGCTTTAGCGGGGCTGAGGTACCTGTCCTGTCTGCTCTTTGAATGTGTCATTTGTGAAGGTAGTTCAATGGTGCTGTTCTGTGACTGAAGCTTGTGTAAATGATGGATTTTCCAAATCTGACGACTGTTCCACTTTTAATATCCAAAAGCACTTGCCTAGTCGATCATATACCTTTCTTTTTCCAATTTGATTTCTTATTCCTACTGATCCTCAGCTCAACCCTCAATCCCTCCTGGTAGTCACTATTATGGTGAACTATGCCTGACCCAGCCAGTTTCCCCTCGATATTTCCAATCAATCCATTCCACATCCCTGTTCATAGAACAGCATTGACAGCTTTGAGGTTCTCTTTGTGACTCTGTCTGAGGGAAGCAGGAGAAAGGCTTGTGGGACAGTGTTATGAATTCTACTGTAGTGTGCAGTAAAGTCCTAGGCCTTCACATCCACTTACCTGTCACTCACTGATCCAGAGCAACCTCCAGTCATATAAGCTCCATTCATCGTATGTGCCCTAACTGTGGTATAACATATTTAACCTCTTATACCATAGTTTTTCTGTGCCTTTTCTATGTTTAGATACACAGTTACTTACAGTTGTGTTACAATAGCCTGCAGTATTCAGTACAGTAGCCTAGCAGCAGTAGGCTATATCACAAGCCTAGGTATGTAGTAGGCTACATCATCTAGGTTTGTGTAAGAGTAAGCTCAGATGCTGGCACAATGCTAACACCTCCTCGCAATGCATTCACAAAATGCATCCTTGAGTTTAGTGATGCCTGACTGTTGTGTCGCCAAAGACAAGGTGGGTGGGTTAATGCACAACAGAGTGAAAGCAGTAATCAGAATAACCAGGCACACAAAGACGAGCGGCATCGGTAGAGGATCACAGTGTTCCTAGAAATGAGATAGGTGTGAAGCCTACTAAATTCTTACTTGATCTGTGTCAACTGAGGAGTTCTAGGTCAAGGAAAGCAAAGTCTAACTGTCTAAACTTAATCGAAACATCAGAGTCAGGGCCCTTCCATCAATTCCCAGATTGGGCCAGTTTGCAGACCCAGAACCCCTTGGATGAAGGAAACCCCATGACCCCTTGAGGAAATACCCCGGTTCACTACCAAAAATATATACCATTATTTTTTCTCTGAGTCTTTCACAAAGAGACTTATGGTCTTCAACCAGGGTAACTATGCATTGGGGGAAAACAGTCTTACATTGGGGGAACTACTGGACACTGGCTCTAAAATGACAGTAATTTTGAGACTCTAACATCACCATCAGCCACCAGTTAAAGTAGGGACTTGCAGGTGATCCATGGAATTGCAGTTCACGTTCATCTCACAGTGAGCCCAGTGAGTCCCTGAACCTATCCTGTGGTCCATAAATAGAAAATATACACCCAGCAACTAGGAGAATCCCCACATTTCTTCCCAAACTTGTGGAGTGAGGGGTGTTCTGGTGGGAAAGGTTAAGTAAGGCCCTGAAGGCACAAGAAAGTGAGAAGTCACTATAACTGCCACTATCTAGAAAACATAAACGGAGAGCAGTGCCACATTCCTAGAGAGACTGCAGAGATTAGTGCCATCATCAAGAATTTGCAAGTTGCATGGGTGGTGATTCCCACAACATCTCCTCTCAAGTCTCCTATTAGGCCTGAGCAGAAGAGCTGGACTGGCACATGACAGCAGATTATCATACACTTAATTAGGTGGTGATTCCAATTGCAGCTGCTGTACCAGCCGTGGTTCACTGCTGAGTCAGTCAACCCTTGAGGGTTGGCATGTAACTCTCTTTCTGCAAATGCCTTTTTCTCCTTCCCTGAAACTAAGGCCCAGCAGAACAGTTTGTTTTCAGCTGACGAAAGCAGCAGTGCACCTGTACTGTCTTATCTCAGGGGTATATCAGTGTTCCAGCCCTGTGTCATGATGTAGTTTGAAGGGATTTCACAGCATTTCCTTTCCCAAGGACATTACACTGGTTACTATATAGATGACATTGTGCGTTTGGATATAATGAGTGAGAAGAAGCCACTATAGTAGACTTATTGGTAAGATATGTCTGTGTTAGAGAGGGGAAATAAAACTGAAAAAAATTCAGGGGTCTTTTACCTGAGTGGGTTTTCCAGGGATCCAGTGGTGAGGGGCATGTTGAAAGATAAGATGAACGATAAGTTGTCACATCTGGCCCATCCCACAACCAAAAATGTGGTCATTTACTTAGAATGACTCATTGGATTGCGGAGTTTACATATTCCACATTTGGGTGTGTTACTCCAGCTCGTTCACCGAGTGACCCCAAATTTGTTAGATTTGAGGGAGGCCCAGATGAGAAGAACACTCTGCCACAGGACCAGGCTGCTGGGCCAATTGCCCTGACTATTGGACCATGTGATCCAGAATATGCTACGATGCCTGAAGTGTCATTGCAGAGAGGGAGCCTTCTGCAGGGCCAATTCAGCAGGGGTTTCACAACCCATGAGGCTTTGGGGCATAATCCTCCCAATCTATACACATAACTATTATCTTTTTGAGAAATAGCGCTTGTCCTGCTAGTGGGCCTTAGTAGAGAACGAACAGCTGACTCTGGGCCAACGAGTTACCATGCGACCTGAGCTGCCCATCATTATTAACTGCATGCTACCTAATGTCCAAGACATTAAATTGGGTGTGCACAGCAACACAGTATCATGCAATGGAAGTGGCATATATGTTATTGAGTCCAAGCAGGCCCAGAAGGCACAAGTAAGTTACATGAAGACATGGTCCAGATGCAGAGGATCCCCAGTCCTCTTCTCCTGCTTTCTCTCATGGGGGGTTCCACACAGTCAGTTGACATGGTAGAGACAATCAGCTCTGGTTTCCAGATGGTTCTGCAAGACATGCAAGCATTACTGACACTGGGAATCTATAGACCCCAGGCCCTTTCTGGGAAATCTGCTCGGTTGGCGACCTTCAGGCAATACTCAGGGCAGTTCATTTTGCTTAGAAGGAGCAATGGCTAGACGTGTGACTTTTACCTTTTCATGGGCTCTGGTCAATGGTTTGGCTGGATGGTCAGGGTTATGGAAGGGACATGATAAGAAAATTGGTGATGAGAAAATTTGGGAAATGGTATATGGACAGGCCGTTCTGACTGGGCAAAAAACACAACCATATTTGTGTCTCATGTGAATGTTCAGCACAAGGGGACCCAGCAGAGGAGAAATTTAGTAATCAAATGGGAAGGTATGCCACTGTGTGGATACCAGGCAGCCTCTTTGCCCTGCCGTCATGCCCAATGCACGTGTGAACAAAGTGGTGGGAACTCCATCATTCAGATTAATTAAGTACAGCAAGTCCATGTTTGTGTGGAGAGCAGCAGGCTTCTGTGTCAGAGCCTAAGCCAAAGGAGGACACTGCTCCACTGTGGATGTGCCCCCTGGGATAGGGCATCCCAGTGTGAGCAGGAAGATGGTGCCATTCACACATGGGGTGACGCCTCACACGGAGTCAGAGCCAGGATGGGAGAGAAGGACATTCATGCAGAGTGCCCCTGGCTATCATACCCTTCTCAGGCCGTGGAGTACTTGTTATGCTTGCCTAACTAAAATGGGGTGATGGAGCACTAAGAGGTGCCCATTGGTCACGTGAGTGCCAAAAATATTCTAGCACCCTCCATCATGCAAGAGCAACCGTACGTACTACAGATCAGAGACAATCACTCATGCCATGAGGGTCACTCCTCTCCTTGCCTGCTGATCTCTCAGAATGAGGAGTTCAAAGAGTCAGGACAGCAGCCACAGCTTAGGGTTAATTGGGGTATTTGCAATGTCCCCTGGTGAAAGCTCTTCCACTCTGGGGCCCAGGCCCTTTAGACCCATGACCTAAAAGTTATGGGGAGGAAAAGCATCAATTTTCCAAGTGGTTGCTGGGAGTGAAGGTGAATGAGATGGGACATTTTATCTCCTGCTTTCTAGGCCCATGCATTCTACCTTCTGTGGACATGGTGTCGTATAATGACCATTGACTTAATGTGTAGAGGGCACCCTGAAGCACAGAGTTCCATTCTCATCGGGGTAATCCACAAGAGGGTGCCTCAGATGCATCTTCAGGAGGCCATTTTAATGCTATGCCTGACTGGCAACAGCTGGTGACACGTATGTGGTTTGACCAGTGGGTCCCACAGCCATGCGCTCGTGGAGTCAGGACACATCACTCTCAGCCACCTCAACGTGTTCACCAACTGAAAGCTCACCTGAGTCCCAGTGTTTATTGGGGTTTCATTACATTGTCAGGTGTGACAGACATGGGCCATTTTATTGAACTCATTCTCTACATCCACTTTTATAGTTGGATGACAGGTTGGGTCAAACCCCAAACTCTTAACAACATACTTGGTTTTCTCGAGTGACCAGCCCCTACCCTAGTCATACTGTTACCATGAGCTCAGATGGGGTCCACGGGATCCTGATTACAAAACGTTGGGAAATTCCCCTGGGGTTGAAAGACTGAAGAAACAGACTGACAACTCTAGCCTTGCATCAAGTTTATTAAGGGAAATTATATAGGAGACATGTCTTGCGGGGTGGTGAGAAAATGTGGATATGCTCCACAGCGTGAGGCAGGATGGATAGGAGTACTGGGGCAACCTGCCCAAGAGAAGGGGAAAATGCTTTACATGCATGCCTGAGGCAGGACAACAGCCCGTTTCAGGAACAAGCATGTCATGGGGCATAGCGGCAGGGCCGAAGAAACAGTCTCTGAAGGGTTTAAAGAGAAGCAATTGATGTTCTGCCCGTATTGAGCTGGATGTAACTCGTGGGTCCAACAGCAGTCTCATCATGGAAGAGTCTCTCTCCTCCACACTCCACCCCTCATGACCGGCTCTTACAATCTCACACGCCCCCCTCTTCCGCGAGGTTCCCTGAGTGGTCATTGAGGGGCTTCATCAACAGGGAGGTAGCTCGCTTTGTCGCTAGTTGGCCACGTTGGAGACACAGTCCACAGCAACAGTATAGACACATGCAAGAAAAAGACAAATTAGAGCAAGGAATCCAGGTATTGGTAACAATATTTCCACCATGCCTCCCAGGATCCCACCCCATGTGCCCATCGGTTGCCTAGGCCTGAGGTTGGATCAGTTATGGCATTTACATCATTCTCGATATGTGTTAATACAGAAGAAACATTAGCAGATTCATCTGGTACCAACACACAACATTCCGTTAGGATGATGCAACAGGTGCCCAGCCCGTAATTGATGGCACACTAGTAGCACAAGTATGGATGGCAAGAGAGATTTTCTGATGTTAATACAGCCTTGGGTTTCTGGCCAAGCTGTTTAAACCATCCATGTTCACGGGGGACCAGCCCCCGCTGACCAGGGCTCAAGAAGGTGGACACGGAGTCGGCGATACGAAAGACAGAAAATTTTTATTACAGTAAAGGCAGAAAAAAAGAAAGCGGAGACACCAAAAAGAGTTTCTCAGAAGTGTCACACTTTATTGTTAAAGCCTAGCTCCTTTTATAGGGGCTTCTGACCATTATCTCAATCGCAAAGCATTTATTTGGTGGTTTGTAGTCCTCAGGATTTACACAGTCTTCTACTCCCCTGTAAGTGTTCTCTCCAGGGTGCACTGTGACTTGCTCTCCCATTAAAGGATTTATCTTGTTTTACACTGTGATAACCTCTGAGACTCAGACCCAGTCTCTGCCTGTCATCCAAAGAATATTTATCATAACTATCTTATGCTAAGGGTAGACTTGTCTCTATATATCGCCTAAATAATGGTTACCATGACTACCTAGTCATTATCCCAAATTCCAGCAGCTAGACTCTCAGGGAGTATACTTGAATTATTACTAAAAGACTAGCTTTGACCCTGTTCAGGCTAAAAGCATCTAAATTTTTATTCCTATCTAAATACAATACCTAGCAATTAAAGGGGTCTCACACCACTCTATCCTACAGAGGGCTGTATCTGTTTCTCAGTTAAAGCTTCAGTATCTGTTGCTGCAACAAGGCATTAAACGAAGGAATTTACACAAGGCTGTTAACATAACTCATGGTCAGCAAGCTGCCTGGAACTCTCATGGCCTGGAGACCTTTGGCCTCTGAGGAGACTTTTCACAGCAGAGCCCTTAGGCAAATGCATCAGCTTCTCACAGGCCTGAGTTTTCTGGCCTGAGTTTGTCAGAGGTCTGTGCCTCAGTTTCCAAGGGGCTTGAGTCCCCAATATCTTAGTTCAGGGGTTCCCCACGGAACTACCGCCTGGCTTAGGTTGTCTCTCCTCTTTTAGGAGATCTTACCCATCTTTGGCTGCATAGTTAGCTCATTGGGGTACCACAGGAACATGTCACAAGTATAGTGAATATATTGTCTCCTATAGGAGAAAAGGCACATGGGTTCATAGAGGCAGGAGATATTACATGACCAACCATAAGGCAGCACCCCTAATATCCAGTGCTGAGCAGGGCAATGTGGCCTTGTCAGACACTGGGGGGCTGTCGGCTTCCCACACATGTTGGCCAGGGGATGTGGTGCTTTCTGGCTTGAGGAGGTAAATCGGGGACAAGTATGCCAGACTTCCTCCCCTCCTTCGGTGGTGCTTGTACCATTCCACGTATACTGTGTCTCCATGGGTTCCCAACTGCATTATGATAATGGGGTCCCACCAGAGACTGAGCAGTTCTTCCCCACCCAGGGGTGTGAAGTAACTGACCCATCCCGGTGGAATGTCCCATTGTAGATTCCAGTAAATGGCCCCTGTTTCAGGGACAATAGGGTTTGGTGCCCATATAATCATAGCTCATTGGTCCTTGGCAAGTGTCGGGACTATTGCTGTGTCCATTGTTTTTCACACCACCACAATATTGGGTGTCTCAGTCAGAGTTCCTAACCTGTTATATTGGGCACCACACAATGGTCACTTAAATGTATTAAGAGTTAGAAAGCAGTTTGTCCACCTGGCCGAGGTAGGTTTTTCCATGTACTAATTTTATCTGTTCCTTAGGAACGTTATTCTTCCTTTCTACGAGTCAGCCACTTCATCGGTGATACGTTCTCTCCCCTCAGAAAAATATGTCATCCATTTTACGTTACCGTCTCTTCATGGCATTATCCTTATAAAGTTGAACTAATGTCCACTCTTGCCAAGTTTAACAAGAGGTTTAATGTTTCTCCGTTGGTCTAATTCAAGATCAGACCACCTCGCCTTGAGACATAAAAACACGCTGCACCAATGGTGAATGCCACTCGGCAAGAGAGCTCCACATCTTGATACAAACACAGCTGTGAGTCACTGATCTACCAAGGTTATGAATCCTTACCGAGCTGTGTGTAGAGTCTGCCAATGTAAGCGCAAGGTGGCAAGTTCGCGACCTTTATTGCCAGACCTCGTAATGGTCAAAGGCATTGCACTAAATCGGGTTAAAGGCTTGCCAACACCCCAGAATTTTCATAAAAGCCTGTACGTCTTTTACATGGTTTTGTATGGGGTAGGCTTGTACTTTGTCTATGACAGAATTGGGAGCAACAAAGTTGCAACCCCCCACAAAATATTGTTGCAGTGCCTGGACCTTGAATTTTCTGCAGATTCACTGCCCGTCCTCTCTGTCGTAGTGGTCCATTAAAGCCTGCAAGGTTTTCTATAACAGAGGTAAGTCTTCACAGGTTAACGTTATGTCATCAATATAATGAGCCCGTTTCACAGAGGTCAGGAAGGAAAACAGTGACAGGTCCCAAGCCACCATCCCATGACATGTGGTGGGGCTGTGTGAATACCCTTGAGGGAGCAGTTGGAAGGTAACTCCCAAGTGGGAAACACATTTTCTAACCAATTTTTTGTCTACTGTGAGAGCATCAGGCTATGGCAAGGGAAGGCTTCAACCCATTCAGAAAATAGATATACGACAACGAGTACATATCATTAACTCATATTAAGTGGCAGTTGAATGAAATCCAGCTTAATTGCAATATGGTGCAAAAAACAGGCTCGCCGTGAAGCAGGGGAAAAACCAAGGTGCCGTCTTGGTTTTCCCATAGCCTTGAATATCCGTTTGATTTACAGCCATTGTTTACCCATACAATATACCCAGAAGTTTATCATCGCTTATTTTATAATGCTTCCCAGGCAGTTTCACACACCAAGTAAGCCCGATTAGCTTACTATCTTCTCAAGCCTCTATTTGAAATGTGAATTCTGGGAACCTTGTCAAAATATTTTAGAAAGATGTAATATTTGACTAAACAGATCACAGATATCTATTTAACCAAAATGACAAAAAAATAGAAGATTCTATGTTGATTAACCAACATAAACCCAAAAAATTATTCTAATAAAACAGAATCTTTGTGTTCTAGGCAGAAAACTTTTCACAATATCATACTGAGAGCTGACCAATAGTAGATGAAATTTTTAGAAGGGAGAAGGAGAACCAAATTAGTTTTGCATCAGCTTTTTTTTTTTTTTTTTTTTTTTGAGGGCAGTGTCACTGGCCCTCATATGTGGGACTGGAACTGGGGCCGCTGGCTTCCAAAGTCAGTGCTTAACCACTGCGCCACTCAGCCAGCCCATGCATCAGCTTATTTTTGATATTTTAATTTGTGTACTTAATTAAATACACTCCAATCTTATTTAGCTCGGCCACCTGAAATTTCCATTACAATATTCGTTTTCACAAAGATTCTACAGATTTCTTTGTCTCTTTTATTTGTCTCTTCCCCCTCATTCAGAACTAGCCAACCATATTTTCGGACAAACCACGTTTTAAAATTCCCTCAAAAATGTATTTCCGTACCTTATACCTTGTACTACATATATCATTTCCTTGCATTCAAAGTTGTTTCCCGTATTATTCCTAGTAGCTTTAATGACGTATGGGGGAATTTCAACCCTTTTAGCAGCCTCAATTTCTAAGGAAAACTAAGAAGTAAACAATTAGCATTCTTTAGATTGTCAAATCTGTGAAGATATTTTATAACCTCTAGAAACAGGTTCCTTCACTGGCAAATATATTTCATTATTCTGGAAACCTATGCTTTCTCAATAGAGTACCAGCCATATCCATTAACAGATCCAAATTTATCTTTTCACTTGTCTGTTAAAAGTGGGTAAACTTAAATTCATTTAGCAATTCATGTTTCAGGTTTTTATCTTGCTTGGAAGTGATCTAGATATTCAGCAATTCCCATCTTTTAACTTAGAATAACTGTAAGGTTTCAAGTTACCAAAAGACTTTGGCATACGATATTTAAGTACACATACCGTAAAACAACTGTTGCTGAAAAGTTTCACCCAAAAAAGAAAACGAAAACAAGAAAAGTGTTTTTCTACTCACATCTATTTAACGCATCCTCAACAAGTGTGTTTAGGTTATCGACGAAAACTCTGTGAAACATCAAAGCCAATTATTGTCCCAAGCTAGGGACAAGGCCGGGTCTGGGTTGGGTCATTGTGTTATCTCCGGTTGAAACACAGGAAAGCTAACATCCACCTCAAAGCTTGAAGGCAACCTTCTGCAAGCTTTCAGGTTAGCTAGACACCGTGATCTGTGAGTAACTGAAAGAGGCTGAGGCTCCAATTGGAGGCTGAACAGGAGCCTGTACGCATGAGGGGGCATGAGAAGAAATGGAGAATGGGAGGACTTTGGGCTGTTTTAAACATGGAAGAATCTAGAAAACATGGAAGGGTTTGAGAGAGGGGAAGGAGGACCGGGGAGACCTGGAGTGTGGGGAGGCCAGAGACTGTAGAAAATGGAGGGGTGTGTGGGGCAGGATGTTGAAGGCCAAGATGAGCTTGGTATATGCAGATCCCAGAAGAATCTAGAAAAGGAGGACAGGAGGAGAGAAGAAATAGGGAAGAATATGAAGAGATAGCCACTACACTGGAGGACTGGGGGTGAAACTCGAGGTGAGAAATAATTCTACAGAAATTGGGACTGTTTATCTGCACTTTCACTTTTCATGCCAAAAAGAGGCCTCAATCTAAGCTCTTTTAGGAAAGCTCAGAGGCTTGTGTAAGTCCACATCCTTTCTTATCGAAGGTATCCAAGGTCTGTCTTTAAACTTCTGGGGCTTCCTCTGCAGCACAGAGGTCACCTGCACTCTGTCCCAGCCATAATGTGTCCCTTGAAGAATTCCTTCCTCAGTTGGCTGCTCTGGGCCCATTTCACTCTGCTCACTTCCTCATGGCGGCCATTTTGCCTCGGCAGCCATTTTAAGTCGGTGAACCTCTGCCCATGTTTCCTCTTCCTCCCACAACCAGAAGTCTCCTCGCCCAGTCCCAGCATGTGTCCTTATGGCCCCTGTGTCTGCTCCTCATACGGAAGCAGGAGACTTTCAAAGCCTCTTCGGACTCAACTCTAGAATTTTACCTTTGAAACCTGCCCACCTCCTAAACCCCATCCAGGCTCAGAGCCCTCAGCACCTCCTGTCCCCAGGAACGTGTCCTCCTGGCTCATCTTGCTGTTCTTTCCTAATAGGGGTTCTCCCTTGCTCAGACCCAGGCCAGAGACTCACCTCAAAATGAGATGGGAGACACCACAGAACCAGCCTGGAGACCACTTCCTTCATTCTCAGTTTCCGGTTCGTTTTCTTGGTCAGGGAGGCGGGTTTAGAATGACGATGAAAGTGAAGTTCAGAATCAACGTTTTGCTTCGTGGTTGATGAAACCACAGTTGAGAAATCGGCTCAGGCAGCCAAGGCGGGAATCTGTTTGTCCTCCTGATGATGATTATTATAACATACGGGATTTATATTTAGTAAAGAATCCACATTAAACTCTATTAGTGTTTCACGACATTTTGTCTCATAAAAATGTGTCGGGTTGTCTCTTAAATAGTCACGAGGATTCCGTAGATACACTGCTGGATTCATAAGCAGAAATTAAACCACAATCACTTGTGCCGGCTGGCGACGCATCCGTTTTCTGAAGAACTGTGTCACGTAGTTTTTCAAACCTCTTTGGTACAACCGGTCGCATACATCCTCGGCCATTTTCCTGAGTGCAACTTCCAGCATGAATCTGATGAAATCAGACGTTGGGTCGAAGAGAGTCAGGACTTTCTCCACTGCAAATGTCATTAATTTACCTATTCCCCATTTCAAAATCAATTCTGTGAGCAATTCAGCCACCATCACTGCACTCTTGGTGCCCAGGTCCTTGCCTAAGGAAACAAGCGAATCCAAAGAGAAAAACATAGTGAGTGTCTCCCTTGGTGTCAGGCGAAGCTACTGCTTCATGCTAGGAAGCGTCTGTTTTTTATAGGGAGAAGTGCTCCTCCCACAGGAAGTCTTGGCCAATGAGAGTATAGCAAGGTACTCAAGTCACTTGTGATTGGGTAAGAGACAAGGGGACTTTCCTTCTTTCTTTTTTTTTTTTTGAGGTTTTTTGAGGGCAGTGTCACTGGCCCTCATATGTGGGACCCAAACCAGGGCAGCTGGCTTTCCAAGCCAGCGCTTAACCACCACACCACCTGGCCGGCCCCTGTGGTCTCATCTATGTGATTTGTTTGTTTGTTTGTTTGCTTTATTTCCACAAACTCAGAGTGCTTGTGTGAAACAGAGGTAAAAAGCAGGACACAGGAGTGGATAAAGAGCTTCTACAATTTAGGTTGCCTTGGTTGTATGCCTGCTCCTGTTAAATTGAGCATTGGGATGAATTTTTTCTTTTTTTGAGGGCAGTGTCACTGGCCCTCATATTTGGGACCTGAACTGGGGCCGCTGGCTTCCCAAGCCAGCGCTTAACTACGGCACCACTCGGCCGGCCCTGGGCTGAATTTTTGGTAAGCAACCACAGAGGCTGATTCTTGAAATCTGAGGAGGGCAGCAGGGAATGACACGGAAGCATGGGATTCTGTGCTGAGACAGGACGGGAAATCGTAAAGCCTGGGAGGGGTTTGGGACATTAGATGTGATTTGGGATTAAAAGGCTCTGCTGGTGCCATGGAGGAGGGCTTTTGGCATTCTGCATGAGGCTGAGGAACCTGAGTGCAGAGGGACATACCATTGCAATGAGTAACAATTAATATTGCTGTGATGAAGTTGAGGGGGACTGTTCATCCAGCCTCAGATGGGTTTCAGGAATGCAATATTGATAATGGAGGAAAGGATAAGGGTCTTGAAATCTCACATTGGTGCCCTGACATTGGAGACGAGAGGGAACACCAGATGTGCAGGCTGACAGGGACACGGGAGAGAAGCCAAGTGGGAGAGGAAGATGAACATCAAGTGGGGGGGGGATAGGCATCTGGAGAGTGATGTCTGATTGGGGACTGAAAACACATAACTGCGGATTAGTGCTGAGTGCGTGGTGGGAATTGCGTCAGGAAGGGAGTTTGAGTGTGAGGTAGTCAGACTAGAAAAGAGATGGGATTGCAGTCTGGTGGCAGGCTGAGAATGAAAGACAGGGGACAAGTAGGCAGTTTCCATAGTGTTTTACAGTGTGACCCCCACACCAGGTTGACATATACAGCTTGCTTTGAAGCGTGGTCTGGAGTCAACTGTTGTCTGCATCTCCTGGGAGGGCTGCAGAAAAGAAAAACTGTCACCATCTCTTCACACATCCTCCACCAGTCTAGTCTACAACCCAGCCATGTTCCAGAGATTTGTGCGTGAGTGAGTAAGGCTGAATAGGAGTTGGAGAGGTGGGAGAGTGGCACATGGGTTAGGGATCAGGTGAAGACTAACTTTGGAGTGTGCAGAACCTTTTTCACTTTTGTTGGCTAGTCAGAGTGCACTTTCTATGAGTCTACAGGTGAGAGCTGTGTGACAGGTCACAGTGCTGGAGGGATAGGTGTCAATGGTCTCGTCCGCCTGTCTCTGTCCAAGCCAGGATGTACCACTTCCATTTCTGATGCATGCTGCTCTCCCCACCTGACCTTATGTTAGGGGTGTGAGAAACGCCAGGTCCTAACGATGAGTTCAGGTTACCCAGACATGTTACTTCCCATGTTCATACAGTCCCCAGGTATAGAAAGAGGTCAGGAGCTGTTGTTCTATTGCTGTAGAAGACATGGCGTTGCTTGAAATCAGGAGGAGTCTGCATTGTAATTCTAATATGTCCTTCCAGAGACCTGACAAGGCACCTTTCTCCTACTAACTTGGATTATATGAAGGCACAAGTACAGTAACTTATCCTTTACTCTGGGGTGCAAGTCCCGTATGGCCCTGACTATTGGAGCCATGGGAGCTTCACAGATGTAGCAGGTCCTTGAGTGGTCACAGAGGTGGAAGGCCCTACAGCCCATGGAACTCTTGCCCTTTGCTTAAATTGCTCATCACTAGAGCTGTTCCTGTCGGTAGCATCATTCTTACCAATGAATGTCATTGTCCTCACTGATGTTATTTTCGTTGATCATCAAGTAAGACCCAGACCATGTGCCTTACTCAGGTATTCAGATATGTGCCATTTCTAGTTCAGCTGGTCTTATTAATTGGTTGTCCTGAGTATAGCTGCCCCATGTAATTATCTGCAAAATGTCCAGGACCCTTTGGACTACACGGCCAGAGAGTGAGAGACCGTGAACATGTATGCTTGTTGGTCCCATGTAAATGCCCACTGTTGCTGAGACCCATCCTGATGAGTTCTGAGAAGGGTGTGTTTTCAGATTAACATCTGTGTACCACAAATGCGAGGTTGTGTAGCAACTGTTGTTCAAATACATTTGTCACAGTCACAACAATTTTGGATTAAACTAGGGTAAATTTGTAGTAATGCACTGTTGTCTGCCAATATCCATCTGAATTTTGAAGATAGTGGACTGATGAATTCAATGGGGATATGATGGGAACCATAATCCCTGTATCCTTCAGTTTGATTCTGGCCCTGATCTCTGCCATTTGCCCTGGGATGTGATATTTTTTTGTTCTGAATTGTCAGCAGAGAGGACAGATGGATTTAGAAGTCTCCTCTGAACACCATCTGTTTTTCCTATTATAAAAGCTTCTGTTGGGCCGGCCGAGTGGCATGGTGGTTAAGTGCTGGCTTGGAATGCCAGCGGCCCCGGTTCGGGTCCCACATGTGAGAGCCAATGACACTGCCCTCAAAAAAAAAAAAAAAAAGCTTCTGTTTACAGGTCCAGTACCCACTCTCAAGATTCCCATAACTGCTCTGTATATGAATTTTATTATACATCTGGAGCTGGGGTAATGACGACTGGGTTAGTCCACAGACCCAGTTTGCCCAGTGTGAGATACATGTGGGCTAGGTATCAATCCCCTAAACCTGGCTCCTTTATGCCAGTATTCTAATCAGTGGATATGGTGGTGCTTTGAGTCCTTGAATGTCATGCCAACCTGAGCTCCATGTCCAAGAGCTCTTGAAACAACTCTATTCTTCTTTCCCAAATGTACAGTTATCTAAATAATGTCTGTGGGTCCCTTCTGAGATGGACTGTGGAATCACAAATGTTTACACTTGTCTCGTTGTTTCAGGCACCATTCTTGTTTGTTTGTTTTTTCAATTCTTTTATTTTGAAATAAACATGTTTTGAAATTAGTTTCAGGTGTACAACACAGTGCAATAGTTATACTCTTTACCCCTCAAAGTGACAAACCCCCAACCCAATTCGCCATCCCACTCCACCCTTATCATACAAATCTGTTACAATTCCTTTGACTCCCTTCCACCATATACTCCACATCCCGTGACTATCTATAGATTCAATTAGAGTTGGCATACAATATTATACACCAGCTTCAGGTGTACAGTGCAGTAATCAAGCCTGTACTCCATCCATGAAGTGGTCTCCCTAACAAGACATGTGACTATGACATGCCACAAAATATTTACAACATTATTATATTCCTCGAACTGTCTTTCATATCCCTGTGGCAATATTGTAGTTACCTATTTTTACGGTCTAATCCCTTCCCCTTCTCCATCTTCCCCACTACCCTCCCATCTAGCAACCCTCAGTTTTTCCTCTATATCTATGAGTCTGGTTCTGTTTACTTTGCTCGTTCTTTCAGTTTTTCAGATTTCACATATAAGTGAGATCATATGGTATTTGTCTTTGTCTGACCGACGTACTTCACGTAACATAATGTTCTCTAGGTCCATTCATATTATTGCAAATGGTACGATTTCTTTCTTCTTTATAGCTGCGTAATACTCCATTGTATAAAATGTACCACAGTGTCTTTTTTTTTTTTTTAAAGATTTTATTGGGGAATTGGTGCAGGGGAAAGCGTTGGGGAATCGGGGAAGGGGAACAGACAAGTTGCTGTCTTTTCGTTCTTCAGTTTAGTTGCGGAGGATGTTGTTTCACTGTTGGTATCGTCATTGCGCTCTTCCCGGATGAGGCAGATCGGTCGCTGGCCCCTGGATGTCGCTCACCGCAGCTATTGGCAGCCCACACTTGGCTGCCTGCTGCTCACGCTGGCTGCCGGTCACTCACTGTAGCCTATGGCAGCCCACTGCAGCAGGGGCTGCAGCCCACACCATTACCGGGGCTCGCACAGCCCAGCTCCAGGTGGAACTGTTGTTAGCTGTAGAGGGCAGTGTCACTGGCCCTCATGTGGGATCCGAACCGGGGCCGCTGGCATCCCAAAACCAGCGCTTAACCAATGCGCCACTCGGCCGGCCCTGTACCACAGTTTCTTAATCCAGTCATCTATCGATGGGCATTTCGGTTGTTTCCAAGTCTTAGGTATTGTAAATAGTGCTGCAATAAACATAGGGGTCCATATGTTTTTTCGAATTAGTGTCTTGGATTCTTCTGGGTAGATACCCAAGAGTGGAATTCCTGGGTCGTAGCCATTCTGACCGGAGTGAGGTGGTATCTTATTGTGGGTTTTTTTTTTTTTTTTGCATTTCTCTAATGATTAGTGAGCTTGAACACTTTTTCATATGCCTGTTGGCCATCTGTATGTCCTCTTTAGAGAAATGGCTCTCCATGTCCTCTGCCCATTTTTTCATTGGGTTGTTTGCTTTTTTGTTGTTGAGTTTCATGAGTATTTTGTAAATTTTGGATATTAACCCCTTATCATATGTATCGTTGGCAAATATCTTCTCCCATTCAGTAGGCTGCCTGTTTGTTTTATTGATGATTTCCTTTGCTGTGAAAAAACGTTTAAGTTTGATGTAATCCCATATGTTCATTTTTTCTTTTATTTCCCTTGCCTGAGGGGATATATTAGTAAAAATATTACTCAGGGTAATGTCTGCAAATTTACTCCCTATGTTTTCTTCTAGGAGTTTTATGGTTTCAGGTCTTACATTTCAGTCTCTAATTCATTATGAGTTTGTTTTCGTATATGGTGTAAGCAGGTGGTCCATTTTCCCTTTTTTGCACGTGTCAGTCCAATTTTGCCAGTTCCATTTATTACATAGACTATCTTAACCCCAATGTAAATTCTTGCTCCCATTGTCATAGATTACCATATATGGAGGGGTTTAGTCCTGGGCTCTCTATTCTGTTCCATTGGCCTATGTGTCTGTTTTTATGTGCAGGCGCTGTTCTGATGGGCACCGAGCTTTTATTAGTCAGGAGTCTGGGTGTGAGGATTTCTCGGGTCCCTTTACCTGGGCAGAGGATCATCACTTGGTGTAGGGGTAGCTGACCTCTGCTTTCTACTCCTCCATTCTTCATCATTCAATTATGTCTATTCAGTGACTACCTTGCTGGCCTTTCATATCAGTTGCCCCTAAGGACATCATATTCTAGGAACCACCTTCTAGATCTCTGTGGACAGGCTGCGCTCTGATAGTGCTGTCTATTATGTAATTATCCCCACCTTGCCTCTGATGGCTACGTGCTCCCTCTGCCATTCCCAGACCCTATCACCCTGTTGAAACTACAGAGCCGGGCTCTGGGTAAGCACCTCCTGTTTTCAGCCCTGACTTCTGGAGGATGATTTCCACTGGCATCTCAGGGATGCTGCTGTCCCTTCACCTTGCTCTTCTCACCAGCCCCCCTGAGGATTCCAGTTGGCTTGTGGCTTCTTGACTTACATTGCCAACCCATCCCAGCATGAGGACGGCGCACTTCTCCCAAGGTTTTGATCCCTGACTCCACTGCAAACTGTGGTACAATTCAATTCTGACACTAACGATTCAGAGTCGTGCAGACCCCACTGCTTGCGGGCAAAGTCATCCACAGAACTATGCTCATATGAAGCAAGCACTAGCCCTGTGTTTGGACTTCTTAGAGGTTCCACACTTGTAGTCAACTTTGTTTGGGGTTCTGAGGTCCATTCAGGTTGCATTTTTGGTAGAATGACTCAGAGAACCCAGGCAAGTGCTATACCTATGATTACAGTTTTCTTATAGCAAAACAATACAAGCTGATTTGTTTAAAGTACTTTTTCGTTTCAATTAAGGTTGAGATACAATATTATACTAGTTTCTGGTTCACAATGTAGTGATCAGATACTTATATAACTTACAAAGTGATCACCACGATAAACCTAGTACCTATCTGACACTGGACATAAGTTTTACCATATCTTGACTGCATTCTTTATGCTGCACTTTACATCTCCACGGCTATTTTATACCTACCAATCTATACTTCTTAATCTTTTCCCATTTTTCACTCATTGCCCCAATCACCCCTCCCATCTGTCAACCATCAAAATGTTTTTTGTGTCTATGAGATTGTTTGTGTTTTGTTTGCTGATTGGTTTTGTTCTTTAACTTCCACATAGAGTGAAGTCACATGGTATTTGTCTTTCTCTGATGTACTCCACTCAGCACAGTACCCTCCGGGTTCATGCATGTTGTCACAGATGGCAAGGTTTCACGCATTTTTATGACTGAATATTCCAGTGTACCTATGTAGCCCATCTTCTTTATCCATTCCTCCATTGATGGACACCCAGGTTGCCTCCACGTCTTGGCTATTGTCAACAATGCTGCAACCAACATGTGGATGCACATGTTCTTAGTCGTAGTGTTCTGGGTTTCTTTAGCTAAATACCCTGAAGTGGGATAACTAGGTCCTTCTTTGTCTCTTATTACAGCCTTTGTTTTGAGGTCTATTTTGTGTAGTATAAGTTTTGCTACCCCAGGTGATCATTTTGGTTCCCAATTTCATATAGTATCACTTTCTAACACTTCCTTTTCAGTGTGTTTGATCTGAAATGAGTCCCTTGTAGACAGCATTTGGAAGGGTCTTCTTTTCTTTTCCATTCAGCCACCCTATGTCTTTTGTTTGGGGTATTTAACCTATTTGGTTTTAAAGTAATTATTGATAGATATGTAGTTATTGCCATTTTACTATTCATATTTTTCTTTTTTGTAATTCGGTGTTCTGTTTTATTCAGGATCCTTAAACTTATGGCTTCATTTCTATGGGCAGAAACTAGTAACAAGGGTGGGCAGGGGAGCGAAGAGCTAGCACTGAGCACCTGCTCTGCCAGGTACAATGCCAGAGAGGGTCTCTCTATATACAGTGTCAAATGTAATCTCTAAAATTACCCTTGACATGGGTGTCTTGTTACATCTTTTCTAGAGGAATGTCATGCTCAGAGGGATCCAGAATGTTGCAGCAGAGCCACCTGACAGGTCAGCCCACGTTGTCTTTATTACCACTTGACCAGGACCAGGTACTTGTAGTGTGGCAGAAGTCATCCAGTGGGGACTGTTTCTAATTTCTCCTTTAGTACAATGGCACTCTGTTCTTTCGGAGTCAAAGGTATTGACCAAAGTACATTTCTAATTAGTGTCTTGTTTTCATGTAATTGACTAGTTAGGCAACAAATACTCCAAGAGTAATCCTACAACTGTTATTCAACATCCCCGGTGTTCAGTATATTTGGATTATCAAATTCCCTCATTCAGGTCACCAGCTGTGCTTCTGTTTGGCTGGCACACGCTTGTTGGAAGACCGCCCTTTTCTTTTCTGGCCATCACACTGCTAGATCTCTAAGCTTTACGCTGTTACAGCGTTTTGAGATGACTGCCAAAGAGAGGCACCTGGTCCCCTAAAGAGAGATCATCATGAGGGTTACAAACGGTATGAAGTTTCTTGGACTGCCAAGATCCTGGGTCTCTTCTGATTCTCTGTCACCCTGGGCAAGACTCTTCCTATTTGCTCACTGGTAAATGTGGGAGAAAAACAATGCTCTGCAGGTGTCCGGAGAGCGTTGTAAGAGATAAAGAGTGAAGAAGGTCGATGCCAGGAAAGGCAGGAAGGGCACTCCTTATTTCTAGGCTCTGATACCCACACAGAGGGCACCATATGAAAGGCGCAGAGAGGGACTGCGGATGGCTTTCCGCTTCTTCCTGCTTGTGCGTGGGCCGTGACACCTGCCAGTCAGAGCAGCTAGGTCTCCCCCGCCCGCTCCCGCAGCTCACTCGGGGCCCAGGCATACAGGCGACAAGGCTGGCGCCGTGTCTGCCGGAGGTGCCTGGTTTCAAGGGAGCCTTCGCAGGACTCCTGCATCCCGGGGTGGGGGTGGGGGTGGTTCTTTTTTCCTGAAGACAGCCCCTGCCCAACGGCTCCTGCCACAAAACCTATTCCCGCATATCATGGCATATACACCTTGGAAATGTCCAGTCTTGGGGCTTGCTAGGACAGGGCGTTAATAGAAGCAGCGAGGGAACCCCTGAGTTTCGTTTTGGGGAGGGAAGGAAAAGAAATGCGTCTGACACAGCTCCTCCTATTATATATAGCTCAGAGGCTGCAGGATGTCTCCCCTGCTAGCTCCACTGGGCGCACATTCAGGCAGGGACCTGCAATTGGTGGCTCTGTTCTTCCCACCCACTAGGCTCCAGGAGGCACCGCGCTGGTGGGAAAAGGAGAATGCCATCCTGCCCTGCTCGGGAAGGCTGCTTTACCCGCGGAGAATTGGAGGCTGGGAGGACAGGAAGGAAGAGCTGGGCATGGCGGGATGTTTTCTGCGTGGGCTTACGGAGCAGGAAGTGGAAGGCAGGGGCAGGGCTGAGATGCAGTGTGACCCGGAGAGTGAGCTGCCGGCTGAGCAAAGAGCAGGAAAAGAATGTTGGTCCGGGATGGGTTGGTTGGCCAGCGGAGGAAAGTGCAAGATACGCATCTCTGAGCTTGGCAGGGCTAGAGGAGACCCACGGGTGGCGTGAAGGAACACACACTCCCACTCCCACTCCCCCTCCTCCTCCTTTTGAAAGCATAATACACTTTTCAAAAGGTAATGTCTTGACAGTTAATATGAAGACATGATCACATCATTTTCTATAAGGACAATCTCATTACTCTTAAAAAACTGGGTATCGCATTTTTAAATAAATGTGATTATTTTTTCTTCTGAAAGGACCTTAAAACTTAATTTAATAGATGACTTCATTAGTTATAAAGGGCAATAATGTCTTTTATCAAAAATAGATCACATTTTCTGTAAAAATATTATTCATATGAAATATAAAGTAATTATATGTTTAAAGTCAAGATGATTATGAAACAAATCCATGAATGCTATTTTATAAGCTAGTTTATTTAGAAAGCATACATAAATTTATACCATATACACATGAATTAAATATAATCAAGCTAACACCTGGGTAACCACCCAAGGCAGGAAATAGTTACTTGCCAGCATTCAGAAGCATCTCTGTACAGTCCAGGCCCTAAACTCCTCCCTTGAACTTACAAGTGACAGTTTCCTGAATTCATAGTCATTTGTATTATTTACTTCACAGTTTTCCCAACCACACTAAATCCAGACATTGGGATTTAAGGTTTATCTTCTCAAACTTCCAATAATATGTATCATACTCCCAGTGCCACCTTATCTTGAATCTTTTACTCTCTATTAAGTTGTACGTGTCAAGCCCATTTCAGCAAGCAGGGAGTTATTCTTTTTATTCTAACAGCATTATTTATTTATTTTTAATTGTAAAATGCACATACATAAATAAAATTTGACTTTCTAACCTTTTTTTGCGGGGGGGCTGGGCATCATAAAACCATTTTTAAGTGCACAATTCATTGGCATTAAGTACATTCATAATGTAGTATAACCATAAGCACTATTCATTTCCAATGTTATTTATCTTTTAAGCATTTGAAGACAATCTGGTTGTGCAGACATTTTGCTCAATTTATAAGCAGTAATTTAACCACAATCATTGCTACCAGTTTACAACACATCATCTAAAAAAAAAAAGATAATGTTTTTAGATGAAAAGATATTGTTTTCAAGTGTTTCATGACTATATAGAACTGGAGCCATCTTGTCCACTCCAAATATAGGTACCCTCTCCATTAGAAATTAGTGATCCGGTTTAAGAACAGCATTGAATATTTCTCTGACCATATCATCAGTCTGTTAGGAATATCCTTACTCATCCATAAGAAATTCAGCCACTCTATCCACTACAACTTCTATGGCTTTGTCCTTAGCATGTGAAATAATCTAATGCTTGAGAAACACAATGACTGAGTCTTCTTGTTTCAGTCCTGGTTATGACTTTGTTGAAGGAAAGAGGGTTCTTGGCTTCCAACGGGAAAGAATTCAAGTGTGAGCCTGACAAAAGAACAAAAGAAGTTTATTGTGAGGAGATCCACTCCACAGGCAGAGTAGAGGCTGTCCTTAGTCAAGAGACAGTCCGACCCTCCTTATGGCTGTGGTTTTTATTAGCCAGGCTTTTAAATATGGACATAAGGGGAAGAGATATTCTTATTAGCTCTTAGAAGGAATGGGCTCTTCCAAGATTTGGGCTACACTCCTTTTTTTTTGTCCTCACATGGTTCTCTGTGGAGGTGTCATGGCACTGGTGGGAGTGTCCTTTAGTGTGGAGCTGTATTATAATGGCCTTATAATGTAGCTGGAGGTGATTCTCTTTCCAACTTGATCTTGGCCAGTTTTGGCTGGTCTCCTTGCCTCATGTTGATGTATTGCCCATTGCCTTCAACTGGCAGTTATTGGTTTCCCTAGAGGCCCTGCCCACACTCTATTTCAACTTCATCCCTGGAGGGTCAGCCATGATAGAAGTAAGGATATGATGCCTACCCTTCCCACACTGCAGACATGCCTATGGCCAATGAGTGTGTGCTACAGCACTCCTAAGAGACAAGGGGGACTCTCCCACATGCAGAGGCAGCACAAAGAGGTACAAGTAAGGATATAACACTTCACCATAATCAAGTAAACTGGTTTTTTGTTTGTTTGTTTGTTTGTTTTAGCTGAGCCATCCTGCCACCCGTTGGCAGCTCAGCGGCTGCTCAGCTTGGGCTGGGCCAACCAGCAACCTTGTTGCTCAGAGCTCGCACTCTTGAGTGAGCTCTTAACCAACTGAGCCACTTGGCCGGCCCTAAGTAAACTGGTTTTGAAAAGGATGATCTTGGCAGAGTTTTATAATATAAATTCTGAATATATTGAAGTTTGTTTTATACTTGGTAGGCTGAATAATGGCCACCAAAGTACCCAGAATCATCCAGAAACCTGTGAGTGTCCTTTTGGACATGGCAAAAGGAACTCTGCAGATGTGGTGAAGTTAAGGATCTTGAGATTGGGAGAATGTCCTGGATTATCCTAAATGGAATAACGGTGTCCTTAAGAGACAGGCAATAGGCCAGAGTGAGAAGATACATCAGGATGGGAAGAAGGGGGACAAAAAGCTGTGTGATGCTGCCCAAGATGCAACAGATAGGGACAGCCTCCCAAGCTGGAGTCAAGGAGACACTTCTCCCCACAGCCTCCAGAGTGCACTCGGCCTGCAGATGCCTCAATTTCCACCCAGCGAAGCCCATGCAGCTGTGGAAAACCTACAAATCCCAAGAACACATCCAAAAGTATACGTTCCTAAATGTTTCTCCATTGAGACATAAACTGCTGTTTCAAAGCTTCTTTTTATAGCAGACACCAAATAGTATTTTTATTTTTGATTAATACAGCCTGAGCAGTCTGGTTCAGATGATATAAAAATAAAAACTGAGGTAGAGTGTCTGGCACAGTTGAAGGATGGGGTGGCGGTGTGAGAACAAACCCAGAGGAAATGGGCCGTCTGATTAACTATCAGTGCCACTCAGAAGTGGGATCAAGGCCTTGGGCATGAATGGAAGTCCAGCGAGTACCTGGGAGGGCAGCCCCTTGGGGGTGTGGACAGTGAAGACAGAAGGAGGTGGGGTATGAGGAGGTGGGGCGGCCTTTAGGGTGTGGAGGATGTCCTAAGGAGGTTGATGGATGGAGGAGCTGGCACAGCCTCCAGGGGTGCAGAGCACAGTGAGGGAGGATGGGGTGCTTGTCGAGCAGACCCACACAGTACAGGGACATGATACAGAGGGAGAGGAGACAGAATCCAGTGGGGACAAGGAGTCTGGAACAAGGAGGGATTCCCGGTGTCGAAACATCCTGAAAGGGAAGGCTGAAGCCAAGGGCTTGACAGTCTCCGCCTCCATTGATGAATTGATTTGGGGAGAGGGAAGGGAGACAGACCAAGAGAGGTTCCAGCAACTGATGCGGGGCAGGAAGAGGCAATGACTAAGGGGCATGGGGGTGGGACCACTGCAGGGTGAGGGCTGGGTTTCCAGACAGGATGAGACAAAAAGTTGGCTCCCACAGTGGGAACTGGGGTCTGGCAGGTGAAGCATAGGCCTGGAGCATTACAGCAGGAAACTGCACCTCAGTCCCCACAGCTTTTGAGTTTGTAAGATCCCTGGGGGCTGCGAGGAGGAGAAAATCACTGAGGCCCCAGGAGCAGCTGAAGAGAAGCCTGGGCACCTGGAGGGAGAGAGGGAGGTGAGGACATGATTGAGGGTATCTCTCCAGGCCTCAGTTATTTCCGCAGTTTTCTGTCTTCATACATTAAGATTCTAAGTTATAACATGCTGTTCCAAATACTAACGCAAACTTGCCATGTAAGACATATTTTTTCCACCAACAGTTGGTTTGATGTTTAACCTACTAAGATTCAGTAATTGGATAGGAAGTCAAGGTGCCCAAATTTGTCCAGTTTTAAAGACTTTTCACCCTCAGGAGCATGCAGAGCACTCCTCTTACAGCCTCAGACAAGGTGCTGACAACACTGGGGCAGTGGCTCCAGGAGAGCACAAGGACCCTCTGGACACTCTGTTTTGCTTTTAAGTGACAGGGCTTCTTGTTGCTGTCAAGGTTGGTAGTCACACACTCTGCTTTGCATGAGGAGGCTACAGAGCCAGAGCATGGCCCACGCATATTCCTGGTCAGTCCCAGGGGAGGTGTCCCCAGTGAATCCTTGTTCCACTCACACCCTTTCCCCTCTCCATGGTCTCTCTTGACCCATGCAGGGGTTCCTTCCTCTGTGACTTCAGAGATCTATCACCACCCTGCACCCCTGCACATGTGCACCTAGAAGGTCAGCCCCTGCAGAAGTGGGCACTCAGACCACTCACAGGTGGTAATGCTGGAGTTTATGGGAGACATGGGCTGCAAAGAGTCCCAAGGAAAGGGAAGGTCAGGTAAACAAATCAAAGGCACAGGAGTCCAGTGTGTGTGGTGGTGGGGGCACAGCTCAGGACTGTGTGTGAGGTTCAGAAACTGTAGTAAGAAACCATGTTTCTTAGTAGGATGAGATTCCTCAAAAAACTAAAAGTACAACTATCATACGGCCTAGCAATTTCACTTCTGGTTATTTATCCAAAGAAAATATAAGCACTCATTCAAAAAGACAAATGCACCTCTGTGTTCATTGCAGCACTATTAATAATAGACCAAACATGGGAACAAACAAAGTTTCCATCAATAGATGAATGGATAAAGAAGATGTGATATGGAATATTAGCCCTAAAAAAGAATGAAATCTTGCCATTTGTTACATAATGGGTGCACCTGGAGGGCATTATGTTAAGTGAAATTAGTATGACAGGGAAAGACAAATACTGTATGATTTCACTTATATGTGGAATCTAAAGAACAAAACAAATGGGACTTCCGGTAAAATGGCGCAATAGACAGACGCTGTGCTAACTGCCTCCCAGGATCACACCAAAATTACAAGCAAATTATACAGCATTCAACCCTGGAGGTCCCCGGAACACTGGAGGAACAGAACCACTAAACGAAGAACTTAAAGAGGAGGCCACATCGAGTCTGGTAGGAGGGCGGAGACGAGAGAGGGCGAGCCCCGTGAGGGAAGCCCCAGCCGTGGGAAGCTTGTCTGGTTGGGGGAGAGACCCTCCGGCCGCACCCCAAGCTCACCAGCCCAGAGCTCCTTTGCCGGGAAGAGGAGTTCTAAGATAGCTGGCAATAAATTAGTAAGGACTCTCTTTCCTCAGCTTGGTGAGGCTAAGAGTGGCTGGAGAATCAGTGGGGCCGGCGCCTGGGCTTGCTCGCCGGTGAGCACTTACCTGGTTCCTGATGGAGGGAGTGGCTGTGTGAGCCGGGAGCCTGCGGGGACGGACTGAGCTGAGCACCTTTGGTGCAAAGGCTGGAGGTTTTTGGATTGTTGTTCCCGTGGTGCGGAGCTTGCACGCGAGTGGTGTAGGGAGGGCGCCATTTTGTCGGGCTTGGGCCCTCCCACGAAGGATCAGGTCCGAGACCTAATTGGTCTGGTGGAATTGGTGAAGTGCGTGCGTGCGTGCGTGCGTGCGTGCGTGCGTGCGTGCGTGCGTGCGTGCGCCTGTAGCCTTGGATCCCCACCCTCCGCCCAGATTATACTGCGTTGCCAGGGAAACATAGGGCGGTGCCCTCCGGCTCCTACGGGCGGCTCACTGAGACCCCGGAGTGCGCGAGCCGCCTGGGATCCCCACCCTCCCCTCGGCTTGTGCTGTGTTGCCAGGGAAACGCCTAGTGGGAGTGATCCGACTCCAACAGGCTGCTCACTGAGACGTGGGAGCACGCAAGCCACCTTGGGTCTCTGCTTTCCACACTGCGCTTGCAGAGTTGCCAGGCTGGTGATTGGTTGTCGGGCTGCTCGGCCTGATCTGCGAGCGGCTGATTGGGACAGGCTGAGACTGGGAGTTCTCCTGGGAGTGTTGAGCCGTGAGCTGTGTGCCTGAGTGATCCAGCCAGGGCTCTCCTGGTGATCTATCTAATACATCAAAGCAATCCCAGAGCGACAGCCAGAATGGGGAAACAAAGAAACATGTCACAAGTAAAAGATCAAAAGAAACCTCCAGAATGGAACCAAATGAAACAGAGGGATCCAACTTTCAGAGACACAGTTTAGAACACTAATGATAAGAATGTTTAAGGAACTTAGCAAGGACATAAAGAAAGATAGGGAAACCATAAAAAACAACCTGTTAGAACTAAAGAATACAATAACTGAAATGAAGAACACACTCGAAGGAATCAACAGTAGAGTAGATGAAGCAGAGGAGCGGATCCGCGATTTGGAAGATAAAATAGCAGAACTCACCCAGTTGGCACAGCAAAAAGACCAAAGAATAAAAAACAATGAAAATAGTTTAAGAGCCCTATGGGACAAGATGAAGCGCAACCACCTTCGAATCATAGGGATACCAGAAGGAGAAGAGAAGAAGCAAGGAGTTGAAAAGGTATTTGAAAAAATAATGACTGAAAACTTCCCTACCCTGGTAAAGGAAATCAACATACATGCCCAGGAAGTGCAGAGGGTTCCAAACAAGCTGAACCCAAACAGGTCCACACCAAGACACATCATAGTTAAAATGACAAAGGTTAAAGACAGAGACAGAATCCTAGAGGCTGCAAGAGAAAGACAGCAGGTTACATACAAAGGAACTCCAGTTAGACTAACAGCTGACTTGTCTACAGAAACTCTGCAGGCCAGAAGGGAGTGGCAGGAGATACTCAAAGTGACACAAAGTAAAGGCCTACAACCAAGATTGCTCTATTCAGCACGGCTATCACTTAAAATTGAAGGAGAAATAAAGAGCTTCCCAGAAAAGAATAAGCTTAAGGAATTCATTACCACCAAGCCAGCATTGCAAGAAATGTTAAAAGGACTTTTTCAAACAAAAGAAACAGGTAAACAAGCTAACCCAGAGAGACAATTTAAGAAGATTGATGTCATATCAAGCAGATATAAAGGAAAAACTGATGGTTGCTGGTTGGGAGGGAGTGGGGAAGAGGGAGAGGGGGAAGGTTTTGGACAGTGTATGTGGGACTACAATGTTGCCGCAGGGTTATGGGGGCAGTTCTGGGAATGTAATTGATAATGTTGTGAAGAGACTATTATGTTGTGAGAAATAAGTCAGTCGGAGAAGGACAGGTACCATGTGATCTCACTTGTGTGTGGAGTCTGAAGAACTGAGTGAACGATCAAAGTAAACAGACTCATAGATGTAGAGGAAAAACTGAGGGTTGCTAGTTGGGACGGGGGTGGGGATGGGGGGAAGGGGAAGGGATTAGACAGCATAAATAGACAACTACAATATTGCCACAGGGATATGAAACACAGTTCGGGGAATATAATAATGTTGTAAAAATTTTGTGGCGTGTCAGATAGTCACATGTGTTGTTAGGGAGACCACTTCATGGATGGAGTAGAGGCTTGATCACTGCACTGTACACCTGAAGCTGATGTTGTATAGTATTGTATGCCAACTGCAACTGAATATGTGGGTGGTCATGGGATGTGGAGTATGCTGTGGAGGCGAGTCAGGGGAGTTGTGATGGATATGTATGATATGGGGGGGGGAGTGGGGTGGCGAACTGGGGGAGGGGGGTTTTCACTTTGGGGGGTAAAGAGTATAACTATTGCATTGTGTTGTACACCGAAAACTAATTAAAAAAAAATTTAAAAAAAAGAACAAAACAAATGAGCAAACAAAACAAAACAGGAACAGACTCATACACATGGAGAACAAACTGGTGCTTGCCAGAGAGACAGGGTGGGAGTGCGGGGGACCTGCCTCCGCTGACCAGGGTTTCAAGAAGGTGTACATGGCGTCGGCGGTCGATAAAAGACAGAAACTGTTTGTTGCAGTAAAAGACAGAACATGGAGAGATAACTCCCCAGTTTATTTGTTGCAGGCTTTATATACAGTTTTTAGGTAGGGGGTAGGTGTAGCATAGCAGGAAACAATGTGCATTACCTCAGTGAATAGTAGATCATTAACTTTTTACCAGAAACCTACAGGTCAGTGAAACCCGGGGGAGTCAGCTTCTCAAGACAGTTCTTCTCCATTAACCCTGATAGTCATCTTTCTTTTGTGTCCCAAGGAACTGGCCGTCCTCACCACATGCCTCAATAAGCAGTAAGCACCCTCCAGGTGCAGAAAGAAACAATGAAAGCAGAACAACAAGTTTATGCTTCACCAAGCACTTCACCAAGCCCACTAAAGCCAGCTTGCAAGCCCCTTATTATTGGGGACCATGGCCCTCAACATCTCCCCCTTTTTTATTATTTAAAAAGCACGCCTGTGACCCCAGGCGGCTGCGAGTCACAGTGCCTGTCTTAGGTGTCCTCCAATGAAATAACAACCCGTCATCGGAACTCGATCCTCTGGCGATCAAGCCCTGTCTTAGGTTAGTTACATTCAAGGAAGTCCTTACCCGTCTTTGGCTGTCCTGTCCTCGCTGAAGTTTAGGGGTAGAGGGGCTAATAAGCAGGTGGCTAAACTTGAGGCTTTGCCTTAAGTTTGATCTCATGAATATTGGCTTGGACGTCCAACATTTGTTTGAGAAAACATCTAATGAGGATGGGGAGTAGGCACAGAACCAAGCAGACACAAATGCCCAATGTAAGGAATGTCACAATGGAATGGCCAATATTGGGCAAAGACGGCAGGGCATTTTTCATCATATCAACGAACTCAGAGGCAGCTTGAGCTGCATCAGATTTTAAGGGTTCAGCTTCTCTCATGTTTTGAATTTCTTCATGAAGCCGAAGCATGTCTAAAGACAGATTAGCATTATGCCAAATTCCTTGAAGATGTAGACGAACTCTATTCCAATCATGTTGACTACTATTATACATTTTTGGGGTTTCACAAATCCAATGATAATCTGAATGACATTGCAAATGAGACCTAACTTTTAAACTTTGAATTTCATCACCTAAATATTGAACCATATCATACAAAGCATTTACCTTTTGTTCTAATTTCTTATCTATATCCTCTTGAGTTCCTAAGGCTAAAGTGACATTTTTTGAAAGTGTATTAGCATAATGAGCATTTTGAACAGTCTGTGAAAGAGCCATAGCAGCAGTAGCAGCGGTTGCAATTAAAGTAACCAAAGCCATAATTCCAGCAATCAAAAGCCCTATAAATCTTTTTGGTCTACTTAAAGCATATTCGATTTCTTTAAAAATTTGTAAACTTTTCTCATCATACCAAGGTCCCGAAACATTAACAGGAATCATAACAAAAGATGGTTGATGAAATATCATAACATGGGTCCCAAGGGGTACCCAAGAGACACAATTTGTTCAGCTCTCTTGAATCCTTTGACCAGTCCACCCCTCCACCCTCCTACCTTCTCTATCTCCAGTCTTCTCACCCCTGCCAGTCATTTTCCCTCCAACCTTGACCCCTCAAATCCTGAGAGTCATTGGAACTTTGGGCCTCCTCCCCCACTGTGAGTTCTTGAGGGGTTCAAAGACCCCCAGGACCACTTCCTGAGGTTGAAAAGTGTTGTTGGAAACAGGAAACGAACTCACAAACCACACTTTGTACTAATCATGCCCAGAACTACCCTTTGTTGAAGTAGCATATGCTAAGGCCTCCGGGTTCTTAACCCCAAATTTCTCCCTTTAAAAAATAATTTCGGGCCAGCCGAGTGGCTCATTTAGTTAAGAGCTTGCTCTGAGCTCTGAGCAACGTCAGTTCGAAGCCAGCCTGAGCTGAGTTGCAGTTGAGCTGCCAACAGGTGGCAGGATGGCTCAGCTATAAAAACAAACAAACAAAACAAACAAACAAAAAAAACCAATCTGGATTCAATTGTACTAAAAAACACATAACAGGAAATTTACCATCATGAACCATTAGCCAGCATACAGTTGAGTAGTCATACATATATTCTCATCGTTGTAAAACAGATCTCTAGCACTATTTCATGAGTAAAACTGAAAATCTATCCCCACTAAACAAAAACACCCCATTTTCTCCTCCCCACAGTACCCTGCAACAACCAATCTTCCTCCTGTTTCTACAAATTTGAATACTTGCAATACCCCAGCCCACGTAAGTGGAATCATTCTGCACTCATCTTTTTCCGACTCGTTTGTTTCACTTGGCATAATATCCAGAATTAACTATGGACACATTTGGGTTGCTTCCACCGCTTGGCTATTGTGAATAATGCTGCAATGCAAAAGGATGTGCAAATATCTCTTCAAAATCCTCCTTACAATTCTTTTGCATATAAAGCAGAAGTGAGCATATTGGGTCATATGATAAGTCCACTTCTGATTTTTGGAGGAACCGCCATACTCTTTACTACAGCAGCTGCACCATTTTACATTTCCACCATCAATGAGTCTGGGTTCCAGTGTCTACAAATGTAGCCAACAGGTTATTCTGGATTTTTTTTCATAATGACCATCCTAATGGGTAATATCCCATTGTTATGTTGATTTGATTTCTCTAATGATTAGTGATGTTGAGCATCTTTTCATAAGCTTGTTCACCATTTGTATCTTCTTTGGAGAAATGTCTGCTCAAGTGTTTTGACCTTTTTGAACTAGGTAATTTGGGTTTTTTGTGAGTCAGGAAGCCTATGCTTTGGAAGCTTTCTCTGCGCCATATTTATTCACCAGTTTTGCTTCCAGGTGTGATTTCTACTTGGGTCTCTTTCCATATCCCTCCCTCAGGTCAAGAATTGTCCCTCAAATCATTGGTAGGAAATACATGTCATAAGATTTCAGACAAACCATCAGGTGCATGGTTTGTGTTTTATGAAGGAAAGGATATAATTTTCAGACAATAGAAGAGTGTGTGTCTGTTTGCTTCAGTGCCTGTGAGGACTCTGGAGACTCTGAGAGCCAGCTTTTTCCACAATTCACAGGAGGGAGGGACTCATGCTGCTCACCACCCCCAACGCCATGTAAACATAATCTTAAACATTTGGACGCCTGACCAGTGAGCTCTTGCCAGGTTGCTCAAAATGCAATGATTATTTGAACGCCCACAGGGATTCAGTTGGCTGGTAGAAGACTGATAATGGACTGTATTTACCAGCGACACTTTATGTATACACCAATGCTTGTTGAAACAAATACTATGGAAGGACATGAGATAATGAAATGAGACAAGTTTCCTGACATTTGATTTGTTGCTTCGATATAAATTTCTTCAAGCATAGTTTCTGATAGGAGACAACTGAATTCGCATTGGAGAAGCTGAAACAATACAAACTGCTTGACATTGAGTTTCTGGCACGAGTAAATGTCTTGAGATTCAAAATGCTGCTTGGTGTAAGCTTCTTCAAACAAAGTTTCTGGCAGGAAATACATGTCGTGAGATTTGACATACTTGAAATCTCAGATGCAGACCCGATATAAATGTTGAAACCCAAGTTGTGAAAGCAGTTTACTTTCCTGTTATGTGATCTGCTGTTATAGCATTCACTTGTGGAAACCAAGTTGCTGGTATGAGAAAACATTTCTGTGCTTTGAGATGTTGGTACAATATAAAAGTTATCGAATCTAGTTTCTGTTTGGAGTAAAAGTTTTTGACATTCAATCTGCCGTTTCGATATAAATGTCTCGAAAGCAAGTGTCTGGTGGGAGATGCTGAAACAAGATGGATTTCTTGAGATTTGACTTGTTGCTGCAATATAGATTTCTTGGAACTGAGTTTCTGATAGGAGACAACAGAAGGTATGAGAGAAATGACATAAAGAAAGCATGAGATGAGTTATAAGGAACGTGATAAAAATAAAATACTTAAATGTAATATAGGCAAAATGAAAAAAATCAGTATAAAAATTACCCATGGAAGGGCTGGCCGAGTGGCTCAGTTGGTTAAGAGCTCGCTCAAGAGTGTGAGCTGAGCTCTGAGCAACGGCGGTTTGATGCCAGCCTGAGCTGAGTTGCCGTTGAGCTGCCAACAGGTGGCAGTATGGCTCAGCTAAAAAAAAAAATTTCCCATGGAGAAGAATAATGAGAGAAAAGATAAAAATGAAAAGATGTGAGGAAATGCACAGAACACAATATAATAAAATATGTAAGTGCAATGTAGACAAACAGGAAAAAAAAACAATATAAAAATTCACAACACGGAGGAATAATGAGACCAACAACAAAAGGAAAGCATCAGATGAACTACAAGGAAACAATAAAGTACATAAATATAAACAAAATGACAAAACAATATAAAATTTCACAAAAGAGAAAGGAATAATGAGACAAATGAGAAAAAGAAAGCTTGTGTGAAAAAATGTAAAATACATAAATATAACATAGGCAAAATGTAAAAACGATATAGAAATTCACAACAGAGAGGAATAATGAGAGAAAAGATAAAAGAGAAAACAAGAGATGAGATGTAGGGAACGATAAAATAAAATACATAAATGAAATATTGGCAAAATTAAAAAACTGATATAAAAATCCACAACACAGAGGAATAAGAAATATGACAGAAAGAAATCATGATATAAGCTGTAAGGAACATGATAAAAATAAAATACATAAATGTAATATGGGCAAAATTTTAAAAACCTATATAAAAATACCCAACAGAGAGGAATAGTGAGAGAAACGGTAAAAAAGAAAAGATGAGATGAACTGCAAGGAACATGACAAAATACAGAAAAGTAATTCAGGCAAAATGAAAACACCAATATAAACTTTGACAAGAGAGAGAATAGAGACAAACAACAGCCGGCCGAGTGGCGCGGTGGTTAAGCGCTGGCCTGGGAAGCCAGCGACCCCGGTTTGGTCCCACATATGAGGGCCAGTGACACTGCCCTCAAAAAAAAAGAAAGAGACAAACAACAGAAACAAAGCATGAGATGAGCTAAATGCACCATGATAAAAAATAAAAACCTCAATGCAATATAGGCAAAATGAGACAACCGATATAGAAAATCAAAACACAGAGGAATAATGACACAAATGACAGAAACAACGCATGAGATGAACTATAAAGAACATGATAAATAAAATACAAATACACGCAAAATGGAAAAAATGATATAAAAAATCACAACAGAGAGGAATAATGAGAGAAATGAGAAAAAAAAACCATGTGATGAGCTATAAAGAACACAATAAAAATAAAATACATAAATGTAACATAGGCAACATCAAATCACCAATATAAACGGTCACAATAGAGAAGAATAATGAGACAAACGCCAACAAGTAAGCATGAGCTAAGATAAAAGGAACACAATAAAAACAAAATACATCAATGTAACATAGGCAACATGAAAAATGCAATTAAAAATTCACAACAGAGAGAAAAGATTAAAAAAAACCCATGAGATGAAAGGCAAGAAACAAGGTGAAATACATAAATGTATTTCAGGCAAAATCAAAATACCAATACAAAATTAGCAAGAGAGGTATAAAGTGATAAACAACAGAAACAAAGCATGAGATGAACATGAAGGACCATGATGAAAATAAAATACATGAATGTATACAGGCAAAATGAGAAAAGCAATATAAAAATTCAGAACACAGAGGAAAAGGGCACAAACGAGAGAAAGAAAGCATGAGATAAACTATAAGGAGCAGGGTAAAATAAAATACACAAACACTGACAAAATTGACAATGACATAAAAATTCACAATGGAGAGGAAAAATGAGACAAATGAGAAAAAGAAAGCATCAGATGAAACATAATAAACGATAAAATACACAAATATAGGCAAAATGACAAAACCGATATAAGAATTCAAAAAGAAGAATAATGAGACAAATGGGCAAAAGAAAGCATATGATGAGCTATAAAGAATTTGATAAAAATAAAATACATCAATGTCATATAGGCAAAAGGTAAAAAAAAGATGTAGAAATTCACAACAGAGAGGAATAATGAGAGATAAGATTTTAAAAAAAACATGAGATGAAATGCAAAGAACAAGATAAAATGAAATACAAAAATGTAATATAGGCAACATCAAAACACCGATATAAATGTTCACAACACAGAGGAATAATGAGGCAAACGACAAGTAAGCATGAGATGAGCTCTAAGGAACACGATAAAAGTAAAACACGTAAATGAAATATAGGCAAAATGAAAACACCGATATAAAAATTCACAACAGACAGGAATGAGACAAATGACAAGAAGAAAACATGATATGAACTCTAAGGAATATGATAAAAAAAAACAACACATACATGTCATATAGGCCAAATGAAACAACCAATATAAAAATTCACAACAGAGAGGAATAATGAGAAAAAAGATAAACATGAAAGATGAGATGAACTGCAGGGAACACGGTCAAATAAAAATACATAAATGTACCATAGGCAACATCAAAACACCAATATAAAATGTTCACAACAGAGAGGAATAATGAGACAAACAAGTAAGCATGAGATGAGCTATAAGAATCCCGATAACAATAAAATCCGTTAATATAACATAGGCAAAATATCCCCTTTGAGACAGAAATGGGCCATAGACTGTATTGTTTTACCAATACGTTTATTTTATTCTGTTTCAAATTCATCTTCTTAGGCAAATCAGAATCAATAAAATGATGGAAACAGGTGACTGATAAAGCTTTTTTTTCTTAAATAAAGTTTATTGGGCTGACAACTGTTAGTAAAGTTACATAGGTTTCAAGTATATTATACAATTCTGCACTTGAAAAAATATTTTCCTTAAGGATATTGTCAATTTCTGATCATCAATCAATAGATCATTTCGGTTGTGATTCATCCAAGTTGTTCATTCAGAAATTATAATAATTTTCCATGGGCATTTATACTTTTTTTTCTTAAACCATATTTTTATAGTTTGGTACATGAAGATACTTTTTCTTAAAGACATAAGTGATCTTTCTCACATGTTTCACAAACTGGTTTTCAATAACAGTGGCAATCTTTCTCATAACAAACTTAAGAATATGCTTAATTGCAAATATACATACCTGTTTTATGAATGTCGTTAAGTTTAGATACGTTATTAATTTCTCTGGTAATAATAGAACCATTTTATCCACGAGAAATATCACCAGTATAGGAAATAGAGAAATTTCGTGAGCATCCATTTTATAAATGAAATTATCGTACCTTTGGGAAACATAATGAATAGGTGTTTCAGTCTCCGACACGACTTCAGATCTGGTGGCACTTGTTTTGTGCCTGGGTCTTAATTTATGAAGGTGACCAAGCAGTAATACAAAGAGGCCAATGCCACTGAAAAAACAAAATCCAAAAACGTTTAAAGTATTCACAGTTGCCCTAGAAAGGAGAGGCGATGCACTCCGAGCAGGGATGCAGGAAGAGTGCCAGATTTTGGTAAGGTGGCTGACAGATAAATGCAAGGAAAGGGGCTAAACCAGATCCTTTATTGTGTGACGTCTTGTTAAAGGTGCCAGGGCAGGGCAAACACACAGTTTCAAACTGTCAAATTTGAAAAACCCTGGTGGGTTTGATGTTAAAAGTTAGCAATAAAAATAAAACATATAAATGTAACATAGCCCAAATGAAAAAACAACTTTAAAAATTCAGAAAAGAGAGGAATAATGAGAGAAAAGATAAAAAAGATGACATGAGGTGAAATGCAAGGAACACGATAAAAGTACATAAATGTGTAATGCGGGCAAAATCAGAATACTGATATGAAATTTGACGAGAGAAGAATAAAAGGAGAAACAATAGAAACAAAGCATTACATGAGCTATAAAGATCACGATAAAAATAAAACACATGAATGTAATATTTGCAAAATGAAAAAAGCGATATAGAAATTCAGAACACAATGGAAAATGAGACAAATGACAGAAAGAAAGCATGAGGTGAACAATAAGGAACAGGACAAACTGAACAGGACAAATCAGAAAGATAGGCAAAATGAAAAAAAAACAATGTAAAAATTCACAACACTGAGGAATAAAGACAGAAAAGATAAAAAGAAATTATGAGATGAAATGCAAGGAGCACGACAAAATGAAATACATAATTTAACATAGGCAACATCAAAACACCGATATAAATGTTCACAACAGAAAGGAATAATGAGACAAAGGAAAACAAGTAAGCATGAGATGAGCTATAAGGAACACAATAAAAATAAAATACATAAATGAAATACAGGCAAAATGAAAACACCAATATAAACATTCACCACAAAGACGAATGAGACAAATGACAAAAAGAGAGCATCATATGAGCTATATGAAACATAATAAAAATAAAATACATAAATGTAATATACATAAAATGAGAAAAACAATATAAAAATTCAACAGAGGAATAATGAGAGAAGAGATAAAAATAAATGTTCAGATGAAATGCAGGGAACACAATAAAATACATAAATGTAATATAGACAAACAGAAAAAAATATGTAAAATTTCACAAAAGACAGGAATGAGAAAAACGAGAAAACAAAGCATCAAAAGAACTATAAGGAAATGGTAATATAAAATACATAAATATCAGCGAAATGATAAAATGATATAAAAATTCAAAGCAGAGAGAAATAAAAAGAAAAACAACAAAGAGAAAGCAAGAGATGAGTAAAAATAAATAAATAAAAATAAAATATATAAAGATAACATAAGCAAAATGTATAAACCGATATAGAAATTCACAACCAAGAGGAATAAAGAGAGAAAATGTAAAAAAGAAAAAGGAGATGAAACGCAACAAGCATGATAAAATAAAATACATAAACGTATTATAGTCAAACAGAAAAACACCAAAACAAAATGTCACAACAGAGAGGAATAATGAGACAAATGACAAAAAGAAGACATTAGATGAACTCTAAGGAAACAGTAAAATAAAATACATAAATGTAGGCAAAATGACAAAACTGATATAAAAATTAATAACAGAGAAGAGAGAGATAAATGATAAAAGGGAAGCATGAGATGAGCTATAAGGAGTGCAATAAAAAGAAAATACATAAAAGTAACATAGGCAACATGTAAAAAATGATATAGAAACTCTCATCAGAGAGGACTAATGAGAGAAAAAATAACAAAAACAAAACATGAGGTGAAATGCAAGGAACATGATAAAATGAAATACATAAATGTAATATAGGCAACATCTAAATACCGACATAAATGTTCAAAACAGAGAGGAATAAATGAGACAGACAACAAGTAATCATGAAATGAGCTCTAAGGAACATAATAAAATCATACATAAATGAATATAGGCAAAATAGAAAAACGGTTGTAAAATTTCATAACAGAGGACTGAGACAAATGATAAAAAGAAAGCATGAGATGAGCTATAAGGAGCATGGTAAAAATAAATAACGTAAATGTAATATATACAAAATGAAAAAAATATATAAAAGTTCAAAACAGGGAGGAATAATGAGAGAAAAGATGAAAATGAAAAGGTGAGATGCAATGCAGGGAACACGATAAAATAAAATGCACAAATGTGGGCTAGCCGAGTGGTGCATTGGTTAAGAGTTGGCTTGAGTCGCCAGCGGCCCCAGTTGGGATCCCACATATGAGGGCCAGTGACACTGCCCTCTGCAGCTAAGATGGTGAACAACAGCTCCACCTGGAGCTGGGCTGCTGTGAGTCCCTGGGACGGCATAGCTGCAGCCCCTGCTGCAATGGGCTGCCTTAAGCTACAGTGAGCAGCCTGCAGCCTGCATGAGTGGCCGGCAGGTGGTGTGAGCTGCCAAGAGCGGCTGTGAGGGGCTTCCAGAAGCCGGCGACCCATCTGCCTCACCTGAGAAGAGCACAATGATGATACCAACATGGGCCAGTGAAGTAATGTCCACCGCAACTAGACTGAAGAACAAAAGGACAACAACTTGTCTGTTCCCCTTCCCTGGTTCACCAACACTGTTCCCCACACCCAATTCCCCAGTCCCAATAAAATCTTTAAATAAATAAATAAATAAAGTATATGGAAGGATATGTGAAAAAAATAAAATACATAAATATAACACAAACAGAAAAACAACAATATAAAACTTCAGAACAGAGGAGAACAATGAGACAAAGAACAACAAAGAAGTATCAGATTAAGTATGAGGAAAAAATAAAATAAAATACAGAAATGTAGGCAAAATGAAAAAAATGATATAAAAATTCATTTTTTTTGAGAGGAATGAGACAAATGACAAAAATAAGCATAAAGGAATCTAAGGAATATGATAAAAATAAAATACATAAATGTAATACAGGCCAATTGAAAAAAATCGATGTGAAAATCCACACCGGAGAGGACTAATGAGACAAATGACAGAAAGAAAACATGAGATGCTACAACTAAACCACAGGATGGAAAGTTGGAGGTGGGTGGGGGGAGCAAGTGCTGTGGGTGACTCACCAACCCCCGGAGGAACCTAGAGCAGAAAAACACAGTTGATGGGAGCAGAAAAACAAGGATGGCCGGCTGTAGCAAAATGCAACATAAGCATCCCTGAGCAGGGCAGGCCTGTTGGAGCCCCACGGGTTACTGGTTGGGACACACTCTTTTCTTCTTAAAATGTCCCTTAAACATTTCATGAATTACTGCTTTGATGGTGATGAACTCTTTTAGGTTTTACTTGTCTGGGAAAAATCTTTATCTGTCCTTGAATTTCTTTCTTTTTTTTTTAGTTTCAGGTGTACAAAACAATGTAATAGTTAGACATTTATAACCCTCACAAACTGATAATGCCCCTCCCCCAATCTACTACTGATTGAGTGAACTCACACCTCGGAGACAGAGTCTGAGGTGGGCACCAACTGATACTTCTATAAAGATTAAATCCTCTTAAAAAGAACATTAGCTACTCTGGCTCTTGGAATATTTATATTTCATCAAGTGTGAGGTTTGCTTTAGCACCTGATGATGCCCTCGAAGTTAAACTGGGAACCTCCAGTCCCCAAACAATATGTTTATGTCCCTAAGCAATATACAACACTCATGTTTGCCTTCATCAACGTAAGGGAGAGTGGACTTCTGGTAAAATGGCGGACTAGACAGACGCTGTGCTAACTACCTCCCAGGATCACACCAAAATTACAAACAATTTATACAACATTCAACCCTGGAGGTCCCCGGAACACTAGATGAACAGAATCACTAAATGAAGAACTTAAAGAAGAGGCCACGTCAGGTCTGGTAGGAGGGGTGGAGACGAGAGAGGGCGAACCCCATGAGGGAGGTCCCAGCTGTGGGGAGGCTTCTCCGGTTGGGGGAGAGACCCTCCGGCCACACACCAAGCTCACCAGCCCAGAGTTCCTTTGCCGGGAAGAGAAGTTCTAAGATAGCTGTCAGTAAATTAGTGAGGACTCTCTTTGCTCAGCTAGGTGAGGCTAAGAGCAGATGGAGAATCAGTGGGGCCGGTGCCCGGGCTTGCTCGCCGGTGAGCACTTACCTGATTACTGGTGGAGGGAGTGGCTGTGTGAGCCGGACCCGGGAGCCTGTGGGGACGGACTGAACTGAGCACCTTTTGTGCAAAGGCTGGGGTTTTGGGATTATTGTTCCCCTAGTGTGGAGCCTGCACGGGAGTGGTGTAGGGAGGGCGCCATTTTGTCAGGGTTGGGCCCTCCCACAGAGGATCAGGTCTGGGACCTCATTGGTCTGGTGGAATTGGCACAGAAGTGCGTGCGTGCGTGCACGTGCATGCGGCCTTGGATCCCCACCCTCCACCCGGCTTATACTGTGTTGCCAGGGAAACACTGGGCGGGTGCCCTCCGGCTCCAACAGGCTGCTCACTGAGACCCAGGAGTGCGCGAGCTGCTTAGGATTCCCACCCTCTGCACGGCTTGTGCTGCATTGCCAGGGAAACTCCTGGTGGGCATGCTCCGGCTCCAACAGGCTGCTCACTGAGACACGGGAGTGCACGAGCCACCTCAGGTCCCCGCTCTCTGCACTGCACTTGCAGAGTTGCCAGGCTGGTGATTGGTTGTCGGGCTGCTTGGCCTGATCTGCAAGTAGCTGATTGCGACAGGCTGAGACTGGGAGATTTCCTGGGAGTGTTGGGCCATGAACTGTGTGCCTGCGTGATCCAGCCAGGGCTCTCCTGGTGATCTATCTAATACATCAAAGCAATCCCAGAGCAACAACCAGAATGGGGAAACAAAGAAACATGTCACAAGTAAAAGATCAGAATAAACCTCTAGAAATGGAACCAAATGAAACAGAGGGATCCAACCTTTCAGAGACAGAGTTTAGAACACTGATGATAAGAATGTTTAACAAACAGTGAGGACATAAGGAAGGATAGAGAAATCATAAAAAACAACCAGTTAGAACTAAAGAATACAATAACAGAAATGAAGAACACACTTGAAGGAATCACCAGTAGAGTAGATGAAGCAGAGGAGCAGATCAGCGATTTGGAAGACAAAATAGCAGAAATCACCCAGTTGGAACAACAAAAAGACCAAAGACTAAAAAACAATGAAAATAGTTTAAGAACCCTATGGGACAAGATGCAGCACAACCACCTTTGACTCATAAGAATACCAGAAGGAGAAGAGAAGAAGCAAGGGGTCGAGAATGTATATGAAAAAATAAAGACTGATAACTTCCCTACCCTGGAGAAGGAAATCTACATACATGCCCAGGAAGTGGAGAGGGTTCCAAACAAGCTGAACCCAAACATGTCCACACCAAGACACATCATAGTTAAAATGGCAAAGGTTAAAGGCAGAGACAGAATCCTAAAAGCAGCAAGAGAAAGACAGCAGGTTACATACAAAGAAACTCCTGTTAGACTAACAGCTGACTTGTCTACAGAAACTCTGCAGGCCAGAAGAAAGTGGCAGGAGATATTCAAAGTGACACAAAATAAAGGCCTACAACCAAGATTGCTCTACCCAGCACGGCTATCACTTAAAATTGAAGGAGAAATAAAGAGCTTCTCAGAAAAGAATAAGCTTAGGGAATTCATTACCACCAAGCCAGCATTGCAAGAAATGTTAAAAGGGCTTTTTTAAACAAAAGAAAGGGGTAAACAAGCTAACCCAGGAAGACCAGGAATACAAATAACAAAATGGCAATGCATATGCACCTATCAATACTCATTTTAAATGTGAATGGGCTAAATGCTCCAATCAAAAGACAGAGAGTGGCTGAGTGGATAAGAAAATAAGACACATGTATATGCTGTTTACAGATGGAATAAGATATTTCATGCAAATGGAGATGAGAAAGAAAAAAAGTGGCAGTACCAATACTTATTTTGGACAAAACAGACTTGAAAATGACTACAATAAAAGACAAAGAAGGGCACTATAACCCTAATCAACATCTATGCACCCAACATAGGGACTCCTAATTACATATAACAGATTTTGACAGACATAAAGACAGAGATCAACAGTAACACTATCATAGTAGGGGACTTCAACGCCCCATTGTCACCAATGGACAGACCCTTTAGACAGAAAATCAACACAGAAAGAGGGGCCTTAAATGACACTTTAGACCAGCTAGACTTTGTTAATATTTTTAGAGCATTTCACCCTGAAAAAAACAGAATATGCATTCTTCTCAAGTACACATGGGACATTTTCCAAGATAGACCACGTAAGGCCACAAAACAAGTCTCAGTAAATTTTAGAAGATTGAAGTCATATCAAGCAGATATAAAGGAAAAACTGATGGTTGCTGGCTGGGAAGGAGTGGGGATGAGGGGAGAGGGGAAAGTTTTTGGACAGCGTAGGTGGGTGACTACAATGTTGCCGCAGGGATATGGGGGGCAGTTCTGGGAATGTAATTGATAATGTTGTGAAGAGACTATTATGTTAAGTGAAATAAGTCAGTCAGAAAGACAAATACCGTATGATCTCACTTATATGTGGAATCTGAAAAACTGAATGAACGGTCAAAGTAAACAGACTCATAGATACAGAGGAAAAACTGAGGGTTGCTAGTTGGGAGGGGGTGGGGATAAGGGGAAAAGGGAAGGGATTAAACAGCATAAATAGACAACTGAAATATTGCCACAGGGATATGAAACAGTTCAGGGAATATAATAATGTAAAAATTTTGTGGCATGTCAGATAGTCACATGTCTTGTTAGGGAGACCACTTCATGGATGGAGTAGAGGCTTAATCACTGCACTGTACACCTGAAGCTGATGTTGTATAATATTATATGCCAACTGTAACTGAATATATAGATAGTCACAGGATGTAGAGTATACTCTGGAAGGGAGTCAAAGGAATTGTAGTGGATATGTATGATATTGGGCGGGGAGGAGTGGGGTGGCAAACTGGGGGAGGGGTTGTCACTTTGGGGGGTAAAGAGTATAACTATTGCATTGTGTTGTACGCCTGAAACTAATTAAAAAAATAAAAATTAAAAAAAGTGAGAGCATTCCTTTTAATTTTTCATTATGAGAAATTTGAAACATACAAGCAGAAAGTATAACAGTCATATATCCACCACAGAAAAAAATTTCATACTTTATTGGTCATATTTACCATCTAGTTGTCTACCTATGCATTTTAAAAATGTTTTTATCTGTCTATTAGTTCTTTTTCCTGGAACATTTACAAATTAATTACAGACATACAAAACTCTGTCCTTAATACTTCCACCTGCTTGTCTTCAGAAGGTGAGAATTTCTGTGCAAAAACACAATTCCACTGGTGCACCTAACAGAATTGTCAGTCGCTAATGTCATCTATTAATAATACTCAGTCCATGTTCCAAGTTGTTCACTGGTTTGTGATAATTTGCAATAGGAAACCAATATACCCACTTTGCTGCAAGTCTATTTTAAAATGTATCTTAATAGCTTTGATGAGATATAGTTCATCCATACCAAGTGTATAATTGAACCCTTCCTGTATACTCACAGAGTTGTGGGGCCATCACTACCATCATTAGAAAATTTTCATAGTCTCCAAAGGAACTCCATTCCCATTATATGTCACATCCCTGTCCTCACACCTGCCAACCCCTGGCAACCACTAACCTACTCTGTTTCATGGTTTTGCCTATGCTGGTCTTTTTAGATAAATGAAATCACATACTACATGCCCTCTGGGTCTGGCTTCTTTTAGTTTGCATAATATTTTCAAGGATCCCTCATGTTGTAACATGTATAGTTTTCCATGTTTTTAAATATAACTGAATAATATTCCACTGTATGGACATACCACTTTTCGTTGTGCATTCACTAGTTCATGGATATTGGGTAGTGGTTGTTCATTTTTAACTATTTCTCTGTCATGAATAACTTGCTATGTGCAAGTTTTGGGGTGATAGATGTTTTCCTCTATTTGGGGCATATGCCTGGGAGGTGGAGGGTCTGGATCACGTGGTAACTAACTCTGTTTAACAGTCTGAGGAACTGCCAGAACATTTTCCAAAGCAGCTCATACAAGAAGTGTATGAGGATTTCCCATTATCTGTCCATGATTCTAGCCAGTTCAGAGGGTGTGCTGTGGTGTCTCATTGTAGCTGGTGTTAGCATTTTAGTTATGATACTGATGTAGGGCATCTTTTCATATACTAATTTGTCATCTTTGGGCATCTATCTATTTGTATCCTTTGCAGGTTTTTATATTGAGATATTTTGGTATTTTTATTATTAACCCTGACTTTTAAGATGAGGGGTTGTTTATTGTCACCTCCAATGGAGAAAAATTAGGGTATGCTTTTGCTATCTCTTCATATATATATTCAATGTGTTTAATTTATGATTTTGGATGCTAAAGTTATTTCAGAGATTTTGACACGGATTTATCCAAGCAAAATTCCTTCCTACTAATTATAACAGAGCCCAAAATGTGAAATTTTCAAAAGGAAGAGAACCCTCCGACTGGGGAGTTAAGGCAGCCAGGGCTTACATTTCTGTACGTTTTTATGAATTGAGTTGATGTGGAATTCACATGGAGGATGAACACATCCATCTGCCCTGGCTTCATGGGCTGGCAATCTGTGCAGTCACACAGTCACTTAGAAAGGCCAGTGCTATATTTCATGCTCTGCTTACAGCATATTGAAATTCTTAATGAGTTTTGAACAAGAAGCCCTGCGTCCTCACTTTACATGTCTTCCTGCCTGTAATACATGTAGCTGGTTCTCGCCCTACTATTGACCATGGGTCGATGGGCTGGCTCCCTTTGGAAAAGGAAAGATATGACGCCATAGTAGCTGCAATATGTTCTTTAGCCACGGGAGGGCGGCACCACCCAGGGTAATCAGGAGGGCTGTGAGCACAGTCAGGTGTCAGCAGGGGACTATAACTGTCCTCCCCAAACCCCAGCTCACAGCAGGAATGTTTTCCGGCCCTGATGTACTTCAGAGATGCAAATGTTTAACTGTGCAACCCAAGGGGGTTGAGGCAAAGCACAGCTAGTTGGCTCAAATGAGAACAGCATCAAATACACATAACCTCCGCATTAAATATTGATCTATAGAAAGACGGGATGGGAAGAATGTGTGTGGGTGATGAGAAAAAAGCAGCTGAGTCCTCATGTCCCATGAAGGAAGATCTGAGACAATACCAAATGTGAAAAAATCAGTAATTAGTCCCAAATCACATTCTTCAGAGATGACTTTGGTTCCAAGCTGCTGCTGTTTGGGGCAGATGTCATCAATGTGGCAAAAACAGAGAAGCCAGGACTCTCTTGTGATCACTCTGGACAGAACACACAGAAACGCTGGGTTCATCTTGGCCAAGCTCAGTGTTGTCACAAATCCAAGATAGAGAACATCCAACGGGAGGGAGGCAGGAGCTGGTTTTACTCACTGTCTGAATATCAGGAGTGAGACAATAATCCACTGTTCCAGCTGCGTTGGGCTGCACAAGAACAATCTAAAATCTCTTTGGGGTTGTAGGTGATCCACATCTAAACAAAACACCTTCTCTGAGAAAGCCTTGCACACCTGATTCACATACATCCAGGAAGCCCAAACTTCGTGGGTCTTGGTCAGTATGACATCAGATGGGGACTTACTTGTTCCCTCTGTTTTTCTCTTTTTTCACTAGGGTCATGGAATTTTAAAACCTTAACCCTATTTTGATGAGACAGATGCACTTTCATGTTTATCATAGCATTATTCACAATAATGAAAGATATGAAAACAACACAAATGCCCATCAACAGATGAATGGGTAAGAAAGATGTGGTACATGTACACATAGGAATGTTACTGAGCCATAAGAAAGGACGATATGTTCCTGTGACCATGTGGATGGGCCTTGGGCACATTGTGCTACATGAGTAAACTCAGAAAGAGAAAGAAAAGTGATGTAAGATATCACTTATATGTAAAATCAAAACAAGTTAAAGCTGTAAAACACAGTAAAATGGTGGTTAGCAGGGGGTCTGTGGGGAGGGGATAAGAGTGATGGTGTTTCAAAGTACAAACTTCTAATGAGTAGTAAATAAGCCACAGAAATCTAATGCATATTATACTGAATGTAGACAATAATATTGTTCTCTGATTATGTAACGTGGGAACTATCACTACATTGATAGTCATATTACAATACATAAGAGTATCAAAGTAACACATTGTACCTCTTAAACCTGTACAATGCTACACATCAAATTCATTCAATTAAATGATTTGTAACACTCGGTATAGACTGGTACAATCCAATCTATAAATGGGCTGCCTTCCTTTTAAGAGAAGTATTACTTACTGAACTTAATGTTTATTTTTGCTTATATAGTTGGAAACCAAACAGCTTCCAGAAAGATCTCCAATGGCTGGATTAGAGACATGGCTCGAAGAAAAGAAAAAAAAGCAGTTGCTACTTCCTAGATGAAGAATCTGAGAAATCAAGACACTGCGTTGACCTTGGGCCATGGACTTCTGCGGCCTCTTGGTAGCAACAGGCTTGGGAGCCAGCAGCTCCATGGCCGTGAGTGGCAGGAGGGGACACCCACATCTCACAGGAACCATTTCCCTCTTCCAGATCTCACACACGTGCATCTGCTGTCGGAGTTTCCAGGAACTGCTGTCTTCAGCTTCCCAGACTCTGGTGTGCTTCTCAAGGGAGTTGAAAGTGAATGAGCTAAGTCAACCTGAGATCTCTGTCCTAGACGTTATTGGGGCATCTCTAACACAACATGTCCACACACAAGGCCTTTGAACAAGGCCACCTCCAGACCTGATCCTCCTGGCATCTTCCTCTTCTGAGTCAAGGTCAATTCCATCCTTTCTGATGCTCAGATTTGAAAATTTGCCAGTATCCTAGATGCCTCTGTTGCTCTCCCACTAATCTCTGCACCATCAGCAACCATGCAGTCAGTCTACAAAACATGAATAACCCAAACACTCAGGTCCAGTCCACCATCACTCCTACATGGCGTCGTTGTAAGGGTCTCTTAACTGGTCTTCCTGCTGCCTCCTTGACCCACCTGATCTTCTATCAATCTCCCCACAGAAAGGACCTCTGAAACCTCAGAAATGAATTCTTAAAAACTGAAGTCCTGTCACCCTTTTCTGCTCAAAGCCCTCCTGTCACTCACACCTCATCACACCAAGATCCAGAGTCGTCACCACAGCCCATCAGGTCTTGCCTTAGTGCTGCTCAAAGTGCTGGTCCACAGTAAAGCAAGGAGTGTCCGTTAGGGGCTTTGGTTGAGAAAGTTTTGCAAAAAAACAACAGCTGAAATAAACAGGGCACTTAGTGATGTGGTTGATCTAATTTCTGGCGCAAGCTCCTTAGCTCCTTGCAGGTGACCCTTTGGGTAGCACTGCCCTAAACAATCTGGTCCCTGCCTACACTTCTCAGGTCATGCTACTCATCCCATTTCTTCTGGTCACAGTGACTTCTTGACTCTGAAACATGGCAAGCAAGCTTCTGCCCTAGGGCCTTTCCACGGGCTATTCCCTCTTCCTGGAATAATCTTTCTCCAGAGACTTACATGATCCCTTCTTCCCTTCTTTTCGGTCTCGCTCAAAGTTCACCTCATAATGAAAAGTTTCCCTTACCATCTTGTATAAAATAGAAAGTACCCCTAACCCACCCACTCCCTAGCACTTTCACCCCCACCTTATTATCCTTTAGAGGACTTACCGCCACATGAGACACTGCTTGTTTATTTCTTTTTTTTCATTTTATTTAATTTTATTTATTTTTGTTTGTTTTGTAACTGAGCCATCCTGCCACCTGTTGGCAACTCAGTGGCAGCTCACCTCAGGCTGGGCATCGAACTGCTGTTGCTCAGAGCTCAGCTCTTACTCCTCAGCAAGCTCTTAACCAACTGAGCCACTCGGCCGGCCAACTGCTTGTTTATTTCTTGATTGCCTCTCCCTCTTCACTGGAATATCAGCTCCTTGAGGCCAGTGACTATTAGTTTCACTTTTGTGTCCCTTACAACCACTAGAAGCCTGTGCAGAGTGTGTGCTCATTGTCCAAAATAGGAATTAACTCACCTGCAAATTACTCCATGCTGAGAAGTTAGCACAGTCCCTTCCATTTCACTGACTGTAAAATGGGAATAATGCCAGCCCTGCCTACATGCAGGAATCATATAAGGATGGGCCTCATTCCTGATACTCATTACAATGTAAGAGAACACCCCAAACTTAAAATTTCTCCGTGTCTGAAATGATGAGAGATCTGAGAATGGTAAACTCCAATCATGATATCAGCACCACACTCTAACCAACTGAGCTAACGGGTCACACCCTGGGTATTGCATTTTTAAATAAACATGAATATTTTTTTCTTTTGAAAGAACCACATAAGCTTATTTTAATAGACGACTTCATTAGTTATAAAGGGCAATAATGTCTTTTATCAAAAACAGTTCAGTGTATTTTTGTAAAAACATTATTCATATGAAAGATAAAACAATTATACATTTAAAGCCAAGATGATTTTGAAACAAAACCATGAACGCTACTTTATAAGCTAGTTTATTTAGAAAGCATGCGTAAATTCATACCATATACACATGAATTAAATATAATCAAGCTAACACCTGGGTAACCATCCAAGGCTGTAAAGAGTTCCTTGCCACATTCAGAAGCATCACTGTGTACAGTCCTGGCCCTAAGCTCCTTACTTGAACTTACAAGTGACATTTCCCTGAATTCATAGTCTTTTCCAATATTTACTTCATAATTTTCCCAATGACACTAAATCCAGATATTGGGATTTAGGGTTTGTTTTCTCAAATTTGCAATAAGGTATATCATACTCCAAGTGCCACCTTATTTTGCATCTTTTACTCTCTGTGAAGTTCTATGTGTCAAGCCCTTGCAGCAAACAGGGGGTCATTCTTTTTTCTTAACTTCATGTTTCATTGATTTTTAATTGTAAAATGCACATAAATAAAATTTGACTTTCTAACCACTTTGAAGTGCACAATTCATTGGCATTAAGTACATTCATAATGTTGGATAACCATAAGCACTATTTATTTTCAATTTTTTTTATGTTTTAAGCATTTCAGGACCATCTGATTATGCAGATATTGTGCTCAATGTATAAGCAGTAATTTAACCATAATATTTGTTACCAGTTTATAGCACATCATCTTACACATATATATGCATTGTTTCTAAATGAAAAGATATTGTTTTTTGGGGTTTTTTTAAAAAGATTTTATTGGGGAATTGGGGGAGGGGAACAGACAAGTTGCTGTCCTTTTGTTCTTCGATCTAGCTGTAGAGGACATTGCTTCACTGGCCCATGTTGGTATTGTCATTGTGCTCTTCCTGGGTGAGGCAGGTCCGTCATTGGCCTCTGAACGGCCACTCACGGGGGCTCTTGGCAGCTAACTCCAGCTACCAGCCACTCACTGTTGCCTATGGCAGTCCACTGCAGCAGGGGCTGCAGCTATGTCGTCACCCAGTGACTCACGGCAGCCCAGCCCCTTAGCTGTAAAGGGCAGTGTCACTGGACCTCATATGTGGGATCCGAACCACAGCCCTGCTGCTCAGAGCCGGCATCCCAAGCCAGTTCTTAAGCAGTGCAGCACTCGGCTGACCCAAGATATTGTTTTTAAATGTTTCACCACCAATTGGTTATATAGAACTGGAACCATTTGCCAACTATAAATATAGGTACCCTCTCCATTAGAAATTAGACATCTGCTTTAAGAACAGTATTGGCTATTTCTCGGACCATATTATTAGTCTGTTAGGAATATCTTCATCTCATTCATGAGAAATTCAGCCACTATATCCACTACAACTTCCATGGTTTTTTCCTTTGCACATGAAATAATCCAATGTTTGAGAAACACAGCGAGTGAGTCATCTTACTTCAGTCGTGGTTATAACTTTGTTGCAGGAAGGAGGGTTTTTGCTTCCGAAGGGAAAGAATTCAAGAGTGAGCCTGACAAAAGAACAAAAGAAGTTTATTGTGAGGAGATCCACTCCACAGGCAGAAGAGGCTGCCCTTAGGCAAGAGACAGTCCAGCCCTCCTTATGGGTGCTGTTTTTATTAGTCAGGCTTTTAAATATGGGCATAAGGGGAAGGGATATTCTTTTTTTTTAATTTTATTTTATTTATATGTATTTTTAATTAGCTTCAGGTGTACAACAAAGTGTAATAGTTATACTTTTTACCCCTCGAAGTGACAACCCCCCTCCCACAATTCTCCCCTCCCACTCCTTCCCCCCATATCATACTATCTATTACAATTCGGGAAGGGATATTCTTATTAGCTCTTGGAAATGGCGCGGTGGTTAAGTGCTGGCTTGGGACAGGTCCCACATATGAGGGCCAGTGACACTGCCCTCTAAAAAACAACAACAACAACAACAAAAAATAACAAAAAGTGTACAAGAAAATAAACCAGAACATGCTAAATTGTATGAATAACAAATATGCAACATGGAAACTCTGACATCAAAATTAAAAACAGAGAGGAAAAAATAGACAAACAACAAAAAGAAAGCATGAGATAAGCTATAAGGAATAGGTCAAAAATAAAATACATAAATGTAACAGGCAAAATGAAAAAGCCTGATACAAAGTTTCACAGCAGACAGGAATAATAAGACAAATGACATAAAACGAAGCATGAGATGTTACAACTACATTGCAGTAATGAGGCACAAAAGGGTTAATAAAAGTGAGCCTGAAGGGGGACAGCCCAGGCCTGCGTCTCCTCCACAGGAACCACCCACACTCATCCCCTAGAAATAAATCAACAGGTCCAAACACTCCTAAAAATAAGAGTTAAGACCCAACTGGTATTAATTGGTTCCTCACACATGTGCAAACTACTGAAACCTGTCCTTTACTTGAACTCTAGCCTCATTGCAGTACAATTAAAATCAAATGGACATTAAGGTTCAGCCCCACCGTGGGTTTTTCTGTAGACTCTATGAGTAAGAGCATGCACAGAAAGAAACTACTTATATAACCAACATATGTCAATCAAATAATCTCAGTGAATACATCACATCTCCTGCTGTAAGGAAATTTAACCTCCCTTTGCTATATAAGAAAAAGCTCACCTGGAGTTAGGAGCAGTTTTCTATTCTAAGACTGTCCCGGCAATGCTCCCTGCGGGTGTTTCTCCCCTTACTACCCTGGGCAGCTGGCTCCCTGAGACACTGCCATTAGCTTCCTACCTCCTGACTTGAATAAAAACGTCTCCTTGCTCTCCTCACTTCTGGCTGAGTCTGTGACTTCATTCACCTTAGCGCAGGACCAGGAATTAATCCCAATGACACAACATACACAACAACCAGCACTGAGAATTGCCTGAAGTCTAGCTGAACAGAGGTCCCACAAGGGCGACTGTGCAGAAGAAGCCACCTGGAGAATGGTAGTGGGGCAGAGGCTTAGAATGGGCTGATCCCACACCCATGAGTGAGAGTAGGAAATCGGGAGGATTTCCAGGTCACCAAGGTTCCCCCTTAGAAGCGAGGGGTCCCAGCCCTACAACAGGCTCCCTGGCCCAAGCCTCCAGTGCAGGAAATAGTAGTCCCCTTCATTTCTGGCTATGAAAAACCAGGGGAGATTGTGGTTGAGTGAGAGAGGGCGGCTGGAGTCCCAGGCGTTCCTCTCACAGGGCCCGCACATGGACTTATGTGCTGATGCATAAAGTATGTAAATGTAAAATATATAAAATGAGCAAGCCAAAGTAAAAATTCATAATAAAGATAAATAATAACACAAATAAAAAGGAACCATAAAATATAAAAGAGGCCGGCCTAGTGGCACGGTGGTTAAGCACTGGCTTGGGAAGCCAGCGGCCCCGGTTCGGTCCCACATATGAGGGCCAGTGACACTGCCCTCAATAAATAAATAAATAAATAAATAAATAAATAAATAAAAGAACATGATCAAATAAAATACAGATATATAAAATATACTAAATGGAACAACTGAAGTAAAAGTTTCTAATGAAGGTAAAAAATAGGACATAAATAAAAGGAAAGTATAAAAATAAGTAATTATGAATCAAGTAGTAAGTTAAGTACCATGAGTTAAAAATATTAAAATATGTGAAAATAACACAGAATAAGAAAGGACAGACTATTTGAAAGTAACTTACTACCAATGTTGCTCATATCACATACTAAGCCCGGAATCATTAGTTGGTGAATGAATTCACTCAAGTCCTTCCCTTCGTGCTCACTCTCATTTATCATTTGTGTGCCGATTCTTTTCTCTGCCACATCCTGGAAATCATATTATGTCGTGATACACTTTTTTCAAGCACACACGGCACAAATATGAATATTTGCCACATACCAGTCTAGAAAGCCCACTTCTATAATACTCAAAGACTGACTTGTACAACCCCGTCCTTTTCAGTGAACACTGCTGCTAACTTAGATCAGATTGCCAAAAGTTTGAGCGGTTTGAACATATCATGTTGCCAAAAATTAGAATATACTATAACTCTTCATTTTGTTTAGGACAAAACGAGTTCATTTAATGAAAGGTAAGAGGAATACAATATGCTGCTCAAGTAAACAGTAAGTAAATAGCTCTTGATGCTTCAGTTCTACTAGAGAATTTTTGCAGGCTTTTTGGGGAAAGGTGTAGTAGATGGGCTCTGGAGCCCATCTGCTAGGATTCAAGTTCCTGCTCTGCCAGTAACTGGCTATGTGAAAATGACAAGTCATTTTCCTTCTCTGTGCCTCAGTTTACTTATCTGTGAGATGGGATAAAGGTATTGCCTCATAGGATTATTGCGATATTACCGTGACTTAATAAATGGGATATTGTAAGCTATTACTTAAAAGATTGATAATGTCTAGTCTTGAACACATGAAAAGAGTTATTTCAAAATTTCCTGTGGGTGGGGCCGGCCGAGTGGCTTAGTTGGTTAAGAATTGGCTTAAAAGCGCGAGCTCTGAGCATCAGGGCCGCCGGTTCAATTCCCACATGGGCCAGTGATGCTGTGCCTGAGCTGAGCTGCTGCTGAGCTGCCTACGGGTGGCAGGATAGCTCTGCTGATGTAACAATAAGATTGCCTGTTCGATGGTGGGCTATACCCACCCGCAACTAAAACTGAACCGGTATCTTGAGCTGAGCTGCCACCCGGATGGCTCAGTGGATAGAGCATGCACTCTTAACAACAAGCCTGTTGGTTCGACTCCTGCATGGGATGGTGGCTACGCCCACCTGCAACTAAGATTGAACAGAGCACCTTGAGCTTAGAGGCCACGAGCTGCTGACGCGCAGCTAGATGGTGACTGGCGCCTTCCACAAGGAAGACTGAAGAACAGCAACTTAGCTGGTCCCCTCCCTCAAATCCCCAACGCTGGTCCCCTCCCCCAATTTCCCAATAAAATCTTTTTTAAATAAATAAATAATTTTTTTTTAATTAAAAAAATAAAACTTCCTGTGGAAATAAAAGTTATCAGCTTTTGCCAGAGAAATATGCTAAGATATTATCCAAATTTAAAATCTGTTCATTCTTTGAGAAACTCCCAGTTTTACTAATTTCGTCTATAGTAATAGTAATACAAACATGCAAAGGTATACACCGTCTGACAATTAAGTCGGCAAACTTGTTGCAACCATGTTGCTAACCTTTTTGATATCAGAAGGATTATTCATTAAGAATTTGTACAAGCTGGAAAAACAGTTAACTGAGTTACTGTTTGGAAGTACTGAAAAGGTTGCATGAAAAAGTTAGACAACGTGAACTGTTGGCTAACAATTCATGGTTCTTACATCCCAACAATGCACCAGCTCACATGGTACTGTCTGTGCGGGGCCAGTAAACAAATAATTGTATTGGAAAGCCCTCCCTGCTCTCTTGGTCTGACTCCCAATGACTTCATTCTTTACCCGAAGAAAAAGGAAATATGGAAAGGAAGACATTTTGATGATATTCAGGACATCAAGGGTAATACGATGACAACTCTGATGGCCATTCCAGCCCTGGGTCCCTCTCTGATCCACAGGAACCTTTCAGTCTGCCTCATTAAGGGGGAGGGAGTGTTCTCTGTAGCGTCCTCACCATTCCACCTTCCACCTTTAGACTCTGGGCAGAATTTCTTGTCCTCTCTTGGGTATGATACTTAAAGTACTGACCTCTACTTTTGTCCTTCATCCATCCCAACATGGTGGCAGGCCCAGGAGGTTATTTCTGCATGTGATTTTGAGGAAAAAGTTCTCACAGTGAGTTTCCTTCATCCACCTTGAACTCACCTCCACCTTCACTGCCCTCATCATCACCCAGCAGCATTTGGACACTTTTTTTTTGGTAGTCAGATACTTTCCAACCCTAGGGGATTGTGTGCCTCTCTATTCTGTGTATGGGGATGACTAGTAGATATGAACAGAGAGAAATCACATGGGTGTTCACAGAAGATGATTTATAAGAATCATGAAAGCTTAAAATTGTAGGAAAGTCTATATAAATCCAGATTCCAATGCTAAACACATGGATGGGGTCAGCTGTCACCATTTCCTAAAACTAAACCTCAAAAAATGACATCAAAAATTAACTAGAAAAATAAAAAATGCATCACAATTACTGATATGTTTTAAATGGTAGTTTTCAGGCCAGCCAAATGGCGCGGTGTTTGGGAGCTGCCTTGGGATGCCAGCATCCCCTGTTCGGTCCCACATATAAGGGCCAGTGACAATGCCTTCTAAAAAAAAAAAAAAATTAAATGGTAGTTTTCATTAAAGGAACATTCCAGCACATTATGGTCATTTTTATGATAATATAAGAGTGCCCTTCTATCTATCGGCTAACTACAATTTGTGATCTGGTAGGAATTATTACCATCTCCCTTCCTTAAATCTCAAATACAAAACTGGAGGCAGCTCCCAGGCCCTCCCCCAAATCCTACTGCCTCTCAGCAGCAGGAAGAGCTGAGTCCTGAGCTCCCCTCATCCTCAAGAAAGCAGGGGGACACCCAGGGGCATGTCTCTGGACCCAGATGTTCCCCAACCCTAATAGATGCTTAATAAACTTGTGTGAAATGGATGATGGAAACCACACAACAGAAGCTTGTCACCCCGATAGACATTTGGAGGTAAGATCATATTCCTTACAGACACAGGGGCACTGATATCAGAAGGGGTAGAGGTAAGGTACTGCCCATGGCTGTCCCAGGGGCAGGTTTCACCCCTCTTAAAGTCAGGAGGAAGGACAGGGACCCATAACAGTGAGGTGTTCAACCTCCATTTGTCCCCAGAAAACCACAGCCCTCCTCCTCTCTACTTAGTGAGTGACATCTCCTCTGGAGAGGTGGTGAGCTTGGCAGCAGCCTGAGTCCTTCCTCTTCTCACAGAGCCCTGACCTGGCCCAAGCGTTGGAGCCTCAACTCCAGGTGGAGACACCACCAGGGGTAAAGGGAGCCCATCCTGACCTCCAAAGAAGTCAGGAATGGGGGCAGCAGAGTGGCACGTTGGTTGAGAGTTGGCTTGGGATGCCAGCTCTGAGCATCAGGGCCTGGTTCGGATCCCACATAGGGGGCCAGTTATGCTGCGCTCTCTATAGGTCAGATGGTGAACAACAGCTCGACCTGAAGCTGGGCTGCCTTGTGTCGCCGTTGTAGGCTACAGTGGGCCTGGCCGGCACCTGGAGTGCACTTTCCTGAGCTGCTGTGAGCTGCCGTGAGCAGCCGTCTAATGGACGGTGAGCAACTCACCCAGGAAGAGCGCAATGATAATATCAACATGGGCTAGTGAAGAGACGTCCTCCACAACTACACTGAAAACAAAAGGACAGCCACTTGTGTGTTCCTCTTCCCTTATTCCCCAACGCTGTACCCCTCCCCCTATCCCCAATAAATTATTAAAAAAATAAAAAAAAAAGAAGTCAGGAATGCTCCACATCCCCTGGGTCCTTAGTATGGGGCCATCTGGTTGTGGTCCCTGAAGACACATCACCAGCCCATGGTGTCCTGGGGAACAAAGGGAACTTGCTCTGCAGGATGGGACAGGAGAACCTAGGATCTAGGGGTTCACAAAAAGCCTGATGGCCCCACGGGGTCCTCCTCTCCCCTGCAGAGGAACCCACAGGGTTCCCTGACTGAGTCTCCATGTGGAGTTGCTCCACCTCCTGGGCCTGTAGGGAGGCCCAGAGCAGATGACAGTCAGGGACACAGGTGACTTGGAGGCAATGCCCCAGTGTGTGACGAAGAACATACTAGCCATTCTGGGGGTCAGCCCCTGTGGCCAGTGCCCTCTTCTGAAAGCCTAAGGGACCCCTTTCGCAGCTCTTCCTTTGAAATCTCAGGGACACGGAGCTCCTCCTGAAGCAGCACATTCCCCTGGGCGGACAGTTCTCCTGACCCTGGATCAGGAGTCCTCTGGACAATGCCCATCCTCTCCCCAGGCTCACCCAGCCCTGGGATGGAGTCAGGAGGCCTGAGACCCGCAGTGACAGGGCCAAGGGTAACTGGCCCCTCAGCCTGGAGGTCAGAGCCCACCTCTGCCCAGGGCTCAGGGTCAGCTCACACCCTCTGGAGCCTGGTCAGCATAGCTGGCCAGCACATGACATTGACTGCAGGTCTACTTATGCCCTCCAGGGGGCGATATTGGGACACACAGACAGCACAGGAAATTAACACATGAACTTGGCTTTGACAATGGAGGTGGAAACGGAGCCTGATTTCCATCCCACAGACCACAGGCTGGGGCCCTCTGGCCCCAAACTGTTTTCTCTATTCTTGGCGTGTCTCTCTTTTTTCGTTAACCTTTTGCTGTCCCTTCTCCACACCCACCTATTCCAGTTGTGCCAGACATGACAGCAATGAAAATGGAAAAGAAGCCTGATTTCCATCACGCAGACCTTTCTGGGCCCCTCCCATATGTCTGCTCTGTCCCACCTGCTCCTTCGAGGCATCTAGGAACATCTCACTGCTCTTTCAGGGGTCTCTGTGCTGCTCCCCACCCTCTGCCTGGCACCACCCAAGGGGAAGACAGGGTGATGAGCGGAAAGCCCCCAGGCAGAGTACAGAGCCTGGCCCAATGGTCATGGAGAATGTGGACAGGCTCTGAGTCACACCTCAGCTTACAGACATGGAGAAACTGGGTCTGCCTTAAACCATCCCCCAAGGACCAGGGATCCCACAGACACCCGACCCAGCAATTCCACTTCTGGCTCTTTATCTGAAGAAATTGTAAACACTCATTCAAAAACACATCTGCACCCCTGTGTTTATTGCAGCATTGTTAATAATAGCCCAAACATGGGAGCAAATGAAGTGTCCATCAAGAGATGAATGGATAAAGACGATGTGATATGGAACACTGGCCGTAAAAAAGAATGAAATCTTGCCATTTGTGACAAAATGGGTGGACCTGGAGGGCATGATGTCAAATGAACTAAGTCTGACAGGGAAAGACAAATACTGTATGATTTGCCTTATATGCAGAATCTAAAAAACAAAACAAATGAGAAACAAAACAAAACAGAAACACACTCATGCACATGGAGAACAAACTGGTGGTTTCCAGAGAGATGGGATGGGAGAATGGTAAAAATATGTGAAAGGGATAAAGGAGTATACAAACATCCAGTTATAAAATAATAAGTCACCGGGGTGTAACAAACAGCCTAGAAGTCAATAATACTGCAATAACTTTTTTTGTTTGTTTGTTTTTGAGGGCAGTGTTACTGGCCTGATATGTGGGACCCAAACCGAAGCTGCTGGTGTCCCAAGCTAGCTCTTAACCACTGCGTTACTCGGCTGACCTGCAATAACTTTTTATGGTGACGGAAGTTAGCAGACATTTAGTGGTGATCACATCGAAATGTATGTAAATATGCAATCATTACATTGTACACCTGAATCTAATATAATATTGTAAGTCAATTATACTTCAATTAAAAAAAATACTGTTAAAAAACACAATGAGATTCTATCTTTTACTAGTGATGAGACAAGTAAACAGTTAACGGGAGTGGGCTTATGAGCTGGTAGGATGGGACAGGAAGGAGTTAAAGGAGCAAGCTTGTAAGTTGGCAGGAGCGAGCTTAAACATTAACCACTTGGCTCTGACTCCCCTGGCCAGCACTGCACCTACAAACTGACAAACACCTTACATCCATCATAGGGGGGAACAGAACAGTTTCCAATCGCAATGGCAACTCCCTGCACACTAACAAATATCCATCATAGACGGGAACAGGACAATTCCCATGAGAAGACAATTGTAACAGCAGCCCTTCTGCAATCTGACAAGCACCGTACATCCTGCTCAGAAAAATATAAAACCCCAGCATTCCTTCTCATCAGGGCAGTTGTCCCCCTTTGGACTCTGCCCTGGCACAACTCTTGCCAGTATCTCTCTCTCTTTCCCCTTTGTTTCTTCAGCTCTCTCTCTTAGACTGCCCTGGCAAAACTTCTGTAAGTTCCAAACGGAACTCTCTCTCTCTCTCTCTCTCTCTCTCTCTCTCTCTCTCTCTCTCTCTCTCTCTCCAGCTATTCTCTGGTTACTCTTGTAGAGTCTCATAATTTCTTTTACATTCTGCAAACTACCAGGGGTTAATTCTACACCAAGACAACTAGGATGGCTACTATCAAAAATCAGAAAATAACAAGTGTTGGCAAGAATGTAGAGAAATTGAAATGCTTTTGCATTGTTGGTAGGAATGCAAAATGGTACAGCCTTTATAGAAAACAGTATGGTGGGTCCTTACAAAGTTAAACACAGAATTACCATATAACACAGCAATCCCATGTCTAGGTACATACTCAAAACAATTGAAAGCAGGATCTCCAATAGAGATTTGTACACCCATGTTCATCGCAGATTTACTCACAATAGCTAAATGTGAATGCAACCCAAGTGTCGATCGATGGGTGAATAAATGGATAAGCAAAATGTGGTATATACAGATAACGGAATATTATTCAACCTTTAAAAAACAGGAAATTCTGGGGCCAGCCAAGTAGCCTGTTGGTTGGGAGCTGGCTGGGGCGCCAGTTCTGAGCGGTGGGGCCCCGGTTCATATCCCACATGTGAGGGCCAGTGACACTGCCCTCTACAGCTAGGATGGTGAACGGCAGCTCCATCTGGAGCTGGGCTCCTGTGGGTTGCTGGGGAAGGTGGGCTGCAGCCTGTGCTGCAGTGGGCTGCCATTGGCTACGGTGAATGGGCGGCAACCAGCATGAGCGGCTGGGGGCCAGCGCGAGCTGCCAGGAGCCGCCGTGGGCAGCCATCCAGAGGCCGGTGGCCGGTCAGCCTCACCCAGGAAGAGCGCAATGATAATACCAACATGGGCCAATGAAGCGATGTTTTCCACAACTAGACTGAAGAACAAAAGGACAGCAACTTGTCTGTTCCCCTCCCCCAATTCCCTAATGAAATCTTTATAAAACAGAAAACAAAAAACAGGAAATTCTGCATACAATACAACATGGATGATCCTTGAGGACATTATGTTAAGTGAAGTAGACCAGTCACAAAAAGACAAATACTTTATGATTCCACCTACATGAGGTACTTAAAATCATAAAAACACAAAGTGTAGGGCCGGCCGAGTGGCGCGGTGGTTAAGCGCTGGCTTAGGAAGCCAGCGGCCCTGGTTTGGTCCCACATATGAGGGCCAGTAACACTGCCCTCAAAAAAAAGACACAAAGTATAATTGTGGTTTTCACGGGTTGGGAGAGGGGAGAATGGGGACTTTTGTTGTTGTTTAAGAGGTAGTGTTTAAGTTTTACAAGGTGAAAATAATTATGCGGAAGGATGGTGCTGATGGTTGCACAACAGTGTGAATGTATTTAATAGAATTGAACTGTACCTTAAAAATGTTTAAAGTAGTAAATTCATGTTATGTGTATTTTACCACCATAGAAGCAATAAAAAAGAAAAAAAGTCACATCTCTGAAAGTGAATGTCATGGTACACTTGAACACAGAATGAAGACATTCCCTGTGTCCTCTCAGTTGGTGGTGAAGATGGTTGGTTCTCTGAGAAGCAGTTGCTCTCGTTTCCTTTCCTGTGACTTTACAGCTCTCACCCGCTTGTTCATGGAAGGAAGTTAATCAAGTGAGACCTTTGTTGTGCCCTTGAAATGTCCCTTTCCAGTAACCATCTGTTAACACCATAGGTAACTCCCCTCTTCCCTCCTCTTCTGCCATGAACTACATGCTTCACCAACAGGGTGCTAACTCAGTTTAATAGCTTCAGTAAGTTTTCCTAAATACAAAGGGAAACTTCTGTGGCCCTGCAGGGCAACTGACTTGACTTGCTCAGCTAAGATATCTCCCTCCCCATTATCCAGAGCTCATTAGTCCCTTTCCCCACCCAATACATAATTTAGACTCTCAGCTCTCTTGAATCCTTTGACCAGTCCACCCCTCCACCTTCCTACCTCCTCTATCTCCTTGACCAGTCTTCCCACCCCTGCCAGTCATTTTCCTTCCAACCTTGACCCTCAAATCCTGAGAGTCATTGGAACTTTGGGCCTCCTCCCCCACTGTGAGCTCTTGAGGGGTTTAAAGACCCCAGGACCACTTCCTGAGGCTGACATCCTGAGGCTGACAAGTGTCTTTGAACACAGGAAACTAACTCACAAACTACACTTTGTACTAATCATGCCCAGAACTATCCTTTGTTGAAGTAGTATATATGTTAAGGCCTCCGGTTTCTTAATCCCAAATTTCTCCCTTTAAAAACAATCTGAACTCAATTGCACTAAAAAACACATAACAGGAAATTTACCATCATGAACCATTAGCCCGCATACAGTTAGTTCAGTAGTTGCTTATATATATATTCTCATCATTGTAAAACAGATCTCTAGCACTGTTTGATGAGTAAAACTGAAAACCTATTCCCCCTGAACAAAAACACCCCATTTCCTCCTCCCCACAGTACCCTGCGAAGACCAGTCTTCTTACTGTTTCTACAAATTTGAATACTTGCGATACCCCATATAAGTGGAATCATTCTGCACTCATCTTTTTGTGACTGGTTTGCTTCACTTGGCATAATATCCAGAATTAACTATGGACACATTTGGGTTGCTTCCACTTCTTGGCTATTGTGAATAATGCTGCAATGCAAAAGGATGTGCAAATATCTCTTCAAAATCCTCCTTACAATTCTTTTGCATATAAAGCAGAAGTGAGCTTACTGGATCATATGGTAAGTCTTATTTTTGGAGGAAACACCATATTCTTTTCTACAGCAGCTGCACCATTTTACATTTCCACCATCAGTGAGTCTGGGTTCCAATGTCTGCAAATGTTGCCAACAGGTTATTCTGCTTTGTCATAATGACCATCCTAATGGGTAATATCCCATTGTTGTTTTGATTTGGTTTCTCTAATGATTAGTGATGTTGAACATCTTTTCATAAACTTGTTCACCTTTGTATATCTTCGTTGGAGAAATGTCTGCTCAAGTATTTTTATCTTTTTTTAAAATTAGGTAATTTGGGATTTTTTTGTGAGTCAGGAAGCCTATGCTTTGGGACCTTTCTCTGTGCCCTATTTATTTTCCCAGTTTAGCCTCTAGGCTGTGATTTCTGTTTGGTCTCTTTCCGAATCGCTCCCTCAGGTGAAGAATTGTCCCCTCACACCACCACAAGTGTGGACTCAGCCTCCCTGGAGATTCTCCTGGGAGGCAGGTGGTCCTCCAAGCCACTCAGGACCCTTAAATCTCCAATTTTAGCCTTTGGACCTTCTGTCCCCTGCTCTCTAAACCCATCCAGGCTCAAACCCTCTAACAGGCCACCCCATTCCCTGTGGGGATCTCCTCCCTACCCCCATCAATCTTGGTTCTTCCCAGCCTGAGCCCTGGCCCCTTTGAGACAGTCCTCACCACAGAAACAGGCCATAGATGGCATGGTGTTTCCCAACACTTTTATTTAATCCATTCCTAATTCGTCTTCTTAGTCAGGCAATGAGATTCGATAAAATGATGAAAGCAGATGACTGACAAAACTTCTTGGAGAAATATTTTCAGTTATGGATATTTTCAATTTGTGATGATAAATCAGTAGATCATTTCAGTTGTGATTCATCCAGGAAGGCAAACGTTGTTCATTCAGAAATTATAATTGTTTTCCATGTGCATTTCTAGTTTTTTCTTAAACAATAGTTTCCCAGTTTGGTATATCAGGATTCTTCTTCTAAATAAATAAATGATCTGTTTCATCAGTTTAATAAACTGGCTTATAGTAACAGTGGCAATCTCTCTCATTACAAATTCAACACTCTTAATCGCACATAAACATACTTGTTCTCTGAACATTGGTAAGTTTAGATACGTTATTAATTTCTCTGGTAAAAATAACATCATCTTATCCACATGAAATGTCACCATGATATGGAATAGAAACTCTGTGAGCATCCATTTTATAAATGAAGTTATTGTGTCTTTGGAAAACATAATGAATAGGTAGTTCAGTCTCAGTTACGACGTCAGACCTGATGACACTTGATCTGTGCCTGGGTCTTAATTTCTAAAGCTGACTGAAGAATCATACAGAGAGGCCAATGCCATTTAAAAAACAATATCCAGAATTTGAATGTAACAAATATAAAACTTGAAACTAAAAATGGCTCAGTAAATATAGGATAGAATGTCAGTGTGACAAAACTAAAATTTGAAAAAAAATTGTTCAATAAAAAACCAAAATCCATGGGCCGGCCGAGTGGCGCATGGGTTAAGAGCTGGTTTTGGGATGCCAGCGGCCCCGGTTCAGATCCCACATATGAGGGCCAGTGACACTGCCCTCTGCAGCTAACAGCTCCACCTGGAGCTGGGCTGTGCGAGCCCCGGTGACGGTGTAGGCTGCAGCCCCTGCTGCAGTGGGCTGCCATAGGCTACAGTGAGTGGCCAGCAGCCAGCGTGAGCTGCCAATAGCCGCGGTGAGCGACCATCCAGAAGCCAGCGACCGATCTGCCTCATCCGGGAAGAGTGCAATGACGATACCAACATGGGCCAGTGAAGTAACGTCCTCCGCAACTAGACTGAAGAACAAAAAGACAGCAACTTGTCTGTTCCCCTTCCCTGATTCCCCAACACTGTTCCCCTCCCCCAATTCCCCAATAAAATCTTTTAAAAAATAAATAAATAAATAAACACATTTAAAAACAAAACAAAAAACAACAACAAAAAAACCCAAAATCCAAAAATGATCAGTTATCCCCAGTTCCCCTTGAAAGTAGGGGCACTGTGCACATGCAGGACACAATAGGACTGCCCATGTGGGTAAGATAGCTGACAGTCAATGCAAGGGGAGATGCCAAGCCAGAGCCTTTTTCTTTTCTTTTCTTTTTTTTTTTTTTGTAGTTGAACCATCCTTCCACCTGTTGGCAGCTTAGCAGCAGCTCAGCTCGGGCAGGGCATTGAACTGCTTGTTGTTGCTCAGAGTTCAGCTCGCACTCTTGAGCAAGCTCTTAACCAACTGAGCCACTCGGCCAGTCCAACCAGAGCCTTTATAGTATGACATCTAAGTCCTCAGCAAGAAAAATGGGATGCCCAGGGAGAAAAAAAGGTCTCCATGGCATACCAAAAATTATACAGTACCCTGGGGCACAAAAAAGGCTCCAGGGTGTACCAAAACTGGGACAACATGAATTTTTGCAACCAAACAGAGGACAGACACTTTCAGCTACTGGTTGATATGAGGCCAGGAAAGTGATCGTCCTGCCCTGGAGGGGGTCCTTCTTGTGTCCTGGCTCATTCGTGTGTCACAAAAGCAGGAGCACAACTGTACTCCAAGAGAAGGTCTTCTATTTGAAAACACAAGGCATGTTTGTTTGGCAAAGCTTTACTGACAACCAGACTATGTACAACCAGAGCTGCCGTGTCCAGTGCCACCATCAGCATGTTCTTCACTAGAAACATACACATATGCTTGAACAACCACATCCAATGTGTCTCTGCACAGGTCGTGTTTTCTTCTGTCAGATACAGTCTCCCCTGATCTATGAGGAACAGAGCCACTATGTCCACCATCAGTTGCATGGTTTTGTGTTTTATGAAGGAAATCATAGAATTTTCAGAGAACATGATACTGTGTCTGTTTGCTTCAGCACCTGTGAGGACTTTGGAGATTCTGAGAGCCAGCCTTTTCCACAATTCACTGGAGGGAAGGACTCCCTCTGCCCAAAACCCAGCGTAAACATAATTATAAACAGTAAGGCTCCTGACCAATGAACCCTTGCCAGGTTGCTTGGAATCCAATTTTTATTTGACTGCCCACAGGGAATTCAGTTGGCTGGTAGGAGACTGATGATGCACTATAGTTACCAGCCACACTTTATTTATACATCAATACTTGGGTTGAAGGAAAATACTAGGGAAGGACAAGAGATACTGAAATGGGATAGATTTCTCAAGATTTAACTTGTGGCTGCGATACAAATTTCTTGAAACCGAGTTTCTGATAGGAGACAACTGAATTCACATTGGAGAAGCTGAATTGATATAAATTACTTGACATTGAGTTTCTGGCATGAGTAAATGTCTTGAGATTCAAAATCCTGCTCTGGTGCAAGTGTCTTGATCCACATTTCTAGTAGGAAATACATTTCTTGAAATTTCAGATGCAGGCCCGGTATAAATTTCTTGAAACCGAGGTTCTGAGAGCAGCTAAGTTTCTTGATATTTGATCTGCTGTTAAAGCATACATTTCTGAACCAAGTTGCTGGCACAAAAAAATTATTTCTGCGTTTTTGGATGTGGTGCATGCAATATAAAAGTTCTCAAATCCAGTTTCTGTTTGGAGATAAATTTTTTGAGATTCAATATGCTGTTATGATATAAATGTCTTGAAAGCAAGTGTCTGGTAAGAAACAAATTGTTTGTAGGGCCGGCCGAGTGGTGTGTGGTTAAGCGCTGGCTTGGGAAGCCAGCGGCCCCGGTTCAGTCCCACATATGAGGGCCAGTGACACTGCCTTCAAAAAAAAAAGAAAAAGAAAGAAACAAATTGTTTGTGTTCTGGATATAGTGGTAACAAAACAAATATCTGCACACCAAATTTCTGGTGAGAGATCAATGTTTTCAAATTCAATTTGCTGGTATGGCATAAATGTATTGAAACCGAGTTGTTGCTATGAGATAAATTTCTTGAAACCAAGTTTCCAGTAGGAGACAACTGAATTCACATTGGAGAAGCTGAAACGATATAAATTTATTGACATTGAGTTTCTGGCCTCAGGTAAATGTCTTGAGAATCAATATGCTGCTATGGTGTACGTTTTTGAACCACGTTTCTGGTAGGAAATACATTTCTTGAAATTTCAGATCCATGCCCGGTACACATATTTTGAAACCAAGGTTCTGAGAACAGTTAAGATTCCTGATATTTGATCTGCTGGTACAGCATACATTTCTGGAAACTAAGTTGCTGGTATGAGAAAAAAATTCTGTGTTTTGAGATGTTGGTGCAATATAAAATTTCTTGGATCCAGTTTCTGTTTGGAGATAAATTTTTTGAGATTCAATCTGCTGTTATGATATAAATGTCTTGAAAGCAAGTGCCTGGTAGGAAACAAATTGCTTGTGCTTTGGATATGTTGGAAAGAACTTGAATGTCTGCAAATCAAGTTTGCAGTGAGAGATCAATGTTTGAAATTCAATCTGCTGCATGGCATCAGTGTCTTGAAACCGAGTTGCTGTTATGAGATAAATTTCTTATGTTTTGAGATGTTGGTGAAATAGAAAATTGTTCAAACCAGCCTTGTGGTAGGAGATACATTTATTGATGTTCAATTGGCTGCTATGCTATAAATGTTTGGAAACCAAGTCTCTGGTAGGAAATAAATTGCTCGTGGTTTGATCTGCTGGGACAACATGAATTTCTGCAACCAAATGGAGGGTAGACACTTTCAGCTACTGGCTGATCTGAGGCCAGGAGAGTGTTTGTCCTGCCCTGGAGAGGGTCTTTCTTGTGTCCTGGCTCATTCGTGCATCATGAAGGCAGGATCACAGTTGTACCCTCAGGGAAGGTCTTCTGTTTCAAAATGTATGGCATGTTTGTTTGGCAAAGCTTTACTGACAACCAGCCTGTGTATAACTGGAGCTGCTGTGCCCAGTGCCGCCACCAGGATGTTCTTCACCAGAAACATATGCATACATTTGAACAATCACATCCCAGGTGTCTCTGCACAGGTTGTGTTTCCTTCTGTCAGATACAGTCTCTCCTGATCTATGAGGAACAGAGCCACCATGTCCACTATGTCCACCATCAGTTGCATGGTTTTGTGTTTTATGAAGGAAATCATAGAATTTTCAGACAATATAATAGTGTATCTGTTTGCCTCAGTGCCTATGAGGACTTTGGAGACTCTGAGAGCCAGCCTTTTCCACAATTCACTGGAGGGAGGGACTCATGCTGGTCACCACCCCCAATCCAGCTAAACATAATCATAAACAGTAGGGCTCCTGACCAATGAGCCCTTGCCAGGTTGCTTGGAATCCAATTTTTATTTGACCGCCCACAGGGAATTCGGTTGGCTGGTAGGAGACTGATGACATACTATAGTTACCAGTGACACTTTATTTATACATCAATACTTGGGCTGAAGCAAAATACTGGGAAAGGACAAGAGATACTGAAATGAGACAGATTTCTTGAGATTTGACTTGTTGCTGTGATATAAATTTCTAGAGTTCTTAAATTTCTTGAGTTCTGACTGGAGACAATAGGAGGAATGAGAGAAATGACATAAAGAAAGCATGAGAGGAGTGATAAGGAACATGACAAAAATAAACTACTTAAATGTATTATAGGCAAAATGCAGTAAATCAATATAAAAATTCACCAATGGAGAGGACTAATGAGAAAAAAGATAAAAATGAAAAGAGGTGAGGAAATGCACAGAACAGAATATAATAAGACCGCCCAAGTGGCCCAGCTGGTTAAAAGTTGACTTAGAGCGCGTACTCTGAGCAACAGGACCGCCGGTTTGATTCCCACATGGGCCAGTGAACACTGCTCCCTAGCTGAACTATCGCTGAGCTGCCAACAGGTGGCAGGATGGCTCAGCTGGTATAACAACAAGATTGCCTGTTCAATGGTCGGCTACACCCACCTACAACTAAGACTGAACTCGGCATCTTGAGCTGAGCTGCCACCCGGATGGCTCAGAGAATAGAGCATGTGTTCTTAACAACAAGGCTGCTGGGATGGTGGCTACCCCCACCCGCAACTATGATTGAACATAGCACCTTGAGCTTAGAGGCCACGAGCTGCCGCAGGGAAGCCAGATGATGAATGGTGCCCTCCACAACGAAGATTGAAGAGCAACAACTTGGTTTGTTGTTCTCCCCCAGTTCCCCAACACTGTTCGCCTCCCCCAATTCCCCAATAAAATCTTTTAAAAAAAAGAATATAATAAAATATGTAAGTGCAATGTAGACAAACAGAAAATAAACCAATATAAAAATTCACAACAGAGAGGAAAAATGAGACAAAGTACAAAAGGAAAGCATCAGGTGAACTATAAGGAAACAATACAATGAAATACATAAATATAAACAAAATGACAAAAAGATATAAAAATTCACAAAACAGAAAGGAATAATGTGGGCTGGCTGAGTGGCTCAGTTGGCTAAGAGCTCGCTCAAGAGTGGGAGCCGAGGTCTGAGCAACAGCAGTTCAATGCCCAGCCCAAGCTGAGCTGTCGCTGAGCTGCCAACAGGTGGCAGGATGGCTCAGCTAAAAAGAAAAAAAAAGAAAGGAATAATGAGACAAATGAGAAAAAGAAAGGCTGTGCTAAAATAATAAAATACATAAATATAAAATAGGCAAAATGTAAAAATGATATAGAAATTTTACAATAGAGGGCACTCCGGCTGAGTGGCTCAGTTGTTTAAGAGCTCACTCAAAAGTGCGAGCTGAGCTCTGAGCAACAGCAGTTTGATGCCCAGCCCGAGCTGAGCTGCCGCTGAGCTGCCAACAGGTGGCAGAGTGGCTCAGCTAAAACAGAAAAAAAGAAAAAAAAAAAAAGTTTACAATACAATAGAGGGCACTAATGAGAGAAAGGATAAAAAAGAATACAAGAGATGAAATGTAAGAAACACGATAAAATAAAATACATAAATGAAATATAGGCAAAATGAAAAAAACGATATAAACATTCACAACAGAGAGGGTAAGAAATACGACAAAAAGAAATAATGATATGAGCTATAAGGAACATGATAAAAATAAAATACATAAGTGTAATATAGGAAAAATGAAAAATCCAATATAAAAATTCCCAACAGAGAGGAAAAGTGAAAGAAAAGATAAAAAAGAAAACATGAGATGAAATGCAAGGAACATGACAAAATACAGAAATGTAATTCAGGCAAAATGAAAACACTGATATAAAATTTGACAAGAGAGAGAATAAAGAGACGAATAACAGAAATAAAGCATGAGATGAGCTAAATGCACCATGATAAAAAATAAAAACATGACTGCAATATAAGCAAAATGAGACAACAGATATAGAAAAATCAAAACACAGAGGAATAATGACACAAATGACAGAAAAAAAGCATGAGATGAACTATAAAGAACACAATAAACAAAATACATAAATATAGGCAAAATGGAAAAAAATGATATTAAAAAATCACAACAGAGAGGAATAATGAGACAAATGAGAAAAAGAAAACATGTGATGAGCTATAAAGAACACAATAAAAATAAAATACGATGTCTTGTTAGGGAGACCACTTCATGGATGGGGTAGAGGCTTGATCACTGCACTGTACACCTGAAGCTGATGTTGTATGATATTGTGTGTCAACTATAATTGAATATATATGTAGTCACAGAATGTTGGATATAGTGTGGGAGTGGAGTCAATGGAATTTTAATAGATATGTATGATATTGGGGGGCGGGAGAGTGGGGCTTCAGATTGGAGGAAGAGGGTTGTCACTTTGAGGTGTAAAAACTGTAACCATCGCACTGCGTTGTACACCTGAAACTAATTTAAAAATAAAGATAAAATAAAATACATAAATGTAACATAGGCAAAAGGTAAAAACTACATCAAAATTCAAAACAGAGAGGTATAATAAGAGAAAAAAGAAAAAAGAAAACAATGGATGAATTGAAATGTGCACAATAAAAAGGAATACACAAATGTAATAAAGGCAACATCAAAACACTGATATAAATGTTAAGATATTCAGAGAACAAAAATGAGACAAATGACAACAAGCACTAAGTCTGAGATGAGCTCTAAGGAACATGATAAATCTGAAATACATAAATGAAATATAGCCAAATTGAAAACTGATATAAAAATTCACAACAGAGAGGAATTAGACAAATAAATGACAAAGAGAAAGCATGAGATGAGCTATAAGGAACATGAAAAAATAAAACACATCAATGCAATATATGCAAATGAAGAAACCAGTATAAAAATCTCAACAGAGAGGAATAAAGAGACAAATGACAAAAAGAAAGCATTACATGAGCTGCAAAGAACTTGATAAAAATAAAATACATAAAGGTAACCCAGGCAAAATGTAAAAAGCAATATAGAAATTCACAATAGAAAGGAATAATGAGAGAAAAGATAAAAAAGAAAACAAGAGATGAAATGCAAGGGGCACAATAAAATGAAATACATAAATGTAATATAGACAAACAGAAAAAAAATCACGATATAAAAATTCACAACAGGGCGGTAGGGTAGGGCTCAGTTGGTTAGAGTGCGTGTTCTGAACAACAAGGTTGCTTGTTTGTTTCCTGCATGGGATGGTGGGTTGTGCCCCTCACAACTAGATTGAAAACAGCTACTGGACTTGGGGCTGAGCTGCACCCTCCACAACTAGACTGAAAACAACGACTTGACTTGGAGCTGATGGGTCCTGGGAAAAACACAGTTACCCAATAAAAATTTTTTAAAAAAATTCACAATAGAGAGGAATAATGAGAAAAATGACAAAAACAAGGCACCTGATGGTTGCTGGACTTATCATGGTGATCACTTCTTTAGGCATATAAATGTTGACTAACTATGGTGTATCCCTTAAAATTAATACAGTATTGTATGTTAGCTATATTTTAATAAAAATCTTCAAAAAATAATAAAGAGAAAAAACTATGCAGCTGTGAAAAAGAATGAGAACATTCTTTATGTAGCAACATAGAAAAATATTGAATACTAAATGAAAAAAGGTAAAGTTGAGAACAACATGTATAGCATGCTGTTTCATTATAAAAATAAAACTCTGTGTGTGTGTGTGTGTGTGTGTGTGTGTGTGTGTGTGTGTGTGTGTACAGGAAACATTGTGGTAAGCAGAATAATAGACCCAAAGTTGTTCATATCCCTATCATTCTTGAAACCTGTCCATATGCTACCTTATAAAGCAAAATGAATTTTTCCAACTTTAATAAGATTAAGGACCTTCAGATGGGAAGATTATCTTGGATTATACAGATGTGCCCAAAGAAGCCATACAAATCCTGAAACGGAAAGACTTTCTTTGGCTGTGGTCATACAACCAGAGAGAAAGACTCGGAGAGCATGAGAGACTCAACCCACCACTGCTGGCTTTGAAGATGGAAGGAGGCCACAAAACTTAGGACAGAAAAAGGTGACTAACCTAGGCCTCTGAATGCTGGAAAAGACAATAAAATGGCTTCTGTCCTAGAGCTTCTAGACAGGAATGCAGCCCTATAGACAGCATTTTTTTTAGCCCAGTGAGGCCCATATCAGACTTTTGACCTACAGAACGATAAGACAATAAATATGTGTTGTTTTAACTTTTTAAAAATTTGTTACAGCACCAACAGAAAATGAATAAACTGTATAAGTATTAAAGAAATAAAAATAAGTTGTGACAGGGAGGGGACATATTTACCTGAACATAAATGTAGGTTTTTTTTATATTTAGACCAGCATAGGTGCGGGTATAAATGAGTGAGCATGGAGGTAGGATTGCTAATTGTTTAGAGTCTGGGAAAGTATTCAAGAAAGAGGGAATAGGGTAATGTAACAGAGAAGAAGGCAGTTGTTGTAAAAGAAAGAACATGCATTGTGTTATCAAAAGACTCAAGTTCAAGTTCTGGTTCTAGTTTGTACTGACTATAAGACCTTAGACAAGTAACTTATGCTCTCCACACTGTAGTCTACTCATCTCCAAATTAAGTAGTTCCCCTTTATGTCCAGTTTTGCTTTTTGTGGTCAATTACAGACCAAAAATATTAAGTAGAAAGTTCCAGAAATAAACAATTTCTAAGTTTAAAAAACAAAACAAAACAAAAAACAAAGCACCTGATAAACTACAAGGAAATGATAAAATAAAATACATAAATATAGGCAAAATAACAAAACCAATATAGACATTCACAACAAAGAGGAATGAGAGAAATGACAAAAAGAAAGCATGAGATGAGCTATAAGGGACAGGATAAAAATAAAATACATAAATGTAACATAAGGAAAGTGTAAAAATCATATAGAAATTCATAACAAAAGGGAATAATGAGAGAGAAAAAAACAATATGAGATGAAATGCAAGGAACCCGATAAAATGAAATACATAAATGTAATATAGGCAACATCAAAACACCAATATAAATGTTCACAACAGAGAAGAATAATGAGACAAATGACAACAAGTAAGCATGAGCTAAGCTAAAAGGAACACAATAAAAATAAAATACATAAATGTAACATAGGCAACATGAAAAATACAATTAAAAATTCACAACAGAGAGAAAAACTGAGAAAAAAGATGACAAAAAAACCAGAGATGAAACGCAAGAAACAAGATTAAATACATAAATGTATTTCAGGCAAAATCAAAGTACCAATATAAAAATGACAAGAAAGAGGAATAAAGTTATATATGACAGAAACAAAACATGAGATGAACTATAAGGACCATGACAAAAATAAAATACATGCATGTATATAGGCAAAATGAGAAAAGCAATATAAAAATTCAGAACACAGAGGAAAATGGCACAAACGAGAGAAAGAAAACATGAGATAAACTATAAGGAGCAGGATAAAATAAAATACACAAATATTGACAAAATTGACAACAATATAAAAATTCATAATGGAGAGGAAAAATGAGACAAATGAGAAAAAGAAAGCATCAGATGAAACATAATAAACGATAAAATACACAAATATAGGCAAAATGACAAACCAATATAAGAATTAAAAAAGAGGAATAATGAGACAAATGAGCAAAAGAAAGCATGTGATGAGCTATAAAGAATGTGATAAAAATAAAATGCGTCAATGTCACATAGGCAAAATGTAAAAAAAGATGTAGAAATTCACAAGTGAGACGAATAATGAGAGATAAGATCAAAACAAACAAAACATGAGATGAAATGCAGAGAACAAGGTAAAATGAAATACAAAATGTAATATAGGCAGGCCAGCTGAGTGGTGCATTGGTTAAGACTTGGCTTGGGATGCCAGCTCTGAGCAGCAGGCCAGTTCGGATCCCACATGAGGGCCAGTGACACTGCCCTTTACAGCTAAGATGGTGAACAACACCTCCACCTGGAGCTGGGCTGCTGTGAGTCGAAGGCCACAGCTTAAGCTGCAGTGGGACAGGCCGGCAGCTGGCATCACTTTCATGAGCTGCCTTGAGCCGCTAATGGCCAGCGAGTGACTGCCTCACCCAAGAAGAGCACAATGATAATACCAACTTGGGCCAGTGAAGCGATGTCCTCCACAACTAGACTGAAGAACGAAAGGACAGCAACTTGTCTGTTCCCCTTCCCCGGTTCCCCAAAGCTGTTCCCCTCCCCCAATTCCCCAATAAAATCTCAACAACAACAAAAATGTAATACAGGCAACATCAAAACACCGATATAAATGTTCACAACATAGAGGAATAATGAGACAAATGACATCAAGTAAGTATGAGAGCTCTAAGGAACGTGATAAAAATAAAATACATAAATGAAATACAGGCAAAATGAAAACAAGGATATAAAAATTCACAACAGAGAGGAATGAGACAAATGACAAAAAAAAAACATGATATGAACTCTAAGGAACATGATAAAAAAAACCACATAAATGTAATATAGACAAACAGAAAAACAATGATATAAAAATTTACAACAGAGAGGAATAATGAGACAAATGACAAAAACAAAGCATCTGATAAACTATAAGGCAATGATAAAATAAAATACATAATTAGAGGCAAAATGACAAAACCCATATAAACATTTACAACAGAGAGGAATGAGAAAAATGACAAAAGGAAAGCAAGAGATGAGCTATAAGGAAAGGGATAAAAAATAAAACATAAAAATAACATAGGCAAAATGTAAAAATCCATGTAGAAATTCACAACAGAAGGGAAGAGCATTTATTTATTTTTTTTGAGGGCAGTGTCTCCGGCCCTCACATGTGGGGTCAGAACCAGGGCCGCTGGCATCCCAAGCCAGCTCTCAACCACCGTGCCACTCGGCCGGCACAACAGAAGGGAATAATGAGAGAAAAGATAACAAAGAAAACATGAAATGAAATACAAGGAACATGATCAAATGAAATTCATAAATATAATATAGACAAACAGAAGAAAAAGATATAAAAATTCACTACAGAGGGGAATCAGACAAATAAATGACAAAATAAGCAGGATATGAGCTATAGGAAACATGATAAAAATAAAATACATAAATGCAATATAAGCAAAATGAAAAAAACAGTATAAAATTCTCAACAGAGAGGAATAAAGAGACAAATGACAAAAAGAAAGCATTACATAAGCTACAAAGAACTTGATAAAAATAAAATACATAAAGGTAACCCAGACAAAATGGTATAGAAATCCACAACAAAGAGGAATAAAGAGACAAAAGATAAAAAAGAAAACAGGATGAAATGCAAGGAGCATAATAAAAGAAAATACATAGACGTAATATAGGCCAATTGAAAAAATCGATGTGAGGGCCAGCTGAGTGGCTCAGTTGGTTAAGAGCTCGCTCAAGAGTGCGAGCTGAGCTCTGAGCAACAGCTGTTCGAGGCCAGCCCGAGCTGAGTTGCCGTTGAGCTGCCAACAAGTGGCAGGATGGCTCAGCTAAAAAAAAAAAAAAAAAAAAAAAAAAAGGAAAAAGAAAAAATCGATGTGAAAATCCACACCAGAGAGGACTAATGACACAAATGACAGAAAGAAAACATGAGATGTTCAACTACAGGATGGGAAGTTGGAAGCGAGAGGGAGGAGCAAGTGCTGTGGGTGACTCACCAACCCCCGGAGGGGAGCCTAGAGCAGGAAAACACGGTTGGTGGGCACTTCCCATAGCCAGCTGTAGCAAAGCACAAGATAAGCATCCCTGAGCAGGGCAGGCCTGTTGGAGCCCCAGGAGTTGCTGGTTGGAACACACTTTTTTTTCTTCTTAAAAAGTCCCCTAAACATTTCGTGAATTACTGGTTTGGTGATGAACTCCTTTAGCTTTTACTTGTCTGGGAAGCTCTTTATCTGTCCCTGAATTATTATTATTATTTTTAGTTTCAGGTGTAGAAAACAATGTAATAGTTAGACATTTATACATACCCTTCACTAGCCCATGTTGATATTATCATTGCGCTCTTCCCGGTTGAGTTGCTCGCCGGCCATTAGACAGCTGCTCACAGCAGCTCACAGCAGCTGAGGAAAGTGCACGCCAGGTGCCGGCCAGGCCCACTGTAGCCTACAACGGCGACTCAAGGCAGCCCAGCTTCAGGTCGAGCTGTTGTTCACCATCTGACCTATAGAGAGCGCAGCATAACTGGCCCCCTATGTGGGATCCGAACCAGGCCCTGCTGCTCAGAGCTGGCATCCCAAGCCAACTCTCAACCAACGCGCCACTCGGCCGGCCCTTCCTGACTTCTTTTGAGGTCAGGGTGGGCTCCCTCCTCCCCTGGTGGTGTCTCCACCTGGGGTTGAGGCTCCAAAGCTTGGGCCAGGTCAGGGCTCTGTGAGAAGAGGAAGGACTCAGGCTGCTGCCAAGCTCACCACCTCTCCAGAGGAGATGTCACTCACTAAGTAGAGAGGAGGAGGGCTGTGGTTTTCTGGGGACAAATGGAGGTTGAACACCTCACTGTTAGGGGTCCCTGTCCTTCCTCCTGACTTAAGAGGGGTAAAAGCTGCCCCTGGGACAGCCATGGACAGTACCTTACTCTACCCCTTCTGATATCAGTGCCCCTGTGTCTGTAAGGAACATGATCTTACCTCCAGGTATCTCTCGGGGTGACAAGCTTTCGTTGTGTGGTTTCCACCATCCATTTCACATATGTTTATTAAGCATCTGTTAGGGTTGGGGGACATCTGGAAGTGTTCTGGCAATTTCCATGATCATTAAGGATGTCCTTGCCCTGGAGGCAGCAGCTCCACTGGTATGACTAGATCTCCTAAAGAAACTACAACCTGTGCATAAGAAGCGGTTTCAATCTACTGCCTTTCACTAGGGGAATTAAGTCTGGTTTTGCCCACAGTGGGCTCTCACACCCAGCACTTCAAATGAAGATTTACATACAACAAAGATACGGGTGCAAAAGAGTGAGTTTTTTTCTCAAACACAGAAAAAATAACCACAAAAACAAAAAAACTCCTGTTACAAAAAATACTTAGCTTAAGACGCCTTTATATAAAAGTAAAAAAAACACAACTACACGATGTTTCATTTATGAATACAAACTCGGATAAAAGGAGTTAGACATGCATGGGATCGGACCTCCTCTCCCGGGTAGTGGGGATTCTGGGCAAAGAGGAGGGAAGGCATGAGGAGGTTGTGTGGATATTATGTAACATTTGTCCCTTTTCTTAAAAGGGAGATATCAGCAAATATCTACAATGTTCACATCTGTGAAATAGATGAGTGTTACAGCAGTTTATGTGTGTAGGAAATACTTCATGATTAAAATGAAAAATGTATGTATTCTATATGTGACATCTCTCCATGTCAAAGAGTCTAAATCTCCCTCAACTTACTGTCACCCATTTCATGGCTGCAGAATGTTTCACTAAATGGACAAAACATATTGGAAAAAAACAAATGATGGACATAAATTGTTTGCACATTCTTTAAACTGTAGGAAATGCCAGACCATTCTTTACATATATCTTTGGATGTGTGTCTGACTATTTCTATGGATTAAATTAGTAAAACTGGGAATTTCTCAAGAATGAACATATTTTCAATTTTGTTAATATCTTAGCATATTTCTCCTGCAAAAGTTTATACTTTTACTTTCCACGGGAAGATTTGAAACAACTCTCTTTTCTTGTGTTCAAGCCTAGACATTATCAATCTTTGTAGTATAGCTAACAGTTTACCATTTATTAAGTCATGTAATATCCCAATAATCCTATGAGGTGAGCAGTACCTTTGTCCCCATCTCACAGATAACTTAACTGAGGCACAGAGAAGGAAAACGACTTGTCATTTTTACATAGCCAGTTAGTGGCTGAGCAGGGACTTGAACGCTGGCAGATGGGCTCCAGAGCCCATTCACTACATTTTTCCCCAAAAAGCCTGCAAAAATTCTGATCTAAGTTAGCAGTAATGTTCACAGAAAAGGACGGGGTAGTACAAGTCAGTCTTTGAGTATTTGCAGAAGTGGGCTTTTTAGCCTGGTATGTGGCAAGTATTCATATTTGTGCCGTGTGCTTGAAAAAAGTGTATCACAACATAATATGATTTCCAAGATGTAGCAGAGCAAAGAATCGGCACACAAATGATAAATGAGAGTGAGCACGAAGGGAAAGACTTGAGTGAATTCATTCACCAATTAATGATTCAGGGCTTAGTATGTGATATGAGCAACATCAGTAGTAGGTTACTTTCACAGAGTCTGTCCATTTTAGTCTTGTGTTAATTTTCACATATTTTAATATTATTAATTCATGGTACTAAATTTATTATTACTCAATTCATAGTTACTTTTATTTATTTATTCATTTATTTATTTATTCATTTATTTATTTTAGAGGGCAGTGTCACTGGCCCTCATATGTGGGATCTGACCGAACCGGGGCCGCTGGCATCCCAGGCCAGCTCTTAACCACCGCGCCCCTTGGCCAGCCCACATAGTTACTTATTTTTATACTTTCCTTTTGCTTATGCCCTATTATTTACCTTTATTAGAACTTTGTACTTCAGTTTGTCCATTTAATATATTTTATATTTCTGTATTTTATTTGATCATGTTCTTTTATATTTTATGGTTACTTTTCATTTGTGTTATTATTTATCTTTACCATGAATTCTTATTTCAGCTTGCTTATTTTATATATTTTACATTTATATACTTCATGCATCAGCACATAAGTACATGTGCGAGCCCTGTAAGAGGAAGGCCTGGGACTCAACTCTCCCTCGTCTCACTCAACCACAATCTTCCCTGATTTTTCACAGCCAGAAATTATGGAGACTTCCTGATTTGGCACTGGAGCCCTGGGCTGGCAAGCCTCTTCTGGGCTTGGGACCCCTCGCTTCTGAAGCTGAGGGGAGACTATAGTAATCTTACATATCCTTTTGCTTTCTAACCCCCACTCATGGGTGTGGGACCAGCCCTTTCCAGGTGTCTGCCCCTCCCACCATCTCCAGGTGGCTTCTTCTGCATGTCCTCTGTTATGGGACTGCTGTTTAGCTAGACCTCATGTGAGTCTCAGTGCTGGTTGTTGTGTATGTTGTGTCATTGGAAGTAATCCCTGGTCGTTCGCTAAAGATGAAGGAATTCACAGACTAGTCTCAGCCAGAAATGAGGAGAGCGAGGACAGGTTTTTTTATTCAAGTCAGGAGGTGGGCAGCTAATGGCAGTGTCTCAGGGACACAGCTGCCCAGGGAAGTAAGGGGAGAAACACCAGCAGCAGTGGGGAGGGGAGGTGCCAGAATAGGTGAGCTTTTTCTCATATAGAAAAGCGTGGTTAAATTTCCTTTCAGCAGATGTGACATGTACTCTGAGTTTGTTTGATTGGCATATGTTGGTTATATAAGTAGTTTCTGTGCATGCTCTACAGAAAAACCCACCGTGGGACCAAGCCTGAATGTTCATTTTGTTTTACTTGTACTACAATGAGGCTAGACTTCTAATAAGGGACAGGTTTCAGCAGTTTGCAGGTTTACGAGGAACCAGTTAATACCAGTTGGGTCTTATCTCTTATTTTTAGGAGTGTTTGGACATTTTGATTGATTTCTAGGGGTTGAGCCTGGGGGCGTTCCTGGGGAGGGGATGCAGGCCTGGGCTGTCCCCGTTCAGGCTCACTTTGATTAACCCTTTTGTGTCTCATCACTGTACTTTAGTTGTAACATCTCCAGCTTTGTTTTTGTCATTTGTGTTATTATTCCTCTCTGTTATGAATTTTTATATCATGTTTTTTCATTTTCCCTATGTTACATTTATGTATTTTATTTTTAATGTGTTCCTTATAGCTTATCTCATGCCTTCCTTTTGTTGTTTGTCTCATTTTTCCTCTCTGTTGTGAATCTTTATGTTGGAGTTTCCATTTTGCATATTTGATATTTATTTATTTATTTATTTATTATTAATTAATTTTTTTCTAGCACGAGTCGAGGCAGCAACCTTGCTGTTAAGAGCACACGCTCTATCCACTGAGCAATCCAGGCAGCAGCTGAGTTCAAACTGCCCATATTTGATATTTATACAATTTAGCATATTCTGATTTATTTTGTTGTACACTTTTTGTTATTTGTTATTATTTACCATTAGTATGAATTTTTATATTAGGTTGTCGGAAAAGTCATCACTTGTTTTTTCTGTTTTCTGTTGCAAAAATGGGTCATGACTTTTCCGACAACCCAATATTTATGCATTTTTTTCTTATTGTGTTTTTAGTATTTTATTAATAAGCAGTTATGTTTATTTTAGTTTCTAATAGCCATTTTTATTTGTTTTACCTTTTTTCCTATCATTCTTTAACTCATATGCTCAAATATGACTACATATATTGCAGCCATTTTGACAGACTGATCTGTCCCTGTGCATTTACAACCAGCAAGGGCATGACCAGTATTGAATATACATATGTGTTTGTTTATATTTGTATATATTACATATATATGTAGTTGTTCAACTATATATTTTGCAGTGAATATGTGCTTGTGTCTTTTAGTTTAATATTTACAAAACTGTATCTACTTGTTTTGGTTTAAAATTTTAAAAGTACCATTATGGTATTATGGTACTTTTAAAAACGTATTAGTGGGGCCGGCCGAGTGGCGCAGTGGTTAAGTGCTGGCTTGGGAAGCCAGCGGCCCCAGTTCGGGTCCCACATATGAGGGCCAGTGACACTGCCCTCAAAAAAAAATTTAAATGAAATTAAAAAAAATAAAAAATGCATTAGTGATCTGGCTCTGAGTTATTTATTTATTTATTTTTAATTCTTTTATTGTGAGATAAACATTTTTTTAATTAGTTTCAGGTGTACAACACAGTGCAATAGTTGTACTTTTTACCCCTCAAAGTGACAACACCCCCTCCCCCAGTTCGCCACCCACTCCCCTCCCATATCATACATATCTATTACAATTTCTTTGACTCCCTTCCACAGTATACTCCACATCCCGTGACTATCTATATATTCAATTACAGTTGGCATACAATATTATATAACATCAGCTTCAGGTATACAGTGCAGTGATCAAGCCTCTACTCCATCCATGAAATGGTCTCCCTGACAAGACATGTGACCATCTGACACGCCACAAAATTTTTACAACATTACCATATTCCCCAAACTGTGTTTCAAATCCCTGTGGCAATATTGTAGTTGCCTATTCACGCTGTCTAATCCCTTCCCCTTCTCCCTTATCCCCACCCCGCTCCCAACTAGCAACCCTCAGTTTTTCCTCTATATGTAAAAGTCTGTTTCTGTTTACTTTGCTCATTCATTCAGTTTTTCAGATTCCACATATAAGTGAGATCATATGGTATTTGTCTTTCTCCGACTGACTTATTTCACTTAACAAAATAGTCTCTTCACAACATTATCAATTACATTTCCAAAACTGCCCCCATATCCCTGTGGCAACATTGTAGTCACCACCTACGGTGTCCAAAACCTTCCCTCTCTCCCTCATCCCCACCCCCTCCCAGTGAGCAACCATCAGTTTTTCCTTTATATCTGCTTGATATGATTTCAATCTTCTTAAATTTACTGAGACTTGTTTTGTGGCCTAATGTGGTCTATCTTGGAAAATGTCCCATGTGCACTTGAGAAAAATGTATATTCTGTTGTTTCAAGTGAAACGCTCTAGAACTATTGACAAAATCCAGCTGGTCTAAAGTGTCATTGAAGGCCACTCTTTCCATGTTGATTTTCAGTCTAGAGGATCTGTCCATTGGTAACAATGGGGTGTTGAAGTCCCCTACCACGATAGTGTTACTGTTAATCTCTGTCTTTATGTCTGTCAAAATCTGTTATATATAATTAGGAGCTCCTATGTTGGGTGCATAGATGTTTATTAGGGTTATAGTGCCCTTCCTTGTCTCCTATTGCAGTCCTCATTTCAAAGTCCACTCTGTCCAAAACAAGTACTGCTACTGCAGCTTTTTTTTCTCATTTCCATTTGCATGAAATATCTTATTCCATCTGTAAATAGCATATACATGGGTCCTATTTTCTTATCCACTCAGCCACTCTCTTGTCTTTTGATTGGAGCATTTAGCCCATTCACATTTAAAATGATTATTGATAGGTGCATATGGATTGCCATTTTGTTATTTGTATTCCTGATCTTCCTGGGTTAGCTTGTTTACCCCTTTCTTTTGTTTAAAAAAAGCCCTTTTAACATTTCTTGCAATTATGGCTTGGTGGTAATGAATTCCTTAAGCTTATTCTTTTCTGAGAAGCTCTTTATTTCTCCTTCAATTTTAAGTGATAGCCAAGATGAATAGAGCAATCTTGGTTGTAGGCCTTTATTTTGTGTCACTTTGAATATCTCCTGCCACTCCCTTCTGGCCTGCAGAATTTCTGTAGACAAGTCAGCTGTTAGTCTAATAGGAGTTCCTTTGTATGTAACCTGCTGTCTTTCTCTTGCTGCTTTTAGGATTCTGTCTCTATCTTGAACCTTTGCCATTTTAAATATGATGTGTCTTGGTGTGAACCTGTTTGGGTTCAACTTGTTTGGAACCCTCTGCACTTCCTGGGCATGTATGTAGATTTCCTTCACCAGGGTAGGGAAGTTTTCAGTCATTATTTTCAAATACATTCTCGATCCTTTGCTTCTCTTCTCCTTCTGGCATTCCTATGATGTCAACGTTGTTGCGCATCATTTTGTCCCATAGGGCTCTTACACTGTTTTCATTGTTTTTTATTCTTTGGTCTTTTTGGTATTCCAACTCGGTGATTTCTGCTATTTTGTCTTCCAAATCGCTGATCCAGTTCTCTGCATCATGTACTCTACTGGTGATTCCTTCGAGTGTGTTCTTCGTTTCAGTTATTGTATTCTTTAGTTCTAACTGGTTGTTTTTATGATTTCTCTATCCTTCCTTATGTCCTCACTAAGTTTGTTAAACATTCTTATCATCAGTGTTTTAAATTCTGTCTCTGAAAGGTTGATTCCCTCTGTTTCATTTAGTTCCATTTCTAGAGGTTTCTTCTGATCTTTTACTTGTGACATGTTTCTTTGTTTCCTCATTCTGGCTGCTGTTCTGGGATTGCTTTGATGTATTAGATAGATCACCAGGAGAGCCCTGGCTGGATCACGCAGGCACACAGTTCACGGCCCAACACTCCCAGGAAAACTTCCAGTCTCAACCTGTCCCAATCAGCTTCTCACAGATCAGGCTGAGCAGCCCAACAACCAATCACTAGCCTGGCAACTCTGCATGTGCAGTGCAGAGAGCGGGGACCCGAGGCAGCTTGCGCACTCCCGCATCTCAGTGAGCAGCCTGTTGGAGCCAGAGGGCACCTGCCCAGTGTTTCCCTGGCAATGCAGTATAAGCCAGGTGGAGGGTGGGGATCCAAGGCTGCATGCGCGCGCACGCACACACGCACTTCTGTGCCAATTCCACCAGACCAATGAGGTCCCGAACCTGACCCTCTGTGGGAAAAATGGTGCCCTCCTGTATACCACTCATGTGCAAGCTCCACACCAGGGGAACCATGGTCCCCAAACCTCCAGCTTCTGCACCAAAGGTGCTCAGTTCAGTCTGTCCCTACAGGCTCCTGGGCTCTGCTCACACAGCCACTCCCTCCACCAGGAACCGGGTGAGTGCTCACCAGCGAGCGAGCCAGTGCACGGGCCCCACTGATTCTCTAGCCGCCCTCAGCCTCACTGAGCTGGGCAAAGAGAGTCCTCATTAATTTCTACTACCAGCTATTGTGGAACCCTTCTTCCCGGCTAAGGAACTGTGGGCTGGTGAGCTTGGTGTGCAGCCAAAGCGTCTCTCCCCCAACTGGAGAAGCTTCCCCATGGCTGAGGCGTCCCTCACGGGGTTTGCCCTTTCTTGTCTCCGCCCCTCCTACCAGACTTGATGTGGCCTCCTCTTTAAGTTCTTCATTTAGAGGCTCTGTTCATCTAGTGTTCCGGGGACTTCCCGGGTTGAATGTTGTATAAATTATTTGTAATTTTGGTGTGATCCTGGGAGGCAGTTAGCACAGCATGTCTATTCCGCCAGCCATTTTTCCTGAGTTATTTTTAAAATATTTTCCTTCAATTGTGAGCCAAATTTTAAAAACCAGGGTTTTACAAATTTCACTTTGTGAAACTGTTTGCTATTTTGGCCTTTGTTAAAATGTTTGCTATTTTTCAAATTTACTTTGTGAAACTGTTTGCTATTCTGGCCCCTGTTAAAATGTTTGCTATTTTACAAATTTCACCTTATGAAACTGTTTGCTATTCTGGGCCTTGCTAAAATGTTTGCTATTTTGCAAATTTCACCTTGTGAAACTGTTTGCTATTCTGGTCCTTGTTAAAATGTATGCTATTTCTGGCCCTGATGTCTTTAAGGACTCTGGCTTAGCCCCTCCCCTTCATTTATAAGTCTGTAACCTTAACAAAATCTGGCACTTCTCTTGAGTCCCTCCACCGTGCACAGTGCCTTTCCTTTCTGCTGGAGCAATGAGTACTTTAAACGTTTTTGGATTTTTCTTTGAATTTCTCTTTTTAATGGCATTGGCCTCTCTGTATTACTGTTCAGTCTGCTGTATAAATTAAGATCCAAACACAGAACAAGTGTTACCAGGTGTGAAGTCGTAGCTGAGACTGAAGTACCTACCTATTATGTTTTCCAAAAATACGATAATTTCATTTATAAAATAGATGCTTACATCCATTCTATTCCCTGTCAAGGTGACATTTCTCGTGGATAAGATGATGCTACTTTTAGAGAAATTAATGACGTATCTAAACTTAACGACATTCATAAAACACATATTTATGTTTTCAATGCAGAGTATTCTTCAGTTTGTAATGAGAAAGATTAAAACTCTTATTATAAACCATTTTATTAAACTGGTGGAAAAGATCACCTATTTCTTTAAGAAGAAGAATCCCGATGAACCAAACTGTGAAACTATGGTTTAAGATAAACACTATAAATACACATGGAAAAAGATTATACTTTCTGAATGAACAACATTTTGTCTTCCAGGATGTCTCATAACTAAAATGATCTATTGATTTATAACTAAAATGAACTAAAATGATCTCAAATTGAAAATACCCACAATTGAAACTATTTCTTCAAGAAGTTTTACCAGTCATCTGCTTTCATCATTTTATCAAATCAGATTGCCAAAGATGACGAATTTAAAACTGAATAAAATAAAACTAGTGGTACGCACCATGTAGTGAATGGCCTGTTTCTGTGGTGAGCTCTGTCTCAAAGGGACCGGGGCTCACACAGGTCAGAGCCAAGGGATGCAGGTGGGGAAGACATCTGTACTGGGGAATGGGGGTGGCCTGTTAGGGGGCTTGAGCCTGGATGGGTTTAGAGAGCAGGGGAGGGCAGGTCCAAAAGCTAAAATTGGCAACATGAGTCCTCAGTGGCTTTGAGGACTACCTGCCTCACAGGAGAATCTCCAGGGAGGCTGAGTCCACACTCTGTGTGGTTTGGGGGGACAATTCTTGACGTGAGAGAGGGACATGGAAAGAGACCCGAGTAGAAATGACAGCCTAGAGGCTAAACTGGGGGAGTAAATAAGGCGCAGAGAAAGTTTGCAAAGCAAAGGCTTCCTGATGTCATCTGTTTGGTATGAGAGGAACGGATCCGCCCCTTCATAAAGTATTGTCAGCACCTTCTCAGGTGGCTGGAAGAGCTCCTGAGCTACATGCTCCTGATGGTGAAAAGTTTTGAAAACTAACCTGATCTGTGCATGTTCCTTCCAATACACTATTTTTGAATCCTAACTGGTTTAACATCAAACCGGCCCTTAGAAAAAACCAAGGCAATAACGGACATGCACGTTGGACAACTTCAAGGGCATGTTATGCTACAGAGGTCCTTTCTGTAAGACGAAATAAAACTGTAGCTCCGACTCCTGGAGAGGACCCTGACCCCACGTTTACCCCAGGCATCTAGAGTCCTGGGCTCCACAACCCTCACCCCTTTCCTCACTTCCTTCAACGCACCAAGCTCCAAGGACATCCAGCCCTTTATCCCCTTCCATCAGGCACCCCAAAACCCACTGTCAGGCTGCTCCTCAGCCTCCATTCTGTACCTCCTTTGTGGACACTTACTCCCAGTTTCTTAGGGATCTGGCTCTCTCCAGGCCTAGGAGAAGAATCTTGGAGTGCTGAGGAGGGGATGCTTTGCATTTCTGTGGAATCCCTGAACAGGGTGACACCACCCCAGCATGCCACTGTCCACTCTGTAATGGACCTCATGGACCATCTGTCCTTGACACTGGGGAGGTACCATTACGTGACGGACTTCTCAAATGCCTTTTTCTCCATCAACATTGCACCGGAGTGCCAGGAGCAGTTTGCCTTCACTTGGTAAGGACCACAATGGACATTTGTGTTCCTGCCGCAGGGGTACCTGCACAGCCCGGCAACCTGCCCATGGACTTGTGGCCCAGGACTTGGCCACCTAGAAACATGCCCCCATGGTGTCATTGTTTTATTATGTTGATGATATAATGTTAATCTCTGATTCTCTTACAGATCTTGAGAACGAGGCGAGGACCCTCAGAGTGACACTTAACGACTAGGGGTGCACTGTCAATGAGGCCAAAGTCCAAGGGCCTAGATTGTCTGTCAAATTCTTGGGAGTTATCTGGTTGGGTAAGACCAAGGTTATGCTGGAGGCTGTCATTAACAAGATCCAGGCCTATCCAGCCCCAGAAACAGTTAAACAGCTCCAGATCTTTTTGGGCCTCTTGGGGTATTGATAGGTGTTCATACCCCACTTGGACACCAAAACATGCCCCCTTCATGGTCTAACGAAGTGGAGTACAGCATGGGACTGGATCTCCAGGGTGGAGGAAGCCTTTACAGCTGCCAAACAGGCTATGGCTCAAGCCCACACCTTGCGGGTCACTGATCCTACCCTTCCATTCCTGCTGATGGTTCAGGTGCAGGAGCAGGGCTTTGGTTGGTATCTGTGGCAGACCCATGGGACCAGAAAGGTGCCCTTGGGTTTCTGGTCTCAGCTCTGGAAGGGAGCTTAGCAAAGGTACTCCCTTCCTTTGCTAAGAAGGAAGCAGTTAGCTACCATTTACGCAGCCCTAGTGGCCTGTGAGGCCATCACAAGTCCTGTACCTGTAATGGTGCAGTCCATATACCCGGTCAAGGATTGGCTGTGGTCATGGCTTAGGGCGCCCAGGACAGGGGTGGCCCAAACTCCAACACTGACCAAGTGGGGAGCATATTTGGAGCAACGGGACACATTTAGCTCCAGTCCGCTGTCCCAACAGCACCCTGTAGAGGTGGCCAACAGGTACAAGGAAGGAAAGCCACCTGTCCCTGTCAGGGCATGGTACACAGATGGCTCCTTTCTGGGCCAACCCCCCAGAAAGGGGGTTGGACTGCAGTGGAGTACAATCAGAATCAGAGGTATTCTGGTATTGAAACCAGCCTAAGCCAGAGCAGCCAATGGGCTGAGCTCAGGGCTATCTGGCTGGTGCTTACCCACAATGCAGGGGACGTGCATGTCTGCACTGACTGGGCAGTGTTCCGAGGTCTCACCCCATTGGGCTGCCCAGGGGTGGATGATAGGACAGCACCCCCTGTGGGGACACACCCTCTGAGAGGATCTTTGGTCATGAGGTAAAAGCCAGGCAGCTCTGATTTACCACGTCCTGGGCCATAAGCCATCCCTCTCCCCTGGAAACAAAGTGGCAGATGCACTGACACAGGTCTGCTCTTCCTGTCCTCTCTCCTTCAGTGATGAAGGATGCCACTAGGGGCCCTTGGTTACATCGGAAGCTAGTGCATGTAGGCCCGAGAACCATGTGCCAAGTAGCCCAGTGCTGGGGCATGCCTCTGACAGTGGCAGACACCACAGAGGCTATTTGATCATGTCCCCAGTGCACGAGCCACCACCCCCATCAGCGGCGATTGCTTACTCAGCCTTTTGAGCAGGGGCAGTGCCCACTATAGGTGGGGCAGGTGGATTATGTGGGGCCACTTCCCCAGGTTGCGGGCAAGGGGTACCTGTTCACAGCGGTGGACACCACCACCGGCTTGGGATTTGATTGACCTACTGTCACCTCTTCACAACAGGATATCCTATGTGCCCTGGAGCAGCTGAGCACTGTGTATGGGCGGCCCCTCACCATATCGAGAGACCAAGGATCCACTTCATGGGGCAGTGAGCTCAGCAGTGGGTGAAAGAACAGGACACAGAGTGGCAGCCGCACGTCCCCTATCGCCCGCAGGCTGCGGGTGTGATAGAGCGTTTCCACAGGCTGCTGAAGGAAAAGCTCTGGGCCCTAAGAGGAACAAACCCATGGAAGCAATGGGCATCCTAGGTACCGTTAGCGTTGCATCTGCTAAATGAGCAGCCGCAAAACACAGGCCAGTCACCGCTAGACAGATTGGTAGAGGGACTGCCACACACCCTCAAGGTAGTGCCGGAGTCAAGCAAGCCCGAAGACTTGCCCTGGGTACAGCAGGGAGCTTTGCTCCCGCCAACCGAGGAAACTCTGTCTGAAGGCCAGACACGAACATGGACTTGGCCATGGAAGACTGTTGTCTCCCGGGATCCCTGGGTTGCCTTGGTAGAACCTTTGGGGCCCGGAGCTGGTCGTGGACTGCAAGTCCAGCCTTTGCTGTGCTCCTGGCCGACCCCCTTGCAGGTCACCTTGCCACAAAACGGAGGAGGGAACTTGCTACGGGGTACCTTTGCATTGGTCCTGTGGCCTTTGCCTTTGCTGCAGGTCCAGGAAATGGACCTGCCTTCCCCTACGGTTTTGGGGGAAACGGTGTGGTATCACCATCCAGAAGCCTGGACATTGGCAGTTACCATCCTTTCCCAGGATAGGAAAATGGTTTGTGTACTGCAAGAAGGCAGGGATTTACCGTCAATGGTCTCTGTCTCTTTACTGTTCTATTATCCAGCCTAGGCGCAGGCAACAGTATCCTGGCCTGAGCCCATGTCTTTGCCCAAGTGCACAACGTCTCCCAGAGCTGGGTGTGTATGAAGCTCCTCACATCGGTGGCTGAAGGACTCCCATGGTGCATAACACTGGCTACAGCCTCAATTTGGACTGTACTGCACTTCTGGTGGATGACCAGAGACTGGACCTCACGTTGGAAAGCAGTACACACTCTTCTACCACTCGGATACCACAACGCCCCACCCATGCTGGGCTATGCAGTGAATAATGGGTAGCGATGGCTGACAGGGGAGCACGTGGAAATGCTAGGGCAGGCCCCTCACTGTATAGAGCAGGTGTGAGCCATCTCGAACCGCCCTATGGGGTGGACGCCGAAAGAGTTATGTGGCCACATAATGAGGGTGCAACGCCTAAGGTTTTGGTGGGACAGAAGGCAATACGTGGGCACACAACCCACAGATATTCTCCCAGCTGGTTATTTATGGGTTTGCGGCCTGTACGGGTGGCCCTACCTTCCGGCCCACTGGATAGGCCGATGTACATGGGGTTGCCCATATATTACAAGGAGAGTTTTGGACATGCTCTCACAGCAGCCCCAAAACAAGGATGCAATTTATCATAGGTGGCATCGCCACAAATGGGCAGCTTGGTGGTTTTAGCCACTGGCCATTTTTCTCCCCAGGGCTGGGACTATTGTTGTGTAGCTACAAGTGGAGGCCCTGGCTGAGCTCTAGGGCGGCAGTGTCCTTGCTAGTAGATGAAACTGCGCAGATGAGGAAGGTCATACTACACAACCGCATGATCCTTGATCTTATAATGCCAGCACAGGGAGGTACGTGTGCCCTCCTGCACACAGAGTGCTGCATTTACATACCCAACCACCAGGAGCAAGTGCAGAGTGCCTTAAAGGAGGTGGACACACAAGTCCAGGCCATCCATGCACTGATTGAGGATCCTTTGACTTACTGGAGGTCTCACCTAAGCTCTACCTGGTGCTGGGTGACAACCTTTGTAGCTGTCATGGCCAGCACCCTTCTTATTTTGTGCTGTGCCTTATATTTTTGCTGTGGTCTTTGGGTTCAGGGTATGGCCCTTAGAGAAAAGGTGCAGTCCCAAACCATGTAGGGGTGGAGTGTGGGGCCTTTGGGTTAGGAAATGTTAACAGGCTTTGGAGATCTGCCAGCACCTCCCCCTTGGGTAGGGCAGAAGGGAGGACACGACTTGCTGATATACATTTCCTGTTATGCTGTTCTGTTAATTGCTTGTAAATATCCTTCCTGTGCACATGTGTGCTGGCACCATGCACCTGTTGTTTGTGTGAGGGTATAAGTCCCCACTTCCATTTTGGATCGCACTCTCTCTAGCCCTAGCCTCGGATCAATAAAGAGCTGCTGCTGCATTTATGGAACACAGTCGGCCTAGTGCCTTCTTTCAGCTGGGCACTCACCACTGAGTTCCCTGACTGACACACTCAGACCCGACACTTGTCAGTGCCTCCTGGGCCCTTCCTCCTTAGGAAGATCTCTGAGCTCTGTCACTGACACCATTAGGGACTTAGAGGGTCACACCCAGCCCCCACATCTGTCCCACCCCTGTCCCAATGCAAAGTCAGCACCTCAGCAAGCACATGGGGGTGCTGATGCCCAGACAGGGTGATAGGTCAGGGTGGGAAGGAGCAGACTGACTGGGAGAGGCCCTCAGCATGGGCCCCAGGAGCATATAGGGTGGGCAGGGCTTGGAGAGGGGAGTAGGGAGCTGTGACTGGGAAAGGGGACACCGGTTTCATCCCACACACACCCTTTCTCCTTAGAATCTGCATGTGCAGGCGAACCTGCCTCAACTGTGAACCTGGGAAAATCCTTGTGAGAACAAAGGTCATCTGGAACTTTCTGAATTCTAGTTCCTCAGTCCCCAGAGACTCTCCCTGCCACCGTTGCCCGCCCCCTACAACTCGGAGTCATCAGCCTGTTCCGGAAGTCCTGATCTCCTCCATGTTCCTCTTCCTAAACCAAGACTAACACCCCATATCTTTCCTGCCCTCCCTTTTCCCCATTTGTTACAATTTCCCATCTGAACTCTGCTCAAGACCTCAATCCTCCCTTCATCCTGGGTGGACCTCTGGTTTCCACAGGCCATCTGGCCCTCAGGGATCCATAGGATTCTGCTCTATGCTCTGCAGCATACCCCAACAAACCCAGAGGGTAGAGTCTATTTCCCATTTTCCAGTATCCTGTGTGTGGACTCTCTTTGAGACAGGCACACCCAGTTGTGAAACGACAAAGAAAGCAAAGAACAGGTGGTCACATGGCCCCCACTAAAGCCCATGTGAGTGCATGTAGCACCCAGCCTGCTTTGGCATTCTCTCACAGTCCTGGAGGCCAAAAGGCCCAGAGGACATCACTGTGCAGGAATCAGGTGTCTGTCTGCTGGACCCCACTCCCTTCTCACGCTCTCTGGGGTCACCTCTTTTTGCCTTTACCAGCTTCTGGAGGCTGCTGTCATTCTTGGCTCCTGTCCCCCCAGCACATGAGCCTTCCTTCCCCTGCTCCATGGTCACATCTGCTCTTTTCCTTCTGTTGTCCAGTCTCCCTCTGACCCCCTCTCTCTCTTAACAATATTTGGGGTTACATGGAGGGACCACCCAGATGATCCAGAGCCATCTTTCCATCTCACCATGTGTAACGTCATGACATGTGTAAAGTTTCTTTTGCCAGGAAATGTAACATCTACAGGTTGCGGGAATAATACTCGCGATACCTGAGGGGGCAATTGTTCTCCCTAGCACAGTATTAAAAGAACTTCAAAATATCTTATCTTCATATTTTATTTATTTATTTATTTTCAAAGTACATGCAATATTTTTATTTTAGACATGCTACAAAAGCTATTTCCAAATGTACTAATTTAAAGCAAGCAGATGTAGGTCTGGCCGGCAGAGTGGCACGTTGGTTAAGAGCTGGCTTGGGACGCCAGCGGCCCGGGTTTGGATCCTACATGATGGCCAGTGACACTGCCCTCTACAGCTAAGATGGTGAACAACAGCTCCACCTGGAGCTGGGCTGCTGTGAGTCCCTGGGGACGGCACAGCTGCAGCCCCTGCTGTAGTGGGCTGCCACAAGCTACAGTGAGTAGCCGGCAGCCAGCGTGAGCGGCTGGCAGCTGGTGTGAGCTGCCAAGAGCCACTGTGAGCGGCTCTCCAGAGCCCGGCGACCTGTCTGCCTCACCCGAGAAAAGCGCAATGACGATACCAACATGGGCCAGTGAAACAATGTCCTTCACAACTAGACTGAAGAACAAAAAGACAGCAACTTGTCTGTTCCCCTTCCCTGATTCTCCAACGCTGTTTTCCTCCCTCAATTCCCCAATAAAATCTTGAAAAATAAATAAAGTAAGCAGATGTATACAAATAACAAAAGAAGCAACAATTGTTACATAAGCCCACAGCAGCCAAAGAAACAGGCATGAGACAATGCGCATTTATGCAGCATTAAAACCAGATAATATATTGTGGCCAAGGGAGGGATGGAGGGAAAGAAAAAATGGAGCGAAAGACCCATGTTTGTCAATGCTTTCAATGTGTAATGCTACATTTCTCATTTGATAACCCAGTCAAGGGCTTCAAATGTAATGCAGCACAGCAAGAATGGAGAGAACTGACCCGCACATCTGTCTAATACACATTTTCATAGGTCCTCTTTCAGTGGTAAAGCCATTTGAGCTTCTTTTGAGTTTATTGTTTAATGACAGCTTACTTAACTCAGGCTTTAAACTCTCTAGATATAAACAATGAATTATTTGGTATTTTTTTCTTTTATAATAAAATGTTGCAAGTTTTATTAAAAAGCATACACAATAAGGATCACTATTAGTTTTAATACTCAAAAATATAAAACCATACTTAACAAATCGTTAAGTATTTTAAACGATAACATATCTGAAATCATAACTAGTAAAATATAAATAAACTAAGTATTAGAATTTTGGTTATATAAATGCAGTATGAATACTCTCAAAGCATTACTTACTTTTGAATAGAGATTGCAGATGAAATTTTCTGACGTAACTTCCTGATAGTTCTTAAAGGGACTGTTTGCTATTATGTAGCACAAATATGATTCAGTAATGTAGCATTACATTTTCCTAAAAATTGAATGTTTTACCTTAAATATGATGTAATGGTACAGTTTTTTTAGTGATATATTAGAACACATTAACTCATATAGACTGTAATACAGTCACACTAAATATAGTTTCTTTTGCTTCCCCCAACATTTGAAGACCAAACCACACTATGATTACTGCACTTCTTATCTAGACCTTGCATTTCGGCTGTATTTTCTTTGGTAAACATTGTAACAATTGCTAGGTTGTCCTCTTACAAGATTATCAGATGGTTCATAAATGATAACATGTATGTGTTTAAGATGAAATATTACTCAAAACATTCATAGGTCATATTTTTTCAAGAAGAAATTAAACAAGTTGCAAGCAAGAATAAGATATATGTAAGTCACATATAGAATGAACATAAAACAGTAAAGAAGAATAGGAACAGAAAACAAATCACAATTGTAAAGGTACTGGTTCTGAAATATCTCTTATTATTTTCATACGAGACAGTCACCAAGCTGAGGATATTTTCTTTCATAAGTATACAGCTTTATATTTCCTTTGAAATTCTGCACACACAATGAGTAGTCATTTAGTACACAGGGACATTAAAATATTCATAACATGGCTACAAAAGAAATGCATGTGTTCTTATACACAGTGTATAAACTGACACAGACACAATCAGATTTCTAGTATATGTAGTGCATAGTAAAGAAAACTTAACTGAAACTTAAATTTTTGTTTGTTTTTGTTCTTTGGTTTATGGCCGAGATTTAACTTCTAAACTGCCCAGGAGTTCAGATTCAACTGTTATTAACTTTACTATATATAATGATAATCAAAATGATGACTACATCCCACAGAATCCTAAACACTGTATTTACTGATAATACACTGAAAAGATTTTCCAGGTAAGTAATCTGGTCATCACTGAGTTAACTAAAAATTCAGGTAGAATATTCCCTTCTGCCAGTATTCAAGTTCATCAGGATTTTATTATACAAAGTAAAGAATTTAATCCCTTAATGAAAATCACTATATCCTAAGGTGACTGAAACTCTTTTACAGATCCTAAAGGAAAATCTGTCCCAAGAAGAAGTGGAAAAGTACTCACCAATTTGGTATTTTAAGTAGCAATGGAGGTTTTCAACGGTTCACTTAGCTTTAAAAAAAATCCAAAGACTATGTCTTTGAGACTAAGTAGATACTTTTTAAATAATCTTCCAGAAAGATTTTTAAAGAACTCTCCAAACAAATTTGTTAAGTGTTCAGAGATAGATTTCTAGGGACTCCAAGAACCCTCTGGAACTAATGGCAAAATTATATGCAGATTTTCCTGAGAAGAGTGCCCATATCCCTTCAGACTCTCAAAGGAATTATATCCCCACCAAAATGCTTGTGACTCAAAAGTTTAAAACTGCTTAGTTTAGTGCTTTTAAAATATCTTCATTTTAATATTTATTCAACTTAGCACTTTGAAATGTTAGGCTACAAAGTCATGTAAACTGTTCAAATAAAATATGTAACAGATCTCTTATACAACAACCATTAAATACAAAAGCCATCTGAGAAGAAAAGTCAGTTAAATTTTAATCCTCAGATAATTTCTAAACAGTTGAAAGAGATCATTTTCTTTTTTCCCTACTCAGAATAGATTATAGTGCAATGATACAGCAAGTTAAAATAACAATAAACCCCCAAATGCTTCATTTTCTTAAAACTCCCATTTTCATAGGGGAATTCTATATCTGTGCCAATGGTATTAGTGATTCACAGTATTTAATAATCTTTTTTTGGTCAATAAACCTCTTTCACTATTCTCTGTGTAAAAACAATAAATGATGAGTCATTATGAGAGCAAAAAATTCCCTAAGAAAATATCAGTAAAATGAAGTAACTGGGACTAGCCCTTGGGATTTAATGTCATTAGACTTTCCAGATAATGCTAAAATATAAATAAGAAACTTGACAAAATTATAATTATAAACTGAATTGCATACCCTACTACACTTTGATGCATGTCAGTACTCCAGCATGTACTCTAGTATGTTTTCTTACATCCCATGAAACTCTTGATGTGATACGCATTATCTGTTTCCTCCTGCAGTAGATCAGCCTGCTCAATTGCTTTAAGGACATTTTTCTTGGATGTTTCCTGAACTTCGTCTCCCAAAAGAAACTCATCCAAAATAAAATAAGCCTTCTCAAAATTAAAGATTATATCAAGTTCATACACACTCCAAAATACTGGTCAAGTAATTCCACGTAACGATGAATTATTTCCAGGGTAATCAGTTCATTTCCTAATCCTCATAGCACAGCAAAAACAGACTAGCATATCTCTTGTAAACCATCTTCAGGTCTCGACACTCAAGAAAGCTGCACCTTTTAGGATTCTGTTCTAAAACGGCTTGAACAAGTTCTCTTGTGATCTTTTTCTTCTCTTTGTCTGACAGTGGGACATACCATTTCTGCAGTTGAAGCTTTCCCTGATGACTAAAAAGCAATATAAATTGCATGGCAGTCACAGGCCGCGAAAGCAGAGAGGCTTGGTGGGCGGCAGCAGCGGCCCAGGCTGAGGCCTAGGAAAAGCCCCTGTCGCTGAGCTGAGGAAGAGAAGCCGTGTTGCTTGTCTTATCTTCATATTTTAAAAAGCTTTCAAAAAACAAAAATAATTTAAAAACCCCTACCCTCTCGCATTCCTGTGTACTTGATTACAGTACAATGCTGTCCCCACAGCTGTACCGGCTCAGGCTGCCCGCCCTGCAGGAGGGCCCCATTGCTTCCCACCCCCGTGGACATGTGTGTTGTCAGACTTCCTTCCTGACAATAGGTTCTCCATATCTAAGAGTCTGTTTCTGTTTTGTTTGCTCACTTTTCTTTTTTTTTTTTTTTTAGATTTCACATCTGAGGGAAATCATACAGTATTTGTCTTTCTCTGTCAGACTCATTTTACTTAACATAATGTCCTCCAGGTCCAACCATTTTGTCACAAATGGCAAGATTTCATTCTTTTTTATGGCTAATATTCCATATCATATCTTCTTTATCCATTCGTCTATAGATGGACAATTCATTTGCTCCCATGTTGGGCTACTATTAGTAATGCTGCAATGAACACAGGGGTGCAAGTGTCTTTTTGAATGAGTGTTTACATTTTCTTCAGATAAGCACCCAGAAGTAGAATTGCTTGGACTTATGGTAGTTAGACTTTTAAATTTTGAGGAATCTCATATCCCAATAGACACAGTTTCTTACTACAGTTTCTGAACTTCACACACAGTCCTGAGCTGTGCCCCCCCACACACACACACACACACACACACTGGACTCCCGTGCCCTTGGTTTGTTGACCTGACCTTCCCTTTTCATGGGACTCTTTGCAGCTCGTGTCTCTATAAATTCCAGCATCACCACCTGTGAGTGGTCTGAGCGCCCACTTCTGCAGGGGCTGCCCTTCTAGGTGCACATGTGCAGGGGTGCAGGGTGGTGATAGATCTCTGAAGTCACAGAGGAAGGAACCCCTGCATGGGTCAAGAGAGACCATGGAGAGGGGAAACAGTGTGAGTGGAACAAGGATTCACTGGGGTCACCTCCCCTGGGACTGACCAGGAATACGTGCAGGCTGTGCTCTGGCTCTGTAGCCTCCTCATGCAAAGCAGAGTGTGTGACTACCAACCTTGACAGCAACAAGAAGATCTGTCACTTTAAAACAAAACAGTATTGTCAGCACGTTGTCTGAGGCTTTAAGAGGAGTGCTCTGCATGCTCCTGAGAGTGAACAGTCTTTAAAACTGGACCAATTTGGGCATCATGACTTCCTACCCAAATTCTGAATCTGAGCAGGTTAACATAAAACCAACTGTTGGAAAAAATATATCCTATGTGGGCAAGTTTGGGTTAGTGTTTGGAAGAGCATTTTATAACTTAGAATCTTAATGTATGACGACAGAAAACTGCGGAAATAACTCTGAGGCCTGGAGAGATACCCTCCCTGGGAGCTGAACCTCAATCCTGCCCTGGACCGATCTGTCCTCCCTTTCTCCCTCCGGGTGCCCAGGCTTCTCTTCAGCTGCTCCTGGGGCCTCAGTGATTTTCTCCTCCTCGCAGGCCCCAGGGATCTTACAAACTCAAACTGTGGGCATTGAGGTGGAGAGTTTGCTGCTGTAATGCTCCTGGCCTATATGCTTCAAATGTCAGACCCCAGTCTCCGTTGTGAGAGTCGCCACCTCTTCGTCTCACCGGGTGTGGAAACTCTGCAGCGGTCCCACCCCTACGCCCGCCGCTCATTGCCTCTTCCTGCCCCGCAGCAGTTCCCTGAACCTCTCTAGATCTGACTCCCTCCGCCTCTCCTACCCACCCCAGTCCCTTCCTCCCAGCAGGCGGAGCCCGTCAAGCCCTTGGCTCCACCTTTCTCTTCCGCGGAGTTTCGACTCCCGGAACCCCTCCTCGCTCTAGACAACCTGTCCGCTATGAATTCTGTGCCCTCTCACCCAGTATCAACTCCCTTATTCTGTGTGGGTCCGTTCCTCTGGCGCCCCAGCCACCCTCGTGGGGCTCTGCGCCCCTGAAGGCTGGTGTGTGCTCCTCCTCCCTCGGTCGACCTTACAGGACATTCTCCACCCCTAAAAGCCACCCCACCTCCACCCGTCGCCTTCACCCGGTCCACACCCCACAAGGGGTGCCCTCCCAGGTTCTCGCTGGATTCCCATTCATGCCCAAGGCCTCGAGCCCTCTCGGAGTAGCAGTCGCAGTTCATCGGAGAGCCCATTGCCTCTGGGTTGGTCCTCACACCGCCACCCTACCCTTCAACGGTGCCAGACACTCTGCCTTAGTCTTTATTTTTTATATTATCTGAACCGGACTGCTCAGGCTGTATTGATCAAAAATAAAAATACAGGGCCAGCCGAGTGGCGCGGTGGTTAAGCGCTGGCTTGGGAAGCCAGCGGCCCCTGTTCGGGTCCCACATATGAGGGCCTGTGACACTGCCATAAAAAATCAATCAATCAATCAATAAAAAAAAAATTTTGTGCCTGCTATAAAAAGAAGTTTTGAAAAAGCAGTTTAGGTCTCAATGTGGAAACATTTACGAACATATACTTTTGGATGTATTCTTGTCCTTTGTATGTTTCCCACAGCTGCGTGGGCTTCGCTGGGCGGAAATCTAGGCATCTGCAGGCCGAACACACTCTGGAGGCTGTGGGGGCAAGCATCTCCTTGTCTCCAGCTTGGGAGGCCGTCCCTATCCCTTGCGTTTTGGGCAGCATCAGGCAGCTTTTTGTCCCCCTTCTTCCCATCCTGATGTCTCTTCTCACTCTGGCCTTCTGCCTGTCTCTTAAAGACACTGTGATTCCATTAAGGATAATCCAGGACATTCTCCCAATCTCAAGATCTTCAACTTCATCACATCTGCAGAGTCCCTTTTGTCATGTCCAAAGGGACACTCACAGGTTTCAGGGAGAGATTCTGGGTATCTTTGGCGGCAATTATTCAGCCTGCCAGGTATAGAAAGAACTTCAAAACATTCAGAGTTCATATTAAAAGGCTTTGGGAACACCATCCATTTTAAAACTAGTTTACTTGATTATGGTAAAGTGTTGTCTCCTTATTTGCACCTCTCTGTGCTGCCTCTGCCTGTGGGAGAGTCCCCCTTGTCTCTCAGGGGTGCCAGGGGACATGCTCATTGGCCAGGAGCACCTCTGCAGCATGGGAAGAGCAGATGTCATAGCATTACTTCCCTCATGGCTGACCCTCCAGGGATGAAGTTGAAATAGGGTGTGGGCAGAGCCTCTAAGGAACCAAATAACCACCAGTCGAAGGCAGTGGGCAGTAAATCAACATAAGGCAAAGAGACCAGCCCAAACTGGCCAAGACATAGATGGAAGGAGAATTGCCTCCAAGTGACCTTCAGCCACATTATAAGGTCATTATAATACAGTTCCACATTAAAGGACACTCCCACCAGTGCCAGGACACCTCCACAAAGGACTATTTAAGGACAAAAAAGAGTTATACCCCAAATCTTGAAGAGCCCACCCTTCCAAGAGCTAATAAGAATATCCCTTTCCCGTATGCCCATATTTAAAAGCCTGACTTATAAAAACCCGCACCCATAAGGAGGGCTGGACTGTCTCTTGCCTAAGGGCAGCCTCTTCTGCCTGTGGAGTGGATCTCCTCACAATAAACTTCTTTTGTTCTTTTGTCAGGCTCACGCTTGAATTCTTTCCCTTGGGAAGCAAAAACCCTCTTTCCTGCAACAAAGTTATAACCACGACTGAAGTAAGATGACTCACTCGTTGTGTTTCTCAAACATTGGATTATTTCATGTGCAAAGGAAAAAACCATGGAAGTTGTAGTGGATATAGTGGCTGAATTTCTCATGAATGAGATAAAGATATTCCTAACAGACTAATAATATGGTCAGAGAAATAGCCAATACTGTTCTTAAAGCAGATGCCTAATTTCTAATGGAGAGGGTACCTATATTTATAGTCGGCAAATGGTTCCAGTTCTATATATCCAATTGGTGGTGAAACATTTAAAAACAATATCTTGGGCCAGCCAAGTGGCACCCTGGTTAAAAACTGGCTTGGGATGCCAGCTCTGAGAAGCAGGGCCGTGGTTCGGATCCCACATATGAGGTCCAGTGACACTGCCCTCTACAGCTAAGATGGTGAACAGCAGCTCCACCTGGGGCTGGGCTGCTGTGAGTCACTGGGTGATGACAGTGGGCTGTCCCTGCTGCAGTGGGCTGCCAAAGGCTACAGTGAGTGGCCAGCAGCTGGTGTGAGCTGCCAAGAGCTGCAGTGAGCAGCCGTCCAGAGGCCTGTGACCGATCTGCCTCACGCGGGAAAAGCATAATGATGATACCAACATGGGTAAGTGAAGCAATGTTCCACAACTAAACTGAAGAACAAAAGGACAGCAAGTTGTCTGTTCCCCTCCCCCAATTCCCCAATAAAATCTTTAAAAAGAAAAAACGAAAAATAATATCTTTTCATTTAGAACAATACATATATATTTATAAGATGATGTGCTGTAAACTGGTAGCAATGATTGTGGTTAAATTACTGCTTTTAAATTGAGCACAATACCTGCACAATCAGATTATCCTGAAATTCTTAAAACATAAAAAAACACTGGAAATAAATAGTGCTTATGGTTATACAACATTATGAATGTACTTAATGCCAATGAATCGTGCACTTCAAAGTGGTTAGAGGGCCGGCCGAGTGGCACGGTGGTTAAGCTCTGGCTTGGGAAGCCAGCAGCCCCGGTTCGGTCCCACATATGAGGGCCAGTGACACTGCCCTCAAAAAAAAACAAAAAAACAACAAAGTGGTTAGAAAGTCAAATTTTATTTATGTGCATTTTACAATTCAAAATAAATTAAACATGAAGTTAAAAAAAAAAAAGAATGACCCCCTGACTGCTGCAAGGGCTTGACACATAGAACTTAATAGAGAATAAAAGATTGAAAATAAGGTGGCACTTGGAGTATGATATCCATTATTGCAAATTTGAGAAAACACACCCTAAATCCCAATGTCTGGATTTAGTGTCATTGGGAAAACTGTGAAGTAAATACTGGAAAAGACTATGAATTCAGGAAACTGTCACTTGTAAGTTCAAAGGAGAAACTTAGGGCCAGGACTGTACACAGAGATGCTTCTGAATGTGGCAAGGAACTATTTCCTGCCTTGGGTGGATACCCAGGTGTTAGCTGAATTATATTCAATTCATGTATATATGGTATGAATTTACACATGTTTTCTAAATAAACTAGCTTATAAAGTAGCATTGATGGTCGTGTTTCAAAATCATCTTGGCTTTAAATGTATAATTGCTTTATCTTTCATATGAATAATGTTTTTACAAAAATACACTGACCTGTTTTTGATAAAAGACATTATTGCCCTTTATAACTAATGAAGTCATGTATTAAAATAATCTTATTCAGCTCTTTCAAAAGAAAAAGCTATTCATGTTTATTTAAAAATGTAGTACCCAGGGGTAACTGGTTAGCTCAGTTGGTTAGAGCATGGTGCTGATCACACCAAGGTTGTCGGTCTGATTCCCACATGGGCTACTGTGAGCTGCACCATCCCTAAAAGAGTCAACTATGCCATTGTAGCATGAAAGCAATATGTAACCAATTACCATGGCTGTTCCCCAATAAAATATAAAAAAGAAATGCAATACCCAATTTTTTAAGAGTAATGAGCTTGTCCTTATAGAAAATGGAATGATCATGTTTCCTTATTAACTGTCAAGTCATTGCCTTTTGAAAACTGTTATATGCTCTTAAAGTGTTATGACCTTTCCCTTTCAAAATATGCAGATCATGTCCCATAGACAGTCCATGCAGCATTTTCTGAGGACGTGTAAAAATCTTGTAATGATGACAATGAGAAAAATAAGACTATACATGCCAACTTGATTGTACCTGAGTCACACAACATTCAGTAAAAAGAAACAACACATAGTGTGTGTGTGTGTGTGTGTGTGTGTGTGTGTGTAGAGAAGGTTAGGAAAGAAGAGAAGAGTCTCACTGAATCGTGTGGCTCGGTTTAGTGAGAACACCAGTGTAAGTCTCTGTTTTCTCTCTGTAACACAATGAGAACAGTGCAGATCTCTCAGGGTCATTACAGAGATGAAGTGAAGAAAAGCACGAAAAGCCAGGATGGCGGACCCTCCAAAAGAACCTCCAGTGCTCCTTCTCCAGAGAACTCCACCCAAGATATTGGTTCTTCAGTATCTTGTGCAAAAATTGATCATTTATCATCATGATTGGAGTTTATCATTTTCAGGTCTCTCATCATTTCAGACACACAGTAATTTTAAGTTTGGGGTGTTCTCTGACATTGTAATGAATATCAGGAATGAGGCCCATCCTTACATGATCCCTGCATGTAGGCAGGGCTGGCATATTCCCATTTTACAGACAGTGAAATCGAAGGGACTGTGCTTACTTCTCAGCATGGAGTCATTCACAAGTGAGTTAATTCCTTTTTTGGGCAACACTCTGCACAGGCTTCCAGTGATTGTAAGGGACACAAGAGTGAACCTAATAGTCACTGGCCTCAAGGAGTTGATATTCCAGTGAAGAGGGAGAGGCAATCAAGAGATAAACAAGCAGTGTCTCATGTGGCAATAAGTCCTCCAAAGGATAATAAAGTGGGGTAAAGGGGCTAGGGAGTGGGCCGGTTAGGGGTACAATCTGTTTTATACAAGATTGTCATCACACTGTCTGCTTGTCTGCCCATCAAGCACCTTTTCATAAAGACAGATTATTACTTCAATATTTGCTGACTTTATGTATCCCTTGGCCCCAAAAGATGGCTGGTTAGCCAAAGACAGATAAGATTCCTCAAGGGCAAAACAACCTAAGCCAGGAACAGTGGCATGGGAGCCATGGGAGGAATCACGTAGAGAAGAAGGGCATAGACCCCTTGCTTCAGGTTCTGGCAGCCTGCATTGAAATGATCTATTGATGTGATAATATCTGTCCTCTGTGCATTCTTATCAGTAACCTCAGCAGAGGAAGTTTCTGTCTCTTAAGGGATGCAGGACAATACCTTCAGGTGATGGAAGCTTGCAGACCTGGGAGATTAGGCCCTGAGCTAAATTCTTGGGTGTGAGATTCACAGACCAAGGAAGCTACATTGATCTTTTCTTATTTGTAAGACAATAAAAGAAGCAGTCAGGCCCAATTCCGGGCTCTCAACTCTCAGTCCAGGAGGCTGAAGTTCCCTAGCCCCAACTGCATTTTTTCTCTTATTTGTTTCTCTCTCTTTCTTAACCTTTCGCAGTCCCTTCTCCACTCCCACTGCTCTGTCATGCTGGATGTGACACAAGATGGTTGAGCGAGACCTAAAAGAAGGGAAGAAAGAATCATGTACGTCTCTGGAGAAAGATTATTCCAGGGGGAGGGAATAGCCTGTGTGAAGGCCCTGGGGCAGGAGCTTGCTTGCCATGTTTCAGAGTCAAGAAGTCTCTGTGGCCACAAGAAATGGGATGAGTAGCATGACCTGAGAAGTGTAGGCAGGGACCAGATTGTTTAGGGCAGTGCTACCCAAAGGGTCACCTGCAAGGAGCAAAGGAGCTTGGGCCAGAAATTAGATCAACCACATCACTCAGCGCCCTGTTTATTTCAGCTGTTGTTTTCTTCTTTGCAAAACTTTCTCAACCAAAGCCCCGAGGTGACTGATCTCCTAGCGCACACTCCTTGCTTTATTGCAGACCAGCACTTTGAGCAGCACCAACGTAGGGCCTAATGGGCTATGGTGAGGACTCTGGATCTTGGTGTGATTGAGGTGTGAGTGACAAGAGGGCCTTGAGCAGAAAAAGGGTGACCAGTCTTGGGTGTCTAAAGAATTCATTTCTGAGTTATCAGAGGTCCTACTGTGAGGAGATTGAAGATCAGGTGGGTCAAGGAGGCAACAGGAAAAACTGTTAGGAAACCCTCACAACTACCCCATGTAGGGGTAATGGTAGAATGGACCTGAGTGTTTGGGTCAGGCTGACTGCACGGTTGCTGATGGCGTAGAGATTAGTGTGAGAGCAACAAAGTCATCTAGGATACTGGCAATTTTCAAATCTGAGCATCAGGAAGGATGGAATATTGACCTTGACTCAGAAGAGGAAGATGCCGGGAGGATCAGGTCGGGAGGTGGCCTTGTTCAAAGGCCTGTGTGTAGACATGTTATATTAGAGGTGCCCCAATAATGTCTAGGATAGATACCTCAGGTTGACTTAGCTCATTCTCTCCCAACCCCCTTGAGAAACACCTGAGTCTGGGAAGCAGAAGACAGCAGTTCCTGGAACCTCTGACAGCAGATACACATGTGAGGTCTGGAAGAAGGAAATGATTCCTGTGAGATGTGGGTGTGCCCCTTCTAGCACTCAGGACCATGGAGCTGGTGGTTCCCAAGCCTGTTGCTACCAAGAAGCTGCAGAGTTCCATGGCCCAAGGTCAATGCAGTGTCTTGATTTCTCAGATTCTTCACCTAGGAAGTAGCAACTGCTTTTTTTTCTTTTCTTCGAGCCATGTCTCCAATCCAGCCATTGGAGATCTTTCTGGAAGCTGCAACTTGTGTTTGGTTTCCAACTATATGAGCAAAAATAAACATTAAGTTCAGTAAGTAATACTTCTCTAAAAAAGGAAGGCAGACCATTTAAACACTGGATTGTACCAGTCTATACCGAGGGTTATAAATCATTGAATTGAATGTATTTGATGTGTAGCATTGTACAGGTTTAAGAGGTACAATGTGTTACTTTAATACACTTTGTATTATAATATGACTGTCGATGGAGTGATAATACTCACATTACATAATCAGAGAACAATATTATTGTCTATATTCAGTATAATATGCATTAGATTTCTGTGGCTTATTTATTACTCATTACAAGTTTGTACTTTGAAACACCATCACTCTTATCCCCTCCCCACAGACCCCCTGCTAACCACCATTTTACTGTGTTTTACAGCTTTAACTTGTTTTGATTTTATATGTAAGTGATATCTTACATCACTTTTCTTTCTCTTTCTGAGTTTACTCATGTAGCACAATGTGCCCAAGGCCCATCCACATGATCACAGGAACATATCGTCTTTTCTTATGGCTCAGTAACATTCCTGTGTGTACATGTACCACATCTTTCTTACCCATTCATCTGTTGATGGGCATTTCTGTTGTTTTCATATCTTTCATTATTGTGAATAATGCTGTGATAAACATGAAAGTGCATCTGTCTCATCGAAATAGGGTTAAGGTTTTAAAATTCCATGACCCTGATGAAAAAAGAGAAAAACAGAGGGAACAAGTAAGTCCCCATCTGATGTCATACTGACCAAGACCCACGAAGTTTGGGCTTCCTGGATGTATGTGAATCAGGTGTGTAAGGCTTTCTCAGAGAAGGCATTTTGTTTAGATGTGGATCACCTACAACCCCAAAGAGATTTTAGCTTGTTCTCGTGCAGCCAAATGCAGCTGGAACAGTGGAATTGTTGTTTCACTCCTGATATTTACAGTGAGTAAAACCAGCGCCTGCCTCCCTCCCGTTGGATGTTTTCTATCTTGGATTTGTGACAACACTGAGCTTGGCCAAGATGAACCCAGAGTTTCTGTGTGTTCTGTCCAGAATGATCACAAGAGAGTCCTGGCTTCTCTGTTTTTGCCACATTGATGACGTCTGCCCCAAACAGCAGCAGCTTGGAACCAAATCATCTCATGATTTGAGGCTAATTACTGAGTTTTTCACATTTGGTATTGTGTGAGGTCTTCCTTCCTGGGACATGAGGACTCAGCTGCTTTTTTCTCATCACCCACGCACATTCTTCCCATCCCGTCTTTCTATAAAAGTACTTTCCTTAGATCAATATTTAATGTGGATGTTTCGTGTATTTGATGCTGTTCACATTTGAGTCAACTGGATGAGCTTTGCCTCAACCCCCTTGGGTTGCACAGTTAAACATTTGCATCTCTGAAGTACATCAGGGCCGGAAAACATTCCTGCTGTGAGCTGCGGGTTTGGGGAGGACAGTTATAGTCCCCTGCTGACACCTGACTGTGCTCACAGCCCTCCAGGTTACCCTGGGTGGTGACGCCCTTTCATGGCTAAAGAACATATTGCAGCTACTATGGCTTCATATCCTTCCTTTTCCAAAGGGAGCCAGCCCATTGACCCATGGTCAATAGTAGGGTGAGAACCAGCTACATGTATTACAGGCAGGAAGACATGTAAAGTGAGGACACAGGGCTTCTCATTCAAAACTCATTAAGAATTTCAAGACTCTGTAAGCAGAGCATGAAATGTAGCAAAGGCCATTCTAAGTGACTGTGTGACTGCACAGATTGCCAGCCCATGAAGCCAGGGCAGATGGATGTGTTCATCCTCCATGTGAATTCCACATCAACTCAATTCATAAAAACGTACAGAAATGTAAGCCCTGACTGCCTTAACTCCCCAGTCAGAGGGTTCTCTTTCTTTTGAAAATTTCACATTTTGGACTCTGTTATAATTATCAGACAGGAATTTTGCTTGGATAAATTTGTGACAAAATCTCTGAGATTATTTTAGCATGAAAAAGAATGAATTAAACACATTTATATATATATATATATATATATATATATATATATATATATATATATATCTTAAAAAAGAGATAGCAGTCGGCCAAGTGGCACGGTGGTTAAGCGCTGGCTGGGGAAGCCAGCGGCCCCGGTTAAGGTCCCAGAAATGAGGGCCAGTGACACTGCCCTCAAAAAAAAAAAAAAAAAAGAGATAGCAAAACCATCCCCTAATCTTTCCCCATTGGAGGTGACAATAATCAACCCCTCATCTTACAAGTCAGGGTTAATATTAAAAATACCAAAATATCTCAATTTAAAAACCTGCAAAGGATACGAATAGATAGATGCCCAAAGATGACAAATAAGCACATGAAAAGATGGCCAATGATCAATCCAACAAGAGGACATAAAACTAGTAAACATCTATGCATCTAACATAGGAGCTCCTAAACATATAAAGCAGATATTGTCAGACTTAAAGGCGGAGATCAATAGTAACACTATCATATTAGGGGACTTCGACACCCTGCTGTCACCAATGAACAGATTCTCCAGACAGAAAATCAATGCACAAGCAGCGACCTTAAATGACATTAGACCAGCTGGATTTAACTGATACTTTCAGAGCATTTCACCCCAAAGCTACAGAATATACATTTTTCTCAAGTGCACATGGAAAATTTCTAAGATAGACCACATGTTATGCGACAAAACAAAAGTCTCAGTAAATTTAAGAAGATTGAAATCATTTCAGGTGTCTTCTCCAACCACTAGAAATCAATTATAAGAAGAATTCCAGAAAGCTGACTAATAAATGGAGGCTAAATAACATGTTACTAAATAGCAAATGGTCACAAATGATCAAGGAGGAAATCAAAAGATATCACGAGACAAATGAAACTGAGAACACCACAACCCAAATTCTCTGGGATGTAGCGAAAGCAGTCCTAAGAGGGAAGTTCATAGCAGTGCAGGCCTATCTAAAGAAGGAAGAAAAATGTCAAATCAACAGGTTTTCCTTACACCTCAGGGAACTGAAAAAAGAACAGCAAAAGAAGCCCAAAGGGAGTACATGGAAGGAGATGATAAAGACCAGGGCGGAAATAAACAATATAGAGAACAGAAAAACAATATGAAAAACAATGAAACTAAGAGCTGGTTTTGTGAGAAGATAAACAAAATTGACAAACCTCTCACCACACTCATCAAAAAAAAAAAAAAAGGGAGAGAGGACTCAAATTAGTAAAATCAGGAATAAAAGAGGTGAAATGACTACAGACATCACAGAAATACAAAAAAATTTTAGAAATTACTATGAGCAACTATATGCCAACAAATTTGACAATCTGGAAGAAATGGATAGTTTTCTAGAAGCATACAACCTTCCAGAGCTAATCAAGAAGAAACAGAAAATCTAAATAGACCAAGGAAATTGAATCAGTAATCAACAAGCTCCCAACAAACAAAAGCCCTGGACCAGATGGCTTCACAGGTGAATTTTACCAAACATTCAAAAAAGAACTATCACCTATTCTTCTCAAACTGGATTCCAAAAAATCAAACAGGCAAGACTCCCAAATTCTTTTTATGAAGCCACTATCACCCTGATTCCAAAACCAGATAAAGACAGCACAAAAAAAGAAAACTACAGGCCAATATCACTGATGAATATAGATGCAAAAATTCTCAATAAAATATTAGCAAACAGAATTCAGCAATATATTAAGAAGATCATACATCATGATCAAGTGGGTTTCATCCCTAGTACGGAAGGCTGGTTCAACATCTGTAAATCAATTAATGTGATACACCACATCAACAAAATGAAGAATAAAAATCACATAGTCATATCAATAGATGCATCAAAAGCATTTGACAAAATCCAACAACCATTTATATTATAAACCCTTAACAAAGTGGGAATACAGGGATCATATCTCAACACAATAAAGGCCATATATGATAAACCTACAGCTAACATCATACTCAATGGGGAAAGCTAAAACCATTCCCCTTAAGATTAGGAACAAAACAAGGGTGTCCACTGTCTCCTCTTTTATTCAGAATAGTTCTGGAAGTTCTAGCCACAGCAATCAGACAAGAAAAAGAAATAAAAGGCATCCAAATTGGCAAGGAAGAAGTAAACTTGTCATTATATGCAGATGACATGATACTATAGAGAAAGAACCCCAAAGACTCCATCAAAAAAGCTATTGGAACTGATAGACGAATTCAGTAAGGTAGCAGGATACAAAATCAATATTCAGAAATCAGTTGCATTTGAATATACCAATAATAAACTAATGGAAGGAGAAATTAAGGAAACAGTTCCAGGGCCAGCTGAGTGGCGCAGTGGTTGAGCGCTGGTTTGGGATGCCAGCAGTCCCGGTTCAGGTCCCACATATGAGGGCCGGTGACACTGCCCTCAAAAAAAAAAAGAAAAAGAAAAAAGAAAACAGTCCCATTTACAATTGCTTCAAGAACTATAAAATACCTAGGAATAAATTTAACCAAAGAAGTAAAAGATCTGTACTCAGAAAATTATAAGACACTGAAGAAAGAAATAAAAGAAGATACAAATAAATGGAAACACCTACCATTCTCATGGATAGGAAGAATTAATATAGTTAAAATGTCCATACTGCCTAAGGCAATATATAGATTCAATGCAATTCCTATCTAACTACCAAGGGCATTTTTCACAGAAATAGAAAATATAATCCTAAAATTTATACGAAACCATAAAAGACCCTGAATAGTCTTGGCAATCCTGAGAAATAAGAACAAAGTCGGGGTATCACACTAGCAGGCATCAAAACATACTACAAGTCTACAGTAATCAAAACAGTATGGCACTGGCATACAAACAGGCACATAGATCAGTGGAACAGAACAGAGAGCCCTGAAATAAATCCATGCATATACGGATAGTTAATCTATGATAATGGAAGCAAGAATTTACACTGGGGTAAAGATAATCTATTTAATAAATTGTGCTGGGAAAATTGGAGTGATGCATGCAAAAAAATGAAACTGGACCACCTCCTTACGCCATATACAAGAACAAATTCAAAATGGATTAAAGACTTAAATGTAAGACCTGAAACCATAAAACTCCTAGAAGAAAATATAGGGAGTAAATTTGCAGACATTACCCTGAGCAATATTTTTACTGATACATACCCGTGGGCAAGGGAAGTAAAAGAAAAAATGAACATGTAGGAGTATATCAAACTTAAAAGTTTTTTCACAACAAAGGAAACCATCAATAAAACAAAAAGGAAGCCTACTGAATGGGAGAAAATACTTGTCAATGATATATCTGATAAGGGGTTAATATCCAAAATTTATAAAACACTCATGAAACTCAACGCCAAAAAAACAAACAACCCAATTGAAAAATGGGCAAAGGATATGAAGAGACATTTCTCTAAAGAGGACTTACAGATGACCAACAGGCATATGAAAAAATGCTCAGCCTCACTGGTCATTAGGGAAATGCAAATGAAAACCACAATGAGATACCACCTCACTCGAATGGCTATCATCAATAAATCAACAAACAACAAGTGCTGATGGGGCTGTGGGGAAAAGGGAACCCAGCTGCACTGTTGGTGGGATTGCAGATTGGTGCTGCCACTATGGAAGTCAGTATGGAAGTATCTCAAAAAACTGGAAATGGAACTACCTTTTGACCCAGCAATTCCACTCCTAGGTATTTATCCCGAAAAACCCAAGACACTAATTCGAAAAAATATATGCACCCCTATGTTCATTGCAGCGCTATTTACAATAGCCAAGACTTGGAAACAATCGAAATGCCCATCGGTAGATGACTGGATTAAGAAACGGTGGTACAGGGCCGGCCGAGTGGCGCATTGGTTAAGCGCTGGTTTTGGGATGCCAGCGGCCCCGGTTCGGATCCCACATGAGGGCCAGTGACACTGCCCTCTACAGCTAACAACAGCTCCACCTGGAGCTGGGCTGTGCAAGCCCCGGTGATGGTGTGGGCTGCAGTTGGCTGCCATAGGCTACAGTGAGTGGCCCGCAGCTAGCGTGAGCGGCTGGCAGCCAAGCGTGAGCTGCCAATAGCCGCGATGAGCGACATCCAGAGGCCAGCGACCGATCTGCCTCATCCGGGAAGAGCGCAATGACGATACCAACAGTGAAGCAACATCCTCCGCAACTAAACTGAAGAACAAAAGGACAGCAACTTGTCTGTTCCCCTTCCCCGATTCCCCAACGCTGTTCCCCTCCACCAATTCCCCAATAAAAAAAAAATCTTAAAAAAAAAAAAGAAACGGTGGTACATTTACACAATGGAGTATTATGCAGCTATAAAGAAGAAAGAAATCATATCATTTGGAACGATATGGATGGACCTAGAGAACACTATATTAAGTGAAATAAGTCAGAGAACGACAAATACCACATGATCTCACTTATATGTAGAATCTAAAGAACTGAATAAATGAGCAATGTGAACAGAAATAGTCTTAGAGACACAAAGGAAAAACTGATGAGGGCTAGATGGGACGGGGGTGGGCATGAGGGAGAAGGGGAAGGAACGAGGCAACACTAACTAATAACTACAATACTACTGCAGAGATAGACGAGACAGTTTAGGGAATATAATGAATAAGGTTGTAAATATTTTTTTTAGCGGATCAGAAGGACTCATGTCTTGTCAGGGAGACCACTTCATGGATGGTATAGTGGCCTGACCACTGCACCGTACATCTGAAGCTGCCGCTGAATAATATTAGATGTTAACTATAATTTAACACATATATAGTCATGGGATGTGGAATATAGTGTGGCAATGTAGTCAATGGAATTGTAATAGGTATGTATGATATTGGGGGTGGGGGACAGGGGGGAAGGGGGTAGTCACTTTGTAAGGGGTGAAAAAGATAACTATTGCATTATTTTGTACATCTGTAACTAATAACAATAATAATAAAAAAGATGTCCTACATCAGTATCATAACTAAAATGCTAACACCAGCTACAATGAGACACCACAGCACACCCTCTGAACTGGCTAGAATCATGGACAGACAATGGGAAATCCTCATATGCTTCTTGTATGAGCTGCTTTGGAAAATGTTCTGGCATTTCCTCAGACTGTTAAACAGAGTTACCACGTGATCCAGACCCTCCACCTCCCAGGCATATGCCCCAAATAGAGGAAAACATCTATCACCCCAAAACTTGCACTATGGCATGTTATTCATGACAGAGAAATAGTTAAAAATGAACAACAGCCACCCAATATCAATGAACTAGTGAATGCATAACCAAAAGTGGTTTGTCCATACAGTGGAATATTATTTGTTCATATAAAAAAATGGAAAACTATACATGTTACAACGTGGAGGGACCTTGAAAACATTATGCAAACTAAAAGAATCCAGACCCAGAGGACATGTACTATGTGATTTCATTTATCTAAAAAGACCGGCATAGGCAAAACCATGAAACAGGGTAGCTTAGTGGTTGCCAGGGGTTGGCAGGTGTGAGGACAGGGATGTGACATATAATGGGAATGGAGTTCCTTTGGAGACTATGAAAATTTTCTAATGATGGTAATGATGGCCCCACAACTCTGTGAGTATACAGGAAGGGTTCAATTATACACTTCGTATGAATGAACTAGATCTCAACAAAGCTATTAAGATACATTTTAACATAGACTTGCAGCAAGGTGGGTATATTGGTTTCCTATTGCAAATTATCACAAACCAGTGAACAACTTGGAACATGGACTGAATATTATTAATAGATGACATTAGCGACTGACAATTCTGTTAGGAACACTAATGGAACTGTGGTTTTGCACAGAAATACTCACCTTCTGAAGACAAGCAGGTGGAAGTATTAAGGACAGAGTTTTGTATGTGTGTAATTAATTTGTAAATGTTCCTGGAAAAAGAACTAATAGATAAAAGTTTTTTTTAAATGCATAGGTAGATGTAGACAGCTAGATGGTAAATATGACCAAAAAATTATGAAATTTTTTTCTGTGATGGATATATGACTGTTATACTTTCTGCTTGTATGCTTCAAATTTCTTATAATGAAAAATTAAATGGAATGCTCTCCCTTACTTTTATGAAGGCAAACATGTGTGTTGTATATTGCTTAGGGACATAAACATATTGTTTGGGGACTGGAGGTTCCCAGTTTAATTTTGAGGACATCATCAGGTGCTAAAGCAAACCTCACACTTGATGAAATATAAATATTCCAAGAGCCAGAGTGGCTAATATTTTTTTTAAGAGGATTTAATCTCTATAGAAGTATCAGTTGGTCCCCACCTCAGACTCCTTCTCCAAGGTGTGAGTTCACTCAATCAGTAGTAGATTGGGGGAGGGGCATTATGAGTTTGTGAGGGTTATAAATGTCTATTACATTGTTTTGTACACCTGAAAGTAAAAAAAAAATAAAAAAAAAAAAATTCAAGGATAGATAAAGAGCTTCCCAGACAAGTAAAACCAAAAAGAGTTCATCATCATCAAAGCAGTAATTCACGAAATGTTTAACGGACGTTTTAAGAAGACAAAAGTGTGTCTCAACCAGCAACCCGTGGGGCTCCAACAGGCCTGCCTGCTCAGGATGCTTATCTTGCGCTTTGCTACAGCTGACCACCGGAAGTACCCACAAACCCTGTTTTTCTGCTTCCACCAACCGTGTTTTTCTGCTCTAGATTCCCCCGGGGGTTGGTGAGTCACCCACAGCACTTGCTTCCCCCACCCGCCTCCAACTTCGCATCCTGTGGTTTAGTTGTAACATCTCATGTTTTCTTTCTGTCATTTGTCTCGTTAGTCCTCTCTGGTGTGGATTTTCACATCGATTTTTTCATTTGGCTTGTATTACATTTATGTATTTTATTTTTATCATGTTCCTCAGAATTCTTCCATGCTTTCTTTTTGTCATTTGTCTCATTCCTCTCTGTTGTGAATTTTCATGTCATTTTTTTCATTTTGCCTACATTTCTGTATTTTATTTTATTTTTTCCTCATTCTTCATCTGATGCTTTTTTTCTGTAGTTTGTCTTGTTGTTCTTCGCTATTCTGAAGTTTTGTATCATTGTTTTTCTGTTTGTGTTACGTTTATGTATTTTATCTTTTTTCGCATATCCTCCTATATACTTTATTTATTTATTTTATTAATGATTATTTTTTTAAAAGATTTTATTGGGGAATTGGGTGCGGGGAACACCGTTGGTGAACCAGGGAAGGGGAACAGACAAGTTGTTGTCCTTTTGTTCTTCAGTCTAGTTGCGGAGGACATTGCTTCACTGGCCCATGCTCTTCTCAGGTGAGGCAGATGGGACTCCGGTCTCTGGAAGCCCCTCACAGCCGCTCTTGGCAGCTCACACTGGCTGCCAGCCAATCACATAGGCTGCAGGCCGCTCAATGTGAGTCCCTGGGGACTCACAGCAGCCCAGCTCCAGGTGGAGCTGTTGTTCATCATCTTAGCTGTTAAGGGCAGTGTCACTGGCCTTCATACGTGGGATCCGACCGGGGCGCTGGCGACCCAAGCCAAATCTTAAGGAACGCACTGCTCCACCGACCCACAATTTGTATTTTATTTTATCGTGTTCCCTCCATTGCCTCTCACCTTTTCATTCATCTTTTCTCTAATTATTCCTCTCTGTTGTGAACTTTTATATTGTTTTTTTCATTTTGTGTGTATTACATTTATGTTATTAATTTTTTCATGTTCCTTATAGCTCATCTCATGCTTTCTTTTTGTCATTTTTCTCAGTACTCTGTTGTGAATTTTTACATCAGGTTTTCCAGTTAGCCTATATTCATTTATGTATTTTTTAAATTCTGTTCCTTAGAGCTGATCTCACGACTACTTGTTGTTGTCTAATTTATTCCTCTCTGTTGTGAACATTTATGTCGGTGTTTAGATGTTGCCTATATTATGTATTTCATTTTATCGTGTTTCTTGCATTTCACGTCATGTTTTGTTTTTGTTATCTTTTCTCTCATTAGTCCTCTCTGTTGAGAGATTCTATATCATTTTTTTATATTTTGCCTCTGTTACTTTCATGTATTTTCTTTTTATTGCACTCTGTATAGCTCATCTCATGCTTCCCTTTTGTCATTTGTCTCACTACTCTCGGTTGTGAACTTTCATATCGGTTTTGTCATTTTGCCTATATTTGTGTATTTTATCGTTTATTATGTTTCATCTGATGCTTTCTTTTTCTCATTTGTCTCATTTTTCCTCTCCATTGTGAATTTTTATATCGTTGTCAATTTTGTCAGTGTTTGTGTATTTTATTTTATCCTGCTCCTTATAGTTTATCTCATGCTTTCTTTCTCTCGTTTGTGCCCTTTTCCTCTGTGTTCTGAATTTTTATATCGCTCTTCTCATTTTGCCTGTATTTTATTTCATGTATTTTATTTTCATCATGGTCCTTCGTGTTCATCTCCTGCTTTGTTTCTGTTGTTTATCACTTTATTCCTCTCCTGTCAATTTTATATCGGTATTCTGATTTTGCCTGAAATACATTTATGTATTTCATCTTGTTTCTTGTATTTCATCTCATGGTTGTTGTTGTTTTTCATCTTTTCTCTCTGTTGTGAGTTTTTAATTGTACTTTTCATGCTGCCTGTGTTACATTGATGTATTTTATTTTTATCGTGTTCCTTTTAGCTTAGCTCATGCCTACTTGTTGGCGTTTGTCTCATTATTCTTCTCTGTTGTGACCGTTTGTATCGGTGATTTGATGTTGCCTATATTACATTTATGTATTTCATTTTATCGTGTTCCTTGCATTTCATCCCATATTATTTTTTTTATCTTTTCTCTCACTATACCCTTCTGTTGTTAATTTCTATATGATTTTTACTTTTTCCTTCCGTTACATTTATGTCTTTTATTTTTATCCCTGTCCCTTATGGTTCATCTCATGTTTTCCTTTAGTCATTTCTCTCATTCCTCTTTGTTGTGAAAGTTTACATTGGTTTTGTTATTTTGCCTATATTTGTATTTTGCCTACATTTGTATTTTATTTTATCATTTCCTTACAGTTCACCAGGTGCTTTGTTTTTGTCATGTGTCCCATTATTCCTCTCTGCTGTGAATTTTCTTTTTCTTTTAATTTTCATTGGGTAACAAAACAGTGTGTTTTTCCCAGTCAAGTCGTCGTTTTCTATCTAGTTGTGGAGGGTGCAGCTCACCATCCCAAGCAGGAAACGGACAAGCAACCTTGTTGTTCAGAACAGGCGCTCTAACCAACTGAGCCACCCGACCGCCCTGTGGTGAATTTTTATGTCGTTTGGTTTTTGTTTGTCTCTATTACATTTATGTATTTTATTTTATTGTGCTCCTTGCCTATCATCTCATGTTTTCTTTTTTATCTTTTCTCTATTGTGAATTTCTATATTGTTTTTTACATTTTGCCTGGGTTACCTTTATGTATTTTGTTTTTATCGAGGTCTTTATCGCTCATGTAATACTTTCTTTTTGTCATTTGTCTCTTTATTCCTCTCTGTTGAGATTTTTACACTGGTTTTTTCATTTGCGTATATTGCATTCATGGTGTTTTCTTTTTGTGGTGTTCCTTGTAGCTCATCTCTGTGCTTTCTTTTTGTCCTTTATTTGTCTAATAAATAGACAAATTTGTAAATTTTTGTTGTAAATTTTTATATCAGGTTTCCATTTTGGCTATGTATCATTTATGTATTTCAGATTTATCATGATCCTTAGAGCTCATCTCAGACTTAGTGCTTGTTGTCATTTGTCTCATTTTTCCACTCTGTTCAGAACATTTATATCAGTGTTTTGATGTTGACTTCATTACATGCATGTATTCCTTTTTATTGTACACCTTGCAATTCACCCATTGTTTTCTTTATTATCGTTTCTCTTATTATACCTCTCTGTCGTGAAGTTTGATGTAGTTTTGTACATTTTGCCCGTTACATTTATGTATTTTATTTTTATTGTGTTCTTTATAGCTCATCACATGTTTTCGTCTTCTCATTTCTCTCATTATTCCTCTCCGCTGTGATTTTTTTATATCGTTTTTTTTCCATTTTGCCTATATTTATGTATTTTATTTTATTGTCTCCTTATAGTTCTTTTGATGCTTTGTTTTCTCGTTTTTCTCATGATTCCTCTCTTTTGTGAAATTTTATATATTCTTTTCTGTTTGTCTGTATTACATTTATGTACTTTATTTTATTGCGTTCCCTGCATTTCATCTGAACATTCGTTTTTATCTCTTCTCTCGTTATTCCTCTGTTGAATTTTTATACTGATTTCCTCATTTTGTATATATTACATTTATGTATTTTATTTTTATCATGTTCCTTATAGCTCATATGATGCTCTCTTTTTGTCGTTTGCCTCATTCGTCTTTGTTGTGAATGTTTACATCGGTGTTTTCATTTTGCCTGTATTTCATTTATGTATTTTATTTTTACGGTGTTTTTATAGCTCATCTCATGCTCACTTGTTTTCCTTTGTCTCATTATTCCTTTCTGTTATGAACATTTATATCTGTGTTTTGATGTTGCCTATATTAATTTATGTGTTTCATTTTATCGTGCTCCTTGCATTTCGTCTCATGATTTCTTTTTAATTTTTTCTGTCTTTGTTCCTCTGTGTTGTGAATTTTTACATTTTTTTTTTTTCATTTTGCCCATCTTTCTGTATTTCAGTTTGTCGTGTTCCTTATTGTTGGCCTCATGCTTTCTTTCAGTCATTTGTCTCATTTTCCATTGTGTTCTGAATTTTTGTCTCGCTTTTCTCATTTGGCCAATATTACATTCATGTGTTTTATTTTTATCGTGATCCTTATAGCTCACCTAATGCTTTGCTTCTATTGTTCCTCCTTTTATTCCTCTCTCGTCAAATTTCATATCGGTATTCTGATTTTGCCTGCATTACACATTTATGTATTTTTATCCTGTTCCTTGCATTTCGTCTCATGTCGTCTTTTTTATCTTTTCTCTCATTAGTCCTCTCTTTTGTGAATTTTTAAAGTTGTTTTTTCATTTGGCCTATGTTACATTTATATGTTTTATTTTTATCGCGAGCCTTTAACATAAAACCCACCAGGGATTTTCAAATTTGACAGTTTGGAACTGTGTGTGTTTGCCCCGCCCTGGCGCCTCTATCAAGACGTCACACAATAAAGGCTCTGGTTTAGCCCCACCCCTTGCATTTATCTGTCAGCCACCTTACCAAAATCTGGCACTCCTCCTGCGTCCCTGCTTGGAGTGCATCGCCTCTCCTTTCTAGGGCAACTGTGAATACTTTAAACGTTCTTGGATTTTGTTTTTGTTTTTTTCCAGTGGCATTGGCCTCTTTGTATTACTGCTTGGTCACCTTTATAAATCAAGACCCAGGCACAAAACAAGTGCCACCAGATCTGAAGTCGTAGCTGAGACTGAAATACCTATTCATTATGTTTTCCAAAGGTACGATAATTTCATTTATAAAATGGATGCTCACGAAATTTCTGTTTCCTATCCTGGTGACATTTCTCGTGGATAAAATGGTTCTATTATTACCAGAGAAATTAATAACGTATCTAAACTTAATGACGTTCGTAAAACAGGTATGTATATTTGCAATTAAGCATATTCTTAAGTTTGTTATGAGAAAGATTGCCACTGTTATTGAAAACCAGTTTGTGAAACATGTGAGAAAGATCACTTATGTCTTTAAAAAGAAGAATCTTCATGTACCAAACTATAAAAATATGGTTTAAGAAAAAAACTATAAATGCACCTGGAAAATGATTATAATTACTGAATGAATGACTTGGATGAATCACAATCGAAATGATCTATTGATTAATGATCAGAAATTGAAAATAAAAATGATTATGATTTCTGAATGAATGACTTGGATGAACCACAACCAAAATGATCTATTGATTAATGATCAGAAATTGAAAATAAAAATGATTATGATTTCTGAATGAATGACTTGGATGAACCACAACCGAAACGATCTATTGATTAATGATCAGAAATTGAAAATAAAAATGATTATAATTTCTGAATGAACGACTTGGATGAATCACAACCGAAATGATCTATTGATTAATGATCAGAAATTGAAAATGTCCCTAATGGAAAATATTTTTTCAAGTGCAGAATTGTATAGTATTCCTGAAACCTATGTAACTTTACTAACAGTGGTCACCCCAGGAAATTTTACTTCAAAAAAAAAAATAAAAATCCAGTTTTATCAGTCACTTGCTTCCATCATTTTATTGAATCTGACTTTCCCAAAAAGATGAATTTGAAACCGAATAAAATAAACGTATTGGTAAAACAATACAGTCTGTGGCCCGTTTCTGTCTCAAAGGGGATATTTTGCCTATGTTATATTAATGGATTTTATTGTTATCGGGATTCTTATAGCTCATCTCATGCTTACTTGTTTGTCTCATTATTCCTCTCTGTTGTGAACATTTTATATTGGTGTTTTGATGTTGCCTATGTTACATTTATGTATTTTTATTTGACCGTGTTCCCTGCAGTTCATCTCATCTTTCATGTTTATCTTTTTTCTCATTATTCCTCTCTGTTGTGAAGTTTTATATTGGTTGTTTCATTTGGCCTATATTACATGTATGTTTGTTTGTGTTTTCTTTATTCCTTCGAGATCATATCCTGTTTTCTTCTTGTCATTTGTCTCATTCCTGTCTGTTGTAAGTTTTTATATCGGTGTTTTCATTGTGCCTATATTTCATTTACGTGTTTTATTTTTATCGTGTTCCTTGGAGCTCATCTCATGCTTACTTGTCGTTTGCCTCATTATTCCTCTGTGTTGTGAACATTTATATCGGTGTTTTGATGTTGCCTGTATTACATTTTTGTATTGCATTTTATCTTGTTCTTTGCATTTCATCTCATGTTTTTTTTTAAATCTTATCTCTCATTATTCCTCTCTGTTGTGAATTTCTGCATCTTTTTTTACATTTTGCCTATGTGACATTGATGCAATTTATTTTTGTCACATTCTCTATAGCTCATCACATGCTTTCTTTTGCTCATTTGTCTCATTTTTCCTCTCCATTGTGAATTTTTATATCGTTGTCAATTTTGTCAGTGTTTGTGTATTTTATTTTATCCTGCTCCTTATAGTTTATCTTATGCTTTCTTTCTCTCGTTTGTGCCTTTTTCCTCTGTGTTCTGAATTTTTATATCGCTCTTCTCATTTTGCCTGTATTTTATTTCATGTATTTTATTTTCATCATGGTCCTTCGTGTTCATCTCCTGCTTTGTTTCTGTTGTTTATCACTTTATTCCTCTCCTGTCAATTTTATATCGGTATTCTGATTTTGCCTGAAATACATTTATGTATTTCATCTTGTTTCTTGCATTTCATCTCATGGTTGTTGTTGTTTTTCATCTTTTCTCTCATTTTTTCTCTCTGTTGTGAGTTTTTTGTTTGTTTGTTTGTTTTTTGTGTGTGTGTGTGTTTTTTTTTGAGGGCAGTGTCACTGGCCATCATATGTGGGACCGAACCGGGGCCGCTGGCTTCCCAGGCCAGCGCTTAACCACCGCGCCACTCGGCCGGCCCTGTTGTTTTTAATTGTACTTTTCATGCTGCCTGTGTTACATTGATGTATTTTATTTTTATCGTGTTCCTTTTAGCTTAGCTCATGCCTACTTGTTGGCGTTTGTCTCATTATGGCGTTTGTCTCTTCTCTGTTGTGACCGTTTATATCGGTGATTTGATTTTGCCTATGTTACATTTATGTATTTTATTTTTATTGTGTTCTTTGTAGCTCATCACATGTTTTCTTTTTCACACTTCTCTCATTATTCCTGTCTATTGTGATTTTTTATATCATTTTGTCCATTTTGCCTATATTTACGTAATTTTTTATCATGTTTTAATAGTTCATCTTTTCCGTTGTTTCTGTCATTTGTGTCATTATTTCTCTGTGTTTTGATTTTCTATATCGGTTGTCTCATTTTGCCTTTATTGCATTGAGGTTTTTATTTTTTATGTGTTGCATTTAGCTCATTTCATGCTTTGTTTCTGTTGTCTCTTTATTTTCTCCTTGTCAGAGTTTATATTAGTGTTTTCAATTTGCCTGAATTACATTTCTGTATTTTGTCAGGTTCCTTTCACTTCATGTCATCTTTCTTCTTTATCTTTTCTCTGACTATTCCTCTCTGTTGCGTATTATTATAGTTTTTTTCATTTTGCCCATATTACATTTATGTATTTTATTTTTATCATGTTACTTTCAGCTTATATCATGATTTCTTTTTGTCATATTTCTTATTTCTCTGTGTTGTGGATTTGTATATTAATTTTGTCATTATTTCATTTCTGTGTTTTATTTTATCATGTTCCCTACATTTCATCTCTTTTATCTTTTCTCTCATTATTCCTTTCTGTTGTGAATTTCTATATCGTTTTTATGTTTTACCTATGTTATATTTATGTATTTTACATTTTTAGCACAGTGTTTCTTTTTTCTTATTTGTCTCATTATTTCTCCTTTGTGAAATTTATATCGTTTTGTCATTTTGTTTATATTTATGTACTTTACTTTATTGTTTCCTTGTAGTTCATCTGATGCTTTCCTTTTGTCATTTGTCTCATTATCCCTCTCTGTTGTGAATTTTTATATTGGGTTTTTTTCCCTGTTTGTCTACATTGCACTTACATATTTTATTATATTGTATTCTGTGCATTTCCTCACATCTTTTCATTTTTATATTTTTTCTCATTATTCTTCTCCATGGGTAATTTTTATATTGATTTTTTTCATTTTGCCTATATTACTTTTATGTTATGTTATTTTTATCATGTTCCTTATAGCTCATCTCATGCTTTCTTTATGTCATTTCTCTCATACCTCCTGTTGTCTCCTATCAGAAACTCAGTTCCAAGAAATCTATATTGCAGCAACAAGTCAAATCTCAAGAAATCCATCTCGTTTAAGCATCTCCCACCAGACACTTGCTTTTGAGACATTTATATTGCAACAGCAGATTGAATGTCAAAAAATTTTAGTCCAAACAGAAACTGGATTCGAGAACTTTTATATTGTACCAACATCTCAAAGCACAGAAATGTTTTCTCATACCAGCAACTTGGTTTCCACAAGTGAATGCTGTAACAGCAGATCACATAACAGGAAAGTAAACTGCTTTCACAACTTGGGTTTCAACATTTATATTGGGTCTGCATCTGAGATTTCAAGTATGTCAAATCTCATGACATGTATTTCCTGCCAGAAACTTTGTTTGAAGAAGCTTACACCAAGCAGCACTTTGAATCTCATGACATTTACTCATGCCAGAAACTCAATGTTAAGAAATGTATATCGTTTCAGCTTCTCCAATGCGTATTCAGTTGTCTCTTATCAGAAACTATGCTTGAAGAATGTCAGAAACCTGTCTCATTTCATTATCTCGTGTCCTTCCCTAGTATTTTGTTTCAACCAGCATTGGTGTATAAATAAAGTGTCGCTAGTCAATATAGTCCATTATCAGTCTCCCACTGGCCAACTGAGTTCACAGTGGGCGGTCAAATAAATACTGGGTTCTGAGCAATCTCGCAAGAGCTCACTGGACAGAACCCTAATGTTTATGATTATGTTTACACTGCGTTGGGGGCAGTGAGCAGCATGAGTCCCTCCCTCCTGTGAATTGTGGAAAATGCTGGCTCTCAGAGTCTCCAAAGTCCTCACAGGCACTGAAGCAAACAGAAACACTCTTCTATTGTCTGAAAATTATATCATTTCCTTCATAAAACACAAACCATGTACCTGATGGTTTGTCTGAAATCTTACGACATGTATTTCCTACCAATGATTTGAGGGACAATTCTTGACCTGAGGGAGGGATATGGAAAGAGACCCGAGCAGAAATCACACCTGGAGGCAAAACTGGCGAATAAATAGGGGCAGAGAAAGTTTCCAAAGCATAGGCTTCCTTACTCACAAAAAAAGCCCAAATTACCTAGTTCAAAAAAGGTCAAAACACTTGAACAGACATTTTTCTAAAGAAGACACAAATGGTGAACAAGCTTATGAAAAGGTGCTCAACATCACTAATTGTTAGAGAAATCAAATCAAAACAACAATGGGATATTACCCATTAGGATGCTCGTTATGAAAAAAACAGAATAACCTGTTGGCTACATTTACAGACACTGGAACACAGACTCATTGATGGTGGAAATGTAAAATGGTGCAGCTGCTGTAGTAAAGAGTATGGAGGTTCCTCCAAAAATAAGAAGTGGACTTACCATATGATCCAGTACGCTCACTTCTGCTTTATATGCAAAAGAATTGGAAGGAAGATTTTGAAGAGATATTTGCACATCCTTTTGCATTGCAGCATTATTCACAATAGCCAAGCGGTGGAAGCAACCCAAATGTGTCCATAGTTAATTCTGGATATTATGCCAAGTGAAGCAAACCAGTCACAAAAAGATGAGTGCAGAATGATCCACTTATGTGGGGTATCGCAAGTATTCAAATTTGTAGAAACAGTAAGAAGACTGGTCTTCACAGGGTACTGTGGGGAGGAGGAAATGGGGTGTTTTTGTTCAGTGGGGATAGATTTTCAGTTTTACTCATCAAACAGTGCTAGAGATCTGTTTTACAATGATGAGAATATATATACACAACTACTGAACTAACTATATGTGGGCTAATGGTTCATGATGGTAAATTTCCTGTTATGTGTTTTTTAGTGCAATTGAGTTCAGATTGTTTTTTAAAGGGAGAAATTTGGGGTTAAGAACCCGGAGGCCTTAACATATGCTACTTCAACAAAGGGTAGTTCTGGGCATGATTAGAACGAAGTGTTGTTTGTGAGTTCGTTTCCTGTTTCCAACAACACTTGTCAGCCTCAGGATGTCAGCCTCAGGAAGTGGTCATGGGGTCTTTGAACCCCTCAAGAGCTCACAGTGGGGGAGGAGGCCCAAAGTTCCAATGACTCTCAGAATTTGAGGGGTCAAGGTGGAGAGAAAATGACTGGCAGGGTGGGAAGACTGGTCAAGGAGATAGAGGAGGTAGGAAGGTGGAGGGGTGGACTGGTCAAAGGATTCAAGAGAACTCAGAGTCTAAAGTATATATTGGGGGGGAAAAAAGGGACTAATGAGCTCTGGATAATGGGGAGGGAGATATCTTAGATGAGCAATGTTGGGCGCTCCCAAATCAGTTGCCCTGCAGGGCCACAGAAGTTCCACTTGTATTTAGGGAACCTTTCTGAAGGTATTAAACCTATTGGTGAAGCATGTAGTCCATGGCAGAAGAGGAGGGAGGAGGGGCGTTACCTATGGCGTTAACAGATGGTTACTGGAAAGGGACATTTCAAGGGCACAACAAATGTCTCACTTGATTAACTTCCTCCCATGAACAAGCTGGTGAGAGCTGTAAAGTCACAGGAAAGGAAACGAGAGCAACTGCTTCTCAGAGAACCAACCATCTTCATCAACAGACAGGACATGGGATGTCTTCATTCTGTGTTCAAGTGTACCATGACATTCACATTCAGAGATGTGACTTTTTTTGTTTTCTATTGTTTTTATGGTGGTAAAATACACATAACATGAATTTTCTGTCTTAAACATTTTTTAAGGTAGGTTCAGTCATATTCAATACATTCACACTGTTGTGCAACCATCAGCACCATCCTTCCACATAACTCTTTTCACCTTGTAAAACTGATACACTAACTCTTGAACAACAACAAAAGTCCCCATTCTCCCTCCCCCAGCCCTTGAAAACAACAATTTATTACAGATTGTGTCTTTATGATTCTAAGTACTTCATGTAAGTGGAATCATAAAGTATTTGTCTTTTTGTGACTGGTGCTTTCACTTAACATAATGTCCTCAAGGATCATCCATGTTGTATTGTATTCAGAATTTCCTTTTTTTGTGTGTTTTTTTTTTTAAAGATTTCATTGGGGAATTGGAGAAGGGGAACAGACAAGTTGCTGTCCTTTTGTTCTTCAGTCTAGTTGTGGAAAACATTGTTTCATTGGCCCATGTTGGTATTATCTTTGCACTCTTTCCGGGTGAGGCTGACCGGCCACGGGCCTCTGGATGGCTGCCCACGGCGGCTCCCGGCAGCTCGCGCTGGCCCCCAGCCGCTCACGCTGGCTGCCGGCCATTCACTGTAGCCGATGGCAGCCCACTGCAGCACAGGCTGCAGCCCATCTTCCCCAGCGACCCACAGGAGCCCAGCTCTAGATGGAGCTGCCGTTCATCATCCTAGCTGTAGAGGGCAGTGTCACTGGCCCTCACATGTGGGATGCGAACCGGGGCCCCACCGCTCAGAACTGGCACTCCAGCCAGTTCTCAACCAACGTGCTACTTGGCTGGCCCCAGAATTTCCTGTTTTTTAAAGGTTGAATAATATTCCATTGTCTGTATATACCACATTTTGCTTATCCATTTATTCACCCATCGATCGACACTTGGGTTGCATTCACATTTAGCTATTGTGAGTAAATCTGCGATGAACACAGGCGTACAAATCTCTATTGGAGATCCTGCTTTCAATTGTTTTGAGTATATACCCAGACATGGGATTGCTGTGTTATATGGTAATTCTGTGTTTAACTTTGTAAGGATCCGCCATACTGTTTTCCATAGAGGCTGTACCATTTTGCATTCCCACCAACAATGCAAAAGCATTTCAATTTCTCTACATTCTTGCCAACACTTGTTATTTTCTGATTTTTGATAGTAGCCATCCTAGTTGTCTTGGTGCAGAATTAACCCCTGGTAGTTTGCAGAATGTAAAAGAAATTATGAGACTCTACAAGAGTAACCAGAGAATAGTTGTATTGAGAAAGAGAGAGAGAGAGAGAGAGAGAGAGAGAGAGAGAGAGAGTTCTGTTTGGAACTGGCAGAAGTTTTGCCAGGGCAGTCTAAGAGAGAGAGCTGCAGAAACAAAGGGGAAAGAGAGAGATACTGGCAGGAGTTGTGCCAGGGCAGAGTCCAATGGGGGACAACTGCCCTGATGAGAAGGAATGCTGGGGTTTTATATTTTTCTAAGCAGGATGTATGGTGCTTGTCAGCTTGCAGAAGGGCTGCTGTTACAATTGTCTTCTCATGGGAACTGTCCTGTTCCCGTCTATGATGGATCTCAGCTTGCAGGGGGTTGCTGTTGTGATTGGGAACCATTCTGTTCCCGTCTATGATGGATATTTGTTAGTGTGCAGGGAGTTGCCGTTGTGATTGGAAACTGTTCTGTTCCCCCCTATGATGGATGTAAGGTGTTTGTCAGTTTGTAGGTGCAGTGCTGGCCAGGGGAGTCAGAGCCAAGTGGTTAATGTTTAAGCTTGCTCCTGCCAACTTACAAGCTTGCTCCTTTAACTCCTTCCTGTCCCATCCTACCAGCTCATAAGCCCACTCCCGTTAACTGTTTACTTGTCTCATCACTAGTAAAAGATAGAATCTCATTGTATTTTTTAACAGTATTTTTTTTAATTGAAGTATAATTGACTTACAATATTATATTAGATTCATGTGTACAATGTAATGATTGCATATTTACATACATTTCGATGTGATCACCACTAAATGTCTGTTAACTTCTGTCACCATAAAAAAGTTATTGCGGGTCGGCGGAGTGGCGCGGTGGTTAAGAGCCAGCTTGGGATGCTAGCAGCTCCGGTTCGGGTTCCACATGTGAAGCCAGTGACACTGCCCTCGGAAAAAAAAAAAAAGTTATTGCAGTATTATTGACTTCTAGGCTGTTTGTTACATCCCGGTGACTTATGTGATAACTGGACATTTGTACTCCTTTATCCCTTTCACCTATTTTTACCATTCTCCCACCCCGTCTCTCTGGAAACCACCAGTTTGTTCTCCATGTGCATGAGTGTGTTTCTGTTTTGTTTTGTTTCTCATTTATTTTGTTTTTTAGATTCTGTATATAAGGCAAATCATACAGTATTTGTCTTTCCCTGTCAGACTTAGTTCACTTGACATCATGCCCTCCAGGTCCACCCATTTTGTCACAAATGGCAAGATTTCATTCTTTTTTACGGCCAGTGTTCCGTATCACATAGTCTTTATCCATTCATCTCTTGATGGACACTTCATTTGCTCCCATGTTTGGGCTATTATTAACAATGCTGCAATGAACACAGGGGTGCAGATGTGTTTTTGAATGAGTGTTTACAATTTCTTCAGATAAAGAGCCAGAAGTGGAATTGCTGGGTCGGGTGTCTGTGGGATCCCTGGTCCTTGGGGGATGGATGGTTTAAGGCAGACCCAGTGTTTCCACGTCTATAGGCTGAGGTGTGATTCAGAGACTGTCCACATTCTCCATGACCATTGGGCCAGGCTCTGTACTCTGCCTGGGGCTTTCCTCTCGGCACCGTCTTCCCCTTGGGTGGTGCCAGGCAGAGGGTGGGGAGCAGCACAGAGACCCTTGAAAGAGCAGGGAGATGCTCCTAGATGTCTCAAAGGAGGAGGTGGGACAGAGCAGACACATGGGAGGGGCCCAGAAAGGTCTGTGTGATGGAAATCAGGCTTCTTTTCAAAGACATCTCCATTGCTGTCGTGTTCGGCACAACTGGGATAAGTGGGTGTGGAGAAGGGACAGCAAAAGTTTAAGGAAAAAAGAGACAGACCAAGAATAGAGAAAACAGTTCAGGGCCAAGGGACCCCAGCCTCGTGGACTAGAGCCCCGAATCGGGCCTGACTGATTCTTTTATTGTCTTACACATAAGCAAGGGTCAATGTAGCTTCGGTGGTCTGTGTGTCCCACGCCCAAAAACATAGCTCAAGGCCAAATCACCCACACCTACAAGCTGCTCTTACCGGAGGTTATTGTCATGCACCTCTTAAGAGACAGAACTCCTTCTCCAAGCCATATTGATAAGAATGTAGGGAGGACAGGTATTGTCATATCAACAGGTCATTTCACAGGCAGGCTGCCAGACCCTGAAGTAAGGGGTTGTTCACACCCTATTTCTGTCAACTCCTGATTTCTCCTGTTGTTACCCACTGGTACCCACTGACATCCACGGGCACCCACAGGCACCCACGTGCACCCACTGGCACCTATGTGACCGTGTCTGGCTTGGGTTGTCCCTCTTGTGGGAACTTACCCATCTCTGACTGACCGGCCATCCTTTGGTGCCACGCAGGGATATATACAGTAAGCATAATATTGAAGTTCTGTCTCTATGGATAGGTGCAGGGAGGCAGACAGGCAGGGTATAACGTGACACATTGCCAAAGCCAAGTTCATGTGTTAATTTCCTGTGTTGTCTAGTGTGTCCCAATATCGCCTCCTGGAGGGCATAAGTAAACCTGCAGTTAATGTCATGTGCTGGCCAGCTATGCTGACCAGGCTCCAGAGGGTGTGAGCTGAGCCTGAGCCCTGGCCAGAGGTGGGCTCTGACCTCCAGGCTGAGGGACCAGTTAGCCCCAGTCCTGGTCATTGCGGGTCTTAGGCCTCCTGACTCCATCCCAGGGCTGGGTGAGCCTGGGGAGAGGATGGGCATTGTCCAGAGGACTCCTGATCCATGGTCAGGAGAAATGTTCCCCCAGGGGAATGTGCTGCTTCAGGAGGAGCTCTGTGTCCCTGGGTTTTCAAAGGAAGGTCCCAGAAAGGGCTCCCTTAGGGCTTTCAGGAGAGGGCACTGGCCACAGGGGCTGACCCCTAGAATGGCTAGTATGTTCATCACACATTGGGGCATTGCCTCCAAGTCATCTGTGTCCCTGGCTGTCATCTGCTCTGGGCCTCCCCACAGGGCCCAGGAGCTGGAGCAGCTCCACCTGGAGACTCAGTCAGAGGATGGGAAATTCCTGGGGGACCCTCGGCCCCTCTAGATGGAAGCAACCCCAGATCCTGGGTTCACCTGTCCCATCCTACAGAGCAAGTTCCCTTTGTTCCCCAGGACACCATGGGCTGGTGATGTGTCTTCAGGGACCACAACCAGATGCCCCCACACCAAGGACCCAGGAGATGTGGAGCTTTCCTGACTTCTTTTTTTTAAAGATTTTTTTGGGGATATGGGGAGGGGAACAGTGTTGGGGAATCAGGGAAGGGGAACAGACAAGTTGCTGTCCTTTTTTTCTTTTATGAAGGCAAACGTGTGTTGTACACTGCTTAGGGACATAACATATTGTTTGGGGCCTGGAGGTTCCCAGTTTAATATTGAGGACATCATCAGGTGCGAAAGCAAACCTCATACTTGATGAAATATAAATATTCCAAGATCCAGAGTAGCTAATACTTTTTTTAAAGAGGATTTAATCTCTACAGGAGTTCATGGATATTGGGTAGTAGTTGTTTATTTTTAACTATTTCTCTGTTATGAATAACGTGCCAGCGCAAGTTTTTGGGTGATATATGTTTTCCTCTATTTGGGGCATATGCCTGGGAGGTGGAGGGTGTGGATCACATGGTAACTCTGTTTAACAGTTTGAGGAAATGCAAGAACATTTTCCAAAGCAGTTCATACAAGAAGTGTATGAGGATTTCCCATTATCTGTCCATGATCTAACCAATTCAGAGGGTTTGTTGTGGTGTCTCATTGTAGCTGGTGTTAGCATTTTAGTAATGATACTGATGCAGAGCATCTTTTCATGTGCTTATTTGTCATCTTTGGGCATCTATCTATTCATATCCTTTGCAGTTTTATAAATTGAGATATTTTGGTATTTTTATTATTAACCCTGACTTTTAAGATGAGGGGTTGGTTATTGTCACCTCCAATGGGGAAAAATTAGGGGATGGTTTTGCTATCTCTTTATATATATATTCAATGTGTTTAATTTATTCTTTTTGATGCTAAAATCATCTCAGAGATTTTGTCACGGATTTATCCAAGCAAAATTCCTGCCTAATAATTATAACAGAGCCCAAAATGTGAAATTTTCAAAAGAAAGAGAACCCTCCGACTGGGGAGTTAAGGCAGCCAGGGCTTACATTTCTGAGGGGTTTTATGAATTGAGTTGATGTGAAATTCACATGGAGGATGAACACATCCATCTGCCCTGGCTTCATGGGCTGGCAATCTGTCCAGTCACACAGTCACTTAGAAAGGCCAGTGCTATATTTCATGCTCTGCTTACAGCATCTTGAAATTCTTAATGAGTTTTGAACAAGAAGCCCTGCGTCCTCACTTTACATGTCTTCCTGCCTGTACTACATGTAGCTGGTTCTCGCCCTACTATTGACCATGGGTTGACGGGCTGGCTCCCTTTGGAAAAGGAAAGATATGATGCCATTGTAGCTGCAATATGTTCTTTAGCCATGAAAGGGTGGCACCACCCAGGGTAACCAGGAGGGCTGTGAGCACAGTCAGGTGTCAGCAGGGGACTATAACTGTCCTCCCCAAACCCGCAGCTCACAGCAGGAATGTTTTCCGGCCCTGATGTACTTCAGAGATGCAAATGTTTAACTGTGCAACCCAAGGGGGTTGAGGCAAAGCACATCCAGTTGACTCAAATGTGAACAGCATCAAATATACGTAATGTCCGCATTAAATATTGATCTAAAAAAAATACTTTTATAGAAAGACGGGATGGGAAGAATGTGTGTGGGTGATGAGAAAAAAGCAGCTGAGTCCTCATGTCCCAGGAAGGAAGACCTCACACAATACCAAATGTGAAAAAATCAGTAATTAGCCTCAAATCACGTTCAAAGTCAAAGATGACTTTGGTTCCAAGCTGCTGCTGTTTGGGGCAGATGTCATCAACGTGGCAAAAACAGAGCAGCCAGGACTCTCCTGTGATCACTCTGGACGGAACATACAGAAACGCTGGGTTCATCTTGGTCAAGCTCAGTGTTGTCACAAATACAAGATAGAGAATATCCAACGGGAGGGAGGCAGGAGCTGGTTTTACTCACTGTCTGAATATCAGGAGTGAAACAATAATTCCACTGTTCCAGCTGCGTTGGGCTGCATGAGAACAAGCTAAAATCTCTTTGGGGTTGTAGGTGATCCACATCTAAACAAAACACCTTCTCTGAGAAAGCCTTGCACACCTGATTCACATACATCCAGGAAGCCCAAACTTCGTGGGTCTTGGTCAGTATGACATCAGATGGGGACTTACTTGTTCCCTCTGTTTTTCTCTTTTTTCATCAGGGTCATGGAATTTTAAAACCTTAACCCTATTTCGATGAGACAGATGCACTTTCATGTTTATCACAGCATTATTCACAATAATGAAAGATATGAAAACAACACAAATGCCCATCAACAGATGAATGGGTAAGAAAGATGTGGTACATGTACACACAGGAATGTTACTGAGCCATAAGAAAGGACGATATGTTCCTGTGACCATGTGGATGGGCCTTGGGCACATTGTGCTACATGAGTAAACTCAGAAAGAGAAAGAAAAGTGATGTAAAATATCACTTATATATAAAATCAAAACAAGTTAAAGCTGTAAAACGCAGTAAAATGGTGGTTAGCAGGGGGTCTGTGGGGGAGGGGATAAGAGTGATGGTGTTTCAAAGTACAAACTTGTAATGAGTAGTAAATAAGCCACAGAAATCTAATGCATATTATACTGAATGTAGACAATAATATTGTTCTCTGATTATGTAATGTGAGAACTATCACTACATAGTCATATACAATACATAAGAGTATCGATGTAACACATTGTGCCTCTTAAACCTGTACAATGTTACACATCAAATACATTCAATTCAATGATTTATAATCCTCGGTATATACTGGTACAGTCCAGTCTATAAACGGGCTGCCTTCCTTTTAAGAGAAGTATTTCTTACTGAACTTAATGTTTATTTTTGCTTATATAGTTGGAAACCAAACACAAGTTGCAGCTTCCAGAAAGATCTCCAATGGCTGGATTAGAGACATGGCTCAAAGAAAAGAAAAAAAAGCAGTTGCTACTTCCTAGATGAAGAATCTGAGAAATCAAGACACTGCGTTGACCTTGGGCCATGGACTTCTGCGGCCTCTTGGTAGCAACAGGCTTGGGAGCCAGCAGCTCCATGGCCGTGAGTGGCAGGAGGGGACACCCACATCTCACAGGAACCATTTCCCTCTTCCAGATCTCACACACGTGCATCTGCTGTCGGAGTTTCCAGGAACTGCTGTCTTCAGCTTCCCAGACTCTGGTGTGCTTCTCAAGGGAGTTGAAAGTGAATGAGCTAAGTCAACCTGAGATCTCTGTCCTAGACGTTATTGGGGCATCTCTAACACAACATGTCCACACACAAGGCCTTTGAACAAGGCCACCTCCAGACCTGATCCTCCTGGCATCTTCCTCTTCTGAGTCAAGGTCAATTCCTCCTTTCTGATGCTCAGATTTGAAAATTTGCCAGTATCCTAGATGCCTCTGTTGCTCTCCCACTAATCTCTGCACCATCAGCAACCATGCAGTCAGTCTACAAAACATAAATAACCCAAACACTCACGTCCAGTCCATCATCACTCCTACATGGCGTAGTTGTAAGGGTCTCTTAACTGGTCTTCCTGCTGCCTCCTTGACCCACCTGATCGTCTATCAATCTCCCCACAGAAGGACCTCTGAAACCTCAGAAATGAATTCTTAAAAACTGAAGTCCTGGGCCGGCCGAGTGGCGCATTGGTTAAGCGCTGGTTTGGGGATGCCAGCGGCCCCGGTTCGGATCCCACATGAGGGCCAGTGACACTGCCCTCTACAGCTAACAACAGCTCCACCTGGAGCTGGGCTGTGCGAGCCCCGGTGATGGTGTGGGCTGCAGCCCCTGCTGCAGTGGGCTGCCATAGGCTACAGTGAGTGGCCCGCAGCCAGCGTGAGCGGCTGGCAGCCAAGCGTGAGCTGCCAATAGCCGTGGTGAGCGACATCCAGAGGCCAGCAACCGATCTGCCTCATCCGGGAAGAGTGCAATGACGATACCAACAGTGAAGCAACATCCTCCGCAACTAAAACTGAAGAACAAAAAGACAGCAACTTGTCTGTTCCCCTTCCCCGATTCCCCAACGCTGTTCCCCTCCGCCAATTCCCCAATAAAATCTTAAAAAAAAACAAAAAAAAACTGAAGTCCTGTCACCCTTTTCTGCTCAAAGCCCTCCTGTCACTCACACTTCATCACACCAAGATCCAGAGTAGTCACCACAGCCCATCAGGCCTTGCCTTAGTGCTGCTCAAAGTGCTGGTCTGCAGTAAGGTAAGGAGTGTCCGCTAGGAGGTCAGTCACCTCAGAGCTTTGGTTGAGAAAGTTTTGCAAAAAAACAACAGCTGAAATAAACAGGGCACTTGCGGGGGACCAGCCTCCGCTGACCAGGGTTCAAGAAGGTGGACACGGCATCGGCAATACAAAAGACAGAAAATTTTGTTATAGTAAACGCAGAAAATGAGAGAGTGAGTGCGGGGGAGGAAAATAAAGAAGGGAGACAGTGGAGACACCGGGGGAGTTTAAAGAGAAAAAAGTGTCACACTTTATTGCAATAACATGTCCTTTTTATAGGGACTTTTGACCATTATCCAATCACAAGTTTAAGTTCCACATAGTCTTGATGTATTTTTCTCTTAAGACCTTTAGTCCTTATAATTGTTCTCCTTAGGGCACACTGTGACCTTTTCTACGTTTAAGGATAATCCCATCTTTGATAATCTCTTTATGACCCAGACTCAGTTTCTACATAATCTGTAATCCTGGGTCTGAATACTAAAGAGAATCTCACTTTTGATATTTGAATTTAACTGATTAATTATATTTGGCTTAACTATACCTAAAGTTCTCTCAAGACTTCTCACAAACCTTAACAAAACATACACTTTGTAATAAAACACAGGTTTCAAGGGAATACAAAGTTGAGGAACACATGTCCAATTAACAGTACTTTCAGATTCACCAAGCCCACTAAAGTCAGCCTGCATGCCCCTCAATATTGGGCTACACGGCCCTCAACAGGCACTGAGTGATGTGGTTGATCTAATTTCTGGCCCAAGCTCCTTAGCTCCTTGCAGGTGACCCTTTGGGTAGCACTGCCCTAAACAATCTGGTCCCTGCCTACACTTCTCAGGTCATGCTACTCATCCCATTTCTTCTGGCCACAGAGACTTCTTGACTCTGAAACATGGCAAGCAAGCTCCTGCCCTAGGGCCTTCACACGGGCTATTCCCTCTCCCTGGAATAATCTTTTTCCAGAGACGTACATAATAATCCTTTCTTCCCTTCTTTTAGGTCTCGCTCAAAATTCACCTCATAATGGAAGGTTTCCCTAACCATCTTGTATAAAATAGAAAGTACCCCTAACCCACCCACTCCCTAGCACCTTCACCCCACCTTATTATCCTTTAGAGGACTTTCCGCCACAAGAGACACTGCTTGTTTATTTCTTTTTTGTTTTAATATTATTTAATTTTATTTATTTATTTTTGTTTGTTTGTTTGTTTTGTAGCTGAGCCATCCTGCCACCTGTTGGCAGCTCAGCTCGGGCTGGGCATCGAACTGCTGTTGCTCAGAGCTCAGCTCATACTCCTTAGCGAGCTCTTAACCAACAGAGCCACTCGGCAGGCCAACATTCAGAAGCATCTCTGTGTACAGTCCTGGCCCTACGCTCCTCCCTTGAACTTACAAGTGACAATTTCTTGAATTCGTGGTCATTTGTATTATTTACTTCACAGTTTTCCCAACAACACTAAATCCAGACATTGGGATTTAGGGTTTGTTTTCTCAAATTTGCAATAATGGATATCATACTCCAAGTGCCACCTTATTTTGAATCTTTTATTCTCTATTAAGTTCTATGTGTCAAGCCCTTGCAGCAAGCAGGGGGGTCATTCTTTTTTCTTAACTTCATGTTTAATTTATTTTTAATTGTAAAATGCACATAAATAAAATTTGACTTTCTAACCACTTTGAAGTGCACAATTCATTGGCATTAAGTACATTCATAATGTTGGATAACCATAAGCACTATTTATTTCCAATGTTTTTTTATGTTTTAAGCATTTCAGGACCATCTGATTGTGCAGATATTGTGCTCAATGTATAAGCAGTAATTTAACCATAATATTTGTTACCAGTTTATAGCACATCATCTTACACATATATATGCATTGTTTCTAAATGAAAAGATATTGTTTTTTGGGGTTTTTTTAAAAAGATTTTATTGGGGAATTGGGGGAGGGGAACAGACAAGTTGCTGTCCTTTTGTTCTTCAATCTAGCTGTAGAGGACATTGCTTCACTGGCCCATGTTGGTATTGTCATTGTGCTCTTCCTGGGTGAGGCAGGTCCGTCATTGGCCTCTGAACGGCCACTCACGGGGGCTCTTGGCAGCTAACTCCAGCTACCAGCCACTCACTGTCACCTATGGCAGTCCACTGCAGCAGGGGCTGCAGCTATGTCGTCACCCAGTGACTCACAGCAGCCCAGCCCCTTAGCTGTAAAGGGCAGTGTCACTGGACCTCATATGTGGGATCCGAACCACAGCCCTGCTGCTCAGAGCCGGCATCCCAAGCCAGTTCTTAACCAGTGCAGCACTCAGCTGACCCAAGATATTGTTTTTAAATGTTTCACCACCAATTGGTTATATAGAACTGGAACCATTTGCCGACTATAAATATAGGTACCCTCTCCATTAGAAATTAGACATCTGCTTTAAGAACAGTATTGGCTATTTCTCGGACCATATTATTAGTCTGTTAGGAATATCTTTATCTCATTCATGAGAAATTCAGCCACTATATCCACTACAACTTCCATGGCTTTGTCCTTTGCACGTGAAATAATCCAATGCTTGAGAAACACAACAAGTGAGTCATCTTACTTCAGTCCTGGTTATGACTTTGTTGCAGGAAAGAGGGTTTTTGCTTCCCATGAGAAAGAATTCAAAAGTGAGCCTGACAAAAGAACAAAAGAAGTTTATTGTGAGGAGATCCACTCCACAGGCAGAAGAGGCTGCCCTTAGGCAAGAGACAGTCCCACCCTCCTTATGGGTGCTGTTTTTATTAGTCAGGCTTTTAAATATGGGCATAAGGGGAAGGGATATTCTTATTAACTCTTGGAAGGGGTGGGCTCTTCTAAGATTTGGGGTATAACCCTTTTCTGTCCTTAAATAGTCCTTTGTGGAGGTGTCATGGCACTGGTGGGAGTGTCCTTTAGTGTGGAGCTGTATTATAATGACCTTGTACTATGGCTGAAGGTCACTTGGAGGCAATTCTCCTTCCATCTATGTCTTGGCCAGTTTGGGCTGGATTCTTTGCCTCATGTTGACTTATTGCTCATTGCCTTCGACTGGCGATTATTTGGTTCCTTAGAGGCTCTGCCCGCACCCTATTTCAACTTCATCCCTGGAAGGTCAGCCATGAGGGAAGTAATGCTATGACATCTGCTCTTCCCATGCTGCAGAGGTGCTCCTGGCCAATGAGCATGTCCCCTGGCACCCCTGAGAGACAAGGGGGACTCTCCCACAGGCAGAGGCAGCACAGAGGGGTGTAAATAAGAAGACAACACTTTACCATAATCAAGTAAACTAGTTTTGAAAAGGGTAGTGTTTGCAAAGCCTTTTAATATAAATTCTGAACGTTTTGAAGTTCTTTTTATACTTCGTAGGCTGAATAATTGCCGCCAAAGATACCCAGAATCTCACCCTGAAACCTGTGAGTGTCCCTTTGGACATGACAAAAGGGACTCTGCAGATGTGATGAAGTTGAAGATCTTGAGATTGGGAGAATGTCCTGGATTATCCTTAATGGAATCACAGTGTCTTTAAGAGACAGGCAGAAGGCCAGAGTGAGAAGAGACATCAGGATGGGAAGAAGGGGGACAAAAAGCTGCCTGATGCTGCCCAAAACGCAAGGGATAGGGACGGCCTCCCAAGCTGGAGACAAGGAGATGCTTCCCCCCACAGCCTCCAGAGTGCGTTCGGCCTGCAGATGCCTAGATTTCCGCCCAGCGAAGCCCACGCAGCTGTGGGAAACATACAAAGGACAAGAATACATCCAAAAGTATATGTTCGTAAATGTTTCCACATTGAGACCTAAACTGCTTTTTCAAAACTTCTTTTTATAGCAGGCACAAAATTTTTTTTTTATTGATTGATTGATTGATTTTTTATGGCAGTGTCACAGGCCCTCATATGTGGGACCCGAACAGGGGCCGCTGGCTTCCCAAGCCAGCGCTTAACCACCGCGCCACTCGGCTGGCCCTGTATTTTTATTTTTGATCAATACAGCCTGAGCAGTCCGGTTCAGATAATATAAAAAATAAAGACTAAGGCAGAGTGTCTGGCACCGTTGAAGGGTAGGGTGGCGGTGAGAGGACCAACCCAGAGGCAATGGGCTCTCCGATGAACTGCGACTGCTACTCCGAGAGGGCTCGAGGCCTTGGGCATGAATGGGAATCCAGCGAGAACCTGGGAGGGCACCCCTTGTGGGGTGTGGACCGGGTGAAGGCGACGGGTGGAGGTGGGGTGGCTTTTAGGGGGTGGAGAATGTCCTGTAAGGTCGACCGAGGGAGGAGGAGCACACACCAGCCTTCAGGGGCGCAGAGCCCCACGAGGGTGGCTGGGGCGCCAGAGGAACGGACCCACACAGAATAAGGGAGTTGATACTGGGTGAGAGGGCACAGAATTCATAGCGGACAGGTTGTCTAGAGCGAGGAGGGGTTCCGGGAGTCGAAACTCCGCGGAAGAGAAAGGTGGAGCCAAGGGCTTGACGGGCTCCGCCTGCTGGGAGGAAGGGACTGGGGTGGGTAGGAGAGGCGGAGGGAGTCAGATCTAGAGAGGTTCAGGGAACTGCTGCGGGGCAGGAAGAGGCAATGAGCGGCGGGCGTAGGGGTGGGACCGCTGCAGAGTTTCCACACCCGGTGAGACGAAGAGGTGGCGACTCTCACAACGGAGACTGGGGTCTGACATTTGAAGCATATAGGCCAGGAGCATTACAGCAGCAAACTCTCCACCTCAATGCCCACAGTTTGAGTTTGTAAGATCCCTGGGGCCTGCGAGGAGGAGAAAATCACTGAGGCCCCAGGAGCAGCTGAAGAGAAGCCTGGGCACCCGGAGGGAGAAAGGGAGGAGAGAAGGGTCCAGGACAGGATTGAGGTTCAGCTCCCAGGGAGGGTATCTCTCCAGGCCTCAGAGTTATTTCCGCAGTTTTCTGTCGTCATACATTAAGATTCTAAGTTATAAAATGCTTCTCCAAACACTAACCCAAAGTTGCCCACATAGGATATATTTTTTCCAACAGTTGGTTTTATGTTAACCTGCTCAGATTCAGAATTTGGGTAGGAAGTCATGATGCCCAAATTGGTCCAGTTTTAAAGACTGTTCACTCTCAGGAGCATGCAGAGCACTCCTCTTAAAGCCTCAGACAACGTGCTGACAATACTGTTTTGTTTTAAAGTGACAGATCTTCTTGTTGCTGTCAAGGTTGGTAGTCACACACTCTGCTTTGCATGAGGAGGCTACAGAGCCAGAGCACAGCCTGCGCGTATTCCTGGTCAGTCCCAGGGGAGGTCTCCCCAGTGAATCCTTGTTCCACTCACACCCTTTCCCCTCTCCATGGTCTCTCTTGACCCATGCAGGGGTTCCTTCCTCTGTGACTTCAGAGATCTATCACCACCCTGCACCCCTGCACATGTGCACCTAGAAGGGCAGCCCCTGCAGAAGTGGGCACTCAGACCACTCACAGGTGGTGATGCTGGAGTTTATAGAGACACGAGCTGCAGAGAGTCCCAAGAAAAGGGAAGGTCAGGTCAACAAACCAAGGGCACGGGAGTCCAGTGTGTGTGTGTGGGGGGGGGCACAGCTCAGGACTGTGTGTGAGGTTCAGAAATTGTAGTAAGAAACCATGGGATACAAGATTCTGCAAAATTTGAAAGTGTAACTAACATAAGGCCTAGCAATTCTACTTCTGGTTACTTATCCAAAGAAACTGTAAACACTTATTCAATAAGAAATCGGAACCACTGAGTTCTTTGCAGCATTGTTAATAATACCTCAAACACGGGACCAATGATGTGTCCATGAATAGATGAATGGATAAGATGATGTGATATGCAATACTAGCCCCCAGAAAGAATGAAATCTTGAGATTTATGACAAAATGGGTGAATCTGGAGGACATTATGTTAAGTAAAATGAATCTGATGGAGAAAGACAAATACTGTATGATTTCCCTTATATGTAAAATCTTTTTTAAGTGGGTTTTGTGGTATTTTTAAAAAATTATTTTATTCTGAAATAAACATTTTTTTCTTTTTAAAATTAGTTTTGTGTACAACACAGTGCAATAGTTATACTTTTTACCCTTCAAACTGACAATCCCCCTCCCACAATTAGCAACCCTACTCCTCCCTCCCATATCATACATATCTATTACAATCTCTTTGACTCCCTTCCACCGTATAATCCACATCCTGTGACTATCTATATATTCAATTAGAGTTGGCATACAATATTATACAACATCAGCTTCAGGTGTACAATGCAGTGATCAAGTCTCTACTCCATCCATAAAGTGATATCCCTAATAAGACATGTGACCATCTGACACCCCACAAAATATTTCCAACATTATTATATTCCCTGAAATATCTTTCATATCCCTGTGGCAATCTTGTAGTTACCCCATTATGCTATCTAATCCCTTCCACTTCTCCCTCATTCTCACCCTGTGAAATGTTAAAAATAAAACAAATCAGCAAACAAAACAGAAAGAGACTCACAGATATAGAGATCCCCTCCCCCGATTTCCCAATTTAAAAAATAAAAATAAAAAACGATGGGGGAAGGAAGGAAAACGTGAGGAATACGGAGATACGAGAGGCCGTCCCTAAATGGAGGTGGAGGCAAGTTCAGAAAGGCACTCATGCCCAGGAGTCAGGGGTTGTGGTGTAGGACTGAGTGCTTGGCCCCAGGGGAACCGGCTGACACCCTGGGAGAGGGGAGCAGCGTGAGAGGGAGATGAGAGGCCACTGGGCCACTGGGAATCCAGGGAGTGAAGCCTGAAGAGGCAGAGGGAGAGGGGGACCCAGGGGACCAATGGAGTGAGCGGAGCGGGGCAGAAGGGAGGAAGTCTGAGCCGGCAGCACGTGATCTTTGAGAGGGTTTGGAAACTCCAGCCGGGTGGGGGCGTGGAGAGGGGAAGGGTGGGTAAGTCGGGGGTGCCTGGTGGAGGGCGCGGGGCGCGGGACTGCAGTCCAGGAAGCGCGGTGACCAGAGTGCAGCCCGGGGATTTCTGTGTCCAGCTCGGACCAGGGGGAGGGGGCCTAAGCCTGTTGCCCAACGAGGGTCTGGGTCCGACTTTTCAGCATCGCTGGGGAACTCCACAGAAACTCAAAATATCTCCTCCCCAGTACTCCAAGACCTCTTCCCCTGAACCGGTGGGAAAGCCAGATCCCTAGGGAATTGGGATTAAGTGTCCACGAAGAGGGCACCGAGTGGAGGCTGAGGAGCAGCCTGGCGGTGGGTTTGGGGGTGCCTGATGGAAGGGGATAAAGAGCCGGATGTCCTTGGAGCTTGGTGCGCTGAAGGAAGTGAGGAAAGGGGTGAGGGTTGGGAGCCCAGGACTCCCGACGCCTGGGGTAAACGTGGAGCTGGGATCCTCTCCAGGAGTCGGAGCTATTTGCACGGTTTTAGTTAGGCTTACATGAAGGACCTCTATAGCCTAACGTGCCCTTGAAGTTGTCCAGCGTGCATGCCCGTTATTGCCTCGGTTTCTTCCAAGGGCCGGTTTGATGTTAAACCAGTTAGGATTCAAAAATGGTGTATTGGAAGGAACATGCTCAGATCAGGTTAGTTTCCAAGGGTTTTTGCGATCGGGAACATGTAGCTCAGGAGCTCTTCCAGCCACCTGAGAAGGTGCTGACAGTACTTTACGAAGGGGGGGAGGCGGTCCTCTCCGACCAAACAGATGACGTCAGGAAGCCTTTGCTTTGGAAGCTTTCTCTGTGCCCTATGTATTCCCCCAGTTTAGCCTCTAGGCTGTCATTTCTGCTCGGGTCTCTTTCCCTATCCCTCCCTCGGGTCAAGGATTGTCCCCTCCAACCACCCAGAGTGTGGACTCAGCCTCCCTGGAGATTTTCCTGTGAGGCAGGTGGTCCTCAGGACTCTTTCAAGTCTCCAGTTTTCGCCTTTGGACCTGCCCTCCCCAGCTCTCTAAACCCATCCAGGCTCAAACCCCTTAACAGGGCACCCAGTTCCCAGTGGGGATTTCCTCCCACCCCCACAGGTCTGGGTTCCTCCCAGCCTGAGCCCCGGCCCCTTTGAGACCGATCTCACCACAGAAACAGGCCATAGACTGCATTTGGTGTTTCCCAATGGTTTTATTTTATCCCGTTTCTAATTCCTCTGCTTAGTCACGCAATGAGATTCGATGAAATGATGAAAACAGATGACTGATAAAACTCATTGAAGAAATAGTTTCAGTTACGGGAACTTTAAATCTGTGATGATAAATCAGTAGATCATTTCAGTTGTGATGCCTCCAGGAAGGCAAACGTTGTGATTGTAATTCAGAAATTGTCACTGCTTTCAGTTTCCATTTCTGGGTTTTCCTTAAACCACAGTCTCCCCAGTTTGGCACATCAGGACTCTTCTTCTGATTTAAAAAAATGATCTGTTTCATCAGCTTAAGAGAGTGGTTTACGGTAATGGAGGCAATCTTCCTCACTACATCTTCAACACCCTTCATCACAGGTAAACGTACTCGTTCTCTGAACATGGGTAAGTTTAGACACGCTTTACATTTCTCTGATACAAATAACATCAGCTTACCAACGAGAATTGTCAGCATGATATGGAATAGAAATTCCGTCAGCATCCGTTTTGTAAATGAAGTTATTGTATCTTTGGAAAACATAATGAATATGTAATTCAGTCTCAGCTCCAAATTCAGACCTGGTGGCACTTGATCTGTGCTAGGGTCTTAATTTCCAAAGCTGACTGAAGACTAATGCAGAGAGGCCAGTGCCATTTATAAAAACATGATCCAATGTTTCAAAGGGAACATAGTGAAAGACATTAAAACGGAAAGTGGTTTGGTAAGCAAATGGTGCGGGCTGCAGAGAGTCCCAAAGGAAGGGAAGTTCAGCTCAACAAACCAAGGGCCGGCCGGGGAGTGTAGTGTGGGCGCCATGGCTCAGGGCTGTGTGTGAGGTTTCAGAAACTGTGGTAAGAAACCATGTCTCTTGGGATACGAGATTCCTCACATTTACAAGAATAACTACCATAAGGCCTAGCAATTCCACTTCTGGGTGCTTAGCTGAAGAAAATGCAAACACTCATTCAAAAAGACACACGCACCTCTGTGTTCATCACAGCATTATGAATCATAACCCAAACGTGGGAGCAAACAAAGTGTCAATCAATAGACGAATGGATGAACACGATATGGAATACTAGCCTCAAAGAGAATGAGATCTTGCCATTTGTGATGAAATGGGTGGACCTAGAGAACATGATGTTAAGTAAAATGAGTCTGACAGAGAAAGACAATACTGTGCGATTTCCTGATATGTGAAAAAAAAAAAAAAAAAAAAGCAACCGTGAGCAAACAAAACAGAAACAGACTCATAGATATGGAAAACCTGCTGTCCAGGTGTGATGTCTGACGATGCTCTGTCCCAGGGGGTGGGAAGCAATGGGCCCTCCTGCTGGGTGGGCAGCCTGAGCCGGTACAGCTGTGGGGACAGCACTTTACCACAAGCAAGCACACAGGAGTGGGAGAGGGTGCTTTTTGGAAAGCTTTTAAAATATGAAGAAAAGTCGTTTTGAAGTTCTTTAATACTGTGACAGGAGAACAATTGCCCCTCAGGTATCCCGAGCTTTATTCCCCGAACCCCGTGGATGTGACCCTTCCTGGCAAAAGCAACTTCACACGTGTCATGAATTTACGCATGGTGAGATGGAAAGATGGCTCTGGATCATCTGGGTGGTCCCTCCATGGAACCCCAAGTGTTGCTACGAGGGAGAGGAGGTCAGAGGGAGACTGGACAACAGAAGGAAAAGAGCAGATGTGACCGTGGAGCAGGGGAAGGAAGGCTCATGTGCTGGGGGGACAGGAGCCCAGAGTGAGGGCAGCCTCCAGAAGCTGGTAAAGGCAAAAAGAGGCGACCCCAGAGAGTGTGAGAAGGGAGCGGGGTCCGGCAGACAGACACCGGATTCCTGCACGGTGATGTTCACTGGGCCTTTTGGCCTCCAGGACTGTGAGAGAATGTGGAAGCAGCCTGGGTGCTTTGTCCTCTCCATGGGCTTCAGGGGGGCCCAGGTAGGCACCTGCTCTTTGCTTTCTTTGTCGTTTCACAACTCGGTGTGCCTGTCCCAAAGAGCATCCACAAACAGGATGCTGGAAAGTGGGAAATAGACGCTCCTCCCTGGGTTTGTTGGCGTTTCTCCACGGGGGTTGGCCTCCGAGCAGAGAACGGCATGCATGCTACGGAGCCCTGAGGGCCAGGTGGCCTGTGGAAACCAGAGGGACCCCCGGGGTGAAGGGAGGATTGCGGTCTTGAGCAGAGTCCGGAAGGGCGGTTGTTTCCACTGGGGAAGAGGGAGGGCAGGAAGGATATGGGCTGTTCGTCTGGGTTTAGGAAGAGGAACATGGAGGAGGACTAAGGAGGAGAGAGCAGAGCAGGGCTTCGGGAACAGGCTGATGACTCCCAGTTGTAGGGGAGGGGGCCAACGGTGGCAGGGACAGTCCCTGGGGACTGAGGCACTAGAATCCAGAAGGTTCCAGATGATCTTTGTGCTCCCAAGGATGCTCACTGGTTCACAATTGAGACAAGTTCGCCTGCTCATGCATATTGCGGGGAGACAGGGTCTGCGTGGGATGAAACCAGTGTCCCCTTTCTCAGTCACAGCTTCCTGCTCTCCTCTCCAAGCCCTGCCCACCCTATATGCTCCTGGGGCCCATGCTGAGGGCCTCTCCCAGTCAGTCTGCTCCTTCCCACCCTGACCTATCACGCTGTCTGGGCATCAGCACCCCCATGTGCTTGCTGAGCTGCTGAAACTGTCCACTGCGACAGGGGTGGGACAGAAGTGGGGGCTGGGTGTGACCCTCCAGATCTCTGGGGGTGTCTGTGGCAGTGCTCAGAGATCTTCCTGAGTGAGGAGGGAGGGCCCAGGAGGTGTCCACAGGGCTGACCACGCTGCACTGAGAGGACTTGAGGCTGGACTAGGACAGCCAGCACACACACCCCCCCCCCAAGTGCTGGGGATTCCCACCTGGCTTGCTGCCACAAATGAACATCTCCCACCTGCATTTCCTGCCATGGCAACGTATGGTGTGAAGTTTGGCGAAACCCGCTGGCAGTTTTTAGCACCCCTCTCCTCCTCTCCACAGCCACCAGACAGGGCTAGTCTGCCTGTAAAATCCTGGCCTGCTTCCCCTTCCTGGAGACACTCCTGCCTCAGGCCTGGCCTCTCTCGGGAGGAGAGGCTGACTTCTTCAGTCCTCAGTGAGCGTGAAGAGAGGCTGGAGGATTAGGGAGAGGAGCAACTCTACAGCAAGAAGTCGAGGGCTCCAAATCTAGGGTGGGGGTGGGGGGACCCACCTGCTGCCAGAGAGTCACTGGAGCTGGAGGTCAGGGCGAAGAGGAGGGAGCCCAGAGCGGGGTGAACACTCATAAAGGTGGGGGAAGGAAGGAAAACGTGAAGAAGACGGAGGGAGGAGAGGGCGTCCCTAAATGGAGGTGGAGGCAGGGCCTCCAGGAAGGCACTCATGCCCAGGGGGCAGGGGTTGTGGTGTAGGACTGAGTGTTTGGCCCCAGGGGAACCGGCTGAGACCCTGGGAGAGGGGAGCAGCGTGAGAGGGAGATGAGAGGCCACTGGGCCACTGGGAATCCAGGGAGTGAAGCCTGAAGAGGCAGAGGGAGAGGGGGACCCAGGGGACCAATGGAGTGAGCGGAGCGGGGGCAGAAGGGAGGAAGTCTGAGCGGGTAGCACCTGACCTTTGAGAGGGTTTGGAAACTCCAGCCGGGCGGGGCGCAGGGAGGGGAAGGGTGGGTAAGTCGGGGGTGCCTGGTGGAGGGCGCGGGGGCCGGACTGCAGTCCAGGAAGCGGGGTGACCAGAGTGCTGTCTGCGGATATCTGGGTCCAGCTGGGACCGTTTCTTTTGTTAATTTATTTTTTGAATTCAAATTCTTTCCCCAACGTATTTTATTAATTAATTTGTTTCAGAGTTATCGAGGTTGATGTGCCATAGGTTCAAAGATGCACACGCATCGTCTGTGTCTTTAGCCCAAGACCCAGGGCAGAGATGGACAAATGAGAGATCACTCCTTACCTTTCTTTCTTTCTTTCTTTCTTTCTTTTTTGAGGGAGGGCAGTGTCACTGGCTCTCATATGTGGGACCCGAACCGGGGCCGCTGGCTTCCCAAGCCAGTGCACTTAAGCACCACGCCACTTGGCCGCCGGCCCATGGGACCCTTTCCTATTCATCTTCTTAGCCAGGCCAAGAGATTCAGTAAAATGATGAAAGCAGATGACTGATAAAACTCATGGAAGCAATAGTTTCAGTTATGGATACTTTCAATTTGTGATGATAAATCAGTAGATCATTTCAGTTGTGATTCATCCAGGAAGGCAAATGTTCATTCAGAAATTGTAATTGTGTTCCATGTGCATTTCTAGTGTTTTCCTAAACCATAGTTTCCCAGTTTGGTACATCAGGATTCTTCTTCTTAAAGAAATAACTGACCTTTTCCACAAGTGTAATGAAGTGGTTTTTAATAACAGTTGCAATCTTTCTTGTTACAAACTGAAGAATACTCTCAATTGCAAATATAGCTATGTGTTCTATGAACATCATTAAGTTTCGATATGTTATCAATTTCCCTAAAAGTAGTACCATCTTATCCATGAGGAATGTCATCTTGACAGGGAATAGAATGGAAGCGAGTATCCATTTTATATGTGAAATTATCGTATTTTTGGAAAACATACTAAGTAGGAAATTCAGTCTCAGCTACGACTTCAAACCTGCTAACACGTGTTCTGTGTTTGGGTCTTAATTTATACAGGATACTGAACAGTAATACAGAGAGGCCAATGCCATTAAAAGAAAGAAATGTTTTTAAAAATCCAAAAACGTTTAAAGTACTCACGGTTCCCCTGGAAAGGACAGACACTGCGCATGGTGGAGGGACTCAGGAGAAGTGCCAGATTTGGATAAAGTTGCAGGCTTATAAATGAAGGGGAGGGGTTAAGCCAGGCCCCGCCCCCCAAGTGCTGGGACTTCCCACCCTGGCTTGCTGCCACAAATGAACATCTCCCACCTGCATTTCCTGCCATGGCAACGTATGGTGTGAAGTTTGGCGAAACCCGCTGGCAGTTTTTAGCACCCCTCTCCTCCTCTCCACAGCCACCAGACAGGGCTAGTCTGCCTGTAAAATCTTGGCCTGCTTCCCCTTCCTGGAGACACTCCTGCCTCAGGCCTGGCCTCTCTCGGGAGGAGAGGCTGACTTCTTCAGTCCTCAGTGAGCGTGAAGAGAGGCTGGAGGATTAGGGAGAGGAGCAACTCTACAGCAAGAAGCCGAGGGCTCCAAATCTAGGGTGGGGGTGGGGGGACCCACCTGCTGCCAGAGAGTCACTGGAGCTGGAGGTCAGGGCGAAGAGGAGGGAGCCCAGAGCGGGGTGAACACTCATAAAGGTGGGGGAAGGAAGGAAAACGTGAAGAAGACGGAGGGAGGAGAGGGCGTCCCTAAATGGAGGTGGAGGCAGGGCCTCCAGGAAGGCACTCATGCCCAGGGGGCAGGGGTTGTGGTGTAGGACTGAGTGCTTGGCCCCAGGGGAACCGGCTGAGACCCTGGGAGAGGGGAGCAGCGTGAGAGGGAGATGAGAGGCCACTGGGCCACTGGGAATCCAGGGAGTGAAGAGGGACGAGGCAGGGGGAAAGGGGGACCCAGGGGACCAATGGAGTGAGCAGAGCGGAGCGAGGGGGGGGAGGGGTGGGGGTGGGGAGAAGGGAGGAAATCTGAGCGGGTAGCACGTGATCTTTGAGAGGGTTTGGAAACTCCAGCCGGGTGGGGGCGCGGAGAGGGGAAGGGTGGGTAAGTCGGGGGTGCCTGGTGGAGGGCGCGGGGCGCGGGACTGCAGTCCAGGAAGCGCGGTGACCAGAGTGCAGCCCGGGGATTTCTGTGTCCAGCTCGGACCAGGGGGAGGGGGTCTAAGCCTGTTGCCCAACGAGGGTCTGGGTCTGACTTTTCAGCATCGCTGGGGAACTCCACAGAAACTCAAAGTATCTCCTCCCCAGTACTCCAAGACCTCTTCCCCTGAACCGGTGGGAAAGCCAGATCCCTAGGGAATTGGGATTAAGTGTCCACGAAGAGGGCACCGAGTGGAGGCTGAGGAGCAGCCTGGCGGTGGGTTTGGGGGTGCCTGATGGAAGGGGATAAAGAGCCGGATGTCCTTGGAGCTTGGTGCGCTGAAGGAAGTGAGGAAAGGGGTGAGGGTTGGGAGCCCAGGACTCCCGACGCCTGGGGTAAACGTGGAGCTGGGATCCTCTCCAGGAGTCGGAGCTATTTGCACGATTTTAGTTAGGCTTACATGAAGGACCTCTATAGCCTAACGTGCCCTTGAAGTTGTCCAGCGTGCATGCCCGTTATTGCCTCGGTTTCTTCCAAGGGCCGGTTTGATGTTAAACCAGTTAGGATTCAAAAATGGTGTATTGGAAGGAACATGCTCAGATCAGGTTAGTTTCCAAGGGTTTTTGCGATCGGGAACATGTAGCTCAGGAGCTCTTCCAGCCACCTGAGAAGGTGCTGACAGTACTTTACGAAGGGGGGGAGGCGGTCCTCTCCGACCAAACAGATGACGTCAGGAAGCCTTTGCTTTGGAAGCTTTCTCTGTGCCCTATGTATTCCCCCAGTTTAGCCTCTAGGCTGTCATTTCTGCTCGGGTCTCTTTCCCTATCCCTCCCTCGGGTCAAGGATTGTCCCCTCCAACCACCCAGAGTGTGGACTCAGCCTCCCTGGAGATTTTCCTGTGAGGCAGGAGGTCCTCAGAGCCACTCAGGACTCTTTCAAGTCTCCAGTTTTCGCCTTTGGACCTGCCCTCCCCAGCTCTCTAAACCCATCCAGGCTCAAACCCCTTCCTTAACAGGGCACCCAGTTCCCAGTGGGGATTTCCTCCCACCCCCACAGGTCTGGGTTCCTCCCAGCCTGAGCCCCGGCCCCTTTGAGACCGATCTCACCACAGAAACAGGCCATAGTCTGCATTTGGTGTTTCCCAATGGTTTTATTTTATCCCGTTTCTAATTCCTCTGCTTAGTCACGCAATGAGATTCGATGAAATGATGAAAGCAGATGACTGATAAAACTCATTGAAGAAATAGTTTCAGTTACGGGAACTTTAAATCTGTGATGATAAATCAGTAGATCATTTCAGTTGTGATGCCTCCAGGAAGGCAAACGTTGTGATTGTAATTCAGAAATTGTCACTGCTTTCAGTTTCCATTTCTAGGTTTTCTCTTAAACCACAGTCTCCCCAGTTTGGCACATCAGACTCTTCTTCTGATTTAAAAAAATGATCTGTTTCATCAGCTTAAGAGAGTGGTTTACGGTAATGGAGGCAATCTTCCTCACTACATCTTCAACACCCTTCATCACAGGTAAACGTACTCGTTCTCTGAACATGGGTAAGTTTAGACACGCTTTACATTTCTCTGATAAAATAACATCAGCTTACCAACGAGAATTGTCAGCATGATATGGAATAGAAATTCCGTCAGCATCCGTTTTGTAAATGAAGTTATTGTATCTTTGGAAAACATAATGAATATGTAATTCAGTCTCAGCTCCAAATTAGACCTGGTGGCACTTGATCTGTGCTAGGGTCTTAATTTCCAAAGCTGACTGAAGACTAATGCAGAGAGGCCAGTGCCATTTATAAAAACATGATCCAATGTTTCAAAGGGAACATAGTGAAAGACATTAAAACGGAAAGTGGTTTGGTAAGCAAATGGTGCGGGCTGCAAAGAGTCCCAAAGGAAGGGAAGTTCAGCTCAACAAACCAAGGGCCGGCCGGGGAGTGTAGTGTGGGCGCTAGCTCAGGGCTGTGTGTGAGGTTTCAGAAACTGTGGTAAGAAACCATGTCTCTTGGGATACGGGATTCCTCACATTTACAAGAATAACTACCATAAGGCCTAGCAATTCCACTTCTGGGTGCTTAGCTGAAGAAAATGCAAACACTCATTCAAAAAGACACATGCACCTCTGTGTTCATCACAGCATTATGAATCATAACCCAAACGTGGGAGCAAACAAAGTGTCAATCAATAGACGAATGGATGAACACGATATGGAATACTAGCCTCAAAGAGAATGAGATCTTGCCATTTGTGATGAAATGGGTGGACCTAGAGAACATGATGTTAAGTAAAATGAGTCTGACAGAGAAAGACAATACTGTGCGATTTCCTGATATGTGAAATCTAAAAAAAAAAAAAAAACAAACAAAAAAAAAGAAACCGTGAGCAAACAAAACAGAAACAGACTCATAGATATGGAAAACCTGCTGTCAGGTGTGATGTCTGACGGCCGTTTCTGTCCCAGGGGTGGGAAGCAATGGGCCCCTCCTGCTGGGTGGGCAGCCTGAGCCGGTACAGCTGTGGGGACAGCACTTTACCACAAGCAAGCACACAGGAGTGGGAGAGGGTGCTTGTTTGGACAGCTTTTACAATATGAAGAAAAGTCGTGGTGAAGTTCTTTAATACTGTGACAGGGAGAACAATTGCCCCCTCAGGTATCCCGAGCTTTATTCCCCGAACCCCGTGGATGTGACCCTTCCTGGCAAAAGCAACTTCACACGTGTCATGAATTTACGCATGGTGAGATGGAAAGATGGCTCTGGATCATCTGGGTGGTCCCTCCATGGAACCCCAAGTGTTGCTACGAGGGAGAGGCGGTCAGAGGGAGACTGGACAACAGAAGGAAAAGAGCAGATGTGACCGTGGAGCAGGGGAAGGAAGGCTCATGTGCTGGGGGGACAGGAGCCCAGAGTGAGGGCAGCCTCCAGAAGCTGGTAAAGGCAAAAAGAGGCAACCCCAGAGAGCGTGAGAAGGGAGCGGGGTCCGGCAGACAGACACCGGATTCCTGCACGGTGATGTTCACTGGGCCTTTTGGCCTCCAGGACTGTGAGAGAATGCGGAAGCAGCCTGGGTGCTTTTTCCTCTCCATGGGCTTCAGGGGGGCCCAGGTAGGCACCTGCTCTTTGCTTTCTTTGTCGTTTCACAACTCGGTGTGCCTGTCCCAAAGAGCATCCACAAACAGGATGCTGGAAAGTGGGAAATAGACGCTCCTCCCTGGGTTTGTTGGCGTTTCTCCACGGGGGTTGGCCTCCGAGCAGAGAACGGCATGCATGCTACGGAGCCCTGAGGGCCAGGTGGCCTGTGGAAACCAGAGGGACCCCCGGGGTGAAGGGAGGATTGTGGTCTTGAGCAGAGTCCGGAAGGGCGGTTGTTTCCACTGGGGAAGAGGGAGGGCAGGAAGGATATGGGCTGGTCGTCGGGGTTTAGGAAGAGGAACATGGAGGAGGACTAAGGAGGAGAGAGCAGAGCAGGGCTTCGGGAACAGGCTGATGACTCCCAGTTGTAGGGGAGGGGGGCCAACGGTGGCAGGGACAGTCCCTGGGGACTGAGGCACTAGAATCCAGAAGGTTCCAGATGATCTTTGTGTTTCCCAAGGATGCTCACTGGTTCACAATTGAGACAAGTTCGCCTGCTCATGCATATTGCGGGGAGACAGGGTCTGCGTGGGATGAAACCAGTGTCCCCTTTCTCAGTCACAGCTTCCTGCTCTCCTCTCCAAGCCCTGCCCACCCTATATGCTCCTGGGGCCCATGCTGAGGGCCTCTCCCAGTCAGTCTGCTCCTTCCCACCCTGACCTATCACGCTGTCTGGGCATCAGCACCCCCATGTGCTTGCTGAGCTGCTGAAACTGTCCACTGCGACAGGGGTGGGACAGAAGTGGGGGCTGGGTGTGACCCTCCAGATCTCTGGGGTGTCTGTGGCAGTGCTCAGAGATCTTCCTGAGTGAGGAGGAGGGCCCAGGAGGTGTCCACAGGGCTGACCACGCTGCACTGAGAGGACTTGAGGTGGACTAGGACAGCCAGCACACACACCCCCCCAAGTGCTGGGAATTCCCACCTGGCTTGCTGCCACAAATGAACATCTCCCACCTGCATTTCCTGCCATGGCAACGTATGGTGTGAAGTTTGGCGAAACTCGCTGGCAGTTTTTAGCACCCCTCTCCTCCTCTCCACAGCCACCAGACAGGGCTAGTCTGCCTGTAAAATCTTGGCCTGCTTCCCCTTCCTGGAGACACTCCTGCCTCAGGCCTGGCCTCTCTCGGGAGGAGAGGCTGACTTCTTCAGTCCTCAGTGAGCGTGAAGAGAGGCTGGAGGATTAGGGAGAGGAGCAACGCTACAGCAAGACGTCGAGGGCTCCAAATGTTGGGTGGGGGTGGGGGGACCCACCTGCTGCCAGAGAGTCACTGGAGCTGGAGGTCAGGGCGAAGAGGAGGGAGCCCAGAGCGGGGTGAACACTCATAAAGGTGGGGGAAGGAAGGAAAACGTGAAGAAGACGGAGGGAGGAGAGGGCGTCCCTAATGGAGGTGGAGGCAGGGCCTCCAGGAAGGCACTCATGCCCAGGGGGCAGGGTTGTGGTGTAGGACTGAGTGCTTGGCCCCAGGGGATCCGGCTGAGACCCTGGGAGAGGGGAGCAGCGTGAGAGGGAGATGAGAGGCCACTGGGCCACTGGGAATCCAGGGAGTGAAGCCTGAAGAGGCAGAGGGAGAGGGGACCCAGGGACCAATGGAGTGAGCGGAGCGGGGCAGAAGGGAGGAAGTCTGAGCGGGTAGCACGTGACCTTGAGAGGGTTTGGAAACTCCAGCCGGGCGGGGCGCAGGGAGGAAGGGTGGGTAAGTCGGGGGTGCCTGGTGGAGGGCGCGGGGCCGGACTTCAGTCCAGGAAGCGCGGTGACCAGAGTGCTGTCTGCGGATATCTGGGTCCAGCTGGGACCGTTTCTTTTGTTAATTTATTTTTTGAATTCAAATTATTTCCCCAATGTATTTTATAAATTAATTTCTTTCACAGTAATCGAGGTTGATGTGCAATAGGTACAAAGATGCACACGCGTCGGCTCTGTCTTTAGCCCAAGACCCAGGGCAGAGATGGACAAATCAGAGATCACTCCCTTACCTTTCTTTCTTTCTTTCTTTCTTTTTTGAGGGAGGGCAGTGTCACTGGCTCTCATATGTGGGACCCGAACCGGGCCGCTGGCTTCCCAAGCCAGTGCACTTAAGCACCACGCCACTTGGCCGCCGGCCCATGGGACCCTTTCCTATTCATCTTCTTAGCCAGGCCAAGAGATTCAGTAAAATGATGAAAGCAGATGACTGATAAAACTCATGGAAGCAATAGTTTCAGTTATGGATACTTTCAATTTGTGATGATAAATCAGTAGATCATTTCAGTTGTGATTCATCCAGGAAGGCAAATGTTCATTCAGAAATTGTAATTGTGTTCCATGTGCATTTCTAGTGTTTTCCTAAACCATAGTTTCCCAGTTTGGTACATCAGGATTCTTCTTCTTAAAGAAATAACTGACCTTTTCCACAAGTGTAATGAAGTGGTTTTTAATAACAGTTGCAATCTTTCTTGTTACAAACTGAAGAATACTCTCAATTGCAAATATAGCTATGTGTTCTATGAACATCATTAAGTTTCGATATGTTATCAATTTCCCTAAAAGTAGTACCATCTTATCCATGAGGAATGTCATCTTGACAGGGAATAGAATGGAAGCGAGTATCCATTTTATATGTGAAATTATCGTATTTTTGGAAAACATACTAAGTAGGAAATTCAGTCTCAGCTACGACTTCAAACCTGCTAACACGTGTTCTGTGTTTGGGTCTTAATTTATACAGGATACTGAACAGTAATACAGAGAGGCCAATGCCATTAAAAGAAAGAAATGTTTTTAAAAATCCAAAAACGTTTAAAGTACTCACGGTTCCCCTGGAAAGGACAGACACTGCACATGGTGGAGGGACTCAGGAGAAGTGCCAGATTTGGATAAAGTTGCAGGCTTATAAATGAAGGGGAGGGGTTAAGCCAGGCCCCGCCCCCCAAGTGCTGGGACTTCCCACCCTGGCTTGCTGCCACAAATGAACATCTCCCACCTGCATTTCCTGCCATGGCAACGTATGGTGTGAAGTTTGGCGAAACCCGCTGGCAGTTTTTAGCACCCCTCTCCTCCTCTCCACAGCCACCAGACAGGGCTAGTCTGCCTGTAAAATCTTGGCCTGCTTCCCCTTCCTGGAGACACTCCTGCCTCAGGCCTGGCCTCTCTCGGGAGGAGAGGCTGACTTCTTCAGTCCTCAGTGAGCGTGAAGAGAGGCTGGAGGATTAGGGAGAGGAGCAACTCTACAGCAAGAAGCCGAGGGCTCCAAATCTAGGGTGGGGTGGGGGACCCACCTGCTGCCAGAGAGTCACTGGAGCTGGAGGTCAGGGCGAAGAGGAGGGAGCCCAGAGCGGGGTGAACACTCATAAAGGTGGGGGAAGGAAGGAAAACGTGAAGAAGACGGAGGGAGGAGAGGGCGTCCCTAAATGGAGGTGGAGGCAGGGCCTCCAGGAAGGCACTCATGCCCAGGGGGCAGGGGTTGTGGTGTAGGACTGAGTGCTTGGCTCTAGGGGAACCGGCTGAGACCCTGGGAGAGGGGAGCAGCGTGAGAGGGAGATGAGAGGCCACTGGGCCACTGGGAATCCAGGGAGTGAAGAGGGACGAGGCAGGGGGAAAGGGGGACCCAGGGGACCAATGGAGTGAGCAGAGCGGAGCGAGGGGGGAGGGGTGGGGGTGGGGAGAAGGGAGGAACTCGGCGCGGGTAGCACGTGATCTTTGAGAGGGTTTGGAAACTCCAGCCGGGTGGGGGCGCGGAGAGGGGAAGGGTGGGTAAGTCGGGGGTGCCTGGTGGAGGGCGCGGGGCGCGGGACTGCAGTCCAGGAAGCGCGGTGACCAGAGTGCAGCCCGGGGATTTCTGTGTCCAGCTCGGACCAGGGGGAGGGGGTCTAAGCCTGTTGCCCAACGAGGGTCTGGGTCTGACTTTTCAGCATCGCTGGGGAACTCCACAGAAACTCAAAGTATCTCCTCCCCAGTACTCCAAGACCTCTTCCCCTGAACCGGTGGGAAAGCCAGATCCCTAGGGAATTGGGATTAAGTGTCCACGAAGAGGGCACCGAGTGGAGGCTGAGGAGCAGCCTGGCGGTGGGTTTGGGGGTGCCTGATGGAAGGGGATAAAGAGCCGGATGTCCTTGGAGCTTGGTGCGCTGAAGGAAGTGAGGAAAGGGGTGAGGGTTGGGAGCCCAGGACTCCCGACGCCTGGGGTAAACGTGGAGCTGGGATCCTCTCCAGGAGTCGGAGCTATTTGCACGATTTTAGTTAGGCTTACATGAAGGACCTCTATAGCCTAACGTGCCCTTGAAGTTGTCCAGCGTGCATGCCCGTTATTGCCTCGGTTTCTTCCAAGGGCCGGTTTGATGTTAAACCAGTTAGGATTCAAAAATGGTGTATTGGAAGGAACATGCTCAGATCAGGTTAGTTTCCAAGGGTTTTTGCGATCGGGAACATGTAGCTCAGGAGCTCTTCCAGCCACCTGAGAAGGTGCTGACAGTACTTTACGAAGGGGGGGAGGCGGTCCTCTCCGACCAAACAGATGACGTCAGGAAGCCTTTGCTTTGGAAGCTTTCTCTGTGCCCTATGTATTCCCCCAGTTTAGCCTCTAGGCTGTCATTTCTGCTCGGGTCTCTTTCCCTATCCCTCCCTCGGGTCAAGGATTGTCCCTCCAACCACCCAGAGTGTGGACTCAGCCTCCTGGAGATTTTCCTGTGAGGCAGGAGGTCCTCAGAGCCACTCAGGACTCTTTCAAGTCTCCAGTTTTCGCCTTTGGACCTGCCCTCCCCAGCTCTCTAAACCCATCCAGGCTCAAACCCCTTCCTTAACAGGGCACCCAGTTCCCAGTGGGGATTTCCTCCCACCCCCACAGGTCTGGGTTCCTCCCAGCCTGAGCCCCGGCCCCTTTGAGACCGATCTCACCACAGAAACAGGCCATAGACTGCATTTGGTGTTTCCCAATGGTTTTATTTTATCCCGTTTCTAATTCCTCTGCTTAGTCACGCAATGAGATTCGATGAAATGATGAAAGCAGATGACTGATAAAACTCATTGAAGAAATAGTTTCAGTTACGGGAACTTTAAATCTGTGATGATAAATCAGTAGATCATTTCAGTTGTGATGCCTCCAGGAAGGCAAACGTTGTGATTGTAATTCAGAAATTGTCACTGCTTTCAGTTTCCATTTCTGGGTTTTCCTTAAACCACAGTCTCCCAGTTTGGCACATCAGGACTCTTCTTCTGATTTAAAAAATGATCTGTTTCATCAGCTTAAGAGAGTGGTTTACGGTAATGGAGGCAATCTTCCTCACTACATCTTCAACACCCTTCATCACAGGTAAACGTACTCGTTCTCTGAACATGGGTAAGTTTAGACACGCTTTACATTTCTCTGATAAAAATAACATCAGCTTACCAACGAGAATTGTCAGCATGATATGGAATAGAAATTCCGTCAGCATCCGTTTTGTAAATGAAGTTATTGTATCTTTGGAAAACATAATGAATATGTAATTCAGTCTCAGCTCCAAATTCAGACCTGGTGGCACTTGATCTGTGCTAGGGTCTTAATTTCCAAAGCTGACTGAAGACTAATGCAGAGAGGCCAGTGCCATTTATAAAAACATGATCCAATGTTTCAAAGGGAACATAGTGAAAGACATTAAAACGGAAAGTGGTTTGGTAAGCAAATGGTGCGGGCTGCAAAGAGTCCCAAAGGAAGGGAAGTTCAGCTCAACAAACCAAGGGCCGGCCGGGGAGTGTAGTGTGGGCACCATGGCTCAGGGCTGTGTGTGAGGTTTCAGAAACTGTGGTAAGAAACCATGTCTCTTGGGATACGGGATTCCTCACATTTACAAGAATAACTACCATAAGGCCTAGCAATTCCACTTCTGGGTGCTTAGCTGAAGAAAATGCAAACACTCATTCAAAAAGACACATGCACCTCTGTGTTCATCACAGCATTATGAATCATAACCCAAACGTGGGAGCAAACAAAGTGTCAATCAATAGACGAATGGATGAACACGATATGGAATACTAGCCTCAAAGAGAATGAGATCTTGCCATTTGTGATGAAATGGGTGGACCTAGAGAACATGATGTTAAGTAAAATGAGTCTGACAGAGAAAGACAAATACTGTGCGATTTCCCTGATATGTGAAATCTAAAAAAAAAAAAAAAAACAAAAAAAAAGAAACCGTGAGCAAACAAAACAGAAACAGACTCATAGATATGGAAAACCTGCTGTCAGGTGTGATGTCTGACGATGCCCCTGTCCCAGGGGGTGGGAAGCAATGGGCCCCTCCTGCTGGGTGGGCAGCCTGAGCCGGTACAGCTGTGGGGACAGCACTTTACCACAAGCAAGCACACAGGAGTGGGAGAGGGTGCTTTTTTGGAAAGCTTTTAAAATATGAAGAAAAGTCGTTTTGAAGTTCTTTTAATACTGTGACAGGGAGAACAATTGCCCCCTCAGGTATCCCGAGCTTTATTCCCGAACCCCGTGGATGTGACCCTTCCTGGCAAAAGCAACTTCACACGTGTCATGAATTTACGCATGGTGAGATGGAAAGATGGCTCTGGATCATCTGGGTGGTCCCTCCATGGAACCCCAAGTGTTGCTACGAGGGAGAGGCGGTCAGAGGGAGACTGGACAACAGAAGGAAAAGAGCAGATGTGACCGTGGAGCAGGGGAAGGAAGGCTCATGTGCTGGGGGGACAGGAGCCCAGAGTGAGGGCAGCCTCCAGAAGCTGGTAAAGGCAAAAAGAGGCAACCCCAGAGAGCGTGAGAAGGGAGCGGGGTCCGGCAGACAGACACCGGATTCCTGCACGGTGATGTTCACTGGGCCTTTTGGCCTCCAGGACTGTGAGAGAATGCGGAAGCAGCCTGGGTGCTTTTTCCTCTCCATGGGCTTCAGGGGGGCCCAGGTAGGCACCTGCTCTTTGCTTTCTTTGTCGTTTCACAACTCGGTGTGCCTGTCCCAAAGAGCATCCACAAACAGGATGCTGGAAAGTGGGAAATAGACGCTCCTCCCTGGGTTTGTTGGCGTTTCTCCACGGGGGTTGGCCTCCGAGCAGAGAACGGCATGCATGCTACGGAGCCCTGAGGGCCAGGTGGCCTGTGGAAACCAGAGGGACCCCCGGGGTGAAGGGAGGATTGTGGTCTTGAGCAGAGTCCGGAAGGGCGGTTGTTTCCACTGGGGAAGAGGGAGGGCAGGAAGGATATGGGCTGTTCGTCTGGGTTTAGGAAGAGGAACATGGAGGAGGACTAAGGAGGAGAGAGCAGAGCAGGGCTTCGGGAACAGGCTGATGACTCCCAGTTGTAGGGGAGGGGGGCCAACGGTGGCAGGGACAGTCCCTGGGGACTGAGGCACTAGAATCCAGAAGGTTCCAGATGATCTTTGTGCTCCCAAGGATGCTCACTGGTTCACAATTGAGACAAGTTCGCCTGCTCATGCATATTGCGGGGAGACAGGGTCTGCGTGGGATGAAACCAGTGTCCCCTTTCTCAGTCACAGCTTCCTGCTCTCCTCTCCAAGCCCTGCCCACCCTATATGCTCCTGGGGCCCATGCTGAGGGCCTCTCCCAGTCAGTCTGCTCCTTCCCACCCTGACCTATCACGCTGTCTGGGCATCAGCACCCCCATGTGCTTGCTGAGCTGCTGAAACTGTCCACTGCGACAGGGGTGGGACAGAAGTGGGGGCTGGGTGTGACCCTCCAGATCTCTGGGGGTGTCTGTGGCAGTGCTCAGAGATCTTCCTGAGTGAGGAGGGAGGGCCCAGGAGGTGTCCACAGGGCTGACCACGCTGCACTGAGAGGACTTGAGGCTGGACTAGGACAGCCAGCACACACACACCCCCCCAAGTGCTGGGAATTCCCACCTGGCTTGCTGCCACAAATGAACATCTCCCACCTGCATTTCCTGCCATGGCAACGTATGGTGTGAAGTTTGGCGAAACTCGCTGGCAGTTTTTAGCACCCCTCTCCTCCTCTCCACAGCCACCAGACAGGGCTAGTCTGCCTGTAAAATCTTGGCCTGCTTCCCCTTCCTGGAGACACTCCTGCCTCAGGCCTGGCCTCTCTCGGGAGGAGAGGCTGACTTCTTCAGTCCTCAGTGAGCGTGAAGAGAGGCTGGAGGATTAGGGAGAGGAGCAACTCTACAGCAAGAAGTCGAGGGCTCCAAATCTAGGGTGGGGTGGGGGACCCACCTGCTGCCAGAGAGTCACTGGAGCTGGAGGTCAGGGCGAAGAGGAGGGAGCCCAGAGCGGGGTGAACACTCATAAAGGTGGGGGAAGGAAGGAAAACGTGAAGAAGACGGAGGGAGGAGAGGGCGTCCCTAAATGGAGGTGGAGGCAGGGCCTCCAGGAAGGCACTCATGCCCAGGGGGCAGGGGTTGTGGTGTAGGACTGAGTGCTTGGCCCCAGGGGATCCGGCTGAGACCCTGGGAGAGGGGAGCAGCGTGAGAGGGAGATGAGAGGCCACTGGGCCACTGGGAATCCAGGGAGTGAAGCCTGAAGAGGCAGAGGGAGAGGGGGACCCAGGGGACCAATGGAGTGAGCGGAGCGGGGCAGAAGGGAGGAAGTCTGAGCGGGTAGCACGTGACCTTTGAGAGGGTTTGGAAACTCCAGCCGGGCGGGGCGCAGGGAGGGGAAGGGTGGGTAAGTCGGGGGTGCCTGGTGGAGGGCGCGGGGGCCGGACTGCAGTCCAGGAAGCGCGGTGACCAGAGTGCTGTCTGCGGATATCTGGGTCCAGCTGGGACCGTTTCTTTTGTTAATTTATTTTTTGAATTCAAATTATTTCCCCAATGTATTTTATTAATTAATTTGTTTCAGAGTTATCGAGGTTGATGTGCCATAGGTTCAAAGATGCACACGCGTCGTCTGTGTCTTTAGCCCAAGACCCAGGGCAGAGATGGACAAATGAGAGATCACTCCTTACCTTTCTTTCTTTCTTTCTTTCTTTTTTGAGGGAGGGCAGTGTCACTGGCTCTCATATGTGGGACCCGAACCGGGGCCGCTGGCTTCCCAAGCCAGTGCACTTAAGCACCACGCCACTTGGCCGCCGGCCCATGGGACCCTTTCCTATTCATCTTCTTAGCCAGGCCAAGAGATTCAGTAAAATGATGAAAGCAGATGACTGATAAAACTCATGGAAGCAATAGTTTCAGTTATGGATACTTTCAATTTGTGATGATAAATCAGTAGATCATTTCAGTTGTGATTCATCCAGGAAGGCAAATGTTCATTCAGAAATTGTAATTGTGTTCCATGTGCATTTCTAGTGTTTTCCTAAACCATAGTTTCCCAGTTTGGTACATCAGGATTCTTCTTCTTAAAGAAATAACTGACCTTTTCCACAAGTGTAATGAAGTGGTTTTTAATAACAGTTGCAATCTTTCTTGTTACAAACTGAAGAATACTCTCAATTGCAAATATAGCTATGTGTTCTATGAACATCATTAAGTTTCGATATGTTATCAATTTCCCTAAAAGTAGTACCATCTTATCCATGAGGAATGTCATCTTGACAGGGAATAGAATGGAAGCGAGTATCCATTTTATATGTGAAATTATCGTATTTTTGGAAAACATACTAAGTAGGAAATTCAGTCTCAGCTACGACTTCAAACCTGCTAACACGTGTTCTGTGTTTGGGTCTTAATTTATACAGGATACTGAACAGTAATACAGAGAGGCCAATGCCATTAAAAGAAAGAAATGTTTTTAAAAATCCAAAAACGTTTAAAGTACTCACGGTTCCCCTAGAAAGGACAGACACTGCGCATGGTGGAGGGACTCAGGAGAAGTGCCAGATTTGGATGAAGTTGCAGGCTTATAAATGAAGGGGAGGGGTTAAGCCAGGCCCCGACCCCAAGTGCTGGGACTTCCCACCCTGGCTTGCTGCCACAAATGAACATCTCCCACCTGCATTTCCTGCCATGGCAACGTATGGTGTGAAGTTTGGCGAAACCCGCTGGCAGTTTTTAGCACCCCTCTCCTCCTCTCCACAGCCACCAGACAGGGCTAGTCTGCCTGTAAAATCTTGGCCTGCTTCCCCTTCCTGGAGACACTCCTGCCTCAGGCCTGGCCTCTCTCGGGAGGAGAGGCTGACTTCTTCAGTCCTCAGTGAGCGTGAAGAGAGGCTGGAGGATTAGGGAGAGGAGCAACTCTACAGCAAGAAGCCGAGGGCTCCAAATCTAGGGTGGGGGTGGGGGGACCCACCTGCTGCCAGAGAGTCACTGGAGCTGGAGGTCAGGGCGAAGAGGAGGGAGCCCAGAGCGGGGTGAACACTCATAAAGGTGGGGGAAGGAAGGAAAACGTGAAGAAGACGGAGGGAGGAGAGGGCGTCCCTAAATGGAGGTGGAGGCAGGGCCTCCAGGAAGGCACTCATGCCCAGGGGGCAGGGGTTGTGGTGTAGGACTGAGTGCTTGGCTCTAGGGGAACCGGCTGAGACCCTGGGAGAGGGGAGCAGCGTGAGAGGGAGATGAGAGGCCACTGGGCCACTGGGAATCCAGGGAGTGAAGAGGGACGAGGCAGGGGGAAAGGGGGACCCAGGGGACCAATGGAGTGAGCAGAGCGGAGCGAGGGGGGAGGGGTGGGGGTGGGGAGAAGGGAGGAAATCTGAGCGGGTAGCACGTGATCTTTGAGAGGGTTTGGAAACTCCAGCCGGGTGGGGGCGCGGAGAGGGGAAGGGTGGGTAAGTCGGGGGTGCCTGGTGGAGGGCGCGGGGCGCGGGACTGCAGTCCAGGAAGCGCGGTGACCAGAGTGCAGCCCGGGGATTTCTGTGTCCAGCTCGGACCAGGGGGAGGGGGTCTAAGCCTGTTGCCCAACGAGGGTCTGGGTCTGACTTTTCAGCATCGCTGGGGAACTCCACAGAAACTCAAAGTATCTCCTCCCCAGTACTCCAAGACCTCTTCCCCTGAACCGGTGGGAAAGCCAGATCCCTAGGGAATTGGGATTAAGTGTCCACGAAGAGGGCACCGAGTGGAGGCTGAGGAGCAGCCTGGCGGTGGGTTTGGGGGTGCCTGATGGAAGGGGATAAAGAGCCGGATGTCCTTGGAGCTTGGTGCGCTGAAGGAAGTGAGGAAAGGGGTGAGGGTTGGGAGCCCAGGACTCCCGACGCCTGGGGTAAACGTGGAGCTGGGATCCTCTCCAGGAGTCGGAGCTATTTGCACGATTTTAGTTAGGCTTACATGAAGGACCTCTATAGCCTAACGTGCCCTTGAAGTTGTCCAGCGTGCATGCCCGTTATTGCCTCGGTTTCTTCCAAGGGCCGGTTTGATGTTAAACCAGTTAGGATTCAAAAATGGTGTATTGGAAGGAACATGCTCAGATCAGGTTAGTTTCCAAGGGTTTTTGCGATCGGGAACATGTAGCTCAGGAGCTCTTCCAGCCACCTGAGAAGGTGCTGACAGTACTTTACGAAGGGGGGGAGGCGGTCCTCTCCGACCAAACAGATGACGTCAGGAAGCCTTTGCTTTGGAAGCTTTCTCTGTGCCCTATGTATTCCCCCAGTTTAGCCTCTAGGCTGTCATTTCTGCTCGGGTCTCTTTCCCTATCCCTCCCTCGGGTCAAGGATTGTCCCCTCCAACCACCCAGAGTGTGGACTCAGCCTCCCTGGAGATTTTCCTGTGAGGCAGGAGGTCCTCAGAGCCACTCAGGACTCTTTCAAGTCTCCAGTTTTCGCCTTTGGACCTGCCCTCCCCAGCTCTCTAAACCCATCCAGGCTCAAACCCCTTCCTTAACAGGGCACCCAGTTCCCAGTGGGGATTTCCTCCCACCCCCACAGGTCTGGGTTCCTCCCAGCCTGAGCCCCGGCCCCTTTGAGACCGATCTCACCACAGAAACAGGCCATAGACTGCATTTGGTGTTTCCCAATGGTTTTATTTTATCCCGTTTCTAATTCCTCTGCTTAGTCACGCAATGAGATTCGATGAAATGATGAAAGCAGATGACTGATAAAACTCATTGAAGAAATAGTTTCAGTTACGGGAACTTTAAATCTGTGATGATAAATCAGTAGATCATTTCAGTTGTGATGCCTCCAGGAAGGCAAACGTTGTGATTGTAATTCAGAAATTGTCACTGCTTTCAGTTTCCATTTCTGGGTTTTCCTTAAACCACAGTCTCCCAGTTTGGCACATCAGGACTCTTCTTCTGATTTAAAAAAATGATCTGTTTCATCAGCTTAAGAGAGTGGTTTACGGTAATGGAGGCAATCTTCCTCACTACATCTTCAACACCCTTCATCACAGGTAAACGTACTCGTTCTCTGAACATGGGTAAGTTTAGACACGCTTTACATTTCTCTGATAAAAATAACATCAGCTTACCAACGAGAATTGTCAGCATGATATGGAATAGAAATTCCGTCAGCATCCGTTTTGTAAATGAAGTTATTGTATCTTTGGAAAACATAATGAATATGTAATTCAGTCTCAGCTCCAAATTCAGACCTGGTGGCACTTGATCTGTGCTAGGGTCTTAATTTCCAAAGCTGACTGAAGACTAATGCAGAGAGGCCAGTGCCATTTATAAAAACATGATCCAATGTTTCAAAGGGAACATAGTGAAAGACATTAAAACGGAAAGTGGTTTGGTAAGCAAATGGTGCGGGCTGCAAAGAGTCCCAAAGGAAGGGAAGTTCAGCTCAACAAACCAAGGGCCGGCCGGGGAGTGTAGTGTGGGCACCATGGCTCAGGGCTGTGTGTGAGGTTTCAGAAACTGTGGTAAGAAACCATGTCTCTTGGGATACGGGATTCCTCACATTTACAAGAATAACTACCATAAGGCCTAGCAATTCCACTTCTGGGTGCTTAGCTGAAGAAAATGCAAACACTCATTCAAAAAGACACATGCACCTCTGTGTTCATCACAGCATTATGAATCATAACCCAAACGTGGGAGCAAACAAAGTGTCAATCAATAGACGAATGGATGAACACGATATGGAATACTAGCCTCAAAGAGAATGAGATCTTGCCATTTGTGATGAAATGGGTGGACCTAGAGAACATGATGTTAAGTAAAATGAGTCTGACAGAGAAAGACAAATACTGTGCGATTTCCCTGATATGTGAAATCTAAAAAAAAAAAAAAAAACAAAAAAAAAGAAACCGTGAGCAAACAAAACAGAAACAGACTCATAGATATGGAAAACCTGCTGTCAGGTGTGATGTCTGACGATGCCCCTGTCCCAGGGGGTGGGAAGCAATGGGCCCCTCCTGCTGGGTGGGCAGCCTGAGCCGGTACAGCTGTGGGGACAGCACTTTACCACAAGCAAGCACACAGGAGTGGGAGAGGGTGCTTTTTTGGAAAGCTTTTAAAATATGAAGAAAAGTCGTTTTGAAGTTCTTTTAATACTGTGACAGGGAGAACAATTGCCCCCTCAGGTATCCCGAGCTTTATTCCCCGAACCCCGTGGATGTGACCCTTCCTGGCAAAAGCAACTTCACACGTGTCATGAATTTACGCATGGTGAGATGGAAAGATGGCTCTGGATCATCTGGGTGGTCCCTCCATGGAACCCCAAGTGTTGCTACGAGGGAGAGGCGGTCAGAGGGAGACTGGACAACAGAAGGAAAAGAGCAGATGTGACCGTGGAGCAGGGGAAGGAAGGCTCATGTGCTGGGGGGACAGGAGCCCAGAGTGAGGGCAGCCTCCAGAAGCTGGTAAAGGCAAAAAGAGGCAACCCCAGAGAGCGTGAGAAGGGAGCGGGGTCCGGCAGACAGACACCGGATTCCTGCACGGTGATGTTCACTGGGCCTTTTGGCCTCCAGGACTGTGAGAGAATGCGGAAGCAGCCTGGGTGCTTTTTCCTCTCCATGGGCTTCAGGGGGGCCCAGGTAGGCACCTGCTCTTTGCTTTCTTTGTCGTTTCACAACTCGGTGTGCCTGTCCCAAAGAGCATCCACAAACAGGATGCTGGAAAGTGGGAAATAGACGCTCCTCCCTGGGTTTGTTGGCGTTTCTCCACGGGGGTTGGCCTCCGAGCAGAGAACGGCATGCATGCTACGGAGCCCTGAGGGCCAGGTGGCCTGTGGAAACCAGAGGGACCCCGGGGTGAAGGGAGGATTGTGGTCTTGAGCAGAGTCCGGAAGGGCGGTTGTTTCCACTGGGGAAGAGGGAGGGCAGGAAGGATATGGGCTGTTCGTCTGGGTTTAGGAAGAGGAACATGGAGGAGGACTAAGGAGGAGAGAGCAGAGCAGGGCTTCGGGAACAGGCTGATGACTCCCAGTTGTAGGGGAGGGGGGCCAACGGTGGCAGGGACAGTCCCTGGGGACTGAGGCACTAGAATCCAGAAGGTTCCAGATGATCTTTGTGCTCCCAAGGATGCTCACTGGTTCACAATTGAGACAAGTTCGCCTGCTCATGCATATTGCGGGGAGACAGGGTCTGCGTGGGATGAAACCAGTGTCCCCTTTCTCAGTCACAGCTTCCTGCTCTCCTCTCCAAGCCCTGCCCACCCTATATGCTCCTGGGGCCCATGCTGAGGGCCTCTCCCAGTCAGTCTGCTCCTTCCCACCCTGACCTATCACGCTGTCTGGGCATCAGCACCCCCATGTGCTTGCTGAGCTGCTGAAACTGTCCACTGCGACAGGGGTGGGACAGAAGTGGGGGCTGGGTGTGACCCTCCAGATCTCTGGGGGTGTCTGTGGCAGTGCTCAGAGATCTTCCTGAGTGAGGAGGGAGGGCCCAGGAGGTGTCCACAGGGCTGACCACGCTGCACTGAGAGGACTTGAGGCTGGACTAGGACAGCCAGCACACACACACCCCCCCAAGTGCTGGGAATTCCCACCTGGCTTGCTGCCACAAATGAACATCTCCCACCTGCATTTCCTGCCATGGCAACGTATGGTGTGAAGTTTGGCGAAACTCGCTGGCAGTTTTTAGCACCCCTCTCCTCCTCTCCACAGCCACCAGACAGGGCTAGTCTGCCTGTAAAATCTTGGCCTGCTTCCCCTTCCTGGAGACACTCCTGCCTCAGGCCTGGCCTCTCTCGGGAGGAGAGGCTGACTTCTTCAGTCCTCAGTGAGCGTGAAGAGAGGCTGGAGGATTAGGGAGAGGAGCAACTCTACAGCAAGAAGTCGAGGGCTCCAAATCTAGGGTGGGGGTGGGGGGACCCACCTGCTGCCAGAGAGTCACTGGAGCTGGAGGTCAGGGCGAAGAGGAGGGAGCCCAGAGCGGGGTGAACACTCATAAAGGTGGGGGAAGGAAGGAAAACGTGAAGAAGACGGAGGGAGGAGAGGGCGTCCCTAAATGGAGGTGGAGGCAGGGCCTCCAGGAAGGCACTCATGCCCAGGGGGCAGGGGTTGTGGTGTAGGACTGAGTGCTTGGCCCCAGGGGATCCGGCTGAGACCCTGGGAGAGGGGAGCAGCGTGAGAGGGAGATGAGAGGCCACTGGGCCACTGGGAATCCAGGGAGTGAAGCCTGAAGAGGCAGAGGGAGAGGGGGACCCAGGGGACCAATGGAGTGAGCGGAGCGGGGCAGAAGGGAGGAAGTCTGAGCGGGTAGCACGTGACCTTTGAGAGGGTTTGGAAACTCCAGCCGGGCGGGGCGCAGGGAGGGGAAGGGTGGGTAAGTCGGGGTGCCTGGTGGAGGGCGCGGGGCCGGACTGCAGTCCAGGAAGCGCGGTGACCAGAGTGCTGTCTGCGGATATCTGGGTCCAGCTGGGACCGTTTCTTTTGTTAATTTATTTTTTGAATTCAAATTATTTCCCCAATGTATTTTATTAATTAATTTGTTTCAGAGTTATCGAGGTTGATGTGCCATAGGTTCAAAGATGCACACGCGTCGTCTGTGTCTTTAGCCCAAGACCCAGGGCAGAGATGGACAAATGAGAGATCACTCCTTACCTTTCTTTCTTTCTTTCTTTCTTTTTTGAGGGAGGGCAGTGTCACTGGCTCTCATATGTGGGACCCGAACCGGGGCCGCTGGCTTCCCAAGCCAGTGCACTTAAGCACCACGCCACTTGGCCGCCGGCCCATGGGACCCTTTCCTATTCATCTTCTTAGCCAGGCCAAGAGATTCAGTAAAATGATGAAAGCAGATGACTGATAAAACTCATGGAAGCAATAGTTTCAGTTATGGATACTTTCAATTTGTGATGATAAATCAGTAGATCATTTCAGTTGTGATTCATCCAGGAAGGCAAATGTTCATTCAGAAATTGTAATTGTGTTCCATGTGCATTTCTAGTGTTTTCCTAAACCATAGTTTCCCAGTTTGGTACATCAGGATTCTTCTTCTTAAAGAAATAACTGACCTTTTCCACAAGTGTAATGAAGTGGTTTTTAATAACAGTTGCAATCTTTCTTGTTACAAACTGAAGAATACTCTCAATTGCAAATATAGCTATGTGTTCTATGAACATCATTAAGTTTCGATATGTTATCAATTTCCCTAAAAGTAGTACCATCTTATCCATGAGGAATGTCATCTTGACAGGGAATAGAATGGAAGCGAGTATCCATTTTATATGTGAAATTATCGTATTTTTGGAAAACATACTAAGTAGGAAATTCAGTCTCAGCTACGACTTCAAACCTGCTAACACGTGTTCTGTGTTTGGGTCTTAATTTATACAGGATACTGAACAGTAATACAGAGAGGCCAATGCCATTAAAAGAAAGAAATGTTTTTAAAAATCCAAAAACGTTTAAAGTACTCACGGTTCCCCTGGAAAGGACAGACACTGCACATGGTGGAGGGCCTCAGGAGAAGTGCCAGATTTGGATAAAGTTGCAGGCTTATAAATGAAGGGGAGGGTTAAGCCAGGCCCTGCCCCAAGTGCTGGGACTTCCCACCCTGGCTTGCTGCCACAAATGAACATCTCCCACCTGCATTTCCTGCCATGGCAACGTATGGTGTGAAGTTTGGCGAAACCCGCTGGCAGTTTTAGCACCCCTCTCCTCCTCTCCACCGCCACCAGACCGGGCGAGTCTGCCGGTAACATCTTGGCCTGCTTCCCCTTCCTGGAGACACTCCTGCCTCAGGCCTGGCCTCTCTCGGGAGGAGAGGCTGACTTCTTCAGTCCTCAGTGAGCGTGAAGAGAGGCTGGAGGATTAGGGAGAGGAGCAACTCTACAGCAAGAAGCCGAGGGCTCCAAATCTAGGGTGGGGTGGGGGACCCACCTGCTGCCAGAGAGTCACTGGAGCTGGAGGTCAGGGCGAAGAGGAGGGAGCCCAGAGCGGGGTGAACACTCATAAAGGTGGGGGAAGGAAGGAAAACGTGAAGAAGACGGAGGGAGGAGAGGGCGTCCCTAAATGGAGGTGGAGGCAGGGCCTCCAGGAAGGCACTCATGCCCAGGGGCAGGGGTTGTGGTGTAGGACTGAGTGCTTGGCTCTAGGGGAACCGGCTGAGACCCTGGGAGAGGGGAGCAGCGTGAGAGGGAGATGAGAGGCCACTGGGCCACTGGGAATCCAGGGAGTGAAGAGGGACGAGGCAGGGGGAAAGGGGGACCCAGGGGCCCAATGGAGTGAGCAGAGCGGAGCGAGGGGGGAGGGGTGGGGGTGGGGAGAAGGGAGGAAATCTGAGCGGGTAGCACGTGATCTTTGAGAGGGTTTGGAAACTCCAGCCGGGTGGGGGCGCGGAGAGGGAAGGGTGGGTAAGTCGGGGGGGCCGGGTGGAGGGCGCGGGGCGCGGGACTGCAGTCCAGGAAGCGCGGTGACCAGAGTGCAGCCCGGGGATTTCTGTGTCCAGCTCGGACCAGGGGGAGGGGGTCTAAGCCTGTTGCCCAACGAGGGTCTGGGTCTGACTTTTCAGCATCGCTGGGGAACTCCACAGAAACTCAAAGTATCTCCTCCCCAGTACTCCAAGACCTCTTCCCCTGAACCGGTGGGAAAGCCAGATCCCTAGGGAATTGGGATTAAGTGTCCACGAAGAGGGCACCGAGTGGAGGCTGAGGAGCAGCCTGGCGGTGGGTTTGGGGGTGCCTGATGGAAGGGGATAAAGAGCCGGATGTCCTTGGAGCTTGGTGCGCTGAAGGAAGTGAGGAAAGGGGTGAGGGTTGGGAGCCCAGGACTCCCGACGCCTGGGGTAAACGTGGAGCTGGGATCCTCTCCAGGAGTCGGAGCTATTTGCACGATTTTAGTTAGGCTTACATGAAGGACCTCTATAGCCTAACGTGCCCTTGAAGTTGTCCAGCGTGCATGCCCGTTATTGCCTCGGTTTCTTCCAAGGGCCGGTTTGATGTTAAACCAGTTAGGAGTCGAAAATGGTGTATTGGAAGGAACATGCTCAGATCAGGTTAGTTTCCAAGGGTTTTGCGATCGGGAACATGTAGCTCAGGAGCTCTTCCAGCCACCTGAGAAGGTGCTGACAGTACTTTACGAAGGGGGGGAGGCGGTCCGCTCCGACCAAACACACCACGTCAGGAAGCCTTTGCTTTGGAAGCTGTCTCTCTGCCCTATGTATTCCCCCAGATTAGCCTCTAGGCTGTCATGTCAGCTCGGGTCTCTTACCCTATCCCTCCCTCGGGTCAAGGATTGTCCCTCCAACCACCCAGAGTGTGGACTCAGCCTCCCTGGAGATTTTCCTGTGAGGCAGGAGGTCCTCAGAGCCACTCAGGACTCTTTCAAGTCTCCAGTTTTCGCCTTTGGACCTGCCCTCCCCAGCTCTCTAAACCCATCCAGGCTCAAACCCCTTCCTTAACAGGGCACCCAGTTCCCAGTGGGGATTTCCTCCCACCCCCACAGGTCTGGGTTCCTCCCAGCCTGAGCCCCGGCCCCTTTGAGACCGATCTCACCACAGAAACAGGCCATAGACTGCATTTGGTGTTTCCCAATGGTTTTATTTTATCCCGTTTCTAATTCCTCTGCTTAGTCACGCAATGAGATTCGATGAAATGATGAAAGCAGATGACTGATAAAACTCATTGAAGAAATAGTTTCAGTTACGGGAACTTTAAATCTGTGATGATAAATCAGTAGATCATTTCAGTTGTGATGCCTCCAGGAAGGCAAACGTTGTGATTGTAATTCAGAAATTGTCACTGCTTTCAGTTTCCATTTCTGGGTTTTCCTTAAACCACAGTCTCCCAGTTTGGCACATCAGACTCTTCTTCTGATTTAAAAAATGATCTGTTTCATCAGCTTAAGAGAGTGGTTTACGGTAATGGAGGCAATCTTCCTCACTACATCTTCAACACCCTTCATCACAGGTAAACGTACTCGTTTCTCTGAACATGGGTAAGTTTAGACACGCTTTACATTTCTCTGATAAAAATAACATCAGCTTACCAACGAGAATTGTCAGCATGATATGGAATAGAAATTCCGTCAGCATCCGTTTTGTAAATGAAGTTATTGTATCTTTGGAAAACATAATGAATATGTAATTCAGTCTCAGCTCCAAATTCAGACCTGGTGGCACTTGATCTGTGCTAGGGTCTTAATTTCCAAAGCTGACTGAAGACTAATGCAGAGAGGCCAGTGCCATTTATAAAAACATGATCCAATGTTTCAAAGGGAACATAGTGAAAGACATTAAAACGGAAAGTGGTTTGGTAAGCAAATGGTGCGGGCTGCAAAGAGTCCCAAAGGAAGGGAAGTTCAGCTCAACAAACCAAGGGCCGGCCGGGGGGTGTAGTGTGGGCACCATGGCTCAGGGCTGTGTGTGAGGTTTCAGAAACTGTGGTAAGAAACCATGTCTCTTGGGATACGGGATTCCTCACATTTACAAGAATAACTACCATAAGGCCTAGCAATTCCACTTCTGGGTGCTTAGCTGAAGAAAATGCAAACACTCATTCAAAAAGACACATGCACCTCTGTGTTCATCACAGCATTATGAATCATAACCCAAACGTGGGAGCAAACAAAGTGTCAATCAATAGACGAATGGATGAACACGATATGGAATACTAGCCTCAAAGAGAATGAGATCTTGCCATTTGTGATGAAATGGGTGGACCTAGAGAACATGATGTTAAGTAAAATGAGTCTGACAGAGAAATACAAATACTGTGCGATTTCCCTGATATGTGAAATCTAAAAAAAAAAAAAAAAACAAAAAAAAAGAAACCGTGAGCAAACAAAACAGAAACAGACTCATAGATATGGAAAACCTGCTGTCAGGTGTGATGTCTGACGATGCCCCTGTCCCAGGGGGTGGGAAGCAATGGGCCCCTCCTGCTGGGTGGGCAGCCTGAGCCGGTACAGCTGTGGGGACAGCACTTTACCACAAGCAAGCACACAGGAGTGGGAGAGGGTGCTTTTTTGGAAAGCTTTTAAAATATGAAGAAAAGTCGTTTTGAAGTTCTTTTAATACTGTGACAGGGAGAACAATTGCCCCCTCAGGTATCCCGAGCTTTATTCCCCGAACCCCGTGGATGTGACCCTTCCTGGCAAAAGCAACTTCACACGTGTCATGAATTTACGCATGGTGAGATGGAAAGATGGCTCTGGATCATCTGGGTGGTCCCTCCATGGAACCCCAAGTGTTGCTACGAGGGAGAGGCGGTCAGAGGGAGACTGGACAACAGAAGGAAAAGAGCAGATGTGACCGTGGAGCAGGGGAAGGAAGGCTCATGTGCTGGGGGGACAGGAGCCCAGAGTGAGGGCAGCCTCCAGAAGCTGGTAAAGGCAAAAAGAGGCAACCCCAGAGAGCGTGAGAAGGGAGCGGGTCCGGCAGACAGACACCGGATTCCTGCACGGTGATGTTCACTGGGCCTTTGGCCTCCAGGACTGTGAGAGAATGCGGAAGCAGCCTGGGTGCTTTTTCCTCTCCATGGGCTTCAGGGGGGCCCAGGTAGGCACCTGCTCTTTGCTTTCTTTGTCGTTTCCCACAACTCGGTGTGCCTGTCCCAAAGAGCATCCACAAACAGGATGCTGGAAAGTGGGAAATAGACGCCCTCCCTGGGTTTGTTGGCGTTTCTCCACGGGGGTTGGCCTCCGAGCAGAGAACGGCATGCATGCTACGGAGCCCTGAGGGCCAGGTGGCCTGTGGAAACCAGAGGGACCCCCGGGGTGAAGGGAGGATTGTGGTCTTGAGCAGAGTCCGAAGGGCGGTTGTTTCCACTGGGGAAGAGGGAGGGCAGGAAGGATATGGGCTGTTCGTCTGGGTTTAGGAAGAGGAACATGGAGGAGGACTAAGGAGGAGAGAGCAGAGCAGGGCTTCGGGAACAGGCTGATGACTCCCAGTTGTAGGGGAGGGGGGCCAACGGTGGCAGGGACAGTCCCTGGGGACTGAGGCACTAGAATCCAGAAGGTTCCAGATGTTCTTTGTGTTCCCAAGGATGCTCACTGGTTCACAATTGAGACAAGTTCCGCCTGCTCATGCATATTGCGGGGAGACAGGGTCTGCGTGGGATGAAACCAGTGTCCCCTTTCTCAGTCACAGCTTCCCTGCTCTCCTCTCCAAGCCCTGCCCACCCTATATGCTCCTGGGGCCCATGCTGAGGGCCTCTCCCAGTCAGTCTGCTCCTTCCCACCCTGACCTATCACGCTGTCTGGGCATCAGCACCCCCATGTGCTTGCTGAGCTGCTGAAACTGTCCACTGCGACAGGGGTGGGACAGAAGTGGGGGCTGGGTGTGACCCTCCAGATCTCTGGGGGTGTCTGTGGCAGTGCTCAGAGATCTTCCTGAGTGAGGAGGGAGGGCCCAGGAGGTGTCCACAGGGCTGACCACGCTGCACTGAGAGGACTTGAGGCTGGACTAGGACAGCCAGCACACACACACCCCCCCAAGTGCTGGGAATTCCCACCTGGCTTGCTGCCACAAATGAACATCTCCCACCTGCATTTCCTGCCATGGCAACGTATGGTGTGAAGTTTGGCGAAACTCGCTGGCAGTTTTTAGCACCCCTCTCCTCCTCTCCACAGCCACCAGACAGGGCTAGTCTGCCTGTAAAATCTTGGCCTGCTTCCCCTTCCTGGAGACACTCCTGCCTCAGGCCTGGCCTCTCTCGGGAGGAGAGGCTGACTTCTTCAGTCCTCAGTGAGCGTGAAGAGAGGCTGAGGATTAGGAGAGGAGCAACTCTACAGCAAGACGCCGCGGGCTCCAAATGTCGGGGGGGGGGGGGGGGACCCACCTGCTGCCAGAGAGTCACTGGAGCTGGAGGTCAGGGCGAAGAGGAGGGAGCCCAGAGCGGGGTGAACACTCATAAAGGTGGGGGAAGGAAGGAAAACGTGAAGAAGACGGAGGGAGGAGAGGGCGTCCCTAATGGAGGTGGAGGCAGGGCCTCCAGGAAGGCACTCATGCCCAGGGGGCAGGGGTTGTGGTGTAGGACTGAGTGCTTGGCCCCAGGGGATCCGGCTGAGACCCTGGGAGAGGGGAGCAGCGTGAGAGGGAGATGAGAGGCCACTGGGCCACTGGGAATCCAGGGAGTGAAGCCTGAAGAGGCAGAGGGAGAGGGGGACCCAGGGGACCAATGGAGTGAGCGGAGCGGGGCAGAAGGGAGGAAGTCTGAGCGGGTAGCACGTGACCTTTGAGAGGGTTTGGAAACTCCAGCCGGGCGGGGCGCAGGGAGGGGAAGGGTGGGTAAGTCGGGGGTGCCTGGTGGAGGGCGCGGGGGCCGGACTGCAGTCCAGGAAGCGCGGTGACCAGAGTGCTGTCTGCGGATATCTGGGTCCAGCTGGGACCGTTTCTTTTGTTAATTTATTTTTTGAATTCAAATTATTTCCCCAATGTATTTTATTAATTAATTTGTTTCAGAGTTATCGAGGTTGATGTGCCATAGGTTCAAAGATGCACACGCGTCGTCTGTGTCTTTAGCCCAAGACCCAGGGCAGAGATGGACAAATGAGAGATCACTCCTTACCTTTCTTTCTTTCTTTCTTTCTTTTTTGAGGGAGGGCAGTGTCACTGGCTCTCATATGTGGGACCCGAACCGGGGCCGCGGGCGTCCCAAGCCAGTGCACTTAAGCACCACGCCACTTGGCCGCCGGCCCATGGGACCCTTTCCTATTCATCTTCTTAGCCAGGCCAAGAGATTCAGTAAAATGATGAAAGCAGATGACTGATAAAACTCATGGAAGCAATAGTTTCAGTTATGGATACTTTCAATTTGTGATGATAAATCAGTAGATCATTTCAGTTGTGATTCATCCAGGAAGGCAAATGTTCATTCAGAAATTGTAATTGTGTTCCATGTGCATTTCTAGTGTTTTCCTAAACCATAGTTTCCCAGTTTGGTACATCAGGATTCTTCTTCTTAAAGAAATAACTGACCTTTTCCACAAGTGTAATGAAGTGGTTTTTAATAACAGTTGCAATCTTTCTTGTTACAAACTGAAGAATACTCTCAATTGCAAATATAGCTATGTGTTCTATGAACATCATTAAGTTTCGATATGTTATCAATTTCCCTAAAAGTAGTACCATCTTATCCATGAGGAATGTCATCTTGACAGGGAATAGAATGGAAGCGAGTATCCATTTTATATGTGAAATTATCGTATTTTTGGAAAACATACTAAGTAGGAAATTCAGTCTCAGCTACGACTTCAAACCTGCTAACACGTGTTCTGTGTTTGGGTCTTAATTTATACAGGATACTGAACAGTAATACAGAGAGGCCAATGCCATTAAAAGAAAGAAATTTTTTTTTATTGTATTTTTATTTTATTTTATTATTTTTTTTAAAGATTTTATTGGGGAATTGGCGGAGGGGAACAGCGTTGGGAAATCGGGGAAGGGGAACAGACAAGTTGCTGTCTTTTTGTTCTTCAGTTTAGTTGCGGAGGATGGTGCTTCACTGTTGGTATCGTCATTGCGCTCTTCCCGGATGAGGCAGATCGGTCGCTGGCCTCTGGATGTCCCTCACCGCGGCTACTGGCAGCTCACGCTTGGCTGCCAGCCGCTCACGCTGGCTGCGGGCCACTCACTGTAGCCTATGGCAGCCCACACCATCACCGGGGCTCGCACAGCCCAGCTCTAGGTGGAGCTGTTGTTAGCTGTAGAGGGCAGTGTCACTGGCCCAAAAGAAAGAAATTTTTTTAAAAATCCAAAAACGTTTAAAGTACTCACGGTTCCCCTAGAAAGGAGAGGCACTGCGCATGGTGGAGGGACTCAGGAGAAGTGCCAGATTTGGATGAAGTTGCAGGCTTATAAATGAAGGGGAGGGGTTAAGCCAGGCCCCGCCCCCCAAGTGCTGGGACTTCCCACCCTGGCTTGCTGCCACAAATGAACATCTCCCACCTGCATTTCCTGCCATGGCAACGTATGGTGTGAAGTTTGGCGAAACCCGCTGGCAGTTTTTAGCACCCCTCTCCTCCTCTCCACAGCCACCAGACAGGGCTAGTCTGCCTGTAAAATCTTGGCCTGCTTCCCCTTCCTGGAGACACTCCTGCCTCAGGCCTGGCCTCTCTGGGAAGGAGAGGCTGACTTCTTCAGTCCTCAGTGAGCGTGAAGAGAGGCTGGAGGATTAGGGAGAGGAGCAACTCTACAGCAAGAAGCCGAGGGCTCCAAATCTAGGGTGGGGGTGGGGGGACCCACCTGCTGCCAGAGAGTCACTGGAGCTGGAGGTCAGGGCGAAGAGGAGGGAGCCCAGAGCGGGGTGAACACTCATAAAGGTGGGGGAAGGAAGGAAAACGTGAAGAAGACGGAGGGAGGAGAGGGCGTCCCTAAATGGAGGTGGAGGCAGGGCCTCCAGGAAGGCACTCATGCCCAGGGGGCAGGGGTTGTGGTGTAGGACTGAGTGCTTGGCTCTAGGGGAACCGGCTGAGACCCTGGGAGAGGGGAGCAGCGTGAGAGGGAGATGAGAGGCCACTGGGCCACTGGGAATCCAGGGAGTGAAGAGGGACGAGGCAGGGGGAAAAGGGGACCCAGGGGACCAATGGAGTGAGCAGAGCGGAGCGGAGGGGGGGGCCGGGGGGGGGTGGGGAGTGGGGAGAAGGGAGGAAATCTGAGCGGGTAGCACGTGATCTTTGAGAGGGTTTGGAAACTCCAGCCGGGTGGGGGCGCGGAGAGGGGAAGGGTGGGTAAGTCGGGGGTGCCTGGTGGAGGGCGCGGGGCGCGGGACTGCAGTCCAGGAAGCGCGGTGACCAGAGTGCAGCCCGGGGATTTCTGTGTCCAGCTCGGACCAGGGGGAGGGGGCCTAAGCCTGTTGCCCAACGAGGGTCTGGGTCCGACTTTTCAGCATCGCTGGGGAACTCCACAGAAACTCAAAGTATCTCCTCCCCAGTACTCCAAGACCTCTTCCCCTGAACCGGTGGGAAAGCCAGATCCCTAGGGAATTGGGATTAAGTGTCCACGAAGAGGGCACTGAGTGGAGGCTGAGGAGCAGCCTGGCGGTGGGTTTGGGGGTGCCTGATGGAAGGGGATAAAGAGCCGGATGTCCTTGGAGCTTGGTGCGCTGAAGGAAGTGAGGAAAGGGGTGAGGGTTGGGAGCCCAGGACTCCCGACGCCTGGGGTAAACGTGGAGCTGGGATCCTCTCCAGGAGTCGGAGCTATTTGCACGGTTTTAGTTAGGCTTACATGAAGGACCTCTATAGCCTAACGTGCCCTTGAAGTTGTCCAGCGTGCATGCCCGTTATTGCCTCGGTTTCTTCCAAGGGCCGGTTTGATGTTAAACCAGTTAGGATTCAAAAATGGTGTATTGGAAGGAACATGCTCAGATCAGGTTAGTTTCCAAGGGTTTTCGCCATCGGGAACATGTAGCTCAGGAGCCCTTCCAGCCACCTGAGAAGGTGCTGACAGTACTTTACGAAGGGGGGGAGGCGGTCCTCTCCGACCAAACAGATGACGTCAGGAAGCCTTTGCTTTGGAAGCTTTCTCTGTGCCCTATGTATTCCCCCAGTTTAGCCTCTAGGCTGTCATTTCTGCTCGGGTCTCTTTCCCTATCCCTCCCTCGCGTCAAGGATTGTCCCCTCCAACCACCCAGAGTGTGGACTCAGCCTCCCTGGAGATTTTCCTGTGAGGCAGGTGGTCCTCAGGACTCTTTCAAGTCTCCAGTTTTCGCCTTTGGACCTGCCCTCCCCAGCTCTCTAAACCCATCCAGGCTCAAACCCCTTCCTTAACAGGGCACCCAGTTCCCAGTGGGGATTTCCTCCCACCCCCACCGGTCTGGGTTCCTCCCAGCCTGAGCCCCGGCCCCTTTGAGACCGATCTCACCACAGAAACAGGCCATAGACTGCATTTGGTGTTTCCCAATGGTTTTATTTTATCCCGTTTCTAATTCCTCTGCTTAGTCACGCAATGAGATTCGATGAAATGATGAAAGCAGATGACTGATAAAACTCATTGAAGCAATAGTTTCAGTTATGGATACTTTCAATTTGTGATGATAAATCAGTAGATCATTTCAGTTGTGATTCATCCAGGAAGGCAAATGTTCATTCAGAAATTGTAATTGTGTTCCATGTGCATTTCTAGTGTTTTCCTAAACCATAGTTTCCCAGTTTGGTACATCAGGATTCTTCTTCTTAAAGAAATAGCTGACCTTTTCCACAAGTGTAATGAAGTGGTTTTTAATAACAGTTGCAATCTTTCTTGTTACAAACTGAAGAATACTCTCAATTGCAAATATAGCTATGTGTTCTATGAACATCATTAAGTTTCGATATGTTATCAATTTCCCTAAAAGTAGTACCATCTTATCCATGAGGAATGTCATCTTGACAGGGAATAGAATGCAAGCGAGTATCCATTTTATATGTGAAATTATCGTATTTTTGGAAAACATACTAAGTAGGAAATTCAGTCTCAGCTACGACTTCAAACCTGCTAACACGTGTTCTGTGTTTGGGTCTTAATTTATACAGGATACTGAACAGTAATACAGAGAGGCCAATGCCATTAAAAGAAAGAAACTTTTTTAAAAATCCAAAAACGTTTAAAGTACTCACGGTTCCCCTAGAAAGGAGAGGCACTGCGCATGGTGGAGGGACTCAGGAGAAGTGCCAGATTTGGATAAAGTTGCAGACTTATAAATGAAGGGGTGGCGTTAAGCCAGAGCAGTTATTGTGTAATGTGACGTCAGGGCCACAAATGGCATACATTTTAACAAGGGCCAGAATAACAAACAGTTAGACAAAATGAAAATTTTAAAACCCTGGTTTTTCTCATAGAGCTAGGGCTAAAGATTGGGAATAGAGCTAATGATTGGCGTTTGGTTGCCTGGAAACCCACGCTGGGGTGACTCCGGGCAGGGGAAATATTGGTTTGATGGGAGAGTTGGATAAGGAGGTAGTTGTATCTCAATACAGCTCAGCACATAGTAACGTTTGATTTTTCTCATTATAGGCAGAATAGATGTAATTTAAGACATTTAGGGCCGGCCAAGTTGCGCATTGGTTAAGAGCTGGTTTGGGGATGCCAGTGGCCCCGGTTCGGATCACACATATGAGGGCCAGTGACACTGCCCTCTACAGCTAACAACAGCTCCACCTGGAGCTGGGCTGTACGAGCCCCGGTGATAGGCTGCTGCCCCTGCTGCAGTGGGCTGCCATAGGCTACAGTGAGTGGCCGGCAGCCAGCGTGAGCTGCCAATAGCAGCGGTGAGCGAACATCCAGAAGCCGGCAACCGATCTGCCTCATCTGTGAAGACCGCAATGACGATACCAACATGGGCCACTGAAGCAACGTCCTCTGCAACTAGACTGAAGAACAAAAGGACAGCAACTTGTCTGTTCCCCTTCCCTGATTCCCCAACGCTGTTCCCCTCCCCCAATTCCCCAATAAAATCTAAAAAAAAAAAAAAATACATTTAATAACGTTTTGTGAACAGTTTTTTTAAAGATAGAAGATAATTGGCTGGCATATGAGAGGCCTGTTCCCTATTAAGTTGTTCACGGTCTGTAAGAATTGGTTCAACAATTAAAGGAAAATACTTTAAAAATAACTCAGAGCCAGATCACTAATGCATTTTACATTTTTAAATAAACTGCTCATATCATTATAAATACTACATTTTGTTTTTTCACTAACAGCCCAAATTATTACACTTGAAAAAAAAATATACACACACACACACACAGACACACACACACACATTACTCGAATGGTACATATTGAGATAGTTTTAAAAATTAAGCCAAAAGAAGCAGATACAGTTTTGTAAATATTACACTAAAAGATACAAGCACATATTCACTGTAAATATATAGTTGAACAACAACATTTATATGTAACATATATAGATATATACACACATATATATATGTTCAATATGGGTCATGCCCTTGCTGGTTGTAAATGGATAGAGACAGATCAGTTTGTCAAAAAGGCAGTGATATATGTAGTCATATTTGAGCATATGAGTTAAAGAATGATAGGAAAAAAGTTAAAACAAATAAAAATGGCTATTAAAAACTAAAATAAATGTAACTGTTTAATACATAAAATATTAAAAACAATAAAAAATGTATAAATATGAAATGAATAAATGGAAATAAAAATTGATATGAAAGATAAATAATAACAAATAACACTGGCCCATCAAGTGGCGCGGTGGTTAAGAGCTGGCTTGGGACGCCAGAGGTCCCGGTTCGCATCCCACATATGAGGGCCATTGACACTGCCCTCTAAAAAAAAAACAAATAACAAAAAGTGTACAAGAAAATAAACCAGAACACGCTAAATTGTATGAATAACAAATATGCAACATGGAAACTCTGACATCAAAATTAAAAACAGAGAGGAAAAAATAGACAAACAACAGAAAGGATGAGATAAGCTATAAGAAATACGTCAAAAATAAAATACATAAATGTAACATAGGCAAAATGAAAAAACCTGATACAAAATTTCACAACAGAGGAGTAATAAGACAAATGACATAAAATGAGATGTTACAACTAAACTGCAGTGATGAGGCACAAAAGGGTTAATAAAAGTGAGCCTGAAGGGGGACAGCCCAGGCCTGCATCCCCTCCACAGGAACCACCCACACTCATCCCCTAGAAATAAATCAACAGGTCCAAACACTCCTAAAAATAAGAGACAAGACCCAACTGGTATTAACTGGTTCCTCACACATGTGCAAACTACTGAAACCTATCCTTTACTTGAACTCTAGCCTCATTGCAGTACAATTAAAATCAAATGGACATTAAGGTTCAGCCCCAAGGTGGGTTTTTTCTGTAGACATTATGAGTAAGAGCATGCACAGAAAGAAACTACTTATATAACCAACATATGTCAATCGAATAACCTCAGTGAATACGTCACATCTCCTGCTGTAAGGAAATTTAACCCCCCTTTGCTATATAAGAAAAAGCTCACCTGGAGTTAGGAGCAGTTTTCTATTCTAAGACTGTCCCGGCAATGCTCCCTGCGGGTGTTTCTCCCCTTACTACCCTGGGCAGCTGGCTCCCTGAGACACTGCCATTAGCTTCCTACCTCCTGACTTGAATAAAAACGTCTCCTTGCTCTCCTCACTTCTGGCTGAGTCTGTGACTTCATTCACCTTAGCGCAGGACCAGGAATTAATTCCAATGACACAACATACACAACAACCAGCACTGAGAATTGCCTGAAGTCTAGCTGAACAGAGGTCCCACAAGGACGACTGTGCAGAAGAAGCCACCTGGAGAATGGTAGTGGGGCAGAGGCTTGGAATGGGCTGATCCCACACCCATGAGTGAGAGTAGGAAATCGGGAGGATTTCCAGGTCACCAAGGTTCCCCCTCAGAAGCGAGGGGTCCCAGCCCTACAGCAGGCTCCCTGGCCCAAGCCTCCAGTGCAGGAAATAGTAGTCCCCTTCATTTCTGGCTATGAAAAACCAGGGGAGATTGTGGTTGAGTGAGAGAGGGCGGCTGGAGTCCCAGGCGTTCCTCTCACAGGGCCCGCACATGGACTTATGTGCTGATGCATAAAGTATGTAAATGTAAAATATATAAAATGAGCAAGCCAAAGTAAAAATTCATAATAAAGATAAATAATAACACAAATAAAAAGGAACCATAAAATATAAAAGAGGCCGGCTGAGTGGCGCGGTGGTTAAGCGCTGGCTTGGGAAGCCAATGGCCCCGGTTTGGTCCCACATATGAGAGCCAGTGACACTGCCCTCAATAAATAAATAAATAAATAAATAAATAAATAAATAAATAAATATGATGAAATAAAATACAGATATATAAAATATATTAAATGGACAAACTGAAGTAAAAACTTCTAGTAAAGGTAATAGGACATAAATAAAAAGAAAGTATAAAAATAAGTAATTATGAATCAAGTAGTAAGTTAAGTACCATGAGTTAAAAATATTAAAATATGTGAAAATAACACAGAATAAGAAAGGACAGACTATTTGAAAGTAACTTACTACCAATGTTGCTCATATCACATACTAAGCCCGGAATCATTAATTGGTGAATGAATTCACTCAAGTCCTTCCCTTCGTGCTCACTCTCATTTATCATTTGTGTGCCGATTCTTTTCTCTGCCACATCCTGGAAATCATATTATGTCGTGATACACTTTTTTCAAGCACACACGGCACAAATATGAATATTTGCCACATACCAGTCTAGAAAGCCCACTTCTATAATACTCAAAGACTGACTTGCACAACCCCGTCCTTTTCAGTGAACACTGCTGCTAACTTAGATCAGATTGCCAAAAGTTTGAGCGGTTTGAACATATCAGGTTGCCAAAAATTAGAATATACTATAACTCTTCATTTTGTTTAGGACAAAACGAGTTCATTTAATGAAAGGTAAGAGGAATACAATATGCTGCTCAAGTAAACAGTAAGTAAATAGCTCTTGATGCTTCAGTTCTACTAGAGAATTTTTGCAGGCTTTTTGGGGAAAGGTGTAGTGGATGAGCTCTGGAGCCCATCTGCTAGGATTCAAGTTCCTGCTCTGCCAGTAACTGGCTATGTGAAAATGACAAGTCATTTTCCTTCTCTGTGCCTCAGTTTACTTATCTGTGAGATGGGGATAAAGGTATTGCCTCATAGGATTATTGGGATATTACCATGACTTAATAAATGGGATATTGTAAGCTATTACTTAAAAGATTGATAATGTCTAGTCTTGAACACATGAAAAGAGTTATTTCAAAACTTCCTGTGGGTGGGGCCGGCCGAGTGGCTTAGTTGGTTAAGAATTGGCTTAAAAGTGCGAGCTCTGAGCATCAGGGCCACCGTTCAATTCCCACATGGGCCAGTGACGCTGCGCCTGAGCTAAGCTGCTGCTGAGCTGCCAACAGGTGGCAGGATAGCTCCGCTGGTGTAACAATAAGATTGCCTGTTCGATGGTGGGCTACACCCACCCACAACTAAGACTGAACTCCGTATCTTGAGCTGAGCTGCCGCCCAGATGGCTCAGTGGATAGAGCGTGCACTCTTAACAACAAGCCTGTTGGTTCGACTCCCGCATGGGATAGTGGCTACGCCCACCCACAACTAAGATTGAACAGAGCACCTTGAGCTTAGAGGCCACGAGCTGCGCAGCTAAATGGTGAATGGCGCCTCCACAAGGAAGACTGAAGAACAACTTAGCTGGTCCCCTCCCCGAAATCCCCAACACTGGTCCCCTCCCCCAATTTCCCAATAAAATCTTTTAAAAATAAATAAATAAATAAAATTTTTTTAAATTAAAAAAATAAAACTTCCGGGCCAGCCGAGTGGCGCGGTGGTTACGCACTGACTTGGGACGCCAGCAGCCCCGGTTCGGTCCCACATATGAGGGCCAGTGAGTGACACAGCCCTCAAAAATAAATAAATAAATAAATAAATAAATAAATAAATAAATAAATAAATAAAACTTCCTGTGGAAGTAAAAGTCATCAACTTTTGCCAGAGAAATATGCTAAGATAGTATCCAAATTTAAAATGTATTCATTCTTTGAGAAACTGCCAGTTTTACTAATTTAGTCTATAGTAAAAGTAATACAAACATGCAAAGATATACACCGTCTGATTAAGTTGGCGAACTTGTTGCAACAATGTTGCTAACCTTTTTGATATCAGAAGGATTATTCATTAAGAATTTGTACAAGCTGGGGCCGGCCGAGTGGCGCATTGGTTAAGCGCTGGTTTTGGGATGCCAGCGGCCCCGGTTCGGATCCCACATGAGGGCCAGTGACACTGCCCTCTACAGCTAACAACAGCTCCACCTGGAGCTGGGCTGTGCGAGCCCCGGTGATGGTGTGGGCTGCCATAGGCTATAGTGAGTGGCCCGCAGCCAGCGTGAGCGGCTGGCAGCCAAGAGTGAGCTGCCAATAGCCGCAGTGAGCGACATCCAGAGGCCAGCGACCGATCTGCCTCATCCGGGAAGAGCGCAATGACGATACCAACAGTGAAGCAACATCCTCCGCAACTAAACTGAAGAACAAAAAGACAGCAACGTGTCTGTTCCCCTTCCCCGATTTCCCAACGCTGTTCCCCTCCGCCAATTCCCCAATAAAATCTTTAAAAAAAAAAAAAAAAAAAAAAGAATTTGTACAAGCTGGAAAAACAGTTAACCGAGTTGCTATTTGAAAGTACTGAAAATGTTGCATGAAAAAGTTAGACAACGTGAACTGTTGGCCAACAATTCACGGCTCTTACATCCCGACAATGCACCAGCTCACACGGCACTGTTTGTGAGTGGCCAGTAAACAAATAACTGTATTGGAATGACCTCCCTACTCTCTTGGTCTGACTCCCAATGATTTCATTCTTTACCCGAAGAAAAAGGAAATATGGAAAGGAAGACATTTTGATGATATTCAGGACATCAAGGGTAATACAACGACAGCTCTCATGGCCATTCCAGCCCTGGGCCCCTCTCTGATCCACAGGAACCTTTCAGGCTGCCTCATTAAGGGAGAGGGAGTATTCTCTGTAGCGTCCTCACCATTCCACCTTCTACCTCTAGACTCTGGGCAGAAATTCTTATCCACTCTTGGTGTGATACTTAAATTACTGACCTCTACTTCTGTCCTTTATCCATCCCAACATGGTGACAGGCCGAGGAGGTGACTTCTGCATGTGATTTTGTGGGAAAAGTTCTCACAAAGAGTTTCCTTCACCCACCTTGAACTCACCTCCACCTTCAGTACCCTCATCGTTACCCAGCAGCACTTGGACACCTTTTTTTTGGTTGTCAGATACTTTCCAACCCTAGGGAATTGTGTGCCTCTCTACTCTGTGAACTGGGATGACTAGTAGAAATGGACAGTGAAATCAGTAGAGTGAAATCGTATGCATATATGTATCATGAAAGCTTACAATCATAGGAAAGTCTATATAAATCCAGATTCCAGTGCTAAACAAATGGATGGGGTTAGCTGTCACCATTTCCTAAAACTAAACCTCAAAAAATGACATCAAAAATTAACTAGAAAAATAAAAAAATGCATCAAAATTACTGATATGTTTTAAATGGTAGTTTTCATTATAGGAACATTCCAGCATATTATGGTAATTTTTAAAATATAAGAGTGCTTGGGCCGGCCAAGTGGCGCAGTGGTTAAGCGCTGGCTTGGGAAGCCAGCGGCCCCGGTTCGGGTCCCACACATGAGGGCCAGTGACACTGCCCTCAAAAAAAATATATATATATATATATATATAAGAGTGCCCTTCCATCTATCGACTATCTACAATTTGTGATCTGGTAGGAATTATTACCATCTCCCTTCCTTAAATCTCAAATACAAAACTGGAGGTAGCTCCCAGGCCCTCCCCCAAATCCTACTGCTTCTCAGCAGCAGGAAGAGCTGAGTCCTGAGCTCCCCTGGTCCTCAAGACAGCAGGGGGACACCCCTGGGCGTGTCTCTACACCCAGATGTCCCCCAACCCTAATAGATGCTTAATAAATGTGTGTGAAATGGATGATGGAAACCACACAATGAAAGCTTGTCACCCCAAGAGACACCTGGAGGTCAGATCATGTTCCTGTCAGACACAGGGGCGCTGATGTCAGAAGGGGTAGAGTAAGGTACTGTCCATGGCTGTCCCAGGGGCAGGTTTTACCCCTCTAAAATCAGGAGGAAGGACAGGGACCCCTAACAGTGAGGTGTTCAACCTCCATTTGTCCCCAGAAAACCACAGCCCTCCTTATCTCTACTTAGTGAGTGACGTCTCCAGAGGGATGAGCTTGGCAGCAGCCTGTGTCCTTCCTCTTCTCACAGAGCCCTGACCTGGCCCAAGCTTTGGAGCCTCAACTCCAGGTGGAGACACCACCAGGGGAGGAGGGAGCCCACCCTGACCTCAAAAGAAGTCAGGAAGGGCCGGCCAAGTGGCGCGGTGGTTAAGCGCTGGCTTGGGAAGCCAGCGGCCCCTGTTCGGTCCCACATATGAGGGCCAATGATACTGCCCTTAAGAAAGAAAAAAAAAAAAAAGCTCAAAAGAAGTCAGGAATGGGGACCAGTAGAGTGGCGTTGTTGGTTCAGAGTTGACTTGGGATGCCAGCTCTGAGCAGCAGGGCCCCGGTTTGTATCCCACATAGAGGGCCAGTGATGCTGCACCCTCTACAGCTAAGATGGTGAACAACAGCTCAACCTGGAGCTGGGCTGCTGTGAGTTGCCGGCAACAGTGTAGGCTACAGTGGAGCTGCCCGGCAGCTGGCGTGCGCTTTCATGAGCTGCCATGAGAGGCCATGTAATGGCCAGCAAGTGACTGCCTCACCCGGGAAGAGTGCAATGATAATACCAACATGGGCTAGTGAAGAGACGTCCTCCACAACTCTACTGAAGAACAAAAGAACAGCAACTATTCTGTTCCTCTTCCCTGATTCCCTAACACTGTTCCCCTCCTCCTATCCCCAATAAAATCTTTAAAAAAAAAAAAAAAGAAGTCAGGGGCCAGCTGAATGGCGCAGTGGTTAAGAGCTGGCTTAGGACACCAGTGGCCCCAGTTCAGGTCCCACATATGAGGGCCAGTGATACTGCCCTCAAAAAAAAAAAAAAAGTCAGGAATACTCCACATCCCCTGGGTCCTTGGTGTGGGGCCATCTGGTTGTGGTCCCTGAAGACACATCACCAGTCCATGGTGTCCTGGGGAACAAAGGGAACTTGCTCTGCAGGATGGGACAGGAGAACCTAGGATCTAGGGGTTCACAAAAAGCCTGAGGGTCACATGGGATCCTGCAGAGGAACCCACGGGGATTTCCCATCCTCTGACTGAGTCTCCACGTGGAGCTGCTCCAGCTCCTGGGCCCTGTGGGGAGGCCCAGAGCAGATGACAGCCAGGGACACAGATGACTTGGAGGCAATGCCCCAGTGTGTGATGAAGAACATACTAGCCATTCTGGGGGTCAGACCCTGTGGCCAGTGCCCTCTCCTGAAAGCCCTAAGGGACCCCTTTCTGGGCTCTTCCTTTGAAACCTCAGGGACACAGAGCTCCTCCTGAAGCAGCACATTCTCCTGAGGGGACAGTTCTCCTGACCTGGGATCAGGAGTCCTCTGGACAATGCCCATCCTCTCCCCAGGCTCACCCAGCCCTGGGATAGAGTCAGGAGGCCTGAGACCCACAATGCCCAGGACTGGGGCTAACTGGCCCCTCAGCCTGGAGGTCAGAGCACACCTCTGGCCAGGGCTCAGGGTCAGCTCACACCCTCTGGAGCCTGGTCAGCATAGCTGGCGCAGTACCTGACATTGACCACAGGTCTCCTTGTGCCCTCCAGGGGACGATATTGGGACACACAGACAACACAGGAAATTAACACATGAACCTGGTTGGGCTAAGGAGGTGGAAACGGAGCCTGATTTCCATCCCACAGACCTTTTTGGGCCCCTCCCATGTGTCTGCTCTGTCCCACCTGCTCCTTCTAGGGGCCTAGGAGCACCTGCTCTGTCCAGGGTCTCTGTGCTGCTCCCCACCCTCTGCCTGGCATCACCCATGGGGAAGACAGGGTGACCAAAGGGAAGTGCCCAGGCAGAGTACAGAGCCTGGCCCAATGGTCATGGAGAATGTGGACAGGCTCTGAGTCACACCTCAGCCTACAGACGTGGAGAAACCGGGTCTGCCTTAAACCATCCCTCAAGGACCAGGGATCCCACAGACACCCGACCAGCCACCACTGTCCACTCTTCCGAGGATACCTCTCCCTTCACACCTGGGAACAGCAGGACCTTCTGAGATTCCTGATCTTGGGTGTCTGTCCCTGGAAGCAGAGGCCAGGTTAGTGAAACCTGGAGATAGAAGGTGGATCCCCTCTTTATTTTTTCTTTTTATTTTTTTTTTTATTTTTCATTTTTAAAGATTTTTTTTATTGGGGAATTGGCTGAGGGGAACAGCGTTGGGGAATCGGGGAAGAGGAACAGACAAGTTGCTGTCTTTTTGTTCTTCAGTTTAGTTGCGGAGGATGTTGCTTCACTGTTGGTATCGTCATTGCGCTCTTCCTGGATGAGGCAGATCGGTCGCTGGCCTCTGGATGTCGCTCACCGCGGCTATTGGCAGCTCACGCTTGGCTGCCAGCCGCTCACGCTGGCTGCGGGCCACTCACTGTAGCCTATGGCAGGCCACTGCAGCAGGGGCTGCAGCCCACACCATCACCGGGGCTCGCACAGCCCAGCTCCAGGTGGAGCTGTTGTTAGCTGTAGAGAGCAGTGTCACTGGCCCTCATGTGGGATCCGAACCGGGGCTGCTGGCATCCCAAAAACAGCGCTTAACCAATGCGCCACTCGGCCGGTCCGGTGGATCCCCTCTTTAGTCATCACCCAGCTTGACTCCTTCTCACCCCAGAGTCATCTCTGTGACCTTCCTCCTGGAAGGAAATCCAACCTTCCAGGTGCATTTGAGAACATGGGGAATACCCTAGTGTGCATCTGAGGTTCTGTAACGCAAATGGAAATAATCCCCCAGTTTTGGGGACCTTGGGGCTCTCTGTGTGGTGCTGACAGATGCAAGGCCAGGACACAGCAGAGGCGAATGCTAAAATGGGTAGGTGGGTCATCCTCTTAGGGGTCAGGGGTCTCCATCAGCCGTGCCACTGAAAGTGTGCTCCACAGGCCAGTATAATCAGCATCTCCTGAGAGCTTGTTAGATGCAGAGTGTCCAGTCCAGCACACACTGCCCAGTTAGAGTCTGCATTTTAACAGGATCTGCAGACCCTGTGCACAGGAGAAGGGCAGGAACTGCTCCACCCCACATCACAGAGTCTCATCCTGGATGGGTATCCACATCAGCTGGGTAGATGCTGAAATAGCATTTTGAAGGTCTCACCTGGGCATCACAATCTTTATAAAGGTCCACATGTGATTCCATTGGATAGCGGGGGGTGGGAGGACATCTCTGTGACAAGAGTTCTTGATGTAGTCCAGCCTATTTTGCCCAGTGTCCCTGGAACCATCTCCCTCTCCAATGACTTGGGCCCTGCGGTTGGTCTAGGTTAACAGTCCATGCTGCCACACCCTCCAATGTGAGGTTCTTCCCTGGGGACCCTCATGTCTGTCCCAGGAGCTTCACTCTGAGCAAATCTGAAGAGTATTTGAGAGTGGGGGTTGGTGCAGTGAAAACACATGCGTTTATCTCAGGTGAGAAAAAAATCCACAGGAGCTCAGGAAGAGCATGGGTGCCCTCTAGTGGATTGTTTCTGCTAGAGGATCAGCACAAACTGCCTGGAGACAGGAGCTATGAGTGCTGACCTTGAACAAAGAGCACATTCAGGCTCAGAAGGACTGGAATTGAAGATGCAAAAGAAGGAGGGACTGGAGGTGAGGGCACGGTTGGGAGAGATGAGAAACAGCAGGGTGCAAGAGAGCCTCTTGGGAACACGGAGGGAGGGCACACAGCAAGCTTCTCAATATTGACATTTAGGGCTAGTAATTCTTATGGGGGCGTGGGACTTGTCTTGTGCACCATAGAAAGATTAGCACCACCCCAAGGTCTCTACCCACTAGATTTCAGTAGAACTTGCCACCCCTTTGTGTAAAGAACATTTTCTCTGACATCGCTGTATGTCCTGAGGAAAGGGAATAGGAGGTTGTACAACCACCCCTGGTTGAGAACCACTGATCTACACTAATCTCTAACATCGTCTAACCAAATGAAACTTTATACCTTTCAGTGTGTTAATAAGAGAAGAAACAGCCATCTTTAATATCTAAGAAAAATTAATTTTAGTCGATCAAAAGGTGATTTGTCAGTTCAAGGCATATTTAGGGGCAACTGATGGCTGCCTGTAGCTCACCAGCTGGAAGACTAGGTTTTCAAAGGGTGTAACCACAGATCGGAATGACACCACTGGGTTATGCTGCAACGTCAGATGAGGGGAATTCTGTAGACATGGGGAAGAGAAAATGCATGATAACGAATGTATATGCATGTCAATAGACCATCTACTCTGATGCTCTTACCATCTTCAGAAGCTCCTTAGCAATGAATGCAAAATCCCTACTATCATTTGGAAGAAATACCTTATTAGGTAAAAGGAAAATTATATCATAAGAGTTTTTCAATATTCTCAGAATTGTATACTGTGGCATAATTCCTGACAAATAAGCACCTAAAAAATGGACTTAGGGCCGGCCGAGTGGCGCATTGGTTAAGCGCTGGTTTTGGGATGCCAGCGGCCCCGGTTCGGATCCCACATGAGGGCCAGTGACACTGCCCTCTACAGCTAACAACAGCTCCACCTGGAGCTGGGCTGTGCGAGCCCCGGTGATGGTGTGGGCTGCCATAGGCTATAGTGAGTGGCCCGCAGCCAGCGTGAGCGGCTGGCAGCCAAGAGTGAGCTGCCAATAGCCGCAGTGAGCGACATCCAGAGGCCAGCGACCGATCTGCCTCATCTGGGAAGAGCGCAATGACGATACCAACAGTGAAGCAACATCCTCCGCAACTAAACTGAAGAACAAAAAGACAGCAACTTGTCTGTTCCCCTTCCCCGATTCCCCAACGCTGTTCCCCTCCGCCAATTCCCCAATAAAATCTTTAAAAAAAAAAATAAATAAATAAAAATGGACTTAGTTGAGGACTAAACAGTATCAGGACCTCAGACCCAGTACTTGTGGGCTGACAGCACCCTGCCCCCCAGCCCTGGGCCTCTCGCTGAACCACAGGAGCCTTTGATGCTCCCTCATTAAAGGAGATGAGGGGATCTCTGTAGTGTCCCCCCTATTTGTCCCTCCACCTCTAGACTCTGGGGAGAATCTGTTGTCCACTCTTGGGTGTGATACTTAATCTACCAACCTCTACTTCTGTCCTTCATCCATCCCAACATTGTGACAGGCCCAGGAGGTGCCTTCTGCATGTGATTTTGAGGGAAAAGTTCTCAAAAACAGTGGCCCTCACCACTTGAACTGACCTCCACCTTCAGTGCCCTCATCATCACCCGGCAGCATTTGGACACTTATTTTTTTGGTAGTCAGATGCTATCCAACTCTAGGGGATTGTGTGCTTCTCTACTCTGTGTATGGGGATGACTAGCAGAAATGGACAGAGTGAAATCGCATGAGTGTTCACAGAAGATGATCTATATGAACTGATAAAAGCTTAAAATCATAGGAGAATCTACATAAAATCCACATTCCTGTACCAAAACATGGATTGTGTTGGCTTTCACAGTTTCCTAAGAGATAAACCTCAAAAAATGACATCAACAGTGAACTAAAAAAATAAAACATGCATCACAGTTACTGATAAATTTTAAACGGTTGTTTTCCTTAAAAGCACATTTCCAGGGTTCGTGTTACGGGGGTGGGGGGCAGAGATAACCAGGTAGTGGGGGCGTGCAGGGCCTGGGGGGGTGGTAGCTAAAGACCCTGCGGTGACAGCATGGGTGAAGGGGAGGCAGATTGGGGAGACCTTGGGCTGCTTTGGTCAATGGGTGGGTGTGAGCAGCTGACAGGCTGGAGCCCTAAGTCCAGGCCAGAGATCTCACCCATGGTCCGTGTCCCCAAACCCGCAGTGAGCCCGGTCTTGTCCTCACCATGAGGCCTCAGTAGGTGGCGTTTTCCTGGAAGGCGTTCATTCAGCGAGACCACGGCAGTGGCACATGCTGCAGGTTCCAGACCAAGTTCCCGCGGAGCTGGAAAATCCAATTGATAGGCAGCAGTTTGAAGAAACAGTTCCAACTCTAAATAAGCTTTATGCAGAAGCAGAAAAGCTTGGGGGTCAATCATATCTCGGAGGTTGTTTGGCTTGTACACCATCTTCTTATGCATGGAAACTCACTAGGAGAAGGTTCTGAAAGGCTTCAAATACATTCAAGAGCAGAATGAGAGGATATATTCCCACCCCAAAAACCCCAGGCCTCCTCCTGACAGATCCCATTGAGAGGGGACTTAGAGTTATTGAAATTACTGTTTATGAAGACAGAGGTATGAGCAGTGCAAGATAAACCATAGAATTAAAGATCCCAGTGGGGACCCTTCACCTGTCCACTGACCAATGGCAGAGTGTCCCCTACCTCCTCTCCACAGTGTCATTCCTCTGTACGTGCTGCCAGAGCCATTTACTCCAAGGACTAACTTTCTGATATTCCACATCTGGAGTGGCATCTACTCACTCAACATCCACTTTGTGTTTCCGATTTGTATAGAGCCCTGTAATCATTTGATTAGTTTCTGAGAAAATACAATGAAGCATTTCACTTTTTTTGTTCTTTTGTTTATATTCAAAGTCCTTAATAAAATACGCAGTTGGTCAGCCCAATACAAAGTTTCTTATCTGTCACCAGCACCACTGGTTCTCTTCATTCTTTGGGCCAGCTTCCAAGGGGGCTGTAGACTTCAAAGTGGTATGTTATCCAGTGTTCAGTCTTATTCCCCCAGATTAATAAAATGTTTTTCTCCAGGATTTTGGCAAAGGGTAGGTTGTGTCTGTGGTTTTGCTAATGCATCTCCCCAGTTTCCAAGAGCTACCCATTTTGCCATGACTCAGAGTTCAAACATCTATTTCTGCTGTTCAGTTTCTTCATCTGAAGCTCATTTGGAAAGATAATGTATAATGCTCTTTGTTTTATTGTAGCAATTATTCCTAATTAAAGCAATATTTAATGCTATTTTCAGGTTTTTATTTTTAAAAAAGGACATTTCAGTGTATTCTTTTATTTTATTTAAAAAAGATTTTACTGGGGAATTGGGGAGGGGGATAATATTGGGGAATTGGGGAAGGGGAACAGTGTGTTTTTACAGGACCCATCAGCTCCAAGTCAAGTTGTTGTCCTTCAATCTTAGTTGTGGAGGGCACAAGCTCAGCTCCAAGTTCAGTCACCAATTTCAATCTAGTAGCAGAGGGCCTTAGCCCACCATCCCATGTGGGAGTCGAACTGGCAACCTCCTTGTTAGGAGCACGTGCTCTCACCAGCTGAGCCATCCTGCCACCTATTGGCAGCTCAGCTGGGGCGCAGCTCACTGGCCCATGTGGGAATCCAACCAGCGACCCTGCTGCTCAGAGCTTGCGCTCTTAACTAACTGTGCCACCTGGCCAGCCCCCATTATTTTCTTTTTACAATGATGTAAGAGTGCCCTTCTGTCGATAGGCTATCTACAATTTTATGACCTGGTAGAAATTAATAACATTTTCCCCCTTAAATCTCAAATACAAAACTAGAGGTAACTTCTGGGTGCTAACCCACTTTCCACCACCTCACACCAGTTGCAGAAATCGCTGAGGCCTGAGCTCCCCTGGTACTCAAGACAGCGGCGGCACCCCTAGGACCATCCCTACACTCTGATTTCCCTGTGTCTGCGGGGTGTTGATTGGTGGGTGGGGACCCAAGGCCTGAAAGTCCAATGGCTCTTTGTGGCTCAATCCCGAACAGCCGGCAGCACCCCCAGACATCAGAAAGCTCCTGAAGCCAAGTCCCTACGAGAAAGCACCGACCCACCAACTGGCACTCAGATCCCACTGTAGCTCCTGGGGGTACCCGAGCATCCTGAGCTTAGGACTCACCTGGACCCTAGACCACCCACAATTCCCTCCAGGTGACGGTCACCAAGGCTTGGAGGCACTTTCCTACAAGGTGCCCTGGATCTCATACCGAGCCCTTCTTTCTGACTCCAGAAAGGTTATGTGATGCCCACAGTTTGGTCCCTGGGCACCTTGAGTGCCCAGACCCTGTGCCAGGGAGGTTTTGTTGAGGCCTCCTGGCAGGGCAAGGAGAAACTGAGAGGTTGACCAGGAACCCTCAGTGAGAGCAGGAGGCACAGCCAGGGCCCATTATAGGTGATTAACCCTTGATGACAGCTGGGGGGGGTCCCTTTCCTGTGCCCAGTGTGGGACTCTGAACAGAAACCTGCCTCTAGACACAATGTCTGGGAGAATGAGACTGAAAAATGACCAGATATCCAACTCTGCCTGCCTTTACCCCTAAGAGATGCTTAATACACATGCGTTAAATAAACAGATGCATGTTACCCCATTCACCCCACTGCCACCCAATGACACTAAGGAATTAGAGCATGTTCCTTGCTCAGAGGGGGCACTGGTGTCAGCATGGGAGGAGGTCAGCTAGTGTCCGCAGCTATCCCATGGATGGGTCTGTTCCCCTCATTGAGTCAGGATGGAGGATAGGAACCCCTTAACAGTAAGGGATTGGACCTCAATTTGTTCCCAGAAAATCACAGCCCTCTTCATGTCTATTTTGTAAGTGACATCCTCTTGAGGGAAAAGGGGAGGCAGGGGGGAGGAGGTGGCAGCCTGTGGCTTTCCTCTCTTTTCACAGAGACTGGACATGGCACAAACTGTGGATCCTCAACCCTAGGAGGAGTCACCACCAAGGAAGGAGGATAGCCCACCCTGACCTCAAAGGAATCAAGGGGCAACTCCCGATCCCCAGGGTACCTGGTCTGTGGGGCACCTAGCTGTGGTCCCTGAAGACACATCACCAACCCAAGGAGTCCTGGGGAATGAGGGTAATTTCCCATATGGAAAAGGACAGGAGACCCCAGGATCTGGGGGTACTTTCATCTCCGAGTGGCTAAGGGTTACACAGGGTCCTCCTCTCCCCTGCAGAGAAACCCACCGGGTCCCCTGACTGAGTCTCCACATGGAGCTGCTCCAGCTCCTGGGCCCTGTGGGAAGGCCCAGAGCAGATGACAGCCAGGGACACAGATGACTTGGAGGCAATGCCCCAGTGTGTGAAGAACATACTAGCCATTCTGGGGGTCAGCCCCTGTGGCCAGTGCCCTCTCCTGAAAGCCCTAAGGGACCCCTTTCTGGGTTCTTCCTTTGAAACCTCGGGGACACAGAGCTCCTCCTGAAGCAGCACATTCCCCTGGGGGGACAGTTCTCCTGACCCTGGATCAGGAGTCCTCTGGACAATGCCCATCCTCTCCCCAGGCTCATCCAGCCCTGGGATGGAGTCAGGAGGCCTGATACCCACAGTGACAGGGCCAAGGGTAACTGGCCCCTCAGCCTGGAGGTCAGACCCATCTCTGTCAGGGTCAGCTAACACCCTGTGGCATGGTCAGCATCTCTGGCCCCCTCCCACATGCCTGTGTCCCACCTGTTCCTTCTAGGTGCCTAGGAGCACCTGCCTGTTCTGTCAGGGGTCTCTGTGCTGCTCCCCACCCCCTGCCTGGCACCACCCATGGGGAAGGCAAGGTAAACCTAAGAAACTCCCCCAGGCAGAGTACAGAGACTGGCCCAGTGATCAGGGAGCACATGGACAGGCTCTGAGTCACAGCTGAGCCTACAGACATGGAGAGGGAGGGTCTCCCTGAAACCTTCCCTCTAGGACAAGTGAGCCAACAGCCACCTGACCTCCCAACACCATCCTCTCTTCCCAGGACACACAGGACACCTCTCCCTTCACATACGGGAACTGCAGGTCCTTCTGAGACACCCAGTTGTGGGTCTCTGTCTCTGGAAGCAGATAGAAGGTAGGTCATCTCACCAGTCATTATTCAGCTCACTCCTTTTTCACCTCCAGTCATCACTGTGATCATCCTGCTGGGAGGAAATCCAATTTTCTTAGAGCTTTGAAAACATGGGGAAGACCCTGGTGCCCAGCTGAATTTCTGTGTCACAAATGGAAATAGTCACCAGATTCAGGGACCCCTGAGGCTCTCTGTGTGGTGCTGACAGATACAAGACCGGGACAAAGCAGAAGCCAACTCTGGAGTGGGTAGGTGGGTCCCCATCAGCTTGATACAGAAAGTGTGCTCCACAAGCCAGTATGATCAGTATCTCCTGAGAGCTTGTTAGATGCAGGCTGTTGATCCACCACACACCTCATGGAGTAGAGTCTGCTTTTTAACAGGATCTGAAGATCCTCCCTGTGCACAGAAGGGGGGGATGCCCCACCCCCACCTCAGAGTGTCAGCCTGGCTGGCATCCATGTTAGTGGGCATCAGAATCTTTATAAAGCTTCATAGGTGATCTGATGCACAGTGTGAGTAACTTCCCGGTAACAAGAATTTCTGATGTAGCCCCCAGGCTCCTGCTCTGAAGGGAAAAGCCAGGTGGGGATGAGAGAGGGCTATGAGGGAGGCTACCATGCACCCAAAGTAGACAATGACCTGGACGTGGACACCCCAGGCTTGTGCTTGTCCAAACAGGTTGTGTGTGTGTGTATGCGTGTGTCTGAGTCAGGGTAGCGCGAGGAGTCACAGCTGAAGAAGGCAGAGTCTTCAGCAGTTATGGAGCCCAAATGTAGACGGAAGGTAACCGGGAAAGAGGGAGAGGGAGGGTCGGGGCAGAGTCCCCACCCCCAGCCCACGTGACCAGAGAAGGCTCCTGCCCAGGGAGGAGGCTCAGCACACTGAGCAGAGGTCAGAACAACGGTGCCTGTGAGCGTCTGTGGAGCCCAAGCTCCTCTCACAGAGAGAGGATCGGAAAAGACAGCAGACACCATGGAGCCCCCGTCAGCCCCTGCCCGCAGAGGGCGCATCTGCTGGCAGGGGTTCCTGCTGGCCGGTGAGAGGGGACCTGAGGGTGGGAGACAGAGACTGGCTGGGTCTCCTGGGTAGGACAGAGCTCTCAGAGAGGTCAAGGGGCTTCTGTTGAGTCTTGAGGGGAGAGGACACTGGAACAGAGTAGAATGGGGGATGGGGCTCAGCAACAGGACAATCTCAGGGTGTGGAAGTGGTGAGGGGCAAGGAAACTTCAATTGCTGTTCATTTCCTGTCTTTCATCACTAAGTGTTGAATTTTGAGAATGATGATAACAATTTATGTGAGGGAGACACAAAAAACATAACCAGGGTCACTACTCATTGTCCTTACCACCAACCTCAGAAACGGGCAAATACACACTGGGAAGTGGAGGGCCCTGGGAACACTCATTCCTTCACCCACAGGTATTTGCAGCCTGTTCCAGGCACTGGGGGTACAACAAGATCAGACAAGTCCTTGCGTTCATGGAGCTGACATTCCATGGGGCGGAGACAGACAAGGAGAGATCTAGATGTGATGTCAGGTACCCACAAGTGCCAGGAAAGGAACAGAGCAGGGAAAGGTCAGAAAGTGAAGACAGGGACTTTAGAGGAGGGGGCCAGGGCAAGTGTCTCCCTAGGACGCCCCTGAGTATGAGCAGGGGTCTGAAGGCAGTGAGGGGGTGAGCCGGGCAGACATCTGGGAAAGAGTATTCAAAACAGAAGAAATAACAGGTTCAGAGGTGCTGGAGTAATGGTGGCCATGCTGCTGACCTTGACCATGGGACACACACACACACACACACACACACACACACACACACACACACCATGACTGAGAGATAAAAAGACCTGCTCAGGATACCGGGCCTCATCTTTCCATCCCAATACATAGATCCAGATATTGGTCAATTTCTCCCGTTCCTCATAGCATCACTCTTAGCCTTCTGGAGCCCGCCCACTACTGCCCAACTTGCTCTTGAATTGATGCCGCCCAATGCTGCTGAAGGGAAGGATGTGCTTTTGCTTGCTCACAACCTGCCTGAGGATACTGCAGGCTGTTCCTGGTTCAAAGGGCAAAGAGTGGAGAGCACCCGTCAAATTGCATCATATAGAATAGACACTCAGAGCAATGCCACTGGGCCAGCATACAGCGGTCGAGAGACAATATACCCCAATGGATCCCTGCTGTTCCAGAAAGTCACCCTGGAGGACACAGGATACTACACCCTACAAGCCATAAAAAATAATTTTCAGGGTGAAGAAGCAACTGGACAGCTCCGTGTATATCGTGAGTGATTCCTCTCTGACCTCTGGGTGTCGGGTGGGGTGAATTCTACTTCACACACACAGGATTCACAGCCTGACTCTGCCTCCATCCCCCCTGCATTACCTCCCAGGTTGGCGTGTCAGTGTTTAGTGCAGGCCACACACAGTGGAGACAAACTTCACAAGATCAGAGTTTCCTTCCCAGATTCTGGCCCCTGCAGACATTCACCCCAGAAAGAAAGACCAGTCTGATGGGAGTAACTCAGCAGAGGGAGACAAGGCTCAGTCCAGCCTCTGGGCCTGTCCCGTGACCTTGACCCTGAGAAAGACCTTGCAGAGTTCAGTCAGGGCCCGGCCTGAGTGGCCCCCTGGGATCCTCATGGAGAAGCTCAGCCCAGGCAGCCCCTCCCCAGACCCCTGTCCCAGGGCTACTGACTCCAGGGATGCTGGGGACCCTGTCCCAGGTTGGGTTTGGTCTCCTGGGCTGGGATGACTGGGAGGAATGATTTTCCACGTGCCTGAGTCCCAAGCTCGTGAGCTGCTCACCAGCCAGGGCTCAGCCCCAGGAACCACATCTGGGCAGGGGCGGGGCCTGGTCCTTCACCTGAGACTGTGCATTGGGAGCACAGACAGACAGGGTCATCAGGCCATTAGCCGACTGCCCTGGGGGACTTAGGAGACCCCAGAGCAAGGTCAGCATCCCCAGGGAGGGGCAGAGGAGAGATCATGCTCCTGAGAGCTCATTACCCACCAATGATGGAACCAGGGAGCCCTCTCTCATGGATTAAATAACAGATGCTGTTATGTGGGGCAGCACTTCTAGTCCAAGCTTTAGATCAGGTAATTGTGAAAGATTTAAGATTAACAGGCCACATGGCAAACCTGACACCATTTACCATTTATCCTGTTTCATTCAGGGGAAACTGAGTTACAGGGGACACAGAGCAGACTGGCCAATCAGAGTCAGTCCAAGGTCTGTCTGCATCACAGCCCTGTCCCCTCCTCCACGTGGGGGCTTATTATGCATATATAGACCCTGAAACCAGCTGTTGGTTCAGATCCTTTCTTCTCAGGCTTCCCCAGCTCAGAGGGAGAGATTCTGGTCTGGGGAATGAAAGCAAATGGAAAATTAATCTGTTTTTACTCTAAAACCAAACCACCTTCAGTAACCATCACAGTCAGTACAGGGATGCCCAGACCTGCCCCTCAGGTGGCCGATGGCCCCTCCCAACACTTGAAATTGAAATCACTTATTTGTTTCCTGATGTGTTGGTGTCACTCTCATTGGAGTATAAAGGAAAGGACTTTGTTTCTCACTCCCCACCCACACCTGCAACCAGCTCAGGGACCAACATGTAATAAACACTCAATTGCTTTTCATGAAGGGGGAAGGAATTATGATCTCTACAGAGACTGGAACCTGGATGCAGAGTCCTAGAAGGTTTTGGCCACAACTGTTCCTAGTCCCTCCAGGGGCTGGGACTCACGTTCCATCTCTCTGACCACCTGTCCCCAAAGCCCCCACAGAAGCCAAGATCGTGGTGACTGTGGGGCTGCTTGCCATGGAGGGTTTTCCTGGCTGCACTGGTCCTTCTCTGGACCCTCCATGGGCTCTTGGTCCCTGGGGTCATGAAGCCACCTGTAACCCCCACCGCTCATTACGATGGACAGTTCTGGCTCTCTCTGCTCCTTCCTTGTCCTTCATCTGCATCCTCTTTCATTCCAGCTGCACTGCCCAGCCCTGCTCTGCTCTGCTTCCTCCTCCCTGAAGCCTCTCGGGATTCTCCCACTAACACCTGAGGCCAGGCCCACCCTCCAGGGCAATAGGAAACGACACAGAAATTAGTCGGAGAAGCAGCCCCTGGCTCCATCATGAGCCATGTCCCAGGTCACCAAGAGAACGTGCCCCCATCCAGGGCTCTGTGCCCCCATCCAGGGCTCCTTCCCTCCCTGATTCCAACAAGAGGCACAGGCCACATGACAGTAAATGTGACCCCTTGATCTGCTCTCTACATGACTCAACCAGGGAGTCAAGGCAGAAGGACAGGTCTCAGTCCCCAAAAGCTCCCAGGTTCACTTCACCTGACTCGTGACTCACATCCTGGTCCTGGTGTGCGGCTCACATCCCTCCCAGTGGTTCCTGAGACCTTCCCAAGGTGGGGCTGGTGACCCTGTGTCATCTGACTGGTATACTGCCTATTTCACACACATGTGTCCTCATGCTGACACCTTTAGCATTGGGTTGGATCCTAGCAGACAGAACCAAAGGCCATTGTTCTTTCTCTTAGACACAGCTCAATATGGATGAATTTGATCAAGTTCTAGTTCTGTTTCCTGAGTTAGAGAGAAAGGGAAGAACCCATGCCCCATGCCCGTGTGGGAGCTTCTCCCCATTTTCCTGACAGTCCATAGAAATTGGTGACAGGGACCTTCTTCCTAAATTAGCTAACATAACACATATTATTTCTACTAATTTGGGCTCCTTCCTCCCTTTATACAACCGAGAAACCTAGACTTCCCTTCTGAACACTTTTGTCCTCTTAACAGGACTCATTCTCTCTCTCCCCAGGGAGCCACTGATTTCACACCCACTGTAGCATCTTCCTTTCATCACAATGTGACCCGGCTTGGACTGCAGTGCTCTCTAGAGAGATTCCCCTAGAAACTGGTCTTCGATCTCGGGGATTGATAATGATTTTCACATATTCTTTTACAATTTAACTTCTACTCAAATTTCCATCTCATAACAGTCTTTACAAATGGTCTACAAAGGTCAGATTTTCAACAAGGTCATGCTCCCCCACTTTCCACAAGTCACCCCTTCTGTATTTGCTACTGTCTAGGAGTATTTCAGGAAGAATCCACATGGTCCTCACAGCCCTCAGCAGGGGGAGAAGGGACATTAAAGACCAAGGGCAGAGGCAGAAAGCATGGTCCCCCAAAGCCAGCCAGCTCCCACCGTCCCCTCACTCTTTTCTGATCATTTCTAGTTTTGAATCTGCTTTTCCCTCCATGGAGTCATTATTCCATGTGAGTCACCTGAGCAACCTGCCCCACCTCGAGACTTTGCCTTCTGAGCACTGAACTGACCTCTGGGCTTCCTCCGGGTCTCCCCATGTGTCATTTCTGCTCAAATGCCCAGTCCCCGGGCCAGGCAATCAGCTGGACAGTGAAGAACCAAGGCAGGTGCCAGGTGGTCTCTGACTCTCAGTCCCATGTCTTTCCATGATCAAACCCTGACACTTCATTGACAGTTGAGAAAGCCTGCTTTCTCCCAGACATGGAGCTGGCGGCCATATGTTCTCTGAGCACTCAGAGCCTCATGCATTTGTCTTGTGATACACAGACTTGTCTTATTCTTTGAAGGGCTCAGGTTGGCTGAGCGATGAGAGGTGCCAACCATGACTGAAGATGCCTTTGGATGAATCACAGGTGCCACACAGGGCAATGTTCTCTCTGTTATCTGCACAGTGGAGTTACCCAAACCCAACATCTCAAGCAACAACTCAAACCCCGTGGAGCACAAGGACCCTGTGGTGTTCATGTGTGAACCTGAGATTCAGGACACCACCTACCTGTGGTTGATCAACAGTCGGAGCGCCCAGAACAGTCCCACGCTGGAGCTGTCCAAGGACAACAGGACCCTCACGTTACTCCGTGTAACAAGGAATGACACAGGACCCTATGAGTGTGAATCCCGGAACCCAGTGAGTGCCAGCCGCAGTGACCCACTCTACCTGAATGTTTCCTGTGAGTAACTTCTGACCTCCCTGGCCCAGGCTGCCCCGCCCAAATCCACGCTTCCAGAGACCAGGCTACATCCATCCCTCTCACCCCTGGACACCCATACTAGCCATCACTTCTTCTCCCAGGCAAATGTGGGCAAGCCCAGCCTTGAGCTGAGACTAGGAGGGGACGGGCTGCTCCTGTCCTGAGAGGCCCGGGATCAATAACCTCTCATGGAGGAAACTGGTTAATGTCTCAGACTCAGGATCAGTGAACACAGGGAGTTATGGTTGGGAATTTTTCAAACAAGACTGTGACCCAGCTCAGAAGGACAGTGTCGCCCTTATACAGACAGGAGCGTCCCCTTTCCTCTGATCGCATCACATGTGCCTTTGTTCTGTTTGCTCCAGATGGCCCGGATTCCCCCACCATTTTCCCCCCAGACACTCATTACCATTCCGGGGCCAACCTCAGCCTCTCCTGCCATGCTATTCCTCTAACCCTCCTGCACAGTATTCCTGGTTTATCAATGGGAGGCCCAAACAATCCACACAGGAGCTCTTTATCACCAGCATCACAGCAAATGATAGTGGAACCTATACCTGCCTCGTCCATAACTCTGTCCCTGGCCTCAAGAGAACTGTAGTCAGGAATATCACAGTCTCTGGTAAGTTGTTTCCTGTCCATCGGCACTAGCTCTGGGGTGAAGTTCTGTCTGTTTTCCAGAAAAGAGTCTTAAGAAGTTATTTTCCATTTGCTAGTGTCACAGGCAAATCCCATACCTGTCCCTGAACCATCCTGCTACACATCTGCAGACCCTCCCTCCCCTCGCTCTCTGATTTCTCATGGCAGATGTGGATCTGGCCTGGAATGTGAGGAGGGGTTTCTCTCAGCCCCAGAAAGCCCCATGTAATGGAGGGGGCTCTGCAGCTGGAGAAGGAAGAAGGGTCTTCAGGGTCAAGTTCCTTTTGGTTGTTGTTGAATTGCAGACATGATTTGCAAATATTTTCTCCCTATCTGTGGGTTGCCATCACTCTCTTCGCTGTGTCCTCTGATGCACAGAAGTTTTCTATTTTGATGTAATCCAAAGTATCTATTTTTGTTATTGCCTGTGATTTTGGTGCTATATGTAAGCAATCATTGGCAAATCCAATTTCAAGAAAGTTTTTCTCCTACCAGTTATAGTTTGACCCTTATGTTTATATTTGATCCATTTTCAGTTCATTTTTGTACATGGTGTATGGGAAGGGTCCACCGCTCTTCATTTGCATGTGGATATCCAGTTTCCCATGACCATTTTTTGAATAGAATTTTTCCCCATTGAATGGTCTTGACAATCTTGTCAAAAATCATTTGACCATATAGGCTAGGGTTTATATCAGGTTTCTATTCTATCCGTTGGTCTATATGCATGTCATTACGCCAAACCCACACTCTTTTAGTTACTGTAGTTTTGTAGTCAGTTTTGAATCAGAAAGTATGAGTTCTCCAACTTTGTTCCTTTTCAAGATGACTTTGGCTATTTTGGCTCTCTTTAGATTCCATGTGAATTTTGTAAATTTTAACTTCAGCAAAATATTTCATTGGGATTTCGATAGGGGTTGCATTGCATCTGAGGATCATTGAATAGTATCATCATCTTAACAATATTAAGTCTTCAGATCCATGAGCATGGATATTATTCCATTTGTCTGTCTTCTTTAAATTCTTTCAGCATTGTCTTGTAGTTTTTTGTGTACAGGTCTATTGCTTCATTGGTTAAGTTTATTCCTAAGTAATTTATGTTTTTATGTTATTATAAATGTAACTGTTTTCTTAATTCTTTTTTCTGATAGTTCATTGTGAGTGTGTAGAAACACAACTGATTTTGTTTGTATGTGGATTTTGAATCCTGCAACTTTGCTGAATTTGTTTATTCTAACAGTGTGTGTGTGTGTGTGTGTGTGTGTGTGTGTGTGTGTGTGTGTAACCTTTAGGGTTTTCTACGTAGAAGTGTGTGCCATCTGTGAACAGACATAATTGTACTCCTTCCTTGCCAATGTGGATGCATTCTATTTAATTTGTCTTGTGTATTCGCTCTGGCATAGACTTCTGTACTATGGTGAGTAGAGGTGGTAAAAGTGGCTTCCTTGTCTTCTTCCTGGTCTAGAGGAAAAGCTCTCAGTGTCTCACCATTGAGGATGAGGCTAGCTTTCATATAAGGCCTTTATTATGTTTCAGTAGTTTCCTTCTGTTCCTAAGAGTGCCAGTATTTCCTTAATATGGTAACCACTAACCTAAAGATTTCCTTCCTCATGATATTCAATCCACAGATTCAGAAGTAAAAGTCCTCTACAGAGTGCAAGCCCTTTTCATTGAAAACTCTTCCATTCCTAAGGTTACAAAGACTGGGCAAGGCTGTCCTCATTCCCTAATAAACTATTTCCTTCACAGTGACATTCAGTCCACAGACAAGGAAGTAGAGTCTTACTCAGATTGAGAAATCCTATAAGTGGAAAGTCTCCAGGTCCAAGGTCACGGAGACTGGGTTCTGCCATCTTAATTGCCTAATAAATTATATAACAAGAGGTAAACGCCTTCCCATTCTCTGTAAAGTTCCCTTGGCCCCAGAGATGAATAGAGTTGGCAAGTCTGCCTTTGCCAACATACTCGGGAGTTTATATGAGGAGCAAAACCTGATTATTTTTGAAGTCAAAGAAAGTTTTAGGAAAGGATCAGTAAAAGTTTACAAAAGAAGAATTCCACCTGATGAGGAAAATGCTAGAATGTGGGCTGAGAAGGGGTTCCCAGTGCTGATACTACAGAGATGCCCAGGAGGACAGGTAGGGGTCACCCTGGGATTATCTGTGGTCACAGAGGAGGTGTAGCCCTTTCCTTACATATCTCTACTCAACAGAGACACTTATCCTTCTGCAGAGGTTAGGGCCATTCTCTGGTGACCTTTACAGAGCTCACAATGGACTGCCAGTGGCTGAGATCTCTGAGGAAGCAGCATGGTCCTAGGCCCACTCTCAGCCAGTCACCTCCTCTGTCCACAGAGCCTGTGAGAGAGCCCAACCTCCTAGGCAGCAAAACCACAGTCACAGGATAGAGGGATGCTGTGGTTCTGACCTGCCTCAAATGACACTGGGATCTTCACCAGTGGTTCTGCAGTGACCAGAGTCTGTGGCTCATGGAGAGGATGAAGCTTTCCCAGGACAGCAGCCCCCTCACCATAGACAGACCCTGTCAGGAGTGGGGACACTGGCGAATATCAGTGTGATCGTCTCCAACCCCATTAGTTCCAGAAAAAGTGCCCGAATCAGCCTGGATGTGATCAGTGAGTGACCTGTCCCACTTCCTCACATGTATATTTTATGGGCAGTAGGTGAGAGGTGGATGCGAGCCTTGAGGAGGTGGCAGCCTCCTTCTGAGCCTGTCGATCAGCAGGGGTCAGAACCCCAGAATTATACTCTCGTTACCATCTTGGTCCTGATGTGCAGCTATCTGACCTCGGGCAAGACACTCAACCACCTGAGCCTCAGTTTCCTCGTCTATAAGCATGAATAGAACAGCGAGATCTTAGGGCTGTTGTGAGGGTGTTTATTAGGAGATAAATGAGACTAAAAGCCCTTAGGATGATACACAGAGTCTGGGCTCAGTTAATGCTATCAAGTAGCATTTTTAGGAATGCCGTTGTTATTAGCTGGGAAGTCAGGCAGAACTTGGTGAAAATGTTGTTGATCACTTGCCGGTTCTGTGACCTCCAGGGATTTATAAGGCACCTCACGTCCCAGATCCTGTTTGTGCACAGTGGGGATGACACCCCATCCCTCGTGGGGATGGAAGGATCAGATGACATGAACAGAAGGTATTGCCCACACTGCCTGGTCATTACAGAGCACTGAACATAGTCAGACCATGGAAAACAGTAAAATACCATTCTCATTACTAATCAGCTTTGAGTTGACAGGTAAGCCTGTCCTCTAAGACTGTCAATAATGAAGGAAAAGAAGAAACACAGGGGAGAGACATAATGTGAGGAGAAAAGAGGAGTTAAGAGGGAAATGAACAGAAGGTGGGACTGGTACGTGTAGGAGACTGTGCAGAATTACAACAAATCCAAGGTTTCAAATGTGAGAAACAAAATGATGCAAGAACCCACAGTGGCGGTTTGGGGAAGTTGTGATGACAACACTCACAAACCGCACACAGACTTGGGGACCGTTCCTCCTCCCTAACCAGGCCCTCCCTGCTGCAGGTCCCCTCCTAGTTTCCCCTAAATGGACTTAGGCTTTCACCCCTCCCCCTTTCCCTTCCCCTTTCAACAGGAAAATCCAGCCCAGGCAGCTCTCCATGGACTATTGCTGGCATCGTGATTGGGGTCCTGGTTGGGGTGGTGCTGGCTGCTGCCCTGGGGTGTTTCCTGTTCCTCAGCAGGACTAGAAGGTACCATGGCATTTCCTCCACCCTAACCCTGCCTGCACCCCCGGCTGCCCCTAGTCCAGGAAGCAGGAGGACCCATCCTGGGATCCTGGGCTGGCTCTCCACAGCCCCCCAAGTTGCCCGTGGATGTTCTCCTCACTCCATCCAGCTCCTCCCTCACCAGCTGCTGACCTGGGAGTCTCCTCAACAGTTTCTTCATCTATAAATTAGGCTCCATTAAGGTTCGTCCTGGTTCATTCCATGAACCTGCAGGTAGTAAGTGCTGAGTAAACTGACACCCCCTGTTGTTTATTGAGGGGGATCTGCTGCCTCAGGATCTGAGGGTGTTCCTGGCCAAGGTCACACATAGAGAGTGGAAGAGCCTGGACAGGGCCGTGGAGTTAAGTGCCCCCTGTGGCAGGTTTGGTAAACATAGCCCCTGATATGTGAGAGAAGAAACTGGGCCCTGCCTGGACAGCAGATCTGGGGTGTCCTTTATGCGTCTTGTTCAGGTTGATGGAGACAGACGCAGGCCACTTTCACTTTTCAGAGCTAGTGGCCTGAGGGGCAGGTCTGGCCACAGCAGAGACACCACATTCATCCAATTGCAACATGCACGGGGCTCCCCAGTGTCCTGCACACAGAGCTGGCCCTGCTTTCCCTCTGGGACCTGACCCTTCTGCTCAGTGAGACCCTCGCTGTTCACTTCCTTTCCTCAGTCACCTCAGTCCCTACTTTCGCAACTTCCCCCTGACCCCCATCTGCCCGTGAGCCCTTCCCCCCAGGGCCCAGGTCAGATGTGCTTTCTTAAGGCCTTTAATCAGTTCCCTTTTCCTGGGCCCTCCCCACTCTGAAACGGCATTGGTGGAGAGAGGTCTCCACATCCTGCTTGGAAAGGAGGCCCTCTTTGTCCCCTGTTCTGACACCAAACCTGTGACTTTTCCCTGCCCCCCTCACAAATAAGCCTGACGTTTCCTAGGGACAGTGGCCTGCAAGACCCCAGAGAGCACCAGCCCCCAGCATCCACCCCTGGTGAGTGTCTGTTCAGCCTGGGATCAGCTGGGAGCCCTGGGCCTGCCCCACAGTATTCCTTCCTTCCTGTCTTCTCCCAGGGCTCTGAGTGTTCATTCCCTGGGCTTCAATCACTCAGCACAGGGGACTCCAACTGGGCAATCATCCCTGAACTGTGGGGCTATGTCATGAGTCATCATTCACCCTCACTGGACCCCAAAATGCCAGAGGGCGTCTCTCCAAGAGATGCTCCTTCTGCCCTGTTTCTGTGGGAGCTGAGGACCCTAGGCCTCCCTGGGGGGATGGGCCCAAGCTTCCTCACACCCTGGGTACTAATTCCTGTCTCTGCTCCTAGGCCATGGTCCCTCCAGCACCTCCATCTCCCCGGTAAGCCCCACCCTCCCCGTTCCTTCAGCCGGTGTCCTGGCTGCACAGATTCAGGGCAGGGAGATTATTCAATCCCACAGCACAGCGCAGGCCCCCTCCCCCAGAACAACCAGGACAAGGGGAACCCCGCCCTGGTCAGGAGGGGTCCAGCTTCAGGAGCAGGACCAGGACCACCCACCCTGTCCTGAGTCTGCTCTGGTCCCCTTGGGCAGCCTTAGGTGAACCCTGGAGTCCAGCCAGGAGCAAAGTGGGTGTTCGGAGCATCAGTTAGGGGTTCCGAGCTAACAAGGGTGAGGGGGGCACAGCATGGACCTGGATTGGGGTACAGATCTACAGGTGTGGAGATGGCTGCTTTGGAGGCAGAGCTCTCACTTCTGTGGAGAAATGACCCTCGCTCCCTGACCCCTGACACCTGATCTCCCCCACCCCCTACACAGGCCCCCCTACCTGGCCCCACGACAGTCATTCCCATCTATGAGGTGAGTGTGGATGATGAACGTTTTGACTCGCAGGCGCATGGGGGCCCAGGAACTGCCCCCAGCCCAACCCTGGCTGTGCTTCCAGGTTCAGCAAACAGCAGCATAAAGGGGAAATAAGGTGGTGAGAGAGGGAGGGGCTCAGGGACAGAAACCCCCCAGCACAGTCAGGCCCCCACAGCCTGGGAGAAGCTGCACAAGTTCTGAGAAGGTTACAGGGCTCAGAGGGCTCTTCTTTTACAGGAATTACTAAAACCCAACACAAGCACTTACTGCTGGATTGTCCCTTAAGCAGACATGGCATATTAGTTTCCTCTGGGACCTGCTCCTTCAGGACCTTGAGGAGGGGCCCACTGAGACCCCAGGCACTGGGTGGCGTCAGGAGCTGAAGCCTGAGCCACAGAACCAGACCTGAGCCCCAAGGACATTCAGGGACCTGGGCCCAGGCCGAGTACCCTCCTGATTACTGAAGACCCCAACAGGCCACCCTGAGCCCTGAATGAACCAGATCAAATGCTCCCAACTCCGGAAAGTGGGGGCTCCAGGAAAAATGATCAGGCTTGTGACTCACTGTGGAAAACCTGAGTGATCTCAATAAAGAGGACCCTACCCTTCTTTGCTCTATTTCTGCATATGGGAATTTTCCTAGGAGATTCACCCTAAATGCTGGGTCCTTTCTCACACAGGGAAAACATTATCTCTAAGTTACCCCAAGTCCCATCTCTGTTCTCTGGGAGAGAGGTGGGATTGGGGGTGGAGATGTAGGGACCATGCTAAAAGGAAAGCAGAGATAAGCACTGTGACCCAGCCAAGAGAGTACTCAGCTGTCCTCATGCTGCCCTGGGGAACAGGCCCTAGACACTTCCCAGGGTTTGCCCCTTTGCACATGTGCCCTGGGGCACAAAATAGGGGCCATCTCTTGTCCACACAAAGATGTGCAAGGAATCTTCTTTGGGGTCATTGCCCACAGGCCACATATTTTGGGTGGGGGGACCCCTTTTCCTCCAGTGTCCTGTGCTGTTTGGCCCTCTTCACCCAGGTCCTTGTGGCCCCAACATGTGTCTCTACAAATGAACGCGCTTGTCCCCAAATCCAGGATCCAGGCTTCTGAGCCCTGTTCCAGGGTTTCTACTCTGTTCCAAAGACCAGCCCTCAGGACATCTTTACGTCTGGGGGACACAGATAGAGACTGTCATAGTAACCAAGGTGGGGAGGACCCAGAATTCCTGCCCTGAGCAAGGCCTTCCCTGGCACTGTCCATGACCTCTAGCCCCCCACTTTCCATCAGTTTCTATTTTTCTCCCTGACATGGGTCTCATTGAAACAGGCCTCCTCCTCACAGATGAGCATCCAGATAAGAGGGTGAGGAGTCGTCCAACCCCACCTAACTCAGGCTCCCATGACAACAGGACAAAGTATCTCCTCCTGCACCTGGCCCATGGACCTTCTCCCACCTGGGCCTCACCTGCAGCCCCCTCCACACACCTGGGCCAGCAGTTCTCAGTCCTTCCCTGAGGGCCCCAGGATGGGTGCTGCTCCCACTTAGGATCACTCAGATCAGGGGGTCCACATTCACACAAACAAAGCTGCTCCAACACTGAGGCACAGAGCCCACAGTTCACAAAGGTGTTCTGCCATAGCCCAAGTGTTTGTCAGTGAGATGAGAGATGGGTGAAGTCTCATGTCACAACTGAGCTCTAAGTTGCTCCTCACCCCAACACACACAAGGTTGGGATAGACAAGGTGACCCCTCTCTTTAGTTTCCTATGCAGATGTAGCAAGTTACCACTAACTTAGCATGGTAAGACAACACAAACCGAGGTGTTGACATGGTTGGTTCTTTCTGGAGGTTTAGGGGAGTGTTGTGTCCTTGCCTTTTCAAGAATTTAGAGGCTACTTGCACTCTTTGGCTTGTGGCCCCTTCCCCCATCTTCAAAGACAGCAGCGTAGCATTTTGAAGTCTCCCTGTGCTCTGCTTCTGTTATCACATTTTCTTCTCTGGCTCTGCCTCTCCTACGTCTCTCTTAGACTTAGAAGGAAATGACATTTACGGTTATAAGGGGGCCACCCAGACAAACCACCATAATCTCCCAATCACATGATCCTTCATTGAATTTGTAAGTTTCCTTTGGCAGATGACAGATTCACAGCCCCTGGGGATGAGGATGTGGGCATCTTGGAGGGGCCCTTGTTCTGTCTACCATGCCTGTCAACCACGCCTGTCAAGGCCAGGTTCATCATGTTCTGTCACTACAAACTGCGCATGGGCAGCCTGAAATTATTGGTCATGCTGACTGTGGAGTCAGTTCCCACAGTGACAGCCACAACACCCCCAAGCCCCTGAGGGATGGAGACAGAGGCTGTTCCACACTCCTAGATGCCCTCTCCACCTCCTCCTTGTTAGTGATACTCAGTTGTTAGGAATGAAAAGAAAGCAGACACAACTCACGGCTCACAGATCACAGCTCACCAGCCCTTGGGTAGCTGGTGGTCGTCAGCACCACACACAGTGTCTCTGCAATGCACCTGCCAGGGGCTGCAGCAGGGAGGACACAATGAGAAAGGATGGCTGGAAAGGCCGTTCATTTCTATTCTACGTAAGAACAACTCAATGAAGGAGACAGTAATTATAGGGATAACCCGATTTTGCTCTAATTTATAAATCGTGAACCCATTGCACTTATCTGGACATTAGTTGCTGGCACATCCGTTACACCCCCCACATGGCCTCTTGTTGCACCCAGGGACTGACTTCTGGAAGGCTGAGCCTGCTCCTGCCTCTCAGGGAATCGCCCTGCCCTTGAGGGTCAGGCCACTGACTTGCCTACAACACGGAAGGGATTTTTCATGATGAACTTCTGACCCTGGGTGCCTGACCTTGGACACACCCCCATTGCCCAGCCTGGAGCACCCAAGCACAGCATCTGCTCCCTAAGCCCCAGCTGAGCTAACCTTCCTGCCCAGGCAGCAGGGCTGAGCTGATACCCTGGGCTCTGCTCCCAGGTCCCCCAGGTTGAGCACAGACTTGGTGTCAGGGCCTTTGTCCTCTGCCCATCTTTTACAGCAGAATGGTCCTGCCTGATTCAAGTGGGGCATGAAGACGAAACTCCCAGGGTAGAACCCAACACTTGAGGACTCCTCCATCTGCCTGTGACCCCCAGAGCAAGCTAAAAGACTGGGGTTCTCAGAGTCGCCCCCATCTTCCTCATTCCCATCCATGCCCCACCCACAGAAGCAACTCTGACCTTGTAGTCTCAGCCCCGCCTTTTCCAGGAGTTCAGGTCCAGTCTGGCCACTCAGGCTTCCCAGTGTAAGGTCAACCTATATGCTCTTATCTTTATCACTTGTTTCCTCTGCCTCGAGTTGGGTTCAACAATATGTTATGATTTCTGATATTTAACCCAGTGGGTGGAGCAGAAGGAAGATAGATATAACAAGGTTTGTCAGCAGTTGATATTTTTGAAGCTGTAGATGTGTACATGGAGTTCCCTACACCATTCTCTCTAGTATAATAAACTGACGTTCATTTGTGTGTATTTACATACAATTTCTCTTGGTATATATTTGAAATTTTCCATATGAAAAGTTTTTAAAGAAAAAATACCCAGCCCAGAAGTTTTTATCAGTGAGCTCTACATAACTTAAAAGAAAGACCAGTTCAATCTTATACAAATTATTCCATAGGATAGAAAAACAGGAAATATTCCCCCAACTCTTTCATTATGTTAACATTATATTACCTTAACCTTGAAATCAGAATTTAAAAAAAAAAATTACAATAGGGCCGGCAGAGTTGCGCATTGGTTACGAGTTGGCTTGGGACGCCAGCTCTGAGCAGCAGGGCCCCAGTTCAGACCTCACATGATGGCCAGTGATGCTGCGCCCTCTACAGCTAAGATGGTGAACAACAGCTCAACCTGAAGCTGGACTGCATTGAGTCGCCATCCACGGTGTAGGCTGCAGGCCCTGCTGCAGTGGGCTGCTGTGAGCTACCGTGAGCAGCTGGCAGCCAGCGTGAGTGTCTGGCAGCCGGCGTGAGCTGCCATGAGCCAACCATAGGCAGCCGTCCAATGGCCAGTGAGTGACTGCCTCACCTGGGAAGAGCGCAATGATAATACCAACGTGGGCCAGTGAAGCAACATCCTCCACAACTAGATTGAAGATCAAAAGGACAGCAACTTGTCTGTTCCCTTCCCTTATTCCCCAACATTGTTCCCCTCTCCCAGTTCCCCAATAAAATCTTAAAAAAAAAAAAACAGTTACAAAAGAGGAAAGTATCAGGTCAGTCACACTCATGAACAGAGATAGAAAAACCTTAAACAAAGTATTAGCTAATCAAATCCAGCAGTATGAAAAAAGATGATGAACCATGACTAAGTTTTGTTTGTCCTAGGAAAGCAAAGGAGATTTACATTGGAAATCTATCAGTGTAAGGGGGCAGGAGCCTCTAGGGTGCCAGTGATGTCTTGTTTCTTGATGTAGTGTCCAGGTACATGGGTGTTCATTTTTTGAAAAGTCATTAAGCAATACACTTATTATTTAATATACTTTTGTATATGTAAGTAATATACCAAATTTAATGTTTTAAAAAATATACGCCTAGTGGCGCATTGGTTAAAAGCTGGCTTGGGACGTCTGCTCTGAGCAGCAAGACCTTGGTTCGGATACCACATTAGGGCCAGTGATGCTGCGCCCTCTACAGCTAAGATAGTGAACAACAGCTGGACCTGGAGCTGGGCTGCTGTGAGTCTCCAGCAAGGGTGTAGGCTGCAGTGGGCTGCTGTAAAACTACCGTGAGTGGCTAGCAGCCAGCATGAGCAGCCGGCAGCCAACATGAGCTGTCAAGAGCAGCTGTGAGCGGCTGTCCGGTAACCGGCGACTAATCTGCCTCACCCGGGAAGAGCGAAATGATGATACCAACATGGGCCAGTGAAGCGACATCCTCGGCAACTAGACTGAAGAACAAAAAGACAACAACTTGTCTGTTCTCCTTCCCCGATTCCCCAATGCTGTTCCCCTCCCCCAATTCCCCAATAAAATCTTTAAAAATAAATAAATAAATAAATAATATATATCATTTGCAACTGTTGATGAAAAAAAATCCAGCCTAAGAGAGTTATTTGAACCAAACTGACAACAGTTGTTAAGAAGCAAAATCTCAATGGATTGAGAAAATGCTCCCCAAAATGGCGATTTGCAGGTTATTTTATACGTAGAATCAAAGGAGGAAGGTTACATGAAATCCAATGGTGGTAGATTAAGGGAGTCAGAGAAAGCTAAATGGGGAAATCTCTGGGCTTGAATATAAGTAAATTGGAGAGACATATGCTTCTTTTACATAGGTAGGTACAGGATAGTTAATGGTTTGCTTTTTACAGCACATAGAGATGGTAATCAGGGGACAAGCATAACAATGAGGGATTCTGTAGTTTCCTGCTCTGGTCCAGAAAAAAGGGATTACTGACATTCCAAGGATGTCATTTTGGTGCAAAAAGACAATAGACAGGCTCACTTAAGGTAAATATTGACCTTATCAAGGAAGCCTCAGGCTAAAGATGTGACTTCCTGCCATGGCTCACCTTACTTAGGAATTTTTATGTTCACACCATCCTATGTGGCTATTTTCAGTCTCCTGAGCTTGTCAGGTTTAACACGTGGCCCCTTTTTCATACACACCACATTAACACATTAAAGAGAAAACTGACTATCATCTCAGGAGAAAAAGTAGTATCATTTAACAACATCTGCCATCAGTTTATGTTATTTTAGTGATTACACTAGGAATAGAAGGGAACTTCTTTAATCTGCTAAAGAACATCTACCAGTATCTACACCCCCATGTTCATTGCAGCATTATTCACAATAGCTAAGACATGGAAACAACCTAAGTGTCCATCAACACATAAATGGATAAAGAAAATGTGCAAGCTACATATGCAATATATATGCAAGATATATATGTTTCAAATTATCACATTGTACAACTAAAATTTATACAATGTTATATGTCAACTGATGAGTCAGAAAAAGAGTTAATAAGAATAAGTCTGGGAGATAGCAGGAATAAGCCTAAAGATTAACTAATGAGTCAGAAAGAGTTAATAAGAATGAGTCTAAGGGGTGGGCCTAGTGGTGAGGTGGTTAAGCGCTGGCTTGGGAAGCAGGCGGCCAGGTTCTGGTCCCATATGTGAGGGCCAGTGACACTGCCCTCAAAAAACAAAACAAACAAACAAACAAAAAAGATTAACCACTTAGTTCTGAGTCTCCAGCCAGCACAACACCTAGCATGACACCTGCAGGCTGACAAACAGCAGGACAATTTTCAGAGAAAGCCAAATGAGACAACAATTCTCAGAAGGGGCCAGCCGCAATGGCACACAACTGCAAGATGACTAATCCCCTGCATCCTGCATAGAAACACCCCAGCTAAACAGCATCCCACTGGAGTTATCTACTTGAGATTCTGCCCGCCCCAACAATCCCTCCGCTCCCCTGTCCCCCCCACTCCCACTCCAGTGTTTCTCTCCTCTCCATCCAGCACAGCTGTCTTCTTTAGACATTGCCACAGGCTTTCTCTCTCTGCCCAACGTTCAACAAAACTTTCCTTGCTTTCCTACTTTTCTGACTCTTGTGAATGCTTTCACATTCTGCGAATGATCAGGGGGTTAATTCTACACCAATACATCAATTATTTATCAATAAACCTTGAAAAAAAATAAAAAACACCTACCCCCTTGAAAAAAAGCAAGCAAACAAAAAAAAATATCAAACATCACTGTTAATAGGGAAATAGTAGCATTCCATTTAAAAATCAAGAACAACCAAAGAATGCCCAGCATTGTCAATGTTATAGTGGGATGACCGAGCGAGCACAAATCAACTGTGATTTTCACAGCTGATTATTATTTACACAGAAAAACTCAAAAAGCCTATAGATAAATTATTGGAAATAATAATAAGAGTCTAGCAAGATGTCTGGCTGTAAGATCACTATACCATATAAAAATCAATTGCATTTCTATAAATTCGAAACAAATAGAAATGTAATTTTAAAAATACATCATTTAGAGCTGGCCGAGAGGCGTGGTGGTTAAGCGCTGGCTTGGGAAGCCAGCGGTCCCGGTTCGGGTCCCACATATGAGGGCCAATGACACTGCCCTCAAAAAAAACAACAACAAAAAAAAAATACATCATTTATTATGACAAATACCATCGGTTATTTTGAGATAAATTCACAAAAGATGTGCAAGATTCTAATACAGAAAATAAAAAACTTTACCAAAAAATATTAAGGAAGATGTAAATAAACGGAAACACATCACCTGTTCATAGAAAGAAAGGCTCAACTTCATCATATATAGACTCTTTCCTAATCCACAATTATTCAATTAAATTCCAATCAAAATCTCAACAGGGAGGACTTCTGGTAAAATGGCACAATAGACAGACGCTGTGCTAACTGCCTCCCAGGATCACACCAAAATTACAAACAAATTATACAGCATTCAACCCTGGAGGTCCCTGGAACACTGGAGGAACAGAACCACTAAACGAAGAACTTAAGGAGGAAGCCGCGTCGGGTCTGGTAGGATGGGCGGCGACAAGAGAGGGCAAACCCCGTGAGGGAGGTCCCAGCTGTGGAGAGGCTTCTCCGGTTGGGGGAGAGACCCTCCGGCCGCACACCCAGCTCACCAGCCCAGAGCTCCTTAGCCGAGAAGAGGAGTTCCAAGATAGCTAGCAATAAATTAGTGAGGACTCTCTTTGCCCAGCTCAGTGAGGCTAAGAGCGGCTGGAGAATCAGTGGGGCCGGCACACAGGCTTGCTCACCGGTGAGCACTTACCTGGTTCCTGGTGGAGGGAGTGGTTGTGTGAGCCGGACCCGGGAGCCTGTGGGGACGGACTGAACTGAGCACCTTTGGTGCAAAGGCCGGAGGTTTTTGGACTGTTGTTCCCGTGGTGCGGAGCCTGCACGCGAATGGTGTAGGGAGGATGCCATTTTGTCGGGCTTGGGCCCTCCCATGAAGGATCAGGTCCGAGACCTAATTGGTCTGGTAGAATTGGCGCAGAAGTACGTGTGTGCCTGCGCGCGAGCGCCTGCGGCCTTGGATCCCCACCCTCTGCCCGGCTTATACTGTGTTGCCAGGGAAACTCAGGGCGGGTGCCCTTTGGCTCCAACAGGCTGCTCACTGAGATGGGGGAGTGCGCAAGCCGCCTCGGGTCCCCGCTCTCTGCACTGCGCTTGCAGAGTTGCCAGGCTGGTGATTGGTTGTCGGGCAGCTCGGCCTGATCTGCGAGCGGCTGATTGGGACAGGTTGAGACTGGGAGTTTTCCTAGGAGTGTTGGGCCGTGCGTGAGCTGTGTGCCTGCGTGATCCAGCCAGGGTCTCCTGGTGATCTATCTAATACATCAAAGCAATCCCAGAGTGACAGCAAGAATGGGGAAACAAAGAAACATGTCATAAGTAAAAAATCAGAAGAAACCTCCAGAAATGGAACCAAATGAAACAGAGGGATCCAACCTTTCAGAGACAGAGTTTAGAACACTGATGATAAGAATGTTTAAGGAACTTAGCGAGGACATAAAGAAGGATAGGGAAACCATAAAAAACAACCTGTTAGAACTAAAGAACACAATAACTGAAATGAAGAACACACTCGAAGGAATCGCCAGTAGAGTAGATGAAGCAGAGGAGCAGATCAGCGATTTGGAAGATAAAATAGCAGAACTCACCCAGTTGGCACAGCAAAAAGACCAAAGAATAAAAAACAATGAAAATAGTTTAAGAGCCCTATGGGACAAGATGAAGCACAACCACCTTCGAATCATAGGGATATCAGAAGGAGAAGAGAAGAAGCAAAGGGTCGAAAATGTATTTGAAAAAATAATGACTGAAAACTTCCCTACCCTGGTGAAGGAAATCAACATACATGCCCAGAAAGTGCAGAGGGTTCCAAACAAGCTGAACCCAAACAGGTCCACACCAAGACACATCATAGTTAAAATGGCAAAGGTTAAAGACAGAGACAGAATCCTAGAGGCTGCAAGAGAAAGACAACAGGTTACATACAAAGGAACTCCTGTTAGACTAACAGCTGACTTGTCTACAGAAACTCTGCAGGCCAGAAGGGAGTGGCAGGAGATACTCAAAGTGACACAAAATAAAGGCCTACACCAAGATTGCTCTACCCAGCACGGCTATCACTTAAAATTGAAGGAGAAATAAAGAGCTTCTCAGAAAAGAATAAGCTTAAGGAATTCATTACCACCAAGCCAGCATTGCAAGAAATGTTAAAAGGGCTTTTTTAAACAAAAGAAAGGGTAAACAAGCTAACCCAGAGAGACAATTTAAGAAGATTGAAGTCATATCAAGCCGATATAAAGGAAAAACTGATGGTTGCTGGCTGGGAGGGAGTGGGGAAGATGGAGAGGGGGAAGGTTTTGGACAGTGTATGTGGGACTACAATGTTGCCGCAGGGATATGGGGGCAGTTCTGGGAATGTAATTGACAATGTTGTGAAGAGACTATTATGTTGCGAGAAATAAGTCAATCGGAGAAGGACAGGTACCATGTGATCTCACTTGTGTGTGGAGTCTGAAGAGCTGAGTGAACGATCCAAGTAAACAGACTCGTAGATGTAGAGGAAAACCTGAGGGTTGCTAGTTGGGAGGGGGTGGGGATGGGGGGGAAGGGGAAGGGATTAGACAGCATAAATAGACAACTACAATATTGCCACAGGGATATGAAACACAGTTCAGGGAATATAATAATGTTATAAAAATTTTGTGGCGTGTCAGATAGTCACATGTCTTGTTAGGGAGACCACTTCATGGATGGAGTAGAGGCTTAATCACTGCACTGTACACCTGAAGCTGATGTTGTATAGTATTGTATGCCAACTGCAACTGAATATGTGGATGGTCACGGGATGTGGAGTATACTGTGGAGGGGAGTCAGGGGAGTTGTGATGGATATGTATGATATGGGGGGGGAGTGGGGTGGCAAACTGGGGGAGGGGGGTTTTCACTTTGGGGGTTAAAGAGTATAACTATTGCATTATGTTGTACACCTGAAACTAATAAAAAAAATAAATTAAAAAAAAAATCTCAACAGGGTTTTCACAGAACTTGACAAGCTGATCCTAAATTTATATGGAAGTGCAAAAAACCAAGAATAACCAAGATTCTCCTGAAGGTAAAGCAGTGGAGAGGGGAAGGACTTGCCTGATAGGTATAAAGATTTATTATAAAGCTATAAAATAAGACAGTGTAGTATTGGCACAGGAGTAGATAAATTGTTCAACAGAAAAAAAATAGGAAGCCCAAAAACAGATTCATACAAATATGGAACTTTGATATACACAAGATACCATTGCAAATAAATGGGGAAAAAGCAATTATTCAATAAAGGGGACTGGGCAATAAGTTACCCATATGAAAAATCAAAAATAGATTCCTACTTCAAAGTGGGCTGCCATAAGCTACAGTGAGTGGCCAGCAACCAGCATGAGCAGCCGGCCGCCAGTGCTGCCAAGAGTTGCCTTGAGTGGCCGTCCAGGGGCCAGCGACCGATCTGCCTCACCAGGGAAGAGCACATGGTAATACCAACATGGGCCAGTGAAGCAACGTCCTCCACAACTAGACTGAAGAAAAAAAAGACAGCAGCTTGTCTGTTCCCCTCCCCCAATTCCCCAATTAAAAAAAAAAAAAAGATTGCCAGTTGAACTCCCGCGCAGGAAGGTGGGCTGTGCCCCCTCCACAACTAAGATTGAGAACGACTGGACTTGGAGCTGAGCTTGCGCCCAACACAACTAAGATTGAAGGACAGCAACTTGACTTGGAGCTGATGGGTCTTGGAAAAACACAATGTTCCCCTTCCCCAATTCCCCAACACTGTTTCCTCCTCAATTCTCCAATAAAATCTTTAAAATAAAAACCTGGGGATGCCGGCCGAGTGGCGTGGTGGCTAAGCGCTGGCTCGGGAAGCCCGTGGCCCCGGTTCGGGTCCCACATAGGAGGGCCAGTGACACTGCCCTCAAAAAAATAAAAAAATTAAAAAAAAAAAAACAACAACCTGGGGGTCTGGGGGAATACAAACATAATTAACAGGAACTGTATTGTGATACGATGCAATGGGAGGTCACACATCAGTGAAAATGGAAGAACAAAACCATACACTGAAACATGGGCAAATATTAGAAATATGATGAATTTTTAAAAAGCAAGTTCCAGAAAAGTACATATACTACTTTTTACATAGATCAAAAGCAAGCAAATCTAAAAAACATTTATTGTTCAAACACATTATACATATGTAATCAAAGTATATAAAAACCCAAGCCAAGTAAAATGTGAGGTGGCCTTTACTTCATGGGAGGAGGCAAAGAGTAGAGCTGGGAAGAAACATACAAGGAAGATGCAAGTTGCTCCTGATACCCTATTTCTTAAGTTGAGTGAGATGTTTGTGAGGTTCGTTAAGTCACACTCCATATCCAATATTTTTGTTACATGTAATCTTTTGTACATAGTAAATATGCCCTATCTCTGGTATCATAATTAGGGCCATCCATTTGGGAAACTTAGGATACCACCACTTGTGATTTTCTTTCTTTTAAATAATGATTTTTTTCTAAGAAACTTTATTGGGGAACAGTGTTTTTCTAGGACACATCAGCGACAAGTCAAGTAGTTGTCTTCAATCTAGTTGTGGAGGGCACAGCTCCTTGGCCCATGTGGGAATTGAACCAGCAACCTTGAAACTTTGATGCTGTGAGCCTGCGCTCTAACTACCTGAGCTAACTGGCCGCCCACACCTGTGACTTTCTAATTCCCTTTTGTTGCAACTGCCTGTTAGGGCAGTCACCACATTTCACTCTCTTCCTGAAAGTCAAGGGGACATTAACCCCTAGGCAGGGCTCTACGTCCCTGCGAGGTACTCGTGCCGTGAGTGGGAAACAAAGTCCTCACACACAGGTTCAGATAGAGTGAGTAACACAGTTTTATTTGGGAACCAATATCCATCCAGAGGCCAATACTCTGGTAAGCACAGAGGGTTAGACAGAATAGAATAGAATTTATTAATGAACCAGGTCCCAGAATCAATCGAGATGGAGAAGATCCCTGGTCCGGGAGAGACGACCAGGCCCCCGGCGAGTCTGAGGCAAGCTGGTCCTGCCTGGAAGAACGTCGGAGGGTCCCATAGTATCACGGCTTGTATCTCACAGAGGGTCTTAGCCGGAGTGCCCAGTCAGACTACTCACGGCACTGCTCTTGAGCTTGGCTTTTATCCTCTTTTCCTTGGACTTGTTTACTTCTTCGGTGATAACCAGCAGTTGTTTTGGTGAACGTGTTTACCACTCAACTCTGCTATGCTCAGTTTCACACATCAACATAAACATGCTTATTTTCATGTATATGCTCTACACATAAACATGTTTACTTTCACTTTACTCTTATCAGTCTCACACCTACTAGTAAACAACTTGTTTTGCAAGCCTCAATCTAAAAACAACCTTGTTTATAGTGTATTTTATATGCTATACACACCTTTGAAAGTTACTGATGTCCTCATCACCTTGGCTAGTGAGATTAAGAGAAATTAAGAGAAATATGCCTTGGCCCACCCAGGCCAAGGCTCAGCCCTCTAAAATTATCTACTAGCACAACTGGTCAGAAATATAGGGTAGGTGAAGCCCACTGATAAAACATGCCCACAAAACCTTCCCTCTGTGACCTAACAGCCTCTTGCCACAGGCTCTCTGGTCGCTACTCAGATCTAGTCCATTTACCATGACCTTTGGCTTCCCAACCACCCTTTCAAAACCTGTCCATAGTAATCCGGGTCTACATGCCAGTCCCACTTCTGAGGCCAACTACAGGCACCTGTGCTTCAGATCCCATTTGCCCAGGCTATTAACAAAGATGGGCTCTGGGGCCTCAGGTAGAGCCTGTTTCTTTACCTGTAAAGTGGAAATACAGAAGTGACTACAGTAAAACCTTGGATTGCGAGTAACTTGTTCTGCAACTGTTCCGCAAGACAAACATTTCTAATAAATTTTAACTTGATAAACGAGGATGTCTTGCAATACGAGTAGTATGTGACCCCAAACATCACATGATCACAACTGAACCAATGGTTCTCTCTCTCTGGCTGCAGGATTGTGGGTGATTGTCTCCCGTGCTTGGAGATTATGGAGGAGATCTTGTCTGCAGAGGAGAAGAAAAAGGCAGAGGAATCCCTCACTTGAAATGAGATTAGAGAGATGTGTAAAATGTGCAAAACAGTGCAAAATTTTGTAGAAAAGCACCACCCGAATAAGGCTGTGGCAGTGTGAGCGATGAATCTGTTTAACAACAATGCAATATTACATTTCCACGAAATCCTCGAAAGGAGGCAAAAGCAAGTGTCATTGGATAGGTTCCATGTTAAAGTATCATGAAAAGAAAAAGATTCCATTGAACCAATAGATAGCAGTGATTCCGTTAGTGATAGTGAAAATTGTCCTACATAATCACCTTCCTCTCTCTTGTCTCCCTCACACCAGCCACGAAGGTTTACAAAGGTAAGTGCAGGTTAATTTATTTTTCTTTATATTTTGTATTTTCTTTATTATTTTGTATTATATTACAGTATTGTAATCATTTTTATATGAATATTTTTGGGTTGTGAAACGAATCATCTGAGCTTCCATTCTTCTTATGGGGAAATTCACTTTGATATACAAGTGCTTTGCATTACAAGCATGTTTCCAGAACGAATTATGCTCATAAACCAAGATTTTACTGTCTATTTAATAAGGTTGTAGTAAGAAAGAATGAGGTAATGCACAGAAAATACTTACCCTACAGGAAAAGTACCCTTAGTATCTTTTTCCCCACTTCATGAGACAGTGGAGAAAATTAAACTGAGATCACACAAGTAAATGGCTTAAGGCTGAGACTCTCCCTTTCTATTTCTCACACCTAGACACACCTAGACACACACACACACACACACACACACACACACACACACACACACACGACCTAACTTGTAGGGGTCGAATTGCAAGGTAGTGTATCTGCTGCCCCCTTGTGGCCAGCTAGAGGAATTACACTGCCTTCCTCTCCCAGGAGCTTGGAAACTGGACTTTGGATGGAAAGGAATCACCACCCTTCAGCACTGCTCCTTCCTCTTTCCTCCTTATTTGCCAGCTTACACACAAAAAAACAACTACTGGGCAAAGGAGAGCAGCTCAGGTCTCCAAATTTCTCAATAAAATTTCCTCAGCAGGAACAGATCTGCAGAGGAGGCCAAAAGGATTCTATTCTGGACAAATAATTTAACCTCCTAGAGCCAGTTTCTTCCTTGTAAATAGGGAGAAAACCTGTCCACTGAGGACTTGTAAGGATTTAAATGATGTCCTAATACTAATACAGGAAATGACACATACTGAGTAGATGCTCAATAAATGATCATATTTTAAAATTGCCCTCATGACACTCAGCTCTAATACATAAGGTCCTTTATTTTACAGAGGAGGAAACTAAGGCCCAGAAAAGGGGACAGGTTTGGCCAGGCTCTCTAAGTCAGGGTCAGAACCCCGGCTAGCACTCAGGTCCCCAGAAAAAGTGGGAAGAGAAAAGGAGTGTTTGGTTTCCTCCTGGTTGCTGAGCATGACGCTGTCACTTTGCCAACGACCCTCCTTCTCCCCGCACCCCCACCCCTCCTGCTCACTTCCCCTCCAGTACTGCCCACCACCTGCTCCTCCCCTCCACCTCCATGGACATGTTCGGCCCTCCTCACACCCTCCATGCCTCCACAGCCCTCATGGAACACAAGACAAAACAGACAGGCAACTCTGTGACTTTATTTGGTTATGTGAGGGGGTCTGGGTGTTTGTCTGGTCCAGTTAGAATGTCAGTCCCTGAAGGCAAGCAGGAGCCCTGAGAGGATCCCCCAAGCAGCACCCCAACTGGAAGGTTCTGCACCAGCAACCTGGGCCTTCTCTAAGATGTTGAGGACCTCAGTCACTCTGATGTTCCCAATATGATGAACATGTGCTAAAATTCTCTGGTGTTCATGAGCACAGCCCATGAGGAGGAAGGTGGTGTTGAGAAGCCCTGTCAGGAAGAGAGGGAGAAGTCAAGGACACTTGGAAGACTCAAGTACGCTGGCCCTCCTTCCAGACCCCCTCACAAACCAGGACACCTGCTCTCCCATCACAGACTTGAGCACTAGGCCCCTTCCTCCTTCTTCCTTGGAATACATGTGCCTGGTACCGACAGTCCAAATCCCCTCTCCAGGTCCCACCAGCCTTTCTCAAAAATGGGAAAGTACCCAATAGCACCTGGCATAGAGCAGGCATTTGATAAAGTTTCTCTCCTCTCACCTGCCTGAAATTTTAAAGTGGAACTGTAACACTTGGAGGCATCGTTGGGGCAAGAATCGGTGGTGACAAAATTTGGGAGGCAATCCTTAGAATGCTCGCCCACACAGGTTGGGCAACTACGGGAAGAAAATGCTGTAGGTTTAGGAGTGTTCTTGAGTTTCACAAAAGGATCCAAGCTGGTGAGGTTGTTGCAGAGATATGTCCGACAGACACGACTGTAGGCAGCAATGGACAATCCAGGTGGTGAAACGAGGAAGGAGACTTGCTGAGGGTAAGATGGGGCTGGGCTGCAGCCTTTAAAACCCACGACCCCCCTTCTGGTCCCTGAGGAGCAGAGATTAGAGAGCTCTGATCAGTGTCCTTGGCCACACCCAGAGTCCACCCTCCCCCCTCCACCTTGCTATTCCTGCTCACTCTGCCCCATCACCAACTTCGCCTCTGCCCCATTGTCCCCTCACTGCAGCTGCACAGATGTCGGGGTCTCCATCTGTCTGTCCTCACTACTTTCTCCACAGAAGCCCCTCTATTCCTCTCTCCCTTGTGTCCTACCCTTTTCTTCTCTCCCAGATTGCCCGATTCCTCCTGGGATCTGCCCCACCTCTATTCTGCCCTCTTATCCTGCCCACACCACAACCAGCTGGGTCCTGCCCCTCTCCTGCCGGTGCCTTGACATTATTCCCAAAGATATAATGGAGTAGATGATACCTGGAACTCAATTCCAGAGTCCCTGGGTGCTGGGAATGGAGCTAGATGTCAGAAGAACCAGAAAACAAAACAAATGGTATCAAAGTCACTCCCCTTCACCTGTCTCGATGAGTACCAGCGTCTCCTCGCAGCCCTCATTCTGCTTACACACCTGGCTCCTCATCAGAAGCCATTTCCAGTTATGAAAAGTAACAGCTCTAAAACGTGAGGATGTTGCTTCGTAGCACAATAGAGCTCCGGCCCCTAAAGAGAGAATGCTCTTTCAGTCATCTGCCCCTCACACTGCCTTCTGCATCCCTGAACTGCCAACCAAGAGCGCAGCCTCCACGATTCTGTCCCCTGAGGAACCCAGATATCCAGCTCCCCACCTTCTGGGGGTCCCAAAGCATCCAGCACCATAGTACATACAAGGCAGAGTGGAGATGGCTCCTAAGAGGCAGAGCAGTTGCACGGGTCTCAAATGTTGGGGTCCCATAGTCCTGTGTTGAGGTCCTCGATGCTAGAGGTCAGTCTGGAACCAATTTCAGTCTAGGTCTCAAGCTTGGCTCTTGTCAGTTCCTGGATTCTCTGTCCACCTAGCTCTGGGTCACTTTCTAGAGCAGAAAGTTGATTATCATTTTCTATGACAGGCTCCCTGAGACATTCAAGGACACAGGTCTTCTCATCTCTGTAGTCTCCTCTCCAATCTAACCCACCATATTAGCTTCTCAAATTATGACTCTCACTCTCCTGCTTAGGTCCTTCCCATTAGACATGTTGCAGAACAGAGGCAATTCTCAGAAGAATGAACCCAAAAGGCTAACAAACATGTGAAAAAACATTCGAACTCAACAGTAATGAGAGAAATGCAGTCTATCATACTGTACATCCATCAGACTGGCAAAGGATCAGAAAGCTGGGAATAGACAAGCGTTAGCAGGAATGTGAGGATACGGAGACCCTTGTGCACTGCTGCCCATTGGATGGTTAGGGGAGGTGTGGGATGGGGCCCTCTTCTGGACCCTGAGGAACAGAAGAGTCCTAATCAGTGTTTCAGGCCCAAAGAGCGTTGCAGGGAGAAATGTGGCAATACTTAGTTAAATTAGGTTTATAAATATGCATTTATGATATATCCTAAGTACACATAACAGATATTTCCACCTTCATTTACAAAGGAACACGAAGGAGCATACAGCATTACTGTGGTAACAGAGAGTTGAAAGCGATGTGGTTGTCCCTCCCTGAGACCTAGTGAACACTCACCAGGCAGGGCATGCACACCAGGGAATATCATCATGCAGCAGCAGTTAGAAGCAACTTAGATGTACGCATAATGTGCACATGGATGAATTGTAAAAGCACAGCGCTGATTATTTTAAATAGTAAAGAATACAATATCACTCACGTAAATTAAAACTCCATGTACATAAAACACTGCACATCCTGCAAGAACACACACAAACCAAAAGATATGCATTAGCCACCTGAAATAAGTGCCTGTGGGAGGGTTAGGGAATGAAAGTGGGGAATGGTCATTACTGGAAATAACTAAAATAATGTAGGTGGTTCAAAGTTTGAGACTTTACCCTCCAGGTTCGAATCTTTAACCTCCACTTACTGTAGGACCTTGTGCAATTTGTTGAACTCATTTATAAAATAGATTAATAATGCATCTCATAGGGTCATTGTTGAAAATTAATAAAATTATTATTATAAAATGCCAGGCTAGTGCTAAGCCCTCCAAATGTTGGTCTCTCTCTCTCTCTCTCTCTCTCTCTCTCTCTCTCTCTCTCTCTCTCTCTCTCTCTCCTTGTCCACCCTCCTATCCCCCCTCACCTCCCCACCCCTGCAGCCCCACCTCCCATCTAAAGGATCAAGGTCATCCTCTTTAGCTGGCATTCAAGCTTTCCCCCAGCCTCCCCCACCCAACCACCCCTAGACTGACCCCAAACAACCTTTCCAACGTTGTCTAGTACTGCTGCTCTGCACAACAGTTCAGCTAGAGGTCACTTATGGCAACGGTTTTCTGTCCAGAATGCCTGACACACAGGTTCTATAACTCAGAAATCTTGGCCAACAAAAGGGCTGAGGCCCACAGAAAAGGGACACTGGGCAGAGAAACGAAGGCTGACAAAGGATCACACAAAGGGATTGAGCCAATCAGAGAAGATGGCACATAGCACCCTGGAATAAAAAATGACAGGGCTCAACCATCTGAGCACAAGCGGGGACACGACCAGAAAAGACTGGAATGAAATCCTCAAAAGGAAAAAGGATGGAGGAGTGGCCGGAGGGGGATGTGACTCCTACGAAAGACAAACTGTGGAGAAGCGGGAGCACACTGATGGAATGGAAGCTTGCAGGCAGCCAGAGGAGGGAAAACGTGAGATGAGTCTAATTGAGATTCACAGAAAAGCTGATGATTACATAGTGGAGCCCCCCAAATGGGGTGAAATCCGAGAGGAAGATGCGCACAGAGGGTAGAAAGGGCTGAAAAGACAGAAACACTACAGAGAAATGAAGTCTAGGGAAGTGAACAACGCGGGGAAAGGGGTCAGGCTATTAGGGAATGAGGCACACAGAGACAAGGAGTCCGAAAATCAGCAGAATGGACAAGCAGAGAGAGGCAGACTCAGGGAAAACGGGAACATCGACGTTAGGAAAATCGGCACCGACACGGACAAGAAGACACACAGCAAAGGGACAAGGCGGGCAATCTGAGACGGTGAGACTCGGGAAGGAAACAGGGAAATCACAGGGTGGGGAACGCATAAAGTGAGAAGGGTAGATTGGGAGTTGGGGAATCGGAAGAGAAGTGAGAGAAAACACAGGCGTCCACACAACGAAGAGGCGCCACCCAGGCGAGTCAAGGCCAAGAGCACAAACGGCGCAGCCGTGCAGTGCAGAACAGGGGGCAAGACCGCGCCTGCGCAGACAGGTCCACGTCAACGTCCGGGGGGCGGGGCAGCGCTGGAGGGTCCTGGAGGTAGGGCCAGCCTCGTCCTGGAAGCCGTATTCGATGCCCCATTGGCTGCCTCCCTCAAAAGAATAAGAACAATCCAGAAAGGCAAAGCCACAGGGAGAGAGAGAGAGAAAGGGCGCGAGACTCAACTCGAGGCACTATTGGCTGGCCAGCTAGTCCGGCGTGAGGCGAAGAGAGCCAGAGGTAGGGGGCGGGCCCTCGGTGCAAGATCTTGAAGCGCATTGGTTGTGCGCCTCGTTGGCGGGAGGCGGTGCTTGGAGCTCATTGGTCCTTGTGAGAAGGGGCGGGAAAACCGGCGCGAGAGCGGCCGTTCCGGAGGCCGCTTACTCATTTGGGCCTTTCTTCTCCCGACTGCGTTTGACTCCGCTCGAGGCTGTGGTAACCGCGGGCCGAGGGCTCAACATGACCCCTCCCCTCCCTGTGCTGCCTCGCTCTCTTGCGCTGCCCCCCTCGACCCCCGACCCCCCATCTCCGCCCCTCCCCCTGACCTCCTCCTCGCGCTCCTCAGACCCCCGCCCCTCTGTCACTGCGCGGGCCGCTGCGCGCTCCCCATGCCCTGGCCCTTCCCTGGGGCCCTGGAGTGATAGTTGCCGGGGGCAGGGGGGCGTGCGTGCGCTGAGGAACAACTGCATGAGGGGGTGCTCTGCGAGAGGTGGGATTGGCCGGCCCTCAATTGTTGGCATGGGCAAAGGCGTAAGAAGTGCGGGACTCAACGATGCCCGACTGTGCCTCAGAGTCTGGGTGCAGGAGCAGAATTCCTGCCAGGAGGAGAGCGCTTTGGGCCTAGCTCAGAGCCTGGCCCGTGAAGGGGACTCAGTAAACATTTGTTGAGTGAATGAAACTAATTATTGAAAGCGCGGCAAGGAATCCGTGAGAGTAATGGAATTCTTGGGGTGCAACAGAGTTTTCTGATCTAAAAGGGGTACAAGGGGGGAATTGAATTGGAGGGCATACATGAGACTGAGAGTTGAAAAGAGAGCATAGGATATTTGTAGGAATTGGATAAAATGCAGGAGGGAAGGATGATCATTGCTGAAGAGGGTTCCCCGGGGCAAAACTGTGGGAATGGGGTGATTGTGGAAAGGGGGCTGGCTGTAGGAGTCCTTGCAAGGGACGTGAGTGTGCATGAGTATGCCTAAAACTGGGGTGTGTGCTTGGGAGGGTACAGGTGAGCAGAAGAGGAGAGTGTTTGGATAGCATTCAGAAAGGAAAGCGGAGAGGGGTTCTTGGGAAGAAGGTGCGCTAGGAAAGACGATGCCTGAGGGCGGTAGCGGGGTGAAGAAGGCGAGGGCGAGAGCTTAGCCCACAGGTGGGTGGGACGGAGAACCGCTTCAGCTGTGGCCTCCCCAGGGCAGGAGGGCCCACACGGCCATTCCACTCTGCACTCCTGCCCCCAGATCCATGGAGCCTAATGAAATGCCTGCTGCCCACGACTTGCCCTCAGACTCTCTCACAGGGGATCAGACCGGAGTCTCCCAGGGCGTGGAGCTTATCCCTAGGAGAGCTGCCAGTCGCTCTCCAACCTGCGCCCGCTGCCGCAACCACGGTGTCACTGCCCACCTCAAGGGCCACAAACGCCTCTGCCTCTTTCAGGCTTGCAAGTGTCACAAATGTGTCCTCATCTTGTGAGTATGAAATCCAGGGAAGGGAAGAGGATGGGCTTCATCTCAAGGGTGGCTGACTTTTGACTTGAAACCCCCCCTTTTAGGGAGCGCCGAAGGGTGATGGCTGCCCAGGTGGCCTTGCGTAGGCAGCACGAGGCACAGCTAAAGCGGCACCTGGCTCAGGGACTGATGAGAGGGGAAGCCCCTCCCAAAGTTGCCAGCTGTGTCAAGAAGGGAGCTTCCCGTAAGTGTCTCTGGCAAGGGATGGGGCAGGGGTTGGGGTGGAGAAGGCATAGGCAGGGAAAAGAGTCCCTGATCTGTCACTGAATTGGTGTATGACCTTGGACAAGGTGTTTTTATTCTCTGGGCCTCAGCCTCTCCAGCTTTAAAATGTGATCAATTGTTGGGAGGATGCAGTGAGGTCTGCAGGTAGAAAAGGGCCTGTGGGAAGATAAGAACTTAGTTTTCAGTCAGAGTGGGATGGAGGTCAAGAGAAAGGGCTCACCAGAGTTCCCCCTGGACCCTCACAGCTGGAAAGGAGAACATAGTACCCCAGGCTCAGACTCTCGATGGGGCGGTCCCACTGGCGCTGACACCCCCTGGGAAGGTAAGGAAAGCTGGGCCCTGAGAAAGTAACTCCTTTCCTAGACCCTGCTCACACCCCTTCCTCTGTGCCCTTGACACCTGGGTTCTAGGTCCAACCCTGACTTGCTATATCATCTTGGGCAAATTGAAGGGGTGGAATTTTACAGTCCTCCAAGCTCTGAAGTTTTGGGGTCCTACCCCCATTCTAGAACATACCCATTCCTTCCCCAGCCTAGTACCTGACTCCAACCTGTGCTCTCCGCCCTTGCAGGAGAACTCCCAGGGGCCTGTACAGCTCAGCCGTCCCCTGGAAGCCTTGCCGTTACCCTGGACTCCGGTGCCTCCAGGTGCTTGGACCCCTGGACCCTGGCTGCCTTCAGGCCTTTCCATGCCACCTCCAATGGTGTGCCATTTGCTATACCAGAAACCTGCTGTCCCTCTTCATCCTTTCCCTGGTAAGATGAATTCAACAAATATTTGAATGCCAGTGTATCACTGTATCGAAAAGAGAAGAGAAAGAAGATACATGGAAGAAAGAGGGAGGACAGAGTCCATGACCTATGATCCCTATGCACTCTGCATTCTCTTACCCTCATTAGGTTTTGACCCTGGCACCTCCCTCCAGCTGCCCACTCATGGGCCCCTCCCAACCTGCCCAGGATCTCGCCCAATACTGATGGCTCCTCTTTCTGGAGAATCTCAGGAGTCCTCTGCCCTTCCCCACACGTGAGTAGGGAGAGAAGATATGTATTTATCATGTGCCTAACCCTGTGCTGGATACCATTGTCGATGATAAAGAAGAAAAGGTCTCAGACTAATGGGTGAGGCAGAGCTCTCCTAGCTCTGCCATTGCCTGGCTGTGAACCCTTGTACAAGTATCTCTACCTCTCTAAGCCTGTTTTTCTTCCAATAAGTTGGAAAGACTATTGCTTACCTCTCAGGTTGTCTTGAGAATTAGCAGTAATGTATGGAATACACCTAGCACAGGCCCTGGCCCTGAACAAATAGTGACTATTAAATCCTCTTAAACAGATAAGATGGGGTCGAATTGCCTGCTGAAATGGGGGAAGGGGATGATGCTTAATGATGAGAGCCTCAGAGGCCTAGAAGAGAGGCCAGAGGCCATTAGAAAAAGTTTCCTAAAGATGGGCCAAGCTGCTCCTCAAATATCATGGGGATTAGGGAACTAGGGGGAAGGAAATGAGACTCTGGTAGGGCAGAAACAGTCATCCTATTTCCTCTAGATGTTTTGTCAGTTTTTTAAAAATTTGACACCAGTGATTTCCCACAGTTCTCACAGTCGCCCTTGGAGGAAGAAGCTGGCATGGATTGTCATTTTACAGAAAACAAAGCAGGCCAACACAGGGGAAGAGACTTGCCCAAAACCACAAAGCCTAATGACCCAGCAGGCACTCCGAATCCCAGATCATGAGCCATTTAATGACGGGAATATGTTCTGAGAAATACGTCACTAGGTGATGCATCGCTAGGCAATTCCGATATTGTGCGAGCATCACAGAGTGCACTCACATACCCCTAGATGGTCTAGCCTGCCACACACCTTGGCTGTATGGTATATATAGCCTGTTTCTCTTAGGCAAGTTGCAGGTACAGCATGTTGCTGTACTGAACACTGTAAGCAATTGTAATGCAATGGTAGATATTTGTGTATATAAACATACCTAAACTTAGAAAAGGTACAGTAAAAATACAGTATAAAAGAAAAAATGGTACACCTGTATAGGAGCTAGTAGGACTGGAAGCTGCTCTGGGTGAGCCAGTGAGTGAGTAAGGAGTGAATGTGAATGTCTAGGACGTTGCTGTACACTGCTGTAGACTTTACAAACACTGTATACTTAGGCTACACTAAATTTATAAAACAACATGAGATTAAATCAAGCACAAGAGAAAATTATGCAATCAAGAAACAAGGCAAACACAAGATGTCTGAGGCTGCTGCCAGTGTAACATGGCATACTGTTTTACAGCAAATTTTGTTTTATAAGCTGAGAGAGTACATTCTAAAATAATGATAAAAAGTATAATATATAAACCAGTAACATAGTTGTTTATTATCATTATTAAGTGTTATGTACAGTACATAATTGTATGTGCTATACTTTTATATAACTGGCAGCACAGTAGGTGTGTTTACACCAGCATCACCACAAACTTGTAATGTGTTGTGCTATGATGTTACGACTATGACATCACTAGGTGATAGGAATTTTTCAGCTCCATTATAATCTTATGGGACCACTGTTGTATATGTGGTCCATTGATGACTTAAACATCGTTATGTGGTTTATGGCTATACAGCAAAATCCTGCTCCTTTTTCTGTGTGTACACATCTATCCATGTGTTTAATACCACTGGCAAGATTCTTCTCTCCTTGTTTTTAGATGCTCGACTTTGATACTTCAGCCCTGTGGCACTCCAGACCCTCTTCTGCTACAGCCACAGGTCCTGGAAAAGAAGTGGGATCCGGGGGAAGGGAAGAGTAGGAGATAGTTAAGTAACTGGGGGCTGAGGGAGCACTTGGAGGGTGGCAGAAGTGGGGGTTCCCAGTCCACTTCTCTTCTGTTCCTTTGCAGGCCCCTGGAGCCTCTCGCCTGGCCTGGGCCTCTGGCCTCTCGGAGCAGCAGCTGCAGCGGGAGGCAGCTGAGGCTCTTGTGGGGCTGAAAGATTCCTCCCAGGCTCCCCGCCTGACCTCTTCTGTCACCCCCAACCCTGCCTGGATATCCCTGCTCCACCCCCCACCAGGTAACCTGTTCCCCAAAAGGAGAGAATGGGGTAGGGATAGTTGGGAAATGGAAGTACTGGGGTAAGCCAGGACTAACCAAAGGGATCAGGAAGTCAGCAGGTTGACTGTCCTCAGGCCCAGGCCCCAACCTTCTCAACCTAGGCCCCTGGGATGGCAGTTGAAAGTTATTCATAGATCCATTTTATCAGTTGTGTGCTCAAAAGCAAATGTCCAGTGCCCTAATGTCAAGAAAAGTGAGGCCTGAGAGAGGCAGGGACTTGCCCAAGGGCATATAGCAAGACAGTGGCAGAGCCTGGTGACTCAGGCCAAGTCTCTCTCTGGACCCAAGCTACCGGCTGAAGTCTGGAGAGGGGCAGAAGAGGTAACAAGGGTCTTGCCTGGAAGATCTGATAACTGCCTTCGAATCTTTCCAAAGCTCCCATTCTACTTTGGAAACCTGGATGCCTTCAGAAATCGTAGTGACAAACCAGGAAAGAACTAGAGGAATCTTCAGGAATGAGAAACACCTATGGAGATAGAGAGGGAAGGCTGAGAATTCTCCTGTGCAAACTAGTGGATTGGGCAGGGTGTGTGGGTGAGCAAACCAGCCTGGAGTAACTCCTAGAACATAAGGGGATGCTGGAGAGGATTCTGATCATGGAGGTCTGGCATGCCAGGCTTAGGAGTCCAGATCAGTAACTGTACATGAAGGGGAGCCAGAGAATGTTTCTGAGCTAGGCAGGGACATACTCAGAGACCCTGAGCTTTAGAAAGAAAAGTATGGTTGCTGTACTGGAGGGATTGGAAGAGGCCAGACTTGAGGTGAGAAAATCAGTGACGAGGAAGTATTTGCTCTAATCCAGGTGAACAAGGATGAAACTTGGATTGAATGGGGTTAAAAAAAAAAAAAAAAAAGGGAGGGTTACTGGGAGGGGAAATGGATATGACCTGGTCCTGTCCCTTTCCTTCCTGCCTATAGCTCCTGCTGGAGGAAGAGGATTCCAGCCTGTTGGCCCCTCTCTCCGGCCCAGCCCAGCCCCCTCCGTGGCTCTGCATATTGGGTGTCTGGGGTCCATATCTCTCCTAAGCTAGAAGCCCAGAGGTGGAGGCCTCAGTGGGGCAGGGGGCAACAGTGTTTAGGCACTGCATATTTGGTATTTTACTTACGGATTTATGCATGGAATTTAATGTAGCTTCAAGCTTTTTTTTTAAGCATTCAGGTGCTTCGTTAGCTTTTGTTCCTTTTGTAATGTGGGCATTTCCTCAGCCAAAGGTGGATATTCTCTTACCCACCCACCACTTGGGTCTTGGGACCTTTTAAAATTCCCAAGAAAGAGAGGGTTTTTGCAATTCAAGCTAACAAGTATCTAAATAGATTTTTGCATAAGTTCATGTTCCAGGGTATTTGACATGTAATTCTGTATATACCTGTGCATTCATGTCTGTCTGCATGCATGCGAAAATAAGAGAGTATTTTCATTTTGTGTCTAGGTTTGTGTAAGGAAGAAATAAACCTTTGTTGTGTTAAGCCACTGAGATTTGAAGATTGTTTATTACTGCAGCCTAACAGTCTATCCTGACAGAAAGGACTTCTTCAATTCACTTCTCAAAGTGAAAATTAGTTATTTAATAACTACCACAGATAAATACAAACTTGGATTTATTATGGCCAGATAAGAAAGAGTGGTAGAGGGGGACAGTGGGAGATTCACTGATTCAATAATTAAGTGCCTGTCTGTGCCAGTTTTCAGCTGTCCAGAGGACCACAAAATGAAGTGCTTACAGGGTCACGCAGATCATATAAATGAGTAAAGAAGGCCAGGTGAACCCTAGAAAACTGAAAATAATGCCCTACCTAATGGGGCAGCCTCCTTTTGGCCCTAGCAAATTATTTTCAGGCAGGGATGTGGGCTCGTTATTGCCACATCTTCTGATTTCTCAAGAGAAGATGGAAAACTTGATTTCTGTGTAAAACATTTTACTTTTCAAATGTTGGCTCAGTTTTCTTCCTTAAATCCTACGGGGGCCAAACAAAATGTATATTCAGGCTAGCTTTGGCCAATGGAATGCCAATTTAATGCTCTTCGAACATAATATTTTTCAAATGGGGAAACTGAGGCCAAGCAGGACTGGAAGACTCAAATTAGTCTTAACACGAGTTTTTCTTGAATTAGGGAAGTTCATGTGTCTAAATTTTGATGGACCCATGAAAGGTTAGAGACAATTATTACCATTTATTGAGTACTTACTATATGTGACTCACATATATCCTCACAGCAATTCTATAAACTATGCAAGATTACTCCCATTTTACAAATAAAGAAACAGGTTTAGAGAGATAAAGTGACTTGCTCAAGTATTTCAGGGAAAATGTTTTGACAAATATTAGGCCCAAAATCAATTAGTAATTTTTATAAAACAGAGTGAAAGATTCAGGCCTCCGGGAGATATACAGGAGTCTCACAGGTTTTTCAAAAAGTCTTTTATTTTTCTACTCAAGATATCATTAGGGCCGGCCGAGTGGCGCATTGGTTAAGAGTTGGCTTGGGACACCAGCGGCCCTGGTTTGGATCCCACATATGAGGGCCAGTGACACTGCCCTCTACAGCTAACAACAGCTCCATCTGGAGCTGGGCTGCACGAGCCCCGGCGACGGTGTAAGCTGCAGCCCCTGCTGCAGTGGGCTGCCATAGGCTACAGTGAGTGTCCGGCAGCCAGCGTGAGCTGCCAATAGCCGCGGTGAGTGACCATCCAGAGGCCGGCAACCCATCTGCCTCATCCGGGAAGAGCGCAATGATGATACCAACATGGGCCAGTGAAGCACCGTCCTCCACAGCTAGACTGAAGAACAAAAAGACAGCAACTTATCTGTTCCCCTTCCCCGATTCCCCAACACTATTTCCCTCCCCCAGTTTCCCAATAAAATCTTGAAAAAAAAAGATATCATTAAGTAATATTAAGATCTTACCTGCGTTTGTTTCTTAGTCTTCTGCTGTCAAGTTCTTCTTGAACTGCTCCAAATATATGAAGACCTGTTGAGCTATTCCAAAGATGTGAAGACCTGGAGACCATCCCCATTCCCACCCTTAGAAAAGGCAGGCGGAAAGCTCAAGGAACATGCCTGATCACTGATTTTTTTTTTTTCCTAATGTTACACCCCGCTTTTTATTCAAGATGATTGATGGTGATGGCATCTGATTACAACCTGTTATTTCTTGTTTGGGGCTTTGGGAAGCTGGGCTATTCCCTAACAGATTACAGAGTGACAAATCTGCAACACTTCTCAGGACTCGGTGCAAATAATCGAAGTACAAAAGTTGGCTTCACATCTTCCTTTCCTCCCCTTGTTATAACTTAGATATACGATTGCCCCTTAATAGACCCATCTAAGCCTTGCTGTGCTGTGCTCTCCCAATGACCAAGCCCACATGGTCACAGAGGAGGGAAGTGTTGCAACATGCAACATGGCTGAGACCCTGCTCCTCAGGGCTGACCAAAGGTCCACAGAACACCAAGGTCACACAGCTGGGAAGAGTACAAGAAAAAGTATAATTTGAAGTGAAAGGATGACATGAGAAAGGAGTGGAAAAGAGAAAGTGATAGAGACTGGGGGAAAGAGCTGGGGCAGACCCCTCTTGACAGGCCCTTCTCATTTCTTTGTAGCCAGCCTCCCTTTATGGCCAGACCGGGGCTTTTCACACTACTGGCTAGGCTACTTGTCTATCAAATTATTAGGGTTTCACCACTGGAGCTTGAGGGAATGGGGGCGTGGGCTCTTCAGAGGTTAGCTTTGGGGAAAAGGGCAGATTTAAAAATTGCTCATGTTTCTATGTCCCTGCCTCTTTGGATACAGCACCCTTCACCTGCAGTTGTGGGAGCCAATGGGCTCCCGGTCTCTGACCAGCCCTTGGAAATTACAGCCAATGGACTGTGAGCACTGTTTCATATGCCACCCCTTTTCCATTTCCCATTGCAGAGCAAGGGAATGTTGCCCAGGTCCAGTAGAGCATCCCTCTTCTAAGCTTCCTTCATGTACCATCCTGACATTCTGCTGAAATAACCAATAAGATTCCAAATTTGGAGCACCACGCCTGCCTGCTCCTCTCTCTCCAAACAAGACTCCTCCCCCACAGCCACTCAGGTTTTACTTCAGGAGCTCATTTCACATTCTACTCTTTGGGAATCCACACTCCCTTCACTTCAACCCTATGTGAACCTTGTCCCCTCCTGACAATACTCCTTGACCAGTTAGAAGTGACATCCTACCACCCATCTCCATCCAGTTTCTACTCAGATCCTGATTGCCTCGTCCTGGTAATCGTTCTACACCTGTTCCATTGTGTAGCTGGGTCTGCAACCCCCGACATATATTTGAATAGACAAATGCCCTGCACAGACCCTCATGAGATCCTGAGCTCTTCCCAAAAGCAAGATTCATCCTTTTCATCTGACTTAAAATAACGAATCTGATAAGCCCCTCAGGCAGAGTTCTCTACATTCCTTAGGGGCCCTTGGCCCCTTCTACCCAGGCTTGATCACCCTGAGCTGTGCCTATCCCTGTCAAACTATGTCTCTCCCCCCAAGAATAAGTATTTCTGGGGGCTCAGAATAAATGATAAACACATTCTGTCTGATTCCCTAGGAATTGGCTTTTTTTCCTACAAAGTTAATGTACTCTAATGCCACTTCTCCCTCTCATTACAACATGAGTAACTTCCTGCCCTCAAACCAACATTTTAAACATTATTTTAAACAAATTTTAAACATTTTTTTTAGTGCAGTTTTAGTTTCACAGCAAAAGTGAGAAGAAGGTACAGATTTCCTGTATTCCCCCACACATGCACAGCCTCCCCAGTTATCAATATTCCACACCAGAGGAAAACATTTGTTCCAACTGATAAACCTACATTGAAGTGTCATTATCACTCAAAGTCCCCAGTTTACATTTGGATTCACTCTTGGTGTTGTACATTCTATGGATTCAGCCAAATGTACAATGACATGTATCCACCATTATAGTGTCACACAATAGTTTCACTGCCCTAAAATTTCCCTATGCTCCACTTATTCATCCTTCTTCCCTCCATCCCCACCCCCACTCCTGGCAACACTGATCTTTTTGTTTCCATAGTTTACCTTTTTTTCAGAAGATCACATAGCTGGAACCACATAATATGCCTTTGAAGACAGGCTTCTTTCACTTAGTAATATCCATCTAAGCTTCTTCCCTGTTTTTTCATGACCAGATAGCTCCTTTCTTTTTAGCACTGAATAGCATTCCATTGTCTGGATGTACCACAGCCTCAGACCATTTTTAAAGTCTCTGTTGTGTTGGTCAAGTGGCACATTGTTTAGGAGTTGGCTTGGGATGCCAGCTCTGAACAGCAGGGCCCCGGTTCGGATCCCACATGGAGGGCCAGTGATGCTGCACCTTCTACAGCTAAGATGATGAACAACAGCTCGACCTGGAGATGGGCTGCTGTGGGTCACCAGTGACGGCGTAGGCTGCAATGGGGCTGGCCAGCAGCTGGCTTGCACTTTCGTGAATTGCTGTGAGTCACCGTGAGCGGCCATCCAATGGCTGGCGAGCAACTGCCTCACCCAAGAAGAGTGCAATGAGGTCCGGCAGAGTGGCGTGGTGGTTAAGCACTGGCTTGGGAACCAGCGGCCCCGGTTCGGGTCCCACATATGAGGGCCAGCGACACTGCCCTCAAAAAAAAAAAAAAACGAAGAGTGCAATGATAATACCAACATGGGCCAGTGAAGCGACGTCCTCCACAACTAGACTGAAGAACCAAAGGACAGCAACTTGTCTGTTCCCCTCCCCTAATTCCCCAATAAAATTTTTTTAAAAAAGTCTGCATTGATAGGGCTACTGAAAGCTGTAGATTCAAATTCCAGCTCAGATTTTAACCTTGTCCTTGGGCAAGTGACTTGACTCTCTAAGCCTCTGTTGTCTGGTCTGTAACCACCTCACAGAGTTGTTAAGATTATGAACATGTAAAAACTAACATCTATACAAATTAACTGCAAGGACACAGTGCGGAGGAACCATATTATCTAAAATCATAGACTACCAGAAAGTTTGATCTTTGAAATCACAACAATAGTGAGTATGGGACATCTCACTCTTGCCTGGAGAATCTAAGTCACTTTGACACAGAGAAGCAATCATAATTTCCAACTTAAGTGCAGTTTCAGAAGAAGGGTTTCTGGAGATAACATTGTACATTTATCTTAACCCTGTAATTTCCAAGGAAACAGGACCCTGTCCGCTTCTTAGTCTAGGCATGATGTTGACTCCATTGCATAGGGCCTGCTTTGCCCTGAGTTCATCAGAACTCTACTTAATATAAATTTTACTTAGGCTTCATCCTTCCCCAAATCCTATATTAACCATCTCTCTTCCTTTGGTGAGGCACTACACAATTCCTCTGAAGAGCTCTTCCTTTTAAAAAAAAAATATTTAGTGAATTGACTTGAACTCAGTTTAAATGATTCAGCATTGGTATTAGAAATGTACATCATTAATGTGTAAAAATGGAATATAAATAAATACCCAAGAATATGGACATTTACAGTTATATATGCATATAAATACAACACACACATATGTTGACTTGGGTTGGGGGTGTGTAGAAATCAGAGATACTAAAACCATTCTCATTTTAAAAACAATGTAAAATAGATTTCTACAACATTTTATATGAATGTAAAACCCGTAATTTAAATACATGATATCATGCTAGAAGCATTATTGGCGTTATAGATTGAATGTTTGTGTCCCCCAAAATTAATATGTTGAAGCCTAATCCCCAATGTGACAGTATTTGGAGGCGGTGCCTTTGGGGGGTGATTAGGTCATGAGGGTAGAAATGGGATTAGTGTCCTTATAAAAGACTCCCCAGAGGGCTGGCCGAGTGGCGTGGTGGTTAAGAGCTGGCTTGGGATGCAGCGGCCCAGGTTCGGATCCCACATATGAGAGCCAGTGACACTGCCCTCAAAAATAAAAATAAAAATAAAAATTCCCCAGAGAGCTTCCTCACCCCTTTCCACCATGTGAGGACACAGCAGAAAGATGGTTGTCTATGAACCAGGAAGTGGGCCTTACCAGACACTAAATCTGCTGGCACCTTCATTTTGGACTTCCCAGCCACCAGAACTGTGAGAAATAAATTTGTTATTTATAAGCCACCTAATCTATGGTATTTTGTTACAGCAGCCTGAACCAACTAAGAAAGTTTGTTTTAATTATAATAAATATTGGTATAACACATCGGCTAATTAATAATTAAGACATTTTGCATACACAGTGTCTCACTGGGGAAATAAATTAGTATTGTTCATTCTGATGTTTCCAACTGTTAGTCTTTAAAAAATAACCTTTTAAATCTGAGAAAACAGCTACACACATTTAAATGTTTCCATTTTTGCAGCAAGTTAACAATTTTATTATAGGTTTGTTTCTCTTGTTCCTGAACCTTTTAAGGGTTTAACTAGATCTTGCACCAAATGCTACATAATGTTTACCTGTGCCTGGCACAGAGTAAGCACACACAAAAAATATTTGTTGAGGGCCGGCAGAGTGGCACATTGGTTAAGAGCTGGCTTGGGACACCAGCTCTGAGCAGCAGGTCCCCGGTTCAGATCCCACATATGAGGGCCAGTGACACTGCCCTCTACAGCTAAGATGGTGAACAACAGCTCGACCTGGAGCTGGGTTGCCATAAATCGCCAGTAGAGTAGCGGTGTGAGCTGCAGCCCCTGCTGCAGTGGGCTGCCATAAGCTACTGTGAGTGGCTGGTAGCCAGTGTGAGCTGCCAAGAGCTGCCATGAGTGGCCATCCAGAGGCCAGCGACCGATCTGCCTCACCTGGGAAAAGTGCAATGATAATACCAACATGGGCCAGTGAAGCGATGTCCTCCACAACTAGACTAAAGAACAAAAAGACTGCAACTTGTCTGTTCTCCTTCCTCGATTCCCCAACGCTGTTCCCCTCCCCCAATTCCCCAATAAAATATATATAGATATATAGATATATAGATAGATATAGATAGATATATATTTGTTGATAGAATTAATGTGATGCACCATGTACAGATGCACTTTAAAAAGGCAGAAATTGGGATCTCAATGTATCCATTTAAATTTTTTCCCCTTTTCCTTTCTAAGATTTTATTGGGGAAGGGCCAGCCGAGTGGCTCAGTTGGTTAAGAGCTCACTCAAGAGTGCAAGCTTTGGCCGGCTGAGTGGCACAGTGGTTAAGCACTGGCTTGGGAAGCCAGTGGCCCCGGTTCGGGTCCCACATATGAGGGCCAGTGACACTGCCCTAAAAAAAAAAAAAAGTGCAAGCTTTGAGCAACAGGGTTGCCAGTTTGATTCCCAGCCCGAGCTGAGCTGCCAACAGGTGGCAGGATGGCTCAGCTAAAAAAAAAAAAAAAAAAAAAGATTTTATTGGGGAATTGGGGGAAAGGAACAGCGTTGGGGAATCAGGGAAGGGGAACAGACAAGTTGCTGTCCGTTTTATTGTTCTTCAGTCTAGTTGTGGAGGACGTCGCTTCAACTAACCCACGTTGGTATTATCATTGCGCTCTCCTCGCGTGAGGCAGTCGCTCGTGTGCCATTGGTCAGCAGCTCAAGGCGGCTCACAGCATCTCACGCTGGCTGCTGGCCCCTCACTGACAGTAGCTCACAGGCACCCACTGCGGCAGGGGCTGCAGCCTACATGGTCGCCAGTGACTCACGGCAGCCCAGCTCCAGGTAGAGTTATTGTTCACCATCTTATCTGTAGAGGGTGCAGCACCACTGGCCCTCATGTGGGATCCGAACCAGGGCCCTCCTGCTCAGCGCTGGCGTCCCAAGCCAACAGTTAACCAAAGAGCCCATTTCCCCTTTTTCGTGACATAGTCTTTTTTTTTTTTTTTTTTTTTTAAGCTGAGCCATCTGTTGGCAGCTCAGCAGCTGCTCAGCTCAGGCCAGGAATCCAACGGGCAACCCAGTTGCTCAGAGCTCACACTCTTGAGCCAGCTCTTACCCAACTGAGCCACTCACCTGCCCTTCCCCTTTTTCTTAATGGAGAAGACTGAAGACTTGATAGGGTAAGTAGACACTCTAAAGCTGCACAGGCCAGTGAGGTAATAAATATAAATGGATAAGCTAAGCCTAAAGGCTGAACAAACAGATTCAGACACTAGGAGGCAGAGCTGAACTAACTTCTCCCAAGGTCCCGCCTCCACCTCTTTGTCCCATCCCTTATCTCCTCCCCTCCTGAAAGGCTTCATTGTCACTCCTTTCGCTTGGGCTGTGGTGAAGCAATTTCCGCCCTGAGAAGGATGGGGCTTCAGTCTCCTACTCTCGCGAGTACTCGTGGCCGAAAGAGAAAAGGTGGTGAACATATTTCAACCTTGCATTTTTCCCTGGGTTCCGCATCACAGTTCCGCCCTTACTACCCCCACTTCCGGCCAGAAAAGCCACTTCCACGAGGAAAACGTGTGTGTGGAGAGGGAGGAGGGCGGTCCGTCCCGCTAGAGGCGCCAGAAGTGGCTACGTCTGTTTCCTGCCCACCCAACTGCTTAACTTCCGCCATCACAGTCTCTTCTGCGGCTGTTGCTTCCATCCCTGATCAACTAAAATAAAACCAGATACCCCAGCTCAAGACGGGACCTCTCTCCTCTATTACGCTCCGGGAGAAGCAAGAGGTGGAGAAGAAACAGGTCCCCAGGCCCCTGCCTTTCGGTCCCTTCACTACAAACCCATGTTGGCGGAAGTGAAGCCCAATGCGCCCGGAGAAAGGCGGGGCCGCCGTGTCTAATCTGCTCTCGCGAGCTCTCGGAACCCTCGCGAGACCCGACGCCCGATTTGTGCGCCCGGGAAACCCCGTTGCTCCCTTTCCCCTGGCTGGCAGCGCGGAGGCCGCACGGTAAGCCCGGTGCTCTGGTGCAGGCTGGACGCGGGGCGTCGGGACCCGACTCCCCAGCCCCAGACGCGCGCCTAGGGGCTCCAGGGTGTCCGCGCGGGGCGGCCCCGCCCCCTGCAGCCGCGGCCACGTGCGAGCGGCAGGCCCGGACATGCCGGGTTGGCGCGGTCCGGAACCGAGACTGGGCCTCGTAGGCAAGCAAGTGTGCCGAGGTCCCCAGAATTAGGGGCTGCGGTCCTACAGCGTCTTCACAAACGCGGGCGGCTTGTGTTCGTGCGGTTCATAAAGCCGTGGGCGTCGGTGAACTCCAGGACTCAAGAGGCGCCGGGGCCGTGAGGGCTGGGAGTTGAAGTAGGGCCTTTGGAAGTCGGGGGAGGGCGGCGGTTTAGGTCGCTTTGGGGCTGGGTCCCGACCTCCGTCGGTCGTCTCCGCGAGTCCTGTGTTCACACGCGTGGTTTTTTCGCAGATGCCTGGAGTTACTGTAAAAGACGTGAACCAGCAGGAGTTCGTTAGAGCTCTGGCAGCATTCCTCAAAAAGTGAGTGGGGACTGAGGTTCAGCGTGGGTGGAGGCAGTGACCTTTGCCAGGCCCTTCAGGGTACGCAGGGCCATCTTCTAGTAGGGGAGACTTATTGGAGGTCTCAACGTGGAGTCCACCCTTTCTACCTGAGGCCTGGGTTGTGTTTGAGTTTCAGCCTTTTTGTTTACATTCTGGGACACATCTGGCTCCCGTCGTGTTGAGGGGAGGGGATTTAGGGAATGAAGGGGCTTGTGGAGATTCCTGAATTGTGCCTTTCTTACTCCAGGTCCGGGAAGCTGAAAGTCCCTGAATGGGTGGACACTGTCAAACTGGCCAAGCATAAAGAGCTTGCTCCCTACGATGAGAACTGGTTCTACACACGGGCTGGTAAGGAATTGGGGCCTTGGGCGAGGTGGGGGGAAACGGAGTGATTCCTGGCACAGACCATTACCTCCTGTCCCCCTGAGTTCGTAACTCCTGCCACCACCCCTGCCCTTCCCCAGGATAGCAAGAGAGAAGAAATCTCTAACTCGGGCACTGTGTGCTTTGTGGGACATTCAATAATTCATGCCCTGAATCTGTTTCTTCATTTGTAAGGTGTGTGTGAGGACCTGTGGCTTCCTCTGAGTCTTGAGGGAAACCCAGGGACAACTGAGTGTTTGTATTTTGCTTAGAGATGGTTTTAGAGACAGGCATTATTGTCTTTCCAATGTCTATGGGAATCTAGACTCCCTGAGTCGTTCCTAACTAAGTGGTTGGGGATCTGGCCAGATCATTCCTTGCTGTAAATATTGACAAGTCTCAAATGTTCAGAAGAAAACCGTACTGTCCTCCTGTGATTGCTTTCCAGTACCCTTTTTATTCATCTTCCAGTAATAACAACCTGGAAGATTTGCAAGTGTAGCTCCTGACTGCACAGTGCTAGCTAGTTTTCATCTGTCCTTAACTTGGGGGTGGGGTGGGGGTCGGTGCTGGATTGTGCCGAGGTGGCAGCTTCTGCACAGGCCTTTGTTAAGATCCCTCAGCCTCTCCAACCTTCCTCTTCTGTAAAGTGAGAAGCAGAATTTGGAAATTGACAAAACTTCACAATGGCCTTGAGAAGAGTTGGCCTTGGTGCACGTTGCCCAGCGCTTCAGAATACGTACTTTGTAGATTGGTGGTGCTCTCGTGCATCAGATGTCCATGGAGTCCATTCTGCTGTCAGGCCCTAGACTGGGCACAGGCGCCACCATGACTCAGCCACAGCCTCTGATTCCTGAGGACTAAAAGGTTAACTCTTACGAGGTAGGAAGAGTGGGTGGCATATCTACTACCCACCTACAATTATGCTTTTAGAAAGAAAATGGGATTGGTGAAGAGAAGCCGACTTGACTTCCCTGAGCACACAACAGTGATGGGGCCTGGACAAGACCACCACCCATCTTGGGAAGCAAGGCTGCCTGGTCCTGAATGTTCTTTGGTAGTGCCCCACAAGTCAGTAGGTCAGGATAGCTTAGTGTTTAAAATTAAGAAAAAGACTAATAGTTTTCACATTTGGTTATGTGAATATACGTCCATATTTTGTTTAATTTAAACCTATCAAAAACGTCTCAGGGCCGGCCGAGTGGCGCGGTGGTTAAGCGCTGGCTTGGGAAGCCAGTGGCCCTGGTTCGGTCCCACATATGAGGGCCAGTACACTGCCCTCAAAAAGAAAAAAACCTCCCAAACAGGACTGGTGTTTGCTGTTTTGTAGTTGGTGTCAGGAAAGTTAAGTGACATGCTTGGGGTCTGCCAGCTAGTGGTGCCACAATACACTCCACCCTTGTCATGACTGAAGCAAGGAGCCTCCAGCTTTCTCCCATTGGCAGCATTTCATACTTTATTTTTTAGGTGGGGAGAGATCAATGAGAAATGGAGTTGAGACTCAGTAATTTACATTCACTGTAGTCTCTTTCTGCCCACCACCATACCTCTTCCCCATCATTTTAGCACTGGGGTGTGTCCTCTTCTGCCTCCTGATCTCCCTTCCTCAGGGGTTTCCAAAGCTCCCATGTTTGCCTCCCTTTCCCAGCTGCCCTGATAGCATGGTGGTGGTTCTAGACTGAGGTCTGTTGGGGACACATCTTCAGCAGAGGCAGAGTTGCAGTTGTGACACTATGCAGCCTACAAAGTGTAAGGTATTTACTGTCTGGCACCTTACAGGAGAAGTTTACCAACCTCTATTCTAGAGTACTGCCTAGTTTAGTGCTCAGCTTATGCTCTGGGCAAGTTGGAGTCAGGAGACACTCATTTACGAAAGAGGAAACAGGCACAGACAGGTGAAGTGACCCCGGGAGGGCTTGGCAGGCTAACTCCAAAACCAGGGTCTGCTGTATTTGCATTTTCCCTTTGCTGGGTCATGGGGCTTGACCTGTTTTGCCCTCTCGGGTTTGGAGCTAAAGCGGAGTTGTGTGTTTTTCTCCCCTTAGAAGTTGAGCAGAGAAGGGTCAAAGGCAAAAGAACATCTGGGAGCCTTCGTTCCCCACTTTATGATTCAGTAGGTTCAGGATAGGGCCACGATTCTGAACTTAAAACCAGCAGTTGAGAAGCTGAGCTGTGAAGATATTTTCAAGGTGTTGCTTGGTCTGCCACATGCTCGAGTGCAGTGTGACCCTTGTAGCCTAGTGGCATAGCAGGACACACAGCTGCTCTCCCTTGACTAGACTCACAGTGGGTTGGATGAGCCTACATGGTCCCTCCTGAACAAGGTTTCCCAAGAAGGGTGGGTTGCCACCCCAAGGAGCAGAAGGTCTTTGGAGGGACTGAAGGAGGTGCCATTTGTGACAGCAGCTGGATGGCTTGGATTTGTGGGGTTACAGCTCCACTTCAGAAAGTGGGGCTGGGGGCTGGGTCTCAAGGGCTTAGGAGAGGAGGGTGCAAAAGAGGTCAGTATTTTGTAGAACTTAGTATTTCAACTGTTAAAGCTTGCAATTTGTGAAGCTAATACACTTCTCCCTTGTACTACCTGACAGCACTCCAGATAATTTTATATAGTGTTCAGAAAATTTAAACCCACCCCATCCCATTGAAACTATAGGTTAGGCTTTACTAGAGCTTATTCGCTGCCAGCCCCTGCTCAAGATTTAAGTAAGCCATTTACTTCAGAAACACCACAAACCTGAAAGGTGAGTGGACTCTCACAGCTGATCAGTAGTGGTGTTGAAATTCAAACCCTGTCTACCGGATAGCTCAGGACTTGGCCACCCCTTTCCATATCAAGCTCAGGCCAGGACTGGTCTGAGCACTGACCCCAGCTTGGCGAGACTGAGTTGGATGTCCCATTTCTGATGCTCAGCCTCTTCTGGTGTCTGTACGTTGGAGTGTTCATCTTACCCCTTCCTCAGTCTGTCTTCTCTCCAATCCTGGGTACAGCCCGAGTGGAAGAGCAGATCTCCACCCAGAACCAGGGCATGGCCAATGACGGGCGCAGGAGGGGTGGCGTTTGGTGTTGGGCATTTGCACTGGTCTTAAAGGGCGGAGTTTTCCAGGGATGTCACTTTTGGTCAAAAGATTGTGGGTGGTCGTGACAAGTCTGGGGAAAAGAGCCCCATCGTCCAGAGAGAGAGAGTGATATACCAAGTGAGCCTCTTCATCCTGGCAGGGGGTGGGTGGTTTGGTGCCTGGAAGTGGGGCAGAGTAGTGGTGTTAGGGGGAAGGTTGGGATAGAAAGAACCAAAGAGTGGTGGGTTTTTTGTTTTGTTTTTTTGTTTGTGTTTTGGGTTTTTTTTGTTGTTTTTTTTTTAAAGATTTTATTGGGGAATTGGCAGAGGGGAACAGCGTTGGGGAATCGGGGAAGGGGAACAGACAAGTTGCCGTCTTCTTGTTCTTCAGTTTAGTTGCGGAGGATGTTGCTTCACTGTTGGTATCGTCATTGCGCTCTTCCCGGATGAGGCAGATCGGTCGCTGGCCTCTGGATGTCGCTCACCGCGGCTATTGGCAGCTCACGCTGGCTGCGGGCCACTCACTGTAGCCTATGGCAGACCACTGCAGCAGGGGCTGCAGCCCACACCATCACCGGGGCTCGCACAGCCCAGCTCCAGGTGGAGCTGATGTTAGCTGTAGAGGGCAGTGTCACTGGCCCTCATGTGGGATCCGAACCGGGGCCGCTGGCATCCCAAAACCAGCGCTTAACCAATGCGCCACTCGGCCGGCCCTGTGTTTTGTTTTTTTGAGGGCAATGTCACTGGCCCTCATATGTGGGACCAAATCGGGGCTGCTGGCTTCCCAAGCCAGTGCTTAACCACCACGCCACTCGGCCGGCCCCAGAGTGGTTTTTAAGTGAGCAGACACTGCAGGCAGTGAGACCAGAGAGAGGCTGCACTGTTGGCTCCCAGAAGCCCATGGCTGTATCTGAAGACCATCAGGGCAGGAGGGGACTGGGAACAAGTGTGGAACTGCTCTAGGAACAGCAGCTGGAAGGGAGAAGGAACCCACCCCAGCTCAACATTGGAGGGTCATGGACATGGCCCAGCAGCAGGCTCTTAGCAGCAAGTAGTTACAACATGCTACTGGCCTCTGGGGGCCCTGTCTTTGAGCTCCCAACCAGGCAGGGCCATGTAATGACTGAAGTCTGGGTACGTCAGTCCCAGTTCTTCAAACTTCAGTGGCCTCCTAAGGCAGTTAACCAGAACAGTCTCAAGGAGCTATCCATCCCTCCAGAGCTCTGCGACATAAGGCCAGTAAGTACCCTGGGAGGCCTGTTTGTTTTTATCTAAAAGAGAACAGTACCTGACACATTCGCATGGGACATGTTCACGTTAACCCTGGTCTGAAGGATCATTACTCTTGGTTCTCAGATGAGGGTAGATGACTTGCCAAGGCCACACTGTCAGGCCAGCTAAGGCTGTCTTGATGTCTCAGAGAGTGTGAAAAGCAGGTGGTACAGAGCCTGGCAGGCAAGTGCTCCACATGAGCAGACGTGTGGGAGCATTTTCAAGGAGCCTAGCCCGGTGGACCAGGGACTTGCGTAAACCAGTCTAGGGACGAGCCCCCGTGTCCGCGGAGGGGGCGATACACAGTCCAGGTTGGGGTCTTGGCCCTGCCCCCTATTACCTCCAAGATCTCTAGGGCTGAGGGGGCTCAGCTGCATTCAAGTGGCAGTAGGTCCCTTCTCTACTTTTCTGCTCCTTAGGCTTACGGCAATGGACAGTCGTGCCTTAAAACATTTGTTAGGCTCTACCCACAGACCCTTGGGTTCAGCTTCACAGCACTACAGCTAAGGCAGTAACAGCTAAGAAGGTTGGCCAGGGACGGGGATTCCCTGCCCAGTTACATTGCTGTAGCAGTCCCTCCACTGCTTAGGTGTCCCTGTCTCCTGCGCTGGCCATGGGACGGGGGATGGGGGGGTTCAGATACTGGGTCTCGGAGTGTGTGCTGTTTCCCCGGCTATAAGATAGCTGCCACACACAACTATATATGTGTGACCTTGAGCGAAGCCTGCCTCAGTTGTGGAGAGGAGCCTTCTCTGCCTGAGAAGGGTCCTCATCTCCCCTTGCACCTCACCCAGCTTCCACAGCACGGCACCTGTACCTCCGGGGTGGTGCTGGGGTCGGCTCCATGACCAAGATCTATGGAGGGCGGCAGAGAAATGGTGTCATGCCCAGCCACTTCAGCAGAGGCTCCAAGAGCGTGGCCCGTCGTGTCCTCCAAGCCCTGGAGGGGCTGAAAATGGTGGAAAAGGACCAGGATGGGTGAGCAAAGGAGGGGAAGGGAAGCTGGGAAGGGGAGGTGATGGAGGAGCCCGTGGGCCGGATCACCGATAATGAAGTTGGGTGGGCTGTCTGACCTCCCCCATGTGGAGAGGTGCGGGTCTGTCCCTGCACAGGCCTCGCAGGTGGCAGGGATTCTGCAGAAAAGCAAACAGCCAAGGGCCCCACCCGACCTCTGTAGCTGACTACCCTGGGCTCCAGGAAGGTAATTTAGTGACTGTCTACTTTCATTAGCCTGCTCGTTAACTTTTCCCAATTGATTTTTCAGGGCTTTTGATCTAATGCTTGCACAAATGACACCCCTCAGCTCCGGGCGGTGGGGAGGGGGGACATTCCCATTCCTGCCCCCAGCTTGTTAGAATGTAGCTGGTAGGGGCGCCCTCAGTGGGACTTGGCTGGTAGCATGTGGTCCCGTGGCCAGGTGCCTTTATGGGAAGCCTGGCTTTCATCCAGAAAGGGCCTGACAGAAAAGGAGTTGAGAGCCTGCACTCACCAGGGCCTGCATGACCCTTCTCTCCCCCAGGGGCCGCAAACTGACACCTCAGGGACAGAGAGACCTGGACAGAATCGCTGGACAGGTGAGGCCTGGCTGCAGGCGGGGGCAGGGTCCCTCAGTCACTGCCTGGGTGTTTCCTGAGCCTGGGCCTCCTCAGATCAGAATCCTCCCCTGGAAGGAAGGCATAGCCCAGGCTGGTGGGAGTCAGGAGGGCTTCCTGGCGAGCGGGCAGGAGCAAGCATTTAAGCATTTAACTGACTACTTTCTGGAGCTAGTTGGAAATGTGGGTGCCCAGGGTAAAGGGAACCCACGGTGCTTGTTCAGGTCCTGCTCCTCTTTCCAGGTCAGCCTTCCACAGATTCTGGCGGCACGTTTCCTCCATGCTTACTGAGCATCAGGTGGGGGTGGGGGAGTGGGCAGGCTGGTTCAGGACTCAGGTCTCCATCCACATGATTGACTGGACACTGGGACAGCCGATTCATCTGGAGCCAGTCTCCCTGTCTAGAGTGATCTCTTGTCCACCACATGAGAGGGTTGGTGGTGAGGATTCAGCAAACTACAGAAGTGGGAGCCCCAAGGGTCTGGCATAAACCCCACTGTTGGTTTCTTTCTGTATCATTGACTCAGGCCTCCTACAAGCCTTGAACTGTTGAGTCACTTAGTCAAGTGTCAGAAGAGAAAGAAAGGTGTCAGCCCTTTGAGAGTCAGGGGTGGGCTGAAAGGTGAGCTTTTGCGGAGCAGGGCCTGGCACAGACATTGGCGTGGATGACACGGGGCAGTGGGCAGTATTGGAATCCCACTCCAGCGTTCCTTGAGTCCCAGTTGATGCTTCTGTAAAGTGGGGAAATATCTGGGGTTGTGAGGATTAGGTGAATACATGTGAGACCACAAATCAGGATTCCTGATGTCCTGTGGGCAGTGGGTAGCTGAGTACAAAGTGCTGGAACACAGACCCCATGGCTGATCTTAATTATTCCTCTGTCTTTTCCCACAGGTGGCAGCTGCCAACAAGAAGCATTAGAACAAATGATGCTGGGTTAATAAATTGCCTCATTCGTAATTGTGGTCTGGGTCTCTTGATTGGCTGCTTTTCTTATGTTTAGGGGGCATGAAGAAGGAGCACTTCCCTTCTCTTTGAAAGAAAGGCTGTCTGTGGCTGCCAAAGCCTGAGGCCCAGCCTTCCGAGTTCAAACAACTCTGTCCCAAGTGGACAAGATGTCCCAGCTGGTCGGTGGGTGGGCCAGGACCCAGAGTCCTATATCCTCCTGCCTTTGCAGTACTTGGAAAAGGAGAATCTGAAAGAAGTGACTGTTTAAGTTGGGGCCTGGGCCTCAGATGCTTCTGCCTTGGAGGTGGGTGAGGACCCGGCCTTCACAGCAGGGGAGCTGTGGATGCCTGCTGTGTACCTCCTTTCTCTAGCCTACACCAATGGGGTAGTTCTGCCTGAACTTGCACTTTTGCCATTTCGGTGGCCTTTGCCCTGCTGTGAAATGAAGCTAATTGCACCCACCTTGGGTTGTTGCACAGTTGGGTTGGGGTATTAAAGAGGTCCCAAGGAGCAAGCAAGCTGGGACCTGGCTGCCACTTAACTCCCTCCAAGGGAAGAGACAGCTCCCGTCGTCAAAGCCTCTGGTCCTACATGGCGATTGGCTCTCAGCACCAGTGGGGCGGGATCTCTTCCTGCGATTGGTCCCCTGATCGGGGCGCCAAACCGAAAGACGCCCTGGGGGCGTGTACCCAGCAGCGGAGGGACGAGTTTGGGAAGGGTGCGCCTCACCGCCCCATGTGACCCGACCCACCTCTAGTTGAGAAAATGCTGGGCTTGAACTGGCTTGGCTGAGGTTAACCCCAGTCCAAGATACTGGGTATTTCCTTGCAATGCCAAGCCTGGAATGGCGGGTTCAAATTCCAATTCTGCCCCTAATTCCGTGCGACCGTGAGCAACTTAGTGCCCCCTGACCCTCCGATCCTGTTTGCAACGCTGCTTACTCCGGAGGGATTCAGGACATTACACCATGTAGATGGTGCTGTGGCTCTGAGTTGCACATCTGGCTAACAGCCATTTGGTGTTACCCAATTTAAGACCAGGATGTTCAAAGTGGAAAGAAGATCAAAGAATCCTACACTCCGTGAGGAATGAAGCTGTCATCCCTCCCAGCTCAGTTCATCCGTGCTGGAAAATTCGTACTAAACACATACTTAGAGCCTATCACATGCAAGGAGCTTTATAAATTATATATAAATACTATATACCATCTCACAGTGTAACCCCGTGAAGTAGGTGCCAAAAAGCACCTGTAGTTTGGAGAAAGGAAGTTTGGGTAATGTGCCTGATGTCCCGTAGCTAGTGGGTAGCAACGCCAGCATTCCAACCCAGACAACCTGGCTCCAGCCACAGACTCTAGCCACTACATTGCACTGTCACTTGGAAGTGAGGGAAATGGGAAAATGAGGCGCAAAGAGTTATGCTCCTGGGCATGGCCATGGGCCAGTCACTCCCGTTCTGGCCTCTTTCCTTTTTTGACCATTGAGATTGAAGACATTTCCCAGAGTTGCCATGAGAACACAATGGCAAGCATCTGGTTCCCACGCACAGCGCCAGGCACTAGGGGTGCTGGATCAAGGGGAGGTGGAGGTGCTCAGTACCCCTGCCGGGCCTGAGAGGGCCGGCGATCCTGCAGACGCGCCTCTCCACCGCTAGGGGGCAGACGAGGGCCTGAAAACCGGGCCTGCCACCGAGGGATAGTGAAAGAGATGAATTTCTAGAGCTGTAGCATCTAAATACAGGTTTTTTCCTGGGAGAGGATCATAAGGAGGAACTGAAGCACAGAGGGGCTAATGACCTGCTACACATCGAGGGTTCCCACAGAACACCTGGGTCCTTGGAGGGGAGGAGGGAGGGTCCCAGAGCCAGAGAAGGGGATCTGTGCCAAGCATCAGAAGGGGATCTGTGCCTCACAAGGTGGGGGGATTGTGCCAAGATTACAGAAGGAGAAACTGAGGCTCAGACGACCGTCAGTTGGCAGAGCTGAGATTCAAACCTAGGAATGGTGACTCTTGATGCCCATGCTCTTCTGTGTGGGTGACAGTTGCTTTTTAAAAAATAATGAAACACTTCAAGCACGCAAACCAGTATACATAATGCATAACCGTTTAACAAAGACTCATGAGCCCACCACCCAGCTTAAGAAGTAAAACAAGACATAAAATGGAGACAGATAAAGCCCTCTGTGTACCCTTCCCAGTCGCAACCTCCTGGCTTCCCCCAGAGGTAACCTTTCTCAGGAATTGGATGTCACTCCCCTGCACTGTTTTACACCTTCACTGCAGATGCACGTGTCCCTAACAGCGCACAGTGCTGTTTTGCGTTTTGGAAACAAGTCAACTGTATCATGCTACAATATCTTTTTTCTCACTTTCCTGTTTGTTCTCAGATGTAGCCGTGTGGACACGTGAAGCCCCACCTTTTCTCCTGCTGTGTACTGCTCCATTGGCTGACTTCACCACAATGTATGCATCCATTCTCCTGTAAACGGGTTTTCATTTGTTTCCCAGTTTTTGCTACCAAAAATCTCCCTGCAATGAATTTTTTTCCTGTGTGTCTTCGTGTGTGTGTGTGTGTGTGTGTGTGTGTGTGTGTGTGTGTGTGTCTGTGAAGGTCCCCTAACTGCTCACAAACATTTCAACAACCTTATATCATTCCCCATCCCAAGCGCTCAGACCTCACTTCCCTCCTACTTGACATAAAATATACTAAAATGAACCTGAGCACACAGCGATCTTTTTTTTTTTTTTTTTGAAGGCAGTGTCATGTGGGACCCGAACAGGGGCCGCTGGCTTCCCAAGCCAGCTCTTAACCACCGCGCCACTCGGCCAACCCACACAGTGATTTTTGAATCCCTGTTCCACCAGACTGTAGAACACTAGGCAAATGACAGTGACACTGTCACCTCTCTGGGCCTCAGTTTCCTCCTCTGTTCAATGGGGTGAGGGACTACCTTGCCCGCTTGCAGGCAAAACTGAAATGAAAGAACGTCAAGAAAGATCCCATCATGGCTGTAACTCCTTGGGTGCCAGGAACGTCATCTCGTGTCACAACACCAGGGAGATATTCTTACCCTCATCTCTTGGATTAAAAATGCCAAGACTGGGCCGGCCGAGTAGAGCGTTGGTTAGGAGTTGGCTTGGGACACCAGCTCTGAGAAGCAGGTCCCAGGGTTCAGATTCCACATATGAGGGCCAGCGACGTTGCGCCCTCTACAGCTAAGATGGTGAACAACAGCTCCACCTGGAGCTGGGCTGCCATGAGTCACTGGTGACAGCCATAGGCTGCAGTGGGGCTGGCCAGCAGTGGGCTTGAGCTTTCGTGAGCTATCGTGAGCTGCCATCCAATGGCCAGCAAGTGACTGCCTCACCCATAAAGAGCACAATGATAATACCAACATGGGTCAGTGAAGCCATGTCCTCCACCACTAGACTGAAGAACAAAGGACAGCAACTTGTCTGTTCCCCTTCGCCAATTCCCCAAAAAAAATCTTTTTTAAAAAATGCCAAGACTTGGGCTGGCCAAGTGGTGTGTCGTTTAAGAGCTGGCTTAGGACGCCAGTGGCCCCGGTTCGGATCCCACATATGAGGGCCAGTGACACTGCCCTCTACAGCTAAGATGGTAAACAACAGCTCCACCTGGAGCTGGACTGTTGTGAGTCCCCGGGACGGCATAGCTGCAGCCCCTGCTGCAGTGGGCTGCCATAGGCTAGAGTGAGTGGCCTGCAGCCAGCATGAGCTGCCAAGAGCAGCTGTGAGCAGCTGTCCAGAGCCTGGCGACCGATCTGCCTCACCCAGGAAAAGCACAATGATGATACCAACATGGGCCAGTGAAGCAACGTGCTCCACAACTAGACTGAAGAACAAAAAGATAGCAACTTGTCTGTTCCCCTTCCCCGATTCCCCAACGCTGTTCCCCTCCCCCAATTCCCCAATAAAATCTTTAAAAAAAAAAAAATGCCAGGCCGGCTGAGTGGCGCGGTGGTGAGGCGCTGGCTTGGAAAGCCAGCAGCCCCGGTTCGGGTCCCACATATGAAGGGACCCTCAAAAAAAAATGCCAAGACTTGGGGGGTGGCCAGTTAGCTCAGGTGGTTAGAGCGCAGTGCTCATAACACCAAGGTTGCCAGTTTGATCCCCACATGGGCCATGGAGCTGCGCCCTCCACAACTAGATTGAAGACAACTACTTGACTTGGAGCTGATGGGTCCTGGAGAAGCACACTGTTCCCCAATCAAATCCTTTTAAAAAATAATAATTACTGGGGCTGGCCAAGTGGCACGGTGGTTGTGCGCTGGCCTGGGAAGCCAGCAGCCCAGGTTCGGGTCCCACATCTGAGGGCCAGTGACACTGCCCTCCAAAGGAAAAAAAAAAACAATAATTATTATTATTATTATTATTATAAAAAATTTTTAAAAGCCGGGGCAGCCAGGTGGCTCAGTTGGTCAGAGCGCAAGCTCTGAGCAACAGAGTTCCTGGTCTGATTCCCACATGGGCCAATGAGCTGAGCCCTCCTCAACTAGATTGAAGACAAAGACTTGAGCTGAGCTGCTGGTGGGCAGCTGGATGGTTCAGTTGGTTAGAGAGCTGTGCTCTTAGCAACAAGGTTGCCTGTTCAACTCCTGCATGGGATGGAGGGTTGCATCCCCCACAACGATTGGGTTGTCAGAAGAGCCATGATGCATTTTTGCAACAAAAAACATAGAAAAAATACGTCATGACTTTTCCAACAACCCAATAGACTGAAAAAGGCAACTGGACTTGGTGAGCTGCGCCCTCCACAACTAAGACTGAAGGACAACAACTTAACTTGGAGCTGATGGGTCCTGGGAAAAACACACTGTTCCCCAATAAAGTTAAAAAAAAAAAAAAAGAATGCCAAGACTTGGAAAGGGAAGCCACCACTTAGTCATAGAGCCAGTCGCCTACCTCATTTATTCCTCATGAGCATTAATATTAACCAACATTTACTGAGCACCTACTATAGTAATATGCCAGGTGCTGTCTTCAGGGCTGTGCATCACAACCCCTTTAAATCCTTGTTTCCAACTCCACAAAGTGAGGACACAGAGGCTCAGAAAGGGGACAAGTTTTGCCCAAAGCCAGTAAGGGACAAAGACCAAGCTCAGAGTCACTGCCCTGTCTGCCTACACACACCAGCAGGCACCCCAAACTCTGGCTCTTTCAGGCTTGCCAGTGATGAGACAGACCTTGAACTGGCCTCTTCCCCTACCCAAGCCACCTCCCCTCAGGGGAATTGTGGCCACCACAGGTGCAGGGAGCAGTTCCTCTCCTCTTACATCCTGAAGCACACTGGCAGGGGGCCGTCCCCTGGCCTGACAGCTGAAGGGCCCAGCAGTAGGGCCAGTGGAGCTGATCTCCGGCAGGGCTGGGCAGGAAGTGGGGTGGAGTTTGGGGCCCACCAGAGGTAGAATCTAGTACCCCAGGACGTCTGCAGCCCAGTCGAACCAATCCACTAGGAGAAGATGCCTGGGGGTCCCAGAGTCCTCCAAGGCCCACCTACCATCATCTTCTTCCTCTTGATCTCTGCTGCTGGCCTGGGTACAGGCCTGGGTATGTGGCGAACAGGCTGTTGCCAGGCAGGCTGTTGCCAGGCGGAGGGGGTCGGTGACTGGGGAGAATGGAGAGGAGGCACAGGCAGAGGGCCAAGAGGGGAGTGGAGGGGAGCCAGCAGGAGGGGAGTTAGGAAATGCCCATGTAGAAACTGCGTCTGTCTGGTTGATTGTACCAAACAGACCTATGGGAGGCTGGAAGAGGCTTGGTGACATTGAAGGGGCATCCACTGTCTCATGGAGGGAGACAGGGGTAAGAGGTGCCTTCCCACCCCCTCCTCTCCACAGGTCAAAATAAGGAACTAAGGTTGCCCTTGATGAAGCTTCAGAGGTGGGGCAGGAGGAGACTTTGGGGAGTGCTCAGCTTCAGAGAAAAGAAAAAGCTTTCTCAGCCGTGGCTCGGTGGTTAAGCGCTGGCTTGGGAAGCCAGCGGCCCCAGTTCGGTCCCACATATGAGGGCCAGTGACACTGCCCTCAAAAAAAAAAAAAAGAAAAGAAAAAGCTTTCTCTTTCTCTGCCTTGAATCCTGGTCACTCCCCTATGTAAGGAGGCCCTTCTCAGTGCTGAGGGAGGGGTGCCTCATGAACCCCCTCTCCCCCATCGCTATCCTCCCCCAGCTATACCAGCTGGCTGGGCTGTGACTACCTATTCGACCGAGGAGTTCAGAGAGGCAGTTGATCACCCAAGTTTATACTGGGAACCCAGATTGGAGCCTGTGACCCTGAGGTTGCTGCCTCCTTTCCCACCCCTTCCTCCTTCTCTCTTCCTCACCTCCTGCTTCCCTCTCCAGAAGAGGCAGAACAGCCTTGTGGATTGGACTGGGGCACTGGAAGCTGGGCCTTCCGGAGCTGTCAGGCTGGGCCGCTCTTGGCTCCCTCTCACCACCCGTTTTGCAGAGGCCCTTCCCTAACCCCCTAGCCCAGTCCAAGGACTGAACTCACCGGACCCCCAGGTTGACACAAGTTACAGAGAATGAGGGGCAGGCTCAGGGACACAGACAAGGCAGAACTGAAGACTGGCAGGAGGAAGCCCAGGGGGTGGAGTTTTGAACCCCCAGCCACTCCTGCTACCCTGAGCCTCTGCTATCTCACCTGAAAAATGGGATAATAAAAGAAATTACTAAGCGTTTTGTGAAGATTACACAAGATTAAGTGCCAGGTGCAGGGCTGGACTGGGGCTGGGGCTGGGAGAGTAGGCCGGGAAGGCCTTCAGGTGGGGGTGATGTCCAAACTGATTCTACGAGAAGCTGCCTGGGCAGGGGCACTCTGGTACTAGAGAACCAAGTATCCAAACGCCAGCGAGTTCAGTGGGACAGAGTGGGCATGGGGAGGATGGCAAGAGGTGGCGCTAGAGAGGGAAGTGGGGATCCCCTGATGTGTCACCACCTCAGGTATCTTACTCTCCTCCCCTAGCATGTCTTCTTCCCCCAAGGTGTGTCCTCTGTCTCCTCCCAGGGACGTCTCTCTCTCCTCCCCTAGGTACCACCCTCATTCCCACTCTCAACATCCTGTGTCCTCGGTCCCCCAGCCCCTCCCCAGGAGTGTCCTTATACTCCCTCCACATACACCCAGGAGTGCTGCAGCTGCAGAGGCCAGGGATGGGGCCTGTGTCCCCATCCAGAGTCCCTGACCCACCCACCTCTCCACAGGCTCCAAGAGGCAGACCCTGTGGGTGGACTGGGGCCCGCCATCAGTTACAGTGAATATAGGAGAGGACGCCATCCTCCACTGCAAGCACAATAGCAGCGGCACTGGCAGCCCAAATGTCTCATGGTGGCGCATCCTCGGAGGCAACTACACGTGGCCCCCTCAGTTGATGAACCAAAGTCTGGGCTCCGAGGGTGAGCTGATCATCAGATCGGTGAACAAGAGACATGGGGGCATATACAGGTGCCAAATCAACCATGGCAATGAGGTCCTGCGTTCCTGTGGCACCTACCTCCGTGTGCGCGGTGAGTGGCAGTCCTGACTCCGGGGTCCCACCACTTTGCAGCTGGGGACTCCAGGCTTCCTGTCTGTGAGGTGGGGACGCAGCCAGTACTGGCATTGTCGGCATCCTCACTCCCTGCTCGCACACACTGACCCATTTCTCACCTGCAGAGTGGGGGCTTCAGTGGGGCTTTGCTGGGGGTGGGGTGGGGTGCCAGGGCTCTGAGCAGCGCCCCCTCCTCACAGAGCTGACCGCCAAAGCCTTCCTGAACATGGGTGAGGGCACCAAGAACAACATCATCACAGCCGAGGGGATCATCCTGCTGTTCTGTGCAGTGGTGCCTGGGACATTGCTGCTGTTCAGGGTGAGCCACCTAGGACTGGGACCCTGACATCTGAGGGTCCCCACCTAAAGCTTGGGAGAATGATACACCCACCTCACAGGGGACTTGGGGGGGTGAACGAATTAATGCAACAGGGTTTTAAACGGTATTGGTGGGCGGCGTCCTTGCTCAGTCTCTCCTCAGGGCTGTCCTCACTGCCCTTCTCTAGAAATGTTCTCACTCTACCCCTCCCAGGGTGCCTCACTCTACCCACCCAGAGTGCTATATTCTCTCCTGACCCAGGAGTAATGTGGCCTTCCAGATGTAGCCAAGGCCAGGGAAGAAGATAGGGCCTGGGGGTCCTCCCATAATCTCTGATGTGCACAAGCCTCTCTTTAGGTCACAGGACTACAGCCATTTTCTTTCTTTCTTTCTTTCTTTTAAGAGAGCAGTGTCACTGGCCCTCATGTGTGGGATCCGAACCCGGGCTGCTGGCATCCCAAGCCAACTCTTAACCACCCCGCCACTCGGCCAGCCCCTACAGCCATTCTCTACAATACTTTTGTTGTTTACACATGGAGAATAATTAGGCAGGGGAGAGAACCAAAAGGATACTGACTTGGACCCAGAGAGACTTGCCACTTACCCAATATGTGCCTTTGAGCATGTTTCTTACCAGCTCTGGTAAAGCACCTCCTGGCAGCCAGGGGGTCCTATAAACATATTCTCCTCTCACACCTTCTCACTGAGGCTCCCAACCCCCCACAGAAACGATGGCAGAACATGAAGTTCGGGGTGGATGCCCGGGATGACTATGAAGATGAAAATCTTTATGAGGTGAGTGGAGAGGGGTGGACAGGTTAGGGGCAGGTGCCTCGGGGGTCTGACGGTGGGTCCTCATGGGGTTGGCTGGGGGCAGGGACCCAGGCATCAGGGCATTGAGGCCCACCAACATGTTTGTACCCCAGGGCCTGAACCTTGATGACTGCTCTATGTATGAGGACATCTCCCGAGGCCTCCAGGGCACATACCAGGACGTGGGTAGCCTCCACATCGGAGATGTCCAGCTGGAGAAGCCGTGACAGTGACCAGCAGGGCTGCCCCTGCCTGCTTGCTCCCAACTCCAGTGTCTCTTCCCCTCTCTTGAACCAGTTCTTTCCACAATCTTTCTTGGGAGTGTCTTGCATCAACTTCCCTATTAGAAGTGTTCTTTGCTTTTGTTCCCTCTAGATTATTCCCATTCCCCTGCACAAACCTTCAGTCCTCCCGCTGCTGCTTTTCCCAGGCTCACACCCACCCACCCACCCAGCGGGTAATGAGCCCTTAATCGCTGCCTCTAGGGTAGCTGATTACAGCAGCCTTGTTAGTGTCATCTCCCCCCTCCCGGCTCTGTCATGGCCACTTAGAGATAATAAATCCTTCCCAACAGCAGACCTTTGCAGGAGTCATGGATGTCATGGGGACTGCCCACCCTCCTCCCCAGGGACCCAGGAGTCCAGGCCACCAGCCCCTCCTCCCTCAGACCCAGGATTCTGGGCCCCTAGAAGCTGCCCACTCCCCACACCTGGAACCAGGTAGCCAGTCCTGGCTGCCCCCTGAGAGAAACAGGAAGAATCTTGGGGAGGGCTCCACCCAAACCATGGTTTCCCTGAGCAGGAGGGGACAAAGGGGGGAATGGAGGTGACCATAATTATCTATGTGTATCGAAGTCCCAGAATCACAGGGGACTACCTAGTGGGACTGGTACCAAATTCTTCTATTGTCAGTCCTGTTTGCTGGGAGTGGGTTTGTGGCAAGGAGCTTGGACAGTCTGGCCCTAACTTGGGAAAGGTGCGGAGATGCTGGGTCAATGACAGAGAGGCATAGAGATGTAGAGTTTCTGAGATAGAGAGGGGAGAAAAACTGGGACAGAAAGATAATGACAGAGACACTGAGATCGGGAGAGACAGCAGAAAGAGACAGAAAGGAAAGAAGGGTCCATAGAAACACAGACACGGAGAGGGTGACTCCTGGGACTCCAGGGAAAACAACAGGTAGGGAAATGACTGAGATGGCGATGCAGAGACGCAGCGATGGGAAGAGAAAGGCTCCGAGGGAGAATGTGACAGAGACAACGGGAACCGTGGGAAAGACCCGAGAGGAGAAAAGGGGAGAAAGAATCAGAGAGAGGGCCACGGGCAGAAACTGAGACAGGAAGACGGAAAGACACACGGAGACGGGAGGCAGGGAGGTTGCTGCGCAGACCGAGGAGGGCGCAGGGCGAGCCTCTCCCCACTGCCCCGCCGGGGGATGCGGGCGGACACCACGCCCTGCAGACCGACGCACAGACCCAGCCGGGAGAGGTCGGGCGGGGTCGGGGCGGGAGCGACGCCCGTGGATCCCCGGCGGAGCGGGGCAAGGCGGGGCCGCGCGGGCTGAGAGCAGGGGAAGGAAGCGGAGGTGCCGGGCGGGCGCGGGGCGCGGGCAGGAAGCGGGGAGGGGCGCGGGGCGGGGGCCTCCGGAAAAGCGCCCCAACTTCCTGCCCCGCCAGAGCCAGGAAGCGGGAGCCGGGACGCAGGGCCCGGGATCGCCGAACCCGACCTCGGGCGCCCCGCCGGCCACCTCCCTGCTTGGACCCCAGGTACGCCGTCGTGGCCCCGCCCGGCCTCCTCCCCTTGGCTGCTCGGGGAAGTGGGAGGAGGAGGGAGAGCGCTGGGGCGCTGCCGGCCGCAGCGGGGCCTCTTGGGGCACCTCTGAGCCAGAAGCCGCCCCTCCCTGGGCCTCAGTTTTCCCATCTGTCAAAGGGGACAAAGAGAGCAGAGCTCCTACCCGCCGAGTGCCCCGTAGGTGGGGTGAGGCATGCGAGGTCGGGGCAAGGCCTCCAGCTGTCCAGCGGAGGACCGATGAGCTCTCCCACCGCACGGGTGGGGAAACTGAGGCCCAGAGAGCAGAACCGACTCATCCCAGGGCACACGTCGTGAGACCGAGTGGAGCTGGGATTGGAACTCGCAGGTGCTTTTCGCTAAGTACCATCCTCCAATCCCGCGTGCTTTAGGACCACCTAAAAAGAAAATCGACAGTTAACGTCGTAGGCCACTGGGAAGCTGAAAGCTGTGGAGCGCATTTGAAAGCGTTTCTGGGAAGCTCTTTTCTCTGGGCCATTAAGTATACCGATATCTGGATTGTAGGGCATAGAGCTGACGATCTTCCTCCATTGTATAGATGGGAAGACTGAGGGTTGGAAAGAAGCAATTGCTTGCTCCAGGTTACACAGTATGTCAGAGGGAAAGGTACGCTTGAACGCAGGGTTTTTGCTTTCCAGCCCCTGCGGAAAGTGCCGTGTTGGGGTGGGGAGAATGCAGGGAGAACTAATGAACGAGCATTGGGAAATCAACTTTGGTTCCGAGTTAGGGAGGCAAGGTAGGGCGGGGAACCCAGTCTGAGAACTAAGTAAGGGCCGTGGTGACTCGGAGATCTCAGATTGAGTTTTGGCGTGGGGGGTGGAACCATCCTCACCTCGGCCCGCGGAGGTGGGGGCGGGGCAGGGGCGGGGCCCAGGGGAGTAACTGGAGCAGTCGAGATGCGGAAATGCCAGACCTCCAAGGCAGGCCAGAGCGGCCCTATCTGGCCAGCGTGGCTCAGTGGAGAGCTAGAGCGGCCCGCAGGAGGAGTAGAGTCGTCTGGCAGGAGGCAGGCTAGAGCGGCTGGCGGGAGGAGTGGAGCTGGAATCAAAGGTGGCCTCTGGGGTGGCTAGAGCGACTCGGAGGCGGGGGTGGGGGAGCCCGGAGCCGGCGCGTGGAGGCTTCGGTTCTGGCAGCTGCGATGGCTTCTCCGACCCGGAGCAGGTGAGGGAAGCGGCCCCCCGGCGGGTGTCAAACCCTGACTGCACGTCGGCCCCAGCATCCCTGGCAGTGCGCACTGCCTCGTCCCCTGTAGGATTTGGGGCCCGTTTAGACCCACCGCGTCCCATTTGGTTTGGGGGCTCGTGTAGACCCACCACGTTCCATGTAGATTACAAGATCCTACAGACACCCCAGGTTTCTGCTGGACCCCTGTGGAGTACCGGCTCCCTACAGACATGGAGTCCCCATCGATCAGTAGCATCCCCTAGAATTCAGGGCCCTGTAGATCCTGGGTCTGGGGACCACCACCCTCCCCTGTAAAATTCTGGTCCCCTTTTAAGTCTCCAGAGGTCCCATAGACTAGCCACGTTCCCTATGGTTTCATGATCATGTGTGACCCCCTGATCCGTGTAGGCCCACCATATGTCAAATAGAACCAGAGGCCTTATACATTCCAAGGGCCCCTTATGGACTCAACCTAACTATTCTGTATTTTAGGTTCTTTAAGGCTCCCAGAGGTTCTAGGAGACTAGGATCATCAACTCAATATTTTATAGACCCTGAGTCCTGCATAGACCCCAAGTGCCCATATTGTCCCCCACACGTGTCTGCTTTGCTCTAGGATCCCTACCCCTAAATTAACCCCTATCAACACCATGCACACAGCACTGCCACTGCTGGACTTCAGGCCTTGTCAGTTGCCTATGAATTCATCTGACAGCTTCAACTTATAATTTCCACCCTTTGTGGCAGCCCCTCATCCTCCATCTCCGAAGCAGCCTGTCCTGAGTCTTAAGACTCTGGAGCAGCAGAGCCAATCCTGTACTCCTCCCCAGGCCCACATATCCCTTACTTTCTCAGGCCCATAAGGAGACCTGCTGTGTCTCAGTCTTGGTTCAGATTTTAGTTTCCTAAGGTTGGGGTGGGGGGTTCCCCATGCTCTGAGGCAGTACATTCTGATAATTAAATGCATAAACTCTGAAGCCAGACTGCCTGGGTCTGAATACCGGTTCTGGTCCTTATGAGCTGTGCCTCAGTTTCCTCTTTTGTAAAACTGGCATAATAATACTGACCTCATGTGGTCACTGAGAGGATTAAATTAGTTAATATCTATAAAGTATTAACGCTGTGCCTGGCACATACTTAATGACACTTAGTACACATTAAGTGTTAGCTATTATTTTGTATTATTGTGACGAAAAATAAAGGAGATATGTGTCATGTGCATGATTTGGGGACTGCCTGGCACTGAGCACTCACTCAGATAACATGGGTCCTCTCCTGTGCCTTTTCAAATCTCCCTGCCTCTGTTGAGCCTGTCCACCCCTATGTGAGATGATCATGGACCCTCCATGTTCATGGTCATGTTTTCCAGCCCAGAAGTTGCAGCTGGAGGCCTGAGGATGGTTTTCCATCTCTCATAGGAATGAATAATAGTAGCACAGGGTGCTTGTGGCTGTGAGGGTTAAGTGAGTTACCATGTGAGAAGCTCTTAGAGCAATGCCTGGCGCCCTATAAGTGCTATGTAAATTTAGCATTCATAATAAATAATTGCTATTATTTTTCTGCCTTGGTTTGCAAATTTATTTATGTGAACATTTAATACTGCTCAAATCTTAACTTACCCAAGCTTGGATATTGGACAAATACCCTTTATGCAAAAGAATAAAAATGGTGCCTGCTCTGGTGAATCCATGGGATGGCATTTGGACACTCCGGAAAGCATCATTGTTTAGTGATCATAATCAAAATCATAACTAGCATTTATTGAATGGTAGGGAGGAGGCCTGTGGAAGAGGGAGAAAGGTGGGTCTCAGGCAACTAGGGTTATAAACAGTTCTGGGCTGTGGGGAGAGCCCCCCACTGATCCCCTCCACCCATTTCCACAGCTTTTCCCGCCTGACATGGGCTCGTGTGGCATTGGTCAGACTAATTAAGGACACAGAAGATGTCAGTGGGAAGACACAGGGAGAAGTGGAGACTTGACGGGATATGATAGGAGAGATGAGAGACAGCACATGAGGCAGCAACTCAGATCAGTGCGGGGGACAGTGGCTGCAGAAACTAGATGTGGGAAGACAGAGGCAGGAACAGAAGAGAGACAGGGCAAAGATAGAGTAGCAGAAGTAGGGATAGGGTGGAGTTGGCTGAGGGGTGGGGCACAGACAGTGGGAAAAATGAGACAGGTCTGAAGGAAGGGAGAGAAAAGGAGGAAACAGGGAGAAGACAAGCAAAGACAGGCAGAATCAAGGGAGAGACAGCCAGAGTGCTGTCTGGGGAAAGGGGAGTCAGCAAGACAGACTGACATAGGAAGACAGACACACCTTGGGGATGAGCTGAGGACCATTCCTTGTTTCCTAGGAGTAGAAGCCAGAAAGATACCACGTCCCTGAGGAAAAGAACTTGTGGGTCCAGGGACTCTTGGTCCCTGAGGGAGGAGGGTTCAGGGTTTTGTTTTCTTATCTGGAGAGAGTTGGGGGTTGGGGGGTTTGCCATTGTGATTTCCTGTCACAGGAAGTGGGGCTGGTGGGTTCAGAGGCAACATCCTGCCCCAAGCTTGTCACAAATCAGAGGAGAGCCCCAACACACCCCAATTATCTCCCTCCTTCCTCCCCTTTAACCTTCCCAACTCTGCTGGCCCCCAGCCCCTCCTCCCTCAGACCCAGGAATCCAGACCCCAAACCAGGAATCCAGGCCCCCAGCCCCCCTTCCCTCAGATCCCAGAGTCTGAGAGCCCCCAGCCCCTTCTACATTAGGGACCCCAAAATTGCAGGGTGTTGTGGCCACAGCTCTCTCATGGACCCAGGCTCCTGGGCCTCCAGCTTCCCCCGCCCCTCCTACACGGCTCCCTGTCCTTGGGCTCCCCGCCCTGGCTTGGCCTCTGAAGGGCTCTTTGTCGCCACACAGAGGCCCCATTGAGTTGCAGAGGCCCGATGGGGGAAGGCTGTTTACTCACCTTCACACCTGGGCCAGGAATCTGTGAGTAACCACCCTGTGCCACCTCCTCCTACCCCCTAACCTCAGCCCCTCCTCTTCCCCCAGCCCTGCAGAGCCCATGGAGGCAGAGGACGTCGTGGCCCGAGGGGCGGTGAGTGGACAGAGCCAAGGGGTGAAGGGACTGGGAGGCTGTGAGGTGGTGGGCACTGTGGGCTGAAGCCAACCCTCCCCTTCCGCAGGCCCCAGGACCCCCCCGGCCTGGCCTTGTGCCCGTCAGCATCATTGGGGCCGAGGATGAGGATTTTGAGAATGAACTGGAGACGGTGAGGGGGAGATGGGATGGAGAAGCTTCTGTCTTAGGCTCCCTGGGGCCCCAGCCGCCTCAAGTCCCATCCTCAGTGTCCCCTCCCACCTTGGTCCAGTTCTCCATCCTCAGATGCTGTCCTGCTGCGTCTTCTCACTGCCAGTCTCTCTTATCTTAGTGGTACCTTCTTTCTTATCCTTCCCCCTCACCCCAGCCTCAATCCCACCCTTTTCATTCTAACCCCAGTTTGGGGGGATTAGATGTAATTGCCACCCCCCAATTATATCACAGATCCCCATTCCATCTCTCCTAATTTCTGTCCTCATCACCACTCATTTTAACATTAAATCTTCTCCATTCTCCCTGACACCTGCCCTGCAGCCACCATTACAGCAAGGACACCATCATTACCCTGTCCTCCCAGCATGGGTCCATCAGGAAATGCCAAGGAAGGAGCAGGGGTGAAGCCCAAGGCCCCTCTTCTGCTCCCCACTGTCTTACCCCCATTCCCACCCCCAGAACGCAGAGGAGCAAAACAGCCAGTTCCAGAGCCTGGAGCAGGTGAAGCGTCGCCCGGCCCACCTCATGGCCCTCCTGCAGCACGTAGCCCTGCAGTTCGAGCCAGGACCCCTGGTGAGGGCGGGGCTGGGAGCTGGGCCAGGCCAGAGCCGGCAGTGCACAGACTAGTGAAGATGAGCCAGGAGGATCTGGAATGCAGCTTTAGAAGCAGAGAGCCAGAGGGGCCAGCATGGGATCCAGACAAGACCGCAGGTGCCCCGTGTAAATCTCAGTGAGCAGAGCGCACACCGGAAAAGCACACACACAGCAGGCCCATGCAGAGAGCAACAGAATCCAGGCGCCTGGCAAAAAACGTGCCCCCCGCCCCCGTGCTGTGCCTGTGGCACCCATCAATTACAGCACCCTTTCCCACAGACTCCGGAAATCAAATCCCCCTCTCCACGGCCTTGGCAGGTGCCACCAGACAGTCATTCAGGGCTGGTGCTGAAGAGAAAGCCACTGGCCTTCCTGGATCTAGGTGGCACAGCAGGCCCTGATCCAGAAATAAGAAACCACCACAAGCAGCCCACAAGGCAGAGAGAACATGATCCATGATGCAGAAACCTCCTGTATTAGGCAGAAAACACCTGGGAGGTGCCGAGCTGTGCTGTGCTGTGCAGAGTCTAGTCTAGAGAACCCAGCATTTTGAGATTTGTCATGCTGCTCCCTCACCTCATTGGCTGGGGGCGTGTCTGAGGGATAGCTTTGGTCCCCCGAGTCTGCTTCCTGATGGCCGCTCATGGAGTTTTGCTTTGAGGGGAGGGGAATGATATAGATTTGTTGAAAAAGTGTTTACTATGCAGAAACTTCTGTCCACACTGGGCTGAGTCCTTAGCACACTGACACCATGTCCCTTACCTGACGAGAGGCCCCCCCAGAAGCCAGGATAGGTTGAAGTCCCCACTGCATTGCCAGTGTCACCCAGCACAGGGCTGGCATACAGGGCTGGCACACAGGCAGTCCCAGGGAGAGCTTGAATGAATGAGTGAGCCTCATTTGTTACCTGTTTATTTACCCAGCTGCCACCATGCTCTGGGCCCTGTCTGGGACACAGATGAATCAGAACCAACCTCCTTGCACACCCCCAATGCTAACCTTCCAGTTGCTCACACTATTTCTAGGCAGTAGAGTATCGTGGAGACAGGCTGCCTGGATTCCAACCCCAACTTTGCCCCTTTACTAGCTGTGTGATCTTGAGCAAGCGTCTTGAGCTCAGTTTCCTTTTTTGCGAAATGAGATAATGATGCCCTAAGAGCAAACAGGTTCATGTTACAAAGGGTTTAGAACACATCTGGATACACCAGATCCTATGTAGCTGGTGGTCATGGTAGCAGCAGGGAGGAGAAAGAGCCACAGAGAACGGTCGCACAGGATAAAAAATTAGCAAATGCTTATGGTGGCCCTGGGAGGCTGTGAGAGAGGCAGGGCCTGGGTGTGGGGATGGTGGAGATCAGGGAGCATGCTTCCTGGAGAATTTGAGCCCGAGGCTTTCCAAGGGGAAGTGTGGTTCAGGGTAGAGAGGACAGGTCACGCTCTGTCTCCACAGCTCTGCTGCCTACACGCGGACATGCTGGGCTCACTGGGTTCCAAGGAGGCCAGGAAGGCCTTCCTCGACTTCTATCACAGCTTCCTGGAGAAGACGGCGGTGAGATACCTTTCAGGAGCCCCAGTCCCCCCAGCCCTTGGCACTGGAGAGCCACCCTGCACCTTCCAGCCTCCACCCTATGAAGGGCAGCCTGGCCTGGGGGGACCCTGTGCCAGCCTGGCCCTTCTTCCACTGCTGCCTCCCCTTAGACCACCATTCCAAAGGCACCTCAACTGCCACCCCATCACTGCCAAGTCCACTGCTTCACTCCATTCTTTCTCCTCAACAGGTTTTGCGGGTGCCAGTTCCTCCCACAGTTGCTTTTGAACTTGGTAAGGAGAGAAGATGGGTCTGCACGATGAAGGAGAGGTCTCTAGCAGGGACCAGGCCTTCCAGAAGGCTGGGGGGAGGAGGGGGCATGTGCCAGTGCTCCTTGAACAGTGAGGAGTCCTTTCTTCCTCCCTCCTTCCTCCCTCTTGGTAGCCCAAGAAAGCATGGCCAATGAAGTCCAAGGGTGGGTGGGGAGCCGGGGTCCAGAGAACTGGCCCCAGCCCTGGCTGGTGTCTCTGCAGACCGCACGCGGCCCGAACTCATCCCTGAGGACATCCAGCGTCAGTTTGTGCAGGAGGTGGTGCAGAGCCAGCAAGCGGCCATCAGCCGACAGCTGGAGGACTTCCGCTCCAAGCGCCTCATGGGCATGACACCAGGGGAGCCAGAACTGGCCCAGCTGGAGATCTGGGTGGGGCGGGACAGCTTTGAGGCCCGGGAACGGCTTTTGGCTGAGAGGCAGCTTACCCACCTGGAGGAGATTCAGTGAGTGGGTCCAGCCCCTCCCCAGCCACCAAGGTGCCCTCTGCTGCCCCATCCATGTCAGGGCTCCCTCTGTAGCTTCACAATTCATTCCTTAGCATCTTCCCCAGTTTCTAGGTCCCCCAGCCCTGGCATTTTAGTTCATCTGGTTTTTTGTCTTCCCTTCCCAGCTTTGGGGCCCCTCTCAGTTTCCAGGTCTCTCCGAGGCCTGTGTTCGGGCCTGACGCTTGGGCCTGGTCCTTGTTACTCCTGTCCACTGCCCCTTCCTGTGATCCTCCTTCCTACCTGTCTCAGCAATCCCCCTCTCTGCCTCTCCTCTTTCCTGTCCCAGCTTCTAAGGGGACAGCCATCCAGATATTTGTGCTAGGTGGACAGAGACCCCAGGCTTAGCAAGTTTGTCACAAACTTTCTTCTCCTTACAGACACACAATCTCTACCGATGAAGAAAAGAGGTGATGGAAGCAGAGAGGACAACAGGACAGGCGTTTATTCTCCTGGGCCTGAGGGAGGAGGCGTGGGGGGTGGGGGATGGGGAAGGCTGGGGTCCTGGGTGTGGAGCAGCATCCCTGTCCCTGTCCCCTGGAGTCCTCTCCCCTTTCCTCAGATACACTGCAGGAAATGGTTATGAGGTTGGGGTAAGAAGCGAATGGGGAGGGGAAAGCTGTGGGGGAGCAGTGTCCACGTCTGTGCGTGGGGCCCTCACCACCCCCTTCCCACAGTGCCGCTGTGGTCAATGCCATCAGCCTGTACATGCGCCACCTTGGGGTGCGGTCCAAGAGCGGGGACAAGAAGTCGGGGAGGAATTTCTTCCGAAAAAAGGTGCTTCCTTGAGTACCCAAACCTGGTCCTTTACTCTCCAGAGACCCTGTGGGGAGCCTTGACGCTTTGTTCCTGGCTCAGAAATAACCAGCCCCTTCTCACTTCTTCCCCCACCCCCACCGCCCACCCTTGCCACTTGCAGGTGATGGGGAACCGGCGGTCAGATGAGCCAACTAAGACCAAAAAAGGACTGAGTAGCTTCCTGGACGCTGCCCGCTGGAATCGGGGAGAGCCCCAGGGTGAGGTTCCTGGCCTCCGCTGACCCTGACATCCCCACACTGCACCCCCACACACACACACACACACACACACGTCACAGTTCCATCCATCCCATCTCTCATTTCAGCCCCAGATATTCGGCACCTCAAAGTGGAGGCTGATGGTAAGTCCTGAAGCCAGAGCATCCATCCTGGGGGCCTACTGGGTCTAAGGGAGGAGGGGCTGGGGGCCTGGATCCTGGGTCTGAGGGGGGAGGGGCTGGGGGCCTGGATCCTGGGTCTGAGGGGGGAGGGGCTGGGGGCCTGGATCCTGGGTCTGAGGGAGGAGCAGGGATCTACTGAGTGATGGGCAGGACCGGGCTGGAGCACAGCATCTTGGGTACCCCAGGCCATTGCGGATTAGAGTCACTGGACTCTCTTTCTTTCTCTCTCAACGTCTCCCCAGCTGAGAAGCCAGGCCTCATAGAAAGGAAGGGAGGCCTGGGGGTGCCCTCCCGGGACCGGAATGTCGGGGCCCCTGGGCAGGACACCCCTGGAGTTTCTTTACACCCTCTGTGTGGGGACAGCCCAGACCGCGAACCAGGTGAGAGTTAACTGGACCCTCTGACGAGACCACCCTTTGGTTCTCTCCACCTGACCCTCCCTGCTCCTGGTCACCAGTGTTATCCATAAAACCACCCCTTCCCTCACTTTACCTTTTCCACAGCTTTCCTCCCAGACTCTGATCTCTATCCTGGTGATGTGGTTCCCACCTTCTTGGACTACATTTCCCATCAGCCTCCACGGCTTAATTTCCCAGAACCCTCTTTTAGTACATTGCCCATCAGCTCCCTTGATGGTGAGCCCACCAGCCCCATTAACTGCATTTCTCACAATCCTTATGCAGCTCCCAGCCCCTGGGACTTCAGTCAGCTACTTGGCCATCGCAGGGTTCAAATCCCAGCCTTGCATCTTAGTGTTATATCTTGGCAGTCACTCGCTTCCTTCTCTGAGCCTCAGTCTCCTCCTCTCTAAATGGGGTATCTCTTCCTGCAAGTCCCAGTTGAGCTTCAGGAAAACAGATGGATTAGAGGCATCAAGCAAAGCATCCAGTCCCCCCCCTCCCAGTTCTGTGGGTCCCATCTGTCCACAGCGGTGCTCTCTTTCCATCTGTCCATCCCCATCAAAGTACAGAGCAGCCATTTGGTGTCTGCCATGCACTGGATGGCTTCAGTCCCCCACCCTCCGCTCCATGGAGGCAGAAACTGAGGCTCCAAAAGTGGGGGGGTCTCACAGCCAGCCCTGCTCTCCCCACCGCCCTCACAGGTGTTGATACCCCGCTGGAGCTGGGGGACCCTACCCTACAGGCGACCAGCCTAGAGCCCCCAGTGCCCCTGGAGAACACCGAGGAGGGTGCTGATACTGAGAGGTGCCCAGGCAGGGGTGCAGAGGGTGCGGGGCACAGGAGTCGGGGCTGGAAGGCTGCGTGTTGGGGGTCTTGCTGCCGTTTGCACCTGCTATCCCTGAGCCATTCCACTCTGCCCTGCTCCTCCTCCTCTCTACCTTTTCCCTCTTTTCCTTCTGCCTCTTTATTTTCTCTCATCTCTCTCATTCCTCTTCCTCTCTTCCCCCGTTCTTCCTCTCCTTCTTTTTTACAGTTTTTTCTACTCTCCTCCCTCCCTCTCTTTTTCCTCCACCTCTTCCCCTTCCTCTTTCTCCACCTTCACTCCTCAGCTCCTCCTGGTCCTTCTCCCTCCACCCCTTCACTTCTTCATCCTTCCTTCTCTTCTTTTCAGCCTCAGCCAGTGCCTTGCTCCTGCCTCCTGGTTCCCCTTCCCTCAGCTCCCCACTCCTCTGTGCTCCATGCCTGGGGGGCCCTGTCCCCCTCCTAGTTGGGGAGCAGGCTCTGCCCCCTGCCTGTCCTTGTGCTGCTGCTTTGGGGACCTTTTGGCGGGTGAGGGGCGGTGAGTTGGGTTCCATCTGGGTCCACCTCTGACCCTGTGCCCCTCTCTCCCCAGAAGGTGGAAGAGGTGGGTGCCTGGGCCCTGGGTGGGGGGAGGGCTAGCCCCTCCCCCATTTCTCCCAGCTCCTCCCCTCTCCCCATGGGCCACCCACTCCCCTTCACCCTTGTGAGGGGTGGGTGGGGACATCACCCTCCCAGCCAAAGAGCTAAGTATTAAAATTCCCTTTCTTAATTCCTGGCTCTGCCCCCATCCCTCTGCCTCAGGGAAGGGAGGGATTAGTCCTATGCTCCACACTGGGTTCCCCTCCCCCACCAAATTCCAATATTCCTCCAGACCATGCCCTACTGCCCCAGCACCCCTAGATCCCACTGCTCCTTCTGACTCTCTGCTCTCTTCTGTTGCATGTTTGATTCTTGTCCTGGTCTGTCCCTGCCCCTGCCCTGCTCTGTCCCTGTCCTGGTCTCTCCCTGTCTGTCTCTGTGGTGGTCTGTCCCTGTCCTGGTCTCTCCCCATATCTGTCCTGGTCTCCCTGTCCCTGTCCTGGTCTCTCCCTGTCTGTCCCTGTGGTCTGTCCTCGTCTGTCCCTGTCCTGGTCTGTCCCTGTCCTGGTCTCTGCCTACCTCTCTGTCATGGTCTCTGTCCTGTTCTTGCCTCTGCCTGACTCTGTCCTCGGTCTCGGGGTCCAGGCTATCGGGGCGTCTGGGGCGCTCAGAGAGCCTGCGGGTGAGTGACCGCCGCCGGCCTTCCCGGGGCAGCCTCGGGGCTAAGGGCCGGGGTGGGGGCCGCTCCCGGAGTGACGTGGACATGGACCCCAGCTCCGCCACGGCCGTGCTTGGCCCTGCCCGACGAGCCACGTACGTTACTACACGCCCCCCATCCACTGAGTCAGTCTAAAGAGTCAGGGAGGATGGGAATGGGGTGGTTGTCAGAGTCACAGAGAACTCAGTATCAGATGCTGAGGTCGCTGAGGCCCTACGGTGGTCACAGAAGAGGGATAGGATGCTTCTTTCTAGAAATCTGGGGGCTAGTCTGCAGCATGGGCCACCCTGGGGGCATTGAATGCCGAGGCCACAGCGGGGTTGGATATTAGGAGTCAAAGTCTCCTTTTTGGGAGGCCCCAAGCTGGGGTCCTAACAAGGCCTCTGTCCCTCAGCCCTGAGCCTGGAGATGAGGGGGAGCCAGGACGGTCGGGACTAGAGCTGGAACCAGAAGAGCCCCCCGGCTGGCGGGAGCTCATCCCCCCAGACACCCTGCACAGCTTGTCCAAGAACCAGGTGAAGCGGCAGGAGGTCATCAGCGGTGAGTGCCACCCCCTCCAGCCCGCTGTGGCCAAGGACACAATCCAGCTGTGGCAAAGAGAGACTGCTGCCAGATGTCTATCTCACTGTTATTTACAATAGGCAGAGCTTGAAGGCAGCCAGTTTCGGACAGAAGGACATTTATTACGTAAATTGTAGAACAGCCACTCCATGGACCAGGAATGCTGCTGGCAAAGTGACATTTCCAAAGAATTTCTAGTAGTGCAGGACAGTGCTGATGTTAAGAGCCAGAAAGGGGATTTGAAATTGTATTTCTAGCGTTAAGCCTTTGTTTCCCTATTTGCGAAACGTGGGTGGTAGTAGTTCCTATCTTAAAAGACTGTCATGGAAATGAGACAATTCACTTGAAGTGTTTAGCACAGTGTTGGGTACAGTAAAAGCATTCGAACGTGACTGTTGTCATTACTACGATCTTAACTGTTTGGGGAGGAAGGATTCCATGGGGCAAAGTTTGGGAAAATAATCAATATCTTAGCAGTGTTTGCTTCATTTCTGTCTTGATTTTTTCTGTGGTTTCAAATTGTGTGTGTGTACACAGGGTTTGGCAAAAGTAGATGCTTTTGGAGCTCGTTTGGAAGTTTATTTAAAGAAGGTATTCACAAGGGCCGGTCGAGTGGCCTGGTGGTTAAGCGCTAGCTTAGGAAGCCAGCGGCCCCGGTTCAGGTCCCACATATGGGGGCCAGTAACACTACCCTCAAAAAAAAAAAAAAAAATTAAGAGCCGGCCGAGTGGCATGGTGGTTAAGCGCTGACCTGGGAAGCCAGCGGCCCCGGTTCAGGTTCCAATATGAGGGCCAGTGACACTGCCCTCAAAAAAACAAAACAAAACAAAGAAGGTATTCATTCAGAATTTTTAGGGCGGGGCCGGACGAGTGGCACAGTGGTTAAGCACTGGCTTGGGAAGCCAGCGGCCCCAGTTCGGATCCCACATATGAGGGCCAGTGACACTGCCCTCAAAAAACAAACAAAAAAAAACAAAACAGAATTTTTAGGGCAGTAGGTAAATACTTTTGGGGTCACGGATCCTTCTAAGTTTATGATCAAAACGTAAGCAGTGCTCTGCTCTCCAATAGAACTTTCTGGAATGATGGAAATGTGCAATATTTACACTGTCCAGCATGGTAACCACCATCCCCATAATGGCTGGTAAGCACTTGAAATGTGATGAGTACAAATGAGAACTGAATTGTGTGTTTCATTTCATTTCAATTAATATTTGAAGAGCTGTATGTGGCTAGTGGCTACCACATCGGACAGCATAGCAAGTTCTCTCGCCGGAAAAATATGCATAGTACACAAAACCATGCATGTAGTCTGCAGGGACTTCCAGTGTCCCTGGAATTCAGCATGCACCCTCAGGGAGCCCCTGGATCTGAGGCTGTCAATCCATGCACAGAGGGAATCATTGTCTGATAAACTGAGGCTGAGACACTTGCTAGGCGGTTAGACACTAAACACAGCTGTAGGCTTGCTGACCGTGGGGCAACCGACTCGTCCTGCTGTGCCCAGGACTGTCCCAATTTTGGCACTGAAAACCGCATGTCCTGGGAAGCCCATCGTTGCCATGAAGACTGGGACCATTGGTCACCCTGGCTGGCTGCCGCTGCCAAAAAGGAGAGGCAGGGCCTTGAGGAATACTCAATGGCTATCCCAGGGGCAGTTGACTCCACCCAGAGAGAGTTGTCCCATCCCATCCCCTTCCCCTCATACCCCCAGCCTGCCTCTGAGACTGCTCCCCATAGTTGGCACCCTCCCCAACCATGCTTCCTGCCTGGTGGCCCTGCAGAGCTGCTGGTGACAGAGGCGGCCCACGTGCGCATGCTCCGGGTGCTGCATGACCTCTTCTACCAGCCCATGGCGGACGGCGGCTTCTTCCCCCTGGAGGAGCTACAGAACATCTTCCCCAGCCTGGATGAGCTCATCGAGGTGCATTGTGAGTGCAGGGCCACGGCCCCACTGCACACCCCACCTCCCGCTCCCTCTTTTGAGGCCTCAGACAACTAGACTTGGGGGTCTAGCACATTCTTCTTGAGCACCCATCATGGGCAGCCTCTGTTCTGGCACTGGGGACAACCCCACCCTGGACCGGCCAGAGCTCACATTCTAGGTGGGACAGGCACATCAAGCGCATGACGGGGGGGGGGGGAACAGGCCCACCGGCCCCAAGGATCAGATAGACACACCTGCAGCCCAACCTCTGCCAGCTCCCAAACAGGTGCTACACACAGTCTTGCGGACCCTGACAGGACTCCCTTTCCTTACCACTCCCCACAGCCCTGTTCCTCGATCGCCTGATGAAGCGGAGGCAGGACAGCGGCTACCTCATAGAGGAGATTGGAGATGTGCTGCTGGCCCGGGTGAGGCCGCCCAACCCAGCCCCCAGCCCCTCCTAGCTGGAGACCTGGAAGCTGGGGGTCCGGGCCCCCAGCCCTTTCCTCCGATCTTAGCCCCCATCTCCGAGTGAGGCCCTGCTCTTCCCACGCCCACCTGAGACACTTTCCCTGGCCTGAATCTCCCTGTAGTTTGATGGTGCAGAGGGCTCCTGGTTCCAGAAAATCTCCTCCCGCTTCTGCAGCCGCCAGTCATTCGCCTTAGAGCAGCTCAAAGCCAAGCAGCGCAAGGAGCCTCGTTTCTGCGCCTTTGTCCAGGTGAGGTGGGCGGGGGTCTGGGCCAGGGGCTGGGGAGGAGGTTCCAGTGCCCCAGCCCCAGAGGGGAGCCCCAAGTGTGGGCCACCTCAACACTGCTGTTCCCTCAGGAGGCCGAGAGCCGCCCGCGGTGCCGCCGCCTGCAGCTGAAAGACATGATCCCCACGGAGATGCAACGGCTCACCAAGTACCCGCTGCTGCTGCAGAGCATCGGGCAGAACACAGGTACCCTTGCCAGCTGCCCCGCTGGCCCAGCTCACCCACGCCCCACGTTAGCCACAGACCAGCAGTGTCCAGGGTTGGGGTTCACCATGGTTGGTCTCTCCCTTGCCCACAGAGGAGCCTGCAGAACGGGGGAAGGTGGAGCAGGCAGCTGAGTGCTGCCGGGAAATTCTGCACCACGTCAACCAAGCTGTGCGAGACATGGAGGACCTGCTGGTGAGCCTGGGCGTGGCCCTGGGCCCAGGGCCGTGGGGCATGTGTGTGCAGGGCTCAGCTGGCCCTTGGCTTGTTCGTCAGGGCCACTTCTTCCCTGAAGGTCAAGCCTGGCCCTCAGCTTGTCCTCCTCAGGGTCACTGGCTTTGCAGGGGTTAGCTGGGCCCTCAACTCCTCCCTCTTAGGATCACCGTGGGTCAGGCCTGGCCCTTGGCTTGGCCCTATGACACTCTCTTCCCTACTCCAGCGACTCAAGGATTATCAGAGGCGCCTGGACTTGTCCCACCTACGGCAGAGCAGTGACCCCATGCTAAGCGAGTTCAAGGTGACCCCTCCTGCTCTCCCTTCCCTTTCCCTCCCTGCTGTCAGGGATTCTCTGATAATGCATCCAGGGAGCTAGAGAAACCCCTCAGCCGTGACCCCTCCTCTTCCCAGCCAGCACCCATCCTGCCCCCTGGCGGCCACACACAACCCCATGGTTACCCCCACCCTCCCCTGCCTCACTCCTTCCGGCCTCCAGAACCTAGACATTACCAAGAAGAAGCTGGTCCATGAGGGCCCTCTGACGTGGCGGGTGACAAAGGACAAGGCTGTGGGTGAGCGCCAGGGCAGGGAGCAGGGGCCGTGGGGGTTGGGTGCTCAGGTTGGAGGCGCTGACTATGGCCTTGCCCCTGGCAGAGGTCCACGTGCTGCTGCTGGACGACCTGCTGCTGCTGCTCCAGCGCCAGGATGAGCGGCTACTGCTCAAGTCACACAGCCGGACGCTGACGCCCACGCCCGACGGCAAGACCATGCTGCGGCCGGTGCTGCGGCTCACCTCTGCCATGACGCGCGAGGTGGCCACCGGTGAGGCCTGGCCCTGAGTGGGGCGGGAACCCTCCAAAAAACCCAGGAACTCACATTCTGGCAAAGGGGAAGCTGCCGCAGAGGTTGAGAAGTGGGAGGCGTGGCAGGCTGAGGCCAAGCGGAGGAACTGGAAGCTGGGAGCGGCAGGCCCTGGAGCTGGGCAGGGCCGGGGGCCAGGCCTGAGTTGTGGATTTCATTAAGTGAAATGGAAAACTGCCCCAGGTTTTTGCACAGATGAGCTGCCAACTCTGCCGGCTGTTTTGTAAAGATACCCTGGCTGCTCCTTGGGGGTTGTAGGGACGTGGGGGTGGAAGCCAGGAGCTCAGTGACAAGAGATTTGCAAACATGGTGCCAAGAAGTTGCCGCAGGGCCATGGTGATGACGTGTTGCCTGCCTGAGAGGGAAGGCTGGAAGGAGGGCACTGGGTGTGGGGGGGGGGGTATTGGTGACACAGAATGGGGGAATTGAGTCGTGGAAATCCCCCTCCACCATCGTGAGGGCCATCACCAGGTTCCAGTGGGTTCTCAGAGAGGATACAAAGTGGGGTTACTCTGGCTATGAGCCACACCTCCCCTTCCCCTTGCAGATCACAAAGCCTTCTATGTCATTTTTACCTGGGACCAGGAGGCCCAGATATACGAGCTGGTGGCACAGACCGTATCGGAGCGAAAGAAGTGAGGGGATCTGGGTTCCTTGCTTGGGTGGAGGAGGAGACCCAGGCCCGAATCCCTGGGGACAGGGTGAGGGTGGGAGGTCCTGACACAGGGTCTGGGGGCTCTGACTGCCCCGTGGCCGGCCTGTCCTCCCAGCTGGTGTACCCTCATCACTGAGACTGCTGGATCCCTGAAGGTCCCTGCTCCTGCCTCCCGCCCCAAACCCCGGCCCAGCCCAAGCAGGTGAGGGGGGCTAGCGAGGGAACTGGAGGATGGGGGGAAGGAGGGGGTGGTGGTGCTGGGGGTGGTGGTGCTGGGGCTGGCTTCCTGTTTGACCCCAGAACCCCAGCTCTAGTGCTGTCTCCATGTGTGCATGCATGTGCATGTATATATGTAGGTGTGCCGACCCATCATGGCCCATCTGTCTACTATCCAAGCCTCTCTCTTCCACTGGCCCGGCCTCTGTGTCTCCGTCACTCAGCCTTGATCTCTGTCTCTGTCTCTGGAACTCCCCACGTCCAGCGCTCTGTTTCCCTGTCCCTGCCACCCCTGGGGACAGGGGTGTGGGGTCACCCAGCACTTCCTTCCCCCAGTACCCGAGAACCCCTGCTCAGCAGCTCTGAAAATGGCAATGGTGGCCGAGAGATGCCCCCAGCTGACGGTGAGCCTGGAGGGACATTGAGTCGGGGGGAGGGTGTCCACAGGAAGCCGGACAGGATCTGAGCACCCTCCCTGCTCCCCACCCAGGCCGGATTGAGAGAACGCTCAGCGCCCTCCTGCCCTTCTGCAGGCCCGGCCCTGAAGGCCAGCTTGCTGCCAAGGCCCTTCAGAAAGGTAGCCTCACCCCACCCCCACAGGGCTGCCACCAGAAACAAGGGCACCAGCCATCCCGCTCATAGCCCCAAGTCCCTCCTGCAGCTTCCGTCTTTTTCTTGACCTTCAATTCAGCCTTTCTCTGGACCCATCTCCATCGTTGGTGCCCTCCCACCCTACCCCAGCCCTAGCCCCAGCTTCACCTCTGCCCCCTTTTGCCCCATCTACAGGCCTAGCCAATCCCAGGCCCAGCCTCCCCTGGTACACACCTGCAGGCCCTTGGCCTCTCCCATCTCTTGCCCCTCACTTGTCCTGCTCTGAATCCCCCTTCCCAGCCCCAGTCCCACCTCTGACTCTGTCCCCTTGTCTCTGGCCAGTGCTGTCCCTGAAGCAGCTACTGTTTCTCTCGGAAGAAGACAGTGGGGCAGGGCCTCCCCTCCAAGAGGATGGGGTCCCAGGAGGTGGCCCCCTGAGCCCCACACAGACCCAGGAAGTCCGAGTGGAGCTACTCAGCCTGGAGGAGACCATTAAACAGCTGGAGGTGGTGGCCAGTGGCAGGGGAGGCAGGGAGGTGGGGGAGGAAGGGGATTACTCAGTGCAGGGACCTTTCTCATGGTGACCCCCCAAAAAAAAAAACAGGAGGTGGAGGAGGAGTTTTGTCGCCTGCGACTCATCCTGTCTCAGCTTGGGGAGAACACTGTCCCCCAGCCTGGCTGTACCTGAGGCTCCCTGCCCCAGGCAGGTGAGTGGGGGGCTGGGCCCCCAGCACTTCCCAAAGAGGGGGGATTGGAGTGGACACCTCAGGGGCTCCCCTCTTCACAGCCCCAGCCATTTCTCTCCCTGTGCCTTTTGTCTGTCTGAATCGCCCCAGTCCACCCTCCTCCTGACCCTTCACCTCTCCATCTCGGACAGTTTCTATTTCTCTGGCCATTTTGTGGTCCCTTTCTCCCTATCCTCCCTTTCTCTCCCCTTTTGCCCTGTTTCTCTCCATCATCTCTCCCTTTCTCTCCCCTCCTCCATCTCTTGTTTCCCTTCTCCTACATCCCCCTAGGCCTTTTGCAAGATGGAGAGGACGTGAGGACCACCCACCCACCACTGCACAGCTGCTGCAGCATCTCCAACCCCACGGGCCCAAGGAGAGGGAGCTGGGCTTTCGAGGCCACGTCTCCCGAGGCCCCAGCTGGGATCACTGCATCCCCTCAACTTCCCATTGGCCTCGGCCTTCTCTCCCTTCTGCCTTCTGCTTGGGAGACTCAGGGCTTTATTCCAGGGGGCACCACAGTAATCCCCGTTTCCCGGGCCATCTCAGTATTGCCTGTGGGGGGGGGGCACCCCTTCAACCCTCCCCCCCCAAGTGCCTTTGCTCTGTTTTTATATCCTGAATTGAAGGTTTATTTTTTAATATATATTATCTAAGGAGAGATCTGTGTTGTGAGGGCACAGCAGGCCCCTGCCTGGCATCATCTTCCTGGGTCTGTCCCACTGCGTCACCTCTGTTCCTCTTGCCTTTCACCAAGTGTTCATTCATTCTGTGTTTTAACAACTGTTCCCCAGGCACCTCTACACACTCCCTCCCGGCCCCACCCCTAACCCCCCATGATCACCCACAATGCTGGGCGCCCCACATCCACACTCCTTTCCATTCTTTTATTTTTGTAGTAAACTCTCTGGAGGTGGCTGTTGGGGTCATGGGGAGCTGGTGGGGAGGGAGGCCCTCCTGGGTGGGGGCTGGGGGCGGGGTTATTGCTCTGAGCTCCCTGTCCCCAGGGGGCCTGTGTGGGGTGGGTGTCAGGACTGGGGCCGGCAGAGGGGACACACTGCCACACAAACACACAGGTCACGGCATAGGGGGGAGGGATGAGGGGAGACTGGGCACCGTATTGCACTTCAGGAGTGGGGCCAGGCAGGGACCCCCCTCAAACTGGAGCCTGGGAGGAGGCTGGAGGCCATCACTTTCCCTCCCTTCTCTGGAGGGGAAGGTGAGACCCCCAACTTGGGGTTGGAGAAGAAGACTGGACAGCCATGTGCCCGGCCCTGGGAGGGGCCAAGGGCTGATCCCCAGCCTCTGGCAAGACCGAGGGCAGACCAGACGAAGGGAGACGCTGCACGGGTGGTGGCCCTGATCCCTGCCCCGGCAGAATCCATCACCCCATGCAGGCTCAGCTGCCAACTCCCCCTTTGCCTGCCTTGGACTTGGGGGGCACGGGGAGGCTCTCGTCGCCCTCACTGTCAGAGCTGCAGCCGCTGACATCCGTGATCTCCAGCTCCGAGTCGCTGTCCTCCTTCCCGCCCAAAGCAGCCTCTGGACCCCCAGCCCCTGGCAGTGCCAGACGAGGGGCTGCTGCCAGGCCCGAGGGGCGCTCGGGGCCCAGGCTCTCCCCCGTGGCAGCCAGGAGAGGCGTGGCTGTGGGGCCTCCTCCTGCCCCTCCTGAGGGCAGGTGGCCCAGGGAGCTGGCCAGAGGGTTGGGGTAGAAGTGTGGGGGGTAGAGAGAAGGAGGCAGCTTGGGGAAGGGGCCGGCGAGGTAGGGGTTAAAGTTCCAGGGGTACTCCGGGAAAGCTCGGCTGTAAGGACCCAGCAAGCCAGGGGGCTTGGAGTAGCTGGTGGCACCTGGAGGGCACAGGGGGTGCATCAGGCTGGGCCACTGCTCCACTGTTGGGGCTACCTGCCTGGGCCTTAGTGAAGGGTGCCACCACCCTACTACATTGAAACCTACATGGTTCTCCCCTCCCACACAGCATCCGCCCACCCTCAAAAGACTTGCCCCATCCTCACCTCCCCCACTCAACCTATTCCTTTGGTGCTCCTGAAAGCCTTTCTCCCAGCCTATTCCCCTTTCCAATTTCCCTCCTCACTGCCTGCCTCCCCTTGAATCCTCTGGCTTTTAAACACACACAGGAGCAGCCTTGCCCCAGGCCTTCCTGCATCCTATCTCCGTTTTTGCCCATCTTCCTTCAAACAGGCAGCATCCCCCCAACCCGGCACCGCTATACCCCCGGGGCCCTTACCGGAGCCCAGGAATGGGAAAGGGCTGTCCAGACGCAGTTTGTCCGTCTCAGGGGTGAACAGGGGCGCCCGGGCCCCTGGATCTCCCAAGCGAGGGGCAGAGAACAGGTTCTGCAGGGCCTGGTGAGGGAGGTGGCACTGCTCAGACTGGCCACCCCTCCCCAAGGGGTCCATGGCTGGGGGGACGTCAAATGCCTCAATTCTGGGACCCCAGCATCCTAACTCACCTCTGGGGTGAGGGGAGGAGCATCTGGCCCAGGGCCCCCCCCAAAGGGACTGGGGGTCAGCAAGAGTGGGGATCCCGTGGTGGCTGCCGCCACATCCAACAGTGGGTAATTGACAAGCACAACTTTGCTGAAGTTGAACTTGTAGGTGAACCTCTTCCCTTTTGTCTTGTGTAGAATCCGCTTGTTGTAGTAGTAGCTGTGGGGAGAGAGAGAATGGGGGGTGGTGATAAAGGGGGAGCCCTGAGCCCATGCTGTGCCAGCCACAGAGCATACCAATTGGGGAAACTGAGGCTCACAGACGTCCCTTGATCAAGGTCCCAGGGCCAGGAAGGGGTGAGGCGGGGGCTGGGATCCTGGCCTGTGTGGCTTCAAAACCCAGACCATGGCTTTGCCTGCCTTCCACTCAAGGAAGCGCTTACACTTGTGCAGAGTCCTGCATGCCAGCCTATGGGCAGCTGGGAAGTGGAGGGAAAGCCCCCAGGGGGTGGGGGCCCAGAGGGACAATGTAGGGAGAAGGGGCAAGGTGGGCATCCAGGCCACAGCCTTCCTCACCGCAGGGCCCTGCTCAGCTTGTCGTAGTTCATGTGGGGCTTGCACTTGCGGACGCCCCAGAGCCGGGCCACCTCATCCGGGTCCTTGATGACGAATTCCCCGTAGTCCCCCTGCCAGGCGATGACACCCTGGTACTCCTCCTTCTGCAGCAGTTCCAGGATAAAGTGCCACAGCTGGATCTGCCTCGAGCCAGGGGATGACTCGGGCTTGTAGGCCCAATCCGGGAAGGCAAACCCTGGGAACAGAGGCAGGGGAGTGGCCCCTGCTTGGAACCCAGGAGGTACCCAGCCCTCATCCTCCTCCCCACCTCTGATGAGCAGCTGCCCAGGCTCAGGCATTACCACTCTGCAGACCCCACTTGGTGTCTAGTCTCCAAATTGTCCAACAGTGGGTGAAAACTCAGGGGACCCTAGGTTGGCACTTCCAGCCTGATCCCCTATCTTGGTACAACTTCCAGGTTCAGTGTCCTGGAGCGGAGGGTGGGAATAGGCCAGTTTTCTCCATCGTTGACTGTGATGATGGGAAGAGCAGCCCTCCAGAGCGTTACCCCTTCTCTCCGTTGTCCCCCCATTGGGGCCTTCCCTGGGAGTCTTAGTCCCTCCAGCACTCTGCACTGCCCTTGATTCCTGCTGTCTCCCTTCCTCTCTGTGCCTTGCCTCTTGTTCCATCTCCCCCCAAAAGGCCCCTGCCAGCTGACCCCATCTTGGCACACCCAGGCTGGGCCTGTGTGCACACGTGTCTGAGCATCTGTCCATGTATGCCTTTCAAGTCCCCATGTCCCCTCACTATGTCGGTCTGAGAGCAATGTATGTATGCAGACGCCCATCACACACAGGTCACACAGACGTCCACTCACCCTCAAGGGACACCCAGCTACGTCCACCCTGGGACACAGATGCACCGACCTAGCACATTCCTGCTGGGGCACAACATACTACACACAATGTACCACCAAGATGGGCACGCCAGACAGCCCACATTGCACGCCCCATTCCAACACAAGGCCCCTCAGAACTGGGTACCATTACAACACAACTATGACCAGAAATATATAGGACCCCAAAGGCACAAATAAGACACAGTGATGGAGATGGTGAGTCAGCATCAAGACACACATGTCAACCTGACAGACACACGCAGGCTGACGCCATTGACAGAACACCAAGGCCCCCCCACACATACACACACAGGTACCACGCTCTAACATGCCTCGCTCAGCATTACACATGCCACTTACATGGTATCCTGCACCCTGTTGTCCAAATACGCCCAGAAGTTGGGTGGAAATGGGATGTGCTCGCCTGCCCCTAAATCTCACCTCCCATCCAGAAACCCCAGGCCCTGGGTCTCACCTCTGTGCTCATTTTTGTGCCACACCCTCTGTCCCCTCTCCCCTTCTCAGAGACCCCAGACCTAGGCAGGAAAACAGAAGGCAGAACTGGCCTATAAAGAGTTAAGAGCAAGAAAGGGGGAGGGGGGCAAGCTGCGCTGCGCTGTGTGATCCCCCTGCGGTTCCTTGCCCTCTCTGGTTAATTAGGATTTCAGGGGTGGGCAACCAGGAAGAGCAAGGTCCTGCCCAGGCTGCCTGGAGTATAAATGTGGGTGCTAACACCTCCCTGCCTGAGGTTGGGGAAGGCAGTCTTCTCCCTGATGGGAGAATTTTCTCTCAACTCCATTTCGGATCCTCAGATGACAGGGCTCAACCAACATAGGAGCTCTGGCCCATTCCACACCCAGAGCACAAACATGTCCTAGTGGGGAAGCAACTATCAGATGACAATGTGCCACTGGCCATACATACAACCCAACCCGGATACACCATGGGATGTCCTCAAATGTGTTGTACCTGCTAACACACACACACACCTAGAGACAGTACCCCAAACTCAGCACAAAGACACGCACATTGTGACAGCCCCCCCACTCAGTCACACTCAGTGACACAGATGTGAGAAATACACACACACACACACACACACACACACACACCAACACGGACACAGCCCCCTATAGAGCACCAAGACGTCCGTTCTGAACGCTACACACCGTGCAATAGACCAGTAAGGAGAAGGAGAAGGCTCTTTGCCTCACTGAGGCAGCTACACACTCGGCGAGCTGGCAGACACCTCCCAATCTAACATGCAGACACACTAGACATCCCAAAGAAAGACGATGCAGCCCGGGGAAGGTAGCCTCCATGTGCGTGTACGAGCAGGCACACTGGCTAGCACAAAGACAGATGCTGCGGAGACACACACACTCTCCCAGCGTGACCCCTTCTTCCAGAAACACTCAAGTGTGACACAGGGACACACTCCAAGCCCCCAAATAACCAGGCACAGTCTCAGTCTACACACACACACACACACACAGCCCACTCATGGGGTATGTGACTTGGACTCAAATACACATCCACCCCAGTCTTACTGTCCACTTCTGAGCAAGCCGTCCTCTCTCCCTGGGCTCCGGCTGGCTGGGCCATGACTCCATGTCCCCCTGCCTAGGTAGTCCCGTCTGTCCATTTGTCCGCCAGCTCAAGGCCTACCACCTCATCTGGTCCCCGCCCCTGCTCTAACAGTGCCAGTCTGTCTCTAGTCCCCTGCTTCTCTTTGCCCACAGGTCCTGGGTGGGAGCAGGATGAGATGTGCATGGCAGAGACTCCAGGACCTCAGGCCCCTGGATCCTTGTGGCTCTTGGACCTCAATACCTCACCCACCCTCCAAAAGACCCTCACATCCCAGCAGGCAGGTGGCAGGGACATCTGGCTGTGAAGTTTTTAGCCAAGTTTCTCATTAAGGGGACTCTGACAGAGACCTGGGAGGTAGAGGGAGGACAGTGAGCGATCAGAAAGGAGAGGCCAGATGGGAAGGCCCAAGGGCTGGGGGAAGGGAGGGTCTAGGCCAGTTACCGGGGGTCCAGAGAGCCGGCAGGGCAGGCGGGGTGAAGAGAAGGTCGGAGACGCAGCTACAGTCCATGGTGGAGCTGGCCCTGCAGAGATGCCGGGACACATGCGGGGGGTGGGGGGGGGGAGCACGCAGGCACAGGATGGGGCAGGCGGGAGAGACAGACAGCAGTCAGCGGAGACAGGCGATGCCCAGGGGCTCCCCCCTCTGACCAGACCCTGCCCAGCCTGATGCCCACCACCCTCTCCTCCCACATCGCACCCGGACACCTCTCTGCCCCCTTGTCCCCATCTCTCCCAGTTCCTCTCCCAGCTCTGTGTGACTGAGCCTGCCCTCCCAGCCACTCCTGGGCAGCCTCCCCCTTACTCTGTGCCTCATCACTAAGCACCAGGGCGCTCCCAGCCTCTCTCTTCGCTCCTCGCCACTCACTCGCTCACTCACACTCGCTGGCTCGCCCGCCCGCCCCGCAGCATCTCTGCCACTGTCTCTCCATCCCCGTCCTGCACCTGACCTCTCGCTCCGTCTCTGCATCTCTGGGTCCCCTTCTGTTCTCTCTGTGGCTGCCCCAGATTTATCTCACTCCTAACCTCTCCCTCCCCCCGCCACCCCCAGCTGAACCCCTGGGCTGCCACGCAGCAGCCCGGCGCTCTCATTTGTGCTCCCAGAGCTGGCCAGAACCAGTGACCGGCCCAAAGGGCTGGGAGGGGACAGGCCCAGCCCCAGCCCTCCACCCACCCACCCTCAGAGCAGCTCCCAGCACCTGCATGAGTGCTCCCACAGACACCCCTCTTTCAACCTGCAGCTCACCCTGTACATCCCTGCCACCTGGACCTGCCTCCTCGCCTCACACACCCCTTTCCCCTTAGATCTGCCTCCCCAAAAGCCCTCCTCAAACACCCTGTCCCCCTTAGATCTGCTTCCCCCCAAAGAACCCCCACAGACACTCTCCCCTTGGCTCTGCCTCCTCCCTTAGACACCCTGTCTCCCTTAGATATGCCTCCTCTCTGACAGGTCCTCCCTCTCAGACCTCCACGCCCGCAGACACCCCTCTCCTAAGATACCCCATCCCCTCCTCACCCTGTCTCTCAGAGCCTTTCCCTTTTCGGACAGACCCTCCTCATCAGATACCCCTTCACCCCAGACACCACCCTCAGACACCTACACCCTTAGATGTTTGCTCCTCTCAGACACCCACCCCAGCCACCCCTCCCCTGAGATACTTTAGCCTCTCATGCTCTTAAATATACCATTCCTCTCCTCTCAGACACCCTGCTGCTCCCCAAAGATCCCACAGACCCCTCAGAAACCCACCGACACTCTGTTCCCCCATAAACCCCACCTCACCCCTTGGACACCTGACAAGACTTGTCAGATAGCCCATGTCCTCCCAGACTTGTTCAGTCTCCCACAGACACCCTCACCCCCAACCTCTACCAGCTGATGTCTACTGAGGTCCCTCACACACACACCCCTCCAGCACTCGGGTCCCTCTGGGGCTAGCCCCTGCCCCACCCCATCTGCCTCCTCAGGGTTTCCCTCTATTTCTACACTCCCATCTCCCCAACTTTCTCTGCTGGTCTCCCTCCCTGTCTCTCTCTCTTTATCTCTGTCTCTCTCCTCACATGGTCTCTCTTTTCCCTTCTGTCTCCTCTCACCATCACTCCCATTTTTCTGCCTCTCTTCTTTCTCATTCTTATCTCCCCTCAACCTGGGGTGCCTCTCTTCCCATCTCTGTGGCCCTCTGTCTCTCACCACCTCTCTCGTTCTCTCTCCCTCCATCACTCAGTCTCTTTTCCTATTTCTGTCTTCCACGCCCACCAGCCCCATCTCTTTTCCACATCTGTCTCTTTCTGCCCCCCCCCAACTCCTTCCCCTGTCTCTCTCTCCCCATCTCCCCCCCGTTTTTGCATCTCTCGGTCTCTCTCTTGCTCTCTCTCTCCCCCATCGGTCTCTTTTCCTGCTTCTCTCTGTGTCTCTCTAACTCTCCCACCTCTGTGTCTCTCTGCCCCCACCTGGCCCCATCTCCACCATCTCCCTCTCTCTCTTCATCTCCCTCCCATCTCCCCACCTCTCTCCATCACCCTGACTCCTCCGCACCTCTCCCCGTCCACCTCTCCCACCTCCCTGGCTCTCTCTGCCTCTCCGGGTCCCCTCCCTCCTTCCTCCGCCCCTGTCCCCCCCCATTGGCCCCTCTCATTTCCGTGTTGGTTTTGATTTCTCTTCCCGATGCTTTCAACTCCCCGCCGCCTCCTCCGGACACGTTATAACGAGGAGCCGTGGGATCGGCGCTCCGGGCCCTGCTCCCACGCTCCCCCCGCCGTCTCTCACGCACGTCTCTGCTGTCTCTTGGTCTCTGCCTGCCACTCTTCCCATCTCTGTCCCCCACCCCATCCCCATCCCCCACCTCTGTCCTGTCAGGCCCAAGGGCACTGGGTCCCTGCCTCCTCCTTCCATTCTGCCCCATTCCCTGCATTTCTACCCTGACTGTCCTGGTTCGCAGCCCCACGACTGCGTCTCTGGGTCCCCCTGTCTCTCTGTCTCTGGGTCCCTGTCTCTGTCTCTTCACACCACTCTGCTTTTATGTTTCTGGGTCTCCACATCTCTCCGCCCCACATTCATGTCTCCTTGTATCTCTGTCTCTGTCTCTACATCTCCATGTCTCTGTTTCAGTCCCAGTGTCCGTCTCTTGGGGCCCCTTTGATCTTGCCCTGCCCCTGGCACCCCTCTGGCCCCATTGATCGCTGATCGACCCATGGAGGGAGCGGGCCTTCAGGCCAATCTGTGTGCGGGGCGGGCAGGCGGTAGGACAGCCGTACAGACTGACAGACAGACAGCTGGCCCCAGTTCGTGTGGCTTCGGAGGGGGAGCTGCTGCACCCCCCACGGCTCCCCGCCGGCCGCGGTGCGGATGGGGACTCCGGGCAAGCTTTAATTTTTAATTTTATTTTGCTTCCTCCACACCCCCTGCCCCCCATCTCCACAGCCCGCAGCCATGGCACTGAATGTGTATGCGCGTGTGCGTGTGCACACAGCAGTGTGGAGAGGGGCTGGGCGGGCTGAGGCTGCCTCCCTCCTCTCCCTGCCAACCAGTTACATAAACCCACACACCAACCCAGGCACACACACCACACTGTCACACAACATGTCACACAGGCACATGTCAACAAAGCAACAAACACTGTACTGTCACACAACACATTACACACAGGACAACAAAGTGACACACACCTCATTGTCACACACAACACATCACAAAGATGTGTGATGTATGTGTCAACAAAATCATATGTACCAAGACTGCCACAACCAACACACATCACACAGACCCACACAGCAACCCAAGCATACCTACCAACATGTCAAACACAACACACAGACACGTTTGTCAAAATAGTCACACACACCATGACTGTCACACACATCATGGTCACAAACATTCACACAGAAACATAGACACACAATTACACACAGGTACACCCACAGCACACACATCAATGCAGCCCCACAACCACAAATCATAGATATACATTAACAGAGACATATAATCACACAATGAGGTTCACAATCAGTGCAGACACACAGACCTACGAGCACACAGGGACACAATGCCACACAGAAACAGAGACATACCCAGGCACCCAGACACACACACCAGCACAGCCAAGCCAGTAACACACAAGTGACACAAAAGCAGAGTCACACAGACAAGCACTAACTGGAGACCCTGAATACACATGTGATCTGGCATGCATGGAGACAGAGAGGCACACACCACCCCACACACACACATACACACACTCACACGGACTAGCCCAACAGCAGCACACTCACACACACAGGCCATCTGGGTGAGAGGCTGGGTCAAGATGTGGGTGGGCGCTCAGAGGTAAAGCCACCAGGGGCCCCACTGCTCCTGTCACCATCTGCCCAGCTGTCTAAGTGTCCATCCACCCATCCACCCTTCTCGAGCATGTCTCTTCATGTGTGTGCGCGCGTGTGCGAGGTGTGCAGTGTCTCAGGCCTGCTTCTGCTGCTGTCTCTCTAGAGACAGGTCTCCCGGCCTCTCTCAGGCCCCGCTGGGTGTTAGTGTGTGTCTCTCTCTCACTGAGGGTCTTTGTGGCTCCATCTCTCTGTCTGCCTCTATCTCCAAATATCTCCATTTCTGAATGTCTCTGCTCTTGTCTCTGTCTCTGGGTGTCTCTGTCCCTCTCTGTCTCTCCAGGCATCTCTCTTTGCCTCCCATCATCCTGGCCCCTTGGGCTGGGGTTTAACCAGTTGTTTTGATTTCTCTAAGCTGCTCCGGCCGCCTCAGGAGCTGCCTCGGGCCTCACACCCCCACCCAGCCCCTTCATCCCTCACCCAGCCCCCCCACCTCCCCTTAACACAATCTGCACAAGTGGAATGAAAATTGATTTTTTTTTTAAATTTCATATCTTCTCCAGGGCTCTGTCTAAAGAGGAGAGAGACGCGGCCCAAGACCCTTCTCCCTCCGCTGCCCCCACCCACACATACACACCAACATGCACACACATCATACCCAGACACACACTCACACATACACCCTGACACTCCGCCTGCATCCACCCTGAGGACACACCCCTCCCTACACCAAAGCACCCGTGTAGGACACATCCATACACACAGTAGCAACACACAACAAACTCCCTACACACACGCTCTCTGGACACCCACCAGTAGGCACACTTTACACACCACACACAGCTCGGCTGCCTGCTATCACACACTATCTATGCACAACTCACATGCGCACCTGTCCACATAGATTATGGCCATGTCCATGTGTACACAAACCCAGGTTCAGGGATCATCCTACCACAGGTACCCAGGGGACCCCATGACTGTCCAAGGGAGGATGGGGTCAGGAATGTGACAAGGGCCTTCCTGCAAGGACTTGCCCCCAACCCCTGAGGTCACCCCCATTCCTACCCTTGCCCGTGTCAACCAAATGCTCTGGCCTGACCCCGGGTGAGGGTGTCTCTGTGCCAGGGGGACCCGCGCGTGCACATACACGTGCACACACACATATGCCCCTCACTACTCTTCTCATGGCCACACACTGTCATCGCCACAACAGTCTGGTTCACTTGAGAGCCGGCTCATCCCCACACGGACACACAAAACACACAGAAACACCAAACACACACTTATGCTCACACGCCATCACAGAGACACAGCCCAATACATCACAGGGCATCAGTTCACGCAAGGAATATACACATGCACCACTCAACATTCACAAATAAGTACACAACCACACACACACACACACACACACACACACACACACAGCCTTCAACACTCTTTAGGGCTGGCTGGTCACACATAGTATCATTCGCTCAGTTCTTATGAAATGACACTTCTTGTCCAGCCTGTTACATTTAGCTTCCCAAAATGACTACACACATGCACACAAACACACACATATGCACAAAACACTGATCCCAGACTCAGACACAAGCCCACAGGCTCAGAGACATAACAACCCCTTAACACAAACGCACTGCCACACAAGCTCACACAGCCAGTCTCTGATGCACAGATTTGGGGGACCTTGTGACCTTGTCCCAAGGCTATTCTTCACACTCACCTTCAAAAGCCCAGCTCCTGGGGTCCTATCGGGGTGACACTCACTCAGTCCTCCCAGCCTGTCTCCCTTGGACAAAGCCTTCTCGTCTCCTGGCCCTCAGAGATGTAGGCTGTCCTGTCTTGGTCACTTAGCCACACCGCGTGGCCATCTGACTCAGGAACTCCAGACATGGCACAATTCCAGAGTTTGGACAATCACCGGACACTCACCGTGAGTTCCACACATAATTCACACACATGTTCACAAACATAGCACATGTGGCTTTGCTCAGCTCCTCCACCCCGGTCTCACGCACCCACACTTCGTCACCCGTGTGTAGGAACACACATAACTCCACATGTCACATTCACATATGCTACAACACAAGTTACACGGTCACAGAAAGACAGCTAAGATCCCTTCATACACACAGTGTCACATATCACACACACACACACACACACACACACACACATACACGCACCTCTGCAGAGGCTGCATTATGCAAGACAGAGGGACAGATTTACAGACAGATGGACCACAGATCCCCAGTCTCAAGAAGGTGTCTATGACACCAGTTTGGGGTGGTTAAGAGGCGTCAAGCCAGGGCAGGGATGGAGAAGACCTCACGCCCCCACCCCAACTCTCCGCGTCTCTCCCTCTAGCTGGCATCTCTGTCTGGGGCCATGTGTCTCTCTGGGGTTCTGTCTCTCTCCCTGAGTCCCAGTCTCTGCACGGACATCCCTGGGGCTGCGGCCAGCACGCAGAAACGTTTTCAGTGGGGGGTGGCGAGGGAGCGTCCCCAGGGAAGTGGGAGCCGCAGTGCCACGCACCCCGCCTACCAAACAGTGCTGGGAGAGGGGAGAGGGAGGACAGAGGCGAAACTGCTATGCAGACCCAGAGCTCAGGCTGCTCCCCCAACCCCTGTGGGGGTCCTGCTCCTCCTTTCAGAGACCCAGAGAGATCGAGGAAGTGCGGGGGTGGGTGGGGGAGACAGAGAGAAGGAGAGACACCCAGAGAGGAGCAGAGACAGAGAGAGGGAGACGGAGACACAGGGAGAGACAGAGACACAGAGAGAAGGACAGAGACAGAGAGGGGCAGAGACCGAGATGGGAAGAGACAGAGAGAGACGGACAGAGACAGAATGAGAGAGAGACAGAGAGAGGGGCAGAGACAGAGTGGGGGGGGGGAGAGAGAGAGAGAGAAACACAAAGAGGAGGAGAGGTAGAGAAATAGAGTGAGAGAGACAGAGAGAGAGCAGAGACAGAGAAGAGAGATCCAAATCAGGGAAACCCAGAAAAAGTGAGTGAATCAGAGAGGCTTGACAAAGTGAATTAAAGAGCTGGAGGTCAAGGGGAGAGAGCCGCTGGAGAAGAGACCCTGGGTCAGGGAGGAAGGAGAGGAGGGGGCAGAGATGCGTAAAATTGAGGGATTAGGGCAGAAGCAAAGGAATGGATGAGGGAGAGCCTGAAACTCCAGGTGCATGTGGCAGCAATGGGAAAGGCCTGAGAGCCTGGCAGGCACCGGCTGATCTCAAGTGTGGGTTCAGGGCCACTGCAATGCCCACCTCGGCCCTTCAGCAGTCCTGGGGGTCAGCTCAGGTCTACCACACCAACTCCAAAACCCACCCCTCCCTCTCCTCCTCACCTCCCCTGGCCCCATCCCCACATCTCAACCAGCCTCATCCAGAAGCCCAACCTCTTCTCTAGGCAAGTCTCTCCTCAAGTCTAGCTCCCTCCCCATCTCATCCCTACACCCCAGGCCCTGCCTGGCTGCCTTGGCTGGACCTTCTGGCCCCAAGCTTTCCACCAGAGACACAGTGACAGACATGTACTGGCTGGCATGCCAACGGCAGAGGTGCCGTAGATCCTGTTTGTGGGGCTTGGGGCACCAAGGATATGCTCAGGAAATATTGTTCACATGGAATTCAGATGAAATGAAGCAAGGGAGGGAAACAGGGAGATAGAGAGATGTTGAGTCAAAGGGACAGAAAGCCAGGAACCAAAGGACAGAGAAGGAGGTGGGCCAGCAGGACCTCGAGTCAGGGCTCAGAGACAGAGATGGAGAAAGAGAGGAATGGAGCAGAGAACCAGAGGGACAGGCAGGCCGAGGTACAGATAGATGGGGGATTGAGGCACAGGAACAGAGAGGGGATTAAATGGACAAGGGAATGGGCTCAAAACTGGAGAAGTGGGTGACTAGGGGTCGGAGAAAATGAGGAACAGATACATGGGGTCAAAGGCCTAGGAAGGCAAACATGAGGGGCAAATTAGGCAGTGAGGTGGGGAGAGACACAGGGGGACAGAGAAACAGAGGGCAGGGCCTGAGTGCCTGGGGCCAGGTGTGGGGCCTGGGAGGCTGGAGCTGGGTGCCTGGGCTGCAGGGATCCCACAAGGGCCAGAGACGGGCCAGGGTCCAGGGGGCTGGGGGAGGCTAGGGGCTCCAGGGGCATCGCACGGTGCTAATTCAGCGCCATCGATCAGACGGGATGAGAGCAATAAATTATTGTGACAAGATGCAATCCTGGCCCGCGCACTGCCGCCGAGCAGATCGATCCCTGTCCCCAGCCCCACACCAGGTCCCATGCCCAGGCCTGGACCAGGACTCCTCTGCCCACCTCTCTCGATTCCCCCCAAGACACACATTGACAGCCAGGTGGGGCGGCAGCCCTTGGGAAGAGACAGAAACAGAGAGGGACCCACAGAAGGAAGATGAGCCCCTATTTGTCCTGTCCTCTTGCTGCTCTCAGCACTCCATCCTGACCACGATCTGGGAGGTGGCACTGTCATGACACCCATTTCACAGATGTGGAAACTGAGGCTCAGACAGGGAAAGTAAGTTGGCCAAAGTTTCACTTTGGACTTAAATGGGGGTCAGTATGACTTTGAGCCCCCCAATATTTGCCCTGTCAGAGGAGAGAATAAGGGACAGAGAAGAGGAGGGAGGAGATGAATAGATAAATGATCGATAGATGGGCCGGCTGAGTGGCGCGGTGGTTAAGAGCTGGCTTGGGATGCCGGCGGCCCCGGTTCAGATCCCACATATGAGGGCCAGTGACACTGCTTCAAAAAATAAATAAAATAAAATAAAATAAAATAAAATAAAATTGTTGGTACCCCTAACCACCTACAAAGGCAAATGATCGATAGATAATAGATAGGTAGGCATAAAGAGAGAGTGGGGAGGATGAGACAGACAGAGACTGCAGGACACAGAGAAACAGAGTCAAAAAGCTATAAAGAGATATGGAGACCTACAGAGACAGCGAGAAAGAGAAATGGAGAAACACAGACAACAATGAGTCAGGGAGGGAAGAAAAGACACAAAGAGAGATAGAGACAGAGACACAGAGAGAGATAAGGAGACTCAGGTTCAGAGATAGGCAGAGGGGGAGATGGGCAGATGGAGGCAGAGATGAGACTGGATGGGAATAAAGGTAGAATGGACACACAGGAAACATGGGCGAGCGAGGAAAGAGGTGCCTGTAGAGATGGGTGATTTCAGGGATCAAGGTGTATCTGGAGACAAATGTGTGTTGGCAGGAGGCTGTGCTGGTTCCAGGCATCTGGGGGGCAGGTGGGAATGAGGATGTGAATGACAGGCTTTACCAGGAGAACGATGTCAGGCAGTGGCTGGGCATGAGAGCAGGGGGCAAGGCGTGTCTCAGGGCAGGAGTGGAGGGAGAAATGGAGATGTAAGTGTGGCCTAACTGACTAGGTGGACAGACAGATGAGTCTGTGGAGGAAGGAGGTCACCTGCTACGCAGGGATGGCAGGATGCCTGGATGACAAGTCAGATAGCCTGTTTGACTCAAATCTCCAGTATCTACCGTTTCTAAGACCTCAAAGAAATTACTCCATTTTGCTGGGCTTAGTTTCCTTCTCTGTAAAATGGGGATAAGAGTAAGTACCTACCTCATAAGGGTCTCATGAGGATGAAATGAGGTGTTGCATATGAAGAACTGAGAATAGTGCCTGTCACAGAAAAGGTGTAATGAGCGGTAGCTGGGAACACGCTATAAGTGGATGCTACTCAAGGAGTAGCCCATGGACCAGTGGCATCACCAGGACCTTGTTAGAAATGCAGAGTCTCAGGCTCCACCTCAGACCTGCTGCACCAGAAACTCTGAGGTGAGGCCCAGGCCCCTGTGTTCCAACAAGCCCTTCAGGTGTTTCTGACCCACACTGAAGTCTGAGGACCTTGGACCATAGGGATTCTTTCTGTACCATGCAGCAGGCAGGTGTTTGACGGCTGGGGAGAGGTGTGACATGTTTAACAAACGCTACAGGTGTTACTTATACTCACCAAGAAAGGTGTTTCCTGAGGACACAGATGGCTGGTGACATGTTCTATGAAAAAAGACAGATATTTCCAGAGGGGACCAGGCTGGAGCCAGGTGTGCAGGATCAAAAGGTTTGGCTATAAAGGTGTGGGGTGACAGGTTGCACGAGTAGGTAGTGCATACGAGCATGGCTGAGACAAGGTGACTGAGGGTACACAATGCTTAGGAAAGTTATGAAAGGACTAGGGTTACATGGATATCAGGAGGAGGACAAGGACAGAGAAGGACCCAGTGTTGGGAGTCAGGCGCACGTCTGTGGGGCAGGAGTGTGGCCAGAAGTAGATGTTCCCTTTGGGGACAGGATGGGGAGACCAGGGCTATAGCAGAGACCCAGGTGAAGATATGTGAAGCAGAAAGAGATTCAGGAGGGCAGTGTGGAGGCCTCAGTACCTGTTTGCTGAAGAACTGAGTGAACGTGGTACCGGAGCAGATGATGTCTGAGGTAGACAAGTAAGGAACAGGTGTGAGGAGATACTGATATGACCTTGTGTGGCCAGGAAAGAGAAAGTGAGAAACATGAGATATTAAGCAGGTGGGAAAAGAAGAAAAATGGATACATAGTTCCCGAGGGACAGGTATGGGGAAACAGGTATACAGGTGAGGCAGATACCAGTGGCCAAGGAGAGATTCCCTGCCCAAACATGTGTATGTGTGAAGTGGTGTTGAATGTGATGAGACACAGTGAGATAGAGAAAGGCAGAGACAGAGAGACAGTGAGGAATCAGACACAGGTGAACAGCAAGTGTGCAAGTGGGTCAGGTATGACTTTCAGAGGACAAGGGCTTGTAGACGACATCATGGCAGGGGAGGGGCATGAGGAAGAAGGATAGATGTGAAACCCAGGGGCCAAGGCACGTTTGAGTAATCAGGTGGTGTTGGGGTTAGGAGACAGGTAAGGTTGGTTCATGTGTTGTCTGAGATGAGTCATCTAAAATGACAACAGGTATGGGAGAATCAAGTGGAAGTAGGTGTATTTATGTAAAAGTATGGGAGATGGACTATGAGGGAGTTAGGTACAGGCAGAGAGAGTGGTGTGAAGCAGGTGTGTTCTCAGGTGACACATGTGTGGGAAGCGTTTGTGGAAGGACAGGTGAGAGGATGAACAAGATTAGCATTGTAAGGGAGAATTCTGTACAGATGAGAGCCAGGAGAGTGGGAGAGGACAGGTATTACCTGAAGACAAATCAGGAGGATACATGTGTGAATGCTGACGTGCAAAGGAAGGGGTATGTGTGTGTAGGTATGCTTGAGGGGAGGAGGATGAGAAGAAATATAAATATGTGAGAAACAAGTGTGTTTAGAGTCTTAGGGGACAGGTGGTATGGTGCAGGTGAGAGTAGGAAACGGGGAACAAAGTGATATGAAATGAAACAGATGCAGGGATTCAGGTAGAAAGGGCAGATTGCGGAGAACAGGTATCACCTGGAGGAGCAAGTAAGAGGAGACTCAGGAATAAGAGAATATGGGCATCTTTGTGGCAAGTTTCAAAGGGACAAGTGGAGGGGCAAATGAGAGAAAATAGGTGATACCTACAGTAGCAGATGAAGGAAACAGGTGCAGAGGACAGGTGTTACCTGCAGAGGGCAGGTGTTACCGGCAGGGGCGGGTATAAGAAGACAAATGTTACCTGGAGATCCAGATGTTGGGAACCAAAGGGAGAACATGGCTCTGACAGGTGTGTTTATAGACAGGTGTGTGCAGCATGACAGGTGGGTGAAAGGTGTTACCTGAGGCCACAGGTGTGTGCAGCATGACTCTTCCGTGTGGTTTGCTGCCTCGGTTTCACTCACTCCCCTCTCCTCTCCTCCCCAGGGGTCAGTTCCGGTTCTCCGCTCCCTCCCATGGCTCCAACCCTTGGCAGGACAAGCAGTTAGCTCTGGGCTCCGCCAGGCTGGGCCTGCCCGGCAGCCGCAGCCAGGGCTCCTGAGGCTGTTTGGCGATGCGGAGCGCGTCTGGGCCTCGGCGGGCCGGCTGGGCGGGGGGAGCGGGCGGGGGGGCCGTTTAGCCGTGATAGATCCGCGCGCCGCTTGTCTCTTAATCTCCGGAGCGACCGATCGATTCGCTATTTCCCTTTGTTGCCAGAAAATTCGATCCTGGGCCTGGAATTAGGTCCCTGGCTTAATCTGAGCGGAAACCAGCGAGGGGGAGACAGAGACAGAGATGCTGGGAGACACAGAGACGGAGAGATAGTGAGAGACAGAAAAGCAGAGACAGAGAGACAGATGCTGAGAAAGATACGAAGAGAGATAAGGCACAGAGATTCTGAAAGATAGTCTAAGAGTTGGACCCAAAGAAATAGAGATACTGCAAGAGATAAAGAGTCAGAAAGAGACAGAGAGACAGATTCTGGGCGAGTAAGAGGTGGACACAGAGATGCTTGAGACAGTGAGGAGAGATGCAGCCCGGGAGAAATGGTAGAGGTGGCCCAGCACAGCCCTGTGACAGTTGTGGAATGACTGGGACAGAAAAGGTGTGCAGCACACTAGGCCAGCCACCTGTCACCAGAAGGACATGGCCCCCTAAAAATCAGGCCCAGGCCTGCACTCCCAACCCCGAGGTATGCAGACCCCAAAATTAGCCCAAATGTCCTTCTCACAGCCCCTGTGACCCCCTCACACCAAATATCCAAATTTGCAGACCCCTCAACCTTGAACTCAAGCTTCAAATATAGGCCTCCCAGCCCCCCAAATCCACTCCCTTGCTGACCCAGCCCCAAATATACACACCTCCAGTTCTGATACCCCAGTCCCAAACAGACAGTTCTCAACCCCAAATATCCAGTCTCTTGGCTCTGAGTCTCCAGGTCCAAAATGTCAAGCCCTAACTCCTGGCCTCTAAACCCCATGACTCTTGCCCCAAATGTACAGACCCACCCTCAGGTTGGCAGATGCCCCATTCCCAAATATTCAGACCCCAGTCTCTATCCCGGCGCCCTTCTACCCCGCGTTCACACTCTCCCTGGCCCCCTGCCCCTGCCCCTGCCTCGAGGGCGCACCTCTAGCCCTCCCCAGGGATGGGCGCAGCCCCACCCGCCCCCACTGCCCGGGCGGCGACCCCACCGCCTCTGCGCCTCGGGCTCCAGCCGCCCCGCTCCGAAGGTCTCCCGGGAGCACTAGGGCGCCCCGGCCCCCGCCCCGGGCAGGAATCCCCGCCCCCCATCCCCGCCCCTGCGCGACCCACCGCTCACTCACTTGCTGGGTTTGCGCATCCGCCCGGTCCCGGAGAAGTGTTTAAAGTTCGGGTCCCGTAGCCATGGCCCCGCGGCGTCCTGGGGAGGGGGCACCGGAGCAGGGGACGGGGCGGGGGCAGATGCCCAGAGCGCAGGGGTGGGGTAGGGTGGGGAACGGACACAGCCAGAGGGGGCACGATCAAGGAGCGAGAGTCACTGAGGGACCCGGACAGAGGGAGACCTAACACAGAGAGACAGCCAGAGACACAGAGGCGGGGCCGAGCAGAGACTGGGAGACGCAGAGACACGAAACAGAGACGCGCAGAGAGACAGAGACGCGGGAAGCTGGGGACCGAGCTGCGGGTGGGCGGCGGCGCGGCGAGCGGGGCGCGGGGCCCGGGCCGGGCTGGGGGCACGGGGCGGCCTCCTGTTCCTCCTCCTCCTCTTCCTCCTCCTCTTCCTCCTCCTCCTCCTCCTCTTCTTCCTCCTTCTCCTCCTCCTCCTCCTCCTCCTCCTCCTCCTCCTCCTCCCCGGGCTCCTCCGCGCGCGCTGCGCGCCTCCCGCCCTCGCGGCCGCCGGGCCCGGCTCGGCGCGCAGATATATGGAGGCGGCGGCGGTGGCGGGCGGTGCGGGGGAGGAGGCGGGAGCGCGATCGATGGAATATAATTTTCCTCAAACTCGGAAAATAAAGTTCAGAGCTGATCAAATTTGAAAACAGATGTCGAATCGCGACTCTAAATAAGGTTCGATCCCGGGACTGAGGGAGTGGGGGTGGGGGACGGGGGTGAGGTGCAGTGGGTGGAGAAGTGCAGAGACACCCACCTCCCCTCCCTTCCCCGCCCCTCCAGAGGAAGACTCGCGCGGACACACGGACCGGACCCGGCGTGAAGTGGAGGCCAGAACCCCTGCTGGACACGCAAAACTGGACCCGGACACACACGCACACAGCCTGGATAGCAGACACACGGACATAAGAACAAATGGGCATAAGGACAGACGGGTACAGTAACACAGACAATGCAAACACGCACTCACACAGGACACAGCCTAATGGACACATGGACACACAGCCCTCAGGGACCCACATACAGAAAAGCATATACACAAAGGATGTACACACAGTCTGCACCCACAGTTCTACCCTGACACACAGCCATTCCCTAATCCACCGACCCAGAAACTACACATGGACACACGCAGATCCGTGCTGTCACACAGCTGCACTTTGACACACAAACCCTCACTAACACAGGAGCCCTGGGCATGTGGACAGACACATAGATAATCACAGACAACCCAGGGCAGCAGATACACTGACACTTGCATGCCCACACAGTTATAGGACCACACACCCACACCTGCAGTGACCAGAAGGGCCCAGGTGATCTGCTCCCACGAAAATACCTCAGGGGTCCTGAGAGCAGCAACCCCCAGCCCTAGAGTTCAGCTCCCCTCCTGACTCCCTGGCCCAGCCTGACCCTACACTCATTATTCACCCTCATATCCCCTCCCTAGTAGCTTCCCTTCACCCCTTCTCCCTCTCCCCCTCAATGCTTCCCTCCCCCACCTTTCTTTCTCCCATTCCCAAGTCAGGCTCCACCCCCAAGCCCTAAAGCCACTTTCTCAGGGGAACACCCCTGGAGTCGCCTGCTTTGGGAGGGGAAAGGGCCTCACACAAGGTAACAGTCCCTAAGAGGATATGTGGTGGCCAGGACAGCTCTGCTAGATCTCACCCAGCGCTGAGGGGATGAAGAGGACTTCAGACAGGCTCCAGCGCCAACACAGCTCACCCCTCCCTTGCACAAGTCACTATACATCCCCAGCCTCGGTTTCTTCATCTGCAAAATGGGGCAATAATGATGACTACCGCCTAGAGTTATTGGGAGGGCTAAACAGTAGGACATGGGGAGCTCACTTGGCACTGTGTCAAGTACCAAAGAACACATACTTGCTCTGAGCATTACTATTTCAATTTAAACATATTAAGAATACTAAACATTCTGCTAGAACTCACGAATCCCCTCACTGTCTCCACATGGAACTACGTTTTTTCAAGGAGCCAGCAGGAAGTCCCTGACACTGTGTGTCTCTACCCTTTTGTTAGGGGGGGTCTCTGAGACCCTTCAGGAGAGTCACAACCCTCTGGTGTCTAGAGCGACCCTGACTGCCCACAGCATCCTTGAAGATAGCTTACCACCTAGACCGCCTCTGACACTCATACCTCTTGGGTGCTTGTGACACCCACGAGACTGTGGAGAGCATTCTTCTAGCACTTTTGCAGTACATGGCTCTGAATGCCAAGGAGGGGGTTGTGGAACACCCTCTGTGGGGTAGGACTTCTCGCCTGTATGTGACGCAGTTTGGGAGAAAGACAACACCCTCCAAGTGGATATGACACTCTTCAAGAGAGCTAGACACCAACCACCAACCAGAATGTATTTGGTGACCATTAAGTGTGTGAAAAGGACACCTGTGAGGAGAGAAAAAATACCTTCTGAATAGAAAGAACTCAATTGACTGTAGGTAACATGCTTCAGTAAGACAGCATACTCTCTGGAAAGATACTGCTTATGACACTGTACACAACACTCTTCTGGAAACTAGAACATCCTCGGAATGTTAGTGACACCCATAAGACATCAAAGAGCTTCAGCCAAGAGGGCTCTCACACATTTTATCTCTATATCCACCTTGGGAGAGATGAAAGCAGGCCAGGATGTCAGAAACACCCCCCTTAGACTATAGGTAACATCTGTGAGGGGCTCACAATGCCCAATCAGAGGGTATGGAAGGCCTCTAAATAGAGCTCCAATGCCCTCGGTGGCCAGGACCTGATAGGCCAGATATCCCGCTGATGGATATGTGAAAACCGCCCACCTGGGTGCTCAGAACCACCCGTCCCCCAAGAAGACATCTTCCTGATTTCTGTAACACCTTTCAAAGCTATGCATCTTTGAGCCATCTGTGTTCCCTCTCTGAGTCCCAGGTGGTTGAGAGGGTTTATAAGGTAGATGCCAGAGGGTGCCGTGCCCTGTAAACACATAGTAGGTGCTCAATAAAAGCGAGAGTTCTTGCTGAACAGCATTTCCCAAGGAGGGGTGTACCACCCACTGAGGCTGTATATTCACTCATTAGCAGTATTGTCAACACCTACTTGACTGAAGGAAGCATCTCACAGGAGGGGGACCATTAAGCTGTAGTTAACATCCCCAGGGAGGCTGCAATAGCAGGCGACTGTCGTTAAGACCCCCCTGGGAGAGAACACCCTCAGGGTATTTAATGCCCCCTGGAAAAAAAAGAGAGAGGAGAGAGAGAGAGAGAGAGAGAGAGAGAGAGAGAGAGAGAGAGAGAGAGAGAGAAACACTCTCACCAGCCGTTAACACCCAACAGACTGAATTTATTACCTGTGAAGGTGAGAGGACATCCCTCTGGGGTCTATAACCTCCATTAGACTCTTTTTAAATCCCCAAGGAGTAAGAGGACCCCCTCATGAGGGCTAGCACCTTCCTTTAGAGTGCTTGTAACACCAGAGAGTGAAACCAGGATGGGTGTTAGCTGACACCCTCAGGCCCTCCCTCAACCACAGGTGCACAAGAGGTGTGTGTAGGGCAGGGCTGAACAGCGTCTGGGCACAAATAGAATAACCACAACAAGGAACATTTCAATGGTATTTACTCTGGGCCAGGCACTGGCCCAAACTATGCATAGATGAACTCAATTCTCACGACAACAGCCCTATGAGGTAGGTGCTATCAGTGTTATCCTCATTTCACTGGTGAGGAAACAGGCACAAAAGTCACTTACCCACTGTTACTCAGCTACTTAGTGTTGGAAATGGGACAGGAGCCAAGGCAACCAGGCCCTAGGAGACAGGGAGTGTTCCTAACCACTGGGCAATACTACCCCGCTGTATACACCTCCACCTCTCCATCCCCCATATTAGACTCTGGCCTCCACTTCTGATTGAACCCTCCCCCACCAAACAGAGTCCCCCTAGCCCTGCAAGGTCTCTGCACTTCCTCTGGCATCATCTGACATCCCCACTCATAGGGGGTAGGAGGTCCCTGGCTCAGGGCTCACTGAGGGCAGGGCCTGTTCTGACTCCTCCCTAGGTCCCCACTGAGGGCAGAGCCTGGCACTCAGGGACTGGGGAGGAACTGGAAGGGAGGGACGGAGAGGACGGTAAAGAGAACAGGGAGGGTGGCAGGAGGAAGCAGTAGAGAGGTGTTCAGGGACAGGCAGCTTCCTAGGGAGGTGGCCGTAGTAGGGCAGGGGAGCAGGGCTGGAACTGGGCCAGGCTACACCCAGGGTGTTGGGGAGCGCTGAGGGAATCCAGAGCCAGGGGAGTCAAGTCAGCCGGCGGAGGGAGAGTAGACAGCATTCCCGCCCCTCCCCCAACATCTCCCCTATCCCACCATCCCCACCCCCTGGAAGGTGGTGCAAGGGTGATGGCGGCGGATGGCTTGGCAGGGAGGACAGACCGACAGCCACACAGGGGGAGGCAGCCAGCTAGGGCATGCGCGTGTGTGGGGGTGGGTGGGTGGAAGTCAGAGAGATGGACAAAGGCAGGGGTGTTGAGAAGACTGACGGACAGATGCGGGGGTGTCCACGAAAAGGACAGACAGACTTAGGGCTTGGGTTGGGGCAGAGAGGACAGACAGGCAGCAGGGGAGCATGGCCACGTGCGAAGGGAAGACAGATGGACGCCGGAGGGACGGCTGTGCAGGCGCGGCCCGCGCGGCCGGGGCCAGGCCGAGGGCGCGCGCGGTGGCGGCCAGAGCGGGAGGCGGAGGCCGGGCGAGCGCGGTGTTTGTGGAGCTGTCGGCTGCGGTGGAATTATGAAAAATAGCAGGCATCGGAGCCGGCCTTCAGCTTCGATTAGGGGAGATGGGACATGACAGGTGCGATCAATACGCAGCCGTTCTATAAAGTGTCAAGTAATGAATCAATTTCGACTAAATTTTCCATTTTTCAGAGGCCGTTCTCCGAGAGAAGAATATCCTCTTTTGTAAAGATATTATTATCGATTTCGGCGGCAATTTGACATCAGGGGTAGTTAATTCCACTCAGAATAAAATTGAAAACACTTGAGAGAGAAAAGAGAGAGGCGAAGAGTGAGACAGAGAGGGAGAGAGGGGGAGGAAGGGAGGGGCTGGGAGGAGAGAGAGATGGATGGACAGAGAGACAGAGACAGAGAGACAGAGACAGACAGTGAGAGAAAGGCCAGGAGAGATGGGGCAGGAGGAGACAGAGATGTGCAGAGACATGGAGACACAGAGGGAGAAACTTAGAGACTCAAGCCTCGAGTCGTAGAGGGAGGGAGGCGAGACTGAGAGAGACATCGCGAGAGAGACTCAGAGATGGAGAGACAGGATGACGGAGGAGCTAAGAAAGCACGACAGAGACAAACTGAGCGTGTCTCAGAGAGAAACCCAGATGTTAGAGACTTGCCACTGGGTGCAAAGAAATGGACAAAGACAAATTCAGAGAAAGAGAAAGGTGGAGGAAGAGGCAAGAGAAACTGACAGACAGAAGAGACACTAAAAGTGGGAGAAGGAGGAGAAACTTAGGGAGTTAGGGAGAAACACACTGAGGGGATGCGAGCAATAGTGAGGGGAGAAAATGGGAAGGAGAGAAGGGGTGGGGGACAGAGGGAAAGAGAGAGGAGGAGGAGGTGGGCAAGGGCACCCAGCAAAGGAGCAGAGGCTGAGTGGTCCCGGGCTGAAGGCATACACAGAGATAAGGGTCTGGGGAGAAGCTCCTGCCCAGCCTGTGCTGTCTCCCAAAGTCACTGAGAATGTGTGTGTGTGTGTGTGTGTGTGTGAGCTTCTCTGGAGGGGCAAGGGGACTGATCCAGGGCTCCTGGAATATGACCGGGTTGTGTTTTGGGTAAGAGTATGCGTGTAGTTACTGTTGTCTGTGTATGCCCTTGCATGTTATGACTCCTGGAGTCCATCTGTGTGTGCCCCGTTCCTGTGCCTGCATACGCTGTGGAGCTCTGGCCCTGCAGCCCCATGGGTCTCAGTAGCAGGCAGTAGTGACAGCATTTCTGGTTAGTGCCTGTTAGTTCCACAACTGAAATCTCCATTTATCGGAGAGGGTCCCAGGCTGCCTGGAAGAGAGGAAAGTGGGGGCTGGAGGATAGGACCCCTGGATTCTAAGAGAAAAGGTGGCTGGGGACCCTGACTCCTGGGTCTGAGGGAGGAAGGGTTGGGGGCTGGGCTCCTGGTCTGATTCAAGAGGAGCTGGGGCTCTAGACTCCTGGGTCATAGGGAGGAGGGGGCTGGGGGCTGGGCTCCTGGTCTGATTGGGGAGGGTGTGGTGACTTGACTCCTGGGTCTGAGGGAGGAGGGAGCTGGGGGCCTGGACTCCTGGGTCTAAGGGAGGAGGGGGATGAGGGCCTGGACTCCTGGATCTGAGGGAGGAGGTGGCTTGTTGGTACCAACACTCATGAACGGGATGGTCAGATAGGCAAAAGGGCTGGCTGGGAAGCTCGTCATCCTTGCTGTCAGCCTTGCCACCTCAAAAGCCTGTACCTGCTGCCCCCTAGTGGACATGGAGATTGGGTCAACCAAGGGACCGGGAACTGACAAGTCAAGGAATCCCGGGAAGGGAAGGCAGAGGGACAGACCCAAATGGGAGCAGAGACAGAGATACACAGAGAGATATGGACAGAGACGGACATCGAGACAAGTGGACATAGACAGGGACAGAGATTACTAGGGGACAGAGAAGTAGGCAGATAGCATTGAGATCCTGATTGAAAGAGAGAGTGGGAGAGAGGGAGAGGACATGGAGAGAGGACCAAATCAGAGAGAGAGAGGGAAAGATGGGGGACAGAGGGAGTGTCCCCGCAGACAGTTGGCAGAGAGTAAGGGTGACAGGGAGAGTGTTGAACAGAGAGAGGCTGGGATGGTGAGAAGACTTGGGTACAGATTGTATGAGAGACAGAGAAAGGAACCATGTGGACAGAAGGACACTGTGACAGAGGGATGGCAGATAGCTCTAAAGAAGGGAGAAGAGGGAGATGTAAAGAAGAAGAGACAAGCCAGGGAGCAGGCATAAAGAAGACAGGTGGACAGAGAGAGAAGGGCAGAGAAAGAGATGGGTAGACACTTCTGGAGAGACAGACCTACAGAGAGAAAGGAACAGGCAACACACCCAAAAAGATGGGAAAGAGGTGGACAGAGAAAGACAGGTGGACACACACAGAAAGACAGGCAGACAGAACGAGGCAGGTGCACAGAAGAGTACAGAGAAGCCAGGGTCCCAAAAGGCAAGTGGACACCCTGAGATCGAGCAGAAAGTGGTATGTGGGGTGAGGCTGGACCCAGGATTGGAGGAGACTGTGGCCTGGCGGGGGTTCTAGGCTGAAGATTTTCCCCAAAACACAGCTTAGGAGTGGAGCTGGGAACCGGACTCCCCTGGCCGGGGTCTCTCCCCGCCACCCCCTCCTATCCCCCCCCACCCGGCGGGCTGCCCGGCGGAGGCGACAGATTGAGCGATGAGACGCATTACGCACTTAATCCGCCTGATTGAATGTTTTGCTTTCGCCCAAATTGAAACATTAAACAACACGGGACGAGAAGAGGCGGCCGCAAATCACTCATGAAAGATTCATCTTCTCCCCGGCAGCCGCCACCGCCCGCCTCCACTGCTGCCCACCCCAGGCTGGAAGCCATGGGGTGGGGGTGGGGGTGGGGCAGCACCCCTGCCCTCATGGCCCAGGGAAGTTCTTCCTGCTGTCTGGCCTTCATCCCACAGGTGGTCTCAGAGACTGGGACCCCAGATCCCTGGACCAGCCTGGACAGCATGACCTTGGCCCTGTCCCTGCCCATCTCTGGCGGGGATCCCTTTTTGTCCCCTTTGGGGGTCACCTCTCCAGCTCCCTTCCTGGACCAACCCAGGAACTTGGGGCATGAAGAGGGCTGTTCAGTGGGTTTGGGGAGGGAAAAATTAGATCTGAAAGCCCCCTCCCTATGCAGGAGTGTCTCTGGGGTTTGGATCCAGCAGAGAGTGGCATCTGGGGGGTGAGTCAGAGGGACGTGACTGTTATGTCAGGATGAATGCGAATGGGGGACAGCGGTGTATGTGTATTCTTTGCTACTCCAGAGCTCAGTGTGTCTGTGTGTCTGTCTGTCTTGCATGGATGACTGGACTTTCTGTCTCATTATGCCTGTGTTTAACTTGCTTTGTGACTGTGCCTGCCTCTCTGTGTCACTACTTCCATGCCTATGTGATCCTGTGTGTGTGGCTGTAACTCCGTGGGCCTATGGATGTCTGTCTGTCTGCTTGTGTGTGTCTGAGTGTGCCTTTCTCTATGTGCATCCTGTATGTAGTATTTGTGTGACTTTCAGGGTGTGACTGTATGTGACTTCCTGTGTGTTCATCTGTGGGTGCCTGTGTACTTGTGTCTGTCTGTCTGCCTGGGTCTGTGTCCCTGGGTCTGACTGCAGGGCTGTGTTTAACTGTTTTATGTCTGGGTCTGTTCTGTGCATCCAGGTGTCCCTGTGTCCCTGTGGTGATGTGTCTCTCTCTCTGTCTCTGGGTGTTTATTTCTGTCTCTGACTGAGAGGGCACCTGCTGGAGCCAGAGACAAGTCACCACGAGTGGGGTCAGGGTGGGGAAAAGTAGGGGAGAGGGGAGGCAAGAAAAACTGAAAGACAGGACAGTGGTGCTGCCTGAGAGCAGGGCAGCAGGGAGCGCAAGCAGGAGCTGGGGGGGCCACAGTGGGCGCCACGGCCGGAGCGGGTGATCAATATTCGATTTAGGTTTTAATTCCGGGGCTTTCGGAGCCTGTCAGCCCTGATGTATGAGCTCACACCAGGGCCGCCCAGTCAGCCACCCAACGGATGCCCATGGCCTGGTGGCCTGTCCTGGCCCCAGCTCCCTTGCCCTGCCGGCTGCTGATTTCTGAAGAGGGGGTAGGGGTGATGGGCCCCCGCAGAGTGGGGCTGAGGAGGAGGAAGCCCTGTCCTGGGACAGAGGAAGGAGCTGCACACACAAGTGTGCAGGAGTTCACCTGAGTTCACAGTTGAGTTCATGCTTGGTCGCTTACTTACCTATTACACCTGCAGATCTGTTCCTGCTTGTCTGTGCCAGAAGGAGAAAGGAATGGGACCCTGGCTTTCTCCCCAGGGACCCCCAGAGGTCCTCAAACACTCTTTTAGGGACACCCTGCTAGAGTCCTACAGCCTGTCTATTGTCACTAGTCACGTACATACAGACACACATGTGCCCCCACACACACCGCGGGCTCACGCCTACCTTTGTGCACACAAACCCTGACACGTGTCCACATACAAATCCCAACATTCATGTGTCCACAGACATACCCCTGGACTCAAACACATATGCACACACAAACTCTGCCACATATGTCCTCTGACACACATGTCCACACACATAACTCCAGGGCACACACAGATACACGGACAAAGGTTCCGCAGTAATGGGAAGTGGGAGCAACTTGGGGAGATGGTGTTCCTGAAAAAGGTGGTAAGAGAGAGACAGAGAGATGCAGAAACTCAGAGACAGAGACCAACATAGTGACAGAGATGGGAGAAACGCATGTAAAGAGAGCAACAGAGAAAAACTCAGAGAGAGACAGAGATACAGAGAAGCCAGGGAGGCCGTAAGGAGGGTCGGGCCCAGCAGTGGGCAGGGATCAGAGTGGGAGGGGGAGGGAGAGCTTTCCCATCTCCAGATTGCCCCCCCAAACCCTGTCTCTCTCTCAGGAAGATGGATCCACCGCCCTCCCTGATGACAATGCTGTCTGCGCAAACTTTAATTAACACTTTGAGTTAATTAGTTCGAGATCATTTAGGAGTAAAATGTTTTTATTAGGGAGGCTGCGAGCCTGTTGATGGATGGGGCGCGATTCGCTCTTCCGCCCGCGGGGACAGCCGTAAACAGAAATCAATCAGGGGGCTCCCAACCCAGCCCCCCCACAAAGCCAGGCTCCCAGCCCCCTCTGCCTTCTAGGACCCAGGAGTCCTGGTCCGCAGCCCCCTCCTCCCTCAGACCTAGGAGTCTTGGTCCCCAACCTCCTCTTGCAGGACCCAGAGTTCGGTCCGGAATGCACTTCTTTCTCAGACACGGGTTTCTGGACCCCAGCTTTATCTTCCTTCTCAAACCCTGGAAGGCCTTGCCTCCAGCCATGGTGGGAGCCCCTGTCCCGGAGGCTCCCACTCCCTTCCCGGGCCTTGGGGCACAGAAGGACCGACCGCCGTTGGTCACACCCCCCCTCAACTCCCTCCCAGATCCCTGATCCCGCACCCCAGAACTTTCTTTGGGTCGTCTCAGTGTCTCTGGCTGTCTCGCTCGATCTCTGCAGTCTCGGGCCCGGCTCCACAGCCCCGCCCGCCCCGCTGACGGCTTCATCAGGTGTCCGGGCGGCGGGGGCGGGGAGCCCGGGCCGGGCGAGGAGGAGGCCGGGGGCGGCGGGGGCGGGGGGGGGGGGGGCGGGGGGTGCGGGGCCGATAAATCTTCATCAGGCGGCGGCGGGGGGGCCATTAGGCGCTAATGGGAAGATGGAGGGGCCTGTCGGCCGCGCGGGCCGGGCCTCATTTGTCCTGCTTCCCGCTCCATTGGCCGCCGCCCCCGCCCCGCCCCTCCCCCGCCGCCGCCGCCGCCGCAGCGCCCCGTTTCCGCTTCAAACCTTTGGAAAGGGTGGTAGCGGGGCGGTGGATGGGGTGGGAGTTGGAGGAAGAGGGCTTGGAATGCCAAGACTGAGTTAGAAAAGGAGGGGCGGCCTAGGACATGGAGGGGCAGGGGTTAGGTAGCAGCGGCAGCGTTTAGAAAGCGGGCAACGCAGATAGAAAGCGGGCGGAGGGGAGTGAAGAGCACTGTGGGGAGAGGTCAGAACGTGGAGAAAGTAAATGAACTCCCCGGGGGAAGAAGGAACTCGGGCAGGGGCGTATAGCCCACGAGAGGGGACCCGGAACGCGGGAGGGGTGCGGACTGGAACACTGCAGGGGGCGGGGCGCATGTTGGAATTGGGGGAGAGGGTCGGATCAGCGGCCCGGCCTCGGGGGCGGGGGCCGAGAGGCGAGCGTGCGGCGTCCCTCGAGGCAGAGGCGCGGCCCCCGCCCGCCGCCGCCGCCGCCCGCTCCCGGACTTGCGCCCCCCGCGCGTCCACTCTGATTTCTCGGCCCATTTTTCTTCCTCTCCTGTCACTCCGGCGCTCGCCCTCCCGCCGCCCGCGGCCCCGCCGCGCTCTGCTTCCCGCGGGAAGCCCTGCTGCAGCCGGCCTGGGGGTGCAGCCTGGCTCTGCGCCGCAGAGCCCCAACTCCCACCCCTCCCGGAGCCCCCTCAGTCCCCACCCGAACCACGTGTTCCAGGCGTGTGACCCCCCCAAAATCCATCACACCCCAAATGTCTGTCCCCTGAAGACCCATAGGAGGGGCCCAGCCTTGGGGGCAGCCCAGGACCAGGTCTTTAGCACCTCTGAGCGCCAAGCTCAGATTCTCCCAAAGAAGGCATCTAGATACCCACAAACCAGGCAGTGAACCCCACCCCTCCTCAGAAACCTCCAAGCAGACAGAAGGATCCGACCTTTACCTTGAGCTCAGGAATAGTAACCCACACTCAGAAACACCAATAATGTACCCCAACCCAGCTCCGGACACCCCAAAATGAGGATTCCGAGCCCTAGCACTATGTGCCCCAAAACCTCTGCCCCAAGACACTGATAGGATAAGGGAGATGGGCCTTAGCTCAGTCACCTCAAAATATGTGTCATTAATTCCACAGGTCACCCCTAAAAAGTCACCCCAAAACTTAGTCACCCCAAAATTATGCATCGTGTCCCAAAGTCGGGACACCTAAAATAGACCTTCCTCATTGAACCCTAAACAAACATCAGGTCCTCAAGATAAAACACCTACAATCTAGACAAATGGGCCCTCAGCTGCTGTCAACCCACTCAGCATGTGATCCCCATTCTCAAAACAAATTCAGAAATGGGACTGATACTCAGCCACCCCTAAAAGGAGCAACCCCAACCTTGATCCCCAGACTCAATCAGTCCAAACTTAGGATCTGAGCCCCACCCAGTTAAAGACTCCCCCAAAACTAGATATCTGGCTCCCCAGACTCAGTTACCACTAAACCAAGATCAGGACCCTCCTCCCAGCAAATCACCCTGACATTAGTCGTCTAGGTCTCTACCATCACCCCCAACTTGACACCTGGAAGCCCAGCATCAGTTGCCCTTAAATACACATCTGAGCTTCCCCACTCAGTTGCCCCCATTCTTTTTTTTTTTTTTTTTGAGGGCAGTGTCACTGGCCCTCATATGTGGGACTGAACCGGGGTCGCTGGCTTCCAAGGCCAGCGCTTAACCACCACGCCACTCGGCCGGCCCTACCCCCATTCTTAAGAGTCACAAACTCCTTAATAAGTTAACCAACAAACTAGGCAGCTAGCTTCCCAACCTCAGACACCCCAAAAACAGGACTTTGTGACACTGAAGTTCAATGATGGCCAAACTACGCCTTTGGTCCCCAAGCTTCAGTTACCCATGTACTAACCGTTAGGACCTCATAGGCTGTTACTCCCCACCCCCAAAGTGGGCACATCAAGTGAAGAACCCCCAAATCTATTTGGTAGAGGGAGTTGACCCTCAACATCAGTCATCCTAAACTAAACTGGGAACCCCACAGAACAACTCAAACTCGGAATTTAGGGTGCTTGCGTCCAACACCCCTGTAGTGTGCTGATGGTAACTTCAAAAAAGATATACCTGGGCTGGCCGAGTGGCGCAGTGGTTAAGAGCTGGCTTGGGATGCCAGTGGCCCCAGTTCGGATCCCATATATGAGGGCCAATGACACTGCCCTCTAAAAAAAATAAAATGAAAATATGCCCATGTTCTAGGAAAAGGGTCTTTGCAGATGTAATTCAGTGAATGACCTGGAAGCGAGATCATCCTGGATTACCTGGGATTACCTGGGTGGGCCCTAAACCCTCCTTAAAGAGACAGAAGAGAAGACACACACACAGAAGAGGAGAAAGCCATGTAAAAACAAAAGCAGGGATGTTGCAGCCACCAGAAGCTGGAAGAGGCAAGGAAGGAGCCTTCCCTAGAGCTTTCAGACATAGTGTGGCCCTGCTGACACTTTGATTTTGGACTTCAGGCCCCCAGAATTTCAAGAGAATACATTTCTGCTGCTTTACACCACCACCCAGTTTGTCATCAGTCACAGGAGACTAATACAACCTCCCAAACCAAGCCTCTGTGTCCCTATACTCAGTGACCCCCAAAACTAGGGATGTGCACCCACAGTCAAGCACCCCAAACTATCCTCTAATCCCCAGATCACGCTTCTGGATCTCAGCCCAGTTACCAACCATCACAGCATCCAGGATCCACAGTCACTCCCAAATTTGTTAACCAGGCTCATTCAGCCCTGAAGCATGAATGTGGAGTCACAGCTACTGTCACCATGAAATGATCCTTAGGGCCTCCAACGGCAGTAACCTCTGAGATCTTCATGGCTACAGCCTCAACAAATTGCTGACATTGAGACACTTCAAAATGAGGCAACTGGGCCCCCAGTCTTAGCACCCCTAAGATAAAATAAGCATTAAAGACCCTCTAGTTGGTAAACCCTAAACTCAGCCTCTGAGCGCCAAGGTTAATCCACCCCTGAACTAGGTGCCAGACCCCCAAATTAAACCACCCCTAATCCAGGCATCTTGATTCCCCAAGATCTGGGCCTCCACATGTCACTCTTAATTAGGCACCTGAGTGATTAGTCTCAGGCACCCCCATATTAGGCAACAATGTCCCAAACTCCATCATCCCCAAGCCAGGTACAAGGAACCCCAGTAACAATCACCTCAAAGCTTGGCAACTACGCTTTGAGGCTTAGCGAACCCAAAATTGTATATAAGTATTAGGAACTCTTAATCAGCAACCCAAAACTAGGCAGCCAACCCCGCTTCTCAAATGCCCCCCAAAACTAGGTTTCTGATACTCAAGAATGACAACCTCTCCCCACCCTGGGAGGCACATGATGATAGTCAATCGAGGGGATTACTGCCAAACTCTGGGCCCCAACTATCACCCCAAATTGGCATTCGGACTCCCAGTTGGGCATCTCAATATCAACATCTGGGCAGCCCATAGGAGGTACCCCTAAACTAAACATCTGAGTGGCTTGGCTCAGCTACCCCAAACTAGGGCTCTGGGCCCCACCCTCAGAACCCCCATCTGGACACCAGGGTAAGTTGCCTCTAATTTGACATTTAGGGCCCCAGCCTTAGTCCCCAAATTAGAATGCAGGCCACAATCTCACTCACACCTAAATTAACCTTCAGGACCACACAATCAGTAAAGCCACAGCAAGTCTGTCTCAAAATAGGCATCTGAACCCCACAGCTAGTCACCCACAAGTTCAGTATCTGGCCTTCTAGTCTCAGATATTCCCCAAACCCAGATGTGGCACACCCAGGCTCAGTGATCCCCAAAGTAGGCATGTAGGTCCCAAACTTCAGTCAGCCCTAAAGTAATCAGTAAGACTCCAGAATGAATATATGGGCTGCCACAGCTGGAGCGGGGAGTCTCCAGACTTGTTCACTCCAGAGTCATCAGTGGCCCCCCTTCCATCCCACATAAGTCTCCACTATTGCAGATCTACAGTCCAGCTTTAGGCACCTCAAATCAGGAACATGGGCCCACAAACACCCAGAACTTGGTACGAGGGACTTAAAGTCACCCAAATTCAGTATTTGAAATCCAGTCCATATCCTCAAAGTAGGCATTTGGGTCTCCAGTTTTCATTACCTGCAACAATATATCTTGATCAACATAATCATTTCCCAACTTTGACTGTTGGGATCCTGTTGTGTCTGATAAGGGCAGCTGAGCACCCCCCTCCAGGCCAGAAAGCCCCCCAGCTCATTGTACCCCAGCCTCAGAGAACCCCCAGCCTTGAAAGCCATTGACTTTCATGTCTCAGACAACCCCAAACTCAATCAAACACCCCTCAAATGGATCCTGGGCCCTGGGGTCCTGATCTCCTGGCTCCTCGCTTCCAAATGCCCATATTCCCAGCTTCAGTAACCCCCAAACAGGGCTCCCCACTCCAGGCCACACTTACTCAGAAGTCCACATTCATTCAGGGACCCCACAGCTGGGTGCAGGAATCCTCTGATTCAGTCACCCCAGGAACATTCAAGTGTTAGCACTCTTAGACTCAGTCGCATTTGGAAGGCAATGAATGGGTCACCAGGCTCTGTGTCCCGAATTAAGAGACTAGAATGACAGTTTCTGGAAACTCAAACTAAAAAAGGCAATCCTTGGTCTCATCGCCTCCAGCTGCACTGCCACACCCCCAATGTCTGTGCCCTGAGCTGCACAACTGGCCACCATGTTGCCACACACTACACACAGATTCCTGACCTAAGGCCCTTGACCCTAATCTCTGTCATATAAAGCTTGGCCCCCACACCCCCAGTCACATCACCCCAAGGAGAGCGCCTGACCCTTGGTAAACCTAAGAAGTCTCCACAGTGCTGTGTCATCTCAACTTGAGCTATTGGATCCCCAGTTTGTGTCTCTCCAAACTAGTTAACTGAGCTTCTAGTCTGTCACCCCAAAGTAGACTACCAGAAGCCCAGTCTCTGAGACCCCCAACAAGGTACACCTAGTTTCATCCACAGGGGACAGTCCAATTCCCCATCTCAATTCTTTCAAACCCACCAGAATCCTCAATCTGTTACCCCATCACCCCCAAATAGATCATGAGAACCCCAACTCTATCATCCCAAGCTAGATGACTTGCCCCACAGTTTCTGAACCTAAAGTGAATTATTATTCCAACAAATTGGCTCCAGGCCCAGGAACAATCAGTGTCATCTGGAACTGAGAGACTGTATGTCACCCCAAAGCAGGGCCCTTGACATCTAGTCTCATCACCCCAAACTAGACAACTGATCTCAGTCTCTGTCTCCCCCGAACTGGACAGAAGTACCCTAGTAATTGTCACTCAAACTAGAAAACATGACCAACAGTTTCTGTCACCCATCTAAACAACTAGATCTATAGTCTGTCACTCTAAACACGGTGATGGATTAATAAACTCTGGCACATCAAAGAAGACAACTGGACTTTAAAGTGTCCCCACAAGTTAGCAGCTGAGCACCCAGTCCCCCACCCAGACCTCCAGTCTGAGCCAGTCTGACACTCCCAAGATATCCTGGGATGTCAGTCTCTACCCCACAAAACTAGACAATCAGACCTCAATCTCTGTCATCCCAAACATGCTCTGAGATCCCAGTCATTATCCTAGCAAACTAGAGCACCAGACCCCATTCTCTGTCACCCCAAAGACACCCTGGGACCCCAGTCTGTCCTATAAAACTAAACAGCCAAACCTGCCATCTTTTTGCCCCAAATACTCCTTGGTAATCCCAATATGTCACTCAACGCAGACAACCAGACCCCAGTCTGTCACCCCAAATATACCCAGGGACCCCTAGTCTCTGTCACGAAAAACTAGGCAACCAGGGGGCCGCTGGTTAGCTCAGTGGGTTAGAGCACAGTGTTCATAACATCAAGGTTACCGGTTCAATCCCCACATAGGCTACTGAGTTGTGCCTTCCACAACTAGATTGAAACAACTACTTGACTTGGAGCTGATGGTCCTGGAAAAACACACTGTTCCCTAAAAAATGTAAACAACAACAACAAAAACTAGGCAGCCAGATCTCCAGTCTGTCAACCTGAATGGTGCCTAGGAACCCAGATTCTACCCCACAAAGGGATACAAGCAAACCCTCAATCTCTGTCACCCCAAATACTATACCCTGGGACCCAGTCTCTGTACCATATTACTAGACCAGCAACCCCCAGACTCTGCCACCCCCAGACAATGGTACCTCTAAGCCCTGTCACTTCACATTGAGTAACTGATGCATACTTGTCACCTCCAACTAGAGACCTGGACCCTTAGCCCCCTTAACCAGGCTCCAGTCTGTCATCCTGAAGTGGACAACCAGGTCTCTGGTGCCACTCATGCCAACCCAGACATGAAAACTTCCATTCTACATCACCCTAAACTAAGCCCTGGAACCCCAGTCATTTCATCCCATACTGGTCAACTGATCTCTAATCTCTGTCATGACAAACTAAACAACTAACCTCCTGGTCTCTGTCACTCCAAACTCAAACTTCTTAGTCTCTGTCACCCCAAGCCAGGTCCTGGGATCCAAGGACCCCTCATCTCTGCCACCCCAATCTAGACAAATGAATCTTCACTTCTGAAGTTCCAAACTAGACATATGGACTCCACAATAGACTAAGAAACCCCATAGTCCTCTGAGATCTCAATCTTTTTTTTCTTTGAGGGCAGTGTCACTGGTCCTCATATGTGGGACCCAAACCGGGGCCGCTGGCTTCCCAAGACAAGCGCCTAACCACTGCGCCACTCGGCCGGCCCTGAGATCTCAATCTTGACAACCATGTCTATAATCTCTGCCTTCCAAGCCAAACAATAGGACCCAGTCAGTCTGTCACCCCAACTAGGCAACAGGCCTGTAGTCTCTGCCTCCACTATCTAGCCAGTGGACACCCATTGTCTCACCCAAAACCAAAGCCTTGAACCCCAGCATCACCCAAATTAGATAACCAGCCACTTGGTTTGGTTAACCCCAAGCTAGACAATTGGCCTTGTGTCTCTGGCATCCCAAATGAGAAAACCAGACCACAAGTCTTGGACACTCCCATTAAGTACACCAGATCCCCAGTCACTCTAAACGAGTAATTGAATGCTCTGTCTGTCATCTCAAACCTTAAAGTTTTGGTGTCTCAGCCCAGAAATTAGACTACCATTCTGTCATCCCAAAAGAGACTAGGCCCCAATTATGATACCCCTAAAGAAACTCCAGGACTATCAGCCTTGGTTACCCCATAACCAGGCAATCAAACCCCAGTCTGTCATCCCAAATTAGACCTTAGAATCCCAGCTGCATCACCCCAACCATGACAAGAACTCCAGTCTCTGACACCTTGAACAACTCCAGTCCCTGTCACTCCCAACCAGCAAAGAGTCCCTAATCTGTCACTTAAAATTTGGGAAATAGACCCACTGTGTTATTAACACCAAACTCGACAAGCAGATTTTTCCCAAACTAAATAAACGATCCTCCTAGTAACTGTCACTTCAAGCTAGGCAATGAGACCCCCACAATTTCTATTGTCCCAAATTACATAACAGGACTCCCAGGTTCTGTCAGCACCAACTAGACAATGTTGGTGCCTCAGGGAAACCACTAGACCCTAATCAGGTTGCCTGCAGCCAAGGGAACACTCTACCTTGTCATCACAAACTAGGGCCCTGGACCTCCAGTGTCATCACCCCAAATTTGCTACCTAGAAATCCAGGCCATAAGAATCCCCTTCTTGGTGGTCCAGCCGAGTGGAGCATTGGTTAAGAGCTGGCTTGGGACGCCGGCAGCCCCGGTTCGGATCCCACATATAAGGGCCAGTGACACTGCCCTCTACAGCTAACAACAGCTCCACCTGGAGCTGAGCTGCACGAGCCCCGGCGATGGTGTAGGCTGCAGCCCCTGCTGCAGTGGGCTGCCATAGGCTACAGTGAGTGGCTGGCAGCCAGTGTGAGCGGCTGGAAGCCAGTGTGAGCTGCCAATAGCCGTGGTGAGCGACCATCCAGAGGCCTGCGACTGATATGCCTCATCCGGTAAGAGCTCAATGACGATACCAACATGGGTCAGTGAAGCAACGTCCTCCACAACTAGACTGAAGAACAAAAAGACAGCAACTTGTCTGTTCCCCTTCCCCGATTCCCCAATGCTGTTCCCCTCCCCCAATTCCCCAATAAAATCTTAAAAAAAAAAAAAAGAATCCCCTTCTCTGTCACCCCAAGCTAGATAAATGATCACCAATCTCTGTTACCTCAAAGTTGGTAACAGATCCCCAATTTCTATTACTCCAGCTGTCTATTTCTATTACCCCCAGGTGACTCCAGCTGTCACCCCAACAACCAGATGCCCAGTCTGACACCCCAAATGAGGTGCAGTCATTCCCTGGCTCAGTCATTCTACACTGGACAACTGGATCCCTTGTCCCTGTCACCCCAACCCTGGGCCTACAGTTTCTCTTTTTTTTTTTTTTTGAGGGCAGTGTCACTGGCCCTCATATGTGGGACCGAACCGGGGCCGCTGGCTTCCCAAGCCAGCGCCACTTGGCCGGCCCTATTTATTTATTTATTTATGTTTGAGGGCAGTGTCACCGGCCCTCATATGTGGGACCCAAACCGGAGCCACTGGCTTCCCAAGCCAGCGCTTAACCACCGTGCCACTTGGCCGGCTCAATGTACCCTCTTAGCTATTTTTTTTTTTTTTTGAGGGCAGTGTCACCGGCTCTCATATGTGGGACCTGAACCGGGGCCACTGGCTTCCCAAGCCAGCGCTTAACCACCACGCCACTTGGCCGGACCTACAGTTTCTCTAGTCACTAACTAGATCCACAGTCTGTCACTCCCAACCATCCAATTAGACCCCCAGCCTCTGTTACCAAAATAGACAACCAGACTTTTGGTCTCTGTCCCCTCAATGAAACACCAAGCCCCCAGTTTCTGTTACCCCCAAACAAACCTCTCAACCCCAAGGTCATTCAGAAAGGGGTGGATGTGAAAATGGAAGCTTCTGGTCTCAGCATCTCAATAACTCAACATCAGAATTAGGGACCTATAGTCAGTCACCCCCAGATTAGGCTTCTGGACTGAGTCTCAACTTCCCACTGTCCCCCAGCCCAAAGCAGCTGACATTTTGGCTCAGTGATCTCAGTCCCAGGGCCCTGGGCCCCCAGCCTCAGTCACCTCTAGCAAGGCACTTGACCATATGCACTCAAGACCCAGTAGTATAAACTTGACCTAGTCACCACTCACTGCTATGGGCTTAAAGACTCGGTCTCCCCGAGGAACACTAGTGTCTGGATCAACAGACAAAATGCTCTCCGCTGCCCCCAAATTGGGATTGGGACACTGGTCTTGGAGTAGACCCAGGTGCATGCCTCTGGGCCTCAGGCACCCAGGTCTCATCTCCCAGGACAAGTGCATCTCTGGCTCCCTCCCTGGAGGTCTGGAGGAAGCACTTTTCTGCCCTCTGGTGGCTGTTACTGGAAGTGCGCCCCTGGTAGCTGTCTAGGACCAGTGTGGACCCATGCATGCAGGCCTCCTGGTCTTCCAGAAGCCTGGGGGTCATCCTTGCCTGCTCCCTCTCACTCAGTTCCCATGCAGGTCAGTCACCAAGCCCTGACCCTCCTCCTGTCTTTCCTATCACGCCAAATATCTCTGACCTTTGACTCGGTGATCTCACTCCCAGTCCCTGGGCCCCTGGCCTCAGTCACCTCCAAAAAGGCACCTGACCGTATGCACTCCAGGCCCAGCAGCAGGCCTTCCCTGACCCTCCTCTCCATTCCACTTCCCTGCCTCATCTTCCTCAGCTTAGCTTATCCTCCCTGGTCTCATTCCCTCCATCCCCACATGATCCCAAAGGGATATTTCTAACGTTCACACCCAACTCTGTTCCCTCCCTTGCTCAAAACCCTTCCATAGTTCCACATTACCTTAAGCTAAAATTCAAAGACCTCACCATGGCTTGCAGTTCCTGAGCAATCTGGCCCCCAACAGCTTCCCCACCGTTGTCTCCTGAGGCTGTTCCCTCACTCCCACGTGTGCCTTGTCACTGAGCAGGTCTGACCTCAGGGCCTTTGCACTTGTTGGTCCTGAGAGGCTGGAATAGTCTTCCCCCAGCCCTCCAAGGGACCATTTTCTTATTGCTCAGCAAAGTCCCACCTCCCCCATCTAAGTGAGTTCCTGCCCTTCTCAAATACTCTTTAGCCTCGCCCAGTCCCGTTTTATTGGCTTCAGAGCGCTTATCATTGTCTGAGTTACCTGTTGGTTGGTTGGTGTATCGCTCCTCTCCCATTGAATGGGAGCTCAGAAGGGGCCTGGTCTGTTTGCAGCCCTGATGTTTCCCCAGCATCTAAGCCAACATGTCCAGTAGAAACAGAAAACAAGCCACAGATATAACTTTACATTTTCTAATTAATCACATTTTTTAAAGGAAAAAAAAAGAGAAAATAATTTAAACCTACATATCTAACATATTATCCTTCCAACACATAACAAGTATAAACATTTATTGAGACATTTTATGCCCTTTGCCTCCTAAGTCTTCAAAATCTGGTGTGTATTTTACCCTCACAGTACATCTCAGTTTGGACCAGCCATGTTCAAGCAGCCACCATATGTGACAGAAGGATTCCAGAACAACGCTGGATAGTCAGTGGGCAATCCCTCGATAAACACTTGCTGAATGAACGATATGAAACCGTGAGTTTTGGTGACATGAGGTTGGAGAGGCTATGCTTCTGCTTGGAACACCACCTGCAGCTCTTCCTGGGGCTCCCTCATGTCCCTCAGGCCTCACTGAAATGTCAACTCAGAGAACCCTCCCAGATCAGCCCCGCATGAAGTAGCTTTTTGTAACCTCACTTGTTGTATCTGCCTGGTGCTTTTCCTATCAGGTATGTTTCTCTTTTGTCAGCATTTTCACATGACAATCTTCACATTACAATGAAAAGCAAATTGTGTCCTTTTCACCACACTGAGTAAAAACCAAAGCTGCACTGAAGCCTCCAAGTCTCCCACTTCCCCCAGCTCATCTGCTCCGGCCACACTGGCCTCCTAACCCCTCAGACCTCCGGGCACACGGTCGTTTCTCGGCCTTGTACCCACTCGCTGCTTCCTCTATCCAGAACATTCTTCCTTCCAAGGACCTACAGCTGCCCACTGGATCAACTGAGGTCTTCACATGATCTTACATCAAACTCATCTCCAGAACTTTCTCCAGATACATACTAGGCCTGAGACCGCTGTCCTTAGAGAGGCCGACTTGCGTAGCTGGCCCTTGGCTGGCATCTGGGGACTTGGATTTCAGGATCCCCACCATTCCCTGATAAGTATGGCTGGCATTGTCTGAACTATCTGTGCAAAGGATATTGTTTACACGGGAACACCTGGATTCTTCTTGGGAGTCTGTTGAGTTCTGGTCCATGCTAGACAGAGGGTACTTATGCGGCTACCCCCCACTGAAAAGCCTGGGCACTGAGTCTCTCATGAGCTTCCCTGACAGACGTTTCATACGTGTTGTCACAATTCACTGCTGGAGGACGTCAACACGTCCCTCTGACTGCTGGGAGAGGACTCTGGGATGCTTATGCCTGATTTCCTCTTGATTTTGCCCCCATGTGCCTTTTTCCTTTGTTGATAGATTCTTCGTTGTCCTTTCATAATAAATCACAGCTGTATACTGAGTCCTCCTAGCAAATCATCACACGGGGGGCAGCCTGGGGGACCCCTGGCACAGTCTCCTTCCCCAACTCTTTTCTCCTCCTTGGCACTTACCACCATTTGCCATATTTTATTTATTTATTGTGTTTATTTTCTTCCCCTCACCACGTGTCCCTCTTTGTCCCAGTACCCCAGTATCACCCCACACAGATCCAGATTCTGGGAGCTTATGGGCTAAATGACAACTATAAACAGTTTTATTTCCAGAGCTTGTTCCCTCCTTAGGCTTGTGATGGGAGGGGGGCCTGTGGCTGGAGCAGCAGAGCCATGTGGGACAGGTGGGGACAGGTATGGGGCAGCTGGCTTGGGGGGCTGGCAGGTCCTGGAAGACACCTCACACTGGCTCCATCTGCAGCTCTTCCCCCTCGATGGCCTCGATCTGGTGGAAGGCAGCATGGGAGCCGATGACCACAAGGGTGGCTCCTGTAGGAAAACAGGCAGTTCAGGGCCTTGATCCCTCACCTGGCCCCAACCACCCACCCCCACTACCCAGACTCTATACTCACCCAGGACCCAGAAGACAGCCGAGCCTGCACCAGCTAGCCAGAAGAAGGGAAAGGAGACAGCGCCAGCTACAGCATACTGATGGGCAGGGCTCACCTCTCGGCCTGGAGGCAGATGGCATTGGGGCAGCTGTTCAGACATGTGCGCCCTCTCCCAAAGTAATCCCGGATGCCCCCCAACAGCCTGATGTCACAAGCTTTTGGGAGCCTTAAGATCATCCAAACTCCTCATGCCAACACTCTCCAAATCCTGGTCCCACCCATTTCTCCGATGTCTCTACTGTCCTCCAGGAGTCTCAAACTGGTGGCCCAAGGGCCAAGTCTGACCTATGGAAGTTTTTTTTGAGTCTGTACAATGTTCCCCAAGAATCTGATTAATCGCTGACAGAGAAACTGAATGGTTTCAGAACACAGTAGATTTCTGACGTCTTGTGGCAGAGTAAAATTCGGTCTGGAGGCCCAAGGGGACAGCAGTGGCTGAAGCCAGGTAGTGGCTATGCTCCAGGAGCTCCCTCCATGCACTGTGCTTGCCCACCATGCCTCTCCACCAGCCCACCTTTGTCATGCAAAGAACTTGCAGGCCCTGGAAGGACTGTCTCAGGACTATCTGCTTAACTGATCCAAAGTCCTCCCTGTTCCCACTCCAAAACTTGAGCTTCACCTAGGTGGGGGCTCAATGGTGTTTGGTGACAGTCTGGGGCCATATGGGCCACAGGCCTCAGATTCCCTCTCTTGAGAAGTCCCAAGATCTTTCTGGTCCCATCCAGGAAGCAGGACAGAGAAGGGGGACAGATCTAGGCCAGTGTAAGATCGCCACCTGGTGTCTAGTGTGGGTACCTGCAGCTGATGCTTTCTGCAGAAGTCAGGGAGGAGGGAGAGGAGTCGACTTACAGGACAGCAACTAGGTGGAGTGTGAGCTCTAGGGTATCTCATTCTAGATTAGGGGAATAGGAATTTGGGTGGCTGAGGCTGGGCGGGAGCGTCTGGTGCATCTGAGATTTTAAGGGACCGGGTTTGGGGGATCTAGTGCAGATCTAGGCTTGGGTAGACGGGTTTGGGGTCTAAGGCGTTTGTTCCGAGAGATCAGAATTTGAGGGATCACGGATCCATCTGGGCAGGGGATTTCTCACCAAAGAGCACAAACTTGGACTGCAACGTGCGCAGATAGAGGATGTAACAGGCGCCAAAGAAGACGGCGAGAGCCACCAGCAGCATGGGGGACGTCATCCTGGAGGAGGGCAGGGAAGCACTGGTCAGGCAGCTAGCGCTGGCACAGCCAGGGGGACCCTGGACTTCTACACCGGCGGATGGCAGGCTATGCATGTCCTTGAGGCCAGGCAAGTTCGGGTCACATTTGGTTACACTGCGTCCTGGTCAAGCTGATGGGGGAGACAGTCCGGCAGCGCTATGCCCTGGGGACCGCGCCTGGCCAGGGAGAGGAGGGGCTGGCAGCTGAGGGCGGGGGCGGGCGGAGAGGCACTCACACGCAGTACAGGATGAGGCCCAGGAACACAAACACATAGTTGCTCTGGTAGTACTCCACGTTGCGTACCAGGCGCTGGCACAGCTCGCCCAGGTTGCGGGGCCGGGAGAAGCGCCGCTGGTCCACGAAGGCGCTCCAGGGCCGGATGGTCGCGCGGCGCCTCTCCAGCCACTCACGGCCCACGCCGGATGGGATCAGTTTCGGCAGCAGGGTCCTGGTGGGCGGGGCCAGGTCAGCGGCGGACCGAGATGGAGACCGGACCCCCAGCAAGAGGGGAATGCGGGGGCCCAAACCTCGGGGTTCTGCGGGGCGGGGGGTCAGGGGTAAAGGCCTGAGACTCCTGGATCCCAGGGGGAGAGGGGGCTGAGGGCCGAGACTCCAGAGTCCTCGAAGAGGGGACCAGGGGCCTAGACTCTAGTGTCTGGGGGTCCAGCTTCCTGGGGGCGGGGGAGGAGGGGGCAGAGGGCCAGAACTCCTGGGCCACGGCCCTGGGAGCGAGAGTAGGCTTTCTCACGTGGCGCTCAGCCCTTCCGCCTCGGCATCCTTCTGCTGGTCCTTCTCGGCCGCCATGTCCGCGTCGTGAGGAGAAGAACTGTAACCAGCCCCGGGCACGACAGACCCCGCGGGGCCGGCCGCAGCTGGGCCCCACCCAGCCGAGCGGACGTGCGTGGCGCCTTTCGGGAGCTGCTGTGGGCGGGCGATCTGCCGCGGAGCACTGTGGGAGTTGTAGTCCTCATGAGGTCGGAGAGGGTGGGCGCCATGATGGTGGTCTGGCTCGCAAAAAGCATTTGGGAAGTGTAGTCACATAAAGCGACGATGAGCGCCTCTGGGCATTGTGTTTCAGAAGCCGGGCGTGGGGAGTCACGAGTCAGCCTTATTGGAGCTTTAAGGCGATAGCAGGTGTTAGGTACTCTCTCCCTTGTAGGCTACAATGGGGACCAAGCAGAGCTGTGGTTCTGATTCTAGAGGGCGTAAGAAACCCCTGGAGGGCCTGATGAAACACTAGATAGAAATTCCGATTTAGCAGATATGGGGTGGGGCCCATTCATAGATAGGCATTTTTTATTTTTAATATTTTATTGGGGAATTGGGAGAGGGGAACAGCGTTGGGGAATCCGGAAGGAGAACAGACAAGTTGCTGTCTTTTGTTCTTCAGTCTAGCTGCGGAGGACATTGCTTCACTGGCCCATGTTGGTATCGTCATTGCGCTCTTCCTGGATGAGGCAGATGGGTCGCCGGCCTCTGGATGGTCGCTCACTATGGCTATTGGCAGCTTACGCTGGCTGCCGGCCCCTCCACGCTGGCTGCAGGCCACTCACTGTAGCCCACGGAAGCCCACTGCAGCAGGGGCCGCAGCCTACACCGTCGCCGGGGCTCGCACAGCTCAGCTCCAGGTGGAGCTGTTGTTAGCTGCAGAGGGCTAACTGGCCCTCATATGTGGGATCTGAACCGGGGCCGCTGGCATCCCAAAACCAGCTCTTAACCAATGCTCCACTTGGCCAGCCCTAGATAGGCATTTTTTAACAAGTTCCTAGGTGATGCTGATGCTGCTGGTGTATGGACCATATTTTGAATAGTGAAACTGTAGAGAATTCATGGGAATCTATTCCTTCCTTCCTCAAGAGACAGAGGTAGTCAGAGGGGCCATGGATGCTGCAAAGCTCCCTGCCTCAGCTCTCAGGGATGAATGGGGTAGGACTAGGAACCTAGAGACACCCCTCCCCTTTTGGATGGGAAGAAGGGAAGTTGGGAAAGGGAGAAGGTTGAGAAATTTTAAAAGAGAGTTGTTATAATTAAAAGAGCTGGGATTCTGGAGTCAGAGGTGAAAATCCAGGCTGTGTTGATCTTGTCACCTCCCTGAACCTCAGTGTCTTTATCTGGACAGTGAGGATCCTGATAGCACCACACTCAAGGAGTTATGATGATTCAGTTATATGATCCCAGTGAAGTGCTTGAAAGAGTCTTGATACTTTGTAACTGCTTAATAAATGGTAGTGGACGTTATTGCTACTATATTATCATGAATGTTGTGATTATTTCTAGAGTTCAGCCTTCTCGAATTTAATAGTAATGTATTAGGGGCTGCTGGCCCTGTGGATGTTCCAAAGAGTGGCTGGTGTCTCAGGCCTGGGCCTTTCTTTTCCCTTGTGCCCACAACACTGGTTTTTCTGTGTTTGCCCCTGCCCTTGCCACTGCCACTGAGTGAGTTGCAGGAAAATGGCTGGCATTCTAAAGGGGCATGCAGAAAAGCCTCAAGAATGTGTGTGGAAGGGTTGGGAAGCCTGTGCTCCCTTTCATGGACCAAAGGCCTAATTTTCCAAGGCTGGGTGGGGCTGAAGGAGAAGTCCCACATGGGATAACCCCAATTTTTGTCTTCCAAGATTCACATCCCTTTTAGATTGGGGCTTTGAGGCCTGGGGCATTCCCAGGAGGCAGGGTAGACGGTCCCTGCCAAAGGGGCTGGTGGAGCGGTAGGCAGGGAGGCCCCCTGGGAGGTCCAAAGCTGAAGCTGAATGAACCACACTTTGAAGATCAGTTGGGCTCATTACTGTTTATTTCCCCTTTGTCAGCCCCAGACTTTTAGTAGAGTCTTGTTCAGGTTTCCCACTTGGGTCCAGCTTGGCTTCAGGAAATAAAAGGCAGATGGTGAATGCACACTTAGCCCAGTGCATTAATGGGAGAGAAGCACCTGAATTCAGAGGTCACCAGCGAAACAGCCTCAGGAAGAAAGTGAATCTTGGGAAGCAGAGTTGGAGACATAGGTCCAGCTGCCTCCACCCATGGCCAATTTTGGGAAATCTGGGTTTGATTTTTGTTATAAGAGCTGTTGGATTTCCTTATGGGAATTCAATGAAAGTGATTTTACTCCATAACCCACCAATACTTATTCTGAGCAGAGGATATAATGGGCAAGGTCTGGAGGTGTTGAACAGCATGGGCCATGGATGGTGGGGTCCAGAGGTGAGGGCATTGTGGGAGGTGCCCTCTGAGCTGAGTATGGAGGGAACTTTGAATTGGGATTTTGGGAGTTGGGGTCTTGTCCCATGGGCAATGTGGGAGAGGAGTCCTTGAAACAGGGATTGTGGAAGAGGGGGCCATAAGGCAGAGGTATTGCAAGAGACGGGAAGATCCCTAAGACAAGAGGGTGGTGGGAGATGGCGTCCCTCAGACAGGGGGCCTATGGCAGGTGGGCCTGAACTGGGGGGATGGTGGGAAGTGAGGGGATGCCTGAGAAGACTGTGAGAAATGGGCCCCGATCCTGTGGTCTCTCCAGCCTGAGGCCTCCTCCTGCTTCTTGGGTATCCAGAGAAAGAAGAGCTGGGAGGGTAAAAAGACCCTAGCATAGACAATCAGAAACCTGGGTTATATCCTTGCTGTGTGACCTCAAGGAAATCCCTGCCCTCTCTGGGCCTCTGATTGCCCACCTGTCTATGGGAGCATTTCTTACCTTGTACCCTATGAATAAAGTAGTTTCTGCAACCTCCCTAGGAGAAGTCCAGGCTCACATAACCCCTGCCAGGACCAGGCTCTGTCCTGGGCATCATGAGCAGTGCCTGGCACACAAGGCCCTACCCTCTGACTAACTCCCACCTCAGGTTCAGGGATTCCTCCTTCAGCTGTTGTCTTGTGCAGTGGACATGCGCACACACTCACCCACACTCGTGAGCTCTCAGCATCGCAGCCCCAGCCCTTCCTCCGACTCTCATCTCTGGGCTGTGTTAACAAGGCTGCCTTGAGGGAGCCGTGTAGCTGCCCAACCAGAATGGCTAAAATTCAAAAGACTGACAATATCAAATGTTGACGAGGAAGTGGAGTGACTGGAACTTCCATGCAGTGTGAGAATGCAGAATGACACAATAGCTTTGGAAAGGGTCTGGCTGTTTCTGTTAAACACAGTCCATCCCATGACCAGCAATCCCACACCCAGGCAGGTACCCCAAAGGGATACATATATTTGTCATTATTAGAATGTTCCTATTCCTAGCAGCACCAATTGTAATAGCCTCCAAAGTGGAAACAACTGAAATGTCCATCAGCGAGAGAATGGATGAAGAAATGGTGTTATAGCCACACAGTGGAATACTACACAGCAATGAAAATGAGTGGGCTACCAATACATGCAACAACGTGGATGTCTCTCACAAACACGATGTTGAGAACAAGAAGTCAGACACATGAGACAACATGCTGTAAGTTTTCATTTATACAAAGTCCAAGAACAGGCACAACTAAAGGATGGTGATAGACATCAGATCAGCAGTTGCTTCTGGAGTGGGGGGCTGACTAGAAAGGGGCACAAGAAAACTTTCTGGGTGGATGGAAATGTTCTATATTGATCTGGGTGGTGATTAAAAGACTGTGCCTTTAATATTTGTGCACTTCATGGTATGAAAGTTTATCTCAATAAAAAGAGAAAATAGCACAGTGACTTAGAACTTGGACAAATCCCAGATTTGTCACCTCTCAGCTGTGTGAATTTGAGCAAGTTGCTCTCCCTCTCTGTGCATCACACCTGTGAGGATTAAATGAGCTGATACACACAGAGTGCTTAGAAGAGGGCAGAGCACAGAGCGGATGTTCAATCACTACAATCATCAGCATCATGGTCGTCACTGTCATCCTCTCCCCAAGGTCCTACTCCAATACGAGAGCATCACGGGTCTGAGTCCCTTCCTCTCCCCTGTTCTGATCCCATAACCCCATCGCCTGGTGAATTCAAGCTGCCCTCATTCTTAACACTTTCCTTTGCTCTAAAGCTCCATGATTTGATGACCCTGAGACTTCCGAGCTGGGTCTGTGAAATTCCTGGTTGCATAAATCCCCCAGCCACCTGTGCCAGCACAGGGACACCATCCCGCCCACACCTCCGGTCCAGAAAGCAAGCACAACACACACGCTTCTCTCTCCCCACTGATATATTTGATAATTGTCCAGAACCAGAGATGGCATCAGCCAGAGTTGGGGGGAGGTTGACGGGGAGTAAAAAAGAGCCCAGGGAGGGGGTTGGGAGGTAGGGGTGAGGAGAAGGAGAGGAACAGAGTCACAGAAAAGAGAGGAGAAAGGCAGAGGCAGGGGGCAGGGAGAGAAGCCAGCCAGGGGAAGAGAGAGGGAGGGGACAGGAAATACTTTGAGGGGGTGGGGCCAAGGTGGGGGCCCTGGGGAGAGAGGGCCCCTCCCCCAGAATACAAAATGAGGGGCCTGGAGGGGCTGTCCTGGGCTTGGGGGCAAGGGAAGAGACGGGCGAGGTGGTGGGGTTGAGGTCAATAATAGGTTTCCTTCTCCACCCAACCTGGAGAGACAAAGGAAGAAACAGAGGAGAGAAGCACAAGGACAGAGAGAAAGAGAGAATTGGTGAGAGAGAACGACACAGGAAGAAACCACAAAGGACAGAGATAGGTGGAAAGACAAAGAGAAGGCCCAGAGAGACAGGAAGAGAGAGAAAAGAGTTGGAAAGGGAAGGGAGAAATGACACAAAAGGGAGACAGAAAGAGGTTAGCATCAGGCAAGTCACCACAGTGCTTCCCCGCCCCTCAGCTTCCCCAGCCTGTCTCCCCAGCCTTCCCTCTGCCCTGTTAGCCCTCTCACCCCCGGGGTTCCTGCGCAGGATGAGTTTGCGGATTTCATCATAGACGAAGATGAGGAAGCTGTAGGGGAAGGCACAGAACCACCAGCTGGGCCTGCAGAGATGGGAGAGCAGGCGGGTGTCAGCATGGGGCCACGAAGAGGATGAGAGACCCAGAGGATAGGAGAGGCTAAGTGGGCAGGGGTTGGGGGGGCAGGTTCCTCCCTTAATCCCTCCTGCCTACAGGAGAGGGATGCCCTGACCATGGCTGCGGGCTGGGTCTGCAGAGTACCCATTGTGAGGATGTGCCACGGTAGGGGACGCTTGGTGGCATCAGAACAGGGACTGCAGTGGGGGACACAGAGGCGGGATCCCGAGAGACACCAGGGGAGGTGGGGCCTGTGAGGATGTCCCACAGGGAAGGCTCCTGGGAGGATCCTGGAGCCAGTGTGTTTGTGTGTGTGTGTGTGTGTGTGTGCACACACGCGCTGAGGGACACTCACTTGAGAGGGTACATGCGAAGGGCCACGTCCATGCCAGGGCAGTAAGACAGGAAGGCAGCGAGGGCCGTCTCCTCGAACAACCCAAAGATCAGGATCTTGTTCCTGGAGGCACAGGCAGGGCTGGAGCCAGACAACCCGACAGGCACCCCCACCCACAGAGACATACGTACACCCACAGGAAGACGAAGAGACAGATAACGGAGATACACAGAGATACAAAGAGGCAGAGAGGCAAAGACAGATCCAGCAAGATGGTGACACTGAAAGCTAAAGAGACAGAGACAGCGACAGTCACACAGTCAGGCAGAGGGGTAGACAAGTAAAGCAGATCTGGAGAGGGATCCAGTGAGTGACACCACACATGCACATGAGGTTGGGGGCAGGGATAGAGACTCTAACACAGCTGTGACTGCTTTGAGAGAAAATCAGCTCAGAGACAAACACCGAAACATGGAACCCAAGGGACGACGCAGACGGGGCCCTCACTTCATGCCCTGCTGGAAGACCGAATTTCTGCGTGTCTTGCAGATGATCAGGTCGGCCCACTGGACGACCACAATGCTCACGAAGAAGGCTGTGTGACATGTGAACTCCACCACTTTCCTCTGCTCGTATGTCTGCAAGAGCCATGACCAGCGTGCAGGGTGACCATCAGTGTGGCCTCAGCTCAGCCCCCCAGCCCCGCCCCCAGGCTCCTTGTCTGCACCCCAGGCAAAACGGGGACTCTTCCCTATGGGGTCCCCCAGGGCTTCAGAAATGCCTCCCCTCTTAGGCTGATGGCCCACAAGGAAAAGTCAGGAGATATACAAGGAAGGAGAGAGGTTAATGGTAACCTCAGTTGTCAACCATGACCAGGGCCCCATCCCTGGGGTGGAGGGAAGTGGAGGAGGTCGAGGACCCTGTGGGTCTCCCTTGGGGACAAACATCAGAGAGCTTTGAAGGGCAGATAGAGACAGGGAAGAAGGCAGTGAAGGTGTCTCACCTGGTGGGGCAAAGAACATGGCCAGTGGACACCAAGCCCATGACATGCTGGGCCAAGAATGCCAAGAGACCCTGTGTGCCCAGCGAGGGTATTGACATGGCCCTGGGACAGAGGGGCCATTGTAGGAAGCAGGGGCTCCTACTGTGGACAGGGACACTGTGGGGTCCAGCCGCACTCACCCACTGCTGCCCATAACTGTCTTCAAGGTCATTGACGGTGCGGTCATCCCAGTTCAGCCGAATGCCCACCAGGTTGCTGGGCAAGAAACCATTTTCTGCCAAGATCACAAAGTAGGAGAAGAAGCCACCTAGAGCCTGGATCATTCCTGGGAGAAGGAAAGAAGGGAGATGAGGAGAGGCTTGGGCAGCCAGCCTAGTGCACATCTGGGGCCTCTTGAGCCCCCCACAAGGAGTCCTCTTGTCTGAGTATCATCCAGAGCTGGGCTTCCAGAAGGCAACCTGAGGGTGTTACCTGGTGGCAAGCACCTGAACTGGGTCTCTGGGACAGGAGCCTTAAGGAGAGGGATAACCTGGTGGCTCCCTCCCACCTACCCCAGGCCATCTGAACATCAGGAAATCCCTGAGGACCCTCGGGCTTGGTTCTGACAGGCCCCCTATGCAAGAATGACCTCCAATTCCTCTGACCACCACCATGAAGCTTCTGTTTGTGGGGACACTCCCAGTGACGGGAGCTTAGCCCCTCTAATGCTCTCAATACATCAACTCTAGCAGCAGAGAGGATAGGCTCACTTCTGCCCTCAGAGAGCTCACAGGCTGGTCTCATCCTTCCCATCATGGAGGTGGGGGGAGCAGTAGGCTCTAGAGTGGGCAGCCTGGGCCAACTGTGACCTGTCACTCGGTGTACCATGTGCTTCCTGGGTGTACCCCCCTCCAGTCCTGGCCTCCACCTGTGCTGGCCCCACCGTGGTGACCACCACCCATCTGCACATCATTCCTTCTAAACCTCAAGGACCAAGTTCTACTTCTACTCCACACTCAGTGCAAGGTTTCTGAGTGCCCATAGGGGGCCAGACACTGCTCTAGGCCCTGGGCATCCAGCCTTCCCCACGAGGGGGCCCCAGGTCCTCACCAATCTGCCCATAGGCCATGCTGATGAGCCTCTCGTTGACCAGCTTGTCAGTGCGTGGATTCCTGGGCTGTCTCTTCATGATGTCACTCTCGGCAGCCTCGTATGCCAATGAGATGGCGGGGACCTGGGTAGGAGAGGTCAGGTGAGCTGGGGATGGGGGAACCCTATCCTCCCGGGGCCTGGGGTTGGCTGGAGCTCACCATGTCGGTGCCCAGGTCAATGCAGAGAATGGTGATAGTGCCCAGAGGCAGTGGGATGTTGGCCATGATAAACAGTAGGAAGGGTGTGATCTCGGGGATGTTGCTGGTCAGAGTGTAGGCGATGGACTTCTTCAGGTTGTCAAAGATCAGGCGGCCTGTGGCATGGGTAGGCTCAGACTTCACGTGCCCACACCAGGACACCCTATTTCCTCTGCCCCTTCCCTGCCCCATGCACACATCCTTTCTAATCCATCCCCTCACCGTCCTGCTTTTCCACAAAAATGGCCAACCACATCACCCCATTCATCCATTCTTTTTTTTTTTTAAAAACTTTATCGGGGAACAGTGTTTTTTTTTTCCAGGACCCATTAACTCAGTCAAGTTGTTGTTTTCAATCTAGTTGTGGAGAGTGCAGCTCACAGGCCCATGTGGAAATTGAACCCACAACCTTAGTGTTAAGAGCCTGCACTCTAACCACCTGAGCTAACTAACTAGCTGGCTCCCGTTCATCCATTCTTGAAATACAACCACTTTGGAAGCCCGTTTGGCAGTTTCTATTCAAGTTAAACATCCCCTTCCCTATTGACCCAGTAATCCTGCTCCTAGGTTTATATCCAAGAGAAACCAGTGCTTATGTCCACCAAGAAGCAAGTGCAAGAATATTCACCACAGTGTTAGTCATAATACATCATCCATGCATGTGCAATGTGCACTCACAGACACGCGCGTTCGTGCCTTCCAGACTGACCCCAATGTCCATCAACAGGGGAGTGTATAAGTAAACCATGGTCCATCCACATGGAATACCACTCAGCAAGGAAAAGGAACCAGCGATGTCACACCCAACTCCATGGATGAATCTCACAGATATTATGTTGAGTGAAAAAACCAGGTACAAAAACATTCATATCACATGCTTCCATTTAGATGAGATTTGAAACTCATCTATGGTGCCAAAAGTCAAAATAGTGGTTATTTCCAGGAGGGTGGATATAGACTGGGGCGGACCTGACAAGACCCTGATGGGGGGCTAAAAATGTTCTCTCTCTTGATCAGGGTCTGGTGGTTGCATTGGTGTGTACGTGTGTAAGAAGTCGTGGAGGGGCCCATCTTCATGTATGTATGTCACAGCCCAATAAAAACTCAATCAGTAAAGTGTGCATAAAGTAAAAAGAAACTAAAGATAAATGTAGCCACCTCTCCCTCCATGTGCTGATAGACATGAGCAACAAGGTATGTTGTTAAGAAGAAAAAGGGCGGGGCCGGCCGAGTGGCATGGTGGTTAAGAGCTGGCTTGGGACGCCAGCGGCCAGGGTTTGGATCCCACATATGAGGGCCGGTGACACTGCCCTCTAAAAAAAAAAGAGCTGCATGTAGCTATGGATGGTTTGATCCTTTCTCTCTAATGCATGCACTGCTCTCCGTAAACTAGTGGTGTTCTCATCCTAAAATATTTGTGGATGAAATGATGACTTAAATGTGCTTGAATGTGATCCAGTGTGTATGTAGTGGGAGGTGGGGGGGTTGAAACAAGTTCGGCATGCGCTGGTAACTGTCAGAGCTGGGTGACGGTGACAGCGGGGAGAGAACCAAAAGCCGTTCTCTCTGCTTTGGGGTATACATAGAATTTCCCCTCCTGGAAGTTAAACTTTGTTTTTGTCACTCCAGAGAGCCCTTCCTTGTTCACTCTATCTAGGAAGGATCCCCATTATTTGTGATAGCACCATTTGCTTCCTTCTTAGCACTTGTCGCAATTTGTAATTACATATTTATTTGTTTGTGAACATAAGGCTGTCTGTTCCAGCACCTGGAAGGCAGAGACCATGTCTGCTCTGCGCACACCTGGGCACCTGCGTGATGCACGAGGTAGGAGCCTAATAAATGTCTGGAAGACACATACACGTGTGTCCGTGAGAGTGCGCATTGCACATGCATAGAAGATGTCTGGAGGGTAAGAAGGGGTTAACCATGGTGTCCCCTGGGAAATAGGAGACAAGGGATAAGGACATTTAATTGGTCACTTTAGGCTCAGCTTGAATTCTCTTTTATCAGGCATTATTTTTTACACCAGGGCATTTCAAACGGGAGAGAAAGTGGAAGAAAATGCACCACAGCATCAACAATGATGATTTCTGAACGGTGAGGTTATGTGTATTCCAATTTTCTTCTTCATGTTTTCCTATATGATCTGTAGTTAGCTTGAATTACTTTGAGGATCAGAATAAAATTAAATGTGAACAAGCCCCATCTGTGGCCGCATCAAGGCCCTGCAGGAGGTGGTGCCTGGGCTGTGTGGCCTGGGCTCCGGGAGACCCCTTCACCCACCCGACCTGGCCTTTGCACGCTCAGCTTCCTCCACCTGTAACTCCTTTCCCTGGCACCACCTACATGAAAATGCCATGTGGCCTTTGGGACTCTGCAGCGAGCCCTGTCTACTCTCGGAAGCTTCCTTGCCCTTGACCCCAGGCTGGGTGAGGGGCCTCCTGGGGTCTCCTAAGGGACCCTCCGTTCCTGTGGTTGCACTTACAAGTATTTTTTAAATACTTTTCAAGCCTGCCTTGCCCACCAGACTGGCCCTGTGCTAGGCAACGCTGAGACCCAGAAGCGCATCAGCTCAGTCCTGCCCCCAGAAAGTCCCCAACCTGTGGGGGAGCGAGACTGAAAGGACAAGCTCAGGCCCCATTGGGGGCCCAGTGGGATTCTGGGGTCTCCCCGCTGTGCATTCAGCTGCAGCCCTGGCCTATGCCCCTTGCCCTTCTCTGGCCTCATGCAGGAACCTCAGTCCCCAGGGCCACCTGGCCACTCACCCTCCTCAACACCCGTGACAATGGAGGCAAAGTTGTCGTCCAGCAGAATCATGTCTGCTGCCTGCTTGGAGACGTCAGAGCCGGCAATGCCCATGGCCACCCCAATGTCGGCCTTCTTGAGAGCGGGGGAGTCATTCACACCATCCCCAGTCACAGCCACGATTGCCCCCTGCAAAGAGAGAGGGTGAGAAGAATGCCCAGAGGCCTGGCCCCAGCCCCCTCCTCCTCAAGGACCAGGAGTGTAAGCCCCGGCGCCCTCCTCCCAGGAACCCCAGCCCCAGCCCACCTGTCTCTGGCAGCCCTCCACAATGATGAGCTTCTGCTGGGGGGACGTGCGGGCAAAGACAATCTCTGTGTGGTTTTGCAGGATCTCGTCGATTTGGTCGGAGGTGAAGTCTTTGAGATCGGTGCCATGGATCACACAGGCCTTGGCATCCCTGGGAGGAGCAGAGATTGGTCAGGATGTGTGTGCAGTGGTACAGGGACAGAGCGCCAGGCAGGCCAGATCCACAGATGGGAGAGGCAGAGGACCAGGCTCTGAAGCTAAGGCTCAAGGAGGCTGAATGACTCGTTCAAGGTCACACAGCCTGTGAGTGGCAAAGCTGGGATACCAACCTACACTAGGCTGCCCGTCCTCTCACGTGGAGGCGGAACAGGACCCAGGTGCTGAGTCAACAAGAGGTCCACCAGGGAGGGGGACCCGCCACCCTCAGGAGCAGAATGTTGAGCCAGCAGGTGGCGCTCACCGGGGGTTGACCTGGCTGACAGGAATGTTGAGGCGGGCAGCGATGTCCTCCACTGTCTCGTTGCCCTCGGAGATGATGCCCACACCTTTAGCAATGGCCTTTGCAGTGATGGGGTGATCCCCTGTGACCATGATGACCTGTGGGCATTGTTTGGGGTGGTCCAGTCTCCCTGCTGGGTCCTGGGGCACTGGCCCTGCCTCCCCCAGCTGCCCCAAGCCACACCTTGATGCCTGCACTGCGGCATTTGCCCACTGCATCGGGGACAGCTGCCCGTGGTGGGTCGATCATGGACATGAGGCCCACGAAGCAAAGGTTGTCTGTTGTGAAGTTCACGTCGTCACAGTCAAAGGCAAAGCCCTTGGGGAACTGCTCCTCGGGCAGGTAGTAATGGCAGAAACCTGGTGGCAGGGACGGGGCGGAACATAAGGGTGCCAGCCTCCAGCCTCTGTGCTTCTGGTCCCACAGCTCCTGGCCGTCTGGGTCCTGACAGTCATCTCCCAGTCAGCCAGACAGCCAGCCAACATTCATTCCTAAAGATGCCATCCTCATTCCTTCATTCATTCCCAGTGCATTCTGAGTGGCCCTATTCTGAGCAGGCTCTGAGCAGCATCACACCCCTGCTTACCCCCAAGGGGCCCCCAGAGCTGGCTCAGCCCCGGCCCCAGCTTGGCCCCAACTCAGTCCCACCCGTGATGCGTACCCAGCACACGCTCGCCCAGGCCCCCGAGTTCGAGGTAGGCGTTCTGGAAGGCCTCCTTCATCTCCTCGTCCAGTGGCTGCTCCTTGCCCTGCAGCAGGATGGTGGAGCAGCGGTCCAGGATGCGCTCCGGGGCGCCCTTCATCACCAGTAGGTACCGGTTGTCATTGGGGTCCTCAGTCTCGTGGATGGAGAGCTGCGGACAGAGGACAGGCGTGCCTAAGCCTCGCAGGGACCTGGAGGCTGCCCACACAGGACCCGGGGGAGAGGACCCCTGCTCTGCCCAGGGGACAGACAGCTCCCCTAGAGGGCACTGCTCAAATCTCTCTACTTGAGATCTTGATCTGTTTCTCAGTCTCTCACAGAGTTCTCTGCTCACCCCTGCCCGTTTCAGCCTCGCTGTCTCACAGATATTTCTATCTTTCTTTGTGTCTCACAGAAAGCTCGGCTATCCTTAGGACCTCTGCTTCTCTCCCTGTCCTCTGCCTCACCTGACTCCTTATCCCACATCTGACCCGTCACCAAATCTGGTTGGTTCACCTCTGAAATACACCGATTCTGACCTCTTCTCATCTCCCCCCTGCAAGCTTCTTTCTGGCCATCACCATTTCACGTGGAACAGCATAGCAGCCTTCACACCAGATTCCCAGCTTCGGCCCTCCCACCCCATGGCATTTCCTCTCCACAGCAGCCAGGAGGATCCTTTAAAAAATGTGAGTCAGTGGAAAATGGTGCAGTCACTTTGGAAAACAGTCTGGCAGTTCCCCAAAAGGTTAAATGTAGAATTAGCATATGATCCAGCAGTTCCCAGGTAGACACCCAAGAGACATGAAAACTATGTCCACACAACAACTTGTATGTTGAATATTCACAGCAGCCTCATTCATGGTAGCCAATAGGTGTAAACAAAATGGAGTCTATCCATATGATGGAATATTATTTGTCCACAAAAAGGAAGGAAGCACTGACACACACCACAACATGGACGAACCTTGAAAAACATGCTGACTGAGAGAAGCCAGACACACAAGGTCACGTATTACATAATGCCATTTGTAAGAAATGTCCAGAATAGACAAATCCACAGAGACAGAAAGTAGGTGAATGGTTGCTTAGGGCTGGGGGAGAGTGGGGGAGGTGGTGGGCAACAGCTAAGGAGTGTGGGGTTTCTTTTTGAGGTGATTAAAATGTTTTAAAATTGTGTAGATGACTGCACATATCTGTGCATGTACATGGGTGATTTAAAGGGTGTAATTCAGTAGTTTTAGTACATAGTATATAAATTATATCTCAACAAATCTGTTTAAAGATGTGAGTCAGGGTCCCATCTCTCCTCTGTTCAGAGCCCTCTCACGGCTCATGTCCCCCTCAGAGACACACCCAACTCATCATGGCCCATGAGGCCTGATGGGACCTGGCCTGGCATCCACTGCCCTCACCTCCCACCACACTCCCTGGCTCACTGCTTGCCACACTGGCTGCCTGGTTCTTGTTCAGACATGTCAGCCTACTTCTGTCTCAGGGCCTTTGCACATGCTGTGCCATTGCCTAGAACACTCTTCCCACACACATCTGCAGAGCTCCCTCCCTCAGCACGATTACCAGCAGACATATCCCATATTTCCTCATGCCTTTGTCACTGTCTGCCTTCTAGCACTAGAGTACACATGAGAGGAGAGACTTCACTCTTTCACTCACTGCTGTGTGTATCTCCAGCACCTAAAACAAGGACCTGAAAGGTGGTGGCTGCTCAAAAAAAATATTTGTTAAAGAAATGAAAGCGGGGCCGGCCGAGTGGCGCATTGGTTAAGCGCTGGTTTTGGGATGCCAGCGGCCCCGGTTCAGATCCCACATGAGGGCCAGTGACACTGCCCTCTACAGCTAACAACAGCTCCACCTGGAGCTGGGCTGTGCGAGCCCCGGTGATGGTGTGGGCTGCAGTGGGCTGCCATAGGCTGCAGTGAGTGGCCCGCAGCCAGCGTGAGCGGCTGGCAGCCAAGCGTGAGCTGCCAATAGCCGCGATGAGCGACATCCAGAGGCCAGCGACCGATCTGCCTCATCCGGGAAGAGCGCAATGACGATACCAACAGTGAAGCAACATCCTCCACAACTAAACTGAAGAACAAAAAGACAGCAACTTGTCTGTTCCCCTTCCCCGATTCCCCAACACTGTTCCCCTCCCCCAATTCCCCAATAAAATCTTTAAAAAAAAAAAAAAAAAAAGAAATGAAAGCGATCTCTGGCTGGTTTCCAGTCTCTGCTGCAGGACTATCTTTATTCTTCTGCCTCCCTCTCACCCAGGCCTGTTCCTCTCCCTGCTGGGTGGATACCATCAATCCCATTTTACAGATGGGGAAACCAAGGTTCTGGGAAGATTAGTAACCTGCCCAAAGCAGGACGGCAGTGGGGCCGACCTGACCACTACAGAGGTCACAGAGAAAGTGAGGTCCAGGCCGGCTCTTGCGGAGAGCCCCAAGTACCTGGTATTTGTTGGTGGAGTTGAAGGGGATCTCGGCCACTTTCTTATTGCGTTCCCGCATCAGCTTCACGGAGCCAGAGGATAATTCGATGCACTTCAGCAGGGCTGACTCGGAGGCATCGCCAGCCACATCCCTCTGGGGAGAGAGGGTTGTCAGGGCAGAGCAGTGGGGCTTGGGCATGGGTAGGGTCAAAGTCAGGCAGGCAGCGGACCCACCTTCAATACAGGGATGTTGTCCTGACCGCCCTTGAAAACGGCCCGATTGCAGAGTCCGGCGATGTGAGACAGGGCCACCCAGGTGTGAGAGCTCTTGTCGAACGAGGTCCCTGAAGGAGGCACGTGTCATGGTTGGGGGCGCCTTGGGGGCAGGCCTAGTCAGTCCCCGCCTGGGTACCCCCCCTCACCTGACTGGTCCTCAGTGGTGTCAGCCTCGTGGATCTGGTTATCGAACCACATGTGGGCGACTGTCATGCGGTTCTGGGTGAGGGTCCCTGTCTTGTCGGAGCAGATAGTGGATGTGGAGCCCAGGGTCTCTACAGCCTCCAGGTTTTTCACAAGGCAGTTCTTCCGGGCCATGCGCTTGGCAGTCAGTGTCAGACACACCTGCAAGATGCCCAAGGGCAGGCGAGTTACAGGTAGAGTCGGGCGGCAGAGTTGGGCCAACAACATGAGTGCCAACAACTCAACTGCCCAGCCCAGGGACAATCCTGGGTGGCCTACAAGAGAGAAGAATGTCACCCAGCAATTCTACCCCAAGGTACAGACCAACAGAAAAATGCACCCCAAAAGACATGTACTGGACTGTTCATTTGTAATAGTCACAAACTGAAAACAACCCAAATGTCCACCAAAAGGAATAAATTATGGAATAAAGATAGAATACTATACAGCAATGAAAAAGAACAAGCCACAGGCGACTGCATGGATAAAGTTCAAAACATAATGCTCAGTAAAAAAAGAGCAGAAACAAGAGTTCATTTTGAACTATTCCAATTCATATGAAGCAGAAAGACTATGCTCTTAGAAGCCAGGAAGGGGTTATCCTTGGGTTGCGGGAAGGATGGGATCTTAAGGGATCTCTTGGGGAACTCAAGCTGGGTCCAGCTGACATGGATGTGTTCAGTTTTCCCAGACTCTCAGGCTGTACATTCACATGTGCAATGCTTTGTGTGTGTATTATATGTCAATACAAAGCCTTTGACCTAGAGTAGTTTTGAACATGCTAAAACAGAAACTTTGCAGGATATCTTAAGTAGAATTAAGGGGCAGACTAGTATTCCTATGATGGTCCCTTCTGTGGACCTGAAAATGCTTACTACACACCTGCCGGGGAGTAGAGAGCCTGGGTTGCAGAGAGCAGACTTCTGCGGTGGGGCTGATGGCTGGGCAGTGGGAAGGGAACCATTATTTTATTTTTAATCATTTTAATGTATTCTTTAGACTTTTTACCATGAAGGGGTACTTCTTCATTTTGTAAGTTAGCTTTAAAAAGTGATAAGATTGTTAGTCCTTCATGCCTTGCAGTGTTTCTCTAGGTTTTTGTTTGTTTGTTTTGTTAATAAGGCTGAGTTCCAGGACCTCCTTATTAAAGATCTAGGATGCTCAGCCCTCAACACCCAACTAACTTATCCTTATCAAGAATATTGCAATCCAGGCCCCCAGCCCCTCCTCCCTCAGACCCAGGGGTCCGGGCCCCCAGCCTCTCCTCCGTCAGACCCAGGGGTCCAGGCCCCCAGCCCCTCCTCCCTCAGACCCAGGAGTCCAGGCCCCCAGCCCCTCCTCCCCCAGACCCAGGAGTCCAGGCCTTACAGTGACAGTGGCCAGCAGACCCTCTGGGACATTGGCCACAATGATGCCGATGAGGAAGATGACAGCCTCAAGCCAGGTATATCCGAGAATGAGGGAGAGGACGAAGAAGGAGACGCCCAGAAAGACGGCCACACCAGTGATGAGCTGGATAAAGTGCTCGATTTCAATGGCAATGGGAGTCTTGCCCACCTCCAACCCTGAAGCCAGGGTGGCAATTCGGCCCATGACGGTGCGGTCCCCTGTGGCCACCACCACACCTCGAGCCGTGCCTGTGAAGCCAGAGGGGATTAGACTGAGGTGGGGGTGGGGGCTCAGTGAGGTTCAGAGGGACCCCAAGCTCCTGATGCACATCCCTCTGTCTGTACCAGCCCTGACCTGACCTGGTGCTCCCATCGCGCCCCACCTCACCTTCCACGCAGTTGGTGGAAAAGAAGGTGATATTCCGAGTCTCCAAGGGGTTGTCGTGGGTGCAGTCAGGAGAGCGGGTCTGGGGTTCTGATTCACCGGTCAGTGAGGAGTTGTCTACCTAGGGGTGGGTGCACAGGAGAGTAGGCTTAGCCCTGGGATCAGGGGGTATTTGTCCAGGGGAGACTGGGGCTGAAGCCTGTGTTCCTTGAGGTTACAGCTAGATGCCTGGGTGCCTGGATGGATGAGTGGTATTTGCAAGACCAGAGGTTGGGCTCCTGTAGGTGGGGAGGGTTTTCGCCAAGGTCCAAGCTATGGGTCTGAGGGAGGAGGGGCTGGGGGCCTGGACCCCTGGGTCTGAGGGAGGAGGGGCAGGGGGCTGGACTCCTGGGTCCTGGGGGAGGAGGGGCGGGGGCCTGTGCTTCTGAGCCACTCCAGGAAGGGCAGGGCTGGGCCCCAGACCCCAGGCCCACCTTGCAGCCATGGGCTGAGATGATGCGCAGGTCAGCTGGGACTCGGTCTCCACCCTTGATCTCCACCAGGTCCCCGACCACCACCTCTTCAGCGTTCACCTGCATCTTCTCACCTTCCCGGATCACTAGGGCTTGCTGGGGGCAGGATAAAGAAGGGTCACCCGCTGGACTCTCTCTGCCTGGACTCTCTGTGTCACTTGGCATGGACCCCCCACCTGGCCCCTTCCTGGGTACCCCTCACCTGGGGAACCATGTTCTTGAAGGACTCCATGATCTTGGAGCTCTTGGCCTCCTGGTAGTAGGAGAAGCAGCCAGTGATGATGACCACGGCCGCCAGCACGATGCCTAAGTACAGCTGTAGGGACACACAGGGTCACAGCCATCAGCCCCGCCAGCCCCACCCGAGTTGTGTGGAATCTGGGAAGGGAGTTTTGCGTCAATGGAGGCCTGTATTTGTGCATCTGACCCCAGGGTTATGTCCATTTGAAAGTCTGTGTGTCTGAGTCTCTCTTGTCTGTGTGTCTGTCCATCTGTCCGTGTTTCAGTCCCTCTCTTTGAGCATGGGTGTGTTTGAGTCTCTGGGTCTGTCAATCTCTTTATTTTGTGCATCTGTGTGTCTTTCTGCCTGTGTTAGAGAATCTGGGGGTGTGCTATTGTCTGTCGATGTGTCTGTCTGTGTTTAGGTCAGTGTGTCTGTCTGTCTGACTGCATCCCTGGCTTTAACTTTATAAGACGGTTTGTGTTTGAATCTCTGTATGTGGATCTCTGTCTCTGTCTCTCTTTGTTGGTCTGCGTAGGTCTGAGACTCTGACTGTCTGTCTGCTTGTTTAGGTTTTAATTTCTGAGAAAATTATCTGTCTGCGCTTGATCCTGTGCTTGATGTCAGTCTGTCACCAGGTTATGCTTGCAACTCTGTGTTTCAGTTCCTGTGTCTGTCTTTTTCCATCAGTCTATGTCTGTCTGTCTGTGCCTGTGTGTCTGAATTAGGTGGCCCTGTGACTGTCTAGGTGTGACTGTGTTGCCTCTCTAAATGTGGGAATACGTGCGTGAGTGTGTGTGTGCATGCGTGTGTGCGTGTACGCGTGCTCATGTAAGAATCTATATGCAGTCAGTGTGTGGGTCTGTGTTTATGGGCATGGCATTTGTTGAGACTCTTTCCCAGTGTGTTTCCCCTGTGTTGGGTAGACAGGTCCTGACAGATGACCAGGTGGGTGTGCCTGGGTCTCTACATGAGCACACGTTCTCTTTGGGTATCTTTCGGGCCATGACCACCTGGTGGTGTCTGTCCCCAAGGCTGCTGAGGTTGCACAGTCTTGGGATGGAGCCTAGCTCATATGTCCTGCTGTGGGATCTTGGATTCGCTACTTGGCCTGTTTGAGCCTTAGTTTCCGGGTTCTTCCAAGGGATGATTGTGAAAGTTAGATGAGAAAAAGGCAGACAGTGGGCTTTTTGAAAAGTCTAAAGGGACGAGGAGAAGTGCCCTTGTGCAGAGCAGGGTGGAGAGCACTCACATTGTCCCCAGAGGGATCGTCCTCAGTGCCCGCCTGGATGCCATAGGCCAGGAAGCAGAGGATGGCCCCGATCCACAGCAGGATGGAGAAGCCACCGAAGAGCTGGCGGCAGAACTTGACCCACTCCGGGGTGGTGGGCGGCGGTGTGAGCGCGTTAGGCCCGTCCCGGGCCAGGATCTCCTGGGCTTTGCTGTGGGTCAGACCCTAGGGGAAACAGGACTCACACAGAACCCTCCCTGAGCAACCCTGGCACCCCAACACTTCACGAGCACTCCGGGATCCAGGGGCCCAGCCCCAGCCCCTCCCCCCCCAGGCCTGCCGCACCTGTACACAGTCCGTGTTGTATTTCCGGCAGACCTCCTCCACTGACATCTTGTGCTCTGTCTAAGGAGCAGAAGTTTGGGGGGAGATGGTGAGTGTTGAAGCCCTCAGAGGTGGGGGGGCTTGTTCCGGAAGGGTATGAGGTTACAGAGGGTGTGGCTTACCATAGCCACCTCCTTCTTGAGGTCATCCATGTCCCTGCGCTCCTTGCCACCTTTGCTCTTCTTAGGCGAGCTCTTGTCATCTTTTTTGTCCTGCGAGGTGGCGACACGATAACTGTCAGAGCCACCAGACTGCGGGCGAGAAGGGGTTACAGGGGGACACCGGCCCTCCAAGCCCACTCTCACCCTGGCCTGTGTCTCTGGACAGAGAGCTGGTTTGGGGGTCTCAGTTTGTGTCTGCCCTGTGTCTCTGGGTGGGTTTCCCCCTGGCTCTGGGTGTCTCTCATACTTGAGTCTCGTCTCTGCCAACTGGCTTCTCTGGCTCCATGTATCTCTAGGTCTCTGTTCCTGAGGATCTCCATCTGACTCATTCTGTATTTCTCTCTCTCTGTCTGATTCTGTGGCCATATCTGCAGGTCTCTCCCCTTCCATCTCTATGTGTCTTTTTATCTCTGTGTGTCTCCTGTCTTTTTCTCCCTCTCCTTGGGCCTGTCCAACCTTCTAAGTGTCTGTCTTTTGCTATGTCTGTCTGTCTTTCTCTCTATATATCTTTTAGTCTGTCTGTCTGTCTGTCTGTCTCTCTTTCTCTCTTGACTTGTCTCCCCAGGTCTCTGTTCGTGCCTCTCTGTATCGTTCTGTTTTGTTTCTCTTAGTTTCCTTCTACCTCTTTATCTCCCCATCTCTGTGGCTATTTATCTCCTGATCTCTTATCACTTTATGTTGTTTGTCTTTCTCTCTGTCTCTGAGTCTGTCTTTCTATGATTTTGTCTCCCTCCGCTCTTTGGTTCTTTGTGTCTCTCTGTCTCTTATACAGTGTCTGTCTCCATCTCTTGAACTATCTCTTCTGAGCCCAGCTGAGTCTGTTGCTCTGGGTTCCTATCTCTCCCCATGTTAGTGTGTCAGGCTGTCTCCAAGTGTCGGTATTTTCTGTTTCCATATTCCTGTTCATACTTGTCTCTGTCTTGTGTCTCTGCCATCTTGTCTATCTCTCATTGTCTCATTCTGCGATCTTCCTCTCTATCTCTGTGTCTGTCTCTCTCTGGGTCCATCTCGGCATCTCTGTCTTTCCAGCTTTAGGTCTCCCATATGTCACTCTCCCTGTCTTTTCCACCAGGCTCTTTTCCTGGCCCTCTGTCCCCAGCCCCATTGATGTCTTACTTTCTCTGAGGACCCAGCTAATCTTGAGAGACTCCACAGGCCTGGCAGAAACGGAAAGGAAAGGGCACTCCATGTGTTGGTCACAGCTGGGACAAAGGCCCAGGAGGCAGCCTGCTCTGCACAGGGGTGGTGGCCTGGCTGTACATGCAGCCAGTCCTAAGGGCTTTGACTGACAAGCTGTGGGCCCTGGCTTCTCTCCTGAGGGCTGGTGGGAGCCATGGACAGGTTTGAACAGGAGTGAGTGCAGTCAGGTCTCTGGAGGATAAAGTGGGAGCTGGCTGGGATTTGGGATGCAGAAGAGCAAGGGGCAGAAGCTCTGGGCCTGGCTTGAACTAGATGTGGTGTGAGGGGGAGTGACTGAAGTTCCAGTCTGCAGGCCTGGGCAGATGGGTAAGGGAGTGTCCTGGGACACTGACAGGAGGGGTGGGGTGAGCCCGGGTGCTGGTAGAGGGCCGCTGACAGATCCTATGGGCCCACAGCCAAGCAGGGATCCCAGGCTCTGCATGGCTCAGAGATAATCTCCTCGTGACCTTGTACAGGGCTGAGCTGCCTGCTGTCTGCCCCCAGACCCCAGAGGCCGAGCTGGGGGGCTACTAGGAGGGGCTGAAGCCTGGAGGCCTGGAGCCTCTCAGAGAGTTGCGAGGGGTGGGAGGGAGGCTTGGCCCAGGGCCAGCCCTGCAGCAGCACTGCGTCTGACACGGAAGCACAGAGACTTGGGGGACAGTGAGGACACTCCTCCATCCCCTGCCCCAGGAAGGGTTTCAGCCTCTTCAGAGAGGTAGACCCATGGATGGAGAGATGTGAAGATACGTGATGGGATTAAGGTAGAGATATGAAGGGGGAGGCAGGGGAGCAGAGATGGGGGGCCTGGCAGGAGTGGAGGAGAAAACCAGCTGCCCACCCCTAAAGCCTTGGGGGAGGCTGGAGAGCTGATGCTTGGGTGCCTATGAGGCCTAAAGGTGGGTCCCTGGACTTCTGGGTCTGAGGGAGGAGGGGGTGGGCCTGGACTCCTGGTCTGAAAGAGGAGGGTACTGGGACACTCTAGTCCATGGCAGGCTGGACTTGACTTCTGGGTCTGAGGGAGGAGGGACTAGGGACCTGGACTCTTGGGTCTGAGGGAGGAGGGGCTGGGGACTAAACTGTTGGATCTGAGGGGGGAGGATCTGGGGGCCTGGATTCCAGGTCTGAGAGAGAAGGGGCTGGGACATTCTAGTTCCTGGCTGGCTAGCCTTGGCTCTCGCTGGCCCTTGCCATGACCAGACTCCCTTCAGGGGTGGGCTTCCATCTGTTAAAGGGGAATCCAAGGCTTTCCCAGTTGAGGCAAGAGGGCCAGATGGGTGCACTGCAGGGCGGGAACATCTCTTTGGTGGGGGATACCCCTGACTCGCTGCAGCCAGCCTCTGTGGCTCCTTGCCATTTTCCATGCTGTCCACCTTCACCTGATGATGCCTTCAGCTCACACAGCCTCCACACCTTAGTAAGCCTGTTCCTCCCCTTCTCAGGGTGTCTGGGGCATCATCTCTGAGCACCTCTCCTCAGCCTCCCCTATTATCCTCTGTCTCCTCTTGCCATCATTTAGGCTGACTCAGATTGTGTCTGGATAGGAAATGTCTGTCCTTGGGTCTGCTCATCTCAGCCTCTGTTTCTCTTTGTCTCTATGTCTTTCCATGTCTATGTCTTGCCCATGTCTGTCTCTTTCTTTGTCTCTATATCTGTCGCTTTCTCCCTGTCTCTTTTTGAGCACCTCTCTGTTTCTGCATTTCTCTCCATCTTTCCATGTCTGTGTGTCTGCCTTACTTCTCCTGTTCCCACTTCTTTTCCTAAGACCCCTCCCATTCCTTCTCTAAGGTCTTTAGCCTCAGTCCTCTCTTTCATCTGTCCACAGCTTCCCCACCCTCCATACCACTTACCTGGAAGCATCACTGCCTTCCACTTCCCCCCTCCTCTTTCCCAGTCCTCTCCCCACCCAAAGCTTCTCCCCATCCCCGCAATCTACAGATCTGCAGTCCCATCCCCCACCTCCATCCCTGGGCCCATCAGCCTTCATCCGCCATCTTTCTCCCTATCCTTCACATTCCTTTTCCATTAGCCTCTCCCATCTTGACCCTCTCTTTATTTTACCCAGCCCAGCCCACCCGCCTACTTCTCCCACTCCTCCTCCCTTGGCCCCGCCCCAGACAGGCAGGGAGGAATCCAGGGTTGCAACGGGGTCAGGTGGTCAGCCAGGAAAGGAGGCGGCATCTGCTGGAGAGACTCGTAGACAGACAAGGACACACGGACATGGAAGGCAAGGGCATAGCCAGGCATGCACGATACCCCCGCCCCCCACATGCATTTGCACGCATTTCCCCTCAGCCAGGCACTCAGTCTCCTCGCCCTCCATGGTTCTCCTGCTCTTCCCAGCCCCCCATGTCTGCTCCCCTAGATTAGGGGCTGGACACACACCACAACCCCAGGCCACACTGCACTGCGGAGCTCCCCCACCTAGGTCTGGAAGGAGAAAGAGAGGTCATCTGGTCCGATAGCTGAGACCTGTCGTCTCTCTCTTGGTCAGAGAAGCAGAGGGGCTTCGACACCCCCAGACACAAACACCAGCTCGCAGACACACCCAGACAGGTTGCAGATAGACATAACCCGTGCCACACAATCGCAAGCAGACGGTGTTGGCAGGGCCCACCAGAGCCAGAAGCTCACACGCGCGCACATGCACACGCACAAACACGGTTGAGCATGCCACCGCATCGCAGGTCAGGCAGAGATGCCGCGGGCGAGTACGTGCCCCGCGGGCCCGGCACACAAAGACGCGACCACATGCGCCACAGACCCCCGCGACCCAGGCGGCCAGCGTACACACTCAACCAGCGACACAACCACACGCGCAGGCTGGGTCAGTCGGCTCACGGGGCCCCGCAGACCTGGCCCCAGAGCGCAAGGGTCTCGGCCTGCAGACACTCAATGTCACTGGACCCATGATGTCGCACACACGCACCGCCCGGCGGGCGCGAGCACCTACCCCCATCTTGGCGGCTCCAGGGAACAGGGGTGGGCGAGCGGGGCGGGGGCCGGGGCTGGGGCCTCGGGGCGGGCTCAGGCGCGGGCTCGGGCTGGGGGCCTCTGCAGTGCCCGCGCCTCCGTCCGCACGTCTGTCCGGCGGTCAGCCCTACCGCACAGGGTCTGCGGCTGCCGCTGCCTCCGCTGCCTCATATGCCCGCGCTCGCGGGGGGGCCCGCGTCGGCCAATCAAGGGCGCCGCCGACCTGATGGACGGACGGCGGCCCCGCCCCCGGTACTGCAGCTGTCCTCCCCACCCCCAGCCTCCGCCAAGGGGGAGCGCTGCAGGAAGGGGGATCCCGGAGATCCCCGCAAAGAGGAACCTGGAGACCCCACCTCCCCGCAATGTGGGAGGGCGTCTCCGAGGAGCGGACACTGAGGAAGTGAGAGTATTCCCCTCACTGTGGTGATGTGCCACGAGAGAAGGGTACGCTGCGGGAGACGGACACGGGGTGAGGGAAGCCCTGTGAACCATCGCAATGAGTCAGGGGGTCCAGAGCACCTCCATCCTCAGTGAGGCGGCGGGGGGCCCTGGAGACTGCGCGGGGTGCTGCTCAGGAGGGGTGTTGGAGAGGGCACAAGGGGCAAAGAAGGCCCCACAATGAGGAAGGGTACTGCAGAGGGGGGAGAAGCCCTAAGGCCTCCTCCCTCACTGTTTGTGTACTGCCCACCCAGAGCCATGGCAGAGCCATTCAATAAAACACAACTGCACAGAACACAAGAGACACATGGAAGCCAAAAGTCCCCACCTAGCATCACACATGTTCCCATCACCCAGATAGGCCGGATGCTTAGGACACACAAAGACCACTCCATCACTCCTCACCAGTTTCACAATCACAGTCTATCACAGCAGCTTGTACCCTCACACACACACTACATAATCTTATTACACAACCCCAGTCTCAGGAACATGTAGAAATGAAATGCATGTAGCACACACCTGGCACACACACTATCACACCACAACAGAATCACAATCACAGTCATAAAGTGCCATGTACATTAACACGCACCCTGAGGACACTACATCAAAGATATGCATGTCACACATTCCACCATACCTGGCCTTATTCCATCTCACATAGAAACCCACAACAATGACCCAAGAACAAACACATCCATACTCAGCACCATTGCACACCTTAGGCCTCACACTGCCTCCAGACACCACAGGAGCCTTTGTGGATACTGTTGCATGCTCACACAACACACAAACACCATCACACACACTCTTCACCAGTATATGTGGACATGAGCAAAGGCCCACAGTGCAAATTTGGCAATTGGTGGTTGCTAATTATTGACAGACAAAATGGTGCACACAAACTCACACATAGCACAATAATTCACAGAAACATCACATGACACCATCCCACACATCTCCCATAATGCACCCATCACATACTGTGGTGCTATCACATACACCCTTGTTGCATTTCCAAACACATCCCAACGCCCCACCCATATACCACACACATATCCCACCTCGGTATGTGTATGCACACAGACACACAGCCAGCACCCACACCCCAGGCCTGCCACATACGCACAGCACCCCACGAGCCACCCACTGAAACCCAAGGAGTAAAGGCCTCCCATCCCCACACCCTTGCTCTATAAGGAATACCCCCAGACTCTCCCAGGGGAGAGTGGAAGGGACAGAGAGCAAGAGAGAGTCTGTCCTTATAGCTTTTTCAGAATGTGGGTATTCTCCCCATATATGGGAGTGGTGATGTGGGGGACACAGGCAAGAGGCACAGAGTGAGCCTGGTGTATGGATGGTGGATGGGGAAGGTTAAGGTCAGGGAAACATGTGAAAGGATGAAGGCCGGAGTGAGAGACACAGAAACAGAGACAGAGATTCAGAGCCACAGAGAGATGGGCATGGACGGGGAGAAAGTGCCAAAGAGTAGAAGGAGACAGGGAGGCAGCTCCTTGGCTTCCCAGAGCCTGGGCCCAATCCTGTACTCTGACCCATCCCCATCCTTCCCTGCTGTTCCTTGTTGCCATGGTAACAGTGGCTGAATATACAGCAAAGGAGGCTGGGCCTGCAGACCTGGCCTGTCTCCATGGAGACTAGGGAAAGGGGGAGTCACATCTGCTAACCTAGGTAGTTGGCCCCCAGGCCGCCTTCCCCAACTTTGCCCCCCTTCCCAGCGGGGAGGGAAGGCCTGTCAACATATCATCCCTTCCCTCTTCTGAAACCTTGGCCTGCAGATAAGGGCCTGGACCATGGGGAAGGAGATTGGGGGGACAGAGAAACCCAGGGGTGTATGGATCCCAGGAGATTCTAGGCTGTCTCCTTCTGCTCTCTAGCTGTGTTCGGGGAGAACTCAGTCCCCCACACTCCACCTCAGATGCAGGCTCATGTCCCTTCTCGTGCACTCCCTGCTCAGACACAAGCCTGGTGAGACTGATGACTGTGCATTGTGCTCCCAGCGCGAGGCTCTGCGGAAGTTGGGGGGGGGCGGGGGGAGAAGACTTCAGAAGGTCACAGGGATGGACGGGGACAGGGGAGCTCAACACTGAGAGACAGACATAAGAGAAACACACAGTTCGGAACCAGAGAGAGGCAGATACAGACGCACAAAGACAGAGAGACCAGCAAAAACAAAGAGGAGAAAACAGATGGAGGGAAACAGGGCACCAGAAGTACTCAGTGAAGGTGACAGAGACAGAGGGATACAGACTGCCAGGCAGAGTCACGTTTGACAAACTGGAGGGACTCAGAGATGAAGACTGGAGAGACTCAGGGTAGAAACAGGGTGGGAGGGAGGGAGACTTAGAAATGGGGAGAGACCTCAGGGAAGATCAGTGGAGTGGTATTGGGACGGAAACGGGGAGACCAGAATGGGCAATTACATCTTAGTCACCTCCATAGACTGACAGCGCGGCTCAAGGGCAGAGACATTGATTAGTCTGTAAGAGATGTGGAGACAACAGAGATGCTGAGACACAAGCTCACCCCCACACCTGTCCCTGAGGCATACACATATGGCAAGTATCCAGACACAGAAGGGGCCAGGTGGAGATTGGGGGCACTGTGTGCCAGGCAAGTCTCCTGGGCTGTGGCCTGCCCAAGGACTGTGAGGGCAGGCAAGCCCTTCAGCGGAGACAGGACTATGCTGCAGCCAGGCTGGTGCTGAATGGACAGCTCCTCGCACTGGGCCGCGGGCCCCAGGGGTCCTCCCAGCTTCTCTCCCTAGCAGTCCCTCTCAGTCCGCCTTTCCTCACTGCTCCCGCCCCTCTCGCCTCCATCTAGCTTTCCATAGCTTCTAGTTTCTCACCAGTCTCAGCTCCACCTCCATCTCTGCTTCTCTCGGCCCCACTTCCTGGGTCTCTTGCCCTCCCTGCTTCATCTGTCCCCTCGCCCATCCCTCTCGTGCCTGTCTCCATTCTATCATCCTGTCACAGTATGTCTCCCCGCCTCTCCCCTTCTTGCCCCTAACTCCCCATCCTCCTCTGCCCCCTCATTGCCTCTCAATTCTCTCTCCCCTTCTCCCTTCATCTCTCTTTCCATCCTCTCTCCCCCTCTACTCGGCCTCGTTTTGGCTCTCACTGTGTGACCTTCACTCATCCTTTCTCAGCTGCAGTTTCCCTCCTGCAGGGCGGGGGAGGGCTGGGACAGAAAGCAGATCCACTTTTCTCCCTCTTTAAGGGGTTTCTCACTGCCTCTCTTGGAGGCTGGGGAGGTACTTTTTCAGCAGAAACAGGGTCACAGATAGATATTTGAAGATGGCCTCATGGATGTACACACAAATATGCACACAATTACAAAGTCATCAAATCACTCCAACTGAGGCACACACAGGCCACCCCCGGGGTGGGGGACACCCAGGGCTGTTACACTGAAAGGTCCATTCGTCCTCCCCTGCCCCTGCCCCAGCTGTTTTCTATCATTCTGGTCTGTGTTTCCTGGTGTCTCCACCTCTCCAGATCCCCGAATCTCTCTCCAATCTGTCTCAGGGTCTCTGCTGCAGCCTCCTGCTGTCTTGAGAGGTCAGTGGAGAAGGGCCAGCTGCTGGGACCTGGGCTGACCTGCTGACTGTGGGCAGGGCCAAAGGTGGAGAGCGCAGAAGTGACCATCCAGTCTGTGGTTAGCAGACTCCCTGGGAGGGCCCAAGCCTTTAACGCCCTCACCCCCTCCCCAGGAAATGAGACCCTGGTATCCCAAGTTTTGGGGTTTTGTTCTTTTTTTTTTTTTTATTCCAACAGGGACTCGGGTGTGGCAGGTGGAGGGATGGGGGCCCAACTGACCCCCTCCCGGGGGGGTCTCATAGAAATTCTGAGGTTTCTCCCCAAAAAAAAGAGAGAAAGAGAAGAGGCAAGAGGCGCCAGAGGACACCCATCTGCCAAAGGCCCTCCCCTCCTCAGAAGTAGGGGGAGGCTACGTCAAGTCTTGGAGAGCCTGAGCAGTCCCGGGATGAGGTTCGCCCGGTGAACTGCTTTCCGCTCCCGGGACCGGACCCCCGTAATCCCCGGCCCTTGGAGTCCTTGGTTCTTGCGCTCCTCTTGTCCGCAGTGGGGAGCGGAGGGGTCCGCGGCATTCTCTGATGAGTCCACTAGGGGGCGTAGGCCGACTCCCGAGTTGAGCCTCAGATTTTACGGGGAATCCAAGGCAAAATCCCGGCGTTTGGCCCGCCGGGGCATAAGTCTTGTCCCTCGCCCGCTGAGTAGGCGCGGGCGACCGGGCCTGGGGCGGGCCTTGTCCCAGCGGTCAGTCCGGGCACCCGCCTGGCCTCTCACATGGTCAGTCGTGCTCGGCCAGCTCTCGGGAGCCGGCGGGGCCGGGTCGCGGCCGGGGTGGGCTGGTGGCATCGGCGGGGGCGCCCAGGCCACGCGGGGGCGCGCCAGCCCCCGAGGCCCGCAGCGCCTGGATGCGCCGGCACTCCTGGCAGACACGCACGTGGGTGCAGGGGGTGGGGGCGAGGGGCCGGGCCCCGCCAGGCGGGCCCGGGTCGTCCAGGAGGCGCTGGGGGCCCCCGTGCGCGCCGCCCGCGTCCCCGCCCGCGCCGGCCGAGTAGAGTTTGCCGTTGCTGAGTCGCATCTCGCGGACCGCGCGCAGTGACAGCAGGGCCCGGCTCGGGCCGCCCGGGCGCCGGCGCCGGCGCGAACGCGACGTCTTGCGGCAGGACACCGCGTGCCGCAGCTCCTGCAGCATCTCCTGGCACACAGACACCTGCGGGTGGCGCGCGGGGATCACCGGCCCGCGCTCTCCTCGCTGCCCCCCTTCCCTCAGCTCCTCTCCACTCTCCCTCCCCTCCTCCACTCTTCCTGCCCCTCCAAAGTCTCCTGCTCTCCCCACCCCACTTTCTCTTTCCCCGAACGCCCTTTCGCCTTTCTCCTCCTTTTCCTCTACCCTCTCACTTCCCACCCGCTACCCTCCCGGTCCCATTACCTCCCTGTGCTCTTGCAGTCTCACCTCTCCACCTCTCTCCCATCTCCGTTCTGTTTGGGCTTCTTCCTGAATCTACCCTTTACCTTCTCGCTTTCCTCTTGTCTTTTCAGTCTAAATATTGTGCCTCCAGTTTTTCCCCTCCTACTTGTTTTCCATTGCCTGCCTCTGATTCATGCAGTCATTCATTGCTAGCCGTGTTTGTTGAGCGCCTGCTAAGTGTGCCACGCACTGTTTTGGGCCCTGTGCATACAGCAGAGAACCAACCAGACAGCAGTCCCTACTCTAGTGGAGGTCATATTCCAGTGTGCAGAGGCAAAAAATAACACACATGCAAAATGTAGATAGTATATGTGCTGGTGATGAATACTTTGGAGAAAAATAAAATTCGGAAGAGAGGTGGGTCGTGTGGGTGGGGAGCAACGCTGCTTTTCCACATGGGACAGTTAGGGAAGACTCACTGCGAAGAGCACCTTCAAGTGAAACTGAAAGGCAGCGCTGGGTGAGCCCATGGAGCCTGGCAGGAAGAAGTGCTGAGGTGGGAGTGGTGTGGCATGTTGAAGGAATCTTGAGCAGGTCAGGGTGGTCAAATGGGTGCACAGGGGGAAGAGAAGGAGGCGATGAGGTAAAAGGAGCAAGGGGGGCCAGCTCGTGTGAGGCCGGAGGCCACTGGAAGGACTTGGCTTTTATTCTGAGTCTGATGGGAGCCACTGGAGAGTTTGAAGTAGGGGATTGCTGTGCTCTCACAGGATCACTCTGGAGCTGTGTTGAGAATCAGCTGTAAGGAGGTGAAGATCAAGGGCAGGGAGACTGCTGTAATCTGGCAGAAGGCAGTGGCAGGACCAGAGTGGTGATGGCCACGGAGGTGAGAAGGGGCTGGACTGGGGGTAACTAAGGTGGAGCTAACTGGGTTTGCTAAGAGATTGGATAGAGGGTGCGAAAGAGAGGGAGAAGTGAAGGGTAACTACACATATTTTGGCCTGAGCAACGTGAATGATGGTGTTGCCTGGTGAGTGGGCAGGAGCTCTGTGTTAAGACACGTGCGTTACGTGGCTCCCTGTTAGACAGCTGTGTGGAGATGTTGAGTGTGGAGCTGCATTTACAAACCCTGGGTTCAGGGAGAGGTCCCTGTGAGATACACATTTGGTGGCTACCTAGGGAGCCTCCAAGATCTCACTCCCCCCCCCCGCCCCCGCCCCGTGTTCCCACCCTTGTGTAAGCCCCTCTGCCTTTGTATCAAGGTTCCTGTGTGACCAACAGAACACGCCAGGTCGGCTGACATATTGGCTTCTGCCTGGCTCTCTCCTGGATCACTCACTTGAGGAAGTCAGCTGCCACAGCTCAAGCAGCCCTGTGGAGAGGTTTCTGTGCCAGGAACCAAGGCCTCCTGCCAGCTGCCATGTGAATGAGTATATTAATCACGGTATTTATTTTTCTGTATCTTAGGATGTTTCGACATCTTAAAAATCTTGCTGGCCAGGGCTGGCCGAGTGGTGCGGTGGTTAAGCGTTGGCTTGGGAAGCCAGCTGCCCCGGTTCGGGTCCCACATACGGTTCGGGTCCCACATACGAGGGCCAGTGACACTGCCCTCAAAAAAAAAAAATAATTGCTGGCCAAGGAGAGATCGCCTCTCCCAAAGGGAGCCAATTCTTAGAGACAACAAAGGGCTGAAGGTCCTCCTTTCAAGTGCAAACCAACCAATCCTGAGTCTATATCCCCGTCTGCCCTCTTCATCTACCTCTCACACACCAAGCTGCCCTAAATTATCAGGGACCAGGGACCAGAAATCTAGAGACCACCCCTCTCACCCAGAGCCCACCAACATTACCCACACTAGCTAGTCCTAAGCTGTTTCCCTGCCCTGCGTTTCCTTTCCTGCAGACACCCCAATAAAGGCTCTGGCCTAGGCTTTTTGCCTCATTCCTCCTGTTCTTACCCAAACCTGGTACTTCCCCATGTGGCCCTGCGTGGAGTGGGGTGGAATGGTGGGTGGGAGAGGGGGAGGGCCCTTCTCTCAGGAAATTTAAGTACTGTATTTTACCACATATCACGCGCACTGTTTTGCCCAAATTTGTGAGGGAAAACTAAGGATGCACATTATACTCGGGTAGTACTAATTCCGTATCTATATAAACGTTTTTATTTTATTTTTTATTTTTTGAGGGCAGTGTCACTGGCCCTCATATGTGGGACCGAACCGGGGCTGCTGGCTTCCCAAGCCAGCGCTTAACCACCGTGCCACTCGGCCGGCCCTACTATATAAACGTTTTTAATTCTTTTATTTATGCTTATGAATTAAAAGTGGAACTCTAGAAATCAATAAATAACGATATCCGTGTGCAACGTAATTCCCTGGAATACGATCAACGGTTTTGTTGAAATTACGACGAACTTGCAACACGAAGAGTTCTTGGCCTTCTATATACATAAATATCACAGATTTGTGACAGGTACATGAAATTACTTGTACCTTTTATCTGTTCTTGTGTTTTGTAATTGTTTGTTAGCATAAAATTGTTTGTACCATAATATGTTAAAAAAATGCTAAAATTCCTTTATAATACAAATAACATGTACCTACATGTAAACAAATAAAAATTTGAATTAAAAATTAAAATGAAAGATTTTTATTTTTCCTGAAAGTTTGGGCCAAAAACGTGGGTGTGCATTATATGTGGCAAAATACAGTAATAAATTCTTTCAATGGCACTGGCCACTCTGTGCCATCACTCAGTCACCTGCACAAATTAAAACCCCACGGGTACACTTTGATCCAGTGAGCCATCCTGGAAGTGGATTCTTCCAGCCCTAGGTGAGCCTTCAGCCAACATTGTGGCCAAGACCTCACCGGGATCCCTGGGCAGCCAGAACCACCTAGCTAAGCTGCTCCCAGATTCCTGACCCACAGAAGCTGTGACCTGCTATAATTTGGTCACCTAAGCTGCTACATTTGGGGATAATTTGTCATGCAGCAATAGATAACTAATACAGGCGTCCTCAGCACACAGACAGTCTTACAAACCACTCAGCTGGATGGGAACACTAAGGGATTGGACAAAGAAGAGAAGCAGCCCAAGGGCTGAGCAGTCCCCACAACAAAGGAGTGGCCAGGGGGGGAGCAGGAAATGAGGCTCCCAGGGAAGGAGGGGAAAGGCTGTGCCACTGAGGCTCAGGCACTGGATTTCAGGCCTGGAGGTCATTGGTGACAAGAGTGGCTCCCGTGGAGAGGTGGGGACAGCAGCTGGATTGGAGTATGTCCAAGGGTGAATGGGAGAAGAGGAACTGGAAACAGCTGTAGAGAAGGGGAAGGATGGGGTGATGGCTGGGAGGGGAAGCGGGGCAGAGAGAGTGTTTTTTGAAGATGGGAGAAATGGCATATTTGTGGCATATTTGTATGCTGCCAGCCTTGATCCAGTAAAGAATACTGACGACGTGGGAGGGAACTGCGGAGGGGTGTCTTGGGGAAGGCAGGAGGGGAGGTCAGGCCAGGTGGAGGTGCCTTAGCCTGGAGTGTGGACAGAGGGGGCTCTGCAGGCTCTCCGGGCTCTTCTGCTTTTCTCAGGGGAGTAGAAGCAAGGTCATCAGCCAAAGGGGAGAAGGGGCTGGGGGCAGGTGGAAAGAGGGGAAGGTCAGAACCATCTAGGAGTGCAGGGGCGCTAATAGGTCTGGCAATGGAGGTGTATTGCTGGGCAGCACCGGAGGCTTCGAACCTAGCATGAGAGCAGTCAGCACATCTTTCTTCTGATCTCATTCAGCTGTATTCTTATCGCCTGTCTCTCCTCCTATCTCTTGCTTTACCACCCTGAACTCTCTCCACATCCTTCTCACTGTGCCCGTTCTCACTCCTTTCCACGATATCCTCATCTCTACCCGTGTCCTCTCCCCTCTGTCCTCCTCATGCCTGTGGATTCTCTCTTCAGTTGGTCTGCTCTCACCTCTTCCCAACCTCATCTACCTCTGGACTCGCAGACCCCTCTTGCCTCCATGGCTCCCTGGACCCTCGACCCTCCTTGCCACCTGGTCTCCTCCAGTAAGGTTCCCAGTGCCACAGTTTTCAAGCCCCTCCGCCCCTGGGGTCCCACTGCTCCTCCCGACGCCCTTCGCCAACCTCCTCACCTCTTCGGACTCTGCCGACCTCCGCGTGGACCATATGAACTCCATGACTGCCACGAAGACAGCAATGATGAGGCCACAGATAAGCACAACGAAAATGCCGCCAATGTTTTCCATGCCCAGACCTGGGGGTTGGAGGAGAGCCAGGGGTGGGGCTGGGTGGGCGTGGGGGCTCCAAGGGGTTTTCAGGAGGGCACAGCGGGAGGGGCAGCTGACCTTTAGCTCGGTGATCCTCTTCTTTGGGGCACCGGCCCCCCTCCCACCACTTGCGCTTCAGGATCTCCAGCCGGTTGTTCTCTTGAAGCTGAAGGATGGCCAGTGTGATCTCATCCCGGAATGGGGAGCCTGGACCGGGCATACGAGGGTGGACCGGCCATCAGGGCCCCGGAACCCTGCCCACCCAGTCCCAGCGGCTTCCTCACCCCAGCCCCTCCTCCTGTCTCTGCTGCATCCCCATGGTCTGTTTCTTCACCTTCAAGAATGACCACTGATTGCCACCCTCCTGGCAACCACGCTGGGCCAAGCTGCACTACACCTCATGTCACATTTGTCGCAGTCCCTTTCCTGTGGCCTCCCCTCACCTCCCACCCAGGCTCTTCTCCACAGTAGTCAGAGGGACAATTTCAGAAACAGAGTCAGATCACGTCTCTCTTATGCTTAAAACTCTCCAATGGTTTCCTGATGCTGTGCGTGAACAAGGTCCTTTCCTGGCCTACATGCTCCTGCAGCCATTGGCCTGGCCACCTGGGGCTCCCCTCCCCACCGGGGCGGGAGGGCCCTCCCACAGCACTCAGATCCAGCCACACAGGCTTCCTGGCTGTTGGAATCCTCCGGGCTTGTTCCCACCCTAGGACCTCTGCTTCTGCCTGGAATGTTCCTTTCCTCCCTTCACTCAGGGCTCTGTTCACGTGGTGCCTCCTCAGCGGGTCTTCTCTGACCGACTTTAAAATGGCACCAAGCATTCTACTCCCTGTCAGTCTCTTCCCCTTAATTTACTTCAGAGCAGTTGTCACCACCTGACATCACATTATAAAGCTGTGTTCATTGTCTGTTTGCTGTCTGCATCCCTAGTGGAAGGCAGGAGGGTGGGGCATGGCAGCTCCCTGCTGTGGTACCAGCATCAGAGCATGTGCACAGCACACCATAGGGCATCAGACCTGCCGAGTGAATGACTGACTCCCCAGCCACACGACTCCTCCTCTTAAACTATCCTTGGGCCCCCAACACCCCATGCTTATCCTCTTCTGTACTTATTTCTTCATTCACTACTTCTTGAGTATCTACCAGGTGCTAGAAACTTGGGATATGGGTGAGTGTGATGATTTGTGTTTGACACCTACTATGTGCCAGACCCTTGGTTTACAGAAATCTATTCAAGTCTCACAGTGATCCAGTGAGGCAGGTATTACCAGTCCCATTTTCTGGATGAAGCAGGTGACACTCTTGCCTGAGGACATGCTGAGTCAAGGAGGGAGCGCAGACTTGAAGCCCCCGGCACAGCACTGACTCTGCCACAAAGCGACTAAGATTCAGGGTGTTAAGCAGTAATAGATAACTATGGCGGTGGTCATCAACATATGGATGGGTTTAAAACTGCCCAAATATGGCGACAAAATTGATGGTGAGTTTCTAGCACTGAGCCCTGGAAAAGCATGTCCAAGCCTCCCTGGCATATCCATCCATTCTTCTATCCTCCCTCCCTCCTTTCCTCCCTTGTATCTATCCAACAACATTCATCATCCATTTTCCAAGTGCCTGCTCTGAACCAGGCTATGGCTTTGGTGCAGAGAATACGAACTAAATAAAACCAGGTCCTCACTTTTGAGAGGCCCGGGGGCCAACGTGGGAAGGTGGCAAGCCGCAGGTCCCACTGGGCTCTCCCAACAGCCCTGTGGGTCTGTAGCTGGTTGTTCCTAAGCCCGTTTTGCAGGTCGAGGCTGCAGAGGATCAGGGGGATGACATCACTCCCCAAGGCCACACAGCCAGGAGGCCACCCACAACACAAGTAGCTTGTCCCTGGCTTGCTCACACAGCTTGGACTCCCCGCTGCCACCATACCCAGCGGCATGCCGATGCCGTAGCCCTTGGTGTCGAGGAGGCCCCCGATCTGGGTGAGGTTGCAGTTGAGGCGCCGGTGGTACTCATTCATGGTGGACTCCAGCAGGAAGGCGTAGCGGGAGTTGAGGACTCGGGCAATGCCTTCCTCCGTGCTCTTGACAAACACACTAGGCTGCTTCGACTGCATGTAGTTCCACATCCGCTGGTACGTCTGGTACCGCGAATTCTGAGCAGAGTGGGCACAAGGGGAAGAGATGAGGGGCTTTCCACCCGCTGCCGTTCCCCTGAGCTCTGTCCCCTGCCCTCCAGGAAGTCTCCCTCAGCCTGAGGGAGCAGGGAGATCAGCGGAAGACATTAAGAGCCACAGACAGAGAGACAAGACGGACAGACTGCTCAAGACCAGGTCCAAGATGTCCCACATCCCCCAGCCCAGCAAGGATCCCGGGGACTGAAGGCTTGGGAAGAAGGGACCACGGTCTATTTTTCTCAACCTGACACCAGCCCTGTCGTCTCAGTGCTCCCACGCCTTACTCCTAGAACCTGGGAGCATATGCTCAACCCCAAAATCTACCCATGGCCCAGCCTGATTCAGAGACCCCCATCCATGCCAAATAGGGCAGCTTACTGCCTACAAGCCCTGTGGGAACCTTCTGGAGATGACCAGCCATGCCCCTCCTTTGACCTGAGGTTCAAATTCTGCTCTTCCTAGGTGCCCCACAGGCCCCACCCTGTGGCTTGGAAACCTCCCAACCCTATTCTCCTGGTCTCCCACCTGGGAAATGGTCCCGCCACCCACCTGAGAAACCTGGGAGTTTACTTCCCTCCTGCTTACCTCTTCAGCCAGTGGCCCTTGCCTAGCTGTAGCCTCCTCCAGGCCACTTGTCTACCACCAACCACCCCAGAAGAAATGCCCGGCTCTAAATGGATCATCCCTCAACTGCTCCCACCACCCTTAACAGGGTCCAGTCTCAGCCCTAGCCTGACATTTGAGGCCTCTGCAGCTTCTCACCCAAACCTCTTCACCAGGCTTGTTTTCCTTTCGATTCCTCCCCAGCATCCCAAAATATACAGGGACAGGCTCTCTTCACCTTAAAGGGCCTTCCCCTCCTCTCCGCTGGTCCATTTTGCCAGGCTTGACCCTCTAGCAGCCTCCTGGATGCCATTTGGCCCATCCAGTACTGATTTGACATTAGATCCTACACCTGCCTCCTTTCCGCCACTCCCTGGGTGAAAGTCCAGTTTCCTTCCCCAGCAAGATAGCAGCATTCTTCACGGGAGTGCGAGCGTGTCTTCTGCTTCTCAGCCTCTGAGTGTCATGACCATCAGGACCCAGGAGGCCCTGCCCAGCCCCACCCTGAGCTGGGATCCTGACACCAAGCCTGGGCAGCTCCGGGGGCCGCACCTGGAAGAAGGTCATGGTGGAGCCAGCGTGGATGGTGCCGTACTCAATGTTGGTCTGGTCTGCCAGGTCATCAGCCGACTCCACAGGCACCTCCATGCGCTGCACGGTGAGGAAGGCGGCCAGGTTGGCCGTGTAGGAGGAGATGATGATCAAGGTGAAGGCCCACCTGAGGGGTGGGAGGGGTGAGCTACAGGCTGGAGCTGTCTCCTGCCACCCTGTCCCTTTGACCATACACCCCATTGATGGTGCCCCCGAGTGACCTGTCATCTAGAAGGCTCAGTGGCTGCAGACTAATGGAGAGGCTGGGGGCATGCATTCTGGAGCCAGACTCTCTGGATTTAAACACTGCTTCCAGAGACTTCCGCTTCCAGATACAGGAGAATAAGATGGTTTGGAAATACCTTCCCATCGAGCAAAACTAGAAAACTGGGCAGAATATAGGAAACTATTCAAATACATAGGACAACAGGCATCTCAGGACTGCGATCCCTAAAAAACAAACAAACGAACAAAGTGAGCCTTGTCATTGCCCAGGCTGCTGGTCGGATTAATTTACAGATTGCAGTGCCAGGAAGGAAGGAGACCCCGTTAGGTAATCTCAATGACTGGATGGAGGTCAGAGATGGGGAAGACCAAGATGGCTGGAATTTGTGGGACAGAGGATCCAAGGAAGAGAGCTGCACAGAGAGAGTTCCAGAAATCTGCATTGGGTTCCCTTGCGTCTTTGGCTGAATATCAATCTGTGTATGCACAGGGTGAAACTCTAACAGTCAGAAAAGAACAACTTTCAAAGAGAGAACACTCCCCAGGGCTGGGAATCATTTGAGCTCCCTCTTGCCAAAGTAGGGAGATCTCACTGGATACATGAGACTTTCAGTGGATACTGAAATGGACAACACATTAGAAAGAGAGTTAGGTTAGTCCTAGAATAAAGGCTGCACTAGACCTGCCCTAAATGAACTTAAAAACAGGCCTTAAAGTATGGAAATCATCTAAAAGTAACTTAACTGCCTGCCAGGGAAAGTCTAAGACTCTTTGAAGTGATGCATTCAAACAATATAAACAATGTGAAATTCACAAAGTCTGTCATCCAATAAAAAGTTACCAGATACACAAAAACGCAGGAAACTGTGACCCATAATCAAGAATAAAATCACTCAGGGCCGGCTGAGTAGCGCAGTGGTTGGGCGCTGGCTTGGAAAGCCAGCGGCCATGGTTCGGGTCCCACATATGAGGGCCAGTGACACTGCCCTCAAAAAAACAAAAACAAAAACAGAAACAAACAAACAAAAAAGAATAAAATCACTCAATAGGAACAGACCCAGAATTGACAGAGATGACAGAATTAGCAGACAAGGACATCAAGCAGCTATTATAAATATTGGGTTGTTGGAAAAGTCATGAGGTATTTTTCCTATATTTTTCGTTGCAAAAATGCGTCATGACTTTTCCAACAACCCAATATATTCAGGATGCTCAAGGATATAAAGAAAAACATGAACATAATGCAGAGGTAAACGGAAGATATAAAACAGAAGTGAATGGGGCCGGCCAAGTGGCGCGGTGGTTAAGCGCTGGCTTGGGAAGCCAGTGGCCCCGGTTTAGGTCCCACATATGAGGGCCAGTGACATTGGCCTCAAAAAGAAACAAAACAAAACAAAACAAAAAAAAACAAAATAAAAACAAAAAACAGAAGTGAATGGAACTTCTAGAGATGACATATACAATACCTAAGAGGAAAATTTTATTGGAAGGGATTACTAGACACTATAGCAGAAAAGCACAGGGAATTGGAAGAAAGCAAGTCTATACAAAACCAAGTCTATGAAACACCGAGAGGTAAAAAAATGACTGACAATAAGCACAGAGCCTGAATGGCCTGAGGAATAGTATCAGGTGGTCTTACATATATGGCTGGGGCCCCAGGAAGAGAGGAGAGAAAGGGGGGTAACAGAAAAATTATGTTTGAAAATGTAAAGACCAAATTTTTTTTTTCAAATTTGATGAAAACTATAAACTTGCTGACCCAAGAAGCTCAATAATCCCTAGTAGGATAAACATACATACAGACAAAATACGTCAAGACACATTATAATCAATTGCTGTAAACTAGTGATAAAGAGAAAAATCTTAAAAGCAGCCAGAATGGGGGAAACATAACACACACAAAGAATCAGAGTGACAGCAGACTTCTTGCAGGGAAGTATGCAAGCCAGAAGACAATGCAACAATGTGCTGAAACCTAGAATTCCATATCCAGCAACAAAAATCCTTCAAAGAAGAAAACACATTAATGAATTTTTCATACAAACAAATCTGGAAGAACTAACTGCCAGCTGGCCTGCACTTCAAGAAATGTTAGAAGTTCTTTAGGCAAAAGGAAAACACTAGATGGACATTCGGGTGTACATGAAGGAATGAAGAACATCAGAAATGGTAGACATATAGGTAAATATAAAAGACATATTCCTCATTTTAAGTATCTCTTTAAAAGATATTTACTGTTGAAGCAAACACACACACAAACCTAATGTATTGTGGGGTTCATAAGATAAGCAGAAGTAATACATATGACAACAATAGCTCAAAGGATGGGAAGGAGAGATGGAAACATACTGTTGTAAGGGTCTCGTATCTTATGTGAAGTGGCATGTTACTTGGAAGTATTTCATAATAATTAAAGATGCATATTGTAAACCCAGAACAACTACTAGGAAAAATAACATACAGTCAATAAGTCAAGAGCGGGCATAAAGCAGAATTAAAAAAAAACTCTCAATAAATCCAAAAGGAGGGAGGAAAAGAGGGAAAGGGGAACAAAAAAACAGATGGGACAAATAGAAGACAAACAGTAAGTTAGCAGATTTAAACCTAACCATACCAATAATTACATTAAAGGTCTCAATCAGGGGTTGGCAAGCTACTGCCCACAGGCCAAATCTGGTTCACCATCTGTTTTGGTACAGCCCACAAGAATAGTTTTCATGGTTTTTGTTTGTTTGTTTTTGAGGGCAGTGACACTGGCCCTCATACGTGGGACCCAAACCGGGGCCGCTGGCTTCCGAAGCCAGCGCTTAACCACCGCGCCACTCGGTGCCGGCCCATAGTTTTCACATTTTTAAATGATTAAAAAGAGATCAAAAGAGTAATATTTCATGACACATGACATACACAATTCAAATTGCAGTGTCAGTGTCCATAAATAAAGATTTATTGGAGGGCCAGCTGAGTGGTGCGTTGGTTAAGAGCTGGCTTGGGACGCCAGCGGCCCCGGTTCCGGTCCCCCATACGAGGGCCAGTGACACTGCCCTCTACAGCTAAGATGGTGAACAACAGCTCCACCTGGAGCTGGGCTGCTGTGAGTCTGTGGGATGGCATAGCTGCAACCCCTACTGAAGTGGGCTGCCATAGGCTACAGTGAGTGCCTGGCAGCTGGTGCGAGCTGCCAGGAGCTGCTGTGAGAAGCTGTCTAGAGACCGGCGACCGATCTGCCTCACCCGAGAAGAGCGCAATGATGATACCAGCATGGGCCAGTGAAGCAATGTCCTCCACAACTAGACTGAAGAACAAAAGGACAGCAACTTGTCTGTTCCCCTCCAATTCCCCAATAAAATCTTTAAAAAAAAAAAAGATTTATTGGAACACAGCCACACTTACTCATTTGTGTATTGTCTATGGCTGCTTTCACTACAATCAGAGTTGAATTGTTTCAACAGAGACTGCATGGCCAGTGAAGCCTAAAAGATTTACTATCTGGCCCAATACAGAAAAAGTTTGCCAACCCCTGCCAAGGCCTAAGTATATGCTGCCTATATGAAACCCACTTTATTTTAATTTATTTATTATTTTTTTTGAGGGCAGTGTCACTGGCCCTCATATGTAGGACCCAAACCGGGGCTGCTGGCATCCCAAGCCAGCGCTTAACCACCGCACCACTCGGCTGGCCCTATATGAAACCCACTTTAAATATGACATAGATTGAAAGTGAAAGGATAGGGAAAAAATATACTATGCATAAGCATAAAAGGCGTGGCTACATGAGTATTGATATCAAATAAAGATAACTTCACAACAAGGAGTGTTTTGTTTTTTTTAATTTTTTAATTTAATTTAATTTAATTTTATTTTTTGAGGGCAGTGTCACTGCCCTCATATGTGAGACCCAAACCGGGACCATTGGCTTCCCAAGCCATTGTTGTAGGGCCAGCCGAGTGGCGCGGTGGTTAAGAGCTGGCTTGGGATGCCAGCGGTCCCAGTTCGAATCCCATATATGAGGGCCAGTGACACTGCCCTCTAAAAAAAAAAAAAAAGAACAAGGAGTGTTACTAGGCATAAAGAGGGACACGATATGACAAAGGGATCAATTCATCAAGAGGACATAACAATCCCAAACATTTATGCACCTAATTACAGGGCTTCAAAATTCATGAAGCAAAAACTGATAGAACTGAAAAGAAAAATAGATACAATTTCTCCACAATTACAGGTGGAGATTTCACTCCTCTCTCAATAATTGATAGAACAAATAGACAGAAAATCAGTAAGGGTACACAAGACTTAAGTAACACCATCAACCTACTGGCACCATTGCCATTTACAGAGCACTGCACCCACCCACAGCACATTCTATGCTAGTGCACATGGAACATTTGCCAGGATAGACCGCAGGCTGAGCCACAACGCAAGTCTCAATAAATTTCAAAGGATTAAAATCCTATGGAACTAAACTGGAAATCAATAATAGAAAGATCTCTGGAAAACCCCCAAATCCTGGCTCCATCACTGCCTAGCTGTGTGACCTTGGACTCACCTGTGAGGCGAGTACAATCGTAGGGCCCTCCTCACAGGGTTGTTGTCCGCATGAGTTACAACTGTGCAAGTGTGCACTCTCGTTGTCCTGGTGACTCGGGACTGACCTGGGAGAAGAGGCACCCACTGATCTGGCTATGGGACCCATGGGCAGCCGCTGTCTTATGCTGGCCCTCTGTCCTCTTGCCTGTCAGGTGAGAGTGGCCAGGCTCCTGGCAGATGGGGCCTGAAGACAGGAGATGCTCAGAGGGCCTTCCAGACCACCCCTGCTCCAGCAGACAATGAAAACAGCAGCTGTTCTTTGCTGAGCACATGAGCACAACTCTGTGCTAGGCACTGGGGTGGGCGTGGTGTGGAGGGTAAGAGAGAAGTAATACAGCCTCCTGTAAAAGAAAACCAAAATCCGACACACCAAGACCCAGAATCTGACACCTCCTATCCGGAAACCAAGTCTCTCCAAACCCATCCTGTGGGTCAGTGTCACTCACTTAAAATTATTCGGTGGCTGGTAAACACCAGGTACCACCTAGAGCCCCAAAATGCAGTGTGGCTGACTGGTGGGAGTATGGGGCGGGGAGGTTCAGAAGGGGCCACTCACCGAGACAGAGCAGGGGAAGACAGATGAGGAGTTCAATTTGGAAGGAAGTATGTGAGCTCCGTTTGGACAAGCTGAGTTTTAGGGACGCCTTTGGGTCTGGAGATGAGGACTTGAGAAGTGTGTTATGAATAGCAAGGGAAGCTGGGGTGGATGAGATGGCCCCCGAGTATACAGAGCGATGCTCCCCAAGTGGGGAGTGCCCTGGGGAGGCATTTAAGGAAGGTGCTTGGTAAGGTGTGGGGCACTTTTGTGGCAGGTGATTGAGGGGGACCCCTGCTGTTAGTGGGCGGGAGCAGGTGTTGACAATGCAGCCCAGTCTGAACAATAGGGAAAATCTGGTCCAGAATCATTTGAGCCTAACAACTTGGTACATAAAAGCCAAAGTATGGACCGGCCGAGCGGCGTGGTGGTTAAGAGCTGGCCTGGGATGCCAGCGGCCCCAGTTCAGATCCCACAGATGAGGGCCAGTAACACTGCCCTCAAAACAAAACAAAAAAAAAAAAACAAAACACAAAGTATTTTTCCCATGGTTATAATAGAAACTGAAATTTCTAGAAATGCACCTATTATTTAGATGCATTTCTAGATAATATTTACATGGAAGAACTGGATTACTTCTATTATTTAGATGGAAGAACCAGACACTGTTTTGTTTGAAACTTTGCCAAGAACTGTTCACCGTTTTGGGAAGTCACGTCACTGACAGCACAACCTTGTTCATAGTATTTGAGTCGTCAAGTAGATGCTTGGACCAGCTACATTTGTAAATTGTCACATTCACAGTGATTTGTTATTTGTACAAAAGTACTCATTTACCAACTATTTCAAATTGTCAAGTCTCAGGTGTTGACATAATTCTACGAAATGGCCTTACTTCCTGTAATTCCAAGCATATCCATTGTAAGTAGGCACAGGCGCCCGACTGCTGCAGTCTGTCTTCTCGCACAGTGCTGCCTGAGCATTCATGTATTGCCATCCTACTAGTTTTTCATAAATCACTTCCCCTTTTCTCCTTCGTATTGCAGTTAGGGGAGTGGTTATCGATGTTTTAAATCACATGTGTAGGTAGATCTATTGCCCTTGAATTTCAGCGGGGTGGAAAAGGAGATGTAACAAAACATTTGTTGTAAAGAGGAGGGCGTTGGGTCTGTGAGTGCTGAAATGTCTCTGGTGTGGAGGAAGGAGCTCCATGAGATGGAAGGATGAAAGGAACCGCAGCGAAATGAAACAGGATCCAAACAGGAAGGTGGAAACCCAAAGGGCACAGTCAGCAGTTTCTAAGAGGAGGGGTTTCTTTCTAGAAGGAGGGTGGCTAACGGAGCACTGGACGTATCAACAAAGGGGTCCCGTATGACCCTGGTGGAGCTGGGGAAAGGGGAAGTCAAGCTGCTGGCTAGATCTGAGGTTTGGGGCTTTCTCGCTGGGAAGGCGTGAGGAAAGGACAACAGAATCTGAGGAGTTGAGGACAATGACAAAGGAGTAGTTGAAGACATGGCCTAGGAGCCTACCTAGGTGGATGCACATGAAAGCAGGTGGGGCTCAGGACAGGAGAGAGGAAGATGAAAGGACTCATGTCATGGGAGTGACCCAGGGAGAGCCCGGGAGTGACGGGGCTGTTGTCAGAGCATAAACTTGGAGACACTGATTTCCAAGGCAGAGCTGTCCTGAACGATGACCAGCCTTTGGGCGTGGTCAGACTGAACACTGGGGATGAGCGGCCCAGGTGGGTCCTGGCCTGGTTGCTGCAGTTCAGGTGGCAACCAAGTGTGGTAGGGTCATGGCACCCACACCCACTGCACCACCACTGGCCCTGGCCTGCCGAGTCACTGGGCCAGGGTCTCTTTTGGAGATAAATGAACACCTGCTGAGACAGCTATTAAATGACCGAATATGTGATGGATGGGATCGGAGTGGACATAAGAGTGAGCCCAGGTCAAAGGCTCCAGTGAGGGAGGGGGAATGACTGGGGGCTTCCTGGTGACAGAGATGGGACGGGGCAGAGAATGCCCAGTTGGAGAAGACATCCCTGACTGAGGAGCAGAAGGGATGGTTTGCAGAGAGGTCACTGGTCTCCCACCTAACCTGGCAACTCAGCCAGATTTGTCACAGCAGGTCTCCTCATGCCCTCTCAGCCACCTCCTCACACACTTGCTCTCTCAGGCCTGTCCAGAATGTTCCTCCCTCCCCTTGGCATGGACTCAGCCTAATGTCACCTCCTCAGTGGGGCCTTCCCTGAGCACCCCATTCTCTACTGCTCTTTCACAGCACTGTTTGGCTCCTTAGTAGCACAGTTTATGTGCACCTGAGACATCATTATACTACAAATGCTGTAACTTTCACTTGGGCTGTGCAGTAGGCAGAAGGAACCCCTGCCCCACCAAGACTTCCACTTCCTAATCCCTGGAGTTTATATGTTCCTCACAGGGTAAAAGGGTCTCTGCAGATGTGATTAAGGAATTTGAGATGGGAGATTATTCTGGATTAGCCGGACAGGCCCTGCAAAATCACAAGGGTCCTTAGAAGTGGAAGAAGGTCAGTCAGAGAGAGAGAATTGAATATGTGCTGCCAGCTTTGAAGATGGAGGAAGAGGCCACGAGCCAAGGAGTGCATGCATCCAGCTTTTAAAAGCTAGTAAAGGCAAGTAAATGGGTTCTTCCCTGGAGCCTCTAGAAGAATCAGTCCTGCCAACACCTTCCTGTTAGCCTGTTAGTTTTATTTTGGACTGTTGACCTCCAGAACTGTCAGAGAATCAACTTAAGTTGTTTTAAGCCAGAATTTGTATAATTTCTTGCAGCAGCAATAAAAAACGAATATAGGGTATAACACTTGAAATGGTGCAAATCCCAAAAGGCTAAAAAAAAAAAATAAAAATCATGAAGACTCAAAAGTTTGGAAGCCAGTGGGCCAAAGAAACTGCAAATGACACCATATAGTAATTAGTCCTACTTAGTGGGAAGAGAGAAAAACCTGCCACCATTTCGGTTAGTTTGGAATTGAACAAGTTTTGCATTAGACAATATCTTTGGAAAATATTCTTGGCACAAAATAGGGAGTCCCTGTGTTTACCTATCTGTTTACTTATTTATTCTCTGCTCTTCTGCTTCTTGAGGGCTGTGTGTTCACCTGAGTGCCTGGCACGTAGAGGGACCCATACAACACCTGTTGAATGGCCGTTGATGGAGGAGTTCTGTCTGACAGGAGGAGGTGAGGAAGAAGTGCTCCTTGAGAAGGCCTGATGCCTGGGATTGCCCTGGAGAGGTCACCAAGGGCCAGGGAGCAGGGCTGGGCTCAGGGAGCCCTGAAGGCCTGCTCGGGGAGTGGCACTGGAGCAGGAGCTTGGCTCAGCCTGGCTCTGCCTCTAGCTGAACACATGCTGTTTATAAAGTAAATCACTCCCTCTCTAATCTACAAAATCAGAAGAATATTCCCTGTCCTAAGCATTCTCCTGTCTTATGTGGTTCTAATAAGGGAAAGGAGGTGAGAAGAGTTACATGAATAGCAGCCGAGCCCAGCTACTACTTGAAAGACAGGGGTAGCAAATGTGAGTGCTTAGTGAGGCCAGACTAGAAAGTGACTGACTGGGGCAGAGGGGACTGAGGCCAATGGATCAGACATCAGCGCCAGGTAGGAATGCCAGCCGGGCGCCACCAGATCTCCTGAATTTTCTAGAAGAATTTGTGAGTGAATTTGCCCAATGTTTAAATGTTGCCAACTAATTAAAAAAACTAAAACCGTGGGCCAGACACCATGCATTGTCGGTGCCTGCTCTCTGACATGTAGCTTCTTGGAGCTTGTCACAGGGGCAAAACAAATTCTGTCCAAGGTACTGGGTCCCCATGGGACTTTGAGGGAGCAGGTATCCCTGTCTGGGCCTTGGCCTCAGGACAGTGAAAGCTGTCTGGGCTCAAGGACTCTAAGCCCGTGTGGCTGCCGGGCAATGTCTGAGAGCGCTAGCATCAGTGTTCTTCTGTTATGACCCCTCATGTCAGCAGAAGCACTTTTCCATAATAGCCTCACTGAATCCTCACAACCTGAGTCATGAGCAGTTTTATCCCCATTTTTCAGATGAAGAGACTGAGGCATGCAGAGGGGATGTGGCTTACCCAAGGTCACACAGCTAGTGAGTGGCAGGGCTGGGGCTCAGCTCTCCCTACTCCATTCCCTTATCACACAGCTGGTAGGGACTGGGGACCCACCCAGCACCGAGAAGGACAGACAGAAAGCCTCTCACCAGACTCCGCTGACGCAGCGTGTGGACAGCGCCCGGGGCATGATCTCTGAGCCCTGCTGCATGAAGCCCCCCACGGGGAACCAGAGGCTGTTGCCCAGCGTATACTGGTTCTCCAGGATGTGGGGGCGTGCCCGCAGGCATGGGTGTGGGTTATACCACTCGTAGGGACTCAACCTGTGGAGAGACAGGGGGTGGGGTGGGTGGGTGGGAGAGAAAAAGAAACAGGAAAGAGACAGAGCCATCATAATCAGGAGAGATAGGGAAAGACAGGAAACAGGGGGAAAAGAGACAGACAGATGGACACACACACACACACACACACACACGAGGTAAAAAGAATAAGGCATGGAGAGAGGCAGAGAGATACCCACAGAGATGGAGAGACACAGAGAAATAGAGAGAGACAAAAAGAATGGGAAGGGGAGAGGCCCAGAGGGAACCACAGAGCAAGTGAGAGCCACAGGGTGAAATGCAGAGACAGGGCCAGGATGGGAGGGAGGGTTCAGGGAGCCCAAGGCCCAGGTGGATGGTCCGGACAGACGACAGAATGTGCAAATGTGCAGGTCAGTCATCGGTCCCCAGCTCAGGCCTCCTCCCTGCCCCCTGTCCCAGGAAGCAGGCAGTGGACTCACCTGGCGGCCAGGAACAGCACGCAGCTGACAGCCAGGTAGGCAAGAAGCATGAAGAGCCACACAGCAGGGGAGAAGGGGTCCAGGAAGGAGAAGTAGCCAGGCTTGCGGCCCTGAGGGGAGGAGGAGTAAGACCCGGAGCCATCCTGACCTGAGACACATCCCCAGTCCCTGCCCCGCCCCCCAGGGGCCCGGGAGCCCAACTGGCCCTTCCGAGGTCCAGCCCACAGCCTCGGCTTCTCTTGAGGACACAGCATCTGGCCCCACCGCTAGCCCCTGCCTCCAGCCTCCACGTCTCCAGGGGAACCGTACCATGTGCACTCGGTAGAGAATGCTGATTCCCAGGGTCATGAAGGGTTTGGAGAAGTCGATGACCTTCTCCCGCTCGGCTGTGATGGTGAACGCAGCCACAGCCAGGTCTGCCTTCTGCTGGAGGGGAAGCAGGGCAGGGGCAGAGGGGCGGCCAGGGAGACAGACGGGCAGTTAGGGAGAAATGCACCCTGAGAGCGACTGAGAGAGGATATCAGAAGCCAAGAGAGGGGCAAGGAGAGGACAGAAGGGGTCAGAATCCTGGACTGGCTCCAGGAGTGCCCCAAATTGGACCCTCATCATCTCAAGGCTGCTGAAAGAAGCTCTGGGGCCCCCTTCCTGCCTGCTGCCCCACCCCAATCTAATCCCTCCTGCCCCCGTCAAGTTCATTATTAAAGTGCTGCTTTATAAAAACCTACCACTGACCCTCACCCCCAGCCCCACCACCAGCCCTGGATCCCGGAGAGAGCCTGGGGTTGGAGTTGAGATGCCTGCACACCAACCCCCTCAGGCTCTCTTGAGACCTTCGTTTCTTCTGTCTTAGTTAACAAAATTTGTCACGTGCTTACTCTGTGCTAGGCTCCATGCCAGAAAGCACTTCGTAGCGGTTACCTTGTGTGCTCCTCCCAGCAGCTCTCTGAGGGCCACTACTAGCCCCATTTTATGGATAGGGAAACTGAATCTCAGAGATGTAAAAGCACTAAAAGTAAAGGCAGGAACTATGAGCTCTACTCTCCTGCCCCTGGCAGGCACCAGTGACCTAGATGTGTGCATGCAGGCACCCCCTCAACACAGGCCCAGTGCCCAGCTCAGCTGAGATCAGGACCTTGGGGGAAGCTGCATGTGGTCTCAAGGCGGGGAGGGGTGCCTGGGGTCCAGGTCTAAAGCGGCGCCAGCTGGGAGTGGATGGGGCGAGACAAGAGAAAAGGGTTTAGGGCCGGCTGAGTGGCGCGGGTGGTTGAGCACTGGCTTGGGAAGCCAGCAGCCCTGGTTTGGGTCCCACATATGAGGGCCAGTGATACTGCCCTCAAAAAAAAAAGAAAAGCGAGAAGGGTTTAGGTGGGGGTCTGGCTGGCACACCCGGAATCCCTGATCCAAAAGGGCCATCTCACTCTGGTCCAAGCAGATATTAGTGGATCTCTGGCTGTGGGCAGGACACCGGCTGGAAAAAAAAACCTGGCACTTCTCCTGCCCTCCTCTCAACTCCCACGGACATACACACACACTACACACGTGACCACTGTACCGGTCATGTCGATACCGCTGCTACCATGTGCACACCAGCCCGTACCCACACGTGTGCCCAGACACAGGCTGACCAGTGACACACTAGCCACAGACGCAGGTAGACAGATGTGTGCCTTGTACACATCTGCAGGGATCAGCAGACACATGGGGGAGCAGGCACTCCCTAGAGGCACAGCGCGTGCGCGCGCGCGCACACACACACACACACACAGCCCTTGCATGTACATACATGACAGGGCAAGGTGTTAGGAGGGGCCTGGTGAGGGAGTAGGGAGTCCTAGTTCTGCCCCGTGCTCGCTGGTGACCTTAGGCAGGGCCTTCTGCATCTCTGGGCCTCAGTTTGTTCATCTGTAAAATGTGGGCAGGTGTTGGGACCTGCCTCCCAGAATGTCCCTTCCAGACATAATGATTCCGTCTTCCAGGCCTCAACCAAGCCCCAGCATTGACTCCAAATTCAAGCAGAAACCTCCCTGTAGGACTGAAATAAGAGTCACGGTCTTGGATCACTGGCCCATGAAGAAACACACATTCATCTTGAAGGGGCTGAGACTGAGAGCACATGAGCTCATATAGGCACAGGCAGGAGAGAGGGCTCAGGCCCAGAAGATAAGCACAAGGTAGAGAGGTGGCACAGACTGAAAACAAAACCAAGGGCAAAGAGGGAGCACGTGGGCCCACAATGAAATCCAGAGTCAGGGAAAGAAGAGACAGGTCTCAAAGACAATTCCAGCAGGCAGGCCAAGTGGCTCAGTTGGTTAAGAGTTAGCTTAAGAATGTGAGCTCTGAGCAACAGGGCTGTTCGTTCAATTCCCACATGGGCCAGTGATGCTGTCCCCAGGCTGAGCTGTCGCTGAGCTGCCAACAGGTGGCAGGATGGCTCAACGGGTGTAACTAGACTGCCTGTTTGATGGTGGGCTACGCCCACCCACAACTAAGACTGAACTCAGCACCTTGAGCTGAGCTGCCACCTGGATGGCTCGGTGGATAGGGTGTGCGCTCTTAACAAGGCTGCTGGTTTGACTCCCGCATGGGATGGTGGCTAGGCCCACCGGCAACTAAGATTGAACACAGCACCTTGAGCTTAGAGGCCACGAGCTGCTGACAGGCAGCCAGATGGCGACTGGCACCCTCCACAACGAAGACTGAAGAACAACAACTTGGCTGGTCCCCTCCCCCAATTTTCCAACACGGTTCTCCTCCCCCAATTCCCCAATTAAAAAGAAAGAAAGAAAGGAAGGAGGAAGGGAGGGAGAGAAGGAGGGAGGGGGGAAGGAAGGAAGGAAGGAAGGAAGGAAGGAAGGAAGGAAGGAAAAAAGGAAGAAAAAAAAAAGACAACTCCATGTCAGGAAGTGAGAACAGATCCAAAAGATAAAAGAAGAGGAGAGACATGGCGCAAGTCCAACAACTAACACAAGGCAAAGGAAAGATGGCACCAGGCCCAGTATGACTTGGGAGCAGAGGGAGAAGGCACAGCCCCAAAGCCAAATCCAGAGGTGGTGATGTGTGGCAGGGGCCCAGAACACAGCTGGATTCGGGGAATGGCCTTGGGAATCCTTGGGAGTGTGTCATGTGCGTTGCCATTTTTATGACTAACGTGTACATTGTGAGGAACAATCACAACTAATACAGGAATCTGATGATTTTTATGCACCCACAGGAGGCGTGTCTTGGCAAGGCCCTCCACAAGACCCTGGTGGTCCCAGGACCAAAGCTAGGCAGGGCCTTGCAGGAGACAGGAAGGGGTCTGGATTCTACTCCAAGGGCAACAAGGACATCACATCAGAGGGTGTGAGCAAGAGAGTGATGTGATCTGATGGCCGTGAGACTAGACCACAGGGGCAAGAGTGGAAGTAGAGGCGGTGGGTGAAGGCATGCATGGAAATGGTGGGGACTGGGCTAAGTGGGGGCAGACTGAGAGGGTCAGATGTGGGTTTCATTCTGAAGCAGGGACACACAAAGGCTTAAATGCTTCAAGTTCCTTCTAGGCTCCTCTCACCTTTGGAAGCCCCTTCCCACCTCCTTGTCCTACCTCTTCATTTCCCAGAGAACATCTATTTCTTAGAGAAGACTTCTCTCCCCAAGGGGACCCCGACAGTCGTCTAATCCCTAGAATGAAATCAGGAAGAATTCAGATGAGGAGCCATCTGTCTAAATTAGCCTAAAAGCCAACCAAGGCACTTGTGATTGCTCTACACCAGCTGTGAAAACCATGCTTCTGCGTTGCCATCAGCTCCAGTCAGCCTCTGCCACCAGGGGGCACTAGAGGGAAGCTGCAAGGCTGGAGGAGGGAGGAGCTTTCCTTTCAGGTCCTCAGCCTCCTTGCTGCACCCACAGCATGGATTCTTCCCTGGGGCAGCAGAGGAATCCAGTTTGCAGCTAGCAAAACCAGCCTAAAGGAGCTCGGGCACACCAGCACCAGTCAGGAAGCACCTCCCTCCATTTCTAGTAGTTTCTTTCCTTTTTTCCTTCAGATGTAGCCACTCACTGCCTTGCTTCTTTCAAGACACCTTAGAGCAAAGGTGTGCAAACTAGGCCCTCAGGCCAAGTCCAGCCCACCTGCCTGATTTTGTAAATAAAGTTTTATTGGAACACAGCCATGCTCATTTGTTTACATATTGTCTATGACTGCTTTCCCTGCAACAGAAGAATTGAGTAGTTGTGACAGTATGGACTGAAAGCCACAAATATTTACTCTCTGGCCCTTTACAGGAACAGTTTGCTGATCCCTGCCTCAGACTTCAACTTTTACCTTCCCAGTTACCTAGTGAATGACTTTATTCCTAGTAAATCATTCTCTTCATTCAAATATCCGGCACAGCTTGTCTTCCGGCAGGACCATGACTGAGGCAGAAGTGACAACACCTAGGTCGCGTGAGCACTCAGGCCACATGCTCACTCACTGTCCTTGGGCAGCTTTTCAGTCTCTAGGAGGCCCAGTCACGAGTGGTTTCTCACAAGGAGAATAGTTATCTGCAGAGAGAGTCACTTCTTGGTGGCTGCATCCCTACTTGCCACCAGTTCTCTGCACATCCCTGGATCTGCTGGGTCAGCAGCCCAGGTGGCAGATGAGCTTGCCCCCAGCCGGGGCCACTGCAGAGTCTGCGTGTGCTCTAGGCCTCCCTCAGGATCAAAAGCCAGATGGGTTGTTTGGTAAATGGGTTGACGTTAGTACACGCAACTTAGACCAAGGTAGAAGTGGTTGCCCAAATCCAAAAACCCACCAACAGTCGCCAGTACCAGCCAAACAGCATCCCCCCACCGCCGCACCCCCCAAGGTCTGTGGCGCAACTCTGTTGGTCCCCTTGTCTGAGTTCCTAAGTTTTATTTATTTATTTTTTTTTTTAAAAGATTTTATTGGGGAATTGGCGGAGGGGAACAGCGTTGGGGAATCGGGGAAGGGGAACAGACAAGTTGCTGTCTTTTTGTTCTTCAGTCTAGTTGCGGAGGATGTTGCTTCACTGTTGGTATCGTCATTGCGCTCTTCCCGGATGAGGCAGATCGGTCGCTGGCCTCTGGATGTCGCTCATCGCAGCTATTGGCAGCTCACGCTTGGCTGCCAGCCGCTCATGCTGGCTGCGGGCCACTCACTGTAGCCTATGGCAGCCCACTGCAGCAGGGGCTGCAGCCCACACCATCACCGGGGCTCGCACAGCCCAGCTCCAGGTGGAGCTGTTGTTAGCTGTAGAGGGCAGTGTCACTGGCCCTCATGTGGGATCCGAACCGGGGCCGCTGGCATCCCAAAACCAGTGCTTAACCAATGCGCCACTCGGCCGGCCCTGAGTTCCTAAGTTTTAATCTTTCCAACTTCTTCCTTTGTCCTCTCAGCTCTTGGGGTGGTAGCTGCTTGCAGCTGCTGCCTCCATGATCCCTTTGTTTTCTTTTTACTCTTTTAGTCAGCTGGTTAAGAACTTTCCATCTAGTTAACAATTCTTTTTTTTTTTTTAAGGGCAGCGTCACTGGCCTTCATATGCGGGACCCGAACCGGGGCCGCTGGCGTCCTAAGCCAGTGCTTAACCACCGTGCCACTTGGCCGGCCCTAGTTAACAATTCTTAAATCGAATTCTCTCTTCTCTAGTAGCTGGTGCTGTTTGTCTCCAGATTAGAGCCTGTCGGATGGATATCAGAAATGGAATTATTGTGACCCCCCCCCCACCAGCTTCCTAAATGCCACTTCCTGCTCAATGTAGTGGGCCAGCGTGACGCTGTGAGGACTGTGGAGATCAAGTGCTCTGTGGCCTTTATGAGGGCAGGAAGCGAGAAAGTTGATGTTGCCCTGAGACAAGACTGAAGGCGTGTGCTCCTGGCTTCCATGGTCCTTGGAAAGCCGCGTGCAGAAAAATCATTTGCCAGGTCAGTAGCTTGCACCAGCTGCCAAGGGTTGTGTTGACCTGCTCCAGTAAAGATACTTCATTTGGGCCAACAACTGCAATTGGAGTCACCACCTGATTACATTTACAATAATCCACAGCCACTCTACAAGACCCATCTGCCTTCTGCACAGACCAAAAGCCCAGTTGAACGGTGATGAGATCACTACCTCTGCTTCTTTCAAGCCATTAATGGCGGCACTAATCTCTGCAATTCCCCCAAAGGATGTAGAATTGCTTTTGGATTACTATCCTGGGAAAGATGGGGGAGTTCTAGGGGATTCCACTTGGCTCTTGCTACCATAATAGGCCCTGACTCCACGGGTCAGCTCTGCCAGCTGCCACGAGTATCTATTCCAATTATACAACCAGGATTTGAGAAAATACAGGGTGGGTCCACAGACTTAGCAGGCCCATTCTGAACTGAACTTGGGCTCGGATCTCATCTATCACCTGACCACATAAGCCCCACTGTGGGCCACCAGTCAAAGCAGGAAAAATGAGAATGATTTGCCATCTATAAAAATGAGAGGCGGTTGTCTAAATATCTAAAAGCCAATCAAAATCTTAAGTGCTGAGAAGGAGCCTGTCTAGATACTGGTGCAGTCTTTCTAGAAAGCAGTTCAGCAATATGTAACCAAAGCCATACAAAGGGTCTTCCTCTTTCACGCAGTCATTCTATTCAGAGAGTAGGTCACTCAGCTGCAATGCAGGCAAAGCTTTTGTCCATAAAGATGTTTACTTACATTGTTTATAACAGCACAGAAAAACAAAAACACCTGGAAATAACTAAACATTAAAAAAAAAGGTACATCCACGTGGAGATTAATATGCAGCCATGTAACATTCTGTTTAGGTGAAAACAATATTATTTTTAGCCTTTCAGATTGGCAAAGACTTTTAAAAAAGATTGATAATATCCATTGTTGGCAAGAGTGTGGGAAATTTGACATTCTTGTGCACTTCTGGTGGGAATATAAATTGGTGGAACCTTTTGGAACGGCAATTTTGGCAGTATAAACTTAAAAAACATTTATACCCTTTGACCCAGCACTTCCACTGTTTGGAATTCATCCCTCGGGAGCACACCCACAAATCCACAGGCCCAGCTGATGGTGGCACTGTCCATACCAGCAAAAACTGGAAACCACCCAAATATCCATCAATAGGGGATGAATTAAATAATTCACACTCAGCCGCACAATGAAATCTGTATTGCTCCACTTGAATTTCAAACAGGCATCTTAAATGATCCATGCCCAGGGATAACTTATTTCCAGGACCTCATCAAACTGCAGACTGCTCCTCTCACATTCCCCCCACCCCCTGCCCCGTGGTGGAAACCGGCCTCACTGCTCTCCCCGCTGCTTAGGCCAAACCCTGCACACCCTGGAGTCCACTCTGCCTCTTGCACACGTCCCATCATCGGTGGCACTCCTGACACAGCTACCACTGAAAGGCAGGCCAGCATCTTCCAAAACCTCCAACGGCCTTCCAAATGGACTGTCCTGTTTCTACTCTTCCCCACTACAGTTATTTCTCAAGAGAGTAGCCAGAGTAATACTTTATAAATGATTTAAAAATTAAATCAAGGTCGCACATCCATACAATGGAAGGAGTCCAAAAAAGGAATGCAATACTGATCCACCCTACAACATGGATGCACCTCAAACACACTATGCTGAGTGAAAAGAAGCCAGACACAAAAGGCCACCAACTGGATGATCCCATTTATATGCGATGTCTAGAAAAGGTAACTCCACAGAGACAGAGAGCAATTGGGGGTCGCCAGGGGCTCGGGAAAGGGTGAATGGGAACTAACTGTTTAATGGGTAGCGGGGTATGGCGTTTTCTTTTGCGGCCCATGAACCTGTTTCGGAACTAGATAGAGGTGGTAGCTGTACGACATTGTGAATATACTAAATGCTGCTAAATTGTAAGCTTTAAAATGGTTAATTTTATGTTATATGAATTCCACCTCAATAAAAAATATCTTGGATCGCAGCACATTCCCTGCTTAAAACCCTCCAGTGGCTTCCTAACACAAAACAAATAACACGCAAACTCCTTACCCATCAGGCTTCCATGATCCGGACTCTGCTCTGGGACCTTGCACTGTCCCTCCCCCACTCCCCACAAAACTGTGAGGGAGGTAACATCACCCCCATTTTAGAGGGGAAATTGAGTTCAGAGAGGTGAAGTGGCTTGTCAGGGGGTCACATGGGCAACCTGAAGCTGGCTCTGCCTGGCTCCTAACCAGCTCGCAGCTGCAGTGGCTGCCGGGGAGCGGCGCTCATTGCCCCAGCTGCAGAGTGCTGATGACTGGTCTCGCTCAGCTCTGTGGGTGGAAGAGTCCCCTCAACCAAGTTCCTGGTCCTCCCTAAGGGTAGCCCCTGCCATGATATGTAGGTAGGGGGTATAAAGGCCTGCCCCCTTACCTCAGGGGGGGATGTCTGTGATGACCACCCCAGCTCCAGAGCTGCCTGTGGGACTGCTGAGGCCCAGTCATGACTGCATTGCAGCTCAGCTCCTCCCTCGGCCCAAGCCTGCCCCTTCGCTCCCTCGCTGGGCTGGTTCCAAAGGTACCCCAATATACCTCTTGCCTACTAATCTCCATCTCAGAGTCTGCTTCCTGGGATCCCAGCCTAAGACATCTGCTCTGCCCTTGAGAGCCAGTCTGGAGGGTGCAGACTTTATCAGCTAAAGCACGAGAGTGACAGATCAGATTTGCATCGTAGAAAGATTCTACTGGAGGACAAACTGAAATGGAGAGAGATGGGAAGCCAGAGGCCAGTGAGAAGGCTGGTGAGAGGGACCAGGGCCTTAATTCAAACCATGGCACCTATGGCAAGGAGGCCAATTCCAGCAGTGGCCACTGGGTGGAATAAATGGACCATAAGTCTAGACTGGCCGGAGAGCCCTGTGGAGCAGGGTGAGGACGCAGGGATGCTGGTGCCCTGGGATGTTTTCCATCTGGAAGTTACTCATCAGCTCTGGGCCAGCCTGTTGGGGTGCCAGCCCTGGCTCTTCCTGTCACTAGCCATGTGGCCTGGACATTATACCTTGGTGCCTCACTCGGTCCATTAGAGAAAACTGGGCTAATACCAGGCCGTCCTCGTGAAGTGGCCAGACACACCAGGCTGCAGCCTGGTTGACAGGGGAGGGGGGCGCAAGTCCCTTCACCGCTGGGCCCCAGATCTCTCTTCCGTAGGAGGACAGTGATCCTCTGGGCCACAGGGGGCTGTTAGCAGAAGAAAGTAACACTTGAAAAGTTCCTGGCATGTGGCACGAGGTCAACAAATGCAGCTGCTGCTACTGTAAGGCTGGTAGAGAGAGTATTTATGCAAAGCTCAGCACTCAGCCATCCCACGGCAGGCAGCTGAGCCTTGCTAGCTCGGCAAGGCCAAACCCCGCCCATCCTTTGCCTCTCAGCCTGCTCCTCCTCCAGTGTTCTCTCCCTAAATGTCATCGCCTTCGCCCAGCTGCCCAAGCCAGAAACGGGAGGAATGGCAGGAAAACGTGCATCCTCTCTCCTGAGTCCCCCACCCTGGGGGGTCTCCAGCCTCTCCTACATCTCCATACCTGCAGACCCCTTACCTCCCCACAGGTCATCCTACAGCCCCTGCTGTCCCCCACACCCCATCCCCACTCACTCTTTTTCTTCACGTGAGCCAATTCCAAACCATGGGCTCCCCCATCCCATGGACCTCCTGCTGAAAGCCAAACTTTACCCACTCAGTAAGCAAGGCCAGGCCTGGCTACTATATCTCCAGGGTGTAGCACAGGGCCTGTATACAGTAGATACTCAATAAATGCTAGCTGGAGAACAGATGAACACATGAATGTACATATGTGCTGGCTGGGCCAATGGAAAAAATATTAATATGCATGCTAGTGACTGCTGTTTCCCCAATTTACAGTTGAAGAAATGACATTACAGAGAAGGTTAAGCAACTTGCCCAAGGTCACACAGCTAGTGCACTGCACAGCCAAGGCTCAAACAGGACTCAGGACAATTGCAGCCACCGATCAGAAAAGCTCCAGGCAACTGCGCTACGCTCACCCAGGCACCATCACACCAAATCTCCCTCCCATCCTATCGGGTAGGACCGAGGCACAGGAGGTTAAGACTCTTGCCTGAGGTCACGCAGCTATAAATCAAACTATTCCACTACTTCTTTGTTGATGAATAAACTGGAGTCTAGTTTAGTGACTTCTTTTGGGGGGGCTACTACCCTGGAGTCTGCTTATTTCTGGGGGCCTTGATAAACGAAAAGTTCAAAGCCTACATGGCTGAGGACCGGGCTGTGGAAATGGAGGTCACAGGGAAGCCAGAGAGTCAGGTGGGTTCCAGTCACCAGCTCTCACACTCCTCGCTTCCTGTCCCCTCAGGTTCCAGCTTCAGGCCCTTTAAACCCACCTGGGGCAGAAGCTTTCAACCGGTTGGCAGCCTGTGGGACAGTGCCTCGGGCCTGCCTCTGGGGTGGGGTGAGGGAGACCCAGCACCAGGACCTCAGGGACACCCCCACCTCCGCCTCCACCAGAGCAGCTCTGCTTTGTCCAGGGTTCTGAGGGTGCTTTCAATTGGAAAGATTTTGCAGTCAAATCAACTTTTGAAAATCAGTGCCCTAAGGGATAAATGTCCTTGTCAAGCAACATGGCCTTCTCAAGTGTACCCTGGTGACATTCAATGGCTTGGATGCAGTGAATTCTGGGATGGAAGAGGGTGAGAATATCTGATGCTCTTAGCCAAGTCCAATGTCAAGGCTGCCCACCATTAGTGGCCATAGGCCCTGGTGTGCCCTAGTTTGGGGGCCCCTTTGTCTCCCCTTGCAGTTCTCCTCCGGGCATTTGCCCACATAGCTTCTCATGTTGGGAATAAAAAGGGGAACGACATATGCCACCCCCCCACAAGCAACATATGCGGTGCTGTCCATTTTCTGTAACCCTCAGTACCTGCCAGGTATCACTATCCTCATCCCAGGAAGGGGAAACTGAGGTTCAGAGAAGAGAAATGACTCACCTGAGCACTAAGCCCAGGATAATCTGACTCCAAAATATTCTTTCCAATGCACCAAGCTGTCTTTCTCTCCACCAAACTCACCTACGGCCTCTTTACCTCCTCACCTTCATCCAAATCCCGCCCACACTCAGGGCCCACTGGTGCCTCTAGTGCACCCCACTCTCTCTTATCCCCTCACCTTTGCAAATGCTACTTCCTTGTCTCTGAACACATTGCCTTCCTCTCATACCCTCTTCATCTTTCTGACTCTACATCCTTTGAGTACTTGCTTGGGTGTCACTTCTTCTGGGAAGCCCTCCCTGGATGCCTGGCTATGAAGAAGCCTTCTCTAGGCTTCCCCAGTCACAGCTCTGATGGCTTTGTCTTGTGGTGATTTGCTTTTCTGCATCCTAAGGAGACCCTAAACTTGTGGGAGCAAGGTCCAGGTCCACTGTGCTTACCACTATATCCTGAGCTGCCAGCATGGTGCAAAGCACATGGTAGGTGCTGAACAAACACCCACTGCATGAGCAAGTCTGTGAGTTCAGCAGGCAGCCGTGGTATCTGCAATGTGCCAGGCCATCCTGGCACGTGCTGGGCATGGCGCACAAATGAGACACCGTCCCTGCCCTCCTGGCCCAAGCTCTGCCACCCACAGGAAGTCTCTCTCAGCCTCTGCCTGCTCCCCACTCCACGTCTCTTTCATTCACTCAACAAATCTTGGAGCACCTACTAAGCCATGGTGGTGCAAGGGGAAGCATTTGGCCAACATTTGGGACACATAGGTGACATAGTGCCTGCCCCTGGTCCCCGTGTCTGCCCCATGGCGCTCGCCTGGCAAAGGTATACAGTGCACCAGGGGCGTGGTTGGCGGGAGAAGCCCCCCCATGACTCATTTCTGTTCTGTATATGCCAGGCTGGTTATGGGGCTCCCCTAGCTGCCCCTGCCCACCCTCCCTTGCCAGCACAGCCCGAGACCCCTTCCCCAGCCTGGCCATACCCGGTTGATGAGCTCGCCAACCATGCCCGTCCAGGAGCCATTGGGCTCGGGCGCCCCGTACAGCCCGTCCTCCACCAGCCGCAGGCGGTAGCGGAAGCGCAGCAGCTGGGCCAGCTCCCGCAGCATGTCCACGCAGAAGCCCTCAAAGCGCTCATTCCCTGACAGGGCCTGGAAGTTGGGCCGGCGCATGACATACGGGTTCTCCTGGAGAGGCAAGCGAGAAGGGTCAGAGATGGGGCATCGGGGGCTGGGTCAGGATCCCGGGGCCCAGGCCAGGCAGCTACTGTGTTTCTCTGGAAATAAGCCCTAGCATGATTTTCTTCAGGATGCTGGTAATATAAGCCCTCCCCCAAACATGGACCCCAATTAAGAGCATCAGCCAGACATGACTGACTGAATAAATGTAGATTTTTGTACCTGAATAAATGAATAAATGTAGATTGTTGGAGCAAAAATTAATATAAGAGCCGGTCTTATTTTCGGGGAAACAAGGTAGATCCAGGACCCGCTCAGAGTGGGGAATAGGTCTAAAAGCCAGGGACAAAGCACGTGGGCCCTACCAGCCCCTAGATCGCAGGGGGCTGTTTTAATCTCCACCAGCCAACCTGGCGTTCATGTTTCCCAACCTTAAATGCCTATGAGTGAGGAAGGTAACCTAAGAGTGAATCAGACTGGATGGAAGTTGTACCAAATGGGAACAGGGCCTTCCAAATTTTTGACAACCCACAGTAAGACATTCATTTTGCTTTGCAACCCAAATCACACATGTATATGTGCGTGTACTCACACACTGTAACTAGACTTAGTTCCACAAAACAGTCCTACCCTTATGCCTATGGCACTGATATACACATCTGCTCTGCTCTACATTTTTTTTTTTTGTTACAGAACTTATATATTTCAAACCAACAAAAAATTAGTATCATTTACAGTATCTTAAGATAAACTACCTTTGAATGGTAGCTCCCTTTCCAGTACGTTTTTTTTTTTTTTTTCCTTTCCAGTACTTTGAGGTCTACAACAAGACCTATCTAGAAAGTTTACTACTGTGGAAAATGAAGACTGCTCAAATTGAATGGGGGAAGCGGGAGAGCCTGTGGTTTTTCTTTTTTGATTAATTGCTGTAACACAGTCCTTCAGGTGGCTGAGGGAGTTTCACATTTTCTTTAGACATTATTAGGGGCCAAAGCTCTTGTAGGACAACTCTGATACAACATGAATCCTGCCATTTTCCTAGCATTAATATGGCTCTGGGGTTTACCACTCCATTAGAACTATTAACTCCATTCATATTAATTTTTACAAATTTTACACAGGGGTGCTTCTGGGTATTTAGGTCCACATTCTATTTTAAGGCTGTATATTTGGTTTTCATAAATTGTTCTTGGAGGCCTAATTGTCATCCCTGGCCATCTTGTGTAATGTCTCCGTCATCCTTTAGACCCCAGCTAACTATGCCATCTCTTCTCACTCCTTTGTGGTCTTTTTTTTTTTTAGCTGAGCCATCCTGTTACCTGTTGGCAGCTCAGCAGCTGCTCAGCTCGGGCTGGGCATCAAACCGCTGTTGCTCAGAGCTCAGCTCGCACTTTTGAGCGAGCTCTTAACCAACTGAGCCCTTTGTAGTCTTCTTTGAGTTCTTCTAACAACCAGAAATTGTGAGGGACTTTTACTACTGAGCCCATGGTGGCTGCCATCTTGTATCGCTGTCATTCCTGCTCTACATTTTTTTTTTACACAACTAGCAACAACCCACTGAACTGATATCATGAGCCAGCAAGGGACCAAAAAGGGTCTGTCCCACCAGGATTCAGCTCTTGCCCAGTGCTGCCATGAAGGAAGTGGGCTTGAGATGACGGATGGCCCAATATTGAGAGAATTTGGAACCCCAGGTGGTTTTGTAAAAACTCTGATTATAAAGGTTAGCAACAACTCAAATTCTAATACCAATTTTTTTTCTTCTTTTTTTTTTTCAGCTGAGCCATCCTGCCACCTGTTGACAGCTTAGCGGCAGCTCAGCTCTGGCTGGGCATCGAATTGCTGTTGCTCAGAGCTCAACTTGCATTCTTTTTTTTTTTTTTTCTTGAGGGTAGTGTCACTGGCCCTCATATGTGGGACCGAACCGGGCCCGCTGGCTTCCCAAGCCAGCACTTAACCACCACGCCACTCGGCTGGCCCCTCAACTCGTATTTTTGAGTGAGCTCTTAACCAACTGAGCCACTTGGCCAGCCCGAGAGTTTTTATTTTTTTAATACTGTGCAGGCTATACAAACACCTGAGAGTTTGCAATCTCTGGTCTACAACTGGTTTGCAACAATGATGCTTATTTCTGAGGGGTTGGAGCAAACTTTATGGACCCCCATGGCGCCAAGTACATGCAAAAGCAGAGAGAATGTTCCAAGTGCTGGTAAGATGAGGCATATGAAAATGCCAGTAACAAAAGGGAAACTTATCTTGACACCGTTATTATCTAAATGGTTGTTTGTGCAGTGTCACTTTGGACTTAGGAACAAAAGGATTTAAGACTTAGGAAATAGCCAGGAGAGGTCTGGCAATAACAGCCACAATAGTGAGCATGTAGCGAGGGCCTGTTGAGTACAGACCATGTGGGGCACATGTCCTCTGAATTCTATCACTTTAATTCCTCAGAGTGACCTTACACTGAAGGTGTTATTACACTCATTTTACACATGTGGAAACTGAGGCTTGCAGAAGTCAAGTGACCTGTCACCTCTCAGTCATTCAACACACCATTACTGGGATCTGAGGTAGACATGGCTGCAATAGTTTGCAGCTCCTCCCATCAAGAGGTAAAGCCAATTTCCCCACCTCTTGGGTCTGAGCTGGCCTTGAGACGCTTTGGCCAACAGAACATTGTGGAAGTGATGCTGTTTGAATTCCAGTGCCTGGGCCTTCAGAACAGCCTCTTGGGACCACCGTGTAAGGAAGCCTGGGACTACCTGCTGAAGGACGAGTGAACCAAGGTAAGCCAGCCAACAGCCAGCACTCACAGCCACTCCAGACCTTCCAGCCCAGCCTAGCCACCAGCTGAACACATCAACCATGGTAAGCTCAGGCCACACCAGCAGGACTGTTTAGTTGACTCACAGAATCATGAGAAATAGTAATCATTATTGTTTTAAGCCTCCAGGTTTTGAGGTGGTTTGTTACACAGTGATAGATACCAAAAGGCCAGGTCCTATTATGGGCTTTGGGTTCCAGGACCTCACAAAGCCCCTCAGCTGAGGGGTGATGGGATGGAGGGAAGTCAGTGCTTTTTTCCTCTTGATGGAGCTGACTTTCCAAATCCATAACTGTGGCACTGGGGGTGGGAATGTGAGATACTACTAATAATAGCAGCAGCAGCTAGCATTTCTTGTGGGCTTGCTCTGTGACAGCTATTCTGTCAGCGTGGGAGGTCGGTATTATTACCTCTGCTTTAGGGATGAGGACACTGAGGTCCTGAGAAGTGAAGTAGTAACTGGCTGAGACTGACAAGTTGGTCTGACTCCAAAGCTCTGCTATTAAGCCCTGTGCTAGGCTGAACTCAAGTGGACAGAATCCAAGAGTGACATGGGAGACGCCAAACAGAAACAGGAACCCAGGTCAGATAGCAAAGCTGGAGAATATAAATCAAGAATTTTCTAGACAAGTACCCAGTGATAGAGCTGGAAGGCTCTCCTACAGCCCTCTTGACCTACAGAGAAGGAAATTGGAGCTCAGAGAGGTCAAGTGTCTTGCCCAAGGCCCCACAGCTGAAGCAGAACAGAGGGAAGGGGAGACGGGACAGAGCTGGGATTCAAAACCCAGCTGTTATGCTCTCCAAAGCCCCTGTTCCTTCCACCAGGCCAAACTGACCTCCAAATTCAAGATTGAGGCATCTGGGTTATGGATTTGGGGTCAAGGCCAGGACCAGGGTCTGAGTTTATAGAGCCAGAAACAGAAACTGGGGCCTGCAAATAGAACTCAAGATCAAAAACCAATGATCTAGGATTCAACCTAGAGCCCTAGACCATCAGAACCAAGGGTCTTAAGGAGCTTCTAATCCGAGGTTTTCAGGCTTCAAAGAGAATCTTCTACAAAAGTATTGCAGACAGACAGTGGGCTGCTGCTAAGTCTGATTCTAAGACCATCCTACAAATGTCTGTGCATCTGTACACAAAATGTAAGACCCAGAGAGTCATGGCAGCACTGCTTGTAGCGGGAACAGAGGGAAACAACCTATTTCAGGACAGGTTACAAAGAGTATTGATGTCATCAAAGCATCCCAGGCAACTACTAAAATAACAAGTTCTCTCAGCGATATTAAGAGGAAAAAAACAAACTACAGAACAATGTGTACAAGATGCTACTCTCTGTGAAGGAAAGAGTGGGGACAGGCTTATATACGCACAGACATTTCTGGCAGGATGTGGCCTCTGGGCCAAAAAAATGAAGAACTTGAGAGAAGGAATCTGATTTTTCACTCTTTACCCCTCTTTGAATTCTAATAATTAATAGAATTCAAATAGGTTTGTATTAGCTTCTGTCCCTCCCCCATTTAAAATTTTTAATTTTAAAATTTGAAGTATGATATTTAAATATGTATGGAAATGCAAAGGGTCAAGAAGAACCAAGGCAATCCTAAAGAACAATACGAAAACTGGAGAATTTGCCTGCTAGATATTAACACTTAATTTAAAGCTATGGTATGTATAACAATGTAGTATGTGAGCAAAGATGGACAAACAGACAATAGAACAAGGGTTGGAAATGGTGCTATTCAACTAAACATCCAGATGGAAAAAAATGTATTCTGACCTCCTACCTCAAGTCACAGCAGGAATTGAATAAAAATCAATTCCAAGTGAATCGTAGATCTAAATAGAAAAGGCAAAATTGTTAAGTTTTTCAAAAATAAATAGAAGACTATCTCCATGACTTTGGGGGTAAGCAAAGAATTATTAGATTCTGAAAGAATTGATCATTAAAAAAAACAACAGTTAAAGTAGACTTTAGTACAATTAAAAATCTTTTCATTAAAAGATACCATCGAGCAAAAGATACCAGCGAGAATAAAAAGGCAAGCCCCACAAGGTGAGAAGAGATACCTGCAAACATATTCTGACAAAGGATTTGTATCCAGAACATATAAATAACTCACAAATCAATAAAAAGGTCACATATCCCAACTTTGTAAAAATGGAGAAAGACTTGAGCAGAGATTTCCCTGAAGATTTCCAAACAGCCAATAAACACAAACAGGTAGTCAACTTCCCTGATCTTTCGGGAAATGTATAATTGGTTCCTTTATATGCTCACTCACCACTGGGAAAAATGAGGAGCAGCTGGAATTCTCGTCCCTGCACCGCTGGTGGGAGTGCAAGCAGTATTATCACTCTGGTCAACACTTGGACAGAACCTACTAACACTGAAAAGACGCAGCAATTCCCCTTCTGGGTATACACTCGACAGAAATGCTGCACGTGTTCAACAGAAGGCATGTAATAGGACGGTCACAACAGCAAAACGCTGAAAACAACTCTGGTGTGCACATTTGGTGGAGGAGTAAACTGTGGTACATGCACATAACAGAAGACACAACAATGGGACTAAACCCCTCACAACCACATGGATACATCTCACAAACACGTGAGCAGAAGCAGCCAGACAAAATAAGGAACACAAAGTACGATGCCATTTACATGAAGTTCAAAGGTGGGCAAAGCTAATCTGTGGCTTTGGGGGTTAGAGAAGGGAAGGGGGCACAAGGAGTGATTAGGTAGGAAGGCTGGTTCCATAGGGTATGCTCACTTTTTGGAAATTCAGTGAGCAGTACACTTAGGATTTGTGCACGTTTCTGCATGCATGTTACACTTTCATGAAAATCTCTTAAAACGAAAAACAAAATAATTAAAATAAGGTGGGTTCTAGAACATTCCTCACAAGCTGCTTGCCTGGACTCTTTCATGAACCAAGGACCCAAATCCATATCCAGGACTTAAAAGACCCTGATCTAGTCCAACCCCTTCACTCTATTATGAATATTTTAATTCCCCCACTTTAAAGGAGGGAACTGAGGACAGAGAGAGGGGACCTACCAAATCACCTAGCGTGTGGATGGCAAAGCCAGGCCTAGAATGCAGCCCTGAGGGGTTGGAAAGAAGCAGAAATCAAGGCAAACCAAGGCAGTGTGTTACAAAGGATAGGCACGTGGGCTGGCCAAATCAAGTCAGCTCCGCTACCTTCTAGCTGGGTGACTTGGGCATGCCACTTAACCCTCATCTGAAAATCAGGGGTCACAATGCTATCCACCTCAGGGCTGCAACAAAGATTAAGTGAGTAACACAAGCAAAGGTGCTTGGCACGGTGCTCAAGGTTGTTGGCCACGAGATTTCTATTTTTATCAAGAATGCCAGGTCAGGTGAGAGGAGGGGAAGAGACTCGTGCTCAGCATGCTTTCCCTACTGGGCACTGCCAGGGGGGCTTTCTGATGTCATGTAATGCTCCCACAGCCCTTCAAGGTGGGATTCATAGACCCATGTTATAGAAAGTATGGAAACAGGAGAGTTGAATGACCTGAAGTGGCAGGGAGCAAAGCCAAAAATGGGAGTGAGGTCTGTCTGACCCTAGAATCACCAAAGAGCAGGATGAGATGTCACAGCTTGATGAAGAGGATCATGGGGACCCACTGAGTGCCCTGAGAACTCCCCAGGAGAGGCAGGGCCTGGGGTTGAGGGAAAACCCCTACACAGTCTCATCTCCTTGGGCCTTCTCTTATACCCCCACCTTCTCTGGGGGGACCTCTCTCAATCTTGGCACTAGCTTGCCTCCTCTCTGCTTCAGACCTGTGAGCCCCACCTTAGGGACACCCCACTGAGCACCTCCTTCTGCACTCTCACCTGGCCCAGCCCTTAGGCCACCATGCCCTGTCGGCACTGCTTCTCAACATCCCACATCGGAGCCCCTTCCCTGTCCACAGCCCAGCCCAGCCCAGGCCTTGTCCTCCCCGACCTTCTTCTGTAGCCTCCCTCATAGGCCCAGCAGCTTTTCTGACATCCTGATCTGGCCCTGCCCCTTCCAGCTCAACACCTCCAAGGTACAGGATAAGCATAACTGAGTCCCTCAGAGACCCTCCCCCCACCCCCCCGTCACAGCATTTACCACCCCTCCGTGCATGCTTGGTGCCAGGCAACCTTCTAGGCCCTGGGGACAGGGCAGGGAATAAGACAAGTCCAGACTACACCTTGCCCCAGGCATCCAGGTTGGCTCAGGTCTGAATCCCCACGTGCCTGACACAGGCCCTGCCCAGAAACACAAGTCAGAAAATGTTGGTGAATCAATGGGCACATCCGGCTGTGCACACTAAGCCCGCTGCCTCCACGTCCAATCAGGCAAACACTTCCTGAGGCCCCTGCTGCCCGGATGCCTGGCCCCACCTTCTGAAGGCACCCAACTCCTACACAGCTTCTAAAGCCCAGTCTAAGGGCACCTCTGTGAAGCCTTCCTCAGCCCATCCAACGCAGAATCAGGGCCCCTTCTAACTCTATGGGAATGACTGTGTCCAGGCCTATCTTCCTCCCTCACCCTCAAGAGGGGGAAAACCAGGAGACCACCTAGGACTCATTCCTGTGCCTCCAGAACTTGATAAGGCCCAGCACATAGCAGTTTCAGGAAATATTTGTGGAATAAATGAATGAATCCATCAAGAGAAGAATGAACGTCAGGAAGAGAACACTGGCTCGTGGGCCTCAGGGAGGAGAGACTAGTGTGAGAAGGCACTCAAAGTCCCCAGGTCATGGCTCTGCTCTCCTGACATCCCCTCCCTGACCGCTGCCCCTGCTCCCCACCAAGGACCCCATCTCTTCCGGCCCCAGGAAGCCCCTGGGACTGTCCACACTCCCACATGCACAGAGATACGACTTCTCCTGGCCAGCACAGCCTGGCCCTCAGGGCCCCTCAGTGAGACTATTACAAAGTGTCTGGTTTCCCGTCTGCGGCCATCTGTCCCTCCCCAGCAGGCTCACTGGCCCTTCTCCAGAGAGACTCGAGGTCCACTTTTAGATCAGGAGTTCCCTAGGGACCGAGGGAATAGCTCTGCAATGAGCTGCTTTAGGGGGCCCCTAACATCCTGTGGAGGCTGTGGCAATCCTCTCAAAACTTAGCCGGCCCAGCTCAGGAGGTACTGAGGGGCCCCCATAGACAACAGATGCCAGCAGGCCAGGGACTTGATTGCTACAAAGAGCGTGGCTGCCTGGCACGCTCAGCCTCCAGGCCCAGCTGCTCCAGACAGCCTCCTGTACACACCAGGTCCTGTGCATCACCCCTCTATGACCTCCTGGCAGCCACTGTGCCTGTCGGGTGGCAGCAGGGCGCAGGGGAGAGGGAACGGCCTCTGAACCTGACACTTAGCTCCAGCAAGGACTCGCTGTGTGACCTGTTTTCTTACCGTCAAAAGTAGGAAAATAAGACAAACCTCATGGAGTAGCTGAGTGGTTTAAAGAGTGACGCCTGGAAAGGGCCCAGCACAGTGTCTGTGCAGAACACTGCTCAATAAACAGTCACTGATCCACAAAGGCCCTGACTCGGGTCTGGTAAAATGTAGGAGCAGCAACCTCAGGGCTGCAGGACAATGAGAGAACGAGAGGACTGGAGATTCAGAGCACAGTGGTTGAGACTCAGGCTCTGGGCCTCAGGGACATGGCTTTTGTCCTGGCTACACCATGTACTTGCCCTGTGACCCTGGGCAAGTCACTTCACCGCTATGAGCCTCAGTTTCCACATCTTCAAGATGGATATTAAATAAGTTGGCGTGTGTCAACACAGTTGATTGGCAAAATGTGACAAAACCCTAATGATCGTGATTTACAAGAGCGTTCCATGGGCCAGACACCGTGCAGGGAGCCCTGCCTGTGCAGCCCCGCGGGATGCTCATGGTGGGCTCCTGCAAGCCAGGCGTTCCCATCTCCGCCGTGCAACGGCAGGCTGGCAGGGCCCGGGACTGGACCGGCTCTGATGGCAGAGTCCGTGTCCTCCCCTGCTCTGGCAGGGATTAGGATGGTGATGCCTTGGTCCCAGTCGGGGTTTGCTGGGTGCATGAGTCATGTCCCCACTGGTCTGTGTGCTGTGCCAGCAGACGCCTCCCTCCTCCCTCCTCCTCACTTCATCTACCGCCTCCCCACAGGGGCCACTCACCAGGATGGTTGTGACCACCAGTGTCTTGTTGGCCAGTGTCTGCGACAGGTTGATGTCCAGGGTGGTGGCATTCATGGCCAGGGTCCGGTTAGAGTACCACACCCCAATCTGGGGAGGAAAGGGGTATGGTACTCAGCCCTCTGGGCCCTGCCCTGCCCTCACCCCTGCTCCCACCTCCACCCACCCCCACCCGGTCAGGACTCTGGTGTAGCCCTGGGCCTGCTCACCTCACGGTGGCCCTGCCGGGACTTCTCTAGGATGCGCAGGGTATAGTTGGTCCTCTGCCCTTTGCTGTTGAACTCGACCCGCCCGGTCAGCCCATCATACTCTACCTAGCAGGGCGGGAGGTGGCCAGAGGGAGGGATGGCAGGGGCCCAGAGAGAATGGTGGCAGAGGTCCAGAGGGTAAGAGACAGAGGTGGAGGGGGCAAGAGAGAGGGAGAGGGGCCAGGAAGGACCACAGTTAAATGAACAAGACAACACACCAGCAAACGAGGGGTGATGGAACAAACAGAGGGAAACAGAAATACAGATGGGCAGAAGAAAGCCAGGAAAGAAGGGACAGACAGAGGATGGAGAAAGAGGCCCAGAGAAAGCAAAAGGCGGTAGGTGGGGATGGAGGTGGGGGGAGAGGGCAGAGGGGCCGCAGGGTAGACACAGTGAGTGCCCCACCTGAGCCGTGCTGCCCTGCCCCTTCCGCCCTCCCACTCCCGGCTCACCATGCGCAGGTAGTTCATGAGGCTGGTCCCGTGGGGCCAAATGTTGGCGGATGTACAGGCCAGCGGCTTCACGCCGATCTCCTGGCTGCGGTTCAGCTCCCGCACGGCACTCACCACCACATGCACCGCATCAAACATCAGTGCGGCTGACAGCTGGGTGAGGGGGCAGAGGTGGGGACGCGAAACAGGCAGCTGACCCAGGGGGCCCCCACACCCATGGTGCTACCCACAGCCCTCAGACAACTCCTCTCTCTCCAGGAATGTGAAGCCATGCAAGTCAGGAGAGAGGATCAGTCTCTGGGTGTGTTTCTTGAAAAATGTATGACAGTGGAAATGTGTGTGACAGGAAAAGGTGTGGGAGCAGCTCTTCTTGAACGTGTGTGGCTATGTGTGTCTGATTGAAGAAGGGCACACCTGAGAGGGTTTGCCTGGACGGCCAGCTGTATCAGCCCCATGGGGGGATATTCGTGGGCCTGAGGGCATGCTTGAGAATCTGCATGTCTGTGTGGCTGATGCAGGCAGGGAAAGATGGCCACAGGCCTGTCCAAGTGTATCTGAGCGCACGTTTCTGTGCCGACTGTCTATACTCAGGGTGGGCATGGTGTCTACGAGGCAGGAAAGCATAATGGTTGTGAGCCCAGGCCTAGGAGGCAGGTGGCTCTGAGCTGGAGGCCTAGCTCTCCTACTTCCTGTAGTGGGCCAAGTCCCACTCTGAACCTCAGCTTCCTCCCCTGTAAAGTAGGGATAATCATCATCTCTGTCTCTAAGCACTAGCGTGGGGATCAAGTGATATAAGGTGTGTAAAGACATCAAAACAGCCTGGCCCACAGTGAGGGCTCAATACAAGCCAGCCACTGAGCCGTGATTGACAGCATGCGACATCTGTGTGCATGTGTATCTGTGCATGTATCTTAGCTGGGTGAGTGTGCAGGTCTGAAGCTCTGCGCTGTGTATGTAGGCACTGGGGTGGGTGTGAATATGTCTGTCCCTGTACGTCTGTGGTGTCCCTGTGTGTGCATGGGGTGGTGTCTGTGCATGTAGGAGTGTCGGGATTTTGGGATATGACTAGATGTCTGTGAACAAACACATATAAATATGCATCTTTTGTATGTTTGCATTTATTCCACGTATATTATCAGACACTTATGCTGAGCCAGGCTGTTTTAGGTGCTGGGGATACAGTGTGAACAAACAGACAGAGACCTCTGCCCTCGGAGAACTTACAATCTATACATCTGTATCTATATCAAAGCAAAATATAGAGCGAGCCACATGGTGATAGATAAGACAAGTGCTATAGAGGAAAATACAGCAGGGAAGGGGGCTAAATAATGGGTTGTTTCCCATTTTTTAGGGGACATTTAAGCAATGACGTGGTGATGAGGGAGTGGCTCGCTGGTTCTCTGGGAAAGTGCACAGGAAGCAGCAGGGAGAGCGAGTGCAAAGGCCCTGAGGTGCGCGTGCGCTGGGGCTGCAAAAGCACCTGCAGACCAGTGTGGCTGGAGCAGTGTGGGAGGTGGAAAAGAGGACAGGGTCAGACTTTTCTTGGGTGAGGCTGCGTGGCCTGTACTCAGAAAACGAACGGGAATACTCAGCTTCTGAGCACCATCTGGCCAACATTAGAAGGGCCCTGGAAGTGTCTGTGTGCAGGGAAGAGGGCGTGTGCTCACCGCGGGGCCCGGGTACGCGCTGGCTTCGCAGTTCTCCCTCCAGGACATGTTGAGGCTTCGCACAAACTCGGGGTAGAAGGGGTGTGAGGTGTTGAACATGGAGAATCCCAGGATGTTGGAGGAGTCCTCCACGATCCCGTCCAGGTGCAGGATGGGGAAGTCCTGGGACCGGGAAGGAGTAGGTGAGGCCTGAGGCCAGGTCTCACTGGGGCCAACACCATGGGAAGGGAGGGGGGCCAGTGGGGGTACGCACCATGGTGGTGAGGATGTACTTGTAAAACGCTGAGGTCATTCCCAGCTCCGAGGCCTGGAGAACATAGGCAGGTAAAGAGGTGGCAGAGAGACAGAGACCCACAGGCAGGAATGGGGAGACACCAAGACAGGAAGACAAATTCAGAGACAGGTCAGCATGAAGATACTCCATAGGAAATACAGTAAGAGACCCCCAGATACAGACAGGGAGAAGACATCGCGTGCAGGCAGAGGGAGACCTTGATCCCTCGTGTCCCACTGCACACGTCCCATCGCACTGACTGGTGCTCCAGGTAGAATGAAGGTTTTGTTGGAAGAGAGAATGGCACCCTTGATGGCCTGCATCCCTCTTTAGCTCACTTAGAAGACTGCCTCCTGGAGACAGTTAGGCAAAGGGATGCCTCAGAAACAGGGCAGGTAGAGATGGTAATCTTAATCTTAACCTTCACCCCCATGCTACCCCAAAGCCAGGTTTGGGCTGCGAATGTGTGGGACTCAGCCTGGTCACAGGTCAGATAAATCAGATAAACTACCCCTGCCATTTTTTTTTTTTTTTTAGGGCAGTATCACTGGCCCTCATATGTGGGACCCGAACCGGGGCCGCTGGCTTCCCAAGCCAGCGCATAACCACCGCGCCATTCGGCCAGCCCCCCTGCCATTTTTAAAAGCACATTTCAGCAAAAGGCAGCCAATTTGACTCTCAAGATTCATGTTTTGAGCCCCCTTCTTCACAGTTCCCAAGGAGAACACAGCTAAAAGACCTCTCTAGGCCAGGAGTGCCCACCCTTGTCCCTGCAATGGTCATTAAAACATTAAATGGTACCAGATTGCATTGCCTGCATGGCAGGAGCTGTTACCACATGGGTTATAGCCCATTCCACGACAGGGACGTACAGGCTCAAGGGGGCAGTGACCACTGACTGGTCCCTTGGCTCACATGAGAGGACCAGGGCCCCAGCCCAGGCCTGCCCACCTCCTGAACCCGAAATCTTCCCTCCAAGCCATCCTGCCTCCAGAGCCCTATGGATTTTGTCCACACTTCTTCCTATAAGCTACGATCAGCAGTGACATATGGCTTTAATTTTTAACAAGACTGCAGAAAAATAAATAATACAGATTAAATTATGAGGGAAAATTAAGAGCAAGGAAACGATGAATAATGAATGACTGTGGGTTGCTGATGGACAGCATGTGGTGGGCCCATGGTGGACGGACCGAGCGCTGGCCCCTCCTGGGTACCCTTGAGCCATGCCATTCCCCCTTGAACGCCAGCTTCTTCATGATCATACCTGCCCACTGGGTGAACCAAAAGAAAAAAAACACTCAATAAAGATACCAGGGAGTTCCCACCGGTCTGGGCCAGGCACCATCCCATGCACTTTCCTCCCCATCCACTCATTAACCCTACAGCAACCCACTGAGACAGCAACTATTTACAGAGAAGGGAGGTGACTGTCCAGGGTCCAACCAGGGATGCAACCAGGGAGCAGCTGAGCCAAAGGACAAACTTCATGATTATCACCTGCATGAAGGAAGCGGGACTCCATACCCCCACGCGACCACTGAGGCCTGCAGGCATTGGGTGACGTTCTCTGCCCCTGATGTTTCTGGCCCTGACCCTGTAGGGAATCAGAATTGGGGGACCCACCTTACGGAGGATGAGGTGGGAGATGGAGGCGTTGGCATCGATGATGATGGTGGACACCTTGTCATCTCGGATCTCCTTGAGCAGCGGTGTGGGGTCCCGGCTGTCATCCAGCATCCTCACCGACAGGGTCTCCTTGGAGATAAGGAAGCCTCGCACCAGCTCCTCCAATCGCAGCAGGCCTGGGGGAGGGATCAGCCCCAAGTTAGAGACCCTCAGTGTGCTGGACATGGGGCGGACACTCTCTCCTCTTCCCCACCATGGGGTAACTGGGGAAGTGAGGGCACGCTCAGGAGATGGGGGCAGCTGTCCAGAGTGCAGCTGGTTCTCTTGGGATACTGGGCCCAGAGACCCAATATCCAGGTCCTCCCAAATTAAAATCCCAAACTAGACCTCTCGACCTCTAGACGCCTGTCTCCTGCAGCTCTCTGCCCCCACCGGGATGTGTGGCAGGCATTCACTCTTCACAGGCACAAAGCCACACTCCACCCTTGTCGCCCAAACCACCTTATCTTCCGAGTTGATGAACTATCTCCAGCCTGCCAGCTGCTCAGGCCAAAACCTGGACAGCAGCCTGGCCTCCTATCTCACACCCATGCCCAGTCCATCTGGGCTCTACCTTCAAAACACATCAGACCCTATCGAACCATGCCATGCCACCATCAGTGCTCTGACCCAAGTCACAGCCATCTCTCACCTGTTACAACAGCCACACTTGCCCCGAGTCGGTTCCTTGCACAGCAGCCAGAACCATAAAGCAGATGTGTCCCTTTGCTGCTCCAAACCCTCTAACAGCTTCTCCTTCTTTCAGAGTGAAGGCCAAGGCTTTCAAGGGCCCATTCCATATGGGGTCATTATCTCCTCACCCCATTTCCTGTCACTCTCCAGCCACACAGGCCTCTTCGCTGTCTCATACACTGTCTTACGGATTTTGCACTGGCTGTTCCCTCTCTGAATGCTCTTCTCCTAGATCCTCATACAGCTTCCTCTCTCACTACCTTCAGATTGCAAATGTCACCCCCTCAATGACACCCACACCCACCATTTCATTTCTAGTTGCCCCACCCCCATTCCAGCACTCATCTCTTTGTCCATAGGACTTATTCCTTCTGACTAAACAATGTCCTTATTTACAGTCATTGCCTAGCTCCTCCTGTTAGAATGTACATTTGACAAGGGCAGGGAATCCGGCTTGGCTCCCGCACTGCTATATTCCTAACACCAAGAATAACATCTGGCACATAGTAGGTGTTCAGTGAACACTTTTTGAAAGAGAATTCCTCCTGGAGGTTACCGAGCATACCCTCTCTCTAGTTGCACACCCACAGACCCCCCCCAGCTTCTCAAACAGCTCCACCTGAACGTCTCAGACACCTCCAACCCAACATGTGCCCCTAAATTGACTGTTCCCCCCACCCACCCTCGGGCGGAACCTGGTTACCATTTGTGACCCTGCCCTCTCTCCTCCCTCAGGACTCTCTTCAAATCCATCTCACTGCTACCACCTAAGCCCTAACCAGCAACATCTCTCCCTGCCACATCTCGTCTCACTCTCCAGTCCGCTCACTCACTGCAGCCAGAGTGCTTCCTGTAACACACAGTGGGCCATGTCCCCTTGCCACACCCTATGTGGGAACCTTCACTGTCCTTGGGATAAAACACAAGGCCCTGTGTGATCGTGCCCCGCCCGCCTGTCCTGCATCACACTCACACTCCTGCTGCCAGGACCATCTCTGAGCCTCTCAAGGGGGCCACACTCCCTGGGCCACTGCCTCTGCCCTGCCCTGCCTTCTATTCAGAACACGCTCCCACCCTCCTCCCCACCCTTCAGGTCCAGCTGAGATGTCCCTTTCTCAGGGACATGGACCTCCCAGACTGTGTGCTCCAGCAGCCTCTGCCCAACTCCTGAGAGAGTGTGTGTCATTCTGCATTACAGCTACTGGGTCCCCCCGCTGGCCCTGGAGCTCTGTGAAGTCAGGGACCATGCCGAGGCCTAGCAGGGCCCTTACACCTGGCAGGTGCTTAGCACTATCTGTGGACTAGATGGTCCCTTTGGGAAGTGGGGGGAGGGAGTCTATGGAACCAGAGCTCTGGGTTCCTGAAGGGGAAAGGATGGTGGAGACTAGGGGAGCTGCGCCTGGGTCCCCCAGGAGCTTCAAGTGGGGGCGCTGATGACTCTGCGGGAGACTAGATCACTTGGGAAGGGGAAGAGAAAATGAAACATCCAGTTCTCCTCCCTTACACTCGGCCTTGGCGCAGATGAGGCTGGCAGAGGGGTAGTTGAAGGATTTGAGGATTCGGGAGACCGCCAGACTGACATCCTCATTACTGGGGTACAGACTGACAGATGCGAAGCGAAGGTACTGAAGACGGGGCGTCTCCTCGGGACCCACCTTGACGTGGGGGATCTGTACAGAGAAGGAGCCTTTGCTTCTATCCTGCTCTCACCTCCCCACCATCGCCTCCCAGGGATCCCCCTGCTCCATCCCGCCCCACCCCATGCTCCCGCCTCACCTCCTTTTCCCCACAGATATGGCTCACGGTAGAAGCAGATGCAGGGCTGGAGGAGGGCCCCAGGACAGACACGACCCCCTTGGGCAGGATCTGACACACTGCAAGGGGTGGGAAAAGACCACAGAGTCAGGGACCCTCACTCTCCTCTCCGTCCCCACCCCCCAGGGAACCACCCTAGCCCTGGAGTGGATCTGACACTCCTCCACCACCAGGGCTCAAAAGCCCAAGCCCTGACCCTGCCCATCCCATGGACAAAAGAAGGGGGCACAGTACAGAGAGAGACAGGGAGAAATGCCAGCAGAGGAATGGGTCAGACCTAGAGAGAGACAAGGAAAGGGACAAAGAAGAAACACCAGGGGCCTCCTTTTGGCTGCAAATCCAGTACCCAGTTCCTCAGCCTCGTCTCCCTCAGCCTTCCTAACCACACTAAAACCTAGGGTGCATTCAATACCCTCTCCACCCTGAACCTGTGGCCAAGCTCTCCTTTACATTCTACACCCCAAACACCATTCTTCTGTTGCAGTAATTGCTCCTCTTTCCACCACTTTCTTTCCCCTTACACATGTGTGCGTCTCAAGACTGGGAGGTGGAAGGTGTTTCTTTGCCTGCCCAGCACCCATTCTCATGACGGAACCACATGGTTCCCAGGCTTGATTGTCACCTGACCCAGGATCACACAACCACATCATCCTGGCCACAGTGATTGGTTCAGAGACGAGGACAGGCTCAAACCAGGCCATGGAGAGCCTTCTCCAGGTCTTCTGCTACGATTATTACTGGGTTTGTGAAACTGGTGATATATAAGTTCTGAGTTGTTGATGCCATGTTGCCACCAGCTGGGGAAAGCATTCCTGAAAATGAAGCCAACTTAGAGGAAAGAAGAACCCAGAGATGAAAACAGATACCTAGAACATCAGTTGAGTGCCTGGATCCAGCCATGCGTAAAACAATCATGGGACCTCATCTGAGTACCTGGATCCAAACGTGCCTGAAATTCATCCTGACACCTTTTACTTACTGAGTGACAGGAGCTGGTAAGTTCTCTTTCTTCCTTAAGGCGGTCTGAGTTAGGTTTCTGCCACAGTCGGCTAAAAGGATCAGAACTAAATGCCTCACCTTCCTCCAAACTTGCTCCTCTGTGCCTTCCATATTAGTGACGGCCCCACCATTTGCACAAACCAAATACCTAGAAATGGTCCTTGCCTTCAATTTTCTCCTAATAGCCAATTTGTCACCCCTTCCTGTCTTTTTTTGTCCTCAAATTTTCTCATATCTGTCCCTTTCTCTTTGACCCCTCCTCCCCTACCCTACTTCAGGGCTCTCAACTCAGGCGTGTACCAGCCTCCTCACTGATCAACCAATTCTAACCTCTAGATTCACTTTCACCAGCTCCCTGGTCTAAATCCATCGACAACTCCCCACTGCCTACAGGTGAAGGCAGCATCTTTCAGCCTGGCATTGCAGGCCTCCTGGAGCTTACCTCCCACTGCCCAGTCACACTCCAGCCCAGGTGTCTCGCCTGGTCCCCGAAACATGTCCTGCATCCAGGTGGTCAGGATGGGTGCAACCCCGCACACACCGTGTTCCTTGGCTCTGAATACACCCTGCCTCCCTTCTGCGCAGCTCCAGGCTCCAGGCACATGCCTGGAACACCATCTGCCTCCTCACCCTCCATCCTGGCTTCTCCCAATTTATGTTTTGTGCTGCACCAGTCAAAAAGTCCAGGGGACATTATACCTCATTTTCCCTCTCAGTGATTTAAAATACTTATGGGGCCGGCCAAGTGGCACATGGTTAAGAGCTGGCGTGGGATGCCAGCGGCCCCGGTTTGGATCCTACATATGAGGGCCAGTGACACTGCCCTCTTAAAAATAAATAAATAAATAAATAAATAAATAAATAAATAAATAATAAAATACTTATGAACATAATAAAGGCTCTGATAAGACCTGCAGGAAAGAAATCTGTCTAAAACACATTTAATAGCAGCATCTCCCGAAGGTCTACAATCCCAGCACATCTGTTCAAGGAACACCTATTAATATTCGCTCAGTTTGTCAGTACTCAACAAATACTTATGCACCCCTACTATGTGCCATATTTTGAGCAAAACCACTCTTTCTATATCTTGCTCATCCTTCAGAGCTCAGCTTTAGTTTAACCTTCTCTAGAATGCCTTCACTAACCCTACCCCTGAGGCCCCCCACTGCACTGCATGGGCCCCTCATTACTCAGTTCTGGGGGCTCAATGTCCCAGCTAACTATGAAGCTTATCTTTCAAATGAGGCCCTCAGCTCGTTCAGGGCAGGACTAGGCCTGATGCTCTCCCTACCTCCCCTCACCCAGCAGCACCATTTCTGGGAAGAAGGCAGAACAGATATGAAGGAAGGGGCAGATGGAGCTAGAAGAGGGCAAGCTGAGCTGAGCAGGTGGGGCCGAGGGACACACTGAGGGCTACCAGCCTGCCCGGCCTCCCCCCACACCCCCTGTGGCCCTGCTCACTGGTGTCCGTGGTCTCGTACTGGCTGTCCCGCTGCAGCTCGAAGATGTCTACTTCCACTCGGGCCTTTGCTGGGACCTCAATGATCCCGTTGATCTGCTCCCGGGCCAGGGCCAGGGCCAGACGCTCGCCGCGGCCACACACAGTCTGGTCGTCCAAGATTGCAGCTGAGGGGACACAGGGGTTGGGGACCAGATTCTCAGGTCCTGAGGGAGGAGAGGTTGGGGTCCTGAACTCCTGGGCTCTGAGGTGGGGGTGGGGATGTGGACCGGGGTCTAGACTCTGGGATCTGAGGCTGGAGAGAGCTGGAGGTCTGGACTCCTGGGGCCAGGGAAGAGGGAGCTATGGGCTGCTGCTCCTTGTTGCTGAGGAAAGCTGAGACATGACACCCAGATTCCTGGGTCGCGAGGAACTGGCCTGCCTGGGTTTCCAAAGAGGAGCCCTGGGCCTGAAGAGAGGGTCTCTAAGGAGGCAGGGGCAGGGCTGCAGGGCCTCACCCATGCGCAGCGATGAGAGCACCTGGCAGCTGGGGCTGGCGAAGGCAACAATCAGCAGCAGCAGCAGCTCAGCCGGCATCTTCCTCCCCTCCACATGGGGACGCAGCTGCCGCGGCCCCCACTCGCCACCTGCAGGGATTGACCATGGGGAGACTGCTGATGGAGGGGAGGGGGCTCAGAGCCCTTTTGGAAGACTGCTGGACAGAGTGGTGACCACAGACCCTGGGACACTGTGGGTGAGCTCTGAAGGGCCCTGCCCTCGTTAGAAGCTGACAAGACAGTACTGAGTGCATTGTGAGGCTTCCGGAGCACTACCAGGAACAGCTCACAGGGCTCAGGCGCTGAGTGGGAGAGGCACTGCTAGAGAACATTCACAGCTACCAAAAAACGGGAGGGAGGCGTGGCATGGCTCTCAGGTAAGCGCAAATTCCAGGGACCATCCCTACCCCAATAGGAAACCAAGAGTGCCACCCCCTACCCAGTCCGCCCCTGTCTCTGGGCAGGCAGCTGTTACTAGGCAACAGAAGCAGGCTGGAGAGGATGCAGTGGTTGCTAGGCAACCCCTCCCAGGCCTCACTTGCCACCTTTCTGACGTCCCTGGTTCCCACAATCCCACAGGGAGAGAAGTCTGGACATCCGGGGTCTGGGGGGTAGAGTATCCGGGAGTTGGGAAACTTGGAGAGAGACACACATGGAGACACACAGGTGGAGACATATGGATGGATCCAAGGCAGCTAAGGAGCTAAAAAGAAAGAGTAAAGAAAGAAAAGGGGGGAAAAAGAGAGATGGAAAGAGAAAGAAAAACTGAGGTGGGGGAATAGAGAGAGACCAGAAAATGATAAGAAGACACAGAAATGGGGATGGAAATGGTGAGAAACAGAGAAAAGTTATAGGGAGATGGGAGAGGATTAGGAGAGAGAAGGAAAGAAGAGACAGGAGGCTAGGGAGACAGAGATGGAGAGAGATAGTGCAGGGCAGGCAGAAGAGAAGGAAGTCAAGACACAGGAGAGACACAGAATAGAACAGGAAGACAGAGAATGGAGGGAAGACACAAATCCACTCGAGATGCCACCAAAGAGAACCGGAAGGGCAAAGGCAGGGGGTGCGCTGTCTGCCCAAGGAGATGCCAAACCACGGCCCCTACCCTGCTCTGGGGGCAACAGTGCATCTTTGCTCCCCACAACTGCTCCCTGCTCCCAGCGAGTTAGAGACTCATGCAGGTGCCCTAGGCTTCTACAGGGTGACCACTAGGCAGCAGTGAGCCAGGTATGCGGCTCTCCCTGGGCAAAGGTTGTGCCCCAAGGGAAGGGCCACTGGGTTTTCATGGGAGAGGGTCACTGTGGGGCCCAGAGTGCTGGGCGGTGAGCCTGGGGGTCTCCCTGCACCCCACCCAATCCCCATGGAAGGAGGGTTTGAGTTGGTGAGATGGCAGAATGAAACCTGCTAGGGGAGGGCAGAGACAAAATACAGCACTTCAGACTGTCCTTGTGACCAGGAAAACCTAGGCCACGGCCTCAGTCCCTGCTGTACCCCAGACTCCCATATGACCTTGAGCAAGTCTGTCTGTCTGTCTATCTGTCTGTCTCCCTCTCTCGGGGCTTTTGGGGGTAAGAGGGCATGCTGGACAGGCTGGGGACTGAAGATTGTAATCTGGATCTAAAGTGAAGGCTTATCAAGGATGGAGGAGCAAGGGAAGCTGGGAGAGACGCAGAGGAGAACTCATAGGGGAGGGGTGTGGAGGGCGGGGCTGGGAGAGAGGCAGGAGTGAGAGGGTCACCCTGAGACACCAGGGGCTTCTGGGGGCAAATCAGGGAACAGAGGCTAGAATATGAAACACTGAGGAAGAGACAGGGACCAGAAGGGCAGGGACCCACAGGTGGTCAACATAGGTGGGAGCAGAAAGACAGATACATAGTGCAGAGCCAGGAGTCGGGGTAGCAGATGGATACAGAAGCACAGGAAGGCACAGATAGAAAGAAAAACAGCCTGAAAGGAAGTAAGTGGGGCTAAATGAGAGAGAAACACACACAGACATCGCCTAGAAGACAGACACCAAAGGGGAAGAGAAAAGAGGGAGGGCGTGGGAGAGAAGGGGCAGGGAATCAGGCAAGCCTAGCCCCATAGGCCTGGAGACTTAGGGTGAAACACAGCAGCCAACTGAGCAGAAGGGGCTGTGTTAGGGGCCCTGCCAGGGGAAGGTGACAGACAAGTGGGCAAGGGAGATATCAGTATCAAAGGCAAGAAGGCAAATCAGGTTAGAGAAGGCAAACAGTGTGATAGAGAGGGCAAAATAAATGACAACAGGTATAAGAAGTGTGAGGAAGAAAGAAATCATAAAACTGAAAAGAAAGAAGGCTAGTCAGGAAGAGAGACAGAAAAAGTATACCGGAGTCACACAGCAGACCTATAGAAGAGAAAGGGACGAACAGGAAGACAAGATACAAGATTGAGACGGAGACAGACTCACAAACTAGGAGAGATAAGGAGTGAGAGTCCTGGAGGGAAACGAGGCGGGAGGAAGACTGAGTGACTGGAGGGCACAGGCAGGACCAGGACAAATCCTCACATGCAGGGGGCAAGTCCACATAGAGGTGCATACACTCAGGGTGCCTGGTGGGTGCAGCAGGGGACACAGATGTGGGAAGAGGATGCGGGGAGTTGGAGAGACCATCAAGGAAAAGACAAAGTGGACCATGGAGTGGGGCAGCAGCTAAGGAGTGAGGGATGGAGGAGATGGAGACGGACCCAGAGTGAATCTGGGAAGGAAAGCAGAAAAGTAACAGAAAGTAGCTGGCCTCCAAGCCCAGGGTGAGAGAGGGAGGAGGCCAAGTGAGCAGAGGCACAGGCAAAGCACAGAGTGGACAGAGAGCTAGACCTAGCAAGGGAATCTCCAAAAGATGGAGAGGAGAGTCAGAGAAGGGGAGAGAGAGAGAGAGAGAGAGAGAGAGAGAGAGAGAGAGAGAGAGAGAGAGAGAGAGAGAGAGAGAGTGAGAGAGAGAGAGAGAGAGAGAGAGAGAGAGAGAGAGAGAGAGAGAGAGAGAGAGAGAGAATGACACCAAGAAAGGGTTAGGCTAACGGCAGAGAAGAGAGAAGTTGGACAGACTCAGAGAGAGGCCCAAGAGCCACAGGAAATGGAGATTCAAAAGCAGCAAGTCGGTTCCAGGAGATAGAGATCAGATGGGATGGGGATGGGTCCATGGCAGGCAGAGAGAATGAGGCTCATGGGGAAGAAGAGACAGACAGTGAGAGCAAGCAGAGCTGGTCACCGACGACCCAGGCTGGAGAAAGCAGGGGTGGAGACGTGCCTGGAGTCCGGAGAAGGAGTGAGACCGCAAGTAAGGGCCAGTCAGCCCCTCAGGACCCCAGGTGATGGGGTCTGGGGGACGAGGACGAACTGTGTACCCCGAAGAAGGGGTGAGAAAAGGACGAGGTGAGTGGAGGTTGGGGAGATGGAGGGCGCAAGGCAGGCCCCTGGTGGGGGAGGGTATTTGCCGGTCCGGGGAGCAGGGGAAGGTGGTGGCCCCGCCAGGAGGCAGTGAGCCCAGACTTCCAGGACCCAGGCCGAGCCCTAGCCCAACCCCTGCCCTGCAGACACTCACGGATCCTGGTGGGACGGAGGGCTGGGCTCCCTCGAGGCCCGAGGAACGACAGCAGGGAGATGCTCTGGCGCTGGGTGGTGGTGTGGCGGGGGCGGGGGGAGAGGGCAGTCCACAGGGCCCCCTCCCCCGCCTCTGGCAGGGGCCCCCAACTAATCCAAAACAGGGGCTCCCCAGGAGCAGGGAGGAAGGACAGGTGTAAGAGGAGAGGGCGGGCCAGGGAGGGGAAAAAGGGGAAAGGAGAAAATGGAGGAGAGAAGGGGAGAGAGGAGAGGGGGAAGGAGCAAATGGAGGGGAAGGAGGGAGGAAAGGAAGAGAGAAAGGTGAAAACGGGAGGGAGGGGGCACAGGCAAAGCCGGGGGAGGGGGAAGCCGGCCCAGGAAAGGGCCCCTGCCCCCTCCCCTAGCCAGGCCGGCCTGGGGGGGCCACGGGGGGTGAGGACTGGGTGGAGACTAGGAAGCCGGCCATCAGGAGAGGTGGGGGAGGGGAGGGTTTGATAGGGGGGAGGGGGCCACCCCTTCCCCCCTCCCCCCAGCCTTGGCCCTGCCCTGGATGAGGCAAAGGCCTGGGGTCCTCAAGCCCTCAGCCCCCGTGGAAAAAACATGCTGGGGGCAGGGAGAGGCCGAGGAGTGGAGGGGCTGGAAGACCCGGAGAGCTGAGACGGGGGCAGGCGAGGTGGAGAGGTGGGGAGGAGGGAAAGGACGAGCGAGGGGAGGATGAAGAGGAGCAGGTGGAAAAGGAAGGCGGAGGAGGGTGGGGTGTCCCGAGGGCTGCCCGGCGTAGGGCCTTGGTGGGAGGGCCTGGCCACGGACCCCTGGTCCCCTGAGAGGAGCAGCCACTGGCTCCTGGTTCCCAGCTGGGCCTGCCTCCCTGATGCCGGCCGCCACCGCTGCCCGCTGCCACCACCTCTCCTTCTCCCCTCCGAGGCCGCTGCCTGCCTGCCTGCCGCCTGCCTGCCAGCCGCCCGCCCGCGCTGGGTCCTGGAGCCAGGGGGGGGGGGGGATGAGGGAGGGAGGGAAGCTGGGAGGAGGGCGGGCAAGAGGAAGAGAGGCAGGCAGAGAGAGGAGGGAGGGGATTCGGAGGTGGGGGAGCCTGTATTGGTCGGGGCTGGGGGCCCGCGAGGAGAATGCTGATGAGGGGAAGGCGCTGCATTGGACGGAGGGCCCACCCCCAGGCCACCGCCTCCACCACACCATGCCACCGCCCTGCCCAGGCAGTTTTTGGGCACAGGAGCCAAGGTGATGAGAGGCAGGGAGACCTGAGAAGGCCATGCAGCTGGCTGGAGAGGGCTACAGAGATGAAGAAATATGCAGAGGAACAGCAAAACAGACATCAAGACCAACAGGGGTGGGCCAAGGTTCACAAACCCCACAAGGACAAAGACAGGGAAAAGCCCAGAGAAAAGAAAGTCCACTGAGACAAGGGAGCAGACCACAGCAACAAGCAGAGGACCTTGGAGACAGGGCAGCTGTGGACCCAGAGAGCCCCCATGAAGATAGAGAGAAGCCCATGGGAACAAAAGCTCTTCTCTAGCATGGGAGTGGTCCATGGTGACAGGAGAAAGTCACAGACAGGAGACTCCCACAGAAATGGGATGCACATTGAAGAGATGGGGGAGGACCAAGGAGACTGGGAGAAGGTCACAGAAATGGGGAGAAGGGAAACCCACAGACACCAAGGAACCCACAAAGACAAGGATGTGGACACAAGAGGCCCACTGAGGCAGGAGGGGCCAACCCATGGAGACAAGGGAGAAGCCCTTAGAGATAGAAATAGCCCCCATGGAGGTGAACGATGGGATGCATAGAGAAATTCTTGGGACCCATGAAGATAAGAGGGTGGGGAGAAGCCCTAAGTTCTCTAGTCACCTGAAGAGAGGTAGTGGGAAAGGACAGGGAGCTGGAGGGCAGAACCTACCAAAGTGGGAGACTTCCTCCCCCTCAGGAGGGAGCTGAGCAGGGCAGAGGGATGGAAGAGAGCAGCGACAAAGATATTGGAGTGGGGGTGGGTGGTGCACGGCTGGGTGGGGGGTGAAATTTGGGGGGAAGGAACATGGCAGTTGGTGCTGAAGGCTGAGCCTGTGACTCACCACCACCACCACCACCCCCAACACTCGTGATGGGGAGGAGACACTGACATACTCACGTGCAGCCCCCAGCACACGTGACTGCATGCTTCGCGCGTGCACATGTGGCATGTGGCAACTCTCACACTGGCCTGGCATGTGAAGCCCTTTGCATCTGGCATGTGGGACATCCCAATATACATCTGACACATACATCTGACCCCGAAGGACCACTAACTTTGCACACCCTTTCTTACCTTACTTGGGCAATATCTATGGTCATCCCCCCACCCCCGCCCCCAACACCTATCCTCAGACACATGCTGGCCTCAAGCCCTTTGCTTTTCCAGGGATTCCACTTCTCTAAATTGAACCTGTCCCAGAGGTCCTTGTCCCATACCACCACCTCTAGAAAGACTGATCCAAGCCTCAGCTAACTTACTCCTATATCATCTGAAGAGAAGGGACCTAGCCAACCCAGACAGGTTGGAAGATCCAAGTAGAAGATCTGAGCAGAAAGGGGCCTGACGACCCAACCTGGACTCTTGCATTTTCAAGTGGGGAAAGGAGGTCTCAGCAGGATCAAGAACCTGCCAAAAGGTACAGAGCCTGCCGAAGACTGAGCCTACCTTCCAGGTTCTCTGGCTCCCACCCCAGGTGGTTTCAACCTCAGGGCAAACAGATTACCAGCTTTACAGCTCACTGATTTCCACCAACTTTTTTCCCTACTGCTTGCATTTATCCATTCAACATGCCACTAAGTCCTGCCTGCCAGGCAGTAAAGCCTGGGGGCCATGAGAGTAAACCTTGGAGTCAACTCCTGGGTTGGAATTCTGGCTCTGTCTGTCTCTTCCTAATTATGAACAAGTTAGTTAACTTCTCTGGGCCTGTTTTTTTTTTTCTTTTGTAAAGTGAGAATAAGCGTTCCTCCCTTCTAGGGTTGTTGAGAGGATTAAACTGAATAATGCATGGAAAACACTGAGCATAATATTTAGCACATAACACACTTACCACTTACGATTATGTTAGCTGTTATTACTTGAGGTCCTAATAAAAATAACTCTTACACAGCTTTTACTTTGTGCCTCACAACAAACATGAAACAGGAGCCATTATCCCCACTTCACAGATGAGGAAACAGCTAGGCAACAGCTAGAAGTAGCAGGGCCAAAATTCCAATCCAGGCAGCCTGGTTTAATTACATGGGCCTACGGAGTACAATCTAGTGGAAAATTAGGATACACAGGAAGAAATCAATTGAAGGACAGAGCAAAATGATAACTGAAGAGTCAGACCTGGGTCTTACTCTGTGTTTGGGGTCTCCTACTATAAACAGCTTTTTGGCCTCAGGAATGTAGATGACCAATTCTTGTGAGACTCCTTATTCATCTGAGAAATGGTGTGTGTGGGGGGCGTGCAGTGAGACCACGTGAATCTCTTGCAGCTCCCCTGTCCTTGTATTTAGGGAATAGCTCTAGAAACATTTATAACAATGCTACCTGGGACAGCTCGTTCCCAAGGTCTTAAGGGCCAGAAGGGGACAGTGAGTAGGAATAGCCAAAGTCCCTTGGACGCAAAGTGACTCTATCTTCCCTGAGCTGCAGGGTTTCAGCCTGGAAGGAGACACCCTTGAAGGAAGCAGAGTGGAGTCCATCTGCTACAGGGTCACTTCCTTCAGGTTCTCACTCTGGTTTTCATTTAGGTCACCTACCCCCCCCCCCCCCAGTTTCTTCTGATAAACATGAACTGGAACTTTAAGCAAGCATATCAGTCAGGAGGGTCTATGGGCTTATGGAAGTTCTGCTCTACCTAATCCCAATCACAGGAACCCTACATGCAAGAACCCTACAGGAAGAACTCTGTGTATAATAAAGCTCTATGACTCTAACTTCTCCCTCCATTAACCTCCTTTTCCCCTTCTATCAATATCCCTCCATCTTGGAACGCAGGCCAGAGCCTGCATGTGGCTTGTCCTGTCTGCATGCACTGGGTTGCAATCCTTGCTTTTTCCCAAATAAATCCTTCGTGGTGACAAAATACCTAGTCGGTATTATTTTTCAGCCGATTTTTCAGCCGACATGCAACTGCCTGTTCCTGCTTTTCCTTTTTCTCTTTTTCCGATTTCCTTTCTCCTTCCGGTTTTCCTTCTTTCCTCCTATTCCCTCTCTCCTTGCTTCTCCTCTGACATAAGGGCCCCTAAGTTTTTCTCCTGCACCCTCAGGCTGCCTTTATTCCTCTCTAGCAAAGTGAATCCGGAGCTTTGATTTCCCCTTTTCGTACCGGACCGCCCTCCCCGCTTCTCCCCATCCTTCCCCCGCCCCCGTGATTGGTGCTATAGTTTCCTCTCTACTCTTCTCGCTGACTCGTGCTTCACTCTCTCCCTTCGCTCCTCGGTGGTTCCTGCGCCTCAATACCCCCATCCTCCTCCACCGAGTGTGCTGTGCCTCAATTTCCACTTTTTCCCTGGCCACCTCAGGGATCCCGCTAGGAGATCCCAAGATGGCGCCCATAGCCTCGCTCCGCCGCCTTGACGTCATCGCGCTGCCCTCCCCTCCTGAGCCCTCAAACGTATTCGACGAGGAGGTGGAGGAGGAGCATCCTCTGGGGCTTTAAGGAGGCGGGCACTATCAACCCCGACGCTCCATGCTATTGGTTCAAGCTGGGAGACGTGAGCGCCGATTGGCCAAGCGATAGGGGCCAGACGGGCGATGATTGGGCGCGTTCGACCATCTGCCGGGCGGCCGAGGACGAGGGTGGGAGGGGCGTTGCTGAGGGCGATTGGGGGCGAGAGCGAGGCTGCGGAGCAGGCGAGAGGCGACGGCGGGAGCTAGAGAGGGCGCAGCGCTAGGGTGGCCGCGCAAGGGGAGTTGCTGCCCGGGCCTGGGTCCGGGGCATGCGAGACGGCGGAGGCGGGTGAGTGCGGGCGGGCGCGCGCGCGCGCGCGGAGGGCCGGCCCAGCTCCCCTCCCTCCCCTGCGGCCTGCTCTCGCCACCCCCGCCTGCGCACTGAGGGCCGGAGGGGGCCGCGCGCCCGCGGTGAGAACGGAGCGGCACCAACGGCCGCAGGGCGCGCGGATGGCCGGGCGGGGGGCCGGGCCGGGGTGGCGGGTGGGGAAGGGGTCTAGAGTCGTGTGAGGGGCTGAGTGAGGAGGGGCGGGCTCAGGCTGGGGGCTGGGAGGGACCAGGGTGGGAAGGGAGGCGTCAGGAGGGTCCCCAAGGCTCCTTGGGGTTTCTGGAGCAAAGGGTTTGGCTCTGGGACAGTCCAGAGCAGAAAGGGGGTGGATGGTTAGAAGGCACTTGAGTGCCCGGGAGGGGTTTAATACGTGAGAAAAGAGGTAATTTACTTAATGTAAAGAGAAGATCGAGTTATACCGGGAAAGAATTAGGCCATTGAGAGGGGTCTTGGTGTGAAAAGATACTAGGAAACGGACATCCCCGGAGGGCTGATTTAGAGCTGAGGGAGAGGTCCAGGTGTGAAGAATGGGGTTACATTGATGTGACGAGGAGTTAAACCAAAGTGAAGGCGGGTTGGGTACCCTTGGAATGGGTTGGGGGGGGGTGTCTGTGCAAAGAAGTCTTGTTATGTGAAAAGGATGTCTGGGTATCCCTAGAATAGGTTGAGCGGAGGTAGTCCTTTTGAAAAGTACAGGGAATTAGGTCAAGGTGGAAAATGGGAATTGGGTCTCCCTGGAGGGGGTTAGGGTGGTGAGAAAGATGTGGGTAGGGGGGGTGTCTGGATATTGCTGAAATAAGAATGAGCTGTTAGATTGGTAGGAAGCTGGGGGTCTGGGTGTCCTCAGGGTATATGATAACGTGTGTGTCAAAAAATGTATACACATGACTTGTGTTCATCTTTTGGTATCGGTATAGAGTATTACAGCTTTTATACAGTTTTTTTCCTTTCTTAAAACGTGTATACATTTTTTCCGTATCCTCTGTGTATCTGGTGAGAGAGTCTGTATGTGAGGAAGAGGGAGCTGGCTATGCTTCTGTCTGGGTTAGGATCTGGTGGGGTGGGGGTTCTGCGTAACAGGAGAGAGTCTGGGTGTCCCTAAAGGGGACTTGGGCAGTGGGAGGGTCTATGTGTGAAAGGGGTTCAAGCCATTGTGAGTGGTAGTCTGGATGTCCCTGGATTGGGTGTGTGTGTGCGTGGGATCTTTTTGCAAAGAAAAGGAATTAAGTTGATGGGAAGACGATGTCTGAGCATCCCTAGAGTGGGTTAGGGTGGGAGGGGGTCTTTTTTCCAAGAAAGAAAAGATTAGATTAATAATGTGAAGGGGGGTTCTTAGTGACCCTAGAATGGTATATGGAGATGAGGGGTTTAAATCAGTGTGAAGGGATCTGAGTATCCCAGAGGGGTATATGAGTTCTCAGTGCAAAGAAATGGTGATTGATGTGAAGAGTGTCTGGGTATCCCAGAAACGTGAGTTAGGGTGGCAGGAAGGGTCTAGGTATGAAGAGTTAGTTTTTTGTGAAGATGGGTCTGGGTATTCTGAGTAGGGGGTTAGGGTTGTGGAAAAGGGCCTTGAAGTAGGGGGCCTAGGTTTCAGGGGGAAATGGTTATTAAGGTGGGAAAGTCTGGGTGTGGAGGTGGGTTAGGCCTATGTGAAAAAAGTTGATTGGGGGAAGGGATAGTTTGATATGAGGAACCTGGGCACCAGAGAGAGAGAGTTAATGTGGGTAGTAAAGGTTGTGTGTAAAGGAGAGGGATTGGCCATGTGAGGGTGCTGAAAGTGGCCAGATATTGGCCTAGTTTGAGTGGTTGAGAACCTGGGGGAGGGAGCAGAGGAGGAGCGAGGCAGGCTGAGAGAAGCAGGTGGTTAGGGCCTGTGTGGACTACCCTGGGCACCTGGGAGTAGGTATAGGGTAGTGAGTTGGTAAGGAGAGGAGTCAGTGGAAGGAGGTATAACTGGAAAGAACAGGGGTCCTTGAGATGGGTGGGACCTTGGGCCAGCTATGAGGCATGGGAGACGAGGGATTGGACAGGTTGCAAGGATCTGGTGGGTGGAGTTTGATGCAAGTTGATTCAGAAGTGAGACTTGGGTAGATTCACTGGAACGGCATTGCCAGGAAGGTGCTTGGTGCTGTTGTGTGTTTGGGAGAGGAAGGATTGTTAGAAAGGGGGGTGAAAGTGGCAAAGTGGAAGCAAAAAGTTAGATGGAGATGGAGATCTAGGTGGGAAAGAACTACCTCTGGGAGACTGAGGAAGCAGTGACCTAGTTGTGATTCGCCCCCACGTCTCCCCTCTCCCAGCCCAGGGCCTTACTGCTGCCATGACTGAGGAGTCGGAGGAGACGGTCCTGTACATTGAGCACCGCTTTGTCTGCTCTGAGTGCAACCAGCTCTATGGATCCCTGGAGGAGGTGCTCATGCATCAGAACTCACATGTGTCCCAGCAGCACTTTGAGCTGGTGGGTGTGGCCGACCCTGGAGTCACTGTGGCCACAGAGGCAGCTTCTGGCACCGGCCTCTATCAGACCCTAGTGCAGGAAAGTCAATACCAGTGCCTGGAGTGTGGGCAGCTGCTGATGTCACCCAGCCAGCTCCTGGAGCACCAGGAACTGCACCTGAAAATGATAGCACCCCAGGAGGCAGTGCCAGCTGAGCCCGCATCCAAGGCTCCCGCCCTGAGCTCCAGTACCATCCATTATGAGTGTGTGGATTGCAAGGCTCTTTTCGCCAGCCAGGAGCTCTGGCTGAACCACCGGCAGACGCACCTCCGAGCCACTCCCACCAAGCCTCCGGCCCCAGTTGTGTTGGGATCCCCAGTTGTCCTAGGGCCCCCCATGGGCCAGGCTCGTGTGGCCATGGAACACTCATACCGCAAGGCAGAAGAGGGTGGAGAAGGGGCAGCTGTCCCCTCTGCCGCTGCCACCACTACTGAGGTGGTGACTGAGGTGGAGCTGCTCCTCTATAAGTGCTCTGAGTGCTCCCAGCTCTTCCAACTACCAGCCGACTTTTTGGAACACCAGGCCACCCACTTCCCTACTCCTGCCCCTGAGTCTGAGGAGCCTGCCTTGCAGCAGGAGACTCTGACCCCATCACCTGCAGAGGTCCCCGTGACTCAGCCTGATGCCCTGCCATCCTCTGACCATAGTTACGAGCTGCGCAATGGTGAAGCCAATGGGCGTGATCGCCGCGGGCGCAAGGCCCCTCGGAGGAACAACAGTGGAGAGCCAGGTGGGGCAGCCACCCAGGAGCTCTTTTGCTCCGCTTGTGATCAGCTCTTTCTCTCACCTCACCAGCTACAGCAGCACTTGCGGAGTCACCGGGAGGGGGTCTTTAAGTGCCCCCTGTGCAGTCGTGTCTTCCCCAGCCCTTCCAGTCTGGACCAGCACCTTGGGGACCACAGCAGTGAGTCTCACTTCCTGTGTGTGGACTGTGGCCTGGCCTTTGGCACAGAGGCCCTCCTCCTGGCCCATCGGCGAGCCCACACCCCAAATCCTCTGCACTCATGTCCATGTGGAAAGAACTTTGTCAACCTCACCAAGTTCCTTTATCACCGTCGTACCCATGGGGTGGGAGGTGTCCCTCTGCCCACAACACCGGTCCCACCAGAAGAGCCTGTCATTAGTTTCTCTGAGCCTGCTCCCCCAGAAACTGGAGAGCCAGAGGCCACGGAGCCCCCCGTGTCTGAGGAGAGCTCAGCAGAGCCTGCTGCCCCAGGCACTTACCGCTGCCTCTTGTGCAGCCGTGAATTTGGCAAGGCATTGCAGCTAACCCGGCACCAGCGTTTTGTGCACCGGCTAGAACGGCGCCATAAGTGTGGCATTTGTGGCAAGATGTTCAAGAAGAAGTCTCATGTGCGAAACCACCTGCGCACACACACGGGTGAACGGCCCTTCCCCTGCCCAGACTGCTCCAAGCCCTTCAACTCACCTGCCAACCTGGCCCGCCACCGGCTCACACACACAGGGGAGCGGCCCTACCGGTGTGGGGACTGTGGCAAGGCCTTCACACAGAGCTCTACACTGAGGCAACACCGCCTGGTACACGCCCAGCACTTCCCCTACCGCTGCCAGGAGTGCGGAGTGCGTTTTCACCGTCCCTACCGCCTGCTCATGCACCGCTACCACCATACGGGTGAATACCCCTACAAGTGTCGTGAGTGCCCCCGCTCCTTCCTGCTGCGCCGGCTGCTGGAGGTGCACCAGCTCGTGGCCCACGCTGGGCTCCAACCACACCGCTGTCCATCCTGTGGAGCTGCCTTCCCTTCCTCACTGCGACTCCATGAACACCGCTGTGCGGCTGCTGCTGCCCAGGGCCCACGGCGTTTTGAGTGTGACACCTGTGGCAAGAAAGTGGGTTCAGCTGCTCGGCTGCAGGCACATGAGGCAGCCCATGCAGCTGCTGGGCCTGGAGAGGTCCTGGCTAAGGAGCCCCCAGCCCCTCGGGCCCCGCGTGCCCCTCGCACACCAGTTGCCCCTGCGACGACTCTTGCAGGCACTGCCGCTGCAGCCCCAGCAGCCCCTGCCCGACGCCGGGGCCTGGAGTGCAGTGAGTGCAAGAAGCTATTCAGCACGGAGACATCGCTGCAGGTGCACCAGCGCATCCACACAGGAGAGCGGCCGTACCCGTGTCCAGACTGCGGCAAGGCCTTCCGTCAGAGTACCCACCTAAAGGACCATCGGCGCCTGCACACAGGTGAGCGGCCCTTTGCCTGTGAAGAGTGTGGCAAGGCCTTTGCCATCTCCATGCGCCTGGCAGAACACCGCCGCATTCACACGAATGAGCGGCCCTACTCCTGCCCTGACTGTGGGAAGAGCTACCGCTCCTTCTCCAACCTGTGGAAGCACCGCAAGACCCACCAGCAGCAGCATCAGGCAGCTGTGCGGCAGCAGCTGGCAGAGGCAGAGGCTGCTGTCGGCCTGGCTGTGATGGAGACTGCAGTGGAGGCGCTGCCCCTGGTGGAGACCATTGAGATCTACCCTCTGGCTGAGGCTGAGGGGGTCCAGATCAGTGGCTGACCCTGCCCATTCCCTCTGCAGCAGCAGCACGCTCTGTTGCTGAAGAACCTCCTCCATCGTACCCGTAAATCTCTGTATATACAGCACCCCTTTCTCCACCCCTCCCAACCGTTGTGTAAGTTCTGTAACTGGATTTATTCTCTTCTGAGAGGGGTGCTCTGGGGTCCTTGACATGCATAAAGGTGCCCGCCACCCTTCCACCTGTTAGCATTGGTGACCCCAAGGTGAAACAGTTAATAAAGACTGAATTGGACATTTAAGTGCTTTTGGCTGGCCTGGCTGTGTGGGGTGGAATTTGGGAGCCACGAGCTGGTCTGTCTTCTCATGGCTGCGTTCCCAGCGTCTAGAACGGCCTGGCAAGGAGTAGGACCTCAGTAAACATTTGCTGAATGTTTACTGAGATGGACTTGAAGTCCAAGGGCTTGGCTCCTGAGGACCTGGGACTTCATTCTTGTGCTAGATGGAGGCAACATGGCTCTCTTGCCACTAGAGGTCCCCACAGCTTTGCAGAAAAGCCTGAAGCTGTTTTTACTGGTGGCAGGAACATTTGGGAAAATCTTCACTCTTCTCACCACCTCTGTCCCCCACCTCCTGGCCTGATGTGAGCCATCTCCCTTGGAGCATCTGGCTTTCTCACTATGAATTCCTAAGGGTACGTGTATGTCTGGGAGAGGCATGATCTCGGGTGGTAGAGGAGGGTGACTCCAGGAGCCCCCAGACCCAATTGAAGTTGGAGAAGATTCTGAGTAAGGGTTGGCTGGGGGAAGAAGCCTTATAAGGGGAAGGGCCTTGATACCCACCTAGAGTTGAACTCTAGCTCAGCTAACAGATGTTTGTTGGGAGAGCGGTGGTTGGGGTGGCTGACTAAAGTTTGAATGTTTAGTTTGTCTCAAATCCTTCCTACATTTTTTGGAATCATCTTCAGACTGATGCTGTGTAGAGAACATTTTTACAGGGAAGGATTCCAAAGTCAAAAGCAGTAAGGTGACTTGCCCTAAGTCATTCAACCCAGATAGTGCAGAGCTTGAATTTAAGTCTAATTTCATTTGGTTTAATCACCCATATGCTTTCCTCTACACTCTGCTGCCTTCTTCATACTTGGGAGAGGGCAGGGGGAAAGGAGATGGAGTGTGAGACAGGTGGGAATACTCAGTAGCTATGGTAGTCTTCTTTCTAAGAGCCACACCCAAAAAAAAACCACCCCTCCTCCCCCCCATAAGATTACTCCTACTCCAGTCTTTTTTTGGGGGGGACGAGGGGGAACAGTGTTTTTCCAGGATCCATCAGCTCCAAGTCAAGTGGTTGTCGTCTATCTAGTTGTGGAGGGTGCAGCTCCTTGGCCCGTGTGGGGATTGAACCGGCAACTTTGATGTTATGAGCCTTGCGCTCTAAACACCTGAGCTAACTGGTCTCCCCCTACTCCAGTCTTTTTGTTGAAGAGAATTATTTGGAACACTAATAGAATTTTTTTTTTTTTTTTGAGGGCAGTGTCACTGGCCCTCATATGTGGGACCCGAACCAGGGCCGCAGGCTTTCCAAGCCAGCGCTTAACCGCCGTGCCACTCGGCCGGCCCTAAGTTTAATTTCCCTTTTTTTTTTTTTTTTTTTTTTTTAGCTGAGCCATCCTGCCACCTGTTGGCAGCTCAACAGCAACTCAGCTCAGTCTGGCATCGAACTGCTGTTGCTCAGAGCTCAGCTGGCACTCTTAAGCGAGCTCTTAACCAACTGAGCCACTCGGCCGGCCTTGGAACACTAATAAATAAGAGGTAAAAGGGATGCTGTTTGTAGTGATCCCAGGGGACAGGCCTGAGAACTGCCCACACAGTCTCCGCATTACTCGACTCCAACAGTCCTGTGGTGCACCCTCTGGGCAGTGCGGCTCTGAGACAGACTGGGTTAGCCTGTGGCTTGGGTAAGAAAATGAGGGCTCAGAGAAGGGAGAGACTGAGGCCACTCAGGTGGTGGAGCCAGGCTAGAAACTCAGGAGTTAGCTCACCTAATTCCATTAAGAGAGGGTTTGTGGGCTGGCCGAGTGTGGTGCAGTGGTTAAGCGCTGGCTTGGGAAGCTAGCGGCCCTGGTTCGGGACCCACATATGAGGGCCAGTGACACTGCCCTCAAAAAAAAAAAAAAAGGGCCAGCTGAGTGGCGCAGTGGTTAAGTGCTGGCTTGGGAAGCCAGCGGCCCCGGTTCGGGTCCCACATATGAGGGCCAGTGACACTGCCCTCAAAAAAAAAAAAAAAAAAAAAGCTGTCTTTCTTTTGGGCCGGCCGAGTGGCGCGGTGGTTAAGCGTTCGCCTGGGATGCCAGCGGCCCCGGTTCGGGTCCCACATATGAGGGCCAGTGACACTGCCCTCTTAAAAAAAAAAAAAAAAAAAAAAAAAAAAGGGGTTTGCTACATTATGCTTGCTTTAGACATTGTTTAAAAATGCACCCATTTGGGGGCCGGCCGAGTGGCGCATTGGTTAAGCGCTGGTTTTGGGATGCCAGCGGCCCCGGTTCGGATCCCACATGAGGGCCAGTGACACTGCCCTCTACAGCTAACAACAGCTCCACCTGGAGCTGGGCTGTGCGAGCCCCGGTGATGGTGTGGGCTGCAGCCCCTGCTGCAGTGGGCTGCCATAGGCTACAGTGAGTGGCCCGCAGCCAGCGTGAGCGGCTGGCAGCCAAGCGTGAGCTGCCAATAGCCGCGATGAGCGACATCCAGAGGCCAGCGACCGATCTGCCTCATCCGGGAAGAGCGCAATGACAATACCAACAGTGAAGCAACATCCTCCGCAACTAAACTGAAGAACAAGAAGACAGCAACTTGTCTGTTCCCCTTCCCCGATTCCCCAACGCTGTTCCCCTCCACCAAATCCCCAATAAAATCTTTAAAAAAAAAAAAAATGCACCCATTTGGTATCTTGAGCTCTTAATGAAGAGCAGTTATCTGTTAAGCAGTTTTGAGCCAGAGAATATTGATCCTAGGCACCACCTTTCAGGAACCTCATACCCTGCAGAGAGGACTCAAACCAAGTTAGCCGAGCACGCCAGACCCTCTTAATCACCAGGTAGAAAGCGTCCTCAAACGGCCTCCTCTCCAGAAGAGCTATAACATCCTGACAGTCATGCCAAATCAGTGCTTCGGACAATTGGAGGATTTATGCTTGCAAAACCAGATAAAAATGAGGCTGAATGAAGAAAGCGGGGGTGGGGGGGGCAGCCGAGTGGCTCAGTTAAGAGCGCGAGCTCTGAGTAGCAGGATCGCCAGTTGGATTTCTACGTGGGCCAGTGAGCTGCGCCTGAACTGAGCTACCACTGAGCTGCCAACAGGTGGCAGGATGGCTCAGCTGGTGAGAGCACGTGCTCCTAACAACCAGGTTGCTGGTCCAACTCCAGCATGGGATGGTGGCTATGCCCACCTGCAACTAAGATGGAACATGGCACCTTGAGCTGAGTGGCCATGAGCTGCCAGTGGGTGGCCAGATGGTGACTGGACTTCGAGCTGAGATAGCTGCGCCCTCCACAACTAAGATTGAAGGACAACAACTTGGCTGTTCCCCTTCCCCAATTCCCCAATAAAATCTTTTTCAAAAAAAACAGTTGGGGGGTGGCTGCTAGGTAGTTTAGTTGGTTAGAGCGCGTGCTCTTAACAAGTTTGCCAGTTTGATTCCCGCATGGTGGGCTGCGCCCCCCTCAACTAGAATGAAAACAGCAACTGGACTTGGAGCTGAGCTGCGCCCTCCACAACTACATTGAAACAACTACTTGACTTGGAGCTGATGGGTCCTGGAAAAACACTGTTCTCCAATAAATAAATTAGAAAAAGGATGGGAATGAAAAAAAAACAGGGTGCTGGTTGGCCCCCTCAGAGAAGAAAGGTTCTATGACAATGGGGTGACCATCTTTCGTCTATTGTGGTTCCTTTCTAGAGCCTCTAAAGGAAATTTTAGACCCCACCCTAAGAAAAGTTCGTGTGCAAGCATGTTTATGAGCAAGACTCATTGTTCACCATCACCCTGCTGAAATGTCCATGGTCTTCAGTTGAACCACTTGTCCTAAAAAACGATGGCACTAATCAAACACTTGTTAGATGCTGGGGTTTGAATTGGAAAGACAAAGTTTCTTGAAATTTACCAGGTGTTAGGCAAGTCCCCCAGAGGTTGGATCCAGCAAGCACATCTGGGTGAGACCCAGGAATCCGTTTTGAACACACTAGCTCTGCTGCAGGTGACTTGCAGACACCTAAGAAGAGCCTTGCATTGCCAATTTATAGCTGGATATGGGAGCTGCATAAGCAGAACCGTCACGGGAACAGGACAGGGGTCCTGTAGTGCCCAATGTGTTTTTGACAAGAGGAGGCCCAAGTGTGACTGTACAGGGGAGGGCATGTGGAGCAGTTGGACACTCACAGGGCTATAGGTGGGTGCCTAGTTCAGCTCCAGATGCCCTGAGGTGTGCCATCTGTGCTTGTCACAGGATGGCCTGAGTGACAAAGAACTTTTGGGTCTGTGGGTTCTGACCGCACCACGCTGCAGGCAGAGGCTGGACTGAATGACCTTGGGGTATTCTGAAACTCCATCCCAACATCCCATTTCCCCATCCCTGCTGACTTGTCTTTCAATCTTGCCAAAACGATGCAGTGCTAATACCTTTCATCTTTCTAAATGATCCAAACGCTTTCACTCTTCCTTTCTCTTCTCTATTTCTCACTGTTTAATTTGCAGAATCCCAACACCTGAGTGCCAGGCATACATCAGAGGATAGAACAATGACAAGAGACATGATGGCAGTGAGAAAACCCAGTTGAGTTGTAATATCATTTCTGATTTTCAGTGGTGAGGACTTGGGATCAGCTCATGGCCTGGCCTGTGAAGTTGCTGTTCCTGCCAAATGGCTTAGTATGGGCAAAAAAATTTGAGAAGGAGAGTAATGTCGCTCTGGAAGAGAAGGGGCTGTGTACCTTGTATCACTAGACAACTTCAAAATCAACTCGGTTTTTAAAGGGTCTTGTTAGTCTTCTGGGGATGGAATTGCGGAAGTACTCCACTGCTTTCCTGACTTGCTAGTGGTTATCATTTATTAAACAGTGTGCTGGAGATCTGTCCTAAGCACATCATCACATCATTTAATTCTCACAACCCCAGGACAGGTATTGTCCCTGTGTTATAGATGAGGACATTGAAGTTCAAATGAAGGTCACATATCTATAAACTGGCAGAATGGAGATTTGAATTTAGGAATCTGAATTCATCCAAAGTTCTGAGGCTTGGGTTTCTCATTGGCAAAAAAAAACAAAACACCAAAAAACTGCTCAGGTCTCACTTCTGAACATATATTCACTGTGGTAAAGGCCTCCCTTCCCCAACACACATAACCCACCCCTATACCCCGATTCCCCACCACCCTTCCCAGGACAGTGAGGAGACCAAGGAGAGCAGGCAGTATTTCTCTCTGTACAGTTTTTAATTTTTTATTTTCTGATGTTGTTCAGATGAATGACACACTCAAGTTACAAAAATGGGGCCTTAAAAGAAGCACATTGTACAATGAACAAGCAGATTGGAGTAAAGAACACTGAAACGCTAACCCGCTACCACGAGAAGAGACAGGAAGGGGGTACAGGATGGGAAGGGAGGGGCTACCAACACAGGGGTCAGACAGAACCGAAAGGGGGGCTAACTTGGTGAGAATGGAGGAAAGGCAGGTCTCTTCCAGGGCCTACTGAATTTTGGATGCCACTTCTTGGTCCCCCTTGCCCACTGATCGCCACCACCTCCCATTCCCCATTCCAACCTGGTCATTCAAAGGAGTAGGTGAGAGACACCCACCTCAAGGGCTGAGCCAATCAGATCTTTACCTGGTGGGGTGGTCACCTTGCCCTAGGGCAGCCTTGGATTTGGGAGGTGATGGTGGCAACAGTGGGACCAGAAGCCAGGAAGGAGCCAGCAGAGTTGATCAAAGATCAGGCCCCTGCTTTTTCCCAAAGACTCCTTGGCCCTTCTGCACCCCACCATACTCCAAAGGCCCTCTCTACAATTGTAATTTGTCGAGAAAGGCCCCCAGTCACCCTGCAATTATATAAATAAATAAATACTGAGCCCCTGGGATTGGAGGACAGGCTGGGGGAGGGGCAGCAGGGGAAGAGGAAAGGAGAGGGCGGAGGGGAGGGGTCACAGACATAGTAAATAGTTGTCTCCATCCCAGCAACACTTCACTCTGGATTTTTCTCTCCTTTTTGTGTTTAACAAGGAGCTAACATCTCAAGGACAAATACTTAAAAATATACATTATTTTTTCTTTTTTTGTTTCGCCTTTGTCATCGTCATCTTGCTTTGGAGACTGCTGAGGTCAAAGTTCAAACCGCACTTAGGAACTGCGGCTTGGAGTTTTTGTGTATTTTTTTTTATTTTTATTTTTTAATTTTTTTCACTTTTTTTTCCAACGTATAAAAAGGTAGCGGAGTTGTCTGTGGGTTTTTTTTTTTTAAATGGTTAAATCTTTGGTTTGTTTCTTTTTTCTCTTGGAGGCCTTTATCTCTCGCACTTGCCTTTCCCACTCAGAGGCCAGTGGGGACCCGCGTGTCTCAATCTTGCTCAGTCTGTCTCACTCTCTCTCTCTCACTCAGTTCCCCTTACCCTGGGCTAAAGGGAGAGAGGCACCCTGGGATTTGGGTGGGTGAGGAAATCGAGTCAGGTCAGGTCACCCCCTACGTGGCTAGTCCCTTACCCTATCTTCTCAGGGTGCAAGGCTTGGAGAACCTCCCTTGGCCCTCCCCAGGGAAGAGATGTATGGGAAACTCATCCTTCCCGCTCCTGATCTTAGTCTCAACTCATACAGGGGCCTGGGTTCCCCAGCTCCACCCACCCCTACTTACACCCCAGCCCCTCCCTCCCAGAAAGAACAGAGAAATGTTTTAGTTACTGGCATTTTTTTTTTTTTTTGGCACAATTTAAAGGTCCACTATTAGGGTAGACCCAGCCTCTGTCCCTCCCTCAAGTAGGAGGTCATGATTGGGGAGAAATTCAGAGGGCTCCCTATTTCTCCAATCCAGTCATCTTCCTCTCTTCCTAGCCCAGGCCCCTGGCCCCCCACCTCAGAAATCTCACCTAGCCCAGAGCCTGGCCTGGAGTCTCCCTTCCCAACCCCACATAATGTTCCCCAATCCCCCCAACTCTCTCACACACAGACACACGGACACAGGCTCTGTACAGACCACAAAATAAAAACGATGAGATAGTTTTGTTTCCCGGAGTCAAGACGGGGGACTGGAGTGGAAAGGGCAAGAGGGGGGTGGGGGGCATGAACCCCCCCATCACCTTCCCAACCCTGGCTCCCTCCTGCCCCCCAACCCCTTGCCCTGGCTGGCCCCCAGCCAACGATATTTGGTTTCCTTTTTTTAACATTAAAGTTCTATGAGGTATTTGGTGCCTTATCTCGAGTCCTCAGGGGAGGGGGCCCAGGGGGGAGACCTGGAGCACACTTGCCCCTCCCTCCCTCCTACCCCCTTCCCAATATTTGGTTTCACAGCTGTAGTTAAAGCTTGGGATTTGGTTATTTTTTTCCCCCTCCCAGGAATTTTCTTTTATTCTTGTTTTTCTTTTCCTAGTTATGGGGGTTGGATGGGGCAGGTCCCCACCACCCCGGCTGCATGGGGGTCCCTCCACCAGTGTCAGGGCATCAGCCCATCCCTGCCCCCTGCTTCCTCCTCTGCTCTCTGCCCCACTCCCCCCACGCTGGGGTTGGGGAGAGATCTCAGGTGGCAGGACTAGATGGGGAGGAAGCAGGATGAAGTGGGTGGTGGTGAGTCCTGGATTTTTTTTTCTTTTTCTTTTTTTTTTTAAATTTTTTTTTTCCTTTTTTTGGTCTGGAATCATAGTTTTTGAGTCATCTCCACCATGCCTTCCATGCTGCCTGTCTTCTCGGAGGGGTTTTTGGTTGTAATTCCTTTCACTTTGCTCTGCTCAAATGTCCTTCCTGTCTGTTCAGGAGCCCTTAGCCCCCTCTCCACCCTTGGGCTGCAGCCCAGGCCCTCTCGACAGTCTCTTCTCTTCAGGAAATAAAAATGGACACTCAGAGGTAGGGTGAGGGCAGGGAGTCGGTTCAGCGGAGATGCTTACATTCCGGCGAGGACGGGTTGGATGGCACACCAGGCCCCATCATTGGTGCCAGAGTAGGAGGGGCAGCCACTCCACTGCTGCCCAGACAAGGCACCCCAGACCCCCGCAACAGCCGAGTCTCTGCTGCCTCTGTGGCCCAGCCCAACAGGTTCATTTCCCGGGTGGGAGAAGGGAGATAAGAGAAAAAAAGAGAATGCTGAGGCCTCGGGGCGCAGGGTGGCGTCCGAGGCTCTGTCTGCCTCTCCTGGGAGTGTCCAGCAGCACTGCCCAAGTCCCGGGGTTCTCCCCTCCCTCTGCTCTGCCCAGCGAGGGGCAGGAGTCGAGGGGCCACTCTGATTTCCATGGCTCACGTCCTTCACAGCAACACTTTGGTTTGAGGAGACACAGAAAGAATGAGATTGATAGAGGCAAGAGAAGAACAAATGAAGAGGGAGAGAGAGAGGTAAGCAAAAAAAGGAGACAGGCGAGAGGACAGACGTAAGAGAATAGAAAAAAAATCAAAGGAGGAATCAAACCACCCGAAAGTTTGTTAGTTTTCCTTCGCCCATTCTTTTTGCCTTCTTATTCCTTTTCCTGTTTTGTTTTTTAAAGCTTTTTCAGTTGATTGCGGGGGGGCGGTGGGGGAGGGGAGAGGGCAGGGAGTGTGGGGTTCTTCACCCTGGTCCCTGACACCCTCTCTCAGCCCTGCCCACCAGCTTTCATCCGCCCAGGCTGAGGGACAGGCCCTGCCCTAGCCACCCCCTCCGGCTTTCCCGAAGACGATGTCCGTCCATGAGGTATTTGAGAAGAGAAAGAAGCATCCATCCTTCCATCAGCCTTGGGGACCAAGGGCCTGAACCACTGGGGCAGGGCTTGGCTCCACCTCGCGGCTCCTTCTTATTCTTGAAGAGTCCTCATCTTCTTTCCCTTAAATATATATATATATATATATAAATTCTTTTTTTCTCTAGTTTTAATTTATTGTTTGTTTGGTTTTTTGTTTTTGTTTTTGTTTTTTTTTGGTTCAAAACTTTGGCCTCCACAGTAGCAGGAGGGCAAAGTGGCTCCCAGCGCCAGCTCTCCTCTGTCCGTCGTCGAGATGTGTCCAGGGCTGAGCATTTAAACACAGGGTCCAGCCAAGACTCGAGGAAGGTTTTGTGGGAGTGGTGGCCACCACAGTGCCCTCTCGGATGGGGACCACAGGTCATGGCACTGTCCCTGCCACATGGACCCTGATGGAGACACCAACTCGAGGAACCCCACCACAGGGGTGCGTGCGGGTATGCATGTGTGTGGGGGAGAGGAAGAGGCATCTGCCAGTATCAGAGGGGCATGGGGGGTGGTGAGGTGATTTTTCTTTTTGGTTTCTGGTTAATGTCAAAGAACGTGAAGGATTCCCACGGATAGGCACTGGAATATGAATTTTTTTTTTTCAGGGAAACTGACAGACAAGGATGAAAAAAAGACAGCTTGAATGTCCTCACCTCATCCCCTCTTGCCTGGAACTTCTACCTTCCCATGCACTGGGGAGGAGGAAGATCCCAGAGGAGGGTGATGGGCTGAGGAGGGATGTATGAGAGCTAGAACTTGGCAAAAATGGCCTAGCCCACCCTTTAAAGGGAAAAGGGGAAGGTACAGGGGTGGAAAGTCATCCCAGGCCTTCCGCTGCATTCTCCCCTGGCTGGGGGGCAGGAGGAGATTAAAGGGAGACCCCCCCTTGCCCCAGTGGGGAAAGTTGGGGGCTAGGGGAGAGGGGGATGCATGGTAGGGACACATTCTGTTGAGCTCAACGCTAAAAATTCTGTACATCCTTTGGATGAAGCTATTGAATATTTGGTGTAAGGTTGTTCAGGCCCTTTCTCTTTCACCTTCTGGAAAAGAACATTTGGCAGGTGGTTCAAAGCCTACTCCTCTGCCCCAGGCTGTGTCCTGTCTTTGCTGGGGGCTGGGGCTAGGAGGCTGGCACATTCTCTTTTTCCTTCTCTGGCCCCCACTAGAGGAAGCAAGGTTGAGGGTTGGCCCCACTGCCAGGGGCTCCGTGAGGTCCGCCCTGTGAGGCTTAGGGCTTCTCGGCCCTTGGCTGGGGGTTCTTATTTGGTGTCGTAGCAGTGAGGGTGAGGTCTGGCTTGCAACTGGTATTTTTGGTTTGTTTGGTTTTGTGGGGGATTTTTTGTTTGTTTTTGGTTTTTTGTTTTTCACCTCTGGTTCCTTTGGGGCAGCTGGCTTCTGTTGTGATTATTTTTGGTTTTCTTTCTTCTTTTCTTTTCTTTCCTTTTTTGGTTGGTTGGTTTTTTTTTTTGTTTCGTTTTTTTGGTCTTTCCTCCCTTGTCGCTCCTGCTCCAAGGAACCTCTGCACCCCCACCACTGGCCGGGACCGAGGTAGGGGTCAGAGGAGTAGGAGGGGAGGTCTGGTGGGCCCTCACTCAGGCTTGGACCCTGCCTCCGGTCCCCCTGGGCCTCCAGGGGTCTGTGCTGCTGCCTCGCTGCAAGTGGAGGAGGATGATGACGAAGAGGAGGAGGAAGAGGAGGATGAAGAGAGGCCAGGAGACTTGCTAGAGATGGAGGCTGCCACAGCCGCAGCGGCTGCCGAAACCAGGCCCACGCCAGGTGGGGCACTGAGCAGGGGCAGCCCGGCGTGGTTCAAGAAGAGCGGCGAGGTCACCAGGCCAGGGCTCCCTGGGGCCGCACTGGCTGCCCCCAGCACCAGGTTCCCGCTGCTGTCAAGGCTGGTAAGGGGCAGGGTTCCACCAGAGGCCAGGGCTGGCGGGGAGAGAGAGAGGCCGGGCTGGGGGTGCCTTCCAGCATTCTGCAATGTCCCCTGTCTTCCCATTGGTCCCACTGACCCCCATCAGCAGCCCTCACACCTTCCCCAAAGGTGAGATGGGTATGAAGAGGAGAGCGATGCAGTGAGCAGGGGCAGGATGGCATGGCTGGAGCAGCAATGGGGGTGGGGGTGGGGCTCGTGGCCCCAGGGGGCAAGGCTGGTGACGATGAGAGTGACATGAGGCAGCACGCACCTTGGATAGTGGCCAAAGGGTTGTTGCTCATGAGGGCTGGACTCAGCCCGGAGCTCAACCCCACCATTGTGCTTCTGCAAGAGGCAAAGCAGAAGCATTAGCAGGGGCGGGGACTCAGCTCCCCACCCGGGAAGCAGCAGTGACCCTTCTTCTCCCCCACAGCCTCCCCACCAGCAGCTGCCCACTTACCCCGCGCTGGGGTTCAGGCCCGACAAGCCGATAGCCGAGTGGCTGCCTTGAGGGCTGGGATTTGTGCTGTTGGTGGTGGCGGGGGGTGGGGGAGTGACAGAGGGGATGGAATTGAGGGGGGGCGCGGCCCCGCCCCCGCCCCCTCCGGCTGTCCGGCTGGGGTGGAGAGTCCCCACAGCTGAGGATAAGGTAGTAACTGCCAGAGAAACAGAGAGAGAAGGGGATTTCAGCTTCTGCTTGTCCTCCACTCCCCCACCCAATACTCCAGCCCTCTTTTCCCAGGGCCATTTCCGTCACGGTGACAGCAATCCCAGTAATCCCAGTAAGAGTAGTGTCACCCACTGAGTCTGTGCTCTGTGCCTGGAGTGTGCTAGCACCCCATATACCCTGCCCTGAACCTCATTACCCCTGAGCTTTTTTCTTTTTTTTTTTTTTGAGGGCTGTGTCACTGGCCCTCATATGTGGGACCGGAACCGGGGCCGCTGGCTTCAGCGCTTAACCACCGCGCCACTCGGCCCGCCCAGCCCTGGGCTCTTTTTATACAGACAAGAACGGAGGGCGCCCAGAAGACAAAGTCCTGTGGCTCCCTCTAGGGGCCAGGCAGGGGAGTGCGGCTGTGCACGCGGGGCTTTCGGCTCAGCAATTGGCAGGTTGAGAGGGCTCAGAGCCCAGGCCAGAGCAGCAATTCCTGGCTCTGTCCCGTCCCAGCTGTGCCCTTGGGGAACTAACTTCACCTCCCTGGCCTCATCTGAAAAATGGGTATAATTAATAGAACCTACCTCATAAAATGGATGTGAGGATTAAATCAGTCAATATTCTCTATAAAGCATTTAGAACAGTGCCAGGCTCACCCTTACTACTTTATAAGCCTCCACTTATTACTTCCTAACCTGGGAAGAGGCAATACAGTATTTGTTTTGTATTATTCTTATGTATGGTATTAAACACGCCCTGTCCCAAGAAGGGGGAAAGGAGGGCTTTGTACAAAAGTGTGCGTGTGTGTGTGTGTGTGTCACACACTTGTTTGTATATATGCACGTATATAGCTTCTGAATATATTATACATTCACAGTAATTTTATAAAAACTGAGACCAACAGTTCTCAGACAGGTAAGTCACCTCTGGAGTTCACATAGTTTATAAATGCCAGGAACAGAACCCAAGTACATCACCTTTAAGCAACCTCATGCTTTTCTCAGGAAATCATGGAGATGAATGCCAGTGGCTCTGACCTGGAGGGGTGAGGCTGCCCTCTCACCTGTTTTCCCTGCCCCCTCATCCCCAGGCTCAGCCTTGAGACCCACAGATGCCCTGAGCCACTTGAGACCCGTGGGCTCAGGCCTGCACTGTGTTCTCCACCCCAACCCCCCACCATCTTCTGCCTCCCTGACCTGTTGTGCTCAGACTGCTGGAAGCTTGGGACATCGGCAAGGTCCCGGCACCTCCCTGGGGTGTGACCTGGGGAGAGAGGAGAAAAGGCATGGTTAGGCCACTGTCTCCCAGCAGCCCCCTTGGTTGCTCCCTGTGGGTATGACCCTGTTCCTCTGCCCCCAGGATGGGAAAGGAGGGGCTCAGGGTACAATGCTGTTTATATTGTGTCAGGTGCTTTCCAGCATATGTTTATTCACATGTGCCCTAGGTGACCTGAGCAAGAAGGAGTAATTCCCATTGGATGGGCTGCGTCTCCTCTGACACTATCCAGGTCTGAAGTGTGTGTAGGGAGTGGGTATGACGATAAGTTGTGCCTCTGCGTCAGGCTGTTGGGATGTCATATGGCTTGATTTTCTGGGATCATCCACCAGCCTCCTTCTTGGCCTCCCTGCTTCCAGTCTCATCCTTCCATCAGCCTCAGAAGCCTCAATCTAAATGTGACCCTGTCCTTCCCCAGCTCAAAACTCCTCCTTAGCTCCTCACTGCCCAAGTTCAAGCTCCTCAGAATGTAACTTGGATGTCTGGCCACCCCCCCCACACTGCCCCCACATTCATTCATATACATTCTGGCTCCAACCACACTAAATTGTACTGGAATTCCTCAAATAGGGCTTGACACACTTTGGCCTGTAGGTCTTGTGCACCCCAGTTCCTTTGCCTGTCCTTCACTTAGCTGGCTAACTCTCTTGTCCTTTATGACTCAGATCAGACAGTCCCTCCTATCTCCACATCTTGGCAATGGGGTGGGGGCTCCTCTGGGCCCCTTGCTCTTCTCTGTAGTGTCACATCCCTTTCCACATTAGCTAGAAAAAAGGCACCCCCATGTGTCTAAGCCCAAGTGGGTCTGTGTGTGGCTGTGTACCTGAGTGCACACCCAGAGATGTAATGATGTCCCGGCCTGTGTCTGTGTGGTTATGAACCTGCGTATATGGGATGCCTACATCCCCTACCTGGTATCTATCCCTGTGTGACTATGTCCTGTGATAACTGACTGTGTCGGTATGTGTCAGTGAGTGCTTGTATCTCCCATGTAAGACCAGAGTTCTCTGGAAACTATGTGTCCCTGTGTGACAGTACTCCATCTATGTGACAGCCTGTTCCTAAAGGTGACTCTCCCTGACTCTGTTCTAGGCCCTGTGGACAACCAGGAAAATTGTGCTTCACACAAGGTGCCTGCAAAAGGGCAAGGGGAGGGGGTGGCTGAACTTTGTGCCCCCATCCTCCAGAGGGCCTCTGGTACCAGATGAGGGCTATAGCTGGCTGGCTTCCCCGGGCTGGGCAGCATGGGGGCCGCACTGCAGGGGTTGATGCGTTTCTCCTTCTGGCGCCGGTTGCAGAACCAGACGCGGATCACTTCCTTCTCCATGTGCAGCTGCTCTGCGATCAGCAGGATCTCCTCTGAGGTAGGCTTCTGGTTCTGCAGGCAGAGGGCACATTAGCCTGGATCCCCCTCCGGCCCTTCCTCAGGGCCGTCCAGGACAAGGGACCGGGGGTGGGGTGGGGGGTGGGGGGGTGGAGGTGGGGGGGGCTCACCGCTAGAAAACTCTTCTCTAAGGCGAAGCGGACGTTTGTCTCGATGCTGGTCCTCTTCTTGCGTCTCCGGCCGGGGAGCCCATCGAAGCCCAGGCTGGGGCTGCTCAGCTGGTTGGGGCTGGGCAGGCTGGAGTCCACAGACATAGTCTCTGTGCCCAGGAGGAGACAAGGACATGAGAGGGCGCCTCCCGCGGCCCACCGCCCAGCTGCATGCCTGAGAGTCCCTGCCCAATCCCACCTGCGTCGTTGAGCCACTTCTCCAGGAGGGGCTTGAGTTTGCACATGTTCTTGAAGCTCAGGTTGAGGGCCTCAAAGCGGGAGATGGTTGTCTGGCTGAAGTCATTGCCATAGAGCTTGCCCATGGCCAGGCCCACGTCACCCTGGGCCGGTGGGGAGGGAAGAGAGCGGTGGTCAGAGTGGGGCCGTCAGGTACTGGGCTCGCCCCGCCCACGAGTTTGCCACGCCCCTCGCCCCCTCCCATCAGATGGCTATTCACTCCCCTCCACGACTTGACCACGCCCCCACTCCCCACGCCCACAGCCCGTTCAGCTCCTTGGCCCCACACCTGCGTGAAGCCCAGCTTGATGCGGCGTTGCTTGAAGGTGCGGGCGAACTGCTCCAGCTCCTCCAGGTCACTGGGCTCCTCGGGGTGGGATGGTGGCTCCAAGCATTTGGGGGGCTGCGGGTGCGAGAGGTGCGGTTCGGGCAGCGTGGGGCGGGTCACGGCCTGGTGGAGTGGGCAGGCGGGCGGGATGCAGGACGGAGGACCAGGATGGGGCTCAGCAATGGCTGAGCAGTGCCCCCCTCTTCTTCCCTGCCGTCCAGCCTCTTCCTGCAGACTCCCCTCCACCTCCCCACAAGAGGCCCCTCCACACTAGGCTGTCAATCTCTATCAAGGTTACAATCGGCTGCCCCACGTGGAGCCTCTCATTGCTGGAACTCTGCACATTCCTTCCCAGCCTGCAACTCCCAGTAGGAGGCCCGGGCTTCTTGCTCCAAGGGCCCTTTCCCTGGAGCTGGAGGCGGTAGTTAAATCCTCCTACCAAATGGAATCGAGGACAGACTCTGCCACGGAATTGCTGGGTAACTCTGGCAAGCCTCTTAACCTCCCTGGGCCTCAGTTTCACCCCTGTAGGATGGGAACAATCACAGCTGCTCTGCCTACTCCATGGTATTGTTGGGAGAGCTTGATTTAAAATGGTAAATTGCAAATAAAGTAAACGTATTTTTAAAAATAGATGGGAAGGGTGACTGGGAGAATTTACAAAGAAGCGACTGCTCTCTCTGGAATGTTTCATTTCCCTGAAAATAAAAGACCTGAAGCAGGTGATGGGTGCAGGGATGTTGGTCACGCAGGTCCTTGATCTGTTACCCAAAACCCTGGGGCCAGATATGTTTTGGAATTCAGGAAGTTTTCAGATTTTAGAAAGCTTATGTGGAACATATATGATAGATGGTTTGACCCCCACCTCCACCAAGGTCAAGGCATCAAACCAATTAACAGCTCTCAGCAGAGCCCAAATTACACAAGAGGGATAAAGAAAAGTCACATGCTGCCTCCAAGAAAAGTCACATGCCACCTCACATCAGGTTAAGACAGGTTTTGCAGCCAAATGACTTTTGGTACCCACATTACAAAAACAACTTGACTTTCCGAGCAGTTTTGGATATTTCAGAATAAGCCCTGTATTAGTCTCGAAACTTTTCGGGTTTTCTAAATAGTTCGTGTATTTTTTGAAAGGACTGTTAAAAAATGGGTAGGAGGGAACTTTGAAATCCGTAAAAGATCGTGAAAGATTGTTATGAAAGTCTAGAGCCCAGGCAGCAAATCAAGAAAGGCCATGGGGCCGGGCAGGAGGAGGCTGAGGTGGCTTGGAGAGCTCACACACTGCCAGGGAGACCTCCCTCCCCACCCCGACTCCACCCGCATTCACCTAGCCTTCTGCAGGCCCTGCTGCTGTGCCAGCAGGGTGCACTCAGTGGACACTCACCTGTGTGGGCAGCCCGGCCCGGGGCTGGGAGGTCAGAAGAGCTCCCTGGGTTTGCTGAGGTAGCTGGAATAGATTTGGCGTCGGAAGCAGGCCTGGGGAGACAAGAGGAACACATGGGGTGAGGAGTGAGGGGGACTTCTGTGGGGACAACAGAGAGGCCATCGGGGAGGGGCCTTACCTGGCTGACTCTGCTGGGCCTGCGGCAACAGGAACTGAGCAGGTGGCTGGAGGTGGTGACCTGGAACAAGCACCAGCTGCTGGAGCTGGAGGAGCTGCTGTATGTCCTGCCAGGGAGGGGGGTGGACAGAAAGACAGCCTGAGTCCCTCTGCCTCACCTAAGCACCAAGGGGTGCTGCAAAGGGCGGCCTGGCAGTGAGGGATGGGGCACTGGTCTCTGAGTGGTGTCCCTGAGCTAAGGGCACCCAGGAGACTTCTCCCAGCCCCGGGCTTCCAGAACATCCTACCTGGGCCATCCAGGAGGGCTCTTTATTTACCTTTTCCTTCTTGATGAAATATTTGCCTTGTCTTACATTCCCATGGAACAAATAGAACTGTTTAAAAATGTAAATCAGACCAAGTCTCCCCTCCTTTTAAAACACTCCCAAGGCAAATGACATTATGTCTGGAATGAGCTTTAAAGTTCTCCAGCACATAGTGGGTGAGGGAACCCACTTTGAGAACAACCACTTTGGGAAACTCTTGGCGCTGTTATGAGTTGAACTGTGTTCCCCATAAAAGGATATGTTGGAATCCCTACCCCCAAGCCCCCAGGGTGTGACCTTACTTGGAGATAGGGTCTTTGCAGATGATCAAGTTAAAATGAGGTCACTAGGGTGGGCCCTAATCCGTATGACTGGTGTCCCTATACAAGGGGCCAATTTGGACACACACACAGAGAAGATGATGTGCAGACACAGGGAGCAAACAGCCATCACAAACCAAGGAGAGAGGCCTGGAACAGATCCTTCCCTCCCAGCCCTCAGGAGAAACCAGCCCTGCCAACACCTTGATGTTGGACTTGTAGCCTCCAGAACTGTAAGACAATAAATTCCTGTTGTTTAAGACACCCAGTTTGTGGCTCTTTGTTATGGCAGCCTTAGCAACCAAAACAGGCACTATTTACTACAGCTGATTCCACGCCTGCATATAAGCCACAACAATGCGTACATGTGTTCACCAAGACGTGCTAGAATGTTCACAGCAGAGCCATTTGTAATAGCCAAAACCTGAAGATAACCCAAATACCTATCAACAAGTGAATGGGTAAATATAATTGGGATTCATGGAATGCTACAGCAACGAGAATGAGCAGGCTACAATCTACAATGACACAGCAGTATAAACTTCCCAAACATAATGATAAGTGAAAGGAGGCTGCACGATAGAGAACATCCTGTATGATTCCTTTTATGTCCCATTTGCATGTCAGAGGTTCGGAGGTAGAGACTAGAAGAGATCCCAGGGAGCTTCTGGGGAGCCACGGTATTCAGTTTCCAGATCAGGGGGCCAGTGACATGGGCATGCTCAGTTTGTGAGTATCACTGAGCTGTATATTTATGACGTGCACTTTTCAATATTTGTTATACTTCAATGAAAATATATATATATATTTTTTTTTAGCTGAGCCATCCTGCCACCTGTTGGCAGCCCAGTGGCTGCTCAGCTCGGGCTGGGCATCGAACTGCTCTTGCTTAGAGCTCAGCTTGCACTCTTTTTTTTTTTTTTTTTTTTTTTTTTTTTTTTTTTTTGGGCAGTGTCACTGGCCCTCATATGTGGGACCCGAACTGGGGCCACTGGCATCCCAAGCCAGCTCTTAACCACCACGCCACTTGGGCAGCCCTCAGCTCGCACTCTTGAGTGAGCTCTTAACCAACTGAGCCACTCGGCCAGCCCTGAAAATGTTTTTTTTTAAAGGGCAATGGGGCAGGGAAAGAGAAAAAAAAATCCAGTCTCTCCACCAAAAAAATGTAAGAGTATAGATGAAAGAGGTTTGGCAAAATGTTGGTATCTACTGAGCTGTGTAGAGATACATGTGGTTCCTGATATCGTTCTCTTTACTTTTAGGTTTGAACATTTCCAAAAGAAAAAGCAACCCCCGCCTCTGCCCCCGCCCCCTCCACATCCCCTCAAGTGGTTTCTTAGAACCATCCTTACAATTAAGCTCCTCACCTGGCCTCTAAGGTCCCTTATACTGAGGCCGGTGCTGGTCTTCCTGAACTCAACTCCTACCTCAGGACCTTTACACATGCTGTTCCCTCTGCCAGGCAGTTGTAGTTCTTACACTCCTGCCTAGATCCTCCTTGTCACTCAGGTCCTAACACAAAGTCACCTCTTCAGAGAGGCACTCCTTGACCACCTAATCTAAACCAGCCCACCACCACCCCTCCCTCTGTCCCCTATAATTCACCTCCTTCATAAGATTTATCACTATCTCAAGGAATTTCACTTTCTGTTGATTTGTTCATGGTGTGTCTCTTTCACTCGCCAGCTCCATGAGAATGTGATCTTGACTGTTTTGGTCACCACTGTCATCTCAGCACCTAGAACAGCATCTGGCACCCAGGAGATGCTCCACATGTATTGGGTTGTCGGAAAAGTCATGACATATTTTTTCTTTGTTTTTCATTGCAAAAATGAGTCATGATTTTTCCAACAACCCAATATTTATTGAATGAACCAAGACAGATGTTTCATAATTTACTTAACAACTATTATGTATAGTTGCAAGTTATATTGCTTACAGTTACAGTTTTTTTTTCCTTCTAGGAAATTGGGGTGGGGTGGGGTGGGCTGTGGGGTGACACATGCCCCTGAATTCCTCCCAATGTTATTATTATTCCAGAGGCCAATTTAATGTCCCAGGAAGTGAACCACTGGGAGGGAAATATAAGCAACTTGGCACAAAGAGCTCATTTCTCTAATACATGAAGAGCAATTTAAAATCAATAAGAAAAAAACTAATGACCCAGTAGTAACCTGATCAACAGATAGGTCTGGTGACTGCCCAGTGAAGGAAATACAAACAGCTCTGAATGAAAAAATATTCAGATTCACTCACAATAAAATAAACACAGCTATCAGATCAGCAGTGCATGACACATGTTAGTGCATGACACATGTTAGGGCATGTGGGGGAACTCCCCTGCACATCACTAGAGAGAAGGTAATTTGGCAATGTTTACCAAAATTACAAGTGCACATACCTTTTGACTCAGCCATTCCACTTCTAGGAATTAATCTTAGGGACATACTCACACATGCACAAAATAACCCCTCTAAAGGATACTCCCAGCAGCAAGCAGTATTTTAGCAGAAGAGTGGAAACAAGCTCAGTGCACAGCAGTGGAGGGCAGGTGAGTGCATTACAGTGAATCTTTATGATGGAATATTATGCAGCAATGAAAAATAACAGTATGCTCTTTGTGTCCTCATATGGAAACATCTCCAAGATGTCTTGTTGAATAGAAAGCTCAAGAGGCAGGACAGTGTACCCTGCCTGATATGCTACTGTTTGTGTTGAAAAAACTATATCTAAGTATCTGCTTGGGGATGCATGGGTTAGAGCTAGAAAACTATACCAGAAACTGGCAACACTAAAACAAACCCTTCTGTACCTCTTGACTGCTGACCATTTACCTACTCCAAATATAGAAATAAATATCCAGGTGTTCCATGCCCACCCACCCAGTTGAACAGTCATTTCTGCTCAGCATCCTTGCTCTTGCAGACATTGATCTTGCAACATTTCAAGGCTGTTCCCTGTCTACCTGTGAAGGCCTCTGCTTTCTCCATGTGCTTTGGAAAGTGGACGGAGTACCCAAAGCTCCTGACCTCTCACCTTTCTCATTCTTACTGTTAATCATCTAAGAATGCAGCTTAAGGGGTTTGAAGCCCCAGCTCTATCCTTGGAAACTGTGCCCATTCTGACTTCCCTTTCTCACCGCCTCCCCGCCCCACCAATAAAACTTGCATGGCTCCCTCTCTTCTACATGTGGACCAACCCTGAAGTGAGTGAAATTGGGTTTCAGGAACCCCCTACTCATTTACAATGGACCCTTCAAAACCCCATGACTAATTTGGTTTCATAATTTTGTCTCCTTTTTCTCTAAAAGGTCCAGCAAATTTTATAAACTTCAGACCCCACTAAACTACCTACAGTCTCCACACTGCATTTCTCATAATGCATTGCCTTTGGCCCTCTTGCATATTTTCCTCTGCTAGACGGAAATTCTAGAAGGCAGACGCCATGTCTCATTCTTCTTGAATCCCTAACACTTAACAGGGCATGGTAAATCCCATTAAATGCCCGCTGAATTAAATCAAGTAAGATCAGAAATAAAGTCTTATCACTGGTAATTTTCTGATTTCCTATAACCCTTAGCTTGTTAACTAAAATATTTGTTAACTCATGTCTTTCCCAAGCTTGACACTCAGTGAAAATTCCCCTTCCTCCTAGAAGACTAAAAGGGAGGCATCTGCAGATTTCTTTCTGAATCAGCAGGGAGAGGAAAAGGATGGGGAAGATCCCAATTTGCAGTGGGATCTCATGGTCTGAACGGAAACCTTAACCACAGCCCCATCCACCATTACTCAGACCAGAAATCTGGGGGGTGGGGGGAAGGGAGAGGGGTCAGCCTTGATTCTCTCCTCCCCTCCCTCTTCCCCATGCATCCAAAACATCTGCAAGTTCTACACATTTTCTGTGCTCTGAATTGTTTAGTGTCTGACAAAACCCACTGTCCCTTCTCAGAATTAAAAAATGCATAAAATAAAGTATATGGGCTTTCAAGTGAAATCAATTACCCTGAAATATAGTCATCGAACATATTTTATGATAATAGTAATCTATGGGCTTCTTTAATTAGCACATGATTATTTAAGATCTGAAGACTACTGTAATCTCAAAGCAATGAGGAGTAAAAATGATATTTTATTTGTTCAGGAAGGTGTCAAAGATGTTGAATCACCTTAACCTTTTTTTTTTTTTTTTTTTTTTTGAGGGCAGTGTCACTGGCCCTCATATGTGGGACCCGAACTGGGGCCGCTTGCTTCCCAAGTCAGCACTTAACCACTGCGCCACTCGGCTGGCCCTAAAAACGATATTTTAAGAGATCTACAACAACTGTATAGAAAATGGAAATAGCTGTGCACTCCATGGGTGACAAAGTCCAAATACTGCGTACACTCATGCTACAAGGAAATACTACGTTTTTGGTTAGAGGATAGTAAAAATAGAGACATAATTGCTTTCCCATCCAAGTTCATGGACCCCCTGAATCCTATCCACAGACCCCTTGAGGGGTGGTTTATGGAACCCAGGTTCCTGTTCTAAAATATGAACTGAATCAGATGGGTTTCATCACAGTTGTAATAAAAATACAACTCCTTGGTGTGGCCCTGTGTGACCCCTGCTTGCCTCTCCTTCCTCACCTCGCATCATCTCTCATTCCCTAACCCTGATCCAGCCATACTGGTCTCCTTCCTGTTACTGAACCCAGAAAGAGGTCCGCACCTCAGGGCCTTTGCATGTGCTGTTGCTGTGCACCTTCCTTCCCTTCTTGATCTGCACATGATTGGCTCCTCCTTATCACTCAAATCTCTAGCAAATGCCCCCTCCTCAGAGAAGCCTCCCCTGGCCACTCACACTTCCTTTTCTTCAGTTACTCTATTCCATTCCATTCTTTCTTTCCTTCATAGCAATTACTGGCTCCCTGTCTGTCTCCCCAACAAGAGTGGGTGTCAGCTCCATGAGGACACAGACTTGTCTGCCTTATTCTACACACAGAAAGGTGCCTGGGCACGGGCGATGCTCACTAAATGTTTGCTGACTAAAGGAATTAAAGAATGTGAAAGATTCTGGGTAAACAGCAAGCTGTCTCAGGACTGAGGTTAGCCAGTAGGAGGCCCCATTTCTCCACAATCTGGAGGCAGCATGAGATCTGAAGCCACTTGGGGGCGCTGTTTACCCCAAGTCAGATAGAGAAGTTACAGAAAGTGCAGAGATGCCAGTGGGGAGAAGGGCCCTTGCCAGGATGTTTAGTGGTCATCTGCTCACTCCCTAACCCATCAAAGCCGAGAAGGAATATGCCCCTTCTTGCTCATTGCTGCATTGTAATCACCTCCCACCCTTCACCCCAGTACAGGCATCTAACAGGCGATCGATTAATTTTCAATGAATGGGTGAGGTAAAACAATGGTGGCATTTCAGGGCCGACTGGCTGTGCTTTGTTGCATCTGGGTTCTGGGTCACAGATTGGGAGCAGAAAGGCTGAGACACATGGTTTATATGACACCTGGGTGACCTGGAGTGCAACTGCCCACTTTCCCACCTTAGTTCCACTTGGTCGGAGGAGAAAGCCACGAGAAGGAACTAGAGGAGGCCTAGGCCAGAGCGGCTGGCGGCGCCTGGCCCAGGTGCAAGCGCCTCACCCCGCACACAGGGTGGACAGCCCACTGCCCCATCACATGCCCCCACACTTGCTCTGGTAGCCACCACGACTGTTGGCATGCCCGTCGACACCCACTGGCCATCCCTGATCTGGCAAATTATGACCGTTCTAAGACATGCCTAGAGTTAAGTCCAGAGTGGAGAGGACAGGAAGGCATGGTGTCTGGAAGCCATGTAAATTATGTTATAATTGATTGTGCTCAAAATGAGGACGGGTTTGTCAGGGTAGGCTGAGCTGCCTGGGAAGGCAGTGAGCACCTATCTTGGGGGCCACCTGGATGAAAACGCACTCCCACCTGCCCAGAATGATGCAGAGGGTGTTCCCACACTGGGTGGCAGGATAGACTAGACGGGTGCAAGAGTCCCTTCCAGCTGAGGACTCGAGGGATTGATTTTGGCCCTTTTGCCTGCTTCTTGCTGTGTGACTTGGGGAAAAGCCAACTCTCTCTAGGCCTCGGCCTCTTTAACTGTATAGGGTGACGATGCATGGTGTCCTGGAAAGACCTGGGCTCTGGAGAGGGCCAGAAACCTGACTCTGTCCCTCACACACTGTGGGACCGTGGGCACCTTACCTTCTCTAAGCCTCAATTTCTTCAGGTGACACCTCAATAATTCTGACCTCAAAGGGGCTGTTCAAGGAATTAAATGAGGGCCTGCCGAGTGGTGCGGTGGTTAAGTGCTGGCTTGGGAAGCCAGCAGCCCCGGTTTGGGTCCCACATATGAGGGCCAGTGACACTGCCCTCAAAAAAAAAAAAAAGAAAAAAAAAGGGAATTAAATGAGACAACATGTATAGACTGTGTAGCCTGATCCCTGTTTACTTAAGTGGTTCTCCCTAAGTGGTAGTCATTATTACTGAGTCATTTCTCTCTCAGGGCCTCAGTTTTCTCATCCACAGACTGGGGGTAATAATGTCTAACTCTCCACGGAGTGGTTCTGAGCCCTGAGTAATGTTATTATCCACAAAGCATTTTGGAAACCACAACATGAGCATTTGCTACCCCTGTACACTCATATCATCCTCCTTCTCATCACTCCACGTGACCGTGAGCTCTAGAAGGAGGGAGCCCCATCTGGCTATCGATTCCATCCTCTTCCTGAAAACTCACAACTTACAGTGGCCGCCCAGCCTCTCCACCAAGCTCCAGCCTCACATATCTGTCTGCTTATTTGATGTCTCCACTTGGATGATTAATAGACTCTTCCCACCCTACCATGTCCAAAGCGAAAGTCCTGGTTCCCCACCCCAGCCCTTTAAAACACCCTGTTCCTCCTCATCTTCCCCATCTCAGGAAACCACCTCACCGCCACCCAGATGCTGAAGCCCAAGTCATAGGAGTCACCCTTGACCTATCCTATCTGTAAAAAATAGCACCCTGGACCCCCACCATCACCGCCATCTCCCACCCAGATGCCTAAAGGACTTCCCACTGGGCTCTGCTCGTTTCTACTCCATTCTCCCTGTGGCAGCTGGAGGGAGCTTTGTCAAGGGTCAATCGGATTGTGCCACTCATCTGTTTAAAACCTCCAATAGCTTCCCATCACACGTACACGTCCCAAACTCCTTCATCAGGCCCTACAAGACCCAGCCAAACCTGTCCCTGCCTGCCTCCCCCACACTTCTTGTCTCCCACTCACTCGCGCTGCTCCAGCCATACCACCTTCCTCTGTGCCCTGAACAAGTCAAGCTGGTTTCCACCTCAGGACCTTTGCACTTGCCATTGCCGTTTCCTAAGCTCTCCTCCTGGCTTCTTCATGACTGACTCATTCAGGCCTCGGCTCTCAAATGCCATCTTCTCAGTGAAACTTTTCCTGACCATCTTATTAAAAGTGGCTTCCTCCCTCTGCGGCACCACCCAGTTTCATTTTCTTCATTACACTTACTCTAACACTGTCTTGTCTTGTTGATTTGTTTACCTGTTTGCTGTCCGCCTCCCCACTAGAACATAAGGTGCTTAAAGCAGCCACCTCTGCCTTGTCACAACTGTCCCCTCGGGGCCACGAGTGGGTGCCCAGCATACACACGGTGTTCAATAAGTGTTAGTTGAATGAGTGACTATGGGTTTTCCAGGCACTCCACTAGGGGAAGCTCTAAAGGTGGGGGGCAGGGGAAGAGCATGGACAGAGGTGGCCTGTCTCTAGCATGGGCTCTTCTATGCACCCGTCTCTCAGAGGTTGGCCCTGCTACATGGAACCCAGGAAGCCCTGGGTTGGAACAGAACACCACAAAACAGAGAACCACTCAGCAGGGAGAAAAACCACCTACATGCAGATTGCATGTTACATCCATGATGCCTCATGTTAAAACTCCAGGATAGACCAGCAACAGCAGATCCCAACCCAGGAATCATGGAGTGCACACCTCAGCCTGGCTCCTGGATGCCTGGGCACTGACATGCACCCCCTTCTTCCAGCAGTAGGACCCATCTCTTCCTTTTGGGGGCTTGCCCTTCCCTGCTCTCAGATCATATGGTCTAGGCGGGGCCAAGCCCACCTCAGGGGTCCAGGGCAACAACTCAAACCTGGCCAGTGGGTGTGTTTTATTTCCCTGAGCAGGGTGACTGCAAGTCTAGAAGTGAAGGCACCCTTTCAACCGGCCCCAGAATAAAAAGGGAGACAGATCCCTGGGATCTGGCCTGACGTTCCAGCCTGGGCCTTTTCAGTGATCTGAACCAAATAGTCCCTTTTCTTTTCAGCTGCCTGGAGTGGGTCTGAGGCCTGGCTGATACACACTCTCAGCTCATCCTTCACTGTCTTCCAACACTGGCTCCCACCCCCAACTCCCTGAGCCCATCCTGCTCTTTCATGTTGAATTCCCCATTCCCACTGCCTGAAACCCTTTTCTCCAGCTTGTTCATCTGGTAAACTCCTATTTATCCTGCCTTGGTTCAGATACTGCCTCCTCCCAGGAGCCTTCCCTGACTCCCTCAGACATAGGTCACCTTTCTTTTCCCACCATATCTAGTAGGTTTCTCTGGGGAACCCTTATTTACTAGGTCCTACCAGCCCAAAAGATTTTGTCAAGCTCTATTTGCCATGGTCATATTATGAAAATAGGGATTTTTCTTTTCACTCTCCAAATACAAAATGATGTTTTAACAGTTAATGTAAAATTTCAATCAATGACTACCCCTACCCCAGACGTTCTGAATGACTCCCTGGAGAGATGTCTTCCCTGCTTTTGATTGAAAAGCCACAGCAAAACATCCCTCATTGATTCAGTAAACACCCATGCAGCCCCCGCGGTGGAAAGCATGTGCTGAGTGCTGGACACACAAATTACAAAACTGTATGATAATTGTCCCTTTATCTGTATAAGCTAGGAAAATGCAGGGAGGGTTCCTGCCAAGCTTTAACTAACATTACTTTGGAAGCTGGCATTACAAGGACAGAAAGGGAATTTCCCTTTCATAAGTTTTATCTAATTTTTTTTTTTTTTGAGGGCAGTGTCACTGGCCCTCATCTGTGGGACCTGAACCGGGGCCGCTGGCTTCCCACACCAGTGCCCAACCACCGCACCACTCGGCCGGCCCCAAGTTTTATCATTTTAAAGTGATAAGGTTATGGGTGCTTTTGACCTTGGTATTTTTCAAGTAAACCATTTCCTAATGGTTCATTGTATGTCTGTTTCTCTACAAGATGGGGAGCTCTCGGGAGCATGGATGGGTCTGAGTCACTCCAGGGCTTGACACAGGAGGCAGGGAGATGTCTGTGAAACCACCGCAGGACGGGGCTGAGCAGGCATGGGAAGTGGAATCAGTGGGCACAAGACACAGGCTGGGGAGAGGGGTCAAGCCAGCTGTGGCCACGGTGGGCAGCCAGGGCAGGACGAATACAATCCCTGCCGCAGCCTGGGCCCAGCATGGCACCAGGCATGCGGGCAGCATGGGATACACGTTTGTCTGTCTGTTGCAGAGAGGTCATGGGCAACAGAATTCCCAGAAGACAAATGGTCCAGCTTCGTACTTGCAGAGGACAGACAGGGGAAGATGAGAGCTGAGGGGAGCTGGGGCAGGAGGAGCGAGAGGAAAGGGTTTGGCAGCGAGGGGTTTGGGAGACCTTGAGAATCAGGCCTAGTGGGACAGCAGGTGGCAGAGGGGCAGCCTGGAAGACATGGTTCTAGGAATGAATGAACTCTGGGAGTATGTGCTGCGCCCAGGGGATGATGGCCAGGCTGAGTCTGCACTAGGCTGCCCTGTCCTTCCTCCTCCCTGTCATCTTTGTTTCCTCAGCAGATATTTCTGCAGGCATATTCGGACACAGCCCCGGGTGATCAGGCAGAAGGAGAGGCATGGGCTGCGGGACCCCAGGGGAGACAGGAAAGCAAACCAGCTGAAGGGAGTGATGGCATTGAAGATTTCTTAGAGGTGTGGGCTCCCAAGCTGGAGCCTGGGTGAAGAGGAGCTGTCCCAGGAAAGCGAGGGGGCTGACTTTCAGGTAGAAAAATGGACAAGAGCAGGGACACCAAGATTCAAAACCTAGGAAGGAGCCCCGAACCTTGGTGTTGTTCCACGAAGAGCTGTGTGTGCTACGAGGCAAATGGAACACCTGCTGCTGGGGTCTCTGGTGGCCAGGGTGGGCGGGCAGGACACACGTCCCCCTGCTAAAAACAGCAGCCCTGGATTGTGTGATTGGAGTTCTGGACCCCCACGTTGGCTCTGCTACTCGTGCTCACGGTGTGACCTAGAGCAGGCAAGTCACTTAGCCCCTCAGAGCCTTGGCCATGGGGATTTGTGGGCCCAGAGCCATCACAGAGCCACAGGCACAGATGGCTCTGTGGGTTTCTGCAGAATCAGGCCCAGAGGCAGGAAGCTCTAAAGGGGCAGGTACCAGCTCAGTGTGAAGACTAGTCCCAAATGGGAGCGCGCTGGTCAGTAGCGGAAAAGCCCATAGGAAGCAGAACTCGGTCAAGGGAAGAGTTTCGAGGGTGCTGGACAGCTCCCTGGTGTAGCAGCATCTATCTGCCCAGGGGTTCCATGGAAGGGGGTGGAGAGAGAGAGAGAGAGAGGAAGCAATCTGCAGAGCAGTCGTGGAAAACACCGGGCTAAGGGAAGTCAAACAGGGCTCCTTGCTGTAGGGCTTCTCAAGACCTTTATTGCCTTGGAAAACGGGCCACAGACTCAAATGCTTATGGAAACCACCAGGTAGATGGCACGAGCAGGTGTGCACAGGGTGGGCTGGAGAGAGCAGGCCCATCAGAAGGGGAAGTCTGCTCTGCTCCTACTCTGCTCCTGCTGACTATCCTTATGGGAAATCTGTTGACCACTGTCATAGGTTGAATTGTGTTTGTCCCCCAGAAAGATACATTGGAAGCCATAACCCCTGGTGCATGTAAATATGACCTTATTTGGAAATAGGGTCTTTGCAAATGTAATCAAGTCAAAATGAGATTATTAGGGTGGGCCCTAACCCAGTGACTGGTGTCCCTATAAGAAGGGGAAATTTGGACCCAGAGACACATGCACGGAGAGAAGATGACCATGTGTCAACAAGGCAGGGATTGGAGCCATCCATCTACAAGACACCCCAGAGCTACAAGAGGCAAAGAGGGGTTTTCCCCCAGAGCCTTCAGAGACAGTACAGCCCTGCCCTGCCGACACCTTGATTTTGGACTTCTGGTCTGAGACAATACGTTTTTGTTGTTTTAAGCCACCCAGTTTGTGGAACTTTGTTATGGCAGCTCTAGGAAGCTAATATAGCCACTAACTCAGGAATGAATGTATACCAGAAGTCTCCAGAATGAGGAGAGAGGATACAGCATTTCCAACTCAGAGATCATAACCCTCTTTAATGAGACAGTGAATCGCTGGCTGGGCCAGGGGACATGGCGTGGGGCACTAACTCTGAGTTTCTGCCTTTTGGTTTGCACCCACTCAGGTACCGCTCACGAGGTGACGCCTGATTTCCTCGCTGTAAATTCAGGATAACATGTCAACCTCCCAGGTGGCTGTGAGCCCTCAGCCAGATGCACAGACAGCGCTCAGCCGGATGCTCCATCCTGGGGAGGACGTCCCCCTCTGAGCCTCACTTTGCCACTGTGCTAGGTGGGCGGCGTCTCCCAAGGCTTCCTTGGGTTGCTGGGAGCTGCCTGGCACGTGGTCGGGGGCGGAACTGTCTACCAGACCAGTCAGGCCCTGCTCCCTCCTGAGCGCCCTCGGTGGAGGGACGCGCTGCAGGCTGCCCTTACCTGTGCTGTGAGCTGGATGGGCTGGGACAGGGTGAGCTGTGGGGTCCCGGGGGGCTGGCTGGCAGGTTGTGGTGGTGGCAGATCGCCTCCCCCAGAGGAGGCTGGGGGCTGCGAGGTCGAGGAGGAGGCAGAGGAGGAGGAGGAAGAAGAGGAGGAGGAGGAGGCAGCGGCTGCGGCGGCGGCGGCCAGGAGCTGGGCCTGCGCTTGCTGCAGGAGGAGCTGCTGCTGAGCTGGCATCAGCGCCGTGAGCTGTGGGGGCAGGACAGCGGGGGGGCGCAGGGGGGCAAGGGGAGGAGCAGAGAAGGCAGGGAGGAGTTAGTGCTTGAGCCAAACAGGTTAGGGGGCAAGTCTTCTGGGAGGCAGAGGAGGGCAAGAGTCAGGCAGGAGACAGTAGACGTGGCTTTGGTGGGACACTCAGGCCACCGGTCCTGTTGGAGGCTGCTGGCCTGTGCCCTGGTCCCGGTCCTCCCCAAATACTTACCCCAGCGAGCTGGCTGCCCGTCAGCATGAGCTGGGCCTGGGGCAGATGTGGCTGAGCCGGCTGGGGGGGCGGGGGTGCTGCTGGGGCTGGGTCACCACTGGGGTCTTCAGCCTTGATCTGGGGGGGAGAGAGGCAGGGTCCGGGACCCCAGAATGTTAAGTGGAGGCCAGAGAGAATGCCCACCTGTGAACCAAAGAGAGGGCATGAGTGTGGCAACGGCAGCCTCGGGCCGGCACAGGAGGATCGGCTGGGAGCACAGCGGCCAGACCCTGCACTGACTGGGGGCCTCAGGCCATGGCTCTGGCCTGTTTCCTCATCAGTCAGTTGGGCCACAACACCTCCTGCGCTCAAACTCCCTACAGGAGAGGGTCACCTTGGGAAAGCACCTTTCCCCTCTTGGGAGTCAGTTTCTCCGTCTGTAAAATGGGAAATGATGCTATGGGACCCTGGAACCTCAAATAAGGGGATGTGGGTCCCACAGCCTTCATATGCTTCAGCCAGAGGCACATCTCTTATTGGTCCACTGGAGTAAGACTTTATTGGAAGAAAGGGTCTTAGGATGTTTTAAAAAAAACAAAAACAAAAAACCACTGCTTTAGAACACAGACCATGAATTCAAATGCAGACAGAAACCAGCAGATGGCACAAATGGGTGACAGGGCAGAACTGGACAGTGGGCTGGAGAGACAGTGCCCAACCACCCACCCACTGAAGGGGAGGTCTGCCTAGCTCATACTCTGCTCCTGCTGGCCACTGATTTCAAAACCTAGCTGGGGTGGCCGGTTAGCTCAGGTGGTTAGAGCGCAGTGCTCATAACACCAAGATTACCGGTTCGATCCCCACATGGGCGACTGAGATACGCCCTCCACAACTAGATTGAAACAATTACTTGACTTGGAGCTGATGAGTCCTGGAAAAACACAACGTTCCCCAATTTAAAACAAAACAAAACAAAACCCTAAAGCAAAAACACTGGCAGGACAAGCAAAGCACATCTGCAGGACCGATGTGGCCCAGGTGCTGCCAGCTGTCAGCCTGCAACCCCGAAGGCCGCCAAGCCGTTCCTCATCTCTCTGTAGGATCTGGATGCATCTCACACTCAACACAGAGGACAGGCCAGCACATAGCAGCCCCTCCCCTAGATAAAGAGCTAGACAGCGGTGGGCTCCCCTTGGGGTCTGTTGATAATGGACATGTGGGAGAGGAAAGAGGCATGGCTTGGTGAATCACACACTCTTAGACCTAGAGGGGACATTTGGGGCCATCCTTCAGCCCAACGTCCTAGCACCGTTTTGCAAAAGAGATGCAAAGAGGGAAAGCAACTTGTTGACAGTGACACTGTGGCTTGGCAGGGGCATGGCATTTGGAATGCAGACTGAGAGGAACAGACAGACAGGCAGAGGCCCGGGAAGGACCACATCATAAAAGGTAAGTGGCGTGCCCCCAAGTATGGGGTACACATGTCAGAAAGTTTAAGGAGTATAGAGGGTGCGGCATGAAACCACAGTGCCTATGAGAAGCGGGGGCAGTGGCTGTCCCTGGTGGGGAATGAGGGCTCTCTGGAAGTCTGGTGCTGTGCTGCTTCTTGATCTGGTGCTGATGACACGGCTATTCAGTTTGTGAAAATCCACAGGGCCGTACACTGAGGACCTATGTGTGTGTCATATTTTAATTAAAAGCAAAAAAAAAAAAACCCCAACAACAATATCGAGGGCGAGAGCCATGCCCAGAACACTATTCCTCCTTCTGAGCTCTCTCATTCTTTCTGGCTCTCTTAAGGAAGTCTTTGTTAAGTGCTAGGATGTCTCTAACACCTGCCAACCATCGCTAATCTCCCCTTTTAACAAAGGGAGAACAGACTCAGGCTTAGACCCTTCCGTAGGCAAGAGGCTTTGGGTACATTTTAATAATCATTGTATTTATTTCCATGGCAAGTGATTCTGGTTTTCCATTCGTGAAATTTCCATTTAAAAACACATTTATTTCAGCTGTTGAAAGAGCAAGCCAGTTCATGAGTGGGTAATTGTTGAAGCTGATTGATGGGCACCTGGGGGTTTATTTTCATTTTACTCTCCTTTCTACTATCTGCTTCACATTTCCCATAATAAAAATGTTTTTTAAAAATTGAGAGCCAGTTAACAAAGTTATGATGTAAATTATTGTATGCGGAGGTGTGCCGATTTGTCTGAAACCATGATGGGAGCATGTGAATCCTTGCAGTTCAGGAAAGACTGACGCAGAAGTGATGGAGGGGATGGAGAGGCAAAGACCGATAGTGGTGTGGAGGCAGGCTGGGAGTCAGAGGCAGCCACCCTCCCTGCCTCAGGCTATCCCAGGGAACTAGGGCCCAGACCAGGAATGGAGCAAGAACCTTTCCTTCCCTGGGCCCCAGTGGTTTCCCCATGAAGAAGCAGGGCTGTGGTGGGGTCAGAAGAGGCTGCAAAGATTCAGCTGAGGAGGGAGCGGGTGGGGGAGATGGCCAAGGCCAGAGCCGAGCCTGAGATCAGAGAGAGGGAGGTCAGAGCCGGAGACCTTCCTGGACCCTGTCCAAGGCACTCGGGATAAGACGCCTGCCCACCAAGGGGCATCAGGGCGTGCCAGCTGTGGAAGGGACCTCAGAGGACATCTAATCTGACCGCCCCCTCCCCCATTCAGAGAACAGGAAACTGAGAAGCCCAGAGAGGGGAAGTGATTTTCCCAAGGTCACAGAGCAGTTCCAAGCCCCCCACCCCATCCCTCTGCTATCTTTTAGTCAGGGTCAGGAGTTCCTGCCTGTGCTCCCTCTGCCCCTGCCCTCCATGCTGCCTTAAGGCCTCTGGACTTGCCGGCTGCCCCTGCCAAGCTGGAGGGTGGAGACTTGGGCCCCATACCCCCAGGAAAACCAGCAGTGACCAGCAGCAGGGCCCTGTCTGACCACTTCCAGCCTCCCCATGGTTTTCTCCTATAGCATCTCCCCAGCCCCCCAGCCATCCTCACTGGGTCTGCCTCCTCCTGACCCCAGCATCCTCCCACCCTCCACCCCTGAGTGTGTATGTTGGGGGGCAGGGGGTGGGGTGCGGCAGGCCCCTGTTTGGTCAGGGAAGTTGGGATGGGGGTGGGGCCCTCGGCTTCCTGTTGTTCATCGCCCTGGGGCTCTGGGGGGGATTTCCCTGGCCACCCCCACCCCCCAGGGAAGGGGAAGGAGCCAGGGTGAGTCACAGGCCTGGGGCGGGAGCCCAAGGGTGAGAAGGGGCGGGAGGAGCCTTGTCACCAGGGTACCAGGGCTCAGTGTCCCCTCAGGCCCGGGGCCCATGGCAGGCCTGCAGAACCCTCTTCCAGATGCAACTGCCACCATCACAGGATACCACTTCCCCTCCCGCTGCCCTAGCTGTTCTGACAGGTGCCTACCTTGGTGCTGGGGCCAGTTGGGGACACGGAGAATGGGGAGGTCTTATTCTGGGGATTCTGCAAAAAGATAGTTGGGGTGGGGATGGGAACAGTGAGATGAAGCAGCTTCTGACACCCGCCTCTCCCCTCACAGAGCCCCCCTTCCTCACCCCTCCCCTCCTCCCAGCCTCTGCTGCTCGACTCCCTCCTGACCTGGTGGTTAGTGTCCGGTCCATTTCTTTCTGTGTCTGCAATGAGAAGGAAAAGGCGGGTTGTCATCAGCCACCCCTGACGTTCCCCACCGCACCCGCTCCCTGCCCACCCTCTGCCTTCCTGCTTTTTCCCCACACACCTGTGTGCTCTGACGGGGAGTCCAGACCTTGCTTCTCGGCCTCCAGGGGCTTAGACATTCTTATTTCTGGGGACAGAGAAGGGATGGACATGGGGTGAGGGAGGGGAAGACAGGAGGGTTCTCGGCCCCTCCTCCAGCACCACTACAGCCTGTCCTCAAATCCTCCTCACCCCTGGCCACCTTACAAGTATCTCTCCAGGAGACATGCCCTCCATTCTGAGCCTCTGTCCTTCTCTGGGAGGACAAAAGAGAGGCCTTCAAACCTTGGGGACCATCCCTGATCCTTTTCACCCTCCAGAAGGTGCACAGGGAGGGGCGCCCCAGGGAGGCCCTGGGGCAGGGTGGGAGGTAAATGGTGGTCCTGAGAAGGGCTCAGGTGCCCGGGCTGTTGGGAGGAGCTTGGTGATGTTCCAAAGGGGAGAGTCAGCCTTGGGCCTGTTGCTCAGGCGTGCCGCCCAGGCACCCGTCCTGCCTCACCAGGTTTCGGCTGAGGCATGTTTTCCACTCTGAGTGGGGCCTGGGGGATGTGATGGGAGTGCAGCATCCCCAAAGGAGCGAGTCTTCAGATCTCTAGGTGTGATTCAGCCGCCCGCCAGCCCCCTCCTCCGGCCCACCACTTTCCTGTCCACACCTCACTCCCACCAGTCTCCCTTCTATGTATTCAGTACACAAGTCTAGCAGCCCCACTCTGACCTTGGTAACTCCAGCTCCAACTCCATCTGGCTCTGCCCTTGACCTTGTCCTTGAACCTAATCCTAGACCTTACCTAGGACTTCAGCCTTGAATTCCAATTGCATGCCCAAATCCCACCGAGATAACCGGGCCCCTGAAAGGTAATCCCTTTTCATAGACCCTGGAAATGAAAGGAGGTGGCCAAGGGGAGGTGGCAAATAGCAAGTTGGCACCAGGGGACACAAAGCAAGGGGGACCAGTGCCCTGTCCTCTCAGCATCCTGACGCTGACTGTGGAAAGGAGAGCACTTACCAGTGCCAAGCACAGCGCTAAGCATGACTCTGAACTCACGTTAGCAGTTGGTGCTAATCTTACCCCCATGTCACAGAGAAGGACACTGAGATTCTGAGGGTGTGTCACCTCCCTAAGAGCACAGTGAGACAGCAGCTTGGACCCCGGTCTCCATGGCTCCAGGTTTCCCACTTCTAATCAGGACTGCTACGGGTAGATGAACCCCAGTCATGTCTTTCACTCACCTCATCTCCAATAGCCATCCCAACCCAGGCTCACCCGGACACTGACTGGGGCCCAGCCCTTCCTGGTCTGAGACACCCACACATATCTGGGCTTCTACCCGACCTGTTGTCAATCCCCTTACCCACCCTAGATCCCAACTCCCATCCAGATGGTCCAAGCCCTTCATTTGGGCTTGCTTGACTCCCAACTTGGCCTCAGACCTTGCTCATGACCCTAACCCTGACTCCAAAGTCACCCCACCAAGTCACTCCAAATCCACACCTAAACCATGACCCCACCCTATCAAAGGAGCTGTCCAACTCTAGTGCGCTCTGCACCCCTAAAGAGAGAGCAGGGACATCCTCAGCAACTGAAGAAAAAAAAAAAGTCCAGGAATTTTGCAATTGAGGATTACTTGACACCAAACACCACTGGGGTTTAAAATTCCTGATTAAGAAGCCAGGTCACACACTGCTGGTGGGAGTGTGAATCGATACAAGCACAAGTCAGGAAAGCTAAGAGGTGCCCCCTCCCAACGGCCCAGCACAGCCACTCCTGGGCATCCTGCCCACCAGTGTCCACGGGCACACATGTTCCCAGCAGTCCTTTCATAATGGCCCCAAGATGGAAATAACTCAAGGGCCCGTCAGCAGGGAATGGATCAGCAAAATGTGGTATGCCCATACAAGAAACACTCCCCAGGGCCAGCCTAGTGGAGTGGTGGTTAAGCGCTGGTTTGGGAAGCTGGCGGCCCTGGTTCGGTCCCACATATGAGGGCCAGTGACACTGCCCTCAAAAAAAAAAAGAAAAAAAAAGAAACACTCCCCTGTCGGGGGTGGGGGGTGGGGGAAGAATGAACTGCATCACATACCACTGAATCTTGCAGATGTGACAGAGAGAGAAAGACATCAGACACAAAAGCAAACAGACAGTAGGTCCCCAATTATGCAAAGCTCAGAAACAGGCAAGATGATATCAGATGTCCAGAAGGTCAGACGACTGGGTACCTTTGAGGGATGCTGACTGGGAAGGGCATGAAGAAGGCTGTAGGGGTTGGAAATGTTTTGTATCTTGATCTGTTTGGTAGTTACTTGGGTCTGTACACATGTAAAACTTCATCATGCTGTACACTTTAAATCTGAGCACTTTATTATATGTATGTTATATTTTCACACACACACACACACACACACACACACACACGAAACAATTTAAAAGCTAAAAAAAAAAAAAAGAGAAGAAAAGAAAAAGCCAGCACGTAGTCCTAGTAAGACGTAGGCTGGTAAGGGTGGGGCCCTGTTTCTGGGGACTGGGGATGGGGTACCAAGTGACACAAAGCAAGCTGCGATGAGGCCCTGTTCTGACTTTGGGCATCAAAGGCAGGAGTCCTGCCTGATGCTGGCTCTAAATCTCCCAGGCCTTGGCCCTGGTCCAGGCACCCGCTAACCCTACCATAGCCCTAAATCCCACCCCTCCTAGCATCCCTGAAACCTCTCCCCCAGCCCTGGCCCTGACCCCTCCCTCCAGCCAGTGTCCACAGTGCCCCAGGCCAACCTTTCCCACACCCAGCGCTCTCTTGCCCTGAACCCTTCCCTGACTCTCTCCCAAAGAAAGGCCCAGGCTCCTTGGGGTGGGGCCCCTGCCACCCTCCACTGCCATCTGTAACCACTGATGCATCATGCTCTTCAACCACACCAGGCATCTCCTTCTGCTTGGGGGTTCTGCTTGACGGGGAGTCCAGGCCTTGTAGCTTCTCTGTTCCCCACCTAGCTGGCAAATGCTTCTGCTGCCCACAGACCAGGGCAGCCTCTGACCTCACCTCCACTCCAGAGTCAGTGCTCATCTTTGGCCTCTGGTATGGGCCGCGCTGTGTGACCCAACATTCATATGTTGAAGCCCTAGCTCCCAGTACCTCAGAACATGACTATATTTGGAGATAGGGTCTTTAAAGAAGTTATTAAGCTAAAAATGAGACCATTAGGGGGGGCTTTAATCTAATATGCCTGGGGTCCTTACAAGAAGAGGAGATTGGGACAGAGACACACACAAGGTGAAGACACAGTGACAACATGGCCACACCAAGCAAAGGAGAGGAGTCTCAAAAGAAACCAGTCTTGCTGACATCTTGACCTTGGACTTCTACCTTCCAGAACTGTGAGAAAATGAATTTCTGTTGTTTAAGCCCACTCAGTCTGTGCTGTTTGTTACAGCAGCCTTAGTAGACTGATACAACCTCCCACAGTTGTGCCCTCCTACTGTCCTAGCCCCGAACCCACAGGGCTGTGTCCCGGTCCTTTCCCACCAGACCAAGGGGTAGAGTTGGGTCTGACTCATCACCCAGCTCAGAAGACTGTTTGCCGAACATCCTTCCCTGCAGCTCTCTGTCTCTTGTTCCTGCCTCTGTCCTGCTGTCTCTGCCACTGAGCAAATGTTTCCTGAGACCTTGTCACAGGGCTGGTCCCTCTGCCTGGAACGCTGTTCTCCACCCTGTCCACCTGTCTGACTTCCTACTCATCCTTCAGGACCCAGCACAGGCTCCATCCTCTGTGAGGTCACCACCCCTGAGGCCCCCAGATGTCTCTCCCCTGCTCCCTCCACCCTCACCCATCATTTCCCCTTGTCACTGTCCTAGAGGCTGTAGCCCTCTGGGCCTCAGTATGCCTCCCCCATCAGACTAGAGCCCCCTGAAAGGCAGATCTGACTCATCTTGGGGTCCCTGACACTGCCCAGCATAGGCATGTGGGTTAAATGAATAAGGGTGGCCCCGAGCCCCTGATCTCCCTCTTCCGGGCCCATTGCCTCCGCTCTCCTTTGGCCTGGGATGATCTTTTCTTCTCTACCAGCAAACTCCTGCTCTTCTTTAAGGCCCCAGCTCATGTCACCTCCTCTGTGATGTCCTCCCCGACTCCCCAGGTGGTCACTATCTCTTCCCTCTCAGCTCCGCCCCCTCATCCCCTCCGCACCTCCCTCCCACGCTCCCCACCCTGTCCCGGCCACCTAACATACCCTGACCACCCAGGCAGTGACCCTCAGTTCCAGACTGTAAAGTCCTTAGGGCCCAGGCTGGAGTCATTGCTGCACAGGCTGGGACTGTGTCTTTGGAATGAATAAATGCATGGAAGAATCTCCAAGGGACCAGGATCCCATCCTGTCCCAAACAAGCCCTTCCCCCTGCTGTCACCTGATACCTCGACCCTCAGCCCCAATCCCCAAGCAATTCCAAACTACACCTTTTTTATTTTATTTTTTTGAGGGCAGTGTCAATGGCCCTCACATATGGTACCCGAACCAACCGAACCAACCGAGGCTGCTGGCTTCCCAAGCCAGCGCTTAACCTCTGCGTCACTCAGCCGGCCCCCAACCTACACCTTTAAGGTAGCATCTCCTCTGCAGGGATAGTGGCTGGAGAGGCAAAAGTTGTTTCAGGGGACATTTCCACCACTGTTTCCCTTATTCAACCTAATCATACCCTACACACACAGCCATGCATCCCTGCTGTCCTTGGCTGGGCAGATGACAAAATGGCCAGTGCGGCCCTTTGCCCAGGCCTCTCTTGCTCTCCTCCTCCATCAGAGCCCAATCTGAGAAAACAGTGTCATCAAATTATCCCCACCAAGGATGAATTAAGAGGACTCCATTTCCACCATGAACCCAAATCCAAGGATGTCTAAGTGGAGACTGGAGGGCACTGGCAATTCAGTCCAGGCTGCTGAGCCACCCACCCTGCAGGTTGTCTCCACCTGGGCCCAGGCAGGGCTTCCCCACGCCCCTCTCTCTTGACTACAGAAATACTGATGCTGTCCCACCCCAGGCACTGATTTCACTGGCACAGGGTGCCACGGGTGGGAGTGGGGGGAATCCGATTTTTAAAGCCCCCCCACCCTGGGTGATTCTAAGGTGCTCCTGCACCCTGGAAACTTCAAAAGCCCCTCTCAAAGCCTCATTCCTACAGAAAGGTTGGTTGGTTACTTACGGTGGTCCCCACCCTTCTCCCATCCCAGGAAGTGCATAGCTTTTTAGCAGAATGTGTGAGGGGAGGTGAAAGCAAAGCTATGGGCCCCTTGATTCCCACCATCCCATTGTCAAAACCACCCAGGGCTGCTCATGCCCCTGGCCTCACACTTGCTTGCCCGACCGCCCCAGGCCAGGGACTCTGCTCACCCCTCCTCACCCCTCCCTCACTGACTTTCACTTCTCCTCTGCATTTCCCCCAGCCAGTTTTAGCAGACTTGGGTCAGCTTCTCGTTAGCACTTACCGAAAATGGGGCTAAATATAGAGGGCCCAAGGGCTGCCCCTCACCCCTCCTGGTCCCGCTTGGCCTGTCCCCTGGGTCCCCTGCCTCCACAGCCTGCTTCAATCAAGACTTGGCCTGGGAGCCCCTGTGGGCAGGGTCTTTGCTGCCGGGAACCTCTGTGGGCCCAGCTGGCCTAGTCCTGGCCTCCCCAGGAGCTGCACCTCACACCCCCACAACCCACAGCTGTCCCTAGGTGGCCCCAAGGGAGTGAACACTTCTGAGCTGTCAGGAGAGAGGGATGGAGATACTGGCGGACAAGAGATGTGGCCCCAGAGCTGAGCTGACGACAGGCAAGAGCTGCTACACAGCACACCTGCCATAGCCAGGCAGGGCCCCAGACATGGACAGAGACCTGCAAACATACACAAGGTCAGGTGGGCACAGATCCCAGGCAGGAATGTGTACAGATGAAGGTGCAGGTCCTGACACAATGACAAGGGCAGATAGGCAAAACACCCAGATAGAAGTGTGCACACCTGCGCTTACACACACACAGTGAGTCACACATACAGATGGATACAGGTGTGCACGTATACACCCAGGTCACTCAGATGCACAAAGACATGTTTACATTCACACCTGAGAATTACAAACAGACACACAGGCATGCACACACTCACACATCCAGAGTAACACACAGACATGCACACACTCATACACTCGGGTCACTCAGACACACACACCCAGGTCACTCGGATGCACAGATGTATACACTCACACCCCAGAGTCACTTACAGACAGACAGACAGACAGACATGTACACATTCACACATCCAGGTCACTCAGACAGACACACACACAGATGTGCCCACAATCACACACCCAGAATCACTCACAGAAAGATACACAGACAGACACAGATGTGCATCCACAGGCACACCCAGGTCACTAAGCTAGACACACACACACACAAGTGCGCACATTCTAATATGCCTAGAGCCACCTCATCCTGGGAGATGACCAGGGTGGACCCCTGAACCCATTTCACAGATGTGGAGCCCAAGACCAAGCAGCATAAGTGATCTACCCAAGGCCACACGATGCATTAATTCCTGTCCAGGCAGGGGAACCGAGGGTGGACCTCCCAGGCAGGGCAGTTCTTTGAGAAATCCCAAGTAAAGGGTCTAACCCAGTGCCTGGCATGTACGAGACCACCATTCAAGCCTAGACAGGGGTGAGTCAGTGGCGAGCAGACAGCATGTGTGTGCAGACGCCCTGGGGCTGTGTCCACTGTGTGAGAATGCACACATACACATGGTTGCACACATGGTCACCTCAATAAACAATCATATGCGAGCCTGCAAGGTATCTTCCTCCCATCTCAACGCCCCCCACACACACCTGTTTTTTCTTGCTCACACCCATTCATCCTTCACATCTCAGCCCAGACATCCCCTTCTCCAGGAAGCCTTCCCTGACATCTCACAGGCTGAACTGGGCATATTTTCGGGATTCTCACAGTCCCTTGTGCCTCCGGATCCCAGACACTGACCCCTCTGCCTGTGCCTCCTCCACCGTCTGGTGACAGATCTGTCTCCCCCGCTGGACCAGGGACTCCAGGATGACAGAACTAAAGCTGTATTCAGTTGTACTTCCAACACCCAGCACAAAATTGCCAAATAAATACATGTTGATGAAGGATCACAGAGATGCCTGCACACAGGGCTTCTGAGGTACACAGGACAGCACACACCAAAGACTCATCCCACAGATACCTATGAAAGTGACACATACAGTCACATCTATACAGCCACAAATAAAGCAATTGTGAACTATTGACACTTGCTGTGTTCCAGGCACTGTTTTAAGCATGTATGCGTGCTACCTCATTTACCTTTCCGGTCAGCACTGCTGAGACGTAACTATCATTATGCAGAGGTAGATACATTATAGAAAATGAGCCAACAAACTCAAATCGCCTTGCGTGGTGCCTGACGCACAACGTTCACTCAGTCAACTGACATTTGCAGGGTGGGGTGGAGGAGGGAGGCAGTTAATAAGCACACAGACATATACTACATTTTCAGGTGGAGATAAATGCCATGAAAAAAAAAAGAAAGCAGAGCAAGGAGACTGAAAATGGCAGGATTACTTTCCAGTTTAGATGGGGAGGTCAGGAAAGGCCTCCCTGAGGAGGTGACATCTGAGCAAATGAAGCAAGGAAGCCAAGGGATCATTGCTAAGGCTATCCCCACAATGCCACACACAACAGCCCTCCACTCTCCCTCACACACAGATGCATGACAGCCACACTCAGAAGACTTAGGACTACTGTTCACATACCTTTACACAGGCATGCACACATTCAAATGTCCAGCAACTCACAGGAACTCAGCTTCCACTCAAGGAGTACTCATGTCAGCCACCCACTGGTCCTCTATATAAAGAGCCTCCTACCAAGCCCAGGTTGCATCCCCTCTCCCAGAGCCTTCAGAACAAGGCAGCAGAGATGGGAAGAAGAGGTGGAAAGCCCCCAGGTGTCTGAGGGGGAAGGGGAAGGAAAAGAGGAGCTAGGGGTGGGGACCCAGGGTGGGAAGGGGGAACTGCTGAAGTACAGAGTGAAAGCACAGAGGAGACAGCTAAGGAGGAAGGGCAGGGCAGGTCAGCGATGGGTACAGCAGGAGCAGCCCCTGTTCCCTAGCAGTGGCGCCGGCCCCTTACCTGGAGCCCCCATGCTGGAGTGAACCATGCTGCCCGCCCCGCAGGGCTGGGGGAACAACTGTGTCATCTCCCCGCCCTCTCTGGGGGCCAAGCCTTCTCTGCCGGAAGTCACCCTGGGAGGAAACCACAGGGTCCGCCCCCTTCGGAAGGGAAAATACCCTGGCGAAGGCCCACCCCAGCAGGCAGCGACCCCAAATCGTGTGTGTGTGTGTGTGTGTGTGTGTGTGTGTGTGTGTGTGTGTGTGTGTTGGGGAAGTGGGGGTACTGGGGCAGAGGCCAAGTAGACTGGAAGACCTGACTTCCACAGCGGTGCCTCCAGGAGGTGCCTGCAGCCCCAGATTCCCTGCCGCCTCCACCGGGGCAAACACATCTGGAACAGGGCGTGTGGGCCTGGGAGAGAAGGTGGACCCATAACAATAACAACAACAAAAACACTGGCTATAAGTATTTGGGGCATGGGGCGTTCCCAATGCGAGACCCTGCACCTCGCACTTGACAAGCGTCACCTCTTAAAGCAATCACTATTTGCCCCATTTAGCAGACGAGAAGACTGAGGACCAGAGAGGTGAGGTGGCCTTCCGAACAGCCGAGAGCCCACAGGCACAGCAGGAGGTGGCGTTCGCCGTGGGTTTCCGGCGCGGCCGTGAAGAGCGGGGACCCTGCTGCACACCTGTTTTCAGGTGAGGCGACCCGGGCCACCACTGAAGGGAAGTGGCACCCGTGGGCAGTTCGGGCGGCAGGACTGGGCCTTGCCCTGGAGCGGCAAGAAATCGGCCTCACGGCAAACACCTCGGCGCCGGTGGAGGGGAATCCCGGGTCCCCTGGATGCCGGCGGGCTGTTTGCGCCGCGTCGCTCCCGGCCCAGCGCTTCGCTCTGCGCCCGCCAGAGGGCGGCAGCGCCCACCCAATGGGCCGGAGGGCGGGGCCGGCTGCGTAGGAGGGAGCACCTCCCTTGGCTCCACTCCGGGTCTACCCCCCCGCCCCGCCCCCGCGCGCACACCTGCGAGGGTCACACAAAGGCGCAGGACTCCCGGCGCACAGCGGCGCAGACAAAGGCGCGGCGAAGCCACTGCCCTCTTCCTTCTCCTGTTGCCTGGTCCAAGGCTGCCGGGCTGCCCGGCGCTTCGCGAAACAGCCCACCTGCCCGCCCCGGCCCCCTGCAGGACTTGCTGCGCCCCACTCTGGGGGACCCCCCCAAACCACACGCGCGCGCACCGACGTCTGGACTCACCACTCCCCCACACCACACACACACACACACACACACACACACACACACACTCTCAAGTATTTCTACACACAGACCCCAGCACTTCTCTCTCTCTCTCTCTCTCTCTTTCTCTCTCTCTCTCTCACACACACACACACACACACACACACACACGTGCACACAGACACACAGACCCCAACAACCCTCCCTGCCCACCCTCCCTCACGCTCATCATGTTCAAACACCCCTCTGTTCCCTCACGTGTATACAGCGGCACAAGGGCACACATACACATATGTGCCCAGCAGGCCTCCTGGTCCATATCTCTCTGTTTGCCCACACTCACACCCACGCAGACTCACGAAGGATATAACACACAGGCAGACCTTCATGAGTGCCCTTCCGTCGGCACCCAGACACGCCCAGGCATGCAGGCCCACTCCATGGGAATGACCAGCAGTCATATCTGCACACAGAGAGAACAGTTCCCAGCTGTCTACAGTCTACACCATCCCATATTATAAAGGCCATTTCACTGAGAAAATCCAGAGATCACACAGCATCAACCCGGTTCCAACTCAGACCTCCTGCCTCCTGGTCCATACCTCTCTTTCTGATGCAGGATTTCTATACATGAGGGTCTTCGGGACAGCAGTCTGGTGGCAGTGGGATGCTGGAGCCTTGTTTTAAAACTGTATTTGCCCAGTATGCTGTTTTGATTTAGGATTTATGTTTTGGGGGTTTGGAAATGAAGGTCATAAAGACTGGGGGCTGGGCAAAACCCCACCAACCACCCCTAGGTTCCACCCCAGACATAGTCAACATCACCCATGTGTGGAGCATGTCTTGGATGTGACCCGGTGTCAACCCCTCGTCAGCAAGAAGAGAAGCACCACCCATTTCCTTGCTGCCCTCCCATGCCTGCAACTGAGTGGGGGAGCAAGGGAAAGCCTTACATGCACCCTCATGGGATGAAGTTACCCCACCACCCCTCTTGCTTCCCATGTTGGCTCCACTATTATGGCCTCAGGCAGACCAGAACTGAGTCCCTGAGCCAGTCAGGGAATCTTGAAGGAAAATAGGCCTGAGATGTCCCCCTGCCTAAGAGCGGACAGAGAGGCAGAGTTTGGAGCACACTCGGTGAATAGGGCCTGGCAGATGGGAATGGGGGAGTCCAGGCAGGGGAGATGGTGGCCTCTCAGCTGGAGAACAGGCCTCCAGCCATGTTGAGCAAGACAGGTAGGGCATGGGAGCTGGGGAGCAGCAGGGGCTCTGGGGGTGCAGGAAGCCTGGGCGGGAGGCTGCGGCAGGGAGGCCAGGCTGGGCTCAGGGCTGAGCGGTAATTAAAGGAGACGCAGGGGGCTCCCCAGGGCCAGCGGGGCTGGTAACTGACACGCGGGCCCCATTGCTCCGCTCATATTTCTCACCGGATCGATACGTTTGACTCCCGACAAGACAATAATCGCTTGTACGCGGCCGGCGAGTCGATCAAATACATTATTAGAGCGAGGTCCCCCGGGGGCCCGGCGGGGAGTGGTGGGGGGAGCAGCCAGCCCACCAGGGACAGCAGAGCAGGTTTCTTCACCCCTCAGGGCCCCCAGCCATGGCCTCTTTCTCTCGGCCGCCCCTGGGGACCCTCTCTGAGGCTTGGCTCCCTGGCCTCTTTCTGGATCCTACTGTGTCTGGCAACATTTCCAATGAGCCCCCTGGCTGCATGGGGGCCCAAGGGTTCTTTCCCGCAAGCACTGCTTCATCTGTACTGCTGTAGCATGTGGGAGCTCAGAGATGCCCCGCAGACCCCCAGCTTAGCAGGAGGTATGGAGAATGGGTTGCAGGCCACACTGTGAGTCCACTGCTGGGCCAGGAGACTAACTGGAACCTAAGCTTCACTGACACAGATCTCCCCCTGCATCTCAGCACATCAGTCTTCAACAGAGCCCAGGCCAACGCAGCCTCTTGGGGCTCTGGGAAAGCTGTCTTGGGGACCCAAACACATGGGAAAACAGGATGACAGTGGCAGACAGACACACAGACAAAGAGATGTGTGGCTGGTCCTGCTGCAGGGCCATGCAATGCTCCAATGGGCCTCTGATGCTCTTGAATCGAACTCAGCCTGGCCCACCCCTGGCTCTGCCTGCCCACCTCTTCCCCACTGTGCTAGCTTCTGGGCTTAAGCCTTTATTTCCTGTTTATACACCTGCTTAACCCTTGGCCCTGCCCTCAAAATTGCTTCTCTAGTAGCCCTAAGTCAAGGTTAAGCTGTATCCACCCCATGTTCTACTTAGAAGCACCCAGCATCCAAGTACTTAAATATTTCTTCTTCTCCATCCTCATCATCATTATCACCAGAGGCGGCAGCGGCGGCAGCAGCAGCAGCAGCAGCAGCAGCAGCACTGTCGATTCTGTGCTAATTGAGCCAATGCATTATTTCTAACCTTCACGACAATCTCAGGAGTAAGGTCTATTACCATCCCCTTTTTACTGATGAATTGGAGTTAAGAGAACTGAAGTCACTCGCCCCTTGTCACACAGCGTGTGAGTGGTTGAGTCAGAATTGAAACCCAGACCTGCCCTCAGCTTGCTCTTTCTCTGCTCTGCCATGGGCCTCCTTAGAGCTTTGAATTGTCCCCCATCCTCAAGTGACAGCAGAAAGCCACTCCCTGCCCACTCAGAGCTCACAGCCAAACCCCCACAGACCTTAGAGTCTGTTCTTGATATTCAGCAATGCATTGGACTCCCTCCTTCTATTGAAGGAACCCATCAGTTCCCCATTTCCTTCAGTTCAAACATTCCCTATGTGTCCCTTAGTGCCAAGCCCTGGGCTGGGGGCTACAGACCCAGAGATGAGCTTGAATCTGCCCTCAAGGGTTTGAGAGGAACACTGGAGTTGATAAAATACCCTGATATTCCATCACTGAGTCAGTAAGTATCCGATAGACGGTATGTATCAGATCATTGCTAAACTCACAGAGTACAGTGGTTAAAAGCAAAACAGTCAGTTATATCTCGGTAAAGCTGAATTTTTTAAAAAGCAAAACAAAGATGTTCTTTCGCCCTCTATAGAGCTTACAGTGTTTGGGGGGTGGGGAACAATTTTTAAACGCCATCAAATTATGTAATTCCAAGTTGGGAAAGGTGCTTTCAAGAATTGGATACCTAGGGCCGGCCAAGTGGCGCAGTGGTTAAGAGTTGGCTTGGGAGGCCAGCGGCCCCGGTTCGGGTCCCATATATGAGGGCCAGTGACGCTGCCCTCAAAAAAAAAAAAAAAAAAAGAATTGGATACCTGATGTAAGACGGAGGGTAGTATTTACTCAGCAATTTGACCATTCATAAGGCAAAGAATGTAGGGAAGAGCATGCAGGCCATGGGAACAGAAGAGGCAATGGCCCTGAGGCAGCAAGCAACATGGTAAATCCAGCAGCAGAATAGAAGCACGTATGGCTGGAGCTGAGCGAGCAAGGAAGATGTGGGAGACAGGTGGAGAGGAAGGCGCACCAGACCACAGGGCCTTGCAGGGCTGGGTAAGCATTTTGGACTTTACTGCCAAGTACAAGTGAGACACCACCAAGAGGATTTTAAGCTGGGGAGCAACATAGTTCTGTGAACATTTTCATGGACAATTCTGGCTGCTGGAGGCTAATTTGAAGGGGGCCAGAATGTGAGGAAGGTCAGCTGTGAAGAAACGGGGCGGTGTCCACGTGAGAGATGATGATAGCTGGGACCAGGGTGGTGGCAGTGGGGGTGGAAAGGAGCAGATATCCCCAGAAGCAATTTTGAGAGTAGCCCCAACAGAATTGGTGATTGGCTGAATATGGGGTGTCGGGGAGAGAGATGAGTCACAAATGAGGCCTAGGATCACAGAAGTACCTTTCCTGCTGTAGAAAGATTGGGGGAAAGGGGGTCAAGCTTAGATGAGAAAGACCCTGGCAGGACACCATATGTGCCTTGAGGTGGGATCCGAGGTTGTAGGTGGAAGGCTTTGGAGAAGGGAGAGCCTGTGTAAGGGAGACCAATGGGGGACTAGCATGAGGACAGGCTGGTAGAGGGGGTCTGCAGGCAGGATGACCAGGTGGAAGGCTGGGACAATGGCCCAAACATCAGGGGAGAAAGGGGCCATGAGGATGCACATGAGGCTACAAATTCCAGTGAGAGTCTGTAGTACTCTAGTGGGCCTACAGGTCGGTGGCTGGGCAGGGGTGCTGGGTGGACACTGAGGCTGTCACCAATGGACATTGGGAAGGGGAACAGGTTGGGGGAAAGATGCTTGGGTCAGTACCAGGGGGAAGACCAGGAAAAGGCATCTCGGAAGCAGCAAGGTCTATGGACCAGGAAGCCAGTAGATGGTTAATAAATGCACACTGACACAAACACTTTTTATTGCACCCCACCACCACCACCAATTTCCCAAACCCACCAGAATTTCCAGGAGTTCACTTCAAGAAGAAATCAAGAAGCACTGTGATATGGCTCAAAAAACATAAAAGTCAGAAAACCAACCAGGTGCCCATTCTGAAACTGGCCGCCTGGTGACCGAAGGACAGTCCCCTATTCATACATGGGAGGTGGGGCTGGAGGAGCGCTCTAAGACAGTCCAGCTCTAGCATTCTGTGACTTGAAAGAAACAAGAACAGGCAAGATTGATGGATCCACTAGCTATAAGACTAATACAGAGAGCGGATGTTCTATGGGTTTAGTCTAAGGAGAGCCTCGCTGAGTATACTCTGGGTTCCACTGACTCCTTACCTTTTATTAGGGAATTATATTATCCCCATTTTGTTTTGTTTTGTTTTTTGAGGACAGTGTCACTGGCCCTCATTTGTGGGACCCGAACCGGGGCCGCTGGCTTCCTAAGCCAGTGCTTAAGCACCGCACCACTCGGCCAACCCTGTCCCCATTTTAAAGATGAGAAAACTAAGGCCCACAGTCACATAGCTAGGCTGGGATGGACCCTGAATCTCTCAGACACCAAACAAAGCCTGTTAGGCACAGGCCAACTGCTGTGCTAAGCTCCCCGCTCCTCATGTTGGCTTCTATGTGTCTCTCTGACTGTAGGTTCTCTGAGAACAGGGTCCTTGACAACCATCACCACATACCCACCAGGTCCCTGGGCTCTCCTCTGATGAGACTCTGCCCTCAGCCCAGCACTGACTACAAGCTCAAGGCCACCGCTGTGCCCACAGCTCAGGGAGCTGTCCAAAGGCTGAAATGCACTGGCCCTGGACCTTGGTCCAGGAGCCATTCAGTGACTCCCTGGTGCCTCCAGGACAAGCCCAATCCCCTCACTATGGCCTCCAAGATCCTGCAACACTTCACCTCTCCCTGTGAGAGCACCACATGGCAGCCACACTAAAGGAAGCCAAGTTTGTCCTCACCTTGGGGCCTTTGACCTAACCTCTCCCCTAGAATGCTTCACATCCTTTTGATCCTTCCAGACTCAGCTTGAAGGCCACCTCCTCAGAGAGGCCCTCCCTTAGTCACTCTCCACTCCATCGGCCAGTTTTATTTTCTTCATAGCACACTCTGGAACTTAATTACCGTTGACGTGCTTTACTGCCCGTTTCCCCCTCTGAAATGTAAGTGCTCTGAAAGCAGGTGTCCTTGTCCTTTTTTTTTTTCTTTCTTATTATTATTATTTTTTTTTTTAGCTGAGCCATCCTGCTATCTGTTGGCAGCTCAATGGCAACTCAGCTCGGGTCGGGAATCGAACCAGAGATCCTGTTGCTCAGAGCTCGCACTCTTGAGCGACTGAGCCACTCGGCTGGCCATTGTTGTGTGTGTGTGTGTGTGTGTGTATATATATATATATATATATATATATATATATATATATATACATTTCACATCCCCAGCACCTAAAAGACTGCCTGGCACATAGCAGGTGATTGAATTCTACTTATTGAATGAATGAATCCCATCCAGCTCCCATGGCTCACAGAATGAAGTCCAGGGTTGGCTCTCCAAGCTCAAGTGGATGGGGGTCCCTGCCAGCCTCTTTCTCCATGTTGCCCCCAGTGCTCACCTTCTTCCTCTGTTCAATGACTTGGGTTCCCCTCTGTGCCCATTCTTCACGTTTCCTTTGTCTGCTGCCCAAATTCTACCCACTTCTATAGCCTCTCTCAAACCTTCCCTTTCTGGGAGACACTTCTGACTCTGCCTGAGGCCCAATTAATAGTAATGACCTCAGTCTTCCCACAGCTCCAGGTGGCTTCCTGGGCTTTAGTGCTAATCAGACTTCATTGTAAATGACCTCTCAGTAAGTCTGTCCCCACAGGGCAGGGCTCGAGGGCAGGGCAGGGCAGGGTTTGATGGGCTCCAGGAATGTTTGTTGAATGAGGACATCTGTCTCGAAGACTGTAATGACCTGTACAGGTGTATATAAGCACTAGTTTGTGAGTCAGATATATGAAAGTTTGGGAACTGGTTCTCTATTCACTTGCTGTGTGACCCTAGGCAAGTGACTTCACCTCTCTGAGCCTCAGGCACCTCACCTATGAAATGGGGCAATCACATGGGCTAGGGGGAACTTCATTAATTTTAAATATAATACTCGTCACCATGCACAAAAACATTTTGAAGTTCACAAAGTGTTCATCACATCAAGGTTTCAAATAGAGAAAAATCAGAAACAACTTAGGTTCCACCAACAGGACAATGGTCAAGTCAATTGTAGTATATTCATACTCAGTATATGGTCATGAAAGAAAATGAGACAAACCTACAGATACGAACATGACAAGTTCTCTAAGATACTGCTGAGTGAAAAAGCAAGTTGCAGAATGATTTATACAACTTAGTATCATTTATGTAAAACACATACGAGTACAGAAACACTATATATTTTCCATGGGTGCACAGGTATCAACAAATGCAGGCAGAAAGGTCTGGAAGGCAACTAATTAATGACAGCCACCTTTGGCGAGGGGACAGGACTAGGAAAGCAGAGCGGACTCAAAGGGGGATTTTAACCTTCTCTGTTATTGTTTTGGTTTTTATGAGATTGTATTCGTTTTTGAATAAAAATTAGAATATATTAAATGATACGCAGGTGGCTGACACAAAGAAAAGCAAAGAAATGCTTATGCCCGAAGTGAGGACAGTGGCTACTTTCAGCGGAGAGGGAGGGAGGAGTCTGTGTGGGAAGGTAACACGCAAGGGTGGGGGCTCCTGGGCACTGCAGCCTCCTTTATCCTGACCTAAGTGGCGATTGCACAGATGTTTGCTCGATAAAGATTGATTAAACTATACATTTATGACTCATCCACATGATTGGGCTTCCTGTGGGCAGGGGTCAATTCGTACTCTGTTGTTGTATCATCTGCTCCCCACCCACTCCAAATTCGCAGCCAAGGAGCAGACCTTAATAGAGGTCCATGTTCGGTAGGGTGCGCCCCACGGCTGCAAGCGTTAGGGACGCAGGCCGCTGTCCAGGGTACTAGTGGCCCCAGCCTGGGAGGCCTCAGGAAAGGCTGACCAAATAAGGCAACTTCAAGACTCTTTATCATAACCAGCCACCCCTCCACCCCACCTGGCCTCTGCCTGCCTCTAACACATCACCTCCTCGCTCCCCACCCCTCGCTCACTTCCACCAGGCTGGCTTTCTCTTCCTGCAACCCAAGTGCAAGCTCCCACGATGTGCCTCAGGACCTGTGCTCTGGCTCGCCCCTCCCCCCACCTGGTGCCATCTTTCCCCAGATGTCCCTGTGGTGTGTTCCCTCACTTATTCTAGGATTCCACAGACATGTCCTCTCCACAGAGACGTCTTTTTGATCATCCTGCCTCACATAGCCTTTCCTCTCAGCCTCACTCTTTGTCCTTTACCATGTTGCATTTTCATCCAGCACTGCAGTCTCACATTCAAGTTTCTGCGTGTTATGTGTTTATCGTCTATCTTCTCCCACTTGAATGTTCATGCTGGGAGGACAGGGAGCATGTCTGTCCTGTTTGGTTTTTATTCCCCTTTTTAAGAGGGCCTCAGGTGCACAGAATCACATTACTCGTAAGCCTTGGTTCAAAGCATACTCCCATCATTGGGCTGGGCAGAACCCTCTTCCATAATTGACTTGCTTATTTATTTTATTTATTTTTAATAATGTGTTCATGTGGACCCACTCAACATTCAGATTAGAACTGTGATAATAGTCACACTGACTAGTGTCTGACTTGTTTGCTGCTATGTCCAGCAGCTGCCACATAAGAGGCACTCAGTATCTATTTGCTAAAAAAGAAGCTAAGGGGCAGTGACCTCCAAGCCATGCAAAAGGGAGCTATTGGAAGTTCCCGCCGGGCCTCACAAGAGGAGGACAGGGATGGAAAAAAAAAAAAAGGCCAGGCCCTCCATTAAGCTCCCCTATTCTCCCTGAGGCTCCCACCCTCTGCTCAGCCAGGCTAAAAGCCTCTTCAGCAGGATTCAACTCTCCACCTTCACGAAGGACCTACTGTGCCAGACTCAGTGCCAAGATTCGGGGACACAGGGTACATCGACCTTGGCCATGCCCTTGAGTTCTCAAACCTCTATGCCCCCGGCCCCTTGACTGTCCACTATTATCCCAAGTAATGAGAGCCTGCTCTGTGCAGGCATGTGCTCCGTGATTTCCTTGCATTGTCTCTTGGCATCTTCCCAACAATCCAATAAAGCAGGTGCTGTTATTATCCTGCCCCCTTTCAGAGGAGCACCATGAGATGGGCCAGAACAGGAAGGTCAATTCCAGAGTCCAGCTCTCCTTACTACTGATCCTATGCATGTTTCTCCCTCAAAAGTCCATGAGGTCCTAAGCCTCTGCAAAAGTGAGGATGGTGAAAAAGGTGTCAACTTTGGAGTCACATAATAGATGGTTACGTCCCAGCTGCAAGACTCAGTGAGGCATCAGCAGGGTGTCACCTGGCCCAGGTATCATGTTCATGAAGGGCCTCATTAAATGAGATGTGCATTTTTTACCACAGTTGGGTGCCACTGCCAGACCACACCACTTGTAGCACACTATGAATTTTGTTTTAATGAATCCTGAAATGACTGTAAATATTAATTAATGTGGCTTTTTTTTATTGTCGTTGCTAAGAGCACAAGTCTGTAATTTCATTTTCATGTTCCTTCATTCTTAGCAATACTAGGAGGCTCAAAAATTAGAAGTAGCCTAGGCCTCTCTCAGCTTCTATCAAGCTTGCTGAGTCCTGGCTGTGTGATTTCAAGCAAGCCACTTAACCTCTCTGTGCCCTTTCTGTGAGAACTCTGAGCAGCATCTGGAGAGGGCCCTGCCTGCAGGAGATGCTCCATGTCTATTCAGAGGAGTTTAACTTGATGAAATCAAGGTGGCCCAGATCATATGAGACATCGTCCCTGACAGCATGGAAGCAAACTCTGAGCTCTGGATAATTGCGGGGAAACAAGGGATTAAGGGAAATGGGTGGATTTTTGGTGTGACAATCATTTACGGAGATGGGAACAAGCTCCTGGAGGAGCTCAGGGACAGGGAATCAAAAGCTCTGCTTTAGACAATTAAAGGAGGAACCCTGAGCCTACTGGTTAGAAACACTTTCCATACATTATGTCATTGAACTTCTCAACACTTTATAGAAGAACCATTGTCGGGCTGGCTGAGTGGCACGGTGGTTAAGTGCTGGCCTGGGAAGCCAGCGGCCCTGGTTCAGGTCCCACATATGAGGGCCAGTGACACTGCTCTAAAATAAATAAATAAATAAATAAATAAATAAATAAATAAATAAAATGATTAATTAAAAAAAAAAGAACCATTGTCAACATGCCCATTTTACAGATAAAGAAACCATTGCTCAGCAAGGTTGAATTATTTGCATGGGGTCACACAGATGGAACCAGGGTTACTGGTTCCATAGTCCATGTTGCCATCCACCACGCTCTGCCTCTCCCCCAGACCCTTACCACCCTTTGGCTCTACAGGAAACTGGGCTTGGACTAGGCTTGCTGTCTGAGACATCCACGTGTCTCCCATCCCTGTCCCAGTTATGGCCTCCTGCCAATATGATCCGTTTGCTAAGAGTTTTCACTCTAGTCACCTGTCCTGATTCACAGCAATGCCGGAATGCACACTGAACAGTGTCTCTGGGGCTGTGGGATGTTCTCCAAACTCACACAACAAGGCCGTCTCTGAGGGCACCCGCTCGCCCCTGCACCACCTCGCTCAGAGCTCACTTCCTCTGGGAGTCTCCTAAGGGAAGGCCTCTCACTCCCCTCCAAGCAGGACTTCTGTCTGGCAATGAACTTCTCAGTGCCAAAAACACCAGGCACTTTGAGGTTTGCATGGAGAATACCAAATAGATAGAGCCCAGGTCTCTGTCTCCCAGGGGCTTCCCCAGCCTCCTAGAGAAAAAAGAAGCCTTCAAACCAAGCTCACGCCAACCCCAGGCCCTTTGATTGTACCTTTCCTTATGACTCGACTGCTGTGTCCTCCTTCAAGGTTCATCTTAAATGCTTTGGCTTCTCTCTGTTGGCATCCTATTCTTGTCTCTCCTTTAGGGGGATTTATCACAATTTCTGATTTTGCGTTTAATTGATATTTACACTTAAAGATATGCATCCCCTCTAGTTTTTCAGCTCCATGAAGGTTGTCGTACCAGTCTTGTTCACTGCTTTATCTCCAGTGCCCAACACAGGACCTGGCACATAGCAGGACCTGACACATAGCAGGTGCTCAGCAGACATGTGGGATGTGTCAGTAAAATGAATCCTTTATGGGGACAAGCACCTGAGGACTTGAGTCTTCTGAGCCTCAGTTTCCACTTCTGCAAAATCAAGATAATAATTCCTCCCTCACAGGGTAGTGGTGAGGATTCGAACAGGCGAAGAATATTGATAGTGGTTTGGAAAAAATGCTCTTCAAATGCAAAAGCTCAAAAGAGCTGGAACCTAGAGGTTGGGCAAGAGTCAGAGAAAAAAACGACAGGAGAGAAGGGCATGGCCATTTGTCACATAACCTTATCGGTGGACATTTTACATTTCCTCATTCACTGACTCCTGCGAGATGGTGGCTACGGCCCAGAGGAGGAAACTGAGGCTCAGAGAGGAGAACCCACCTGCCCACAGTGTCACAGCAAGTCTGTGGCAGAGCTGGGATTTGAACCCTTCTCGCACAGGCAGCCACATTTCCACATACCTCCAGCAGAACCTGACCTCTAGCAGTGGGCTCTTGACAAACATTTATGGGTTGGACCAATGAAGAGGGCCACCTGGAGTCACTTGGGCCTGAATGGCAGTCGTGGCTCTGCCACTCACTGGCTAGTGTCCTTGGACAAGCTACTTCCCTTCCCTGATCCTCAGTTCCTCCATCTAAAAAGTGGGAATGATGATCATGCTTGCCAGCTAGGGTTGCCAGTGGATTCAGCAAGAGCCCGCAGGTCAAGTGCTTATCAGGCAGTACACGCGGTCCATGAGCAGCTATTAGGACCGTTACCCTTCCAGCAAGGGAACAGCATGAGAAAAGGGGCAGGTTTGGGGAGGAGAGGCCAGTGGGGTCAATCGGAGAGGGGCTCTGAAAGGAGAGGCATCTGAGGCCAGAGAGAAAGGGGCTCCCAAGTCTGCGCCTGGCTGTGAAGTTGAGAAGTGGGAAGTTGGCTAGGGGCCCCCTCATCTCCTGCCCCCTCTCTCCACCCTCCACCCTCAGACCCCTCACCTCCTTCCAGGTTTCCTGGGCCTCAGCCAGAATCCCGTACACCTTAATCATCTGCCAACTTCGACTCCACGCCAGGGCTCAGCCAGCCCCACTCAGGCAGGCGCTCTCCCACAGGCCCTGCCCCACCACATGGCGCAGAGGGATCTTTCTCCCTCCTGTAAGGAAGGCCCTTTACTAATTGGAAAACTATTATCTGAAAGTACTTACATAAAAATCCATCATGGTGAAAGGCAAGAACTGTTTTAGGCACACGCAAGCTCACGACTTGTGGGTAGATAGGTGTATATACACCATCTTTGTAACACAAACTGCCCCTTCCCTCATGCCAGAGGGACCTAACCCAGAGCTTCCTTACTCTCCTTCACAAACCAGCTATTGTAGCTGTGAGGCCTGAGGGGAGGGAATGTCCGGATTTGTTGATTGGTGAGGGCGGTCACTGAGTCCTAGCTGAAGGGTGGCAGGCTGGAAAGAAGATTTGGGGTCATCCCTGAATCCTCCTCCTGAGTGCCCCTCAACTTCAGAGATGCCTGAACCCTTCGGCTCCTTTGTCTGCCCCAGCCCTGCTTCATCTCTGGCTATCTCTCTTTCTCCACTGGCCTAACCATGATACAGACTCTTCTTCACTCCCTCGCTTTCTCCACAGGTATCTCTTGAACCCCATCCCTGTGTCAGACACTGAGCTAGGGACAAGTGACACAGCCCTTACCCTCCAGAACTGCCAATGGAGGTGGGACCCGGGTCCCTGAATCCATGCCCTACCCTACTGCCTAAAGCATGGCCCTGGTCAGGTCACTCCCCTGCCAAGTCTGACAGGAAGTCTTGGCATCTTAGGCTTTTTCAAGCATCTCCTTCCCAAGCCGCCAGGGGCAGGTGAGGGCAGGCCTGCAGCCCTGAGATGTCAACGTAGGGGCATCTGGATGGAGGGGTGACCATACTTCCCAGCAAGAGGATCCTGCCCCCTGTAACCCCTTCCCCAGAGCCTGAGAGAACTCTGGCCCATAAAGGCACAGGTTTTCCACAGGAGGGGCCATAAATGCCATCTAAGCAGCTCGTTTTTTCAGGGTGAAAACAGGTTCAGCACAGGCAAGTGACTTAAGCAAAGCCACACAGCATACCTGTGACAAACAGATGGGACCCAACCCCCAGTCCTCCAGCTTTCCCGCTGCAGGTGTAAGGAGTTTTAACTCCTCCCAACACTGGCGCCCCCAAGAGGAGAAAGAGGGGCTTGAGACCTTTTTTCTTTACTTTTTGCTGACGTTTATTTTCACAGCTGTGGGAGGAGGATAAACCAAGAGAGACTTGGAATGAGATGAGGATGTGGGGGGCAGGCAAGGGAGGCAAGGTCAGAGGAGAAAGCACATAGCAGGGCAGAGAAAGAGAGGTATAGGGAGAGAATAACCGGGGACTATCAGGGAGAGCAGAGAATGGCGTAGAGGGTTTTCAAATCCTGAAGGAGGAGGCAGCAATAAAGGACGGAGTCTAGTCACACAGAGACAGAGACAGAAAGATGCAAAAAGACAGACAGAAGGGCATGAGGGAGAAAAGCCAAAAGAGAGACAAAGAGAAAGAGAGAGAAGAGAAAGGCGGAGGAAGAGTAAGCTTGGTAGAGCCACCAGAACCTCTGTAAATTGCTTCCCAATACCCTCTCCTCTGTCCCTCACACCAGCTGTCCTGTGGGGTGTGCGGCGTTGTCCCCAGCCAGGAGGATCTATTTCAGGCTGGGCTGCATTGAGTGGATAAGTGGGAAAGGGATCCAACCCCAGCCCATCGGCCCCCCTCGCCCAGAGCTACCTCCCAGAGACAGGAGCCCAAGTTCAGTGGAAGGGATAGGGCATCCCTTGGAGGACTGCAAGGCGCAGGGGCAAGGAACAGAGGCTCTGGCCTGCCTTCCCCAACCTGTTCTTGGCCCCAACCAGCTGCTACTGCTGGTGGCTTCTGCTCTCCAGACTTGGGCCCATGTGTGCCTCCCTCAACCTGTGGCCATCATCTCCCTGCCTGCCCAACCCTGGCATCCTCCTGTCTATCTCTGTCGCCCACAGTCCACTCCTCCAGAGCCCACCTTTCTGCTCCCCTGCAGGTTTGGGACTAGGGAGGGTACCCAGCGGCCTAGCTGGGGAGGGGGCTAGGTGGATTATTGCGGATGCAAGGGACTGCGGCTGACACAGATGGAGAGGAAGAGGAGGGGGTCTTGGTGATAGACGGTGCTGCTTCTGTGTGGGGGTGGTGGGAGGGGGTGGAGGGCTGGGGGAGGGGTGGTGAGGAAGCGGGTTGAGGGGGGAGTAGGACCAGGCTCACATTTGGCATTCAGGGCAGCTGACAATAAAAATGCTTTATTGCCAAGAAACTGGATCGATCGGGGCTGGAGGGGGCCGGCAGGGGGGACGCGGAGGGCTCAGCGCAGAGGCCGGCGGCCGGGCCTCCGCAGCGACCAGGGCCCAGCCGCCCTCCCCCCTGCGCCCCCCTCCCCGCCTCCTGCCCTTTCTCTCTCCTGCAGCCACCGCTTAGTTCTTATTATATTTTTTCTTATATATTTTTTCCCCCAGCTTCTCCTGCTCCTGTTATTTTTTTTTCTTTTAATTTTTTTTTTTTAAACTCGTTGCACTCCCAATGCCGCAGGCTGGTTGGGGGCAGGGTGGGGGTGTCAGCGCAGGCCAGGTCCCTACCCACAGGACTTCCAGAGCTGCTGGCTCTGAGCTGAGCCCCACTTTGCCTCCACATCCCCCAGTGCTATCAGGCTTCCCCCAGGGCCTGTCCCCGTGGGTACCTATCTCCCCCTGCTGCTCAAGAAACACCCATGAAACTAGCCCCACTCTGATGGGCTCAGGGCCCGGGCCAGGCCTTCCTCCCCTCCCCCTTACCTGGCCCCCTGCTCACTCCCAGAGCCATTTGGCTGATGGTCAGAACTGTCCGTCAAGGGGGCTCTGTGCCCCTGGGGACCCAGATGGGAGGAGGGAAGGGGAGAGGTCGGGGGTCAAGCCACGTCCCCTCAGCTCGGCTCTTTCCCTTCCCCCTTCCAAACAAAGGGAACAGCAGCCCTGACAACACTGGGGTGGGGGCGGCCTGGTACTCAGGGAAGTGGGAGGAGAGGGACTGAGGGGATGGCCATGGGCAGGAGGTGGGGGTGGGGCCGTCTGCCCCTCCTCTGCCCTCCTCCTGAGGTCAAGGCTAAGGTGATTCCTCAACCTCTCAGAGGCTGGGCTGGGAGGGGAGGAGGATCTGGACAGACAAAGAACTGGAGCCCCGGGGAGTTGGGGGCTGGGGGAGAGCACCTGGGACCCAGGCAGTCCGGGCTGAGGGAGGGGCAGCAGGCACCCCTCTGGCCCTGGCCTCCCACTCCGGATGGTCCTGTCTCCCATCCGATCCCTGTGGATCTTAGAGTCAAATAGAGCCTCGGAGTGTGGACAGGGTCGCTTGGGGGTAAAAGGGAAACTGAGGCCCAGAGAAGGGAGACAGAGCCAGGGTTGGATCCAGGATGGAAGCACAGCCCCAGGGTTCTCAGCATGGTCCAGGAGCCTCTTCCTTCCGCCCCTTCTTACCTAGGGAGACATCCCTCCTTTCCCTGCCCAGGTCAGGGGAGGCTTAGATGAGGCATAGGTGGTAGAAGGTTCTACAGAAACGAAAGAGGAGGCCAAGGAGAGGGGAGGCTGTCTTCTGTCTCAGACCACTGGGGTCAGGGGACCAGGAGAAAGAAATTCTAAATGCGGTCTGTCTCTAGCACCGGCCTGACACAGCTTCGAAGTGGAACTTCAAGTCCGAATGGGCAGGAAACTGATGTGGACGGGGCCCTCCTGAGCACCTGGCTAGTGATGGCTAAGGAAGAGGGCATTCAGAGAGGTTCTCTCACTTGTCCATGGTCACACAGCAAAGAAGGAGCATTTGTACTCCTGTCCGTCCCCAATGGAACACAGCACTGCCTCAAGGCCTCACACCTGCCCATCCCAACTACAGAGAGCAGAGGGGAGCTGAGACAGTGAACAACTAAGAGCCCCCAACCCCATGCCCATGAGAGATGAAGAACTGCCAGAGACAAAAAGAAATGGGCAAATCTCCTTACATTTCTAAGAAGGCGGCTCTCACGGAGAGGGCCATAGCCAAGAGGAAGAGGGAGAAGATACAGCAGGCCTCTTTTTTGGGGGTGGGTGGGCTGGTGCATGCCCCCACAGTCTGCCAAGGAGGCCCCCAGATGGGCCAAGGACTATAGGGGTCCCGCTGCCCTCCCCCAAACCTCCCCTCCCCTCTCTCCCTCTCTTTCTTGGCTGGCTATCGACCGGGGCTGTGACATGGTGGATCAATACAGCAGGGATATAAAGCCGGCTGGCTGCCTGCCTGCCTTTGCCTCTCTCTCTCCGCTTGCCTTGCTTCCCTTTCCTGGAGCCGCACCCAGGCCCCCCACCCCCAGGTACCCCTTACCCACCCCCCCAGAGGGGCCAGCCCCCACCCCTATCACCATCCCCTACAGCGGGAGAGCTTAGGGAGGCTGAAAGCTTGGACAGCCAGGAAGGGGGTGAGTATGGGAGTGGGCAGGGAATAGATGGGCATGGGGGTCACACTGGCAGGGAACGGGGTTGGTTGAAATTAAGGGACAGTCCCCTGGGAGAAAGCAGGGATCCCCCTAGTTGGGAGCAGCTCGGGCAGATGGGGCCTTTTGAGGTATGAGAAGGATGGACCTCTGGGAGGTGGGCAGGGGTCACCTGGGGGGCTGAGGAGAAACAGTCATGAGCCCATGGGGCAGGGAAAGGCCTAACAGGGGTGCTGGAGTAAGCTAGGGTGAGTGGATGCCAGGAACAGCGGTGCAGCCGCCAGGCAGCCTGTTGCCCACCCACAGAGCATCTGGCTACCCCCTCCTTGGGGCTTTGTGGGCAGAGCTGGCTTGGCCTCACTCCAGAGCCTGGCCTGCACATGTGGGGGGTGCTGAGGCTTCGGTCAGGAAGTTCCAGGGGAGAGCTGTGCCGTCCGAGTTGCCATATGTGTAGGGTGTGAGCATGTCCCATGTGCCTGGGTGGCTGTGTGCCTCTGAGTCCCGCTGTGTGCCTCTGGGACTGTGTGTCCCCGAGTGTCTCAGCTACTGAGTCATGTCTCTATGATCACCAGCCTGTGGGTGTGTCCCGGGGACTCGGTGGCTCTGTGTGTACTTCCATGAGTGGATCCCCTACTCAGGTTGTCCCTAAATATCTGAATGAAGATCTGTGTGTGCCTTGGGGAAGTGTGGACATACTCCTGGGAGCAGTGACCCCGTCCCCAGGTAATATGGTGGCTGTGTGTTCCTGTGTCCCAGGAAAGCTGTGTGTTGGTGTGTGCAAGCCCTCACCAGAGTGCCTGAGCGTGGATATTTCCGTAAGTGTCTGAGGACCGTGGGGCGAGTCCCCATGTGTCCATGTGTGTGGATTCTGTGCCTGTGTCAGCGGGAAGCTGTAGGTGTGGTTGTCTCTGCACAATCAGAGGCCCTTTCTCTTTATGAATGTCGAGATCCCGTGTGCGTTCTGTGTGTCTATGTGACTCCCCATGTCCCTGTGTGCCGATGGATGAGTGTGTCTCAATGAGTGGGTTGGAGGCTCTGGGTGTATCCGCATGGGTATCATGGTGACTCAGTGCACATGACGGTGTTTTGGGGGAGATGTCTCTGAGTGGGGAAGGGTTTGAGGCAGCAGAGGCTGCCACTGCGGAGCTGGCTAGCCTGTTTGATGGCTACATCACCTCCGAATCCGCATATAAGGGCCTGCCTGCCTCTTCTATTCCCTGCCAGAGAACCAGACCCCTACCAGGATGGGCCCAGGATCCTCCCCCTCCCCCTTGGATGACTGGACCTCTGCTCCTCAGCACCCCCTGCTTTGGCAGAGGCCACCTCAACTCCACTAAGCGACCTCCGTCCCTCCCAACCCCCCCAGCGCCACCCGCTCCCCCCCCCGCCCTCCCCCACCACAAGTCCAGTCCAACCCAGACAAAAGCAATTACTCCTGAGGTAGGATGTGAGTGTGGGTGTTAGAAACAGAAAAAAAGGGGGGAAGGGAGGGGGAGCGAGAGAGAAACACAGAGGCAGGGATGGGCAGCCAGAGACCTGGAGAGACCAGGGATGGGAAAGAGACCTGCAAAGAGTGTGAGAGACAGATGGGAGAGACAGGAGATGAAAGAGGCCAGAAGAGAGAGGCACAGGCAGGGGGAAAAGCAGAGGAAGGCAAACGGGAGGACCAGATGGAGAGACACAGAAGCAGAGACCAGAGACATAGAAAGAGATACAGGGAGAGCGGGGAACACAACAGAGGTGAAAACCCAGTGATGGAGCCACGCAGAGAAGATGCAGGTAAAGAGAGAACCGGAGCCAGAGACAGGGAGAACTAGAAAACAGGAGGGGTAAGAGTAGAAAGGGAAGGAAGGAGGGTGGGAGGGAGGGAAGGAAGGAGGGAGAGTGGCACGGGTAGGGAGAAAGGATAGGGAGAAAACAAGCAATACGCAGAGAGGAACAGAAAGACTGAGTGAGAATGAGACGAGGTCAAGAGACAGAGAGAGGAAAGACAGAGAGAGACCGGGAAAGTGAGAGACAGCTGGTGAGAGGGGCCCTTAGAGATATGCAGCTCTAGGTGGAGGGAAGTTGATAATGCAGGAGCGGCTAAGACAGCAAACCTAGAGAGGGACTGAAGGGGCACTAAGTCCAGTTATCTCTCTCTCTCTCTCTCTGTCTCTCACGCACACGCACACCAGCACACACATACACACATCTTTCTCAGCACCCCCTGCCCCCACCCCCCAACCAGGCCAGAAATCAGGAGTGCCCAAGCCCTTCCCACAGTCCTCTGGGCCCCTGTGCACCTAGGCAGGGAGGGGATTGAATAGACAGACAGGGACAGTCTTGGGCAACAGCAGGGAGGGACAGAGCAGACTGGGTTTCAGACCATAAGGGCAGTTGGGAGCAGTACATCCCTCCTACCACACTCCCTGCACCCTCTGTCCACATGCACGACACACACTAGGATCTCTGCCACATTCCTTATACTCTGCCCAACAAGGCAGCCTGATGAGGGGTGGGGCCCCCAGACACTGGGGTACGACACACCCTTCCTGCCCCACAGTCAGGCCCACCTTCCTTTGTCCAGCTCTTTCTAGTTGCCCCCACCAGCCCAAACCTGGGGGTTTTCATCTCTCAACAGCTTGCTTCCATGTGGACACATGCCAACAGCTCTCTGTTTCTTTCTGACTGTCTCTGAGTCTCCTACTCTGCTCTCCCCGCGGACTTTTTGCTATCTCGGTATCTCTTTTGTCTCGACTCAGTTGCCCTTTCTCCCCAGGCATTTCTCTGTCGTAGGGTGCTCTCTGTGTCTCCCTGAGTATCGCTCTCCCACTCTACTCCTGTCTGGTGTATTTCTGGACCCCCCCTTTCTCAGGGTCCTCTCTGGTCCTCCTGTCCATACATACCCCGTGAGGAGGGCAGATGGCTGTGCACGGGCCTAGAAGCCATCCTAGGGCAGGATGTTTCCTTTCTTGCTTCCACCTCAAGCGCCCTTTTCCCTTCTCTCTTCCTCACCCGCCTCCGCCCTTACCAGGTCCACATCTCGTTCCGCTCTCTCTGGAGGCAGAAAGCTGGACATGGACCCATACATACCTTACACGCAAGACTGGAAACAGACCCAGACTCAGAGCAAAAGAAGGCACCTAAGGTGGAAGGGCGAGGCCAAGGCACAGATGAAGATCAAGCAAAGGAAAAGAGCAGCGGACAGGATGAAGCCCCAGGGCGAGGCAAAGGAGAGGAAGGAAATCAGAGGCAGAGACAGCAGAGGCTGACAGGACAATGGGAGCCTGACAGCCTGGCAATGCCGGGGGTAAGGTGGGGGCATCATACCCAGGGTCGGTAGGCTTGGACTCTTGGCCTGCCCTCTGCCTACCAGTGCCCTTTATGTGGAGTCAGGACCAAGTGGCTGTGCCCGGCCCCTGAGGCTCCATGCTTGTCAGGATGGTGTTCACTTCGGTCTTCATTTACTCTGGGACCGTCAGGGATCCCAGGGACCCATCGGTCTCTGAAGCTGCCAAGAGATGCAAGCCTCTGTTCCCTTCTCCACCTCTATAACTTCCCACCTCAAGGCTGACAGACACTCCCGGTCCTGGGTGGGTGACAACCGTCTCCACCCACCCAGGGACAGCAAAGGCAGCCAAAGGATTCAAAGGATCTCTTGCCACCAACCAGCACTCCACAAACTGCAACAGCCCCTCGCATCCTGACTCCACACTCAGTGAGAAGTGCCACTGCCTGCAGCCCGGCCACCACGCCTGCAGCAGCACAGCCCCCTAAAGCCACAGCACGCCTGCCTGCCTGCCTGCCTGCCTGCCTGCCGGCATCCAAGGAGCCACCCCGACACTGAAGCTATGCCCGACCCACCCCATCCCCCAAGCCTCATCTGTAACAGCACACACCCTATCCCAGTTGCCAGAACCCAGGCTGAGGAGCAATCCTAAAGGCGGTTAACAGCCTGGGGAATCCGGGCAAATCCCTGACCCCACCTACTGGCTTCTGGGGTTTTGTCTGCAGAACACCTGCACTGCCTCACAGGCCAATCCTGGAGTATCTCCCCGACACACCCACTCTCTCCACCAAGGGAAGATGTGCCCACCTTGTAGCTCAATGTCCCTTCTCCTTATGTGGCCCTGGGTTCTCTCCAAATCACTTCACCAGACCCAGCAGTGGAATCCTGTCACCCACAGCTAAGTTCCTGCTTCCAAGGTGTTCCAGATTCCTCAGGGTGTCTGGGCACCCTGTGCACATCCTGGTGCTGTGTCTGAGTCACCTGTCACCCCGGGGCCTGGTCCACACCAAAGGCTACTGAGTCTTTTTGTGGAAGAATGAAAGGACAGAAGGGAGGGTGAGAAAAGGTGGGGACACCGCCCTGCTCCTGCCCAGCACTGGGCGGGCCTCGGATGCCCAGTGGGCAACAGCTGGCCATGGGGACTCTGAGGCCAGGCTAGAATCCATGGTCCCCGATATGACCCACTCACATGAACCATAACTTATTCCCTGGCTCCTCCTAACCCTTCAGGAGCCCCCCTTGCAACCTCCTTCTCCTAGAGACTGCTGAAGCCCCAAGGCAGGTCTATGAAACCCCACTCTCTTCTGACCCAGCACCTTGCAAACCCACCAACCAATTTGGGGTTTGTGCCCGTCTCTCCACCTCCCACACAGGACGCCTCTTCTCTGCATCACCAGACTGAGGCACACAAGAAACCCCAGGAAATGTTGGCTGAAGGAATAAATGGGTGGATATGGGTCTGTGTGTCTGTGTGTTCCCTTATGCATTCAACAAATCCCTACTGAGGATTTACGCTGGGCCAGGGACTGGATGTACATGTATTGGACAAACCCAGAAGTATCCCACCATGAAGTTTATGGGGAGATGCTACACATATGATCAGATATGGTAACCATGCTCAGGAAGGAAGAATGGGGTGGGAGAGCAATCTAGCCAGATGTGGGGAACTCTTGATAGAGATCTGAGGGAGGCAGAGGAGGGAACCCAACCAAGAGGGAGAGAAGGGCCTGGCCAGGGTGTCAGGAAAGCCAGAGGAAGAACCAAAGGGAGTGAGGGGCGGGGGGCATGCACAGAGGCCAACCCAGCACCTCCAGGGTTGGGAGGTCTCATTCACCCTGGGGTTCCAGGCTCCAGCTCCTATCAGGACTCTGAGAAAGCCTCCTCCATTCATGTTTGGGGAATCATTCACCTTCCAAGAGTGGCTATAAAGACAGTAGGGGTGGGGTCATGTTTGTTGTAGTTATAACAAAATTATAGATCTAAAAGAGTGTGGCCTATTTCAAAAGTGTCTGCCTGTGAGAATGAACTTGAACCACTCAGATATTTTGGCAACAGTCTTCAAGGCCAGTTTACAGATTCCATCAGCCCAAAACACTTCTCTGTTGTAGATTTGCCTCTAGTTTCCATCAAAAAAACAACAAGTTACCCCAGTATTATCCAACCCCTTGGTTGCTAATTTTACCAAAATTGGAGCCAAGTAAAACTTCAGGTGTTTCCCCAAATCAAATTCATTCCCAGAGCACAAAGATTGGCCTCCCGGAGGACATTCCAAAACCAGGGGTGGGTTTTGGTGAGGAGAAAGGAGGGGAGCTTGAAGTTCAGGCAGACCCCAGTTCAAACTCCGCTTCTACCACTTACTTGCTCAGCCACCTTAGGCCAGTTGCCTCCCCTCTCTGTGCCTCAGTTTCCTTCTTTTGTAACAGGCGACTAACATCCAGTGTACCAGGCTGCATTGAGGGTTAAATGCAAAATGCCCAGAAGAGGCCCTGGCAGATAAGTGGCCCCTAACAACTACCAGTTTCCTCATTAGGATGTAACAGCTCTCTGGCTCGTGTTACCAGATCTGTCCTGTGTGTCTATGAAAACTTGGATACTTAACAAACATCTGTTTGAACACAAAGAACTAAAATCATAGACCTGATTGCAACCTCCGCCAACTCTGAAGCATGGTTCCTTTTCATCGCCTCTGTTACTTTAGCTCAACTTGCTTGCATTCCTCAAAACCATCCTCTAGCTCCCAAAAGAATTCTACACCCGGAAGCTCCTGGAACCTCTTTTCAGCATCAAGAGCATCAGAGGTGAGCGTTCCTGGGAAAGCTACAATTCTGGTTCCCTGGAGAAAGCATGCATCCTGTACCCAGACCCTGGGTACAGGGCTCTGTGGATGCATTTCAGGGGGTCTGTGAACATCCTGAGGTTGGTGCACAATTGGACAAATAGAAGGATGTGTTTTCTTGGGAGAAGGTCTCTCCTCAGTATTGTGAAACTAGAAACCTATGGGGCAAAGGCTGCCTAAAACGTGTGGTTTGGACCCCAGTGGGGGTTTTTGAAACTTTGCCTTAGTTGCCAACATTTAAAAATTGGAAGATTTCACATAAAAGTCTGGATTTCTGGCTTCTTTTGAAAAAGTGGAAAAAATCTGTCTGTATCGGGACAGTCAGTAAGAAGCCCCTCCCCATGCATTTCCCAGTCCAACATGACCCCCACCATAGCAGGTTGCAAACCCTGGTCTGGTTTCATCTCTTCTTTGAGTGAGCCTGTGACACCCGGTGCAGTCAGGACCCCTGGGTGGGAGGCTTATAAGGGCAACCAGTGGCCTCCCCAGGGTCCTGAGGCCTGCAGGTTAAGCTGCTCCAGTTGGAATAGGGGTGGCAGCATGGGGGTCCTACCCCACAGGCCCTGCCCCCGCCCAGGTGCTCACTGCCGAGGGGGGGCGGGTTCTCACCAAACTGAGTGGAGCAAATACCAGAGCAGATGCCCAAAGCCCCTGCTTCCTGAGAGGCTGAGCGGATGGAGAATTCCGGCCTCTGTTTGGGGGTCTCAGTGGGCTCCAGGAAGGGGCCTCACCAATCCTCACTTGTTCAGGGGAGCTTCCAGCTGTATCTGGAGCTCCTGTTTCCTGAGGCTACAATGTTTTCATGGAGTAACTTCCTTCCCTCATCCCCATATCCTGGGTGGTGGGTGCTGTTACTACCCTCCTTTGACAGAGGGGGAGACTGAGCATCTCACAGCTGGTAGAGTCCAGAGCTGGAACTGGAATGGCCTTACTGGGCTGCTTAAAGTGGCTTCTGTTATTACTAAAACCTTTTACAGACGAGGAATGGAGGCTCTGACGGTCCCCAGTTGCTCACAGTTAGGAAGGGAAAGAAAACAGATTCAGACACAGGTGTGCCTGACTCCAAGTGTGATGTCAGCCACTGGGTTACCTCCTCTGTCTTCTACTGAGCCCTAACACTCAGCAGAAACCCCCACGGTCACCAACACCCAGAACCACTGGGTTGGTCAGAAAGCCGCAGGACACAGAGAGGATGAAAACAAGCATCAGTCAGACGGATCTCATGGAAGACAAGAGGCAGGGAGGAAGGGCAGCTCCGCCCACAGTGGGGCAGGGGAGAGGATGGGAAAGTAGAGGCTTCTGAGGGGAAATAGGACCCAGAGCATGCAACAAGCAAAGCTCTGGGCCCACGACCCTTACCTCTTGAGCAGACACAGCGAAGCTAATACATTCAGGCCACCAACCCGGTCCAGTCGAGAACCTGGAAAGAGAGTAGAAGGTCATCAGCATCCTGGAGAATTTGAGAGGTGTTCCCACCCCATGCAGGATGAGGCACTCCTCAAGTGGAGGGATCCTGCTCCTGTTACACCATCAGGAGTCACAAGTTGGTGAATGTGGAGTCAGGTCCTGCCAGCCACTTGCTGCCTTCAGTGATCATTGCTGGGCTCTGAGTCTCAGTGATCCCATCTCATAAATGGGCCTACTGCTGCCTGCCCTTGTGGAACATCTGTTTTTCCCATCAGACTGCAGGCTCCTTAAAGGGCAGGGACTGTGTCTTCCAGTTTTAGCCTTTTGCAGAGGGCCAGGCAAAGGAGGGGTGCTCAGTAAGTACATGATGGGTGATTGAGTGGGTGGATATGTGGATAAAGGAATTAATTAACAGACTATGTATCACAAGGGAATTCCAGGAAGATCAACTGAGAAAGAAATCTAAAGGGTTACTCATCATTAGGTGCCAATGTGCTACACGGGGAAATGAAAATAAAAGTCATATTGAAGTTTCTGACTCGTAGATCCGTTCCTTCATTTATTCATTTATTCATTGGGTTAATCAGCAAATACTGAGGCTTTCCTGAGCTGGGCTATGGACCAAGTGTGGAGAGTTCAGAGATGGATTGAACAAGGTCTCTGCCCTGTCTACTGGGGGCTCGGAGGCAAGCTGGGGAGACCGAATAGAGCCAATGCCAACATGTGGGGGTAGGCAGAGGGTGCTGAGGGAATCCTAGGGGAGGTCAAGGAAGGCCTAGGGAAGACACAACCCCGAGGCAAGCCTGGCAGACAAATCAACTTCAGTCAGGCAGCAGGGAGAGTGGGAGGAAAGAGAATGTCAGGCCTTTACCTGCCCAGGGCTCAGTGAGAGATGTGGGAAGGATGGGACTGCAGAGACAGCAGGGGCTGTACCCATCAGGGCCTGGTCAAACCATCAGCTGAGGGGAGGGGCGCGATCCAGTTTGTCTTTAGAAAGGTCCCACTGCACACTGTGTGGCAGATGGAGAGGACAGAGGGGGTCGACAGGCCACGTGGAGAGCCATCCCCACAAACCCCACAAAGTGTTTGCGGAGCCTCTCCACAGCCCTACAGGAAGGTAGAGTGACGGCTGGAATCATCCTGATTTTACAGACGTGGTAGGCAAGGCGACATGACTTCCCCAGAATCCTGCACACCTCAGTGAGGGGTGGAGCTGGTTACAGAGCTTCGGTCGGCCTGTGTGCCTTCTCCTGAAACCTGGTGTCCTGCCTTCTAGGAATGTAGTCTTCTTGGAAAAGCTGCTTGAACGCACACAAAGACCACCCTTGCCCCTGCTTGCTGTGGGCCTTCAGAGAAGGGGCAAGGACTGTAAGGCAGGGACGGACTTCCCAGAGGAGACAGGATTGCAGGGAGACCTTCCCACCAGACAGGTACTGATAGTGGACAGTGAGCAACACCAGAAGCTGTGGCTCAGAGAGGGTGAGCCCTGTGGGCAAGGCCACAAAGCCAAGAAGCTGACATCTGTGTGTCCCTGTGGGTATACTTCTGGGAGGGGAAGTCAGAGGGGGCAGGCAGGATGGCCATGGACCTTGAAATTTGGCAGACCACTTCTCTATCTCAGAGCAAATCTGGAGGCACAGGTGAGGCCCAGGACCAGCCAATGACACAGGAATTAGTGGAGGCAGAACTGGAGTTCAGGAGGAGAAAAGAGAAAGAGAAAAAGACAGACTGAGACAGTGGAGACAGATGAATAAACAGACAGACAGACAGATAGGAATGAGAAGAGATGGGAAGACAGATGGACAGAGAGGAGTGGAGGGAACCACAGGCAGAGAGAGCAGAGAGAAGCCCAAATGGGAAAGAATAATGGGGGGTAACAGGAACAAGGGGTTCACCCAATTCCACCTCTCAAATCATCTTCAGGGGCGGAGGGGACCAGGACCCCTGGTTCCTGGGGGGAGGGAGGAGCTGGGGTTCTCCCCCCTCAGGGGCTGCTCTCCCCCCACCCCCGCCCCAGAGCTAATCAGCGGCTGTCATCTCCACGGTGAGGTCTTGGTTAAGGAGATTTAGGGCCGGGATCAATAGGAAATTTAAAAATCGATGCAGCGCGCAGGGCAAAATCGATGGCGTTTAATCGCCTTGCCGATTCCCAGTCAAAACAATTAGCCGCGCCGAGTGTTGAACACGGTGGCAACACGGCATTAACCGTCAATATTGGTGTAAGTGATGGCAGGGCGGCGGGGGATTCCCCGGGTCCTCTGAGGGGCCAGGAGTCAGACAGTGCCTTAGGGCTGGGATCTTCCCCCAGGCAGAGCCCACGCTGGGGCTCACCTCCAGCAGGCCCCCCCCACTAGTCTCTGCCCCTTTCTCCCCTCTGCTGCCCTGTCCAGGGGCAGCAACCCCCATATCCATTTGCCTCCAGTTCTCTTCCTCATCCCATCTCCCCGGCCCCATTCCCCTATATACCCTCTGACAAACTCCTTTCCCAAATAGGTAACTTCTCCCGTGGGAGAGACAGCCCTGTGGGAGATGAGGGGCATCTTTCCAGCAATGCCTGCAGATGGAGGAGGTGGGGGTGGCAACTGTTTAGAAGATGCCTTCTCCCCATTTCACAGGTGGGGACTCTGAGGGACAGAAAGAGGAAGCAGCTGGTCCACCGTGACCCAACACAGGAAGAGGAGGATCCGGGACTTGAACCCCAATTTTTCTGACTCCAAGGTCCATGGTCCTTGCAGCTGCACCATAGACACGGGGAAGATCCACCAGATCCACTTGCTGGAGAAGGAAAGGAAGCTCAGCATTTGGTCTTGGCCCCTCCGCTCTCCTCACAGCTGCTACAACAGTTTGTCTGTCCTGGGGTCTGCCCACCGCCCGCCTGCCAGACTGTGGGCTCTTGGAGGGTAGGCTGGGGTCTGGCTCCTCTGGGGTCCCCAGGATGACCCAGCACAGGGTACAGCGCTGTGCTGCGGCCTCGGACAGGCCTGAGGATCACAGTGCTCCTTGGCCCCACAGACGCGGACTGCCCACATACACCTCCACTGAGGGACAAATAGACTGAGCGACTGGCCCCCACAAACACATTGGTTCAGAGAAGTTCAGCCGAGTGGCCCTTAGTGAGAGAGGCCGGCGACGTTCCCTGAGCTCTAGGAGTGGTGAGTCACTCTGAGTAGCGTGATCTCACAGAAGCCTCACAACTGTTTGGTAAGCATCATTCCCAAGATACAGATGAGGAAATGGAGGCTCAGAGAGGTGACGTCACTTGCCCAAGGTCACACAGCCAAGAGGGGCAGCTCCATCTGACTGGACTCGGAGGGGCATGGGATGCAGAGCAAGTAAGATCCAATGACTGCAAGCAAGAGAGTGGGAAGCAAGGAGGGGGAGCAGGAACCTGGCACCTAGATGGGGGGCCCCACAGAGCTGGGGGGCTGGGGGCAGGGTAATCAAGGCAGGAGCAGAACGGTAGATGGCACTCTGGTCTCCTGGCTTGGCAGGACCAGGATAGGAGATGGTGATGCCAAGGCTGGCTCTCACCTTCTTTGAACTTGCCAAAGGGCTCCTGGTTCTGGGGTGGGGAGGGCAGAGGCTTGCTTCCTGGGCCACCTGCTCCAGGGCATAAAAGAGCACGGGGGTGGGGGGTGTGCGCAGGGGAGGAGGCCCATGAGATGAGCCAGGGATTGATCTGACAAGGTCCTAATCAAATGGTCAATATCGCTGACCTGACCACTTAACCTATTGATAAGCTGGCAAGGATGGAGCAGGCGGTGAGTAGGCTCAGAGAAGGAGGCAGAGAGTGCTGGGAGGACCTGATGGGACAGTGCTCAGACCTGCAGTGCGCCAGGGCCTGGGAGCTTGGGAGAGGGTGGTCTCTTCAAGCACCCCCCTTCCCTCTGACAGATCACATGTCTTCGGTCTAAGGACTTCTACCCAAGCCCCTTCCTCTACTCAGGACCCCTCGGCCCCACCCTGAGTGAGGTTGGGAACCATCCCCAGCACCCAAGCCACCCCAGGTTCCCCAGATAATGCCTTAGCTTTGCACACACGTGAAGGACTTCTCCAAGCCCCAATGTCCTCACCTGTCAACCGGGGATAATTATAAGAGGGAATGCCAGAAAACAACCTAGATGCCCTACGACTGGGTACAATAAAGGAGGGGATAGCAGCCATATAAAGGACCGTGGAGGTTAGAAAATATGCTCAAAATAAGTTCATTGACAAGGAAGGATGTTAATAATCCATTGTTAGGAAGGTTATAAACTGGCATGTAGCATATGATCCCATTTTTATGAAACACACACACACACACACACACACACACACACACACACACACACACACACACTTTTTTTCCCCCAAGAAAAAAATTTAAAGCAGAAGTCAGAATTCTGAGTTTGGCCCCAGGCATCTGAATTTTAAAACGTTCTTTGGGTAAACTCATAGGCATACTTCCTGTTTGGGAAACAGGTATCCAGAAAGACAGACATTAAGAAGTTAATTTTTTTTTCATTTAACTGGATTATTAGGGTGGCTTTTTTTCTCATCTCTTTGAATATTGGCATTTTCTATTTTTTTTCTAGAATGAACAAGTGTCACAACAATTAACATGTAATTGCAAAAAGTGGGGCTCACGAACCCTGCGACAGCAAGCCTGTGGCTAGGCACTCGGTGGGCGCCCAGGAAGCCCCTCCCCTTCTCTGTCCTTCTTCCCTTTCCCAGCCAGCTTGTCTTATGTCCCCCTGTGTCCAAGCCCAGCAGAGTCCAGGGCCCCAGGAACATTAATCGGAAGTCTGCTGCTTCCTCCTCTGGTTTCTCCTCAATTAGAGAGGGAAGGGTAGGACCAAACTGAATGCTGTGCTCTGTTCCCTCTTCAGGGAACTGACTGAGGGCTGACAGACAGGAGGAATAGCTGGAGGGGAAGCCGAGGCTGAGAGGGAGGGAAAAGATTTTCTCAAAGTCATACAGCTGGTTGGTTGTGATCGAACTGAGACCCAAGCTGGGGTTCCTGGTTCCTGGGTCATGCCATCCCACTGCAGGAAGGAGGAAAACTGCAATAGCAAGTGTGCACACAGGCCAGAGGACTACAGAGAGAGCATGCGATTCTATGGGGCAGCACGGCATGGTGGTCAATAAGCGGGTCTGCCGTCGCCCTGCTGTGTGACCCTGGGCAAGTCACTTTGCCTCCCTGAGGCTAAGTTTGCTCAAACATAAAAGGGAAGTAATAATAACACCTGCGTCACAGTGCTGGTGTGAGGAGTCAACAAGATCATGCTTAGAACCAACTTAGCAAAGGACCTGACACCAAAAGGGGCAAGTAAGTGGCGGAAATTATATCAGATTGTCAGCCACAAATGCTGTATGTGAGTAGGGCGTGAGGGGGACTGGAGGGAACGCAGTGGGAGGGGAAGGGACAAGGTGCATCCCGGTAATCTGTCTTTGGGTGATCAAATGAGATGAAGTGATCTGGTTAAATATGTCATTCATTCAAGGCCAATTCTAGGCCAGACCGTGTGCAGGCCCTACAATCCAGAGATGAAGAATGGAGGTTCCCACTGGGTTAGTGAAGGGCAACTTGGGATGGCTGGGCAGGGCTGGCTCTCACCTGAGAGTTGCTGCCTCAGGGGCCTCCACACTATCCCTGGGGCTCCTGCTGACAAGGGCACAAGCCCCACCGCCTGACGGGCGTGGTACTGCAGGTATGCATGTGTGGGAACACACATCGGAACAGTAAGCTCTGTGCAGACGGGGTATGTTCCCTTTGTGACTCACAGCATTGTGCCCCGGGCCTGACATTCTGGGTACATGCCATGCTCAGGTTTTTTCCCTCCATTTCTTTTTAATGAAAAAAAAAAAAAAGAAGAAGAAGAAGTTCAAAGCGTTCAGCCCATTGCCTAACACCTGGCAGGTACTCAACAAATAGCAGTTATTTTTAGCATCATCATCACCCACACAATCACTCTTCATCCCCACAAAAAAACCTTATGTTGCTAAGGAGGCAAGTTGGGGCTTAAAAGGAATAATGTGATTTGCCCACCGCCACGTGGCCAGGAGGGGACTCCAAGCATGTATGTGTGACTCCACAGCCTGGGGTCTTCCCTTCCTCATGGCTGGGGGGAAGGATGAGGAAGGACAACAGTGGGGGCTGAGCAGATGAGATGATGGGGGGCAAGGATGAGTTGACTGGGGTGAGTAAAACATTGTAAGGGAGACAGAAGGGAGAGCACAGTCCCAGGATGATGCATTTGGAGTCTGGCTGCTTTGAGGCTCAGGCAGGAGGTGGTCTGACTTGCCGACACCACTACACCACTGGTGAGTACAGCCTCCCGGAAGGTGAGCTCCCTCCACCCTTGTCCAGTGCAGCAGACGCCAAGCTTCACCATTACATTGGGCAACTAGGATGACAGGGGACCCGGAAGCTCCTGTTCATCTGACAAAGATCCACTGAACACATACTGTGTGCTGCGCACAATTCTAGTAGGGATATAGCCACGAACAAGACCAGTCCCTACCTTCACGGCACTGGCCTTCTAGTGGAGGAAGAGATGCAATAGACAAGAATATATTGGGTTATCGGAAAAGTCATGAAGAATTTTTTCTGCGTTTTTCGTCTCAAAAATGCGTCATGACCTTTCCGACAACCCAATATACTTAAGAGCTAAGAAGAAAAACAGACCAGGTGAAGGGGTAGGGTATAAGATGATGTTACTTTAGACTGAGAGTTCCGGGAAGGCCCGTCGGGGAAGGTAGGTTTTAAGTAGTAGCCCAAATGAAGTTATGGGACCTTTCCTGGAAAAAGGAACAGCAGGTGCAAAGGCCCTGAGGCAGGAACAAGGTTGGTGTGTTTGAGGAAGAGCAAGAAGGCTAGAGGGGCCCGAGCTTTTAGAAACAGGAGGAGAAGAGTAGAAGTTTAACAGGCAAGCGGGCACGAACGAGCTCATGTAGGTCTTCTCAGCCAAGTGTGATGGGGGAATTTCTCACTGTGGTAGATGAGGGTAGGTCTCATCTTTAAAAACCAGGCTCCATCCCACTCCTTCCCCACACACCCTGTGGGGCCTTCTGACTCATTTATTCTGTAAGAAAAAGCTCAAGAAGCCTTCAGCAAACCCCTGCAATCCCTGACAGGGCTTTGTCAGTTTCGACCTCCCCTCTGAGGCAGGGAAGGAACTGGCTCATCCACGTGCCCTGGCACCCATCTCAGGCCTGGCCACAGGAGGCCTCCGAAAACAGTAGAATGTTGGTAGTCACTAAGGGGGACTATAACACTTGATCTCCGACTCCCAGCAAATCTCCATGTGGAGGTAAGCTGTAGCCTGTTCAACTCTGCCCAGTGGCCAAGAGATGGGGCTGGGAACAAGGGGAAAGCAGTGCCCCCTTCCTGACCAGACCGTGTCCAGGGTTCCCAGAGTGAATGGGCAGGCCCCTCCCTCCAGGTCTCCCCATCCTCCTCTGCCCCACCTCCACACCTGCCTGATTGGTGCCAGGCTCACACCCTCCTTAAAACCCTTCTGGCCCTTCCCAGACATGTCAAGCTTCTTCTCTCAGCCCTCCCTGCACACACCTACGGGGCCAGTGACACTCACACTTGCTCACAACTCCATGCCTGTAAACAGGAGGTGTCTCGGTGTGGAAAGCCCTCTGCCTCCCCTTTTCCTTTGGACCCTGCCCACCCTTCTCACATCATCTCCTTGGTGGTGCCCCCTGGCTCTCCCAGGCAGCTCTGCCTCCCCGCTCAACACAATCTCTGTTGGAGGCCAGACATCTGGGTCCCAGTCGAGGGGACCCCACTTCCCAGCAGAGGAGTTTTCTGGAGGAGCACTGAGGCAAAGCAGGGTGGGGCAGGGGCATCTGTGCCCTGCACTATTTATGCCTGTGTGTCCTCAGTGAGTTTTGGGAGGGATGTGTGTGCACATTTAGAATCTGTGTATTGTGTCTAATGCTCAGCTTAAATGTCACTTCCTCAGAGGTGTTACACCTGACCCACCAATCTAAATCAGGTTCTCCCATGATCCTCTCCCACAGCCCCTTGTTCCTTTCCTTCCCAGATCTTATCATGGTTTAGAACTAACTATACACTGAGGTCTGATCAGTGCCCATCCTATATAGGCTTGGATCTCTTGGAGGGCAAGGCCCAGGTCTGCTTGTAAATCACTGTTTCCCTGCTTCTAAGACAGGGCCTGGCTCACACAGAGCTCAGTCCTTGTATGATGAGTAAATTCATTCTGTGAACATTTTCAAACTTGAGCATCTACCCATTTTCATTTTGCTCTAAGTGGGGGATGCCGTGTGCTACAGCTCAGGACGTGTCCCTTCCAGTCATCGTGTATGGCTTCCCTGTGGGGCCTCTGAATGTGGCCTGTGTGCACCCACGGTCACGTGGTTGTGTACCACTATGTTCTAGTATCTGTGTTTGTACCTTTTCTGTTGGAAAAAAGATCTCCACATGTGGAGCACCCTAGCATTTTGGTGTTGGTCTTGCCCTGTGAGTCTCAGTACCTCTGTGCATGCGTGGATATCTGGACTTCCATACCTGTACATGAGACCCTGCTTATCCATGTCTCCAAAGCTGGTGTGTCCATTTCGGCATCTTTGGGGACACATGCACGAATGTCTGTGTGGATCTGCAGGCTTTAGTATCTACGTGTTTTGTAAGAGAAGCTCTGAACAAGGCTACGTGTACCTGGGTCTCAGGTCCTACATGCAACATCTATCGCGTGTTTGAGAATCTGTCTGTGTGTGTCTGCTTCAGAACCACTGCATGTGTCTGCGTGTATATTTATTTCAAAATATACTTGTGCATCTGTTTGAGACTTATGTAGCCTCTGTCATTCGGAGAATGTATTTGTGTGTCAAGGGTGATACGGACATGTGTATACCTGTGTGTTTCTCTTCCCTGGGCTGTTCTGCCTTCCCAGTCTGGATGAGTACCTATTCTCTGCCTCTGTCTCACACACCCACCCATGCTCATATGTGCCGTGTGGATGGGGAGGGGGCTGGGGTGTCAGCGAGCTCCTGTGTCACAAGGTTAATTTCTCCTCAGCCAGGCAGGCTGGGCCCTGAGGGGAGTGGTGGGGGAGGGGCTGGTCTTCACAGCCCCTCTGATAAATATGTATTTGGGGCTGCTGTGCTCAAAGGTCATGGGGGAGAGGAGAAGGAGGAGGGGTGGTCTGCACCGTGCTGTGCTGCTGGGTCCCAGCCAGGCCCAGCATGGGTTGTATGACCCCCTCTACAGGGATGATGAGATACAGGGAGATGGCCCCCTCCTCTGATCTGGCCCACCCCACCTACAGCCATGTTCAGAGGGAGATGCTGTCGTGGACACACAGATATTCAAACTCTGGAGCAGGCGAGCACATAAGCCCACGCCCGTTGATACCCAGACAGAGACTCAAATGGATGCACAAAGATGGCCTCGTGGAGAGCTGGAGTCCACAGCCAGAGCCATCCCTTCTTCCTCACCCCAACCTTCACTCTAATGCCAAAAACAAAACAAAACCAGAAACACCCAAGTGCAGAAGAGCGCATAGCGTCTCACAATAAGAAAGGTCCCTACACATCTATATGCATGTGCACACGTGGACACAAAGGTACACAGGGTCCGAGAAAGGTTCTGAGCACTTTCCAGGTGGGCATGTACACACACGCACGCACCTGCACACACACGCACGCACGCGCACTTACATGCACACCAAGAGTCCCAAAGACACAAAGTTCTACGGAGGTAGGTGTACACTGACAATTGCAGATAAATGTGTGTGCACACACACATACAGACACGCATATACACTCACACATACAAAGACCCCAAGACACATACGCCAGGCACGATGCATGGCGGAGCCAGGCTGGGAAACCCACCCTGCTGCGACACAGCCGCTCCGGCCTTTCCCCACTGAGGCGAGGATGGCCGCCTGGTCTCTAGTCCGTGGCCCCCCAGCCAGCTCCAGCCAAATGCGCCACCATTTGTCCAGCCCCGAGTCACATCAATTGTCGAGCCTCCCCTCCTCGCTGACCAGCCATCTCGGCCATCGGCGGCCTCGGCCATCAGCCAGCTCCCGCCTCTGGCCTGCATTTGTTGAATCTCCCTTACCTGGCAGAACCGTCCAGACCAATGGAGCCCTTTCAGGGTCTGCCTGATTCTCTCCTCAAGGGAGTCCGGTGTCCCCTGTTGTGTGGCCTGCAGCCCATGCCTTAGGGCAACCCCCCCACCCTCCGCACACTACTCAGGCTGTCATTTTTCACTGACCGCTGGCCACGGTGGTTCTGGTGGATTGTGAGGCTGTGTGTTTGAGCGTGTGTGTATGTCCGCTTGTAGGGATGTGTGTATGGCTGGTGGGATGGCTACAGCTGTGCTTTAAGTCAAAAGGAGTGTGTGTGTGTGTGTGTGTGTGTGCATATGTGTGTGTGAATAAGGGGTTAGGATGTCAGCAGCTGTGCTTAAAGTCAAAGAGTATCTGAGTGTGTGCTTGTGCATATGGGGAGTTAGGGCATCAGGGGCTGTGCTTCACATGTGTGTGCGTGCATGTGCACTTGTGTGTGTGCTTTCATGCAGGGAGTGACTCTGTGTACAGGTCTGGGCTTGGTATGGGGGGCCATAAGGTCTGTTTCTGTCTTGGGCATGGGGGCGCCGCGTGGTACAGGAGCCTGTTTCTCAAGCGGTTGTGAGCAAGTGGAGTGTGTCTCTCTCAGACTCCGTTGCCTGTGTTTGTGAAAGTGACAGATGCTGCCTCTCTGGCCTCACTGCGGAGGATTAAGTCTGTGAATGCCACATGAGTCCGCACCCCACTCCAGTGGGGGAGGGTCCCCAGCCTGCTCTTAGACTCATGGTGATGGGGATGGGGCACAGCCCTGACTGGTATAGGATCCTGGGGATGAGGGCTAGAGTACCCCCTTGGTTTCTGTGAGGGAGATTGTGTCTGAACAGACACCAGGGTGAAGGGCTCTGCATGTGTGTGCATGCACTGCACTCATGTTCACATACTAGTCTGTGTTGTCCAGAGCACATTGTCACGAGATATACATGTGTGTGAGCCATCACAGGCGGGACAGCTCCCCTGGCCGGCCAGATCAGGTTCAAACTTCTCAGAGCCTCCACAGAGGGGGCCCTGCAATACTGTGCCCATCTCTGCTCTTAGGGCCACGCCCCCACCCTGGGCGGCTGGCTGCCTCCCCGCTGCCCTCAGCCATCTTTCTGCCCTCCCCCCTCCCTTTTCCTCAATGCCTGAGCATCCTCAAAGACGCACTTCCTGGCTTAAACCCACACCTCCCTCCAGATTCCCAGTGACCCCGAAGCTCCCTTTGTGTTTCAGGCACCCAGATTATTGTTGTCTAAGGCTGGTATGAGATCCACTTCCGAGTTCGTGGTTGGCGCCTAACAGTCATTTTCAGGTAAGGAGTGCTCATGCTACCATTGCCTGTTTACCTCAGGGAACTAACTGTACTTCATGCGTTCAGTGACTCACACCACTCAATAAATACCTATTGAGTGTGGGGACCTAGAATGTGAGGCCACCAACTCCAGCCTCCCCATGAGTGTGTCAGAGCCGGGAAAGCTGCTTGCCCCAGAAGCTCATGAAGGTGGGGCTGTGGGAGAGTGAGGGAAGGTGCACCTGCTGCCAAGGCCACCACCTGCATCTGAGAAGGTGGCTGTGCAGCCCTGGGCTTCCTGGCAGGCGTCAGGGGTCGGGAGAGAATGTAAGCTCATCCATAGCCCTGCCCTGTCTTTAAACAGGCCCAGCCCCAAACCATCACCAACAGAATGAGCTCTCTACCTCACTCATTTGCTGGCTTTTCCTTCAAGATACAAAGAGAGACCCAGGTCCTGGAAGCCTGTGCTGAGCCACGTAAGGCATCTATCCACCTGACAGGTCCTGGGAGACAGGTCTGTGGATGGACATCTCAGGGGACAGGGAGGAAGGGGGAAGGGGCAGAGCCAGAGAAAGGAAATGGCGCTGGGACAGCTAAGGGGAGAGGGACAGACCTCTGAGAACAGATCAATCTCTGTACTAGGACTGCAGTCCTAGCACTGCTTGGTAGCTTATGGGCTGGGAGAATCGTGTGGCCCTCAAACCCTCATCTGTGAAAGGGGTACCATCAGGGCTGCTGTAAGAGCTAGGTGGATGTAAGGGGCGTTGTTATTATTATTATTATTAGATCAGGAGGTGTTGGGCCCAAGGGGAAAATGACAAGTGATATATATTTAGAAGAAAGAACAGACCCTAGTCTTAAGAGACCCCACATCCACTCTCTCTTCCAACAATTTTCCACACCCGGGTTTCTCAACCATTTCAATCCTGAAAAAAATCCTGGAAATTAACCAGTCCGTGCCAGATAGGGAAACTGTTCCCTTGCCCCATCAGGGTTCAGGCAGCCCCTGGTGTGGCCATCTGTCCCCCCTTCCCAGGTCATCTCCCACACATTAAGATTATGCACCAGGGCTCTGACAAGCTCTACCCAGCGGGGTGCTGAGGTTGGGGCCCCTAGCTTGGCTGTCACATTGTTGGGGGAAGGGCTTCTGGCCTGTGGCCCCTGCATGAAGGAGCAAGTATGTATGAACCAGAATTGAGGTAAAATCTGGCCGGCATGCTGTTTAGGATATATAGGCTAATCTCTCTCTCTCTCTCTCTCTCTCTCTCTCTCTCTCTCTCTCTCTCTCTCTCCCTCTCTCTTTCTCTCTCTCTCACACACACACACACACACACACACACACACACACACACACACACTGTGCTGAGTTCTTTACCTACCACAGCCCCTGTCACAGACACCCTCCATTTTCCCTGAAAAGACTAGCAGAGGGAAGTAAGGGCAACCAAGGCCCCCAAAGAGGGCACTGCAACCAGCCAGAGGGTTGGCCAGCAGTCGAGGGGAGATGGAGATCTGAACCTCGCCAGTGGGCACAGATGGGCCTCTGTCCAGCATTACCCAGAAATCAGGAAGTAGATGCAGAATTGTGTTACCAGCAACTGGAGATCCTGCCTGCGGCCCTGACATGGGACGCTGTGTTACTATTGAAGAGCCAGGGAAGGTTTCCCTGGGCTGGCCGACTTCAGGGAAAGGGGGATCTTTTCTCGTTTTGTTTTCTTGAACCCAGCTTCAAGGTTGCTGTGCAAGCATGCTGTCAAGCCCACCCATACCCGCGCGACCTCTGTGCACATCTCTCCTCACTGCACCCAGACCCTGCTTCACGAACACACCCTCCTTATGACCCAGGACACAACACACTGATACCTAACAAACAGTAACAACAACAATAATAATAGCTCTATGCAGAAACAGTACTTTCATATGTGACTTTATTTAACGTGTACCCTCGTGTGCACACACCATGTTCAGACCCAGTGTGTGTACGGAGAACCTCGACTCCAACCATGCTACATGTCCAGATTCACCACCGATGCCAGATGTGGCACACAGACCTGCACACACGTGGATGGCTACCACACACAGAGCCAGAGAGAGCCTCCCGAGTGTACACACAGTGAGGGGTCCACAAGGGAAGCACCAGTATAAATGCACGCGCCAACTTCCTCCTGCACACATATCACCCACAATGGGGACCCCAGTACCCAGCGACCCACTGAACACACATGTTGTGATTCTACACCTTTGGCCCCTCACTCTGCCAAGGCTCCCAAGCCCTGCACACAGTCAGTCTGTCCTGAACACGTCTCACAACGCAGACAGGCCTTATGCACACGCGCACTGCCGCCATGGTCAGACTCTGTGCACACCAGCCCCCCACTGCGCACTGACACTACTCTCTCCTTGTACCATGAGGGAGGGGGCCAAATTCACCTGACAGTATAACAAGAGACTAAAAGCTACCAAGTTAAGTGGCTGAATTGATCTTTCTCTAAATCTAGGACCTGCTCCCCAACTCCGCAGGCCCCAGGATGGAGGAAGAGAGCGGGGAGTGGTCAGCAGGCCAGAGGCTTTCTCTTAGGATCTTTTACCTGGGGTTCAAAAGCTCTGAGGACCTTCTCAGATGGACCCCGGCCCCAATTTCCTCCCCTTTTGACTTCCCACTCACCATCTATGTCATTTTCTTCTCTGTCCACACCCTTCTCTCTCAGTGGGGCTGAACCATAGCCATGAGCCCTCACTTAAGGTCTTCCCCTCCCCCTCCCCCAGCCCTAGTGAGCATCCAGCAGGACTTGTCTAGGAGGCCAGAGGAAATAGAGGGTGGCGCTAGAACCCCCAGTACAGACCCAAGCCCCTCGCAGGGAAAAGAGAATAGAAATACATGGGGGGGGGGTGGAATAGGTATTAGGTTTGTGGGAACTTGTGGGATTCTTGTTTTTGCAAGGAGCCCCTGGCACACTGTTCAAGGCCAATGCTACAAAAGTGATAAATAAATGAAATTGAAGGAGGGGGTAGGAAAGATGGGGCGACAGAGGAAATGAGTGGCAGGGAGGAAGAATGAAAGAAAAGGGGAAATGGGGAAGGAAAAAAAGAGAAAGAAAGAAAGAAAGAAAGAAAGAAAGAAAGAAAGAAAGAAAGAAAGAAAGAAAGAAAGAAAGAAAGAAAGGGAAGGGTGGAGAAAAGGAAGACAGGGGAAAAAACAAAAACTGGGCGGGGGGGGGGTGAAGAAGCATTTATTGAAAGCAGGAAGAGACAGAGAAACTGGAAAACAGGGAGAACGAGAAACCGGCAAAGGAGATGGAGAAAAAGGAGCCGAGAAAGGACAGGCGAGGAAGAGAAGAAAAGGGAGCAAAGAGACAACAGGAGGCAACTGAGGGGTTCCCCAAGTTATATACTTTGTCCAGAGAGCTGAGGGGCGTACCCTGACTCCCCAACATCACTCCCAGGCCCTGGGGTTCCACTGCCCACCGCTCCTCCTGCCGGAGGTGCTACCGCCTTTTAGCACCCCATCCCAGCTGCTCCCTCTTCCCCTCTTCCACCCGCCAGCAGCCCAAGGCACCCCATTTCCTTCTCTGGCCCCTCGTTCCCGCCCCCTCAGCCTTTTCTTGGTCCCTGTGCCCTCTTACCTCCGCCCCCCATGCACCCCGCTTGCTTCGGAGCTTCAGACAGCATCACCAACCAATATCCTCACCATCATCATACTAAACCGGCCCCCACAGCCTCAGGAAAGGGGGTAAAGAAACAGGCGGCACCAACACCAGCCTTGACCCCCTCTTGCCTCATTTTCTCCACAGTGGCCCCTTCCCCAAACGCAGGGTCCAAAATGGGGATCCTGCCCAGCCCAGGGAGCCTCTCCAAAGTGCTGGAGCCAGCGGGAGCCGATGCCACCTCGCCTCTCTTCTCTGCGCTCGCTCTTTTTTGTACACGGTGGCCCCGGCTGCGATGTGTATTATTTTCGTCTTTTTATTGGTATTATTTTTTTCTTGCTCTTTTTCTTTATTATTATTTTTTTTTTTTTGGCCTGGGATCGGCAGCGACGAACGCCCACCACCGGGTCTCCTCCGCCAGCTCGCGGCTGTTGGCTCTTTTCTCTAGTCTGCGCTCCTCTCGCCTCGCTCCTTTCTCTTCTCTGTCTCCACTCGCTCCTCCGTCCTTTCAGCTCCGTCCTCAGTCGACTGCTCCCTCCGCTTCCTACTGCCTCCGCTCCACGCCTTTCCTTTCCCCATCCTTCTTGCCCCTTCTCCCCTTTTCCTCTCCTTTCTCTCCATCCCCATTTCTTCCCAGCCCTCCCCACCACCACCGCCACACATATCTCTCCTTTGGTTCCCTCGCTGTCACCGACGGGAAGCCGACACCCCCCTCACCCCCAAATAATAAAAATACCCAGCCAGGGGGCAAAGCCCCCACGCCGGGCGCCGGGAGGGAAGCGAGAGGGCCGGGGCCGCGGCGGCGACAGGCAGCCGGAGAGCGGTGCGGAGCGAGCGGCGCCCGCCCGGCTCCCGCCCGGAGAGCCCTCTGCAATAGGCCGAGCCGGCTGCATTAAGCTTCTTGCAATCAATAAAGCGCGGGTCAGATTATGCAAAGCGCAGATATTAATATGCAAAGTTTTAAAGATTTTTAAATGGAAGGGCGAGCGCGGCGCGGGCGGGCGGGCAGGGGCTGCGAGGGGAGAGGGAAGAAGGGAGGGCGAGCGGGCGGGCGCGCAGGCGAGCTGGGGAGAGGAGGAGGCTGCCCGCCGCCCGCCCGCCCGGCTGCGCCGCGCCGCCTTGCCTTACCGCTGCTCCCATCGGTAGGCGCCGCTGTCTTCGCCATGCGCGTCAGCTGCACGGCTCCGAGGGGATGGCCGAGGAGGAGCCGCCGCCGCCAACGCTACCCCCGCTCCCGCTCCCGCTCCCGCGCCCGCTCGCTGCCTGCTGCTGGCGCTGCTCTGGCCGCCGCTCCTCGCCTGAGCTGCCGGCGCGAGCCCAGGCGCGCGCCATCCCCGGCTCCCACCTTGTCCCCATGGCAACCCCGGGCCCAAGGATGCTCAGAGAGAGAGAGCGCGAGCGAGAGGGCGAGGGGGGAGAGAGGGAGAGGGAGAGGGAGAGGGCGGGGAGCGCAGGGGACACGGAGGCTGGGAGAGGCCCGAGACCCACAGAGACACAGAGATACACAGAGACACAGAGACGCAGAGATACTCAGAGATACACTGAAACAGACAGACACAGGAACAGAGAGGGGAGAGGGATGGGGAGTAGAGGAGGACACGGAAAGGAGGAGAAGCTCAGAGACACACAGAGACACATAGAGATATGCAGAGATACAAAAAGACACAGAGAGACACAGAAAGAGACAGAGGGGAAAGGGAGTGGTGGGAAGCAGAGGACTCAAAGGCAGGGAGAGACCCTAAGGCCCAGAGGCTCTCAGAGACACCCAGAGACATCCAGAGACAGAGACAGAGAGAAAAGGGAGCGGGGAGAGGGCAGAGAGCTCAGAGGACACAGAAGCGGAAAGAGACAAAGAGATGCCAAGGGGCAGATATACGCAGAGATACACAGAGACACAGAGATACACAGGGGCAGAGAGACAGGGGTGGGGAGCAGATGGGGACTCAAAGGCAAGGAAAGGCCCTAAGTCCCAGAGACTCAAAGAGACACCAGACACACAGAGACGAGGAGGAAAAGGACAGGGGAAAATGAGGCAGGGAGAGACTAACAGAGACAGAGAGATGCCAGAGACACACAGAAACATATAGACACACACACAGTGGGGTTGGCATGAGGGGAAGAGGTGGGGAGCAGCAGATGGGGACACAAAAGCAGAGCTAGGCACCAAGAACCACAGAGACACCAAGAGACAAAGAGATAGGAAAAGAGGTCCATGGAGAAAGAGAGGTGAAGAGCCAGAAAGACAGCCACAGAGAAGATGACACACAGGCAGTAGACATAGATAGTCATATATCTCTATCTATCTATCTATCTATCTATCTATCTATCTATCTATCTATCATCTATCCATCTACAGAGGGAGAGAGGAAGACAGAGAACAGGCAGAGGCAGAGATAAGAGATAGACAAGCAAGAATCAGAGATAGAAGAAAGAGCCACACTCAGAAAGAGAGGGATGAAGAGGCAAGACAGTTGGAGAGAGACAGGCACAGAGAGATAGACACAGAGATAAGAGAGACATGCTAAATCAGAGAGGTATGAAGAAACAGCCATCGAGAGAGAGAAAGAGGCAAAGCCAGAAAGACACCGATAGAGACCAAAAGATATAGAAACTGAGACAGAGACAGAGAAAAAGGCAGAGAGTGGGAGAGAGAGAGAGACAGAGACAGACAAGGAAAGAGATGATTAGTGAGATGTAGATGGAAACACAGTGAAATAGACACAGGGATTCTCAGAAAGAACCCAAGAAACAGACAGAAAGAAAGAAATGTGCAAAGATAGACACAGGGGCCAAGACAGAAAAAGAGACAGAAAGAAATACAGAGACAGTGAGAGACAGACAGCAAAGATGGAGACTTAGAGAGTCAAAGTGAAACAAAGAGATACAGAGAGAGACACGGAGAGACTGCAAGAGACAAGGAAGGAGAAACCTAAGGAGACAGAGAGAGACACTGTGAGAAGGAGACAACCACATGGGAGGAGGTTTTCTGGTGGATAGAGACCCATAGGAGATACAAGACAGAGACAGCAGGAGAGATAAATAGAGAGTCGAAAGTGAAGAATGAGACTTATGAAAGGGGGGCGCAGGACAAAGAGACAGAGTCTAGGGCAGGCATGAAAGGGGCAGGATGGGTGAGAGCAGAGACCAGAAGACTGACGAGTAGGGCTAGGGGAGCACCAACGGGGAGAGGGCAGGTGGGGGAGACAAAAACAGGGGAAGGGGAAGGGAGGGAGGAGGCAGTGCCCTCACTGAGCACCTCCCCTGGGCCCGGCACAGTAAGGGTGGGGAGGGAGAGGAAGGAAAGGGGTGGCTGAGAAGGAAGAGACCCTGGGCCAGAGGAAGGTTTGAGCAGGGTCTGGGGAGGGCACGTGGCTCCTGCCCCCTGCCGACAGGGGCGCGGTGGTGCAGGGAGAATGGGGCTGCGAGTGGAACTCAGACGGCGAGAGGGTTTTGGGGGAGGAGGGAGAAGGAGGAGGACGCGGGCGCGCGGTGCGCGGTCTCGGCTCAGCAGCCGCAGCCGCCCGTCGCTTTTGTTACGGGTACCGCTGCCCCGCGCGGACTGAGTGGGCACACGGGACCCTCGCGACGAGTGCGTGAAACACGAGGATCACCAACTGTTCACGTGTACAGAGAAGGCTCCCGGGACCTGCACTGCAAATGCGTAACAGAAATAAATACTAGAAACACCTACCCCGCGGGCTTAACAAAGTAAGTACGCGGGACCTGTGCAGCGGGCATAACACACGGAACCACTCACTACTCCCTGTACGCAGCAGCCTCTTGGGACCCACACAGTGGTCTGCACGAATGAATGCAAGAAGCAGCTACCCTACCCTGTGTACACACAATGTACAATAAATAGTTACAGGTATGTATGCAGCGCGTGCGTAAGAGACACGAAACCACTTAATACCCTCTGTCCAGAGCAGGCCCCCAGGCCCCACCCTGCGTGTGCGCAACACCGATAAATAGGGAACCATCTACACCACCTGTGCACAAATTAGGCACACAGCACCCACAGGGCATGGCCATGAGGGACAAGGAACCATACACCAAGCAGCTTCCGGGGACCCACACTGTGAGCCCAACACAAATGAATGCAGGCTTGTCCTATGGTTGTGCCTACGAAGTGGGCACACGAACCTGATGATCTCTTCAGGGGAACACAATAGACACCAAGAAACAGGTTCTGGAGACCCCCGGAGTGTGTATAACACAGTAAATATTTTGCATACAAAGGCACACGGGTCCCACTAGTAAGGCGGGAACTCAAAAAGGGTGCCTGTAATGACAACATAGGATCCGCTCACCCTGGAAAGAGCAAGAAGGAACAGTGGACCCCGAAAGACACGACTATGCGGGACAGACTCCTTAGCGCCCCCGTTGTGTCTGGGTAATAGAGGAACTGCAGGAGCCTGGATGCCGCTGGAAGGGAAGCTCCGGGCCAGGGTGGGGTCAAAAGATGTGCGATCCTCTGCCTCACCCCCAGCACCTAAAAGGACCAGCACGCGATGGGGGCCCAGCCTTCTTATGACCCAATATGCGATAATTGTGTGTACGAGGAGTATGCACTAAGCACGGGAGCACCAATGTTACGGATCCAGAAACGTGGGTTTGATGCATGAAGTCCGTATCGGACGCTTACTGGACAGTATGTTGGGTCGCAGTGGTCTGATGCCCGTGTATGATAGGTATCTCTCAATGACCCAGGATGTCCACATGAAGCAGGAGCTGACATCCCTCATGTGCTTACCAGAGGCAGATCCAGTAGACGACTGAAGCAAGCCCTGGGCACAAGGGGTTCTACGTGCTCTGGAAGGGCTCCACCCTGCCCTCCGTCTTGACCTCACAAGAGTGGGTGCAGCCCGTGTACACAGGGCAGGCACATGCAAAGTTGTACACAGCACACTGGGCACAACATAGGGAACACCCACGTGCCCTTCCTACTCCGGAAAGAGTTCCCATTCCAGAAGTACTAGATTCCTCTGAGGAGTGTGTGTGTGCACACGCGCATGCAGGTCTGGGTGAGGGCCGTCTCTGGGTGTGGGTGCACACACTTGTGACTCTCTTTCTGAGCGAGTGAATGTGTGTGCTTAGCTCTCACTCTCTCCTTGTCGTGCCTGTTCACATTTCAGAAACGTGTAAAATAACAACAGTACCTGGAGTATACTATGTGCAGTACATTGTAAGCTACAAATACTCTAAAGTGTGTGTGTGTGTGTGTGTGTGTGTGCATTCGAAAGTACCTCCAGACAGATATACACGCTCACTAATGCAGTGTATCTGTTCACACATCTGTGGCCACGTGTGTATGTGTATGTGTGCATCTTTGTGTTGGGGTCACAAGTCCTGGATCTCTCTTACAACCTCTGAGGATAAAAGGGGTAAGATAAGGGAACCAGAGGCATGCAGAGGGGGAAGGGAAGAAACTGGGAGAAGGGGGAGGCAGGTGGTGTAGGAAGAAGGGGAAAAAGAGGAGAACTGGAGGGGGAAGAAGGAAGGACAGAGGCCCTGGGGACAGAAACAGATGGGGCGAGTGTGGGTGAGGAAGGAGGAGGACAAGAGCAGGAGGAGAATGGGTGGGAGAGAAAGGAGGGGAGGTTGGGAGAAGGAAAAACGGAGGTGAGTTGGGACTGAGTAGAGAATGGTGAGAAGAGCGCAGGATGAGGGTGTCAAGAAGAGAGAAGGGGCCTGGGGAGAGGACAAAGGAAATGGGAAATGGAGGGAGAGAAGGAGTCGAGGGAAAGAAATAAGAGAGACAGAGCTTTTTCTGGCCTGTACAAAATTTAGAGATTCTCCCAAGGGCCTCCCATGAGGAAGAGTTTGAGGGGGGATGAGGGGAAATGACAGGAAGCAGGAGAAGGCAGGGAAATCATAATGTAGTTCCCAGGTTGGGGCAGCCAGCTGCCTCTAGCACCCTAAAAGGGACTCTGAGATACGGGCCCCTGAGGCACAGAGAAGAAGGTACACAGACCAGGCTGAGATGTAGTGTCTTCTAAAGTGGGGAGAGTCCTGGAGGAGGCAGGTGGAGGAGCTGAGAGACTGGCAGACTCCCAAGGTGAAGGCTCCAGAGTCTAGGGTACGGAGACTTCCACCAGAAGGAAGCAGAGATGGGCAGGAGTGGGGTATGGAGGACCATGTAGAGGGGGAAGTTCAGAAAGGGGCTGAAGAGCGAGGGCCTGCTGACTGGAAATGGCCAGGCAAATGGAGGAGCAGCTGGAGGGCGTCAAGAAGGCCACGGGCATCCTGCAGATAGATGGGCCCTGCCTTATGCACATCCCAGGGTCAGGGGCTGTCCAGGGTTGGCTCTCATAGAGCATTCCATTCAGTTCCATTTAAGAAACGTTCAGGGCCGGCCGAGTGGCGCATTGGTTAAGCGCTGGTTTTGGAATGCCAGCGGCCCCGGTTCGGATCCCACATGAGGGCCAGTGACACTGCCCTCTACAGCTAACAACGGCTCCACCTGGAGCTGGGCTGTGCGAGCCCTGGTGATGGTGTGGGCTGCCATAGGCTACAGTGAGTGGCCCGCAGCCAGCGTGAGCGGCTGGCAGCCAAGCGTGAGCTGCCAATAGCCGCGGTGAGCGACATCCAGAGGCCAGCGACCCATCTGCCTCATCCGGGAAGAGCGCAATGACGATACCAACAGTGAAGCAACATCCTCCGCAACTAAACTGAAGAACAAAAAGACAGCAACTTGTCTGTTCCCCTTCCCCGATTCCCCAACTCTGTTCCCCTCCACCAATTCCCCAATAAAATCTTTAAAAAAAAAAAAAAAGAAACGTTCACTGAGGGCTACTGTGTGCTAGGACTATGCTGCAAGCTGAAAACGCAGAGGTGACGGAGACATGACGCTGCCCTCACAAAGAGCCTGGTGTGGGGGAGAACAGACAATAAATACGAGGCTACTGATACACACAATGACATAGACGAAGCCCAAAGCACAGTATAAGAGGCTGGACACAGAAGACTATATACTGTAGGATTCCACTTATATGAAATTCTAGACAAAGGAAAACTTAAGTGACAGAAAAGCATGTCAGTGGTTGAAAGGGACTAGGTGTGGGAGCAAAGGGCCCAGAGGGGGGCTTTGGAGGAATTTGGGGGGGTAATGGAAATGTTTTGCATCATGATTGCGGTCGTTACATGATTGTGTGTGTGTGTATGACAGAGAGAAACTTTACACTTAAAATTGGTGAATGCTATTGTATGTATTTCAATGTTATTGAATGTATTGAAATCATACTGCGATAAAGCTGACCAAAAATAAATAAATAAACAAGCAATTCCAAGCCAGAACATTAAGACTTAAGATACGGAACATGCAGGGCTCTAGGGGACGCAAGAGGAAGTAGAGGGGGGCTGTGAGGGAGGGTTTCCAGAAGGAGGTAATACCTTAGATAAGACCCGAAGAATGGGGGTTGAGAATGAGGCATTTTCATGGAAGGACTTTCACATGGAAGCAGGTGAGAACTGAAAAAAGTTCCGTATGTATTGCACACAGACCTCAAGATAAGGCTGTCAAGAAATGAGAGTAGAGGGCCGGCCGAGTGGCGCGGTGGTTAAGCGCTGGCTTGGGAAGCCAGCGGCCCCGGTTCTGTCCCACATGTGAGGGTCACTGCCCTCAAAAAAATCAATCAATCAATAAATAAAACAAAAAGAAATGAGAGTGGAGAAAATCAAGGTCCAAAATGCAAACCCCATGACTACTTGGAGTACCATGTTGAATAAGTCTCCACCTGCACCCCCAAAAGGCCCACAAGACGGAAACTGGTAGGTAGGACTGGGAATTGTTCGTCTGCCCGTGTTCCCATCACGGAAAGGGCTTCCTTCCCCTAGCGTTCCAGAACTTCTTCCCTTCACGTGGGGCCATCCCTCCCCACTAGGAAACAGCCTCTGCAATGGGCGGAACCGGGCATCCCTGGCCACAGCCCACATGTACCGGCAAGCTCGCTGGCCCCAGCGAATCCCTCCCACCTGGATTCTGTGTGGCCACTGCCCCCTGGTGGCTTAAGTGATGCATTACTGAGGACGAAAGGACAGTTCCAAGGCCAGGCCTAGTCTCCGTCCCTCCAGAGCTCAGTCCAAGCCACTCCCTTTTCTGTCCCCACTCCCAGACGACTTCCTCCTTGCTAAATCCAACAGGCGCTTTCCAGTCCTATCTGACTTGCCTTCTCTGCAGCACACAGCCACAAACCATCTTTTTAAAATCCTCTTTGGGGGACTGGAGGGAGGCGGCCCGTTAGCTCAGTTGGTTAGAGCACAGGCTCATAACACCAAGGTTGCCAGCTCGATCCCCACATGGGCCACTGAGATGTGCCCTCCACAACTAGATTGAAACAACTACTTGACTTGGAACTGATGGGTCCTGGAAAAACACACTGTTCCCCCAATTAAAAAACACAATTAATGTCTGTTTAAAAAAAAACAAAAACTCCTCTTTGGGGAGTGCCCTTCTAGTTGCTAGATGGGATCCTTCCTGATTCATGGATCGCTTAATAAAGCCAACTGGATCTCAAACAAACAAGCAGGAAAATCCTCTTTGCATCTAAGAAAGTTCACTCCCTTGGCTCTCCTCCTCAGTTGGCTGCTCTCCCAGGGTGAATCATTGCCTCCCACAACTGCCTTCTCCATGCCAGTAACCCCCAAATTTGTCTCTTAACTTATCCCCTACTGCTAAGCTTCAGACCCAGATATCTAGCCACCTCCTGGAGGTCCCAAAGTTACCTCAAAACCAACACATCCAACCTGAACAGGCCAGTTTCCTCAACACCAATCCCCCCAGACCTGGGTTCCCTCTCCCCTCAGTGGCAACTCCAACTGATCTGGCTATCAAGTTAGAAAAAGGGCCCTCAGCCTTGACAGCCTCTTTCTCACATTTACATCCAATTCAGGTTCAAAATCCCATCCGGTTCATTTACCTCCTTACTATTACGATGAACCATATAATAATTGCCAATCATCAACTGGCTTTTGTTACAAAACAGCAATTTCATAGAATTTGACCGAATAGTTCTCAAATCCACCTCTTCTCTTCCCTGTTTACAGTGTCCTAGTTCAAGCCTCTACATTTCCTGCTCACCTGTTGTACCTACTTCCTACCGGACTTCCCATCCGCTTAGTCCCTTTCCAGTCCATCATCCACACTGGCTGCTGACGTGATCTTTCTACAACATGGCTCTGATCAAGTCACTCCTGCTTCAGACTCTATCAGGGCTACCTGTTGCTAATACAATGAATGCCAAACTCCCTAGCCAGTTATTTAGGCCCTTCACAATATCTGGCTACCCGCCCCCTCCAGTCACAGCTCACTGTGCTCCCAGTACTCCAACAGCAGAACACTGCCACTTCCTTGAATCTGCCTCCTCTTACCTCCTGGCCTTGGCACATGTAGTTTCCTATAATTGGAATGTACTTCCCACTGGTCTCTCCCTGGCTAGCTTCTATTCGACTTCGAGAACCAGCTCACACATCCTAGGCTATCATAAATCTCCAGTTTATATATACATTCATACATTTGATGCACACAGCTGGAGTAGTTATATAAGTAAGACCTCCATGGGTGCTGGGGATGCAAAGGGGGAGAGGGTACAATTGTTGCTCTCAAGAGATCATGGTCCAATTAGAGAAACAAACATATCAATAAATCAAAACAACACAGTGCACTGGGACAGGAAACCAGCCTGAAGGAACTTTCTTGAGTTTTAAAGGGGAAATCATTCTCCCGAAGTTGGAGGGGCATTCAACTCAGAAAGGACAGCAACAAACAAAAGCATGCATGTGAGGAAGAGCAAATTTTGTGCAGGCGGGCAACGGGGATTGCTAAAGCATAAGCTGTGAGAGAAAGATGCTGTGGAGAGGCAGGATGGGGCCCAGTCATTAAGCCTCAGAGACCATGGGGGGTTGCATCAAGGGCAGATCTGCATTTTTTTTTTTTTTTTTTAGCTGAGCCATCCTGCCACCTGTTGGCAGCTCAACAGCAGCTCAGCTCAGGCTGGGCATCGAACTGCTGTTGCTCAGAGCTCAGCTCGCACTCTTGAGCGAGTTCTTAACCAAATGAACCACTTGGCCAGCCCCTTATCTTCATTTTTGAGAGGATGCATTTGAGGGGGCAAGAATAGAGTCAAGAAAAATCAGGAAGCTGTTACAACAGCTTAGGCAAGAGGTGCTGCTAAAGGCTGCTATCATGACACTGGTATCAGGAGCACAGAGGAGGCGACAGGTTTGCAAAACCTTGAGGTAAGTCGAGACAGCAGGCTTCATGTTTGGATATGAGGGTGAGGTGATGACCACATGCCTGGATGCCTGGGTGGATGGAGGTGACATGGAGGGGAAAATAAGAGTCACAGGACTTATTCAGTTAAGTTCTTTTCTTTCTTTTTTTTTTTAAAAATTTATTTTTTATTTATGTATTTTTATTTTTTAAAGATTTTATTGGGGAAATTGGGGTGCGGGGGAAACAGTGTTGGGGAATTGGGGAAGGGGACCAGACAAGTTGTTGTTCTTCAATCTTCATTATGGAGGGCACCAGTCGCCATCTGGCTTCCCATCTGCAGCTCGTGACCTCTAAGCTCAAGGTGCTATGTTCAATCTTATTTGCGGGTGGGCATAGCCACCGTCCCATGTGGGAGTCGAACCAGCAGCCTTGTTGTTAAGAGCGCACGCCCTGTCCTCTGAGCCATCCGGGCAGCAGCTCAGCTCAAGGTGCTGAGTTCAGTCTTAGTTGTGAGTGGGCATAGCCCACCACTGAACAGGCAATCTTATTGTTACACCAGCTGAACCATCCTGCCACCTGTTGGCAGCTCAGCTATAGCTCAGCTCAGGCGCAGCGTCACTGGCCCATGTGGGAATCGAACCAGCGGCCCTGTTGCTCAGAGTTCGCACTCTTAAGCCAACTCTTAACCAACTGAGCCAATCAGTGGCCCTCAGTGCAGTTCTTTTCAAACCTCTTCTGTCTGAGGGGTCCAGGGGACACGCCCCAGGTCCAGCAGTCTATGTTGGTTCTGCAGTCAATATTAGGATATATTTGTGTGCCGTATCATGGAAACAAGTCTGGGCTGAAGATTTGGCATTGTCAGCATATGGGCGATAGCTAGAATCATGAGAGTGAACGACGTCCTTCAGGAAGGATATGGAGAATAAGAGCTATGGGCCATATTTCAAAGGCGGGCAAAGGAGGAAGAGTCCTGGCCTGGACCAGAGGAGGAGCTGTCAGAGAGGAAGAAGACCCACAAGTGCTACATCATGGAAGCTGTGGTAGGCAGCCTCTAAGATGTCCCCAGTGACTCCGCCTCCTGGTACTTGTGCCCTTGTGTGATCCCCTCCCCAAGTATGTGGACCTAGTGACTCACTTCTAATGAACAGAATATGGCAGAGTGACAGGATGTCATGTCTGAGGTTAAGTTATAAATAGATGTGCGGGCATGTCCCTTTCCCCTTCTCTCCTCTCTTCTTTCTCACTTCTCCCTTCTCTCCCTCTCTCTTTCTCCCTCCCTTTGTCCCTCCCTTCCTCTCTCTTTCCCTCCCTCCCTCTCCCCCTGGGGGAAACTATGTCATCCTATCTCCCCACATGCACAACTGGAGCCTTCAGAAGAGACCACACCCCTTGGCTGAGGTAGCAAATGGATTCCTGCCCTGCAGAAACTATAATAAATGTTTGTTGTTCTGAGAGTCTAAGTTTTGGATTGATTTGTTATGCAGAAGCCAAGGGAGGAAAGATTTTCAAGAGTGAGATACTGATCAATGGAGTTAAAAAGTGCAGATAGGGCCGGCCGGGTGGCGAGTGGCGCTGTGGTTAAGCACTGGCTTGGGAAGCCAGCAGCCCCGGTTCGGTCCCACATATGAGGGCCAGTGACACTGTCCTCAAAAAAAAACAAAAAAAACAACCCTGCAGATAGAGACGGGAAAATGCCCTTGGATTTGGCAAAAGGTCATTAACAAGCTCAGTCCCAATGGTTTCAGTGAATTGAGATTCCAATGAGAGATGAAGGCTGGGGCTGGTGAACTGGAATGCTCTGTGGACATCCACTGTTTCTGCCTACCCAGCATCCATTTCCCCATTGTCTATGACAACTCTATGAGACTGTCCATCAGGGTGCTGTCCACAGACCAAAAGGAGGCATATGACTCAAGCTGCACCAATCAGTAGCTCTCCCTGGAATGTGAATGGTGAGCTTACGTGACAGGAGGCCAGAACATGCTTAGAGCTGATTCATGTGGCAGCCAGGACCCTGAAGAAACTGCCATTCCTTCCTGCTATCTCCATCCCTGCTACTGCCCTGGTTCTGGTCCATTCCAAAACCTGGTTCTTCAGTCTCTCCTTCCATTGTGTGTGCCATCCTAGTTTCCTTCTAATGAAGTCCTTGCTTGCTTAAGTTAGCAAGAGTCAGTCTCTGTTGCTTTCAGCCAAAGAACCCTAACTCATACTTGTTCTTTCAAGAACTTTGGATGGGATGAGGAGAACAAAGAACAGGCACAGAGTAAAGGGATGTAGAGTTTTTTTTGTTAGTTTTTAAGGTGGTAGAAATTTGGATAATTTATAGGCTAAGAAGGAGGAGAGAGAAGGAAGACTGTCAAAACAGAAAAGGGAAGAATAATGGAGTCATGTTCTGGGAGTCATAATGGGATTGGCAATGCATGGGTGGGGAGGTTGGACTAGAACTGAGCCTGAAGAAGTGAAGTAAATCTGGGTGTGGATACCTATAGGTCTGAGTTGGAAGCTGAAGAAATCACAACTGCTTAGTCCTCATTTTATTTGTTGAGGCTGAAAGGGTAGGGTTGGGGATGCTCACGGAAGAATGGTGACTGAGAGAGGAGGCTGACCAAGAAGTTGGAGTGGCACCCATATGTACCACTCTGCCACCATTCTTCTCTGAGCCAATTTCAACCACCAAGATCCTGGTTAGGGATGTGCTGAAGAAGGCCCAGGGTGGAAGGGAATCAAGAGCATGCTGGTCATTTTCCATTTGCCCTTCCAGGTCTACCCCCTACCCTTCTCTATCCATATGGACAGCATCATCAGGCTCACTTGCTCTCTGACTTCTAAGTGGGTCCTCCATAGGAAGCACAGGCAGGACATTGGAGAGTGGGAGAAGGAAGCATCGTTCACAATATTTTTTCTCCTACTCTCAGCTCTGTGTCAGCACTGTGCCCTCCACAACTCTGGTGCCATTCAGGTATGGCTCTCTCTAGTAATACCATCGCTCCCTTTCCTTACCCCTGCAGACTTAAGGGTGGTCATAGCTTCCGGCTGCCTTCACCTCCCTTGTTGGTTCCCTCAACCTTGCCCACACCTCTACAAATAGTCCCTTCATTAAATTATCTTTCAAAAACCCGGCTGTGATGCCCTCTGTTTCCTGCTGGGAACCTGGCTATTAGAGAGCTGGTGAAAGAGATCAGATGGTCCGATATGAGGCTCTGGCTGGGCAGGGAAGGGAGAGAAGCCAGGAGGGGTCTGGCTGACTGGCAGCAAACAGAGGGATCAAGGGGGTGGAGCTCCCTATGACTTGATGCTGTAGGTGTGATAGCAGCAAGGGCCTGCTAGGCCTGGACGGCAGATGCTGGGATCAGGGCGCAGGATAGTGGATTTCAAACACAGAAGACAGTACTGGCCTGTGGTTCAATCCAGGGCTTTTAAATTTGGGACCCTGGGGCCTGCCGAGTGGCGTGGTGGTTAAGCGCTGGCTTGGGAAGCCAGTGGCCCTGGTTCGGTCCCACATATGAGGGCCAGTGACACTGCCCTCAAAAAAAAAAAAAAATTTGGGACCCTGAGTCCCATGAATCCTGTATCTACCACTTTACTGAATGTCACCCAGTACTTTTTTCCTTCCCTTAACCCTAAGTCATTCAATGATCATTTACCAAGGTATACTTCTGTTCTAGCCACTACAGGGTGGGTCACACCCAATCCCTCCCTTGACAACCTCTGTCATAGTGGGGCACATGATCATTGGGGGCATCTCAGAGGGACATACAAAGGGTTTTGGGAACTCAGCTGAGGCAGACCGCCTGACTAATCTGGCTTCACAGACCCCTGGCTTCCTTGAGCCTTATGTCCTCAGGTTCTAACACCCTATGTCCCACTTCCTCATTTACATCTGTTGACTCCTTGATCACTTCCCCTCATTCCTGAAGTCTCTAGCACCTCCTAATAGACTTTCCACCCCAGCTCCTGCCACCCTGCTGGGATACTTAACCTTCCCATGATGGGCCACCCTTCCAATGATCTAGCCCCTCAGTCTCTTTCCACTTCATCTCTGCTGATCTTCATCCCACTCCAGCCATCTACTCCCATGACCACACCTTGAACTTAGTCATTACCTGGAAGTACAACACACATAGAGAACATTTACTGAGCATTTATACCAAATGCCAGGCACTGTGCCAAATGGGTTAAATGTGTTTACCCCTCACAGAACCTGTAAGATGGGTATTAGTTTCCTCATTTTAAAGGTGAGGATACAGGGCCGGCTGAGTGGTGCGTTGGTTAAGAGTCGGCTTGGGACGCCAGCTCTGAGCAGCAGGGCCCTGGTGTGGCTCCCACAGAGAGGGCCAATGACGCTGCGCCCTCTACAGCCAAGATGGTGAACAACAGCTCGACCTGGAGCTGGGCTGCTGTGAGCCGCGGGCTGCAGTGGGGCTGGCCGGCAGCTGGCTTGCGCTTTTGTGAGCTGCCGTAAACTGCATGAGCAGCTGTCCAATGGCCAGCTGGCGAGCGACTGCCGCACCTGTGAAGAGCGCAATGATAATACCAACATGGGCCAATGAAGTGATGTCCTCAACGAGACTGAAGAACAAAAAGGAAAGCAACTTGTCTGTTCCCCTCCCCCAATTCCCCAATAAAATCTTTTTGAAAAGAGGGTGAGGATACATATTCAGGAAGGTGAAGTCACTTCGCTGAGCAAAACTTTTAGTAAAATGGCAGCCCCAGGATTCCAACACCGGACTCGCTGGGTCCCAAATTTAAAAGCCCTGGATTGAACCACAACCCAGTAACTCTGTCTTCTGTGTTTGAAATCCACTATCCTGCGCCCTGATCTCAGCATCTGCCGTCCAGGCCTGGCAGGCCCTTGCTGCCATCACACCTGTAGCATCAAGTCATAGGGAACTCCACCCCCTTGATCCCTGTTTTCTGCCAGTCAGCCAGACTTCTCCTGGCTTCTCTCCCTTCCCTGCCCAGCCAGAGTCTTATATTGGACCATCTTATTTACTGCTGTTCCACTTATATCTTTGCATTCTCTTTATTTTTCTTTTAGCTAAGCCATCCTGCCACCTGTTGGCAGATCAGCGGCAGCTCAGCTCGGGCTGGGCATCGAACTACTGTTGCTCAGAACTCAGCTCACACTCTTTTTTTTTAAAAAGATTTTATTGGGAAATTGGGGGCGGGGAACAGCGTTGGGGAACAGAAGAAGGGGACCAGAATAGTTGTTTTCCTTTTGCTCTTCAGTCTAGTTGTGGAGGACATTGCTTCACTGGCCCATGTTGGTATCATCATTACGCTCTTCCCAGGTGAGGCAGATCAGTCTCCGACCTCTGGACGGCCGCTCACAGCGGCTCTTGGCAACTCACACCAGCTGCCAGCCGCTCATGCTGGCTGCCGGTCACTCACTGTAGCCTATGGCAGCCCACTGAAACAGGGGCTGCAGCTATGCCGTCCCAGGGGACTCACAGCAGCCCAGTTCCAGGTGGAGCTGTTGTTCACCATCTTAGCTGTAGAGGGCAGTGTCATTGGCCCTCATATGTGGGATTCGAACCGTAGCCGCTGGCGTTTTAAGCCAGCTTTTTTTTTTTTTTTAAGAGGGCAGTGTTACTGGCCCTCATATGTGGGATCCGAACCGAGGCCGCTGGCGTCCCAAGCCAGCTCTTAACCAATGCACCACTCAGCCGTCCCTCAGCTCACACTCTTGAGCAAGCTCCTAACCAACTGAGCCATTCGGCCGGCCCTTCTCTTTACGTTTAATACCCTAATGCTTTTTTTAAAAAAAAATCTCTTAATCATTTTAAATAAATGTTTTCTGTGACCTTCGTACATGCTATTTTTCCTAACTAGAATATCTTTGCTCATCCTATCCAGCTAAAGATGTCCTACTCCTCATTCAAGAATGAACAGAAATAGGGCCGGCCGAGTGGCGCATTGGTTAAGAGCTGGTTTTGGGATGCCAGCGGCCCCGGTTCGGATCCCACATATGAGGGCCAGTGAGACTGCCCTCCACAGCTAACAACAGCTCCACCTGGAGCTGGGCTGCGAGCCCTGGCAACGGTGTAGCTGCAGCCCCTGCTGCAGTGGGCTGTCATAGGCTACAGTGAGTTGCTGGCAGCCAGCGTGAGCTGCCAATAGCCGCGGTGAGCGACCATCCAGAGGCCGGCGACTGATCTGCCTCATCTGGGAAGAATGCAATGACGATACCAACATGGGCCAATGAAGCAACGTCCTCCTCAACTAGACTGAAGAACAAAAAGACAGCAACTTGTCTGTTCCCCTTCCCCAATTCCCCAACGCTGTTCCCCTCCCCCAATTCCCCAATAAAATCTTTAAAAAAAAACCACAAAAGAATGAACAGAAATTAATCATCAAGAAGAAAAATAAACCACAATGATATACTACCACACATCTGTCAGACTGACAAAATTAAAGTGTCTGACAATACCAGGCATTGGCAAGAATGTGAAGCAAAGACAATTCATTCACTACTGCTGGGAGAGTAAACTGGTATAAATACTTTAGAAAAACAGTTTATCGGGCCAACCGAGTGGCTCAGTTGGTTAAGAGCTTGCTCAAAAGTGTGAGCTCTGAGCAATAGGATCACCGGTTTGATTCCTGACCCAAACTGAGCTGCTAACAGGCAGGATGGCTCAGCTAAAAAACAAAAAAAAAAGAACAGAAAAACAGTTTATCAATGTGGTAGACTGAAAAATTGTCCCCCAAAAGATGTCCATGGCTTAATCTCTGGAATCTGTGAATGTTATCATATGTGGCAAAAAGACTGCAGATTTGATTGAAGTAAACATTTTGAGATGAGATTATCCTGCATTATTTGGGAGAGCCCTAAAAGCAATCACATGTATCCTCATAAGAGGGAGGAAAAGGGAGATGCGTCACGGAAAGAAGAGGAGGAAATGTGACCACAGAAACAGAGATTGCGGTGATGTGGCCACAAACCTAGGGATGCTGGGAGCCATCAGGAGTAGGAAGAAGCAAGAAATAAATTCTTCCTTAGAGCCTCCAAAGGGAGTATGGGTCCAACACCTTAATTTTGGCCCAGTGAAACTGGTTTTAGACTTCGGGTCTCCAGGACTATGAGAGGATACATTTCAGTTGTGTTAAGCCACCAAGTTGTGTTGTGGTAATTTGTTACAGCAGCCCTAGGAAACTGACAAAGTCGGTATCTACCAAACCTGAACATACTTTTACTCATGTCCAGCAATTCCACTTCTAGGTATATCCGACAGAAACGCAAGCATTTGATCACCAAGAAACGCACAGGAATGTTCACAGCAGCATTATTCAGGGCAGCCCCAAACTGGAAACCACCCAAAGGTCCATCGACAGTGCAATGCATGGACTGCTTGTGGGATGTACACAAAAGTGAGTCAACTACAAATAAGCACATGGAAGAACCTCACACACCCAATGTTGAGCAGAAGAAACCAGACACAACAGACAACATATTGTATGATTCCATTTATGTCAAGTGCAAAAAGATATAAAATTAACTATATCACTGAATGACATAAAACTAGGAAGTTAGAGAAAAGCAAGGAATTATTACTGTCAAAGCCAGGAAAGTGCTCCCACCTAGGGAAAGAGGTGAGTTGTGATCAGGAGGGAGTGCATGACAGAAAGGCGGCAGGGTGGGACACACAGGTATTTTATGATAACTTATTAAGTGTACATTTTATGCACTTTTCTGAATGTTATATTTCACAATTTAAATGTATCTTGGTGGTGATAGTGGTGATAGTGTTAATTTTTAATAGAATGAATGGGGAGCTCCCCAATCCATGAAACCTTCCTAGGTCCCTCCATCCAGTGTCCGTGGGACTCTTCCAACCTCTGCTGCTGGTTCAGTCACTGACCACTCTGGGCTGTGACACATGGTGTCCCAGTCTGGCGCATCCACCAGAACAAGAGCCAGCGCCCAGGCTAGAGTCCTCTAAAGGGTCCCCAGAAGCAGCCAGCTCAGGGCCTGGCCCTTGGGAGGCCTCAGGGGAACCTGGGCTGCCATGCCCTAGGCACACTGGACCCGTCTCGTGTTTCCACCTTGTGCTGTAATTGTCAGGGCCTGTTCCTATCTGCTAGCATGTGGAAGCAGATGACTGCTGACCAAATGAAGTGGTGGCTGACTATACTGCCACTTTGACTCTGTCCATCTCTCTCCACATCCCGTTCAGTTCCCTAAAGTTTTCCCGAGGGTTGTTCTCTGCCCAGAATGCCCCTTCTCTTGTCATTCTCTTTAACTCTTATTCATCCTTCAAGAGCCAGCTGCAGGCTCCTCTCCTCTGTGAAACCATGGCCCACCTTTCTCTGAGCTAGGACAGGCCCCTATTTCCCTTGGCCGCAACCTATCCAGGCCTTACCCCACAGAATCTTTCCCAACTCCTGAAGCTCTTTGATCTCCCTGGGTTGTCCTCAAGGCGTGGGTCTCACCCACTTCTGGGCCTCAGGGGTCTGTTGGTCAGCCCATGCTCCAGGTGCGGGCGCGGGCTTCACAGCACGCATGCGCTCTATGAGGCTCAAGAGGCGCAAGGCTCAGGAGGTGAGAGACTGCCTAAAGGTTCCTGCCACCATGGACTTCTGGCACGCAATGCGCCTGCGCGCACTCTCAGGGCCTCAAGGTTAGGACCCCTAACTTCCAGCAAGCACGTGCCAGCATAAGAGGTGGGTCCCGTGCTGAAAATGGTAAAGCCGTAGGAACCTAAAGAAAGGGGCGGAGTGCAGGAAGGTGGGGCCTGTAGAAAGGGGGTCCTAAGGAATGAGGCAGGGCTGAGACTGGCCCTGCAGCTTGTAGCTTAGAACTGAAGTCCAGTCTGAGGGGGCCTGAATCTTGTCCACTGGGGGCTAGTGGGCCCATCGCTCACTAGGGCTAAAGAGACAGGCACCATGGCCTGAGGGAGAGGTGGATCCTGGAATTTGGCCCAGCAGAGGCCAGGATAAGCTGCAGCTCCCACCCTTATGCATAGTAAGCCCCAAGTAAAGGCAGGCCCCATATCTCAATAGGCAGTGAAAAGAAAGCCTCCTCTGGCTCAAGCCTACACAACGGAAGGAGTAAGGGCGCAGAAGCTTTGGTCCCCCTCCCCCACCTATCTTGGTCCACTAAAGGAGAGCTGCTCTCCATCTCAGTGCTTCTTTATCCCTTAGGCAAGCCAGTTCTCTCTCTGAGCCCATTTCTTGCCAAAATGGGGATAAAATCCCTACAAGGGGTTAAGTATTAAATAGATCTTGAGTAGGTATCCAGTAGACCTGGACTCCCTCCCAGAGAGGGTACAGGGAGTCTAGGGTTATACAGCAACTAGCTGGACCAGGTCTTGATTCCTGGACAGGACTCAACTCCTAGACATGCCCCTTTATCCCCGTACCTCAACCTGGGTCAAGGGTCCAGGACAGGTTCCCAGGGGTGGGCAGGTGCATCCCTTCCCCCAGGAAAGGCCAGTAGTTGGAAATCCCTGCCTACTCCACCCCTGGCTCCCTTCCCCCTCAGGAAGGAAAACCATGGGTATTGTGTAAGAACTTGAGTTCTTAAGCCCACAAACAAGGGGTGGGGAAAGAGCAGAAGCCACAACCTCCTGCAGCCACAGGGCAGTAGGAAGAAGCATTTGGCCTCAGGAAGAGTTAGAAAAGAGATCCCAATTTGAGGTGACTGTCCAGAAGATGTGAGGGGTGGGGAGCCACCTGGAGAGGGATTCTAAGCAGAGAGAAGCCTGGTTGCTGATTTGTTTGGTTTCCTAACCTCTGGGCTCTGTCAGCCTTGCAGATAGCTGACCCACCTCACTGAACTAGTTAAAAATACAAGCACTCCCAAGGAGCAAAGCATGTGTGAACAGGCTGGGAGTGTTTATGACTCCAAGGCAGTAACTTCCTTTCACAGATAAGGAAACTGAGGCCCAGAGAGGCGGGCAAGCCTGTGGTAGCAGCTGGCAGATGATCTAGCATCCTGCCCACCCTCCAGCCTGACACTATACGAACTCCAGGATTGGTACCACGCCCAGGCTGTCATCAGCTCCTTCCTCCAGCCCATTAAGAAAGAGTCCTAGGGAGCCTTGATGCCCACCTATGCCCCTTCCAGGGCAGTTTTATTGGCGCCATTTGCAAAAGGCCTTTCCCATCATCCCCCAAACCTTTGCTTTCTCTTTCTGAGAAGGCAGCTGGCTTCCAGTCCTGGCCCCATGGGCAATAACACACTTGGTCTGATGCTGCTGCCACACACATATGACACTCTGGGTGCAGGTCCTTGTGCAAGTCCATGTCCAGCTCTGGGTAGCAGGAGAAGGTAGAGGGGCCAGATCTATATGTGGAAGCCGGGCAGAGCCCTGGCTGGCTGTAGAGATGTGTGGGCAAGGTGAGCAGGCCCCATGTGTGCCCTAGCTCTAGTGCCCAGTGTGGCTGAAGTTCAGGGTTGGGGCGGTAAAATCAAGAGATCCTGAGAGAGAAGCCCTTAGGCCAAAGAAGTGTGTGGGGCAAGTCAGCGCAGGAGCCCAGGGGAGATTTCCATGAGGGCTGTGTTTGCACACAGCCCAGGGTCAGGGACGTGATGTGCAGGGGGCCTTTGGTGAGTGTGTGGCTGTCTCCTTCCCTTTGGGATCTGCATGCCTGAGCCCCTGGTCTCCTGAAGCTGAAGAAACACACCTGGGGGTGGGGGATGGAGGGAGATTGGGAAGGAAACTCAGCTGGAAGTGGTTTAGGCCTCAGAGCCCACATCCTGTCGGAAGAGCTGTCAAGGCGCCAGGCTATCAGAGAGCCTAGCCATCTGTCAGTCTGTCGCAGTCCTCAGGGCTGCAGGAGTGATGGTTCCCTAGTGGCAGAAATGGTCTTCGTCCACCAGGGGAGAAGGTGGCCCGGAGGCTAGGAGGTGGGGTCAGTCCTGCCAGATCCAGGATCAGGAGGCCTCAGTTGGGCGCCGTCCCCCCTCCTCCTCCATCAGCAACAAGCGGCGCCGGCCAGCCTCGTAGTCGGCCTCGTCCACACTGACCAGCAGGCGGACAGCCTCCCGGCCGACGGCCTCACGCAGGGCCTCAGTTAGGAAAACGCCCCGCAGGGCCTGCAGCAGGGCACCACTCAGGTAATCACCCCAGAAGGCGTCCAGATAGGAGAGCTCCGAGAACTTGATGTCGCACACCACGGAGCCCAGGTCTCGGGAGCGCAGCACTGCAGTGGCCTGCCCGAACACGTCCAGCTGCCTCGCCAGCGCCTGGGGCCGCCGGGACGCCACTCCCTGCTCCAAGGCCGGCCCATGTTCACAGTACTCTGCTCGTACCCTGAGCCGAATGTCTGTGAGGAAGGAGAGACTGGTCAGCGAAGGGCCAACATCGACACACTGCACAGAGGGACCAGGGGAACCGCCACCCTTCCTCCCTCCCTCGAGCCTCTCTGCAGGCAACTCCTGCTGTCCAGTGGGTTGCACTGCATCTGCGCCCACATCCTTCCCCCTTCTGATAACCACACCCAAGTATGGGTAACACCCTCACATGGCTTCCCTCCTGTGGTCTGGCCTCTGGTATCTCCTGACCTGGCGGCCTCCTCCTTTTTCCCTCACGTGCCCCACTCCAGCCTCAGCACCTCCTTGCTTCTCCCCGCTGTGCCAGGCAGGTTCTGCCTGGCCCTGCCTCTTTTTCTCCCGGCGATGTTCTGTCCCCAGAACTTGCTCCCTCACTTCTTTCAGTTCTTCAAATGCCACCTTCCCAATGACACCTATCCTGACCACCCTGGCCCCCAGCATTCCCAGTTCCCATACCCTGCTCCATTTTTCCCAAGGTACTTATCACCTTCTCATCTTACTATCATGCTTATCACCTGTCTCCCCACAATGTGAGCTCCCTGAAGAATGGGATTTTTGTCTGTTTTATTCACTTGTATAGGCCTGTGGCACACAGTAGGTGCTCAATATATATTCGTATTTGTGAAAGAACCAATGCATTAACCAACAGACTTGCCTTTAAGCAACCAAACTCACCCCTATCCCACCCCTAAATTGTGAGATTCACATGGGGCCGGCCACCTTCTCAGCCCCCCAACCACCAAGCAAACACCAGGCCCAGGGGACTCGAGGCTGGAGCTGGGCTAGCGCTACTGGAACAAAGTGCTGTCTTTCCACAGAAGTTGCTAAGATCACCAGCTATAAGCCTGAAACTTCTGGGAGCCACTATGCCACCAGGCACGGAAGAAATGAAACCTACACAGGGCCAATGATAGAGAAGGCAAGACTTCTGAGTTCATCACATGAGTCCCGGAGTACCTAGAGTTCCAGCTACAATTTCCTTTCTGCTTAAGCCAGTCTGAGATGAGTTTCTGACACTTACAACCCTACCTTCATCAGCCCAAATGAGGTGACAGCTATGCACAGGGGACAGGACACAGGACTTATAAGGCTATCCTTCTAAATGTGACCTTGGGCATATCACCTCCCTTTGGGATTACTGAACTCACACCTATGAAGAGGGACTACTAACAGAACCTCCTCTCCACACAAGGCACAGGCTGTCCTGAGGATCAGCTATAAGCTGGAAATAACAACAGCAGTCCACACCACAGAGCACTATCTGTCAGGCACCACTCCAAGTGCTAGACTCTTTTGAACTCACTGAATCCACAAAGCTGTGAGGCTGGCCCTATTATCACTCCCCAGTATAGAGGAGGAAATGGAGGCAAAGAGAAGTACAGTGATTTGCCCAAGGTTGCACGGTCAGGCAGTGGCAGCACTCGACAGAGGTCAAGGAACCTCCCATGCCCCCAAAGAGTATCTTTGGGTCAATGGAGTCGATTCCAACCTAGGAGCTTCAGGCACTGGCTGTGTTACCTGGGACAAGTCACGACCTCCCCGAGCCCAGGTTCCTGCCTAAACCAGCAGACAATTTCTGATGTGAAGGGTTGTTAAGAGGATTAAAAAGAGAGAAAAATACAGAGGAGCTAGCTGGCACTGTGCACACCCGGTGCCCAACAGGTGCTCCAAGAATGGCAGCTACCAACAGCTCCGATGTGCCGAACGTTTTACCTCTGGGGATTCGCAGGATCAGCCCTGTGGGGCAGAAGCCACATTCAACCCCTCTGACAGATGAAGAAACTGAAGCTCTGGGAGGGAAGTGTCACACCCCGGCCTCCCTTCACCTTTCACAGACCGTGTCAGCACCAGAGCACAAAGTAGAAGGCAAGGTTCCTGCTCCCTCAGATGACTTCTCAGCATTACCCACTTCCTCTTTCCACCCCAAACCCCAAACCCTTCCTCCTTATGCCTAGAGAGGAACCTCACACCCTCTCTGCTCAGGGCCCAGGGAAACCTGCCTGGCCTTGGCCCCCAGGACCTCCCACGGCACTCAGGCTGGCTCCCTTCATTCTAAGGGCCAGATAAGACCTCTGGACCTGTATCCTTGACACCTGTGAGTGTCTGACCATGCCCTCAATTGATGTGGGCAGGGGTCGGGGAACGGGGGGAGCAGCACCTGTCCAAGGCCACGTGGGGCTGCTCAGTGGCAGAGGCACAGAGCCAGGTGGCGGAGTCCCACAGACCTTGAGGCGAGTCCCGGCTCTGCCACACTCTAGCTGTGGGGCTTTAGGCATGTGACCTCACCTCTCTGAGCCTCAGTTTCCCCATCTGAAAAACATAAACAAACAAGAGGTCCCTACTACACGGTGGGGTCATGAGAATTCAATGAGGCAACTTGTGAAATGCTTGACCCAGGGCCTACATCACAGAAAGCACCCAAAAACAGGAACCGTGATTTCAACACCCACCTCTATTCCCACAGCCCCTGCCCAAGCCCTGCCCTCTCTTGCCTGGGCCCCTGAGCCAACCTCCTCCCTCATCTACTCCTTCAATTCCAGCTACATCTTCCCATATCCTGCCCTCTAGTCACAAGGGAAGGCTCCCAGCACACGCCTTACTCACTTCACTCATAAAATGACCTACTCACCTCCTCTGCCCAAAACATTCCCAGTCACCCACCATGTCACTCCTCAGCACAGATTGCTACTAGACCTGTGGCATAAAAAGCATCTAGAGCCCACCCCACAACATGGGAGACAGAGATGGGCAGAACTGGGCTGGGGCTGTGTGTGTCTTGTTCATTCTTTCATTCAAAAGCTATTTACTGAGTGCTAGGAACATGGGGATAACACGAGCACCCTGCCACAAGTGGGACTGGAAAACACATAACCCCCAGTTAGGGAGCACTTCTTGTGTGCCTGGCCCTACCCAAATCCCTTGCCTATATTAGGCCCCTGAATCCTCACAGCACCTTATTATCCCCATTTATAAAGGAGGAAATTCTTCACCAGACCACAGTCCAACTTTGGTCTAGAACACAAGAGAACAACAGAGAGAGAGAGGAGGGGCAAAGGAGAAGCTACGTTATCTGAACCACCGGTCCATCTCTGGCCCTACATCACAGCATTTAGTGCAATCTCTCCTTGACTCCTCACCAAAACAAGTTAGTAACAATAGATGACACCTCTATAGTACTTACTGCAGGCTGGCACATACGTCCCATCTACTGACCCTTTTGATCATCCCTGCAGCCTTATGAGGCAGTGCTATTATCCCCTTTTTGCAGATGGGGAAAATGAGGCACAAGGGATGAGTCATCTGCCCAAGGCCACAAAGATAGGAAGGGGCAGAGCTGGAATTCCAGCCAAGGTGCCTGGCTCCAGAGTCTGAGCTCTTAACTACCCCTATCCTGTTTGCTGCCTCTCACAACCATACACAGAAATCTATAATTAAAAGACATCTTGAGGGCAAGAACAGAAAATTATAGAGAGCAAGGTGTAATTTAGATTGAAACGATCAGAGAGGTCCTCTCCAGGAAATGACATTGGAAGTGAAATGTGAAGGAGGACAAGTAGGTTGAGACAAGAAAACAGGAGGGAAGGGAAGAGTAGCATCCTCGGGACAGAGAATGTCACCTTCAAGTCCAGAGGCAGAGAATGTCACCTTCAAGTCCTGGGGCATTCACAGGCTGAGGGCCTGTATGGCTGAATCACGTGGAGGAGGAGGACACAGGGGACAATTAGAGGGATGGGGCCAACCACACCCTGGCAATCCCAGGGCAGGGAGTCTCGGCCCTCATGAGGTGACAACACATATCCGTACTTCAGGGCCTTCCTCCGTGAGACACCCTAACCCCAGCATCTGCTCTCATAGGCCCACTGTCAGGATTATGTGACTGGATGCAGGTTAAGAGCTGAGGCCACTGCCTAGTACGTAATGAGTCCTCCAAATATAGCAGGGGGGTCAGGACCAGGGCAGCAGTCGGGAAGGCCAAAGGTGGCTGGCCCAGGATGGAAGCAGTAGACATGGAGAGAAATGGATGGATTGGCCCAGGTGTGACAGTGAGGGGTGAAGCAGGAAGGGTACCCAGAATTCATGTGACCTGCGCTGGGGGCTGGCTGAGTTGTTTCCAGTGGCCAGAAATACCAAGCGTTTGTCAATAGTTCCTCTCCACTTGGGCAGCTGTAGGGAAATGTTCCCTGCCCCCAGGGCAGAGTGTGGGGTTATGTCTTTCTAGAACGGGGAGCTGCTTCTGCTTCCTCCACTCAGGTGGGTTCCAGCACTCCCTTGTCCCCCAAACCCAACATCATCAATCTCTTCTGGGACAGAATGGGACACAGAGGAAAATGGGAGGGACTTCCTAGTGGGGGACCACAGAAGGTATGAGGGGCAGGCCCCGGGCCAGGTGCTGGGTATGGTTGGGTGCCAGAGATAATCTCACTCAGGTCTTCCCTCTGGGAGTTCCTAGTAGGGCAGCTGGAGACAAAGAGGACCCGTGCTCCCATGGTGCATGGTGGAGAGAGGCAGCCAGTGTGCTATAATGGAAAAACCCCCAGCCCTCCGCTGCCGTACCAGGGCCAGCATCGCCCTCCTCTGGACAACAGTAGGACCCCTCCCTTCCTCCAGTCTCTTCCCCAGGACACAGCCAGAGTCATGGCATCAAAAATGTTAAGTTCTTCAACTTCTACTGAACTAATGGATCAAGGCAACTGGCAGAAGCTGCCATCCAAGTCAGAGAAAGGTACAAACACAATACCACCTAGGAAGTGAGCTTGAAAAAAATGACATCAAACCAGAATATGATCAAGCCTCTCCCGTCCCAACTACTAATTTTCTGGAAAAACAGACCACGGGGGAACACGTTCAATCAACCCTACCACAGGATGCAAAATCCATTTTTTGGGAAAGGCTATGGGACTTTTTTTTTTTTTTTTTTTTCCCTCGAGGGTAGTGTCACTGGCCCTCATATGTGGGACCCGAACTCGGCCAGCCCGGGACTACTTTTAACAAATACAATGCAAGGGAATGGGGGAAAGAGAAAACAGATGGCAGGGGAGTCTGATAGATCATGAGAGACTTAGAAGAACCAATATTTATGAGACAATTGGAAATTTGAGCACTCATTAGATATTTGATAATAACCAATTATTGTTAATTTTCTTAGAGCATTCTTTTTTTTTTTTTTTTTAAGAAATTTTATGGGGAACAGTGTTTTTCCAGGACCCATCAGCTCCAAGTCATGTAGTTGTCTTCAATCTAGTTGTAGAGACACAGCTCCTTGGCCCATGTGGGCGCTCTAACCACCTGAGCTAATGGGGCTGCCCCTCTTAGAGCGTTATCTTTTAGAAGTACACAGTGAAAAACCTACACATGAAATCACAGGACACCTGGAACTGACTCCCAAATAAAATGGCTGACGAAAAAGCATCAGCCACAAGTGACAACTGTTGAAGCTGGGTGACAGAGAGCCAGGGTTCCTTACACTAGTATGTTTGCTTCTGTATCTTCTACACAGAAAGCGTTGGTGAAGGGCCGGCCGAATGGCTCAGTTGGTTAAGAGCTTGCTCAAGAGTGCGAGCTGAGCTCTGAGCAACAGCAGTTCGAGGCCAGCCCGAGCTGAGTTGCCGTTGAGCTGCCAACAGGTGACAGGATGGCTCAGCTTAAAAAACAACAACAAAAAACACAAAACAAACAAACAAACAAAGCATTGGTGAAAAAGCAAAGTGCAGCCTGTCATTCAAATCCTCCAATTGCTTTCCATCATTTTAAAAATGTGAAGCCCCGATCCATGGCTCACAGGTTCTGCAGGATGGTCCCCTGGTCATCTCTCTGGCCTTTACCTTCCAGCAGCCTCCTCTGGCTCCCTTCAATTCACCCCTGACAGCTCCCCACCTCTTCACCACCACTGGCACACTCCCACTCCAGCCTTGGCTCCTGCTGTCCCCTCTATCTCCATTTTCTTCCCCAGCCATCCACACCCTCTTCTAAGAGGCCTTCCTAGACTACCCTATCTAGAAAACACATCTAAAACTTCATTCTCCATCACTCTCTACCCGCTTGCTCTGCTTTCTTTCTCTTCTCAGCTGACAACTGACATCTGTCTCCTGGCTTTCTCCTCCCACCAGAACTCAGGGTCTGTGAGGGCAAGAGCCTCCCATCCCTGCTGTGCCTAGCATATAGTAAGCGCTCTACATACATATGTGCAATTACCAAATGAACAAGCCCCAAGTTTCAGCCCAGCCCCACCCGACACTCTGTACAGTGGGGGCCATCACCCCTATGCCTCAACACTCTCTTGAGAATTCAAGGTCAGGCGGTACCATACCCAGCACAGTGCCCGGTGGATGGCCCTGAGAGGGACATGGAAACCCAGAGGTCCTGTGTCCAAGACCAGGATGCCCATCCCATCCGCCATGCCCCTTTCTCATACTCTTGGGCCCCGTTGAGTTCAGTCTGGTTCAACACCTCATTAGAAGGCAGCTGACTAGGGGTCAGTCAACCTCCACAGTTGTCACAGGTAAGGAGGGGAAAAGAATGACAGGATCCTTCCTCACTAAAGTCTGAACAGGCCCTTCCACCCCTGGGACTGGGCTTTGTTAAAAGTAAACCAGCTCGGGCCAGCAGAGTGGCGCGTTGGTCATGGGCTGGCTTGGGACGCCAGCAGCGCCGCTTCGGATCCCACATATGAGGGCCAGTGACACTGCCCTCTTAAAAAAAAAAAAAAAGAGTTCGCTTCAAGCGTGAGCTCTGAGCAACAGGGTTGCTGGTTGGATTCCTGGCTGAGCTGAGCAGCCGCTGAGCTGCCAAGAGGCGGCAGGATGGCTCAGCTAAAAAAAAAAAAAAAAAAAAAAATGTAAACCAGCTCCACTTTCAGAGGTGAAAACCAGGGCCTTACTGGGGAAGCCTCACTCCAGCCCCACCCACCCTGCCTGTGAGTCAGCAGTCAGGCCTGCTTACCCATCCCCCCATCAAAAGCCAGCCACACCCCATGAAAAACCATCCTGCCCTCAAGGAAAAGACCTGATGTCTCTACTAGCAAAACCCCGCCCCAGCTTCAGCTTGGCCTGCTCCTTAGGGAGGCAGTGACTCCTTGGGCCACTCAGCCAGCCTGGTGGCTCTGGTAATTACCCCTGAGTCAGGGTAGAGTCACAACCAGGCAGCCACCCCTTGAAGCTGGGGGCTGTCTGAGGTCATAAGCCAGCTCTATGGGTCTGTTCCTTCTGACCTGCCCGGCAAGTATCTGCAGCCTCATCTATGGAACGCATGTAGTGCTCATGATTTGGAGGGCCTCACCTGGGAGGCGGCTCTTCATGACGAAGTACCCTGGGCCGCGAGGTATACTGGGCAATGTAGAGCTGCTGCAACTTCGGACCTTGTTGCCTGTAATTCCAACACTCTCACCTCCACCTGAGCATCTCATCCCTGATCCCCTCTATGTCCACAGGCTTGCCCAACTCAGAGGATGGGGTACCAGAGAGGTGTGCAGGGGGCAGTGTGTGAGAGATGGTGTGCCCATCCAGGCCTGTGTACTCCCCTCAGGACCAGGTGAAATTTCTCAAGGGCAAGGTCTGAGCATAAGTCTCCACAGCAGAGCCCCCCAACCTACCAAGCTCAACCTGTCTACAGGTCCGTTCAGCCCCATGTTCTTATTTTTTTAGTCCAGCCCCCTTCCCACCCTCTCCACTGTGACCACCCCAGGCCAGACCTCTCCTTCTCACTGGACTGTGCAACCTCATCACCCATTTCTCTGCTCCTACTTTAATTTCCTTAACATGCAAGCAACAGAGCATGTACCATGTGTCCAGAGCTGTTCTAAGTACTTTACAAATCCCACTCATTTGTTAATGGTTTTCCAGATGGGGTCAGAGTGCCTTTAAAAACAGCTATCAAACCACCTCACCTACCTGCTGCTCAAAACCCTTGATAGCACCTGATTCATGGAATAAAATCCAAATCCCCATCCACTCTGAGGCCTGTCTGGCTCCTCCACCGGGTACCCACCCTCTCTTCATGGCACTTACTATCGAAAGGAGCTTCAGTTTCACTGGTTTGTCACTGTACTAGAAAGACAGTCACCTCCACAAGGGCAGAGACCTTACTGCTATTCCCACCCCAAGCACATGGCACAGTCGAAGTGAGAACATTGGTACATAGCGAGGGTCGAGGAAGGCACAGTTCCAAGTATATTACGGGTGTTAACTCATTTTCTTTCAACGATCCTGGTTGGAAGGTACCGTTATCAGCCTCGTTTTACAGAGAGGAAACTGAGGCACAAAGGGTTTCAGTGCCCTGTCCAAGATCAAACAGCCTATTTGAGTGCCAAGGCCAGGAGGTATATTGGGCAGCCTGTCTCAGGGTCCTGTTTGCACCCCTGCATTATCCCACCCCTGCAGAAGAAGGGATTGTTGAATAAAAATACCCCTGCAAAGGTTGGCTGGATAAACTAATGAAATTGGGGCCAGGTGGTTGTCAGGGAAGGTTTCCTGGAGGAAGTGGCATACGTGATCCTTGAGCTATGAGGATATAGGTAAACAAGATGGCAACAGAAAGGACAAGGATCCCACTGTGCCAAGCAGAGGAAGGGGAGCCACTGCTCACCCGCTAGGAGTCAATAGGTATGCCACACCTCAGACACGTGCCCGCTCCTACTGTCCTCTGGCTCTGCAGCCTGCCACAGGCACTGTACATGCATTCCCCAAGGCCCACAGATACCTACCGCAGGTCACTTTGCCTTCTGGGGCAGGTCTGGCAGGCTCCTGTTGCTGTCGGGGGGTGGCTGGGCCTCCTCTTCGACGCCGCCTGGCACCACCACTGGGCCGGCCCCGACTCCGCCGCTGCCGCTTGGTCGGAGGGGAGCCTGAGGAGAAAAAGATGGGGTGATTGAGGACCAGAATGATAGGTAGAGCACCAAGGCGGGTGCCAGGGGAAGAGCTTGAGGCTGGACTCTGTGCAGTTAGACCCTGGTGAGGCCCTCTGTTTCCTGGGCCTCAGAGGCCTTGTCCATAAGATGGGGAACAAGTATAACCTAGCATCAACTAGAAGGGCAGACGAGCATGACCACACACACACACACACACAGCAGTCCCACTCCCAGGTGTGACCCTAGAGAACCCCCTGCACGCTCACACCAGGAGACTAGCATGGCAACAGCCACTGGGGCATTGTTTATAGTTATTCACTGCGTACACTGAACACAACATAAACATCTGGCAAAAAGAATACAGAGTAATTTCCAGCATAGTTTGTTTACTGAAGGACAGCAAGGTGCAAAAGAAGTGCCTACAGTTTGCTATACTTCACTTAAGAATATATACATATTTGATATTTTTGCAAGATGAAACACTATAATGTTACATCAAGAATGAAATTGAAAATAAGAATGAAAATAAGAATGACAATGGTTACCTATGTGGCAGGGGAGAACAATAGTGGAAGTGATATCTCTAAGAATATCTTTTTTACATACTTTTGTTTTCATATATTCAAAAAAATTTACAGACAAAAGAAACAAACCATAAAATTAAACACAAACAGATACAAATGAATCTAATTGTATATATAATTAGCAACATGAACAGGAAAAAAGAAGTACTTCAAGTTACTTGGAAGAATATTCTGACTGCACACTCTCAGTGGGATGTACTCTGAAGAAGAGAACCACAGAGTACATACAGTCAGCAGCGATACTGACATTGTAATTTTGAAGTTATTTTTTATTGTAAAATTAAACAAGTCCACACCTCAATATTAATAAGAAAAATTATTTTCAGTGTAAGAGAAAAAAATCCTTGTATGTTAATTTTGAATTAAAAATACTAATAATGAACTTCTTTAAATATTAAATTTATTGGGGTGACACTGGTTAATAAAATTACATAGGTTTCAAGTGCACAATTCTATAATACACCTGTATATCTGTATATTGCATTGTGTTCATCACCAATGTGAACTTTTTTAACGCATAGTTTCTAACTCTGTTCACAGAAAGAGCTTAGAAATAATGCACACACTTAGCACATCTTGGTCTCTAAATACCACTGCCTCTAAAAGATATCAGGCTTCTGGAAACAACTGATTCTAAGCCTGGGAAAGGAAAATACAAGTGAGCCCACAGTGCCCCAAAGCAGGAAGCACCCAATGAATAAGGAATACATGTCAAAAAAGACACAGGAGCTAGACAATCTGAACATCAGGTAGAAGGACTCACTGATTGTAACACAGCAAATAAACATCAATGCATGAGTCCATGGTTCAACAACAAAAAAAACGCAGAAAAATGGGCAGGGAAAGGAGAGAAAAGGAAAACTCTTGAAAGAATGCTAGCTAATAAAAAAAAAAAAAAGAATGCTAGTTAACAGATGTAGAAAAAGAATTAGAAAATAACCATTTTTCTGAGGGAGGGGGATTATCATTTTGTGAGGGGTGAAATGTTTACATTTCTATTACATTACTATTACATTGTTTTGTACACCTACAACTAATAAAAAAATAAAAATAACCTTAAAAAAAAAAAAAGAAAATCACCATTTTTAAAACACCAATGTAATAAATGGTTCAGACAGGGATCACCAATGAATGCTAAACCCACTGGGGATGCTGTTGGGGAATAGGATGTGCCCACGTGTCATCCCATATATTGTTTACTAACCATAAAGGGGAAAAAAAATGTCCCTTTATAAAGGATAAATATGGCAGACACCACCTTAAGCAAGTGATCAAACTTGCCCACTCACAACAGGAAAACCAGACCTTCTGCTTCCTGATATGCTCCAATGCCAAGCACGCAGCATCAACCGAGTTAACACTCCTGCCAAAAACATGGAACCTGAGTCGAATCAAGCCTCTAGACTCAATTCCCACTTCACAGGAAAAATAGGGGACAGAGGGACAACTTAAATGATACCATCAGGAAATTATTAAGACACTTCTGGAAACAACTAGAACACTCTACAAAACAACTAGTCTTGTAGAGTAAGTCAATGTCATAGGGAAAAAAGGAAAAGGTATGGGATGGGGGAGATGTTTCAGTTCTATAGTAAGAGGTTAAGGAGACATAATAACTCAGTTCATAACAACTATAAGCGGATCCTGAAAGTAGAGACAATCTTAAGGAGATATGAGAATGGACCATCAAGACATCAAAGAATGAGTGTTTACTTTCTTAGGTACGATAATGGTCTTTTTTTTTTATTTTTTATTTTTTTATTTTTTTATTTTTTTTTTTTGAGGGCAGTGTCACTGGCCCTCATATGTGGGACCCGAACCGGGGCCGCTGGCTTCCCAAGCCAGCGCTTAACCACCATGCCACTTGGCCGGCCCACGATAATGGTCTTGAAGTGGTAGAGGAAAATCTCCTTATTCTCAGGAGAGATTTACTGATTTAGGGGTAAAGTATCCTGATACCTATAACTTATTTTCAACAAAAAACCCAGAATTATGTATACACATATGTGTAGCTCAACAACAACAACAAAAAACAGAATTATGTATACAGGTATGTACAGCAAAAGTGGCAAATGTTAAAATTACTGAATCTAGGAGGATAAGATATGAGCATGTTCACTGTGCTAATCTTTCAACTTCTCTGTATATTTGAAATTATGTTTGAATAATTAAAAAACTGGGGGAGGGAGATAGATTGGATAAATTAATAGGCACAGCAATTAAAAGATGCCAATTAGAGTTACTCAACATAAATAAACCTCAGAAACATGACCAGCAAAGTCAGCCATGTCAAGAATGATGAACCCATGATGTGATGCCATTTAGATCAAATACAAAACCATGAGAAACAATTCCATACGTTGCTTCTGGACACGTGCTTTTGTAGCAACAGTAACTACACACATAAAGCAAAAATGAGACAGACTGACCCCTTGGGCCCCTTCCTTGATGGGCCAGGACTGGGGAAGTTCATCAGGATTCAGAAAGAAGGGAAGCCACGGTCTGGCCCACCCAACTGGGCTCACCTGTCTCCCACTGGCCCTGTTGAGCATCTGAAGAACTGCTTGGTTGCCGATGGCGATGGCAGCTGCCCTCTGTCCTCTTTGAAGAAGAGCTGGAGTTGCCATAGTTGTAGCGTTCTGGAGACACTGTGGGGAGAGAGGAATGGAAAGAAGTATTCAGAGCCTCCAGCCCCTCCCAGGCCTAGCCTCCAATTCCCATCCCCTGAGATAAACGCCTGCCCCACAGGGTACCTAAGTTCTCCAGAAGTCAGAGACCAGATGCCCTACTCCCCCTCCAACACCTCCTGCCTAGTGGTTGCTTGATGCCTCCTGACGTAGAGGATGCGTCACCTCCTGGGGCCACACAACCCATGTCTACAGCAGCTCCAAGTTATTCTGTAAACTGACTCATGGTCAGGATCCCTACAATGTTGCCTCCCATCAACTGTTCCCAGCTTTCCCTAAGGCCCCAAGGAGTAAGCAGGCCTCTCTGCAGACCCCAAATCTTCTCTTCCAGAGCCTGACCTCCTGATATATTTTTCCAAAAGTGCTGTCAGTTCATCCCTAGTGCTGCCCTTCTCCTGGTTATCCAAATCCCATGGGCTTACATTGGGCAGGGTAGTCTCACAATCCCCCTTCTCAAACTAGCCACTGCACCTTTAGTACCCCAGCCACCGTCTCAACAGCTCAAGGTCTATACCGCGTGGGGTTCCTGTGCCTTGACCCCTCCCAGCTCCTTCGGACTGCTATCCTTCCCTCACAAGGATTAAGGGCATCAGCTCAGGACACAAGCCAGCTAGGTTTGAATTCTAGCTCCCACTTTCTAGCTGTGTTATCTGGAAGCCCCTGTGATGTGGCTTCTCATCTACCTCTGCTCTTGCTTTGGTACCTTCTGCTCCTGCCACACTGGCTTCTGATGATGCCAAATTCATTCCTGCTTCAAGGCTTGAAATCTTGCCTTTCCCTCTCCCTGGAATTTTTCTCCTCTGAGATCTATGCACAGTGGCATCAGTTCAGCCTCAATTCAAATGTCACCTTCTCAGAAAGGTCTTGACTGGTTATCCAATCTAAGGGAGCCTCCCTTCATTTAAAGGAACTCCCTACTCTCTATATTCCATTACTTTCTTTTAGTCTTTCTAAAACCATATATAAAAATAAACTGTTTATCTGTTTTAATGTCTATTCTCGTACTAAGTGTAAGCCTCATGCAATAAATATTTTGTCAGTTGGTCACTCTGTAACTTCTGTGCGGGGCATACAGGGTTCAGTTCTTATACATGGGCAAGCTGCTTAACTTCTCTGAACCTCATGTTTTCCCTGTGTAGTGGGGCAATAGCAGGGCTTTCTCATGGGATTACCAAGAGGATATGAAGGACTTATGTGGTGCCTGGTATGAAATAAGCCCTCCAAAAAGTGGCCACAAACATCATTATTGATGTGGCCAAATTCCACCAGCTCACCCTTCCCAAAGCTACTCCTCCTCCCTCTTGTGTTTCTCATTGATACTCAGAAGGGGAGAGTAGGATGGGACATAGGCTCTCTGATATGGCGCTGTCCGTATCAGGACACCATGGGGGCCTAGAAGGGGGAACAGGCCCTCTCCCCACCGGAAGTCTCTCGCCCTCCCATTCAACCATACCTGGCCGGCGCCGCTTGCGCGCGAGGTGCGGCAGCAAGTCGTGCCGGGCCAACACTCGCAGGAGCTGCCCTAGAAAACGCAGGTTGTTCTCGTCGCACTGCCCGCGACGCTCCAGCTCCAGCAGCAGCTCCAGGCCGCTACGGGCACGGGACAGGCCGCCGGCGGCGCCGGGAGCCTCGTCCAGCAGGAAAGCCAGCAGCTCCAGTTCACACTCGGTCAGCTGCCCGCCCACGACCTCGAACATACGGTGAAGCGACAGCATCCCGTAGTAGTCCAGGCACTCATCCTCCTCCCAGCTCGGGGCAGGGGTCGACCCGGACAGCGCCATACCCGGGGGAGAGGGGCGGAACAAGCTCGAACCAGGGCCTAGAACCCACTCAACGTGGAGGGGAGGAGGTCAGCGACGCGGGGACTGGACCCCATCCCCGCCAGTGCGTCTCCCCGTCCCCATCCCGCAGGGCAGGGCCACCCTCACACTTCAGCCGTCTCAGCCTCCCCCTGCCCGGGAAAGGAATGGTATCGCCCCAGGTCCCCTAGTAACAGGTCAAGATGCCAGACCCCACTAGACCTCCGATTAGTCGGGCCTGCAGAGTCCGAACGCCCCTCTTCAAGTGGTATGTTCCGAACCAGCCTCCGGAACCGACCAAGAGACTCGGTCCGAACAAGATTGGGGGCCCACCCCGAGGCACCCTGCCGACTGCCCTTTGACTCTGGGTAGTACCGTCTGGACGTGACCCTCGTCTCCGGCCAGTAGTACTGTCCGATCAGCCTCACCGCTCCACCCAATTGGTACCATCCCAAAGTGACCCTCTGCCCCCTACAAGCGGGACCCAAGTAGCCCTTCTCTCCACACAGGTGGTGCTGTCCGCACCCGACCCCCTTGCCATGTAAGGGTGGTACCGCCCTCTCCCCAGCACCCAGGTGGTTCCGTCTAACCGCCACCAGTCGCCCTTAGGCCTCTCTGGATCCTCACCGGAATCCAGCGTCTAATGACTCCTGGGCGACGGCCGCAGCCACTTGTTTTGGATCTTTCTGGCACCTTCTCTATTATTACGCCTGCGTCACCTCGCCCCTCCTCCTTCCCCCCACTCGCGCAGGTGCGACCGCCACGCCCCTTAGGCGCAAGCGCAGAGTGGGGCCCTCAAGCCCCACCCCTCCAGGCCCGCCCCCAACGGTAGCGTCCGGGTCGGCCTGTGCTGCGCCTGCGCAAAGAGTGAGTGGTTCCGCGTCTGAGTAGAATTTGGTACAGTTGCAGGATTGCTTCTGCCGGTTTGTGACGTAAATCGCCGGATCCTTGTTGCCCTACGTCACGACCTTTCGGAACTACTCGTCTCATGGATTACAGCCCCGTCTTAAGCACTACATAGACGCCTACTTTATCCCAGCTGCTCATAGCAAAGGAACACAATCACGACGGTCCAGGCTCCCAAGTAGTGCCCAGATCCTTATGATCGGGATTTGGACGCCCCTCCATTAGACTGCTCCTTACTCCTAATGGCAACCAGGAACCCACAACCCAGCTGTGCCATCTCATGATCCCGACTAGAATCCTTCCTCGTCCAACAGACCCCTGCCCCCCATCTATAAGGTCCTTCTGAGCAAGACGAGGACTCCCTCACCTCATGTTAGGAATCAATACCTCCTTTCAGATTTCAATAGGCCCCTCCAGATTCTTCTGATAGCATCCATCATGGACCCCCTTTCCCCTATAACCCAGTCTCTGCCCTCTAAGGTCACGAGACCTCCCAATACTCCCTCTCTAGCCTGCACCTGGCGTCCAGGCTGCACGGGGGAGCTGCCAGCTTACGTGACTCAAGGTCAGGGCCCCCACATGCCTTGAGACCGGTCCCCTCCCGGACTGGTTCCCACTTCCGGAATTATCTCCCCTTTGGAGGAGGGACACCTAGGTCCTGCCTCGCACTGGTTCAGTACTAGCTCTCCTTGAGCTGCAGCAGTGACCTCTGAAGAGTCCCTTCCCCTCTTTGATGGCAATTGTAACCTATTGAAGCCCAGTCCTGGGTCGGACACACAGCGGGTACCCAATCAGCGAATACGTATCATTAACCAGAGTGGAAGGGAAGAGAAAGCAAACTGGGAAGGACTATATCCACGTTAAATGAGTTATAGTGAGCACCCACGATGTATCGGGTCTTGGGCTGGGCGTTTTTATGTGTTTGATTTCATCCAATCCCATCAACAGCCTTGAATCTGATTCCAGCCCATTTTACAGAGGAATAAAAGTGAGGACCAGAGAGGGGAAATACCCCAAGTGTGTCTGGCTCCAAAGCTGTGCTCTCGGAGATACTCAGTCTCTTCAACTATGAAATGATACCTCTGTCAAGGTCTACCACCGCCCAGTCCAATCCATGGGCCCTCACTTGCCAATGGTGCCCCTTTCTCTCCCTTTAACTTGCAACTTGGCAGAGGAACGGCCCGGGAGAACTGCGCAAGCGCTTCTGGGAGCCCTTAGCCCCGCCCACAAGGCACAGTTGTGTGCGTGGAGAAACTCGCCTAGCCCCGCCTGAGCGTCAACACGCAGGCTCAAGGGCACGTGCCCTACGCTGCCGGCTACGATTGGTCGCCACGAGTAAGAGCGCCGCCCAATGGGAGGTGTGGATAGTGAGGGGTCCCACACGCCTAGAGCGGAGGGTCTGTGTCAAGAGCGACGGGGGCTGCAGGAGGCGAGAGAGACGGGTGAGGGCGCCGCGGGTAGGCAGTGCTGGGCTTACGGAGAGGGTGGAGGGAGAACGAAGGGGACACCGGGGGTTGAAGAGATTTGGGGCCTGTGCTAGGGCGGGAGTGGCGCGGAGTGGAAGGAGAGCGCTTCTTCCTCAATGCCCTGGAGCATTGATTGAGCTCCCGCGGTGTGCAGGACCCTGCGCTTGAGCTCGCCGGCCCCCCACTCCATGCAGCGAGCTCTTAGGTTGTGGAGTTGATATGTCTGGCCAGAGAAAAGGGATGTGTAGCTGTGTAGCGGGAAAGTTGAACTTCCAGGCCCCTGGTGTGTTCTTTCCTGAAAGGACTTCCTCATCTACTGCATAGAAAGTCCCCATTCCTACCCCTCCCCCCGATAGTTCACAGTCCAAGATTGGAAAGGGGGTAATGTAAACGAGGAAAGTCCAAATGTTAGGTCTCTCGGACACCTTCTAGAGGGATCCTTTATTGAATGGCTGTTGTGTGCAGGGTCCTGGCAACTCAAAAATTAGTGAAGGAGTTAAGGAAAGTTTAGTTCCTGGGCTTTTAGTGAATCATTTACTCAAGGAGCATTTACTGGGCTCCAATTGAAAGCGGGACCCTGTGCTGGGTTGTTATTGTGGGAGTTCACCGTCAAATAGGAGAGTTGGTCTGGTGGGAGAGGTGGGGTATGCACAGGAATGTTTAAATTCCAAGGGCCTCACTTCCTGAGGGAACATTATTCATTTCCTAAATATCTACTCAGTTCCTATTGTGTGCTAAGCATTGTTCTTGGCACTGGAAATATATCAGTGATGAACAGACTGAAATCCCTGACCTCTAGGAGCTTAATATGAGCAGCTTTTGTGTGTCAAGCTGTAAACTGAACTCCACCTGCCTCCTGGCACTAGCAGATGAGTTGAAGAGATGGAGAAGGTAGAGACTGAATTCGGAAAATTAGCTCCTAGGCCTGTGAGGGGGGCAGTCATTTGCTGAAGGGACCCTGAGCCCCTGCTATGTGAAGGGGCCTGGGTTGGGCTGAGTCCACACATCTAGAAGGGGAGATGGGGCACATAGAGAAAAGTTAAAAAATTAAGGTCCCTGACACTGATCAGTGGTTTTTTTGGTGACAGTAGCCCCTACAATGAATCTGACCTGTCCTGACCACAAGCTCAGTGAGGAGCACAGAGACTTCATCCCAAGTTCATGATGATGGCTATGATAGAGGTGGCACAGGATACCATAGGAACTCCAAGGAGAAGGGAGTGGCCACCAGCCTGAGGATGTAGACATGTCAGAAAAGGCTTCACAAAGAAAATGCTGGGGAGGAGTTTGCTAGACAAGAAGAGGAGAGAACTTTCTTGGCAGAAGGAATAGCAGCATCAAAGACCTAGGGCTGGGGCCGGCCGAGTGGCGCGGTGTTTAAGCGCTGGCTTGAGAAGCCAGAGGCCCCGGTTCGGTCCCACATATGAGGGTCAGTGACACTGCCCTCAAAAAGAAAAAAAGAAAAAAAGACCTAGGATCCAAAAGCATTTCTGGATTATTACAAATGCTGCTCTAACCTGTATCAAGTACCAGGGACTTTGTGGTCAGTACTACTTTTAGCCCCATTTCACAAGTGAGAAGATAGTCTCAGAGAGAGGAAGTAAGTGATGGAGCTCAGATTCAGGCCAAGGGCAGCCTGGTTCCAGGGCCTGAGTTCTTAATCACTTTGCTTTACTGCATCTCTGTGTCTCCATATAGAAGGAGGAAAGGTGCTGCACAGAGAGGGAATTGCAGGCAAAGGCCAAGAGGCCCAAAAAGACATGTGTTCTCAGAAAGGGTGTGACTGGCCCTCTGGGTAAGAAGGGCAGCATTAGAGGCCAGACTGAGGAGGGGTGTCTCTCTCCTGCAGATGTGTGGCTTCTTGGGGCATGTGTCAGCTTCAATGTGATAGGCTCATTGAAGATTAAGGCATAAATATTGGATCCAGACTCACTCACTGATAGAGGCTGGTGAGTGACAGGATGGGTGAGGGAACTCCCGAGACATCCTCCCTCCTCTTGTATTCCTGGTGTCTCACCAGCTCCCTTCTTTCTCCAGGCACTGCCTTCCCCACTATGGCAGAGGTGGTGGCTGAGGTAGCTGAGATGGCCGAGTTGCCAACACAGATGTCACCAGGGGCAATGGAGATGTCAATACCGATGTTTGGGGAGATGATGGAGATGTCAACAGAGGTGACTGAGATGAAGCCTGGGGAGGCCCTTGCCTCATCCCTCTTCTTCCAGCACCACCAGTTCATGTGCTCTGAGTGTGGCAGTCTCTACAACACACTGGAGGAAGTCATCTCACACCAGGAGCAGCATATGCCCCCTGTCACAGAGGAGGAGGCGCTGACCACCCAGGATGCTGGCCTGGAGCCCGAGCTAGTGCCAGGTGCTGAGGATGGGCCTTTCCAGTGTGGTGAATGCAGCCAGCTCATCCTCTCCCATGGTGAGCTCCTGGCCCACCAGGACGCCCACCTCCGGGAGTCTGCAAGCCAGATCCAGTACCAGTGTGGGGACTGCCAGGAGCTGTTCCCCTCACCTGAGCTGTGGGTAGCTCATCGAAAGGCCCAGCACCTTTCTACTGCAGCAGCCGACCCACCAACGCCATCCCCTTTGCCTCCCCCAACACCACCACCTCCACCCCCTGCTCCACCCGAAGTCCAGATGGAGCCCTATGAGTGTCCTGAGTGCTGCACCCTCTGTGCCACCCCTGAGGAGTTCTTGGAGCATCAAGGCACCCACTTTGACTCCCTAGAAAAAGAGGAGCGCAATGGGCTAGAGGAGGAGGAGGAAGGTGAGGAGGGTGAAGAGGATGAAGAGACAGAGGAGGAAGAGGAGGCAGCGGGGGCTGCAGAGCTTGGTGGCGATACTGTGGGAGGCAGCAAGACCACAGCCGGCTGGGCTCAGGGCTGTGGGGATTATCCCCAGCATTGGACCTCTGCAGGGGCGCGCCGGAAACACCGGTTGGCATCCCGAGCCTCAGCGTCAACGACCCATCCCTTCCGCTGCAGCCAGTGCCAGCGCAGCTTCAGCTCAGCAAACCGGCTGCTGGCTCACGGGCGGGCACACGTTGGTGGCACCCACGAATGTCCAACCTGCTTCAAGGTCTTCAAAAAAGCAGCCTCGCTGGAGCAGCACCTGCGGCTGCACCGTGGTGAAGCCCGCTACCTCTGCGTGGACTGTGGTCGCGGCTTCAGTACAGAACTCACGCTGGTGGCGCACCGGCGGGCCCACACCAGCAACCCACTGCATCGCTGCCGCTGCGGCAAGACATTCAGCAACATGACCAAGTTCCTCTACCACCGGCGTACTCACGCAGGCAAGAGCGGGGCGCCCCCCTCCACGGCAGCGGCCTCCCCCGCCCCAACCGAACCCCCGCCCCCACCCCCGCCCCCCGCCCCGCCCACCCAGCTGCCCTGCCCACAGTGCTCCAAGTCCTTCTCCTCCGCCTCCCGCCTCTCCCGGCACCGACGCACAGTCCACGGGCCCCCTGAGCGGCGACACTGCTGTGGAGTTTGTGGCAAGGGCTTCAAGAAGCTGGTCCACGTGCACAACCACCTGCGGACGCACACGGGCGAGAGGCCCTTCCAGTGCCACTCCTGTGGCAAGACCTTTGCTTCTCTGGCCAACCTCAGCCGCCACCAGCTGACCCACACAGGTGTGCGTCCCTACCAATGCCTGGACTGTGGCAAGCGTTTCACGCAGAGCTCCAACCTGCAGCAGCACAGGAGGCTGCACCTGCGGCCAGTGGCCTTCGCCCGTGCACCCCGCCTCCCCATCACTGGTCTCTACAACAAGAGCCCCTACTACTGCGGGACCTGCGGCCGCTGGTTCCGCGCCATGGCTGGTCTGCGACTGCATCAGCGGGTCCATGCCCGAGCTCGTACGATGACACTGCAGCCCAGATCGCCGCCTCCCGCCCCGCCCCCGCCCCCTGAGCCTCAGCAGACTATCATGTGCACTGAGCTTGGGGAAACCATTGCCATCATCGAGACGTCCCAGCCACTGGCCCTTGAGGACACACTGCAGCTGTGCCAGGCGGCACTGGGGGCCAGTGAAGCGAGCGGGCTGTTGCAGTTGGACACGGCTTTCGTGTGAGACAGCTAAGAGCAACAATAAAAGAGTTCGGTTGTAACAGCAAGTGTGGGCATCTGTGGGGAGAAAGGGGACTACCCCCTGGCAAGCCACTCTGGTGCGTACTGGCCTTACCCGCTGACTCCTCAACAGCCCTGCCAGGTTTCTCTTGTCACCTTTCTCTGCCTGAGGGGAAACTGAAGCTCTGAGACAAAATCTGTCCCAGGTCACCCCACTACATTGCAAAGCAGTTTTGCCAAGGCTGTTTGCTCTGCATCACCCTGCTACCCAGCAATGTCAGGTAACCTTTCCTGAGCCTCAGCCACGTGCTAGGTCTGTGCTGGGCACTGTCACATACCTCTTCAGGTCCTCTGCTTGTGTTGTTTCCACCCCTCTGCCCCCCCATCCTAGCCTTCTCTGGACTTTGGGCACCCAGGACTTGGCTCTGCCCGGTGGAGGAAGACACCAGACTTCTCTGGGCTTCCTTAGTCTCACTTTTGACAATGTGAAAGGAAACCTGTAAGTGCCCAAGTGCTCAGCTGCAGACTGGGTGACACTGGAGACCCAGGAATGAGTCAGACATGGGCCCTGCCCGGGAGACCCACAGTGTGGTAGGAGGAACACGCACAAGTACAGATGGCCTTGTTCTCTGAGTGTGTCTCATTGATTCTTTCAGCCGGGGTGTCCTAAGGCCTCCTTCCCACTGCTGGACACTGCTGGGGGTGAGACGAGTCAGGCCTCTGCTCTGCCCCTGGGTGGCAGACAGACATCAGCCCCAGGTTCCTTAGGGCTGCAGTGGGGCTATGCAGGGACAGGGGATCCCAGAGCAGGGAACAAAGCTCTGTGGTGGGAGATCAGGAGTCAGAGACTTCCTAGAAGAGGTAGGAATCTGCTAGCAGAAGAGAACATTCCAGGCAGTCAGCACTGCAAGGAGGGTGAGTTCTTGTTATACTTGGAGACCATCCAGTTATTCACAACTACAATAATAGCGAACATTTGACAGCCTAGCCGTGGCAGGCACCGTAGTTACTACTAGACATGTATTACGATCCAAATAAGCCTGTGAGTTGATCTCGGGGTTATCGCTGTTGTATGAGGGAATGGACAGAGACTTGCCTGTTCTCACAGTTAGGCAGAGGTGTGACAGAGATTTGCACCGAAGCGGTCCTTTCAGCCCCTATCTGTAACCAGTGCTGTTGAGTGATTACAACCTGAAACCCATGCAGGGACTGGGGGCTCAGAGGATTCTTTGTAACTGGAGGAAAGGTGAGCCAGTGTCACAGAGCAGCTGGGATTTGAGGGAGCCTTCAAAAGGTCAAAGGATTTGGGAGCAGGAAGGGATCCCCAACCTTTTCAGTTTCCCGGGGGTGACAGTTCTTCCATCTCTAAATGGAAGATGGTTTACGGCAGGTCCTTGGGGCAGGCCCCTCCCAGGCCTCTGCAGACCCAGGTGCTCTGGCAGGTGAGGCAGAACGAGGCAACGCTGAGTTGTCTGGGAGGCCCAGACCTGGAAGGCTGTCAAAAACCCAGCTAAGAATTTGGGGCAGTGTGGGGAGATGAGGGTCATAACTGGGGGTTAGGGGTCCCGGGGTCAGGGTGGGTGGGGCGAGGTGGAGGCTGGAGATGGTCCAGGAGGGAGAGGCTGGGGCCAGAGCTGGGCAGAGACTGTGGGGGTGACCTCATGGCTGACCAAATGTGAATGGGGAAGGAGGGGTCCCCAAGAGCCCAAGGTCTGCCCCTCACCGAGACCAGCCCTCCTGCCCTCAAGGCCACTTGCTGTATATATTCATCTTATGAACAAGGTGATACCTGGATGGTGTTGAGCAGGGAGGGCCAGGGTTTGCTCTGGGCAGTACACAGATGCCCATGGGGCTGGCCTGAGCAAACAAAAGCCCACATACCACAGAACAGTCCCTGAACTCCCTCTGAAATGTATTTGAAACTCCTCTCCCTCTTTCTTCACCCATGGAGCATGTCATTTGCTCCTCCCAAGCCCCCTTTCCACTTCTGGGGCCTCTGCCCTTGCCTATTGCTGGTACCATGTGGAGGAGGTGCCATTTCCCTCTGCCCACGGCCCCACCATCTGGCTCCAGCATGTTTTCTAAGCGAGGGTAAAAGCCAGGCTCTCTGCACCAGCCTTCCCAACATCCCTGGGAGGGAGGCCTGGTAGGTACCCTGTCTGAGACATGGAAACGAAGTCATGGGGAACCTGCCCCCATGCACACCCACTGAGAGTCTACACCTCGCTACTTTTATCTCCTCTGGACCCCGAAGGGGCAGGCAACACAGACTGAGACAGGGAGAGCTCTTTGTTCAGATCTTTACTGTGTCCTTTATGCTCTGTGGCCATGACCTCTCATCTCCAGTTCTCTCTCATGTCACCTGGGGTTGAAAATGCTTCCCTGGATGGGAGCAAATGGTTTGAGCTAGGTCCAGGGGGCAGACTCCTAGGCCTCTGCCGGGGATAAGCCAAACCAGCTCAGCCCCGCACAGGAAGGTTGGGCACTGGAGCTGGGACCCGGACTCAGGCTCCCGATGGCCCAGCCTGGGTTCACCCTACCCTGTCCCCCTGCCTGAGATGCAGCCCACCAGACACTTCCCTCACCTCTGTGGAAATAGCCAAACCAGAACAGGTTTTCATGCCAATAATTTATTGAACGGTCTGTACACAGGCAAACCTTACTGTGGAAACTAAGACATCAGGAGCCCCCCCACTCCCCGCCCCCCAGCCCTCCAGGGTGGGGAGAGGAGGGAGGAGACCTAGGGCAGAGGACAGGAAGGGAACACAGCTGTAGGAGGGGAACACAGCTGTAGGAGGGGGAAAGGCCAGGTTGGACGGTGCGAATCGACGTTTTCTTTAAGAAAAAAATTATAACAATCTATTTACACCAGGGGGCCAGGAAAGGGAAGAGAAGGGCTGGTCTGGTTCTATTTACAAGGGACACAGGAGCGGGGTAGGGGGGTTGGAGGAGGTGGAGGCCTGGGGGGAGGGGAGGGGGCCAAGGGGATAGGAGGTCCTCATGCCCCCCAACCCCATCCATCCTTCCTTCTCTTCCCTCCCCACAACCAGTTAAAATCCTCTTAAAAAGCCCACCATAGGGGTGAGGCTGGTGAGGGAGGGACAGGAGGTGGGGACAGGGACTTATTTACCTCTGCCCTCTAGTCTAAGGGCCCAGCCAGGGCAGGAGCTTGATGAGCTATGGCCCTCCTTCCCAGCCCCACTCGGGGCTCCCAGATGGAAGGGTAGTTGGCGGGGCCCTCAGGAGGAATTAGTGAGGGGAGCTGTGGCATCGGTTGACTGCCATTCTGAGCTGGTCTGAGTCTCACTTAAAGCTGATGGGGAGGAAGGAGCATACTGTTAGCATTCACCTTTCAGACCCCACTCCCTCTGCCCATCCCCCAAGAACAGGAAGTCAGTGTGGGATGCTACATTAGAAATTGACAACTGTCATTTTAGTTCCAGGGTTGCAAACTCAAATGCCAAAGGGCCATGTTGGTCACTGAGTGACTCACCAGAGAGCCAGGCCCCACATCAAAGGGGGCAGCTGGAACTCAACCCTGAGGAAAAGCAGGTCCACTGCTGCCCCATCTGATTTTCTTTCCCCAAGAGAAACAGGAAATCTGGATTTGTACATGAAGTGGCCCCAATTTTTAAATACAGGCAATAAATTCAACTGTTTTGCTTGTGCAGGCCAAACATGCCTTTGGTTTTCCAGTTAGCAGCATTTCACCACAAATCTAGGCAGTGATGCCCAACATAGGTGGTCATTCGCATGTTATAAAATATGCTTTCTACACCATCAAACCGTCAGCAATTTTCGAGTACCTGCAGGAAACTCAGGGGTTCTAAGAACAAGCCCGCCGCCCAGGCTGAGAAATGCTGCTTTACCCCAACTTACCTTGTGAGGATGGGGTGAGGGTAGCTGTGCCCCCTGGGGACCTCAAGTGAGGAGGGATGAGAATAGCGTTGAGAGATGGCTGGATGGAGAGTTCTAGAGACAGGAATGGACATGCCCTGTCAGGGGTCAGAGCAGGACGCCTGGAGACTAGTTGGGATTAGAAAGGGACAGAGGGCCGGCCCAGTGGTGCGGTGGTTAAGCGCTGGCTTGGGAAGCCAGCGGCCCAGGTTCAGGTCCTACATATGAGGGCCAGTGACACTGCCCTCAAAAAAAAAAGGGGGGGGCACTGAATGGGGATCTGGCTGTTGGCAAGGCCAAGTGTATGCGGACACATGTAGCCACTGAACGTTTTAAATGAAAAACTATAAAGAGCCTGCCATGGGAGATCAGAGCGTGGGTGAAACAGGTTTAGGGTCTCCCTGTATCAGGGCAGCCTCTCCTGTGCCCCAGGCCTTCCCTGTCACCCACCCTCAGCTCCCCACTCCTGTCTTCGACACTAAGCTCTTTTCCACAATCTTTGGCTGCCCCTCCAACTCCCCAGATCCCAGGTTGTGTCCTCACCGCCAGGACTGAAATTGAAGAGGGGGGGAAGCGAGCGGTTGTTGGGGAGCTGGGTTGCGGGACATCGCAGTTCATCAAAGAAGCTGTGGGCACAGGCTTCCAGCGGGGAGAGCCTCGAGGACGGTGTGTACTCCAACAGGCTAGAGCAGAGTGCGATGGCCTCGGGCGGTGTCCGGGATTTGAACACCTTGGGAGGAGATGGGGCACAAGTCACAAGGGGGAGACATCCTGGCCACTGGCATGCTCCCCTTCACTGACGCAGTGCCAGCATCAAATGTGACTGCCCACCTCCCACACACCCACTTCCCAAATGAGGAAACTCAGGCACAGCCACTGAGCTCAGTTTTTATATGAGCAGCCTGTCAGATCCAATGACTGTATGGGCCTTGCTGTGAGCCTGTTTCCCCATCAGAAAAATGAGAAACTATTTTAGAGTACAGGAAATCCCATCAACTGAACTCATGAAGTAGCCCGCTCCCAAGTCATAACTCTATAGCCAGGTCCCCAGACCAGCTAGCATCCAATGGGGATGTCAGCCATGCTGCTGGAGTCTCTTAGCCCTGCCCCACCTTTGTCCAGGGGTGAGCTTTAATCTGGGGGAACTTGAACTCTGTGTAGTTGGGGTTCATCTCTCGGATCTGTTCCCGGGTTGGTGTTCCCAGCACCTGTAGGGCAAGGGAAGAGTCTAAGCCAAGGGCCCTATCCCTGAGCCCCACCCCTGCCCACCCAGCCGTCCTCACCTTGATGATCTCCACCAGCTGGTCCACCCCACTGTCCCCGGGGAAGATGGGCTGGCCCAGGAGAAGCTCCGCCAATACGCAGCCAGCTGACCACACATCTAAAGGGGGATGGGGGAAGAGACAGGGATACTATGCCCATCCCCTCACAAATGCTTCTGTCCCTCATGGTCATCCTGAAAGGGGCCAGGCGCCCCATTTTCTTGGCTCAGAGAGAAAGCACCTTGCTCAAGGTCACACACACAGTTTGGGAACATTGGAGCCCGACTGCGAATCTTCTGATCTGCCTGACTACACTGCAGTTTCCAGTCCAGGTGTGTTTCCAACCCTCATTGTCTTCCTCTGCTCGGCAACCCCAATAAACCCTTTCTCTGCCTCTAGCCTTGGAAGACAGCCCAACAGGCCTAGATCAGGCACCTGTATTCTTTGGAGAGAGATCGATCCTGAAGTTCTGGGTTGCCTTGTTCACTCCCTAACCCACAGAAACTGCTATAGCCTGACACTCTCACCCGTCTCTAGTCCGTACCTTGACCTGCCACAGCACAAGTTCATACCTAAGGACCACCTCACATTGCTGATGAGTGTTTCCAGACCCTTCATGTCCTCCTCAGGCCTGGAAGGGGGCACTGTCGTCCCCACCAAGAGGGAGGGAGAGAGGCCCTGCGACCAGGTCTCACACTCTTGGTGGCAAAGCCTCGCCTCGGATTCCCCCAAGATGACATAACCATCAGCCCCTCCCCTGGGATGAAAAGAGAGGACTGATTGGAGGTTCCAGACCCAGTATGGACTCAAGTCAGGTCAGCTTTCAAAGCCCAACCCTGCCCAGTCCCAGGAGTGAGACTACAGGCAGGTGTCCTCACCGCTCTAAACCTGAGACTGCTCATCTGTAAAGAAGCATATGACAGAACTGCCCTCCTAAGTTTGTGAGGACAGCTTAAAAGTACAGACGTTAAGCTTTTAGCAAAGGCAACAGAACTCAAAAACCCCCACCCTCCTGAAAGTCTGACCGATGGACGAAGTGTAATCAGTGGCTCCGAAGATCAGCTCTGGGGCCCGGTAGTAGCGAGAACAAATGTAGGAGACATTGGGCTCCCCCCGGACCAGCTGCTTTGCACTGTGGGAAGAGGAGGGCAGGAAGAAACACAAGGCAAGGGTCAGGGTCCACCTTGCCCCTTCCGCCACCCAGCACACCCCAGGTCAGGCCCACCTGCCAAAATCGCAGAGCTTGAGGACAGCAGTGTCAGGGTCCACCAGCAGGTTCTGAGGCTTGATGTCACGGTGACACACACCCTGGGAGTGGATGTATGCCAAGCTCCGGAAGAGCTGGTACATGTACACCTGGGATAGACGGGACGGCAGAATTCCAGCCCGGCTCTCCCCATAGCATGCGACCACTCTACCCTCTTGGCCTCAAGAGTCCTTCCAGGCCTTCTCCCCGACTTGAAAACTGTTTTGCCACCCCTTAGTTCTCAAACTTCAGGCAGAATTCCAGCCCGGCTCTCCCCATAGCATGCGACCACTCTACCCTCTTGGCCTCAAGAGTCCTTCCAGGCCTTCTCCCCGACTTGAAAACTGTTTTGCCACCCCTTAGTTCTCAAACTTCAGTGTGCATCAGTCACTCAGAGGCCTCGCTGAAACACGGCTGCTGGACCCCCTCCCCGAGTTTCTGATTCGGTAAGGTCAGGATGGGGCTCTTGCTACAAGCCCCCAGCTGATGCTGGGCCCCACTTTGAGAACTACCACTTTAATCCTACACCTCAGAAGTCTGAAAAATAAAACAGGAACGTCAGGAAGGCCTTGTTTTAAAGCAGGCTAGGGAGGCTGCTCCCCACTAACCAAAGCCACTGGCTGGAGGGCTCAGCCTCCTTCATCCACCGGTCAAACCACCCGCGAGCAGCCCCTCGCCCTCCCACTGACAAGAACATAAATGCCAAGGGAGCAAACATCTTTGTGTTTTCATTACTGCCACATCCCGCTGGGCCTAGAGCAATGATTGAAGTAATAACTGACTGCTCAGGCCTACTTCCTGCCCCCCCTCCTTTGTTCCTGCTGCCCTTGGCCAGAGATGCCACTTCTTCGCCTATAGTTGGTCTCCTCCTAGAAGCCTTCTTTGATTCTTCTTGCCCCAAAGCAAGCATGGCTGGGGCAAGAATTCTCTGTTTCCAGAACTTCCTGTGCTCATCCTAGTATTGCAGTTGCTGATATTTTTTCTAGTCTCTGTAACGATACTTATCTACCCTGCTAAACTGAGAGTCTTCAGGAACAAGGCTTGGGTTTCAGTCAGCTGGGCCTAACACATAGGCAGCCACAGGACAGTCACCAACCAGAGAACTCCCCTCCCAGGAGGTGAGTGGCACAGCATTAACCACTGGCAGAGCCCTGTGGATCGCCAGGAGGAGCAGCTGGGCGACCCAGCAACCTTCTCCCAGTACAGCAGGTTGCCCCAGCCTATGTTCTCCACATCATCCCTAGGTTCGTGCTCATTCATTCATTCAAACACCTGCTGAGGGATAGAACACCCAGAAATGGGAACAAACTGCACAGATGATGGATGAAGATGCTTTCCTGGCTCTGTGGACACTAACCTGCCTCCAACCATGCCTCCTTCCCACCTCACTGCCAGTCTCTGACCTCAGTGTCCCCCTCTCTGAAGTCTTGGTCACCACCCCCTACTCCTGAGCCAAGTCCTCCAACGAACACTCGTGCCACTGGGCTCTCCGTATGAACACGAGCACGTACCTTGCCACCGCCCCAGCCCAGTCAGCCTGCCTCCCTGAGTCAGTCAGGCCTCCCTTGGGCTGCCCTGCATTTGGCAAGCTCCATCTCTGGGGGCATGGGGATAAGGACTGGGGACATGAGGCCTCCAGAGACCAATGTACACCTGGAGAACAAGGAAACCAGAAGCAGGAGGGTCCGAAGCCCCTGGCTTTGTGGGCCTGGGCCCAACAGCCTGCCTGCCTGCCCACCTTGACAAAGATGATAGGGATGGTCAACTTGGCCTTGGTGAAATGGCGGGCCACCCGGTACACTGTCTCGGGCACGTATTCCAGCACCAGGTTTAGGTAAAGCTCATCTTTCTGTGGAGAGCAAATGAGAGCTGTGAGGTGTTGTGAGAAAGAGGGGAGGGCAGGTTTATGGGGAATGGGGAAGGACTGGCAGTTATGAGAAAGGCAGGAAGAAAAATGAGTGGAGTGAAGGTGGAGGCTTCCGCCAACCCCCGAGGTCTCACCTTCTCCCCACTGGAGTAGAAAAAGTATCTCAGCCTCACGATATTGCAGTGGTCCAGCTTCCGCATAATTTGCAGCTCTCGGTTCTTGGGGACAAAGGGAGGGCCTTAGAAAACCACAAGCTCGCTCTACCAGAGCCCTACTCCCCTATTTGTGCCAACAGAGCCAAACAGCTACTCCTTATGTCCCAGCTCCAATGCCCCCCTAGGAAAGCCCCTAATTCCTCACCCCTAACCCATCCCCCTCACACAAAAGCTGGAGACCTATGGACTAAACACAGACTTCAGCCCACTTTTTAAAAATGTTTGATTTATTGCTGACATTTGAAAATCAAATAACTTCACATATAAATCCAGTTTTGCAGCTTCTCTTGAAAAATCAGGTCATGTGGCAACATTAGGCCAGCCTTCCTGCATGGCAAAAGCCAACAACAGGCAAGTAGTGGCCATTCAGTTCACCCTGATCCCCACTCTTCCCTGCTGCTTCCCCTGGAGGCATCTGGGCCCTTGAACCCTGGCTTGGATCCTGAGTCCCAGACTCCAGGCTTCTAATTCTCATCTTCCCAAAGGTGATCCAGCCACAGCCTCTTCCCAGAAGGCTGGTGGTTTCAGCATTCTTCCCTATTCTGTTCCCCTCTGGAGCCTCAGAACTTCCCGCCCTCAGATCTCGCTGACTTCTGGGATTCAGCACTAATCCAATTCTGACAGACACCCAGGAGCTCCTCCTACCCCTGAGAGGCCTCACTGCCAAGACCCAGGGCCTGACCTGGTTCCCCAGCCTAGGCTCAGTTCTCCTACATCCAGACTAACCTAGGATCCAAAATGCCATCCTTCAAACACCAACTATCCCTCAACTTGTACTCCTCCACCTCCCTCTCTTTCCCTGAGCTTCCACTAGCTCACAGGGGTTGAGGAAAGGACACCCTACCCTCCGGGGGCCAGAGTCCCACAGGAAGGCACTCGGTTTGGTGAGTGCTGCGCAGGCTGGATTCCACCCCACACTTATCTGCAGCACAGTAAGACCTTTGCAAACACATTTAAATCAGCTTCACCAGCTTCCTTTCCCCTCTAAGCAGAAGCTTAACTTAGTAAAGGTGGAGGGCTAGGGAAGCAGATGCTAGTCTTGACCTCTGGCAATTCTCTTATCTGAGTCTCAGTTTCCAGTTTCTGCTTACTTGAAATGGGAATAACAATAGAATCTACCTTCAGAGAACCTTTATGTAAATTAAACAAGAACTTGCCTGCAAAGCACTTACAAAGAGCAAAGGCCCAATAAATGTCAGCTCTGGGCCCTCCTGGACTCCACATTCCCTTCCCATCTTCCACACAACTCACTCCCTTCTCTGGCCCATGCTCAGATCCCCTGTGGGTCTGTGCTCCTTCTAAGGGCTCTCTCACCAGTCATGTCCAGTCAAACCTCCATGTCCTCATCCCCCCCCCACCCCACCTCCCCGAGCTACCTTAAACCTCTTGTCCTGAAGAACCTTCTTGATGGCTACCAGTTCCCTGGTCTCTGCCAGCCGTGCCTGGTACACGACCCCAAATGAGCCATTGCCAATCACTTTGATGTCTGTGTAAGCCACCTCCTGGGTGCGCTCTGGGCCTTGGCCTAGAGTGGCTACCACTGTGGTCACCTTGCCGCTGTCACCTGGGGAACAAAGGAGACACAAAACCCACTGACCTTTGCCTTCTTGCCACCTTCCCATCCTGGGGCTGTGGGAGGGAGGGGAACCTCTACAGAAAGCTGTCTGGGGCCTCTTTGTCCCTTTTTCCTTTCCCCTCCCCCATATAGAATACTGACACCTAAACCTCTTTCAGACCCCTAATCTCCAATTCTAGTAAGCAGTGAACCATGGGTCCTTTAGGTCTAAGAAGACACTGACATGCCTAGATGCTGAATCCATCCAATCCACTCTGAACTTACTATCCTCTGGCCCTTCCTGACTGGGGAAAGCCTTGACCTAATCTCTTCCACTTAGGAGAGTGGTAACCCTGAGATACTTCTATTTTAGAAAAGCACTAACGTTCCTCACAGCTCAGGGCAGAGTGACCTCTACACACTCTCTGGTGGAGCTGGTAATTTCACCACTGGTTTTTGGTGACAGGAATGAATGACTCCTCCTGGCATTAGTGTGTTAGTGCCCTGACTCTCACTTTTTGGGGACAGTCAGTCCTTACCCAAATACTTTGGGGTTAGAGAAGGCACTGACCTGACCTCACCTGTACAGCCCAGAGCCCCAGACCCCTTCCAGCATGTGGGTGGTCCCTAGTGGACAAGCACTAAGTTGGGAGACTGGTGAACCTGATCTCCATGACCAGGGGGCTAGCCCAGCTTCGGTCTTTCAAAAAAGGAAAGCTGTAATTCCCAGTTTCAGCCTCTGAATGGCAGCAAACTTTGGTAGCATTCTTTGGGGATAGGGACCCCTGTTCTTTGGGGCAGTGATGAAAGGTTCACCAAAGAAAAGGGGTCATTGATGAATCAAATCCATGTTGAGGGGCCAATTGACACGGTCTTCTGTCAGAGATGATTCTACATAGCTACTTTTCCAGAGCCAATGACACCACACCTCAGAATAATGAAAGGGATATAACCAGATCCATTCTCTATGGGGAATTGTGACCCTCCCCCAACACCATTCCATTTTTGTGAAAGGAGACCCACCAAGCCATGTTTTCTTTAAGAACAATGACTATGACTTGATCTGATAGGGATGCTGCCTCCCAGTCTGTCCTTATTTCTAAAAAGCAGCAGCCACTAATTTCCACCATTGGGGGAACATTCTACATATTATGAACAGGTAATGATACCAGCTTTGTATTTTAAAAGGTAAGATGAGCTGGGTACCAGGTTTGGAAAGCCCCAGTCCTGTTCTTTGGGGGACACAGTAACCCCAAATACCTGCTTCTAAGCATTATTCACTCCAAATCTCATTCTTTAAAGGGGAGCAAATTCAGAGCCCCTTTGCGGGTGGTGGAGGTTTTATTCTTGTTTTCTTTGGGAACAATAACCCTTGAGCCTCATTTGTAAGTGACGATGACCCGATCCTGTTCTCTACTGGATGGCAACGTCAGATTCCTGTTTTGAAGTCTCAAGGACCCAAGACCTTGGTACTGGAATAACAGAAATCTGTGACCCCTGTTTTTCTGAGGATCTAACTAATTCTAATCCTAAACTCCAGGTGATGGTAACCCCCCCTCCCGCGACATCTTCTTTGGGAGGGGCAGAGCTCAGATCCCAGTTATGGAGGCACAGTGACCTCCAGCTCCTATCTGGGCATATGGAAGAACCTGATCTATGATTGAGGGGCTTCAGGAACCCTGATCTCCACCCACCACGGGCGCCGCTAGTACTCACGGCCCAGCTTCACTCCGGGCGGCGGGAAGCTTGTACCCGCGCTGGGGCCGCCGCTCCCTCCTCCACCACTGCCGCTGGGGCCACCTCCGGAGCTTGAAGCCCCCACGCCCCCACCCATGGCTCCAACTGACGCCTTCCCGCCGCCGCTGCCGCCCGGGCCGGAGGCCGAGCCCCCGGGGCCGCCGCCACCGCCGCCGCCGCCGCCTCCTGGCTCCGCGAACGAGCTAGTCCGCGCCCGGCCCGAGCCCCCAGGGGCGCCCCCTGAAGGCGCGCCGCCGCTCATGGCGCCGAGCGCAGGCCCAGGCCGCGGGGCTCGGGCTACCCGGGCTGCCGCCGCTGCCGCCGCCTCCCCCGGCCTCCGGCCTCTTCCAGGCCGCGCCGCTCGGGCTCGGGCTCCGGCTCCGGCCCAGCGCCCGCCGCGGGGCACACCGGGAGATGCAGTCCCCCTGCCCTCCGCGCCGCCGTCACCGCCCTCGAACCAGAGAGAGCCGCGTGGCACGCCGGGAAATAGAGTCCGCAAAGGCTTCACAGTAAACCGCGGAGATGATGGGTCGCGCTGCCCGTCGAGAAAGAGAGTCCTGGGCAAAAATAGGTCCACTGTGCCCAGGGCGGACCCAGAAGCACTTTGGGAAGACAAGTCAGAGTCTCCCACTTACTCCACTGAGGCAACGGTGAGCTCAGTGTACCTCAGAAATGTAGTCGCAGCCACTCGATGGGCGACCTGATGCCTGCCGGGAAACGGAGTCCAGCTGGTCACACAGTCTATTGGTTGTGCATGCCGACCAACATCAGGTGTACTTTGGGAAACTGAGTCGGCGCAGGAGGACCGCAGACCTCGGACCTTGAGGCAAGCCGGGAAATGGAGTCGTCGCCACCGCCCTCTCCGCATTGCAGGTGTAAAGCGACTCCGAAAGCACGCCGGGAAATGGAGTCCCATGTGATTCCCCAAGCCGCAAGTGGACACAGTAGTTCCGGAGATAGGCTGGGAAACAGAGCAGATATAGAGCTCCTTCTTCTTCCTATGCTAGGCCGCACTCCCTGCCGGAAAATGTAGTCAACACCAAGCTTCAGAGTGGTTGCTACAGCGAGCCTTTGCGTCTCCTGGGAAATGGAGTTCAAGGAAGTCTCCCCATTGACTGAGGGGGAGGGATCTACCATGAGCCCGAAGCATGCTGCGGAATTGTCCAGACCGGATCCTGCCACTTTGAGATGAAACTGCCTAAACTGGCGGGGAAGTGGAGTCCAATTTGTGGGTTATCTTCGGGAAAGCGTGAACGAAAGGTGAATGAAAGTCGGCACTGCCCTCTGGAGAGTGAAGAGTGGTTCAACGCCTCCTTCACCACCCCCAGTCCCAAGAAAGAGCTTATGTTGATTAGGGGCTGCTGGAAAATGGTGTCCAAACACTCCTTCAAGTTCTAAGTTTCCACAAATCAGGAAGGAAAACCCCTGCAAACGACCTGGGAAACAAAGTTACCTGCAGTTTCTCAGAACGACAGTCTTAGGATACAATGTAGCTTTTTCTAGCTTTGTGATTTGCACCAAGAGCTGAGCAGAGCGTTAAAAAAGAAACTACAATTTGCCTTGAATCCCCATTCAGTTTCTTGCATCCTTCCACTTCCTAAATTACAGGATCCTGAAGGATCCAAAAGAAGGAAGTTGGGTGCTAGGAGTATCCTTGGGTTTTGTGCGCGCATTATGTCGCCCCATTTATCGATTAATACCCGGAAGGACAGTAGCACCAAAGGGAGCTGGGAAACAGAGTTCGAGTGAGAGCCTGTGTGTCCCGGAAATACTTGGAACTATATAAAATGAAATCACTCTCAGCGCCTCCTGCCTCGTGGAATGATGGGAAATGGGGTCTCTGGACTTCACTTCAATCCGAGCCTGCGTTCTTACTACCTGTCCTGCTTTTTCTGAAGCCAAAAGAAAGTAACTTTCTCCGTTACTGACTGCAATTCCCAATGGACACAGGCACCACCCCCCATCCCGGGGGCCGGGACCGACGGCTACGTAGCGCTAAAGGCTTTTTGGACTACATTAACCAAAGGCAAAGCGCGGATACACTTCCGCTTTCTTCTCGATGAATGCAGTTGCATCACGCACAGCACGGAGCAGGTGTTTCTGGGAGTTATAGTTTCCCAGCCAAATGGTACCTGCTGCCCTCTGACGGCAGTCCGGAGTCCGAAAGCAGAAATCTGAGTCAAGACCCAAAGCCCTGGGAAATCAATCCTACACTGGACCAGAAGGCCCAGAAGGGCAGCAGAGGACAGGATAGTGGCGGTTACTTAATGGCCAGGACCCGTGGGACTTGCATAGTGGGCCGCGCGTAGGCAACCGCCACGAGGGTACTGGGATCCGTAGGAGTCTGAAGGCGACTGTTGGAGGGAATTTTACCAGGATGTTTATAGGGATTGAGAACATTTGTTGAGGGGTACCAGGGCGGGTTGTGTCTTTGAGGGGCTTATGGGTGTCTGCAGATACTCAGAGGTACCGTGGAGAGGTGAAGGCTTCTTACTGGGGACCAGTGGAGACGTCAGAGGGAACTTGGGGTGCTTTTAAGGTCTGTGGGAGACTCTGAGAAACTACTGGTGACTGAGGGGATCTCTAAAGTACCTGAAGGGGTGAGGGGTGGTTGAAAAGCATCAGGAAGGAACTTTGGGGGTCTGTGTGAGAGCTGGAGGGGTATAGATATGAAGAGGACCTCTGATGGTGTGAATTAATTGATGAAGTGTCGTGGATCTATAAAGGGATTTCTATTTGGAAGAGATCCTGGAGGATGTGGTAAGGAATAGAAGTATGGTCTTGCAGAAACTGCAAACAGATTTAGGTGGATCATTAAAGATTAGAGGAGCTGCTGGAGTTTTCAAAACCAGATGGCACCTCTGACATCCCACTCAGCCAGAATTGGGGGCAACACGTTTGATTGGGTCTGGTGTGACCTGGAGAGCAGTCCTGGAGCTGAGCAGTTTTGAATCCATGTTAGACCTGGTTAGAGGTGCTTTGAAGGCACTGAAATCAGGAACTGAGACTACTAGTCAAGGTCCTCCCCCCCTCCCCCCAGTGATAACACCCCCTTCTCTATCACACCACCACCACCAGCAATTCAGCTGCATCTATGTTGCCAGGAGACATGCCTCATCCCAACTTCCAGAAATAGCCCTGTGGCCCCCACCCTAGGGAGTGACTTACATCACCCAGGAGAGGGAGCAGTTCCCCGCAGGCCGCCGTGGGAGCCTTGGTTTCCTGCTAATACCCCAGTCCTGGATCCTCTCCACTGCCAACCAACATCATCTGGGACCACCCACCCTTGGCTGGCATGAAATGAGAACGAAGCGAGTGGGTAGGAGTAACCAGTTTCTTCCCCCTCAGAGTTGCACAGGGTGGGGTTTTACAGTGAAGCCAGTCTAACAGGCCCTGAGTCCTCAATTCCCACTCTATCTCCTAGCAGCTGTGTAGCCTCAGGAAAACCCCTTTCCAGCCTCTGGGCCTCAGGCACCTCACCTGCACTGTAGAGGTTGGGCTGTCTTGAAGGGCACTTCCAGCTTGGATTCTTCCTGATTCGTTCATCCCCGATTCAAGCTCCCCAACCTGGGCTTCTAAGTTGATAAGCTTGCCGCTCAGATCCTATGATCTTAAGACCCTGGTCTAGTCCCAACCATCCTGGCTTTAGGAGGAAAACTCAGGAGTTGAAAGAACAGACATTTCAAGTTCTGGCTGGGCTTCAGATGTTGGGCAAGTCATTGAGTCCCTTGTCCCATTGGATGTTGGGAGATAAAGCTCTGCATCTCCTAACCAGGTACTTGGTACACAGTAGGTCGATCAATAGCAACTGATTAAGCCAACCCTGTCTATACTTGCTGGTGGAGGGTGTTCCCATGGTTCCACAGGAAGATCACTAAGGTCTCTTGCAAGGTATACACTTCAAGAGATTGCAGGCCTGTCCCCAAAGGACTCCCAGACTAAGAAGTGCTCTAAGGAGAGTGATGTATGGGAGGACACTAGAGGTAGTGCAAAAGGAGCTCCAAGGCCTTCACCAGAGCCCAGGGACATGCATAGGAATTTAGAGCCAGAGGGAATAAGGCATTTCAGGCAATAGGTGAAGAGTCTAAATGCTTCAAAGGACAAGCTGCCCCATAGCATAGAGAAGCAATCAAGATCATGACCCGAGTATGCCTGAGACCTTAATCATTGGTCCTTGGAGGTTACAAGTCCCCCTTCCCCCACAGTTCAGGGGTCATTTCCCTGTAACTTGACACATTCAGAAGGGGTTAGGCCCTCTGGCCCGATTCACTGGGGAGCCAGTCCAGGCCCGTTCTTCAGAATCCAGCACAGGCAGTGGCCCTTTGATGAGACAGATCATTCCATCCAAAGGTCCAAAGTTTTATTGTTTTAATACATTCTCCAGCAGCCCCCGACTTCCCTCCGCCCCCCACCCTCAGTCCCCAGTACAGAATAAGGCTTAACCACAGACCCCCACCCCAGGGGCCCCAGCCAGGAGGCAGAGGGGGCTTCCAGTTTGGATTCAGGGTACACCCCCTTCCCACCCCTGCCTGCCTATGGGCTGGTCCTAGGAGCAGCTGGGTGTAAAGGGGTTGGACCGGTGCTGGGGTGGAGAGTAGGAGAGGGATAGCAGGCACTTGTAGATTTGTGGCCTATGGGTGGCACCCTGTCACCCTCCTCTGCCCCCCACCCCCAACACGGAATTTTTGGTTCATCATAAAATGTCCCTCCCTCCCCTGTTGCAACCCTGCGGGGTGAGAAACCCAGGCACTCATGGCCCCTGGAGGGGCAGGGAAGGCTGGATTAGAGCTGAGGATGGCTGCAGGTGGACAGGGAGAGGTACAGGAGGCAGAGAACAGGGAGGGAGACAAGGCTTTACTTCCTAAGCGATTGTAATAAAAAAATTCCTGGGCTTCGAGGCCAGAGCCTCAGTTCAAATATAAATTCCCCGGAGTGGAGGTGGCCCCCTTAACAATCCCCTCCCTCCCCCCCACCACCACTTTGCCCAGAGCTTAGAAACCCACAGAGACAGGGACAGCCCCCAGCTCTGGGCACCCACCCACCCTTCACCATTAAAAAAAAAAAAGGTTTTATACAAAACGTGGAGAGGGGAGGGAGGAGGCAGGGAAGAGACTAGAGCTGCCCTTACCTCCAGGGCACGGGGGAGTTAAGGCAGCAAAAGAAGCACAGGGGGTGGGGGAACAGGGTCCCCTGCCCACAGCCCTCAGGAATCTCGATGCTCCAGAGAGAGCTGGGCTGTGGCATGCTGGAGGTCAGAGCTCACCCGCCTCGGGGTGAGGGGACCCCCGGCCTCCCCGGGCCCTTCCCCACGCACTTTTTTGTCCTCACCCTCATCCTCCAGGCCCCCAGCAGGGCCCCCACCCCCCTCCAAGCGACAGTCTTCACTCCAGCGCCGTTTAAAGCGAAGCTTGAGAGGCATGCACTGCGCAGCCCCAGGTGCCTCGCCGGGCTCCGGCTTAGGGGGCGCAGGAGGGGCACGAGGCGTCTTGAACACCTCCCCATCTTCCTCATCCTCATCACTGATGTCAGTCACCTCCACCTCCTCTGACTCGCCTTCGGAGATAGGCTCCACCTTGATCTGTGGCGGTGGTGGTGGTGGTGGTGGGGCCAGTGCCCCTGCCCCCTCAGCCAGCCCGCCTGTGCTGCCACCACTGCCAATGCCACTGCTCTTGTCAGCACCTCCTGAAGCCTTTTCCCCAGCTGCCCGCTGCCGGCGTCCCAGCGGGGGCGGCTGGAGTTTAAACTTGAATGGGGAAGAGGAGGAGGAAGAAGAGGACGAGGCCGAGGAGGGGACCGGTGGGGTCTCAGGTGCCATAGGTGGCAGCGGGCACTTGTCAGGGCGTTGGGGCTGGGGCACCACCAGCCCAGGGTAGTGCAGGAAGGCGCGAGGGCTGAGGTGGTAGTTGTAGACGCTTTGGGTGTGGGCCTGTAGGTACCGTTTCATGTCCTCAGGGCTGAAGGAGAAGTGGGAGCCTCCCCCTGAGCCACTGGGGGCCCCGCCGCCACTGGGATACATTGGGCTCAGCGTGGGTGAGGGCGTGTAGGCCAGGTGGGTGGGCGTCATGGGCAGAGCCGGTGAGAGCTGAGGGGGTAGCAGGGAGCCAGGCCCAGCCAGGGGTGACACAGGGAAGGGGCTGAGGGGCTCAGGGCCACCCCGGGGCCGTGGGTAGACACGGAAGACGCCAGGATCATGGGGCAGGCGGGCCAGCGGGGGTCCTCGAAAGGCACCCAGCTCTGGAGGGCCTGGTGGTCGGGCCCGGGGGTCCTCTCCCAGTGGCTCCTCCAGCTCTGAAGTGCCATCGCTACAGTCACTGACTGAGCCTCGGCCCAGGCGTCGGGCCACCACAGCCGAGAAGAGGGAGGATGAGGATGAAGAGCAGGCAGGTGGTGAGCGGGGGTCCTCGGTAGGAGACAGCACTTCGGAGGGTGTTGAGGGAGGGAAGCGGAAGTGGCTGCCACCCGACGGCACTGGAGGAGCACTCTGGGGCACTGCACCCCCTGGTAGGAGAGGGGGATGTGGTGTCAAGGCCCCTGGCCTAGCCCGGACATACAGACCTCTCCTCCCTCCCCCGGAGGCCATGCCTGCCAGCCCTGACACTCACCAGCCAGCCCCACATCGATGAAGGGGTAATTAACCAGCACCAGTTTGTTGAAGTTGAACTTGTAGGTGAACCGTTTCCCCTTGGTCTTGTGCAGAATTCGTTTGTTGTAATAATAGCTGTGGGTGTAGAAACATCATTGGATGGTTAGTCACACGGGATCCAAGTCCAAACCCCATACCATGACACTCATTAGGTACTGCCCATGAAAGGCGACCGAGAAACCTGGGCCATGTGAGGGCAATGAAATGCCCAAAGGGCAGGGACCAGTTTTCCCTTCAGGTCTGGAGCCAGATTAGAGGCCACACTCATGACTGTATTCTCTCCTTAGGACAGCTCTGTGTGACAAATGGGCTCAGAGAGAAGGGTTAGGACTTGCACAAGGTCACACAGCTACGATTTGGACAAGTCAAGTGTCAAACCCAGAACTTATTCCGAGGGATCAGGGGCTCCCCAATTGGTGGGGGCTGTTCACATCTGCCCAGGGGCTCTGCCCTCCTCACCGCAGAGCCCTGCTCAGCTTGTCATAATTCATCTGGGGCTTGCACTTGCGGACGCCCCAGAGCCGGGCCACCTCATCCGGGTCCTTGATGACGAATTCCCCGTAGTCCCCCTGCCAGGCGATGACACCCTGGTACTCCTCCTTCCGCAGCAGTTCCAGGATAAAGTGCCACAGCTGGATCTGCCTCGATCCAGGGGACGACTCGGGCTTGTAGGCCCAATCCGGGAAGGCAAACCCTGGGAACAGAGGCAGGGGAGTGGCCCCAGGTCAGGCTCCTAAATCCAGGCCTCTAGGTCCCCTCTCAAGGTCCACCTCCTACCCCACCCTCAATGTGGAGAAATCTGTCTCCCCTAAGCCAAGTCAGGACCTGGGTGAGGGAGACAGTGTGTGTCTGTCTGTGTATGAGGGGTCTAGATGGGAGCTGGGGGGAGGGGAAGCTGGAGCCTGCTCCAGCGACACCGGGGAGAAACAGGAAACCGTCGGCGGCGGGTCCCGGGGCCAGTGCCAGGGGGCCAGGCACCAAGCCAGGCCGGCGGGCAGGGCTGCCAGTGGGGGAAGGGCAGGAAGGGGCACACGTGGCTAGACGGGTTGGGGCAAGCCCCCCCCCAGACCCTCCTACTCCGAATCAGGGCCAGTTGTACCACCCCCGAACCCCGCCAGCTATTCTTGTCCCCTCCTAGGAACATATACTGTCTCCCTCCCAAGACCTACCAGAGCCCTTACTCCCACCCCAGGACCCGAGAGGAGGATTTTTTTTTTCTTAAAAGGACCAGGAGGGGTGGGGTGGCTGGTTGACGATGAGGTCAGCGCTTGCACACACAGAGGCTTCTGTCTTCCCTGGAGAGTGAAACCCAGACTGTCTGAGATTGGCCCCCCCAAGCCCGGACCCTCTGTGCTACACTGCCCTCCCCAGACCCAGGCACACAGTCCCAACCTGACTGGAGGGCCCCAGCCCAGGTCTTGAGATTGAACAGGCACCACTGGAGCCTGTTCCCTCTTCTGCCTTCTCATCCTCAGCTTCTTCCCTGCCCACCTGCCTACCCACCCCTAGCATTAACCTTGGGTAGAGGTTGGTGGTGGGCTGGCTGGTCCCTGGAGGGGGTGGGCAGCCTGGGGAGGAGGAGATGGGGGGGCTGCGGTTGTTGTCATTTCCCAAACCCCCGGGTAATCAGGGACCATCAATAATTCAGCACTAGGCAGCCGGTAATGGAGGGGTGGGAGGAGGGAAGTGGAGGAAGGGAAAGAGCGGGGGAGGCTGGGCAGGGGCCCTGGTGCCACTAGAGGGAGAAGACCAAGGTGGACCGCTAAAGATGGGCGGGGTCCCAAGTCTCAGACAGGCTGCCTGGGTCAGCCTCCCTCCCCTGGCTCTGGCTCAAGTCTCAGTTCTAGCAGGTACCAACCAAGCCTGGGGCAAAGCTGAGTCTCCCCCAGACTCCACCCCAGTCTGGAATCCAACAGGGGGATCTTTCCCCTTGAGGACATGGGGATCAGCAGTTCCTGCTCCCACAGGGACAACTCCCCCACCCTTTAAATCCAAAGCTGAGACCCAGCTCCCCACCCCCAGCCTTGGGTAGAGAGGGGTGACCAGCAGTCCCTGCCCCATTCAGAAATCCTAGCCTCAGATAAGCCCCTCAGGCTCCAGGAATATGACCTCCAGCCGGCACTGACAGCCCCTGCTCCATTCAGAAGTGACAAACCCTAACAACGCCTTCCATGGACCCCAGCATCCATAGCCCTATCCTCTTGGGGATCCGGATGTCTACCCATTTGTCCTCACTCTGCTAGAGAACCCAGGCCCCAGAGGCCCTTGGGAACTCAAGTGACCAAACCACCAGCTCCATGTACCCTCTGACCCCCTCCAAAAAGCCCTTGGCCCTGTCAGGGCACCAAGCTCCATGTTCCTCCCACTTAAACCCCAATCTGGCTCTCAGCCCCAGGACTGGGGCCCAAAGCCCGTGAGACATCAGTCTGGGGTTGGAGGGTATACTGACTTCACCCTCCCCCCCAAATTAAAGCCACCCTTCCCAGCCCACCAGCCCCAGCCTCCTTGTCCCGGTAACCAGGCAACGTGTGTGCAGCGACAGTCCTGGGAGCGGGGGAGCAGGAGGCTAAAAATAAACTTTGCAGAAGAGAAGGAGTGAGAGAGTCTACATGCAACACAAAGGGAACTCAGAAAGGAGGTGGGGGGCTCTGGAAAGGCCCCAACCTGCATGTTGGGGGTTGTCCCAGGCCCCCATGGGAGGCCCCCTCCCTGGGCAACCCTGCTGCAGGGCCAGGACCCTGGTACCAGCTCCTGGCAGGGACCCACCCTACTGCCAGGCCCACCCCTACACCGGGTTTCCTCATCGGACATGGCATACATGAGGGCCTGTTCCAGGCTTTGGGGGGAGAAGGAAGAAGGGGGGTGACGTCAGGGTGTCTCAATGGGGCTCTGTTCCCCAGGCCTTGAAGCCAGGAGCCAGGCACGGGCAAGGGAAGCGTGTGTGAGTGTGTGCTGTGTCTGAGTCCACGTGCTTAAATCAGGGAACTACCGGGCCTGAACCAAGAAAGCTTGGGGGTGCAGGACCTCTGGAGCTTGGGGGGACAGTAAGGCAGAGAGCAGCTGACACTGAGAGGTGTTCAGGACACTGCGAGACAGAGTGGAGAGGTGGCAGCAGACAGACAGGAAGGGCAGGGAAGGCGGTGTCCCAAAAGGCACACCTGGGTCCCACAGTGATGGGACAGAGATTCTCCCTGACAGACTGTGAAGACCTGGGGGAGCACAATTCTTGGACACCCCCCAATTCACATGACTGCCCAAACTTTTTTTTAAGGGATTATGGGGGTTGGAAGGGAGGGGTGGTGGTAGAGGAAGAGCATGCCGGCCTCCTGGGGGGCCCCACCACTTCCCCCACTCCAGGCAGCCCTCGGTGGCGCCAGAGCCGGGAAGAAAACAGGAAGTGGGAAACAGCCGCGGCAGAACAGAGAGGCTGGGATGTAGGATCGGATGGAGGGGCGCAAAGCGGCGGGCCAGGAGTCAGACCCACTCATAGACGGAGCGATCGAGGGCCATCCCAGGCCCCCGTTTCTTCCCCCAGTCGGAGAACACACACGCCGCTCGGCTGCAAATCAGGGTTAGGGGAGCGGCCCAGCCGGTCCCACCAGGCGAAAGCCCGTAGCACGGAGGGAAGACGAGGCGGGCTTGTCTGGGCGCCTGGGCCCCCTCCTCGCGAGAGGGGAGGCTCCTGCTGCCCCCAAGGCCCAGGAGCCCGTGGGAGCCGGAGAGTATGTGGGTCACACGTGACTGACCCTACAGCACTCCGCACCCCTACCCCAGCCCCCCTCCTAGCCTGGATCCCCAGGCGCCGGAGTCCCGCTCGGAGCCCTTTAAGAGCCGCCCCCACCCGACGAGCGGGGGGGGGGGCGGGGTGGGTGGGCCGGTCGGGGCACACACCCGCACACAAGAGCCCGAGCAGCGGCCGCCGCCGGGGGAAGGAAACAAGTTTGAACAGCGGCGCCCGGCCCCCTTCCCCCTCCCCCGTCCCCGCCCCGGGCCGGATTCCGACGGGGTAGACGGGCAGGGGGCGGCTGGGACCCCTCCCCCCAGCGCGCCCGGGCGCAAAGTCCAGCCCGCGAGAGCCCGGGGGCGGCGGGGGAGGGGAAGGGGGAAAGTCCGAGTGGGAGGGGGGTTAATCCCGCTGCCCCCCGCCCGCCGACCGAGCGGAGGAGGGGAACCTTGGCCCCTTAAGGAGGAGCAACTTGGCGGGGAAGAGGGGGGCGGAGGAAAAAGACGGCCGGTTGAAAGAGAAGAGCTGGGTGAGGAAGGGGGGTGACGGGGGAGCCTCCGCGTTCCCCCCACCTTTCCCACCCTCCTCAACCCCCAGCCCCCGGTGGCGCGGGAGTACTCAGGTCTCTCCTGGGCCACCTTAAAGCCGCGCGTTCTAAGGTCGGAAACAAAAAGTTCCTTTTTCGAACGTTCGGGCTGCGCTTTGGAACTTTGCGACTCTGCGCGGGCGGGGGAGAGGCAAGCCGGCGGAGACGGGCGGGGGAGGGGCGGCGCAGCCCGGACCCCGAGTCCCAGGCTCCCCATTCACGCCCTCCTCCTAGAAGCCATCCCGTATCCCCCTCTAAGCCGGAGCAGGGCACCCGCCGCGGTGAAGGTCACGGGCCGGATCGCGCAGCACGGAATCCGGGGTAGCGGGGCCGATGGACAGCCCCCCCCCCGCCCGGCACACGTCCCGGCCCCCAGAGTGCAACGTGACAGAGCGGCGGGGAGGGACCCGGCCACCCCGATCCCAGGAATGGGGGAAAGCCCAGCTTTCCACGTCCAGGCAGGGAGAGGACCAGGACTCACAGCACCCACACCACTCCGCCCGGAGCCAGAAATTGGGGGTCCCATGCAATAGCCCCCGCTCGCGCCGTAAGAAGCAACAGGTCTCGAGTGCTTGGGGGTCCCCCGGAACTGGGGATCACTCGGTCTACCCCGGAACCCTTCGGCCCCCCCAAAGTTTCTCCGCCTTGTTTCCCGGGGCAACAAGTCTCCCCCACACGTGGTGCCCCCGCCCCCACCTGTGTCCGCTGGGGTCTTCATGCTGGGGGTCCGGGGCGAGGCGCCCCGACTCCGGGCCGTAGGTCCCGGCGCCCGCGCTGCCCCGTCCCGTCCCGCGCCCGTCGGGCCGCCCTCGCCGCTTCACCCGGCCTCGCCTCTCAGAGCCTCTCCCCTCCCCGCCGCCGCCTCCCGGGTTAATATCGCACTCCGGGGCCGGGACGCCCACGCCCCCCGGCCGGCGACGTCACCGCCGCGTCGCCATGGAGACACTGCGCCCGCCCCCTCCCTGCTCTCTCTCACGCGCGCGCTTGCGCGTGCGCGCGCAAACACGCACACACATACACACACACACTCACTCGCCGGCTCACAGCCACTGAGGACTGGCCGGCTCAAGGCTTAAAGGGGCCGCGCGACGGGGGAGGAAAAAAGGAGGGGGTGAGGGTGGGATGGGGTCCCGGGGGTCATGACCCTTCTCTGAGGCTCCAAGTCTGCAGATAACTTAAGTTCTCGACACTCGCAACTTGCCGCCCCTCCTCCTCTCCTGCCCACTGCGGGATCCAGAGTTTCTTTTGGGAGCCTGTAAGAGAGGAGGGGGAGACCTGAGGCGGGTCAGAAACTTTTGTCGGGAGGAGGCAGGGACCTTTGAGGAGGAGGCAGAATCTTCTCTGTAGGGGGCGAGGGTCAGGACCTTGGAGGATGATCAAGACCACATTTCCCAGCCCTGCTTTACCCTGCCCCCCCAACCCTGAGCCTGAATGGGGGCAGCTGTCCAGGGGTGGAGTGGAATGGGTGGGAAGCATTTCCCAGCATCGGAAATGGGGAGGCGGCTGTGCCCTCTGCTCCTCCGGGATGGATAGGGTCCTGGACTTCCAGATTGCCCCAATTCTAGCTGGGGAGGAAGTGACCACAGAGAATGCATTCGGGAGCTCCCACTCCATCCTCAGGCTGCAGCTGTCCTGGGGACAGGGTTGGCGCCGGAGGTACCCCCACCTCCATCCACCACCGGGGCTGGGGGTTCCGGGGGTGGATCCAGGATGCGAGGGGGCGACCAAAGTTGGAAGAAATGTGCTCCCAAGGGGCACTGGGGGGGGGGGTCGCCCGGAGAGAGGAAGGCAGGGCTTAAGCATGAAGGCCAATGTAGGGCAATGTTAAGTCTGTTCTTGCAGCCGAGAGGAATGGATGGAGCTTAAAGATGCGGAAAACCGGAAATCAGCGCTGATCAGATGGCCAGCGGGAGCCAGCAGCGGTGGGTTAGAGGGCAAACAGAAGCAATACTCACAGACCGAGCATGGAGACCTAGTCTCAGGAAAGACTGAGGTACCAAAGGATGGGAATATAAGGGGAGGGGGATGCTCGGAAAGGCTGAAACCCAGAAGATGGGCAGGGAGAGACAGACAGTCTACAGGGAGCGAAGGCCTGCAGGGTCAGCTCCCGATTCTTAGGGCTTGAAGCCCAGTCTCCGTTGCTGGGTTCATAGCGGCATTAGAGCAGTCCCTCACCCGTGCCTTGGAAGAAGTTTCAGTACTCTTCCTTCGGAGACCAAGGCCTCCAGGGAAGCAATATGCCCCTGGGAATTAATTATGTAACCTTGCCTACGGACAGTGCAGCTACCCCACGGATATTGTAACCCTCTGGGAGCAGTGTGGTCCAGCAATAATCATCATTGTCATTGTTATTATAATAGCACCCGAATTCCTAGCGCTCATGCTAACAATGTTTCAGACAATGGGCCAAGCACTGTCCCAGGGGTCTTCTCATTTAATCCTCACAAAAGACCAAAGAGGGAAATTACTACTGTTATCCCTAAATGCAGATTAAGAAAGTGAAGCTCAGAGGGTAAGTCAGTGTGCCAAAGTCCTACAGTCAGGAAGTGTCAGAGCTGGGATTCAAACCCAGATCAATCCAATTTGAAACCACCACCTTTAACCACTATGCTTTACTACTGCCTTTCCTGACTGTCACTCCCGACACACACACACACACACACACACACACACACACACACACAATAAAGACCATGCAAAGTTTCAAAGATAATAGGTCTGTAATAGCCTCAGTGACCCCTGCCCTGGACTGCAACCCTAACCCTGCTACTTCCTGTCTGTGACAGAGAGCAAGTGAATTTACCTCTGAGCTTCAGCTTGCTCATCTGTAAAATGGGGATATTAACAGACCCTACATGACCAGGTTCTTGTGAGAAATCGGAGACATGAAATTTGCAATAAATACTGGTGATAATTATTGGCAGGGTAAACTACATACTCTGTGGATAATGTAAGCACCCCTCACCCTACAGACTCCAACCGTAGACAATAAACACACAGCATCCACAGTGTGAAGTTGCCTGTTAATGGCATAATCCCATCCTGACCCAGTTGGATAACTCAATCTCACTGCTTCTACTGCGTTTCCCAGAAAATAAGATTGGGTCTTATATTAATTTTTGCTCCAACAATCTACATTTATTCATTAATTCATGTACAAAAATCTACACTTATTTCAACAGTCATGTCTGGTTGACAATCTTAACTGGAGCTTATGCTTGGGGTAGGGTTTATATTACACACATCCTGAAAAATCATGCTAGGGTTTATTTTCTGCTTAGGTCTTATTTTCAGGGAAACACAATCATGGATGGGCATGCCCCATGGGAGAGTCTGAACCAACCACAGAGAATGGGAATCCCTGGTGAAAATGTGCCCTGGGCAGTGTGACCTCTGGTGGTTTGTAAACTCGTCCACAGATACTGTAACCCCTCAGGGGTCTATGTGACTTTATCACAGAAGTGTAGATTCTTTTGGATAGTTCAGTTGCCTCGTGAAAACCAAGAGTCACCCCAAGGAAAGGAGAATCACTGTGTGAAACACCCAGATATTATGAACTTGTGATACAAATTATTCATCACCACTACTGCTCATTCCTTGAAGACATATTATCCAACCAGGGCCATGTCAACTGCAATGAACAAGGGGACCGCCCCTCCCACCTCCAGCTCACTATGGAAAGCCTCCACGAACCTCCTGGGGCTGGTGAAAAGCACAGCCTCTCACAGACCCAGGACAAGCCTGCAATGAACAGTATAATGCTCCATGGAGAAAACTGGACAGTGAGGATACCCCCACTCTTCCCATGGACCAGTAGTTCTTGTTCACTACTATATCAGTTTACTATCCTGATATAGATAACATTTATCCTATTGTTGTCAGGCTAAGGCATGGATAGAAGCTATCCCCACAGAAGTCACAGCCCTTCACAGACTTCACTCCTAGAAAGGAAACTGTGGGGATATTCAAAATCATAATCATGCCAGCCGAGTGGTGCATTGGTTAGGAGTTGGCACGGGACGCCAGCTCTGAGTAGCAAGGCCCTGGTTCGGAATCCCACATGAGGGCCAGTGACGCTGTGCCCTCTACAGCTAAGATGGTGAACAACAGCTCAACCTGGAGCTGGGCTCCCGTGTGTCACTGGCGACAGTGTAGGCTACAGTCCCTGCTGCAGTGGGTTCCCATTTGCTACCATGAGTGGCTGGCAGCCAACATGAGAGGCTGGCAGCCACCATGAGCGGCCGTCCAATGATCTGCGATGACTGACTGCCTCAGCCGGGAAGAGCTCAATGATCACAATACCAACATGGGCCAGGGAAGCGATGTCCTCTACAACTAGACTGAAGAACAAAAAGGACAGCAACTTGTTTGTTCCCCTTCCCCGATTCCCCAATAAAATCTTTTTTAAAAAAAATCACAATCACAATCCACCCATTACCCCTGTGGGCAATAATGCAGTAGTATTACTCTATGACCATTGTAGTTCCCTTAGAAACAGTATCACCCACCCTATAGAGATTATAGCCACCCTATAGAGATTGTAAATGGGACATGACCACCCCAAACAGAAAATGTCAGCCTGTGATGGTCTCACCCTTCCTCATCTCCCTGACTTGAAATGCCAGAGGGCCCCAAGGCTCAGTCCCAAGTCCTCTTCTCTCTGCAACACTCATGCCCTTTACAGTCTTCACCAATTCCACAGTTTCATGTACCATCTCTGTGCTGATTACACCCAAATTTCCATCTTCAGCCCAGGACTCTTTCCTGAACTCCAATTTCACACATTGAACTGCCTTACCGACATCTCTATTTGGATTGGTTAAGTTTGCCAACTCAGGATGGTCTTCCTGAGCTCCCCTAAACTGTCCCCACCTTCCCCCCAGTCTTCCCTTCCCCATCTCAGGAAATTGCAGCTCTATTTTGCAGATTGCCAGGCTAAATACGTTGGTGTCATTCTTGACACCTTTCATCCCACATCCAACCTGAAGGGAGGTCTCATGATCTCCGCCTTCAGCTATTTCAGAATCAGTCTTCACAGTCACCACCATAACCCTGGTCTGGGGTCTCCTCACTGGTCCTGCTGCTGCCACTGGCCCCTACAGTCTGTGCTCCAGCCACAGCCAGAGGGGCTCTAGTAAATCAGATGACATCCCTTTGCTGCCCAAACCCTCTAGCAGCCCCTCTGCCCAATGGAAGTAAAAGCCAACTCCTTGCAGTGGCTGGCAAGGCCCTTCCTCCCTGACCTCACCTCCCACCTTTTCTTTCATTTCCTCTCCAGTCTCTTGGCTATTTCTTGAACATGCCAGGCATATTCCTGCCCAGGGCTTTTGTCCCTGCTATTCCATCTGCCAGGAAGGCTTTTCCCACAGAAGTCTGCTGCATAGCTTTGTCCCTCATCCTCTTCAAGTTTTTACTTAAAAAACAACCTTCCAGGGCCAGCCGAGTGGCGCGGTGGTTGGGAGCTGGCTTGGGACACCAGCGGCCCAGGTTCGGATCCCATATATGAGGGCCAGTGATACTGCCCTCTAAAAAAAAACAAAAAACAAAAAAAAAGACAACCCACCACCTTCCCAGTAAAGTCCTGCCTGACCTTCCTAGATCTCAAGTCCCTTCTGTGCGCTATTTTTCTCCATAGCCCTTATCCTCATCTGAGGAATATTTCCACAATGTATTTGCTTGTTGTCTGACTCCCTCCATAGTGTCAGGTCTAAGAGGGTAGGGTTTATGTTTTGTTTTGTTTTGTTTTTTGCCTGTTTTGTTGCTTGCAGTCTTCCCTGAGCCTGCTAATCTGTAATAAGGGAATAACCTCACTTTTGAACAGTGAGCATATACCCAATGTAGTCCCGGACACATGGAGACACCTCATGGACAGCATAACCCCCTAAAAAGTCTGAAGCCCGATGTGAATCCCATGAACAGGAAAACTCCATAAAGAGTATGCTTGTCCCACTGAATGTCAGCCCCTCAAAAGACAGCTTTGGTCTGTTTTCTTAGCTGCTTTATGAGTGGAGCCCAGACCTGAGTTCACCATAGAACAGGGTGCTGATATGTATTTGCTGACATGAACTGAGTCCACACACAGCTAGTATCACCCCATACCCCACAATCAGCAGAACCCATACAGACAGTAGAGTGTCCATAACTGATATAAACCCCAATATACAGTGGGACTTTCATGTGGACAGGGTAAACCCCATATAGACAGCACAATGCTCAAAAACAGTGTAAACCCCAATATAGGCAGCATGACCCTCAGAAACCTCCTACAGACAGGGTGACCTTCATAAATGATATGAGTCCCATACAAACTGTGCAGCCTTCATAAACTGTGTGAACCCCATGTAATAGGGCAACCCACTTAAATGGTGAGAACCCCAAATAGGCAATGTGGCCCTCATAAACAGTGTAAGCCCCAGATAGGTGGGGAGACAGCCATAAATAATGTATGCCCCATACAAATGGCACATTCGTTCATTAGCGTGCTCTACCACATAGAGAGTACAACTTCTTTTTTTTTTTTTTGAGGGCAGTATCACTGGCCCTCATATGTGGGACCTGAACCAGGGCCACTGACATCCCAAGCCAGCGCTTAACCACCGCGCCACTCAGCCGGCCGACCCTACAACTTCTTTAACACTGTGAATTCCTGTCAACAGGCTCAACTCCCATAACCTGGGGAAGCTCCCTCCTGACCCCCCTCCTCCACCATATAAACAAGGTCACTTCGATCAACTGTGTGACTCTTCATGTGAACAGGGAGCCCCATAGGCAGCGTGGCCTCAGGCAGTATAACCTATGGACGTTGTGCCCCCTGACTGGGTAGATTGCTCTGTGGGGAATGTAGACTCACCAGTGTGTGCAATAAACCCCATTGTCATTATCATGGATAATGCAGTCCTTTCCCATAAACAGGGAGAAGCCCCACATTCCACTTATACCCTCTGGGCCTTTGTAACCTTCATAAAATGATTTTAGCTGCTCCCCCAAAGTCTTAATTCTTCCATAAAAAGTTATGTAATACCCTTTCAACACACACGTTAGGACAGTATGACTTCCTGAAGGGTGGTGTAACCTGGACAATGAGATCCTGAAAAGAGGCAAAGAAATGGTGATTTCCTGAATGGCAGGGATTTCCTAGAGCCCATAAAAATCAACACTCATTTATTGAGCACTTACTATACGCAAGGCCCTCACATGTCATCCTCACCTCACTCTAATGATGCCCATTTTTCAGATGAGGAGAATGAGACTGAAAAAGGTTACAGGCCCAAGGTTACACAGCTAAAAATGGTTACAGCTGGGACATCAAGCACTAGAACACAATGCCTCCTGATGGGCTGATAAATGCCCCATAGATATGCTGAACCCTGGAATCCTTCCAAAAAGCATCACCACCATCACAGACAGCACAAACAAGATAGGACAAGGTTATGAATAAGATTATGACAGTATTCGCTCTTCAGGTAGAGATCAACTCCCTCTGAATAACAATCATTACAACAATAGCTAACATTTTTGAGGATTTATTCTGCTAGAGACACCCAAATGCTTTGCACTTTAATTCATTACAGCCTTATACCATATGGTTTTGTTTTTTGTTTGTTTATTTATTTATTTATTTGGGAATTCGGGGAGGGGAACAGTGTTGGGGAATTGGGGAAGGGGAGCAGCCAAGTTGTTGTTGCAGAGGGCGCCAGTCTTGGCCTCTAAGCTCAAGGTGCTGTGTTCAATCTTAGTTGCGGGTGGGTGTAGCCACCATCCCAGGTGGGAGTTGAACCAGCAGCCTTGTTACGAGCATACGCTCTATGGGCCGGCCGAGTGGTGTGGTGGTTAAGCGCTGGCCTGGGAAGCCAGCGGCCCAGGTTCGGGTCCCACATCTGAGGGCAGTGTCACTGCCCTCAAAAAAAAAAAAAAAAAACACCAAAAAAAACAAAAAAACCCAAACCCCCCCCCAAAAAAAAAGAGCATACACTCTATCCACTGAGCCATCCAGTTGACAGCTCAGCTCAAGGTGCTGAGTTCAGTCATAATTGCGGGCAGGCATAGCCCACCATCGAACAGACAGGCTTGTTGTTAGGAGCACGTGCTCTCACCAGCTGAGGCATCCTGCCACATGTTGGCAGGTCAGCGGCAGCTCAGCTCAGGCGCAGCGTCACTGGCCCATGTGGGAATCGAACCGGTGGCCCTGTTGCTCAGAGCTCGCACTCTTAAGCTCTTAACCAACTGAGCCACTTGGCCAGCTTTTGTTTTTTTGTTTTTTGAATTATCTCCTTACAGATGCAGAAATCCGGACACAGAGACTAAGTGACTTGCCCAAGGTCACACAGCTGGGAAGAAGCCCAGTTGGGTTTCACAGGCTCAGCCTGTGTTACCCTGCTTCCTACAACATCACCCCCTCCCACCCTGCATGATAGAATAATGTCAATGAACTGTGTAAATTAACTACATTTTATGTAATTCCCCCCAGGGATAAGGTACAGCTCCCTGTGCACACCTTTCCTGGATGACAGGGGAAATGGACCTTAGACAGTGTGAACTCCTGCGGACAGGGCTCCTTCATGCATGGTGTAATTCACATAAGCAATGGGGATCCCCTCTGTGGACATTATAAACACACCACAGCCAGAGACAATTTGGAATGAACAGCAGAGACCCCTTTCACTACAGCAGAGTACTCCCTGGGTAGGGTGAGTTCCTTGGTGGAGAGTACAGACCTCCCCACTGACAGTTTAACCCTCCCTCATACCTGATGCGAGCTGACTGTGGAACAGGAAACACCATCCTAATCAATGGAAATCTCTCCTTAACACAATATAAGCTCCCATAAGGCAACGTGAACCCCAGCCAGTATTGCCTCTTTATGGACAGGATAGTCTCTTTCACACCCGTGACAAAGTTAACATGAACAGTGCATATCACCATGCAGAGAACTTTCTGTGGTTGCTGTGAATCCATTTTGTGACAACATGAACCACTCTCCAAGGGTGTGCCTAAGTGGGCAGTGGGCACGCTCTGAGTGTAAACTTTCCTCAGACTCAATACTACCCAAGGTACACTCTCTTCGGTAGTGTGAACTACAGACAGTATGGACCTGCAATAGGTTGGGTGCATTTTCTTCACACCTGGTGTGAATCCCATGCTGACAATGGAAACCCAACACAGGCAGCAGAAGCCTCCTGCACAGCCAGTATTTTACTGCTCTCAATTATCCTTCATCCAGGCGAATCAAATGTAGAGAGTATGGATTTATCCCATATCTGGGCAGCAGGAAACTACTACTGACAGGGCATACTCCTTCCCTCCTCACTACCAGTGTGAATCCCCCCTTTAAAAAGTCTTGCTTCCCCCAGGCGTGAACACCCACAACGTGCAGCTCTCCACGGAATGCGGTGTGAATCCCCAGGAAGCGCTGCATTTTTCATCTCGTGTTCCCTGCCCATGCCTAAGAGGGCTGTCACAAAACTGTGCCGCCATAAATGTCAAAATCTCCAATTAGGGGACTTGTCCCCAGGGCCCTCAAACCCCAGACCGCGCGTGTTGACTACATCGCAGCGCGCGCCACCCAACACACGCACATTCTCTCCCCTCGCGGTGGCAACAGGGCTTTCCGCGGGGCCGCGCCAGACTTTCTGAAGCTGTTCATTGGTCGTAGTCCCGGCCACCCGACAGCCAATCAAGCGAGGGAAAGGTGACATCACTCTTTCTCCTTCCCTCCCCACCACCCCAAACTTCCCTACTCCCGGCTACCGGCAGCAACAACCACGTGGGGGAGGGGCAAGAGAGTAGAAGCCGGTGAGGTCATTGCACCGCCCCGGCCGCTGCTGATTGGCCGCGGGGCTCGCGGGTGGCGGTTGGCTGCTCCTCGCACCTCCCTCTCGTGCTGCTACCGCCGCTGCTGAGAGGAGCCACCCGCGACGACACAGCCGGGAATCCGGGTGAGTCGGGGCCCTGGGTCTAAGATGCTCCTGGTGTCCAGTGAGACTCAGAAGAAACTGCCCTTCCCGACTTTTTCTCTTCGCCGGGGTTCTTTGGTGCTCCAGGCACTCTGTCACATGGGACTTGTAGTCTGCCTTGTACTAGCGACTATGGGCGAGAGACGTAAGAAGACTACTATTCCCAGCAGGAATTGCGACTAGCCGGTCAACAAACGCTCAGACAACGCCTTCTAAGCTTGCTCATTGGACAGCCAGTCCCTTAGCCCCTCCTTCTTACATTTCATTGGCTACTGTCCCTCGCAGAGGCTGGGTTCCGGCCTAGAGTGCAAGACGACTGGGTACTGTATTTGTCATTCGGTACCAAGACGGTCTGCAATTGGTCAATTCTGGTGTCTATCACTTGTTGTGGGGCAGGGCCCCAGGCAGATCAGATGGTCGTAGGCTCAGGTTGATGTCGGTCCAGAGGGAGGCCGGTCTTGTACTTTGGCCCCGCCCCCTAGCGCTGCCGGGTGGGCACCATTGGTCGTGTCGAGCGTCGCTCGCCGTCAAGAGGTGGAGCTGACCAGGGTGCGAATATCTATTGGTCTAGGACGGCGCCGGTCAGCGGGGTTGTGGCCGCTGATTGGCTGGCTGCTCCAGCTGTTGCAGGTCCATTCACCATTTTGTGTGTTGGAGTAAAAAAAAAAGGGAGAATCGAGAGGGAGAGCCGGAGGGGGGGCGGGGAGGGACCGGACCGGACCGAGCCGGGGCCACGGCCCCCCGCCCCGAAACCCTGCCGAGCCCGAGGTGAGGGACGGGGGTCAGGGCTGACACAGCAGGGGGGATTTGGGGTGCTGGGGGCCGAGAGGGGACAGGTGGCAGGGACGGGGAGGGGGTAAAGGGGAGAATAGGTGGGTGGGATGGTGGGGAAGCGGGGACAGAGTGAAGGAAGTGGTGGGGAGGAGGGGGGACAGAAAAGGGGTGAGGGTAGAGGGTGGTGGGCAGAGAATGGGTAACAGGAATGGAGAGGTGACAGGACTAGATCAGGGTGATAAGGAGAGGGAGGGGAAAGAGTTGGAGGGGGTGACAAGGAGAGGTGATGGGGAGAGAAGATGACAGGTCCAGAGGTGGCTGACAGGAGAGTGACTGGGACAAAGAGGTGACAGATAGATGAGGATGAGAAGGAGGGGGTGACTGAGGAGGGGGCCTAGGGCCTGTGAGGAGAAAGGCAGAGATAGAAGTGGTGACAGAATGGGAGAGAGAGTGGCAGAGAAGCTGGTGCCAAGAGGGCTAATGGGAGCAAAGGGCTTGAGACCCTGAAGAGCCATGGCCTGGGCCAGCCTGGGCTAGCCTGGGCTTCAGGAATTACTGCTCAAATTACGAGTGGGGTGAGGGTCCACAGGGCCTTGGGTGGGAGTTATCCAGAGAGGAGTGGACAGGAAGAGAGTAGGCCCCAGGGGAAAGAAAGAGGCTTGGCTTCTGGGGTGGAGAAGCTGAGCCATGCAGCGGGGTTCAGGGGTGCCAGGCAGTGTTGTTGTAGGCCCTGGTAGGGTATACAGAGGTTTGTATTGGGGTAGGACTGGGGTGGGATTCCAGTCCCCGGGATGGTGCCCCAGCGGGTCAGTGGGGAGAAGGTGGTGGCGGCAGCCCAAACTCCTGAGCACTTGGGTGCCTGCCCCAGTGTGAGACTACCTGGGTCCTCCAGGTTCTTTCTATGTGGACCCCAGGATTGGCCCAGGGAAGGGGCAGCCTGGGACTGCAGAGTCTACAGGAGCAGCAGGCCTCAAGCAGGAGACCATGAGGTCAGGGGTCCCGTGGGAGCCTGAAACTTGAGTCAGGGGTGCCTCTGATTATGTTTGGTTTATGGTCCTGGATCCCCCAACACCCCCCTCAGTACCCCCACCCCACCCCACCCCAGGCTCCCTTTTAGCCTTTCAGATTCTCTTAGTCACTTCAGAGTAAAGTTTTTTTCCCTTTTCTTTTCTCAGGGCAGCTTGAAAGGGGGCGGGCAGTAATGACTGTTCAGGAAGTGGGTGAGGTTGGCTTGCTGGGCTTGTCCTGCTCACTTTGACCTTTTCCCACTTACCCCTACCTGGAGTTGGGGGGGCATGTTTGGAGGTAAGGGGGGCCCTCAGCTGCCCTGCCAGAGCTAACCCAGCCAGGCCAGCCAGGGCCTGGATGCATGCAGACCAGAAGTGGGGGAAGGGCTGGGTTTGTGGGTATCACGCTGGGTGCTGTGGGGGGAGGGGCAGGCTCCTATCCATTGGGACAGTGAAACCCTGCGGTGTAGCTCCCTGTCCCACTGTGTGATGACGTGTGTATGTGTGTGCATGCACGCGCGTGCGTTCATGCACTGCTCTGTGGCAGCCCTGGGTATGAGCTCTTGCCCCAGACGTGCCCCTGCCTGCTTCCTGCCAGGATCTGGGAAGATGGCTCTACCTGGCAGGCCCTGGGTGTCCAGCAGAGTGGGCAGCCATCCCTCAAGACTCTCAGCTGCCCACTCCTTCCCACAATGCCTGGCCATGCCAGGCTGCTCAGAGGGGTGGGGTGGGGGAGGTGGAGAGAAGCTCACATCACAGCCCAGTCATCTCCCTTTCTGTGAGTGTGCCTGTGCATACGTGTGTGTGTGTGTGTATGTGTGTGTGAGTGTGCTTTCTGGACAGTAACAGTGCAAGGAAGCGTGCTTTCTGGATCATGTGACATACGCACACTGAGATGGTTAGGAGCAGAGATTCTGCAGCCAAATTGCCTGGGTTCAGACCCTAGCTCTGCATTTCCTAGCTAGACGAATTTGGCTAGATGAATTAGGACAAGTTGCTTGAGCTTTCTGTGCCTCAGTTTCCTCAAGTGTAAAATGGGGCTGCTAGTAGTCCTTGCCCTCTTAGGGCTGTTGTGAGGATGAAATGGGTTAATAAAGTTTAGCCTCAGGGTGGCACAAAATGAGTACTACACAGGTGTGAACCGTTACTGCTTCTCACATCCCCTTGGGCGTCAGAGTGTGTGTATGCGCCCCTTGCGTCCTCTGCAGAGGGAGCAGATGTATGTGAGTGTTCCCGAGGACCAGAGTGAATAGCTCAGGGAACATGGGTGCCACTCTGTGTCTGGGTGCTAGCCAGGGGACACTATGAGTTGGGGACAGCCAGGAAGGAGGCCTCGAGAATCATGGAATCGAGGTGGGGGCCTCAGCAAGTGGGGAGTCTTGGGGGATGCTGAGTCTGGGGGATTCCAGAGTTGTTCCCCGTGACCCCTGTGTGCCCTCCCACCCTGCAGGTGGACAAAAGATGAAGCCAATGAAGAAGGCATGCCCTGGCCTCCCAGGTCCTGGCAGTGGAGGCAAGTCCCCACCAGCTACCAGAGCCAAGGCCCTGAGGCGGCGAGGGGTTGGGGAGGATGACAAGCCAGAGGAGGAGGACGACAAGGTACAGCAGCAGCCAGGCCCAGAAGAGGCTGAGGAGGGTGAGGAGGAAGAGGCCGAGCGAGGCCCTGGGGCTGAGGGGGTCTCCCCGGAGCTGCACCCCGATGACCCGGCTCCAGGCCCAACTGAAGACCCCAAGGCAGAGGGGGAGGCAGGCCGCTGGGAACCCCCACTCAGCCGAAAGACAGCCACGTTCAAGTCACGAGCGCCCAAGAAGAAGTACGTGGAGGAGCATGGGGCCGGCAGTGGCAGTGGTGGGACAGCTGGGGCCCCTGAAGAGCGGGCACAGACCCCCGAGGAAGCTGGCGCCCTGGGAGTTCCTCCACGGCCACCCACCTCCACCCGCTCCTCCTCCACTGACACAGCCAGTGAGCACTCAGCTGACCTGGAGGATGAGCCGGCCGAACCTTGTGGGTCAGGCCCCTGGCCCCCAGGTGGCACCAGTGGTGGCTATGACCTGCGGCAGCTGCGATCCCAGAGGGTGCTGGCTCGGCGTGGAGATGGCCTCTTCCTGCCGGCTGTGGTGCGCCAGGTGCGCCGAAGCCAGGACTTGGGCGTGCAGTTCCCTGGGGACCGGGCCCTGACTTTCTACGAGGGGGCACCCGGTGGTAGTGTGGATGTGGTTTTGGATGCCACGCCACCACCAGGTGCACTGGCGGTGGGCACGGCCGTCTGTACCTGTGTGGAGCCTGGTGTGGCTGCCTACCGTGAGGGTGTGGTGGTGGAAGTGGCCACCAAGCCAGCTGCCTACAAAGTCCGTCTCAGCCCTGGCCTCGGCTCCCAGCCCGGCCCACCAGCCACCCTACCACAGCCTCCGCAGCTGCCACACCGAGAGCCGGAGGAGGTCGTGTGGGTGGCCCGCTCCAGCCTACGCCTGCTGCGGCCCCCATGGGAACCTGAGGCCCTGCTGAGGAAGCCCACCACGGGCCTTGAGGAGGAGCAGGCCAAGCCAGGAGCCACCCTGCCACCTTGCCCAGTTGCCCTGGACCCCAAGCAGCCTGAAGATGCTGAGGTCTCCAAGATCAGCTTTGGTGGCAACTTGGGGGCTTGCGAAGAGGGCGAGGAGAAGCACCTGCCAGCCCTGGGCACCCCGGCCCTGCTCCCACTGCCCCCTCCTCAGCTCCTATCTCCACCACCCAAGTCCCCAGCCTTTGCAGGACCAGGCCGCCCTGGTGAGCAGCCCTCGCCCTGCCAGGAGGGGAGCCAGGGTGGCAGCCGTAGCAGCAGCGTGGCCTCTCTGGAGAAGGGGGCTGCACCAGCCGCCCGTGCCCGCACACCACTGACAGCTGCCCAGCAAAAGTACAAGAAGGGTGATGTGGTGTGCACGCCCAATGGGATCCGCAAGAAATTCAATGGCAAGCAGTGGCGGAGGCTGTGCTCCCGAGATGGCTGCATGAAGGAGTCACAGAGGCGAGGCTACTGCTCACGCCACCTGTCCATGCGAACCAAGGAGATGGAGGGCCTGGCAGACAGTGGCTCGGGTGGGGCCGGGCGGCCGGCAGGTGTGGCAGCCCGTGAGGGCAGTACCGAGTTCGACTGGGGAGATGAGACATCGAGGGACAGTGAGGCCAGCAGTGTGGCAGCTCGTGGAGACTCACGTCCACGCCTGGTGGCACCCGCTGACTTGTCACGTTTTGAGTTTGACGAGTGTGAGGCGGCTGTGATGTTAGTATCCTTGGGCAGCTCCCGCTCAGGCACACCCTCCTTCTCCCCAGTCTCCACACAGTCTCCCTTCTCACCAGCGCCATCACCCTCACCCTCACCACTTTTTGGCTTCCGTCCCGCCAATTTCAGCCCCATTAATGCCTCACCTGTCATCCAACGCACTGCTGTTCGCAGTCGCCACCTGAGTGCCAGCACCCCTAAGGCAGGTGTGCTGACTCCACCAGACCTGGGCCCCCACCCGCCACCACCTGGCCCCCGAGAGCGCCATTCTTCCGGCATCCTACCCACCTTCCAGACCAACCTGACCTTCACCGTGCCCATCAGCCCTGGGCGGCGCAAGACAGAGCTGTTGCCTCACCCTGGGGCACTGGGAGCCCCTGGTGCAGGGGGCGGAGCAGCTGCCCCAGACTTCCCCAAGAACGACAGCCTAGACTCTGGTGTGGACTCGGTGTCCCACACACCTACACCCTCCACGCCGGCTGGCTTCCGAGCAGTGTCACCCGCTGTGCCCTTCTCCCGCTCCCGCCAGCCCTCACCGTTGCTGCTGTTGCCCCCACCTGCTGGCCTGACCTCGGATCCCGGGCCCTCCGTGCGCAGGGTGCCTGCTGTACAGCGGGACTCACCTGTTATTGTCCGCAATCCTGATGTGCCGCTGCCTTCTAAATTTCCTGGGGAGGTAGGCACTGCTGGGGAGGTGCGGGCCTCAGGACCTGGGCGGGGCTGCCGAGAGACCCCGGTGCCCCCCGGGGTGTCCAGTGGGAAGCCAGGCCTGCCCCCACCTCTGCCGGCTCCTGTGCCTATCACCGTGCCTCCAGCTGCGCCGAGTGCTGTGGCCCAGCCGATGCCCACCTTTGGCCTGGCTTCCTCACCCTTCCAGCCAGTGGCCTTCCACCCCTCACCCGCCGCCCTGTTGCCCGTCCTGGTGCCCAGCAGCTACACCAGCCACCCTGCCCCCAAGAAGGAAGTCATCATGGGCCGGCCTGGGACAGGTAAGAGGGGCAGGTGGATGGGGTGCACGAGGGCTCATTTTGAGCAGGGCCTCTTGAGAACTGGCTCTCAAGAGAGGTGAGCTCAAGGGGAGTCTGGCCTCTTCTCTGCACAGATGTTCCAGTGGGAATTTATATGTCAGGCAAGGTACTGGATTTGGGAGGCTCAGTGCAGTGTTTCCAGAGGCCTCCTGTTGGGAACATACTCTCGATGGGTCCATCAGTCATGGCACCACTACTGAGTGGTGCTGTTGGGGTAGCAGAGAGGATAATCATAACAGCTTCCATATCTGGAGGACTGGCAGGGGCGTCCCTATGATAAGCACTGCATGTGGGTTATCTCGCTGAATCCCAATACCCACCCCATGATGCAGCACTCAACAACATATGGGCCCTGCTCTAAACTCTTTTCAAATACTATATTCGCTCCTTTAGTCTCCACAACAGCCCCAACAGGTGGGTGCTATGAATATGCTCCTTTTGAGAACCAGAGGTCGGATTAGTAACTTGCCCAGGGTCACATGGCTGTCAATCCTGGAGGCAGCCTTCAAACCCAGGGAGACTAGGCCATACATAGTGCTGTTTACAGATGGGGAGACTGAGGCTCTAAGAGGTCCTTCTGCCGGGAGGTGGCAGGACCAAGACTGGAGCCCTCCTTTTCACCTTGGTACCCAGTAAACATCACAGGTGTGGTCAGTGGCCTGGAGGAGAGCTGGGGGTGTGCCGGGCACTGTGCCCTGGTTTGAATCCAGGTATGAATCTAGTCTGGCTGCCCTCAGGACAAGGCGTGTAGGCCAAGAGTTGAAGGATGAGTTAGAACAGCAAACTGTGGGGCGGAATAGCCTCTTGGAGACCAATGAGAAGGCAGGCTCCAAGGCTATAAGGAGCACAGCTGAGGAAAGCCAGTGTAGTGTGGCTGGAGGGCCAGGGGCGGGGACAGTAGCATTTCTGAGATGGTGCTGGAGAGCCAGGGGCCCAGGCCGGCTGGGCCTTGTCAGAGCAACTCTCGGAGGGTGACAGACCCATCACCGGCCTTCCCTAGCATCTTTTTCTTATTATTTGTTAATCCACTGTTGACTGAGGGCCCCCTCTGTGCCTGTCCCTGTGCTGGTTGGTGTTGAGAACACCTCACAAGGCTCACGGTCCCTGTTGTAGACCGACCTGTTTCCAGACAGTGACTGTCCAGTGTGGTCAGGGCTGGGATTGGGGAAGACCAGGAGGCTGTGGGAAGTCAGGGCGGGCTTCTTGGAGAAGGGGCCAAGGGCCTCTGAAATGAGACTTGAAGGGTGTGCTGAAGTGAGCCTGGCAAGGCCAGCAGGAGAACCTTTAGGCAGAGGGAAGAGTTTGTGCAAAGGCCTTGAGGCGAAAGCAAGTATTTGAAGGAAGGTGAACCTGCAAAGATAAGGGCTGCAGGTGGTAGGTGAGTGTTGGGATGTGAGTGTTGGATGTGCAACTGTGTTAGTGAGCAAGTCATATCATAGAGGGCCCTTATGAGACCTGTGACCTTGATCCTGAGGACACTAGGGAGCCATGGAAGGTTTTGAGCCAATCTGACCACAATTGTACTAGAGGCAGGGAGACCAGGGAGGAAAGAGCTGCTGTGGCTTGGGCTGGGGCAGAGGCTAATGTAGGAAGGAGCCAGGCCCTGCCCTCACAGAGCTCCAGCCCAGAGCCAGGCACCAGGACACAGGGGCTCTGCTTGCCCCTCATATTCATATACTGAGGTGGTGAGCTGGTTTTGCCCCACCCCTAATAGTTTTTACATTTGCTACTGTAGTTGATATGAGCAAAATTCCATAGAAGTGGACAGAGCAGAGATTTCCATCCTTAGGCGGATAAAGAAACGGAAACAGGACTCGGACCATCCCCTCACCCCCACATGCCTACAGCCCCAGAGATTGCCCTCATAGCATCATTTCACATGACCTTCACTGCTGCCATATAAGGAGGGATGGCATTGATGCAGGTGACCTGAGGCCTACCAGGGCAGGACCAGCATGGGGTTCCTGTCACCATTTTCCAGATGAGGAATTTTGAGGCCCTGAGAGAACAAGAGTCACCCAGCCAGGGAGGGGCAGGACTGCCCCTTGAATCAGGTCTCCCAATTTCCAGATCACAGGACTCTCGCTACCAGAAGTTACAGTAATAATAATTTACTGAACACCACCCATGCATGTGCCTGGCGCACTGCTCAGTAAGTGCTGACTTATTTACTCATGGAATCCTCACAACCTCCCAGGGGGTCATCAGCATGCTTGTTATTTCCAGCAGACAGAGGAGGAAACTGCAGCCCAAGAGGTTCGGTGACTTGCCCAAACTCACCCAGCTAGGATAAAGAAGAGGCAGGATCAGGGCCTGCCAAGTGGCGTGGTGGTTGAGCACTGGCTTGGGAAGCCAGCGGCCTCGGTTCGGGTCTCACATATGAGGGCCAGTGACACTGCCTCAAAAAAAAAAAAAGAGGCAGGATTTGAACCCAGGTTGTCTGGCTCCAGGGCCCAAGCTCTTAAGGACTGTCAATAATGATTTTTATATTTATTTTATTTATTTATTATTTTTTAGCTGAGCCATCCTACTACCTGTTGGCAGCTTAGTGGCAGCTCAGCTCGGGCTGGGAATCAAACCAGTGACCCTGTTGCTCAGAGCTTGCATTTTTGAGCGAGCTCTTAACCAACTGAGCCACTTGGCCAGCCCGTAATAATGATTTTTTTAAAATAATGATAGGAACCACTGTTTTTTTTTGAAGGCAGTGTCACTGGCCCTCATATGTGGGACCGAACTGGGGCCGCTGGCTTCCCAAGCCAGCGCTTAACCACCACGCCACTCGGCCAGCCCACTAACCACTCTTTACTGAGCATTTTCTATGTGCCCAGGCTCAGGCATGGGGCCATCTCATCAAATCCACCCAATGCTGTGAAGGAGGAATTACTAGCCCTGTTGTCAAGGGGAGATCTGAGGTTCAGTGAAGGGAGGCCCCTTGCTGGAGGCTGCCTGGTCGTCAGAACATGTCCAGTGCCTGTCCTGGCGGTTCTGAGCTGCGCCTCCCTGACAACACCCATGCTGAGGTATCCAGGTTGCCCTCAGATTCCCAGTTAGCAGGCCCTTTTGTTCTTTTCCCAAAGGCCTCTCTAAACCCTTGGGAGGAGGTACCTTGGGGCCTTCTTTCCCTGAGGCCTAGATAGGGCAGACGGTACCTAATGGCAAAGTGAAGGTGTAGTCCTGGACCCTTCTGCCTGCCCATGCCAGGACCTGACTCTTGCTGAGAGTAGCAGGTGTGAGGGGGTGGCCCAGGGCAGGCTGCCTGCTCCTGCCCCCCATCAGGCATTTGCTTCCGCTGGGGGACGTGCCGGGGCAGGCGGATGGCATTCTCCACATTCTGTGCATGGCCGGGCCAGCCAGCTGCCATTGCCACCTCCCTCTGACTCTTCCCGCCTGCTCCCCGGGAGAGGAAGCCGCCCCAGGGCCTACAGCCCCAGCCCAGGAGGCCAGATGTCTCAGCCTCATTCCTGGCACAGCTTCCATTCCAGCTCCTAGTGTCCGCCTGGCTTCCCCATATTGACAGGCAGTGTCCCTTCTCTTGGGCCTGCCTACCTCTCTTTGAGCGACTGTATGTCTACCGGTCTTTCCCTTGGTTTCCTACAGTCTGTCTCTGTCTAGGTTTTCATTTCTAGGCCTCTAACTCCCTGTCTTTGAGCTTCTGTCTGACTCTGTGAGTCTGGCTTTCTGTATCTTCCTTGTTTTTTTTTTCCCCTAGACATCAGTCCTTGTCTGAGCTTTCATCCCACCCTCTTTCTGTTTTCCCCCTATCCTGGGATTCTGTGTCTTTGGGCCAGCCTTGGCCCTTTCCCTGGCCCCCCTCCTCCCACTCTTTAGACAGACTTCCTCCCCTCATACTACCCCTCCACCCCCACCCTGTGCACATCAGGTGTTCTGTTCCTTAAGCACCACATCCTGTACTCCCTTCTTGGGGAGTGTTGGGGGGCTGTTCAGGTCTGGGAGCCCCCTCTTGCTCCTTGACAATATTTTTTTTTAAGGATAGTGTCACTGGCCCTCATATGTGGGACCCGAACCGGGGCTGCTGGCTTCCCAAGCCGTGCCACTCGGCCGGCCCTGCTCCTTGACAATTTAACTGCCTACTACTGTCCTTGAACACCACTGAGAGGTGTCAGGAGCCATCTGCAGACCCATCCACATCCAAGCACCTGTTCCCAAGACAGTCAGGAAGGCGGGGGCTGTGCAGGCTAAGCTAGGAGATCCGGCTGTGGGGGAAGCAATAGGAAAGCAGCTTCAGTGCCCACCCACCTGCTAGAGGGCATGACCCAGATCACCCTACATCCCACCCCACACACACCTTTCAGGAGACAAATTTGGTGCCAGATCCATTTAACTGATCCCACATATGATCCATACCAACATGTAGGGCCTCAGAGACCAGGCAGTGCCCATCAACTATTCTTGGGCAGGCGGGGAAACAGGCCCAAAGAGGGGCCGAGGGTCTCCTGATTCCCCAAATCCAGATTCTGCCCACTGAAATTTCCATTTTGTCTCAGTGAACTCCATTTCTACCACCAGAAGTCCCTTCTTATCCCTTCACCAGACCCAGGATGAAGTCCTGGGGTAAGTGGGTAGGGAAGGCTGATGTGGCTGCCGGCACAGGCAAGGATGACAGAGGGAGGTAGTCTGGGGAAGCCAGACGACAGAGACAAGTTTGTGGCTCTGTGGGATGATGAGGAAGGTTAAGGAAGGCTTCTCATTGAAGGGAACATTTGAACTGAAGTATGAGTAATGAGCAGGTTTCAGGGTAGTGAAAGGGAACGGTGATCCAGGTCGAGGCGGCCATGGGAGCAAAGGCCAGAAGGGTGAAAGTGCGTCACCTCTGAGTGGCTAGTTGAGGCTGAAACTGACACTTGAGCCTAGGTTTGGTAGAAGGGTGCCAAGGACAGGTCCAGCCAGGCCAGGGTTGAATGCCAGCCCATGAAGATCCAAGAAAGAGTTTAGAACAGGGGAGGGAAATGGTTGGATCTGGGTGTCAAAGATCCCGGGGGACCGCCCTGGAAAAGAAGGAAGCCTTGGTTGGGAAGAAGAGCATGACTTGGGGGAAGGCGTTTGTGAGGTAGCAAGAGTGAGTCTTGGAGACTTCGTGGAAGAGGCCACGGCACAGGCGCTGCGAGGGGTCAGGCTGCCTCCTGGCGGCGGGGGCGCGCGGCGGCGCGGCTGGTGCGCGCATGCGCAGCGGGGGGGCGGGCACGGAGCACCCGTACATTAATGGCTCCATTAGTGGCCGGGAGGGAGGCGCATTAGCGGCTGCGACGGCGTCTGGCTCCCATTACCACCGGCGGCAGCGGCTGTACCGCAGGCGGCTGGATCCTAGCCCGCCGCGTCGCCTCCGCCCGCACCCCGTCCCCTGTTCCCGCTTCCCACGGGGGCCGGGGCCAGGGAACCCCAGTCTCCCCATTTCGGCGGAAAAGCTGATTGTGAAGCCAGGCAGACCTGGTTCAGATTCCGACCGTGTAATCTCCTGACTGACTGCAAGATCCTACACCTTTCTGAGCCTGGTTCTTACGAAGCAGCGGGAAAACGGTGTACCGGGGACTTTGTAGATTCGGACAGCACCCCTTGAGGGCCGCGCCCAGCCCCCGCCGGCACCGTGGGGCGCAGATTCCCGCGCCCCAGGGCTAGGCCCCCAGCATTGGGCCTCGGTCGTTCCTATTGGCCACTGTCACGCCCGCTGATGCCGATTGGCGGAGACCCGCTCCCCTCCCGTGCGCCATTAACCCCTGAGCGGCTGCGTCCTGGAGCTGGGTGGCGCGCCCCCCCCCCCGGCAGACAGCTCGAATGCCAGCTGGCCCGCGCCCCGCCGCGGCCCGCGTGGGTGTCAGGCCGGCCGGGCGCCCGCCCGCCCTCCCAGCACAAAGCGGCTTTGTGGGGCCCGTCGGGGGCTGGCTGGGGGCCAGGCGGCGAGTGGAAAATCTCGTGAGCACGGGGAGGGGAAGAGAACGCAGGGCGGCGCCCCCTCCTCCGCCTGGGCTGTGGCGCCTCCCTCAGCCCGCGCCCACCGGCCTTTCCAGCCCGGGCGCCTGTACACTGCTCCCCCTCCCACCGCCCCTTCCCACATCCCGCCCTCCGTCCCATCCCGCCCATCTCCCAATCCCTGGGGAACCTCCCCCACACCTCTCGCCTGCCTCTCTTTCCCTCTCGGTCCCCTTGCCTACCCCAGCCCCACTCACACTGACTCACCCTGGCGCTATTTTTAGGCCCCCATCCCTCCCGAGCCGCACCAACCCAATCCTGGGCTTGTTTCCCTGGCAACCCTGGCCCTCGCCGATGCCGCCAGGAGTGGGTGGGTGGGTGTCTGTGTGGGGAGCGGGTGAGGGGATCTGGGGACATTGGGGTGGTGAGCCTAGGTGTGGTCCCCGACAGAGTAGCTAGCCGTGGGCGGCGGGGGCGGGGTGCCCTCCAGGCTCAATAAATGGGCCGTGAGTTCAGAGCGTGTCTGCCTGTCCCTCAGTCTGTCAGCATCCCTGGCTGTATGCCCCAGGCCTCTGGGCATGCCTCTGCCTGTGCTGCCCTGGGTGGCAGTTGGTGTCTCGTCTGGGCTCCCTGTCCCCAGGCTGTGGTGGGGTGATGCTGTGGGGACTGTTTATGGCCAAACCTTTTGTGGAGTTGGTTATGGAGTGGTACAGAGGAGTGGCTGCACTATAGTTCTGCTCAGTACCTGCCTTGAGTAAAGGATGGGGTTGCACTCCCTCTCAGATGGGGCTGGGGCCCTGGTTTGGCGAACCTCCTCAGTATTTTCCAACTAGGGAGGCCCCAGTTAGGGTTGGGGATGGTTGGAGAGATGGAGCTGTGTACATATAGGACCTGCTCCCTCTTCTCCACTCCTAGTCACCCCCACCCAGGGTTCCTCCACTCCAAACAATGGAAGCTAAGTATAGGGCTGGCCCAGTGCCCAGGGCAGAGGGGCCCTTCCTGCCGGATTCCGGCCCCTCCCTGCCAGGCTGGGCCCCCACTTGGCTGTACCCTCCCCTGTAAGGGGCCTCTTCCCAACCCTCCTATGTGGGCACTGTCTTCTACCAGATGTGCAACCCTCCCAGATGTGTAGGGCCTGCTTTTCTTTGCTATGCCAGGCCTACACTCAACAGAAGTGGGGGAGCATGGGGCATGGTTCCTCTCAGCTCTCTGTCCCTGGGCTGCACTGCAGTGGGGAAGGGGTTAACTTGCCAATAGGTGACTCACCGGTGGGAAGAGGAGGGGGCAGCGGTGGAGAGATAGCAGCCACATTGATTTCAGCCTTGATTTCTGCCTCACATTGCAGTCCCTGGGGCAGTGAGGTAATGGAGGGTCTGAGTCTGAAGCTGCATACAGAGAAGGGGGCAGTCACTTAATAGTCCCTCTGGTCGCCCCTACAGGCTCATAGCCAAGTGTCTGGCCCTGCAGTCTCTGGAGGTCAGAAGGCTATAGACCTCTCCTTCCCCTCTGGGCTCAGGTTACCTGATTTTTGCCCCTTCTCCATGCTTTCCCCTCTGCTAGTGAATGGGGCAGACTGGGATAAGGGTTTGTCTGCTGCTGTCTCTGACCCCACCTGTGTGAGAGCCCAGGTTTGGTCCATCTGAGCCTGTACAACCTTTACCTGCGCAGGTGTGACCCCAGGGCTCTACCTCTACTGGGTGTGGTCCCAGGGTCCCACTTGGGTGATCCAAGGCCTCTGCATCTCTGCCTCCTGGGCCTCAGACGCTTGCCTGTGTCTCTGTGTGTGCTCTCTGACCTTTCTGTAACCAGTCTCTCTGTATCACTGTCTAACCATATACCTGGACCTCTGGGAGTTGCTGCCTATGTCCGCCCAGAGTTTAAATTTTCAGTAGTGGGAAGAGCACTTGAGTTGGAGCCCTTGGCTGTTATGTCTGGCTGCATGATCTTGCACCATTCAATTTCTCTGAGACTCATTTTCTCATCTGAACAATGGGCATAACAAAGTGTTCCTCCCTAGTGGCTGTGAGGATTCAGTGAACAAAATAATACATATGAGCTCCCAGCACAGCAGCCTTAATGTTAGTTTCTTTCTGCCTCACCCTTGTCTGAAAGGGGTGGCTCCCAGCCTAGGGTGGTAGCCCATGGTGGTGTTCTATGGCCCCTTGCCTTACACTGTGAGGTAGAGGGTCCTGGGTGGCTGCCGAATGTCAGTGAATGGCCATGGCCTTCTTCTGTACATCTGAAGAACCAGGGTACTGAGGGTAGTTAGTTAGTGCTCACCAGGGTAAATTTGTATAGCGTGTGGGGTCACTATGATGGTGTCTGTGAGGGTTAGGCCTGTGTTGGGGATGGGAGTCCCAGGAAGGCCATCTGAAAGTGTGTAAAGACAGAAGTGTATGTGTGGTTGTGTATGGGGGATATGGGGTGTGTGATAGACTGTGAAGAGGTGTGCATAATCACTGTTTAGTATGTTGTGTGATTCATGTGGGCCAGTGAATGTGTGATGCGGATCTGCGTTCGTGAAATATGTACCACAGGGCATGTATGAAATGGTTCACGGGAAGATGGGTGAGAACCAATATATTTGATGGTGGGTGGGGAGTGATGAACCATGAGTGTGGGAGGTAGAACATATATGTGAGCAGGTGTTCAAGGTTTGTGACTTCGTGTGTGACTGTGAGTGTAAGACCGAAGGTACATGTGACGGTGGGGTGTGTATGAAATAATGGGTGTGGCAGGAAAAGTCTTGTCTATGGGGTGTGTGTGTGTGTGTGTGCGCGCGCGCGCGTTCACGCGCTGCTGTGAGAGTTGGTTTGAGGGCTCACGGGTGGTTCCCCAAAACCTACGCGCGGTTCGTCTGCCCTGAGAGGCCTTGCGCGCCCACGTGGGCTGGGCCGCGTGTGACCGTGTTCGTCGCGCGTACTGGACACACGGCACCACACAGCCCCTGGGCCTCCGCAGCGCGGCGCCCTGAACCGCCGCCCCCCTGGCTCGGCGCCTTTACTGCAGTGCGCTCGCCCTGCCTCCCTCTTCTCGCGGTCCCGCCCGGGCCGGCTAGGGGCCAACCGGAGCCTGCCCCGCCCTGCCCTTATTTGCATATGACTGACGTTCCCCCGGGCGGCCAATGGGGGTGGGCGCGGCGGGGACTGACCCGCGCGCGGCGGCGACAGCCAATGGGCTCGCGCGCGGGGGGCCGGGCTTGCGCGGAAGGCCGCGGGGGAAGCGGGGAAAGGGCGGGGGGAGGCGCGGCGGGGGGAGGGGAGCGCGTAGTAGTGGCGGGGCGGGGAGGCGGCGGTGGTTCGGCGCGGGGCTCGCTCGGAGCGCACGGACGCACGCACGCTGGTCCGTCTGTCCACCCGGGGCCAGCGGTCGACCCGGCGCTGAGCTGTGGGCTCGGGGCCCAGGAAGGCGGGGCGCCGGCAGCCGGGGAGCGCGGGGCCAGAGCCGTTACCCACCGGAGCTACGAGGGAGGGAGGGAGCGAACGAGCCAAAGAGCAGGGAAGGGAGGGGGCCGCCCCCGCGCACGCGCGCCGCGCCCCGCCCCACCTGCCCCGCCCGCCGGGCTCGGCGCGGGAGGAGGAAGAGGGAGGGGGCGGTGCCGATGGCCCCCGTGCCGCGCGCCCCGTGACGGCCCCCGCGCGCGCCGGGGGGCGGGGCGGGGCCGGCGCTCTCTGACCTCCCCCGCCCCCCGGGCGGCGGGAGGCAGGCAGCGCTGTGCGCAGGCGCGCCCGGCAAAGACCCCCCGTGTGGGGCAGCCAGAGGGGGGCGGCGGGGGGGGCATGCGGCGACGGCCTCCAGCTCCCCCCGGGCCCGAGCGGCGGCGGCGGCCGAGGAGCCGGCGGCGGGCGGAGCGGCGGCGGCCGGTGAGGAGGCGCGAGCCCCGGCTGGTCCCCCCCGCGCCGGACCATGTACTCAGCCCACAGGCCCCTGGTGCCCGCGTCCGGCGCGGCCTCTCGTGGCCTCGGCATGTTCGGTCAGTAGTGCCTGGGCCCTGGGACTCCAGGGGTCAAGGCGTCGGGGTGTTAAATGCGGAGTAACGGTGATAGGGGTATAGTAGGAGAATGGTAGAGGAAGAGTAAAGAGGTAATGGGAAAGTTAGATCTGTTGTAGTGGTTAGTGACGGCAGGTCGAGTGGTTAGTGACGGCAAGTGGGAGTGTAGCGGAGTGATGGGTGTGGGGAGTAACTGGGGTAGCCTTGGTGTTCGTTCAGGTGATGGAGCGAAACAGGTCCATTGTTATTGAAGTTGAGGGGTGCAGAGGAAGTGGCTTGGGAGTATGGATTAGAATCCGTGCAGCCTGAGACCTACTGGCCCTAGGTGTAGACTAGGCAGAGGGAAGAGGCTGCCGTTGAGTAGTGAGTAGGGCTAGGACAGGACTTGGGAAGTGAGAGCACTGCTTGTTCTGCGAGAACTCAAAAACAGGTGTTGGAGACTGGAGGGTTTGTGGTGAGCTCTGTGGAGAGAGACACTCAAGACCCTGGAGGGTAGTGCACTGGGGAGGAATTAGGAGGGACAGGACCAAAGGACTGTTCCCCATTGTCTGCTGTGCCCCTTCTTCCTCACCCAGCAGACGATGAGGAGGCCCAGATGAGAAAGATCTTTGTGAAGAGAGAGAGAGAGGGACAGTTCCAGGCCCCTGGGGACTGTTACAGGATGTGTGTCTCCAGGGCCCCAGGTGTAGGAGAGGGTCATCATAGTGTCTTGAGCCCCCTCCAGTGCTGGCCTCCTTATCCTTCTCTGGTTGCCTTAATGTCTGCTTTTTCTTTTGTTAGCCCTTTGCAGATTCAGGTCTTGAGGCCAATGCCTCACAGAGAGCTCCCCTACTCCTGGCTTCTGAAGGCATGGGGGGTAACCCCAGGTCAGGGGTCTGGATCAGGGGGAGGCCTGAAATGATGGAGACCAGGGCTAGGGCGTTTCCCTCCTCTCTTCTCTTTTCATCATCTTCCCTTAGCAGGGGCCTCCTCTACTGGTTCCACTTCCCCCAGGGAGCTGGCAGTAAGCGGGAAGCCCACTCCTAGCCTTGGCCCAGCCCAGGAGTCTAGCCAGCCACCCAGCTCCTGGGGCTAATGGTGGGACCTCTGGGACCAGCACCTGGTGAGGGAAGTGCCTTATTGTGCATATCCTTAAGGAAACACCTGACACTTTTGCCTTCCCTAGGCAGAGACTTATAACAGGCTTCTCCTCTGCCCCATTGTCTCTGCCTTTTCTTTGGAGTTTACCACACCCTCCTCTCTGGGATTGGGGGCTGGACCATGCCCTAAAGGTTTGAGAGGGAGGGAGGCTGGGAGGCCTCTTCATGGGCAGTCATTCTCTTTGGGGTTAGGGTGAGAGATGCTGCAGCTACCTGTGCTCAGCCCGTCAAGGGCAAGTCTGAGTTCCTGGGGCCTGTGGTAGGCAGAAGAAGGCAAGGGGAAAGACCCAAGACCCCACGCCTGTGAGTAGTGGAGGGAGGAGGGGAGGGGAGACCAGGCCATCTGGGAAAGAGAAAGGGAGTGTGAAGCTGAGGTGAGGGGTTATGTCAGATGACGACATGAATGCTGGGAACATGGCATGGCTGGGGGAGGGTCCCCAGGTTTGCTGAAGTCTTAGGGCCTTGGGAGTGTGGGTTGGCAGTTGAACATGGCCTGATTTGTGACAGGAGCCATTCGTTCCTCTGGCCTGGTCCCTGGTGGCAGGGCTGGTGGAGGTGGGGGAGGGCATCGGGCTGGAGAACTCTTTCCCTTCCCTGCTTCTGTTTTCTTTTTTATAAATCTAGAACCTTTCAGGGAGGAGTTTTTCCTGAGTGATGTCGCATGCACGAGCCCAAGAGGCTTGGGTAGGGGAAGGGGATGTAAAGGAGGAGTGGAGCCACCTCATCCCGGGTAGAAAAAAGCTGTCGGGGGTCAAGGCCAAGCTTTTCTGCTGCTCAGCTCAGCTCCTTCCCACAGTGTGGACAAACGTGGAACCTCGCTCCGTGGCCGTGTTCCCCTGGCACTCCTTAGTCCCCTTCCTGGCCCCCAGCCAGCCCGACCCCTCTGTGCAGCCAAGTGAGGCCCAGCAACCTGCCAGCCACCCAGTGGCCTCCAACCAGAGCAAAGGTGAGGGGTAGGGGGCTGTGGAAAGCCATGGGGACGGGGTTGAGGTGGCCCAAGAGCCCTCTGATCTGCCTCTCTGTCCCTAGAACCTGCTGAGTCAGCAGCTGTTGCTCATGAGCAGCTGCCAGGTGGGTCTGGGAATGCTGACCCTGGGCGGCCCCCTGGAGCCACGTGCCCTGAGAGCCCAGGACCTGGACCCCCCCACACTTTGGGGGTGGTGGAACCTGGAAAAGGCCCTCCTCCCACCACGGAGGAGGAGGCTCCTGGCCCTCCAGGAGAGCCCCGACTGGACAGCGAGACAGAGAGTGACCATGATGATGCGTGAGTGCTCTGAGGCTCGGGCCTGGGGGCTGGGATGGCCAAAGATATGGCCCTCACTGTCGCTGCCACTCCCTCCACAGCTTCCTCTCCATCATGTCTCCTGAGATTCAGTTGCCTCTGCCGCCTGGGAAACGCCGGACCCAGTCCCTCAGTGCCCTGCCCAAGGAACGAGACTCATCTTCAGAGAAGGATGGACGCAGCCCCAACAAGGTGCCTCATCCCCAGCTGTCCCCAGCTCACCCTGTGTTCACTCAAGCCTGTCTCACCAATCCTAACTGTCCCACTTGGGCGTGTGTCTGCTGTAGCGGGAGAAGGACCATATCCGGCGGCCTATGAATGCCTTCATGATCTTCAGCAAGCGGCACCGGGCCCTGGTCCACCAGCGTCACCCCAACCAGGACAACCGGACCGTCAGTAAGATCCTGGGCGAGTGGTGGTATGCCCTGGGGCCCAAGGAGAAGCAGAAGTACCACGACCTGGCCTTTCAGGTAACCCCTCCTCCTCTTAGCTCCTCCCCAGCTTTTTCTGGTGAACGGATGAGTGAAGGGTCTCTCTGCCTCTCTGCTAGGTGAAAGAGGCCCACTTTAAGGCTCATCCAGACTGGAAGTGGTGTAACAAGGACCGGAAGAAGTCCAGCTCAGAGGCGAAGCCTACGAGCCTGGGCCTGGCAGGAGGGCACAAGGAGACACGGGAGCGGAGCATGTCGGAGACGGGCACTGCTGCTGCCCCTGGAGGTTAGCTCCTTGGCTCGCCTGCCCTGCCATCTCCCTCCCTGAGAGCTGCTGACTACCCCCTTGCTTGCTCACCTACTACCCCAGAAGATTCTTTCTGCCCTGACATTTTTATTTGAGGACCCTTATCCACAAAGGAACCTGCAGTCGTCTCATGTGAAGGATCCAGGGAGGTCCAGAGAGATAAAATTCCTGAACGTTAATCTTATTACCAACTGCCCCTTACTGAGCATTTACTACATAGCAGGCAGACATCAAGGTAGTATAACCTCTAGGATTCAAAACCACACTGCAGGCTCAGAAGCAAAACCACTTGCTTGGGGGGTGGCTGGTTAGCTCAGTTGGTTAGAGTGCAGTGCTCATAACATCAAGGTTGTCAGTTCGATCCCCACACAGGCCGCTGATATGCGCCCTCCACAACTAGATTGAAGCAACTACTTGACTTGGAGCTGATGGGTCCTGGAAAAACACAGTTCCCCAATAAAAAAAGAAAAAAAATTTTTTTTAAACCCCGAAAGTCAGAAAAACACTTGCTTAAGGTCACATAAAACTAGTAACTGGTAGAGCCAGAAGTTAGCTTGGCTGGTTCCAGAGACCACAGTTGAAGCCCCTCATTGATGTTTCTATTGACTGAGGATGTCGTTGTGCCTAGCACTGTGCTGAGCCACTTTTCTGGAGTGATCCTGTCGGTTGGTCCACAACTCGGTGGGGATGTGATGTGGAAACAGGCTCGGACAGGCCAGCAGTTATTAGCTAGTCTATGCTACACAAACCTGTCTCCAGGCTTTCTTACTCTCCGAAGGGCTGCTTCCTGGGGAGCAGTGGACTTGCTCCTTACAGTCCCATTGGGAAGGGGATGCTGGGCTGATAGGTGGCATCTCTTTTCTGCTGGGTGGCCCAGGAATTCCAGAAATACCTGTGGGTAGCTTGGCCAATCCAGGTGACAGGCTTCCTGAATCTGCAGCGTTTCCCCCCTTTCACTCACTCTACAGTGTCCTCGGAGCTCCTGTCTGTGGCGGCCCAGACTCTCTTGAGCTCAGACCCCAAGGCTCCGGGGAGTGGCCCCTGTGGGGCAGACCGTCTGCACACAGTTGGGGGCCCTGGCTCAGCCCGCCCTCGAGCCTTTTCCCACAGTGGGGTCCACAGCCTGGATGGCGGAGACGTAGACAGCCAGGCACTACAAGAACTGACTCAGGTCTGGGGTCCAGGACACGGGGGCTGGGGAGACGGGCAGGGAGGGCTTCCCAAGGTAACAGCCCCGACTGAACTCTCCCTGCACCTGTCCTACAGATGGTGTCTGGCCCTGCGTCTTACTCTGGCCCGAAGCCTTCCACTCAATATGGGGCTCCAGCCCCCTTCACAGCTCCTGGGGAGGGAGGTGCCCTGACGGCCAGTGGACGGCCTCCACTGTTGCCCTCCCGAGCCTCCCGTTCTCAGCGTGCGGCCAGTGAGGACATGACCAGTGATGAGGAACGCATGGTCATCTGTGAGGAAGAAGGGGATGATGATGTCATTGGTGAGCAGTTGCAGGGCCCAGAATCCTGCCCAGGAGCCAGCAAGCTTAGGTTTGGAGGGTGGGCAGAGATTGGATCCAGGTTGTCAGGTCCCTGCCTTTTCTTTGCTCTTGCATTTGCTTATGATCACAGGCATGTTCAGTTCAGGCCCTACTGAGTAAGCCCAGCCCTGCCCTTGGGAAGCGCCTGGCCAGACAGGAAACCAGGAGGACCCAGGCATGGTCAGACCATTAAGCACACACAGTGTTAGGGGCTGTTACCCACATGCTCGGGCAGGTGGGCACATCCCGGGCTGAGGAACAGCCTTCTGGGACAACACTTACTATGGGCTTGGGGCAGAGCAGAGGCCAAAAGCCCGGCCTCCAGACTGTTCTTCCAGCCCTGCACTTGACTCCTTTGCCAGTGCTCTTTCCTCTGCTCCCTTAGCTGACGATGGCTTCGGCACCACTGACATTGACCTCAAGTGCAAGGAGCGGGTGACGGACAGCGAGAGTGGAGACAGCTCTGGGGAGGACCCAGAGGGCAGCAAGGTGAGGGCTTGGGACTTAGTGCTATCTGGTCTGGCTCAACTCCAGGAGGGGGCAATATCTGCTTCTGTATGTGTTGATAGAGAGAGTAAGGCCTGGAGAGGGTAAACTGCTTGCCCCGTGGGGAATTGTATCACAGCCTGGATGAATTTCGGCTGGCCTGGCTGCCCGGTGGGATGGGACTAGCAGGGTGTGGGTATCCAGGCTCACTGACACAATTATGTCTCTTCTTCTACCCAGAGCTTTGGCCGGAAGGTTTTCTCGCCTGTGATCCGTTCCTCCTTTACCCACTGCCGTCCGTCACTGGACCCTGAGCCCCCAGGGCCCCCAGATCCATCTGCAGCCTTTGGCAAAGGCTACGGGCCCACCCCATCCTCCTCCTCCTCCTCGCCTGCCTCTTCCTCAGCCTCAGCCACCACCTCTTTCTCAGTGGGCTCAGGGACCTTCAAGGCCCAGGAGTCAGGTCAGGGCAGCACAGCAGGCCCACTACGGCCCCCACCCCCTGGGTCAGGGGGCCCAGTGACACCTTCCAAGGCCACCCGCTTCCTCCCAACGGATCCTGCCACCTTTCGGCGCAAAAGACCTGAAAGTGTGGGAGGCCTGGAGCCACCAGGCCCCTCCGTTATTGCAGCGCCTCCTGGTGGGGGAGGTAGTGTCCTGCAGACACTGGTTCTGTCTCCAAACAAGGAGGACCGGGAGGGCAGCGGAGCCCGCATGCCCTCAGCTCCAGCCCCATCGCTGGCCTATGGGGCCCCAGCAGCCCCCCTGTCCCGTCCGGCTGCCACCATGGTCACCAACGTGGTGCGGCCTGTCAGCAGCACTCCTGTGCCCATCGCCTCCAAGCCCTTCCCCACCTCTGGCCGGGCGGAAGCGTCTCCAAATGACACATCAGGTGCCAGGACTGAAACGGGCATTGGGTCCCGGGCACCTGGGGGCTCCCCTCTGGGTGTCAGTTTAGTGTATTCGGACAAAAAGTCGGCAGCAGCCACCTCACCAGCCCCACATCTGGTGGCTGGGCCCCTACTGGGCGCTGTGGGGAAGGCGCCTGCCACTGTCACCAACTTGCTGGTGGGCACCCCGGGCTATGGCGCCCCGGCGCCCTCTGCTGTCCAGTTTATTGCCCAGGGAGCCCCTGGTAGTGGGGCCACTGCAGGCTCAGGAGCAGGTGCTGGAAGTGGCCCCAATGGGCCAGTGCCCCTGGGTATTCTACAGCCAGGTGCCCTGGGCAAGGCTGGGGGAATCACCCAGGTGCAGTATATCCTGCCCACGCTGCCCCAGCAGCTTCAAGTGGCGCCTGCCTCAGCACCAGCCCCTGGGACCAAGGCAGCGGCTCCTGGCTCTGCACCTACCACCAGCATCCGTTTCACCCTCCCGCCGGGTACCTCCACCAACGGCAAAGTCCTGGCTGCCACTGCACCCACTCCTGGCATCCCCATCTTGCAGTCAGTACCTTCTGCCCCACCCCCCAAAGGTGAGGCCTGGGCTGGGCAACACAAGGAATGGGACCACAGGCCTATTCGGCTCCCTTGTCACCTCCTCCTCTCTCACCTCTTGCAGCCCAGTCGGTTTCTCCTGTGCAGGCCCCGCCCCCAGGTGGCTCAGCCCAGCTGCTGCCTGGGAAAGTACTAGTGCCCCTGGCTGCCCCTAGCATGTCAGTTCGGGGTGGCGGGGCCAGCCAGCCACTGCCCCTGGTGAGCCCGCCCTTCTCAGTACCTGTGCAGAATGGTGCCCAGCCACCCAGCAAGGTAAGGATGAGCACCTTCGCCGTGGCCCCACCTGTCCCTCATTTCTCTCCTGGGTGGTGGTGTCCTAGGTGTTGGTTTCTGTCTCCCTTTCCGTTGGTTTTCTCTTCCTTTTCCTCCTTTTTTGCTTGTCTGGGGTCTCTCTTGCCATCTTTCCCTCAGCATCTCTGTGCATCTTGATTCTGGCTTCAGTGTCTGCAACCTCGTTCTTTTTCTATGCCCACCACCTTACCGGGTTTTTTCACTTTGTTCCAATACCAAGTTTTATGCTGCTTGTCTTTTTTTTTTGAGGGCGGTGTCACTGGCCCTCATATGTGGGACACGAACCGGGGCCGCTGGCTTCCCAAGCCAGCGCTTAACCACCGCGCCACTCGGCCTGCCCTATGCTGCTTGTCTTAACTGAGACCCACTCTCGCAAGTTCTTGGTCCTCCCCTGCCCCACTCTGGGTCTTCCACTCACTGTAGCCTGTGGGTGCCCTTGCCCACAGATCATCCAGCTGACTCCGGTGCCTGTGAGCACACCCAGTGGCATGGTGCCACCCCTCAGCCCAGCCACGCTCCCTGGACCCACTTCACAGCCTCAGAAGGTCCTGCTGCCCTCTTCCACCAGGTAATGACAACTGAGCCCTTACCTGGAGGCCAGCCCAAGAACGGGGGTGGGTGGGGCTGGCTTGCCTCACTCTTCCCCTTTTCCTCTCCCTGTGGCAGAATCACCTATGTACAGTCAGCAGGTGGGCACACACTGCCCTTGGGCACCAGCTCTGCATCCAGCCAGGCTGGAACAGTCACATCGTATGGGCCCACGAGCTCGGTAGCCCTAGGCTTCACCTCACTGGGGCCCAGTGGCCCTGCCTTTGTGCAGCCCCTGCTTTCAGGTGAGGGGCAGCATGGCAGGCAGTGTTGGGGATCTAGGGTGGGGCCGAGATAGCCCAGGCCCTAACTTGAGCCCCTGCCTCTCCTCCTTTTTCCCCTCTGTGCAGGCCAGGCCCCGCTGCTGGCTCCTGGCCAGGTGGGTGTGTCACCTGTGCCCAGCCCCCAGCTGCCTCCTACCTGCGCAGCCCCAGGAGCTCCTGTCATCACAGCGTTTTACCCTGGCAGCCCCGCACCCACATCCTCAGCACCCCTGGCCCAGCCATCTCAGGCCCCCCCAGGCCTGGTCTACACTGTGGCCACCAGCACCACCCCCCCTGCTACTACGATCCTGCCCAAGGGCCCACCGGCCACTGCCACTGCCACCCCGACCCCTACCAGCCCTTACCCTAGTGCCACAGGTGGGTGTTGGGCCAGCTCAGGGTGGGGTGAGTTGGGGAACCCAGGGGATGGGCTCCAGTCAGGCCTGACTCAGCAAATGCTCTTCTCCCCACCAGCAGGCTCCATGACCTACAGCTTAGTGGCCCCCAAGGCCCAGCGGCCCACCCCCAAGGCCCCCCAGAAAGTGAAGGCAGCCATTGCCAACATTCCTGTGGGCTCCTTTGAGGCAGGCGCCCCTGGGCGGCCTGGCTCTGCACCCCGGCAGTCCTTGGAGCCTGGTGCAGCCCGTGAGCCTGCTGCCCCTGAGTCTGAGCTTGAGGGGCAGCCTACAACGCCAGCTCCTCCACCTCCCCCTGAGACCTGGGCTCCCACTTCCCGGAGCAGCCCCCCACCACCCCTGCCTGCTGAGGAGCGGACCAGCACCAAGGCCCCTGAGACCATGGTGAGTGCTTGGCAGGCCTGGGGGCTCCTGCTGCTGCCTGGCCCACTGTCTGCCTTTCTGTCCTGCCCTTCCCTGCATGCCTGCATGAACTGTGCCTTGTTCCTCCTATTTAACTGTGTGATTGGGCCATCTCTAAGGCCCCGTCTCAGGCAGTCAGCATCCATTTCTTTGTTTCTGGGTGTTGCCCTAGCAAGTCTGAACCCAGTGTCCTCCATCTCCCTGCCATCCCCACCCCAGGCCAGCAAATTTCCCAGCACATCTTCAGATTGGCGCGTCCCTGGGCTGGGCCTGGAGAGCCGTGGGGAGCCTCCCACTCCTCCCAGCCCAGCCCCAGCTCCGGTCCCAGCCCCTGGTAGCAGCAGCGGCAGCAACGAGGGCAGTAGTGGCAGGGCAGCTGGGGACACTCCTGAGCGCAAGGAGGCGGCTGGTACTGGCAAGAAAGTGAAGGTGCGGCCCCCGCCCCTGAAGAAGACCTTTGACTCTGTGGACAAGTGAGCATGGGCTGGGGGCTGTGGTACAGTGTGTGGAGTTGGTGGCAGAGGGATCGGCTGCAGGCAGGGCAGGGGAGGTGACCCTGCCCACTCTCCAGCAGGGTCCTGTCCGAGGTAGACTTTGAAGAGCGCTTTGCAGAGCTGCCCGAGTTTCGGCCGGAGGAGGTTCTGCCCTCGCCCACCCTGCAGTCTCTGGCCACCTCGCCCCGGGCCATCCTGGGTTCCTACCGCAAAAAAAGGAAGAACTCCACTGGTAGGCAAACTTGGGACCCCCAGGGTAGGTTGGGGACAGACTGGGGCCAACTCTGAGCCTGCTTGTGTGACCAGACCTGGACTCGGCCCCTGAGGACCCCACCTCGCCTAAGCGCAAGATGAGGAGACGCTCCAGCTGCAGCTCAGAGCCCAACACCCCCAAGAGTGCCAAGTGCGAGGGGGACATCTTCACCTTTGACCGCACAGGTGCCGGTGCCTTGGCGGGTGGGACTGTGGGGGACCCAGGGCCTGCAAGAGGGCTGGGGTCTTGGAACCAGGGTTAGAGATGGGAGAGGTGGGATGGGTGTGGCTGAGAAAGGACAGCAGGTCAAGGGTGGATTCTAGAGTCCAACAAGCCCCTACATTGCCACGTGACCTTGGGCGGGTCCCCTTTCAAACCCCGTTGTGAAGTAGAATTCAGTGAGGGCTGGGTGGACTCTCAAGACACTGGTGTGGGGGTGGGGTGGCCAGGCTTCTGTAGTAGCCTTGACCGTGTTCCCTGCACTGCGCCCAGGTACAGAAGCTGAGGATGTGCTCGGGGAGCTGGAATACGAGAAGGTGCCATATTCGTCGCTGCGGCGCACCCTGGACCAGCGCCGGGCCCTGGTCATGCAGCTCTTCCAGGACCATGGCTTCTTCCCGTCAGGTAAGCATGTCTTAGAATCTTGGCGGGCACTTGGAGGAGATCTACCTGCCTGTCTCACCCTGCCTTCCCTGCCATCATCCTTCTGTCCCCAGCTCAGGCCACGGCAGCCTTCCAGGCCCGCTACGCAGACATCTTCCCCTCCAAGGTCTGTCTGCAGTTGAAGATCCGTGAGGTGCGCCAGAAGATTATGCAGGCGGCCACTCCCACGGAGCAGCCCCCTGGAGCCGAGGCCTCCCTCCCTGGACCGCCCCCCACTGGCACCTCTGCTGCCCCTGTCCTCGCTCCCAGCCCCGCTGGGGGCCCTGACCCCTCCTCACCTGGCTCGGACTCGGGCACAGCCCCAGCTGCCCCACCATTGCCTCCACCTCCAGAGCCAGGGCCTGGACAGCCTGGCTGGGAGGGGCCCCCCCAGTCCTCCCCACCCCCTCCCGGTCCCTCCACAGCTGCCACAGGCAGGTGAGGGGCCCTGAGGAGATCCCAGGACCCACAGTATCCCCCTCAGGACATGGACAGTATATAGATGGCAGGAATGTGGGGGCAAGATGGTTACCTCCTCCCCAATAAAGCCATTTCGTCCTTTCCAGTTTGGGGCGGAATGAGCCTGCTCCTCGTCTATCCCTGTCCCCCCACAGCCCCTTCCCTGTGATGGGGGACAGCTGAGGGGAAGCAGGGGTACAGTCTCCCTCCACCGAGCCCCTGTACATAACCTGGAGTGTGTTACCTTCAGACCTTTTCACTTGTACTTTATGCAAAATGGCTCGTGTGAGGGCTGCAAGCGGAGGGTAATGAGGGCCTTGGGCCACAGGGAGGCGCCTGTGGAGTAGGGGAGTTCATGTACCCCTTTTTTCCCTAGAGGGGCTGGACTCAGGTTAGTTTGGGAGTGGGGGGCTCCTGCACTTTGCCACAGGCATGGGGAGGGTTCTCTCCCCACCCCTCTGCCCTCCCAACTCGGGTTGTACTTTCTAAGAAGGTGATTCCCCCTACCCTTGTCCCCATCCCCAGAACAAAACATGTTGATCATGTGCAATATTTCTTACTGTGCCGAGAAGCCGCAATGACCGAGATTAAAGCTGTTTAACACACCTGTGTGGCTGCCCACTCTGAAGGGAGAAGGGATGTTGGTTGTACCAGTCCTGTTCCCAGATGGCCATGGAGCCACAAATTTCCCCTCCAGTGAGGAGGGGAGAGCAATGCCAGGACCATTTCCTCCCAACATCAGAGGGACCCCATGGGCCCAGGTCCCTGACTTAACTGTGGGCCTGGCAGCCCCTCTCCAGGCCTGGTGCTCAGTCCTGACACCTACTCGGCCTCTTCCCCAGCCATCCAACACACATGGACTTGGGAAGGCCTAGATGCGATGCTGCAACAGTTCAGAACCCTGGAAGTTCCATTTGGACCTGAGAGGTCAGCCCAGAGGTCGCACTAGGCTGGGAAGCCAGTCCCCCTCAAGTACTGTGCTGTCCTCAGTGACCCCTGCTGCCCCCATGTGGCCTGAACTAGCACTGCAGTCAGGCCAGGAGCTTCTGGGTTACACCCCTCTCAGCCTGTCTCCCTCTGAGACAGATATGTGTACCCTCTGTGGAGAGATGATTGTTGAGGGTGGGAGGATTGGCAAGTTTCCACAGGAAGTGGTATCTAAACTAGGACCAGAGCATCGGCAATTCCAGCCAGGGGAACAGCATGTGCAAAGATGGGAGGACTGCTTTGGGTGGGCTTTGACTATTGGGCCGCTGTTCCAGAATAATGGCTTCACCCTAACCCTATAGGGTAGTGATGGCAAACCGGTTTCACACAGTGTTACTGATTGGTAGTGCCTGCCAATCCACCTGACTCTCAAGAACCAGCGTGACTTAATGGCTTGGTGATGCCTGCCTTGGGCAGAAACAGAACACTGTGCAGAACTGCAGGGTCACAGATCAGGGCTGAGGTTGAGGTACTCAGATGGGCGTGGCCATAAAGCAGGAAATGGGTCGAGACTGAAGAAGGAGAATTTAATGTTGTGGGAAGGCAGATGCTTAGGGGGTGGGCTCTGGCAGGGGGACACCCTGACCCTGGTCTTGGGCTAGTAGGCGCAGAAGCAGGGAGTGCAGGGCCCTGCAGACTGGTGTGTAGCCCAGGCGAGTCAGGTGCAGGTAATCATACATGTCATGGTGGCTTATGGTGCCATCTGAGTGCACAAAGCCAGGGTCCGCATCCAAGAAGTGGGCCCGTGGATGGCCAGCCAGTGCCTCCCGTACTAGCTCGTTCACCTGTCGGTTTTTCTCACGAAGTGGGTTAGGATGCTGGCCCCTTGGAAGTAGACCCTGAGGAGGGACACCAAGATTTGTGAGAAGACATCCTACCAACATCTGGATCCAATCAGCATCTCTACCAAACTCTTCTCCAACCCCCACCATGAAGTCCCCAGCTGCGGAATATACCAGGGGTGGGAAACTGGAGGACTGGAAGGGTAGGTGTAGTGCCTGCTGTCCCAATTCAGCAACAACCTTCTAGATGCTAACATTTTCCTAGATATTGCTCATAAAAATGTTGACATAATGGCAACGGGTCAACTCCTCTTTCAGAGAAGAAAATGTCTCAGAAGTGATGGAGCCTAGATCCATCCTAGGAATGCCTGACAACTTTTGGTTCTTCAAGAGATTTTTTTTTTTTTTTGAGGGCAGTGTCACTGGCCGTCATATGTGGGACCCGAACCGTGGCCGCTGGCTTCCCAAGCCAGCGCTTAACCACCACGCCACTCGGCCGGCCCTATTCAAGAGTTTCTAACATCCCCAAATCTCCAGTGCTCCCCTGGGCAAAAGGTGCTAATTGATCCCTGAACAAGTCCTTATCCACAGCTGCTCTGATGGGTGTAGCAAGCTGCAACATGAAATTTTGCCTGAAAGCCACTGCTCTGTGCCAAGATGCCCAGAACTGTCCCAGCTGTGGTTACACCTGAGGGGGGTCTCAGACCACTGCCATTCTTCCTTTCCCGCCCTCCCCTCCTCTCACCAGCACCACGACCCGGGCCTGGGGCTGCCGCTCTTTCACCAGTTGCACGATGGCCTGGATGCCGCCAACCACCTGTTCTGCTGTGTGCCCGTGGTTGTTGGTACCCACCCAGACCACCACAATCTGTGGAAATAGAGGCATGAAGCACTAGTGAGGGGGCAGGCAAAGGGGGCTTTAGTTGCCCACTGAAGCCCTGCTCACCTTGGGCCGGATGTGTTCCAGCTCCCCATTCTCCAGCCGCCATAGCACATGTTGCGTGCCATCACCGCCAATGCCAAAGTTAAGTGCATGCAGAGGAGAGAAGAGCTCCCGCCATATCTGTAGGCAAGAAGTGGTGTGGGCACAGGGACACTGTCAAGCATGGACCACCACCTGGGGTCCAAACGTTAACCAAATATCATTATGGAAGAGCCTTGCTTCATGGAAGCAGTCCGGTTAAATTTCACCTTAAGCAAACCCCAGTATGGTCAAACCTCACTTCATGCAAACCTATATAATCTCCCGTTCACGGGATCCCCTAGAAGACAGACTCACTATGGAAACCCATTCTGCTTGAGTTATGCATTGAATCAACAGCTGAATCTAATTTTGAGGAAATCCACTGCGGTTTAACCTCTCTTAGTGGAAAGATAATCAAGCCCCCTCTGTAAAGAGCTATTACAGTTGTCCTTCACTTCGTGGAAAGGACAATAGCTTTGTGGAAATCCAAGTAAACAATAAAGAACCTCACCTTAGGCAATCTTGCAGGAAAGCCTCATTTTAAGGCTCACTATACACAATCTCGGCCTGACAAAACCAGAGAACACAGTTCCTTCTCAGCAGAATGTGGTACCTTACATGTTCATTCTGGGTGCTGGGAGTTATCTGGGGCTATTTCAGATACCGCAAATCCTGCCTGGCCTGAGGTCTCATCCTGGTGTGTCAGTGAAAGCCCAGGCCTGGGTGGGGCAGGAGGGGAAGGACGGGTCTCACCTCGCACTGATGCATTAACTGGACCAAAGAGTCCCCGATGAAGACAACTTCGGGTTCCTTATCTTTGCTGTCCGCCACGAACCGATGGTGCTTCGGGGACCAACGAGGGGAGTCAGTGGCACGCGCGCTCATGGGCCTGCCCCGCCCTGCTTCTTAGGCAGCACCACCCCAACTGCCCTCAGTTTCCCAATCAGGTACTGAGAGCCGCGCGAACCAGCTGAATTTCTGAGCCCCCCACCCCCACCCCGATTCCTGTGTCGCGGGTGGGTTCGCTCACCAGGGACATCCAGCGTCCGTCGCCCTGCACGTCCTGCACTGGCGTGGGCTTGCTGGCTGGGTTGTCTTCTCCGCTCATCTTGGAGCCGCAGCTTCTGCAAGATGAGGGAGCGAGGTCGGCCCTGGAGTGTTCCCGAAATAGGTGGCTCAGCCACGCCCACCCTTACCCCTTCAGGCAACAATGGACCTTCCGGACGCCCGCACTCCCGCGGTGGACGATGGCCGGTCCCGGGCGCCGCCTCCTCTCCAGGGGCGGAAGTCTTCACTTAGGAGGGGAGGTGGATCAGGAACCTTTGCTTCCCCCGCGGCGGCCGCGCAGTGAGCTCGTCCAGTGCGTCCCGCCCGGGTGCTTCCCACTCTTGCGCCTGGGCTGCGGCAGCTAGCCCACCCCAGCACCTGGGGATGGGAGGAGGCGAGACCATCCACCACCCGTGAGGGGAGGAGGAGGAAACCACCCTACTGGCGTCACCGGGTGGAGCGAACTATCTGAAAGTCCGAGAGTGGGCGGAGAAAAACTAGCGCCCTGCCTCGTGGGAAGAAACCATTTGCTTCAGGGTTAGAAATGCGAGGAAAAGACTACCTACGCGCGCGCGCGTGTGTCCCATTCACGTGGTGGGGGGAAGGGAGTGAGTGGACAAGTCCATTCGTGGATCCCTTGAAGGGGTGACTCCTATGCACCTGGCTAGGAGAGACGGTCCCATTTTTTACTGATGTGGGGGAGAGAAAAGGAAAATGGCAAAATGTGAAAATTAGAGGCTCAGTTGTAAGGAGACACTCTAAGGCAGAGCCAGGACTTTAGTGAGCCTATCTGCTCGAGGGCCTCCCCTGCTCAAAAACAGCAGTTTGTGGCATAAAATCTAAACTACATGTTTTTGCATTAAGACATCACTAGCCCTGCAAGGAGAGCTGAAGAAGGTGCAGAAAGAGAAGAGAAATTAGAGACTCTGCAAGGCTCAGGTCCAGCCTGGCGAACCTCCTGCAGCAGCTCATCTTGCAGATCTGTGGCCTCTGCTCCCCTTCCTAAACCTACTGCGGACCAACAACTTCAGCTGGGTGTGTCTGGGCTCTGAAACCTACATTAACAGCCAAGGCCACCTGAGGTTGAAGATCTTCCCAGATCTCCCTGTTCTAGGGGACCAGTTGGGGGAGTCCCACACACCCCTAAACCTGGCTATATTCCCAGATGGGACCTCCCTACGTATCTATTCATTCCTTCTAGGTAGGTTGATACTGAGATAGATTAGTCTTATTTATGTTTTGCCTCAATCCACTTAGTTGGAACAGAGCCTGACTCAATACCAAGTGGCTGCTCACTGTGGCTGCTTACAAGTGCTTGTTAAACCAATATTAAATTAGTGGTTAGATCCTGGCCTTGTCCCATTGTGTTGGGGGAGACAGATTCAGACACAGTGCTAAGAGAAGGATCAAGGTTGTAATTAAGGGAGGAACTGGGGACCTCTGGGGAGGAAGTAGAGAAGGACTCTGACAGTGAAGGGTGTCCTAGAAGGAGTAGTATCTGAATTAGGTTTTGAAAGATCATGAAGGTTGGGCAAGCAACATTACACAGGTAATATAGCTTATTGGGGAATGGGGAATAGCCTGGCATAGCCTGCTTAAAGTCTAGGGGGACAAGTGCAGAAAGATAAGTTGGAAAGGTAGAGAGGCAGTTCCTGAAGCAAAGATTAGCGAGAAACAAAGCTTCGAGGCATTCATTCACCAAGCGCTGGTTTTTGTTTTTTTTTTTTTTTTGAAGGCAGTGTCACTGGCCCTCATATGTGGGACCCGAACCGGGGCCGCTGGCTTCCCAAACCAGCGCTTAACCACCGCGCCACTCAGCCGGCCCCAGCCAAGCGCTGTTTTAAGTTAGATGTTAGCGCATTTCATACTTTCAGCAACGGTATGAAGGAGATACTATTACAAAACCCATTTTACAGGTTAAGACACTAAGGCTTGGAGCAAGTACGCAATTCTCCAAGGTTACACAGCTCAAATGTGGCAATCTGGGCGTTTGAATCTAGGTAATATAGCTCCAGAGCCTAGCTCTGAATGACGACGCTATACTGATTATCTATCTAGGTATGAAGTCTATCTATAACCACTGCAGACTGGCTGAGCACGGGGTATACCATGGTGCTTCACGCCTAGCCTTCTCTAACGCTCCAGACAGAAAGTCCGCCCATAAATGTCTAAACCAATCAGCATAAGGAAGGGGCGGGGCCTAGCCGACCTCTCAGCCAATTGGTGGTTGGGAGATTCCGAAGGACAAATGAGAGAAGCTTCCGAAAGTGAGGCTGGGAGGGATGGGGCTACAACCGGCAATCTAGGCCCGCAGCACGTGGCCTGAGCCTCGAGCCTCTAAGACACAGCTAAGGCAAAGGGCGTGGGAGGGGCATGCGCATGCGCAGGAAGCCTCGCCTGAGAGGGCCCCGGAAGAGTGCCAGGCGCAGTAGGCTAGGGTCGCCACCGAAAAGAAGCCATTGAGCCCTCACAGCCACGCGGGGTGGGCAGGGCTCCGGGTTCTTTGGGCGGGAGAAGGTGAGGTGCCCCTCCTCCATCTTTCCCTCACCAACCGCACCTCCCTTTACTTACCTCAACTGCCTCACATTTGCCTCTTCTCCAACCCCCCTCCCCCAATCCCCGTGACTGTGGTCCCAGTCTGTTATAGCTCTTCTGTCACCCTTTCTGTGTCCTTCAGGCTTTCTCTGTCCAACTTCTCTTCTGCTGTCACTTACTCCTGCCTTTCTTTCTTGACCATCTCTCTCCACGTTCTGTGTTCTCCAGCACCTCCTCAATCCCAGGATTTCTCTTCTGTCCAAAAATCCCTTTTTGGCCCACCAGGTCCCTCCGATCTCATGATCCCTTTCCGGTCACTGTTCTTTAGCTATTTTCCTCACATTCCTGTTCTTTATAACCCTTTCTGTATTCCCTAACAAATCTTCCCATTCGCCATGGCTCCCTTGACTGCACTCTACCCCTATGACTCCTCCCCTGACCAAGGCTTTTCCCATTCCTCTTCGCACACTTCCTTTCTCTCATCTTGTTTCTCTAAATAGTACTCCTACCTTACCCCAAACCATCTCTTCTCACTACTCACTTTTAGGTCCCTGACTATCTGCATGCATGCTGATGACTACCCTATTTTTATCTTCCAGGACACCATGGACCCCCGGGCACCAGCCCCCCAGCCTTTCCAGAAGTCCGAGAAACCTGGTCGGGTCCGCCGTTGGAAGACCAGGCGGGAGCGTAACGAGGCCCTGGTGGCCAGCCGCCGGCCATTGGCCCGTCAGGATCCTCCTATGGCCAGTCGGAATCCACCTTTAGCCCTCCGGGATCCCGTGGCCCCTACTGCCTCCAAGCTGGTGGTCATTACCCAGGGCCGGTTGAGCAGGGAGCACGGGGGTCTTTTCAACCACGAGGTGAAATCTCTGGATGTGGCACGGCTGCTTAGCAGTGGATCTCTGGATCCATTCACCCCCACACTCACCGCCAAGCCTTCTCCAAGCCCAAGTAAGGTCCGAGAATCAGCTTCACAGCCAAGAGGCAAGGAGAACCAGGTGCCTGGAGACTCCGGCCCAGGTCCACCTAGTCCTCCCAAGCTCCCTGATTTGGGACAGCTGCTGGCGGAACTGCAGTGCCAGCTGATTCTGCCACAGGCCTTCCCCAGGAGGAACCTAGTGCAAGAGGCCAGAGACGCCATCATGGGTACCTTACAGGCCTGCCATGGCTGTGTGCCTGACCTTACGGTGGTGCTCCGGGGCTGCCAGACACCCTTGTCAGGTGAGCCCACCTCCTGTTCTTCGTGTTCCCCTTCCCCTTGTCTGTTCTAGCTCAGCTGCCACCCATGCTTCTTTTCTTTGTGCCAGGGACCAAGCCTGAGGGCCCTGAGAGACGAAGCATGACACCCTCCTGGATCAACAGCCCTGAGCAGGCTCCAGGGGAGAGGAGGCAGAGGAGGCGACAGGGGACAAAGGAATTCACCTTTACCATGCCTCACACCTCCAGCACGCCCACTACACACAGGGTGAGCCTGGCACCACCGAAAGGTCCCTGGTTACCCCCATTGCCCTCAATGCCTTCGCCATCTGGGGCGGCCTGGGCCCCCCCAACAGCCTTTGACCTGCTGAAAAGCATCTGGCTGGTAGCCACACCGCCCCCTCCCCGGCCCTGGGAGGTTGGCACACAACAGCCTCTGCCTCACCTGCCATCACCCTTATTGCCCCGAACCTCTGCCCTGGACTGGAGTCCCAACCCTCCTATCCCGCAGACCAGCCTCTCCTGGATGGTGGCTCAGAGCAGCCCAGAAGCCTGGTCCTTTCCGCCCATGAGATTGTACTGAGGGGGCTAATGCTGGGATGGGGGCAGGAATCCTGCACTCCCAATCACCCCAATAAAGTATCTTCTTCATGGTCCTCTTGATTTTCAGTGAATGGCTAATTCAGGACAGCACCTTCCCTTAGCTCTGAGTTCTGGGTCCAAAATGGAGGGGAAGGGTCTGTCACTTATCACCTTCCTCTGGCCCGAGGGGCCAGTAGGCTGGAGAAACCTGGGGCTTCAGTCAGTCTAACACGTTCACCCACTGAGGCCAACTCTGTGCCCGACTCTGGGCTCTGGAGATGCTGGGGTCCCAGAGTGAGTGAGATAGTCTCTGAACCCAGTCTAGTGGTGGGTTCAAGCCGCAGTGGTTGCAACTGGGGGTGGGGGAGGGAGAAAGAGAGAGAGGGGGAGAGAGAGAGAGAGAGAGAGAGAGAGAGAGAGAGAGATACAGGGGCTGGGAAGTCCAAGGATGGAGTGTAGTCTCTGCCCCAGTGATGAGGGTGGTCTTAATAAAGGAGCTGACACAGACCCTTGTATTTTTAGTGATTTGTAGAAACTTGCTAGTAGAGGAGTAAAAGAACATTTCAGGCAAGGGAACAGTATGAGCAAGGCCTGGAGGAGGGTGAATAGGGGATGTAGGACCATTTTCATTCAGCGCATATCTGTAGACCATGCTGAGACCTAGAGTGTCACCTCTGGGCTGTGTGCCCTTGAGGGGCTCCTGGTCAGCGGAGCACAGGAACAGTGTGTGAGCAAGGTCAGGGCAGGAACAGCAGATGGCCTGAATATGGCCCACAGGATTTTTCTTTGGCCCATGGTATAGTTTAAAATTTTTGTTGTTGTTGTTTTTGAGGGCAGTGTCACTGGCCCTCATATGTGGGACCTAAACCGGGGCTGCTGGCTTTCCAAGCCAGCACTTAACCGCCATGCCACTCGGCCGGTCCTTAAATTTTTGAATCAGTTGCCTATTGTTATAAATCAGATAGTTTTCTTTTAAAACAGAATTGCATTTCTGGCTTCTAAAAACAAAAATAGAAGTAAAAAAGGAAAATGATCTGGCACCCCACCTATTATCCGCCGCCCTCCCTGCAAAAACTGGCTCAAGCCAAGTAGCAGAGGCCCCCTTTCATGGGATCCACACGCTCCCTTGAAAGTGTTTCATCCACTTATGTTTCCTGCTAGATCCCCTGGCTTAGAGAGTTTAAAAATGGTATTTTGAAGAGCAGCAAATTTTCTGCAGTAGCGGGAAGGGGTGAAGCTAGAGATATATTGGAATCTGATCAGGAAAATCAAACCCAGGGGCTTGGACACTGCTCTGTAAAGCTTTTCCAGGGCTCCCCATTGCCACTGGAAATCTAAGGTGGGTACCACCTTAGTTTGGAAGGGACTGGACTGGGAGATAACCGGGCTGTGACTTGGCTGAGGTCTTATGGGGAGAAAGTGGCAACGCTGTGATTTGAACTCAGGCAACTTATTTGAGTCTGCTTAATGAGCTCCTTAACAACACCTCTTTCTCACAGCAACCCAGTTGCACAACCTGGTAAGCAGTGACAGGACTCTGCCACCTCCGTGTTGTGTGACCCAGAATAAGTGTTTTCCTCCTCTGTCTCTCTGTGGGCATGTAATAGTGCAAGGGGTCTGGAACGCTGGCACCTCAGGTGGACCCAGCAGGGGATGGATGGCTTGGGGGAGTTGGTGAGCAATTACAGAGCAGTTTGTGGACTAAATTGTGGGGAGGTCAGGACAGAGTTGGGGTCTGGGAGTTGTGGGCCCGTTAGAGATGGCAGTCTGGAGGAGGCACTGGCTTGGGAGAAGATGAGTTTAGTTTAGGATACCGGGAGCCGGAGGTATCACAGAGACTCCCAGAGGGGAGCACTGCGGCTGGGTCTGGATGGAGAGGATGGGAAAGGGGCGTCCCCTCCCGCGGGGATTAGAAAGGGGCCCGACTGGGCCATCTCGGAGAAGGGGGCGGGGAGCGCGGCGCCCAGCGGCCCCTTTAATCGGGGGCGCGCGCCTGCCGGCCCGCGCGCTCTCGCCGCCGTCGCCGGGCCGGAGCGGGAGCCGGAGCAGAGCCGGGGCCGGGGCCGGAGCGGGCGGAATGGAGCCCCCGCGCGCACCCGCTCTGCGCCGCCTGCTGCCGCCGCTGCTGCTCCTGCTGCTGCCACTGCCCCCCCGCGCCCGGGCCAAGTACGTGCGGGGCAACCTCAGCTCCAAAGAGGTGAGCTCGCCGAGCCCACCCCAGCCACCCGTCGTGCCCCCCGGGGAAGGGAGAGACGGGCGGGGGAGAGGGCCGCCTCGTCCCATGCTGCCTCTCCTGGTCGCACCGTGAGATACGCAGGGGTGGGGGCCGAGGTTGATGGGGGACTGGGTCAGGGTTGAAGCCAAGGGGAGTCGTGGGGTCGAGAGGAGACTCGGCGGTGGTAGGAGGGACATTGAGGTCAGAGCTGGGTGGGGAGCGGGGCTGGGTTAGGAGAGTCGGAGTTTGGGGTGGGGATGAAGGGACGCCGAGGTGGTGCTGAAGGGACAGCACTTTTCACTCCGCAGTGAGTCCATGCTCCTGCTCAGGACCAGGAGAGGGCCTGAAAGGTTTCACAGCACAGGGTGTTCTCTGGGACCATCGTGGGGGGAGTGTGTGGATAACTGGGGGGATGTCAGCCGGATGCTGTCTGGGACAGAAAGTGGTGGGGATGAGGATCTGGGCCTCCAGGGTCTTTCTCAGAGTGCCTGGGAAATGGGAAAAGTGGTTGAGGGAAGGGGAGGAAACTTGGGGGTGGGGTATCTGAGGCAGGAATCCTGGACTCAAAGTGAAGGGATCACAGAAGAATTTTGGAGTGACTTGTTCCCCTTATGCTTCTTGGGAAACCAAGTACTGAGGGTAGGGAAGAAAAATTAGGGGGGGTCTATAGAGCCAAGGAGAGTTCTCAAAGGACTCGAAAGAGGGTCTGACTGGGCCCCTTTTCCAGGACTGGATGTTCCTGACGAGATTTTGTTTCCTCTCGGATTATGGCCGACTAGACTTCCGTTTCCGATACCCTGAGGTGAGCCTTTCCCACCAAATCTTACCCTGAAGCTGGATACTCCCTTGGCCTCCTAAGGCAAGGGCTACCCCAGCTCCTCACACTCCTCCAAACCTTGAAATCTCTGGGTCTGCAGGCCAAGTGCTGTCAAAACATCCTCCTCTACTTTGATGACCCATCCCAGTGGCCAGCCGTGTACAAGGCAGGAGACAAGGTGAGGGCTGTGAGCAGGTTATACAAGAAGGGAAGAAGGAAGGTCATGGCTGGCCAGGGAGTGACCATGTCCCTGCTTTCCCCAGGACTGCCTGGCCAAGGAGTCAGTGATCAGGCCTGAGAACAACCAGGTCATCAACCTCACAACCCAGTATGCTTGGTCAGGCTGTCAGGTATGGGCCCAGCCTAGGGGAGTGAGCAGGTGAAGGTCAAAGGCCTGGGGGCAGCGCAGACTGGCTTCAGCCTTCTCACTCCTCCCCAGGTGGTGGTGGAGGAGGGAACTCGCTACCTGAGCTGCTCCAGCGGCCGAAGCTTCCGCTCAGTGCGTGAGAGGTGGTGGTACATCGCAGTCAGCAAGTGTGGGGTAAGGGGCTGAGCTGGCCACCTGGACTTTCTCCTCCTTGCCCTTCTGCTGACCCCCTATCTGCCCAGAGCCCCCCCCCCCTTAGGCTTCCACACTCCCCACAGGGAGATGGGCTGCAGCTGGAGTATGAGATGGTCCTCACCAATGGCAAGTCCTTCTGGACTAGGCATTTCTCGGCTGACGAGTTTGGTGAGCATATGGGGACCCAAAAGCCAGGATCTTTGAGGGAGCCGAGAGCTGGGTGCCAGCTGAGGGACACCCAGCCCAAATGAACTGTTTCCTCCTTCTACCACATGGACAGGAATCCTGGAGACAGATGTGACTTTCCTCCTCATCTTCATCCTCATCTTCTTCCTCTCCTGTTACTTTGGATGTGAGTCCAGCACATGGTGGGGGGAAGTTAGGAGATGTGGGGGGCAAGGGGGAGATGAAATGCTCTCCCATCCTGTCTGTGAACATCTTATCCCTACCCCTGTTCTAGATTTGCTGAAAGGTCGTCAGTTGCTCCACACAACTTATAAAATGTTTATGGCTGCAGCAGGAGTGGAGGGTGAGGTTTAGAGTATCTCAACTTTTGAGTTCTGTGAAAGTAGGGACTTGGGGCCCAGATACAGAGGACTGAGGGAAGAAGGGCTGGGAACCTGGACTCCTGGGTCCTGGGAGAGGAGGGCTGGGGGCCTGGGCTCCTGGGTCTGAGGGAGGAGGAGCTGGGGGCTTGGGCTCCTGGGTTTGAGGGAGGAGGGGCTGGGGGCCTGGGCTCCTGGGTTTGAGGGAGGAGGGCTGAGGGCTTGGACTCTTGGGTTTCCTAGGAATCAGTGGGAGTAAACAGTCTAGAATCCTGATGGGGACGGAGGAGGGTTCTGGTCACCCAGATCACAGTGCTAGGAAGCAGGGATGCCCCAAAGTTGGTTTCTGTCCTTTCCTCTCTCTGCCCATCCTCCCCTCAGTCCTAAGCCTCCTGTTTTTCTGCATCTACTGGGGCCAGTATGCCACTGATGGCATTGGCAACGAGAGTCTGAAGATCCTGGGTGAGAATGACAGGGGCCCGGGTGGGCACTCGGGGATCCTCTGCGACTGTGTCTGAGCCGTCCTCTCCTCCCCTCTCCCAGCCAAGCTGCTCTTCTCCTCCAGCTTCCTCATCTTCCTGCTGATGCTCATCCTTCTGGGGAAGGGATTCACGGTGACACGGTGCCCAGGCTGGGTTGGGAGGGAGTGCTGGGGAAGGGAGGTGGCTGGGCTAGGGAGTAGGGTTTGGTGGGTAGTCACCCCCTCCTTCCTGACGGCCCCACCCTCGCCATCTCCTCTCATGGCCTGCCGCCAGGGGCCGCATCAGCCACTCGGGCTCTGTGAAGTTATCTGTCTACATGACCCTGTACACCCTTACCCATGTGGTGCTGCTCATCTATGAGGCCAAGGTGAGTCCCACAGGCCACCGCCGAGGTCCTGCCTGCTCCCCCAAAGCTTTTGTGGCCTCCTCCACCTGTCTGCTAGTCCTTCCTCACATCCCATTCCTGGTGCATGCATTCTCTCTCTCTCTCCCTGATTTCCTGCCTTCCCATCTGTCTAAATGCATTCCTCCCCTCTTCTCTGTCTCTGAGTAGCTTCTTCCTCCTCCCTGTCTCTCACTGTCTGTCTCATTTATGCCCAATGTCATGATCAAGATTTCAGAAGTCACACAGACGTGGATTCCACTCAGGCTCACCCACTTCCCAGCTGGTTGACCTCGGGTGATGGCCCTCCTCTCTGGATTTGTTAGCTCCTCTAAAATTTGGAGGGTCTTACCCACACCAGGGGCTCCTCTATGGCTTTATAGCACCTTGACTTTCCTTTAGCCAAAATGCTTCTCTTAGCCTCAGTTTCCCTCTCTGTGAAATGGGGTGATCCTGAGACCTCCCTCACCGAGTTGATACAAATGGAAAGCTTCCACATGGTGGTGTTTACTCGCTATTGGGCTCATGGTAGCAGATGTACTCTCTTCTTTTCTTTGTAATCTTCGTTCTCTACCTCTGTATGCATCTGTCTCCATCCTTCATTCTCCTGCTACTTTTGTCCTGACCAAGTACTCTGCCCCCTGGGTGCCCAGGGGTGGGGTCTTGGGTCCCTGTGTGGAGGGCAGGAGTCCAGGGCTATGAAGAACCCTCTCCCTCGGGTCCAGTTCTTTGACCCGGGCCAGGTACTATATACGTATGAGTCGCCAGCGGGCTACGGGCTCATCGGGCTGCAGGTGGCAGCTTACGTGTGGTTCTGCTATGCCGTGCTCGTCTCCTTGCGCCACTTCCCAGAGAAGCAGCCCTTTTACGTGCCCTTCTTTGCTGCCTACACCCTCTGGTGAGATGTGCTGGGCCCCCAACCTATCCCTGCCTCCTGTCCTGGGCTCCCCAAAAATGGCTGTCCTTAACTCAGACCCTCCTCAGTGAGGCAGATGGGCTTTCAGGTCATGAAGCTGTCACCAGAGTCTGCCACTACTCATTGAGTGACCTGGAAAAAATTACTTTCCCAAAGTTAAAAAAAGAGTGCCTCTGGTTGTTTACCTATAGTTTGTCAAGAGTATATCCTTCAAGGAGTTATCTTGAGAATGAATAGGGCAATATATTAGGGCTTCGTGTCTGGCACATAGTAAATGTTCAATAAAAACTAGTTGTAACTTTTATTGTTCAACATAATATAGCAGTAAAGTATGCAGATTCTAAGCCAGATTGCCTGGGTTCAGATCACATTTCTAAAGCTGGTAGACTGTGTGACCTCACACACATCAATTAACTTCTCGGCCTCAGTTTCTTCACCTGTTTAATGGAGATGGAAATTGTACCTGCCTCATAAAGTCAATGTGAGCATTAAATGAGTTTATATATGTGAAATGCTCAGAAACAGGTCTGACATGTAGTAAGTCCTTAGTTGTTATTAGCATATGTTAACCCATTCATCAAACATCTATTGATTTCCTATCAGGTACCAGAATATGGGGTGGGGCAGAGCTGAGTTCAATTCAACCTAGTCCTTGCTCCCCAGAATTTCCCAGGCCAGTGGGATTCCTGCCTCCTTTTTACCTCTGGTTTCTGAAGGTCACACTGGCTTCCCTCCCATTTGGGACCCACCTGGGGCCTGTGTGTATGCATGGCAAGGGAGCGGGGACCACAGGGTGGGGTGGAGGGCAGGGGCAGTGTCTCTACCAACCTAACTCATCCCCTTCAGGTTCTTTGCGGTTCCTGTCATGGCCCTGATCGCCAACTTTGGTATCCCCAAGTGGGCCCGGGAGAAGATTGTCAATGGCATCCAGCTGGGGATCCATCTGTATGCCCACGGCGTGTTCCTGGTGAGGATGGACATCTGGTGGGGTGGGAAACCTAAGGGTGGTGGATGCATGAGGCTTCCCACCCTCGAATGGCCTGAACTGCCTCTTCTGAGCTCTTGATCCATTTCCTTCACTTCATCCCTTCAGTCATTGAACAGACACTTATCAAGAGTTCCTGCAGGCTACTGGACTGTGTCCCCCAGGCTCCACCCTCTTCTATTCCTCTCTCCCACCTTGTGTCCTGGACTCTTTTCCCAACCCCGTTTCTTTGCGCCCTCCACATTCCCATTTTTGACCCTGTGTCCCTAGACTCTCGTTTCCCTCGTATCCCCACTGCCTTCCACAAGCCCCTTGGTTTCTATTCCACCCTTCCCCCACACATATTCTCCTATCTCTGCTGCTCCATCACAGGCCATTGTTCAGGAAGAAGCAGCTGGGGTGGGCCAGGCTGGGGCCCAGAGGCATAGAGCTGAATGGCATTGGGAAGGTACCATCAGCAAACCTCTTCTTTGCCCTGGTTTACATCCTATCTGGTCTTCCGGGTGACAGTTCTTATATTCATTCATTCATTCATTCATCCATCCATCCGCCAATCATTCAGTGGGCACCTATCTAGAACCAACCTCTGTTTCATGCTAGGAACACCCATATGCATTTATTCCTGCCCTCTTTTTAAATTGTCAGAGCAGCTCCATGACAGAATAGATAATAGTCATTGGACCCACTATATAGAGGGGAGAAGCTAAGGCTCAGGGGGGAGGTGACCTGCCAGGACTCTATGGCCTTTGGTGGCAGGACAGGGACTTTGAACCCAGTCCTTCTCCAGCAGACCACAAGATCTGCCATGAAAGGGAACCAGACAAGGAAATAAGGATCACCGAGGGCCCCAGCTGCTGATGCTAGGGGTCCACCATGCACTCTATGTAGGGAAGGTACTCAGCCACTCAGCAGAGGTTCCCTCATCTGCTACCCCAGAGCCTGACTTAGGTACAGACTCATCTTCCAGGGACAGTCCATCTTGAGGTTTTGCAGAAGTTAGAAAGGGACAGGAGGAGAAATGCAGAGAACCCACCATGTGCCGGGCTCTGCACCAGTGGTTTTCATTTCCACCCTCTCCTCATCTTTCCAACTAGGCACTGTAATTCCTTTTCCCCAGTTAGGCTCAGAGAGTTTAATCAACAGGGCCCCAGATCCCACACTCAGTGAGCTGTGGGGCTGAGAGGTGGGGTGCAGGCTCAGAACACTAAAAGCTGTGTGTGCCCTTTCTGCTGTATTTCACCTTCAGCCGGTTTCCTTCCTAAAAACGCACACGTTAGCTCAGCACTGCTGCACTGCTGCCATTCCACTGCTCATTGGTTTCAGCTCCTTGTTCATTTATTTAGCGCCACCTCAGAGGGGCTGTGCTAGGCTTCCTGGGTGCAGTGTTAGCGTCCTACCCAGTCCCTGTCTTTCTAACAGACTAATTGGGAAGACATCTCTACATTCAATCAATATTTATTGAGAGCTTATATGTACCAGGTACTGTTCTAGAAGGTATTGGGGAGTCAGCAGGGAACAGAGCAGTCAAGCTCCTGTCCTTATGGAGCTAGCATTCTGGAGTCTATCAGTTGCTGTGCAATTTAATTTTATGTGTTTATGAGAATATGCTATGGTTTTTGCTGTCCAATGATAGCTACTATCCACATGTGGCCACTGAACACTTAAATGTGTCTAGTATGACTGAAAAACAAAAATTTTAGTTTAATTTTGGTTAACTTAAATTTAAATAGCCACATATGGCTAGTGACTTTCATACTAGACAGTGCGGGACGCTGAAGCTTAACTAGCCAGTGATAATTCAGTGATGGGGCTCTGATGGAGGAAAGCACGGACAGTGGAGCAAGAGTTGTGATGTAAGAAAAAGGTCAGAGAGCCCAGAGGAAGCGCCTAATCCCGTTTGAAGGGTAACAGGGAAGCTTGGGAGATGTCAAGTGAAGGGGAATCTGTAGGATCCCATGTTTATGGAGATAGCCCGAGGCCTGGACAGTGCTTCTCCAACTTGCACCTGGCCCCTCATACCAGATCATGACACGCCCATCGGCGGCCAACAAGAACTTCCCGTATCACGTGCGCACGTCGCAGATCGCCTCGGCCGGGGCCCCGGGGCCCGGAGGGAGCGAATCGGCGGATAAGGCCTTCCCGCAGCACGTCTATGGGAACGTGACGTTCATCAGCGACTCGGTGCCCAACTTCACGGAGCTCTTCTCCATCCCCCCGCCCGCCTCCTCCGTAAGCCCCGCGCCCCCGGCGCCCGAGGAGCTGCTGGCGCCGCCCCTGGAGTACCTGACCCCGCTCCCGGCCCCGCCGCCGCCCCCCGCGCCCAGGCGCCTGAGCCCACCCCTTGCCTTTCGCACGCCCCGAGCCCCCACGCCGCGCCGCGACCGTCCCCCGGCGCCCGCACCCACCCTGCCGGATTGGGTCCTGGCGCTGTTGCGTACACCTCCACAGACGCCACGCGCCGTGCCCCCGCCGCTCGCCTTCCGCGGCTCTCCCCCGCCTCCCCGGCCGCCGCCGGAGTTCGCCCCGCGCGCCCCGACGCCGCCCCTTGAGTACCTGGCCCCACTGCCCAGGCGCCCCACCACCCGCTCCTTCCCTGACTGACACAGGCGCCCACACCTCGGGAGGGGGGTCCTCCGTGGGGAGGGGGACGGGCCTTCGGGGCCGCATCTGCCCCCCATTGGTCCCGGACCGCCTCTGACCCTGACCCCCCTCCCAGGCCGGGAAGCAGGTGGAGGAGACGGCGGTGGCGGCGGCGGTGGCCCCGAGGGGCCGCGTGGTGACCAGGGCCGAGTCGGGCGCGGCCTCCCCGCCCCCTCCCACTCGGTTCCCCAAGGCGGCCGACCCAAGCTGGGATGGCCCGACGCCACCCTACCAGCCGCTTGTGCCCCAGACGGCGGCGCCGCACACCGGCTTCACCGAATACTTCAGCATGCACACGGCCGGGGGCACTGCACCCCCGGTCTGAGCACCCCTGCCCGCCCCTCCCTATGGGCCGTGCGCCGGGCCCCCGCCGGGCTCCGGACGCCCGCTCTATCCCGGCCCCAGGCCTGGGGCCATCCCAGGCCTTCCCGACCCTCCCCACCCCGCGCGCCCAGGTAGGGGTGTGCAGTGTCCCGCTCTCCCCCTACCTACCCCGACTCTTTGTGCCAAACGGTCCCGCGGGAGCCGCTCTCCCCGTCCCCTCCCTCAGCCCCTGCCCCGAGCAGCGCCGGATTCTGGGCTCCCGCTGTTCCGTGACCTCCGGCCCCCTGGCCCCCTCCGAGACCTCTGACCCCGCCGGACCCAGGAACACCAGTGACGATCGCCAGGACCCTGCCCGTGACGCTCCAGGATTCTGCGACCCCGAGCCACTGCCCCCGGGACGGATATTGTGAAGCTGGTCTCGACTCTGAACCCTTTCCTTGGATCTCTGTGACCTCGGACCCGTGCTGCTCTGTTCACCCCACCTCTATTCCGAGGACCCTCCCTCAGGTCCCCGGCCGAAAGACTTTTTTCCCTTCTTGCCAAAATAAAGAGGATTCATTGAGTTTTTAGCTATAAGATGGCCTCTTTTACATCTTGATGGTGCTCAGAGACGCGGCTGAACAAGAAGCGTTACAGGCTCGGGACCTCTGTGAAACGGAATTTTGGGAAAGGCCTGCATAAGCTGACCTTTATGTTGACCCAGAATCTGGGAACACTGAAGATGGAATCTAGCCCTTACTGCAGCGCTCCTTTATTTTCACCTTCTCTTACCCAGTCAGCGGTAGAGGCGCCCTCCAGTGGCACAGGCTTTGCTCAGCCACCCGCACCCGAGTTTGGGTTACGGTTTTAACATTGCGCATGTGCAACTCTCTCTGCGCAGACCAAGTTGGTCACTGCTGCACATGCGTCTGGGAACAAATAGGCGGGGATGCTCCCGGAAGTTCCCGTTTGTGGAGGGATGGGGTTGGGTGCTTCGTAGTCCTCCCAGGGCCGCTCTGACCTGCGGCTCCGCGACTTCTCGCCTCCTCTTCGTTCTCCCTCCCACAGCGGCCGCTCGGCCCCGCCCCCTCGCCCACCCAGCGGTCTTCCCAGGGCCGCTCTGGCCCGAGTGTCCCCTCGTCTCTTTGATCTGGCCTATCCGACTCCCGAGGGAGGCGCGGGTGGGTGAGCGAGGAAGTGAGTCTATGGGGTCCGGCCCTAAGCCCCTGAGGACGGGCTCCGCCTCTGGCCCCCTGTCGCGCCCCGCCCCCGGCTGGAGTCTCTCCTGGACCATCTGGGCCCGGCCCGGCCCGGTCCGGCTATAGGGCTCTTCGCCCTCTGGAGACCCACGCGTCTCTAAGGTCCGTTTTGACCTGCATAGGTCCGCGTTTATAATTGCTGGACACCATTTATGGAGTCAGCCAGCCTATGGGGGCCTGTGTCTATAAGGGACTCCCACGGTCCCTAGGGGTCGGCCCCGTCCATAGCGACCCCATTTACAGGGCCTATCATGGGTCTATAGAGCCCACCCCTTGACTTCCAGTGCCCGTCCCTTCGCGGGGTTTGCGACTCCTGGATCTCCCCGTTCTACACGGCCATGTCCCGTCCATAGAGGTCGCATTTGCAGGGCCTCACGCTGGTGGAGGGTCCGCCCGGGTCCGCGCCTTCTGTAAGGGTCAGTGCGGGAGGCGGCGATGGCCCTGGGCCGGGCTCTGGTCGCTGCACTGGCTCTATCTTTGGTTGTGCTGGGGCCGCTGTCCCCTGGGATCTGGGCGGGGGACTGCAAGGGGCAGCGGCAAGTGTTGCGGGAGACGCCAGGCTTCGTGACGGATGGTGCGGGCAACTACAGCGTCAATGGCAATTGCGAGTGGCTCATCGAGGGTGAGTGGGGCCGCGTGGGTCACACACCCACACATTCGCTAATAATTCATTTGTGTACTCATTCATCCACTCACCACATTCCCAGAGCCTGGTTCTGGTCCAGGCCGTTTGCTCTAAAAAGCAGCCAACCTGGGCCCTGCCCTGGAAGGCCTTGAGCTCTGGTGGGGGAGTTACACCGAGACCCAGATGGACAGTTACAAAGCCAGAGCATCAGTGAGTGGTATTCTGAATAATTGATAGGAACTGGGGCTCTGAGCCCAACTATCTGGCTTTAAATTTGGGTTTCACTTCTTACTAGCTGTGTGCATTTGTGCAGGTGGCTTCTTTTCTCTGAGGTTCAGTTTTCTCTCCCCCCAAGAGGGGATAATAGTAGGTACCACATAGGGTTGTTGAAATGAAATGAGAACAGGTATTTAACGTGCCTGACTCAGTACATGGTATTAGGATTATTACTGTTGTTATTTTTTAAATACTTCAATAATGTTCCCCCCTACCCTCGTCATCCATGTGCCAGATACTGAATTTGCCACATAGCAGAGACCAATGCAGTCCTAGCAACCCCCAGTGACCTGGGGGGAATCCAGTGGGGGAGACAAACACATTAATAGACAATGATAACCCAGAGTGATTGGAACTGTGATGAAGGAACCTCACAGGCCTGGGGGAGCCCAGAGGAGGTGCCTGATCTTGGAATGGGAGAGAGGTCTTCCTGGAGGAGGACATGTCTGAGTTGAGACCTAAAGGGCCAATAGGAATCAGCTAGGAGGAGGAAGAGGAGGAGGGTTGTAGAGCGAGGGAACAGCTTGCGGAAAGGCCCCAGCCCTATCCTCATGGGCTCCCAGTCCAGTGGGGGAAACAAACCCACCCCCAGGGAGTGGGGAGCCCAGAGAAGATGTCTGATTTAGCCTGGGTGATAGTTGAGACCAGAGGTATGTGTAGGAGGGAGCAAAGGGGCATTGTAGGCAAGAACAGCCCGTGCGAAGGACTGGACGCAGAAGGGTGTGCTGCTTTTGAGGAACTAGAAATGCAGTGTGCTAGAACGAAGAATACAAGAATATAAACCATGAGCCAGAGGCTGGAGATTGGTGGGAGGCCCAGGGCGTAGACCTTGTGATTTTGAGCTGTGTCCTGAGGGGGGTAGGGAGATGGAGGAGAAGTCCAAAGGCAGTGGCCAGAGAAGTCCAGGAAGGCCTCTCTTGGCAGTGGATGTAGGAGCTGACCTCCAAAGAGAGGTGGGGGTCCCCCAGAGGAGGTCCTGGGCAAAGGCCAGAGGTGTGACAGGGCCTGGATCATGCAGGGCCTCCTTTTGCAGGCTGTGGAGCTTGGTCTTTATCCAGGGACAATGGAGAGCCATGCAAGGATTTTGAACAGGGAAAGGACATGATCTGATTTATGTTTTATGTATTATTTATCTGTGGCTGTTGTGTGGGGGTATGAAGCTTGTTTCTTGGGAATGTGTGTCTGTCCCCAGCTTGGGGACCATTCCTATCTGGGGGGTGAGAACAGAATTGGAAGTTTGTGTATGTGTTGGGGGTATAAATCATCCTCCAGCTTTGAAGATCCCCAGTGTGCTCAAGGCTGAGACAGAAGGAGGTATAAGGTCGGGTAGATGGGCCTAGGGGAGTGAGAAGACTCTTCTGGGAATCACAGAGGAGGAGGCACTGGAGTAGAGTTCTGAAGCATGCATAGGAGTTTACTGGGTGAGAAAAGGGTACAGCCTCTATGAAGACAAAAGAGAGGCTGGTGTGTCTCAGGAGCCATGTCTAGGTTTGGCTGGACTGTTGACTTGTAGGTGAGGAGGGCACCAGATGCAGGAGAAGAAGGGCCTTGAATTTCATGCTGAGCAGCTTGGCTTTTCTCTTGGGACTGAAGGAGAGCACAGAAGGATTTTGAGCAGGAATGGGGCTTTGCTCTCAGGCTAGGTGGAGGGCAGACTGGGAACCTGGTGTGCTAATCTTGTAGGAGAGGATGAGTTCTGACTGGGGTAGGAGCTAAGGAGGTGGAGAGGCACAGATAACACTTAAGAGATGTTTGTGGCATTTCACTAATGAGACTTGGGGACTAACTAGCTGGCTGCTGGGGTAAGGAGGAGTCTGGGAGACTTTCAGACTCCCCTTTGGTTCTCATCCTTCCCAATGCCTATCACCTATAAGAACCAACACGTTCCCCTATTAAGAAACAAGCCACTGACCATGTTCACAGTTTATCGTACCCGGTCCTCATACATCCCCACAAATAAGAGGCATCTGCTTTATTTATTTATTTATTTATTTTTTTGAGGGCAGTATCACTGGCCCCATATGTGGGACCCGAACCGTGGTCGCTGGCTTCCCAAGCCAGCGCTTAACCACCGTGCCACTCGACCGGCCCAAGAGGCATCTGCTTTTGAAAAGCAGGGGATTTTGTGGTTGGATCTCTGTTTAGGATAGCACTGCTGTTGGGCCTATGATGGGTGGAACCAGGAGACCTTGACCTTAGGAAGGAACTTGGGGAAGGGAGATGGTCAGCTGGCCTCCAGCAGGCACTTGACAAAAATGTACTTGTGTGAGCTTTATAGTTTAGTTGAGGCTGGTAAGACTCTGAGAGGTCTGGTTGCCTAGTCTGACTGAATGGTTCTTCTGCATTCCCCAGGCCATGGCTCGGGGTCTGTTGTGATGTTCTCCCGGGCTCTGGTCAGAGCTGAGGGAGAACTGCCAACTTCAATATTCTGTCTTTTGTGCATTTCCTCATTCCTTCATCCAGCATTCCTCAGCCCTTGCCCAGCAGCAGGCCCTGTGCTGGGCAATGTTGGGGAGGGTCCCCAAAATGAGCTAGGTCCAGGCCCTGCCCTTGTGGGCTTCCTCTGCTGCAGGGTGACAGACCTGGACACAGATGGTCCTGGCCCAGGAAAATGAAGATTATGATGGAAAGTGATAGCCTTGAAGAGGGGCACCTAACTCAGCCAGGGGGCATCAGGGAAGGCTTCCTGGAAGAGATGGGGAGATTTGCTGGTAGGAAGAGAGACTGTGCTGCAGACAGAGGGAGAAGCTTGTGCAAAGGCCCAGTTTCTGACAGAACTGTAAGCAACAGGGTGATGTGAGACAAGATGAGATTTCCAATGCCAGGTTAAGGAGCTGGATTTTCTCCTGGGGATGGCGGGAGCCATAGAAGGCTTTTGAGCAGGTGAGGGCGAGGGCCAGATGTTGAGTTGGGAACATCCCTCAAGGACCCATATCAGGGTGAGACGGGAAGCGAGGAGGCCAGGAAGGAGGCTGGATCAGTGGTCCTGGCGAGAGAGGATGAGGCCTGGGCTGCATGTTAGAGCTGCCATCTCAAATCTTCACACTAGTCTTCGTGGATGGGGAAAATTATCCCCATTTTACATCAAGGAAACTGAGGCTCAGAGAGCCCACGACACTGGTCCAAGATCACACAGCTAGTGAGTTGTGGATGAGTATACAGATGAGTCTACTGAGGGGCTTGGGGAAAGAGGCTGGCCCAAGGTCCTCCAGCAGGCCAGCAACAGAGATCACACTCAGGTCTCCTAATTTCCCTAGCCCAGAAGACTTCCTTGAGCCCCTAGTGTGAGATGTGAAATGAGAGAACTTTCTGGAATCAGAACGTTCTGTCAGAGAGCAAGAATCGTGACAGCACTAGGAGTAGTGGCACTTAGGAAGTGTTAGGCCCCATTAAGCACTTTACATGCATTATTGCCTGTCACGCAGACGCAGTCAGGTATCAGCTGGGGCTGCAGTCATCTGAATACTCACTTGGGCCAGATGTCCAAGACAGCTCCCTCTCAGGGCTGGCAGTTGCTGCTGGCTGTCAGCTGGAAGCTCAGCTGGGGCTGTCAACTGGGATGCCTACATGTCACCCCTCATGTGGCTTTGGCTTTCATAGCATGACAACTGTGTTCTGAGAAGGAGCATTCTATGAGGCCCAGGTAAAAGCTTCCAGGCTTCCTGTGATCTTGCCTCGGAAGTCCCAGAATGCCACTTCTGCTGATTGGTATTGGCCAAGCTAGTCTCTGAGGATCTTCCCAGATACAAGGGTTAGGGCATTGGCTCTCACCTTTTGATGGGAGGAATGGCCAAGAAGTGTGAATCCACCACAGTACCATTATGTCCCCACTTGACAGATGAAGAAACCAATCCAGAGAGGTTAGGTGACTTGTCCAAGGTCACACAGCTAGTAGCTAGTAAGTGGCAGAGCCAAGATTTGAGCCTAGGCAGCCTGTCTCCAGACTCTGTGCCCTTAGCTACCCAATAAACAGAGATGAGGACCTGGGTGGGGCAGAGAGGAGCTGAGGGGGTGCTTCAAGTTTCAGCCTTTGTCCAGGGGAAAGAAACGGCCCTCTTCCCTCTGAGCTCTGTTTGGCTTGGAACAGGGTACCCTCACAGAGGCCCTTTTCCATCTGGGAGTATGCCTCTCTGCTTGGGCCTCACCCCTAATCCCCAGGCTTGGGTGTGTCTGAGGCTCAAGAGTAAATGGGAACAGCTTTGTGTGACCATTGGGATGGGCTTCCTCTCTCGGCATGTCAGTTTTCCCATGGGAACAGTGCGGGGGTGTTCAGCCTGATCTCAGGTGCCCTTTCCAGGGCCGATACTGCAATTCCTTTTCTGAGCTTCTGTCCCTCTTGCTGTTGCTGCTCTGACCTCCCTGGACTATGAGACCAGGTACCCCTCTAAGGCAGGGCCCAGGTCTAACTCATCTTTGGGCCCCCAAATCATGCGGAGCAGGGCATGTGTTCTTGGGTGGGCTGCATGGAGACATGTGGAGAGGGTCCACATCTGAGTCCGGCCCCTCTGTTTTCACCGTTCAGCGCCGAGCCCCCAGCACCGAATCCTGCTGGACTTTCTTTTCTTGGACACGGAATGCACATATGACTACCTGTTTGTGTATGATGGGGACTCCCCCCGTGCGCCCCTGCTTGCCAGTCTGAGTGGGAGCACCCGGCCCCCGCCCATCGAGGCTTCCTCAGGCAAGGTTGGTGGGACCTGGCCACGGGCAGCCACTGGATGATCTCCATGCAGTGTGGGGGTGAGGGGGTGGATGTAGACCGGGAGGGACAGAAACAGCAGGAAAGACTTGACATCAGACAGAAGGACATGGGCACTGAGAAAAGTGGAGAAAGACAAAGGAGGTGGGGATCCCCACCTTTGGGGGAGTGGGGTGGGGGTGGGGCAGGAGCGGACCACCTCCTAGTCCAGTCCTGGAGCCCTGCCCGCCTGTGTCTACAGATGCTGCTGCACCTCTTCAGCGATGCCAACTACAACCTGCTGGGCTTCAACGCCTCCTTCCGTTTTTCCCTGTGCCCGGGGGGCTGCCGCAGCCATGGGCAGTGTCGACCCCCAGGGATGTGTGTCTGCGAGCCAGGCTGGGGGGGCCTTGACTGCGGTCTACAGGAGTGCTCAGCCTATTGTGGTAGCCATGGCACCTGTGCATCGGTGAGCCTGTCCCCAACTGTGTCCTCCTGGGGCCTGATCTGTGACATCTGCTGCTCCCATCTCCTGGATCTGACCACCCCTGCATGAAGCTCCCCCTCCCCCCCCTCGCCATGACACTGACCCCACCAGGGACCCTAATCTCACCTACAGCACTGCCTTCTCTTTCCAGATCCCACCTCACCTGTTATTCCAACCCAACCCCACCTTCACCTGGGGCCCCTACTCTGCGCGAGCCCATTCCTGTCTTCATCTACAGCCCAACTCTCACCTGGGAACCTTCCCTCTTTCCTCTTGCCAGACCCGACTCCATCCTCCTACCCAGCCACTCTGTCTGGCCTTGGGCCCCCAGCCATGACTTGGACTTTCAACCACTGACCTTGGCTCTAAGCCATGCATATCCATCTTTGAAAGTGGTTCATGCCTTGTGCCCTCCCTGCCTTGACTTCGCCAGATCTGAGCTCTTCGAGCTCAGGCTGACATTGACCTTACCACTGTCTTTCTTGGCTGACCTTTCATTTTTCTCTCTGGGTCGCTCTTTCTCTCCTGGTCTGTCTTTTCTCCACCTCTCTGCTCTGGTTGTGTCTACGTCCCTTCTTTCCCATGTCGGCCTGTTTCCTTCCTGTCTCTGTCTCTCTCTCTCTTTGCCTCTCTGTCTCTTTCCCTCTCTCTATTCCTGCCTTTGTGTCCCCTTCCCCACAGCCCCTGGGACCATGTCGCTGTGAGCCTGGCTTCCTGGGACGTGCCTGTGACCTGCACCTGTGGGAGAACCAGGGGGCTGGATGGTGGCACAACGTGAGTGCTGGGGACCCCGCCTTCTCTGCCCGTGTCGGGGCAGCCGGTGCCTTCCTGTCCCCACCGGGGCTGTTGGCTGTGTTTGGAGGTGAGCAGATGTGGTGTGCCTCTGGGGACTGGAGGCCTGACAACCTGTGGCCGGGGCTTGAAACCGTCTACCTTCCGCAGGCCAGGACCTCAACAGCGCCCTGGGCGACCTCGTGCTGTACAACTTCTCTGCCAACACCTGGGAACGCTGGGACCTGAGTCCTGCCCCGGTATGGACCCCGCTTCCACCCTGCCTGCAGGCACCTGTCCACTCTGTCAGTCTCAGCCAGAGCCCCCAGAGCTCCCCCTTCACCCCACAGCACCCTCCCTCCCCCAGCCTGCAGCTTGATCTGGGATCATCTGCGCATCCATTTCTGCTCTCTATTGCATTTTCTCCTGTTTTCGTTTATCTCCCTTTCTGCAGCTTATCCTTCTGTGTATCTCCTATCTCTCTCTCTCAGTCCATCTCTCCGTTTTTGTCTTCGACTCTTGGTTTTTGTCTCCTCTCTGGGTTGTACTTCTATTTCTCTCTGCTTTTCTGTGACATTTCTGTCTCTCTGACTCCACCTCTCTTATTGGGTTTGTCTGTCTCCCCTCTGTTTTTATTCACGTGTATCCATCTTTCTGGGTCGGTCTCTCTTTTCTCTTTGCATATCTCTGTCTTATCTCTGTCTGTCTTTCTCTCAGTGTATCTATCTTTTTCTGAATTTATATTTGTCTCTCTCTGTCATTCTCGGTGTTACCATCTGTTTCCCTTTCCATCTCTGTTTTCTGGTCTCTTCCTCACAGGCTGCCCGTCACTCCCATGTGGCTGTGGCCTGGTCCGGCTCCCTGGTGTTGATGGGCGGTGAGTTGGCTGATGGCTCCCTCACTAGCGATGTATGGGCCTTTAGCCCCCTGGGCGGGGGCCACTGGGAGCTCCTGGCACCACCTGTTTCCAGTTCCATGGGGCCACCAGGCCTGGCAGGTCATGCAGCCGCCCTAGTGGACGACATCTGGCTCTATGTGTCTGGTGGCCGCACCCAGCACGACCTCTTCTCCTCCGGCCTCTTCCGTTTCCACCTTGACAGCATCAGTGGGGGCTATTGGGAGCAGGTGATTCCGGCAGGTGGGCGGCCCCCTGCTGCCACCGGCCACTCCATGGTATTCCACGCCGCATCTCGTGCCCTACTGGTTCATGGTGGACACCGGCCCTCCACTGCCCGGTGAGTGACCTGTCCCACCACCCCTGCCCTGCAGGGCCAGGCCTGGCCCAACACCTGGGCCTTTAGTCTTTTACGTTCTTTGCCCACTGATAGACTCTTGCAGTCATTCAGTCACTCCTGCCTTCCTTCCTTCCATCCTTTATTCACTCATTCACTCCCTCGCTCATTCTCTAATCTTTCACTCAATCAGCTGGTCACTTGCTTCTCCACACATTCCCACCGTCTGTCCTTCCCACCAGCCTCTGCTTGGTGTCCCACCCTGGCTAGATTATTGGGGAACCCTGACATGAGTCCAACCTGGGTCCTGCCCATGGGAATCTCTAGTTTTGAGGACATATAACCCAGTCATAGCAGATCTCAACCCTGGATGACCACTCAACTCTTATAGTGCAGAGGAGGGAGAGGGGCCCCTCCTGCCCTGAACTCCTCCTCTGCCCCACCCCTGTAGGTTCTCTGTGCGGGTGAACTCCACGGAGCTCTTCCACGTGGATCGGCGTGTGTGGACAACCCTGAAGGGCCGGGATGGGCTTCAGGGTCCGCGGGAGCGAGCCTTCCACACAGCCAGTGTCCTGGGCAACTACATGGTGGTCTATGGTGAGGATGCTTCCCCGATCCTGCCCTGATCCCCGAGCCCTGGCCAACCCTGAGCTAAGGCTCTTGTATGAGTGTCCCCCACTCCCCCAGGCTTGCTAGCTCTGCCCCTTTCTTCCTTTCTCAGGGGGCAACGTGCACACCCATTACCAGGAGGAAAAGTGCTATGAAGATGGAATCTTCTTCTACCACCTCGGCTGCCATCAGTGGGTGTCAGGGGCTGAGCTTGCCCCACCAGGAACCCCTGAGGGTGAGTGGCTCCTCTGTTCTCTGATTGGCTCCTGAGGGTCACACTTACCCCCCACAGCGAATCTGGTCTTTGGACAGGAGCCACTGCTGTCCTTGTCAGGGTGAGCAAGACATCCTGTGAGAGTTGGCTTAAGAGGCAAGCCTGTACTGAAGACAGGGCTAGGGCATTGTTGCCATGGAGATGGGAGGCAGTAACAGCAGCATCAGATCTAGGTTCCAATCCAGGTTTTGCCAGTTTCTAGCTCTCCCGGGGAACTGCCCATGAAGAAGCAACTTTTTCATGGTCACTTCATGGATAAGTGGCAGAACCAGGATGACTGGCCCCAAAGAACCATCTGTACGCATTGAATCTCTCTGTGCCTCAATTTTCCCATCTGTAAATGGGGATTATAATAACGCCGAAGCCACTGGGCTGTTGTGAGAATAAATTGAGATGATGCATGAAGAGTGAAGACAGCCTAGCGGAGGGCTCAGCACATTTTCTTTCTAATAGCAGCCGGAGTCCTGGGGCAGGGCCAGTTGGCTCACCTGGAAGCGGGTGTGGAGAACTCTTCACTGTTTTTGTTGGTTTTGTTTTGTTTTGTATTTAGCTAAGCCATCCTGCCACCTGTTGGCAGCTCAGTGGCAGCTCAACTCAGGCCGGAATCAAACTGGCGACCTTGTTGCTCAGAGCTCGCACTCTTGAGTGAGCCCTTAACCAACTGAGCCACTCTGCCAGCCCCAGAAAACCTTTCAAACTCATTAGATCAGAGACTGTTTTGATAACTGGAAGAAAGCCACAGGCCCTCTCCTCAGAAAGACCTTTATATGCACAAAGTGGGCATATCATTTCAAGGGACTGTCTGTTCTCCCACTCCACTGAGCAGAAGAGTGAGGACAGAAGACAAGAATAAGGAAAGGATGTTAACACTTAAGGGGTGGACAGGAGAAAGGGTCCCCAAAGAACCCGATGTGACCATCAGGGATAAAACTCGGGCTTGGTATGCAAGACGTCTGATCCAGGGCTCCTCTACCTGTCCCTGCCCCTCTTTAAGCTTCCTTCACTAGGCAGGTGAGAGTGTGAGGTTTCTGCAGGGGCCTCATCCTTCTCCATAGTTTGTGATTCCTTAGGCCAAGTCCCATGTGCTTACAGAGCATACAGGTCATCAAGAGGGTGGTGGTGGTGGTGGGGAGTCACCAATCACTGACCTGTCAGTGAGGACTCTTGATTATAAGTGACAGAAATCCAACCTGACCAACCCAACCAGCTTAAGCAAAAAGAATGTCTTGGCTCACTTGAATGAAAACTTCTGGCTTCAGGTTGGGCTGGATCTAGGTGCTCACATGGCAGCATCAGCCATTTCTCTCTCCAGCTCTCAGCTGGGTTTACTTCATTCTCTTGCAGCCTTGTCTTTGGCGGATGATCATCAACAGCTCTGAGGTTATATTTTACCCCTTTAAAATACCCAGAAGAGAGAGAGTACCTTTTTCCCAAAGAATTGTAGGAATTGAGTCCCATGCCTGAACCAATCACTGACACTGATAGATCTGGGCCTAAAGCCCCATTTTTGCCAGAAGCAGAGATGGCTCAACTTGAGCCTTGTGGACTGAGAGGAGGAGAGGGTGGCTTTCCAGAGGAAAGTCAGAGGCTGCCACCAAAAGGGAGGCTGGTGCCCAGGCAAACAAAAACAAGTGAGAGCCAGGCAGCCTGCTTTACAGCAACCCAAGGGCGGGATGATGGTTCCATTTATAGAGAAGGAAACCCAGACTCAGGAAGTCATGTCTCTTGCCAAAGGCCACACAGCTAGACAGCAGTTGATCCATGATTTGAACCCAAGTAAGTGTCAGAACCAGGATTTTTCCGACCCCAAAGGTCATGCTCTATCTGAATTCTTACATGGGTACGGGTGTGGGAACCCCAGGGGAGAAAGGACTAGAGCTGGTGCAGGGCCAGGCAGGCTGGGAGGGTTTCCGTGGGCAGGTGGGTTGAAGCAGGAACTAGGAGACTGGGCTGAGCACAGGAGAGTCGGGGCCGGGGACCCGTGAAGGTGGGAGGGAGATTGGGGGGTCTTATGTCCTTGGGGTTTGTATTCTCCTAGGGCGAGCAGCTCCTCCCAGTGGTCGGTACTCACATGTGGCGGCTGTGCTTGGTGGCAGTGTCCTGTTGGTGGCTGGTGGGTACAGTGGCCGGCCCCGCGGGGACTTGATGGCCTATAAGGTTCCCCCCTTCGTGTTCCAGGCACCTGCCCCGGACGTGAGCACTGCGGTTATAGGGAGAGGGTGGTTGGGTAGCATGGTTCCCACAGATGAGAGAGAAAGTTGGGGGGGGTCCTTGAGAGAAAGAGTGGGGGTTTCTAGGGCCATGAGAATAAGGAGGTCAGTCCCCAGGTTCAAGGAAGGAGGAATGGAGGTCCCTGGGGCTGAGGGCAGAGGGGCAGTGGTCCCTGGGACTGGAGAGGATTGGGTGGGGGATCCTCAGGGTGCTGAGCAGTCAGGATTCCCTGGGATGATCAAAGTGAGTGGGGACATGGGAGCAGGTCCTTGTCTGAGGAGCCCCCATCTTCCACCCCCATCTCTCTACAGTACCACTTGGACTATTGCTCCATGTACACGGACCACAGCGTCTGCTCCCGAGACCCCGAATGCAGTTGGTGTCAGGGGGCCTGCCAAGCTGCACCACCTCCTGGGACCTCCTCTGGAGCTGTGAGTGACTCTGTCCCTTAGCACAGAGAGCAGCCCTCAGTGTCTCCCTCTGCTGAAAGCAGGTGGAGAAGGACTACCCCCTCCACCACCCAGGAGACTTGTTTTCACACCTAGGATGACTCCTGGTTGCTCACCCCTGAAATTTAACCCCCACCACAATCCTTTTGAACTTATCTGAACCCAGATCCCCAGCCCCTGTCTTCTGGATCTTTTGCATTCTAACCCGGCTTTCTATTTCCTTTTCCAATTTCCTGACCCCTTCTACTCTCAAACTCCTGAATCTACAGCCCTTCCCGGATCCCTTAAGCCCCGGTGGACAATAACAATAACTCCTGTCCCCTCCCTTTCCTGTAGTGTCCAGCTGCCAGCTGCCTAGGCCTGGGCCGCCTCCTAGGTGACTGCCAGGCCTGCCTGGCCTTCAGCAGCCCCTCAGCTCCTCCCCGGGGGCCTGGCGCCCTGGGCTGGTGTGTGCACAACGAGAGCTGCCTCCCTCGGCCTGGTGAGTGACCAGTGGCAGTGTGGAGGGGGCAGCGCTGCACCCCACACTTATCCCCAACCCCCACTCTCCTGTCCTCACACTTACCCCCAACCCCACTCTCCTGTCCTCACAGAGCAGGCCCGCTGCCGAGGGGAACAGATCTCAGGCACTGTGGGCTGGTGGGGGCCTGCACCTGTCTTCGTTACGTCCCTGGAGGCCTGCGTCACCCAGAGTTTCCTTCCTGGCCTGCACCTGCTCACCTTCCAGCAGCCACCCAATGCCTCCCAGCCTGATAAGGTGGGGAGCTGGGGACGGGACCCAGTGTGGAGTGTTAAGCTGGTCCTAGGGTTTTTGTTTTACAAATGGATCTTTATCTCTTGTGTTTACCCCGTAAGTCTTTACATTCAAGGGTCTGATTTTTCATACTCAAGACTACCCTAACTCTCCTGCAAAGATCTATTTGGATTTCTTTCTTTCTTTTTTTTAAAAGATGTTATTGGAGAAGGGGAATGGTGTGTTTTTCCAGGACCCATCAACTCCAAGTCAAATAGTTGTTCCAATCTAGTTGTGGAGGGCACATCTCAGTTAAGTCGAGTAGTTGTTTTCATTCTAGTTGTGGGGGGCGCAGCCCACCATCCCATGAGGAAATCAAACCAGCAACCTTGTTATTCAGAGAATGCGCTCTAACCAACTGAGCTAACTGGCCACCTCTGGATTGTTTTTTTTTTTTTTTTTTTTTTTACTTGAGTCATCCTGCTACCTATTGGCAGCTCAGCGGCAGCTCAGCTCGGGCTGGGCATCGAACTGCTGTTGCTCAGAGCTCAGCTCACACTCTTGAGCGAGCTCTTAACCAACTGAGCCACTCGGCCGGCCCTTGGATTTCTTTTTTATATTCTTCCAGAGTCTATGTATTCCAATGCAAGTAAATGTGACTTTTAATCATTTTTATTTCTTGCACAAAAAGTAGTATACTGTCCACCTACTCCCACTTACATCCCAGCAACCTTCCCATAAGAGAATGGAAGAAATACCCTCTTTTTTTTTTTTTTTTTTTTTTTTGAGGGCAGTGTCATTGGCCCTCATATGTGGGACCCGAACCAGGGCCGCTGGCACCCTCATTTTTTTTTTACAGCTGCATAATATTCCATTTATTTTCTAATGCTGTGGTACTGTAGTTTATTTAAACAGTCTCTCATGAAGAACACTTGGGTTATTCCATTTGTTTGCAGTTACAAAAACACCTACTAGCAATAAATCACATCATATGCCCATCACTTTGAATGTTAGATCTGGGCACCTTTTTGAAAAAAAACTTATGTACTAGTTAATTATGTAACAGAGGACATGATACATAGGGTGAGGTCCAGAAGGGTCCTGAGCACAGGAGCTTTTGTTCCCACAGAGTTGGGGTGGGACACCCTCCTGGCACATGGATGTATTCGCTCACCTGGAAGTTCTCCAAACCTTGTGGTTAAGGGATTTTTTTAAAATCTGGATTCCTGAGGGTTTAGGTGGAGAGGTAGGCATTGGGGAAGAGGACTCTGAAGTTAGTGAGAGGTGGGGATGAGCAGGGGCTGGGACCGTGTTATCCATTGTCTGAGTTGGCGTCCCTGCTCTCCTCCCAGAGTTATCCTGGGCAAGCAGCTTCCCCTGCCCCTGGCCTCAGACTCTCTTTCCATAAAATGGGAAAGGAGCCTGGGTTGCTTGATCTTTTCTGGCTCTGATGTGGCCTGACGGGTGTGGGGACTGTGGGCCATTTAGAAATGCACTCACGAGTACCACCCTCCCTGGCTAGCACAGGTCTTGATTGTCCGCAGCACGACCATCACTCTGACACCCAGTCCAGAGACCGACGTATCCCTGGTCTACCGTGGCTTTATCCACCCACTGCTGCCGGGAGGGCCCGGCGGGCCAGGGGCTGAGGATGTGGCTGTGTGGGCCCGCGCCCAGCGCCTACACGTCCTGGCCAGGATGGCCCGTGGCCCCGACACAGAGAACATGGTGAGGGTGCCTGGGACACTCAGGGGACTGTTTATGGCTAATACGGGGCTGGGCCATATGGTGCAGGGAAGACTGGGGAGAAATCAGAGGCAGGAGATGTATCCTTCATGGGGGAAGGGCCCTGGGGTTTCCAGGTGTGGACACAATTTTGGGGGAATTTTGAAGCAGGTAGGGAAGGTCCATGTTATCAAGTCAGACTCCCCTGAGAAAGAGGAGGATTGCTGGTGGATTTGGGGGCACTTGGGGGTTCTTGGGGTCTAAGGAACCCTGAGATGTCCTTCCTCTTCCCAGGAAGAGGTAGCTGCTACGTGGGTTTCAGGGGTTGGGGAGGTGTGGAAAGTGCTGAGGTCCCTCTCTGTCCTCGCCCCCACCCCAGGAGGAGGTGGGACGCTGGGTGGCTCAGCAGGAGAAGGAGACAAGGCGGCTACAGCGCCCAGGGTCTGCTCGTCTCTTCCCGCTGCCTGGCCGGGGCCACAAATATGCAGTAGAGATCCGGGGCCAGCTCAACGGCTCGGCGGGCCCTGGGCACAGTGAGCTCACCCTGCTGTGGGACCGCACTGGCGTGCCAGGAGGCAGCGTGAGTACCCGGGCCTGGGCTTCAGATCCCTGGGCTTTCTGAACCCCAGACCACACACCTTGGCCTCTGAACGCCAGCTTCATCTTGCATCCTCCAGACTCCGCTCTCTCTGACCCCCAAGCTCTGACCTGTTCTCATATTCTGAGCCCTGCCCACATCTCTACTTCCTCCTGGCCTGACCCCACTCCCCTTGACTTCTGCCCTCCATACTTTGACCTCTAACCTCTAGATTGTCTCAAACCCTGATCCCCGTTTTGTCTGCTGGTGTCCTATTTCCTGGCTTTCTACACACCTGAGTTCTCAACCCTGTTTCTAAACACTTAAGTCTTTAGTTCCAAACTCTGACCCCTACCCCAAACCTCGACTGCTGACCCTTGTCTCAGGGCATGGACCCCTGACTTCCTATGCCTCTCCCCTAGGAGATCTCCTTCTTCTTCCTGGAGCCCTACCGCTCAGCGGCCTGCGCCTCCTACTCGTCCTGTCTGGGCTGCCTGGCAGACCAGGGCTGCGGCTGGTGCCTGACCAGTGCCACCTGCCACCTGCGTCAGAGTGGGGCCCACTGTGGGGACGACGGGGCCGGTGGGTCTCTGCTGGTACTGGTGCCTGCCCTCTGCCCACTCTGTGAGGAGCATCGTGACTGCCACGCCTGCACCCAGGTGCCCACCAGACCACAGAGGGCCAGTCTTGAGATGGACACAGCCCAAGCAGGCGACTAGGAAAGGGGGAGGGCTTCCCAGGGCTGATGTGAGTAGCTGGGGGGGAGGGGCGCTTGATGGCTCTTGAGGGAGACAGCTGGGGCCATTGCCTTTGATTTGTAGGCAACAGTCAGGTAGGGAACAGAAAAAAGGGGCTGAAGAGTGGACTCCTGGCAGTCAGGACTTTGCCTGTCATAAGGGCCAAAATTCCAACTCAGTGCCTCTTCACTAGAGGGTCATTTATGGGCTCAGGCTGCAGAGTCCAAGAGTAGGTCATCGGGCCTGTGATCTCCAGCAGTTCAGACCACATGGTCAGGCATCTACTTTCTACCACCCCACATCCTCGTTTTCCCTAGAGGGCCGTTCCTTGGGAGTAGCAAGGGAGCCACAGGTCTCTGGACTTTCATCCCCCACTCGGCCAAGGGGACAGCACCTTTCTGTCCCCACCCTACTCTCACCCCTCAGGTCAACAGACATCCCCGAAGTACATTTCACTGGCTGTGTTTGGGTCTTGTGCCGACCGACCCTGGGACCAGTTGATGAGGCCATTGTGTGTGGGGGTGGGGGTGGCCCCTTGCTCACCTCTGGACCCCAAGGATTGACTCATTCCCACCTCAACTACACAAAGGGGTGCAGTGTCCAAAAAGAGAGCAGGTGCTGGGCAGGCAGCAGCCATGGATGTTGTTGGCTGAAGGGAAAGTCTGGAGACTCAAGCAGTTGGGGAGGGAAGGGGGCTTGGAGGTGTGGTCTGTGGGAAGGGGGACCAGGTTAGGGGGGAACAGGTTAGGGAGGCAGGGCGCTGCGAGTGCGAGGGAGAGGGCTAAGCTGAACTCTTACTCGTCCATCCCCCAGGACCCCTTCTGTGAGTGGCATCAGAGCACTAACCGCAAAGGTGATGCGGCATGCAGCCGGCGGGGCCGGGGTCGGGGTGCCCTGAAGAGCCCAGAAGAATGTCCCCCACTCTGCGGCCAGTGAGTCCCAGTGGCCCCAGGGAGGCGGTGTTTGAGGGAGTGTATTGACCAACGATGGTGTGACCCTGTCCCCACCTGTCACCCCCAGACGCCTAACCTGTGATGACTGCCTGGCCAACTCAAGCCAGTGTGCCTGGTGCCAGTCTACTCACACCTGCTTCCTGTTTGCTGCCTACCTGGCCCGGTACCCGCATGGAGGCTGCCGAGGCTGGGATGACAGGTGTGATCCTGGTGGCCCCGGCTCATGGAGGGCCGCGTGGAGACCAGTGGAGGGGGCTGGGCTCTGACACTCCCTGCCCCACCCACCTGTTACCCTGCAGCGTACACTCAGAGCCGAGGTGTCGGAGCTGTGACGGTTTCCTGACCTGCCATGAGTGTCTACAGAGTCACGAGTGCGGCTGGTGTGGCAATGAGGACAATCCCACGCTGGGACGGTGAGGCCTGGACAGTGGGGCAGGTGGCTGGGCAGGATGGGTCAGGTGGCTGTCCACAGCCCTAATTCTAATGGCTGCTCTGTTTCTCTGCCCCTTTGCCTTTTTCCTTACCATCATCTCTTTTTCTCTCCTTTCCCCTTTCTCTCCATCTTTCTCTCTGTTTTCTCCCTCTCTACCTTTTCTTTGTCCCTGTGACTTGTTTTCTGTCATCTTTCTTTCTTCTTGGCTTTCTGTGTCTGTCTCTTCTCTCTTTCACTGTACCCCTGCCTCTGTCTCTCTTCTATTTGTCTTTTAAAATACTTTTTGTCTGACTTCTTTTGGTCTCTGTGTCTTCCATTTCTCCTGTTTCTCTCCATGTTCATATTTCTGTTTCTCTCTCTCTGTTGGCCTCCTCTCCCTGCCACTGTTGCCTTGTCCCTTGTCTCTTGTTTCTTTATCATCTCCCATCATCCCGCCCCCTTCTTCAATCTCCCACCCACCAGGTGCCTCCAGGGAGACTTCTCAGGGCCCCTGGGTGGGGGGAACTGTTCCCTGTGGGTAGGGGAGGGCCTGGGGCTGTCTGTGGCCCTCCCTGCCCGCTGGGCATATGCCCGTTGTCCAGATGTGGATGAGTGTCGCCTAGGCCTGGCACGGTGCCACCTGCGGGCAACCTGCCTGAACACGCCCCTCAGCTACGAATGTCACTGCCAGCGGGGCTACCAAGGTGATGGCATCACATACTGCAACCGCACGTGAGTGAGTGGGGCATGGGTTTCCATGGAGATATTGTCCCAGGGCTGGGGCACATGGAGGTGGAGGGAGTAAGTGATCATGGTGCTGAGATCCCTCTTATGGAAACAGCATCCCTAGTGAGCCTCAGGTTTTTAATCTTGCAGACTAGGTCCTCATTAAAGTGACAGGATCACCAAAGTAATACTAGTTACTATGGAGACTGGTCACCCACAGACTGCGGGCCGTAGTCTTCAGCACTGCAGTGGAGATGGAGGAGGATCAAGCTGAAAAAGGGTTTTCACAGAGAACAGATCACCAGTAGTGACGTGTTGTTACTATAGAGACAGGAGTTACCACGTGTGATGGGGTTACCTTGGAGACAGAGCCAGCAATATAGTTCAGGACAGTGGAACAGGCAATAGCTTGTGTTGGTGTTGCCATGGAGATGATGGGGTGGAGTGGGGGTGCCAGGGGCTGCCTTGGGGACTCTGGGCCTGCCCAGCTTTTCCCCCACCCCTTCCACGGCCCCTCAGGTGCCTGGAGGACTGCGGTCATGGTGTATGCAGTGGCCCCCCTGACTTCACCTGCATGTGTGACCTGGGCTGGACATCTGACTCGCCCCCGCCCACGCCTGCCCCAGGACCCCCTGCCCCCCGCTGCTCCCGAGACTGTGGCTGCAACTTCCACAGCCACTGCCGCAAGCGGGGGCCTGGCTTCTGCGATGAGTGCCAGGGTGAGCTGCCCTCCTACCGAATTCCCCTGGAGTAGCCTCAAGGGAGCTTCTTCAGGGCTCCGGTTTCTTTTTCTCTACGTGGGCTTCAGTGTCCCCTCACCCAGCTCTGGGTCCTCCTGCCCCATTGCCTGCTCCTGACCCCAGACAGGCTTCAGTCCCATCCATCTCTTTGATGGGGCCTCAGTCTCTCCTTTTGGGACTTGTTATCGCCCCCAACCTGGGCCCTGGTTACCCTCCTTTGAAGCAACCAGTTTGGGTCAGGGATCAGCTAAGCCAGTTGGTCAGGCCCCTTCCTGCTCTTGCCCCTGACTCTGCATCCTGCCTGCTCGGGCCTCCACAGACTGGACGTGGGGGGAGCATTGTGAACGGTGCCGGCCTGGCAGCTTCGGCAACGCCACGGGCTCAGGCGGCTGTCGGCCCTGCCAGTGCAACGGGCATGGGGACCCACGCCGTGGCCACTGCGACAACCTCAGCGGGCTCTGCTTCTGCCAGGACCACACTGAGGGTGCCCACTGCCAGCTTTGCTCCCCCGGCTACTACGGGGACCCCCGGTGAGCCAGGGACCTGCCAGGTGGGGTGAGGGGGTTAGGGGCGAGGTGGGATGGGGCACGACTGATCTGACACTGGCTTCCTCCATTTCCTCAGGGCCGGTGGCTCCTGCTTCCGGGAGTGTGGGGGTCGTGCCCTCCTCACCAACGTGTCCTCAGTGGCACTGGGCTCACGCCGAGTTGGGGGGCTGCTGCCTCCAGGTGGTGCGGCAGCCAGAGCCGGGCCAGGCCTGTCCTATTGTGTGTGGGTCGTCTCAGCCACAGAGGCTCTGCAGCCCTGTGCCCCGGGGACCCTTTGTCCCCCACTCACCCTCACCTTCTCCCCTGACAGCAGCACCCCCTGCACGGTGAGCTCCAGGGGCACTAGGACTCAGACCCATGTCTCCCCAATCCTATTTGACTCCTCAGACAGACCCTGACCTCCATGTTCCCATTTATTAATTCTTCAAACCCCAAACTGTATTCCTCAGACCCCCAACCCTTCATTCCTAAGCCCACAGACCTTCCCATTTCCCAGAATACCTCCTATTCTTTGGACTCCAAGTCTCCATTCCCCAGGTCCTCAAACTCCCTCGCCCCAGTCCAGGCATGGCAAACATTTACACTGTGTGTGCCAATTCTGATCAATTGGTAGTGACTACTAACTAGGAGCTGTGGATGAGAAAGAGGCTCCAGGTGAGAGTGCCTGATTGATTAGCCATGTCTGCTGTCCACGCAGGAAGGGAATGGTAGCCTCCATGCCACAGTTTGACAATCTGCCCAGGATGTTCAAACAGCCCATTTCCCCATCTCACATTGCCCTCTCCTCTTAAACTCTTCCTCCCAGACCCCAAGCATCCTTCTTTCTCATCCTCATCATCCCCTAATCCTCAGCTTTGTACCCCTCCAGCTGAGCTATGTGCTGGCCTTTGATGGCTTCCCACGCTTCTTGGACACTGGTGTCGTGCAGTCAGACCGTAGCCTCATTGCTGCCTTCTGCGGCCAGCGGCGAGACAGGCCCCTCACTGTGCAGGCCCTGTCCGGTATGGGGACTGGGGGAGGTGGGACTTCTGTCCTGGGCTGTGTATCCCCTTGTCCTTGCACTTTGCCAACTGACATGGGCTCAAGTCCCAGTCCAACTCTGCCACTGACTTCTTGGGTGATGCAATCCTTTGCCACCTCTAGGCCTCAGTTTGTTCAGCTGAGAAGCAAATAGAGAGGATTTTGCTGGCTGCCTCTGGAGAGTAGGACCAAGCAAGACATGTCTGGGGCACTCAGAATGGGGCTAGTGTGAGGGTCCCTGAGCATCCCCTCAGGCCATGGTTCTCAACCAGGGCTGATCATACCCTCGGGGCATTTCACAATGTCTGGAGATGGTCTGATTGTTGTGATTGGGGCTGCTACGGGCATCTCCTGGGTGGGACCAGAGCTGCTCCCACAGTGCACAGGACAGCACTCCCAGCCAGGCTCTCTAGGCCCCGAAGACTAGCAGGGCTGAGAGAAACCCAGCTTAGTCTGATGGAGATGCTCTAGGAATAATTTGTTACCCATGGCAGTTGAAGGGCCCAAGTTTGGAAATGCTTCCTTTCATACTGCAAATCAGAGTGGCTCCAAGCTGGGGGAGAGGGCAGAATTGTAGCTGGTGGACTGCGGACCCCTTGCAGTGAGCAGCTAGAACTGAGGGGCCCTCATTTCATTTCACTTAGCAAGTGTTTACTTAGCACCTGTGGTAAGCCAGGCCTGAGCTAGATTCTAGAGGTGCAGCAGCAAACAAAGGACAAAGGTGCTGCCCGCCTGGATTCACAGTGTGTATGTGGTGGGGGCAGCGAGCAAAATAGGCTCAGAGTAGTGAGGGACAAAAGGAAGTGGGAGATAGTGGGCGCCTGGCCTGGCTCTGGGGTCCCAAGGACTTCTGGGCAGAGGTGAAGTTTCACTGGAGGCCTGAAGGGGGCGGTGTGGGTAAGGGTGACTTCTTCAGGAGGAGAAATAGCAGGTGTCCAGGCCCTGAGAAACCAGAAGAGGGCGGTGATACTGGAGCCAGAGCCAGAGAATGGAGGTGATGATGTCAGAAGGCCTGCAGGGCTTTTTTTTTTTTTTTTTTTTTTTAAATATAACTTGACTGAGGCAGTTTTTTACATATCATTAATTTCTGTCTGCTCCACCCAGTCTACTTTCTAAGGAGACTCGGTTTTATTACATAAGAGCAGTAGGGAGCTGTGGAAGGTTTGGAGCTTGTGAGTGACAGGATCAGATTCGTGGGCTGCTATAAGAGGTGGAATGTAGGGGAGCCAGGAAGACCAGTGGTGGAGGGCACTGGTGCTGGTGGCTAGGCCAGATATGGGTGAATATAATAGGCTTTAGAACCAACAGAACTTGATGGGCTGGGTGAAGGAGAGCATGTGCAGTGTGCAGAATTGTTAATCATGGCAGTGATCATGGATGATGGAGGTGCCTTGCTTCCTTCCCCAAGGCACGGGGTCTTCTCAAAACCTGGCGGGTGGAGCAGCCCTGGACTGGGGCCTTGCTACATGCCCCTGGCTTCTCCCCCACAGGGCTGCTTGTGCTGCACTGGGAGGCCAATGGCTCCTCGTCCTGGGGCTTCAATGCCTCCGTGGGCTCTGCCCGCTGCGGATCAGGGGGCCCCGGGAGCTGCCCTGTCCCCCAGGAGTGTGTACCCCACGATGGGGATGCAAGTGCTGGACTCTGCCGCTGTCCCCAAGGCTGGGCTGGTCCACACTGCCGCATGGCTCTGTGTCCAGAAAACTGCAATGCCCACAACGGGGCAGGGACCTGTAACCAGGTACAGGTGGGACAGGGCAAGCGAGGTGGGACAGGAGTGGTGCTCAGGGCTCCCCCTGAGCCGCCTTCTGTTGTCCCCAGAGCCTGGGTGTATGCATCTGTGCTGAGGGCTTTGGGGGCCCGAACTGTGCCACGACGCTGGACGGCGGACAGCTGGTCTGGGAAACCCTCATGGACAGCCGCCTCTCAGCTGTGAGTTGTGGGTCTGGGGAGGTGCCACACAGCCTGGATCATTCTCTCTCCTCCACTCCTGGGACCAGCCCCCAGACCCGATACTCAGCCTAATGCTTTGTCATGACCTTAGCCTAACCCCTCACTTCCCTACCCCCACCCCCAGGACACTGCTAGCCGCTTCCTGCACCGCCTGGGGCACACCATGGTGGAGGGACCTGATGCCACCTTGTGGATGTTTGGGGGCCTAGGTCTGCCCCAGGGGCTGCTGGGAAACCTGTACAGGTGAGGACTGCCCTGGGGAGATGGGATACTGAAATAAGAGAAGGTCACCTCAGGGGGTGCTGAGATGTCTGTCATACAAGAGTCTTCTCAGGGGGGTGCAGATACACCTTTACAGGTGCAGGACACCCCAAAGGTTGCCAGGACACTTGTCATAGGAGGCTTACCTCAGGAGTGGGATGTTTTTTGGGTGGTGCTACCCCAAGGTATAGTAAGGTGACATAGTTGTAGGAAGGTCATCCTAGGAGATGTTGGGAGACTTGTGAGGGGTCACCTCAAGGGATGCTGGGATACCTGTGACGGGGTCACCCCAGGGGTTGCTAGGATGACTGGACAGTGAGGCTGCTTGTTTGTATCCTGGCCTCAGGTACTCAGTGAGTGAGCGGCGGTGGACACAGATGCTGGCAGGAGCTGAGGACGGGGGCCCAGGCCCCTCACCCCGCTCCTTCCACGCGGCTGCCTATGTGCCTGCCGGCCGTGGTGCCATGTACCTGCTTGGGGGACTCACGGCTGGGGGCGTCACCCGAGACTTCTGGGTCCTCAACCTGACTACCCTGCAGTGGCGGCAGGAGAAGGTGAGCATCTCTCCCATCCCTAGCCCCCACCCACATCCGGGCTCTGGCAAAGATGGCCAGAGCAGCTTCTGCCAGCTTTGCCCCTAGAGGAGATGGCTTCCTCTCTGGGGCTCCAGCACAAGTCCCAGAATTGAATTTCATTGGCCACCTGGTTCACATTATATTTCCCAGCCATTTTCAGGCCAAAGGGATGTGATACTCTGGTTGGCCAGGCTGAGATACAGCCTGTGGAGTGGATCCTGTCAGTGCTATGCAGCCAGAGTGAGAGTAGAGGGGCAAGGGCTTCCCAAAGGAACAAAGGCTGCAGAAGTGACGTTAAGAGGCAGAAATGGCAAGAGGTCTACTGCAAGCCTGCTGGGATAGGGCTGGTTGGAAGGTCTAGGGTCTGACCAGCCCTGGGCAGCTCACCACCTCCTTAGCAGTTCAAGGCAAGTGTGGGAGCTCTGAGCCTTGCTTCTACCCACAAGATGACCCCTGACCTCTGGCCATCTGTGACCTTTGCCCTCTGTCCTTCAGGCCTCTCAGACTGTGGAACTTCCAGCCGTTGCTGGTCATACTCTTACCGCCCGCCGAGGCCTGTCTCTGCTCCTGGTGGGTGGTTACTCCCCTGAAAATGGCTTCAACCAGCAGCTGCTCGAGTACCAGCTGGCAACTGGCACCTGGGTATCTGGAGCTCAGAGCGGGACACCCCCAACAGGTGGGGCTGGGGACAGGAGGGCACAGCACCTTTGACTGTTCCACCGTCCAGGGCTTTATGTAGGCTCTCTATTCACTCCAGTACTCTATGGTCACTGCCCCCCATACCTTGTTATTTCCATGTCTTCCCCCAACCCCGACCCAGGTCCTCAGGGAACCATCTCTTGAGAAGTTCAGTTTCTCTGTTTACCCCTCCCAGATTCCATGATAATCTGCCCACCTCCTGCCCAGTAGCAGTGGGTCACCATCTCCCTCCCCTAGGGCCTAGATCATCACCCCTCAGGTATTCTTTCTCTACATCAGCTTCTATGTGTTTTGGTCACTGTCCCCAGGACATTCTGGCCACTGCATCTCCCTCCCTGCTGTTTCCCTGAGTCTCTGTTGATTATCCTTTGAACTGAAGGGAGAGGGAGGGGTTGAGAAGGGATCCTAGATCTGTGTCCTCAGGGCCTGGGAGGGTGTTGTGGTCACAAGAAGGGGAGCCCAGGATGGTGGGGCAAGTTCTCGATCAGCAGCCCTTCCCCAGTCTCTATGCTCACTCTGCCCCCCACCCCCGCCAGGTCTCTATGGTCATTCTGCGGTGTACCACGAGGCCACTGACTCCCTCTACGTGTTTGGAGGTTTCCGCTTCCACGTGGAGCTGGCAGCCCCATCCCCTGAACTCTACTCCCTGCACTGTCCTGACCGCACCTGGAGTCTTCTGGCCCCTTCTCAGGGGGCAAAGGTCAGGAAAGGAAGTCTAGACAGATGAATGTAGGGGGTGGAAGAGAGAGGCGGCCCCCCTATCCCAGTGACCCAGGGACTGGCATGACCCTGGATTCCTACTGCCCCTCCTTTCCAGTCCCCTAAACTAAACTGAAGGGCACCCCAAGTCTTCCCTTCTATTCCTGGCGTGGAGGAAAGACTTCTCGCCCAGGGAGTCAGAGGCCTGGGTTTTGCTCCAGCTCCACCCCACTCTTGGTGCAGCCCTGGTAGGCCCCTCCTCTTCCTGGCTCTTCACCCCCACTCCCCATCTATAAATGGGAGTTGAGGCTCCTTGCTTCCTCCCTTCAAGGCCAAAGGAGAGGGTGTGTGGGAGACTGAAACCTCAGATGTGCTAGTTAGAGACAATTGGATTTGCCATCCACCAACATTTTTCCAAGCTCTTCATGACTGGACTGAGGGAAGCGGAAGTGAGAGACCCACGCCTCACCCCAGACGCCCCCCACAGCCCAGCTGGCAAAGTCAGAGGAGGATATGGGTTCCTCCTAAGCAGTCCAGGCTAGGTTCCTGGGGCTGTAGGGGTTCAGTAGGAAAGAGATGGTTCTGGGGGCTGCTCTGAGGAATGAGGGAGGTTTCCTGGAGAAAGGAAGTGAGATCTGAGGAAAGTTGGGATGGGGTATGCTGGTGGGCGGTTAGGGTATGGGGAGGTTTGGGGTGGCAGGTGAGCTGAGAGAGTGAGGAGAGGACTGTGGGCTCTGACAGGCCATTTACCACCTGTCTCCCCAACAGCCCCGTCCCCGACTTTTCCATGCCTCAGCTCTGCTAGGCGACACCATGGTGGTTCTTGGGGGGCGCTCCGACCCTGATGAGTTCAGCAGCGATGTGCTGCTTTACCAGGTCAACTGCAACGCCTGGCTCCTGCCTGACCTCACCCGTAAGTCCACTGCTGTCCCTGGGAGCCCCTGTCCTGGGACCCCCTCTCATTCGAAGTCACTTAGGCCTCTTCAGACCCACCGGCAAAGCTCCTGTCCCCTTCATGCTGTATGAACACCCGTGGGGATGCCCTCCTTTCCTTTTTTTTTTTCTTAGAAAAGTTTATTTTTTTAATAAAAATTTTTGTAAAAAAATGTTAAAAACCTGATTATAAATGTAATACTATTCATTGTATGCAATTTGTGAAATAGGAAGAAAAAGTCCCCATAATCCCATCTTCTAGAGACAACCACTATTACATGTGGGGTGTTTGGGGTGTTTCCAGTCTCTCCTGTTTATAGGGTCGTCAGGGGTTTGTATCTTGCCTTTTTATTTCACATAACCTTGTAAGTGCCCACCTGTGTATGTTTTTCTGGGCCTGTCTCCTTTCTTTTTGCTTCTCTCACTAATCCTCTGCCTCTAATTCCCTTTTTCTCTTAACCTAGTTTTTTCCATCACTCTGTGATTCTATTTTTTCTTTTTTTTTGAGGATTTAAAAAACTGAAGCGAAAGTCACATAATGTACAATTAATAATTCAGCAGCATTTTGTACCTTCACAATGTTGTGTAACCACCACCTCTATCTGGTTCCGAAACGTTTGTTGTATGACAGTCTCAGCCCATCAATAATCAGTGTTGTGACTGGACCAGCTCTCCTCGTTCTTATTATGATTGCTAGATGCCCTTTAGCTATAACTGTCAGGAAACTTGGAAAAGATACAGGCTCATTACTTACAAGATCTGGAAACTACAGAGTGTACCTGGCTGTGGGCCACAGGGCGAGGTCACGGGTAGAGAGGGAGACTGCACAAGCCTGGGTGCTGCTTTTCTTGGGGTTGAGGGTGGGCGCCTAAGGTTGTAAGGCCTTACTCTTTACTGGTGACTTCAAAAACCGTATGAGCAGGGTTTTGAAAAGGAAGAGAAAACAAACTAGCCTAAATGGTCTTATTGAAGTCATACAAAATCTCTAAAACAAAGGAGCCTCCATGGGGGGAGGTGGCTGGCCTGTGTCCCCACCCCCACCCCCACCCCCAGACAGCCAGAGACAGCCATCCTTGAAGCAGATGCCTCCTTGAAATGGATGCCTCTTGAAATGGAGGCACTTGCATCACAAAAAGAAAAACAACAACAACTGTGAGGGCTTACCCGACATTTGTCTCCATTCTTTATTTTTATTTTATTTTTATTTTTTTTGAGGGCAGTGTCACTGGCCCTCATATGTGGGACCGAGGCGGGCCGCTGGCTTCCCAAGCCAGCGCTTAACCACCTCGGCCCTTCATTCTTCATTTTACTCTTCATTCCTTTTTTTCTCTGTTGGTGTTTCTCTCCTTGTCTTTTGTTTTGCTGTCTATGTCAGGCCCTGTCTGCCTTATCCCTCTCTGTCCTGCTGTGTCTGTCCCTGCTCTCCGGACATCTCTCCCCTCAGGTTCCTCTCTGAATGGCATCTTACTGGCCTCTTTGTGTGGGTCTCCTACCTGCTCTCTTTCTGAACCCTGCTGTCTTTCCCCAGGCCAGGCCTCTGTGGGCCCTCCAATGGAGGAGTCTGTGGCCCACGCTGTGGCAGCAGTGGGGGGCCGCCTATACATCTCAGGAGGCTTCGGGGGAGTGGCCCTGGGCCGCCTGCTGGCCTTGACCCTGCCGCCTGACCCCTGTCGCCTGCTGCCTTCACCCGAAGCTTGTAACCAGTCTGGGGCCTGCACCTGGTGCCATGGGGCTTGCTTGTCCGGGGACCAGGCCCACAGGTAAACATGTTGACTGACAGCTACTGGGGAGGGAGGTACTGGTGCCCTTCCAAGGGGGTTCTGTGTTAGACCAGGCTGGGGGAGGCCTCAGGAGGGTACTGTCTGGTCAGGATACCAGCTCATATAGGAAAATGGCCAGTTTCATCACAGGCAGGGGTGGGCTGGGGGCCCCTAAGTGGGGAGCCCTGCTTATGGGCTGGAGTATCATCCAGGAGTGCTTCCTGGAGGAGTTGGGTCTGAACAACCAGGAGACTCTACACCCACAAAGGTTCGGAAGTGGGGCTGCGCTTGGTGTATTTGAGAGATCATCTGGGTTTGGGGAAAATGAGACTGGAAAATTGGATGAGGTCAGCTCAGAAAGGGCTTCTGGTGCCTTTCTGGGCCGAGGTTCTGGGCTCAGTTGAGGTGGATAGACCCCTGATCTATAGTTTGGGAAGCTGAACATCTCAGGAAGCTGAAAGTGCTGTCCTAGGGTTAGCACAAACTCATTTGGCTGCATGATCGTCCTGAGCTGATGTGAGGTACTAATGGCTTTATTTGTCCCATTAAATGTGTCACCATGTTTAGTACAGAAATATTAAAGGGTTTGATTTATGGAGTGCTTCCCCAGACTCCACTAGGGGTGTTATGTAACAGTGGGTACACCCACTGCTTTTCTAAAATCTGGCAAGTTCTGAAGCATGTGGGCCTTCATGAGTTTTGCGTAAGGGATTGTGGCTCTCCACTGTGGGTGACAGGGAGCCACAAAGGTTTGTGCAGGATAGGGCAGGGGCAGACATGGGCAGAAAGAGTGTTTGGGGCTGTTGTGAGCGAAGAGTGGCCAGCAGAGGCTGCGGGTACAGACCAGAGAGGAGGCCATGGTGAGAGGAAGAGGCTTGAATTGGGCAAGGGGCTGGAGAGGTGGAGAGAGGGGACAGTCAGAAATTCAGGAGGTTGAAGGCCTCGGTGGCTGGAGGGGCAGGGCATGTGGAGTATGGTCCTGTGTCTCTGGCCTGGTGACAAGTGGACATAGGACCATCTCCAGTGGGATGGGGGAAGAGCTGGTTCGTGAGTCCTATGCTGAGTCCAGCTTGGGACACACATGGGGGCCTGCACAACGATGTCCAGGAGGCACCTGGAAGAGGCAAGGGCAGGAGGAGGAGGAAGGGTGGGGCCTGGCTGGGTGACACGAGCCGGGCCTCATGTTTCTCCAGGCTGGGCTGTGGGGCGCCCCCCTGCTCCCCAATGCCTCGCTCCCCTGAGGAATGTCGACGTCTCCGGACCTGCAGTGAGTGCCTGGCTCGCCATCCCCGGACCCTGCAGCCTGGAGATGGAGAGGTAAGTGGCGTGAGGGAACCCCTGTGCTCTTCAGCTGTGATTGGGTGGGAGAAGCTGTGTCAGGAGGTGTGCCGGGGGCCCTGAGGACCCCACAGAGCCTTCTTCCCCCACCAGGCATCTGCTCCCCGTTGTAAGTGGTGTACCAACTGTCCCGAGGGCGCCTGCATCGGGCGCAACGGGTCCTGCACCTCAGAGAATGATTGTCGGATCAATCAGAGAGAGGTCTTCTGGGCGGGGAACTGCTCAGAGGCTGCGTGCGGGGCTGCTGATTGCGAGCAGTGCACCAAGGAGGGCAAGTGCATGTGGACACGGCAGTTTAAGAGGACAGGTGAGCGCCGAGGCTTGGTCCCTCAGAGGGCAGTTTGGGGACCTGGGCTCCTGGGTCTGAGGGAGGAGGGGCCAGGGGCCCAGACTCAGTTCTAATCACTGTGCCCCCAACCACAGGGGAGACCCGCCGCATCCTCTCAGTGCAGCCTACCTATGACTGGACATGCTTCAGCCATTCTCTGCTGAATGTGTCCCCAATGCCGGTGGAGTCATCACCCCCCCTGCCCTGCCCCACCCCCTGTCACCTCCTGCCCAACTGCACCTCCTGCCTGGACTCCAAGGGTGCGGACGGGGGCTGGCAGCACTGTGTCTGGAGCAGTAGCCTCCAACAGGTACTGCACGCAGCTGGGGGTCCCTCTGTCCTTTCTGCTCCACCCTGACTTTCTCTGCTTCCTCCTCCTCTGTCCTGCTTCCTTCTCCATCTCCCGAGCTCTGGTGCCACCATCACACTTTTGCTTTGCTCCTACTTTTTCTTCTCGTCTCCTAGCAACTCTTTCTCTCCTCCTTGCCTTGTGAGTCTCCCTGGTGTCTTCTCACCACACTTCTGTGCCACCTCCGAACTCCCCAGCCCTGTGTGTGTTTCCCGCTCTTGTTCTTGCTCTCCCCGCCCCATCCTTCCATGACTGCCCTCTCCCTCCCAAACCCTTCTTCTTCTTTCCTCTCTCTCTTTCTCTCTTTGTTTTTAGAACTTTGGGTTGTAAGAAACAGAAACCCACTGGAGCCGATTTGGGATGGAACTGGGGGTATTGGATGGAATCTGAGGACAGGAAGCGCTGTTGCTCTGAGGTTCTCAGGCCACGTGGTGTCTAATCTCAGCTGTTCTCTGCACATTTCCATCCTCCAGTTTCTCTCAACTTGATCGTCAACATGCATGGCCTGAAATGGCAGTCCTTGACCCTCGGTCTAGGTGGCTTTCTAATTCTAGAGTCTATGGTCACCTGTGTTTGTCACCACTTAACATGCTCAAGGGAAGACTTCAGCTCAGCTCACAAGTGAGGTGTCCAGCCTTGGTCCCAGGAGACATAGCCAGGGAGGGGCAGGAGCACATGGTTCCAACATAGCAGTTCAGACGCACCCCTCATCTGTGGCTGTGGGCTGGAGAGATGATTCTGGATCGTCTGGGGAGGTGCTGTATGTGTCAGTGACAGTCCTCCCCTTGACTGTCTAGCACATGCTCCCTCACGAAGTCCTGGCATGATTTAGATGTCCCAGTGGCAGACAGTGAAGGCATTGACTGCTCCTCCCGAACCTACCCCAGTGGAAGTCAAGAAAAGTTCACATCCTACTGTCACATCCAGAAGCAGTGTCACCAGGCCAGAGTTCTGAGGCTCCTATTCCCACCGATGTTCACTCCCCATTCATATCTTTATTGTGCAAGACCCCATCGAGGTGTGAACCACTCACTGTCTCAATCCATGAGCCTACATTAATCTTTGGTAAAATAGGAGTGATATCAACAGATCCCATCTGGGGTGTTTCCAACACCAACGACCGATTCACCAACTCTCTGGGTGCCCCACAATTCAATTCACTCCTGCCACCATCTACCTGGTTTTAGCGTCAGATCCCACAAGTTAAAAGGCTCAGTCCTGCAAGACTTCCCCCCTGCTGCAGATGCCACTCACAAATCCAGGCCGCCTGCATCCTGACCAGCCAACTATAAACCAGGAGTTCCAGCCGTCCCTCCGCAGGTTCGATAATTTCCTAGAAGGGCTCACAGAACCCAGAGACACATTTGCTTACTAATACCAGTTTATTATAAAGGACACAACTCAGGAAGAGCCAAGTGGAAGAGATGAACAGGGCCAGGTGAGGTGGGGATGTGGAATTTCCATGCACCTCCTGGGCACGCCATCCTCCCACCTTCCCGGTGGATGTTAGCTAGCTGTGAACCTCAGTGGAGCGTTTTCATAGAGCTTAACCTCCAGCTCCACCCCAGGGCAGTGGGAGAGGCCGAAAGTTATACCACTCTAATGACTTGGTCTTTCTGGGAACTCCTTCCTAAGTCACCTCATTGGCATAAACTCAGGTGAAAGGGGCACCTTGTGAATAACAAAAGACATTCCCATCACTGAGGAAATTCCAAACATTTTAGAACCTTGGTGCCAGGAATTGGGACAAAAAAAACAAACGGATTTTTGTGTTGCGGCACACCATCTCATAGGCAGGTCGTTCAAATTAAATTGGAGGATGTATTGAGAGCATGGAGCAGTGCCTGCCTTGCAGTAAAAACTCGGGAACGCCCCAGATTCGGCTCAAGGGGAAGATTCCCAGTCTCCACTGCCTGGGACACACCTAGAGGATCACTGCAGCTGGGTGGGGAAGGGATGTCCCCATGGGGGCTCTCAATGTGACCCTGCAGTGTCTGTCTTTAACAAACAGAGGCCTCTCCCCAAGCCTGGGGTCCTAAGGTGATACCTGTTCTCTCCAGATATTATTGAGATTGCCATTACTTGTCTTTGTGGGGACTCCAGGAATCAGAAGGCAACGCCAGAGAGCTTCCCAACCCCCTCTGTGTCTGCCAGGCCCTCAGAGCTGCTCTGGAAGTGAGGGGTCTGCCAGGCAAGAGGCAGGAGGAAGTGGTAGGGCTGCTGACTTGGAGAGCACGAAGTTGATGCTGCCTGTGAATGTGAGATGCCTTCTGCCAGGTCTTCTGAAGGTTTCTGTGAAGTCTAGTTAAAGTGTCGGCTCGGGTTTTTTATTTTTGAGGGCAGTGTCACTGGCCCTCACACGTGGGATCCAAACCGGGGCCGCTGGCTTCCCAAGCCAGCGCTTAACCACCACGCCACTCGGCCGGCCCTCGGGTTTTTTAAAAAGCACCACAGCACAGCTCAAACATAACTGGTGTGCCGGCCAGACCTGTTATAATTTGGCTCAAGGGCAGCTATGTTTCAGCCATCCAGCTATGTTCTTTTGAATGACTTTGGCCTCAGAGCCTGGGGCAGGCAACAGAGTGTTCCCTTCCCTGGCTGGCTGGCTTCTTTCCTCCTTTCCTTTCTTCTTGACCAAATACTGTATTCAGCACCTTCCTTGTGCCCGGCACTTTGTTAGACTATGGACATGTGTCCGCAGACAACCTGGGATCCTGTTCTCAGAACTTACATTCACCTGTTTCTGCCAGGAGGACAGGAAATACAGTTACAGTGAGGGCAGCCACGCATTTGGCCATTAATGAGGTCACAGCAGAAAACACCGTGCAGACCGGGCCCTCTGGCTTCTCTCCGTTCCCTCCCAGATTGCCCCACTGTCAACGAACCACATTTAGACCTGGAGGCCTAGCCTGGCAGCGACTTCAGCAGTTGAGCAAGGCTCAGCTCATCGCCGGCTGTAACCCTCAAAGGGCTCAGAGCTCTGGCCACAGCAGTCAGGGTTTTCTATTTTAGGATTGCGTGGTGGCTTGGCTTTTTCCTAAGTGCTTTCAGCCAGCCAGCCCAGACTAATCGCTTCCCTCTTATACTTTATTTAAGGTCTGAGCAGTAAATAAAATGCTCTTAATACATTGAGGTAAGTTCCCAAGGGTCTGACCCTCGCTGTGCTGCTTGTCTGGGTCCTGGGACATGATGAGTGGTGGTGTGTGAGCTGCTGCTTAGCTTCCCAGTGTAAGGCGGGAGCGTCCTATACCCCCAGCAGCCAGGTCTCCGTTTTTCTAAGCGACTGTCGCTTGCAACTCCCCTCCTGATCTAGTTTCTGTCTCCACCTGGGATCATTGCCTGCCTTTGGGTGTAAGAAGCATCCAGGTGCCCCGAGCCAGGTGGGTAAAGGGAACTCATTGCACCAACAGAGCGGCACCTCTTGGAAGCTAGGATGGAGAATGCAGCCAGGCGTGTCACCAGGGACTGGATATGGAGCTTGAAAGCTGCCTTTCCATCTATGTTCAGGATGTGGTTCTCATCTTCGCTTCCTTCTGCCTCTGCCCTTTTCCTGCCCCCCTCCTCTTCGTTGTTGTCACGTGCTCATCCAAACTGCCCTGTGAGCCCTAATTTGCATAATTTTCTAGTTTCAAGGATGTCCCTAGCCTGACTTAACCATGTTTTCCCAAAAATAAGACCTAGCCAGAGAAGAAGCCCTAGCATGATTCCTCCAGGATATGAACCCCTCACATGAGGGTTTTATGACCTATTTCAGGGAGAAGCGTGCCTTTTCCACAAATTCCTTCAGCTTAAAATATTCAGTATGCCAAGGTTCCATATTTTGGCACCTAAAATCATGCAAGGGCTTGTTTTCTGACTAGGTCTTATTTTCGGGGAAACAGGGTAGTTATAGATGCTTGAGAGGAAGAATGTGATGACTCCAGCTGGTGTGCACTTTGGTCCACCTGGTTGTGGTCAGGGAGGGTGAGCTATCCGAGAAGAAGGCACAGTCCAGGAAGATGCAAAGGATGTGTTCGTTTGACCCTCTTTGCATTTCCCCTCCCTTGCACAGTGTCTGAGCCCCTCCTACCTGCCCCTGCGATGTATGGCTGGAGGCTGCGGGCGGCTGCTCCGAGGACCCGAGAGCTGCTCCCTGGGCTGTGCTCAGGCGACCCAGTGTGCTCTGTGCCTGCGGCGCCCCCACTGTGGCTGGTGTGCCTGGGGGGGCGAGGATGGGGGCGGCCGCTGCCTGGAGGGTGGACTCAGCGGCCCCCGTGATGGTGAGAGGGGTTTAGGGGTGCATTGAGAAGGGCTGGTGCAGAGAACATGGGGGGCCCTGGGAGTTTCTCAGAGGTGGGGCTCAGGGGAAGTATGAGCGAGGGCCTAGGTGGCTGGGTGGGAGGTGCAGAGGCCCCCCCAGGTGAAGCCCTGTATCCCCATGCCAGGGCTGACATGTGGGCGTACTGGGGCCTCCTGGGCCTTCCTGTCCTGCCCCCCTGAGGACGAGTGTGCAAATGGACACCACGACTGCAATGAGACACAGAACTGCCACGACCGGCCCCATGGTTATGAGTGCAGCTGCAAGACAGGCTATACCATGGACAAGTGAGGCTGCAGTCAGGCTGGAGGCTGGGGTGGGACTGTGGGGAGCGGGGCCGGGCAGACTGTGGGGTGGGAGACTGGGGAGCAATAAAGGATGAGGCGTGGACCAAAGCAGGACGAAAGAAAACAGAGTCCAAGGTGTGAAGGTAGTGGGATTGATCCACTAGTGGGGTTGGGGGACTAGGTAGTGGAGGGGCAATGTTGGTGTTTGATAGGGTATCCCAGGAAGAGGTGGCGTGGGTTGGCTCCTGGAGCGGGAAGAGGGATAGAACAGAGCAGGGATGAGGACAGTGGGTGGTAGGCTCCCTTCTGCCCTGCCCTAACACCTCCCCCCGCCTTGCAGTGTGACAGGTCTGTGCCGCCCAGTGTGTGCCCAGGGCTGCGTGAATGGTTCGTGCGTGGAGCCCGACCACTGCCGCTGCCACTTCGGCTTTGTTGGTCGCAACTGCTCCACAGAGTGTCGCTGCAACCGCCACAGTGAGTGTGCCGGCGTGGGAGCCCGCGACCACTGCCTGCTCTGCCGCAACCACACCAAGGTGGGTTGCCTGGGCCTCCGCTCCCACTTGCTTGCAGCTGAGCCCAGATAAGCCAGGCACTGGGAGGCTGTGGCATGACCCTTTCTAAGAGATAGGAGAAGACGTTGGGGACACCCTCCGAGCTTGTGTCACAGAGCGGTTGCCCTCTGGACAGAGTTGGCCCTGGGCCTGGTAGGGTGGTCATGTGGAGGAAGACTTGAGATAGTTTAGGGAAGGGCTTTCTGAGCTTAGCACTTGGAGCTGGAGAGGAGTAAACCCCCCATCACTAGAGGTGTGCAGGCGAAGGCAGAGGGCTAAATTGCAGATAGGCTGGGATTCCCCAAGCCAAGTGCCAGGCCTGCTCTCAGAAGCTGTCCTTTCTCCACTGTCGCATGCCCCCATGATTCTCCAACCCCTCTGCCTGTCTGGTCCTGGTTCCAGGGCAGCCACTGTGAGCAGTGCCTCCCGCTGTTTGTGGGCTCCGCATTGGGAGGCGGAACCTGCCGGCCCTGCCATGCCTTCTGTCGCGGCAACAGCCACGTCTGTGTCTCCAGGAAGGAGCTCGAAATGGCCAGGAGGGAGCCAGAAAAGTACTCGCTGGATCCAGAGGAGGTGAAGGGGCTGCAGGCCTCAACTCCTGGGTCTGAGGGAGGAGAGGACTGGTCCATGGCTTTTTGTGATCACCCTGTCCTTCCTTGGCCAGATTGAAAACTGGGTGACAGAGGGTCCCAGTGAAGACGAGGCCGTGTGTGTAAACTGCCAGAATAATAGCTACGGAGACAAATGTGAGAGCTGCCTCCATGGCTACTTTCTCCTGGATGGGAAATGCACCAAGTAAGTAGAAGGGGGTCCTTGCCCTGTTCACTGGGCACAACCCTGGGAGCCAGATACCCCTCCACAGTCCTCTGCCCTCAGTCAGGAAGAGGATGAAATCTCCAGGGAGCCTCCAGGCTGGAGCAGGGGTTGGGAGAAGGAGCTGAACTCAGAGGGAGACTCCCGACCTCCAAGGTAGTACTGAAATGCAGGCTGCAGAGCAGCCCCAATGGAGATATTGGTGGGCAAAGAGGTCCACTGAGGGAGAGGCCTTGAGACACTGTTCCTATTCTACCCCCTTCCTTCTGAATGATCAGTCCAAGCTAGGTTCTCCTCCTGATTCAGCCACTTACCACCTCTGTGGTCTTGGACAAAGGGCTGGAGCTCGTGAGCTTCCACTTCCTCTTCTGTCCTAGATTGGAACTCTCATATGCAGCATCCAGCCCCTGTAGGTCATGGGAGCACTATAACCCGTCTTTCTCCCCTCCTCAGATGCCAGTGTAATGGCCATGCGGATACCTGCAATGAGCAGGACGGGACGGGCTGCCCGTGTCAGAACAACACAGAGACGGGCACCTGTCAGGGCAGCTCCCCCAGTGACCGCCGAGACTGCTACAAGTACCAGGTGCGGCTAGAGAAACGAGTTGGGGGCCAAGGGCACTACACTCGCAAGGGCTCAGAGCTGGGAGCAGGCAGCCTGGCCGAGGCACGATGGACAGTGTCGTTCTAATCTTTGAGGTCGTGGGATCAGAGTCAGATTGATAGACCATTCCTGAGCCCCAGTCAGTTTCAGGATCCAGGCAGTGGTGCTGGGGACCCAGAAATGAGCCTGTTGGGGGTGCTGTCAGGCTGGTGAGGAGACAGGCTACGTTACGGACAGTTACGACTTAAAGGTTACCAATGTCGGGAAACCCATTGCATAGTAGCTTAAGCAAAAAAATATATATATATATTGGCTCTCAAAATAGGTCTGAAGTCTACCTTCAGGAATGGCTGGATCCAGGTGCTCACAGTGCCATCAGGAGGCTCTCTTACCCTGCATTTTGACTCTGCTTTCTTCTGTGTTGACGTCATTCTCAAACAGGTTTTCCTCCAAGTGCCAGCCCTCACTTGATGACCTAGGGCTAATAGGGGCTCTCATATCGTTACTAACATCCAGATTAAAATTCACCCTGCGTCCATTTCCCTTTTCTTTGGCTGGGATAGGGCTCCTGGAGCCCCTGCACTAGACACCTGGTTGACTGCCATGTTGCAGGCTTGCCTCCCACAGAAAGGATATTCCACGCTCTCTCCTTGGAGTACAGCTCACACCACCCCACCCACCCACCTTCTCTCTCTAGTTCTAGAGGGGAGAGAATGCCCCTTGCTTGCCTCGGTCTCCCCCACACATCTACAGAAACATCATATCTACAAAGATGCAACTCCACCCAAAATGGTGACAGAGCTTCACAAGCCTTCCTGACCCTCTGACATTTCCATCCTGGACCAGAATTTTTGCTTTGTTGATGCATAATCAAAAGGCCTGTTGGCCTTTGCCAAAAAAGGCAGCTCTGGAAAATAATTCAGCCCTCCTCCTCCAGCAGCTCTGTCAGCAGCTCAGAAGCGGTGTTTTCTTTAGGCTCTAATAATGAGTGACAGTGGTAGTTAGTATGTAGGAGCACCTGCCACCAAGTTGGTGCTGTGCTGGGGAGAGAGCACAGACGTGGAAGTCTGGTCAAGGCTGTGCTGGGGCCTTGGTGAAGTGGACGTACGAGGAAAACAAGGCCCAGAGATGTTCCGTGTCCTGTCCCAGGTCAGACAGCTGGCTAGAGCCTAGACTCACCCTGGTCTGATCCCAGAGCTGAGCAGTTTGCATCGGACTGCAGGAATCAAAATAGCTGTGATCCACTCATCCATTCAGCATATATTTACTGAGCACCTACTATATGGCAGGCACTGTGTGAGGCTCTGGGACACAGTAGAGAACAAAACAGGCAAATGTTCTGTCCTCAGGGAACTTCCATTCTCATGGAGGAGTCCAGCAACAAACAAGTCAATAAGGCAGATACACAGTGTGGTAATGATGAGCAGTAAGGAGGAAAATTAAGCAGAAAGGATGGTTAGGAAGTGTGGGGAGAGGAAATGGTGGATACTGTGGCCAAGGAAGGCCTCATTGAGAAGGACACACGTGTAAAAACCTGATGGAAATGAGAATGCCAGACAAGCGGACGTCGGGGTGGGGCCTGGCCGGGTGGAGAGTGATCCAGGCAGAGCCTGAGCCAGTGCAGAGGCCCTGAAGTGGGGCGTAGCCAATCTAGCCCAGAAGCAGCATGGCTGGTGGGCGAAGCCGGCCCACCTTTGTGCCATGCTTGTGATTTCAGCAGTCCTGTGAGCCAGCGTGTTGCCACCTCTGTGCAGAGGAAGACTCAAGTTCAGTGGGGTTCAGTCACTCTTCCAAGGCCACACAGCTAGTGAGGAGGTAGAACCAGGATTCAGCTGGTTTTACCACTGTGCCTCAGAGTTCCAGAAGCCTCGGCTTCAAGGTGCTGTGGTCACTAGGGTGACACCAGGGACAGCAGTGCTGGAGTGTAGGGTCCTGGCAGCATCCACACTCTGTCAGGGAGGTTTGGGGGGTCACAAGGAAGTTTCTTGGGGCACTGGGGGAACCTGGGCCTTGGCTACTTAACCAATAGGTTCAGAATGTCAGTTCTGCTTGGAGCAGGGCTGAGCCCTAGCTCAGCCCTGATGGCCGCCTCCATCCCCCACCTCTTCCTGCAGTGTGCCAAGTGCCGGGAGTCCTTCCATGGGAGCCCACTGGGTGGCCAGCAGTGCTACCGCCTCATCTCCGTGGAGCAGGAGTGCTGCCTGGACCCAACGTCCCAGACCAACTGCTTCCATGAGCCCAAGCGCAGGGCCCTGGGCCCTGGCCGCACTGTCCTCTTTGGCGTGCAGCCGAAGTTCACCAATGTCGACATCCGCCTGACGCTGGATGTGACCTTCGGTGCCGTGGACCTCTATGTCTCCACCTCCTATGACACCTTTGTGGTCCGTGTGGCCCCAGACACAGGCGTCCACACAGTCCATATCCAGCCCCCCCCACCCCCACCCCCGCCTCCTCCCCCTGCAGATGGCGGGCCTCGGGGTGCCGGGGATCTGGGAGGACCAGGAGCAGGGAGCGGGCCGGCCATTCCAGCAGAGCCACGGGTGCGGGAAGTGTGGCCACGGGGCCTGATCACCTATGTGACAGTGACGGAGCCATCAGCAGTGCTGGTGGTCCACAGCGTGCGGGACCGGCTGGTCATCACCTACCCGCACGAGCACCACGCCCTCAAGTCCAGCCGCTTCTACCTGCTGCTCCTGGGCGTGGGAGACCCAACTGGGCCTGGAGCCAACGGCTCAGCGGACTCGCAGGGCCTGCTTTTCTTCCGGCAGGACCAGGCCCACATCGACCTGTTTGTCTTCTTCTCCGTCTTCTTCTCCTGCTTCTTCCTCTTCCTCTCGCTCTGCGTGCTCCTCTGGAAGGCCAAGCAGGCCCTGGACCAGCGGCAGGAGCAGCGCCGGCACCTGCAAGAGATGACCAAGATGGCCAGCCGCCCCTTCGCCAAGGTCACCGTCTGCTTCCCACCGGATCCTGCTGCCCCGGTCCCCGCCTGGAAGCCGTCCGGACTCCCACCACCCACATTCCGCCGCTCTGAGCCCTTCTTGGCACCCCTGCTGCTGACCGGGGCTGGTGGGCCCTGGGGACCTGTGGGAGGGGGCTGCTGCCCACCAGCCATCCCCACCACCGCTGCTGGCCTGCGAGCTGGGCCTATCACCCTTGAGCCCACCGAAGATGGCATGGCCGGTGTGGCCACACTGCTACTCCAGCTGCCTGGTGGGCCCCATGCACCCAACGGTGCCTGCCTGGGGTCAGCCCTTGTTACACTGAGACACAGGCTGCATGAGTACTGTGGGGGTGGCGGGGGTCCTGGGGGTAGTGGGCATGGGTCTGGCGTTGGCCGGAAGGGACTCTTGAGCCAGGACAATCTCACCAGCATGTCCCTCTGACCCATGCTGGGTCGCCTGATGGGGCTGCCCTGAACTTTGGGCCCCTCCATGTGGGGGCCCCTGGACATTATCCTTAGAGACCTCTGGTTCCCTTCCTCTGGGGTCCCCAGAGAGGGACTTCTTTGTTCTTCATTCAACAATTATTTATTGAATACCTACTATGTGTCAGGCACTGTTGATGGCACCAGACAAACAGGAACCAAGACAGAAGGTTCCCTGATCTCGTGGGACTGATGTGGCTGTAGGGACCTCGGGGTAAAGTCAGCTGGGCATTCAAGAAGCTAGACAAAGACATGGAAGGAACTGGCTGTGGGAAGAGCTGTGGGAAGTGAGTTCCAGGTAGAGGGAACGAAAGCCCTGAGGTGGGAACCAGCTTGTTTTATGGGAAAAATCGGAAAGCTGGCCAGTGTGATTCCAACTGAGTATGAAGCAGAGATAGGGTCGGGATCAGGCAGGGGCTGGATCACCCAGGGCCTGTGGGCTTTGGTTCTCAGGGCAATGAGAAGCCATTGGACCATTTTTTTGAGGAGGAATGACAGGATCCAATGTATTTAATAGGTCAGTCAGCTGTGGTGTGGAGAATGGGTTTGAGGGGGTGAGAGAGGCAGCAGGGGGACAAGAGATGATGAGCCAGATCAGGGTGGGAGCCGTGGGAGGGGGAGTCAAGGACAGATGCAGGATGTGGGCGGAAGGATGTAGTGATGGTATAGATGTTGAGGTGAAGGAGGGAAGAATCCAGGATGATCCCAGTGTTGTGGGACAAACTGTGAGTGGATGATGGGAACGTTTATTAAGATGGGCAGAATGGGCCTGTGGGGAAGACGAGTCCAGTTTTAGACCTAAGATGCCCTTTAGACTCTTTATATATATATATATATATATATATATATATATATATATATATATATATTTTTTTTTAATTGGGGGAGAGGAACAGACAAGTTGCTGCCCTTTCGTTCTTCAGTCTAGTTATGGAGGACGTTGCTTCACTGGCCCATGTTGGCATTATCATTGCGCTCTTCCCGGGTGAGGCAGATCGGTTGTCGGCCTCTGGACAGCCGCTCATGGCAGCTCATGCTGGCTGCCTGCCGCTCATGCCAGCTGCCAGCCACTTACAGTAGCTTTTACGGCAGCCCACTGCAGCCTCCGCCGTCGCCTGTGACTCACGGCAGCCCAGCTCCAGGTCGAGCTGTTGTTCATCATCTTAGCTGTAGAGGGCGCAGCATCACTGACCCTCACATGGAATCTGAACCGGGCCCTGCTGCTCAGAGCTGGCATCCCAAGCCAGCTCTTAACCAACGTGCCAATTGGCCGGCCCTAGACATCTCTGAATTCAGGTCCAGCCGGGGAAACAGAACACATTCTGAGCATTTCAGAGGAAGGAATTGAGTGCAGGGGATTGGCTGGATTGGTAAGGGGCAGGGCTGAGAAGAGGCAGGACAGTAAGGCAGCCCTGGGGCTTGAGCAAGAGCAGGAAGCTGCTGTTGCCACTCCTAGGCTGGAGAGACAAAGCTCAGATGGTGGTACTGACCCCAGGACCAGGGTCACCCAGCTCAGAGGGAGCACTAAGAGTCGAAGCTGCTGCCTGATGCTGCCCCAGGCACTTGGGGTGGATACCAAGGTTGAAGATTAAAGTGGTGGAGGCCTCAACATACACCTCTTTTCAGACAATGCTGCCTTGATGACTTCAGGGCTCTCTCCAGGGGCTGCCCCCCACCCCACCCATCACCTTGGACATCTGAGCTCCTCTACACCTTGAGGACAACCCCCTCCATCATAGCACCTTGAACTTGAGCCTCTCTTTTCCCAAGACTCCCATTCCCCAGCTGCTTTTTTGGACCTTGGAGAGCTGGGCCTTGCATCTCCCTTCTTATGGGCCTCAGTCTAAAAGGCCTGCCCGCGTATGCTATCAGAGGCCAGCTGAGAGGTCAGGGGATGATTGAATCAACCAAGAGTGTGGGGAAGACTGGTGTCCCCGCGCTGTCTTCATGCAGGAGATGGGTGTCTTGTCTCTCTGAGCCAACACACTAGCTCTGGATAAATGGGATAAATGTCCTTCTCTTGGTGCCCCCTTCAAGCCATGTGGCCTGGGCTTGACTCCTTGCTTCCTGTGCTGGACAGGAGTCGGGGTGGTGCCACTGCAGAAGTTCTTGTTCCCAGAAGGGACAAACCGAGGGGTTATGAGGGCCATGAGGCGTTCCACTCTTTCCTGATGCCTGTCGCAGGGAGACCCCAGTTTGTTTCAGGAGGGAAAACAGACTGCCTTGGTCCCAGTACCAGATTTAATTCTGGTTCCTGACATGAGAGAGAGAAGTTCAGGCAGCGCAGACACTGAAATGAGGCCCTATCCCTAGCATGGTGAGCTTTCCCTGATTCCAGTAGACTCACAACCAAAAGTATCCTGGAAGCTGTTAGCTGCCAGTGGCTTGGCAGGCAAGAGGCCCAAGGCAAAGGGAGGTGGGAGCCGGAGCTTTCTGTCCCCTTGGCTGGCCTCTCTGACCATGGAAATCTTGCTGGGAGTGTTAAACAATGTACTTTGTGCGAACCACACAAGCCAGCCACCTCATCAGATGTTTAGACAAGGATACGGTGATGTGTGGAACTCAGGGGCATGTGGGTTCCCCAGTGTAGTCCATGAATATCAGTGTTTTCAGACTTTCTGGACAATTTAAGGGATTTTCAAGAATTCCTCTGCCCACACATGAGTTTTTGCTTTTCTGAGCTGATGGTAGTACGTAACCTCCAAGACATGACTATGAACTTGTATTTACTGAGCACCAATGCTAGACAGTTTGCTTGGCTTGTTACTGCTGTGGTTTTATTTGATCTTTCCAACAACTGTATGAGGTAGGTACCACGTAATCTCCATTTTGCAGATGAGAAACAAATAGGTTTTATTTAGCTGTTGAGTGATAGCTGTCATTTGAACCCAGATGTTTTTGTTTTTTTTCCTTTAAATTTTATTGGGGAACAGTCATGGTCATTGGTTACACATTGCTTTCATGCTACAATGGCATAGTTGCCTTTTAAGGAGGGCGCAGTTCACAGTGGCCCATGAGGGGATCGAACTGGCAACCTTGGTGTGATCAGCACCAAACTCTAACCAACTGAGCTAACTGGTCACCCTGGACCCCGACTTTTTGATCTTCAAATCCATGAGTCCTGATGACCAACCAACCTACCACCAGGCTCTTCTGCCTCCTGAGGAAGGAAGGCACAGATCGACTTAGCTGCGAACTGGCCCAGCACAGAGTGGGTACTAGGGGCAGAGTGTTCAAAATGGCTAATTTCTGCTGGGGATAAGATAAATTTCCCAACTGGGAAGCTAACCAGCAGCGGGAGTCCCAAGGCCAGTGGAGAGGTCATTGTGCATGACCGGAAAGGAGCAAAGATGGTTCTTCTAGACTGCTCCGTGCTGTGCAGGACCCCTTAGGTAAGGTCTCCTAAGGTCTCCTGTGACTTTGCTTCATAAGCAGAGCATTTGTACTGGGGCTGGACATTTTCTCTGGGATGCAGGGCCACCCTTCCTCCAATTCCCGTCATTGCCATGCAGCTACCCATGTACAAATGCCCCGTAATATGTGTTCCTCCTCCTTCCATTGTCAGCCCTTCAGCTGTCACCTCTCCCTGGTATCCATGCACCTGAATGCAAGAGGCTCACGGAGTGTAAGAGAAAGCCTGGGTGTGGGAGGCTAGAGGCTTGGATCCTAGCCTATGTGTGGCCACCAACTCCCTAGGGATTGGCAACGCTCAGGAAAAGAGGAGGAGGGGTGTTTCCAAGGGCCAACCTCACACCAGGCACCTGTGGGACTGCTTGGCATGAACCTTAATCTTCCCAAGCATCCCTGCTGGGAGATTCAGGCTCATACCCCCATTTTGTAGATGTGCAAACTAAGTCCCCTGTGTAAGAACTCAGAGCTAATTATTAATAGGCGAGCCCAGATTCCATCCCCTCCACCCCCTGCCATTATCTCTAAAATCACTTCTCTTTGCTAAGCCAGTGTCTCCTACCTGTGATAACTTATTATCTTCACCTATAATGGGTCCCACACTGTCGTCGGTACAGAGCAGTGAACAAGGTCTCTGCCCTCATGGAGCTGGCAAGCCAGTGGAAAGCCTGATAACAAATAAATGATGAGATATGTTGGAAGATGACCAGGAAAATAAAACAGTGAAGGGAAATGGGGACTGGTTCTTGCTGTTTAATGTAAGCTTGGAAGGGAAGGCCTCTCTTATAAGACGACGTGAGTAGACGTGGAGGCGCAAGCCATAGAGACATCTGAGGGAAGAGAATTCCAAGTTGAGGAAATAGTGCAAAGGCCCTGAGGTGGGAGCATGACTAGCATTTTAGAGAAACAATAAAGACATGTGGTTGGAGTAGAGGGAATACTGAAATGGCATATGGGAAACCAGAGGTAGATCACACAGGTACTTGGGCCAGGTGAGGACTCTGGCTTTTACTCTGGGCAGGAGGAGCTGTGAGAGGACTTTGAGCAGTGGCGGGATGTGTGATCTGACTCAGATGTTCACAGGGCTCCTCTGGGGAAGCAACTAAAGGACCAGTGGGGGCAGGGCAGGGAGTCCAATGATGAGCCACTGCATTAGTTCAGGCTGAAGAGGAGGGTGGCTGGAACAAGGTGGGGGCAGTGGTGGGGGGAAGTGAGATTCTGGATGTATTCTGAAAGTGGAACTGCCAGTTTGTTCACAGATTGGATGCTGGGTGAGAGAGAAAGTGACTGAGCAACTGGAAGGTTGGGGCTTGCTAGTTTCTGAGATGGGCAAGACTGTAGGAGGAGCAGGTTTTGGGAAGGAAATCAGGAGTCAGGTTTTATTTTGTTTTTAGATTGTATTGGGAAATTGGGGAAGGGAACAGTGTTGGGGAATTGGGGAAGGGGAACATTGTGTTTTTCCAAGACCCATGAGCTCCAAGTCAAGTTGTTGTCCTTCAATCTTAGCTGTGGAGGGTGAAGCTCAGCTCCAAGTCCAGTTGCCACTGGGCAACCTTGTTGTTAAGAGCATGCGCTCTCACCAGCTGAGCCATCCAGCTGCTCAGTGATTGGCAGCTCATTGGCCCATGTGGGAATCAAACCGGCGATCCTGTTGCTCGGAGCTCACGCTCTAACCAATTGCGCCACCCAGCTGGCTCAGGAGTTAGGTTTTGGACATGTGAAATTTGAGATGTCTATTGGATATTCCAAGTGATGATGTCACTCTATGGTTGGATCCACAGATGGAGAAGAATAACAGCAAATAATACAATAATATGTTAATATTAGAATAGTTATAATAGTATTATTCATAAAATAATAACAGTTTATTAAGTTCAGTCTTTGGCCTTTCCACCTGTTTCATCTCTCGCTCTCAACAGTAGCCATAAAATATATTAGGGATTATCCTCAGAGGGGGAAACAGGCTTAGAATTGTTATTAACTCATTAAGATAACATAGTGGCAAGAGTCAAGATTGGATCCCAGGTCTTTCTAATTTTGAGACCAGAACATACTCTGCTAGTTGCTTTTGCAATAGACAGTGGATTGAACTAGCTGATCTTTAAGGATTCCTTCCTGTTCCAGAGAGCCTTAAACCTGGCAATTCTCTGCTTTGGAAACAAAGTTCCCCAAACCTGTTAGAACTGTATGTAGGATAAGAGTCCATAGGTATTGAGTGAGCGGGGGCGGGGGGCCGGGCTCGCCTAAATTTTTTCTTTGAGCTTGAGTGCCTGGACTCTACCCAGAGGGGCTTTCTGGTTTTGCTTATTTTCAGGATCTGGACAGGGCTTCGGGCAGGCAGCTAAGGAGTGGGTTCGTTTTACTTTGTGAGGACACCCTGACTTAGAGAGGGAGGAGACTTGCCAATTTCATCCTTAGAAGGTGGGGGTCAAAGATCTGACTGGACTGCAACTCCTCTTTCCACATCTAGTCATCTTCCCTGGATCCCCATCTTCCTCATCAAACCTCCTTCTCCACCCAAATTCCTTCCCTGGGACAAAAGACATGGGCGGAGTTGGTTTTCAGGTTTTTATTGTGGGTGTATTTCTTGTGGCCGGATGGGATGGAGGGGCAGGCCCTCCCAGGAGAGGACAGAGGAGGCCAGGCAAGACAGGTGGGAGAGGAGAGGTGGGGACACTTCTTTACGCTCGGATCTTCAGTTCCCGCGCCATCTGACAGAGGGCGCAGGGCAAACAAAAGGTGAGGGCCGCCCAGTCGTGCCCGACGGAGCCCTAGAATGTGGGAGAGAGAGGTTAGGAGGCCTGCCTCCGGTCCCAGGAGGCCAGTACCCAGTCTCCTGCCCCCGCGGCTCACGGCCCCGCGCGCACCTGGATGCGATAGCGCTCACGCATGCCGGTGCGCAGGGAGTGCAGGCCTCCAGGCAGGTAGGGCGTGCAGCAGCACTCGCCGAAGTCGTCGGAGATGCGGCAGGCAAGGCACAGAGGGGCGAAAGTGCCGCACAGGCCTGCGACAGACGCGGGGCGGTCAAAATGGGAAGGGCTGGGGCAGGGTGGGATGGGGGGAGCCCACCCGGTGCCTTCTGCCGGCTCCGCTTCGGGGAAGGCCCAGGCTGAGGGTCCCCGGAGCCAAGTTGAGGGTCCCAGAGGGAACTGAGTGTTGGGGGAAAGCAAAGTGAAGGTCCCAGAGGGAATGGGGTGGGGTGGAGCTTAGAGGTTGGGAAACAGGGTTTGAGGGTGCAAGAGGGAGGTCGAGGGTCTGAGGGGAAGCGGGAAGGTGTGAGGATCCTAGAAGTGTTGGGGGTCCGAAGAGGGCGTGAGGGTTAGAGAGTGAGAATTCAGGGTCCAAGGAAGGGAGAGGGGAGTGGGGTTAGTAGGGCGTCGGAGGGGGTAGGAGGTGACCCTTTTGTCTCTCGCCCCTCCCGCCCCCCCCTCCCGGGCCTGGAGGGGAGGGCCGGGCACTCACAGACGGGCATGTCGTTGCAGCAGTCCGTGAGAGCGGTGTGCCAGTCACTGAGCTGGGTCTGGTAGCAGCTGCTGGCACACTGGGGCTGACTGGTCACTGGGTACGACATGGCTGCGGAGGTGGGAGACTGAGGTCAGGGGGCAGCCTTGCAGCTCCTCCAGGGTCCCCGCACCATTGCCGCCCCTCCCTCTGCCGGGCAGGCTGGGCGGGGCGACCAGGCCGCCCACTAAGGAGACATCACTGCGCTCCCTTCCCTTCTGCCACATCTGAGCATCGACACCCCAGTCTGTCCCCATTGCAGCTGCCTCCTGCAGTTCTGGTTGAACTGGGGGTGGGGAGCTCCTGCACATCTGGGGAAGGGTGGGCGCCACATGTGGGTGGAGCCAAGACTTGCAGCAGCCTCTTCCACGTCTGGGCCTGGGGGGCTGGGTTCCCGCATTTCGGGGGGGTTCTCGGGTGCAAGCAGGCGCCGTCTATCTTCAAAGTCAAGGTGCCCAGGGGAGGGAAGCGGCCAGATTCCCGGGACTGGAAGGGTTGCCGATCCATCCAGCGATCCCACCTTTGCCTTTCACGTTGTCGTGCATCTCAAACTGCATCTTGCTGGCCCTGAGGACGTGGCGTTGGGGACGGCAGAGGTGGCAGCGGTGACAGCGATGTAGTCTGTCCAAAGGACACTGGATACTGGGGGGAGGGTAAGGGGCAGGGGCACTGGGGGCTGGGTTCTCAGGGGGAAGGATGCTGGAGAGAAAGAGGCCAAGTCAGCCTGCTATTCAGGAGAGGCATGGAATAGGCAGGTATGGGGTGGGGGCGAGAAACTCGCCCATCTCTGTACGGCTGCCCGACAGATCCCAGAGGACCCTCCTCATTTCAGAGGCAGAGCTGAAGAGACCAAGAGACAGAGACAGGCAGAGTGAGAGACAAGGGGAGAAGACATCAGAGCCAGGTGCCCATAGAGATGCCACCAGTAACGCTCACGCCTACCCAGCACTGTGACTTCTCTGCAAGCCGATTTCACAGATGGAACATTGAGGCTCAGAGAAATGCCCCATATCTGATAACCCAGGCCAAGGAAGTTAGTAGAAGGGGTGCTGGGCCCCAGGATTTCCAAATTCAACCCAGCGCCACTCATGGTGAGAAGGAGGTACAGGGGGCATTGTATTGAGAAAGACAGGGAGAGACAGAGAAGAGAGAAGAGAGAGGAGAAGAGAGATCTACAAAGGGACAGAGAGATGAGAGGAGTGGGGTGAGGAGATAACAGAGTAGAGGTGCTGAACTCAGAGCAGAGGGAGGTGCTCCTACCTGCAGGAAGGTGATGGTGATGATGGAGACAGAAGACGGGAGCTGAGTTCTCAGTGTCAGGCCAGGAGCTGCTTATATTTGGGCGGGCCATGAGGCCCTGGGCGGGGCTCTGACAGAGGAGGCTAGGGAGCCAAGCCGGTTGGGCTGACCCTCTTCCCCCCCCCACCACTGGGGATTTCCCTTCCTCCTCTCCATCCCCCATCCCCCCACTTCCACCTGCATTGCCTCAGAGGCCAGAATAAACTGGGGAGAGGGTCCAGGGATGAGGAGCTGGGAGTGGAGATAGAAAGGGGAATGGGCAGAGCTGGGGAGAGTAGGTGGAGGGGAGGCGCAAGGGGCAGATCTGGGTCAAAGTAGGGACTGAAAGAGAAGGAGAGACAGAGAGATGGGGAAGGAATGGAGGACATAGAGACAGAAGGGGAGGTCAAGACTAGAGAGTGAGATAAGGAGATTCAGAGAGATGGAGGAAGCAGAGAAAACATAGACGGATGGAAAAATAAATGCCTAGACAGAGGCACAAAGATCTGCGGAGAAATAACAAGAAGGAGGAGACAGTCTTGGAGAACAGAGATGCAAAGATGGAAAGGTGGGGCAGGCCGAGTGGCACAGTGGTTAAGAGCTGGCTTGGGATGCCAGCGGCCCCGGTTTGGGTCCCACATGAGGGCCAGTGACACTGTCTTCTTAAAAAAATAAATAAATAAAAATAAATAAATAAACAAAAAGATGGAAAGGTGGAGGAGCAGGTAGGTGGAGGCCATGGCTACCACAAGGCTTAGAGGGAAGGGCAAGGGGGAGAGGAGAAAGGCCTGCTATGTGGGAGAGAGTGCAATGTGGGCTTCCTTTGAGGGGCTCTCCCATCATCCTTCCTTTGAGGGGTCCCCAGTTCCCTGGGAGTGGGGGCATTGTCCTTCCATTCAGGACCATGAAGCACACGGGGGGGGGCAATGTGTTTTGGGGGTGACTCATGTTGGAACCTGTAAATAAACACACCTCATCCCACCTCTAAATTGGGAAGGGAGGAGACTGGGAACTGAGAAACCTGGTTCCTGAAGGAGGTGGCTGTGGCCTAGGCCTCCTGAGTCGTGACAGAGCAGAGGACTAGGGACCTGGATTTCCGGGCCTGAGAGAAGAACAGGCTGGGGGCCAGATCTCTGGACCCTAACAGAGGAGAGAGAGGAGGGCTCAGATTCCTGGGTCTGAGGGAGGCAGGGGCTGGGGTCCAGATTCTTGGACAAAGCCAGGCTGCATCCCTGAGTCGGGTAGGGGGTCCTGGGATTCCAGACCTACTGGGTTCTTGAGAAGTGACAGAGCTGGGGGCCTGGATGCCTGAGTCATCAACATCTCCCCCCACAGGCCTGGCGGGGTTGGAGGTGACTCAGTGAGGGAAGCAGCATTAGAACCGGGTGGGGTTCCCAGCACGGGTGTCACCCCAAAAATGTAGGAGGCACTGGAAAATTGGGGTGTCAACTGCAGAGAAGGTGGTGTCATCACTCCACTGGGTATGGGTATGGGGTGATGGCTGGTGGATCACTCTGTTGCCTGGGAACCCAGTTTTCCCCCCATCCCCTTGTCCAACACATCAGGTTCCAAGCCTTGGTCTCCTGGTACCACCCAGATAGCTTGCTATCCTTGTCCTCAGACCTGTGGGCAGCACTCGGTGTCTTGCCTGTGTGTGTCCATCCCTTGGCCCGGGATGCTGAATGTCTGCCAAACATCTCTCCACTTCTGTTCATATCCCTGTCCCCCCATCTCTGCATCTTTGTCTTTCCAGCTCTAAATCTCTCCTCTTTCTTTCCTCAGTCTCTGCCAACCTGTTTCCAAATTTCTCTGTCTCCCAACCTCTAAGTCTCCTTCCTTCCAAGCTCTGTGTCTCTTTCCCTTCTCTTGGGCTCTCTGACTCCTATCTCAGGACCTCTCCCCTCTCCGGGCCTACCCCTTGGAGGCAGCCACAAGGCCCTATCCCCCAGCTGTTCAGACCATGGACTGCAGGCGACTCAGCGCCGGTCATCTCTGAGGACCCTGGGGCTCCCAGTGTGATAACCTGAGTTGCCCTCCAGTTTCCTTTCCTCACTCTGACACAGCCTGGTAGCTGCAATTAGATACAGCAACTCATGTAGACGAGGAAATCTGGTCTGGGGAAACCATGAGGTGGCCTGCTTAGGGGTGAGGAGGAGGGTGGAGGGCAGGAAGAGGAGAGGCCTGGGGGCTGAGGAGTGACCATGGCAGAGTCTCCAGCATCTGGCTCCTCCCTCTAAAATAGGATTGCCAGATAAAATACAGGATGCCCAGTTAAATACTTTTTTTTTTATAAGTATTTGTTGTTCATCTGAATTAAAATTTAACTGGGCATCCTGTATTTTATCTGCTAAATCTAGAACCCTACGTTCAGAAAAAGAGGAATACAAGTACCTGACTCCCTCTTTTCACAGAACCCAGAATTCTGGGTCCCCAGTCCTCAGGACCTGAGAGTCCAGGCCCCCAGCCCCTGCACCCTCAGACCCAAGAGTCCAGACTCCCAACCCCTTGCTCCCCAGAACCTGGGAGTTCAGGCCAGGCCTGGGTCCAGTTGCCCAACATGGGTTTCACAAGGCAGGTGGTGCCATCCATGGCCCTTGTGGAACCGGTCCGGCTGAGCAGACAAGTGAGGTGGCCCCCCTTTCCCATCCTAAGCCTGCTGCTTCCTTGAGGACCAGCCCATTGGGGCTGGGAGCAGAACAGAGGGCTCTGGGTGGGTCCCTGTGTCTGGGTTTGGGTGTGTTGTGTCTCTGTGTGGTGTGTGCTTCTCTGGGTGCTGTGTGTCTGTGGGGAGATTGTCACAATATGTGTCACTTTGTGTGTCCCTGTGTTATGGGGTGTGACATGTGAAGGAGCCTTTTTTATTTGTGTGTCTCTATTGCCCCCCTTTAGTCTACCCACTGTGTGCCTGAATTTGGGTGTGGTTTCAGTCGTCTAGATTCTGTAATTCTGACTGGATTAAGGCAGGAATTATTTATTGAGTGTTAACCTTGTGTGATGGCCTTGAGAGCCAGAAAGCCTGAGTTCCAATCCTAATGGCTTCTTCACTGGCTGTGAAACCTTGGGAAAATCACTCAATTTCCCTGGATCTCAGTTTTTCCATCTGCAAAATGGGTTGTTGTGAATAGAGTTGTTGAGGATTAAATGAGTTAATTCATGTAATGTGCCTAGACTTGTGTGTGGCACATAGGGAATATTTTGTGTTTATGGTGATGATGACAGTGATCGTGATTTGTACTAATTGCTGGGGATACAATAGTAAACAAAACCAAGTCTTTGCTCATGGTCCTAGTAGGGAATTGAATGAATGCCTATCAGTGGCTGGGCATATAACTGCATAACGGGGTTGTCTGTTTTGCATGTGGAATAGGGTATTTCTGTGTGTGTTGTCAGTGCAGCGATTCTGTGATTGTGTGTCTATGTTTGTGTTTGTAGGTGATTGCGTAGATGTGATTCTGTGTATGTGATTCTCTGATTGTGTGGGTGTAAATGCAAGATCATTCCAAGGATGTGTTGTAAAGGCACGTGTTTGGGGCGATCTTGCATTTCTGACTCTGAGGTGCTGGGAATGTGTCTGTATCTAAGGCCTTGAGAACTTCTTTCTCAGCTACTCCTTTACACGTCCCACATGTGGCCCTGGGAGGATGCCTCCTTCCAAAATGAGCCTGAGTTTCTCCCTAATGGGGATGGTGGGCCTGTGGCTTCAGGAGAAATGCAAGGGTGAAAGCGAAGGTGGAAGGAGATGGGTGAGGCCAGGGAAAGGCTGAGAAATGAAATGAGGGGGACACGAGAGATGGTGGGATGGGGCCAGTGGAAGAGCTACACAGAGAAACATGTTTGTTCATCTACTCCATTAGCACTGGCTGAGCTCTTGCAATGAGCCAGGACCTCTGTTGGGCATTGGTTCAAGGTCTGGGGGAAAGTAGAGAGACCCAGAGAGTGAGGACGCACCAGCAAAGCTGTTGCTGCCCTAGGGTGGCCCACCTGTCTCCAGAAGGGGCTCAGTGACAGTTCTGAGTGATGGAGACCCAGAGATGGAGAGCGATAGAGAGAGCCCTGCCTCTCCCCAGTTCTCCCTGAAGTCTGATCTGTCCAGATCAAAGAACAGAGGTTATGGGGGAAAGGCCCTTCCCAGGTTAGGGCACCCCCATGAATCATTTTCTTATCATCTAATAGGATAATGACATACCTGCTTCCTCCTAATCATTATTTTTGACCTTAACCAGGCCCAACGCCCACAGCAAGAAGGGCTGGACAGCATGGTATGTGGAAGTCAGGGTAGGAAGTACCTGAGAGTCCCTATCCTTGGTCCTTCTTCCTAAGGACCCAGGAATCCTGGCCCCTAGCCTAATCCCCACCCCCGCAGGAGTTGCAGCTCTCAGCCCCTCTCCTTTTTTCCCTTGTCTGCCTTTTATTTTCTTTGGGACTATCTTTATCTCTCTTCTTGATCTCCACCTGTGTTTTGTGTCTCTCCTGTCTCTTTACATCTTTATTTTCTCTCCCTGGGTGTCAATTTTCTCACTTGTAAAATGGGGATTATAAGAATAATAATAATAATCCAATCTTTTAGAGCTGTTATGAGGAAGACATGAGATAATTATGTAAAATGCTTAGGACAGAACCTGGGCTACAATAAACTCCATACAAGAGAGTCTATTATTATTATTGTTTTCAATATTGTAATCTCTCCATTGGTATCTATGTTTTTATCTCCACGTCAGTTTCAAGTCTCCTCCCACTCTGGATTCCTTTGGCAGACAGCACCCTTCCCCTGAGGAAAGGGCATATTGAAGCCAGAACTTCTAAGCTTCTTCCCCTTCATCTCTAGTTCAAGCCCCACCTCAGGACCCAGAACTCTTGCCTGAGGACAAGACCTAGCTCCAATCCCATAAATAGCCACATAAAATCCTGAACCTCAAGTATGTCATCCCTGGGCAGGCCAGTGACTCTTGGCACCCAGAAGTCCCCGTCCCTAGACCCTGATTTTTCAGGCTCCCAGCTCCCTCCTCCCTCGGACCCAGAAGTCTAGGCCCCCAGTCCCTCCTTCCACAGGTCCTCAGTCCCCTTCTGCCTCAGGCCCCCAGCCTCGTCCCTCAGGACCAAAGAATCAGAATTCTCAAGTCCCCATCCGTCCTCAGGGCTCGAGGATCAGGCCAGCAGCGTACGTGCAAGCCAGAAACCCCATTCCCGGTTCTTTTGCAGTCAACCACGCCCTCAACTACCAGCCCTTTCTGTCTTTCCAGAAGCGGGTCTGACACCAGAGGGAGCTCTCCTCCGGAGTCTAGATGTGATAAGCTATGCTTGACGTCTGTCAGTATCATCCAGCCAATAGACTCTTTTCCTCTTCCACCCTGGGCCACTCAGGGCGCTTCCCTTAGTAGGCGGGGCCCACGTCCCAAATCGGGCAGCAATAGGCTTTCAAAGATGCCATTCTCCGCCAATTGCTGGGGGAGCACTTCAGAGGGTGGGAATCCTGATGGGCTCCGCAGAGACTGGAGCCGGCTGGTGAGGGAACTGCGGGTCCGGCCCGGTAAGCCCTTTCCAGCATGCCCAGGGTTGGGATTCTGGACACAGCTCGGACAGGAGACTGTGAACTTGGTGGGGCTCGAGGCGGAGGGAGGAACTTAGCCGGGGCGACCGTCTGGTTTGCTTTGTTGGAGAAACTGAATCCCGGGTGCACAGTCTCAGATATTCATCCATCCATTCCATTCGTCCCACCCTAAACCTGATTCTCGTCTGCACTTACCTGCCCTGGCCACCGGTCCGTTCGGTCCTTCCTGCCCTCGTTAATTCCCTCACTCACTGATTTCCTCATATAACCACTCACTCACACTCGCTCATTCACACCTTCACGCACCCATTACTTAAATATTTCCTGAGGCTTCCGGTGTGCCGAGCTTCGTGCTGGGCGATGGTGGTGACCAAGATGAGTCAGGCCTGGGCCCTGCCCTCTGGGAACCCGGGGTCAGATGGGAGGACAGATCCACACGTTGATAGGCAGGGGTTTGCAGAGGCGGGGAATCCAGGAGAGTCTTTTTTTGGTTTGGCGGGTCAGGAAAGGGTTTCCAGAGGAGAGGCCATTGGAGCTGGATTTTGGAGGACCAGGAGGTGCCAAGCAAGTGTGGAGGACAGCTTGTGGGGAGGGCCTTTCAGCCTGAGCAAAGACAGGGAGGTGTGCAGGAGTATTACTGTCTGTAGGTGCCCAGGCAGAAGGCCAGTCAGGCTGGAAGATGATGAAAAGGTGGGCAGGGACCAGGATGAGAGGCTTGGACTTTGTTCTGGGGATGGAGAGTGGTGGTAGCAGGGAGCCATAGAAGGGTTTTAGAGCAAGGGAGGATCTGGTCAGAGCTGGAGCCAAGAACTGGAGGAATGAGACTGGAAGCCAGTAAGTAGTCCAGAAGGTGTCTTGAGCAGGAAGGAAAGGATAGCGCCTGTGTTAGGCCAGAGGCTGAGAGGATTCAGGAGGCAGAAAGAACAGAACATGGGGCTTCATGAGCTATGAAGTGTGGGGGTGTCCAAGACAGGACCCAGTGCTCTGGCCTGGAGGATGATGAAGCCATCCTTGAGATGGGGTCAGGAAAGAGGAGCATGTTGGTGGTGATGACTGGGCAGACATGAACAACTGGCCCTGTGTGCTGGACAAGGGGAACTGTGACTCAGGCCAGTGGGTCTGGACCTTCTGGGAGAGTTGTGGGCTATGGTTCCCTCCTCCATCGTAGGCCCTGACTTTTTGGGTGAATGAGGGCCTATGAGTGAAGGTCCTGCTCTCCCTACCTCCTCAGGAAACTGCTTTCTTGTGCTTCTGTATCTTCCTTCTCTCTTTCCCTGGCAGCATTAAAACATGTTTCATGATTCATGATCTCTAAACACACACACACACACACACACACACACACACACACACACACACACACACACTCTTTCTTTCACACACACTCCCTGCATCAAGCTCTCTTGTGGTGCATCCACTGGTTCAGTCCCTTATCTTCCATTTCTTCCTCAACCTTCTTCATCTGGCTGCCCACCTCCCATGGCCCTGGGGTGACTCTGAACAAGGCCACTGAGGACCCACCCGCTCATTGCTGAGGCCTGAGGATAACATTTGGGTCCTCATCTGACACAGACCATTCCCTCCCGCCTGACATTCTCTTTGCCTTACATCCTCTTCTTTCCTGGTCAGCTTCTTCCCTCTCCAGCTGCTCCTTCGAACCCTCCAGGGCTCACCTTTCACTGCCCACCCTTTACTGGGGACCATGGTCCTCGGGCCTCTCTGTGTCCCGGCCCTCTGTTCATCCCACCTACCCCGTCTTCCTGTAGAGGTTCTAGTCCCTCAGCTCCAGTCATAAGTGAGCACCCAACCATTCTGGCTCCTGGATGTCTCCCTGGATTCTCACTAAGACTTGTTGATCTTTTCATGTGCAAAAGAGCCCTCAGCATCCCTCCCGCACACCTGAGTCCCCTTTCAGGAGAGACAGCCTCACTGTCCACCTACTCTCCTGGCCAGACCTGAGTGACATCCTGGTCCTCTTGCTCTCCTGTCACCTCTGTTCCACCCTCAATAGGTCCTATTCATCCAACCTCAGTTATGGCTCTGGGATCTGCTCCACCCCTACCCTCAGGGCCTCTGCTCGTGCTCAGGCCTTGTCTTCTGCACCCCCAGCCTCCTCCTTGCCTCCAGGGCTCCAGTCTTGCCCTTGTCAACCGATCCCTCAATGTCTCAGGAGGCTTTTCAGTGCATGAGCTGATCCCGTCCCTCTCCTGCTTCAAGCCCTTCTGCGGCTCCTACTGCCCTCCAGTTTTAGGTCAAATCGCACTCCAGGCCCTTGAGGATCTGCTTCTGCTGACCACTCCAGGCTCCTCAGGCCATTCCCCGCTTTGCACCTAACCTTCTAGCCAGGCAGAGGCCTTCATCACTGGCTCTCACAACCTTGCATATTTCTTATGCTTAGCAAACTTGTGCTCCTCCGTTAAGGTCAAGCTTGGATCACCTCCTCTGTGAAGCCTTCCTGACTATCACAGATGGAGCCTGTGACAGCCTGCGTCTGCATCTTTCCCCCCATCCTCCCTGAGTCCCCTGAGGGCAGGCCCTGGATGGAAACCATCTCTGCTCCAAACCCAGGGCCTACCAAAGGGCAAGGCCAGAGTCTTGGTTGAGGGACTGAGTGACTGTCGCAACTGGGCAGAGTTGGAACCATCAGAATTTTGGGTGACTAGTTTGTTTCTGGCGTCCTGTTAGCTTTGCTCTAGTTCTCTTGGTTTGGGTTTCATTTGGTGGGTGCTCAGGTTGGGTTGGCAAAGGGGAGTATCCGAGAACACTGAGTCCCCTGGAGTTCTACCTGCATTAAGTCTGCAGGGGAGGTGGGTCTGCTTTCAGGGAGTCCTCAGGACCTGGAAGTTGGGCCCCTAACTTTTTTTTCCAGTCCCAGGTTTCTCGGTTTCCAGTCTCAGAGTACGATGCTGCCCCCTGGTGGGCGATCCCCCCACTTACGAGAGGCCAAACTAATTAAATACTTTTATTTACAAATAAAAACAAACCGACCTGTGGGTAAGGCCAGGCCCCGCCCATGCGGCGGTTGCAGCAGCAGTAGAAGGCAGTGGTGGCGTGCAGGTCCAGCCGTGTAGGAGACTGATTTGAGTGAGCCCCTCCCCCCAGGCCAGGGTCTCACCTCCATCACCCCCCCAGCTCACTTAAGTAAGGCACAGCCCACCCCCTCCAGCCGGACCAAGGCAGGGAGGGACCGAAGGGACCAGGAGCCCCTTGCAGCCGCAGTCCTTCCCTGGGCGGATTCACCACGGAGGCCGATGCAGATGGGAACAAGAAGCCTTTAGTGTCGCCCCCCACAGCCCCCGCCTCCCCACGCGGCCTGGCTCCCGCTGGCGGCTCAGACCAGTGGCGGGGCAGGCCCAGGCGGAGTGAGGATCAGGCGGATACGCTCCACGCACAGCGCCGCTGCCTGCCGCGTCTCCTGGCACACGGCTGCCAGGCTCAGGAAGCCATGCGGCAAGTCCTCCACAACGCGCAGCGTCACGAACTTGCCCACGCTGCGCAGCCGTCGCGCAAACATGACCGAGTCGTCCAGGATGGGGTCCAGCGCGCAAGCCTGCAGGACAGCAGATGTGGGGCACAGGGAAGCGGCGGGGAACACGTGGACATGGGGCGGACAGAGGGAGACAAGGTGGGGAGTTGCGGAATGAGTTTAACTGGGCCTCTGCCCGGCTTTTCCTTCCCCTCAGAGACCTACCATCTCTTTTCCCTTTCCCTGACTTTCCAAGCCCTGTGGCTGCTCCACAGCCCTATGGAGCTCACTCAACAAGACTGCCAAAGAAATGGGCAGCCCTGACTCCCTTCTGCCCTGCCGGTCCACGCACTCCCTCCTGTGGTACACCTCTCCCTTCAGGCCAGGCCACCGACCTCCCCGCTCCCCCAGGTGCACCTGCGTCCTGCCCCCCCACCCTAATGACAGGCGCGTGGCCCCCATCTGCTGCTTACCACAATGTGCACTGGTGGCAGGCTCTGCAGCATGCTGTCAGGTGCCAGCAGCGGTGACATGAAGGGGTTCTTGGCGATGGGCGAGCAGTACAGGGGCATCCGCGTGGGACCCTGGCTGGAGCGCCTGGGGAGGAAGCCCTCCGGGAAGGCGGCACTAACACTCAGGCCTCTGTTTTTCGTGTTCGACTCATCTTGGGCCTCGACCTCTTCCAGTGCACCCTCAGGCCCGAGTAAGAAGTTGACGTCTGAGGGTGTGGAGGGGCCAAGTTTCTCGGCTGACAGTGACAGCTCGGAGGTGTCCGATGTTCCGGTGCTGCCCCTGAGGCTCAGGTCCTGCAGTGTCAGGCTCTTGAGGGGGTCCGTGCCCAGCGGGTCCTCAGGCTGGGCCAGCGCTGCGTCAGACACGCTGCGGCGCATCGGCTCTATGAGAGGAGTAGGGTCAGGGGCTGGTGGGGGCAGATCAGCTGGGTGGGGTGTGTGGGCGGCTGGCACGGAGGGTGAGGGAGAAGGGCAGAGGCCTCTGGAGGAGACACTGCATCCTAGGTAGGGCTGTGGAGGCCTGGAGTGTTTCCCTGGGCACCTTCCTTGGGGAGGGATGGGGAGCTCCAGGTGCCCAGGAACAACTCCAAGGCGCATGCAGAAGGAGTCCCGTGGTCCTGGAGGTGCAGCTGTGTTCTCCTGGGTGTGTGTGTGTGTGTGTGTGTGTGATGACTGGGAAGGTTAAGAGCAAGTCATTTTACCTCTGGGCGGCTGTTTCCGCATCTGTACAAAGGGGATACAAACTGTCCTTACTTCATAGGAGGTGCTGAGGACTCAGTGGCATAAGATATGGGATTAGGTACTGCTACCTCCTGGGAGGTCATAATATACCAGTATTAATATATTACCAGGCTTGGTACCCTGTTCCAGATGCCTGTGCCTCCTGTTCCAGCAAGAGGCCCAGCCAACTGACGGCCTCTTGACACAGAAGGTGTGAATGGATTACAGTGGAGTAGGGAGCAGGCCCATATGGCTTGAAAGGGAGCTAAAAAGAGTCTTGGGGGCATATTAGATTCCCTGGGATCCCATACCTGTTGTAGCCACATAGATCTGTTCCCCAAATTTCCTTTGTGTTCTTCAGTTTTATTCCTTCCCTTTGGGTGACCAGGCAAGCAAGAATCCAAATAATGCTACAGATCTGCTTCCGGTCCACCTGGTATGCTCACCTTGGCCTCAAGTTCCATTAATTTTATCAGACCCTCACTGCTTACCACAAGGACCAGGACCCTGTATTTTCCAGTTGTTTTTCACTTGTCTTTATATATATATCCATGAAGGCAAAATGCGAGATATGAGAATAACTGTGTAAGTGCTCTGTGACCCAGCACTGGAACAGAGCTGTTGGTTAGGAGTCACAGGGCACAGCCAGTCAGGGGTGCTGGCATTTTCTAAGAGCACCTACTGTGTTCCAGGTATTATGCTGGGTGCTTGGCACAAATGGGTGCATGCAGTCTTTACAACAACCTTATGAAGCAGGTACTCTTATTATACCCATTTCACAGAGGAGCAAAGCAAGGCTCACAGATACCATTACTTACTCATGTCACCCAGCAACCATCAAGTATAATAGGGAGTGGTAACAGGTATAATAGGGAGGTAAACAAGTGTTTATGCAGGGGGCTGTAGGGGCTACACCTGTCTGCCACCTTTAGCCTACAAGGAAACCCCAGTACCCAATGGCCTATTTGCCTAAAATTCAAATCTCTTTTGTTTTTGTATTTATTGGCATCTATTTGAATATCCTAAAATTAAAAAAACTTAAAGCAAAACACATCCATTTGGAATAACTTTCTGAATAATAATTTTCTGAAAATTCATCTGGTTCCTACTACTCAGAAAATACTGCTGATTTGCTAGAGATAGAAAATAAGTTGAATTGGTTGTGCTTTAAAACCCTTAAAATGTTAAAAAATGGTGGGAAAGTAGGGATCCTTGGATAGAAGTGAGTTTTGGCTGCCTGAGGGTCCTGCCACCCACCCAAGGCTGGGAATCTCCTTCATTTCCTGAGGTCTGTCCAGTCTGTTGATACCCCAGCCTCCTAGGTCTGCTCCTGGAGTTGGGGTATTATCCTGATGTACCTCGGTTAAAAGTCTGGAAAGAATCTTAGAGGGCTGGACTCCCATCAGAGGGCCCAAGGCATTCCAGTGGCCTTCTCAGGACTAAAAACCAGGACATGGGCAGGCCTTCTGAGTCATTTCCCAGGGTGCCTTTCTGGGAAAGACTGTTTGGAAAGCTAAATCCTAATTCCTGGGACTGAAATGACCAGGGGGACCAGAAGTCCTTGAACTTCCAGGATGTGGACTGTCGTAGAAAATCAAGGGTTTGTGATAGAGACCAGGGATAGATATGGGGCAGAACCAGGAAGCTGATCTTTGCTTCTCTGAATACCCCAGGGCGTGGCCCCTTTCCTGCCCCAGGACTTGAGGTGTGCCAGGCTGTCTCTCCGGGGCATTCTGGAGGAGTGCGTGAGGGAGGGCCTCACTCACCTGCCGTGGGCACTGATTTTGGGTGGAACTTGTGCCCGCTCAGCTCCAGGAAGGAGTTGAGCCACGAGGAGGCACTCAGGCGGAGGTCCCGGAGGAGCAGGGCTGTGTCCCGCCGTACCAGCCCCATCACGCCCAGCGCCTTCTGGTCCGAGTCAGAGTGGTCCTCTGTCTCCCCACCTGCGGAGTGTATGTGGGGGGCTGAGTTGGTCCCTTCTCTTTCTGGGACCAACACCCAGAACTTCAGGCATCTGTGCCCCCAGGGACCCAAGAATAGCTGATTGCTTCAGTAGGAGTCTGATTCCTCAGCCCTAGTAGCCCATCCCTGCAGGCCCCAGGCATCCTGGCCCCCCAGGTCCTGGCTGTGGGGGTGTGGACCTTACCCGCATAGGCACTGACGCACTTGCAGAGCACGCTGAGGGGTAGCAGGGGGTCCATGAGGCTCATAAGGCGGGAGGGAGAGGCGGTGGACTGCAACATTGTGGCCGGGTAGGCTGCCATGATGCCATCTGGCACCCGTACCCCATAGGCTGCTGCACGAAGGGAGACGGTGAAGCAGAGGTTCCCACCTGCGCTGTCCCCTGCGAGGCATATCCTCTCGCCTGTTGAGCCTGGTTTGGAGGGGGGATTGGTTATGCCTGGCAGGGGGGAACTCAAGCTCTGGGTCAGGAGTGCTGGGTTCTCAGAGAGGGGGTGTGGGGGCCCCAACTCCAAGGTCTAGCCAACTGTAAGGTTAGACTGGTAAACTGAGGCAGTGATTTGGACCCATTTGGAGGACAGTGATCAGAAGCCCAGGCTGATTTAGGACATGGAGAGACCTGGAGATCAGGAAGCTCTGGGGAAACTTGGGAGGCTGGAGGGTGGAAGTAAGGAGGGTGGCAGGGGTTGGGGAAGAGGGGACACAGAGAGAGGGAGGGGCATCCTAGGCCAGGAGATGGAAGCCAGGGTTCAGGCTGACAAGGGGCCATGGGGCCCTGTGCTGCAGGGCACAGTCCCACCCTGCTCTGTGCCTCTCAAGATATTGGAAGTGGGGGGGTCAGAGGAGCTGGAAAAATGGGCTGGAGATGTCAGGGGGTGAGACAACAGGAAGAGGAAAAGAAAAGGTCAAAGGTGACCACCTGAGGGAGGTGGAAGAATGGAGTGTCAGGGCTGCAGTGGGGGAGCAGGAGGCACAGGAAGTGGTTGATAGAAGGTTGGGTGAGCAGTGGGGCAATGGGGAGAGAGCACTGAAGCAGAGATGGAGGAGTGGGCAGGAGGGGGTAGATAGGTGGCCGAAGGCTGGGTGGTGGGAGGTGGAAGGGGAGGCGGGGGATGCAAGACTGAGGCTTGAGCCATGAAATGGCTCACTCCCCTGCAGTGTGGGCTGGGGGCTGAAGCAGGCTGAGGCAGGAACGGGAGCTGGTGACAGTGAGGGCTGGGCTCACCGAGGAGGGCGCAGTGCTTCAGGGCCCAGCAGTAGGCGTAGAAGCACTCCTCCAGAGCGCGGGGGAAGGGAGCCTCAGGGGCCAGCGAGTAGTCGATGGAGAGGATAGGGACGCCCAGTTCCTGGGCCCAGCTCTTGAGGTAGGGCTCGTGGGACTTGGAGGTCTGGGCCACGAAGCCACCACCGTGGAAGTGCACGATGAGGGACCGTGATCGGGGCGCCTGCTGCGGCCGAGGCCACAGGTCCAAGCTCCTCGGACCCTCCGACTTCACCAGGCGGCTGAGCTCCTCACTGTCCTGGGGGGAAAGGAGAAGGAGGCAAAGAGGTGGGTGAGGATGCGGGGGGGCCTGTGTGGCCCTTCCCCAAAGGGATGTACTCAGAGAGACAGGAGGGAATGGAGGATGGACGCGAAAGAAGGGAGACATCTGGGTGTGGGTGGGTGCTGGGGAGGTGGCTGCCCATGCCCTTCAGCCTGTACTTGTTCCTGGCTGAGGCAGGGGCCCTTACCTGCCCTTCACGCAGGTCGTAGGAGATGAGCCTGACGAGGACTGGCCCAGGACCCGTGTGGGCCAAGGGGGGTGAGACGGTGACTGTGAGCTTGGGGTCAGCGATCAGCGGCATTTCAAAGGCCTTTGGTGGCAGGCTGAGCAGGCGGTTGACCCGCACAGTGGCCGATGCCATGTTTGCTAGAGACTGGTGGGAGAGAACAGAATGCTAGAGCATTGACGAGGGGCTGCATACAGGGGTCCCCCTCACAACTCCCCTTTGACCCCCTTTTTTCTCGTATGTGCCATCCCTTGGCTTGGAGCCCTGCAAGAGACCTGATGTGGCCTAGGATGTGTCTCTGGGCTTCAGTATTCCTGTCTTGTAACAGGTTGGGGCTCTCATTGGGCCTCATGCTCACCGATAGCACCTCGATCTCGGTGATATTCCAGAAGGCTTTCCAGAAGTGAACGTCCAAGTTCTGAGTGATACGCTCAAACTCGACCCCACGCAGTTCTGGGTCAATGGCAAAGCGGCTGCCGGTGAAGAGGGAGCTGGCGGCCACACCTGGGGGTTGCGAGGGTGTCAGGGAAACCAAATGGGTCAGGCTGTGGGGGCAGGGTTGTGGAGGAGAGACAAGAGGGGAGGGGAGGGGTGGTACGGACAGGGCCTGGCCTGCCAGGACTCACTGAGGCCGGTTTCATTGCGTTTGTAGTGCTCTCCGAAGGACACCAGCCCGATGGAGATGGTCTGCAGGAATGGCCTGATGGAGGGTGTGAACTGTGGAGAGATGCTGCAGTTACCCACTGCCGAGCAGAGGGACTGGGGCAGGAAGGAGTGAGGGTCAGACACTGCCATTCAGCAAACATTTAGTGGACTCCTACTGTGTCCCAGGCACATACCATATAATGTTAGGTAATACCTAATGCTTTGAAAACACAATAGGTGGAGGGGACACAGAGTGATGACTAGGGGTCAGGCTACTTAGACCGTCTCCAGGAAGGGACTTGAGGAGGGGCCCGAATGGAGCGAGGCTGTTCTTGCAGAGGGCACCGCAAGTGCAAAGGCTTTGAGGTGGGCTGTGCTTTGGGTGGATCAGAAAAGCTGGGGCCAGAGTGGCTAGAGCAGAGTGAGTTGGGGGAGAGGGGCAGGGGGTGAGCTCAGAGATGCAAAGGGGGCTCCCATAGGCCTGGGGAATTTAGATTCATTCTAAATGTGGGGTGGAGCCACTGGAGGGTTGTAAGCTGGGAGTAAGATGACACAGGGATTTCCTGAAAGTCAGCGAGGACGGCAGTGGGGACCAGTTACGGGGCAGTAGGAAGGCAGATGGGAGATGGTCAGAGATAGGGCCAGATCTTGAGGCAGAAAGACAGCCACAAGGGAAGACAGCATCTGAGAGAGGAGCCAGGCAGATCAGGAAAGACAAATGAGGAGACAAGATCAGAGAAAAAAAAGCCCAGGAGGCTGGGCATGGGGACAGCAGCGTTCTGCTGTTCATTCGGCAAATACTGGCCTAGGTCCTACAGCACACTAGGCACTGGGCTGGAGCAGGGGCTAAGCAAGACCCAGACAGGGGAGCCTCTGCCCTCCTGGGGCTGACATGTTATGGGGGGAGGCTGTCCTCTAACAGCACAGCTAGCCCTCAGAGTAGCTTTCAGGTATGGCCCTGCCCCTGGCTGGGGGCCCAGAGAGCACAGGGGTGCCTGGCCATTGTGGCTGGATGCGAGCTCGGGTGGCGGCAGGATCTCTCTTCCGTGACTCCAAGGTCATGGCTGGGACACAGGGAGGAGCTGGCTGGCCCAGCTGGGCTGATCAATATTTGTGGGTTCAGCTCAGGAGAGGGGAAGTTCCCAAAAACACCCAGGCTGGCTTGATGAGGACAGGCTGTCCCACAGGGAAACATGGAAAGGTGGGGTGAGATACAGGCTGAAAGACTGCCAAGCTCAGCTCACACTGAGGTGGGGGGAGGCCCTGAAAGGGTCTGAAGGGCTACAGGGCCACGCAGCTCCAGATACTCCTGCAGGGGTTCCCTGATGTGGCTGGGGACTGGGGGACCCAGCACTGACCCCAGACAGTGGCAATTGGGCCTCTGCTCTGAGCCTGGTGTCCCGCCCTCCGTCGCTCCCCCCGCTTCTCTGAGTCACCGAGCTACTTTTCCTATGAATCCAAAGGCCTCCGGGCTGCCTCCTTCTTCGTGCTGATATGGGTTGTATCTCCCAGAGGGTGGTTTGGGTGGGCAGAGGGTAGGAGAAAGCTTGCAGTGGGCAGGGGTCAGGGTCCTACTTCAAAGGAGATAGGGGTCTCGATTAGGTTTTCTTCACTATCACCAGCTCGGATACACTCCTTGGCCCTTCCCACAGCCTGAAAATCCTGATTCTACAGCTCCTTAGGTGAGTCAAAAAGCCCGGGCAGACCTAGGTCCAGTTGAGCCTCTTGAACTTCTGGGGTTCTCACCCTCCCTCCTAGGCCTCCAGCGGGGATCACTAACAGGGTGTGCTCTTACAAATGGTCCTTTGGGAACAATACTGACTACCCTCCTAGGGAGGGTCTCAAACTCCAATGATTTCGGGGGCTAGACAGGTGATATAAAAGAGTGAATGGATCCCCTAAGTCAGGGGTCGGCAAACTTTTGAGACGGAACGTACCCAAAGAGCCGCATGTGGCTCGTGAGCTGCAGTTTGCTGACCCCTCCCCTAAGTGTACGAAGATAGACAACAATGGGTGCCTGGTGCAAAAATCTATTCAATGAAAGATTTCTTGCCACCTGGTGGATTCAGCTTGGAGGCCACACGTTTGAGCTCCCTGTGGAGCTCTGTCGGAGCCCCAGGCTGCTTCCCCTTTCCTTGAGCCTTGTGGTTATTCTACTATAATATTGGGCCAAGTTAGGGGCCACCTGGTGCCTTCACCTGAGCCCAGAGGGACAGGGCGGGGCTCACCTGGAAGCCCAGGCAGCGGCCGTAGAAGCAGCCCTTGTGCAAAGTGATGTACTCGCGCAGGAAGTCGGCGGTGAGCCCCTCGTCGCCCTCAAAGAACAGAGCCCCGGGCTGGTTGGTGGCCAGCAGGCGCTGGGCGTAGTAGGCCAGGGCGCGGAGCTGCGTGAGCGCGGTCAGGTAGGCCTCCAGCTCCGCCAGGTTGTGGCTGGCGCGGAAGAAGATGCTGCGGCGGTTGGAGGCCACATAGCGCGACTTGTGCAGCAGGTGCGCCAGGCAGCACCGCGCCGTGTGCACCAGGCTGCGGTACCCATTGGCTGGTGTCTCTGCGTCCAGGTCAAACAGGTGCGCCACGCCCAGCAGGCGGCCCAGGATTGGCTCGAGCCCCAGGGCCTGCTCCCGAATTCCCGCAAAGACGCTCGACAGCCGCCGTGCTGTCTCCCAAGGGCCTTGGTTCATGAAGAAGGCCGTGTTGTCCTCCGCCAGAGTCACCAGTGACTGTGTCATTGTGTGTAGGTCCATGCTGTGCAGGAGCCGCGAGGCTGCAGGCAGGTGGAGAGACTCATCAGGTAGGGCTGGATCACCCCTTGCTCAATGGGGACCCTGGGCTCCAGGAGTCCTGGCTCTGTACCCGCCTCCTCTCTCAGACCCAGGAATCAGAACCCAGCCTCCTCCTTCAGACCCAAGGCTGGAGTCTCGGTAGGGTCCCCATCCTCTTCGTTTCTTAGGACCCATGAGCCCACGTACCCAGACCCTTTCTCACTCCTCAGGTGGTTGGAGTTTGATCCCTCAGCCCATCCTTCCTCAGACCCAGGAATTCAGGTACCCAGACTCTCTTCAGGCTCCAGGAATCCCTGTTTTCTCCTATACCCAGGGGTCTTCGCTACCCCTTTCTATCTTTCAGAGACCCAACAGTTCAGGCATCTATCTCCATTTACTCTCCTGAGCCCAACACTCCTTCTAGGTTCTGGGAAATCTGGAACCCAGTTGGTACTCTCTCTGAGGACCCAGGAGTTCAGGCCTCCATCCCACCTCCTTCTCAGGCCTCAGGTGTCACCTCCATGCCCTTTCCCTCAACCAATATTTGGAAGAACTCAGCCCTCAGCCCACCCATTCTCATCTACCTGTTGGCGTCCCAGGACACTGGTCCCAAGCCCAATTCTCTTTCTGAAACCAGGAGTTCATCATTCTAGACTTACTTAAAACAAGAGTCACTCTTGGCCCTTCCTTGTCCCTCCAGTCTGGCTGTGGAACCCCCTCCCAACTTCAGCTTCCTCCCTCTGCAGAGTCCCAAAGCTTGGATGTGCTCCTCCCTCACCTGGGCCCTGGCCTTTGAGCCTGTCCACTTGGCGTAGATTGCAAGGGCCAGCCCTGCTCCCCTGCCTGGAACAGCAGTACTCAGACTCATCACTGTCACTGACCTTGAGCTCATTCTGTGCCAGACCCTGTGCTAAGAGCTTTCTGTGTCTTTGCTCATTTGTCCTCGCTCTTTGAGACCCAGACTGAATCGGTTCATGCTTCAGCTACTAGTGGTAGCATACCATTTTACAGGAGAGGAGACTGAGGCTAAGAGGTGCTAAGTAAGGAGCTGAAGGTTGCATTGAAAGCGCCAGATTAGAATTCGAACCCAGATCTCTGGGTCCAAAGCTGTCTCTCCCTTCTGGGGCTCTGGAGGCTGGGCCTCACTCTGGCCCTCAAAAACTTGCACTGGACTAGGCCTGACTGCCGACACTCGAGTGTCCTCCTTGCTGGGGATGCTGCCCTCTGCTCTAGACTCTTCTTGCAGCCTACCCAGCACCTTGCCTGGCTCCTGGGTGGATAGCCTTCCCTTCCACCCCAGGTGTCTCCTTTCCCTTCCAGGCCATGGGGTTTGGCAGTGGCCAATCCTATCTCCCAGCTGGCGGTGCACTTACCCTCCAGGCCTCTTCGGAGCTTCCCCCAGGCTGGGGCTGCTGGACTGGAGGGCTGGGTGGCTCATGCCTGGGCGATAAACCGGGGGAGGGGCCCAGCCTGCCCAGGGTGTGGCCACTGCTGCACCTCCCACCCACAAGGGACAGTGAGAGCCACGTGCTGTAAATAGAGCACAGAGCTCAACTCCCTGCCCCCTGCCTGTTCCCAGTCCCAGCTCAACTTGAAGTCCTTGTCCTAGGCTCCTCTTACTTAGAATCCTGGAATTCCCAGCCCCCTCCTCCTTCAGACCAAAGAGCCCAAGGCCCCTGGCTTCTTTTGGACCCAGGAGCCTCAGCCCCTGTCCTGAACAAAGTCCCCTCTCACCCAGCCGGACTGCCCTCCCTCTCTCCAGGGTGCTCAGGGAGCAAAAGCCCCGTGATATCAGTCCCCGCCCCTCAGGCTGGCCCTGGCACAGGCGGCCCCAGCTGTTAGGGGGAGAGAGAGGGTAGCCAGCTCTGCCTGTCCCTCCAGGGAGGACAAAAGCTGATTAAGGGCAGTGCCAAGCTCAGCTAGGGGCCTGAGTCACAGGTCCTACTGTGTGGTGTTCCCACACCAGGCACCCTGTATCTGCCACTTACGTTTCACAGCCAAGCCTGCTGTGACTGTCCTCCCCACCTCACATACAGAAAAGCAAGGCTCCAAGAGACACTTCACTCACGTTAATCCACATGCTTCTTGCCTAGCCAGCTCTTTTTCACCCTTCAGGCCTTAGCCTGTCATCTCCTTTAAAGAGGCATTCCCTAATTGCTCCTCCCTGTCAGAGGCATGGCCCCCACCCCCAGCATTATTTTCTGCCATCATACTTAAATTGTTCTTCCTAGAGTTTTACATATTTACAAGTACACATTTGCTTCTTTAGATGTTTGTTGTTTGTCTCCCCGCAGGGCGAGAATCATGCTTCACAGAGCTGAAACATGTGGAGATCGGGCTCTTTAGGAAAAAGATTATAAAACCACAAACACAAAATTAGGTATAGGGCCTTGGAAGGGGCCACTGGAAACGAGGCCTCATTGTCATCTGCTTGGCCAGAGGTGAACCCTCCTGTCTCTTCCCCTTAAATGCCTTCCCATGAGGGCAGGGGTGGCCCCAAGGCCCATCATGGGGCCTAGTAGGTGCTCAGCAAATATTTGGAGGAGGAACGAAAGCATGAAGAGTCCGAGTGGGGGAAGAAGGGGACTGATGGGAGCTTGGGAGAGGACCACCCCTCCCCACGGCAGGTGAACTGGTGGAGAGGCCTCTGGAGGCAGCTCAAAGCTTGGTGTCTGTGACAACAGAACACTAGCCCAAACTACTTGCCAGGTGATTCTGGATGAACCTGGTTTCCTCATCTGTAAACTGCACTTGACCATCCTGCCCACAGAGGGTGGGAACTGCATTTTGTAAAAGGTGCCCCCTGGGCCATCTTTTCTGCAGCTGTTTTGCTTGGTGATTCTCCCCTGGCCTCACTGAGATGTGTACTGGGTCATTTTTCTCTGGCACACATTGGCCTCTAACATACTATACAATTGACTCTGTTTGTTCTGTCTCCCTCACTAGGTTATAGGCTCCCCGAGGGCAGGGGCTTTGTATGTCTTATTGCTGTACCCCCAACCCTTGCAATGCCTGGTGTGCGGCCAGTGTGTGGTATTTATTGCATAATGGACTGTGGTTTCCCACTTTATAAAGCCACTATTATATACTTCCTGTCTATGCGGTAGGGCTCTTTATTGAAGAGGACGGAGGAGACCTGGACAGAACAAGTGACTTGCACAAAGCAGTGAAGAGGCTGGGTCCCAGGCCCTCTTGACTCCAGGGCCCTGCCCTTTGTCCTGGTCCACGCTGTTCCCTGGGGGCTGGGCTGGGTGGAGCTGGCAGGAAGGGATGTTGAGATTGCCAGAAACTTGCCAAGAATCCCAGGCAGAGGGCACTGGGACAGAAGCAGGCCCACTAGGGCCATGGGCGAGGACTGGGGCAGAGGTAGGGCAGAGGGGTCCTACTGCCTGGGCACCAGCTCTTTGCCCTAAAGAACCGGGCCTGGATTTTGGCCCCTGGGGACTGAGCAGGGCAATGGGGAAGGGGGCGGGGAGGATGGAGGAAGAGCCAGGGATGAGGCCTTGGAGGGGCAAGGCCTTCTAATGGGGAGAGTCCTGGGAGCAGATGTAGGAGGGGCCAGTAAGTGTAGCCTTCCCAGTGAATGTGTTCCCTGAGGAAAAGCAAACATTGCTCTTAACAGCTGCGTGTGTCAGGCACTGTTCTCTTTATGTGCTTTAAGTGAAGTAACTCATTTCCTCCCTGTGATGCATGAGGTAGGGACCATTATGACCCCTTTTGGCAGATGAGAAAACTGAGATACAGAGGGATGACATGCCGCCCATGTCATGGTGTTATGGGTCACAGAGCCAGCAAGGGTAGCATCTCCTGTCTCTGCTGTGTTTCTGTGTGTATGTAAGTGTTGCTCCTTCTCTGTCATGTCTCGGTTGTGTGCTTTCTGGGGGGTCAGGCATGAGAGTGGAGGCTCACATGCATGTACGTATGTATGTAGGTACAGGTCATGGCCAGCGTTGGTTTTTCTGGCCTGTGTTTGTGGGTGGGTATATTGACATTTTTTTCTCCATCTGTGCATTTTTCTGTTTTTTGCTATGTCTGAAGGTATGTTTGTATGCATGTGTCATGGCTCGTTTGTGTTTTACAGCTGGTGAGTGTATCTGTGTCTCTATTTCTCTCAGACTATGAGATTGTGTGGGTATGTGTTTGTATGAGTATGGATGTGTGTGCACATCACGGTCTGTGTGTGCACATCATGGTCTGTGTGTGTGTGTGTGTGTGTGTGTGTGTAAGCAACTGTCCCCATTTGCTCAAGCCAGAACCCAGGACATCATCTTGGGCACCTCCTACCCCATCCAATCCATCATGGAGTCCTGTCTACTCTGTTCCCTGAAGCTTCCCCACCCCCACAACCCCCTCATCTGGATGATTATAACAACTCTTTATGTGTCTCTGATTTTGCCCCTTTCAATCTCTTCTCCACATAGCAGCCAGGGGATCTTTCTAAAACATAAATTTAGTCACATACTCCCAACCCTTCAACACCCCCACCCTTGCTCTCATGATAAAGCCCCAAATCCTGAACACTGCTCCCAAACAAGGGACCATCTGGGCCCCCTGCCAGTCCAGCCTCCTCTCTTCCTCCCCTCCCTTGCTGAGTTTCCTCTGAGCTATAATGTGCTGCTTCCTTAGGCCTCAAGGTCTCTCTCTGCCTATTGTGTTCCTTTGGTCTTCCCTGCCCCCTTGCCTAACAGCCAACTTGCTCATCCTTGGTTCCAATGTGACCTCCTTGGGAAGCCTCCCTCTTACATTTTCTCAGGAATTTCCTTCTTGTTTTTATCACAGTTGATAATTATATCTGATTTGTGGGATTACTTAATTAATATTTGTGTCCACAGCCCAAATGTGAGTGTCCTCACCATGGAGGGCCTAGGACTGTCACAAGGACAGTGAATGTCTGCTGAACAAATCTGTGCATCTGGAGCCTTTTGGGTCCAGAATCAAGGTTGGGCACGTAGCAATTTTGAGCCCACACACTCCCTGCCCTCAGGAGACTGGGTTGGCCATCTCTCTGCCCTCATTGGCCAGGTAGGGAAGTCCAGGTGACTTTGTTTCCTCAAAACCTCAGTGTCATCATCTTGGAAATAAGGTGATCATGACACTAGTGTCATTAGGTTATTGGCAAGATCAAACTGATGACTAGGACTGTTCTAGCCAGCCTGGATAACCTTGGGGCATGGGTGAGGTCTGATTCACCCAACTGAGGCCTGGTACCAGGGCAGGGCCTCAGGAAATGACAGGCAAATCTCAGAGCTTTGTGGAATGAGCCTTTTTCAGTAGGTGGGCCCAAGGATTTGTGAGGGCTGGCTCAGCCATGTGCCAAGAGCCCTGCCCAAGAGGATTCTGACTTCTCATGACAACCCTAAGCATGGCACAATAATTATTATCCCCATGTTAATAGCCGTACAGTTCCTTCACTTATTAATTCAATAAATATTCAAGTGCCTATGTGCCTGGCACACCAGGCTCTGGAAATGCGCGATAAAGAAGGCAGACACAGCGCTGTTCTTATGGAGCTCATTGTCTAGCGTGTGTGGAGGTAACCTCCCCTCCTGAGGGCTTGCTGTGTGCTGGTTCCAAACACATTACATTCACTCAAACCTCAAAACAGCCCTACAAGTCAGGCACACTCATCATTATGTCCAGTTTATAGCTCAGAAAGTTGAGGCAGGGGAGGAGGGAGCCTGCTGCCCAGTGTACCACAGGCCTGAGGAAACAGGTGTCCTATGTCCATGCCCATGTACTTAACCATGGGCTGTACTTTCTCTGGACAGACACTCTGTCCTGCTTATGAGGCTGCCTTGCTGTGTGATAGCGAATGCCCTAGGGCACAAGTCTGAGTCTGTTTGCGCCTGCGTGTGTATGGAGCCAACTCCAGTTCTGTTCTTGACAGGGATGAATAATGCTGCGTATGGCAAGGAGAACAATGAGTTTGGGGGTCTCTGGGGCCCAGGAATTATATCAGTTTCTTTTCTGCATAGGAACTTCCCACAGGTCCACACTAGGATTGAAATATTCAAAACAGAGTGAGCCTCTGCCTGAGGCTTGCAACATTTCCACTGGTCTGTCAGTCTTTCTCTAACCTGCTTAGATCTGTAAATAATGTGACAACGTAGGGAACCCAGGGGGGTTCCTTCTTCTGAGGGAGGGTGTGGTGTGGTGGTTGGAAGCCAACCCAGGAACCCCTAGTCCTAGAAAGAGTGGGGGACAGGAAGTTAGTCCCCAGGGGAGCCAGGCTGACGCAGGTGGACTGAAACGAATGGATGAATGGACTGAATGAAGGATGGGAGCACAGGTCTGTTTTGAGCTGTACTGGCCCCCTAGCATTGCCCAGTCTGGGGTACCCCTTCCTCCCACACTACCTTGACTCTCCCCTAAACTTCCTCTTTTGGCAACAGCTTATAAACCTCTTCCTTATCATCTTGTCATGAGTGCCAGAGACCTGAAAATCAGCGTTAGAACCATTTCCCAGGTGGGAAACACTGAGGGCAGCAGTTGCCTACAGTCACGCGACGACTACAGCGCCAGAGCGGGAACCCTGGTCCAGGAGGCTCGCATTTTGGATTCTCCACTCAAGGCAGTAGTGGGGCGTCCGATAGTCTCTATGCTGGGGGTATATTCCGCTCTCACATCACCCCCCTCTCACAATGGATCATCCCCGCACTCCCATTGCGGGCAGCAACAGGCCAGTCCACGGACTCCCCTATTTCTCGTGGAGGTGGGTCACTCCACTCAGTTCCCAGTTCCCAGTGCGATGTCCAAAGTTCCTTCCGGGCTGTTGCCGGCCCCCGCGCGCTCACCTTTGGTCTTGACTTTTCGCCACCGCCGGCGGCTACGGCTCTTGGGCCCCTTTTTGTCCTTCGAGGCCGGGGCCCGAGCGGCCCCGGAGGGCCCCTCTCCCTCGGCTGATTCCATCAATTCTCCTGGGTCCCCGCGTGAGGGACCAATTCCAGCAGCCAGGCCCCGCCCCGGGGGCCAATCCAGGTTACACACCACCGGCGGGCCCCCATCCCACCCAATCCTGGGCTTGCTCCTCTTTGGGTCCCGCCCCCTGAGCAATCCGGGCCTCGCGCCACTTCTATGGCTTGGCCCCGCCCCCTCATACGCATTAAAGGACCCGCGTCCAACAAACATGCAGCCCTGGAGGCGGCGAAAAAACGTCCTCCAGGCAGGACTAGGGAGTCTCAGGTGGTCACCCTAGCAGGGAAGCCTCCATATTGTCACATGTTGGTTTTCAGCCTCGCTTTCCCACTCACCTTCCCACGTAGGTATTCCCTAGAATGCGACCTGGTGCACCCGCTGGAGGGGGAGAAGTGGGCGCCGCTGAGCCACTGCCTGGGGTAAGGGGCGGGACCAGGTCCTAGGGCATTTCAGAGCCGGGGCGGGGCGCCAGCGCTGGAGGCGTGGCTCTGCCTCCGACCTGTTGGAGAAATCCTCGCCTTCTCCTCGACCTTTGCCTCCTGGTTTTCTTTATTTCTTTCTTCTTTTTTTTTTTTTAGAGGGCAGTGTCACTGGCCCTCCTATGTGGGATCCGAACCGGGGCCGCTGGAGTCCCAAGCCAACTCTTTTTTTTTTTTTTAAGATTTTATTGGGGAATTGGGGGAGGGGAACAGCGTTGGGGAATCAGGGAAGGGGAACAGACAAGTTGCTGTCCTTTTGTTCTTCAGTCTAGTTGTGGAGGACGTTGCTTCACTGGCCCATGTAGGTATCGTCATTGCGCTCTTCCCAGATGAGGCAGATCGGTCGCCGGCCTCTGGATGTTGCTCACCGCGGCTATTGGCAGCTCATGCTGGTTGCTGGCTCACTGTAGCCTATGGCAGCCCACTGTAGCAGGGGCTGCAGCCTACACCATTGCGGGGGCTCGCACAGCCCAGCTGTTGTTAGCTGTGGAGGGCAGTGTCACTGGCCTTCATATGTGGGATCCGAACCAGGCCGCTGGCGTCCCAAGCCAGCTCTTAACCAATGCACCACTGGGCCGGCCCCCAAGCCAGCGCTTAACCACCGCCCACTCGGTCGGCCCCCTGGTTTTATTATTGCTCTCTTTCTCGTGGTTCTTTTTTTCTGCCCTCTCCTCTCCACGAGAATGGGGGGGGAGGGCAAGGAGAATGCTTCGCACCTGCGCACTAGCCCCAAGCCTCGGGCCCCCGGGTAGGGAGGAGCAACGGTGGCCTGGGAAAATGTGGGAAACAGAGGCAGCTCGCGCATGCGCACAGAGCCGCTGCCTCCTGGGCCCTCGAGGAGAGGCGGCCTGGTCGCCTTGGCGGTGTGAAGAGGGTGCCCTTTGAGATTGGGTTCTGGAAGGCTAGAGAAACAACTCCTAATCCTCAGTGCCGGAAAAAGACCTGGAACCCTACCCTCTCTTTGCTTCCCGCCTCTCCTCCTTGCCCCGCCAAGGCCTACTACCACCCCTGGCACTGAGAGACACCAATTACCCTCATCTTCTCAGACCTGACAGAGACAGGCCAGCCTTTCCGGGTGGGTCCTGCCTCTGGCCTGGGACCACCATTGCCAGACCTCAGACTAAGCGGCCGTACAGTGTTCTTAGCTTCTGGAGTGGGGCTGCATGTTTTTTTTTTTTCCCCTCTAGGGCTCCTTCAACAAGTAACCCCTTTTTCCAGGGAGAAACCTTCCTGCCCGCTCCTGCTTGGCCGGGCTTTGGCGCCTGAAGGAGGAGAATGGGAGCTGGAGCCTGCACCCTGGGGCACCACTGCCTGCTTCAGAAGAGGGGAGGGAGTGTTGGCAGCCATCACCCTCGCCTCCCACTCTCTTCCACTCTCTCTTCTTTCAGCCCCAACCTTGCCTGGGACTTTGGCAAACCCCACAGCCCCTCTCCCAGGCTCCCCTTTTGTGGTAACACAACCCCCAAGGTTCTCAGGCCTGCCTGGACTGGGGGTTCCCCTGGACAGCCTGGCTGGGCAGCAAGTGTCCTGCACTGAGAGCCTACCTGGAGACCTCAAGGATCACGAAGGCCTGATTTTGGCCTAGTCAGGATGGAAACTCCCTGAGGGCAAGGGCCATATTCAGCCTGTGTCTCTGGTGCCGATGGCAGTGTCTACCCTAGAACTGTGCTCAGTGGGTCTGGGGACAGAAAGATGAATACTGGCAGGAGGGTGGCTTCCCTTCTGTCCTTGGCCCTATCCCAGAACCCTTTTCCATTTTGCGTTCCCCAAAATCTTTCCTAGGGAGGCAGCCTGGTGCCTGGGAAGAAGTCTGACCCTAGCTTTGGGCTTGACCTCTCCCGATGGCCCCCTGATGCCAGATCCTTTACAGTTCATTGCTTGGGCTTCCTCATCTATCAAATGGGGCCTTTGATCTTTGTCTTGCTCTTGAGGGATTACCTGAGCTAACCTGACATACTGGCAGCTCTTAGTACTTCTTCACCTTATGAATGACTGTCATTCCCCTAGGAGACTCCCATTCCCCCAGGCTCAGCTCACCTGTGTCCTGGTAGCGTCTGTGATCCTGGCCGCTGGTTTTCTTCCTATGGGCTGGTGTCCCACCATATCCTGACATCGTTTCATAACCAGGCTTCCACTTGAAGGCCAACTTCATCCCCTGGGCCACTGTTCCACCACTCACGGCTGGTGAGTCGCTCTCCAACGGACACCCCGAATCTGAGTCTGAGTCTAAATCTGTGACCCATTCCAGAAATGTCTTCCACTCTGAGGCCGGTTGCTGTACGGATAGTTCATGTAGTTTTGATAGAAACCCCCACTTGATGAAAGATCCCTGCTGGGATTTGGCTGGAGCTGTTTGCTGGGCTATAGGGTCTAACTGTCCTGGTTTCTCTTGGGACATAGATTCAGTCTGGGCCAGAGGTGTTGATCCAACTTCTTGTTGAGCTAAAGGTGGCTCTATGTGTCCCTCTCCCAATTCTGGCTCCTGTTGAGTTCTAGATCCTTTTCCTGGGCCAGGTTCCTGCTGTGATGCAGTTTCCTGGTGAGTGAAGGGAACCCTTTGGAAGGGAGGTGATTGTTGTGGGGCAGGCTCCTGTGGGGCAAGAAATTCCTGCTGTAAAGCAGATTTTTGTTGTGCTCTAGATTTCTGCTGGGATTCAGCTTCATTTTGGGCAAGGGGCTCTTGCTGAGTGAGGGGTCTTTGCTGGGAAGCAGGCTCCTGTTGGGTATTGGGTCTCTGCTGAGTCTTAGATGCTGGCTGTGTTGTGGGTGTTCTTTCTGGGCCAGGCTCTGGATGGATGATAGGTGTCCGGTGTGGCTCAGGTTCCCAGTCAGGCCTAGATACTGACTCAGAATCTGACACCGCTGTTGCTATTTCCCTCATGAGAGATGTTGATCTTCCAGGTTTCATCCTTCCAGCCCCCCTAGCTAGGCTTCCTTTGTCACAGACCCTCATTGATTCCTCATGATGACACCTCCCTTTGGGTTCTACTCCTTCATCCTGGCATTCCTGGTCTTACTTTTTAAGGCAGTTGGCAAGTAGGCCAACCACTGTTGGACCCTACCCCTGTGCCAAGTGAGGCTCTTCTGTGCCTCCTGTTGTGGGAGGATGGATTAGGAACAGGGCTGTGTGCCCAGCACTCTCCCACCACAGGGGAGGGGCTTGCCCTCTTGTGTCATAAATAGGGCCCCACCCCACTCACCACTCAGTTAAAGTGTTTGTTTTTTTTCTCAGAAAGCAGCATCCCAACTTAGTCCTCTGTTTCATCTGGGGTGACAGAAGCCAGATTCTGGATGACTGTTCCTTTTTTTTTTTTCCCCTTCTGATGTTTGAGGAAAGGGTCAGAGGGGAAGGCAGTCTCTATACTATTATAATAATTGTTTCCTCTTTATTTAGTCTTTTAAATGGTTGCCAGTTTAGTTTCCTTATTGCTTTATAATTTCACTGCCGTGTTAAAAAAAATGATGTCCTCCCATTTTTACAGCTTGAAGCCCTTTTCAATGGCATTTGGGATCTTCCACACTATCTCCCTAACCGAACCTCTGGTTCTGCATATGTCTTCTGTACTAGTTTGGAAACTCACAGAGTACAATGACCCTTAATGATGACGGTGATAATAACATTCATAAATCCTAAAGGCATTCTACATGCTAGGAAGCTGGTCCAGTTTTTTTTTTTAAACCTGTATTATCTTTCATACAACTATGTCTGATTCTTTTCTATACCTGTTTTTTTTGCTCTACTTAGCTCTTACCTTAGAAAGGTTTGTTGAAAGAGCAAAAGAATAAAAAGTTGGGCAGTGAAAGAGAGAGAGAGAGAGAGAGAGAGAGAGGTAGAGAGAGGTGGTGGGAATAAGTGTGTATAGATATAGAATCTGGATTGAGTTTGGGGTGAACAGGGTAAAGTGGGTGGTCATCTAGATTGAATGTGAGTTGCCAGACCCCATTTAAAAGAAATGCTTTTGACCTATTAACGTTTAAAAATATTTATTGATTTCTGATTGCTACTTGCGTGGTTGTATTTAAGGTCAGGTGGGACCAGCTAAGAAGCCAGGGTTTCGTGGTTTCTTTCAGACAATGAAGATTATTAAGCCTGGGTAAGGAGAGGGCACCGGAGAAAACTGAAAAGAGAATAACTCACTAGAAGGAACAATAATCAAAGTAATCGAGGGAAAAATGCCTTTTGAGAACACAAATGATTTAGGAAGTGAGGACAGGGAAGGGGAGGTGGGTGGGAGAAGAACATCCTCTAGGTGTGCCTACTGCCTTCTTGACTGAGAATATTTCATTGGGGGAGTGGGCTCTCAGAGCTCCTACAGAGGCAGAGTAAAGCTAGCTAGCCGACAATGTTTGATAAATTGCTGGCAGGCTCTGGAGTGCTTGTTTGGCTTCCGGTGGTGCCTTCGGTGCCCTAGGGTGAAAATACAGGAGAGAGACTATTATTAAAAAACCTTTAACGAATTTACTTTTATGAGAGCTTTTAAAGTTATAAAAGGAAGATGCATCCAGTGGAAATAAAATAAAAATATATATCCAGGAAAAAGTAAAAGGATACCTCCCCCCAACCTCCATTGCCCATTCTCCAGAGCTAACTACTGTTAATAATTTACTATATGGTCTCCCCATATCTTTTTTCTTTTTTTTTTGAGGGCAGTGTCACTGGCCCTCATATGTGGGACCTGAACAGGGTCCGCTGGCTTCCCAAGCCAGCGCTTAACCACCGCGCCACTCGGCTGGCCCCTCTCCCATATCTTTTTTTTAAAGATTTGATTGGGGAATTGGGGGAGGGGAACAGCGTTGGGGAACCCGGGAAGGAGAACAGACAAGTTGCTGTCCTTTTGTTCTTCAGTCTAGTTGTGGAGGACGTTGCTTCATTGGCCCATGTTGGTATCGTCATTGTGCTCCTCTCAGGTGAGGCAGATCGATCACTGACCTCTGAACTGCCGCTCACAGTGGCTCTTAGCAGCTCACACTGGCTGCCAGCCGCTCAAGTTGGCTGCCAGCTACTCACTGTAGCCTATGGCAGCCCACTGCAGCAGGGGCTGCAGCTATGTCATCCTGGGGACTCACAGTAGCCCAGCTCCAGGTGGAACTGTTGTGTTCACCATCTTAGCTGTAGAGGGCAGTGTCACTGGCCCTCATATGTGGGATCCGAACCGGGGCAGCTGGTATCCCAAGCCAGCTCTTAACCAATGCGCCACTCGGCCGGCCCTCCCATATCTTTTTATATGTAATCATAATAGCTTAGTTTAAAAAACAAAAATGAGTTTATACTATACATATTGTTTTGCTCTGCACCTTTAACACACCTTTTATTATTACAAAATATTATACATCTATAAAGTTCATACAAACTTATATGTGCAGTTCAGTAAATAGTTATAAAGCAGATGTTCGTGAAACTATAAATAGAATATTGCCAGCAACACCTCTCCTTTTCTGATCACTATTCTCCCTCTCACCCTCAGAGGTAATCCTGACATTTTTTTTTTTTTTTTGGGGCAGTGTCACTGGCCCTCACATGTGGGACCAAACTGGGGCCGCTGGCTTCCCAAGCAAGCGCTTAACCACCGCGCCCCTCGGCCGTCCCGGGTAATCCTGACTTTTACAGTAAGCATTTACTTTTTTTCTTTGTTGTTTTACCACCTACTTATGTATTCCTAAATATCTTAGTTTAATTTTGCCTATTTTTGAATTTTAGTTACATGAAATCATACTGTAGCTATTTTCTCATGTCTTGGTTACCCAATGTTATGTTTGTAAGGTTCATTTACATTGTCATGTATTTGTTCATTCTCACTGATATATAATACTTGAACATACACCATTTATTTATTCATTGGTCAATTTTCAGTTTGGGGTAGTTATGAGCAATGCTGCTATGAAATTCTTGTACATGTCTCCTGGTGTATATAAGCATGCATTCCTGAAGAGAGGAATTGCTTGGTGAGAGAGCTTAAGCTTTAGTAGATAACTGCTAGCACTTTTTTTTTTTTTTTTGGTCCAAAGTGATATATCGATTTACACTTCCATTAACAGGATATGAGACTTTGTCCTACTTTTTGCTGACACTTGGGATTGTCAGACTTTACAACTTTGCCAATCTGATGGTGTATAGTGATATCTGTTTGGTTTTAGCTTGAATTTTCCCAATTACTGGTAAGGATGAGTGCCATTTCATATGTTGATTAGCTATTAGGATTTCCTTTCCCAAAGGGCCTATTCAAGTCTTTTGCCTATTTATCTGTTGTGTTGCCTGCCTTCCTTTCATTAATCTGTAGGAATTCTTTATATATTCTGAATGTTAATCCTTTGTTGGTTATATATATTGCAGATATCATCTCCTACTTTTAGATAGTCATTTTATTATTTTGATGACCAAAATTTCTTAATCTCAGTGAAGTCAGATTTATTAATCTTTTCTTTCATGGATTATACTTTTTGTATCTTGTTTAAGAAATCCTTTCCTATTTCAAGGTCATAAATATATTCTCCTATATTCCCTTATAAGTTTGTCTTTCAAATTTAGATGTTTAATCCACTTGAAATTTATTTTCATGAAGAGTGCTAAATAGGCGATCTCTGAATCTTTTTTTCACGTAACATATTGTGGATATCTTTCTGATCAACTCATAATGATTTTACCTCATTATTTCTGACAACTGCAGATTTGTCCAATCTGCTTTTGTGTGTGTGTATGTGTGTATGTTTTAAAAAACAATAATGTTTTATTGCTATCAGTGTGGCCTGCATGGGGTGGTGGGTGCACCTGGCTCAGTACGTGTGCTCTGATGACTGGGAGGCCGGAAGGAAAGGGGTGGTCTGGAGGCAAGTTCCCAGGGCTCCTCAGATGTACTTTTGGGAACGGGTAATGGAGTCATGGAAGCTACTGCCAAGCCGCCAATAAGATTAAGAAATTCTTGGAAATCTAGCTGCCCATCACAGTTGAGGTTCATTTTCTTCATCATGTGGTCAAGGACACCGGGGTCCTTCTGGTTCTTTGTGAAGGCAACCAGTTCTGTATTCATGAAACTTAGGAACTCAGTCTTGGAGAGATTGCACTTGTTACCATCCTTCCCAGCATACTTCTGGAAAACAGCAATCAAGAGACTCGATGCACTGCTCGATCTCTGTAGAGCCAGACATTTTTGCCCTGTCAGAGTGGAGCGAGGCACAGAGGCTGTGTCCCTGATTTGCTTTTGATGAACATTTTTAATTTCCATTTATTTGTCATACAAATACTGCTATAATTAATATTCTTGTTCATATTTATCTTTGAGTATCTATGCTAGTATTCTACAATAGAGATATTGTGAAGTGAGATTACTGGGTTAAAAGGTACACATATTTAAATTTTTGATAGGTAGTAGCAAATTGTATTTTACTTCCATCAACAGTGATAAGAATTCAGCTTTATCCCCTTCTTGATAATAACATAATTTCAATCAGTTTAACATTTGCCAGTTTACTTTTATATGCCACTTAAAAACTGCTAGACTAGGGAAGAATCAAATTCTGTTTGGCACTGACACTGGTGTCATCTTCAGAGGTCAATAGCCAGGTCCCCATTAGCCCTGTCTCTTTCCACTTTGATAAGCAATGGGGTTCTAAAAATCTAAGACTTTGGGGCTGGCCGAGTGGCTCAGTTGGTTAAGAGCTTGCTCAAGAGTGTGAGCTGAGCTCTGAGCAATGGCAGTTCAATGCCAGCCCGAGCTGAGTTGCCGTTGAGCTGCCAACAGGTGGCAGGATGGCTCAGCTAAAAAAAAAAATCAAAATCAAAATCTAAGACTTTGGTTAAACCTTTCTAATATTAGGAGAATTGTATCCTGCTTTTCTTCTTCTTCCTATTTCCCCACAAGTTGACATCAGTAGAAAGGACTGAGATGTGTGTTTATCCTGGGCTTCATTTCACCTCTCTTGTCTGTTCTCAACCCTTGCTTCATCCCTAGTTGATTCCACAGAGTGACTCTGGTTTAAGGAAGGTCATTATTTTGAAACTTACTGGTTTTTCTCACATTGCCCTTGAAATGATCACAGGGACACTGCTTCTTTGGCAGCCTGGGCAATGCCATGAGTTTTCTTTTAGGAGCTCTCAGGAACCAATCTGAAATACAGGGTTGCTGCTTAGATGGGAGGATTAATATGTTTGAGAGCAGGGCAGGGCTTTACTCGCCACCTTCCTTGCCATTCAGTTCCCTTTTCTTACTGCAATGGATGGGGACAAGGGTCAATACAGAACAGTGGAGATATCCAGATATATGTACACATATATTTCTGAGAAGTATTTTTGACCTGTGTTGGCCAAAAATATGATGGAGAGGGCATTAGGATATCATTAAGGAGACCCAAAAATAAGGAATAAGACCTAGGTATCAGCCTTTAATAGCAGCTTTACCTGGGGCAAGCCATTTTGCCTGTCTGATTTCAGTCTTACCTGTGAGTAAAATAAGGTTGAGAATAATATCCAGAAAGTTTTGGAAGGCAGCCCTGGGTTCTTAAGGAGAAAGTAAGGGGGAAGGAGCAGGCAGAGATTTAGGAGTCCAGCTCTTGCCTGAGACTGAGGAAGAAAAAAAATGTTGGTGCTACCTGTGTGGGCTGGTGGAGAGGGGAAAGGGTGAGTCAGCTCAGATAATTTCTGCACTGGACCCAGGGACCCAGGGATAGAGTTGGGTTTGAGATGGTGCATCGCTGTTGTTGATACTGAGTTACTGACCTTTGCACTCACATTCTTGGCCGCCTTCCTGGAGCCACCTCCTAGAAGCCTGACGTTTGTCCCTGTGGCCTCTGGCAACTCCTGTGGGAAGGAAACAGGTCATTTCCAGGCACTGGGAAGGGAAGGGGCCAACAGAAATAAATGGTCCCCCAGCATTGTGCTACCTAGGTCAGTGCAATTCCATTTCTCTTTCTTTTTTGCTCAGGCATCTAAGAGTATTTTATTTTATTATTATTATTATTTTAAAGATTTTATTGAGGAATTGGAGGAGGGGAACAGCACTGGGGAATCAGGGAAGGGGAACAGACAAGTTGCTGTCCTTTTGTTCTTCAGTCTAGTTGTGGAGGACACTGCTCCACTGGCCCATGTTGGTATCATCATTGCACTCTTCCTGGATGAGGCAGATTGGTCGCCGGCCTCTGGATGGTCGCTCACCTTGGCAATTGGCAGCTCATGCTGGCTGCTGGCTGTTCACGCTGGCTGTCGGCCACTCACTGTAGCCTATGGCAGCCCACTGCAGCAGGAGCTGGCTGCAGCCTACACCGTCGCCGGGGCACCCATAGCCCACCTCCAGGTGGAGCTATTGTTAGCTGTAGAGGGCAGTGTCATGGGCCCTCATATGTGGGATTCGAACCGGGGCTGCTGGCCAACCAGCTCCCAACCAATGTGCCACTCAGCTGGCCCAAGAGTATTTTAATTCAAGTGCTCAAGAGAGGAGTATTTTAAATGGATAAGGAATTGAGGCTGAAAATCTGGCCTAGAGAAAAGCTTAGTTGGAGGCACGTGGAGAAAGATTGGCTTCTGGATGGAAGAGAGGACAAAAGGTGGGGCTTCATCAAGACCTTACCCCATCCCCCAACACACACATTAAAGTCCTCATGAATTAAGGAATGAGAGCAGGAGCAGATTATTCCATAATAATTCCAGGATCTTCGCCTGACCTCCAAGTTCACTGTATTTGAATCCCTAATTCCAGTTCAACTGTAAAAGAAAAGGATGGTATTTACCTTTGTTCCTCTGGAACAAAGCCATGCCTCTTTTCAAGTATGTTTTATCATCCAATGCTACCTTGTTCCCATTTTATGATACCTAAAATATTTTTATGACAATCAAGGATGATGGTTTATATACAGACTTGAGATTCTGGAGCTAGAACTAGGCCCAGATGATGTGTCCTCTGTATAGCAGTTTCTTAGATTCCTGGCAGAATTAATTATGCCTTCACATCATTCCCCATCATATTTGAATGCAGCTCTATTGTTGCAGTTATAGCTTGTTGTTTGAAGTCTGTTGTGGACTGAATTGTGTCCCCACCAAATTCATGTTGAAGTCCTAATTCCCAGTACCCCAGAACGACTGTATTTGGAGATAGGGTCATTAAAGAGGTGATTGAGTTAAAATAAGGCTGATATAAGGGCTCCTAGATTGGAACCAAGAAACAGATTTGAACACACAAAAAGACACCAGGGATGTATGTGCACAGAGGAATGACAATGTGTGAGGGTGTAGCAAAAGGGGTCCATCTATTGAGCCGGCTGAGTGGCTTGGTGGTTAAGAGCTGGCTTGGGAAGCCAGCGGCCCCAGTTCAGATCCCACATATGAGGGCCAGTGACACTGCCCTCTAAAAAAAAAAAAGGGTCCATCTGCAAGCCAAGGAGAGAGGCTTCAGAAGAAACCAAACTTGTCGACACCTTGATCTTGGACTCTAGCCTCTAGAACTGTTGAGAAAATAAATTTGTTGTTTAAGCCACCCAGCCTGTGGTATTCTGTTATGGCAGCCCTAGCAAACTAAAAACTTTCTCCTTTCTAAACTCTGAACCAGTAGCTTAGTAGTTATTCAGCTGCATGGTTCCTGACACATGGTAGGCACTTGGTAAATGTTTGCTCAGTAAGTGGTTGGACAAGTTGTCTAGAGAGGGTCCTTAGAGATCATTTGGTTCAGTTCAGGTCTCTTATTTCCCAGACTTGTGCCCTTTCTTCCACACAGTTGGAGGGAGTTGCATCATTTCCTAAGTGCTAGTTTCCAAATGTTCTCATATGCTGCTTTGAGTGCTGCTAAAGTAATTTAAACAGGCAAAGCCCCTGCCGTTGAACTTTTCTAATATTTTATTCTCATCTGACTTCTACTCCTAGTTCCAGGGAAAAGCCACAGAATATTAGGGCCAGAAAAATCTTGGTTGAATCCCTTCATTGAGGTTTTTTTTTTTCTTTCCATTCTAAATGTAATATAACTACCTTAGAGAAAATTTGAAAAGTACAAATAAAGAATTCTTTATTCTTACCAACTGTTGGTCTTTTGGTGTGTTTCCTTCATATGAGTTTCTTTTTATAATGATAACCATAGTTTGTGAACAAATTTCTTTTTGTTCACTTTATAAGCATGTTGCAATGTCATATTCATTTTTTTTTTTTTTTTTGAGGGCAGTGTCACTGGCCCTCCTATGTGGGACCTGAACTGGGGCCACTGGCTTCCGAAGCCAGTGCTTAACCACCGCGCCACTCGGCCAGCCTTTTTTTATTTTTTTAGTTGAGCCATCCAAGCAACTCAGCTTGGGCTGGGCATCGAGCTGCTGTTGCTCAGAGCTCAGCTCGTACTCTTGAGCGAACTCTTTCATATTCATTTTTTTTAGAAGGCAGTGTCACTGACCCTCATATGTGGGATCCGAACCCAGGCCGCTGGCGTCCCAAGCCAACTCCTAACCACCTCACCACTCGGCCGGCCCTCATATTCATTTTTTTTTTATTCTTTTATTGTGAAATAAACATTTTTTTTTAAATTAGCTTTAGGTGTACAACACAGTGCAATAGTTATACTTTTTACCCCTCAAAGTGACACCCCTCATATTCATTTTTAATGATGGCACAATACTCCCAACAAATTATTTACTTGTTCTACCATTGCTGAGTATTTAGATTGCCTTATTTCTGGATATTGATAAATTTCTGTGTGCTTGTAACTATTTTCCAAATTTTGTGTTGTCTTTGGCAAGATTTCCCAAAGTGGAATTCCTGGGTCAAAAGTTAAGAACAGTTTTATGTTTCTTGATATCATTACCAAATTGCTTTTAAAAGGATTGTATTAATTAACCAAATCACTATTTCTTATTTTTCAGATGAGGAAACTGAGGTCCAGAGAGAGCAAACAAAATGCCCAAATTCATAAAAGTAATGGTGACACATTCAGAACTAAAACTGAGGTTCAAGAGTCTTAATTTATTGTACTTTCTGCAGCCCTACACCACCCAAATTTCATGGTGTGACTGAAAATGAAGCTGCGTGTTACTATAGCATTTATGGACCACCTTTATGATTTTTGCTATAGCTTGTACCACCTCTACTATTATTTACTTCATATGTTTTCTTTATGTAAATTTAATTTACTTAAAAATAACCTTATCCTATGCAATATTATCTGTGGAATATTGATACATGATTAGATTTTTCTAACATGCATTAAAATAAACATAACTATTAAAGTAAAAGTTACTTTACGTTCCACGTAAAACAGTTTTGGAAAATACTTACACCGTGGAATAAGCATGGATTTTATACCGAGACAGACCTGGGACTAACTACTTGCTCCTTAACTATGTAGCCTTGGACAAGTCACTTAGCTTTGATTGTTGGTTCTCTGATTTGTAAAGTGAGTAAAGGAGTATCCACCTTGCAGAATTGTTAGGAATAAAATGATCTACTGTGGGTGCCCAGTGCCCAAGCAGGTGGTCAGTACATGATAGTTTTTTTATTGGCGTTATAATTGCGGACTTCTAGTTATTTCCCAAAGAGAGTGTCTATATTGGAATACTAGGCTTATTGCTTTTTGATGAATTGTACGTGTAAAGAAGTTACTTCCATTTGTGGTAGATCTATCATTATTTTAATGTTCCACTTCCGCTACATATTAGCTTTGTGATTTTGGACAAATTGCTTAACTTCTCTGTGTCTCATTTACCTAATATGTAAAATGGAGCTAATAGTACATTAGTGTGTGTATGCATACATCTGTTTCCTAGCCCTGCCCATTAGAAGCCATGGGCAATACCTAGTGCCCATGGTTTGTGAATACCATTCTTCCATGAAAGGAACCAAGGCTTCTTGGAGAAACGGCTGATTCCCCAGACCTGGGGCAGGAAAGTACAAGATGAGCTTGGAACATCTTGTTGTATCAAAACTGTTAAAAAAATAAGATGTCAAAAAGACATAGAAGCCAACTTGTAGGAGCTCTCAATGGTCAATTTTGGGACAATGTGAACAACATAATAAAGAATGATAGTAATGGATTATAATTGATAAATATTCATGAGTCTTTACTTATATAAATAAATAATTGAATAAATAAATGGGAGAGAAGGTACAGTTCTTGTAGTATAATTCCAATTAATAAATGTAGTAGGAATGATGGAAATAGAAAAGCACCATTTGGCTAATACCATAGAAATATTTATCGTAGGCAGGAATCATCAATGGGTTTTAAAAAATAGTGGGCAAAAGTATGATGAGAAGAAACAGGCTATTTGCATAGTCTCAAAATATCTCTCCACAAGATACTTATTAGTTACAATGGGAAAAATAGTTACTTTACAGTAGAAAAACCTGGCAGACACCACTTTACCCAGGTGTTCAAAGTTAATACAACCAGTGATGAGCTTGATGTCATGGGCCTTCCTATCTGGTGCACTCAGAAGGCACACATCACTTCTATGGTGTTCTTGCCAAAAATGCATAATCTGACTTAATCCTGAGGAAACATCAGGCAAACCCAAACTGAGGGAAGTTCTACAAAATATGAGTATCTGATTAGTAGTCTTCAAAAGTGTCAAGGTCGTGAAAGACAAGGAAAGCAGAGAAACTACTCCAGATTGGAGGAGGCCAAGGAAACATGATAGCTTTATTCAGTGTAGGATCCTGGATTGGATCCTGGACAAGGAAAAGGACATTAATGGGATGATTAGAAAAATTTGAATAGTTGTACATTAGTTAATAGTATTATATCAATGCCAATTTCCTGGTTTTGATTATCGTCTTATGGTTATGTAAGACGTTATCTGAAAAAACCTGGATGAAGGATATACTGCAACTGTGATTATTTTTACAACATTTTTAAAAGTCTGAAAAGTGGAAAGTTAAAAATTAAAAAAATACATTAGAAAAATTTAAAAAATACATACTATGAGGACACAATGAGATAATACATGTGATGTGCTTAGAACAGTGCCTGCCACATAGGAGTGCTGAACACATGTCAGCTATTATTATAAGTAATTTTATATTAATAAGTACTATTATAAGTAATGAGTAAGCTATTATTACAAGTAATTGATTTCCTAACATTCTCACATATTCTCACTTATCTTCCCCCCCCCCTTTCCTGTGAAAAGCATATTGAGCATGTACAAGTATGTGGTTATTGAGATAAAGTAAGATCAGATTTTACTTTGAGAATTTTTTTGGGGTGGTGGGGTGTCATTTCCTCTAGCCAGACTTAGCCCTCTTTGCAGTACTATGCTTGGCTGGGAAACAAGCCTTGAGCCTGGTGGCCACTATCGATGGGATGTGGTATGGAATAGCGCCACCTGGCGGCGTGGTGAACTTGCCCGGTTCATTGTCCTTATGCCTTAGAAATTTTACTCAGTCCATTTATTCAATGAAGACTCTTGGTATAGAGCAGCGGTTATCAACTGAGGAGTGGTTTCCCTCCTCAGGCAATGTCTGGAGATACTTTTGGCTATCTTATGGGGTGGGGGAGGCTGCTACTGACATCTAGTGCATAGAAGCCACGTGGACACTGCTAAATATCTTACAATGCACAGAATAGTCCTCTACAACAAAGAATTACCCAGCCCCAAATGTTAATAGAGCTGCTATCAAACCCAAATGTAGAGTTTGCAAGGGCAGCATTTTGAATTTCGAAGCTTGAGTACTTATTCTTTCACTCAGCAAATATTTGCTGAGTACTGTGCTGCGTAGTGTAAGGGATATGGAAACAATACACCAGATTGTGTCACCAAGATTTCAGTCTAGAAGGGCAGGGGGGTGGTGGAGGTTGGAGAGGCACATCAACACCTTCAGTATAAGGCAGAATATGATAACTGCAAAGAGAGAGTTAAGTTAGGGCTGAGCATGTTCACAGGAGGGCGAGCTCAACATGCGGTCATGGGAGGAATCAAGGGAGGCTGTGGGGAGGAGGTGGTTTTGGAGCTGGGTGTATGAGCAAAACTGAGCTGTGGGAAAGTATAAGACCTTTTCAGGAAACAGACAACAGTCTAGTTTAACTGGAGCACAGAGCATTTGTTAGTAGGTGGAGAGGGAGGATTGGAAAGGCAGGTTGTGGCTAGAGCTTCGAATCCAGGCTGAGGACTCAAGGTTGTGGACTGTCATAGTGAGGGAAAAGCCTTCCATTCCAGAATGGTGGTCTTGGCTGTGGGACCCAGCAGCCTCCAGAGAGCTCTCTACAAGGGAGAAAAAGTCTGAAATTGGGGTGGAGTAGGGTGGGCTTCTGATTTTAGGACCGAATTAATGCTGAGGATGTAACAAAACTATTTTACCTTAAAGGAGCCCTTGTGGGGATGGTTCTCTCAAGTAGAAACACACATGGGGATAAGCTCTCTTCCTCATGGTGGCTTTGCTAAGGGCTGGGCCCCTGGAGCCGATTCAAAAGCCCTACCCAAGGGTCTGCTTCCCCAAAGGTGAGCTGTTGAAACAGGGCTTGGTATAGTTAAAGCTTTAAATCTACTATCTGCTGGTATGATTTTTATAGTTTATTACTGTACCATTAAATAGCATTAAAATTATTGGTGGAATGTCTGCTGCACTATAGAGAATATAAGCAAGGACTTCCTTGCTCCTTCTACGAATGTACAATTGCCCTCAACACCTTTACACCACCGCTACCTTGGGGAAATTCATTACTCTTCTGGAAAAGGGATAGGAGGAGAAGGCAGAGGAGCAAATATTTGTTGCGCCAGTTTGTTTTTTTCTTTGCCAGCTACATTTTCACATACACTATTTCATTTAGCTCTCACAACACTTTTTGGATGTAAGTACAGTTTTCTCCCTTTTGTAAATGAGGAAACAGGCACGCAAATAGGTTAAATTGCTCCAAATCCTTATTGCTAAAAGGAACTACATTTAAAAATTTTTTTTAGGGAGGACGCAGCTCACCATGGCCTATGTGGGGATTGAACCGGCAACCTTGGTGTTCTTAGCACCACACTCTAACCAACTGAGCTAACCACCCACCTCTAAAAGGAGCTACATTTTAATGCATTTTTTTTTTGCCACATTTTCTTTCCTTTTTTTTTTGTCACATTTCCCCCCTCCCCTCCTTTTCCCTCTTTTGTAGAAAATGAATCTTATTTACCTGGACTTGGGTTGCTAGAGACCACGGACATCAGCATTAGGGGCAGCAACAGAAGGAGAAAAGAAATGAGAACTTGCATTGCAACGGTTGGTGCTGCTGTAAGTTGCTTGAAGAGGGCGTGGAAGGTTTCCAGTTAGAGGCTCCTGACTCCTTGGGATGGCTCAGGCCACTGTATTTGGCTTGTCAGTCTGTGCTCCAGGCCCAGGCCAGCTTTCCCTTTAGAGGGCGAGAACAACTCAGTGATGCTGGCCTTGTTAGGTAACAGGTTGGACCATGTGTTTTGTGGGAATCTGGGAGGTAAAACTAGTCACACAAAAGACATGAAGCATTCTTAAGAACAAAGGTAAGTGACTGATAACTTGGCAGCAATACTTATTCCCTCTCCTCCTCCTTCCTGCTTCTGTATCCCCAATGTGTTATGGTTTCCGCCCCCACCTCAAGCCTTTTTGCTCCTTTGAATTTCCTTATACCTTTCAGTGATGCTTTCTAGCTTAATATCTGGCAGGAAAGTGAGTACTAAGGGTTGTCAGAAGAGAGGATGACAGTCTGTCCGTCCCCCGTCCCCCACCCCCCGTCTTCCCCACTCCCGTCCTTGGTACAGTATCAGCAATAGTGGTGGTGTTGCCTGGGACCTTCTCCTGTGTCCTCACTCTTTACTTTCCTCCACTTTACATAAGGTGGGAAGCAGACAGGATCAAGGAGGAGAGGCTTTCTCTCTTGCCTGAAACGTTGCTCCTGGAGCAGTGGGTTAGACTAGGCCTTCTTGTTGTTGGTCAGGAAGGTGGCTTTGGCCTAGTTACTGCAGCCTAAAAGAGAGGGAACTCGGTTGGTGGAAGATCTTTAGGACCTCAGTCCAAGAGGGTTTGGGCAACAGGAGTGATAAGAAAGGCTGCTGGGCCTCTTGGCTCCAGACCTTGCTTGGAAATAGCATAAGGCAAAAGAAGAGGGTACACTACTGAAAGTAAATGTTAAACGTTACAGAACATTAGCACTTACTCACCATGACTCATTCCAGAGACTTTAGGAAATGTGCTCAAAGAAAGAGAAGAGGCCAGGCTTCAATGCTGGGTGATAACATTTGGGGGTTACGGGAAAGTGAACAAGGAGGCCCCTAGGCAGCAGTGAAAAAGGTGGTGTGACTTTCACCGAAGAGGAGGAGAGAGGCAAGGCATGTGGGCCGGCTGAGTGACTCAGCTGGTGAAGAGTTGGCTTAGAGTGCGAGCTCTGAGCAACAGGGCTGCCGGTTCGATTCCCACTTGGGCCAGTGAACGCTGCACCCGAGCTGAGCTGTCGCTGAGCTGCCAACAGGTGGCAGGATGGCTCAGCTGGTGTAACAACAAGATTGCCTGTTCAATGGTGGGTTACGTCCACCCGCAACTAAAGACTGAACCTTGAGCTGAGCTTCTGCCTGGATGGCTCAGTGGATAGAGTGTGTTCTCTTAACAACAAGGCTGCTGGCTCGACTCCAGCATGGGATGGTGGCTACGCCCACCCACAACTAAGATTGAACTCAGCACCTTGAGCTTGGAGGCCACGAGCTGCCGACGGGAAGCCAGATGGCGATGGGCGCCCTCCACAACGAAGACTGAACAACTTGGCCGGTCCCCTCCCCCAATGCACCAACATTGTTCCCCTCCCCCAATTCCCCAATAGAATCTTAAAAAAAAAAAAAAAGAAGAAGCAAGGCATAAGTCAAATTCTTTTTGATTTTTAAAAAAGATTATTATTAAAATATAGCTAACATACACTGTTATATTAGTTTCAGGTGTACACCATAGTTATTCAACAGTACCCACCTGGCACTATAGAGTTATTACTACATTATTGATTATATTCCCTATGCTAAAGAAGTGATCACCATGATGATTTCAGCAGCTATCTGACACTGTACCACGCTATCACAATATTATTGGCTATATTTCTATGCTGTATATTACATCACCAAGACTTCTTTTATATCTGGAACTTTGAACCTCTTATTCTTTTTTATCTTTTCCCCCCTTTTTAAATTTTTCAATTAGAATTAACATTCAATTTTTTTTTTTTTGAGGGCAGTGTCACTGGCCCTCATATGTGGGACCCGAACCGTGGCTGCTGGTTTCCTAAGCCAGCGCTTAACCACCGCACCACTTGGCCGGCCCCAATATTATTTTATATTAGTTTCAGGTGTACAGCATAATGGCTAGACATTTATATAATTTAAAAAGTGATCCCCCTGACTGGTACCCACCTGGCAATATACATAGTTTTACCATATTGTTGATTGTATTCCCTATACTTTACATCCACATGACTATTTTTTCTTTTTAAGATTTTATTGGGGAATTGGGGGAGGGAATAGCATTGGGGAACTAGGGAAGGGGAACAGACAAATTGCTGTCCTTTTGTTCTTCAGACTAGTTGTGGAGGACATTGTCTCACTGGCCCATGTTGGTATCATCATTGTGCTCTTCCTGCGAGAAGGCTGCCGGCCACTCACTGTAGCCTATGGCAGCCCACTGCAGTAGGGGCTGCAGCCTACACTGTCACCAGGGCTTGCACAGCCCAGCTCCAGGTGGTGCTGTTGTTAGCTGTAGAAGGCAGTGTCACTGGCCCTCACATGTGGGACCTGAACCAGGGCCGCTGGCTTCCCAAGCCAGCGCTTAACCACCATGCAACTCGGCTGGCCCTGTTTATTTTGTTCTTTGGATTCCTTATAAATGAAATCATATGACATTTGTCTTTCACTATCGGACTTACTATACTCAGCACAATACCCTCTGGATCTATCCACGTTGTCGCAGACGGCAAGATTTCATTTTTCTTTCACAGCTGAGTAATATTCCATTGTATACATGTACTACCTCTTCTTTATCCATTCACCCATTTAGGGATGCCCAGGCTGCCTTCATATCTTGGCTTATGTACAATAAATAATGTCGCAGTGAAGAAATGGATGAGCACGTCCCCTAGAAGTAGCATTTTGGGTTTGTTCAGATAAATACCCAGAAGTGGGATTACTAGGTCTTTGGCTCTTGTTATAGTCTTTGTTTTAAAGTCTATTTTGTCTTATATAAGTATTGCTACCCCAGCTTTTTGGTTTGTTTGTTTGTTTGTTTGTTTGTTTTAATTTCACTGAAATATCTTTTTCCATCCCTTTACTTTCAGTCTCTGTGTGTCTTTTGATCTGAAGTGAGTCTCTTGTAGGCAGCATATGTAAGGGTCTTGTTTTTTTCTTCTTCTTTTTTTAATTGGGTAATTGGGGGAGGTAACAGCATTGGGGAGTCGGGGAAGGGGAACAGACAAGTTGCAGTCCTTTTGTTCTTCAGTCTAGTTGTGGAGGACGTCAATTCACTGGCCCATGTTGGATTGGGATCATTGCGCTCTTCCCGGCTGAGGCAGATCGGTCCCCGGCCATTGGACTGCCAGCCACTCAAGGCAGCTCATGCTGGCTGCCAGCCACTCATGGTATCTTATGGCAGCCCACTGCAGCCCCACTGCAGCCCAGCTCCAGGTCGAGCTGTTGTTCATCATCTTAGCTGTAGAGGGTGCAGTGTCACTGGCCCATGTGGGATCTGAACCAGTGGCCCTGCTGCTCAGAGCTTGCATTCCCAAGCCAACTCTTAATCAACGAGCCACTCAGCTGGCCCCGAAGGTCTTGTTTTCTTATCCATTCAGCTGCCCCATCATTTAATCCATTTACATTGAAAATAATTGTTGATAGGTATGTAGTTTTTGCCATTTTATATTATGATTATTATTAATGATTATTATCTTAAAGAAGTCCCTCTAAGATTCCTTGTAATACCGGTTTAGTGGTGATGAAATCCTTTAGCTTTTTCTTGCCTGGGAAGCTCTTTATCTGTCCTTCAATTCTAAATGATAGCTTTGCTATGTAGAGCAATCTTGGTTGTAGGTCTTTACTTTTCATCACTTTGAATATTTCCTGCCAATCCCTTCTGGCCTGGAAAGTTTCTGTTGAGAAATCAGCTGATAGTTTTTATGGGATCTCCCTTGTATGTAACTAACTGCTTTTCTCTTGATGCTTTTAAGATTTTTCTCTTTGTCTTTAACCTTTGGCATTTTAATTATGATGTGTCTTTGTGTGGTTCTCTTTGGGTTCACTGTGTACTAAGAGTAGCTCAAGGAACTCTAAGTCAGGTGGAACTTGTGCTGGTCTCACGGTGGGGAAGGATTTGGGTTGGTGGAGGGCAGAGAGGAGGGCAGTGTAGAGAAGAAGCAGGCAGCTAATTGGATTGGAGTCTTTGAGGGCAGGGGCTATTTATTGTTCAATTTTGTGTTCCTGAACTTATGTAGGGCCTGGCACTCTTGGAGTACTCCATAAATGTTTGTTGATATATATTTTTTCTTTTTAAAAGATTTTATTGGGGAGTAGAGGAAGGGGAACACTGTTGGGGAATTGGGGAAGGGGAACAGCCAAGTTGTTGTCTTTCAATCCCACTTGTAGAGGACACAGCTAGCTCAGCTCCCAAATCCAATTGCCATCCAGCCTCCCAGCTTAAGGTGCCATGTTCAATCTTAGTTGCAGGTGGGCGTAACCCACCATCCCATGCAGGAGTCGATCTGGCAACTTTGTTGTTAGGAGCATGTGCTCTCACTAGCTGAGCCATCCTGCCACCTGTTGGCAGCCCAGCAGCAGCCCAGGTCGGGTGCAGCTTACCAGCCCATGTGGGAATTGAACCAGCGACCCCATTGTTCAGAGCTCGTGCTCTTAACCAACTGAGCCACTTGGCTGACATCTGAGTGATATTTTTATAACAATTTAACTAGGCCTGATATATTAGAAAGCATGTGAAAGTGCAGTCCATTACCAGAAAGAAAATTTTTATTGATAAATGGTCACACATACACATGGAACCTAATGGGGACATTTTCCTTTTCCCATTGAGTTGTCTGTCAGTCGACTCCCTGGCTGCTACAGAATCAGGCAGCTCCTCCTCAGGCCTTCCTCCTTGTCCCCTCAGTCGATTTACCCCTCTACTGCTCCCCGGGTCCTGGCTCCCTGTCAGTTCACTCTGTCTGACACTCCTCTCCATGGACTTGGGGTGGGATATAGGGTCCTGTGTACCACAGGAGAGGGCTTTGGGTACCTCAAGTTCATTGGTACTGACAAGGAAAACAATTCTGAGATATTCTAAATTAAAATTACAGCAGCCAGAGAGTGAGAGAAAGAGACAGAACAGTTACCATGTTAATAGCTGTGAACCAGCTCTGACAAAAGACTGCTGACATTCCTGTATATCTGTTGGAATTTAGGACTAATTTGCAGGATTATTCAAAAGAGAGCATAGCCAGGCGCCATTGAACCCCAGGGACCTCTGTTTCTTGCACACGAACTTTCCAATCTGCTGCCCACAACTAATCCACAGGAGCAGACACTTCCTCCTTGCAGACTGCTGAGCCTATCCCAGAACTAGCCCGTCCTCTTTGTCTATAGCTGATGTAAGTCCTTACATCTTTCTCCTTCCTACTTGATTTGAGAAACTTGGGGATGATGGACATGTTATCTTTCCTACCTAGCCATGCTGCTGGTGGTTTAGAATCTATGGCCCAAGACCAGCCTTCTCCTCTTCTCCTTCTTCCTTTTGGTTCCCTCCACAACCTAGAGCTCAGTGAGGGCAGGGACCAGATCTGATTCATCTTTGTCCCTCCAGTGTAGGTTCTAATAAATATTAAAAAAAAAAATAAAACTGAAGGCCGGCCGAGTGGCACGGTGGTTAAGTGCTGGCTTGGGAAGCCAGCGGCCCCGGTTCGGGTCCCACATATGAGGGCCGGTGACATTGTCCTCAAAAAAAATAAATAAATAAAAATAAAACTGAGGGCCAGCCGAGTAGCTCAGTTGGTTAAGAGCTTGCTCAAGAGTGTGAGCTCTGGGCTGGCTGAGTGGCTCAGTTGGTTAAGAGTTGGCTTAGAGCGCGAGTTCTGAGCAACAGGGCTGCCAGTTCGATTTCCACATGGGCCAGTGATGCTGTGCTGAGCTCAGCTGTGGCTGAGCTGTCAACACGTGGCAGGATGGCTCAGCTGGTGTAACAACACGATTGACTGTTCATGGTGGGCTACACCCGCCTGCAACTAAGACTGAACTCGGCACCTTGAGCTGAGCTGCCCCCTGGATGGCTCAGTGAATAGGGCATACGCTCTTAACAACAAGGCCACCAGGTTCGACTCTCACATGGGATGGTGGCTACGCCCACTTGCAACTAAGATTGAACACAGCACCTTAAGCTTAGAGGCCACGAGCTGCTGATGGGAAGCCAGATGGTGACAGGCACCCTCCACAATGAAGATTGAAGAACAACTTGGTCGATCCCTTCCTCAATTCCCCAACACTGTTCCCCTTCCCCAACTCCCCAATAACATCTTTAAAAAAAAAAAAAGTGGGAGTTCTGAGCAACAGGGTTGCCGGTTTGATTCCCAGACCAGGCTGAGCTGCCACTGAGCTCCAACAGGTGGCAGGATGGCTTAGTTGATGAGAGTATGTGCTCCTAACAAGACTGCCTTTTTGATGGTGGGGCTACTCCCGCCCACAACTAAGACTGAACTCAGCATCTTGAGCTGAGCTGCTGCCTAGATGGCTCTGTGGATAGAGCGTGTGCTCTTTTTTTTTTTTTTTTTTGAGGGCAGTGTCACTGGCCCTCATAATGTGGGACCCGAACCGGGGCCGCTGGCTTCCCAAGCCAGTGCTTAACCACCACGCCACTCGGCCTGCCTGAGCGTGTGCTCTTAACAACAAGGCTGCTGGTTCATCTCCTGCATGGGATGGTGGCTATGCCCACCCGCAACTAAGATTAAACACAGCACCTTGAGCTTAGAGGTCACGAGCTGCAGACAGGCAGCCAGATGGCGACTCCACAACTAAGATTGAAGAACAACAACTTGGCTGGTCCCCCTCCCCAATTCCCCAACACTGTTCCCTTCCCCCGATTCCCCAATTAAAAAAATAAAATAATAAAATAAAATAAAATTGAAAAAAATGTATACATTTACACCGTATGGGATGACTGAGCAGCAGCACAAGTAGGAACAACCAGTATCCTCAAATCAGCTGACGTGGCATTTGGCTTTCTCTGTATACATGAGGTGTCCAAAATGGGGAAATGGGTAGTCCTGTGGCTCTGCTGCTCTGGACTGAAACTCCTAGATTTCAGAGTTTACTGTGGTTGACATACTTCCCTTGTCCTTTGAAAGTGACAGGAGAGTGTAGGGACTTCAGAATATCTCATTTGGGGGCCGGCCGAGTGGCGCGGTGATTAAGCACTGGCTTGGGAGGCCAGAGGCCCTGGTTAGGGTCCCACATATGAGGGCCAGTGACACTGCCCTCAAAAAAAAAAAAAAAGAATATCTCATTTGGGGAATGGCTGAGGGAAGCTGGGAGGGGTTCATTGTGGTTGTTCACAAATATTTGAAAGTCTGTTGTGTGAAAGATATTAGACCCATTTCAGTGCCCAGAGAGTAGGACTAGGATTGATGAGTATGCATCAGACACATTTTGGCTCAGGATGAGAAAGAACTGTCACAGCAAAGTAAGTTTCCTTAAAAATTACAAGTTTACTGGTGGAGTTCAGGCAGGGGCTATATATCTGAAAATAACTATCACAGTGAGTTTTTTGTTTTAAAGGTTACAAGGGCAGAGCTTGGCTTGGAACCCAGGTTTCCCGTTAATAATCACCTTACATTAAGTTTTATAAAACCTGCCCTTTGAAATGTGACATTACTCTGATGTAGGCTGAGCTCTGTCTGATAGTTCCAGGCATTGTGGGTGGTTGTGATTCACTTATCTATTCTGTGACTTGGACTTCACCCCTTTGACAACCCCTCCCTCCCCTCTCTCCTTAACTGGTGAAAACGCGAAGATTTAAGTGCATTGACTGATCATGACCACAAGGTGGCAGCGCTGCCCCACTGGTGTTTCCGCCGATATGGGCAAACCCAGGTTAGGATTAGGAAAATGTCACAAATGAAGGGAATAGGTAAACTTCTTTTCTTCTTCTTTTTTTTCCCCCTGTAAAGTGACAGAGTTGAGGTGAGTCGGAAAGCATTGCATTTTAGAACTGGAAGACACTTTAGAGAAGTGTCTCAAACTTGAGCGTGCCTACAGACCACCAGAGGCTCTTGTTTAAATATAGACCCGATTCTTCTGGTGGAGCCTGAGATTTTTCATTTCTAATAAGATTTTTGGATGATGCTGTTGCTGCTGGTTGGTGGACCACACTTGAGTAGCAAAGCTTTAGAGATCACTCGATTTATGGATGAAGAGAAACTGGAATATAAAGCGAGTGACTTGCCTAATATAGTCAGGACTTTAGTGTGTAACTTTTTGCACTTAACCCAAGCTTCTCACTCTTAGTCCAGTTCTTGCTCCACTACATCATGTGGCCCCCCTTACTCTTGTTAGTGTCATCTCTTTAGCTTAGGAATCCAGAAGTCCCATTTTTACCACCACCCCCTTTGGTCTTTGCTCAAGGCATCACTTTGGTTACTCCCTTACTCAAAACCTTCAGTGGCTCTCCTATAACCACAAGATCAATGTGACTGTCTAGTTTTCATGTCTGTACAACGTGTGACCCCACTTTAGCAAGCTTACCTAACTTCCCTCTTTCTTAGCCCTGTCTTTCTACTGTAACTATCCCCACTCCTTCCTATTTCCTAGACATACTACGTTCAGTCTTTCTCAGTGATAGCAGTACTGGCATGGACTCTGGAGTTAGACATAATCCCAGGTCCACCACCTACCTTGTCAAGTTACTTCATTTTTTTTATTATTTTATTATTTTTAAAAGATTTTTTGGGGACTTGGGGGAGGGGAACAGCACTGGGGAATTGAGAATTGGGGAAGGGGAACAGACAAGTTGCTGTCTTTTTGTTCTTCAGTCTAGTAGCGGAGGACGTTGCTTCACTGGCCCATGTTAGCATTGTCTTCAGGCTGAGGCAGATCGGTTGCCGGCCTCTGGATGGTCGCTCACCACAGCTATTGGCAGCTCACGCTGGCTGCTGGCCACTCACTGTAGCCTATGGCTGCTGTCATCTGTAGAGGGCAGTGTCACTGGCCCTCATATCTGGGATCCGAACTGGGGTCCCTGGCGTCCCAAGCCAACTCTTAACCAATGTGCCACTCTGCCGGCCCTCTTTTTTTTTTATTTTTATTTTTTAATTTTTTATGTCTGATCTTACCTATTTGTTACTCTTAGAAAATCTCATTTTTTTGACTGGACTCAGACTTAGAAGTACAAGCTCTCAGAGAGGACAGCCCATGTCTCTTGGCCATCTGTTTCTGATATTTTTCTTTGGCTTCCTTCATTCTCTTGGCCAAAAGTTTAGCAGATTCTGTGGCCTCTTCCTTATTTTTATTAGTACACTGTTTCTTCAGAGCAATATGCTGTTGTTTGTGTTGCAGGACGCGTGGAGTAACAAGACGCTGAATCAATCATGGATGCTTTGGTCCTAGGTTTCTGACCTTCTTTGTTTAGGGCTTTCTCACAGCATATTGGTGGACATCATTGTCTTCAGAGAGACTGAAAAGTTTGGGGATTCTGCCAGCTCCTTTGGGCCCTAGTGTCGAGGCACAGTAGTGCCAGCGAGAGCAGGAATATCTTTCTCCCTTTTTTATACAGTGATCAAGCTGAGGACACTCACATTGGCATTCACAATGCAACCCTGAGCAGATCTGCACTTTCTTTCTACAGACCTCCTTGATCTGTAACAGGAATGCCCCTTACTCAGGAGCAGGCAGACGCGGCTATGGGTCATGACACCCGGCTTCATGGGGAAAACTTGTTTGTCATTTCCATCACTGATTCGAACCACAGAACCCTTCCATTCTTCACCCCGAGACTCAGCAGCAACTTCTGTGGCCACACGCTTCTCATAAAATGTACAAAGTGTGCTTTCCTCATCTATTTCAATGAGTTGCTGGCAGCCAGTGGCTGAGAAAGAGATGTTCAGCTTCATTGTGAAGCAGCCGACTGCTACTGAGGTGCCATGAAAAAGAGTACTTCATCTTCTTGAGGTTCAGCATCTGCCTATGAAATAACCCCATATGGTGTTTGGTTGAAGGGAATAAATAAAATAACATATGCAGGGCCGGCCGAGTGGCGCAGTGGTTAAGCGCTGGCTTGGGTAGCCAGCAGCCCCAGTTCGGGTCCCACATGTGAGGGCCAGTGACACTGCCTTCTACAGCTAACAACAGCACCACCTGGAGCTGGGCTGTGCGAGCCCTGGTGACAGTGTAGGCTGCAGCCCCTACTGCAGTGGGCTGCCATAGGCTACAGTGAGTGGCCGGCAGCCTTCTCGCAGGAAGAGCACAATGATGATACGAACATGGGCCAGTAAAGCAATGTCCTCCGCAACTAGACTGAAGAACAAAAAGACAGCAACTTGTCTGTTCCCCTTCCCCGGTTCCCCAACTCTGTTCCCCTCCCCCAATCCCCCAGTAAAATCTTAAAAAAAAAAAAAGAAGTCTACAAGAGGTACACCTGAAACCTATGTAACTTTACTAAAATTGTCATCCCAATAAACTTTAATTAAAAAAAAAAAGAACTACATCAAAGATTACATGAAATCGATCAAAGGGAAACTTGAAGAACAGAGACCAGAAAGAGTAAAACCTTTATGATAGGGGCAGCAGAACAAATCAAGCATATTCTTTCTTATTCAGAATCTACCAGTTCTTTATTGGTGAAAACATCCATCCAGATGGCATGGTTGTTCTGCTGGACTACCGTGAGGATGGTGTGACTCCATAGATGATTTTCTTTAGGGGAGGTTTAGAAATGGAAAAATGTTAACGCAGTTGGCTGTTGGGATCCATCACCCGTCATCATCATGCACACACCAGGACGAGGATAAATGGGACTGATGTTATCTTGAGCTCTTCATTTATTTTGATCTTGATTTATTTGGAGTGGAGGTATTGTTTTTAAGAAAAACATGTCAGGTTGTCTAAAAATAAAATACATTTAAACTCAAAAAAAGAAATCCTGAGGAACTAGCTCAGGTTCACGGAGACTGAGGATACAAAACGACTAAATGTAATGTGTGAGCCTAGACTGGGTCCTAGTCTAGAAAAAGGACATTAGTGACAAAGTCAGTGGAACTTGGATAAAATCTGTAGATTAGCTCATGGTATTATATTGATAATAATTTATTTATTTATTTTTTAAAGATTTTATTGGGGAATTGGGGGAAGGGAACAGCATTGGGGAATCAGGGAAGGGGAACAGACAAGTTGCTGTCCTCTTTTTGTTCTTCAGTCTAGTTGTGGAGGACTTTGCTTCACTGGCCCATGTTGGTATCATCATTGCACTCTTCCTGGGTGAGGCAGATGGGTCACCGGCCTCTGGACAGCCTCTCATGGTGGCTCTTTGCAGCTCATGCAAGCTGCCGGCCACTGACGCTGGCTGCCGGCCACTCATTGTAGCCTGTGGCAGCCCACTGCAGCAGGGGCTGCAGCCTACACCATCACCGGTGACTCACAGCAGCCCAGCTCCAGGTAGAGCTGTTGTTCACCATCTTAACTGTAGAGGGCAGTGTCACTGGCCCTCATATGTGGGATACGAACAGGGACCCTGATGCTCAGAGCTGGCGTCCCAAGCCAGCTCTTAACCAAAGCTCCACTCGGCCGGCCCGATAATAATTTATTGATTTTGATCATTGTACTGTGGTTATGTACAGCATTAATATTTGGGGAAATTGAATGAAGGGTATATAGGAACTTTGACTATTTTTGGAACATTTTTGAATGTCTGAAATTATGTTAAAACGAAAAGTTAAAAAAAGAAAAGAACAGAAACGTCCAGGTAATTAATGAGTTGCCCGAGTTGAGAGAGAACCACCTCCCTAAGTCATCTTCCGTAATATTGCTGGAGTCATCTTCCTGAAAATGCTGTGTTTTCACATTTCTAATTGTCTCGAAGCTTCCCAATGACTCCTACTATCTGTAGGATAAAGTTCAAATTCCTTAGGCTGTCATAAAGCCCCGAAGCATGACCCTAATCTGTTCCCTTGGTCTGTGTGATCTGAACCACATTATGTGACCTGAACTGCATTTTACTTTCTCATGTCTGAGTTTATTCTAATTTCTTTCCTTCTTCCTATACTACCCTTACATTCCTGCTCAGCCTCCTGAATTATTCTTCATTCTAAGGCCCATTTCAGATCCTGTTCCTTCATTAAAACAGTCATCTTTTCTTTGAGATCTGGTAGGTAAGATGGTGCAGAGTGAGAACATGAGCTTCAGATTCAGAAATACATGAGTCTGAATCCTGGTTTCATCTTTTATACCAATTCTTTCATAAGGGATAAGTTAATTGACTTCTTGTTTTTGGTTTCTCATTAGCAAAATAGGGATAGTAGTACCTACTGCAAAGGGTTACTGTGAGCATTAGATGAAGTGCAAACATAAAGGTCCCCAGCACACAGGAGATTCTTCCTCCTCTTGTTTGTAGCTCAGTGGTCCCCAGTGGGATTGTGGGTGGTGCAAAGGCTCTTGTCAAAGTTTCCTTTCGAGGCTTTAAAAGATATTTGTGTTTGGTCAGCACAGTTAGACACTCTTCAACTGAATTGACTACTTGGGGTTTTAAGGAATTCGACTGAGATCTTTTTCCTGGAAACCAACTCAGTAAATAAATGATGTATGGATAAAGGAATGTAGCCCAATGGAGGGAGAACAGAGGGACAATGGGTTTCTAAATGTGAGAAAGCTGTGATGCCTCCCAGACCCATCCCTTTGCTCTCAGTCAGATGGCATTGAGGAAGTATGACTCCTTAGTAAAACTCCTTAAACCATGAGTCCTGTACAGCAACCCTCCAATAAACCCATTTCCTTCCCAAGTAGTGTGTACGTAGGTGAATCAGGTCCCTTCTGAATACCTTACTTCCTTTTGTGTTACCTCCATCCACCCACAAAGCCCAGTGCTGGGTTCAATGGTTTGGCCCCAGGTGCCAGGCCTCTAGAACTGGTTTCAAAACACAAGGCCAGGCAGGGCAGGCTGAGAAGGAAGTCAGAGGCCAATAGGTATAGAAAGAGACAGGTGGGGCTGTCTCTTTTAAAGGCCACAAAATCTGGGTGTGTTTTATGGCTATTTCTCATTTGGAATCTCCACCCTTTTGTGACCATTCCAGGACCTCTCCCTCTTTCTGCTTCCTTCTCGTCATGCTTTCTTTCCCCAGTGCACCCCTTTTATGGCCAGAGAATGGCTGTGCAAATAACTGACAATTCAGTGAAAGTGACTTTTCATGGGGACCTGGAACCTGATCCTATTTTTTTCCCCAAAGATATTAAGGCTCATAAAAGCAATTATGCAGCTAAAAGAAGCCTTTATGATGGGATATGCAGCTGTGAGTGTGGTGTTAGGGAACAGGTGCATAAGAGAAAAAGGCAAGACAGGAAACAAAATGCTATCAAATCCTGAAAATGGAAGGGGCAGAAGTCATTCTGGAAGGTGGATGTCATTCAAGAGACCTCCGAAATCTTAGGGTGTCCTCTGCCCAGATTAAATTATCAACATTTATTTGGGTGAGAAATGAGGTTAAATTATGGAGTTGTGTGATGTTGGGTAAATTATTTAACTTCTCTGTCTCAGTGTTTTTTTAATATATTAAAACGGGATGATAACACTCACGGCATTTTGTGTGTGTGTGTGTGTCCTATAGCTACATATAAAACCTTTAGGATAGTACCTGGCATATAGTGAGTGCTGAGTAAGTGTCAGTAGAAGAAGCAAAAGTGCTACCCTGGTCATCTAGGGTGGGGAGGCATTTTCTAGCCATACTCCTGACAGGCCAACAGAACATGAAAACAATAAAGGGAGGCTTAACTTCCAGGAGTAGATGGATTGGAACAGCATTCTGGAAAATGTCTTAATTCAACAGTAGAAATACACAGAGAGTGTGTGGCTTCTGTCCCAGTTATTTTCTCTGTGAGTCTGGAATGTGGCCTAGAGTTAAATGTTTTGCTGAAAGCCAAGCCTAAATACAGGCTTCAGGGGATGTCATGCAAATAGCATTTATCTTCCTAAAGGAATTCTCTATTGTAGACCAGGAATTCCTTTTTTCTATTTATTTTTTGTAAGGTTGAATTGGAAACAGTAAACATTTATTGACACCAACTACATGACTTTTCTAGGTAGCCTTATGGGAATAGTGGGTTGACCCAAGATGACTTGTAAGACTGAATGGACTAAACAATGAAGTACTATAAAGCCAACCATATTTTTTCGCTAAGGTGGTTAGTGGGTTCACTATGGTCATAAATTAACACTGTAACAAAGTTTAAAGCAAGTAATTCCCTTCTCATTTACCTTATGTTCAATTTCAATTGGTTTCAATATAAATCTGTGTAATTACCATTATTGGCTACTTTGCATGAAATTCAGTACTCTACAGACCTTGTAAAATCATGGGATTGAACCAGGAGCCTCTGACTTTATGTGAACTTCAGTAGTGCTGTGGAGACCAAGCCAATTTTGTTTAGGTTAACTAGGGTTTTTTCATTTGTAAGAGAACCCTTTTGCAACAGAATTGTTAAATTTTCCGAATACTGGTGGCATGCTTTAAAATTTTTCTCCTTTCAGAAACAGTAGTTTTATAAATAGAATGTTGGCTTAAGTCTGAAAATGTATACTCCCTAGTCAACTTTCATTTATCTGCATATAATCATGAGAACGGATTAGGATACCCTTCACATTTCCAATCAAAATGAAATTTAAAATGTTTATCTTTGCCAAACCCCAGAAACAGCCCCTTGAGAGTAAACCAGCAGAGCACTGCATTACCCCAGGAAAGCTGTAGGTTTCCTTACATGCACCATCAAATCTATTAATACATGGCTAGTTCTGTACTCCTTTCACAGAATTTATTTTACACGTGTTATACCAAACAGCATTTTAAACACTGACATATAAACTCCCTAATAAGGTAAAGCAAAGACAAAAGCATTTATTCTTGTGAGAAACAAGATACACCATTGCTGATAGTCTTCAAACATTATTGCACTTTAACTTTCATAATTTGACAATGAATTCATGAAACAATCTGCAGACAACTAGTTTTCACAGACATATTAAAAAACACTTTTAAGCAGATATGACTGTCCTAAATTGTTTATTAGGTAAGAATTTTACCACATTACTTATATTATGGTAATGATGGAGCTGGAGAGTATTGCAACTTCTCCAACCTGCACGGCCTGAACCACCAATAGTGTGGTGGAACCTGTGGTTCTTTCCAAGGCCACGGCTCTTGCATCCTGCAGATGTCAGCTCTCACATCTCCCTGTGCTTGGGGACTGGTTTGGTGATCCACTGGGTGTCAGGATTCCGGCCCATAGCTTTATGGAATGGATCAATGAGGATAACCCCAAAGAATTTGTACATGGAATCCTTACCAACCCGCTAAGAATTCAGGACTTTCAGAACCCCACAGTCCAACTCACTCCTCGGCAGCGGACTGAAGGCTTCGAGCAAGCTTTAGCTGGTTGACACCCTAATGCACAGGTTTCCCATAGGTTGCACCCTTAGGAACTGGGTGTTTGTGGCCACCACGGCGCATACGAATCCGATATATGACATAACCTTGCTTGGCCTTGTATCCCAGCCCATGTGCTTTATTAGGCTGGGTGAGGTGGGGGGCCCTGTGGAGCACAGAGAGTTGATAGTACTGCCCGCTGAGCACTCTCAGAAGAAACCACATTACATCGGACTGCTTCTTCCTCCATAGGTCCTTGGTGTGCTTGTAAGCGCCCACCTTGGCTTACCTGACACCTGCAGTCAGACGGGAAGGCTAGGCATTACTTTTCTCTGTACTATCCTTATTTATAAAGTGAAAAGAGAAAGACTGAAGAAGGATGAAATAAGAAAACGAATGTATAAATTAACAGGGTAGAATTAGGACTGGCATGTATAAGTTATGATAAACTATACATAAGTTTTATGTGAACATAAAAACATTTTTGACCTCTCCATACAAAGGTCGGACAATTAAGTTCACAAACTTGTTGCAGTGATGTTGCTAACCTTTTTTGATATCAGAGGGATTATTCATTATGAATTTGTACCAGCTGGACAAATAGTAAACCAAGTTTACTATTTGAAAGTGCCGAAAAGGCTGCGTGAAAAAGTTAGACAAAAATGACCTGAACTTTGGGCCGGCTGAGGGGCGCGGTGGTTAAGCGCTGGTTTGGGAAGCCAGCGGCCCCGGTTTGGGGCCAGTGACACTGCCAACAACAACAACAACAACAACAACAACAACAAAAATGACCTGAACTTTTTGCCAACAATTCATGGCTCTCTCAACACAATGCACCAGTTTACACGGCACTGTCTGTGAGGGAGTTTTAGCCAGTAAACAAATAACTGTATTGGAACACCCTCCCTACTCATCTGATCTGGCCCCCATTGACTTCTTTCTTTACGTGAAGATAGAGGAAATGTTGAAAGGAAGACATTTTAATGACATTCAGGACATCAAGGGTAATGCAACACAGCTCTGATGGCCATTCCAGAAAAAGTTTCAAAATTGCTTTGAGGGGTGGACTAGGTGCTGGCATCATGCATAGCTTCCCTAGGGGAGTACTTGGAAGGTGACTGTAGTGATATTCAACAATGAAGCATGTAGCACTTTTTCTAGGCTGAGTTCGTGAACTTGTCAGACCTTGTGTGTGTGTATATATATGTATATGTTGGGTTCCTTGAGTAGATATCAGACTCTATCCCAAGAAGCATTCAAGCAGAATCACAAGAGATGGACAGTATGGCTTTCTTTGCTAAATGGTTAGACTGAGTAAGTCACTGAAGAGAAAAAATGAAGGAGAAATAAGCAAGGTTGAGAGAAAATAGAATGGCAAAAGGAAAGGATTGAAAGGTAGGTTTACTGAGGGCTTATCATGTACCAGGCACTATGTTTGTTTTTTATTTTTTTATTTTTTGAGGTGAGTAGGTTGACCTTTTATTTTTATCTAAATCTATTCATAAAAAATCCAGGGGCCTGCCAAGTGGCTCTTTGGTTAAGAGTTGGCTTGGGAGCACGAGCTCTGAGCAGCAGGGCCTCTGGTTCGGATCCCACATGCAGGCCAGTGACGCTGCGCCCTCTACAGCTAAGATGGTGAACAATAGCTTGACCTGGAGCTGGGCTGCTGAGTTGCTGGCGATGGTGTAGGCTGCAGTGGGGCTGCGGTGGGCTGCTGTAAACTACCGTGAGCGGCCGTCCAATGGCTGGCAACTGATCTGCCTTAGCCGGGAAGAGCGCAATGATCACAATACCAACATAGGCCAGTGAAGTGATGTCCTCCACAACTAGACTGAAGAACAAAAGGACAGCAACTTGTTTGTTCCCCTTCCCTGATTCCACAACGCTGTTCCCTTCCCCAATTCCCTAATAAAATCTTAAAAAAAAAAATCCGATATGATCACTACCCCTAGATTACAGCTGAGGACCCCCACAACCCCTCCCTGATTCTACTTTGAGAGTACTAACTTTGGAGTTGAGATGGATCAGGACTCAAACACTGGCTTTATCAGTTGGCAGTGGACAACTCTGGGCAGGTGTCTTACCTTCTGTGCCAGTTCCTCAGTAAATTGGGGATATATACCCGGAGGTTTGTTGTGTTGCTTAATATGTGAAAGATGCAAGTACAATGCCAACTCATCGTTGGCCTCAGTAAATGGTAGCTATTGTTGTGACTGCTGATTCAGGTGAGGGTCAGGGCCTCTGCTAAGAGGTGATACTTGGTTTAGGGTTAATTAGGACCAGAACCATGGTCTCCATCACAGCCCCCCCCCCCCCCAATCACAGACATGGTCAATTAATGGAATGAATCATGCCCTCTGTTCTGGGCAGTCTCTTAACTCTTGGTATTTGGTTAACACTACCCTGCATGTGCATGGCATTTTTGTGGGTCACTCACATGCATTAGCTCATTTGAGTCTTGTAACCCTTCCGTAGATCAGACTTTATTAATCTCATTCTACAGAATGAGAGGATGTGTACTCAGAGAGGATAAGTAGCAGTGCCAGTGTTGTAACCGAAGTCCAAGTCTAGCACTTCTTTTATAGTGCTTTGTATGGTATCTTCTGTATAAACTGAATCACAGGATGCTTACACAGTGACAGGCCAGCTTTGTGGGTGGGTTTAGTCAGGCCAACAGGGATCTGAGTCTTGGTTAATGTTGTTCCAGCACAGTGACCAAGAATCAAAATGAGCTTTTTAGGGAGGATAATGTAAGGATAACCATAAGCAATATGTTTAATTACTTTGGAAACAAAACCTCCCAGATAATGCCTGAACCCAAAAGGTACATAAAGATGGCCAAAAATATTTTAAAATAATAACAGATTTGAGGGCCGACCGAGTGGCGCGGTGGTTAAGTGCTGGCTTGGGAAGCCAGCGGCCCCAGTTTGGTCCCACATATGAGGGCCAGTGACACTGCCCTCAAAAAAAAAAATAATAATAATAACAGATTTGAAGATCATTTGTAGTTTTTTCCTCATAACATGAGCGCTTTCAACCAGACAGTAAATTACAAACCACATCAAATCACGTTATGACAGATGGTCAATCTGGTTACAGTTTTAACTACTCCTGGGAAAGATCTTGTTGGAATTGGGACCACTTCCTCCCAGCTGTTTGGTGAGTCGGCCCAGGAAGGGGCAGTCCTGCAGTAGGTAGATGGGCAGCCAGGCCCCACGTGTCTTGTCACGGCTCGTTCCGCTGGCCCTCTGTGGCTGAAGCGGACACGGAACCCTGGCCCTTGTTGACATCACTGATACACACCCACTGCCCGGTGACGGACTCCTTCCACAGCGTCACTTATTCTTCTCCCGAGACAGCCAGGATGTTAGCTCTGATGGACCTGCTTACATGCCACACAACATCATTGAACTTTTTGCAGTAGTTTGGGGGGACCATGTATTGCTTGAGGCATTGTCATAGATCCAAATGAACACATGACCATCCTGTGAGCAGCTGGCGAGGGTGCTGGTAGGTAGGCCAATGGAGGGGGCCCAGGCCCCGTCTGGAACCCAGTCACTGTGTGCTTCCAACTTCTGCCCCTCACCCCACTGGCAGTCCTCCTCCTCCTTCCACAGCATGATGAGGTTGTCACATCATGTCACATCACAGGCCCCTGAGGCAAACTTCTTGATGTAGTTGAGCTTCTGTCCCGATGGCTGGTCTATCAATCTTCCAGGTACAACAGCAGGGGCCCAGCTGACGGCATTGCAGCCAATTGTGTGAGCATTGCTGATCTTCCTCACTTCCCACTGGCCCTCTCCAGTGTAGGTTGGCAGGGAGATGGCCCCATCTGAACTCCCATGGGCCAGGATCAGGCCATAGTCATGGTGGCCCAGCACACAGAGTTTACTGAGGAGTCCTGTCCTGTGTGCACATGTGTCTTCTCCCAGGTCCTGCTTTCCTCTTTCTAGATAATGACTCTGGTCATAGGAGCAGGATGCCAGGGTATTGCCATCCATGGGGTGGGCCCGGGCCACTTGCCACACAGGACCCTCATGACCCCTGAGGTCTGTGATGAGGACCTGCCCTCTGTTGCACACATCAAAGATTTCGACGGACCTATCTGATGAGAAGGTTGCCAGGCGGGCACCTTAATAGTCCCTCTGGGCATCGTGAATCATGTCCTCATGGGAGGTGTCCACAGTGCTAATTACTGATACCATGATGGCGGTGGTGGCGGTGGCTCCCAGCCTAGGACGTGGCAGCTCCCGGTTGTGCTTCTGTAGCTTACCTCTGGCCTACCAGGCACTATGTTTAATGACTTATATATCTTAAATTTTTTACTGTCATTTCATAAGGCAGTAAGAGTTATCCTTATTACAGATGGGAGAAAAGACACTAAGGGATGGAGTGACTGGTGGTCCAGGGTCATCCAGCTAGTTAATGACAGAGCTAATATGTTTCACCTCAAAGCTTGTGATCTTGCCCCTGTATCAGAAAAAAAAATGAAAGAAAAGGAAAGCAAAGCAAATTTTTGTTGTGGGTCAAGTTTTAAAAAAGGTACGCGTGGTAGGCAGATAATGACCCCCGCAAAATGTCCACTTCCTAATCCCTGGAACCTGTGAATGTTACTTTGTGTGGCAAAAGGGATTTTGCAGATGTGATGAAGTTGAGGATTTTGAGTTGATAAGAGTATCCCAGATTATCTAGGTGGACCCAACATAATCACAAGGGTCCTTATAAGTGAAAGAGGGCGGCAGGACAATTGGGGTCAGAATGATGCAGCATGAGAAAGATGCCACCCACCACTGCTGCTGCCTTTGAAGATGGAAGGGGGCTGTGAACCAAGGGATATGGGTGGCCCCTAGAAACTGGAAGGAGCACCATTCTGCTGACACTTTGATGTTGGCCCAGTGAGGCCCATTTTGGACTTCTGACCTCCAGAGCTATAAGAAATGGGAAGGGGGGCAATTATATAATTTTGCATTCCAGGGGGTTATAGTCTATCATCCAGAAAAAGAGACAGAAAGAAATATGCCAAAATTTTTTGTTTTGTTTGTTTGTTTTGTTTTTTTTGAGGGCAGTGTCACTGGCCCTCATATGTGGGACTGAACCGGGGCCGCTGACTTCCCAAGCCAGTGCTTAACCACCGCGCCACTCGCCCGGCCCTCCAAAAGGTTAAACAATGATTATGTTTAGATTATGTATGGAAAGTGGAATTTGAGTGATAGTTATTTTCTTTTTCATATTTTATTTCAATTTTCAAAAATAAATTACATATCATTACATCGTGATGTTGTAAATAGAGGTATGTTCAATGTACTGTGAGAGCTTAGAAGAGAGAAGCATTCCACTGCCTGTGGGAGCACCTTTATGCTCTCTGAGAAGCATGCCATTTGAGTTTGCCAAGGAGAAGGAAGGATGTGACAGGTAGAGGAACAGCTTGTGCAAAGGCGGGAAGGGGAAAAATGACAGACTTTGTCCTGAGGGGAATGAAGGACAGACTGTCCTTCATTTGAAATGGTCCCTCACTTCAGTGGATCAAACCCAAAGGAATGAGTCTCTAAGCATCCAGGAACATGGTTAGAGACCTTTTATGGGATGAACCAAGACTTTCTGGCAACTCAGAATCAGATTGAAAGTAGCTTCGGACTTCATGGCTGGGGAGAATGTGCTTGTGAAATAGTCATTGTTTATGGGCCTGCTGAGTGGGTCAGTTGGTTAAGAGTGCGAGCTCTGAGCAACAGGATCGCTGGCTTGATTTCCACATGGGCCAGTGAGCTATGCCTGAGCTGAGCTGCCGCTGAGCTGCAAAAGGTGGCAGGAAGGCTCAGCTGGTGAGAGCACGTGCTCCTTACAACAAGGTTGCCCCATTGGACTCCCGCATGGGATTGAATATGGCACCTTGACTGAGCTGCTTTAAGCTGCTGATGGGCAGCTGGATAGCGACTGGACTTGGAGCTGAGTTAGCTGCACCCTCTACAACTAAGACTGAAGGACAACAACTTGGCTGTTCCTCTCCCCCAATTCCCCAATAAAATCTTTTAAAAAAAAATTTGTTGTTTAAGGCCCAACCTTTTCCCTTCCCTGTTTGTTGTAGTACTGAGGTGGACAAGGCCCCAGTCCCAAATAGGTCCCCTGTATTTTGCAGAAGGGTTTGATATCTTTCTTGAGAGGTGGATGGGTAGCTCTGAATTTGTTTTTTGTTTTTTTCTTTTACCAATTAGGGAAATGACAGAGTGGCTCCTTTCTCTACTAACAGTCTTATAATGGAGCCATCGAAGTCTCATCTCCATCCTTCCACCCTCTAGGGAGCTGCGCCTTTTCCTGGCCTTCCTGGATTGGGGGTGGGGATGGGGTGGGGAGGGACTCAGAGGCTATACAGAGTAGTATGTGAGGAAAAAAAACAACGAAAAAAACACAAAAAAACAAAACCCAGGAGTGAGTAAGAACTGTTGTAATTGCCTGTGTTTTCTTAAAGTGTGTGTTTCTTTCTCTTCCTCATCTCCACCCTGATATTTTAGGGCCATGTCTTGATCTCTGGGCACAAAACTGGTTTTCTGGCTCCTGCTATGGTTTGGTTCCACCCTCCAAGACAATGGACCTATTTTTTCCTATAGTCAAAGGCCCTTGTGTTTGGCCCCAAGAGTTCCACCCTGAACTGGTGCCAAAGCTCACGACTTCCTGTTCTGTCCTTTCCAGGTCACCTTGAAATCTGCAGGTGTATGTGGTGGGATAGGAGGTCCTAAGTTGTGTCCAAGGAAAGGGGAAGGGTGTGGGAATCCCATTTAGCTTGGGAGAGTCATCATGCCTGTTGACAGAAAAAGCAAAGTTGTGGGCCAGGGGACCTGGCTCCTGATGCTGGTGACTAAGCTCTGACCTTGAATTAGTAGACTTGTTTCTCTAGGCCTTAGCCTTGCCTGCTGCAAAACAAGGAGATTTCACTAGATGAACTCAAGCCCTAGTGCTTGAATGGCCTGGCCATGCTTTTTCTTTCTTCTCTCCTTCATTAGAACCTGTGTCATCTTTTCAAGGTCCCAAGGATCCACCATCAGGTGCTAAGTTCAGTTCTGGATGATCAGTAAGATGCCTGTAGACTATCCAGGTGGAAATACTGGATAGCAGTAGGAAGACGCTCTAGAAGGAGACTGGGCTGGAGTGAGGGCGTAGTGGAGGCCGAGATGGGGAACAGGGAGCGAGCCCAGAGCCTGTGTCTGTGCAGTCTGCCTGGCCTAATTTCCTTGTCACCAGTCACAGGGCGGCGTTCTACTCTTCATCAACCTTTTCTCTGTTGATCAGAATGACTTCTCAGGGTTATTCTTAGCCTGGGGCCTCACATATTGACCACCTATAAGTCTTTTTGTAAATGGGAAAATGAAGGCTGAGAATACATGAGGGGAGAGGAAGAAAGGGGAGAAGGAAAGGAGGGATTTTTGCAGAAAGATAATAGAGAAGAGTACACTACCGAGAGACATACTATAAAACACTTTAACATTCATTATGAAACGTAAAAGCACAGTGTAAATTTAAAGTTTCATTGAGAACACGATGTCCACGGGGCAGATGGGATAGGGGTGAACTGGAGGGAAAAGGGAAGAAGTAACTTAAAAGGATTAAGCTCATAGCTAGACTAGTAGGTCTAGAAATCCCCTTGGAAGTCTCCCAATAGCTTAAAAATTTCTTGACCTGTCAATTTCTATGGAATAATGAGTTTTATAACATATTTATAACATATTGCATATAAAATACTAATAGCCAACAAATATGGCAGGCTTACTAATTATAGTACAACTGACTAGTACAACTAATAGATACTAACTAGTACATACTAATAGAACAACTGATACCAACAAATATTGTGTGCTTACCACCTGCCAGGCAGTATGCTAAACGCTTTAAATAACTAGGTTATCTCATATGATCCTCACAACAGCATATGAGGTAGGTGCTTTTATTAGCTCCATTTTACAGATGACAGGACTCAGGAGAAGTTTTTTGTCCAGCACCTTGCAGCAATTGTGCTAGAGCCAGAATTTGAAGTCAGGTCTCCTGGGAGACCTCATAGCACGCGCCTTTAACCCAACCCAGCAGACCAGTGGGGAAGTGATAAATTAGGACTGATCATAGAGTGGTCCTCAGCCTGTCTTTATTACACTGGTATTTGCAACTTACTGAGTTGGGGCTGGATGTTCTGGAAGGCAATGGAATCTTAGCTTCACTAGTGGCCCACAGTTTGGGTCTGTCCCTCTGCGAAATCCACAATGTGGCCCATGCTTGCTTTCTTTCTCTCGGCTATTGGAGGGATGCGTTCATTCTGAGAATGGATGCGATTTTGCTGACATTTACGCTGGGGGAGGCATTTTGAGTCAGTGTCTTTGATTCACATTTTCCTTTCACCCTTCATTGGCTTCCCTCCCCTCACACCCCCTCCCCGCCCACTCCCCCTCCAGGGATGGGTTTCACTTCTGAGCTTGTTCCCTGGGTTAGCTCACCACCTGGGTGCAACAGAGACTTAACAACTGGGTGGGGGAGGCCAGGTGAACCTGGGGGTGATTTGTGGCTCAGTGGGGGATGTGCACTGGGAGGGAGCAGTTGCACTGTGGTTTCTCCGAGGCCCAGCCATACTCTGACAGGGAGGTGGAGCTTTCCATGAAGTATAGCTGCTTCATTTCGTCTGTTCAAGAGCAGAGACATGCCTGGAGGAGTGGTGGGGACAGTGGAGTTGCAGCCCAGAAAGCCCATCATCCACAGCAGTGGTCTGCTGTGTCCGCATCTTTTTTGAAATGGGGAGGGGGGGGTGTCAATCTCCCTAAAGCTCCGTGCCAGGCAATGCAGATAAACAGAAGGAAATCGGAATCTTTTTCTCAGTCACTAGCAAGTTAGGAGGGCTGATTCAGTTACACCCCTTACCTTAATGGAGGACAACGGAGAATTTTATACAGTTTTATACAATCTATACATCACTTTGGGGGATGTTCACACACTGTGACCTCGGGGAGATCCAGAGGTGGGGGTGGGTTCTGGGCTGGGAATGAGGGGAACTCGTTCTGTGTCAGTTAAGTGGCCAATTTCCTGTTACCATGAGAAAGTCACTCGCCTACTCTGGACTTGAGTTCTCTTATCTACAGATTGTTGGACTTGGGTGAGGTAAACTTTCATGTTCCTGTTTGCTCTCAAGTTCTGATTCTATGATTAGCGCAGGGAAGCAGGAGCAGGTGTGGCAGAGCCCTGAATGCTGCCCTTTTTTTTTTTTTTCTGTCTCATATGCCTGCCTCCCCCGAAAGGAGCAGGTTGTGAGTTCTATTTGTGCCTCGTCTTGCACGGCTGTTTCAGTGGCCTGAAGATACCCACTGTGGGTGCGGTGTGGAGTCTCAGCCAGAAGACTGGGCAACAAGGGCCTGGTTGGTAGGCTCCCTGCTCTCGCACAGACTTCTCATGTTTTGGTGTGATATGACTTCCTGTTCTCCCTCCTCCTCCACAACCTACCCCTAAGCATTATATTCAGTTCTGGAGTGGGCTATCATTGTTTTGATAACTTTCGTGGCTGTTTCCTGCCTGTGGTTTCCTGAAACAAATAGCAGGAAATTGTTTTCATAGCCATCAGAGTCTCTGCTTCATGTTTTCCTTTTTCCCCATAAAACCTAACAGAACACACAGACACAGAATGCTCCCCGCATTCACGGATGGTGAAGGGTGGCGTGGGTTATATTCTTAATATTGTCGAGGGGCCTACATAACACATATGCGTACCGTGTGATGTCTTAATGTCTTGTATGTTGCTGTCACTTAAGAGTGGGTGCTGTGAACGTGTATGAGTGGATTACATGTGCCTGGGTGTGTGCATGTGGGTGAGTGTGGGGTCAATGACAGTTGAAGCCAAGAGGAAGTGATTTAGGAACTGCAGTTGTTCCCTTTATGTTTCTACTTTTTATGCACTTTACCATTTACTTGTGTTGTCAGAGGGCTGATTAGAAAGATGTTAGAAATTACCTTAATCCGGTCTGAAATTCACCTTATTTTATGCTTGGGTGTGTAACGTGTGAGGGTGTGGGGAGGTGGAGGATGAAACAGCCAACTTTCCTGAACAGCCTGAGGTCAGTTCTCAGAGATTAGATGTTGATTATTTAGCCATCTCCAGCCTTGAGTTTGTGAGTAGGACCCAGGGGATTTGAGAGCTGCTGTGCATAGGTATCATCATCCTTTTCTGGGAAGATTAGAGACAAGTTGACAAGCAGGAAACAGGCCAAATTTGTGGCTTGTTTCTAACTAATATTTAGACATTCTGACTTTAAAAAACAATTTAGTTTCACTGATACTGTCACTTACCTACCAACTGCCAGGTGCTGAATTTTCAAAGATAAATGAAATTCAACCCCTGTCCTCAGGAGCTGATACTCTCTTTTCTTGAACAAGGCTCTCTGAGTCTAACTCCCTCAGTACCCAACTCGGTCTCAAGCCTTTGGGGACTCTCAGAACTAGATAGGCGAGGTCAGACGCTGGAGTGACTGATGGAGCAGAGTGGGGCAAGCATCCAGCCTGGTGTATTTTCTGACCCTCCTTTTTAGGACCACAGTGACCAGGAAGTAGGAAACTGGGCTCTTTAGAAAATGCCTGATAGGTAATGGGGTGGGGGTGGTGACTCTGATTGTCCCTTAGCTTGTCTCTCAGCTTCTCAAGACTTGAGAACATGCCCTCAAGCATCCCCAGAGATGGAGAATAAGCGTGTATTTCCCTTGGGACCTGAAAACAAGATTTGTTAGCTACTCTTAGGAACCTTAACAGGAAAAGCAGGGCATTTCAGGGCCTTGCAGAGCTGTCTCCAGGGAGCTACACTTACTTCACTCCATTCAGACCAGGATGTCGGGCAGTAGCTAAGGGTGGGGTAGAACGAAAGATATACAAAAATTCTCAGACCAACTGGTGCCAAACATTTCTTTGAGGTCCCCAGACTAAGCTGATATCCTCTTACCATACTGAGGCACCAAGTCAACTCAGGTGCGATTTCCTCTCTCTGTTGAAAACACATTCTGCTAAAGCTTTGTGATGCCCTTTTGTGACTTCTTTTTTCTTTTCCTATACTGCCTTTAATATTTATTTTAGCCTGATATCACTTGTGTAAAATAACTGGGAGTAGGGTGAGTGAAATTTTTCCAGACCCCACATTCTTAGGGTTGGCTTTGGGCCCTGTACATTCTACTCTTCAGGGTGACCCTGGGAACTTAATTCTACCCTGGGTCCTACTGTAGCTCTTTCACAACCCCAGCTGCTCCCTAAGTAGAAAGAGAGAGAGACTGAGAGAGAGAGAGAGAGAAAGAGAGACTTTAAGCACTGGGATGTGTTAGGTGTCCATGTACCTTTGGAGTCAGGTAAACAAGACCTGGATTTTAATCCATTCTTTATTTTTTATTAACTATGTGACTTTGGCAAATGACTTAAGCTCTCTAAGTCTCAGTTGCTACATCTGTAAACTGGGGATAATACCCACATAATAGGTATAGTAATAGCTAACATATATTGAGTACTTTATGCTTATTAATTCAGCTAATTCTCATAAGACTTCTAGGAATTAAGTATTAGTGTAGTGGTCATTTTTCAGATGAAGGCATTGAGGCACAGAGACGTTAAGTAGCAGACTCAAGTTACCATAACTTGTAAGTGGTAGAGCTGGGATTCTGAACTTGGACAGTCACCCCAGAGTCTGTGTCCTTAACTACTCTACTGCACTAGACTGTGTAGTTCACAGGATATTACCAAGGATTAATTGTGATAAATGTTAAAAGCACCAGGTAGGGTGCCTGGCACCCAGTAGGCACGCAGTAAATGGTAGCTGTTACCACCAGAGCTGAGAAGCCTGCTCCCATGTGGGCATGTGGAAGATGTGGCCCTGGGCCAGGCCCTCATCAGACACGAGCCCTCCTGATGACCTGGGATTTGCAGTGTCAGGGCTTCTTCCAACCGAGCTGTGTTAGACGGGGCTTGTTGGCAAAAGTCTTGTGCCTGCAATCCCAAAGTTGCCTGACAGGCCTGGAAAGGAACACACAGGAGCTGAAACTGGGCTGTCATAGGGAGGGGCTCCCCTCCAGCTAGCCAGGTGCTCAAGAATCACATTTCTGGCTCAGCTTCCAAAGAATTTGGCTTTTCATTTCCTGACGTTGTACCCATTTGGTCAGGGCTCCTACCTGTGGAACGTAGTGAGGCTGCTGCTTGTATTGGACAGGGTGAAGGGTTAATGCCAGGAAACCCAGGAAACCCTGGAGGGACTCAGAGAAACCCAGACAGGGACTTCAGGGGAGGGGAGTATTAGGCTTACTCTGTTCCCTTGTCATGTGTACCTTGGCTCTCCACCTGGCCCTGGGACAGCCTGGTTAGCAGTGAGCAGTTTCAACACACCTCCCCTACGCGGAGGCGCTGTTTGGGTTGGAGGCAGCATGGCTTAGGGCTAAGACTTTTGGAGGCTGATTGGACCTAGATTCCCATCATGGCTCTGCCATTTTCTAGTTGTGTGATCTTGGCTGTTTATTCATCTTCTCTGAGCCTCCGTTTTCTCATTTGTAAGAAACTTGTGGGGATCAAATGAAATAACCTAGACCAACAACTTACATACCTTAGGTGTTCAGTAAGTTCTCAGTCATGGGTAGGCGCAACTGGGGAATGTGGAGAAACAAAATATACCTGCTGGCCTTTAAGGAGGATATATAGTCTAGGTGAGGGACTATGTACCCCTCCTTAAGGTAATACTCCTGAGGTAATAAGACAGGTAAACATATAAACCACAATGTCAGGACTGCAAGTAATATACACAGGCCAACAAGTGTGATGGACAGTGAGAACATTGGTAGTTCAGAGGTAGGAGACCTGCCCCACAGCTAAGCTGGTCAGGGAAGCCTTCCTGAACAAGCGAACCTTGCAAATGCACAGAAACCAGTTAGATTGGAACCCAGGGTTTGTGGGGGAAACTAGAGCGAGATGAGGTTCAGTAGGTAGGTTGGGGCTAGGTTGTGAAGGGTTTTGAATGCTACACTAAGGAGTTTGGAAATTATCTGAAGGTTTTTGAGGAGTGAAATGACACTATGACCCTGATTCGGTTACTTATTCCTTTTTCTTTTTTTTTTTATTAGTTTCAGGTGTACAACACAATGCAATAGTCATACTCTTTACCCCCCAAAGTAACAACTCCCCTCCCCCAGTTCGCCCCCCCCACACCCCCTATATCATACATATCTATTACAATTCCTTTGACTCCCTTCCACAGTATACTCCACATCCCGTAACTATCTATATATTCAATTACAGTTGGCATACAATATTATACAACATCAGCTTCAGGTGTACAGTGCAGTGATGAAGCCTCTACTCCATCCATGAAGTGGTCTCCCTAACAAGACGTGACTGTCTGACATGCCACAAAATTTTTTGTTTTTTTTTTAGCTGAGCCATCCTACGACCTGTTCGCAGCTCAATGGCAACTCAGCTCGGGCTGGCATGGAACCGCTGTTGCTCAGAGCTCAGCTCTCACTCTTGAGCAAGCTCTTAACCAACTGAGCGACTCGGCCAGCCCCACAAAATTTTTACAACATTATTATATTCCCCGAACTGTGTTTCATATCCCTGCGGCAACATTGTAGTCACCCACCTACACTGTCCAAAACCTTCCCCCTCTCCCTCATCCCCACTCCCTCCCAGCCAGCAGCCAACAGTTTTTCCTTTATATCTGCTTGATAGACTTCAATTTTCTTAAATTTACTGAGACTTGTTTTGTGGCCTAACGTGGTCTATCTTGGAATATGTCCCATGTGTACTTGAGAAGAATGTATATTCTGTTTTTTCAGGGTGAAACGCTCTAAAAATATCAATGACAGTCAAATAAACAAGACAACTACAGAGCAGTGTTGTGATTGAGGGACAGATGGGGTGTTATAGGACCACAGAGGAGGGTTTCCTACTGCATCCTGGGATGAGGGTGGAGGTGCGAGACCACCCAGAGAAAGCCCTTTTTCCCCTTTCTCTCTTTCTCTCTTTTTTCCCCCAAGAGCTAAATTCTAAAAGAAGAGGGAAGGAGCTTCCAGACAGAGGGAACGCTGCAAAATCAGTGATATGGGACAGTACTGCATATAGTTGAGTATGTTGTAACAGAGTGTACAGAGGGGATGGTACATAAGCAGGAAGCAGATTATGAAGAGCCTGGTATGCTGGGTGAAGAAGTTTGGATTGTGATTAAACAGAAACCTCACCTAAATTGGAACTGGGGGGACGTGGGGGAGCTTTCATACCCAACCACTTATCATTAATCATCCCAAACAGGAAGAGATATACTTTCCATCTTCAACAGGAAGATGTTTTTTACTCTACTACTCCAGCAGGAAGAAGGAGGATCTTCTCCTTGCCCTGCAACCACTCAGCCAATGAAAGACTGTTACAACTCAGCCAAGGACAAGCCACTACATTTTGAACTCCCAATTTCCACCAATGGACTCTATTTTTTTTTTTTTTTTTTGAGGGCAGTGTCACTGGCCCTCATAAGAGGGACCCGAACCGGGGCCCCTTGCTTTCCAAGCCAGCGCTTAACCGCTGCGACACTCGGCTGGCCACCAATGGACTCTCTACCTATAACAGTGCCTCTGAACTTTTCCTCTCCTCTGTAAAAGAACGTTCCTCTCCTTTGCTCTCTGCACTTGCATGTGGTTCACCATTAGACTGCATGTCCCGAATTGAAATTCTTTGTTGTTCCCAAGTGAACCCATTTTGCTGGAGAAATATCTGACTCTCTATTTGTTTAAAGTCAACAGGATTTTACCCTTGAGGTGACGGAGAGTGGCCTCCAAATTTCAGGGCATTGGCATGATTAGATTTGTGCTTTAGGATATCACTCTGTTGAAGTGGAGAACAAATAGAATCAATGAGTTGGAGGAAGTCATGAGCTAAAACTGAGGGAAACCCCAGGAACAGGATAGCTTGAATTAGCTGTGATTGCTGCTTCCTTCTCTAGGATACTCCTTTCCATTCTTATGGAATGTGTCTCATACTTGGCAAACAGGCGGCATTTAAGAAATGCTACCTCACTATTCTTTGTATCTCTCAAGCCTAACACAATGCCTGACACATGGAGGTGCTTGGTACATGTTGGTTAACTCTGCTGCTGTGGCTTGTGTTACTAGCTACTAAACATTGATTGGAAAGTACGGTGGGTACCCTTTTTTCTGTGGTCACATACCAGGCAAAACTGCTTTCTAGGTTAGAACTGACCTTGAAGTTATATTGTACATGATCCATCTCAAGACGTTGCCAAAAACATTCTCCATTTTGTGACAAGTCTGTTGCAAAGTAGACAGTGGGTTTCTTTAGGGGAGGAAATGTCTTTTTATTTATTTTTGTATTCCAAGGACTTATCACAATGCATGATACTTGGTAAGTGATGATAGATACTTGTTTCTCATATTTGAAATTCATTGTTTGGACTTGAACTATGTTTCATGAAATACGTTGTAAATATTGATTAGGTGCTGACTCCCCTTCAGAAGTCTTTTAAATCTATACCCTAACAGGGGTAACTGGGCATATTGAAAGCCTGAGAGGGAGAGGAACTCTAGGAGATGGGAGAAGTTAGCAGAATGGGAATAGAGTTCCTACTCAGAAATACTTAGCAATTGAACAATTTCAGAAGGGCTCTAGGCCAAAGGTTGTGGTTCTTAGAAAGTCCTGTGACGGACACTGGGAAACTCTGGGTTTCCGTTGCCATTTACCATTAAACAAACGGCTTTCATTTATCCTCATACTCTTTAAATTACAGTGGTATTAAGTGAGTCACCATGTTTTTCTGATTATTTGTCTTTTTGTTTTTTTTCCTTCATTAGGAATGCCTCTTCCTTTAGTCCATTATCATCATCCTTCAATTCCCTGCTGAAATGCTATGTTTTTAACCAGGAAACCCTGTAAAAGAAATAGTCTCTCTCTATCCTGAACATCTCAACTTTTTGAAGCCCGTCATGGTACTTAATGCTATCTACTAGAATTATACATGGGTTATCATTCTTATTCCCACTAGAAGGATCTAATTTAGTTATGTGTATTCCATAGCACAAGGCCTTGTAAATGTTGAATGAAAGTTGTGGCTGAACTGTATTACTAACTTAATGTGATAGTTAATTTTATACGTCAACTTGACTGGGCCATGGGGTGCCAAGATATTTGGTTAAACATTATTCTGGGTGTTTTGGAATGACATTAGCATTTAAATTCGTAGACCTTGTAAAGCAGATTGCTCTCCCTAATGTAGGTGGACCTCGTCCAATCAACTGAATCTTGAATAAAACATAAAGGTTGATCCTCCTCTGAATAAGAGGGAATTCCTCCTTCCTGACAGCCTGCGAGCTGAGACATCAGCTTTTCCTGCCTTCAGACTTGACCTGAAATATTGACTCCTCTTGAGCCTGCTGACCTTCGGACTAGAATTATACTGTTGTCTCTCTTGGATCTCTAGCTTAGTGACTCACCCTGCAGTTCCTGGGACTTGTCAGCCTCTATAACCATGTGAGCCAATTCCTTATAAATCTCTCTTTTTTTATCTATCTATCCATCCATCCTATTGGTTCTGCTTCTTTGGAGAACCCTAACTAAAACACTTATGTTCTAGATTTTAGAAATATTCTAGAGAAAGGAAAAGAGTTTTATCTACCTTTCCTGTAACTGGATTAACATGAGGCACACTTTAAAAATGAAGCTTACCTTTGATACCTTTTCATCTCCTGAACCCTTTTCATCTGAACTCTTCTCCCTTTTGCAAGATTTCAGGCACATAGGACTTTGATACTTCCATTAGGCCTCCACTGTAATACCTGACCTAGGTACATGCTGTTCCTCACTTAAGGCCCAAATGTGCCTTGCTTTTCAGTCCTCTTCCCAATCCTACTCCATCGAAGTGCCCAACTTAGTGTGGTAGATAGGAGGTAGGTAGTGGGGGAAAAGCAGTCTGACTAGTCTAGTGATTCATGTATAGTTGAAAGCTGTCTAACCTCAGAATCGTTTGCTAAATGAATTGGATGAAACATCAAGTAGTTGAATAAAGTGGGGTGAAAATTTTAGGCAGAGTGAAGGTGATATCTTTGAGTAATTGCCCAATGGGCAGGCAAGATAGCTTTTCCAGAAGTCAGTCTTAGGGTCAGCACCTTCTATGCACCTACTGCTTTGACAGATTCTTCCCTTTTCCATCGCTGAAACCACAGCTTCTCTAAAAACAAATAAACGTTCTCACGGAAGTAGCAATGGAGATTCTCTGCTAATACAGAAGAGAGAAGGGGCAACATTTGCTTATCTCTATTGGATCTTTATAAGTTAGCAAATACTATGGTTTTGAAAGACCCATTTTAGAAAAACATAGACTATTGTAAAGATGATGAGAAAATCAGTAGTTTTATAATATGTGTGGCCATAAAGTAAAGACCTGAAAGGAAAGCAGATTTTAATGGTGGTATTAGAGGCAACCCATTGGAGAAGACGGTAAGTCAATTCTGCAGGGAACCAGCTCTGGCTTAAAATACTAAGCACCTAGCATTTTTTTTTTAAAGATTTTATTGGGGAATTGGGGGAGGGGAACAGCGTTGGGGAATCGGGGAAGGGGAATAGACAAGTTGCTGTCCTTTTGTTCTTTAGTCTAGTTGCGGAGGACGTTGTTTCACTGGCCCATGTTGGTATCGTCATTGCGCTCTTCCCGGATGAGACACATTGGTCACCGGCCTCTGGATGGTCACTCACCGCAGCTACTGGCAGCTCATGCTGGCTGCCGGCCGCTCATGCTGGCTGCCGGTCATTCACTGTAGCCTATGGCATCCCACTGTAGCAGGGGCTGCAGCTATGCTGTCCCCAGGGACTCACAGCAGCCCAGCTCCATGTGGAGCTGTTGTTCACCATCTTAGCTGTAGAGGGCAGTGTCACTGGCCCTTATATGTGGGATCCGAACCAGGTGGCTGGCGTCCCAAGCCAGCTCTTAAACAACGCGCCACTCGGCCAGCCCGGAACTGGGGTTTTTATAACACAAGAACAACCGTGGCATTGTGCCAGCACACATGCGCTCTAGGAGCAACTTACAAAAACATATTTGTTTTTCTGCTGCCTCATTCTGGGACAGAGGAGGAGGAGTCAGGGCTGCCATCTCCAAAGCCTGTAAACATTTCCTGACCCTGGGAGGCCCTGACAGTTGGGCCTCACACTCCACCCCTACAGGGTTTGGGACCATGCTCTTTCCTGGGACCGTACCCTTCCCATAAGGGCTGAACCCTGGGCCAAAGGCCACAGCAACAATACAAAGCACAGCACAAGCCGAGAAAGCTACTGGCCAAAACGGCCACTATAGCTATCACCCAGCGCCAGGTGGAGCCTGGGCGAGACCACCAGGAGGACAACGGGTCCTCAGACAATGCGTATATTGCTTGAACTTATACGTCCATTTCTCTCAGTGCATCCTGCACTTGCTCTTGGTGGTCAGGTATACAGACACAACATTCTATATGCAGAAGGGCACAAGGACCACCCTGTGATGCTGCTAATTAATCAAGGGCCATACAATTTTGCAAAATGACTTTTTCTGTGTTTGGGTGGTTTCATCTAACAACAGAGACAATGCCGCCCTGGTAGAATTCAGGACTTGGGCACTGTGCTCTGCTAAGGCCTCTACTTAAAGTTCAATGTCTATGGTTCCAGCCCCTGGGAGAAAAAGAGCCAGTGGGTAAAATCACCATGCCACCCGTTGGTGGCGGTGCCACTGGTGGTATAACATATCTTCATTCTGGGGTCGCCCTGGAAGCGTGTCTAGGATTCTCCCTGACATATAAGGGTGACCCCATGTACAATGGCCTGTCCAATGGGCCGGGAGGTATGGCCACCCGCAATGCCTGCAAATCCCTAAGTGCCCAGCAGGGAGAATGTCTATGGGTTTGGTGCCCCTGTATCATCGCCCATCCCACCAGACGCCTGCGTGTTCTACCTTCATTACATTGGCCCATGATTCCTTTGGGGTCCACTCCATAGTATGGTTTGGGACAACCCATACCTGCTCTATACAAAAAGGGGCCTGTTCCAACAACTCAACATGTTCCCCAGTTAACCATCCCCACCCGTTGTCCACTGTGTAGCCCAGTAGGGGTGGGGCGTTGCTGTGGTCTCCCCGCAAAACGGCATCTACCACTTCCCTCTTGAGTTGTATATCTTAACTCTGTTGGAAATCTGCTTTTGAATATGCAACATGTCCAGAACTGGATTTATCTGACCTCCAAACCTGAGTCTTTAAAAAAAAAACTATGTCTATATCTGTATGTATATCTATGTATATCTATCTATATAGATATAGAAATAGATACATATTTGTTAGTGGCTGATACTCCACAGTGATCTATGCCAGAAACCTGGCCACCATCCTTGACTCGTCCCTTCATCATTCCCTTATCTAGTCAGTTGCTCAGTCTCGACAATGCTACCTCTTAAATATCTCCCTAACCTGTCCACTCCTTTTTCCAGTTTTATTCATACTACCAATTCAGGCCGCCATTATTTCCTTCTCTAGACTGCAACTTGTGTCTCTGACTTTCTTGCTTGCTTCAAGTCTAATTGCATGCTTCCTCTCAGTGATTGTCCACAGTGCAGCTAGAGTGGTCTTATTAAACAAAATTCTGATGCTATCTTTTTCCATTATTCAAGTCCTTTAATCTGTGTCCTCAGGATGTACTTTGTTCTCTTCAGCAAGTTTTTTGCCATGTTACAAATTTAAAAGGCCTCAGTCTTCCCCATCTTCATCTATACTGTTCCTGCCCCCTACCCCACCCCAATTCTTGCACTTTATGCTCCAGCCACACCAAACCACTTTAATCCCTTAAATGCCCCTGCTTTCTATTGCGTCTGGGCCTTTGTGCTTATTCTGCCTGCCTATTCTGCATACCTCTTATTTTCCTATCAATTTTAGTTATCTTTCAGGCTTTGGTTAATATACTACTTCTGCAACCTTACACTAACATACCAACTCCATATTATGCTCCTGAAGTACCCAGCACATACCCCTTTCACAACACTTACCGTGGTTTCTTGAGACCACCTAGTGAATGTATTGTAAGCATCCTGTAGTTAGGGACTCTGTGTCTCATTGTTGACTTCCTGGGGCCTAGAAAAGTACCTGTCACATAATAGATATTCAGTGAATATTTGTGATGTCAATGAATGATTTACCATAGTTACTTTGAGCATGTTTCTTGTTAAACCAATTGAACAAGTGGTACAGAGCTGGTAGGGAGAGAATGGAAATGAGGTCCTCCAAGGCCTTGATGTCAATTTTTCTTTTCTTTTCTTTTTTAAATTAAAACAAAAGTTTAGATTTTTGCAGTTTTACAAATTGGGTATGGGTCTTAATGGAGTTATGGGATAGTATAGCTAAATCTAAACTCCAGCCAGCTGACATAACCCTTATCCAGGCCTTAAGATGCTTTTCTTTTTAACAATAGTTTTATTGAAATATAATTTATATACTATCTAAGTCATCCATTTAAAGTATATAGTTCAGTGGTTTTTAGTATATTCACAGAACTGTGCAACCAGCACCATAATTAACTTGAGAACATTTTTATCCTCCCAACAAGAAACCTTGCCCTCATTAGCAATCACTCCTCCGTGCCATCCTGCCCCCATACCTCCTCTCTCCAGCCCCCCTGAAACCACTAATTTACTTTCAGTCTCTTGACTTTGCCTCTTCTGGACACTTCATAAAAATGGAATTATACAATATGTGGTCCTTGTGTCTGGCTTCTTTCACTTTGCAAAATGTTTTCAAGATTCATCCTTGTATCATGGATCAGTACTTCATATCCTTTTATTGACAAATAATATTCCATTGTACACCCCATTTTGTTTATCCATTCATCAGTTGATGGACATTTGGGCTGTTTCCACTTTTTGGCTATTACAAATAATACTTCGTAAGAACATTTGTGTCCAAGTGCTTGTGTGGACATATGTTTTCATTTCTCTTGGGTATATATTAATATATGCCTGGGAGTGGAATTGCCAGGTCATGTAGAGGTCTTAGGATCCTTAGAGAAAAATAATAATAAATAAGCTCACAAACACATGAAGCACGAGTAACTCTTGCTCTTTCATTTAGTGATAGGCCAAGTTTCACAGCTGATTCTTTGAATTGACATTAGTCAGATTTCTCTGGCTAGTGTGAAGTAGCCAACAAATGTGCAAAGTCTAATTCTCCTGTGTAGGGTGATAAAGTCCTTCTTAGGTTGAAATGGAAGTGGGAGAGTTTAGTGATTGTTCCTGCCCATTTCCACTCCCACTCCACCCGCCCCTGGACAACCTAGGACTGGCTGACGGAGTTACCCAGGAAAGCTTCAACTGGGGGAGCTGGCCTATTAGCTGATTTTAGACGTAATTAAATCACTGCTGCCATCTCTGTATTTATGACAGGAATGTATTGTTCCTTTCATATTACTCTTCTCTTTGTCTCTTCTTTTTCCTTTTCCACACATCTCTGCCATGTTAAACACTTTTGTTTTTTTCCTGCTCTTACCTTTCTCCTCAACGTCCTGGTGGTGTCAACCTATTCCTAGTTCTTATGTAAGTTAAGACAATAGTTACGAAACTCACATAGGATTCCTTTTCATATCCAGGGCCGGCAGAGTGGCTTAGTTGGTTGAGAGTTCTCTCAAGAGTGCAAGCTGAGCTCTGAGCAACAGCAATTCGATGCCCAGCCTGAGCTGACTGCCGCTGAGCTACCAACAGGTGGCAGGATGGCTCAGCTAAAAAAAAAAAATAATAAATAAAAATAAGAATATCATGTAAATAAGGACACCTTACTAGTAGTTGTCCTGATGGCTATACATATATATATATTCCAAAAGTAATGACAGCATTACTCAAAATATTTTGGTCACTTATCATGTAGAGTTGTTTTCAAAACCAGCCTGTGCCCTAAAGACCAGTTTCACTTCCTTATAATAGCATTTAGTATTCCAGAAAGCCTGTCTCGCCGCTTGTATTAATTTGTCTGCTTGTTCCCAGTTCCCCTTTTTCTTTCTTGTTCTGGCCTGAGTTCAGATAGGACTCCAATGGGGCAAAGCTCATCGCCATAGAGAGCACAGGCAGTGAAGGGAGACTGGCATGCTTCACTAGACTTTGACCTTAAACAAAGCATGCTTCAACTATCTTTTCAGTGCAGTTTTGCCAGTGTTCCATTTCTGTTTTGTGATCCTGTCTTCCACCTTTTCGTTTTTTTTTTTCTCAAAAAAGAACCATCAGAGCCTAGGGCTAGGGAACATAGCCGTGAATTGTCCTCTCACAGGAACCTCAGGAGAATGGGTAGGGAGAGGTACTTCAGAGGGCTCCATTTCCTTCTGCTCCTGGACAGCTAGTTAATGTTCTACCAGTAATTCCCAGTCTTAGGGAGACCAGGATCATGTTCCAGCCCCACATTGCTGTTCAAGAAAGAGGGAAATTTGTAGATTTGTTATTCGAGAGAGATTTGCATCTGACCTTCCTCCTTCCTCTTAAGAGTCTGCGGCTGGCTGTGGTCCTGGAACTTCTCAGTTCTGTCTCTGTATATTCATGTTCTCTTCCTCTCTGAATCTTGCTCTGGGGAGAAAACAAGCATGTTTATTAGTGAGGGAAAGAAACCCTAGAGTTTGCAAAGCAAAATTTAACAGAAAGTCAGGGCTCCTGCCTATCACGCCTCCCTCTCCTCCTCAGTAGTTTCTGAACCCCTTCAAACCCCAGTGAGATGTTAGCTGACTGTACAAATATATCTACAGGATTTCTTCAAAGATGGGGCTATGTTTGAAGGCTTTATACCCTGGCTACCATCTTACCTGCTTTTCTCTTTTCCAGAGGATTCTTTTCAAGAATAGGTATGAGGCCAATGGTCTAGAAATTCAGCCTCTATGCACCCTTTACTAATTGCAGAATGAGTGACACTGTCGCTCTTTGAGAATATAGCTGTAGGAAAGAGAGGGAGCACTGGACCACCTGCCAGGGAAGGGACCAGAGACCAAAGAACAACATGAGTGAATGAACATCTCCGGAGCAGAGTAAGGGAGGAGGTGGAAACAAGAAGAAGCTATAGGAGGCCAAAGAATTGTAGGAATTGAGAGTATAATCCATGGCAGAATAAGGTAACAGTTCTCTCCCCTGATGCCTGAAAGAAGAGTTGCCTGATCAGTGCCTATTACATGCACCCAGAGTGTATGGCGCTACGCTAGGTTCTGGGGATAGAGAGACAAATAGGACATAGTTTGTAGAAATTAGATGAGTATTTTCAAAATGAGTGGCATTGTGGGCTGAGATACTGTTACCATAACTAACAGCTAACATTTATTGTTTACCCACGAGCTTCTAAACGTTTTACACGTGAATTAGCTCATTGACTCCCGACAACAGCCCTGTGAAGTATGTATTGTTATAAACACCATTTTACAGGTAAAGTATCTGAGGCACAGAGATAGTACCAATAGCTTGCCTGAAGTCTCACAGTAGGCCCTCAGAAGCAGGAACTCTAGCTCAGTAAGTCATTAGAGTGAACTGGACCTGTGCCTCCTCACGGTTCCTGCCTCCGGACCGCCCATCTGCTCTGGGCCTGGGGCGCTCTTCCTTAAAGACTGGCCAGGGGGCTGACTCCCTCTGCCTGTCTCTGCCAGTCACTGTCCTTGGAGCTTGAAGAGCACTTCGTGTCTATTTTGTTTAAGTATACAGTGTTCTATTTGTTGGGATATCTGACACCTTGTGTTATAACCTTCTGGAGAGCAAGAACTTTTTTTTCCCTGGAAAATTACAAATAGTTGCAAAAGCAAATCTAATAATATAGTGAATTTACACATGCTCATCACCTTCTTCAGCAATTATTTCACGGCCCATCTTGTTTCCTCTATTCTCCCTTCTCAAAACTGGATCATTCTGAAACAAATCCCAGACATCAGGTCATTTCTTCTGTTAATATTTCAGTTGTATGACTAACATAAAAGAGCTCTTTATTTTTCTTATTTTTTTTTTAGAGGGCAGTGTCACTGGCCCTCATATGTGGGATCCGAACCGGGGCCGCTGGCATCCCAAGCCAGCTCTTAACCACTGCACCACTCAGCCGGCCCAAAAGAGCTCTTTAGAAAACATAACCACAGGGCCGGCCGAGTGGCACGTTGGTTAAGAACTGGCTTGGGACGCCAGCGGCCCCGGTTTGGATCCCACATATGAGGCCCAGTGACTCTGCCCTTACAGCTAAGATGGTGAACAACAGCTCCACCTGGAGCTGGGCTGTTGTGGGTCCCAGGGGAAGGCATAGCTGCAGCCCCTGCTGCAGTGGGCTGCCATAGGCTATAGTGAGTGGCTGGCAGCCAGCATGAGCATCTGGCAGCCTGTGTGAGCTGCCAAGAGCTGCTGTGAGCGGCCATCCAGAGGCTGACGACCGATCTGCCTCATCCGGGAAGATTGCAATGATGATACCAACATGGGCCAGTGAAGCAACATCCTCCACAACTAGACTGAAGAACAAAAGGACAGCAACTTGTCTGTTCCCCTTCCCTGGTTCCCCAATGCTGTTCCCCTCCCCCAATTCCCCAATAAATTCTGAAACAACAACAACACATAACCACAAAAATCATTATCACACTAAAAGTTGATACTTCCTCAATATCATAAAATATTCCATGTTTTTATTTTTTTTTATTTTTTTAATTTTTTTGAGGGCAGTGTCACTGGCCCTCATATATGGGACCCAAACCGGGGCCGCTGGCCTCCCAAGCCAGGGCTTAACCACCGTGCCACTCGGCCGGCCCCCTTCCATTTTTCTTTATTTCTTCATTTCTTCCTTTGTGTACACTCCCCCTTGCCCCCGCTTTTAACAATAGAGTTGTTTGACTAAAGATTCAAATAAGGATTTATTTTTTTTATCTTCATGTGTTCAGCACCTGGCTTAGTGCTCAACATATAGTAAATCCTTAATAAATGTTTGTTCAATGAATGAATCATCAGAAATCTATGAAATATCCTGGTTGAATTGGTGTTACCTGGGATTACTTCGGTTTCTGATAACTTTAGTTAGGGGTTAACTTAGATGCTAGGTACTCTCAGTGCCTCTGAGCATGACTAAAGGTCTGAAGGCAGTGAGTGGACCTGTGACTCACATTTACAGGCTAGAAGGAAATGGGCCCTTGCTTTCTTGCCTCTGCTTTTTGTCCTCAGTCTCTTGTTTTTCCACTTAGAGTTTGGACTGACCAAGTTTGGCTTTTTACTATTTCTTCAGAACTGCGACGCCAAAGGAGTCCCTTGACAGCATGGACAGCTTTCTATGGTGCCGTTGTAGGCAGAATTCTGAGATGCACCCACAATTTTACCCCAACCCCTGGACTGAGAATATGATGAGATATCATGCCTATGACACCGCATGTGGCAAAAGTGATTTTCCAGATGTAATTAGGGTGACTCATTGTTGACTTTGAGTTTAACAAAAAGATATTATCTGAGTGGGCTTGATCGAATCACATGAACACTTTAAAGTAGACAGTTTTTTTTTTCCAGCTGGTCTCAGAAGGAGAAATCAGAGGTTAGAAGTGTGAGAGGGATTTGCTTTAAGGGATGATCTCCATGGCTGAGATGGAGGGGACCTTGTAGCTAGGCCCTGAGAATGCCTTCTATAATAGTAGCTGAGAGCTGTCCCTCGCAGGACAATGGGACCTCAGTCTCATTACTTCAAGGAATTGAATTCTGTGAGCTAATAACTGGGTGTGGTTTTAAGCCACTAAATTTGTGATCATTTGTTTTGCAAAAATAGAAAAATGAATACAGGTGTTTTTGCCTGTTGGATTGAATTAGCTGTTCCTTATTTTATTTTTTAAAAATTGAAATAAAATTAAAATACACTGAAATGCATACAGTAATGCATCTTAAGTGTTCAATTGGATTTTTGTAAATGTATATACCTGTGAAGTCACCACCTGAACTGAGATGGAGAACATTTCCATTAGCTCAAAAATCTTCCTTGTGCACCTTTGCAGTAAATTCTACCTAACCCCCACGCTTATCCCCACCCCATGGTGAATTCTAACACTATTAATTACTGTCACCTATTCTTTTTTTTTTTAATTTAATTTTATTTTATTAGTTTCAGGTGTACAACACAATGCAATAGTTATACTCTTTACCTCCCAAAGTGAAAACCCCCCTCCCCCAGTTCGCCACCCCACTCCCCCCCATATCATACATATCCATCACAACTCCCCTGACTCCGCTCCACAGTATACTCCACATCCCGTGACCATCCACATATTCAGTTGCAGTTGGCATACAATACTATACAACATCAGCTTCAGGTGTACAGTGCAGTGATCCAGCCTCTACTCCATCCATGAAGTGGTCTCCCTAACAAGACATGTGACTATCTGACACGCCACAAAATTTTTACAACATTATTATATTCCCCGAACTGTGTTTCATATTCCTGTGGCAATATTGTAGTTGTCTATTTATGCTGTCTAATCCCTTCCCCTTCCCCCCATCCCCACCCTCTTCCCAACTAGCAACCCTCAGTTTTTCCACTACATCTACGTGTCTGTTTACTTTGATCGTTCACTCAGCTCTTCAGACTCCACACACAAGTGAGATCACATGGTACCTGTCCTTCTCCGACTGACTTATTTCTCACAACATAATAGTCTCTTCACAACATTATCAATTACATTCCCAGAACTGCCCCCATATCCTTGTGGCAACATTGTAGTCCCACATACACTGTCCAAAACCTTCCCCCTCTCCCTCTTTCCCACTCCCTCCCAGTCAGCAACCATCAGTTTTTCCTTTATATATGCTTGATATGACTTCAGTCTTCTTAAATTGTCTCTCTGGGTTAGCTTGTTTACCCCTTTCTTTTGTTTAAAAAAGCCCTTTTAACATTTCTTGCAATGCTGGCTTGGTGGTAATGAATTCCTTAAGCTTATTCTTTTCTGAGAAGCTCTTTATTTCTCCTTCAATTTTAAGTGATAGCCGTGCTGGGTAGAGCAATCTTGGTTGTAGGCCTTTATTTTGTGTCACTTTGAGTATCTCCTGCCACTCCCTTCTGGCCTGCAGAGTTTCTGTAGACAAGTCAGCTGTTAGTCTAACAGGAGTTCCTTTGTATGTAACCTGCTGTCTTTCTCTTGCAGCCTCTAGGATTCTGTCTCTGTCTTTAACCTGTGCCATTTTCACTATGATGTGTCTTGGTGTGGCCCTGTTTGGGTTCAGCTTGTTTGGAACCCTCTGCACTTCCTGGGCATGTATGTTGATTTCCTTCACCAGGGTAGGGAAATTTTCAGTCATTATTTTTTCAAATACATTCTCGACCCCTTGCTTCTTCTCTTCTCCTTCTGGTATCCCTATGATTTGATGGTGGTTGCGCTTCACCTTGTCCCAAAGGGCTCTTAAACTATTTTCATTGTTTTTTATTCTTTGGTCTTTTTGCTGTGCCAACTGGGTGAGTTCTGCTATTTTATCTTCCAAATCGCTGATCCGCTCCTCTGCTACATCTACTCTACTGGTGATTCCTTCGAGTGTGTTCTTCATTTCAGTTATTGTATTCTTCAGTTCTAACAGGTTGTTTTTTATGGTTTCCCTATCCTTCTTTATGTCCTCGCTAAGTTCCTTAAACATTCTTATCATCAGTGTTCTAAACTGTGTCTCTGAAAGGTTGGATCCCTCTGTTTCATTTGGTTCCATTTCTGGAGGTTTCTTCTGATTTTTTACTTGTGACATGTTTCTTTGTTTCCTCATTCTGGCTGTTGCTCTGGGATTGCTTTGATGTATTAGATAGATCACCAGGAGAGCCCTGGCTGGATCACATAGGCACACAGCTCATGGCCCAACACTCCCAGGAAAACGCCCAGTCTCAGCCTGTCCCAATCAGCCGCTCGCAGATCAGGCCGAGCAGCCTGACAACCAATCACCAGCCTGGCAACTCTGCAAGCGGAGTGCAGAGAGCAGAGACCCGAGCGGCTTGCGCGCTCCCGCATCTCAGTGAGCAGCCTGTTGGAGCTGGATCACTCCCACTAGGCGTTTCCCTGGCAACTCTGCAAGCGGAGTGTGGAGAGCAGAGACCTGAGGCGGCTCGCGCACTCCTGGGTCTCAGTGAGCAGCTGTTGGAGCCGGAGGGCATCCGCCCTGCGTTTCCCTGACAACGCAGTATAAGCTGGGTGGAGGGTGGGGATCCAAGGCCGCAGGGGCACGCACGCACGCACGCACGCACGCACGTACTTGTGCGCCAATTCCACCAGACCAATTAGGTCTCAGACCTGATCCTTCATGGGAGGGCTCAAGCCCGACAAAATGGCATCCTCCCTACACCACTCGCGTGCAAGCTCCGCACTATGGGAACATTAGTCTAAAAACCTCCAGCCTTTGCACCAAAGGTGCTCAGTTCAGTCCATCCCCGCAAGCTCCCGGCTCACACAGCCACTCCCTCCACCAGGAACCAGGTGAGTGCTCACCGGCGAGCAAGCCTGGGCGCTGGCCCCACTGATTCTCCAGCTGCTCTTAGCCTCACCGAGCTGAGCAAAGAGAGTCCTCACTAATTTACTGCCAGCTATCTTAGAACTTCTCTTCCCGGCAAAGGAGCTCTGGGCTGGTGAGCTTGGGGTGCGGCCGGGGGGTCTCTCCCCCAACCGGAGAAGCCTCTCCACAGCTGGGATCTCCCTCACGGGATTTGCCTTCTCTTGTCTCCGCCCGTCCTACCAGACCCGATGCGGCTTCCTCTTTAAGTTCTTCGTTTAGTGGTTCTGTTCCTCCAGTGTTCTGGGGACCTCCAGGGTTGAATGCTGTATAATTTGCTTCTAATTTTGGTGTGATCCTGGGAGGCAGTTAGCACAGCGTCTGTCTATTGCGCCATTTTACCGGAAGTCTTTTTTTTTTTTTAATTTAATTTAATTTTATTAGTTTCAGGTGTACAACACAATGCAATAGTTATACTCTTTACCTCCCAAAGTACTGTCACCTATTCTTGATCTTCATTTAAATGGCACCTTCATGTCTGGTTGCTTTTGCACGGCATAATGATTTAGAGATTCATCCATCCCTCTCATTGTAGCAGTTGTGCCATTTTCATTGCTGACTAGTATTCCCTTGTATGGATAGACCACAATTTGTTTATCCATTCACATGTTGATGGATATTTGGATTGTTTCCACTTTTTGGTTATTAAGAATAATGCTGCTATGAACTATTTGTGTGGACGTGTATTTCCATTTCTATTGAGTAAAAACCTAGGAATGGGATTGCTGAACAGTATAAGTATATTTAGTTTTACAAGAAAATGCCAGTGGACTTCTAGTAAGATGGTGGAATAGACGGACTCTGTGCCAACTGCCTCCCAGGATCGCACCAAAATTACAAATAATTTATACAACATTTAACCTCGGAAGTCCCCTGAACACTAGATGAACAGAACCTCTAAACCAAGGACCTAAAGAGGAGGCCACATCAAGTCTGTAAAGGGGCACAGATGAGAGAGGGTGAACCCTGTGAGGGACGCCCTAGAGGTGGGGAGGCTTCTCTGGTTGGGGGAGAGACTCTCTGGCCCCAAACCAAGCTCACTAGCCCAGAGTTGCTTTTCCAGGAGGAGTTCTATGATAGTGGGCAGTAGAAATTAGTGAGGACTCTCTTTGCTTAGCTCGGTGAGGCTGAGGGCGGCTGAAGAACCAGTGGGGCCAGTGCATGGGCTCACTCACTGGTGAGCACTCACTCAGTTCCTGGTGGAGGTAGTAGTTGTGTGACCTGGGCCCAGGAGGCTGCAGGGATGGACTGAACTGAGCACCTTTGGTGCATAAGCTGGAGGTTTTGGGACCATTGTTTTGCTGGTGTGGAGCTTGCACACGAGTAGTATACAGGAGGGCACCATTTTTTCAGGGTTGGGCCCTCCCAAAGAGGGTCAGCGCCAGGACCGCATTGGTTTGGTGAAATTGGCATAGGTGTGCGTGTGTGCATGCATGCATGCAACCTTGGATTCCCACCCTTCGCCCTGCTTGTGCTGTGTTGCCAGGGAAACGCCGGGCAGGTGTGTTCTGGCTCCATCAGGCTGTTCACTGAGATGCTGGAGTGCGCAAGCAGCCTTGGGACCCCACCCTCCGCACTGCTTATGTTGTGTAGCTGGGGAAATGCCGGGCGGGTGCACTTTGGCTCCATCAGGCTGTTCACTGAGACACAGGAGTGTGCGAGCTGCCTTGGGTCTCCACTCTCTGTATTGTTTGTGCAGAGTTGCCGGGCTGGGGATTGGCTATTGGGGTGCTCAGACTGATCTGTGAGCAGCTGATTGGGATAGGCTGAGACTGGGAGTTTTCCTGAGAGTGTTGGGCCGGGAGCTATGTGCCTGCGTGATCCCTCCAGGCTTTCCTGGCAAGTTTGTGTGGGCTGGTTGCTGGTGCAGAGTGCATGCTGCTCTGACTTGGTGGGGGTGACTAACCACATCCAGTGGTGCCTTGTGGGCCTGCTCTGCCCACCTAGAGCTGTATTGCCAGAGGCACCCTGAGCCCCTGGTGCCTGGCTACCACGTCTGCAGGCCTCAGGGTTTTTTTTGCAGCAACAGAGAACCCACAACAACCTGTGAAGATTTTAGGTAATGAGCATGGTTCCAGAGCACACGGCAGCTAATTGCAGAAAGCTCACTGCAAGCATGAGAAGGAGGCTGGCGCATAATATGTTAAGTCCTTCCTCCCAGAGCTGCTGCTGAGTTGCCCAGCGACTATCTATTGCTGAGCAAGTGGTCAGCAGATTAAAGAGGACGGACAGCCACCCCCTCCCCCTTTTTTTCTTTCTCTTTTTTTCTTTCTCTTTTTCTTGTTCTCTTCTTTCTAGGTGATCTATCTAATACATGAAAACAATCACATAAGATAACAATCACAAAGAAATATGTCCCGCGCCAGCCAAGTGTCATGGTTGGGAGCTCGCTTGGGGTGCCAGCGATCCGGTTTGGATCCCACATATGAGGGCCGGTGACACTGCCCTCAAAAGAAACATGTCCCAAGTAAAAGATCAGAAGAAACCTCTAGAAATGGAACTAAATGAAACAGAGGTATCCAAACTTTCAGAGACAGAGTTTAGAACACTGATGATAAGAATGTTTAAGGAACTTAGCAAGGACATAAAGAAGGATAGGGGAACCATAAAAAACAACCAGTTAGAACTAAAGAATACAATAACTGAAATGAAGAACACACTCAAAGGAATCACCAGTAGATTGGAGATGAAGCAGAGGATCGGATCAGCGAATTAGAAGACAAAATCACCCAGCTGGAACAACAAAAATTAAAAAGAATAAAAAAGAATGAAGATAGTTTGAAAGACCTGTGAGACAACATGAAACACAACAAAGGTTGCATCACAGGAATACCAGAAGGAGAAGAGAAGAAGCAAGGGATTGAAAATGTATTTGAAGAAATAATGATGGAAAACTTCTCTACCCTGGTGAAGGAAATTGACATACAAGCCCAGGAAGTGCAGAGGGTTCCAAACAAGCTGAACCCAAACAGGTCCACACCAAGACACATCATAGTTAAAATGGCAAATGTTAAAAACAAAGACAGAATCCTAAAAGCAGCAAGAGAAAGACAGTAGGTTACATACAAAGGAACTCCTGTTAGACTAACAGCTGACTTGTCTACAGAAACTCTGCAGGCCAGAAGGGAGTGGTAGGAAATATTCAAAGTGATGCAAAATGAAGGCCTACAACTAAGATTGCTCTACCCAGCAAGGCTATCACTTAAAATTGAAGGAGAGACAAAGAGCTTCTCAGAAAAAAATAAGCTTAAGGAATTCATTACCACCAAGCCAGCATTGCAAGAAATATTAAAAGGGCATTTTTAAACAGAAGAAAGGGGGAAAACAAGCTAACCCAGGAAGACAAGAAATACAAACAACAAAATGGCAATAAATATGCACCTATCAATAATCACTTTAAATGTGAATGGGCTAAATGCTCCAATCAAAAGACATAGAGTGGCTGAGTGGATAAGAAAACAGAACTCATGCATATGCTGTCTACAAGAGACTCATCTCAGATCAAAAGACACACACAGACTGAAAGTAAAGGGATAGAATAAGATATTTCATGCAAATGGAAATGATAAAAAAGTTGGAGTTGCAATACTTATTTTGGACAAAATAGACTTTATGGACAAAATAGACTTTAAAATGAAGACTACAATAAAAGACAAAGAAGGGCACTACATAGTAATAAAGGGATCGATTCAACAAGAGGACATAACCCTAGTAAACATCTATGCACCCAACATAGGAGCCCCTAAATATAAAAAACAGATTTTAACAGACATAAATACAGAAATCAACAGTAACGCTTTCGTAGTAGGGGACTTCAACACCCTGTTGTCACCAATGAAAAAATGAACATATGGGATTACATCAAACTTAAAAGTTTTTTTCACAGCAAAGGATATCATCAATAAGAGAAAAAGGCAGGCTACTGAATGGGAGAAGATATTTGCCAATGATATATCTGATAAGGGGTTAATATCCAAAATTTATAAAGCACTGATGAAACTCAACACCAAAAAAACAAACAACCCCATTAAAAAATGGGCAGAGGAAGGTCCAGCCAAGTGGCGCAGTGGTTAAGCACTGGCTTGGGAAGCCAGCAGCCCTGGTTCAGTCCCATATGTGAGGGCCAGTGACACTGCCCTCAAAAAAAAAAAAATGGACAGTGGATATGAAGAGGCATTTCTCTAAAGAGGACATACAGATGGCCAAGAGGCATATGAAAAAATGTTCAACCTCACTAATCATCAGAGAATTGCAAATAAAAACCACAATGAGATACCACCTTACTCCGGTCAGAATGACTATCATCAATAAATCAACAAACAACAAGTGCTGGCAAGGTTGTGGAGAAAAGGGAACCCTGGTGCACTGTTGGTGGGACTGCAGATTGGTGCAGCCATTATGGAAATCAGTATGGAGGTATCTCAAAAAACTGGAAATGGAACTACCGTATGACCCAGCAATTCCACTCTTGGGTCTCTACCCAGAAGAATCCAAGACACTAATTCAAAAAAATATATGCACCCCTCTGTTTATTGCAGCGCTATTTACAATAGCCAATACTTGGAAACAACTGAAATGCCCATTGGTAGACAACTGGATTAAGAAACTGTGGTACATTTACACAATAGAGTATTACTCCACTATAAAGAAGAATGAAATCATACCATTTGCAAAGATATGGATGGACCTAGAGAACATTATGCTAAGTGAAATAAGTGAGTCGGAGAAAGACAAATACCATATGATCTCACTTATATGTGGAATCTGAAGAACTGAATGAACAAGCAAAGTAAACAGAAACAGACTCATAGATATAGAGGAAAAACTGATGGTTGCTAGTTGGGAGGGAGGTGGGGATGAGGGAGAAGGGAAAGGGATTAGATAGCGTAAAAAGGTAACTGCAATATTGCCACAGGGATATGAAAGAGGGTTCGGGGGATATAATAATGTCAATATTTTGTGGGGTGTCAGATGGTCACATGGCTTGATCACTGCACTGTATACCTGAAGCTGATGTTGTATAATATATATGCCAACTGTAATTGAATATATAGATAATCACGGGATGTGGAGTATACTGTGGAAGGGAGTCAAAGGAATTGTAATAGATATGCATGGTATGGGCCGTGGGAGTGGGGTGGCAAATTGGGGGAAGGGGGTTTTCACTTTAAGGGGTAAAAAGTATAACTATTGCACTCTGTTGTACACCTGAAACTTCTTTTAAAAAATGTTTATTTCACAATAAAAGAATGAAAAGAAAAAAAAAAAAAGGAAAAGAAAATGCCAAGCTCTTGTCCAGAGTGGTCATGCTATTTTTGTATTTCCACCAGCAATATCTAAGAATGCCAGCTGTTTCCCATCCTCACAACATTTGGTATCATCAGCCTTTTAAAGTTCAGCTATTTGCCAATAATTTCTTTTTGAGTACTTCTCGATGCCTTGCAGAATATATTATTCATGTTATGCTTATCTTTTGGGATGTTCTCCTAACACCCCAATTTTTCAGTCCTCCCTGTGTTTTAGGTCAGTGTTTCCTCACATGGAATATATGTGAGAGTCACCTGGGAGCTTTTCAAAATATACAAGTTCCAGTCTCACTCTAGACATACAGTATCAGCTTCCTCAGGGATAGTTTATAGGCTTATTATATATGTTAAAAAAGTTCCCTAGGTAATTTTGATTTATACTCCTGGCTAAACCCTGCTGCTTTTAGGCTCAAGTCCTACCTATGATAGTAGAGTTTCTCCATTTTGGCTACACATGAAAAGTACCTGGGAAGCTTTACAAAATGACCAGTGACTGGGTTCTACTTCACACCAATTAAATTAAAATCTGTGGTGGGGACTGAGTATCAGTTGTTTTTTGTTTTTTTTTTTTTTTTGGGAATCGGGGAAGGGGAACAGACAAGTTGCCGTCTTCTTGTTCTTCAGTTTAGTTGCGGAGGATGTTGCTTCACTGCTGGTATGGTCATTGTGCTCTTCCCGGATGAGGCAGATCGGTTGCTGGCCTCTGGATGTCGCTCATCGCGGCTATTGGCAGCTCACGCTTGGCTGCCAGCTGCGGGCCACTCACTGTAGCCCATGGCAGCCCACACCATCACCGGGGCTCGCACAGCCCAGATCCAGGTGGAGCTGTTGTTAGCTGTAGAGGGCAGTGTCACTGGCCCTCATGTGGGATCCGAACCGGGGCCGCTGGCATCCCAAAACCAGCGCTTAACCAATGCGCCACTCGGCCGGCCCCTATCAGTTGTTTTTAAAATTTTCCTAGTCATTCTAACGAGTAGCCATATTTTCCATTGAATTTCTCTCTGTCTCGTGGCATTTATTGCTTCCTATTTTTGTATTATAATAATTGCTCATATTTTATCCCCTGTCTTAGGATTTATGTTCCTTGAGGTAGGGACTCTGCCTTTCTCATTTTTGTCTCTTTGATGGGGTCTAACACTGAGATTTGTAGCACAGTAGGAGCTCGATAAGTATTTCATGGACACATAAATTGGTCATTCGGAAAAGCGTCTCAATGGTAGGCTGTGTCCTGAGTCTCAGGTGCACATGTCAATGTTACAGGGCCTCATCCTCCCTGGGGTCAGAGTTGTTGCTTGTGATGAATGGTGTGTGTAACTGCTTTGTGAGATAACAGAGGGAACATTGCCCCGTGTGGTATTTGTTTTCAGGCATATCACTGGGACTAAGAACTATATGTGTGTGGGGTAGAGAGGCGTGGATGGGTAGGGAAACAAATCTAATTAAAATGGAGGCGTTGGGGCCGGCCTAATGGTGCAGTGGTTTAAGAGCTGGCTTGGGAAGCCAGTGGCCCCGGTTTGGGTCCCACACATGAAGTCGAGTGACACTGCCCTCACAAAATAAAAATAAAATAAAATGGAGGCATTATACTAGAGAGTAGTAGTAAAAAAAAGTAATATTAATAGAGGGGGAGAAATTTGAATTTACCTGATAGGCCAGAGCAGGCCACTGTAGACTCTTTTTTGTTTTTTTTAAAAGATTTTTTTTGAGAATTGGGGGAGGGAACAGCGTTGGGGAATCGGGGAAGGGGAACAGACAAGTTGCTATCCTTTTGTTCTTCAGTCTAGTTGTGGAGGACGTTGCTTCACTGGCCCATGTTGGTATTGTGATCATTGCGCTCTTCCCAGCTGAGGCAGATGGGTCGCCGGCCATTGGACGGCAGCTCATGGCGGCTCATGACTCACACTGGCTGCCGGCCACTCACGGTAGCCTTACGGCAGCCCACTGCAGCCCCACTGCAGCCTACGCTGTCGCCTCATGGAAGTCTGGCTTCAGGTCGAGCTGTTGTTCATCATCTTAGCTGCAGAGGGCACAGCACCACTGGCTCATGTGGGATCTGAACTGTGGCCCTGCTGCTCAGAGCTCGCACTCCCAATTCAACTCTTAACCAATGACCCACTCGGCCGGCCCTAGGCCACTGTAGATGCTTGAGTAGGAGAGTGAGCCAATTTTTGGGAAGGTAATGTAATGAGGTAGTGGTATGCAAGAAAGATTTCAGTAGAGAGGCCAGAGACAAGAAGTGAAGCTCTATTTCCAACAGAGTTGTTGAGGGCCTGGGTTGTTTACATTTGTGGGAATGGACAGAAGGACACCACTGAGAGATGTTAGAAAAGAATCAACAGTGACACAGCAGTGTCACTGAGAGAAATGAGTGAGCTGTGAGGGAAAGCCAATTTAAATGGGGAGTAATTTTAGGAGGTATTTGGATGTGAATGCCATGAGTTCTGGGAAATAGTAGGGGCTTGAGATATAGATGCAGAGAGATCACTGAAGCCGTGGGAAGACGGTGTGGAGGGAGACAGCAGCTTCAGAGTACTAACTCTGGTATGTGTGGGCTACAGTGGGTAGGTGGGGGACAGAAGAAGGGCGCCCAAGAAGGAAAAGTTTGTCTGTGGTCTTAGATGTTGTAAAAATGAACTACATGAGGGCAGTGAACTTACCTTTGAATTTGGCCAAGAGATGGATACTGCTTCCAGTGGTCTCTTGGGAAAGGAGAAATTCAGTGATGAGGAAAGGGAAACACAGGGTCCATGTTTCAATTGCTTGGAAGTAAAGGAAATGAGATAACAGGCTAATATTTAGTGGAATTCATAAATGAAGGTTATTTAGGTTAGAAGAGATCTGATGGGATGAGGTGGCATAAAAAGTAACTGGGGACAAGGAAGATAGAAGGTGCTAGAGTGAGTTCTATATGTCAAAACGTGTGGAGGCTCCTGTGATGAAAGCTCTGTTGCTGCATCTGATTCGCTGGATCCAGTTGTGGGGGAGTGTAATTTGTTCCTAATAAAGAGGCCAGGAGATGATTTACCCGAGAAATCATCTTTTTTCCCAGAAGAAAATAGGCAGTTTCTTCCAGTCAGGTTGCAGCTGTGGCCTGTTGCTTCTAAATGCACTCACTTTGTTAGCAGGTGTACAAATGAATTTCGCTAATTCTCTGATCACTAGATCAAATATCTGTCGACTTAGAATAGGCTTACTCTTGACTCCCAGTTAAGCAATTTCTCTTTCTTCTGCTTGTAAAGAAGACATTGTCTTAAGTAGTATCAACTGAGAGGCAGCATGTTGATGTCTGATATATAATTTTTATTATAAATATAGAGCCGATTTTACAAATAATTCAGGAGTGGCCTTGGTCAGGCAAAATTAAATAACACAGAATAGCATGGATGAGGGGAAGTATATACAGTCTGTCAGGGTTAGAAAACCCTGAAAGAGGTACCTGAGTACAGAGAACGCCCAACTAACCCTCCTTGAGGGTACTCTTAGACACAGCATGAGATCAAGCAATCAGTATCAAATGAAACCTTCCTCTCAACAGCCCCAAGGAGAGTCCATCTGTGTAAAGGCTGGGTGGGAAGTACATTTGCCTCTCCTTCTCCTGCCCTTCGTTTATATTTTGACACGTTGGGACTCATAGACTCCCATGGGAGACAACAAATTTCAGGGACTGTTCAAGAAACCTAAAGCCCAGTTATAATCCCCCACCTCCCCACCCTGTGCCCTAACGAGGGTCACCTAACGAGAGCAGCTTTCTAGGTTGTAAACAATGTCAACAGTGTGTGTGATAGTGTTCCCTTTAGGACGCCCACTTCTTAAGGACCAAACACACTTCAGCAGAGGCCAAGGTTTCCTGAGAAAGTGAGTGGGGCAGACAGACAACATGCACAGGCAGAAACATGCAATAGAATGGCGGTTGACGACTGGCCTGGAAACTGAGTTAGATCCACTTCTAGCCATGAGTAAGAAAACTGCTTCTTGTTTTCTATTTGGAGCCCCTGATGTGAAGGCCTTGAGGAACTCCTAGGCAAGGGGACTTGAGAGGTTTTCGTGGCTTCTTTTACCTAAGGCCCTCAGATTGGCCTACACAGCTAAACTAAGTAAGTAAAAATAACTCCTTTCACATAATTAAGGAGTTACAAAAATTAAAATGGTGGTAGGTCTCAGAGAAACAGAAAACAAACAAACCCCAATACCTCAAATTATGCATTTTAAAATAATTACTTAAATAATCTCAGAAGGGTAGTTCTCTGTAGCTCCCTTCTGTAGGCATTTCCTTGACTTAAGCCCATAAAGTTATTTAAAAAATACATAGATTTATTTTTTTTTTAATTTCCCATTGGGAATCACCTATAGTTTTCCTAGCTGCAGACAGGCTTCTCTGCAGACAGGCTTGCCAAAGGGCTTAGGTGGCATTCCAGCCATGCAGCAATATGTTTAGGCTCTGGTTCTATAGGTACAGACCCTAACAGTGGATAAAAGTGTAGAATTTTCCAGTTAAAAACTGGTTATGTATATATTTTTCCTGTGTGTGGTGGGTTTGCACTGGGCTTTGGAGAAATTGGAGAAGCTTTTACTTTTTCCCTTTCTTCTTTTTCTGGCACATGCATTTCAGTGGATAAGGATATAAATCTCAAGGTTATGGCAAATTCAAGTTAGACTTCAACAGGAGAGGACTGGGATAGGATGGAATGAGAGTGCACCGAAAGGGAAGTTTAGAACAAGTCTAGGTCAGGATAGGAGAGGGGCAGGAGTTTTTGGCAGCTCTGTCTCAAGGTCTGCTTTGCCAAATTTCAATAACAAAGACCTTTGGGCTTCCTACAGACTCCGGATATACCTTTCCATCTGTTGATACTAAAGGGAGGTGCCTTCTGAGGGAGCGAAGATGGGGAAGGAGGCTTCTTCTCCTTTTTCCTGAGAGTAAAGGCATCTCCTGGTGATGGAGATGAGAAGCTTGGAATAATTCAGCAGTGCAGTGGGCAGGGCAGGTTGCATTACTTCTTTTTTACTTCTGAATAAAGCGTTTCTGGGGTTGTTGAGGATGGCAAAGCTGAAGTTGGTTTCTTGGATTCCTGGGCATTGAAGTTCAGGGAAGAATATGCAATTTCATTGATCTGAAAGGCATGAGCAGTGGTCAGTTAAATCAGTGTCATAGTCAGGCCTTCACATTGTCTGGTGTGATTCAGCATCACCTGCTGTCACTACTTGGAATCTTCTAGCTTTGGAGATGGTTTTTTTTTTTTTTTTTTTTTGAGGGCAGTGTCACTGGCCCTCATATGTGGGACTGAACTGGGCCGCTGGCTTACCAAACCAGCGCTTAACCACTGCGCCACTCGGCCGGCCCTGGAAATGGGCTTTTATTACCCATTATCTCTGCTTGCTGACATCCTTTGACTGATCATTAGAAGAGACCGATTCTTGTATTCATACAATGGGATACGATGATACAGCAATGAGAAAAAACAACTACAAATGCATACGACAATGTGGATAAATCTCACAAAACAATTTAGAATGAAAGAAACCAGACACATAAGGATATACTGTACTTTCAATATAACAGTACAAACAGGCAAAACTAACCTAGTGCATTAGAATGCAGGATAGTGGTTACTCTTTGGAGGGAAGTGACTAGAGGGTTTTTTGTGGGGAGAGATGACATGTTTTGTTTCTTGATTTCGTGCTGCTTATGTTCAACTATGAAAATTTATACATTGTTATCATATACTTATGATCTAAGTACTTTTCAGTATATATGTGTGCTCCACTGAAAGGTTAAGATGAGTGAAATTTGGTAAAATGATTACAATGTAAAGGACCAAAGACCTCAGACCGATTGGAATAGACATTATCCTTTGACAGAGCAGGGTCAGATTGAAGGGAGAATGAGCCAGTGCATTCCTCGTGTTGGGCATTGGGCTGGTGCTTTGTACTTCTTATCTCATTTAGTTCCTTCGACATCTCTTTGAAGTGGGCAGCGTGCCCATGTTACAGATGACAAAGCTGAGGATCAAAGAGGTTAAACTACTTGCCCAAGGTCACAGAGCTACTAAGAGTCACAGCCAGGATTCAAACACATGATGGAGATGACTCTAGAGCCCACATTCTTGCATGAGGTAGACTCGAGGGAGTAATTAACCAATATGTCTTTTTTTGTTGCTGCATTGAGGAACTCTGACTGAAACTTGCTCTTGCATTTGTGTCTTCAAGAGTAATCCATTCTACCCAGAGGTATTTCCATGAGAAAATGAGCCAGTGAAACTGGCTGTGCTTACCTTGTCAGGTGAGTTGTCAGAATGACCCTGACCTGGCGAAAGAAGTAAAAGAAGAGTTACCAATCCATGAAAATGCAAAGCTGCCTTACAGCCTTAGAGGGTGGTGTTCCTAAGCTGTTGAGATTTCTAATGAAGCAGGTGGCAGGTGGTGGGAGGATGGGGTCGGGAGGTGGCCCATGATTACTTAAGGAATTTGCTCTCCTCTGCCTCTGTGGTCCAGACCGAGGGTGTTAGTACCGGATGGGGAGCAGGAGTAGAGCCACAGGCATCTTCTGAAGATTTTCCCCAGTTCACAAGGCCTTGATTTTTGCCCAGATGTGTTCCTCAGCAACAAGCCCCAGTGGCAAAGAGGGGCATTGAGGCCCAGAGCAACACAAGATAGGGACCATCTCACCAAAGGACAGTGCCCACATCCATAAGAGGCAGGAGGGAAGCAGTTAGGATGTGGAATGGCTCCTGGAAACATGCCCATCTTACTTAGGCCTGCCTGCCTGGCCTAGGCCGAGGGTGTCTCTCCCGGGGCTGTGTCTCAGTGGATCTTTTGTGGCTAGAAGGGTGTGAAGACTTATGCTAATGTAAGGGTGGGAAATGGAGATGCCGTCTAAAAATTCAGAAGGTAGAGAGTATTGGGGAATCCAGGATTCCCTGCTAGGGCAGGGCATGTGGTGGAACCCCAACTCTCACTGGGTGATGGATTACTTACTGTGGTTGGAGGCTGAGGGTTTGTGCTCTGTGAGATCACGCTGGTCACTTGCCCTAAATAAATATCAGACACTGTGACTGCTGTTCCCAAGCAGATCTTTGCTCCTTGACTTAGGAAGGACACTGTCAGCAGATAATTCCTTGGGGCTCCTCAGTGTTCAGTTATCCCAGGGTTGGTACTGCCTTTGCTCTTAGGGCCTCCTCTTCAATGTACCCACCATCGCTTCTAGTGTGCACCCCTTTCCTGCTTGCCTGAGGTTCACATTTATTTAGGTCCATTCTTTTTGAACTGCTTCTGAGCCTATTTCTACCCTGACACCTTTTGTAGGTAGATGCTGCTCCCCCATCGCCGCGACCCTCCCTCTCCTTCCTCTGCACCCCACACACACTTCATTTATTGCTCAAGAGGCCTTTGGCTTCTGCTTTTTCTTAGGTTCTCTTTCTGTCCTATCCTTCCCCCCTTCTCCCGTGATTGACAAAGCACACAGCTTGCTTTCTCCTGCTCCTCCTTTCATTTCCTGATTTGTTTTCCTTCTTGGACCTTGGCTTCCTTGCTAGGAGAATCAAGGAATATAACTGGATCTGCCCACTCTAAACCAGATGGAATGGGAATAACCATCTCCAAGAGAAAATGGGGTACAGGAACTTGGAAGCCCAGGGAAGGAGAGGTCGCAGGAATTAGTGCAAGAAGGAGGAGGAGCAGATGCAGGCCCAGAGGCAGCGGGGAGTGTCCTTCCCTTTCCCAAGCGTGGCAGTTAGCCTTGAAGAAAGCAGGACAAGAGAAAGGCCATCATACCCTCCAGTCTTTCTGATATACAGAAAGTACACCAGGGCTGCTATCAGAGCTATCCCGGCCAGGACTCCAATCACGATGCCAGCAATAGCCCCATCTGAGAGGCCAGGAGTTGGCTGTGTTGGAACAAAATCTGTCAAGGATAAAAAAGAGAAGAATGAATGACGGTGACATTATTTCACAGTGGGGGTGCCCTGGGAAACAACTCTCAACATGAAGTAGTCTCTACCTGTTCCTCTCAGGAATACATTTTCTGTGGAAGGTTGCTGTGAGGTGATTAACTGACTATATCCTTGTAATATTTTTCTCTCACTGTATTCCTAGGTTGGTGATCAGACTTGCCTCAATTCCATCCCGGCCTGTCTGCACTCAGATATTTTTGAAGCTTTGGAAATGTGAGAAAGGCTGATTGTTACTTTTGTATTACTTCTCACCATTTCTTGGTTGCATCTTTTTGTGTATGAGGTGTGGCAGCTATGAATGTGTGCCTCTCAGTTCTCTTGTGGTGGGGACTTAATTGACAGAAGGTGATGCATTCTGAATTTGCCATCTTTGCACAGAAAGCATGCTTCCCAAAGCTCCCAGCAGGGATATGAAATAAGCCCAGTTCTGTGAGAAATGGGTTTCCTCTGATGGGTGAAGTTACCTCAAGGACCACCCCCTCCTCGCCCCCCATCACCCTTGTGGATACTCTCTTAAAACTACACTGCAGGCTAAACTTCTCTTTCTCCTCCACAGGAATCAGATCTGCACTGTGGTCTGAGGAATCTCCCAGGCTTTTCCCACTCCCATCCCACCTTCCTTCACGGGCATTTTCCCTCACAAATATCTTGTATGTCTAATCCCATCTTGGCTGCATCTCAGGGGATGAAAACTAACATACCAGGCTTGAAACTTTGCATTCAATTCCTATTTTGCCTTTCTCATATTTAGTCAGTAACCATGTCCAAATGAGTTTTGTGGATAATGCCCTCCCCTTATAATACTTTTTGTATTTGTTTCTTCTTCTTTATTTCCACTGCTCCCACCTATCAACTCAAGGTTGATGACTAATATTAATGTTAATATTAATATTACTGTTATAGAATACTTACTATATGCCAGTCTCTGTGCTAAACACTGTCAGACAGACATTATTCCCACTTTACTGGTGGAAAAACTGAGGCTCAGAGTGGTGAAAATTTTACCCAAAGTCCTATGGCTAGTAAGAGGTGGATCTGAGATTGGACTCTAGGACTACCTGACTTCATAGAGGCTAGTGATAATAGTAGTATAATAAGAATAAGAGCTAACACTTATGGAACATTTCCTCTGTGTGTGGCATTTTGCTAAGTGTTTGATTATTATGTAGAAAACACTAAAGATACCCCTGACACACACACACACACACACACACACACACACACACACACCAAAAAAACAAACAAAAAAAACAACCTGTTGGAAATAATAAATAAATTCAGCAAGGTTGCAGTTCCAGGATACTAAATCAGCATGCAAAAATCTGTCATGTTTCTATACCCTAACAATGAAAAAATCCAAAAAAGGCATTAAGAAAAGAATTCCATTTATAACACCATCAAAAAATATAAAATAGTTAGGAATTAACCAAGGAGGTGAAAGACTTGTACTCTGAAAAATTACAAAATATTGCTGATAGAAATCAAAGATATAAATAAGTGGAAAGACATGATGTGTTTATGGATTGAAAGGTATGATATTGTTAACATGACAGTACTACCCAAAGTGATCTACAGACTCATGATCTTTTATTTTTATTTTTTTTCAGAAATAGAAAAATTCATCTTAAAATTCCTATAGAATTTCAAGGGGCCCCAAATATCCTGATTTTTGACAGGGGTGCCAAGACCATTCTATGGGTAAAAGACAATCTTTTCAACCAATGGTGTTGGGAAAACTGAACATCCACACAAACAAATGAAGTTGAACCCTTACTTGACACCATATACAAAAAATTAACTCAAAATGCATCAAGGACCTAATGTAAGAGCTAAAACTATAAAAACTCTTAGATAAAAACATCGGGTGAATGCTTCATGACTTTGGATTAGGTAGTGATTTCTTGGATATGAAAAAACCACAAGCAACAAAAACAAATAGATTAAATTGGACTTCACTAAAATTACAGACTTTTATGTATCAAAGGACACTATCAACAAAATGAAAAGACAATCCACAAAATGAGAGAAAATATTTACAAACCATATATCTGATAAGGAATTAATATGCACAATATACAGAGAACCACAACTCAACAACAAAATGTCAAATCAAAACAAGGACTTGAACAGATAATTCTCCAAAGAAGATATGCAAATGGCCAATAAGCACATGAAAACATGCTCAACATCACTAATCATTAGCGAAATGCAAATCAAAACCACAATGAAATACCACCTCACACACACTGGGATGGCTATTATGTATTTAAAAAACAAAACAAAACAGAAAACAACAATTGTTGGCAAGTTTGTGGAGAAAATAGAACTTCTGTTCATTGCTCATAGGAATGTAAAATGGTGCAACCACTGTGGAAAATGGTATGGAAGTTCATCAAAAAATTGAACAAGGAATTACCATTTGGGCCGACCGAGTGGCGTGATGGTTGGGAGTTGGCTTGGGACGCCAGTTCTGAGCAGCAGGGCAGCCGGTTTGGATCCCACATGGGCCAGTGATGTTGCGTCCTCTACAGCTAAGATGATGAACAACAGCTTGATCTGGACCTGGGCTACAGTGGGTTGCCAGCGAGGGAGCAGGCTGCAGTGGGGCTGCTGTGAGCTACCATGAGTGGCTGACAGCTAGCGTGAGAGGCCGGCAGCTGTGAGAACTGCCATGAGCTGCCATAAGCGATCATCCAACAGCCGGCAACGGACTGCTTCACCGGAGAAGAGTGCAATGATCACAATACCAACATGGGCCAATGAAGCAGCATCCTCCACAACTAGACTGAAGAACCAAAGGACAGCAACTTGGCTGGTCCCCTTCCCCGATTCCCCAACGCTGTTCCCCTCCCCCAATACCCCAATTTAAAAAAAAATCTAAATAAATAAATAAATAAATAAAAGAAAACATCCTTAGCTTGCTAAATAAAAAAAGTATTACCATTTGATCCAGCAATTCCACTTCTGGATATACGCCCAAAAGAACTGAAAGCAGGGATTTAAACAGATATTTGTATACCCATGTTCACAACAGTCTAATTCCTAGCAGCCAAAAGGTAGAAACAGCCCAGAAATTCATGGCTGGATGAATGATAAACAAAATGTGATGTATACATACAAAGGAATATTATTTAGCTTCAACAAAAGGATGAAATTTTGATATATACTATGACATGGATGAACCTTGAAGACATTAGGCAAAATGAAATAAGCCAGACACAAAAGGACAAATGTTGTATGATTCCACGAGGTACCTAGAATAGTCAAATTCATAAAGACAGAAAGTAGAATGGTGGTTACCAGGGGTTGAGGTAAGCAGTGGGGAGTTATTGTTTAATGGGTACAGAGTTTTAGTATGGCAAGATGAAAATGTTCTGGAAATGGATAGTAGTGATTGTTATACAACCATTAATATGAATGTACTAATGCTACTGAACTGTATATTTAACTGAATAAAATGGTAAATCTTATGTATATTTTACTACATAATAGATAGTAATTGAAAAAAAAAAAAAAAAGAATGTTGTGCAAGGTCACTCAGTGAATGCCAGACCCAGGATAAGAAACTAAGAATATTAGTTTCAGAGACTGAGCTTTTAACCACTTTCCATTCTGTGTACTGCAATGGTCTCCTGATTGATATTCTGTCCCCACTGTGACTTCTATCACTTGGCACACTGCTGGTAGAACAATCCTCCCAGGAAGGTGTAGTATGGGACAAGGGGTCATTTATGTTACACATTCCAGCCTGATATGGTCACTTTCCTAGAGCTTTTTTGAGGTTCAAAATGATCAGAACCCCTTTCCTCTCTAGTATGATAGCTTTACATAGAGAAGGGAAGGCATTTCCTTTTTGTTAAATAATTTATCAGAGAATGACCACTCGTGACCTTAGGACCTGGAGAAATTCCAATCTAAAGGAATTCTCAATCTGAATAGGACTTTCCCTTCCTGGCCAGTGGAGTGACTATCAGAGAAAATCTCTAGAGAAAAGCAATCGCGGTTTTAACAATAGGCTGGTACTCTTAGCCATCTCTGTAAACTATAAATTTTTGGCACTGCTCCTTCTGTCCCATGAAGGGACTTCATGGATGAACCTATTTATTTTTCAAGTACCACCATCATTCACTGTTCTCCTGGGTATATTATATATGCTGGTGTCACACAGCGTTACACAGCTGGTGACTTCAGAGCCAGGACACAGCTCAGAAGAGCCTGTCCCAAGGCTGATTCCTCTCCTATTTCCATGTAGCCTGGCCTGATGGAGGCTCAGGCGTCGATTGGTGGCACAAGTAGGCCAGATTGAAGACAGGCCACCCATGCAACTTCACGGGCCTCTGTTCCACCACAGATGGCATCAGAGCAGTCAGTCACTAGGTGAGCCTGCAGTAGAGCAGAGAGCAGGAGTCTGTGTCCTGCACACCCGTTCTTAGAGGGGGTTTTAACCTTTTGTTTCGGGGGAAAGAGGTGAGCTTGATTCAAAGCCCTGTATGTTCATTGTAGCGCATGGAGTAGGTAACAGAAAATAAAAAGGTGACAGAAGGAATGTGTTAGTGACAGAAAAAGCAATTCCCCTTGAGGACCTTTGTTTTTTCCCCTCTGTGAAGCCCCTTAGACCACATGGGGTTTTGGGTGCTGCGAGAACCCCCTTTCTGCACTGTGAGGCTGACCCACGCTCTATCATAAGAAATCAGAAGAACAAGGGGAGAAGAGAGCCTACAGAGATGTAATGGGAGGGCTCCGGGGAAGAATTTCTGATTTGCTTGTATCCAGGGCCACAGGATGGCAAACAACCTCTAGGCTCTTCTCTGAAAACCAGACGGACCTCCACCCCAGAGCTGGTGCTGGTGGTCCAGAGAGGAACTTACCAGAGACTGTGATATTCCTGACTGCAGTGCTGTTGAGGCCAGTGACAGAGTTATGGACGAGGCAGGTATAGGTTCCACTATCATTCTCTGTGATGCTGGTGATAAAGAGCTCCTGTGTAGGTTGCTTGAGACTCCCATTGAGAAGCCAAGAATACTGTGCGGGTGGGTTGGAGGCTGCGTGGCAGGAGAGGTGGAGGTTGGCCCCGGAATGGTAATGAGTGTCTGGGGGGGAAATGGTGGGGGAATCCGGGCCATCTGGAGCAAACAGAACAAAGGCACATGTGATGTAATCAGAGGAAAGGGGACACTCCTTGTCTGTATAAGGGCCACACTGTCCTTCTGAGCTGGGTCACCGTCTTGTTTGAAAAAGTCCCAACCATAACTCCCTGTGTTCACTGATCCAGAGTCTGCGACATTAACCAGTTTCCTCCATGAGAGGTTATTGATCCGGGCCTCTCAGAACAGGAGCAGTCCGTCCCCTCCTAATCTCAGCTCAAGGCCGGGCCTGCCCACATTTGCCTCAGAGAGGAAGTGATGGCTAGTATGGGTGTCCAGGGGTAAGGGTCCGTGTACTTGGACCTGAGAGGGACAGATGTAGCCTGGTCTCTGGCAGCGTGGATTTGGGCGGGAAGCCTGGGCCAGGGAGGTCAGAAGTTACTCACAGGAAACATTCAGGTAGAGTGGGTCACTGCGGCTGGCACTCACTGGGTTCCGGGATTCACACTCATAGGGTCCTGTGTCATTCCTTGTCACACGGAGTAACGTGAGGGTCCTGTTGTCCTTGGACAGCTCCAGCTTGAGACTATTCTGGATGCTCTGACTGTTGATCAACCACAGGTAGGTGGTGTCCTGAATCTCAGGTTCACACGTGAACACTACAGGGTCCTTGTGCTCCACGGGGTTTGAGTTGTTGCTTGAGATGTTGGGTTTGGGTAACTCCGCTGTGCAGATAACAGAGAGAACATTGCCCTGTGTGGCGCCTTTGATTCCTCCAAAGGCATCTTCAGTCATATGGTTGGCACCTCTCACCGCTCAGCCAACCTGAGTCCTTTAAAGGCAGGTCTGTGTATCCAAGACAAATGCATGAGGCTCTGAGCACTCCGAGAACGTAAGGCTGCTAGCTCTATGTCTGGGAGAAAGCACAGACTTTCTCAACTGTCAATTAAGTGTCAGGGTTTGATCATGGAAAGACATGAGATTAAGAGTCAGAGACCACCTGGCACCTGCCCTGGTTCTTCACTGATCAGCTGACTGCCTGACCAGCCTCGGGGTGCTCACCTGTAAGGTGCAGGTGCTGAGTCCCTTTGAGCTACACAGCCCTACAGTGCTGGTTAAGATGTGTTTTCACTCATGTCTTGTTGGGGAGACCATTTCATGGATGGAATAGAGGCTTGATCACTGCACTGTACACCTGAAGCGGAGGTTGTATACTAACTATAATTGAATATATATAGATAGTCACGGGATGTGGATTATACTGTGGAAGGGAGTCAGAGGAAGTGTAATAGATATATACGATATGGGGGGGAGGAGTGGGGTGGCGAATTGGGGGAGGGGAGTTGTCACTTTGAGGGGTAAAAAGTATAACTATTGCACTGTGTTGTACACCTGAAACTAATTAAAAATAAATAAATTAAAAAAAAAAAAAGATGTGTTTTCACTGAAGCCTCACTTTCCAAGGTTGCCGTACAGGTGAGTAATGATGGGCCATCCCATAGTCCTTAAACCCTGAGAAGACTGGGCAGGAAGTATGGCCTGGAACTGGATGTTTGAGCAGAAATAATACATTGGGAGAACTGGGGCACGACAGTGGTCAGTTCAATACTCAGGTTGCAGGGCCATGAGCTGGGGTGTTCAGTGGTGACTGACAAGAGACAATGATCCTGTAAAGGATATAGCAAGTTAGGGATAACTTAGAAAATAGTGAGGGGATGACGGGAGCTAGCTGGCTTTGGCAGGGCCAGGCTCTCTGCCCTTGGTCTTTAATGTCCCTTCTCCCACTGCTGAGGGCAGTGAGGACCGTGCCGATTCTTCCTGAAATACTCCTAGACAGTAGCAAATACAGAAGGGGTGACTTGTGGAAAGTCGGGGAGCATGAACTTGTTGAAAATCTGACCTCCATAGACCATTTATAAAGACAGAAATTTGAGTAGAAGGTAAATTGTGAAAGAGTATGTGAAAATCATTATCAATGCCTCTGAGATCTAAGACCAGTTTCTAGAGGAATCTCTCTAGAGAGCCCTGAAGGTGTAGACCAGGTTCTGCAGTCCAAGCTGGGTCCCATTGTGATGAAAGGAAGATGCTACAGTGGGTGTGAAATCAGTGGCTCCCTGGGGAGAGAATGTGAGTCCTGTTAAGACAGAAGTGATCAGAAGGGAAGTCTAGGTTTCTCTGTTGTATAAAGGGAGGAAGGAGCCCAAATTAGTAGAAACAGTATGTGTTATGTTAGCAAATTTAGGAAGAATGCACCTGTCACCAATTTCTATGGACAGTCAGTCAAATGGGGAGGATTCTCCACAGGGGCATGGGGCATGCGTTCTTCCCTTTCTCTCTAACTCAGGAAACAGAACTAGAGCTTGATCAAATTCATCCATATTGGGCAGTGTCTAAGAGAAAGGACAGTGGCCTGTGGTTCTGTCTGCGACCAATGTGGTTCTGAACCAATGCTAAAGGTTCAGCATAAGGACAGACGTGTGTGTAACAGGCACTATACCAGTCAGATGGCACAGGATCACCAGCCCCACCTTGGGAAGGTCTCAGGAACCACTGGGAGGAATGGGAGCCTCACACCAGGACCAGGATGTGAGTCACGAGTCAGGTGAAGTGAGCCTGGGAGTTTTTTGGGACTAAGACCTGTCCTTCTGCCTTGACTCCCTGGTTGAGTCATGTAGAGAGCAGATCGAGGGGTCACAGTCCCTGTCATGTGGCCTGTGCCTCTTGTTGGCGTCAGGGAGGGAAGGAGCCCTGGATGGGGCACAGCGGAAGCTCGTTCTCCTGGTGACCTGGGAAACTGGCTCATGATGGAGCCAGGGGCTGCTGCACCGACTGGTTTCTGTGTCCTTTCCTATTGCCAGGGAGGGTGGGCCTGGCCTCAGGTGTTAGTGGGAGAATCCCGAGAGGCTTCAGGGAGGAGGAAGCAGAGCAGAGCAGGGCAGCTTGGCTGGAATGAAGGAGGAGGCAGGTGAGGGGCAGGGAAGGAGCAGAGAGCCAGAACTGTCCATGGTAATGAGCAGTGGGGGTTCCAGGTGACTTCAGAGACCCCAGGAACCAAGAACCCACGGCTGGTCCAGAGAAAGACCAGTGCAGCCAGGAAAACCTTCCATGGCAAGCACCCCACAGTCACCATAATCCTGGCTCCTGTGGGGGCTTTGGGGACAGGTGGTCAGGGGAATGGAATGTGGGTCCCAGCTAGTGGAGGGACAGGGAACAGGTTTGGCCAAAAAAACCTCCTAGGACTCTGCATCCAGGTTCCAGAATCTGTAGAGATTATGTATCATTCATTCATTCATTCATTCACTCATCATAATTCCTTCCACCTTCATGAAAAGCAATTGCGTGTTTGTTACATGTTGGTCCCTGAGCTGGTGCAGGTGTGGAGTGGGGAGTGAGAAGCAAAGTCCTTTCCTTTATACTCCAGTGGGAGTGACACCAACACATCAGGAAACAAATGAGAGACTTCAAGACCAGTGCAGGGAGGGGTCTCGGCCACCTGACGGGGAGGGCTGGGCATCCCTGCACTGACTGTGATGGTTACTGCAGGTGGTGTGATTCTAGGTAAAAACAGTAATTTTCCATTTGCTTTTACTTCTCAGACCAGAATCTCTCCCTCTGAGCTGGGGACCCTGAGAAGAAAGGATCTGAACCAACATCTGGTTTCAGGGTCTATATATGCATAATATGCTCCCCAGGTTGGGGGGTGGGAGAAGGGGATGCGGCTATGACTGCAGACAGACTGTGGCCTGACTCTGATTGGCCAGTCTGCTCTGTGTCCCCCTGTAACTCAGTTTCTCCTGAATGAAACAGGATGAATGGTAAATGGTTTCAGGTTTGCCATGTGGCCTGTTAATCTTAAATCTTTCACAATTACCTGCCCTAAAGCTTGGAATAGAAGTGCTGCCCCAGGTAACAGCATCTGTTATTATTTAATCCATGAGAGAGGGCTCCCTGGTTCCATCCTTGGTGGATGAGGAGCTGCCAGGAGCATCTTCTCTCCTCTGTCCCTCCCTGGGGACGCTGACCTTGCTCTGAGGTCTCCTAAGTCCCCCAGGGCAGTCGGCTAATGGCCTGATGACCTTGGCCATCTGGCCTCTCAATGCACAGTCTCAGGTGAAGGACCAGGCCCTGCCCTGCCCAGATGTGGCTCCTGGGGCTGGGCCCTGGCTGATGACCAGCTCAGGAGCTTGGGACTCAGGCACCAGGCAAATTGTTGCTGCCAGTCAGCCCTGCCCAGGAGGCCAAACCCAACCTGGGACAGCCTCCCCAGCATCTCTGGAGTCAGCAGCCCTGGGACAGGGGTCTGGGGAGGGGCTGCCTGGGCTGAGCTTCTCCAGGAGGCTCCCAGGGGGCCACTCAGGCCAGGCCCTGACTGAACTCTGCAGGGTCTTTCTCAGGGTCACGGTCTCCCTCTGCTAAGTTACTCCCCTCAGACTTGTCTTTCTTTCTGGGGTGAATGTCTGCAGGGGCCGGAATCTGGGAAGGGAACTGATTTTGTGAAGTTTGTCTCCACTGTCTGTGGCCTGCACTAAATACTGACACCCCGACCTGGGAGGTAGTGCAGTGGGGATGGAGGCAGTCAGGCTGTCAATCCTGTGTGTTCGTAGTAGAATTCAGCCCACCCGACACCCAGAGGTCAGAGAGGAACCACTCACGGTATACACGGAACTGCCGAGTCACTTCTTCAGTCTCCAAATCAGATTTTGTGGCTCGTAGGGTGTAGTTCCCTGTGTCACTCAGGGTGACTTTCTGGAACAGCAGGGATCCATTGGGGTATATTGTCTCTCGACCGCTGTATGCTGGCCCAGTGGCATTGATGTGAGTGTCTATTCTATATGATGCAATTTGACGGGTGCTGTTCACTCTTTCCCCTTTATACCAGGCATAGCGTAGAGGATTCTCAGGCAGGTTTTGAGCAAGGAAAAGCACATCCTTCCCTTCAGTAGCATTGGGCAGCATCAATTCAAGAGCGAGTTTGGCAGTGGTGGGCGGGCCCCAGAATGTTACGAGTGACACTATGAGAAAAGGGAGAAATTGACCAATATTTGGATCTATGTATTGGGATGGAAAGATGAGGCCCTGGATCCTGAGCAGGTCTCTTCATCTCTCAGCCTTGGTGTGTGTGTGTGTGTGTGTGTGTGTGTGTCCCATGGTCAAGGTCAGCAGCATGGCCACCATTACTCCAGCACCTTTGAACCTCTTATTTCCTCTGTTTTGAATACTCTTCCCCAGGTGTCTGCCCGGCTCACCCCCTCACTGCCTTCAGACCCCTGCTCACACTCAGGGGTGTCCTAGGGAGACACTTGCCCTGACTCCCTCCTCTAAAGTCCCTGTCTTCACTTTCTGACCTTTCCGTGCTCTGTTCCTTTCCTGGCACTTGTGGGTACCTGACATCACATCTAGATCTCTCCTTGTCTGTCTCCTCCCCATGGAATGTCAGCTCCATGCAGGCAGGGGCTTGTCTGATCTTGTTGTATGCCCAGTGCCTGGAACAGGCTGCAAATACCTGTGGGTGCAGGAATGAGTGTTCCCAGAGCCCTCCACTTCCAGATGTGTATTTGCCCGTTTCTGAGGTTGGCGGTAAGGACAATGTGTAGTCCCTCTGGTTAAGCTTTTTCTGGTGTCACCCTGACATATATTATTATCATCAGTTTCAGAAATTACTGCTCACTGATAAATAACTTGTAATACTTGCTGTAATTGAGGTTTTCCTGCCCCTCACACTTCCATCCATATCAGAGGATTTTCCTGTTGCTGAGCCCCCTGCCCATCCTACTCTGCTTCAGTGTCCTCTCCCCTCAGGTCCAATCAGAAGCACCTCGCCCCCTCCGAGAGCCCTGTTCTCTACAGGAGACCCCAGCCAGTCGGTCTGGCATCCTCCTGTCCACCCCTAGAGAATTGTCCCCTCTCACCTGCCAGTAGGCAACCCTGCCAGGTGAAGCGCCCTCTTTGGGAAAGTGCTGAGGGGGGCTCCATGGTGTCTGCTGCCTCCTCTGTCTCTCTCTCAGTGCTAAGAGCTTGGGCTCCCGAAACGCTCACAGGCACCGCTGTCCGGAGCCTCCCGGAGCGTTGAGCTTCCTCCCGGGGCGGTAGCACCTCGCTGGTCACGTGGGCCGGGGGCGGGGTCTATGCCCAGGACCCTCCCTTTCCCTCCCCATTCCTGCCTCCCGTGTCCCCTCCTTCCCGTTTACCCTCTGTGTACATTTCTGTTTCCAGGGAATTGTTGAGGCTCTGCCTTATTCAGCTGTGCTTCTCTACCCCCACCTACACACACACACACACACACACACACACACACACACACACAGAGCCTGTATGGACAAGAACAAGCCTGGGACAGGGTCTGGGCATTCCCCACAGTTCCGTGTAGGGTGCGCAGTAGCGTCCCACGCAGCCCTCTCTAACCCCCATCTGGCTTTTTCCTGCAGAGCAGGAGTCCTGAGAGCGATATCAGGGACTCTAATCATGGGGATGTCACCCCGCTGTGCTTTGGATCACCTGTGGAACTTTGTAAAGATTGTGAGTGCCCAGGTGACACCTTAGAAATGCTGTTTCAGCAGTTGCACATCTAACAGTGATGCCAAGCCAGGCTGAGAGTCCATCATGTGGGGGTGGGACAGCTCTTCCTCTGCTCTGTGCACTGGGAGGGTTTGCAGATCCTTTAAAATGCAGATTCTGACTCCAGGTGTGTGGTGGATCAACAGTCTGCATCTAACAAGGTCTCAGGGGACACTGATTATACTGGTCTGCTGAGCACACTTGCAGCAGCAAGGCTAATGGGGACCTGGTCCCTTAGGAGGACAATCACCCACTTCAGTGTTGGTCTCTGCTCTGTCCTCCTCTTGTGTCTGTCAGCACCGCACAGAGAGCCCCAGGAGTCCCCAAGCACGGAAGAGGGGACACTAGTTCTGTTTGTGACACAGAAACCCAGCTGGGCACCAGGGTCTTCCCCGTGTTCCCAAATGCTCTGGGAAGGTTGGATTTCCTCCCAGCAGGAAGGTCACAGAGATGACTCTGGGGGTGAGAAAGGGGTGAGCTGCCTGATAACTGGTGAGGGGACCCACCTTCTATCTCCAGGTGTCACCAGCCTGGCCTCTGCTTCCAGGACCAAAGACCCAGGATCAGGTGTCTCAGAAGGACCTGCTATTCCCAGGTGTGACTGGGGAAGTGTCTGTGTGTCCTGGGAAGAGAGGATGCTGCTGGGAGGTCAGGTGGCTGTGGGCCCCTTGATCCTTGGGTCATGGTTTCAGGCAGACCCTTCCTCTCCACGTCTGTAGGCTGAGCTGTGACTTAGAGCCTGTCCGCGTGCTCCATGACCATTGGGCCAGGCTTTGTATTTTGCTTGAGGACTTTCCATCATCCACCTTCCCCAACATGTGGGGATGCCAGGCAGGGGGTGGGGAGCAGCACAGAGACCCCTGAGAGAGAAGGTAGGTGCTCCTAGGCCCCTAGAAGGAGCAGGTTGGACAGAGCAGGCACGTGGGAGGGGCTCAGAAGGGTCTGTGGGAAAAGGGAGCTCTGAAAGCTCCTTTTCCCCTTCTTCAGCCAAAGCCAGGTTCCTGTGTTAATTTCCTGTGTGATCTGTGTGTTTCAATGTCGCGCCCTGTAGGGCACAAGGAGGAACTGCACCAGGGATGCTGACCAGGCTCCAGAGGGTGTGAGCTGACCCTGAGCCCTGGCCAGAGGTGGGCTCTGACCTCCAGGCTAAGGGGCCAGTTAGCCCCAGTCCTGGTCATTGCGGGTCTCAGGCCTCCTGACTCCATCCCAGGGCTGGGTGAGCCTGGGGAGAGGATGGGCATTGTCCAGAGGACTCCTGATCCCAGGTCAGGAGAACTGTCCCCTCAGGGGAATGTGCTGCTTCAGGAGGAGCTCTGTGTCACCGAGGTTTCAAAGGAAGGGCCCAGTGAGTGGTCTCTTGAGTCGTTCAGGAGAGGGCACTGGACTGGGGTGGTGGTGGCTGTTCCCCAGAATATACTATGCTTCCCCTATCACACGCTGGGGTGTTAGATTCAAGTTATTTGTGTCCCTGTCTGTCATCTGCTCTGGGCCTCCCCACAGGGCCCAGGAGCTGGAGCAGCTCCACGTGGAGACTCAGTCAGAGGATGGGAAATCCCTGTGGGACCCTCAGCCCCTCTGAGATGGAAGCAACTCCAGATCCTGGGTTCACCTGTCCCTTCCTGCTCAGGAAATTACTCTTGTTCCTTAGGACTCCTCGGGTGGTGATATGTCCTCAGGGGACCCCAGGCAGGTCTCCCATGGACCCGGGACCCTGAAGATGGGGAGTTGCTCCCTGACTTCCTTTGAGGTCAGGATGGGCTGGATCTAGAGCTTGTGGCAGGCCAGGGAACTGTAAGAGGAAGGACTCAGGCTGCCGCACTCCCTCCTGATTCCGCCTCCTCTCAGGAGACCTCATTTACAAAGTAGAGATGGGCAGGGCTGTGGTTTTCTGGGGAAAATGGAGGTCCAACCCCTCACTGTTAGGAGTTCCCTGTCCTCTGTCCTGACTCTATGAGGGGTATAGGCCCATCCCTGGGACAGCCGGGGGCACTTGGTGGTCTCTTACTATGCAGACACGAATGTCCCCATGTCTATAAGGATCATGCTCTGACCCCAGGTGTCACAGGGGGTGACGTATCCATTGTGTGGTTTCCTCATACCTTTAATGAGTGTTTGTGATATGTCAGGACCTGGATTAGGCCCTTGGAACTCTATAGAGAACAGGACACTTGTGGGTCCTGCTCTCATGGAGTCTACCTTGTAACAGAGACAAGCACTCAGTGAATCATGGAACTAAGGTTAAATATAATTGAGAGAAGGGCCATGAAGAGAAAGTGTCTGGTATTCCTGGGACATGTTCTTGAGTCTCAACTTGTGTGGGTACAGAGGACACTTGTGAAAAAGTGGCCTTTTTGCTGTCACCTGAAGTGTGAGTGGGCATTTGCCCCTTTAAGGATGCAGAGGATGGTGGGGAGGAGCTGTCTGCGAAGGACTGGCAGCTGGATGGAGGAGCTGACAGGGTCCAGTGTGGGGAGCTTGGAGAACGAGGAGGACTGCGGACTGAGTGATGCTGGTGAGGGTTTGACCCTGGTGGGCTGTGGACGCTGCTGAGGGACGTCAGCAGCCCCTCCCCCTCGCCAGTGGCTCCAGGATGCCATGAAGCTCTGCCGACCCCTTGTGGACTTGGAGGGTAGTGCGCATCACCATGTTCATTCAACATCAATCCATAGGCATTTGACATGGGCCACATGTCATGTTAATGTTCCATCGTGTCCCAGCTCCGTGAGCCCCAGTCTGTTCCTGTAAGCTGTTTGGCCCTTCCTCTTCCCTCGATGAGATGTTATCAAGCTCAGATTTCCAGGAATATATACATAACTTTATGTTTGTCTCCAGTAAGTTACACTATGGGTGCCCCTGGGTGGAGCTGTGTGTGTGGATGAAGTGCTGCCTGGTGGGTCTGTGAGGAGAAAGAGGAGCAGGAAACCAGGTGTGTCATCCAGGGAAGGTCTGTGTCGGAGCAGAGGGGGAAGGATGGACAGTTCAGCTTCCCCTCGCACTCCCAGGGCCTGGCGCCCAGGACCGGAACCCTAATTCTGGGGACACATAGCATCACCCATGCCTCTGTGTCCCTGGATCAGGTTAGTGAGATCTCCTTCCTCTCCAGTTCATCATGGCCTCGGCCTCACGGGTGCCTGTGCCCATGGCCGAACTGCCAAGTGTTAAGTCCACATTGATCCAGGCCATTGTTGGTGCCCTCTGTCCATATCAGTATGAATGGAGAAGCCCTGGTCCTCAGATGGCTTCATATACAATACCACCCATGGTTTAAGAGGAACCCCCCAAATACCTGTGTTTCTCCACTTCCTCCCTCCCCATCCCTGGGGTTTCTTTCCTGTAGCACCTTCTCCCCGAGTCTCTGTGGATAGCCTCAGCCAACGGCCTCACCTGTTCCTGTTTCAGGCAGTTGCCCCCGTGGTTGCTGCCCCCTCACAGTCTCTGTGCTTGTTAGCCTCTCATTTTTCTGACCCCTGACTTCTTTGAGGGAAGGATGGACCTGAGATTGGTGCTCTCCAAGGCTCTGCACTTCCTGGTAGCTTAAGAGTGATGAACCTGACGTGTCAATGTAGTCATTGCTGTGTCTGCTGCTGGAAGCATTCCTACTTTGGAACTAAGTAGGCCTGTAAGGCCAGCAGAGCATAATGTCATGGGAACAGGAAGCAGAAAATTTGCTAGTGGCTCATTAGAGGTAATCATCACCAGTTTCCAACCAGTGTCCAATCATGTTCAAGTCCCTGACCATCCAGCCAAACCATCGACCACAGCCCACACATTGGTGTCTAATCACACATCTGGCCACTTCTCCATCCAAGCAAAATGAGCAGCTAGTTGCATTGCCTGAAGCTCTGCCCTCTGAGAGCATTTCCCTTCACCACTGTCCTTCAGGGATGCCCTAGAAAGGGGCTAAGGTGATGCAGCTGTCTACTCTCCAGTGGTGCCTGCGTATCACACAGAACCATCTGTAAATCAGGCCCAGGGTTTCTCTTTCTCCATCAACCAATTGTAGGGAACTCTCCAAAGGTGTGGCTGGGAGAAAGGACAGGATAGCAGGAGTAGGGACCATGGACATTTAAAGCACTACTTGCAATGTACTTGTGCGTTCAGAGCCTGCTCAGGCTGCATCATGTATATATCACTTACATTTGATGATGGAGTGCTGCTGTGCACACCTAGCTTTACGACTTAGTGTGTCAGACAACACCCGTTCACGGGTGGGAGTAGTGTGAGTTCAGAGCCTGTGTCCAGTAACCTCCAAAAGGTCTGATTATTTCCTTTTTCCCAATGCACCAGCAGCTAAGGTTGCATGGTAATTTGGTGGCCCATGGACAAGCATTCAGTCTCTATTAAGGCCCGTTCACAAGCCAAAAGCTTTTTCTCAAAAGGAGAGTAGTTTTCTTCAGAGGGTAGCAAGGCTTTGCTCCACAATCCTAAGGGCCTGCATCACTTAGGTGGACTTGCCGAAGAGTCCAGGCACCAATCCCATCTGCCACTGACTCCTCAGGCACCGAGGGAACTACTGGCCCAAATGGCAGAGCAGTTTGCCCAATGTGGACCTGTTCAGAGCCTTCTCCTATTCTGGGTCCCACTCAAACCTAGCAGCTCTAAGGGTCACTTGGTAAGGAAGCCAGAGTAGCATACCCGAAAAAGGAATATGTTACCTCAAAATTCAGAGGCCACTAGGCATTGCGCCTCTCGTAGGTTGCAGGAGAAGCCAGATGCAACAACTTCCCCTTTGCCTTAGAAGAGATATCTCAATGTGCCCTTCACCACTGGAGCCCTAGAGATTTCACTGAGGTAGAAGGATTTATTTTCCATGTTGGATTTATTTCGCATGTTCTGATATGCAAAATTCTTACCAATAAGTCTAGAGTAGGTGCTGCTTCTTGTCCACTAGGTCCAATCAGCATAATGTCACCAATGTAATGGGCCAGTGTGATCTCATGTGAAAGGGAAAGCGATCAAGATCCCTGTGAAGTAAATTATGACACAAGGCCAGAGAGCTGATGTGCCCTTGAGATGGGACAGTGAGGGTGTACTGCTGGGGGTGCCCGCTGAAAGCAAACTGACTCTGGCTGGTCTTTACTAACAGGGATGGAGGAAAGGCCAGATGGAGAGCTGCGTGCCAACCACCAGGGGATGTGTCAATTTGCTCAAGCAATGAATCCACATGTGATACATCAGCTGCAATTGGAGTCACCACCTGGTTACGTTTATGATAATCTATAACCATGCTCCATACAACAGTGTTTCAGTCAACAATGAACCACATATACGATGGTGGTCCCATAAGTTATAGTGGACTGAAAGATACTTAACGCCTAGTGACGTCATAGCTGTTGTAATGTTTTAGTGCAACGCATTGCTCACGTGTTTGTGGTGATGCTGGTGTAAACACACCTGTGCTGCCAGTCGTACAAAAGTATAGCACATACAATTATGTACAGTTCATAATACTTGATGATGATAAACAACTATGTTACTGGTTTATGTATTTATCATACTATACTTTTAATCTTTATTTCAGAATACAGTCTTTCTACTTATCAAAAAAGTTTGTTGTAAAATGATATGCTGTGTTACGCCAGCAGCAGCCTCATACATCTAGCGTTTACCGCATCATTTTCTCTTGTGCCTGATTTAATCTCATGTTGTTTTATACAGTAACATGCTGTCAGGCTTGAGCACAGGAGCAGTACCTACTGGCTGTACCATACAGCCTAGGTGTGCGGTAGGCTAGACCATCAAGCTGTGTGTGAGTGTACTCGGTTGTGTTTGCACAATGACAAACTCGCCTAACGTTGCATTTCTCAGAATGTATCCCCGTCATTAAGTGACACTGGATTATATTATCATTCTCCTAGATCCATCTCTCCTGCACAGGTCAAATGGGAGAGCTGAATGGAGATGTGGTGGAATCACCCCCCATGCATTTTCAAGTGCTTGATGGTGGCACTAATCTCTGTAGTTCCTCCAGGAATATGGTATTGCTTTTGGTTTACTATTTTCCTAGGCAGAGGCAGTTCTAGCAGCTTCCACTCGGCCTTTCCCGCCATAATAGCCCTCACTTCATAGGTCAGGGAACCAATGTGGGGATTCTGCCAGCTGTTGAGTTCATCTTTTCCAATCATGCTCTCCAGAACTGGAGAAATAACCACAGGATGGGTTTAGGGACCCACTGGGATCACTGTGAGATGAACCTGGGCTAAACTCTATTGAGCACCTGCCCTCCATATGTCCCCAGCTGATTGGTGGGCCACTGTGACGTTTTAGGTCTCCTGCAATTGATGTCAATTCAGAGCCAATGTACAGAAGTCCCAGAAAGGTCAGATCATTTCTTTTCCCTCAATGCACAGTTACCCTGGTAAAGTTCATAGGTCTCTTTGGGAAAGACTGGCAGAAAGAACAACAGTATCAATTTTTGGTAGTGTACTGGGGTCCTCCCTCAAGGGGACCTGGTCTTCCCTTCATTCAAGGGGTTCTGGGTCTGTAAACTGGCCCAAGTCTGGGAAGTAATTGAGGGGCCACAGTACTCTGTTTCTATTATATACTGCAAGTTAGACTTCTGATCACTTGACCTGGAACTCCTCTGCTTACACAGATCATGTAAGAATTTAGTAGGCTTCTCACCTATTCATATCTAGGAACACTATGATCCACTAGCCAATGCCCCTGGTCTCTATGAGTCAGGCTATTCTGATTACTGTTTTGACTCTGCTGTCCATTGTAGTGACCATGGCTCACCTTGCCTTTGGTGATAAAGTGCTGCCCCTTAGCTCTGCTACCTCAGGATCCAATCAACCCCATTGCATTTACATTTCCCAATTCAATGATGGCAGCACTTCCCACTGTAATTTCTGACCTCTAGAGAGGAGCCATCATGTAGTTCGTCAAGAATGCTGGGCTCCCCACAGACTCATATCTAAGTCATGGTCAAAGGTGTGTCCTCTGGACTCTCCCAGGCTGGGTGAGCAGGTCTTAGATGATAAATTCACACCACATTCCAACCTCCCAACGCTTTTGTATCTCTTCCTGTCTTGCTGAGGAAATGATCTATTTTCTGATGCACAGCCCTCCTGGTTCTGGTTCTGTCAAGATAAACACATACAGATGTAAGACTTAGCATTGGCCAGGTAAGCTGAGTGAGGGAGGATGTGGAGGTATTTTTCTTTGAGAAGGCCTTGAGTTGGCCCAGCCCATGGAACCCTAGAGGAGAGAGAGAATACCCTACACAGAGTCCCAGATGCTCCTGGAATGGCTGAGTGGAGTAAGCCAGGTGAGGAGATGCCCATGTGTCACGTCCTGCGTGGCAAGGGCAAGTGGGACACGAGAGGGGCGACGCAGATTAAGGAAAAACAAGAGACAGAAGAAAGATAAGAGCGAGACCAAGGGACTCAGCCAAGGACGACTGAGCCCAAGGGACTCAGCCAAAGAAGACTGAGCCCCGAATCGGGTCAGCGCATAGCTTTTATTGAGAATTATCAAGGATGCAAACTGTAACAAATCATTAACGGTGGTTTGTAGTTCTCAGGATTTACACAGTCCTCTACTTCCTTGAAAGTGCTCTTTCCAGGGTGCACTGTGACTTACTCTTCCGTTAAAGGATTACCTTGTCTTTATTATGATAATTGCTATGAAACCCAGACTTGGTTTCTGTAAGTCACCTAAAGAATGTTTACTAAAGCTATCTTAACTATCTAGAAATCATCCTAAATTCTAGCAGTTAAACACAATCATAAAACTCACAGTATACTTGAGCTATACCAAAAGACTAGGAGTGGCTGTGTTTAAGGTAAAAGCATCTAAAATCTATTCGTTTGTAAATAACAATACCTAGCAACCAAAAGGGTTTCACACCTCTCTATCCTACAGAGGGCTGCATCCGTTTCTCAGTCAAAGCTTCAGTATCTGTTGCTGCAACAAGGCACTGGGCAAAGGAATTCACACAAGGCTGATTAACAAATCCATGGTCAGCGGATGTCTTAGAGCTGCCTCTTACCCGGAACTCTCATGGCCTGAAGACTTAATCTTTCAGGAGACTATTCACAGTAGGGCCCTTAGGCAAATGCATCAGCTTCTCACAGGCCTGAGTTTTCTGGCCTGAGTTTGTCAGAGGTCTGTGACTCAGTTTCCAAGGGGCTTGAGTCCTCAGTATCTCAGTTCAGGGGTCCCCCATGGAACTACCGCCTGGCTTGGGTTGTCTCCCCACTTTTAGGAGATCTTACCCATCCTTGGCTGCATAGTTAGCTCATTGGGGCACCACAAGAACATATCACAAGTGTAGTAAATATATTGTCTCCTAAAGAAGAAAAGGCACATGGGTTCATAGAGGCAGGAGATATTACATGACCAACCATAAGGCAGCACCCCTAATATCCAGTGCTGAGCAGGGCAATGTGGCCTTGTCAGACACTGGGTTGCTATCAGCTTCCCACACCCATGGACAGGGGGCCTGTGGTTATCCTGATATGGTCAGCCTGGAGGGTCTCCTCTTTGGGAATGTCTTTTTCTTTGGGAATATCCTATGCCTTAGGGGTTAGTGTGAGCTCTTTGTGCTGAGGCTTTGGATCGAAGGGAACTCAGATCCAGGTGACAGAGATTCCAGTGCAAGTAGATGGGGGATGGAAGATGTGGGTGTCCTTGGAGCCCTTATTTTGAGCTGCTCCATGGGTTGGGGGAAGTGCTGGGTGGTGGGGTTGCCTTGGTCAACGCCGTGTTGAAAAGCCATCCTCTTTAGTTGAGTGCAGGAGAATGTCCTGGGACTGGGACTAAGGGATGAGGATGAGAAGGGAGACCCATTTGCAGATGAGGGGACTCCTCCGTCTCTCCCCAGCACAGGAGGAAGGGGACAGAGGGGAGCTTGGATTGAAGAAGGGCCCCATTTTTCCCACAAGTTTCTGGGAAGTGAAGTTACCTAAGGATGTTGTGTCAGAGTCAGCCCAGCCTGGACCTAAGTCATGATGCCCATGATGGGCCCAGCAAGGAGAAAGGTGCTGAGGCTCCTTGGGCATGTCCATCCATGGAGAAGAGAGCAAGGAGAAGTGTTCGCACTTATAGGAGGTCAGCCCTACCCCATTCAGACTTGACGAGTGTCTCCTCAATCAGCTCTCCCTGGGAGGTGCACACTGAGACATGATGTCACTTTTCCGGGGGGAGGATCATTTGTCTAGCAAAGGCATGTCTGTCATTTTATTTAAGGATGGTGGTCACTCCCCTCGCAAAATCAATGACTCCATGCTCAGGGTACTTGAAGATATTTTTGGGTCAATGAGTCTAGCAGTGAGAGAGAGAGAGAGAGAGAGAGAGAGAGAGAGAGAGAGAGAGAGAGAAACATTTGTGAGTCCCAATGTCTCCCTCTGGTGGTCATGAGGGGAACTGTACCCTCTGTCAGTCTTGGGACTCCGCATCTGACCAGGGTTCAGATTAGTGCTGTGGACACTGACCCCTGGACGGACATCGGCGTTGACCTTTCACCTGCAGTGACAGTCAATGCAGAACTCCAGCCACCCCGCCTTTCCGCAGCACGGGAGAACTCTGGTAGGACCAGATGTGCTACACTCCCTTGGCCCAACACTTTAAAATGGCAAAAATTGGTGAATTTTATGTTATGTAAATTTTATTTTAAAACAAAACATTTAGGAGAGAAACCAACACATTATATATAAAACTTGCACCAATACACCACTGGGAGTGTAGTGGATTCCATTTTTTCACGCCCTCAACACTCTCATAGTATTATGTGAAGAAGCTGTGTTCACCCATTCATCCATCTTTCCTTCCATTATTCATTCTCTGAACACTTATAACCATTTTCCTATGCCAGGACCTTGTGTAGGAGTGATGGGGACCATTGAGAATCACAACTAGCCTCGTCCTGCCTGTCTCTCAGGAACTATGGGATCCATAGGACACATGACATGGGCACAGGTTACTGCTCCTAGACATGTCACAGCACAAAGAAGAGTCAGAGGTGGGAGTTAGAAGAGCTCCATTGTGTCCACCTGTGGAGGTTGGGATGACTTTGTGGCAGGATGGCCAATGAGGTCGGTTATGCCAAAGGGGAAGGAGCAGGTTTACAGAGAAAGGGGGTGAGGACATCTCAGGTGGGGACCATATGGGCAGATACAGGGAGGCAAGAGCAAGTCTTGATGGACCAAGAGTTATGAGGGGGCACTATATGTAGACCTGGAGTGACAAGGAGCGGGTGAGAGGCAGGACAAGGGGGAAGGTGAGATGAAACAAGACGGTAGCTTTTCTGAAGAGACGATGTGCTTAGTGGGTGTCTTCTGGGTTGAACAGGACAAGAGGGCTCGGGACACCGGGGGAGGGCCCGACAAGAAGTTACACCCATGATGTGTCTGCTGTCTGTGGTTTCTCCATCCTTGTTCCTATTTGTCTGGACACCAGCTAGCCCCATTTTCTGTTTTCCTGTATCCCTACCTGCATTTGCAAAGGAAAAAAGGCTCCGAGCTGTCCACGGTGCCTTGGTTCCAGGGCCGTGTGAGGACAGCCCAGCACTTTCCTGGCTGGACAGGGGCTCTTGTGAGTCTCATCCTTTCCTGTTAATACTGCCTCCGCCACAGCTCTTGTTTCCCAGGAAATAAGGACAGGGTTTGGAACACTTTAGACATACTTTTTCCCTGTGGGCCCCAGGAAGGAACAGACCCTGAGTTTCAGGTGATTGTCTGCTAAGAGAAAATTCCTGTGAGCAGAAAAAGGGCAAATGCGAGAAGGGTCCTCTTTATTCAGGTGCTTTTCTGGTGATCACAGTCTGGTCACTGAGAACCAGGCCATAGGTTCAATGTCAGTTCCAGGAAAATAACTAACTCTTAAGGAGTTCAGTTACAAGTTGAGCTGGCACTGGGCCAAAATCAGTTCACAACTCAAGCAAACTGGGGATCTTCGGTTTGCTCTGCTTTCTCTCTGTAACAGTCTGATCACTGGGAATCAAACGGAAGGCTAGAGCCAGTTCCAGGCAAATAATCAACTCTCAGGGAGTTCTGTTACCGGTTGAGCTGCGTGGCAGTCCGTTAACTTTTACTGGGACAGCATGATCTAATTTTGACTAAACAGACCAATTTCAGTAGAAATAACCTCTTATCTCCAAAAGGATGTTAGGCGAAGGCCAGTGTTTTTGTCTCACACAAAAAAAGAGTAACTGAAAATATGTCTTCAAGAAGTTTTTTCAGTCATCTGCTTTCATCATTTTATTGAATCTCATTGCCTGACTAAGAAGACGAATTTCAAACAGGATAAATAAAAGTATTGGTAGACACCATGCAGTGTGTGGCCTGTTTCTGTGGTGAGGTCTGTCTCAAAGGGGCCAGTATTCAGGTGGGTCAGAGCGAAAGGATGGGGGTGGGGAGGAGATATTCGCTGGGAATGGGGGTGGCCCGTTATAGGGTTTGAGCCTGGATGGGTTTAGAGAGCAGGGAAGGGCAGGTCCAAAGGCGAAAACTGGAGACTTGAAAGAGTCCTGAGTGGCTCTGAGGACCTCCTGCCTCACAGGAAAATCTCCAGGGAGGCTGAGTCCACACTCTGGGTGGTTGGAGGGGACAATCCTTGACGCGAGGGAGGGATAGGGAAAGAGACCCGAGCAGAAATGACAGCCTAGAGGCTAAACTGGGGGAATACATAGGGCACAGAGAAAGCTTCCAAAGCAAAGGCTTCCTGATGTCTCCTGTTTGGTCGGAGAGGACCGCCTCCCCCCCTTCGTAAAGTACTGTCAGCACCTTCTCAGGTGGCTGGAATAGCCCTGAAATATTATACATGTTCCTCCTGATGGTGAAAAGTCTTGAAAACTAACCTGATCTGTGCATGTTCCTTCAACCGAATACACAATTTTTGAATCCTAATTGGTTTAACATCAAACCAGCGCTTTGAGGAAAATGGGGCAATAATGGGCATGCACATGGGACAATTTCAAGAGCACATTATGCTACAGAGGTCTTTATGTAACAAGAAATAAACCGGTGCAAATAGCTCTGACCCCTGGAGGAGGACCCTGACTCCACATGTACCCCAGGCATCCAGAGTCCTGGGCTCCCAACCCTCACCCCTTTCCTCACTTCCTTCAGCGCACCAAGCTCCAAGGACATCCGGCTCTTTATCCCCTTCCATCAGGCACCCCCAAACCCCCTGCCAGACTGCTCCTCAGCCTCCACTCAGTGCCTGGTTCGTGGACACTTACTCTCAATTCCCTAGGCATCTGGCTTTCTCACAGACTCAGGCGAAGCGGTCTTGCAGACTGGAAAGGGGATACTTTCCATTTCTGTGGAGGTCCCCTCTCTCCCTGGTCTGAGTGGGACACAAAAATCCCAGGCTGCACTCTGGACACAGCAACCCCTGGACTCTAGACCCTCACCCTTCCCCGTACACCCATGAGGCCCTACTTTCCCACCCTTCCTCCCAGGCTCGAGTTTCCTAATCTTCTCAAAGATCAGGTGCTACCCACTCAGACTTTCTTGCTCCCTGGAGTTCCCTCCCTGTCCCTGCTTCCTCTCTCTGCCCCCTCCTAGCCTCCACTCCCTGCTTCCCACCCCATCTGCCTGCCCCATCCCTCCTCACTCCCTACACTCCCGGCTCCCAAGTGGCCTCTAACCTCCCTCTCACCCTCCTCCTCTCTCCCAGGGTTGCAGTTAGCCAATTCCCCTGGGACCACCTACTCAGTCCTAAACCAGGCCCCTGGCCCCTGGGCATTAGTGCCTATGTGTCCCTCCCTCTACCTCCATTGAGGGACTCCCTTTCCTCCCTCCGTTTTCTTCATTTTTCCTATTTGCCCACCCCCATTCCTATGAGTGCTCACCCTACTATGGACACCCCAAATCACATGTTTGGTCCCAGTGTCTAGGGCACCCATCTGAGCCTTTAAGTACCTTATTGGTTCCTCTAAAAAGCCATCCAGCTTATTTATGAAACTCTTAGTGTTCCTGGCCTCTAGAAATGTTTAGGTAGTAAGTATAATTTACACCATCGTGTTCTTACATCCTTAGCCCCTATTAAACCTTAAATTTACAGTTCCCTGCTATACCACTTGCAGAAATCTGATTAATAAATGACACTTGAGGGCCGGCCGAGTGGCGCGGTGGTTAAGAGCTGGCTTGGGATGTGAGCGGCCCTGGTTCGGATCCCACATGTGGGGGACAGTGACACTGCCCTCAAAAAAAATAAAATAAAAATAAATAAAAATAATAATAATAAATAGCAAAAAAAAAAAATGATCTGTTAAAAAAAAAATTAAATGACACTTGATTCCTTCCAATGGAAAGTAGACAGGCCATATTAAATGAGGAAGGTAAATGGTTATGTCACCAATCTATGTGGAAGTCTGAATTCACCCAATCCTGGCCTATCGTATGCTTCTCTACAAACAACAATATATGGTATCTGGGAAGGGGACGTTTTTGTTGGGAAGGGTTAGAAAATTCTTGTGTCATACTAACTGAGTTCTATTGTAATGACACCAAGTTTATCGTAAATGCTATGGGAATACCGTATAATACTAAAATCATAGGCAAATTAACTTTGCCTGAGGTTAATAAAAGCCATGATAATACTGATACTGAAAATCCAATGTATTGGGAAATTGAAGTTAATCCTCCCTGTGAAGTCCTTTCTATGGAAATTAATTGGCCAAAAGGAAAATTAGAACTTCTAGATCATAAAATAATAGGGGGTCTTCATTCATCTGGCCAAACTTATCATAAGGTACAAAAAGCAGTAGATGAGGAAGGAAAACATATTATTCGCTTAATAAAAATTATGATAATGCGTGTAAAGATCTCTTTAGATGGCTAGGATGTGTATTCTCCTCAGACTCATACTTGTCTAATATTGGACATTTCTTGCTCCTAATCGGTGTTCCTGGTTTAATACTATTGCTCTAGGTCCAAGTTTGTAAATGTTACAATAGATGCAAAAACACAAAAGATAAGATTAACAGGAAAAATAAAACTCAGACCATAATAGCTTGAAGGCTCGAAATGATCCAGAATATATATATAAATGATCCAGGCATATAAAATCTGACTGACTGCTTCCCATTTGCTAATCTTTTCTTTCAAATAATTTGGCCTTGACTACCATCTAAGGTTACGGTCTTGTCCCACTCCCAATTGTCCAACATTCAGCAAGACAAAGGCTGACACTAAGACTTCCCAGAAATGAGCCTTTCCAGCACCGTGCGACCACACTATTCAACCAAAAGGTTGGTCATCAGTGCATCCTTCAGGCTGATTTATGACAAAGAGGGGAAGTGTGGACAGAGAAAGGGCCACATATTAAACCTCACAAAATCGGAAAATTGAAAATAACCACAGAAGATAGTTTGAACATAAAACATTGCTAACTAAAAGCAAGTTGTGGCTGGTAGTCACATCCTTGACCTGTAGTTTCCTTGAAAAATGTCAATCTTTTTTTTTTTTTTTTTTTAAGATTTTATTGGGGAATTGGCGGAGGGGAACAGCGTTGGGGAATTGGGAAAGGGGAACAGACAAGTTGCTGTCTTTTTGTTCTTCAGTCTAGTTGCGGAGGATGTTGCTTCACTGTTGGTATCGTCATTGCGCTCTTCCCGGATGAGGCAGATTGGTCGCTGGCCTCTGGATGTTGCTCATCGCGGCTATTGGCAGCTCACGCTTGGCTGCCAGCCGCTCACGCTGGCTGCGGGCCACTCACTGCAGCCTATGGCAGCCCACTGCAGCAGGGGCTGCAGCCCACACCATCACCGGGGCTCGCACAGCCCAGCTCCAGGTGGAGCTGTTGTTAGCTGTAGAGGGCAGTGTCACTGGCCCTCATGTGGGATCCGAACCGGGGCCGCTGGCATCCCAAAACCAGCGCTTAACCAATGCGCCACTCTGCCGGCCCGACAAATGTCAATCTTAATTGAGTCTGTCTGTCTTCTTTTTCCGTCTAACATAACATACCCTTGCAATATCAGAGTAATCTCTTTTTCTGGCCCCCACCCCCCAGTGGGCAAAACCCACCACACCAGAGCGGGAAACTACAAAATCCCTCATTGTAATATTGCTCCCCAAATACCATCTCTGTGTGCTGTAAAATGCTGTTAACTATCTTGTACCCACCAATGTAAAAGAAGTGTGTGTCTCTCCATTTTACTTTTTATCCAGTCCCAGAGATTTCCCTGCTTTGCTTTCTCCCACCACTTTAATCTACAACCAATGGATTTCGTGTAACTTTCCCCCTTTGATTTTCATGTATAAAATAAGTTGCAAAAGACCATTTTCCAGAGCATTTTTTTTGATCAGTTGAGACTTTGCTTCCCAGCCATTGTCCTCAGTTTAGCTCAAGTAAAGTTTGTAAGCTTTCTCTTAGGTTGGATGTTTTTTTCGTTGAGAATCCTATGGAAGAATTTTTATAAGGTTGAGCTGGTCTTTCTTGAAAGTTCTGTCGAGTTCACTGATAAAAACTTCTGGGCTGGGTATTTTTCCTTTAAAAATTGTTCATATGGAAAATTTCAAATATATACAAAGAGAATATGTATACCAACACACAGAAATTAACTCCAGTTTATTATACTAGAGAGAATAGTGTAGTGAATCCCATGTTCCCATCTACAGCTTCAAAAATATTAACTACTGACAAACCTTGTTATATCTATTCCTCTTCTGCTCCACCCACTGGGTTAACAATCAGAAATCGTAAGTTATTGTTTGTAAGCACTTCTGGATGTACTTCTAAAACTGAAGGTGCCATACCTCCACTAAAAAAATCAACGACCTTGAAGACAGATCAATAGAATGTACTCCTTCTGAAAAATAGAGAGAAAATACACTGAAAGAACGTGAATAGAGTCTCAGCTATCTGTGAGACAGTAACAGAGGGAGGTATATTTGTACCATCGGAGTACCAGAAGTAGAAGGAAAAAAACACACAAACGTGCTCTGAAAAAGAATTTGAGGAAATAATGGGTCAAGAAGGTGAGTGCATCCCAAACAGGACAAACACAAAAATCAACACAAAAATCCAACTAAGACACAGAGCAAAATTGTGAAAATTAAAGACAAGGGGAAAATATCTTCTAAAAAAGCTAGAGAGGGCTGGCCGAGTGGCACATTGGTTAAGAGCTGATTTTGGGATGCCATCAACCCGGTTCGGATCCCACGTATGAGGGCCAGTGACACTGCCCTCTACAGCTAACAACAGCTCCACCTGGAGCTGGGCTGTGTGAACCCCGGCGACGGTGTAGGCTGCAGCCCCTGCTGCAGTGGGCTGCCATAGGCTACAGTGAGTGGCCAGCAGCCAGCATGAGCAGCTGGCAGCCAGCGTGAGCTGCCAATAGCCGCAGTGAGCGACATGCACAGGCCGGCGACCGATCTACCTCATCCGGGAGGAGTGCAATGATAATACCAACATGGGCCAGTGAAGCAACATCCTTAGCAACTAGACCGAAGAACATAAAAAAAAAAAAAGGACAGCAACTTGTCTGTTCCCCTCCCCCAATTCCCCAATAAAATCTTTAAAAAAAAAAAAAGCTAGAGAAACATAACGCATTACCGATTAAGGAACACTAATTTAAATGACAGTAAATTTTGAATTTGAAAACATAGAGGCCAGAAGGAAGTGGCACAGTATTTTCCAAGTGCTCAGAGAAAAGAACTGTCAACTATGAATTCTGTGTCTGGCAAAATTATCCTTCAGGAGCGAATGGGGAAATGAGGAAATTCTCTGATGAAGGAAGACTATGAGAATTTGTTGGCAGCTGACCTACCCTGAAAGAATGGCCAAAGGAAGGAATATACAATTCATTCTTTTTTTGTCACTTGTGCTTGGTGTCATATTTAAAATCTAACCAAATTTAAAATAACTGCAATCCAACAGAGTATGTTCTCAGACAATAATAGACTCAAGCTAGAAATCCATAAATGACAACAGGAAAATCTCTAAAAAACATTTGGAAAACAAATAACTGATTATTAAGTAAACAATTGATTATTATTTTTTATTTTTATTTTTATTTTTTTGATGATCAACATGGTTTAATGACAGGAGATTGGTTAACATAACACATCAGTACATTAAATGTGAAAGCAGCATACAATCATCTCAAAGATTACCTTTTGGCATCTGATAAAATTCAGTTCCCTTTAGTTTTCTTTTTTAAATCCAGGAATATAAAAACGACTTCCTCAAAGTGATTTAAACTATTTTAAACTAAAAGTCAACATTATACTAGTGAATATGAAAAGCATTTCCATTAAAATCAGGAATAAAAAGTTGTATGATCCTCACTCTTAGTTATTAATGTTCTAGAAGTTCTGATTTAAAAGAGAAATAACCATTATTGGTGGATAACACAATTCTCTACCTAGAGAGCTCAGGAGTATCAATTAACAAATTAAGTTCATTGATTTTAAAATGTCAAAAAAAAATTTAAAACATAGCATTACCACTACATGTTACTAGGTACTGTAAAACAGGAAAAGATATACACAATTAAGTCAAAGGTTCAAGTGCACAAGACCATAAACTGCAAAAGTACAGTTTACTATGAAAAAAACTTCTGAAAAATGAGAAATAATAATGGTATTCTAAAGAACTAGAAAGTAAGTTCCATGAGATTAGAAGTTTGTTTTATTCTCTGCTATATCCATAGAATCTAGGAAAGTGCCTAGTTCACAGTAGGCACTCAACAGGCATTTGATGAATGAATAAATGAAAAGCATCAGCATACAATACTCCTTTAGATCAAATGTGATCGGCCAACAGATGATAGTCTAAGAACTGTTTATTACAAGTCCACAGTAAGATAAGAAAGTTGCCCCACAATGTGAGCCAACTGCATCACTATGCATACCATTTAATTCAGCTTTTATCAGAGAAAAGGATCTCAATGAAGGAAGCTGAGGACTGGTTTACAATCTGACTCAAACTACTTATAAAAGACCAGTGACAATGAGTTCACATACTGGCTATGCTGGGTGGCACTGCTTTAGACTAAATTTTGGGAGTTGAAATGAGAGGAAAAAACCACTAATTTCAAAGATTTTGTAAAAAATAATGTCTGGCTACTGAAATGTGGTCAAAACTAGGTCACTATCTTTTAAAGGAAGCGTATTAAAAATATAAACAAACAATTTTAAGGATAAGCTCTATTTGTCAGGTTCTAATCAGGAAATTTAGACATCCTAGTGGTGTATAAATGAACGAAGTCTGTATACTTTCAAAGGAGTCTGTGATGAATGATCACAGAAATTAAGGCACATAAAGAAGTTATGCTCTAAATTAATATAAACAATTTAACTATATACTTCATTCATTAAAGTGGGTCTAATATTGTAGTGGCACCTCAAATATAAAAGTGAAACAAAGAACTGAGTCAGTCGTAGTTTAAAAAATGAGGAATATGGGGCCGGCCGAGTGGCGCATTGGTTAAGCGCTGGTTTTGGGATGCCAGCAGCCCCGGTTCGGATCCCACATGAGGGCCAGTGACGCTGCCCTCTGCAGCTAACAGCAGCTCCACCTGGAGCTGGGCTGTGCGAGCCCCGGTGATGGTGTGGGCTGCAGCCCCTGCTGCAGTGGGCTGCCATAGGCTGCAGTGAGTGGCCCGCGGCCAGTGTGAGCGGCTGGCAGCCAAGCGTGAGCTGCCGATGGCCGCGGTGAGTGACATCCAGAGGCCGGCGACCGATCTGCCTCGTCCGGGAGGAGCGCAGTGACGATACCAACAGTGAAGCGACATCCTCCGCAGCTGGACTGAGGAGCGAAAGGACAGCAACTTGTCTGTTCCCCTTCCCCGATTCCCCAACGCTGTTCCCCTCCGCCAATTCCCCAATAAAATCTTTAAAAAAAAATAAAATAAAATAAAAATAAAAAAAATAAAAAATGAGGAATAAGGTAGAAAGAGTAAAAATAATACTAATACACAGCAGAGAGGCTCTGGAAAAGTGAACTGAGCTCATATGCAGAAGACCAGGTATATATAGTATGTAATTCTGAACCCAAACCTAACCTACTACTACACATCCTGGAGCAAATTACCTCATCTCTGCTCTTCAGTTTATTCTTGAGTAAATAAGAAGACTGCCCTAACCAATTTCTAAAGACTCTCAGATTGTCCATTCAGTCTAAGTGATTAATACCACCCAGAATCCAGTTTCTAAATAGATAGGTGGACCTACAAAAATATGTTGAGATCAATTCTATCTATAACCCTATAAGTCAAACTAATTTAAAAAGAATAGACACCTACCTATCTCCTACGTAAATGACTTATGTAATCTCATTCAATCCACATAAGAAACCTGAGATGACTACTGTTACTTGAATTTATAAACAAGAAAGAACTCACTGCAATATAAAAAGAGAATTAATGAGATTCATTCATGTTTGTATGATTCCACCATACCATCCTTTCTTCTACAAACCATATATACAATTTTCTAAAAGCAGTAGAGGTTTCAAGTAAATCAGAGACACTCTAACAGAATGTTACACCTAAAAATGTTTTTCAAGCAGCTAAAATGAAGAAGAAACTAAATGTAGTCAGAGAATAATGGGAATGGTATACCTTTAGTTCTGAAGTTAATAATAAGGAAATGAAATAAATACTTGATACATGATATAAAAATGTTCAGAACCTTAAAGAAACATATTTGAATTTCAAATATGGACATGTAATATGAAGATAATTATCAATGCCCCCATATTTCCTACCTCTTCCATTTTGAAGACTTCTGACCTCTTCTCAAATTAACAACTCCCATAGAGACTGCCCTCCTAAACTACTGTGTCCTGCTATGAACACAACTTCCTCTGTAGTCTATTAAATTCAATACCTACTAGGTGCCTAATAGGTACAAGGTACCGTAAAACAGGAAAGTAAAATAATCTCTCTACTCATGAAGCCTACATTGGAGAATAGAGATGGATAAGTAAACAGATCCGTGTAACACAGAAAAAGAAGGACTTTTATAAGAGTATAGCACCAGGTACCACAGCACACAGAAAGGCCACTAACACACTGGACAGGCCACGGAAGACTTCCAGGAGGATGAGCTGTCCACCCTAATGCTTCTATTTTGTTACATTTTCTATTTCTCTAGCTCTCGTAATTACTACTTTTACTCTACTTAATTTTATACTTCACTGAAATCTCCAAACCCTTCTCCTCCTCCTTCTACAAATTGATCAATTCCTTCATATTTTCCATTCCATCCCTCCCACCAGCCTAGGCTCAGTGATCAGAACCTCCTAACACCTCAAATTTCAATATTATTCTGCCACATCTGCCCTTTCAATCCCTAAATCAACCCAATCATCTTTTGTTTCCAGGCCTAAGCTCAGTAGCTGAGCACTGCTATAGAAAATTATCCAGCCTTGCTGTTAGGGGCCTTGCAAATGCTGGCTAAGCTCAGCTGAATCCTTGATACCTTAGGCTACAGCATATTCCTCCTCAGCTTTCTCGCTCTAGCCCCACCTCTGCCATTATAAACCTCACCACTCTCCTCAAGCTTCCCTACCTCCCAGCCTTGCCAGCTCCGGCCAGTGGCCTTGCCTGCTTCTCCAAAATGTTATGAATGATAAGTAGGCAAAGCTAAAAATATTATTTCAGACATTCTTTATGGGAAGAAAAATTTTTGTGTGTGTACTGAACCCAGCAACCTAACTAAAATTCCGAACACTATTTCATTGAGAAATAGATTCAGTCCCAAACAAAGGACTTACAAATAAACTGTGACCTGCTACCTGACAATTTCAGCTATTAAAAACACAGGCAAGAACCTGAACTAAAAAGTAAACTCAACTCTCAAAGATGAGTAAGTTTATGACCGAAGGTTTTCAAGTGAGAAAGTGTATCAGGCTTTGTGAGCTTATGAACTCTCATTTTAGATACAAAATCTAATAACTTTCATTACTAGAGTATCCTTGATTGGAAGCAGCATTCAAGAAGGGGGGAGGAGAAACACTGCCAGAGTATGACTCAATGACAGCAACAAAAACAGCAGCTATAAAAAATTAAAACTGGTCTTTTGTTTCCAATCATGCTCACCATTCAAACATGAGACAATAAATCATGCTCTGTAATTCTGCTGCAAAGCTCACAGACTTCGCTGCACTTCTTCCACTACTTGAAGTGGCGGTAGACATTGGGCTCGCTGCAGTAGTATTCATCTCTGCTTTAAGAACACTTGTAGGCACGGCTGCGCGTCCCGCGTGGAGAATGCGGGGGTAGAGATGGTGCGGTGTCTGCTGCTGCGGCCCGGGACACGCTTGGATAGGGGAGGGGTGGGAGGGCTGAAAGTGTAGAAAGGGGAAAGGTGGTTCGGCTGCAGCGAGGGGGGAGGCGGGGGGCGCAAGATGGCGTGAGCCCGACTCTCGGTGGGGCGTGAGTTACAAAGACCCGGAGGGAGCAGTTCAGACGCCCCCAGCACTAGCTGCGCGAGCGCTGGCGCCTGATTATTTCTAAATAATCAATGGGTCAAAGAGGAGTCTCCGAGGAAATTTTTTAAAATGCACACTTAAATATGCTAAATAAAAATGAAAAAAACAAACACACAAACAAACCCAAAAAACAAAACCCACCCTTAGTTGCATGTAATTTATGCAGTGCTGAAAGGGGATATGATACCACTAAATTAAGAAAGAGGAAATACCTCAAATGAATCATAAGGTCTGCCGACAGGAAACCAGAAAACTGGAAGCAAAATGAACACAACTCAAGGCAGGGAACACAAGTGATAAAGATAAGAGCACGCAGGTTTACCTCACAGTGCGGAACCTGAGTGGCCAGACTGGATCTCAACTCCTGCAAAAGGCAGGGCTGAGTCTGCAGGGTCAGAGTTGCTTCTGTGGGTGGGGCATGGATGGGAATGAGGAAGATGGGGTTGACTCTGAGAACCCCAGTCTTTTAGCTTGCACTGGGGGTCACAGGCAGATGGAGGAGTCCTCAAGTGTTGGGTTCTACCCTGGGAGTTTCGTCTTCATGCCCCACTTGTATCAGGCAAGACCATTCCCTCTGCTGTGAAAGATGGGCAGAGGACAAAGGCCCTGACACCAAGTCTGTGCTCATCCTGGGGGACTTGGGAGTGGAGCCCAGGGTATCAGCTCAGCCCTGCTGCCTGGGCAGGAAGGTTAGCTCAGCTGGGGCTTAGGGAGCAGATGCTGTGCTTAGGTGCTCCAGGCTGGGCAATGGGGGTGTGTCCAAGGTCAGGCACCCAGGGTCAGAAGTTCATCATGAAAAGCTTCTTCTGTGTTGTAGGCAAACCAGTGGCCTGACCCTCAGGGCCAGGGGGATTCCCTGGGAGGCAGGAGCAGGCTAATGTCCAGACAAGTGCAATAGGCTCATGATTTATAAATTAGAGCAGAATCGCGTTGTCCCTATAATGAACTTCTCCCTCATTGTGTCATTCTCCAGAAGAATAGAAATGAACGGCCTTTCCAGCCATCCTTTCTCATAGAGTCCCCCCCGCTGCAGCCCCTGGCAGGAGCGTCGCTGAGACACTGTCCATGGTGCTGACGACCGCCTGCTATCCAAGGGCTGGTGAGCAGTGATCTTTGACCTGTGAGTTATGCCTGGTTTCTTTTCATTCCTAACAACTGAGTATCACTAACATGGAGGAGGTGGAGAGGGCTTCTAGGAGTGTGGAACAGCCTCTGTCTCCATCCCTTAAGGGCTTGGGGGTGTTGTGGCTGTCACTGTGGGAACTGACTCCACAGTCAGCATGACCAATAATTCCAGGCTGCCCACGTGCAGTTTGTAGCGAGAGAAGATGATGAACATGGCCTTGACAGGCGTGGTTGACAGGCGTGGTAGACAGAACAAGGGCCCCTCAAAGATGCCCACATCCTCATCCCCAGGGGCTGTGAATCTGTCGACTGCCAAAGGAAATATACAGAATCAATGAAGGATCATGTGCTTGGGAGATTATGGTGGTTTGTGTGTGTGGTGCCTTTATAACCATAAATGACATTTCCTTCTAAGTCTAAGAGAGACGGAGGAGAGGCAGAGCCAGAGAAGAAAATGTGATAACGGAAGCAGAGCACAGGGAGACTTCAAAATGCTACACTGCTGTCTTTGAAGATGGAGGAAGGGGCCACAAGCGAAAGAGTGCAGGTGACCTCTAAACTCTTGAAAAGGCAAGGACACAACACTCCCCTAAACCTCCAGAAAGAACCAACCATGTCAACACCTCGGTTTGTGTTGTCTGACCATGCTAAGTTAGTGGTAACTTGCTACATCTGCATAGGAAACTAAAGAGATGGGTCACCTTGTCTATCCCAACCTTGTGTGCATTGGGATGAGGAGTAACTTAGAGCTAAGTTGTGATGTGAGACTTTACCCATCTCTCATCTCACTGACAAACAGTTGGGCTATGGCAGGACATCCTTGTGAACTGTGGGCTCTGTGCCTCAGTGTTGGAGCAGCTTTGTTTGTGTGAATGTGGGCACTCTGATCTGAGTGATCCTAAGTGGGAGCAGCACCCATCCTGGGGCCCTCAAGGAAAGACTGAGAACTGCTGGCCCAGGTTTGTGGAGGGGGATGCAGGTGAGTCCCAGGTGGGAGAAGGTCCATGGGGCAGGTGCAGGAGGCGATACTTTGTCCTGTTGCCATGGGAGCCTGAGTTAGGTGGGGTTGGGCGACTCCTCACCCTCTTATCTGGATGCTCATCTGTGAGGAGGAGGCCTGTTTCAACGAGACCCATGTCAGGGAGAAAAACAGAAACTGATGGAAAGTGGGGGGCTAGAGGTCACGGACAGTGCCAGGGAAGGCCTTGCTCAGGGCATGAATTCTGGGTCCTCCCCACCTTGGTTACTATGACAGTCTCTATCTGTGTCCCCCAGAGGTAAAGATGTCCTGAGGGCTGGTCTTTGGAACAGAGCAGAAACCCTGGGACCGGGCTCAGAAGCCTGGATCCTGGGTTTGGGGACAAACATGTTCATTTGTATGGGCACATGTCAGGGCCATGAGGATCTAAGTTAGGAAGGCCAAGACACTGGAGGAAAGGGGAGGCCCCCACCCAGAGTCGTGGCCTTTGTGCAATGACACCAAAGAAGACTCCTTGTACATCTTTCTGTGGACATGAGATCACCCCATTCTGTGCTCCTGAGACCCAGTGCACATGTGCAAAGGGGCAAACTCTGGGAAGTATCCATGGCCTGGTCCCCAGGGCAGCGTGACGACATCTGAGTACTTGGCTGGATCACAGCCCGTATATCTGCCTTTGCTTTCTGCATGGTTCCCCCATTAACATGATCTCTCCATCCCCACAACCATCCCCCTCCTCTCTCCCAGAGAACAAGAAGGGATTTGGGATAACTTAGAGATAATGTTTTCCCTGTATGACTGGAGAGAAAGGACCCAGCATTTCAGGTGAATTTCTGCAAAAAAGAAGACCCCATTCATGAAAAAGAGCAAAGAAGGGTAAGGTCCTCTTTATTCAGATCAGTAAGGTTTTCCACGGTGGGTCAGAAGCCTGATCATTTTCCCTGGAGCCCCCACTTTCCGGGATTCGGAGCATTTGACCTGGTTCATTCAGGGCTCAGGGTGGCCAGTTGGGGTCTTCAGTAATCAGGAGGGTACTCGGCCTGGGCCCAGGTCCCTGAATATCCTTGGGGCTCAGGTCTGGTTCTGTGGCTCAGGCTCCAGCTCCTGACGCCACCCAGCGCCTGGGGCCTCAGGTGGGCCCCTCCTCAAGGTCCTGAAGGAGCAGGTCCCAGAGGAAACTAAGAAGCCACGTCTGCTTTAGGGACAATCCGGCAGTAAATGTCTGTGTTGGGCTTTAGTAATTCCTGTAAAACAAGAGCCCTCTGAGCCCTGTAACCTTCTCAGAACTTGTGCAGCTTCTCCCAGGCTGTGGGGCCTGACTGTGCTGGGGGGTTTCTGTCCCTGAGCCCCTCCCTCTCTCACCACCTCGTTTCCCCTTTATGCTGCTGTTTGCTGAACCTGGAAGCACAGCCAGGGTTGGGCTGGGGGCAGTTCCTGGGCCCCCATGCGCCTGCGAGTCAGAACATTCATCATCCACACTCACCTCATAGATGGGAACGACTGTCGTGGGGCCAGGTAGGGGGGCCTGTGTAGGGGGTGGGGGAGATCAGGTGTCAGGGGTCAGGGAGCGAGGGTCATTTCTCCACAGAAGTGAGAGCTCTGCCTCCAAAGCAGCCATCTCCACACCTGTAGATCTGTACCCCAATCCAGGTCCATGCTGTGCCCCCCACACCCTTGTTAGCTCGGAACCCCTGACTGATGCTCCCAACACCCACTCTGTTCCTGGCTGGACTCCAGGGTTCACCTAAGGCTGACCAAGGGGATCAGGGCAGTCTCAGGACAAGGTGTGTGATCCTGCTCCTGAAACAGGGTCCCCATCCAGCCAGGGCGGGACTCCCTTTGTCCTGGCTGTTTGTGCTGTGCGATTGAATAGTCTCTTTGCCTTGAATCTGTGCCGCCAGGACCTGGGGTGAAGTGATGGGGAGGGGTGGGGCTTACCTGGGAGATGGAGGTGCCAGAGGGACCATGGCCTAGGAGCAGAGACAGGAGTTAGCACCCAGGGCCCATCCCGCCAGGGAGGCCTAGGTTCCTCAATGCCCACAGAAACAGCAGAGAAGAAGCATGTAATCAAGAGAGACCCTCTGGCATTTTAGGGTCCAGTGAGAGTGAATGATGACTCATGACACAGCTCCACGTCAGAGATAACTGGCTAGTTGGAGTCCACTGTGCTGAGTGGTTGAAGCCCAGGGAATGAACACTCAGAGCCCTGGGAGGAAAGACTAAAGAAGCAATACTGTGGGTCAGGCCCAGGGCTCCCAGCTGATCCCAGGCTGAACAGACACTCACCAAGTTTGGATATTGGGGGCCGGTGCTCTCTGGGGTCATGCAGGCCACTGTCCCTAGGAAAGGTCAGGCTTATTTGTCAGGGGTGCAGGGAGAAGTCACAGCTTTGGTGTCAGAGCAGGGGACAAGGAGGGCCTCCTTTCCAAGCAGGGTGTGGAGACCTCTCCACCAATGCTGTTTCAGAGGGGGGAGGGCCCAGGAAAAGGGAACTGACAAAAAGCCTTAAGAATCCACCTCTGACCTGGGCCCTGGGGGGAAGGGCTCACAGGCAGATGGGGGTCCAGGGGGAAGTTGCCAAAGTAGGGACTGAGCACCCAGGAAAGGAAGTGAACAGCGAAGGCCTGACTGAGCGGAAGGGTCAGGTCCCAGAGGGGAAAGCAGTGCCAGCTGTGTGTGCAGGACACTAGGGAGCCCTGTGCATGTTGCAATTGGACGAATGCGGTGTCCCTGCTGTGGCCAGACCTGCCCTGCAGGCCACTAGCACGGAAATGTGACAGTGGCCTGCCTCTGTCTCCATCAGCCTGGGGAAGAGGCATAAAGGACACCCAGGACTTGCTGTTCTGGCTGGGTTGTTTCTTCATTCACACATCGGAGGCTGTGGTTACAGATCCCCCAACATGGGGGCTCTTAACTTCACCAGCCTGTGCAGGCTCTTCTACTCTGCTGGAAGACCTTGGCCAGGACCACCTTCAGATGCTCAGGCAGCAGCAGATTCCCCTTACCGGGGTGGGGTGACTTCAATAAACAACAGGAGGTGTCAGTTTACTCAGCACTTACTACCTGCCAGCACCCCTGTCTGATCATAGAGTGAACCAGGACGATCCTGAGGGGACAGTTCCTTATTTGTGCCTAATGTATTGATGAAGAAACTGTTGAGGAGACTGCCCAGGTCAGCAGCTGATGAGGGAGGAGCTGGATGGAGTGAGGAGAACATCCACGGGCAAGTTGGGGGGCTGTGGGGAGCCAGCCCAGGATCCCAGGATGGGGCCTCCTGCTTCCTGGACTAGGGGCAGCCAGGGGTGCAGGCATGGTTAGGGTGGAGGAAATGCCATGGTACCTTCTAGTCCTCCTGAGGAACAGGAAACACCCCAGGGCGGCCGCCAGCACCACCCCGACCAGGACCCCAATCACGATGCCAGCAAATGTCCATGGAGAGCTGCCTGGGCTGGATTTTCTGGCTGAAAGGGGAAGGGAAATGGGGAGGGGTGAAAGCCCAAGTCCATTTAGGGGAAACTAGGAGGGGACCTGCAGCAGGGAGGGCCTGGTTAGGGAGGAGGAACTGTCCCCAAGTCTGTGTGCGGTTTGTGAGTGTTGTCATCACAACTTCCCCAAACCGCCACTGTGGGTTCTTGCATCATTTTGTTTCTCACATTTGAAACCTTGGATTTGTTGTAATTCTGCACAGTCTCCTACACGTACCAGTCCCACCTGCTGTTCATTTCCCTCTTTACTCCTCTTTTCTCCTCACATTATGTCTCTCCCCTGTGTTTCTTCTTTTCCTTCATTATTGACAGTCTAAGAGAATAGGCTTGCCTGTCATCTCAACACTGATTAGTAATGAGAATGGTATTTGACTGTTTTCCATGGTCTGACTATGTTCAGTGCTCTGTAATGACCAGGCAGTGTGGGAAATACCTTAGATTCATGTCACCTGATCCTTCTATCCCCATAAGTGTTGGGGTGTCATTCCCATTGTGCACAAACAGAATCTGGGACGTGAGGTGCCTTATAAATCCTTGGAGGTCACAGAACTGGCAAGTGATCAACAACATTTTCACCAAGTTCTGCCTGACATTCCCAGCTAATAACAACGGCGTTCCTAAAAATGCTACTTGAGAGCATTAACTGAGCCTAGACTCTGTGTATGACCCTAAGGGCTTTTTTTAGTCTCATTTACCACCTAACAAACACCGTCACAACAGCCCTAAGTTTCACTGTTCTATTCCTGCTTACAGACGAGGAAACCGAGGCTTAGGTCGTTGAGGGTCTTGCCCGAGGTCAGACAGCTGCTGCACATCAGGACCAAGATGGTAACGAGAGTCTAATTCTGGGGTTCTTACCCCTGCTGATCGACAGGCTCAGAAGGAGGCTGCCACCTCCTCAAGGCTTGCATCCACCTCTCACCTCCTGCCCATAAAATATACATGTGAGGAATTGGGACAGGTCACTCACTGATCACATCCAGGCTGATTCAGGCACTTTTTCTGGAACTAATGGGGTTGGAGACGATCACACTGATATTCGCCAGTGTCCTCACTCCTGACAGGGTCTGTCTATGGTGAGGGGGCTGCTGTCCTGGGAAAGCTTCATCCTCTCCATGAGCCACAGACTCTGGTCACTGCAGAATCACTGGTGAAGATCCCAGTGTCATTTGAAATTCACAGTGCAGGTCAGGACCACAGCGTCCCTCTATCCTGTGACTGGTTTTGCTGCCTAGGAGGTGGTGCTCTCTCACAGGCTCTGTGGACAGAGGAGGTGACTGGCTGAGAGTGGCCCAGGACCATGCTGCTTCCTCAGAGATGTCGGCCACTGGCATTCCATCATAAGCTGTATATAGGTCACAGAGGATGACCCTGACCTCTGCAGAAGGACAAGTGTCTTTGTTCAGGAGATATATGTGAGGAGAGGGCTGCACCTCCTCGTGACCCTGGATCACCCTAGGGTGATCCCTGACCTGTCCCCCTGGGCATCTCTGTAGTATCAGCACCGGGAACCCCTTCTCAGCCATGTGTCCAGCATCTTCATCGTCAAGTGGAATTTTTCCCTCATGAACTTTACTGATCCTTTCCTAGAACTTTCTTTGACTTCAAAAAAGATCAGGTCCTGCTCCTCATACGAACTTCCGTGTCTGCTGGGAAAGGCAGGCTTTCCAACTCTATTCATCTCTGGGGCCAAGGGAACTTTACAGAAAGTATGGGACGGCCTTGACCTCTTGTTAAATAATTTATTAGGCAATGAAGATGGCAGAACCCAGTTCCATTACCTTGGACCTGGAGATGTTCCACCTGAAGGATTTCTCAATCTGAGTAGGACTCTACTTACGTGTCTGTGGACTGAATGTCACTGTGAAGGAAATAATTTATTAGGGAATGAGGACAGCCTTGCCCAGTCCTTGTAACGTTAGGAATGGAAGAGTTTCTAATGTAAACAGTTGGCACTTTGCAGAGGACTTTTTGTTGTTGTTGTTTAGCTGAGCTATCCTCCACCTCTTGGCAGCTCAGCAGCAGCTCAGCTCGGGCTGGGCATCGAACTGCTCTTGCTCAGAGCTCAGCTCGCACTTTTGAGCGAGCTTTTAACCAACTGAGCCACTCGGCCGGCCCTTGTAGAGGACTTTTACTTCTGAATCTGTGGATTGAATATCATGAGGAAGGAAACCTTTAGATTAGTGGTTACTTACCATTTAAATAAATACTGGCACTCTTAGGAACAGAAAGAAAGTACTGAAACATAATAAAGGCCTTGTATGAAAGCTAGCCTCATCCTCAGTGGTGAGACACTGAGAGCTTTTCCTCTAGACGAGGAAGAAGACAAGGATGCCACTTTCACCACCTCTACTCACCACAGTACAGAAGTCCACGCCAGAGCAAATTGTCATGAGAAAAGAAATACAATACATCCACATGGGAAAGGAAGGAGTACAATTATGTCTGCTCACAGATGGCACACACTTCTATGTAGAAAACCTAAAGATTTGACACACACACACACACACACACACACAGACACACACACACACACACACTGTTAGAATAAACAAATTCGGCAAATTTGCAGGATTCAAAATCAACATACAAACAAAATTAGTTGTTTTTCTACACACTAACAATGAAGTATCAGAAAAGGGAATTAAGAAAACATTCCATTTATAATAACATAAAAAAATAAATTATTTAGGAATGGGCTTGACCAATGAAGCAATAGACTTCAAAACAGAAAACTAAGAAACATTGCTGAAATAACATAAAGAAGACAAATGGAAAGAATCCATGCTTATGCATCTGAAAACTTAATATTGTTAAGATGATGATACTACTCAATGATCCTTAGATGCAATGCAATCCCTATTGAAATCCCCATGAAATATTTTGCTGAAGTTAAATTTTCCAAAATTCACATGGAATCGCAAGGAAGCTCAAATAGCCAAAATCATCTTGAAAAGGAACAAAGTTGGAGGACTCTCATACTTTCTGATTTCAAAACTAACAGCAAAAGTACAGTAACTAAAAGAGTGTGGGTTTGGCATAACTACATACATATAGATGAATGGATATTATAGAACTCCCCAAATAAACCCTAGCCTATATGGTCAAATGATTTTTTGACAAGTTTGCCAAGGCCATTAAATGGGGAAAATTTCTATTCAAAAAATGGTCATGGGAAACTGGATATCCACATCAAATGAACACTGGTGGACCCCTGCCTTTACCATGTACAGAAATGAACTGAAAATGGATCAAAAATCTAAACATGAGGGTCAAAGTATAAATGTGGTAGAAGAAAACAGAGAAAACCTTCTTGAAGAAATTGGATTTGCCAATGATTTTTTAGACATGGCACCAAAATCAGAAACAAAAAAAATTGGTTTACATCAAAATAGAAAACTTCTGTGCATCAGAGGACACAATGAAGACAGTGATGGCAACCCACAGATTGGGAGTAAATATTTGCATATCATGTCTGCAATTCAACAACAACCAAAAGGATCTTGACCCCGAGGACCCTTCTTAGTTCCCCAGCTGCAGAGCCCCCTCCATTACATGGGACTTTCTGGGGCTGAGAGAAACCCCTCCTCACATTCCAGGCTAGACCCACATCGGCCATGAGAAATCGGAGCGCGAGGGGAGGGTGGATCTGCACATGTGTAGCGGGAGGGTTCAGGGAAAGGTATGGGATTTGCCTGTCACACTAGCAAATGGAAATAACTTCTCAAGACTCTTTTCTGCAAACCAGACAGACCTTCACCCGAGAGCTAGTGCCGACGGTCCAGAAAACAATTTACCAGAGACTGTGATAGTCCTGACTGTGGTTGTAGTGAGGCCAGTGACAGAGTTATGGACGAGGCAGGTATAAGTTCCACTATCATTCGCTGTGCTACTGGTGAAAAAGAGCTTTGGTGTGGGTTGCTTGGGCCTCCCATTGATAAACCAGGAATACTGTGCAGGAGGGTGAGTCTGCATGGCAGGAGAGGCTGAGGTTGGCCCCGGAATGGTAATGGGTGTCTGGGGGGGGAAATGGTGGGGGAATCCGGGCCATCTGCAGCAAACAGCACAAAGGCACATGTGATATAATCAGAGGAAAGGGGATACGCCTGTCTGTTTAAGGGACACACTGTCCTTCTGAGCTGGGTCACCATCTTGTTTGAAAAAGTCCCAACCATAACTCCCTGTGTTCACTGATCCTGAGTCTGAGACATTAACCAGTTTCCTCCATGAGAGGTTATTAACCCCGATCCTCTCAGGACAGGAGTAGCCTGTCCCCTCCTAGTCTCAGCTCAAGGCTAGGCCTTCCCTCATTTGCCTGGGAAAGGAAGCGATGACTAGTTTGGGTGTCCAGGGGTGAGGGTCATGTAATTGGACCTGAGAGGGAATGACGTTGCCTGTCCTCTTGCAGCGTGGATTTGGGCGGGCAGCCTGGGCCAGGGAGGTCAGAAGTTACTCACAGGAAACATTCAGGTAGAGTGGGTCACTGCGGCTGGCACTTGCTGGGTTCCGGGATTCACACTCATAGGGTCCTATGTCACTCCTTGTCACACGGAGTAATGTGAGGGTCCTGTTGTCCTTGGACAGCTCCAGCGTGGGACTGTTCTGGACGACGCTCTGACTGTTGATCAACCACAGGTAGGTGGTGTCCTGAATCTCAGGTTCACATGTGAACACCACAGTGTCCTTGTGCTCCACGGGGTTTGAGTTGTTGCTTACGATGTTGGGTTTGGGTAACTTCGCTGTGCAGATAACAGAGAGAATATTGCTCTGTGTGGCACCTGTGATTCATCCAAAGGCATCTCCAGTCATGGTTGGCACCTCTCACCACTCAGACAACCTCAATCCTTCAAAGAATATGGCAGGTCTATGTATTACAAGACAAATATATGGGGCTCTGAGCACTTAGGCCACCAGCTCTATGTCTGTGAGAAAGCACATTCTCAAGTGTCAGTTAAGTATCAGAGTTTGTTCATAGAAAGACATAGGACTGTGAGTCAGAGACCACCTGGCACCTGCCCTGGTTCTTCACTGACCAGCTGATTGCCTGGCCTGGGGACTGGGCATTTGAGCAGAAATCACACATGGGGAGACCCGGAGGAAGCCCAGAGGTATGTTCAGTGCTCAGAAGGCAAAGCCTCCAGGTGAGTCAGTTTGTTCAGGTGACTCACATGGAGTAATAACCCCAAGGAGGGTAGAGCAGATGCAAGACCAGAAATGATCAGAAAAGACTGAGGCGATGGCGGGAGCTTGCTGTCTCGGGCAAGCTCTCTGCCCTCGGTCTTTAGTTTTTGTTCTCTCCCTGCTTAGGGCTGCGAGGACCATGTGGATTCCTCCTGTAATACTCCTAGACAGTAGCAAATACAGAAGGGATGACTTGTGAAAAGTGGGGGAACATGACCTTGTTGAAAATCTGACCTGCATGAACAGTTTGTAAAGACAGTTTTAAGGGGCTGGCTGGGTGGCTCAATTTGGTTAGAGCATTAACTCTGAGCAACGGGTTCACCAGTTAGATTCCCACATGGGCCAGTGAGCTGCGCCCAAGGTGAGCTGCCACTGCGCTGCCAATGGGCGGCTGGATGGCTCAGCTGGTGAGAACCTGTGCTCTTAACAACAATGTTGCTGGTTCGATTCCCCTGTTGGATGGTGGGCTGCGCCCCCTCCACCTCCATCCCACAACTAGATTGGAAGTGGTGACTGGACTTCGAGCTGACCGTGTGCCCTCCACCACTAAGATTGAAGGACTTTACTTGGAATTGATGGGTCCTAGAAAAACACTATGTTCCCTCACTCATATCCCCAAGACTGTTCCCTCCCTCAATTCCCCAATAAAATCTTTAAAAACAAACAAACAAACAAAAGTTATGAGACAGAATATTGAGTAGAAGTTACATTGTGATAGGATATGTGAAAATCATTATCAACACCTCGAAGATCTAAGACCAGTTTTTAAAAGAATCTCTCTAGAAAGCACTGAAGTCATAGACCAGGTTCTGAAGTCCAAGCAGGGTCCCATTGGGATGAAAGGAAGATGCCACAGTGGGTGTGAAATCAGTATCTTCCTGGGGAGAGAAAGAATGTGATTCCTGTTAAGAGGACAGAAGTGATCAGAAGGGAAGTCTAGGTTTCTCTGTTGTATAAAGGGAGGAAGGAGCCCAAATTAGTAGAAACAATATGTGTTATGTTAGCTAGTTTAGGAAGAATGTCCCTGTCACTAATTTCTATGGACAGTCAGGCAAATGGGAAGGACCCCACAAATGGGCATGGGGCATGCGTTCTTTCCTTTCTCTCTAACTCAGGAAACAGAACTAGAGCTTGATCAAATTCATCTTTATTGAGCAGTGTCTAGGAGAAACGACAGTGGCCTGTGGATCTCACCGTCTGCGAGGATCCCACCCAATGATAAAGGTGTCAGCACGAGGACACACGTGTGTGAAACAGGCAGTATATCAGTCAGATGGCACAGGGTCACTAGCCCCACCTTGGGAAGGTCTCGGGAACCACTGGGAGGAATGGGAACCTCTCACCAGGACAAGGATGTGAGTCACGTGTCTGGTGAAGTGAGCCCGAGAGCTTTTGGGGACTGACACCTGTCCTGCCTTTGACTCCCTTGTTGAGTCATGTAGAGAGCAGATCAAAGGGTCACACACAGTCCCTGTCATGTAGCCTGTGTCTCTTGTTGGCGTCAGGGAGGAAAGGAGCCCTGGAAGGGGCACAGCGGAAGCTCGGTCTCCTGGTGACCCGGGAAACTGGCTCATGATGGAGCCAGGGGCTGCTGCTCCGACTGATACCTGTGTCCTTTCCTATTGCCCAGGAGGGTGGGCCTGGCCTCAGGTGTTAGTGGGAGAATCCAGGGAGGCTTCAGGGAGGAAGAAGCAGAGCAGAGCAGGGCAGCTTGGCTGGAATGAAGGAGGAGGCAGATGAGGGGCAGGGAAGGAGCAGAGAGAGCCAGAACTCTCATGGTAATGAGCGGTGGGGGTTACAGGTGACTTCAGAGACCCCAGGAACCAAAAGCTCATGGCTGATTCAGAGAAGGACCAGTGCAGCCAGGAAAACCCTCCATGGCAAGCAGCCCCCTGTCACCATGACAACAGGATCCTGTGGGGGCTTTGGGGGCAGGTGGTCAGAGGGATGGAATGTGGGTCCCAGCCCCTAGAGGGACAGGAAACAGGTGTGGCCAAAACCTCGAAAGACTCTGCATCCATATTCCATTCTCTGTAGAGATTATGAATCATTCATTCATGCATTCATTCATTCACACATCATAATTCCCTCCTCCTTCATCAAGAGCATTGTGTGTTTTTTACATGTTGGTCCCTGAGCTGGTTGCAGGTGTGGAGTGGGGAGTGAGAAGCAAAGTCCTTTCCTTTGTACTCTAGAGGGAGTGACACCAACACATCAGGAAACAAATGAGAGACTTCAAGTCCAGTGTAGGGAGGGGCCATCAGCCACCTGAGGGGGAGGCCTGGGCATCCCTGCACTGACTGTGATGGTTACTGCAGGTGGTGTGGTTCTAGAGTAAAAGCAGAGTAATTTTACATTTGCTTTCACTCCCCAGACCAGAATCTCTCCCTCTGAGCTGGAGACACCTGAGAAGAAAGGATCTGAACCAACAGCCAGTTTCAGGGTCTCTATATGCATAATAGGCCCCCATGTGGAGGAGGGGACAGGGCTGTGATGCAGACAGACCGTGGCCTGACTCTGATGGGCCAGTCATGGTCTGTGTCCCCCTGTAACTCAGTTTCCCCTGAATGAAACAGGATAAATGGTAAATGGTGTCAGCCTTGTCATGTGGCCTGTGAATCTTAAATCTTTCACAATTGTCTGACCTAAAGCTTGGAATAGAATTGCTGCCCCAGGTAACAGCATCTGTTATTATTTAATCCATGAGAGAGAGCTCCCTGGTTCCATCCTTGGTGGGTAATGAGCTCTCAGGAGCATGATCTCTTCTCTGCCCCTCCCTGGGGACGCTGACCTTGCTCTGGGGTCTCCTAAGTCCCCCAGGGCAGTCGGCTAATGGCCTGATGACACTGTCTCTCTGTGCTCCCAACGCACAGTCTCAGGTGAAGGATCAGCCCCCTCCGCCCCCACACACACACAGCCCAAATGGCTCCTGGGGCACAACCCTGGCTGGTGACCAGCTGTGGGGCTTGGGGCTCAGCACCCGGGAAATCATTCCTCCCAGTCAGCCCTGCCCTGGAGGCCAAACTCAACCTGGGATCTCCCCAGCATCCCTGGAGTCAGCAGCCATGGGACAGGGGTCTGGGGAGAAGCTGCCTGGGCTGAGCTTCTCCATGAGGATCCCAGTGCGCCACTCAGGCAGGGCCCTGACTCTACTCTGCAGGGTCTTTCTCAGGGTCATGGTCAGGGATGGGCCCAGGGGCTGGACTGAGACTGGTCTCCCTCTGCTGAGTTACTCCCATCAGACTGGTCCTTCTTTCTGGGGTGAATGTCTGCAGGGGCTGGAATCTGGGAAGGGAACTCTGATCTTGTGAAGTTTGTCTCCACTGTGTGTGGCCTGCACTAAACACTGACACCCCAACCTGGGCGGTAATGCAGGGGGGATGGAGGCAGAGTCCAGGCTGTGAATCCTCTGTGTGTGAAGTAGAATTCACCCCACCCGACACCCAGAGGTCAGAGAGGAATCACTCACGGTATACACGGAGCTGTCCAGTCACTTCTGCAGTCGGAAAAGCTATTTTTATGGCTTGTAGGGTGTAGTATCCTGTGTCCTCCAGAGTAACGTTCTGGACCAGCAGGTAACCATTAGGGTATACTGTCTCTCGACCACTGTATGCTGGCCCAGTGACAGTTCTCTGAGTGTTTATTAGATATGATGCAATTTGATGGCTGCTATCTACTCTTCCCCCTTTGAACCAGCGAAAAAATACAAGACCCTCAGGCAGATTGTGAACAAGAAAAAGCACATCCTTCCCTTCAGCAGCATTGGGCGGCATCAATTCAAGAGCGAGTTGGGCAGTGGTGGACGGGCTCCAGAAGGTTAAGAGTGAAACTAAGGAAAGGGAGAAATTCATCAATATTTGGATCTATTGGGATGGAAAGAAGAGGCCCTGGATCCTGAGCAGGCTTCTTCATCTCTCAGCCTTGGTGTGTGTGTGTGTGTGTGTGTGTGTGTGTGTGTGTGTGTGTGTGTGTGTGTGTGTCCCATGGTCGAGGTCAGCAGCATAGCCATCATTACTCCAGCACCTCTGAACCTGTTATTTCCTCTGTTTTGAATACTCTTCCCCAGGTGTATGCTCGGCTCACACCTTTACTGGCCTCAGACCCCTGCTCACACTCAGGGGTGTCCTAGGGAGACACTTGCCCTGAACCCCTCCTATAAAGCCCCTGTCTTCACTTTCTGACCTTTCCCTGCTCTGTTCCCTTCATGGCACTTGTGGGTACCTGACGTCACATCTAGATGTCTCCTTGACTGTCTCCTCCCCATGGAATGTGAGCTCCATGCAGGCAGGGGCTTGTCTGATCTTGTACCCCCAGTGCCTGGAACAGGCTACAAATACCTGTGGGTGAAGGAATGAGTGTTCCTAGGTCCCTCCACTTCTTGGTGTGTATTTGCCCATTTCTGAGGTTTGTGGTAAGGACCATGTGTAGTGGCTCTGGTTTAGCTTTTTCTGTTGTCACCTTGATATAAATTATTATTATCATTAGTTTCACAAATTACTGCTCAGAGATGAATCATTTGTAATGCTGTAATTGAGGTTTTCCTGCCCCTCACACTTCCGTATCAGAGGATTTTCCTGTAGCTCAGCCCCCTCCCTATCCTACTCTGCTCCAGTGCCCTCTCCCCTCAGGTCCAATCAGAAGCACCTCGCCCCCTAGGAGAGCCCTGTTCGCTACAGGAGACCCTATGGTCTGGCATCCCCTTTTCCACCCCTGGAGAATCGTCCCCTCTTACCTGCCAGCAGGAACCCCTGCCAGTGGACGCTCCCTCTTTGGGAAAGTGCTGAAGGGGGCTCCATGGTATCTGCTGCCTCCTCTGTCTCTCCCTCTGTATGAAGAGCTTGAGCTCCAGAAAGGCTCACAAGCCCTGCTGTCTGGACCTGTGCGATCTGCTGTGCCTCCCGGTGCATTGAGCCTCCTCCAGGGGCAGTGGCACCGCGCTGGTCACGTGGGCCGGGGGCGGGGTCTCAGCAAGGCTCCTCCCATTCCCTCCCTATTCTTGCCTCCCCTCCTTCCGGTTTACCTTCTGTCTACTTTTCTGTTTGGAGGGAAGTGCTGAGGCTCTGCCTTGTTCTGCTGTGATTCTCTACATTCACCTACACACACACACACACACACGCGCACACGCAGAAAACCTGTTTGGACAAGCACATGCCTGGCACATGGGGGTCTAGGCATCCCTACACTTCTGAGTAGGGTGCACAGTAGCCTCGAAGGCAGCCCTCTCTCATACCCATCTGGATTTTCCCTGCAGAGCAGGAAACTGAGAGCGACATCAGGGACTCTTGTCATGGGGATGTTACTCCCCTGGGCTTTGGGTCGCCTGTGGAACTTTGTAAAGATTGTGAGTGCCCAGGTGACACCTTAGAAATGTTGCTTCAGAAGTTGTCCATCAAAGGGTGGTGCCAGGTCTCACAGGCTGAGACCCTGTGAGGTGGGAGTGGGTTAGCCCCTCCTCTTCCTCCATGTACAGGGAGGGTCTGCAAATTCTTTAAAATGCAGATTCTGAGTCCTGGTGTATGGTGAACCAACAGTCTGCATCTAACAAGCTCTCAGGGAACACTGATCATACTGGTCTGCTGAGCACACTTGCAATAGCAAGGCTGATGGGGACCCGGTTCCTTAAGGGGACGACTCACCCACCCCAGCGTTGGCCTCTGCTCTGTCCTGGTCCTGTGTTGTCAGCACCGCACAGAGAGACCCAGGGGTTCTCACCCAGGGGAGGGGGCATTAATACTGTTTGTGACACAGAAACCCAGCTGGGCACCAGGGTCTTCCCCGTGTTCTCAAATGCTCTGGAAAAGTTGGATTTCCTCCCAGCAGGAAGATCACAGAGATGACTCTGGAGTGAGAAGGGGTGAGCTGCCTGATGACTGGTGAGGGGACCCACCTTCTATCTCCAAGTGTCACCAGCCTGGATTAGGTGTCTCAGAAGGACCTCCAGTTGCCAGATACGAAGGGGGAGGTGTCCTGTGTGTCCTGGGAAGAGAGGATGGTGCTGGGAGGTTAGCTGGCTGTGGCCTCCCTGGTCCTCGGGGGAAGGGTTCAGGCAGACCATCTCTCTCCATGTCTGCAGGCTGAGCTGTGACTCACAGCCTGTCCATGTGTCCCCTGACCACTGGGCCAGGCTCTGTACTCTGCCTGGGGGTCTTTCCTGTGTTCACTCCACCTTACTCATAGGTGGTGCCAGGTGAGGGGTGAGGAGTAGCACTCCTAACAGAGCAGTTGCTTCTAGGCCCCTAGAAGGAGCAGGTGGGACAGAGCAGGCACGTGGGAGAGGCCCAGAAAGGTCTGTGGGATGGCAATGAGGCTCCTTTTCCACCTTCTCATCCAAAGCCAGGCTCCTGTGTTAATTTCCTCTCCGTGTGTGAGTGTGCCTGTGTGTGTGTGTGTGTGTGTGTGTGTGTGTGTGTGTGTGTGTGTGTGTGTGTGAATGCCGCCCCCTGGAGGGCATGAGGAGGCCTGCGGTCAATGTCAGGGGCTGCTGACCAGGCTCCAGAGGGTGTGAGCTGACCCTGAGCCCTGGGCAGAGGTATGCTCTGACCTCCAGGCTGAGGGGCCAGTTAGCCCCAGTCCTGGTCATTGCGGGTCTCCGGCCTCCTGACTCCAACACAGGGCTGGGTGAGCCTGGGGAGAGGATGGGCATTGTCCAGAGGACTCCTGATCCAGGGTCAGGAAGAACTATCCCCCCAGCGGAATGTGCTGCTTCAGGAGGAGCTCTGTTTTCCCATGGTTTCAAAGAGCCCAGAATGGGGTCCCTTAGGGCTTTCAGGAAAGGGCACTGGCCACAGGGGCTGACCCGCAGAATGGCTAATATGTTCTTCATCACACATTGGGGCATTGCGTCCAAGTCATCTGTGTCCCTGTCTGTCATCTGCTCTGGGATTCCCCACAGGGCCCAGGAGCTGGAGCAGCTCCACGTGGAGACTCAGTCAGAGGATGGGAAATCCCTGTGGGACCCTCGGCCCCTCTGAGATGGAAGCAACCCCAGATACGGTTTTCCAGTCCCTTCCTGCTTAGGAAATTACCCTTGTTCCCTAGGACTCCTCAGGTTGGTGGTATGTCCTCAGGGAACCCCAGGCAGGTTCCTAGGGTCTGGGAACTGAGAATATGGGGAGTTACCCCCTGACTTCCTTTGCGGTCAGGGAGGGCTCCCTCCTCCCCTGGTGGTGTCTCCACCTGGGGTTGAATGCCCAGAATTTGTGCCAGGTCACGGCTCTGTGAGATGAGGAAGGACATAGGCTGCCGTCCCATCTCCTGACTCCCGAGGAGGTCTCATTCACAAAGTAGAGATGGGCAGGGCTGTGGTTTTCTGGGGAAAATGGAGGTCCAACCCCTCACTGTTAGGAATTCCCTGTCCTCTGGCCTGATCTACGAGGGGTAAAGGCCCATTCCTGGAACACCCCCGGGCACTTGGTGGTCTCTTTCCATGGGGACAACAATGCTCCCGTGTCTATCAGGAACATACTCTGACCCCCAGTGTCACTCGGGGTGACAGGTATCTGTTGTGTGGCTTCCTCATCCATACAAAGAGTGTTTACTGAGTGCTTGTGATGTGTCAGGGCTGGGTTGGGCCCTTGGAACTCTACAGAGAACAGGACACACGTGGTTCCTGCTCTCATAGAGTTTAGCATGTAACAGAGAGGCACACAGTGACATCATGGAACTAAGGTCAAGTGTAATTGAGAGAAGGGCTATGAAGTGTCGGCATGCCTGGAGCATGTATTATACTTGAGTCTCAGCTGGTGTGGGTACAGAGAGCACTGAAATAGTGGCCTTTTTGCTGTGGCCTAAAGTGTGACTGGGCAATCGCCCCTTTAAGGATGGGGGGGGATGGGGAGAATCTGTCTGCACAGGACAGGCAGCTGGATGGAGGAGCTGACAGAGTCCAGCGTGGGGAGCTTGGAGAGCGAGGAGGACTGTGGACTGAGTGATGCTGGTGAGGGTTTGACCCTGGTGGTCTGTGGACACTGCCCAGGGAGGTCCGCAGCCCCCGAATGAATTTCCCTTTTTGGTGACAAAAAAAACAAAATCGAGAAGATAAAAAAGTAGAGAATAATACACGCCCGTCTGTATCATGGCCTCCAACTTTCATTTGCTCACCTGGAGGAATGGTGGCTCCAAATTCCGTGAAGCTCTCCCACCCTCTGATGGACAAGGAGGGAAGTGTAGCGTCATCATGGTAATTCAACATCAATCAATGGGCATTTTCTTTTTAAAGAAGATTTTGGATATAAGACCCTTATTAGATATAGGCTTTGCAAAGATTTTTTTTTTCTTTCTTTTTTTAGCTGAGTCATCCTCCCACCTGTTGGCAGCTCATCTCGGGCTGGGCATCGAACTGCTGTTGCTCAGAGCTCAGCTCTCACTCTTGAGTGAGCTCTTAATGAACTGAACCACTCGGCCGACACTTTTTGCAAAGGTTTTTCTCCCAGCCTATAGGTTGTGTTTTCATTCTCTTTCTTAAAAACTTTTAGGGCCGGCCGAGTGGTGTGGTGGTTAAGAGCAGGCTTGGGAAGCCAGCCGCCCCGGTTTGGGTCCCACATATGAGGGCCAGTGACACTGCCCTCAAAAAAAAAAAAAAATTTATTGGGCAACAGTGTGCTTTTTCCAGGACCCATAAGCCCCAAGTCAAGTTGTTGTCCTTCAATCTGGTTGTGGAGGGCGCAACTCAGGTCCAAGTCCAGTCGCTGTTTTCCATTTTGTTGTGGGGGACACTGCCCACCATCCCATGCAGGAAGCAAACTGGCAACCTCGTTGTTAAGTGTATGCACTCCAAACAACTGAGCCATCCAGCCGCCCCAGTAGATATTTGACATGGGTCAAATGTCACATTAATGTTCCATTATGTCCCAGCTCCGTGAGCCCCAGTCTGTTCCTGTAAGCACTTTGGCCCTGCCTCTTCCCTCGATGAGATGTTATCAGGCTCAGATTTCCGGGAATGTATACATCAGTTTATGTTTGTCTCCAGTAAGTTACACTATGGGTGCCCCTGGGTGGAGCCATATGTAGCTGAGGTGCTGCCTGGTGGGTCTGTGAGGAGGAAGAGGAGCAGGAAACCAGGTGTGTCATCCGGGGAAGGTCTGTGTCAGAGCAGAGGGGGAAGGATGGACAGGTCAGCCTCCCCTCGCACTCCTAGGGGCTGGCGCCCAGGACGGGAAACCTGATTCTGGGACACAGCATCACCCACTCCTCTGTGTCCCTGGATCAGGTTAGTGGAATCTCCTTCCTCTCCAGTTCATCATGGCCTGGGCCTCACGTGTGCCTGTGCCCATGGCTGAACTGTCCTGTGTTAAGTCCACATTGATCCAGGGCCATTGTTGGTGCCCTCTGTCCATATCAGCATGAATGGAGAAGCCCTGGTCCTCAGATGGCTTCATACACAATCCTACCCATGGTATAGGAGGAACCCTCAAAATACCTGTGTTCCTCCACTTCCCCCCTCCCCTTGCTGAGGTTTCTTTCCTGTAGCACCTTCTCCCTGAGTCTCTGTGGACAGCCTCAGCCAATGGCCTCACCTGTTCCTGTTCCAGACAGTTGCCCCATGGTTGCTGCCCCCTCACAGTCTCTGGGCTTGTTTGCCTCTCATTTGTTCTGACCCCAGACTTCTCTGAGGGAAGGATGGACCTGAGATTGGCACTCTCCAAGGCTCTGCACTTTCTGGTGGCTTAAGAGTGAGGAACCTGATGTGTCAATGGAGTCATTACTGTGTCTGCTGCTGGAAGTATTCCTATTTTGGAACTAAGGCCTCTAAGGCCAGCAGAGCATAATGTCATGGGGACAGGAAGCAGAAAATTTGCTAGCAGCTCATTAGAGGTAATAGTGAGTGGTGTCACTCCCATTTCCACCCCTTAATTCTGGACCTGTGATTCCTGGCTGTGGGAGAAACAGCACCACATATTCAGAGCATATATGGCCTTCTGGAGTACTTTTCCCCAGCTCTGCAAGGGCTGAAGAGGACAGGAGGGCTTGGGGCACTGGGGGAGGGGCCAAGGAGAAGTTACACCCATAATGTGTCTGCTGTCTGTGGCTGCTTCACCTGTGTTCCTATTGTGTGGACACCAGCTAGCCCCATTTTCTGTTTTCCTGTATCCCTACCTGCATTTGCAAAGGGAAAAAGGCTCCGAGCTGTCCACGGTGCCTTGGTTCCAGGGCCGTGTGAGGACAGCCCAGCACTTTCCTGGCTGGGCAGGGGCTCTTGTGAGTCTCATCCTTTCCTGTTAATACTGCCCCTGCCACAGCTCTTGTTTCCCAGGAAATAAGGATGGGGTTTGGAACACTTTAGACATACTTTTTCCCTGTGGGCCCCAGGAAGGAACAGACCCTGAGTTTCAGGTGATTGTCTGCTAAGAGAAAATTCCTGTGAGCAGAAAAAGGGCAAGTCGTTGGAAGGGTACTCTTTATTCAGGTCCTTTCCTGGTGATCACAGTCTGGTCACTGAGAACCAGGCCAAAGGCTAAAAGCCAGTTCCAGACAAATAACCAACTCTTATGGAGTTCAGTAACAAGTTGAGCAGGCACTGGGCCAAAATCAGTTCACAACTCAAGCAACCTGGGAATCTTCAGTTTGCTCTACTCTCTCTCTGGAACAGTCTGATCACTGAGAATCAGACCAAAGGCTTCAGCCAGTTCCAGGCAAATAACCAACTCTCAGGGAGTTCCGTTATTGGTTGAGTTGTGTGGCACTCCGTTCACTTTTACTGGGACAGCACGATCTAATTTCAACTAAACAGACCAGTTTCAGTAGAAATAACCTCTTATCCCCAAAGAGACATTAGTCAAAGGCCAGTTTTTTTGTCTCAAAAAAAAAAAAAAAGAGTGCAGGCTGAGTAGCTCGTTGGTTAAGAGCTGGCTTGGGACACCACAGCCCTGGTTCAGTTCCCACATACGAGGGCCAGTGATACTGCCCTCTACAGCTAAGATGGTGAACAACAGCTCGAATTGGAGCTGAGCTGTGTGAGTCCCGGCAATGGTGTAGGCTGCAGCCCCTGCTGCAGTGGACTGCCATAAGCTACAGTGAGTGGCCGGCAGCTGGTGTGAGCTGACAAGAGCCTCTGTGAGCAGTCGTCCAGAGCCGGCGACAAATCTTTTTCACCCGGGAAGAGCGCATTGATAATACCAACATGGGCCAGTGAAGCAATGTCCTCCACAACTAGACCGAAGAACAAAAGGACAGCAACTTGTCTGTTCCCCTTCCCCAGTTCCCCAATGCTGTTCCTCTCCCCTAGCTCCCCAGTAAAATCTTAAAAAAAAAAAAAGAGTATTCTTCAGTTTGTAATGAGAAAGATTGCCACTGTTATTGAAAACCAGTTTGTTAAACATGTGAAAAGGATCACTTATTTCATTATGAAGAAAAATCCTCATGTACCAAATTGTGAAACTATGGTTTAAGAAAAATACTATAAATGCACGTGCAAAACGATTATAATTTCTGAATGAACGTTTGCCTTCCTGGATGAATCACAACTGTAATAATCTATTGATTTATCATCACAAATTGAAAATATCTGTAACTGAAAATATTTCTTCAAGAAGTTTTATTAGTCTTCTGCTTTCATCATTTTATTGAACTTCATTGCCTGACTAAGAGGACAAATTTCAAAGAGGATAAAATAAAAGTATTGGTAAATACCATGCAGTGTGTGCCTGTTTCTGTGGTGAGGTCTGTCTCAAAGGGCCCAGAACTCAGGTGGGTAAGAGCGAAGGGATAGGGGTGGGGAGAAGATCTTCACGGAGAATGGGGTGGCCTGTTAGGGGGTTTGAGCCTGGATGGGTTTAGAGATCCGGGGAGGGCAGGTCCAAAGGCTAAAATTGGAGACTTAAGAGTCCTGAGTGGCTCTGAGGACCACCTGCCTCATAGGAAAAACTCCAGAGAGGCTGAATCCACACTCTGGGTGGTTTGAGGGGACAATCCTTGACCTGAAGGAGGGATATGGAAAGAGCCCCCAGTAGAAAGGAAAGCCTGGAGGCTAAACTTGGGGAATAAATAGGATGCAGAGAAAGCTTCCAAAGCAAAGGCTTACTGATGTCATATGTTTGGTCGGAGAGAAACGGATCCGCCCCTTCGTAAAGTACTGTTAGCACCTTCTCAGGTGGCTGGAACAGCCCTGAAATATTACACATCTTCCTCCTGATGGTGAAAAGTCTTGAAACTAACTTGATCTGTGCATGTTCCTTCAACCGAATACACAATTTTTGACCTAATTGGTTGAACATCAAACCAGCGCTTTGAGGAAAATGAAGCAATACTGGGCATGCACATGGGACAATTTCAAGAGCACATTATGCTACAGAGGTCCTTCATGTTACAAGAAATAAAACGGTGCAAATAGCTGTGACCCATGGAGAGGAACCTGACCCCAGGTTTACCCCAGGAGTCTAGAGTCCTGGACTCCCAACCCTCACCCCTTTCCTCACTTCCTTCATCTCAGCAAGCTCCAAGGCCATCTGGCCCCCTATCCTCTTCCATCAGGCACTCCAAAACCCACCACGAGGCTGCCCCTCAGCCTCCACTCAGTACCTGGTTTGTGGACCCTTACTCCCAATTTCTTAGGGATCTGGCTTTCTTGCAGACTCAAAAAATGGGATTATGGAGATTGGAGAGGTGATATTTTGCATTTCTGTGAGGACCCCTCTCTCCCGGGTCTGAGCTGGACACAAAAGACCCAGGCTGCACTCTGGACACCGCAACCCCTGGACTCTAGTCCCTCACCCTGCCCCCTACACCCATCTGGCCCTACTTTCCCACTCTTCCTCCCAGGCTGGAGTTTCCTAATCCTCTCAAAGATCAGATGCTACCCACTCAGACTTTCTTCCTCCCTGGAGTCCCCTCCCTGCCCCTGCTTCCTCTCTCTGCCCCCTCCTAGCCTCCACTCCCTGCTTCCCACCCCATATGCCTGCCCCATCCCTCCTCACTCCCTAGACTCCTGGCTCCCAAGTGGCCTCTAACCTCCCTCTCACCCTCCTCCCCTTTCCCAGGGTCACAGTTAGCCAATTCCCCTGGGCCACCCACTCAGTCCTAAACCATGCACCAGGCCCCTGGGTATTAGTGCCTACGTGTCCCTGCCTCTACCTCCATTTAGGGACTACCTCTCCTCCCTCCATTTTCTTCATTTTTCCTATTTGCCACCCCATTCCTATGAGTTCTCATCCCACTATGGACATCCCAAATCACTTGTTTGGTCCCAGTGTCTAGGACACTCATCTGAGCCTTCAAGTACTTTATTGGTTCCTCTGAAAAGCCATCCAGCTATTTTATGAATCTCTTAGTTTTCCTGGCCTCTAGAAATATTTAGATGGTAATTATAGTTTACACCATTGTGTTCTTACAGCCTTAGCCCCTATTAAACCTTAAATTTACAGTTCCCAGTTATACCACTTGCAGAAATCTGATTAATAAATGACATTTGATTCTTTCCAATGGAAAGTAGACAGGGCATATTAAATCGAAAAGGTAAATGATTATGCCACAATCTATATGGAATTCTGAATTCACCCAATCCTGGCCTATTGTATCCTCCTTAACAAACAACAATATATGGTATCTGGGAAGGGGACGTTTTTGTTGGGAAGGGTTAGAAAATTCTTGTGTCATACTAACTGATTTCCATTGTAATGACACCAAGTTTATCATAAATGCTATGGGAATACCGTATAATACTAAAATCATAGGCAAATAACTTTTCCTGAGGTTAATAAAAGCCATGATAATACTGATACTTAAAATCCAATATACTGGGAAATTGAACTTAATCCTTTCTATGAAGTCCTTTCTATGGAAACTAATTTGCCAAAAGAAAAATTAAAACTTCTAGATCATAAAATAATAGGGAGTCTTCATTCATCTGGCCAAACTTATCATAAGATACAAAAAGCAGTAGATGCGGAAGGAAAACATATTATTAGCTTAATAAAAAATTATGATAATGCATGTAAAGGTCTCTTTAGATGACTAGCAGGTTTATTCGCCTCAGACTCATACTTGTCTAATATTGGACATTTCTTGCTCCTTATCTGTGTTACTGGTTTAATACTATTGCTCTAGATCCAAGTTTGTAAATGTTACACTAGAATGCAAAAAAACAAAACATAAGACTAACAGAAAAAAAAAACTCGGATCATAATAGCTCAAAGATTAGAAATGATCCAGAATATATTTAATAAAGGCATATAAGATCTGACTGACTGCTTCCCATTTGCTCATCTTTTCTTTTAAATAATTTGGCCTTGACTGCCATCTAAGGTTACGGTCTTGCCCCATTCCCAATGGTTCAACATTCAGCAAGACAAAGGTTGACACTAAGAATTCCCAGAAATGAGCCTCTCCAGCACCGTGTGACCACACTATCCAACCAAAAGGTTGGTCATCAGTGCATCCTTCAGGCTGATTTATGACAAAGAGGGGAAGTGTGGACAGAAAAGGGGCCACATATTAAACCTCAGAAACTTGGAAAACTGAAAATAACCACATAAGATAGTTTTTTTTGTTTTTTTTTTTTTTTTGAGGGCAGTGTCACTGGCCCTCATATGTGGGACCCGAACCGGGGCTGCGGGCTTCCCAAGCCATCGCTTAACCACCGCGCCACTCGGCCGGCCCTAAGATAATTTGAACATAAAAAATTGCTAACTAAAAGTGAGTTGTGGCCAGCAGTCACACCCTTGTCCTGTAGCTTCCTTGACAAAGGTCAATCTTAATTGATTCTGTTTGTCTTCTTTTTCCATCTAACACAACATACCCTTGCAATATAAGAGTAATTGCTTTTTCTGGAACCCCCTCCCCCTCAGTGGGCAAAACCCACCACACCACAGCAGGAAACTACAAAATCCTTCATTGTTATATTGCTCCCCAAATACCATCTCTGTGTGCTGTAAAATGCTGTTAACTATCTTGTACCCACTAATGTAAAAGAAGTGTGTGTCTCTCCATTTTATTTTTTATCCAATCCCAGAGATTTCCCTGCTTTGCTTTCTCCTACCACCTTAATCTACAACCAATGGATTTTGTGTAACTTTCCCCCTTTGATTTTCATGTATAAAGTTGCAAAAGACCATTTTCCAGAGAATTTTTTCAATCAGTTGAGACTTTGCTTCCCAGCAATTGTCCTTAGTTTGCTCAAATAAACTCTTGTAAGCTTTCTCTTAGGCTGGATATTTTTTCATTGACAATCCTATGGAAGAATTTGTATAAGGTTGAGCTGGTCTTTCTTGAAAGTTCTGTAGTGCTCACTGATAAAAACTGCTGGGCTGGGTAGTTTTCCTTTAAACACTGTTCATATGGAAATTTTCAAATATATACAAGGAGAATTTGTACAAACACACACAAATGAACTCCAGTTTATTATACTAGAGAGAATGGTGTAGTGAACCCCATGTTCCCATCTATACCTTCAAAAATATTATCTACTGACAAACCTTGTTATATCTATTCCTCTTTGGCTCCACCCACTGGGTAAAAAATCAGAAATCATAAGATACTGTTTGTTAGCACTTCTGGGTGTACTTCTAAAACTGAAGGTGCCATTCCCCCACTAAAAAAATCAATGACCTGACACCAAAATTACAAACAAATCATATAGCATTCAAACCCAGAGGTCCCCGGAACACTAGATGAACAGAACCACTAAACGAAGAACTTAAAGAGGAGGCCACAAGTCTGGTAGGAGGGGTGGAGACGAGAGAGGACAAACCCCATGAGGGAAGCCCCAGCTGTGGGGAGGGTTCTCCGGTTGGGGGAGAGACCCTCCAGCCCCACACCCTGCTCACCAGCCCAGAGTTCCTTTGCTGGGAAGAGGAGTTCCAAGATAGCTGGCAGTCAATTAGTGAGGACTCTCTTTGCTCAGCTCGGTGAGGCTAAGAGCGACTGGAGAATCAGTGGGGTCGGCACACGGGCTTGCTCGCCGGTGAGCACTTACCTGGTTACTGTTGGAGGGAGTAGCTTTGTGAGCCGGACCCAGGAGCCTGCGGGGACAGACTGAACTGAGCACCTCTGGTGCAAATGCTGGAGGTTTTCGGACTATTGTTCCCCTGGTGTGGAGCCTGCATGCGAGTGGTGTAGGGAAGACACCCTTTTGTCAAGGTTAGGCCCTGCAACAGAGGGTCAGATCCGGGAACTCATTCATCTGGAGGAATTAGCACAGATGTGCGTGTGTGCGTGCGCGCATGCGGCCTTGGATCCCCAGCCTCCACCCGGCTTATACTGCGTTGCCAAGGAAACGCCTAGTGGGTGCGCTCTGCCTCCAACAGGCTGCTAACTGAGACACGGGGGTGCGCTAGCTGCCTCGGATCCCCACCCTCCTCATGGCTTGTGCTGCACTGCCAAGGGAACGCTTGGTGGGCGTGCTCCAGCTCCAACAGGCTGCTCACTGAGACGCGGGAGTACGCAAGCCCCCTTGGGTCCCAGCTCTCCGCACTGTGCTTGGGGAGTTGCCAGGCTGGTGACTGGTTGTCGGGTTGCTCGGCCTGATCTGCGAGTGGCTGATTGGGACAGGCTGTGACTGGGAGTTTTCCTGGGAGTGTTGGGCCGTGAGCTGTGTGCCTGCGTGATCCAGCCAGGGCTCTCCTGGTGATCTATCTAATACATCAAAGCAATCCCAGAGAGACAACCAGAATGGGGAAATAAAGAAACATGTCACGATTAAAAGATTAGAAGAAACCTCTCGAAATGGAACTAAATGAAACAGAGGGATCCAACCTTTCAGAGACAGAGTTTAGAACACTGATGATAAGAATGTTTAAGGAACTTAGCGAGGACATAAAGAAGGATAGGGAAACCATAAAAAACAACCTGTCAGACCTAAAGAATACAATAACTGAAATGAAGAACACACTCGAAGGAATCACCAGTAGAGTAGATGAAGCAGAGGAGCGGATCAGCGATTTGGAAGACAAAATAGCAGAAATCATCCAGTTGGCACAACAAAAAGACCAAAGAATGAAAACAATGAAAATAGTTTAAGAGCCCTACAAGAAAGGGGGAAACGCAACCACCTCTCGACTCATAGGAATACCAGAAGGAGAAGAGAAGAAGCAAGGGGTCGAGAATGTATTTGAAAAAATAATGACTGAAAACTTCCCTACCCTGGTGAAGGAAATCAACATACATGCCCAGGAAGTGCAGAGGGTTCCAAACAAGCTGAACCCAAACAGGTCCATACCAAGACACATTATAGTTAAAATGACAAAGGTTCAAGACAGAGACAGAATCCTAAAAGCAGCAAGAGAAAGACAGCCGGTTACATACAAAGGAATTCCTATTAGACTAACAGCTGACTTGTCTACAGAAACTCTGCAGGCCAGAAGGGAGTGGCAGGAGATAATCAAAGTGACACAAAATAAAGGCCTACAACCAAGATTGCTCTACCCAGCACGGCTATCACTTAAAATTGAAGGAGAAATAAAGAGCTTCTCAGAAAAGAATAAGCCTAAGGAATTCATTACCACTAAGCCAGCATTACAAGAAATGTTAAAAGGGCTTTTTTAAACAAAAGAAAGGGGTAAACAAGCTAACCCAGGAAGACTAGGAATACAAATAACAAAATGGAAATACATATGCACGTATCAATAATCATTTTAAATGTGAGTGGGCTAAATGCTCCAAGCAAAGGACAGGCAGAGTCGGTGGTTAAGCGCTGGCATGGGAAACCAGAGGCCCAGGCTCGGTCCCACATATGAGGGCCAATGACACTGCCCTCAAAAAAACAAAAACAAAAACAAAAGATAGACAGAGAGTGGCTGAATGGAAAAGAAAATAGGACACATGTATATGCTGTTTACAGATGGAATAAGATATTTCATGCAAATGGAAATGAGAAAAAAAAGGCTGGAGTATCAATACTTATTTTGGACAAAATAGACTTTAAAATGACTACAATAAAAGACAAAGAAGGTCACTATAACCCTAATAAACATCTATGCACCCAACATAGGAACTTCTAATTACATATAACAGATTTTGACAGACATAAAGACAGAGATCAACAGTAACACTACCTTAGTAGGGGACTTCAACACCATTGTCACCAGTGGACAGACCCTTTAGACAGAAAATCAACACAGAAAGAGGGGACTTAAATGACACTTTAGATCAGCTGGACTTTGTTGATATTTTTAGAGCATTTCACCCTGAAAAAAACAGAATATACATTCTTCCCAAGTACACATGGGACATTGTCCAAGATAGACCACGTTAGGCCACAAAACAAGTCTCAGTAAATTTAAGAAGATTGAAGTCGTATCAAGTAGTTATAAAGGAAAAACTGATGGTCGCTGGCTGGGAGGGAGTGGGGATGAGGGAGAGGGGGAAGGTTTTGGACAGCGTCGGTGGGTGACTACAATATTGTTACAGGGATATGGGGGCAGTTCTGGGAAAGTAATTGATAATTTTGTGAAGAGACTATTATGTTAAGTGAAATAAGTCAGACGGAGAAAGACAAGTACCATATGATCTCACTTATATGTGGAATCTGCAAAACTGAATGAACGATCAAAGTAAACAGATTCATAGATATAGAGGAAAAACTGAAGTTTGCTAGTTGGGAAGGGGGTGGGGATAAGGGGGAAGGAGAAAGGTTTAGACAGCATAAATAGACAACTACAATATTGCCACAGGGATATGAAACACAGTTCAGGGAATAAAATCATATTGCAAAAATTTTGTGGTGTGTCATATAGTCACATGTCTTGTTAGGGAGACCACTTCATGGATGAAGTAGAGCCTTGATCACTGCACTGTACACCTGAAGCTGATGTTGTATAATATTGTATGCCAACTGTAACTGAGTATATAGATAGTCACGGGATGTGGAGTATACTGTGGAAGGGAGTCAAAGGAATTGTAGTGGATATGTATGACATGGGGGGGAGAAGTGGGTGGCGAACTGGGGGAGGGTGGTTGTCACTTTGGGGGGGTTAAGAGGATAACTATTGCATTGTGTTGTACACCTGAAACTAATTTAAAAAAATAAATAAATAAATAAATAAATAAAATCAATGACCTTGAAGACAGATCAATAGAATCTACTCCTATTGAAAAATGGAGAGTAAATACACTGAAAGAACGTGAACAGAGTCCCAGCGATCTGTGAGACAGTAAAAGAGGCAGCTAACACTTGTACCATCAGAGTACCAGAAGTAGAAAAAAAAAACCCCACATAAACGTGCTCTGAAAAAGAATTCGAAGAAATAATGGATCAAGAAGGTGAGTGAAACCCAAACAGAACAAACACAAAAATCCTACATTGACACATAGAAAACTTCTGAAAACTAAAGACAAGGGGGAAAAATCCTTAAAATGAGCGAGGGAAACAAGCCCATTACCTATTAAGGAACACTAATTTAAATGACAGTAAGTTTTGAATCTGAAAACATAGAGGCCAGAAGGAAGTGGCAAAGTATTTTCCAAGTGCTAAGAGAAAAGAACAGTCAACTATGAATTCCGTGTCTGGCAAAATTATTCTTCAGGAGTGAAGGGGAAATGAGGAAATTCTCTGATGAAGGAAGACTATGAGAATGTGTTGCTAGCTGACCTACCCTGAAAGAATGGCCCAAAGAAAGAATGTACAATTCTTTTTTTTTTTGTCACTTGTGCTTGGTGTCATATCTAAAATCTAACCAAATTTAAAATAACTGAAATGAAACAGAGTATGTTCTCAGACAATAATTGAATCAAGCTAGAAATCCATAACTGACAACACAAAAATCTCTAAAAACATTTGGAAAGTAAACAACTGATTATTAAGTAAATAATTGATTATTATTTCTAAATAATCAGTGGGTAAAAGAGGAGTCTCAAAGGAAATTTTTTAAAATGCAGAGTTAAATACACTAAATAAAAATGATAAAGAAAAACCAAAAACCCACCCTTAGTTGGATGTAGCTTATGCAGTGCTGAAAGGGGAGTTGATACCACTAAATTAGAAAGGAGGAAATACCTCAAATCAATCATCTAACGTCTGCCCCCAAGAAACTAGAAAATTTCAAGCAAAATGAACACAACTCAAGGCAGGGGAAACAAGTGATAAAGATAAGAGCACACAGGTTGGCCTCACAGTGGGGAGCCTGAGTGGCCAGACTGGACCTGAACTCCTGGAAAAGGCGGGGCTGAGACTACAAGGTCAGAGTTGCTTCTCTGGGTGGGGCATGGATGGGAATAAGGAAGATGGGGGCGACTCTGAGAACCCCAGTCTTTTAGCTTGCTCTGGGGGTCACAGGCAGAGGGAGGAGTCCTCAAGTATTGCGTTCTACCCTGGGAGTTTCGTCTTCATGCCCCACTTGAATCAGGCAGGACCATTCTGCTGTAAAAGATGGGCAGAGAACAAAGGCCCTGACACCAAGTCTGTGCTCAACCTGGGGGACCTGGGAGCAGAGCCCAGGGTATCAGCTCAGCCCTGCTGCCTGGACAGGAAGGTTAGCTCAGCTGGGGCTTAGGGAGCAGGGTGCTGTGCTTGGGTGCTCCAGGCTGGGCAATGGGGGTGTGTCCAAGGTCAGGCACCCAGGGTCAGAAGTTCATCATGAAACGTCCCCTCCGTTTTGTAGGCAAGAGTAGCCTGACCCTCAGGGGCAGGGTGATTCCCTGAGAGGCAGGAGCAGGCTCAGCCTCCCAGAGATCGCCCTCTGGGTGCAGCATGAGGCCATGTGAGTATGTGTGTAGGGGCGGGTAATGGATGTGCCAACAACTAATGTCCAACACGTACAATGGGTACACGATTTATAAATTACACCAGAATCGGGTTATCGCTATAATGAGCTTCTCCTCTTTGTGTCCTTCTCAAGTAGAACTGAAACCAGAGACCTTTCCAGCCATCCTTTCTCATTGTGTCCTCCCTGCTGCAGCCCCTGGTAAGTGCATTGCAGAGACACTGTCCATGGTGCTGACGACCACCAGCTACCTAAGGACTGGTGAGCTGTGATCTTTGAGCTATGGGTTGTGCCTCCTTTCTTTTCATTCCTAACAACTGTGTATCACTAAAAAGGAAGAGGTGGAGAGGGCATCTAGGAGTGTGGAATGGCTTCTATCTCCATCACTCAGGGACATGGGGGTGTTGTGGCTGTTACTGCAGGAACTGACTCCACAGTCAGCATGACCAATAATTTCAGGCTGTCCACGCGCAGTTTGTAGTGACATAAGATGATGAACATGGCCTTGACAGCCGTGGTAGAAAAAACAAGGGCCCCTCAAAGATGTCCACATCCTCATTCCCAGAGGCTGTGAATCTGTCGACTGCCAAAGGAAACTTACAGAATCAATGAAGGATCACGTGATTGGGAGATTATGGTGATTTGTCTTGGTGGCCCCTTTATAATCATAAATGTCATTTCCTTATAAGTGAAAGAGAGATGTAGAAGAGGACGAGCCAGGGAAGAAAATGTGGTAACGGAAGCAGCACACAGAGAGCCTTCAAGATGCTACGCTGCTGTCTTGGAAGATGGAGGAAGGGGCCACAAGCCAAGCTGTGCAGGTGACCTCTAAATTCTTGAAAGGCGAGGACACAGCACTCCCCTAAACTTCCAAAAAGAATAAGCCATGTCAACACCTCGATTTGTGTTGTCTGACCCAGCTAACTTAGTGGTAATTTGCTACAGCTGCAGTAGAATAGTTGAGAGAGGTGTCACCTTGTCTAACCCAACCTTGTGTCTGTTGGGGTGAGGAGTAAGTTAGAGCTCAATTGGGACATGAGACTTTGTAGGTTTTTTACCCATCTCTCAACTCACTGACAAGCAGTTGGGCTATGGCAGAACATCCTTGTGAACTGTGGGCTCTGTGCCTCAGTGTTGGAGCAGCTTTGTTTGTGTGAATGTGGGCACCCTCATCTGAGTGATCCTAAGTGGGAGCAGCACCCATCCTGGGCCCTCAGGAAGGACTGAGAACTGCTGGCTCAGGTGTGTGGAGGGGGCTGCAGGTGAGGCCCAGGTGGGAGAAGGTCCATGGGCCAGGTGCAGGAGGAGATACTTTGTCCTGTTGCCATGGGAGTCTGAGTTAAGTGGGGTTGGGGATCCCTCCCTCCTCTCATCTGGATGCTCATCTGTGGGGAGGAGGCCTGTTTCAGTGAGACCCATATCAGGGAAAAAATCAGAAACTGATGGAATGTGGGGGAATAGAGGTCACGGACAGTGCCAGGGAAGGCCTTGCTCAGGGCATGAATTCTGGGTCCTCCCCACCTTGGTTACTATGACAGTCTCTATCTGTGTCCCCCAGAGGTAAAGATGTCCTGAGGGCTGGTCTTTGGAACAGAGTAGAAACCCTGGGACAGGGCTGAGAAGACTGTATCCTGGATTTGGGGACAAACATGTTCATTTGTAGGGGCACATGTTGGGGCCACAAGGATGTGGATGAGGAGGGCCAAACAGCACAGGACCCTGGGGGAAAGAGGGTCCCCCCACCCAAAATATGTGGCCTGTGAGCAATGATCCCAAAGAAGATTCCTTGCACAAATTTGTGTGGACACAATTGCCCATATTCTGTGCTCCTGAGACCCAGTGCACATGTGCAAAGGGGAGAACCCTGGGAAGTTCCATGGCCTGGTCCCCAGGGCAATGTGAGGACAGCTGAGTACTTCTCTTGGCTGGGTGACAGCTCTTATCTCTGCCTTTGCTTTTAGCATGGTCTCCCTATCCCTACACCCGTCCCTCTCCTCTCTCCCAGAGAACAGAGATGGGACTTGGCGTAAACTTACAGATAATATTTCCCTGTGTGACTCTGGAGGGAAGGGACCCAGAATTTTGGGTGAATTTCTGTTAAAGATTCCCATCCACAGAAATAGAACAAACAAGGGTAAGGTCCTGTTTATTCAGATCACTCAGCATTTCCACGGTTGGTCACAAGCCTGATCATTTTCCCTGTAGCCCCCACTTTCCAAGGGATGGGAGCATTTCACGTGGTTCATTCAGGGCTCAGGGTGGCCAGTTGGGGTCTTCAGTAATCAGGAGGGTACTCGGCCTGGGCCCAGGTCCCTGAATATCCTTGGGGCTAAGGTCTGGTTCTGTGGCTCAGGCTCCAGCTCCTGACGCCACCCAGGGCCTGGGGTCTCAGGTGGGCCCCTCTTCAAGGTCCTGAAGGAGCAGGTCCCAGAGGAAACTAATATGCCATGTCTGCTTTAGGGACAATCCGGCAGTAAATGTCTGTGTTGGGCTTTAGTAATTCCTGTAAAAGAAGAGCCCTCTGAGCCCTGTAACCTTCTCAGAACTTGTGCAGCTTCTCCCAGGCTGTGGGGGTCTGACTGTGCTGGGGGGTATCTGTTCCTGAGCCCCTCCCTCTCTCACCACCTTATTTCCCCTTTATGCTGCTGTTTGCTGAACCTGAAAGCACAGCCAGAGTTGGGCTGGGGGCAGATCCTGGGCCCACTTGGGCCTGTGATACAAAACGTTCATCAATGCACTTACCTCATAGATGGGAACGACTGTTTTGGGGCCAGGTAGGGGGTCCTGTGTAGGGGGTGGAGGAGATCAGGTGTCAGGGGTCAGGGAGCTAGGGTCATTTCTCCACAGAAGTGACAGCTCTACCTCCACAGCAGCCATCTCCACATCTGTAGCTCTGTACCCCATTCCAGATCCATGCTATGCTCCCCTCGCCCTTGTTAGCTCGGAACCCTTGACTGATGCTCCCAACACCCACTCTGTTCCTGGCTGGACCCCAGGGTTCACCTAAGGCTGACCAAGGGGACCATGGCAGTCTCAGGACAAGGTGTGTGGTCCTGCTCCTGAAACAGCGTCCCCTCCCAGCCATGGCGGGCATCCCCTTGTCCTGGCTGTTTGGAGGAAGAGGTCTGTGCTGTGCTGTGGGATTGAATAGTCCCTTTGCCTTGGATCTGTGCAGCCAGGTCCTGGGTGAAGGGACGGCGAGGGGTGGAGCTTACCTGGGAGATGGAGTTGCTGGAGGGACCATGGCCTAGGATCAGAGACAGGAATTAACACCCAGGGTGTGAGGAAGCTTGGGCCCATCCTCCCAGGGAGGCCTGGGGTCCTCACCGCCCACAGAAACAGCGGAGAAGAAGCATGTAACCAACAGAGAACCTCTGGCATTTTAAGGTCTAGTGAGAGTGAATGATGACTCATGACACAGCCCCACAAGTCAGAGCTGACTGGCTAGTTAGAGTCCCCTGTGCTGAGTGGTTGATGCTCAGGGAATGAACACTCAGAGCCCTGGGAAGAGTCAGGAAGGAAGGAATACTGTGGGGCAGGCCCAGGGCTCCCAGCTAATCCCAGGATGAACAGACACTCACCAGGGGTGGATGCTGGGGGCCAGTGCTCTCTGGGTTCTTGCAGGCCACTGTCCCTAGGAAAGGTCAGGCTTATTTGTGAGGGGGGACAGGGAAAAGTCACAGGTTTGGTGTTAGAGCAGGGGACAAAAAGGGCCTCCTTTCCAAGCAGGGTGTGGAAACCTCTCTCCACCAATGCCTTTTCAGAGGGGGGAGGGCCCAGGAAAAGGGAACTGATTAAAGGCCTTAGGAAAGCACCTCTGATCTGGGCTCTCAGGGGAAGGGCTCACAGGCAGATGGGGGTCCAGGAGGAAGTTGCCAAAGTAGGGACTGAGGACCCAGGAAAGGAAGTGAACAGCAAGGGCCTGACTGAGTGGAAGGGTCAGGTCCCAGAGGGAAAGCAGGGCCAGCTCTGTGTGCAGGACACTGGGGAGCCCTGTGCATGTTGCAATTGGATGAATGTGGTGTACCTGCTGTGGCCAGACCTGCCCTGCAGGCCACTAGCACGGAAAAGTGACAGTGGCCTGCCTTCTGTCTGCATCAGCCTGGGGAAGAGGCATAAAGGACACCTAGAACTTGCTGTTCTGGTTGGGTGGTTCTTCATTCACACATCGGAGGCTGTGGTTACAGATCCCCCAACATGGGGGCTCTTAACTTCACCAGCCTGTGCAGGCTCTTCTACTCTGCTGGAAGACCTTGGCCAGGACCACCTTCAGATGCTCAGGCAGCAGCAGATTCCCCTTACCGGGGTGGGGTGACTTCAATAAACAACAGGAGGTGTCAGGTTACTCAGCACTTACTACCTGCCAGCACCCCTGTCTGATCATAGAGTGAACCAGGACGATCCTCAGGGAGAGTTCCTTATTTGTGCCTAATGTATTGATGAAGAAACTGTTGAGGAGACTCCCCAGGTCAGCAGCTGGTGAGGGAGGAGCTGGATGGAGTGAGGAGAACATCCACGGGCAAGTTGGGGGGCTGTGGAGAGCCAGCCCAGGATCCCAGGATGGGGCCTCCTGCTTCCTGGACTAGGGGCAGCCGGGGGTGCAGGCAGGGTTAGGGTGGAGGAAATGCCATGGTACCTTCTAGTCCTCCTGAGGAACAGGAAACACCCCAGGGCGGCCGCCAGCACCACCCCGACCAGGACCCCAATCACGATGCCAGCAAATGTCCATGGAGAGCTGCCTGGGCTGGATTTTCCGGCTGAAAGGGGAAGGGAAAGGGGGAGGGGTGAAAGCCCAAGTCCATTTAGGGGAAACTAGGAGGGGACCTGCAGCAGGGAGGGCCTGGTTAGGGAGGAGGAAAGGTCCCCAAGTCTGTGTGCGGTTTGTGAGTGTTGTCATCACAAATTCCCCAAACCGCCACTGTGGGTTCTTGCATCATTTTGTTTCTCACATTTGAAACCTTGGATTTGTTGTAATTCTGCACAGTCTCCTACACGTACCAGTCCCACCTGCTGTTCATTCCCCTCTTAACTCCTCTTTTCTCCTCACATTATGTCTCTCCCCTGTGTTTCTTCTTTTCCTTCATTATTGACAGTCTTAGAGGACAGGCTTACCTGTCAACTCAACGCTGATTAGTAATGAGAATGGTATTTGACTATTTTCTGTGGTCTGACTATGTTCAGTGCTCTGTAATGACCAGGCAATGTGGGAAATACCTTCTGTTCATGTCACCTGATTCTTTGTCCCAACGATAGACTCGGGTGTCATCCCCATTGTGCACAAGCAGAATCTGGTGAAATGCCTAATAAATCCCTGGAGGTCACAGAACCGGCAAGTGATCAAAAGCATTTTCACCAAGTTCTGCCTGACTTCCCAGCTAATAACAATGGCGTTCGTAAAAATGCTACTTGAGAAGAAAAAAAAAATGGCGCAATAGACAGACGCTGTGCTAACTGCCTCCCAGGATCACACCAAAATTACAAACAAATTATACAGTATTCAACTCTGGAGGACCCCGGAACACTGGAGGAACAGAACCACTAAACGAAGAACTTAAAGAGGCGGCCGCATCGGGTCTGGTAGGACGGGCAGAGACGAGAGAGGGCAAACCCCGGTGAAGGAGGTCCCAGCTTTGGAGAGGCTTCTCCAGTTGGCGGAGAGATCCTCCGGCCGCACACCAAGCTCACCAGCCCAGAGCTCCTTTGTCGAGAAGAGGAGTTCCAAGATAGCCGGCAGTAAATTAGTGAGGACTCTCTTTGCTCAGCTCGGTGAGGCTAAGAGCGGCTGGAGAATCAGTGGGGCCGGCGCCCAGGCTTGCTCACCGGTGAGCACTTACCTCGTTCCTGGTGGAGGGAGTGGCTGTGTGAGCTGGGAGCCTGCGGGGACGGACTGAACTGAGCACCTCTGGTGCAAAGGCTGGAGATTTTGGGATTGTTGTTCCCGTGGTGTGGGGCCTGCACGCGAGTGGTGTAGGGAGGTCGCCATTTTGTCACGCTTGGGCCCTCCCACGGAGGATCAGGTCCGAGACCTAATTGGTCTGGTGGAATTGGCGCAGAAGTATGTGTGTGCGTGTGTGCGTGCGTGTGTGCGCGCGCCTGCGGCCTTGGATCCCCACGGCCTGCCCGGCTTATACTGCATTGCCAGGGTAACGCAGGGCGGGTGCCCTCCGGCTCCAACAGGCTGCTCACTGAGACCCGGGAGTGCGCGAGCCACCTCGGATCCCCACCCTCCGCTTGGCTTGTGCTGCGTTGCCAGGGAAACGCCTAGTGGGAGTGATCCGGCTCCAGCAGGCTGCACACTGAGATGCGGAAGTGCGCAACCCTCCTCAGTCCCCGTTCTCCGCACTCCGCTTGCAGAGTTTCCAGGCTGGTGATTGGTTGTCGGGCTGCTCGGCCTGATCCGCCAGCGGCTGATTGGGACAGGCTGAGAATGGGAGTTTTCCTGGGAGTGTTGGGCCGTGAGCTGTGTGCTTGCGTGATCCAGCCAGGGCTGTTCTGGTGATCTATCTAATACATCAAAGCAATCCCAGAGCAACAGCCAGAATGGGGAAACAAAGAAACATGTCACAAGTAAAAGATCAGAAGAAACCTCCAGAAATGGAACCAAATGAAACAGAGGGATCCAACCTTTCAGAGACAGAATTTAGAACACTGATGATAAGAATGTTTAAGGAACTTAGCGAGGACATAAAGAAGGATAGGGAAACCATAAAAAACAACCTGTTAGAACTAAAGAATACAATAAGTGAAATGAAGAACACACGAAGGAATCACGAGTAGAGCAGATGAAGCAGAGGAGTGGGTCAGCGATTTGGAAGATAAAATAGCAGAACTCACCCAGTTGGCACAGCAAAAAGACCAAATAATAAAAAACAATGAAAATAGTTTAAGAGCCCTATGGGACAAGGTAAAGCGCGACCACCATCGAATCATAGGGATACCAGAAGGAGAAAAGAAGCAAGGGGTCAAGAATGTATTTGCAAAAATAATGACTGATAAATTCCCTACCCTGGTGAAGGAAATCAACATACATGCCCAGGAAGTTCAGAGGGTTCCAAACAAGCTGAACCCAAACAGGTCCACACCAAGACACATCATAGTGAAAATGGCAAAGGTTAAAGAAGTTCAGAGGGTTCCAAACAAGCTGAACCCAAACAGGTCCACACCAAGACACATCATAGTGAAAATGGCAAAGGTTAAAGACAGAGACAGAATCCTAGAGGTTGCACGAGAAAGACAGCAGGTTACATACAAAGGAACTCCTGTTAGACTAACAGCTGACTTGTCTACAGAAACTCTGCAGGCCAGAAGGGAGTGGCAGGAGATATTCAAAGTGACACAAAATAAAGGCCTACAACCAAGATTGCTCTACCCAGCACGGCTATCACTTAAAATTGAAGGAGAAATAAAGAGCTTCTCAGAAAAGAATAAGCTTAAGGAATTCATTACCACCAAGCCAGCATTGCAAGAAATGTTAAAAGGGCTTTTTTAAACAAAAGAAAGGTGTAAACAAGCTAACCCAGAGAGACAATTTAAGAAGATTGAAGTCGTATCAACAGATATAAAGGAAAAACTGATGGTTGCTGGCTGGGAGGGAGTGGGGAAGAGGGAGAGGGGAAGGTTTTGGACAATGTATGTGGGACTACAATGTTGCCACAGGGATATGGGGGCAGTTCTGGGAATGTAATTGACAATGTTGTGAAGAGACTATTATGTTGCAAGAAATAAGTCAGTCGGAGAAGGACAGGTACCATGTGATCTCACTTGGGTGTGGAGTCTGAAGAGCTGAGTGAACGATCAAAGTAAACAGACTCGTAGATGTAGAGGAAAATCTGAGGGTTGCTAGTTGGGAAGAGGGTGGGGATGGGGGGAAGGGGAAGGGATTAGACAGCATAAATAGACAACTACAATATTGCCACAGGGATATGAAACACAGCTCGTGGAATATAATAATGTTGTAAAAATTTTGTGGCATGTCAGATAGTCACATGTCTTGTTAGGGAGACCACTTCATGGATGGAGTAGAGGCTTGATCACTGCACTGTATACCTGAAGCTGATGTTGTATAGTATTGTATGCCAACTGCAACTGAATATGTGGATGGTCACAGGATGTGGAGTATACTGTGGAGGGGAGTCAGGGGAGTTGTGATGGATATGTATGATATGGGGGGGGGAGTGGGGTGGCGAACTGGGGGAGGGGGGTTTTTACTTTGGGGGGTAAAGAGTATAACTATTGCCTTGTGTTGTACACCTGAAACTAATAAAAAATAAATAATAAAAAAAAATGCTACTTGATATCATTAACTGAGCCCGGACTCTGTGTATCATCTTAAGGGCGTTTAGTCTCATTTACCTCCTAATAAACACCCTCACAACAGCCCTAAGATCTCGCTGTTCTATTCCTGCTTACAGACAAGGAAACCGAGGCTCAGGTGGTTGAGGATCTTGCCTGAGGTCAGACAGCTGCTGCACATCAGGACCAAGATGGTAACGAGAGTGTCTAATTCTGGGGTTCTTACCCCTGCTGATGGACAGGCTCAGAAGAAGTCTGTCACCTCCTCAAGGCTCGCATCCATCTCTAACTTCCTGCCCATAAAATATACATGTGAGGAAGTGGGACAGGTCACTCACTGATCACATCCAGGCTGATTTGGGCACTTTTTCTGGAACTAACAGGGTTGGAGACTATCACACTGATATTCGCCAGTGTCCCCACTCCTGGCAGGGTCTGTCTATGGTGAGGGGGCTGCTGTCCTGGGAAAGCTTCATCCTCTCCATGAGCCACAAACTCTGGTCACTGCAGAACCACTGGTGAAGATCCCAGTGTCATTTGAGGCAAGTCAGGACCACAGTGTCCCTCTATCCTGTGACTGTGGTTTTGCTGCCTAGGAGGTTGGGCTCTCTCACAGGCTCTGTGGACAGAGGAGGTGACTGGCTGAGAGTGGGCCTAGGACCATGCTGCTTCCTCAGAGATGTCGGTCACTGGCATTCCATCATGCACTGTGTAAAGGTCACTAGAGGATGGCCCTGACCTCTGCAGAAGGACAAGGGTCTTTGTTCAGGAGAGATATGTAAGGAGAGAGCTGCACCTCCTCATAACCCCAGATTACCCCAGGGTGATCCCTGACCTGTCCCCCTGGGCATCTCTGTAGTATCAGCACTGGGCACCCCTTCTCAGCCACGTGTCCAGCATCTTCATCATCAAGTGGAATTTTTTCTTCATGAACTTTTACTGATCCTTTCCTAGAATTTTCTTTGACTTCAAAAAAAATCAGGTCCTGCTCCTCATACAAACTTCGGTGTCCGTTGGGGAAGGCAGGCTTTCCAACTCTATTCATCTCTGGGGCCAAGGGAACTTTACAGAAATTATGGGAAGGCCTTTACCTCTTGTTAAATAATTTATAAGGATATGAAGATGGCAGAACCCAGTTCCGTGACCTTGGACCTGGAAACGTTCCACTTATAGGATTTCTCAATCTGAGTAGGACTTTACTTTCTTGTCTGTGGATTGAATGTCACTGTGAAGGAAATAATTTATTAGGGAATGAAGACAACCTTGCCCAGTCCTTGTAACCTTAGAAATGGAAGAGTTTCTAATGTAAACGGTTTGCACTTTGGAGAGGAATTTTTTTTTTTTTTTTTTTTTTTTTTTTTAAGCTAAGCTATCCTGCTACCTGTTGGCAGCTCAGCGGCTGCTCAGCTCGGGCTGGGCATCGAACTGCTGTGGCTCAGAGCTCAGCTCGCACTCTTGAGCGAGCTTTTAACCAACTGAGCCACTCGGCCGGCCCTTGTAGAGGACTTTTACTTCTGAATCTGTGGATTGAATATCATGAGGAAGGAAACATTTAGATTAGTGGTTACTTACCATTAAAAAAAATACTGGCACTCTTAGGAACAGAAAGAAAGTACTGAAACATAATAAAGGCCTTATATGAAAGCTAGCCTCATCCTCAGTGGTGAGACACTGAGAGCTTTTCCTCTAGACCAGGAAGAAGACAAGGATGCCACTTTCACCACCTCTACTCACCACAGTACAGAAGTCCACGCCAGAGAAAATTGACACGAGAAAAGAAATAGAATACATCCACATTAGAAAGGAAGGAGTACAATTATGTCTGTTCACAGATGGCACACACTTCTATGTACAAAACCTAAAGATTTCACACGTACACAAACACACACACACACTGTCAGAATAAACAAATTCGGCAAATTTCTAGGATTCAAAATCAACATACAAACAAAATTAGTTGTTTTTCTACACACTAACAATGAAGTATCAGGAAAGGGAATTAAGAAAACATTCCATTTATAATAACATAAAAAATAAATTATTTAGGAATAAGCTTAACCAATGAAGCAATAGACTTGAAAACAGAAAACTAAGATACATTGCTGAAAGAACATAAAGAAGAGAAACTGAAAGAATCCATGCTTATGAATCTGAAGACTTAATATTGTTAAGATGATGATACTACTCAATGATCCTTAGATGCAATGCAATCCCTATTGAAATCCCCATGAAATATTTTGCTGAAGTTAAATTTTCCAAAATTCACATGGAATCGCAAGGAAGCCCAAATAGCCAAAATCATCTTGAAAAGGAACAAAGTTGGAGGACTCTCATACTTTCTGATTTCAAAACTAACAGCAAAAGTACAGTAACTAAAAGAGTGTGGGTTTGGCATAACTACATACATATAGATGAATGGATATTATAGAACTCCCCAAATAAACCCTAGCCTATATGGTCAAATGATTTTTTGACAAGTTTGCCAAGGCCATTAAATGGGGAAAATTTCTATTCAAAAATTGGTCATGGGAAACTGGATATCCACATCAAATGAACACTGGTGGACCCCTGCCTTTACCATGTACAAAAATGAACGGAAAATGGATCAAAAATCTAAACATGAGGGTCAAAGCATAAATGTGGTAGAAGAAAACAGAGAAAACCTTCTTGAAGAAATTGGATTTGCCAATGATTTCTTAGACATGGCACCAAAATCAGAGACACACAAAAAATTGGATTACATCAAAATAGAAAACTTCTGTGCATCAGAGGACACAATGAAGACAGTGATGGCAACCCACAGATTGGGAGTAAATATTTGCAAACCATGTCTGTAATTCAACAACAACCAAAAGGATCTTGACCCTGAGGACCCTTCTTCGTTCCCCAGCTGCAGAGCCCCCTCCATTACACGGGGCTTTCTGGGGCTGAAAGAAACCCCTCCTCACATTCCAGGCTAGACCCACATCTGCCATGACAAATCGGAAAGCGAGGGGAGGGAGGGTCTGCAGATGTGTAGTGGGAGGGTTCAGGGACAGGTATGGGATTTGCCTGTGACACTAGCAAATGGAAAATAACTTGCAAGACTCTTCTGCAAAACAGACAGACCTTCACCCCAGAGCTAGTGCCGATGGTCCAGGGAGCAACTTACCAGAGACTGTGATAGTCCTGACTGTGGTTCTAATTAGGCCAGTGACAGAGTTATGGACAAGGAAGATATAGGTTCCACTATCATATGCTGTGCTGCTGGTGAAAAAGAGCTTTGGTGTGGATTGCTTGGGCCTCCCATTGATAAACCAGGAATACTGTGCAGGAGTGTTAGAGGGCTGCATGGCAGGAGAGGCGGAGGTTGGCCCCGGAATGGTAATGGGTGTCTGGGGGGGAAATGGTGGGGGAATCCGGGCCATCTGCAGCAAACAGCACAAAGGCACATGTGATGTAATCAGAGGAAAGGGGATACTCCTGCTTGTTTAAGGGACACACTGTCCTTCTGAGCTGGGTCACCGTCTTGTTTGAAAAAGTCCCAACCATAACTCCCTGTGTTCATTGATCCTGAGTCTGAGACATTAACCAGTTTCCTCCATGAGAGGTTATTAACCCCGAGCCTCTCAAGACAGGAGCAGCACGTCCCCTCCTAGTCTCAGCTCAAGGCTGGGCCTGCCCGCATTTGCCTGGGAGAGGAAGTGATGGCTAGTTTGGGTGTCCAGGGGTGAGGGTCCGTGTACTTGGACCTGAGAGGGACAGAGACGTAGCCTGGTCTCTGGCAGTGTGGATTTGGGCGAGCAGCCTGGGCCAGGGAGGTCAGAAGTTACTCACAGGAAACATTCAGGTAGAGTGGTTCACTGCGGCTGGCACTCACTGGGTTCCGGGATTCACACTCATAGGGTCCTGTGTCATTCCTTGTCACATGGAGTAACATGAGGGTCCTGTTGTCCTTGGACAGCTCCAGCGTGGGACTGTTCTGGATGACGCTCTGACTGTTGATCAACCACAGGTAGGTGGTGTCCTGAGTCTCAGGTTCACACGTGAACACCACAGGGTCCTTGTGCTCCACGGGGTTTGAGTTGTTGCTTACGATGTTGGGTTTGGGTAACTCCGCTGTGCAGATAAGAGAGAACATTGCCCTGTGTGGCACCTGTGATTCATCCAAAAGCATCTTCAATCATGGTTGGCACCTCTCACCACTCAGCCAACCTCAATCCTTCAAAGGATAAGGCAGGTTTGTGTATTACAAGACAAATACATGGGGCTCTGAGCACTTAGAGAGCATAAGGCCGCCAGCTCTACGTCTGGGAAAAAGCACAGACATTCTCAAGTGTAAATTAAGTATCAGGGTTTGTTCGTAGAAAGACATGGGACTGAGAGTCAGAGACCATCTGGCACCTGCCCTGGTTCATCACTGACCAGCTGATTGCCTGGCCTGGGGACTGGGCGTTTGAGCAGAAATCACACATGGGGAGACCCGGAGGAAGCCCAGAGGTATGTTCAGTGCTCAGAAGGCAAAGCCTCCAGGTGAGTCAGTTTGTTCAGGTGACTCACATGGAGTAATAACCCCAAGGAGGGTAGAGCAGATGCAAGACCAGAAATGATCAGAAAAGACTGAGGCGATGGCGGGAGCTTGCTGTCTCGGGCAAGCTCTCTGCCCTCGGTCTTTAGTTTTTGTTCTCTCCCTGCTTAGGGCTGCGAGGACCATGTGGATTCCTCCTGTAATACTCCTAGATAGTAGCAAATACAGAAGAGATTACTTATGAAAAGTGGGGGAACATGACCTTGTTGAAAATCTGACCTGCATGAACAGTTTGTAAAGAGAGTTATAAGGGGCTGGCTGGGTGGCTCAATTGTTTAGAGCATGAGCTCTGAGCAACGGGTTCACCTGTTAGATTCCCATATGGGCCAGTGAGCTGTGCCCATGATGAGCTGCCACTGCGCTGCCAATGGGTGGCCAGATGGGTCAGCTGGTGAGAACCTGTGCTCTTAACAACAATGTTGCTGGTTCGATTCCCCTGTTGGATGGTGGGCTGCGCCCCCTCCACCTCCATCCCACAACTAGATTGAAAGCGGTAACTGGACTTCGAGCTGAGCTTGTGCCCTCCACCACTAAGATTGAAGGACAACTTTACTTGGAATTGATGGGTCCTGGAAAAACACTATGTTCCCTCCCCCTATATCGCCAGCAATGTTCCCTCCCCCAAATCCCCAATAAAATCTTAAGAAATATAAAACAAAAAGGTTATGAGACAGAATATTGAGTAGAAGTTAAATTGTGAAAGGATACGTGAAAATCATTATCAACGCCCCGAAGATTTAAGAGCAGTTTTTAGAAGAATCTCTCTAGAAAGCACTGAAGTCATAGACCAGGTTCTGAAGTCCAAGCAGGGTCCCACTGTGAAGAAAGGAAGATGCCACAGTGGGTGTGAAATCAGTATCTCCCTGGGGAGAGAAAGAATGTGATTCCTGTTAAGAGGACAGAAGTGATCAGAAGGGAAATCTAGGTTTCTCTGTTATAGAAAGGGAGGAAGGAGCCCAAATTAGTAGAAACAATATGTGTTATTTTGCAAATTTAGGAAGAATGTCCCTGTCACTAATTTCTATGACAGTCAGGCAAATGGGAAGGACCCCACAAATGGGCATGAGGCATGCGTTCTTTCCTTTCTCTCTAACTCAGGAAACAGAACTAGAGCTTGATCAAATTCATCTTTATTGAGCACTGTCTAGGAGAAACGACAGTGGCCTGTGGATCTCACCGTCTGCGAGGATCCCACCCAATGATAAAGATGTCAGCACGAGGACACACGTGTGTGAAACAGGCAGTATACCAGTCAGATGGCACAGGGTCACCAGCCCCACCTTGGGAAGGTCTCGGGAACCACTGGGAGGAATGGGAACCTCTCACCAGGACAAGGATGTGAGTCACGTGTCTGGTGAAGTGAGCCCGAGAGCTTTTGGGGACTGACACCTGTCCTGCCTTTGACTCCCTTGTTGAGTCATGTAGAGAGCAGATCAAAGGGTCACACACAGTCCCTGTCATGTAGCCTGTGCCTCTTGTTGGCGTCAGGGAAGAAAGGAGCCCTGGAAGGGGCACAGCGGAAGCTCGGTCTCCTGGTGACCCGGGAAACTGAGAGCCAGGGGCTGCTGCTCCGACTGATATCTGTGTCGTTTCCTATTGCCCAGGAGGGTGGGCCTGGCCTCAGGTGTTAGTGGGAGAATCCAGGGAGGCTTCAGGGAGGAGGAAGCAGAGCAGAGCAGGGCAGCTTGGCTAGAATGAAGGAGGAGGCAGATGAGGGGCAGGGAAGGAGCAGAGAGAGCCAGAACTCTCATGGTAATGAACAGTGGGGGTTACAGGTGACTTCAGAGACCCCAGCAACCAAGAGCCCATGGCTGGTCCAGAGAAGGACCAGTGCAGCCACAAAAACCCTCCATGGCAAGCAGCCCCCTCTCAGCATGACAACAGGATCCTGTGGGGGCTTTGGGGGCTGGTGGTCAGAGGGATGGAATGTGGGTCCCAGTCCCTGGAGGAACAGGAAACAGGTGTGGCCAAAACCTCCTAAGACTCTGCATCCATGTTCCATTCTCTGTAGAGATTACGAAACATTCATTCATGCATTCATTCATTCACACATCATAATTCTCTCCTCCTTCATCAAGATCAATTGAGTGTTTTTTTACATGTTGGTCCCTGAGCTGGTTGCAGGTGTGGAGTGGAGAGTGAGAAGCAAAGTCCTTTCCTTTGTACTCTAGAGGGAGTGACACCAACACATCAGGAAACAAATGAGAGACTTCAAGTCCAGTGTAGGGAGGGACCATCAGCCACCTGAGGGGTAGGTCTGGACATCCCAGCACTGACTGTGGTGGTTACTGCAGGTGATTTCGTTCTAGAGTAAAATCAGATTAATTGTACATTTGCTTTCACTCCCCGACTAGAATCTCTCCCTCTGAGGTGGGGAAGCCTGAGAAGAAAGGATCTGAATCAACAGCCGGTTTCAGGGTCTATATATGCATAATAGGCCCCTGGGTGGAGAAAGCCCCAGGAGCCACATCTGGGCAGGGCGGGGCATCTTCTCTCCTCTGTCCCTCCCTGGGGATGCTGACCTTGCTCTGAGGTCTCCTAAGTCCCCCAGGGCAGTCGGCTAATAGCCTGATGACCCTGTGGCTCATGGGGCTTTGATGTAGGCAGACTGTGGCCTGACTCTTATAGGCCAATCATGGTCTGTGTCCCCCTGTAACTCAGTTTCCCCTGAATGAAACAGGATAAATGGTAAATGGTGTCAGACTTGCCATGTGGCCTGTGAATCTTAAATCTTTCACAATTGTCTGACCTAAAGCTTGGAATAGATTTGCTGCCACAGGTAACAGCATCTGTTATTATTTAATCCACGAAAAAGGGCTCCCTGGTTCCATCCTTGGTGGATGAGGAGCTGCCAGGAGCATCTTCTCTCCTCTGTCCCTCCCTGGGGATGCTGACCTTGCTCTGAGGTCTCCTAAGTCCCCCAGGGCAGTCGGCTAATAGCCTGATGACCCTGTCTGTCTGTGCTCCCAATGCACAGTCTCAGGTGAAGGACCAGGCCCCGCCCTGCCCAGATGTGGCTCCTGGGGCTGAGCCCTGGCTGGTGACCAGCTCAGGAGCTTGGTGAAATTGCTGTTTCTAGTCAGGCCTGCCCTGGAGGCCAAACTCAACCTGGGACCTCCCCAGTATCCCTGGAGTCAGCAGCCAGGGGACAGGGGTCTGAGGAGGGGCTGCCTGCACTGAGCTTCTCCATGAGGATCCCAGGGGGCCACTCAGGCCGGGCCCTGACTCAGCCCTGCAAGGTCTTTCTCAGGGTCATGGTCACGGGACGGGCCCAGGGGCTGGACTGAGCCTGATCTCCCTCTGCTGAGTTACTCCCATCAGACTGGTCCTTCTTTCTGGGGTGAATGTCTGCAGGGGCCAGAATCTGGGAAGGGAACTCTGATCTTGTGATGTTTGTCTCCACTGTGTGTGTCCTGCACTAAATACTGACACTCCAACCTGGGAGGTAATGCAGGGGGGATGGAGGCAGAGTCCAGGCTGTGAATCCTCTGTGTGTGAAGTAGAATTCACCCCACCCGACACCCAGAGGTCAGAGAGGAATCACTCACGGTATACACGGAGCTGTCCAGTCACTTCTGCAGTACGAAAAGGTATATTTATGGCCCGTAGAGTGTAGTTCCCTGTGTCATTCAGGGTGACTTTTTGGACCAGCAGGGATCCATTGGAGTATACTGTCTCTCTACCACTGTATGCTGGCCCAATGACAGTTCTCTGAGTGTTTATTAGATATGACGCAATTTGATGTCTGCTGTCTACTCTTCCTCCTTTATACCAGGCATACTGTGCAGTATTCCCAGGCCGATTGTGAACAAGAAAAAGCACATCCTTCCCTTCAGCTGCATTGGGCAGCATCAATTCAAGAGTGAGTTTGGCAGTGGTGGACGGGCTCCAGAAGTTTAAGAGTGATGCTACGAGTAAAGAGGGAAATTGATCAATATTTGGATCTATTGGGATGGAAAGATGAGTCATTGGGTCCTGAGCACGTCTCTTCATCTCAGCCTTGTGTGTGTGTGTGTGTGTGTGTGTGTGTGTGTGTGTGTGTCCCATGGTCAAGGTCAGCAGCATGGCCATCTGTAGTCCAGCACCTCTGAACCTGTTATTTCCTCTGTTTTGAATACTCTTCCCCAGGTGTCCACCCACCTCACCCGCTTACTGCCTTCAAACCCCTACTCACACTCAGGGGTGTCCTAGGGAGACACTTGCCCTGGCCCCCTCCTCTAAAGTCCCTGTCTTCACTTTCTGACCTTTCCCTGCTCTGTTCCTTTCCTGGCACTTGTGGGTACCTGACATCACATCTAGATCTCTTCTTGTCTGTCTCCTCCCCATGGAATGTGAGCTCCATGCAGGCAGGGCCTTGTCTGATCTTTTTGTACCCCCAGTGCCTGGAACAGGCTACAAATACCTGTGGGTGAAGGAATGAGTGTTCCCAGGGCCCTCCACTTCCCAGTGTGTATTTGCCCGTTTCTGAGGTTTGTGGTAAGGACCATGTGTAGTGGCTCTGGTTTAGCTTTTTCTGTTGTCACCTTGATATAAATTATTATTATCATTAGTTTCACAAATCACTGCTCAGAGATGAATCACTTGTAATGGTGTAATTGAGGTTTTCCTGCCTCTTACACTTTTGTATCAGAGGATTTTCCTGTTGCTCAGCCCCCTCCCTATCCTACTCTGCTCCAGTGTCCTCTCCCCTCAGGTCCAGTGAGAAGCACCTCGCCCCCTCCAAGAGCCCTGTTCTCTACAGGAGACCCCAGCCAGTTGGTCTGGCATCCCCTTTTCCACCCCTGGAGAATCGTCCCCTCTTACCTGCCAGCAGGAACCCCTGCCAGTGGACGCTTCCTCTTTGGGAAAGTGCTGAAGGGGGCTCCATGGTATCTGCTGCCTCCTCTGTCTCTCCCTCTGTATGAAGAGCTTCAGCTCCAGAAACACTCACAAGCCCTCCTGTCCCGACCAGTGCGATCTGCTGTGCCTCCCAGTGCATTGAGCCTCCTCCAGGGGCAGTGGCACCACGCTGGTCACGTGGGCCGGGGGCGGAGTCCCAGCAAGGCTCCTCCCATTCCCTCCCCATTCCTGCCTCCTCTCCTTCCGGTTTACTTTCTGTCTACATTTCTGTTTGTAGGGAACTGCTGAGACTCTGCCTTGTTCTGCTGTGATTCTCTACGACCACCTACACACACACACACACACGCACACACACATGCACAAAACCTGTTTGGACAAGAACAAGCCTGGGACATGGGGGTCTAGGCATCCCTACAGTTCTGAGTAGGGTGCACAGTAGCCTCCCAGGCAGCCCTCTCTCATACCCATCTGACTTTTCCCTGCAGAGCAGGAATCCGAGAGAGACATCAGTAACTCTTGTCATGAGGATGTCACCCCCTGGGTTTTGGGTCGCCTGTGGAACTTTGTAAACATTGTGAGTGCCCAGGTGACACCTTAGAAATGCTTCAGGGCCGGCCGAGTGGCGCGGTGGTTAAGCGCTGGCCTAGGAAGCCAGCGGCTTTGGTTCGGTCCCACATATGAGGGCCAGTGATACTGCCCTCAAAAAAACACACACACACACAAAAAAACCCCAAACAAACAAACAAACAAAAAAAAGAAATGCTGCTTCAGAAGTTGTCCATCAAGGGGTGGTGCCAGGCCACGCTGAGACCCTGTGAGGTGGGGGGGTGTTAGCCCCTCCTCTTCCTCCATATACAGGGAGGGTCTGCAAATTCTTTAAAATGCAGATTCTGAGTCCTGGTGTATGGTGAACCAACAGTCTGCATCTAACAAGCTCTCAGGGGACACTGATCATACTGGTCTGCTGAGCATACTTGCAATAGCAAGGCTGATGGGGACCCGGTTCCTTAAGGGGACGACTCACCCACCCCAGCGTTGGCCTCTGCTCTGTCCTGGTCCTGTGTTGTCAGCACCTCACAGAGAGCCCCAGGGGTTCCCACCCAGGGGAGGGGGCATTAATTCTGTTTGTGACACAGAAACCCAGCTGGGCACCAGGGTCTTCCCCATGTTCTCAAATGCTCTGGGAAGGTTGGATTTCCTCCCAGCAGGAAGATCACAGAGATGACTCTGGGGTGAGAAGGGGTGAGCTGCCTGATGACTGGTGAGGAGACCCACCTTCTATCTCCAAGTGTCACCAGCTTGGCCTCTGCTTCCAGGGTCAGAGACCCAGGATCAGGTGTCTCAGAAGGACCTCCAGTTGCCAGATATGAAGGGGGAGGTGTCCTATGTGTCCTGGGAAGAGAGGATGGTGCTGGGAGGTTAGCTGGCTGTGGCCTCCCTGGTCCTCAGGGGAAGGGTTCAGGCAGACCATCTCTCTCCATGTCTGCAGGCTGAGCTGTGACTCACAGCCTGTCCATGTGTCCCCTGACCACTGGGCCAGGCTCTGTACTCTGCCTGGGGGTCTTTCCTGTGTTCACTCCACCTTACTCATAGGTGGTGCCAGGCGGGGGGTGGGGAGTAGCACAGGGACCCCTAACAGAGCAGTTGCTTCTAGGCCCCTAGAAGGAGCAGGTGAGACAGAGCAGGCACGTGGGAGAGGCCCAGAAAGGTCTGTGGGATGGCAATGAGGCTCCTTTTCCAACTTCTCAGCCAAAGCCAGGCTCCTGTGTTAATTTCCTCTGTGTGTGTGTGTGTGTGTGTGTGTGTGTGTGTGTGTGTGTGTGAATGCCGCCCCCTGGAGGGCATGAGGAGGCCTGCGGTCAATGTCAGGGGCTGCTGACCAGGCTCCAGAGGGTGTGAGCTGACCTTGAGCTCTGTGGAGAGGTGGGCTCTGACCTCCAGGCTGAGGGACCAGTTAGCCCCAGTCCTGGTCATTGCGGGTCTCAGGCCTTCTGACTCCATCCCAGGGGTGGGTGAGCCTGGGGAGAGGATGGGCATTGTCCAGAGGACTCCTGATCCAGGGTCAGGAGAACTGTCCCCCCAGGGGAATGTGCTGCTTCAGGAGGAGCTCTGTGTCCCTGAGGTTTCAAAGAGCCCAGAAAGGGGTCCGTCCCTTAGGGCTTTCAGGAAAGGGCACTGGCCACAGGGGCTGACCTGCTGAATGGCTAGTATGTTCTTCATCACACACTGGGACATTGCCTCCAAGTCATCTGTGTCCCTGTCTGTCATCTTCTCGGGCCAACCCCACAGGGCCCAGGAGCTGGAGCAGCTCCACGTGGAGACTCAGTCAGAGGATGCGAAATCCCCGTGGGACCCTCGGCCCCTCTGAGATGGAAGCAACCCCAGATACGGTTTTCCGGTCCCTTCCTGCTTAGGAAATTACCCTTGTTCCCTAGGACTCCTCGGGTTGGTGGTATGTCCTCAGGGAACCCCAGGCAGGTTCCTAGGGTCTGGGAACCGAGAATATGGGGAGTTACCCCCTGACTTCCTTGCGGTCAGGGAGGGCTCCCTCCTCCCCTGGTGGTGTCTCCACCTGGGGTTGAATGCCCAGAATTTGTGCCAGGTCACGGCTCTGTGAGATGAGGAAGGACATAGGCTGCCATTCCATCTCCTGACTCCCGAGGAGGTCTCATTCACAAAGTAGAGATGGGCAGGGCTGTGGTTTTCTGGGGAAAATGGAGGTCCAACCCCTCACTGTTAGGAATTCCCTGTCCTCTGGCCTGATCTACGAGGGGTAAAGGCCCATCCCTGGAACACCCCCGGGCACTTGGTGGCCTCTTTCCATGGGGACAACAATGCTCCCGTGTCTATCAGGAACATACTCTGACCCCCAGTGTCACTCGGGGTGACAGGTATCTGTTGTGTGGCTTCCTCATCCATACAAAGAGTGTTTACTGAGTGCTTGTGATGTGTCAGGGCTGGGTTGGGCCCTTGGAACTCTACAGAGAACAGGACACACGTGGTTCCTGCTCTCATAGAGTTTAGCATGTAACAGAGAGGCACACAGTGACATCATGGAACTAAGGTCAAGTGTAATTGAGAGAAGGGCTATGAAGTGTCGGCATGCCTGGAGCATGTATTATACTTGAGTCTCAGCTGGTGTGGGTACAGAGAGCACTGAAATAGTGGCCTTTTTGCTGTGGCCTAAAGTGTGACTGGGCAATCGCCCCTTTAAGGATGGGGGGGATGGGGAGAATCTGTCTGCACAGGACAGGCAGCTGGATGGAGGAGCTGACAGAGTCCAGTGTGGGGAGCTTGGAGAGCGAGGAGGACTGTGGACTGAGTGATGCTGGTGAGGGTTTGACCCTGGTGGTCTGTGGACACTGCCCAGGGAGGTCCGCAGCCCCCGAATGAATTTCCCTTTTTGGTGACAAAAAAAACAAAATCGAGAAGATATAAAAGTAGAGAATAATACACGCCCGTCTGTATCATGGCCTCCAACTTTCATTTGCTCACCTGGAGGAATGGTGGCTCCAAATTCCGTGAAGCTCTCCCACCCTCTGATGGACAAGGAGGGAAGTGTAGCGTCATCATGGTAATTCAACATCAATCAATGGGCACTTTCTTTTTAAAGAAGATTTTGGATATAAGACCCTTATTAGATATAGGCTTTGCAAAGATTTTTTTTTCTTTCTTTTTTTAGCTGAGTCATCCTCCCACCTGTTGGCAGCTCATCTCGGGCTGGGCATCGAACTGCTGTTGCTCAGAGCTCAGCTCTCACTCTTGAGTGAGCTCTTAACAAACTGAACCACTCGGCCGACCCTTTTTGCAAAGATTTTTCTCCCAGCCTATAGGTTGTGTTTTCATTCTCTTTTTAAAAAATATGTATTGGGTAACAGTGTGCTTTTTCCAGGACTCATAAGCCCCAAGTCAAGTTGTTGTCCTTCAATCTAGTTGTGGAGGGCGCAGCTCAGGTCCAAGTCCAGTCGCTGTTTTCCATTTTGTTGTGGGGGACACTGCCCACCATCCCACGCGGGAATAAAACTGGCAACCTCGTTGTTAAGTGTATGCACTCCAAACAACTGAGCCATCCAACTGCCCTAGTAGACATTTGACATGGGTCAAATGTCACATTAATGTTCCATTATGTCCCAGCTCCGTGAGCCCCAGTCTGTTCCTGTAAGCACTTTGGCCCTGCCTCTTCCCTTGATGAGATGTTATCAGGCCCAGATTTCTGGGAATGTATACATCAGTTTATGTTTATGTCCAGTAAGTTACACTATGGGTGCCCCTGGGTGGAGCCATGTGTGTGGATAAAGTGTTGCTTGGTGGGTCTGTGAGGAGGAAGAGGAGCAGGAAACCAGCTGTGTCATCCGGGGAAGGTCTGTGTTGGAGCAGAGGGGGAAGGATGGACAGGTCAGCCTCCCCTCGCACTCCCAGGGCCTGGCGCCCAGGACGGGAACCCTGATTCTGGGGACACACAGCAACACGCACTCCTCTGTGTCCCTGGATCAGGTTAGTGGGATCTCCTTCCTCCCCAGTTCATCATGGCCTGGGCCTCATGTATGCCTGTGCCCATGGCTGAACTGTCATGTGTTAACTCCACATTGATCCAGGGCCATTGTTGGTGCCCTCTGTCCATATCAGTATGAATAGAGAAGCCCTGGTCCTCAGATGGCTTCATACACAATCCTACCCATGGTACAGGAGGAACCCCCAAAATACCTGTGTTCCTCCACTCCCCCCCTCCCCTTGCTGGGGTTTCTTTCCTGTAGCACCTTCTCCCTGAGTCTCTGTGGACAGCCTCAGCCAATGGCCTCACCTGTTCCCATTCCAGGCAGTTGCCCCATGGTTGCTGCCCCCTCACAGTCTCTGGGCTTGTTTGCCTCTCATTTGTTCTGACCCCTGACTTCTCTGAGGGAACGATGGACCTGAGATTGGCACTCTCCAAGGCTCTGCACTTTCTGGGTGGCTTAAAAGTGAGGAACCTGATGTGTCAATGGAGTCATTACTGTGTCTGCTGCTGGAAGCATTCCTACTTTGGAACTAAGGCCTCTAATGCCAGCAGAGCATAATGTCATGGGGACAGGAAGCAGAAAATTTGCTAGCAGCTCATTAGAGGTAATAGTGAGTGGTGTCACTCCCATTTCCACCCCTTAATTCTGGACCTGTGATTCCTGGCTGTGGGAGAAACAGCACCACATATTCAGAGCATATATGGCCTTCTGGAGTACTTTTCCCCAGCTCTGCAAGGGCTGAAGAGGACAGGAGGGCTTGGGACACTGGGGGAGGGGCCAAGGAGAAGTTACACCCATAATGTGTCTGCTGTCTGTGGCTGCTTCACCTGTGTTCCTATTGTGTGGACACCAGCTAGCCCCATTTTCTGTTTTCCTGTATCCCTACCTGCATTTGCAAAGGGAAAAAGGCTCCGAGCTGTCCACGGTGCCTTGGTTCCAGGGCCGTGTGAGGACAGCCCAGCACTTTCCTGGCTGGACAGGGGCTCTTGTGAGTCTCATTCTTTCCTGTTAATAGTGCCCACACCACAGCTCTTCTATCCCAAGAAATAGGGATGGGGTTTGGAATAATTTAGACATACTATTTTTCCTGTGGGCCCCAGAAAGGAACAGACCCTGAGTTTCAGGTGATTGTCTGCTAAGAGAAAATTCCTGTGAGCAGAAAAAGGGCAAATCGTTGGAAGGGTCCTCTTTATTCAGGTCCTTTCCTGGTGATCGCAGTCTGATCACTGAGAACCAGGCCAAAGGCTAAATGGCAGTTCCAGGCAAATAAACAACTCTTATGGAGTTCAGTAACAAGTTGAGCAGGCACTGGGCCAAAATCAGTTCACAACTCAAGCAACCTGGGAATCTTCAGTTTACTCTACTCTCTCTCTGGAACAGTCTGATCACTGAGAATCAGACCAAAGGCTTCAGCCAGTTCCAGGCAAATAAATCAACTCTCAGGTTCCGTTATCGGTTGAGCTGTGTGGCACTCCGTTCACTTTTACTGGGACAGCACGATCTAATTTCAACTAAACAGACCAGTTTCAGTAGAAATAACCTCTTATCCCCAAAGAGACATTAGGCGAAGGCCAGATTTTGTCTCAAAAAAAAAAAAAAAGTGTGCTGGCCGAGTGGCTTGTTGGTTAAGAGCTGGCTTGGGACCCCACAGCCCTGGTTCAGATCCCACATACGAGGGCCAGTGACACTGCCCTCTACAGCTAAGATGGTGAACAACAGCTCGACCTGGAGCTAAGCTTCGGGAGTCCCGGCAATGGTGTAGGCTGCAGCCCCTGCTGCAGTGGACTGCCATAAGCTACAGTGAGTGGCCGGCAGCCAGCGTGAGCTGCCAAGAGCCTCTGTGAGCAGCCGTCCAGAGGCCGGCGACCAATCCACTTCACCCGGGAAGAGCACAATGATAATACTAACATGGACCAGTGAAGCAATGTCCTCCACAACTAGACTGAAGAACAAAAGGACAGCAACTTGCCTGTTCCCCTTCCCCAGTTCCCCAACGCTGTTCCTCTCTCCTAGCTCCCTAGTAAAATCTTAAAAAAAAAAAAGAGTATTCTTCAGTTTGTAATGAGAAAGATTGCCACTGTTATTGAAAACCAGTTTGTTAAACATGTGAAAAGGATCACTTATTTCATTATGAAGAAGAATCCTCATGTACCAAACTGTGAAACTACGGTTTAAGAAAAATACTATAAATGCACGTGCAAAATGATTATAATTTCTGAACGAACGTTTGCCTTCCTGGATGAATCACAACTGAAATAATCTATTGATTTATCATCACAAATTGAAAATATCTGTAACTGAAAATATTTCTTCAAGAAGTTTTATTAGTCTTCTGCTTTCATCATTTTATTGAATCTCATTGCCTGACTAAGAGGACGAATTTCAAAGAGGATAAAATAAAAGTATTGGTAAACACCATGCAGTGTGTGCCTATTTCTGTGGTGATGTCTGTCTCAAAGGGCCCAGAACTCAGGTGGGTCAGAGCCAAGGGATAGGGGTGGGGAGGAGATCTTCACGGAGAATGGGGTGGCCTGTTAGGGGGTTTGAGCTTGGATGGGTTAAGAGAGCAGGGGAGGGTAGGTCCAAAGGCTAAAATTGGAGACTTCAGGGTCCTGAGTGGCTCTGAGGACCACCTGCCTCACAGGAGAATCTCCAAGGAGGCTGAATCCACACTCTGGGTGGTTTGAGGGGACAATCCTTGACCTAAAGGAGGAATATGAAAAGAGACCCGAGTAGAAATGAAAGCCTGGAGGCTAAACTTGGGGAATAAATAGGACGCAGAGAAAGCTTCCAAACAAAGGCTTCCTGATGTCATCTGTTAGGTCGGAGAGGAACGGATCTGCCCCTGCATAAAGTATTGTCAGCACCTTCTCAGGTGGCTGGAATAGCCCTGAAATATTACACATGTTCCTGTGATGGTGAAGTCTTGAAAACTAACTTGATCTGTGCATGTTCCTTCAACCGAATACACAATTTTTGACCTAATTGGTTTAACATTAAACCAGCGCTTTGAGGAAAATGAGGCAATAATGGGCATGCCCATGGGACAATTTCAAGAGCACATTATGCTACAGAGGTCCTTCATGTTACAAGAAATAAATCAGTGCATATAGCTCTGACCCCTGGAGAGGACCCTGACCCCAGGTTTACCCCAGGCATCTAGACTCCTGGACTCCCAACCCTCACCCCTTTCCTCACTTCCTTCATCTCAGCAAGCTCCAAGGCCATCTGGCCCCCTATCCTCTTCCATCAGGCACTCCAAAACCCACCACGAGGCTGCCCCTCAGCCTCCACTCAGTACCTGGTTTGTGGACCCTTACTCCCAATTTCTTAAGGATCTGGCTTTCTTGCAGACTCAAAAAATGGGATTATGGAGACTGGAGAGGTGATATTTTGCATTTCTGTGAGGACCCCTCTCTCCCTGGTCTGAGCTGGACACAAAAGACCCAGGCTTCACTCTGGACACCTCAACCCCTGGACTCTAGTCCCTCACCCTGCCCCCTACACCCATCTGGCCCTACTTTCCCTCTCTTCCTCCCAGGCTGGAGTTTCCTAATCCTCTCAAAGATCACGTGCTACCCACTCAGACTTTCTCCCTCCCTGGAGTCCCCTCCCTGCCCTTGCTTTCTCTCTCAGCCTCCTCCTAGCCTCCACTCCCTGCTTCCCACCCCATATGCCTGCCCCATCCCTCCTCACTCCCTAGACTCCTGGCTCCCAAGTGGCCTCTAACCTCCCTGTCACCCTCCTCCCCTCTCCAGGGTCGCAGTTAGCCAATTCCCCTGGGGCCACCCACTCAGTCCTAAACCATGCACCAGGCCCCTGGGTATTAGTGCGTACGTGTCCCTGCCTCTACCTCCATTTAGGGACTACCTCTCCTCCCTCCATTTTCTTCGTGTTTCCTATTTACCACCCCATTCCTATGAGTTCTCACCCCACTATGGACACCCCAAATCACGTGTTTGGTCCCAGTGTCTAGGGCACTCATCTGAGCCTTCTGAGCCTTCAAGTACTTTATTGGTTCCTCTAAAATGCCATCCAGCTTATTTATGAAACTCTTAGTGTTCCTGGCCTCTAGAAATGTTTAGATAGTAATTATAATTTACACCGTTGTGTTCTTACAGCCTTAGCCCCTTATTAAACCTTAAATTTACAGTTCCCAGCTATACCACTTTCAGAAATATGATTAATAAATGACACTTGATTCCTTCCAATGGAAAGTAGACAGGGCATATTAAATCGAAAAGGTAAATGGTTATGTCACTATCTATATGGAATTCTGAATTCACCCAATCCTGGCCTATCGTATCCTCCTTAACATACAACAATATATGGTATACGGGAAGGGGACATCTTTGTTGGGAAGGGTTAGAAAATTCTTGTGTCATACTAACTGATTTCTATTGTAATGACACCAAGTTTATCGTAAATGCTACGGGAATACCGTATAATACTAAAATCATAGGCAGATGACTTTGCCTGAGGTTAATAAAAGCCATGATAATATTGATACTGAAAATCCAATATATTGGGAAATTGAACTTAATCCTCCCTATGAAGTCCTTTCTATGGAAACTAATTGTCCAAAAGAAAAATTAAAACTTCTAGATCATAAAATAATAGGGAGTCTTCATTCATCTGGCCAAATTTATCATAAGGTACACAAAGCATAGATGAGGGAGGAAAATATATGATTAGCTTAATAAAAAATTATGATAATTCATGTAAAGAGTTCTTTAGATGGCTAGGAGGTTTATTCTCCTCAGACTCATACTTGTCTAATATTGGACATTTCTTGCTCCTTATCGGTGTTCCTGGTTTAATACTATTGCTCTAGGTCCAAGTTTGTAAATGTTACACTAGAATGCAAAAAAACAAAACATAAGACTAACAGAAAAAAAAAAGAAACAACTCAGATCATAATAGCTCGAATATTCGAAATGTTCCAGAATATATTTAATAAAGGCATAAAAGATCTGACTGACTGCTTCCCATTTCCTCATCTTTTCTTCTAAATAATTTGGCCTTGACTGCCATCTAAGGTTACGGTCTTGCCCCACTCCCAATGGTTCAACATTCAGCAAGACAAAGGTTGACACTAAGAACTCCCTGAAATGAGCCTTTCCAGCACCATGTGACCACACTATCCAACCAAAAGGCTGGTCATCAGTGCATCCTTCAGGCTGATTTATGACAAAGAGGGGAAGTGTGGACAGAAAAGGGGCCACATATTAAACCTCACAAACTCGGAAAATTGAAAATAACCACATAGGATAGTTTTTTTGTTTGTTTGTTTTTTGAGGGCAGTGTCACTGACCCTCATATGTGGGACCGAACCAGGGCCGCTGGCTTCCCAAGCCAGCGCTTATCCACCGTGCCACTCGGCCGGCCCTAAGATAGTTTGAACATAAGAAATTGCTAACTAAAAGTGAGTTTTGGCCCCAAGTCACATCCTTGGCCTGTAGCTTCCTTGACAAAGGTCAAACTTAATTGAGTCTGTCTGTCTTCTTTTTCCATCTAACATAACATACCCTTGCAATATAAGAGTAATCTATTTTTCTGGAACACCCCCCCCACAGTGGGCACAACCCACCACACCAGAGCAGGAAACTACAAAATCCTTCATTGTTATATTCCTTCCCAAATACCATCTCTGTGTGCTGTAAAATGCTATTAACTATCTTGTACCCACCAATGTAAAAGAAGTGTGTGTCTCTCCATTTTATTTTTTATCCAATCCCAGAGATTTCCCTGCTTTGCTTTCTCCTACCACCTTAATCTACAACCAATGGATTTTGTGTAACTTTCCCCCTTTGATTTTCATGTATAAAATAAGGTGCAAAAGACCATTTTCCAGAGCATTTTTTCAATCAGTTGAGTCTTTTCTTCTCTGCAATTGTCCTTAGTTTGCTCAAATAAACTCTTGTAAGCTTTCTCTTAGGCTGGATTTTTTTTCATTGACAATCCTGTGGAAGCATTTGTCTAATGTTGAGCTGGTCTTTCTTGAAAGTTCTGTAGCGCTCCCTGCTAAAAACTTCTGGGCTGGGTAGTTTTCCATTACACACTGTTCATATGGAAAATTTCAAATATATACACAGAGAATTTGTACAAACATACACAAATGAACTCCAGTTTATTATACTAGAGAGAATGGTGTAGTGAACCCCATGTTCCCATCTATACCTTCAAAAATATTATCTACTGACAAACCTTGTTATATCTATTCTTCTTCTGCTCCACCCACTGGGTAAAAAATCAGAAATCATAAGATACTGTTTGTTAGCACTTCTGGGTGTACTTCTAAAACTGAAGGTGCCATTCCCCCACTAAAAAAATCAATGACCTGACACCAAAATTACAAACAAATTATATAGCATTCAACCCCGGAGATCCCCGGAACACTAGATGAACAGAACCACTAAACGAAGAACTTAAAGAGGAGGCCACAAGTCTGGTAGGTGGGGCAGAGACGAGAGAGGGAGAACCCCGTGAGGGAAGCCCCAGCTGTGGGGAGGCTTCTCCGGTTGGGGGAGAGACCCTCCAGCCCCACCCCCTGCTCACCAGCCCAGAGTTCCTTTGCTGGGAAGAGGAGTTCCAAGACAGCTGGCAGTAAATTAGTGAGGACTCTCTTTGCTCAGCTCGGTGAGGCTAAGAGCGTCTAGAGAATCAGTAGGGCCGGCGCCCAGGCTTGCTCGCCGGTGAGCACTTACCTGGTTACTGTTGGAGGGAGTGGCTGTGTGATCTGGGCCCAGGAGCCTGTGGGGACAGACTGAACTGAGCACCTTTGGTGCAAAGGCTGGAGGCTTTTGGACTATTGTTCCCCTCGTGTGGAGCCTGCATGCAAGTGGTGTACAGGAGGGTGCATTTTGTCAAGGTTGGGCCCTCCCACAGAGGGTCAGATTCGGGACCTCATTGGTCCGGAGGAATTGGCGCAGAAGTGCATGTGTGCGTGAGCGTGCGCATGCAGCCTTGGATCCCCACCCTCCACCCAGCTTATACTGCGTTGCCAGGGAAACGCAGGGCGGGTGCCCTCTAGCTCCAACAGGCTGCTCACTGAGACCCGGGAGTGCGCGAACCACCTCGGATCCCCACCCTCTGCTCGGTTTGTGCTGCTTTGCCAGGGAACGCCTGATGAGCGTGCTCCAGCTTCAACACACTGCTCACTGAGACGCGGGAGTACCCAAGCTACCTCGGGGCCCCACTCTCCGAACTGCGATTGCAGAGTTGCCAGACTGGTGATTGGTTGTCGGGCTGCTCGGCCTGATCTGCCAGCGGCTGATTGGGACAGGCTGAGAATGGGAGTTTTCCTGGGAGTGTTGGGGCGTGAGCTGTGTGCCTGCGGGATCCAGCCAGGGCTCTCCTGGTGATCTATCTAATACATCAAAGCAATCCCAGAGCAACAGCCAGAATGGGGAAACAAAGAAACATGTCACAAGTAAAAGATCAGAGGAAACCTCCAGAAATGGAACCAAATGAAACAGAGGGATCCAACCTTTCAGAGACAGAGTTTGGAACACTGAAGATAAGAATGTTTAAGGAACTTAGCGAGGACATAAAGAAGGATAGGGAAACCATAAAAAACAACCTGTTAGAACTAAAGAATACAATAACTGAAATGAAGAACACAATCGAAGGAATCACCAGTAGAGTAGATGAAGCAGAGGAGCGGGTCAGCAATTTGGAAGATAAAATAGCAGAACTCACCCAGTTGGCACAGCAAAAAGACCAAAGAATAAAAAACAATGAAAATAGTTTAAGAGCCCTATGGGACAAGGTGAAGCGCAACCACCATCGAATCATAGGGATACTAGAAGGAGAAGAGAAGAAGCAAGGGGTTGAAAATGTATTTGAAAAAATAATGACTGATAACTTCCCTACCCTGGTGAAGGAAATCGACATACATGCCCAGGAAGTGCAGAGGGTTCCAAACAAGCTGAACCCAAACAGGTCCACACCAAGACACATCATAGTTAAAATGGCAAAGGTTCAAGACAGAGACAGAATCCTAGAGGCTGCAAGAGAAAGACAGCAGGTTACATACAAAGGAACTCCTGTTAGACTAACAGTTGACTTGTCTACAGAAACTCTGCAGGCCAGAAGGGAGTGGCAGGAGATATTCAAAGTGACACAAAATAAAGGCCTACAACCAAGATTGCTCTACCCAGCATGGCTATCACTTAAAATTGAAGGAGAAATAAAGAGCTTCTCAGAAAAGAACAAGCCTAAGGAATTCATTACCACCAAGCCAGCATTGTAAGAAATGTTAAAAGGGCTTTTTTAAACAAAAGAAAGGGGTAAACAAGCTAACTCAGAGAGACAATTTAAGAAGATTGAAGTCATATCAAGCAGATATAAAGGAAAAACTGATGGTTGCTGGCTGGGAGGGAGTGGGGAAGAGGGAGAGGGGGAAGGTTTTGGACAGTGTATGTGGGACTACAATGTTGCTGCAGGGATATGGGGGCAGTTCTGGGAATGTAATAGATAATGTTGTGAAGAGACTATTATGTTGGGAGAAATAAGTCAGTCAGAGAAGGACAGGTACCATGTGATCTCACTTGTGTGTGGAGTCTGAAGAGCTGAGTGAACGATCAAAGTAAACAGACACATAGATGTAGAGGAAAAACTGAGGGTTGCTAGTTGGGAGGGGGGGTGGGGATGGGGGGAAGGAGAAGGGATTAGACAGCATAAATAGACAACTACAATATTGCCACAGGGATATGAAACACAGTTCGGGGAATATAATAATGTTGTAAAAATTTTGTGGCGTGTCAGATAGTCACATGTCTTGTTAGGGAGACCACTTCATGGATGGAGTAGAGGCTTGATCACTGCACTGTATACCTGAAGCTGATGTTGTATAGTATTGTATGCCAACTGCAACTGAATATGTGGATGGTCACAGGATGTAGAGTATACTGTGGAGGGGAGTCAGGGGAGTTGTGATGGATATGTATGATATGGGGGGGAGTGGGGTGGCGAACTGGGGGAGGGGCGTTTTCACTTTGGGGGGTAAAGAGTATAACTATTGCATTGTGTTGTACACCTGAAACTAATAAAAAAAAATAACGAGTCAGGGAAACAAGCCCATTACCTATTAAGGAACACTAATTTAAATGACACTAAGTTTTGAATCTGTAAACATAGAGGCCAGAAGGAAGTGGCAGAGTATTTTCCAAGAGCTAAGAGAAGAGAACTTTCAACTATGAATCCTGTGTCTGGCAAAATTATCCTTCAGGAGTGAAGGGGAAATGAGGAAATTCTCTGATGAAGGAAGACTATGAGAATGTGTTGCTAGCTGACCTACCCTGAAAGAATGGCCCAAAGAAAGAATATACAATTCATTCTTTTTTTGTCACTTGTGCTTGGTGTCATATCTAAAATCTAACCAAATTTAAAATAACTGAAATGAAACAGAGTATGTTCTCAGACAATAATTGAATCAAGCTAGAAATCCATAACTGACAACACAAAAATCTCTAAAAACACTTGCAAAATAAACAACTGATTATTAAGTAAATAATTGATTATTATTTCTAAATAATCAATGGATAAAAGAGGAGTCTCAGAGGAAATTTTTAAAATGCAGAGTTAAATACACTAAATAAAAATGATAAAGAAAAACCAAAAACCCACCCTTAGTTGGATGTAGCTCATGCAGTGCTGAAAGGGGAGTTGATGCAACTAAATTAGAAAAGAGGAAATACCTCAAATCAATCATCTAACGTCTGCCCACAAGACACTAGAAAATTTCAAGCAAAATGAACACAACTCGAGGCAAAGGAAACAAGTGATAAAGATAAGAGCACACAGGTTGGCCTCACAGTGGGGAGCCTGAGTGGCCTAACCCTAACCCTAACCTGAACTCGTGGTAAAGGCGGGGCTGAGTCTACAAGGTCAGAGTTGCTTCTGTGGGTGGGGCATGGATGGGAATAAGGAAGATGGGGGCGACTCTGAGAACCCCAGTCTTTTAGCTTGCTCTGGGGGTCACAGGCAGATGGAGGAGTCCTCAAGTGTTGGGTTCTACCCTGGGAGTTTCGTCTTCATGCCCCACTTGGATCAGGCAGGACCATTCTGCTATAAAAGATGGGCAGAGGACAAAGGCCCTGACACCAAGTCTGTGCTAAACCTGGGGGACCTGGGAGCAGAGCCCAGGGTATCAGCTCAGCCCTGCTGCCTGGACAGGAAGGTTAGCTCAGCTGGGGCTTAGGGAGCAGGGTGCTGTGCTTGGGTGCTCCAGGCTGGGCAATGGGGGTGTGTCCAAGGTCAGGCACCCAGGGTCAGAAGTTCATCATGAAACGTCCCCTCGGTGTTGTAGGCAAGTCAGTAGCCTGACCCTCAGGGGCAGGGTGATTCCCTGAGAGGCAGGGGCAGGCTCAGCCTCCCAGGGGTTGCCCTCTGGGTGCAGCAAGAGGCCATGTATGTGTGTGTGTGTGTGGGGTAATGGATGTGCCAACAACTAATGTCCAACACGTGCATTGGGTACACGATTTATAAATTACACCAGAATCGGGTTATCGCTATAATGAGCTTCTCCTCTTTGTGTCCTTCTCAAGTAGAACTGAAACCAGAGTCCATTCCAGCCATCCTTTCTCATTGTGTCCTCCCTTCTGCAGCCCCTGGTAAGTGCATTGCAGAGACACTGTCCATGGTGCTGACGACCACCAGCTACCTAAGGACTGGTGAGCTGTGATCTTTGAGCTGTGGGTTGTGCCTCCTTTCTTTTCATTCCTAACAACTAAGTATCAGTAAAAAGGAAGAGGTGGAGAGGGCATCTAGGAGTGTGGAATGGCTTCTATCTCCATCACTCAGGGACATGGGGGTGTTGTGACTGTCACTGCAGGAACTGACTCCACAGTCAGCATGACCAATAATTTCAGGCTGCCCACGCGCAGTTTGTAGCGACAGAACATAATGAACATAGCCTTGACAGGCGTGGTTGACAGGCGTGGTATACAGAACAAGGGCCCCTCAAAGATGTCCACATCCTCATTCCCAGAGGCAGTGAATCTGTGAATTCCAAAGGAATTCCAAAGGAAACTTACAGAATCAATGAAGGAAAACGTGATTGGGAGATTATGGTGATTTGTCTGGGTGGTCCCTTTATAACCATAAATGTCATTTCCTTATAAATGAAAGAGAGATGTAGAAGAGGACGAGCCAGGGAAGAAAATGTGGTAATGGAAGCAGCACACAGAGAGCCTTCAAGATGCTACGCTGCTGTCTTGGAAGATGGAGGAAGGGTCCACAAGCCAACCTGTGCAGGTGACCTCTAAATTATTGAAAGGCGAGGACATGGCACTCCCCTAAACTTCCAAAAAGAACAAGCCATGTCAACACCTCGATTTGTGTTGTCTGACCCAGCTAACTTAGTGGTAATTTGCTACAGCTGCAGTAGAATAGTTGAGAGAGGCGTCACATTGTCTAACACAACCTTGTGTCTGTTAGGGTGAGGAGTAAGTTAGATCTCAATTGTGACATGAGACTTTGTAGGTTTTTTACCCATCTCTCAACTCACTGACAAGCAGTTGGGCTATGGCAGAACATCCTTGTGAACTGTGGGCTCTGTGCCTCAGTGTTGGAGCAGCTTTGTTTGTGTGAATGTGGACCCCCTGATCTGAGTGATCCTAAGTGGGAGCAGCACCCATCCTGGGGCCCTCAGGGAAGGACTGAGAACTACTGGCCCAGGTTTGTGGAGGGGGATGCAGGTGAGTCCCAGGTGGGAGAAGGTCCATGGGCCAGGTGCAGGAGGAGATACTTTGTCCTGTTGCCATGGGAGTCTGAGTTAGGTGGTGTTTGGGATCCCTCCCTCCTCTCATCTGGATGCTCATCTGTGGGGAGGAGGCCTGTTTCAGTGAGACCCATATCAGGGAGAAAATCAGAAACTGATGGAATGTGGGGGGATAGAGGTCATGGACAGTGCCAGGGAAGGCCTTGCTCAGGGCATGAATTCTGGGTCCTCCCCACCTTGGTTACTATGACAGTCTCTATCTGTGTCCCCCAGAGGTAAAGATGTCCTGAGGGCTGGTCTTTGGAACAGAGTAGAAACCCTGGGACAGGGCTCAGAAGCCTGGATCCTGGATTTGGGGACAAACATGTTCATTTGTAAGGGCACCTGTTGGGGCCACGAGGACCTGGATGAGGAGGGCCAAACAGCACAGGACCCTGGAGGAAAAGGGGTCCCCCCACCCAAAATATGTGGCCTGTGGGCAATGACCCCAAAGAAGATTCCTTGCACAAATTTGTGTGGACACGATAGCCGCTATCTGTGCTCCTGAGACCCAGTGCACATGTGCAAAGGGGAGAACCCTGGGAAGTTCCATGGCCTGGTCCCCAGGGCAGCGTGAGGACAGCTGAGTAGTCTCTTGGCTGCGTCACAGCTCTTATCTCTGCCTTTGCTTTTAGCATGGTCTCCCCATCCCTACACCCATCCCCCTCCTCTCTCCCAGAGAACAGAGATGGGGCTTCACGTAACTTACAGATAATATTTCCCTGTGTGACTCTGGAGGGAAGGGACCCAGCATTTTGGGTGAATTTCTGTTAAAGGTTCCCATCCACAGAAATAGAACAAACAAGGGTAAGGTCCTGTTTATTCAGATCACTCAGCATTTCCACGGTGGGTCACAAGCCTGATCATTTTCCCTGTAGCCCCCACTTTCCAAGGGATGGGAGCATTTCACGTGGTTCATTCAGGGCTCAGGGTGGCCTGTTGGGGTCTTCAGTAATCAGGAAGGTACTCGGCCTGGGCCCAGGTCCCTGAATATCCTCAGGGCTCAGGTCTGGTTCTGTGGCTTGGGCTCCAGCTCCTGACGCCACCCAGCGCCTGGGGCCTCAGGTGGGCCCCTCCTCAAGGTCCTGAAGGAGCAGGTCCCAGAGGAAACTAAGAAGCCACGTCTGCTTTAGGGACAATCCGGCAGTAAATGTCTGTGTTGGGCTTTAGTAATTCCTGTAAAACAAGAGCCCTCTGAGCCCTGTAACCTTCTCAGAACTTGTGCAGCTTCTCCCAGGCTGTGGGGCCTGACTGTGCTGGGGGGTATCTATCCCTGAGCCCCTCCCTCTCTCACCACCTCGTTTCCCCTTTACACTGCTGTTTGCTGAACCTGGAAGCACAGCCAGGGTTGGGCTGGGGGCAGTTCCTGGGCCCCCATGCGCCTGTGAGTCAGAACATTCATCAACACACTCACCTCATAGATGGGAACGACTGTTGTGGGGCCAGGTAGGGGGGCCTGTGTAGGGGGTGGGGGAGATCAGGTGTCAGGGGTCAGGGAACGAGGGTCATTTCTCCACAGAAGTGACACTTCTACCTCCCCATCAGCCATCTCCACACTTGCAGTTCTGTACCCCAATCTAGGTCCACACGGTGCTCCCCTCACTCTTGTTAGCTCGGAACCCCTGACTGATGCTCCCAACACCCACTCTGTTCCTGGCTGGACTCCAGGGTTCACCTAAGGCTGCCCAAGGGAACCAGGGCAGACTCAGGACAGGATGGGTGGTCCTGCTCCTGAAACAGGATCCCCTCCCAGCCATGGCGGGGCTCTTCTTGTCCTGGCTGTTTGGGGGAAGAGGTCTGTGCTGTGCTGTGGGATTGAATAGTCCCTTTGCCTTGAATCTGTGCAGCCAGGACCTGGGTGAAAGGATGGCGAGGGGTGGAGCTTACCTGGGAGATGGAGTTGCTGGAGGGGCCATGGCCTAGGATCAGAGACAGGAATTAACACCCAGGGTGTGAGGAAGCTTGGGCCCATACTCCCAGGAAGGCCTAGGGTCCTGACCGCCCACAGAAACAGCGGAGAAGAAGCATGTAACCAACAGAGACCCTCTGGCATTTTAAGGTCTAGTGAGAGTGAATGATGACTCATGACACAGCCCCACAATTCTGAGATGACTGGCTAGTTAGAGTCCCCTGTGCTGAGTGGTTGAAGCCCAGGTAATGAACACTCAGAGCCCTGGGAGGAGACAGGAAGGAAGGAATACTGTGGGGCAGGCCCAGGGCTCCCAGCTGATCCCAGGCTGAACAGACACTCACCAGGGGTGGATGCTGGGGGCTGGTGCTCTCTGGGTTCATGCAGGCCACTGACCCTAGGAAAGGTCAGGCTTATTTGTGAGGGGGGCAGGGAAAAGTCACAGGTTTGGTGTCAGAACAGGGGACACAGAGGGCCTCCTTTCCAAGCAGGGTGTGGAGACCTCTCTCCAAGAATGCCGTTTCAGAGGAGGGGAGGGCCCAGGAAAAGGGAACTGATTTTATTTTCATTTTTTTAAGGGCAGTGTCACTGGCCCTCATATGTGGGAACTGAACCGGGGCCACTGGCTTCCCAAGCCAGAGCTTAACCACCGAGCCACTCGGCTGGCCCATGGGAACTGATTAAAGGCCTGAAGAACGCACTTCTGGGCCGGCCGGGTGGCGCGGTGTTTAGGCGCTGGCTTGGTATGCCAGCGGCCCGGGTTCGGGTCCCACATGTGAGGCCCAGTGACACTGCCCTCAAAAGGAAAAAAAAAAAAGAGAGAGTATTTCTGTTATGGGCCCTGGGGGAAAGGGCTCGCAGGCAGATGGGGGCAGGGGGAAGTTGCCAAAGTAGGGACTGAGGACCCAGGAAATGAAGTGAACAACGAGGGCCTGAGTGGAAGGGTCAGGTCCCAGAGGGAAAGCAGGACCAGCTCTGTGTGCAGGACACTGGGGAGCCCCGTGCATGATGCAATTGGATGAATGCGGTGTCCCTGCTGTGGCCAGACCTGCCCTGCAGGCCACTAGCACGGAAAAGTGAAAGTGGCCTGCCTCTGTCTCCATCAGCCTGGGGAAGAGGCATAAAGGACACCTAGGACTTGCTGTTCTGGTTGGGTGGTTCTTCATTCACACATCGGAGGCTGTGGTTACAGATCCCCCAACATGGGGGCTCTTAACTTCACCAGCCTGTGCAGGCTCTTCTACTCTGCTGGAAGACCTTGGCCAGGACCACCTTCAGATGCTCAGGCAGCAGCAGATTCCCCTTACCGGGGTGGGGTGACTTCAATAAACAACAGGAGGTGTCAGGTTACTCAGCACTTACTACCTGCCAGCACCCCTGTCTGATCATAGAGTGAACCAGGACGATCCTGAGGGGACAGTTCCTTATTTGTGCCTAATGTATTGATGAAGAAACTGTTGAGGAGACTCCCCAGGTCAGCAGCTGATGAGGGAGGAGCTGGATGGAGTGAGGAGAACATCCACGGGCAAGTTGGGGGGCTGTGGAGAGCCAGCCCGATCCCAGGATGGGGCCTCCTGCTTCCTGGACTAGGGGCAGCCGGGGGTGCAGGCACGGTTAGGGTGGAGGAAATGCCATGGTACCTTCTAGTCCTCCTGAGGAACAGGAAACACCCCAGGGCGGCCGCCAGCACCACCCCGACCAGGACCCCAATCACGATGCCAGCAAGGTTCCACAGAAAGCTGCCTGGGCTGGATTTTCCTGCTGAAAGGGGAAGGGAAAGGGGGAGGGGTGAAAGCCCAAGTCCATTTAGGGGAAACTAGGAGGGGACCTGCAGCAGGGAGGGCCTGGTTAGGGAGGAGGAACTGTCCCCAAGTCTGTGTGCGGTTTGTGAGTGTTGTCATCACAACTTCCCCAAACCGCCACTGTGGGTTCTTGCATTATTTTGTTTCTCACATTTGAAACCTTGGATTTGTTGTAATTCTGCACAGTCTCCTACACGTACCAGTCCCACCTTCTGTTCATTTCCCTCTTAACTCCTCTTTTCTCCTCACATTGTGTCTCTCCCCTGTGTTTCTTCTTTTCCTTCATTATTGACAGTCTTAGAGGACAGGCTTACCTGTCAACTCAACGCTGATTAGTAATGAGAATGGTATTTGACTATTTTCTGTGGTCTGACTATGTTCAGTGCTCTGTAATGACCAGGCAGTGTGGGAAATACCTTCTGTTCATGTCACCTGATCCTTCATCCCCACGAGAGACTCGGGTGTCATTCCCATTGTGCACAAACAGAATCTGGGAGTTGAAGTGCCTTATAAATCCCTGGAGGTCACAGAACCGGCAAGTGATCAACAACATTTTCACCAGGTTCTGCTTGACTTCCCAGCTAATAACAACAGCGTTCCTAAAAATGCTACTTGATAGCATTAACTGAGCCCTGAGTCTGTGTAGGATCCTAAGGGCTTTGATCTACCTAATAAACCACCTAACAAACACCCTCACAATAGCCCTAAGGTCTCGCTGTTCTATTACTGCTTACAGATGAGGAAACTGAGGCTCAGGTGGTTGAGGGTCTTGCCCGAGGTCAGATAGCTGGTGCACATCAGGACCAAGATGGTAACAAGAGTATAATTCTGGGGTTCTGACCCCTGCTGATCGACAGGCTCAGAAGGAGGCTGCCACCTCCTCAAGGCTCGCATCCACCTCTCACCTCCTGCCCATAAAATATACATGTGAGGAAGTGGGACAGGTCACTCACTGATCACATCCAGGCTGATTCGGGCACTTTTTCTGGAACTAACTGGGTTGGAGACTATCACACTGATATTCGCCAGTGTCCCCACTCCTGACAGGGTCTGTCTATGGTGAGGGGGCTGCTGTCCTGGGAAAGCTTCATCCTCTCCATGAGCCACAGACTCTGGTCACTGCAGAACCACTGGTGAAGATCCCAGTGTCATTTGAGGCAGGTCAGAACCACAGCGTCCCTCTATCCTGTGACTGTGGTTTTGCTGCCTAGGAGGTTGTGCTGTCTCATAGGCTCCGTGACAGAGGAGGTGACTGGCTGAGAGTGGGCCTAGGACCATGCTGCTTCCTCAGAGATCTCAGCCACTGGCATTCCATCATAAGCTGTATAAAGGTCACCAAAGGATGGCCCTGACCTCTGCAGAAGGACAAGTGTCTTTGTTCAGGAGAGATATGTAAGGAGAGGGCTGCACCTCCTCGTGACCCCAGATCACCCCAGGGTGTTCCCTGACCTGTCCCCCTTGGCATCTCTGTAGTATCAGCGACAGGTATGGGATTTGCGTGTGACACTAGCAAGTGGAAAATAACTTCTCAACACTCTTCTGCAAAACAGACAGATCTTCACCCCAGAGCTAGTGCCGATGGTCCAGGAAACAATTTACCAGAGACTGTGATAGTCCTGACTGCAGTGCTCTTGAGGCCAGTGACAGAGTTATGGACGAGGCAGGCATAGGTTCCAAAATCATATGCTGTGCTGCTGGTGATAAAGAGCTTTGGTGTGGATTGCTTGGGCCTCCCATTGATAAACCAGGAATACTGTGCAGGAGGGTTAGAGGGCTGCATGGCAGGAGAGGCTGAGGTTGGCCCCGGAATGGTAATGGGTGTCTTGGGGGGAAATGGTGGGGGAATCCGGGCCATCTGCAGCAAACAGAACAAAGCCACGTGTGATGTTATCAGAGGAAAGGGGATGCTCCTGGCTGTATATGGGCCACACTCCTGAGCTGGGTCACAGTCTTGTTTGAAAAAGTCCCAACCATAACTCCCTGTGTTCATTGATCCTGAGTCTGAGACATTAACCAGTTTCCTCCATGAGAGGTTATTGACCCCGGACCTCTCAGGACAGGAGCAGCCCATCCCCTCCTAGTCTCAGCTCAAGGCTGGGCCTGCCCACATTTGCTTGGGAGAAGAAGTGATGGCTAGTATGGGTGTCCAGGGGTGAGGGTCCGTGTACTTGGACCTGAGAGGGATGGATGTAGCCTGGCCTCTGGCAGTGTGGATTTGCGGGGGTAGCTGGGGCCAGAGAGAACAGAAGTTACTCACATGAAACATTCAGGTAGAGTGGGTCACTGCGGCTGGCACTCACTGGGTTCCGGGATTCACACTCATAGGGTCCTATGTCACTCCTTGTCACACGGAGTAATGTGAGGGTCCTGTTGTCCTTGGACAGCTCCAGCGTGGGACTGTTCTGGACGCTCCGACTGTTGATCAACCATAGGTAGGTGGTGTCCTGAATCTCAGGTTCACACGTGAACACCACAGGGTCCTTGTGCTCCACGGGGTTTGAGTTGTTGCTTGTGATGTTGGGTTTGGGTAACTCCACTGTGCAGATAACAGAGAACATTGCCCTGTGTGATACCTTTGATTTATCCAAAGGCTTCTTCCATCACATGTTTGGCACCTCTCACCGCTCAGCCAACCTGAGTCCTTCAAAGAATAAGGCAGTTCTGTGTATCACAAGACAAATGCATGAGGCTCTGAGTGCTCAGAGAACATAAGGCCCGCCAGCTGTACATCTGGGAGAAAGCACAGACTTTCTCAAGTGTCACTAAATTAGCAAGAAAGACATTGGACTGAGAGTCATAGACCACGTGGCACCTGCCCTGGTTTTCACTGACCACTGACTGCCTGACCAGCCTCAGGGTGCTCACCTGGAATGAGCAGGTGCTGAGGCAGTTCGAGCTACACAGACCTGCGCTGCTGGTTGAGATGTGTTTTCACTGAAGCTTCACTTTCCTACGTTGTTGTAGAGATGAGTAATGATGGGCCATCCCAAAATCCTAAACCCTGAGAAACTGGATAGGAAGTATAGCCTGGAACTGGGTGCTTGATCAGAAATAATACATGGGGAGACCAGAAGCAGGTCAGCGGTCAGTTCAACACTCAGGTTGCAGGGCCATGAGGTGGGGTATTCAGTGGTTACTGACAAGAGACAATGATCCTGTAAAGGATATGGCAAGTTAGGGATAACTTAGAAAATAGTGAGGGGATGACAGGAGCTGGCTGGCTTTGGCAGGGCCAGGCTCTCTGCCCTTGGTCTTTAATGTCCCTTCTCCCACTGCTGAGGGCAGTGAGGACCGTGTCGATTCTTCCTGAAATACTCCTAGACAGTAGCAAATACAGAAGGGGTGACTTGTGGAAAGTCGGGGAGCATGAACTTGTTGAAAATCTGACCTTCATAGACCATTTATAAAGACAGCTATGAGACATAAATTTGAGTAGAAGGTAAATTGTGAAAGAATATGTGAAAATCATTATCAATGCCCCTGAGATCTAAGACCAGTTTCTAGAGGAATCTCTCTAGAGAGCCCTGAAGGTGTAGACCAGGTTCTGCAGTCCAAGCTGGTTCCCATTGTGATGAAAGGAAGATGATACAGTGGGTGTGAAATCAGTGGCTCCCTGGGGAGAGAATGTGAGTCCTGTTAAGAGGACAGAAGTGATCAGAAGGGAAGTCTAGGTTTCTCTGTTGTATAAAGGAAGGAGCCCAAATTAGTAGAAACAATGTGTTACATTAGCAAATTTAGGGAGAATGTCCCTGTCACCAATTTCTATGGACAGTCAGGCAAATGGGGAGGATTCCCCACAGGGGCATGGGGCATGCGTTCTTCCCTTTCTCTCTAACGCAGGATACAGAGCTTCTGCTTGATCAAATTCATCCATATTGAGCAGTGTCTAAGAGAAAGGACAGAGTCCTGTGTATCTCACTGTCTGTGAGGGCCCCGTCCAATGCTAAAGGTGTCAGCATGAGGACACACGTGTGTGAAACAGGCACTATACCAGTCTGATGGCACAGGGTCACCAGCCCCAGCTTGGGAAGGTCTCGGGAACCACTGGGAGGAATGGGAACCTCACAGCAGGACCAGGATGTGAGTCACAAGTCAGGTAAAGTGAGCCTGGGAGCTTTTGGGGACTGAGACCTGTCCTTCTGCCTTGACTCCCTGGTTGAGTCATGTAGAGAGCAGATCGAGGGGTCACAGTCCCTGTCATGTGGCCTGTGCCTCTTATTGGCATCAGGGAGGGAAGGAGCCATGGGAGGGGCACGGCGGAAGCTCGTTCTCCTGGTGACCTGGGAAACTGGCTCATGATGGAGCCAGGGGCTGCTGCTCCGACTGATACCTGTGTCCTTTCCTATTGCCCAGGAAGGTGGGCCTGGCCTCAGGTGTTAGTGGGAGAATCCCAGGAGGCTTCAGGGAGGAGGAAGCAGAGCAGAGCAGGGCAGCTTGGCTGGAATGAAGGAGGAGGCAGATGAGGGGCAGGGAAGGAGCAGAGAGCCAGAACTGTCATGGTAATGAGCAGTGGGGGTTACAGGTGACTTCAGAGTCCCCAGGAACCAGGAGCCCATGGCTGGTCCAGAGAAGGACCAGTGCAGCCAGGAAAACCCTCCCATGGCAATCAGCCCCCTGTCACCATGATCTTGGCTCCTGTAAGGGCTTTGAGGGAAGGTGGTCAGAGGGATGGAATGTGGGTCCCAGCCCCTAGAGGGACAGGAAACAGGTGTGGCCAAAACCTCCTAGGACTCTGCGTCCAGGTTCCAGAATCTGCAGAGATTATAAATCACTCATTCATTCATTCATTCATTCATCATAATTCCTTCCTCCTTCATCAAAAGCAATTGAGTGTTCATGGATGGAGTAGAGACTTGATCATTGCACTGTACACCTGAAGTTGACGTATAATTTTGTATGCCAACTGTAATTGAAGATATACATAGTCACGGGATGTGGAGTATAGTATGGAATGGAGTCAAGGGAATTGTAATAAATATGTATGATATGGAGCGGGAGTGGGGTGGTGAATTGGGGGAAGGAGGTTGTCACTTTGAGGGGTAAAAAGTATAACTATTGCACTGAGTTGTACACCTGAAATTAAATTTTTAAAAAACGTTTAGGGGCCGGCCAAGTGACTCAGTTGGTTAAGAGTTGGTTTAGAGTGCAAGCTCTGAGCAACAGAGCCGCAGGTTCAATTCCCACATGGGCCCGTGAGCGCTGCACCCTAACTGAGCTGTCTCTGAGCAGCCAACAGGTGGCAAGATGGCTCAGCTGGTGTAACAACAAGATTGCCTGTTCAATGGTGGGCTATGCCCACCTGCAACTAAGACTGAACTCGGCACCTTGGGCTGAGCTGCCGCCCAGATGGTTCAGAGGATAGAGTGTGCGCTCTTAACAACAAGGCTGCTTGTTCGACTCTCGCATGGGATGGTGGCTATGCCCACCGGCAACTAAAATTGAACACAGCACCTTAAGCTTAGAGGCCATGAGCTGCCGACGATGGGAAGCCAGACGGCAACTGGCGCCCTCCACAACAAAGATTGAAGAACAACTTGACTGGTCCCCTCCCCCAATTCCCCAACACTGTTCCCCTCCCCCAATTCCCCAATAAAATCTTTTTTAAAAAAAATGTTTATTTCACAATAAAAGAATTACAAAAAAAAAAGCAATTGAGTGTTTGTTACATGTTGGTCCCTGAGCTGGTTGCAGGTGTGGAGTGGGGAGAGAGAAGCATACGCCTTTCCTTTATACTCCAGTGGGAGTGACACCAACACATCAGGAAACAAATAAGTGATTTCAAGTCCAGTGCAGGGAGGGGCCATTGGCCACCTGAGGGGGAGGTCTGGGCATCCCAGCACTGACTGTGATGGTTACTGCAGGTGATTTCGTTCTAGAGTGAAAACAGATTAATTCTGGATTTGCTTTCACTCCCAGACCAGAATCTCTCCCTCTGAGGTGGGGAAGCCTGAGAAGAAAGGATCTGAACCAACAGCTGGTTTCAGGGTCTATATATGCATAATAGGCCCCTGGGTGGAGGAGGGGATGGGGCTGTGATGCAGACAGACCGTGGCCTGACTCTGATGGGCCAGTCTGCTCTGTGTCTCCCCTGAATGGAACAGGATGAATGGTACATGGTGTCAGCCTTGCCATGTGGCCTGTGGATCTTAAATCTTTCACAGTTGCCTGCTCTAAAGCTTGGAATAGAAGTGCTGCCCCAGGTAACAGTATCTGTTATTATTTAATCCACGAAAAAGGGCTCCCTGGTTCCATCCTTGGTGGATGAGGAGCTGCCAGGAGCATCTTCTCTCCTTTGTCTCTCCCTGGGGACGCTGACCTTGCTCTGAGGTCTCCTAAGTCCCCCAGGGCAGTCGGCTAATGGCCTGATGACCCTGTCTGTCTGTGCTCCCAATGCACAGTCTCATGTGAAGGACCAGGCCCCGCCCCTGCCCAGATGTGGCTCCTGGGGCTGAGCCCTGGCTGGTGACCAGCTCAGGAGCTTGGGACTCAGGCACCTGGGAAATCATTCCTCCCAGTCATCCCAGCCCAGGAGACCAAACCCAACCTGGGACAGGGTCCCCAGCATCTCTGGAGTCAGCAGCCCTGGGACAGTGGTCTGGGGAGGGGCTGCCTGGGCTGAGCTTCTCCATGAGGATCCCAGGGGGCCACTCAGGCTGGGCCCTGACTGAACTCTGCAGGGTCTTTCTCAGGGTCATGGTCACGGGACGGGTCCAGGGGCTGGACTGAGCCTGGTCTGCCTCTGCTCAGTTACTCCCATCAGACTGGTCCTTCTTTCTGGGGTGAATGTCTGCAGGGGCCGGAATATGGGAAGGGAACTCTGATCTTGTGAAGTTTGTCTCCACTGTGTGTGTCCTGCACTAAATACTGACACCCCAACCTGGAAGGTAATGCAGGAGGGATGGAGGCAGGCTGTCAATCCTGTGTGTGTGAAGTAGAATTCACCCCACCCGACACCCAGAGGTCAGAGAGGAATTACTCACAGTATACACGGAGCTGTCCAGTTACCTCTTCAGTCTGAAGATTTGTCTTTATGGCCAGTAGAGTGTAGTTTCCTGTGTCATTCAGGGTGACTTTCTGGAACAGCAGGGATCCATTGGGGTATATTGTCTCTCGACCACTGTATGCTGGCCCAGTGGCATTGCTCTGAGTGTGTAGTGCATATGATGCAATATGATGGGTGCGGTCCATGCTTTTCCCTTTGAACCACCCATAGCCTGCAACATCCTCATTCAGGTTGTGAGCAAGGAACAGCACATCCATTCCTTCAGCAGCATTGGGCGGCATCAATTTAAGAGCGAGTTGGGCAGTGGTGAGCAGGCCCCAGAAAGTTAAGAGTGAGACTAGGGAGAAAGGGAGAAATTGATCACTATCTGGATCTATGTATTGGGATGGAAATATGAGGCCTGGGATCCTGAGCAGGTCTCTTCATCTCTCAGCCTAGAGTGTGTGTGTGTGTGTGTTTGTGTGTGTGTGTGTGTGTGTGTGTCCCATGGTCAAGGTCAGCAGCATGGCCACCATTACTCCAGCACCTTTGAACGTGTTATTTCCTCTGTTTTGAATACTCTTCCCCAGGTGTCTGCCCGGCTCACCCCCTCACTGCCTTCAGTCCCCTGCTCACACTCAGGGGTGTCCTCGGGAGATATTTGCCCTGACCCCCTCCTCTAAAGTCCCTGTCTTCACTTTCTGACCTTTTCCTGCTGCTCCCTTCATGGCACTTGTGGGTACCTGACATCACATCTAGATCTCTCCTTGTCTGTCTCCGCCCCATGGAATGTGAGCTCCATGCAGGCAGGGGCTTGTCTGATCTTGTACCCCAGTACCTGGAACAGGCTGCAAATACCTGTGGGAGAAGGAATGCGTGTTCCTAGGGCCCTCCACTTCCCGGTGTGTATTTGCCTGATTCTGAGCTTGGTGGTAAGGACAATGTTTAGTGCCCCTGGTTGTGATTTTTCTGTTGTCACCCTGTCATAAATTATTATCATCGGTTTCAGAAATTACTGCTCACTGATGAATAACTTGTAATACTTGCTGTAAGAGGTTTTCCTGCCCCTCACTGTTCCATATCAGAGGATTTTCCTGTTGCTGAGCCCCCTTCCCATCCTACTCTGCTCCAGTGTCCTCTCCCCTCAGGTCCAATCAGAAGCACCTCGGCCCCTAGGAGAGCCCTGTTCTCTACAGGAGACCCCAGCCAGTCGGTCTGGCATCTTCCTGTCCAAACCTAGAGAATTGTCCCCTCTCACCTGCCAGCAGGCACCCCTGCCAGGGTACGCGCCCTCTTTGGGAAAGTGCTGAGGGGGGCTCCATGGTGTCTGCTGCCTCCTCTGTCTCTCCCTCAGTGCTAAGAGCTTGGGCTCCGGAAACGCTCACAGGCACCGCTGTCCGCTGTCCGGAGCTGTGCAATCCGCTGTGCCTCCCAAAGCGTTGAGCCTCCTCCCGGGGGCGTAGCACCTCGCTGGTCACGTGGGGCGGGGGCAGGGTCTGTGCCCAGGATCCTCTTTTTCCCTCCCCATTCCTGCCTCCTTTATCCCCTCCTTCCCGTTTACCTTCCGTGTACATTTCTGTTTCCAGGGAATTGTTGAGGCTCTGCCTTATTCAGCTGTGATTCTCTACCCCCACCCACACCCACACACACACACACACACACACACACACACACACACACACACCCTGTTTGGATAAGCACAAGCCTGGGACGTGGGGGTCTAGACATTCCCCACAGTTCCATGTAGGGTGTGCAGTAGCGTCCCACCCAGGCCTCTCTCACCCCTATCTGGCTTTTCCCTGCAGAGCAGAAGCCCTGAGAGCGACATCAGGGACTCTAATCACGGGAGTGTCACCCCTCTGTGCTTTGGATCACCTGAGGAACTTTGTAAAGATTGTGAGTGCCCAGGTGACACCTTAGAAATGCTGTTTCAGCAGTTGCACATCTAACAGTGATGCCAGACCAGGCTGAGACCCCATGATGTGGGGGTGGGGCAGCCCCTCCTCCTCCCTCCTGCACAAGAAGGGTCTGCAGTGAAGTAACTTGAGCCTTAGCTGCTAGCCCTCAACCGTGGCCTCTGGCCTCTCTGTAATAAAAGGTTGATAGATTGTTAGTTTCCTGGACCCTTAGCTGCTAGCCCCCACTCCCAGCCTCTCTGTAATAAGATTGTTAAAGCTTCCCTTAGATAGATCAAGGAATTAGGCTCCCCTAACTGCTTGCTACACTCCACAAGTTTTTTTTGTTTGTTTTTTTTGGGGGGGGCAGTGTCACTGGCCCTCATATGTGGGACCCAAACCGGGGTCACTGGCCTCCCAAGCCAGCACCCAACCATTGCGCCACTCGGCTGGTCCTATACTCCACAAGTTTTAACTACCTCTTGTCCCTCTGTGACATAGGCCAGTTGTGTTTATAGATAAGACCATAAGGCTTGAATGTTTTTTTTGTTCAAACTTCCCCACCAGTTATGGCCCCTGTAATCTCCTTGCTTGCTATATTTTAGTGCTGCCACACTGACCTAGGCTACATTTGGTGCTGTCAATGTAATTAACTACAACACATTTTATGATTTCCGTAACTTGCTTGCCCGGAAAAAGTTACTTGCTGTATCTGATACTGTCAAAACTGTCTAAGATTTATAAAGCCACCAGGAAATTGTAAACCTGCTTCATTCACAATTTTTGTCTATAAAAACCCCTCTCCCCCTTTGTTCGGGGCTGTGAGTTTGTTCAGGGCATGAGCCCGCTCACGGACGCTGGCCACAAATAAACTCCAAAAAAACTGTTTTGGTTTGCGTTTTTTTGCTGGATATAACAGCAGGTCCTTTAAAATACAGATTCTGACTCCCGGTATGTGGTGGACTGGACAGTCTGCATCTAACAAGCTCTCAGGATCTAACAAGCTCTTAGGGGGCGCTGATCATACTGGTTTGCTGAGCACACTTGCAATAGCAAGGCTGATGGGGACCTGGTCCCTTAAGAGGACAATCACTCACTTCAGCATTGGTCTCTGCTTTGTCCTGGTCTTGTGTCTGCCAGCACTGCACAGAGAGCCCCAGGAGTCCCCAAGCCCAGGGGGAGGGGGCATTAATTCTGTTTGTGACACAGAAATGCAGCTGGGCACCAGGGTCATCCTCGTGTTCTCAAATGCTCTGGGAAGGTTGGATTTCCTCCCAGCAGGAAGGTCACAGAGATGACTCTGGGGGTGAGAAGGGGTGAGCTGCCTGATGACTGGTGAGGGGACCCACCTTCTATCTCCAGGTGTCACCAGCCTGGCCTCTGCTTCTAGGGTCAGAGACCCAGGATCAGGTGTCTCAGAAGGGCCTGCGGTTGCCAGATATGAAGGGGGAGGTGTCCTGTGTGTCCTGGGAAGAGAGGATGGTGCTGGGAGGTTAGCTGGCTGTGGGCCCCTTGATCCTCAGGGGATGGTTTCAGGCAGAACCTCCCTCTCCATGTCTCCAGGCTGAGCTTTGACTCAGAGCCTGTCCACGTGCTCCATGACCATTGGGCCAGGCTTTGTACTTTGCTTGGGGACTTTCCATCACCCACCTTCCCCAACGGTGATGCCAGGCAGGGGTTGGGGAGCAGCCCAGAGACCCCTGACAGAGCAGAGAGGTGCTCCTAGGCCCCTAGAAGAAGCAAGTTGGACAGAGCAGGCACGTGGATGGGGCTCAGAAAAGTCTGTGGGGTGGAAATCAGGCTCTTTTCCCACCTCCTCCGCCAAAGCCAGGCTCCTGTGTTAATTTCGTGTGTGTGTGTGTATGCCGCCCCCTGGAGGGCATCAGGAAGCCTGCGGTCAATGTCAGGGGCTGCCCCAGGGATGCGAACCAGGCTCCAGAGGGTGTGAGCTGACCCTGAGCCCTGGGCAGAGGTGGGCTCTGACCTCCAGGCTGAGGGGCCAGTTACCCTTGGCCCTGTCACTGCGGGTCTCAGGCCTCCTGACTCCATCCCAGGGCTGGGTGAGCCTGGGGAGAGGATGGGCATTGTCCAAAGGACTTCTGATCCAGGGTCAGAAAGAACTGTCCGCCCAGGGGAATGTGCTGCTTCAGGAGGAGCTCTGTTTCACCGGGGTTTCATAGAGCCCAGAAAGGGGTCCCTAAGGGCTTTCAGGAGAGGGCACTGGCCTGGGGGGGTGGGGGGTGGCTATTCCCTAAAATACACTGTGCTTCCCCCCATCACACGCTGGGGTGTTACATCCTACTCACCCATGTTCCTGTCTGTCATCTGCTCTGGGCCTCCCCTCAGGGCCCAGGAGCTGGAGCAGCTCTACGTGGAGACTCAGCCCCTCTGAGGTGGAAGCAACCCCAGATCCTGGGTCCTCCTGTCCCTTCCTGCTCAGGAAATTACCCTTATTCCCTAGGACTCCTTGGGTGGTGATATGTCTTCAGGGAACCCCATGCAGGAATCCCCATGGACCAGGGACCCTGAAGATGGGGAGTTGCTCCCTGACTTCCTTTGAGGTCAGGGTGGACTCCCTCCTCCCCTGGTGGTGTCTCCACCTGAGGTTGAAGATCCAGAGCTTGTGGCCGGTCAGGGCCCTGTGAGAAGAGGAAGGACTCAGGCTGCCGCACCCCCTCCCGAACCCCCCCCCCACTCCCAGGAGACCTCATTTACAAAATAGAGATGGGCAGGGCTGTGGTTTTCTGGGGAAAATGGGGGTCCAACCCCTCACTGTTAGGAATTCCCTGTCCTCTGTCCTGACTCTATGAGGGGTATAGGCCCATCCTTGGGACAGCCGTGGGCACTTGGTCACCTCTTACTATGCAGACACCAATGCCCCTGTGTGTATAAGGAGCATACTCCGACCCCAGGTATCACAGGGGGTGATGCATCCATTGTGTGGTTTCCTCATCCATTTAATGAGTGTTTACTGAGTGCTTGTGATGTGTCGGGGCTGGGTTGGGACCTTGGGTCTCTACAGAGAACAGGACACACGTGGTTCCTGCTCTCATGGAGTTTACCATGTAACAGAGAGAGGCACGCAACGAAATCATGGAACTAAGGTCAAGTATAATTGTGAGAAGGGCCATGAAGGGGCATGAAGAGAAAGTGTTGGCATGCCTGGAGCATGTTTTATACTTGAGTCTCAGCTGGTGTGGGTACAGAGAGCACTGAAAAAGTGGCCTTTTTGCTGTGACCTGAAGTGTGAGTGGGCATTCGCCCCTTTAAGGATGGGGGGTGGGGGGTGGGAGGGAGGAGCTGTCTGCGGACTGGCAGCTGGATGGAGGAGCTGACAGAGTCCAGTGTGGGGAGCTTGGAGAGCGAGGAGGACTGCGGACTGAGTGATGCTGGTGAGGGTTTGACTCTGGGGAGCTGTGGACGCTGCTGAGGGACGTCAGCAGCCCCTCCCCCTCGCCAGTGGCTCCAGGACGCCGTGAAGCTCTGCCGCCCCCTGATGGACAAGGAGAGAAGTGTAGCGTCACCATGTTCATTCAACATCAATTCGTAGGCATTTGACATGGGCCACATGTCATGTTAATGTTCCATCATGTCCCAGCTCCGTGAGCCCCAGTCTGTTCCTGTAAGCTGTTTGGCGCTTCCTCTTCCCTCGATGAGATGTTATCAAGCTCATATTTCCGGGAATGTATACATTAGTTTGTGTTTGTCTCCAGTAAGTTACACTATGGGTGCCCCTGGGTGGAGCCGTGTGTGTGGCTGAAGTGCTGCCTGGTGGGTCTGTGAGGAGGAAGAGGAGCAGGAAACCAGGTGTGTCATCCAGGGAAGGTCTGTGTCGGAGCAGAGGGGGAAGGATGGACAGGTCAGCTTCCCCTCACACTTCCAGGGCCTGGCGCCCAGGACAGGAACCCTGATTCTGGGTACACATAGCATCACCCATGCCTCTGTGTCCCTGGATAAGGTTAGTGGGATCTGCTTCCTCTCCAGTTCATCATGGCCTCGGCCTCACGGGTGCCTGTGCCCATGGCTGAACTGTCACGTGTTAAGTCCACATTGATCCAGGCCATTGTTGGTGCCCTCTGTCCATATCAGTATGAATGGAGAAGCCCTTGGTTCTGAGGTGGCTTCATGCACAATCCCACCCACGGCCTATGCGGAACCCCCAAAATACCTGTGTTCCTCCACTTCCCCCCTCCCCTTGCTGGGGTTTCTTTCCTGTAGCACCTTCTCTCTGAGTCTCTGTGGACAGCCTCAGCCAATGGCCTCACCTGTTCCCATTCCAGGCAGTTGCCCCATGGTTGCTGCCCCCTCACAGTCTCTGGGCTTGTTTGCCTCTCATTTGTTCTGACGCCTGGCTTCTCTGAGGGAAGGATGGACCTGAGATTGGCACTCTCCAAGGCTCTGCACTTTCTGGTGGCTTAAGAGTGAGGAACCTGATGTGTTAATGGAGTCATTACTGTGTTTGCTGCTGGAAGCATGCCTACTTTGGAACTAAGGCCTCTAATGCCAGCAGAGCATAATGTCATAGGAACAGGAAGCCGAAACTTTGCTAGTAGCTCATTAGAGGTAATAGTGAGTGGTGTCACTCCCATTTCCACCCCCTGATTCCTGGACCTGTGATTCCTGGCTGTGGGAGAAACAGCTCCACATATTCAGAGCATATATGGCCTTCTGGATTACCTTTCTCCAGCCCTGCAAGGTATTGCCACCTCGCTGGTGCTGTCAGAGGTTCCAAATGGCCATTCCACTTCTCTATCAAGCCAGCTGTTTCAGGATGGTAAGACCAGTGAGTCCATGAGCATGTACCCACTGCTGCATTTCATTTGCAAGTGACGTGAGTCCCTTGATCAGAAGCAATGCTGTGTGGAGGACCATGATGGAGGTTAGGCATTCCGTGAGTCCTCGGTAGTTTTGGCAGAAGCATGTGTGTAGGGAAGGCAAATCTGTATCGAGTAAGTTCTATTCCAATAAGACCAAAACGCTCCCTCCTTTTCCATGATGGAAGTGGTCTAACGTAATCAACCTGTCACCAGGTAGCTGCTGATCACCCTGGGGAGTGGTGCCATATCGGGGGCGCAGTGCTGGTTCTCAGCTGACAGATTGGGCCCTTAGTGGTGGTCATAGCCAGGTTGGCCTTGATGAGTGGAAGTCCATGTTGCTGAGCCCATGCATAAGCTCCTTCCCTGCCACCATAGCCGCTTTGTCCATGAGCCTACCAGGCTATGACAAAGGGTCTGGGGGAAGAGGCTGCCTGGTATCCACAGAATGAGTCATGCTAGCCACTTGATAATTAAAATCCTTCCCTGCTGAGGTGAAGAGTGAGCATTCAGAGAGGTCTATCCACATCTTCCTCAGACCTCCTTGTCACCAGTTTCCAATCATTTCAAGTCCCTGACCATCCAGCCAAATCATCGGCTGCAGCCCACACATTGGTGTCTAATCACACATCTGGCCATTTCTCCCTCCAAGCAAAATGAGCAGCTAGTTGCATTGCCTGAAGCTCTGCCCTCTGAGAGCATTTCCCTTCACCACTGTCCTTCAGGGATGCCCCAGAAAGGGGCTATGGTAATGCAGCTGTCTACTCTCCAGTGGTGCTTGCGTATCACACAGAACCATTTGTAAATCAGGCCCATGGTTTCTCTTTCTCCATCAACCAATTGTAGGGAACTCTCTAAAGGTGTGGCTGGGAGAGAGGACAGGGTAGCAGGAGTGGGGACCATGGACATTTAAGGCACTTCTTGCAATGTACTTGTGCCATCAGGGCCTGCTCACGCTGCATCATGTATATATCACTTCCATTTGATGATGGAGTGCTGCTGTGCACACCTAGCTTTATGGCTTGGTGTGTCAGACAATACCCGTTCATGATGGGACTAGAGTGAGTTCAGAGACTGTGTCCAGTAACCTCCAAAAGGTCTGATTATTTCCTTTTTCCCAATGCACCGGCAGCTAAGGTTGCATGGTAATTTGGTGGCCCATGGACAAGCATTCAGTCTCTACTAAGGCCTGTTCATAAGCCAAAAGCTGTTTCTCAAAAAGAGAGTAGTTTTCCTCAGAGGGTAGCAAGGCTTTGCTCCACAATCCTAAGGGCCTGCATCACTTAGGTGGATTTTCCAAAGACTCCAGGCACCAACCCCATCTGCCACTGACTCCTCAAGCACTGGGGGAACTACTGGATTGTATGTCCCAAATGGCAGAGCAGTTTGCCCAATGTGGACCTGTTCAGAGCCTTCTCCTATTCTGGGTCCCACTCAAACCTAGCAGCTCTAAGGGTCACTTGGTAAGGAAGCCAGAGTAGCATACCCAAATAAGGAATATGTTACCTCAAAATTGAGAGGCTACTAAGCATTGCGCCTCTCGTAGGTTGCAGGAGAAGCCAGATGCAACTTCCCCTTTGCCTTAGAAGACATATCTCAATGTGCCCCTCACCACTGGAGCCCTAGAGATCTCACTGAGGTAGAAGGATTTATTTCCCATGTTGGATTTATTTTGCATGTTCTGATATGCAAAATTCTTACCAATAAGTCTAAAGTAGGTGCTGCTTCTTGTCCACTAGGTCCAATCAGCATAATGTCACCAATGTAATGGGCCAGTGTGATCTCATGTGAAAGGCAAAGGCGATCAAGATCTCTGTGAACTAAATTATGACACAAGGCCGGAGAGCTGATGTGCCCTTGAGATAGGACAGTGAAGGTGTACTGCTGGCAGTGCCCGCTGAAAGCAAACTGACTCTGGCTGGTCTTTACTAACAGGGACGGAGAAAAGGCCAGATTGAGGGCCTGCCGAGTGGTGCGGTGGTTAAGCACTGGCTTGGGAAGCCAGCGGCCCCGGTTCCGGTCCCACATATGAGGGCCAGTGACACTGCCCCATTTTTCCCATAAGTTCCTGGGAACTGAAGTTACCTAAGGATTTTGTGTCAGAGTCAGCCCAGCCTGGACCTAAGTCGTGATGCCCGTGATGGGCCCAGCAAGCAGAAAGGTGCTGAGGCTCCTTGGGCATGTCCATCCGTGGGGGAGAGAGCAAGGAGAAGTGTTTGCACTTACAGGAGCTCACCCCTACCTCATTCAGACTTGATGAGTGTCTCCTCAATCAGCTCTCCCTGGGAGGTGCACACTGAGACATGATGTCACTTTTCCAGGGAGAGGATCATTTTGTCCAGCAAAGGCATGTCTGTCATTTATCTAAGGATGGTGGTCACTCCCCTCGCAAAATCAATGACTCCATGCTCAGGGTACTTGAGGATATTTGTGGGTCAATGAGTCTAGCAGTGTGTGTGTGTGTGTGTGTGTGTGTGTGTGTGTGTGTGTGTGTGTGAGAGAGAGAGAGAGAGAGAGAGAGAGAGAGAGAGAGAGATATTTGTGAGTCCCAATGTCGCCCTCTCGTGGACATGAGGAGAACTGTACCCTCTGTCAGTCTTGGGACTGGGCATCTGACCAGGGTTCAGATTAGTGCTCTGGACACTGACCCCCGGCCGGACATCGGCGCTGACCTTTCACCTGCAGTGACAGTCAGTGCAGGACTCCAGCCACCCTGTCTATGTGCAGCACGGGAGAACTCTGGTAGGACCAGATGGGCCACACTCCCTTGGCCCCACACTTTAAAATGGCAAAAATTGGTGAATTTTAGGTTATGTAAATATTATTTTATTTTATTTTAGCTTTTCCAGTAACTGTGATGCATGTTTTATTCTTCTAGCTTGTTATTAATATCACTCTTTACAATTTAGTTCTTAAGGAAATGTTGAAACCTGCTTACAGTTCATGTTTTAGCTTGGGAATGTTGATTTTCTGTAGCCTTTCCTATGATTTCAAGCTTTCATGATTCATATAGATCACCTGTGAGCATTCATGCGATTTCACTCTGTCCATTTCTACTAGTCATCCCAGTACACAGAAGAGAGAAGCACACATTTCCCGAGGGTTGGAAAGTATCTGACTACCAAAAAAAAAAGTGTCCAAATGCTGCTGGGTGATGATGAGGGTACTGAAGGTGGAGGTGAGTTCAAGGTGTGTGAAGGAAACTCTTTGTGAGAACTTTTCCCTCAAAATCACATGCAGAAGGCACCTCCTGGGCCTGTCACCATGTTGGGATGGATGAGGGACAGAAGTAGAGGTCAGTAATTTATGTATCACACTCAAGAGTTGACAACAAATTCTGCCCAGAGTCTAGAGGTGGAAGGCGGAATGGTGAGGACACTACAGAGAATACCCCTCCCCGTTAATGAGGGACCCTGAAAGGCTCCTGTGGATCAGAGAGGGACCCAGGGCTGGGGGGCAGGGTGCTGTCAGCCCACAGGTGCTGGGACTGAGGTCCTGACACTGTCTAGTCACCGACTAAGTTTATTTGGGGCGGTAGATTCATATTTAAGGAATGATGAATTGGTTTATGAATCTGATTAAGAGAAATTCCTATGATATAATTTTCTAAAGATGTTTTCTTCCTAATGACACCATCAGCCTCCATCCCACACAGTTGGGGTACTGATTGCAAATTCCGTACCCTGGTGCAGGGTTGGTATCGGTGGGAGGCCCTGGCTGCCTGGTCTGGGGGACCCTCTTCGTGTGTGCTGCTGTAGGGAGATACGTTCTATTTGGAATAGTGCCCCAACTGGATGGCAGTACTCAGCCCCCTGGTGCCTCCCTGGCTCCCTCCGGGTCTGCCCCCCCCCCAGCTCCATCTCAGTCCTCACAGCCCTCTCTGAGCTGACTGCCTCAGGCACAACTGTCTGGTATTGTCCATGATCATGTGGGTTTCCTGAGAAGTGTGTGTGTGTTCGGGGAGGGGGGGCGGTCCCTGCTCACATGTGAAGTCTCAAGGTAAGGGAATTTGAGAGCCCTTTAACAAATATTTATTTTAAATGCAAGGATTCATGCATAGGCCTTCTACATCTAATAAACAAAGGTTCATCTTGTAGACCAATCACTCTTCTTAACCTTCCTGCTTTCCCAATGTTAGTGACTCATGCACCCCTTTGTCTGCCCCCTGCAGCTCTTCCCACTGGAAGGACAGCATATCCCCACCCCAGCCCTATTTATCTCAGGCTTGGCCATAAGAACATGGAGTCTGGGGATCTCCATTATCAAAAAGCCCCTCAGGTAATTCTCAAGAATAGTGAGAATTTGAGCAACATTTCCCTAAAACCCTCATTTAGAGGTTCTCCCAGGAGGACAGATCACTGCCATATTATGGGTTACAGGAGATTTGCAAATTTATTCTCATAATCCTAATCTATAAAACTAGACCACTATATCCAAGCAATTCTGTAGAGTTACCTGGATTCTTGGGAGATAAAAAATACTACTTTGGGCTCTGAACCTTCCACAAAATAGTAGGAACAGGTCACAGTTACTATTTTTCCTTCTCCAGCATCGGGGACTTCATACAAGCATGTATCTGTTACTGTTTTGGGTAGCCAAACAATAACTCACATGTGTTTTGGCTTAAACTTAGAACCCAGGCCCTAAAGCTGTTGGAACAGACACTGCCAATAACCATAGCAGGGCTAGCATATATAAATAGCTACACAAAGGCTGTCTTCCTGCGTAAAATGGTCAGGAGATTTTAATCTTTATGACCTTACCAAAAAATTAATGGAAATGTGGATCTATTCAATGGAATGAAATGACCTGGAGACCCACCCTCCCTACCCATATCCACATTCACATCCCCTCAAAACTGGGACCAGCTAGTATGCTTGAAGCATGGGGGACAGATCATTCAGGGCCTTGGGTGCCACATGAAGAAATCTGGGCTTTATTCGAACGGCAGTGAGAAGTCACTAATGGGTTTTTTTTTTAATTAGTTGTTTGATTTGTTTTCTAGGAGTGACTTGATCTAATTTACATGATGTCATTATAATGCTATCACTCTGCTTGCTGAGTGGAGAAGGTACCAGAAAGAGGAGAGGGAGGCAGCTGGGCATGGCAGCCAGAAGAGTGGCCCCCAAGTATGTCCATATTCTAATCCCCAGAACCAGAATGTATTACCTAACATGGCAACAAGGGAGATAGATGCAAATGGAACTGTGGTTGCTAATTGCCTGGCCTTTAAATAGAAAGATAACTTTTTACTTTATCATTAATTTTTACAGGCTGATTTATTTATTTTTTCCCTTCCCCCCTACCCCTATGCCACCCCCACCTCTGTTCCAACTGTTGTTCTCAGTCTAGTTGTGGAGGATGCCGCTTCACTGGCCAATGTTGATATTATGATCATTGCGCTCTTCTTGGCTGAGGCAGATCGGTCGCCGGCCTCTGGACGGCAGCTCACGGCTGCTCACAGCATCACTCATCGGCTGCCAGCCACTCACTGATTGCCAGCCACTCATGCTTGCTACCAGCCATGGCTCACGGTAGCTCATGGCAGCCCACAGCAGCTTCACGCCAGCACACGGCAGCTCATGCCATCTACCTGCCATTCACAGCAGCCCAGCTCCAGGTCGAGCTGTTGTTCACAATCTTAGCTGTAGAGGGCGCAGCTTACTGGCACAGTCTACTGGCCTGTATCGGAATCAAACTGGTGGTAGCCCTGCTGCTTAGAGCACTCTTACCAACTGAGCTAACTGCCCGTCCCAGAAGATTGTTTTAAATAGGGAGATATCTCGGATTGTCCTTATGGATATATCTGTGTCAGGCTTCTGATATACAAAACTGTATAAATAATAAATTTGTGTTGTTTAAAACCATTACGTTTGTGGTAGTTTGTTACAGCAGCGACAGGAACCTAATACACTGGAAGACTGGTTAGATCTTGCCGAGTCCAAGAAGGAAATGATGGTTTGGAACCCTGGTCATAGTGGAGAAGAAAGCGGTGAAGAAATATGAGAAATGCTTTGCAGGGGGAGCTGTAGGGCTTTGGTGGTAGATTCCATGTTGGGCAGGAGGGCGAGGAGAGACTCGATAGTGACTCCCATGATTCTTGCTTGAACAACTAGGTGGATGAAAAAACCTTTGATAGAATAAGATACATGCAGAATGAGCCTGTGTGGAGCCCAGGATTAAACTTTTAAATTGTGTGTGCAGTTAAGATGGTGGAGAGTGAATGGTTTGACTGGTTGGTTGAACACGGTCCCAGCTTAGAATAGAGGCCAGAGAGGACCGGGATGTGCAGTTCATCCAGAGTGACATGATTCTTATATGTTGACCTGAGCCTTGAGGTTTTTAGACTTATAAGACGTGGATGAACTTGATGGGCAGTGGGACAGCTAACAGACTGGAGATCTGACCTCAACCAGCGCCTTCCTGGGCTGCAGCCTGTAGTGTTGTTTCCTGGCTGCCCTGCTGGTGGCAGCACTACCCTATGTGTTACAGCTAAAGAATAGGAAAGTTACTAGTCAGGTTATTATTAACTAGTTGCGCACCTCGCGCCCCCCCCCCCCCCGCATTTTCCTTGTTTTCTATGTTATATTGTGATTAGCAGAATGTCTGTACTTCACTGGCCCAAGTAGAATGAAAATAATTCAAACTGCATTTTTTCCTGAGTAATTTTTGTTCCTTTTTTCTCATGCAACTTGAATATATTTTAAAAAACAAAAATCCACCATCACCAGTGTACTGGCAGAAACAAACACCCTTTTACTCAAGAGGCTCCCTTCTCCCTCAGACACTATTTCTCCCCACACAATCATGCACAATAACACGGACTGATAACATATGTACTGGGGCGTTTGGGGCGTTTCATTTTTCTTTTCTTTTTCTCTTTTTTTCTTCGAGGGCAGTGTCCCTGGCCCTCATATGCGGGATTGAACCGGAGCCGCTGGCTTCCGAAGCCAGCGCTTAACCACCGCGCCACTCGGCCGGTCCCCTGGGGCGTTTCTTGATCGCCTGTGATTACACGGTACACCACGCACACTTCCACCTCATGGAGCTAATGGCTGCTGCTCCCTGGAGCCTCATGACCAACCATGTCCTAGGAAACCCTCAGCCTCACTGTGAAGGGCCTGTGCTGACCTAAAGAAAAAAAATGATAGGAACGTTGGTTTTGTGAGGGCTGCCGTGGCCTAAGGAACACTGTCAGTTTTCTCTGGTGACCAGCATCCCAGAAAAACTTGTTGGGTTAGATTTCTGAAACATTAGACATACGGGGTACCTACCCAACTTTGCCATTATCTGAGATTACAAGTTTAGAAAGTTCTTCCAGATACACGTAATTTAGTGTAGATTTCTGATGGCATCATTGACGTGTAATGACATGGTTTTCTGCAGAGAATGAAAAAAGAGTCAAAAAAAGAAAAGATAAGAAAAGAAAAAAGAGTCTAGAAGTATCTTTTGGACAAAAGAGTCATTTTTTTGGTCCCAGATGCCTTATTTCTGACTATGTTTCTCAGTTTATTGATTTGAAGCAAACTTTAAAAGTTTGAATTTTCCCGTCAACTACTTCATATTTAACATCATAAGAGTTTGTCAAGTGTCCTAGTTATGTCACCACTGGTGAATATAAGTAAAATTCATTGTATGTCTGCTTCACTCAGAACTCTCATTTTTATTAAAATAATTGTTACTCCTCCATTTTCTTGCATGTCTTGCTATCACTGAAACTATGCCCACTGATTTTTCAGGCAATCGAAAGTACTCCCAGGGCCACCTCCGCAGGCCATAGACTGTAGGGAAAGCTCTATCATGGGCCCTGAGTATCCCTGCAGGCACTCATTAGGTGCCTCAAGAATGTAAGACCCAGGCCGGCCGATTGGCGCATTGGTTGAGAGCTCACTTGGGACACCAGCGGCCCCGGTTTGGATCCCACATGTGAGGACTGGTGACACTACCCTCAAAAAAAAAAAAAAAAAGAATGTAAGACCCTAACTGTCTTTACCTGCTGTTACTCAGGGTTGTGTTTGCAGTGAGCAATCTTGAGGGATGAGGTAGTGTCTTCCTCTGGTACAAAGAGCAGGTTTATTACTGCTTCCTGAACAGCAGCAGGTTCCCCATGCTCCATGTTCCTCAGCTGTGGTGTAGACCCACTCACTGCATAGACAGCAATCATCTGGGCCCCTTAACATCGCTGTGGGACTTAGGGAGCAAGGGGACCAAATACAAACAAATAAGATGCTCATACTTCTTGTTGAGCATCCTTTGTCTCTACCCAGGAGTCTTGTGTCTTCTGCTAGCACCCGCACCCCATAACAGGCTAACTTATTAGCTTATAAAGAGGGTGAAATCAAATCCCAGACCCAACAAGGGCTGCAAACACCATCTGGTTGTGACAGCTTTCTACCCAGTCCAACTGTGTTATTACATCTTGCTGTTGAAAAAAAAGCAGAATATTCTATTACGTTAATGACAGTAGGGCTGCTTCTGGTATGTTGCATGTCTGATGAACCACTAAGGAATTATGCCTCCTACCTTAAGAGCTGCGCTGATCAGGCTTAACTAACCAAGAGAACCTTGTTCATCAGTGTTTAAGGGGTAGGTGGCAGTGATCATACTTGCTCTGTAGCTTTCCATTTTTATCTCACGATCTGATTGGCTGTGCTGAGGACTTTTACAGTCTGCAGAATGTTCCATCCCCATCCCCAACTTTATATTAGAAAATCTCCTTCAAAAACCTGACCACTTCCAGGTAAGATCACTTTTTTCCTGGTCCCTAAATTTGCTCTTTAGTTTTTGCTTTGGAAATAGTTTTCCCAATTACTTTTCTTGTCTGCAATTCAGCTTCCTAAATTGAAAATTCTTGGTTTTCTAAATTACTGGAACCATTCCCTTTAAAATTTACCATTATGGACTGAATTGTATCTCCCAAACTCATGTTAAAGCCATAACCCCAAGTACCTCAGAATATGACTGGATTTGAAGATAAGGTCTTTAGAAGGGTAATTAAGTCATAATGGGGTCATTAGAATGGGCCCTACTCCAATCTGACTGGTGTCCTTATAAGGAGATGCGATTTGGACACAGAGACAACACACCAAGGACAACCATGTGAAGACACAGCAAGAAGGTAATCACCTGGAAGCCAGGGAGAAAGGCCTCAGACGAAACCAAACCTGCCAAAAACTTTATCTTAGACTTCTAACCTCCAGAATTATGAGAAAATTATTTTCTTTTGTCTAAGCACCCAGTCTATGGTATTTTATCATGGCAGCCTAGCAAACGAATATATTTACCATATAGTTCTTATAGTAAGAAACTCGAGTAGATATTTCATTCCTATTATGCATAAGGATAAAGCAAATTCAATTATGACAAGTCATTATTATAGTTGGCCATTTTAATATTTCAGACTGGGGCCAGACAAAATACAAAGTGTTGGTGAGTGAGAGTCAACCCTTTGGCTTTCTCTTTAGCCCTTTCCCAAAGGCTGAGCAAAGGAAGTGGTGGTTCCTGAGTCAAATTCACAAGAGTGGGAACTAAAGAACACAGACTTGCTCCATTCTATGGTTTTGACTGCCATTTTTGACCATGGGAAATTTTAGCCTTTACCATTTAGATGGTGAGACTATGTGATTTTTAGACAAGTCACTTAGTCACCCCATGCCTCAGTTTCCCTATGTGTAAAATGGGGCTAATAGTTAATACCTACATTATAAGGCTGTGGTGGAGATTAAATGAGCTAATGCATGTAAAGTATTTAGAACAGAGCTTGGCTCAGATGACATGACAAAAGTTTAGAGACAGTTGTGGATGATGTAAGTACTTCAAAGCAATGTGAAGGAGATGGTATATTCTAAGAGCAACCGGGACCCACTGAAAAGTCTTAGGTTGAAGTGAGGTATTACCTGAAGTTTTAAAGTTGGCTCCTACCACTTTGTGGAGACTGGATTTGGATAGACCAGAGGTACAGTTGAAAGATGATGGTGGGTCTGACAAGGCTGCTAGCAACAGAGGTGGAAAGAAAGAATGGACCAAAGATTGGCAGCTCTATTGTCAGGTAGGACTGATAGGACTTGCTCATGGATTGGATATGGGCAGAGTTAAGGGAAAAGAGGAGAAATCATGGATGACTCCTAAGCTTTTGGCTTGATCAATGAGGGTGGGAGATAGTGGTACCGATTTATGATATGGGGAACACTAGGGAAAAACATTAGGGAAACAAAAAATCCAAGAACCTCATTTGGGACATAAAACTTTGAGATGCCTAGTAGACAGGTGAAGTATTCTGGACACCTGTTCCATGGAATCCTTGCTTGCCCTGCCCAAAAAGATGGGCTAATTTCTTTCAATCTCTCTAACTCATTGTTTCCCAGTCTTTTATTTCTCTCTTCAACACTGATACAACTATCTTATTTATAATTTCTCTTGGTTCCCTGAAGCCTGGCCTTTAACAGAGCCAACAAAGGCAGCATGTTGAATAAAAAGAAAATGCGTTTTGCAGTGAAGCAGATGTGTTCAAATTCTGTCATCAATGCTTTCAACCTCTGTGAAATCAGACAAGCTGTAAACCCTTCCTGATTCTTTTATTCTAACATCTTTCTTTGGGCTCTGTAACTGCGACTGGCCATATGCAGAAGAGGGCCCAGTGAGATGCTTGGTCTCACTGCTTAGCTAAGCAGATTCTAAGCCAAGATTGGTTTCCCTTTTATTCCCGTAAGCTGAAGCTTTCTAACTGGAATTAGATTGCCGTCCATACTTTCTCTTCTGAACTTCTCACTTCTGCTGCCATCAGTGTCCCTGTCCCCTGTGGCTACTGCACAAACTCACGTTCTCTGCTTAGTGTGCAGAGCACTACCTGGTACCCCAGTGCATTCAGTGTGACATCCGCCAGCCCCAACAAGCATCCCCTGCTCCACTTGGGTGAAGCTCTGCTCTGCCTGCCCCCCCAACCCCATGACCCACACCCATTTCCAACTCTAGGCCTTAGAACATGCTGCTGCCATAACCAGAAATGTTCTCCTCACTTCTCTTGGAGGATTCAAATCCTAAATGTCCACCAGTCTGAAGCTCATATGCCATAACCAGTTACCACACACTCAGGATTTAAACCCAAATAACACTCAGTCTCTGCCCTCAAGGATGTAGGGTCTAATCAAGAAAAACAAACATACTATAAATAAAGAACTTGAAGAACTGTGGGTTTTATGGACTTAGGCTAGAACACAGGTAGCTCTGAGTCTCTGCTCTCCCCCTCACTTGCTATGTGCCCTTTGTCAAATTAGCCTCTCATCCAAAAAATGGAAGTATTAATAGTATCTAATACATAGGATTTTAAAAATTCAATAAGGTAAAGTGTATAAAGGGCTTAGCACAGTGTCTGGACAACATGAAAAAACATGAATACTCAAAAAGTGGTAACTAAAAGCCTGTGGTGGCATCACATAGCACCCAGGGTGTCAGTACATCTAAGCGCACATTTATCTACACTGTCACTGACATCAAGCACTGCTGACTCTCTCTGATACCTTAGAGTCTCTGAGAGATCAATGGGATATGGCTGACAAGTGGAAAGAGTCAAAGTTGGAGATGCACCATGATTGTCTCAAAATGTAGGTCAGACAATGGTGCTCCCTTCATGGTTCCTGCCGCTTGTGAACAAACCAGACCTCATTCATGAGACAAAGGATGGGAATTTAGGGGGCCTGTGTCTGGCCTTGTCATAGGAAAACAAGATGCCATTGCGAGTCTTATCTAACTCCTAACTCCTATGCGGAAGGGACTTTTCTCACAGTCAGCCATTTCCCCAACATAGAAGGATGGGCGAGCTTCTAACCAATGCTGATGGCCAGGAGCCCAGGACACAGATGAAGTTCCACACCATCACACCTGTACCTGTCTCTCATAACACTTAGTCCACTTTGCAATTAAATATTTATGTGGTTATTGACTGTTTTCTGCCTCTCTCACTAAACTGCAAGTGCCTCGAGGACGGGGAACATGCTTCGGCTAACTATCCTATGCTTGATCTCTAGTGATGGATTGTGTAATAAATCCTCAAGGAGTCATTATGGAACGTGTGAACAGACCTCATCATGATCCATGTTAATGGGAATCGCTGTTTCACTGACCACCTAGGTCAGCTCTGTCCATTCGAAATATACAACAAGCCACATATTCCATGTTAAGTTTCCTAGTAGCTACATTATGGCTTGAATTGTGTCCCTCCCTCCCCAAATTCCTGTATTGAAATCCTAACGCCAGTGTGCCAGAATGTGACCTTGTTTGGAAATAGAGTATTTGCACATGTAATTAGCTAAAACATTGCCGTTAGGATGGGGCCTAATCCCATATGACTGGTGTCCTTATAAAAACAGGAAATTCATACACAGAGGCAGAGACCCAGGAAGCCACATGAAGGTTGGAATTATGCTGCCACAAACCAAGGAACCCGAGCAGCTGTGAGAGAGGCATGGAACCGATGTTTCCTCACAGCCCTCAGAAGGAACCCACCCTGTTGACACCTTGATCTTGAACTTCTGGCCTCCAGAATATATAATAAATTTCTGTTGTTCTAAGCCATCCAGTTTGTAGGGCTTTGTAATGGCAGCCTTAGCAAACTAATATACTACATTTAAAAATAAAACTAAACAGATGAACTTTATTTAATCTCATTATATTTTATTTAATCCAGACTATTATAATTCAGCATGTAATCAATATAAAATTATTAATGAGGTATATTACACCCTTCTTTTCATTCTACACCTTTGATCTGGTGAGTGTTTTACACTCGGCATGTGTCCATTTGGACTCGCACTGTTTCAAAGGCTCAGTGGCCACATGTGGGGAGTGACTCCCTGGACAGTGCTGACCTGAGCGTTACCTGCCGGAACTCTCAGCAGCAGGTTCCCGCCTACATGCCTCTTGGGAGGGTTCTACCTCCATCATGCAAAGCTGTTCATTTGGGTCCAGTTGGGATATAACGTCTGCTTTACAGAGTTGATTCCCTGAGAATGAGGGAAACCATAAGGCCCTGGAAAAACACGCAGGAGACAAAAATTACCCCAAATTTATATTAGCCTCATGTGATCTTTGAAATCTCTGAAAGACAGGTACAACAAGGCTTCAGAAGCAACCCACTGAAACCATCCCTTTATAATTTTAAAAGAAAAGTCTTTTACCCCAGTGGGAAAAGAATGTGTCTGTCTCTGAATGTTAGGGTTTCAGACACCCTGGTCCCTGTATTTTAGACCCAACTTTATCAGTTTGGGACTTTATGAGCATAGTGGGCACTTCAAGCACCCCAAGTCCTCTGACATCTGAGGGAATACAGATGGCTGTAATACAAGGGGCTGTAGGAGAATATGGAACGTTGCCCTTACCTCCTGAGAGATGGGTCCTGTCATTCTCCAGTATCATGTCTCTGTACAGGTTTCTCTGAGAAGGCCCAGGAGCCACATCCAGGGCCCCGTCCTTAAAGGCCCCTAAAATTTGAAGCACCTCCCCAAGCATCCACCATCAGCATCTATGTCTGCAGGATGAAGTGCACACAGCACTGACAATAGAGGAGGGACCGGAAACAAAATGATGCGGGGTTTGGAGAGTCCAAAGTCAACATTTACTGCATCTTCCTCCTCTGCCAATACCCACCACTGATTACTTTTTTAATCTGGGAACCACCATGTCCCCTACTGTCAGGAGATGCAGTGAGATTGTTGGAGTGAGCCTCAGACCACATCATGCCCAAGCCCAGCTTGTAGCCTGACTTCCAATTCCATGAGCTCACACAGCCTCCTCTGCAGCTAACATCAGCTTGTGCTGGGTGTGTTATTTGCAAACAAATGTAGGTACTAAGTGACCCCAAAATTCGTCATCAGGATGGAACCCTAAAATGTGCAACAGGCTTGAGTTTGGGGTCAGCAGCAACACCTGCATCACAGGCTGGAGAAGGGGAGAGCCTTGTGCTTCAGAAAATACTCAGTTGTTTGCTGTGACTGGGATGCAAATGGCATTGATTCAGTGATCAGTCAGACTCGCTGCAACAAACGCCATGGATGTTTATCACGCTGTACCTGTGCTTTTCTGTAAGGTAATGTCTACACGGCTATTTGCTCACTCATAGGATGTGCGCATTTTGTAAATGAGTGCTACTGAACTGCCCCAAATACCCTCGATCAGGTGGGCCTTCACAATGTTTAGCAGTGCCTGCTCCCAACTCCCCATCAAGCCTGGGTACTACCACTTTTCTTATATTTTCCCAATTCTTGGGCCTTTACAATCCCCTAATATGCAATTAATTGATTCCCTGGTGAGCCCAGAGCCCCTTTTATGTACTTTCTTTCAGCACTCATCAACCATATTGCAATTATTTGTTTACATACGTTAAAGAAAAAATTGTCCTGACATTTGTGAAAGATGGTTAGACTCACTTTGTCCAGAGGGACTCCTACAGTGGGGTTTGCAGCAGGGAACAGAGATTGAGCTCAATGTTGAATCAACAAAGAAAAGTGGGATTTGTAGGCAGGGAGCAGGGTGGGGCTGTCAGCGAATGGAAAATTTCCAAGAGGGGACAGTAATTCTTGCTAAACTGACCTAAGAGAATTCTTACTGAAGTCTGGCCAGAGTGATCAGATATTACCTGGGGATGGTGAGGGATGAGGAATTTGGTCAGATATGGAGGGTGATCAGATATCAAGGGTGGGAGATTCTGGCTAAACTGACTCAGCAGGATTCTTGCTAAATCTGGATGCTACAGGGACACAGGCAGAAGCCCAAGGTCTGGTGTAGTCGACCATCGACTCAGAGGAGCCTGGCTAAAGTCTGGTCACGGGAAGGGTCTTTGTTACATGTTTCCCTCCACCCTGCACCAGTCACCTCCAAACCGAGGTGTTGGGAGAAAGAAAGGGATCGACTGATATATTGATATAAATTTAAAGAGGACATACCAGGGAGATTTTATAATTTACCACAGACTACCATGAACGCTCTGCCAACGTATGTTAAAACCGAGGTTAAATGGACAATTATATAGATAAATGTAAACTAAAACTGACTCACAAAAAAATGAATAATATGAATAGAGCAATAAGCATTAAAGGAATTAAAGTGAGAGCCAGTATTGTCCCTCTGCCAACAAAACAGTGCCTGGTCCTGGCATCTTGGGTGAGTTTTAACAAATCTCAGTTAAAGATAATCCTCAGCAAACTGTCTCAGAGAATTATAAGGTTTAAAAAGAAAATATTTCCTAACTCATTTTATGAGGCTAGTTAGTATAGCTGATATCAATTCCAAACAAGAAAATAGTGGAGCAATTTCACTTACTAATATACATACAAATTCAAATTAAATATTAGTGAAACCAAATCCAGAATTAATAATAACAAACAAACAAAAAGTATCATGACCAAGTGCAGTTTATATCAGGAAAGCAAATATGTTTCAATATCAAAATGTAATTCAGGGGGCCGGCCGAGTGGCGCGGTGGTTAAGCGCTGGCTTCGGAAGCCAGCGGCCCCGGTTCGGTCCCACATATGAGGGCCAGTGACACTGCCCTCAAAAAAAAAAAAAAGGTAATTCAGCACATCAGCAATCTAAAGGGGAAATACTTAGTCTCTCAATAGATTTAGTAAAATTATTTGATAAAATTCAAACCTAATTCATGAACAAAAATCGTGTGACTCTCCTAAAAACGGGAAAGGGAAGCATACACTTCCACATAAAGCTGTCCGAAGACTAGATTAGTTCACAGAATAAATACGCTTAGAAGACAGCCGGGCCCCCACTAAACACTGAACATATGCACGCATTCCTGGTACCACTTCTCTCTCACACATCCCGACTCTCTTTCCCTTCACGTAGTGGTTGGTTTCCTCAGTTGTATCTCCCAGATCGTTCGGTGGATCTTTCAGCAATTACACTGAACTTTTTGGTTTACAGTTTTAGTTTCTGGGAACCCTCCCTTGTTCTGACTGCACCTTTTCATGGGAGTTCATTCAGCAACCTTCCTGAATCCCAAAAGAGTCGAAGGATGTTTACACATTTCTTTCTGAACTTGTAAATGAATTTCCCCCAGTCAGGGATCCCTTTGCTCCACATCCTGCCTACACTCCATGTCCTCATAGTGAGTGCACCTTGGTCACCTGGCTTTCTTCTTCATTGCCCCCTTTTCTTTTGTTACAGGTTGTTCTCAACTGTGTTATGATTCCTGGTTGTAAAGTCCATGTTATTGAGGACTCAGTTGATTATCAAGGGCATATAGTAAAGGTCTGCCCTGAGCTTGTCTGGCTACATTGGAGCTTTTTTTGTTTTGTTTTTTGTTTTACTTCTTGAATGGGACTGATCAAAAAAACCTTAAAACTTTTTTTTTCTTCATATTTCATACTGAATATATTCAAAAGAATTATTTATAACATCTGTGCTGGGCATAGATAGCAACCATCTTTTAAAAACCCACTATGTGTCTTCACCTGGCTTAAAGGAAAGAGAAAGTTCCCCACGGGCCCTGTGTGCTCCAACCCAACCAGCTCCCCAGCCCACCCGCCCCCAGCAGCAGTATGCAAATAGCCTCCTACCCTTCCTTCATTAGTTTTCAGTCACACACTGTATCCTTGAACCATATATTTTGTTTTGAGTGTTTTAGAGCTTCATAAAAATGAAATTACACTGAATTTTCTGCTACTTGCTTTGTTCAGTCAAAATTACGTTCCCAAGACCCACTCACGTGGACCTGCATGGCTGGCTGTGGCTTTTGCATTTTTGTTGCTGTACCGTCTCCCACTGTCTTAATTGACCACATTTTATTTCTCTCACATTGGTTATTGGTGAACATTTTGGGTGGCTTTTGATTTTGTTTCTATGCTGCACAAACTCTGCCACCATGCACATTCCTGCTCATACATCTCTGCTGTTGCACACACACATTCCTGGGCTGTGACATCATTAGCTCTTTACTGGGTGGTCTTCCCCTTGCTGCTTTGTAGGAGTCCCTTGTATGTTCTGGATACAATTCCTTGTCAACTGTATGTGCTGTAAAACGCTTTCCAAGTTTGTGGCTGGTCTTAATTTCTTTACAGTGTCCTTTCATAAATAGATGTTAATTTTAATATAGTAGAATTTATCTCTTTTGCCTTCACATTAGCACTTTTCCTACCTAATTTAAATACTTTTCCAAGGCTGTATGTGTGTGTGACCAATTTTTCCAGAATTATTTATGAAAAGTGCTTCCTTTCCCCAACTTATCTGTAATGCCACCTCCATTATAAAGTTTCTGTGTGTGTGGGAGTAGTTCTCGATTTTGTACAGTTTCCCAGTGTCCCACCAGGACGCTGTCTTAAATAGTGCAGTAATGATACAATTTTAAAAGATTTTTATTAAAATATGGCTAACATACAATATTATATAGTTTCAGGTATACTCTATCGCTATTCAACACGTATATACCAAAAGAAGTGATCACCATAATAAGTCTAGCAGCCCTCTTACACCGTGCCATGCTATAAAATATTGAGGGTATTCCCTTTGCTGTACATTATATCCCCATGACTTATTTGTGTTATACCTGGAAATTTGAACCTCTTTTTCCCCTTCACCTTTGCCCCCCTTTTAAAAATTATCAGTTACAGTTGACATTCAATATTATTTTGTATTAATTTCAGGTGTACAACATAGTGGTTAGACATTTGTAATTTAAAGAGTGATCCCCCTGACTAGTCTGGTACCCACCTGGCACTATACATAATTATAACCATATCATTGATTATATTTCCTATGCCTTACTTTATATCCCCATGACTAACTCCTAACTTGTATTTCTTAATCCCTTCACTATTTTTACCTGTACTCCAACTCCCTCCCATCTATCACCCCAATAAATCTAGTACCCATCTGACACCATACATAGTTCTTACAATATTATTTACTATATTCCTTATGCTATACGCTACGTCCTCATGACCACTTTGTAACAACCAATTTGTACCTCTTAAATTCTTCCCTTTTTTTCACCCACATTCCCAATGCCCCTCCCATCTGGCAGGGCAGTTGCCAACTTGTGACTCTTCTTGAGGACCCTTGGTTGCACTATCATAATTTGAGAACTAGTTTGTCAAGTTAAAGGAAAATCTAGGATTTGATCAGGGAGTCATTAATTTCTATTGATAATTTGGGAAGAATGGATATTTTCATCGTCTGTTTTGTTACTTATCATCTGTTAGTCATTGCTGAATGTCTTTCAGTCAAGTGTCATGTTTTTCTATATAAAGGCCTTGCACATAAAGGTCTTTGTTTATTCCTAGATGGCTATTACAAATATTATCTTTTAAAAGTACATTTGCTATTATAAAGCAATGTCATCGAGTCTCCTTATGATACTTTATCAGATAAGGAAGCTCCTTTTATTTCTGGTTTACTGAGCGTTTAACATAAATTGAGGTTGAATTTTAGGTGGAATTATTTTTTAATTGTCTTTTGAAAAATGTATATGATTTTCCTCCTTTACACCATTAATAGTGTAAATTGCACTGATTTTCTAGTTAAACTCACTGCATTCCTGGAATAAACCCATATTTTATGCACAGTATCTATCTCATTCATTGCTGGAGTGTGGTTATATATACATATATCCTGTAGGATATTTGTATATGCTGATATTAGCCTGTTATTTTCCTTTCTGAGTTTGTTCTGGTTTAGGGGGGTCAATATTATACTAGTCTCACAAGAGCTGGGGAAGTGTTTTCTCTTTTGGTAAGAGTATGTATAAGATTAGAATGAATTGTTCCTTAAATATTTGGAAACTCCCTGTCAAATTGTCAGATTATCTAGATTTTGTGTATCCTTTGTTGAAAGAATCAAAAATACTAACTCAGGGCTGGCCTAGTGGTGTGGTGGTTAAGCGCTGGCTGCAGAAGCCAGCGGCCCTGGTTCGGGTCCCATATATGAGGGCCAGAGACACTGTCCTCAAAAAAAAAAAAAAAATACTAACTCAATTTCTGTATTGGTTAAAGGAGCCAACTCATGCCTTTCTTCCATCTTGACTCAGTTCTCAATTCATTTTATTTTTCTAGGTATTCATTCCTTTTATCTATTTGTTCAAATATTTGCAATAGAGATGCTTGTAATATCTCTCTACTGTCATTGTTTCTGTTTTACTCCTAATATTGCTTATTGTGCCTGTTCTCATTTTTTTTATTAATAATTGTGCCAGAAATTTGCTTTTCAGAGCATCTCTAGACTTTGCTGCTTCTACATATTAACCAGCCACATTTCAATGATAAGGAAGGTTGGGCTTCCTTCAGACTCCCCTGTGTACCTTTTCATCTGTTGACATTGAAGGGGGCAGGAAGGCTGTGACCAGACTGTCTCAAGGTGCCTCATGTGAGTGTAAAGGGGGGAAAGAGGCTTCTTCTCCTTTTTCCTGAGGGTAAAGGCATCTCCTAGTGATGGAGATGAGAAGCTTGGAATAATTCAGCAGTGCAGTGAGCAGGGCAGGTAGCATTACTTCCTTTTTTTACTTCTGAATACACTGTTTCTGTGGCTGTTGAGGATGGGGAAGCTGAAATTGGTTTCTTTGATTCCTGGGCATTGAAGTTCAGGGAAGATTATGTGACTTCATCGATCTGAAAGGCATGAGCAGCGGTCAGTTAAATCAGTGTCATGGGTCAGGCCCTCACAATTTCTGGTGTGATTCAGCATCACCTGCTATCACCGCTTTGAAACTTCTGGCTTTGGAGCTGGGCTTTTATTACCCATTATCTCTGCTTGCTGACACCCTTTGACTGATCATTAGAAGAGATAGGTTATTGTGTTCATGCAATGGGATACAATGATACAGCAATGAGAAAAAACAACTACAAATGCATACGACAATATGGATAAATCCCACAAAATAATTTTGAGTGAAAGAAAGCAGACACATACAAGGATATACTGTATTTTCAATGTCAGAGCACAAACAGGCAAAACTAACTTAGTGCATTAGAATTCAGGATAGTGGTTACTTTTTGGGGGGAAGAGACTGGAGGGCTTTTTTGGGGGAGAGATGACGTGTTTTGTTTCTTGATTTCTGTGCTCTTTACACGGGTATGTCCAACTCATGAAAATTTATATATTGTTATCATATACTTATGATCTAAGTACTTTTCAGTATATATGTGTGCTCCACTGAAAGGTTAAGATGAGTGAAATTTGGTGAAATGATTACAAAGTAAAGGAATTAAGACCTCAGACCAACTAGAACAGACATTATCCTTTGACAGAGCAGGGTCAGATTGAAGGCAGAGAAGGGAGAATGACCCAATGTCTTCCTCATTTTGAGCATTGGGCTGGTGCTTTGTACTTGTTATCTCATTTAATTCCTTCGACATCTCTTTGAAGTGGACAGCGTGCCCATGTTACACGCTGATGACAAAGATGATGATCAAAGTGGTTAAGTTACTTGCCCAAGGTCACAGAGCTACTAAGAGTCACAGCCAGGATTCAAACACAGGATGGAGATGACTTCAGAGCCCACATTCTTGCATGAGGTAGACCCGAGGGAGTAATTAACCAATATGTCTTTTTTGTTGCTGCATTGAGGAACTCTGACTGAAACTTGCTCTCGCATTTGTGTCTTCAAGAGTAATCCATTCTACCCAGAGGTATTTCCATGAGAAAATGAGCCAGTGAAACTGGCTGTGCTTACCTTGTCAGGTGAGTTGTCAGAGTGACCCTGTTTGGGGAAGTGAAAGAAGAGTTACCAATCCATGAAAATGCAAAGCTGCCTTACAGGCTTAGAGGGTGGTGATCCTAAACTGTTGAGATTTCTAATGAAGCAGGTGGCAGGTGGTGGGAGGATGGGGTTCGGAGGTGGCCCATGATTACTTAAGGAATTCATTTTCCTTGGCCTCTGTGGTACAGACCCAGGGTGTTAGTACCAGAGAGGGAGCAGGTGTAGAGCCACAGGCATCTTCTGAAGATTTTCCCCAGTTCACAAGGCCTTGATTTTTGCCCAGATGTGTTCCTCAGCAACAAGCCCCAGTGGCAAAGAGGGCCATTGAGGCCCAAAACACCCAGAGCACCACAAGATACGGAACATCTCACCAAAGGATAGTGCCCACATCTGTAAGAGGCAGGAGGGAAGCAGGGAGGATGTGGAATGGCTCCTGGAAACATGCCCATCTTACTTAGGCCTGCTGGGCCTAGGCCGAGGGTGTCTCTCCCGGGGCTGTGTCTCAGGGTATCTTTTGTGGCTAGAAGGATGTGAGGACTTATGCCAACGTAAGGGTGGGAAATGGAGATGCCTTCTAAAAATTCAGAAGGTAGAGAGTATTGGGGAATCCAGGATTCCCTGCTAGGGCGGGGCATGTGGTGGAACCCACCAGCTCTCACTGGGTGATAGCTTTACTTACTGTGGTTGGAGGCTGAGGGTTTGTGCTCTGAGTTTGCACTGGTTGCTTGCTCTAAATAAATATCAGACACTGTGACTGTTGTTCCCAGGCAGAGGATCTTTGCTCCTTGACTTAGGAAGGACACTGTCAGCAGATAATTCCTTGGGGCTCCTCAATGTTCAGTTTTCCCAGGGTTGGTACTGCCTTTGCTCTTAGGGCCTCCTCTTCAATGTACCCACCATCGCTTCTAGTGTACACCCCTTTCCTGCTTGCCTGAAGTTCACATTTATTTAGGTCTATTCTTTTTCGACTGCTTCTGAGCCTATTTATACCCTGACACCTTTCCCTTTTGTAGGAAGATTTTGTGGGATTTATTTCCCATTTTCTCTCTTTAGTAATTGCTCAAGAGACCTTTGGTTTCTGCTTTTTCTTAGGTTCCCTTCCTGTCTTATCCCTCCCCCTGCCTCTTCCTGTGACTGACAGAGCACACAGCTCACTTTCCTGCTCTTCCTTTCATTTCCTCATTTGTTTTTCTTCTTGGACCTTAACTTCCCTGCTGGGGGACCAAGGAATATAACTGGATCTGCCACTCTAAACCAGATGGGGATGGAATAACTATGTCCAAGAGAAAGTGGGATACAGGAAGTTTGAAGCCCAGGGAAGGAGAGGCTGCAGGAATTAGTGTAGGAAGGAGGAGCAGATGCAGGCCCAGAGGCAGGGGGCAGTGTCCTTCCCTCTCCCAAGCGTGGCAGTTAGCTGTGGAAAAAGCAGGACAAGAGAAAGGCCATCATACCCTCCAGTCTTTCTGATATGTAGAAAGTACACCAGGGCTGCTATCAGAGCTACCCCGGCCAGGACGCCAATCACGATGCCAGCAATAGCCCCATCTGAGAGGCCAGGAGTTTGTTGTGCTGAGTCATCATCTGTCAAGGACAGAAAAGAGAAGAATGAATGACGGTGACATTATTTCACAGTGGGGGTGGCCTAGGAAACAACTCTCAACATGAAGTCGTCTCTACCTGTTCCTCTCAGGAATACATTTTCTGTGGAAGGTTCCTGTGAGGTGATTAGCTGACTATATCCTTGTAATATTTTTCTATCACTGTATTTCTAGGTTGGTGGTCAGACTTGCCTCAATTCCATCCCAGCCTGTCTGTACTCAAATATATATATATATTTCTTAAACTTTATTGGGGAACAATGTGTTTTTTCCAGACCCATCAGCTCCAAGTCAAGTCATTCTCAATCTAGTTGTGGAGGGCGCAGCTCAGTTCCAAATCCAATCACCCTTTTCACTCTAGCTGTGGGGGGCACAGCCCACCATCCCATGTGGGAATCGAACTGGGAACCTTGTTGTTATGAGCACACGTTCTAACCAACTGAGCAGCCCACTGGTAGCTCAACTCAACTTGTTGTCTTCAATCTAGTTGTGGAGGGCACAACTCACTGGCCCAAGTGGGGTTCAAATTGGCAATCCTATTGCTCAGAGCTCACGTTCTAACCAACTGAGCCACCTGGCCGCCCCTGTACTCAGATGTTTTTGAAGCTTTGGAAATGTGAGAAAGGCTGATTGCTACTTTTGTGTTACTTCCCACCATTTCTTGGTTGCATCTTTTTTTGTATGAGGTGTGGCAGCCATGAATATGTGCCTCTCAGAGCTCTTGTTGAGGGGACCTAATTGACAGAAGGTGATGCATTCTGAATTTACCACCTCCTTTGCACAGAGACCACGCTTCCCAAGGCTCCCAGCAGGGATATGAAATAAGCCCAATTCTGTGAGAAATGGGTTTCCTCTCATGGGTGAAGTTACCTCAAGGACCACCCCCTCCACCACGCCCCCCATCACCCTTGTGGATACTCTCTTAAAACTGCACTGCAGACTAAACTTCTTCTCTTTCTCCTTCACAAGAATCAGATCTGCACTGTGGTCTGAGGAATCTCCCAGGCTTCTCCCACTCCCATCCCACCTTCCTTCATGGGCATTATCCCCATAAATATCTTGTATGTCTAATCCCATCTTGGCTGCATCTCAGGGGATGAAAACTAACAAACCAGGCTTGAAATTTTGCACTCAACTCCTATTTTGCCTTTCCCATATTTAGTCAGTAACCATGTCCCAATGAGTTTTGTGGATAATGCCCCCCCTTTATAATACTTTTTGTATTTGTTTCTTCTTTTTTATTTCCACTGCCCCCACCTATCAACTCAAGATTTATGATTAATATTAATGTTAATATTAATATTACTGTTATGGAATACTTACTATGTGTCAGTCTCTGTGCTAAACACTGTCAGACAGACATTATTTCCACTTTACTGATGAAAAAACTGAGGCTCAGAGTGGTGAAAATTTTACCCAAAGTCCTATGGCTAGTAAGAGGTGGATCTGAGATTGGACTCTAGGACTACCTGACTTCATAGAGGCTAATGATAATAGTAGTATAATAATAATAATAGCTAACACTTATGGAACATTTCCTCTGTGTGTAGCACTTTGCTAAGTGTTTAATTTATTATTGCATTAAATATATAAAACAATATCAGGAAGCAGGCACACTTACTGCAATTTTCAGTTGAGAAATATGAGGCTCAGAGAAGTTAAGAATCTTGTGCAAGAAATTTGTCATTGTAAATGCTTACATTAAAAAAGAAGACCTCAAATCAACAACTTAACTTTACAATGTAAGGAACTAGAAAAAAAGAACAAATGAAACCCAAAGCTAGCAGAAGGAAGGAAATAATAAAGATTAGAATTTAAATAAATACAATAGAGAATAGAAAAACAATAGAGAAAAATCAATGAAACCAAAAGTTGGTTCTTCAAATTGGAAAAACAAAATTGTACCAGTTTACAAACTTTAACCAGTTTGTCTAAGAAAAATAGAGAGAAGATTCAAATGACTAAAATCAGAAATGAAAGTGGGGAAATTGCTATCAATTCTATAGAAATGATAATAATTATAAGAGTACTATGAATAATTGTATGCCAACAAATTGGAATAACCTACATGAAATGAACAATTCCTAGAAACACAAAACCTACCAAGATGGAATCACAAAGAAATAGAAAATATGAATAAACCTATCACTAATAAAGAATATTAATCAGTAAAAACATTCAACAAAATTCAACATCCTTTCATGATAAAAACACTCAAACTGGAACAGAAGCAAACTATCTCAACACAACAAAAGCCACATATGAAAAACCCACAGCTAACATCATTGGTGAAAGTCTGAAAGTTTTCCCTTTAAGATCAGGAACAAGACAAGGATGCCTGCTTTTGCTACTTCTATTCAAAATCATATTAGAAGTGTTTGCCAGAGCAATTAGGCAAGAAAAAGAAACAAAAGGCATCCAAATTGGAAAGAAGTAAAATGATCTTTGTTTACGATGACATGAACTCAACATGTAGAAAATACTAAAGAACACACACACACACACACACACACACACACACACACACACACACACACACCCTGTTGGAAATAATAAACAAATTCAGCAAGGTTGCAGGATACTAAATCAACATGCAAAAATCTATTGTCTTTCTACACACTAACACTGAACAATCTGAAAAGGAAATTTAAAAAACAATTCCATTTATAACAGCATCAAAACATAAAATAGTTAGGAATTAACCAAGGAGGTGAAAGACTTGTACACTGAAAAATTACAAAACATTACTGAAAGAAATCAAAGACAGTTGTCGATTGGTGGCACAATTAGGCCAGATTGAAGACAGGCCACCCATACAACTTTTCCACGGGCCTCTGTTCCACCACAGATGGCATCAGAGCAGAGTCACTCACTAGGCAAGCCTAGAGCACAGCAGAGGGCAGGAGTTCTGCACATCTACCCTTAGAAGCTGTTTTATCCTTTTGTTTGGAGGAAAGAGATGAGCTTGATTCAAAGCCCTGTATGTTCATTGTGTAGGTAGTACATGGAGTAGGTAACAGAAAATAAAAAAGTGACAGAAGGAATGTGTTAGTGACAGAAGAAGCAACTTGACCTTGAGGACCTTTGTTTTATCCCCTCTGTGAAGCACCCTCGACCACATGGGGCTTTGGGGGCTGCGAACCCCCTTTCTATACTATGAGGCTGGACCCATGCTCTATCATGACAAATCAGAAAAGCAAGGGGAGGAGAGACTCTACAGAGATGTTGTGCGAGGGCTCAGGGGAAGAATTTGTGATTTGCTTGTATCCAGGGCCAAAGGATGGCAAACAACCTCTAGGCTCTTTTCTGAAAATCAGACAAACCTCCACCCCAGAACTGGTGCTGGTGGTCCAGGGAGCAACTTACCAGAGACTGTGATAGTCCTGACTGCGGTCCTATTGAGACGAGTGACAGAGTTATGGACGAGGCAGGTATAGGATCCACTATTATTCACAGTGATGTTGGGGATAGTGACCTTCTGTGTGGATTGCTTGGGCCTCCCATTGATAAGCCAAGAATACTGTGCAGGTGGGTTGGAGGCTGCATGGCAGGAGAGGTTGAGGTTTGTCCCAGGACGGTAATGAGTGTCTGAGGGGGAAATGGTGGGGGAATCCGGGCCATCTGGAGCAAACAGAACAAAGCCACGTGTGATGTAATCAGAAGAAAGGGGATGCTCCTGGCTGTGTACGGGCCACACTGTCTTTCTGAGCTGGGTCACAGTCTTGTTTGAAAAAGTCCCAACCATAACTCCCTGTGTTCACTGATCCTGAGTCTGAGACATTAACCAGTTTCCTCCATGAGAGGTTATTGACCCCGAGCCTCTCAGGACAGGAGTAGCCCGTCCCCTTCTAGTCTCAGCTCAAGGCTGGGCCTTCCCGCATTTGCCTGGGAGAGGAAGTGATGGCTAGTATGGGTGTCCAGGGGTGAGGGTCGTGTACTTGGATCTGAGAGGGATGGACGTAGCCTGGCCTCTGGCAGTGTGGATTTGGGCGAGCAGCCTGGGCCAGGGAGGTCAGAAGTTACTCACAGGAAACATTCAGGTAGAGTGGGTCACTGCGGCTGGCACTCACTGGGTTCCGGGATTCACACTCATAGGGTCCTATGTCACTCCTTGTCACACGGAGTAATGTGAGGGTCCTGTTGTCCTTGGACAGCTCCAGCGTGGGACTGTTCTGGACGCTCTGACTGTTGATCAACCACAGGTAGGTGGTGTCCTGAATCTCAGGTTCACACGTGAACACCACAGAGTCCTTGTGCTCCACGGGGTTTGAGTTGTTCCTTGTGATGTTGGGTTTGGGTAACTCCGCTGTGCAGATAACAGAGAGAACATTGCCCTGTGTGTTGCCTTTGATTCCTCCAAAGGCATCTTCAATCAAAGTTGACACCTCTCACCGCTCAGCCAACCTGAGTCCTTCAAAGAATAAGGCAGGTCTGTGTATCACAAGACAAATGCATAAGGCTCTGAGTGCTCAGAGAACATACGGCCGCTAGCTCTATGTCTGGGAGAAAGCAGACTTTCTCAAGTGTCAATTAAGTATCAGGGTTTGTTCGTAGAAAGACATGGGACTGAGAGTCAGAGACCACCTGGCCCCTGCCCTGGTTCTTCACTGACCAGCTAATTGCCTGGTCTGGGGACTGGGCGTTTGAGCAGAAATGACACATGGGGAGACCCGGAGGAAGCCCAGATCAGATCCGTTCTTAGATGGCAAAGCCTCGATGTGGGACGGGTTGTTCAGGTGACTCACATGGAGTAATGACTCCATGGAGGGAAAAGCAGATTCAAAACTAGAAATGATCAGAAAAGAGTGAGGGGATGGCGGGAGCTGGCTGGCTTTGGGGGACCATGCTTTCTGCCTCTGCCCTTGGTCTTTAATGTCTCTTCTACCCCTGCTGAGGGCTGTGAGGACCATGTCCATTCCTCCTGAAATACTCTTAGACAGTAGCAAATACAGAAGGGGTGACTTGTGGAAACTCGGGGAGCATGAACTTGTTGAAAAATCTGACCTTTGTGGACCATTTGTAAAGACAGTTATGAGATGGAAATTTGAGTAGAAGGTAAATTGTAAAAGAATATGTGAAAATCATTATCAATCCCTAAAGATCTAAGACCAGTTTCTAGAAGAATCTCTCTAGAGAGCACTGAAGGTGTAGACCAGGTTCTGCAGTCCAAGCAGGGTCCCACTGTGATGAAAGGAAGATGTTACATTGGGTGTGAAATCAGTGGCTCTCTGGGGAGAGAATGTGAGTCCTGTTAAGAGGACAGAAGCAATCAGAAGGGAAGTCTAGGTATCTCGGTTGTATAAAGCGAGGAAGGAGCCCAAATTAGTAGAAACTATATGTGTTATGTTAGCAAATTTAGGAAGAATGTCCCTGTCACCAATATCTATGGGCAGTCAGGCAAATAGGGAGGAGCTCCCACACAGGCATGGGGCATGGGTTCTTCCCTTTCTCTCTAACTCAGGAAACAGAACTAGAGCTTGATCAAATTCATCCATATTGGGCAGTGTCTAAGAGAAAGGACAGTGGCCTGTGGATCTCACTACCTGCGAGGATCCCGCCCAATGCTAAAGGTGTCAGCACGAGGACACACGTGTGTGTAACAGGCACTATACCAGTCAGATGGCACAGGATCACCAGCCCCACCTTGGGAAGGTCTCAGGAACCACTGGGAGGAATGGGAACCTCACACCAGGTCCAGGATGTGAGTCATGAGTCAGGTGAAGTGAGCCCAAGAGATTTTGGGGACTGAGACCTGTCCTGCCTTGACTCCCTGGTTGAGTCATGTAGAGAGCAGATCGATGGGTCACAGTCCCTATCATGTGGCCTGTGCCTCTTATTGACATCAGGGAGGGAAGGAGCCCTGGAAGGGGCACAGCAGAAGCTCGGTCTCCTGGTGACCTGGGAAACTGGCTCATGATGGAGCCAGGGGCTGCTGCTCCGACTGATATCTGGGTCCTTTCCTATTGCCCCAGAAGGTGGGCCTGGCCTCAGGTGTTAGTGGGAGAATCCCAGGAGGCTTCAGGGAGGAGGAAACAGAGCAGAGCAGGGCAGCTTGGCTGGAATGAAGGAGGAGGCAGGTGAGGGACAGGGAAGGAGCAGAGAGAGCCAGAATTGTCCATGGTAATGAGCAGTGGGGGTTCCAGGTGACTTCAGAGACCCCAGGAACCAGGAGCCCACGGCTGGTCCAGAGAAGAACCAGTGCAGCCAGGAAAACACTCTACAGCAAACAGCACCACAGTCACCATAATCTTGGCTCCTGTAGGGGCTTTGAGGGCAGGTGGTCAGGGGGATGGAACATGGGTCCCAGCCCCTGGAGGGACCGGAAACAGGTGTGGCTCCTAGGACTCTGCATCCAGGTTCCAGAATCTGTAGACATTATGAATTATGCATTCATTCATTCACTCATCATAATTCCTTCCTCTTTCATAAAAAGCAGTTGAATGTTTGTTACATGTTGGTCCCTGAGCTGGTAGCAGGTGTGGAGTGCGGAGTGAGAAGCAAAGTCCTTTCCTTTATACTCCACTGGGAGTGACACCAACACCTCAGGAAACAAATGAGAGACATCAAGTCCAGTGCAGGGAGGGGCCATCGGCCACCTGACCGGGAGGGCTGGGCATCCCTGCACTGACTGTGATGGTTACTGTAGGTGATTTGGTTCTAGAGTAAAAACAGTAATTTTCCATTTGTTTTCACTCCCCAAACCAGAATCTCTCCCTCTGAGCTTGGGAAGCCTGAGAAGAAAGGATCTGAACCAACAGCTGGTTTCAGGGTCTGTATATGCATAATAGGCCCCCACGTGGAGGAGGGGACAGGGCTGTGATGCAGACAGACCGTGGCCTGACTCTGACTGGCCAGTCTGCTCTGTGTCCCCTGTAACTCAGTTTCCCCTGAATGAATCAGGATGAATGGTAAATGGTGTCAGCCTTGCCATGTGGCCTGTGAATCTTAAATCTTTCACAATTGTCTGCCCTAAAGCTTGGAATAGAAGTGCTGCCCCAGGTAACAGCATCTGTTATTATTTAATCCATGAGAGAGGGCTCCCTGGTTCCATCCTTGGTGGGTAATGAGCTCTCAGGAGTATCTTCTCTCCTCTGTCCCTCCCTGGGGACGCTGACCTTGCTCTGGGGTCTCCTAAGTCCCACAGGGCAGTCGGCTAATAGCCTGATGACCCTGTCTGTCTGTGCTCCCAATGCACAGTCTCAGGTGAAGGATCAGCCCCCCCCACACACACACACAGCCCAGATGGCTCCTGGGGCTGAGCCCTGGCTGGTGACCAGCTGTGGGGCTTGGGACTCGGCACCCGGGAAATCATTCCTCTGAGTCAGCCCAGCCCAGGAGGCCAAACCCAACCTGGGACAGGGTCCCCAGCATCTCTGGAGTCAGCAGCCCTGGGACAGGAGTCTAGGGAGGCATGCCTGGGCTGAGCTTCTCCATGAGGATCCCAGGGGGCCACTCAGGCAGAGCCCTGACTGAGCCCTGCAGGGTCTTTCTCAGGGTCATGGTCACGGGACAGGCCCAGAGGCTGGACTGAGCCTGGTCTCCCTCTGCTGAGTTACTCCCATCATACTGGTCCTTCTTTCTGGGGTGAATATCTGCAGGGGCCAGAATCTGGGACGGGAACTCTGATCTTGTGAAGTTTGTCTCCACTGTGTGTGTCCTGCACTAAACAGTGACACCCCAACGTGGGAGGTAATGCAGTGGGGATGGAGGCAGAGTCCAGGCTGTGAATCCTGTCTGTGTGAAGTAGAATTCACCCCACCCGACACCCAGAGGTCAGAGAGGAATCACTCACGGTATACACGGAGCTGCCCAGTCACTTCTTCATTGTGAAAATGTGTCTTTATGGCTTGTAGGGTGTAGTATCCTGTGTCCTCCAGGGTGACTTTCTGGAACAGCAGGGATCCATTGGGGTACATTGTCTCTCGTCCACTGTATGCTGGCCCAGGGTTATTTACTTGAGTGTCTATTCTATAGGATGCAATTTGACGGGTGCTGTCCACTCTTCCCCCTTTGAACCAGGCATAGCCTGCAAGATCCTCAGGCAGGTTGTGAGCAAGGAAAAGCACATCCTTCCCTTCAGCAGCATTGGGCGGCATCAATTCTAGAGCGAGTTGGGCCATGGTGGGCGGGCTCCAGAAGGCTAAGAGTGATGCTACGAGGAAAGAGAGAAATTGATCAATATTTGGATCTATTGGGATGGGAAGATGAGGCACTGGATCCTGACCAGGTCTCTTCATCTCAGCCCTGGTGTGTGTGTGTGTGTGTGTGTGTGTGTGTGTGTGTGTCCCATGGTCAAGGTCAGCAGCATGGCCACCATTACTCCAACACCTCTGAACCTGTTATTTCTTCTGTTTTGAATACTCTTCCCCAGGTGTCACCCCGGCTCACCCCCTCACTTCCCTCAGACCCCTGCTCACACTCAGGGGTGTCCTAGGGAGACACTTGCCCTGAACCCCTCCTCTAAAGCCCCCGTCTTCACTTTCTGACCTTTCCCTGCTCTGTTCCCTTCATGGCACTTGTGGGTACCTGACATCATATCTAGATCTCTTCTTGTCTGTCTCCTCCCCATGGAATGTGAGCTCCATGCAGGCAGGGGCTTGTCTGATCTTGTTGTACCCCCAGTACCTGGAACAGGCTGCAAATACCTGTGAGTGAATGAATAATTGTTCCCAGGGCCCTCCTCCTCCTGGTGTGTATTTGTTGGTTTCTGAGGGCGGTAAGGACAATGTTCATTGCTCCTGGTTAAGCTTTTTCTGGTGTCACCCTGACACCAGAAATTACTGCTCAGAGATGAATTACTTGTAATGCTGTAATTTAGGTTTTCCTGCCCCTCATCACTTCCAGATCATGGGATTTTTTGTTACTGAGCCCCCTCCCCATCCTACTCTCCTCCAACATCCCCTCCCTTCAAGTTCAAACAGAAGCCCTCTGTTCCCTCTCAGAGCCCTGCCCTACTCTCTTGTCTCTCAGACTCCTGTCCACCCCTACAGAATCGCCCCCTCTCACCGGCCAACAGGAGACCCTGCCAGGGAACGCGCCCTCTGCAGGCAAGGGCTGAGGGGGATTCCATGGTGTCTGCTGTCTGCTGCCTGCTGGGTCCCTCTGTCTGTGAGAAGAACTTAGGATCCAGAAACACTCACAGGCACCGCTGTCCAGTCGCCTTTTATCTAATGTCCCTACTCCAGGTACGCTGAGCCTCAGTGAGGGCAGGAGTGCTTCTAAGTCACGTGGGCTGGGGGGTGGGGTCTCTGCCCAGGACCCTCCCTATCCCTCCCGTGTGCCTTCCTCCCTTGACCTTCTGTCAACATTTCTGTTGTCTGGGAACTGCTAAGGCCTCTGCAGGTGCGCTAACTCACACACACATACACATACACACACGCCCTGTTTGAACAAGCACAAGCCTGAGGTGTCCGTGTCTAGGGCATTCCCCACAGCCTGGCGTCAAGTACTCAGCACCCTTCCCGAAATCCGTCTCTCATCCCTCTGGTTCCCTTCAGAGTAGGAGATTCGGTGGCTACATCAGGAACTCTTGTTACAGGGATGTCACACCCGTTTTGCATCGGAATCACCTGTGGAACTTTGTAAACATTGTGATGCCCAGGCAACACTTTAGAAATGCTATTTCAGCAGTTACCCAGCTAATGAATGTGGCTTCCTGTCCAGGCTGAGACCCTGTGATGTGGGAGTGGGGCCTCCCTTCCCCCTCCCCTGTGCACAGGGAGGGTCTGCAGATCCTGCTCAAATGCAGATTCTGACTGGATGGTAGACTGGACAGTCTGCATCTATCAAGCTTTCAGGGGATGCTGATTGTATTGGCCTGAGGTGCACTTTCAATGGCGAGGCTGATGGGGACCCCTGTCCCCTTAAAGGATGACTCACATACCCACCCAGCATTGGCTCTGTCCTGGTCTTGTATCTGTCAGCACCACACAGAGAGCCTCAGGGGTCCCTGAAGCTGGTGACTATTTCCATTTGTGACACAGAAACCCAACTGGGCACCAGGGTCTTCCCCATGTTCCCAAATGCTCTGGGAAGGTTGGATTCCCTCCCTGCAGGAAGGTCACAGAGATGACTCTGGAGGTGAGAAGGGGTCAAGCTGGGTGAGAACTAAGGAGGGGACCCACCTTCTATCTCCATGGGGCTCTAGCATGGCCACAGCTTCCACAGAAATGCTCTCAGGACCTGGGAGTCCCAGATGGAATAGTAATTCCTGGGGGTGTGGAGTGCGAGTCTCAGTGTGTACTGGGAGCAAACGCCATGGTGGTTGGTCAGTTGGGTCTGTGGGCCACAGGTCACCAGGGACAAGTCTCAGCCAGACTCCAGCCTCTGGCCCCCTCGGGTCTGACTGGTCGAGCTGTACCCCGGAGGCTTGTCCATGTGCTCCCTGACTGTTCTGGGTGGGTCCTCTGTCCTCTGCTCAGCTGGTCACCTGCCTTTTCCCTATGAGTGGTGCCAGGCAGGAAGTGGGGAGCTGCATGGTGATCCCCATAGGATCAGGCTTTTAGAGGCCCAGGAACAGGTAACGTGGGACAGAGCAGAATGGTCAGGGCTGGGGACACTCATCCTGACTCACTCTGCAGTCACGGTGGGCTTAGTCACCTTGGATCTGGGGTCAGGACCCTGTCAGGATGGAAGGTTAGGTGGTGCCAGGAGAGCCCATATCAAGGAGTAAAGTTGCTTACAACTCACAGGTGAGGGTGGGTGAGGTCAGTGTCCTCTTGCTACAGCAGCTCATCCCTCACACCTGTGCACACCTGGACTCCTGACTTCATGGGGTCAAGGATGAAGGTCCATGGGAGAACCCTCGATGGTGCCAATGCCCATGTGTCTTCACACACTGTGCTCTTCCGGTGTCCAGTGGGCCTGGTGTTAGGTCTCTGCTTGATCGATTTCCTTCTGTCACTCTGAGCACTCCTTGGGCATTTCTTCCATGTCAGCACTGGGCTTGGCCAGGGGACACCACAGAGAACAGGCCTGATGTGATCCCTGTACTTGGGGCAGGGAACCAGGCATTTACTACGTCATTATAGAAGCCACTAATTCATGATAATCGAGAGTGAATAAGAAGGGAAGTACCTCGTGTGGTGGTAGCATATATAATAGAGCTACCCTGGGAAAGTGTCCTTTTGGCTGGGACCTAAAGTGTGAGTGGGCATGAGTGGACGTTTGCCCTGTTTAAAACAGAGGGTAGTGGGGACAAGCTGCCTGCAGAGGACTGGCAGCTGGATGGGGGAGCTGACAGAGTCCAGTTTTGGGAACTTGGAGAGTGAGGAGGACTGTGGACTGAGTGATGCTGGTGAGGGTTGGACCCTGCTGGGCTGTGGGTGCTGCTGGGGGAGGTCAGCAGCCCCCAGGGGGCTTCAGGCTGCGGAGTAGCTCTGCCGCCCTCTGGCGGGCAAGAAAGGAAGTGTGGCAGTAGCTATGCCCTTATCTGTGTGTTTTTTATTCACTATCAATGCATGGACACATACGCGGGTCACATAGCATAATGCTCCATCATGTCCCAGCTCCGTGAGTCTCAGTCTCTGTTGCTCCAAGAACTCCTACCTCCTTCCTTAATATGATGTCACCAAGCTCATAGTTCCAGGAATGTATATCAGTTTGTGTTTGTTTCTAGTAAATTACACCATGTGTGCCCCTGGGTGGAATGGTATGTGTGACTGAAATGCTGGGTGGTGGGTCTGTGGGGGAGAAAATGGAAGAGCAGGGAACTGGGTGTGTCAGGAAGGGAAGGTCTGTGTCAGGGGGTCAGAAGGGGAAAGATGGACAAGTCAATCCCTTCTCACTCCCAGGGTCTGGTGTCCAAGACAGAAACTCTGATTCTGGGGACACATGGTACAACACACTCCCTCATCTCCCAGGGTCAGTGCAGGACTCCAGCCATCCTGTCTATGCACAGCACAGGAGAACTTTGGTCGGACCAGATGGGCCACATCCCTTGGCACCACACTTTAAAATGGCTCAAAATGGTGAATTTTAGGCTATGTAAAATTTATTTTAAAACAAACAAAATACTTAGGAGCGAAACCTACGCATTACATATAAAACCTGCACCAATACACCACTGGGAGTGTATGTGGATGTCCATTTCTTCATGCCCTTAGCACTCTTATAGTAATTACATGGGAGCAGAAGCCATGTACACCCACGTATCCATCTTTCCTTCTTTATTCATTTTCTGAACACTTATAACCATTTTTCTGACCCAGGACCTTGTGTAGCAGTGACGGGGGCCATTAAGAATCACAACTAGCCTCATCCTGCCTGTCTCTCAGGAACTACGGATCCATAGGACACATGACATGAGCGTAGGTTACTGCTCCTAGACATGTCACAGCACAAAGAAGAGTCAGAGGTGGGAGTTAGAAAGGCTCTATTGTGTCCACCTGTGGAGGTTGGGATGACCTTGTGGCAGGATGGCCAATGAGGTTGGCTGTAAAGAAGGGGAAGGAGCAAGTTCACAGAGAAAGGGGGTGAGGGCATCGCAGGTGGGGACCATATGGGCAGATACAGGGAGGCAAGTGCAAGTCTTGATGGACCAAGAGTTATGAGGGGGCACTATATGTGGACTTGGAGTGACAAGGAGCGGGTGAGAGGGAGGACAAGGGGGAAGGTGAGATGAAACAAGATGGTAGCTTTTCTGAAGAGATGATGTACTTTGTGGGTGTCTTTTCTCCTGGGCCGAAGAGAACAGGAGGGCTTGGGACACTGGGGGAAGGGCCAAGAAGTTACACCCACGATGTGTCCGCTGTCCGTGGTTGCTCCATCCTTGTTCCTATTGTGTGGACACCAACTAGCCCCATTTTCTGTTTTCCTGTGTCCCTACCTACACTTGCAAAGGGGAAAAGGCTGGGAGCTGTCCACGGTGCCTTGGTTCCAGGGGACGTGTGAGGACAGCCCAACACTTTCCTGGCTGGACAGGGGCTCTTGTGACTCATCCTTTCCTGTTAATATTGTCCCCACCACAGGGATGGGGGTTGTAATAATTTAGACATACTGTTTTCCCTGTGAGCCCCAGGAAAGAACAGACCCGGAATTTCAGGTGGATTTCTGCTAAGAGAAAATTCCCATGAGCAGAAAAAGGGCAAATGTGGGAAGGGTCCTCTTTATTCAGGTCCTTTCCTGGTGATGACAGGTGGGTCACAGATCTGTTTGCTTTCCCTGCAAGCCCCCTACTCCCTAAGGAGAAGGCCACAAAGCCTGGAAATAAATGGTAAAGATGTAGAGGTTTTTCTCAATTGGGGATGGCACTGCCCCCACTCAGAGAGCATGTGTGTGTGTGTGTGTGTGTGTGTGTATTTAGTTCCATGAGTGAGGTATTTAGTTCCATAGTGTGGGGAGAGAGATAGTAAATGCGGTAAAGGCTCAGGACTGTCCCACTTAAGAAATTTCCCATTCAAAATGCCAGTGTCAGTTCCTCGGAAGAAATGACTCAATTGACTTTATTTTTCTTTATAGCCCATTTCCTCAACTGACAGGATATATTTGTTTATTTGTTTATTTTCTGTCTCCACACCTTCTAGAAAGTGAGCTCCATGAGAGAAATGACTGCTTTGTTTCTAGTGGCATTTTCTGCCTCTATAACTAGGGAAAACCATGAGTTCATGTTTGATCAGTTAAGAGGCTTTGGATGGAAAGACCAGAATGTGACAGTGTCCAAAGGACCTCTTCCCTGGTTTTTCATCTTCTCGATTCTGCCTGAAATATTTTGTATTTATTTAAATGACATTGTGCTACACATAAAGTCTATCTGTAATGTTTTTCATTCATCATTATCTTGCTTTAGATTTAGCCTGAAAATCGTTCAGTGGTTCTCAACTGTATGGATTTTTCCTCCCAGGGATCTTTGACAATGTCTGGAGGTATTTTTCATGGCCAGAACTATGGGTGAACTATTGGTACCTACTGGATAGAGACCAGGGATGTTGTTCAAAGTACTGCAATGCACAGGACAAGCCCCTACATCAAAGAATTATCTGGTCCAAAATATGCATAGTTCCAAAGTTGAAAATCCTTCTGCAGAAAAAAGTCTTACTCTCTGAGTATTTGGATTTTGTTTGTTTGTTTTGGGTGGGTGGCTCCCATCGGCAGCTCAGCTCAAGGTGCCGTGCTCAATCTTAGTTGCGGGTGGGCATAGCCCACCATCCCATGTGGGAGTTGAACCAGCAACCTTGTTGTCAAGAGCACACGCTCTAACCAACTGAGCCACCCAGCCACCCCCTACTCTATGAGTTTTAACAAGAAAGAATATGGCAATGTCTATGACAATAAAGCAAGCTCTTAATATTTTATATGAGAACAAATCTGTATATTCAACCTGGGCAGATGGGGCCGGTGGGGAAGGAAGAGCCTTCCTGGCAAGTCAGCCTTGTGGGGAGAAGGCAGGGAGGAGTTGGGGTGGGTAGAAGACAAGGGCTGTGACAGGAGCTGGGTGTCTTCAGTGTGGAGAGGAGGGCAGTTCATATTCAAGGGGTTCCTGCCTGGCCTCCTTCTGGGTCCTCACAGAGGCCTTGGGCCTTCACTTCTTGGAAGAAAGGGGCCAGGAATCCCCATAGTGACCATTACCTCCTTGATGGCTCAGCCAGAAATGGGTTCACAGAAGTGGAAGATGCTGAGTCAGCTGAGGTCTGAGTTGGGGTGGGGGTGATAGGGATACAGGCCACTTGTGAGTGGATGCTTTTAGGGTTGGCAATGGTGGGAACTGAGGAGTTGAGGGGGTGAGAGGGAGGGGCTGGGAGGTGCTGTAGCTGTGACTGGACTGGGACTACAAGGGGCCCCCAATCTTCTATGGTGGATTCAGTAGTGGGGGGAGTAGAGTGTCCCCTGGAAGTGCAAAGCAGGGTGGTGGAGAGTTGGGATCTCATGATTCCACACAAGCTCCTTTGTGGCTCCACAGGAGGAGGACAGGGGTCTGGGAGGTGGGCAGCCCTGTTCATGGGAGCTGGTGGAGGTGGCCTGTGGTGGTCAGTGACCCATGGTGGTGAGATGCAGGGCCCAGCAGGGTGAAAGCAACTGATACTTCAGTCTTCAGAGGTGCATTGAAGGACCTCGACTTTCAGGGGGACCTGGCAAGTCCTCGGTGGAAAATGGGCCCCACTGGTGGCCTCTGCTGTAGACTTAGGTAAGGCCCCAGGCCCTAGGGTTTGAGTGGTCATCCAGCTGAGGATTTTGGTCCTGGGCTGGTGCTGTCCCCACAGCAGGTGGTCCGCCGACAGGGGGCGGATATCAAGCTCTGTCTCATCCTCCCAGACAAGAGCAAAGGCTTTCCTGTTCTGAGGCCCGCATGGCCGCAGGAAGGGACCGCCCCATTTCTCATGTGGTGGTCCCAGGCTCTGTCTCCTGCTCACAGTTGGTCTGTCAAAGAAGAGCAGTTCCTGGTCCAACCTCGGGCTCCCTGTCCCATTGCCTGAGGGCCTCAGTACAGTGTCCCTGGCACTGGGGTCTGGTCGTTCTTCCGACGGCCCTGCAGAGGGTCCCGGCTCCCAGAAGAGCGATCTTGAGGTCCCCGGGCCACACACCACTGTCGGTGCGGAGCTGACCAAACCCTGTGCCTAGCGTAACCCTTCCCGCAACGGAGCGAAAGGCCGGGAGATGGGATTTGGGCCACCGCCCAGCCTCGGTGACCGCCGCGTGCTGGGATTGGCGAGTGCTAGTCCCGCCGCATCTTGACCGGTGGCTGCGGGGACCGGACGGGCCCTGGTGCTCACACTGGATGCACTGGGTGCGGTGCAGACCCCCAGCGCCGGGCGGCGGCACGGCCTCAGGGGTGCACAGGCCCCACGCTCTTGCTGTTGCCCTGAAGGAGCGGGCGGCAGGGTGGGCCTTGGACCCGGACTCTGCTTCTGAAAGGTTCCCAAGTGCTCGTATACACGGCCCGAGTAGGCGCGCAAGCCTCCGGAGACAGTTGGCATCGCGGCTGTAGGATGGCACCTGGGACACACCAGGCCAGGGGCCCGGAGGACACAGACTGCAGGGCGTAGCGGCACCCCAACAACACGCCCCTGGGTGGTTGGCTCTGGGAGAGGGGTCAAGAGCTGCCTTCAGGGTTGTATTTGAGATTTAAAGGGAGAAAGGCTAATTTATATTAGGTCACAAAAATTATAGATAGCCAGTTGCTTCAGGATGGTGGGAAGACATACTGACTGAAAGGCATTCCCTTTCTATGTGGTAAAAATGAAGATAATCCACCGCAATGCTCTATGAAGGACAAAGAGGTAACTTAGCTTTACCAGTAACTGTGATGCATGTTTTATTCTCCTAGTTTGTTATTGATGTCACTCTTTACAATTTAGTTCTTAAGGAAATGGTGAAAACTGCCTACGTTTCATGTTTTACCTTGGAAATGTTGATTTCCTGTAGACTCTCCTATGACTTTAAGTTTTTATCAGTTCATATAGATCATCTGTGAACACTCATGCGATTTCACTCTGTCCATTTCTACCAGTCAACCCCATACACAGAGGAGAGAGGCACACATTCCCCGAGGGTTGGAAAGCATCTGACACCTAAAAAAATAAGTGTCCAAATGCTGCTGGGTAATGATGAGGGTACCGAAGGTGGAGGTCAGTTCAAGGTGGGTGAAGGAAACTCTTTGTGAGAACTTTTCCCTCAAAATCACATGCAGAAGGCACCTCCTGGGCCTGTCACCATGTTGGGATGGATGAGGGACAGAAGTAGAGGTCAGTAATTTAAGTATCACTCTCAAGAGTTGACAACAAATTCTGCCCAGAGTCTAGAGGTGGAAGGTGGAATGGTGAGGACACTACAGAGAATACCCCTCCCCGTTAATGAGGGACCCTGAAAGGTTCCTGTGGATCAGAGAGGGACCCAGGGCTGGGGGGCAGGATGCTGTCAGCCCACAGATGCTGGGACTGAGGTCCTGACACTGCCCAGTCACTCACTAAGTCCATTTTCAGGGGTAGATTCATACTTACCTGCTGAGAGGTGGGGCCTGTCCTTCTCCAGCATCAGGTCTCTATACAGGTTTCTCTAAGGCCCAGGAGCCACATTCAGGGTCGTGTCCTTAAAAGCCACTGGTCCCTAAAATTTGAAGCACCTCCCCAAGCATCCATCATCAGCAGCTATGTCTATAGGATGTAGTGCACATAGCACTGAGAATAGAGGAGGGACCAGAAACAAAACGATGCGGGGTTTGGAGACCCCAAAGTCAACATTTACTGCATCTTCCTCCTCCTCCCCATCCCCACTCCCCCTACGCACACACCACCAATACCTACCGCTGATTACTTTTTTTAATCTGTGGATCACCACGTCCCCTATTGTCAGGAGATGCAGTGAGATTGTTGGAGCGAGCCTCAGACCACATCATGCCCAAGCCCAGCTTGTAGCCTGACTTTCAATTCCATGAGCTCACACAGCCTCCTCTGCAGCTAACATCAGCTTGTGCTGGGTGTGTTATTTGCAAACAAATGTAGGTACTAAGTGACCCCAAAATTCATCAGGATGGAACACTAAAATGTGCAACAGGCTTGAATTTGGGATCAGCAGCAACACCTGCATCACAGGCTGGAGAAGGGGAGAGCCTTGTGCTTCAGAAAATACTCAATTGTTTGCTGTGACTGGGATGCAAATGGCATTGATTCAGTGATCAGTCAGACTCGCTGCAACAAACGCCATGGATGTTTATCACGCTGTACCTGTGCTTTTCTGTAAGGTAATGTCTACACGGCTATTTGCTCACTCATAGGATGTGCGCATTTTGTAAATGAGTGCTACTGAACTGCCCCAAATACCCTCGATCAGGTGGGCCTTCACAATGTTTAGCAGTGCCTGCTCCCAACTCCCCATCAAGCCTGGGTACTACCACTTTTCTTATATTTTCCCAATTCTTGGGCCTTTACAATCCCCTAATATGCAATTAATTGATTCCCTGGTGAGCCCAGAGCCCCTTTTATGTACTTTCTTTCAGCACTCATCAACCATATTGCAATTATTTGTTTACATATGTTAAAGAAAAAATTGTCCTGACATTTGTGAAAGATGGTTAGACTCACTTTGTCCAGAGGGACTCCTACAGTGGGGTTTGCAGCAGGGAACAGAGATTGAGCTCAATGTTGAATCAACAAAGAAAAGTGGGATTTGTAGGCAGGGAGCAGGGTGGGGCTGTCAACGAATGGAAAATTTCCAAGAGGGGACAGTAATTCTTGCTAAACTGACCTAAGAGAATTCTTACTGAAGTCTGGCCAGAATGATCAGATATTACCTGGGGATGGTGAGGGATGAGGAATTTGGTCAGATATGGAGGGTGATTAGATATCAAGGGTGGGGGATTCTGGCTAAACTGACTCAGCAGGATTCTTGCTAAATCTGGATGCTACAGGGACACAGGCAGAAGCCCAGGTCAGGTGTAGTCGACCATCGACTCAGAGGAGCCTGGCTAAAGTCTGGTCATGGGAAGGGTCTTTGTTACATGTTTCCCTCCACCCTGCACCAGTCACCTCCAAACCGAGGTGTTGGGAGAAAGAAAGGGATCGACTGATATATTGATATAAATTTAAAGAGGACATACCAGGGAGATTTTATAATTTACCACAGACTACCATGAATGCTCTGCCAATGTGTTTTATTTTATTTATTTATTTTTTTGAGAGCAGTGTTACTGGCCCTCGTATGTGGGACTGAACCAGGGCCTCTGGCTTCCCAAGCCAGCTCTTAACAACCGCGCCACTCAGCCGGCCCTCTGCCAATGTAGTTTAAAACCGAGGTTAGGGCCGGCCGAGTGGCGCAGTGGTTAAGCGCTGGCTTGGGAAGCCAGCGGCGCCGGTTCGGTCCCGCATATGAGGGCCAGTAACACTGCCCTCAAAAAAAAACAAAAAACCGAGGTTAAATGGACAATTATATAGATAAATGTAAACTAAAACTGACTCACAAAAAAATGGATAATATGAATAGAGCAATAAGTATGAAAGGAATTAAAGTGAGAGCCAGTATTGTCCCTCTGCCAACAAAACAGTGCCAGGCCTTGGCGTCTTTATGGATGAGTTTTATCAAATCTCCAGCTAAAGATAATTCTCAATGAACTGTCTCAGAAAATTATAATGTTTAAAAACAGAACATTTCCTAACTCATTTTATGAGGCTAGTATAGCTACTACTAAAACCAAGCAAGAAAATGGTCTACCATTTTCACTTACTAATATACATACAAAATCAAATATTAGTGAAACTGAATCTTGAATTAATAATAACAAACAAACAAACAAACAAAAAGTATCATGACCAAGTAGAGTTTATATCAGGAAAGCAATTATGTTTCAATATCAAAATGTAATTCACCACATCAACAATCTAAAGGGGAAATACATAGAAACTTTATTATTTGATAAAATTCAAACCTAGGGGCTGGCTGAGTGGCTCAGTTGGTTAAGAGTTAGCTTAAGAACGCGAGCTTTGAGCAACAGAGCCCCCAGTTCAATTCCCACATGGGCCAGTGATTCTGCACCCGAGCAGAGCTGCCAACAGGTGGCAGGATGGCTTAGCTGGTGAGAGCAAGTACTCCTAACAAGACAGCCTTTTCAATGGTGGGCTATGCTCACCTACAACTAAGACTGAACTTGGCACCTTGAGTTGAGCTGCTGCCCAGATGGCTCAGTAGATAGAGCATGCACTCTTAACAAGGCTACTGGTTCAACTTCCACATGGGATGGTGGCTACGCCCACCTGCAAGTAAGATTGAATACAGCACTTTGAGCTTAGAGGCCACGAGCTCCCAACGGGCAGCCAGATGACGATTGGCACCCTCCACAACTAAGATTGAAAATCAACAACTTGGCTGGTTCCCTTCCCCAATTCCCCAACATTGTTCCCCTCCTCCAATTCCTCACTTAAAAAAAAAAATTAAAACCTAATTAATGAACAAAAATCTTGTGAATCTCCTAAAAACCGGAAACATAAACTTCCTCGTAGAGCTGTCTGAAGAGTAGATTAATTCACAGAATTAATACACTTAGAACAGAGCCAGCACGCATTAAACACTAAACAAATGTGCGCATTCCTGTTACCATTTCTCTCTCACACATCTTGTCTCCCTTTCCCCTCACTTTGTGGTTGGTTTCCTCAGTTGTATCTCCCAGACCAGGGGTTGGCAAACTGTGGCTCTTGGGTATGTTGAGTCACAAAAGTTTGCCGACTCCTGGAAGAGCCAATCCTGTCTCTCACAACAATTTATAAATTATTAGAGAGCCATAAACATATTTTTACATAATCACCATCATGTAAATAATACCCTTTAAAAAATTTATAGATGGGCTGGCCGAGTGGCGTGGTAGTTAAGCGCTGGCTTGGGAAGCCAGTGGCCCCGGTTCAGGTCCCACATATGAGGGCCAGTGTCACTGCCCTCAAAAAAAAAAAAGAAATTTATAAATGAAATTATGATAGTTTTATTTTCATTTTCAATTTTACTTCAGAGCCACATGTACATACCCAAAGAGCCGCATGTGGCTTGTGAGACGCAGTTTGCTGACCCCCAGAGGTTCTTCCGACTCGAGTTTGCCGACCCCTGTCCCAGATTATTTGGCCCATCTTTCAGCAATTACACTGAACTTTTTGGTTTACATTTTTAGTTTCTGTGAACTCTTCCTTGTTCTGACTGCACCTTTTCATGGGAGTTCATTCAGCAATCTTCCTGAATCCCGAAAAAGTCGAAGGATGTTTACACGTTTCTTTCTAAACTTGTAAATGAATTTACCCCAAGTCGCAGGTCCATTTGTTCCACATCCTGCCTCTACACTCCATGTCCTCACAGTGTGTGCGCCTTGGTCACCTGGCTTTCTTCTTCATTGACTCCTTTTCTTTTGTTACAGGTTGTTCTCAAATGTGTTATGATTCCTGGTTGTAAAGTTCATGTTATTGAGGACTCAGTTGATTATCAAGGGCATATGGTAAAGGTTTGCCCTGAGCTTGTCTGGCTACACTGGAGTTTTTTTTGTTTTGGTTTTCGTTTTACTTCTTGAATGGGACTGACCAAAAAAACCTTAAAACTTTTTTTTTCTTCATATTTCATACTGAATATATTCAAAAGAATTATTTATAACATCTGTGCTGGGCATAGATAGCAACCATCTTTTAAAAACCCACTATGTGTCTTCACCTGGCTTAAAGGAAAGAGAAAGTTCCCCACGGGCCCTGTATGCTCCAACCCAACCAGCTCCCCAACACGCCCGCCCCCAGCAGCAGTATGCAAATAAGCCTCCAACCCTTCCTTCATTAGTTTTCAATTACACGCTATATCCTTGAACCATATATTTTGTTTTGAGTGTTTTAGAGCTTCATAAAAATGAAATTACACTGAATTTTCTGCTACTTGCTTTGTTCAGTCAAAATTACGTTCCCAAGACCCACTCACGTGGACCTGCATGGCTGGCTGTGGCTTTTGCATTTTTGTTGCTGTATCGTCTCCCACTGTTAATTGACCACATTATTTCTCTCACATTGGTTATTAGTAAACATTTTGGGTGGCTTTTTTTTTTCCCTTTTAAGATTTTATTGGGGAATTGGGGGAGGGAACAGCATTGGGGAAGCAGGGAAGGGGAACAGACAAGTTGCTGTCCTTTTGTTCTTCAGTCTAGTTGTGGAGGACATTGCTTCACTGGCCCATGTTGGTATTATCATTGCGCTCTTCCTGGGTGAGGCAGTCGCTCGTCGGTCATTGGATGGCCGCTCACAGCGGCTCACAGCAGCTCACAGCTGGTTCATGCCGGCTGCCGGCCAGCCCCACTGCAGCCTATGCCATCGCCAGTAACTCCTGGCAGCCCGGCTCCAGGTCGAGCTATTGTTCACCATCTTAGCTGTAGAAGGCGCAGCGTCACTGACCCTCATATGTGGGATCCGAACTGGGGCCCTGCTGCTCAGAGCTGGCGTCCCAAGCCAACTCTTAACCAACGTGCCACTCGGACGGCCCTCGGATGGCTTTGAATTTTGTTTTTGTGCTGCACAAACTCTGCCACCGTGCACATTTCTGTTTATACATCTCTGCTGTTGCACACACACATTCCTGGGCTGTGACATCATCAGCTTTTTACTGGGTGGTCTTCCCCTTGTTGCTTTGTAGGAGTCCCTTGTATGTTCTGGATACAATTCCTTGTCAGCTGTATGTGCTGCACAATGCTTTTCCAGTTTGTGGCTGGTCTTTTCACTGTCTTTACAATGTCCTTTCATAAATACATGTTAATTTTAATATAGTAGAATTTGTCTCTTTTGCCTTCACATTAGCGCTTTTCCTGCTTAATTTAGAATACTTTCCCCAGGCCGTAAGTGTATGCAACCAATTTTTCCATAATTATTTATGAAAAGTGCTTCCTTTCCCTTATCTGTAATGCCACCTCCATTACAAAGTTCTCAGTTTTATACAGTTTCCCAGGGTCCCAGCAGTACGCTGTCTTAAACAGCACAGTGAATGATACACCTTGTCATGTAGTGGGGCAGTTGCCACCTTGTGACTCTTCTTCTTTGTTATACTGTTTAATTTTAGAGTTGTCTTGTCAATTTAAAAGAAAATGACCAGGCTTTGATCCAGAAGCTCATAATTCTATAGATAATTGGGGAGAATGGACGTCTTCATCATACTCAGCCTTCCTATTAATGAAAATAGTATCTCTCTCTTCATCTGTTTAGTTATTTATTAGTTATTATTCCTATATGCCTTTCAGCCAAGTTTCATGTTTTTCTGTATAAAGGGCTTACACATAAAAGCATTTATTCCTAGGGACAGCCAAGTGGCTCAGTTGGTTAAGAGTTGGCTTAAGAGTGTGAACTCTGAGCAGTAGGGCTACCGGTTCGATTCCCACGTGGGCCAGTGACCCCTGCGCCCAAGCTGAGCAGCCAACAGGTGACAGGATGGCTCAGCTAAAAAAAAAAAAAAGAACACATGTATTTTAAAGCAATATCATGAAGTCTCATGGATCACATATTTGGCAACCTTGGTAAATTATAGTATTGATCCTGATAATTGTTTGGGGTTTTTTGTTTGTTTGTTTGTTTGTTTGAGGGCAGTGTCACTGGCCCTCATATGTGGGACCGAACCAGGGATGCTGGCTTCCCAAGCCAGCACTTAACCACCATGCCACTCGGCCGGCCCTTGATCCTGATAATTGACCAGGCTCTTCTGAGTTTTCCATAAGGCAATAATACTACCTTTAAATTATGACATTGTTTTTTTTTCTTTTTTAGTTCTCAGACCTTTTATTTTATCATTTTTGTCATACTGCATGGCAAGCAACACAGATATACAGTTAAAAGTGGTGGTGGTGGCCACCTCACTTTGCTCCCTGATCTTTTTTTTTTTTTTAATTGTTGGGGAATTGGGGAAGGGGAACAGCCAAGTTGTTGTTCTTCCGTCTTAGTTGTGGAGGGCACAGCTGGCTCAGCTCAAAGTCCAGTCGCCATCCCGCCACTCGTCAGCAGCTCGCGGCCGCTCAGCTCAAGGTGCCCTGTTCAATCTTAGCTGTGGGTGGGCATAGCCCACCATCCCATGCTGGAGTCCAACCGGCAACCTTGTTGTTAGGAGCATGTGCTCTCACCAGCTGAGCCATCCTGCCGCCTGTTGGCCCATGTGGGAATCAAACCAGCTGTTGCTCAGAGCTCATGCTCTTAACTAACTGAGCCCTTTGGCTGGCCTTGCTCCCTGATCTTTTTTTTTTTTTTTTTAAGATTTTATTGGGGAATTGGGGAAGGGGAACAGACAAGTTGCTGTCCTTTTGTTCTTCAGTCTAGTTGTGAAGGATGTTGCTTCACTGGCCCATGTTGGTATTATCATGCCCTCTTCCCAGTGAGGCAGATCGGTTGCCAGCCTCTGGACAGTCGCTCACTGCAGCTCTTGGCAGCTCACACCAGCTGCCAGCTGCTCATGCTGGTTGCTGGCCACTCACTGTAGCTTATGGCAGCCCACTGCAGCAGAGGCTGCAGCTATGCCATCCCCAGGGACTCACAGCAGCCCAGCTCCAGGTGGAGCTGTTGTTCACCATCTTAGCTGCAGAGGGCAGTGTCACTGGCCCTCATATATGGGATCTGAACTGGGGTCCTGCTGCTCAGAGCTGGCATTCCAAGCCAGCTCCTAACCAACGCGCCACTCGGCCGGCCTGCTTCCTGATCTTAAAAAGTACATTTGCTGTAGCTTTTTGTAGACACTTTATCAGATTAAGGAAGCTCCTTTTATTTCTTGTTTACTGAGTTTTTAACATAAATTCTATGTTAATATTTTAAGTGGAGGCTGAAATTTAAGTAGAGTGGGATTTTTTTATCTTTAAAAAATGTATATGGTATTTCTCCTTTAAACCATTAATGCTGTAAATTACACTGATTTTCTACTGTTAAACTAACTGTATTCCTGGAATAAACCCACATTTCATGCACTGTATCTTTTTCATTCATTGCTGGAGTGTGATTACATATGCATATATCCTATAGGATGTTTGTATATGCTGATATTAGCCTGTTTGGTGTTTTTCTGAGTTTGTTCAGGTTTAGGGGCTGTCAAGATTGTACTAGCCCTCATAAAAGCTCGGGAAGTGTTCTCACTTTTCTATGTTCTGTAACAGTATGTGTAAGATTAGAATGAATTGTTCCTTGAATGTTGGGGAAACTCCCTGTCGAACTATCCAGATTTTTGTGTATTCTTTGTTGTAAGGATCAAAAATACTAACTCAGGCCAGCCAAGTGGCTCAGTTGGTTAAGAGCTCATTCAAGAGTGCGAGCTCTGAGCAACAGTGGTTCAATTCCCAGCCCGAGCTGAGTTGCCACTAAGCTGCCAACAGGTGGCAAGATGGCTCAGCTTAAAAAAAAAAAAATACTAACTCAATTTCTGTATTGGTTAAGAGGGCCACTCATGCCTTTCTTCCTTCTTGACTCAGTTCTGGTTTCATTTTATCTTTCTAGGTATTCATTCCTTTTATCTAACTTTTCAAATATTTACAATAAGGATGCTTGTAATGCCCTTCTACTTTCTGCTGTTTGTCATTGTTTCCTTTTTCACTCGTAGTATTGTTTCTTTTGCCAGCTCTTATTTTTTCTTAATAATCCTGCCAGAAGTTTGCTTTTTAAAGCATCTCTAGACTTTAATTCTAATACATATTAACCAGCTACTGAGGGTTTTGCTTTTAGCTTTACTTTCTTTCTTTCTTTTTTTTTTAATTGGGGAATTGGCTGAGGGGAACAGCGTTGGGGAATCGGGGAAGGGGAACAGACAAGTTGCTGTCTTTTTGTTCTTCAGTTTAGTTGCGGAGAATGTTGCTTCACTGTTGGTATCGTCATTGCGCTCTTCCCGGATGAGGCAGATCCGTCGCTGGCCTCTGGATGTCGCTCACCGCGGCTATTGGCAGCTCATGCTTGGCTGCCAGCCGCTCACGCTGGCTGCAGGCCACTCACTGTAGCCTATGGCAGCCCACTGCAGCAGGGGCTGCAGCCCACACCATCACCGGGGCTCGCACAGCCCAGCTCCAGGTGGAGCTGTTGTTAGCTGTAGAGGGCAGTGTCACTGGCCCTCATGTGGGATCCGAACCAGGGCCGCTGGCGCTTAAACCAAAAAACCAGCGCTTAACCAATGCGCCACTCGGCCGGCCCCAGCTTTACTTCCTTTCTCCTTTGAATTTTTGTTCTTTTTCTTACTTCTAAAGTGACAATTTGCTCATAAACAACCATACTTTTCTTTTTTTTCCATTTTAAGCATTTTAACACTTTAAATTTGCCCACAAGACACACTTCAGCTGCATCCTGTATGCTTTACATAAAGTACTTTTGCTCTTAATTATACATATTTTCAAACTTCCATTATCATTTCTTTTTTAAAGCACGAGTTTTTTTAAGAAGGTTGTTTCCATGCATATGGTGGTTTCTGGTTATCCTTCCACTCAGTTTTCTAATTTCATCACACAGTGTTAAGAGAACATTGTTGTGCGATTCAATCTTTGAATATCTGTTGAAATTTGCTTTTTGGCCTATTATATGGCAATATTCATAAATGTGCCATGTGTGCTTGAAAAAAGTATATTACAGGGCCGGCCGAGTGGCGCATTGGTTAAGCGCTGGTTTTGGGATGCCAGCGGCCCCGGTTCGGATCCCACATGAGGGCCAGTGACACTGCCCTCTACAGCTAACAACAGCTCCACCTGGAGCTGGGCTGTGCGAGCCCCGGTGATGGTGTGGGCTGCAGCCCCTGCTGTAGTGGGCTGCCATAGGCTACAGTGAGTGGCCCGCAGCCAGCGTGAGCGGCTGGCAGCCAGCGTGAGCTGCCGATGGCCGCGGTGAGCGACATCCAGAGGCCAGCGACGGATCTGCCTCATCCGGGAAGAGCGCAATGACGATACCAACAGTGAAGCAACATCCTCCGCAACTAAACTGAAGAACAAAAAGACAGCAACTTGTCTGTTCCCCTTCCCCGATTCCCCAACGCTGTTCCCCTCCACCAATTCCCCAATAAAATCTTAAAAAAAAAAAAAAAGTATATTACAATAAAATATATATGTCTCTAGCTCAATCTTCTTCATAGTTCAGATAACCTCTATGTTCACTCTTTAGTTTACTCTTTAATTTGAGACATATGCTCAAATCTCCTACCAAGAGAATGAATTCCCAGTGATTTTTAAGGAGAGACTTGTCAACCTAACACGTTAGCTCAATAAGCCTGAAAAAAGTCGCTATCAAAGTCAAACCATCAAGAGTTATTTAGTTACTGTTTACTCGAGCAGCATATTGTATTCCTCTAACTTTTTATTAAGTGAACTTGCTGTCTAAGACAAAATGAAGCGCTATAGTATACTCAAATTTTTGGCAATTTGATAGGTTCAAACCATTCAAAATTTTGGCAATCTGATCTAAGTTAGCAGCAGTGTTCACAGAAAAGGATGAGGTTGTACAAGTCAGTCTTTGAGTATTTGCAGAAATGGGCTTTTTAGCCTGGTATGCGGCAAGAATTCATATTTGTGCCATGTAAACTTGAATAAAGTATATCACGATATAATATGATTTCCAGGATGTAGCAGAGAAAAGAACCGGCACACAAATGATAAATGAGAGTGAGCATGAAGGGAAGGAGTTGAATGAATTCATTCAATAATTTGTGATTCAGGGCTTAGTATGTGATATGAACAACTTAGTAGTAGGTTACTTTCAAATATCCATTTTAGACCATTTTAGTCTTGTGCTAATTTTCATTTATTTTAATAGTTTTAACTCATACTACTTAGTTTATTATTACTTGATTCATAATTATTTATTTTTATACTTTCTTTTTATTTATGTCCTATTATCTTTATTACAAATTTTATTTCAGTTTGTCCATTTAGTATATTTTATATTTCTATATTTTATTTTATCATGTTATTTTATATATTATGGCTACTTTTTATTTGTCTTATTATGAATCTTTACTATGAATTTTTATTTCAGCATGCTTATTTTATATATTTTACATTTATATACTTTACCCATCAGCACATAAGTCCATGCACGGGCCCTGTAAGAGGAACTCCTGGGACTCCAGCTGCCCTTGTCTCACTCAGTCACAATCTCCCCTGGTTTTTACCCCCAGAAATTATGGGGACTTCTATTTCTGGCACTGGAATCCTGGGCTGAGGAGTGCATTATGGGCCCGAGACCCCTCCTTCCTTAGGGGGACTTCCCCAAATTAGATAGTCTCCCAGTTTTTAATCCCCTCTCATGGGTATGGATCAGCCAATTCTGCCCCTCCTACCAATCTTTATTTGGCTTCTGTTTGTATGTCCTCTGTTATAGGATTTCTGTTCAGCTAGACTTTTAGTGATTCTCAATGATGGTCATTTTGTAATTTAGTTGTAACATCTCATGCTTTCTTTGTCATTTATCTTATTATTTATCTCTGTTGTGATTTTTTAAAAAATATTTTATTGGGGAATTGGGGGAGAGGAACAGCACTGGTGAATCAGGGAAGAGGAACTGACAAGTTGCTGTCCTTTTGTTCTTCAGTCTAATTGTGGAGGACGCCGCTTCACTGGCCCATGTTGGTATTATCATTGCGCTCTTCCTGGGTGAGGCAGTCACTCGTTGGTCATTGGATGGCATCTCACGGCAGCTCATGGCAGCTCACGAAAGCACACGCCAGCTGCTGGCCAACTCCACTGCAGCCTATGCTGTTGCCAGTGACTCACGGCAGCCCAGATCCAGGTCAAGCTGTTGTTCACTATCTTAGCTGTAGAGGGCACAGCATCACTGGCCCATGTGGGAAATGAACTCAGGCCCTGCTGCTCAGAGCTGGAGCTCCCAAGACAACTCTTAACCAACAAGCCACTCGGCCAACCCCACTGTTGTGAATTTTTATATCACTTTTTTCATTTTTGCCTATATTACATTTATGTATTTCATTTTATCATGCTCCTTATAGTTCATCTCATGTTTTCTTTTCATCTTTTGTCTTATTATTCATCTCTGTTGTGAATTTTTATACATTTTATTCATTTTGCCTATATTAAATTTGTGTATTTTAACAAGATGGGTCAAGCAGACAGCAAGAAGACCAATTAGGAGACCATTCCAATTACCCTATGTAGGGGTGATGGTGGATTGGACCTGAGTGTTAGGGTTATTTATATTTTGTAGGCTGACTGCACGGTTGCTGATGGTGTAGAGATTAGTGCGAGAGCAAGAGAGGCATCTAGGATAATGCCAAGATTTCCGAACTGAGCATCTGAAAAGATGGAATTGACCTTGACTGAGAAGAGGAAGACTCTGAGTAGATCAGGTTGGAAGGTGGGGAAATAAAGGCCTTGGTTGTGCACATGTTACATTAGAGATGCCCCATGGTGTCCAGGATAGATACCTCAGATTGATTTAGCTCATTCTCTTCCAACCCCCTTGAGACACACAAAAGCCTGGGAAGCTGAAGACAACAGTTCTTGGAACCTCCAACAGCAGATGCACGTGTGTGAGATCTGGAAGAGGGAAATGGTTCCTGTGAGAGGTGGGAGTGCCCCACTTGGCACTCAGGGCCATGGAGCTGGTGGTTCCCAAGCCTGTTGCTACCAAGAGGCTGCAGAGGTCCATGGCCCAAGATCAACGCAGTGTCTCAATTTCCCAGTTTTTTCATCCAGGAAGTAGCAATTGCTTTTTTCTTGTGCGCCATATCTCCAGTCCTGGAGATCATTCTGGAAGCTACAACTTGAGTCTGCTTCCAAAAATATAAGTAAAGAATAAAAATTAATTCAATAAGTAACACTTCTCTAAAACACGAAGGCAGGCCATTTATGGACAGGTGAGGATACTGGGCCATGAAACCAGGATTGTGATTTTTTTTCAGTTCTGTGCTCCTGATGTCAAAAACAAAACAAACAGAGAGAACATATCAGTGCCCATCATATGTCAGCCTAGGCTTCTCAGACGAATCTTAGCTCAGCTGTGTAAGGCTCAGAGGGGGTATATTGTTTTGATGTGGATGACCTACAACCCCAAGGAGATTTTAACTCCCACTGTGGCTGGAACATGAAATTATTATTCCATTTCTGATATTTACACTGTGAGCAAAGCCAGCTCTGGCTCCCTCCTGTTGGATGTTTTCTTTCTTGTATTTGTGACAACAGTGGATGTTGTCATGATAAGCTCTGTGTCTCTGAGTGTTTTGCCCAGAGTGATCACAGGAAGGTTCTGGCATCTCCGTCGGGGCCACGCTAAGGACATCTGCTTCAAACAGGTGTGATAGCTCCCCTGGATGGAACCAAAGGCATCTCTGAATAATGTGCTTTGAGGATAATTACTGACTTTTCTTTTTTCTTTTCTTTTCTTTTCTTTTCTTTTCTTTTCTTTTCTTTTCTTTTCTTTCTTTTTTTTTAAGGGCAGTGTCAAAAAAGGGCACTGGCCCTCACATGTGGGACTGAACCGGGGCCACTGGCTTCCCAAGCCAGCGCTTAACCACCGTGCCACTCGTCCATCCCAATTACTGACTTTTCACATTGGGTATTATCTAAGGTCTTCCCCTCTTAGAAGATGAGGACACAGCTGCTTTCTCCCCATCACCAGCACACTCACCTTTCCATCCCCATCTCTCCAATGTGTTCCTAAGACCAATATTTAGTGTGGACTTTGTTATGTCTTTGTGATTTCACATTTGAACCAAATAGCTGTGATTTCTTGAAATTTGAACTCTCTGAAGTACATCAGGAACGGAGGCTCTTCCCTCTGTGAGCTATAGAGGTGGGGGAGGGGTGGTCCTGCTAGTTAGAGACTTATAATGACACAAATAGAGTAGCAAAAGCCAAACTTCCACATCCTCTCACAGTCCCTCTAGGTTACCCTGTGGTGGTGCTTCCCTCTGGTGGTCACATTACAAATTGCACCTCCCAATAGGGTCAAACCATTTTTTCCCACTGGAAGGAATCATCAACCTCTGGTTCCTTCTAGGGGCAGAACCAGTAAAAGTCAACGTTAAGTGAAAATGCAGGACTCCTTGTTCAAAAATCATTAAGAATTTCAGGATGGCAAAAGCAGAGTATTAAATCTACCACAGTTCAGGGCGCCGGCTGAGTGGCTCAGTTGGTTAAGAACTGACTTAGAGCGCGAGCTCTGAGCAACAGGGCCGCCGGTTCGATTCCCACATGGGCCAGTCATGCTGTGCCCGAGCTGAGCTGTCGCTGAGGTTGGCAGGATGGCTCAGCTGGTGTAACAAGATTGCCTGTTCCATGGTGGGCTATGCCCACCTGCAACTAAGACTGAGCTCGGCATCTTGAGCTGAGCTGCCGCCTAGATGGCTCAGTGGATAGAGCGTGCACTCTTAACAACAAAGCTGCTGGCTCGACTCCTGCATGGGATGGTGGCTACGCCCACCCGCAACTAAGACTGAACACAGCACCTTGAGCTTAGAGGCCACAAGCTGCCGACGGGAAGCCAGACGGCAACTGGCACCCTCCACAACGAAGAACAACAACTTGACTGTTCCCCTCCCCCAACTCCCCAGTAAAATCTTTAAAAAAAAAAATCTACCATAGTCCCTTCTCGGTGACCCACAGATTGTGAGCCAATGAAGCCAGCCCCAACAAGCAGCGCAATGGATGTGTTCATCTGCCAAGTAAATTCCACACTGAACTCAAGTTATAAAAAACCTACAGGGGTGACTGGTTAGCTCAGGTGGTTAGATTGTGGTGCTGATAACACCAAGGTTGCTGGTTTGATTCCCCCATGGGCCCCTGTGAGCTGCTCCCTCCTTAAAAGATCCAACTATGCCATTGTAGCATGAAAGCAATGTGTAATCAATGACTATGGCTGTTCCCCAATAAATTTTTTTTTTAAAAATGCCCTACAGACCTGCAGCTAATGGTAAGAACTAGAAGCTTTCCCGCTAATGATGAACAAAATAGCAAGTTTTCTAAATGCCTTAGAAAGACATGTTTGCTCCAAAGGGTGGAAATGGATACCTGCTACTGTTGATAATTGAGGACAATGACATCAGTGACAGGATCAGCTCTAGTGATGAGCAATTTAAGCAAAAGGTAAGAGTTCCGTGGGCTGTAGGGCCTTCCATCTCTGTGGCCACTCAAGGATCTGCTGCATCTGTGAAGCTTTCATGGCTCCAATAGTCAAGGCTATGCTGGACATAACCCAGAGTAAAGTACAAGTTACCATAGTTGTACCTCTATATAATCCATGTTAGAGGGAGAAAGGTGCTTTTCAAGCCTTTGGTGGAACCTAATAAGAGAATTACATGCAGTCCTAGGGATTTAAAGCAAGACCATGTCTTCTACGGCAATAGAACAGCTCCTAGCCTGTTCTAGGCCTCAGGAGAGATGGAGTGTATGAACTGTAGATGTGATGTGACCAGGTAAGTAGCCAGAACGCCTCATCATGACCTGGGTTCTCTCACCACCAAGGTCAAGTGGGGACAGCAGCATCCATCACAGATGGAAGTGGCACATCTTGGATTAAATAAGGACAGGTGGCCAAGACCATTGGCACCTGCCACTCCAGCACAGCTCTCACCTGTGACCTTATGGAAAGTTCACTCTGACTAGTCAACAAAGAAGGAAAAGGGTCCACTCACTCCAAGTTTATCCTGGGCCTCCATCCCCACCACCATCAACCACTCCCTCACCTGTCCCCAGGCTCCTATTCAGCTGACACACAAATCCCCTGGGACATAGCAAACTGTTGACTCAGCTGAAGCAGGTCTTGGAGTATGAAGGTGAGGTTTGCTTCCCATGGCTCAGGCCATGTGGAAACATTTGCACCCAGACCACGCTTTGAGAGACAGCTGTACATGTCTGAACCGGGTCAGAACTGGAGACTGAAAATCTCAGGCCCTCGATTTGGTCCTCACACCCAGGTGTGCCCTGCATTCACACCTTCCCCAGGCTCCATCCCAATCCTCTTTCTAGCCTGATTACCCCACACTCAAACTCCCTTCCTGACTCGAATCCCCAACACCTACTTGTCTTCTACATTCATGGTGTCTACCTTCCTTCAGTGCATCGTCACTCTCCAGGCTCCTGGCCTCTCACTGCATGCTCATCTCCCTCTCCTCCTTGTCCCCTGTCCCCTGTCAGCCTGTACATCTGGTGCTTCCTCTTGTCCCCAATGTCAGGGCACTAATCTGAGTCTTCAAGAACCTTATCCTTTCCCCCAACTGCGTCTCACCCCTCATGTCCATCCAAGTCTGAGAGAATGGCACCCCCTTAAACCCCACTAGCTCCAGTTGCTCCTCCTTCAACATGTAGGTGGGCCCCTCACTCAGAATTCTCAGCCTCATCCTGAGTCCCCTAGTAAGAGCCCTCCTGCATGGCCCCCAAATGTCCTTGAACCTAAATCATGCCTAACACCCTGAAACCCTACCTAGGCTTTACAATTTCCCATTCTGAATCTGAGATCCCATAACCTCCATGGGTCCTCTGTATGCCTGAAACCTAAGGGCAACTGAGTCTGGGGCCCGTGATTCCTGCGCTGCTCAGCCAATAGACTGACACAAGTGTTGGGCCATAGAATAAATGTTTATTATCAGAGCACAAGTGGTCTGAGAAAGCAGTGGGTTAACACTTCCAAAACTGCCTTAACTCTTTCGCTGCATTGACTGATTTCAAGTTGTTTTTTACAAAATGTGTCAGAAATTCCCAAAAACAAAAAGTTGATAGTTTGACTATTTTACGCATTTAATAATAACAATTTGAACTGCTTTGTATATAAATGACACTATTTTATGTATAAAAATTTTGGATATATTCATTGGGATATATCTGACCATCACGGCAAAAGGGTTAATATTCTCAGACCGGCTTGGGATATTTAAGGGAAAATCTGATCTTTCCTCCAGAGGCTACTTGATGGTCCCCAGGGTCTGCATGGAGCCTTCCCTCTGGCAACCAGGATCTTTGGTGGAGTCATCAATCCTGGAACAATGATGGGAGTAGCCTGGTAGACCATAGAGATTGTGATCAATAAGTCTAAGGGCATTAAACATTAAGTTTCAGAATGTCCCCTGAGTGGGACAGGGGACATTTCGAGCTCAAGCCACAGGGAGGTGATCTATCCTTAAGCTATAGGTCAAAGAAAGGTGAGGCTGGGGACACAGAGAGGCCTCTACTTTGGGGGTGCCAACCAGGCCCTGCTTCATGTCCTCCTCTGCTTACCCACAATCCACCTCTGCCTGGGTCTGCCAGGAATTCAACCAAATACCCCAGAGGCAACAAGGAGCAGGAAAGGAAACAGAACCAGAGAAGAAGTTTATTTTCCATTTTCCAGGTTCTGTTTATGGACTCTCTTCAGGATAGGCACATGGAGTTTGTAAAAACAACAAAGAAAACAAAGAATGAAGACACTTCAGTTACCTGAGCTCGAGGCTAGGGAGGCCCCGGGGCAGGGTGGTCCAGTGTAGGAACCTGCTTGTCCACTAGAGTTGTTGAGTTTTATGACAGAGTATCTTTTAAAATCTCTGTGATCTTGAAGTTGCAGTGAAAATGTATGTGGAGTGTGAACACTGTTGATGGTTAGGGTCCTGCGGAGGTGTGCCCTTTCAGGTCTCCGGCAGGCTCCAGCCTGCACATCTCCGATTCTGAGACAACATGGGCCCCAGAGGGAGCTGGACAATGAGGTCATCTCCTGCTGTGAAGGGGTCAGACGGAGGGAGGAAACTGTGAACATTCATTTGGAGGACGTAGCCAGATAAGGAAAAACAATGGGAAGATTTGAAAATATGGTAAGGATTGACAGTGTGTGTGACAAGGGAGAGCCTCCTCATCATAGAAATTTTAAGCCCCCTCACTACAGAAGTGTTAAGCCTCCCTCACTCTAGGAATTTTAAGCCCCCTCACTGTAGGAATTTTAAGTCTCCTTTTCCCTAGCTTTTTAACTCCTTAGCCCCTGGTCTTAATTACTCTTCTAATCAGTTTCTTAATCCTAAACTAAAGATTGCTCCTAACCTAAATCATGGAATGTCTCTCACCCCTGCTTCAAATAACTACTTAAAAGCCTGTCACTTAAGCTTGTTAACTGTAATCAGTGTAGCCCAGCATTCCCCCAGGCCATTCCAGACCTAATCCCTGGGTGAAACAAGATAAATGGACTTCAAAGTCCTATTCCTGGAGCCAGTGCCTCTAATTTATTAACTATCATTCTGTCTCTCCTCATCTAGGAGTCCAGGGGATACAGATTATGTCCCAGCGAGATTTCCAGTGCACCCCGATCAAGGTAGATATAGACTCCCCTCTTTTTTTTTTTTTTTTTTTTATTTAAAATCAGATAGAGTGCGAGTTTCATGAATCCCCAATGAGTAGGGACAGCTCTATGCCCCGGCTCAGCTTGCAGCAAATACAGAAGAAAACCCTGTCCCTCGGTTCTCAACAGAGATTTATGGGGATCACGTCTCTCAGGAGAAATAAGGCAGGCAGTTAGAGATAGGAATGGAGTCTCTGCATTCCTGCACATCCAACACAACCTACAGGGAGCACCGCCTGGAGACCTCCCAAATTCTTCCCTTACCTGCCCTAACCACTGTGAGGACACTAAAAGACAATAAATTAGGGGGCCTGCCCAGTGGCTCAGTTGGTTAAGAGTTGGCTTGGGAGCATGAGCTCTGAGCAGCAGGGCCTCCGGTTTGGATCCCACATGGGCCAGTGACGCTGCGCCTCTGCAGCTAAGATTGTGAACAACAGCTTGACCTGGAGCTGGGCTGCTGTGAGTGGCCAGCAGCCAGCATGAGCGGCCGTGAGTGGCTTCCAATGGCCAGCAACCGACTGCCTCAGCCAGGAAAAGCACAGTGATCATAATACCAATATGGGCCAGTGAAGCGACGTCCTCCACAACTAGACAGAAGAACAAAAGGATAGCAACTTGTCTGTTCCCCTTTCCTGACTCCCCAATGCTGTTCCCCTCCCCCAATTCCCCAATAGAATCTAAAAAGAAAAAAAAGACAATAAATTAGACCAGTCCCTCACACCTGCACAGTAGAGGCTACAATGAACTCCTTCTCACCCTAGCTTCATTATACCATCTCACCCTAGCTTCATTATAATATCATACATATGCCCAGTAGTTCATTAATATCATTATAACAGACTGAACTCTAGGAAGGGACATGCACAGTATAAGAATATGAGATAATAGCCCCTTATCAATTGCAGGTGTCAATCAAGTGGTCCCACACCCAGAGGGGAACAGCCCATCCCAGGGAAAAAAAGATAAAACCCCCAGACTCCTGCTGACAAAAGGCCCTTGAGCTGCTTTTCTTTGTGCTCAACCCACTCCTAACTCTTTGGAGTGTACTATCTCTTCTAATAAACTTCTCTTTCACCACTTGACCCGTGTGTCGTTCAGTTCTTTGCTTGAGATGCCAAGAACCTGGACATCGCGCTGATGAGGGCCCACCCTCAGGTAACATATAGGCTAGGATTCCAGCCTCTCATCCAGGAGACCCAGGTTCGATCCCAGTGTAGGAATCAAGCCCGGACACCGCCCTGAGACGGGCCCTTCTCTGGTAACATGTGCAAGATAACAGGATCAGCTAATTACAGGTAGGTAAAATCAAGACGATGCAATAGAGCAGAGAGTCTGAACTCAGCACCCCTGAAACAAAAAGCTGGAGAGAGTTTAAGAACAGGAGAAGGAATCATAGACATCTGTGCTTGCTAATTGGCTTTTCAAAAGAGAAAAGTAAAACTTCTCATGAAATCCTGAGAGGAGGTAGTTTTACATTTTGGTTGTGAAAGTCCCCCACCCAAGGTACCTTGTGAAGGTACCCTCCCTCGGAGACTGGGACATAGGGACACCAGGAGGATTACTTTTCAAAAGGATGGGCTGTCAGGCCGGCAGAGTGGCGCATTGGTTTGGGATGCCAGCGGCCCCTGTTCGGATCCCACATATGAGGGCCAGTGACACTGCCCTCTACAGCTAACAACAGCTCCACCTGGAGCTGGGCTGTGCGAGCCCTGGCAACGGTGTAGGCTGCAGCCCCTGCTGCAGTGGGCTGCCATAGGCTACAGTGAGTGGCCGGCAGCCAGCATGAGCTGCCAATAGCCGTGGTGAGTGACCATCCAGAGGCCGGCGACCGATCTGCCTCATCCAGGAAGAGCGCAATGACGATACCAACATGGACCAGTGAAGCAACGTCCTCCACTAGACTGAAGAACAAAAGGACAGCAACTTGTCTGTTCCCCTTCCCTGATTCCCCAATGCTGTTCCCCTCCCCCAATTCCCCAATAAAATCTTTTTTAAAAAAAAGGATGGGCTCAGTCCCTTGAGACAGACATTCCCTGGGTTATAACACTGGCAATAGGCTTTTAGGGAGACTTACATACTTTTCAAAGGGACAGAGAAAGAATCTGCAAGTAGAAACTGCAATTACATTTCTAAGGGAAATACTCTAAGAAAATGGATGTCAGGAACCTGGAGTCAGGAAGAACCTGTCTCAAGTTTGATGACTCTGAGAGAACATGAAGGCCCCTGCTTCATAACAAACATTTCTGCATGGTGGAGGGAAACTCAACTAAGTCTCTTTCAGTCAAGACCCAGGCTGCATCTCCCGCAGTTCCTGTAATTTATAAAGATTGCAAAATAGCTGAAAGACACTGAACAGGCCAGAATCTGGTCTCCCAGAAGGCTGGAGTTTTCCATGGAGACATCATATTCCTCTCTACAGTCATCCCCTTGGAGCAAAGATCATCTCCAAGGAAGGGTATTCTTGATCATACAACATGGCTGGTCTCATTCAATTTAGCCTGATTATTTACTTAAGTGCAGAGGAAGTGACATTCACCACATAGTTTCATCTGGTGCAGGTTTTCCTAAGAAACTTCAGATGGTACTTTTAACAGCCTCTTGAGGTTGGGAAGCCTTTCCCCTCAGACTTCACCTGCAGCCTCTCTAGCTTTGGATAACATTCTCTCTTCTAAAATACTAAAATATCCATCAGGTCAAACTTAGCTCCCTCAAATATCCGGTCCTCTCTGACTCTGTGGGCATCATTCTAAGTTAGAATACTCAAGTCAAAGCCTTGGTTGTTTCACCAGCGTTTCCAATTATATCCTGTTAACAAGGACAGAGTCTTACTGAACTTGTGCAAATAGCTCTGTTGCCGTGAAAAGGAGAATACTCATGGAGATGTTAGGAATTCTTTGGGAAGAGTCAGACAGGAAGAAAAAGATCGATGTTGCTACCCACATGTGTGTCCTCCTTTCTGTTCCCATTGTCCAGGCACCATCCACACATCTCCCTGGACAAGGGATAGAGCTGGCATGCCCAGGAGCTTACCATGTGCTTCTACCTCTCACTGCACGACAACTGCCTGTCCTCTGAAGCACCTGGTGTCACCTCTGCTGTGGAGATGGTGCAACAGAGACCAAGCAGAGGTGGGATCTGGAGTGGAATGTGACCTTAAACCAATAATAATGACAATGTCAGTTCTCATTTTTGAGCATTTATGGACTCAAAGACAGTGTTCTAAGGATTTTCCACCTTCATCATTGACTATTCACAACAAATCTAATTTTTTAAGAATTATAGTTGACATTCAATATTATTTCCTATTAGTTTCAGGTGTGCAGCATGGTGGTTAGACATTTATATATTGGTTTGTCGAAAAAGTCATGACGTATTTTTTTCTATGTTTTTTGTTGCAAAAATACATCATGGCTTTTCCAACTACCCAATAATTTAAAAAGTACATCAAACCATCATTTTCAGATTTAAAAATATTTTATTCAGAATTTAATAATATAGAAGAGGGGATGAGCATCATCCATATTTCACATCCAACCTTCTGGACCCACTTTCACTGAAACTGACAGGGTTGGAGACTTCCCAGTGATAATCCCCGGCATCCACCCTGTTTTAGAACTCTTAGAAGAAAATACAGGGAGAAGCTTTATGACATTGGATTTGGCAATGATTCCTTGACTATGACACTAAGAACACAGGAGAAAAAAGAAAAAAATAGGTAAATTCGACTTCGTCAAAATGAAAACCTCTATTCATCAAAAGACATAATTAACAGAGTGAAAGGTGATCTATGGAATGGGAGGAAATAATTTGCAAATCATATATCGCATGAGGAGCTAATATCCAGAATATTCCAAGAACTTCTACAACTCAACAACAAAACCAAATAACCTGGAGGGAAAAAAACAGTCAAAGCACTTGAATAAACATTTCTCCAAAGCAAATATACACATGAAAAGGTGCTCAACATCTCTATCACTAGGGAAATGCAAACTAAAACTCTCTGGGTCAGAGTGTTATTGGTGATGTTGGGTTTGGGTAACTCCGCTGTGCAGATAACAGAGAAAACATTGCCCTGTGTGGTGCCTTTGATTCCTCCAAAGGCCTCTTCAATCATGGTTGGCACCTCTCACCTCTCAGCCAACCTGAGTCCTTCAAAGAATAAGGCAGGTCTGTGTATCACAAGACAAATATAAGGCCACCAACTCTACATCTGGGAGAAAGCACAGACTTTCTCTAATGTCAGTTAAGAATCAGAGTTTGATCATGGAAAGACATGGGACTGAGAGTCAAAGAGCACCTGGCACCTGCCTTGGTTCTTCACTGACCAGCTCACTGTCTGGTCGACCAAGGGCAATTCCTTCCAGCTGCACAGACCTCCCTCGTCGAGCTGAGGTGTGTTTCCATGAGGCACAATTTATTTCCCAGGACATCCTAGGAAATGGGATTGGAGCAGAAATAATACATGGGGACCAGGAGCAAGCCACTGGTCACTTGACTACTTAGGCCCCCTGGCCAAGAGGTGGCTTAGGTCTTCCCAGGTGAATGTGACTGACATGAGCCATTGAGCCAAGAAATGCTAGAGCAGCATCCAAGGAATGATCTAGAAAAGAGTAGGAGGGACAGGCAGGAGTGTGGCTATGGCAGCAGAACCAGCTGGCTGGCAGTTCTTGGTCATTAAAGTCATTCATCTTCTGATGAGGCCAGGTGAGGACTTGTGCAAACAAAGAAAGGGCGACTGTTGGAAAGGGGGGATCAAGAACTTGCTGAGGGCCAGCCGAGTGGCTCAGTTGGTTAAAAGTTGGCTTAGAGTGCGTGCTCTGAGCAACAGGGCTGCTGGTTCAATTCCCACATGGACCAGTGAATGCTGCGACCTAGCTGAGCCGTCGCTGAGCTGCCAACAGGTGGCAGGATGGCTCAGCTGGTGTAACAACAAGATTGCCTGTTCATGGTGGGCTACGCCCACCTGCAACTAAGACTGAACTCGGCATCCTGAGCTGCAGCCCGGATGATTCAGAGGATAGAGCGTGCTCTCTTAACAACAAGGCTGCTGGTTTGACTCCCACATGGGATGGTGGCTATGCCCACCCGCAACTAAGATTGAACACAGCACCTTGAGCTTAGAGGCCACGAGCTGCCGATGGGAAGCCAGATGGCAACTGGCGCCCTCCACAATGAAGATTGAAGAACAACAACTTGGCTGGTCCACTCCCCCAATTCCCCAACACTGTTCCCCTCCCCCAGTTTCCCAATAAAATCTTTAAACAAAAAAAGAACTTGCTGAAATTCTGGCTCTCACAGGCCATTTGTGTTTGGTGCTTCTGAGATAGAAATTTGGGAAGAAGTTAAAATTATTTGATATATAAAAATTATTATTAATGCCCTAGGGCCTAAGACCAATTTCAGGAAGGAATATTTCTCTAGAGAGAGCAGTAAAAAGACTGAAATATGGGTCTCAACTTCTGGAGGGACAGGAAGGTTGTCCTCTGTGGCCAGAATTCCAGGGACTCTGCATCCAGGTTCCAGAATCTGTAGAGATTACGGATCATTCATTCAGCATTCATTCATTCATTCACTCATCATAATTCCTTTCTCCTTCATCAAAAGCAATTGAATGCTTGTTACATGTTGGTCCCTGAGCTGGTAGCAGGTGTGGAGTGGGGAGTGAGAAGCAAAGTCCTTTCCTTTATACTCCAGTGGGAGTGACACCAACACATCAGAAAATAAATAAGTGACTTCAAGTCCAGTGCAGGGAGAGGCAGTCGGCCACCTGAGGGGGAGGCCTGGGCATCCCAGCACTGACTGATGGTTACTGCGGGTGATTTGGTTCTAGAGTAAAAACTGATTAATTCTGTATTTTCTTCTTTTTTTTTTTTTTAGCTGAGCCATCCTGCCACCTATTGGCAGCTCAGCAGCAGCTCAGCTCAGGCTGGGCATCGAACTGCTGTTGCTCAGAGCTCAGCTTGCACTCTTGAGTGAGCTCTTAACCAGCTGAGCCACTCGGCCAGCCCTTGTATTTTTTTTCGGTCCCGAGACCAGAATCTCTCCCTCTGAGCTGGGGAAGCCTGAGAAGAAAGGATCTGAACCAACAGTTGGTTTCAGGATCTATATATGCATAATAGGCCCCTGGGGGGGGGAGGGGACAGGGCTGTGACTGCAGACAGACTTCACATGACTCTGATCTGCTTCTCATGGTCTGTGTGACACTGATTCAGTGACAGTATCTCCTTGTGCCTCAATTCCCCCTCAATGAAATAAGATAAAGATTTGACTGCCAGGTTGTCAGTGAATTAAACTTAAAATATTCACAGTACCTGACCTATGTCTTGGGATAAGGGAACTGCCCAAATAAGAGGCATCTGTTATTGATCGACTCTCAAAAGAATCCTCTGGTGTGGTCCCTGATGGATAAGTTGCTGCCAGGAGCATCTTCTCTCCTCTGTCCCTCCCTGGGGATGCTGACCTTGCTCTGGGGTCTCCTAAGTCCCCCAGGGCAGTCGGCTAATGGCCTGATGACCTTGGCCATCTGGCTCTCAATGCACAGTCTCAGGTGAAAGACCAGGCACCCCCCCTACCCAGATGTGGCTCCTGGGGCTGAGCCTTGGCTGGTGACCAGCTCAGGAGCTTGGGACTCAGGTACCCGGGAAATCGTTCCTCCCAGTCAGCCTTACCCAGGAGGCCAAACCCAACCTGGGACAGGGTCCCCAGCATCTCTGGAGTCAGCAGCCCTGGGACAGGGGTCTGGGGAGGGGCTGCCTGTGCTGAGCTTCTCCATGAGGATCCCAGGGAGCCACTCAGGCTGGTCCCTGACTGAACTCTGCAGGGTCTTTCTCAGGGTCAAGGTCACAGGATGGGCCCAGAGGCTGGACTGAGCCTGGTCTCCCTCTGCTGAGTTACTTCCATCAGACTGGTCCTTCTTTCTGGGGTGAATGTCTGCAGGGGCCAGAATCTGGGAAGGGAACTCTGATCTTGTGAAGTTTGTATCCACTGCGTGTGTCCTGCACTAAATACTGACACTCCGACCTGGGAGGTAATGCAGAGGGGATGGAGGCAGAGTCCAGGCTGTCAATCCTGTGTGTGTGAAGTAGAATTCACCCCACCCGACACCCAGAGATCAGAGAGGAATCACTCACGGTATACACGGAGCTGCCCAGAACCTATTTCTCTTTTTTTTTTTTTGACCTATTTCTCTTTTTAAATTTCTAATTAAGACAACTAGGGTGTAGTAGTATCCTGTGTCCTCCAGGGTGACCTTCTGGACCAGCAGGGATCCATTGGGGTATATTGTTTCTCGTGTATGCTGGCCCAGGGTTATTAACTCTGATGTCCATTTTATATAACGCAATTGCACGGTTGCTGTCCCGCCCTTCCTCTTGACATATAGCCTAGAAGATTGTCAGGACACAGAAAAGCATATCCTTTCCTTCAGCAGCATTGGGCAGCATCAATTCTAGAGCGAGTTGGGCAGTGGTGGGCGGACCCCAGAAGGTTAAGAGTGAAACTAGGGAGAAAGGGAGAAATTGATCAATATCTGTATCTATGTATTGGGATGGAAAGATGAGGCCCGGAATCCTGAGCAGGTCTCTTCATCTCTCAGCCTTGGGGTGTGTGTGTGTGTGTGTGTGTGTGTGTGTGTGTGTGTGTGTGTGTGTGTGTCCCATGGTCAAGGTCAGCAGCATGGCCACCATTACTCCAGCACCTCTGAACCTGTTATTTCCTCTGTTTTGAATACTCTTCCCCAGGTGTCACCCTGGCTCACCCCTTTACTGCCCTCAGACCCCTGCTCACACTCAGGGGCGTCCTAGGGAGACACTTGCCCTGACCCCCTCCTCTAAAGCCCCTGTCTTCACTTTCTGACCTTTCCCTGCTCTGTTCCCTTCACGGCACTTGTGGGTACCTGACATCACATCTAGATCTCTTCTTGTCTGTCTCCTCCCCATGGAATGTGAGCTCCATGCAGGCAGGGGCTTGTCTGATCTTGTACTCCCAATGCCTGGAATAGGCTGCAAATACCTGTGGGTGAAGGAATGAGTGTTCCCAGGGCCCTCCACTTCCAGGTGTGTATTTGCCCGTTTCTGAGTTTGGTGGTAAGAACAATGTTTATTGTTCCTGGTTAAGCTTTTTCTGGTGTCACCCTAACATAAATTATAATTATCATCAGTTTTTAGAAATTACCGCTCACTGATGAATAACTTGTAATACTTACTGTAATTGAAGTTTTCCTGCCCCTCACACTTTCATCTCATGGGATATTTTGTTACTGAGCCCCCTCCCCATCCCATTCTACTCCAGTGTCTCTCTCCTCAGGTCCAAATAGAGGCCCTCTGTCCCCTCTCAGAGCTCTGTCCTACCCAGGAGACCCCAGCCACTCTGTCTCCCATCCTCCTGTCCACCCCTAGAGTATCATTTCCTCTCATCAGCCAGCAGGAGACCCAGCCAGGGGACACAGCCCCCAGGGGCTCAGGGGGCTCCATGGTTTCTGCTGCCTGCTCTGTCCCTCCCTCTATGAGAAGAGCTTGCGCTCCAGAAATGCTCACAGGCACCGCTGCCCCGCTGTCCCTTGGTGTAGGATCTGTTGTCCTCTTCTCCTCCTCCCGGTGCCCTGAGCCTCTAAGTCATGAGGGCTGGGGAGGGGTCTCAGCTGGGACCCTCCTTCTCCCTCCCTTCATTCCCTCCTCCCCTCTCCCCTCCTTCTTGTTTACCTTCTGTCTGCCTTTCTGTTCCCTGTAACTACTGAGACCTCTGCCTTCTTCAGCTGTGACTATGACTCCTGGCCTTAGACACACACACACACACACACACACACACACACACACACACACACACACTCTGTCTGGACAAGCACAAGCCTGGGGTGTCAGGTGGGTGCACAGTACCCGCACAGCCCTCTCTCCTTCCATCTGGCTTTTCCCTCCAGAGTAGGAGTCTCGGTGGCTTCATCAGGAACTCTTGTCCCAGGGATGTCAGATCCGCTGCCTCAGAATCACCTGTGAACTTTTATAAAGATTGTGATGCCCAGGTGACAGCTTAGAAATGCTGCTCCAGCAGCTATCCAGCTACCATGGATGCCGGCCAGGCTGAGGCCCTATGATGTGGTCCCCAGGCACAGGGAGGGTCTGCAGATTCTGACTGGGCAGTGTGTGGTGGACCAGAGACGCTGCATCTAACAAGCTCTCAAGGAATACTGATCATACTGGCCTGTAGAACACATGTTCAATGGCACGGCTGATGGAGACTCCTGTTCCCTGAGAGGATGACCTGCCTACCCCAGCATTAGCCTCTGCTCTGTCCTGGTCCTGTGTCTGTCAGCACCACACAGAGAGCCCCAGGAGTCCCCAAGCCCAGGGGATGGGGCATTAATTCTGTTTGTGATACAGAAATGCAGCTGGGCACCAGGGTCTTTCCCGTGTTCTCAAAAGCTCTTGGAAGGTTGGATTTCCTCCCAGTAGGAAGGTCACGGAGATGACTCTGGGGGTGAAAAGGAGTGAGCTGTCTGATGACTGGTGAGGGGACCCACTTTCTATCTCCAGGTGTCACCAGCCTGGCCTCTGCTTCCAGGTTCAGAGACCCAGGATCAGGTGTCTCAGAAGGACCTGTTACTCCCAGGTGTAAAGGGAGAGGTGTCCTGTGTGTCCTGAGAAGAGAGGATGGTGCTGGGAGGTCAGGTGGCTCCTTGGTCCTCAGAAGAAGGTTTCAGGGAGACCCTTTCTCTCCATGTCTGTAGGCTGAGGTGTGACTCAGAGCCTGTCCATGTGCCCCCTGACCACTGGACCAGGCTCTGTACTCTGCCTGGGCACTTCCCTTTGGTCACCCTGTCTTCCCCATGGGTGATGCCAGGCAGAGGGTGGGGAGCAGCACAGAGACCCCTAATATAGCAGGTGCTTCTAGGCCAAGTAACGTAAGAAACATTCAAACCTGTGGAGAATTTTTATGAGTTTATTTGAGCCAAACTGACAACATATGCCAGGGAGCAAAATCTCAAATGCTGGCCAAAAATAAGTTTTGCAGCTTATTTTATACATTAGAATCAAAGAAGAAAATGTAAGGAAGATGCATGAAATCCATTAAGGAGGTGAGAGAAAGTGAAGTAGGGAAGTCTCTAGGCTTAGATAAAAGACAAAATGGAGAAACACTTCTGTTACATTGGTGGGTAGAGGGTAGTTAATAATTAACATTTACAGCACACAGACATGGCATGTGGGGAACAAAATAATAATAATGGGTTCTGTGGTCTTGTGCTCTGGTGCCAGAAGCTGTGCCTTCAAGGGCTCTAGCAAAGAAAATTACTCTGACACATCAAAGGTATGTTATCCAAGATGCATAAGAACAATTGACAGGGCTCAGCTAACTTAACGACCTTTGCTAAGGAAGCTGTAGGCCTGGGACGTGATTCTCATCATGACCTCCCCAGTTAGGAATTTATGTCAGACCATCCTGTGGGGTTACTTTTGGTCACTGAGCTTGTTGAGCCTGTTTTGTGGTCCAAACCCTGAGCCTGTCAGGTTTATTGCATAGCACCTTTTTCATTCACATCCCCTAGAAGGAGCTGGTGAAACAGAGCAGACATGTGGGAGGGGCCCAGAAAGGTCTGTGGGAGGGAAATCAGGCTCCTTTTCCAACTGCTTAGCCAAAAGCAGGTTCCTGTGTTAATTTCCTGTGTGTTGTCTATGTGTCTCAATGCCGCCCCTAGAGGGCACGAGGAGACCTGTCGCCAGTGTCAGAGGCTGAGCCAGAGATGCTGACCGAGCTCCAGGAGGTGTGAGCTGATCCTGACCTCTGGGCAGAGGTGTGCTCTGACCTCCAGGCTGAGGGGCATGCCATTCCAAGTCTCAGGCCTCCTGACTCCATCCTGGGTGAGTCTGGGGAGAGGACAGGCATTGTCCAGAGGACTCCGGGTCCTGCATCAGAAGAACTGTCCCCCCAGGTGAATGTGCTGCCTCAGGAAGAGCTCTCTGTCCCTGAGGTTTCAAAGGAAGGACCCGGTGAGTGGTCTCTTGAGGTTTTTCAGGAGAGGGCTCTGACCTGGGGAGCTGACCCCCAGAATGCCCTGTGTGTCCCCCATGACAGAACTGGGGTGTTGCATTTGTGTCCCTGCCTGTCCTCTGCTCTAGGCTTCCATACAGGGCCTCAGAGCTAAAGCAGCTCCACATGGAGACTCAGTCAGGGGACCCCATGGGCTCCTCCATCACGGCGTGAGAAACCCCCTGGGAACCCTCAGCCCCCTGAGATGGAAGCAAACACAGCTCCTGGGTTCTCCTGTCCCTTCCTGCACAGGAAGTTTCCACTTGTTCCCCAGGACATCATAGGCTGGTGAGATGTCTTCAGGGGACCACAGACAGGTGTTCCCATAGACCACAGACCACAGGGATGCAGAGGTTCCCCCTGACTTCCTTTGAGGTCAGAGTGGGCTTCCTCCTTCCCTGGTGGTGACTCCACCTGGGGTTGAGTACCCAGAGCTTGTAACAGGTCAGGTCTCTGTGAGAAGAGGAAGGACACAGGCTGCTGCCCCCACTCCTGACCCCCAGGGTGATGGCACTTACAAAGTAGAGATAGGGAGGGCTGTGGTTTTCTGGGAATGAAGGAGGGTCCAACCCCTCATTTTTAGGAGGTCCCTGTCCTCTGTCCTGACTCTATGAGGAGTAAAAACCCATCCAAGGGACAGCCCCGGGCACTTGGTGGCCTCCTCCTATGCTGATACCAGAGCCCCTTGTCTATAGGGAACATGATCCAATCACAGGTGTCATGTGGGGTGACAGACTTCCATTGTATGATTTCCTCATCCATTTAATGAGTGTTTACTGAGCATCTGTGACATGTCTGGCCCTGGGCTGGGAACTTCATAGAGCACAAGATACATTTGGGCCATGCACTCACAGAGTTTACCTTGTAACAGAGACAGGCACTCAGTGAAATCACGGAACTAAGGAGTTAATTATAATCCGGAGGAGGGCCGCAAAGGGAATGTGCCGGGTGCATCCAGAGCAGGTAGTGGATGGAGTCTCTGCTGGTCTGGAGTTCACAGAAAGCACTTCTGAGAAAGTGACCTCTTGGTTGAGACCTGAAGCATGAGTGGATGTGAGTGGCCATTCGTCACTTGAAGGGCAGAGGGTGGTGGGGAGGAGCTGCCTGCAGAGGACTAGCCTTTGCTGGGTAGATGCCTGGTTGGATGGAGTAGCTGACAGAGTCCAGTGTGGGGAGCTTGGACAGTGAGGAGGACTGTGGACTGAGTGATGCTGATTGGACTCTGCTGGGCTGAGGAAGGTGGCAGCCCCCTGAGGAGGCTCCAGGCTGCGGAGTAACTCTACCGCCCTCTGGTGGACAAGAAGGAAAATGCGCAAGAAAAAGTCATGCTACAGTTTCATATTTTTTTTGCGTTTTGTATTTTTTATTCAATTTAGACTTTAAGCAATATTTCATGTGTGCTTATATTACTTTTTAACATATTTATTGAGTTATAGTTGACATATAATAAACTTAACATATTAAAAGTATACAATTTAGATAGGTCTAAAGATAGGTAAATGCTGTGCCTGCGGCCTCCCAGGACCACATTAAAATTACAACTAAATTATAGAACAACCAACCTGGAGAACTATCTGAAGACTTGCTGAACAGAACCCTTACACTAAAGATACAAAGACGAGGCCATGTTGAGACTGGTAGAAGGGGCAGAAGTGCAAAGAAGTCTGACTCCAAACCCACAGGGAGTGGTTGAGCATCGAGAGAAACACCTTGGAGGTGGGAGGTCCACCCTGAAAAGTGAGGGGTCCCAGCTCCACACCAGGATCCCTAGCCCAGGGTCCAGTGCCAGGAAGAGGAGTCTCCACAACATCTAGCTGTGAAAATCAGCGACTATTCTGCCCATCCCAGTAAGACAGAAGGCATCCGGAAACCCAGATGTCCTCTTAAAGGGCCCTCACACAGACTCATTTGCTTGCAAGCAATCACTCTGGGCTCTGGTGGAGGGGTGGCAACTCAAGAGGTTCCAGAGACATACAGGAAAAGACTGAGTTATGTGACTTCAGGGCACAGACTAGAGGGATAGCTGCCATTATCCCCGTGTGGAGCCAGCCTCATGTATAGCCTACAGGTGGTTGCCATCTTTCCTGTGTTGAGCCTTCCTCCACATGGCCCAATCTGAGACTGCATTGGCCTGCCTCATGTTGATGACTCCCTGGGACCCCGCCCTGCCCAGCTCACACAACATCACAGGGGATGGGGTGACACTCTCTCTACCTGGGCAGCCAGCCCTGCACACTACAGGAGGCTTTTCCAGCAGCTGTAGTCCTGCAGCAACATGTGCAGCAGCCTGGGAAACTTTCAGTGGCAGGCAGGCAGTCCCAGCTTGTGCTACAGTCTTCCTTGGGCAGCTTTTGGGGATCTGTGGGCCCGAGGAAAGTGGTGACTGGATAAGGTATTCTCTGGGTGTTTTGCAGAGTGGCCACACCACTGGTGCAGGAAGTGAATCTGCATTAATTTTGTGAACGCCATTTGCTCCAACCTGGCAACTATCTGGGATCCCGCCCTGCCAAACTTGAGTGGTATTACTGGGGCACTGTCAGCATCAAGACAACCAGCCCAGCCCCACACACCTAAGGAGGTTCTTCAGCAGCTGAGCTTTACAGGCAGCTGGCAGGTGGCAACAGGCCTAGGGGTGCCCTGGGCCTTTTGCTAAGATGACCCAGGCCCAATACTGATGGCAGCCAGCCTCAGTTCACAGCAAGGCCACCCATACACACTTCCATGTCTAGCATAGGCAGCAACCAATCACATATAACTTTGTAGCTCCTACCAGGTAGCCCTGGGCCAGTCACAAACAATGGCTGAACTTGGCCTGCATAGAAGATTCTCCCAAAAGGCACCAGAAACAACACACCCAGACGTTGACTTCAGACCAAAACAGAGCACCACCCACTTAGCCCCATAAGCAGCACACCCAAAAAGTGGTCTCAATAGGCACAAAAGCCTCCTGGGGTAAATCCCTTTCTGAGGGGTCAGCCCTTACACAGCAGCTCATACTATGTGGGCATAACCAGCTTTCACAGCCTGTCAGTCTGAGAGTCAATCCCACTTGCTGACGTGCCAAAAGCAATCAAGGCCCGACTGCAACAGGAAATCACACAAAACCCACACAAGGGACACTCCTGGAACACGTGGCACACGTGATCAGAGAGACCGCACCACTGCACCTACTACATAAGACCACTTGACAAATACTGAGAGACATAAGAGGTCTACCAAATACATAGAAACAAACACAGAGAAACAACCAAAATGAGGGGGAACAAAACTCCAGAAAAAGAACTAAATGAAATGGAGGCAAGCAACCTACCAGAGACAGAGTTCAAAACACTGGTTGTAAGAATGCTTAAGGAACTTAGTGAGAACTTCAACAAAGAGGTATTAAGCATAAAGAAGGAGACAGAGACCATAAAATAGAACCAGACAGAAATAAAGAATACAATAACTGAAATGAAGAATGCAATAGAAGGAATCAACAGTGGATTAGATAAAGCAGATGATTGAATCAGTGATTTAGAAGATGAAGTAGAGCCGGCCTAGTGCCGCGGTGGTTAAGAGCTGGCCTGGGACGCCAGCGGCTCTGGTTCAGATCCCACATATGAGGGCCAGTGACACTGCCCTCTAAAAAAACAAAAAAAATGCAGTAGCAGAAAACACCCAACTGGAACAACAAAAAGAAAAAAGAATTAAAAAAAACAAAGATAGTTTGGCCCTGCCGAGTGGTGCATTGGTTAAGAGTTGGCTTGGGATGCCAGCTCTGAGCAGCAGGGCCCCAATTTGGATCCCACATGTGGGCCAGTGACTCTGTGCCCTCTACAGCTAAGATGGTGGACAACAGCTCGACCTGGAGCTGGGCTGCCATGAGTCGCCAGAGACAATGTAAGCTGCAGCGGGGCAACAGTGAGCTGCTGTGAGCTACTGTGAGTCGCTGACAGCCAAGCGTGAGCAACCGGCAGCTGCTGTGAGCGGCTGTGAGCAGCCGACCAATGGCCGGCAAACAACTGCCTCACACGGCAAAAGCGCAATGATAATACCAACACGGGCCGGTGAAGCGATGTCCTCCACAACTAGACTGAAGAATAAAAGGACAGCAACTTGTCTGTTCCCCTCCCCCAATTTCCCAATAAAACCTTTAAAAAAATGAAATTATTAAAACAAAAAAACAAAGATAGTTAAGGGACCTCTAGAACATCAAGCATAACAATATTTGCATGATAGGGGTACCAGAAGAAGAAGACAGTGAGCAAGAGACTGAGAACCTATTGAACAAATAATGCTGGAAAAGTTTCCTAACCTGGCAAAGGAAATAAACATATAAAAGCAGGAGGCACAAAGAGTCCCAAACAGAATGAACCCAAAGAGGCCCACACCAAGACACGTCATAATTAAAATGGCAAAGGATAAAGATGACGAGATAATCCTAAAAGCAGCAAGAGAAAGACAACTATTAACTACCTACAAGGGAGTTCCTGTAAGACTGTCTGGTGATTTCTCAACAGAAACTTTGCAGTCCAGAAGGGATTGGCAGGAAATATTCAAAGCGATGAAAAGCAAGGACCTACAATCAAGACTACTCTACCTAGCAAAGTTATTTAAAATTGAAAGAGAGATAAAGAGCTCCCCAGACAAGGAAATGTTAAAGGAATTCATTACCACCAACCCAGTATTACAAGAAATGTTAAAGGGGGCTGGCTGGATGGGTCAGTTGGTTAGAACGTGAGCTCTGAGCAACAGGGTCACTGGTTCAATTCCGACATGGGCCAGTGAGCTGCACCTGAGCTGAGCTGCCGCTGAGCTGCCAACGGGTGGCTGGATGGTTCAGCTGATAAGCGTGCATACTCTTAATAACAAGGTTTCTGGTTTGACTCCCACATGGGATGGTGGGCTGCACCCTCTGGCAACTGAAATTGAACATGGCACCTTGAGCTGAGCAACTGCAAGCTGCCGACACGTGGCCAGATGGCTCAGTTGGTTAGAGCACGTGCTCTTAACAACAAGGTTGCCAGTTTGATTCCCGCATGGTATGGTAAGCTGCACCCTCCCCACCAACAACTAGATTTAAAGCAGCGACTGGACTTGGAGCTGAGCTGCACCCTCCACAACTAAGACTGAAGGACAATGACTTGACTTGGAGCTGATGGGTCCTGGAAAAACACAATGTTCTCTTCCCCAATTCTCCAATAAAATCTAAAAAAAAAAAAAGAAAGAAAGAAAGAAAAGAAATGTTAAGTTACCTTTTTTAAGAAGAAGAATAGGGAAAAGATTAAAAATATGAATAATATTATGGCAACAAATACTTGCCTATCAATAGTCACTTTAAATGTAAATAGATTAAATGCTCCAATCAAAAGATATAGGGTAGGGCTGGCCAAGTGGCACGTTGGTTAAGAGCTGGCTTGGGAGGGCCAGGGGCCCCAGTTAGGATCCCACATATGAGGGCCAGTGATACTGCCCTCTACAGCTAAGATGGTGAACAACAGCTCCATCTGGAGCTGGGCTGCTGTGAGTCCCCAGGACGGCATAGCTGCAGCCCCTGTTGCAGTGGGCTGCCATAGACTACAGTGAGTGGCCGGCAGCCAGTGTGAGCTGCCAAGAGCCACTGTGAGCAGCCGTCCAGAGGCTGACGACCAATCTGCCTCATCCGGGAAGAGCGCAATGATAATACCAACAAGGGCCAGTGAAGCGACGTCCTCCACATCTAGACTGAAGAACAAAAGGACAGCAACTTGTCTGTTCCCCTTCCCCGATTCCCCAACGCTGTTCCCCTCCCCCAATTCCCCAATTAAAAAAAAAATCTTGGAAAAAAAAAAGGTAAGTACAAATTGGTAGTCACAATATAGTCATGGGGAAATAAAATACAGTATGGGGAATATAATCAATAATGTTGTAAAGATTATGTAGGGTGCCAGGTGAGTGCTGGGCCTATCAGAGAGACCACTTCATAGACTGTGTAGATGCCGGACCACTGCACTATACACCTGAAGCCGAAGTAGAATAATATTGAATGTCAACTATAATTAAATATTATATATATGGAGATGACAAAAAATGTATACACCCTTTAAGAAAGGAAAAAAACTGTATTAAAACTGTAATACTCAATATATACTGATAACAAAAAATGAATACAAGTCACGTTTGACTTCTGCAATAACAAAATTATGCACTAGCATAATTTTAATATCTTCTTACTTTATTAAAATGTGTATACATTTTTTGGCACCCTCTATATACATACCACGAGTGCAAAATAAATGTATACAAGTGAACACTTTGGTCAACTTTGTTCAAACAGTAGTTCACCATAATCAGAAGTGTCTGGATGCTAATGGTCACAGTTTTTTCCTTTCTTAAAATGTGTATACATTTTTGGCACCCGCTGTATATATATTTTTTCACTGGATGTGAAGTACAGCATAGGGAATATAGTCAATGATATTGTAACAGCTATATACAATGTAAGAAGGGTAGTAGATTTGGGGGGGTTATCAGTTTTTGAGGTGTGTAAATGTCTAACTATTACATTGCTTTGTATACCTGAAACTAATTTTTTAAAAGAGAAAAGAAAAAGAAATAAAAGGTATTCAAATTGGAAAGGAAGAAGTAAAACTGTCATTATTTGCAGATGACATGATACTATATAGAGAGAACCCCAAAGATTCCACCAAAAAACTATTAGAACTGATAAATGAATTTAGTAAAGTAATAGGATATAAAATTAATATTCATAAATCAGTTGCACTTTTATACACCAGTAATGAACTATCAGAAAGAGAAATTAAGAAGTTTCATTTATAATTGCATCAAAAAAATAAAATATGTAGGAATAAACTTAACCAAGGAAGTAAAAGAACTATACTCAGAAAATTATAAGATATTGAAGAGAGAAACTGAAGAAAATACAAACAAATGGAAGCATATACCATGCTCATGGATAGGAAGAATTATTAGTTAAAAAGTCTATGCTACCCAAAGCAATTTATAGATTCAGTGCAATCCCTATAAACAGAATTCTTCACAGAACTAGAACAAATAATCCTAAAATTTATATGGAACCATGAAAGACCCCGAATAGCCATGGCAATCTTGAGAAAGAAGAAGGAAGTTGGAGGTATCATGGTACCTGATATTAAACTATAATAAAGGCTATAGTGACCAAAACAGCATGTCATTAGCATAAAAACAGACACATAGATCAATGGAACTGAATAGTGAGCACAGTAGTAAATCTATGTCTATATGGTCATTTAACCTATGGCAAAGGAAGCAAGAATATACATGGGATAAAGACAGTCTTTTCAATAAATGGTGCTGCAAAAACTGGACAGATATACGAAAAAAAAAAAAGAAACTGGATCGCCTTCTTACTCCATATACAAGAATAAACTCAAAATGGATTAAACACTATAATGTAAGACTTGAAACTATAAAACTCCTAGAAGAAAATGGCAGTAAACTCCCTGACATTACCCTTAGTAATATTTTTTTCTGATACATCTCCTTGGGCAAGGGAAACAAAAGAAAAAATAAATATATGGGATTACATCAAACTATAATGTTTTTGCACATCAAAGAAAACTACCAACAAAATGAAGAGACATCCTACTGAATGAGAGAACCAATGATACATCTGGTAAGGATTTTACATCCAAAATTTATAAGAACTCATACAAGTCAACACCAAAAAAACCCAAACAATCCAATTAAAAAAATGATGAGAGGACCTGAATAGACATTTCTCCAAAGAAGACATACAGATGGCTAACAGACACATGAAAACATGCTCAACACCACTAATCATCAGAGAAATGCAAATTAAAACCACCATGAAATACCACCTCACACCTGTCAAACTAGATATCATCAATAAATCAAAAAACAACAAGTTTGGTGAGGATGTGAAGGAAAGGGAAACCTCTTACACTGTTGGTGGGGCTGCAAATTTGGTGCAGCCATATGGAAAGCAGTTTGGAAGTTCTTCAAAATATTAAAAATAGAACTGCCTTATGACTCAGCAATTCCACATCTGAGTATTTAACCAAAGAAATCCAAAACTCCAATTCAAAAAGATATATGTGTCCTTATGTTTACTGCAGCACTATTCACAATAGTCAAGATATTGGAAGCAAACAAAACGTCCATCAATAGCCCATTGGATAAAGAAGAAATGGTATATATATACAATGGAAAATTACTGGGCCACAAAAAAAAAATCTCTCCTTTTTTTTTTTAAGAAATTTTATTGAGTAACTGTTTTTCCAGGACCCATCAGCTCCAAGTCAAGTAGTTGTCTTCAATCTAGTTGTGGAGCATGCAGCCCATGTGGGAATCGAACCAGCAACCTTGGTGTTATAAGCCTGTGCTCTAACCACCTGCGCCAACTGGCAGCCCCAAAAGGATGAAATCTTACCATTTATGACAACATGGATGGACCTAGAAGCTATTATGCTAAGTGAAATAAGTCAGACTGAGAAAGACAAATACCACATAATCTCACTTATATGTGAAATATAAAAAACAAAATAAGCAAACAAACAAAACAGAAACAGAACCATAATACAGAGAACAAATTTATGGTTACCAGATGGGAGGGGTGTGTGGGGCTGGGTGAAAAAGGTGAAGGGATTAAGAAATATTATACAAATTGATAGTTATAAAATAGTCACGGGGATGTAAAGTACAGTATGGGGAATATAGTCAATATCTTAAAAACTAAGTATAGTGTCAGGTGGGCATTAGACTTATCAGGGGGATCACTTCATAAATTATGTAAATGTTTAACCACTATCCTGTACCACTGAAACTAATACAAAATAATATTGAATGTCATCTATAATTGAAAAAGTAGTTTAATTTCAGTTGGCATACAATATTATATTAGTTTCAGGTATACAATATAGTGATTAGACATTTCTATAATGTCTATCCATTGATGAACATCTCCAAATCTTGGCTATTGTAAATAATGCGGCAGTGAACATACAGAGGCACAAGTCCCTTTCACATAGTGTTTTGGGGTTGCATTTTCTAGAATTTTCAAAATTTGAATCATACAATATGTAATTTGGGACAGAGGTTGGCTTCTTGATTCAATGTAGGGATGCACTAATTTTGTTTATCCATTCACCCATTCATGGACATTTGCATTTTATCCTATTGTGGGCTATTTACATGTGTGCAGAAGTCTTTCATTTATCTTGGGTCGAGTTCCACCTAGGAGTGGAATGGACAGATCATTTGCTAGGTACCTGTTTCAGTTTTTAAAGGAAGTGTTACACTTTTTTCCAAAGCGGTTGTTACTTTACATTCTCACTAGCAGTGTATGCGAGTTTTAGTTGCTCCACATCCTCAAAAATGCTGGTAGGGACAATCTTTTTAATTTTTAGCTATTCTAATGAATGTGAGTTTATGTTTTTGACTATTTTGTTTTTGACTATTAAGGCTTTTTCCGTTTTACTGAATTGTAACTTAATTTTATTTTATTAGCACAACAGAAGGTCTACCCTTTTAAGCAGAATAGTATTCATTACATGTATACACCATACTTTCATCTATTTATCTGTCAATGGACATTTAGGTTGTTTCCACTATTATAAATAGTAATGCAATGACCACAGGAATGCTAATTTCTTTTTGAAATCTTGATTTCAATTTTTTTGGGCAAATACTCAGAAATGGGATTGCTGGGTCATACCGTAGTTCTAGTTTTAATTTTTTGAGGAACCTCCATACTGTTTTCCACAGTGGCTGCACCATTTCATATTCCCACCAACAGTGTGCAAAGTGTTCCAGTTTCTCAACCTTCTCATCCTTTGTCTTTTCTTTTATAATAGGCGTTCTAACAGATGTGAGGTAATATCTCATTGTGATTTTGATTTGCCTTCCCATGTTGATTGGTGACTTTGAGCATTTTTTCATATACCTGGTGGCCGTTTTTATGTCTTACTTGAAGAAATGTCCATTCAAGTCTTTAGCCCATTTTAAAATCATGTTATCATTTATTTTTAATGAGTTGTAGGAGTTCCTTGTATATTTTGGGTACTTATACAATGCACAGTTTTGAAATATTTTCTCTCATTCTGTAGTTTGTCTTTTCATTCTATTTATTGTTTCCTTTGCTGTACAGAAGGGTTGGTTTTTTTGTTTGTTTGTGTGTTTGTTTGTTTGTTTGTTTCTTTGTGGGTTTTTTTTTTAGTTTGATGTAGTCCCACTTGTTGATTTTTGTTTTTGTTTCCTGTGCTTTTGGTGTCAAGTCCATTAAATCATTGCCAAAACCAATGTCATTTAACTTTACCCCTATGTTTTTTTTCTAGGAGTTTTACAGTTTGGGATCTTATGTTTGGGGTCTCTTTAATCCATTTTGAGCTGATTTATGTGTATGTGTAAAATAAGTGCAATTTCATTCTTTTGCATATGGGTATCCAGGTTTTCCAACATCATTTGTTAAAGAGACTATCCTTTCCCACTATGTATTCTTGGCTCCTTTGTCAAGATCAGCTAACTGAATATGCATGAATTTATTTCTGGACTCTCTATTCCATTGATGTTTGACACTTAAGTTTGTGAACTCGTCCTAGAAAAAGTGCTAAATACCTCATTGCTGAATATCACTACGGTCACCTTTGAAGTACTTCCCTTGGGAAGCTATGCACCGATGGCAGCTCCTAGTCCACCCTTCAAAGCAATTTTGAAACTCTTTTCCTGGAATGGCCATCAGAGCTGTTGTCGTATTACCCTTGATGTCCTGAATGTCCTGAATGTCATCAAAATGTTTTCCTTTCAATATTTCCCTTATCTTCAGATAAAAAAAGAAGTCAGGAGGGGCCAAATCAGGTGAGTAGGGAGGGTGTTCCCATACAGTTATTTGTTTACTGGCTAAAAACTCCCTCACAGACAGCGCTGCGTGAGCTGGTGTTTTATCGTGATTCAAGAGCCATGAATTGTTGGCAAAAAGTCAGGTCATTTTCGTCTAACTTTTTCATGCAGCCTTTTCAGCACTCCCAAATAATAAATTGGTTAACTGTTTGTCCAGTTGGTACAAATTCATAATGAATAATCCCTTTGATATAAAAAATGTTAACAACATCGGGGTTTTTTTGTAATTTTTTTTTAAGTTGGGGAATTGGTGGAGTGGAACAGCATTGGGGAATCAGGGAAGGGGACAGACAAGTTGGTGTCCTTTTGTTCTTAAGTGTAGTTGTAGAGGTTGTTGCTTCACTGGCCCATGTTGGTATCATCATTGCGCTCTTCCCAGATGAGGCAGATCAGTCACAGGCCACTGGAAGGCTGCTCATGTTTTATCACCAGTGATAACATGGCCCAAAACATCATCTTCCTTCTCCAAAAAGGCCTTAGCAAAATTCGACTCTGCTTTGCTTTTGTCCACCAGTGAGCTCCTTCGGGACCATTTTGCACACACCTTTCTCATTCCAAGATTTTTAGTTGACATTTTCCTAACTGTTTCTCTATTGATGTTGTTGACTTGGTCTGCTATGCTTCTCACAGTCAGCTAACAATTTTGACGCACAATTCGATGAATTTTTGCAGTTTTTCATCCGTTCTGCTCATTACTAGCCGCGCTGACCTCCCTTCATCAGTGGTGCATTCTCTCCTCTCAGAAAAACATTTAATCCATTAGTACACTGCTGTTTTCTTCATGGCATTATCCCCATAAACTTGGACTAACATGTTCCTGATTTCATTTCCACTCTTGCCAAGTGTAACAAGAAATTTAATGTTTGTTCATTGCTCCAATTCAAGCTCAGACATTCTCACAACAGCATACAAAAACACCCAAAAAGAATAATGAACACTATTCAGCAAAACACTGCCACACATCAACATGAACACTCCTTTGAGACACTGATATACCAAGGTTATAAAACCTTATCGAGGGCCGGCCGAGTGGCGCATTGGTTAAGCGCTGGTTTTGGGATGCCAGCGGCCCCGGTTCGGATCCCACATGAGGGCCAGTGACACTGCCCTCTACAGCTAACAACAGCTCCACCTGGAGCTGGGCTGTGCGAGCCCCGGTGATGGTGTGGGCTGCAGCCCCTGCTGCAGTGGGCTGCCATAGGCTGCAGTGAGTGGCCCGCAGCCAGCGTGAGCGGCTGGCAGCCAAGCGTCAGCTGCCAATAGCTGCGATGAGCGACATCCAGAGGCCAGCGACGGATCTGCCTCATCCGGGAAGAGCGCAATGACGATACCAACAGTGAAGCAACATCCTCCGCAACTAAACTGAAGAACAAGAAGACAGCAACTTGTCTGTTCCCCTTCCCCGATTCCCCAACGCTGTTCCCCTCCACCAATTCCCCAATAAAATCTTTAAAAAAAAAAAAAAAAAAAAAAACCTTATCGAGCTGTTTGTACAGTGCTACCAATGTAAGCACAATGTGGCAAGTTTGCGAACTTAATTGTCATCTCATGTGTCTGTCTTTATGTTGATACCATACTGCTTTGACCATTATAGTTTTGTGATATACAGTCAACACCACATAATGATGTTTTGCCCAATGATGGGCCACATATATGATAGTGGTCTTATAAGGTCATAATGGAGCTGAAAAATTTATCACCTAGCAATGTTGTGGCCATGGTAACATCATAGCACAATATATTACTCATGAGTTTGTGGTGATGCTGGTGTAAATACACCTACTATGCTGCCAGTTGTATGAACGTATAGCACCTAGAATTATGTACAGTACATAATACATGATAATGATAATAAATGACTGTTACTGGTTTATGTTTTTGCTATACTATACTTTTATCATTATTTTAGAATGTATTCTTTCTAATTATAAAAAAATAGTTTTCTGTAAAACAGGCAACACCCTCAAACATCTCGTGTTTACCACATCTCCTGATTGCATCATTTTCTTTTGTGCTTGATTTAATACCATGCTGTTGTATAAACTTAGTGTAGCCTAAGTGTACAGTGTTTATAAAGTCTACAGCAGTGTACAGCAATGTCCTAGACCTTCACATTCACTCCTCACTCACTCGCTCGCTCACCCAGAACAACTTCCAGTCCTGCAAGCTCCATTCATGGTAAGTGCCCTATGCTGCTATGTCATTTTTTATATTTTATACTGTATTTTTACTGTATTTTCTATGTTTAGGTATGTCTAGATACACAAATACCTACCATTGTGTTACAATTGCCTACAGTATTCAGTACAGTAACATGCTGTACAGGCTTGTAACCTGGGAGCAACAGGCTATACCATACAGCTTAGGTGTGTGGTAAGCTGAACCATCTAGGTGTGTGTGAGTGCACTCTATGGAAGTGCCTAACAAAGCTTTTCTCAGAACATATCCCATTATTAAGTGATGCATGATTACAGTTTGAAATTAGGAAGTTTGATGCTTCCAGCTTTGTTCTTTCTCAAGATTGCAGTTCTGTATAAATTTTAGTTTTTTTTCTATTTCTGTGAAAAACAAAATTAAAAAAAGATATAGTCCCACTTGTTTATTTTTGGTTTTCTTGACTTTGCTTTTGGTGTCAAATAAAAAAAAATCAAGCAGCTTATTGCCTATGTTTTTTTCTAGTTTTATGGTTTTGGGTCTTAAGCTCAAGTCTTCCATCCACTTGGAGTTGATTTTTGTGTACAAATTTTTCACCTCTTTGGTTAAATTTAGTCAACATATACCTCAAAGAGACAGAGAAAGAATTTACAAATTCTTCATGACCAGTTAGCTCATTTGGTTAGAGCGTGGAGCTGATAACACCAAAGTTGCTGGTTCAATCCCCACATGGGCCACTGTGAGCTGCACCGTCCCTAAAAGAGTCAACTATGCCAATGTAGCATGAAAGCAATGTGTAACCAATAACCATGGCTGTTCCCCAATAAAGTTTTAAAACAAAAGGTGCTGAGAGAAAGGAGGATCTTTTCCCTTTTTGTACCAAGCAAAATTAATTTCTTTTTCTTTTTCAATTTCCATTTACTCTTACAGTTGTTACAACATGAAAGAAGTCATGTATCACATCAAATGCAAAATTCACCTGAGGGGCAGTGGCAGGTTTAGCAAGACAAGAGAAATAGACCAAGGAAGTGATTTTTTTTTTCCAGTTAGGCTTTAGAGGATGTGTAACATGGGTGTAGAGAGCCCAGGCAGAGGGCTGATGTTCACAAACTATAAACCTGGACTTCACCCTGTCTCTTTCTACTTCCTTCCTCTACTTTCTTCCTCTATTCTGTAGCTACTTTCCTTTTGCTTCTGTTCTTCATTTCTCTTTCACCCTCTTCTTTTCTTTCCTCTTCTCTCTTTTTCTTAATCTCTTTCCTTATCCCATACTAGCAGAATTTGAACAGCTTTCAAAATTGGTTCTTTGTTGACTGAAATTGACTTTAGACCCAACGAGAATAATTTAGAAATTAAATGAGCATAAGCTAGTTCAAGTCTCTGCAACTAAACGAGCAATGCTTTTTTTATTCTAGAGTCACCAACAGTTGATTTATATTTTATTTTATTTTATTTTTTGCAATGAGCCAGTAGTCACTTGCAATTGATGTTTTAAATCTTGTAACCTGGTTTCACACACACACACAAAAAAAAATTGGGCAAAAATCTTACTTCCTGTAAGAGGAAATCAGACTTGACAAAGAAGTAAAATCACATGTTGATAAATGCAGATACATTTTAGTATCAAATAGGACAGTGTTGAGGGCCGTGTAGCCCAATATTGAGGGGCATGCAGGTTGACTTTAGTGGGCTTGGTGAATCTGAAAGTACTGTTGATTAGACATGTGTTCCTCAAATTTGTATTCCCTTGAAGCCTGTGTTTTTATTACAAAATGTATGTTTTGTTAAGGTTTGTGATAAGTCTTGAGAGAACTTTAGGTACAGTTAAGCCAAAATTAAATATCAAAAGTGAGATTCTCTTTAGTATTCACACCCAGGATTACAGATTATGTAGAAACTGAGTCTGGATCATAAAGAGATTATCATAGATGGGATTATAGAAAAGGTCACAGTGTGCCCTAAGGAGAACAATTATAGGGACTAAAGGTCTTAAAAGAAAAATACATCAAGACCATGTGGAACTTAAATTTGTAATTGGATAATGGTCAAAAGTCCCTATAAAAAGGACATGTTATTGTAATAAAATGTGACACTTTTCTCTTTAACTCCCCCGGTGTCTCCACTGTCTCCCTTCCTTATTTTCCTCCCTCATTTTCTGTCTTTTACTGCAACAAACAGTTTCTGTCTTTCATTAACCGCCGACGCCGTGTCCACCTTCTTGAACCCTGGTCAGCGGAGGCTGGTCCCCCGCAGGACAGTAAATGTTAGGCCATGTAGGAAAGAGCCATAAATTATAAAAGGACAAAACACTGAAACAAAAAATTATACTAGACATTAACCCTAGCCTCCTCCCACCAAAATCTTCCCGTAGGAAATAGTCTTTTAAATAACTCCTGGGTCATTGTATTTAGAAATTAAGGACATTAAGATGTTTCAAATTCAGTATATTTTATGTGGCATATCTTAGAAGCTCCAGTAGGACAATTACAGTGCAGAACTCCAGGTTTTGATGTTTGGAGGAAAGTCCATGCTTCCTTCTGCAGACAAAGAGATCTGACATTTGGAAAGAGGCTCCTGGCTTGTTATTGTGCCCCCAGGGGAGCCTGGCTACCTGGTGCACTGGATTAATCTTTGTGTCCCCCCCCAAATTTCATATGTTGAAATCCTAATCCCAGTGTGCAGGTGTCTGAAGCTGAGGCCTTTGGGAGGTAATTATTTCATGAGGGTGGAGCTCTCATGAGTGGGATTAGTGGTTTTATTCATCAGGATTCTCTAGAGAAACTGAATCCATAAGATGATAGAAGATAGATGATAGATAGATGATGATAGATAGATAGATAGATAGATAGATAGATAGATAGATAGATAGATGATGTTATGAGGAATTGGTTCATACAATTACGGAAGATCAGAAGTCTCATGAGTTGTCTGCAAGCTGGAGGCCCAGAACAGCTGGTGGGGTAGTTCTAGTCCAAACTTCAGGCCGAAGAACAGGGGGCCTATGGTATAAGTTCCAGTCTGAGTTTGAAGGCTGGAGAACAGGCAGGCCAATGTCCAAGGGTGGAGAAGATGGATGTCCCAGCTGAAGCAGAGAGCAAATTCCTCCTTCCTCCACCTTTTTGTTTCATTCAGGCCCTCAAAGGATTGGAAGAAGCCCACTTACATGGTGAGGGCCATCATTGCACTGATCGTATGCAGTTCTCTTTTGGAAACTCCCTCACAGAGACACCCCAAAATAACGTTTTATCAGCTATCTGGGCATCCCTTAGTCCAGTGAAGTTGAACAGAAGATTAACCATCACAGTGCCAGAACTACTTATCTCTCCAGCAGCCGTGTGACGATACAATGACAAGTGTGCAGCCCAGAAGAGGGCCCTCCCTAGAACCCGATCATACACGCACTGCGATCTTGGACTTCCAGGCTCCAAACTGTGAGAAATAAATTTGTTGATGATAAGCCATGATATTCTGTTATAGAACTCCAAACTGAGAAACACACCTGGCCAGGGACACAAAGAATATTACGACCTGAACTGCATATCAGATACTATGCACTGTCTGAGCATATCAAAGCATAACATTGCACAGCATGCACAGCAGCATCCATCATCCATGAAACAGGCATGCATGGGATCAGGCTCAAGCCAGAATAGGGGCTCAGATGAACGTCCCAGGAGAGGGCTTAGATGCCCAGGACACCTACTCTTCCAGCCCCTGCTTCCACCCACATCTATGGGCTCATGGGGATGCCAGGTGATCTGTTTACAGAGCAGAGAAAGTGCAGACCAGGTTTAAGTGAGTATGCGTGAGGAATCCCATCACATTCTACTGGCGTGGAGGCCACGACGGCCCCTGGCCATTTTGTGCTCCTTCTGCTGCTGAAACAGGCCAAGAACAGGGTCGCTCTGCTGATTCCCAGAAGGAACTTGACTACCAGAGTAGGAGTTCAGGTAGCTGGGACCAGGGGGACAATGTTTGGAAGCCAGGAGATTCATTGGGGGTACAACTCATCTCATTGGACAGTGACCCTATACAATGGACAACTACAAAACTCAATAGAGTCAAGACCATCAAACACTCATCCCCAAAAGAATGAAGATTTGCATCACACAAAAATTGTCAAGAGCAGGTGTGGGCAGGTGGTGAGAGAATATGGAACTGGTGATGAAAGAAGGCAGCTCTGACTACCACCAGCTGCACTGCCAGACCTTTGAAGTATTGTTTTATGTTCCCTCTCCCTTTTTTCTTGCTGTGGTATGTGAAGAGCTGGTCCTCTGACACTAGAAGTATGGCTGTATTGTCATTAACACCATGTTACTAGGATGAAAGCACAGATGGAAATTGTGTGTGTCTTCTACACACAGGACTCTGATTTCCATCTGGACAGAGGAAAAGGGTGGATGTGAGGAGGAAAGGGTTGGACTGAGCTGGGCATTCTGTTTCCTTTTCCAGATTCACATTCTCCCCCTGCTCTGTGCTGTGGGCGCAGATCTGAGGGGACTCCATCCATGGGATCTCCTGGCTTCCAGCTGGCTGCAGTCCATGGGAGACCAGAGGGCTGACACTGAGTGAGGCTGGGGAACTCATTCCCAAGCTCCCTCCCTGTAGTGTCAGTGAGGCCTGGATGGGCAGCCCAGCCTGAGATCAGCGCTCCTGTCAGGCAGCCCTCTCCACACCTCTGCACTGCCTCTCTCCAGGTTCCGGTGATGGTAGAGACTCCTCAGCCTTTCAGGCCTAGCATGATAACAGATCCCATGACATCAGCTTCAGGATACCCTCTTGTTTCTCTACGCACACAAAGTGACTCAAGTAGGTCACGTACGGTGAGCCACCCGTTTGCCCAGGACCCCTGACTGCTAAGTGGAAGCCTCTTTGGTCAAAGAGCACCTTCACCTCCCAGGTCATGGTGACGCCTGGACACCTTTGGCAGTAGCTCTGTGCAGGTTCTACTACCACCCAAGCTCGATGGGAGACGTGCACCAGGCAGGTGAAGAACGGGCCTGAGATGGTGAATCTCTCTCCAGATCCCCCCACCAGCCTCCATGCCAACTCTCTGGGTGTCCCACCCTCCCATCCCATACAGGAACCCCAGTACTAGGAGAGAAGATGATATCTTTATTCATCACACACACGTGGCCACTGCTTGCATGTCCACTTTCACACAGGGAAACTTCAACTGCTCACAGGCTCTTCCATAAGTTGTTATCAGGTCACAAGGTGTGTGGGTTGCGTGTGCATGAGAATTCATGGTGAAGATGGGAAAATAACTCAGTGTTTGGTTATGAGGTCAAGGGAATTATGAGGGAGTTTAGGGGGTCAGCAGGGACTAAGGTTCATGGGGAAATGGAGTTGGCAGGGAGAGCACCCCACACCAAAGGGCGAGGGACAGTCCCAGCCCCACCACCCAAGCCAGGAAGGGGGCAGGGACAGCTACAGCTCTGTCTTGGATGGGGGGCTCATTTTCATCCTCAGAGATCTCCAATGCGTAAAAGCCCCCAATATTGTTGGTATGGTTCAGCAAGGAGCTGGAACGTTGGGCCACACAGCCCTGAATGTTAAATATGGAGTTCAGCTTGCCTAAAAAGTAAAGATGAAATCAGACAGGACTCAAACTAGTGCACACTTCAATTCCTAAGACCCAGAGATTCCAGACCCTACCTCTCCCCACTCAGACCAGGAGATCAGGCTCATAGGCCCCGCCCCCAGCAGACCTAGGGTTCTGGTCCCCAGCCCCGCCTCAAGCCTATGAGTCAGGGCCTCAACCATCCTCCCACCTCAGGGCAGTGAATCCAGGCCCCCAACCCCTTCATCCTTGGGACTTGCCCTCAGCACTCACTTCCTCTGAGTTGCATGGAACCGCTGTAACAATGATTGGTGCCCTCAGAGCACGTGACAACGTCAGTACAGAATGCATGGAGTCCCACACACGCAGGACACTGCAGGTCTCCCGGGGCAGGGGCAGCTGGGGAGCAGAGAGAAGGTTGGGGTGCACAGCTCTGCTCCCAGCTGCAACCATCCTCCTTGAGCCCGAGTCTCGGTGTTCAACCTCTCCTCATGTCCCTGGCCCCCCAGCTCTCTGGGCTGCCATACCTGGATGAGGAAGGGAGTTCAACAGGATACTGCTACTCTGGGCCTTGTTGCAGTTGCTGGAGGAGCAGAAATGGGCATAGGAGGCAACGAGTACTCCGGGCGGCGCTGAGTGGATGGTCACAGCCTGGGAATCCTGGGTCTGGACCTTGCTGCAGCCACTATGAGTGACCTGGGTCCTGAGGGAGGAGAGTAAAGGCCAGACTGGGGAAGGGGGAAGCTCCAAGGCCGAACCCTGTGATTCTGGGATGCTCAGCAAGCATAGGGGGAATGCAGGATCCCTGAGAACCACGGCATAGGTCCTGGCAGGTGGGGCGAAGACTGGGGCCTGAGCCTGGGTCCTCCCCCAGCTCAGCCACCTCTCAGGTCTTGTCCAAATGTCACCCTCTCAGGGGAGCCTCCCACTTCCGGGTTTCAAATTGCAACCTTCACTTCACTCTCACTCTCTCCTTTCCCTGCTGAATTTCTCTCCATAGCTTATATCTTTCTGTCCATATCGTGCTCTTTTGTATTTGTTGTTTTCTGTGTCCCCACTGGCACGGAAAGCTGCAGGAAGGCAGATGCCAGGGATCCACTGGCACACAACCGGTGCCCAATGAGCCTTGAATGAAGACACTGAGGTCACTCTGCGCCAGCTCTGCTCTCAGCTCTTTGCGTGGATCATCGATTACGTCCTCATGACAACCCAGTAAAGTGGGTCAGCAGCTAGCACTGCTAGCACCTTGCCCCCAGTTTTCAGAAGGGGAAACCAAGGTGCAGAAAGAGGAATTTGGGTTAAGAACTCCAGGCATGGGAGACATCAGGCAGGAAAATCAGGGGACACAATCCAGGGCAGGCGACCCGGGCTCCAGCTCAGGGGTCCGGCCGTCTTGCCCTGCCACGCACCTACATCTATGAGCAGAAGTGTCTCCTGACACACCTCCCCCAAATCACAGATGATTCTCCTAGGTGCGTCCCATTGGATGGGTTTCTCAGTCAGGTTTTGCTGAGTCTGAAACAGGACCCCCTGTTGACAGGTCAGAAAAGCTGAGGAGAAAAAATTCACAAGGTCAGTGTTAGCCAGGGAAGCAGCCATGACTGTCCCTCCAGGTCCCGTGGTTGGGATGGTGATCATGTTCTTGAGTCAAACGCCAGGACCTGGGCACCCAGTCCCTCGATCTCAGGCTTAGAAGGGACGTTTGAAGTCTAAGTCTGACCCCCATTCTCCCCTGCTTCTGCCTCTGCAGGGAACTCTGAGGTAGGAGCTCCAAACCATGGGTCATGGGGGAGCCGGAGGGCTCTTCCTCGGTCTGAGCCCATCTCTACCTCCCCTGTTGGACCTCCAGTTACTCATCTGCATGACGAGGGAGTAGATGGACACCGTATATTCTTCTAACTGAAAAGCACTATGTTCCAAATAAAAATAGTGCAGCGCCTACTGTGTACCCAGCACTTACTACATGCCTGACTGTCGTGATTGCTTCCATGGATTAGCCCATTGAAGCCTCCCAAGGAGCTTCCTCATCAGGGTTACCTCATTTCCTACAGCAACTCCCCAGTTTAAGTGGTGTTATCCTCCCCCTCCCCATTTTCAAGATGTGAAACACAGGCAGAGGACACATGAAACAGCTTGCCCAATGTCCCATGGCTAGAATTAGCAGAGCTGGGCTCCTTGGGGTGAGTGGTGGGGAACACGGTGGTTGTTGACTATCCTTGGCTGCCTTGGCCTCTGAGGCCCTCAGCAGTCCAGTTAGAAAACCAGGATCCAAGAGCTTCTCTTAGGCCACACATGACCGCAGGGTTGTGTCCCATGCTGCAGAAACTCCTGCGCTGACCACATGGCATCCAGCACCTCGTGTAAACTTCACTGCAGCCCCACGAAGGAGGAGCACTCATTCCCCTGCATGGTAGGCCACATGGGCTCCTGCTGCCTTCCTTCCTGCTGGGCCCCTGCTCTCCCCACCCCCACCTTCCCCATCTTGGTCAGTGGCAGCTCCTTTCTTGGAATTGCTCAAGTTGAGAACATTACTGTCATCTTAACAATTCTCTCTGTCTTACACCCTGTGTTGCACCCATCAGGAAATCCTGGTGGCTTAAGCTGCAAAATACCTCCAGAACCAGACCACTCCTCGTCACCTCTGCTGCTTCCACCAGGGTCCCTTATCTCTCACCTTCTGAGTCTCCCTGGCCCCCTTCTCCCACCGCGTCCCTTGCTCCTACCTCCCCCTTACTCTATTCTCCACCCAGCAGCCAGAAGGATCCTCATAAAAGGTAAACCGATTCATGTCACTCTTCTGCTCAAAAGATTCCAGTAGGTCTCCATCCCACTCAGAATAAAATTTGAAGTCCTTAAATTGGTTCCAAAGGCCCTATGTGATGTGGCCACCCCTGTCTCTCCATCCACATGTCCTGCTCTCCTTGATTACACTGCTGGAACCATACACAACCTCTGGGCCCTTCCTTGAACACAAGTCAGGCACATACCCTCCCCAGGGCCTTTGCATGTGCTCCCCTCTTCCTGATTGTCTGGAAATTATGTTCTCCTCCCTGAATTTGGTCAAAAAGGCTCAAAGAGGTGGAGATCCTTTAAAATTGGTTCAGTGGCAGAGCCGCCACAATTCTGATTCAGACACTAAGCTTTTTTTTTTCCTAAGATTTTTAAATTTTATTTTATTTTATTCTTAGATTTTTTTAAATTGGGGCATTGGGGAGGGTAACAATATTGGGGAATTGGGGAAGGTGACCAGCTAAGTTGTTGTTCTTCAAAGTTTGTTGTGGAGGGCTCCAGTCGCCATCTGGCTTCCGGTCAGCAGCTCGTGGCCTCTAAGCTCAATGTGCTGTGTTCAATCTTAGTTGCAGGTGGGCGTAAACACCATCCCAGGCGGGAGTCAAACCGGAAGCCTTGTTGTTAAGAGTGCATACTCTTGGGCCAGCCAAGTGGCATGGTGGTTTGGGAAGCCAGCGGCTGGGGTTCGGGTCCCACATATGAGGGCCAGTGACACTGTCCTCAAAAAAAAAAAAAAAAAAAAAGTGCACACTCTGCCTACAGAGCCATCTGGGCTGCAGCTCAGCTCAAGGTGCTGAGTTCAGTCTTAGTTGTGGGTGGACATAGCCCACCATCCAACAGGCAATCTTGTTGTTACACCAGCTGAGCCAGCCAGTACGTGTTGGCAGCTCAGTAACAGCTCAGCTTGGGGCTCAGCATCACTGGCCCATGTGGGAATCGAACTGGCAGCCCTGTTGCTCAGAGCTCGTGTTCTTAAGCCAACTCGTAACCAACTGAGCCACTCGGCGGGCCCCCAGACACTAAGCTTTTAACTGCTGTGCTCTTCCTGGTTGTACAGACCCGCCACTTTCAATGGGATCACTGCCCAAGTCCTTAGGGGAGCAGTCAAGGCCGTTCACGTGCCAGCCCTTTGTTTTACTTCAATGAGCTCCTGCCATGGCCTGGTTTGGGCAATCTGTGCTCCTCCATCCAGTTGCCTCTCAACCCCATGCCTTTGCGAGAGCTGTCTGTCACCCTGGAACGCCCTTCTCTGCATGACATCTTGTTGTATCTCAGCTTCTGACTCCTAGTCTTGCTGATGCTCAGTAAATATTTGCTAAATTTCTGTACTGAAGCAGGGAGGGCAAATACATCCTCCAAGATCTGACTCCAGTGTTAAAGCTAACGGAAGAGGATTATGTATTAGGAATACTTATTTGTGGCGGAGTAGCTTGTTTTGTGTGGCAGGCATGCGGTTTGTGTAGCGTATGTGTATGGTATGTGGGTGAAGTGGGTATGTAGTGTGTGTGTGTGAGAATGGAGTGTGTGATACGGGTATATGTTTGTATGGTGTATGGCGGGGTGTGTGTGGTATGTGATGTGTGGTATGTGTGTATGTGATGTATGTGGTATGTGTTGTGCAGGTGTGGCATGATACTGTTCTGTGTTTTTGTGTTTTGTTTCTGTGTGGCGTATGGTCTGTCGTGTGTGATTTGTGTGGTGTATGTGGCATGAGATGTGTGGTTTGAGCCTGTGCGTTGTGTGGTCTGTGTGCTGTGTGTGGTTTGAGGTGTGTGTGGTGCATGAGATTTTGGTGTGTGTGGTATGTCAGGTATATAGAGGTGTGTGTGGCACACAATGTGTGGTGTGTATGTGGCATGGTGAGTATGTTTGTGTGTGTACTGTGTGCTTTGTGTCTCTGTGGTATGGTGTGTGGCATGGGTTAAGTCTGATTTGTTTCTGAAATGCCCTGTGGATGATGAATATTACCTAGTTCCAGAGATGAGAGCCAGATAATTAACCAGCATCAATCAAAAGGAGAGGCTCAGGGGCTGGCCAAGTGGTTCAGTTGGTTAAGAGAGCCAGCTCTGAGCAATAGGGTCGCCCGTTCAATTCCCACATGGGTCAGTGAGCTGCGCCTCAGCTGAGCTGCTGCTGAGCTGCCAACAGGTGGCAAGATGGCTTAGCTGGTGAGAGCACATGCTCCTAACAAGGTTGCCTGTTCAACTTCCTCATGAGATAGTGGGCTATGCCCACCTGCAACTAAGATTGAACACGGCACCTTGAGCTGAGCGGCCGCAAGCTGGCAACTGGACTTGGAGCTTAGCTAGCTGCGTCCTCCACAACTAGGATTGAAGGACAACAACTTGGCTGTTCCCCTTCCCCAATTCCCCAACGCTGTTCCCCTTCCCCAATTCCCCAATCAAATGTTAAAAAAAAAAAAAAAAAAAAAAAGCAGAGGCTCAGAGTGCCTCCGGGCCCAGCACCTTCCGTCACTTCCCGCCCTCAGGAGAAAGGCCAACCCCTCAGTGTGGCTTTGGGGACACTTGACGTGCACTAGGCCCCCACCTCCCTCTCCACCCCCACACCCATATCGAGTCCCAAGGGCACTTCCTGCCTCCTGGCCTTGCACCACTGTTCATTCTGCTGGGAACAGCTCTCCCTTCCTTGCCCCTACACACCTTGTCTACCTGGAAAATTGTAATCCGCCCCATTCCTGCCTGCACCCCGTCCTCCTGATGAGCCCTTCTCAGGCAGAGCTGAGGAATCCTTCTTGGAAACAGCAGGCTTGTTACCAGCCCCAAGCCTGTGCACATGCTGCTTCCCCTGCCTGTCAATGTCCTTTTCCTCTTCTACTAATACACTGCAGCTTCTCTTTAGGACATGGCTCTCAGGTCACCTCCTCTGTGAAGCCCTCCATGATGCCGCAGCTCAGGACATCACATCTTCCCCCAGGCGCTCCCCAGACCCTCTGCACCACAGCCCTGTGACCAACTGCATCTGTGACACTCCCCTTCCTGTCCTGGAGGCCCTCTAGGGCTGGGATGAGGTCTGAGTCCCCTGGGATCTCCCTGGGGGACCTTGGAATCCTACACAAACTTGCTTCTCATCCTGAGCCAGCCCTTGTGCTGCCTGAGGTTGGAAACCTTGGTTCCATGACGTCCAGGCCCTGTCCTCAGGCTCCCAGTCTAGTCAGAGAGTTCTGAGCCCACAGAGGAATGTGCTGAATTCACTCAATGTTCTCCTTGAGGCTTTAAGGACTGGGTGCCATGGGCCGATGAGGAAACTGAGGCCAGAACAGAAAAGCCTCTTCCCTCACTCCTCTGAGTCTCCAGTCCACTGTGCCACAGAGGTGTTCTCATTGAGACACTTTAGGCCACTCTCCGTCTGCAGGGGGGTTCCTGTCGGGCTAGGTTTCCGTGGGTAAGTGTGGACCCTGCGATGTTTCCACTTGGCTCTTTCTTTCCCCATCACAGCTGAAGCACCCTTAATTTTCTCTCTGATGTATCATGGCTGCTGGAGTGGACGAGGGGAGGTGGGAAATCCAGGGCTACCCAAATTAATGAGTGTAAAGAAATGGAATTGAAAGAAATGAGTCACTCCCAACAGTGGATGCCCCTGCACTCACTTCCACCCCCCAATGGATTAAGCAGAATGCAAAGCCACCAGCCCTCTGTGCCCCTCTGACCTTCCTCCCTGATCCCCGTTCCCCTCCCACTACACAGGTGACCCTAACTTCGTTGGCCAGTCCCGATGTCATTTAAAACACACCCCAGGGCCGGCAGAGTGGTGTGGTGGTTAAGTGCTGGTTTGGGAAGCCAGCGGCCGCGGTTCAGGTCCCATATATGAGGGCCAGTGACACTGCCCTTAAAAAAATAAATAAATAAAAAATTTCTAAAACACACCCCAGTGGGTTTCTGTCCTAGATGTCTGTCCTCTGGACCAGGTGCCCTCTCTCTCCCCTTCAGCTGGACACCCCACATTGGCACACTCACCCCAACGCACCTACTCGGAGAAGCCCTCACTTTATTCATAAGGCCAAGCCATTCACACTCAGGGTACATGACTTGACATTACAAAAAGGAAGGATCTGGGGCTGGCCGAGTGGCGCATTGGTTAAGCACTGGCTTGAGACGCCAGCGGTCCCGGTTCAGGTCCCACATATTAGGGCCAGTGACACTGTCCTCAAAAAACAAACAAACAAACAAACAAACAAAAACAACAAAGAGAAAGGATCTAGGGCACTTGGGGGAAAGCTGCACCTAATATCTTTCCCAGCAGGGTGTCATTAACCTCCAGTGCTGGTGGCACTGAGTAGTTTATTCCCTTAGAGGCTAATCTGGCAGTAACCCCTCCAAGTCCTTTGACCTAGAGTTCCATTTTGGGAAAAAATATGTATACATATACTCCTAAAGTGCTTACAGATGGGAGAGCTGTGATCTTTGGGAACTGTGAGCTTTGAGTAAAGAGGCTGAGATTCTAGACCGGCCATGATCTCTCTCTGATCTGAACCACAGACTTCCTGGCTCTTGCTTTCAATGGCCTCCTAAGGAAAGTGAGGCATGGTTTTCAGTCTTTTCACCACCAGCAAGAAGAAACAGAAAAGGACCAAGCCCAGTGCTGGCAGCACTGAGCCCATCTTAGAGTTAGCAGCCATCTTTCCTAGAAGCCACCTAAGCCACGTATATGAAACCACAGTGGTTTGACCTGAGAATGTCACTCGCCTACCCCATCCCTCATCAATAACGTCAGTTTGTCCACCAAAAGTCTTTCAAGGTAATTTCACTTGAGTCCCCTTGAAATGACAGTCATGTAGAAATGGAATGGACTCACTTGGTCACATGCTAGGTGCATGTTTGCTTGTTTAAGAAATAGCCAGACTGTGCAATCATCACTGTCTCCCCTCCCCGTCTCCCCCTAAATATGTATGTTTTGTGACTAAGGACCAGTTTGCATCCAGAGAGGAAAAACAATTTGTGAATCAATGAATCAGGGTTTTGTCCTATTTCTGTTACTATTTTGAGGAAAAACTTGTCATGGAAGCCTGTGCAGTTTAACAGAAACAGACTCAGATTGGGGGTCAGGAGCCCATTTCTGTTAGTTAATAGTTCCTCGATGTGGAGCAAGACATTCACCCCTTCTGGAACTCAGTTTCCCCAATGGGAATAGCACCGTAGACTTTGGTGCCGGTGAGGGTTCAGTTAGTGCATAATCATATGCATAGCTTTTTGTAAACTGAAAGACCATGCAAATAGCAGTTGTAACAATCATATTTTTTATACACTGATTACAGTATCAACGCAAAAATATTGGCTGAGTCTGTGGTCCCTGATGTAAGATGAGAAAAGCTTGGAAGTTCAAACACCTTTAAATTTATTCATGTATTTGGCACTGACAGTAGCCTAGATTATGAATTTGCTCCTTGGTACTTACTCCCTGCCATGTGAGCCTGTACCCAACAGATATTGGATCTTATTTTCTTTAAGGTATTAATTCTTGATCAATACTGAGGATGCATTTCCAATGAAAGGTGATTAATACAATTCGAGTCAGAGTACCACACTAATATGAGCTATTAATATGAGTTATATAACTGTACTGTAGGTCCAGACAAAAGAAGAAATAAACTGTCATTACAATTAGAAGTAGAAAATATGCTTAATAATTATTTTTTATATAACTTAGGAAAAGTTTATAAATTCCTTAGAGAAGCTTAGATTACATTATTATTATTTTATTTTAAAGTGTAAGCACCCACAATGTTCTTTGAGAAGCTGTAAGTCAGAGCAAAAGTCAGCAAAAAATTCTCTTTTTGGTATAAAATGAAAACAATTTAAGCTAATGGTGGTTATTTTTTATTTTATTTTAACTGCATTACAAACAAATATAAAAGTAATTCATACCTGAAAAAAAAGAAACAGCCAGACTGTGTTTCAAAGTGGCTGCACCCTTTTCCATTCCCACCAGCAATGTGTGCAGGTTCCAGTTTCTCCACTGCTTGCTATCGTCATTCTTTTCAGTGTCAACCATTCCAAGAGTTCTGTGGTGGCACCTTCTTGTCATTTGAGTTTGCATTTCTCTAGTGATGAAGGATACTGACCATCTTCCCACGTGCTTATTTGCCATCCGTGTACCTTCTTTGGCGAAATGTCTGTTCAAATCGCTTGCCCATTTCCGATTTTTGTCTTATTCAGTTGTAAGCATTTTGTATATTCTAGTTGCAAGTCCTTTGTTAAATTGACGTTTTGCAACATTTCCTCCAGAAATATAAGCGTACATCCACATAAAAGCATATGAAGGCCGGCCGGGTGGCTCAGTTCATTGAGAGCACAAGCTCTGAGAGGCAGGGTCACCTGTTCGATTCCCACATGCGCTAGTGAGCTGCGCCCTAGCTGAGCTGCCACTGAACTGCCAGCAGGTGATGGGATGGCTCAGCTGGTGAGAGCACGTGCTCCTAACAACAAGGTTGCCGGTTCAACTCCCATCTGGGATGGTGGGCTGCGTCCACTAGCAGCTGAAACTGGGCACGGCACCTTGAGCTGAGCTGCCGATGGGTGGCTGGATGGTGACTGGACTTGGAGCTGAGCTAGCTGCACCCTGAGATTGAGGGACAATGGCTTGGCAGTTCCCCTTACCCAATTCCCCAATAAAACCTTAAAAAAAAAGTTAAAAAAAAGCGTATGAAGATACATGAATGGTAACTTTATTTTCAATAGCCCCAACCTGGGAAACAAGGCAACCAAACCGTGGTAATCACATCATGGTACAGTACTGAGCCACAAATAGGAACGAGCTGTTGAGACAGGCAACAATCTGGACTTCAAAATAATGAGGCTGAGCATGATATTGTCAGGTTCATCCATGTCCTAGCATGTATCCGTACTTCATTGCTCTTTAGGACTGAATGATATTCCATTGAAGGTCTGTACCACAATTTGTTTATCCATTCATCCGTTGATGGACATATGGGCTGTTTTCACCTTTGGCGATTGTGAACAGTACTGCTATGAGCATGTGTCCTTGTATTTGTTTGAATACCAGTTTTCAAGCCTTTGGTGTATATACCTAGAGATGAAAGAAGCCAGACACAAAAAGCCACATAGTATATGATTCCTATTATATGACATATTCAGAGCAAGTAAATCCATAGAGACAGAAAGCAGCTTGGCAGTTTCTAGGGCTTAGGGAATGGTGAACAAACTCTTACTGGATACAGAGCTTTATTTGGGGGGATAAAAATGTTTTGAACTAGATAGAGGTATTGTTTGTACCCATTCTGATTGCACTAAATGTCATTGAATTGTTCACTTTAAAATGATTAATTTGATGTTATGTGAATTCTACCTCATTAAAGAATAATTAAGGGCCCGCCGAGTGGCGCCTTGGTTAAAACCTCGCTTGGAACGCCAGCGGTCCCGGTTCGGATCCCACATATGAGGCAGGTGGCAGGATGGTTCAGCTGGTGTAACAACAAGATTGCCTGTTCAACGGCGGGCTACACCCACCCGCAACTAAGACTGAACTCAGCACCTTGAGCTGAGCTGCCGCCCGGATGGTTCAGTGGATAGAGCGTGCTCTCTTAACAACAAGGCTGCTGGTTTGACTCCCGCATGGGATAGTGGCAGCGCCCACCCACAACTAAGACTGAACACAGCACCTTGAGCTTAGAGGCCATGAGCTGCCGATGGGGAAGCCAGATGGCTACTGGCACCCTCCACAACGAAGACTGAAGAACAACTTGGCTGGTCCCTTCCCCCAATTCCCCAATTTAAAAAATCCTAAAAAAAAACACACAAAAGAAAACAAGACCCTTAGAGCATTTGAGACCTTGCTTCCTGGCAATATCAATTTGGCTCAAATAAACTCTTATAAAAATTTAAAAAAAAGAAAAAAAACAAGACCCTTACATATGCCGCCTGTAGAAGCAGAACAGGGTTAATAAAAGTGAGCCTAGGGCCAGCCAAGTGGTGCAGTGGTTGAGCGCTGGCTTGGGAGGCCAGCGGCCCCGGTTGGGGTCCCACATATGAGGGCCAGTGACACTGCCCTCAAAAAAAACAAAAAAAGTGAGCCTGAAGGGGGACAGCCAAGGCCTGCATCCCCTCCCCAGGAGCCGTCCAGGCTCATCCCCTAGAAATAAATCAAAATGTCCAAACACTCCTAAAAAGAGGAGACAAAATCCAACTGGTACTAACTGGTTTCTCATACATACGCAAACTATTAAAACCTGTCCATTCGTTCAGCTCTAGCCTTATTATAATGCAATGAAAATAAAATGAACATTAAGACTTGCCCCCCCCCCCCCCGGTGTCCCCCCCCCCACTGTGAGTTTTTCTGTATGCAGTCTAGGTAAGAGCATGCGCACAAAGAAACTATTTATATAACCAACATATGTCAATCAAATGACCTCAGTCTATGCGTCACATCTCCTGCTGTGAGGAAATTTACCCTGTCTTATATAAGAAAAAGCTCACCTAAAGTTAGGTGCAGTTGTCTGCCCCGGCAACTGTCTATGCCGGCATCTCTCTTCTTGAATAAATTTTCTTCCTTGCTCTCCTCATTTCAGGCTGAGTCTGTGAGTTTATTCACCTTTTGTGAATTACCAGGGGTTAATTCCAATGACACAACACTGCCAACAAGAGACTCACACCAGAGATGAAAAGACACACACAGACTGAAAGTTAAGGGATGGGAAAAAGATATTCCATAAAAATTGGAATGAAAAGACAGAGAAAAGAAAGAGAGAAAGAAAAGAAAGAAAGAGAGAGAGAGAGAGAGAGAGAGAGAGAGAGAGAGAGAGAGAGAGAGAGGAGAGAGAGAGAGAGAGAGAGAGAGAAAGAAAGCTGGGGTTGCAATACTTAATACCAGACAAAACAGACTTTAAAAACAAAGCCTATAGAGGGCTGGCCGAGTGGCTCAGTTGGTTAAGAATTCGCTCAAGAGTGCAAGCTGAGGGCCGGCAGAGTGGCGCGTTGGTTAAGAGCTGGCTTGGGACGCCAGCGTCCCCGGTTTGGATCCCACATATGAGGACCAGTGCGAGCTGGAGCTAGGCTGCTGTGAATCCCGATGACGGTATAAGCTGCAACCTCTGCTGCAGTGAGCTGCCATAGGCTACAGTGAGTGGCCAGCAGCCAGCGTGAGCGGCCAGAAGCTGGAGTGAGCTGCAAATAGCCACCGTGAACAGCCGTCCAGAGGCCGGCGACTGATCTGCCTCATCCGGGAAGAGCGCAATGGTCCAGTGAAGCAATGTCCTCCACAACTAGACTGAAGAACAAAAGGACAGCAACTTGTCTGTTCCCCTCCCCCAATTCCCCAATAAAAACCTTTAAAAAAAAAAAAAAGTGCAAGTTGAGCTCTGAGCAACAGCAGTTCAATGCCCAGCCCAAGCTGAGCTGCCGCTGAGCTGCCAACAGGTGGCAGGGTGGCTTAGCTAAAAAGAAAGAAAGTTTATAGCAAGAGACACAGAAGGACCCAATAATCTCACTTCAGGCTATCTATCTGAAGAAACCCAAAACACTACTTCAAGGGGACGTGTGCATCCATATGTTCATTGCAGCATCCCCTCCCCTGCTGTACCTCAGTTCCTTGCTAGGTGGTGGGAAGTGGAGCCCTAGACCTGTGTTGTGCTGGTAAAACAGATTAGTTAGTGTAACAATTAGGCAGTTAGGAATTCCCTGGTAGAATGAAAGTAATTAACTCCTTCCAACCAGAGACATCAACCACATACTGAGGCAACTGGAATAACAAGTCCTCTGCCCCCCAGCCCTGACCCCAAATGGACACAACTTTGAAGATGATTTCCATACACTATCCAATTACATTCTAAGGCAACTAGATTGTCTTTTGAAAAAGCCTTCCTCCGGGTTGAAATGTCCAACAAAATGAATCCAACCTGTCCAAACAAACACCAGTTTTCTCCCCAGATAGACTAGAAAAGTATATAAACAGAAGCCTCCCCGCCTAGTCGGCGGGCACTCCAGTTTTGGATGCTCCCTCTCCGTTAGAGAGCTGTATCTTTTTGCTCTAATCAACTGTTTTTTTCTGCAAACTTTGCCTCTCTGGTCCGTGCCTCCATTCTTTGGTGTTACGAGACCACGAATCCCAGATGTTCACAAATCATCCTGCATCACTGAGAGGGGAGAAAACAGAAGGGAAAGCATGAGGGAAGGTCGCAAAAAAGGGAATAAAAAGGAAAGCAATATGGGCAGGGAAGAGAAAAAATCTTAAGACAGAGAATTGTAATGGTGGCACTAAATCTTCTATTTTGAGATTTGGATCTCTGGTATAAGTTGAGTTAACAAGTGTGATTTAGCTTGGGACTTTTTGAAAGCTTTCTTAGCTTCCTTTCTGACACATGTCAATGATTCAGCTTCCTATGTATTTACTACATAGTTTTCATGGTTCTGTTTACTTCAGCCATGCAAGCCCTGTGATTTGGGAGAGGTTTTGCATCCATATGGGATCCACTCCTTGCTCCAACTTAAATCTACATAATATGTGTGAAGGTTTCAATAACCAGCTTTACTGCACCTTCTCCCACCAGGGATCAGCAAACTGCGGCTCACGAGTCACATGCGGCTCTTTGCGTACGTTCCATCTCAAAAGTTTGCTGATTCCTGGAAGAGCCAATCCTGTTCCTCAAAACAATTTAAAAATTATTTGAAAGCCATAAATATATTTTTACATAATCACTATTATGTGAATAATATTCTTTAAAAATTTTATAAATGAAATTATGATAGTTTTATTTTCATTTTCAATTTTACTTCAGAGCCTGCAGCTTGCAAGCCACCATTTGCTGACCACACCCTGTAGGCTGTCAAAAGTTTGACGACCCCTTCTGCACCCCCAAGGACAAAGTCCAACTCAGTAGAAAATTCCACTACCGGCCAAAGTGATTTACATCCTGGTTAGAAAAGAAAGCAAAGACGCAAACGCAGTTTGCAGTAGTTTCCAGCAGACTCTGCCCAGCCGACCCTTCTCTTACTTTAATAAATCTTCCTTCTGAGGACGGGCAACCTGACAAGGTCAGGAGACTGAAAACAACCACCTAAGATGGCGTGAACATAAAAAAAAAAAATTCATAACTAAGGTGGGCCATCGCGGGAAGCCACATCTTTAGCCAGAAACTTCCTTCATAAAGTAATTTTCATTTTAAGTGAGCCTGTCCATTGCCTTTCTGCACCTAAGATGACATCCTTGGAATGTCAGTAATCCCTTTTTCCAGACCAGAGCAGGAAAGTACAGAATTCCTCACTATTATTCTTGTCTCTTGATTAACATCTCTATGTGAACTATTAACTGTCCTGTACCCACCTATGTGAAAGAAATATCTCCAATTTACTTTTATCTAATCCCAGGGATTTCCCCACTTTGCTTTCTCCCACCCCCTTAAACTACCACCAATGGATTTCATGTAACCCTCCTCTGATTCTATATATAAAATAAGCTGCAAAACTCTTTTTTGCAGAGCATTTTCTCCATCATTTGATTTTTTGCTTCCCAGCAATTGTCGATAGTTTGGCTCAAATAAACTCATAAGCTTTCTCTTAGGCTGGATGGTTTTTGTCCGCACTTCTATATTTCTACCCCCGCAAGCGAGTAGCCACAGCAAAGAAGGGGGAAGTAGGAATTAGTAGAGAACAGAGACTCAGGTAAAAAACCATGGGACCAGCCATGACCCACCACACAATGTCCTCACAGGTAGTTGGGCCATTTCCCTACCTGGGGCCAGAAGATGTCTAGTTGCTATTTGAAGAGATGAGGAAACTGCTTTCCCAAACTATACTGAAACAGGGTGGGGGTGGGGACCCACACAGCTGGCTACAGGAAGAAATAGCACTGAGGATTTGGACCCATGGGGGCTGAAGGTCAAGGGGCCTTAGTTTTTAACTGTTGAGAGGCCTGGGGGCCGGGACTCCTGGATCTGAGAAAACAGGGACTGGAGGACTTTGACTCCTGGGTCTGAGGGGGGAGGGGCTGGGGGCCTGGGCTCCTGGGTCCGAGGGAGGAGGGGCTGGGGGCCTGGACTCCTGGGTCTGAGGGAGGAGGGGCTGGGGGCCTGGGCTCCTGGGTCTGAGGGGGAGGGGCTGGGGGCTGGGTTCCTGGGTCTGAGGGAGGAGGGGCTGGGGGCTGGGTTCCTGGGTCTGAGGGAGGAGGGGCTGGGGGCCTGGGCTCCTGGGTCTGAGGGGAGGGGCTGGGGGCTGGGTTCCTGGGTCTGAGGGAGGAGGGGCTGGGGGCTGGGTTCCTGGGTCTGAGGGAGGAGGGGCTGGGGGCCTGGACCCCTGGGTCTGAGGGGGAGGGCTGGGGGCGTGGACCCCTGGGTCTGAGGGAAGAGGGGCTGGGGGCCTGGACCCCTGGGTCTGAGGGGGGAGGGGCTGGGGGCCTGGACCCCTGGGTCTGAGGGAGGAGGGGCTGGGGGCCTGGGCTCATGGGTCTGAGGGGCGAGGGGCTGGGGGCCTGGACTCCTGGGTCTGAGGGAAGAGGGGCTGGGGGCCTGGACCCCTGGGTCTGAGGGAGGAAGGGCTGGGGGCCTGGGCTCCTGGGTCTGAGGGGGGAGGGGCTGGGGGCCTGGACCCCTGGGTCTGAGGGAAGAGGGGCTGGGGGCCTGGACCCCTGGGTCTGAGGGGGGAGGGGCTGGGGGCCTGGACCCCTGGGTCTGAGGGAAGAGGGGCTGGGGGCCTGGACCCCTGGGTCTGAGGGAGGAAGGGCTGGGGGCCTGGGCTCCTGGGTCTGAGGGGGGAGGGGCTGGGGGCCTGGACTCCTGGGTCTGAGGGAGGAGGGGCTGGGGGCCTGGACTCCTGGGTCTGAGGGAGGAGGGCTGGGGCCTGGACTCCTGGGTCTGAGGGAGGAGGGGCTGGGGGCCTGGACTCCTGGGTCTGAGGGAGGAGGGGCTGGGGGCTGGGTTCCTGGGTCTGAGGGAGGAGGGGCTGGGGGCCTGGACTCCTGGGTCTGAGGGAGGAGGGGCTGGGGGCTGGGTTCCTGGGTCTGAGGGGGGAGGGGCTGGGGGCCTGGACTCCTGGGTCTGAGGGAGGAGGGGCTGGGGGCCTGGACCCCTGGGTCTGAGGGGGGAGGGGCTGGGGGCCTGGACTCCTGGGTCTGAGGGAGGAGGGCTGGGGCCTGGACTCCTGGGTCTGAGGGAGGAGGGGCTGGGGTCCTATAAGCTTGGTCTGAGGGCGGAGAGAGGACTCAGGTTTCTCTAAGCTGTTGAGGCTCAGAGGGTAAGCCCAGGCCTCCTTTAGCAAGGCCTTCCACTTCCCACCCCTTTCTTAGGCTGCCTTGGGTGAGGCAAGATATAAAAGGGCACGGTTTCCTGGGAGAAACAGCAGGAGGGAGAGAGCTCTAGCTGCCTTACCATGATCTTTATCCTGCTGCCAGCCCTCCTGGGTGTCATCCTCATGCTGCCCTGTGAGTGAAGACCTCAACTTGGGAGGGGATTTCCTTGGAGGATGGGCTAAGATGGATTTGGTGTTCCCATCTTAGGCGTGCCAGCCCTGACCTGTGAGACAGGAATATTGGAGTCTGTGGTGAATGCATCAGACCTGCCCTTTGAGTGGACAGCTGATAAGAGTGTCTGTGAGGATGGCTGGGGTTGCCAAGACACGCTGATGGTTGTAGAGAATGGTGAGAACTCCCAAGCCTGACTCCCACCCTCCCTGTGCAGAGATATACCGCCCCCTGCCCAGTCCTACCTGCATTCTGTGTAGGGACTCAGAAGACCCCCCTCCCTTCAGACCAGGAGCTGTCCCCTCCCTAGCAGGAAAAACCCCTCAGGGGCCCAGTCACCTCCTCTCCAGCCTCTCACCCCAGCCAGGAAGCAGAACCCCCACCCCCGTCCCAGGACCCTGGTGTCTAGATGGTCACCCTGGCCTGCCTCCCTCTCTTGGCCCAGGACCCAAAGCATTCATTGTGGTCATCAAGGGCTGTACCTTGGAAGATGATCATGATGTCCGAGTCACTGAGCACAGGACAGGCCCTGGCCTCTCTGTCATCTCCTACACCCACGTGTGTCGTGAGGAACTCTGCAATACTCTATCCACCACCCTCCCTGTCTGGATCCCGACCCCCTCTACAGGTATGCAAGGAGGGGAAGAGGAAAAGGGGCTGAGGGGGCAACAGGCCTGAGGGGAGGAGGGGACAACAGGGCTGAGGGGCTGAGGTGAGCACAGAGAACCTGTTCACTTAGAACCCCTCCCTCTCACCTGGCCTGGCCACACTCCCCAGGACTGTGCCTTCCCCCCAGCACAGCTTGTTCTGACAGTCCTCGGGCAGCAAGCTTGTCTGCTCTTCTGATGCTCAACCCTCCACCTCAAACCCTGATGATGGTCCCAACCTGGGGCATGCTGCTTTCTCTATACTGTTGGGTTTGGGTCACTCATGGTTCATTTGGGGTTTTGGTATTTCCTCTTCCAAAAGTGAGATTGGCCTGTAACTTTCCACTGTCCATGTCTGCATCATAAACCGACTGGGTTTGGGGCAGTTTAATGTTGCTCTCTTCTTTGGGGCATCTTGTCTGCTTTGACTGTGTAGCAGAAGTTGCTGACAAAATTGGCCCTGGTTCCTCCCAGGACACCCCTCTTGTCTCAGTTCCTGGTGCCCCTCCCCAGATCTCATGTTCCGTCCCTCCCTTGCTCTGTGTGTAGCCAAATGATTCTAATCTCATGCACCCCAGGCCTTCAGGAGAGGAGCCTGAGGAGGGTGCATCTGGGGAGACTGAGGAGGTTGGTTCTGGGGACCAGCAAAAGTGGGGTGGGTAGAAGGCACCGGATCTGAATGCAGAGTCTGCTCAGTCCCCCTTCTTCTCTCACCCCCCCAGTCCCAGAATCCTCTGTGCGGTGCCCAGTCTGCTTGTCTACGGAAGACTGTGAATCTGCAACAGAGCTGAAATGCCCTGTCGGGCACACACACTGCTACAAGGGGGTCCTCCAGCTCAAGGGAGGTGAGCTGGGACATTGAGGGAGATCCAGGCGGGTGGGCGAGACACGGAATGCAGGGAGGGTCTGAGGACCAGGTCTAAGGAAGGGGCAAGGCCCTCCACTCTCCATCCCCCTTCCTGGGCTGCCTGGCTGAGACAAGGGATAAAGGGGCAGGGTTTCCTAGGAGAAAGAGCAGGAGGGAGAGAGTTCTCTGGGAGGAAGGATAGCGGAGGCCCAGGACCGAGAGGAGGGTGGGCCTGGCTTCCCAGGGTTGGATGGTTCCAGCCTCTTCCTCGGTCCCACTCTGCCTCACCCCCTTTCCACAGGGAGCATCAACACCAATGTGAGAGTCCAGGGATGTATGTCGCACGCAGCCTGCGACCTACTGAATCAGACACAGGAAGTCGGGCCCTTGTCTGTGAGGGAGAACTGTGGTTCTAACGGTGAGTCCAGGAGACAAGGCTGTGCCCTGCCCCACAGCCCTGGGGCACAATGACCCTTGTGAAAGTCGGACATCTAAACACATCCCACCAATGCCAGTACCCAGAAGTAATTTAGAAGTTACTCACTCAGGTGTGGGCAAAGTGAGAGATTCTCCAAGTAGGTGCTTTGGGATGAGGGTGCCAGTGTGGGGTGTCCAGCTGAAGGGGAGAGAGAGGGCGCCTGGTCCAGAGGACAGATATCTAGGACAGGAACCCCTGGGGTGTGTTTTAAATGTGCCTGGGACTGGCCAACTAAGTTAGGGCCACCTGTGAGGATAGGAAGTGAGCGAAGGAGCAGGGAGGAAGGTCAGAGGGGCACAGAGGGCTGGTGGCTTTGCATTCTGCTTAATCCATTGGGGGTGGAAGTGAGTGCAGGGGCATCCACTGCTGGGAGTGACTCATTGCCTTCAAATCCATCTCTTTACACTCCTGAACTTGGGTAGCTCTGGTCTCTCGCCTTCCTTGGACCACCCCAACAGCTGTGCTTCATAGGAAAGAAGATCAGAGACAATGAAGGGTGCTTCAAGTGTGATGGGGAAAGTAAGAGCCAAGCCAAAAAATAACAGGGTCCACACACACCCATGGGAACCCAGCCCGACAGGAACACCCGGCAGACGGAGAGTGGCCTAAAGTGTCTCAATGAGAACACCTCTGTGGCAAAGTGGACTGGAGACTCAGAGGAGTGAGGGAAGAGGCTTTTCTGTTCTGGCCTCAGTTTCCTCATCGGCCCATGGCACCCAGTCCTTAAAGCCTCAAGGAGAACATTGAGTGAATTCAGCACATTCCTCCGTGGGCTCAGAACTCTCTGGCTAGACTGGGAGCCTGAGGACAGGGCCTGGATGTCATGGAACCAAGGTTTCCAACCTCAGGCAGCACAAGGGCTGGCTCAGGATGAGAAGCGAGTTTGTGTAGGATTCCAAGGTCCCCCAGGGAGATCCCAGGGGACTCAGACCTCATCCCAGCCCTAAAGGGCCTCCAGGACGGGAAGGGGAGTGTCACAGATGCAGTTGGTCACAGGGCTGTGGTGCAGAGGGTCTGGGGAGCGCCTGGGGGAAGATGTGATGTCCTGAGCTGCGGCATCACGGAGGGCTTCACAGAGGAGGTGACCTGAGAGCCATGTCCTAAAGATGAGCTGCAGTGTATTAGTAGAAGAGAAAAAGGACATTGACAGGCAGGGGAAGCAGCATGTGCACAGGCCTGGGGCTGGGAACAAGCCTGCTGTTTCCAAGAAGGGTTCCTCAGCTCTGCCTGAGAAGGGCTCATCAGGAGGACGGGGTGCAGGTGGGACTGGGGCGCATTACAAGTTTTCCAGGTAGACAAGGTGTGTGGGGGCAAGGAAGGGAGAGTTGTTCCCAGCAGAAGGAACAGTGGTGCAAGGCCAGGAGGCAGGAAGTGCCCTTGGGGCTCGATATGGGTGTGGGGGTGGGGAGCGAGGTGGGGTCCTAGTGCACATCAAATGTCCCCAAAGCCACACTGAGGGGTTGGCCTTTCTCCTGAGGGCGGGAAGCAATGGAAGGTGCTGGGCCCGGAGGCACTCTGAGCCTCTGCTTTTGATTGATACTGGTTAATTGTCTGGCCTTCATCTCTGGAACTAGGTAATATTCATCATCCAGAGGGCATTACAGAAACAAATCAGACTTAACCCATGCCACACACCATACCACACAGACACACAGCATACAATACACACACAGAGACAAACATACTCACCATGCCACATACACCACACATCACATGCCACACATGCCTCAGTCTGCCGGAGACACCACACACCTCAAACCACACACAACACACAACACACAACGCACAGACCCACACCACACATCTCATACCGCATACACCACACAAACCACACATGACAGACCATACACCACACACAAACAAAACACAGAACAATATCATGCCACACCTGCACAACACACACACCACATACATCACACACACGTACCACACGTCAGATATCACAGATACACAATACAAACATATACCCATATCACACACTCCATTCTCACACACACACACACACACACACACACTACATACCTACTTCACCCACATACCATACACACATGCTACACGAACCGCATGCCTGCCACACAAAACAAGCTACTCCTCCACAAATAAGTATTCATAATACATAACCCTGTTTTATTAGCTTCAATACTGGAGTCAGATCTTGGAGGATGTGTTTGTCCTCCCTGCTTCAGTACAGCAATTTAGCAAATACTTACGGAGCATCAGTAAGACCAGGAGTCAGAAGCTGAGGTACAACAAGATGTCATGCAGAGAGAAGGGCATTCTAGGGTGACAGACAACTCTTGCAAAGGCATGCGCTGGGAGTCAACTGGGTGCAAGAGTACAGATTGCCCAAACCAGGCCATGGCAGAAGCCCAGTGAAGTAGAACAAAGGGCTGGCATGTGAATGGCCTTGACTGCCCCCCTAAGGACTTGGGGAGTGGTCCCATTGAGAGTGGTGGGTCCATACAGCCAGGGAGAGCACAGCAGTTAAAAGCCTAGTGTCTGGGCTCTGCCACTGAACCAATTTTAAAGGATCTCCACCTCTTTGAGCCTTTTCGACCAAATTCAGGGAGGAGGACGTAATTTCCAGACAATCAGGAAGAGGGGAGCACATGCAAAGGCCCTGGGGTGGGTGTGTGCCTGCCCTGTGTTCAGGGAAGAATCTAGAGGTTGTGTGTGGTTCCAGCAGTGTGATCAAGGAGAGCAGGACATGTGGATGGAGAGACAGGGGTGGCCACATCACATAGGGCCTTTGGAACCAATTTAAGGACTTCAAATTTTATTCTGAGTGGGATGGAGACCTACTGGAATCTTTTGAGCAGAAGAGTGACATGAATCGGTTTACCTTTTATGAGGATCCTTCTGGCTGCTGGGTGGAGAATAGAGTAAGGGGGAGGTAGGAGCAAGGGACGGGGTGGGAGAAGGGGGCCAGGGAGACTCAGAAGGTGAGAGATAAGGGACCCTGGTGGAAGCAGCAGAGGTGACGAGGAGTGGTCTGGTTCTGGAGGTATTTTGCAGCTTAAGCCACCAGGATTTCCTGATGGGTGCAACACAGGGTGTAAGACAGAGAGAATTGTTAAGATGACAGTAATGTTCTCAACTTGAGCAATTCCAAGAAAGGAGCTGCCACTGATCAAGATGGGGAAGGTGGGGGTGGAGAGAGCAGGGGCCCAGCAGGAAGGAAGGCAGCAGGAGCCCATGTGGCCTACCACGCAGGGGAATGAGTGCTCCTCCTTCGTGGGGCTGCAGTGAAGTTTACACGAGGTGCTGGATGCCATGTGGTCAGCGCAGGAGTTTCTGCAGCATGGGACACAACCCTGCTGGTCATGTGTAGCCTAAGAGAAGCTCTTGGATCCTGGTTTTCTAACTGGACTGCTGAGGGCCTCAGAGGCCAAGGCAGCCAAGGATAGTCAACAACCACCGTGTTCCCCACTACTCACCCCAAGGAGCCCAGCTCTGCTAATTCTAGCCAGGGGACATTGGGCAAGCTGTTTCATGTGTCCTCTGCCTGTGTTTCATGTCTTGAAAATGGGGAAGGGGAGGATAACACCACTTAAACTGGGGAGTTGCTGTAGGAAATGAGGTAACCCCGATGAGGAAGCTCCTTGGGAGGCTTCAATGGGCTAATCCATGGAAGCAATCACGACAGTCAGGCATGTAGTAAGTGCTGGGTACACAGTAGGCGCTGCACTATTTTTATTTGGAACATAGTGCTTTTCAGTTAGAAGAATATACGGTGTCCATCTACTCCCTTGTTATGCAGATGAGTAACTGGAGGCCCAACGGCGGAGGTAGAGATGGGCTCAGACCGAGGAAGAGCCCTTCGGCTCCCCCATGCCCCACGGGTGGAGCTCCTACCTCACAGTTCCCTGCAGAGGCAGAAGTGAGGAAGAATGGGGGTCAGACTTAGACTTCAAACGTCCCTTCTAAGCATGAGATCGAGGGACTGGGTGCCCAGGTCACCTGACGTGTGACTCAAGAACATGATCACTGTCCCAACCATGGGACCTGGAGACACAGTCATGGCTGCATCCCTGGCTAACACTGACCTTGTGAATTTTTTCTCCTCAGCTTTTCTGACCTGTCAACAGGGGGTCCTGTTTCAGACTCAGCAAACCCTGACTGAGAAACCCATCCAATGGGACGCACCTAGGAGAATCATCTGTGATTTGGGGGAGGTGTGTCAGGAGACACTTCTGCTCATAGATGTAGGTGCGTGGCAGGGCAAGACGGCCGGACCCCTGAGCTGGAGCCTGGGTCGCCTGCCCTGGCTTGTGTCCCCTGATTTTCCTGCCTGATGTCTCCCATGCCTGGAGTTCTTAACCCAAATTCCTCTTTCTGCACCTTGGTTTCCCCTTCTGAAAACTGGGGGCGAGGTGCTAGCAGTGCTAGCTGCTGACCCACTTTGCTGGGTTGTCATGAGGACGTAATCGATGATCCACGCAAAGAGCTGAGAGCAGAGCTGGCGCAGAGGGACCTCAGTGTCTTCATTCAAGGCTCATTGGGCACCGGTTGTGTGCCAGTGGATCCCTGGCATCTGCCTTCCTGCAGCTTTCCGTGCCAGTGGGGACACAGAAAACAACAAATACAAAAGAGCACGATATGGACAGAAAGATATAAGCTATGGAGAGAAATTCAGCAGGGAAAGGAGAGAGTGAGAGTGAAGTGAAGGTTGCAATTTGAAACCTGGAAGTGGGAGGCTCCCCTGAGAGGGTGACATTTGGACAAGACCTGAGAGGTGGCTGAGCTGGGGGAGGACCCAGGCTCAGGCCCCAGTCTTTGCCCCACCTGCCAGGACCTATGCTGTGGTTCTCAGGGATCCTGCATTCCCCCTATGCTTGCTGAGCATCCCAGAATCACAGGGTTCTGCCCTTGGAGCTTCCCCCTTCCCCAGTCTGGCCTTTACTCTCCTCCCTCAGGACCCAGGTCACTCATAGTGGCAAATAAAGGCTGCAGCAAGGTCCAGACCCGGGATTCCCAGGCTGTGACCATCCACTCGGCGCCGCCCGGAGTACTCGTTGCCTCCTATGCCCATTTCTGCTCCTCCAGCAACTGCAACAAGGCCCAGAGTAGCAGTATCCTGTTGAACTCCCTCCCTCATCCAGGTATGGCAGCCCAGATTGACATGAGGAGAGGTTGAACACCGAGACTCGGGCTCAAGGAGGATGGTTGCAGCTGGGAGCAGAGCTGTGCACCCCAACCTTCTCTCTGCTCCCCAGCTGCCCCTGCCCCGGGAGACCTGCAGTGTCCTGCGTGTGTGGGACTCCATGCATTCTGTACTGACGTTGTCACGTGCCCTGAGGGCACCAATCATTGTTACAGCGGTTCCATGCAACTCAGAGGAAGTGAGTGCTGAGGGCAAGTCCCAAGGATGAAGGGGTTGGGGGCCTGGATTCACTGCCCTGAGGTGGGAGGATGGTTGAGGCCCTGACTCATAGGCTTGAGGGGGGGCTGGGGACCAGCACCCTAGGTCTGATGGGGGCGGGGCCTATGAGCCTGATCTCCTGGTCTGAGGGGGGAGAGGTAGGGTCTGGAATCTCTGGGTCTTAGGAATTGAAGTGTGCACTAGTTTGAGTCCTGTCTGATTTCATCTTCACTCTTTAGGCAAGCTGAACTCCATATTTAACATTCAGGGCTGTGTGGCCCAACGTTCCAGCTCCTTGCTGAACCATACCAACAATATTGGGGGCTTTTACGCATTGGAGATCTCTGAGGATGAAAATGAGCCTCCCATCCAAGACAGAGCTGTAGCTGTCCCTGCCCCCTTCCTGGCTTGGGTGGTGGGGCTGGGACTGTCCCTCGCCCTTTGGTGTGGGGTGCTCTCCCTGCCGACTCCATTTCCCCATGAACCTTAGTCCCTGCTGACCCCCTAAACTCCCTCATAATTCCCTCGACCTCATAACCAAACACTGAGTTATTTTCCCATCTTCACCATGAATTCTCATGCACACGCAACCCACACACCTTGTGACCTGATAACAACTTATGGAAGAGCCTGGGAGCAGTTGAAGTTTCCCTGTGTGAAAGTGGACATGCAAGCAGTGGCCACGTGTGTGTGATGAATAAAGATATCATCTTCTCTCCTAGTACTGGGGTTCCTGTATGGGATGGGAGGGTGGGACACTCAGAGAGCTAGCATGGAGGCTGGTGGGGGGGATCTGGAGAGAGATTCACCATCTCAGGCCCGTTCTTCACCTGCCTGGTGCACATCTCCCATCGAGCTTGGGTGGTAGTAGAACCTGCACGGAGCTACTGTCAAAGGTGTCCAGGCGTCACCATGACCTGGGAGGTGAAGGTGCTCTTTGACCAAAGAGGCTTCCACTTAGCAGTCAGGGGTCCTGGGCAAACGGGGGGCTCACCGTACGTGACCTACTTGAGTCACTTTGTGTGCGTAGAGAAACAAGAGGGTATCCTGAAGCTGATGTCATGGGATCTGTTATCATGCTAGGCCTGAAAGGCTGAGGAGTCTCTACCATCACCGGAAACTGGAGAGAAGCAGTGCAGAGGTATAGAGAGGGCTGCCTGACAGGACGCTGATCTCAGGCTGGGCTGCCCATCCAGGCCTCACTGACACTACAGGGAGGGAGCTGGGGAATTAGTCCCCCAGCCTCACTCAGTGTCAGCCCTCTGGTCTCCCATCGACTGCAGCCAGCTGGAAGCCAGGAGATCCCATGGACGGAGTCCCCTCAGATCTGCGCCCACAGCACAGAGCAGGGGGAGAATGTGAATCTGGAAAAGGAAGCAGAATGTCCAGCTTAGTCCTCCCCTTTCCTCCTCACATCCACCCTTTTCCTCTGTCCAGACGGAAATCTTCTGTTGTATCTGGGGGCAGGTGAGGGACAGGGTTTCTTTTTAGGACCTCTTCAAGTGACCTATCATCTGTTATCATGGTAGCTTAAAGTGGTGGGGTCTTTATCTCCATCTCTTGAACATGGGTGGCTTTGTGACTGCCTTGACCAATAGAATGTGGTGGCAGGCCTTCTGGGGATCTGTGGTTCTGAGGAAGCCAGCTGCCACATAAAAGTCCTGCACTGAGACTGTCATGCTATGAGGACATCCAGTCTACTCATACGTGGATGCCACATGGAGACAGAGCCCCAGACCTTCCAGCCGTCTCAGCCCAGACACCAGACAAGTGGGCAAAGGTGTTACCTGGACATTGCAATCCCAGCAGATGTCATGTGCAGCAGAACCAGGAAACCCAACTGTTCTCGTTTTCTAGGGCTGCTGTAATAAATTACTACAAACTGACAAACTAGGTGGCTTCAAACAACAGAAACTTATTCTCTCAGTTTTGAATACTAGAATTCCCAAAACAAGGTGTTGGCAGAGCCATGCTCCTTCTAAAGTCTCTGGGAAATAATCCTTCTTGGCCTCTTCCTAGCTCCTGCTGGTGGCTGACAATCGGCATTCCGTGGCTTCCAGCTTCCAGCATCATTGTAGTCTCTGCCTCTGTTGTCAAGTTAGCCTTCTCTGTGAATGTGGCTGTGCATCTCCAAATCTCTTTCTTTATAAGGACACCAGTCACGGATTTAAGGTCCCACCCTAATCCAGTCTGACCTCATCTTAATCACATCTGCAAAGACCCTAGTTCCAAATAATGTCATATTCATAGATCCTGAGGGTTAGATCATCAACATACATTTTGAGGTGACACAATTCAACCCACAACACCAGCCAACAGTCAGAACCAAGTTTTCAGATATAAGGTCCCCAATGAACCATCCTGTCCATCTCCAGCTCTTCAAGATACCCCATTTTGGCTCCAGTCCATTGAGGCAGATACACATTGATCCTGCTGAGCCTTGCTGAAATTCCTGACCCACAGATCCATAAAATAAAAAGGTGGTGGTGGGCCGGCCGAGTGGCACATTGGCTAGGAACTGGTTTGGGACCCCAGCTCTGAGCAGCGGCACCCCAGGTTGGATCCCACATATGAGGGCCAGTGACACTGCCCTCTATAGCTAAGGTGGTGAACAACGGCTCCACCTGGTTGCCTCTATAGATAAGATGGCCGTCGACGAAGTGGGCTGCAGCCCCTGCTGCAGTGCGCTGCCATAGGCTACAGTGAGTGGCTGGCAGCCAGCGTGAGCAGCTGACAGCCAGCGAGAGTTGCCAAGAGCTGCCGTCCAGAGGCCGGCGACCTATGTGCCTCACCTGGGAAGAGTGCAATGATGATATCAACATGGTCCAGTGAAGCAATGTCCTCCACAACTAGACTGAAGAACAAAAGGACAGCAACTTGTCTGTTTCCCTTCCCTGATTCCCCAACGCTGTTCCCCTCTCCCAATTCCCCAATAAAATCTTTAAAATAAAAAAAAAGAATCATTAACTAGTAGCAGGAGATTGTGTCAATGTGGGGATTGGCAATTAAAGGGCAAAGAGAACTCTAAAGAATCTAGTCTCCCCCTGGGACTAGAAGAGAAGCCCTTCCTCCTGCAGCACTCTACTGGCAACGCCTAGCGTCGCACCAGGAGGACAGTGCAAAATGCTTGTAAGATCCAGCAGGGCAATGAAGAGTGGATCCGGCTGAAGCTGAGGGGCAATAAGTGGATAACTGGCACAGAAGCTATTCACGCACATGCTCTGGGACTGCTGACAGTGCAAGCTGGTGAGGTCCTGTAAGGCTCTCTGTGTGCAACGTGCTCAGGCCAGAGCAAGCCCTGTGCTCCTCTGGGCTATGCTGGAAACTCACTCTTGTAGGTCTGGAAGAGAAGAAGCATTCCCTGGTGAGGAGCCTCATCATGTGCACCACTGGCAGGCTTTTATGCAGGGCAGGGCTGGTTCCCCCAGACGGAAGTGGGGGGCAATCAATACGCAGAGGGTTTAGTCGGCCCAAGGTCTTCTTCATCCCATGTCTGAGGGTCACCAGTGCCTTCACCTTAGCACAGCCTGGCAGGGCTGAACACTTACCGGCAGCGCAACTCTGCAACCTTTTCACTCAGGTTCTGGGCTTGCTCCTTAGGCATAGCCACCCTGGGACTAAAGGAAACAAGGGATGCTCTGTCCAGGAATCCTTCCCATTGTCCATTGCATTTCCATGTGGACATTCTCATCTTTCAATTGCTCCCTTTCCCCATGTTTGCTCTCTAGGATAATTTGAAGACATCAGCTGACCCCACAATCAACACAGTCAGCACTGTTGTCATAGCAACAAAGTGTCACAGCCACTTCAACTCCCAATCCCTTGCTTTCCACCTGCACATCTTTCACTGCTACCACCAGTGATCATTTGAGCAATTATGAGCTTGCCATAGGCCTTGTCTCACCTGTGCCCCATTTTCCCCTACCAAGGTGCTTCTCCCTGTTTCTCATAAGTGATTAAAAAACCCAGAATACAATTTTGTGGGTCTGTTTCCAAAGTGCCACTCCTGATCCTAAGTATCGAATTGGTCAGGGTCCCAGCAGGAAATGACATTAAGACAAAAGATGAAAGAAATCACAAAATGGTACTGGGATGCCCCTGGAGTCACTCACTACTTCACGTGTAACACATGTCCCTCTAGCAGACTGTTATGGGTGGAATTGTGTCCCCCTCCCCCCACCAAATGAGTAAGTTAAAGTCCTAAGCCCCAGTACCTCAGAAAGTGACCTTATTTGGACATAAGGTCTTTAGAGAGGTAATCAAGTTAAAATGAGGTCATTAGGGTGGGTCCTAATCCAATATGACTTATACAAGGTTGTCTTTATCCAAAGGGAAACTTGGACACAGAGGCACGCATAGAAGGACGGTGGTGTGAAGACACAAGATGAAGACAGGCATCTACAAGCCAAGGAGAGAGGGTTGGGATGGATCCTTCCCTCTCAGAAGGAACCAACCTTGTTGACACTTTGATTTGGGGTTTCCAGCATCCAGAACTGTGAGACAACACATTTCTATTGTTTAATCCTCCCAGTCTGTGGTACTTAGTTGCAGCAGCCCCAAGAAACAAATATGCAGGTGTCCATTTAAGATGACCCTCACTAGAGGTGCTAGAAGTCCCCTGTGGGGCCAGGACTGAAGAGCCAGGGCAAGTGCTAGTCAGAGAGATGGGAAAAGATGAGGGACCAGAGATAAGAGTCTGGAGCTGGAAGCAGGTGGCTGTGCAGCCCCCAGCCACTCTCCCTGTCCTCCAGTTCCCTCTAACCATTGGTCCTGCAGTGGCAATTGTGGCCCAGATCTAGAACCCTGCCCCATGCCTGTGCCCTATGAAAACCACATACTGTTACAGATCAAGGGAGGTGAGTGTTGGAGCCCTGAGCCCTGAAAAGAAGAGACGGTGGCCCAGACTCCTAGGTTTTCAGGGACAGGGACCTTTGAGACCAGAACTATCTCTTAATATTCATATTAATGGTCCCTAATATTTATGCTAATAATAATAATATTAATAATTATATTCTTAATATTAATTGTTCCTAATTGAAAGTTCTTAATATACTTTTACATAAAATTAAGAGCTTTTACAACATATTCTTACTGTGGCATTTTCTCTATTAAAAATAAATATTCAGGGCCGGCCGAGTGGTGCATTCGTTAAGAGCTGGTTTTGGGATGCCAGCGGCCCGGTTCGGATCCCACATATGAGGGCCAATGACACTGCCCTCTACAGCTAACAGTAGCTCCACCTGGAGCTGGGCTGCAAGCCCCAGCGACGGTGTAGGCTGCAGCCCCTGCTGCAGTGCTCTGCCATAGGCTACAGTGAGTAGCCGGCAGCCAGCGTGAGCTGCCAATAGCCACGGTGAGCAACCAGCCAAAGGCTGGCGACCGATCTGCCTCATCCGGGAAGAGCGCAATGACGACACCAACATGGGCCAGTGAAGCAACGTCCTCCATAACTAGACTGAAGAACAAAAAGACAGCAACTTGTCTGTTCCCCTTCCCCAATTCCCCAATAAAATCTTTAATAAATAAATAAATAAATAAATAAATAAATAAATACCCAGGGACCGGCCAAGTAGCACATTGGTTAAGAGTTGGCTTGGGACTCCAGCTCTGAGCAGCAGGGCCCGGGTTCAGATCCTACATTAGGGCCAGTGATGCTGTGTCCTCTACAGCTAAGATGGTGAACAACAGCTTGACCTGGAGCTGGGCTGCTGTGGGTCACCGGCGACAGCGTAGGTTGCAGTGGGGCTGCAGTGGGCTGCCGTAAGCTACCATGAATGGCTGGCAGCCAGCATGAGTGGCCGGCAGCTGTATGAGCTGCCAAGAGCTACTGTGAGCAGCCATCCAGTGGCTGTCGACTGATCTGCCTCATCAGGGAAGAGTGCAATTATAATACCAACATGGACCAGTGAAGCAACGTCCTCCACAACTAGACTGAAGAACAAAAGGACAGCAACTTCTCTGTTCCTCTTCCCTGATTCCCCAACACTGTTCCCCTCCCCCAATTCCCCAATAAAATCTTAATAAATAAATAAATAAATATTCATATATACCATAGAACTCACAGAAACAATATCAAGCCTGAAAGTACGAAAAGAGTATCCTTATTTCATGCTACATCTAGATGTTAAGAGTTTAGGAGAATAATGACTTGGATTCCTGGGCCCTCATGACGGCTGGTTGGGAGCCTGGACTCCTGGGTCTGAGAGAGGAGGGAACTGGGGACAGGGCTCACAGGTTCCTATGTAATGAGGGGATGGTGGGGTGGAACCAGGATCAGGGACTCAGCATTTGAGGTGCATTTCTTGCTGTCTTTTCTCTAACTTTGCTCCTAGAGGCAGGATCAAAACCACAGTGAGCACTAAAGACTGCCTATCCTATAAGCCTATTGCTTGTTAAAAGGCACCAATCAAGACAGTCCCTTGAATTATTCTAAGAACTGCCAAAACTTCCAGAATACACCAGCCAGACAATGATGACAGAATCACCCATGCTCACTACCACCATAGCAGAGAGGCTTCCTTGCCTGAAATCTGTGGGCACTGCCCCTGTCTTGGTTGCTGGGGTAAGGTTGGCATTGACCATGGCTTTTTTTGTGAGGTACCTCATCCTTTCCTGCCCCCTGATGACCCCAACCCATCCTTTCCTGTAGCCCCAGGACCTAAGGGCACCTGACAATTATTTTCCATCCCCTCGATGAGTCATTTGCCTATTCTCAGTGTTTTCAATGTTAAAACACCAGATAATTGGGGCTACACTATAATCTAATTGCAGCTCTTTTGTCTTGGATTATTATTTTTTAAAAGCATTTTTGAAGGACTCTAAAAGGACATAATATTCTTCCTAATCTGGCTAAGTTGCTTTCTCTTGATATTTGTAATAACTATCCCTAGATTTTTTAAACCATTTGAAAGTTCTAAATATATTTTTACATAAAATTATGAGCTTTTACAAACACAATTCTGATTGTGGCATTTTCTCTATTAAAAATAAATTTTCATTTATACCACAGAACTCACAGAAATAGTACCACATCTGAAAGTGCACAAAGGGCATCTTTACTTCATGTTACATCTGGGAAGTTTACATATGTATGAAATAGAATTTTCTGCATGAACAAGAAATTTGAATGACACATCTTGTTCATGGTACTGACACGGACATGCGGGTTCGACATGGTGGCAACCTGTGCCACCACAGTTACTGCTCAGGCACACATTTTTTTTTTTTTTGAGGGCAGTGTCACTGGCCCTCATACGTGGGACCCGAATGCCACTGGCTTCCCAAGCCAGCGCTTAACCACTGCGCCACTCGGCCGGCCCAAATTGAAGCTATATCTTTTTTTTTTTCAGGCACACATTTAAAGGTGCTGGAAATAACACTAAAGCCGACATCCCTCTATTCAGCCTTCCAAAAGACCATGGACAGGCTGGTGCCATGATGCGATGAGAGGATGACGCCTTGGCTGAGCAAGAATCACTGCAAGTGAAGAGTGAGGAGGACAAGTTGGCTATGGCCACTGGGTGGGTGCTGGGGCAGGGGCCAGGTTGGAAACATGAGACGTCCTTTGGGCAGGGAGAGAAGTTCAGTGGGTGAGGGCCAAGGGTCACTAGACAAGTAGACTCCATAGCCCAAAGGGAGAAAGGGACAGGCAAGGTCATTCGGGCTGCTCTGCCCACCATTCAATCAATGCACGTGGGGCGCTGCAAAAGCCAGCTAACTCCCCCGGCCTTGCGCTCTGCTCGCCGTTTTGCGCATGCGCACCTTCCGGAACTTGGCTTCTCCAGAGCCAATGGGGAGTAGCGTTCTTCCAGGCTCATCCAATGAGCTCATCAGATGCTCTCACACGGACCAATGGGGCTTTGAGTTACGTGTGGAGATTGGCCCCGCCTTCCGTGCCTCGCGAAGGCTGAGAGAAGGCCAGGTTGAGCGGGACGCGAGCTCGAGGGAGCGCTTTCTCAATCTTGTGAGATTCTTGTGAGATTACGTGGAAGCCAGGAGGAATTTGGTCCCATAAAGAGTCAAAGGGGCCTGGGGACTCAGATTTCTGGGTGCTAAGGCAAGAGAAGGCGGGAGGTCTGGACTTGTGGGTCTGAGGGAGGAGGGGGCTGGGCCCAGACGGACATGTCTTGCAGGTAACGGTGACGGAACCCATACTCCTGGATCATTAGGTAGGACAGGGCTGGGATCGCAGCGTCCTGGGTTCTGATGGAGCTGGGGGCTGGGCACTGGGCCTTGAGAGTGTATAGGTTCGAGCCTGGATTCCTGAGTCTGCAGAAGAAGGCTGGAGGGCATTGCATTGTTGGACTTCTCAGGTGGCTGGGTCTGAGAATTACAGTTATGGAAACTGAGGCACAGTAAACTATTCATTTGCTCAAGCCCACAAGCTAGATAGGGACAGACTGGCTTCAGAGGTCATATAGTCTTATAGCTCTGCCCTGAAGTCGGTGCTTGCCAGAACCTAGATTGAATCTCATTCCTGTGGTTGAAAAGTTCCCTCTTCTCCATCAAATTGCAGATCCTGATCAGCTGCTCCCAACGTCTCTAAAAGCAGCCATGGGAACCCATCACATCCAGGATTTGCTGTTCCTCTTTCTCCTAGGAGCCTTCTCCTGGACTTGTATGTATGGGGCAGGGGAGGAGTGGCTGGGTCACAAGAGGATTTCTCATGGAAAAGGCGTGAGTTGGGCCCCACAAAGAAGGGCAAACGCTTATCTTTATCTCATTTGCTTCCCCAGTGGCCCAAAATTTGTACTGTCACAAGGGTATATCCATGAGTATAGAAGAGGATCCAAGCAGTACGTTTAACTGGACCACAGGGAAAGTTGAGACTTGTGACCATGGGGCACTTTGCCAGGAATCCGTGCTGATAATTAAGTCAGGTAACATGAGAAAGGGAAGTTGGGATGGGTGGCAGGAAGGGCGATTGTGTCCGTGTCATTGCGGTCCCCCCTTCTGCAGGCCAAGCATTAGGTCCACCATCCACGTCCCTTCCTTTTTGTCTCATAACAGGGGCCAAGGCAGCAGTTTTGGCCACTAAGGGCTGCATCTCCGAAGGAACACAGGCAATGACGTTTGCCCAGCACTCTCCACCCCCCGGCATAATCACAGTCTCTTACAGTAACTACTGTGAGGATCCCCTTTGCAATAACCAAAAGGACTTAATTGAGTTATGGAGACCAGGTGTGATCCCAGGTACCTTGGCAGGGGGAGAGATGGCTACTAAAAAAATTCTATAAACCCCCGAAGACAATGTAGGTCTTCCTTCTTTGTGTTTTTACGTGGCTTAGGCCCAAGTAGGCCATACACAAAAGGACCTCAGACCTTTTGCTTGCCTTCCTTTTTCTAAATCGTTCACGTGTAAATGCAGAGGGACATCGAAGGCCAGGCTGTAAATTGGGTTTTGTGTTCATTAAACAATAAAATGTCAGTGGAGGTCTCGGAGCAGAATCAATCTAACAATCACTGCTTCCCAGTTGCTGCAGGACCACAGCCCAATTCTTCCATTTGGCTTCAAGGCTTATAAATAATCTGGCCCTATCTTTTCAGCTCATTTCCTTCTTTTCCCTTTCTCATTTACTTAACAATGGAGATGATACTGGCCAATCAGAATGGACACTGGTTATAAAAACCAGTCCAGTCTTATTTGTGGCTACCAGCTGAATACCAACACTGCAGTTTCTCACAGTTCTTCACCTTCACCAAACTGGTTCACACCTCCAGGCCTTTGTCCTTGCTGTTTCCTTTCCTACCCACCCCACTCTCCAAACCCCATTTCCACATAACTAACTTCTATTCATCCTCCATCTCAACTCAGGTTTCCACTCTGTGAAAATACTTAACAAATTCTTTCACATAATTAGGTCCTCCTCCAATCCTTTGCTACTGTACTTAGGACACAGTGCCTACTGAGTTGTGTTGTAGTTAATTGCTTCCATCTTTCTCCTTCCATACAATGATCTTAGATTGAACTGAGTCCTTTTCATTTCTTTTTGTGAGGGCAGTGTCACTGGCCCTCATATGTGGGACCCGAACCGGGACCGCTGGCTTCCCAAGCCAGCGCTTAACCACCACACCACTTGGCTGGCCCAGTCTTTTTCATTTCTTATCTCCACACTTATGCATGGAGTTTGGAAGTCATGTTGGATGGGGTTCTGACAGCAAAGAAAATCAGTTGGAAAAGGGTGGGGAGGTTGCAGTAATAGGCCTTGATTAGAGTGGCATCAGCAGGAAGGACTTGGGAAGAGAAAGCAGCAAGGAGAGAGAACTCCAGAGGCATGACATGCCCTTAATTGTCCCTCTTTTTCCCCCTCCAGCTCCCAATGTGTCAACAACCCTCCAATGCCCAACCTGTGTGGCTTTGGGGACCTGTTTGAGTGCACCTTCTCTTCCCTGTCCCAAAGATACAAACCGATGTTATCAAGGAAGGCTTCGGATCATTGGAGGTAAACTGAACATCTGATGGTTTCAGAGGTTGGAAAACCAGACATCTGAGTGGATTCCAAGAGATGCTGACACTCTTAGGGCCTAGGAATAAGAGGGGACTGGATTTTTCTCTGATTCCCTAAAACACCTATGTGTCTCCCCATCCTTTCTTGTTCCACAGGAAACATCGACTCAGCTTTGGAGGTCAAAGGCTGTACATCCGTAACTGGTTGCAGGCTGATGTCTGGGATCGTCACTATAGGACCCATGTGGGTGAAGGAAATATGTCCATACCAGTCTCTCACTCAACCCCGAAAGATTGAAAATGGCGCCACTTGGCTTCCCATTTCAATTGGGGGGTTTGGGCTCCTGCTGCTGCTGCTGCTGCTGCTGCTGCTGTTGCTGTAATTGCTTGTCTTTTGTTCCTGAAGGGGGCACATCTGTCCCAGGTCACAGGACACCCCTTTTGACTGGGAGCCTTTGACTGCTGGTCATAAGCTAGTTGATGAGCAGGTGGAGATCCAAAGAACGGTGTTTCTGTGGCTGTGTTTGACATTTATAATAAAGTTTCTAATGTGATTTATGAATGCTCCAAGACTAGAGGTGGAATTTTAATGCTGAAAAGGCCTTTAAAATTCATCTTCTCCAACCCACACATTTTGCAAAAAGAGAATCAGAGATGTGGAAAACTTTAGTGAGTTTCAATTTATAGCTATGGACAGAGCCTAGACCAGAGTTTTGATATTTTGACATAAAGTCTGGTTTTCCTTTCACTGTGATAGGCTAGCTGAACAAGAGACTAGCACTGACCTCCCCCAGAGAACTATCAGTCCAATAGTAAGGCCAAAGTCGGCTGTTTGGGGTTCTAGTATATCCCTGGGAGGTATGGCAGAACGAGAAAAATCGGACTTCAAGTTCTCCTATTATAATGGGCTCCATTTCCCTATGTCCTATCTGTCTCCTGCCCACTTTACATCATTCCTTCCCTTCTCTGCTGCCTACCTAATGCCTCTTCAGTGGACAAAGGGAACTTAGGAGGGAACTGCGCCTGAGACTATTGGGGGAGGGAGGGATTTTTTTTATATTCTCATGCTTATTTATTTGCTTAATTATTACTCGAGAATACATGAAATCTATTTGATTTAAAAAGTCTCAAATGATATAGGAGCTGTATGGAGCAAAGCAAAAGGTAGACAGGGTAAGGGGAACAGACCTTTTTTTCTTTTTAAAAAAACAGCTTCATTGAGGTTTAATTGACATACAGTAAAATGAACTAGGGGTGGGAGGAGAGGCTTTTAAATGCTAACTGTTGGCCTCTCCCACAAAGGACAAAAGAGTTCGGCCATAGTATATTCCAGCCAAGTTCTTTCTAGAAAGTTCTCTAGTTCTAACCAACTCTTTGAGTTAAAGCCCCACTCCAGTGAATACTTTATCTTCGTCCCTGGGCTCCAGTTCACCATAGCGACAGTTTGATGAGTCTCGCTGAAAAGTGTGAGAAAGCACAAACGATTCAAATTTTAACTTAATGAGGGAGCATATAAGTTTCGGAAATAAACATCCAGAGCCATGACTGGTAAATATTATTTAAGACAAAAAACAAAATAACAAACAAAACAATAAAAAAAACCCAAGTAGGTGTTTCCCATGGGACACTGGCCTTTACATGGCTCTGAAGACAATTTCAGGAGAAATTCCTGAGTGAACAGAGGAAGGCCACAATATAAACAATTTGGCCTGAGTGTTTTTGATATTTTAAAAATTACATCTATCATATTCCAAAGAACATTATGCAGCATGTACAAATTTCTCCGGCCACAAACTCAAGTGTGCAAACTTTCTAATATTTTAGTAAAAACTTATAACATAGAAAACTTTTAAATATATTTTTTATTTATGATAATTTTATTTATAACGATTTCCCATTCTACCACGTGGTCAGAGCTTACTCAGTCATTTCACACTTAAGTTCAGACAATTCAGAGCTTTTTTTCCTTTCCACTCTCCTCATCCAGGACATTGCTATAGTTCTGGTGGGAAGGAGGTGACTGTCTAGTTTTTGCTTCTCATGCTGCTGTTCATGTCTAAGTTGTTACTGAACCTGGTACTTGGCTTCCTTTCCTGCTGGCATCTGCTGAGAAAACTCCAGCCCTGACTGTTGGGCATCCATACAGGCCCTTTCAGCTCTGCCGTCCCTCTCAGCTACTTCTGGGCCTCTTCCAACTGCTCTTGGGTCCCACTAGGGTGCTTCAGGAACCTGAGGTTACCTATGCATTCTACATAGTGAAACTCTCCCAAGACCTAGAGAGAAGATAACTTCATAGGGACTTGCTTCTTTCCAACTTAGTAGAAAAAAGATAGGGCTTAGGCCCTGGAATGTATCACCTACCTTACGCAGACTGCTATCACACATTTTTCTCAACTCTATTGAGTTTTTTTTAAAAGATTTTATTGGGGAATTGGGGGAGGGGAACAGTGTTGGGGACCAGCCAAGTTCCTCTTCTTCAATCTTCGTTGTGGAGGGCGCCAGTCGCCATCTCGCTTCCTGTTGGCAGCTCATGGCCTTTAAGCTCAAGTTGCTGTGTTCAATCTTAGTTGTGGGTGGGCGTCACACCATCCCATGCGGGAGTCGAACCTGGCAGCTTTGTTGTTAAGACCACATGCTCTAATGCAGAGCCCGAGCGCTGCATTGCCGCTGAGCTGCCAACAGGTGGCAGGATGGCTCAGCTAAAAAAAAAGGAGTGCACGCTCTATCCACTGAGCCATCGGGGTGGCAGCTCAGCTCAGGGTGCTGAGATCAATCTTGAGTTGCAGGTGGGCATAGCCCACCATTGAACAGGCAATCTTGTTGTTACACCAGCTGAGCCATCCTGCCACCTGTTGGCAGCTCAGCAACAGCTCAGCTAGCCCATGTGGGAATCAAATCGGCAGCCCTGTCGCTCAGAGAATGCGCTGTAAGCCAACTCTTAAACAACTGAGTCACTCTGCCAGCCCCCGAGGTGTTTTGTGTTTTGTTTTGTTGTTTTGCTACAATCAAGCCATAGGCTTTCATTCTTCTTATTATTATTTTTTAAAGGTTTTATTGGGGAATTGGGGAAGGGGAAAGGAACAGTGTTGGGGAATTGGGGAAGGGGAACAGCCAAGTTGTTGTCCTTCAATTTTAGTTGTGGGGGCACAGCTATCTCAGCTCCAAGTCCAATCGCCATCCAGCCACCCGTCGGTAGCTCGCAGCCACTCAGCTCAAGGTGCCGTGTTCAATTTTAGTTGTGAAGGGCACAGCCTACCATCAAATGTGGGAGTCAAACCAGCAGCCTTGTTGTTAAGAACGCACGCTCTAACCACTGAACCATTCGGCTGCCCATTGGCAGCTCAGGGCAGCTCAGCTCAAGGTGCTGTGTTCAATCTTAGTTGTGGAGGGTGCAGCCCATCATCCCATGCAGGAGTTGAACTGGCAACCTTGTTGTTAGGAGTATGTGCTCTCACCAGCTGAGCCATCTGCCACCTGTTGGCAGCTCAGCGACAGCTCAGCTCAGGTGCAGCTCACTGGCCCATGTGGGATTCGAATCAGTGATCCTGTTGCTCAAAGCTTGCACTTTTTTTTTTTTTGAGGGCAATGTCACTGGCCCTCATATGTGGGACCCGAACCGGGGCTGCTGGCTTCCCAAGCCAGTGCTTAACCACCACGCCACTCGGCCGGCTCAAAGTAGTTGCAGTTTTCTTTTGGTTTTTTTTCTCGAGGGCAGTGTCACTGGCCCTCATAGTGTGGGACCTGAACAGGGGACGCTGGCTTTCCAAGCCAGCACTAAACCACCACGCCATTCGGCTGGCCCCAGAGCTTGCACTTTTAACTAACTGAGCCACTAGGATGGCCCAAGACTTTCATTCTTTAATGGAAACTTGAAAAGTCTAACTCATCAAAGTTGGGACTTTGGAATTATTCTCTCTTCCTCAGCCTACATAGCCTACTTTGAAACCTCAAGGCTGAACATTAAGGTATTTCTGTCTGTTTGCATTTCTGTGGTAATAGCCCTACTGACTGAATGCAAGAAAAGGGGCAAGAGGGGGTAATATAAAGAATCGGGAGGGCCAGCCGAGTGGCTCAGTTGGTTAAGAGCTCGCTCAAGAGTGCGAGCTGAGCTCTGAGCAACAGCGGTTCGATGCCAGCCCGAGCTGAGTTGCCGTTGAGCTGCCAACAGGTGGCAGGATGGCTCAGCTAAAAAAAAAAAAAAAAAAAAAAAAGAATCGGGGAGAGGCCAGCTAAGTGGTTCAGTTGGTTAAGAGTGGGCTTGGAGGGCCGGCCGAGTGGCGCGGTGGTTAAGCGCTGGCCTTGGAAACCAGCGGCCCCGGTTCAGTCCCACATATGTGGGCCAGTGACACTGCCCTCAAAAAAAAAAAAAAAGTGGGCTTGGGAGCTTGAGCTCTGAGCAGCAAGGCCACCAGCAGAGTTCCCACATGGGCCATTGACGCTGCGCCCTCTACAGGTAAGATATGAACAACAGCTCGACCTGCAACTGGGCTGCTGTGAGTGGGCTGCTGTGAGTGGCCGGCTATGGTGTAGGCTGCAGTGGGGCTGCAGTGGGGCTGCCATGAGCCGCCGTAAGCCACCATCCAATGGCTTTAGCCAGGCAGAGCACAATGATCATACCAACATGGGCCAGTGAAGTGGAGTCTTCCACAACTAGTCAGAAAAACACAATGAGGAACAAAAGGACAGCAACTTGTCTGTTGCCCTTCCCTGATTCCCCAATAAAATCTTTAAAAAAAAAAAAAGAATTAGGGAGTGGGGAGACAACAGTAATAGCAAAATATAACCCGGCCACACATCTACTCCTTCATCCAAATGGATTTAGCTTCTGTCATCACCCATGATATTCATTACTCCCTCTAGGGCTGTGTTCATGTCCTTCCATCCCTGAAATTCCATCTCCCCTTCCCACCCACCCGTGAGGGCCCCACTGTTTAAGAAGGATGGGCACGGCAGAAAGGTAAGAATTTGAAAGTTCCTCTATTTTCTCAATGGAGTTATAGTGGCTGTGCAGGCACATCCGGGTTTGGAGCATTGATGTCAGGGTGGGAGGTCAGTTTTGATCAGAGGCTAGGAAACTAGCTGTTTGGGTTCTTTATTAGAGAATTTTAATGTTACAAAAAATAATTATCATTTACTAGGCAATTAATTTGTTTCTTGCTCTTTGCTAAGCACTTTAGAAACACAATTTGTATAATCCCACTGTGTATTTTTGGTAGGGAGTTGGAAGCAACTTAAATCTCCATGGGGAATGGATAAGCAAAATGTAGCAGACACATTCTTGGGGTGTGCAACACTTATTAAACCGGTACTATGTTTAAAAACGCAAGAAATTTCTGTTTTCCAGCAAAATATATATATTAAACAATGCTACAGTCAGAATATAGAAGTTTCTTTACCCCAAAAACTCTCTCGTTTCACTCCTTAGTAGTCAAATCCTCCCGTTAACCCAGCCCTTGACAACTGATCTGTTCTCTATTACTATAGATTAGCCTTTTTAAAAAATTTTTTATTATTTATTCTTTTATTTTATTTTATTTTATTTTTTTAGCTGAGCCATCCTGCCACCTGTTGGCAGCTCAGCAGCAGATCAGCTCAGGCCAGGCATTGAACTGCTGTTGCTCAGAGCTCAGCTCGCACTCTTGAGCGAGCTCTTAACCAACTGAGCCACTCGGCTGGCCCCTAGATGGGCCTTTTTTTTAATGTCACAAAAATGGAATCATGCATTGTGGAACCCTTTGAGACCAGCATGATGCTCAAAGATTCAGCTATGTTGTTGTGTATATCAACCATTCCTTTTTTTCTTTTCTTTTCTTTTTTAAAGATTTTTTTGGGGAACTAGGGGAGGGGAACAGTGTTGGGGAATTGGGAAAGGGACCAGCCAAGTTGTTGTTCTTCAATCTTCATTGTGGAGGGCGCCAGTCACCATCTGGCTTCCCGTTGGCAGCTTGTGGCCTCTAAGCTTAAGGTGCTGTGTTCAATCTTAGTTGTGGGTGGGCATAGCCACCATTCCATGCGGGAGTCGAACCAGCAGCCTTGTTGTTAAGAGCACACGTTCCATCCTCTGAATCATCCGGGCGGCAGCTCAGTATGCCGAATTCAGTCTTAGTTGCAGGTGGGTGTAGCCCACCATGAACAGGCAATCTTGTTGTTACACCAGCTGAGCCATCCTGCCACCTGTTGGCAACTCAGTGACAGCTCAGCGCAGGCACAGCGTCACTGTCCCATGTGGGAATCGAACTGACAGCCCTGTTGCTCAGAGCTCAAGCTCTTAAGCCAACTCTTAACCAACTGAACCACTCGGAGGGCCCCTCAACCATTCCTTTTTACTGATAACTATTATTCCATGATATAGACATACCACAGTTTGTTTATCCATTAACCCATTGAAGGTGTTTGGACTGCTTCTAGTTTGGGAGAGTTATAAATTAAATTTCTATCAACAGTTGTGTACAGGTTTCTATGTAAACATAAAAATTTATTTCTCTAAGTTAAATACTTCAGAGTAAGAATGCTGGGTCATATGACAAGAGTGTGTTTAACTTTACAAACACTCAAAAAGCTGTTTTCCAGAGTGCTTGTATCATTTACTATTCCCACCAGCAATGTATGAGAGTTCTAGTCTTGTAGTACTCATGATACAGACCCTGCATATATATTGTTAGATTCATACTTACTTCACCTTTTTTGGAGCTACTGTAAATGGTACTTTTCAATGTCTTCTTGTTGTTTTTTTTAGAGGGCAGTGTCACTGGCCCTCATCTGTGGGATCTGAACCGGGGCCGCTGGTGTCCCAAGCCAGCTTTTAACCAATGCACCACTCAGCCGGCCCCTGTAAATGGTACTTTTCAACTTTAGTTTTCAATTTTTCATTGCTAGTATACAGAATTAATGCAATTGATTGGTTTTTGTGAGTCAACCTCATATCCTAAACTCATTTATTAGTCCAAGGAGCTTTTCTGTAGACTCTGTGGGATTTCCTAAATATACAATCAAACTGTCCTTATTTGCCATCTGCAAATAAGGACAGTTTTATTTTTTCTTTCCAATATTTAGGCCTTTCATTTATTTTCGTATTGCACTAGTTAGGACTTATAGTACAATGAATAAAAGTAGTGAGAGTAGCCTTTTCTTGTTGTTGTTCCCAATCTTAAGAAGCTTCTTAAAAAATTATGGCTGGCTGGACTTCTGGTAAAATGGCGGAATAGACAGACGCTGTGCTAACTACCTCCCAGGATCACACCAAAATCACAAACAAATTATACAGCATTCAACCCTGGAGGTCCCCGGAACACTAGATGAACAGAACCATTAAACGAAGAACTTAAAGGGGAGGCCACGTCGGGTCTGCTAGGACGGGCGGAGACGAGAGAGGCCAAACCCGTGAGGGAAGCCCCAGCCATGGAGAGGCTTCTCCGGTTGGGGGAGAGACCCTCCGGCCCCACATCCAGCTCACCAGCCCAGAGTTCCTTTGCCAGGAAGAGGAGTTCCAAGATAGCTGGCAGTAAATTAGTGAGGACTCTCTTTGCTCAGCTCGGTGAGGCTAAGAGCGGCTGGAGAATCAGTGGGGCCGGCGCCCGGGCTTGCTCGCTGGTGAGCACTTACCTGGTTCCTGGTGGAGGGAGTAGCTGTGTGAGCCAGGAGCCTGCGGGGACGGACTGAACTGAGCACCTTTGGTGCAAAGGCTGGAGGTTTTTGGACTATTGTTCCCGTGGTGTGGAGCCTGCACGCTAGTGGTGTAAGGAGTGCGCCATTTTGTCGGGCTTGGGCTCTCCCACGGAGGATCAGGTCCGGGACCTAATTGGTCTGGTGGAATTGGCGCTGAAGTTCGTGTGTGCGTGCGCGTGTGCGCATGCGGCCTTGGATCCCCACCCTCTGCCCGGCTTATACTGAGTTGCCAGGAAAACGCTGGGCGGGTGCCCTCCGGCTCCAACAGGCTGCTCACTGAGACCCGGGAGTGCGCGAGCTGCCTCGGATCCCCACCCTCTGCTTGGCTTGTGCTGCGTTGCCAGGGAAACGCCTAGTGGGCGTGTTCCAGCTCCAACAGGTTGCTCACTGAGACGCGGGAGAGCGCAAGCCTCCTCAGGTCCCCGCTCTCCGCACTACGCTTGCCGAGTTGCCAGGCTGGTGATTGGTGTTGGGCTGCTCGGCCTGATCTGCGAGTGGCTGATTGGGACAGGCTGAGACTGAGAGTTTTCCTGGAAGTGTTGGGCCAAGAGCTGTGTGCCTGCATGATCCAGCCAGGGCCCTCCTGGTGATCTATCTAATACATCAAAGCAATCCCAGAGCGACAGCCAGAATGGGGAAACAAAGAAACATGTCACAAGTAAAAGATCAGAAGAAACCTCTAGAAATGAAACTAAATGAAACAGAGGGATCCAACCTTTCAGAGACAGAGTTTAGAACACTGATGATAAGAATGTTTAACAAACTTAGTGAGGACATAAGGAAGGATAGAGAAATCATAAAAAACAACCAGTTAGAACTAAAGAATACAATAACTCAAATGAAGAGCACACTCGAAGGAATTACCAGTAGAGTAGATGAAGCACAGGAGTGGATCAGCGATTTGGAAGACAAAATAGCAGAAATTACCCAGTTGGAACAACAAAAAGACCAAAGAATAAAAAACAACGAAAATAGTTTAAGAGCCCTATGGGACAAGATGCAGCGCAACCACCCTCAACTCATAGGAATACCAGAAGGAGAAGAGAAGAAGCAAGGGGTCGAGAATGTATTTGAAAAAATAATGACTGAAAACTTCCCTACCCTGATGAAGGAAATCAACCTACATGCCCAGGAAGTGCAGAGGGTTCCAAACAATCTGAACCCAAATAGGTCCACACCAAGACACATCATAGTTAAAATGGCAAAGGTTAAAGACAGAGACAGACTCCTAGAGGCAGCAAGAGAAAGACAGCAGGTTACATACAAAGGAACTCCTGTTAGACTAACAGCTGACTTGTCTACAGAAACTCTGCAGGCCAGAAGGGAGTGGCAGGAGATATTCAAAGTGACACAAAATAAAGGCCTACAACCGAGATTGCTCTACCCAGCACGGCTATCACTTAAAATTCAAGGAGAAATAAAGAGCTTCTCAGAAAAGAATAAGCTTAAGGAATTCATTATCACTAAGCCAGGATTGCAAGAAATGTTAAAAGGGCTTTTTTAAACAATAGAAAGGGGTAAACAAGCTAACCCAGGAAGACCAGGAATACAAATAACAAAATGGCAATACATATGCACTTATCAATAATCATTTTAAATGTGAAAGGGCTAAATGTTCCAATCGAAAGACAGAGAGTGGCTGAGTGGATAAGAAAATAGGACACATGTATGTGCTGTTTACAGATGGAATAAGATATTTCATGCAAATGGAAATGAGGGAAAAGAAAGCTGGAGTACCAATACTTATTTTGGACAAAATAGACTTTAAAATGACTACAATAAAAGACAAAGAAGGGCACTATAACCCTGATAAACATCTGTGCACCCAACATAGGAACTCCTAATTACATATAACAGATTTTGACATACATAAAGACAGAGATCAACAGTAACACTCATAGTAGGGGATTTCAACACCCCATTGTCACCAATGGACAGACTCTTTAGACAGAAAATCAACACAAAAAGAGGGGCCTTAAATGACACTTTAGACCAGCTGGACTTCGTTCATATTTTCAGAGCATTTCACCCTGAAAAAACAGAATATACATTCTTCTCAAGTACACATGAGACATTTTCCAAGATAGACCACGTTAGGCCACAAAACAAGTCTCAGTAAATTTAAGAAGATTGAAGTCATATCAAGCAGATATAAAGGAAAAACTGATGGTTGCTGGCTGGGAGGGAGTGGGGATGAGGGAGAGGGGGAAGGTTTTGGACAGCGTAGGTGGGTGACTACAATGTTGTCACAGGGATATGGGGGCAGTTCTGGGAATGTAATTGATAATGTTGTGAAGAGACTATTATGTTAAGTGAAATAAGTCAGATGGAGAAAGACAAGTACCATATGATCTCACTTATACGTGGAATTTGAAAAACTGAATGAACGAGCAAAGTAAACAGACTCATAGATATAGAGGAAAAACTGAGGTTTGCTAGTTGTGAGGGGGGTGGGGATAAGGGGAAAGGGGAAGGGATTAGACAGCATAAATAGACAACTACAATATTGCCACAGGGATATGAAACACAGTTCGGGGAATATAATAATGTTGTAAATATTTTGTGGCGTGTCAGATAGTCACATGTCTTGTTAGGGAGACCACCGCATGGATGGAGTAGAGCCTTGATCACTGCACTGTACACCTGAAGCTGATGTTGTATAATATTGTATGCCAACTGTAACTGAATATATAGATAGTCATGGGATGTGGAGTATACTGTGGAAAGGAGTCAAAGGAATTGTAGTGGATATGTGTAATATGGGTGGGGAGGAGTGGGGTGGCGAACTGGGGGAGGGGGGTTGTCACTTTGGGGAGTAAAGAGTGTAACTATTGCATTGTGTTGTACACCTGAAACTAATAAAAAAAAAAAGAAAAAAAATTTAGGGCTGGCCGAGTAGCTCAGTTGGTTAAGAGCTCGCTCAAGAGTGTGAGCTGAGGGCCGGCCAAGTGGTGCGGTGGTTAAGCACTGGCTTGGGAAGCCAGCGACCCCAGTTCGGGTCCCACATATGACTGCCCACAAAAAATTAAAAAATAAAATAAAATAAAGAATGCAAGCCGAGCTCTGAGCAACAGCAGTTTGATTCCCAGCCTGAGCTGAGCTGCTGCTGAGCTACCAACAGGTGGCAGGATAGCTCAGCTAAAAAAAAAAAAAAATTAAACATACACTTAACAATAGTATCCAACCATTCCTTTCCCAACTACCACCCGAACGAAACAAAAGCATATGTCTATACCAAGATTTTTATACAAATGTCCATAACAGCTTTATTTTTAATAACCAAAAACTGGGAAAAACTCAAATGCCCATCAACAGTGAAAGGATAAATAAATTATGATATGTCTTTGTAATGAATATTTCTCAGTAAAAAAGGAATGAACTATTGATACATATAGCAACATTGATGAATCTTAAAGTAATTATCCTGAGTGAAAGAAGCTAGACAAAAAAAGAGTTCATATTGTATGAGTCCACTTATATAAAACTTTAAAGAATGGAAGTTTAAATCTACAGTGAAAGAAAGCAGATCTGTGGTTATCCAGAATGGGGTTGGTAGGAAGAATGGATTGTAAAGGAGCACAAGGACACTTTGCAGTGAGAGATACATTAATTGTCTTGGCTGTGGTAACTCTGAGGTTTCTCAGATTGTTACATATATCAAAAATCAAGTTGTATGCTTCAAATATGTACAGTGTAGTGTGTGTCCATTATACCTCAATAAAGCTTCTGTAGATGTGGCTGTGAACAAAAACCAACTCCATTTTTGTGTCCTGGATCATGCTGTGACCTTTGCCACCTTCACTGTCTTATACAAGCATTCCAAAGCCTTCTCGTCGATGAGTATCTGTGTTCCTTAAACTTACACAGTGAAGCCATAAATATTTGTGTTAGTAAAGATGGGAATGGCATGACAACCGAGATAAATATCAAACTGGTGATAGTATTAGGACCCTGGTTTGGATCCCACATGCCGGCCAGTGACACTGTGCCCTCTACAGCTAAGATGGTGAACAACCAACCGTTCGACCTGGAGCTGGGCTGCAGTGAGTCGCCAGCAACGGTGTAGGCTGCAGTGGACTGGCTGGCAGCTGGCGTGAGCTTTCGTGAGCTGCCGTGAGTCACCGTGAGCAGTCATCCAATGGCTGGTGAGCAACTGCCTCACCTGGGAAGAGTACAATGATAATACCAACATGGGCCAGTGAAGCAATGTCCTCCACAACTAGACTGAAGAACAATAGGACAGCAACTTTTCTGTTCACCTTCCCCAATTCCCCAACGCTGTTCCCCTCCCCCAATTCCCCAATAAAATCTTAAGGAAAAAAAAAGCATTCAATGTAAAATAATATTAATAATAACAATAATAATAAATCAAAGAAAAAGTACTGTAACAGGATTCTGGAGCAGAGAATAATTTGCACACAACTGCTGGGTCATCTGTCCATTCTGACCCTACATTCCTGTTAAGTAAATTACCATATAATAAATTCTGTTACATTCTATGAAGTTGCATGCTTCGTTTTTCAGTCTGACGATACCATCTTGTTATGGTAGTCATTATGCCTTTGCTCCACCATCAGACAAAGTGATAAAACAAACAAACAAAAAACACACACAAACTGTTAACGCTTTTTCTATTTTTCAGTCCTACTTTAAATTATGTTCTCTTGGATTTCCAGTCAGTACGGTGGAGTAGGTAAATGCTGTGCTCTCCTCCCACATCAATTACAACTAAACCACAGAACAATCATTATTGAGAATAGCCTGAAGTCTAGCTGAACCAAAACCCTACAACTACAGAAGAAGCCACCTTGAGAATGGTAGGAGGTGCAGAGACGCAGAATGGGATGTTCACACAGGTTCCAGGCACATACGGGAAGGAACTGAATTGTTTAGCTTCAGGGTGAGGACTGAAGGGGCAGCTTTCTCCCACTTGGAGCAGCTGTCAGAAGCCATTGTTTCTTTGTTGAGCCTTCCTCATCCCTGTCTGACGCCTTGTCTGAGTCTTCATCAAACTGGCTATCATCTTTCATCTGCCCCACCCCAGTGACTCCCTGAGGCCATGCTCTGCCCAACTTTTAGGCACACCCAAGCTGCTTCCAGTGGCTTTTCCGCATAAATGGTCTACTTTGGCTCATGCTGTGGAATTTCCTAAAATGTCTCAAGGGTTCACAAACGCCAAACAAACAATATCTGGCTTCAGCATGTTTCATACCTCTGGCTGAGCAGCCGTAAGCCTGGCACTAGCCACAGACAGTCTTGGTTTATGGCATGGCTTCTAAGGCACCTCCAAACACAGTGCAGGTGGTGGCCATCTCTAAGTTGCTGTGTGGCTCATGCTAGGTGGCCCCAGCTGAACTTGGCCTGCAGTGGATCCCCTCCCAGGAGGCCCCTGGGTGGCAGACCCAGTGGCCAGCTTCAGACTGGGCCAGGCATTACCTGGCCATCTCCAAGCACAACACATCCAAAGGGAAGACTGGGCAAGCACCAGAGTCCCACTGAAGCAAACTCTGCTCTGTAGGCTCACCCCTGCACAACAGTTCCTCCACTGTAGTCACTGCCAGTCCTCACAACCAATCAGCCTAAGAGTCAATCCCTCCCACTGATGTGCAAACAGCAATCAAGTCTCAACTACAACAGGAGAACACACACAACCCTCATAAAATACATATCTGGAGAACCCAGCTTTGGTGACTAGGGAGACTGCACCACTGGGTCCCACAGGAAACCTATTACTAAGAGTGGGAGGCATAGCAGCCCTCTATAGAAACAAACACAGGGAGGCAGCCAAGATGGAGAGACCAATAAACATTTCCCAAATAAAAGAACAGAACAAAGCTCCAGAAAAAGAACTAAATAAAATGGAGACAAGCGAGCTACCAGATGCAGAGTTCCACACACTGGTTATAAGGATCCTCAATGATCTCAGGGAGAACTTCAACAAAGAAATAGAAAACATAAATATGGAGATAGAAAACATAAAAAAGAACCAGTCAGAAATAAAGAATACAATAACTAAAATGAAGAATACATTAGAGGGGGAGAGAGATCCAAGATGGTGGAGTAGATAAACACTGTGCCTGCTTCCTTCCATGAACACATTAAAATTACAACTAAATTATAGAACAGTCAACCCAGAGAACCATCTGAAGTCTGCTGAACAGTCATTTTATAACTAAGAATATAAAGAAGAAGCCACGTCAGATTGGTAGGAGGGATGGAGATGCGAAATGGGCTGGTCCCAAATGTGCTGGCAGTTGAGATCCGGGATGGATATCTCAGCCATGGAGGTTCCCCCAGGAGGAGCAAGAGACCCCAAGCCCAGAATACTGGTGTCGGGAAGAGAAGCCCCCGACAGCATCTGACTGTGAAAAACACTGGGGGTTCCCACCATCTGGGTGGGACAGAAGGCTGCAAGAAACACAACCATCCTCTTAAACAGCCCACACAGACTCGCTCACTCACACGCACTTGGGTTCTAGAAACACAGTAACTCGGGGAGCATGGGAGGCATATGGGAGGTGGGGGCAGACTGAGATGGTGGCTTCCAGGCAAGGGCTGAAGAACAGTCAGTATTTTCCCTGTGTGGGGTCCTTCTCCCATGCAGGCAGCAGGTGGGCGCCATCTTTCCTGTGTTGAGCCTGCCCCCACATGGCCAAATCTGAATGTGATTGGTCTGATGAGCTCCACTGGGACCCTGTCCCACCCAACTCCCCTAACAACAAAGGCATTTTCTCCCAAGCAGCCAGCCCTACCCATATTGCACTCTTTATTGAAAAAACGGTCAGGTGGTGACTGGCCTTGTTCGGTATGCTCTGAGACTTTTGCTGAGTAGCTCCAGGCTCAGCACTGGCACCAGACTAGAATCTACATTAACCTGGTGACCATAACTCTTCCCACTCTAGTGATTCTGAGACCCTGCCTCACCCAACTTGCATACCACATGAGGATTTATCAGTGGCTGAACCTTAAGGGAGCCGGCAGGTGGCAGCAGGCCTCAAGGCAGCTTGGCTTTTTCCCAGGTCTGTTAAAGGTGGCAGCTGTAACTCAGTTCACAGTGTGCATCTTGCACGTGCCTCCAACTTTAGCACAGGTAGGGAACAACCATCAATCACATTGTAACCCCTACCAGGTAGTCCCTGGCCAGTCACAGGCAGTGGGTAACCTGGGTCAGCACTGGAGCCCCTCCCAAGAGGCCCAAGGACCAACATACTTGGAGGTTGGATTCACACCACAGCAGAGCACCACCCAATTAGCCCCACAAACAGCACACACAAAGGGCAGTCTCAACAGGCACTCAGTGGGATAAGGCCCTAGCATAACGGCCCATAAGCTGTAGATGTGGCCAAACCCCACAGCCAATCACCCTGATGGCCAACCCCACCCACTGATGTGCCAATAGCAATCAAGGGTCAACTATAACAGGGGGGCACATACAATCTGTACAAGGGACACTTCTGGAGAACCTGGAGCAGGTGACCAGGGAGACTGTGCCAGGGCCCCACAGGGCACATACTACATACCACCGCCCACCCAAGACTGAGAGACATAGCAGATCTACCTAATACATAGAAACAGAGAAGCAGCCAAAATGAGGAAACAAAGAAATATATTCCAAATGAAAGAACAGAAGAAAACTCCAGAAACAGAACTAAATAAAATGGAGGCAAGCAAACTACCAGATACAGAGTTCAAACAAACAGTTATAAGGGTGCTCAAGAAACTTAATAAGAACGTCAACAAAGAAATAATAAGCATTAAAAAGGACATAGAAGGGCAGGCCAAGTGGCTCAGTTGCTCTGAGCAACAGCAGTTCGATGCCTGCCCTAGCTGAGCTGCTGCTGAGCTGCCAACAGGTGGCAGGATGGTTCAGCTAAAAAAAGAAAAAAAGAAAAAAAGAACACAGAAACCATAAAAAAGAACCAGTTAGAAGAGAAAAATGCACTAGGAGGAATAACCAGCAGACTAAATGAGGCAGAGGATCTACACAGCAATTCAGAAGACAAGGGAGCATAAAACACTCAGTCAGAACAGCAAAAAGAAAAAAGAATCCAAAAATTGAGGATAGTTTAGGAGATCTCTGGGACAACATCAAGCATAACAACATTTGTATCATAGAGGTACCAGAAGGAGAAGTGAAAGCAAGGGATTGAGAACCTATTTGAAGAAATAATGACTGAAAACTTCCTTAATCTGGCAAAGGAGATAGACATACAAGTCCAAGAAGCACAGAGAGTCCCAAACAAGATGAGCCCAAACAGGCCCACACAAAGGCACATTATAATTAAAATGGCAAAGGTTAAAGACAAAGAGAGAATTCTAGAAGCAGCAAGAGAAAGACAACTAGTAACTTATAAGGGAGCTCCCATAAGATTGTCAGTTGATTTCTCAACAGAAACTTTGCAGGCCAGAAGGGATTGGCAAGAAATATTCAACATGATGAAAAAGCAAAGATTACTCTATGCAGCAAGGCTATCATTTAGAATAGAAGAACAAAGAGCTTCCCAGGCAAGAAAAAGCTAAAGGAGTTAAATCACCACCAAGCCAATATTACAAAGATTGTTAGAGGAATGCCTGTAAATTGGGGGGGAGGGGGATCAAAATTATGAATAATAAACTGACAATAACTACATATTTATCAACAATTACTTTCAATGTAAATGGATTGAATGCTCTACTCAAAAGACATAGGAGGGCTTAATGGATAAGAAAATAAAACCCTTACATATGGTGAGAATCACTTCAAATGAAAGACACACACAGATGGAAAGTAAAGGGGTAGACAAAGATACTTCAAGAAAATGGAAACAAACAAAAAACAAAGCTAGAGTAGCAATACTTATACCAGACAAAACAGACTTTAAAACAAAGGCTACAAGGGCCGGCCAAGTGGCGTGGTGGTTAAGCACAGGCTTGGGAAGCCAGCAGCCTCGGTTCGGTCCCACATATGAGGGCCAATGACACTGCCCTCAAAAAAAAAAAAAAAAAAAAGCAAAGGCTACAACAAGAGACAAAGAAGGACCCAGTAATCCCACTACTGGGTAATTATCTGAAGAAACCCAAAATGCTACTGTGGGGAGACGTGTGCATCCATCTGTTCATTACAGCATTGTTTACAATGGCCAAGATGTGGAGGCAGCCTGGGGGTCCAATGATGGAAGAATGGATAAAGAGGAGATGGTGTATATATATATATATACAATGGAATATTGCTCAGCCATGGAAGGGAATGGGTTCTTGCCATCTGCAGAGGCATGGATGGACCTGGGGGGTATTGTGCTGAGTGGAGTATGTCAGACAGAGAGAAACAGATGCAATGCGATTTCACTTATATGTGGAATCTAAAAAACAGAATAAACAAACAAAACAGAAACAGACTCATAGATGCAGAGAACATTTTAATGGTTGTCAGATGGGAAGGAGAGTGGAGAGCAGGTGACAAAAAAAAAAAGAAATACAGTTGATTTCTAAATTTATTTTGTACTCTGCGATTTTGTGTGTCACCGTTTCTTGTATCGTATGTCTCAAGTTTTTAAAACTGAAACCAGGACATTTTATATATTGCCCCAATTCTGAATACTTATTACTACTTGCCCAGGGCTTACTGTTGGGGATGCTTGTTTGTTTAGGGACTTGGCTAGACTATTTCAGTGATGTCCATTTCCTCTGCATGTTGCTCCTTACAGGACACCTCTTTGGACCCACGCAGTCACCCTGGAGAGACTGTGCTTGGAGCATGACTGTCTGACTGCCTTTCTCTGATTTGTCCATTAAGATTTCTGCTTCTGTTGTTAAACCCAGCTGTTAGGTTCCACTAATTGCTAGCTGATTGTTCTATTGTTTTAGACAGTGCCCTGGGCCATAACTTGCTTCACAAACAGATCCTATTCAATTCAGGCACGGCTGTTGCTAAGGCCAAGTTTGGTGGTTAGTTCTGACCCAAAGAGGACTTCTCTTAGCTGTCTCTTCCCTTAGTTCTCTTTAGTTGAACAGCTACCTTAGGGCTTAGTTTATTGTCATGGAGCTACCAGGCTCCTCTGCATGGCTTACCACCAATGGTAAGCAATAAGGGTGCCCTTTTTTATAAGAGAGCCCCTGGGCTGGTCGAGAGGTGCGTTGGTTAAGAGCTGGTTTTGGGACGCCAGCGGTCCTGGTTCGGATCCCACTTACGAGGGCCAGTGACACTGCCCTCTACGGCTAACAACAGCTCCACCTGGAGCTGGGCTGTGCAAGCCTCGGTGATGGTGTGGGCTGCAGCCCCTGCTGCAGTGGGCTGCCATAGGCTACAGTGAGTGGCCGGCAGCCAGGGTGAGCGGCTGGCAGCCAGCTGTGAGCTGCCAATAGCCACGGTGAGCGGCCATCCAGAGGCCGGCGACTGATCTGCCTCATCCGGGAAGAGCGCAATGACGATACCAACATGGGCCAGTGAAGCAACGTCCTCCTCAACTAGACTGAAGAACAAAAAGACGGCAACTTGTCTGTTCCCCTCCCCCAATGCCCCAATAACATCTTTAAAAAAAAGAGCACCCCTAGTCATGAACTTCCCCCGCCCCCATCCTTTTCCAAATAAGGTCGCTTTCTGGGGAAAGAACTTTGAAGCTCTCTGTTCTTACCTGTATCTCTGAGCCACAGCTTGGGAGCTGAAGGCAAGGGCAGTGGAGGGCTTTTCGCAGAATGCCACTCCTGATTTACAAAGAGGGCACTGGATAGAGGCGGTAGCCTCTGGCCTTCTTGGTTTGCTTCTCCCAGCATGGAAAATCTTCACTACAAGCAAGGTGGGGCAAAGGCAATGGAGACCCCAGTATTCTGAGCCTGCTATCACTGGGTGGAGCCTCTGCCCAATGAGTGACAGCTGGGTGGAGGTGAGAGTCCCTAACCTGTCAATCACACTTACCTGAAATTACCCTCTGAGACATGGGGTTGAAGGGATGAGTAGGGCTCTAAGTCACCTCACTGGTGGTGATGCTATTCTGGTCCTTTGACTGGGAGATGGAGGAAGGGGAACCTGTCTTTTTGGCTCCACCCACTCATGTTACTTTCATCTCACAGAGCTGGGTGGGTGGTGGGGTGCAGTGACTCAAATCACAGACTCTTGCTGTTCTTCCTGATACTTAGCATGCTTGCTTGAATAAATGTTTCTTTATAATCCACAAAAATAGAAATTTCTTTGTTGCTTCTCTGAGACCACAGGAGAAGATTTTCTAGGTTTCTTAACTGAGTAGCCCTTACAATGACTTGGTTTTAAGTTATAGTCTCAATTACTAACCCCACCACCATAGAAGCCATGAATGGTGACCTCCCTCATGACTAAACTGTCATCGCCAGGTCCCGCAGCGACTATTACGTATCTCCCTGGGCTGCTTGGGCACCAGAATAGACTAGGCTCTGGCTTCCAGGCCCCTCTTTATTTCTGGTACCTGTGTTATTTAACTGTGTCTCATTCACGTCCCACTATTTACTGAAATATTCTTTTTCTAGAATATTTTTTTAAAGGCAGTAGGCCCTTGAAAAATGTCTGAGGGCCAAGTATGTGCCAGGTTCTGCACTTAGGACTGATGCCAGGACAAACAACACAGTCTATCTGGTCCTCCCCAAAATTACAGTCCCCCAGGGAATATGGACACTTTAATTGCTAGTAGGGCACTGGAAGAACATGACCAGAGGGTCTTATATTGGGGAGTCAGAGAATATCTCAAGAAAGAAATAACATTTCAGGTAAGTCAGGAAAAATATACTGTTTATGACAGGGACCAGCCCTCCATACCCTCAGCGGCCCTCCTCCCACTCTCACCAGTGGTCTCCCCACCTTCGCCATTCAATCAAGCCCACATAAAAAACAACTGTGATGTGCACTGATGTGCCCCCTCAAGGTCTGGAGGGGGAGAGGGTCGCAATGTGAAGATCCTGTGTGACCAGCCTGGGTATGCTGAGACCCTCCCATTGGAAAGATGGTTCCTTTCAGGAAAGGATCACAAGATCACACCTGCAGAGAAAGTGGTTTATTGACAGGCAGGAGAGACGTGCAGTTGCAGGGACAGGATTCCACCTCTGTCACTCAGAGCATCACCTTTATCCTTAAGATTTCTTGATTTTTCTGCACTTTGGTTTCAAAGCCTTGATTGCATCCCTGGCTGAGGGTACAGCCACTGTACAGAAATTTAACATGGTCTTAATGTCAATGATATTTTTCCAGCCAGTCACCTGGAGTGAAAAGCTCTGCTTCTTTTCTCCTTTTCTCTCGCTCTTCCCCAGTTCTACTCCCACTCTTTCACTTGCTCAAAAGACTGTGGATTGTTCTCTCTTCCTCTCTCTTACCTTCTCTCCCCTACCTTCTTTTACCACTAATCCTCACCAATCCTTCTTTCCATTTCTTATCCTGCAAACTCTTTCTTCTTCCTTTTCTAACTCTCCTCTGTTTTTGCATTTTGCCTTTGTCCCTTACTCTTTCCATCTTTGCTCCTCTTTCTTTCCTCTCCATACCTCTGATCCTCACCCTTCTCTTGCTCCTGCTCCTTTCACCTCCTCCTATCGCTCCACCTGTCTCCTCACTCCTGTCTGTTACCTGACTCTGTCTCTATTCAGCTCCATCTCTTCCCAACTCACAAAAAGACACGGGTCCTTTTTAGAAGAAAATATGGGAGTAAATCTTCAAGACCTTGGGTCAGGCAATGAGTTCTTGGATATGACACTAAAAGCACAAGTGACAAAAGGAAAAAGTATTTATATCAGATTTCATCAAAAGTAAAGCAGTTATGCTTCAAAATATAATCAGAAAAGTGAAAAAGACAACTGCCAGAAAGGGAGAGAGTATTTGCAAATCATGTGTCAGTAAGGGGCTTGTATCTAAAACATATCTAGAGCTCTTAGACCTTGATAATATAGTGACAACTCAATTAAAATATGAGCAAAGAAACTAAATAGATATCTCACCCAAGAATGTACAAATGGTCAAATAAGCACAGCAAAAGATGTTCAACATCACTCGCCACCGGGGAAAACCACAATGATATACCATTTCATTCCACCAAGATGGAATTTAAAAAAATAAAATAACCGGGCCGGCCGAGTGGCGCATTGGTTAAGCGCTGGTTTTGGGATGCCAGCGGCCCCGGTTCGGATCCCACATGAGGGCCAGTGACACTGCCCTCTACAGCTAACAACAGCTCCACCTGGAGCTGGGCTGTGCGAGCCCCGGTGATGGTGTGGGCTGCAGCCCCTGCTGCAGTGGGCTGTCATAGGCTACAGTGAGCGGCCCGCAGCCAGCGTGAGCGGCTGGCAGCCAGCGCGAGCTGCCAATAGCCGCGGTGAGCGACATCCAGAGGCCAGCGACCGATCTGCCTCATCCGGGAAGAGCGCAATGACGATACTAACAGTGAAGCAACATCCTCCGCAACTAAACTGAAGAACAAAAAGACAGCAACTTGTCTGTTGCCCTTTCCAGATTCCCCAACGCTGTTCCCCTCCGCCAATTCCCCAATAAAATCTTTAAAAAAAAAAAAAATAACCATATAATAACAAGTATGCATATTGGCAAGGATGTGGAGAAATTGGAACCCTCATACATTGCCAATGGGAATGTAAAATAGTGCAGCCCCTTTTTAAAAACAGTCTGGCAGTTCCTTAAAAAGATAAATACAGACTTACCGTGTAACCCAGAAATTCCACTTAGAGGTATATATCCAGGTTAGCAGGAAAAAGTCTTCCTCCTGTGTTCCTCCTTTAGTCTCACACAACTACCACTCTGAAGCACTTCTGAAACCAGATGTGTGGGGGTTTTTCCCCACACCAAGCGATTCCGTGACACCAGCTGGGTGTCCTATAATTTAACTCAATTCTGACACTCTCTACCTGGAGATGGTGTTAGATTTCACCATCTTGGAGACCACTAATCCCCAACTTCAAATGCCAATAACAAGTCCAGGTTGTTGTCACCTGTGCTTCTGACCCATCAGCTATAAATTGGAGGTTCCCATGACCCCTCCCTGGGTTTGATTTATTTCCTAAAGCAGTTCAAAGGACTCAGGTAAATAGTTGACTTACATTTACCAGTTTATCCTAAAAGGATATGGTAAAGGATACAGATGAACAAACATCCAGAGGGAAGAGATGCATAAGACAAGGTATGTGGGAAGCAATGTCACTCTCCCAACACCAACATGTGTTCACCAACCTGGAAGCTCTCCGAACCCCTATTTTGGGGATTTTTATGGAGGTTGCCTTACACAGGCATGATCAATCATTAATTCCATTGCCAGTCCCTCTCCCCTCTCTGGAGAATGGAGGTGAGGCTGAAAATTCAAAGCCTCTAATCATGGCTTGGTCTTTCTGGTAACTGGCCCCCATCCAGGAGCCCACCAGAGTCACCTATTAGAACAAAAGACACTCCCATCACCCAGGAAATTCCAAGGGATTTAGGAGTTCTGTGCCAGAAACTAGAGTCAAAAACCAAATATTAGAACAAAAGATGCTTCTACTGCTATGGTATCACTTAGGAAATTACAAGGGTTTTAGGAGCTTTGTGCCAGGAACCAGAGACAGATATATATATATATATATATATATATATACATTTTTTTTCACCTGATGGGGAAATTAAAGGTGGTATATCCACAGAATGGAATATTATTCAGCAATTTAAAAGAATGAAGTAATCCTACATACCACAACATGAATAAACCTTGAAGACATTATGTTAAGTGGAAAAAAACAAGCACCAAACACACGTGGTATGATTCCATTTATAGAAAGTATTCAAAATAAGCAAATCTATGGGCCGGCCGAGTGGTGCGGGTGGTTAAGTGCTGGCTTCAGAAGCCAGCGGCCCCGGTTCGGGCCCTGCATATGTGGGCCAGTGACACTGCACCTTCTACAGCTAAGATGGTGAACAACAGCTCGACGTGGAGCTGGGCTGCCATGAGTCGCAGGCAATGGCGTAGGCTGCAGTGGGTCTGCAGTGGGCTGCCGTAAGCTACCGTGAGTGGCTGGCAGTCAGCATGAGTGGCTGGCAGCCGGTCTGAACTGTCGTGAGCGGCCATCCAATGGCCAGTGACCGACTGCCTCACCCGGGAAGAGCGCAATGATAATACCAACATGGGCCAGTGAAGCAACGTCCTCCACAACTAGACTAAAGCACAAAAGGACAGCAACTTGTCTGTTCCCCTTCCCTGATTCCCCAAAGCTGTTCCCCTCCCCCAATTCCCCAATAAAATCTTAAAAAAAAAAAAAAGGTACTGCAACTCAGTAACTAAAATGGAAATCTATGGCATTTTGGCCTCAGGCTGCTCCTATCTCCCCTGCCCCATCTTCCTGGAGCAGAAGTTCCAGCAGGATGGACCAATCCTGAGGACTGGCAGCCTCACCTGGAGGGGGATGACGGGATTTGGAGCTGAGCATACAAAAACACATGCCCATGGACACTGTCAAAAACAATGGCTGACTTTAAGAGAGATCCACATCACGGACAGGTTGTGGTGCTGGTTGGGCAAGAAACAGAGCAGCAGATAGGTCATGTTGTAACAGGGAGATCTAAGGAACAAGATGGCCCCAATAGGACTCGATAAGCTACCACATATCACTGGAGATCTAGCAGTCTGTGGTCATGTGCTCATGTGCAGGGCTGCTTCAGAGGAGATAGAGGGCCCTTACTAGCTACTTGTTCCTGGCGGAGTGCAAGGCCTTGTGTACACAGAAAGTAAAACGTGGTGCATAATGAATTATACATAATCATATCCAGACTTTAAATCCATCCCCCAATTCATACAAAAATTCACCAGCATGTGGAAGAAACTTTACTGACTCAAGATATATAAACACAACCTCTGACCAGTCATTGGCTCAGCACTAAACTATGCTGAAACACAGGTGACTCCTGAGAACTAGGTTTAAAAACAAATAAACAAGAGCTTAAAAAGAACAACAGAGCGGGGATGCCAGCAGTCACGGCAGGGTAAGTGGACTCCACAGAATTAGTCGAGCCAAGTGACTAGACCAGTGAACAGCAACACAAATGACCCTGGGCTCGGGAGTGAGTCAAAATCCAGCGTTGTGACAATATAGTATCTAAAATGTCCAATTTTTGACAGAAAAGTATGAGATATGTAACAAAACAGAAAGAGATACTCTAAACAGGAAAAAAGCAACTAGCAGAAACTGTCTCTGAGGGGTGCAGATGGTGGACTTACCAGACAAAGGTTCCAAAGCTTATATTATGAATATGCTCAAAGAACTTTTAACAAGCCATGTTACAAAATTTTTAACATTCATCCATCAAATACAGACTTAGAAATTATTATTTTTTATTTTTAAAGATTTTTTTAAAATTGGGGAATTGGGGGAGGGGAACAGCGCTAGGGAACCAGGGAAGGGGAACAGACAAGCCACCGTCCTTTTGCTCTTCAGTCTAGCTGCGGAGGACATCGCTTCACTGGCCCATGTTAGCATCACCACCGCGCTCTTCCCGGGTGAGGCAGATCAGCAGCCGGCCTCTGGACGGCTGCTCACCCCAGCTATTGGCACTATTGGCAGCTCACGCTGGCTGCCGGCCGCTCACTGTAGCCTATGGCAGCCCACTGCAGCAGGGACTGCAGCCTACACCGTTGCCGGGACTCACGCAGCGCAGCTCCAGGTGGAGCCGTTGCCAGCCGCAAAGGGCAGTGTCACCTGCCCCCACACGTGGGATCTGAACCGGGGCCACCGGCGTCCCAAGTCAGCTCTCAACCAATGCGCCCCTCAGTCAGCCCTAGAAATTATTTTTAAGTTAACAAATAATAAGGTGTTGGCAAGGATGTGGACAAAAGGGAACCCTCATACGCTGTTGGCGGGACTGCAAATTAGTGCAGCCATTATGGAAAACAGTATGGCGATTCCTCAAAACATTAAAAACAGAACGACCACATGACCCAGCAATTCCACTTTCGGGTATTTATCTGAAGAAAATGAAAATGCTAATTCAAAAAGATATATGAACTCCTATGTTTATTGCAGCATTATTTACAATAGTCAAGATATGGAAACAACCTACGTGTCCATCAACAGACAAAAGGATAAAGATGTGGTACATATATACAACGGAATATTATTCAACCATAAAAAAGAACGAAAAATTGCCATTTACAACAACATGAATGGACCTAGAGGATATTATGCTTCAGTGAAATAAGTCAGATAGAGAATATACAAATATCGTTTAATTTCACTTATATGTGGAATGTAAAAAAACAAAACAGGGCTGGCAGAGTGGCACGGTGGTTAAGCGCTGGCCTGGGAAGCCAGCAGCCCCGGTTCGGGTCCCACATATGAGGGCCAGTGACACTGCCCTCCAAAAAACAAAACAAAACAAAAATAGAGTCATGTAACAGAACAAACTGATGGTTGCCAGAGGGGAAGGGGTGAGAGAATAGGGGGAAACAGTGGAAAGGAATAAAAAATATATATTCTTTTACAAAAAGACCAATTGAAAATTCTAGAGTTTAAAAGTATAATAATGATCCGGCTGAGTGGCACATTGTTTAAGAGCTGGCTTGGGACGCCAGTGGCCCCGGTTCAGATACCAAATATGAGGGCCAGTGACACTGCCCTCTAAAAAAAAAAAAAAAAAAAAAAAAAAAAATATATATATATATATATATATATATATATATATATATTTAAAAACTTACTAGAGGGGCTCAAAAGCAAATGTGAATTAGCAAAAAACAGCAATAAAAATTATCCAGATCAATAAAAATGATCCAATCTGAAGAAAAAAGAATGAAGAAAAAGGAAGAGCCTCAATGACCTGTTGGACACCATCAAATAGGGCAAGATACACATAATGGGAGTACCAAAAGGAGAAGAGAGAAATAATAATAGATCAATTTGGGGAGTGCTGCCATCTAAACAATATTAAGCCTCCCCATAGAAACATGGGATGTCTTCCCATTGATTTTGATCTTACTTCAGTTTTGTTCTGCAACATTTTGTGTACATCAAACAAGTGGAATTTATGGTACTCAAATTATACTTCAATAAAGCTCTTTTTAAAAACAAGGCAGTGGTTAAGCGCTGGCTTGGGAAGCCAGCAGCCCCGGTTCGGGTCCCACATATGACGGCCAGTGACACTGCCCTCAAAACAAAACAAAACAAAACAAAACAAAACAAAAACAAGGGCAGGGCGGGCCAAGTGACTCAGTTGGTTAACAGTTAGCTTGGAGCACGTGTTCTGAGCACCAGGGCTGCCGGATTGATTCCCACATGAGCCAGTGACACTGCACCTGAGCTGAGCTGTCACTGAGCTGCCAACAGGTGGCAGGATGGCTCAGCTGATGTAACAACAAGATTGCCTGTTCGATGGTGGGCTATGCCCACCGGCAACTGAGACTGAGCTCAGCACCTTGAGCTGAGCTGCCGCCCGGATGGCTCAGTGGATAGGGTGTGTGCTCTTAACAACAAGACTGCTGGTTCGACTCCCACGAGGGATGGTGGCTATGCCCACCGCAACTAAGATTGAACACAGCACCTTAAGCTTAGAGGCCACGAGCTGCCGATGGGCAGCCAGATGGCGACTGGTGCCCTCCACAACGAAGACTGAAGAACAACTTGGCTGGTCCCCTTTCCCAATTCCCCAACACTGTTCCCCTCCCCCAATTCCCCAATAAAATCTTTTTTTAAAAAAAAAACAAGACTAAAGGGAAGTGCCTTGGATGCTTACACTGGGTCCCACGACCTGGAACATTATTCAATCAGCAGGAGAGATGAACACTGAGTTTTTCTCTTCCAGGGATTAAATGTTCTTGATATAAATAAGAAAGTCCTAGACATTTCTCCAGGGACTAATCTATACATATATTTACCCCCTGCATCAACCTCATGAATTTTCGTAATTGTATTTTCCATCAAACTAAGAGAACCGGGGGACACTACCTCCTCTTGTTACTATGAGCCTGCCTCCTGCAGCCGTTGCTTATTCACTTCGCTCCTGAGTGTAACCCCTGGGTGGGCCTGTGTGGGGTGCAATGTCCTCCTATATATATGTGATTAGATACTGCTGTCAATCAATCTCACCTGTGCAATGTTGGGTGCTGTGTGTTTGGTTATCTCATATTATTTAAGGTGGGGTGAACCTTACCTCTTTCATCAATGGGGTGAACAGGAGGTGGTTAGAACAACATGGCTATTTCCCTCCTGATCCTACAGGACTATTGAAGGAATGGAATCAACAGTCCATCCATTTCTTTGGCAATCTGCAGACATCCACTCTCCTCCTGATACTGGGAGTGTGCTATGACTCTCACTGTTTCTGCTTCCACACCCCACACTGGAAAAAGAAAGAGGAAAAAACCGCCTTCTCCCTGCTTTCTCTCTTTCCTCCCGCCGCCTCCATCTGTATCTCTCTATATATCCATTTCTGTCTCTCAGACCTGGCATACATTTCTCAGTGATTCCAAGCTTTAACAAAATACAATACAAGAGGTTATTTTATTTTTTTAGCTGAGCCATCCTGCCACCTGTTGGCAGCTCAGTGGCAGCTCAGCTAAGGCCAGGAATCGAACTGGCGACCCTGTTGCTCAGAGCTGCACTCTTGGGCAAGCTCTTAACCAACTGAGCCATTCGGCAGGCCCAAAGAGGTTATTTTTAACACTCAAAGATGCTAGGTAAAGATTCATTAGGAATCTTGGCTTAATGGAGTTTCTACTTATTTGATTTGTGTGTGTGTGTGTGTGTGTGTGTGTGTGTGTGTGTGTGTTTATGTAAACACAACCAATTTCTGAATATTCTATTTGATTTTTTTAGGAGGAGAATACAGTAAAAAATTTCTAGTGTGACATACAAATATTATGGGCTGATGGAAGTTTAATAACTGAATTATCAAAGTTTATTGCGTTTTTTGTGGGCTTTCCACATTACTCTTATTATAGGAGTAAAAAGCCACTCCTATAAGAGAAAGTGATAAAGATAACATATGCAAAACTGGAAAGTTAATTCTATAGTGTTATCCGATTTCCTTTTTTGCCAGTTTCCCTTGGCAAATGCACGTGACCCTGACACATTCCTATCTTCAAGGTAAATCTTTGTTTATTAATTATTATCCCATCCTAACACAAGAAATGAGATGTCTTTGTCTCTTCCCTTAACTTGAGTCAATTACATCACTGATACTTGCAGTGGATGTAGTAGTGTCTGGTCGTGCTGGTCTCTTCTTTGCACCACCATTCCTCCTTTCTACTCAGTATCACCACACTTAATCTTCCCAGATGCACCTCTTAGTTATTTCTTGTATTCAAGGAAGCTAGCAGCCTAGTAAAATAAAAGTGAAAAGGGGGTGGCTAGTAAAGAGGAATGGGAGAAAAAGAGGTAATAGGGAGGATGTTGGGAAGAAGGGAGAGGAGGGGAGATGGAAGGGAAAGGAGTGTGGCAGGCGAGGAAGGCAGGGAGATGGAGGAAAGTGGGAAGAGGAGAGGGTGGGTGGTAAAACAGGAAGGGGATGGGGGAGAGCGCGATGTAATAGTAACACAGTGCCAGACAGGTGGCAAGAACCTGACCATATAGGCTCACCACAGTCCTAGCATAAGTGCTAACAATATCATCATTTTATACATAAGATAGCAAGAGCTCAGAAAAAGTTAAGTAAATTGCCCAGGATGTTAGAGCTAATAAAAGGTGGAAATGAAAATTAGACATCGGAATATCAGCACCTAGCACATAGAAGCCACTCAGTAAAAAAATATCGCTGAGTGAAAAAAAAGTATATCATACAGTCATCTCAAGCTATTAAAAGCATATTGATACATTTTAAAAAGCTCCCCATTATTAACAACGATCCTCAAAACAGAAACAAAGGAGTTCTTTAACTTGCTAAGAAATATCTTTTCCAAATCAACAGCCAACTTCATCTAATGGTGGAACACAAGAGATGTCATTATTAAAGCAAAATTAACAAAAGATCCAGCTCCTAAAACAGAGGCACCACCTTTAGGAAATTTGGCATCATTCGCAAGGACAGAAGACAGAAGCATGATACATAAACATTCAAAAGGAAGATAAAATATTAAGGATATGTTTCGTTAATTGAGTTTTTAGCTTTTAACATTATGTTAATATTATGTTAACTTTAATACAATATTCTATTCAGAGAGGAGTGATTTCATCATCACTATATCTTTTTCCTTCTAACTTCTATTTTTAATCTATCTTAAGTATATCTTTAATATACTTACCTGTCTAGTTTTTGATAGTTGTCTATGGGCTCCTGGGGAGCAAACAATGCTGGTTGCTTGGTATGTGAACATGGCTATGTGTACTCAGTAGTAGGGAAATTTATGCCTAATAAACAAATAAATGAGTGCTTTATTTTGGAGTGCTGGGGAGACAATAAACACCAGTCTCATAGGGGATAACCTTTAAATCCTCAAGGTTTTCCTTTCCTATTACTAAATGGATGAGGGACTGTTCTCACTCCAATCCCCATCCAGAGGCTTAGGGTGCGTCAGTCATTGTTACACACAATCAGGGGGTGTATGGTTTTCATATGTGCTCATCTCAGAAATGGTGATCGGTCACTCCAGTCAAAACTCTGCTCACTCTCTGAGAATCCATCAAGTCCTCAAGAGTTCTAAATCATGTGCTGTTTTTTCCCCCTAGATTTTTTTAACGAACTTTATTATTATTTTTTTTTAGAGAAATGTTAGGCACACAGCAAAATTGAGGGGAAGGTACAGAGATTTCCCATATAACCCCTGCCCCCACACATGCACAGCCTCCCCCATGAACAACCACCAGCTCCAGGATGGAACATGTGTTCCAACTGCTGAACCTATGCTGACACGTCATTATCACCCAGAGTTCACTGTCCACATCAGGGTTCACTCTTGGTGGTGTGCATGCTAGGGTTTGGACAAATGTATAACGGCATGTATCCATCCCCTTACATTTTAATGGCCTTTCTCCTTTCTATTTCCCGTCTCCAAAATTTGTTTTAAGTTTTTCTTACTACACATGGAAAAATTTCATGACTGGAACAACACACCCTTACATACTCTCCACTCAGGTTCAACAATTATTAACTTTTTGCCATATTTGCTTTCTCTCTCTCCCTACCCACCCCCACTTGCTGAACCTTTTGAAAGTAAGTTTCAGACATCATGACTTTTCACCCCTGAACATTTCAACCTGCGTCTTCCAAGAATAAGGGCAATCTTCTATATAGCCACAATACCATTATCATATATAAGAAAATTAAGTCTCTGGAAATCCAAGTCACCATAAATGTTTCATTAAAATGAGTTCTCACTTTCATTACTTGAGCAACAATATGGTTGGTACTTGTGTGAAAATTAATAAAGTGAACCCGTATTTAAAATGGAGTCAGGAGGGCCGTCCGAGTGGTGTGGTGGTTAATAGATGGCTTGGGATGCCAGCGGCCCCGGTTCGGGTCCCACATAGGAGGGCCAGTGACACTGCCCTCTAAAAAAATAAGTAAATAAATAATTAAAATAAAATGGAGTCAGGAGACCAACAGGGGAGCCCTCATGCATTACCACTCCAATCCTATTACAGACCCCAACAGGAAGAATTGGCAATTACTGACCTGAACAGGAAGAAACACAAGTTAATACTATTTTACGACTCAAGCAGGAGGAAGGATGATTTTCTTCCCTGCCCAGCAACTCAGCCAATGAGAAACCATCACCAGCCTGCACTCTTCCTATCCCGCAATGGACTTTCATTCAAAACAACCCTTCCCACCATCCTCCTTTGTCTCTATAAAATAACTTTCCTTTGCTTGCTGGACTTGGCTATGGTTTTTGCTATAGCTTGCTTGTCCTAAATTGTAATCCCTCTGCTATTCCTGAATAAACCCATTTTGCTGGTAAAATAAGTAACTGTTTTATTTTTTAGGTCGACACTTGGCAATTAGTTTTCTACCTTTGGTAACAAAAACCATTTTCAAAAAGCATTGCAAAAAATAAAATGATAAGAGAAAGCAAAATTATCATAATCATCAACTTAAAATAACAAAAAGTTAACAATATTTCCATAATATCATTAAATATCTATTCATATTCAAGCATCCCCAATTGTTATACCAATTTCTTTTGAAGCTTTGTTTTTTCTTTTCTTTTTAACTAAAAGGCAATATAGGTCCATGTATCATGTACCATTTGGTTATGTCTCTTTAGCTTCTTTAATTTAGAATAGCACTCAAGTTTCTTGAGCAAGACAGGCAAGAGGACACATTTTAGTGTCCCATGCATCTCACACAAACACACATAATTATTTAAGGTCCCACGAGGGTGTCTATCACTCATGATCTGACACTCAACAATGGTATAGTATGTGAACGGAGATTGCTGAGGCGAAGTCATTTATGTCAGAAGAAGAAAATGAGCCCAGAGGCTATGAAGAAGTTTGTCTTACACATGTTCCCTTCAGCACATTTATTCACGAACTTTTGAACTTCTCAGCCATGCCTGGACCTTAATCTCTTTCCTACCATGGCAACCAGACCATCTGCTTTCCTTACTTTGAAAGAAGCCAACCCTTTTTGCCACCCAGCATCCTTTGTTTGCATGTTGGATTCAACCAATCCTTACTAATTTACCCAGAATCCTTCATTTACATAAAAAGGGTTGGATTGAGGACAACACACACTTGCCTTTCTTTGTTCCCTTTGGAACACTATTTGGGGTTCTGCCTGAATCAAATAGTGCTTCCTGAATAGCTATTCTTTTGGATCTCAAATAAACGCTTGTTGTCTCTCACCATGGCCTTTTATTTTTTGGTTAACAAGTATATTCCATAACCATAAACATCCACTCTTGTGTCTAACACCAATCAGGCCTCAGAGGAATGCTTCTCCACAGGCCTTGCCCTATGTCCTTGAAACAAACACCATAACGCCTTGTCAGCTGGACCATTATCAAAGCCCGAGAATAACACCCTGTCCAGCTTTGTAGGTTAGGAAGGGTGTGAATGGTAGAAGCACTTACATAAGAGAAAAGAGACATTTTCCTCTCAGGTGAAAAAACACCAAAGGATGTTACATAATGAAATCTCATTTCCCAACAGTGAGAAGCATTCTTTCTTTATTTTAATAGTCCAAAGTATGGTTCTGGAGAGGCTCATAAATGAGTCCAATATTTGCAACAGCTGCTCAAGGTAGCTATAGTGGGTTGCATAGTGTCGCCCCCAAATTCATGTCTCCCCTGAAACTCAAAATGTGACCTTATTTGGAAATAGGGTCTTTGAAGACATAATCAGTTAAGATGACATCATTGGATAGATTAGGCTGGGCCCTAAATCCAATGACTGGCGTTCTTATAAGGAAAGCAAAGGACACACACAGAACTCAGAGAAAAAGCCATGTGAAAAGATTGGAGGGAGGCCGGACGAGTGGTGCGATGGTTGGGCGCTGGCTTGGGAAGCCAGCAGCCCAGGTTCAGATCTTACATGTGAGGACCAGTGACACTGCCCTCAAAAAAAAAAAAAAAAAAGATTGGAGGGATGCAGCTACAAGCCAAGGAATGCCAGGAGCATTCTTCTTTCCAGCAATGTTTTGTAGTTTTTATTGTACAAGTCTTTCACTTCCTTGGTTTTGCTATTGTAAATAGGATTTTTTTTTTAATTTCCTTTATAGATTGTCTATTTTTCGTGTATAGAAAGCAACTGATCTTTGTGTTTTGACTTTATATCCTGCTACTTTACTGAATCCATTTATTAGTTCTAAAAGTTTTGGGGGGCCAGCTGTGTGGTGCATTGGTTAAGAGTTGGCTTGGGATGCCAGCTCTGAGCAGCAAGACCCTGGTTCGGATCCCACATGAGGGCAAGTGAAGCTGCACCCTCTACAGCTAAGATGGTGAACAACAGCTCAACCTGAAGCTGGGCTGCCATGAGTCCCCTGAGTCAGCGTAGGCTATACAGCCCCTGCTGCAGTGGGCTGCCATGAGCTACCATGAGTGGGCAGCCGGCGTGAGCGGCAGTCCCATTGCCTGCGAGCAACTGCCTCACCACGCAAGAGTGTAATGATAATACCAACATGGGCCAGTGAAGCGACATCCGCCACAACTAAAGAACAAAAGGACAGCAACTTGTCTGTTCCCTTTCCCCTATTTCCCAACGCTGTTCCCCTCCCCCAATTCCCCAATTACCAAAAAAAAAAAAAATCTAAAAGTTTTTTGGTGGAATCTTTAGGGTTTTCAACATCAGAGTTTCCCCTTCCCCAGGGTTTGCTTTTTTTTTTTTTTTTTTTAATTATTGTAGGCTGCTGAGGACTAACCTGAGGTGTAAACTTGAAATCTCGTTTTTTTTTCCTGAGCCTTTCCCATGGTTATGCGCGGTCACTTTCTAATTTTCCGCATTGTTTTAATGTTCTTGTCTTTAATGTCTGGCTCCCAAAAGGGGAAGAAGCAAAAATGAACGGGGAAGAAAAGGCATCAGCCTTTTAAATCCCCTGGAAATCACTTCCGCTGGGGGGGAGGGGCTTACAACGCCGGAGGGGGAAGGGCTTACAACAATGTGGGGAGAAGCAGCAAGGACACTCCTACCTCTGTGACCCCAAGCAGCAATCAGAGCACGGACTCCTGATATTTGGGGGACAGGGTCCTTATTGCCCACTTTGGCTCCCACAAGCTGCACACAACTCAACACGCACACAGCTGCCTGTCACCGGCTGGTGGTGAGAGATGGGTAGCGGCATTTTAGCTGAGCCAACAGTTGCAACGGTCTAAAACTAACAACAATTTACCATCCAAGTCCTCCTCTGGAAGTTGCACGCCTCCAACTCTCCAGAGTTACATTGGAACTCTCCAGAGTTCCAATATAATGACATCAAACAGATTGTGCCAGTGCAATTGCTCTGTAGGTGGGAGACAGTCTGTTGCTTTCTAGTCTGCCATCTTCCCACTGTCTGCTGGATGTGTAAGCTGAGACGCTTAGATCAGGAGTTCCAACTACCAAGTTAAAGGGAATTCATGGGGTAAAGGAACATGTTAAATGACACCACGGGGATACACTCAGCAAAATCCAGATTGTGGCTTTGTCAAAAATTATTTTTAGAGAATAAAAAAGACGGGAACTATCATTTAAGAGACTCAAACACACAAAACCAAGTTGCGATGTGTGGACCTCACATGGATCCTGACTTGAAAAGCCAGGAAAAGTATTTGTATGAGACAGATAAGGAAATCTATTAATTGATTGGCTATTTAACCATAGTAGGTATTTTATTTTTATGAGACAGATAAGGAAGTCTGTTAATTGATTGGTTATTTAACCATTTAGGTAATTTTTACATTCTATTAAATATGAGAACGGAGACCATGTATTTCAACATGACTTAAGGATTTGTTCCAAGAAAGTCTTGCTTAGAAGGCCACGTGTGTAAAACCAATAAAGAACTCATTAATTGCTCCAGGAAATTCCTACAAACCAATTTATCTGGGCAAACAGCTCTCCTGTCAGGATAACAGATTGCTCACCTGGACAAAAAAACTCACTTAACAGACAGTTTGCATATCAAGACTTTTTCAAGACCCCCATTTTGTCATGTTCACTAATCCTAAATTATTGTGTCATAATCCTTGCCCAATCTTAGCCAGTTCCTTGCTTTGAAAAACCCACCTCAAATAGCCTTATTATGTTTTCACCTTTGTCTGCAAAGACACTGGTGGTCTTTGTGGGAGTCAACCGTTAACAGGTATATTAACAGTTTTGTGGCATGTTTATTAAAAAGGGAGCTTATCATTTTGAAAAAATATCTTAAAGGATTTACAAATTAGATGAAATAAAATATGGGATGGAGAGTGGGTAGGGGCATAGAAGAAATGAAATTGACCACGAGGTGGTAATTGTTGGAGTTCTCTGGTAACTACCTGGGGTTTCCTATACTATTTTTGTCTACTTATGTATATATTTGAAACTTTCTATAATAAAAGGGATTTTTTAAAGTGTGCTACTCAGACCACAGCAATGGAATCATACTCCATCTTTTTCTCTTCCTCTCCTCTCCTATCTCCAATCTGTTGGTATATACTACCTGCAAACTTCCTCCGAATCTGACCATTTCTCATTACCTGCTCTGCTGCTTCCCTGGTTTAACTCCACCATTTCCCATCTTGATTATTGCAAAAGCCAATGGTCTCTATGCTTCAACCTTTGCCCTCCCTCAATCCCATTCTATTTTCAACACAACAGCCATTGTGATCCTTTTTTTTTTTTTTTTAAAGATTTTATTGGGGAATTGGCGGAGGGGAACAGCATTGGGGAATCGGGGAAGGGGAACAGACAAGTTGCTGTCTTTTTGTTCTTCAGTTTAGTTGCAGAGGATGTTGCTTCACTGTTGGTATCGTCATTGCGCTCTTCCCGGATGAGGCAGATCGGTCGCTGGCCTCTGGATGTCGCTCACCGCGGCTATTGGCAGCTCACGCTTGGCTGCCAGCTGCTCACGCTGGCTGCGGGCCACTCACTGTAGCCTATGGCAGCCCACTGCAGCAGGGGCTGCAGCCCACACCATCACCGGGGCTCGCACAGCCCAGCTCCAGGTGGAGCTGTTGTTAGCTGTAGAGGGCAGTGTCACTGGCCCTCATGTGGGATCCGAACCGGGGCCGCTGGCATCCCAAAACCAGCGCTTAACCAATGCGCCACTCGGCCGGCCCATTGTGATCCTTTTTAAAAAATAAGTCTTCTCAGAACTCTGCAGTGGCTCTCCATCTCACTCAGAGTCAAAGTTCTTACAGTGGCCTACAAGGTGCTACACTCTCTGTACCGTCCCCTCCTTTCTCTGATCTCATCTCCTAAGACACATCCCTTAGGTCACTCTACTCCAGCCACACTGGCCTCCTTCCTGTTTCACCAGTGCACCAGGCCCCCTCCCACCTCAGGACCTTTGCACTTGCTGTTCCCGCTGGACCATGGTGCCACCTCCTTCAGGTCTTTACACAAATGTCCCCTTCTCAATAAGGCCTTCACTGACCACCTCCTTAAAAGAGCAACCATCCTCCCCAACCCAAGCACTCCCTCTCCCCCATATTTTTTCTCTTCTTTGTACTTATTGCCCTCATATACCCACCTGTTTATAGTATTTATACATCCCTCCCCAGAAAATAAGCTCCACAAAAGCAGTGATTTCTGTCTGTCCTGTTCCCTGCTCTAGCCCCAGTGACTAGAACAGTGCCTGGGACAGAATGGGTGCTCAGTAAACACCCAGAGTTATTCAATAGTGGCTTTAGTCACTGCTGTCTTCTGTACAGTCTCCTCGGCCACCGCACTATTTATTCCTCCAGGGTCCAAATTTAGGTGTTAGGGCCAGATAGGATAAGTAGGAAGAAAGGTCTAGAGTCTATTATTATCATCATCATCATCATCATCATCATCATCATCATCATCTCAAGGGAAAGAGAGACAGGGCGCCCTAATATAGCAGTCTCCAGTGGTCTATATAAATGATGGCCCAAGGAGCAGACGTCTGTGAAGGGTGCCTCTGGGAAGCTGCCCCCCACTGAACCCAGGCCTTCAGACAGTGGCATTACCTGTAAATGATTAAGAGATTGGAAAAGATGTTCAATTTCCCTCCCTAGGAACCCAGGAAATGCAAACTAAAGGAAACAAGTTACCTTGGCAGCTCTACAAACAAGGGAAGGATATAGCCAGAAATGAGCAAACTTTATTTAAGACAAGCTTTCAAAGCAGTGCTTGATTTCTGGGTGTGTCTCAAGACAAATGACTCAGATTTCTGACTCTTTTTACAATACTGAAATAATTATGTCATGGAATCAAAAAATATCAGTATGCACTTTGAAAAAAAAATGTTTGGCAGGACCTACCTACCAAGATGAAACAGAAGTGTGCCCTATGTCCTAGCAATTCCACATCTGGGTGCACACCCCAGAATAACGACTGCATATGTCCATGTAAAAGAGTGCCATTGGCAGCTCTAGTCATAATGCTAAAAACTGGAAACAGCCCAAATACCCGTCAACAACAGGCTTAGGTGAATAAATTGGTATATTCATAAAATGAAATGCTTCGTAGCCATTTGAAAAAGAGAAAAACAATACTGCTACATGCAACAACATGGTTGAATCTCATGGCATAACGTTGAGTGAAAGAAGCCAGAGACAAAAAATACATAATTATAGATTCCTTTTATGTAAATATCAGAAATGGGCAAATCTAACTCATAGTGAGAGAAATCAGAAAGTGGTTAATTCTGGCAGTATTGACTAGAAAGGGGCACAAGAAAACCTTCTGGAACTACTAAAACAGGGGTCGGCAAACTTTTGAGACGGAAGAGCTGCCAGGGGTCAGCAAACTGCGGCTCGCTAGCCACGTGCGGCTCTTTGGGTATGTACATGTGATTCTGAAGTAAAATTGAAAATGAAAATAAAACTATCATAGTTTCATTTATAATATTACTTTAAATTTTCCTCATTTGTAAAAATATATTTATGGCTCTCGAATAATTTTTAAATTGTTGTGAGGCACAGTATTGGCTCTTCCAGGGGTCAGCAAACTTCTGAGATGGAACGTACCCAAAGAGCCTCATGTGGCTCGAGAGCTGCAGTTTGCCAACCCCTGGACTAAAATGTTCTATATCCAGATATAGGTGGAGGTTACATGGATGTATGCATATAAAAATGCATCTAGGGCCGGCCGAGTGGCACAGTGGTTAAGCACTGGCCTGGGAAGCCAGCAGCCCCGGTTCGGGTCCCACATATGAGAGCCAGTGACACTGCCCTCAAAAAAAAAAAAAATGCATCTAGCTGCACACTTCAGTTTTGTGCTCTAAGTTATACCCCAATTAAAAAGTTAAACTTTGTATAATTTTAAACAAAATAGAATAAACAACTACCATGTGAGTATCTTCAAGACACAAGAAAATACCAGAATGTGAGACTGGCAGGGTGAAGGGCACACATGGAGAACTGGGCACAGGGTCTCAGTTTTCCTCTTCGCCACAAGGTGGCTCTCTCCCCTTCCTCAGGTCTCTGACCAAGTCCTCTGGGAAAACCAGCTGAAGATGATATTGCCCGCTCAGAAATATCATTGGAGGAGGAGGGTTGTGTGCTCTGGAAACGGACAGCATGATGACACCAGCTTCTGAAAAGTGTAGCCCTTTCAAGGCAAGGGCCTTGATCCCAGCTCTGCCATTTCTAGCTGTGTGACCTTGGGAATGCCCCTTAACTTCTCTGTGCCTCAGTGTCCTCATTTATACAGTAGAAATAATAATAGTATGTACCTTGTGGTGTGGTTGGAGGTGGTGCTGTTGCTATTAATGTGAAATGAGTTAATCCTCACGAAGCTCTTGGACATCACCGGGCACAGATGAAGAACTCAAAGTCATTATCTGTATAGTATTAAGAGATGAAATCTGGGGTGCAGCCAGTTAGCTCAATTGGTTAGAGCGCAGGGCTCATAACACCAAGGGTGCCGGTTTGATCCCCACATGTGCCACTGAGTTGCACCCTCCACAACTAGATTGAAACAACTACTTGACTTGGAGATGACAGGTTCTGAAAAAACACACTGTTCCCCAATAAACTTAATAATAATTTTTTTTAAAAGATGGAGGCCGGCCGAGTAGCTCAGTTGGTTAAGAGTTGGCTTAGAGAGCGAGCTCTGAGCAACACGGCCACCGGTTCAATTCCCACATGGGCCAGTGATGCTGCACCTGAGCTGAGCTGTCGCTGAGCTGCCAACAGGTGGCAGGATGGCTCAGCTGGTGTAACAACAAGATTGCCTATTCAATGATGGACTACACCCACATGCAACTAAAGATTGAACTCGGCACCTTGAGCTGAGCTGCCGCCCCGGATGGCTCAGTGGATAGAGTATGCGCTCTTACCAACAAGGCTGCTGGGTTCAACTCCTGCATGGGATGGTGGCTACGCCCACCAGCAACTAAGACTGAACTCAGCACCTTGAGCTTAGAGGCCACAAGCTGCCGTCGGGAAACCAGATGGCAACTGGCGCCCCCCACAACAAAGACTGAAGAACAACAACTTGGCTGGTCCCCTTCCCCAATTCCCCAACACTGTTCCCCTCCCCCAACTCCCCAATTTAAAAAACAAACAAACATATGGGCCGGACAAGTGGCGCGTTGGTTGGGAGCTGGCTTGGGACACCAGCGGCCCTGGTTCAGATCCTACATGTGAGGGCCGGTGGCACTGTCCTCAAAAAAAAAAAAAAAAAAAAAACCATGGAAAAAAGTAAAAAAGATGAAATCTCAGTAACTGATAGAGGAAGACTTCTTCAGGAGTCAGAAGGGTATGGGGAGCCTGGCTGAGCTGGAGATAAAAGATCCCACTCTGGCTTCTGTGTTCTTTTCTATAACCCAATGGCCTACTCACAGCCACCACAGCCAGTGCTGGTCCAGATCTGTGGCCCAGAGTGTTTCATGGGTCTTTCTGTAGTGTGCTTCAATGTGGGAGATAGAATTTCCCTCAAAGATTTCCACATCCTAATCCTGGGACCTGTGAATATGTTACCTTACATGGCAATGGGGAACTCACAGATGTGATCAAGTTAAGGATCTTGAGATGAAGAGATGATCCTGGATTACCTGGAAAGGTCCAATGTAATCACCTGGTCCTTATAAGAAAGAGGCGAAGGATCAGCGTCAGAGAAGATGTGACAAGAGAAGCCGGAGTCAGAATGCTGCAGCTGGGAGCCCAGGAATGCAGGCAGCCTTTGGAAGCTGGAAAAGGCCAGGACCAGTTTCTCCCCTAGAGGCTCTACAAGAATTTTAGTCCTGTAAGATTTATTTAAGATTTCTGACCTCCAGAACTATAAGATAGTAAAACTGTGTTGCTTTAAGCTACTAAGTTTGTGGTAATTTGTTACAGCAGCAATTGGAAGCTAATACACTCAACCTCAAGCAATGTCTGTGCAACTTGGTGACGTTTATAGTAGTACATCTTAATTTTCTTTATTTATTTCAATAGGAAATACCATCCTGTGGTTCAAAACTCAGTACATATATACAACCACTTTGGGAAACTCAGTATGTAGCTGAATACATGCATACCCCAAAACCCTGCACTGCCAGTCCTGCGTATGTGCTCAACAGAAATGCAAGGTATGTCTCGTCCACCAAAGGATCTCAACAAGAATGTTCCTAGCAGCACTATTTGTAACTGCCCCCAAACTGGAAGCAGTCCAAATGCCTGTCAACAGTAGAATGGATAAACAAATACATTCATGATCTCATATACAGCCCTCCCCAGATGCTTTCCCTTCTCAGTGCTCACAGTGGGGAGGAGTGAGTATCTATAGTCCCTGGAAGAGTCTGACCCCTCCTAAATAATTATACTATCAATAGTTGGTATTTATGGAGCACCTACCAGCACAGCAGGGTTACAGCTCTTTACAGTGTTAACTCACAGCATCCTCAGAACACTATGATCTCAGTACTTTTATTATCTCCACTTTACAGATGGGGAAACTGAGGCACAGAAAGTCTAAATAAAATGCCAAAGCATGCCTACTAGAGCAATCTTGCTTCTCCATGAGAATGGAAGACACAGAAAGCCAGGAGTGGAATGTAGCCTGGGATTGGCAAGCTTGTTCCCTCTTACAGCTGGGAAATATGGAACCCTCAGGACCCAAGCTGCAGGCCAGCAGCTTCAGTGCCTTGTCTAGAAGCAGTTTCTAATCCCCGGGTGTCCCTACACATGGGCAGTCTCCCCAGGAGGTGGGTGGGCACAGGCTGAGGTGGCCAGATCTGATCATGTCCCTGCCAGCACCAAGCTGGGGTATAGAACTTTGTTCCTGGTGTGATGGTCAGTACTGGGGAAGCTCCTAGGAACACAGCGATGGGCACAGGGGAAGCTGAGAGTGAATTCAATATTGCAAAAGTCCAATACTTGATCCAGGTTCTGGGCCAGAATAATATCTCTGAGTGGCTGGGACATACTGGTGTCTCCCACTGCTCAGAGACAAAGAAGGACCAGAAAAATTGAGTTCTGAGTGCTAAAACACAGCGAAATTAATTGACACTCTAAATGCACCATGAGGAACGCTAAATCTCTTCAAACTGCAGAAAATTAGGCTTGGGTTTGCCAAATTAGCTGTAAAAGCATCACTGTTATTACAGATATGAGCCTCTCAAAGCCTGTGAGCCCTGAGGATAGAGGGGCCACACCAGGAGACCAGGAACCAGGAAAAACCCACACCCACAGATACTGTAAGAATGACAGTTGTAGAAGAGACCAGTCCCTCCATCCTGCATCTGTGGTGCTGGGGAGATGCGAGTGTGTGCCTGGCTCCAGCCTCAGCCCCTCTGCCAGGACAGGGATCTCTACTCTGCTGGTGGAGGCCCAGCCAGCCTCACTTTACCCAGGGAAGTTCTAGAATCATCTGGGTCTGATTATTTTTACAAGCAGCAAAAGTCCTAAAAAAAAATTGGCTTGTGCAAACCACTCAATCTCTCTCATTTGTAAAATGGAGAAGATTGTATTTCTGGCTTTAGAGAGCTGTCGTGATGATTAGCAGCTTGTGCATGGAACCAGGATGAAAGGCAGGTTTGTGAGGCCTGAAGTTTCCATGAGAACTATGAGAAAAGACTTTGATTCACGTTTTGTTTTGTTTTGTTTTTTTTTTGAGGGCAGTGTCACTGGCCCCCATATGTGGGACCGAACCGGGGTCGCTGGCTTCCAAGGCCAGGGCTTAACCACCGTGCCACTCGTCAGGCCCCGAGAAAAGACTTTGAAATGCACTCAAAAGACCTTGGGATGCATGGAACCCTCATTTTACTTACAAACCAATGCTTAATTGACCTAAAGGCAAAAATTAAGAGAAACGTAGATCAATGTATGATAGAGAAAGATAGATAGATAGATAGATAGATAGATAGATAGATAGATAGATAGATGATAGATAGATAGATAGATCTAAATTAACCTATCTAGATTAAAAAGCCCAAAACAGGTAATTCAGTAACTATGATGAAATAATGTCAGGGCATTCATCCCTCAGCCAGCAAATGCGGGTGCTGTCAAATGTCAAAGCTTCCTGCAGCTTCCTGTCGACAACCACACCCAAGCAAGAAAAGCAGAGGATTCTTTGCTACGCCACCCTCTCCCGCTTTGTTCCCTTCCTCCACACAAATCCTGTCCAGCCTGAGCCTGCGAGTTTCCTTCAAAGAAGCCCTACAGGGAAGCTCCCTGCTGTTCTCTCCCAAATGGCCTCTGACCTCTCCTGCCTGGGAGCAGAGCCCAAGAACTTTGAGCTGATGGGAACTGTGGTAGATTGTACTGTTGGCTGCCATTCTTCACCCCTCCCTGTATCGCTGCGCTTTACCACGTAACTTCATAGTGATGTGACTCTGACTTGGCCGGGTGACTGACTTTCACCCACAGAATGAGGTGGAAGTGACAAAGTGCCAGTTTCAAGCCTTGGTCTCAGTTGAGGGGCCTTGCACATTTCCACCTGTACTTCTGCATTTCCATAAAGACAAGCCCAGGCTAGCCTACTGGAAGGTGACAGACACGTAGAGCAAAACCAAGCGTCGCAGCAATCCCAGCCAAGAGCAAGCTAAACCAGGTAACAGGTGGCTAGACATATGAACAAGCACAGTTGAGCCCAGGAGAGCCATCCAGCCAGGCCTACCCTAAACCACCCACCCACAAACTCACCTGCTAAAAAGATGCTACTGAGGGTTGGGGTGGTTTGTTACACAGCGTTATTGTAGCAAAAGCTAAATGATACTGAAACCTGCAGTTCCCTGGTCAGATCTTTGAGCTGGACTGCATGGATTTGAATCCCACCTACGCCATTTGTCAGCTGAGTGACTTTACCACCCTGTGCCCTAGATTCTTCATCTGTAAAATGGGATGAGAGCAATTCTAACCCAACAGGACTGTTTCATCATTCAGGAACCTAATGTTTCTTGAGCTCCTACTGCTTTCCGTGAGGAGGAAACAACAGGGAGACAAAGTTCCTGCCCTCATGGAGCTGACGTTCAAGGGGGTAGCTGCAGAAGAAACAAGTAGATCAATGGCAGAATGCCAGGTAGAGAAAATTGCTCTGAAGAGAAGTAAAGCAGAGGAAAGGGATGGAAGACTGGGGGTGTGGGAGATGAGATGCTGCTGCTTCTGATAAGGTGCTCAGGGAGCCCACTCAGAGGAGGCAACACTCCAGCAGACACAGGAACGAAGAGGGAGAGGAAGCCAGACACAGAGGGAGAGGGAGAGCTTTCCCAGCAGAGGTGAGGCCAGTGCAAAGGCCCGGGGGCAGGCATGAGGTCAGCATGTATGAACAGTGGAAAGGAGGCTGGAGTAAAGAAGACAGCGAATACAGTGACAGGAGGTGATGTCTAAGAGGCAGCAGTGATGAGACTGTGAGGAGTAAGGAGTTTGCATTTTATTGTTGTAACACTGAAGTGAGTAAATATGTGAAAGTTCTCTGGACAGTGCCTGGGTCATGATGAGTGCTCGGTAAGCGTCAGCTTTCACTCTGCTGTTGGTATTTTTACCCGTAAAGTGCAGTGTCTCCCTGTTCCAGGGTCCCAGGAGAAAAATCCCCATGGGATGACTGCCCCTCCTGGAAGTAAGGAGAAAGAGGTTCACGGGGGAATCTTAACACGGGGAACTTTCACTTCTGACTCTGCCTGAGTCAATGTTATTTGAATTTCTACAGGAAGATTGAGTCCATGTATTATTTATGTGATTTTTTAAAAAAATGACACAAAACAACCCAAATGCCCATCACCAGATAAATGGATAAATAAAATGTGGTATGTCTATACAATGAAATATTATTCAGCCCTAAAAAGGAAGGAAGCATTGAAACGTGTTATAACATAGATAAACCTTGAAAAGACTACGCTGAGTGAAAGAAGTCAGACACACATGCCACATATTATAGGATTCCATTTATATGAAACACCCAGACCAGATAAATCCACAGAGACAGAAAGCAGATTGGTGGTTACTAGGGGCTGAGGGGTGGGGTGAGGAGTGACTACTTAATGGGTATGGACTTTCCTTTTGGAGCAATGAAAATGTTTTGGAACTAGACAGAGGTGGTGACTGCAAAACATGGTAAATGCACTAACTGCTACTGAACTGTATACTTTAAAACGGTTCATTTTAGGTTATGTGAACTTTATTTCAATTTTTTCAAGACACAACAATAATTGGAAGTAAAGTCTTCTGGGAAAACTCACTCCTGCCCTTTATAAACCTCACCGGGTCCCAAAACACTTACTTTGAGAAGCATGTTCATTCCTCCCAGAGACCATTTATGGAGAGAGAAAGAGCCAGATGAACCTCAACCCACTTCTCAGAGGCTGGGTACTCCCTGGGCACCCACCATGCAATCTGCCCCAGCCTTGAGCAATTGCAGGTATGGCTCCATTGCTGAAATGCCCTCCGTGTTCCCACTGTCCCCTCAACAAAGGCAGCCGCATCTAGGTGTAAAACCAGTTCTGCTCGAAGCCATGGCCCAAGTTTATATCAAAGCTCTGCTTCAGCTGTGCATCCTCATGAAAGTGACTTCACCTCTCAGAACCTCCATTTCCCCATCTTTCGAATAGGCCTGATAATAAGACCCTCCACTTTTCATAGAATAGATGTGATGATTCTTGGAGGTACTCAGGACTCAGGAAGTCCATAAACTCGTTCCACAGATATTCACAGAGTGCCTACTATGTGCCAGACACTGTTCTAGGCACTGGGGATACAACCGTAACCAAAGCAGACAAAAATCTCTGCCCTCAGTGAACTTACATTTTAGTCAGGGGCGGGGGATAAGATAATAGAAGGAAAATAAGATAAATAGAAGGAAAAGCTAAACATATACAGGCAGACCTCAGAGATATCGCGGGTTCAGTTCCAGACCACTGCAATAAAGTAAGGATCACAACAGAGCAAGTTTACATGTGACTTGTTTGCTTTCCCAGTGCATATAAAAGTTATGTTTACCCTATACTGTAGTCTGTTAAATGTGCAATAGTATTATGTCTTTAAAAAAAGGTACATACCTCAAGTAGAAAATAATTGATTGGTGCAGCTGTGTGGCTCAGTTGGTTAGAGCACAAGCTCTGAGCAACACGGTTGCCTGATGGATTCCCACATGGGCCAGTGAGCTGCACACTCTGCAACTAGATTGAAAGCAGCAACTGGCCTTGGAGCTGAGCTGTGCCCTCCACAACTAAGATTGAAGGACAACAACTTGACTTGGAGCTGATGGGTCCTGGGAAAAACACACTGTTCACCAATAAAGCTAAAAAATAAAAAAAATTAAAAAAACAATTTATTGCTAAAAAATGCTAACTGTAGGGCCAGCCAAGTGGCACGGTGGTTAAGCGTGGGAAACCAGCGACCCTGGTTCGGTCCCACATATGAGGGCCAGTGACACTGCCCTCAAAAAAAAAAAGTGCTAACCATAATCTTAGCCTATTGGAAAAATAGCACCAACAGACTTGCATGATGCAGGGTTACCAGGAACCTTCATTTTGAAAGGAAAAAAAAAAAGCAATATCTGCGAAGCATAATAAAATGAAGAGCAATAAAATGAGGTGTGTCTATAATATGGTCATTATAGATTAGTGTTAAAAAAAATAAGTGTGGGGCCGGCCGAGTGGCGCATTGGTTAAGCGCTGGTTTTGGGATGCCAGTGGCCCCGGTTCGGATCCCACATGAGGGCCAGTGACACTGCCCTCTACAGCTAACAACAGCTCCACCTGGAGCTGGGCTGTGCGAGCCCCGGTGATGGTGTGGGCTGCAGCCCCTGCTGCAGTGGGCTGCCATAGGCTGCAGTGAGTGGCCCGCAGCCAGCGTGAGCGGCTGGCAGCCAAGCGTGAGCTGCCAATAGCCGCGATGAGCGACATCCAGAGGCCAGCGACCGATCTGCCTCATCCGGGAAGAGCGCAATGACGATACCAACAGTGAAGCAACATCCTCCGCAACTGAAACTAAAGAACAAGAAGACGGCAACTTGTCTGTTCCCCTTCCCCGATTCCCCAACGCTGTTCCCCTCCACCAATTCCCCAATAAAATCTTTAAAAAAAAAAAAATAAAAAAAATAAGTGTGGAAGGATAATAGTATTCAAGGGGTATGTTGTGTGGGGGTGATGGGTGTTTCAACAGGATGGCCTGAGAAGACCTCTCTGAGAACCTATCATTTGAGCCATGACCTGAATCAGGAATAGAGGAAGTGATTAATGAGGTTGTTTATAAGCTGCTTAGAGCTGTCTTTGGCACAGGGTAAGCACTACAGAAGTGCTGATGACATCACTGTGGATAACTGGTGGGGCGAGCATTCCAGGCAGAGGGCTCTGCTGGTGCAAAGGCTCTGAGCTGGGAATAGGCCTTTGTTGCTGGGGACCACCAGGAGGCCAGCATGGCCAAGTGGAATAAACAGCGTATAGGGAGGGAGGTCAGCCAGGCATCAAGGACTGGACCTGTAGGGTTTTGTGGGCCTCAGGGTGCCCGCCTTCCCCTCAAAGAGGAGGGAAGCCACTGGAGTGTTTCAAGGGTCACCATCATTAGCAACAGTCTCATTTCTCTCATGTTCCCCTTTGTGGAAAGCCTTCTCCCTCTTTTTCTTTCATGGCTAGAGTCTTTCTGCCTCACTGGGCTGTGTCTTTCCCATTCTGCCTTCTCCTCCACCGTATCTTGCGATATTTCTTAAAGAACATTTGATCAGATAGTTCAGTATACTGCATGTGGCATTTACAGGAAATGGTAGTTTTCAGATACGGGGAATTGCGTGACTGAGAGTTTACTTTGTTCTGGATTTTGATAACTGTTAGATGAAACTTGAGACTTTGATATGAATTTGCTATCAAACAAGTTACTCCAGTGTAAAAGAATTCCTAAAAAGTCAATGATAACATTACTGGAAAAAAAAGAAAAGAAAAAGCATTGCCTTAGAAGAAACATGACATTCTGGAAAAAGGTAATTTAAACTATAGAGAAAAATGGTTAAGAGCCTGGGCCAGTCTGCCTGGATTCAAGTCCTGACTTTATAACTCACGAGCTGAGGGGCCTAGAGCAGGTTACTTCCCCTCTCTCTTGTTCTGTTCCCTGGGGAGGAGGTCTCCAAGGGACATCTGAAAAGGCACAAAAGGTTTGTATCCTCATATATAAACATTTGCATAATGTGTTTTCCAGAATTAGGTATTTCTGTTATATGATTCCCCAACCCCAAATCCCCAGAATATAGGAAACACCCATAATAAAGATGACTTTTTTTTTTTAATTTATAATAATAATATAAAGAATGAAGGGCCGGCCGAGTGGCGCGGTGGTTAAGCTCTGGCTTGGGAAGCCAGCGGCCCTGGTTCGGTCCCACATATGAGGGCCAGTGACACTGCCCTAAAAAAAAAAAAAAAAAAAAAAAAAGGAGTGAAGCCTTCCAACTCTATTTCCTTCTATCTCCAAACTCATCTACAGCTCCACCCACCTTGACCTCATTACCTGCTAGCAGCTCATTCCTGCACAGACCTTGCCCTAGCAATTATCTTTAATTTTATTCATTCCTTCTATTAGGGGCTTTTCATTACTCTGGACTACCAGGGTACCACCGTGGACAAAACAGGCTCAGCTCCTGTCCCCAGAACACTCCCCAACACACAGTAGGTGCTCAAGAAAAGCTTTTAGAATGAATAGAAGTGGTCCTCTTTTTTTTTTTTTTTAGTCCATACTGGCAGAATAGAAAGTTGACAACCCTAGTCTGAGTCTCCAATTTTGTCTTTGAAATTTGCTGGTTCACAAACTCCAAACTGAATAACAGGACAAAGTCCCAAGTTCAAGGTTCTTTCCCAAATGGGCCAGGACATACTTCTCCAGCCTCATTTCCCGACTCCCTCCCACACAAAACTGCACCCTCTTCCCAGAACGAGGCTTTCTCCACAGGCTTTTGCCACTTGTCTTTTAAGGCTTTGCTCCAAGGTCACCTCCTCCAAGAAGACATCCTGGAACCCATGCAGAGTCCATTTGTCAGTGTCTCCAGAGCAGGATTTCGTTGAATGTTATACCCACGACATTCATAATAGAAGTAACTCCTCATAGCCCATGCTAATTTAGCTGACAATGCTCCTCCCAGCCACCAGAGGGCGCTTTTAAAACACCACCTGACTTCTTGGCTTCAAACCCTGACAGTAGCTGCCAGTTGCTGTTTCCGTTAACAGTTAAAATGTCTTCTGGGTTAAAATCCTGGACCGGCCACTTATTCTTCCTGAAGCTCGGAGCTAGTGACATCACCTCTCCAAACCTCTATTTCTGCTTAAGGTCATCAGGTGGATTAAATAGATTGTTTCCAACCAAGCTCTTGGAACAGTGTCACTTGGGACTTTCTCAGTACCTGTTAGGAGCAGCAGTAGGAAACAGACAGCAAATTTAAACTGAGTGATAAGGGAGAGTTTAATAAAGAGATTATTAACAAGGGTGGAGGCTGTAAGTAGGGAACCACAAAGGGTGGTGCAGCACGCCTGGTCTGGGAAGATGGGAGCATTCGCTACCCCCAGGCCTGATAGGCAACCCTTGCCCAGATGTGTGTGGAGAGGACCTCCTGATAGTTGCTGTGGCCGTGGGTGGAAAGGCAACCTCCACATCAGGGAGGGTGCTGGGAAGTAAATACCCCTCCCTCCCATCTCTTGCCAGTGTTCCCCACTGGCCAAACCGAACAGGAAGCTAGAGGTCCAGAAAGCCCCTTGTAGTCCAAACAGATCAGCCTCCCACGGTACGACGATACTCCCAAGAATATGACAGGGAAAGCTGGAGAGTGGACCTGAAGCAAACAAAAACTATCCAGCATACTATTATTATTGATCTTATTATTAATAAGATAACAATAGTATCAATAATACTATTGATCGTATTATTGAATTCCTCATCATGGTCTAAGGGGTCCTTCCCACCCTTTTTCCACCCCATTACTCCTACCTCCCCTACTCCTCTCGGAAACCCAGAGATTGATTGGGAAGGGGAAGGAGAAAACCTTCTGGAATGCTGGTATTGCTCTGATTCATGATAGGATTTGGCTGGCACAGGTCTACATATTGTTAGGTAGAAGCTAAAAAATGTAGGAGAAAGAGGAGAGGTGGGAGGGAGTCCATGGTGCCCACAGAAAACGCTCATAGCTTTAATTTTGTTTTTAGAACAAAAGATGACAAGAGGTGGTCTGGAGCAAGATCTGAGTCAACAGACCTCCACCCATCTGAGGAGGTCACATCCTCCCATGGAAGAGCACACACCACCTTTTCCCACCAAATCAATATGTACTAACTCCCTCACCCCACCCAGCAAACTATGAGTGCTCAGGACAAGGGCTCTCTCTCTGGCCCTGGTGCTCTCTCCCCCACCTCTGTGGGGCCCATTCTCTTCCCTGAGAAGGTGTCACTAATAAACCCTGCTTGCATACTAATCAGCTCGCTGACCTCTGATTCTACACTGTGTAGACAACAGAATTGAGATTCCCCATAACAATATCAGTGCACTTAAGATTTGTGCATCTCAGTGAATGAAAACTTTACCTGAAAAGGAAAAACTAAATAAATGAGAATGAACTGTAAATAAATACTGAACTCTTGTTAATTTTACACATGTGATAGTACTGAGAAGAAAATGTACTGGTGACAGCAACATACTTTGAAATGGATCAGAAAAATAAGAGGGAGTGATGGACAGGATAGGAAGATGGGTGGGTGTCTGACAAAGCAAGTAGAGTCAAATGTGAATTGTAGGATTTAGGTGATGGGTACATGTGTGTTCACTGTAAAATCATTTCAACTTTTCTGTATGCTTGAAAGTTTTCATGAAAAATGTTTGGGAAAATGTAAAAATAAAAGTTGGTGAGGGTGTTGAGTCAGCAAAGAAATTTGGATTGAATTGGTTAAAGGAGCTGAGAAAAAGAGAATTAATTTCTCTGGGACTTTCCACAGAAACCACAGCCACTTCCCTGCAGCACTCAGGAAAGAATGATGCCAGTTGTCAAGTTTCAGCTCTGGAGAAAGCCTGTCAAAAAAATGCAGAGGAGAGAGAGGCAGAGACAGCACCCCTACTTTTCAGAAATCCTGTGATGAAGAGATCTGTTTAACATCTGAACTCATTTATTATTCATTCAACAAACATTTTACTGATACCCTCCTGGGTGCCTGGCATTGAACTGAGCAGTGCTGAAAACACAGTCCCAGCCCTGCCCTCAGGAGACTCAAAGTCCAGTGGCAGAGAGAAACTCGTTCCTCAGATAGAGATGATCAACAATAATGAGAACAATTATGGGGGGAAGCCCAGGGATGGTGGGAGCCCCAAAGGAGGCTCCTAAGAGTGGAGGTCAGAGAGGTCTTTCTGCAGGAGAGGATATCTGAGCTGAGCCTTGACAGAGTAGTTGTCAGCCAGATAGAGGAAACAAGACAAGAAAAAAGCATTCTATGCGGAAGGGACAGCACATGGAAAGGCTGGGAAATGAGCAGAAGAGTGTGATGCTTACAGTAAACTGGAATAGGAATGTCAACCAAGGACAGGGAGAGGCTGCAGGTAAGCCGGAAGCAGTCAGCCTGATGTGGAAGGGCAGGTATGGCCTCGAAAGCCACTGCAAAGCAATTGGGCCATATCCTGACAGTGCTGGGGAGTCAGGAAAGGGTTAAAGACGGTGGGAGGACTTGACCAGATTTGCAAACGATGCCATCAGTCAGGATCAGGCTAAGTTATGTTGCTGAGGTGATAATGGCAGAATTCAGTGGCTCGAAACAAAACAGTTTTATTCCTTACTTGTTGACATTTGTCACGGATCTCTTAGGACTCTCTTCCACATCATCCTCACTCTATGACCCTGGCTAACAAAAGCTCTGCCATTTGAAAGTTTGGTGGCCACATCAACAGGGCAGAGAACACCTGGAAACACCCCTCATCACTTCTGCTCTTATTTATTTGGCCACAACAAGTCATGTGATGATGCATGTCTTTCAGGCTTGGGAAAGGGTGATCCTCCCCAGTGTCCAGAAGTAGAAGAGGACTGGCTATTGATGACTGGGAGCAATGGCCACCACGGGCTATAAGCGTGGAAGCAGCCAAAACAACAGGAAGCAAGCAAGACATGAGATAGCCTGGACTCAAGACAGTAGAAGTGGAAGAAATGAATTGATGTGAGACATTCAGGAATCACACAGAATTCTGTATCTGTCCTAATTTCTTATTCTAAAAAAAAAAAAAAAAAAAAAGCCAAACACTAAAGAAAGAGAAGAAAACTAAAGGATAAACAAAAATACAAAGTAAAACTCATGTGCCCAGCACTTTTCTAGACCAGCCTCCATCCTATGGAGATACACCATGAGCTGTCAGTATGTGACTTTTTTTTTTTCCAGAGGGCAGTGTCACTGGCCCTCATATGTGGGACCCAAACCAGGACCGCTGGCTTCCCAAGCCAGCGCTTAAACACCACGCCATTCAGCTGGCCCCCGGCCCTGACTTTTAATATTTTAGGAACCATATTAGAAAGAGCACAAAGCAACAGGTAAGATTATCATATTTTAACCCAACCTAATAAAAATATTATCATCTTAGAATGTGATCGATATAAAAATAATTAATGAAGTATTTTACCTTCTTTTATTTTTCCCACTAAGTCTTGAAAATGCAGAGTATACTTTACATTCGCAGCACGCTTCTATTCAGACCAGTCTCATTTCAAGGGCTCAATAGCCACGTGTGGCCAGTGGCTACTGTGCTGGACAAGGCAAACATGGACATATTAGCTAATTAATATGCCTTCACAACAACCCTATGAAGTAGGTCCTAGTATTCCTTCTATTTTCACAGATGAGGAAAACTGAGGTACAGAAAGATGAGGGGACTTGGCCAAAGTCACAAACTGATGGAGAAGCCTGGCTTTGGAACCAGGCAGTGGAGCTCCATACGTGTAGAACTGAGATGGACTCCTACAGAGGTCACATAGTAGGCTGGATGAGCGAGAGCCCATGGGGGCCACTCCTCAGAGGAGGTGATGGCAAAAAGACAATGATGATGATTCTTGAGAATCTTGAAGGGGAAACCCGCAGTTGGACCCAAGCAATAGGGTGTGGGTGAGATGAAGAGATATGGGAAAAAATTGAATTATGTTCCCTCTTACCCGCCACGGATTGCCAAGGAGTTAGGAAAATCCCTGTGGGTATCTGGCTGCAAACTGGTGGCTGCAAATGCTACTGACTCTATCATTAGATGAAACCCAATGTTGGAGTGAGTTCCCTGTGAAGTCCCAGGAGGGACGGAGGTAGGAATGACCTCTCTTCAATGGCCTCCCTGGTGTGCCAGCTCTGGAATGAAACTCCAGTCTCTCATTTAATGACCCTCCCTTTCCAAAGGGGGAAACTGTGGCTCAGAGAACACACATGGCTTGTCCAAGATCACACAGGACGGATGGAAAAATCCCCTCCCACCCCCATCCAGTGGCCATCCAATATCCTTTCCAGAGGCAAGAACATTTACTGCCTTGTGGGTATTTCCGGAAATATGTTAGGCATCTACAAGCACGCACTCAGAGATCAACGTTTAACACAATGGTGGCGCACTGTCCTGCATCTTGCTTTTTTTTTCACTTAATATATCTTCAAGTTCTCGCCAGCTGAATGAATACATATAGATGTGACTTGTTTTTTGGGTTTTTTTTTTAATGCCCGTAAAGCATCCAACTGTCTGAAGTGCCATAATTAACGTAACTGGTCCCCTCTTAATGAACATTTAGGTTATTCCTAGTTTTTTGCCATTACCAACACTACTGCAATTAATAGCATTTGGGTCCGTACCTCCAAGATAAATTCCTCAGAGGAAAGCTGCCAAGTCAGAAGTAATAAGCTTTTGTCATTTTGAAACACATTTCCAAATTGCGCTCAAATTTCCCCCTCTGCTGCTGGTTGACTGCCCATTTCTCAAAATGGCTTTCTGCTTTCTCTGCATTGTTTGAGTGTTTTACAGGAGGAAGGTATTCTTGTATTTCTTATGTCATTAAAATGAAATAAGCCCTTCATTAAAAACACAAACCCAGGAAGAAGAGAAACCAGCAAGGCCAGTTCAGGCAGAACCTCCCACTTTGTCCCCTGTCACACCTGCCTTGTCCCCAACAAGCCCTGCCTGATGTTGAAATCCATTTCTCAAGCACAAACATGAATCTCAAAGATAAAACTTAGGAAAAAATATGGGGACCAGATGAGGCCATTTCCCCCTCTCTTGCTTTTCATCTGACTAGATTCTTCTGCCCTTTGTGTACTTCCTCCATCTCCTCCTTTCTTTCACTGGTGAGCACTCTACTGAAACTATTTTAAAACTCTGTCCAGTTCAATAAAAGAACACTTAATATATGCAGAATCTGGCATGTTTAACAAGAGAGAGAAAAGGAAAGGAAAGCACAGCTAGAAGCTTAGAAGTAGAAACTGGAAGAGCAAAACAATACTCAATTTTAAACAAATTAAGCACTTCTTTTCCTGTCTTTGCCTTTCCCTCCCCAAACACCAAAGCAAGGGGTTACAGTGGAGGGCTGCAGGGCTCAGAATAGGGTGACAGAACCAAAGTGGGGTGAACAGGGGCCAGAGGCCATGGGATGTGGGCTGTAGCAGCCATAAGAGATTGGCTACCAGGGGGATCGAGCAAATAACAAAATATATTAAGGACATTGGGAGCCAAAGTTCTCACTGATGAAGAAATGAGCTACAATTATGCAAAGGGAAAGAGCTATTTAGAATGAATGCTGTAGTGTGGTGTAGGGTTTGGAGATATCAGGGTATACTCGTGATTTTCCTTTTCTTTTTTTTTTTCTTTCAAGTTGTTGTTTCAATCTAGTTGTGGAGGGTGTAGCCCAGTGGCCCATGTGGGGATGGAACCAGCAACTTTGGTGTTATGAGCACTGCGTTCTAACCAACTGAGCCAACCAGCCGCCCCCATGACTTTAACATAAAGAAACAGACATAGAGGGCCGGCCGAGTGGCACGGTGGTTAAGTGCTGGCTTGAGAAGCCAGCGTCCCCGGTTCAGTCCCACATGTGAGGGCCAGTGACACTGCCCTCAAAAAAAATAAAAAAATAAAAAAATAAACAGACATAGAAATAGATAAAGATGTAAGTGTGTGTGTATGTATGTGTACACATATTCCCTACTTCTGTCCACTAAGAAAGCCTGGGTGCAGGAAGAGCCCAATAAGAGTGACCAAGTCTTGATTTCTAAATTCATTCTCCAGTGAAACATGCCGGGGCTTCCTGGAGTAAAGGCTAATTCTAGGACTGGGGCAGGAAAGTACGAGGAGAGCCTGGCACATCTTGTGCCGGGAATCAAAGGATGATGGAGACAGGAGCCAGTACTAAAGGGCTCCCACAGGTCAAACTGGACACAATTAAAACATTAGAATAAACATTGATTGCAATAGATTATAATTCATCAATGCTATGAGTCTACTCTGATATGACTAAATCAATAAATTGAAAGTTTGATGAGGAATGGGGTATTCACATAGCCACAAAATACATCCCCAGAAAACACATTAATTACAAAGGGGAAAAGAGTGACTTTACTACAGTGGAGAAGCCTAAAAGATGCCACCTCACTGAAGTGATCAAAGTGAACATCCTGATGGGATATAAGAAGAGCATAACATCTCTCCTGGGACACTCCTGCCAAAGACACATCTGATCATGTGGTGATATCAGATGAACACAAATTGATAGGAATCCTGTCTAACAACTGGCCTGTAATGTTCACAAGAGTCATGAAGGTCAAGCAAAGAATGAAGAAATTTTCCAGACTAAAGGAAGCTAAAGAGACCGGACAACTAAATGTAACGCTACAGTCTAGACTGGAACCTTTGTTATTGTTAAAAAGAAACAACAGACCCAAAATGGAGTCACTGTGCTAAGTTCCACCACAACTTAATACCTATGCAGTTTCACTCTCTCCCAGGAGGGGAATTAAACCAATCGGGCTGGAGTTTGCTGATCAAACTAGTGAGGTAATCTGCCTGATAAGACCCCCTTCCTTCCCCTAAAGGACCATGTCCTTGCCTGAAATAACCCACTCTTTTAACCTCCTTGTCCCACCCACATTCTGCCTATAAAAACCTTCCATTAGATATTTGAATGTATGCAGTTGATTTTTGTTCTTTAGTACTATGAAAGCCATTATTAAGACAACTGGTGAAATATGAATGGAGTATGAGAATTAGATGGTAGTAATTCATCAATGCTACCATTTTTTATGTTTGAAGTTATACTTCGATTATGTGGAAGGTCCTTTTCATACGAAACACACACTAAACATTGGCTGGTGGGTGATGTGGCATAATCCTGACAACTTACTATGGTGTGATTTTGAAAAATTAATTTCTTTGTACTGTATTCTCAGCTTTTCTGTAATTTTGAGATCTTTCCAATTAAAAGAGATTAAAGCAGTGCTTTTAAAACTTGTTTGAGCACATTAGGAGTGAGAAATATATTTGACATCAAGAAGGGTATAGGACCGGCCGAGTGGCTCAATTGGTTAAGAGTGCGAATTCTGAGTAACAGGGTCACTGGTTCGATTCCTACATGGGCCAGTGAGCTGCACCCGAACTGAGCTGCCACTGAGCTGCCAACAGGTGGGAGGATGGCTCAGGGGGTGAGAGCATGTGCTCCTAACAACAAGGTTGCTAGTTTGACTCCTGCATGGGATGGTGAGCCATGCCCACCTGCAACTAAGATTGAACATGGCACCTTGAGCTAAGCAGCCACAAGCTGCTGACAGGTAGCCAGATGGCGACTGGACTTGGAGCTGAGCTAGCTGTGCCCTCCACAACTAAGACTGAAGGACAACAACTAGGCTGTTCTCCTTCCCCAATTCCCCAATAAAATCTTTGAAGAGTACAAAACGTATTTGTAAAACTGAAACAAAGGCATCACAAAACAAAATATATCCTTGCTTAAAAAGATAATATCGGGGGCTGGCCAAGTGGCGCATTGGTTAAGAGCTGGTTTGGGGATGCCAGCGGCCCCGCTGCCAGTGACACTGCCCTCTACAGCTAACAACAGCTCCACCTGGAGCTGGGCTGTGCGAGCCCCGGCGACAGTGCGCTGCCATAGGCTACAGTGAGTGGCCAGCAGCCAGCGTGAGCGGCTGGCAGCTAGCATGAGCTGCCAACAGCCGTGGTGAGTGACATCCAGAGGCTGGTGACCAATCTGCCTCATCCGAGAAGAGTGCAGTGATGATACCAACATGGGCCAGTGAAGCAACATCCGCTGCAACTAGATTGAAGAACAACAACAAAAAAGTCAGCAACTTGTCTGTTCCCCTTCCCCAATTTCCCAACGCTGTTCCCCTCCCCCAATTCCCCAATAAAATCTTTTTTAAAAAAAAAGAGATAATATCGGGCCTGCCGAGTGGCATGGTGGTCGAGAGCTGGTTTGGGACGCCAGTGGCCCTGGTTTGGATCCCACATATGAAGGCCAGTGACACTGCCCTCAAAAAAAAAAAAAAAAAAAGATAATATCAAATATGGTTTCATCACTTGTTAATGTAACACAGGGAAATAAATCCCAGGGGAAACAGTAAAGAAACAAACCCAAAAAACACTGGTGGAGACTTACTAAATTGATTTCATGACTTAGATCTTTGTCCAGTCTTTTTGCAAGGATAACAAGAGCAAACACATACATAGGCTGTGTCGTGCCCCAGGCAGTGTTTTAAGTACTTTGTAGAAACTGCTTAATTCTCACAACTATCTTAAGAGGAAGGCAATGCTAATTCCCATCTTAAAGTTGCAGAAACTGAAGGCCAGAAGGATTAAGTAATTTGCCCAAGGTCACACAGCTAGGAAAAGGTGGAGCCGGCTTAAAAATTTAGCCTGACTTCACAACACCCTCCAAAAGAGGTGTTATTATCCCTCACTTGACAGATTGTGTAACTAAGGCTCAGAGAAACTAAATGGCCAGTCCATGGTCATGCTGATATTGGAAAGCACAGACTAGTCCTCCAAAACAGTCCTGCATAGTCAGGGAGATATGGTGTCAAATGCTTAGATCCCAAATCAGGAACCATTATGTGTCCATCAAACCCAATTATGAGAAGATAACACTCCAGTTTGGCCAACACTCCAGCTGTCCATATAAAGTTTTGCTGTCCAACATGGTAGCCACAAGCCACATGTAGCTGTTTAAATTTAAGTTAATTCAAATTAAATAAAATGAAAACTTTGATGTCTCATGCTCATCATTTGTGCCCAGGTGTTACTGGTTCCCACACTGCACAGCATAAGCTGTAAAATAATTCCATCATCACAAGAAGTTCTGTTGGACAGGGTGGGATCTAGAGGTAGCTTCGCAAAGGCTCAACAAATATTCTTTCTAAAGCAGGGACTGGGATAGTTGGGATATTCTTTAATTAAATGACAAATGCAAAAGCACATTCTATCAGATTTTTTGTTAATGACCACACTTAACTGTGTTTTTATTGAAGTGGCACTGTCAGATTTTCATATAAATTAACAAATCAGGAGGGAAAAAGCCATGGTCATGACACCTGACAGTACCTGTAAACGCTCCCCTTGTATATTTCTAATCCACTGGCTTGAAACCCCAGCTCTTGCTTCTGTATTTGGCATTCTGTGTCACACACTGTATGCATTGCCCTGAAGGACTACAAGTGGAGAAAATGGAAAAATAAGTGTCTGCAAATAAACAGCAGTGACCACTTACTAAATGCTCTACCCAGCTAGGGCTGTTACAGACCTAATCTTCATTCCCACACTACCCCTGGAAAGCACATGCAATTACACCCATTTTACAAACAAGACACAGTGGTACACAGAAGTGGAGTCACCTGCCCAAATCCACACAGGGAATAAATATAGAATATGAACGTGGACCTTTCCCACCCCAAATTCTGCATACAGCTTCTTCCCATGAACGGGTTTACCTGATCTAAAGCAAGTCAAGGAGAAACACCAATCCCAGCATAATAACAAACTCGGCCCACTGGAAAAGCTCATTTTGACATTCATCAAAGCAGTTAAGAATACAGAAGACTAATTATGCCAATGATAGGTCAGAGGCTGGGTGATGACTAGGTAAGAATAACAGGCCTATGAGAGCAGATGAAGGGCTTTTTTAAAACAATTAAAGATACAAGTGAGGAGAGGAACTGTCCAGTGGGCTAAATTTCCCCGCAGTCTGTTGCTGACACTCTCTAACCAGGTCCCAGTGCTCACCATCATCACCACTGCCCGGTGGATTAAAATCACAGGTCTTTTCTCTATTCCCCACTGGAGTCCCGATAGCTGCAATAATGGGGATTTCTATATCTGCAGCATCCATACAGTGGCCACATGTGGGTATTTGAGCTCTTGAAATGTGACTGAGAAACTGAATTTTAAATTGCATTTAATTTTAATGAATTTAAACTTAAACGTACACAGCTACATGGCTAGTGGCTACCATACTGAACAGTGCAGCACTATGTGGTGAGCTGTAGGTTAGGGCAGGGCCTTCCCACCTCTGTCCCCTAACACCTAACATGCAAACTAGCTGTTTTTGAAGTACTCTCTGGGGTGACTCCCTAGGTCCCAATCCCAGCTGTGGGAAACCTTGAGGAGGTGACTTCATCTTGTTTGCACCTAAGTGTTTGCATCTATAAAATGAAGCATCATAAGTGGGTCTTGCAAAATGTTAGTTTTGGATCTAAGTGGAAAGTGAAGATCGTTGCATGATCTTTCTGACTTGTCAGTAGGTGTGAGCCTTTTTATGATCAATGCTGGAAAACAAAATGCTAATACTATTGTACAAGAAGGCTCTGAATATTCAATGGTGCATGGAAAGTGCTTAGCAAGGTGCCTCGCACAATGGGTGCTTTTAGAAATTGAACAAGTATTTATCTGGCAAACATCTATTCTCTGTAAAGTGCCAGAGACACACAGATAAAAGAAATAATAACGCATAGTGAGTACTTGCTAGATGTCAGGTACTGTCCTATTTTACATATATTAGCTCATTATTTTAATATTTTACAAAATGTTATATTGAAAAGCAATAGATACACAAAGTACTATAAAGTTACATAAATTTTATATACATCATTTATATTTATAGTCACGTGAATAATGACCTCATGAACCAATATATAAAATATTTATAGTGCAACAAATGACTCCCTCATATGCTTTTGCAGTCAACACTATCCATCTGCCACATGTAAGCAACATTTGAAACTTGTTCTGCTTCTTCCTGAAATTCACATAAATGGAATCATACAGAGTGCAGTATTTGTCTTCCTCCCCTTAGTATATCATCTTTGACACACTCCCAAACAGCATTATCTTTATATAATAAATAATACTTTTTAAGATACAATTGCTGGGGCCGGCCGAGTGGCGCAGTGGTTAAGCACTGGCTTGGGAAGTCAGCGGCCCCAGTTCGGTCCCACATATGAGGGCCAGTGACACTGCCCTCAAAAAAAAAAAAATACAATTGCTACTGGGATGATGAGCACAAGACTGATGACCAAGGCCAAAGCTCTGTTGCACTTGACATTCCCAGATGAACATGTGCTATTGGATTGTACAATTCTTCCACCATTTTTGCCTAGTTTTGTTTTGTCTGTAGATTATAACCATCACAAAAGTACAAAAATAAAAATTAGGGCCAGATAAGTGGCGTGTTGGTTAAGAGCTGGCAAGAGACACCAGCTCTGAGCAGCAAGGCCCCAGTTCGGATCCCACATGAGGGCCAGTGACACTGCGCCTTCTACAGCTCAGATAGTGAACAACAGCTCAACCTGGAGCTGGGTTGCTGAGAGTCACCAACAACAGCGTAGGCTGCAATGGGGTTGGTCGGCAGCTGGCATGTGCTTTCATGAGCTGCGGTGAGCCGCCAAGAGCTGCCATTGAATGGCCAGCGAGCGACTGCCTCACCCGGAAAAAGTGCAGTGATAATACTAACATGGGCCAGTGAAGCAAGGCCCTCCACAATTAGACTGAAGAACAAAAGGACAGCAACTTGTCTATTCCCCTTCCCCAATTCCCCAATAAAATCATTTTTAAAAGAAAAGAATAAAAATAAATAAAAATTAGATACTGTCCTGTTTTATATATATATATATATATATTAGCTCATTTTAATCCTTACAACTACTCTATCAGGTAGGTATGCTATTATTTATTTAGTTTTAGAATAGTTATTGTTTCTGTTACTTTCTTTTGTTTTTAATAATTTCTTTTATTTTTCAATTACTGTTGACATACAATATTATATTAGTTTCAGATGTATAACATAGTGATTAGACATTTATACAACTTATGATCACCCCGATAAATTGAGTATCCATCTGACACCATACACAGTTATTACAGTATTATTGACTATATTCCCTATGCTATAATTTTACATCCCCATGACTATTTTATAATTATCATTTGTACTTCTTAATACCGTCTCCTGTTTTACCCAGACCCGCAAACTCCCTCCCATCTGGCAACCATTAGTTTGTTCTCTGTATCTATGAGTCTGTTTCTGTTTTGTTTGTTCATATTTTGTTTTCTAGATTCCACATATAAGTGATATATTGCATTTGTTTTTTTCTGACTTAACTCCACTCTGCACAATACCCTCTAAGCCCATCCATGTTGTTGCAGATGGTGAGATTTCATTTTTTATGGCTGAGTAATATTCCACTGTGTACATATACCACATCTCCTTTATCCATTCATCTATTGATGGACATTTAGGTTGCTCCCATATCTTGGCTACTGAAAATAATGCTACAATGAACATATGGATGCATATGTCTTTTCAAATTAGTGTTTTGGGTTTCATTGCATAAATACCCAGAAATGGGATAACTGGTCCTTCTTTGCTTCTTGTTTTTTTTTTTTGTGTGTGTGTTTTTTGAGATTTTATTGGGGAAATGGGGGAGGGGAACAGCATTGGGGAATCGGGGTTGCTGTCCTTTTGTTCTTCAGTCTAGTTGTGGAGGCCCATGTTGGTATTATCATCGCACTCTTCCTGGGTGAGGCAGTCACTCACCGGCCATTGGACGGCTGCTCACAGCGGCCCACGGCAGCTCATGAAAGCACACGCCAGCTTCCGACCAGCCCCGCTGCAGCCTATGCCATTGCCAGCAACTCACAGCAGCCCAGCTCCAGGTCGAGCTGTTGTACACCATCTTAGCTGTAGAGGACACAGCGTCACTGGCCCTCATGTGGGAACTGAACCGGGGCCCTGCTGCTCAGAACTGACTTCCCAAGCCAACTCTTAACCAACATGCCACTCAGCTGGTCCTGTTTCTTGTTTTAAAGTCTATTTTGTCTGGTATTAGTATTGTTATACCAGCTTTTTTTTTTTCATGAAATATCTTTTTCCATTCCTTTACTTCCAGCATATGTGTCTTTCAATTAGAAATGAGTCTCTTGTAGGCAGCATATGTAAGGGTCTTGTTTCCTTATCCATTCAGCCACCCTATATCTTTTGAGAGAAACACTTGATTCATTTACATTTGAAGTAATTGTTGATAGCTATGTAGTTATTGCCATTTTATTATTCATATTTTCAATCTTTTTCCCCCCCTTCATCTTAAAGAAGTCCCTTTAACATTCCTTATAATACTGGTTTGGTGGTGATGAACTCTTTTAGCTTTTTCCTGCCTGGGAAGCTCTTTATTTGTCTTTCAATTCTAAATGATAGCCTTGCTGGGTAAAGTAATCTTGGTTGTACGTCTTTGCTTTTCATCACCTTGAATATTTCCTGCCAATCCCTCTGGCCTGCAAAGTTTCTGTTGAAAAATCAGTTCACAGTCTTATGGGATCTCCCTTGTAGGTAACTAATTGCTTTTATCTTGCTGCTTTTAGGATTCTTTCTTTGTCTTTAAACTTTGGCATTTTAATTATAATGTGCCTTGGTGTGGCCCTCTTTGGGTTCATCTTGTTTGGGACACTGCACTTCCTGGACTTGTACAATAATACCTTGGTTTGCGAGCATAATTCATTCCAGAAACAAACTACTCATATTTCAAGACATCGTTTGTTTATGCTAAAATGTATTAGAAATGTTTGCTCATCTTGGGGAACACTTGCAAACCAAGGTTTTACTGTATATCTATTTCCTTCACCAGGTTAGGGAAGTTTTCCATCATTATATATATATAAGATTTTTATAATTGAGGAATTGGGGGAGGGAACAGCATTGGGGAATCAGGGAACAGGAACAGATAAGTTGCGGTCCTTTCTTTTGTTCTTCAGTCTAGTTGTGGAGGATGTTGCTTCCCTGGCCCATGTTGGTATTGTGATCATTGCGCTCTTCCCGGCTGAGGCAGATCGATCGCTGGCCATTGGACGGCCGCTCACAGCGGTTCACGGCTGCTTATGCTGGCTGCCGGCCACTCACGGTAGCTTACAGCAGCCCACTGCAGCTCCACTGCAGCCTACACTGTTGTCGGCCACTCACAGCAACCCAGCTCCAGGTCGAGCTGTTGTTCACCATCTTGGCTGTAGAGGGCTCAGTGTCACTGACTCATGTGGGATCCGAACTGGCAGCCCTGCTGCTCAGAGCTTGCACTCCCAAGCCAACTCTTAACCAACAAGCAACTGGGTTCGCCCTCCATCACTTTTTTTTTAAAGATTTTATTGGGGAATTGGGGGAGGGGAACAGTGTTGAGGAATTTGGGAAGGGGACTGGCCAAGTTGTTATTCTTCAATCTTCATTGTAGAAGGCGCCAGTCACCATCTGGCTTCCCGAAGGCAGCTCGTGGCCTCTAAGCTTAAGGTGCTGTGTTCAATCTTAGTTGCAGGTGGGCATAGCCACCATCCCATGTGGGAATCGAACCAGCAGCCTTGTTGTTAAGAGCACACGCCCTATCCACTGAGCCATCCGGGTAACAGCTCAGCTCAAGGTGCCGAGTTCAGTCTTAGTTTGGTGGGGGGGGCCACTATCAAACAGGCAATCTTGTTGCTACACCAGCTGAGCCATCCTGCCACCTGTTGGCAGCTCAGTTTGGGTGCAGTGTTCATTGGCCCAAGTGGGAATGGAACCAGTGGCCCTGTTGCTCAGAGCTGGTGCTCTAAGCCAACTCTTAACCAACTGAGCCACTCAGCCAGCCTCATCATTATTTCTTCAAATGGGTTTTCAATTCCTTGCTTGCTCTCTCTTCTCCTTCTGATACCCCTAAGATGCAAATGTTGGTATGCTTGATGTTGTCCCAGAGGCCTGTTAAAGTCTCATTTTGGGGGATCCTTTTCTGTTTTTGCTGTTTTGATTGAGTGTTTTCTCCTGCTTTATCTTCCAAATTGATGATTCAGTCTGCTGCCTCATCTAATCTATTGTGATTCCCTCTAATGTACTCTTCATTTCAGTTGTATTCTTTATTTCTGATTGGTTCTTCTTTTTTTAAAAAAGATTTTATTGGGGAATTGGGGAAGGGGAACGGGAACAGCATTGGGGAATCGGGGAAGGGGAACAGACAAGTTGCTGTCTTTTTGTTCTTCAGTCTAGTTGTGGAGGACATTGCTTTACTGGCCCATGTTGGTATCATCATTGTGCTCCTCCCGGATGAAGCAGATGGGTCACTGGCCTCTGGATGGTCGCTCACCGCAGCTATTGGCAGCTCACACTGGCTGCCAGCTGCTCACGCTGGCTGCCAGCCACTCACTGTAGCCTATGGCAGCCCACTGCAGCAGGGGCTGCAGCCTACACCGTCGCCAGGGCTCGCAGCCCAGCTCCAGGTGGAGCTGTTGTTAGCTGTAGAGGGCAGTGTCACTGGTCCTCATATGTGGGATCCAAACTGGGGCCACTGGCATCCCAATCCAGCTTTTAACCAATGTTCCACTCGGCCGGCCCTGATTGGTTCTTTTGATGTTTTCTATCTTCATTTTTATGTTGTGTTTCCTATCTTTTGTTGAAGTACTCACAAGATTGTGGAGCACTCTTATAACCAGTGTTTTGAACTCTGCATTTTGTAGATTGCTTGTCTCCATTTGGTTTAGCTCTTTTTCTAGAGTTTTGTTCTGTTCTTTCATTTGAGACATGTTTGTTTGTCTCCTCATTTTGACTGCCTCACTGTGTTTGTTTCTATGTATTAGGTATTTTGGTCTTGATAGAATGTCCTTATGTGTAGGTGTCCTGTTTGGCCCAGTGGTGCAGTCTTCCGGGTGACCTAGGCTGGATGCCCCAGGTGTGTCCCTTGTGTGGGTTTTGTGTGCCATCTTGTTGTAGTTGAGCCTTGATTGATGCTGGCATATCAATAGGAGGGATTGGCCCTCAAGCTGATTCATTGTGAGGATTGATCATGGCTACAGTGGAGGAGCTATTGTGCAGGAACTGACTCTACAGAACAGGATTCACTTTAGTGGGTGGGACTCTGGTGCCTGCCCAGTCTGCCAGTTGGGTGTGTCCTTTGTGGAGGTGTTTGCGTGGGACTCTTATGTGGTCTGAATCTGGCCACCAGGTGTGTTAGTTCTGGAGCCTCTTGGGAGGGGCTATGGTGCAGACCAAGGTCAGCCGCTGCCTGTTCCCTGCCCAAGGCCACTTGGTATGAGCTACAAAATGATCTGCAGATGCTTACCACTTGGGCTGGGCTTGAAGGTGCCCAGGAGAGGCTAAGCTGGAAAGTTAGTCTGGCTGCTGCTAGTGCTGGGCTTGGGACTGCTTAGCAAGAAGTATGGGCACACAGAGGTTAGATGCTGTTTGTTTGGGGTTTGTGAATCTTTGAGAGATTTTAGGAAAGTCTTCAGCATGAGCCATGACAGGCCAGTTATATGGAAAAGTCACTGGAAGAGGCTTGGGTGGGCCTGAAAGTTGGGTGGTGCAGGACCTCAGGGACTCACCAGGGTAGAGTGAATGGTGTTAGCTAGCTTAATGGAGACACAGATGTGGTGCTTGCCTGCCTCTGCACAGTGGGTGGAGGGCAGGCTCAACAAAGAACAATGGCCTCTGCCAGCATCTCTGTCCAGCCTTCACTCTGAAGCCAGATAACTTAGCTCTTTCCTCTATGTCCCTAGCACTGCCTGAGCCACTGCCCCAGGGATGGAGCTCAGAGCAAGTGAGTCCTTCAGTGAATAAGTCCATGTGCCAGCCCCTTAAGAGGAGCACTTAGGACTCCAACAGCCTTCATTTCACTCGGCCATAATCTCACCTCTCACAGCCACAAGTGATGGGGACTTCTCTCTCTGGCACTGGAACCCTGGGCTAGAGAGCCTGTTGTGGGACTGGGACCTCTGGCTGGTTCCTCAGAGGGACCTCCACAGCCTAGACATCTTCTTGATTTTGAACCCTGCACATGGCTGTTGGACCAGCCCTTCGTCTCCGCTCCTCATACAGGTCTCCATATGGCTTCTTCTTTATGTCCTTAGTTATAGGACTTCTGTTCAGCTAGACTTCAGATGCTTCTCAATGATGGTCGTTCTATAGTTTAGTTGTAATTTTGATGTGGTTGTGGGAGGAGGTGAGCATAACATTTACCTATCCCTCCATCTTGACCAGAAGCCAATTTTTCTATTTTAAATTTTTGACATACTCATAATTTCCAACTTATAAAAAAGTTGTAAAAAATGACACAAAGGGCCGGCCAAGTGGCGCATTGGTTAAGAGCTGGTTTGGGATGCCAGCAGCCCCGGTTCGGATCCCACATATGGGGGCTAGTGACACTGCCCTGTACAGCTAAGATAGTGAACAAGAGCTCCATCTGGAGCTGGGCTGCGTGAGCCCTGGCGACAGTGTAGGCTGCAGCCCCTGCTGCAGTGGGCTGCCATAAGCTACAGTGAGTGGGCCGGCAGCCAGTGTGAGCAGCCAATAGCTGTGGTGAGCGACCATCCAGAGGCTGGCAACCAATCTGCCTCATCTGAGAAGAGCGCAATGACAATACTAACATGGGCCAGTGAAGCAACGTCCTCCGCAACTAGACTGAAGAACAAAAAGACAGCAACTTGTCTGTTCCCCTTCCCCTATTCCCCAACGCTGTTCCCCTCCCCCAATTCCCCAATAAAATCTTTAAAAAAATAAATGACACAAAGAACTCCACTATACCCTTCAACCAGTTTCCCCAAAGTTAATATTTTGCCACATTTATTTTATCATTTTCTCTATCTCTACATAAATACTTTTTCCTAAGCAGTTTGAGAGTGACAGACATGTCACCACTTCACCTCTAAATATACACCAGTGTGTATTTCCTAAAGACAAGGAGATTCTCTCACCTAATTATAGCATGTTTATCTAAATAATAAAATTAACATCGAATATGAATGATCAAACCTGTGACCTTTCTTGAGATTTTGTCAATTGCGTAGGTAACATCTCTCATAGCAAAAGAAAATCCTGGATCATGCACTGCATTTGGTTGTCAGATCCCTTGATTCTCCCTTCATCTGGCACAGGGCCTCATTCATTCTTTGTGTTTCATGACATGGAAACTTGAAGAGTAGAGGTCAGTTATTTTGCAAAATGTACCTCAGTTTGGACTTAGCTGATGCTTCCACATGATTAGATTTAAGTTGTGCACATTTTGCCCAGTACATGGAAGTGATGCTGTGCCCTTTCTCAGTGCATCAAACAGGAGGCCCATGATGTCTGTTTGTCCCATTACTAGTGATGTTCACTTTGTTTTGTTTTGTTTTTGAGGGTAGTGTCACTAGTCCTCATATGTGGGATCCGAACCGGGGCCGCTGGCATCCCAAACTAGCTCTTAACCACCACTCCACTCCGCCAGCCCGTGACGTTCACTTTGATCAGTACATTAAAGTGGTGGCTGCCAGGTTTTTCCTATTTATGTCATATTTCCCATGTGTAAACGATAAGTATTTTGTGGGGAGATAATTTGTGGCCATGTAAATATCCTGTTATCTCAAACATGAACCCACTTGTTCTAGCATCTAGGGATGTGTATGTTTTCTTCCAGCACCACCAAGCAATTAACTCAATTCTGACACTATCTATCCTGAAACAGTGTCAAATTCCACAGGTTAAGGGCTCCATCCCACAAGACTGTCCCCTATCCCTTCAGATGTCCTGTGAAGGTCCAGCAAGTCAAGGGTGTCACCTGTGCTTCTAACCAACAGGCAATAGATCAGAGGTTCCCACCCCCACCCCTGGGGTCTATTAATTTGTTAGAGTGGCTCATAGAACTCAGAGAAACAGTTTACTTACTAGATTACTGGTTTATTATAAAAAAGACGTAACTTAGGAACAGCCAGATGGAAGAGATGCATAGGGCAAGTTTTGGGGAAAGGACACTGAGCTTCCAGCCCTCTCTAGGTACACCACCTTCCCATATGTTCACCAACCCGGAAGCTCTCCATACCCTGTCTTTTTGTTTTGTTTTATGGAGACTTCATTACAAAGGCATCATTGGTTAAATAATTGGCAATTGGCAAATGATTTAACCTCCAGCCCTTCTCCCCTCCCCAGAAGTCGGGGAGGGACGGGTGGAGGTTGGGACTGAAAGTTACAACCCTCTAATCACAGGTTGGTTCCCCAGACAACAAGCCCCCAACCATAGGTGCTATTTTTTTTTTTTAAGAGGGCAGTGTCACTGGCCCTCATATGTGGGATCCAAACCAGGGCTGCTGGCTTCCCAAGCCAGCGCTTAACCAATGCACCACTCCGTGGCCCCATAGGTGCTTTTTAAAAGTCATCTCATTAACATAAACTCAGGTATGGTTGAGAGGGCAGTTGTTTTAAATATCAAGACACCTTTATCACTCTTGTCACTTGGGAAAGTCCAAGGGTTTTAGGAGCTCTATGCTGGAAATAAGGATGGGAATCAGACATATGTTTCCTATTATAAATCATAATATCAGAGCATCCATAATTGATTCTTGGCTGAATCGGTTATTATTATAGAGGTTGCCAGATGGTGATGCTTTGATTCCACTATTCCTTCTACACTCATCAGTTGTTTTGTGTTTCCAATTTTTTAAGAGTGTATTTTAGACAAACTGACGACATATGCCAGGGAACAAATCTCAAATGCTCCCCCATCAGTTGATTTTCTAGAAACAACTTTCCCATCTCCCCTTTTTATTTATTTACCTTACATCAGTACATAGTCATGGATTCTTATTTATTCAATGGGTCATAATCCTTTAGTTGGTCATAGGGAACCTCTTTAAGATGTTTTCCTGTATCCTTTTGATACACCACATCATTCTTTGAGTATTTGCATACTTTCTGGGTCAATTCTATTTTAAAGACAAAGAAACTGAGGCACAGAGAAGTTGAATATCTTATTCAAGTCAAGCTGATGGTAGGTAGCTGCAAGACTAAGATTTGAATTCAGGCGGTGTGCTTCCAGAATCCAGGCTCTTAACCACTTGACAATACTGCCTCTTTTTTTTTTAAATTTATTTTCAGGTGTACAAAACAACCTAGTGATTAGACATTTATATACCTCACAAAAGTGATAACCCCAATAAGTCTATTACCCATTTGACACTGTCCATATTTTATAATTTTATTGACTATATTCCCTCTGCTGTATTTTACATCCCTTTGACTATTTTTTTAAATTATAGTTGAATTTCAATATTATTTTATACTAGTTTCAGGTGTATAATGTAGTGGTTAGACATTTATATAATTTATGAAGTGATCCCCCTCATAAGTCTGGCACCCAGCTGACACTATACATAGTTTTTACAATATCATTGACTATATTCCCCATACTGTACTTTATATCCCCGTGACTATTTACAGGGACAAGAACCATGGCTTCTTGTTCATATCCCTACCAGTCAGCATGATGCCTGACCCATGGTACATGTTAAATTAAAATGTGTTGAATAAATGGATAAATTAATGAGCCATCTGTCATATTCCTCAGGCCTTTTTCCTCTTTTCCAACCTTAAATTCCACTCAATGATTATAATCACTCTTTTGCAAACACTCTCAAGGCCCTGGCTTTATCCTATTAGCAAGGCAATCTGCCGATATTCAACATTCTACCCACTCAATGCCTGTACCGATGTAAGTAAATGAAGCTAGAGAAAAACCCACACATTGGGCCGGCTGAGTGGCGCGGTGGTTAAGAGCTGACTTGGGACGCCAGTGGCTCCAGTTCAGGTCCCACATGTGAGGGCCAGTGACACTGCCCTCAAAAAAAAAAAAAGAAAGAAAGAAAAAGAAAAACCCACACAGTCCTGCTGAAAAGTCTTACTTTAAATTCATGATTTATAACCTCCCGTGGGCCCTTAATTCTGCATAGCATTCAGCCTAGACTTTCACAGTCCACTTATCTGCTCTCCTATTTCGTACTCTCTCAACTCTCCACTGAGCTCCTCCCATTATCCCTTTGGATATCAAAAAAGTGAAAACTACTCAACATGATTAGTCTTCAAGAAAATGCATGTTGAAATCTCAATTAGGGGCAGCTGTTTAGCTCAGTTGGTTAGAGCGCAGTGCTCATAACACCAAGATTGATGGTTTGATACCCACATGGGCCACTGAGATAAGCCCTCCACAACTAGATTGAAACAACTACTTGACTTGGAGCTGATGGGTCCTGGAAAAACACACTGTCCCCCAATGGGAAAAAAACAAAACAAAACCCAAAACCCTACAATTAGACACTATAACACACCTATAGAATAAATAAAAATTTAAAGACCTGCTGACAACACCACAGCAATTCCACTCCTAACTATTTACACAAGAGAAATGAAAACACAAGTTCATAAAAATAAGTACACAAGAATATTCATAGCAGCTTTATTCATAATAGCCCTAAAATGGAAATAGCACAGGTGTCCATCAATAGAATGAATAAACAAATTGTGATATACATTATGTTGAATGAAAGAAGTCTTACACAAAAGGGTACACACTGAGTATTTCCATTTATACAGAATTTCAAAGCTTTAGATATTGAGAACTTGAAACATGGCTAGTGCAAATAGAAATGTGAAATACACATGGAATTCCGAAGACTTCATACAAAAAATGAAATAGCTCATTATTGTTTTCATATTGATTACATATTTAAATGACAATTTTTGCACATATGGGAAAATATATTATTAAAATAAATTGCACCTTTAAAAAATTTTTTACTAAAACGGTCAATTCCATATGTAATTTAAATGTGTCTTGCAATGTATTTCTGTTGAATGATGATGATCTAAAACTTAGAATTAAGACAAAAGAGGAACCACATACATTTCCAATATTTTACTACAGCACAGTCTAAGAGACACACTCAGGTATGGCTTGATTCTCAAGAAAACAGAGTTTTGCATGTCCTACTATTTATTATTGATTAGGGCCCAGACTCTATAAAGTTTCGATATTTACTTTGCAAATGATTTCTGCAAATAAGAAGATTGATAAGTTGTAAATGATTGGTAAGTTGCAAATGAGTTTTGTCTGGTAAAAATGAAAATGATTTCTGATAGAAATGATTTCTACCCAGCAGACAATACAACCCCAGAGATTAAGGTTTCATCATCCTATAGAACAAGAACTAGTTTTGAATGTCACTTTGCATTCTTATTTCAGCATTCTTTCTTTCACTGACAAAATATACATGCATCAGCTTGAATCAACTTCACCATCTTGCTGGTTTCCTATATTCTGAGCACTTGCTGTATGTCGGGTACTGTACTTAACTCATATTACCAAGTTTAAATCTTGCAAGAGTCCTAAAGGCAGGAACTATTATTATCCCCATTTCATAGATGAGAACACTGAGGCTTAGAGAGAATTTACTAGCCCAATTTAACTACCAGTGAACTTGTGGTAGTAGTAGTCAGGGTACAGGGTAGTTAACAGAGCTGGGATTGAAACTTGGGTTGTCTGACACAAGTCTGGACTTTGAACCTCCATTCAACACTGTGTCTTTATTAGCTGTGTCCCCCCCCCCCCCAATACCTGTGAATGTAACCTTACAGTCATGTGCCACTAATGAATTTTTGGTCAACAACCATCACATATACGATGGTAGTATACCATACATCCTAGGTGTGTAGTAGGCTGTACCATTTAGGTGTGTGTAAGTGCCCGTTGTGACGGTTGCACAATGAAATCACCTAATGACACATGTCTCGGAACCTATCCCTGTGGTTAAGCAGTGCGTGACTGTATTTGGAAAAAGGGTGTTTGCAGATTTAATCAAGTTAAGATGAGGTCATTAAGGTGGGCCTTTATCTAATATGACTGGTGTCCTATGAGAAGAGGGAAATTGGAACACAGACAGGGAGAAGAACCCCATGTGAAAGAGGCAGAGATTAGAGTGATGTGTCTACAAGCCAAGGAACCTCTGGGGCTACCAGGAGCTGGGAGAGACAAGGAAGGGTCCTCCCCTAGATGCTTCAAAGGGAACATGGCCCTGCCAACACCTTGATTTTGGACTTCTGGCCTCCAAAACTGTGAGACAATAAATGTCTATTATTTTAAACCACCCAGTTTGTAGGACTTTGTTATGACAGTCCTGAAATAGACATGCTGGGTGGTTGCATACTTATGGAGGTGAGAGAGGTGCCACCATCAATATGGTTATCACATCTGGAGGACATCTTTCCTCTGTGCCTCACCTTTACTTGCAAAATGCTACCCCAACTTTTATGGCACCATGTCAGGATAAACTGTGTCTGGGCCTCCCCACCACATGGGCTTCTAGAGATAAAAGCTTTTGTAATGGGGTGATGGGCACACCCTTGCCTAGCACACCCTTCTGGGCTATCTCCACTTTTTCTTGCCTTAAACTATCACAGTAATGCTAAACTGATAGTAAACTAAAAGGGAAGCAAAAGATTTCTGCCTGCCTGGCAGAATACAGTTGATTATTCATTTCCCTCTGGATGTTGACTAGTTCGATGCCCACTTATAAATTTATTTCAGGAGATCTCTCCCACCCCAGCTGAGCCTGCTGCACTTTGGGGCAGCCAGGCGGGTTGTGGCCCTGAGGTTCAGCCCCTTCCTCAGCGCTTGGAGGCCCCTGATTGTGCTGTCCTTTTGCCTTTCCCCCTGCGGTGGGGTCCGGAGTCAGCCTGGTGATTGAATCTCCGTTGGGAGACCACTGGATTTAAGATGACCAATGAGGAACCTCTTCCCAAAAAGGTTCCACGAAATGAAACAGACTTCAAAGTTATGGCACGAGACAAATTAATTTTAAAATGGAAACGGTATGAAGCATATGTGTAAGCTTTGGAGTGCAAGTACACAGATCTTAACTCTAATGATGTAACTGGCTTAAGGGAGTCTGAAGAAAAACTAAAGCAACCGTACAGCAAGAGTCTGCACGCAGGGAAGACATCCTTGTAATGTGAGTAGCAACCAAGGAGCAAGAGATACAAGAATGTACTACTCAAATCCAGGACTGCAAGCAGGTCCAGCAGCCTAGTGTCACCCAACTGAGATCAACAATGGTAGACCCAATGATCAACTTGTTTTTCCTAAAAATTAAAGGTGAACTGGAACAGACCAAAGACAACTGGAACAAGCCCAAAATGAACTCAGTCCCTGGAAGTTTACACCTGACAGATCATACTCCCCGGTCAGGACTTTTCTGACAGTCTTACTCTGAGAAAGCTGTAGTGGGACAGACACGTACTTGTTTCCAAGACTCAGACTTTTTTTTTCTTTTCTTTTTTTTTTTTTTGAGGGCAGTGTCCCTGGCCCTCATATGTGGGACCCGAACTGGGGCCGCTGGCTTCCCAAGCCAGCGCTTAACCACTGTGCCACTCGGCCGGCCCGACTCAGACTTTTTGAGCCAAAGAGAAAAAAAAAGCCACATTCTTATACTATCCACCTTGTAATGGTTAATGTAAAACTTACCAGATGAACCTCGTGTTTCAACTTTTTTCTCTTCCCCCTCCCATTGCTTCAGAGGCCTGAAGGCGACGGACTATTCCGAAGAAGTGGCCATCTCCAAAAAATTCCCTTTCTAGAACATGTAAACACTTGAGAAATGTTTCCGTTTGAAAAAAAATAGAGGGAGAAACAGAAGTCTTAAGTCTGTGGCACACTGTCTTCAGACAGTTTGGAGGAATGAAATCCTAGAGATATAAAATCATGTAAAATGATTTTGTTTACATGTTCAAAAAATTGAACATGTAAAATGTAAAAATGGAATGCATTGCTCTTAACCTTGAACATAATGACTTAGGGACACTATATATAAGTTTTGCCAATAAGACTGTGGACTTCGTGATTATTGAACTTCTGGGTCAAAATTCAAATAAGGTGAATTTTGCCTTTAAAGGATTTATTTGCTAAGAAACAACTTAATAGTTATGAAAGAATCAACTAATAGATGTCAGTACAAGTAGTTCATATATTTAACCATTTAGTTTGGGGCTCTATATACTTGATTGAGTCTTAAATAAAAATTTTTTAAGGTTTTTTTTAATTGGGGAATTGAGGGAGGGGAACAGCTTGGGGAATCGGGGAAGGGGAACAGACAAGTTGCTTGCTGTCCTTTTGTTCTTCAGTCTAGTTGTGGAGGACATTGCTTCACTGGCCCATGTTGGTATCATCATTGCGCTCTTTCCGGATGAGGCAGATCGGTCGCCGGCCTCTGGACGGCCACTCACAGCAGCTCTTGGCAGCTCCCACAGGCTGCCAGCTCCTCACACTGGCTGCCAGCCGTTCATGCTGGTTGCCAGCCACTCACTGTAGCCTATGGCAGCCCACTGCAGCAGGGGCTGAGCTATGCCGACCGGGGGACTCACAGCAGCCCAGCTCCAGGTGGAGCTGTTGCTCACCATCTTAGCTGTAGAGGGCAGTGTCACTGGCCCTCATATGTGGGACCTGAACCGGGGCCGCTGGCTTCCCAAGCCAGCTCTTAACCACCACGCCACTCGGCCAGCCCACATGTGGTCATTTTTCATCTATGTGAGACAACCATGATTTCAGCTTTTTAAAAATATTATCCTTCATCACCCGATTCAGCTCTGAGGCTGTGGCATCATCAATCACCACAGGCCTCAGCAGGACATGGGGCATTAGGACATGCTGGGAGAAGCAAGAGGAGTCTTCATGTCAGAAGCTCCCGGCAGAATTACACAAGAGGAGGAATCCTAACGTCTTTTCCCCACCTTGGAACCTCCTTTAGGGAACAGGAAAAGCCCCCATGGAGTAGAGCTGATGAGAGAAGGAGTTCCAGCCTCAACACTCTCAGGAGCCTGGAAGTCCTCACACCTATGCCACCAAGATGCCAAAAACAGGCTCATGGGTACCGGGCTGTTGGCCTGAAACTATGTAACATGCTGGTGAAGGGGAGGAAAAATAATTTTCCTTCTACCCTTTTAAGTTCTTCTCGCTGCTCTAATAACCAAATCAACATGAGACCGATTAACAGGAAAAAAGAACCAACTTGATGCTGCATGTACATACGGGGGTTCCATAAGACTATGGGACCCAAGGACAAACTGGGCAATTGAGGCTTAAATGGCATCTTGAGCTAAGGAGAAAGGGGGTTTGGATTTCAAAGGGAATGTAGGCAGCTTAAAATAATCAATTTCCCAAAAAGGCATATTTGGGGGTGGCAAACCACTGCTCCCCATCACTGCTTAACATCTCATGTTTGTCAAAGCAAACACTGCCCTGGACAACGTGAAACAGGCAAAGAATACTTTTTTTTTTTTTTTAAGATTTTATTGGGGAATTGGGGGAGAGGAACAGCATTGGGGAACAGACAAGTTGCTGTCCTTTTGTTCTTCAGTCTAGTTGTGGAGGACATTGCTTCACTGGCCCATGTTGGTTTCATCATTGTGCTCTTCCCGGGTGAGGCAGATTGGTCACTGGCCTCTGGACGGCCGCTCACAGCAGCTCTTGGCAGCTCACACCAGCTGCCGGCTGCTCATGCTGGCTGCCGGCCACTCACTGTAGCTTATGGCAGCCCACTGCAGCAGGGGCTGCAGCTATGCCGTCCCCAGGGACTCACAGCAGCCCTGCTCCAGGTGGAGCTGTTGTTCACCATCTTAGCTGTAGAGGTCAGTGTCACTGGCCCTCATATGTGGGATCCAAACCAGGGCCACTGGTGTCCCAAGCCAACTCTTAACCAAGAAGCCACTCGGCCGGCCCAAGGAATATTTTTTAATTTTTTTATTTTTCAATTACAGTTAACATTCAATAATACATTAGTTTCAGGTGAAGGAAGACTTTATTCAAGGGTATTGCAATAGGGAGAGAGGCCAGAACTCAGTCTGAACTCAATTAAGCTGAAACTAAGGGCAGTTGGGTTTTTAAGAGCTGGAGTGACAGGGAGATTGTAGATCACCTGTGTTGGCTAACTGGCTTTACCCAAAGGAAAAGGAAACATTCTTGTATCTTCGTGACAGAAAGCAGTTTTACAACTGGGAGAAAGGCACTCACTGAAGGTAGTTCTCACTCTCCAAGAAATTGGGGTATAGTGGTGCTATCTCTTTTGAGGTTTACATTTCAAAAAGATGGTTCCCTTGAGAAAACCATTTTCCTGGGCTGTAAAACTGGCAAGAGGCTTTTAAAAAATTTGCATACATCTCAGAGCATGACAAGTTTTCTAAAGTAAGCGAAATGCGCCAAGTAAAAAGAGGTCTGGGGCCTCTGTGGATAGGCCATCTAGACTCTGGAAGTGTGGGGTGAGAGGGAGGTCAAGGAAAAGCAGGAAGAAGCCTGTCTAAAGTTCTGTCAAGTTGAGGAAAAAGTTACAGCCATCTTGGTCATGCTCCCTAAAGCTGGTCTGCCTGGGTTCAAATCTGGGCTCCAGTGCTTATTGGGGCAAGTTTCTCAACCTCTCAGAGCCTGGTTTCCTTATCTTATAAAATGCAGATGATTAACAGCACTTCATAGGATGGTTGTATAGATTAAATACGTTAATCCAACCAAGTACTGCACTTACAACAGTACCTAGCACATAATAAATGTATTACTTGCTGTGGGTTAAATTACTTTACCCTTCTGCACCCGTTTCTCCAATCATCCCATTTGAGCATTTATATGGAAAATTAAATGACATGATTGATGCAAAAACACCCTTAGCACAGGTCTGGTATCTGGTAAGACTTTTTTTTTTTAAGATTTTATTGGGGAATTAGGAGAGGGGAACAGTGTTGGGGAATCGGGGAAGGGGAACAGACAAGTTGCTGTCCTTTTGTTCTTCAGTCTACTTGTGGAGGACGCCCCTTCACTGGCCCATGTTGGTATTATGATCATTGCGTTCTTCCTGGCTGAGGCAGTTGAATGCTGGCCATTGGACGGCCACTCACAGCGGCTCACGGCAGCTCCAGTGGGCTGCCATAAGCTACCATGAGTGGTAAGACTTTTATAAAATGACTAACATTCCTGTAACTATAGCTACTGAGGTTACCAATTATACTTCACTCATGCTCTTGTTAATTCCCTATTTTGTTACTCTAATCATTACTTACTATTGTTGTGTTATTACCTCATACTACTCCTTATTAATAGCAATATTGGCAATATTACTATTATTATCTCACTACAGTAAGTCCCCGACTTACAAACAAGTTCTGTTCCCAGTAAACATTCGTAAGTCAAATTCGTTCGCAAGTCTGACAAAGTGAGTCTTCTACACCTTGGACACAAATATACAATGTAAAGCATAAAAAAACTAAACACGCACACAAAAATGCTGTAAATAAACTATTTTTACTTTTACAGTTACCTTAAAATGGTGGTACAGTACAGTACAACAACTGGCATATAGGGGATTGCATGGAGTGAACTGACAAGGAGAGATACTAATTGAAGGAAGGAAGGTAAGTGGGAGATGGTGGAGCTGAAGGCTCATCAGTAATAGGAGATAGAAGGCTAGATGGAATTTGGTCCACACCTTATGCTGATAAAGGTGAAGGATCATCAGCAATAGGAAATGGAGGGCAAGATAGAATTTGGCCCACACCTGAGCTCACACACGTGAGCTACTTCTGCGATTTGTTCGCATCTGCAAATTTTCTTAATGTGAGGTCCGTTGGTATCTGTGAAAGTTCACAACTCGAATGTTCCTAAGTCAGGGACTTACTGTATTCCCTTTCATCAGGCAGTCCCAAAGCCTGCAACCCCTATCATTCCCAAGCCAGGTTTTTCCTCCTTGGGGGGGGGACTCTATGCCTTTATCCAATTGTAGGAGATGGAGATGGGGTTCAGGCCGAAGTCCCCAACAGGAAGCAAAGACTGATGTCAGCATCTTCCAGCCCTTTAGACAACTGGGACACAGTGGCTGAATTCATTGAATGATTCTTAAGAAACCAGATAGATGGCAAGGTGAGTGGTACCTGGGGGCAGCGTACAGCCCACTAAACACACTGCCTGCTGCTCCCTTGCATTGCTAAACACCGCATTCACCCTTCAGGACTCAATGGTACCCCTCCCCAGTGGGATCACCCACAAGTTGGCTAAACCCCAGGAGAAGAAAGGAGTTCAAACCTGGATTTCCCTCAGGGCTGTGGGAAGTTAAAGTAGCTTCGCTGTCTGTTAAAGATCTTGGCATTCCCGTCCTAGCTCAGCTTCAAGAGGGTATTGTAAGAAATGAGGCAGAAGGGCCGAATGGCTCAGTTGGTTAAGAGCTTGCTCAAGAGTGCGAGCTGAGCTCAGAGCAACAGCTGTTCGAGGCCAGCCCGAGCTGAGTTGCCGTTGAGCTGCCAACAGGTGGCAGGATGGCTCAGCTAAAAAAAAAAAAAAAAAAAAATGAGGCAGAAATGACTCCTTCAAAACACTGTACAAAGTAATTCAATTTTTATTGAGGTTTTTATACGCCAGAAACTGACCATGCAGAGCCATAAGGCATGGTCCCTGCCCTTGAGGAGCTCACAGTCTAGTAAGGAAGATGGATGCTGAAACAATTCCCACAAAGATGGAGGGGCAGGGCCAGCAGCCATCAGGGGAAGGAACCATTATCCCACTCCGCACTCCATATTCCAGGTTTTCTATGAGAAAGTGAATAGGAAGCTCCCACCGTCCCTGGGACAACTCTGTCTTCTCTCTGTCCTGGCACCACGAGGAGACAAGGGACAGACAAAAATGAGGGAAACACATTTGCTGCCCTTAAAAAGCTAGAACACTCCGGCAGGATATATACAACGGTAACTTTATTTCCAGAAGCTGCAAACCAGTGCAGCAGAACCTAGGGATACCAGGGGAGGTTGGAAGAACAGGCGCTGGGCCAGCCCAGTCCAGTGGTGGGAAAGGGAAGAGAGGGTACCCAGGACCAGGGAAGTAGGGAAAGAGGGAGGTTTTCAGGTGGAGCTCATAGTAGGGTGCCAGCAGCCACAGTCAACAGAAGAGCCGCCAACCCGGCCAAGGGAGCTGCAGAGCCTTTGTTATGGGGCCCAGCTCTTGTGGGATGCTGCCCCATATTACTCCGGTCCTGGTGGCCAGCAGCACCTCCAGCCAAGTGAAATCCCTCTTCCCGGAAGGTCTCAGGTTCTACTTCCTTTGGAAGAGTCTGGCTGGTTGAGTTTAGGGTGGGTTTGGTGGTAGAGATGAGTTTGGTCATAGAAGTGGGCGTGGTTGGGGCTGGCGTGGAAGTAGTGACAGGGGTGGTTGGGGCCTGTGTGGTGGGCTGGGGAGCAGGCAGCAGGACAAGGGGTGGGATTCCAGAGGAGAAGTAGGTCTTGTTGCGTAGGTCTGAGTTACAGCGGGACCCCTTGCAACAGGAGCCACTGAGTATGAATCCAGGACCTGTCACCGAATCCCGGGTGCATAACTCGTCCTTGACACAGCCCCGGACCGGCAAAGACACAGTCACATTAGCTGCAAGAGGGAGAAATAGGGAGGTCGGTGGCTGAAGGGAGTGGGGTAGGCACAGCAAGAATGAAACCTAGAGGCAAGAACCCCAAAACGGAACAGAAAGGCTCTGCATCCATTAATACAAAAATGTCAACTCAGGCCCCACTTTGAAAAACACTGTCCCTGTCTTTGGCACCTGGTGGACCACATTTCCCATGGTAGTTTGAAGAGGAAAACTGTACGCTGAACTGCAAGTCCCACAATGCTTTGGAAGAAAGTTTGTACATGGATACGCCTTTCACACAAAGGCACTGAAGAACATCCCGTCATTTCCCACATACCTCTCACCCCAACACCGCCAATATTTAGTCTGAGTCAGAACTACATCTCCCATAATACACCTGACGCGAGATGGCGTTTGAAGAACTCCCCTGGTTCTCTGAGGCAGAGAGGTCAGGAGGCTGAACTTCATCTCTCTCAACTGGTTAGGTGGGCACCCTAAAACTCTTGAGTTTTAAGGAGTCAGAACTAGATTACCCACAATGCCCGGGCAAAAGCTTGAAGGTTTAAATACATTTCCCATCGCAATTCCTCCATTCTGCACTTGGCAGGCCTCTATGGGAATCTATTTCCAAAAAAAAAAAAAACAACAACTCCAGGACAAAAGCATCTCTACCCTCATGCTATACTGAGGATAGGATTGAATTTCTCAGGACAAAACTCGCACTTAGGCCTACAGCTCCCAGCATGCGTTGGAGTGGGGGAATTTGGGTAAAGGGATATCTAGGGCCCAGGAGGCCTCAGAAAGGCTACCACCACTCCTGCAGCCCCGTGCCCCGGGGTTCGCTCACCTGCCGTCAAGGTGACGTTGCCATCGAAACAGCCCTTGTAGAAGCTGTCGCTGGCATTGTAGCAGCTCACGACGGGTGGCGCCTTACCCTGGCAGGCCTCGCGGCTCAGCCCCACGCAGCTGTAGCACTCCGCGCCGTTGGGCTGGTACGCACTCTCATTACCTGCGAGGGTAGCGGGTTGGAACCAAGGGATCGAGAAAGTTCCGAAAGCATAGCTGTGCCTGAGGTCGCTCCAGCCTATGTCTCCAGACTCCTCGACGGACGCTAGCTCAGCTCTAGCCCCACCCACCACGTGACTTCGCCCACTGAACCCGCCCCTAGCGTCCAACCTCACAGGCGCCTACAGCAATGAAGTCCAGCCCGCGGCGTCTTGGCCGGGTCCCCAGCCCCTGCTGTGTTCTCCCGCGTCCAGCTGGGGATCACCACCAGCCGCTCAGCCCCTGTGTGGCTCCGCCCCTTGGCCTCGTGGTCTGCCCTCACCGACCTGAGGGGTTGAGAGCTCGCGTGGTGAGGTTGAGCTTGGCGTTACAGCGGTCCTGGGCACATTGTTGTAGCTGGATGAAGGCCAGGAGCCCGTAAAGGTCCAGCCCGCGATCATTCTTGCCGGGGAGTCCCGAGCCGCAGCCGCGCACTGCCACCGAGAATTGCCCGTGGACTGCGGAAAGGAAAGAGGGGGCGGGATCAGAGCAGGAGGGGCCCTCAGACAGAGCCGATCAGAGGAAAGAACCGCAGATGGAGGAGCAGAACCTCAAAATGCTGAGTCGGATGGTTGCCAGGTTGACAGACACTGGACAGAATCCAAGGGGAGGGCCATAAAGGGGCGGAACCACCGCAGAAAGCAACATCAGAAGGAACTGAGAGACTGACCGAAAAGACACGGGATCGGAGAGGGGTGGGACCTCCTGGGAGCGTGATTCCACACAGGGTGGGTCAGGATCGGAGCCTCGGCCTAGGGAACCTAGGATTCTACAGGCATCTCCATCACCAAGGGCTGGAAAGGGGAGGCTGGGTTGGGGAGAAGATTCTGGCAGGGACAGAGGAAGTAGGTAGGTCTCAGTGATAGAGCGGAAAAGGATAAGGTGTGCCCTCAAAGGGGATGGGGTCCCAGGTCCGGACTCTGTTAGGTCACCCCACCCAGTTCGCAACTCTCAGCCCCTCACTCTGTAAGCACTAACGGTGTGGTTGTGTTGAAGGGCTGGGCCCGGCAGAAAGGGAAGGATGGGGCTGCTCCAAGAGGTGTGGATAAATTCAGAGAGAGAGGTGGGACTATAAGGAGGAGGTGCCTGGCTGGAACAGCTTTAAGGGGTGGACGAGCATGCTACGAGGGGTCCAACTCACTGGTCTCCACCGCTCCCACGGCCTCTGTACAGACTTCCACGCCCTGAGCGCACTTCACGGTCTTGGTCTTCTGCGGAGAGCATCCGTCATCTGCTTTCTGCACACAGCTGTAGCACTCCAGGGCCTGGGCTCCTGGGGGTGCAGGACCGCGTACAATCAGTGACTCCGACTGAAGCTTCCCCCACGCCCCCAAAGGAGAAATAGTCCTACCCACACCCTCTGCCTCGGTAATGAGACAATCCTACTGCACACCGTTCTTCAAGGCAGGAATAAGGAAAACCTTCCCAAACAAATCTGGGGTGATGCGATAAACTGTGTCCCTTTCCTTCAGCCCCCTATGCCCACAGTGGGAACATTTTCCAACAGCACCTTATGCTCAAGGTGGGGGATCCCTGCTGTGGAACCCGGGAGGAACTTAGCCATGGATGGGGTGGGGGGCATCTTCCCATAGTTCTCTGCTCGGGATAAGAGAACTTTTCCCACATTTGGTAGGTTCAGTGAGGGACCCCTTCCCAAAGCCCTCTCTGACCAGGGCAGGAGACTTTCCCACAGCCCCCCTCAGCTCAGGATGGAAGAGCTTTTCCCACAGCCCTCTCCCCCCGCCCCCAGGGCAGGAATCCTTCCCACTGTCCCCTCTGCTCAGGATGGAGGACCTATCCCACAGCCCCCCTCTAATCAGGACAGATGATCTTTCCCACAGCGCCTCTGCTCAGGGTGCGGACATGCTTCCCACAGCCATCTCTGTAGGAGGTGAGGGGACCCTCCTCCCTAGGGCCCCCACTCTACCCCCTCCGCCCCCTCCCGGTAGCAGACCCACCTTCCTGAAGCAGCAGAGGCAGCAGCAACAGCAGCAGCCAGCCTGTAGTCCTGATCACGGCTGGGGCGCCTACTTTCCTGGCAGGGTCCATGGTTAGATCCTACTCCTTCGGCGTCCCCCCTAGGTGTGCCGCCTCCCAACCCAGGCCCTCTTACCTGAGCCCAGGATGAGTAACTTACCCCCAGGCAACCCTGGCCTTGCCCAACCGGGCCAAATCAGCGTCCGCTGTGGGGCGGGACACCCGCCCCTGGGTGCGTCACCCACAGCTGCTGAGAAGGAAAATGGCGGGAGTCCAGGTTCCCTGATAGTTCTCAGGGGAGCCTATATGTTTGGGGGTTCGAGGGGAAGAGTACTGAGGTTCAGAGAAGGGTCTACTCAACACTGGGCACTCGCTAAATATTTAATGAGTACCTACAGTATGCCGGCTTTGGTCTGGGCGACATGGAGATTCAGACAGAACCAGTGCCTGTCCTCACAGAGCTCAAAGTCTGATGGGGAGACAGATACTCATCAAATAATCATACAAATTGTTATTTACAATGAAGACAATGCAGGAAGAAGTGTAGGAAGCTACAAGGAAGTGTGGGGTCTAGATGTGGGGGCTAGTCAGTGAGGCTTCCTTGAGGATGTAATTCATTGGAGCTGTGATGTCAAAGACATGGAGGATTTAGCTGGTGAAACAAAGCAGGTCGGGGATAAGAGCAGAGAGCATTACAAAGCGGAGGGAGCAGCACATGCAAAGACCTAGAGGTGGGAAGTAACACGGGCCATTCAAACTCAGAGAGGACAGCAGTGCATGCAGAGCTCAGGGTGAGGGGAAAAGGGTGGAAACTGAGACAGAAGTGCCAGGAAGGGGCCAGACCATTCAGGGCATTACAGGCCCTGAGAAGGGATTTGAATTAATTCTGAGAAAGGTGAAGAACCTTGGAGAATCTCAATCGGCTGGGAACATGACCAGATTTGCTTTCTAATATGATCAAAAGTGAATGGAAAAAGAGTGGCTCACTAACCCTGTGGAATACTACACGGCAATGAAAAAGGGCCAACTACTGGCCTCAGCAACATGCATGAAATCTCAAAAACTTCATGTCAAGCTCAAGAAGCCTAAACAAATAAAGCATACCATGTAACATCATTTATATGATGTTCTAGAACAGACAAAACTAATCAGTGGTGATAGAAATCATGGCAGGAGTTACCTTTGGCTGGGCACGGCCCCGAAGGAGCTATGGTGAGGAGCCCCCATTATCTTCACTTGGATGGTAGTTACATGTGTGTACAAGCATCTAAATAATCAGTAAGCTGTATTCTTATGCACTTCACTGCAGGCACATTATTCTTTTGAAAGAAAAGGACAAATGTTACTGTGGCCTCTGTAAAAAGGAAGACTCTAGAAGGGGTGAGAGAGAAAGCCAGTCCAGTGAGGGAGCTGGGCAGTCTTCCAGGTAAGAAAGGGAGAAGGAGCCCCTACAGCCAGCCAGGAGTTTGCCTGGCACTCACAGTGAGGCCGTGGTGTTCTGTGACACACCAACATCAACACAGAACACAATATCAGACAGGGCCACACGGTGACCGGGATGGAGCGAGACATAATCAGGACCCCTGCATTGCCATGTCTGAACACAGAAACTAACAAGACATTGTGCAAACCACAAAATGACTAAGCATCCCCATATTGTGGCTAATATAAGTGACTATATTATATTATATTAATTATATTATATTTATATTATATTATATTATATTATATTATATTATATTATATTATATTATGGCAAAGTTACAGCTTTCACCTTGCTTTGCTTCTCCTGGCTCATAGATAAGATTTATCTATGGCAGGAAAAATAGCGGCTATGTCCATAAAGATATTATCTGTTACCCAGACCCTGTTGGGCACTCCCATTCCAACGATGACTAGCATCTCAGTCACATAGGTGGGATCAGTTGGCATCATACAGAGAGAGAAAGTGAATGACTGCTTGTGAGGTCATTCGGTGTTGCCCCCACCTCCCTGCCTCCTAGCTTTGGAATCCCAGCCCCACTTATGGTTTGCTGTGTGTCCCTGAGTGTCACCTCTCTGCACCTCTGAGGTGTCTGTTTTATAATAAAGGAAGGAGTGACTTTCATGGTGCAGTGAGGCAGTAAGCAAAGTGTCAAGTCTGAAATTTTAATCCTGCCTCTGCCATCCTCTTGCTGTGTGACCTCAAATAACTGCGTCTCTCTCTCTGAACTTCAGCTGCCTCCTTTGCCAAATAGGTCTGAAACCCCTATCTCCTGAGGGATGGAGTGAGGCCGGGTGATAATGCTATTATTACTGTGTGCTTAGAAGCAGGAGGCCCTGCAGGCCCCAGCCGCGTGGGAGAGTTTCAGGGAGGAACCCCAACTAGCCAGACCAGAAGAACTAGCGTCTTGGGAGGGAATGGGACCCAGGGTGGGGAGTCTCCTCTTGCTCAGGCCTGCCCGGATTCTGGGCGCTGACCCCCCACCTGGCCTCGGACCAACCAGCAGAGGAAGGTTTGAATGTGGGGCCTCTGTTTACACTTGCCCAGTAACTCTTCCCAGCTCCTCTCTGCAGAGGTTATTGCAAATAGATTTAGAATCTGGTTCCCCAGTCAGATAAGCAAAGGGGTCAGTGCAGAGGCAGTCCCCAGCCCTGAAGGTCACTCCAGGGCCTCAGACAAGCCTGGGGCCATATCCACTGTGGGTTTCCTGTCCCCTGGGCCAGGGCAGGCTCTTAGCCCAGTGATGTTTGCAGCCTGTCACAGACCCACACCCTCTGGGATGTACTGTCTGGGATGTGTCAGAGGAGGGGTGTGGTCAGGGCCAGCTACATAATTTGCAGGGCTCAGTGCAAAATGAAAATACGGGAACCCAGTTCAAAAAGGCAGGAAAGAGTGCTGTTAAAGGTACTAAAATAGTACCACTTTTTTTCTTTCTTCTGCTGTCTCTCTCGACCCCTCATGGTGTTTAATGTCATGTTTTTTTGGGCACAGGGATACTCGTGGGGCAAGCACAGACCCTTACAGGTGTCTAGAGACCTTGTCCCACAACTAAAGCCACCTGGTTCCTGGGTTCCCCTTCCAACAGCTGCCCACTGCCATAGTGCACCCCAAGATGCCATATGGTACAAGTAAGTGCCCAACCCTGAGCTTCCTGTGGGCACCCAGGCCCTGACAAAGCCGGAGGGTGGTAATGGTCACAGGGCAGGGCAGGGAGGGGAAGCAGACAGAATCTGTTCCAGGGAGGTGCGAGGTGGGACCTTGTGTAAGGTCCCCCCAGCTCATGTTCCACGTCCCTTCAGACTTCACTTACAAATTTACAAATTCAAATACAAAATTAAAAATTTCCAGATGGCAACCACAGAGCATTAAACCCAGAGGGCTCTTCTGAGCACAGGGACCTATCAACTGCACTGGTCACATTGCATGAAGCTGGCCCCAGTAAGAGCTGTTTGCAGAGGGGCTGGGGAAATTGACCAAAGAAGGCAGATGTCTCACACCTGGAGGTGGTCAAGGGACACTTGGGGTCCCTGAGGGCCTGGGGACTAGGGTGTCTGCATTCCTGGGACTCAGGAGCAGCATATATAGACCTCCAAGGAATCCTGGGACAGGACAGAAAGGACACCCAGGTCTTGAGGACCAGATGGAAACCAGAGGAACTGAATGCCCCATTCCAGAGAGGTCTGAGGCGGGAAAAGACCAGTCTGACTCCACACAGTGACAGCCTAGAGGGTCAGAGCTGTAGTAGGGGAGCCCAGGGGACTGCAGAATCCTGAGATAGGCACCTGCCCCAGCCTATGGAGCCGGGAGGACTTCTTGGAGCGGACACCTTGGGTGAAGAGTTCTATGTCTGCCTTGTTCACCACTCTCCCGTCCTCAAAATCTTTCCCTCAATTTATTCAACCATCAGACTTTCCCTCAACACCCAGTTTGCACTAGGCCCTTTGCTGTGTGTCAAGGACTCAGTTGCGACGTAGACAGCCCCAGTCCCTGTCTCTGAGACACACTCATCAGCAGTGATGAACTGTCAAAAGGCCTTGATGAGTGATCAGGGCTTGGATAGGAAGCCCAGAAGCATCAGGCTCAGCCAGGAGAATCAGGGAAGGCTTCTTGGAGAAGGAAACATCTAAGATCTAAATGATGAGTAGGAGTTGGTGAAGTAGGGAAAGGTGAGAGGTGAAAGGGAACCTTTTTTTTTTTCACTTTCATGGAATGAAACGTATCCTGTGGTACTGGAGACACAGCAGTGACCAGGACAGCCCTGGCTCTGTCCTCATGAAGTTCCCAGTTATAAGGACAGATGCCTCACCAGTGATGACCCAGGGTGTTCAGAGATGGGACAGGGGAGCTCAATGGTGGGTGCCTGACTCCGGGGTGGGGGTGGGGGGAGAGGTCAGAGAGGGCTTCCCAACTAAAAAATGAAGGGCTAGCTGGTTAAGGGCAGGGCAGAGGGACTAACATATGTCAAGGCCTGGAAGGCAGGAGCCTAGGAGCTCCTAGAAAGTGCCAAGAGCCCAGTCAAATAAAAAAAGGTGGAAGCAGGTGGGCCCAAACTAGAACAACAAAACTGCCAAAGGCTAAGGACGCATGCCTCCCTCCACCCCTCGCAGCCAGGACCTTAAGAGTCGAAGGCCTCCATCCTTAAGAAGCGGGGGATGGACTGTGGGAAGGTTGGTTCTCAGTTACGCCTAACTCGGATGTCCTAAGAGCCAAGGGTCCTGGCAGCCTGGGCTGGAAACCACAACTACTAGTTTGTCCTCCATGTTTAATTCGGTATCACAGGAGCACCAATAAATAGTTCCTTTCCGCCCCCGCAATCTTTCTTCTGAGTAGGGCCCCAGGGCCTGGCTTCCGGTCGAAGAAAGGCACCTGCAGCCCAGCGCGCCACGGCTCAGGCCAGCCAAGCCGCGCAGCTTCTGCAGAATTCCCGAGTTCCAAGGGGGCGGGCCCAGGCTTGCGGCAGTGGGCGGGCCCAAAGGGTGGGCCACTCAGGGGGCGTGGTTCTCCTCAGCGGCGGTCACGATGACGACCATCCAAATACGCATGGCCTCGGGGCTCGGAGCCACCATGTAGAAAAGACGTTCGTAGGTTTTGACGCAGAACGTCAGACGAGGGTTGGGGCTCTGGAATAAGGGGTGGAGTAGAGGTGGTTAAGAGAACGTATGGGTTCAAATCTCAGCCTTGCTTCTTATACAGGCTGTGTGGCACTGGACAAGTTACTTAGACTATCTGAATGTTTCCCCATCTGTCTACCTAAGTTGTGCTACCTATCTCCTTGGGTTATGAGGATTAAATGAATTAACACAAGGGTCTTATACTTTGGGGAGCAAGAGGAATTTTAATGGAGGACCCATGTTCCCTTCCCCCAGTCTACCTTCTCCTATATTAGAAATCTAAGCATTCAAATTTCCCCTCTCCAAAATGCAGCCCTCCCCGGTGTGTAACTGGGGAAAGCTCGAGTCTACAGCCCATTTATTTGAGTATTTGACAAGTAAGTACTTGTCAAGCCGAATTCAGTAAATCTCTTACATCTATTATCTGTCCTTAACCTTCTCAACTCGGAGGAAATTGGTTTGAACTGTGCCTGTTTTACAGGTGAGAAAACTAAGGCTGGCGAAAGGAAGTCACTTTCCTGATGTCCCAACTGGTTGCTCTCCACAGCTCTTTCTAAACCCTGGACCAGTTGCCAACATTTAAATGTCTGGCACTGCACTGTTATAACAGCTCCAATTCCTGAGTCCTCTAGGGAAAAACAAATATGATGTGACTTGGGGCCTATTCCCATTTGGTGACTACAGGCAGAAGCTGGAACCATCGACTCCTCTAGATGCTCCCAGGATGCCACAGCCCTCACCCTGCCCTCTTCATTTATTTATTCCCAGCTTGGCATCCAAGTTTGCCAAATTTTTGCTCTAAATCTTTTGCCCCAAGAGCAGTACCAGTGGCTGAGAGCCAGAGACTGAGCTGTTAATATTTTGGGCCATGCAGTAAAATAATCTGTTGTTGGTCCCCATGCTGGATGGAGTACCCTGACACAGGGACTGTGCATGGCCTTTCCTGTGGACAAACTAAAGCTTCACTGTGGGGGTTCTGACCAGGGGGATAGGGCAGCACCAGGCGGGGGCTTCACCTTGAAGGCACAGCGTAGGTGGTCATAATAGACTTCCTCGATAGCCTGGAAGTAGATGACGCCTTTGAGCTTGGTCTCTTCTTTGTCTGAGGGAGAGTGGTGAAGGAGAAATAAAGCCAGTGAGAGGGGTGTGTGTCTCAGGGCAGGGCTGGGGGCAGGCACTGGACCCTAGTTCCGAGACTGGGGTTGGGGTGAGGAATATGGTGAAAGTCTGAAAGTCCCTGAAGTACTATGGTTGGGAGGTGAGTGAGTGGTGATGCTAAATGGGAGACTGGCTGGTGTGGAGCCTGGACAAGGCTGGGGGATGGGGTTGGAATCCCAGGTTCCCACATGTCTTGGTCTTTGAGAAGGGATGGGACTCAAGGAGAAGTCAGAATCATTGATTCCCCTGGAGAAAAAGCATGAGGGGCCTGGACTCCTGGGAGTTGGAGATGGGGGAGGGCGCTGACAATGCTGTTTTTGACTCCTCCTGGTATCTTAGGAAAAGGGTGTCTGGGGAATTGTACAAAACTGTTTATCTATGTTACTGAGGCAGGCTGAGGATTTAAGACTGGATTTCTAAAAGAGGAAGGGGATGGGGATCTGGACTCCTAGGTTCTAGGGGAAGAAGGAGCTGGGAGCCCAGAATCCTGGGTTGTGGTGGGGAAGGAAGGAGCTATGGGACCAAACTCCTGGACCCTGGGGGAAGTGAGGAGTGGGGGTCTCTAGACTCCACAGTCCTGAGGGAGGGAGGGGCTGGGATCCATACTCCTGGGCCTCAGAGAGGGGAGGGGTGGGGACTCCTAGGTGTCTGCAGGGAAGGCCTCTGGCGTACATTCTTGGGGGGGCGGGCACAGTTCCCAGGCTGGGCTTACCCGCATAATAGGCCAGGCGCCGGGCCTGGCGGTCAAAACAGAACCACCGCTTCCTCCAGGTCTTGATGCGGCCGCCCATCTTCACCAGGGGCCCACGGCAGCAAACACCGGACACCTGGGTGTGCGGGCAGTTTTCTGGGTTGTGGCCCCAGCGTTCCAGGTGCTGCCTGAGATCCAGGACGCGAGGGCCAGGAGGGCGGGGTGGGGGCACAGGTGTGGGCGGGGCCTGCGAGGGGAGAGAAGGGGGCAGCTGACTGCCTAGGGTCAGGAGGGTGTCCGGCAGCCTGGATCCCTCAGGGGAGCCAGTCACAGCAGCTCACCTGGAAGGCCTGCCGCAGCCTTTAAACAGATGAGCAATCTGAGGTACAGAGAGATGAAGTAACCTACCCAAGGTCACCCAGAGCTTCTAGGTGGCAGAACTGGGACTCCAACACAGGGCTTCCTGACCCCAGAGCTCACCTCGGAAAAGTGAGGGACCCCTGGGTCAGAGTCCCCAAAGTGGGACCCTCATATACTGTCTCTAACCGGAACCAAATAGTACCGTCTCCATTATTATGGTCGTTGTGGTGAAATTAGTGACTATTACCTGTGCTAAACACTTTATGGGTATAATCTCTCTGGCCCCTCAAACTCTCTTGGGGGCATAGGTAAGTACATTATCCCCATTTTACAGATGTGGAAATCAAGACTCAGAGAGGTTAAGTCACTAGGCCGGAGTCACACAGCCAGAGCTGACCAAGCCAGGACTCACCAAGCAGAGTGGTCATCTCAGATGGCCATAAAGGGAGAAGAGTTAAGTGCCATGAAAGTGTGTACTGTTAGGTGGCCCAGCCTGATGGTACCTATTCTTACTGAATGATCCCTGCTAAGAATGGTACGACTCAATGTCAGAGGCTCAGAGCAACACTCCTCAGACTCCAGCGTGCATGAGGAGACCCTGAGGATTTGGTCATTCTGGGTGGGGTCTTGGGTGGGGAGGAGGTTCTGCCCATCTAACAAGCTCCCAGGGACACCGATGCTGTTGGTCCACGGACCACACTTTGAGAATGGAGGCTGAGAAGACTGAAGCAAGGCCAGAGCAGTAAGAGACGAGAAACAGAGATGAGACTCACTGGATGGAGACAGGAGAGCAAGGAGGAGAGGTGGGATGTGGGAGGGGAATGAGGAGGTGCAGGGGGAATGCACAGGAGGGGCAGGGACAGTTTAAAGGATACCCACTGGGGCCTGGAATCATACGGGTCATTGCCAAATCCATATAGTAACACTGCCGATCATCGACGGGTATGGAAGACACAGTGCCAAGTGATCACCTTGTTTCCTCTTCCTAACCACCCCATTTAATAGATGAGGAAACTGAGGCTTCTAGAGGAAGTGACTCACCAAGGTCACCCAGGTAGGACATGGCCCTGACTCAAGAGAGCAAGGGTGGGCTCAGGACTCAACTCCACCCCTGCCCACCCGTGTCACCTCAGTTTTCCTGCACTAAACCTCGGGGTTATCACAGCACCCTCCTCATGGGGCTGTTTTAAGGATGAGCTCACTGCCTTCAGGCTCTCCAACCCGGCAACTCTATTTCTAGTACAAACCCAGAGATACATTTGCTTGTGTGCACAAGAAGGCAGCTTGGGGTGTAAGCTGGTGGAGACACTGCACATGACAGGGATCGTTTAAAAATTGATGATGTTACAAAGCAGAAGTGTTTCATTTTTAATGAACTAGAGCTTATGTCTGACAACCCAGAAGGCGCCACCACCCTTCCTGCTTTATTTTACTCCCTGGCTCTTATCAGCACCTGACATGCCCCTTGGTTTACTTACTGATGCTGCTTTTTGCCTCCCTCCCCTGCTAAATGCCAGCTTCCCCAACAGCAGGGAGGGCAGCAATTGTCGTTTTGGTGACTGCTGTAACCCAGGAACCTCTGTAGGCACCCCGTAAATATAGATTGAATGACTATGGAAAGGATAAGTGGCAGGGAAAACAAAAGGTAGGTTGGGAATGATGTACTCATTTTCGGGAAAAATCAATATACAAACTATGGTTTGATCAGTGTATGCAGAAAAGTGTAAAAAGATTTGAAGGCTTCTTAACAAAAAACACCTGTGCCTCCGGAGGTGTGATGGAGAAAAGGGCTCAAGGGTGACCTTCGCTTTCCCCACTGTCGTATTCTTTATAATAAAAATATATTCATGTTATTAGTGGAGGTAAAAATAACATTTTAATAAGGAGCTAAGTTCAGAATATGAGACACTCTACAGGATAAATGACTTGATTTTTTTCCCCACAAAAAAATAGCATTAACAAAATAAAGTGGAGAAGGAGGACTCCTAATCTCCGAGATTTAAGACACATTTGAACCAAACAGATTGTGAGCAGTTTGTTTGGATCCAGATTCAAACAACCAACTATAGAGATATATTTTGAGACAATTAGGGAGATGTGAATATGGACTATGTATTAAGATGTTACATAATTATAAGTAGTATGATAAGGTATGACAGTGGGGTTTTTATGTTAAAAAATACTTATCTATTTGGAGATACATCATAGTGAGGTGTGGGTGAAATGATACAATATCTGGAATTTGCTTTAAAATATTCCACTGCAGGGCCGGCTGAGTGGTGCAGTGGTTGAGCGCTGGCTGGGAAACCAGCGGCCCCGGTTTGGGTCCCACATATGAGGGCCAGTGACACTGCCCTCAAAAAAAAAAAAAATTCCACTGCAGAGTGGGAAGTAGGTGTGGGATCAGTAAAACAAAGTTGACAAGTAAAACAAGATTCAATATTGATAATCACTGAAGCTGTGTGGTGGGTACATTGGTGGGTTTATTAATAATCTATTCTCTCTACCATTGCATGAGCTTCAACACTTCCATACTAAAAAGTTTTTTTAAAAGAAACAAAAACAGGGGCCAGCTGAGTGGCGCGGTGGTTAAGTGCTGGTTTGGGAAGCCAGCGGCCCTGGTTCGGGTCCCACATATGAGGGACAGTGACACTGCCCTCAAAAAAATAAATAAATAAAATAAATAAAAGAAACAAAAATAAACAAATAAAACAAAATTTTAAATGATTTTTAAAAGCCCCAGAATGTAGTTGCCCTCATTTTGCAGTAACTGCTGACATGGTCACCACTTACAGAAGAGGAAACTGAGGCACAGAAGAAGTGCGGCATGTCACCAGGGGACATGCCGTGGGTATACATAATCACCATGGGAATGGAAACTAGGTCTTTTTAGTTCCCCTTCCCTTGGCAAGCCCAGGACACTTTTCTATGACACTGGAGGAGAGGAAAGGGTGAGATAAGAAGGGCAGAGGCCAGAGAGCGAGAGAGAGCAGACGAGAGGTGGGGTGAGGGAAGGGGGCAGGACTGACCATGATGGCAGGAACAGTGGTGCCTGAGGAACCTTCTATGCACCTTCTCGTCCCTTCCTGTGGGTTCAGGATGAAGGAATCAGTGAGGATACTAATCAATAAGATGTGGAGGGAAACTATTGGGTTCCTGGGTCCTGAAGGAGGAGGCGGCTAGAGGCCTGGACCCCAGGTCTGAGGGAGGAGGGGCTGAGGGCCTGGACTCCTGGGTCTGAGGGAGGAGGGGTTGGGGGCCTGGACCCCTGGGTCTGAGGGAGGAAGGGGCTGGGGGCCTGGGCCCCTCGGTCTGAGGGAGGAGGGGGCTGGGGGCCTGGACTCCTGGGTCTGAGGGGGGAGGGGCTGGGGGCCTGGACTCCTGGCTCTGAGGGAGGAGGGGCTGGGGGCCTGGGCCCCTCGGTCTGAGGGAGGAGGGGCTGGGGGCCTGGGCCCCTCGGTCTGAGGGAGGAGGGGGCTGGGGGCCTGGACTCCTGGGTCTGAAGGAGGAGGGGCTGAGGGCCTGGGCTCCTGGGTCTGAGGGAGGCGGCATCTCCTGACCCTAAGGAGGAGAGTTTGGGGTCTCACCCTGGCCTTGAGAAGCCTCTCCCGCTCTGCCATGGCCTGCTGCAGGAGCCGCTCCATGCGGGCGATGTCTGGGTAGAGGGCCCCGCAGCTAGGAGGAGGGAACAGTGACCAGGGCAGGTTACAGTAGCCTGGCCTTTTCCCCCCATCTTCCCACTTCTCCCGGATGTCTCACCTATTCCTGGAGCCACAGTCCAGCAGCTGATAGAGGGAGTGTCTTCCAGAGTCTCCTGCTGCTGGTGGGAGGGCCGAGGCTTCCAGGGGTCCTGGGGGAGAAGGGGTGAGGCTAGGCAGCAGGACTCTTCCTTGTCCAAGCCTCTCCGCTACTCCTCCACAGCCCACAGACCTCCAAGCTGTGTCACAGGAAGGATGGTTATGGGGGTGGGGGGGGCGGGGGAGGGTCCTCACCAGTACAATGGAGGGACAGAGGTCGGGGAGATCCCCTCTGGCTCAACCTCTCTCCCCTTTTCCGGGACAGGCTTCCAGTCCTCTGGAGGCCGATGGAGCCCTGAAAACACACAAGATATTCAATCTCAACAGAAAGTCAGAGAACTGCCAAGTAAAACCACCATCTAATTGGTGCAAATCAAAAAGCTACTATCTGGGGCCAGCCGAGTGGCTTAGTTGGTTAAGAGCTCGCTCAAGAGTGTGAACTGAGCTCTGAGCAACAGCAGTTCAATGCCCAGCCCAAGCTGAGTTGCCACTGAGCTGCCAACAGGTGGCAGGATGGCTCAGCTCAAAAAAAAAAAAAAAAGCTACTATCAACATGATGCTGAGGGAAAGCAGCCAGTCACAGAGGACCTCACAGTGTAATGTCCAGAATGGGCAAATCTATAGTGACAGGAAATATTGGTTGTCAGAAAAGTCATGATATATTTTGTTTATGTTTTTCAAAGGTCATTTATTTATATAAAGAACAAAGATGAATCAATGATATATTGCCCGTTTTGTTCGATAACCTTTTGCCATCTTTCAGTGAGCTTCATAATTCCTTGTTCATAGAAGGACCTGTCTTCATCTGCAAAAAACTGAACAAGGTGTTGATTTATAGCCTCATCTGAATCGAATGTTATACGACGAAGTTTTGAAGAGAGCAAAACAAGTGGGAAGTCTCACGGCACAAGGTCAGGTGAGTATGGTGGGTGTGGCAACACATCCCATCCAAGCTCCAATAATTTTTGACCAGGAAATCAGACTTGAGTGTGGTCTCGCGTTGTCACAATGGAACACAACTCCTTTACAATTAACAAGCTCTGGACATATCTGGATGATGGATTTGTTCAAACTGTCCAATTGCCGACAGTACACATTCAAATTGATTGTTTGGTTCCTCGGTAGGAGCTCGAAAAACACAACACCTTTAAAATCCCACCACACTGAGAGCATAACCTTCCTCTGATGAATGTCCGCTTTCGATGTCATTTGAGGCGAATCCTCACATCGAGACCAAGACTGTTTGCGCACCACATTGTTGTAAACAATCCACTTTTCAGCACCAGTTATCAGTTGCTTCAAAAAAGGATCGTTTTCCTCACGTTTAATGAGCATATTGCAGATGTTTATACACACCATCAAATGAACTTCTTTGAGTTCATGCGGAACCCAAATATCGAGCTTGCTTACGTATCCCAGCTTCCTCAGGTGGTCATGAACACTTGAATGATGGATGTTCAATGTTTCTGCAATCTCTCATGTAGTCAGTGTAATGTGGGTTGGACTCGATCAATGCCAGTATTTTGTCGTCATCAACCTCGGTGGGCCTCCCAGACCGAGGAGCATCACTGAGATCAAAATCACCAGCATGGAATTTCGTGAACCATCGTTGGCACTGACGTTCTTGTAGAGCATTGTCACAGTAAATTTTATGCAACTTTTCACAAGCTTGACCCACATTCTTTCTTTTATGGAAGTAGAACAGTAAAATATGGCAAAAATGCACAGTTTGGCCTTCCAGTTTCAACTTGCTGTAAAATCTCCAAAACTCAACCAAATTGCTTAATTTTTTTTTTTAGGATGAAACTAGAGCTATCAGCTGTCAAATGACATAGCAACAACATAGATGCAAATGATTCCAGTACTTCCAAAAATGAACCAGTGCCATCCGTTGCAAACATGCATCATGACTTTTCTGACAACCCAATAGATTGGCAGTTGCCAGGGGCTGGGAGAAGAGGAAGAATTGAGGGGTGATGGCTAAAGGTAACGGGAGTTTTTTTTTTTTTTTTGGGGGGGGATAATGAATATGCTCTAAAATTGTGGTGAATAACTAAAAGCCACTGAATTGTACAATTTAAATGGGTGAATTGTGCAGTATGTAAATTATAAACTTTTTTTTCTTTCTTTTTTTTTTAAGGTTTTATTGGGGAATTGGGGGAGGGGATCAGCATTGAGGAATCAGGGAAGGGGAACAGACAAGTTGCTGTCCTTTTGTTCTTCAGTCTAGTTGATAAACCTTTTTTGAAGCACTATATACGGTAGAGATATGGAAAACCCAGATACTGTCTTGCAAAGCTGGGGGATGGTTCTATTAGAACAACTTTTATAGAGGCCAATTTAGCTTTTTTTTTTTTTTAATGATGAATGCAGCCCTGATTCCACCTGTAGGACTGTATCCTTTTGAGCCCTGATTCCACCTGTAGGACTGTATCCTATAGATACACTCATACCTGTGTAAAATGACCTGAGTTCAAAGTTATTTCCTGCAGAAGCCTGGAGACCATCTAAGTGCCCATCAAAAGGAAGCAGAGTAAATGAACCAGGGATCATCCACACAGTGGAAAGATCTATGGCAAGTTCTACAGCATACACGTATACAGTAAAATGGGGAGGATGTTCTCTATATCCGAGAAAATAATTTCTAATCTCTAAGATAAAAACAAGTACAGAGCAGTGCATAAAAAGAAGGCAAAGGGGCTGGCTGAGTGGCTCAGTTGGTTAGAGGACAAGCTCTGAGCAACAGGGTTGCTGATTTGATTCCCAAGTAGGCCAGTGAGCTATGCCCGAGCTGAGCTGCCGCTGAGCTGGTGAGACGGTGTGCTCTTAACAAAGTTGCCAGTTCGATTCCTGCATGGGATGGTGGGCTGCACCCCCCGCCCCCAGAACTAGATTGAAAAGCAGTGACTGGGCTTAGAGCTGAGCTGCACCCTCCACAACTAAGACTGAAGGACAACAACCTGACTTGGAGCTGATGGGTCCTGAAAAACCACAATGTTTCCTTCCCCAATTCCCGCATAAAATTTTTTTTTTTTAAAAAAGAAGGGAAAGTATATACATGACAAAATGTATAAACACAGAGTATGTCCAGGAAGACACAAGAAGCTGGTCACCCTGGCCACCCCAGCGGATGAACTGAATGGATGCAAATAATGGTGGAAGAACCTTTTCTCTGAACATCCTCCCACGCTCTTTGAACTTTGAATGAGGGGAATGTTAGCTTTTTAAAAAATAAACATGGCAACCAAATGCAGCCTATGTTACTGAACCAGAAATTTTTTGCTTTTGTTTTTGTTAGAAAAAAACATTAGTGGAACAACTGACAAAATATGAAGAAGATCTGTGGATTTTAATAGTATTGTCTCAATGTTAGTTTCCTAAATTTGGTCACTGTACTATGGTTATGTAAGAGAATCGCCTTGACGTTAGGTAATAAATGTAGACGTATTTAGGAGTAAAAAGGAATCATGCTTCAGAAAAGAATAATAAATTGTGTGTGTGTGTGTGTACAGAGACAAAGATAGAGAAAAAATAATAAAGCAAAAGTCAAATGAGGTAAAAATGTTAATTACAGAATCTGACAGCTATACAGAAATTCTTTCTACTATTTCTACATTTTTTCTGTAAGTCTTAAATTATTTCAAATAAAAAGTTGCCCAAAAATGAAAATAAACTTATTTGAAGGTAACAGAGAAATAAAATTTAAATCATTTTTAAAAGGAAAACAGCAACAGCTCTGCATGGATCATACAAAATAAATTTTACAAAGTTGCATAATTTGACCACCAATAAGGATACTCACTGCCATAGATTATAACTCATCAAATATATTTTTAGTCCACAAGTTAATGATAACAGTAAAGGAAAAATCGACTTGGTTACCTTGGGAGGATGTAACAGAACCAACTTGATTTTGAAGGTAGGTAAGTTAAGTGAAACCAACAAGCATTTTCTCTGCATTTCCTACAAAAACTATACCCTGGGTAAGGAAACAGTAAATGAAGGCAAGTCCCTCTTTATAGAAATATGTCTATCAGTAAATGAAGAAGGAATGACAGATTGGAATTCTACCACTTGTAATCTCTAATGTTTCAACGGATCTAGGTGCTGATACCACCAAAAGAGACACAGACACACCACCGCCCCAGGAAGACTTGTCGAACCTGCACATGCTCAGGCCCCCACATCCAGCATTAAAGGAAATAAAGCGGCAGAGCAAGATGACAATGACCTCCATGATGCAATTAGCAAACCCTACCTGGGAAGTTTCTTCACCAAATAAATAGCAAGGGGAACAAAGAAAGAAATGGAGGGGAAGTCTTTAGACTAAAGGAGACTTAAAACATATAGCTACACATACAACTAAACTACAGTGTTTATGGATAGATACTTAACTGACAGGCTAGTGGTTATTCTTGAGGGATGGGGGGACAGATCAGGTGGTCACTGAAGGGGGCAGGGGGTAGGCTTCCAGAGTGGCTGCCAGTTCTATCTCCTAACACAGGTGGCAGTTGCTGGGGTGTTCCCATATAATCATTAAGTTATGCATGTATTTGATGTTATTTTTCTATAGTTGTTATTTTTAATGTTAAGTTTTTAAAAAATAATAACCAATATTTATCAAATGCTCACTATGTGCCTAACAGCGTACCTGGCACTCTGCAGACCCATTTAACATACTGGGAAATGGGAAAAGGCTTGCTTTCCCCCACAGGGAAGAAACTAAGTTCCGAGTTTCTGTTCTTTCTTTCCTTCAGCCGACATTCCCAGCACTTCCTACTGAGAGATCTTAGATACTTGGCACTGTGGAAACAAATGGGCAAGATGCACCCAAGCCTGGTCTGCATGATGCTTACGTTGTAGGAACTAAATAATATCATAAATAAATGTTATCATCAGAAATTACTGGGAACAAAGACAATAGGGTGACATAAAAGAGGATCACCCTCCAACTAGAAGACCAAGGTCAGCCTTCTGGATACTGACCCTAAGGCCCAAGGATAAGAGCTGGCCAGGGAAGATCAAGGTAAACAATGTTCCAGGTAGAAGGATCTGCAAGTGCAAAGGCCCCGAGGCAGGAACAAATGTGGAGTGTGGCAGGTCAATGCTCCTGCAGCTGAGCAGAGTGAGTATGGGGGAGAGCGCTGAGAGGTGGGCAGGGGCCAGATCATGCAGGAACTGGTGGGCCATAGTAGGGAAGCCCAGGGCCACTGACGGCTTTCAGAAGGGAACACTGAAGTAGGGAACGATCAACTTCAATCTGGCAGTTGTGTGGAGAACAGATTGTTGGGAGACAAAAAATAAGATGGGGACATCAGTGAGGAAGCCGGTATAGGGTCACAAAAGCCAGAGATGTGGGTGGGAATGGATGGAAGAAAGATGATAATAATTCTGATAATATTAATCAGAGTACCAGCAAGCCACATTCACTGAGCACCTTCTATGTGCCAGGTACCACACTAAGCACCTTAACTATTAATTAACCAGTGGGTGCTGTTATTATTTCCATTTTTCAGCTAAATAAACAGGCACAGAGACGTGTCGAAGTTCAGCCAGCTGAGAAGTGGCAGGACAAGGATCTGAGCCCAAGTCGAGTCAGTCCTCTTAGCCATCACATGATCCTGGAAAGGAGGAGTGGCATTTGAGGATTTACTAGGACTTGGAGGGGACAGCAAGAGCAAGAAGGAGTAATCTGTTGATTCACGCATTCATTTATCCACTTGTGTATTTTTATCTGGTTGAGTAAATAAATACTCCCGGACTGACTCTCCTGTGCCCTGCGGTCCCCAGTCGCTCCCTCTGAACCAGTGCTAACCAAGGTACCCATGTGGATTCTGAAAGATTCCTAGAAACCTTCATCTCCTGAAGGGCACAGGCTGTGGAAACAGGCAGACTTTGTTCAAACCTAGCTCTGCCACTCACTGGGTATATGGCAGGTCATATTCTCTTCTCAGACTAGACTTCCCTTTTGTAAGGTGGGCGATGGCCACCACCCTGCCGTGGATGATGCGAGGATTAAATGAGTGACCTTGTGCAAAGCACACAGAAGAGTGCCTGGCCCAGCCCCCAGGTGACACCCAGGTGCAAGGTGGGTATAAGATTCACATTGGTGGGTACAGGGTACACGTGGTCTTAGAAGCTCCATGTCCACAGGAGCCAATAACTCAGGTAACAACTCCATAGGAATGGACACGGCTTCCTACTAAATATTTATACATATGCAATTTACTTATAAGGATCATATTTACTGGAAGTCAGGTTGCCTGGCAACCTAGTTGAGAGTGCACCTTTATCAGGCTTCCAGGAAAATCAGCTAGAGAGTTAATTTGCCAGACTGAAGGTTTTACCCAGATAATAACAGGACCTACTTTTGGGTGTTCTTCTGAGCAAAAAAATGAAATATTTTCATTAGATTTTCATAAATTATACAATATAAAATTTCATGAACATATATACATGAATACATATAAAATTTCACGAATTATATGTATATTTCATGTTAGGCTGAACCATGTCAAGTTGCCAGTATTTGACTATTTCTCACCTGCAAATAATAGCAATTCCGTATGGTTCAAAGAGATAAAAAGTCTTTGAGCAGACCCTGGCCTACATGAAGTTCCCAAAAATGATGATGATTATTAATATTAATAAGTAAGAAAGAATACAATACATTGCATATTATATTACATATTATGTGATATGTGTTAGACAACATAATAGTAACAATTAATATTAACTAATGTTATTATTGTGTATACAAAGGCATAAACACGCACACACACGGATCTTCATAACAGCATTGCTTAAACTGCAAAAATCTCAAATTGCCATCCACAGAGGACGTGCTGGGTCAAGGCCCCCACGCAGACCAGTGTCCACACAGAAGCCCAGAGTGATTGACAGCATAGGCCCTGGGTTCAAATCCCAGCTCTGCCACATACGAGCTAGTTAAGTAACTTTACCTCTCTGCCTCAGTTTCTTCATCTATAAAATGGAGATAAGAACCTACCTCATAGAATTGTTGGAAGAGTAAATGAGTGAATCAAGAGAAGCATTTAAAACAGTGCCTGGCACACTAGAAAGACTCAGTAAATATTAGTTGTCATTAGTATTACTGTTACTGTTTATATTGTTATTATTACACAATCCTTGATGAGGCAGCTCTAAATCAATGGAAACTAATCTCCATGATAGAGTGTTAAGTTAGAAAATAAAGGCCAACTTGTAGCTAACATACATATTTTTGCAAAAAGCGTTTCCATGATCTAACAAGAGCCACCAATTTCTAAGCGCTTACCCATATCCACATGACTGAAACAAAACTTTTTTCATCTAGTTTCACGCCTACCTCACACACAGCACTCTGCCATTGTCTACTCTATTTCATTAAAAAAAAATTGGTAGTTGAGCTGGCCGAGTGGCTCAGTTGGTTAAGAGTTGGCTTAGAGCATGAACTCTGAGCAACAGGGCCGCTGGTTCGATTCCCACATGGGTCAGTGATGCTGCGCCCAAGCTGAGCTGTCGCTGAGCTGCCAACAGGAGACAGGATGGCTCAGCCGGTGTAACAACAAGATTGCCTGTTGAATGGTGGGCTATGCCCACTCGCAACTAAGACTGAACTCAGCACCTTGAGCTGAGCTGCTGCACGGATGGCTCAATGGATAGAGTGTGTGCTCTTAACAACAAGGCTGCTGGTTCAACTCCCACATGGGATGGTGGCTACACCTACCCGCAACTAAGACTGAACACAGCACCTTGAGCTTAGAGACCACAAGCTGCAGATGGGAAGCCAGATGGCGACTGGTGCCCTCCACAACAAAGACTGAAGAACAACTTGGCTGGTGCCTAACCCAATTCTCCAACACTGTTCCGCTCCCCCAATTCCCCAATAAAAATCTTAAAAAAAAAAAAATTGGTAGCAACTCATTTAATGAAATCTTCTAACCCATTATTAATTTGGGACCCTGGTTTTAAGATCTGGAAGGAAGGGTACCCAAGAAACAAGAAGTTGTGCTGCTTCTGGGGATTGGGCTGTGGGCCAGTAGCATGGGGACAGGAGGCCTTATCAATATGCCCTGTGTGGTGGCTTTTAAAATTTACTCCTGGGCGCACATGATCCCATTTCTCAAGGGGAGCGGTGGGGTATTAGGCAGCTGAGAGAAAAAAATAATAAAGCTGGAGCCTGATAAAAATATAAATACCCCTTGATCAACCTTCCCTCGTCCCATGCCCCCCAAAGCAGAGAAAGCCATAGTGGACGTTTGAGAAACGCAGTGACAGTGAGACAGTGGGGGAGGCACCTGCAGGGAGCTGTGAACGGAGAAGAGGCAGGAAGAGGTAGAGGCAGCAGTGTGGGCAGTGGGGTCTTGGAGCACCAGCAACTGGCGGTCTGTCTTCTGGGTGAACAGGAGCTGCAGGAGACAAGTGAAGGTTCATGGGAGCTGGAGGGATCGCAGAGGACCCGCCAGTTCCCTGATGTCCTGGCCCAGGTCTCCAGTGCCAGCCCATTTCTCAGATGGAAAAACAAAGGCTCCAGAGAGAGAGCTGGAATGTGGTCTTGGTATCCAGTCTCCCAACATGAGCGAGGACTGTGGACAGAGACTGCTGATTCTGGGAAGAGGAGGAGCTGGGAGACTGAACTCCTGGGTCGCAAAGGTTAAAGGGACTAGAAGCTGAAAATCCTGGATCCCAAGGGAAAAGGGGTCTAGGGGCCTGGACTCCTGAGTCTGAAGGAGGAGGGGCTGGGGGCCTGGACTCCTGGGTCGGAGGGGGGAGAAGCTGGGGGCCTGGACCCCTGGGTCTGAGGAAGGAGGGGCTGGGGGCCTAGATTCTTGGGTCTGAGGGAGGAGGGGCTGGGGTGGGGACTGCTGGTATGAGGGAGAAGGGACAGGGAGCCTGGGCTCCTGGGTCTGAGGGAGGAGGGGTTGGGGGCCTGGGCTCCTGGTCTGAGGGAGGAGGGGCTGGGGGCCTGGTCTGAGGGAGAGGGGGCTGACAGGTGCATGAAGTTCCCATACCTTAGTGAGGGCCTGGTTGGGTTCAGAGAAGTCTCCGTCAGAGCTTCCCTGAAGACAATTAAGTTCTAGCAGTCGGCTCCGTTCCTAGGGAGAGGTAACACATCACAGAGTGCCACACTTCAGCTGTGGAATGGGCCATCCCAGCAGCTTGCCCTGATTCTAGGAGGCATGTGGGAAGTGGGGAGGCAATGGGATGCCCCAGGGAAAGGAAGACAGGACAGGGGGAATTTACCTGCGTCAGGGCCTGAAGGGCCTCCTCCTTCTTCCGGCTCAGCTCCCAGCTCTCAGCTGCCATTTGTTCCCCCAGCGACCTGAGCTGTTCTTCCAAGATCTGGATCCGGCGCTGCAGGGTACCCCCGTGCTCTGGTTACTCAGCTGCCCATGATCCCCAGCTGGCTCCCACAGAACCAGCTTGGGGCTTGAACCACCCCAAAACAAAGACCCTGGGACCTGGGTGCCTGGGAGGAGTTTGAGGGACCCAGAATTACGCTCCTTGGTGCTGTCTTCCTTTTGCGGGGGTCCAGAAGAGGACTGGGGTGGGTTGAAGAGAATGGAGGATTCAATATATAGACAGAGACCAAGAGAGACAAGAGACCCAGAGAAAGTCGCTGAGAACAGAGAAAGGGACAGACAGAAAGACAAACCAGAACAGATACAGCAAAGAAGGATCTAGAGAGATTCCCAAGAGACAAAGATACAGAGAAAGGAAACAAGAGAGAAACAGAGCAGAGATGCACAGAAGCTGTGTGAGACAGAGGAAAGGAAAAGAGAGAGTGACAGGAAAAAGATCCAGAAATAGAAGTGGAGAAAAAAGACTCACGTCAGAACTTTCCAATCCAAAACTTTGGAAAACTTTGTGTTAAATATAATCAAATATGTCGCTTTTCCCAGCAGGCTTTGTCTGACCCTTGAATGTGAAGCTCCCACAAAGAACTGGTGGGAGCAACTTTTTCGACCAGGGTTTGAGAGGCATAGAGTGTAGTGGCAAAGACTGAGTAGGTTCAAATCCCAGCTCTATCTTTTACAAACTAAGTGACCTTGGAAAAGATTACGTGAGCTCCTTGACCTTCAGTTTCTTCATTTACAAAAATGGGGAAAAAATAATAAGACTTGCCTCCTAGGATTGTTGTAAGGATTCAATGATTAAACACCCATGAAATGTTTAGGGCCATGCCTGGCACATAGCAAATGATCAATAATTGTCAGCGGTTGTTACTGTTCTGAAAAACATGACACAGACAGGAAAAAAGGACAGAGAAAAGGCCAGACATGGAGCGGAAAAAGACAGAGGGCGATGCTAGGGAGGCATGCTAGCCCAGTCCGACTCACCCTGTGCTGAGCCACGCTGGCCTGAAGCTCCTGGACCTTGGGGTCCCGCGCCGGAGCCCCTGGGCTGTCCCGCTCCTCCTCCTCTCGCCGGCTCTCCCGCTCCAGTTGCTGAAACTCCAAGTCCTCGTAGGAACGCTGGGCCACATCCAGCTGTTCCCTCATCTAGGCATGGAAATGCAAAGGGGCTCAGAGGAGTAAGAAACTGGGGCCAGGACCCCTACTCAATGAGGGAGGAGGCGCTGAGGTCCTAGACTTGAGTCCTAGGCAGTTAAGGGACTGCAAATCTGGACTAGGGTCCTGAGGTGGGGAAAGGATCCGCAGGGACCTCACCTCGTGCACACTCTGCAGAAGCCGTTCATGCTGGTCCTCTGGCTGAGAGTCGAGCTGTCCCTGGGCCTCCTGGAGTCTCTGGCGAAGACGCTCCACGCGATCCCGTTCCTGGCCCAGCCGCCTCTGCTCCTGAAAGAAGAGCCAGGCTCTTAGCATCCGCCTGAGAACAGGGGTAGACACAGAGGCCAGTAAGAGCCAGGCTGGCTGCACCTCAGACCCCTCCCTTCCTGGGGTGTTGGCTCCAGTAGGGCAGGGACCCTGTGTTTCTGGTTTACTCTTGTACTGGCCTGTCCAGAGTAGGTGTTCTGTAACAAGTTGTTCAGGAAATGAATGAATGCAAAATGTATCCATGCTGGGTAACTGATATTGGGAACTCAGAGGAGGGTCAGACCTGGGCCCTGGGCTCCAGGTGGGGGACACAACCAATTACAGCCTGGGACTATCAGGGCAGTGAAACATAGATACTATAGGAATCCAGAGATGGGAGTAATTTCTATTGGGGTGATCCAAGGTTTCCTGGATGTTAGGATTTTAAGGTGAGCCTCAAAAATCAGAGAGCATTTAGACCCAGGAAGAAATAGGGGGCTGGAAGGACATTTTGGACAGAAGGAACAGCATGTTACAAATGCACCATGAAGTTAATAAGTACATAAGTTTAGGGGGCAAACTCTGGTCAGGGAGGAAGAAGAGGTGGTAGACGGAACAGATGGGAGTACAGGGAGAGAGGACAGCGGAAAGGCAGACACAGCTCATGACAGGTTTGGTTTGTTAGGCTGAGGAGCCCTTATCTTGGGGCAACAGGGCGCCATGGAAGGACTGAAATGAGGAACTGGGATCTAGGTGTGAAATCATCCCTCTGGGAGATGAATTTGAGGGGTTGAGACCAGCTCCTTCATGAGTCCTCCAAGCAATAAGAATGAGACTTAAACTAGGGCCTGGGTTGTGGGGATGCAAAGGAGATGGAGCAGAGAGAGAGGATCAGGGAGCAGAAAGGACAAGACATGCTGACTGATAGGCTAGGGCATGAGAGAAAGGGAGGTGTGCAGAGTAAAGTCCAGCACTCTGGCCTGGTGACCAAAGAGAGGGTGAGATAGGGTCAATGTAGAAAAGGGAGTTGCTGAGGTCAGCTTTGGTCATGGTGAATGAGAAGGGCCCAGATTCCTGGGCCTGAGGGAGGAGAGGCTGGGGGCCTGGACTCCTGGGTCTGAGAGAGGAGGGGCTGGGTTCCTGGGGGCTGTGTTCCTGGGTATGAGTGAGGAGGGGCTGGGGCCTGGGTTCCTGGGTCCTGGGGGAGGAACCAGTGTCCTAAGAAACAGGACACAGAGGTCTAGATTTCGGGAGAGAAATCTGGGCTGCGAGTAATATAGGCTCTTTGAGGGTAAATGAGGACCCAAGACCCAGCCCAAGGAAATTCCAATATACAACATAAAGGCAAAGAGAAAAATTGATAGAATTACAAAGTTACCATTTTCTAACATGCAATGTTAAGTGATCCAAGCAATGATCACCAATGGATTTTTTTTTTTTTAATTTTTTTAGCTCAGCCATCCTGCCACCTGTTGGCAGCTCAGCGGCAGCTCAGCTCGGTCTGGGCACGGAACTGCTGTTGCTCAGAGCTCAGCTCACACTCTTGAGTGAGCTCTTAACCAACTGAGCCACTCGGCCGGCCCTACCAATGGATGTTAAAGCCTTTAGGTAAACAATTATTATGAAGGGATCAGAGGACCTCACTGGGGTCTGGACAACCAGAGACAAACCCCACCCCCCCAACATCGCAGGATGCACTAAGCACATCTGAACTTGATACGGCCTGTACATCTAACCCACCATCTGCTTGCAGGAAGAGGAACAAGGCCACATCCTGACCATGGGACAGAAGACTTGGTTTCTCCAATAAATAGCGTGGGAAAACAACAATTGGCGGGGACTAGTAGAAGTGAAAACAACACACACAAGGCATTTCAACCAATGACAACATACTGGCCTTGGGGGACCTGATTCAAACAGCCAACTATTAACTGGCGGTTTTGAGACAATCTGGGAAATATGAAAATTGGAAATAAGACAATATTAAGAACTTATTAATTCTTAAGGTGTGATAACGACATGGTGATAATGTTTTTAAAAAGGAGTAGTTATCTACGAGATAAGAACCAAAGTATTTAAAAGCAATATATCTTGGATGGGCTTTTAAAACAAGGGCAGGGGAGCAAACTGGGGGCTATGAAATAGGAATTGAAGATTAACCACTGTGAAGCTAGGGAGCACACCACATAGCAGCCAACTGACTCTTCTATTTTTGTTGACATTTTTTACAATGACATTAAAGAGCAGAGGGGGGGGCAAAAGAAGGGGCCCCAGCGAGTCAGGCCCCAAAATCACGGTCAGGAAGGAAAGGAGAGGCATCTGCCCATCACTACCCCCCATCCCAGCCCAAGCATCCCCATGTGGGGAATAGGAATAACCCTGAGCCTCTGGGCCCAGGAGCACCCCCCCACCCCTCACCCCACCCCCGACAAGGAAGGAAACTGATGATGAAGTCCCCGCAGGACTAACAGACCTGTTCCCGCTGCTCACGGACCCCCTGCTCTGTGTCCACCTGCCGCTCCAGCAGCTCCCGGAGCTGTTCCTCCTCCCGCCGAGCGGCCACTCGCTCCCCAGCCAGCTCACCCCTCAGCAGGGCCACCTCCACCTCCATCTGTGGAGAGAATGCAACAGCTGGGTCCCAGGGGCCGGGATCTGGGGAAGGTGGCAGTTGCTGGCTAGGACCCCTAGGTCTGAGGGAGGAGCCTGAGAGCCTGAATTCCTGGATCTGAGGGAGGAGGGGGCTGGAGGCCTCAAGTTGGATCCAGAAGAGGAAAGGACTGGGAGCCTGGCCTTGCGGGTTCCCCATAAGTTGGGTCCAGACTTCCCAAGAGGTCTGCAGTCTCACCTCGATCCTCAGCTCCTTCCTCTGGCGCTGTAGCTCCTTCACTCGCTGCTCCATTAGTGCCACTCGAGTCAGTGCCTCCAGCTGCTGCCCTCGAAGTCGCTGTGTCGCCCCTCTCACCCCTTCCCTAGAATGGGTGGGTGTGGGGGCCGTGGCCGGGATCTGTTCGGGAGGCGGGGCCTCCCCCTGAGATTGGAGAGGGCGTGGTCAAGTAGAGAGGCCTCGCCCCCAGCAGTCACTAAATACATCTTTTTTCCTACCTCATACCTCCTCAGGGCATCTGCCTAACTCAACCACTATGTTTTTATTCAAGTGCAAGGGGTGGCCTAACTCAACCACCAGGCTCTTTTATTCAAATTCAGGGAGGGTACAGGTCGCGGAACCACCCAGCCCCTAGATGAGGAGGAGCTCAGGAGATCATTCCAAATGATAGTAACCATAATAGTTAACACTGATAGGAAGTCAGCCATATATGCAGTATGCCAAGCACCTCATACATATGCACTTACTAAGTCGTCACAACCCCCTGGAAGGGGGGCACTGAACCAACTCAAGAAAGGTATCTCTTGGGCCGGCCGAGTGGCATGGTGGTTAAGCGCTGACTTGGGAAGCCAGCGGCCCCGGTTCAGTCCCACATTTGAGGTCCAGTAACACTGCCCTCAAAAAAAAAAAAAAGAAAAAAAAGAAGTATCTCTTTTTCGCTAACCAGGTCCCATTCTTTGGGCATCATGTTCTGTAGGCCCTGGATCTCACTCTCTTTCGCCCCAGGTCTCTCTGAGTTTTCCCCCATTTCTCTGGGATTTATCTCTCCCACTCAGTATTTGTTTTCTGTCTCTGAACTGTTACTTCTCTTTCTTCCTCGGAATAGCTCCTTCTCTCAAGGTTTCTCTGTCTTTATTTCTGTTTCTCTGAGCATCTATGCCGTTTCTGGGTTTCTGTCTGTATCTCTAGTCCTATTTGTCTGAGCCTCTGTCTCTCGGTGTCTCTGTCTCTCACTCCATCAGAGTCTCTGGCTCGGTGTCCGTGTCTGTCTGTCTCTCAAGAGTCTCAGTATCTCTGGGGCTCGCTCCCTGCTTCGGGTCTCGGGCTATCGGGTCTCTCCATACCTGTCTCTCGATGCTTCTGTCACCTGCTCTGGGTTCCCCCGTGGCTCCCGCCCTCCAGGTTCCTCACCGTGTCGCGGCTGCTCTCAGTGCTGCTGCCTTCTCCCACTTCTTCCTCTTCTTCCGCCTGCTGCTCAGCTCCTGCGCGGCTCAGCTCTGCCGGGGTCTCGGGGGCCTCTTGCCCGCGAAGGTCTTCGGTGTGCTCCCGGGGCTGGGCAGACCGTTGGAGCTGAAGAACCGCGTCACATTCTGGGACTGGCGGCGGTGGGGTCCCATCTTCGGGGCTGCTAGGCGTCCCCATGTCCGCGACGCACTCCTGCGGGGTGGGCGGGACCTGGCGTTCCGGGGGGCGTGGCCTGACAGCGTGGGGGCGGGACCCAGGAGACCTGAGCGTTCCGCCGGATCGGTGTGGAGAAGTTCGCCAGGAGGCGGGGCCTAAGAGTTCAAAGGCTGGGACTGAGCATTCGGGGGCGGGGTGGCCTGGAGTTGGGAGTTTGTAGGACGCCACGCCCCCGGAGGCGGGACCGAAAAATGAGTCCGGGGTCCTAGCACGCCCCCTACTGGCTTCTCCCTCCTATCCAATTGTGGAGCTTTGTGCCCTCCCAGCAGCCCGCCACAGTCCGTGGACCACCTTAAAACGACCCCATCTCCTTCTCCCTCGGGACCTCACGAGTCCGGGCTCCCGCCCCCTGCTCTCCAGAACCAAATAGAATTGGCTCCGACCCCAATGTAGGGAGCAGCGCCCATGCCGCCTCACCCAGAGACCAGAGTCGGGGCTCCTAGTCTCCCTCTCTCTGGACAAACCAGGAGTCTGAGTCTTCTGCTCCTCCCGGGAGCTAGATTCCCAAACTCCGTCCTCCTCCTCCCCGCTGGACCCAAGATGCCAAGTCTCCATCCCCCTCCTGCCCCGCAGCCCGGTCCCCCTCACCCGCTCAGGCTGCGGCTCGCTTCCCTCTGCGCTTTGGGCGCTGTCGTTTCTGCCTCCGAGACAGGTGGCTGGGGAAAAGGGAGGAGAGAGGCTGCTCTGTCCCCCTCCCCAGCAGCCCGGAAGTGGAGGGGGCACAACAGGTCCAACAGCTCCCGAGGGAGGAGGGAGCGACCAGCTTGCCCCGCCCGCGGCATCCGGCCATCCCGGCCCACCGGCCCCACCCTCGGAAAACCCAGCATCGCGACTCCCACTCTGCCTCCAGTGCCCCCATTCCTGTCCCTTGGAGGGTCAGGTGTCTTGGTCACCTATGTATAAGTGCCTCCCTAATGCTCAGGCCCTGGGAATCCTGAAAAGAAGAAAGGAATGGAGATAGGGGCCTCTCCCCTCTAATGAGCCCTTTAGAAGGGCCCTGACCGGTTTGGGGAGCCGGGCAAGAGGAGGGGGTGCCCTGAGCTGAGTCAGAGAGCCGCCCAGAAACGAGGGGAACTGTGCGGCCTCCCCCCTCCCTACTTTCCTATGCTGTGGAGGGCAGAGGTTAAAGGTGTTAGCCAGACCCTTTCCTCTCTGGGCAAAAACAGGAAAATACTGGTATGTGAGGGAGGGTTATTGGATATTAGGAGCTGTGCTCAACACTTTATACAGGTTAATTTAATTTCATCCTCGCAGCAGCCTAGCAAGTAAAGGATTTCTATCTCCATTTTATAATTGGGGTGATGAGAGGGACAAGTGTGTCTAAAGTCTACACATGTAGGGGCTGGCCGAGTGGCGCGGTGGTTAAGTGCTGGCTTGGGAAGCCAGTAGCCCAGGTTCGGGTCCCACATATGAGGGCCAGTGACACTGCCCTCAAAAAAAAAAAAAAAAAAAAAGTCTACACACGATGTTAATATGAATGCCAAATTTGTTCTCTGGAACGTCCATGTTTTTAACATGAGGCACACACACTTTCACTCCAAGTCAGGAACACCTGGAAGATCATTCCAAATGATAGTAATGATAATAGTTAACACTGATAGGAAGTCTGCCATGAATGCAGTGTGCCAATCACCTCACACATATGGACTCACTAGATAGTGACTATATCTTATTATTATTTCCACTTTACAGATAAGGAAGCTGAGGCCTGGAGAAGTGAATTACCTTATCCTGGGTCTCATAGGGGGAAGCGGCTCAAATTCAACATGGTGTTCTAATCCACGGAGCTGAGAAGGCACTGCCCCAGATATCTGTTTGCTTCTGCTCTTGTGACTTAGAATATCTTCTATTTCATGCTCCCTGGATCTTCACCTTGCCCCGCTCCCTGGCCTTTCCAGGGACCAGGACTAAACCCCAGGCACCTCAGCCCAGAAGTCCAACTGGTTCCTCCAGAAAACAGTTTCAGAAAGTCAGATTCAGAACAACAACAACAAAAGATTTTTATTTAAGAGGCTCGAGGAGCTGGTGAGGGAAGGGAAGAGGAGAGAGGCTCCAGGGATGGCACCTCTCCCTTCACCCCACCTAGTGCAATTTCAACAGATATGAGCACCTGACAGAGATGATGTCAGGAAGGGGGGGTCTGGACCCCACAGCGCATGTTAGCTGGAACAGCAAAGTCTAAAAGGAAGAAACCAACGATGAAACTAAGAGGCCCTGGCAGACGCAGCTCGTCGCCACACACACCACCACCCCACCCCACCCCACCCCCAGGCCCAAGTGGAGACCCAGAAATCCTAACAGCCCTTCTTTGGGAAACTGGAGTTCTGGACTTAAGCCTCCTCCTCCCTCAAACTCAGGAGTCCAGGCCCGCAGACCCATGAGTCCAGGCTCCCATCTACTCACCTATTTGCTTAGGCTTTGGCAAGTTCAGATTGTCCATAACCTTGACAAATTCCTCACAGCTGAGGGTGAGCCGAGGATTCAAAGTCCGCTCCTCCTCCACAGTGGACACTGTGAGCCCTGGTGGCCAAGAGAGGGAGAGGAATGTCCACCAGTCCAGTCCTTGAGCTTCCCAGGGCTACATTTCCCAGGAGGCTTTGGAGTGCTTCTCTGGCCTGGGACTAACAGGCTTTTCCCAGGATGTTCCTGAAACTGCTTTCCCTCCTTGATGGGCACTATGGGAAATGTAGTTTCACACAGTTCCCTAAACTCTATAAGAAAGGCCCGGGAAAACCCATGGTCTCTGGTATTCTAGGAGTCATAGTTTCTACATCTACACTCAGTATGCCTAAGTACTTGATCTTTCTAGCCAGAGGAATTTCTGGGAATTGTAGTCCCATGCCCCATAAAGATTACAGCAGTTTGGTGCTCCCTCTCAAAACAGTAGTAAGTTTTGTCAAGTTCCACACTTCCTCTAGGAAGCCCTCACCACGGTAATCATGAGCAGGGTAGATCAGACAGTCTCCTGGAAGCGTGAAGATCTTTTCATGGACTGAGTGGTACAAGGTCTTAGCACAGCCTGGGGAGGGAAAGGTCAAAGGTCAATGGATCAAGAAGTCAAGAGAAGCCCCCTTAGCTCCTTCCCTTAGGAAAAGCGTGGGAGGATAAAATCTCTGTAGCCAAACCCTCTCCTTCATGTCCTGCCTGCCAGTACCTCTTTAACTAGGTAGAAGAGAGGGAAGAGCATTCTAGGCAGGTGGAACAGTATGTACAAAGAATTGGGGAGTGGTTAAGAAATTCAGCATGATTATAAATTAGGTTGGGATGAGACACTGAAGCACTAAGGAGTTGGCCCTCACTCTGGGGATCCCAAGAAAGGGTTCTGGGTAGGGAAGGTGGACTAGAAGGTTAGAAACTGAAGATGTGAGGTCAAGGAGGAGAATGGAGGCATGGTTCCAACAAGAAGCCCTGAGTCCTTAGTTGGGGCAGGGGCAAACCTCACTGCAATGCTTTTTTACCTTTCATTTCAGCCTAAATCCTTCCATTTCATGACTGTGTTGGGAGTCGAGAAAGGGAAGATTAGAAGTCTCAGACAGAAAAAGACAGACCAAGATGGAGAGATAAGGAGAGAGAGGGAAGAGGCAGCCTAGGGATCTGGTTACCGTTACCCACTGCTAGCTCACCTTCCCTCTCTCATCCAGTCTTGCTCTCCTGAAAGGCAGCTAAATCCTTCCAATCTAGTGTCAATCCCACCTACACACACACACTCATACTCAAAGGGCAGCTAAACCTGAGATTGTGAAATCCATGCCCACAGGGAAACTCCTGACTCTAACTGCTCCCAGCAGCTAAACCCTGGATGCAACATGGTGCCTTAGCAATGAAACCACTGACTCTAGCAACTTCCTAGCAGCTAAAGCCCAATATCTAACTGTCCCCCAGCAGCTACACTCCTGAATCAAATTCCCCATGCCTCCCCATGCCACATCTCTGGCAGCTAAACTCCTTTGGGGTTTTGTTTGTTTGTTTGTTTGTTTGTTTTGAGGGCAGTGTCACTTGCCCTCATATGTGGGACCCAAACCAGGGCCGCTAGCATCCCAAACCAGCACTTAACCAACGCACCACTTGGTCGGCCCCTGGGATTTTAAAATATGTCCACAAACACTTTGATATTCTTCTCTACAAAATGTTGACACTTAATTTCCCCTCACCTTGACTTAGCAGCCGGGACTAAGTGACTTGCATCTAATAATTCGGATATGGCAGAAATGACCAAATTTAACTTCAGAGACAGGTCATGAAAAAAAAAAAATTAGGGGCCGGCCGAGTGGCGCGTTGGTTAGGATCTGGCTTGGGAAGCCAGCTCGGAGCAGCGGGGCGCCGGTTTGGATCCCACATATGAGGACCAGTGACACTGCCCTCTACAGCAAAGATGGTGAACAACAGCTCCACCTGGAGCTGGGCTGCTGTGAGACGCCGGTGTAGGTGTAGGCTGCAGTGGGCTGCGATAGGCTACAGTGAGTGGCCGGCAGCTGGTGTGAGCTGCCAAGAGCCGCTGTGCGCAGCTGTCCAAAGGTTGGTGACCAATCTGCCTCACCCGGGAAGAGCACAATGATACCGACATGGGCCAGTGAAGGGACGTCCTCCACAACTAGACTGAAGAACAAAAAGACAGCAGCTTGTGGGCTGGCTTGGGACGCCAGCAGCCCCGGTTCGGATCCCATATATGAGGGCCAGTGACACTGCCCTCTACCGCTAAGATAGTGAACAACAGCTACACCTGGAGATCAGCTGCTGTGAGTCCCCGGGGATGGCATAGCTCCAGCGCCTGCTGCAGTGGGCTGCCATAGGCTACAGTGAGTGGCCGGCAGCCAGTGTGAGTGGCTGGCAGCCGGTGTGAGCTGCCAGGAGCCGCTGTAAACGGCCATCCAGAGGCAGGCGACCGATCTGCCTCACCCGGGAAGAGCGCAATGATGATACCAACATGGGCCAGTGAAGCAATGTCCTCCACAACTAGACTAAAGAACAAAAGGACAGCAACTTGTCTGTTGCCCTTCTCCGATTCCCCAACGCTGTTCCCCTCCCCCAATTCCCCAATAAAATCATTAAAAAAAAAAATTAGAGCTTCTGACTCTCTCTCTCTCTCTCATCATTCCCTCTTTGAGAACCCAGCTGCCATGTCGCGAAGACACTCAAGCAGCCCCATGGAAAGGTCCATGTGGAGAGGAACTGAGGCCTTCTGCCCACAGCCAGGGCCAGCTTGCCAGCCATGTGAGTGAACCACCTTGGAGGCGGGTCCTCCAGCCCCAGGCAAACCTTTAGATGACCACAGCCCAGGCTGACAGCTTGTCTGCACCCTCATGAGAGATCCTGAGCCAAAACCTCCCAGCAAAGCTGCTCCTGGAGTCCAGGCTCTCAGAAACTGTAGATAATAAATGTTAATCATTGTTTCAAGCCATTCAGTTCTGGGGTAATTTCTTTCATAGCAACAGATAATTAACACACCCCTGAACCTAACCATCCCCTAAGAGCTAAACCCCTCAATCTAACTGCTCTCCTATAAGCAAAGCCCTAAATGCAACTCTTCCCACAGTCCAGCAGCTAAATGCCTTAAGTTTAATCCTAACCCCTTGAAAGCTTAACATTTCATTCATTCATTCTTGCAACTGATACTTAAAACCCTGGCACACACATAACTATAATATGATCTTGGGCTGCAGGAAGGGGCCTGTGACCTTGCTGGAAGTCCGTCCGTCCACATCCTCGAATGAGCAGGGCATCTCCAGTGAAGGCCATGCTGTGGTCATTCAGGACGAAGGTGACACAGCCCGGTGTGTGGCCAGGGCTCGCCCGGATCTCCAAGGCCTGGTGGGGAGGGAGAGTACAGACAGTCACCAAGAAGCCAATGGCTCTGCCCTCATGGTGAAACTGGCTCCAGGAGCCCCTACCCCACCCCCAGGTCAATCTAGATAACCATTTTTTTGTTTTGTTTTGTTTTTTATAAAAAATTAAGTTAGATTTCCAGGCTCAAACCTCACACCACAGTAAACTGCAAATGAATTAAAGGCAAGAAAATAAAACCATAAAACTGTGATAGCAACAAAAGTACAAATGAATATATGACCTCTGGTTAGGGAAGAACATTAAATGTGACCCCTAAAGTTGTAAATCATTAAGGAAAAATATCAATGGTTTGACTTTAAATCTGTTTGAAGTTTTGGAATGACAAAAACATCAAAAACGAAACTTAAAGGAAACAAATAAGCTGGGGGATATATTTGTAACACATACAGAGGGTGCCCCAAAAATGTATACACATTTTAAGAAAAGAAAAACTGAACTGGCAGAGTGGCTCAGTTGGTTAAGAGTGCGAGCTCTGAACAACAGGGTTGCCAGTTTGATTCTCACATGGGTCAGTGAGCTGCTCCCCAAATGAGCTGCTGCTGAGCTGCCAACAGGTGGCAGGATGGTTCAACTGGTGAGAGCACGTGTTCCTAACAACAAGGCTGCTGGTTGAACTCCCGCATGGGATGGTGGCTACGCCCAACTGCAACTAAGATTGAACACAGCATCTTGAGCTGGGAGGCGGCGAGCTGCCGGGGCAGCCAGGTGGCGACTAGACTTGGAGCTGAGCTAGCTGCGCCCTCCACACACAACTAGGACTGAAGGACAACAAGTTGGCTGTTCCCCTTCCCCAAGTCCCCAATAAAATCTTTTAAAAAAAGAAGTGGGCCAGCAGAGTGGCGCTGTGGTTAAGAGCTGGCTTGGGATGCCAGTGGCCCCAGTTTGGGTCCCACATCTGAGGGCCAGTGGCACTGCCTTCAAAAAAAAAAAGAAGAAGAAGAAAGGAAAAACTGTATTAAAATTGTAATACTCAATATATACAGATAACAAAAGATAACAAGTCATGTGTATACATTTTTTTTGGCACCCCCAGTATACCAGTGTGGTCAGTATACTTCATATACGAACAGATCTTGCAAATCAATAGAAAAAAGATAAGCATACTAATATAAATATGGAATGCTCAACAGTCATTGAAATTGTCACTAAAATAAAATTTAATGGTGAAAAGATGTTTAACATCCAGTAAGGGCAAAAAGCAGGTTACAAAGCCACTTGTACAGTGTCATCTTTTAAAAAAATTTATTCATTAAATATATATTTTGTTCTTTAGGCTTTTCCTATATTATCCTTATTTATAAACAGTGAATGTGTAACTTTATAATTAAAAATAAAATACAAAATTCAGAATACACTAAAGATCTAAACATAAAAAAAACAAAAATTCTAGAAGGATTTTTGCGCCAAAAAAATGTATACACATTTTAAGAAAGGAAAACTGTATTAAAATTGGAATACTCAATATATACTGATAACAAAAGATGAATACAAGTCATGTTTGACTTCTGCAATTACAAGAGGTGCTCAAAGTGGTTTATCATCAGTGTCCAGACACTTCTGATTACAGTGAATTACTGCTACTTCAGCAACATTGACCAAAGTGTCCACCTGCATATATTTTTTTTGCCCCCCCAGTACATACAGAGGGTGCCAAAAAAATGTATACACATTTAAAGAAAGGAAAACTATATTAAAATTAATGCTGATGGTAACCACTTTGAGCACCTTTTGTAATTGTAGAAGTCAAACATGACTTGTACTCATCTTTTGTTATTGGTATATATTATTACAATTTTAATAGATTTTTACTTTCTTAAAATGTTTATACATTCTTTTGGCACCCGTTTTTTTGGCATCCTCTGTATATAAACAGCTCCTAAGCATCAATAAGAACCCCCAGTAGAAAACGGGCAAAAGCAAAATAGGCAATTCACAGAAGAGGAAACAAATAGTCAAAAAAAATATGAAAAGATGTTTGCTCTCCCTTAAAAGAAACAAAGGAGGGGAGGGAGAAAGTTCAATTTAAAAACCCTTATTTTGGGGGCCGGCCAAGTAGCTCAGTTGGTTAAGAGCTCACTTAAGAGTGTGAGCTGAGGGCTGGCCGAGTGGCACGGTGGTTAAGAGCTGGCTTGGGATGTCAACAGCTCCGGTTTGGGTCCCACATATGAGGGCCAGTGACACTACCCTCAAAAAAAAAAAAAAAGAGTGTGAGCTGAGCTCTGAGCAACAGCAGTTCGATGCCAGCCGGAGCTGAGCTGCCGTTGAGTTGCCAACAGGTGGCAGGATGGCTCAGCTTAAAAAAATTAAATAAATAAATAAAAACCCTTATTTTTCACCTACCAGATTGGCACCTGTCAGAGTAATTTAGAGCGTTTGAGAAAAGCCTTTACATTTCCTGGGATGTGGGTACAACTCAGTATAGCCATTTTATTCTTTTTTTTTTTTTTTTGAGGGCAGTATTACTGGCCCTCATATGTGGGACCGAACCGGGGCCGCTGGCTTGGGAAGCCAGCCCTTAACCACTGCACCACTTGGCCGGCCCTAAACGGCAACTTAACAACGTCTATCAACATCTCAAATGTGCACACTTTTTTTTTTTTTAAGATTTTATTGGGGAATTGGGGGAAGGGAACAGCATTGGGGAACCAGGGAAGGGGAACAGACAAGTTGCTGTCCTTTTGTTCTTCAGTCTAGTTGCAGAGGACGTTGCTTCACTGGCCCATGTTGGTATCGTCATTGCGATCTTCCAGGATGAGGCAGATGGGTCGCCGGCCTCTGGATGGTCGCTTACCGCGGCTATTGGCCGCTCACGCTGGCTGCGGGCCACTCACTGCAGCCTATGGCAGCCCAGTGCAGGGGCTGCAGCTTACACCATCGCCGGGGCTCGCAGCCCAGCTCCAGGTGGAGCTGTTGTTAGCTGTAAAGGGCAGTGTCATTGGCCCTCATATGTGGGATCTGAACTGGGTCCGCTGGCGTCCCAAGCTAGCTCTTAACCAATCCACCACTTGGCCGGTCCAAATGTGCACACTTTCTGACCCCTCAAAGCCACTTGTAAGACTGCCACTAAGAACCCCTGACACAAATGGGTGCAAAAATGCCCACCCAGGGAGTTCTCATAATCTAAATCCTCACACTCAGTTCAGGGAAGCAACTGTCAGGAAAGATTATTACCCTAACGATCTAACAGACACTTATAAGATTAGTTCCCCTCCGGCGGGCTGAGTGGCGCGTTGGTTAAGAGTTGGCTTGGGATGCCAGCTCTGAGCAGCAGGGCCCCCAGTTCGAATCCCACATATGAGGGCCAGTGACGCTGCGCCCTCTACAGCTAAGATGGTGAACAACAGCTTGACCTGGAGTTGGGCTGCTTTGAGTCTCCAGCAACTGCGTAGGCTGCAGCCCCTGCTGCAGTGGGTTGCCATAGGCTACAGTGGGTGGCCAGCAGCCAGTGTGAGCGGCTGGCAGCCGGTGTGAGCTGCCAAGAGCCAGTGTGAGCGGCTGTCCAGAGGCGAGCAACCGATCTGCTGCACCCGGGAAGAGCACAATGATAATAACAACATGGGCCAGTGAAGCGATGTCCTTCACAACTAGACTGAAGAACAAAAGGGCAGCATCTTGTCTGTTCCCCTCCCCCAACTCCCCAATAAAATCTTAAAAAAAAAAAAAAAGATTAGTTCCCACTCACACATCCCTCCTTCACTCTTAATAGAAGTCCCTCTTACCAATTAGCATCCTTGTCCAGGTCAGTCATCTGCTGATTATTTAAGGATACCATGTGGAGACCCTGTTTCTCTATCCAATATCCACTTACAGATCTCCAATTTGGTTGGGGGCATCATTGTGCCCAGCCAAGCACTTCCCCAGCCTCCCTGGCAGCTTGGGTGGCCTGTGACATGGTTCTTTGGCCAATGAGATCTCAGTAAGTCTCTTGAGGATTTCTGGGAAAGCTTTTCCCTCCCTAATAAAAGGGACTGGCACCTCCCCTTTCCATTTTATCTGGCTCTGAACACAAGGTGTGATGATTGCAGCTGCAGCAGCCACCTTGCAACCATGAAGGAAAAGCTAAGAGAATCCCACAAATGATAGTGCTGCCAAAACAAAGAGAGAACTAACTGACTCCTTCCAGATTTCCTGTTATAGTAGATAATTAAACTCCTATTTATTTAAGCCGCTGTATGGGTTTTTCAGTTAATTTCAGCCAAACACTTTCATAACTCATATTCAAAAGGATACACACATAATGCAAAACAAGTACAAAGCAAAATCATAAATTTTGCAAAGTGTTGTGGGGGAAAAAAAATCACACCCTCCCAAAATAAACATTACCTTTTGGTGGTAGAGGGGTGATTGTTCACCTTTTTTTTTTTTTTAAAGATTTTATTGGGGAATTAATTGGGGGAGGGGAACAGCGTTGGGGAATCAGGGAAGCAGAATAGACAAGTTGCTGTCCTTTTGTTCTTCAGTCTAGTTGCGGAGGACATGGCTTCACTGGCCCATGTCGGTATTATCATTGCGCTCTTTGCGAGTGAGGCAGTCACTCATGGGCCATTGGATGGCCGCTCACGGTGGCTCACGGCAGCTCATGAAAGCCCACGGCAGCTCATGAAAGTGCACGCCAGCTGCCGGCCAGCCCCACTGCAGCCTATGCTGTCATGGGTGATTCACAGCAGTTAGCTCCAGGTCCAGCTGTCATTCACCATCTTAGCTGTAGAGGGCGCAGCCTCACTGGCCCTCATGTGGGATGGGAACCGGGGCCCTGCTGCTCAGAGCTGGCGTTCTAAGTCAACTCCTAACCAACACGCCGCTCGGCCGGCCTGATCTTCCCCCTTTTTTTTGTATGTTTCCATATTCTCTGACTGTTTTAAAAACAAAAACCAGTGGTGTCTTTTGAACTGAAAATATAAATGGATATTCAGGAGTAATGTTCAAAATACTTAACCACAGTTGTTATAAGGTATTGGCCACTCAGAAGCATATCAGCTGTAAATAACCAGTACAGTTAGAGTACATATAAGGAATGTGTGTACATGTGTGTGCATAAATTGAACAAAATTTTAATATCAATTGAACAAAATCCTGTTTGCCACATGGATCAAGATTCCCTAGGCCCTTTGGACTGAGTTTATGTCACAAGTGGCTTTGCCTCCCTGTTTACTTGACCTTTCTGTTCTCTGAAATATGTGCCCTCACAATCCTGCCCATCTCAGGCCTCATCACATCCTGCTTGCACCAACCACCTGCCTCCTCCCTGGCCTCCAGCCTCCAATCCATCTTCCACATGAATCTGACCCCTCAGGGGTTCCTATTCCACTTTCCAGCCCAATGGCCTCTAAAATCCTCCATACCCCAACACACTCAGCTACTCTGAACCCCAAGGTCATTTCCAGAAAGCACCAAGCTTTGCCACACCTCTCTGTCCATGCTATTCTCTCTGCCAGGTACACCCTTTTCCTTCTTCTCCCATTCTTCAAGCGCTCTGACATTGATTGACGACCCCTTTTCCTGCACCAGGCTCTCTTCTAGATGATTGACATGACTGAATTCATTCAGTCCACACACTTCTTATGAGGTAGGTAGCATTCCTGTCCTCATTCTACAGATGAGGAAACTGAGGTACAAAGTGAGAATCAGAGTGAACAAACTATATGTGACAATATGAATGAATCTCATAGATATAATGATGAGCATAAAGAGTGGGCTAGACAGCGTGAGCTGCCAAGAGTCGCCATGAGCGGCCATCCAGAGGCCAGTGACCGATCTGCCTCACCTGGGAAGAGCACAATCACAATACCAACATGAGCCAGTGAAGTGACATCCTCCCAACTAGACTGAAAAACAAAAAGGACACCAATTTGTCTGTTCCCCTTCCCTGATTCCCCAATGCTGTTCCCCTCCCCCAATTCCCCAATAAAATCTTTAAAAAATAAAAGAGTGGGCTAGAGACGAAAGAGTGGAGTGGAATAAAATAGAATGGAGTAGAGTTGGCCCAGTGGCGCGGTGGTTAAGAGCTGGCTCGGGATGCCAGTGACCTGGGTTCGGATCCCACATATGAGGGCCAGTGACACTGCCCTCTTAAAAAAATAAAAAAATAGAATGGAGTAGAATGGAATGACAGGAAATCTCAAAGTGACTGACTGTAAGAGTAAGTGTTACTTCATGAAGCTGATTATTCAGTTCTGAATCCAGATGTAAAATATTTATCTCTTGGCAGGGGCACATGGACTAGTGGTTAAGAGCAGTCTCAGGAGACAGGTGATATGGGCTCTAAATTTGGCTCTATCAGTAGCCATGTAACCTTGGACAAGTTACTTCATCACTCTGGGCTTCTCTACTCATTTGTAAAATGGGTATAATTGTCCCCATCTCATAGGGCTTTTATAAAGGTTAAATAATTCTGTCTATGTAAAGCATTGAGAAAAATACTCAGCACACAATTGCTATATAATAAAAATAACAAATAATGTTTTCAAATTTGAAAAATACTGATCTGGTGGCACCAACTACATGGCTTCCTGGGTTCAAATCTTGGCTCAGCCACTTTCTCAGTGTAATTTTTAGGCAGGTCACTTTCATTCTCTGCGTTTCCTTCTCTATAAAATGGGGAAAATATTTCTTATCTTACTATGTGGTTATGAGGTTTAATGAGACCTATTTGTCAGAAACGAGCTAGTGGAGGCCTAGTGGTCAGGTTCAGCCACAGAAGTGCTCTGTGTGGACTGCTCAGTAGTTATTAGAAACCTGAAATTGTTATTTACTCTTAAAAGTGGAAGATTTCTCAAAAATGTATAATATATCTGCAGCTTCTATTTAAAAACAAATAAAGAACAAGAAGGCTTGGCTGTGGATAGGCTACATTCCTAAACATGAATAATCAATTTGAATTGTGCAGTGGGTATCCCCAATAAACAGGGCATGTACCCTAGCATTTGCCACAGGACCTACCACTCCCTGCTGCCTGCAGCAAGCAATATTTGATTATGAAAATCCTTCTAGATAAATGCTGTGAAAATGCACTTACAGATCTTAGCACAATGCCTGGTGAGAAGCAAACACTCAGTAGTTGTTAACTATTATTAAATTGTTGTTAACTAATACAAAGTACAATCTACTTCAGTTGATAACAAAGAGAAGTTTTAGAAAAACAAGTTAAATGACACCATGAGGAAACACTCAGACGCATGACACCATGAGGAAACAATCAGACACATCCAGAATGTGGGACATTCTATAAGACAACAGGCTGGAATGTCAATGTCATGGGGCAGAAAGGATATGAAACTTCTAGATTTAAAAGAGATTAAATAGGCCCCTTGTTGAAGGGCTGTGGAACCTCCTGGGAGCTTGCCAGGCCACCCCAGGGGCACATCCCTCCCGCCCTCCTATCCTGGAAGGCGGGCACAGGCAAAGATAGCAAACGTTTGGAAGCAACTTTAGTTAAGTAACTTAAACTTATTAACGTACTTATTCCTTAAAAGAAAACATTGTCATAACCCATAACATCGACTATTGTGAAAATGTTAGATGGCATTTACAAGGAATTTTTCATACAACGGGAAAATGCTTATGTTTAGATGAGCAAGGTTTTCGAAGTGCAACACAAAAGCTGAACATACAGTGTGAGGCTGCCAAGTGGAACGCATGCCTGGACAACACTGGGAGCGTGGACACTGGCACCTCTGGGGGGCATCTGAGGGCTTCCCTGCTTTATAATTTTTGTATTTCTGAAATGTTTTAGAATAAACGCCTTTCTCCCATATTCAGAAAAAAAAACCACTTTTATTAAAAAAAAAAAAAAAGAGAGAGAGAGATTAAATAGGGCTGGCTGAGTGGCACGGTGGTTAAGCACTGGCTTGGGACACCAGCGGCCCGGGTTCGGGTCCTACATATGAGAGCCAGTGACACTGCCCTCAAAAAAAAAAAAAAAAAAGAGATTAAATAGACATATGGGGTCTGACACTTAAGTTCGTGAACTAATCCTAGAAAAAGTGCTACCTACCTCATTGCTGAATATCACTACGGTCATCTTCGAAGTACTCCCCTTGGGAAGCTATGCACCGATACCAGAGCGAGCCTAGTCCACTCTTCAAAACAATTTTGGAACTCTTTTTTAGGAATGGCCATCAGAGCTATCATCGTATTTTCTTTGATGTCCTGAATGTCATTGAAATGTCTTTCTTTCAATATTTCCTTTATCTTCGGGTAAAGAAAGAAGTCATTGGGGGCCAGATCTGGTGAGTAGGGAGGATGTTCCAATACAGGGACTTGTTTACTGACTAAAAATTCCCTCACAGACAGTGCCATGTGAGCTAGTGTATTGTCATGATGCAAACGCCATGAAATTCTGGCAAAAAGTTCAGGTCATCTAACTTTTTCACACAGCCTTTTCAGCACTTCCATATAGTAAACTTCGTTAACTGTCTGTCCAGTTGGTACAAATTCATAATGAATAATTCCTCTGATATCAAAAAAGTTTAGCAACATTGTTTTGACTCTTGATTTAGACTGATGGAACTTTTTTGGTTGTGGAGAATTGGCTGACTTCCATTGTGCACTTTAATACTTTGTTTTAGGGTCTTATCAGTACACCCATGTTTCATCACCATTGATAACACGGCCCAAAACATTGTCTTGCCTCTCCAAAAGGTCTTGACAAACTTCAACTCTCTTTTGCTTTTGTTCATCAGTGAGCTCTTTCAGGACCATTTCTGCATACACCTTTCTCATGCCAAGATTTTCTGTTAAGATTTCCCTGTTTCTCTATCAATGTTTACTTGGTCTGCTATGCTTCTCACAGTCAGCAGACATTTTGACGCACAATTCGACAAATTTTTGCAATGTTTTCTTCAGTTCTGTTTGTTACTGGCCATCCTGACCTCTCTTCATCAGTGATGCGTTCTCTCCCCCTAGAAAAACTTTTAATCTATTTGTACACTACCATTTTCTTCATGGCATTATCCCCAAAACTTGGATTAACATGTCCTTGATTTCACTTCCACTCTTGCCAAGTTTAACAAGACATTTAATGTTTGTTCATTGCTCTAATTCAAGCTCAGACATTCTCGTGACAGCACACAAAAACATGCAACAACAATAATGAACGACACTGAGCCGGCCGAGGGGCGCGGTGGTTAAGCGCTGGCTTGGGAAGACAGTGGCCTCAGTTTGGGTTCCACATATGAGGGCCAGTGACACTGCCCTCAAAAAATTAATTAATTAATTAATTAATTAAATAAAATAAATTAAATTAAATTTAAAAAAAAATGAATGCCACTCAGCAAGACACCGCAACATGTCGACACGAACACAGCTATGAGACACTGATATACCAAGGTTATGAAACCTTACCCAGCTGTTTGTACAGTGCTGCCAATGTAAGTGCACAGTGGCAAGTTCACGAACGTAATTGTCAGACCTCATAGCACCCACATGCCATGTGTGTACTTCAAGTGGGCCTGGTTCCTAAACACAGCTGTAAAAAATGAGTCCTAGGGCAACTGGAGAAATTTGAACATGGCTGGCTTTAAGAATTACTGTCTAGAGCCGGCTGAGTGAGGCATTGGTTAAGAGCTGGCTTGGGATGCCAGCTCTGAGCAGCAAGGCCCTGGTTCGGATCCCACATATGAGTGCCAGAGACACTGCCCTCTACAGCTAAGATGGTGAACAACAGCTACACCTGGAGCTGGGCTGCTGTGAGTCTCCACAGTCAGTGTAGCTGCAGCCCCTGCTGCAGTGGGCTGCCATAGGCTACAGTGAGTGACCGGCAGCCAGCATGAGCGGCCAGCAGCCGGAGTGAGCTGCCAAGAGCTGCTGTGAGCGGCCATCCAGAGGCCGGCGACCGATCTGCCTCTCTCAAGAAGAGTGCAATGACGATACCAACATGGGCCAGTGAAGTGGCATCCTCCACAACTAAACCAAAGAACAAAAGGACAGCAACTTGTCTGTTCCCCTTCCCCGGTTCTCCAACACTGTTCCCCTCCCCAAATTCCCCAATAAAATCTTAAAAAAAAAAAAAAAAGAATTACTGTCTATTTTGTTATGTGTGACAAAGATTTGTACAAGAATGATTATCAAAGTGTAGTCAAGGGAACCCTGAGGGTCTCCAAGATCAAAACTGTTTTTATAATAGTATTAAGATGTCTTTTGCCCTTTTTTACTCTTTCTCCCATGAAAGTTCAATGGAGTCTTCCAGAAGCTCCATGATTTGTGATAATGTCATTGCTCGGACAGCTGAAAGAATGTATGCTTGTGTATTCTTGCGTCTTAAAAAAAAGTCTGTTTTTACTTCTAATACTGTAAATATTGATAGATAGAACCCACATACACAAAAGCTTTGTAAGGTCCTCCAGAATTTTTTAGAGGGTTAAGGAGTCCTAAGACCAAAAAATTTGAGTGTGAGAACTACTGATATAGGAGAACATCATTATTCTTAGACTCTTTTAGGGGTGAAATGTCTGCAATTTAGCTTTTGAATGCTAAGGGGAAAAAAAGTATATACAGAGAGAAAAACAAAGAAAATTTGCGTAAAATGTCAGCAACTGGTCAACATTGGGTGAAGAGTAATGAAGGTGTTAATGGCACTATTTTGATTTACTAGAGATGTGAAAATAAGAAAAATAAAAAGTTGTACTAATATAGTATTGTATGTCAACTCTAATTGAATAATACATTTTTAAAAACACAAAAATAAATAAAGAAAAAGAAAATATTCTGAGGGGCAGACACTAACACCTTGACCTAAAGCAGCCTCAATTGTTCCTGAAATGTGAGTGATCTCAGAAGCAGAATATTTCAGCTGGGCCTGCCTAGCCCCCATTCTTTCAACACATTCATTCTTCTCTTCCATGATGCATCAAACACCGGATGCAGCTGTTCTTTCCCCAGCAATATTTTCTAAAACTATTCCTATCAGCTAAACCCCACTAAAGGGATCAGTGCAAGACCACCGCTCGCTCACCTTGCAGCTCCCGCGGCCCACACTGCCCCCTGGTGGCAAGTAAGCTCTAGGCTTCTTTCCCCTTCAGTCCTCAGGTTTATCCTTTTGCTCCATTCTTCAAAAGTACTTAATCTTGATATAATCATACATTGTTTCTATGCCCTCTACACCCGAAACCCCCAAATGTCATTTTCCATTGTAGCTAACTACTCTGAACCTCCATCAGCTAAGCCTTCTTCCTTGCTTTTGTGGAAATAAAATAAGATGGCATGAGGGATAGACATGCATGCTGTAAATTGATTTTTTTTTTGATTTGTCTGTATGCTTGAAATTTTTATAAAATATAGGGAGGAGGGGAAGACTTGTTCCACAATTCAAATATTTAATTCCAAATAGGAGGAAGTACTGAAGTCCTTAGATGGGCCACTGATGATCACCTGATTTTCTGTGTCCATCTGAAACAATTATAATCTCCAAAGTAGGACCTGGGAAATGTCTTGAGCAGCGCCTCCCTCAATCAGCACATTTAACAGGAAAGACTAACTTTCTGAATCTACCACCACTCATGAGATGTAAAATGTCCAAGTCTCAATCACTGCTTATTAAAACAGAAAATTTATTCTACAATGAAACTATCCAAATTTGGCCCACTGTTTGTGTAAAAGATACAGCCAGTTCAAAAAACTAATGTTGAACATATGTCAGTTATGTGACCCGGCAATTGCACTCCTTGGAGGATAATGTTGATCAAGAGATTTGCACAAGAATCTTCATGGCAGCGCTATTTATAATAGCCCCAAACTAGAATCAGCCACCAAAAGGAGAATGGATAGGTTGTCATAACTTCACACAATGAAATGGTGTATATCAGGTTGGTAAGCTATGGCCGGTGGCCTGAAAGCTAAGAATGGTTTTTACACTTTGTCATGGTCATGGTTGAAAACAAAATTGAAGTAAGAATGATATTTCATGACATGTAAAAATTATTGAAATTAAAATTTCAGTGGTTACGGGCAGGCCGAGTGGCGCATTGGTTAAGAGTTGGCTTGGGGGCCGGCCGAGTGGCGCATTGGTTAAGCGCTGGTTTTGGGATGCCAGCGGCCCCGGTTCGGATCCCACATATGAGGGCCAGTGACACTGCCCTCTACAGCTAACAACAGCTCCACCTGGAGCTGGGCTGTGCGAGCCCTGGTGATGGTGTGGGCTGCAGCCCCTGCTGCAGTGGCTGCCATGGGCTACAGTGAGTGGCCCGCAGCCAGCGTGAGCGGGGGCAGCCAAGTGTGAGCTACCAATAGCCGCAGTGAGCGACATCCAGAGGCCAGCGACCGATCTGCCTCATCCGGGAAGAGCGCAATGATGATACCAACAGTGAAGCAACATCCTCCGCAACTAAACTGAAGAACAAAAAGACAGCAACTTGTCTGTTCCCCTTCCCCGATTCCCCAACGCTGTTCCCCTCCGCCAATTCCCCAATAAAATCTTTAAAAAAAAAAAAAAGAGTTGGCTTGGGACGCCAGCTCTGAGCAGCAGGACCCTGGTTCGGATCCCACATGAGGGCCAGTGACGCTACAGCTAAGAAAGTGAACAACAGCTCGACCTGAAGCCGGGCTGCCGTAAGCCCTTGCTGCAGTGGGCTGTCATAAGCTACCGTCAGCGGCTGACAGCCGACGTGAGCTGCCATGAGCCTCTGTGAGCAGCCATCCAATGGCCGGCGAGCAACTGCCTCACCTGGGAAGAGCGCAATGATAATACCAACATGGGCCAGTGAAGCAACGTCCTCCACAACTAGACTGAAAAACAGACGGACAGCAACTTGTCTGTTCCCCTTCCCCGATTCCCCAACACTGTTCCCCTCCCCCAATAAAATCTTTAAAAAATTTTTTTTAAATTTCAGTGGCCACAAATAAAGCTTCATTGGAGTACAGCCATGCTTATTCATTTATGCATCATCTGTGGCTGCTTTCACACCAACAGAACTGAATAGGTACAACAAAGACCATATGGTCTGCAAACCGAAAATATTTACTATCTGGTCCTTTATAGAAAAAGTTTGTCAACCCTATATATTGCAATAGAAGGAACTAACTAAAACTATATACAACATTATGAACAGTGAAAAAAAACAGACACCAAAAAGTACACACTGCATGATTTCTGTTTAGAAGGCCCAGAACAGGCAGACTAATCTATGATTAAGACAGAGAATGGTCCCTTGGCAGAGGGTCAATGGCCAGGAAGAGGGACAAAGAAGTCTTCTGGGGTGAGGGGCAGGTTCAGGATCTGGATCTGGGCAGTGGATCATCAAACGCTTACCAAGCTGCACATGTACAATATGTGCACTTTGTACTATATTATACCCATATGTATGAGGTGTGATCAAAAATATAGTGAATGTTTAAATTTTTAAAAAATGTATCAAAGTAAAAGACACATTGCCATTCATCCCCTTCAGAATACTCCTCCTTGCTTTGGAACACACTTACCCCATCATTCTTGTCACTTTCTGAAGCAGTTCTGGAAGTCCTCTTTCATGTCTTAGTTGTACTGTTGTGGCTGCTTTGCTGTCCTGAATCAATTCAAAATGTTTTCCTTTCGGGGCCGGCCGAGTAGCTCAGTTGGTTAAGAATTGGCTTAGAGCGCAAGCTCTGAGCAACGGGCCCCTGGTTTGATTCCCACATGGGCCAGTGACGCTGCGCCTGATCTGAGCTGTCGCTGAGCTGCCAACAGGTGGCAGGATGGCTCAGCTGGTGTAACAACAAGATTGCCTGTTCAATGGTGGCTACATCCACCCGCAACTAAGACTGACCTGGGCACCTTGAGCTGAGCCGCCCCCAGAGATGGCTCAGTGGATAAAGTGTGTGCTCTTAACAACAAGGCTGCTGGTTTGACTCCCACATGGGATGGTGGCTACGCCCACCTCCAACTAAGACTGAACACAGCACCTTGAGCTTAGAAGCCATGAACTCCCGATGGGGAGCCAGATGGCAACTGGTGCCCTCCACAAGAATAACAACTTGGCTGGTCCCCTTCCCCAATTCCCCAACACTGTTCCCCTCCCCCAATTCCCCTATAAAATCTTTAAAAAAACAAAATGTTTTCCTTTCATGGTCATTTTGACTTTGAGGAAGAGCTGGAAGTTGTTCAGGGCCAGATCCAGTGAATAAGGTGGATGAGGACACATTGTAATGTTTTTATTTGACAGAAATTGCCATGTCACAAGTGATGTGTGACATGGAGTGTTGTCACACTCCATGAAGGAGGAAGTAAAGGCATTCATGAAAGAGGATTTCCAGAACTTCTTCAGAAAATGGCAAGAACAATGGGCTAAGTGTGTTTGAAGCGAGGGGGATTAATAGCAATGTGTCTTTTACTGTAATAAAATTTTAAATGTAAACATTCACTGTATTTTTCAATCACACCTCATATGTTACAATTTAATTTTTTTTAAGTATGAGGAGGAAAAGAAGGGAGAGAAAGAAACGTGCTCATCTCTAAAGGTTTATAAAGAGCTCAGGTGAAAACCAAAAAAAATATATTGACTAATCATAATAACAGATAATAACAAGTGTTAGCAAGGATGTGGAGGAACTGGAACTCTCATCTGCTGCTGGTGGGAACATTAAATGGTGCAGCCACTTTGGATAATAGTCTGGCAGTTCCTCAAATTGTTAAACATAGAGTTATCATATGATCCAGTAATTCCATCCTGGGTATCTACCCAAGAGAAATGAAAACACACATCCACATAAAAACTTGTACGTTAATATTCATAGCAGCAGTATTCATAACAGCCAAAAAGTATAAACATTTGTCTATTGACTGATGAATGAATAAATAAAATATGGTCTTTCTATACAATGGAATTATTATCCAGCAAGAAAAAGAAATGAAGTACTGATCCACACTACAACATGGGATGAACCTTAAAAACATGATGGTCAGTAACAGGAGCCAGTCACAAAAGGCTCCATATTGTAGGATTCCATTTCTATGAAATGTCCAGAATAGCCAAATCCATAAACACAGAAAGTAAGTTAATGGTTGCCTAAGCATGCAGGGGTGAAAGGCGGGGCAGGCGGGAGGGCGGGGGTAGCTGGGTGATAACTAAGGGGTGTGGGGTTACTTTTTGAAGTTATGAAAATACTCAAAAATTAATTGTGGTGATGGATGCTCAACTCTGTGAATACACTAAATCATTGAATTGTAGACTTCAAATGGGTGAACTGGATGGTTTGTGAGTTATGTCAATAAAGCTGTTCAAAACAGCAAACACTGAAGCTAAATCTACCACAGCTAAACCCTTCAACATTCATTCATTGAAAACATCTCTCATGCAGTTTAACAACGAGCTCATCTTGACACAAAAATACAACCATTTCTAACTCTTCTAAGGCTTCCCAATCCAAGAAATGCTTGTTAGCACCTGACTGTTGTGTGCAGTTTACATAAATGTACAATGAATTTTATTTTTACCTCCTTCCAGAAAAAGACTTGAAATAAAGGGGCTATAACCACTGTAGATGAATCCTCTGACACCTCTCCCCTCCGCCAGCCCTCATTTCAGCTAAATACTCTGACTCAGATCAGCTATCCCCATTTAGCAAAACCCTGTAACCTGGAGGCTGAGTCCTCATCCTGTCACCTGACATTCTGTCCCCAAAGTCAGCCAAAACTCTCTACATCTTTAGCAACTCTGATCAGAAAAAAAGCCCTGCCAGCTGTTTCCCTCCCCCCTGAGTGCAACTTCTGCCCCCCCACCCCTCCAGATTGCCCTAGATTGAAATTCTGGCCGGAAACCTGTGGATTATGCCTGAGGCACAGAAAGTAGGGAAGGTAGGAAGCCTCAGACCATTCTGGTGTGAGGCAATAGCAGGACTGGGGCCAGACTGCTCGGTGAAGACTTGTGGCAAGACCTAGGGCGCAACATTTAAGGAGGCGAGTTGCTGGAAGGCACCCACCCTGAGAGTGAGCACCTCCTTAAATGTTGCACCCTAGGCACCTCGCTGGCCTCACCCAGTCCTGACCCTGGGCAAACAGGATGCTACTTCTGCCAACAGTGTCTCTCAGAAGACAGGGTTGGGTCTCTTCCTCAGCCCTGACCAGTCCCCAATCCACTTTTATTGGAGATGCCAGGCCAAAGGAGCTGCCCCAAGGCCCTAGGAAACTCTGTAAGTGCTGTTGACTTAAGGGGCTTGGCCAGAGATACACCTGCCCAGAGCCTCTTGCCCCAGTGCCCCACCTGGGTTTATGGCGCCCTCCCCCCAGATAGAGAAACCTGGGTCAGGAACCCAGGCCCCAGGCCCCTCCTACCTCAGGACTCTGGAGCCCAGGCCACCAGCCCCCTCTTTCCTTAAGTCCAAGAAGTCCAGGCCACCACCTTCTGGGGGACCCAGCATCCAACTCACGAAGCATACAACTCACAAAGCGCCCGAAGTGGATGGACTGTCCGTCCTCTATGTGCAGGTCGGCCTGGGCCCCGCTAAGGCGGGAGATGACAGACTGGCAGCCCGGGAGTAGGGACCGGAGCAGCCCTGAGCCCGTAATGTGGTCCGCGTGGCAGTGGGTGTTCACTGGGAGAGAGAGAAGCACCAGGTCCAGGAGAGCACAGAGGGGACGCACGATTCCCAGCCCCCACCCCGGCCTCCCTCAGACCCAGGAGTCTGGTCCCTGGACTGACCAGCATACAGCAGCCGCAGCCCCAGCTCCTTGACCAACTGGGCATCCCGAGGTGCAGTCTCCAGAACGGGGTCGATCAGAATGGCCTCTCGGGAGTCTCTGTCACCCAGGAGGTACGTGTAGGTACAGCTCTTGGGCTCAAACATCTGTCAAGGGATTGAGGGGCAGGTGAGAGCGCAGAACCAGACCCTCCACTCACTGGGGACGTGGGAGTCCAGGCTTCGACTGGATCCCCTTGCTAAGTAAGATTCAGAAGCAGAAACCCCCGCTACTTCCTTCCCCTGGAGTCAGAAGTCTGGGGCCCCAGCAAATTGCTCCTTCAGAACCAGTGAGTCCCCACTTTCTAATACCCCCAAATCAGAGTCCTCAGCACTCTCTTCTGTACAGGACCCAGGAACCGGCCCCGAGCACCGGGGCTCCCAGATCTCTCTTGATTTAAAAGACCCAGCAGTTCCGCCCCTGCCGCGGCCCAAGGCCCAGAGATCCCTCTCTCCTGTCCCGCCAGCTCTCACCTGCCGTAGGAGGATGGGGGCTCCAGCCCCGCTGTGCTGGCTGAGCTGCCGCCCCGCTGCTCTCAGTGCAGCCCCCGCCATAGCGCTTGCGGCCGGATTGGAACTGAGCCGAGGCCAGCACCCTCTAAAGCAAGGTACACCCAGCTGACCCCGAGGAACGGGGAGAGGGCGGGGCCAGTGGGGGCGGGGGCGGGGCCCTCCTTAAAGGAGACGCCAGTCCGGAGGTGGCACCAGGAGCCGGCCCCCGCGGTGCTGGGCTGGGGATGGTGGGGAGAGATTAGAGACCGCGATGACAGTGAAACCCAGAGAAACAGGGAACAAAGAGACTCTTACAAAGCGAGGGAGAGACTTTGGGAGAAGCACAGACAGGGAGAGAAGTAGAAACCCAACAAGAGGCCCCAGTACACTGAGAGCCCTAGGGCCATTTTATAGGAAAATAGGGTGGTTGACTCCTCATTACTGGAAAGAAAAAGATGTTTGGTTCCAGGTCACTTCAGGAACTGCTGAGTGGAGTGGGTGCCTGGCTCCCAGAACAACATTCGACCCTATTAAAGTTTATTTTTAAATTGCTTATTTTATCAGGAATATTTATTTCTTTCCAGGAAGAAATCATTTCAAAAATAATTTTGTAGGGCCAGCAGAGCGGCTCATAGGTCAGGAGTTGGCTTGGGACACCAGCTCTGAGCAGCAGGGACCTGGTTTGGATCCCACATATGAGGGCCAATTACCTGGCACCCCCTACAGCTAAGATGGTGAACAACAGCTCAGACCTGGAGCTGGGCTGCCGCTAGTCACCTACAATGGTGTAGGCTGCAGTGGGGCTGGCTGGCAGCTGCCATGCACTTTTGCAAGCTGCCGATGAGCCGCTGTCCAATGGCGAAGAGCGCAATGATAATCCCAACATGGGCCAGTGAAGCCAAGTCCTCCACAACTAGACTGAAGAACAAAAGAACAGCAACTTGTCTGTTCCCCTTCCCCAATTCCCCAATTAAAATAATAACAATAATTTTGCATTATATCTTGCAAAATCAGGTTGGGAGTAATTTGGCTTCTTTTAGGATATGAACCTCCAAAAATGGCTTTTGTTCACTTTCACCAAGGACCTAAAATTGAGAAACTGTGTTGTCTAGTCATAGACTGTTGAAAGTTTGCTCTTTGGAAACGTATCAGTGGTGAGAATAGGACACCCCACCGTTGTCTGGAGTCTCAGCCACTTTGACACAGAGACACAGTCATAGTTTCCAACCCAGGTGCAGGGCTTCAGAAGAAGTTTCTGGCAACTACAGATCTGGACTGCACTGGTCCACTTATACACGGATTTTTTCCAATAAATATACTAAAAATTTTTTTGGAGGTTATGACAATATGAAAACATTCGCAGTTGAACCTCGTAGTCTAGAAACATGAAAGAATTAAGAGAAAATTAGGTATGTCATGAATGCACAAAATTATGTACATATTTTCTCTTCCTTATGATTTTCTCAATAACATTTTTTCCTCTAGTTGACTTTTATTCGTTTCAGGTGTACAAAACAATGTACCAGTTAGACAGTTCACCCCTTACAAAGTGACAACCCCCCTCCCCCAATCTATTGCCCCTCTGACATCGTATATAGCTGTTACAATTGCATTGACTCTATTCCCTGTTCTGTGCTCCATATCCCATGATATATATATATATATATATATATATATATATATATATATATATATTTATATATATTTATATATTTATAGTTGACATACAATATTATTCAGCTTCAGGTATACAGTGGAGTGGACAGGAAAGGCATAGCTGACTTTATTGTAATGATACAGTATTTAATACATATAACATACAAAATATGTGTTATCCATATGTTATCAGTAAGACTTCTGGTCAACAGTAGACTATAAGCAGTTCAGTTGTGAGGGAGTCAAAAATTATACATGGATTTTCAACTGCACTGGCTGGGGAAGAACCCTTGTGTTTTTCAAGGGTCAACTGTACATCCCACATTTATCTTAACTCTGCAATTTGCAAGGCACAGGCCCTGGATGGGATTCTCAGACCAGGCCTCCCATTAATTCCTTTCTGCAAGGCCTCTTTTGACTTGAGCACATCAAAATTTGTTTCAGTTAAATTTAATGTAAATGCCATCTTTCCTAAAAATCCTATAACGCTCCCCATGTTTGGAGTGACAGCCAGTGCTCCTTTTGTGGCCCTTTCTCCTTAGCTACAGCAAGTCGAAAAAACCAAACTGTGCCAGACTCCTAGTGTATTCCTGATGGTCTTTATTAGGGAGAGACTCAGAGAGCCACTCAGAGACAGGGGAGATGCTGAGACTTGAGAGAAACACTGATACTAAGAAAGAGACCTGGAGAGACTTTTCAGAGATACACGGAGAGATATAGATTCAAATGGGATGTCTGTCAAAGAAATTTGGTCTCAAAGATACACTTGGAGATTCTAGAAGACTGACAGATGGGAAGAGATGTTGGGACATTAGAGCAGGGAGAAATGTGCAGAAAGGTGGAGAGAGTCTCTCAGATCTGGGAGACACTCAGATAGGAGAAAACCAAACAGAAAAGCTTAGAATCAGGGAGAGAGCTTTGCTCATTTATTCCTCACGTTGAGGTCTTCTACATGCCTGGCCCAAGCTGGTGAGTCTGGCTGGAGGAGACAGGTGCAGACATCAAGGCTAAAACAAGGGAAGGTGCTGAGACTGCCAGGGGTTCAGAGGACAAAGAAGCCAGGAAAATGGGGACCCTCCAGTACTCATTACTGTAAGAGTCCCCCAAATAAAACTTCCTCACCCCTGGGGCCCATCCCTGTTGTTTTTGCAGGATTGCTAGACTGCTAACCTGGCCCTTGAAGATAAGCACACCCTCTGGGTTTTTTGTAGGGTTAGCTGTCATATGTTCTAAAAGTCAGTTACAAACTTTGGCATCATTCTTCCCAGCTGTGTGACCTCTGGCTTCACCCTCTTCTGGGTTTCAGTTTTCTCATCTGTAAAATGGGGTTAAAAATAGTTCCTCCCTCATTGTGAAAATCCAATGAGTTCACACATGTAGAGTTTGCGACAGTATTTGGCACAGAACAAGCTCTCAAGGGGAGCTGGCTATTTATTTCATCACCATCCTTGACTCCTTCCTAGTCTTGCTGCCTCCTCCTATTTTATCACTAGGCTCTGTTGAGTTAATCTCTTCAATTAGGCCACTTTTCCAGCATCACACCCTCTGCCCGAGTCAAGAAGCAGCAAAGCATAAATGCAAATTATCTGGATTCCAGGGCCAAGCTACAGGGTTCAAATCCTGGCCTTGCTACATCCTGTCTGTGTGACCTTGGATAAGTGACCTCGCCACTCTGTGCCTCATTTTCCTCTTCTGTACAATGAGGATAATAGTAGTGTTTCCTCTTAAAAAGTTGCTGTAGGATTAATGAATGAATGCATGTAAATCACTAGGGACAGTGATATAAATCACCCTGGTATACAATAAGTGCTAAATAAATGCTGGTAATTAATAAGTTATATATAACATATATAATTAATATTATAACATACATAACAGCCGCCTCACTAGGCTTCTGGCTCCCACTCTGCCTCCCTACAATCTCTTTTCCATGCAGCAACCAGAGTGAGCCTTTTATTTATTTATTTATTTATTTATTTATTTATTTATTTATTTATTTTGAGGGCAGTGTCACTGGCCCTCACATGTGGGACCCGAACCGGGGTCGCTGGCTTCCACCCAACCACTGCGCCACTCGGCCGGCCCGGGAGTGAGCCTTTTAAAATGTCAGTGAAAAAGAAACTGAAGAGTCACACCACATAAATACAATGTGTGGATCTTATTTAGCTCCTGATTCAAACAAACCAAGTGTAATAAAAACATACTTATGGGGGCCAGCCGAGTGGTGCGATGGTTAAGCACTGGCTTGGGAAGCCAGCGGCCCCAGTTCGGGTCCCACATATGAGGGCCAGTGACACTGCCCTCGAAAGGAAAGAGAGAGAGAGAGAGAGAGAGAGAGAGAGAGCCAAGATTCTAAACCAGTTACCCAGGCAATCTGGCTCCAGAGTCCAAATCAGACCTTCGTATAACTAACTCCCCAGGTTCCCAAGCCTCACCTGCCCTTAAGGTTTAAGGGCCCACCCATGCATGAGATTTTTATGGGCACTTCACGGTCATTCCAGTACTGCGCGGAAATGTGCACCGTCACTGCATGGGGAAAGGTGCCAAGCCAAGCATGCGACCCCGGGCGTGGCCACCAGGAGCTCCGCCCCTTTCGGAAACACCGGCCTGAGGACCTCGAGACTCTGCCCTCGACCCTTTCTCCCGGGCCGTAGCATTGTGAGACGCTGAAAATCTGTAATCACCCAGTGGCGAAGGGTGCTGGGGCGCTATGCAAATGTGCTTTTTATTGGGCATCAGCTCGGTCTGGAGCCCCTATGCGCCCTCTCTTCAGGAATTAACCAGACATTTTTGCAAACAAACGCCTTGAGGGGTGGAATGAGCAGCCAGCTTTTAAAACTGCTCCGGGAGGCAGAATTCAGGTTCCCAGCGGAATGTCAGAAAAAAAATGGGGGCATAGAAAACGGAAGGTGCCTGTGCTGGGGGCTGTCTCAGTGATAAGTCTAAGCGTAGCTTCTCCGTGTTAGCTCCTGCATGTGCTTGACTCCAGTCAGCCACCGTAGGCCCCGCAAGCTGCTGCACATTTTCCTACGGTCCTTCGGCCAGTGGTTCCGCGCTTGCTCACCAACTTGCCTGCCTTGTGCACCCACCCTCTCCTATTCCGTCTCCCCCGCCGCAGCCTCCACTGGCCGCGACTGCGCACGCGTACTGACGCCCCCATCGGCAGGGCGTGGGAGGAGGGAATGGAAATGAGGTTGGGCCGAGCCGCTCGCGCGCGCTCCCTACCCTCCCCTACCGTCGCTGGGCGCGCGGCGGGCGGTGCAACTCCGCCGCGTCGGAGGGCAGCGCGGCTGCGGCCGCGGCCGCCGCGGGAGGGGCCCGGAGCCCCGCCCCCGGGGAGGGGCAGTCCGCAGGTGAGAGTGCAGGGGTCGGGGTCCAGACTCCTGGGTCTTCGGGAAATGGATTAGGGGCAGGACGCTAGGAACTACCGGCGAGGATCCACTGGGGTACTGATGCATAGGTTCCGGAGGGACTGCATCAGCGACTGAGTCTTGGGGAGGTGCATTCGTGCCCGGATAACATGATCTCATGGGGTTCATTGAGGGGGTCTCTGGATCACAACACACGCCACGTTCCTTCTGTGTCTTCCTCCAGGTCTCCCCTCTACCCTCCAGGGCCCTAACTCCACGCCGGGGATGAAATTTAGCAGCAAGGAAGAAATTTAGCAGTCCAGGCGGCGTCAACGGACTGAGACTAAGCCAAAAGCCGAGTAATGATGCTTCTTCGACGTGAAACCCCGCCCACTTAGCTCTTAGGCCCCACCCCTGGGTCTGAGCTGCAGGACAGCCGACTTGGGATCTTATTTGTGTGGCTCCGCCCATTCCCGTCGGATGTACCCTTCCTTGGCTGGGAGGTTCTGGTGGGGAAGTTCCGCTCACTCGGGACACAAGGGCCCCGCCTGCCCTGCGCATAGGACTTCTGAATTAAGTTGCAGAGGCCCAGCTACTCCACTCCCAGGATCCATCCTTGGGTCTAAGTTGCAGAGAAAATGCCTCTAGGTCACATTTGCATAACCTCGCCCATAGTGTTTTAGGCTCCGCCTTTCAGCAATTCTTGCCCTTGCTTTAGGATCCCAGACTTCAATAGACCCCGTTTCTAAACAAACGGACCCCTGATTTTAGGCCCACCTCTATCCCCATCCAGCTCTATCCCCAACAGCCTGATAATCACAAGCGTCGCCCCCTCCCCCGCCCTAGGCCCTCCTCCCTTTAGGCTGCTGGGCCAGCAAGATGCTGGAGCGAGATGCGGAGTCCACGGCCGAGGCCCCAGATCCTAGTCCTTCTGGCAAAGAACCGGTGACCAAAGGAGAAGGTGAGAGCCGCCACGCTTGAGGGGGCGGGGGGACATTCTCCAGGAATTGGGGCTAAGAGAATCACATTTTGAGGGACTCTCAGGGGGAAAGTTTGAGGGTCCAGGGTGATGACCATTTGGGATACCCCCAGTTGTGACGTTCTGGGGAATCTTCCTGGTTGGTTTTGGGAGACCCTCAGTGGTTATTTCTAGGGCTCAGGAAATGAGAAGGGCAGGGAGGATAACATGGGTATTTCAGGGTGATCACTCTGGAAGATAATAGAGGCAGACACCTAAGTAGCTTTGGGGAAGACTTAGCTTTGGGGATTCACATAGGTAACCCTTTGGAGCCCCTTAGAATAATGAATGCCATTTGGGGGAATCTCAGTAGGATACTGGAGGTACCCAGATACACTCGAATATCAAAGCACGCTGGGGCGTGGGCAGCCTGGCGTAGACTCAGGACGTTAGCTGCTGCCTGGAGCCCACCAGCCCTTCTGTCCCCTAGCTCCCCACCAGGGTTCGCCGAAGAAGCCCCGCCAGTTGGCTCCTGGGCCCGACGCATCTGCGGGGGAGCCTTCTCGACCCCGCCGGAGGCCCCCACCCCAGCGCCCGCACCGCTGCCCAGATTGTGACAAAGCTTTCTCCTACCCGTCCAAACTGGCAACGCACCGGTTGGCACACGGTGGCGCCCGCCCCCACCCATGCCCCGACTGCCCCAAGGCCTTCTCCTATCCCTCCAAGCTAGCAGCCCACCGCCTCACACACAGCGGCGCCCGCCCGCACCCTTGCCCCCACTGCCCAAAGGCCTTCGGCCACCGCTCCAAGCTGGCAGCCCACCTCTGGACCCATGCGCCCTCCCGCCCCTACCCGTGCCCTGACTGCTCCAAGTCCTTCTGCTACCCTTCCAAGCTGGCAGCCCATCGCCACACGCACCACGCCACCGATGCCCGCCCCTATCCTTGCCCGCACTGCCCCAAGGCTTTTTCATTCCCCTCCAAACTGGCCGCCCATCGTCTATGTCACGACCCCCCTACCGCGCCGGGCAGCCAGGCCACCACGCGGCATCGCTGCTCCAGCTGCGGTCAGGCCTTTGGCCAGAAACGCCTCCTGCTCCTTCACCAACGCAGCAACCACCAGGCTGAGAACCAGGGAGAAAGGGAGTGAGCCCTCACCTTGGCTCACTGGCCCCCTCTGCCGCCAGCCCCGGTCAATAAAAAGCTGGCATTTCCAAACCAGGCTGTATGGACTTGCCTCTTATAGCTGGCAGGGATGTTGGCCCCTCATACTGGGCTCAAACTTAAAAGGCAGAGGAACTCTTTGCTCACCCGTTTTGGGGAAAGGGAAGGCTTCACCCAGTTAATGCTGGGCCCTAAACCGTGGACCTGAAGCTGTGGTTTGAAAGCCCTGGCTCTGATTTTTCCCACCTATTCATTTGGCAAAGGTAAAAAGTTTGCTAGCATCATGGGTTGGTGAGGACTATGGGGAAACAAGGTCTCTCCTTACTGTTATAAGTTAAATTAGTGCCTCCACTTTGGCCATTTGACTATCTATAAAATACTTAAAATGTACACATGCTCCTGTCAACTATTCCACTTCTAGGAATTTATCCTATAAACTCAAACAGTGAACAAGGCATAAGGTCAAGGATGTTCACCCATCTTTAATAGTGCCCATCAATAGGGGACCAGCTGATGAATTACAATGCAACCATAGCATGGAAAATGTAGCCGTAGGAAAAAGCTCGTATGTACCGATGTGAAAAGATTCCCAAGATACGCTAAATGATAAAGGCAAGAACAAAGGGTATACTGCTGATAGTATGAAAAAGTTTTAAAGCCCAAGCTTTAGAGCCAGCCCTGACCCAATATGTATGGGCTACAGAGCCTTAGACAAGCTTTGTCACTTCTCTGGACTCTGGATGCCTTATCTATAAAATGGGAGTGTTACAAGGCCCTCGGGCACAAGCATCCCATCTCAGACAAAGTCAGTTCCCTTTTTGGAGCCAGTTTCTCCCGCTATAAGATGATCAAGCTAACATTGGACTTCTCTTCATTCTACATATATGTATCAAGCACCTACTGTGTGCTGGGACCTGCACAACATGTTGGGGACACAGCAGTAAACAAGGCAGAGCTGGTCTAATGAGGGAAGTGGACCCTAATCAAGTAGTGGCAAAAATTAAGAAGCGAAGTCCATTTTTAAGAGCAAGTAGAGAAGCCCTGTCATAACGTAACAACCCCCCACCTGTCTATCAGGGCTTGGCAAACTTTTTCTGTAAAGGGCCAGATAGTATATATTTTTAGGTTCTGCAGGCCATACAGCATCTGTCACAACTACCCAACTCTGCTATTATAGCACAAATGCAGCCACACACATTATGATACATAAATGTGACTGTGTTCCAATAAAACTTCACTTCCACAAATAGCAGGTGGGCTGGATTTTGCCAATGGGCTGTAGTTTGCCAACACCTGCTGTAGATGAGTGGGGAAAGGATAAGGTAATCTGTGAGTGAGCTGAAATGGAAAAAAATTAAATGGGACCCTGTGGTAGGAAGAATAATGGTCCCCCAAAGATGTCCACATCCTAATTCTCCAAAACCAGGTCTGTTAGCTTACACATGCTAGAAAGGACTTCGCAGATGTGATGAACGATCTAATCTTGAGATGGAGAGATTATCCTGATTATTCCAGTGGGCCCCATGTAATCACAAGCATTCTTACACGGGAAAGAGGAAAAAAGAAGAGTGCGAGGTGTACCAATGGAAGCAGAGACTGGGATACTGTGGGGGTCAGGGGCCTCTAGAGGCTAGGAATGTCAAGGAAATTATTCTCCCTTAGAGCCTCCAGAAGGAACCCAGGCCTGCCGACACCATGATTTTGGCTCACTGAGACTGATTTTGGGCTGCTAATCTCCAGAACGCTAAGAAAATATGGTAATTTGTTACAACAGCAATAGGAAACTAATGCAGATCTCTACCTCACACCACACACAAATTTCTAGAAATTTAAAATCTAAATTTGAAACACAAAACTCTAAAACACTTAGATGGAAGTAAAGGAGTATATCTTAGTAACCTCAGAGGTAGCAAAAGAATCTTTAAGACACAAGAAGTGCAAATTATAGAGGAAAAGACTGGTAAGTTTGGCCATAAACAAATCGTTAGCACTATGATACAATGAGTGTATATCTAGCATATACTTTCCCTCTTTTTAAAAAATTTTTTATTGGGGAACAAAACAGTGTGTTTTTCTAGGACCCATAAGCTCCAAGTTGTTTCAATCGAGCTGTGGAGGGCACAACTCAGTGGCCCATGTGGGGATCAAACCAGCAACCTTGGTGTTATGAGCACTGCATTCTAACCAACTGAGCTAACCGGCCACCCAACATATACTATTATTAAAATTAGGAAGGGCCTTCTTGAGGAGGTAATGAACTGAGATCAGAAAGGCGTGGAGGATGAAATGAGATTGTGGAGTCTTCAGCATAAGGGCTGGAAATGAGCACGCTGCTGGGCTGCAGGCCACACAGCAAGGCCCTGAGGGAGGGCTGCAGGTAGGTAAGGATGCAAGTCCTTCCTCCTACCTGGCAGCACAATTATACCCACATTTACATACAGAGCTGCCTGGGGAGATTTCCTCCAAAGCAACCACACCACCATCTAAGCTTTAAGGGCACAAACTCATCTGAGATGTGTTGATCTGGTTCAACCTTACCTTGTACAGATGGGGAAACTGAAGCCACGAGATGGGATTGGCCCACAACCAACCGACAGGGTGATGCTGAGTCAGGGTAGATCTTGGGTCTCTGGATGCCCTGCTGCCCCTCATACATGTCCTGCCTAAGGGCCTTTGCTCTTGCTTTTCCTCTGCCTGGACAGGTTTCCTGACATTCCCTTCTCCCAAGTCCCTGCAGAGGGGTAAGTCCTCTGAGATGCCTTCCCCTGACCCTTATGACCTTACCTAAACTATCTCCACCCTGCCCTGGCCCTCTCATCACTGCAACACTACCCTGCTTCATCTGCTCTCACTGCCCAAAACTGCAACGCACACCCAGTCTCTCTCCTTCCCACCCCCCAGCAGAATGTCAGCCCCATGGGAGCATGGACAGCTGTCTTTCATACTGCAGCCCATGTCTCACCCAGGGTGGGTGTGGTAGGCAGAACAATGGCCTCCCACAGATGTCCACATCCTAATCCCTGGAACCTATGAATAGGTTATGTGGCCAAGGAGAATTAAGGTAGCAGAAGGAATTAAGGTTGCTAATTGGCCGACCTTACAACAGGGAGATTATCTACGATTATCCAGGCACTCCAGGTAATCACAAGCTCTTTAAATGTGGAAGACAAAAGGTTCAGTGTCAGTGATGAACTGGGACTCTCCTGGCTTTGGCTGCCTTTGACTAGGGAATGTGGGCAGCTACTAGAAGCTGGAAACTAAAGCAGGTTCTCCCCTACGGCCATCAAGAGAAACACAGGCCAGCCAACAGTGGGACTTTTGGCCCAGTGAGACCCATTTCTGCTTTCAGACCTCCAGACCTAGATTATAAATTTCTTTTTATTTTTAAAAAGATTTTATTGGGGACGTGGGGGAGGGGAACAGCATTGGGGAATTGGGGAAGGGGAACAGACAAGTTGCTGTCCTTTTGTTCTTCAGTCTAGTTGTGGAGGACGTGGCTTCACTGGCCCATGTTGGTATTATCACTGCGCTCTTCCTGGCTGAGGCAGTCGGTCGCCAGTCATTGGATGGCTGTTCATGGCGGCTCACACCGGCTGCTGGCCATGCACAATAGCTCATGACAACCCACTGCAGCAGGGGCTGCAGCTTACATCGACGCCGGTGACTCACAGGAGCCCAGCTCCAGGTTGAGCTGTTGTTCACCATCTTAGCTGTAGAGAGCGCAGCATCACTGGCCCTCACGTGGGACCTGAACCGGGGTCCTACTGCTCAGAGCTGGCGTACCAAGCCAACTCTTAACTAACGCGCCACTTGGCCAGCCCTATAAATTTCTTTTAAGACACTAAGTTTGTGGCAATTTGTTACAGCATTAATAGGAAACTAATACAGTGAGTGATCAGTACATGTGTGAATGAACACATGAATGAGTGCATGCAGTTTAATACCACCTTCAAAGGTCAAGAAATGGTCAAGAGATTGGTGGCTCTTGGTTAGCTAGTGAGGCACAAGTTGGGGAAAGGCCTGGAATGTCCAAGGAAAAGTTACCCGAAGGGCAGATCTCAAACCCAGATGACTCTGCCCTTTGTGCTGCTCAAACCCCTAACTCCCCCAGCCTTAGGAAAAGTCCAAGGTTCTCAGACTGGCGTGGACAGCCCTGTCCTGCTTTCTACAGTGATGGAAATCTTGTCTGAGCTGTCCAGTACAGTGGCCACTGAACACTTAGGAATGTGGCCAGTGTGACTGAGGAAGTGAAAATTTTCCTTTCATTTCATTGCAGTTCATTTATATAGCCACCCATGTCCAGTGGCTGCCAGCTGCAAGGACTATGCCCACCTTTCCAGCCAGATCTGCCCCTAAAGCCTCTTCACCGAGGGTGACAATGCTCTTTCCGTTGCTCCCAGACACCAGGCTAGTTCCCATTTCCTGGCCTTTGTTCCAGCCACAGACTCCTGCCTAAACCTCCATCCCATCTTCAGCTGATTCTCTAACAGCCAGCTCAGCTCCTATCTTAAATGTGGTGGATCCTTGAAGGGGTTCAGGATTGGGTGGGTTGATTAAAACGCTCTTTCCCTCCATTCTACCTCCTAAATGAGGTGATGTAAAACCATGCTGGTGACAGTTACAGAGCTTCTGAGAGCCCTGAAGAAAGGGAGACATCCCTGGCCAGGGAGGCTGAGACTTCAAGAGAGAGGCACGCCTTATGAGCACCCACCCCAGGACCCACAGAGGGAAGACCAAGACCCCAAAACAGGCTCAGAGGGTCAGAACCGGCTGAGTGTCAGATTCCCAGTTCCCTGCCAGCTGCTACCATAGGGCTAAGGGGCCAGGGAGGAGCGACAAAGAGCTTCTCCCCTACCAAACCCCTGATAAGAGAACCCCAACAGAGAGCCCCTCATTCTTTCCAGGACCCCAGGACAAGAGTCTTCAGGGAGCCTGGAAACCTGGCCCTCAGAGAGGATGCAAAAACCAAACATAAGACAGAAAGATGGAGCCTCTCGGAGATTCTGGGAGACTCCCGAGTGAGGGGCAGCAGCAGCTCCAAACCAAGTTATCTTTATTAAACTCGCATGCACACGTTGTGTGCGTGCGTGCGCATGTGCATCCGTGTGTGTTCAGGTCTGGGGCACCACCCCATAGAGCTGGTGAGGAAGTAACTTCTGCTTCTCGTTGCAACTGTAGATCCATCTGGGGCGGACGAACACCAGGGAGGGGTTGTCCATCAGGGCCTGGGGGGGTGGGGTGCACATGTGAGCGAGGAGGGATGGAGGCAATGCAAGGGCAGGCTGGGTCTGCCTTTCCCTGCCCCTCTGGACTCACCTCCTCAAAGCTGGGGTCCCACTCCTGTGCCGTGATCACAAACTGGACCTGGTCACTCATGTAATCCTCGAGCTCCCTGGCGGGAGAAGAAAATAGGCTGAGAATCGGTGTCCCCTCTGCTGACACCCGACTCCCCAACCATTCTCAAAGGCCATCCTCGCCTCTCCCCACCTATGTGCCCTAAAGGCTGCCTGTGGATCCCCCATTCTCCCATGTGCCAGCCTTGCTACCTCCACAATACCGACAGCTCCCACTGTCACTAATCCTTTCAGAAAGCTGGCAGGGAACCCCACTCTAAAGAAGAGGAAACTGAGGGGAAGCTATATAGCAGAGCTGCCCAGCACAGGGGGTGGGGCTGGCACTGAACTCCATGGCCTGTGCCCATCCTGCAGGGTACGCCCCCTCTCCGCCCTCCCGATCACCTTCCTTCCACAGCCCAACACACCCCTTCCCCTGGACCCAGCACCCCTCCCCACCCCCTAGAGACTGACCCATTGAAGGCTGTGACATAGCGGCTGAGCTTCCGCCGCTCATCCCCAGGGAACTCCCCGTACAGGAAGAAGTGTTTGCCTTGGAAGAAGTCTGTGGGGAGACAGTGGAAGAGCCAAGGTGAGGGCTCTGGAGTTCCAAGGCACCAACCAGGAGCCACAGAACACTTGGAGGCAAGACAGTAGGGCTGGCAGGGCCAGCGGCTGGATGGGGTGTTCACGCACAGCTGGCGGGGTGACAAGCAGCAGTTCCCGGCTAGGCCCAGCAGAGCCTTGTAAAATCTTTATCCTAAAAAGCTTGAGGAGGTTTTGTTTCTTGGGGTTTTTTTGTTTTTGCTTAAACAGTAAAAGGCAATTCCCATGACTACAGCATGTTTCTTACATGAAGAAAATCACACAAGGGCCGGTACCACCTAATGAACTTGGTGGGGTTGGAAACTACTAGCCGCCCGCTTCACCGAGGCTGTCTCATTCCTTTTCAACTGCCTTCTCTGGCCCTTACCTTGAGGATGGCTCTTTGTTCCATTTCAACCTGGCTTTCCAGGCCATCAATTTGCTGGTGCCGCTTTTGGGGCTTTGTAGGATCAAAGTACTTTCCCGCCCATCACCCACAAGGAACCAGTGGAAACAGCTTCTTCTAGCGGCCACCGCACCTCACCTCCTCTCAGCCCTGGAGCTGCCTGGCTTCTCCCTCCAATCTCCACCGGCAGAGGCTCTGGTGCCTGACCCCCACCCAATGCCCCCCGCATTCATGTCTGGGGTGACAAACAACAATGCCAACCCCACCCAGGTCCCAAGAGAGATCAGTGCCCACACCATCTGTGTGCCAGGCCCCACCCTACACTGACAACACTGAACCTAGGGGGGTGAGGCCTGGGCATCTGAAGATTTTAAAAGCCCCCCAGATGACCCCAAAGCAAGGGGTGAGGAAAGGGGCTGTTCACACCTGGAGTGGAGCCAAAGGGGGTCAGGCCTCGCACTGGGCTGTGAAGGAGGTGGTATAGCACAAAGTCAAGAGGGGGACAGAGGGAATCGACAAGAGGATGTAGAAGGGCAAGGAATAGGCCTAAGGGAACAAGGAGAGGGCAAAGGTAACGGGGAGACAAGTCACAGGGCAGGCAGCAGAGATCCCAGGGCTGGCCAGGGCAAGTCACAGTTGAGACCTGAGAGGGACAGATCCCACTTCAGGAGGGATTCCTACCTGGGAGCTCAGGAACTGGAAGGTTGGGGGACTCCGGGGGACCCTCATTGTCTGTATTCTCATCAGTGGAACCTGCATATGGGTCCTCACCATTCTCCCCATGTCCAGTGGACTGCTTTTGTTCCTTCTGCTCAGCCACCCTGGGGACGCCAAGAGGGATGGGGGAAGAGCATGCAGACCAGATCCCCTCCACCCAACGCCAGGACCCCCAGCTCCAACCCTACCTTCTCAGCTCATCGTCGGTGTCCCCAGAATCTTCCTCCCCATTGTTGTGTCCCTCTGCAAGTGGACACTTAATATGAGGCATCTGCCTTATCTTCTAGGAAGACTGGTAACCCTCCTGCCCAGTCTCATGCAGGCATCCCAAATCCCAACTTCAATTGCCCTCCAGATCCAGTTATTGGGGCCCCCAAACTCTTCTCCCCCCATCCATCTGATTGGGACCCAGCCCCCTCCTCCCTCAGACTCAGGAGTCCAGGCCCCCAGCCCCTCCTCCCTCAGGCTCTGACCTGACTGCTGTCCCTCAGTGTCTATATCTTCCTGGGCCCCCGGTAAGGCTGGCTTGGTCTCTTCTGGGGTCGGGGGTCCCTGGGGTGAGCTGGGTCCTGCTGTCTGAGGGGGCTTGGTTTTGGTCTGGGGGCGCTGAGGAGGGAGGATGAGTCAGTGAGGAGGGAAGAGGCACAGTGAGTGAGACTGTGTGGGGAGTGTGTGCCCTCAGGAGGCAAGAGGGGAGAGTTTGGGGACCACACCAGACCCATGTCCTCCTCCCACTAACCCTCCCCAACCAGCGCAGGGGGCATCGGACCTTTCGGGGAAGCTTGGGGGCTTCATCCCCGCTGCTGCCGCTGTGAGGACCCCCCTCGTCCTCGCTGCTGGAGCCTGGCCCTGCCATGAGGTACCTAGGGGAGGCATCGGGCCTCAGACAAACAGCACAGAGTATCCTCCGGGGCAGGTGGGGAGGATACTTGGGAAGCAACAGCCACTGGCATTTATTAAATACCCAGGGTCACAACCATGCCCACTCTCAGCCTACCTCTCCTCCCAGCTGCAGAAGGCCCCACTGACCCCCACTCTCCCCAGCCTCCCACACAGGAGACCTGGGCACTCCCTGGCTGCCCTTCCCTCTTGGGGAAGAAATGCCCCATTTCAGAAAGGAAAAAAATCAGAAATCATTTTCCCCTTTGAGAATCAAAGTCAGTTTCTCCTTGGGAGAATGCCTACCAATTAAAGGAAAAACCCAAAAGCAAATACATTTTTTTAAGACCTTGATACTATCTATATTCATGGTTCCTTAAGCTGCTGACACTCCAAGAAAAGAATTCTCCTAGTTCTAATAATAACAGCAGCTAACACTTATATGAGATTTCCTATGTGCCAAACATTGTTCTAAACACTTGACAAATAAGGAGTCACTGAATCCTGAGGTAGGTGCTATTTTTGGCGCCAGTTCACAGGTGAGGAAAGCTAAGGCACAGAGAGATTAATTAATCTGACCCGAACAACAGGGCAAAGTACACAGCAGAAGCAAAAGAACGTGTTGGCTTTACTTTCCTGGTATGCACTTTAAGATCCTTCTCCTCATGATTTGGTTATTTCCTGTTCAGGTGCATCACACTCACTGTAAAGCAGTGGTTCATGGGAAATTCAGAGGATTTACAGTGTAGCCACTGACGGAAGAATTCATGGTAGGTTTACTAAGCTTTTTCTTTAAAGATTCTTTAAATCTTGAATTAAGAGATTTATAAAACTCAATTTGTAATTATTATGAGGAAATCCATCTCTCTAGAGTATTCCTTTCATCATATTTTTAAAATATAAAATGCTTTCTGAATTTATTTTTCTGATCAAAACTCTGATGCAAATACTGTTTGTCTTGTTGCCTTTTCTTCCACGCACTCTCTCACCTCTCCCAAGCAGACAATAATCCAAACCCTGCTTCTCCACCCTTAAATATGGTCCCCACCTTCAGCCTCCCCTCAACACTCCACTCTCCACAACAGAGCCGGCCCCTGCCCCTCTCAAACCTTCCATGGATCCCCACTGCTCACAGAGAGACCCTTGGAGCCTGATGGGTTTCAGAAGTTTGAATTTTTCAGATTTTAGAGAGGCAAATAGTGATGTACAGATTGTTATATCACACTTCCCGGGGGTGGGGGTGGGGGTGGGGAAAGGAGGAAAGAGTGGCCTGTGAATCAAAACCATGCATATTTCTGTAATAAATATGATGACCAGCTCAATGGGATAAATAGTCCATAAATAGCCTCACGTAAGCTCAGGATGATCATGCAGCCAAGTGAGTTTATGCTAAACCTAGGAAAACACTCTTGGCCCAGAGATGTTTGGATTCCTGAACAACACAAGAGGGTCTGTGGGCCTGCAAAGCCCGGCACCTCTACCCCAACAAACAGAGCTGACCCCACCTACCACCCAGCCTCTGCCTTCACCTCTTCCCCAACAAACAGATCATCTCTCAAATACACCAGGTACAGCCCCAGTTCTGAACACACTCGGGTAGATATGCTCTCCCCTCCTATGGAGTGAGACTCAAATCTCCGTTCCAATCCATGGGCCTCAGATGAGCCCACCCTTCTCCAGCTCCAAAACCTACCACGGCTCCTGCTGCCACTGCCTCATTTTCCTGCCACTTCCTCTTCCCACCTGTAACCTTTCCAGGCAGACACCAGGCTGACCCCAATCTTGGCTTCTCCTCCTAGCATGCTCTCCGCCTCTGTTCAGTCTGGTAAACCTCTTCTCGTCCTTGAAGACACCCCCCCTTCGATCTCCGCTCATTGGGTTCTCCTCTTGGGCCTTTCTCCACACTGTTTTATTAATTTATTTTTTTTGAGGGCAGTGTCACTGGCCCTCATATGTGGGACTGAACCAGGGCCGCTGGCTTCCCAAGCCAGCGCTTAACCACCATGCCACTCAGCCGGCCCTCCTCCACACTGGCCCCTCATCAAAGTGAGAGGGCTTCACAGTCAAAATCTGACGTCTGGGTGTCCAGTATTGCACAGCCCAGCCTGGCACCAAGCAGGAGCTTCTGGGATGAATCTAAAAAGGCCCCAACACTCCGTTCTCCAGCCCGAGTCTCTATGCATGCTGTTTTTTCAGCCTGCAATGTTCTTTTCCTTCTCCGTAAGCAGGCTGCACAGGGCCCTCCATGAACCCCCACCCAGGCAAGTCCTCGCTCCCTCCTGTGTCTCCCAGCCCCTGCCCCTCCTCCTCCTCTCAGAAGTCAGCTGACTCTGGGCTCGGCCACCTGTGTTCTCTACTGGCAGGCCCCCATCTGATTTCACTCCAGATCCCTAGCACTGCCCAGCACAGGGAAGAGGGGCAGGGTTGGTGTGTCTGTGCACATGTGCATGCCACACACGTGTCATGAGGCCTCACCTCCGGGATGGCAGCCGCCGACGCATGCGGTGACAGTCCAGCACCCACTCCTTACGCACAATACGGCCTCCGAGGCCTAGGACCTGGCTGTATTTGGGGGTGTTGGCAAAAGCACAGCTGGGGGAGCAGAATGGAGGGTGTCAGTCAGATATGATCTGAGGGGCAAAAGGGAAGAAGGCAATAAGGGGGACAAAGAGAGGGAGAAGGAGAGAGAGAAAGATAGACAGACATGGGAGAAACAGAAAAAGACACAGGGAGACTGAGGGAAAGATGTAAGAATCGGAAAGGACACAAGGCAGAGGGTATATATGAGCTGAAGAGACAGAAAGAGAGGGAGAGACAGAGAGAGGGAAGGAGGCAGACAGGGAGAGAGAAAGAAAGCAAGATGGAGGAGACAGAGGGAGCCGGAGGAGAAGCAGCAGGGAGGTGGGGAGGAGGGCGCGGGCCTACATGAGGTGGGTGCTGTCGGGAGTCCAGTCTGGCCGGTACTTGGCCCCCAGTTCTAGGGCCTTGTCCCGGAGCTCTGAGCGGAAGGGGTTCTGGAAGCCACTCAGCACCACCACCACACCCTCAAGAATCTTCCCCAGCTCCTGCGGGCCAGCTCGGGGTCCCCTGGGCTCGGTGCCTTCTCCTCTTGGCTTCCCTGGCACTGCCCCGCGTGCTGGGGCAGTGACTGAGGCGGTGGCTGGGGTTCGGGTGGGTGTTGTCACTGGGAAAAACAATGAGTAGATTCAGTCAGCACTGCTGGGACTAAACCTGAGCCCCCAGCCCCTCCTCCCCTAGAGTACAGGAATCCAGGCTCCTACGGAACGAGTGACCCAGTTTGCTCACATCTGGGTTTCTTGAGGGCAGATGGTGAGGGCTGAGATGACGGTTTGCTGGGGGTCTTCCTTTCTTCTTGGTTCAAATCAAACTTCCTCTTCCCTTTGGGGGACTCCTGAGGCTGAGAGGGTGAGATGACTTGAGGCCTCTAGCTTCTCGTCTCCTTCCCCACCCCACCAAGGTCTAATGATCTCACCTTGGAGGTGCTGCCTATTGCACTGGAGGCCGGAGAAGCTGAGGAGGTGGCACTAGAGGCCTGCAGTGTGGCAGCTGCATAGCTGGGTCCTGCTGGGTCACTGGCTGTGGCTACAGAGGGAGGAAGTGGATCCAGGATGAGAGGGCTGGGCCCTCAGACCCTTCAGCTCCTATCCACAGGACAGTGCTGTTCTCAAACCCAGCAGTGAGCCAGGAACCCAGCCCCCAGCCCCCTCCTCTCTCAGTCCCAGGAGCCCAGGCCCCCAGCCCCTCCTCCCTCAGTCCCAGGAGTCCAGGCCCCCAGCCCCTCCTCCCTCAGTCCCAGGAGCCCAGGCCCCCAGCCCCCCTCTCTCAGACCCAGGAGTCCAGGCCCCCAGCCCCTCGTCCCTCAGCCCCAGGCCCCCAGCCCCTCCTCCCTCAGACCGAGGAGTCCAGGCCCCCAGCCCCTCCTCCCTCAGTCCCAGGAGTCCAGGCCCCCAGCCCCTCCTCCCTCAGACCCAGGAGTCCAGGCCCCCAGCCCCTCCTCCCTCAGTCCCAGGAGTCCAGGCCCCCAGCCCCTCCTCCCTCAGACCCAGGGGTCTAGGTGCCAACCCTGTACTCAAATTTTCCATACTTACCAGTAGATATCTTATTTATCCGGCTGAAGAAGAGGGCCCCTGGTCTCAGGGAGCTGGCACCCTCATCCTCCTCCTTCACGCGGAACTGGCCGAGCTTGGTCACCTTCTAAGGTCCCACAAGGTCAGTGCAGTGGGTGGGCTGTTGGCGGGTGGGGATGAAGAGGCAGGGAGAAGGCTCTTGGGGGTGGCGGGCAGAGCTTACCTGGGGTGAGGCCTCTGCCTCATCTTTGTCTGGGGGGCTGTGAAACCGTACAAAGCTCAGGCCATAGGGGGAATCCTGGGAAAGGAAGGGTGGGAGTCAGGGAGTCTGGCCAAGGACCAAGGCCTGGCCCCAAGCCCCTCCCACTTTGAGAAACCGCTCTCTGGCTCTTTTCCTAGTCTAGGGAGGCGCCCAGATGATAATGATGACAATGTAACATCAAGCTGTATGGCACTGTAACTCTGGGTCACCATGGCTCTAACTAAGCCTTTCACACGCATTAGCTCTTTCCCCCTCTGCCAGCTGGATATAGAACCATAAGATGGGAGGAGCCTCGGTCCTTGGGTGACCAGCCAAACACCTCCCCAGAATAGTTTCATGGGTAAGGATACCTATACTGTGTGGTGTCATTACCACTTGGGTCTCATTACCGCAGCTTAGCATCCTAACTCACAGAAACCCTATAAGGATCAGAAAACTGAAGCCAGAAAGATGAAGTCACTTGCCCAAGGTCGCACAGCTAAGTGGCGCAGCCAGGTTTTGAACCCAGCATCTGACTCCACTCTCTCGATGTTAATGCCTAGGCCCACCCCCCTAACACGTCAATTGCCACTCCTCCGATTCCCCTCTGAGGTCCTGCACTCTCTCCAGGAAGCAAAGTCTCACATAAGGAGAGGCTCTCAAACCCGTTTCAGGGAATGCGGGAACCCAGCCTCCTCACTGTCCCAGCTGTCCAGTCCTCCCAGCCCTCTGCGACTCAATATGGGCCCCCAGCTCTCTCCTCGGCCAGGACCCTGTATCCCCAGCTCCCACCCTAGGTACCTTGCTGTAGGGCTGGCTGCAAACAATTTTGACACGGTCCCAGCGCTTCTCGGCTGCTCCCCGGACCAACTTGTCAGGCCCGAACATGCGAACGCGGTTGGGGTTTGAGCCACTGCGGCTCTCAGAAGGGGACATGAAAGACGAGGTGACCAGAAGGACCTGAGAAAAGGTACAGCGAATGAGAACCAGGGCTGGTTGGTTTAAATGACACATCCTAGGGGCTGGGAAGAGGGCAGGTGGCCCGAGCAGAGGTTAGGGAGTAACCAGGTCCAGCTCTGGCTGTGACCTGCCTCGAGGTCTCCAGACTCTTCTCTTATTTCTGGGCCTGTGGTCAGTCCTTCCCTGCCAGGCCCCAGGGAGATCCTTCTACACTCAGATCTGAATGATCCTTCTCTAAATTCTTCCACATCTGGCCATACAGACGGCTATGCAGCCTAAGGAACCCTCCCACAGAGAGGATTCTCGATATTCAAACACCTTTTGGAAACGCAAGGCTGAGTCCCAGGCAAAGCAACGGGAATTATCAGAGGCCAGGAATGAGAGAGCAGAATCCAAAGCAAAAATATAAAAATAAAATAAAAAATAAAAAGAATCCAAAGAGATGGCGGGGGCCTGTGCCAATTATTGAGTGTTTCTCTCAGCTCAATCCCTCTCTTCCACGTTCAGCGCTGGGATGCTGGGCCAGGCTGGACCTTTCCTTTTCTCCAGCTGCTCCTCACAGGCTGCCAACAGGGGGAGCCAGAGAGAGGCTGCAAGGCTGGAGGAGGGAGGAAGGATGGGCTCCTTTTTGCAGATCTGGTGAGCATCACCCCAGGTCCGCCTCCGCCACTGCTTCTGTAGTTCCTTCTCTGTAGCGGCCAATCAATCCAGTCTGCAGCGTACTAACACTTGCAGAACGGGCCTCGTCCAGCCTCTCTCAGGGACATGAGTGTCAGCTGGTGAGCACCCCCCGACCTGAGGGCGATTTTCAACTCTATGGAACCCCATCTCCAAGCTTCTAAACATCTGCATTTCAATAATTTCAACTTTTTCCTTTTGTTCCCCCAACCCCCAGGGGTGGTGGCTGCTCCCTGCACTCACTTCATCATACCTTAGTCTTCTTGCCTCTTCAGTTCAATGCCTAGTTATTAATTCTTTCTGTTAAATTTTCTGGTGTGGTTTCAGTCTCCTAGCAAGACCCTGACTGATACAGCAGGTGGCACTGATGTGGTGTGTGCTCTGGTGCTGGCCCTGGGTAGCACATGATTTTAAAGATCCCAAGGAGTGGTGACGGGGGGCACAGAAGACCACGCCTGGGCTCCAAGCAAGAACAGTATATCAGAGACCATCACCAAATCACACAGAGCTGGGCCCCTCCTCTGTGGGTAAATTAGGGGAAAACGTGACTTGGGGAGAGTCAGTGGGAGGCCTCAGCTCGGAACACAGCAGAGAGATGAAAAATCCTCTCTGGAGAACTCCAAATCATGAGTCTGTACTCTCAAGGATTTGCAGCAAAAATTCATACTAGCTATCTGCACAGAAAAACCCAAGCTGAACATTTTAAGCGGTCCCATGTATCCAGTGTCATCTGACATCTTCTTTGGAGGAATGTACCTCAAACCCCCAAGATTTCTCACAGATACATTCTCAAAGCATAGAAGTTAACCATTAGAAACACACACACACACACACACACACACACACACACACACACACACACACACACACACACACCATGAGGCATGAGGAAACAGGCTACCATATTTAGGGTCGGCAGAAACCACAAACTGCAGACTCAGACCCACAAAGTCTACATGTATTGAAAATATCTAACACACAATATAAAGTATTTTTAATGGTTTAAAGAAGTAAATGGAGGGCCGGCCGAGTGGCGCAGTGGTCAAGCGTTGGGTTGGGAAGCCAGCGGCCCCGGTTCAGTCCCACATATGAGGGCCAGTGACACTGCCCTCAAAAAACAAACAAACAAACAAACAAAAGAAGTAAATGGAGATGCTGAAAGTATAATGAAGGAACAAATGACAATTAAAATTGACCACAGGTAGTTTTGAACAAGAGTGGGAGAGCTGTGCATCCAACACTAAGAGATGAACCATGATTGGTTGAAGTGATGCAATTCCCTCTGCCAATAGCTGGTCCAAGGACGTGCGCATGACCCAGTTCTGGCCAATGTGATATTAAGAGGGAGGCCACTGGGGGCCTGTGGGAAAGATCTGCCTTTCTCTTTAAAGAGACAGAGGATAAGCATTATTTACAACAGCCAGGATATGGAAGCAATCTAAGTGCCCATCAGTAGGCAGCTGGATAAGATGTGGTACATAATACAGTGGAATGTTACTAGGCCATAAAAAGAATGAAATCTTACTACTTGTGACAACATGGACGGACCTAGAGGGTATTATGCTAAGTGAAATAAGTCACACAGAGAAAGACAAATACCATATGATCTCATTTAAATGTGTAATGTAAACAAAATTAATGAACAAACCAAACAGAAACAAACTCGTAGATACAGAGAACAAAGTGATGGTTGCCAGGTGGTAGGGCAGTTGGAGGCACGGGTGAAAAGGCAAAGGGATTAAGAAGTACAAATTGGTAGTTACAAAACAGTCATGTGGATGTAAAGTACAGCATAGGGAATACATTCAATGATATTATAGTAACTATGTTTAGTGCCAGGTGGGTGCTAGACTAATCAGGGGGATCACTTCATAAATTATATAAATGTCAAACCACTATGCCGTATACCTGAAATTAATATAAAATAATGTTGGATGTCAACTGTAATTGAAAAAAAATGTTTAATTAAAAATAAAACAGAGAAATAGAGGATGGAAGAATGTCACTGAATTTGTGCCATTCCGTTTTTCCAAGTCCTGCTTTGGATGCTATGTGATGGATGGAGCAGAAGCAATCATCTTGTAGCTGTGAGGACAAGTCCAAAAGAATCACAAGGTGCCAACCAAGCACCCTGACCTTGTTAAGCTTCCAGATCAACTCTGGGTCTGCCTAATGCTAGACTTTCCTCCTAAGGAAACAATAAATAAATAGTCTTACGCAGGGCCGGCCGAGCGTCGCATTGGTTAGGAGTTGGCTTGGGACACCAGCTCTGAGCAGCAGGGCCCCTGTTCGGATCCCACATGAGGCCCAGTGACACTGCCCTCTACAGCTAAGGTGGTGAACAACAGCTTGACGTAGAGCTGGGCTGCCGTGAGTCGCATAGGCTGCAGTGGGGCTGGCCGGCAGCTGGTGTGCGCTTTCGTGAGCCACTGTGAGCGGCTGTCCAATGGTCGGCGAGCGACTGCCTCAACCGGGAAGAGCGCAATGATAATACCAACATGGGCCAGGAACTAGACTGAAGAACAAAAGGACAGCAATTTATCTGTTCACCTTCCCCAATTCCCCAACTCTGTTCCCCTACCCCAATTCCCCAATAAAATATTAAAAAATAATAATAATAATAATAATAATAATAATAATAGTCTTGGGCCAGCCAAGTGGCGCATTGGTTAGGAGTTGACTTAAGACACCGGCTCTGAGCAGCAGGGCCCAGGTTCGGATCCCACATATGAGGGCCAGTGACGCTGCCCTCTACAGCTAAGATGGTGAACAACAGCTTCACCTGGAACTCGACTCCTGTGAGTCCCTGGGACGGCATAGCTGCATCCCCTGCTGCAATGGGCTGCCATAGGCTACAGTGAGTGACCGGCAGCCAGTGTGAGTGGCTGGCAGCCAGTGTGAGCTATGAAGAGCCGCGGTGAGCGACCATCCAGAGGCCGGCGACCGATCTGCCTCACCCGAGAAGAGCACAATGATGATACCAACATGGGCCAGTGAAGCAATGTCCTCCACAACTAGACTGAAGAACAAAAGGACAGCAACTTGTCTGTTCCCATTCCCCAGTTCCCCAATAAAATCTTAAAAAAAAAGTCTTACAGAGTAAGCCAAGTTTAGTTGGGTGTATTGTTTTACTTAATCTCTTTCTAACTGAAGTGCTATGAAATTAGAAAACAAAAGCCTTTTGCTGAGAAAAAACATAGACTGTAACTATATGTCTCTCTGTGCTGAGCTCTGATTATGAAAAGGAAACAGCAAAGACAAAGAAAATTATTCAGAAGGGAAGCCATCTCTATGGCCTAAACTATAATGGTTTATAAAAGGCCTGATTTTGAGCTGATAGAGGAACTGAATTTATCTAGTGACTAAAATGAAGGGGCAATGGAAACTGCTGCTACCCATACTAAGAGGTTGACTTCTCCTGACTACTTTTCTCCCTTTCGCTGTAAAGAGAAAACAACTAGTTATCAGACTGTTTTTATTATCCAACACCATCAGTAAGGTTCCAGGATTAAACCTTTACTCTCCAGAGTGTGCTAACCTCAAAAACTTATGAATTTCCTTTGTAGAATTTGAAGGGGGGCAAAAAAGAACATGTTGATTTTGTAGAAATTGATTTTACCTATAACAATACGTGCCTTGTGCTTGATCTGTACAGTAGGTCCTTGAATAATGTTTCTTTATAACATTGATGAAAGGCCTTAGGAATTCAACTCTTGTTGATATCAATTAGCCTGTGGTAAAACTGGTTTCATTGTAATGTAATTTCACTTAAAGTTGCAGAACCTATTGGCTAGTTAAGTGAGCCCTTACTGTATAAGTGACATCAAGGTTGACCAGCCCTACTCTGTCCTTTTTCCTTTTCTTTCTTGGTTCTCCCAGCCCTACCTAGTCTCTGGGGGGAAGCCAAACATTATAAGCTCCAGAGTCTTTAATTCAGTCTTGGCTAAAAATTATAACAAAAATCCGAGACTCCAGTGGAAATTTAATTAAAAACCTTAAAAGAATGGGAGACTATTGCCATAGACGTTTTTAGACTTTGAAAAGATAAAGCCCTAAGCTAGCTATTCCATCTTGCTGGATGGATAAGAGGGTGAATAATAAACATTCACCTATCAGATATGATAAAATTTTTAGCTAAAAACATACTCATTCTGTTTTCATCATTATAAGGTGGAATTTTGACCTAAACCTGTTTGCCAGAAAAAGATAATTTTTTAAAAATAGTCTCCCAAACTGTTGACTTTGTTTAAATAGCTAAACAAGGAGGCCATTAGACTGGATGACTCTAGTGGTTTACGTAGCCTAATAAACAAACTATAATCTAAGCTGGTGCACTCAAATCTCAGAACATGAAATGTAAGAACTAGTCATAAACAGCCAATTAAATTTCTTGACTCTGATAAAATGAAAATCAAGAACAACTACCATAACAGCTAAATAACTAGATTTCCCGAAAAAGGCAACCATTTAAGATACAGCCAATTATATAATTGCTTTGCTTTGCTTCTGTGTCTCCTCTATAAAAAACAACAACAAAAAAAAACCCTGCCCTAGCCCACCCACAGAGCGCCCCTAATCATTTTGTTTTGGCTGCCCGATTCAAATAATTTGCTCAAATCAACTCTTCAAAATTTAATATGCCTCAGTTTACCTTTTTATAACCTACATAACCTTGAGAATAAGAATGTATGTTAGGAGTGGATGGGTGGTTCAGTTGGTTAGAGCGCGAGCTCTGAGCAACAGGATTGCCAGTTTGATTTCCAGATGGGCCAGTGAGCTGCACCCTCCACAACTAGATTGAAGACAACTTGAGCTGAGCTGCTGCTGAGCTTCCAGTGGGCAGCTGGATGGCTCAGTTGGTTAGTGTGCTCTTAACAAGAGGGTTGCCGGTTCTGTTCCTGCATTGGATATGGGCCGTGCTCCCCACAAGATTGAATATGGCAACTGGAATTGGAGCTGAGCTGCACCCTCCATAACTAAGATTGAAGGACAACAACTTGACTTGGAGCTGATGGGTCCTGGAAAAAACACACTGTTCCCCAATAAAGTTTAAAAAAAAAGAAAAGGTAATGTTTTTTAAAAAAAAGAAAGAATGTATGTTAAAGGAAAACCGTTTGTTAAAATGTACTTTGTAAAGCAGAAAAAGCACTTGCTAAAATTCAACACACATTCATGAAAAATAGCTTTCAACAAAGTAGGTTTAGAAAAGAATGTCCTCATCCTGACAAAGGGCATCTATAAACAAATCTATAGCTGACGCTGTATTTAATGGTGGGAGACTCAACACTTTCTCCCTAAGATCAGGTACAAGACCAGGATGTCCACTCTCATCACTTCTATTTAACATTGTATTAGGGATACCAGTCAGTGTGATAAGATGAGAAAAAGAAAAAGAAAAAAAGCATAAAGATTGGAAAGGAGGAAAACTGTCTTTATTCACAGCAATAGGATTTTCTGTGTAGAAAATCTCAAGGGATCTACACAAATCCCAAGGGATTCTCCAACAAAAATTAATAAGTGACTTTATCAAGGTAACAAGATACAACATCAACATAAAAAAGTCAATTGTATTTTATTATGCTATTAACAACTAGAAAATGAAATTTTTAAAAATATCATTAAAATAACATCAATAATTTAGGCAAGGATCAACAGATGCTAAAACTAGCGAATGCAAGTCTGAGACATAACCAAATATTTACATAAAGTATTTCCCCACCTGATACTTATTCATTACAACGGGCAAAACTGTAATGCTACAGTGGAGACACCTGGACCATACAACCTTAACCACATGCTCCAAGTTAACATCGTTGGTAATACAAGTCAACAGCAAGTGCCTCATGATCTGAGGCACTGAGAACAACACATCACTTCTGTGGTATTCTGGACTAAGACGTACAACCTAATTTTAATCATGAAGAAACATCAGGCATTTTGTACAGTGATTTTTACAAAATCCCCTGACCTCTACTCTTCAAAAATGTCATCCCTTGACCTCTACTCTTCAAAAATCTCACTGGCATGAAATCCAAAGATAGTCACAGGAACTGTTCCCATTAAAAGGAAACCAAAGGGCCGGCCGAGTGGCTCAGTTAGTTAAGAGCTCTCTCAAGAGAGCAAGCTGAGCTCTGAGCAACAGCTGTTCGATGCCCAGCCTAAGCAGAGCTGCCAACACGTGACAGGATGGCTCAGCTAAAAAAAAGAAAAGAGAAAAAAAAAAAAAGGAAACCAAGATGTGACTAGTCAATGCAATGTATGATTCTAAATTTTCTTTTGCTATAAAGAACATTATTGGGGGTGGCCAAGTGGCATGGTGGTTAACAGCTGGCTTGAGATGCCAGCGGCCCCGGTTTGGATCCCACATATACGGGCCAGTGATATCGCCCTCTAAAAAAAAAAGAACATTATTGGGACAATGATGGAAACCCGAATAAGGTCTGAGGTCAGAAGACAGAATACTACATCAATTCCTAATTTTGATAACGGTACTGAGATTAAGCAAGAAAATGTCTTGGTTTTAACAAAATATCCACTGGATTGGGATAAAGGGATAAAGGGACATCATGTATGCAACTTACTTTCAGTTCAATAAAAAAAATATTCACAGTTGGGCTGGCCGAGTGATATGTTAAGAGCTGGCTTGGGATGCCTGCGACCCCGGTTCGGATCCCACATACGAGGGCCAGTGACACTGCCCTCTACAGCTAAGATGCTGGCAATAGCTCTACCTGGAGCTGGGATGCGTGAGTCCCGGCAACGGGTGTAGGCTGCAGCCCCTGCTGCAGTGGGCTGCCATAAGCTACAGTGAGTGGCCGGAAGCCACCATGAGCGGCTAACAGCTGGTGGGAGCTGCCAAGAGCCACTGTGAGAGGCCTCCAGAGGCCTATGACCGATCTATTTCACCCAGGAAGAGTGCAATGATAATACCAACATGGGCCAGTGAAGCAACATCCTCCACAACTAGACTGAAGAACAAAAGGACAGTAACTTGTCTGTTCCCCTCCCCCAATTCCCCAATTTAAAAAATCTTAAAAAAAATAGATATATATATATTCACAGTAGTCCCCCTTATTTGCGGGGGATACATTCCAAGACCCCTCCCTCACCAGTAGGTGCCTGAAAACTTGGATAGTACCTTTAGCCACAATAAGAGGTTAACAATAACTACTAATAAAATAGAACATTATAACAATATACTGTAACAAAATTTATGTGGACTTCCGGTAAAATGGCGCAATAAACAGACGCAGTGCTAACTGCCTCCCAGGATCACACTAAAATTACAAACAAATTATACAGCATTCAACCCTGGAGGTCCCCAGAACACGAGATGAACAGAACCACTAAACGAAGAACTTAAAAAGGAGGCCACATCTGGTCTGGTAGGACGGGCAGAGACGAGAGAGGGCGAGCCCCGTGAGGAAAGCCCCAGCCGTGGGAAGCTTGTCTGGTTGGGGGAGAGACCCTCCGGCCGCACTCCAAGCTCACCAGCCTAGAGTTCCTTTGCCGGAAAGAGGAGTTCTAATATAGCCGGCAGTAAATTAGTGAGGACTCTCTTTGCTCAGCTCGGTGAGGCTAAGAGTGGCTGGAGAATCAGTGGGGCCGGCGCCCGGGCTTGCTCGCCGGTGAGCACTTATCTGGTTCCTCGTGGAGGGAGTGGCTGTGTGAGCTGGGCCGGGAGACTGCGGGGACGGACTGAATTGAGCACCTTTGGTGCAAAGGCTGGAGGTTTTTGGACTATTATTCCCGTGGTGTGGAGCCTGCACGCGAGTGGTGTAGGGAGGACGCCATTTTGTCGGGCTTGGGCCCTCCCACGGAGGATCAGGTCCGAGACCTCATTGGTCTGGTGGAATTGGCGCAGAAGTGTGTGTGTGCGTGCACTCGAGTCTGCGGCTTTGAATCCCCACCCTCTGCCCGGCTTATACTGCGTTGCCAGGGAAACGCTGGGTGGGTGCCCTCCGGCTCCAACAGGCTGCACACTGAGACCCAGGAGTGCGCAAGCCGCCTTGGGTCCCCGCACTCCGCACTGCGCTAGCAGAGTTGCTGGGCTGGTGATTGGTTGTCGGGCTGCTCAGCCTGATCTGCAAGTGGCTGATTGGGACAGGCTGAGACTGGGAGTTTTCCTGGGAGTGCTGGGCCATGAGCTGTGTGCCTGCGGGATCCAGCCAAGGTCTCCTGGTGATCTATCTAATACATCGAAGCAATCCCAGAGCGACAGCCAGAATGGGAAACAAAGAAACATGTCACAAGTAAAAGATCAGAAGAAACCTCTAGAAATGGAACTAAATGAAACAGAGGGAGCCAACCTTTCAGAGACAGAGTTTAGAACACTGATGATAAGAATGTTTAAGGAGCTTAGCGAGGACATAAAGAAGGATAGGGAAACCATAAAAAACAACCTGTTAGAACTAAAGAATACAACAACTGAAATGAAGAACACACTCGAAGGAATCACCAGTAGAGTAGATGAAGCAGAGGAGCGGATCAGTGATTTGGAAGACAAAATAGCAGAAATCACCCAGTTGGCACAGCAAAAAGACCAAAGAATAAAAAACAATGAAAATAGTTTAAGAGCCCTATGGGACAAGGTGAAACACAACCACCTTCAACTCATAGGAATACCAGAAGGAGAAGAGAAGAAGCAAGGGGTCAAGAATGTATTTGAAAAAATAATGACTGAAAACTTCCCTACCCTGGTGAAGGAAATCAACATACATGCCCAGGAAGTGCAGAGGGTTCCAAACAAGCTGAACCCAAACAGGTCCACACCAAGACACATCATAGTTAAAATGGCAAAGATTAATGACAGAGACAGAATCCTAGAGGCTGCAAGAAAAAGACAGCAGGTTACATACAAAGGAACTCCTGTTAGACTAGCATCTGACTTGTCTATAGAAATGCTGCAGGCCAGAAGGGAGTGGCAGGTGATACTCAAAGTGACACAAAATAAAGGCCTACAACCAAGATTGCTCTACCCAGCACGGCTATCACTTAAAATTGAAGGAGAAATAAAGAGTTTCTCAGAAAAGAATAAGCTTAAGGAATTCATTACCACCAAGCCAGCATTGCAAGAAATGTTAAAAGGGCTTTTTTAAACAAAAGAAAGGGGTAAACAAGCTAACCCAGGGAGACCAGGAATACAAATAACAAAATGGCACCTATCAATAATCATTTTAAATGTGAATGGGCTAAATGATGCAATCAAAAGACAGAGAGTGGCCGAGTGGATAAGAAAATAGGACACATGTATATGTTGTTTACAGATGGAATAAGGTATTTCATGCAAATGGAAATGAGAAAAAAAAAAAAAGCTGGAGTACCAATACTTATTTTGGACAAAATAGACTTTAAAATGACTACAATAAAAGACAAAGAAGGGCACTATAACCCTAATAAACATCTATGCACCCAACATAGGAACTCCTAATTACATACAACAGATTTTAACACACATAAAGACAGAGATCAACAGTAACACTATCATAGTAGGGGACTTCAACACCATTGTCACCAATGGACAGACCCTCTAGACAGAAAATCAACACAGAAAGAGTTTATATAAAGGAAAAACTGATGGTTGTTGGCTGGGAGGGAGTAGGGAAGAGGAAGAGGGAGAGGGGGAAGGTTTTGGACAATGTAGAAGGGACTACAATGTTGCTGCAGGGAGATGGGGGCAGTTCTGGGAATGTAATAGATAATGTTGTGAAGAGACTATTATGTTGTGTGAAATAAGTAAGTCAGAGAAGGACAGGTACCATGTGATCTCACTTGTGTGTGGAGTCTGAAGAGCTGAGTGAACGATCAAAGTAAACAGACTCATAGATGTAGAGGAAAAACTGAGGGTGGCTAGCTGGAAGCGGGGTGGGGATGGGGGGAAAGGGAAGGGATTAGACAGCATAAATAGACAACTACAATATTGCCACAGGGATATGAAACACAGTTCGGGGAATATAATAATGTTGTAAAAGTTTTGTGGCATGTCAGATAGTCACATGTCTTGTTAGGGAGACCACTTCATGGATGGAGTAGAGGCTTGATCACTGCTGGTATACCTGAAGCTGATGTTGTATAGTGTTATATGCCAACTGTAACTGAATATGTGGATGGTCACAGGATGTGGAGTATACTGTGGAGGGGAATCAGGGGAGTTGTGATAGATATGTATGATATGGGCGGGGAGTGGGGTGGCGAACTGGGGGAGGGGGATTATCACTTTGGGGGGTAAAGAGTATAACTATTGCATTGTGTTGTACACCTGAAACTAATAAAAATAAATAAATAAATAAATAAATAAATAAATAATTATGTGAATGGCTTTGGGGCTGTTATTAAGTAAAATAAAGGTTACCTGAACATAGCACTGTGATACCATGACAACTGATAACCAAGATGGCTAACAGGCAGGCAGCATATTCAGTGTGGAGACGCTGGACAGAGGGATGATTCATGTTCCGTGCAGGACGTCTCAAGATTTCATCAAGATACTCAGAATGGCTCAAAATTTAAAACTTACAAGTTGTTTGGAATTTTCCATTTAATATTTTTGGACTGCAGTTGATTGTGGGTAACTGGAACCTCAGAAAGTGAAACAGGGTAAGTGGTGACTACTGTACAGATGTGTGAATCTGATTGCAGATACATATGTCGGAATCATTTGTACTACTTTTGCAACTTTTCTGTAGGTCTGAAAGTTGTTGACAAGCTGGTTTTATAATTTATATGGGAATAAAAGCAAAGGATCTAGAATAGCCAAGAAAATCTTCAGGACAAAATTGGAAGTCCAACACAATCTGTTTTCAATATTTATTATTAGACAGTGTGGTATTGGCATAAAGATAAACATACCTATCAATGGAACAGAATGGAGGACAGAAAGAAATTCACACATATATGGTCAATTAATTTTCAACAAAAGACTCTAAGCAATTCAATTGGAAAAGTCTTTTTAAAAAGAGAGTATTTTCAGGGCCAGCCGCCTGGCTCAGTTGGCTAAGAGTGTGAGCTCTGCACAACAGGGTTGCCGGTTCGATTCCCACATGGGCCAGTGCACTGCGTCTGAGCTGAGCTGCTGCTGAGCTGCCAATAGGTGGCAGGATGGCTCAGCTGGTGAGAGCATGTGCTCTTAACAACAGGGTTGCCAGTTCGCCTCCCTTCCCCCTGCAACTAAGATTGAAAGAGGCGACTGGACTTACAGCTGAGCTTGCAATCTCCACAACAACTTGACTTGGAGCTAATGGGTCTTGGGAAAAACACAATGCTCCCCTTCCCCAATTTCCCAACACTGTTCCCTTCCCCAATTCCCCTAATAAAATCTTTGGGGGAAAAAATAAAAATAAAGAGTATTTTCAACAAACATAAAAATCCAACAGGAAGAAATGAAGCCTGTCCCCTACATCACACAATATACAAAAATTCATTTGCAACAAAGCAGAGATTTAAGTGTAAAAGCTAAAATTATAAAGGTTCTAGAAGAAAACACAAGAGCTGGTGGAAGGCAGAATAATGCCCTCCTCCCAAAGATGCCCACATTCTAATCCCTGGAACCTGTGAATATGGCAAAAGGGACTTTGCAGATGCAATTAAGTTAAGGGTCTTGAAATAGGGAGGTCACTCTGGATGATCCAAAGGGGTCCAGAGTAATTACATGGGACTTTTTAAGAAAGAGGGAGGCAGAGGAGTCAGAATCAGAGGAGAGATGAAGAAGCAGATGTTAAGTAATGTGACCGCTGGCTTTGAAGATGGAGGAAGGGGCCATACACCAAGAAAGGCCTCTGAAAGCTGGAATAGGTAAGGACATGCGTTTCCCCTGGAGCCCCCAGAAGGAATGCAGCCCTGCCAACACCGTGATTTTAGCCCAGGGAGAGAGTGTTTAGACTTCTGACTTCCAGAACTTTAATAAATTTGTGTTGGTTTTTTCAATTCTAGTAATATGTTACAGCAGTGACAACAAATACAGGGACTCTCATTACTTTGGGACAAATATCTCTTACATGACACAAAAGGTAACTAAGCATTAAAAAAAACCAACCTTGATAGATTGGACTTTTATCAGCTTCTGCTCATCAAGAGTCACTGGTAAGATAATGAAAAGGCAAGTCATAGACTAGGGAAAATCTGCAACACACATATCTGAAAAAAAGAGACTGAAAAATATACGTGACTAATGCCCATGATAAAAAGACAGACAACCTAATAAAAAAATAAGCAAAAGACTCAAATAGACACTTCATAAAATAAGACAAACGAATGACTAATAAGTACATGAAAGGTTACACGATGTCATAACTTGTCGGGAAAATGCATATTAAAGCCAAAATAAAATACCACAACACGCCATCTGAATGCTGAAATTTTAAAAATTAAAAAGGCTGTATCAAGTATAAGTAAGGAGGTGAAGCAACAAGCACGCTCCTATACTGCTAAAGGGACTGTAAAATGGTACAACCACTGTAGAAAACTGTCCATTTCTAATAAGGTTCATTATTAGGTTAAAACATATACCCACCCTAAGACCCTACCATTCCACTCTTAGGTATTTAACCAAAAGAAATCTCCACACAGAAGCTTGTGTAAGATAAGAACGTTACAGCAGCTATATTCAAAATAGTCAAAAAGTGGCAACAGCTCAGACACCCATCAACAAAATAGAAAAACAAACTGTGGTGGGTGCTTACCGTGCAAACGACTGAGCAATGAAGTGGAACAGACCATTGACATGGTCACAAGGAAGAACCTCCCAAAACAGAACGTTGAGTGAAAGAAGTCAGCCACAAAAAAAGGACATACTGTAAGATCCCATTTACAGTCAATTGTAAGACAGGTAAAACTAGTCTATGACAGAAAGGAAATCAGAGGGTGCCTGCACTGGAGGGAAACATGACTGCAAAGGAACAGGTGGGGACTTGCAGGGGTGCTGACAGTGCTCTATGTCTTGATTTGGGGGACCAAGGCACAAGGTCAAAGACTCTTTGACCTGTACATTAAGATCTGTGCATTTTATTGTACGCAAAATATACCTCAATTAAAAACAATCTGTCATTACAAGCAAAAAAACGTATCTTGTAGAAAACTGGTCTGTTCACTTAAAATGGTAAACTTTGTCACAGTAGGTTTTTTTTTTTTTTTTTTTGAGGGCAGTGTTACTGGCCCTCACATGTGGGACCCGAACTGGGGCCGCCGGCTTCCCAAGCCAGCGCCCAACCTCTGCGCCACTGGGCCGGCCCCAGTAGGTTTATTTTTACCCAAAGACATTTCATTGATTAACTAGCTGGCTAACTATGAACTCACTAATCCAGGTGAAATGAATTCAACTAGTAAAAAAAAAATGGATTGTGCTGACTTTTTAAATATTTGGAATAGAGCAAAAAAAGCATCCCTTCCTGTAAACGTTTGTTGAAAATAGAATATTTAGGCTGGCCGAGTGACTCAGTTAATTAAAAGCGCAAGCTCTAAGGGCCGGCCGAGTGGCGCGGTGGATAAGCGCTGGCTTTGGAAGCCAGTGGCCCCGGTTTGGTCCCACATATGAGGGCCAATGACACTGCCCTCAAAAAAAAAAAAAAAAAAAGCACAAGCTCTGAGAAACAGGGTCACCAGTTCGAGCCCCACATGGGCCAATGAGCTGCACCCTAGCTGATCTGCCAACAGGTGGCAGGATGGCTCAGCTGGTGAGAGCACATGCTCCTAACAACAAGGTTGCCGGTTTGACTCCCATATGGGACAGTGGGTGACACCTACCCGCAACTAAGATTGAACACAGCACCTTGAGCTGAGTAGCCATGAGCTGCCGATAGGTGGCCGGATGGTGACTGGACTTGGAGCTGAGCTAGCTGTGCCCTCCATAACTAAGACTGAAGGACAACAACTTGGCTGTTCCCCTTCCCCAACTCCCCAATAAAATCTTAAAACAAACAAATAGAATGTCTAACAGAGGCATCCCACACAGTGCAGAATCTCAACTTGCCAGAACATCTGGGAGAGCCTCTGGGACAAATATCTCTTAAAAAGTGGTTTTGCTGGCCGGCCGAATGACTCAGTTGGTTAAGAGCTCGCTCAAGAGTGCAAGCTGAGCTCTGAGCAACAGCAATTCGAGGCCAGCCCGAGCTGAGTTGCCGTTGAGCTGCCAACAGGTGGCAGGATGGCTCAGCTTTAAAAAAAAAAAAAAAAAAGTGGTTTTGCTCCCAAGCAGGGCGTGAATCCTAGAAAATGCTCACAGTGGAATACGATTCAGCAATAAAATGGAGCCAGCCTCTGGTTGTTTACACAACCACACGGCAAACTCGGTCTCTTTCCAGCCATGCACAGTTTATCACCTGTGTCCTCTGTACACGGGGCTTCTCCAGAGGGCAGTGTGACTCATCCCCACCCTGCTTGGCACCCAGGAGGCTGGGGAGAAGTGGTGATGGGACATCTGGGGCAGGGATCAGCCTGGGGCCCATCGCAAGGCCCTGCTTACCTCGTAGTCTTGCTCCCCGGCCCCTCCGGCCGAGCTGCCCACCAGCACCTCCACGAAGGCCGAGCCGTCATTCCCGATGTCCACGCTGTGTATCTGCTCCTCCTTTTCCAACTGCAGGAGAGGGAAAGCCCACTGTGAGTGCCTGCTCTGCCCCTGGGCTCACTGCGGGACTGAGGGAGTGGAATGGGCCCCATTGGAGCTGCCATGTCTCCCTGCAATGGTAAGTCTGTGACAGCAGGGGCCAGAGCTGTGTGGTGCCACTGTGTCCACTGCACACTGTACAGCGCACAGAGTCAGAGCTCAAAAAATACTCACTGAATGCCTAAACCCCCACATGGCTTCCCCGACTCCTCCAGACTCTGCGAGATCAGCTTATAACCCGCGGCCATGCAGCACTCCTTGGTAGCATCTGCCAGTTATCCACCTCCAAACGCATAGGACTCGGAGGAAATTCCCTGAGGGTAGGGGCCTGGTCTGGTTTTGCTCACCACTGCTTCCTGGGTTCGAATCCCAGCTCTGCTATATGAATTCTAATCTTTTAGAAGCTCAGTTTCCTCATCTGTAAAATGGGGATGATCACTATATCTAGAATTATACACATAAATACTATGGCCACAGGGCTGGTGTGTAATAGGCACTCTACTGCTGTCAGTCAGGAGGCATTATCAGTCGATGCTCGATAATTTGTCAATAGAAGGAAAGGGCTACCTGTAGCAAGGCTTCCCCCAAAGGACCTGCCACCTCCTTCTGAGAGTTAAGGGTACAGAAAGCTATGTGGGGGTGAAAGGCAGTTAGAAATGGCTGAGGCAAGTCTCCTTCTTCCTAGTTTGGGGATTCTATATTTGGATCCAAGAATGACAAGTTATTTCAGCCCTCAAAGGTATACCCAGTTTACCTCCTACACTGCCCTCACCCCTAGGATCATCTGATGCTCTGATCTGCCCTATCACCTCCCAGTCAGGAGGTCCCCCCAACATCGCCTGCACACGGCTGCACACAGGAGCACCCCTAAATGGGAGGAAGAAACCTGGACTTGGGGTGAGGGAAGCCTGGGTTCAAACCCAGTCCTGCCATTTCCAAGCGTGCAAACCTGGGTGACATACAACCTCTCTGAGTGACAGCTTCCTCACATGTAAAAGGGGAGCACCGTCATAATAACCCTTCTGAAGAGAGTTCAGATGACACAGATAATAACAACCACAAAAGAGGCAGCGAACATTTACTTGTTCATAATGTGCCAGACCCGGGATGCACGCATTTTCTCTCCTCCCAACAGCTCTGCAAGGCAGGGGCTATTAATAGCTCCTTCTTATACCAGAGCAAACGAGGCAGGAAGCGGTTATGTAACTTCTCTAGGTCACACAGCTGGTGAGCGGCAGAGCTGGGACTGGAGCCCAGGCAAGCTGGCTAGGGTCCACGCGTGTTCCTCCGCCACCTCACGGGTGTGCTGGAGAGAGAGGCAGTGCTGAGATCTTTCCCAAGGCTGAGCCAGCTGGCCTCTTGACTCTGTCTCCACCGCTGCTCCCAGCTCTCCACATCTGAGCCCTGCACCAGAAACTGCCCAGGTACACAAGAAGCCCCAGTGTGACTTCTCAGCTCCCTGCCTGCCACATTTAATGGCACGCCTCCAGCCACTCCAGCCTTCCCTCTGTCCTGAGAACAGGCCAGCTCCTTCCGACCTCAGGGCCTTTGCACCTGTCATCCCCCAGCCTCAACCACTCCACCCCAAACCTTCCCGTGGCTGGCTCCTTCCATCCTTTAGGTCTCTGCTCAGATGTCACCTCTTCAAACCAACCAAAGTAGCCTCCCTCACTTCCCACCAGGTGCTACTCTCTATTCCCTAACCCTGCTTTCTTTTTCTTCATCATCACCACTTGATATCATATAGTTATTATTATTATTTTTTTTTTGAGGGCAGTGTCACTGGCCCTCATATGTGGGACCTGAACCGGGGCCGCTGGCTTCCCAAGCCAGCGCTTAACCACCGCGCCACTCGGGCGGCCCTATAGTTATTACTTTTAATTTGTGTTTGTCTAGCATCTGTCTCCCTGACCAGACTTTTAAGCTCCATGAAGGCAGGGACAATATGAGTCACTCCCTACTGTGTCCCTGATGCCAAGAACAGTGTCTAGTCCTTCCCAGCTTTGCTTGCTTATTGCTGTGTGATCCTGGAGCAAATGGTTTCATCTCACCCCTTGAGCCTAAGTTTACTAACGTATAAAATGGGGACAGGGGCCGGCCAAGTGGCGCGGTGGTTAAGCGCTGGCTTGGGAAGCCAGCGGCCCCGGTTCGGGTCCCACATATGAGGGTCAGTGACACTGCCCTCAAAAAAAAAAAAAGAAACAAAAAACCAAAACTTTAAAATGGGGACAGTAACAACTTCTACCTCACAGAGTTGCTGTGACAATTCAAATGAGGAATACCTATGAAGAAGGCCCTTTGAGCCGGCCGAGTGGCGCAGTGGTTAAGAGCTGGCTTGGGACGCCAGCAGCCCCAGTTCGGATCCCACATATGAGGGCCAGTGACACTGCCCTCAAAAAAAAAAAAAAGAAAGAAGGCCCTTTGAATAGTGCCTGCCATAGAGCAGACACGCCATAAATGTGAGCTGATACTATTATCACAGGAGGTCTTCAATACATTCCTGATGGACTGATGGGCAGATGGATCGGAAGCCCCAGTGATCATTTGCCAAAGGAACAAACACTGAGTTACAACTCTTGAGTCTGCCCTCCCTACACAAGTGGCTTTGAGGAGTCACTTGCCTCAGTGTCCCCATCTGTCACAAAAGGGTTGTCAAAGCTAAGATTTTCAGATTCTCACTGAGTGCCAGGTGCTTGGTATATTAGTTTCCTGCTGCTGCTGTACCAAATTATCACAAACTCCCTAGCTAAAAACAACATACCTCATAGACCTGGAGGTCAGAAGTCTGAAATCTGGTCACCGACCTAAAATCAAAGTGTCAGCAGGGCTGCATTCCTTCTGGAGCTCCAGGGGAGCATCTGTTTCCTTGCCCTGTTTCCAGAGGCTGCCTGCATTCCTTGGCTCATAGTCCCTCCCTCCACCTTGAAAACCAGCGATGGTGGAAGGGAGTCAAAGGAATTGTAATAGATATGTATGATATGGGGGGTGAGTGGGGTGGCGAATTGGGGGAGGGGGTTGTCACTTTGAGGGGTAAAAAGTATAACTATTGCACTGTGTTGTACACCTCAAACTAATTTTTAAAAAATGTTTATTTCACAATAAAAGAATTTAAAAAAAAAGATATTTATAAGAAAAAAAAATCTCATTTGCATTTCCCCTCATCTGTGTGTATGCATAGGGAGCAGAGGGGAAATGTCGCTTCAAGTAAAAGCAACCTCAGTATAAGTTAAAAAAAAAAAAAGATTTAGTTGTTTTTAACTGTATTGGATAGATTAAGCAGGATCCTTCTTGAGGGAAATTTCTGTGAAAGATATATGGCCAATTATATTTTCCAAAGTAGTAACAAAGTACTGTTCAGAGTTAAAAAAAAAAACCAGCGATGGTATCATGCCACCCTCTGCTTCTATCTCTGCATCTCCTCCTCCGACCCTGGTTTTTCTGCCTGCCTCTTTCCCTTATAAGGATGCTTGTGATTACATTGGGCACCCCCAAATAACCCAGGCTAACTTCACCATCTCAAGATCCTTAACTTCATAATAACTGTAAAGTCCCTTTTGCCTTGTAAAGTGACATATTCACAGGTTCTGGATATTAGGACATGACCAACCCTTAGGCCATTATTCTGCAAATCAAGTTGGAGCAGCTGTTCCTGGGCCTGGCATCACTGAATCCTCACAACTACCTTAGGGGGATGAAGGGTCTGTTACTATCCCAGTTTTACAAATGGGGAAACTGAGGCTCAGACAGATTAAATAAATAGCTCATATGTCACAGCTAATGACTGGCAGAGAAATATGGACCTAACTGCCTGACTATAAACCAACAACACTCCTTCTCAACGCCTCTATTTCAATCCTTGAGGTAAAAATTCAACATCTTTACCTTTCCCACAATAGGAAACACAGGACCCTACAACTAGCAGGATATATATATTTGTATTTTAGATGAATGATTCTTATCGCATATAAAACTATGTCTACTTTAAACACACAATATACTCCCTTGTATTTCTTCTTTTTGATCAATAAAACATCTTATAAAAATGTTTACAGGGCTGGCTGAGTGGCGCGGTGGTTAAGAGTTGGCTTGGGATGCCAGCGGCCCCAGTTCGGATCCCACATATGAGAGTAACACTGCCCTCAAAAACAAACAAACAAAAAAAATGTTTACACATGGAAACAACGCAAATGTCCATCAACTTATTATGAATGGATACACACTGTATGGTATCTCCGTACGATGAACTATTATTATTCAGCTGTAAAAAGGAATGAAACACTGACATGCTACAACATGGAGGAACCTCAGAAACATGCTGAGTGAAAGAAGCCAGACACAAAAGCCACATATTATGCGATCCTATTCATACAAACTGTCCAGAATAGGTAAATTCATAGATAGAAAGTAGATCAGCGGTTGTTAGGGGCAACCTGGGGGGGGGGGGGATGGGGAGTGACTGTTAATGGTTACAGTATTTTTCTTTGGGGGGGATGGAAATGTCCTGAATTAGACAGTGTGATGGTTGCAGAACATTGTCAGCATACTAAAAACCACTGAATTGCACACCTTAAATGGTTAAAATGGGGAATTTTATGTTATGTGAATTTTATCTCAGGAAAGGAGTGTTAAATGTCAGCTATTAGGAGAAGGGCTTCTGCACAAGATGACTGTCATCTGTGGCCCGGGTTTGTGTGCACCTTTCTCAGAGAGACACAATTCATGACAGTGAAATGAATGAGACGTGGAAGGTTTGCACAGTTCCTGGGAGACATCCTGTTAAAAAAATTGTTCCGCATCCATGAAAGGCAATGTCATGAAGCATTCCAAAGAATAAGGTAGAGCTTTATGCAATGACAGTGGATCTCCAAAATACATTAAAAAAAAGAAAAAAAAAAAGAAGGGGATAACAGTGTGTATATACTATATACTTTTAAAAAGAGGTGCAGGGGGTGGATTTCTATGTTTATATGTGCACAGAGTGACCCAGGCAGGCCACACAAGAAACTGCTAACAGTGGTTGCCTCAGGAAGGAAAAACTGGGTAGCACAGGTTGGGGGAGGGGGCAAGAGGGAATGGAAGCAGGTGGGGAAGGGGACTTTTTCAGAGTATGCCCTTTTGAATTTTGCACCTTTATGCATATAATAATCATTTAAAAAATATAGTTGACAATAGGCCAGCCGAGTGGCCCAGTGGTTAAGCACTGGCTTGGGAAGCCAGCGACCCCAGTTCGAGTCCCACATATGAGGGCCAGTGACACTGCCCTCAAAAAAAAAAAAAAATACAGTTGACAAAACCACAGTGGTTATCTACAGAAACGGAGTCCTATATACAGAAATGAGAAGGAACCATCCAACGCTACACCTAACATCATGGATGAAACTAAGAAACATAATGTGGAGTGAAAGCAGCCAGACACAAAAGTATATACTGCGGGAGTCCATTTACATAAAATTCAAAACCAGACAAAATGAATTGATGCTGTTAAAAATCAGGATCATAGTGGGGCAGCCGATTAGCTCAGATGATTAAGAGTGCAGTGCTCATAACACCAAGGTTGCCAGTTCGATTCCCACATGGGCCACTGAGATGCACCCTCCACAACTAGAATGAAATAACTATGACTTGGAGTTGGGGCGGGTGGTTAGCTCATAATACCAAGGTTACCGGCTCAATGCCCACGCCCTTTACAACTGGACTGAAACAACTACTTGACTTGGAGCCGATGGGTCCTGGAAAAACACACTGTTTCCCAATTAAAAAAATAAAAATAAAAAGAATGTGGTTACCCCTGTAGGGGGCAGTGACAGGAAGGAACACAGGGTCGGGGGGATGGGCATGTACTGTTACTTGATCTGGGTGTGCAGCACACAGGTTGTAGTCTGTGACGGTTCATGGAACTGTGCGCTTTGCTGTAAGCATGCTATGTACATATCAAAAGAAGGTAAAGGGTCGGCTTGGTTAAGAGCTGGCTTGGGACACCAGCGGCAGGGGTTCAGATTCCACATATGAGGGCCAGTGACACTGCCCTCTACAGCTAAGATGGTGAACAGCAGCTCCACCTGGAGCTGGGCTGTGCGAGCCCCGGTGATGGTGTAGGCTGCAGCCCCTGCTGCAGTGGGCTGCCATAGGCTACAGTGAATGGCGGGCAGCCAGTGTGAGCGGCTAACAGCCGGTGTGAGCTTCCAAGAGCTGCTGTGAGCAGCCGTCCAGAGGCAGGCGACGGATCTGCCTCACCCGGGAAGAGTGCAATGATGATACCAACACGGGCCAGTGAAGCAATGTCCTCCACAACTAGACTGAAGAACAAAAGGACAGCAACTTGTCTGTTCCCCTCCCCCAATTCCCCAATAAAACTCTTTAAAAAAAAAAAAAGAAGAAGATAAAAAAACAACTTAAAATGCCACAATGGCAAAATGAGTGATTAGAAACCCACTGGAAAACAAAAAAGAAACCTGTGCCACCGTGCTGTTGAACATTTCTTCTAAAGAATGCACCTCTGGTGGGGCACCAGCATTACACCTGGACTGTGCCCAGCCATCCCCTCTGGCCCAGAAGTTGGCAAAGAGGTGGGAAGTCCCCTCCTAGAGCAGATGATGGGTTGGCAACAGAGCCTCCAGTGGCCTAAGCAAACAAAAAAGGTGTGGGGGGCTATCACAAGCAGAGGGCTGAACCCATTATAATATCCATATGTTGTATAATATAGCTGGGAGGAAAAAATAAAGGCAGTAGAAAAACCCATGGAACAGTCTACGAGTCTTGGTGTCCAAAAATTTCTGGCTCATCACTTGTTTAAAAAAGAACCAAAATGAACATTCGGTGAATTTGGAGTCACCATGCATACTGGCAACTGCCAAGTGCAATCCGATTTTCCACAGGGCCTCTGACGTGGGATAAGTTAACCACTGCGATGATGCTTGCTCCTGCAGTTGCCCCTGCAGTTTATTCTCAACACAGAAACCAGGATTCTGTGAGAACCTAAGTCGCATTATGTTTCTTCTTGGCTCAGAGCCCTTCAGTGGCTCCCGTCTCACCCAGAGCAAAAGCTGAAGTCCTTACAATGGCTTTCAGGCTTTAAGTGTATTGGGGCCCTCCACCCCCTCCCCATTAGCTCATCTGCTACCTCTCTCCCCCTGGCTAACTTCACTCCACCCACACTGGCCTCCTGGCTATTCCTCCAGTAAGCAAGGCACCACCAGCCTGCCTAGGAGCCTGTGCTTCTTCCCCAGGTATCTGCATAGCTCACTCTGCTTAAATGTCACCTTCTCAGGGAGGCCTTCTCCGACTTGGTTTAAATAAAAACCTCTTGCCACTGCCTTCTCCTCCAGCTGAGGCATTCCCCATTTTTCTTAACTGTTTAATTTTCCTCCACAACACTCATCAGCTGATTTATGTTTTAGTTGTGACTTTCCTCTCTAACATGAAAGCTCCACAGGACTGACATATGTTTGTCTTGTGCTGTCCACTGCTACATGGCCCTGGTATCTATAACAGCTTGGCCTGTAGAAGGTGCTTCATAAATAATTATTCAATGAATGAATGAACAAATGAATCCATGCACTCCTGAGTCTACAGGTCCTGTCCCTGTGCTGACAACTTCCACGCCTCTGTCTCCAGTTCCAAGTCCAATCCCTAACTGCCTTCTGGATGCCACCCCTTGGATGGCCCAAAGTCACATCAAACCTGGGCCTATCTGCCAACTGAACCTATCACCTTCTCAAACTGCCTTTTCCACAGGTTTCCCATTTCAGTGACAGTGGCAATATCTCCCTCAACCTCCCAGGGCAGAGGGCCCTGTGCCTCATTCTGGCCCCTCTGGCTCTCTCAACCCCATGTCCTGTCTCTTCTGTCTCCAGTCTCTCTGTTCCCACTGCAACTGGGGTACACAATGGGATGTGACTCTCCTGGAGTCACCTGATCATAAGAGAGCCCAGCAGAATCATCACTCAGTAATAAAAACATGAATCCCTCCCTTTACACAAACACCTACATGTTGACAGAGCACTTCTGTAGACATTATGTCACCAAATTGTCACAATCATCCTGGTCTTGGATCTCATTATTCCCAGTGGACAAATAAGAAAACAAGTTCAAAGAAATGAAACAATTTGCCTGAGGTCACAGAGTGAGTTAGAGGGAGAGCTGGGGGTTTGAATCCCAAGACTAAACTGTCAGCAAACTGTTATCTCCCTCAGTTTAAAACACTGGCTCCAAGAAAGTTGTATAACCTCTCTGGGCCTCAGTTCCCTCATCTGTAAAATGGGGATAATAATAAACTTTTGATCATGGGGTATTTATTGAGGATTCAATGAGTTAATCCACGTTGAGGTGTTTTAAACAGTGACTGGCAGTTTTTAACACTGAGTATATGTTAGCTGCCATTATTATTACTATGTTAGGGACTTATGAGATGTTTCAATTCCTTAAATCATTCAGAAAAATCTTATAGGACTGTGTATTTTTCCTAGAAAGAGATTTCTCAGATTCTCAAAAGGCTATGTGACCCAGAACTTTTTCAGAAGCAATGGGCAAACACAATCACATAAGCCTTGCCCTCGACATCCCTCCCCAAACACCTTCGCATTCAGAAGTAAGAAATATGGCCAAAATCAAGAAAGCCAGTGTGTGAACACAAGCAGTATGACAAAGCAGTTAAGGGCACTCAGTTGTGGGTTCAGGTCTCAGCATTGCCATTTATTACTGGTAACAACGGCCCCTACATTATACCACTCTTGTGAAGGGCGAGATCATGCAGGTAAAACACTCAGGCCGGCAAAGAGCAGGTGCTTAAAACACATTTAGCTCTCATCTCACACTAATTTCTTATCCCTGACAGGAATAGCCTATTTGGAATTCTGGAATCATTGCAGATCAAAGCACCCTTTCCTGGGCCGGCCAAGTGGCATGGTGGTTAAGCGCTGGCTTGGGAAGCCAGTGGCCCTGGTTCGGGTCCCACATATGAGGGCCAGTGACACTGCCCTCAAAAAAAACAAAAAACAAAAAACAACCTGGCCAGCATTCCAGAAATGATAGCTTAGACTGGCCACTTCACTTCTCCCCTCTCTCTGCTTCAGCTTCCCCATCTTTAAAATGGGGTTTATTGGGCCCGTCGAATGGCACGGTGGTTAATCGCTGGCTTAGGAAGCTAGCGGCCCCGGTTCGGGTCCCACATATGAGGGCCAGTGACACTGCCCTAAAATAAATAAATAAATAAATAAATAAATAAATAAATAAATAAAAAATAAAATAAAATGGGGTTTACTGGCTTAGATGACCTCCTAAGACCCCTTCCAGCCCTGAGCCCACTGACTTTAGAAGGCAAGATACATGGCAATGATTCATTTTCTTCCTGCTGAGGAAAGTGAGGCCCAGAAGAACCTACCTGGCCATACACTGATTCCTATGGTCATCCCTGGCCTAATCCTTTGATCACCTTTCTTCTCTGCTAAGGGGCACAGTAATCACGATGCCCATTTGCCTTGTAAGGAAGCCAAGGCACAAAAGGGAAAGTGCCTCAACTGCCACCTGGCTCAAGAATTTGAATCCTGGGTCTCCAGACTTCTAGGAAAGAGATGGGGATAGGACAGGATCACCTGGAGCAACACAGAGATGGTTTTCTCGCCTGCCTTGGCTGCCCGCCATTTTCGGTAAGTGTCCGCCTTGAGAAGGTTTTCTGCACAATGGGTCTGGAGGTAAGAAAGGGAATGAGAAAGTTAGGGTACAGGGATGAAAGCTGGGTCCCCAGCTCTGATTATTCCTTGGAGTCCTCCCAAGCCCTCTGCGATCCCCCACATTTAAGAGTCTCCGTTAATCTACCACACTCTGCCTTGAGTCTCCTACAACACTTTCCCCTGGGAGTTCACCTATAGCCTCTCGAAGGCAGCCCCCCGATTCCTCCATTTCTCTTCAGAACTTCACAGACACCCAGAAGTCCCCCTATTCCACATCTCTCCCAGAATTCCTTTACAGCTTTCTGGAAATCCTCCCAGAATCCTCCTCAAACTTCCATGAAGTTCTCACTGACACTCCAAAAAGTTCTTGTGGAGCCCCTTTACGTCTTGTGGAATTCCCTGGGGAATTCTGGTGGAATTCCTTTACGTCTTTCAACCTTGCCCACGCCTGTCCCTCACCGAGTCCTGGCTACTGCAGGAAACCACATGGCGGAGGCGGATCTCCGGCATGTCAACGTAGAAGGCTCCGTCTGACCCGAAGGAGAAGGAGGGTCCGAGTTGGGGGCGGGAACGGGGTGCTCCCTGCGCGCCTTTAAGTGCGCAAGCGCGCAAGGATCGGGCCTTTCAAACAGCGGCGCGCCGGCGCGCGCGTCAACCCTGCGCAAGTCCAGTCGCTCCTCTCAGGAGAGAGGCGCTGAGTTCCCTAGCAACAAGCTTTTCCTCTAGCCCCGCCTCTCTCTGGCCTCACCACTCTCTAGCCCCTCCTCCTGGTGATGAGCACAGCCTGCTTTCTGGGCGCCTAGCAACAGGAGCGGCCTCCGGGATTGGTCCCTAGAAGAAATTCTCTCCGTGGACGACGTACTCACCGCCCACATTGAAGCCTGAAAGCAAGAGGACTTCAAACCCGAGTAGATTTTCGCTGGAGCCTGAAATTTACAGCAACAGGATTCCCGCCACTGGTTCCTGCGGCTACACTCTTCCACTGCTACCTTCCCACCACGCACATGCACGCGCACACACAAAAATCTCAGATCTTTCCCAGAGTTATGCCTGAGGCCGAGAGTGGGTCAAGGACTTTAGTAAAACACAAAGCATGAGCTAAAACCAGACACACACACCCCGCCTAGAGGGCTTCCACCCATGCGTCAATTTTCCAATGTGACCTGTGGGCATCTGTCTGCTACCACGCCTGTCCCTGCCGGTTGACAGGCACCCCTCTGTTCCTTCTCCGCAAGACCCAGAGGTGCAGCCTCAGGCAGGGTCGGCGCTGGAGACAGCCCGAACACAAAAGAGTATGAGCCAAGCCCACGAAGAAGGGAAGGGAGAGGAGACAAGGCCCCCGGCCCCCGCAGAACGAGCTTGGACATGCTGGGTGCTCCCAGGGAAGAGTTCCACCCACGCAAGGTACATCCTTGGGAAGAAAGAGAAGGGAGAGGAGAATCTCAGCTTTTGTAGCTGCTCTACACCTACAGGGAATCAAGTGACCTGACTCTGACCTCAAGCTTCAGGTCTGAAAAAAAGGAGGAGGAGGGCAACGGGAATGTGAAAAAACAGGAAAAGTGAACTTCTGGGTCCTGATGGAAGAGGGGGCTGGAGCCCGTCTCCTGGGGTCCCCGTGAAGGAGGGGCCTGAGCCCATGTCCCTTTTGGATTCTGGTTCCACTTACTCAACCAAGAGCTGCAGAGGCCTGCCTTGAGATCTTAACTCAGCTATTTCTCACCCCAGGGTGAAGGTGGGTCCAGACCCGCCCCTCCTCAGCTTCCTATAAGGGCTGGGAACCCGGGACTGCTGGGTCACACACCATGAGGCCCTCCCTGAGACCGGGGATGTTCCTGCTGGCTTTCATGCTGCTCTGCACCCTGCTAGGTCTGGGTAAGTGACCAAGGGCCTGGATTCCTGGGACCCACGGGAAAGAGAGGACTATGAGAAAGCATTCAGCAAGGTCCTCCAGGGGAACAGAGCAGGTGTCCTGGGAATTCAGGATCATGGGGTTAAAGGAAGAGAAAGCCTGGGGCCCCAAGGGAGGAAAAGCTCAAAGGCTCATGTGATTGGATCTCTGAGAAACGAGGGGTGTTGGTGGGCTCTGAATCTTCGGTCCCACAGACAGGGTCTCAAAATAAGACATTTGAATTCTAGAAAACCAGATGACTGTATGACTAGAAAGGAAAAGATTAAAAAAAAAAAAAAACTGGGAGAAGGGGAGATTTCCTTTCTCCCTGGACTTGAGGGAGTTCAAGCCCCCAGCCCCTCCTCCCTTAGACACAGGAGTTCAGGCCACTCCTTCCCCAGGACCCAGGGATCCGGACTCCAGGCGCCTCCTCTCTCAGGACCAAGGGGCCTATGCCCTCAGACCTTCTGGTCCTCAACTCACCTTTTTATTTTTTTATTTTTTCGAGGGCAGTGTCTCTGGCCCTCATATGTGGGACCGAACCGGGGCCACTGGCTTCCTAAGCCAGCGCTTAACCACCGCGCCTCGCGGCTGGCCCTCAACTCACCTTTTTGACCCCAGCCTCAAGTACCTCTGCCTGAGCTCCGACTGTTTACAAGACGTACTCATGGTACCTACAAGGAGAAGGGTTCCAGGTCAAAAAACTGGACCTGAAGCTTCACAAAAGTCCATGAAAACCTTCACCAGGGCCCCTCCCTGTCCCTGAGCTTTCTCAAAGGACCCTGGCGTCCGAAGGCCCCAGCCTTGTAATTAAGTAAACAGGCTCTGTGGTGGAGTCGCTTCCCGCCCCAAGAAGCAGCTTTGCTGGCATCACGAGCGCGTCCTTGTCAGAGCCCTGCACAGTTCCCCAGGCAGCGGTCAATGCCCCACCCAAGAACAACTAGGAAGACACCCGTCCCACCTCCCTCAGACCCCAAAGTCCGTTTCCTTCTCCCGCCCCCATCTCCCTCTGGAAGCTGAAATGGCAGTCGTGGTCCAAAGACCACACCACTCAGGACTACAGCCCCGCCCTCTACACTGCAGGGTGCCCGCTGAGCTGCGAAGTGTGCAGGGGCTCCGGGACCACGTGCAGCGGAAAAATGAAGACTTGCGAGGCCGGCAAGGACGCCTGCGTCGTCATCGTGGGGGAGTCGAGCACCAGTACGTGCGCTTGGCGTCAGACTCAGGGGACCGGCCTGTGTGACGGAAGGGTGGTGGGCGGGCAGAGGAGAGGGAAAGACTATCTCGAGGTGGATGGAGGGAAGTGAATTCAACGGGGATTTCTGAAAATGAGCCTCTCCAAAAGAAAAGATGGGGAGGAGCAAATATAGGGACTTTTTTAGGCAAGAGGGGATGAGAAAAGGACATGGGGAACAGAGTAGTGAGAGCGGAAGAATCTAATAGGCAAGAGGTGGGGGGATAGAAGGAAGAGGCTGGGGTGGGTTGGGAGGAATGTGACCAGGCAGGACATCTGGGGAAGGAGGAAGGTACAGACTATCCCAGGGATTGTGGGCGGGTAGTGCAGGCTGGAAGAGACCATTCCTCACAGGAGGAGGAGAAGTGATATTGGGGTAGGAGGGAGACATAAAAGGGACCACGCCAGACAGGAGAGGGACGATAATCCTGTAATCCTGACGTATGGAGGAGAAGTAGAGATAGGGCGGGGGGTGGGGCAGTGAGTAAAATGGGAGAGGGTAGGATGACTTAAATGAAAGACCTGAGAAAGGATGGGGTAGATGGAGAGCAATGAACTATTCATTCAAAGCTGAAATAGGCCATTAGTCCCAGGAGGCGAGACAACGGGGGCATGGTGTGGGAATGAAGGCTGTGACAGCAGAGGAACGACTACCTTGAGTGTCCTGACAGGAGGGGGTGTGTAAGGAAGGGGGGATGGAAGATGCAGTCCAACTCATCAGCATTGGCGGGTGGGGAAAGGACTTGAAAGTCTTGAAGAGACACACACACCCATTTAGGAGGGAGATACAGACCCTGGAGTGGAGGCAGAGCGAGCTGGGGGTGGAAAACACCTTTTGGTGGTGTCTAGAGGGGAGATCCTTGGATTGGGTTGGAAGAGACCATTATATGGTGGGGAGGGGGAAGGCTGTGGTGACTGGAAGAGACCACTTAAGACAAGGCCTAGAGAAGGTAGCTAAGGAGGGCGGCAATGGGCCCTCTGTGGGAGGTCTGGGGAGTGGCCATGGGGAAACCTGGAAGAGACCACCTTAGAAAGAGACGGATATGGGTGTTGCAATGTGATGGGTGGAGGGTACGGCCTTCCAGGGTGTGTTGGAAGTGACTGGGGGTGCAGGTGAAAGTCATGAAGGCTGGAAGAGAACATCTCATGCAGGCATGAGGGTAGCCTTAGATGACCTGGGAAAAACTGCTACCTGCAGGAACTTTAAAGGATGGCTGTGGAGTGAGGTGGCCTGAAAGGGACCATGTCACACAGACACCTGGGTTTGGCGATGGGAATTGCGAGACCACCAAAGGCTGACTAGGGGTTATGGCCAAGGAGGGGTGGGGGGGTCACGGAGAGCTACCTAATAAACTACCCTGGGCCTTTCCTCAGGCAGATAGAGATATAGCTTGCGGGAGGGAGAGGGGCTGGAAGAGACCACCCCAGACAGTTAGGGGGTGAGGGAGCTGTAGGGTTGGGAGAGACCCCTGGCAGGGGTCAATGCCAGCCCAGCCCTCCCCTCCTGTCTCCTGCCGCAGAGGGTCGCCACTCAGTGAACACCTACAAGGCCTGCATGAAGTTCAGTGACTGCTACTCGGGCTTTGTATCCACGACCATGGGCCCCAAGGACTACATGGTGTCCAACACTCACTGCTGCCAGAGTGATGGCTGCAACCAAGGCTCGGTGCCCCGTAAGTCCCAGCTCAGCCCTGCATCGGAGTCCCTTCCAGCCTGCCCCAAGAGCCCATTGTGTATGCTCTGGCCCACTACTGATCTGTGTACTATAACCCTGGGCAAGCACCTCGCTTGCTCCTTGCCTCCATTTCCTCAACTGTAGCTGCAGTGTCCAGTAGCAACTGCTGTTCCCAGGGTTGTTTGTGAGGTTGGGGGAAGGGTCTAAATGTCACTTTGCACCTTATACTCCACCTTCATCCCCAGCTCCCCCGAACAACCGCACTGAGAATGGCCTCCATTGCCCTGCCTGCATCGTACCCTTCCAGGAGACGTGCCCGGGGACCAAGGCAGCCCACTGTGTTGGCCAGGAAACCCACTGCATCTACTTCGCTGGCAACGTGCAGGCTGGTGAGGGGCACTTGGATCCCTGGGAGAGGGGACAGGTGCCCCGGAACTGGAAGTCCAGGCTTCCAGGTTCTAAGGAAAATGGTGGCCCCAGGGAACTGGGCGAGGAGATGGATGGCAGGGGCCATGACCCCTGGGTCATGAGGAAAGAGGGGCTGGGGGGGGGGTCCTAATTCCATTCTGAAATCCCCTTCCCAGGTATCATCAACACCAAATTTGCCACTCGGGGCTGTGCTACAGAGAGTGCCTGCTACACCAAGCCTGGAGCCCAGGTGCCCTCAGCCTCCTATCTCTACTTCCTCCGCCGAGCAGACTGCTTTCCAGCCCCCCAGCCCCCTGGCAGGGCTGAGTGAAGAACTGTGGAATGTTGGCTTGAGATCTCCATTTGTCCTCAGTCTGCAGCATCTCATGTGCCTATAAATTAAACAGATTAATCTGAGCAAGCCTGGGTTCTTGTGACGTGATGCATCTCGGGAAGGTGGGTTGCAGAATGCAGGGGGCTCAACCCTTGGAAACCCCCTTTGCAAGGAAGAGAAAGAAAAACCCACCTTTTATTAAAGGATAATTCCTTGCTGGGCCCCTGTGCTAAGTGTTTCCCATGCCGTATTTCATTTCATAATCACAACAACTTTATGAAGTTGATATTATTATCCCCATTTTACAGGTGAACAGCTGAGGCACAGATTGTGGGGTCACTTGCTTTGTGTCAAACCACTATGGTGGATCAGATTCCAGAGTCCATGATTACTTCTCCTGATTAACCTCCTCCTCTTTTGGCCTCAGTTTTCATGTCTGCAAAATGTGGATATTAATAGTTATAACCTAATAGGGTTGTTGTAAGAAATGAAAGAAAACTTAAAAAACACTGGCCTAGCACCTTTGAAGACAATGTTGCTTCTAGAGACAAGATGAGTAAACAGTAATTGTCGTAATAGCTGCCACTTACTCTGCGGCCATTAGTTGGCAGGTGCTAAATACTGGCATCAATCAGAACAGACTAGATTATGCTACGATAACAAAAAAGTCCCTAATCTGTGGCTTCAAACAACAAAGTTCTATTAGTCAACTAATGTGCAGTAATGCCATGTAAGAAGCCATCCCCAAGCTGAGACTTATAACAAGCATTCTTCTTTCTAAGGGTTTGTGGGTGGCTGGGGTGGCTCTGCTTCTGGCTGTTTGGCTCTAGTTTTGGGAAGAGGATTCAAGTTCTCCTCCTTGGGGCTCTACAATCTTCTGGTATTAGTGGCTCCCTGGCAGATCCCAGGAGCACAAAAGTGAAGTGCATGGAAGGCTCCTTCTGAGGTCAGGTCTGCTAAGATTCCACTGAATCAAATAAATCACAAGGTCAAAGCCAAAATCAGTGAAGCAGGGAAGTTGGGAGGGAGAGGAATGGTATTTGCCAAAGAAGTACCTGCTCACAAAAGGTCGATTCTTCCTTCACCCTACATGGCTGGCACCATCCACCGGTGTCCTGCTCATCATCATAGAGCAGCCACCAACTCAAACATTGCCCATTTCTGTGCATAGGAAAGAGCCCAGTAAAGACTCACATAGGTGATTAAATACTGCGATCCATAAGTGATCTGACATAACTCATTGGGTGGAGCTAGTCACATGGCCCCACCAAACCCATGGCGACAAGGAAGTACGGTCCTGCCCTGTAGCATGGACATGTTTCATAAACATGAATGGCCACCATGGCCTCTTTCTCATTGTGATATCACTCGATGTGATAGGCACTATTAGTCGCATCCCTGTTTTTTGTTTTTTTTTGAGGGCAGTGTCCCTGGCCCTCATATGTGGGACCTGAACCGGGGCTGCCAGCCTCCCAAGCCAGCACTCAACCACCGTGCCACTCGGCCGGCCCTCATCCCTGTTTTCAGGAGAAGAATCTGAGGATCAGACAATAGATGTCACATTGGAGGTCACACAGCTAAAAGTGCCAGAGCTTAAGATTTTGGGCCGGCCGAGTGGCGCATTGGTTAAGCGCTGGTTTTGGGATGCCAGCGGCCCCGGTTCGGATCCCACATGAGGGCCAGTGACACTGCCCTCTACAGCTAACAACAGCTCCACCTGGAGCTGGGCTGTGCGAGCCCCGGTGATGGTGTGGGCTGCAGCCCCTGCTCACAGCCAGCGTGAGCGGCTGGCAGCCAAGCATGAGCTGCCAATAGCCGCGATGAGCGACATCCAGAGGCCAGCGACAGATCTGCCTCATCCGGGAAGAGCGCAATGACGATACCAACAGTGAAGCAACATCCTCCGCAACTAAACTGAAGAACAAGAAGACGGCAACTTGTCTGTTCCCCTTCCCCGATTCCCCAACGCTGTTCCCCTCCACCAATTCCCCAATAAAATCTTTAAAAAAAAAAAAGATTTTATTGGGTCATGTTGAGGCAGAAAAGAGACCATATCGCAGAGAGGGAACAAGCCTGTAGTTATCTTTTGCTATATAACAAACCACTCTAAATTCCATGGCTTAGAACAATCACCTTTTATTTAGCTCGTGATTCTATGGGTTAGCAATTTGGTCTGGGATCAGCTGGGTGGTTCTCCTGCTGGGCTCAGCCTAGGCAGCTCTGTTTCAGCAGGTTGGCTGGCTGGCTGTGGGTTGGGGTGTCAAGGCTGATTGGGCCACAACTCTTATCACCCAGCAGATTAGCCAGGGTTTCTTGATGTGGGCACTGGTGGCAGGGGTCCCGAGGGCAGCAAGAGAGGAAGCCCCAGTGCATCAGCAAGGTCCGAGCCTCTGCTTGCATCATGTTTCCTGTTGTCACAGTGGCCAAGCAAATCACATGGCCATGCCCAGAGTCAGGATGAGTAGAGCATGGCTACAGAGAAGCTGAACAAATTGGGGGCATTAAAGGGCCAAGCTGGTTCTAGAGCTAAGGTGCCAAGCCCCCAAGGTCAAAAGTCATCAGTCCGCCCCATCCCCAGGCAAAACTGAGACACAATCTCTTGATTCCAGCCCAGAGGGAGTTTTTCCTCTCCTAAGACCCAGGAGTCCCCACACTTGGCCACCTCCTCCTAACCCCAGTCCCTTCCTCCCTCAGACTTAGGAGTCCAGGCTTCCAGCTCCAGTTAAAATCCCAAGTATCTTTTTTTCCCCTTTCAAATCCCAAAAGAACAGACACACAATGGCATTTCTACTGATTTTTTATTCACTTCTCCAAAAAGCACCACAGGCCAACCACACCCTTAATCTGCCCTTCTAGGTTCCCCATACCAATGGACACAAGTCCTTCTATCACTATCTAGAAATGTAGGAAACTTGGCTAAAGTGATTAGATTGTCCCATCCACTCAAGTTCTTTGTGCCTATTCTGCTTCTGGCATTGCCAATGCCAAGATTCATCATACATGTCCTTGAATTCTTGACTTTGGGGGTCTTCCAGCCAGGGGGTGTCACGTATACACATCCTGAGGGCACCAGCAATCCTTCCAAAGGGAGGCTCAGTCTTTTCTTCTTGGTTGCTCCCAGAGACAGAGGCCTCCCAAGCAACCTTATACCTCCACAAAACCTAAAATTCAATGCCATCGAAAGTCACAATTTAAAAGTCACTCCAAAAGTGCCGATATACAACTATATACAGTAACACAATCTGCATACCGCAACAGAGACACACACAAATACAACTGGGTCTTTGCTTTCTCCGATATGATCTCTGGCATGATCCCCACTGGCGTAAGGGCAGAGGGAATTTGGAGCAGAGAGCAGAGATGTCAGACAGGACCAAATAAGAGATGGTATCAAAGTGGCAGAAAAACAGATGGGCACTCTGTGAGCAAAGGCATGGAGGTGAGGCAGGGGGTGCCCAGACTAGAGTTGTCGTGGCGCTGCCCAGGACTGAGGGCATGTGGGCAAGGGCATTGACTGCCGCTTGAGCTGCCAGTGTGCCAGGCTTCTCGGGAGGGGCTACAGTATGTCAATGTGTGAGAAGGAATGCATATACCTATGTATACACACTGAATTCTCATAACCACCCTGTGAGGTAGATACCGTTTGCTAAGTGACTTGCCCAAGGTCACCCCCAAAGTCAGCAGGATTGTCTGACCCTAGAGCTACGCTAATAGAATTTCATTCCCCTAAGGCTGTGAACTTTGAGGGCAATGCCTGGAGCCATTTAGTGTAAAGCCAAATAAATGCTTTTTCGCATCTTGGCCAGCTTAACTTTGATGGGACAGATTGTGCGAGGCGGGGATTCAAGCTGGAGATGGGGGAGCCATCCCTCAAGTAGGTGCCCCTCAGATCAGTTACCCTTGTCTTCAATTGTCAAAGGAAATAGGATCCAGGAAGTAGTTACGGTTCTTGTCCAACATTTACATTTTACAGATGGGAAAATAGGCAGTGGTCCAAGTCACCCAGAGTGACAGTGGCTTGCCTCCCAGGTCCCCTGACCTCAGATGGGCACTTTCTGATTATATGCTTATTTTTTCCCCCCATCTCATTCCTTCTCCAGTCTTGTGGCAAGAGGCTAAACAATCTACATTCCAGCCTTACTTCTGCCACTAACTGATGAATTAAAATAATATTTACTAAGCACCTACTGTGTGTCAAGCCCTATTCTAGGGCTTGAAAACAAGCAGAAACCAAGACGAACAAGGGGATAATAGCCCACAAACAGGTAAATAAATAGATAAATAAGGTAATTTTCTATAGTAATAACTGCTACAAAGACAATTAACTAGCTGAAATGAATAATGGGGTGAGGGGTGAGTTACTTCAGTTAGAGAGGTCACGAAAGTCCTTTCTGAGGGGTCATTTGAGCTGAGACCGACTGACAGAAGGAGCCAGTAATGAAAATCTGGGGGCAGAGCATTCTAAGCAGAATGAGCAGCAAGTGCAAATGGCCTCAGGCAGGACCCAAGGTGGCCCACTCCAACATTGGAAGGAAGATCTAGCAAGCTGGTTGAGGGACAGGATGGGGCAGAAAATGAAACAGGCAGGGGTCAGACCACATAGGGCCTTGTGTGCTGTTGGGCCTAAAGCCTGCCCTATTTGGGCTTTGCTCTTCCCATTAATCATAAAAGAGATTCTACTGGATGGTCTCTCAGGTTCACCCTGCGCCCCCGTTTTTGACACTGAAGAAATCTGTGACTCCTGGCTGCTCCCCTACATGTAGGTGGCAGCCCAGAACATGCCAGGCACTGTGGTTTCTGCCTTTGCCTCACTCACAGCACATTCCCAGGGGCTAGAACATCTGCCCAGCTGTCCTGTGGGTCACTACAGCAGTCTCTGTGTACACCAGAAAGCAGAGCCTCTTGAGGATACCTGAGGGAGCCAACACAGAAACATCTAGATTAGTGCTGCAGTACAGCTGCTTCTCTAAAAAGGCAGGTGTACAAAATACCAAGGTCAGAAAGGGTTCAGGCTTGACGACAGAAGACACCAAGGCCAAAAGAAGACAGAAACCACTAGAAAGGACAGAGGAAGATTCCCCAGAGAGCCCTCGAATCGCTCAGCACCTGTGAAATGGGGGGCCAGCTTATCCTTCCCCAAAGGCACAGAGAGAGGGAGTTTCCAGGACCCATATTCTTTAGAGATTTGCAGGAGAAACCTCTGAGTTATGGGTTCTTGCCCTTCCATACCCAGAAGACCTCATTCCTGGTCTCTGGCTACCCCCAGAGCCCACCACGTCCCTCTTACCTCCTCCTTCATTTTGGTGGGGCCGTTCTCCCCACAACAGCTAGGAAAGGAGTCTGGGTCACCAGGCCCCCCCCCAAGCAGTAAATATGAAACATCTCTCTACTCATCAAGAAAGACTACCAAGTTTCTGGCTGTCACAGTCCCTGTTCTCTCCTCTACATGCAGATCTTCCACTATCCAGGAATTAGGAACCAAGGTCCATAGCCCTCTTGGGATCCAGGAATCTGAGACTGCACAGACTGCTCCTCCCCACATGATGATTCAAAGCCCACTGCCTCTTGAGGAACTGGGGGGCTGTGTGCAAGCCAATTCTCCGCAGGAAACACAGACCCTATATCTCTTTGTGGCTCAGAATTCCAAGGGTTCCAGCCCCCTGGAGTATCCAGACCCAGTCCTCCATATTGGAATCCCCAGTACATGGAGAGCCCCTCATCAGGATTCAGGACTCCCACTCTTCCTGCCCCTGGAGGATTAGACATCCAATAATAGATCTAGTTTCTACTTCCTTGAAGACCAAGATATACCCTCTTTTAGTTCAACCCTTCAACTCCCTTCAGAACACAAGTCTGGAGGCCTTGCCCCATGACAGCCAGACTAATCAGGAGTCCTGACCTCTAGATTCTATTCCCCTGCAAGACTCAGGAATCCGGGTGACTGGAAGCCACATATCCCAACCAGTAGAGCCTCATCCCATTCAAGCACCCAGGATTTGAAGCGGCAGGCCCCTTGCTGTTATCTCAGAGGCCCAGACAACCCAGGCCAGAGTCTGGACCCCCAACCCCCACCCCTCCCTCTAGACGGGACTTGGAGTCCTCAGCCCCTGGCAGAGCCAAGCAGCCAGGAAACAGGGTACTCGGAGAGTCCCAACCATCATCCCCACCCCTCACTGTGCAGGCGCATGGGGTGCCAACACTGCCTCCGCGTCTGCCAGCATCTCGTCCAGCGCCTGCAGCAGGACACCGTGCGCTGCACGGTAACCCAGGCCGCCAGTGGCAGCTGCGCCACCCGCGGGCCACAGGAAGGAGAGTGCGCCCAGTGCCGCGCCCCCAGCAGTGCCCTCGCCTGCCCAGGCACCCAGCCTCGCTTCCACTTCAGCACGTGTCACGGGGCCTGGGAAGTGCGTCCGCTCCGCCAGCTCCCCAGGTGCCAGGCCCAGCATGCGCTCGCGTCGGGCCAGCGCTGTTGGTTCCAGCCCTAGAGCCCGCCGCCACTCTGCCAGCTGACCGCGCAGAAGCGCCACGTCGCAGGCCCAGCCGAGCCCAGGGACTGGTGCTGCCGCTGCCGCCAGGCTAGCCAGCAGAGCCGGCCGCCACGCCCCAGCTCGCAGCGCAGCAGCCTTGGTTCGGGCCACGCGCGGAGACACTGGTGGCAGTGCCAGTAGAAGCGCCCCAGCCTGGGCTGGGGGAAGTGCGCGCCGCAGCCAATCGCAGAGCCCGGGGAGTCCACCCCGCCGTAGGGGGAACACCGGCAGCGGTGCCTCCTCCAGCACCTCCCATGTGTCATCCTCTGGGCTCCAGGAGGCCGCAGACTCTGAGTCCCCACTGTGTGATTGCTTAGAGCCACTGCCTTGTTGCAAACTCTTGCTACCTGCTTTCTCTGAACCTTGCCCGCTGCCTTTCTGTGATCCAGTGCCATGTTTCTCCCTTCCCTCGCTGTGTGCATCCTCCAACCCCACTACCTCTGCGTTCTCTAAGCTCTCGCCGCCGGGATTCTCTGCCTTTTCCTCTTCTTCCAGAGGCTCCGGATCCTTGCCCTCGCCGTCTGTTCGCACGCAGACCAATGGCGCATCCGGTAGCACCAAGGGCCTGACCTGAGTCCAGTCCTCCTCAGTGGGGGCCCCAGGAGTAACGAGGATGAGAGCATCATAATAGGTAGGGGCGGGGGCAGCAGCAGTGCCTGCGGAGCCAAGAGGTACGGTCCAGAGCACCACATTGGGGCGCTCTGGAGCCGGGTAGGGTGTGGGCTCTGCGGGCACTGAAGCAGGCACGGCCCCTGGGTCCCCGGGATCCAACCCAAGCAGCATGTTCAGCACAAGGCCCATGTCAGCTATGCCGGCCACCGCCAGGTCCAGCCGCGCGCTGCCCAGTCGCTCCAGGCTAGCTCGAACCCAAGACAGTGCTGCCTCCAAGCCACCAGTCTCAAAGGCCTCGCGCACAGCCTCCAGCTCTGCTGCTCCCAGCACCTCGAAGCCATCCTGAGCAGGTGGCAGGAGCCTGCGGGGACAGGAAAGGATGGAGTCAAAGGAAAAGGGGCTAAACGTGGGAGAACTGGGCTAGGGAGACAGGATGGGTTATGACAAGGATGGAGCTTTCTTAATAATCCTGTAGTGAGGCAAGAGCAGGAAAGATGGAATGATGGCCCAGCCGATAAAACCAGGGCTATGAAGAAAAGGATGGAGCTTAAAGCAGGAGCGTCTTGATTGAGGTCAGGTTTCCCACAGAGCATAAAACCAGACCCACTTAAGTCTTCCTGGAGACAGGGTATTTGGGGGCGGGGCTTTTCCAACTGGCCAGCAAGGTTAACAAAAGGCCGTGCTGGGCCAGGCAAAACACACAAAGTGATGGCTTGGAGCAAAGATAGAATTGCGACTGTATTGTGGACTAAACGAAAGTCGAGCACTATTCACTATTCGACATGGGCAAAGTCACCAAGCACACTTTTTCCTGAGACTGGGTGTAAGGAAAGGAGTAAAGACCAGGGGAGAGGGCCAGCCGAGTGGCGCATTGGTTAAGCGCTGGTTTTGGGATGCCAGCGGCCCCGGTTCGGATCCCACATGAGGGCCAGTGACACTGCCCTCTACAGCTAACAACAGCTCCACCTGGAGCTGGGCTGTGTGAGCCCCGGTGATGGTGTGGGCTGCAGCCCCTGCTGCAGTGGGCTGCCATAGGCTACAGTGAGTGGCCCGCAGCCAGCGTGAGCGGCTGGCAGCCAAGCGTGAGCTGCCAATAGCCGCGATGAGCGACATCCAGAGGCCAGCGACCGATCTGCCTCATCCGGGAAGAGCGCAATGATGATACCAACAGTGAAGCAACATCCTCCGCAACTAAACTGAAGAACAAGAAGACAGCAACTTGTCTGTTCCCCTTCCCCGATTCCCCAACGCTGTTCCCCTCCACCAATTCCCCAATAAAATCTTTAAAAAAAAAAAAAAAAAAAAAAAAAAAAACAGGGGCGACGACTCACCTACTAGTTCCTACCAAAAGGGTGCAGCTAGAGAAAAAAAGGTGAGCAGTGGGGCCCGAAGAGACGGTTGTCCCTCTCCTACTCTCATTTTGTCATCTATGAAATGAGGCTGCCGGGGGTTGTGGGAGAAAATTCAGGAGGTAGACAGCAAGTGGGTACAGAAACAAGAGGGGATTAGAGAAAGGAAGTGGGGGAGGGCACCCAGAAATAATGAAGCTCACTGAGGGTGTGGCTTTAGGGAGACTGAGGTTGCTTGAGAACGAAGCTGATGGGGGGGGCGAGGAAGACTTGAGAGTACAAATCTTTAGGTAAAATCTTCACGAGGGTCACAAGCTTGTGTGGCAGGGTGAGCCCTCCTTCAAACTTTTGCCTGGGAGTAGTAGTATTGGGCCATAGGTCCTGACCTCTCCTAGAATATTCATTAGGAAGTGGGGCTTGTGATACAGCTCTCACTGGAGGTGGGACCTGGATGACAAGTTCGGGCCTCCAGCTGGCCTTTGGCTAGGGCCGGGCCTAGATGACAGAAAAGTCAAGCACTGAGCGCTTGCTAGGGTGGAGCCTCACTGACCTCAAAACCGGAGCTGAGGGGCGGGACCTGGATGCTGGAGCGGGGCCTCCAACAGGTATCCCGTTAAGGCTAGCCCTAAACTCGCTGGGGGCGGGACCTCGCAGACCTCAAAGATCACCTATATGGGGGTGAGGTCTCTCGAATATATAGGACCAGGTCTCCCCAACCCACCCTGAAATGCCGCACTCACCTTTGCAACGCCTCCGCCTGGCTCCGCAGCGCTCCCCGCAGGCGCTCCAGCTCCTCGCAGCCATCGCTGTTACCGCAGTCCGCCGGCAGCACGTAGAGAGGCGCGGCTCCCAACCCCGCGCTGCCCAGCAGAGTCGCTGTCTGATCCCTGGCCTGGGGTTCATTCTGTGCATCCCCCGGACCGAGGTTCCGCACAGCCAGCAGCGGGGTCCCTCGGGCCAGGGCGGCCCGCGCTGCCTCCCCCAGCGCTGGGGCCAAGGGCTCGCCGTTTCCCTCCGAGCCGGGCAGCACCAGTACCAGCATGTTAGCCTCCGCCGCCCAGGGCCCCGGCGCTGCGGGGGGGCAGCTTAGCTCGCCCAGGAAGAGGCCTGGGCCCGCAGCTCGCAGGCTGGGGATCCCGGGGTCTGGCCGTCCATCGGGGATATCTACCATCTCCACATCCTTGTTGCACAGCGCTGCGATCAGCGCGGACTTTCCCGAGCCCGGGGGCCCCAGGAACAAGGCGGTCACGTCACCCCGCGGTGGAGGCATAGCTGGGAAGCAAGGAGTGAGGAAGACCCGGGTCAGGGAACCCCCAGCCATTTTCTTTCCTAGTCCTCCACTCTGCCCCCTTCTTCCATTCTCGGGTATCATTCCCAAGGACCTAAAAACCAGGCGCCCAGACCCTATTCCTCAGGGACTCGGAGTCCTATCCAGCCCTTTTACTGGATGTTTCCCTTTCTGCTTCAAAAACTCAGAAATCCGGCCTCCAGCCCGGTCCTCCCTCAGGGACACTGATTTGTTTCAGCCCCCACGCCTCCTTTCCAAATCACCAACCGAGCAAAGAGCCTTCACACCGAAGAGCGCGGTTGCTGGTAGTGGGTCAGCAGCGCCTGAGAAGCCCCCACCCTGGGTCGGGCGGACCGGAGCCGAAGTGGCTGCAGCGCCGCGATTTGGGGACGTCCAGACAGATTCCGGGGGCTCTAACCTGACGTCAGTCCTTTTAGGAGGTGTGTCTTGGAAGCGTGATCGCAGGGCCACAGCCTTTCCCAGCGCCTGCGCAGAACGACGGAAGGGCACTAGCGCCCCAACTCCCGCAGGGCCGAGAACAATGACGGCGCCAGAGCGCCTGCGCGCCAGGAGCGCCTAGCACCCTTGCGCAATAGACTTAGATCTGCAAAGGCACCGGTGGCTCGCAACGTCATCATAACGCGCCCCAGTGCCCATTAGGACCCCTCCCGTTAGTTTTGAGGACAGTGGGCGTGACCTCATCATTGCCGGTTGGCAATCCAACATCTAGGCTTCAAGAAGCTCATCAGGCGAAAGGGCGTGGAAACCACCGGGACCTAGAGACTCGGCGGGCCCTATCCCGCTTCCCTCCAGGTGGCGGCGCTGTGACAAGCGACTGACAGGCGCTACGAAAGGCAGCCTTCTACTGTCTTAAGAAAAGCAGAGGCCTGAGCTACCAGCCTCGGGAGGGAACCGAGGGCAGTGCTTGAGGCAGCGGGACACGGCGGCTGAAATCGCGCGTGGGAGGCGGGGGCTCTGGGTGGAACAAAAGTTACAAGATGTCAGATAAAGATGTCTCCCGGAAAGAGGCGGGCTAAAGCGTGGGTACCACTACCTGTCTCAAGACAAGTGGGAGAGATGGGGATGAGGATGGTGTCAAAGATCAAGGGTTCCGCGCTCTGAATTCGGAGAGCTAGTTTGATGTAGGTCTTAGGTCTCACACAGGCGACATCGCGCTCAGGAGAGAGAAAAGGGAACTGGCTTTTTGTGATGGTTGACCATGGAGTTGGGAGGACTGTTAGTGCAGCTGGGCCCCTTGTTGGCTCTGTAATCCTGACTTCCTGGTCTCTGTAACCATGACTTCCTGTTTTTACTTTGTGGTGGCTTTCAGGGGAGGGATGATTTAAATAGGAAAAGCCATCTTGAAATAGCGTTCTATTCTGCACGTGGGAGGCTGGTTGGAGCCCGGTGTGGGAGGTATGCGTGGGCGCCCGGTAGGAGCCCCATGTCAGAGGAACAGTGGAGTTTCTCGCACTGTGGTGGTAAAAGAAGCTTCTTTTTTTTTTTTCCTTCCTCTGAATAAACCCTTTTTTTTGGTGCATCATTTTGGAGAGTTATTTTCGCCAGTCAACAGGAGTCACAATCTTTTGGGAGAGTTGAAGCTTCACTAGTGAGAACTCCTTAGGTTAGAATTCAAGGAGATGGTATCTGGCGGGAGACGAGGGGGTGTCAAAAGCTGGCAAGGATTCCCCGCGGGGCTGAGCTGCCACAGAACTGCCAACAGGTGGCAGGATGGCTCAGCTTAAAAAAAAAAAAAAAAAAAAAAAAAAGCTGGCAAGAACCTCTACATCAAAGGTTATAGAATTAGCGGGCTCTCTAAAGCTGGGGACAGATGAGCGACCTCGTTTGATTTACTATTTTATCATGTGTACTCCTCTCTTGGCCAGATGGTCACCATGGAGGACCTACCCCCTGAAGAGACCATGGAGCAGCAGGATTCATCTAAGAGGAGTCCCCGCAGTACAAAAGACGACATCTGTAAGTACAGCTGGACAGAGGAGGGTGGGGTGCAGGAGCTGATGCTTAAAGGAATTTTACAGTATTTCAATATCCAAGGTGCTTGCAGGCACTTGCTTGTTGGGGAGCTGCCGTTCCAGAAACTGACACTCCCCATCCTTACCCGTTATGCTCAGAAGTACCCACCCTGCTCTGTCCACCCAAGTATGAATGGGATGCCGTTCAGAGGGACAGAATGGCATCCAGAGAGGCTTGGGGTGGAAGATGTGGCTGGAAAAGAGCAGAGACTGTGAGAAGAGCCCCAAGGTTCCAGTCCCAACTCTACCCCAAACTTCAGTACAACATGGTCCATGGTTTCCCAATGTGTCAAAAGGGGTTGCCACTACTCACCTCTCAGGGATGTTATGGGGATTAGCGGCAGAACAGAGGAAAGCTTGAGGCTAGTGAAGGTAGCCAGTTTGACATAATAATGGCAACAGGTTCTACTGAATGCTTGCTATGTTCTAGACCTTTATCACTCTTTATCTCATTCAGTCCTCCTAAAAGACCTATAAAATTGGTTACCACTTTCAGATGAGGGAACTATGGCAGACAGGTTAAGTATTTATAACAATGAGACTCAGTGTCAATGCCCTCCAGCCAAAGATGCCCCCTCCCCCCAGCACACCTGTGGTGGGACAAGTTGGATTTATTGCTCACTGCACCCTATGGGGTCACTGTGGTGCATCTCAGTAATAGACTTACAAAGGACTGACTGATTATAGGATTTGGGTTTGTGGTCGGTGATTTTGAGGAAGATTCAAAGAAGCGTTTTGCTCTGGATTGGATAGTGCCAGGGAGCCCGGGCAATTGAATGGTTGGCTATCTTAAAAAATCTACCAGACAGGAAGGAAGCAAGGCACAGGTTGTGACTGGTAAAGCAGCAGGTCACTATTATTAGCGAGGACGGGGGTGGGTATATAGTCATTTTGGTAGCTTGGAAAATGTTCATATTTTGTGTTCAGATGCTTTTATGGCATGGCCCTGTCTTGATTCACGTCAATCATAGTGTGGCCTTGTCTGAGGATGTTCGGTGAAATGGTGTATGTTCAACAGGAGCCCAGCTGTGGGGATGCTTTTCTCTTTCCTAATAGTAATAATTGCAAACCATTGTATATGACTGTTCCAAGCACTTTACATAAATTTATTCCTTTATTCCGTACAAAAGCCCTATGAAGTAGATGCTGATACGGCTATTTTCCCCATCTGGACCCCATTTTCCAGATGAGTAAGCTGTTGTACCTGCCTATGAAATAGCAGAGCCACAATTCAACTCCAAGCAGTCTGGCTCCAGAGGCTGTGCTATAAATGACACAGCTCTGTTGGAAGGGCAGACTCCCTGGGTTCCAGTCCTGACTCCATTTCATTTCCTAGCCTCATGATTTGCCCAACCTTTTGGAGCCTCAGCCTGATCATCCGTAAAACAGGTCCAATAATAATTTGCCTGTACCACTGTCCAGCTCTGACATACAGCCTGGCACATAGTAAGCACTGAATGTTAATTGTTGGCATGATTCTGGGGTTTGGGAGAGGTCCTGGTGACTCCTGCTGGCCTCCCCCGACCTCTCCCCACATCCCTCAGGCCATCTGGGTGCCCTGCAGTGCACCCGCTGCCTCATCACCTTCGCCAATTCCAAGTTCCAGGAGCGTCACATGAAGCGGGAGCACCCAGCGGACTTCGTGGCCCAGAAGCTGCAGGGAGCCCTCTTCATCTGCTTCACCTGCGACCGCTCCTTCCTCTCCTCCAAGGCCCTGATCACCCACCAGCGTGGCCATGGTCCAGTCACAAGGTCCTCCCTACCACTTGCACCCACCACTGCCCAGCCCACCTTTCCCTGTCCTGACTGTGGCAAGACCTTTGGGCAGGCCGCTTCTCTGAGACAACACCGCCAGGTGCACGAGGCCTGCGACCCTTCAGGCCCCTTCGCCTGCACTGAGTGTGGTCAGGACTTTGCCCAGGAAGCTGGGCTGCATCAACACTACATCCGGCATGCCAGGGGGGAGCTCTGAGTGCAGCTTCAGCCCTCCTCAGAACAATGGGGGCTCTGCGGCAGGTGGGACCCACTTCTGATATGGGACAGGCCCTTCCAGGCACTTGCTTCCCTCCCTGGAAAGGCAAAGGTCTCCTGGTAAATAGGACCCAGAAGATGCTCATTTGGAGTTTCAGTCTTTGGGGGACACAAAGACCTTCAGAGAAATAAAATCAGACAATAGGAGATCTTTTGGTGTTTTTTTTAAAAAAGAGCAAGAAAGAGGGAAAATTGTTATTTGTATCTCCCTCATTCCCAATTAAATAGTTTGAAATCACAAGTAGCTGCAGATTGTGTAATCACCTTTAATTCCACCCAGATGAATGCCATGGGCTGTAGAAGCACACTACCCTGGATTTGTGCCTGAGTGGGAACAGGGAAGGTGAGGTGTTGCTGGCCTGTCAGGCCACCACATGGTTCCCAGACAGAGCAGCTTGGGCCTCTGGGATAGGGCAGCAAAGTTGGAAACTATGCTGAGTCATGTGGGGGTTGCCGTTCATATTTTTTTTTTTTTTTGAGGGCAGTGTCACTGGCCCTCATATGTGGGACCGGAACTGGGGCCGCTGGCTTCCCAAACCAGCGCTTAACCACTGCGCCACTCGGCTGGCCCTGGGGGTTGCCGTTCAAGTCCTTGTCTCCCCCACCCCCCTGCCAGCCTTTCCCACTCAAGGAGGGGCCATGACATTGGATGGCTCACTCCCCCTTGATAATTTATTGCCCATTTAAATTTATGTACCATTCTGGTCATAGAACATTTTGTATATGGGTAGGAGAGATGGCATGAATAAACTAACACAAATAGTATCTTAAAAACAGAAAAGGTCTACATTAAGATATCTAAACAAGGAACTCTGGCTTTTTAGCAGGAATTCCCAGAGAACATAAGAAGGGCATAAGGAGTGGGGAGCTCAAGGCAGAGCTGGCCTGGCCCTGGGAGGAAACTGGTTTGGAATCAAACAGAGATACCTTCTGTTTCCTGTTGTATTTGGCCAACATTGGGAGATTTCCCATTACATCTGATTTTCGGCTCTTAAAGGCCCAACGCCGGCCTGCGTCCCACAGGGCCAGTTTTTCTCCCTGCCTCTAGATACAATGGTTGGTGCCCTGCAAATAATCATCAGACTCATTTAAATTGAGGGATGTTTTTAAAGCCCACATGTGGGATGGATGTGGTAGATACTGGTATCTGTCTCCCAATTTTTTGCTAGGCACATGATGGCTACAAAGACTACATTTCCCACATTTCCTTGCAGCTATAGATATGGCCATGTCACAGTTCTGGCTAAATTTTTGGGTTGAGTCCTCAAGCTTTAGAAAGGAACATGCCTGCCTTCCACCTTCTTGGAGGTGGATATGGTATCCAAGCATCTTGGGCCACAAGAGCAACAGGTGGGATGGCAGAGCAACAAGCTAGCAAGAGCCTGGGTCCCCAGTTGACTTCAGGAGCAGAGCCATCCTACCAGCCCTGGAACTTCCACCTCCCTATTGTCATGTAACAGAAATAGGCCTCCTATCTTATTTAAGCCACCACTGGTTTGGGTTTGTCGCATGCAAAGTAATTTACAGCCTAAGGCAGCAGTCTGCAAACTGGCCAAATCCAGCCTGCCTCCTGGTTTTGTGAATAAAGTTTTATCAGAACACAGGCATGCTCATTCATTTATGTATTATCTATGGCTGTTTTCATACAGAACAGCAGTTTTGAGTAGTTGTAACAGAGATCATATGGCCCACAAAGCCTAAAATAGTTACTATCTTGTCCTTTACACTAAAAGTTGGCCGACCCCTCTCTAAGTGACAGACATGCTACCTACTCTGAGCCTGGAAGCAGGAGTCCCAGCCTGGGAAATACTACCTACCTCTAGCAGGGGTGTGTGTGTAAGATTTGGAGCAGAGCTAGCTATCTGGATCTCTGCTGGTGTGACTTACAGGAAAACCGGTTTGGGGTCAGTTGGCTATCACTTTTTCCCAAGATATCAATTTCACCAAAGCCAAATATTTCCTTTGGCACTTGGGAAAATCCAGAAGTTTCACACCACCCTCTCAGCGGGTCCCCTAAACCCAAACCTAAGGATCTAACCCCACATGCTCTCCCAAGATAAACAGCCACCTGCCCAAGTATGCCTTTGGCTTCCTGTTCTCTCCACACTCTCCAGATGTCACAGATTCCCAAGACTTTAAATAGCATCAGCACTGGTGACTCCCAAATCTTTATCTTAACCAAAACCCCAGACATCCCCCATGAGATACAGAGACCTAGATGACAAATGGCAGTCACAAACTTAAAATGGGTCACCATGGGGTGGCTGGTTGGCTCGGTTAGAGCACAGTGCTCATAACACCAGGGTTGCCGGTTGAATTCCCACATGGGCCAGTGAGCTGCGCTCCCCCCCACCCCCCCCCCGCCACCCTCCCCTAACTAGATTGAAAACGACTGGAGCTGAGCTGCACCCTCCACAACTAGATTGAAGACACTTGACCTGGAGCTGATGGGTCCAGGAAAAAAACCAAACAGTTGCCCAATAAGGTTTAAAAAAAAAAAAAAAAAGTCACCATGACTCTTGCAGCTGGCTATCTCCACAACTACCATCATATTAGCAAACTGCACTCTACTTCTAAATTCCTGAAGGGTCTACTTCTCACCCAGCCCTACCTTTAACTGCTCCCGCTGCTATAACTGCCCCCCTGCAGTCTCTACTACAGACCACCCCCTGTATGTAAATCAGCTTATGTCACTCATTTAAAATCCTCCAATGGAATCCTATAAATAACACCCCAAGACCTTACCTAGGCCCATAAAACCCAACAGTGCCTGAACGCTAGCCCACTAAGCAATCTCAACTCCCTCCTTGCTGTCTTCACTGCACTCCAGCCACACATACCAGGCTGGCTTCTGCCTCAGGGCCTTTGCACTTGATGTTCCTTCTGCCTGGAGTGTTCTTACCCAGAACTTTGCAAGGCCGCCTCCTCAGAGAAATCTTCCTTGCCTGCTTGGCTAAAGTAGCCTCCAACTCTTACCCTGATTTAAGTTCTTCCCAGCACTCTTCAACACCTGGAATTATCAGACTTCTATTTCTTTATCTGTGTCCTTATGCTGGAAATCAAGCTCCTGAGGGCAAGTGTCTTGTCTTCCTCACTTTCATCCACAGCACCTGACAGTGCTTACCATGGAGGTTCAAAAAAATACTCCTTGAAGGGCCAGGTGAGTGGCTCAGTTGGTTAAGAGCTCGCTCAAGAGTGTGAGCTGAGCTCTGAGCAACAGCAGGTCGATGCCCAGCCCGAGCTGAGTTGCCGCTAAGCTGCCAACAGGTGGCAGGATGGCTCAGCTAAGAAAAAAAAAAAAAAATACTCCTTGACTGTGTGTTTACTGTGTGTTTACCTAGTGTCTCTTGGCCTCCAACCAGCCTTAGAGAGCTGGCTTCTGTAAGTCCTGCCCATGAGAGGTATGGGTAGAGGAAGGTAAGAGGGGGAAAGGGCCTCACCTTTCTTTAGGCTCTGGTGAGAATCCCTCCAGCAGCAGCTCGAGCTCTAATACCTTTTTTTTTTTTAAAGATTTTATTTGGGGAATTGGGGAAGGGAACATTGTGTGTTTCCAGGACCCATAAGCTCCAAATCAAGCTGTTGTCCCTCAATCTTTAGTTGTGAAGGGCACAGCTCAGCTCCAAGTCCAGTTGCTGCTTTCAGTCTAGTTGTGTGTGGTTGTGGCAGGGGGGAGCACACAGCCCACCACCATCCCATGCAGGAATCGAACAGACAACCTTGTTAAGAGCCCACACTCTAACCAACTGAGCCATCTGGCCACTAGTTGGCAGCTCACGACCGCTCAGCAAAGGTGCCCTGTTCAATCTTAGTTGCAGTGGGCATAGCCCACCATCCGATGAGGGAGTAGAACCGGCAACCTTGTTGTTAGGAGCACATGCTCTCACCAGCTGAGCCATCCTGCTACCTGTTGGTAGCTCAGCAGCAACTCAGCTTGGGCTGGGCATCGAACTGCTGTTACTCAGAACTCTGCTCGCACTCTTGAGCAAGCTCTTAACCAACTGAGCCACTCAGCAGGCCCAAATTTGCCCATTTTAAATGCCGGTAACTGAGCCAGCCGAGTGGCGTGGTGGTTAAGCGCTGGCTTGGGAAGGCAGCAGCCCTGATTCGGGTCCCACATGAGGGCCAGTGACACTACCCTCAAAAAAAAAAAAAAGAAAGAATTAAATGTCGGTAACCAACATGATTAAAAATCTCAGTAACTCCATGGAGACCAAATACATTCCTGCAAGTCAGAGGGTGGCTTGGGACAGCCATTGCCATTTTCTGGTGTGTGGCTTAGTGGCTAAAAATGTGTAAAATCAAACCCAAGCTTTGCTAGTTACTAGCTATGACTTCCAGCAGATAACTCAACGCCCTAGTTGTAGCAGCTGTAAAATGGTTGTGATAGCAGCCCCTATGCCTCTAAGGATTCTGACTCAGACTCAGGGAGAAAGCCAAAGGCTACGGTATAATGGTTTACACAACCTGGCCCTCTGCCCCTCTCTGATCTTGCCCTCCTCAGCAACAGCCTTGAGCTCTACTACAAACATCCCAAGCAGGATCCAACCTCAGGGCCTTTGCACTTGCTATTCCTGTGGACAGCCATATGGCTCATTCCCTCCTCTCTCACTCTCTGCTTTGATGAGAAGGCTCAGTGAAGCCTTCCTGACCACCCTCTTTAAAACCGCATCACACATACACAAGCCTCCACCTTCCTTCCCTTTCCTCCACAGCACTTATTACCTTCTAACACTCTATACATTTTATATTTTACTTAAATATCTAATTAAATGTTTGTCTGTCTTCCCAATATAACATCCACAAAGGCAGTGATCTTTATCATGTTCACTGGTCTGGTCCCAGCTCCCCAAATAGTGGCTGCCTCTTGTAGGTGCTCAATAAATCACTGTTGAACAAATGAGTAAATAAATAATAGTCCCTACCTCATAAGGTTCCAAGGCGATTGTCCATATAAAGCTCTTGGCCCAGGGCCTGGTCCGCTGTGAGCGCTGACTTAATGATGGTCATTACGGTAATTCAGGTTCTATTCTTGAAGGTTCTTAGTTGCCAAGCTTCTATGAGTTAACACACGTAAAGCGCCTTAGAATAGGGCTTGGCACACAGTAAATGCTCAGTAAATGGTAACTATCATTATAATTAGGCTTCTATTTTCAAAGCAGTTTCAGTGCCAAGCTTCTGTGAATTAGTACTTCCCATCTTAGGGTGAGAGCCAAAGTTTGGAAAAGGCTGTAAGGAGCTGGCCCTCTGCTCCCCTCCGACCTCATCCCTCCAGCTCTGCCCTCCCTCCCTCTGCTTCAGCCACTCTGGCCTTCCTGATGCAGGCAGGCTCCTGCTTCCTCCCACCTGGAACCTTCTTCCCACAGATGCGCACGGCGCCCTCCTTCCCTCCTGCAGGTCTGTCATCTCCTCAGAAGGACTATGCAATTTAGAATTGTAACCCCCTTCCAGAACTCTTCTCCCTTCTCGGCTTTATTTTCTCCATAGCAGCTACTACCATGCAGCATATGCTACATCGTACTTGTTTACCGTCTGTCCCCACCAGTGTTTCCTTCCTGCCCCCGTGTAAACTCCAAAAGGAGGATTTTATTTTATTCACGAGTGAATTCCTAATGCTTAGCACACACAGCAGGTAGTCAAAAGATGTCTGTTAAATGAATTAATGGATCACAGGCCTTACCTCACAGAGTTATTCTAAGGACCTGATGATCTCATGCAAATAAAATGCAAAACTCTGTTAAGTGCTGGGAAAATGGCAGCTGTGACAATGATTAAGGTTCTATTTTTGTAAGTTCCTAGATTCACAACTTGTGTGAGTCAATGTATATAAAGCTCTGGAGTGGCACTTGGCACCCAGGAGTGCTCAGGAAACATAGCTTCGATTATAATGAAAGTCCTCTTTGTGGAGATTCTTAGGTGAAGTGGCAGAGAACACGAGCTGTCCTCCACAAACTGTTTTCTGTGTTCTGGGCAGTTCGCTAGATTGTCTTTCCCAGACTCCCTTGCAGTGAGCTATGGCCATGTGACTAATTTCTTGGCAAAGGAACATAAATGAAAGTAGTATGTACCACTCCTGGGCAGGTGCTTATGAGAAAATACGTGTACCTCTCCAGGCTCCCAGGCCATGGCCACCCTGTCATCACCACGTCGATGACAATGGGCTTAAGGGATGGCCTAAGTCCCCAAATCACCAGATGGAGAAGGGTTGCCCGCCAACCTGAAACACCCACCCTGGACTATTATGTGAGTGAAACAAAATTCTGTTGTGTTTGAGCCTGTACATCATGCGGTCTTCTGAGTACATAGAAACCACATTGAACATAAACTCATAGTAAATATTTTCAACGATTCTAAAGTTCTCCCAAGAAGCAACCCAGAGAGAGGGGGGATAAATGCCCACACACACTGAAGTGCACACACGCACACGAGCATGCACGCGTACACACACACACACATACACCAAACACACTGGACTGACACACACAGAATTTGGCTTTTATTCTGGCCTTCACACATCTACTGCTAAGACAACACAGGTCGGCGGTACCCCATCCCCCATGACCACTGTGACCACTCCAATTTCCTCAGCCCTTTCCTCCCACCCTACCCCTTCTGCAAAGCTCCCTGGGTTGGGGGGGCTCTGCCTACACCTCACCCCGGGCATGCAGCATGAAGTGCCCATGCAGCTCCCCAAGGTTGTCGAAGGAATCCTCACACTCCGTGCAGTGGTAGGTGCCCTCCTCGTCCTCGTCCTCCTCCTCCTCCCTCCCAGCTGGTCGGCCCTCCCCAGCCCGAGGCGGATCCTCCTCTTCCTCCCCGAGGACCCTGCCGTCGGGGGCTGGTGCTTCCTGAGGGGCTGTAGCTGGGCAGCAGAGCCGGCAGGCTGGGATGCCTGGAGGGGCCTCCCCAAGAGGTGAGCGGCCACAGAGCTGGCAGGGCTGAGCTGGGGGGCCCGGGGCCTGAGCTGCACGGGGGGCCCGGCGGGAAGGGCCACCCCGGCCCCCGCCCAGGCGCTGCTTCACCTTGTAGCCAGGGTCATATTCGGGATCGTCAGTGGTCTCCTCTTCCTCCTCCTCTTCATCTTCCTCCTCTTCGGAGTCCGGCTCTGAGAGTGTGTATTCAGAGTCAGAGGAATGCTCGGGACCTGTAGAGTGACAGGTGGGGAAAGACAGAGGCATCAGAGGACAGGGGGCTGTGCCCGGCTGTCTCCTCCCTGAGCCCCATTCAGGCTTGCATTGTATGGAGAGCGTAGCCTGGGCACAATCCTTCTTTTCCCCACAGATGCTTCCAATCACACAGAACAGGACCTGGCACACAGTAGGTGCTCAAGCAAATGAATGTCTTGTAAGAACTACATCTTAAGGGGTTAATAAGGACAAAATAGGACTAAAAGTAGAAATAGAAAAAACAATGTAACAGCACCAGCAACATCCATTGCTATTGGAAGAAGCCTATTCTTGTGTGTTATAACTCACTTAATCCTTACAGCAACCCCATGGGGGTGGTACTGCTATTATCCCTAACTGACAAATGGGGAAACTGAGGCACAGAGCAGATAGGCCTTCAGTCAAACAGCTCTAACAGTGAAAGCTAAATATGGGTGATGGCCTACATTGGATTATTTTAGGGAGACAAACATTTGAACAGGTATTTAAGCAAATTCAAACACATAGTGTATATGTACTTTGATATACTCGTATATGTGGTTTTACATACAGTCATGTGCTGCTTAATGACAGGGATACATTCTGAGAAACGCATCGTTAGGCGATTTCGTGGTTGTGCAAACAACACAGTGCACTTACACAAGCCTAGACAGTCTGGGCTACATGGCTAGGCTACTGCTCTGCGGGGAGGAAAAAATAATTTGTCCTCTACCCTTCTGGGTTCTTGACTGAGACATCCCCGTAATAAAACACAAACAGAAGAAAAAAGTCTAATAACATGTATACCTCCTGGGTACATGGGAGAGACGCAGGAACACTGAGTAATTCCCCAAAATGGCTGAAGCCCCCACCTTCAATTGAAGACAAAGATGTTGGGCGTGGGGGGAGCCAAGTATGGGAGATTACCAAGAAAAGCACAGTAACCAAGGGTAAGGTTGTTATGCAGATTTAAATCCTTGTCTTTTGCAAGGATAAGAGTTTTCTATAGAAAAAGTCATCTTCTTCTTCCCAGGTCCCTTACAAATGTAAATATCTTTTACAAAGGGTAACTTCTTAGTTTTCAGAGTTTCTCCCAGGTCTGCCTTTCCTTGAAAACAGCCCTACAGTTGACCCTTGAACAATGCAGGGTGTGGTTTAGGGGCACTGATCACCAACACAGTCGAAAATCCGAATATAACTTAAGTCGCCCACATGCAGATTCATAACCACCCGTTGACCCTCTAACATGGAGGGTCAACTGAAAAATCCTAGTATGAGTGGGCCTGAGCAGTTCAAACCTGTGTTATTTAAGGGTTAACTGTATTCTGGGGTGACAAATTCTGTTCCTCTATAGCTCCCGGGCAACAACCTGTACAGCAGGTTACGGTGGTAAATCCTGTAGGCACTTGTAGCACAATGATGTGTGTGTAATGTATTCTGCTACAACATTAAGACGGCTGTGATGTCATTAGGCAATAGGAATTTTTCAGCTCCAGTAGTCTTATGGGACCGTACATACACAGTCACCGAAACGTCAATATGTGGCACATGACTGTATATATAAATATCTAGTTAAGTGAATTAAAATATTTATAAGTATAGATATATTACTGTGATTTTATAGGCATGAAGGACATGCCTAGGACAAGCTTAGGTTAAAAAAAGGAAAAAAATGTAATGTCAATGCACAGGAAAGGGTGACATCAGCAGCTGCTATGAGGGGTGCACACACAAACACTGGTCTGGGAGGGGGGAGTCCCCACTTTGGCAGCAGGGCAGGAAATACTGGCTTCTTCGGGTGCCAGGGCAGGAGGCTGCCAAAAGTATCTCCTAGGACTGCAACAGCCTTGCCCTGCATCCACCGCCACTCCCTTCCTCAGTTTCCCTTGGTAGCCCTAACTCAGGATTCTGCTACACCTCAGCCAGCCACACGGGCTCCTGTACCTCCACACCCCAGGTGTCACACGCCTCAGGGCCTTGCTGCCTTTTCTGGAGATGGACTAAGTAAGGCTTGCTCCTGCCCCTCTGCCACATCTCTGCTCAAGTGTCACCTTCTCAGTGGCACTCTGGTCACTCTCTAACCAGCAAACCCTCCCCAGCACTCTCTATGCCTTTAACCTTGCTTTATTCTTCCCTTCTACTTATTTAACATCTGCTTGTGCGTTTACCTCCTGTCCTGAAAAGCAGGGACTCGGTCAGGGCCCCGAGGCCCTGATCTCCCTGCCTCGTCCAGGCCATTGCCTCCGCTCTCTTCGGGCCTGGGGTGACCTTTCCTTCTCTACCAGCAAACTCCTGCTCTTCTTCAAGGCCCTAAATCACAGGTCACCTCCTCTGTGAGGTCCTCCCTGACTCACCAGGCAGTCAGTGTCTCCTCTGGGTCCCCTAACACAACCTGACCACCTCAGCAGTGACTGTCTGGGTCTAGACTCCTGGGAAGGCAGGACTTGGCTGCCTGTCTCCGTCCCCAGCAACGCTGAGCCTAAGTCAGCATCAGGACACGTTCGCTAAATGGCTGTAAAACACAGAGAAAGCATCTCTGGCCTTGGGATCGCCCCACCCCTCTTTGTCTTCCCACCTCTGACTTCACACCACCTACCCTCCAGGGTCTTTAGTGCCCACTATGACTTCATGCAGGTGGCCTGTGAAAGGTACTCAGGTCGTGGTCCCTGGCTAGCTACCAGGTCTTTCATGTTCCCTATGGCTTCCAGGACCACAAGCCCTTTTGTGCCCACCATGTCTTCTCCACCTACGAGATCCTTAAAGCCCAGCACGTCTCCAGCGTCCACTGGACCCTCGATGCCCACAGTATCTCCCAAGCCTCATGCTTCCTTGAAGACCACTAAATCAGCAATGCCTAACAGCTCTTCAGTGCCCACCAAGCCATCGATAGTCCCCAACTTGGTCACAAGCCCCAGCAGTTCCAAGTCTACCAAATGGGGAAGTACAAAGACTGCCCCTTCTAAGCAGCCCAGAAGCAGGTCCCGAGGCCGCAGCAGGGCAAGAACACCCAGCAAGGCCAGCACTGACACCAGGGCCAGCAAAGCCAACAAGGCTGGTGGAGTGAGACACCCCCAGTGGGACAGAACTCCCAGCAGAAGGGGAAGCCCCAGCTCCAAGAGGTCACCCAGCAGGGCCAGCACTCTGTGTAGGAAGAAACCTCAGGGTACAAAACGAGGTATGCCCAACAGGGTAAGAACTCCTACTTCCCAGCAAAAACAGAGTGGGGGGAAGAATTACAGCCAGCCTAGAACCAACAACCAGGAAAAGAGTGAGAGCCAGCCAAGAATTATGAACAGAGAGAAGAGTTATAGCCCACCAGGAGCCTCGGGTGTGGGGAAGAGTTCCAGGCTGGCTGTAACCCCCAGTAGGGCAAAGAGTTATAGCCCCTCCAGAATTCTCTGCAAGGAGATAGGTTACAGACAGTCTCCATCGTCATCGAGGAGGGTAAAGAGTTATAGTCAGATGATTACCCCCAGCAGGGAATGGAGTTACAGCTCAACTGAAATGTCCAGCAGGGTCAAGAGTTACAACCAGGTTAGTGTACCCAGCAGGACCCAAAGTCACAGCCGATCTAGCACCCCCAGCAGGACCCGAAGTCTCAGCCGGTCTAGAACACCTAGAAGGGCAAGAAGTCGCAGTCGGAAGAGGACCCACAGCAGGGTGAGAAGTCACAGCTGGAAGAGAAATCAGAGTAGGGCAAGAAGTCGCACCCGGAAGGGAACTCCCAGCCAGATGAGAGGACACAGCCAGTCTAGAATCCCCAGCAAAGAGAGAGGTTACAGACAATCTAGACTCCCCAGCAAAGAGAAAGGTCAGAGACAATCTAGAAGCCCAAGCAAGTACAGAGATCATAGCCGATCTGGAACTTCCAACAAGGAAAGAAATCACAGCCGACCTAGAACCCCCAGAAAAGAGAGCTATCACAGCCAACCTGGAACCTCCAGCAAGGAAAGAGATCACAGTCGATCTAGAAGCTTCAGCAAGGAAAGAAGAGATCACAGCCGATCTAGAAGTTTCAGCAAGGAAAGAAGAGATCACAGTCGATCTAGAAATTCCAGTAAGGAAAGAGATTATAGTCGATCTAGAAGCTCCAGCAAGGAAAGAGATCACAGCCGATCTAGAAGCTCCAGTAAGGAAAGAGAATACCGACGATCTAGAAGCTTCAGTAAGGAAAGAGATCACAGCCAATCTAGAAGCTCTAGCAAGGAAATGAGAGATCACAGCCGAGCTAGAACCCCCCCAAAACAGAGAGATCACAGCAGAACTAGAAGCTCTGGCAAGGAAAGAAGAGGTCACAGCCAAACTAGAACCCTCAGAAAAGAGAGTGATCACAGTAGAACTAGAACTCCCAGAAAGGACAGAGATCACAGCCGATCTAGAACCTTCAGCAAGAGAGTGTACAGCCAATCTAGAACCCCCAGCAAGGAAATCATTCACAGCCAATCTACAACCCCCAGAAGTCTCAGCTGGACGGGATCCTTTAGCAGGGCACAGGGTGCCAGTCAGAATAGAACACTCACTGAGACAAGAAGCCAATACCCCTCAAGATTTCTCAGGGGGGCCCCAACCCCAAGCCAGGATGATATTCAAGCCAACACTACCACCTCTAGGGCCATCTCACCTGGAGAGAGGTCTTCTTCATCTTCTTCCAAACTGGCGTAGCCCCCAGTCTCAGCTGGCTCACGGGTCTCTGTCATGGCCAGGGGACAGGGACAGGAGACAGGAGCAGAGCAGCAGCTGGACAGCGTGCCTCCCCGGCCAGCTCTCCACAGCCACACTTCGGCCACAAGTTCTCTAATGCAAGATGTCAGCAGGTAGAGGGATGCTGAACAGGGGAAGGAAAGGCCTGTGATGAGTCAATAAATTTTTACATTGCATCTGCCTCCCCCGGCCCAGCTGTGTGCTCAGTGCTGGGGGCAAGGCAAAGATGGCCCCAGCTCTGTCCCTGACTGACTCCAAGGCCTTGACTGCAGGCCCTACCCATCTGTAGGCCTTCATTTACCCACCTGAGCAACAAAGCTGTCTGTGGTTCCTATTCAATGGGGTAGGGAAGGGTAATATTCCAAATCTTTAAAGGTGGGAACAAGCATGGGCACCAATCAGAACTGAGGGTGGAACATGGTCCTATGCCAGGCATTAATCCTTTAGTTGTTGGATTGTGGGAAAGTCTGGAGTTGAGGGAGGGTCCACACTAGTAGTTGGGCATACAGATTACTTGGTATAATGGTGATATACCAACCAGTCTAGAAGTATTTAAATATTTAAACAACTGGTATGGTTGCACTAGTCTGTGAATGTCATTCCTAGTTCCATATCAATTTATACCTTGGCAAGACTGTCTAGGTTTGAATCCTAAATCTGCCACATTCTAGCTGTGTAGCTTCAAGCAAAGGACCTAACTTCTCCAGTCTGTCTCCTTCTTGGTACAAAAAGGACTTCCAGGACCTCACTTATATATTCCTCATAGCCATGTGAAGACAGATGATCTCCTCTGTCTAGATGAAGAAATGGAGGTAAAGAGTATTAACAAGTAGCCCAAGGTCAGGCCAACTGATAGGTACATGAACTAGGACTTGAAGCCACGTCATCCTACCTCTCATAAAATGAATCCTCAGCTGAAAATATTTTTTGAGGATTCAGTAGGTTCATTCATATAAGTTGCTTATACGTGGCAGGCACTCCATTAACAGGCTGTTAGTACTCCCATTTCCGACTCTATAAACCATTCCAGACTTCTCACCTCTCCCCGTGCACACCAGGACTTTTCATATCTGTGGGTTTTAGCAAATCCTGCTGTTCTTGTCTAGAATGTGCTCCTCCCCCTCCCCCTTATCACTCCTGCTCACCCTTCAAACCTCACCTCAAACACAAGAACTTCTATACTTCTTCCCTGCCCATATACCATCTCTGCGTCTACCAAGAAGCCTTCTCTTAACTCCTCTCCTTTCTCTCCCTCTTCACCACCAATATCTCCCTACACACACACACACACACACACACACACACACACACACACACACTTCTTTGTCTCCCACTGCATTGCCAAACAGCTAAGCAGAAGTTAGTGAAGGGGGATGGCAGCCTCAGTTGCACTTCTTATATGCCAAGGCCTGTGCTGGGCACTAGGTATACAATGTTGGAAAATACATGATCCCTTCAGAACCTGGAGGTGAAGTTTAATTCTGGGGCTAAAGAGAAAAAGATTAGGTTTTAAGTCCAAACAAGGCTGGGGCAGGGGAGCTTTCTAAAGATACCTGGATATGGGTTTTAAGGACAGAGAAGATTCACAATTGGCAGAGGATACTTCTCATAATACCCTGTTGCCTGTAGGGCCCCATTTAATGTGAAATTCTACTCTATGTCAGGATAAGGTTGCCAGGTTTAGTAAATAAAAACAGATGACGTCCAGTTAAATTTGAATTTCAGATAAACAACAAATAATTATTTAACATACATGCGTTCCATGCAATACTTAGGTCGTACATTTGTTTATCTGAAATCAAATTTAACTGGGCGTTCTGTTTCAACTGGCACCAGGCACAACCGGGACTTCATGAGACACTGCTCACCAGTCTAGCCTACCCTTTCCCAAGCCCACATCACACAAGGCCCCTTCCAGAGTGTTCCATGTATCAGGTGGAGGCATTCCTTGGTGAACAAGTTCCATTTCTACAATGATGGCAGCCAGATCATGGCTCCCATGATCTTAGGAGGAGCATAAATGAGGCTCCCTCATACCATGTGGGCAAAGACCCCACAATGTCTTGAGCCTGTTATCAATCAACTCCCAAGATGCCCTGCGCGAACATAATAGGCACCCCTTTCCAGAATGCTGAGGTAAGGAAGCCAGTGCAAAACGCTGTACGGGACAATAAGGACCAGTCCCCACAATGTCCCGCGGAATTCTTCCCAAGATGCCTCCGGTCTATAAAGACCATCTTCCAAGGTGCTCTGCGTCGAAGCATCCAAGTTTCCAAAATGCTTAGCGGAGTGTGTGTGACAAAAGGAACCGGTCCCCCGCACGGAACTAGGATAATCCTTCCTAGAATACACCAGTCCTATAACGACTAGCGGATAGACTCCAACAACGTTTACAGCAGGGTGCCCCTTTTCCCAGGATGCCCCAGGACGGCACCGAGCCGAGTTGGAGGAGAAAGGGGAGCCTAGGTCTCGCCTCAGGCCATCACGGCCCAAGACTGCTGCCGACTTCTCGGTGACGGGAGCCGTAACTCCCATCATGCAGCGGTGCCGTAGCGCCCGCTTCCCAGCATGCCCCGCGCACTTCGATCCCGGACACTCACCGACGAGGGCGGCCCCCGCTCCGGCTAGGCGGCGGCGGCGGCGGCGGCTGCACGCCCGGCTCGGCGCCTGCGCTGCAAGTAGGGTAGGAGGTAGCGCGAGGGGCGTGAAGAGCCTAGGGCGCTTGCGCGGCGAGATGGACCATTCCTGGCTCACAGTGTGATGGAGGGGCTATCCGAGTCGTGCCATCGACCAGGCCCCGGCAGGGGGGTCCGGGCTTTGCCCCTCACAGTCCAGGTTTCCTTGGTACAGTCCGCAGCCCGACCGAACCAGAAACTGCTGGCCTCGCGCCTGCGTGAGCGGAGCAGGAACGCGCCTGATGGAAAAGGGGATGCGCTGGGGGTGGGGGTCGCCTGCTGGGCTCGGATGCTGGACCTAAAGCCTACTCCTTTGCATAATCTTAGTGCGGGACAATGGGAGGCCTCGGGCACTGAAAGGAATTATTTGCATGTTCCCCGAGAGGCCGTACTCCGGAGCGCAGTGATTAGCATATGTGAAGCGGGGGGCGCGCCTGAGCAAAGCGCGTGCGCACATGGACTACGGACTAGTACTAAGCGGTTAGCTTTGGTCTAGTCGGGATCAGTTTGCATCCTGAGAGGGCGCACAAGGCCCAGGAGGACCCTTACCAACCCTCCACCCCCAACCAGGATAAACATTTACTGCTCTCCGCAGTGACCTAGACATAACCGATCCCTATCCTCATGGCGCCCCAATCAAAGGAAGGAGGGCCACTCGTAATCTTGTAATCAGAACTACAACCCAGAGTGGTTAGATTTGGGATGAAGGGAGGAGCCTAGGAAGCTGTGGGGGCCAGAAGTGCCCGCCTCAGCTTGGAAATGATTCCAGGAGGTGGTGATCTTTAAGCCAAGGATGAACAGAACAGAAGCCAATTGGAATGGGAGTATTTCTGGCAGAGAGAACAGTAAGGGCACAGGAATAGAGGCAAAAAAAAGGACATGGTACATTTGATTCAGGAAGTGAAAACAGATGGTAGGCCTGGGATCCAGAATTAGAGAGGGGAAAGGGTCCTACAGGTGACTTTAAGAGCTCAGACTTTATGCTAAGGGTATAGTAACCTACTGCAGCAGTCCAGACTTCCTAAAAGTGACTCCCTTTCCAGCTTAAAACTCCCCAATGGGATCCTGTTATACTTAGAACAAATCTACTCTTTATCATGGTCCAGGGGCTATACACATGGTCCAGTCCTGTTTTTCTCTGAACTTACCCACCTATCTCCTCTTTATCCATTCCTAACTCCACTCCTCAGTCTCATCATCTCAGGCCTTTGCCCTTGCTGTTCCCTTTGCCTGAAAATGCTTTTCCCTCTGATCTTCGAATAGTTGCTTTTGTGCTCACCATTCATATCTTGGCACAGATGTCAATCTGAGAGGCTTTCCATGTTCTAAGATAGCACATGGATATTTGCTTTAGAGAAGTGAGTGGGGTTGTGGATAAAGCAGGATTAGCCATGAGTTGATGGTTATTGAAGCTGGGGTGAAGGATACATGGGATTTCATTGTCCTGTTCTGTCTACTTCTACGTGTTTGAAGTTTTCGAAAATAAGTTAAAATAAAATTGTACTAAAAAAAAATAAAATAGGGCCGACCGAGTGGTGCGGTGGTTAAGCGCTGGTCTTGGGAAGCCAGCGGCCCAGGTTCGGGTCCCACATATGAGGGCCAGTGACACTGCCCTCAATAAAAATAAAAAAAAGAAAAAAATAATAAAATAAAATAAAATAAAATTGTACTCTACAGCCCCTTCCTCTGCATTTTATCATAATGGCAACCTGAAATTAAGTTCTTCCTTTCTTGCTGATAGTCTATTTTCTCATGAACGCTTCATGAAGATAGACATGGAATCACCCTTTTCCACTTTGGGACCTCAATATTTAGAACAGGACATCTCAGATTAGTGCTAAGCTGTCTGAACACCTAACATTTGCCTGTTTTATTCAACAATGGCATCTTAAGGTTTTTGAGCAGCACCTGGCACAAAGTAAGAGGTCAATATATTTTTTAATCTAAAACTAGAATCACTCATTTAAAATTTAGATGAATGAAAGAGGGATCCCAGAATGCCAGGCTAAGGCACTTTGACTTGATCTGTAGGTGATGGGTAGATAGGAAAGGTTTTGAGAAGGGCAGGCACAGGGAGAGATGTAATTGAAAGCTCCCCAGGAGACTGATATCAAGGGGGTAAGCCAGGGGAAGGGTCCAGGCCATGGGGTGGGGATGGGATAGCTGCTGAAGAGGAAAGACTCTGTGACTGTTTGGATGAAGGAGTGTTCAGCAAAAAAAAACAAAAACAGGTTTCTTGGGGGAGGAGGGTTTAAAGTGCCTTTGGTGAGGTAAGGACCCTCCCCTGGCCTATACTGTCCACCAACATCACACTCCTCTTCCTCCCCTCCCTTAGTTCAGTTCCCCTCCCAACATGGTGCAGGTTTAGGTAGAGGGATAGACACTCAGCCACACCAAACATGTGTTCTCTCCTCAGTTTAATGGTGGTTAGTGGGATTGCCAAACCCCCTCCCCATACCCCTCCCGCTCCATACAAAATGTGTTTTGCTTTTTTTTTTTAAACAAGAAAAGGGGGCAAAAGCCAGGAATGGGGGAGGGGGGGCACAATCTGATATTTTCATACAGATTTTTGATTTTTTTAATATATTATATATATAAAACCATAGAGACCAACGTATCCCCCTAAACTCCTTTTCCCCTCCCTGGGGGGGCCTGGAGGAGAGATGGGAAAGGCCTCCCCAGGGGAGGGTAGACAGGGAGACAAATATGTATAGGACAGATGTGGGGGAAGGAGGTGAAGGGAAGGGAAGCCCAGGAACCTGGGAAAGGGGGATTGGAGAAAAGGGTTGAGGCTGTCTCCCTCACCACCCCCATCAAAGTTATGACACAAAGACACAGAAGCCCTGTTTCCATACCCTCCCCCCACCCTTACCCCCACCGTGCAAACATGGCTTTGCAAAGAGGTGCCCAGAGCTCTGTGGAACTCCTACAATGGCTGGCATGGGGTCAGAGACCCCCAAAGAAATCTGTGCTCCCCTTCCCCTGCCCACCCCCCTTCCCAGAATCTGATCCCCTCCCCACAAGACCTGGTTCTGCAGCCTAGGGGCCCTGGCCTTCCCCCAGTTATCTTCCCCCAACCCAATCCCTACTGCCCTCCCTGGACTTGGGGGATCTGGACCTTTGGCCCCTGCCCCCTGGGGGACCCAGACCTCTGGGACCTTGCTTCTGGCCCTTGCAGAGACCCAGGCATCCAACACCCCCATCCCTGCCCAAACGTCTGAGGTGTTAGTGGTGGGGGGAGATGCCCACCATCCCAGACTCTGGTAAATGTCTTTGCAGCTGGCAGTGGGGTGGACCCCAGCCCAGGCCCAGGCCTGGGGTGGAAGTGGGGTCAGATGAAGAACTCTTCTTTCCTCTTGTGTCCATCGCTGCCATTGAGGAAGGCTTCTCTTGCTTCTCCCTGCTCATCCAAGCCACTGGCCTCATGGGTCAGATAGGAGCCTGAGGGGTGACAGACCACAGGGGCAGAGGAGGCATACATGTGGACCCAGGAGTTGGGACAGAAATGTACGGGAAGGAGACAGAAAGACAGGCATCAGACGAAGGAAGAACGAGAAACGGAACACACAGGGAGAGGGAATCCAGGGAATAGCAAAACGGGCAGAGAAAGAGGTAAAGCAGAATTAGGGAGACTCCAAAAATTCTCGGAAATATCAACCTTTATCCTTCCTTCTCTTGGTGATATCCCCTTGCTCTGCTCCCAAGGAACCCAGTAATTAGGAAGATAAATATTTTTTTTCAAACCCACGGCTTTAATTCCGCTTCAGCGTTTCACCCCTTTTAGTCTTGGGCAAAAGACCTGACCCTTTTGGAATCTAGGGCCTCAGGTCCCACCGGGTTATGAATCCTGGGTCTAGGCTCTGCCCTCTTTCGAATCCAGGCTCTAAGCCCCGCCCCATTCCTAATCAACCACACCCCTCACGGAATTCAGGCCCGGCCCCCACTCACCCTTCTGCCGCACTGAGCACCAGACCATGCCCACCAGCACACAAATGATCAGAAACACCAATAGCGCCAGGATGCCGCCCACAATGGCGTAGGGCACCGACGTCTGAGCCTCTACCACCGCACCGGGATCTGCCAGAGTGATGGGGTGCAGACCAGTTCATCAGAGAAAGGTCCCAGCCCGGCCCCATAGCTGCCAATCTGTTAAACCATTCCACCCACCACCTCTAATCGCGTCCCTTAACATGCCATGCTCCTCAAATTACTGCCACCGTGTGAAACCTCAGGACTTCCCTGATGGTCCATTTCCTCAAGGAATGTGTGTTGGTTTGTATAAGGTCCCTGAGTCATTTTGCTAATACCTGCCCTGCTGCCTTCCCTCAGCCCACCTCCCAGAAAATAGAAACAGCACATCCCTTTTCTTATTTCTTTCCCCCAGGGAACCTCAGGTCCAAGTTCCTTCTCATCTTGTCTAAAACGTGCCAGGTATTTAAAATTCTGCGCTAGGTCCAAACCACTTCCAAAATTTCTGCCCCACCATCATAAGAGCTAAACATGTAATGCTCATTTTGTGCTAGGGGCCATTACAACTGCTTTATATATAGGGAGGGGTGCCAAAAAAAAAAAAAGTATACAAGTGGACTTTGGTCAACGTTGCTCAAGCTGTAGTTCACCATAATCAGAAGTGTCTGGACCCTGATGGTAACCACTTTGAGCACCTCCTTTAATTGCAGAAGTCAAACGTGATTTGTATTCATCTTTTCATTATCTGTATATATGGAGTGTTACAATGTTAATAGTTTTTTCCTTTCTTAAAATGTGGATACATTTTTTTTGGCACCCTCTATTTAGCTCATTGGTCTTCACATCAACTCTATGGGATAGGTGCTATTGTTTATTTCCACTTTACCTATAAGGACACTAAGGCACAGACAAAATTACTTGCAATTTAATACTGCAGTATCCTAAACTCAAACGGTCAGTCTGCCCCCAGAACTATTACATAACAACTCGGTGGGTTGTTGACTCCTTGGAATCACTTTGCATAAGCCTCGCACCACCCAGGACAAAGCAGAGACCACCCACCCCAGGGGCTCCGCCTCTTCCCTGAACCCCGCCCCCAAGCCCGCCTCAGCCAGCCCTCACCATAGACCACTAGCACGTAGAGCGCCCTCGCATGGCCGTGCTTGTTTGACGCTTCGCAAGTGTAGGTGCCATTATCTGCTGAAACTAGGCCTGGCAGCGTAAGCGTCTCACCGACTGCCTCGGCCCGCTCCGGCAAAGACTCATTCCCGCGATTCCAGCGGATCTGATTTGGCCTGGACGGGGTTCAAGTATAGTGAGTTAGGCACTCAGGGGCCAGCACCCAATTCTGACTTCTCAGTAATCTAGATATGCAGCATCTCCAAATAAGAGGGTCACTACCAGCTCTTTCCTTTCAGGATTTTCCGGCCCCAGAGCTCACCTGGGGTTCCCCGTTACCGCACATGTCAGCACCAGCGTGTCTCCCTCCCTCACCACAGCTTGGGAGGCATGGATCCGGGCCGTGGGAGAGTCTGTGGGCAGAAGTGAAATGGGAAAGTGGTTGTCAGGGTCATCACACGGGGCTAGGAACCCTCCCGGGGGCGGGCGGCTGGCGTTGGGAATCCCCACATCCACCGGGTCCTCGCCTGCCGAACACTTACACTGCACATCCAGCACGTACTGCGTCTGCTTGCTGTGTCCCGAGGGCAGCGCCTGGTTCTGCGCCTCGCAGATGATGATGCCACCATCGTCCTTGCGGTCCACACGAAACCGCACTGTGCTCGCCACGCTCCAGACCTTGCCATTTTCCCGGCTGCTGCTCACACCTACCACGCCCCAACTGGACACATTCAGGCCAGGATTCCAGCTCCCCACCCCACGAGTATTTCTCCCCAGCCAATCCCAAAGCAGGGTATTTGTCAAGCTCCGCCTGTAATCCACAGGGCTCGCCTCTTGTCCTCCAAATTACTCCCCTCCAAGACCAGAACACCACATGCCTCTTCCCAAAGCTCCTCTGTTTCATTCCCACATCCTCTCATCTATCAATTCATTCAATAGCTGCATATTGAGTGGCTGGCTTCGGCCAGAATCTGGGCGTTCCTCTCCAAACCCCGCCCACATACAAATCAGCTTTTCCTAAGCCCCGCCTCCTAGAAGCTACCATCTCTCAAGTCCCGCCCCTCACTGGCATCTCTCCCACACCTCATACCCCACTTCTGGTAATACCTTTCAGTTCCTTGCGATCCCGGTACCAGCGCAGGGCAGCAACTGGGCGGGATCGTGGAACCAGGCAGCTGAGCTCCACCTCGCCGCCCTCCACCGCCTGCTCTTGAACTTCCACCACCGGATTTTCTGGGGCCACTGAGACAGGGAGAAAGTGGATGCGGAGGAAGGTCAGAGGAGGCACAGAGGTGGGCTCAAAGTATCAAGGCTGAGGGATCCCAGGGATCAAAAGAAACAAGAATCCTAAGTAGCAAGTGTCAAACACCCAAGCCAGAGGTCCAAGAAGGCCGGCCATATTTCCTACGGCCAGATGTTCAGGCAGTTGAAAACTGCCAGGGTCAGATCTCAGGATAAGGGATAAGCAGAAGAGAAAGGAGGAGGGGATGGGTCCCAGGAGTGGGAAGTAGTTACCCAATACAGTGAGCGTGGCAATCTGATGGTGGGTATCCTCCGTGTAGAGCTGGCAGAAGTAGCCCCCCTCGTCTTCCAGGCGGGCATCTGAGAGCCGGATCCGCACCCGGCGTGGGGAGAACTCCTCAAGCTGGAAACGCTCATCCTTCAGGGCTAGAGAGAGTGAATGGGAATCCTAGCCTCAGGAATCCCACCCTTCCCCCGGGAGCTTAGAGTTCAGCCCTCTGCCTCTTTTCTCCAGCCATACCTATGTGTCTAAGGTGCCCACCTAGTTACTCCCTTAGGGACTCAGAATGATTCAGGCCCTCCCACCCACAGGACCAGGAGTCCAGATCCCAGATCTATGCATCTTGAGGACAGGGGAGTCCAGACCTCCAGTCCCTTCCTCCTCAGACCCAGGAGTCCACAGAGTCTCAGATCTGTCTTCTTTCAGGTCACAGGAATCACACCCCAGCCCTCCCCTCCTTCATGACTCAGGATTTCAGACCCCAGCACTTACCGCGAGTGCCATTGAAGAACAGGGTCTGCCGGGCTGGGTTCTGAATGACAACTATGGACCCATCATACTGGTGCAGACGGCAGGTTATCTCCGCAACCCCACCCTCAGCCACTGTCACATTTTCTGTCTGTACTTCCTGTCCTGTTCCTGGACCAGTAGACAGAGAGACAGAATAGGAGACTCTTTGAGGCTGCAATTCAATCTTTCTCCCTCTGTTCCCCTCCAATCCAAACCTCCAATTCCTCTCCCTCCTCTGTCATTCAATTCATCACAGCCAACAATTTCCTGCAGGAGATGTACTCTAATGGGGGCACCACAGGGCACACTGGGAGCCCAGAGGGACGGGAGACCAAGACTATCTAAGGAGATGGGTGATCAGAGAAGGTTCTGGAAGAAAGCGCCATTGGATTCAGATCTTGAGTAAACAAGAGTTCACCAGGCGTGGGAAACTGTTATGCGTTCACTAAACCCCGTCTTTCACACTTGGGCACATGTTGTAGCTTGTATGCAGAGATGGCTCCATAGTGCTCCCATCCCCGTATATGCCCTTTGTAAGGTGACTTTGCTAACCCCCCCCACCTCACCCCCATTAAGAAGCCACTCTGGGGCCAGCCGAGTGGCTCAGTTAGTTAAGAGTTGGCTTAGAACACGAGCTCTGAGCAACAGGGCCGCCGGTTTGATTCCCACATGGGCCAGTGAATGTTGCATCCTAGCTGAGCTGTCGTTGAGCTGCCAACAGGTGGCAGGATGGCTCAGCTGGTGTAACAACAAGACTGCCTGTTCAATGGTGGGCTATGCCCACCCGCAACGAAGATTGAACACAGCACCTTGAGCTGAGCTGCCACCTGGATGGCTCAGTGCATAGGGCATGTGCTCTTAACAACAAGGCTGCTGGGTTCGACTCCTGCATGGGATGGTGGCTACGCCCACCTGTAACTAAGACTAAACTCAGCACCTTGAGCTTAGAGGCCACAAGCTGCTGACAGGAAGCCAGATGGCCACTGGCGCCCTCCACAACAAAGACTGAAGAACAAGAACTTGGCTGGTCCCCTCCCCCAATTCCCCAACACTGTTCCCCTCCCCCAATTCCCCAATAAAGTCTTTAAAAAAACAAATAGAAGCCACTTTGTCCCTTGACTCTGGGCAGGCCTTGTGACTTCTTTGACCAACAGAATTTGCCAGAAGTGATATATGAGTTCTGCAAACTAGGCCTCAAGAGACCTTGCCTCCCTGAGGCTGTGGGGCAAAGATGCCCAGACTAGTTGAGGATGAGAGACCACATGGAGACAGAAGCCCAGCCAACAGCCAGCACCAATTGCCAGCCATGTGAGTGTGGCCATCCTTGACCATTCAGCCCCAGTGAGACCACCAGGACTTCAGTCACATGAATGACCCCAGTTGGGACCAAGAGAAGAACTTCCCAACTGATCCAGTCCAGACTGCTGGCCCCCAGAGGCATGAGCAAATAACATGTTTGTTTAAAGCCACTAAATTTTGGACGATCTGTTACACCACTAAAGTTAACTGGTAAAACACATGATTAGGCTACTTTTCCCAGGATTCCTTGTACTTAGGTGGAGCCATGTAACTACTTTCTGGCCAATGAGATGTAGGTGGAAGAGAGAAACACCTCTTCCAGCCTGGCTCATCTCACATCCTCCTTGCTGGATGAATGGATCATAAATTGGAAAGAGTTCAGGGCCCTGACTCACTGCCCCCTGTGATCTGCCTGCCCAGGACTGTAACATGAGCAAGAAATATTCATACACTTTTTTATTAAACCATTGAGCTTTCAGGGCTGTTTGTTACAGCAGTTAACCTACCTTGATTAATCCATCAGAGGAACAAGGTAGGCAATTAGTAAGGGGGTGTTTCCAGCAGAGGAAACAGCCTAAAATAAAGCTCAAAGCTGAGATTAATCATCATCACCATCATCATTGTCACTGTCATCTTTGAAATAATAATCACCACTAATAGCTGTTTATTAGGCACTTGCTGCGCCAGACTCTGTATTAAAGGCATTACCTATATAATTTCCATTTAATCATCACAATATCCAAATGACGTAGGTACTATTATCAATCCCCAATTTTTTTCCAATTCCCATTTTATAGATGAGAAAATTGGTCCAAAGAGAGAAAATGACTTGCCTAAGGTCACAGCCTGAGAGTAGCAGGCCAGGATCTTACCCAGACCTAATTCTGTCTCTTGCATTCACATCTACTCCTGTCTGTCTGGGTACGAAGTGTGCAGCATTGGTGAGGGATTGTGGAATATACTAGCAGAGGGCCTCAAATGCCAAGGTAGGAGATTAGCTTTTTTCCTGAAGGCCAGTGGAGGTTTTGAAGCATGAAAGAGTCATGTTCAGATCTGGTTGTTTACCTTTAAATGTGGGATAACTATTGCTTCGTATCTCTTACAGTCCCTCATTTATTCACTTGAGTATTTCCTGAGCAGTGGGTATGTTTTCTGGGGCTGGGTGCCCAGAGATGAGTCAGAGGAGATCCTTGTCCTGGAAGGCCTTCAAGATTTATGGGGAGGTAGACACAAATCACTGTTCTATCCTATGAAAAGTGTTATTTTGGGCCAGCCAGGTGGCTCAGTTGGTTAGAGCGCAAGCTCTGAGCAACAGGGTTGCTGGTTCGATTCCCTCATAGGCCAGTGAGCTGCACCTGAACTGAGCTGCCAACAGGCAGCCTGATGGGTCAGCTCATGACAGCACGTGCTCTTCACAACAAGGTTGTCGGTTTGACTCTCGCATGGGATGGTGGGCTGCGCCCCCCTGCAACTAGACTGAAAGCAGCAACTGGACTTGAAGCTGAGCTTGCGCCCTCCGCAACTAAGATTGAAGGACAACAACTTGAATTGGAGCTGATGGGTCCTGGAAAAACACAATGTTCCCCTTCCCCAATAAAATCTTAAAAAAAAAAAAAGTGTTATGTTCCCTGTAAGAAGATGGTAATCTGGGGCTGAGGGGTGGAAAAGATTAATTCTGAGGGATGGAGGCAGATACAGCTAGCTTCCTACCCTGACATCCATGCTTCCCTTTCTCATTAGCGAAAGAACCCTGGTTGTGTTTTATGGTTGCCCTATGTCTAGCAGAAAGAGATATTTCCCAGACTTTTTTGCAACTAAGTGAGGCCATGTGATCAAGTTTTGAGCAACTGGATATAAGGAAAAGTGTCATGTGGTAATTTGGGTAGGACTTCCTAAAAAGGGGGAAACAAGTCCCTTATCCACCAGGTCCCCTTTGTGCTGCCTGGAACTAGGATGTGATGCCTAGAGTTCTGGCAGCCATGTTTGACTATGAGGACAAGGGCAGTATGGATGGTGGAACCAAGAACTGGAAGATGCCTGGGTCTCTGGTAATGATGGAGAGCTGCCATAAAAGCCCTAGATGCGTACTTCTGGATTCTTTTATGTTTGAGTATAACTGTGTTTTTCAGCCACTATTAGGGGTTTATCTAGCACCTTCTGGAATATCAAGCTTAACATGTCCAATCCTTGCCCCAAATATTTTCCTCTCCATGTATTCTCAATCTCAGCAAATGTCACAACCATCTACCCAGTTGCTCAGGCCAAAAATCTAGAAATCATGTTCTTGCCTTTGCCCTCATTTCTAACATCTATTCCATTAGTAAGATTTATCCATTCAACCTCCAAAATATATCCCAAATCTATTCATCTTTGTCTACCTCTTCTATTATTACCCTAGTCCAATGACACCGCCTTTTACCTGGACCTTCAAGAGCTACTCATCATGGGTCTCCTTGCTTCCACAACTGCCTTCCCTCCAGGCTATTCCCCACACAGCAGCCAGATAGATTTTCCAAAGAGGGAAATCAGATTAAGTTGCCTCTCTGCTTAAAGCCCTTCAAAGGCTGCCCATTATACTTAGAATAAAATCTAGACTCCTTCCCTGGACCTCCAAGTTACCCTGGCCCTTCTCTGACTGCAGTGCCAATCACCCTCACTTCACTCCCACCTCACTGGCCTTGATATCCCTCAAACACGCTGAACTTGTTCCCACCTCAGGGCCTTTGCACTTGCTCGTCCTTCTTCCTGGAATGTTCTTCCTTCTTAGTCATCCATCCCAGGACTGCATCCTGTTCTCACTCAGATCTCTGCTCATATCACACCTTCTAGGAGCGACTTTCTCTCCCCACCCCTTTACCTCCAGAACATTTTCCATTTTGTCACCATTGTTATATTTCCCCTATGGAAATTTCATTGAAATTATTTTATTAATTTGCTCACTTCTTTATTATCTGTCCCCCATCACTAGAATATACACCCATGATGCAGGGATGTAAACCACTGGGCTTACTGCTGTTTCCCTGGTGCCTAGAAGTGTGCCAGCCAATTGATAAATGTCTGGGGGAATGGATGAATGAATAGCATGTGTCAGGCAAGATCTCATTTTAGTCTCAAAACGACTTTGTGACATCACTATTCTCAAACACCTGGGTTGATCCCAGCTGGACCTTTCTGCCTCAGATGCCCCGCCTGTAAAATGGGGATGATGCCAGTGCCTGCCTCATAGAAGTTCAAGACCCCATCCCCCACCTCCCTCAGACCAGGAGCCCAGTGCCTGGAGCTCAGAGAGCCTGATCTGCAAAGCTGCTGGTATTGCAACCTCCCGAAACACACCCCTGAACATGAAAATCAGCTGCCTGCGCATACTGGCACTTTCAAAAAACATCTTGAAGCCTATCCATGGATCCTGAACCTCAAGGCTAGCCCAGTGCTAGCCCCCCATTTTACAGATGTGGAGAATGAGGTTCAGGGGCCCCAGGCAAGTCAGTGGCAGAAACGCAACCCCTCCAGAGAGCCACCAGGACCTCTGGATCTGCCCCCCCAAATTTATCCCCTGCCCTCTGCTTGAGGGTGCACATGGGGTGAGGGTGGGGGGCTTTTGTCTTATTCCCTCCCCCTCCTGAGGAGTCAGTAACCAACAGTGTCTGTGCCTGGAATATCAATGTCTCAGGAGCTTTTGTTTCGGGGGTGGGGGGTGGTGAAGCGGGACTTTCTGGTCAGAGAGGGGTTGAGCTTTTGGGACTGGGGCACTGGCCCTTTAAACTGTGTTGACAGCCTGGAGTCATCATGAGGATGGTGCCTGGAAAAAGGGACAGGGGAGGGTTTGGGAAAGAGCGCCTGGGCAGGTGATACGTAGAGACCCAGAATCCAGCACTCTCCTCCTAGACCCATGAATACAGCCCTGACTACCTCCTCTGCCAGGATCCAGGAGTCCAAGCTCCTAGAGCTTTACTCTATCAAGACTCAGGAGTCCAGCTCTCAGCAGCCTCCTCCCTCAAGCCTAGAAGTCCCCAGCCCCAGCCTCTCCACCCTCAAAGCCAGGAGTCTGGGCCTTCAGCTCCCTCCTCCTTCAGGACCCAGGAGCCAGGGGTCTAGAGTAACAGCTGGTGGATGTTTCCAAGGAGGCTAAACAGGATGGGGGAGCACTTCCTGGGTCCTGAGTCAGCGAATACCCAAGGGAATCTCAAGGTCACAGGTCCGGGAAGGTCACAGCCACCCCCCCTGTATCCACTCTCCAGGGAGCTCATGGCATCATGCTTCCTTCCCCCACTTCCTCCCCTAGGGAGGTGGTACATCCCTGCGTTCTAACTGAACCCCCCTTAGCCCCCCATCAATGGCGGAGTCCGAACATCCTTGCACAAAGCATCAATTCTTCCCCAGCTCAGCCTTGTGAAGGCGCCTGTATTCAGGACCTAGGCTTCAGGGTCCCAGCCCCGCCTCCCTCAGAAACCTGGAGTGGGACCCCCAGCTCCTTCTCTCAGGACTCAGGAGTCCGCATCCCCTCCCCTCCCTCCCTCAGGACCTAGGAGTATGGACATCCAGCCCTCTTCTCTCTCAGAACCCAGGAATCCAAGACCCCAACCCCTCCTCCCTCAGACCCAAGGGTCCAGGCCCCCAGCCCCCAATCCCTCAGACCCAGGAGTCCAGGCCCTCAGCCCCTCCTCCCTCAGACCCAAGGGTCCAGGCCCCCAGCCCCTCCTCCCTCAGACCCAGGAGTCCAGGCCCCCAGCCCCCTCCTCCCTCAGTCCCAGGAGTCCAGGCCCCCAGCCCCTCCTCCCTCAGACCCAGGAGTCCAGGCCCTCAGCCCCTCCTCCCTCAGACCCAGGAGTCCAGGCCCCCAGCCCCCAATCCCTCAGACCCAGGAGTCCAGGCCCTCAGCCCCTCCTCCCTCAGACCCAAGGGTCCAGGCCCCCAGCCCCTCCTCCCTCAGTCCCAGGAGTCCAGGCCCCCAGCCCCTCCTCCCTCAGACCCAAGGGTCCAGGCCCCCAGCCCCTCCTCCCTCAGACCCAAGGGTCCAGGCCCCCAGCCCCTCCTCCCTCAGTCCCAGGAGTCCAGGCCCCCCGCCCCTCCCACCTCAGACCCAAGGGTCCAGGCCCCCAGCCCCTCCTCCCTCAGTCCCAGGAGTCCAGGCCCCCAGCCCCTCCTCCCTCAGACCCAAGGGTCCAGGCCCCCAGCCCCTCCTCCCTCAGTCCCAGGGGTCCAGGCCCCCAGCCCCCTCCTCCCTCTGACGCACATGCCTAGGCCCCCTAGTTTTCTCCTCCCTCAGGCTCAGGAGTTTAGGACCCCAGCCCCTTCCTATCTTGGAAACTTTTGATTCCAGGTTCAGTCCTCAACTCCCCAGAATCACAGTCCTGCCTTCCCCAAGCACTCTGTCCCCCTCTATGTGGGGACCAAGCATCAGGTGGGGGCATAGGGGTGAGTCAGCAGCCTCACACACAAAGTCTCCCCTGTGGCCCCACGTTCCTGGGATACTCAGAACTCCCTGGATTCCAGGCCTCAGGCCCAGCCAGGGGGTGGGGGAGTCCTCTGGAGGTTCCCCCTGGGTGTGGGGTCAGGGGAGGAATTCCTGCTCCAGGAAGGGTGCAAGCCTGCACTGAGTGCTCACTGTCCTATCCTCCACCCCCAGAGCCCCCTATTCATCCCCCTCCCAGAAGAGCCCAGCCTCTGCCACTGCCCTCTTGCCCCACTGGATGCCTGCAGAGGAGCCTTGGTGCCTGGTTCCCAGAGGACCTAGGGGCCTGGGGTCTGCACAGGCAGGAACCAGTGGGTGCTTGGGTCCTGGTGCCACAGGCCATTGGGCGCTGGCAAGTCTGACTGTCTCCAAGTCCCCCCCCCGCCCCACCCAGAGAGAGAAAGCTGCCTTTGTGTTCCCCAAGATGGGGACAGGCCAGGCTCGCACGACATTAACCCACCCAGGCCCCAGTCCTGCTGTGTCTAAGGTCTTACAATCATTGCAGAATCTGACCCCAGCTCTGGGGACTCAGGCATGTAGCTCATGGGTGGGTGGGGGTCAGTGACAGAAACCTCCCAAGACCAATACCCCGGGGTGACTCACAATGGGGAGAAGGCCTCCCTGTTCTCAGAGTGGTGGGTCAGAAATTTAGCAGGGAAAAGTGAGTCACTTGGGAAGAAAACATTATTTGGGATCAACAAACTCCCCCGCCAGAAGGCCCCCCAACTCTAACAGCCTCTGTCTTCTCTTTGTATCTGGATATGTTTCCTCTGCCCCTTTCTGTTCTATCCAATTCATGGCCTGTGCATCTCTGTGCCTGCCTCTGTGCATCTTTGGGCAGGCAACCCATCTCTCTTTTCTCACTTCCTCTCGCCTGCCCACCCTGGACTCAATTCTTTCTTTGGCATGAATCTCAACATCGTCTTCTGCTATTCATGGCAGATGAGTGAGCCAGGAATGAGAGGATACGTTTTTGAAAGGACACAAATGGACGCCATCTCCCATCTCCATTCCTGCCAGCTGGGCAAGGTGAGAGAGGAAGGAGGGTGAACAAGAGGGAAATGTGGGGACTGTGGACACCCCCTGAAATCTGGTGGCCAAGGCCATTCAGAAATATCCAATGAAAAGGAAAGCAGGCAGGGCCCTCTGAGATCATGGGCTGCAGTTCCCTTACCCCGTGCTTTGCAGAAGGGGAAAGTGAGATTCAGAGAGGGACAGAGGCTGACACAAAATTACACCAGACATGCCTGGTTCCTTAGCTCTCAGTCCAGAGTGCTTCCCAGGACATCAGCTCTCTCCCAACTTGTAAAGCCCAATGCCTGCTGTATTTAATTTAGAGAAAGTTTACCGAAGGGATTAGGATACCAGGAAGCAGTGACTTTAAACAAGGGACAAACCTGTAAAGCTACCTCCCAGAAGTGCTGGAGAAAGGATTCTTGCACTGGGTAGGGGATCATCTTAGGCTATCTTCTGATTCTGATACTCGAGCGTCCCACAATTCTAAGCTGTCAGGATTCACGATCTCCAAGAGGCCAACATTTTAGAATTTTAAAGTTGTTAAGAGGCTGGAGTGCTAACGGCATCAAGGTTCTAGAATTTTAAAGGTGTTAAGATTCTAAAGGCTTTGGGATTCTATACTCCTAAAGATGTCAAAATATCCTCAGATTCTTTGTTTACTGGAATCATTACTTCTAGGATTCTATGAGGCTGGGTTTTAGGGCCTAAAAAATGGAGACAGGAAAATAAAATTGGATGGAAATGTAGCCAAAGTACCAAAGCACTCATCTGGGAAATGATGACATGTCTGTTGCAAAGAAAGGAGGTAAGGATGCACGGTCTGAAGTGAAGGCAGAAGACTATAGAAGAAAGCAAGGTGGAGGATGAAAGGTCAACTTTGCCTCTCATCTGGTCCCAAGGAGAGGGAGGCTCTGCCTCTCAACCCTGGAGTGGGGAAGGATTAACCGCACCCAACTTGCCAGAAATCTTTTCAGGGGTTCGAGCTGGAGTTCCTTCCTTTTCATATCACTGAGTTCAACATCCTCTCTTTACCGAAGGTGAAAGTGAGCCCCAAGGAGAGGAGGGTGCTTGCCATCAGCTGCTGTGGCAAATGGCAGCAGCCAGGATTTACACCTAGGCCCCCAGCCCTGTGCCATCTGGTTATACTCCTCTCCCGAATCGTCACAGAACATCCAGCCCTCCTGCCCGGCCACCTTCCAATCCTCTGTTTCTCCCAAGAGTGGCTTTACCCACAGGGAGGAGGTGACCTGTGGCAGGTTTGAGGCACACACAGTGTGAGAGTGTGTGTGGGTGACATTTCCTGACCTTGTCCCCAGTCTCAGGGTCACCCTATCTTGGAGGTCGCCAGCTTTTCACAGTATGATAAGGGTATGTGGATGGTTCCCTGGCTGTTCTGGAGAGGGGCTTCTCTGTAAGTCATGGCCTGGGTGTGTGAATGGGTGCAGAGGGGAAGCGTTTGGGAGGCATTTCCTGAATCCATGTGTGTGCCCACAAGCTGAGGTTTGCCACACACTACCCTCCCTACCCCCTCACCCCACCCCCTGCCGGCCCCACCACACACACACACACACACATTTTCCTCCAGGGCCCTTTAGGATGCCCTGTCTGACTCAGTTCCTCTCCAGGGGCACATAGGGACAGAGAGATACAGGAATGTAGGATGGAGATGGGAATCCCAGGATGGAGGTTGTAAGGGTAGAGAGGGGAGGCAGAGACAGGGGACAGGGAGACAGTAGGACAGAGAGAGGGGGATAGATGAGGGAATGAGATAGATAGGTGACAGAGGGAGGGCAAGAGAAACAGAGAAATAAGGGGATGGGACAGAGAAAAAGGGACAGAGAAACAAGGGTGACAACGAGATGGGCAGAGAGAGGGAAGAAATACAGAGGGACAGAGAAGGGGGAATAGAGGATGATGGGGGACAGAGTGACCCACTAAAAAGGGACAGAGTCCAAGGGACAGAGGTGGGTGACAAAGACAGGATACAGAGGTGGGGGACAGACAGAGGGAGAGACGGGACTTCGAGTCTGAGGGACAGAGGACAAGGGTAGGGGGACAAGGAGAGACACTGAGGGACTCAGAGACCGGCGGACAGAGGGATGCAGGGAGTGGACAGAAGGACAGCGGGACGGGCCCGGAGAAGGCGGGTTGGGGGCGGGGGGTCTCGGGCCCTTTGTCCCCGCCGGGATCCGGGCCTGTGCAGGGTGGGGGAGCTGCGGCACGGCGGCTGGGGCCCGCGCCCCCTCCCCCGCTCGCGGCTCCCGGCTCCCGGCCCGCGCTGCGCTTTGTCCCGGGGAGGGGGCCCGGCCCGGCCCCGCGCGCATTGTTCGGCCTCTGCGGCCCCGCGGCAGCTGGGCTGTCACCACGGAGCGCCCCCCGCCCCAGCCCGGCCGACCCCAGCCCCCGACCCTACCTGGCCCAGCCGCGGCCGCCCACAGCAGCAGCAGCGGCCACTGGAAGCGCCGGGCCCGGCCCATGGTGCCTCCGCCGCCGCCGCCGCCGCCGCCGCCGCCACCGCTCGCTCCCGGCCCGGCACCTGCACAGCCCGCGCCGCCCGCCCCGCCCCCTGCGCCCCGCCTCCTGCCCGCCCGGGGGCGGGGCTCCAAGGCCTGGGCGGGGCCGAGGCGGGGCCGGGCTGCGGAGGCAGGGATCGGGGGACACTGGGGATGGGAGACGCACGGGCCGGGAGGCGGTGGGGGTGGGGGTGCGGTGCCCAGAGGTGGGGGAGATGCGGGCGTGCAGGGCGTTCAGGGGTGTGTGTGGGCAGGACAGGCCTGGGGAATATACGAGGTGCCGGGTGAGGGCAGAGGTTGTGGGTGTTGAGCCAAGTGAGAGTGTGTAGGTGATGTCCGAGGGTAAGAACATTGTGTGAGGGTGAGGGTGCGTGTTCAAGGTGAGGGTGTGAGGGTGTTGTTGGAAGGCTGTGCAAAGATGTGGATGTTGTGTGGGGGTGAGGGGCAGGTAATTGTGTGTGAAGGTTTGCATGTGTGTGGGTGTGTGCGGGCGTGTGGAGTGGGAGTGCTGTATGAGAAGAGTGTGCGGGTGTGAACATTGAAGGAGAGTGTTTCATGGGCAAGGTGTGTGAGAAGTGTTATGTGCATAGGTGAGTGAAGGTGAAGCTGTCACATGACAGGCTGTGCGCTGAGCCACCTTGACTGGGAAGGCAGCAGCCTCCTGTTTGGGCAAGTCCAGGGTATCCCAGGGCAGGGTTGGGCGGGACTGGAGTCAGGTCCCACCCTCCCTCCTCTCCTGACTCGGAAACCCTGTGCGTCCCCATCATTACCCAGGAGGGGCCCCCAGAAAGTGAATCAACTAGAAGGAAGCCTGAGTCCTGAGCCCCAGGGAGGGAGAGGCTCCTGTGAACTCCTCCTGGGCTCTAGCGTCCAGCTACCCCACCCTGCTTCCCTGCTCCTCCTGCCCCACTCTCTGTGTTGTCTGTGTGCCCTTCCTCCTTCTCTCCCATCGTTGGCCCTGACTCATCCCTCCAGACTCGGGTCCCTTCTCCCTCCTGGGAGTGAGTTTACCTGAGCTCACTTCTGTGGGAACTTGTAGAACTGCTACAAGATTATCACCCTTTGGACTCAGGAAGAGTAAGAAACGATGGAAGATAGGAAACTTCACCCTCTCCCATGCCCGTTTGACAATCAGGTAACTTGAGGTATGCCAACTATGAAAATCCTTGCTCTTTTTCTCTATCACTACCAGAATATTCTACATCCAGGCCCACTAAGGGACTTCAGTTCCAGAGGTCCCTTCTGTCCTCAGTGCCCAGCTCTCAGCATCCTCTCTGTCCTTGGGACCCAAGCTCCTATCAACCCCTGCATCGTCAGAACCACAGCTCTGAAAGACTCCTTTTCCATTCTCAGCTTTCCTTTCTGTAAACTGGAGAAAGAGTTGGTCAGGCTGGATCACCTCTAATCCTTCCAGGGCTCACATTCTCTGTGTTAGGATAAATGGAAGAGAAGTGTCCAACCTGGATTTGGGGTACTAGGTTGGGGATAGCTAAGAGTTGTCTTTGCCCCATGGGTCCACTTGCCCATGACTCTCTCTTGTTCCAGGTGCAAGGCACCCTGGGAGATGTTTTGTTTCTCATGTGTCTTCCTTGGATCCCACCATTTCTTCTATCTCAGGACATCATGAAAGTGGTGGTCCTGTCCCCCATCTTACTCCAGGGTACTTTATCCTTTAGGGTCTTCATGCAAGTGACAGCAAATCCAACCCAACTGGCTTAATGAGAAAGAGGATAGTTTCACATATAAAACAGTCTGGGGGTTGGGTAGAAGAGGGTCAAGGGGGTCAAATATATGGTGATGGAAGGAGAACTGACTTGGGGTGGTGAACACACAATGTGATATATAGATGATGTATTATAGAAATGTATACCTGAACCCTATGTAATTTTACTAACCATTGTCACCCCAATAAATTTAATTTAAAAAAACAAAACAGGGGCTGGCGAGTGCCAAAGTGGTTAAGAGCTGGTTTGGGGATGCCTGCGGCCCCGGTTCGGATCCCACATATGAGGGCCAGTGACACTGCCCTCTACAGCTAACATCAGCTCCACCTGGAGCTGGGCTGTGTGAGCCCCGGCAACGACGGGCTGCAGCCCCTGCTGCAGTGGGCTGCCATAGGCTACAGTGAGTGGCCGGCAGCCAGCGTGAGCTGCCAATAGGCAGCCAGCGTGAGCTGCCAATAGCCGCGGTGAGTGACCATCCAGAGGCCAGTGACCGATCTGCCTCATCCAGGAAGAGCGCGATGACGATACCAACATGGGCCAGTGAAGCAACGTCCTCCACAACTAGACTGAGGAATAGGGGGACAGCGGCTTGTCTGTTCCCCTTCCCCGATTCCCCAGTGCTGTTCTCCTCCCCCAATCCCCAATAAAATCTTAAAAACAAAACAAAATAAAACAGGGCTGGCCCTAGGAGAGTCATCTGTGCCTTTGTAGTGTGGAGGCAATGTGTAACCAATGACCATGGCTGTTCCCCAATAAAATAAAATAAAAAAATTTAGATATTGCTAAACTTTTTTGATATTAGAGGGATTATTCATTTATGAATTTGTACCACTGGACAGTTAACCAAGTTTACTATTTGGAAGTGCTGAAAAGGCTACATGAAAAAGTTAGACAAAAATGACCTGAACTTTTTGCCAACAATTCATGGCTCTTGCATCATGACAATGCACTGGTTTACACGGCACTGTCTGTGAGGGAGTTTTTAGCCGGTAAACAAATAACTGTATTGGAATACCCTCCCTGCTCACCCGATCTGGCCCCCAATGGCTTCTTTTTCTACCCATAGATAAAGGAAATATTGAAAGGAAGACATTTTGATGACATTCAGGACATCAAAGGAAATACGATGACAGCTCTGATGGCCATTCCAGAAAAAGAGTTCCAAAATTGCTTTGAAGGGTGGATTAGGCACTGGCGTCGGTGCACGTCTTCCCAAGGGGAATGCTTCAAAGGTGACCGTAGTGATACTCAGCAATGAAATAGGATGAGTTCATAAACTTAATTGTCATACCTCATAGGTCATTAACTTTTTTTAGCCCTTCTTCCTTCTCAAGAGAATGGGGGACAGAGCTGAAAATTCCAAGCTTCTAACCATGACTTGGTCTTTCAAGTGACCAGCTGTCATCCAGGAGCCCACCCAGAGTCACCTCATTGAAACAAAAGACACTCCTATCATCCAAAAAATAAGGGTTTCAGGAGCTCTGTGCCAGGAACTGGGGGCAAAGACCAAATATATATTTCAATGTCTCACAGAATTACATTGAGTGAGCAACTAACAAACCCTATACCATCCCACAACTTCAAAAACTCTAGAATGGTCAACTCACAGTGTGCAGCCCATTCCCTTCCCCTCCCCTCAAGTAGCAGGCACAGCAGCTGTCTCTCTAATATCATTTCTGTTTGAGAAAGCTGATTTCACCTCTGGCCTGGGGGTGGGGTGAGCTTTTGGCTCATGTCTACTTTGATCAGTGTAATCTCATCCCCGAGCCATTGATATTGGTTCAGTGATGGGCAGGTGGCATCATCTGGACCAATGAGACACAATCGAAGGGTTTTCTAGGGGCTTCTGTGGGAAAATATTTTCCTTCTCTCTTGAGGAGCTTCTTTTTTTTTTAAATTTTTTTAAAGATTTCATTGGGCAATTGGGAGAGGGGAACAGTGTTGCAGAATTGGGGAAGGGAAACAGCCAAGTTGTTGTCCTTTTTGTTCTTCAGTCTAGTTGTAGAGGATGCCATTTCACTGGCCCATGTTGGTATTATGATCATTGTACTCTTCCTGGCTGAGGTAGTTGGTCGCCAGACATTGGACGGCCGCTCCTGGCGGCTTCCAGTGGCTCCCAGCAGCTCACGGCAGCCCCACACTGCAGCCTACGCCATTGCCGGCCACTCACAGCATCCCAGCTCCAGGTCAAGCTGTTGTTCACCATCTTAGTTGTGGAGGGTGCAGTGTCATTGGTCCATGTGGGATCCGAACCAGTAGCCCTGTTGTTCAGAGCTCATGCTCTTACCAACTGAGCCAGTGGGCTGGCCTTGAGGAGCTTCTTTTTTTTTTTTTTTTAAAGATTTTATTGGGGAGTTGGGGGAGGGGAACAGCATTGAGGCTCCAGGGAAGGGGAACAGACAAGTTGTTGTCCTTTTTGTTCTTCAGTCTAGTTGTGGAGGACATTGCTTCACTGGCCCATGTTGGTATCATCATTGCGCTCTTCTCAGATGAGGCAGATCGGTCACCAGCCTCTGGACAGCCGCTCACAGCAGCTCTTGGCAGCTCACACCAGCTGCCAAGTGGCTCACAACCTCTCACACCCGCTGCCCACCACTCACTGTAGCCTATGGCAGCCCACTGCAGCAGGGGATGCAGCTATGCCATCCTGGGAACTCACAGCAGCCCAGCTCCAGGTGGAGCTGTTGTTCACCATTTTAGTTGTAGAGGGCAGTGTCACTGGCCCTCATATGTGGGATCTGAACTAGGACCACTGGCGTCCCAAGCCAGCTCTTAACCAACGAGCCACTCAGCCGGCCCTTGAGGAGCTTCTTGAAGTCTCTTCTCTCCCTTCGTCTCTTGCCCCCTAAGTCTCCCTCAGTCTGTTTGTCTATCTTTTTCTCTCTATGTTCCTCCCAAATGTGAAGGGAAAGTTGTGGCCCCAGCCATCCTGCAACATGAGGGGAGCCATTTATCCTGAGGACAGATAGCTGGACAGACCATGCTGAAGCCCGCCATACTTGAGACTATTTTTTGTTGTGTTTTGTTTTGTTTTGTTTTTTAAGATTTTATTGGGGAATTGGGGGAAGGGAACAGCGTTGGGAAACCGGGGAAGGGGAACAGCCAAGTCATTGTCCTTCAGCCTTATTTTGGAGGGTGCAGCTAGCTCAGTTCCAAGTCCAGTCACCATCTGGCTGACCGGCGGCAGCTCGCAGCCACTCAGCTCAAGGTGCTCTGTTCAATCTTAGTTGCCGAGGATGGAGGTGGGGGGGTGGAGGGGAGCGGTGGGGGCAGTTGAACCGGCAACCTTGTTGTTAGGAGCACGTGATCTCACCAGCTGAGCCATCCTTCCACCTGTTAGCAGCTCAGAGGCAGCTCAGCTCGGCTTCAGCTCACTGGCCCGTGTGGAAATCGAACTGGCGACCCTGTTGCTTAGAGGCAATGTCACTGGCTGTCATATGTGGGATCCGAACCAGGACCACTGGCGTCCCAAGCCAGCCCTGAACCAACTAAGCCACTTGGCCGGCCCCTTCAGGACCATTTTTGTACACACCTTTCTCATGTCAAGATTTTCAGTTGAGGGCCGGCCAAACGGCTCAGTTGGTTAAGAGCTCGCTCAAGAGTGCAAGCTGAGCTCTGAGCAACAGTGGTTCGAGGCCAGCCCGAGCTGAGTTGCCGTTGAGCTGCCAACAGGTGGAAGGATGGCTCAGCTAAAAAAAAAAAAAAAATTTCAGTTGAGATTTTCCTAACTGTTGCTCTATCAATGTTTACTTGGTCTGCTATGCTTCTCACAGTCAGCTGACGATTTTGACCCACAATTCAAAGAATTTTTGCTGTGCTTGTTACTGGCCACCCTGATCTCTCTTCATCAGTGATGCATTCTCTCCCCTCAGAAAAAAACGTTTAATCCATTTGTACACTGCTGTTTTCTTCATGGCATTATCCCCATAAACTTGGACTAACATGTCCTTGGTTTCACTTCGACTCTTGCCAAGTTTAAGAAGAAATTTAATGTTTGTTCACTGCACTGATTCAAGCTCAGACATTCTCACGGCGGCACACAAAAACAGGCAACAACAATAATGAACGCCACCCAGCAAGACACCACCACGTCGACACGAACACAGCTGTGAGACACTGGTATACCAAGGTTATGAGCCTTACCAAGTTGTTTGTATATGCTGCCAATGTAAGCACATGGTGGCAAGTTCTCGAACTTAATTGCCTATGTGATGAAGCCTCCATAAAACCCCCAAAAGTATGGTGTTTGGAGAGCTTCCTGGTTGGTGAACACATGCAGGTACGGGGGAGAGTGATGTGCCCAGAGAAGGCATGGAAGCTCCGTGTCCCTTCCTATATACCCTGCCTTACATATCTCTTCCTTACAGATGTTCATCTGTATCCTTTATCATATCCTTGTATAACGAACTGGTAAACATAATTGTTTTCCTGAGTTCTGTGGATCACTCTAGCAAATTAATCAAACCTGAAGAGGGGATCACAGGAACCACTAATTTATAGCCAGTTGGTCAGAAGTACAGGCGACAGCCTGGATTTGCCATTGGCATCTGTAGTGGGGAGTGGTCTTGTGGGACTGAGCCCTTAACCCGTGGGATCTGATGCTATCTCCAGGTAGATAGTGTCAGAATTGAGTTAAATTATAGGACATCCAGACGGTGTCACAGAGAATTGCTTGGTGTGGAGAACCTCCCCTACACACACACACCCACACACAAATTGGTGACCAGAAACGTGAGTATGGTGGTAGTGTGAAAATAAAGATGACACAGAAGAGAAAGGCACAGTAGGGAAGAACTGGTTTTTTGTTTTTTTGTTTTTTTCCATATACCAGGAAGAAGACTGGGTGTTTTCCCCTAATTCACATTCCTTCCCCCTTTGTTCCTTCTTAAGAAAATCCTAATTTGGTCAGGCATGTACCTTTCTTTAATAGTCAGATGATGTGGGGTAAGCCCTAGGAGTGGGGTCTGAATATTTTGCCAGATACTGTGGTTCCATGCCCTGCTTCCAGTGATTGTCATAAGCCTGGGTGTATGAAACAAGTCAGGTGAATAAAACATGAGGGTAAATGGCCTGGAAGTTTTGGGATAATTTTTCTTTATTTTTAGAAAAGAGACCCAAGTAGCAATGGATGGCCCTTTGTTATTGCCTCTGAATATGGGTGTGATGACTGGAAGTGCAGCGGCCATGTCAAGGCCAAAAGGTGGACAAGCCTGAATGGATCCTTTGGGACACAGTGGAAACATTGAACGAGTCAACCCAGGGCCTGCCCTAACTCATGATCTCTTGTTCTGTGAGATAATCAATTTCGTCTTTGTTTCAACTATCTTGAGTTGGGTGTCCTGTTACATAAAATCCTGGCCACCATATTGCCTGTGAGTCACACAGAATACATGGAGGCAGCTCTGCTTGCAGATTAAAACATTCTAAGTCATAGTTTTCGTTTCCAGTTGCTCTCCCATCCTCGTGGTAGAATGTCTATCACAAAGGTTGTTTTCCGTGCTCTGGCAGAGTGGACTGCAGACCATGAGAACTACAGTTGTAGTGGATGCCTCTTTACAACCTGAACAACTGTACGTGGTGGTTTTGATGTGAACTTCTCTGGCTGTAGCAGCGGAGTTCACAAGCAGGGCCCTGCCTCAAACTGAACCCCATCAGAGACTGTCTGCGAAGATTTTAGAACCGGGACCCAGTAGTTCTTGGTATTTGACATTTAAAAGGCATCTTCATACTATGTGTGAAGGAGGAGAAAGAACTCTGCGGAGAGACAGAAAAATAAAGTGGGAGCCCACAAGGGAAGCCACACATTCAGAGACAGAGATTTTGCAAAAGGGAGACAACCTTGATTTCACACAGCTTTTTCAATTCTGTTTCCTGTCCCTGGTGAGGCCCAGAGTCCTAGCTCTTGCCTGGATTCTAAACTTCCAATAACGTTGTCATTTTTGCTTAAGTCAGCTTAAACAGATTTTACTTTTTGCAGCCGAGATTCCTGAACAAAAACTTGGGAGCCATTAATGACGAGGTCCTGATTACTAGCTCTGGTATAGAACATTATGAGTAATTTAGCCCTAGCCTCAATATCTGCTGTAGGGCATCGCGAGACATGTATTTCTGTCTTCTGATTCTGTGTAGGGCATCATGGGAAATGTGGTCCTAGCCTCCAATCTCTGCTGTAAGGCACCATAACCTCCAATTTCTGGTGTAGGAAGTCATGGCAAAGGTGAAACTATCCTCAATTTTAATTATGGAGCATCTCAGAAAATATCATTTTGGCCTCATCAATGCTGCAGTGCAATGGGAGATGGAGTTCTCGCCCAGCTTTTGTTATACCATAGAAAATATCATCTTTCCTTTCTTTCTTCATCACCTGCCATGTCCCAGACACTACTCTAGGTAATGGGGAGACTGTTATGAGCAAATAAAAGGCCTTGTCCTTTATGGAGGTTTAGCAACAAACAAACAAACAATTGAGTGTTCCAGTTAGCCATTGCAGCATAACAAAATAACCCAAAATCAAGTGGTGTGAAACCACTACTTTATTTTACGGATCTGTGGGTCAGGAATTTCAGCAAGGCTCGGCAGAATCAGTGTGTATCTGCCTCAATGGACTGGGGCCAAAATGGGGTGTCTTGAAGAGCTGGAGATGGACAGGATGGTTCACCAGGGACCATATGTCTGAAAACTTGGTTCTAACTGTTGGCTGGTGTTGTGGGTTGAATTGTGTCACCTCAAAATGTATGTTGATGATCTAACCCTCAGGATCTATGAATATGACATTATTTGGAAATAGGATCTTTGCAGATGTGATTAAGATGATGTCAGACTGGATTAGGGTGGGACCCTAAATCTGTGACTGGTGTCCTTATAAAGAAAGAGATTTGGAGATGCACAGCCACATTCACAGAGAAGGCTAACGTGACAAGGGCAGAGACTGCAATGATGTTGTAAGCTGGAAGCCACGGAATGTCGATTGTCAGCCACCAGCAGGAGCTAGGAAGAGGCCAAGAAGGTTCTTTTCCAGAGACTTTAGAAGGAGCATGGCTCTGCCAAAACCTTGATTTGGGACTTCTAGTATTTAAAACTGAGAGAATAAGTTTCTGTTGTTTGAAGCCACCTAGTTTGTCAGTTTGTAGTAATTTATTACAGCAGCCCTAGAAAACGAGAACAGTTGGGTTTCCTGGTTCTGCTGCACATGACATCTGCTGGGATTGCAATGTCCAGGTAACACCTTTGCCCACTTGTCTGGTGTCTGGGCTGAGACGGCTGGAAGGTCTGGGGCTCTGTCTCCATATGGCATCCACGCATGAGTAGACTGGGTGTCTTCGTAGCATGACAGTCTCAGTGCAGCACTTTTATGTGGCAGCTGGCTTCCTCAGAACCAGACAGTCCCAGAAGGCCTGCTGCCACATTCTATTGGTCAAGGCAGTCACAAAGCCACCCATGTTCAAGAGGTGGAGATAAAGACCCCACCTCTTTAAGCTACCATGATGACAGGTGATAGGTGACTTGAAGAGGTCCTAAAAAGAAACCCTGTCCCTCACCTGCCCCCAGATATTATAGATGTCTTATCTTTTTCTTCATTCACCTAGGGCCCCATGGAGAATGTAATTTTGTCTCTATGGGTTTGCCTCAGTGAATCATGGGAAACATGAATTCTTCAATATTGTGCTCCAAGAGTGCCACTGAAATGGTAGTTCTGTTTTTTCCCTCAGTCTGAAGGCATCCTAAGAAATATTGCCCAACCTTTATCTCCTGTGCCCAGGGAATCAGGGGAAATGTAGTCCTGTCCTTATTCCTCACCGCAGTGCATTAAGTGAGTTCCTGTCTCAGAGCTCCCAGGAAATGCCGACATATTTCTTTAGAACAACAAAGTGGACTTGATCTTTGGAGTTTGGGAGAAGACACTTGAAGATTAGTGCTTGGGTGGGTGAATTAGAAGGTTGCCATTTGGAGCCCAGAAATAGATTTGCATGTGGCCTAAGGTGGAAACCCACATGGGACTGCTCCCAAGGTGGGGGCCTTGAACGCCTGTCCTACTAGATGACCCCTAAATCCAGGAGCCTGAGGAAGTGTGCCCCCCATTCATCCTCCCAAAGATGGACGCGATGGAGAAGGGCAGATCTGGCCTTGTTCACTGGTACAAAAATCTTTAGGGGGCCGGCCGAGTGGCTCAGTTGGTTAAGAGTTGGCTTAGAGCACGAGCTCTGAGCAACAGGGCCGCCGGTTTGATTCCCACATGGGCCAGTGAACGCAGCGCCCTAGCTGAGCTGTTGCTGAGCTGCCAACAGGAGGCAGGATGGCTCAGCTGGTGTAACAACAAGATTGCCTGTTCAATGGGGTGCTTCACCTACCCACAACTAAAGACTGAACTCGGCACCTTGAGCTGAGCTACCGCCCGGATGGCTCAGTGGATAGTGCGTGCGCTCTTAACAACAAGGCTGCCGGGTTCGACTCCCGTACGGAATGGTGGCTATGCCCACCTGCAACTAAGACTGAACTGGGTACGTTGAGCATAGAGGCACGAGCTGCTGACACGAGCTGCCGACGGGAAGCCAGATGGCGACTGGAGCCCTCCACAACGAAGACTGAAGAACAAAAACTTGGCTGTTCCCCTCCCCCAATTCCCCAATAAAACCTTAAAACAAACAAACAAGCAATCTTTATATAAGTATAAAATATTAAATAAAACTATTAATTAATAATAACAATAGTGGCAACAATATTAATAATAACAAGAGCTTTCCTGCTGGCCTGCAGCTTTTCTCCTCAGGTTCTCACAATTCTATAAGATAGGTGTTTTCAAAGCTAGGAAAACTGAGGCCCAGAAAAGACAGCACACTGGCCTGAAGTCACACAGCAAGTCTACAGGGCTAGGAGCTGAGGGAAGGGCAAAGGGATCCCCTGGATGCAGCCAGAGCAGGAAGAATGTGGGGTTCAGGAACAAAGGAGAGTGTCTCCCCATAGTCTGGCAGTCAAAAGTAGGGTGCCGATGGTGAAGCTGAGGTGGGCAGGGCCAGGCCGGGGGGCACCCCCCTTGCGGGACTGGATATCCCGGGTTGGGTCATTACACCTATTTCCAGTACAGCATGAGACGTTGATATGGGTCAGTCTGAAGGCTTCAGCCACGTGGAGGCTTTGGCACCATGAGGGCGTTGCACAGCCCCTCACTGTGTAGGTTGGGTTCCCCAGCTCTGAGGAGAGAGAAAACTACGTGAGACTCCCAGGTCTGGGGTAGCTGCCACCTGGAGAAAACAGAAATTCTAAGTGTGGTCCAGGGCATCTGTGAAGTCAAAATTATTCTCGTAATAATGCTAAAACATCATTTGGTGTTTTCGCTCTCATAAGTGTACGGTGGGGTTTTCCGGAAACACCAGGACATGTGATCTTGCAACAGATTGAATGCAGAAGCAGATATGAGGATCCAGCTGTCTTCTGTTAAGCCAGACATTAAAGAGATTTGCAAAACTGTAGAGCAATGCCAGTCTTCTCGTTAAATTTTTTCATTTTAGAAAATAGTTGTTGTTTTTTGTTCATAAAAATATGTTCACATATAATGAGTTTTTAACCTTTATTTTAAAATGAATTAATAAATACATCTTACATTTCTCAGTTTTAATTCCTAATATAGTAAATATCTATAGATGTAACTGACATAGATAATAATTTTTAAGAGTGTGAAGGAACCTTGAGACCAAAATGTTTGAGAACCACTGGAATCTTTCCAGGCTGTCACAAGATAGAAACCATGGATGTTGACAGTAAGTGCCACCCATCTAAGGAAGTCACATCCCCAAAGAAGTCCACATTTCTTTCAAAATATCCATTTCTTAATGGACAAGTCCTAATTCCTTACTATAATTTGCACCCTCCTGAAGGAAGTCTTACCTTTTTTCCACAGGAAGATCCACGTCAGTTAAGTCCATCTAAATTGGAAGTTGACCTCTTTAAAGACCCCCCCCCCAAAAAAAATCTTATTGCAGGGCCGGCCGAGTGGCACGGTGGTTAAGCACTGGCTTGGGAAGCCAGCAGCCCCGGTTCGGGTCCCACATATGAGGGCCAGTGACACTGCCCTCAAAAAAAATTAAAAAATAAATAAATAATAAATATCTCCTTGTAGCCTCCCAAAGGGCCTCACCATTAGTGCCTGTAGCTTCCAGACATTGATTCATGGGGCCTCGGCAGGCAGTGAGGGAAGTCTCTTCAGCGGAGCATCCGTGGGTGCTGTTCCCCTCACAGCTGTAACACTGGAGGCCATTCAGTGGCAGGTTTTTAAGCTCTAGCACTTGAGAAACGATAATTGACATAGAAACCAACGAAATGAGCATGGGGCAGGGATCTGGGGAGGGGCGTCCTTCCTACACTGACTCCTGATAAAGGGGAACTGAAACTTTAAGGAAACCTACTTAGGCGTGAGGGTCTATGAGAGGAGCTAGGGCTTACGGAAGTTCACTTAAGAACCCTACAGGAAGAACTCCATGATTCTAATTTCCTTTATAATAAAATCTATGCTTTTAACTTCTGTTTTCCCTTCCTTAAACACCCCTCCATCTCCGCACGCAGACCAGCATGTGCACGTGGCTTGCCATCTCTACATACACTGGGTTGCAACTCTTTACTATTTTTCTTTTCCCAGAATAAATCCTTTTTGGTGGCGAAATACCTAGTCAATATTATTTTTCAGTCGACTCTCCCAACTCTCAGCCTGAGATGTCATGGAGCCCCCTTGTGGTCAGATATTGGAATGGCACTCTCTTTTAGTGGGGTTTCTCTAGGGCCTGTGAGAGAAAATCCAAATCCAGGCTCCCCATGAGTCCCTATCTGACCAGGTACTGGGTAAGCAGCTGTGCAAGATGAAACAGTCCCTGTCCTTACAGAACTTACAATTTAGAATGACACTGTCCCATATAGTAACCACAAGCCACATGTGTTTGTAATTAATAATATTAAATAAAATTCAAAATTCAGTTCACATTTCAAGTGCTGCATAGCCATTTGTGGTAATGGCTACCATAAGGCATAGTAAAGATATGGACCATTTCCATCACTGTGGAAGGTTCTGTCGGACAGTACTGGTTTATAGAGACAGAATAACACAAAGGATCTAAATTATATTGAAGGGGAGGGACAGGGAAAGTTTCCCTGAGGACGATACTTGAAAGCTGAGACCTAGCAAATGAGAAGTAGTCAGCCAGGTGAACTCCTGGGGGAGACGTGTTTCTGGTGGAGGATAATGCATGTGCAAAGGCCATGAGGCAGGGCAGAGTTTGGCAGCTGCAGAAACTAAACAAAGACCATGAGGCAGACGGGTGACGGATTACAAAGGGCATAGTATAGACTTGGAATTTTACTCGAAGAGCAACAAGAAATCCTCAAAGTGCTTGAGGAAGAAGAATGACATGATCTGATTTACATTTTTTTAAAAAAATTCTCTTGTTGCTGTGTTGACCACTGGCTGTAGGGTGGCAGGAGTGGAAGCAGGGGGACCAGAGTGGAAGTTATTGCAACAATCTAAGCGAGAACATGGTGGCTTGGACCAGGGTGGTGAGCAATGGAAGGATTCAAGAGGATGTAGGAAACATCAAATGTGGATCTTGATGAAGGTTTGATAGACACACTGACTTCCCATAAAATCCTGCTTAGAGGAAGGGCTTGCTATGCCCGTCCTTCAGAGGAGGAAGTAGAGGCCTAGAGAGGCTGGGTTTGCCTTCGAGCAGCAGTGTGGCTGAGTGCACCTCCCTTGCTTGATCCCAGATCTCAGGCCTCACACCAGGTTCCCTGCCTCTTACCTGGGCCCCCATTGCATTTGGTGGTGTTGCAGCACCGCAGGAAGTGGAAGGTGTGGTTGTTGTGGAAGCCGGTGGGGCCTGGGCAACCAGGAAGGTTGCCACAGCCGCGGGAATAGCGCTCATCGCCTGGACTTCCTGTGGAGGGCAGAGGAGAGCAGTCAGATTGTTGATGAGAGGCTGAGACTGGATTTGCCCATTGCAGCAATCATCCGCCCATTCTCTGATTCGCCTTTCATTATAGCACTGTTATTTTCTTTGGGGCAGCCATACATCTAGTCAAAAGACACATTTTTCCAGTCTCTGTAGGTATAGTCATGTGGCTGAGTTCTGGCCAATGTGATGCAAGTAGAAAGGTTTTATGGGACTTCCAGAAAGAGGAACTCTTACAAAAGGAGAGGTGCCCTTTTGTTCCCCTTCCTCCTTCTTGGTACTTGGACATGAGGCCTGGAACTCTGGCAGCCATCTTGGACTGTGAAGCAACATTGAGAAAGGAAGCAATATGTAAGAAATGAAAAGGCATCTGGGTTCCTGGTGACTATGGAACTGTCCTAATGGTCCTGGATTTCCTATCACTGGACTTTTTGTGTGTGAGAGAAGTAATTTTCTACCTTGCTTAAATCCCTGTTATTTGGGGCCTGTCATTAAGTGCAGGTTTGGCAGGGAGCAAAGCAGGGAGGAGTTGCTGGCAGGTTGAGGCTCACCTTCTAGACTGTGGTGGGTCACCACGTCCAGGCACTTTTCTCCAGGGCTGCGGCATTGCAAGGTTTGGTGCGAGCCCCTCTCACAGCTCAGGTCTGATGAGGCACAGGAAGCACATTCGAGGTAACGCCTTTGGGGAAAGGTGGGAATTCGGCCTGTTTGGGGAGGGGCAAGGGAATGAGACTCCATGGGGAGAGTCTTGGAGATCCAGCTCCCTTGAGGACTCACCTCAGCATCAATGTCTCCTTATCCCACCCTTCAGCCAATCATCAAGCCCTGTCATTCCGAATCTTTCTACAAGCTAGTCCCTCCTTTCCAGCCCCATGACCAGGTCCCGCTCTGACCTCCTCTGATACCAGCTTCCTCCCTGGCCTCTTGGTTTCCATTCTTGCCACCCTCACCCCAGCCCCAGTACATCTCCACATGGCCCTAAAAAGATGTCACTAACACTCAAATCTGACCCTGTCTCTCCTCTGCTCAAAATCCCTCTATGGCTCCTCAGTGCTCTCAGAATAAAATCCAAGATTCTCAGTGTGGCATTCAAGGCCTATCAAAAACTAGGTCATGGCCACTTCTCCTGCCTTATCTCCCTCCACTGGCCCCTCAGAGTTTACTCCACATGACTTCCCACAGTCCCAATATACATGCTGATTGGCATCCAGCCTTTGCATCTGCTGTTCCCTTGTTCCCTACTTTCCCTACCTCCTACTCATTCTTCAGGAATCATCTCCAATTTCACCTCTTCCAAGAAGCGCTCCCTGACCTCCCAGGTTAGATCAGGTGCCCCTCTGGGCTCCCCAATGCCAGCCCTGCTCACTCTGGTCATCCCTGTCTGATGACATGTTTGTTTCCCTCAGGAGACTCTGAGCCCCAGGAGAGTAAGACCCAGGCTGTCTTCATCACCTCTGTGCTCAACACCACCCAGCAGAAGGCCTGGGCCAGAGAAAATATTGAATAAATATTTATTAAATAAAAGAATGAATGAATGAATGAACGAGTGAATGAATGAATGGATGAATGAACAATTACTTGAAACCCTTCTATTGTTTCCTGCCTTCAAGACAGCCACAACGATCCCTGCCTCTTGGTATTCATGCCTTTGTGTAGTCCTTTCCCATAAAGAGTAAGGCTGAGGGCCAGCCGAGTAGCGCGGTGGTTAAGCGCTGGCTTTGGAAACCAGCGGCCCCGGTTCGGTCCCACATACGAGGGTCAGTGATGCTGCCCTCAAAAAAAAAATAGAATAGGGCTGACCTGTGTAACCAATAGTATACTCTTGAAATGATGGTATGTGACTTCTGTGTTAGATCGTAAAAGACACTGCAAGCTTTTCCCCAGTTCTCTCTTGGATCACTTGCTCTGGGGGAAGCCAGCTGCTACATTTTAAGGACACTCAAGCAGCCCCATGGCAAGGTCTATATGGCAAGGGAATGAGGCCTTTGCCAAAGTCATGGGAGAGGATCATTGAGCGAAGCTTCCTTGGGAGCTTTCAGATGACCGCAGCCCAGATGTCATCTTGACTACAGCCACATGAAAGATCCAGAACAACTAGCTAAGCCACTCCCAGATTCCTGACCTGCAGAAACTTTGTGAAATAATACATGCTTATTTTTGTTTTAAGTTTTGGGGCAATTGGTAACGCAGCAATAGATAATTAATAAGCTACCCAATTGTGTCAGGGATCAAAGCCTCACTTGATTGATCTGTAACTTTGCCTTTCACACAGATCTTCTGGTTCAGGCCAAGTGGATGAGTTCCTTTTCCCTGGATTTACCAGTCGTTCCTCTGCCCAGGCCTTGGCTCACACCATTGCCAAGCCTGGCACACCTCCCCTTTCTGACCCCAGATATCTGAGTTGAGTTTGGGCCAAGTCTTAGAGAAGTGAGAGGGCTGTCTCAGCCAAGGCTCTCAACTGGCAGGCCATTAGCTGTAATTAGGTGAATCAATTACATCAAAGGCCAAGTTCCTGCTCTCAGACAAAAATAGCTAGAAGGCCAACAACCCATGTTTTCTCACATGAACTTCCACGAAAATGAAAGCACAAATTGCCATCATTGGGCATTGCCAAAATATCTGTCTCATACCACCCATAGGTCTCCTTTGGGAACTTTTCTTCTTATGTATGTTGCTCTTCTAAATGTGGGTGATCCTCAGGGCTCTGTCTTAGGCCCTTTTCATTTCTCACGGGACACACTCTCTCCCATGGGGATATGACCTATTGATATGCCTTCATTTCCACCTATCTGCTGAGAACTCACAAGTCTCTCTCCAGGTAAGACTTCTCTCTAAGCTCCACACCTGTACATGCAACTGCCTCCTGAGGCCCCTAGTTATCCCTCAAACACCTGAATCTCTACATGCCCCAAATGAAACTCTCCATATTCTCCCCAGACCTACTCCTTCTCTTGAATTCCACATCTCTGAGGTGGCCTCATCCAGGTCCCGGGGCAGAAACCCGGGAGACCCCTTAAACCTTCACATCTAGGCATCAATCTGGATACTTCCACTGCCCTGTTTTTTAGCTCTTTAATCTTTTCCTCTGCTATTTCTGAAAGTCTCTATTAAGCACATCTACTGAGTTTTTAATTTTAGTCACTCTTCATATTTCCTGTTTGACTCTTTTAAAAAATGGATTCCAGGTTTCTGCTAAAACTTATCTTTTCCTCTATTTTCTTGAATATATTGATCATAGTTATTTTAAAGTTCCTTGTTTAATAACTCCAATATCTGAATCATTGAGTCTGTTTCTGCTGTTAAATTTTTCTTTTGGTTTCTGGTCAACTGGTCCTTTTTATTTTCTTCAGGCTATCTTGTAAGTTTTGATTAGATGTCAGACATCACAGATGAAAATTTGTAAAGACTCTATAAACAATGCTATCTTCTTCCAACGAGGGTTAGGTTTTCTTCTAGTAGAAGATCGGAATTAAGCATTTTTGGGCTGGTCTATTTCAGATTTGTCCTTACTCCTAGGGTGTGGTCTCAGAGGAAAGCCTGAGATGGTTACCAACACCTCTCTCGCCAACTTGGCAACTTCAGTCTCCCCAGCATCCTATCCCTACTGGAATCCTTGCTCACCTCTGTAGCTTGCCAGATACTATTTTCTACTGAGTTTCTTGGGGTCTCACCCTATGCATGTACAGCTTGCCAGTGACTTGAAGGAAGTAACTTGCAGATTTGGGGATTCCCTTTTCTGTGGTTCCATGCATTCCAGGATTGTACCTCTTATTTTCCAGACACTCAGGCAGCCCTCGACTCCAACCTCTGTTTTCCTGGTCTAATGATGATGGCTTTCTATTTAGGTTCTATTCGCTCTCCCCACAACAGCAGCAAATTGGAAAGTGCACTCAAGAAAACCCTCAGCTTGTCTGTGGAACTCAATTCCTGTGCTTCCCTTATTTTAAAGACTGTAGCACCTCAAGTTCTCCTCTTTATCTGCTGCCCGTTAGTGACTTCAAATAACTTTATAATCTGTCCAGCTTTTTTAGCTGTCATTGGTCGGGGTCCTAGTCTGATACAAGCAACTCCATCATGACCAGAATGGCAAACCCATCGCCATGTCTAATCCACCACTAAGTCTTGCTCATCGGCCTGGTAAATGTTCTTAAATCCACCCACCTCTCTCCCTCTGCAGGGCTGACACTCTAATCCGGCCACCTTCTTTTTCACCTGGACAACCTCAACCACCTCCAAGTTGGTCTCCCCTCTTCTACCTTCCCTCTAGTATTGCTTCCCTCCATTCTGAGGTCAGAATATATTTAAAAAATATAAATTTGATTGTGACGCTCTGCTTAAAACCCTTTCACGACCTCCCACTGTTTCCCTGATGAAGTCTATATTCCTCACTACAGCCTAGAAGACCCTGTGTGATATGTCCCTGCCAATTTCACCAGCCCCTCTCACCCTTTCTCCAGCCATCCTACTTTCACCCACCTCTAGGCCTTTTGATCTGTTGTTCCTGGAAAACCCTTTTCATTGTCTCTTTAATAGTCTGATGCCTAGTCATCCCTCAAAATCCAGCTTAGCAGTTGCTTCCTGGGAGAAACTTTCCCTGACCTGAGTCAACTACCTCCTGTAGGGTCCCACAGCCCCTCCTCTTCACTCATCCTAGCCCTGGTCACTCTGGCCTCTGTTTCCCATATCTCAGCCCTGACAATTTTGGACTGTGCTTCTCCATGACAGCTCTGGCCCCTCTGTCTCTGCTTCCCTTATTATGGTTCTGACCCCTCTGCCTGTGTTTTCCCTATCCCAGTTCTGATTAATCTTGGTAATTACTGTCTGGTGATGGGTCAGTCACCCCCTTCCCTCCAATGGACTGTGAGCCCCGTGGGGGAAGGGCTCACGGCTATCTTGGTCACTGCTGTGTACCAGTTTTACATAAGAACAGGACGTGGTTTAACCAACTATTCTAGTCACAAGCAGGGTAAGATGGCACTAGAAATGGGGCTGATAGGGGCAGATCAGTTATTAAATTACTGAATCAACAGCGGCTGCTCCAAGCTCCCTGGTTGGCCCCTGACCACTCTCAACTTTTTCTTTAGAATCCTCCTGTCCCTGAGATTCGTCAGCTAAAGGGTAACATCAGACCCAGCAGGGGGTCTATTCCCATTGATCAATACCTTCTGCACTGACCAATATTGTTAGATATTTTTAATATTATCTCTTATTAGAAGGATTACTTAGGGGCTAGCTGAGTGGCTCGGTTGGTTAAGAGCTCGCTCAAGAGTGCGAGCTGAGCTCTGAGAAACAGCAGTTTGATGCCCAGCCCAAGCTGAGCTGCCGCTGAGCTGCCAACAGGTGGCAGGATGGCTCAGCTAAAAAAAAAAAAAGAAGCATTACCTAGACTCAATTATTAGTGCTTTCCTTAAGCACATCCAACCAAGAGGAAGCTGGCATCCTATCTCTTGTCACTTCCTTGAAAATGAACATCTGATTCAGTTCTCACCAACAGATGAAAGTTTGAGGTCAGGATGTTGAAGAACAAGGGGAAAAACCCCGGTGCAAATGACGGCATTGTGACTGGACTGGTCTTAACCAATTTCCTTCCTCACCAGGGCCAGAAAGAGGAATCTCTGACTGACGATGCAACATAAATCCAGTCCTTCCCCATCTTTCCTCTCCCGTGAGCACTTGGGGCATTAGAGCCTTTCTAAGTCTTTTTCTAAAACTGATCAGAGCCTAAAACCATGAAACTGAACAAAAGGGCTGTGGAAGTTTTTTCACATTCTTTTACACTGTCCAAGTCAAGGACCATGTATTCTAGGGAATTTCTGAGCTCAGTGCAGCCTGTGATTGCATCGTATTTGACCTCCCTTAAGAACTTTAAGTCTCTGGTGTTCTTGGTCTTTTATCTTATAGCATTTATTGCCTGAACCATCTCCTGTCCTATGGAAAGAAGTAGATAGCAGAACATCAATAAGAGATACCTCATCTACCTCTTGAGCGGGTGTATGTGTGTGTAGTTTCTTAAGGGCAAGTGTTGCATCTTATACCTAACAACCATAAAAACAAACATGGATGGGAATGGGATAGGGTTAGGGATGGAGACAACTGTGTAGTTGGAGGAGGGATGGGCAACAGTTTGAGATGAGATGGAATTGATTTGCGGATGGGGTTAGAGATATGTTTGGAATAAGGATGGGCTTGAGTTGGAGTGTGCTTGGGTAAATGAATTTGGGGATGGGATGGGAGGTGGGATTGGGAGTGAGGCTGGGCTGAGGATATGTTTGGGAAAAGGAAGGGTTTGAGTTGCATTGGTCGTGGGGGAAGGCGTGGAGTTGGAGATAGGGTGGCATAGGACTGGGGACAGCATTGGGGTGATGAGGTTGAATTGGGGAAGCTTTAGGGTTGGGCATGGCGAGGGCTGCCTTACTCACCAAGTTTGGGCTGGTTGCACAAGTCTGACCCACATACGGTCTCTGTCAGGATGACGATCTGCACTCCTGTTCGATAGCTCATGGTCCTGTTGGTCTTCTCTGGGTGGGCACAGCCTCCCTCCACCACCTCCAGGTCTTCACTTTCTGTGAGGAATATATCTTTGTCACCTCAAAGGCTCCCCTGGGCCCAGCCAGCCTCTAACATTTCTGGTCTTAAGTTCACCCACTCCTGGGACTGATCCCTGCCAGGCCTCTACTCTTGTTTGGGTCCAACTCTGTCTTTACTCAAGTTATTCCGTCCACTCCTCTCTGGGAGCCTACTCAGTGACAACACTATATCACTGGGGCCTTCTAGATCCATCTACCTCTCCCTCCCAGCTTAGTGATCTTAGCAGGGAGATGCTTCTAATAGAGATTTTTAAAGGAAAATGCTTCCAGCTTACCCAAAAGTATAAGACAATAAGATAATAAATACTGTGTATTCATGACCTAACTTGATAAAATATTAGCATTTTGCTATATTTGTTCAAATATTTAAAAAAATAAACTAAACTTAAAAGATACAGTGAAGGGCCGGCTGAGTGGCGCGGTGGTTAAGCGCTGGCTTGGGACGCCAGCGGCCCCGGTTCAGGTCCCGCATGTGAGGGCCAGTGACACTGCCCTCAAAAAATAAATTAATTAATTAATAAATAAATTAATTAATTAATTAAAAAATAAAAAAGATACAGTGAAAGCCTCCTGCTCACACCCCCAAATCACATTCCCCATGCCCTGTTCAGAGGCAACCACTGGTGTAGGTAGTTCACACACTTTGTATGCATAACAACATATACTATTTACATAACTTTTACATATTTTACACTTAATATTGTTTTTTCTTGCCACCTTACGTTTTTGAGATGTATCCACGTAATGCCTGCAGCTCTACTTTTTTTTTTTTTTTTTTTTTTTTAGGGCAGTGTCACTGGCCCTCATATATGGGACCGAACCGGGGCCGCTGGCTTCCCAGGCCAGCGCTTAACCACTGTGCCACTCAGCCGGCTCTACTTTTTTCATATAAACTCCTGTGTAGTATTCCATTATGTAATTATACCTTAATTTTCTCCTCTGCTGCTGACTGACTGTAAGCTGTTTCCAACTTTCTGTATCACATTACTGCTAAAAACATTCTTATACATGTGTCCCTGGGTACATGTGGCCAAAGCTCTTTGGTGTTTCTATATTCCCAGGAGTTGCGCTGCTGGCTGTGGGGCATTCTAATCTTCACCTATGTTAGATATTGCCAAATCGCTCTGTGAAGTGGATGCACCAACTGTCCCTTTAAAGAAAGGTCTGCAGTTCCATATGCTCATCGACCCCAGTACTGTCAGATTTTTATTTTTATTTTTTAATTTTTTATTTTATTTATTTATTTTATTTTTATTTTTTGAGGGCAGTGTCACTGGCCCTCATATGTGGGACCCGAACCGGGGCCGCTGGCTTCCCAAGCCAGTGCTTAACCACCGCTCCACTAGGCCGGCCCTATTTTTTATTTTAGCTGAGCCATCCTGCCACCTGTTGGCAGCTCAAGGGCAGCTCAGCTCGGGCTGGGCATCGAACTGCTGTCAGATGTTTAAATGTCTGTCAATCTGGTGGGTGTGAAACAGGGTCTTTTTCGTTTGCATTTCCCTGATAGCTGATGAGATAAGGTTTCTTGGTCACTCATATTCCCAGTCGCGCTGGAGTGGGGAAGCTCACCTTGCCATATGCGCAGGACGCGCAGGGCAGTGGTCCTGCAGAGATTCTCGTCAACGGCACACTCTTTCACCTGGCAATTCCCCGTCCTCTCACACAGCATGCACCGCAGGCCCCAGGCAGCTGGGCAGAGAAGGAGAGGACAGGAGAACGTGTTATAGCTCCGCGCTAGGTTCCCCCTTTCGCCCACTCACGTCTCAATACCAGGACCAAGTCTCCAGGCCTGTGCACTCAGGTCTGTGCTCCACGTGCTGCGAGCCTCTGGGTTCCAATGCTGGGGTGGGGCAAGCTAGCTGCATTTCTAGTCTATCTTTAGCCCAATGTTCTATCTCTGCCCACAAGTCCTTCGCTACAGTTCTGCCCTCGCTCGTTTCCCTTGAAATCTGTCCGCGCAGGGCCTATCCTGAAAGTCCTATCCCCACGCTCTCTGTCGATCTAGCCCTGCTTTCATTTAGGTCCTTCTCTCTACCCCGCCGGCCCTGGGCCTACTCCGCCTCGCCAGTTCTTCTAAGGGTGTCCCATCCTCATTCGACCCCGGCCATCTTTACGTTCTACCGGCGTGCCCTCTTCCCCTACTAACTTCCCTAGGTTCTACCCCAGCCGTACCGTCTCCCCAGGTTCTCTCCCCGCCCATCAGTCCATTCCGAAGCTCTAACCCCGCCCATTAGCCTTCGGGAGATTCTAACCTCAAGTATACTGTAGCACGCATTGAGGCCTCCCGGAGGTTCTCTCCCCGCCCACTAAGCTCCGCCCCGAGGCTCTAGCACCACCCACTAGCTCCCCGCTAAGGTTATTGCTCCTCCTATTAGCGCATCTCGAGGTTTTAGCCCCGCCCCTAGCTCCTCCCCAAGGTTCTAGCACCACCCACTAAACTCTCCCCCTTCTTGCTCCTTCCAAAAACCCTCCCACTAGCTCCTCCCCGAGGTTACAGCTCTGCCCACTAGCCCTCCTCCAAGGCCTATCCTGCCCACCAGGCCTCCCCTGTGGGCCCCCTCCCCATCCTAAATTCCGAGTCCTCCAGTCATTACTCATTCTTGTGTGTGAACGGTCGGGAGAATTTCTGGATTATTCATTGCCAAAATACTCCCCAATCCCAAACCACCACCCCCTCCCGCCCGCCCTGACTCAGTTCCTTCTTAATTTCCTTTCCTTTTGTCAACCTTTCCCCCTGCCTTTTCCGGGAAAAGGAGATGATGATAAAATCTCGTAGGCTCTGGGATAGTGAAAGGGCAGGGTCCTCGAGGGACAAGCGCTGGGTCCCCAGCCCCTCACTCTGCAACACTCCGCCTGACTCTCCTTAGACCTTGTGTGAAATGAAGTTCTCCCTGTCTTTCAAGGGCGTGGTGGATCCTGCAGAGTGGAGAGTCAGAATTCCACTTATTCAAGGACTGGCTGTGTGACCCCGGACGAGCTACTCTGTGCCTCAGTTTCCTTCTCTGTGAAACGGGGTTTAAATAGTTCCACCTGCCCAGTTCGAAATTTCAAGGAAGTTGCTCAGAAGAGGGTGTGGAATAAAGAGCACACTCACTAAACGGTGGCTGTTGTTACATGCCTTCGCTCAGCTAATATTTCCTGAGTACCTTCCGTGTGCCAGGTACTGTGCCGTGTGGGGCTGCAGATAGCAGGAGAATTATCATTTGAGTTGCGGGGCGCGTAACTGAGCTCCGCTCTTCCTCCAACTCATCAGACTCCCGACTCCCCCTCCTCTCCCCTCCCTTCCCATGCCCGCCATCAGACCCAGTTTCCAGCGTAGGCGTTGGGCACCCAACCCCTACCTGGTATGCAGGTTTGAACCAGAAGCAACAGTAGCAGCAGCAGCAACGGGAATCCCATGTCCAGCAGCGGCTCCTGTCCACCGCCTCTCTGCACCTCTGAGTTTGACCCTGGGAAAGAGACAAGTTTTGTGGACCCGGGGGCTCCTCCCAGAAGGTTTGCGAAAGACTAGTCAGTCCCAGATGTGGGCGCCCCACCTCCTCCCCCACGTCACCCTCCCCTCAAACTTCCTTTCCTGGGGCAGACCAGCCGGCTGGGAGTAGGGGGCTGGCTCTGCTCTGACTCATGTGGCCATGGCCATGGTCACAGCTGTGCGAGCTGTGCTCGCAGACTCCCGGGGTGCAAATTCCAGTTCTCCTTCTTGGGATCTTGGACGAGGGACCTCTCACCTCCTTGGATTAAAACTTGTCCCGATGGGAAATTTGTGGCTGATACTTAGATAACGTAGGATTTTTCCTAGTTTTGTTTTAGAGGGATAATGGTGTTGTGGTTATTGGGGAAATGTCTTTATCATTTAGAGATGAATGCTGAAATATTTGGGGATGAAATAATATGATGTCTCTAATTTGCCTTAAAACATTTCAGCCAAAAAGTAGATAGTGCTGTTATGACAATGGTTTTTTGGTTATGTGGGGAAATTGTTCTAATTTTTTACAGCTCACTGAAATATTTAGAGGTGAATGTCACTGATGTCTGCATTTAATAATTTAGGAGAAAAGAAAAGCAAAATAGCAAAATATTTGTATCAATTAGATCAAGGTAACTTACATGCCATTCTGCCTCCTTTTCTGTGTGTTTGTAAAGGTTCATAACACAATTTTTTTTTTTAAAGATTTTATTGTGGAACTGGGTGCGGGGAACAGCGTTGGAGAACCGGGGAAGGGGAACAGACAAGTTGCTGTCCTTTTATTCTTCAGTCTAGTTGTGGAGGACGTTGCTTCATTGGCCCATGTTGGTATCATTATTGCGCTCTTCCCGGATGGGGCAGATCGGTCACCGGTCTCTGGACGGCTGCTCACAGCGGCTATTGGCAGCTCACTCCTGCTGCCGGCCGCTCACGCTGGCTGCCTGCTACTCACTGTAGCCTATGGGAGCCCACTGCAGCAGGGGCTGCAGCTATGCCGCCCCGGGGACTCACGCAGCCCAGCTCCAGTTTGAGCTGTTGTCCACCATCTTAGCTGTGGCCCTCATATGTGGGATCCGAACCAGGGCTGCTGGCGTCCCTAGCCAGTTCTTAACCAACGTGCCATTCGGCCGGACCATAACACAATTTTTTGAAGTAAAATAAAATGCAAAAGATAAATAATGTCTTCATTGCAGGATGATTCTGATCAATCAGAGCAATTTAATGCCGATTCTGGTCCAGGAACTGGAGACACAGCCCGAAACAAAGCAAAGCCGCAGCCCTTGTGACAGTGGGGAGTAGGTATGTGTTATCTAACTTGTGGCTGTCAGGCAATGATAGGTAAAATGGAGAAAAACAAACCAGGTTGAAGGAGGTGCAAGTTACAAATGAGGCATGGTCTGTTTAAGTGGGGATGATCCTGGAGGGCTTCCCTGAGCAGGTGACATCTGAGAAGAAGCTGAATATGATGAGAGAAGAAGTCTGGCAAGTGGTTCAGGAAGAGTTCTAGGGAGAGGAAACAGCCAGTGCAGAGGCCCTGAGGTGGGAGCATGACTGATGATCTATTAATAGGAACAGCAGAGTAGCTTGAACAGAATCAGGAAGGGAGAGAGTAGCAGGCAATGAGTAAGCAGTAGCTACCTCTACCACTATACTAATGATGATACTATTGTTATTCTTACTCATTCATTGAAGGCTTAAGCTAATAATTTAAAGATCAGGTAAGAAAAATCCCAAAGAAATCCTCTCTGCTAAGAGGCGTCTAGTGGTTAAGAGTGTGGGAGCTGACACCAGGCTCTGAGGGTTCAAATTCCAGCTACTCACTGGCTGTGTGGCCTTGGGCAGTTTACTTAACCTCCCTGTGCCTCAAGCTCTTTATCTGAAAAGCAGAGATAACAAGTACCTCCCTCCCAGGGCTGGTGTGCTAGGGGCTTAAAAGAATGCATCCAAGGTGCTTGCTACAGTGCCTGGGACATAGTAGGTGCTCAATAAGAAACTGTAACTGCCCTTCGTATTGTTGTGCCCAGCTCTAGACCCTGGCCTGAGTTCCTTTCTGTCGGGTGGGAAGGGAGGTAGAGACACGTCATCTGTCTGAGGTCAGTGGCTGTCATGCTGACCATCCTCTAGCTGAGTCACCCTGAGGAGGCCAAAAAAGGAGGAGGCCTCCTTTCTGAGCCTCAGTTTCCTCGTATGGAGCCCCTCTTGGGGGTGGTGTGAAGACTGAATGAGATATTAATGTGTATGAGGTGGAGAAATAGAAAGTTGGGGTGTTGGTCCAGGTGGGCTGGGATTCAGCTCAGCTACTTGGTCCTGGTGACCCTGGGCAGGTGGCTTCACTCCACTGATCCTTGCTTTTCCCAGCTGTGGAATGGGGAGGATGGGAGGCATCTCTCAGTGAAAGGAAAGCTCCGGCTTGGGGGTTACAGGGAGCTGTGTGGTCTGGCATTGCCACTTCCTGGCTAAATGACCTCACCACTCTGGGCTACAATATTCTCTTTTATTTAAAGAGTGAGGGAAGTATCTTGAAAGCCACCAATTCCCCAGCTGACATTGCTTTGGTCTCCCCAAATCTCAGTCTGTCTCTCTTCTTCTGTCTCTGTCTTCTTCTATTTTTCTGTTTCATTCTTTTCGTCTGTGTCTTTCCATCCATGTCTCTCTCTGACTCTGCCACTCTATTTCTCTCTGTACCTCTCTCTTTCTATTTCTGCTTCTCTCTTCCTGTTTTTAGTCTCTCTCCATGCCTGTCCTTCTTTGTCTGTCTGTCTCTTTCAGTTTCTGTCTCTCTTTCTCTCTCTGACTTGTTCTGTCTGTTTCTCCCTCAAGTGACACACATCAGTGAGATCTAGTGATATGTTATGGGAGGGGGCAGGCAGGGGGTTGGGCCCATGCACAATCCCAGAAAAGCGGCAGGAATGCCAGCTCCTTCCTTGTGACTCACCTGGGGCTCTCCGGCCCCTGCGTGCTTGCTGGGTCCTGGGTGAGGCCACAGGTTTCGGGGACTTCCCTGGCTGAGGAGAGGAGAATCTCCTGCAGAGTCAGAGAGGGAGAGAGGTCAAAAGAGACAGAAACATAGAGAGGGAGAGACAGACAAGGAAGGAGAGCTAGTGAAAGAGACATGAGTTAGAGATAGGGACAGGGGAGAGGCCGCAGACAGGCTGACTCGGGGAAATCAGAGAGGGGGAGAGACAGAGATAAGGAAACAGCAGATGGGAGACAAGGACAGAGACAGTGAGAAACAGAGGGACAGAAAGTGACACACACACACACACACACAGAAGGGGACAGGTGAGGGGTTTGAGAGACAGACAGAGATTGACAGAGGGAGTTAGAGAGAATGACACCCAATTGCCTTCAAAGTAGAGACACAGAGAGACAGACACGGTGGGAGTGCACACGTGCATGTGAGTGTACGTCTGGGACCCCCTCAGCCTCTTGCCACCTGCCTGAGGAAGTGACTGCCCCTGGCCTGGGCTGATGGTGGGGGCAGGCTATGGTTCTCCCAATTCCAGGAGGCCTAACAGGCAACACTGATGTGGCTTTCCCATCCTGACCTGGTTGCCTCCTAGATGTGGGGATGTCTCTTCTCAGGGCCTCAGCTTTCCTTCTGTAAAACTGGGGAACAGAAGAGGAACACCCTAGTAAGTGAAAGAGCTGGGAACCCCCTGGAATCCACACACCTCTTCCCGCTTTTTCTAGGCAGAGAAACTGAGGCTCTCCCCACCTTAATTTTGTTGAGTGCTCGAGCTAGGCTGGGCCTTGTTTTGAGTGCTTTATCTGTTATATAACTTGGTGAATCCTCACAATATCCTATTTTACAGTTGAGAAAACTGAGGTTTAGAGAGGTGGGTCAGCTGAATGGAGTCCCCCAAAGATATCCAGGTCCTCAGCCCTGGGACCTGTGAATGTTACTTTACGTGAAAGAAGGGTCTTTTGCAGATGTGATTAAGTTAAGGCTCTTAAAATGGGGACATTATCCTGATGATCTGGGTGGGCCCTACATGTAATCACAAGTGTCCTCACAGAGGGAGGCAGGTGGACATCTGAGTACAGACAGAAGTGGAGGAAAACAGGGTTGGAGAGAGAAGGTGCTTTCCTGCTGGCTTTGAAGATGGAGGAAGATGGATTTTGGCCCCTTAAGGCTCATTTCAGATTTCTGAATTCCAGTGCCTTTATAAGACAATAAATTTCTGTTGCTTGAAGCCACGAAGTCTGTGGTCCTTTGTTACAGCAGCCATAGGAAACTAATACAAGCGGTTAAGTTACTTGCCTAGGATGACTTTAAGTATAGAGTCAGGATTTGGACCTAAGCAGTCTGGTGCTGCCACGCATGCTCATAGCTGCCAGGCGGAGGATTGCTGGTCATTGGGGGTGGAGGTGGGGGGAGGCAGGCACCAGGAGCTAGAAGCCCCCAGCCCCCAGCCTCTTCCCATTCCCGTCCTCTACCAGTCCTCTCTGCCATGCTTCTCTCTGGCTTCATGGGGTTAGGGCTGACCTTGGGAGAAGAGGGAACCCAGAGAAGAAAAAAATTTGCGGAGTTTGTAAAAAAGAGAAAAAGATTCCTTGCCTTTAGCACCTTGCAGCTCAAGTTCCACCATTTCCCTGCCAAAGCAGAAATAATCATTGCCATTCAAGGGCTAATATTACTAAGACAGAAAAGCTCCTGTTAGGGGTTGAATTGTGCCATTCCCTACCACAAGGAAAGGAAAGGGAAGGGAAGGGAAGGGAAGGGAAGGGAAGGGAAGGGAAGGGAAGGGAAGGAAGGGAAGGGAAGGGAAGGGAAAAGAAGGGAAGGAAAGGGAAGGAAAGGAAAGGAAAGGAAAGGAAAGGAAAGGAAAGGAAAGGAAAGGAAAGGAAAGGAAAGGAAAGGAAAGGAAAGGAAAGGAAAAGAAGGTTGAAGTGACTTCCAGCATTCTGAATGTGGACTTATTTGGAAATGAGGTTGTTGCCAATGTAATTAGTTAAGATGAGGTCATAGTGGGGTAGAGTGGGCCCTCATCCAGTGGGGCTGGGTTTTTTTCTAAGAAGACATGATGTGAAGATAGAGGAACGGGGAGAAGGCCAGGTGGTGATGAAAGCAGAGACTGGAGTTATGCAGCTACAAGCCAAGGAATACCAAAGATTGCCAGCAAACCACTAGAAGCTGGCAAGAGTCAAGGAAGGATTCCCTCACATGGTTTTAGAGAGAGCACAGTCCTGCCGAGACCTTGATTTTGGACTTCCAGCCTCCAGATTTGTGAGGCTGTTGTTTTAAGCCATGCAGCTTGTGATACTTTTGTTATTATGGCAGTCCCCAAGAAACTCATACAGCTGCTATGAATCAATAGAAAAATTGGCAAAAGACAGAAGAGAAAGCACACATAACTCTTATAAAAATGGCACAAAAATACCATGTGCATCAGTTAGCTTTTGTGGTGTTGCACCACTCCAACATTTAGTGGCTAAAAACGACAAACACTATGCTACAAGATCCTGTGGCTTGGTGGGGCCCAGGCTGGCTGGGCTGGGCCTGGTTGCTCTTGGCTGGCCTCACTCAAAGGTCCTCTGCTGGGCTGGCTGGGATGCCCAGAGCCTCTCTCCGGATATTTTCCCATCCTACAGGCGGTGAGCTCACTCACACAGAGGCAGAAATGTTCCCAGCAGCAAGAAATCTAGAACAGATGCTACAGGTTTCCCTGAATTCGAGGCTCAGGACACACACAACCTCACTTCTACCAAATTCTATTGGTCAAAGCAAATTCTGAGACTGGCTCAGAGTTGAGGAGAAGGAACTAGACCCCACCTCTTGATGGATGAAGCTGCAGAGAATTCGTGGCCATTTGCATGCCCCCACACCCTCTCATCTATGGATTAACATAAATAGAACAATTTGATGAGACACAAGTTGGCTGGTGAGTCTGTTGGAAAACAGACACTCCCCTACACCACCGCTGGAGTGAGTGTCAATTGGTACAACCCCATGGAGGAATCATTTTGCAATTGCTCTCAGAATCACACATGTAGAAAAACCTTTTGACATAGCAGAACCACTTACCACTTGGGGGAACTTGGCCCGTGTGTGAAATAGACAGGGGCCCAAAGTCCTTCATTGCAACATAGTTTGTAATACCCAGTGATGAGTAAAGAAGCTAACTGTACAGAGACACATTTGTGCGACAGAAAAAAAGAAAAAGAGAACTATGCCATTCTCGTTACCTTATTGTCAAGTGGAAAAATCTAGTGTGGAGGTACACCGTGATTTGTGCATAAAAGCATAAAAGCGAAGTGTGGATGACCATATTTGCTTGTACATGCAATAAATAATGCTGTTGATGTCGCCTTACCTCCAGGTTTCAAAGCAAGAGCAGGGAAACGTCCCTTGCCTGCCTCCCTGCCCTTTACACTCTTTACCCCTTAAGCCTTGTGTTTGTGCAGCTCGTGGCCTGTTTACCCAGCCCAAGTTATCAGCTAACCTTTCAGGAGACTGGATTCTTCTGGTCACTAAGCACCAGGAGCCGCTCCCTCCTCCCTGATTCCAGTCTCCAGACTAGGGGGGGCCTGCTCTCCCTTCTTCCACTCCTTCTGGACCGAGGGGCTCTGAGTCCACGTGGTAGGCAGTGGGCCTCCTCCCCAAGCTTCTCTCTGTCACTGCTCGCCACCAGCAAAAGCAGCCCCCAGGATCCTATCTTTCACCCTTATAGTTGGCACCTTCCAAAGCAAGCTCTTTGATTGTACACACTGATTGGGGGACCCGCCCTGGAATCTGGGAAGCCAGGCGGGCCTGTCCGATGACCTTGGACTGCTCCTGTCTCTTGCTTGGGATCTTTCGTCTGACACAAGGGGAGAGGCCCACCCCAGCCTAGCTGGTTTCTGTGCTAGATAATGAGATGAGACAGAGTACGTACTGTTCTCAGCGGTCTACATATATCAACTCATTTCATCCTCACAGCAGCCCTTAGACGTTGGGCCTCCTAATTGTCCTGTTTGACAACTGAGGAATGAGAGGCTCAGGTGGGTGAAATGTCCTACCCCACGCCACCCAGCTTGACGTGGCAGAGCTAGAACTTGAAGCTCGGCCATCTGGCTCCGAAGTGCTCAGCCCCTCCTGGAGAGTGTGTGGTTTCCTTGAAGCCTGAGTATCATTAGTACGAATTCCCCCAGCACTAATGTAGCTGCCATTTGTTGAGCACTAACTGTTGGCCCTGGAGTATGCCAATTTAGTCGATAAACACACTGAGGCCCCAAACAGGGGAGGGGACAACCTCAGAGTTATAGCTCAGAAGAAAGGTGAGTGAGGACCCAAAGCCCATGAAGAGGTGACTCAGTCAGAGACGGAGCATCCGGGCTGGAAAGCCCCTTGTGGGGTGGTGGAGGTCAACGCCTTACTCCCACTGAACAAGGCTGCCCAGGCGGGAGCAGAGGAGCAGTCCAGGCTTCATGGTGAAGACTTTTGGTGAAGCCCAGTGGTCAAGCCAGAGAGGTCTGGGTTCAAATCCTGACTATGCCCGCATTCCCACTTTGTGGCTTTGAACAAGAGCTTTGAAGGCTCTGAGGCTTGGTTTCTTTCTCTATAAAATGAGGACTCTCAAGGCTGATTTCAGCTGTACCAGTTGTTAAAATATTGAGCAACTTCCATATTTGGTTGGTAAAAATCCACTACCCAAGACCCTGAGTGTCCCTATGGCATGTCTGGGTCTCCCGGACACCCCACGTTCCAGTAACTGAAAAGGAAACTCCAGGTGAGGGGAGGCCACCAGGATGGGCAGAGTTGTTACTGCTGCATGGCCTGGTCCATACTGACTGATGGGGAAAAATTTTGAATATTCCCCTTAGGGTTAATGATAATGGCTTATAAGACTGTTATAAGGATTCAGTGAGTTAACATCTCTATGGAATGAGCAGGCAACCTATTAATAATAGTAATAATAATAATAACAACAACAACAACAACAACATGCCCATTGTCCTTTGGCTGAGTAGCCTCGGGCTTGTCCCACATGCCTCTCAGGACTCAGTTTCCCCATCTCCATGCCCCCTGAGCCCCCTCCCCTTCTGGGTGGCCAGGATGGTGGGTGAGGCTGCTATCTCCCCAACCTATTTGCTTTCCTTCTTCCGGGCTGCCTCCCTGGCCAAGGACCTTGAATAAAAAGCCAGGGCACCCGTGTTCTGCTTCCTCCTCTCCAGCCTGGATCATGCTCGGGCTCCTCCCTACTCTGGCGCTCCTGGGAGTGCTAGCCACCCCAGCAGGTAGGTGTACTGTGTGTGGTCCCTGGGAGACGGCAAGAGAGTCAGCCCACCATCCCATTGGTGGTGGGAATCGGGCTTCAGAGTCTAAGGCCCAACTCCTTCCACCTGGATATTTTGTCTCACAGAGGCAGCCGAAGGGAATGTTTGAGAGCACCGTTCTAGAGCCAGGCTGCCTCGGCTCAAATCCTGGCGCTGCCACTTCTTGGCTATGTTACCTTGGGCAAGCTACTTAGCCCGTCTGTGCCTCAGTTTCCCCATCTGTGAAATGAAGGTGATGATGACCCTACCTAAGAGGGCAGTTGGGGGCATTCATTGAATTATTTATGTTTGAGGAGATTTTTCAGAGTTTAGCATAGTATTGGGCCATAAGTAGGCCTGTCTGAAGTGGGGCTTTTATTGATAGTCAGGAATAATAATTATTATTCCTTTGCCTTGTCTGCCTAGCTCCCCCTTGGTTCTAATGCTGCCAGTGCTGGCCCAGGTTGGAAATTAAGCAGCCTAGAACCTAGCCAAGATGTCACTGTGTGATCTTGGGTGAGGGTCTAAGTTCACCTAGCTTCAGTTTCCTCCTCTCTGAGAGGAAGGTATGAGACAAAGTCAGCAGTTTTCAGACTGCTTCTGAGAACCTGGAGGCTTCTTGGAAGAGCCTCGGGGTCTCTCTGGAGGTCAAGAAGAAGGCTGACTGGACCCGTGTGATTCTCCCAGCCCAGACTAAGAAGGGAAATTCTACTTGTATTTGTTGTCTTCTGAGCTTGTGAGGGAGGTGTTATTCAGAGAAAGAGCTCCACGGTGAGAGCTGGTGGATTAAATAGAGACTGCCAGCAGCTCCAGCTTAGAGATGCCAGTCCCCATCTCCAAACCTTTGCCCATGTTGTTTCGCCCACTGGAAGTCATTTGCACACCTTCAGGAAAATGTTCCTTGATCTTCTCCCAACAGCCTTCCCACCCCCCAGCCCTTTGTCCTGTTCTTGAATCCACCCTCCCCCTTCACAAATTGCAGGGTCTGATCATTCCTCTCTTCTCACAGGGACCTCCAGGACATGTCCAGACTGCTCTTTGCTGGGAAACTGCACCGAGACAGCTTGCCCTCCCACCCAAGACTCCTGCTTGTTCAGCCAGATGCAACTGGGTGGGGACTGGATGGGGCTGGGCAGAGATGATGGACAAAGTGGGTGGGCAAAGGCTAGAGGGTAAAGGCATGAATGAGTCACCCTGGGACTGGAGGTTCCAAACTTGCCTCATAGCTCAGCTTGGTTCCTTTGAGGTGCGAGGCAGGAGTGGTCTCCATGCCAGCTGAGGTCCCAGATTGACCTCTGGGGATTGCTACAGGGGAGAAGAGGTCTGGGAGGGCTTGGGGAGGTGGGGGTGTCTCTAATCTCTCCTCTTCAACCTCTATCCCCAGAAAATGGGACTCTCATCAAGAACGGGTCGTGTGTATCCCCTCAGGAATGCCGTAAAGGTGTCTATGCCTTGACCTATGGACCCCACTCAAGTTTCTGGGTCACCACGACCTGTTGTGACAACTGCAGCCAGGTTACCCAACCAGGTTTGTCATACACCCAGTGGGATGTCATGGGAGCTTGGCCTCAGTTTGCAGCTCTGCCTGCCTGATGGGGGCAAGGAGAATCTTTGTCTTCTCATCTGGAAAATGGGTGTGAACAAAGTTTTGCAGAGGTTGCATTCAGCACAAGGCTGGTATGTAGTAAGCGTTCCCTAAATTGTAGCTGTGCTTATTAGAGGGCTGGAGGAAAGCCCCAGACTCTCATTTCTCCTGGAAAGGGGCTCCCCTGAAGGTGAGCTAAGCAGAACAAGAAATGGTATGGGTAGCCACAGGCCCAGGTAGGGCAAGGCCAGCGAGGCGCCTATGGTGCACAATTTAAGGAGACGCTCACTCTCAAGTGCTGATTCTACTAGGACCACCTTGACAGTGAGTGCCTTTTCAATGACCTCACTCTAGACCTGGCCCTGAGTGGTGATAAAGATCGCTTTTTGTGGCTTGGTCATTTCTCCGAAAAGGAACTTGTATTTGGCAGGGGTAGCAATGGGGGAGACTTGAGATAGCTGCACACTCAGGATTATTAGCTATCCTTTCAAAGTACTGGGGTGTCCCTCCTCCTAAACTGTGCACCTCAACCAAATAAAACAGCCAGGTCCAAGCTGAGAGGTGGGCGTACTACTCAGAATATAAAACGTCAGTTACGATTAAAGCTACATTGAACAAAAGACCTATGAGTGAAGAAAGATCGAAGGGACTACCTTAAAATACTTGGAGTAATTGTCTTTTGGTTGAGGATTGATTGGAGCACTGTGCAGTAGAAATAAAATGTGAGCCATATATGGAATGAAAGCTTTTCCAGTAGTCACGTTAAAAAGTTACAAAGAGGGACGGCCAGTTAGTTCAGTTGGTCAGAGTGCAGTGCTCATAACACCAAAGTTGCCAGTTCAATCCCTGCATGGGCCACTAAGCTGTGCCCTCCACAACTAGATTGAAACAATTACTTGACTTGGAGCTGATGGGCCCTGGAAAAACACACTGTTTAATAATAATAATAACAATAATAATAAAGTTACAAAGAAACAGGTGAAATTAATTTTAATCATATATTTTATTTAAAGTAATCTAAAATATTATCTCAACACATATGTAATCAATATAATATCATTAGTGAGTTATTTTACATTCTTTGTTCACACTTAGCCTCTGAAAGTCAGGTGTCTTACGCTTGCTTGCAGCACATCGCTAAAGTAATCAGCCACATTTCCAGCACCGACTAGCCACAGGTGGACAATGGCCACGTATTAGCCGGCACAGTTCTATAGTTGTTTTCTGAGTCTGCTTTTCAGTATCTGCTGATGTTTTGATATAAACCCATCTTAAAACACTTTGTAGCTTAGTTTTGACTCAGGAAAAATATGCTTGAACAGCTTCCTCTTAGATGTTTGAACTCTCTAAGAAAGTTAATCAGATGGTAGGGAACCCAGAAGCCACAGTCCCACTCTTGTGCAATATCTTAAAAACTAAAATAACAGGATCGTTTTTGAATCTCTTTTGAAAGTCAGGGTCTTTAATAGAGGGCTTTTGTCTGTGTGGTCAGTGCTGTGTCCCCAGAACAGGGCCTAGTATACAGTAGGCGCTTGACAAATGTTTGTGGAATGAATCAAAGAACCTTGAGGATCCATCCAGAAGGTTCCTTTAGGACAAATGAACAGTGTGGTACCAGCCCCACCTTTGGCTCTGTTCACTGTTCCTCGGAGTAAGTCTTCCGGAACTGAAGGAGGTGACTGAGACCAGGCTGGTCCCACTTTGGAGGAAAATGCTCTAGATTGTGGCGGGTGGAGGTGGTGAGAAGAGAGGGCTGCAGGGGCTGTTCCTCAGCCACCAGCCACCTAACTACACCCACTCCCACCAGAGGCAGGAACCGAAGGCCAGCCCAACGGAGTGAAGTGTCATTACTGTTCTGGGAATAAGTCAGCTCCGTGTGACTCCACCAGAGTCATGAACTGCACTGGATACCAGACTGTGTGTGTCACCCTCAATGGGACATGGAGCAGAGGTAAGGGCTCCCTTTAGGAGGTCATTTGCATGGCTGGCCTCCTGCTCACCTATGCAAATGTGTCAAGGTACATTTGCATGTGTGTTCTTGTTATCTGTTGCTATTTAGGAAATCACTTACACACATAGTGGCTTAAAACAACAACAACCAGGGCTGGCTGAGCGGCTCAGTTGGTTAAGAGCTCGCTCAAGAGTGTGAGCTGAGCTCTGAGCAACAGTAGTTCCATGCCCAGCCCGAGCTGAGCAGCCGCTGAGCTGCCAACAGGTAGCAGGATGGCTCAGCTAAAAAAAAAAAAAACAAAAAACAAAAAAACCCCAAAAATAACAACAACAACAACCATCTTATTAGCTCTCTTATGGTTTCTGTGGTTTGGGAATTCATTAAGAACTCAACTGGACAGTCCTGAGTCTGTCACCAGGTTGCAGTCAGAGCAGGGTGGCTGAGGGCAAGTAAGGGCTTGCTGTGCATCTCTGTCACACATGAAGACTCAGGGTCTTTCCGTGTGGTCTCTCCACATTGGTTAGATTGGGCTTCCTCACAGCATGGCTGCCACCATATTTATATGGCAGCTGACGACTTCAAGGGCAAATATTCCAGCAAACAAGGTAGCAGCTACATCGTCTTTTATGGTCTAGCTTTGGAAGTCACTTCATGTCCCTTCTACCATGCTTTATTAGTTGAAAGGGTCACAAAAGTCCATCTGGTTTCAAGGGAAGAGGTGTAGACACTTACTACTTGATGTGCCAAAGAATTTGCAGATATATTTAAAAATTCCCGCTCTGTGTTTGCAAATGGTTGGAGCAGGGGTTTTTTGAGCAAAAGGCTTAGCATAGACCACACTGACTAGAGGATACACTAACTATGAAATGAACAGAGGGATAGAGAAGTGGCCTGGGTTTCTGTTCCTAACAGTCTGGTGGGCTAGATCCTTTGAAGGGTCCTCCTGCCACAAACAGTGGCATACTGGAAAGGTGAGGAGGGAGAGCAGGAGTGGTGGGAGTGGTCCACCCTGGCAGAGAGGAGTATTTTAATCATTTTCATTGTTTAGAAATGCTGGTATATGGTGATAATAAAAAGCAAGTTGACTTTTCATTGGCATTATTCTTTTTAAATGCTTTATGGACACTACAGCTCCTTATAGCCTGCTCCCAGGACAGATTGCTCCCACTACCCATCTCTCTTGGTATGCCACTGTTTACAGATGAACTAGATGCTCCACAAAAATATTTCCCCATGCTTGTTGTGGCTTACAGGAAGTTAGGGAAATTTCCAAGTATCCCCAACAAAATTAAAATGGAGCAAAAATCAGAATGAGAGCAGTGAGCAAATAGGAAAGGCATAGTGGCCCTGAGAGTGAGTGCTGATAACAGCCTGCTTTGGGTGACTAAGTCTTGAGTCAGCAGTGTGGTTGGGGAACTGATCCTTAGACTCTCACATATGCCAGGGACCTTAGAAGGAGGCTGAAATGATCCCAGATTGGTAGCACCTCCTGGCTCTCGGTATAAGCCATGGCAAATCCTTTCCAGGGAAAAGCTGCCAGGACTCCCACGGATCAACACCAACCAAACATGAGCTCACAATCAGAGTGCATAAAATACACAAGGAAACAAGCCACCATGAGAGACAGACGAAGCAACAAATAACAGATGTAGACCCACGAGGAACCCAGCTACTGTAGTTATCAGTTCCAAAATAGAACTATAGGTGATATATTTGAAGGAATAAAGATAGAATCACAAAAATGAGCAGGCAGCAAGAGGTTGTAAGAAATGACCAGACAGATTGGAAAATGAATCGAACCGAACTATTGAGAAAGACAGGGAAAGATAGACATCAAGGTTCTGAGCCTTCCCCTACAACTTCCTCCTCTTTCTCCAGGGGGTCCCCAAATCTTGAAGGGATGTGCTACACCAGATTTCTGCAACCTGGAAGTGAACACCACCCTGGGTCCGGAAGCATCTGGATTTCATCTCACGACCGGGCCTGAATGCAACTACAGGCCTCCACCCACCCAGCCAGGTCCTTTGAACCCTGACCTCCTGAGACTCTACCCTCTCTGCCCTCCCTGGATCTCACTTGTCCTGCCCAATCCTGTGTGTTCCCAGGGTATCCCCATCCCCCCTACCATATGTTCCTTCCAGGGAGCGCAGTTACCCACACGCATACAAATGTGTGAGCACACACACACCACCGGACACACACAGGAGCAGAAAGTCCCACTGGCACATATCCACACATCTACAAATATCCGCATCATATCCTGGCACCCGAAACACACTCACAGAAGACCACCCATTTCTAAACATGAACATCCTGTTGTGTAAGAGAAATTAGAGATCTCAGTTTTGCTTAAATGAGAAATACGAGTCTTTTCTTTCTTTTCTTTACTTCCCTGCTTGTGAGAGAAGATTTGCCAACCACCTTCTTTCAGCTTACCAAAGAACTTGGACAATAGTTTTTGTCTTCCAGAAAAGAGAGGTGCTAATTGAGATAGTACTTCCCAGGGCACCAGCTTTTTCAGTGTGACAATTGGACAGAATTACAGACATTTCAGAGGTGAGAAAGGCAATTTTCAAATCTAGTAGAGCAGCATTTCCTCAACTCTGGGGACATGGAAGACGCTTTGGCTGGAAACAGCAAGGACGGTTCTGTGAGGTAGAAGAAGGTCTGTTTGCTGAATCCGCAGGCAAAACAGGAACATTCTCACCTTCGCGTCCTCTGATTACCAACTGCTAAGAGTTTTATTTTTCAAAACTAAGCAGTGGATTAAACTAAGGATCACAATGAGGAAAAAAAAAAGCCAGACCTGGGAGCTCATAATTTACAATATGGAAAGGAAAAAGGGCAAAATGGGATTACTAACAACTGGAACATGGGCCATGGAATTTTTTCATCTACCGTCCTACGGACACATAACATACCTATACAGGGCCACATTGGTTGTCAGATCCATACAGGTGGACTGGGAAAAAGACAGGTACAAATGCTCAAACATATAATAGCACCAAATATCCATAGGCACACGCAAACACATTACTAACACAAACGGTCACATCTGTACGCCAGTGTATACATCCAAGCACCCCAAGCCTTGCTGGAAACACAGACACACACAGACACAGAAACACACACAGACCCACAAAACCACCCTTACACACATCTACATAAACACGTGCTCCCTTCACACAGATGTACACATAGAAACCTACTCGCACCTACTCGAGTTCAACATTGGCATGCACAACCACGTGTGCACAGAGAGAAGTAGGCCTGCATGCTCGTACACACAAACTGTATCATGGCAGAAGGGCACACACATGGTATATTTGCACACTCATAGGCACATGCCAAGGTGCCCAGAATGTACACACACACGCACACACCCAGGTGGTCCTCCAGCCAATTCATCTTCCTCTCTCTCCAGGTCCCCATGCAACTTTGATCCACACCAAGGCTAAGGTCACCACCTGTTTCACCTGCTCAGACCTTCACCACTGCAATCCTTTCTCTTGCCCAGCAGATAGGAGCTACTGCCTTCAGACAGCGGGCAGACTGGGTGAGTGCCCCTGGGACAGGATCAGGTGAGGGAGGCAGAAACAGGTGTGGCTGGAGACACAGCAAGGCCTCTCTTTGCCCTTTCATGTTTGTGATCTTGGTAGCCTTTTGCCACCCTTGGAGGACAGAGGGTGGTTGCAGGGGAGGATGTGAGTTTAAAACCTGATGCCACCTTTGTTTTAGCTATTGCTGAATAATAAATCAACTCAAAATGTAGTGGCTTGACAAACAACACAGAAACAAATTCACAGATACAGAGAAAAAAATTGGTGGTTGTCAGATGGGAGTGGGTTGGGAGGATGGGTGAAAAAGGTGAAGGGATTAAGAAATACAAATTGGTAGATGCAAAGTAGTCACGGGGATGTAAAGTACAGCATAGGGAATATAGTCAATAAGTTGTAATAACTATGTATGGTGTCAGGTGGGTACTAGACTAGTCAGGGGGATCACTTTGTAAGGTATATAAATATCTAGTCGCTGTGTTGTACACCTGAAACTAATATAATATTGTATGTCAACTGTAACTGAAAAATAAATGTTTAAAAATGTAGTAGCTTAACTAGTCACAAAAGGACAAATATACTGCATGATTCCACTCATATGGAGGAAATAAAATAGTCAAAGTCATGGAAAAAGAAAGTAGAATGGTGGTTTCCAGGGGTTGGGGGAGGGGGAAATGGAGAGTTATTGTTTGAAGGGTATAGAGTTTTAATGTTTCAAAATGAAAACATCGTAGAGATCTGTTTCATGAGAATATGAATATAGTTAACACTATGAACTGTGCACTAAAAAAATGGTTATGAGGGCGAATTTTATATTATGAGGGTTTTTTTTTTAATTTTGTTTTGTTTTGTGTGTCTTTTACCACAATTAAAAAACAAAAAACAAAACTTCATGGCTTAAAACAATGATTTATTATTTCCCACTATTCTGTGGGTTGACTGGGCTCAGGTAGGCAGTTCTTCTGCTCCAAGGAGTGAAGGCTGAGGTCACATATGTGGCTGCATTTAGCTGGGAACTCTACTGGGACTGGGAGGTTTGGTACAGCCTCCACCTTCCAGGACCTCTCTCCACGTGGTTTCTCATCAGTCTGTAGCCGATTTGAGCTTCTTTACAGTATGCTGGCTGGCTTCCAAGGAAGAAGAAGTAGAAACCAGCGGCTCTTAAAGAGTTAAGCCCAGAACTGGCATAGTGTCACGTCTGTCACAGTTTATATTTTTTAATTTTTTTAATTTTTTTTTTGAGGACAGTGTCACTGGCCCTCACATGTGGGACCGAACCAGGGCTGCTGGCTTCCCAAGCCAGCGCTTAACCACCGCGCCACTCGGCCGGCCATGTCACAGTTTATTGATTAGAGCAAGTCATGAGGCCAACTCAGAGTTAAGGGTGAGAAAATAGATTCCATCTCTTGATGCGGCAGTAGTGAGGTCATGTTGCAAAAAAGTGTGTGGGGATGGGAAATCTTGGTATCTATTGCAACATTCTGGGCAGGGAGCCCTTTAAGTTACCCCTCTGTCTGCCCGTAAGGGAAAAATTGGACTTTTCTGCAAATGGGAAGAGGAGTTGAACTAGAAACCAGACTTTCTCTGTTATACATTCTAAGATGCACAGAAATAGTATAAATAGGAATTCCAGTCATATAAATAGGAATAGTAAGGACTGTGTATGAGTCCCATTGCTGGACACCTGTGGGATCCTAGAGAAATTTCTGGCTAAGGGCATGAGGTGCCCATAGACAGGTTAGGGAGACTTCGTAGGTTCAGAGTCACCCTGTTCATTGGAACACTAAAAGAAAAGACAGGGGAAGGGAGGCTTTCTGAACTATGTCTTGATGAAAAATGACAGGCTTTGAGTATATTACAGATAATCCCAGGCAGAGTGAATGCCAACAATGATACCCAGAGGGATTTGCGGGGCTCAGTTAAGTGGTGGCTCACAATTGCTCGTCCTCACAAATCGGTCTCCCATATCTCTCCAGCTTTAGGGGAAGGTGTCTCTGTTGCCTGGAGAAATGGTTCCTGCGTGGCCTCCAAGGACTGCAAATTTAACAAGTCCATCTCTGCCCTGACCTACAGTGTTGACTTTGGCTTCTGGGTCAACACCACCTGTTGCCAAGGCAACTGCCAGGAGCCCATTCCTCTTGGTATGCTGCCACCAGAAAGCAGTCAGATGGGTGGCCAAGGAGGTGGGAGGCTAACTGGAGGAGACTGTCCTGGGTTGAAGAAGGCAGGCCAGTGGAGCATCACTTAACCCCCATTCCCCAATCAGGCTGCCCTAAGGTACCCTGACCCTAGCTCAGTGGGAAATCCCATTAAGATCATTCCCCATGGAAGAGCCTATGAATGCACAGAGGGCCCCAGGAGGTTCTGAGAGTCCTCTTCGCTGACTGTCACCTTTCACTATATAGCAACTCAGCTGGCTTCACGCACCCTGAGCAAATACCTGTGTCCTACGTATGCGGAGGGCCGTCAGATGCTCTACAGTTCCTCCTTCTATATGCGGTGTCCCAGGGGGGAGACTGAGTGTGTCCAGCTGGACCTGGTGTCTGAAGAAGGTAATGTGTGTGTGCATGTGTGCATCAGGAAGCCTGAGCACACTACTTTTGGATACAGGCATGCCTGAGTTTGGGGTCCACCCCTATCATTTATTCTGTGTGGCCCAAGATAAGTGACTTTATCTCTTGGCACCTCCGTTTTTTCTTCTGGTAAATGGGGGTTGTAGAAGCACACCTCACAGGATTTTGTGAGGATGAAGTAAATTCATGAGAGAGGGCATAAAGCAGGACTCATGGGCCACGCTGCCTGGAATCAAGCCCTGAATCTACCACTTATGAGCTGGGTGATTTTGGACAGGTGACTTTGCTTTCTTGTGCCTCAATTTCTCCATCTGAGAAAGGGGTAATTAGAGTCTCTAACTAATAAGACTGTTGTGAAAATTAAGTAAGGTAATTCATGAAACTTCTAGATGAGTGCTGTTCAAATGAAATATAATATGGGCCACATGTATAATTTAAATTTTTCTGATTAAAAAATACTGATTAAAGTACTTTTTTTTCTGATTTTTTTTCTGATTACAAAAACAGATGCATTTAATTGAATAATATATTTTATTTAACCAATATATCCAACAGTTATCATTTCAACATGCAACCAATATAAGAAATTATAAATGAGATTATCTCTTACGTTCATTTTTTCCTAGTAAGTCTTTGAAACCTGGTATGGATTTTATACTCACACCATCTCTTCATTCATACTAGCCACATGTGTCCAGTGGCTATTGTATTGAACAGCATAATTCTAGAACATAGGAAGTACTGTGTGTGGCATTTCAGTGAATCTAGGATGATACCAATGGGGAGACAGAAAGATAGCTCTGTTCAGAAATGTTGAAATGTGCATGGGCTGGGAGAGGGATGTGTGTCTTGGAACTGATGAAATTCAGTGATAGTGGTCATGATTGTCATGTCTGGATAAGACTTACATGAACTGGACAGGCCTTCAATCAACAGTGTCCAGGGACCGGATGTGCCAGGGAACTTGGGTTTGTGAGCACAGTGTTCCGTGTGAAGGTGTGTGTTTCCTGAGAAGGGGTGACACATCAGTGGGCAGGGTGTATGGGTGTGTTGATATTGATTGTGTGAGGACATCAGGAGGGCTGCATGGGATTGATATGTGTTGGCGTGTATGGGCAGATGGGTGTGGCACAATGACTCACAAATGTGGCTTTTAGAGGAAGTATATTCCAGTTTAGGGCAAAATGAGCCGAATACATATCATGTTTGTGAGGCTTTCTCAACGTTTGTATTATGAAAAAGTTCAAAGAGAAATAAAAGAGGAACCGATTTACTCCCATGTACCCTTCACCCAACTCTAATAATTATCACTCATGGCCGGTCCTGTGGCATCTCCATCTGGCCCAGTATTATTTTGAAAGCAAACTCAGATATCCTGTCATTTAAATAATAAGGATTTCCATCCATATCTCTAAAAGGTAAGGACTTAGAAATAACCTACAATTGTGGTGAGGTGTTTTCCTTGGTAAAATAAAGCTATTTCACTTTTATATCCCCCATCAAGTCTTCAATAAACTGGTTACATTTGTATATTTGTATTTATATGTCAATATAACACATCATATTCCATTCCATTCCATTCCATTCCATTCCATTCCATTCCATTCCATTCCATTCCATTCCATTCCATTCCATTCCATTCCATTCCAAATATATGGTTCTGGAAAAGCATAGGAAAGCGTTGGGAAAGCTGTGCATGAAACAGGTTGGAGAGGTGCATGAAATAGAGTGGCCTCAGGGTGTTAGTTTTTATTAATATTGGACACAAGGAAAAGAACACCTGTAAACCCAATGGAAGGACAGCTGTGGCCAGGCCCCAGCTCAAGGGTTAGAGCATTCCTGGTGAGCTTTCCCAAAGGGCGTGTATTGGAGGGCCTGCCATTTGGTTCCCATGTTTCCTTTTTGATGTGGCAGTCTTCCTTCTTAGGAAACCTCAAGTGAGGCTGGCAGGTTCCAAGGCCCTGACCTGGCGAAACAGGGACACTGCAGGGCTGGAGGGAATTTCAGGGAATCTGACTCAGAGAAACCCTGAAGCCTGGAGATGGGGACATGGGGCTGGAGCCAGTGGTGATGTGCCTGTGCACTCGATCATGTGTCCTCATGTCCCTGTTTCCACCCCGTCTCCGCAGGTGGCCAGAACATGAGCCTGTGGGGCTGTGGCTCCCACAACCTGTGCAGCGCCCTGGGAACCGAAGGACTCCTGGAACTCCCTGGCCACCGGCTGGCTGGCCGGCCAAACTGTAGCACCAACGAACGCGCTGTCATCGACCCCAAGTGCCACTCGGGTGTGGCACCTGGCCCCCTCCTCGCCCTGCCGGTGCTGATGGTGGCTCTGGTCACTGCAGCACTCTTCTGAGCAATCCCACCTCACCCCCCCTTTCCCGGGAGACCCCTCTTGTTCTGAAGGTCTCTAGGTGATGCCCTGGCTCCCCTCTACTAGAGCACTTGTAAGTGGCCTGGAAGCTTCTGGTGAGAAAGTCAGGAACCAGGAGTGAGCCTCCTCCCTCAGACTAGGGCTTTCCTAAGGCTAGTAGCCCTCTTTCCTCACACCAGGGCCCCAAAGACTGTACCTCCTTCCTCAGACTAGGCTGTTTTTCTTCCTCATACTAGAGACGCCTTCATGGTTACACATTCTTCTCCAGATTGGGGGGGCCCAAAGACTAAGCCTAAGCATCCTTCCTCAAACTCAGGTGTCCCCAACACCAGGCTACTCCCTGAGAGTAGGGCTGTGTCTCTTCTTCGGAACATTGGGCAACAACTCCTTCTGTCTCCTTCTTCAGGGTCTAGCAAAGTCCTTGGCAGCCAAGGAAGGGCTTGAGGACCAAAAACACCCCGTTCTCAGACTTTTAGAGTGGCCCATTCCACCCCCACCAGGGACACCCTTCTGTCTAGGCTTAGTGTCCCCACTGTCACCAAATCTGAATGAATTGCATCCCATAAGCCGAGTGGTTTGGGTTTCCTTTTTCGGTGGTTGCAGCTTCAAACAGGGCCCTGATGTGGTCTACTCTCTCCTCTGGGGCCAAGGGAGGCCACACCTATCTTGGACTGGGGATTCTGGGACCGGAAGAGACCTGGGAGCCAGGGTGAGCATAAGATCAAATGCTCCGTCTGGCGTGAGCATCGTTTTAGAGTAAGCATTGGACCCAAAGTATTGAGCAGAGAGGTAAAAATGGGAAACACACAAGAGGCAGAATGCCAGGAACCATTTCACTCAAAGTAATAGAAAGTCCAACTAAAAGAGCGGAAACAATTCATTCAGCATTCATTTGACAAATATGCGCTGATTACATGTATTGATGGAGCACAGTTTTAGACACTGGGGGTCCATAGTAAAAAAAAAATGCCTGGCTCTCAGAAAGTTATGTTTTAGTGGGGAGAAAGATAATAAACATTACATAATATGCCAGATGGTGATAAGTGCTGTGGAGAAAACACGGGGCACAGAAGAGCCACAGAGAGTGCTGTGACAGGATGCACTTTTCTATGGGGTGGGTTAAGAGGCTCCAGTAAGGTGACATCTGAGGAAAGACCAGAAGGGGGTGAGGGAGAGGGTCCTTCAGATGTCTGGGGTGGGGGTAGGGGTGGGGCCATTCCAGGCAAAAGGGACTGCACACAAAGGCCTGAGGCAGGAGCGTTAAGGAAAAGTTAATACTATATAGCAAAACAGAAAGAATGGCGGTAGGGGGCACCCAGTGGTCATTAATTCAGCAATTCAAAGGAGTCATAGAGAGACTACTTTGCTTCCCTGCCTTCCTCAGCATGTTGGTGTTTGCAAGATGATGGTGGCAGCTTCAGCATCATGCCCACCTACAATCATATCCCAAGCTGGAAGAGGCAGCCTCCTGTCCTTGTCTTTTCAGAAAGCCCATCCCCTCGTTGACTTCCTTCATGTCCCACTGGCCAGAATTGAGCCTGCCAAGCCCTGGCAAGGTAATGGGTTACCCTGATTAACTTTTTTTTTTTTTTTTTTTTTTTTGAGGGCAGTGTCACTGGCCCTCACATGTGGGACCGAACCAGGGCCGCTGGCTTCCCAAGCCAGTGCTTAACCACCGCGCCACTCGGCCAGCCCTTCCCTGATTAACTTCTAATCAAGATTCAGTCCCTGAGGATGAGAGACGCCCAGCCTCTCAGAAGGTACAAGGTTGTCCCCAGATTCTGGACAAAACAGGGTTCTAGTAGCAAAGAATAAGCGGGGATGGATCAACAGGCATCAGTCAGGAAAAGAAAAAGCATCCTAGGTGTTTCAACAGAAGGAATTTCATAGAAGGAACGGCTTATACCGTGTGGGAAAGGCTGGGAGAGGAAAAGAGGGAAGGAGGGGAACTGGAGAGCAGACAGGGAAGAAGGGGGCATTCCAGTTACTAGGGCCACGTAACAAATCACCCCAACATCTAGCGGCATAAAACAAGCCAGGAGTAGGAACTTGGCTCTGTACTCATAGGGCTGATGTGAGGGCTGAAAGAGTTGGACTGAAAGAGTCGACACGGGCACAGAACTCAGGACAGTATGCATGGAAAGAGTTCAGCAGGAGTGAAGAGAAGCCTTTACTGTTATTACCGGGGAAGAGAGCACCATTTGGGTCACACAGTCAGGATATGTGTTCCACTCCAAAAGCCCCTTTCTGCACCTAATGTGGCCTCTGTCTGGAGGATGCCTGCCCTAAGGTAGGGGTACAGGGGAGCCTGGGGTGGCTGTGGAGGGAAGGAGCTGTTTCTGTGAGACTGCAGGCCAGGATATGATTCATTCCCATTGAGCAGGCCGGTGCTCAGGAAATGCTCCAAGCGGAAACAGTGACTTAATGACCATGATCCTGGAGTCTCCAGGGGGAGAAAGGGACTTTAGGGGCCGGCTGGGGCTAACCTGGGCAGAGCATTTAATTTTATTGTACATTTCTAATTTTCCATATTGGCATAAATGTGAGCACGTTTTTCAAGTTAAAAAACTTAAATTATTGGGGTCGGCCGAGTGGCGCATTGGTTAAGTGCTGGTTTTGGGATGCCAGCGGCCCCGGTTCGGATCCCACATATGAGGGCCAGTGACACTGCCCTCTACAGCTAACAACAGCTCCACCTGGAGCTGGGCTGTGCGAGCCCCGGTGATGGTGTGGGCTGCAGCCCCTGCTGCAGTGGGCTGCCATAGGCTACAGTGAGTGGCCCGCAGCCAGCATGAGCGGCTGGCAGCCAAGAGTGAGCTGCCAACAGCCGCGGTGAGCGACATCCAGAGGCCAGCGACCGATCTGCCTCATCCGGGAAGAGTGCAATGACGATACCAACAGTGAAGCAACACCCTCCGCAACTAAACTGAAGAACAAAAAGACAGCAACTTGTCTGTTCCCCTTCCCCAATTCCCCAACGCTGTTCCCCTCCGCCAATTCCCCAATAAAATCTTTTAAAAAAAAACACACCAAAAAAACTTAAATTATTGAAAACATTCTGTCATGCTGGGGCTCAGCTCCCGGCAGATGAACGCAGGATTCGGTGAGGCCGAAAAGGAACAACAACGGAGCCACAGATAGGGGGTTCATACCACTATATTATATTCTTGATGATGGCAGGAGGAGCAAACATCAATACCCCAACAAGAGGTCTTCCTGCACTATAGTCTCGCTGACGGCCTGGCGAGACACAGGAAGTAGGATCGGCAGGATCTGCACTATCGGAGACACCCTTGCTTGCTAACACAGCTGAGGCAGTTATATGCAAAATCATAGTAGCTAATGGCCAACTGGTTATAGCTGATGGCCATCTAATAACCTAGATAGCTAGCACCTTTCCACGTGAGGCAGAGAGCCCGGAAACTGCCCTCCTGGCCTTTTCCCACCATATACAAAAATAAAGAGTAAGTGGTGTCTCTCACAGCTCAGCTGAAAGACAGAAAACATCAGAACAGTCGAAATCCCCAGTGCCCTTTTGATACCGTGCTAAGGTCCAGCTACCTGCCACTTGAAAAAGTTAAAAATTGAGAGACAAGGTTGGTGGAAAGAAAAGCAGGCTTATTCTGGGTGGATGGTGGACTACGGTCCAAAGACCATCTCCCGGTCCTAGAATGGTCAGAAGGTTTTATATCAATACAAGTGGGACAAAGGAAAGCGGGAGGTCAGGCAGGTCTGAGAGCTGACCTCGCTTCCTGGGGCCTGGTCTGTTTTAAGATAATGTTCTCTCGTACTGCACGCCTGACTTGGCCACCACAGCCTAGGGCTTTATGGATCAGTAGTAAAAACTGCAAGGCAGTTGCAAATCGGATTTCAGTGTCCGGGCACCTGAGAATTAAGAAATTGCCCTTTCCAGGTTAGGATTCTGCTGATTAAACAGATTAACAAGATATGGGTAGACTTAGGAAAGGGAACAAAAGAGTTTTTAAGTCGATAGTGAGGGGAGAAACAAAGAGAAAACAGCTGACTATCAGGGTAGATCTAACTGCAAACCAGCTGTCTAATTGATTTACTGAATTTCATTCTTAAGCTCTTCCCTGGCCTCATCTCCTTTCCTCCCTCCTGGCCTGAGATAACCTCTGCCCTGAACATCAGATTTGTCATTTGGCTACATACGCATGCACTTTGAATTTTTAAAGTCCAGTCTTTTCCCTTTTCCTTTTCTCTGCTCTCTCTTTTCTTCCCCAGTGTCTCCCTTCAGGGACCTTCCTCCCAGGAATGACATGTTAAGAACCTCCTATATCTCCTCCTGTTATTTCCCAACTCAAATAATCCCATTTACAGTTGATACATGTATACGTGTAGCTATATACATACATAGAGGGTGCCAAAAAAAATGTATGAACATTTTAAGAAAGGAAAACTGTATTAAAATTGTTATACTCGATATATACCGATAACAAAAGATGAATACAAGTCCCATTTGACTCCTGCAATTACAAGAGGTACTCGAAGTGGTTACCATCAGTGTCCAGGCACTTCTGATTATGGTGAACTACTGCTTGAGCAACGCTGACCAAAGTGTCCACTTGTATACATTTTTTTGGCACCCCCGTAGATGTATTGATATCAATATATGTAGATATACATATGTGTCATACCTGTAGCATGCAGACATATCTGTGTTATGTCTCTATCATATTGTCATGCCTGTATCGTGTAGACATATCTAAGTCATGTCTCTATCATAGAGGTAGTTTTTTGTGTGTGTCTTCTAAAAATAAGATATTAGCCACAGCTCTCTGCATCTTGCTTTTCTCAACAGCACCTCATGGAAATCCTCCAAGTCATTTGCTCCACCCTTTCTTTTTTTTTTTTTTTTTTTTTAAGCTGAGCCATCCTGCTACCTGTTGGCAGCTCAGCAGCAGCTCAGCTGTTGCTCAGAGCTCAGCTGGCACTTTTTTTTTTAAAGATTTTATTGGGGAATTGGGGGAGGGGAACAGCGTTGGGGAACCAGGGAAGGGGAACAGACAAGTTGCTGTCCTTTTGTTCTTCAGTCTAGTTGTGGAGGACGTTGCTTCACTGGCCCATGTTGGTATCGTCATTGCACTCTTCCCGGATGAGGCAGATCGGTTGCCGGCCTCTGGATGTCACTCACCGCGGCTCTTGGCAGCTCACACCGGCTGCCAGCCGCTCACGCTGGCTGCCAGCCACTCACTGTAGCCTATGGCAGCCCACTGCAGCAAGGGCTGCAGCCTACATCATCGCCGGGGCTCGCACAGCCCAGCTCCAGGTGGAGCTGTTGTTAGCTGTAGAGGGCAGTGTCCCTAGCCCTCATACGTGGGATCCGAACCGGGGACGCTGGCATCACAAAACCAGCTCTTAACCAATGCGCCACTCAGCCAGCCCTCAGCTCGCACTCTTGAGCGAGCTCTTAACCAACTGAGGCACTCGGCCGGCCCTGATCCACCCCTTTTAATGGCTGCATAGTGTGGTTCTGATGGATTCATGGCAGGGATGTACCAACATCTATTCAGCCATTTATCCAGCCATGGTCCTGTGAGGGAATTCGTGTGGTTTCTTTTCTTCCCCTCCCCCAGGAGCGAGTCAGCAGCAGGCATCCTGATGACAGGGGTGTTCATTGTTTATGTTCTACATGTCCTACAATGTTTCTAATACACTTTAGAAGCTTGGATGATATATCCCTTTCATGCATATAAAGAAAATTCTAGGGCCGGCCGAGTGGCGCATTGGTTAAGCGCTGGTTTTGGGATGCCAGCGGCCCCGGTTCGGATCCCACATGAGGGCCAGTGACACTGCCCTCTACAGCTAACAACAGCTCCACCTGGAGCTGGGCTGTGCGAGCCCCGGTGATGGTGTGGGCTGCCATAGGCTATAGTGAGTGGCCCGCAGCCAGCGTGAGCGGCTGGCAGCCAAGAGTGAGCTGCCAATAGCCGCAGTGAGCGACATCCAGAGGCCAGCGACCGATCTGCCTCATCCGGGAAGAGCGCAATGACAATACCAACAGTGAAGCAACATCCTCCGCAACTAAACTGAAGAACAAAAAGACAGCAACTTGTCTGTTCCCCTTCCCCGATTCCCCAACGCTGTTCCCCTCCGCCAATTCCCAATAAAATCTTTAAAAAAAAAAAAAAGAAAATTCTAAAATGTATAATGAAATGGGATCAGAAGTGACAGTTATACATTAAAAGTAAGAAACAGTGAATCAGGGGCTCGAGGAATGGCTTCCCTCCGTGTCCCCCAGTGTCATCTTCACTCAGGTGAGGTCCCCTGGATAGCCCTTCTCCCCTGCAGACTCCAGGGAGATGTCGATCATTTCCTTTCATCCTTAAGCGTCTATGGGATTGGTTATCAAGAAGGAGGGTGCTGGGTTGAATGCATGCAGTTAATTCATAAACAGGTGATGCCATATTGTTCTCAAGTGTTTCTGCTTGAGCTGGACCTTCTGGCTGGAGGCACCTGTTTCTCTCTGCAGGCGGAACCTGACTTCCATCACCCCATCACCACCTACTTCCTTCAGGAAACTGCCCTGCCCTGTCTCCCTGGCCCTTTGCAGGCAGCAGCTTGGGATTCTGACCAGTGCTATGCTGAACCTTATCAGAACCTGCAGCAAAAGGCCTGTATACCTCAGGTGGTTAGAGCACAGTGCCCATAACACCTAGGTTGCTGGTTCAATCCCTGCATGGGCCAGTGAGCTGAGCCCTCCACAACTAGGTTGAAACAACTCCTTTTGACTTGGAGCTGATGGGTCCTGGAAAAACACACTGTTCCCCAATAGGTCGGCCCTGTATATATATATTTTTAATGCCTATTTTTTTTTCCCAGAACACTAAAGTAGTTTTTAAAAATTGAGAAATTAGGGCGTGGTGGTTCAGCGCTGCCTTCGGAAGCCAGCGGCCCTGGTTCGGGTCCCACATAAGAAGGCCAGTGACACTGCCCTCAAAAAAAAAAAATTGAGAAATTAGGGCTGGCCGAGTGGCACGCTGGTTAAGAACTGAGCTGGGATGCCAGCTCTGAGCAGCAGGGCCCCGGTTTGGATCCCACATATGAGGGCCAGTGACACTGCCCTCTACAGCTAAGATGGTGAACAACAGCTCCACCTGAATCTGGGTTGCTATGAGACCAATCTGCCTCACTCAGGAGGGGTGCAATGATGATACCAGCATGAGCCAATGAAGCAATTTCCTCCACAAATAGACTGGAGAACAAAAAAGGACAGCAACTTGTCTGTTCCCCTCCCCCAATTCCCCAATAAAATCTTTTTCTTTTTTTAAATTTTTTTAGCTGAGCCATCCTGCTACCTGTTGGTAGCTCAGCTGCTGCTCAGCTCAGGTTGGGCATCGAACTGCTGTTGCTCAGAGCTCAGCTCACACTCTTGAGCGAGCTCTTAACCAACTGAGCCACTCGGTCAGCCCTCCCAATAAAATCTTTAAAAAAAAAAATTGAGAAATTATCAAAAGGGTATATTAAAACTCATATTAGTTTGAGTTAAAATATTTTATTTATATCAAAACAGAATTTACTATAATTTTATTTCAGTGTAAGTTAGGTAAAAATTATTTAACATCATCATTTAGTCAAGAGAAACTGGAGAGCATGAAAATTCTCTCAACTGAAAATTCAAAAATCCAAGAAGTCAATTTTGAAAATATTATTGATGGGTTTGTTTCCACTGAAGCCAGGGGTGCGTGTTTTGCCTTTTGCTTCAGGCACCAACATGGCTTGGCAGGTACTTGGTCTTTATTTAAAATTTTGATATTTTGTTCATTGGAATATCATGGATTTTTACATCAGTTTTTATTTTTAAAAGTATTGCATTGGGCTGGCCTAGTAGCGTGGTGGTTAAGAGCTGGCTTGGGACGCCAGCAGCCCTGGTTCAGATCCCACATATGAGAGTCAGTAACACTGCGCTCTAAAAAAAAAAAAAGAAAAGTATTGCATTAAGCTATCATTAATCTTGATAATAGAGTTTTTTGGCACCCCTTTAATTTTTGTACCCAAAGCCAGTGCCTCACTTGTTGGACCTAGTTCTGGCCGTCGTTCTGACCAAATTGTGTCACTGAGTGAAGAAGGATCCCCACCTCATTCCTGACTCACTCTCATGACACTCCCCAAAAGGCCTTTGATTCCCTCCCAGGTGAAAGGTGTATAAATCCTCCTAAAACTCACTCCCTCATCACTCTCCTCCAGGCACATCAGTCACCATGATTCTCCCCAGATACATCAGGCTTGGTTCTGCCTCAGGGCCTTTGCACTTCCATGCCCTCTGCTTAGAATGCTCTCCCCCTGCCCGCCCTGTTGTCCATATGGCTTATTTCCTTACTTCATTCAGATCTCTGCTCAAATAGAACATCACTTTCTCAGATAGACCTTCCCAGAACACTATAAAATAGTACACTCCCTCCCGCAAATCATTTGGCTATTTAGTGACCTAAAACAATGACTTACTATTATATTTTTCACAAGTGTGTGGGTGGTTGGGCTCAGCTGGATGGTTCTTCTACTCCCAGGTGGTGTCAGCTGGGGTCACTCTTGTGGCTGCATTCAGCTGGACTTGCTGGGACTAGAATGTTCTAGATGGCCTCTCTGTCTCCATGGGGTCTCTCCAGCAGGGTTATGGGATCTTTACATGGTAGTGTGGGGTTTGGACAAGGAGAAACCAGAAGCTGCCACCTCTTAAGGCTTGGGCTTGGAAGTCCCAGAATGTCACTGTTGCTACACTCTGCTGATCAAAGCAAGTCACAGGGCCAGCTCAGACTCCAGGGGAGAGGACAGAGACCCTCCTCTTGATGGGAATAGTGGCCTGTGCTTATAGAGTTATTAAGCAACCAACTCCCACCCCATCCCTTACCCTTGCTTTCTTGTTTTTCTTTTTTCTTATCACTTCTTGACCCTATCTTATTTTTGTTTATCTTTCAAAAAATATAAGCTCTATGAGGGTAAGTGCCATCTGTGTCCCAGTCACCACTGTGTCAGTGTCTAGAACTGGCCAGAGCAGAGAAGGCAGCCAATCCATATTTCAGTGAGCGAATCATTGAATCCTGGGGACTAACTTCAGGTTTCCCCAGAATTATGGAGAACGGAGAGAAGGTGAAAGCCATATTGTTAGGGAAGTGCTTTAGGATATTTAAGAGACACATAGAAAAGGACAGGGAGAAAAGGAGGATTAGTAGTGTGCCGAAGAAAGAAGACGGGACAGAGGACCAGGCCTATGTTGGTCCCAGTTATAGCTCTATGAGGTCTGACAATTAAGTTCAGAACTCATCCTAGAAAAAGTGCTACATACCTTATTGCTGAAAGTCACTACAGTCCCCTTCGAAGTACTCCCCTTGGGAAGCTATGCACCGACACCAGCGCCTAGTCCACCCTTCAAAGCAATTTTGGAACTTTTTCTGGAATGGCCATCAGAGCTGTCATCATAATACCCCTGATGTGCTGAATGTCATCAAAATGTTTTCCTTTCAATATTTCCTTTATCTTCAGGTAAAGAAAGAAGTCATTGGGGGCCAGATCAGGTGAGTAGGGAGGGTGTTCCAATACAGTTATTTGTTTACTGGCTAAACCCTTCCTCACAGACAGTGCCATGTGAGCTGGTGCAGTGTCATTATACAACAGCCATGAATTGTTGGCTAAAAGTTCAGGTCATCTAACTTTTCATGCAGCTTTTTCAGCACTTCCGAATAGTAAACTTGGTTAAGCGTTTGTCCAGTTGGTACAAATTCATGATGAATAATCCCTCTGATATAAAAAAAAAAAGCTAGCAACATCATTGCAACAAACAAGTTCGCGAACTCAATTGTCAGACCTAGTAGCATCAGTTAGCACAGCGCCTGTTCAGAAATGTCACATATAACCTGCCTGTCCTCTTCCATGCACCTCTCCATAAAGACAGATCATAACTTCAATATTATGCTTACTGTATATATCCCTGTTTGGCACTAAAGGATGGCCGGCTAGTCAGTGACGGGTAAGATCCCACAACCCAAGCCAGACACGGTTGTGTGGGTGCCAATGGGTACCAGTGGGTACCAACAGGAGGAATCACGAGTTGACAGAAATAAGGTGTGAACCCCTTGCTTCAGAGTCTGGCATCCTGCCTGTGAAATTACCTATTGATATGATAATATCTGTCCTCCATGTATTCTTATCAGTAAGCCTTGGCAGAAGAGGTTCTGCCTCTTAAGAGGTGCATGACAATAACCTCCAGTAATGGCAGTTTGTAGGTGTGGGTGACTTGGCCTTTAGTTATGTTTTTGGGCGTGAGACACACAGATCATGGAAGCTACATTGACCCTTGCTTTTGTGTAAGACAATAAAAAGGACAGTCAGGCCCAATTTGGGGCTCCAGTCCATGAGGCTGGGGTCCCCTGGCCCCGAACTGTTTTGTCTCCTATTTTGTGCCTCTCTCTCTTTTCCTTAATCTTTCGCGGTCCCTTTTCTACACCCACCTAGCTCAGTTGTGCGGGACACGACACAGGAAGAGTGTGTTGAATGAATGAACTTCCTCTAAAAAGCCTTTGCTGACTCCACCTCCCCCCCAGGCCCTGCTGGGTCAGCACCTCCTTAGTTCTCCCACCTCTCTGGGCAACTCCATCCCTACCTAACCCACCGTGGATCATCACTGTCAGGGGACTAGCCTGTGTCCCCCACTGGACTCTGAGTCCTGTAAGGACAGGGCTGGGGCTGTCTTGGTCACTATCAGCTCATGAACATTAACCAACGGGCCCTCAGCACAGAAAGGGCTGTCTCCATCCTTTGCTGTATTCCCAGGCTGGCAGACACAGTGTGGACACTCAAGAAACACCTTCACTGATTCTAAGATGCACTTTTCCACATTTTAGCAATGCTGAAATCAGGATATCATTGTCAGCCCGGCAGTCATGACGAAACTGTCACTACCTGGATGTGATAATAGAGCTGCTTTTTTCTTTTTTTAAGATTTCGATTGGAGAATTGGGCGAGGGGAACAGCGTTGGGGAACCGACAAGTTGCTGTCCTTTTTGTTCTTCGGTCTAGTTGTGGAGGACGTTGCTTCATTGGCCCATGTTGGTATCATCATTGTGCTCTTCCCGGATGAGGCGCTCACAGCGGCTCTTGGCAGCTCACACCGGCTGCCAGCTGCTCACTCGGGCTGCCGGCCACTCACCATAGCCTATGGCAGCCCACTGCAGCAGGGGCTGCAGTTATGCCATCTGGGGGACTCACAGCAGCCCAGCTCCAGGTGGAGCTGTTGTTCACCATCTTAACTGTAGAGGGCAGTGTCAGTGGCCCCCATATGTGGGATCCAAACCGGGGCTGCTGGCATCCCAAGCCAGCTCTTAACCAACGCGCCACTCGGCCTGCCCCTAGAGCTGCTTTTTTTTTTTTTCAGAGGGCAGTGTCACTGGCCCTTATATGTGGGATCCGAACCGGGGCCGTTGGCATCCCAAAACCAGCTCAACCACCACGCCACTCGGCCTGCCCCTAGAGCTGCTTTTAGTAGCACCATGGCTGCTCCCGGTGTGTGTGGTGTGGGAAAGCATGGATGTCCACGGCTCAGAGGCAGAACTGACTCCACAGTCAGATTGGATAGTTTCAGGAACAGCTTAGCTAATTTATTTCCCTAGTTCGAGACACACAAGCGATATATGATAATCTGTATCTTCTAAGTAAGTCTACGAAGAGCTCTTTCAGTACATGTGAATAAAAAAATTTAAATGATAAGAAAATACCATGTCATAGTTTTATTGGCAGCATTGTTTTCCCTTATTAGTGGGAGAGAAAATGATGCATCTGACGAGTGGTATCTCTGATTTGATTATATGGAGAATCTGTGGAAGAAACAGGTAAATAAATGTGTTTGTCTCATTTGTCTCTGCTTTCCTCTCTATTCCAGTCCCAGCTCCTGGGCTTTATGTCTGTCTTAGGATGACATGTGGGAGAACAGAATTTTGTCCTGGTTAAACGAGTTACTCCATCCATCTGATGGGCTCACAGAACACCTGGCTTGTGGGCAATGCACGATAAGTGAATACTGCCTCTATGGGTGAGCATGCCCGACGTCCCACCATGCCGGGAGGTCTGTAGGAGCAAGGATAAGTGGGACTCACACCTCTGGGCCAGTACAGGAACTGGCCTCAGGTCTAAACCAATATTTGTGGAAAGGCCAAATAATTGAATAAATTATTAGGCAAACGAGAGCTCTCTCTCAACTCAGGGTCTTTGCATGGGCTGGACCCCTGGCCAGGAAGGGAACTCCCTAATAGGCCATGAGGCTAACTCCTACTCAGACCTCAGCTTGGGTGTCCCCTCCTCCAAGAAGCCCTCCCTGACCCCCAGGCTGGGTCATGTGCCCCCTTTGTGCTCCCATGGTCCTTTGCCCCACCAAGTCCTGCCTGCTCTGAGTCAGTACTGTCTGGGGATGGGTCTGACTCCCCCACTGGATTCTGAGTCCTGTGGGGGTAGAGCCAGGGGCTGTCTTGGTCATTGCTTTGTTCCCAGCACCCAGCCCAGAATGTGGCCTAGAAAAGTGCTGAATGTTCGATAAATAAAACGGGCAGAGGAGGCTTGGCAGATGGGCAAAAGTGCAGCCTCTCTAGGGCTAGAGCACCAGGAGCTGGGAGAAGTGCCCCTGGCAGCATGCCAGCCTGCATCAAATGCGTTTTGTACAGGTGTCCTGCAGCTGTCACCCTGGTGCCACCATCTCCTTTTCCTCAGACCTGGAGCCCCTGAGGACAGGGTCCGATGCACTTCTGGGATGCTGGCTCTGGGCTGGGCACATGGTTGGGGTTTTTTGTTTTGGTTTTTGGTTTTCTTTTTCCTTTTTTTTTTTTTTTTTTTTTTTTAGCTGAGCCATCCTGCCACCTGTTGGCAGCTCAGGGGCAGCTCAGTTCAGCTGGACATTGAACAGCTGTTGCTCAGAGCTCAGCTTGCACTCTTGAGTGAGCTCTTAACTAACTGAACCACTCGGCTGGCCCAAGGCTGGGCACAAATAAATGCGAAGCGTTTCAGGGGACACAGTCTGTATGTGTTGTCTTGCTTGGAATTATCTTTCTTCTGGTCTGTAAGTCTGTCTTTGCCTGAATGTATGTGGTTTGAGAGGCTCGTGTGTATGTATGTTTGACTTTTGCTTTTCTGTAGTGACTCTGTATTTGAGGGTCTTCCCTCTTGGGCTAAGTGTGCGTGTCTGTGAATTTGGGGGAGGAGTCTTGGTCTGTGTGTTTGGTGTCTGGAAATGTCTGAGAATGTTTTTTAATCTCCTGGTCTCTGTGCATTTGTGTCAGTTAATGAGGGTGTGAATGAATGCGTGTGGCTGCTTGCCTGCGGCTTAAGAATTTTAAACTATGTGATCAGCAGACCTCTCTTCCCCAACTCTTGGTGTGACCTTGAGTTTGTCTATCTTCTTCCTAGTCCTCTACCTCCTCAGTTGTTTTCAGAGGTTCCTTTGCTGAAGCGAACATAGGATTCAGGAAACTCCTGGGAAGGAGTAGCAGGCTCCATCTCAGGAAATGGGATGGAGAGACCTCGGGCCCCTGACCTGAGCAGAGAAGAAGCCAGGAGGGGAGGCAGGATGGAGACAGCTACAAAAGGACTGGAGGGTCCAGGGGAGGCTTGGAAGCTGCAGAGACAGAGGCTGGAGTGGAGGGGAGATGGGGTGTCCCCCAGTGGGCTGGGGTTCCTGAGTCTTGGTCTCTAGAACTTCAGTTCTTTCTCTGCATGTGTCACGTTCAGCCCCCTCGCCTCCCGCATTGATCCCCATTTCTCAGACTCTGTATCTTGTCATTCTCTCTGTAACTGGTGCCTCTGATGCTCTTTCTGGTTCTTTCTGACATGGTCTCTTGTCCTTTGTGTCTTCCTGCCTGTCTCTCCCTCTGTTTTTATCTTGGGGAGTCTCTTTCCCACCCTAACTCCCTCCTTTCTTGGAGGGGGCATTTGCCTCCTCCTTTTCTCATTCATACCTCTCCCTACTTCTATCTCCCTATTTGTCACACGGATACCACTTTAAATGGTCATGAGGAAGCAGAAGAGGGAGAGAGCAGAATGGAGAAAGGCATCACCAAGAGTTGAAGAGTCAGCACCTAAGCTGGGATTTGCAGGACAGGCTGGGGTGGGGAGGGTAGAAGAGGATGTTAAAACTCCTGGGAAGGAGGTGGCCAGAGTCAGGCAACCTGGATACTAGATGTTGCATCAAGGTGTGGGGGCTGCCCTGCTGCCACCACAGGCGATGAGTCCTGGCCAGAGCCAGGCAGGGTTGTGCTGGCAGTGACCGCATTGGTGGTTTCAGACCTGGCCTCTCCCCAGCATTTCCTCAGCCCAGCCTCGCTGGCTAAACTAAGTCACCACCCTCAGAACATGTGTGTAGGTGAGTAGATGGTGCAGAGAAATGAGTGACTTGTTTGGGGTCCCTGAATGGAGGAGAAATGGAGGGCGGATGGTGAACACGGACAGGCCTTCAGATGCTGGGACTTTGTCCTGGGCATGGTGGAGACCACGGGTGGGTTTTAAACAAGTCTTGGTGTTAAAAAGGTCCCTCTCTGGGTCCCCTGTGGGGGACTGAGGGCCCAGTGTGACTGAGTGGTGGCTCCCTGAGCAGTTAGGGGGTGGGGTCCCTGCTCCACTGTGGGACCCCGCCCCCTGACATCACTGTCACATTATTGCACTGGGACTGGCTGACCAATAAGCTGCTGTTTGCTGTTATAATGGGTCTGACGTTGGGCTAACAGGAGAGGAGACCCCACCGGTGGAGTGAGAGCCTGCAGGGCAGGTGAGTCCCCCGAGGGCGGGACTCTCCAGCTGGGTCCTATCAGCAAGGCTTCCACTCCCAATCCCAGCTCCCTTGGCCCCAGTTCCACCCCAGGGCCACTGATCTACATGACCCTTGCTGTTGGGACCTGTCCCAGGTACCCATCTCCACACCCTGAGATGGGTGAGGGGTACAGGGCACGGGAGGGAGTGGGCATAGCATGGGGGAATGGCCCCACCCAGGATGGGGGTCAGACCTGACAGGAACAATGTAATAAGGACACATTTCTGTGCGGCTGGGTTGTAGAAGTGGGGACAGGGACAGCCAAGAAGACAAGGGGGAGGCAAAGACATGTGGCTGAAGGTAGAGCAGCTCTTCGGAAGTGAAGGAGCCAGGGACCTGGGTTTGAGTACTGGCGGTGGCTCTGAGCAGAGACGTCACGTGTCTGGTCTGAGCCTCAGTCCCTCTCTATCTGATGGGGACAGTAACCCCAAATGTCGTGGTCTCTCTCAAGGTTCTCTGAAGAGCCTTAGTCAGTGAGGAAGTATATTTTAGAGGCAAGGGACCAGGAGAGAGTGTGACTGGGAAGAGGGAGGGCCAGGGAAGCTCCAAGGTGAGGAGGAAGGGCTCCAGGGGGCGAGAGGGGACTTGGCCTGGAAGGCCAGCCTCGGCAGCACTGGGTTTTGAATAAGGAGGACTCCCAGTGTCTGGGAACTTCCCCCATTCTCAGTTTCTCCCACCAGCTGAACCCAAAATGCCCTCGAAGTAGGCTTAGGGATAGACAGGTGGGACTCACAAGTGTCACAACAGCCCTGCGAGGTAGGCAGGGTTCTCTTCCATGGCGCAGATATGGCAGCCGAGGCTCAGAGTGGGCAGGGGCTTGCTCAAAGTCGCACAGCTAGGAATATTCATAATGACGCTGCTGCTGCTGCTGCTGCTGCTAACACAGACCACTTGCTCTGTGCCAGGCACTCTGTTAAGTGCTTTATATATGTATTAGCTCATTTAATTCTCAACAACCTTAGGAGATGTTTTGCTGTTATTATACAATAGTTATCCTCATCTTGCCGATGAGAAAAGTGAGGCAGATTTAAGTAACTTGCTCTAATCACTCAGCGAGTGTGTAGCCAAGCCAAGATTGGCTCGGCCAAACACTGGGTCCTCTTCCCCTTTCCCTTCACTTCACACTGCTCTCAGTAACAGCGGTAGCAGGAGTGTAGCCATGATCCTGGTTTTTAAAAAATTTTTTATTAGGGAACAGCCATGATCATTGGTTACACATTGCTTTCATGCTACAATGGCATAGTTGACTCTTTTAGGGTGGGTACAGCTCACAGTGGCTCATGTGGGGATCGAACCAGCAACCTTGGTGTGATCAGCACGACACTCTAACCAACTGAGCTAACAGGTCACCCCCATGTAGCCACTATCCTTGATTGGGCCCAGGCGCTGGCCTTAAGCGCTTTCCTTGGCAGGCCTGACTGCGTAAGTGGCGGGCCCAGTATACATGGAAAATTCAGGGCCCCTGGTTCAAATGTTATTAAGAATTTCATTCAGTGTCCGCAGATGAGCATTAAGCCAAGAGCTGGGCCTTCTAAGTGCAGGGCCCTGTGTGACTGCATGGGTCACAAGCTGCCCATAAAACTGTCCCGTTCCTAGATTATCCCTGAAAACTCTCAGTGCCTCAGGAGGCAGGTCAGTTATGATGACCATTGGTCAGATAAGCAAACAGGCTCAGAGAGGTGCCTCGTTTTGTCTCAGGTCACACAGCAAGTTAGTGGCAGGGATACAATGGAAACCTGGGCCTGCCAGACTCCAAAGCCTCCTAACTCGTTTCAAAAGGTGTGCCCTGAGAAGAAGAGAGCTGTGGGGTCCCAGAGGGACAGGCTTCAATCCTTCATGTGTCTCTCTCCCTGCCCCATGCAAAGCGCAGGAGGCATGACTGGCTCCCTTCCCTCCCCCCGCCCCCCAGACACGGAGGACCACGCGTCCATCCTGTGACTCTCCCATCCCCAGCACCCTCTGGACTGCTGGTCACCATGGCTACTTCGAGGTCGACGGGAGAAGAGACCACCATCCTCATGGCCAAAGAGGAGCTGGAGGCCCTGCGCACCGCGTTCGAGTCTGGGGACCTCCCGCAGGCCGCCTCTCGCCTCCGGGAGCTGCTGGCCTCCTCAGAGAGCACCCACCTGGAGGTGGGTGTCACAGGCGAGTCGGGCGCTGGCAAGTCGTCCCTCATCAATGCCCTTCGTGGCCTGGGGGCTGAGGATCCAGGTGCGGCTCTCACTGGCGTCGTCGAGACCACGATGCACCCCTCGTCTTACCCTCACCCACAGTTTCCTGATGTGACCCTGTGGGACCTGCCAGGGGCCGGGTGTCCGGGCTCTCCGGCTGACAAGTACCTGAAGGAGGTGGACTTTGGCCGGTACGACTTCTTCCTGCTGGTGTCCCCCCGCCGCTGCGGGGCCGTGGAAACCCGCCTGGCCTCCGAGATCCTGCGCCAGGGCAAGAAATTCTACTTCGTGCGCACCAAGGTGGACGAGGACCTGGCGGCCACGCGCACCCAGCGGCCCTCGGGCTTCATGGAGGCCACCGTCCTGCAGGAGATCCGGGACCACTGTGCCGAGAGGCTCCGGGCCGTCGGGGTGACAGACCCCCGCATCTTCCTTGTGTCCAACCTCTCGCCGGCCCGCTATGACTTCCCGCTGCTCATGTCCACCTGGGAGCACGACCTGCCCGCCCACCGGCGCCACGCTGGTCTGCTGTCACTGCCCGACATCTCGCTGGAGGCCCTGCAGAAAAAGAAGGACATGCTCCAGGAGCAAGTGCTCAAAACAGCCCTGGTGTCGGGCGTTATCCAGGCCCTGCCCGTGCCGGGACTGGCAGCTGCCTATGATGACACCTTGCTCCTGCGCTCACTGCGTGGCTATCACCGCAGCTTTGGCCTGGATGATGACTCACTGGCCAAGCTGGCCGAGCAGGTGGGCAAACAGGCAGGTGACCTGCGCTCGGTCATCCGTTCCCCGCTGGCCAATGAGGTCTCGTCTGAGAATGTCTTGAGGCTCTACTCACAGTCGTCTCATGGCGCCATGCGGGTGGCCCGGGCCTTTGAGAGGGGCATCCCTGTGTTCGGTACGCTGGTGGCTGGTGGCATCAGCTTCGGCACCGTCTACACCATGCTCCAGGGCTGCCTCAACGAGATGGCTGAGGATGCCCAGCGGGTCCGCATCAAGGCCCTGGAAGAGGACGAGTCCCAGGCTGAGGTCAGCTTGGAGGCAGCTGGTGACGATGGTGTGGAAAACCGGGGATCCGGGGAGGGAAGCGGTGAGGAAGCCCCGCTCTCAACCCTCCGAAAGCTTGGTCTCCTTCTCAAGTACATTCTCGACAGCTGGAAGAGGCGTGAATTGGAAGAGAAATAGAAGTACAACCCCCACCCCCCTGCCTCACCCACAAACCAAACTTTAACAAAGCCATCCATCCAGACAAAAAGACCAATGTGGTGAAAATGAGAGTTGCAGTTGCTGAGGGGTGGGGTGTGGAGGGGTCTGAGAGTGACAAAGGCATGCTATCTTGGTGGAGCAGGGGAAAGGGGGTGTGCAGGGGAGGCAGGTGGGCCCGAGGCAAAGAGGGATACACTGAACTGGGATAGGAATTGACCCTGGGGGGAACAAAGTTCAAGGTATGGATGGTGGGCCAAGTATTGCTTGGTGGTAGCTCTCTCCCAGGTCCCTAAGTGGCCAAGGGGCATTTGTGCCATGACAGGGTAGCCCAGCCTAAATCCAAGAAAGGAACCACTGTCAACCTCTGTGGGTGGCTGAGTGGGTGGGGATTTATTTTAGTTACAATGTCATATTCCTTTCTGAGAACCCCAGTTTCCCAAAGGCCTCCTTTGGAGGGGAGAGAGGCAGCCAATCAGTGCCCAGGATCAGCACAATGGTGCCTAGCAACTGGGCTAAAGCGGGGGGAAACAGGGCATCCTGGGCCTGCCCTGCTGCCTGTGAGTGATGGAGGGGCTGGGTGGCAGGGAGAGGGGAGGTCACATGGCCCCCCGGCTGGCCTCCATTCGTGTGGAGCCTAAGCAAGAGTGAGAACAGAGGTGGTGAGAGCGCAGGTGGGCAGTTTCTCCGGGTATCAAAGGAGAGAGAAGGCAGAGGGTTAACTCTGCCACTTAGAATGGGTGGTTTCAGAAAGATGGAGGGTGTGTATGGGTGTGAATGTGTGGTGGTGAGCTTGCTGGTGTGTCTGGGAGGAATCCAGGTAAGTCTCCATGATTTTGATGCTATGAGTGTAAAGTTCAGAGTAGTTTACTGAGACTGGCATTACCTGTCTCTGCATGGTGTGTGTGTGTGTGTGTGTGTGTGTGTGTGCGTGTGCGTGTGCACGCGCGCACATGCACACATGAATACTGGGATTGTGCTGAAAAGCTCTGGGTCTGAGAGAGGGTGATTCTGTTGGGATCTGAAAGCTGCATGAGGCTGCAAGTGACAGGGAACATGCGACACGCTAGGCGAGGGTATCTGTGTCTGGTACAGACGGCTCAGAGAAACCAAGTTCCTTGAATCAAAGGTCACGCGTGTTTAAAAAAATTCAAGAACTACCAGTTTGGGGGTTTTGTACATGATGGGTTGCCCCAAGGGCTTCTGTGGGCTTGGACAAGGGTCAGAGAAAGGTCAGATTTAGGTGTAGAGAAGAAAGGTGAGTTCCCAGGAATGCACAGAGGCTCTGGAGGTGGTGCATGAGGCCGCTGGCAAACCAGGGACGGTGGTGCAAGTGCCTCATCCCCAGGTGCTCACTAATACTCACGTGCATTTTCCAGGATCTGGTGATGGTGCTTGCCCCATCCGGGGCTCTCAAATTGCCCCCAACCCTAGGAAACAGTTCTAGACTCAGAGGATCCATATTTACCTGTGACTAAAGAGGGTGCTGAGTCTATTGGCTGAAGAGCTCTCTGCTTTGCAAAAGGATTCCTCTCTTCCTGGAGGCCTTCCCATTCACTGGCTCTGCCAGGACCATTTGGGGTTCACACAGACCTTTCTACACCAAAAGGGGTGCTGGGGATCATGGTAGGGAAATCTCAGAACCCCAGATGCACAGAACAGATGGTCCCTTCCAAATCCATTCTCAAAGCACAACCCACATCCCTGTGTGTGTGGGCCCTGAGGCTTCATCCTAAACACAGAACTTGCCCCGAGTGGCTTGGATGAGAAGGCTGGATGTGAAAATCTCACGCTCTCACCACACTGGGCCTAGAGGCAGAATGGGTTACTTTTGTCTTCTACTGGTTGCCGTGTCCTGTCCCTTGTACCTCCATCTCTCCGGAGATTCCCTGTCTCCCATCTTGACCTTATCCACTGTTCCAGCTCAGGCCTCGCCTTCTCCACCCAATTCCTGCCCCAGCCCTTTGCCTCGTCTCGTTGCATTCCCCGTAAGGCCACAGACGGCTCCTGCTCATGTCCACAGTGGACCTCTCCCTTCCCTGCTCAACCTTCCTCCATGGCTACTCACTGATAAAGCCTGATATTCCAAACCCTTCCCAAGCTGGCCCCTGCCTGAACCTCATCAACAGTAATACCCTGGGTCTTCCTGAAACAGCAGAGCTGGGAGGGCTGTAAGGAGTCATTTCTCCATTTCACAGGTGAGGAAGCTGACACCCCCCATCCCTCACAGACAGGGGAAATAAAAGCTGCAGAAGGGACATGACTTGCCCAGTGTCACCCGGCAAGTCCTTGACATGGCAGGGACTAAACGCGATCATGCAATCCCAGATGTCAGCGCTGGCCCATCATCCCAGTGAGGACTCCGAGGCTCAGAGGCAGGATGGGGCTTGCCTGGGTGGGCCCTGCGGTTCCTCAGCAGACACGGGGACTCAGAAGCCAGGCAGCGAGGGTGGGCAGTTTCCACAAATACATCATTCTCTTTGGGTCTCTTTTCCTGGCGTTGGAACTGTAGCACCCGAAGAGGTCCTGGCACATAGTGGGTGCTGAATTGTGCAAGGACAGGGGTGGGGGTGGGGGTTGTATGGCAAAAGGATCAGAGGGAGCTGGCTCTGGTCCATGTACTGGCTGTGGTGGGGGCTGTAAGACATCTGGCAAGTGACTTTTACCTCCCTGAGACTCAGTTTCCTGCTCTGTAGAATGAGGAGTTACATTATGCCTGTGGTTAGAATAGCGGCTGGCCCAGGGTAAACATTAAAGTAACTAAAATCGGCAATGATGAGGGCGCCAGCTCTTAATCAATGCTCCATGTTGATGATCACAGTGCCTAGCACGGGGTAGATGCCCTCCAAAAGTTATTTAAGAACTGGAATCCTAGGACCAGAAGATCTCAGCCCCATTCCCAACCCCCACGCACTAGCTGGAGGCCTCAGTCCTCCCATGATTTATTCTCTCACTGCCAAACGTGGTAAGGGGATCAATCACCTGCTCTGGCTGTTGAGGATTTTATGAGATACTCCAGGAGGAGAACCTGGCTGGGATGAATAAAAATAAATGTTAACTAAAAAAAGCAGCGTTTAGCACTGGGCCTGGCATATCATTACCATCTCAGTGCTATTACTGGTGATGCCTCAAATGCCTTGGGCATGCGGAGGGTCATCGAGAAAACAGGGAAACTCAGTAAAAATACTCCCTTCCCTGTCTTGCCAAAGGTCATCAAGTCCGAAAGACGGAGAAGCGGGGGTCAGGCAGCCCATGGCAAGCAAAATCTCCCAGCCAGGCCTCAGCCTGAAGGAGGCCTGTGAGGCGGGCAACCTGCCAGCAGTGGCCGCCATGTTGCAGCCCACACTTCATTCGCTGGAGAATGTCAGGCTGGACATTGGCATTACCGGGGAGACAGGCTCAGGCAAGTCAACCTTTGTCAATGCCATTCGGGGGCTGGGAGACGAGGACCCCCACTCGGCCTGCACGGGCGTGGTGGAAATGACCATGGACCCCACACCGTACCCACACCCCAAGTACCCCAACGTCATCATCTGGGACCTGCCAGGCATAGGCACCTCCTCCTTCCAGGCTGACAAATACCTCCAGGGGGTGCTGCTGGACCAGCTCGACTTCCTCCTCCTCCTCAGCTCAGGGCGCTTCACCACCAACCATGCCCAGCTGGCTGGCGGGGTCCTCCGGCAGGGCAAGAGCCTCTACTTTATCCGCTCCAAGGTGGACGTGGACATGGCCGCCTCGCACAGCCGCCGCCCCAGCACCTTCTCTGAGGAGAGGGTGCTCAGCCAGATCCGGGACGACTGTCGGCAGCGGCTGGAGGGTGAGGTGTAGGCTCCAGGACTCTGGCGTGGGTGGACTCCTGGAGGATTGCCCGCTGTTTGCCCCTTCATCTTCCTGCTGAGGTCCACAGTGGGAATAGGGGTCACCTAAGGTCACACTGTGCGCCTGAAGGAGGCCTCACAGTGAAATGCTTACAGCTGTATTGTGTGCGGCTCTCAGCCCATTAATAATCAGCATTGTGGCTGGACCAGCCTTCCCGGTTCTTATTTATGATGGCAGGATGCCCACAGCAATAACCATCAGGAGACTTTGAAAAGATACAGATCTGTTACAGAATCTGCAAATTATGCAGCACACCTGGGTGAGAGGGAGCACAGGCCTGGGGTGCCACTTTTATTGAGATCGAGGGTGGGGGCCTAGGGTTCCACTGGCCCACTCTCTTTATTGGTGAATTTAAAACATCAGAGCAGGAACTTAAAAGCGCAGGAAAACAAAACAAGTGGCCTAAAGGTCAGATACTGAAATCAACCAAGTTCTTCAAAACAAAGGAGCCTCAGTGGGGGGAGGCGTCTGGCTCTTTACCTAGTCCTGTGTTTACTTGCAACAGCCTTTTTCTTTTCTTTTTTTTTTTTTTTTGAGGGCAGTGTCACTGGCCCTCATATGTGGGACCCGAACCGGGGCCGCTGGCTTCCCAAGCCAGCACTTAACCACCACGCCACTTGGCTGGCCCAGCAACAGCCTTTCTTGAAGCAGACACCACTTTGAAAAGGGTGCCTTGCAGTCAAAGCTTAAGTCAGGCACTTGCAAAAAGAAAAGCCAAAAGTCAGGTCTTACATTACAAGCTGCCACTTGCTGAGCATTGGCACTTCTCGGTCACGGGTGACAGAGACCAACACTTGCATTGTGTTGGCTTGTGTATTTACCAAGTTAGAGCAGTGCAAACACTATGTGCCCATGTAGATGCTGGCACCTGTTGCTGATGGCACCTAACACTTAGAGGGCTCACCACAGGCCAGGCACCATTTTCATGAACTCAGTTCACTGCCACCACATCCCTAGGAGGTAGGTGTGATGAGCACCTTATTTTACAGGCCAGAGAGGTTTGGTAACTTGCCCAAGGCCACACAGGTGGTAGGTAGGAAGGCTTGTACCTGAACTTGAGCAGCCTGGCTCCAGGGCTGACACCCTTAAGCCACGTGCTGTGCAGACTCAGGGCAAGTGCTTGAGCCCAGGCAGCTGTCAGGACATCATGGCTGTTTTGGTGTGGTGACCATTTGAACGGTGCTCTTGTCTCCTGCAGGGGAGGGCCTGAAGGACCCCAAGGTCTACCTGCTCTCCATGTTTGAGTTGGGCAAGTATGACTTCTGCCTGCTGGAGGAGTCGATGGTGAAGGAAGTCAAGAGCCACAAGCGGCACGTGCTTCTGGCGGCCCTGCCCAGCATCTCCAGGCCCATCCTGGACAAGAAGGCGGACTCGCTGCGGCAGCACATCTGGCTGGTGGCCACAGTGGCCTGTGGCGTCAACCCCAGTCCTGTGCCGGGAGTGCAGGATGTGGCATGCGACCTCTCCAGGCTCATCCGCTCCGTGGAGGGCTACCGCTGCAGCTTCGGCCTGGATGAGGACTCCCTCGTCAAGCTGGCTGAGTGGACGTGCCAGCCCCTACACAAAATCCTGCAGGCGGTACCAGGCCCAAAGACCAAAGTCACCAAGGCGCTGGTGGTGGACCTGCTGGAACGGGCCTCCAGGGATGCCTCTGCTTTCACCCAGGAGCTCCTCAACGTGCCCGTCCTGGGCGCCCTGGCTACCTGCGGCATCTCTTTTGCCGCCGTCTACCAAGTGCTCCGCTCGTCCCTGGACGTGGCCTTCAGGGATGCCCAGAGCGTGCTGACCCAGGCCTTCCTCAACAACTCTGACTACGAGCTCCCAGAGGGTCCCAATCAATAATCCCAGCCCTGAGCCTAGGCCAGCTGGAGATGGTGGCGAAGGGCTGGGAAGACACAGGCTCCACTGGTCTCCAGGCTGGGCGTAGGGGATGAAAAGAAACTCAAGGTCTGACTCCTGGGCTGAGCCCGAGTGCTGTCTCATGCTTTTGACCACCGCCCTGGGAAGCAGTGGGAGGGGCTGGAACATGGGACAAGTAAGTCTGACAGGGTAGGCAAGAGCTCAGTTGTCTAGCTGGAGAGGAGAGTCTGTGCAGGTTGGGACGGGGGCAGTGTCTTCAGAAGCATTTCTGTAAGAGGAGTGTGGCTGTCACAGCTGAGAAGGGCCCAGAGAATCACTAAGGGAGGTTCCTAAGGTCTCAGTCAGCAAGTGGCGGGGCCTGAGCCTGTCCTGGGTCTCGTACCTCCCAGCCTCGAGCCTTCTCCTTAGATCTGCAGACTCGCCACTTCTGGCCAGACCAGCTGGCCTGAGTGCTGTCCTCAGTGCCCCCGCCCCTTCAGTTGTGCTTTTTCCTTGACAGCTCCTAGATTCCCATGACATGCACATCAGGACTCTATGGGTCCACCCGAGGTTAGGGAAGGCCAGGGAGACAAACAAGTGGCATGGGGGGTGGTAGACAGATGCGACTCAGCTGGATGGACTGGAACACTGCTTTACTGAAGGGTGGAGTAGCACCATTTACGGTCAGGACTAATTTGGGATGGGTGGGGTAACCAGACCAATTTGGAGACATACTTTGGGAAATGCTAAGATTCTGTGCCGTATTTAACACTTTGTAAGCGGGCATAAAAAGCTATATGACGAGTTTACTTGTTTCCCACATACAATGTGTTAACTGAGCAGATGAGCGAGGGCTCTGATTGAACTGTAGGGCCTATTTAGTTGAGGGTAGGTTCTGGATTTAAATGAAAGATAAGGTCCCTTTTAAGCCAGAGCAGATGAGGTTTACAGGGGAAGGAAGCCCCATTTAACCAACAGTAGCCATCATGAGGTAAGGGTGAGTTATGAGTATTTGAACAAGGGTAGAACCTGTTTCAGCCAAGGGGAAGTACTACATTTAACCAACTGTATTTAACTAGGGACAGTCTAGTTTTAACCACGTATTAAATTAGCACCATTGCAGTTAGCTGTTTACCACAGGCAGGCACTGTCTTCAAGTGAGAGCCAGACCACACGAGGGGAGTCACTGCATTCAGCCGAAGGGCACTGTATTTTCCTTAACAGATTGGGGGGCAGGGCCTGACATCACCCCCGGAATAGAACACCCCTTTCTAGGGGCTTCCTCCTCAGCACAGACTGGTTTTTATCTGCTCCCGACAACTCTCTGACCGATACTGAATGGGTCCCCATGGGCAGTTTGTTCAGGCTCCAATTGGTGGTCAAGGATAACTGCCTGTGAGGCCTGGGACCCCAATTTGCCCCGCTTCCAGGAGAGCTCGCCGGGGAGAGAAGAGGAGCACCAGAGTGGGCTTGCACGATTTCTTTTATTTGAACCACCAGATCTGGCCCGATGAAGAGCTGCCCAGACCGGGCCTCACCTTACCAGCGAGGGCTGGGGGTCAGGGAGGAGGGCCGTCTTGCTCCTGTCCCTGCAGAGGAACCAAGATGGGGCCTGTGCTTCCTGGTGATGCTCAGGACTCCTCCCACCACCTAGCCCTGCGGGGGCCTGAGGATGGGCTGCCCCGTCAAGTTGGGGGTGGGATCTCAAAGTCACCCCCTGAACAACGCTCCACTGAGGGTGGGGGCCTGGCCCTGAACACCTCATGTTTCCGGGCGAGGAAGTCACGGTCCCTCGTCCATCAGGCCTGCTGCCATTCTCCATCCCGCCGTGGGGGAGGACGTACGTGCTCCATCACCAGCCACTGGGGACCCAGAAGGGTGTTCCCTGCATGACACTCCTTGGCCTCAGGCCAGCAGGCGGCTGTACTCTGCCAGGGCAGAGGACTTTTTCACCCCGTCCCAGATCCGGGCAGCATAGTGGAACCTGTGAGGAGGTCAATAGTCAAAAGAGTTGCCCTGGTTGGGCCCCACCCAGCTTTGGGCCTGCGCATGAGCTGCAATGTGGGGCTCCTCAACTGGGCTACAGGGAAGATGCCAGCGCTGATGGGAGGTGGCCCCGAGTCCCCAGCTCCCCCAGGGTAAGCCAAGCTGAAGGTCCTGGGCCTGGACTAAGATCTCAAGCCCCCACCTCCAAGTCCAAACTTCCTCCCACTCCATGTAGTGCTGGCCTTTGTGGGGAGCCTTCTATCTCCACTTCTCTCCAGAGTCTTGTGATGATCATTGCATAACACTTTCACCTCCCAAATTCTCCCCTCCCCACTGGGCCCTGCTTTAGACCAACGGGTGGAGCTCTAGCCCTTGGCCCTGCACTCCCCGGCTTCCTGCTGCTGTGTGTGCACCCTGCCCCTCCCAGCCACAATGGACTGGAAACAGGCCCAGGGAACCAAGCTAGAGGCTGCACCAAGCCATTCCTTTTTCAAATTTGTTTCTCTTGGAAATGAGAGGAGACTGGCCTGGATCTGTGGCAGACCTGCTGTGGGCGCTGGATATGGAAAGCCATGTAAAGCTGGGGCTGGGGAGGGGGTGCAGGGCTTGTGAAAGCAGGGTGAGAGCCAACTGACAGGAGGACGGGGACAGTGAGACTGCATCCAGGGAGAGCTGGAAACCACACCTCCTGTGGCTCCTTACGGCTTCCCGGTTTCCCCTCTGTGAGGTACACTTTCTCCACTCAAGGCTTTAGGAGGAATCTTGGAGCTTGACTGGGCTCAGTGATCTTCGCAACCAAATGACACCTAAGCACAGGTGTGTGACCTCGCTATATGACACTTCCTCTCTCTGAGCCTAAATGTCCCCACTAGTAAAACTACTGACAAAACCTATGCTCCACTAGCTAATTAGGAGGATTCAAAATCACATGGAAAATGTGAGATAGAAAACAGAGCACTAAACTAACAAACAAAACAAACTCACAGACAACAAGATGGCGGTTACCAGAGGGGAAAGAGGGTGGGGGAGGGTGAAGAAGCTAAAGGGGGTCAAATACATGGTGACGAAAGGGTGGTGAGCAGATGATGGAATATACACTAGTACAACCTGAAACGTGTTATTAACCCCAATAAATAAAAAATAAACCTACTCCTAACCCTACTTTGTAATTGTAACCCTAAACCTTAAACCTAACTTTCAAATATTAACTCTAACCTTAACTGTACCCTAAATCCTAACCCTTACCCTAACATTTTTACCTGAACTCTAATACTAACCATCTAATACACTACCCCTCTAATACTAACGCCAACCATTTAACACTAAACCTAACATTACCCTTCAGACCCTAATCCTAAACCCTAACCCTAACTCTGTACAAAACCTTAAACCTAAACCCTCAACAATAACCATAGCGCTATCTCTAAACCTAACTGCTAAACATAACCCAAAACTCCACCCTAAACCCTAACCCTAACCCTGACCTTAAATTTAATTTTAATCCTGGGGGGGTGGGGGTGGGAAATCATCACACGAAACAATATGTTGCCCAGCATGGAACAGGCGCTTATAAAACGGTAACCAGCACCAATGTTCAGCAAAGGGAACTGAATGTAAGAGACCTGAGAGAACCTCCTTCCGTGTGCATGGTGGGGGGAGGGGAGCTGGAGTGGGGGGAGTGGGAGGCACGATGACAACACACACCTCACATTGACCCCATCTGCCAAGAGCTCTCACCAGTTCTTCTCGGTAAGGATTGTGTGTGACAGCTGTGGCCGGGCCATGGACATCACTTGGCTCCGAAGCTTGCTCACCAAGGACTGGAAACTGGGGTGGCCACGGTACCCAGGGAGCAGGGAGAACAGTGGGCTGGTACCGGGTCCTGGAGAGTTGAGATGGGAGGATAAGGGGCTTCCTCCCAGCCCCCCAGCACCCTGGGCTTCCAGGAGCACCTCAGTTCAGCCCCAGGCCTTCCTGTGCTTCTGCAACTCTGAAATGTGCTCCTGAGAAAGGGTCCAAGCAGCTCAGCGACAGGCCAGTCTCCCGTCATTCCGGGCTGGGTCCGTCCCCCCAGACCGGGCAGCCTGTCTCCCCCTCTAACCAAGATGGGCCCATGTCTACATCCCAAGGAAGCACCAGTCTCCCTATGGCCCGAGTCCCTTGAGGGGGACATACCTGCTCGTGGTGGGTTTTCACTTTCTGCTTCGCTGTCCATGAAGGGCACCAGGAACAGGTTGACCTCTGAGTCCAGGAAGTCAGGGGGGAGCCCAGGGAAGATGTTGCACTGTAACATGGACAGAGTACCTGGAGGAGAGAACCCATCAGCCTGCAGGTACTAGGCTGCCAGGGGAGGGGATGGGGGTATGAGTATGATGGTCACGCTGGGGTCAGGAGACCAGTCTGCAGGTCTGAGCCGCGGGGTTGGCTCAGGAGTTAGGAGACCATTGGCCGGCTTGGAGGATGGCTCGGGGACTCTCACCCTTGTAACGCAAGTGGGAGTGGGCCATGAGCTGGTCGATCACCAGGTGCATCTGCCGCAGCTTCCGAGGACAGAAGTCCTCTCGGCGAGCTTTGTTCTGTAAGAAGACTGGGGGCGGCGGGGAGATGGGGACCCGTGAGGCTTGGCCACATGGACTCCCCATTCTCACCCCAAAGGTCTGCCCTCATCCGAGTTCAGATCACTTGTAAATATTTATGTGACTTCACTTGAGTGCCAGGCCCAGTGCTGGGCAATGCTAGGGACCCAGGGATGAGCCAGGTCTGTTTGCTGCCAGCAACGATGAAAAAGACAGAAGAGGAAGAAGGTGCCATAATCAGGAGTATGACAGAAAGTAGCACCAGGGCCTTGGCAAGGCCACTGAGTAGGCATGACCCTGTCTGGGGTGTCATAAAAGAACTAGATCTTTGCAGAAGAGCAGGGTGTCAGCAGAGCAGAGAAAGGACAGAGCAGACAATGGGGTGGCCTGCATGAGGGTCACACAGGGCCGCAAGAGGGAGCACAAAAGGCATGAGGCCACTCAGGTCAATTCAGCACTCACTCCCTGAACCCCATGCTGGGAGATGCCAGGGCCCCAGAAACAAGTGGACTGAAGTCCTGTCCCAAGAGAGCTCCCATTCTGATCAACGAGCCAGACCAAGACTTGGGGTCATGCCCTTGGTGGCCAGGGTGGAACTGAAGCAGAGGGACTCTTAGAAGCAGTAGTAGCTAATCCTTTTTGACTTCCCTCCTCCGAGCTCCCCACTTCCCCAGAGTGCCCCTGGGTTTTGCCCCTTTCTTCCCCCTGCCCACCCCTTCGGCCCCCAGAAAGCCTCTCACCCAGGTGGGGATAGTATTCAGTGCCCTCATCAGAGCCTGACGAACTGCTGGACTCGTGGCTGGGGGACGGGGTGGAGGGCTTCACCATCTCTGCAGTCTGGAGGAACCTTGGGGTTTGGGACGAGAGGTCAGCTGATGCTCTGGCACTGGCACCCCATATCCCACAGCCTGGGAGGGGTCTCATTTTGCGGATCTGATGAAAGCTACAGTCACACCCAGAAAAATGCCACATGTATACCAAATGTCTCACACAATTTTAGAGAATTCAGAGATAACCTCTTCTTAGACACTAATCTATGGACTTGTGTCAACTGTATGCAATTTTTATGAGTTTATGCTACTTAGAAAATATATTTTTTAAGAGTTTAAATTCATAGCAAAATTCAGTGCAAAGTATAAGCATTTCCCATAGAACCGCTGCCCCATTTCTCAGCTTCCTCCACTGTCAACATGCCCATGACCCTACACTGACACGTCATGATCACTCGAAGTCCATGGTTTACATCAGGGCTCTCTCTCGGTGTTGTTTATTCTACGGGTTTTGATAAATATGACATATATCCACCGTTGTATCACAGAATAGTTTTGTTACCCTATAAATCCTCTGTTCTCTGCCTATTTATCCCACCCTCCCCCTTACCTCTGGGAACCACAGATCTTTTCCCTGTCTTCAAAATTTTGTCTTTTCCAGAATGTTATATAGTTGGCATCATACAGTAGGCAGCCTTTTCAGATTGGCTTCCTTCACTTAGTAATATGTATTTAAGGTTCCTCCACATCTTTTCCTGGTTTGATGGTTCATTTCTAATTAGCCCTGAATAATATCCCATTGTCTGGGTAGACCACAGTTTATTTATCCAGTCACCTTCTCAAGGACATCTTGGTTGCCTTAAGTTTCGACCATTATAAATAAAGCTGCTATAAACATCTGTATGCAGGTTTTTGTGTGGACTTAAATTTTCAATTTACACTACCTTTAGTTCATTTTTTCCAAACATGTAAAAGTCCATACCACTAACCTGTTAATCGAGGTAAGGGATAAAGGGATCTGATGAAAGCAACAGCCATTTTCCTCAGACAGACACATACAAACATGTCCACAATTTCAAGGGGCTCATCTACTCTGAGAAGCCCACCTGTAGACTCTGGCTTAAAAACAAGGCTCTGCGGGCCGGCCGAGTGGCACAGTGGTTAAGCGCTGGCTTCGGAAGCCAGTGGCCTCGGTTCGGTCCCACACGTGAGGGCCAGTGACACTGCTCTCAAAAAAAAAACAAAAAAAAACAAGGCTCTGCCACCTGCCAACCCTGAGCCTACAGCCCCACCAGGATATAAACTCCCCAGGGCCATCTGTTTTATGTTTTGTTCACACCTCTATTCCCAGCGCTCAGTACAGTGAATGGCACTCGTAATGTTCAACATATTGGTCATGTGACTGAATTCCAATGGACAATGGTGGCAGGAGGGGAGGGTTCAGAATTGTCACGTAGAGGTGGTCGCAACAGTGGGCTCCCCAGCAAGTCTTTTCTTCCTGCTGGCCAGACTCACAGCTCACCCTCACGCCCAGGGTTACTAATACAAACAGTAAGCTCCTGTTTATCAGCTGCTCACTGTGTACCAGGCACTATGCTGAATGCTTTGAATTTTTAACTCACTTCATCTGCATAAAACATTTTATCTCTGAGGCTGTGGAAAAAGCTGATGAGCTGGGAGTCAGAGCCGGGCTGTCTGACTTTGGAGATGTGTTTCCATCAGCTCAGTGCTCTGTTCCCTTGAGCTCTCGTTCGAACCTTCCTTCTGCCTGGGCTCTGGGCCCCAGGCTGCTGGCCTCTGCACAGCTGGCTCCTGAGGCTTGAGGCCACGAGCAACCCTTCTGGCCAGAGGTTCTGCACCAGTCCTGTCTGGGGGCATTTCTGGAACCTCCAGCTGCTTCAGGCAGGACTCCTGCCAGATCCTGACTGCCCCCCTCCCTTTCCCTGCCTGCCAGGGTACCAACAGGGTGGTACACAGCCTGGAGGAGATGGGCAAGACTAAGGACCAGACAAGCCTGCTCCTTATGCTATTCATTCATTCAACAAATTTGTATGAAATATCTACCCTGTGCCAGGCACTGTGTGAGGCACTGGGGACTGTGCCCTCCTGGGGCTTGCATTCTAATGGGGGAGACAGACATAAAGAGATGACACCATCCTGTCAGGGAGGGATAAGTGTGAAGGAAACACAGCAGGGTAACCGCGGAGAGGGAGGGGTGTTAGATGAACAGTTCAGGGAAGGCCATGGGGAGGGAGTCTGAGAGGATCTGTGGGAAGTGTTTCCAGCTGAGGGCTGAGGAGTGCAAAGACCTAGGCTGCAGGAAGGACAGACACAAGGACACTAATGGAGTGAGGGAAGCGGGGGGAGAAGGTCAGCGAGGTGACTGGGGCCGCATCGTGTAGGACCTTGTAAGCCACGCACGGGAAGGGCTTTAGATTTTATTCTGCGTGATGTGTACAGGCAGTGGAGGGCTGTAACTGTGTGTGTGCTGAGGGAGGGTGACGTGGCGGTGACCCATTCCCATGTGCTGCTGTGCGGAACTTGTGAGACCTGGGCAGGCGGCCAGGTCCCCTCCCCACCAGCTTCTCACCTGTACAGACTGAGGTCCGTGAACCAGTCCTGGACAACGATCACCACGTGGCAGACCGTGAAGAGGAAGGCAGCAATCTGAAGTGACTGAGGGCGGGCGGAAGGCACAAGGCTGAAGGTCCCCTCTACCCAGACACGGGTCCCTCATCCCAGGACTCAGCTGAGGGGGCAGCAGAGTAAGGGCCTCAGCGCCTTTAAGCACCTACTGTGTGCCCAGACGTACTGGCACTTCCCTCATGGGCCAAGTAGAAATCATCACCCCTATTTTACAATCACCCCCATTTTACACAACCGATACTAAGCTTGAAGGGGGAGGGGCGGGAAATGACTCTTCTGAGGGGCAGAGCCAGACCTGACCTCTATGTTGCCCTCTCCCTACAGCTCTTGGGGCGGCCAGGGCTCTGACAAAGCAGAAACTCGGTCAACCCACATCCGGCCCCCATCACAGACCTTGCAGGGAGGGTAAGCCCTCACCCCTGGACCTGGCTCAGCCCTTTACCTGCATCTCAACGTAGGTGTGGGGCAGGTTGTACTCTGGAGGCAGCTTGCGGTCATTGTTGATGAGGTGGTCCAAGATGGAGGGGCTGAGGATGGGCTGGAGCAAGGAAGAGAAGGGGTCTCAGGGAAGGGGCTAGGGGTCAGAGTCCTAGGGGTCATGGCTACCCAAGTCGCACACGCTGAAGGCCAATGCATCGCGTCTCAGGACCAAACAAGGTCCGAGACACAAGCAGGCAGATTCTAATTAGTACAGTGCTAGTCAGCAAGAGGCGAAGAAAGAAGTTTCAAAGCCAATATAACTTTCCGCAGCTCTCTGACAAATCATCACCGAGGTTCTCAAGTGCCTCAGCCCAAAGAGAAGAAATCTCCCAGTGCTAATAAATTTAACACTTATTGAATGAGCCATGTCTCTTCAAAACCCTTTTTGTTGTTAGTTGTTTCAAATGCTTTAGAAACTTTGCTAAGATAATTGCTTAGGTCAAAGAAAGATAAGTGTGAAAATTGGTGAGAATTTAAAAATTACATTGGTGGGTATAAAAGAAACAGTGGTGAGCTCATCCAATGTTCCTTAAAGGAACGTCCCGCTAAAAAACTTAAAAGCTAAATTAGTGTGATAGTCTATCGCCTTCTTATTGGAATTAAGAAAGAGGTTCTTTCAACGGCTCACTTTGTAAAAACTCCAAACGCCGCAGCGCTCTGTTCTGTCTTGTTTTCCTAACTTCCGTTCTGCTCCACATGGGCGTCTGACCCAGCTTGCACACTTCATTCCTAGGTCCCTGTGATCCCGGCACAAGGCCTGGCCTGGCTCAAAGGTCTCAGGTCACATTTGCAGGTTTCTCACACTCTCCACGTCACCAATGCCCAGTGACCAGAACTTTGTTGCTCTAATGGTCAGTGAACACCGCTCTGCAACGGGGGCCACCCAGAGGAGCTCCAGGCAGGTGGGGAGGGGGCTAGTGCACGAGAGCCAGGCTGATCAATCACGTGCTGAGATGGGAGGTGCACTCGAGCATAGTGCTGCTCAGAGGAGGGGAAGGCTTCCAAGAGGAGGCAACACCCCAGCGGAGTCTTCAGGGAGGAGGAGGCATTAGCCAAGCGAAAAGACAATGGTAGAGAGAGTGCTCTACTGACAAGGATACTGACAGCTAAGAGGACCGAGCACTGACTTCATGTCAGGTACACTTCTCTCACATGGCAGGTGCGCTAACTCACTAAGACCTCACAAAGACCCTAGGCAATAGTATTTTCCCACTTAAGAAAAGTGACGAATGGAAATGTTAAACAACTTAGCCAAGGTCACACAGCTTATAGGTGGTTTCAGATAAAGGGAACAGGATGCGGAAAGCCAGGGGGGACAGCAACCGTGGCGAGGCCTGTGGTGTGTGTGGCGGGGCTGGTGGCTACACCAGAGAGGGGAGGCTAGAGGGTGAGCAGGAGGCAAGTCCCACAAGCCCTGAATGCCAGGCTAAGGAAAAGGCACTTTGCTTAAGAGCAAGGGAGAAGCTAAGGAAAGCTGCCAGTCAAACATATGACAGGTCACTCCTAACGAGTGATGAGCCTGTGTGTTAACCACATGGCAGGTCCTGTGCCAAGCACTGTGCCTGGATGCTTCCACTGAATGCTTGCAAGAATCCTATGAGGCTGAGTACACTTACCCCCCACTGACAAAGAAAATGAGGTTTGCGGGGTTAAAATTTACTTCAAGTCACCCAGCTGGTAAGGATTAAACGCAGGATCTGGACATAGACAGGATGAGTCCAGAGCCCCACTTTTACCTGCTGTGCTAGAAGATTCTTTAGGCTACTATGTACACAATGGATGGGAGGGGAGGGGTGCAAAATTTGACAAGAAGAAACGAAGGCCCAAGAAGACAACTGGCCCAAGAGCACCTAGTATGTCCATGGCTTGGCTGGAACCACACGGAATCCAAGCAGCCTTCTGGCTTAAAAATATTCAGGGATGGAGCTGAATATATGGCACACAGCAGGGTGAGCACAAGTGGAGGTTGGTACCTGTGTGTCCAGGAAAACAATGCGCTCTTGAGTAATAAAGAAGTCGATGCCACTGGTCTGGTTGCCCCCTCGTTCCTTCATTTCAGCGCTCTGAGCCCGGAAAACATAAGCCCTGTGGAGCAGCAGTGGGTGTGTTAGAGTCTTGCTTCTCAGCCTCTGAAACCTCCAGTGGGACCCAGGAAAAGGGCATGTGAGGGGTGGTTCCCTGCCTGCCCACAAAGCCTTCCATCCTTGGCCTCTGATGCCAGGGGAGCTAGGTTTTACACGACTTCTTCCCCACAAATAGACCGAGGTGTTCAAGAGCAGGGACTCAGTCTGACTGCTGGGATTCAAATCCCAGCTCGGCCTCTTCCTGGCTGTCACTTTAGGCGGGTTCCTTGATCTCTTTCTCCTCAGTTTCCCCATCTGTAAAATGGGGATAACGATAGTTTCAAACCTCTTAGGGTTACTATGAGGCTAATATATGTAAAGCCCTTGGAAGAATGCCTGATGCACAGTGATACATAAGCGTTAGCCACAAACTACCAAGTGTGTCTGCTACCTGCCAGGCCCTGAAGACATGGCACTGAGTACTGTCCATCCCACAACGAAAGGGTGTTTGGTGTCTTGGTTCCCAGCTCTTCCCATTTCTACCTGTGGTGAATGCTAGGAATATGAGCCAACCAGGCAGAGCTGTGCCTTGCCCTAAACCACTGAGCTCAGCTGGGTCACTCTGTGACTTAGACAAAGTGATTTTACCTCTTTCAATCTGTAAAATCAGAAAAATACTACCTACCTCTCAAAGGGTAATTCCCACCTTCCTGAGCTGCTCAGTATGTTGTCTGACACAGCACGACACACACTGTAAAGACCTCCTATGTGCCAGATACCAGGATACAGCAGTGAACAAGAAAGATAAAGTCTCCGCTTCCATAGAGCTTCTGGTCTAGCTTACTAGAAATCAGTAACTGCAGGCATCAGGGAGAAGAGGTGGGTAGCATTCCAAGTGGGGTAAGTTTGCTGGTAAAGCCGGGATGGGCTGCCCTAAGAGGCCAATGATGCTGCCCAGGGCAACGGAAACGGGGAGTTAATTAAGCAACTTTAATTAACTTACAGGGGGAGGTGAAGAGAGATAGGGATGGAAGCAAAGACTATGCCAGGCAGAGGCAGGTGGCTTGTACGAGCAATCAAAGGCCAATGTGGTAAGAGCAGAGGGAAGCGGGCGGGGGCAGGAATAGGGCACGCAGGGCCCTGGTGGGGCTTGGTAAGGAGCTGGGGCTTTGGCCCACGAGCCTGGAGAAGCCCCTGAAGAGATTTAAGTAGAGGAGTGACAGGATGGACTTGGGTTTTGAAGACTTCCACCCTGGCGCTGTGGTGAGGGCTGGGGGCGGGGACTGACAGGCCCAGCACAGGCGCCTCCCTTGGCCTCTCTGACCCGATCTACGACTCCTTCTTGCTCACTCTGCTCCAGCTGTGGCCTCCACAGCCTTCTGCACACTCACCATGCAAGCTCCCACCTCAGAGGTTCACACCTGCCATTCCCTCTGACTGGAACGCTCCCCCCCCTCCTCCAAGTCTGCTGTTGCTCAGATGGCCCCTTAGTTGAGGCCTTCCCTGACTGCTCGATTTAAAACTACCACCTACCCCAACACTGCCTCCCTATCATCCTTCCTCATTCCATCATCTCCTAACATGCCAGATAATGTATTTATTTAGTTTACTATCCGCCATTAAAAATGTAAGTTCTTTAGGGCCGGCAGAGTGGTGCGGTGGTTAAGCGCTGGCTTGGGAAGCCAGTGGCCCCGGTTCAGGTCCCACATATGAGGGCCAGTGACAATGCCCTCAAAAAGAAAAAAAACAAAACAAAAATGTAAGTTCTGGGCTGGCCGAGTGGCATGGTGGTTAAGAGCTGGCTTGGGACGCCAGAGGCCCGGGTTCAGATCCCACAAATGAGGGCCAGTGACGCTGCCCTTAAAAACAAAAAAAATATATAAGTTCTAAAAAAACTACGAATTTTTCCAGTTTTGTTTACCCTTGTATCTTCAGCACCCAGAACAATGCCAGGCACAGAGTAAATGCTCAATAAATACTTCTCGAATTGAACTAAAGCAGAGAGACCAGTTAGGAGACTATCAGCATCCTCCACGGGAGATGTCAGTGGCTTAGACCATGGAGGTGGGTGTGTAGGAAAGCAGATGAATTTTAAAGATAATTAGGAGGTAAAACTTACGACAAGAGTTGGTACCAAAATCCACCATGCCACAGGCTGTTTGTTATGGCTCAAAAAGACAAGCGAGGCCAATAGGATTCTGGCTCAGGAATCTGAACTGAGAGCCATGGGGAAATTTTGCTAATTGCAGATGGAAGCTGAGATGGAAAGAATGCTCTGAGAGCTGGAGCTGTCCCAGGTTGGGTCAAGTCGAGCTGGTCATGAATGAGTAGAGACGAGAGGGGATGGAGCCAACTAGGAGGCAGAGGAGCCTCGTAGCTCTAGTTCTGGTGGATGCATGTTCTCACAACAGTAGTTCTTAACCTGTTCTGGGTCTCCATCAGCACCCTTCACCCCGCCCTGAGATCTGCTGGAACTATGGATCCTTTCCCTAGAAAAAACTACTGGCTGCAGGTATAAAATTCTGCACATACTGTTGGGAGGGCGGTGGTTCATGGATCCCCTGATGCCCATCTGTGGAGTCCAGGGTAATATCATTTATTTAAAAAAAAAAAAAAAAAAAAAAAAACACCCCTGGGCCGGCCAAGTGGCATGGTGGTTGGGCGCTGGCTTGGGAAGCCAGTGGCCCCGGTTCAGTCCCACATATGAGGGCCAGTGACACTGCCCTCAAAAAAAAAAAAAAAAAAAAAAAAAAAGTTAAAAGAAACACCCCTATTTTTCTGAGAAGACCCCAAGTGGTTACTACCTCTTCTCCCTCATTCTGAGTCTTCCTTAGACCGTGATATCCCCTACCCTGCCTTTCTCCCTTTTCCTTCTCTGTGGTTCTGGACCCTACTCATTAAGCTTCCTCCTCCCCCAAATCCTCTCCTGGGGCTTCATCCTTTACCCTCACTATCAAATGCCATCCTTACTCAGGAATGCAGTACTGAGGCTGGTCTAGAACCCATGGCCTACGTCCACCTCTCTTTCCTCACTCTATCTTCCAGGCCGTAGCAGCCACATCTTGTAGCATTTGCTCTGTGCCAGGCTCTCGATAGTTTCTGCCTTCAGGCTCCAAAAACCCACTTTACAGATGAGGCAGTGAGATACTGGGAGGTAAAGTGACCTGCCCAAGGTCAGCCAGTTGGTGAGTGGCAGAGCTGAGACTGAGGTGGGCTCAATCCAAAGACCAAATGTGTACATTGTCCCAGTTCCTGGCTGGGCTCTGTACCATTTCCTGGGGCAAGGCAGGAAGGGAGGGAGGAACAGGACCGGTACTTGGAGCTACATGCAGGTTTCATCCAGCCCCAAGTCATCCTCATCTGACGAAGGCATTGAGGCCAAGGGAGAGGAAGCAACTCCCCGAAGTCCTTTGGTAATCCCACTAGCAACACCAAGGCCTACCCTTCCCATCTCAGGCAGGTGCCCACCTCCCTCCCAGCCCCCCACACCCCTACTGATGCCCCTCACCTCTGGTCCTCCTCAGGAGTGTTGGCTGACAACAGTGACATGACCATGGACTTGCCTGTCCCTTGGAGGCCCAGGACACCAACCACCAAGACATCAGTCTGATCCAACAGGTACTGTGGGAAGATGTAGGAATGGGGCTCTCGTGAATCTATCAGTTGCTCGGGTGGGAATGAGATGAGGGGTCCCAGATTTCTGTGGCCTGCCCATCTGTCTTGTCAGATACAAAAAATATTCTTGCTCTCAATTGGGTACAGGACCTGTGTGTGTGTGTCTGTGTGCGCACTGACAAGGTATACAGAATGTTCTGGACACAAAGAACAGTATTTGTAAGAGTTCCAAAATCAAAAAGAGCCTGGCATGGTCAAGAAGCTAACAGGAAGTCAATGCAATTGGAACAAGGTGGGGAAAGGGGAAGTTTGGCCTTAGGGGAGAAAAGAGAGGCACAGGAATGAAGGGACAGGTTGAAGACATGGCTTGGTAACAGAGGGCTGCTGGAAATGACTCCTGGGAGGCTTTCTGCTTCAGGCAGGTTGGAAAAACCTGGAAAAGCATGAGAAAGGGAGCAGTGTGCAGGAAGGGGACATCAGTCCATCTGGCTTTTTTCTGTGGGATTTGAGTTCTGGAAATCACTGAGACCTTCACCTCCGGCCACCAGCTCTGCTGACTTTTACCACTAGGGGGCATAAGAGACATTCCTCAAGGAGAACGGATACAGCGGGTCCTTGAAAAAAAGGTAGAATTTGTAGGTTCTCTGCAGGTCTGTGTGGGTTTTCTCTGGCGACTCGTTTCTTCCAACCCAGAGATGTGCATGTGAGGTCAACTGGCGTGTCTACATTGTCCCAGTCCGAGAGAGTGGGCCTGTGATGGAAGGGTGTCCTGTCCCGGGTGGTTCCCACCTTGACCCTGAGCTTCAGGAATGGACTTCAGGCAGCTGTCACCCTGAACTAAGTGGGTTGGAAAATAATTATCTGACTTGTTTTAATATTTCTTAAATATATGTATAGCTCACATTTGTTTCAATGTTTAATATTAGGAGTGTTTTGGGTCTTTATTTAGAAGTTTGGTGATGTCTTTGTAACCAGAAATATGGTGTAGGAACCTAACTCTTATTTATATCAATTAGCCAATAGGAAAACTGGTTTCATTGTATGTTGTTTCGATTGCAGTTGCAGTTTCCAAGAACCTATCGATGACCTTAAGTGAGGACTTATACAGTACTGTATGTTTTCAAGTGTGGCTGCTCCTTAGTAGCACCTGGAGAGCTTTAAAAAAAAAAAAAAGATGCTAATCCGCGGCCTAACTCTGGATACATTAAAAAGGAATATCTAGGGCTAGCCCTGTTCAGTATGATACACACTGACCGCATGTGGCTATTTAAATCAAAATGAAACACAATCAAAAATCCAATGCCTCAGTTGCACTAGCCAGGTACGGGGATAGCGGCTACCACACAGATGACACAAACACAGATCATCATCACTGCGGAGTTCTACTGGTCTGTGCTGAAGGGACTGGACCCCGGCTCCTTTTTTTTTAAAGCTCCCCAGTTGACGTCAGTGTGAGAGGACAGAGGCAGCAGGGCCAGGTAATAGATGGGCCTGGCATGTTGTCCTAATTAAGTCCAAGCTACTGGGGAGGGATGGGACATACGAGGGAGAATTTGAGTAGGAGTTATCTGACAGGTCTGGGGGGCAGGGGGCAGCAGGAGAGGGGAAACAAAGACTGGGAGGCTGGAGGTAGATATGATAGTCCAGGAATGGGAGGTCTGAACTAGAGCGGGGGGGGGGAGGGGGGGAGAGCTCCGGGGACTGACATTCAAGCCAGTTAACACTGGTAGAGCACAGGTTTCCACCAGTTTGGAAGCGGACTGAAGCAGGATCCAAGAGGCTGCACTGCTGTGGGATGGTGCAGGAGACCCCCATCTAGGTGGTAGTGGGAGTATCTCTTGGCCAATCAGTATCAAAGTAGTTCGGTACTTTACCAACCAGTACCGCTGAGCTAGTGAGGGCTACTAAAATTCGGCCCTGGCTGATGAGAGCTTTCAGCTCCATTCCCTCTCACTGCTGCACTTGCCTGAAAGCTGTCTGGTCTGGTGCTGCCTACCAGAGGCTGGAGATAGGGGTGGAGGAGGTGGGGGTGTGGGACCTGCGGAAGCTCAAACAGGAGGAGACCCGCCTCGTACCTCAATGGCACTGTCACACCAATTCATCTGGTCATCCACCAATTTGATGCTGTGCTTCATGCGTTCCGGGGGCAGTAGCTTGGCCTGGCCCACGACAGCTGGAAACACAAAGCAGGAGACAGACGGTGCAGTGAGGGTCTGTGTGTGTGTGGGGGGCTCCACCTCTCAACCGTTGTCTATTCAGCCCAACTCACGGTCCATGACTGCTGGTGCAGCAGTACCCATGCCCCGGTTCTGGATCTGGTACACAGGCTGTGTGGGTCTCTGCCCCTCCTTCTCCCCCTTGGGTGGCGCAGGGGCTACAGGGGGTGGTGGGGTGGTGCCCTCAGGAGTTGAGGCATTTGTTGTGGCTGTAGGCCCTTTCCCCTCCTCGCGTGGTTTCATGAGGACGATGGGCTTCTCAAGAGGGGCTGGGGCAGGTGGGGCAGCAGGGGCTGTAGGAGGTGGTGGCTGCTTTGACTGAGAGTGAGAAAGTTCCAGTCAGTGAGAGCGATCCATGCCCTAATTGTTCCCAGCCTCCCCTTCTGAAGACTCTTCCCTGCTCACCCGCTCTGCTGGAGGTTTTGAGAGGATGATCGGGGTTTTCTGCATGACCGACGCACTGGTCTCTTCGCTGCCATCCTGTGGTAAGGGAGGGCAGTTACTCAGGAAGGGCGCCCCTGGCCACTGGGAGGCCTTCATGTACTAATCTAAATGCCTTCATGTATTAACTCCCGAGTCCTACCAACAACCCTGAGAGATAGATATTATCATCTCCGCTTTACAAATGAAGAAATTAAGGCACAGAGAGGTTAACTGGCTAGCCCAAGGTCACACAGACAATAAGCAATGGAACCAGAATTTGAACCTAGACAGCGTGGCTCCAAAACCATGCTGTCAACGGCTCTGTTCAGCTCCCTCTGCTAGATGACAAGTCCAGGGCTCGGGCGCTAAACAGATCTTGGTTCAGGTCTGGCCCTGCTTCTGTTTGTGTGAATGTAGATGAGGAACTACCATCAACCTGGACCTGTTTCCTCATCTGGCAAGTGGGGACAGGATATCCTTCCGGACTACGAGTCTGGAAGAAGACACAACTCATAAACTGTCCATGTGGCATCTGCCACATGGCAGGTGCTCACTCTCTGAGAGCTGCTGGTGGTGCCTGTTATCCTGACCCCCTTCGCAGCTCTGCTCTTGCACTGGCCAAGCCCGTGGACTGATTCCCACAGCTTGCCTCCTTCATTCTGACTCATCCCCAATCTGCTTGAGAAGGGGGCGAGACCTGGGCTTGGCTTGAGTCCTGTTCTTTCTCTGGTTCCTTGATTAGCTCAAGAGTCTTGACCCCTCACTGGTCTATTTCTTCACCTGTATATTGAAGAGTCTTATTTAAATGCCGCTCACTCAACTGGTGAAGAACAAACAAAAGGATAGGAGTGCTTTCGGAAGGACAGTTCCTGAAGGAGGAAAGGCTGTGGGCTTCCAGTGGGCCAGGGAAGGAGACAGATGAGAAGGTCCAGGGAGGAGTGGATGACAGCTGAGACTGACGCAATGAGGGTGGAGAAGATGATGGATAGGAGATATACTCAAAAGGCACAATGTGCAGCACTGGTGCCTGAATGGTGTGGGGTTGGGGGAAGGAGGGAGTGTTCAGGATGAGAGCCAGTGGGCTGCCACTGACACTGGGAGGAGAAATGGCAGAAGATGCTGAGGTCAGCAGGGGACATGGAGGGGTGAGGAGTCACTGGCCAGTTAGGAGGCTACCAGGGCTCAGTAGCCAAGTCAGAGGCAATGTTGAGATTTGGGAGTTGCTTGTTCAGGGGCTGAAGGTGTAGGAAGACGGAAACATTTCCTAGGAAGATGCGTGTGGATGGAAGAGTCTGTGTTCTCACTAATGTGCCACCCAAGGGAACAGACAAGCAAGAATAAATTGTTCTTCACGTTTGCAGTTCTATGGCTCAAAAACTAGTACCAATTGTTAACTTCTTCCACCCCCACCAAAGAGCTCTCAGAGGAGGGCAGGGCCCTGGAGGAAGAACCCAGGGGGCAGATCCTGGTGGTAGGTCACCTAAGCACAGGAGAAGAGCAAGGCAGGACCTGGGCCTACACCCAGGCTCTGATTTCCAGTCCAGGATACTCTCTGCAGCAAGCAGATGGTGCTGCAATGAGGCTCAGCTGGATTTGGGTTCAAGTCCTGGCCCCCAGGCTTACTGACTGGGTAAGTCCCTTCCCTACTGAGGCTCCTTTTCCTCAATAGTGAAAATCAGATCTATCACAGATTCTACTCCATGGGGTAGCTGTAAGGGTTTGGGAAGACCCAAAGGATATGAAGCACTTTGCACAGTGCCAGCACATTGCACGCTGCTCAAATAGAAACAGTTCTTGGTATTATCACATAACTCTCTAAAATATGAGCTTATGGCACCTCTCAGCTCAAACTCTCCAATATCACCTTCATTCAGTGAAATCCAAAGTTCTTTCCAAGGCCTGCTAGGTCCTACATGTTCAGGGCCCAGTCACTCTCTGACCTCATCCATCATTTTCCCTCCTTCTTCATCTACTGCGACCATGCTGGCCTCCTGGCTACTCCTTGAACACACCAGACATAGGCCGGGGCCGTTGCATTTGCTATTCTGTCTGTCTAGAATGCTCCTCACTCAGGTTTTGCCATGGCGTCTTCCCTCACCTCAATCACGTCTCTGCTCAAAAGTCACCTCTTCAGAGAGGCCTTCTCTAACTAACCATCTCATCTAAGACAGCCCCCTTTTTATCACTCTCTACCCTCTGACTCCATGAGGGCAGTCGGTTTTGTTCAGATATATCCCCAGCATCTAGAGCAGTGCCTGGCACATGGCAGGTGCTCAATAAATATTTACAGAATGAATAGATATATGAATGCTGCCCATGGGACTAAAAACTCACCCGTCTCTCTCTTTCCCATGGTGCAATGTAGTCCCTCTCCCGACCACCAGGCCCAGAGAGATTCTGGGGGCCACCAGGGCCAGGGTCCTTCCACCGTCGCCGCCTCTCTATCCCATAGAGCCCAGGCTGACTGTGACCAGACTCAGACATGGTCGCCTACAGAGAGAAAGAGGTCAATTCCAGGGTGAAGAGGTTTTCCCCATTCTACATGGTTCATTCCAGGCTGTAAATAAGCACTTTCTTTCTAGAGAGTTCTGCAGCTATGGCAGTGACTGCCAGCTGCTCCTAATATCCGTTCTTCACTTTTTCCAAAAAAACAAACAAGAAGAACAACACAAAACTGTAAGGGGCGACCGGTTAGCTCAGTTGGTTAGAGCGCAGCGTTCATAGCACCAAGATTGCTGGTTCAATCCCCACGTGAGCCGCTGAGGTGTGCCATCCACAAATGGATTGAGGGAGCTACCTGACTTGGATCTAATGGGTTATGGAAAAACACACTGTTGTTCCTCAATTAATAAAAAAGAAATGTAAAAAAGTTTTAAAAAATTAAAAAACAAACAAACCCCAAGTTCTGAGCTGGGAACATGACTATCCAGAATACAATGCTCAGCCTAATTTGCAGTTAGGTGTGCCATGTGACTAAGTTCTGTCTGGCCAAATGGTATGACACTAGAAATGTGTTCTGGCAGCTTTCAGAAGCTTTTTTTCACAGATGCTGGCACACGCCTTTGCCCCTTCCTCCTGGCTGGAAGGAATGTGGGTGTGGAGGCTGGAGCTCAAGCAACCATCCTGAACTGTGAGGCAACTTAATAGAAGGCATGATGGAACAACAGACAAGGTTCAGGGGTCCCTATTAACCTTGAATTGCCTACCTCTGGATGCAATGAGAAACAAATAATTTCTACTTGCAGCCAAAACTATTGCCAACTATAAAATATAATTCATAGGGACTGGATCACATAGATGTGACATTCTCTTTCCCAAAATGCAGCAAGGCATTTTCGTACAAATCAGTAACACGATCTCTAGTGAGACAACTCCTCTTTTGATTACCCATTACTCACATGTGTGGGGGTGGGGCTCCAGCATTCAAGGGCCTGTTTTCATCTGGTGTCCCCCTATATTTCAGTATCTGTTTACCTTCCATTCCTGATGGTTTGCCATCCATTACACTTCAAAGTCTCCCCAGTGTTTAAATTAGTCGATGATGTTATAAAATGTATGGCTACCTACATGACCCACTCTTTACCATTTAAGTATCTGTTTGCAGGTCCCTAGGGAGTTTTCCTAGATGTTTATACATCATTCTAGGGAAGTCTGAGAGCTTAACTCTGTATGCACGCCTATAAGGCCATCTGCTATAGCTCAAGGGTCAAGTTGGCAAACTGCAGCCTCTAGACCAAATTTCGTCTGCCTTGCTTTTGTAAATAAAGTTTTATTGGAACACAGCCATCAAATTACATTGCCTATGGCTGCCGTCTTGATTCAGTGGCGAGTTGAGTAGTTGAGACTGGGACAGTATGGCCTGCATAGTCTAAAAGTTACTCCCTGGCCCTTTACGGAATAAGTTTGCTGACTCTTGCTTAGCTAGCTCTTAAGTGCCTATTAAATCATTCGATGAATCCCCTCCAATCCTACCCCCCAGTACATAGAGACATTAATAGATCCCCGAGAGACTTTCTATAGAAATGACTTATCTGGTTACAGGATGCAGGAGTAATTTTGCTAGCCAGGCTGGGGTTTGTCTAGCACCTCTCTCACAGCTCTGACCCCTTCCCCAGCCACAAACTGGGATGGAGACTGCCTACTGAGACAGAGGAGGACCAGGTCTGTTTACAGATACTTATGGAAATGATTCATTCAGCACTTAAATGACTGTTTACAGTCTCCACTGGAGATTCCCCTCCTTCCTCCCTTGCAATTGGAACTCCCTCCTTCCACCTTTGCAATTAAGTGTCCGTTTACACATTATTCTGAACACCTCACAGGGCTCAAGTGTCTGTTTTCAGGCCTCCATAAGGATTCTGCTCCAGCACTAAGCTGTCTGTTTACATGCCTATAAGGACCCCCTTTCCATGCAAACAAGTGTTTCCATGTTCATCTAGGAACTTCCACAGGTTTTGAGTCTATTTAACAGACCCTATGAGAAGCTCCCTAGAATAAGAGTCCACCTACATGCAATTTAGGGACCCCCAATGTTGTTTTAGGCTCTTTGGGGATTCCACCAAAAAGTACACAGTCTATTTAAGTGTGTATTTATGGGACTCTCATGGTGATGGCCCAGAAACTGAGCCTGATGACACATTTTTTTCTTTTCTTTTTTTTTTTTTTTTTTTTGTGGGGGAGCTCCTCAGTACTTAAGCATCTCTTCACACACCCCTTTCTGGGATCTCCCAGAATCTAAGTGTCTACTTGCAAACTATTTGGGGAGCCTCCCAATTCCTAACTCCGTATTTGTGCCCACCCACATGACGCATCCCCCCACTCAGAACTCAAGTGTTTATTTATACATTTTTCTAAGGACTCTTAAACACGTATTTACAGGCTCCTGTATGGGGGAGGCCTCCCCCAAAACTGATGAGTGTATCTATATATTACACAGGGCCCGTATTTAGGTATCCAGGCCCCGTATGGGGAACCTCACAACTTTAGTTTCTATTTACACAGTATTTTGAGTACCTCCCCAGTATTTAATAGTCTGTTTGCAGGCACTTTCGGGAAGCTATTTCCAGAACATAAGTTTCTCCTGATACGTTATTAGATGGACCTGCGCCGTAATTTATGGCGAGTTTACAGGTCCTCTCTATTAGGGTCTCCCAGAACGGAAGTTCCTATTTACAGATGACCGTCTCCTCCCCACCCCACTCCTGCCAACCCAGTATTTAACGGACTCCTCTTGGCTCTCGACTCAATTCAGCACGACCGTTTAACGGTCGCGCAGGGGGCGGACCCTGAAGCGCGCCCAGCCCCCCGCGGGAGCGCGTGCCTCGCGCGGGCCCCTTACCTAAGGCGGCTGCTGATTGGTTTCTGGGGCGCGACGCGCGCTCTCCGTGACGGGGATGGGGTGGGGTGGAGGCGGGGAAGTTCCACCACCAGCTACCTGCCTGCCAATGGCGTCTGGGGGGGCCAGGAACCCCGAAGAGAGGGAAACCCGGCACCGGGCACTCCGGAGCCGGTCTGGGGACCCCGGAAGCGGCGCCCAGAGAAGGCCCGCCCGCGGGAGGAAGAGGTATCGCGGGGCCAACCTGAGCTCAGGTCCTGCGAGCGCGCACACGCAGCGGAGCATGCGTTGTGGGAGGAGGTTGGCTTCAGCACGCATGCGGATTCCAGCGGGGAGGTGGGAGGGCCCCGCGGCTCCGCCTCAGTGCGCGTGCGCGTCGGTGGGGGCAGGCGTGGGTGTGCACGGAAGACCGAAAGGGCGGTTCTGGAGCTTTCAGGTTCGAGTCCCGCCGCCTCCTCAGTGGTGTGGTCGGGATGCGGTGGGGTTGGGCGGCCGGGAGGCATTTCAATGTCCTGGGCTGAGGGAGTGCTGAGAACTCAGGGATGAATCTGACCTGGCGTGTGCGTTGGGGAAGAGTGTTCCCGGTCTGTGGAGGGAGACAGGGATTCAAACCACTTAGGAAAGGGCGCAGCGGTCCGGTTGAACCGTGAAGGGCGGGCAAGGGCACGCTAGGCAGAGGGAGAACCCGGGAGAAATAATCAGACTGGCTTGATCTCAGATTCCCCCGAGGTGGGAGGGGAGGCAGCAGGAATGGTGAGGTTGGACCCTAAAGGGCTCTAGTATCAGGCTTTATCCTGAAGATGTGAGAGACGCGGATTGGTGGGATCAGGACCACATAGTAAATCCTCGGGGGCCGCGGTGGAGGGGGAATCCAATCAAGGGTCGAAAATTCAAACGCCTGCGGGCGGAGCCCTGTGCCCGCTTGTGAGCGCGGCCTGCCGAAAGCGCATGCGCAGCCCGAAGGGCTCAGGACTTAAGGCCTGTTGTTACCAAAGGGAATGAAAGATGGCTCAAGAGAAAAGTTATCTGATATTTTCATAGATGTATAGGTGCATGGGAGAATATACCATTTTTCATTTAAAATGTTTTTAAAAATATTTGAACAGAGAATACATACATGTACATTCTGACAAAATTCAAGATGCTAATGGGGTACACAATAAAAACAAGTCTACTTTGGTTTCTGTATTCCATTCCTAAAGCACCAGTTCCCAGTTTCCTTCTGGAACCGCTGTTATAGCAAAGCACTATAGTTAAGAGCTTGAGCCTGAAACCAATGGCCAAAGGAGTCTGCTCAGCCAATAGACCCACAGAGGAGTTGGGTCACAGAATAAGCGTTCATCATCAGAGCACCGGTGGTCCGAGTAGGCAGCAGATTAACACCTCCAAAAACTGCCTTAACTTTCTCTGTCCGGCTTGGGGCATTCCTCCAGAAGCTATATGACAGTTCCAGGGGTCTGCATGGAGCCTTACTTCCGGCAACGTAGCTCTCCAATGGTCATCCGTCCAGCAAAAATGTTGGGAGTGGGCCGGCTGAGTGGCGTGTTGGTTATGAGCTGGCTTGGGACACCAGCAGCCCCGGTTTGGATCCCACATATGAGGGCCAGTGACACTGCCCTCTACAGCTAAAATGCTGAACAACAACTCGACCTGGAGCTCGGATGCGTGAGTCCCTGCTACAATGTAGGCTGCAGCCCCTGCTCCAGTGGGGTGCCATAGGCTACAGTGAGCGGCCGGCAGCTGGAGTGAGCTGCCAATAGTCACCGTGAACGGCCGTCCAGAGGCCAGCGACCAATCTGCCTCACCCGGGAAGAGCGCAGTGATAATACCAACATGGGCCAGTGAAGCACTACTAGACTGAACAAAAGGTCAGCAACTTGTCTGTTCTCCTCCCCCAATTCCCCAATAAAATTCTTAAAAAAAAAAAAAATGATGGGAGTAGCCTGGTAGACCATTGAGATTGTGATCAATAAGCCTAAATCATGAGTTTCAGGGTAACTTTCTAAAACAGGGAACTGGGTGGGACAAGGGACGTTCCGAGCTCAAGCTAAGGTAGGTCAAGGAAAGGTGAAGCTGCCGACTCAGCGAAACCTCTACTATGGGGATGCCAACCGGGCCCTGTAAGGTGCTGACCTTGGCCAAGTTCCTTAACCTTCTGCCTCTATCTTCCCATTTGTAAAATGGAGGTGATGGCACCTTGTGATGTAAGTGGCAGGGTTAAATGGGTGAAATTGCCCAGAACAGTGCCTGGTGCATAGTAGCACTATATGTTGTCCTTATTTTGTGATTTACAATAATAATGATAGTGATTGATTCTGAGCCTCCCCATCCCCTACGAAGCCTCATCCCTGCTGCCATTTTCTCAGCAGTAGTGCCAGGTGGAACCATTTCTCTAGGTTGCCACAGACTGGGTGAAAACACCCTTCACACAGACTGAGTTGAGAGCCCTATTGTTTGTGGATTCTCCAGAAGATTGTGGATGTTAAGGGGAGATACACATGGCAGGCCATCTTTGTATTATGTCTGTTAGTGCCCGTTTTTTGCATCTTCATTTCAGGTCATGTCTGTTTTTCTTATCTGAATTTCTCAACCCCAGCTTACTCTGTATGCCACTTTCACATGTGGGCAACTGTCAAGAGGTAGAAATGACTAAAAAGGGAGAATAAGAAGCCTGGCATTGACTATGGGCCCACTGTGTACCAGGCTCTGTTTTATATACATCACTACAAACGTCCCCGCTCCCTGTTTAACAGATGTAGAAAATGAGTCTGAAAGAGAAGGCCCTTACTGGAGACCCCATAGCCAGGATGCAGCAGGGCATGGATTCAAACCCCAGCCAGTCTCGCCCCAGGGCAAGCCCACGTTTTTTTCACTGGCACTGGGCAGCCTGCCCAGTGATGAATCAGTCAAGCACCCAGGGGGTGCTGATATTCTTAACTTCTGCTCTTACAAACATTGGCTACAATTAATATCCTTGTACATCTGATTGCATGGTAGTAGTATTAGTAGAATATCTTGTTTGAAGTAGAATTGCTAGGTGAAAGTATACATGCATTGAGAGCCATTACCAAATGATCTATCCATCTCTTAATTCATTTCTCTGTTCATTTCACTTATATGAATGAATTATGGAACTCGAGTCATCCACCAGGTGTGGCTGTAGGTAGGTGATCCTATAGTGAATAGACCACAGCACCTGCCTTCTGGCAGCAGACATTCTAGTGGGGTAAATGATGTCGGGTAAAAGAGCCTTGGAAGAAAAAAATCAGGATAAGGGAATTGAGAGTGAGAGGTGATCAGAGAAGGCTGCTCTGAGAAGGTGACATTGGAGTAGAGGTCTCAAAGAAGAGCCATATGAAGAGGTTGAAGAACAGGAAGTGGAAAGATCCCCAAGGAGGTTTAGTGGGCCTAGGGCCTGGCTGTTGAAGGATTGTCATGGCGAACAGAGTAGCTGGAGCAGAGCTAGTGGAAGAGAGGTCGGATTATTTAGGGATGGAGATAGAAGAGCTAGGCTACATGGGATCTTCAGTCCACAGTAAGGGCTTTGGAATTAACTTCCAAGTATAACAGGAAGCTGTGAGCAAAGACCAGCATGTTGTGATGTATGTTTTATAAAGATTTCTCTGGTTTTATAAAGATTAATAACAGTGGTTGCTTGTGAAGGTGAGCATTACAGATGTGGATCAGAGCTGTGAAGACTTGTTAAGACATGTTTTTGATTTTGGGACTGTTATCATTGCACACAAAAAAGTTAAATGAAAACAATGCAGGTTGCTGTGAGGAGAATGGCCTGCAGCTGGGCAGGGGCGGAAACAGATGAGGAAGCTGATGTTCCTGCCTGGGCGAGAGATGAGGTGACTCAGGAAAAGGGTTGTGTGAGAGGAAGCATGAATCAGGGATGACTTAGAAGTTATCCTAAAGGTTATGGAACTGACAAACTTCATGAAAAGCGATGCTTTTTAACAAGATGGGGAGAAGTAGCCTTGATGAGAAATTAATAAGCTTTCAACTTCTTAACTTCGAGATGCACATTGGACATCAAGTAAGTGGTCACAGTTAGGATGAGAAGCCAGGGTTTGTAGATAAGAATTTTTACTGATTTTAAAAAATCACACACAAAGTGTTAATGGTATAAAGAATTTGGGCCAGCCGAGTGGCGCAGTGGTTAAGCGCTGGCTTGGGAAGCTAGCGGCCCCGGTTCAGTCCCACATATGACGGCCAGTGACACTGCCCTCAAAAAAAAAAAAAAAAAAAAAAAAGAATTCCCAGGGGCCCGCCAAGTGGCTCAGTTGGTTAAGAGCTCGCTCCAGAGTGCGAGCTGAGCTCTGAGCAACAGCAGTTCGATAGCCAGACCCAGCTGAGCTGTCCCTGAGCTGCCAACAGGTGACAGGATGGCTCAGCTAAAATATATATATATTCCCTTATACCCATCACCCAGTATTGACAGTCTTCTACATTTTACTTGTCTTGTTTCATCTATTTTCCCTTCTTACATCAAAGCACACTTTTTCCTGCAGTTTCTTTTTTTTTTTTTAAGCAAATCTCAGATATCCTGTCGTTTTATCAATAACTATAGAAGTATGCTAAGTTTTGGAACTGTTAATATATAGATATTTAAAGCCCTGAGTTTTGCTGAAACCATCCAGGCTGAGGGGAGAGAGAGACCAGGCCTTGGGGCCCCCCCACATTTGGCCCAGGGAAAGGACCAGCATCCTAGATAGTTGCTGAGAGGAAGCAGGAACATCAAGAGAGGTGATGACCTGTTGCCAAGACAGCAAAGGGTTCCAAAGAGAAGGTGCTTGACTAGGGAGCAGAGATATGAGGCAGTGGCTAGAGGTGGATGTGGGGTCCACCATGAAAAAAACATGACTTTTATCCCCAGTGTAACTATGTAATTGAAACTTCTCAACAGCATACAGATTTTATAAGGATAAGTTTGTAAGTACTTTTTTTCATTTTTTTTTTTTTTTGGTGAGGTGTAACGTAAATGTAGTAAAGTGCATAAAGAACACAGATCTTAAGGGTACAGGTCAATGAATTCTTTGTAAATATATATAATCATGTAACCACTAACCAGGTCAACACTTCCAAACACCCAGAAATTTCCCTTGTGCCGTTTCCCTGTCAATTCCCCCCATTCTAGAAGCAACCACTGATCTGATTGTGGTCATTATATTAGTTGTGCCTGCTCTTGACCTTTATAGAAATGAAATCTTAATAGCAGGTCTGCCTGTGTCTGGCTTCCTTAGCACTTGATGTCTGTGAAAGTCTTCCATGTTGTTGCATGTAACAGGATTTTGCTCTATAAGAACTTCTTAAGGATTTCCTACTGGTTATTTTTCATGGTGGTTATTTTGCAATATCTAAAAGACTGAATTTCAATTCCAGGTATTTTGCAATTTGATGAATATATAGTGAACTATAAGGATAATGGCTCTAAAGTGCTTGAAGTTCCAGTGGAATGGTTTTAAGATGGAAGAAATCACAGCATGTTTGTATGCTGATGGGCATGATAGAGAGTGGAGGAGACTTGGGAACCAGGTCCTCAAGGAGGTGAGAGGGGGTACAGACAGGGTAAAAATGGAGAGAGGGGTTAGAATTGAACTGAAGAAGGGCCAGCTCATCCTGGTAAAAGAAAGGAGAGTCAGGGCCGGCCGAGTGGCGCGGTGGTTAAGCGCTGGCTTGGGAAGCCAGTGGCCCCAGTTCGGTCCCACATATGAGGGCCAGTGACACTGCCCTCAAAAAAAAACAACAAAAAAAAACAAAAAAAAAAGAAAGGAGAGTCTTATCATTTAACATTCCCTCCAAATTGTAAAAACCACTCCCCTGGTTTTTATATGTTGGCAGCTATTCCACACAGCATCAAAGCTCAAAACAGGTCCTTGGACTGCCAGTCTGGTGTTGACGTACATAATACGGCTTCCTTTATGGACCTTAATAAAGAACTGGACAAATACTGGAGATGTTTGTTCTAGGTGGGTAGGGCAAGAGGGAGAGGAAAGTGGTGGGCAGTTAAGACAAAGAATGTTTGAAAGGAGGAGGAGCCCCAGGGCAGGAGAGTTATGATACCGTGATTTATAATAAATATATATTTGGTCTTCGTCCAGTTTCTGTTACAGAACTCTTAAAACCCTTGGAATTTTCTGTGATGAGAGGGGTAAATGTATCTTTTGTTATGCAGATGGAAGTGACTTGGAAAGCACCCACGTAAGGATGGGTGCTGATTTGCCAGGGGACCTAACCATACCATTACAGGGTTGGAATTTTTTGCTCCCCTCTACCTCTGAGAAGGGGAGAGGGACTGGAGGTTGAGTCAATTGCTGGCCATTGATTTAACCAACTGTGACTAATGAAGCCTACATCAAAAACCCAAAAGTAGGGGATTCAGAGAACTTCCAGATTTGATGACCATGTGGAGAGCAGGGAGAGTGGCACAGTCAGAGCACAGAAGCTCTGTGCCCTTTCCCCACACCTTGCCCTTTGTATCTCTTCCATCTGGCTATTCCTATTTATATCCTTTTATAAGAAATCAGTGACCTAGTAAGTTAAATGTTTCTTTGAGTTTCTTTGAGCCATTCTAGCAAATTGATAGAACCTGAGGGAGGGGGCTATGGAAACCTGATCTATAGCAAGTCAGAAGTGTAAGAGTGAAATTCAGGGAATCAATAACGCAGTTAGGCTTCGCTAGTTTGCAGTTTAACTCACTGCAAACCTTGCTATTTAGCCACCTGTAATTAGACTTAGTTTGTTCGCAGTTTGATCCACCCTGATATTCATTTGTTTTCTCTTTGTTTCTCCCTTCACTGATTAACTGAAGAACTCGGTTTGTTCCCTTTCTCAAGTAAACCCATACCTCGTTAATTAACAACATCCTAACCTGGGAAAGAGCAGTTTCTTAATCCTCAGGCTCCCACACACTGGAATCCAATTTACAACTTCTTGCAGTTTTTATTGGTGATGCATTAAAGTCCCAGGCCGCCATGGCCAAGTCCGAGTCCAGAGTCCAGAGATAACATTATCTTCAAACAAACCAGACCCCAGGAAGGATGTCAGCCCTCAAAACTGCCTGACTGACTCCCCTTTTCTATATAGAAAAAGCTAACCTGAAGTTAGGTGCAGCTGCCCACTCTCAGACTCTTGACTCTATCCTAGCGACACCCACCCCAACCCTCACTTATCCCCCACTCCCACCCCCGCCATGTTTCTCTTACTACCTCGGGCAGTCGTCATCTTTGGATACTGTCATGGGCATTCTCTCTCTCTCTGCCCTAACTTTAATAAAAACTTCCTTTATAAGGCCGGCTGAGTGGCGTATTAGTTAAGAGTTGGCTTCGGATGCCAGCTCTGAGCTGCAGACCCCTGCTCGGATCTTATATGAGGGTCAGTGACGCTCTGCCCTCTACAGCTAAGATGGTGAACAACAGCTTGACCTGGAGCTGGGCTGCTGTGAGTCCCTGGGACGGCATGGGCTGCAGTGGGGCTGGCAGGCAGACAGTGTGAGCTTTGGTGAATTACCCTGAGCCACTGTGAGCTGCCATCCAGTGGCCGGCGAGCGACTGCCTCACCCAGGAAAAGCACAATGGTATACCAACATGGATCAGTGAAGAGACGTCCTCCACACTAGACTGAAGAACAAAAGGACAGCAACTTGTCTGTTCCTCTTCCCGAATTCCCCAACGCTGTTCCCCTCCCCCAATTCCCCAATAAAATCTTTAAAAAAAAATTCATTGAAACTCCATTTAAAATTTGTGTACTTTATATAAAATGGATCTTACATAATAAAAGGAAAAATGAGGGGTGGCCGGGTGGCTCAGTTGGTTAGAGCGTGAGTTCTGAGCAACAAGGTTGCCGATTTGACTCCCGCATGGGATGTTGGGCTGCATCCCCCGCAACTAAGATTGAACACGGCACCTTAAACTGAGCTGCCGATGGGTGGCCGGATGGCTCAGTTGTTTAGAGCACATGCTCTTAACAACAAGGTTGCTGGTTCGACTTCTGCATGGGAGATTGGGCTGCGCCCCCCACAACTAGATTGAAAACAGTGACTGGACTTGGAGCTGAGCTGCGCCTTCTACAACTAAGATTGAAGGACAACAACTTGACTTGGAGCTGATGGGCCTTGGGAAAAACACACTGTTCCCCAATAAAGTTAAAAAATAAAAGGAGGGGGGCCGGCCAAGTGGCGCGGTGGTTAAGCGCCGGCTTGGGAAGCCAGTGGCCCCGGTTCGGGTCCCACATATGAGGGCCAGTGACACTGCCCTCAAAAAAAATAAAAATTAAATAAATAAAAATAAATAAAAGGAAAAATGAACTAGGCTTCAGAAGGGTAGGTGGGGGCCATGAAAGGGTTTTGAGCAATGGCAAAGGCAGGGTCCAGTCAGGCCTGGGTTGTATTATTGATAGAAAGGCCCTGGGCGCTGGGGGGGCTGCATGGAGGGAGAGAGACCAGAGCTTGGAGACCACCTGAGCTCCAGGATGGCTCTCTAATCCTGGTAAACCTCTCTCTGGACCCATGTTTCTTCCACCCCATCCTCTCATGGGAGTGCAGGCAAAACAAGTGGGAGAGGGAAGTGGCCCAAAGTCACCGTGACACTGAGCCTCTGGAGGACAGAGCTCTCTTCCTCGTGCCTGTAGCCCCAGCCGCTGGCACAGGGCCTTCAGGAAGTATGGGTAAAAGGGAGTGAAGAAACCCAGAGGCAGTGTGTCAGGACCTGCACCCACAGAGGAGAATGGGGGGAGCTGAGCGGATGGGGGGCAGACCTGAGATCATTCAGAACAGGAATCTCTCATGTGTTCTCTTAGTTTCTTAGTCAAAAGCCCCTTCTTTTTTCTTTTTTTTCATAAAGATTTTATTGGGGAATCAGGGAAGGGGAACAGCCAAGTTGTTGTCCTTCAATCTTAGTTGTGGAGGGCACAGCAAGCTCAGCTCCAAGTCCAGTTGCAGCGCTCAGCTCAAGGTACCATGTTCAATTAGTTGTGGGTGGGCGTAGCCACCATCCCATGCCGGAGTCGAACTGGCAGCCTTGTTAAGAGCGAGCACTAGGGCCGGCCGAGTGGCGTGGTGGTTAAGCGCTGGCCTGGGAAGCCAGCGGCCCCGGTTCGGTCCCACATATGAGGGCCAGTGACACTGCCCTCAAAAACAACAACAACAACAACAACAACAAAAAAAAAAAGAGCGAGCACTATATCCCCTGAGCCACCTGGGTGACAGCTCAGCTCGAGGCACCAAGTTCAATGTTTAGCTGCAGGCAGGCGTAGCCCACCATCTCTAACAGGCAACCTTGTCGTTAGGAGCACGTGCTCTCACCAGCTGAGCCATCCTGCCACCTGTTGGCAGCTCAGCTTGGGTGCAGGTCACTGGCCCATGAGGGAATCAAACCCCGGCGACCCTGTTGCTCAGAGCTCCCACTCTTTTTTTTTTTTTTTTTTTAGGGCAGTGTCACTGGCCCTCATCTGTGGGACCCGAACTGGGGCCACTGGCTTCCCAAACCAGCGCTTAACCACTGCACCACTCGGCCGGCCCACAGAGTTCCTACTCTTGAGCAAGCTATTCACCAACTGAATCACGCGGCCATCCCCAAAAGCCCCTTCTAACCAGTTCCTACCTTGTCTTAGTGGAAACCAACCTGTAGTAGAAAGTGAGGGGCTTAGGGCCACTCCAGGTATTCAGTGTGTTCATTCAGTGACACTTCCTGAGGCCCTGCAAGTGACGTTGAGGACACAGTAGTGAACAAAAATGAAAACATGGTGTGATAATCTCCAAGTGTCTGAATAGGCCAGTTAGCTAAGTGCTGAGGCTATGGAGAAAAATCCCAGCTCCTTTACCTGTTTGCTGTGGGTTTGGGCAAGTTCCTTAATCTCACTGTAGCTCAGTTTCCTTATCTGTAAAATGGGACCAACAGGAGCCACTTTGCCTTCTTTTGTAGAGATTTTGTGAGATCATCTATACAAAGAGCTTAATTATTGGCCCAATAAATATTATTGCGATAGAGACGGGTTCGTGGAGCTGTGGGAGCTTCACAGAGGGCTTCCTGGAGGAGGGGACATTAAACCTAAGCCTAAAGGAAGAGTAGGAAGGAGGGGGTGGGATGAGGAAAGAGGGTCCTGGAGCAAAGAGTTTGGCAGGGGACCTGGTGACACTTGGAGGAGGGTTTCCTGCAGGGCGAGGCTGTTGGAGATGTCTTCAGAGGTGTTGTCTAGTTCCTGTTTCCTTTACTCCCCAGGTGGGTTGGCGGCCAGAGGAAGGACATTCTGGCAGTGGGCAGGGCAGGCCCCAGTTTAGCAGGGCTGAGGGGTGAGGCTGGCTGTGGAAATCCAAAGATAGCTTAGCAGAGGAGGATGACTCGCAGCCTGGGCTTCCCTGCAAATGGAGGGAAGCGAGGATGAATCAGCTTCTCAAAGTGGAATGAAGCCACTATGGGAAGTGAGATCTGGATTCCAACCCCAAGGCCACTCTGCCTCCGACTCACCTGTGATGGGGCACAGAGGGAGGGCTCAGCAGAGGGACAGGCTGGGTGTGAACCTGGGTCCTGCAGCCTGGGTTCCCAGTTCCCATGCCTGGCTCCACTATTTTTTTATTTTTTTATTTTTTAAAGATTTTCTTGGGGAAGAGAAGTGTTGGGGAATTGGAGAAGGGGAACATTGTGTTTTTCCAGGACCTATCAGCTCCAAGTCAAGTTGTTGTCCTTCAATCTTAGTTGTGGAGGGAGCAAGCTCAGCTCCAAGTCCAGTCGCCACTTTCAATCTAGTTGTGGATGGGCGCAGCCCACTATCCCATGCAGGATTCAAACTGGCAGCTTTGTTGTTAAGAGCATGTGCTCTCACCAACTGAGCCATCTGGCTTCCTGTTGGCAGTGCCTCAGCAGCTCAGCTCAGCTCAGGCACATCTCAGCTCGGGCCCATGTGGGAATCGAACCGGTGACCCTGTTGCTCAGGGCTCACGTTCTAACCAACTAATTGCGCCACCTGGCAGGCCTGGCTCTTCTTGAAACCTCAGTTTCTATATCTATACAGTGGGGTAGGGTGGGGTGAGCGAGTGCTTATGGTGATTTGTAAAAAGGGAGCACAGAGCTGGGTGTACAGTAGGACTTCTGGGAGTGTCAGTCCCCTCTCCCTTTCTGGTCTGAGTCCTAGCAGATATGAAAGGATGGTTCAGGCAAGGTTCCTGCTAGTCTCCTGGTGGGTGGGTGGGTTGTCATCTAGGTTCTGATGTGATGAGTATAAAGGGAAAAAGCAGCAGGAAAAATAAAAAGGGCAGCTACACATTGTGTCTGAAAATCAATATCAATAATGATTTTCTCGTGTATTGCTTCTTACTGAGTGCCCGACCCTCTGTGCCACTCCATTTTAATTTTCACAGCAATTCCAAGGGGAGGTGGCCCATTTTATAGGTGAGATAAAATGTTTAGAGGTGAAGCCACTAGCCCCAAATCACAAAGCCAATGGATGGCAGAGCCAGGATCTGCCTGAATTCGAAGCCCTTGCTCAGATCTGGGGTGTTGTTGAGGACTCCCCAGCCTGCAGACCGGGGAGGGCACTTAAGGGAGGCCTGTGTTTTATAGATAGGGAAACTAAGGCTCAGACAGGGCAGGGTAAGGGCCTTCCACTGGACGACCTACCTGGTTGGAGTGTGGATATGTTTAGAAGAAACAGCAACTTCTGTCTTTATTTAACATTTATTACAAAGTACAGCAGAGACTGGTTAGCGGCGCCACCCCCTCCGTCCCCTCCCTGCCCCCCACCTCCCCAGGATGCTCTCTGCAACTCTGGAAACATGCTCTTGCTCTCCCACCAGGCGGCGCCGCCTTCTGCCTCGTCCCAGCTTCAAGCCTGGTTCCTTCAGCTCTACCGTCCAGCGGTAACTGAGGCACCCGGGATCTGGACCTCTGGGCTCCCATTCCCCTCCTCCTCTGGGCCCTAGCTGTCCCAGCCCCCAGGAACCTCCACTTCTAACTGAAAGGTGGAGGTCATCTATAGCAGCACAATGAGGATGTTTTTGTTGAGGGTATGTGGGGTAGTGGTGATCATTTTCCTATTTGGAGTCTTAGGGGTAGGCCACGGCCTCCCTCCTTCAGCTAGTGTTCCTTCCAGCAGCCTCAGCAAGTCAACCCACCCCAAGGTGGGGCCCCCTTGGGTCCTTGCACTTGAGGTGCTTTCTTCATGGGGCTGGGTCAGGAATAGCAGGGAGAATGTCCTTGACCGCAATCCTGGGAAAAGTAGCCTGGTTCTTCCTCCGTGGGTCCTGGGGAGACAAACAGAGTTGGATAGACCGGCAGGCCAGAAACCAGAGGAGGAGAGAAAGCTGGTATACTGAAGTGGAAACAGAGACCAGTGGACAGGAGAAAGGAAGAGCCTGGGTGTACCCGGCACCAAGAGATGGGGGGAGCTGGACATTTGGGCAGAACCAGAGAATGTGCCCAGAGGCAGAGACCCAGCAAAGAAAGAGGGAGAGGGTATTGAGGGTCAGCAAAGGGGAAAAGAAATGTCTCCTTCCTTCACTGCCTGGCCAGCCCCGAACTTAGGGTCCTTTCCCACAGACACAGCCAGAGCAGAGAGGAAAAGGTGACCTTGTCTCCAAGCCATCCCCAACTCCCTTCGCCATAGGGGTGCTGGCCACCGGCACCTTTCCTCCAGAATGCTTTCCTGCCCAAGTCCCAGCCTCCTCACCAGCTATGTGGCCTCCTGGCTGGATTCTGGAAGCTTCTGTGGCCCCAGGGTAGTGCTAAGCAGCTCGGTCAAAGTGTCCAGCTTCCCTGCCAGTGCGTCAATCCGCTTCTCCAGAGCCTGGTGTGAGCTGCTCAGACCCAATTGCAAGTCACACAGTATCATGTGCATCTGGACAGAGAAAGGGTGGGAGGTATTGGGGCTGGGGTACACCCTCCCTATTCTGTGGAGTAAGGCAACGGAACCAGCATTCTAAATCCTTACAGGCCCTCCATAATTACTATTATCCTCGGTAGTAAGTCATCACTTATTGACCTCCTATCACAACTGTTACTTGGCCAGGAGCTTTTCACGTATGGTATAAAATCCTAAACGCAGCGGGGAGTGAGAATCCTATTTGTCATTTTATGGCTGAGGAAACTGACACTCCCAAGCCAGCAACTGGAATGGGTCGGCACACTGCGGCTCGCGAGCCACATGTGGCTCCTTGGGTACATTCCGTCACAAAAGTTTGCCAACTGGAAGAGCCAATCCTGTCCCTCACAACAATTTAAAAATTTTTTGAGAGCCATAAATATATTTTTACATAATCACCAGTATGTGAATAATATCCTTTAAAAATCTTATAAATGAGGGCCAGCCGAGTGGCGCGGTGGTTAAGAGCTGGCTTGGGACGCCAGCAGCCCCGGTTCGGATCCCACATATGAGGGCCAGTGACACTGCCCTCTAAAAAAAAAAATCTTATAAATGAAACTATGATAATTTTATTTTCATTTTCAATTTTACTTCATGAGCCACAGTTTGCTGACCCTTGGAAGCTCTTCCATCTCAAGTTTGCCGACCCCTGACCAAGAACAGGGCCTAGGACATAGTAGGTGCTCACTAAATATTTGTAGAATAGAATGCCTGACTTCGAAATCCACATAGCCTTTTCACTGCCTTCTCAAACCAGGATTCACAGCTTCATCCATGAGTGTGTGAACTTTCTAGAAGAATTCTATTCTGTGTTTTTGGATCGATAATCTTTGGAAATGATCACCTGCCAATTCTGGCAAATCCAGGCCACCACATCCTCATGGAGACCTGCCATGCAGGGTAGGGGCCTGTATTTGTCACTGTGTTTACTGTGGCATCAGTGTCTATGGCCACTGTTTGAATTGTCGCAGACTAATGAAAAGCCACTGGATAAGCAAAAGACGCTGTGAGTCAAGCCAAGGGGAGTGATATCACCATCCCTAAGCACTGGTGGAATCAAGGGGTCTCAGCAGGAGGTGGGCTAGCTGGGCTGCTTGGCCAGGCAGGTGACTGTCCCCTCTTCACAACAGCAGCAGAGATTTTTACTGAAACAATGTCACCCTCTACCGTGTCACTTGTTAATTTGCATTTTATTGGTTTTCCATGTTTGAACTTGGTTTGTAAATTTGCTTTGGTTTTATTATTGTATAAGAGTCGGAGTTGGAAGGAATTTTATATCCGTCCACATGTAAGTAACTTGACAATAAATAATTTAAAACCAAACACTGGCATTATTTCTGCAGTTTCTTTTTTTTTTTTTCAGTTTAAAAGAGATCTCTCTATACCTTATGTGAGCTTAAGAAAGTCTGTACTGCATCATTCATTCATTCATTCAACCACAAACCTTTATTGAGTGCAGGTGTGTGCCGGCTCTGGCCAGGGTTCCCTATTCCAGGGCCAGATTTCCCGGCCCCGACCTCCCTCTTCTCCCAGACTCGCTCCCTCCGGATCCCTGTACCTTGGAGATGTCCACCATGGAATTCACTTGTTCCCGGAGCTTTCGGTGTTTCAGCCGCACCTGGCGGAACCTGTGGGAAGAAGTAGGGGTCAGTTTTCATGTAAGCCTTGTCCCCAGATGTGGCCCTAACTCAGGGGAGTGATAGGGGAGGAGAGAACCACATATACACAGTATAAAGAGGAAAAGTTCCAAGGGAGCTGAAGGGGGGGCGAGGGGCAGGGGCTGCACCCATGGGTCCACCTCCCTGGTAGAGACCCAGGTATCCAGACCCACACAGACACACTCAGACATGCAGAATCAGCTGTCACAGACAGTCACTGTGAGGTCCAGGCAGACATCTATTCAGTCACACATAGGTGTGCATGTGTGTACACACACGTATGCCATGCAGAGAGGGGATGTGGACATGGGTGTGCATGTGTACACGCGCACACACACACGCGCGCACACACACACACACACACCGGCCCTCACGTGTTGATGGCGGCCAGCAGCTTGCGCTGGTGCCTGCGGGCAGCTCTAGAGTCCTTCCTGCGAGTATGTTTGTAGAACATCCAGGCCTCTTGAAGCACTTTGGCAGCTGACTCCTTCATCTGGGGGTGGATGGCACAGTGTCAGTGCAGCTAGACCCCTAGATTCTGGGAAGCGGGGGTTGGGGGCTGGACTCCTGGGTCTGAGGGAGGGGGGGCTGGGTCCTGGACTCCTGGGTCTGAGGGAGGAGGGGCTGGGGGCCTGGGCTCCTGGGTCTGAGGGAGGGGGGGCTGGGGGCCTGGACTCCTGGGTCTGAGGGAGGAGGAGCTGGGGGCCTGGGCTCCTGGGTCTGAGGGAGGGGGTGCTGGGGGCCTGGGCTCCTGGGTCTGAGGGATTGGGGGCTGGGGGCCTGGACTCCTGGGTCTGAGGGAGGAGGGGCTGGGGGCCTGGACTCCTGGGTCTGAGGGAGGAGGGGCTGGGGGCCTGGACTCCTGGGTCTGAGGGAGGAGGGGCTGGGGGCCTGGACCCCTGGGTCTGAGGGAGGAGGGGCTGAGAGCCTGGACTCCTGGGACTGAGGCAGGAGGGTTTGGGGTCAGTCGTCACCTCTTTGGCATAATGGATGTCCATCATGAAGTTGTGCACGTGCTTCTCTGCCTTGTTAAACTCCAGCTTCCGGGCCACCACGGCCACCAGCAGAGCTGTGCAGCAGACCCCCTGTGGACACAGCAGGCACTATGACCCAAGGGCTGTGGGGCTCTGTAGGTCAATCCTGTGTCAACAATTCTTTCCTTGAACCCTCCTAAGAGCCACAGAAAGCAGGCACAACCACCACTGGTTGATAGACAAGCAAATAAGCTCAGAGAGAACCAAGATCCCGGAGCTCTAAGGGGTAGAGCTAAGAAATCGTGTGTTTGAGACCAAATCTTGTGCATAGTATTTACACCATCAGTGTTCTCTTTCTTTAAGGGTATGATTGGGGGAGGGGAGAAGGGCTGGTTCTGGGTAAGAGGCAGACCTCGGGCTCCTGATAAGGACCCCTTCCCATTGCTCACACCCAGGTGGCCATGAGGTAACCGAGGGTGTCCCTCACCTCCACGGCTTCTGCCCAGCTCTGGCCCCATCCTCTTCCTCCTGGACCATCTCTAGCCTCCCAAGCTCCCTGCCCCAATCTCAGGGAGATCTAACCCTCTAACCCCAGTTGTCCCACAGCCCCAGATGTCTTAGCCCAACTTTCAAGGCCTTCCCAGGTCTAGGCCTCCCTCCTCTGCCCAGCTTCCTTCCCAGACAGCTCAGCCCCAGCCTCCATCTGCCCCACCCGCCCAAGCACCTGGGTCCAAACACTCATTCTCCCAATGCCTTTTATCCTCCGAGGCCCCATCACACCCCAACTGCTCTGAGGCACCTGCTCAGTCTTCCTTGAGTTAGAAGGAATCTTTCTGAAGCCTCCCCCACCCCGTGTGTTTCTGCTCTTCATCACTGAGAACAATTTACTAGAAACATGAGCTCTGGGGCTACTTGGGTTCCAAGCTCAGCTTTGAGCAAGTTATGTAATCTCTCAGTGCCTCAGTTTCTTCCCTGTAAAATGGGCACGGCCTCGGTATTACCCTGTGGACTCTGTAACTGAACACCTGGGAAGCGTTCAGAGCAGAGACTGGTGCAGAGTGGTGCTCCACAATTAGCTGTCATAATTTCACTGCGCAGTGGAAGCTGTTGGCCGGGAGTGCACTGGGAGTTCTAGTGCAAACTGCCTTCTCTCTAGGTCTCAGCTTCTCCTTTTGTCAAACGGGGGAGGAGGTCCCAGGCAGCTCTGAGTGTCCCTGGCCCTTTGGGAGTGTTTCCCTGGCTGAGTCTCTGCACCTCTTTCCTTGTCACAAAACCACCACTCTGTGTGTGTGTGGTGGCAGGTCCCTGTCAGCCCATGCATCACCTGAGGGCCCAGGGCTTGGGGATTCAATATGTCCTCTGGGACATCAGGGCTAGGGGCTAGCAGCTTGAGTCCCTGAGGGTAAAGGAGCCAGGTCCCTTGGGGAGGTGAAGGCCAAGGCATTGGGAGCTGGGTCCTGAGAGAGGTAGGGGTTGGAACAGGATACCTGGGTCTATGAAGGGTACAGGGTGATTATCTGGGTTCAGGAGGAGGCCAACTCTGGGAGTAGGAATGAGTCTGGGGCTGCCTCATCCTTGGGGGCACAGGAACTGGGGTGGGAATGGTGGATGCCTGGGAGCAGTTACAATAACAGCCTCCCCATCCTCACGCCCTGACCCATTTACAGTATTTCCTATGTGCTGGGCACTGTTTGAGACCCTTTACATGTTTTAATTCATTTAATCTTCTCAGCAATCCCAGGAGGAGTACATTGGTAAGAGCATCTTATTTTATAGGTGAGGAAACTGAGGCCCAGAGAGATTATATGGCTGGCTCCCAGTTAGGAAGTGGCAGAAGCAGGGTTTGAGCCCAGGCAGCCTGGCCCCATGATTAGACTATAACCTTGATGGAAGCTGGAGACTGGATTTCTGGGTCCCGGAGGAGCCCAAAGCTGGGAACCCAGGTGCATGAGTCCTAAATGATTGGGAGGGTCACAGATGATTGGGAGGAGCCTTGAATGTGTGAGCCTTGATGATGGGGCTCAGGACTGGATTCCTGGATTCTGGAAGGAAATGGGGCTGGGAAGTTAGTGGCCTGTGTCCCTGAGGAGGATGAGGCCTGGGGTCCTAGGTTCCACAGAGAGCAAGGATTTCAGGAATGGATTCCTGGATTTTAAAAGGAAATGGGGCTGAGGGTTTGTGTCCTGGAGAGGGACTGGAGCCAAAAGGAGTGGTCGACACCCAAGTTTCTTAGGGATGATTGCCCGTGTTGGCTCCATGGTTTCCTGGGGGCAGGGGATGAGCAGTTTGGAATAGGGATTGGGTCTCTGAGGGGCTGTACTCACCATGACCCCAGTGCAGAGGCAGACAATCTTGCCCCACATGGTACCCGGCACCACATCCCCGTAGCCGATGGTCAGGAATGTGATAGGGATCAGCCATAGTGTGTCTGAAAGCTGTCCAGTGGCATTAGCGGTCTGCCTGTGGGGAAGGGTGAGTTAGTTCCAAAGCCCCACCCCAGGGGTTCACATGGTATTTGATACCCTCTTCCTAACACATACCCACACTCCCAAGAAGCACTGAGAGGAAAAGCCAGTAAACTCTGGGCTTTGGAGAGCCTGCCTGGCCTCCCCTCTGCAGTGTGAGCTGGGCAAGATGCTCAGCCACTCTGAGTTGTGGGATTTGAACCTGGGTACAGCCAATTCCAAAGCCTATTTGGTTTTAGTGAGGCTACCAGGGCTGCTGTATTTGGAGCGTGTAGTTGAGGGGTTGAGAAGAGGCAGAAACCCAGCCCAAGGTCCACTCACTTAGCAGACCCTGGCAGGGGGCTGCATTCGCTTAGAGGAAGGGGCGCCTTTTTTCTAATTTCCACAAAGATGCCATCTGGCCTAGAGGTGGCCCTTTCAGGACTAAACGTTGGGACTCTACTAAGGCTTGGCAGGACTCTGCCATCCTTTCCCCTCACTTCCTAGGACATTTCTGTTCAGCCAAGGAAGGACTCTAAATTCGGAATTTGTCCAACTTTGGCCCACAGACCTCTTGCATCAGTGTCTGCAGGAAGAGCTTCATTCACGAGGGCCCCAGACACCTTAGACCCATTAAATTAGTGTCTGGAGGTGGGGATAAAATCTGTGCTGTTAACAAGCCCCACCTCCTCATCCCAAAGTAGAGTCATGTTTGAGGACTTCTGCCTTGGGACTTGGAAATTTGACTCCCTCCCCATGCTCCCACTTTTCAGATGAGAAACATGGTAGGAGGACCATTCATTGACCTGGATCCTGACCGATTTCCCAACTGGGAAAACGGAGGTCCTATGAGATGAAGAAGTTTAAAATTGAGAAAAGATTAGAATTCCCAAGGAGACTTTAAAGATGGTGGAATTTGTAAAATTCACCTATTTTACAGATGAGAAAACAGGCTCAGAAAGGAGAGCTCTAAAGCTAAATCTTCTCACTCTTTACCTCCCCTCAAGAATCCTTTGCCAGATGCACTAAACCAGAGGTTCTCAAACTTGAGCAGGCATCAGTATCACCTGTTAAGACAGGTTGCTTGTCCCCTCTCGCCAGAGTTTTGGATTTGGTAGGTCTGGGTGCAGCCTGAGAAGTGGGTTTGCAACAAGTACCCAGGTGATGTTAGTGGTCCTGGAACCACACTTTGAGAACCACTGGCTGATTACCCCTAATTTCTTTATGAGAGAGAGAGAGAGAGAGGGAGAGAGAGAGAGAGAGAGGGAGAGAGAGAGAGAGAGAGAGAGAGAGAGAGAGAGAGAGAGAGAGAGAGAGAGAGAGAGAGAGAGGATGACTGAGGCCCTGAAAGGGTACAGGGGCATTAGGTCACACGATGTCCAGCAGGCATCCTGGAATTGGGTACCAGTTTTCTGCAGGGCCTTCTCTTCCAGAGCCTACAGTGCATCTGTGCTAACTCAGAAAAGGTGTTCCTTTCCTCCAAGGCAGATGCAAGGCTTGGCGAGGCCCCAGTGCCTGGGTTTGGAGGCTGAACAGATGCCTGGAGACCTGAGGCAGGAGAGGCCTGGGAAGCAGGAAGAGAAGGCCTCCCTAGGATCTGTGCGTGGCTGGGGAGACTGGAGACAGCAGGTAGAGGGAGCGCCGGGCTGGCTTGTTGGCTCCTCCACCCCAGTGGGTGAAGAGTGTGGACAAACAGCTCTCTCCACTGCTTGGCCCGCGGGGCCCCCACCAGCACCACAGGACAGGGCGGCCCCGTCTGTAGGCGTCTCCTCTAGATGCTCCCGGTAGCCCCTGATGGAGCACCCTCACCTCTCAGCCACCGACAGCACCCAGGCGGTGGTGAGCCAGAGGCCAAGTGTGAGGCAGAGCAGCAGGCGTCCTGGGTGCGTGTTCATGTACAGCTTGGCCACGAACCAGTGGCGGAAGCGGACCTGGTTGAGGGCGCCGATGCTGCGGTAGGACGCGTTGAGCAGAACGCCACTGTGCAGGAGCACGGCGCGGGGCACCAGGTAGAGGCGCAGCAGCATGGCCAGCGACAGCAGCGCCTCCCCCTGGCTCAGGAAGCCCGACATGGACTGCGTCGCGATCTGCGGGGACCGGGCACTCTGAGCACACGGCGGGCCCAGCACGGGGGCCGGGTGCAGCCCGCACACCGCCAGCTCCAGCAAGATCTGCGCTGCCTGCCGCCGGGTCAGCGCCACGCGCCAGTCCCGGAGCCCGTTGTCCGTCATGAACAGCTGCGGGGAGGGGACAGACGGGGAAGAGGGGTCACACGAAGGTCAGGCGGCTGCGCCAGACTGCGACTGGGAGATAAGGGGGGGGCGCCGGCCACGCCCTGGAGAGAGGCAGATAGTACAGTGGCGGGGACTGGTGTGGGTGGGCAAAGAACAGAGCAGGACTCCAGGAAGACATCTCTCCCACTTCTTTCCTCCCTCCCCCCTAGTTTCAGCCCATTTCTAGAGAAACTTCCAGCTCTGGAATACTTTATAAGCTCCTACTGTGTGCCCAGGCTTTTGGTGAACAAAACAGACAGAAATGCCTGCCTCTTTGGAGCTTAGGTTCCACATTCATGGAGCCATCTCCTACTCCTTTTTCTGGGGATACTTGTATAGTAATCATAATATCCATACCATTAGCAATGACAATAGCTAACAATGACTGGGCACTTTGGATGGGCCAGACATTGTCTGTCTGCTTTACATATAACTCTGAATGCTCACAACACAGTGAGATTGAAAGTATTGCCCATTTAATAGATGTGGAAGCTGAAGCCCAGGTACCTCAGGTGGCCAGTGGCACGGCTGGGCTACAAACCCAGAACTCCTAACTGCTCTAACGACTGCTATTAATGATAATGTGTACTTTTTTTTTTTTTTAAGAGGGCAGTGTCACTGGCCCTCATATGTGGGGATCCGAACCAGGGCTGCTGGCTTCCCAAGCCAGTGCTTAACCACCCCCGCGCCACTCGGCCGGCCTGATAATGTGTACTTTTTACTGGGCACCTCTTACCAGGTACTGCAAGGAGCATTATTACTACCTATGGCCAATGGCCCCCATTTTATATGCAAAGGTATGAGGGAAGGGCAACAGGATCAGCCGATGTGGGGGATGGGATGAGAGGGAGAGGGGTGGGGAGTTGAAAGTACCCGCGAAACTTGACACTGGAGGAGGATAAGAGCTGGAAAGGCTCCAGGGTCAGGCGGATACTGGCACAGAAGTGGGGGAGTTCCAGAGTAGGGAAGGACCTGGGGGTTCAGGTTGCTTGGGATTGGAATAGGTGGGGACTCAGAGATGGAGGACAGTGATCTGGGAGGCTGAGTCTGGAGAGAGGCTGCCTGGGGGCAGAGTGGAGAGAAGCATAGGGTCAGGAAATCTCAGCATCCAAGAGTGTGCAAGGGAGACTGGGGGCTGCTCCGGTAGGCTCTTTCTGTCTGTCCGTGGTTCATCCTATCCCAGTGGGTGAGGGTGCGGACGCATCTCAAGGGGGACAAACCTCATTACTTAACAGGAGGAGGAGGAGGAAGGAAAGTGAGTGACAAGGCATGGGGGGTTGGGGGCTCAAGGAAGGGGCTGGGGACGGGGCCTGCTTACCTGGATCTCTTTGGCGTGAAAGGCCATGATGAAGCAAAGGAGGAGGAAGGTCGAAATGCTGATGACACATTTAACCAGGAACAGATAGAGCGCCCACTGTTGGGAGAGAGAGAAAAAGGGGTGAGACCCTCGACCTTCTTTCCAATCAGCCTTCCCTTCTCAATTCCCAGTTTCTTAGTCTTCTTTCTCCCCAGCCTCTAACCCATTTCCTCCCCATGTCTCAGTTCTGGGGAAGTCTCAAAATCATCATCGGGTCCCGAAGGAGAGTGCCCTCTTCCATCTCAACTGGACAGCCATGACCCGGATGCAAATGTCCACCCCCCTCCTCAGCTCTTCTCCTAAGACCCACATCCCTGAGGTGAAACCTTGAAACTCACATTCTTTAATTCCTGTTCCCTTCACCATCAAAAATAGTTCCTCAGTTGTGTGCTTATGGGGGTATGTGTCTAGAAACAGACATCTGGCCTCTAGACAGTGCCCCTCCTCCCTCCCCACCCAGCGGGTCCAGCCCTAGAAAGCAACTTCAAGTCTCACCCCCTCCCCCAATTCCTGATTAGCCTAGAAACTACCACTCAATCCCCAAAGAATGAATGACACCCTCCCCTGCCTTCATCCAGGGGGCTGAGTCCCTGAGAAACCCCAGACCCAGCTCTGAGAAAGGACCCCCAAGTGTGTCCCCTGCGTCTCCTCTTCCCTTATCTCCTGCTCTTTCTCCTGGCTCTAAGCCTGAGGCAGACCTGGCCCAAAGCACATGGCCTCCAGAAACCAAGGAGGTTTCCCCTTCTCTTTGTGTGGCAATACCTTGCATGAATCTAGAATTCCTGAGGGAAGGATTTAGAGGGGACTGGGACTGCTAGATTCCCTAGGAGGGGTTAAGGGGAGGACCTCTGCCTGAGGGGTGTTGTCAGGGAGACGGGAGAACCTGGGCTCCCACCTGTTTTCTCCTAAGACACAGCCAGCTCCCCCCAGGGCACAGGGCCCAGCCTCAGTGCAGGGGAAGAGGGCCAGTTTCCGGTCCCCAAGGGCCTGCCCCCCCACCAGTTCCTGAACAATGGTGCTGTTGTCCCCAGCCTTTTCCACCCCTTCATCCTTCTCTGGCACCACATTTCCTGTCTCTTTATTTACCTTGTCCCCAATTCCACCCCACTAGACGCAGCCCCCCTTCCCACACTGCAATTCACTTCTCTGGTGGTCCCCTCTACTTTTCCAACTCCTCCCATATCTTCTCTGACTTGCTTCCCTGCACTCCCCTGGGTTTGGCACCTGCCTCTCCTCCAGCCCCTCCCCCCTGGCAAGCAGGTGTCTGGGTCCTTGTGAAATAAGTTCATTAGATTGAGATGGAGGTGGGGAAAGGACAGGTGTGTTATCAAAGCAGTCATAGAAAGGGGACTAAGGAGTACCCCCCAGGGTCATGTATTTCAACCCTCACCCTCAGTGTACAGATGGGGAAACTGAGGCTCAGAGAGCTACAGCAGCTGCCCCAGAGTCCCACTGCTGGAGGCAGCAGCCTGGCAGGTGGTACAGGGAATAAAGAAATGAGAGGTGAAAAGGCTGAGGGAGGGGGTAGGAGTGACCCCCTTGTCCCTATCTGCCAGGGCTCCCATGCCTTCACCTCCCCTACTGGGCGGGGTGCTGGATCGTGGGAGCTAGTAGGCCCTGGCCATGTTTCCTGTTGGCATGGGCTTAGGCAGCCCCACCTCCTCAGTGCCCTCTGCTCTAGTCTCGTATGACTGGCCAGAGGAAGCCAGCCTGCCCTGACCCTTCATGTGGCTCCTGGTCACTTCAGAGCTGCCTGCCTCCCTCACCCCCAAATCCAAGCCTAAGCCTCTGTCCTCCAGGAATCCCCCCAATTCAATCCTTAAATCAGTGCCCCCCAACCAGTCAATTTCATATGCCTTACCCCAGACAAGTCTCAACCCCTTCTTTCCTGTTGAGCAATTCTGTTCTGTCCTCAAGCCACTGATTCTGACCCATCACGGCCCTCACCAGGGCTGGAATGTGCCAAGAGCCTGCTCAGACCTGCCCTGGCCCCATCTGTCCTTCCCCTTCCCACTTACCAGACTCAAAGTCAGCCCGGCTTCCCCCAAAGATGCCCTAAGCCTCCTTCTTCAGACCTGGGCTCCCAGCCCCCTCCTCCCTGGGAACCAGGGGCCCCGGCTACGATAAATCCTCTTCATTACTTCCCAGACTAAACAGCATATAGATTCTGGGGAAGTTGAGCTTCTCAATGATGCAGATGGGAGGGTGTGAGTGTGTGCATAAGTGTGCGTTTCCATTTCCCACCCCCACCCCAGCCAGTTTCTTCTGGTTTTTCCATTTTACCACTGAGGTACTGGGTAAACTGTTAGAGTTTAGATAAGGACCAAGGAGCCACCGCCTACTGGAAGAAGTTAAGACTCTCTCCCCACCCTCCCTATTACCGCTCCCCAAGCCTGCTCTAATCAGCCACCCTTGCACCCCACCCCCGCCTCCGGGGATCCTGGACCTCCAACTGTCTAATTGCAATAGCTACAAAGACTGTGACACTGAGACCCCTCTTCTCTTACTTTGCAGAGAGGGCTCCCAGGGTCCCAGGAGTCCAGTTTCCAGCCTTCTCCACTCTTAGACCCAGGAGTCTAGACCCTCAGCCTCTCCTACCTCAGACCCCGGAGTCCAGACTTCCAGCCCCTCCTCCCTCAGACCCAGGAGTCCAAGCCCCTGACCCCTCCCCCCAGACCAGGAGTCTCAGCCCTCAGGCTCCCGTGGCCCAGGATAAAGGATCTACTCACCGGGCATCCCCCGAACCACAGCATCTCCGCGTGTAGCACCATGAGCCCGATGCCAATTCCCGCCAGCGTTAGTGACCAGCCGGCCAGCCACGTCTCCTGCTCCAGCAGGCGCTTTCGCCGCCGCAGGGCCCCCAGGCCAGACACCAGCTCCCCGCCCATGGCCCCCGGGGTCTTGGGGCTCAGCCAGCTTCCTGCCCAGGGTCCCCCACGTCGCAGCACGCAAAGGGCAGCCACTGTGGCTTGCAGGTCGCCGGCCTGCTCCACTCAGTTGCTCTGGGGCTCTTGCTTTGAGGCACAGTGAGGTCTGTGCCCTCTGGGGGGTGGTAACGGCTGGGCAGGGCAGGGAGGGGTTGGGGAGGCCCCTGGGCAGAGGGGAGGCTCCCCAGCCCCCCTTCTCAGACTAAGGAGGGGCTGGGGTGTGTCTTGAGGCAGAGTAAGGAAGAGGCGTGCATCCATGTGAGCAAAGACAGACTGACACACAATGTCACACACAACGGTCTGTACTGTGGAATACACACTACCCTCAGCCACACCCAGACACCATGGGACACCTCACACACAGCATGGCTGGAGACGGAACCTAACACACATGGGCACACAACACAACCTACACCAAGTGACTCACAACTCCCAACAAGCTCTGAAACCCACAGCCACACCCAGACACCACACACATGATGTGACACACGCCGGCACTCAGCAAGGCAGGCTGCCACCCCGTGGCACACACAGCCACCCAGATATTGTCCACACACAGGCACAAACATTGCAGTCAAAATGGGCACAACACTGTTGGACCCAAACAGCCACACCAAGATGCCACACATCCCGGATGATGCCCATCCATAGCTACACAAATACAACATATACCAAGAGTTCCACAGCCACACTATGTACTGACATAGCGATGATAAATGCCACACACAACATATCCATGTAAAAATGCGCTCACAGGGTCCCAAACATCACACACCTGACACGTGCAGACACACCATCTTTAGGGACACACCCGTGGTAGTCCCCAATCACCCAGCACACAGACAGATGCACACGGACGCACATCATGCACATGGCAACTTGAACATATATGCTCGTAGAATGATTCACAACACACACAGATTCACCCCTACACACAATATACCCCGGAACACAGTGCCATTCACGTGTATAGTTCAGAGAACAGTATGAATGGATGCAGGCAGAGACTTCCAATGAACAGCCACACACACAGAAACCCCAGCAGCACACGCCCAAAGTAAGACATTCTGGCAACGTGCAGCACACAACCCAGAATGATGCCGAGGGGGAAGGGAAGGGGACACAGGCTACTTGGACCCCCATGCCCAAATGCAGTGTGTCGAGTGAAACATGCAGCATTGCCTCTGATTGACAAGCCACATCTGAGCGCCACATACAACAGCCACACACTGCTGGCCACACAAACACCACATGTACAGAGAAATACACAAACATACAGTGACACAGAACGTATTGACACAGCATTTCCCAACACCACCTTTGACAAGCACATGTCACATGAAACAGCAGATGTGACCCACTGACACAGCCGATACTTATGCCCGCAACAACACCTCACACAACACTGGGGAGCACCCTCCAGCACATGTAATACACAAACCGCACAAACACAACACACTCTGAGTGTGGGCACCCAGGTATGTTATTGGCAGGAAAAGGTAAGATCCCCAACATGGACATACACCTCAATGTGAGACATACAGTCATGTCACGGAATGATACACAACTGCACACACAATGCCCAGAAATAGACACAACACACACTGACAGACAGAACAGCAAAAGCAATACAGAGTGATGCACTGTGACTCCCAGAGTGTAGGGCGTGACCCATGTGGTGGCACAGAAGTGACACGTGGATCTGTACACCATACATTTAGACATAGATCAAAACCCTCCAATACATGGGACACACTGGTGCGGTGACACAAAACACCTCCTGCAGCATCACACGCTGATCTCGTGACACAGCTGGTGCTCCCAGGGACACCACTCTTGGGGGAACACACAGACGTGACCCTTCTCCCCTCTTGTGTCATATGTCATGCAGGAACATGGACCTGCCAGCCACAGGGAAATGAGACACACATACACATGCCTGGCAACACACCAACACAACCCACACAGACACACCCAGAGACACTAAACCACACACACAAACACACCCAGTGACAAAAACACAACCCATGCTGGTACCCAGCCCCATGGCACACATAGGATTCCCACTCAGGGGAGACACACCCGGGCGCACCCACACACCACACGTGTGTCCACTCCGAGAAAACATTGCCACTGGGCGCTCTTGAGGCTGAGCCTGGCACCCCTGCCACCCGCCGCCCTTGCGGCCTGGCACCAGCCTCTGTGCATCTGTCCTCCTGGTTTTCAGGGCTTCACCTCCGGCTCCCACTCTGGGTCTGTCTTTCTGTTTCCATCTGTCTTTCTCTGTGTCTGTTTTCCCGTTTTATGCCTCTATCTCTCCATCTCTCTGTCTCTGTGTTTAAGAATCGCTGACTCTCTGCCCATTTGTTTCCATTTCTCTATCTGACTCTCTATCTGTCTCTGCCTCTCTTGGCCTCTGTGTCTCTCTTAGAGTCTCTGCCTCTGTCTCCATCTTTGTGTCCCTCTCTGTTTTTCCTCCTCTCTCGCTGTTACTGTCTGTCCGCCTCCATGTCCCCTTCTGTATTCATTGTTGTGTGTGTCTCTGTCTTTCTGTGTCTGTCTCCTTCTCTCCCTGTGCTCTCTCTTTTCTGTCTCATTCTCTCCCTGTTTCACTCTTTCTCTGCCTCCGGCTCTCCCTTTGGGCCTCTCTCTCTGTCTCAGACTGTCTCTTTGGGCCTCTCCATGCTTGTGTCTGCCTCAGTTTCTGTCACCCGTTCACGGACACAGCTGGGGACAGCCTTGCCCGTTCCAATTCCACCCAGCCCCACTCAGAGAATATGGCCTCACACAGAGTGCGACCGCCTGAGAGAGTCAAAGGCCATGAAACAGAGACTTCTAGCTCCAGCCCCTTCACAGCTGTGCCTCAGTGCAGGCACTGGTGAAAACTGACAGAGGGGGACAGGCAGAGAGACCTTGAGTGGTGCAGCCAGGGGAGAGGGAGAGAGTGAGACAGTGGGATAGACAGAAAAGGAGGGGAAAGAGGGAGGGAGGGAGGAAGGAAGGGAGGGAGGGAGAAAATTTAAAAATAAAAAATAAAAAAATCAAAGAGATGGAGAGAGAAGAGACCCAGAGGCGAAGAGAAAGCAGAAGCTAGAATCAAGCCGTGGAAGTTAGAGCAGAGAGAAATTTTGTCTCCAAAGAGACCATGACTAAAAGAGAAAAATGGAGCAAAGGCTGGATATGAGAGGTGCCAGGGTGGGCAGTGATGGGGTTACAGTGGGAAGGTCACCTGCTTCCAGTGGAAGTTCTGGTCTGTGGGGTCAGTTGGGCAGACATAAGGCTCCAGAGCCAGCTCCCAGGGAGGGGCTGAGCAGGCGGTGGGGGTGACTCAGGGCTCAGAGCTTCCTGTGACTCAGCCTTGGTCTCAGTCCTAGAGTGGGGAGTGGAGGGGGAGAGGGGTCTTTGTAACACAGAGGGAGACAGGAGCGCCAGAGGACCTCTATGCCTAGGTTGGTCCCGGGAAGAGTGGGCTGAGGGTCACTGCATGGGACTTTGAGGGAGGAGTGGACTGGGGCTGTGGACTCTGGGACCCAGACTCCTGGGTCTGAGGGAGGAGGGGTTGGAGGCCTGGACTCCTGGGTCTGAGGGAGGAGGGGCTGGGAGCTGGACTCCTGGGTCTGAGAGAGGAGGGCCTGGGGGCCTGGGCTCCTGGGTCTGAGGGAGGAGGGGGCAGGGTCCCATAATTCTGGTCCAGGAAGACTAGAATAACTGACTCCAAAGTACCTGGGACTTTTCCTTGGCTTCATCCCAGCTGCCCCACCCTTGTTCCAGCCCCTTCTCGGGGCCTGGAAAGGACCCAGGTGCCTTGGGGCCCAGCCGGAAGGGGCCAAGGACAAAGCGTTGTTTAACTAGGCAGGATGGCGGAGGAGAGTGAAGAAGAGGGTGTCTCAAGCGGAAAGGTCACTCGTCGCCCAAGGCTTGTGAAGGGGAAGGCGGGGCTGAGCCCAGGGGGAATGACATCCTGAAAGTCAGGGGCCTGGCAGCAAATCATCCAGGGCAGTTTTTTGCATTTAGGCATTGGATGGCTTCAGGGCATCAGGATACTGCCACCTGGTGGTGGTATTCGGAACTGCAGGCACTCCCCTTGTCCAGCCTACTTTCCTGTCAGCATACAAGTCTATCCAGCACCTACTGAGTGCCACGTACTGCTCTAAGCACTGAGGGTGTAATTATAACAAAACAGATAAAATTCTTTTTCTCTTGGAGCTTCTAGGCTAAAGAAGTCTCGTGGTTGGGTCAATCTCTCTCTCACTTTCACTCTGGCTCTGTGTCTTTGCTTCTCTGTGTGTATCTCACTGGCCTTACTTCTTAGTTTCTGTCTCCCGGTCTTTGTCTCCAAGTGCATGCCTTTGTATCTTTGTGTTCCCCAACAATTAAAAATTATGTATATTATTATGTTCAATGATGTATCTAACCGCTTCTCAATCTGGGAGTCTAGAGTCCTTGGCTCAAGCCTTGACATGGCCACTGACTTTATTTTTGTGGGGGAGATAATACACACACAGCCTGGTTTACAGACAGACCTGAATGCATGTGTAGCTCTGCTGTTCCTAGCTGCGTGTCCTGTGACACCTGTAAAGTGGGGATCATGATACCTATGTCACAGGGGTGCTTGCGGATTAGGTGAGATGGAATATCCAGAGCCCTCAACAAATGTTAGGCACTTGTGTTACATTAATACAATAATATATTGTATATATTAATACAATAATACATTGTCTTCCAAGCTGACTGTCAATAACCCCTCCCCTCTCTGTGCTGGCATGAGGCGTCTCCCACCAAGAGGTGTACTCTATGTCCCTGCTCTTTAATGTGGCTGGCTTGTGACTTGCTCTGACCAATAGAATGTGATAGAAATGATGCTGGCCTGGTTCCAGGTGCAGTTCTAGAGCTCGAAGCTTCTGCTTTTGTTCCTTGGAACTTTCAGAATGCCATGCTGAGGAAGCCCAAGCCAGTTGCAGGAAGACTCTGGCTGTGCAGAGGAGAATCAAGGCACCCTGACCAAATGCCCCTACTGAATACAGTCACATGAGTGACCTCTGAAGGGACCAATGGAAGTGCCCCATCAACCCTCAGCATCATGAGAAATAGTACACTTTCTGTTTTTTTTTGTGTGTTTTTTTTTTTGAGGGCAGTGTCACTGGCCCTCATATGTGGGATCTGAACCGGGGCCCCTGACGTCCCAAGCCAGCTCCTCACCACTGTGCCACTCGGCTGGCCCAACACTTTCTGTGTTAAGACACTAAATTTTGGAGTTGTTTGTTATACAATAATAATAATAAATATTATACTCTTCAGTTCACTTTTTCTTTTTCTTTTTTGCTTTTTTTTAGCTGAGCCATCTCTTCGGCTCACTTTTGTATTTGAAGTTTTCCATAATAAAAGTGCATATATATATATATATATGAATACATATGAGGTCTCACAATTAAGTTCCCTAACTCATCCTTATTGCTACATACCTTACTGCTGACTATAGTCACCTTCTAAGTACTCCTCTTGGGAAGCTATGCACAGACTCCAGCACCTAGTCCACGCTTCAAAGCAATTTTGGAATTCTTTTTCTGGAATGGCCATCAGAGCTGTCGTTGTATTACACTTAATATTCTGAATGTCATCAAAATGTCTTCCTTTCAATATTTCCTTTATATTCAGGCAAAGAAAGAAGTCATTGGGGGCCAGATCAGGTGAGTGGGAAGGGTCTTCCAATGCAATTATTTGTTTACTGGCTAAAAACTCCCTCACAGACAGTGCCGTGTGTGCTAGTTCTCTGTCGTGATGCAAGAGCCATGAACTGTTGGTGAAAAGTTCAGGTCGTCTAACTTTTTCACGCAGCCTTTTAGCACGTCCAAATAACTGTTTGTTCAGTTGGTACAAATTCTTAATGAATAATCCTTCTGATATCAAAAAAGGTTAGCAACGTTGTTGCAAGAAGTTTGTGAACTTAAGTGTGTGTGTGTGTGTATTTGTAATGGAATAGATCATGGAAATTGCACTTTATAAATTGCAGCTAGTATCATTTTCCTTCATCTTTTTGCCTGAGTCTTACTTGACTCTTTCAATCTCTGCTTGTCTTTCATATTTTCCTGTTTTTCTCTATCTTTTTCTCTCTGTGTGTCTACTCCAATCATGCCAGAACCTCTCCTGCCACTTTCTCCTTCATTTATTTTGCTCCACAACATTGATATTTTTGATGATCCTCAAATGTGCCAAGCTTTTTACTGCCTGAGGGTCTGGGTGCCTACTTTTCTCTCTGCCTGAATGCTTTTACCTCCAGTCTTCTCATGGATCACTCCCTCACTTTATCCAGTGCTCAATATAGTCTCTTTCTGACCACCTCTTCAAAAATGGTCCCCTGTGGCCCCATAAATAACCATGTATCCTATTTCATTGCTTGTCTTTATCAAGGCACTTAGAACTATCTAAATGCTCTGTTCTGTGATTCTTTTCTGATTGATTAGAACAGGGATCTTGCTATCCCAGTGTTCAGAACAGTGCCTGCACCTAAGAGATGCTCAGTGGCTATTTAGTGAAGGAATGCTCTTGTACAATGGTCCTACTCTCTCACTCTGTCCCACCTCCACACTGTCTTGGAGGTAGGAAAAATGTCATTTCCTCATTTCCCTGTCTTTTGTTCCCTCATGAGTTGAGTTGCTGCTGGTGGTTCTGAGACCCAATGCTACGGATCTGTCCTTGGTGCTGACCTGGGCTCCCACTTCCGTTAAGCTGGGGAGGGCAGAGGATCTTGGGAAAGGGGTGATGTTGTGTGTATGATCCAGGTATTGGGTCATCTGGACCACAGAAAGAAGGCAGGCATCTGAGTTCTGAAGGGAGGGTGTGCCTGGGTCACTGTGAGTTCAACAGGTATTTGTTCTATCATTCCTTCTTTCTATCTATCTATCTATCTATCTATCTATCTATCTATCTATCTATCTATCTATCCATCCATCCATCTATCTACCTATTCATCTATCCTTTTTGTTATGGAAAACGTCAAAATACAGAAGTGATCAGGAGAGTGTAAATAAACCTCCATGTACCCATTTAACAAGTACCAACTCATGGTTAATTGCATTTCATCTACACCTCCACCCACTTCCTCACTTCCTCTATTATTTTAATGCAAATCCCAGACATGATATCATTTAATTATATGTTGTATTTTTAATTTTTTGTTGAGGTATGACTTACATGTTGTAAAGTTCACAAATCTTAAGTGCAGAGACTGATGCCGTTCCACCTGTGTGCACACATGTGTGACCACCACCTCAATCAAGCTACAGAGCATCTCCATCATCACAGCAGGTTCTCTGGTCCCCTCTCCCAAGTGATACACCAGAAATAGCCAGTATTCTGACCTCTATCACTAAAGATTAAAAAGCCACAATAGGGGATTCCAAAGATCTGGGCTCTAGCCTTGACTTTGCTGTTGGCATCATTATTATTTTTTTTTGTATGAAACATACCAATCATGCAAAAAAGTGCATAAAATATAGAGGTCCATTTTGGACAAATAATTACATAGCAACACCCCTCCCCATGAAATCACCACACATATACACCCGGGGAGAATTGCCAGAATCTTCCTGTGTGCTCCCTTATGACCACAACCCCCTTCCCAATCTCCAGAGGAAACCACTATGCTCACTCATAAGGAACTTTACTTCTTCTTAAGGATCAAACCAGCAACTTTGCTGTTATTAGCACCACACTCTAACCAACTGAGCTAACCGGTTGCCCCACTTGGCTGCTTCTAACCCACAGCCCTCACACACTGTTTTCTCAGTCTCTCCTTGTCCCTCCAAGACCATCAGCACCAAGTGGCCCCTGACACTGGAGACCATGAATGAGAGACCCCATCACTAACCTGTCCCTGCCTCAGGACCTGGTTTGTCTCCTGCATGTCACAGGGAGAGCTTCAGCCATGCCTATCCCCTGTGCTAAGCCTGTCCATAGATTCCCATTGGCTGCTGGCAAAAGTTCAGGTAATTTTTTTTTTAAGATTTTTTTTTTTTTTTACTGGGGAATTGGGGAAGGGGAACAGTGTTGGGGAATTGGGGAAGGGGAACTGCCAAGTTGTTGTCCTTCATTCTTAGTTGTGGAGGACGCAGCTAGCTCAGCTCCAAGTCCAGTCGCCATCCAGCCGCCCATCAGCAGCTGACAGCCACTCAGCTCAAGGTGCTGTGTTCAATCTTAGATGCGTGTGGGCATAACCCACCATCCCATGCAGGAGTCAAACCTGCAACCTTGTTGTTAGGAGCATGTGCTCTCACCAGCTGAGCCATCCTGCCACCTGTTGGCAACTCAGGTCGGGTCCAGCTCATTGGCCTATGTGGGAATCGAACCAGTGACCCTGTTGCTCAGAACTCATGCTCTTAACCACTCAGCCGGCCGACCCAGTTCAGAAAATTTTATCCTCACCCTCAGAGGCCCTGACACCCTCTTCATCCTCATCTTCCTTTCTCACACTTTGCACAGAGACCAAGCCCTTGTGCATCCTGTCCTTAATGCCCTTCTTGCTGCTCCTTTGCTAATTCCTACATGTCACTTAGGTATCCTATCAGAAGCCTTCCTTTCTCTTCTTTTTTTTTTTTGAGGGCAGTGTCACTGGCCCTCATATGTGGGATCCGAACCAGGGCCGCTGGCGTCCCAAGCCAGCGCCTACCCACTGCGCCACTCGGCCGGCCCCTTTCTCTTCTTCTTTAGAGCTCCCTCACACCCTCATAATTCATGCTTTACCAACCGCAAGCCTCCAGGTTGCAACTGTCTCTTTCCAGACCAGGGGGCAGGGTTGGGTCTGACTCATTGCTGGGTCCTTGTCATCACCCAGCTCAGAAGAACTGGTTATAAGTGTTTGCCAAAAATCCCTTTCTGCAGCCTTCCTACTTGTTCCTGCCTCTGTCCTGCTGTCTCTACCATTTAACAAATGTTTCCTGAGACCTTGTCACAGGGCTGGTTCCTCTGCCTGGAATGCTGTTCTCCACCCTGTCCACCTGGCTGACTTCCTACCCATCCTTCAGGACCCAGCCCAGGCTCCATCCTCTGTGAAGTCACCACCCCTGAGGCCCCGATGCCTCAGCAACCCAGTCAGAGGTTTCTTTTCTACCTGCCAGCCCTTCCATCACAAGCACTCCCTTTATTTACTGCCCTGATCTCCCTGTTGGGGCTGTGTCCATCTGGGCATTAGTCTGTGTCCCCTGTCAGACCAAGAACTCCTCAGGGATAAGGTTCTCCAGGATCACCCAGCACAGAAGAATGAATTACAAATATTTGTTAACTCTCCACTGAGATTTCTTCTGCCTCTGTATCTCTATCTTTTGCATGGTCTGGTCCCTCTACCTGGAATTCATTCCCTTCTCTGTCCATATGTCATGCTTTAAGACCTGTCACCAGGTTCTTCCTCTGGCACCAACCCCGATGTATTTCTTCCCCAACACTGGCCCCTCTTGTCTCTGTACATCCCTCCATCGTAGGCTTGTGGTTATATAAGCATGGCTCTACCTCATCCATCAGACTGGGAGTTCCTCCAGGCCCGGGACTCACCTCCATGGCCCCAATGCTCAGGGCATGGCCAGGAACATAGGAGGATCTTAATGAATGATGGATACCAATGTGTATACATCCACATTCGGTAATGCTGTTTCCATACCACCTTTCAGCTGCCATTTCCAGGAAGCAGTCCTCTGTGTGTAAAGGAAGCTTGGAGAGTTAAGGGCTCTCCTTACTCCTCCCAGCACACAGAAAATCCCTCCCCAGGACTGCAGGATGTCTTCTCTTCCACAGTGTTACCATTGACCAGGGAACTCATTACACAGCAAATGAAGTATGGCAATGGGCTCATGCCCATGGATTTCATTGGTTTTACCTCATACTCCATCATCTAGAAGAAGTTTGCCTGCTAAAGCAATAGAATAACTCAGTTACTGTTTCCAACTTGGAGTCCATACCCTCAAAGGATGGGGCTCTGTCTTACAGGACTCAGCATGTGCTTTGAGTGCTGCCTCCCTCATAACCTGAATACATGGGTCTGAGTGGCAAGGGGTGGCAAGGGTTCTTCTCACTATTACATCTAAACCCACATGCAATATGTTTGATTCCCAGCCCCACAACTTTGAGCTCTGCTGATTTAGAGGTCCTGGTTCCCAGGGAAAGAGGAGACAGCAGTGTATCCAATACATTGGAAGGTGAGACTGTCATCTGGCCATTTTGGGCTCCTTACGCTACTGAACCAACAGGCAAAAAAGTGGATTACTCTATTTGCTGGGGTGATTGATCTCAATTACCAAGGGGAAATTGGGTTATTGCTACACAGTGAGGCAGGAAGGCCATGTCTAGAACTCAGCGCATTCCCTGGAGCACTTCTTAGATCTTCCATGTCCAATACTAAAAGCAGCAACAGCAGCAGCAGCAACAACAATAACATAAAAAGGTAGGATCACAAAGGATTTAGACCTTTCAGGAGGGCTTCGGTCACTTCACCAGGTAAAGAACACCAGTCAGCTGGAGGAAAAAGGAAAAGTGGAGTGAGTAATGGAAAAGGGAAATTAAATATATCAACTGTAGCCTTGCGATCAACTATAAATTGCAAATTGTAGTAGATATGCATACTTTCTTCTTCGCTTGTTTTTCTTCCTCCCTCTCTCCCTTACTTCCTTTCTTCTTCCCTCTTTCCTTCCTTTTTCTTTCCACGTATCTATCAATCTACTAATTTCTTTTAATCTTACCTCTTCTTTCCCTTTATTATTTTATATAAAGATTGTTATTGATGGTGGTCCTGATGTTGTAAGCCAAAAATTTGTCACGGGTGACCAGTTAGCTCAGTTCAGTAGAGCATGGAGCTGATAAAACAAAGGTTGCTGGTTCAATCCCCACATGGGCCACTGAGCTGCACCCTCCCTAAGAGAGTCAACTATGCCATTGTAGCATGAAAGCAATGTGTAACCAATGACCATCGCTGTTCCCCAATAAAATAAAATAAAATAAAATAAAATAAAATAAAATAAAATAAAATAAAAATTGATTTAAAAAATAATTGTCAATACTTTTCCACCGCCTTTCCCCTCCCATCAAAACCAGATGTTTCTATAGTCTCATAGACATAGAGGAAAAACTGATGGTTGCTAGTTGGGAGGGGGGTGAGGATGAGGGAGAAGGGGAAGGGATTAGACAGCACAAATAGGTAACTACAATATTGCCACAGGGATATGAAAGACAGTTCGGGGAATATAATAATGTAAATATTTTGTGGGGTGTCAGATGGTCACATATCTTGTTAGGGAGACCACTTCATGGGTAGAGTAGAGGCTTGATCACTGCACTGTATACCTGAAACTAATGCTGTATAATATTGTATGCCAACTGTAATTGAATATATAGATAGTCACGGGATGTAGAGTATACTGTGGAAGAGAGTCAAAGGAATTGTAATAGATATGTATGATATGGGGGAGTGGCGAATTGGGGGAGGGAGGTTGTCAATTTGAGGGGTAAAAAGTATAACTATTGCACTGTGTTTTACACCTGAAACTAATTTTTTTTAAAAAATGTTTATTTCACAATAAAAGAATTAAAAACAACAACAACTAACCAACAGAATAAAGATCACAATTTCTGGACATATGTATTCAGTCAATCCTTTTTGTTTAATGCCTAACATTGCAAGGGTTTATGTGGTGAGATGGTTAACTGAACTCTTTATCCCTTTGCTCATTAGTTGTAACCAAATAGATAACTTTAAGAAAGAGGTAGAGGGGGCTGGCCAAGTGGCTCAGTTGGTTAAGAGCTCACTCAAGAGTGTGAACTCTGGGCCGGCCTAGTGGCACATTGGTTAAGAACTGGCTTGGGACACCAGCAGCCCCGGTTTGGATCCCACATATGAGGGCCAATGACACTGCCCTCTACAGCTAACAACAGCTCGACCTGGAGCTGGGCTGCGCGAGCCCAGGAGTTGGTGTAGGCTGCAGCCCCTGCTGCAGTGGGCTGCTATAGGCTACAGTGAGTGGCCGGCAGCCAGCATGAGCTGCCAATAGCCACCATGAGCGACCCTTCAGAGGCCAGCGACCAATCTGCCTCATCCAGCAAGAGCACAATGAGATACCAACATGGGCCAGTGAAGCAACGTCCTCCACAACTAGACTGAAGAACAAAAAGACAGCAACTTGTCTGTTCCCCTTCCCCAATTCCCCAACGCTGTTCCCCTCCCCCAATTCTCCAATAAAATCTTTAAAAAAAAAAAAAAAAAAAGAGTGCGAACTCTGAGCTCTGGATGCCCAGCCCGAGCTGAGCTACTGTTGAGCTGCCAACAGGTGGCAGGATGCCTCAGCTAAAAAAAAAAAAAAAAAAAAAAGAAGAAAGAGGTAGGTTTTATTTTGCTGTTCCCCTTCCCCACATGACATTTCTGAACCAAGAAAGCTTTTAAAAAGTTTGAACCTTTTGGGCTGGCCAAGTGGCGTGGTGATTAAGCGCTGGCTTGGGAAGCCAGCGGCCCCGGTTCGGTCCCACATGTGCGGGACAGTGACACTGCCCTCAAAAAAAAAAAATTTAAACCTTTTATTGAAAATTATGTACGTATGGAAAGAACACAAATCAAAAGCAAAGAGCTCAATGAATTTTCAGATCAAGAAACACAAGGACCAGACCCCCAGGATCCCCATCCTGGCTTTTAGTTAGTAACTCCCAAGGATGGTCACTATCCTGGTTTCTAATTGCATACATTAGTTTTGCTTACTTTTGGACTTTGTATAAATGGAATTGTACAGAATGGTCTCTAGTGCATCCTTATCATTTTGCTTAACGTTATGTTTGTGAGAATTATCCATGCTGTTGCATGTAGCTGCAGACGATCCGTTCTTGTTGCTGTATAGTACTCCACTATGTGAGTAAGTCGCCATTAATTTATCCAGTCCACCTTTGATAGATTTTGGATTGTTTCTAACTTGTGACAATTATGAAATGTCCTGTTAGGAACATTCTAAGACATGTCTTTGGGAGGAAACATAGAAACTCATTTCTGTTGGGGGAGATATACCCACGTACACCCATATCCTGTGTCCTGATGAGGGGCCCTGGGCAAACCAAAGTGCTCTTAGTTTAAATGGAATCAAATTCAACATGTCCAACATCCCACTGTTGATTCTTGCTCCCTTCTATATGTTTCTCTCTTTGGTAAACACCACCACCATTTACCCCACTCCTCAGGCCAAAACCTTGGCCTCGTCTTCTTTTCTTCCCCTCATACCCTTCAACCAAAGTATCAACAAGTCCTGTAACTCCACCAATAAAACCCATCCCATAGCCAACCCCTCACTACCTCTGTGGCCACCCCCATCATCACGCACCTGGACTGGTGCAGTAGCCACCTCACACGTCCCAACTTCATCTTGTCATGGGAATCCTTTTCAAGTGTAAAGCATGTACACAAGAGGACATGCTGTAGGAGTCCATTTATATGGAGTTAAAAATAGACAAAATTGATCTATTATAGAAGCTAGAGTAACGGCTACTTCCGGGGTGGAAAAGTGCCTGTGAAGATGAGGGAGGCTTTGGGGGCGGGGTCTGGAAATGTCCTATACTGTATCATGATCTGGGCAGAGGTTACCCGGGGGTATATATATGGAACAATTGCACTTCATGCATTTTATTATATGTGTTTTATATCTTAATGAAAAAATTATAATATATGTAATTACATATAATTATATATGAATATTATAATATATAACATTACATACTCATATACTATATAATACCCATCATGTAATATGTATATTATATAAGTAATATATCTTACATATAATATATAATAATATATAATTATATATATATATAAAATTATGGTGTCCCCCTGCTATAAATCCTCCAATGGATTCTGCATTAGTTTGGAATTAACCAGAACAACAGATTTAGTAGGATATATATATATATATATATATATGTATCAAGGAATTGGCTTATGTGATTGTGAGGCCGGCCAGGCAAGTTCGAAATCTGTAGGGCAGGCTATCAGGAAGGGCAGGCTGGAACTCTTGGGCATGGGCTGAAGCTGCTGTCCGCAGGTAGTTTTCTTTTTCAGGAAACCTCATCTCTGCTCTTAACGCCTTTCATGTGGTTATCCCAGGGACCTAGGGTAGCCTCCCTCACTTAAAGTCAACTGACCATGGACCTTACTCACATCTACAAAATACCCTTCCCAGCAACACTGAGATTAGCACGTGAGTGAATAACAGACTGTCGCCTAGAAAAGTGAACACATCAGACTGACCATCCCAGCTTCAAATCACATTTGCAATAAAATCCAATCTGCTTCCCCCACTGGAAGGTGAGTTCCTTGAAGGTTGGGACATTTGCCTGTTTTGTATGCCCAACGAGGATGTTGTGGCACATAGTAGGTGCTCAGTAAATGCGATGTTGAATGACTAATGACACCAGTTCCCCCTTCTATGTTAGGATGTAGAGATATCTAGAGCCCTTCTTCCCTTGACCTCGCCGGAGTCCAGCCGTGTTTCCGAGATGCCCTCCTCCCCACAGGGCTGCCTGTTGAGGCAGAGTGAGCAGGTGTGGGGATCCATCCTTGCCCTGCCATTTACTCTGAAAATCATTCTTCTCACTGTGCCGTGGGCAACTTGTCTGCAAAATGAGGATGCAACTCCCCTTCTTGCTTGCCTCACTGGGTCGTTGGGAGGATCAAGTGGGGGAAAGGATGTGAAAGGACCTTGTAAAGCATGTGCATGAGAGGATGAAGTTCACGTGCTCACATAAGCGTCCTGCGCGCCCTGGGTTCCTTCCTACCTCCGGCTCCTCGTCCAGGCTGACCCCTCCATCTAGAATGCCCGTCCTCCTACCACTCTTTGCCAATGCCTTTTTATCCTCTAGAAGTTTGCTTAAGGTTTTATTCTTCCTGGAAACCTTCCCCGATTTCCACAGGTTGGAGAATTTTGCCTGGTTCAGCTTTGCCTCAACTGTGTTTCTGTCAAATTAATCAAGAGCCATGTGTTTGGCAGGTGGGGTTGCCTAGCAGTTCCGGGGGCTGGGAATCATATTCCTGACTTCTCCATGTCACTAGCTACACGAGTTCAAGCCAGTGCCTCCACCTCCCTTTGCTCCTCTCTCACACGGAGATTGTGACAATAGCCCACCTGTGCCAGGCCAGGCGACTCTGGTGTCCCAGGTACTCCATGTTCAGCTCATTAAATCCTGACCACAACCACTGAGAAGGACGTTTTCTCATTATCATAGGTTTTATTTTCATTTCCACCTTACAGGTGAGGAAACACAGGCAGAGAGGGTAAGTAACTTGCCCAAGGTTCCCCACAAGCTAAATGGTAGAGCTGGGATTCGAACCCATTCGAACCTGGCTCCAGAGTCTGGGCTCCTAACTTTTAGGATTGTATTGCCTCTTGAACTTCTCATGATGATACTAATAAAGACATTAGTATCTGGAGCTGGAGCTGGTCCTAGGCTCTGCTCTGTAGGGAGGGCACGGGACAGGGTATCATGGGGTGTTGGGTTGGTGCTCAGCAAACAATATCTATTATCAGGTTTGCTCTTCACATGTGGCAGGATGTGGCTGTTGCTCCCCACCCTGGGACACTGGGGACCTTGTCCAATTTCTCCCAGGCCTGTTGAGCAGGTGAGGGCAAGGTGGTAGTAGAGAAGTGAGTGGGGGGAGAGGGAGAGGGAGAAGAAGAAAGAGAGGGAGAGGGAGGGAGAGGGAGAGAAAGAGAGAGAAAGGGAGGACCGGTGGCGCGGTGGTTAAGCGCTGGCCTGGGAAGCCAGTGGCCTCGGTTCGGTCCCACATATGAGGACCGGTGATACTGCCCCTCAAAAGAGAGAGAGAGAGAGAGAGAGAGAGAGAGAGAGAGAGAGAGAGAGAGAAGTGTAAATCTTGCTTGACATCATTTCCCACATTACACGGGCTGAAGCAGTGAGAGGGGGTGTGCATGCCCTGCCCCCGCATTCTGCTTATAAAGATGCTGGGGGGGCTATCTATGGGGAGAGCCCGAGAGGTCCTCCCAGAATGCCAATCAGCAGGGGAACCATGAGGAGCAGGGCCACGACATGGGGTGCTTGGGGAAAGGTGGAGGCTGAAGCCGTGGGGAAGGGCTGGGTCACGGAGTCCTTGTTGCAGAAGTGCCCATTACAGCAGGAGCCCTGGAGGTCGATGTTTGTCCAGGGGCTGGTGGTGCCCATGATGGTGCAGGACGGCCGGTGGCAGGTTCTGATGTACACAGGGACTGAGAAATTGCCTGGGGGCAGTGAGGACAGGTCAGAACTGAGGGAAGCAGCTGCACCTGCACTTCCACCTCAGAGGCCAGGGCTATCACTGGGTCCTCAGACTACCTTCCAGTCTCTCTCCATAGACTGGGGCCATGCCATCTCCCCTTGCCTTCTGTCTCAGACTAGAGCCATGCCTCCTCCCTCAGACAAGGGCAATGCCTCCTTCCTTCAAGCAGGGCCATGTCTCCTGGTCAGGCCTGCCTGGTACCTCTACCCTCAGGCCTGACCTGCCTACACACCCCTTGCCCAAGCCCTCCTCCCTACCAGCCCCTTACCGACGGTCATTTGGCCATTGCCCTGGAAGCAGACACTTTGGTCTTGGTGACAATGGACCCGCCGGGACTTCTCCGGGGAGCAGTCCTCCGGGTGGATCCCCACGCAGGCGTAGCACTCGATGCCACTGAGCGTCGGTGGGTCAGGCGCTGGCGAGAGAGCGTAGACTCACAATAGGGTACAGTTGTGCGGGTTGTGCACTGCACCTGGGCGCCCTACTAGCGCGACCAGGAGGCTGGAATCCTAGCGAGCAGGAAGGAGGTGTCCAGCGGAGGCCACGCCCCTCCCTGTCCGTCACCCATCCCCGCCCTCCGGCACACCTGGGCTCAGGTTTGGGAGGGCGTCATGGCTCATGAGATCGGCGTTGCACAAGTCGGTGTTGCACCCGCGCAACACGGAGTAGTCGGGCGGCAGCGCGTTGCGGTTCGACTGCATCTGGCCGGTGGACGGGCCCGTCCAGCAGCCCTTCTGTACCATGGTCACGGAGGCGCGGTACCCTGGGGGCGGGAGGGGGTGGAGCCTGGTGCGCTGCCTCCTCCCCATCCTTCCTGCTCTCCCTCTTACCTCCCTCTGTGTCGTCGAGTCTCAAGTCTCCTCTCCTCTCTTCTTCTCTCCTCCACTGCTCCTGTCTCTCTCGCCTCGCTTCTTCCTCCTGCTTTTCCCTTTCCTCCTTCTCTCCCTTTTCCACTCCGCTTTCCTGGCCACCTCCTCCCTTACCCGCCTCCTCTCATCAGCCACCCTTCCCTCCCCTGCTCTTCTCTGTCTCCCCTTTGCCTCCTTTCTGCCCTTCTCCCACCTCCTCTTCCTGGCTCCCTGTTGTCTTCTCCCCTTTCCCCACCTCACTCCCCTCACCCACCCTTTCTTTCTCTCCCTTCCTCCACCTCCCTACTCTATCCTTATCCTTCCCCTCCTCTTCCATCCAATCCTCCTCCAATCCCTTGGACTCCTCCCCCTCTCCCCCTCCCTAATCTCTCATCCTTGTCCCAGCCCCCCATCCTTTTCTCCTTTGCACGCACCGCTCCTTTTTTTGGCACTTCCTGCCTCTCACCTGTGTCCAAAGACAAGACAGACTCAGAGCATCCGTGGAGACAGGAGATGTTGGGGAATTTCATGTTACTGAGGTCAAAGGGCCCGAAGTAGGTGTGTTGAAAGTTGTAGCATTGCAGAGCTTGGGACACTGAGGAGAGAAACAGGGGTGGGGTGAGAGGAGCAGGCCAGGGGTGAGCCTGTTCCAGGCACTCAAGACTCCACCCTGCAAATGACAGACAGCCACATGGGCCAGGCTGTTCTGTGAGAGGAGACAGGCCTTGTTGCCTTGGGAGAGCCGGTCTGCTGCCACCACTGGTCATGGCTGTGTTTACCTGGTGCCTCCTTACTCCTGCCAGTCCGGCTTTCTTCCCCCAGGCTGTTCTAGGTCTTGACCTTCTTCTAGAAAGCCCTCTGAGATTTAAATAAGGAGGATGTGATGCACTCCAGCTCTGCCAGTCCCCTCTCCCAACTAAACTCACAATATCCAGCATTACTAAAAGGCCACTGATGGAACACAGGCCCTCCAGTACAGGCAGTGGGATGTACGATCTCGTACTACAAATACACATACCCAGCCAGCCCCACGATACCCACACAGAACACTGGAACACTGACACAGACGCAAAAGAACAAAATGGATTCGGGCTCTTGCAAATCTCACAGACAGACACAGAGTATTCTAAATACATCTATTCACACACAAAACAAGTACCACCTAGACCCTCCAATAGAACACCTGCCCCCAGGACTGAGGCATGGCATTTCACATGCAAAATCATACAGACAGAAAAACGTGTAGATATGGACCCAATAACCCCACACCGAGAGACCCAGGAGCACAGGAATTGTACCCAGAGAGAGACAGGTACAGCTCCAAGTGTCACAGACACACAAGTAGAGAGACCACAATTATGCAAAGCTAGAGGCACACAAAAAAGAGACCCACAAAAACATACAATTTAAAATCATGGACAGATACAAGACACATGGAGACAGGCAACACAGGTACACAGAGAGGACAGACACATCAAAATATCTAAACACATATACACAGAGATAAATACAGGCCTATCTATCACAGTGATGCACAAAGACAAAGAGACAGATATACAAAATTATACATGCATCTCATTTATAAAGAGAGTGAAGCTGAGAGATAAACAGACCCATATAAGCATTTGCTCAAACACAAAGATATCAAAACCTGGTACAGAGAAACACACACAAGCACAGAGACCTAAAGGACACAGTGACACATGGACACACACATGTCTTCCATGGATGAGCACACACATACAAAGTCGGCTGTGTGCAGACATAGCCTCCTTCCCACTTCTCAATCCCTGTCTTTGTAACAACTTTAGTCCTGATGAGTATCTCCCTGTCCTTACCCAAATTGGGGAGAGGTTGCCTGAGGATGAGGCCAAGGTTCCCTGACAGTTTTGGGAAAAGACTCCGTGGCTCCCCAGAAATACCCTTGAATGGGGTCCTGGGCAAGGAAGGATGAGAAAGGTTGAAATAGCAGGAAGAGAGAAAATGACACCAGAGAAAATGACTGATGGGGAAAAGAATGAAGAGGATACAGTCTCCAGGCCTCTCTCTGACCAAGGCCCAGGAGTCTAGGCCCCCAGCACCTCCTCCTTCAGACCCAGGGGTTCAAGCCCTCAGCCCACCTCTCCCAGGCCCCGAGAATCCAGTCCCCAGACCCCTCCTCCCTCAGACACAGGAGTCCAGACCACCAACATGCCCTACTTATCATTGGACTCGGACGTCTGGGTACCTGTCAGGCAGAGCACAGACCCACAGAGGCAGAGCAGGATGGCTCTGGGGATTCCCATTGCCAGGTTGTGGAGCTGAGTGGACACACCGTGGACAGCTCCTCCTGCTCTGATTTCTGCCAGGCTGGTTCTCCCTGCCAAGCCCCAGGCATCCCAGTTCCCCAGCCTGGCAGGATTCCTCCACCCCCGCCCTCCCTCTCTAGAGCTGGTCTCCTCTTAGATATTCATGATGGTGCTACTGATGAGTCCTGGGCACTGAGGAAGGAGAAGGCTGGGAGTCTGGACTTCTTGGTCTGAGGGTGGAGGGGCCTAGGAGCCTGTAACCCTTAATTTGGGGGAGTTTGTGTTTTGCAGTCTCTCTTTCTACCTTATTCCCCACCCTGTGTTCTAGTCTGAGGTGGGCATACATGCCTTCTTTTTTGGGGGGAGGGGCAGTGTCACTGGCCCTCACATGTGGAACTGAACTGGGGCCGCTGGCTTCCCAAGCCAGCGCTTAACCACCGCGCCACTAGGCCAGCCCAATGCCTTCTTGATCTCTCTTCTCTTCCTCCACCCCAACACACACAACCCACATACTCAGACACTCACAGCCTCTAATGCTGGAGCCACATTTCCAGACCAAGAGACACAAGCATCACTTCTTCCTTGAAGCCTTCTTAGACACGCCTGCTACCCACTCACTCCCCACCTCCACCTCACCCCAAGCACCTTGTCTTCCAGCTGTGGTCACTCTGGATTGGCCTATTGTCTGTCTCCCCCATCAGGCTGTGAACTCCCCAGAGGCATCAGGGGATGTTTGTGATGTTGTATGAATAAATGAAACAATGAATGTACAAACAGAGGGGTGGGAGAGAGAAAGGGGGAGAGAGAAAGAGAGAGGCTCCCTGAGTTACACATGGGATGCGGAAAGACAGACACATTTGGTGTGGACAGATGTAAATGTAGGCACACAGACAAACCCAGACATGAAGAGGAACACCCTGATACATAGAACATGCCCAAGAAGGTATATAACAAATGTTTATTAGATTATTAAATGAATGAATTTTTAAAAACTGGATGAAATAGAGACACAGGCAGACAAGCAGTGGGGCACACTATCCCCCCAGGACACAGACCCATGTGGACACTCAGATCCTGGGCCAATGAGGACATCCGGACGGATGCCCCTGCAGGAATTGGGGTAGAGAACCCAGGTCAGCCCCTCCTGGCCACTTGGAAGAGCTGCCGGCTGGGATCACACCCACTCACAATGCTGTGCAAGGTAGGCACCAGGCATGCGCAGAGACCAAGAGTCCCAGGCCCACAGATGGATGGAAAGGAGTTGACATAAAGGTGGTGACAGGGATAGCCTTAATGGTCCCCTGAGCTTGACTAAATTTTACACAAGTTTCTTCCTGACTGTAGGCCCCTGACCTTGCTATTCTTAGAGTATTTGCTTTACACAACTTGTTATTGCAAATTCTTTCTCTGTCCCTGTGAAACGTGGGTAAATCTCCCAGGCTCTTGCCACATTTATAACCAGGAATGTTTTTCTCAAGGACCTGGGAGCCATCCCTCGGAAATGTCTTCATCAAGGAAGATAGTACCTCTGTCTCCCGGCTCCCTAGGAGGGTAGGAACTTGAATAAGTGACAATGAGCAAACACAGATGGCTTATTCTCGAAGAGAAAAACAATTGCAAACCAAGGCGTGACTCAGTGTGCTGGGCACATCCTATGGACCAAACTCCCTCTTGTCATCCTCCAGCACTTTCCCTTGAGCCCGCCCAGCCCTTAAAAACCTTTCCACTTTTTTTTTTTAAAGATTTTATTGGGGAATTGGGGGAGGGGAACAGCGTTGGGGAATCGGGGAAGGGGAACAGACAAGTTGCTGTCTTTTTGTTCTTCAGTTTAGTTGCGGAGGATGTTGCTTCACTGTTAGTATCGTCATTGCGCTCTTCCCGGATGAGGCAGTTCGGTCGCTGGCCTCTGGATGTCGCTCACCGCGGCTATTGGCAGCTCATGCTTGGCTGCCAGCCGCTCACGCTGGCTGTGGGCCACTCACTGCAGCCTATGGCAGCCCACTGCAGCAGGGGCTGCAGCCCATACCATCACCCGGGCTCGCACAGCCCAGCTCCAGGTGGAGCTGTTGTTAGCTGTAGAGGGCAGTGTCACTGGCCCTCATGTGGGATCCGAACCGGGGCCACTGGCATCCCAAAACCAGCGCTTAACCAATGCGCCACTCGGCCGGCCCCCACTTTTTGTTTCAATGGAGTTGAGTTCAGCCTCTCCCTCCTATTGCCGCAGTCTTGAATAAAGTCTCCTGTGCCTGTTTAACTTTGGTGCATTTTTTCCTTGACAGCAGACACCCAGGCACCGTGGACACTCACCATTCTGGGCTCTCAACAGGCATAGCTTCCCTCACCCACACCATCTTGCCAAATCCCTTCCCCTCCCATCAGGCCTCAATTCCCTTGAAACTGTTTTGCATCCAAATTATTCTTCCTGCTTCTCCTGTACCAGTCCCAGGCTCTCTGTCCTTGGAGCTGGGTGGACCTAAGGGTCCCTGGAAAGTGGGGGCTGGCCAAGGAAGGAGGATGGGTTTTCTCAAGCTGTTGTGGAAGAAGGAAGCATGGAAGGTGTTCGCAGGGGTTCACAGATTCGGAGATGGAGGCTTGAAGAGTCGGCAGACCAGCCCATCACTGTGTGTGTGTGACAGGGTGTGTTAGTGACTGTGTGTGGCTGGGCATGTGTGATTTTTGACTCTGGTAACCGTCAGGTATTTTTGGAGGCTGTGAGATATCAGTTGGCAAGCTCCCCATTACAGGAGGTAATCAAGTGGAAACCCAGCAATCTAGGTCTTGGGATTTTTGGCAGGGCTCTTGATCCATAGATGATTATACAACATAAACTCTGAGCTCCCTACAAACCCAGAGATTCTTTTATTTTGGTAATCACTTTTTAATAATTAAATTTTAGTAATGAAGTAAGTAACTATTTAAGAGATTGAGGGGAGGGTCGGCCGAGTGGTGCGGTGGTTAAGTGCTGGCTTGGGAAGCCAGCGGTCCCGGTTCGGTCCCACATGTGAGGGCCAGCGACACTGCCCTCAAAAAAAAAAAAAAAAAAAAAGAGCAATTGAGGGGAAACCAAGGATGTTTTGTGGTAGCCATTAAGGTGTTATTTTTAAAAAATATTTTATGGTAGATATTTTCAAATACACACAAATATACAGAGAATAGTGCACCCACCACCTGGACTCAACAATTTTTAGGATATTACTGGTCTCATCTTATCTTTGCCCCCTTTGGCGCTCATAAGGACATTGAATTGGGTTCCTGTATTATTTTGTTCAAAATATTAATTTCACTTAAAACACTACTTAAAAGTAGATGATTTTCAAAATGTAAACTTGGCTTATGCTCTAAGATGCAAATCTTTATGAATGCCATGAACAAGAGGGTGTCGCCTGCTCCCTCAAGTTGAATTCTTAGTGCTATGATGCCACCAAATCAACTTTCTCTTTGCATACTGAACAGTTTCAAATTTATTTTCAATAAATATATTTTCAATATATTCCAACATTTACTGGACCCTGAAGAGCTGTAGCAGAGAGCATATGTGATATTTAAAAATTCAGTGGTAAAGAAAGACGTTTTTGTTGCATTATTCATTATTCAGTTTAAAGAAGGTACAGAAAGGGCCGGCCGAGTGGCATGGTGGTTAAGCACTGGCTTGGGAAGCCAGCGGCCCTGGTTCGGTCCCACATATGAGGGCCAGTGGCACTGCCCTCAAAAAAAAATAAAGAAAGAAAGAAGGTGCAGAAAAAAGATGTGTTCCTCCAAAAAAGCAGTAAAGGAGGCAAGTGAGGAGGTGTTACCTCGAGGCCCCAGCCTACCCACTGACTGGAGCATCCCTCTGGATGTCCTCAACTGCCTGGTGATTGGGTGCCCACGTGGGTCTGTTGCTTAGAATTTCCTCACAGATCCTTTTTTTTTTTTTTAAAGATTTTATTGGGGAACTGGGGGAGGGAAACAATGTTGGGGAATTGGGGGAAGGAACCAGCCAAATTGTTCTTCAATCTTCGTTGTGGAGGACACCAGTTGCCATCTGGCTTCCCATCAGCAGCTTGTGGCCTCTACGCTCAAGGTTGCTGTGTTCAATCTTAGTTGCGGGTGGGCGTAGCCACCATTGAACAGGCAATCTTGTTACACCAGCTGAGCCATCCTGCCACCTGTTGGCAGCTCAGCTAGGGTGCAGCGTTCACTGGCCCATGTGGGAATCAAACCGGTGGCCCTGTTGCTCAGAGCACGCACTCTAAGACAACTCTCAACCAACTGAGCCACTCGGCCGGCCCCTCCTCATGGATCTTCTGTTGTATTCTATAAGCTTCCACTTCCATAAGCGCCTTTCCATTTCCATGCCATTTGCAAATTCCTGACCTCTCAAACAATAATTCTTTTTGTATTTGGTTTGTATAAGCAGCTTGTTAAATGTGTACTTCATCTGTCTCCGGTTATGTCATCTACGGGACTGAAATCTGCAAAGTGTTTATATATAGGAAGGAATATGTGCAGACTGGAAGTCTGTCCCTCCAGCATGACCTGTTAACTTTGTCACCAAAATAAGTAAGAAATAGTATTCCTTACCTTATTCGAAATGAGTCCATTAATCAAACATGTTATAATTGTAAAGATTTGTGGGTTTTTTTTTGTTTTTGTTTTTTTTTAAGCTGAGCCTTCCTGCCACCTGTTGGCAGCTCAGCTCTGTCTGGGCATCGAACTGCTGTTGCTCAGAGCTCAGCTCGCACTCTTGAGCAAGCTCTTAACCAACTGAGCCACTCGGCTGGCCCATGATTTGTGTTTTTATGTCATCCCCTAAATAATATGTGAGGTCACTTGCTGCCAATCTTCGCGTTCTGTGTAAATGTCCTTGTGTACATTCCCAGAATTGTGGAGTTTCCTTCTGGAACTCTAGTCGCTGCCTTGCCAAAAACTGAATTGTGCGTATTGTGCACCAATATTGTCTTTTGTTATTGTCACATAAACTCTGCCTGCAGCATCATTTTTTTTCCAGATCAGATCTTAATTTTTTTTTTACAGTTCAGTAGTGTTAAGTATATTCACATTGTTGTGCAGCCTAGCTCTAGAACTTTTTCATCCTGCAAAACTGAAATTGCAGACCCGTTAGAAAAGAACTTCTCATACTCATTGCCCGCCCTGGCAACCACCATTCTGCTTTCTGTCTCTATGAATTTGAGTCCTCAAGGTACTGCGTATAAGTGGAATCATACAGTGTTTATCTTTTTATGACTGGCTTATTTCACTCAGCATGGTGTTCTCAAGGTTCATCCATATTGGAGCCTGTGTCAGAACTTCTTTCCTTTGTAAGTTTGCATAATATTTCATTGTTTGGATAGACTGCATTAGTTTATCCATTCATCTACTGATGTACACATGGCTCCTTCCACCTCTTGGCTGTTGTGAATAATGCCGCAATGAACATGGGTGTACGAATGTCTGTTCAGGACCTTGCTTCCCTTTTGGATATATACTAAATCAAATCCTAACTTTGCTAATATTTGCTAATATCATCCTACTATTGCACACTGTTGTGGATGTGCCCCTCACTTTCTCATTTTCAAATATGTCATCAAAGCTGCCAACCTGCGTGTGGCTCATTGGGAGGCAAGGCTGAGGCAGAGATTAGCGCTGTGGGACCCAAGGCTGTGCGAGGGAAGTGAAGGAAGCAGGCTGGGCAGAGGGAGAAGGTGGGCTGTCCCAACAAAGGGGACAACAGGGAGAGCTCTGGCCTGTGGGCCAGCAGGTAAGGGAGCCCCAGCTGAGAGAAGCAATTCCTTCATTTCTGAACAGATCTCGGTGGCAAACCACAGCATCTACTACACTCTATTCATTCTCTTTTTTGGCATAATTTTTCCATCTCAGAGTTTGAACTAAAGATTAATTATAAGATTCTTTGAAGTGAAATAAAGTTACCTGAATCTGATCATTTATTCTCCAGTTGGAAGGATTTGTTGAAACATTTCTGTCTATCATTGCTGTCTTTCGGAAGTTCAACATTCTTATTTAAAGTGGATCATATTTAAGAGTTTAAATTTGAATTTAATATCCAAATATTAAAATGTTAAGAGTTTAAATTTAAGAGTCTAATTTTCAAATCAGATGGCTGGGGACCTGGATTGGAAAAAAACATACTGAATGAAATGATTCTTTTTTTTTTAAAGATTTTATTGGGGAATCGGGGAAAGGAAACAGACAAGTTGCTGTCTTTTTGTTCTTCAGTCTAGTTGCGGAGGATGTTGCTTCACTGGCCCATGTTGGTATCATCATTGCGCTCTTCCCGGATGAGGCAGATGGGTCGCTGGCCTCTGGATGGTCGCTCACCGCGGCTATTGGCAGCTCACGCTGGCTGCCGGCCACTCACTGTAGCCTATGGCAGCCCACTGCAGCAGGGGCTGCAGCCTGCACCGTCACCAGGCCTTGCACAGCCCAGCTCCAGGTGGAGCTGTTGTTAGCTGTAGAAGGCAGTGTCACTGGCCCTCACACGTGGGATCCGAACCGGGGCCGCCCGCTGGCATCCCAAAACCAGCTCTTAACCAATGCGCCTCTCGGCCGGCCCTGAAATGATTCTTTATTTCCCCCCTCTACCAGTCATTTCTTGAAATTTTTCCTTCATGGTTTATGTGGAAGTGGGAGGTAAATTCATGTCAATCATTAAGAGATCTGGATTCATCTACATTCAGCTGAAATAACAGCTGATGAAATAACAGTGGAGATCCCCTCCCCTGCCACTTTATTTTTCACAAAAATGCATTCAATTATCTAATTAGTTTTATAATAGTTTTTCATTTTCTGATACTGATATTTTCCCTTCTTAATAGATGTCAGGTAGAGTTAATGTTTTATTTTAGAATTTTAACATCTTACAATAATATGTAGGTAACAAGTCATTACATTTTAATAATAGTTAATTGTTATACTGCTGGAATTTCTAAAGCAATGATAAACAACTACTATAATAATATAATTATCAGACTGTTGTGTAGTACTCTAATTTCCACCCACCTACATTCTTTGTGGGTTACTAATGATAATTGGATATTAGTTGTTATAGAGTGATGCTTGCCAAGTGAAAGGACACATAGATTTAAATTTAGAATTCAGTAGTTTGGGTCTGTTACAGCAAAGAATTAGCAGAAAATATAAACTGCAATATGAAACGTTGAATACAGCCAATGCACAGATACCAATAGAGATTTTTTTTTTAAAGAAGCTCTTTATATCAGATGGAAAAGCAACTCCTTGCTTAGAAGCACAGGCTAATTTAGATGATATGAGATCAACAAGGTCCTTCCATTTTTAAACTGATACCTCCTTTGTCAGCAGAAGAGGAATGGTAAGCTACCAACCCTGTTGAAACAAGACACTTTACTGCCATCTGCTGGAACATGGTTGCAATACATTATAAATCACTGCAGTCAGCAGAAGAATAACAATACACATTAGCGGGGAAAAAAATTGTCTCAAAATAATAAAGATGTCTATGATGTGAAGGGCACTTTCTTAGGTTTACTGACCTTGCGCAGTGCCCAACACCAACAACTGTACATGGTGACTGTGGAAAGCCACACACAGATGGAGCAGATGTAGGGGGAAGATAGGCTCATTACAAAGAGGAAGATAGAAGGCTTCTAAGGAAGAGATCCACAGCCAGGAGTAGCAGAACTTGAAAATTAGATAGAAGTGGATTTTAGGAGCATCTGAAGGGATGATTGGATGAGGGGTAGGCAAATCAAGGTGGCAAGTGTTGGAAGGTCATCAGATGTGAGCCACGGGATCCAGGCTGTACCCTGCATTCACTGTGTGTCCTTAAGAGAATCCTTCCTCTTCCCTGAGCTGCTTTTGTTCTATTTCGATGTGGTGGAGGGCAAGAGTTGCTGCACTCTGGGAGCTCTACCCTCTTTGACCTTCCAGGTTTCTGAGAACTAAAGAAACTGAGGTCTCCAGGAATGGGTCAGAATGGGAGGAGGGCGAGGATCATATGCTGTCATTGCAGGAGCAGGGATGGCTGAACTTCAGGGAGGATATGGTCGTGTTCGGGTCACATCAGTGTATACAACCACCTGTGGTCTGCACTGGTGGGGTTGCACTGGTGGGTTGAGGGACAAAGGGTTCTCAGATAAATACTGGGAAGAACACTCAGAAGAGTCTCTCTTGACCCTTATCCACAATGTTTTGAATACTCCAAGTTTCCTTTACATTCTAAACTTCTCTGTCTTTCCCAGGGATTTCCATTGCCTGCCCTTTCTCAATCCTTCTACTCTCCCACTTCTATCCTAGATTTCCCTCATTCTCTCTGCTTCCCCCATTCCCAGCACATCCTTCTCCTCCCTGCTGCCTTTCCTTTCTAAAACCATTCTCCCCAGCCTCTCTTCCATTCTCACCCCTCTTATTCCACCTCCTTCTCTTTGCTTACCCACAACTTCCAACTCTTTCCAAGCTGTCCTTTCATTTCCCCTCACTTCCTCTTCTCCCTCACATCCTAGCCTTTCATTCCTGAGTCCATTGCCCTTCCCCTCACCTAGGATTGCCAGATAAAATAAAAGATGTTAATTTAAATTCAAATTTCCGGTTAACAACAGTTAATTTTTAGTATAAGTATGTCTCAAATATGCTATGGTGCATACTTACACTAAAAGGTTATTTGTTGTTTATTGGAAATTCAAGTTTTTATTAAGTACAAGTATGCTGTATTTTTATTTGCTCAGTCTGGCAGCTCTACTCTTGTCTTGTCTCTCCCCTATCTTCCTGGCCATGTTCACCCGGGCTGGTCCTCTTAGCGACCCAGAAGCTCTCAGGCAGGCAGTCCGGTGTCCTCACTCCATCTACCTTATCTCCTCACCAACCATTCTGGGCCTTCTCACAATCCAGCAACTAAAGGGTTATGAGTAGGCAGTGCAAGGGACCGATAGGACACTGGACAGCTCTATAATCAGTATTATTTCTGTCTGGTTGGTGTCTGGGCATATTCATTGTTATATGGCTAATTTAATCAATTTATTTGTTTATCCTTAGGTCTTTACCACACTGACTAAACTACTGTAGCTTTTGAATCAGCCTTGAAATATAGTGGTACAAGTCCTCTTTCCTTTTCCTTCAAGATCATTGTGACTGTTCCAAGTCCTTTCCATATAAGTTTTGAAGTAACCTTGTCAACTTCTACTAAAAAGTCCTGCTGGGATTTTTTCTTTTTTTAAAGTTTATTGGGGAATGGTGTGTTTTTCCAGGACCCATCAGTTCCAAGTCAAGTAGTTGCTTCAATCTAGTTGTGGAGGGCGCAACTCAGTCGCCCATGTGGGGATTGAACCAGCAACCTTGATGTTATGAGCACTGTGCTCTAACCAACTGAGCCAACCGGCTGCCCCCATGCTGGGATTTTTACTGAGATGATGTTGAATCTCAAGATACATTTGAAGAGAATTGACAGGCTAACAATACAGTCTCCCCATTCATGAATAGTATACATCTCTCCATTTATTTATATCTTTTAGTTTTTCAAAGCCAATATTTTATAACATTTACTGTAGGCCTTGAGTATCTTCTATTATATTTATTTTTAGATATTTTAGTTTAAATGCTGTTTTCAATGGTATCACTTTGAAAATTCATTTTACAATTGTTTGCTAGTTTACAGAACTATAATTGATTTTTTCTTTTTTTAAAGATTTTATTGGGGAATTGGTGGAGGGGAACAGCGTTGGGGAATCGGGGAAGGGGAACAGATAAGTTGCTGTCTTTTTGTTCTTCAGTTTAGTTGCGGAGGATGTTGCTTCACTGTTGGTATCGTCATTGCGCTCTTCCCGGATGAGGCAGATGGGTCGCTGGCCTCTGGATGTCGCTCACCGCGGCTATTGGCAGCTCACGCTGGCTGCCGGCCGCTCACGCTGGCTGCGGGCCACTCACTGTAGCCTATGGCAGCCCACTGCAGCAGGGGCTGCAGCCCACACCATCACCGGGGCTCGCACAGCCCAGCTCCAGGTGGAGCTGTTGTTAGCTGTAGAGGGCAGTGTCACTGGCCCTCATGTGGGATCCGAACCGGGGCTTCTGGCATCCCAAAACCAGCGCTTAACCAATGCGCCACTCGGCCGGCCCTATAATTGATTTTTAAACATTGACCTTTTATCCCCCAGTGTTGCTAAATGTACTATCAGTTCTAATTGTTTGTAGATTCCGTTGGCTTTTCTATGTATACAATCATGTCATATGCAAATAAGGACAATTTTACTTCTTTTCCAATGTTTATGTCCTTTATTTCCTTTTCCTATCTTATTGCACAATGCAAGATGGAGTAAAATTAGTGGGAGTACCTGTGCTTGCCTGGTTCCTGTTATTGCTATAGTCTGAATATCATCTCTGCTAACACTTCTCAGTGTCTATGGCATCTCCCCAGGACCTCCCCATTATCACAAAGGCAAAACACCATGAGCACATGATCCCTCTGTCCACCCATGTAGACTTTAGAATTCAGGGCCAGCACCTAGACCACAGATCAAACTGACCTGCTCAGGCTCTAGCTGCTCTTCAGGGTGAATATGGCTCAGCCCAGGTCCAGAGTGACATCCTGTGGGCCTGGGTGGGTGGAGGAGAGAAATGGATATCAAGAAGCTGCCTGGTACCTCCCAAACCCTCTGACCAGAGTCTGTTTCATTGTACATCTCTCTGGGAGTCTATTCCAGAAAGAAATGCTTCGATATACCTGGTTTTTAATGGTATCATTAAATTTGGAGTTAGGTAAAATAGCAACTGCCTACTTGACAGTTCTTCTGGTTGAGTTAACTCATTAAGCAAAGGAGAATAAAAGCCAATTTGTTGAGTAAACACATGGAAAAATGATGGGCTACACATATGGGTAGTCTGAATCTCACTGAGTTCAAGCAGTTTTAAGGTAGCTGGTAATTGAAATAAAGTTTGGTAGTTTCTCCTGCATCCTTTTTGGATTTGATGATCTGTAGGACACTTAAATATGTGTGGTGCTTTGGAAATGCAAATCAGATTGTTCATTAATTAGAAATGATCTGAGTGTCATGGAGGAAACCTTAAATACAACACCTAAACTTTTAGTGGCCAAATATAGGGTAAGATTTTAGACTTAGAAATTGGTCCAAAAAGAAGGATACCAGTATTTTTTTTTTTAAAGATTTCATTGGGGAATTGGGGGAGGGAACAGTGTTGGGGGATCAGGGAATGGGAACAGAGAAGTTGCTGCCCTTTTGTTCTTCAGTCTAGTTGTGGAGGACATCGCTTCACTGGCCCATGGTGGTATCATCATTGCGCTCTTCCCATTGGACGGCCACTCATGGCGGTTCACTGCAGCTCACAAAAGTGCACACCAGCTGCTGGCCAGCCCCACTGCAGCCTATGCCATCGCCTGAGACTCATGGCAGCCCAGCTCCAGGTCAAGCTGCTATTCACCATCTTAGCTGTAGAGGGCGCAGCATCACTGGCCCTCATGTGGGATCTGAACCGGGGCCCTGCTGCTCAGAGCTGGTGTCCCAAGCCAACTCTTAGCCAATGAGCCTCTTGGCCAACCCAAGAAACTAGTATTTTAACAGAAAAAAAACAGTTTTAAAATTATAGCAAACATGTAAAAGGGCAACAGACCCCGAAAAGCATGACCAAATCCTTTTTATTGGCAGCATTTGTGTAGTTTCTGATACAGCTCTAAAATATGTTTATAAAGAATTATTAGATTCCTCTTTGATGAACAAAGCTCTAAATAAAAGGCAAGAGGTGAATATTTTGAATCAACTTAATATTAGCAATGCTTTATAGATGATATGGGGTGACCGGTTAGCTCAGTTGGTTAGAGTGTGGTGCTGATAACACCAAGATTGCTGATTTGATCCCCGATGGGCCATAGTGAGCTGTGGCTTCCCCTTTAAAAAGAGTCAACTATGCCATTGTAGCATGAAAGCAATGTGTAACCAATGACCATGGCTGTTCCCCAATTTAAATAAATAAATAAAATAAAATAAAAGATGATATGGAATAGTAGAGAATCATGATATAATGGAAATAAATGCTATTTTCCTGAATTATATTGGGAAAAATTTTAAAGGTGAAAAAGTGTTGAAAAATTAGTTCCAAGATTATCCATATATCTATCACCCAGATTAAAATTATTAACATTTGCCATATTTGCTTATTGTATCTATATTTCCATACCAGTTAGCTTCTCCTGCATAACAAACCACAAACAAAACTCAGCAGCGGGCGGCCGGTTGGCTCAGATGGTTAGAGTGCAGGATCAAAACACCAAGGTTGCTGGTTCGATTCCCACAATGACTTAACTTGGAGCTGAGCTGCGCCCTCCACAACTAGATTGAAAATAATGACTTGACTTGGAGCTGATGGGTCTGGAAAAATACACTGTTCCCCAATAAAATTTATATATATATATATATATTTTTTCATATATAAATATATGAAAAAAACAACTCAGTGACTTAAAACAACAAGCATTTTATTTTATGTCCTGATTCTGTGTGTCTCCTGGGTTGTTTTGGTATAGGCTGACTTGTCTGGTCTCTGCTGGGCCCTCTCATGTGTCTGTCGTCAGCTGAGGGTTGGATGGTGGCTGGATGATCTAGGATGGTCTCATTCAGAAGACTGGTAGTTGGCTGGCTGTCAATCAGCCCTTCTCCACATGGCCTCCACATAGCCTCTCATCCTCCAGCAGGCTAGATTGGACTTTTTCACATGGGAGTGGCAAGGTCCTAAAAGGCAGCAAGGAAGGGCAACGTCCTATAAGCAAGTGCTTTTCACGCCTCTGCTAAAATTATGTTTGCTAATGTCCCACTGGCCAGGGCAACTCACAGGGTTAGCCCACAGTCAGTGTGGAAGGGCACTAAGAGTGTGGATAGGGGGAAGGGAATAATTTGTGGTTGATTTTGCTATCTATCTATCTATCTATCTATCTATCTATCTATCCATCCATCCAACATTTATGGAGCACTATTGGGTCCCATCCATCCATCCATCCATCCATCCATCCATCCATCCATCCATCCATCCTCCTACCCACCCATCACTGTTGAACCATTAATAGCAAGTGGCAGATATCGTTTTGCCTCACTCCTATATGTAAGTACTGGAGTAGGCAAATGGTCTTTTCCCACTGTGACTCTTCCCTTTCCTCTCTGCAGGCTATATTTAAAGGGCCACATGATTTGAACCCTGGTCATTCATCTCATATTCACACAATAATTATGACAGTAATGAAGAAGATAGGGAGGAAGACCTACAAGGTTAACTCACAGAAACACTATTTAGAGCCTGCCTAGTGGCGTGGTGGTTAAGCGCTGGTTTGGGAAGCCAGTGGCCTCAGTTTGGATCCCACATATGAGGGTCAGTGACACTGCCCTCAAAACAAAACAAAACAAAACAAAACAAAACAAAACAAAACAAAACAAAACAAAACAAAACAAAACATGAGGGGTGACCGGTTAACTCAATTGGTTAGAGTGTGGTGCTGATAATACCAAGGTTGCTGGTACGATCCCCACAGAGGCCACTGTGGGATGTGCCCTTCTTAAAACAGCCAATTATGCCATTGTAATATGAAAGCTATGTGTAACCAATGACCATGGCTGTTTCCCAATTAAAAAAAATAAACCAAAAGCATGAACTTTACCCACAAAGAAGTTGCACGTTTGAACTACACCATCCAGTCAGCCTCCTTGGAGAATCTATTTTATTTGTATGTTCAGGATAAAAGCACATCCAGATAGGCCTACACGGCTTGAGACAAGAGGTGCACTGTGCAGATATGAGTTCAGGCATGAGGCCAGGTACTGTTGTTGGTTGTGCCTACATGGTGTTAGTTAGAGTTCACACAGGGATGGCTGTTGCAGCAGTGAGTCAAGAGAAACAAGTTTCCAAAGGCCCCAGGCACATGAGGCTGACAGTACCTCAAGTGGCACATGTCTGAGCTCTTCCCTAATTAAACTCTTCCTCACAATTATCCTAACCTCGTGATGATGAGAGCTTAGGTGCTAAACTGCTGATACTATATCATGAATGGTTCATTTTCTATTAAAAGTTTCTATTTCTTCTTGCCAATACTTTGTTACATCTTTCTAGGAAATTGATCATGTCATCTGTTTTCAAATTTATTCTAATTTTGAAATTTTGGTTTTTCTTCTATTTTGTGAAGTTTTTTCCGTTCTTAATATCATTTATGACTTTTTTCATTCTTATTAATGATCTCAGAAGTTGATCCCTTTAAATAAGAGATTATTGGTGTTTAGCCTCTCTGTTCATTAGTGTTTTCTATTTCATTAATTTATGTTTATTATTTGCTTCAACCCACTTTTTTTGTATTTATCCTGTTATTCTTTATTTTTGAACTTTCTAAGTAGGACACAGTGCATAATTTTCATCCTGTTTACTTTTCCCTTCTTTTGAACTTGTTACAATCTGTACCCAATGCACTTAATACCTAAATTTCTTGGTGTTCTATTTATGTTGTTTATTGTGCTTGCTGTTGCAATTCGTGGTGACTGTTTTCTTATGTTAAATTTGGGGTTATCTGTAAAAATTCTTCAAGGTGTGAATGGAATTTACAATCCTCCAGAGTTTTCTTTTTCTTTTTTTTTTAAAAGACTTTATTGGGGTGCGGGGGACCAGCCTCCAGCAGACCAGGGCTCAAGAAGGTGGACACGGCGTCGGTGGGGGAGGAAAATAAGGAAGGGAGACAGTGGAGACACCGGGGGAGTTAAAGAGAAAAAGAGTGTCACACTTTATTGCAATAACATGTCCTTTTTATAGGGACTTTTGACCATTATCCAATCACAAGTTTAAGTTCCACATAGTCTTGATGTATTTTTCTCTTAAGACCTTTAGTCCTTATAATTGTTCTCCTTAGGGCACGCTGTGACCTTTTCTACGTTTAAGGATAATCCCATCTATGATAATCTCTTTATGACCCAGACTCAGTTTCTACCTAATCTGTAAACCTGGGTCTGAATACTAAAGAGAATCTCACTTTTGATATTTAAATTTAACTGATTAATTATATTTGGCTTAACTATACCTAAAGTTCTCTCAAGACTTCTCACAAACCTTAACAAAACATACAATTAGCATTTTCACCGGCAACTCCAGGCAGATAATTTGTAACCTTCGAAAACATACACTTTGTAATAAAACACAACCTTCAAGGGAATACAAAGTTGAGGAACACATGTCCAATTAACAGTACTTTCAGAAACAGTCAATGCCTGACAAGAAATAATAACAAGCATGGCCAGGAACATTATTGAAGGAGTAGGCTACAGTCTTTGTTCACGAACAATGTCCTCTGTTGCCTCCAAAGTTAGTGACTTTAGCTGATCACAAGTAGGTGGTAGAGAAGAACGTTTGGATCTGGCAGAGCAATGTCCATGAAGCTGAGTGGAGGATGAGAACTGGGTGCAGCAAGGAACAAAAGAAGCAGATAAACAAGTTTATGATTCACCAAGCCCACTAAAGTCAGCCTGCATGCCCCTCAATATTGGGCTACACGGCCCTCAACATTGGGGAATCGAAGAAGGGCAACAGAAAAGTTGCTGTCCTTTTGTTCTTTTGTGGAGGACAATGCTTCACTGGCTCATGTTGGTATTATCATTGTGCTCTTCCCGGCTGAGGCAGTCGCTTGCTGGCTATTAGACAGCTGTTCACGGCGGGTCATGCTGGCTGCCAGCGGCTCACACTAACTGCCAGCCACTCATGGTAGCTTATGGCAGCCCACTGCAGCAGGGGCTGCAGCCTATACTGTCACTGGCGACTCACAGCAGCCCAGCTCCAGGTCGAGCCGTTGTTCACCGTCTTAGCTGTAGAGGGCGCAGCATCACTGGCCCTCATGTAGGATCTGAACTGGCAGTCCTGCTGCTCAGAGCTGGCATCCCAAGCCAACTCCTAACCAACACACCACTTGGCTGGCCCTCCACAGAGTTTTCTTGATGTCTTCAAACACTCTGGCTTTTCAAGCCCAGGGTTGTTTTCATGCTAATTTCTCAACCAGAGTTTCTCTGAACATATTTGCATTGTAAATCAAGCTACTAAGAAAATATTAAGAGGTATACAGCAATATACAAAAAGGATCTTACATTATGAGCTAGTTGGTTTATTTGAAAACTGTAAGGTTGATTTAACATATTTCTTTAAAAAAAAATCAATATAGGGCCGGCCGAGTGGCTCAGTTGGTTAAGAGCTCGCTCAAGAGTGCGAGCTGAGCTCTGAGCAATGGCGGTTCGATGCCAGCCCAAGTTGAGTTGCTGTTGAGCTGCCAATAGGTGGCAGGATGGCTCAGCTAAAAAAAAAAAAAATCAATGTATTCATTCTACCATGTAATCAAAATAAAGCAGAAAAATGTTGTGATCATATTAGTAGATCTGAGACATTTGATAAAAATCAACATAAATTCATCATCATCATCATAACTTAGTAAACTAATAACTGAAAGGAATTTATTTCTTCAGAGTAAGAGTGTATGTGTGTTGGGTCAGCCGAGTGGCGCGTTAGTTAAGAGCTGGCTTGGGACATCAACTCTGAGCAGCAGGGCCTGGGTTCGGATCTCACATATGAGGCCCAGTGACACTGCCGTCTATAGCTAAGATGGTGAACAACAGCTACACCTGGGCTGGGCTGCTGTGAGTCGCCAGTAACAGCATAGGCCATGAGCTACATTGAGTGGCCTGCAGCCAGCATGAGCTGCCAAGAGCCGCTGTGAGCGGCCATCCAGAGGCTGGCGACTGATCCGCCTCACCCGGGAAGAGCGCAATAATAATACCAACATGGGCCAGGGAAGCAACGTCCTCCGCAACTAGACTGAAGAACAAAAAGACAGCAACTTGTCTCTTCTCCTTCCCTGATTCCCCAATGCTGTTCCCCTCCCCCAATTCTCCAATAAAATATAAAACAAAATATACACGGAGAATGAGTTTTCTTCCAGTCACTTTCTTCCAGTGAGCAAGTAGATTCTATATGGAAAAATAATTTGATTGAGACATATAACACCTGCTGGTTCTTCAAGTTCAGTTAGTTTTTAATTGCTCATTTGTGCAATTGGACGTTACACTATCAAGATTTGCTATGAATAACCAATTCTGGTAGGTGGATTTTGCAGATAGAATGAGTAAATGTACATTAACAAACAACAATGTGTGGTACACAGGATACTTAATAAATGTAGCTAGTGCCAGCCGAGTGGCTCATTGGTTAGGAGTTGGGACTCCAGCTCTGAGCAGCAGGGCCTCGGTTTGGATCCAACATTAGGGCCAGTGATGCTGCGCCCTCTACAGCTAAGACGGTGAACAACAGCTTGACCTGGAGCTGGGCTGCTGTGAGTCCGCGGAGGCAGCGGAGGCTGCAGTGGGGCTGGCTGGCAGCTGGCGTGAGCTGCTGTGAGCCTCCGTGAGCGGCTGTCCAATGGTGGACAAGTAAATGCCTCAGCTGGGAAGAGCACAATGATAATACCAACATGGGCCAGTGAAGTGGCATCCTCCACAACTATACTGAAGAACAAAAGGACAGCAACTTGTCTGTTCCCCTTCCTCAATTCTCCAATGCTGTTCCCCTCCCCCAATACCCCAATTAAAAAAGAAATCTAAAAAAAGAATGAGTTAAATCTCTATAAATGACATAAAATGAAGTAGAGAATTGTGTTCAAGTGAAAAGGGCAAAGAGCAGAACAATATGCACAGCATAACCTCATTTCTATATAAAGTAGATAATCTTTCTACATATATTCAGAGTACACAAAAATCTGGAACAATACCTAAAAATGTTAACTTTGGTCAGTAGAGAAGGAATGAGTAGGGGAAGACTCGTTTTTTATTTGTATACTTTGTGTTGTCTGAATGTTAAAAACTACAACAATTAACTCAATATTGCTAAATCCAAATAAACACTTTAGTACTTATTTTGAAAGATTTTCTGCTTTCTACTCTCAGCCACTTACTCTTTCTTTACTATCAGAAAATACTCAATCACTCTAAATTAAAAGACTTCACTCTTTGCTGTTTTATCCTTTACTTTAAAGTATTAGATGGGGGAGGGGGTTTGTCAGTTTGAGGGGTAAAAAGTATAACTATTGCACTGTGTTGTACACCTGAAGCTAATTAAAACAAAATAAAAAAATAAAATAAAGTATTAGAGAAAAGGAATTATTTGAGTACTAAAAAGTTAAACAATGAGAAATTGTGACATTAGATAATGTAAAATCAGTTGGATCAACTTAAAATCCCAACATAAGTATTTTTGTAAAATGTATTTCTATTTGTTTCATAGTTACAAAAGCAATATGTGTTTAGTACGTAAAATAAGAAGATAAAGCAAATAAAATAATAGGGGAAATACCCATTATTCCACAGAACCAGGAACCAACACTGTTAACACGGCAACAGAGTTTTCCAGATCATATTTGATGCACATAATACAGTCTTTCCCCAACCACTCAAACATTTTGTACTGCAATACTTTATCTAGGCAACATCATTGTTTGGATGTAAAGTTGTACCAACTAATCCCTTAATATTGAACATTTAGGTTATTTCTGCTTTTCCACCTAGCCAATCCCAAAGGACAGGAAGATGAAGCCTAAATTGAAATAAAGAACTAAAAGATCTGAAAAGTGGTGCTCCGAATTGCCATTTCTTAAACACACTGTGGACTGAACCCACTATTTTGACAAAACTATCCTATGGAATGATTTGCCCGGAGATACTGCCAGACTCAGCTATCTGCTCCCAGCTTTAGCAGCAGGTGCAGGTCCTCAGTCCCAGAGGAACTGGTGTGTGAAGATCGGTGAGTGGGTTCAGCAGCTCCAAGGGGCATCAGCAATCCAGCCCTCTTGCAACACGAGGATTCTAGTCCAGACTTCTATCCAACAGGGATTCGAGATTCCTCTTTTTTGTGGGTAGGGAATGCCAGGATACAGAGGGAATGTATGGGCAATTGTACACCTAAGGGATCGTATCAGTTAAAATTTTGAGGTATAGCAAACTACCCCAAAACTTAGTGGCTTAAAACAACTCTTCATGACTTCTCATGATTTAAACTGGCTAATCATTCTTCTGGTTTGGACCAGCTTGACTGAGGCTGGATGACCTAAGAGGGCTTCTGTCAGCTACCTGGCAGTTGTTATAATGATTGGTGTAGAGAAATCCCCTTAGCTGGTATGGCTACCTCTGCTCAATGAGATACCACTCCATTCCCACTAGGATAGCTATAATCAAAAAGATAGATGAGAATGTGGAGAAATTGGAACCCTTGTACTTGGCTCGTAGGAATGTAAAGTGGCAAAGTTGTTGTGGAAAATAGTCTGGCTGTTCCTCAAAAGAGTTATCATATGATTCAGCAATTCTACTCCTAAGTATATACTCAAGAGAAGTGAAAATTGGTCCACATAAAAACTTGTACATGAATTTCATAGCAGTATTATTCATAAAAACCATGAAGTGGAAACATCAAAATGTCCATTGACTAATGAATGGACAAAAAATATGATATGTCTGTGCAATGGATTATTACTTGGCAATAAAAATGAGTGAAGCACTGATCCATGCTATAACAAGAATGAACCTGGAAAACATTGTGCTGCGTAAAAGAAGCCAGTCACAACAGCCACATATTGTATGATTTTATTTATATGACATGCCCAGAGTAGGCAGCCAAATTTATACAGGCAGAAAATAAATTAGTGGTTGCCTAGGATGGGGGTGGTAGGAAATGGGGAGTGACTGCTAATCGGTACAGGGTTTCTTCTTTTTTTGAGGGCAGTGTCACTGGCCCTCAGATGTGGGACCCGAACCTGAGAGCCGCTGGCTTCCCAGGCCAGCGCTTAACCACCGTGCCACTCGGCCAGCCCCAGGGTTTCTTTTTGAGGTGATGAAAATGTTCTCAAATTGTGATGATGATTGCACAACTGTGAATATTCTAAAAACCACTGAATTTTACACTTTAATGGGTGAACTGTATGGTATGTGAATTGTATCTCAATAAGGTTGTTATATAAAAAAATCATGTATGTTAACTAGTTAACCTTCTGGAAAAGTAACATCCATCTCTCCCACATGAAAACAAATAGAGTTCACAATATTTATAACTTAAAAATAGGCCTCCAGGGCCGGCCGAGTGGCGCGGTGGTTAAGCGCTGGCTTGAGAAGCCAGTGACCCCGGTTCGGTCCCACATGTGAGGGCCAGTGACACTGCCCTCAAAAAAAAAAATAGGCCTCCAGAGTACTTATCAAAATACATATTGATTTTATTATAATTTGGGTATGTAGGTGTGCCGCTTAAAGCATAAATCATGAAGTAAATTTAAATTCCAGAAAATATAAATGAGGTACATTTTAGTAAACTTTTCTACTTCCAAGTTTAAAGAGCAAAAAACTAGGGGAAATTATTTAAAATATGAGAAACAGTGCAGTTAATTGAAAACAAATCAATACATAGATGAACACAACAGCGTATGGAAACGAGCTAAGGATATGAATAGAAACTTGAAAATTGAAAATGACTAACAAATATTTGAAAACATGTCCAAGCTTATGACATATAAAAGAAATGAAAATACAAATATAAATTGTCATTGTTGGTCTAAGGATTGGGAAAGATAAAAAATTAATATCCAATGTTATAGATTTTAAGGAAATATTCATAATTATTTCTAGTGGTAGATAATTAATTTACAACCTTTCTGATAGTTACTTTATATAAACTAATGCAAACATCTCTTATCCAGTAAGCTATTTCTACAACTATATTTCATGAAAATTATTGAAGCAGTGAAAAATGAATAAAATATTCTCTAAAGGAATATTTATATTAGTTAAAATTGTAAACAACCTAAACATAAAACAAAGATATACAGGTAAATTAATTTGGACAATCCATAAAATAAATATCCAGGGATTCATTAAAATGATAGTGTGGAATTATCCTGCCAGATATGGAAGAATATATATGTGATATTAAGAAATGAAAAATACTGGCTACATGATAGTATGTAAGATGCGACTATAATTTTTTTTAAAAAAATACACAAGGATAAACACTGAAATTTTAAATATTTTAAAAGTCATATTCTAAAATTAAACTCTGGCTAATATTAGCACATAAATAATTATCTTTCTTTCTTTTTTTTTAAATTTTTTTTTCTTTTTTATTAGTTTCAGGTGTACAACACAGTGCAATAGTTATACATTTTACCCCTCAAAGTGAAAACCCCCCTCCCCCAGTTCGTCACCCCACTCCCCCCCATATCATACATATCCATCACAACTCCCCTGACTCCCCTCCACAGTATACTCCACATCCCATGACCATCCACATATTCAGTTGCAGTTGGCATACTATACTATACAACGTCAGCTTCAGGTGTACAGTGCAATGATCAAGCCTCTACTCCATCCATGAAGTGGTCTCCCTAACAAGTCATGAGACTATCTGACACGCCACAAAATTTTTACAACATTATTATATTCCCCGAACTGTGTTTCATATCCCTGTGGCAATATTGTAGTTGTCTATTTATGCTGTCTAATCCCTTCCCCTTCCCCCCCATCCCCACTCCCCTCCCAACTAGCAACCCTCAGTTTTTCCTCTACATCTACGAGTCTATTTACTTTGATCGTTCACTCAGCTCTTCAGACTCCACACACAAGTGAGATCACATGATACCTGTCCTTCTCCTACTGACTTATTTCTCCCAACATAATAGTCTTTTCACAACATTATCGATTACATTCCCAGAACTGCCCCCATAACCCTGCGGCAACATTGTAGTCCCACATACACTGTCTAAAACCTTCCCCGTCCCTCTTCCTCACTCCCTCCCAGCCAGCAACCATCAGTTTTTCCTTTCTATCTGCTTGATATGACTTCAATCTTCTTAAATTGTCTCTCTGGGTTAGCTTGTTTACCCCTTTCTTTTGTTTAAAAAAGCCCTTTTAACATTTCTTGCAATGCTGGCTTGGTGGTAATGAATTCCTTAAGCTTATTCTTTTCTGAGAAGCTCTTTATTTCTCCTTCAATTTTAAGTGATAGCCGTGCTGGGTAGAGCAATCTTGGTTGTAGGCCGTTATTTTGTGTCACTTTGAATATCTCCTGCCACTCCCTTCTGGCCTGCAGAGTTTCTGTAGACAAGTCAGCTGTTAGTCTAACAGGAGTTCCTTTGTATGTAACCTGCTGTCTTTCTCGTGCAGCCTCTAGGATTCTGTCTCTGTCTTTAACCTTTGCCATTTTAACTATGATGTGTCTTGGTGTGGACCTGTTTGGGTTCAGCTTGTTTGGAACCCTCTGCACTTCCTGGGCATGTATGTTGATTTCCTTCACCAGGGTAGGGAAGTTTTCAGTCATTATTTTTTCAAATACATTTTCAACCCCTTGCTTCTTCTCTTCTCCTTCTGGTAAACTTATGATTCGAAGGTGGTTGCGCTTCACCTTGTCCCATAGGGCTCTTAAACTATTTTCATTGTTTTTTATTCTTTGGTCTTTTTGCTGTGCCAACTGGGTGATTTCTGCTATTTTGTCTTCCAAATCACTGATCCGCTCCTCTGCTTCATCTACTCTACTGGTGATTCCTTTGAGTGTGTTCTTCATTTCAGTTATTGTATTCTTTAGTTCTAACAGGTTGTTTTTTATGGTTTCCCTATCCTTCTTTATGTCCTCGCTAAGTTCCTTAAACATTCTTATCATCAGTGTTCTAAACTCTGTCTCTGAAAGGTTGGATCCCTCTGTTTCATTTGGTTCCATTTCTGGAGGTTTCTTCTGATCTTTTACTTGTGACGTGTTTCTTTGTTTCCCCATTCTGGCTGTCACTCTGGGATTGCTTTGATGTATTAGATAGATCACCAGGAGAGCCCTGGCTGGATCACGCAGGCACACGGCTCACGGCCCAACACTCCCAGGAAAACTCCCAGTCTCAGCCTGTCCCAATCAGCCGCTTGCAGATCAGGCCGAGTAGCCCAACAACCAATCACCAGCCTGGCAACTCTGTAAGCGGAGTGCGGAGAGCGGGGACTCGAGGCGGCTTGCGCACTCCCGGGTCTCAGTGAGCAGCCTGTTGGAGCCGGAGGGCACCCACCCTGCATTTCCCTGGCAACACAGTATAAGCCGGGCAGAGGGTGGGGATCCAAGGCCGCAGGCGCATGCACGTGCACGCACCCACGTACTTCTGCGCCAATTCCACCAGACCAATTAGGTCTCGGACCTGATCCTTCGTGGGAGGGCCCAAGCCCGACAAAATGGCATCCTTCCCACACCACTCGCGTGTAGGCTCCGCTCCACGGGAACAATAGTTTAAAAACCTCCAGCCTTTGCACCAAAGGTGCTCAGTTCAGTCCGTCCCCACAGGCTCCCGGCTCACACAGCCACTCCCTCCACCAGGAACCAGGCAAGTGCTCACCGGCGAGCAAGCCCGGGCACCGGCCCCACTGATTCTCCAGCCGCTCTTAGCCTCACCGAGCTGAGCAAAGAGAGTCCTCACTAATTTACTGCCAGCTATCTTAGAACTTCTCTTCCCAGCAAAGGAACTTTGGGCTGGTGAGCTTGGTGTGTGGCCGGAGGGTCTCTCCCCCAACCGGAGAAGCCTCTCCACAGCTGGGACCTCCCTCACGGGGTTTGCCCTCTCTCGTCTCTGCCCGTCCTACCAGACCCAATGTGGCTTCCTCTTTATTTGTTTATTTTTATTTTTTGAGGGCAGTGTCACTGGCCCTCATATGTGGGACCGAACCGGGGCCGCTGGCTTCCCAGGCCAGCGCTTAACCACCGCGCCACTCGGCCAGCCCGAAAAATTGACTTTTTTTTTTTTTTTTTTTTTTTTGAGGGCAGTGTCACTGGCCCTCATGTGGGACCGAACCGGGGTCGCTGGCTTCCCAAGCCAGCGCTTAACCACTGCGCCACTCGGCCGGCCCTGTGGCTTCCTCTTTAAGTTCTTCGTTTAGTGCTTCTATTCCTCCAGTGTTCCAGGGACCTCCAGGGTTGAATGCTGTATAATTTGCTTGTAATTTTGGTGTGATCCTGGGAGGCAGTTAGCACAGCGTCTGTCTATTGCGCCATTTTACCGGAAGTCCCCAATAATTATCTTTCAACTCAGTTTCCTCACCATTAAATTGAAAAATAACTCCTACCATCCATAACTTTTTTTTTCCTAGTTGTGGAGGGCATTTTTCCAGGACCCATCAGCTCCATGTCAACTAGTTGTCTTCAATCTAATTGTGGAGGGCACAATTCCTTGGCCCATAGTAGGAATCGAACCAGCAATCTTGGTGTTATGAGCCTGCGCTCTAACCACCTGAGCTAACTGGCTACCCCCAGAACTTTTAATAGAATAGCTATCAGGCCTCAAGACACTGAAACACAACCATCTCAGGTCAAATACTTGTCTTACTATTTTAATTTCTGGGAGACCATGGGCAAGTTTTGAAAAATTTGTGTATGCTTCATGTATTCTCATTGGTATAATCCTGGAGAATAATATTACCACATGAGGGTTTTTTTTGGTTTGAGTTAAATAATTCATATGAATCACATGTCAGTGGATCTGGCACATAGTAACCACTCATCTAAAGTTCTTAGACCAGTCATGATTCACCCCTCCTACTCCCAGCCCCTGGGCTGCTGAGTCAAAACTGCCATTCTATCATCAAAGAAGGAGATGGCTGTTGGGCAGGACGCCACCAAGGACTGCCATGTTGGGCAAAATATCCTTTATATGAAGGAAAAAGAAAGAATTGCAGATGTTCAGGGGCTCAGCAATTGTGCCAACCACCTCAACTGTCTAAAAGAACTCTAGGGGAGGGGATCCATCCAAATAACATTGAAATCAGAGCTAAGCTTTCATGAAGGGGCAATGAGGAGAACACCCAGCAGTGATCTCTGACCCTATTCCAGTTCCTCTCAAAGTCTCCAAGCACCTTCTTGGGGACTTTGCAATGCCAAGAATTCCCTTCTCCTGGTCTTTGCCTAAAGATTCATTCTGTCTTTCAAACTGTAGCTAATTAATTTCTCTTACAGGCCTCTCTTGTAGCCATATTTAAATCACCATCCATCACCACTTCTCAAAAAAAACTCTTCCTTTTCATATTATCACTCATCAAAATGTGTAATTTTATGTTTTTTATGAATCTGATTATTCTATGTCTGTGTCCACTGGTCAAATAAAATGTCCAGGGCCGGCCGAGTGGCACGGTGGTTAAGCGCTGGTTTCGGAAGCCAGCGGCCCCGGTTCGGTCCCACATATGAGGGCCAGTGACACTGCCCTCAGGAAAAAAAAAATGTCCATTAGAGCAAGAATTTTGACTCTGATTATTCATCAATAGCAGAGGTCAAAAATTACGGTCCGTGAGCCAAATTTGGTCTACTGCCTGTTTTGTAAGGCTAGTGAGCAAAGAGTAGGAATGTTTTCATAGGCTGGCCAAGTGGCTCAGTTGTCTAAGAGCTAGCAACAGGGTCACCAGTTTGATTCCCACATGGTCCAGTGAGCAGTGTCTGAGCTGAGCTGCCCCTGAGATGGTGAGAGTGCGTGCTCTTAGCAGGAAGGTTGCCAGTTCGACTCCTGCATGGGATGGTGGTCTGTGCTTGCCCGCAACTAAGACTGAATGGCACCTTGAGCTGAGCAGCAGCAAGCTGCCGATGGAAGGCCGGATGGCTCAGTGTGCAACAAGGTTGCCGATTCAACTCCCACAAGGGATGGTGGACTGCGGCTACCCGCAACTAAGATTGAAAGCGATGACTGGACTTGGAGTTGAGCTGCACCCTCCACAACTAAGCTTGAAGGACAACAACTTGACTTGGAGCTGATGGGTCCTGGAAAAACACAATGTTCCCTTTCCCCAATTCCCCAACACTGTTCCCTTCCCCAATTCCCTAATAAAAATCTTAAAAAATAAAAATAAAAAAAAAGAATGTTTTTACATTTTTAATTGATTGACAAAAGAAAGATGAACAATATTTAGGGACAGTTGAAAATTCTGTTTCAAATTCCACTGTCCATGAAGTTTTATCAGAACACAGCAACACTGGATTATTTATGTATTGTCTGCTGTCCCATGGAAGTGTCTGAGTTGAGTAGTTGCAACAGAGACCCTGTCTAAAATCCTATCTGGTCTTTTACAGGAAAATTGTGTCAATTCCTGCTCAATATTCAGTACAGAGACCAATGCCTGGCAGGTGATGAAATCCAGTGGTCCAAGTTCAGTGTGTCCCTTAAACATCGGCATTTACTTAAAGAGTTGGACTTTTAAAAAATTATTTATTTTTTTCAGTTACAATTGACATGCAATATTATATTAGTTTCAGGTGTACAGCGTAGTGGTTAGACATTTGTATCATTTATGCAGCGATCCCCAACTAGTTTAGTATCCACCTGGTTTAGTACCCACCTGGCACTATGCATTGTTATTACCATATTATTGACTGTATTTCCTGTGCTGTACTTTCCATCCCCATAACTAGGCTGTAAAAACCAATTTGTACTTCTTAATCCCTTCACCTTTTTCACCCAGCTCCCCAACCCCCCTCCTCTCTGGCAACCGTCAGTTTGTTCTCTGTATCTATGAGTCTGTTTCTGTTTTGTTTGTTTATTTTGTTCTCTGAGATGGATTTTTTTTTTTTTAGAGGGTAGTGTCACTGGCCCTCGTATGTGGGATCAGAACAGGGGCCGCTGGCATCCCAAAACCAGTTCTTAACAACCGCGCCACTTGGCTGGTCTGTGAGCTGGACTTTTAAAAGCAATTGCTTTAGGGCCGGCTGAGTGGCTCAGTTGGTTAAGAGCATGTGCTCTGAGAAACAGGATCACAGGTCTGATTCCGAAACGGGCCAGTGAGCTGCACCTGAGCTGAGCTGCTGCTGAACTGTCAACAGGTGGCAGGATGGCTCAGCTGGTGAAAGCATGTGCTCCTAACAACAAGGTTGCAGGTTCGACTGCCGCATGGGATGGTGGGCTACGCCTACGCGCAACTAAGATTGAACACAGCACCTTGAGCTGAGCAGCCAGATGACGACTGGACTTGGGAGCTGAGCTAGCTGAGCCCTCCACAACTAAGATTGGACGACAACTTGGCTGTTCCCCTTCCCCAATTCCCCAATAAAATCTTTAAAAAAAAAAAAAAGTTTAAAAAAATTTAAAAAGTAAAAATAAATAAATAAAAGCAGTCGCTTTCTTCCAAAAATGGGAAAACAAGAGGACTCCATGGGGCTAATAGGCAAAGAAAATCCCTGGCTGCTGAAACGTCAAGTTTACCTCAGCTGTCAGTCAGTAAACCGGCTAGTGTCATGGGGGTGGGGGATGGGGAGGTTGGGGTGGTGAGGTGAGTAGATTGTGGAATCAGGAGAAGAGCAAGTGGCAGATGCAAATGTCAGCATGGGGACATGGTTAGTTGCTGATGCTGTGCCTCCACAGGTTCTGCCCAGAAGCCACGCAAGTCCCCTCTGTTGCACCCTTGAGACATGGTATGTCACAGGAAAGTTTCTCTACAAAGTGTGTTGGTCTCTTTGGGTTTTGCTCATCAAGGGCTAGTAATTGCTTATGCTACTATTATTTTTTTAACCTGAGCCAACAGTTTCTCAGGGATATTCTTACTTTCCCCTGCAGCCACTGTCAATGCTACCAGTGACATTATAATGGCTGCACTAGTGGGAAATGAGATCATGGTGTCCCTAATCTATAACTCAGGGTCAGGGTCTTTTTCACACCCACAGACATGAACCCAGGGAGTGACAGGCTGACCATCTGGGTATCCGAGTTCTGCTTGGTGAGTATGGTTTTCTTTTGTCTTTTTAAAGAAAGTGTCAGAAAAAAATGATGTTTAGTATTGGAACTTTATCTTGGAATCCTAATACACTTTCTTACTTGGGTAAGGGTGGTGTGCCATATTACATCTGAAGATTATCGAGAAGTCTGTGACCCTCGTGATTTTTGTATATTTAGTTATCCTCTTTTTCTTCCTTTCCTTTTTGTTCTTGGCTTCCTGAGACCTCCTGTCCATCATTTCTCACTATTACGCTTGCCAGAATTCTCCTCCTTTCCCTTCCAGCCTTTTAAATCTTTTGTTTAAAATTGGCGACAACAGCACCAAAAGTAAAAATAAAAGTAAAGACTTTATCAGAGAGTCTGGTGTCCATGACTAAACTCCTGGAAGGCAGATTGAAGTGGGGGGCCCCCTTGAATCCGCTGGTGCACCCACCCGCAGCTTCTGTGTGTGTTGGCCGCTAACGCCTCACACCTGACCCCTTTGAGACCTGTTCTTTGATGAAGAGCAGCCTCGCCTACCTGAATAGCCAGAGGCCAATGATGGACTGAAAGGCGTCTGTAAGCCAGCCTGTTGTCTCAGTGAGGGACTGTCTGTTCTGTACTGTGTGCACGCACCCCAACCCCCACCACGGGGCATCCCAAGACCACATCCTTGCTTAGCCTCTCTCTCCTGCCTCACTCGTGTCCCTCCTTCCTTTCTCCTGAGAATTCTTTCTCAGTAAAACACTTTGACAGCTGCCCCAGGGAACCTGACCCAAAACACAAATAGTCCTGTTTCACATGGAACTTGAGGCTCACTTATTTTTAGAGACATTAATAAGTTAACACATATAAAGTAGTATATTTAGAACAGTACTTTCCTACCTTGATTTTATATATTTGACAAAAATGGATGAGCCAGTGACACCTCCCCCACACCCTGACTCCCAGAGTTTACGCTTAGCATAAACGAATAATTTACTTTGCAAACTAGGAGCACTTAGAATGAAAACGGGCTCTAATCAGACTCCAAAGGGTAGGTACACTTTTGCCTTTCCCCCAGTATTTTTGTGTCTCTCCTTCCTCAGTAACAATACTGGTTCCCAACATTAACACATTTATTTATTTGCTGGGTGCAATAAAACATTTAAAATAGTTTCAGAATTGTTTCATCCATTCCACCACAAAAGACAAACCTACTAAAAAGAGTTCAGGATTTGTTTGCAGTTAGGCAAGACTGAGGGTATATATTCAAATATTGTGTTCACAGTTTTCTTTTTTCTTTCTTCATTGTGGTTATAGTAATCACTGAAATCCAATTGGGTTATTTTATTTCATTTTAGTTGCTTTTTTTGTGTTGTTTTTTTTTTAAGAGGGCAGTGTCACTGGCCCTCATGTGGGATCCGAACCCCGGCTGCTGGCATCCCAAGCCAGCTCTTAACCACCGCACCACTTGGCCAGCCCTCATTTTAGTTTTTTAACCTTTCCCATCCTTGGCAATTTAATTTAATTTTTGGAAAATGTAGAACATCCATGTGGTTAAAAAAAAAATCAAAAGAATGTAAAATTTTATTATGAGAGAAGTTTCACTCCCTCTGTTAGTCTGTGAGCACGGGTAATCTCTCTTGTGGAAGGGTCATAAAACAGCTCTAGTTTATGCCCTTGCTGAGTATAAGAGAAGATGGGAAAAGCTACAAGTTGGAAAGCCCCAGGCTCCAAAGAACCACCATGGATCACGCTATCTACTGCCACTCCACTAGAAAACGTCCCTCAACAGGGATTCCACTTTAAATACTAAAGAAACAATTAAGAAGTACAACTTGACAGTTATAAAAACACTCACAGAGATATAAAGTACAGCACAGGGAATATAGTCAACAATATTGTAATAACTATGTATGGTGCTAGGTGGGTACTAGACTTCTCAGGGATCATTTCATAAGGTATAAAATGTCCTAGTCACTATATTGTTCATCTGAAATGAATATAATATTGTATGTCAATGATAATTAAAAGTAAAATTTTTTAAGAAATCAAGGAAGGCCTAACTAAATAGGAAGATATACTATGATCATATATTGGAAGACTAAACATAGTAAAACTGTCAATTCTACCTCCCCACCCCCAAAAATACTAAAGAAGCATAACTTGGTAGCGAGAGTTCTTTTATAATCTGCCATCCCGGGATTCGGCAGAAGAAGAGAGGAGTATCTAGGGACAGTTGGTAATCCTACATCTGTTTTCATCATTTTCTCAACTCAGCAAGGCTTTTTTTTTGGAGGGCAGTGTCACTGGCCTTCAAATGTGGGATCCGAACTGGGGCCACTGGCGTTCCAAGCCAGCTCTTAACCATCGTGCCACTCGGCAGGCCCTCAGCAAGGCTTTTTAATCTCCCAGATAAACCCTTCCAATGTTGTGTCACCTGAGATATGATTATCTAGTGCCATGGATATTGGGTCAGTATATATCCTCTAAATATAATATAGGGGAGCAGCAAGTATAGAATATCAAAGCTCTCTCTCCAAAATTATCTTTCTTCTGTACCCACGAACAAACGTGTCTTAAGCTTGTGCACATAATATCCTCTTAGGATGTTTAAAATCCATTTATATCTATAGTAATATTCTTTTACCATTATAAAATTGTTTTTTCCCCTTTTGTCTTAATCATATTTATAAATATTAGTCTCATTTATATCTTCTATTTCTGTTTCATTAATAAATTCTTTTATCTTCAATGCTGTCTTCCTTCTTTTTTTGTTTTTTGTTTTTTGAGTGTCACTGGCCCTCATATGTGGGACCCGAACCGGGGTTGCTGGCATCCCAAGCCAGCGCTTAACCACTGTGCCGCTTGGTGGGCCCTCTATCTTCCTTCTTCTGTCTTAAGTAAAATTTAGCAAAATGTATGTTAACTTTAAAATGTTTTTTCACAACTTGAAATTATTCCCTCAAGTCTATTAAATCAGGCAGGCTGGTGATATTATTCAAATTCTCTATATTTTATTTTTGTGAACTGAGTGACAATTTCAGTTAGAAATCTGTTAAACTCCATCTTCTCTCCTTTTATTTCCTTAAGATTTTTATGTATAAAAGGCAGTTGTCAATTCAAAATCCTGCAGAGTGAAGCCATTAATATGAACAGGTAAATCTGGTTTTATGGAGACAACGATGCATTAGAGGGTGCCAGCCCATCAACCATTTATCAGGGGAGAACATTGGCCACGACCAGAGCACTCTCCAATTTTAAAAGAGAAAGAAAGTCTCCAAATTGCTTAAAAATTGGCATCTATAAGTTTTTTGGTTTTTTAAAAAAAGACTTTATTGGGGAATTGGGGCAGGGGAACAGTGCTGGGGAATTGGGGAAGGGGAACAACCAAGTTGTTGTCCTTCAATCTTAGTTGTTGAGGGCACAGCTAGCTCAGCTCCAAGTCCAGTCGCCATCCAGCTGCTCAGTTCAAGGTGCTGTGTTCAATCTTAGTTGTTGATGGGCGTACCCCACCATCCCATGTGAAAGTCGAACTGGAAACCTTGTTGCTAAGGTCCATGCTCTAACCACTGAGAAATCTGGCCGTCCGTTGGCAGCTCAGGGCAGCTCAGCTCAAGGTGCCATGTTCAATCTTAGTTGCAGATGGGCATAGCCCACCATCTTGAACAGGTAACCTTGTTAGGAGCACATGCTTTCACCAGCTGAGCCATCCTGCCACCTGTTGGCAGCTCAGCAGCAGCTCAGTTCGGGCGCAGCTCACTGGACCATGTGGAAATCAGATCTGCGACCCTGTCGTTCAGAGCTCATGCTCTTAACCAACTGAGCTACTCGGCTGGCCCCTATAAGTTTTAATCTATAAGTTTTAAATTACAGAGTGGGAAAAAGAAGAGAAATATTCAGGCCATAAACAGCCCATTTTCTGCCATGGTGTAGACTATCTTTAGAAAAATGTGACTCATAAATCTACATCCACATACCCTAAATAAAATGCTGGCAAATCAGATGCAACTTGGAAGAGAACTAGTTTGCTCTTTCAAAGTAGTTTCAATCCACATTTGTATACCCAACAATAGGAAACATGAAAAAAGGTGAAATTTGTTAATATTGCTTTTGCCACACTAAGGAAAAACACACATTCTCTCTCTCTCTCTCTCTCTCTCTCTCTCTCTCTCTCTCTCTCTCTCTCTCTCTCATCTCAATCACTGGCTTTGAACAAAATGAACAACCCCTGGATGTCAACATGATGGCTTCTGGTGAGTTGGAATTGGGGACTCTCATCCTCTTCCAGACTGGAGCTGGGCTCCTAGGAAATTCCTTACTCCTTTATTTTACACTTGGACTTGGTTCACAAAGTACACTCAGAGACCCACAGACCTAATACTCAACCAATTGGCCTTAGTCAATTCCCTGGTCCTTTGTTCTAGGGGAATCCCTCAGACACTGTATGTTTTTGGTTTTATATATTTCCTGGGAGAACCTGAGTGTAAAGTTAGCTTTTATATTCACAGAGTGGCCCTGGGGTTTCTCTCTGCTCCACCTGCTTCTTGAGTGGCTTCCAGGCTATCACAATCAGCCCTAGTAATTCCAGGTGGGCAGAACTCAAATTTAAAGCTCCTAAATTTGTTCAATCTTCCTGTTCCCTCTGTTCGATTTTTCATCTCCTGATAAATATTACTGTGCCAATGAAAGTGACCCATTCAGGGAATTTTATAAATATCACAGCAAGGGACTTTGGACTGTGTTCTGCAAAAGAGCCGAGTGCATTTGAGACCTCACTCTATGAGTTCCTAGTTTCTTTCTTTGATGCTTTGTATTTGGGACCCATGGGTTGGGCCAGTGGCTCCATAGTGATCTTCCTGCAAAGACATAAGCAGAGAGTTCAATACATGCACCACACCAGCCTCTCTCTCAGAGCCTCCCCAGAAAGAGCTGCCACTCACACTGTCCTGCTTCTGGTGAGCTCATTTATTTCCTTTTATTCTCTGTCCTCCATCTTAACATTTTATGTAATTCTTGTCAACCGAAGCCTGCCACTGCTGAATATCAATTTATTCCTGACTGCTTGTTTTCCAGCTTTCAGCCCCTTTGTGCACCTCAATCGTGATACTCGAATCTTCAGAACTTACTTTGTCAGTTGTGGTAAAATGAAAATCTTCAAACAGCCCTTCTACAAATAGCTCTCATTCGTTTTATATATATATATATATATATATATATATATATATATATATTTTTTTTTTTTTTTTTTTTGAGGGCAGTGTCACTGGCCCTCATATGTGGGACCCGAACTGGGACCGCTGGCTTCCCAAGCCAGTGCCTAACCACCGCGCCACTCGGCTGGCCCTCAACAATTTTTAAGCACTCAATATTTGATGGCTGTGGGTTTAACTGTAGACTCAGTCAGTTGAAAATTTTCTTGGTAATTTTTTCAATGTGAGATTTTAGTCTTGTGATTTAATATTCTACACACATTTATTTTCTCTTTGAATATTGCTTTCCAATGCAGCAAATATGAGTTTTCCTCTCAGCAGAAACTGCCCAACTCAAGAAAAAAGGGTTTATTTATACTGACACTTGGCATCACCCTAATGAAATGGCAGGGAGCATCCTGCCCTACCACATTTTATTGGGGAACCGGGGAAGGGAAACAGACAAGTTGCTGTCCTTTTGTCCTTCAGTGTAGTTGTGGAGGACATTGCTTCACTGGCGCATGTTGGTATCCATGTTGGTATCATCATTGCGCTCTTTCCGGGTGAGGCAGATTGGTCGCCGGCCTCTGGACGGCCGCTCACAGCAGCTCTTGGCAGCTCACACCGGCTGCCGGCCACTCACTGTAGCCTATGGCAGCCCACTGCAGCAGGGGCTGCAGTTATGCCGTCCTGGGGACTCATAGCAGCCCAGCTCCAGGGGGAGCTGTTGTTACCCATCTTAGCTGTAGAGGGCAGTGTCACTGGCCCTCATATGTGGGACCCAAACCAGGGCAGCTGGAGTCCCAAGCCAGCTCTTAACCGACGTGCCACTTAACCAGCCTTGAGTTAGCTTTTTTTGTTTTGTTTTTTTAGCTGATCCATCCTGCTACCTGTTGGCAGCTTAGTGGCTGCTCAGCTTGGGCTGGGCATTGAACTGCTGTTGCTCAGAGATCAGCTCACATTCTTGAGCAAGCTCTTAATCATCTGAGCCACTCGGCCAGCTCCTCGAGTTAGCTTTTTAAGGCCTCATTCTTTAATGTGGATTAACTTATGACCAGCAGGAACTGAACTTTGAAGATGCATTTAGAGGAACATCAGTGAAAATAGCAGAGTAAGGACCTCCAAACATCCTTTCCTTCATAAAAACAATGAGATGGGCCGGCCGAGTGGTGCGGTGGTTAAACGCTGGCTTGGGAAGCCAGCGGCCCCGGTTCGGTCCCACATATGAGGGCCAGTGACACTGCCCTCAAAAAAAAAAAAAAAACCACAATGAGAACACTGGCAAAAATTGATAGAATCAATTTTTTCAGAACTCTACAATTGAAACGCTTTCAGCAATCTGGGGAAAGTTTATTCATGAAAAAGAGCAGAATCTTGGTAAGAACAGTAAGTTTGGTGGCATTTTCACTTTCCCTATTCTGATCCTTTCCCTCCCAAGTTCCACAGTGGCCTTGAAAACCAACAGTCCACAATTTCATGGTGAAAACCAGCAGCCTGGCAGCCAAGGGAAGGAGCATATGGAGTTGGAGTTCCTTAAAATCCCATCCCCAGAGAACTGTTATTATTTGACCTGACTGGTGATTCCCTGGAAGACCCTACTCACTGGCTGTCTTTATTTGACCTGACTCAGAGCTCACCCAGCGTAAACAGCCTTTTCCCCAGGGGGCATTTGTTGGAAACAGTGGCAATTGTTTAAAATCGCACATGGAAAAATTCTTGAGGATACACCATATGTTAGTCAATAAAATGAGTCTCAATACATTTTAAAGGATTGTTGTATAATGTTCTTTGATTACAATGAAATAAAATTAGAAATAACTAATGAAGAAATTTGGGAAACTCACAAATATATGGACATTAAACACACTCTTAAGTAGCCAATGGGGCAAAAAAATAAATTACAAGAGAAATTAGAAAATACTTTGAGGTGAATGAAAACAAAAACACAACACACCAAAACTTATGGGATGCAGTGAAAGCAGTGCTTAGGGAGAAATTTGTAACTGGAAATGTGTACATTTAAAAAAGAGAGAAGGGCTGGCCGAGTGGCTCAGTTGGTTAAGAGCTCGCTCAAGAGTGCGAACTGAGCTCTGAGCAACAGCAATTTGATATCCAGCCCGAGCTGAGCTGCCAACAGGTCACAGGATGGCTCAGCTAAAAAAGAATAAAAAAGAAACAGGGAAAAGAAGAGCAAACTAAAGCCAAAGAAGCAGAATAAAGGAAACATTAAAGATTAGAACAGAAATAAATGAAATAAAAAATAGAAATAAAAGGCATCTAAATCGAAAAACAAAAAGCAGACTGCAGATGACATGACCTTATATACAGAAAATCCTAGGGAATCTTCCAAAAAACTATTAGATCTAATAAACAAATTCAGCAATGTGGTAGGATATAAGATCAATAAAAGGCATTGAATAAAAAATATTTTGCTGTTCACTGAAAACACCAATCCAATAGCAATGGGTACTGCTATCACTCTGACGGTGGGCTTTACATTCCACTTTTCACTAAAAGGAACTTTAAAGAAATGTCTGGGGCCGGCCGAGTGGTGCATTGGTTAAGAGCTGGTTTTGGGGTGCCAGCGGCCCCGATTCATATCCCACATATGAGGGCCAGTGACGCTGCCCTCTACAGCTAACAACAGCTCCACCTGGAGCTGGGCTGTGAGCCCCAGTGACGGTGTAGGCTGCAGCCCCTGATGCAGTGGGCTGCCATAGGCTACAGTGAGTGGCCGGCAGCCAGCGTGAGCGGCCAATAGCTGTGGTGAGCGGCCATCCAGAGGCCAGCGACCGATCTGCCTCATCCAGGAAGAGCACAATGACAATACCAACATAGGCCAGTGAAGCAACGTCCTCCGCAACTAGACTGAAGAACAAAAAGACAGCAACTTGTCTGTTCCTCTTCCCCGATTCCCCAACACTGTTCCCCTCCCCCAATTCCCCAATAAAAATCTTTAAAAAAAAAACAAAAAAACAAAACACTACTTGGATCATGCAAAATAAACCAAAACTCAGGAATCATCTTAAAGAGAATCTTACTCTCAAGGGTACAATACTTACTCTCACATTGGTACAATATGAGTACCAATAAGGATAATAACTGCAATGGATTAAAACATATCAATTAAATACCTGAGTTTAAAATGATAAGGATGCTAGGGCCGGCCGAGTGGCACGGTGGTTAAGCGCTGGCTTGGGAAGCCAGCGGCCCTGGTTCGGTCCCACATATGAGGGCCAATGACACTGCCCTCAAAAACAAACAAACAAACAAACAAACAAAAAATAAATAAATAAATAAAATGATAAGGATGCTAATAAACCAACACATTATGTTGGAAGCTGGCAAATAAAATGAAAGATTCAAGAATTTATTCCGCCTTTCCTATATTAACTACACTACTAACCAAATAGTTGAGAGAATATTTCCTTTTATGGAAAAGTTAAAACTAGTAAATGCGGGAGGAATGAAAGAAATTCAATATCATCACTTTGCAGCTCCTAATGAGTCAATAGATGCAGGAATTGATCAAAACCACCAGGAATCTCACAAAAAGAAAGACAACTCTGTGTGTCTCCTGCTGGAATAACATAACAACATCTAGGAAATGGTCTTGCCAAAAATATTGAACCTCAATATAAATAAGGTCTCTATACTCAACTACCAATTTACACAAAGTATAAGAAGACAGGTATATTATATGACATCACAGGATGCCATCAGCAAAATCCAGATTGTGAGAAATTCTGCTAGGAAAACAATGTAATTTCTTCATCCAATAGTTGTCCAGGAATGAAGAGATGGAGGGAGAACCTATAAATAGACTAAAGTGTCAAATCTACCAATTACAATGTGTGGACCTTATTTTAATTCTGATTTAAACAAACTTAAAATCAGGACTCTGGGGCCTGACGAGTGGCACGGTGGTTAAGCCCTGGCCTTGGAAGCCAGCGACCCCGGTTCGGTCCCACATATGGGGGCCAGTGACACTGCCCTCAAAAAAAAAAAATAAAATCAGGACTCTTATGAGACACTAGAAATTTGAAAGTTGATTGAATTTAATCTTTATTTGTATTTTAAAATAATTCTATATGTACAGAAATGTTGCAAGTATAGCACAAAAACATTTTTCCTGAACTATTTTAGAGTAAGCTGTCAACATATCTCCATCACTCCCAAATAATTTAGTGTGTGTTTCCTATAAACAATAACATTTTCATGTATATTTGTAGTGCAACAGTCAGAATAAATAAACATTGATTCATCACTACCATCTAATACACAGACCCCGCTTGAGTTTCACAAATCATTTCAATGTCCTTTATAGCAAAAACATTCCATCCAGAAGCAAGTGCTGCTTTTAGCTGCTATGCCTCTCCAGTCTTCTTTAATCTAGAAGATCAGCTTTTCTTTGACATTTGTTTTTGAAGATAACAAACTAATTATTTTGTAAAATGTCCTTCAACTTGAGTTTGTCTGATGTTTCCTTATGGTTATATTCAGGTTGTGAATTTTATTTTTGGCAGAATGCTCTGTTTTTCTTATTGCATCCTACTGGGTAGTACACAATTTCAGTTTGTCCTATGTGATGTTAACTTGTGTCACTTGGGCCAGCGAGTGGCTCAGTTGGTTAAGAGCTCGCTCAAGAATGCGAGCTGAGCTCTGAGCAATGGCGGTTCAATGCCAACCCGAGCTGAATTGCCATTGAGCTGCCAACGGGTGGCAGGATGGCTCAGCTAAAAAAAAAAACAAAAAAACAACAACCTTGGGTCACTTGATTATGGTGGTTGCGGGGGGGGGGGCAGCCCCCGCGAGGACCAGGGATTCCCTCGGGTGGGATGGAGTTGGTGAGGAAAAAAGAGAAGAGAGAGAGAAAGAAAGAAAGCGGAGACACCTGAAAGAGTTTCGCAGGAGTGTCACACTTTAATGTAATAACATGTCTGCTTTATAGGGACTCTTGACCATTACCTCAATCACAAAGCATTTCACATGTTTGGTGGTTTCTAGTTCCCAGGATTTACACAGTCTTTACTTCCCTATAAGTGCTCTCTCCCGGGTACACTGTGACTTACTCTTCCATTAAAGGATTATCTTGTCTTTCACTGTGAAAACCTCTGAGACCCAGACCCAGTCTCTGCCTATCATCCAAAGAATGTTTATCATGACTATCTTATGTTAAGGAAAGACTTATCTCTATATATCTCCTAAAGAGTGGTTACCATGACTACCTAGCCATTATCCCAAATTCCAGCAGCTAGACTCACAGGGAGTATACTTGAATTATTACTAAAAGACTAGAGTGACTGTGTTTAGGGTAAAAGCATCTAAAGTTTTACTCCTATGTAAATACAATACCTAGCAACCAAAGGGATCTCACACCTCTCTTATCCTATAGAGGGCTGCATCTGTTTCTCAGTCAAAGCTTCAGTATCTGTTGCTGCAACAAGGCACTAGGCAAAGGAATTCACACAAGGCTGTTGATTAACATACCCTATGGTCAGCAAGCTGCCTGGAACTCTCATGGCCTGGAGACCTTTGGCCTCTGAGGAGACTTTTCACAGCAGGGCCCTTAGGCAAGTGCATCAGCCTCTCACAGGCATGCTTTTTTTGGCCTAAGTTGTCAGAGGTCTGTGCCTCAGTTTCCAAGGGGCTTGAGTCCCCAATATCTCAGTTCAGGGGTCCCCTCAGAATGTAGCCTGTCTTAGGGAGTTTCCTTTTTAGGAAATCTTACCCATCATTGGCTTACACAGCCAGCTATCATGGGGAACCACAGGAACTTGTCACAAATGCAGTGAGTGTATTGCCTCCTATAGGAGGAAAGGCACATGGGTTCATAGAGGCAGGAGATATTACATGACCAACCATAAGGCAGCACCCCTAATATCCAGTGCTGAGCAGAGCAATGTGGCCTTGTCAGACACTGGGGGGCTGTCGGCTTCCCACAGGTGGTGCTTGCCAGATTTCTCCATTTCTCTCTTTTTCTTTTGTAATTAATAAGTACTTGGTGGGGAAGATAATTTGAGACTATGTAAATATCCTACTTCTCATTAAACCTGTACCTACTATTTTATTTTATATTTTATTTATTTTATTTTATTTTGAGGGCAGTGTCACTGGCCCTCATATGTGGGACCGAACCGGGGCTGCTGGCTTCCCAAATCAGCACTTAACCACCGCGCCACTCGGCCGGCCCTTGTACCTACTGTTTTAGTATCCATTGATGAGTGTTGCTTGAAATAATTATTACCACAGTAATAGTCAAATTGTGATTTAAAAAAAAATTTTATTGGGCAACTGCCATGGTCACTGGTAACATATTGCTTTCATGCTACAACAGCATAGTTGACTCTTTTAGGGAGGACACATCTCACAGTGGCCCATAAGGGGATCAAACCGGCAACCTTGGTATTATCAGCACCATGCGCTAACCAACTGAGCTAATCAGTCAACCCCAAATTGTGATTTTTTTGATGTTCCTCATTCTTTCTACTTTTGTTGGTTTGGAATTCTGCATAAAGTACTGCCATTTACTTATTTATATTAACACAGGCTCATGGGTTCTTATTTTATTCAAAGTACTACAACCTATTATTATCATTATTTGAAATGGTCCCAGATATGGTCAGTGAGAGCCCCTTCAAGCTGGCTTCTCTTGGAATGTCCCGAGTACTCTTTGAGCATCTCCCTGTTTACTGACACAGATGTTCCATGTTCATCTTGTGCTTTCCATGGTCCAATCCTGGAAATAGCCATTTCTCTATTAGCAGAGAATGGTATTGAGAGACTAAGACCTGAGTACTAGTTTTGCTTATTGCTATGGGTGGAACAGGGTGTCACTATTTCAAGGGGTAATATATATATATATATATATATATATATATATATATATATATATATATGAACCCATGAGTTCATTCCCAAACCTCCAATTCCAATACATCGTAGGGTTCATTCCACCTTTATTTTCTTTCATATTTGCAACTTTCTTCTCTTTCAGTGAGAAACCTGGCTGCCATTGTCTTCGATACCTTTACTTATTTGATGAGTTCTCCCGTAAGTAACCGATCTTTTGGCCCATGCCACTGCTACATCCCATAGCAAAACCTGCCTCATTCACTCAGTCACCAGCCTGGTCTGCCTTTCCTCCTCCCCCTGCTCAGGTGCTGTCATTACCCTACTGGGTACCGACCCCATGCTAGTCTGGGTCATAAGCTACATGCCCTTCCATCCTTTCCTACCAATTCCACTTGATGGATTTTGGACAGAGGAAGGATGAAAGGAAGGACTGATTATTTGATATTAAGGATTTGTTCTTAAATATGCTTGTGTGAAAAAATAGCAATGAGATTATATTTTTTTAAAAGAATAGTTAATTTAAGAGATACTAAAGTATTTATGAATGAAGTATGTTGGAGTTTCTTCAAAACAATAAGGGATTGGGAAAAGTGAGCGGGGGTAGGGATAAAACCAAATTGCTTATAATTGATCATCGTTGATGCTGGTGGTAGATGTATGAGAATTCATTATACTTTTCTACAACAAAATTTTTTTTTTTTTTGAGGGCAGTGTCACTGGCCCTCAGGGCCGGCCGAGTGGCTCGGCGGTTAAGAGCGCTGGCTTGGGAAGCCAGCAGCCCCAGTTCGGGTCCCACATATGAGGGCCAGTAACACTGCCCTCAAAAACAAAACAAAACAAAACAAAAAAACAATAAACAAATTCCCCTCCTATAGTCCTCAAAGTTGTTAGTTTTTCCTAGTATTTTTCCACTTGAAATGTAACACTTTATCAATTCTATGGGGAATATATATATACTTTGGAGTATTGTTTTGGATTGGAACTAATTTATATATTGGGTTATAGGAAAAGTCATGACGTATTTTTTCTGTTTTTTGTTGCAAAAAATGCATCATGACTTTTCCAACAACCCAATAGTTTTAGAAAGAATTGGATTGCCCCAAATTTGAGCGTTTTACACACAGGTTCAGGGCAACATTTCACATTAATCCAAGTCTTTCTTAAAGTTTCATTTAAAAACAATATATTTTGTTTTCTTAATAGAGTTTCTATTAGTCTTATTAAATTTTTATTTTGGTACTGTATATTGCAGCTGTTATATAACAAATTAACTCTTTTTTTTTTTTTTTTTTTTTTTTTTAAGATTTTATTGGGGAATTGGTGGAGGGAACAGCGTTGGGGAATCAGGGAAGGAGAACAGACAAGTTGCTGTCTTTTTGTTATTCAGTTTAGTTGCGGAGGATGTTGCTTCACTGTTGGTATCGTCATTGCGCTCTTCCCGGATGAGGCAGATCGGTCGCCGGCCCCTGGATGTCGCTCACCGCGGCTATCGGCAGCTCACTCTTGGCTGCCGGCCGCTCACGCTGGCTGCGGGCCACTCACTGTAGCCTATGGCAGCCCACTGCAGCAGGGGCTGCAGCCCACACCATCACAGGGGCTCGCACAGCCCAGCTCCAGGTGGAGCTGTTGTTAGCTGTAGAGGGCAGTGTCACTGGCCCTCATGTGGGATCCGAACCGGGGCCGCTGGCATCCCAAAACCAGCGCTTAACCAATGCGCCACTCGGCCGGCCCAACTCTTTTTTCCTAATAGATTGCTGCGGGTATTAGAGATTTGCGCTGTTATTATTTAATATCAGACTTCCACTGAATTCTTAGTAATTGCATTTGTTTTTATTTAGTGATCGCTTTTCCTGGAAAAACTAAAATATCAGAAGTATAATAAGTTTGAGGTTATTTATAATGATTATTTTTTCCTCAATGAAAGAACATTTATTGCTTTTGTTATGATCTTATATATGGGAACTTATTAAAAATTCAATCAGGCTCAGAGGGAAATCAGCAAGATGGCAGAATAGGAAGTCCCAGTCCTTGTTCCCCCACAGAAACATTGATTTAACAATGATATTTGAACCAAAATATCTTTATGAGAATTCCAGAATCCAGTTAAGAAGCTGCAAGCACAAAGCTGAGAAAAGCTTCATTAAAATGGCTAAGAAGAGCAATTTCACTTTACTCATGTCAGCCCATCCCCCATGCCAGTGCAGCTCAATGTCAGGAGAGCACACCCTGGCTCAGAACTTCTCCCTTGAGGGGAAGGAGAAGAGTAGCATGTGCATCCAAAATTCTGGCTATTTGGAGGGCTGCCCAAGGGACTGGTTTCTGTCTATCTTCATTTGGAACACTGATGGAGCCAGCATAATTTGAATACCTGGGGGCTGCTAGAGCAAAGAGACGGGGAGCAACTTGCTGCAGCCAGTACAGTTCAGTGTGGTGTGATCAGGCACATAACCTGAGGCTTCCTTGGGAGGCAGAGAGAAGATGGGAGCATGTTTCTAGCATTGTGGCTTTTCAGAAGGATGCTGGAGGGACTGGTATCTGTCTTTCCTGACTCAGGTCACTGACAGGGAGCCAGCATATTTTGGATGCCTGATGACTGCTGAGGGCAAGGAGAGTGGGGCAGCTTGCTGCTGTAAAACCAGAGAACTTGCAGTACCACAGATAGACACCAGAGGGAGAAAGAGATTATGAGCTCCCGTAAAAGAAGCTGGCAAAACCCTGTAGGTGAGAAATAGCACACACAGGCCCAGACAAGTTGTTTCCTTCCCCCAGAACACACGAAAGGTTTCAGAGGTCCCTAGACTCTCTAACCAAGCTTACTGGTGAGGGTCTTCTCCTAAACAAAGCCTGTTCATAAAGACTGAGAGAAGTGGTTGTTTTTTCAAATGTGTAGAACTCAACAAAGTTATGATACACATAAAGAAACAGAAGCACGACCCAAAAACAGGAACAAAATTATTGTCCAGAAATTGACCCTAAAGAAGTGGAGGTATATGAATTACCTGAAAAAGAATAAAAAATAACCATAACGATGCTCTACAAGCTCAAGAAAATGATGCATAAACAAAATGAGAATCTCAACAAAGAGATAGAAAATACACAAAAGAACCAAATAGAAATTTTGGAGCCAGAGAATACAATAACTGAACAAAAAAAATCACTAGAGGGGTTCAACAGCTGACTTGATCAAGTAGAAGAAAGAATCAGTGAATTCAAAGATAGGTCATTTGAAATTATCCAGTCAGAGGAAAAAAAGAAAAAAAAGAATGAAAAAGAGTAAAGAAAGCTTAAGGGACTTGTGGGAAACCATGAAGTAGACCAATATATACATTATAGGAGTCCCAGAAGGGGTAGAAAGCATATTTAAAGAAATAATCAGGAGCCGGCCGAGTGGCTCAGTTGGTTAAGAGCTCGCTCAAGAGTGCGAGCTGAGCTCTGAGCAACAGCGGCTCGAGGCCAGCCTGAGCTGAGTTGCTGTTGAGCTGCCAATAGGTGGCAGGATGGCTCAGCTATAAAAAAAAAAAAAAAAGAAAAGAAAAAGAAAAGAAATAATCAGGGCCAGCTGAGTGGCGCTGTGGTTAAGCACTGGCTTGGGAAGCCAGAGGCCCTGGTTCGGGTCCCACATGAGGGCCAGTGACACTGCCCTCAAAAAAAAGAAATAATGGCTAAAAACTTTTCAAATCTGGGAAAGGAAATAAACATCCAGATTCAAGAAGTCTTATGGACTCCAGTGAGGATGAATCCAAAGCAATCCATAGTGAGACATTATAATTAAATTATCAAAAGTCAAAGTCAGAGAAATTTGAAAGCAGCAAGAGAAAAGCAACTTGTCATGTACAAGGGAATACCCATAAGACTCTCTCAGCAGATGCCCTGCAGGCCAGAAGGGAGTGGGATCACATATTCAACATGCTGAAAGAAAAATTTGCCAATTAAGAATAACATATCTGGCAAAACTATCCAAAAATGAAGAAGAAATAAAGACTTTCCCAGAAAAACGAAGCTGAGGGAGTTCATCACTAGACCTGCCTTACAAAAAATGCTAAAGTTCTTCAAGTTGAAATGAAAGGATGCTAAACAGTAACATGAAAGCATATGACAGTATAAAGCTCACTAGAAAAGATAAATATATAGACAAATACAGAATACTGTAATATCGTAACAGTGATGTATAAATCACTTTTAATTCTGGAATAGAGGTTAAAAGACAAGTATAAAAAATTACAGTAACTACAAAAATGTTTATGGATTCACAAGCTAAAAAGATGTAATGTAAAATGTGTGTATGAGAGAAATAAAAGTATGCTATTGGCTTAACATAGATTGTTATAACTATGTTTTATGTAAGTCCCACGGTAATCACAAAGAAAATACCTACAAAAGATTACACAAAAGAAAATGAGAAGGGAATCAAAGCACATCACTACAAAAACAACAACAAAACAACAACGAAACAACAACGAAACACTACAAAAAACAACAACGAAACACAAAGGAAGACAGGAGGGAAGAGGGACAAAAAAAGCTAGAAGACAAACAAAACAATTAACAAAATGACGATAGTAAGTCCTTCCCTATCAATTATTACTTTAGATACAATGGATTAAATTTTCCAATCAAGAGACATAGAATGACTGAATGCATTACAAAAAAACAAGATCCAACTATATTTTATCTATAAGACACTCACTTTAGATTTAAGAGCATACATAGGCTGAAAGTGAAAGTATGGAAACAGATATAGCATGCAAATGGTAACCAAAAGAAAGGGTGGCCATACTTATACAAAATAGACTTTGTCAAAAATTCAAGCAGGATGTAAAATTATTAAGTGAAAACACCTGAAAGCCTACTACCTTGTTCAAATAGTATTTTATTAACCATCTAATAAATATACATGTAAATAACAGAGATATATGTATTTTACACTTTTAACAGACTTTTATAAAAATATTGTTTACCAGGCTGGCTGAGTGGCGTGGTGGTTAAGAACTGGCTTGGGACGTCAGCAGCCCCAGTTCGAATCCCACATATAAGGGCCAGTGACACTGCCCTCTAAAAAGAAAAAAAAAATATTGTTTACCTATCAGTTTCTCCTTTGTACACACCTACACCCCTTGTGTAAAACAATGTTAAAAATCTGGTATATACATCCCACATCTTTCTCCATGTTAATACAATCATATACTGGGGATGACCAAAAAATGTATACAAGTGGACACTTCGATCAACGTTGCTCAAGCAGTAGTTTGCAGTAATCAAAAGTGTCTGGATGCTGATGGTAACCACTTTGAGCACCTCTTGTAATTGCAGAAGTCAAATGTGACTTATATTCATCTTTTGCTATTGGTATATATTGAGTATTACAATTTTAATACAGTTTTTCTTTCTTAAAATGTATATTCATGTTTTTGGCACCCTTGCTATATACAAATACACACAGTTGCCCTCAATTACTATTAAAAAATTAAATTTCATATAGATAAAATGTTTATAACTAATGAAGATTATATGTAAAAAGTACACAATTGTATAAACACAATTCAGCTTAAGAAATGGAATATAAGGCTGGCCAAGTGGCTCAGTTGGTTAACAGTGTGAATTCTGAGCAACAGTGTTGCTGGTTCAATTCTCATATGGGCCAATGAGCTGCGCCTGAGCTGAGTTGCTGCTGAGCTGCCAACAGGATGCAGGATGGCTCAGCTGTTGAGAGCACATGCTCCTAATAACAAGGTTGCCGGTTCGACTCCCACATGGGATAGTGGGTGCCCCCTGCAACTAAGATTTGACACAGCACCTTGAGCTGAGCTGCCACAAGCTGCTGACAGGTGGCCGGTTGGAGCTTGCACTCTTGGCATCAAGGTAGCTGGTTCGATTCCCGCATGGGATCGAAGATTAAACACACCACCTTGAGCTGAGCGGCCATGGCGGCCGGACTTGGAGCTGAGCTAGCTGCGTCCTCCACAAGTAGGATTAAAGGACAACAACTTGGTTGTTCCCCTTCCCCAATTCCCCAGTAAAATCTTAAAAACAAATAAAAAATAAATGGAATACACACTTATCCTTTTGCAAACTTCTTTCTCTTTCCTCCTTCCTGAAGTTACCACATTACCAAATTTTATTCTGTTTTTCATTATGTACTACTTATGCACAAAATATCATTTATTTTGCCTCTTTTTAAAATTTTATGAATGGAATCATACTGTATATTTCTGACTCTGCTCATATTTGTAAGATTCAGTAATTTTCACTGCTGTGTATTATCCCACTGTATAGGTACTTCACACTAATTATCCATCCTACTTTTTTTTTTTTTAAAGATTTTATTGGGGAATTGGGGGAGGGAAACAGCGTTGGGGAATCGGGGAAGGGGAACAGACAAGTTGCTGTCTTTTTGTTCTTCAGTTTAGTTGCGGAGGATGTTGCTTCACTGCTGGTATCATCATTGCGCTCTTCCCGGATGAGGCAGATCGGTCGCTGGCCTCTGGATGTCGCTCACCGCGGCTATTGGCAGCTCACTCTTGGCTGCCAGCCGCTCACGCTGGCTGCGGGCCGCTCACTGTAGCCTATGGCAGCCCACTGCAGCAGGGGCTGCAGCCCACACCATCACCGGGGCTCGCACAGCCCAGCTCCAGGTGGAGCTGTTGTTAGCTGTAGAGGGCAGTGTCACTGGCCCTCATGTGGGATCCGAACCGGGGCCGCTGGCATCCCAAAACCAGCGCTTAACCAATGCGCCACTCGGCCGACCCTCCATCCTACTTTTAATGGGGATGTTTCATTTCCAGATTTGTTACTGCAATCATATAGTGAAAGCGATGAGTTTTATGACAGAGAAGGTGTTTTAATGATTTTTAGCTGTGATGATGCCAGTTAGGATGAAGCAAAAGAGAAACAAACAAACAAAAGGTCAGAAAAAAAAAACTATCATTTTTTTCATGAACATTTAGGACATTCTGAAATGGTAATAGAAAAGGAATTTATCTTCTTCCCTAATACTGCATCCATTTTACTGTTTATCTATTTTTGTTTGTTTGTTTTGTTTTGTTTTGTTTGTTTTTTTTGAGGGCAGTGTCACTGGCCCTCATATGTGGGACCCGAACCAGGGCCGCTGGCCTCCCAAGCCAGCGCTTAACCACCGCGCCACTTGGCCAGCCCTGTTCACCTATTTTTATCTACAATTTCAGATGGGGGGAAAAAAGTCCGTCGGAATGTCAGAAGTAACTGCAGATAGTTAGGTTCAAAATTGCCAACTGCAAGACAGAAATCAGGCCCTGCCCAGGAAATGGAAGCCTGATTTTGTATGTTTATTATTTTTTTTTTTTTTTGAGGGCAGTGTCACTGGCCCTCATATGTGGGACTGAACCGGGGCCACTGGTTTCCCAAGCCAGCGCTTAACCACCGCGCCACTCGGCCAGCTAAAGAATTTTTTTTTTTTGAGGTGATTTTGTATGTTTAGAATATAAGAAATGCAATTAATCACCTTTGGAAATAAGCAAGTTGTTTTCTGATGGACTAATTTATGTAATCTCAAACAGGTTACTTGACTTGCCTGACCTACAACCTAGGACATCTGATTTCCTGAATTTGGGCTCTGCTCTAATCTACCTATCTCTGCAAATGGGAAGTTATTTCCTTCATCGAGGGCTTTCAAAGTTATCTGCACAAGTTTCCTTAACATCACAGAAGAGTGGAAGCCTACCTCAGGCTGGATGTTACTTTGACTTCTTTTTAAAAGTTATGCTAATTTGCATTCTTTCCCATTAAAAATCTTTGATTCATTATAAAATATCTAAAATATCATAGTCTTCTGGGAGATAAGTTGCAAATCTTTTTTTGCATCTTAAATTTGATGCTCCAAGATGTAATAACATGGGCCGGCCGAGTGGCGCGGTGGTTGGGAGCTGGCTTGGGACGCCAGCGGCCCGGGTTTTGGATCCCACATGTGAGGGCCAGTGACACTGCCCTTAAAAAAAAAAAAAGAGGTAATAACACTATTTTATAGGTAACAAAGCTGGATTGTCACTATCACAACACAGTCACAATTTCCCAGGCTCATATAGTGGTTAGTATTCAGATAATCAAACAAATACACAGCTAGGATAACACTACAGTTTTTCAACTCCAGTTGAACAGTGACTGCCTTTCATAATCACCATCGTATGCACACAAAAGAAAAGCCTATCAAAAAAACTCCCAAGTATTATCATCTTCACTTACTGACATTAACAGAAATACACAATGTCACAGACCTCCTCACAACTCGGTCCTATTGAGACCTTCACACAAGTCCCCATGGTCACGATATCCATTCATGACCACTTACGATTGCTTTCCAACAGTGGCATATAATCTCTAACACATATAATCTCCTTGACAATTAAGGAAACAAAAATTCACACTGGCAAAACTATCCGATGAGTATAAACAACTCCACACAAGATCCCAGACACAAACTCACCCAGAGCAAGACATACTCATCTGTTCAACTACCAGACCCAGTTCCAGTCTCCGGGCCCCGCCCAGGGTCATTCCCATGTGCTTGGGGTGTTCCCCAGCCTCTCCTACCCCCTCAGCTCCCCCACCTCCGCCCCAGGCCTAAGTCCTTGGTCATCCCCCCATTTCCATCTTTGCCAGCTCTATACTCCAGAATGCGTTCCTCTGCCTTCGCCAAGAACCTTTTAATTCGCCCTCGGCCACACCAAAGACACATGAGCAGTTAAGCGCTCGCCCAAGGCGGGAGCTTCTCCCCCTGGCCAAGTCCGAGTAGGCTTAGGTAATGCGTCTTTGACAGGCGGGCCGAGTTGTATGCTGGGACATTCTGAAGGGTCACGGTTCCGGGCATGTGCCAGCTGTGGACTACATTTCCCAGAAGTCTCCAAGCACAGGTCTTTTCAGCACTGGGCGAGTTTGCCTGCAGGGAGCATTTGAAACAGCCGGGCTCCCAGCCTTCTGGGAATTTTCCAGCTCCCATTTCCTATAAGCCTCTGGTCTTAAACTAGCCACGGTTTCTGAGTCCTTTTCCTGTGTCCTGTAGGTTCCCGGGCGCTGCGTGGTGAGTTGGTAGCGTCCCAGGAAGTTATCAGCGCTGGGTGAGGGTGGGAGGGCTCAGTCGACTTTACCCGAGCGGGATTGGAACCCGCAGGGTGGGGCGGCACCGGGAGGCGATTGAGGTGAGCGGGCCCTGGTCTCGGACGGAGCGTGGCGTGTCCGGAGCCTCGAGCGTTTGTGTTCGCGAGCAGCTGAGAAGGATGGTGTGTGATAGGCGGCGAGACAGGGCCGGGATGTGTTTTGGTGATGAGGTGCGTGGCCCTATTTGTAGGTGTGGTTTGCTTTGGCTTTGTGTTGTAAGTTCCCTCTAGATTCTTAGGGCCTGCCAAAGTTAGACTGCAAGAAAAGTTTTGTACTAAGTCCTAGGATGAACGTTTCAAGAAAGAAGGCACAGGTCTAGTCTTGGGATGAGAATTTTACATCTGAAAATGTCCTTGTAACAGGCTCCTGGGAAGAGGTGATGAGGTCCCACAGGTAGGATTTCTAGAAGGGGCACCTCTGCTCCTTGGGAGCCATCTTCATGTTTCAGAGTCACTGCACCCGGACACCTGTTCCCAAGAATTACTGTCAACTCACAGATAGATCCCTGCCTCCCTTTGAATTCTATTTGGTTGTGGGTGGATGAAGGCATGTGTGGCACTAGAGGTTATTTTGGTTCTGTTTTTTTCATTTTCAGTTAAGTCTCTGTGCTCCAAGAAATGCTGGTGTCTCATGATTCCTCTTTCCCCCACTGCTGCCGGGTTTCTAAGAAGGACCCTGAGGAGGAGGAAAGAATTGTTACATATTTAGAAATTGAGATGCAGGTGAGTTTGCTTCTTTTTTATTCGAACAATTACTTTTGTTTTTAGAGCATGAGAATATTTGCTCTCCTTGGCCTGAAAGATCTTGGCTATCTGGGGTCTTCCTTCTGGTGAATGACCCACCATGCTGATGCATCCCTCTTCCCGGTGGCCACCCCCATTGTCCTTTTCCTCATTTAATTGCCATCTGTTCACATGACAGGTTTTCCCGATCCTTCACTGTATTTTCTTTCTAGGCATTCTGATGGTATAGAAATACACTTCCTGGAGATTAATGTTAGAGCTTTATTTTAGACCATGATCACTTGAGGAGATTAGTATTTAGGTAGTATGGTGTGCAAACTATATCTTCTCCACAGTCATGATTTTTAAAGCAAGGCAAGGTATGAGAGGAAAGAGAGTTTCAGTTAAAAAATTATAATGTTGAGAGGCTTTTAGGGACAGGAATGTGATTGAGCTTTTGAGAGGGCTTTACAGTTTGCACCAACGAGGGCAGAGACTTTCAGATAATCTTTAGGTACAAATCTGTAACATTGCTAAGCATGAGTTATTTCAGACACAACTCTGTATGGGTTTTGAGAGGCAGTACTGTGTTATGGTTAAGAGTGAGGCTATGGGGCTGGTGGTTTAGCTCTGGCTTGGGAAGCCAGCGGCCCTGGTTCGGGTCCCACATACGAGGGACACATACTGCCCTCAAAAAAAAAAAAAGAGTGAGGCTGTGGATCTAGACCAGGGGTCAGCAAACTTTTGAGACGGAAGAGCCACCAGGGGTCAGCAGACTGTGTTTCGTGACCTGCAGGCTCTGAAGTAAATTGAAAATGAAAATAAAACCATCATAGTTTCATTTATAAAATTTTTAAAGGACATTATTCACATAATGGTGATTATGTAAAAATATATTTATGGCTCTCAAATAATTTTTAAATTGTTGTGAGGGACAGGATTGGCTCTTCCAGGGGTCGGCAAACTTTTGAGACGGAACATACCCAAAGAGCCACATGTGGCTCTCGAGCCGCAGTTTGCTGATCCCTGATCTAGAGCATCTGGATTCATATCCTTGTTCTCTCTGTTCCCAACTGTGTGAGCTTAGACAAATTATTCTGGCTCTAAGTGCCACGTCAATAAAATCGGGACAAAATAATACCTATCTTCTGGGGTTGTAATGATGTGAGACGTGTTGATAGGTGTAAAGTTTCTTAGAACAGTACCTGCCCCATGATACAGGTGTGGTAGATAGTAAACGTTGCTGTTATGTGGTGATTCTGGATCTTTCTCCATTAACATTTTATAGATTGACATATGAAGAGAAATATGAAGGTGATTGTGATGGGTGCTTGCAACTTTAAAAAAATGACCAGATGCTCACATGGTTTAGTACAGAAAATCTTAACCTGAGGTCTCCCTATTCCATTTATGAACTTCCAAGTGACCATAGATCCCTCAAAATTGAGACAATTTTGGTAAATATTTGTAAATTCATTTTTTTAAAGTGGGCAAAATGTCCATAGTTTCATGAGATTGTCAAGTGTACATGACCTCAAAAAGATCTAGCTCCATTGGTTTGGGATAAAGATATGAGAGCTGGGATGGAACTTGTACAAAATTAGTGTCCAGTGACATGTAAACAGTTAAGTAAATTGCAGTATATCTTCTGGTGGAATAATATGCACCTAATAAAAAATGATGTTCATAAAGAATCAAAAGTAGGAAAAATGTAAATGATGTAATACTAAGCAATAGTGAGAGGTCTGCACAGAAGTACTCAAGAATATTATGAGGTCTATACAAATCCCATTTGAAAAGACAGGGTTTTGAAAGATATTTTTCAAGGATTATATCCAAAATGGGTTTTTTTGGTTATTATTTTTTTCAGTTACAATTGGCATTCAATATGATTTTATATTAGCTTCAAGTGTATAGCATACTGGTTAGACATTTATATAATTTATGCAGTAATCCCCCAATTAGTCTAGTACGCCCCCGGCACTATACTTAGTTGTTGCAACAGTATTGACTATATTCCCCTTGCTGTATTCAAAATGTTGTTTTAATTGGCCATTCAGTGAAGAGGTGGAGAGGTGTAGTCACTTATCAAGCATCCACTTTGTACCAAAAACATATGTTTTTGTTGTGTTACTGTTTATGTGCATGTGTTTCCTTTCTCAGACTTTAAAGGTGACTTACATAATTCATGTTCATTCACGGGAGAATCTTGACAGTGAACGTGTCTTATTGTAGTGATGAGCAACAGCCACACGATGTTCAAGAGCTGGTAGGTGTGATTTGTTTTGGGCCCACTGATTTTCAGTGTTGAGCTGTTTGTTTAGTTTTCTTAATGTCTGCAATACGTATATCCCTTCCCTGTCACTCAGGTTTTTTTTACATTTGGAAGTATATTTATAGTTTTGATTATGGAATTAATACAAGTTTGTTGCAAAAAATTCAGCAATCCAGGAAGCATACAGAGAAGGAAATGAAAATTACATTCTCTTAATCGTTCTTAATATTTTGGTGTATTTTTATTCAGATTGTTTTCTTGTGAGCCTATGTGTCTGATTTTTGTTTCTGCAGAATAAAATCATAATTATTGGTAATATAATTGAGTTGGAAACGCTCTAGCTTTTAGTTTGAAAATGAAACCCAACCTAGGCTTGGGTTTTATTTTAATCTTGCGTAGTATGTAGAAACATGAGGGAAGTGCCAGTGATTCCTTTCTTATATGAAAACCTTCAGTATTTATAACTTTTAGGAATATAGAAATACCATTTAAAAATTGATCACCAGCACAATAAAGACAGACTTTTAGAATTAGCCTATTTCAAAGGTTACTTCCACAGAGAATAGCAATAATTTCTAGTAGACAGCTGTCTTACGAAAATTTATATTACAATTAATATTTCCAAGGACAGATATTAATATGAGAAAGTAGACTAAGAACATTGTGGTTATAAATATTCAAATAAGCCACCAATCTTCACAGAAGAACAAAATTGAGCCTCTGGTTAGTGTTCTCAGCTTCACACCAATTCCTGTTGTCTTTTCTGAGCCAGTTTTATGGTGCCTAATTTTGTCTCTGCTTGTAGCTTCTGGGAGGGAATATTTCCTCTATATCTTTTTAAGGAGCTGTTTTGCTCATCTTGTTATTTAGGAAGAATGGGCTGGGCTGTGAAACTTTAGTTAGCATTATAAGAAAGCAAGCCTGAGAAGCACAGGTTTTATTGTGAGAAAAGTAGAAAGAGTGGCATTAACTTTATTATAATGGGATAAGGGACAGTAATCTTCTTCATCGTCACTAATAATGGCTAAAGCTTATTTTAAGCAAATAATGTACACCAATCAATATTTTATATGGATTTTTTTTTTTAAAGATTTTATTGGGGCATTGGGGGAGGGGAACAGCGTTGGGGAATCAGGGAAGGGGAACAGACAAGTTGCTGTTCTTTTTATTCTTCAGGCTAGTTGTGAAAGACATTGTCTCACTGGTCCATGTTGGTATTATCATTGCGCTCTTCCCAGGTAGACAGATGGGTCGCTGGCCACTGGACGGCCACTCATGGTGGCTCTTGGCAGCTCATGCCGGCTGCCAGCCACTCACTCTGGCTGCTAGCCACTCACAGTAGCTTATGGCAGCTCACTGCAGCAGGGGCTGCAGCCTATGCTGTCACCGGCGACTCATGGCAGCCCAGCTCCAGGTGGAGCTGTTGTTCACCATCTTAGCTGTAGAGGGCAGTGTCACTGGCCCTCATATGTGGGATCCAAACCGGGGCTGCTGGCATACCAAGCCAGCTCTTAATCAGTGCGCCACTCAGCCGGCCCCACACAATTTTTATTTAATAGAAGAGGAACTGGGATTATTTTACATATTACCAGACAGGTCTGGGTAGCTGAGTTATCACACAGTATCCAGGAAGTTCTTTCTGCTATAACAGGATTCTTCTAGAATATGTAGACACTCTGCTTTAGTAATACTAATGTTCTTACTTTTCCCTATTTGTATGTATCACAGGCTTCCAGTCTATTTGATTATTATATTTTCTTCTTCTTGCAGTTTATCCTTCACAACCTTCTTTTTACCTCTTGGAAATATTTTTGTACATTTTTAAATTTCACAAGTAATACATGGGTTTTTGGTTTTAGGGGAGGGTGACTTTCAGGGATGTGGCCATCGACTTTTCTCAGGAGGAGTGGGAGTACCTGGACCCAGCTCAGAGGACCTTGTACGTGGATGTGATGTTGGAGACCTACAGTAACTTGATCTCACTGGGTAGGTCATCTGCCTGAAATCATTTAGACTCTCTTCTCTGCAACATCAGCTTTCTCCACTGGGAATCACAGTGCTACCTTTGAAGAAATCAGGTGAATTTCTTCTCCCTGTTCTCACTGGAACATTTTGATATTTGTTGGGTTAGAAATGGGTTCCTTTAGCACCTTGTCTTCCCATCCCTCAGTGAGCTTCACACCTTCTTCTGCCCCTCAGTGGCCTCCTCCTTCAGTTACCAAGGAGCTGGATTTGTATTATGGGGTATTTATTTCATAACCATTGTCAGAGAAACCAGGTTTCATACTGTGTTTAACGTCAACATTTCTGTAGATGATCTGTGTCCTTGCTACTCACAGCGTGGTTCTGTGGTTTGAGGAACCGCCAGAAGGCCAGAGCTGAGTTAGTAAAGGACAGAGTGTCGAGAATTAGTGAGGGAGACAGGGCCCCCATGGTAGCCAGTTTTCTTGGTTTGGGGGAAGAATCTGTACTGTTTTCTCAGTGATTAAAAGCCATGGTTTAGTTTACATGGGGTTTTAACTTTTACTGTTAAGTATGACACAAATACCTAACATCAGCTTCTCCTGGGGCTTGTTAGAAACACAGCTTGTCAGTTCCTAGCCCAAACCAGCAGAACAGAATCGGCATTTACACAGGATCCCCAGGTGATTTGTGTGCACATTTAACAAGCACTGCTCTTTGTTTTTTCTGGCCCACATGCAGGGAGTACAGCTCAAAACAGGGTCCTAATATCCTTTGGCTTTCCAAAGAGCCACTCCTCTTTATACAGAGGTGGACTGAATGAACAGAACGCATTTCATACTAAGCAAGTGCATTTCTTTACGACAAATTGGACGTTGAAAGTTACAGTCTGAGCCAAATCCTAAAAATGTCTCATGAAACTTGTTTTCTTCTTAGCAAAATAACAACAGTAATAATAATAATAGTTAACACTGTGCTTACTAACACCAGGCTCTGTTCCAAGCAGAGCAAATACATTAACTTACTTGACTCTCAAAACATCGGCATGAGGTAGGTACTATTTTTATCGGAGGCACATACAGTTTAAGTTGACTTCCCAAAGTCACACAGCTGGTGGGAGGCAGTGGCACTGATTGAACATAGGAAGCATGGCTCCAAAATCTGTGTTATCAACCACTGTGTTCTCTTTTGCTCTACCAAGATGGAGCCTGGATGAGTCTAAAACACGATCATTTTCCTAGGTGATGTCATGCTCTTTATTCCGATCATCCTTCTCCTCTCCGAAGTCTTTATTAGTATTATTTTACCTTTACTTTTGCTTGCAAATTAACCAAATGTTTTGAGCTTACAATTAAAAAAAAAAAAAAATGTCTTCGGGGCCAGCCGAGTGGTGCATTGGTTAAGTGCTGGCTTGGGATGCCAGCAGCCCCGGTTCGGATCCCACATATGAGGGCTAGGCTAGTGACACTGCCCTCTACAGCTAAGATGGTGAACAACAGCTCGACCTGGAGCTGGGCTGTTGTGAATCCCCGAGGACGGCATAGCTGCAGCCCTTGCTGCAATGGGCTGCCATAGGCTACAGTGAGTGGCCGGCAGCCTGCGTGAGTGGCTGCAACCAGCATGAGCTGCCAAGAGCTACCGTGAACAGCCGTCCAGAGGCCTGCGACCCATCTGTCTCACCCGAGAAGAGCACAATGACGATACCAACCTGGGCCAGTGAAGCATCATCCTCCACAACTAGACGGAAGAACAAAAGGACAGCAACTTGTCTGTTCCCCTTCCCCAATTCCCTAATGCTGTTCCCCTCCCCAATTCCCCAATAAAATCTTTAAAAAAAAAAATGTCTTCGCCATTTGGCATTTCTTTTCTTGTAAGCATACATTGCATTTCCAAGTCAGAAGGGATGACACTGGAGCAAGGAGAAGAGTCCTGGATGGTTTGTGGGGAGGGCCGAGAAATTGGAACCCAGGAAGTTAAAGGCAGGAGGGAACCAACATTGCAGGGAACAACCTCACAGGTCACAAGGAGGAGAAGGAGGAGCAGGTGTTTGGAAAGCTCCCCGTGAGGGAGCAAGGCCTGTGGAGTGAACGCCTGACACCTGGGAGGAAATTGAGATCTCACTTTGGGCCACTATATGAACTTCCTCTCAATCTCATATCCCACTCTCCTCGGTTTTCTTCTCATGTTTCCCTCCCATTTCAGTGAGGAAGGTGTTCTTTTTTGTTTCCAATGCATCTGTTTTACTTATAGGTTGGATTCAGCTGCTTTCCCACTTGTTTGCATTTTCCTCTGTGTGTGAATCAATATACACATTCATTCATGAATTCTGTAAATATTTTGAGTGCCTGCTCCCAGCCAGGCATTGTACTGGGCACTGTCAATACAGCCATAGCCAAGATGAATGACTTGCCCATTCTTATGCAGTTAGTGTAGTCAGGGAGAAACATAAAATAAGTAAATAAATAGATAATATCTTGGAATGAAACATGTTGTTCAGGAAAGATAAACAGCATAAGGGAGTGGAAAACGAAGGGACCTTACACAGCTAATTCAGATTAGATGGTCAGGGAAAGCTGTGTTGAATAGACACACGAAGCCTGGGATCAAGTTATGTGAGTATCTGGGAGAGGAGTATCAGTCGCAGTGAATAGCAGATGCAAAGGCCCTGTGGTTGGAAAGGAACTTTGTTGGAGGAAGTGTAAAAAGGCCAGGGTAGAGTTACTAAAGGAATGTGTACTAAGAAATTAGGTCAGGAGATAGGCAAGAGCTGGCTAATATACAGCTTTGTTGTTCTAGGAATTTGGGTTGTTTAGTTTCTTTCAGTCTGAAATAGTTCATACAAGGTTTGACAATTAAGTGCGCGAACTTATTGTAACCATGATGCTAACCTTTTTTTCTTTTTTTTTTTTTTTGAGGGCAGTATCACTGGCCCCCACATGTGGGACCTGAACCGGGGCCGCCAGCCTCCCAAGCCAGTGCCCAACCACGGTGCCACTTGGCCGACCCTAACCCTTTTTTGCTATCAGAGGGATTATTCATTATTAATTTGTACCAACTGGACAAACAGTTAACCAAGTTTATTATTTGGAAGTGCTGAAAAGGCTGTGTGAAAAAGTTGGATGACCTGAACTTACCACCAACAATTCATGGCTCTTGCATCACAACAATGCACCAACCAGCTCACACGGCACTGTCTGTGAGGGAGTTTTTAGCCAGTAAACAGATAACTGTATTGGAATACCCTCCCTACTCACCTGATCTGGCCCCCAGTGGCTTTTTTCTTTACCCGAAGATAAAGGAAATATTGAAAGGAAGACATTTTGATGACATTCAGGACATCAAGGGTAATATGACGACAGCTCTGATGGCCATTCCAGAAAAAGAGTTCCAAAATTGCTTTGAAGGGTGGACTAGGTGCTGGCAATCGGTGCATAGCCTCCCAAAGGGAGTACTTCGAAGAGGACCATAGTGATATTCAGCAATGAGGTATGTAGCACTTTTTCTAGGATGAGTTCGTAAACTTTTTGTCAGACCTCCTACATCTCTCTATGACTTGCTTTCCTTGCTGCTTTTGAAGATTACAGATAAGTTGTTTCGTCCAGTGTTCTTCAGTGTGGGTTTGTCTGCTCTTTTCATATGGTTCTGTTTAGATTATGCATCTGGCGGAAATACCACAGAGTTGATGCTGCATTCTTGCATTCTGTCAGGTAGTGCAAATGATTTGTCATTACTGCTGAATCTTTTTTTAAAAAAAGATTTTATTGGGAAATTGGGGGAGAGGAACAGCATTGGGGAACTGGGGAAGGGGTACAGACAAGTTGCTGTCCTTTTGTTCTTCAGTCTAGCTGTGGAGGACATTGCTTCACTGGCCCATGTTGGTATCATCATTGCGCTCTTCTTGGGTGAGGCAGATTGTTCACCGGCCTCTGGACGGCTGCTCACAGTGGCTCTTGGCAGTTCACACCAGCTGCCAGCTGCTTACGCTGGTTGCTGGCCACTCACTGTAGCCTATGGCAGCCCACTGCAGCAGGGCTGCTGCTATGCTGTCCCGGGGACTCACAGCAGCCCAGCTCCAGGTGGAGCTGTTGTTCACCATCTTAGCTGTAGAGAGCAGCGTCACTGGCCCTCATATGTGGGATCCAAACCAGGGCGCTAGCATCCTAAGCCAGCTGTTAACCAACAAGCCACTCGCCCAGCCCTGCTGAATCTTATTTTGAGCCATTGATTAGGGTGGTATCTGCTGGCTCCCTCCCTGTAAAGTTAATCATTTTTCCTTTAATGAGTATTTTGTGAGGAAGAACTTTGAGACTACTAAATATCATATTCCTCTTCAAACTTTGTTTATTCACATATTGCATTTCTAGTCGGTGAATTGTAGTCTCTTCTTCCCATTAATTATTTATTTTGAAGCTCAGAATATTTGAGCTTGTCCCAGATTTACCCACTGGGAACCCTATAATGATGGCATCTGTGTCCTTTGGCACATCTCCATCACTCTTTAAGTGTCTCCTTATTTTCTGATATAGCAACACGTTCCAGGCTCATCTTGTAATTTCCCTGTTCTAGCTCTCAAGCCAGCCATTTCTTCAAGGTGCCCTGGTTATTTTTAGTTGAAAATGGTATTAGAAACCAAGATCTAGGTAGTAGGTTTGCTCATTGCTACTGAGAGATGGCTGCTCGCAGGCCCTCTTAGTGGACAGAACTAGGGTATACACACACACACACACACACACACACACACACATTTATGTCTATATATCGATAATCTTAAATCCTCACAGATATCTCCAATTCTAACTCACCACTACAGGTTTCATTTCAGCTTATTCATTTTCCGTATTTCTAACTCCCTTCTCTGGTAGGGAAAAACCTGGCTTCCATCACCCTTAATCTATTTACTTATTTGATCAACCTCTCTGTATGTAGCTAAACTTCCATTATCACCACCACCTTGATCATGTGATTGCCCGTCTCATCTCACTTGGGCTATGAAAACCCTTGCTAGGTGACTTACACACAGACACTTGGCCTTCCCCTGCTAGCATTCTTCCACCCCACATGCAGCAACCCTTTTCTACTGTAAACCCCTCATACTGGTTGACCTTCAGTACCCTGCTCTGGGCTTCAGTTGATTAAAACTTGATCCTTGAGGTTCATTTAGAAAATATTCTGTGTGATAATATTCATTAAGTTCTTCTGTTATATACCAAAGTGTGATTGGTGCCTTCTGAAAAACCACTTGTGAAGTTTGACTTATGAGTTAAGCCAGCTGCTTTTTTCATGGAATACCATTTTTTTTTAAAGCTTTTATTGGGGCATTGGGGGAGGGGAACAGTGTTGGTGAATCGGGGAAGGGGAACAGACAAGTTGCTGTCTTTTTGTTCTTCAGTCTAGTTGCGGAGGACGTTGCTTCACTGGCCCGTGTTGGTATTGTCATTGCGCTCTTCCTGGATGAGGCAGATCGGTCGCTGGACTCTGGATGGTTGCTCATCACGGCTATTGGCAGCTCACGCTGGCTGCCAGCCACTCACTGTAGCCCATGGCAGGCCACTGCAGCAGAGGCTGCAGCCCACACCGTCGCTGGGGCTCACACAGCCCAGCTCCAGGTGGAGCTGTTGTTAGCTGTACAGAGGGCAGTGTCATTGGCCCTCATATGTGGGATCCGAACTGGGGCTGCTGGCATCCCAAAACCAGCTCTTAACCAATGCGCCACTCGGCTGGCCCGGAATACCATTTTTTTTCTTGAAAGAATGACTGATAGACAAACTGTTTTTATCCAGACTTGAAGTTCCTCCTCACAAAATACTCATTAAAGGAAATGATTTTTTCTGATAGATAGGGGGTAATAGTAACGTGTGATTGTTTTGATATTATATAATGAAATATGTCAATATCTCAAAATCTGCATAACTTAGTGATCCACAGTTTTTCAGATGACCAGTACATGATGTTACAAAATTATGCATGGATAAAAGAATCTCCAAAGTACAATGGAATTTTTTTTTTCAATTTACTAGCTCTTGCAGTGTTTCAGAGTGGTAAGGGGCTTTCAGTGATCCTAGATAAATGGGATAAAAGTTGAACTTACATTGAACAAATGTCTAGATCAGGGGTGGGCAAACTTTTGAGACGAAAGAGCTGCTGAGGATCAGCAAACTACGGCTCGCAAACTGTGGCTCTGAAGTAAAATTGAAAATGAAAATAAAACTATCGTAGTTTCATTTATAAAATCTTTAAAGGATATTATTCACATAATAGTAATTATGTAAAAATATATTTATGGCTCTTGAATATATTTATGGCTCTTGAATTTTTAAATTGTTGAGAGGGACAGAAGTGGCTCTTCTAGGGGTCGGCAAACTTTTTGAGACGCAACATAACCCAAGGAGCCGCATGTGGCTCATGAGCTGCAATTTGCCGACCTCTGGTCTAGATGGAATCAGACAATTGGTGTAGTTTTTCAGTCTATTGGCGGGAATGTCAGGCAGTTTTCTATCCAGGCTATCTAGTAGTTCACAGGGTTAGGGGCGGAATGTAAATGTCCTTGAAGTTGGAGAGGAGTGAGACTGTGTTATGTTGATAACACTATCTCACACTGGTTATTTCTTATTTGTTATGGCACAAGAGAGGCAGTAGGTGAGACAGATTCTGATCAGCTGGACGCAACTCTGAAGGAAATTCCTGCAACAGCTTCCATTTCTGATTCTAGAATGGGCATCACCGTTACAAGACAACCTTCATTGCTTGCTTTATCTGCATCTCTCTGAGGAGAACAGTCTTCAAGTTTATAGCAGCTTTCTGGAAATCCTTTGTCAGAGTAATAATTAGTATCCTTCCAATCTCTAAAGTCAGTAACACCACAACAATACAATGTATTTTGAATCTTGTCTACTACATGGCTTCCGTAATCTCCTGTAGTGTTATACTGCTTTAAAGCCTTCTTATAATTATTCTTAAAGCTGTTCTTAATCACATGTCTGAAAACCAACCCTATGATGGCAACAACCAGTTCAACCAATGAAATGAGAGTCAGAAACATTGCATACAGTTTTAGCATCCATGCAGAAGCTCAGCAGGTAGCATAATAGCCAAAAGAATGATGACAGTGCCAGTGCCAATGAGTACAAAGGGGACATTGGTGGTCTTCTCATTTAAAAGGGAAAAATAAGTCTCTAGGCTCACCTTGCCCCAAATCCAGTGGTAAGAAGGATAACACTAGTGATACAGAAGATGAAAGTGTAATCAAGAGGATGCTGTTGAAACAAGTCATGACTGATTTAGTCTGCAGACTCCCAAGACAGGGACGCCATGACTTGTCCAAACCCTGCCCCACTACTACATGGGGCCATCAGAACAGCCAAAGTGCAATGGATTTTAATGTAACATAGTATGAAAAGTTCACAGGTATGGTTGCATGTTCCACATTGCAACTAACCTTTAAGAAATTACCGCTTCTTGGGGCTGGCCGTGTGGCGCGGTGGTTAAGTGCTGGCTTGGGAAGCTAGCGGCCCCGGTTTGGTCCCACATATGAGGGCCAGTAACACTGCCCTCAAAAAAAAAAAAAAAAGAAAAAGAAAAAGAAATTACCGCTTCTCAAGTTTTACTGTAGTATCAAAGAATAACATCCACAATTATCTGAACAAGCTCATAAAATGTTCTACAATTTAACAGTTACATATCTGTCAGAGGCTGGTTTTCTTCAACTACTTCAACCAAAATGGCATTGCCATAGACTGAATGCAGAGGCAGATAGGAGGATCCTGTTGTCTTCTGTTAAACCATGTAGTAAAGAAGTTTGCAAAGGATTACAAAATACCTTATTAATTTTTATATTTTGGAGAATATAATTATTTTTATAAAATATGTTAACTTTTAATTATTGTTATTTGAAAATGAATTAATCTTTAAATTTCTCAGTTTTAATTTCTAATATGGTAAATATCAAAAGATATAACCCATATGAACATAAGCTCTTTTGGGTCATCAATGACTTAAAAAGCATCTAAAAAAAGTTGAACCTATATTCCTTTACTAACACTGTTAAGCCTTACACAAAACATTCAAGTGCCAAATAATTTATAATGCAAGCTTTTGGGTGGCAGTTTAAATCTATTGAACTATTTATTGTTGCTAAATTGTACAAAACTGCACTCCAAGCATGGAGTTGAGCTGGGGTAGGTCATAACTTTCGTTAGTTTCAGTTTCTGATTTCAAATTAGATGTAAAAATCTTTCTTTGCCCTAAACTTCCCACATGACCACTGATGAGCTAACCTCTTTGATTGTATCATGATTTGAGCTGGGTAGAGGTTGTATTATAGCTTTAGTTAGTTTTCTTTCACTTCTTGTTTGAACTCGAGCAGAACCATGGAACTTAATTACTGCTTGAACTGCAGGATTTTGTTTGCTTTCTAGCCCAACACTAATCACCCAGAAAAATCCCTGTGATGGAGAATTATATAGCTTAATGAATTTTTTCTTGAGTGTAGAGGTTTTCTAGATTCCAGTTCATCATGCCAGCCTACATAGTCATTAAAAATTCAGCTGGGAGGGCTGGCCGAATGGTGCGGTGGTTAAGCGCTGGCTTGGGAAGCCAGTGGCCCCGGTTCGGGTCCCACATATGAGGGCCAGTGACACTGCCCTCAAAAAAAGTTCAGCTGGAACTGCACCTGGGCACAGAAGGGCTTGTGCAAAATGTGTACAAGGGCACATTTTGGTTTAAGGGACCATCTACACAGGAAGATGAGGGACTTGTTAAAGTGATCTTTGTCAAATTCTCCAGAAACTGTCAGATCAGAACATTAAAATCTCAAGAGCTGAAAAATCAAAGCGGAGTTTGATAAGGAGAGACTGTATGCTTAGGAGTTCAGTAAGTCTACTAATCCAATTCATTTATGGGTATTATTTTCAATTTGTCTTTTATTTTTACTATGGAGGCCATTTTTCTGGTAGAGGAAATGTGTGGTTTTCTTGTTTCCTTTCCGATTTGGAGTCAACATATGAGACCAAAAATACGTTTTCAGAAAAAGACATGTTTGAAATAAAATTTTCCCAGTGGGAAATAAAGGAAAGAAATAAAATCCTTGGTTTTGAGACATCCATTTTAAAAAATAACCGGAAGTGCAAAAGCAAATTTGAGGGGCTATCAGGACATCAGGAGGAATACTTTCGTCAAATGATAATCAGCTATGAAAAAATACCCACTTATAGAAAAAGTAACTCTCTTACTGCACATCAAAGAATTTGTACTCCAGAGAAATTCTACTTTTGTAAGGAATATGGGAAGGCTTGTAGTTATTGTTCAAAACTTGTTCAACATGAGAGAACTCATATGGCTAAAAAACACTTTGAATGCAAAGAATGTGGGAAGGACTTTTTTAGTGCCTATAAACTCACTGTGCACCAGAGAGTTCATACTGATGAGAAACCCTACAAATGTAAGGAATGTGGGAAGATCTTTAATTGGGGATCAAGTCTTGTTAAGCATGAGAGAATCCATACTGGTTAGAAACCCTATGAATGTAAGGAGTGTGGGAAGGCAAGAAACCCTATGAATGTAAGGAATGTGGAAAGGCCTTTTTTTGGGCCTCAGGTCTTGCTAACCATGAAATCATTCATTCAGGTGAGAAACCTTATGAATGTAAAGAATGTGGGAAGGCTTTCAGTCGTGGTTATCAACTTACTCAGCATCAGAAAATCCATACTGGTGAGAAACCTTAAGAATGTAAAGTATGCGGAAAGGCTTTTTGTTGGGGCTATCAACTTACTCGACATCAGATAATTCATACTGGCAAGAAACCTTACAAATGTAATGAATGTGGGAGGACATTTAATTGTGGCTCAAGTCTTGTTCAACATGAAAGAGTTCATACTGGTGAGAAACCCTACGAATGTAAAGAATGTGGAAAGGCCTTTAGTCGTGGCTGTCACCTTACTCAACATCAGAAAACCCATACTGGTGAGAAACCTTTTGAATGTAAAGAATGTGGGAAAGCCTTTAGTTGGGGTTCAAGCCTTGTTAAACATGAGAGAGTCCATACTGGTGAGAAATCCTATGAATGTAAAGAATGTGGCAAAGCCTTTGGCAGTGGCTATCAACATACTCGACATGAGATATCTCATACAGGAGATAAACCCTATGAATGTAAGGAATGTGGGAAGGCCTTTAATTGTGGCTCAAGTCTTGTTCAACATGAGAGCATTCATACTGGTGAGAAACCCTATGAATGTAAAGAATGTGGAAAGGCATTTAGTCGTGGCTATCACCTTACTCAACATCAGAAAATCCATACTGGCAAGAAACCTTTTAAATGTAAGGAATGTGGGAAGGCCTTCAGTTAGGGTTCAAGCCTTGTTAAGCATGAGAGAACCCATACTGGGGGAAAATCCTATGAATGTAAAGGATGTGGCAAAGCCTTTAGAAGTGGCCAACAACTTTGTGTGCATCAGAGATTTCATACTGTTGAGAAACCTTATCAATGTAAGGAATTTGGGAAGTCTTTTACTCATGGATCAAGTCTTGTTCAACACGAGAGAACTCATAGTAATGATAAACCCTGTGAATATAAAGAATGTGGGGAAGCCTTTATAGGGCCATCTTACTCAAATGAGCCTGTTGATAACTGGTGAAACCTTTTGATTGAAGAGATGTCGAAGAACATTTTTTTGTGTGTGTATGGATGACTTACAAGAAGATAAATATTACTCTTGAGAAACCTTGTGAATGTAGGGAATGTGCAAAAGCCTTTCCTGTGTATGGACAGTTTACTCGATATCAGAGAATTCATACTAGTGAGAAATACTTTGAATATAAGGACTATGAAAAGGCCTTTAGACTTCTGCACGATCTTATTGAACATCAGTTTATACTGATGTGAAACCATTTAAATGAAAGGAATATATTCACAGCACCAAGTCTAATAAACATTGGAGGATTTATACTCATTAGAAATAGTTTAAGAAATGTGGGAAGGCTTATAGATGTCGTAAATGTCTTCAGGTATATCACAGGATTCATTCAAATGAGAAACCCTTTGGATTAGAATGCAGGAACGCCTTTAGACAAGTGCTACTCAAATTTGTCTAGAGACTAGTGCCAGCCCACAAAATTGTTATCTGTCCATCATGAAATTGCCAAAAAATGAGAGTGAATGTTTGGAAACTTTTAAAACAATTTGATATGATATTGCCATGATGACATTACATTTTACAAAAATATCAACCAATCCATGAATGATTGGAAATTAAATACAAAAGTTTGCCCTTTTCCAGAAATAATTTGAAAGACAACATTCACACCTTTAAAGACATGAGGCAAGTCATTATGATTTAATTAGAATAAGAAACCCCTCACTTGTCACCTCTCTGATTAGAATAGCAGAACATTCATACTATAGGAAGATCTGGCTGATTTGAGAATTACAACTTCCTGATGCCCATAAAGGCATAATTTATATGAAGTTCATTTAGTAAATGTATAGAAGCCTTCCAACACTTCAGTCTGTTAAATTTCAGCAAATTCATCCTAGAGAGTAACTGTTAATGCAACAAAAGTAGGAAGCCCCTTATCCATGGTACAAACCATACTTATTGTCCTCACCATTCCATCTCTTTACTACCTGTTGAATGGGCAAAATGCTTATCCCCACTGGGCATCATCATTAAAATACTGGTGATGGTAACTAATGGAGCTATTGTAGAGATTGAGTGGATTTAGTGTGCAACAGGTCCTTTGAAGAGCATTTGGTATGAAGCCTATGCTCAATAGATATTAGCTGTTCTTATTATCCTCATCATTAGCATTACTAATGAATTCTCAGGAGAGGAATGCACATTGATATAATGAATTTAGGAAAGCTTTTCATAACCACTTATTCATTTGAATTTCAGATAGTTCATTCTGGATAAAATTTAGGAAAACAGAAAGAACTTGAAAGTTTTATTCAGAATTTAACCCTTAAGCTCCATAAAAAAATAAGGCTGAAAAGAAACATGGATCTAGCAAGTGTTAAAATGTTGGGAATAGGGCCGGCCGAGTGGCGCATTCTGTAAGAGCTGGTTTTGGGATGCCAGCGGCCCCGGTTCAGATCCCACATATGCGGGCCAGTGACACTGCCCTCTACAGCTAACAACAGCTCCATCTGGAGCTGGGCTGTGTGAGCCGCTGCGATGGTGTAGGCTGCAGCCTTGCTGCAGTGGGCTGCCATAGGCTACAGTGAGTGGCCAGCAGCCAATGTGAGTGGTCGGCAGCCAGCATGAGCTGCCAATAGCTGCAGTAAGTGACCATCCAGAGGCCGGTGACCGATCTGCCTCATCCGGGAAGAGCGCAATGACGATACCAACATGGGCCAGTGAAGCAACATCCTCCACAACTAGACAAAAGAACAAAAAGATAGCAACTTGTCCGTTCCCTGATTCCCCAATGCTGTTCTCCTCCCCCAATTCCCAATAAAATCTTAAAAATAAAATGTTGGGGATATATCTGTTAAAGAACAGGGGAGAGGGCCGGCCGAGTGGCGCGGTGGTTAAGCGCAGGCTTGGGAAGCCAGCGGCCCTGGTTCAGGTCCCACATATGAGGGCCAGTGACACTGCCCTCAAAAAAAACCCAAAAACCGGGGAGAGGTGTGAAGCAATTTGCCTGTAATGAATTCCAAAAAAACAGGTAGGAAATAATTAGAATTCTCTGTTCACATTTCAAGATAAATTAGAAATTTAAAAGAAAATTGTCTATTTGGGAATTCTTTCCCAAAATTTTTTTGTGGTTTTTTTTTTTTTGTACCTTTTGAAAATAAGAGCAATCTAATTCTTTAATACCATGGTCACACAAGAAAATTAATTCTGTAATATTCTTTTATATTCATTTCTATTTCCCAGTGCTCTCAAGACTTTATCCTATTGCTGTTTATTTTCTAACCAGCCTCGTCTCTATATTCATACATTGCATTTGGTTGTCATTTCTCTAGATTTTAGTCTTGAACACTTTTTTTTTTTGTCAATAAGCACATGAAACAAATTTATTAGTCGTTAGAGAAATGTAAATCAAAAGCACAGTGAGGCACCACTTCACACCTACTAGTGTGATATATGAATACAGGGTTTTTTGTTATTTTCAGGTGTACTATAATGATTAGACATTTTCATCCCTTACAAAGTGATACTGCCCCCCAAGTCTACTTTGAACAGACTTATTGAAGAGTTCCGGAAAGCCGTTCTGTAGAACAACATACATTCTCAGTTTGTTCCTTCCCCCACAGTGAAATTTAATTTGTGCCTCTATCCTTCATATCTCTTATAAAACTCAGTTAGAGCTAGAGGCTTAAACAGCTTTGGCCAAAACACTTCATAGGTGCGGACATGTACTTGAAGTTAGGAAACATCACAAGCACATAATGTTGATTTTCCCAGTATCACCATTATAGAGATCCATTATAAAACTAGTAGGATTGATGAACCTTGGTCAACTACTTTTGGAAATGCGTAATCGTGTATGTATAAGTTCTGAATTAAAAAGAAAATCAAAACATTTATGTATTCAGAAAAAAATGATAATGAAACGATTGTGTATTGGAACTTGTAGGATGTAGCTGAAGCTCTGCTCAGTGGTAAACTAATACCCAGGAGACGGCCAGAACTGCACCTCATTTTCCCCAGTATCTCTACCTAGTTTGTGTCACACTGAACCAAGGAACTAGAAAAATAACAGACCCTAAATCAAGATACAGAAGCAATTAATACAACTAAAATTTGAGATTAGTGATTAAGAATTTAAAGCAGTAGCTTTCACTTAGCATTTTTCTGTGAAACCATTTACCTCAACGAGACTTGGATAAATCTGAACAAAGAAAAATCAAGAAAGAAAGATGGCAACATTATATAGAATAATGAATAAGAAAGGGGATGTAATTATAGATATGGAGGGGATTTTTAAAATTTAAGGTAATACAATGTATTTAAACCTATTTGGGCCAATAAACAAAGGTAAAGTTTGAAAAATTTGGTCCAGGATCTCCCTTTTAGAAATAACACTTGGAAATTGTTAGCCCCTTAGGTAAAAATGTCAAGGTGAAAGTAATTACTGTTTTACTAGCTCATCTTACCTGGATAACATAAATCTAGTAACAAAACTGAATGGAGATAGCTTCTAAAAAGCAAAAGCTAGATGAATTAAATGTAAAAATTCTAATGAAAACATCAGCAAACAATCCAAATATAAGAATTGTGCAATAGAAACAATCTGTATGGAATACCCAGACCCAAATTCTGGTTTAAATATAAATAGAAACTAACAATAAAATTGAGTCAGCACCAAGTTTAATCATTCTCGTAGTTTAAATTAGATTTATTTGGTTTTAGAGTAGGAAACCACACATATAAGAAATGATTTAATCTATTCTAAAAAGAAAGAATATTTGGACATCAGAATGCATCTTAAAATTGGTGGCTTCTCATGATCACTTTCAAACAGGTGGCCATCATGACTTAGTGCTAGCATCAAAGCATATTAGTTGTAATGAAATAAGAGTGTTTATATACTCACAGTTAGAATTTAACCCTTTCAAAATTATTCATCTCCATGAATATCAGTTCCATCAAAACTTCTGCATTGACAAAAAAAAAGCCTGTGGTTCATCTTGGTCGTTGTTTTAACCTGTACTTCACCCTATGTCCATTTTGTGCAATAGGCCATCCATGATATCACTGTTAAGTTACTCACCATCTAGTGATTGACAGCATTGTTCCACACAATTGCAGTTTTAGTAATCAAATGTAACACAAAGCAGAATACTTTGAGGGTTTTAGTAGAATAAAGTATTGCTAACCAGTCTTTCACTTCTGGATACCATATTATTTTTTAAGACATGTCCTCCAAGTTTTTATAAGATGAGTCCCTGAAGCAGATTGGGAACTCTTTTAATAACATCCCAAGCAGGAATGCAGGAAGATTATGTAAGCGCTGTGCCCACTTTTGCATCCAGGAACACTGCTTGCTTTCAGTTTGATAAGCTGTACCACAGAAATAGAACAGTGAGGAACACAAACAGGTCCTGTCTGCTATGTGAATGGCTACCCCAAAATTCACTGTAAGTAAAAGGGTACTTAAGAGTACACTCCTCTGACTCTGGAAAAAAGAACTTACAAGGTTGGACCAATATATTCCTCCACTCTCCCACAGCTCAAAAAAAAAAAAAATTCAGGTAATAAAAAAAACTCTTAGGAAATGTTCTCACTAATAATATAGACTTTAATGCTTTAGAACTTTTGCTATGTCTTTCTGAAGTAAACATTATTAACCTCTGAACAGTGTGTAATTATGTTTTGTGGTTTTAATATATACATCTGAGTTGTCATCTGTTTTATGAATTGTACACATATTTGCAAATATTTTTAAAGGATCACTGGTTCTTTGTCCATATACAAAAACGTTAACAAAATTTATGAATCTGCCAGAATTCTTATTTAAATAAAACGTATGAGAGTCTGTAACTAATTTAAAGGAATACCAGTGATTATTTCAGAAATTATTTATAACCCATTTTAGCAATTAAGTTAAGAGCAGGCCTAGCAGACTATTGGCTAATGGGAAATGTTTCCTTACTCTTAAAGAGTCACAGGAAATGATGTCACATGTTGTCATGTCTATAGATTGTCTAGAAATCTGTCAGCCATCATGGTACCAGCCAACAATGGAGAATGCAGACTGGAAAATGGAAGAGAATCTGTCTTTGAGTATTTCATTTGCTGATGAATCAAAAATCTGGATTGGCTTTCCCTCTGAAAGCCCATTATATGACTCTACTATTTTCTCTTTGCTTCAGCCAGTTTGATGTTTTAATTTCTGCCAAGTGTGTCTATCCTATGTGTATCAAACAACTAAGGGTCATGGTTCATTCATACTGGGAGCTGGAGATGCAGAGATAAAGCTGATTCCATTGTAGCCATCAACCAACTCACTGGTGTGGAATGAAAACACACACACACACACACACACACACACACACACACACACACAGAGTCATGGCCCAGATTTCAAGCTTGTGAAAAGTTGCATAAAGTTGACAGTGACAATGCTTTATAAGAACGACAGTGCCAACGATGGTTTATGAAATTCCGTGCTGGTGATTTTGATCTCAGTGATGCTCCTCTGTCAGGGAGGCACACCGAGGTTGATGATGACAAAATAAAGGCATTGATCTAGTCAAACCCACGTTACACAACATGAGAGATTGCAGAAACATTGAACATCCATCATTCAAGTGTTCACGACCACCTGAAGAAGCTGGGATACGTAAGCAAGCTCGATATTTGGGTTCCGCATGAATTCAAAGAAGTTTATTTGATTGCGTGTATAAACATCTGCAATATGCTCATTAAACGTGAGGGAAATGATCCTTTTTTGAAGCGACTGATAACTGGTGGGAGAAGTGGATTGTTTACGACAATGTGGTGGTGCAAACGGTCTTGGTCTCGACGTGATGATTCGCCTAAAACGACATCGAAAGCAGACATTCATCAGAGGAAGGTTATGCTTTCGGTGTGGTGGGATTTTAAAGGTGGTATGTTTTTCGAGCTCCTACCAAGGCACCAAACAATCAATTCAAATGTGTACTGTCAGCAACTGGACAGTTTAAACGAATCCATCATCCAGAAACATCCAAAGCTTGTTAATTGTAAAGGAGTTGTGTTCCATTGTGACACCGTGAGACTACACACAAGTTTGATCACCCGTCTAAAATTATTGGAGCTTGGATGGGATGTGTTGCCACACCCACCATGCTCTCCTGACTTTGTGCAGACTTCCACTTGTTTCTCTCTCTTCAAAACTGCGTGGTATAATGTTCGATTCAGATGAGGCTGTAAATCAGCACCTTGTTCAGTTTTTTGCAAATCAAGACAGGTCCTTCAATGAATGAGGAATTATGAAGCTCACTGAAAGATGGCAAAAGGTTATCAAACAAAAGAGGCAATATATCAATGATTTATCTTTGTTCTTTATATAAATAAATGACCTTTAAAAAACATAGACAAAATATGTCATGACTTTTCCAACAACCCAATAGTACCCTCTACTTGCTTCATGGATGCATATCTTTCTGACAATATTAATTATAATTTTTGAATTTTATTTTTCTTCATTCACATGCTCTGTTTCCCTCATGTAACTTTTTGCTTTTTTTTTTTTAAAGACTTTATTGGTGAATTGGGGAGGGGAACAGTGTGGGAGAATCAGGGAAGGGGAACAGACAAGTTGCTGTCCTGTTCTTCAGTCTAGTTGTGGAGGATGTCACTTCACTGGCCCATGTTGGTATTATCATTGTGCTCTTCCTGGGTGAGGCAGTCACTTGCTGGCCATTGGACAACCGCTCACAGTGGCTCACGGCAGCTCACGAAAGCGCATGCCAGCTGCCAGCCAGACCCACTGCAGTCGACGCCATCGCCGGTGACTCACAGCAGCCCAGCTCCAGGTTGAGCTGTTTTTCACCATCTTATCTGTAGAGGGCACAGCGTCACTGGTGCTCTGTATGGGATCCAAACGGCGCCCTGCTGCTCAGAGCTGGTGTCCCAAGCCAACTCCTAACCAATGCACCACTTGGCTGGCCCTTTGCTCTTTGTTTTTATTTTTCAGGATAGAATATTTGTTCAAGTGCTTGCTGATCCTTAATTATCTGTTCATTAAAGCGTGAGGCCTTAAAAAGCTGATTCAAATTATATGTAACTCTTTTTTTTTTTTTTAGGGCAGTGTCACTGGCCCTCATATGTGGGACCGAACCGGGGCCACTGGCTTCCGAAGCCAGCGTCTAACCACCGCGCCACTCGGCCGGCCCTAGGAAGTATAAAAGTAGAAAAGGATGTTCAAGCTGTTTCAGAAGGCCCAGGAACAAAAATGAAATGAGGGGAAGAGGATAACTCTAAATACAGTAAAAACACAGGCTATATTATAGCCATGAATTTCTCTATAATCCTGAGATTAAATAAAAGGCTTATTAAGATTCCTGGGACCACAGAGCCAGTTTTTATGACATACTGAGATGGAGGAAAAGATTCTCACACCAACAGACCTCTGATACTTGAATGGTGAGCCTGGCATTGCCAGAGTTAGTGTTGGAGGGCGTCAGAAAGAACCTGATCCTGAGTCATGGGGACACCATGATCTCATTCCCACCAATGCAGCCATTATAATGTCACTGGTGGTCTGCTAGAGAAACTGAGACTATCCCTGAGAATCTTTTGGCTCAGGGAAAATAGTAACATGAGCAATTACTAACTAGTACTTAATTAAAAAGCCCAGAGAGAAAGCCCAATGTACTTTGAAGACAAATGTTCCTGCGATATGGGGAAATAGTCAGTGTCTCAAGAGTGGAGCAGAAGGGCTTGCGTGCCTTCTGCACAGAATGTGTGGAGGTACAGCATCAGCGACCAACACCCATGTCCCCGCGCAAACATTTTCATCTGCCACATGCTCTTCTCCTGATTCCACAATCTACTCACCTCACCCCCACCCACCCATTACTGCCTGACAGGTGAAGTAAACGACTTTTCAGCAGCCAGGGATTTTCTTTGCCAATTAGTCCCAAAAGCAGTTGCTTTTAAAAGTCCAGTTCTTTAAGTAAGTGCCTGATATTTCAGTGATACACCAAACTTGGGCTGACAGACTCTATTCATCTTCTAAGTCTTGTTCTCTGTTCTGAGTATAGAGCAGGAGTTGGGAAATTTTTTCTATACAGGGCCTGACAGTCAATATTTTAAGAATTTGTGAGTCACAGAGTCTCTGTTACAACTACTGAACTCTGAGGTTGTAGCATGAAAGAAGCCACAGATAGTATGTAAATGATTGAGTATGGCCATGTTCCAATAAAACTTTATGGACAAAAACACTTAAAACTCATAATTTTCTGTCGCAAAGTATTATTTAATTTTTCTAACCATTAAAAAATGTAAAAACCATTCTTATATTTGCATATTTGCCATAGCCATATAAAAATGGGGGTTGAATTTGGCCCGTGAGCTCTAGTTTTCTGACTCCTCCTATAGACGGATAACCAAAGAGTCAAAATTCTTGCTGTAATGGACATTTTGACATAAAATAATCCAAATATAAATAAATAGAAAGTTACACACTGTGATGAGTGATAAGGAAGAAAAAGAATATTTTTTGAGTACAAAAAAGATATCAAATTTTAGATGGGGATATAACAAGATAAATATTTTGTTTTGATAGCTTTGTTACATTATGGAAAAATACTAAAAATTGTATTTTATAAAGAGTAAAAAAAAATCTTAAATTAAGCTTCCAAATAAGTACCCATAGAATACAAGATCTTTCTAAAAATATCAAAGATCAATTATTAATAATTCAAAATCAGAAAAGCTACATATACTCTTCCTTAGTTTTAGAAGAGTTGTACAATGTGAGATACTGTCCAGTTAATACTCTGGGTACATTTTGTCTCAAAAGACTTCCAAATCAAAAAGAAAGGTTGTCAATTTGTAGCCTACTATATCAGATTCATAGAATGGGTTTTTTAAATCTTCCAGATATGTCAAAAAATAATTTCCACTAGGTATGAGAAAAATTCATTTCTATTATAATAGATGGTGCTCCAACTATGTTAGGTTAAAAATGTGGATCCCATACAATTTCAAGGCAAGAAATGAAGTTTCCCTAATTGCTTTGCTCCACGGTATGAAAAGTATAGTTTAGTGTATATACATGTTAATATTATGAATCAGAGTCACTTTATGGAACTGTTGAAAGAAATAGAAAACAATGAATTTATCTTATGTTCTTTGCCAATGCTCAATGGTTAAATGGTGGAGTAATTTTATAGAGTTTACTGTACTTTGAACTCCAAGACTTTCTTTAAAACAGTACTTGCCAAATATTTCATAATTAAATCTCAACAAATGACAGTATGATTTATTTTCCCACCAGTATCATACTGCATATGAACAAACAAAATCTGAAACTCCAAGGACAGAAAATGCTTTTTTATGACCTACCTAAAAGGTTAGGAACCTTTGTTGAAACTGAAACTTTTCATAAGTTAATGTTAACTTTACATATATTTATAGCATAAGTCAATATACAGAAGTATTTCACTGGAATCAAAAGCATTGTGAAAATATGTTAGCAATGAAGAAATAGGAAATCTTGGTACAGAAATAGAAAGTATAAAAATACTAAATGAAAATTCTACAACTGAAAAATGCAATATCTCAAATTAGATATTTGATAGATAAGCTGAATGGAAAGATACGCAAAATTGAGATGGCAGAGAAAAATATCAGTGAACTTGAAGACAGAGCAATAGAAATGATCCAATCTGAAAAGCAAACAAAAAGACTGAAGATAATAACAGAGCCAGTGACCTGTGGAATAATGTCAAAAGATTTAACATATGAGTACTTGGATCCCAGAAACAAAGCATAAAAAATACCTGAAGATATAATGGCCAAAATTTTCTGAAATTTGGTGAAAGGCATAAATGCACAGATTTCAGAACTCAGAGAACCCCACACATAATTAATACAAAGAAACCATACCAAGGCACATCATAGTCAAACAGGTGATAACCAAAGGTAATGAGAAAATCTTGAAAGCACTTTGAAAAATGACACATTACATACAGATGAAAAATAATTCAAATGATTTATAATCATAACCCAGGGAGGCCAGAAATCAGAGATACATTATCTTTTTAAAATAAAAATAAAAACAAAACCTATAATTCTATAGCAATAAAAATATATCCTTGAAGAATAAAAGCATTTCGGGCTGGCTGAGTGGCGCTGTAGTTAAGAGCTGGCTTGGGACGCCAGTGGCCCCAGTTCGGATTCCACATATGAGGGCCAGTAACACTGCCCTCAAAAAAAAAAATTAATTAATTAAATTAAATTTTAAAAAAAGAATAAAATCATTTCAGTAAAAGAAACTATGAGGCCGGCCGAGTGGCGTGGTGGTTAAGAGCTGGCTTGGGATGCCAGCGGCCCCGGTTCGGTCCCACATATGAGGGCCAGTAACACTGCCCTCAAAAAAAAAAAAAGAAACTATGAAAATTTGTGACTAGAAGATGTACATGCCAAGAAATGCTAAATGGATTTCTTCAAGCTGAAGGGAAATGATAACAGATGGAAATTCAGATCATTGGGAAGGAATGGGAAAAGGTAAATATATGGGTATATAAAAAAAAGATGGAGTTTTTTTGGTCTTAGTTTCTTTAAAATATGTTGTAACTTTAAAAAATTTCCAAGTTGAGTGCCAATAGGATTTTCCATGGATTACTTATTAATTTAAAAGAAAACATGGGGCCGGCCGAGTGGCGCATTGGTTAAGCGCTGGTTTTGGGATGCCAGTGGCCCCGGTTCGGATCCCACATGAGGGCCAGTGACACTGCCCTCTACAGCTAACAACAGCTCCACCTGGAGCTGGGCTGTGCGAGCCCCGGTGATGGTGTGGGCTGCAGCCCCTGCTGCAGTGGGCTGCCATAGGCTACAGTGAGTGGCCCGCAGCCAGCGTGAGCGGCTGGCAGCCAAGCATGAGCTGCCAATAGCTGCGGTGAGCGACATCCAGAGGCCAGCGACCGATCTGCCTCATCCGGGAAGAGCGCAATGACGATACCAACAGTGAAGCAACATCCTCTGCAACTAAACTGAAGAACAAAAAGACAGCAACTTGTCGGTTCCCCTTCCCCGATTCCCCACTGCTGTTCCCCTCCGCCAATTCCCCAATAAAATCTTTAAAAAAAAAAAAAGAAAGAAAACATGTACTGATATAATGGAGAGAGCTGGTGAATCAAGAGATCAAACATAGTTTCATTAGTATGTCACCTGATACTTTACAATATTAAGTACATAATATTATCTATGAAGTATTCTTGCCACAAATGTTACATCTGAAACCTAATCAAATTTCTAGACATAACCTCCAGTTCACAATACAAATGATAGAAAAATAAGTTAAGCTTATCTTGAGAAGCAATAGGACAAATATAGAATATACAACATTATAAGGTTACTTCTGAATCTTCAAAACGTCTAAGTCACAAAAAAGGTGACCAAAATAGACTCACAAAGCCATAATCATATAAGAGATAGGAGCTTAGTTTGGTTCTCAGCTTTTAAAAAAGCACTACAGTAAAACCTTGGATTGCGAGTAACTTGGTTTCAAGTGTTCTGCAAGGCAAGCAAACATGTCCATTCCAACCTAATAATAAATTTTTTAAAAACACTTTTTTTTTAAGTATTTTTAATTTTTTTTTTTTTTTTAGCTGAGCCATCCTGCCACCTGTTGGCAGCTCAGCGGCAGCTCAGCTCAGGCCAGGCATCGAACTGCTGTTGCTCAGAGCTCAGCTCGCACTCTTGAGCAAGCTCTTAACCAACTGAGCCACTCGGCCGGCCCTAATAATACATTTTAACTTGGTAAACGAGTGATGTCTTGCAATACAAGTAGTTTGTTTCTGGAATTAGTTATGCTCGCAAACCAAGGCATTACTGTACTTTTAAAAAGACATTCTTTAAACAATTGGAAAAATTTGTAAATGGATTGAATATTACAGGACACTGTAGGGTTACTGTTAATGTTTTTTAAAGTGACAATGGTATAGTGGTCATGTAGGTTATCTTTCAATCTAAGAGTTGTATGTTGATTTAGAGATGAAGTGATACCTAAAACATTCACAAAGCACAGCAAAATGATATGTAACATATATATCATTTACATATTATTATATATTCAATATGTAATGAATATAATATATGTACATCTATATATTTTCATACATATGAGAGACAGATCTATCTCAAATATACTGAATCTAGGTGGAGGGCAAACAAACTTGCATTGTCTTACCTTTTATGTAAATTTGAAAACTTAAAAAACTTGAGGACAAGGTCTCCACATTAGCTTTTGTCTTTTGGCTACCTAATTGTTAACTTCTAATTTCTTTGAATTACAAGGAATGTGGATTGTATGTTATCTGTATTATAGAATTTAAGAAAACTTCATTAAACCACTCTCCAATTTTTTAACTATAGTCAACATTCAACAAAGGCAAGGATGTCTTCCCATTGTTAATCTTCAGGGGGATGAGCTTTGAATAAAAAGGCTTCTTGTTTAATATATTCTATGAGATTTTGTCCAGAAAGAATGATCTGAAATAGAATATGGATGAGAGATAAAATATTTTTAGAATATCATGCTCACAGTGTCTTCCTTCCACATGAATTTATTTATAGTAATACTAGTGATTAAAATATAATATTTAGTAAGCAAACAGTGTGTGCCAAATACCCTTCCAAGAGTTTATATGTTATATTAAATAATTTGGTCTTTACCATAACACCATGGGTGATAATGGTCGAAGATGTGCCATGGCTACAGGCTTTCAGACTTTAATTACATTAGGAATTTCTCACCACTGTGGAATATTTGATGTTGAATAAGTTGATAGCAATGACTAAAGGCCTTCCCACATTCCTTACATTTGTGTGGTTTTACACCAGTATGAATTCTCTGATGTTGAGTAAGTCGATCACTACTATTAAAGTACCTTTCCACATTCTTAACATTCATAGGGTTTTTCACCTGTACGAATTCCCTTATGCTGAGATAACCCTGAGATAGAATGAAAGGCCTTTTTACATTCTTTACATATGTCTGATTTCAAACCAGTATGAGTTGTCTGATGATAAATTAGTTGAGAATTAAGTCTAAAGGTTTTTCCACATTCCTTACATTTGTAGGGTTTCTCCCCAGCATGAATTGACTGATGTGTTTTAAGGTCTCTAACACGACCGAAGGCTTTCCCACATTGTTTACATTCATATGGTTTCAAATCAGTATGAGTTACCTGATGTTGAATAAGGTATGAATGAAGTTTAAATGTCTTTCCACATTCTTTACATTCATGTGGCTTCTCACCAGTATGAATTCTCCGACGTTGTGTAAGCTGAGAGCCTCTATAGAAGGCCTTTCCACATTCCTTACAATCATAGAGTTTCTCACTACTATGAATCCTCTTATGTTTAAGAAGGCTGGAGCCCCTGCTGGAGGCCTTTCCACAGTCCTTACATTCATGTGGCTTCTCACCAGTATGACTTCTCTGATGTTCAATAATTAAATAGCTACGAACAAAGGCCTTTCCACATTGTTTACATTTATAGGGTTTCTCACCAGAATGAGTTTTCTCATGTTGATAAAGACTTGAATGATGACCAAAGGCCTTCCCACATTCCTTACATATATAGGGTTTCATACCATGAGAATTTTCTGATGTAGACACATATGTTGGTACAATCTAAAAGTTTCTGCACATTCCTTACATTCATAGGGTTTCAAACCAATATGAATTTTCTGATGTTCAGCAAGTTGAGAATGACGTCTAAAGGTCTTCCCACATTGTATACATCCATAGGGGTTCACACCAGTATGAATTATCTGATGTTGAATAAGCTGTGAATAAAACCTAATGGCCTTCTCACATCCATGACATTCATAGGATTTCAGATTGGTGTGTATTTTTTTATGTCTGATAAAATGCTGGAGAGGGGCCAGCTGAGTGGCGTGGTGGTTAAGCGCTGGCTTGGAAAGCCAGCGGTCCTGGTTCAGGTCCCACATATGAGGGCCAGTGACACTGCCCTAAAAAAAATAAAATAAAATGCTGGAGAACTATAAAGGCCTTTCCACATCCCTTACATTCATAGGGTCTCATATCACTGTGGTCCCTCAGATGTTCAGTAAGGTGTGAGTATTTTCTAAAGCCTTTCCTATGTCCTGACATTCGTAGTTCTCTCTAGTGTGAATTCTCTGATGTAGAGGAAGGGATATATGTTTTCTGAATATTGTTTGACTAAAATATTCCACTTTAGGTTCCTGTTGTCTCCCAAATTCAATTCTGCACTGTGGGTCATTTCTGAAAATAAACCTCATAAGGTTCAAGATTTTACTCCTTTTCATTGTCTCCCAGTGGTATGGATTTACTTCATAAGTGCTTTTTTCTGAAGATAATTTGTTGGTCTCAGTTGTAAAATCAAAGTCTGAAAGAAAATTAGAAAATAAACAAATACTATTTTCCTGTACTGGGGGTGGTGAGAGACCTTTTATAGTAAAAATAACGACAAATTGACAAGTATATCCATTAGAAGTTAAAGGGTCATACAATTCTAAAACATTGTCATGAAATTTTTTTTTTTTTTTGAGAGCAGTGTCACTGGCCCTCGTATGTGGGACCCGAACCGGGGCCGCTGGCTTCCCAAGCCAGCGCTTAACCACCGCGCCACTCAGCCGGCCCCTGTCATGAAATTTTTTAAAGGCAAGAACAGCTCTGAAAATTATGAAAGTTTACAAGAATGTAGTTTTGTGAGTAAGCAAAGAGAAAAAGTCATTAGTTCTCACATTTAGTTGGGGATCAGAATTACCAGGAGAACCTCTTTACATATACTACCTTTTAGATACCCACTGAGACTGTGTGAATCAGAAGCTATAGGAGGAGGTCCTGGTCATCTCTCTACATTTCTAATATTATCTGCCAGATGGTTCTCTATGTAATTTTTTCAATGATTTGTTTTTATCATAGACTGAAACCCAAACACATAACCATAATCTTTGTCCTTTATATATCCTACCACTCTGCATCTTTCCAGCTACCAGAACACACCACAACCTTTTCCATCACCTGGGGCTCCATTCAGGTGCTCCACCTTTCAGGAATCCTCTTAGGTGGCATCTTCGTTACCGTCTTCAGATGTTGCAGGTTAGAAACCACTTCCTCAGAAAGGCTGCTTCTGCTAACTCTAGGTAAATTCATATCCCTTATTCTATATTCCAACACCTAACCTTTGCTTTCATAATGCTTTTATCACATATTGATGGGCTCATTTGTTTTACCATTTATTTTCTTACTCTAAAACTCAAGTGTAGATGTAAAACATCCTTCAACTACCACTGGAAAACAAGTCCTTACCACAAAGTAAGTATTAAATAATTAATTGTAACATAAGATATTGAATTAAAAAGGTAACTTGAATGAAAATAAAGGTAAACAATGATGAGAATCATGGTCACTGGGGAAGGCAATTGAGTAAAATAACCATTTAGTTTCTGAAAATGATGCAACAGTTAACTATTTCTCCCTGATTTTAACCTCTTACACCTTATTATAGTAAAACATGATTTTCTCTATCATTTACATTACAGAAGGAAGCCACAAATAGGACCAATAGGTTTCAAATTACATAACTGCATCCCAGAACAAAAAAATATTAAAAATACAGCATCCCAACATAGTAAATTTCAAACAATATCTAATAAAAAATTATCAGGCATGCAAAATAGAAAAATAATGACCCTTACTAGGAGGAAAACCAATCATAAGAAACAGACCAAGGAATGATACAGATAATGGAATTAGCAGGCAAGGATATTAAAAGAGCTATCATAAATAAACTCCATATTTTAAAAAAGATACTTTTCTATTTATCTCTTACTTTCTGTAGTTTATTCTTTATTAGGCTCAACATACAAAAAGCTCTTAGGGAAAATTTTCCCAATATTCTTTCATGTTAAAACTGCTGTACTTATACCTTAATGACACACCATTGATAAAACTGAGATATTCTCAAATGATGTAACATAGGTATAATTGGAGTCCCAGAAGAGAGGAGAGAATGCTTGGTAATTTCCAAAAACTGAACAAAGACTTACACTTCTGGGTATAATCTATCAAATCAGTGCAAGCCAACATTCCCACTGCTCTAAGTATAAAAAATAATATGAAAAAGATAATGTTCTTGATACATTCTAACACTGTAAAAATTACCAAGGCTCTTCTGTAGTAAAGAGAAAACCAGGACCTGTGTTACCTTTTCTCCATGTAGGTGGACCAGCAATTAAAATAGAATGTTTATGGCTATTTTGAAATACACATAATATGAAATCTGTTTTCTTTGCAGAGTTCAAACCTTTACTCATGTAGATAGAGGAACTATTGCAGGATGGGTAAGAAGGAGGTAAAAACGTAAATGAAAGATAAAGAAAATTCAGGAGCTAAATGGAGGTGTCCATTTCCATATAACAAAGGTTAAAATAGTCTGTTGAGAATATGGAGGAGAAATTTAGCTTGTTTCTTGGCATAAAGCATAAAATATGCAGTGGAGAAAGCAGATATTTCAGATAGCAGATTCTACATCATTTCAGGTCGATGTCCTTACCCAGTGAGACCAAGTTAGTATAATTCTTCAACATCACAGCTCTGTGCAAATCCCTCTGATCTGAATTTAGGCATTCCCACTCCTCCTGAGAGAAGTCTATGGCAATATCATTGAATGTCAATGGCACCTGAAATGACAAACCCATGTATTACTTGTAAAAGTAAAGGAAAAAACTTTCAAGATGGAATATTGAATTGTAGTAAAATGACAATACATAAAAACAAGTAGGATGGGGCCGGCTGAGTGGCACATTGGTTAAGAACTGGTTTTGGGATGCCAGCGGCCCCGGTTCGGATCCCACATATGAGGGCCAGTGACACTGCCCTCTACAGCTAACAACAGCTCCACCTAGAACTGGGCTGCAAGCCACGGCAACGGTGTAGGCTGCAGCCTCTGCCACAGTGGGCTGCCATAGGCTACAGTGAGTGGCCGGCAGCCAGCATGAGCGGCTGGCAGCCAGCATGAGCTGCCAATAGCCGCGGTGAGTGACATCCAGAGGCCGGCGACCTATCTGCGTCATCTGGGAAAAGCGCAATGATGACACCAACATGGGCCAGTGAAGCAACATCCTCTGCAACTAGACTGAAGAACAAAAAGACAGCAACTTGTCTGTTCCCCTTCCCCAATTCCCCAATGCTGTTCCCCTCCCCCAATTCCCCAATAAAATCTTAAAAAAAAAAAAGTAGGATGAAGTTACAAGATCATAACAGGATTAGACAAGAATAAATAACATCTGAAGTAGAGTGCTTACACACTTTTGAAGAATCCCATTGAAGCACACAAAATTTCTTCAAAGATGGAGAAAAAAATTAAATACCAAATATATGAAAATGAAGAAAGTAATCAGATTTTCCCAATTAAATGAAATTGTGTATATATAAGCATATTATCTATGATGTACCTAAATCACAGACTATTAGTAAATGCAAGTTCTTACATCGTTTCTCTTCAAGGAATATGTAAAAATAATGGATCTTTTTTTTTTCCCCAAAAAAATAAACTATAAAATCTCTTCCAGCCAAAATGAAATAACAGGGATTGGATTTACCCTCTCACATGAAATAGCTAGAAACATGGACAAAATATATGAAATTATAGTTTTTAAGACAGAAAACACTCGGCAATGAAAAATTGTATCTCTAAAAGACAAGTAACAAGTGAAATGAACTTAATGATTGCCATAACTTACTGCCAGGAGAGAGTGCTACTCCACAACTATTAGAATATTCAGATTAAAAACACTGACCCTTTTTTGTTTGTTTTGTTTTTTTGTGGTTTTTTGCTGAGCCATCCTGTCACTTGTTGGCAGCCCAGCGGCAGCTCAGCGGCAGCTCAGCTCAGGCTGGGCATCGAACTGCTGTTGCTCAGAGCTCAGCTCACACTGTTGAGCGAACTCTTAACAAACTGAACCATTTGGCTGGCCCTAACACTGACCATTTTAAATATTGGCAACGATGTGGAAAAAATGGAACTCATACACTGCTGGTAGGAATGTGAAATGATACAATCACTTTGAAAAATACTTCATTGGTTTCTTAAAAAGTTAAACATCCATATGACATAGCCATTTCATTTGTAGTGTTTACCCAAGCAGCAGAGTCTCCATGAAGGTTCTTAGCGGCTTTATTTGTAATAGACCCAAAATGGAAAGCACCCAAATGTCCGTCAATAGAGGAATGGATAAACAAAAGGAAAAAAAACGCAAACAGAGTTCCGCATGCGCCCGTTTATTTGGATTCCACCTGCTACTCAAATTTGCAGGCAGGCGGGAAGCTCAGCCCTACAGAGAATTCTGGGACGTGTAGTCCAGATGCTTGCTGTGATTGTAGCTCTGCTCCCGGAAAGTGCGAATATGTTACTTGCTCCGCTGGGGAAATAAGGGTGTCTAATTCTGCATGTAGGGAGGCATTTCGGCTACCGGAGGGCGAGGACACGAATTTTGTTCCTTTCACGGATACTGGGAGATTCGATTCAGGTTGTGTGCGTTGGAGCGAGAACTCTTGCCCCACGGAGGCGGGGCAGCGACTCTTGTTCTTCTTGGGGATGCCGGGAAATGTAGTCCATGGGCTCCGTGAAGGCAGAGACATTTCCGCTGCAGGAGGTTGAGCTCGCGGCCTTCTTTTCTCTCAGGGATGTGAGTGAGGTGAGTGACCCCTGGGACTCCGCGGCTTCTTTCAACTTTCCTGACCGGATGGTGGGGTCGGCCAAGCCAGCCGTCGGTCTCAGAGAAGAAAAGCTGCGGCCAGCGGCAGAGGGCGGGATGGAGGGACAGCCGCGGCCGCTGGCCGGAGCCTCTACGTTGGGGTCGTTTCGCGAGTTCCCTTTGCAGACGGACCGAGATCAGGCAGGGTTTGAGGGGTCTCCCCAGCTCTCTGCTGCCAGCGCGCCTTCCCTTACCCCTTCCACATGCTCGGTCACTTTCTACCCATATAACGTTGGGTGAGAACTTTAATTCGCTCCGTGCCTCAGTTTCCTTTTCTGTAAAGGTATAGTCCAAGTACTTGCTTTATACATTTGTTTTGAGAATTAATGGTGTAGTACAAGCGAAATGTTTAAAACAGTTCAGGCGTGTGGCAAGGTGTTAGCGGTTAATATTTATATGATCGGAAAAGTCTCCCTTTCTTTGGAAGCTCCTCGAAGCGTCACTTGTCCCTCTCTCGTCGTTCTGATCCCTGCAGAAAAGGAGGCTGTAGCAGCACTACTACTGACCATTTTTAAGAAAGAGTGCGTTACAGATAGCTTCTGTAGGTTAGGTCCAGGCAGGATTTTAGTACCTCCCAGCCACCTTTCCTTCCCCGGCCCTGACTTCTGAAAGGGGGCTGTATAGAAAGAGGGGAGTGAGCCCAGGGTTCCTGGCTACAGAAACCCACCGTGACAGTACTTAGCATTCCTCATCCTTTTCTCTTCCAAGCGGTGTAAGGTATTTTATTCATTAGCAAATGTTACAGAGATGTTCAGTTATTGTTAACTAATTGTGAAAATATGTAGAACATGTACAGGGCATAAGTGATAATCATCACAGTTAAACATTGAGTGCTAAGTATCATTCTAAAGGCTTTATAAAAATAAATTAACATATTTGGCCCGGCCGAGTGGTGCGGTGGTTAATGGCTGGCTTGTGAAGCCAGTGGCCCTGGTTCGGTCCCACATATGAGGGCCAGTGACACTGTTCTCAAAACAAAACAAAACAAAACAAAAATTAACATATTTAACCTTTACAAGGCCTTATGATGTGAATACTGTTACTACCTCTATTTTACAGATGAGGAAATGGAGAAGAGGGCATAACTTACTCAGTCTACCTCACACTGCTGGTAACAGCAGTGGGATTTTCATCTAGAGCTTGTGTTCCTTATATCTTTGGGTATCCTTGGTCCCACAGTCTAAAATCCTAAAATTGGAATTAGGAAACAAAATACAAAAAACAATCTACAGAAATAGTCAACCATAGGAAACTGGCTGCAGAGGAGTCATTTGGAATCAAATTGTGGACATAGGTTGGAATTTATTGTAGAGGATTTTGAAAGTGTGGTTAGTGAGTTTGGACTTCTTTATAAAATTTTGAAAACATTTTCATTTTATTTTACTTCAAACAACATTTATAGTGCATATTCTGATTAGAGAAGAAATGCACATTCATTGTAGTGAATTCAGAAAATATAGAAGTATACAAAGAAGGGGCCGACCGAGTGGCTCAGTTGGTTAACAATGCAAGCTCTGAGCAACAGCGTCCCCGGTTCGATTCCCACATGGGCCAGTGAGCTGCACCCAAGCAGAGCTGCTGCTGAGCTGCCAACAGGTGGCAGGCTGGTGAGAGCACATGCTCCTAACAAGGTTGCCAGTTCAACTCCCACACGAGATGGTGGGCTACACCCGCCTGCAACTAAGATTGAACATGGCACCTTGAACTGAGCAGCCTCGAGCTGCCACTGGGCGGCTAGATGGCAACTGGACTTGGAGCTGAGCTAGCTGCACCCTCCACAGTTAAGATTGAAGAACAACAACTTGGCTGTTCCCCTTCCCCAATTCCCTAATAAAATATTTTTTAAAAATTGTTATCATATTATTCATAGTTACCCCCCTAACTCTTTAGTATGGAAATTTCCAATCATACCCAAAGTATAGTACAATGAACTCCTATATAACAATCACCCTGCTTCAATCCTTGCTAGTTTTGTTGTTTTTCTTCTCCCCATGCACACATTTTTCCCCCTTGAGTATTTTAAAGCAAACCCCAATGTTGAGTCAGTAAGACTTGAAAAATTAATGATCATTACTTGTTTATATATGAAGACCAAGGTAGTGGGGTGGGAGGAGATTGTATTAGTTTGCTAGAGCTCTTGTAACAAAATATCAAAGACTGAGTGACTGAAATAACATAAATTTATTTTCCAACAGTTCTGGAACGAGAAGTACAAGATCAAGGTGTCAGCAGGTTTGGTTTCTTCTGAGTCCTCTCATTTTGGTTTAAACATGGCTGCCTTCCTACTGTAGTCTCACATGTCTTTCCTTTGTGTGCTTACATGCCCCTGCTGTCCCTCTGTGTGTCCAGATTTCCTCTTATAGGGATACCAGTCAGACTGGTTTAGGACCCACCCTGATGGTCTCATTTTAACGTTGTCACCTCTTTAAACATGCCCTATTTCCAAATACAATTATATATGAGTTACTGGACTATAGGGCTTTAACATATGAGTTTGAGAGACATTCACCCCTTAACAGATACTAACAGCAACTCTAAGGTTTCTGTCTTGGCAACCAGGAGAACGTTACTTACATGAAAAAGTTAGAAAGCTTTGCAGTTAGTGAAGAAAGATGAATAATTTTCTCCTTTCGGGTGGCTCTTGCCCCTTGGCATGTAACTCTCAGTTCTTCTCTCTCTTCTCTTAGGCTACAGGGACCTATGTTTCATGGACCTCATCATATTCTCAGAGTGCCCAGCATGAGGTCAGCAGAGAGGAATGACTCAGTGAGTAAGTGTGAGTTATGTAGCTGTCCAAAAGGGTGCTACATGGGGCCGGCCGAGTGGCTCAGTTGGTTAAGAGCTCGCTCAAGAGTGCGAGCTGAGCTCTGAGCAACAGCTGTTCGAGGCCAGCCCGAGCTGAGTTGCCGTTGAGCTGCCAACAGGTGGCAGGATGGCTCAGCTAAAAAAAACAAAAAAACAAAAAAACAAAAAAAAAAAAAAAAAAAAAAAACAAAAGGGTGCTACAGCCTGGGGACTAGAGAACAGAAAAGGAAGATAATCATATCCATATTTCTTGCCTTTTATTTTACTTTCTGTGAGCTGTAGAATCCATCAATCTTTTCAGAGTATTCAAAAGTTGCTATGCAATTATGCATAATATCATCATGATCTAAAACAAATTTCCTTAGAAACAAATCAGTGTTAATGTTCAAGTTTTTGTTTATTGCATGGGGATCATAATGGGAATGATGAGAATGGTTTACTTATGTGGGGCACCATCTAGACTCAAAATTTCCAGTGCTTTGTATGTACTAACTCATTTTTCATAGCAATGCTATTATTAGTCTCATTTTAAAAAATGAAGAAACAGGCACAGACAGTTGAATAAATGACCTTGTGGCACAGTCAGCAAGGGACAGAACCAGGATCAAACCTCAGCAGCTAGGTTTGAAACCTAGCTCCAGCACCCTGTGACTGAGTAATGTTGGGCAAGTTACTTAACTTCTCTGTGCCTCCATTTTCTTACCTGTCAAATAGGGATAATATCAATACCTACACCCTGAAGTTTTGTGAAGGTTAAAAGAGACATGAGGGCCGGCCGAGTGGCGCGGTGGTTAAGCGCTGGCTTGGGAAGCCAGCGGCCCCGGTTCAGGCCCCACATACAAGGGCCAGTGACACTGCCCTCAAAAAAAAAAAAAAAGAGAGACATGACATAGAAAGAGCTTGAAATAGTACTAGCACATAGTAAATCCTCTATATTACAGACTAGAGTTGTCCTTTATCTATTACAGGTGTGTGTGTACAACATGAAAAATGCAGCAAGTTATTGAAAGGGCAAAGAGATATTTTAAGGTATTCTTGTCTCCCCCGCCTTCTGCTTTTAGTGCTTCAATTCTGTCTTACAATTGAACAAAAATGAATAGTTTCTACCATTGTTTAAACCTAAAACTAATTTGTTGTCTTTGGAACCTGGAAGAGTCTCGGGGTGATGATTATATGGTCTCTGCAGCTTTAAAAAAGTCTGAATCTGGGGCCGGCTGAGTGGCGCGGTGGTTAAGCACTGGCTTGGGAAGCCAGCGGCCCCGGTTCAGTCCCACATATGAGGGCCAGTGACACTGCCCTCAAAAAAGGAAAAAAAAAAAAAAAAGTCTGAATCTGTACTATCTAATATAATAACCATTAGCCACATGTGGCTGTTGAGCACTTGAAATGTGGCTACTGCTAATTAAGACACAAACGATTTCAAAGACTTAGTATGAAAAGATAATGTAAAATATCTCAATTTTTATCTTGATTACAAGCTGAAAGTGGTAATATTTTAGATATATTACGTTAAATAAAATATATTGCTAAAATTAAGCTCACTTTTCACATTTTTTTAATATGTCTACTAGAAACATTTAAAGTACACATGTAGGTTGCATTACATTTCTGGTGGACAGCACTGGTCTGGCATTTACAAGTCACTCTTGCCTCTTAGACCTTCAAGGGAGGTCTTACAATGGAGAGTTGGTAATTAGGAGGCTTGAGCCAGGCCTAGCCCTGCCCTTGGCCGCCTGGCTGTCCTTGGGTAATTCAGATAACTCCTTGTGGGTAAAATTAGGTACTTAGAGTTGATCTTGGTACTACCTCTGATTCTAACAAACCTTGATTATAGTTCTGTTTGTTAGAATCAGAGAGAAAGAGAAACTTGAAATTTGTGTTTACCTTCTTTACTTTGTTTGCCCTTGGGCAATAGGGCAGTCTGTTAGGGTTGGTAGTTGGAGGTGAAAAGCTCAAGTCCTTAGTCTGTCTGGAAGTATCTAGAGGGCTGTATGTGACTGATGCCACTCAACCTGTCCTCCAACAGCATCAATATCACCTGGGGTGTTGTTAGCCTGTGGACTCTTAGTTCCCATCCTGGTTTTCTGATTTAGAATCTCTGGGGTGAGACATAGGCAGCTGGATTCATGGAACATTACAATTTGAGAAGCACTGGTAGAGAGCACAGGCTTTTTAACAAATATTTTCTGTTTCCCTCTGGCTAAATTACATGTCCTTTGAGATATCAGATATTGACATGGCCCTTTTGCCCTGGGTTTTGGTCTCGGGTGAAATTTAAGAGTAACCTTTCAGGACAAAGACTTCTTCTGCACCAGTCCCTCCTTCCATCTCTTCGAATCCCTTTACCCTGCCTTATTGTTCTTCAAAGCATCTCTCACTGTATTATTGGTTTGTTACCCTCTTTTCCTTTTCAAAGATGACTTTGATCTTTCTCAAGGACAGCAAATATTGTGAAAGACCTAGAGGAAAATCATGGAAATAAAACCCCATTCTCAAAATCTCTCAACTGGGATCAGCTTCAGAATTTCACAATCCAGAGACTTTGGACCACTTAATCTAGTCTCTCCACGTGCTTCTGCCTGATGGTGGGTTCATTCATCAGGACACTGACAGTGACAGCTGTTTTAGGTGCTTGGGATATAGAACTGAGTAAGCATTAATCACAAGGCAGAAAGTTGATATACTAATTATCCCCTTTCCCCCAGAGGTGATGGAGGGAAGATTGCCCTGCAAAACACTTACTGAGCAGAAGTTGCTGGGCAAAAATAGAGTCGGAACACAGTGAGACAGATTCCAAAAGGGTATTTCTTCCAAGATGGGAAAGTTTTACATTGTCCTTTCCCATACTAGCGTTCTTCTATCTGCAGTTGGATGACTAATAATAGTTAACTCATAAATAATTAAACCATAATTAACTAATGATAATCTCTTAACCTGGGCATTTTACTCTCAGGTTTCACCCTCCCCAGAATCAGAATCAAACCCTGGGAGCTACAAGGAGAACTTGTATTAGGGCCTCTATGTGTGTTGGGCGGGTCGTTCATTGCACAGAGGCTCCTGGCTGAAGGGGTAAGTGGTGTCTGGATCCTAGCCCCCACTCTGCTCATCAAGTGGCTGCAGCCCCCCGAGGAAGTGGCTCCTTGATTGTTTCTTGTAAAGCAGCCATATGGGAACTTTTACTGAATGTTTAGCCTGCCAGATGCTGTTCCAAATGTTTATGTGTAGCCACTTAGGCTGACTAGCCTTACTATGCAGTTTTATGAGGTGGTTATTATTAGTAATATCATAATCATCATCATCAATATATGGATTAGACATCGAAGCACAGGAGTACTAGTAAGTTGGAGATGCCTGTATTCAAATACTAGCAGTCTGATTCCAGAGCCTACACCCTTCACAACTCCATTCTCTTTTCATTGGCTTCAGAGTCCTCTACCTGTTTCTGTGTCTGTCTTTGATCCCTAGCTCTCAAGCTCTCATTTGTCTTTCTGTGAGCTCTTAGACCCCCATTTGCTTATTTTCATCTTTAGAAGCTACAGAGAGACAAGATCTAGAGCACTGGCTCTGATGTGAGAGATGGATTCTGGTTCTGCCCCTGCCTCTTGACTTCACCAAGCCTCAGTTCCCTCATCTGTTAAATGAGAACAACAGTCATCATCTTCATTTACTGAGAACTTCTAAAATGCCAGGTACTCTGCCAAAGGTATTGCTTAAATAGCTCATTTATTCCTCACAATAATCCTATGACTAACATTCTGTTTTTCTGTCTTGTTATAGCCAAGGGTAGGCTCAGAGGTGCAGGTGATTGGACCGGAGTCACACGACTAGTCCAACAATAGCCTCTTCACAGGTATGTAGGCGGTACCTTAATGAAACATTGCATGACAAATGCTTTGCAAGATCCCCAACATATACTCGGTGCTTATTCAATGTTGAACATTGCCATTTTTGTTATTTGTATTGTTACTGTGATCACTATATCTTGTTAATTTAAATGACTTATTGATTACCTAACTTACAGTTTTAGAAAGAATCCTACAGAGTCACAGGTTTTTATTAATTTTTCTTCATCTCCATGGTAGTCTTTTTAAGGCCCTACTGTTAATGAAGTAAATTTGGCAAGGTCTTATTTCTTTTAAAAAACAGTTGCCCGTATAGTCAAATCAGAGAGAGAGAGAGAATAGTGGTGAGCAGGGGCTAAGAGGTGGGGATAGAGAGTTATTGTTTAATGGGTACAGAGTTTCAGTTTGGGATGGTGAAAAAGTTCTGGAGATGGATGATTGCACAACAATATGAATGCACTTAATACCTGTACACCTAAAAATGCTTAAAATGGTAAATTTTATTTTATGTATATTTTATATTTAAAAAACCACAGTCGTCCATGCAATCTGCATTATTGCAAAGGCATCAAATTAAGTATGACAAACCAAGGGAGAATAACAGATATTTCAGATGTTAAAGGTGATTTTCATATGTCAGAGCAACGATCTGTAAGGGCTCCATTGATAGGAACTGTTTATGAGGACAAGTTTTATGTTAGTATTACCTGCTTTTCTGCTGCTGCTGAGAAATAAGGTGCCCTGAAAGTAGTCTTTGATCTTTCTGCTTACTCGCTTAATTCTTACAACAATCCTATGAGGTAGGCATTGTTAATCCCTCCATTTTGCAGATGAAAGAATTAAGGCATGAAGACATTAATAATTTACCCAAAATTTCACAGCTAGTAAATTGCAGTGCTATGTACCTCGGTATCTGGCCCCAGAGATTACTCTCTTTTATTTATTTATTTATTTATTTATTTATTTATTTATTTATTTATTTATATATACTTTTAATTAGCTTCAGGTGTACAACAAAGTGCAATAGTTATACTTTTTACCCCTCAAAGTGACAACCCCCTCCCCCAATTCACCATCCCACTCCCCCCCCATATCATACTATCTATTACAATTCCTTTGACTCCCTTCCACCATATAATCCACATCCCGTGACTGTCTATATATTCAATTACAGTTGGCATACAATATTATACAACATCAATTTCAGGTATACAGTGTCGTGATCAAGCCTCTATTCCATCCATGAAGTGGTCTCCCTAACAAAACATGTGAGCATCTGACACCCCACAAAATTTTAACATTATATTCCCCGAACTGTCTTTCATATCCCTGTGACAATACTGTAGTTACCTATTTATGCTGTCTAATCCTTTCCCCTTCTCCCTTATCCCCACCCCTCTCCCAACTAGCAACCCTGTTTTTCCTCTATATCTATGAAACTATTTCTGTTTCTTATGCTCATTCATTCAGTTTTTCAAATTCCACATATAAGTGAGATCATGTGGTATTTGTCTTTCTCTGACTGACTTATTTCACTCAACATAATAGTCTCTAGGTCCATCCATATTGTTGCAAATGGTACAATTTCATTCTTCTTTATAGCGGAGTAATACTCCATTGTATAAATGTACCACAGTTTCTTAAGCCAGCCATCTACCGATGAGCATTTCGGTTGTTTCCAAGTCTTGACTATTGTAAATAGCGCTGCAATAAACATAGAGGTGCATATATTTTTTCGAATTAGCGTCTTGGATTCCTCTGGGTAGATTCCCAAGAGTGGAATTGCTGGGTCATACGGCAGTTCCATTTCCAGTGTTTTGAGACACCTCCATACTGATTTCCATAATGGCTGCACCAATTTGCAGTCCCAACGACAGTGCACCAGGGTTCCCTTTTCTCCACACCCTTGCCAACACTTGTTGTTTGTTGATTTGTTGATGATAGACATTCTGACTGGAGTGAGGTGGTATCTCATTGTGGTTTTTATTTGCATTTCTCTGATGATTAGTGAGGTTGAACATTTTTTCATATGCCTGTTGGCCATCTGTATGTCCTCTTTAGAGAAATGCCTCCTCATATCCTCTGCCCATTTTTTAATTGGGTTGTTTGTTTTTTTGGTGTTGAATTGCATGAGTGTTTTATAAATTTTGGATATCAACCCCTTATCAGATATATCATTGGCAAATATCTTCTCCCATTCAGTAGGCTGCCTTTTTGTTTTATTGATGATTTCCTTTGCTGTGAAAAAGCTTTTAAGTTTGATGTAATCCCATATGTTCATTTTTTCTTTCATTTCCCTTGCCCGAGGGGATATATTGGTAAAAATATTACTCAGGGTAATGTCTGCAAACTTACTCCCTATATTTTCTTCTAGGAGTTTTATAGTTTCAGGTCTTACATTTAAGTCTTTAATCCATTTTGAGTTTGTTCTCGTATATGGTGTAAGTAGATGGTCTATTTTCATTTTTTTTGCATGTGTCAGTCCAATTTTCCCAGCACAATTTATTAAATAGACTATCTTTACTCCAGTGTAAATTCTTGCTTCCATTGTCATAGATTAAATGACCGTATATAGATGGGTTTATTCCTGGGCTCTCTATTCTATTCCATTGGTCTATGTGTCTGTTTTTATGCCAGTACCATACTGTTTTGATTACTGTAGCCTTGTAGTATGTTTTGATGTCAGGTAGTGTGATGCCTCCCACTTTGTTCTTATTTCTCAACATTACTGTAGCTATTCGGGGTCTTTTGTGACTCCATATAAATTTTAGGATTCTATGTTCTATTTCAGGGAAAAATGTCCTTGGTAGTTTGATTGGAATTGCATTGAATCTATATATTGCTTTAGGAAGTATTGACATTTTAACTATATTAATTCTTCCTATCCATGAGCATGGTATGTATTTCCATTTATTTGTATCTTCTTTGATTTCTCTCTTCAGTGTCTCATAATTTTGTGAGTACAGGTCTTTTACTTCTTTAGTTAAATTGATTCCTAGATATTTTATTGTTTTTGAAGCAATTGTAAAAGGGATTGATTTCCTGATTTCTTCTTCTGGTAGTTTATTATTGGTGTATAGAAATGCCACTGATTTCTGAATATTAATTTTGTATCCTGCTACCTTACCAAATTCGTGTATCAGTTCTAGCAGTTTTTTGGTGGAGTCTTTGGGATTCTCTCTATATAGTATCATGTCATCTGCATATAATGACAATTTTACTTCCTCTTTTCCAATTTGGATGCCTTTTATTTCATTTTCTTGTCTGATTGCTGTGGCTAGAAGTTCCAGAACTATGTTAAATAGAAGTGGTGAAAGCGGGCAGCCTTGTCTTGTTCCTGATCTTAAGGGGAAAGCTTTCAGCCTTTCCCCATTGAGAACGATGTTTGCTGTGGGCTTATCATATATGGCCTTTATTATGCTGAGGTATGATCCCACTATTATTCCCACTTTATTATGCTGAGGTATGATCCCACTATTGTCGATTTTGTTTATCTTTTCAAAAAACCAACTCTTGGTTTCATTGATCTTTTGTATTGTTTTTTTGTTTTCTATTTCATTTATTTCTGCTCTGGTCTTTATTATTTCCTTCCTTATGCTCCCGTTAGGCTTGTTGTGCTGTTTTTTTTCGAGTTCCCTTAGGTGTAGAGAGAGTCTGTTGATTTGAGATTTTTCTTCCTTCTTTAGGTAGGCCTGCACTGCTATGAACTTCCCTCTTAGCACTGCTTTCACTGCATCCCAGAGATTTTGGGTCGTGGTGTTTTCATTTTCATTTGTCTCAAGGTATCTTTTGATTTCCTCCTTGATCTCATTTTTGACCCACTCACTATTTAGAGGCATGTTATTTAGCTTCCATGTATTTGTAAGCTTTCCAGATTTCTTCTTATAATTGATTTCTAGTTTCATAGCATTGTGGTCAGAGAAGACACTTGATATGATTTCAATCTTCTTAAATTTGTTGAGACTTGTTTTGTGGCCTAACATGTGGTCTATCTTGGAGAATGTTCCATGGGCACTTGAGAAGAATGTATATTCTGTAGCATTGGGGTGAAATGCTCTAAAAATATCAATTAAATCCAGCTGGTCTAAAGTGTCATTTAAGGCCACTATGCATGTGTTGATTTTCTGTCTGGAGGATCTGTCCATTGGTGACAACGGGGTGTTGATGTCCCCTACTATGATAGTGTTATTGTTGATGTCTGCCTTTATGTCTGTCAGAATCTGTTTTATATATTTAGGAGCTCCTATATTGGGTGCATAGATGTTTACTAGGGTTATGTCCTCTTGTTGAATTGATCCCTTTATTATTATGTAGTGCCCTTCTTTGTCTTTTATTGTAGTCTTCATTTTAAAGTCTATTTTGTCCGAAATAAGTATTGCTACTCCAGCTTTTTTCTCATTTCCATTTGCATGAAATATCTTATTCCATCCCTTTACTTTCAGTCTATGTGTGTCTTTTGATCTGAGATGAGTCTCTTGTAGACAGCATATGCATGGGCTCTGTTTTCTTATCCACTCAGCCACTCTGTCTTTTTATTGGAGCATTTAGCCCATTCACATTTAAGGTAATTACTGATAGGTGTATATTTATTGCCATTTTGTTATTGGTATTTCTTGTCTTCCTGGGTTAGCTTGTTTTCCCCTTTCTTCTGTTTAAAAAAGCCCTTTTAACATTTCCTGCAATGCTGGCTTGGTGGTAATGAACTCCTTAAGCTTATTCTTTTCTGAGAAGCTCTTTATCTCTCCTTCAATTTTAAGTGATAGCCGTGCTGGGTAGAGCAACCTTGGTTGTAGACCTTTATTTTGTGTCACTTTGAATATCTCTTGCCATTCCCTTCTGGCCTGCAGAGTTTCTGAAGAAAAGTCAGCTGTTAGTCTTTTTTTTTTTTTTTAAAGATTTTTTTTTTTTTTTAATTGGGGAATTGGCAGAGGGGAACAGTGTTGGGGAATTGGGGAAGGGGAACAGACAAGTTGCTGTCTTTTTGTTCTTCAGTCTGGTTGCGGAGGATGTTGCTTCACTAGCCCATGTTGGTATCGTCATTGTGCTCTTCCCGGATGAGGCAGATCGGTCGCTGGCCTCTGGATGTCGCTCACCGCAGCTATTGGCAGCTCACGCTTGGCTGCCAGCCACTCACGCTGGCTGCGGGCCACTCACTGTAGCCTATTGGCAGCCCACTGCAGCAGGGGCTGCAGCCCACACCATCACCGGGGCTTGCACAGCCCAGCTCCAGGTGGAGCTGTTGTTAGCTGTAGAGGGCAGTGTCACTGGCCCTCATGTGGGATCCGAACCGGGGCCGCTTGCATCCCAAAACCAGCGCTTAACCAATGCGCCACTCGGCCGGCCCAGCTGTTAGTCTTATTGGAGTTCCTTTATATGTAACCTGCTGTCTTTCTCTTGCTGCTTTTAGGACTCTGTCTCTGTCTGTAACCTTTGCCATTTTTACTATGATGTGTCTTGGTGTGGGACTGTTTGGATTCAGCCTGTTAGGAACTCTTTGTACGTCCTGGGCTTGTATGTCGATTTCTTTCACCATGGTAGGGAAGTTTTCAGTCATTATTTCTTTAAATACATTCTCAATCCCTTGCTTCTTCTCTTCTCCTTCTGGTATTCCTATGATGTGAAGATTGCTGTGTTTCATGTTGTCCCAGAGGTCTCTTAAACTATTTTCATTCTTTTTTATCCTTTTTTCTTTTTGTTGTTCCAGCTGGGTGATTTCTGCTATTTTGTCTTCTAATTCACTGATCCGCTCCTCTGCTTCATCTACTCTACTGGGGATTCCTTCGAGTGTGTTCTCCATTTCAATTATTGTATTCTTTAGTTCTAACAGGTTGTTTTTTATGGTTTCCCTATCTTGCTTTATGTCCTCACTAAGTTCCTTAAACATTCTTATCATCAGTGTTCTAAACTCTGTCTCTGAAAGTTTGGATACCTCTGTTTCATTTAGTTCCATTTCTAGAGTTTTCTTCTGATCTTTTACTTGGGACATGTTTCTTTGTTTTTTCATTCTGGCTGTCGTTCTGTGAATGCTTCGATGTATTAGATAGATCACCTAGAAAGAAGAGAAAAGAAAAAAGAAAGAGAAAAAAAAAAAGGAAAGAGGTGGAGGGGCTCTCTGTCCTCTTTAATCTGCAGACCACTTTCTCAGGGTTGCAGTGAGCTTTCCACAATTAGCTTCTGTGTGCTCTGGAATAGTGCTCACTTAAAAAAAAAAAAATCTTCACAGGTTGTTGCAGGTTGTCTGCTACTGAGTCTCAATGAACAGAGTGATGCAGCTGGAGAACACCCGCCCTGCGTTTCCCTGGCAACGCAGCTGAAGCAGGGCGGAGGGTGGGGATCCAAGGCAGCTTACGCACTCCTGCGTCTCAGTGAGCAGCCTGATGGAGCCGGAGGGCACCCACCCGGCGTTTCCTTGGAAACGCAGCACAAGCAAGGCAGAGGGTGGGGACCCAAGGTGGCTCAGGCACGTTTTAGTGAGCAATCTGATGCAGCTGGAGGGCACCCGCCTGGTGTTTCTTTGGAAACGCAGCACAAGCAGGGCGGAGAGTGGGGACCCAAGGCCACTGGCGCACTCCTGTATCTCAGTGAGCAGCCTGATGTAGCCGGAGGGCACCCGCCAGGCGTTTCCCTGGCAACGCAACACAAGCAGGGCGGAGGGTGGGAATCCAAGGCCACATGCGCAAGCACGCACTCACGCACGCACGCACGCACGCACTCCTGCGCCAACATCACCAGACCAATGAGATCCCGGCTCTGACCCTCCGTGGGAGGGCCCAACCCTGAAAAAATGGCAGCTTCCTGTATGCTGCTCGTGTGCAAGCTCCGCACCAGTGGAACAACAATCCCAAAACCTCCAGCTTCTGCACCAAAGGTGCTCAGTTCAGTTCCTCCCGACAGGTTTCTGGGCCTGGCTCATGCAGCCACTCCCTCTGACAAGAACCGGGTGAGTGCTCTCCGGCGAGCGAACCTGTGCGCCGGCCCCACTGGTTCTCCAGCTGCCCCCAGCCTCACTGAGTCGAGCAAAGAGAGTCCTCACTAATTTCTACTGCCCACTATCATAGAATTCCTCTTCCTGGCAAAGCAACTCTGGGCTAGTGAGCTCGGTGTGGGGCCGGAGGGTCTCTCCCCCAACCGGAGAAGCCTCCCCACACAGCTGGGGCGTCCCTCACGGGGCTCGCCCTCTCTCGTCGGCGCCCCTCCTACCAGACTTGACGTGGCCTCCTCTTTAGGTCCTTCGTTTAGAGGTTTTGGTCATCTAATGTTCAGGGGAATCCTGAGGTTAAATGTTGCATAAATTATTTGTAATTTTGATGTGATCCTGGGAGGCAGTTCGGAGAGCGTCCATCTATTCTGCCAACTTACCGGATCTCCAGAGATTACTCTCTTAACCTGGGTACTTTACTCTCCATTTCTACCCTCCCTAGAATTAGAATCATACCCTAGGAGCCATAATACAAGACCTTGTATTAGGGCCTCCGTGTGCGGTTGGGCAGGTTGTTCACTGCACAGGGCCTCTTGGCTGAAGGGGTGAGCGATATTTGGACTGCAGCCCATGCCCTGCTCACCAGGTCACCCTGAGGAAGGGGCACCATTGCTTTTTCATGTAAAGCAGCCATATGGGTTACTGACATCCTTGGCCCAACTCTAATGACTTTTTTCTCCTTCTGTTGTGCCTTCCCAAGACTGAGCTCTTCCCAGAAGGAGGAGGACAAAATGACCAAGTTCAAGGTGAGTTGGACTTGGTTTTAAATTGTCATCTCATTTCTCAATCATTAGATACATCCTGTTTCTTTGTCTCGGGAAGGATTAAAGAGAATAGTAGGCATTTGGGAAGCTCTTAAGTGCCAGATGGTCACTGGTTTTTATTTTAGTGTAGTTTAATTTTTGTTGTTTTATCACCTTTTATAATTTCAGAAATAAAATTGGAAAAGTCAATAGCAGTGAAAAAGAATCACCCACTTTACTGTTTTCCTTACAAAACAACTGTTTTCATTTTCCCATGTTCTTTTCCTTGTATGCATTCATAACTATATATTTGTAATTACTGCATAGTTAAAATTCTCAAATTATACTACATATTCCCTTGAGTTGATGTTGTGCGTGTGTGTGTGTCATAACTTTTCCCTATTCATAGACATTTAGGTAGTTTTGAGTTTTTACTGTTTTAAAGTAGGAAAACATTGTTTTCTTAACATAATCATTTTCTTCCAAGGGGAATTTGTAAGAGTTTGCCATTCTTTGCTCTTAAAGTTTTAGGAACTCTAAATTGAAAAAGTCCATTTGACATGAGGTACTCGGCTATTTTGTATGTAGAATATCCAAATAGGGCGTGGTACAACAGGGTCCCACCAATGCTTCACACGGAGAAAATATTATTAGATATTTTCACCTAAGAAAGCTAGATTGTTTCTTACCCATGTCTAAGTCATATCATGTGCATGTTGTACTTAATGATTTATATTTTTTAATTCATATATTAATTTATCAAAGTAATAATGTACTTCCCAGATACTTTTCTTACTGCATTAGTCTCAGACCAACCTTAGGAGGTAGCACTTGGTTTCATCTGCTTTTTTTTTTTTTTTTTTTTTTTAAGAGGGCAGTGTCACTGACCCTCATATGTGGGATCCGAACCAGGGCCGCTGGCTTCCCAAGCCAGCTCCTAACCACTGTGCCACTCAGCTGGCCCTCATCTGCATTTTTTAATTACAAAGAAACAGGATTGTAGGATTTCAGAAAACTGCTTAAGTTCACGCAGGAAACCAAAGATCCAACTAATCCAAAGAGACTCCTAGGATATTTACTTGGAGAAAAAGAGAGAGGCCAGGGAAAAAGAATTCTTCAATCAGGGACTTAGCCCTTTGTGTGTGGGGCCTGGTTTTCCTAATGGGTAGAAGACACCACATATAGTATATATGCCTCTACCTGGTCACTCTTCTGTGGCCCCTTCCCTGTTGCTCATTTAGGGTACCTGGATGTGCAGCAGTCCAGTGATGAACACAGTTTTCATATGAAAAGTTAAGACAATACTGGACACTAGTGATTCTTAATCATGGGGCCATTTTGCCTCTAACCAATGTCTGGAATAATTTTTGGTGTCACAACTTAAGGGATGCTACTGGTATCTAGTGTGTAGAAGCTCGGGATGTGCTAAACATCCTGCAATGCGCAAGACAGCCCCCACAACCAAGAATTACCTGGCCCAAAATGTCAGTAGTGCCCAGGATGAGAAACCGTGTGTATGAAAAGCTATACAGTATCAATAGCAAAATGTGGGTGAAAATATTTATAATATATACGCTAAAAAACAAAAGCTTAAAACCTCTAATAGAAGTTTTACAGAGTCATATGATAAAACCCCAATTGGAGTATGAGCAAAGAACATTAACTGACAAGGTACTGAAGAAAAAGTAAAGATGGCCAGTAACTATATGAAAATAAGATAAGCTTATTAATTATAAATATACAGATAACCCCGGTAAGTTGTTTTTTACTGATCAGATTACCTGAGATTTAAAAACATTCGTTATACTCAGTGCTGCGTATGGTATGAAGAATCAAAAATGCTAATATTCTCTTGGGGGAAGGATAAAATGGGAAAAACATTGGAAAGAAAATCTGCCATTGTACATGATTTCGAAGTTGCATATTCTTTGACATTGTAATTTCACTTCTTGGAACTTTGGTCCAAAGAAAATAATGAGATGGGAGCTAATATCTATGTAAAAAGTTGTTCTTTTCAACATCTATTATGAAAAGAAAGAAATCTAAAACATATTATTTGGAACATTTAACTATATCATAGTAACATTGACGCTGGTCTCTTAGAATCTGGAACCACTTCGTATGCATCCTTTCCACTTTTATCAGTGCTGCCCTTTTCCCAGTGGACCTTTGTTGCAAGATTTAGGTGGAGTGTGTTTGTTTTAGGAGCCATTGACCTTCAAGGACGTGGCTGTGGTCTTCACGGAGGAGGAGCTGGGGCTGCTGGACTCCGCCCAGAGGACGCTGTACCGAGACGTGATGCTGGAGAACTTCAGGAACCTGGTCTCAGTGGGTGAGGACAGGCGCTCTGTGACTGAACCTCAGCCCCCTGCGGTGTTTGTGTCCTTGGATGTGCAGGGCTTTGGAGCCCTTTAACTGGTTGCCAGTATTCTAAACAGCATGGGACACAGAGATGTGTCCCATGACACAGAGATGGCATTTTTCTGGTCTTCCTTCCCTGCTAAAGTATGTGTTTTATAAATGAACTGTAAATTGACAGCATGACTGCTGTACTTCTTTGGTCTTTCTCAAATTGTGATCATATTCAATTAATGGGTCATGACACCCATTCAGGGAATTGTACCAGCATTTTTTACTGAGTTTTGTTTTTTGTTTGTTTGTTTGTTTGTTTTGTTTGTTTGTTTTTTAGCTGAGACATCCTGCTACCTGTTGGCAGCTCAGCGGCAGCTCAACTCAGGCTGGGCATCGAACTGCTGTTGCTGAGAGCTCAGCTCACACTCTTGAGCGAGCTCTTAACCAACTGAGCCACTTGCCTGGCCCTGTATCAGTATTTTTTAATGAAATAAAATAGTGTAGAAAGTATCAGAGCCCTTGACAATAACTGCACCTGGCAGCAAAAACTGCAGCCTATTGCCAAGAATAGTGTGAGAAACGATGGAGAGGGTGCAATGAAAATACACATTTTTTTTCCAGTAATTCATACTTACATCTCTATATCCTGGGATTTTTGCATAAAATGTATTTCCTCTGATGGGTCATAATTGACAGTTTGGAAAACACTAATTTTGATGTCCTAAAGATGATGCAGTGAGAAGCCACAATTTTTAGTAATTTTGGCTGGTAATATATTAATTTTAAATGTTTGTCCTTACCTTTTCACAGGGCATCAGCCCTTCACACCAGATGTAATCCCCCATTTAGAGAGAGAAGAAAAGCTTTGGATGATAAAGACAGCAAGCCAGAGCCACAAGTCCTCAGGTAAGAGCTGTGCGCCTCTCAGTCCATCCTGCTTCTTGTCACCTCCACTGCTGTGTATGACTCTGGACTAAGTCACTGCCTAATCTGTGGATTACTGCAGGAGTCTTTGCATCACTCTCACTCTTGTATTTTGCTCTTTCACAGTGAATTCCCCACTCCAAGCGATTCTTGTAAATGTTTGTCAGATCCTGTGAGTCCTCTATTCAAAGCCTCTAGTAGCTTCTTACCTGATTCAGAGTAAAATCCAAGTATTGGGTTATTGGAAAAGTCATAATATATATATTTTTTTTTTTCAGCTGAGCAATCCTGCCACCTGTTGGCAGCTCAGCTTAGGCCAGGACTTGAACCAGCAACCCTGTTGCTCAGAGCTTGCACTCTTTTTTTTTTTTTTTTTTTTTTTGAGGGCAGTGTTAATGGCCCTCATATGTGGGACCGAACCGGGGCCACTGGCTTCCCAGGCCAACGCTTAACCACCGCGCCACTCGGCTGGCCCCCAGAGCTTGCACTCTTGAGTGAGCTCTTAACCAACTGAGCCACTCGACCAGCCCCATGATGCATTTTTGCAACAAAAAACATAGAAAAAATATGTCATGTCTTTTCCAACAACCCAATATTTAAAATGGCTTATGCTATTCTGTGTGGCTGCTGCGCCCTGATCCTCCATCCCTCTATAAACATGACCTGCCACTTTCCCCCTTGTCAGTCCATTCCATCCAATTTTCCCATTCCATTCTTACCATGATTTCTGATAGCATGATTTTCTCATCAGCAACATCCACGTACTTAGTTTAGCCCTGTATCTGGTGAAGTCTTTCAACTTGATAGCAAAATTGCTTTTTCCGGACCCTTTCCTATTATGGGTAACTTACTTGAAAAAGTTCTTTTATTTTTGTAACACAGCTCAAACTCTCACAAAGAAGTGAAACTGGGATCTACATACCCATTAAACATATATTGAACACTGACTGTTACGCAGTGTTCTGGGAATGGTGATAAAGCAGTGAACAGTATAAAATGCTCGTCCTCATGGATATTGCATTCAAAAAAAGATAAAGGGGGCCGGCTCAGTGGCGCGGTGGTTAAGCGCTGGCTTGGGAAGCCAGCGGCCCCGGTTCAGTCCCACATATGACGGCCAATGACACTGCCCTCAAAAAAAAAAAAAAAAAGATAAAGGACATAGTATGTCACATGGTAATATGTGTTGTGTAAAAACAAATCGGGAGGGCCGGCTGAGTGACGCGGTGTTTGGGTGCTGGCTTGGGAAGCCAGCGGCCCTGGTTCGGGTCCCACATGTGAGAGCCAATGACACTGTCCTCAAAAAAAAAACAAATAAGGGGAGATTGCCAGGAGTGTGTAGTTGATAGAGAATTTATTTATTTATTTATTTAGCTGAGCCATCCTTCCACCTGTTGGCAGCCCAGCTCGAGCTGGGCATTGAATTGCTGTTGCTCAGAGCTCAGCTCGCATTCTTGAGTGAGCTCTTAACCAACTGAGCCACTCGGCCGGCCCGAGAATTTACTATTTGATATTGGATGGTAAAATATCTCACTAATAAGGTGTTATTTGAAGAGAGACCTGAAAAGTAAGTACCAAGTTGTCTGGCTAATTGGTAGTACAGAGTTCCAAGGAGAACATATCTCTTCTTGTCCGGTGTTGACTTTGAGAATCTATATTCTGTCCTATTTATTTCCTCCTCACAAGTTCTTGCTCTAGTTGTATTCCTGAAACCTATTTTCCAGCAGGAGGTGAAGCACCACTGTCTGCTTATACTCTGAACTTTAGACTCTTGGGTGATATTGGCTCCCAAATGTGTCCTTCCCCGTGGTGCCTCAATTGCTCTTAACATTGGAGTAAACTTCCAATAAAATAATTCAAAGCAAAGGTTTTCAACATTGCTTGGGGACATCTTCTGATAATCTGTTTGTAAGAATTTTAGTAGACATTTTGAGCAGGGATAAAGTGTAAGGATTTTACTAGACATTTTGAGCATTTTGGTCAGATGTGTTTGCAGTAGGCAGAATTATGTGGAAGTTATTTGTCAGACACCTGCTGCTGCAGCAAAAGAAGAGAAGGCTTCTAGTAAGGATCAGCTTGGTCATTGTAAAGATTCTCTAGGAAATATTTTTCTTGCTTTGCAGCCACCAAATTTCTAACCTGTAGCTATCTAATGAAATTTAGTACGATTCTGAATGGGTCTCGTTAATGTGTAGTGAATGGGGGACTTGGTTTTGGGAGGCATGTAAATCAGAGAACATGATACATCATCAAAATGAAACTTTGTCCTGGTTCAGTAAAGCCTGAGGGTATAGGTCTAAGTTTATGACCTTGACATGTCTGAACAAAGCATTCACATGCCCTGTTTCCAAATTCTCTTTATCCTTTTAGGAGACAAGAATCTAAATGATACGAAGATTGTTCGAGAAGTTGGATTAAAGTATCTGTCACACGAAGAGCTTTTCTGTTCACAGATTTGGCAACAGGTTACTAAGGAATTAACCAGATGTCAAGATTCCATAGTAAATACTCAAGAAACTGGCTCACAGTTGGAAAAACAAGGTGATGCACTCTATAAATTTGAGGAATTTGGTAAAAACTTAAATCTGAGTTCACATCTTCAGGTTCCCCACAGAATCCACACTGCAGAAGAGCCTTACAAAGGGGAGGAGTGTGAGAAAGGTTTCATTCGGGACTTTCATCTTCAAATTAACCAGATGGCCGGTGCAGGAGAGAAGCCCTATAAATGTGAAAAATGTGAAAACACCTTCCGTCGGTTTTCAAGTCTTCAAGCCCATGAGAGAGTCCACATTAGACAGAAATCATACAAATATGATACATCGTGTAAAAGTTTCAGTCAGAGATCATATCTTAGTCATCATCAGAGAGTCACCACTGGAGAGAATTCACACAAATTTGAGGGGTATGAGAGGAACGTCCGGAAAAGTTCACCTTGTCACGCTCCTCTGATAATCCACACATTAGCAAAACCCTATAAATGTGAGGAGTGTGGGTTGGATTTCAGTCAGAGCTCATATCTTCAAGTCCATCAGAGAGTCCACATGGGGAAGAAACCTTATAAATGTGAAGAGTGTGGGAAGGGCTTCAGTTGGCGTTCACGACTACAGGCTCATCAGCGGATCCACACTGGAGAGAAACCATACAAATGCGATGCATGTGGCAAGGGCTTTAGTTATAGCTCACACCTTAATATTCATTGTAGAATCCATACAGGAGAGAAACCCTATAAATGTGAGGAGTGTGGGAAAGGCTTCAGTGTGGGTTCACACCTTCAAGCCCATCAGATAAGCCACACTGGAGAGAAACCATACAAATGTGAGGAGTGTGGCAAGGGCTTCTGTCGGGCCTCAAATCTTCTGGACCATCAGAGAGGCCATACTGGTGAGAAGCCATATCAGTGTGATGCATGTGGGAAGGGCTTCAGTCGTAGCTCAGATTTTAACATTCACTTTAGAGTCCATACAGGAGAGAAACCCTATAAATGTGAGGAATGTGGGAAGGGCTTCAGTCAGGCCTCAAATCTTCTGGCCCATCAAAGAGGCCACACTGGAGAAAAACCATACAAATGTGGTACATGTGGGAAGGGCTTCAGTCGGAGTTCAGATCTGAACGTTCATTGTAGAATCCACACAGGTGAGAAACCTTATAAATGTGAGAAGTGTGGTAAGGCCTTCAGTCAGTTCTCAAGTCTTCAAGTGCATCAAAGAGTCCACACAGGAGAGAAACCATATCAGTGTGCAGATTGTGGAAAAGGCTTCAGTGTGGGTTCACAGCTTCAAGCCCATCAGAGGTGCCACACTGGAGAGAAACCATACCAATGTGAGGAATGTGGGAAGGGCTTCTGTCGGGCCTCAAATTTCCTGGCTCACCGTGGAGTCCACACGGGAGAGAAACCATACCGATGTGATGTGTGTGGTAAGCGCTTCAGACAAAGATCATACCTTCAAGCCCACCAGAGAGTCCATACTGGAGAGAAACCATATAAATGTGAGGAATGTGGTAAGGTCTTCAGTTGGAGCTCATACCTTCAAGCCCATCAGAGAGTTCACACTGGAGAAAAGCCTTACAAATGTGAGGAGTGTGGGAAGGGTTTCAGTTGGAGCTCAAGTCTTATCATTCATCAGCGAATCCATGCTGATGATGACAGTGAGAAGGACTTGCCCTCATCAGAGAATTCATACAGGAAATAAGCTCTAAAAACTTATATGTTTTAATACCTCAGATGGGTGCTGAAATAGTCCACAATTATCAGGCCTATCATAGAAGATGAAATATTTATTTTATAATTCAGTATTTCAGCCAGAGTGTGACATGTCATAGTGGTTGGGTGACCACACAGCAGAGAAGCCTTGTGAGAGTGGAGATATAAGGACTTTATGCAGAACCTTGACATTCAGCACATATTACACAGAGGAGAGGCTAAGAAGGAAGGATGAGTTTGATCTGGAGTTAGCCAAAAGTACTAAAATGGAAATGCCAAGATCTATTCCACCATCATAAGCGCGAGAGGATAATGACTTTGTTGACTGCCAAATATACTCTGCCTTTCAGTGCCTAACACATAGTAGATGTTCAGTAATGGTTAAATGAGTTAAAGAGAGGACAGTCATATTTCAAATTTTTATTCACTTCATCTCCAGATATTTCTATAAGATTGTATTTAGAAGAGGAATTCTGCAAGGCTTGGAGGACATTTAAATTAGATACATGGGCTCATTTTCACAGGACCTGCAGGTCCTGTGAACTAAACTTTATCAAACTGAAGGTTGTAACCCGTTAGTGGGTCCAAAATCAGTTCAGCAGGTTGTGACCAGCACTTTTGTATGCTAACAATTGAGGTATAATTTGCATGCAATAACATGCATAAAAGTCTCAATGTTTACAACTTCATGAATTTTGACAAAGGTGTACACTTGTGTAATCATCACTGAGACCAGTACATATATACATTTCCATTAAACCAGAGCTTTTTTTTGGTGCTCATTTCCAGTCAATGCCACCTCCAGTGGCAACAGCTAGTATTGTGATTTCTATGCCATAGATTAGTTAGTTGTGACCTTGAGCCTCATGTGGGTTCAGTATGCTTTTATGTCTGGATTCTTTTGATCAAATACATGATCATCTCAATAGATTGAGAGAAAGATTTTGACAAAACATCCCTTCATGATAAAAAGTCCTTAGTGATATAAAAGTCATCTATAAAATTCTTACAAGCTAACATTCTCTTTTTTTAATTAAGGAATAATTTATATACAGTAAAATCGACTCTTCAGTTTATCATTTTGTTTGTGGGCAAATGCTTACTGTCATATTATCACCAGCACAATCAAGACATTTAACAGTTCCATCACCCATCTCCCACCCAGAAATTCTTTTATATTTTTGTAGTGACCCCTTTCTCCATCACATCCCCTGCACCCTTAACAACCACCAATCCATTTTCTGTCTGTATTGTTTACCTTTTCCAGAATGTCATATAAATGGAATCATACAGTATGTAACCTTTGGAGTCTGGCTTCTTTCACTTAATTCTTCTGCGATTCATCAGTCTTGATGTATGTATTAGTAGTCATTCCTTTTATTGCTGAATGGTATTCTGTTGTATGATGTACCATGTTTTGTTTATCCACTTATGATACGAAGGGTTTCCAGTTTTTAACTGTTAAGAAGAAAGCAGCCATAAACATTCACGTACAGCTTTGTGTATCAACATAAGTTTTCTTTGTCTTAGTAAATACTTAAAAGTGGGATTGCTAGGTTGTATGGTAAGAGTATGTTTAACTTTATGAAAAACTGACAAACTTTTCTAAAATGGATATTTTGCATTCCCACCATCAGTGCATGTCAGAGTTTTGTTTTTAGCATTTCAGTAGGTTTATAGTGGTATCTCATTTTGGTTTTAATTTATATTTTCCTAAGGACTATGTTGAGCATCTTTATATATGAATATTTGCTATCCATATACCTATTTTCTTTTGTGAACTCTTGTTCTTGATTTTTGAGCATTCTTCTTATGTTCTAGATACATGTCTTTTGTCAGTTATGTGTTTGCAAATATTTTATTCCATTAACAGCATTTTTCACAGATGGAGTTTTAAAAAGTTTTGATAAAGTTTAATTTTTGTCTTCCATGGATTGTGCTTTTGGTTTCAGATATAAGAATTCTGCCTAATCCAAGGTCACAATACATCATTGTTGACTATAGGTATAATGTTGTATAGCAGATCTCTGGAACTTACCCATCTTGTTTAACTTTATGCCCGTAGATTAGTAACTTCCCATTTCCCTCTCTCCACAGCCCCTGGCAACTACCATTCTACTTTGTATTTCTATGAATTTGATTTCTTTAGACACCTCATATAAGTGGAGTCATCACTATTTACTTATTGTGACTGGCTTATTTCACTTAGCATAATGTCCTCAAGGCTTATTGATGTTGTAGCACATTACAGGATAGCCTTCCTTTTAAAGGTTGAATAATATTCCATTGTATGTATGTGCCATATTTTGTTTATCAATTCATCTGTCAATGGACATTTGGGTTGCTTCCAGCTTTTGGCTAGTGTAAATAGTGCTGCTGTGAACATGGGTGTTCAAATATCTCCTTGAGACCCTACATTCAATTTTGTATATATACCCAGAAGTAGGATTGCTAGATCATATAGTACTATTTTTAATTTTTTGAGGAATCTCCACATTGTTTTCCGTAATGACTGCACCAATGTGCATCCCACCAACAGTATGCAAGTGTTCCAATTTCTCCATATCCTTGCCTACACTTACTTTTTTTTAACAATAGCCATCCTGATAGGTGTGAAATGATATATATTTTTTCCCTCCCCCTTAAATGATATTTGTATTGTGCTTCTGATTTGCATTTCCCTGATGATTAGTGACATTGAGCACTTTTCATACACCTTTTAGTCATTTGAGTATCTTCTTTGGAGAAATGTCTATTTGGGTCCTTAACCCATTTTCAAAATTGGATTATTAGGTTTCTTTTAATTATTGAGTTGTAAGAGTTTCTTATATTTTTGGAGATTAACCCTTTATCAGATTTGATTTGCAAATGTTTTCTCCTATTCTGTAGGTTGCCTTTCCACTCTGTTGATTACTTCCTTTGCTGTGCAGAAGCGTTTTAGTTTGATATAATGCCACTTATTTTTGGTTTTGTTCCATGGGCTTTTTGGTGTCTTATCCATGAAATTATTGCCAAGACCAATATCAAAGAGATCTTCCTTTAGTTTTTCTTCTAAGAATTTTACAATTTCAAGTCTTATATTTAAATCTTAATCCATTTTTTTTTGAGGGCAGTGTCATTGGCCCTCATATGTGGGACCTGAACTGGGGCTGCTGGCTTCCAAAGCCAGCGCTTAACCACCATGTCACTCGGCTGGCCCTAAATCTTACTCCATTTTAAGTTGAATTTTGTGTATGGTGTGAGATAGGGGTCCTATTTCATATGGATGTCATTTTCTCAGCACCATTTCTTGAAGAGACTATTCTATTCCTTTCTCCATTATGTATTCTTGGTGCTCTTGTTAAAGATCAATTGATTATATATGCATGGGTTTATTTCTGGGCTTTCTATTCCATTGGTCTGTGTATCTGCTTTTATGCCAGTACTGTACCATTTTGATTACTATATCTTTGTAACATAGTTCGAAATCAGGAAGTGTGATGCCTCCAGCTTTCTTCTTATTTCTCAAGATTGCTTTGGCTATTTGGGGTCTTTTTTGGTGCCACATGAATTTTTTTTTTTTTTTGAGGGCAGTGTCACTGGCCTTCATATGTGGGACCAAACCGGGGTCGCTGGCTTCCCAAGCCAGCGCTTAACCTCTGCGCTACTCGGCCAGCCCTCCAAATGAATTTTTTGGATTGTTTTTTTCTATTTGTGTGAAAAATGCCATTGGAATTTTTATAGGAATTACATTTAATCTCTAGGTAGCTTTGGGTAGTATGGACATTTTTAGCAATATTCTGCTGATCTGTGAACATGAGATATCATGCCATTTATTTGTGTCTTCAATTTATTTTATCAATGTCTTAGTTTTCAGTGGACAGGTCTTTCACCTCCTTGTTTAAACTTATTCCTAAATATATTGTTTTGATGCTATTGTAAATGGGATTTTCTTAATTTCTCTTTCTGATTTGTTGTTTATAGAAATGCAACTGAATTTTGTATGTTGATTTTGTATCCTAACTACTGAATTTGTTTGTTAGTTCTAACAATTTTGGTGGCATTATTAGGGTTTTCTCTATATAAGATCATGTCATCTGGAAACAGATAAATTTACTTCTTTCTTTCTGATTTGGATGTCTTTTTTTTCTTTTTTTTGACCAATTGCTGTGGTTAGGTCTTCCAGTATTATTAATAGAAGTGGAAAGAATGGACATCCTTGTCTTTTCCTGATCTTAGAGGAAAAACTTAGAGCTTTTTCACTGTTGAGTGTGATGTTAGCTTTGGGCTTGCCACTATATGGCTTTTATGATTATGAGGTACATTCCTTTTATATCTAATTTGCTGTGACTTTTCATCATAAAAGGATGTTGATTTTATCAAATGCTTTCTGTATATCTCCTAAGATGATCATATGAATTTTTATCCTTTATCCTGCTAATGTGGTCTATCACATTGATTTGCATATGATTTGCATATGAACCATCTTTGCACCACAGGGATACATCCCATTTGATTGTGGTGTACAGTCTTTTTAATATGCTGTTGTATTTTGTTTGCTAGAACTTTGTTGAGGATTTTTGCATCTATATTCATCAGAGGTATTGGCCTGTAGTTGTCTTTTCTTGTCCCCATCTGGTTCTGGTATGAGGGTAATGCTAGCTTCATTAAATGAGTTTGGAAATGTCCTCTTCAATCTTTTGGAAGAGTTTGAGAAGGATTGGATTAATTCTTAAATGTTTGGTAGAATTCATCAGTAAAGCCATCTGGTCCCTGGGCTTTAATTTCTTGGGATTTTTTTTTAATTTTTTTTTTTAGCTGAGCCATGGCAGTTCAGTGGCAGCTCAGCTCAGGCTGGGCATCAAACTGCTGTTACTCAGAGCTCAGCTAGCACTCTTGAGTGAGCTCTTAACCAACTGAGCCACTCGGCCGGCTCTTGGGATATTTTTGATGACTGATACAATCTCCTTTTTATTGGTTGCTTTAGATTTTCTAGTTCTTCATGATTTTGTTGGTTCCATTGGTCAGAACTTATTACATGACCACACTTTCTTGTACATGAAGCTAAGGAGTGAAGATGTTAGTGAGAAGGCCATGTGTTGATTTGGCTAGCCCCTGGTGATTGTTTTGCTAGAGGAAAATTGGGAGAATCATGTTATTGGTCATTAAAACAACAGATGATTTTCATTGCGCATACAATCACCCAAACCTTATGATGATGATTATGCTCAGGGAATCAACCTTTCAAACAGTTTCTGAAAAACCAGTTGGAGTATTATGAAAAGCCTTTGGCTGATGGTGAGAAAACCTGAAGGAAATAAGTTTCATAGCCATTTGAGGACCCTGCAGTTATAATACCTCAGAGGTAAAATCCCATTTAGTGAAAGGCTGGTCCCTTTTGAACTACTGATGGGAGAGCCCTTCCTAACTTCTCCCCACATGTAATGCTTCTCAGAAGGAGTCTGATAAAATTCAGAGACCATCAATATTTGGAAAATCTGTAATCAAACATAACATATAGATCATTGTAGACAAGTATTATGTAGAGGTAGAAAGCATGGACTCTTGAGCCAGAATTCCTTAAAATCTTAGATCTTACTAGCCATGCAACCCTATTGTAAAAGCTTTACTTCTCTATGACTGTTTAAATCATTTACCTATTGTAGATCTGGATAGAATTTACCTGAAAATTTCCCAGGGTTAAATAAAAGTATTTATAAGTACTTAGAATAATAGTGGACCCTAGAAAGTGCTTTTTACTGACAGATTAATTTTTACCAATATGGATGCTAATATTTCTTAACTTTCTTAGCCTCCTTAAAGAGCCTTGTTAGGCTTTTAACCTAAGCCCCGGCCCTGTGAAATTTTAATACCGTAGATGAACTATATTTGTTCATGTATTGTACATATATCTGTGCTTTATGCACAAAAAGTAGTGTTTGTTTTTTAATTCTACAACATGCAAGCCCTGTGTAGTGGACAATATCATTCTCACTGAGAATACTTCATACTTGTATACACCACAGCTTCCCTATTTCAACAGTATTGGCCATCTGGGACCCAATAATTCAACCATAGTTGAGGATCTTTAATTATTGGTCTCTAATCATTTCCTCGTGCTTCTCAAAAGGATATTGACAGAGTTAATAGCTCATGGGTATTTCTGTATAACCTATTATCAAATGGAGCAAACCAGATTGTTGTAGTAGAGCAATATTATAGAGCAGCTAATTCTAATTTTTCAGCATTCTTATGTATATATAGAAAGATATGCATTATTTAAATTTATCACTCCCCACATCCATACAATGTAACAAATAAAGCCAATGAACACCACTTGAAAACATTTTAAATCATTAGAATTAATCTGTTAAATGTTAAATTATTGAACAAAATTCATCCACAGGTTTACTCTGACAATTTACAAAGACTTTATGAGTAATCTCTGATCCCAAAAATTATACTGGGCACTGCATAGAAAAAGCATGACAATGAGTCGTAGACTAACATTCGTTAACATATGTGTAAGAACTCTTGTAAGTTCATTACACAATATTTATTAGATGTTAATATTGTTAATAAATAGTTATCTAGTAATTATTTCCCAGGCATTGGGCTGTGTGTTCAACATGCAATTCATCTTCATCCCTCTCATGTAACACTATTTCTTTCCCAATTTTCATATTTACAAGTGAAGTCTTCAGGAGGTTAAGTGAGTTGCCTGAGGTCAGAAAGTTATACGTGGCAAAAGTGGATGCGAACACAGGTTTGCTCAACTGATTTCAATTCTGTACTATCCATCATCAGGCTGCCCTAAGTACAGATATCTGCCGGGTTTAAAATGCACACAGTACATTCCTCTGATCATCCCTCTTATAGGGTTGTGACTATTAGAACCATATTAATGTTTTACATGCTAAAAAAAGGAAAAATGTAAAACTCGAAAGCAAAACCAAATGAACCAAACTATTGGGTTGTCAGGAAAGTCATGACACATTTTTGCAACAAAAAAACATTAAAAAAAATACGTCATGACTTTTCTGACAACCCAATATATTTCATTTAGTAACATAATCACACTGAAGAGGGGAGGAGCAAATTTGAAGAAGCTGAACATCAAAATGTTTATAATATGAAGAAAGATGTGAAGGAAGAAAAAAGAAAATAATATAAATTCTTATAGTAGAAAGCTATTCCATAAATGTAGATTGGTGGAATGAGAAATCAACACCTGGCAACTATCATCACAAACACTAGTCCAGGCAAGGATCATCATCAAAGAATGCTAAAAGTATTAGGTGAAAGTTTAAGGAGGAATAATATTATACAGTCCCAATATCTCTCCGCAGATTACCAAGAGATGTATAGTAAGTTTACTGTGGAGAAATTTGATGATCACATTAGCTCAGAGATCAAAGTTAATATTACAAACAATAGAACAAACCAACCATTTCAGGCTTCCAGATATGATTACGGAGAAGGACACAGCATCACTTCTGTATTATTGTTCCTGCCAAAATTATACAACCTGAATGTAATCATGCAAAAACATCAGATAAATTCAAATTGAGAATAGTCTTCTGCTTTACAAATATCCAATTACAGGCAGCACAACTGGACAAACCTTTCAGCTGTTTTGTGGTTCAGAGGTCCCTCTCCCATTGAATGCTCCCAGCTAATGCAATATGGATCCTCAGGAGGCCCATTTCTGACCCAAATTCCTCTTTACAAAGACTTTTTTCTCCAAGACCCCCTGATGGCTTTAGTGAATATTTAATAGCTTAAAAAGCTAAGTTGGGCTGGCCGAGTGGCACGGTGTTTAAGCGCTGGCTTGGGAAGCCAGCGGCCCCGGTTCAGGTCCCACATATGAGGGCCAGTGACACTGCCCTCAAAAAAAACAAAACAAAAAGCTAAGTGATCAGTCCACCAAATCTTCCTTCACATTGTCCTTTACGCTATGTCACATCTGCCTCATGGTCATATGATTCGTATAGATTCCTCTGGCTCCATGCCTTTTCCTTAATAATATTCTTATACATTAAATTCGTAGTCTCAGTGTCCATTGCTTGGAGGACCAGGACAAATCAAACACCCTAGAAGCATCCCAGATGCCTCATTCTAGTCACAGTCCTTTTACTGTGGCATTCACTTATTCATAATAGATTTACTGAAGCTGTTTTTGGATTTTACATAATGGAATCATACTATCATACAGTATTTTATGTCAAACTTCATTTCCTCAACAATATGAAATTCAAATTTGGAGACTAGCTGAATTTTATTCACTCTCATTGGTGAATATTTTTACAATGTGTAAATTTACCAGTAATCCATTCTAGTATAGCTAGTCATTGGGTAGTTTCCACTTTTGACTCTTAAAAGTATTGCTGGTGACCTCTGCACTGTACATCTGAAGCTGCCGCTGAATAATATTAGATGTCAACTATAATTTAATACATATATAGTCATGGGATATGGAGTATAGTGTGGGGATGGAGTCAATGGAATTGTAATAATACGATATCGAGGGTGGGGGCTAAGTAGATGGGGAGTAGTCACTTTGTAAGGAGTGAAAAGGATAACCATTGCATTGTTTTGTACATCTGAAACTAATAATAAAGTATTGCTGGTATTAGCATACTGGAAAACGTCTTTAGCTGAATATATGGATATATTAATTTGAGGCATGTATGTATGGGTTGAACCAAAGGGTTAAGGGGTATGAATATCTTTAAGTATCTTAAATGATAGATACTTTAAAAAATGTTTCAGGACGTGCTGAGTTGCGCATTGGTTAAGAGCTGACTTGGAATGCCAGCGGCCCCGGTTCAGATCCCACATATGAGGGCCAGTGACACTGCCCTCTACAACTAAGATGGTGACAACAGCTCGACCTGGAGCTGGGCTGTGTGAATCCTGGCAACAGTGTAGGCTGCAGTCCCTGCTGCAGTGGGCTACCATAAGCTACAGTGAGTGGCCGGCAGCCAGCGTGAGCGGCTGGCAGTTGGAGAGAGCTGCCAAGAGCCGTCATCCAGAGGCCGGGGACCATACCAACATGGGCCAGTGGAGCAACGTCCTCCACAACTAGACTGAAGAACAAAAGGACAGCAACTTGTCTGTTCCCCTTCCCCAATAAAATCTTAAAAAAAAAAAAAAAAACATGTTTCAAAGGGTTGTACCAATTTACACCCTAGGAGCGGTATGAAAGTGTTGACATTTTGCAATTTTTTCTTTTAATTTTACCTTTTCTGGTTAGAATATAATGATATATTAATTTAATGTGCATTTCCATTATGACTAATGGTGATTAGTAACTACATAATGATTCATTGTATCATTATATCCTACCAAACCACTGCTACCACTAGATCAAGAGTAGAGTTTAATACCTTATTTGCAAATCATTGCCTCCCCAAAGCTACTCTACCTCTCCCGTTTTTCAAAATTCCCAGCTTTACTTATCATACTATCAGAATGTACTAAACATTACCCTCTTTTCAACTCCCTGCTGCCCCTAAACTGAACATTTCCCCCGTCGAGATTAATCTCGTGACTCACTATTTACTTTCAACAATACTGTAATAATTGAAGACATTTAGACTTCAGGAAGTCACGTCTATCGACAATTTTCTGCTCACTAATTCGGCCGAGGGTAACACTAGCCCTCACGGTAGGTATCCACATTACCGTCTAGAAGTCGACAGTGTGAACTTTGACCCCACGGGTGTTGTGGGGATTGTGGTCCAACGTCTCCGGGAGGTCTCAAGCACTTCCGCCTGAGGAGCGTGAGAATGTTCTCCTCTGGCTTTCTGGGAAATGTAGTCCACACGTCCCGAAGAGACTCGGATACTTCCGCACAGGCAGCTGGGCAGGGGAATTCTGGGAAGTGTATTACATCGCAGTACTGTCACTCCAGGTGTCCAGGTTCCTGCCATCTTTCCCCTTGCTGTGGTGAGTTACTTCTGCTTTTAGCTATCCCTCCCAATTTTCTTGGGTTCTGATACTACCGGGCCATTGAATTAGGAGAGAGAGGTTGCGTGAGAGAGCGATGGTTTTCCGACTGGGGGGCGGGCGGCATCCCCTGTAACGGAGTCTCTGCATTTGGGGCGGTTGGGTCGTGCATCGCCTGTTTGGAGGATCTCCAGCGCTTTCCGCTTTCCCAAGCCGCGCACCTTACACCCGCTCTGACGTTTCCCGCTGTAGAACGTTCTGCGAGTTACCTAAATTTCTCTCTCTGATGTTTTTCTTTAAAACTGGGATGATGTTACTGCCTTCCTCATACAGTGCTTTGAGAACTAAATAAGATAGTATGAATATTTAAAAATATTACGACAGTTCCTAGAAGGTGGTGAATGGTGGCTTCCACTGTTAATTTTGGGTTTGTGCCCAGTTCCCTGAAAGCTGTGAATCCTGATGTGTTAAGTGGGCCAGCAGCAATGTCCCTGGCACTTCTCTTTGATCTGTGTAGGAAGATAGACTTAACTCCCAAAACCATTTCTGGATGGAAAGGAGAGGTGGGTGGGAAAGGCAGAATATCCAATATCTCAGAGACAGAGATGTTAAAAATAAGACAACAGGCCCAGATTGGAGTCTCTTATGCCAAGTCTTGAGGACAGAAAGGGGGCCACAGGTTAAACCTGACAGGGTCAGGGCCAGCCTAGTGGTGCATTGGTTAAGAGCTGGTTTTGGGATGCTATCGCCCCGGTTCGGATCCCACATATGAGGGCCAGTGACACTGCCCTCTACAGCTAACAACAGCTCCACCTGGAGCTGGGCTGTGCGAGCCCCGGCGACAGTGTAGGCTGCAGCCCCTGCTGCAGTGGGCTGCCAATAGGCTACAGTGTGTGGCCGGCAGACAGCGTGAGCTGCCAATAGCCGCTGTGAGCGGCTGTCCAGAGGCCGGCGACCGATCTGTCTCATCCGGGAAGGGCATAATGACGATACCAACATGGGCCAGTGAAGCAATGTCCTCCACAACTAGAAGGAAGAACAAAAAGACAGCAACTTGTCTGTTCCCCTTGCTCGATTCCCCAACGTGGTTCCCCTCCCCCAATTCCCCAATAAAATCTTAAAAAAAAACAAAACCTGACAGGGTCAGGAGACTAAAAATAACCACATAAGATAGTGTGAACATAAAAAAACTCATAACTAAGGTGGGCCACAGTGGGAAGTTACATCGTTAGCCTGAAGCTTCCTTCATAAAGTCAGTCTTCACCTTAACCCTCCATCAGGCGCAACTGATCTCACAGATTCATTGCACACAAAGATGCCCCTATGAAATACGTCTTTACTGTACTAAGTCACAAACACGACTGGTGATAGGTTATGGTAGAGGGGGAAGATACGGAAGCAATGAGTCATGATACTTAAGTTAACTGTTAGATATTTGAAAATTTGTGTGCAATAAATCTATGAGATCAGATGCGTCTGACTGAGGGTTGAATGAGCCTGTCTTATTGTCTTTTTGCACTTAAGATGACATCCTCGGAATGTCAATCATCCCTTTTTTCCTTCCAGAGCAGGAAACTACAGAATCCTTCACTATTATTGTCCCTTGGTTAACATGTCTGTGTGAACTGTTAACTATCCTGTACTCACCGATGTAAAAGACATACCTGTCTCTCCAATTTACTTTTATCCAATCCTAGAGATTTCCCCGCTTTGCTTTCTCCCACTCCCTTAGTCTACCGCCAATGGATTTCATGTAGCCCCCCTCCTTTGATTCTATATATAAAATAAGCTGCAAACTGCCATTTTGTGGAGCAGTTTCTCAATCCGTTGAGATTTTGCTTCCTGGCAATTTCTGTCAGTTTGGCTCAGATAAACTCTTATAAGCTTTCTATTAGGATGGATGTTTTTCATTGATAGTCTTATGTCACCAAACTGAGATGTAATGGCAGTTTTGGCTCTCCCAGAAATGGAATCTTAAAACAGTCAATCAGGAATTGCCAGATCAACACTAGTTAGGAAATGTGCCTGATAGACCCCTTCCATCCCCTAAAGGAAGTGACCTTGCAATAACCAAGCTGCTTTTTGCCTAGTATAACTTCCTTATTCCTGCTCCTTTCTGCCTATAAAAGTCTTGGTACAAATCACATTTATAAGAGCAATATCACATTACAGAATATCATCTTTTTTACTATACTTACAAAAATAACTGATAGTATTCAAGGTGCTGTCCACCTGCAAACAGTTCAATGAGTTAGAATTAATATTCTTGGGCTGGCCGAGTGGCGCGGTGGTTAAGCGCTGGCTTGGGAAGCCAGCGGCCCCGGTTCGGGTCCCATATATGAGCGCCAGTGACACTGCCCTCAAAAAAAAAAAGTTATAAAAAAAAAAAAGAATTAATATTCTTTCAGTTGTACAGATGACAAAACTGAGGAAAAGAGATGTTACTATTGGGTTGTCGGAAAAATCATGATGTATTTTTTCTGTTTTTCATTGCAAAAATGCATCATGACTTTTCCGACAATCCAACAGTTTGCCCAAGATGATCCAGCTAAGTGAGAAGCTGACCTAGAATTCGAACCTAGATATCATTTCCCCAGAGATGATTCTTGCTCAGTACATGATATTATCTCAATTTCCATCATATCAGAATCCGAATTTCTACCTTGGGAGCCACAAGGCAACACTGGAGATGGTGCCAGTGTGTGTGTGTTGTGCAGGGCTCGAGTACTCATGCCTTAATCTGCTCTTCAAGCTGGGTACAGCAGCAGCCACCCCAAGGAAGGGGCTCCTTGGCTAATTCACAGTAAGCATTCATAGAGGTAAGGAACATCCCTGGTCATCTTTTCATGTTCTTTTTCTGTCTTTCCAGACACTAGTAGGCACAGTTCTGCTTACCAGGACTCTCCATATTCAGGAATCTGTATACCTGCAGAAGTGAGAAGGAAAAATGGCCACATTCCAGGTGCATATGGCTTGCCTTTCTTGCTGTTAAAATCTCACTATGCAGAAGGTCATGTGTTTTTTTCTTTGAGTGACTCAAGGAGAACACCAGGCACTTAAAGACTTGTTTACTTTGCGCTGGTTTTTAGTGTTTGTTTTATTTTGTCATTATTCATTTTATTTCATAAATAAGTGTGGGAAAATTAGTAGGAATGACTAGTTATCCCATTTCATTACTTCACTGCTGACACGTTAACTTTTTTATTTTCTCATACACTTTTCTTCATGTGCATTCATAACTTCATTAATATTCATGATACATCTATTATTTCGCTTTTCATTTAATCTGATATAACATTTGTTATTTATGGCTATGTAACATTCATATTAAATTGATGCACTTTTTTATTTTTAACTACTTAGCACTCATTGACATTAAGGTGGTTTGTGAGTTTTATTGTTTTAAACAACACTGCAGTTACACTTTTCCTACCTGCAACCTTTTCCTCCAAAAAGTCAACTCCCCAAGTATTATGCCTATGTTTTTGTCCTCATTGTAGTAGGAGCTCAATATTGAAAAAGTGTATTTGATAAATACCACGTTGGAATTTTTTTTTTTAAGATTTTATTGGCGAATTGGGGGAGGGGAACAGTACTGGGAACCGGGGAAGTGGAACAGACAAGTTGCTGTTCTTTTGTTCCTCAGTCTAGTTCTGAAGGACATCACTTCACTGGCCCATGTTGGTATCATCATTGCGATTTTTCCAGATGAGGCAGATAGATCCTTGGCCTCTTGACAGCCACTCACAGCTGCTCTTGGGCAGCTCACACCAGCTGCCAGCCGCTTACGCTGGCTGCCAGGCACTCACTGTAGCTTATGGCAGCCCACTGCAGCAGGGGCTGCAGCTGTACCGTCCCCAGGGACTCACAGCAGCCCAGCTCCAGGTGGAGCTGCCGTTCACCATCTTAGCTGCAGAGGGCAGTGTCACTGGCCCTCATATGTGGGATCCAAACCGGGGCCGCTGGCATCCCAAGCCAGCTCTTAACCAATGCGCCACTTGGCCGGCCCAATAGTGCATTTCTTTTTAGCACTAAATTATACCCTGGTTTGGATGTACCACAGTTTATCCATTCGCCATCTGAAGGACATCTTGATTGCCTCCAGTTAAAAACTAAGGTATAACGATGGTTAAAAACGTCCAGTCTTGGGCCGGCTGAGTGGCGCATTGGTTAAGAGCTGGCTTGGGACGCCAGCGGCCCCGGTTCGGATCCCACATATGAGGACCAGTGACACTGCCCTCTACAGCTAACAACAGCTCCACCTGGAGCTGGGCTGCGTGAGCCCTGGCAACGGTGTAGGCTGCAGCCCCTGCTGCAGTGGGCTGCCATAGGCTACCCACTAAGTGGCCGGCAGCCAGCGCAAGTGGTTGGCAGCCAGGTGAGCTGCCAAGAGCCTCTGTGAGCGACCATCCAGAGGCCGGCGACCGATCTGCCTTATCCGGGAAGAGCGCAATGACGATACCAACATAGGCCAGTGAAACAACATCCTCCGTAACTGGACTGAAGAACAAAAAGACAGCAACTTGTCTGTTCCCCTTTCCCGATTCCCCAATGCTGTTCCCCTCCCCAATTCCCCAATAAAATCTTTAAAAACACACACACACACTCACAAAAAAACGTCCCATCTTGCTGGATTTGCCAGGCCCTTAGTTCTGTCTCTGCATTTACTCCTTAGGGCTGTGGATAAGGAGGTTTTTGATCTCATCTTCCATTTAAATACCTAAAATATTAGAAACCTGCTTAGATTCACACAGGAAACCAAGCAAGGGTCAAGGAATAATAACCATTCTTTTTGAAAGTGACAGACAAGAAGATAGCATTGTTCAGCACTGTCTCTCTCCCAGCGGCCACTGGTTGTAAGATTGAGATTATGTGTTTGGTGTTGTAGGAGGCAGTGACCTTCAAGGACGTGGCTGTGGTCTTCACGGAGGAGGAGCTGGGGCTGCTGGACTCCGCCCAGAGGACGCTCTACCGAGATGTGATGCTGGAGAACTTCAGGAACCTGGTCTCAATGGGTGAGGACAGGTGCCCTCTCAGCTCAGTGTCAGCCTCCTGGGGTGTCTTTGTATCCATGGGCGTTCAAGGCTTTGGGGCTTTTGCAATGGTTCCCTGAGTTTGGGGGTCTGACTTTTCTAATATATGTGTGACACCAAAAGGGAATTATTTTGGTTTTTATCAACCGGCAAGTTTGTGTTTTGTTAAAGACTGTAAATGGAAAGTGTCCTGCTCTACCCTATCTATTTCTGACCCTATCATGAGATATAAAACCAATGTTTTGAGTCCTATCAATTTTTAATGAAATACAATGAATTAGATAACATCAATTCTTGTCTCACTCTTCCAAAAAAATTGAGAGGGAAGTAACTCCTTATGCATATATGTATGGGTCTTCATAAATGGCATTTCTTCAAATGAGTCATGGAAAAAAAAGGTTTGAAAAACACAGCCTCTGATTACTTGAAGAGTATGTAGTGGCAACTGGGTTTTCCAGGAAATTTTACCTAGAATGTGTTGGTTTTAAGCATGTGATTTTGCATGTTCACAGAGCGTCAACCATTCAAACAAGGCACAGTACACTTAGTAAAGGGAGAAAAGTTTTGGATGATGAAGTTGGCAACCCAAATAAAAGGGAATTCAGGTAAGAACCAAGCAACTATGAGTCCTGGAGGCAGCACTCCCATCTGTTTTACTTCTCTCCATGCTGATTTCCATCACTTTGTTCTAAATCACCAAACCTCTTTCCTGGATTGTTACAACCACCTTCTTACTGGTTACCCTGTTCCCACTCTTTCCATCCTAGACCTGTTCTTCATATAGCAACCAAAGCGACCTTTGGAAATAAAAGTCAGGTTGCCATTTCTCTTCAAAATCCTTTATGGCTTCTTTTTTATTTTCTTAAAGTTACAGCCACTTAAAATGACTCCTAGAGTCTTCTGAGGTCTGCTCTGCAGCCCCACTCCCTCTTTGAATACATCTCTGATCCTGTCCTCTTGCTCCATTTTTTCCACCCACATTTTTCTTCCTCCTGATTCTCAGACCTGCCAAGAAGACTGTATATTGTCTATTAGAGCTGTAACAAATTACTATAAACAGCAGAGCTAACAACAAAATTTTATCATATTTTCGTTCTTTAGGTGTGAAGTCTTACATATCTCACTGAGCTAAAATCAAGGTGTGTACAGGGCTGCGTTTCTTTCTGGATGCTCTAGGGAAGAAACCTTGTCCTTGGGTTGCCAGTATCTAGGGCCTGGCCAGTTCCTTGACTCTTGTTCTTCCTCCATCTTCAAAGCCCACCATGTTGCCTTACCGTTCTGTACTCTTCCTTAGCTGCTCTTCCAACTCTATCTTCCACCTTACAGGACCCTTCTTGTTACATTGGTCCATCCTGGATAACACCAGAAGCTCTTACTTTTTAAAAATTTTTTTAGCTGAGCCCTCCTGCCACCTGTTGGCAGCTCAGTGGCAGCTCAGCTCGGGCTGGGCATCGAACTGTTGTTGCTCAGAGCTCAGCTCACACTCTTGAGTGAGCTCGTAACCAACTGAGCTACTCAGCTGGCCCTAGCTCTTACTACTTTTTATGGTCAGCTGATTGGCAGCCTTAATTGCATCTGCAACCCAGTTCCTCTTTGCTGTGTAATAACATGTTCATAAGTTCTGGGGATTGGACCTTACTGCTTTTCCTGCTGGTGGTGATGTTTTGACAGTTTCCATCTTGTTAATTTTTATAAGTGCTGATTACAAAATTTTAAATGTATTTCACAGCTCACTAAAGCTCTCATTTTCAATTTGAAAAACTGATGTGAAAGACCAGTTTGTCTACATCGAAAGTTTTTGCACTGTTTTCAGACAGTCCAAAACCCACATAAGAAAGCAATGCATAGGTCCTCGTGCTTCCTTTTCACCCCATCGCTTCATAACTCATGGAGACAGCTAATAAATGATACATAAACCAGAACAAATCAAAGATACTGCAGCCGGCCGAATGGCTCAGTTGGTTAAGAGCTCGCTCAAGAGTGCAAGCTGAGCTCTGAGCAACAGCGGTTCGAGGCCAGCCTGAGCTGAGTTGCCGTTGAGCTGCCAACAGGTGGCAGGATGGCTCAGCTTAAAAAAACAAACAAACAAACAAACAAAGATACTGCAGAACATTTCTTTTTTTTAAAAGATTTTATTGGGGAATTGGGGGAGGGGAACAGCATTGGGGAATCAGAGAAGGGAAACAGACAAGTTGCTATCCTTTTTTTCTTCAGTCTAGTTGTGGAGGACGTTGCTTCACTGGCCCATGTTGGTATCATCATTGTGCTCTTCGCCGGTCTCTGGACGGCCATTCACTGTGGCTCTTGGCAGCTCACGCAGGCTGCCGGCCGCTCACTGTAGCCTATGGCACCCCACTGCAGCAGGGGCTGCAGCCTACACTGTCGCCAGTGCCTCACAGCAGCCCAGCTCCAGGTGGAGCTATTGTTCACCACCTTAGCTCTAGAGGGCAGTGTCACTGGCCCTCATATGTTGGATCTGAACCAGGGCCCTGCTGCTCAGAGCTGGCGTCCCAAACCAGGTCTTAACCAACGTGCCATTCGGCCAGCCCAGAACATTTCTTGTCTTCAAATGGCTACCTATCCCATTTCTACTTACTTAGATGCCATTAGTGTGATTGTGTGTGTGTTTGTATGTGTGCACACAAATGCCTTCTGTGTGGCTTTCCTGGAGTCTTCCATAGGGGGCATAGTCATTCCTGGGGAGAATACTTTTTCTTTGTTGTTGTTTTTTCGTTTTGTTTTTTTGAGGGCAGTGTCACTGGCCCTCATATGTGGGACCAAACCGGGGCCACTGGCTTCCCAAGCCAGCGCTTAACCACCGCGCCACTCGGCCGGCCCGAGAATACTTTTTTAATGAGGACCCTGGTGTCTACTCCTAGACACCATAAATGGGGGAAAATATCTCTTATTTCCTGAGATCGCTGACAATAATGCCTTTCCTTTGCATGATTTGCTCACCTGCAGCCCATTTGCTTCTCGCAAAGTCGGCATTGTCACTAGATTTCTCCTCCCTGTGCTAAAAGGGGAAGAATAAAAATGGAAGTCACACAGCTGTTATCTATTCCTGATCATTTTTGGTGAAAAATATGGTGTATATTTCTGTGGCTTAATTTTCTATAACTTTAGCCATTAAACAAATGTTAAAGAATGATAATTCACGTGATTTCCCTTTATTTTTTATTTTTTATTTTTTTAAGGGTAGTCTCACTAGCCCTCATATGTGGGACCCAAGCCGGGGCTGCTGGCTTCCAAAGCCAGTGCTTAACCACCGCGCCACTTGGTCGGCCCTCCCTTTATTTTTATAGAGACATTTAACTGGTGAACATTATAATTTGGAAAGTATCAGGAAACTGCCCATTCAAAATTGTCACATCTTCAGAGAGACTTTTATGTCCCCCCAAAAAAACTATTTTAAAGTGACAGTTTATTAAATTTAACCATAAATACAGTCCCTATTAAGAGGTGCATACTCACCTACAAGTATTTTTCAAAGTTCCCATCCTTGGAACTTTCTTTCCATTTGAATAATTAAGGACTTGCTAAGTTCCTGAAGCAAGTTTTCAAATGTTTTAGACCACAAGCCATACTAAGAAATGCATCCTTCAGTGTAACCAAAAGAAATATTGTATATGTATGACAACTTTGCAAGACAATGCATGAAATGATCCATCCCTGCTCTGATAGTTTCTATCCTGATTCTTTTTTCCAAATGCTTATTGCATGAGTTTAAATTTATTTTGCAGCTAACTAAAGGCTGCAGTTTTCAATCGGAAAAACTTATGTGAAAGCCCAATTTATCTCCAGCCAAAGTTTTTCCATACTGTTTTGAAAGAAACAGTCCAGAAGCCTCAGAAAAAACCATTACATAGGCCCTCGTGTGTTCCTTTAACGCCCACTGATTCTTTGTCATCAGTAGCATCACCCTTTGAGTATTCCTGTGGGGTACAGACTTTACTTCAGAGCAAAACTGCAGATTCCTCTCTCTTTTCTATTTCAGGTATCTTAACTAAGTTATTGTATCAACACAGAACAGTAAGATGAACTACACATATATAGAATTTGCAGGAATGCTTTGGATATAAAGATACAGACAATTCTAGGTTTGTTTGTCTGTTTGTTTTTTTAATTTTATTGGAGAACAGTTTGTTTTTCCAGGATCCATCAGCTCCAAGTCAAGTAGTTAACTTCAATCTAGTTGTGGAGGGCACAGCTCCTTGGACCATGTGGGAATCGAACCGGCAATCTTGGTGTTATGAGCCTGTGCTGTAACCACCTGAGCTGTAATCCTCAGCTAACCAACTGCCCCCCTAAGTTTTTTTTTTTTTTTTTTTTTTTTAGCTGAGCCATCCTGCCACCTGTTGGCAGCTCAACGGCAACTCAGCTCAGGCTGGCCTCAAACCGCCGTTGCTCAGAGCTCAGCTTGCACTCTTGAGCGAGCTCTTAACCAACTGAGCCATTCGGCCGGCCCTCCCCCTAAGTTTTTTATATATAGGGTTACAAAGAGTTTAGTGAACTACAAAATTTAGAGGGACAGTTTACACTCATCCACTTGACACTAAGACCTCCTGCACTTGACACCAGTTGTGAGTTTGGGGATTCCCAAAACAAGCTTAAGATTGAATAATTCTCTACAAGGCCTGATAGAACTCACTGAATGCTGTTAAATCCATGGTCAGAGTTTATTGCAAAGAAGGATACACCTACAATTAAGTAACAGAAAAGACACATGAAAGGGAATCTAGGGAAGAATCAGGCACAGAGCTTCCACTGTCCTCTCTGCATGGAGTCAAGGAAGTGTTTCTGTATTACTTTCCAATATGAAGGTATGAAATTATACACAGGGTATGGTCAATCAGGGAAGCTCACTGGAGTCTCAGTGTCCAAAGTAATTAATTATTGAGATCCATCACATGGCCAGTGTAAACTGCATAGTTTCATGTGGTTATTCTCAGTCTCCTAGTCCACACCACCAAGTAACTGAAAGCCTCATCCGAAATCATATTCTTGGTCTTTCTGGCGTGGTCAGCCTTATTCCTAAATCATATTGTTACACCAGTGTGACCCAAGAACCTCAGGAACTCTTCTTGGGCATGACATTCCATGAGGTTAGAGCTTAGCTCTCAGATGTCCAGGGCAAAGGCCACCCTCCTTTTTTGGTAAGATTAAATTTTTTACTACCTAATGATATGTAACATAAACCCAAATATACAAAGTATTGGTTATATTAGTGCTTTTCCTTAAAGTTTGCGTTGATTCATATTTTATTGTGTATGTAATTTATTTGCTGCATAATTTACTATCCTGGGGTTTACACTGATTATGAAATTCAGTAGAAATAGCAACAGATTAGCATCATGTATCGTATTATCATTTTTATTATGAAGTCTGGTTTCTAACTTGTACTTCACATAGGAGACTTGGTGTGGTTCTACATTGGTTTCATTGATGCTTAGTGGAGAGGAGCCTACTGGACTACCTCTTGATTTCCGTAAGCATGTAAACCAGAGACCATTATATGCACCCAGAGAACATAATAATAGTCCCTGCCTGGATTCATTAAAGTCTCATGTTTTCTCCAAACTGAAATCTTGAAGACAATGAACAAAGCCTTCACTGGTCCATATCTCTGCATTCTCTGTCTTTATAGGAGGCAAGATCCAGCAAGAGATGGAGACCATTCCAGAATCAGAACCACATGAAGAACTTAACTGCTGGCAGATCTGGCAACAGATTGCAAGTGAATTAATCAGGTGTCAAGACTCCATGATAAAGAGTTCCCAGTTCCCCAAACAAGGGGATTCTTCCAGCCCTATTAGGGCAGGACTATCTTTAACTCACACAGGCCAGAAACCTTACCAGGGAAATGAGTGTAAAAAATTCTTCAGTGGTGTCTCCAGCTTTGATCTTCATCAACAGTTAAACTTAGGAGAGAAGTCTCATACATGTTATGAATGTGGGAAAAGCTTCTTCCATAATTCAGCACTCCGTATTCATCAGAGAGTTCATTTCGGAGAAAAATGTTTTAAGTGTGATAAGTGTGGTAAGGAATTTAGTCAGAGCTCACGTCTGCAAACTCATCTGGAAGTCCACACTGCAGAGAAATCTTTCAAATGTGAGGAATGTGGGAAAGGCTTCAGTCGTAGATCAACACTTAGTGACCATTGCAAATTACACTCAGGAGAGAAACCATATAAGTGTGAGGAGTGTGGGAGGGCCTTCATTCATGCTTGCCATCTTCAGAACCATCAGAGAGTCCACACTGGGGAGAAACCGTTCAGATGTGATATATGTGGGAAGAACTTTCGTCGTAGATCCGGACTTAATAGTCATTGCGTGGTCCACACGGGAGAGAAACCATACAAATGTGAGGAGTGTGGGAAGTGCTTTGGTTGGAGCTCACATCTTCACATCCATAAGAGCATCCACATGGGACAGAAACCATACAAATGTGAGGAGTGTGGAAAGAGCTTCTTTTCTAGGGCAGATCTTTATTATCATCAGAGAATCCACACAGAAGAGAAACCCTATAATTGTAAGGAATGTGGGAAGAGCTTCAGATGGGCCTCACATCTTTTGGCCCATCAGAGAGTCCACAGTGGAGAAAAGCCATTTAAATGTGATGAATGTGGGAAGGGCTTCAGGCGGAGTTCACACCTTCAAGCCCATCAAAAAATCCACAATGGAGGAAAGCCATTCAAATGTGACAAGTGTGGGAAGGGCTTCAAGACAAGCTTGGATCATGATGTGCACCAAAGTATCCACACGGGAAAGAAACCATACACATGTTGGGAGTGTGGGAAGTGCTTAAGTAAGGCCTCACATCTTAAACTTCATCAGAGAGTTCATACTGGAGAGAAACCGTACAAATGTGATTTGTGTAGTAAGGTCTTCAGTCAGTTGGCACATCTGCAATCTCATCAGAGAGTTCACACAAGGGAGAAACCTTACAAGTGTGAGATATGTGGTAAGCACTTCAGGTCAAGTTCATATATTAAAATTCATCAAAGAAACCATGATGGTGATAAATTTCATCCAGTCGTGTAGGAAGGAAAGCATTTGTTTTATTGAAGTGAGTGTTTCAGCCCTAGCTCAACATATCCCAGTGACCCCAAAACCACACAAGTGGTGCGGGAAGGGCTTCAATCAGAACCTTGACAGTTACAGTTATCACTCAAGAGACAGGCCTTAGAAATAATAATAATTTGTTCAGGTATTTACAAATGTTAGATGTTAAAGTTGGTGTCCACTAGGATGTAATCTACATGAGGGCAGGGAGCTGAATCTACACCTTTACACTTTGTATGTGTGCTCACTACTTGTTTGTTAAATGAATCAAAGGAACAAAATGTATAATTAAAAACTATCTGGAAGAGGAAACCTGCAAAAATAAATAATTCAGAGAATCATGAGTTGAAATGCAAAAATACACTGGGTACTGCATCCCACAGCATCATTTTGGTACTATCCTATTGCAGTTGGCTCCTAGCTTATCCTCTGCCTCCATTCTGAGGTTGGGTTCTTATTATTTGGGTTTCTGTATGGTGTTCCATTACTGTATACAATGTAACTTCAACACTAGTTTGTGATTTTTTTCACAGTGCACACTAAAACTGTTTCAACTTTGTAATAACTGGCACTACACATTTCACAATTGAAATTTTCAAAAATTTTCAGTAAGGGTTCAAAGTAACACATTAAAAGTATCAGATTTAGGGCTGGCCGAGTGGTGCAGTGGTTAAGCGCTGGCTTGGGAAGCCAGCAGACCCAGTTTGATCCCACATATGAGGGCCAGTGACACTGCCCTCAAAAAAAAAAAAAGTATCAGATTTAGTTACCAGTGACAAAAGTTTCCTTAGCTAATCTTGACTACATCATTGATTTTTAATTTTTGCATTTCCATGCAAGCTTTAATATGATTGCCTTCTAATTGTGGCATTTCTCTTATCAGACTTCATGAAATGTTTTCATACTGGTACGGTTATACACTTTTTTGGTAAAATCACTTCTTTTGAAAATCAGTATATAACAATATTAGTTGTAATTTTTTTTTTTTGAGGGCAGTGTCACTGGCCCTCATATGTGGGACCCAAACCACGGCTGCTGGCTTCCCAAGCCAGCGCTTAACCACCGCGCCACTCTGCCGGCCCCTAGTATATAACAATATATAAGGTGCAATTTTGATTTGGAAATCATCGTATAGGAACTTATGATAATGAGATTCAAACAATGAAAAAATGAATACCACATCAATAATGCCACATTTTTAAAAATGGAAACAAGTGTTCATCAATAGGAATTTGTTTAAATTATATACATATTTCCATAACCACATGAGACCATTAAAGTGATGGCAAGGACATGTAATAACGGGACAAGAACATATGTGGGCTTTGTGAAATCAGATTGTGGCCTTCGTAGTATAACCAAATTCATAACTCTATGTAGGTGTGTATATGTGAATGCGTGGAAAGGTATTCTCATTAATGGTCTTCTGTGGCAAGGAGTATTTGGTGGTATTTTCTGTTTTGTAATTCCATTATGTGTTTTAATTTCTCAGCATCTATTTTATTAAACTGGTAAATTATGTGCAATACAATTTGAAAAATGATTAACATGAATCCTTTACAGTTAAAGATTCCTAATAAGATTGTGTTACATTATCATATGACAGAAGATCAAAATTAAGGAATAGGACTCAGTATTCAAAAACAAAATTTTCTGTTTGTTTGAATATAAATTAATGAATGTGATCAACTACCATTATAGTTAACACGTGTGACGCATCTTTAGGGATAAGCCAGGGAGCAGGCAACTACTGACAATAGAAACAAAATGGGGATATCTATGTTGTGGAGGTTTAAAATCAATAATGCCACACAATTTTTATTTTTATTGTTTTATTTTTTAAAGATTTTATTGGGGAATTGGGGGAGGGGAACAGCATTGGGGAACTGGGGAAGGGGAACAGACAAGTTGCTGGCCTTTTGTTCACCACACAGTTTTTAAAATTCTTAAATTTTTAAGATTCTTTGAAGAAAAGATGGGCATAGGTACGGAACATAGTGGAGCCTTTAAAGAGAAAGAGCAGCTTTAGATGTCATTCCATACTTCTTGGACACCATGGTGATATTTTAAGTGTATCAGGTTAAAGGACTTTACTTAGTAAAGTTTATCTAAAATAGGGATAAATTCATTTTCATTATTTTCTGGACTACATTGTCATTAACTTCTCTGTACTTACTAAGATCCAGCTATCTCAATTGCATAGTGATTTGGGAGGCCTTAAGACCACCTTCAGGTGCTGTGATTTGGTTGGATGACTCGGAATCTAAATGGACTTACGACTGTATTACACTGAAAGGATACAAAGCAAAATCAATGAAGGGAAAAGGTAATGGGAGCTGTCTGGAGGAAACCAGGTGTAAGCTTCCAAGAGTCAACTCACCATGGTATTACACTGGACTCACTTAACTGCTCTAGCACTGAATTTTGGTCACATGTGTGAAATGCCTACATTAGAAACCAGTACTTATTGGGAGCTGATCATGTAAGCACCATCTGCTTATCATGTACCAAAATCCCAGTCTTCAGTAAGGAAAGCGGATATTCAGAATAAACCACGTTGTACAATTTTAGGCACATTGCAGAGTTATGGAATGGTGGGAACTCCCCAAATTCATGGTTTTTGACACCAGCCAAAGTCCAGCCTTGCAAGCAGACCTTTCTAAGGATCATGGTCTCAGGACTGCTGCACTATTAGGTTGGTGCAAACGTAATTGCAGTTTTTGCATTGTTGAAATTTGCCTTTGATATTGGAATACATTTTTTTTTTTGAGGGCAGTGTCACTGGCCCTCATATGTGGGACCCGAACCGGGGCCGCTGGCTTCCCAAGCCAGTGCTTAACCACTGTGCCACTCGCCCGGTCCTTGGAATACATTTTAAATAAATGTGGTTATGTTATACATCATTTTAATGCACATTTCTCACTTTATGTTTTTGCTAATTACATTACTTGCTGTTTATTTTGTATGTATTTTTTGACTATAGAAATGATGTTAGACAAAAAGTAAATTCGAGCGATTTTCTTATTCAAGTTCAAAATGGGTCATAAAGCAGTGGAGACAACCTGTAATATCAACAACTCATTGGCCCAGGAACTGCTAACAAATGTGGTTCAAGAAGTTTTGCAAAGGAGATGAGAGCCTTGAAGATGAGAGTAGTGGCCGGCCATTGGAAGTTGACAATGACCAATTGAGAGCAATCATTGAAGCTGATCCTCCTACAACTACACGGGAAGTTGCCTTCTAACTCAACTTCAACCATTCTGCGGTTCTGCATTTGAAGCAAATTAGAAAGGTGAAAAAGCTCAATAAGTGGGTGCTTCACAAGCTGACCAAAATCAGAAAAGGTATCATCTCGGGGTCTGGCCAAGTGACGCGTTGGTTAAGAGCTGGCTTGTAATGCCAGCAGCCCAGGTTCAGATCCCACATGAGGGCCAGTGACACTGTCCTCTACAGCTAAGATAGTGAACAACAGCTCCACCTGGAGCTGGGCTGCTGTGAGTCCCTGGGGTGGCATGGCTGCAGCCCCTGCTGCAGTGGGCTGCAGTGGGTGGCCAGCAGCCAGCGTGAGTGGCTGGCAGCTAGTGTGAGCTGCCAAGAACCGCTGTGAGCGGCCGTCCAAGGGCCGGCGACCGATCTGCCTCACCCGAGAGGAGCGCAATGAGGATACCAACATGGGCCGGTGAGGCGATGTCCTCCACAACTAGACTGAAGAACGGGCACAACGGCTTGTCTGTTCCCCTTCCTTGGTTCCCCAATGGTGTTCCCCTCCCTCAGTTCCCCAGTAGAATCTTAAAAAAAAATAAAGTGTCATCTCTTATTCTATGCAACAACAAACCATTTTTCGATCGGATTGTGATGTGCGAAAAAAGTGGATTGTATACAACAGTCGGTGACGACCAGCTCAGTGGTTGGACTGAGAAGCTCCAAAGTACTTCCCAAAGCCAAACGTACCAAAAAAAAGTCATGGTCACTGTTTGATGGTCTGCTGCCGGTCTGACCCACTGTAGCTTTCTGAATCCCAGCGAAACAGTTACATCTGAGAAGTATGCTCAGCAAATCGATAAGATGCACCAAAACTGCAATGCCTACAGCCGGCATTGGTCAACAGAAAGGACCCAATTCTTGTCCATGACAACACCCCACCGCACGTCGCACAACCAACGCTTCAAAAGTTGAACGAATTGGTCTTCAAAATTTTGACTCATCCACTGTATTCACCTGACCTCTCACCAACCGACTACCATTTCTTCAAGCATCTTGACAACTTTTTGCAGGAAAACACTTCCACAGCCAGCAGAATGCAGAAAATGCTTTCCAGGAGTTCGTCGAATCCTGAAGCATGGATTTTTATGCTACAGGAATAAACAAACTTATTTCTCGGCCAAAATGTATTGGTTGTAATGGTTTCTATTTTGATTAATAAAGATGTGTTTGAGCGTAGTTATAATGATTTAAAATTCATGATCTGAAACCGCAATTATTTTTGCACCAATCTAATAACTTTCCTGTGCACACAGTATCCAAAATGGCCTGTAGTCTTCCCCTCCCGCCCCCGCCCTTGGCATTTGTCACCAAATACTGGACTGTCATCTCCAACGTAAATGTTTGTAACACATCTTACCATATTAAACCCAAGGGCTTGTGTCCTAAAACTGAAGACTACAAATAGGGCTTACACCTAACCTGCATAGTAGGGGTTCTGAAGGTGGTCACAAGACAACGCTAACACCTGGAACAAGCTGGTTCGTGTTGTTCATGCTCACTTCTCCCAAAGTGCATGAGGCCTAGACTCCCAACCATACTCAATAGTAAATTGCTAGCTCGTATCAAGTTTCCTGAGCCTTTGTGGGGCCATTCAGTTTCGGTTCCTACTTGTCACCATGCACTTCCCTTTTCTTTTGTGGACCCTGGGGATTTCCCTATCTTAGCTCTGAACATGGCTACATTTTATAGGGATTGTTAGAGAACATTGTCCTTTCTCTGTTTGAAAAAGTAGAGAGGTTTTCCAAGTTATTAAAGTCTAACCACATTGATAGCATGTCCATTTAAATATTTTAGTCCAATACAGTATCTCCTGTTTATTTGACACACTGACTAATGAATCTCAGAACCTCTGTCTTAGTCATGTCTTAGAAAAAATACTTAATTCTTGAGAGGGTTTTTAAAATATTTTTCAAAGTAGAACTACTTTCATATTCTTTTACTTACAAGAATAATACCTGGACATTGAAAACAAGCACATTGGGGGGAAGGGACAGGAAAAGAAAAGCATAGTTCAGGTAAGTCCAAAGAAGAAAAATGGAAGATAGTAGGAACCACTACTAATATTTTGCTGAACATGCGTCAATATATGCATATAAGTAATGGTTGTATAGACTTTTACAAACTAGGAACACGATGCATGCTATTTTCTAACTATAGACTTTTTCACTCATTGAAGCAATTGTTGGTCATTTCAATAAATTGACCTACAATCTCATTTCTAATGGCATGCACAGTATTCTAGTGAGTTAAGTATCATTTTTTTCCTTAACCAGTTCCTTACTGATGGAGATCAATGTGATGGTCAATTTTATGTGGCAACTTGCCTAGACTACCGTTTCGTTATTCAATTATACATAAACCTAGGTATTGTGAAGGTATTTTGTAAATGTGATTAAGTCCCACAATTGAGAAAGCGATAATAGATGACCAGGGTGGGCCTGGTTCAATCAGTTGAAAATCCTTAAGAGCAGAGCTGAAAATCACCACAAAGAAAACCATTCCACCTGTTGAAAGTATGATCAGTTTATGGCTGAGGGATCCTGATGGCCTGTCCTAGGGATTTCAACATGCCAAACCAGCCCCATAATCTAGCAAGCCAGTTTCTTGCTATAAATATATTATCTCCTAATGATTTCGTTTCTTTGGTTGAACCTTTACTAAAAAAGATTTTTGTTCTGATATTGGCTCTAGAGGAACAGATTGTTAAGGATGTTTTTTGAATTGATTGTGTTTTCTGGAATTGGTTCTCTTATCACCAGATTGAAAGGCACTGATGACTCCCATGGAAAATAGGACATTGGTAGTCATGGGTATGATGTAGCAAAAACATACAGAGTAACACATTTGATACTCCTAGTGAAATAACCCTAGAAGGCAAGGTTCTGGATTACCATGAGTTGTTATGTTAGAACATATTGGTCAAACTAAGGAGTATAATGGGAGTTTCTCGTTGATTCTAACTGCTGGAGAAGTGGGAAAGAAAAAGATGAGTTCATGGCCTCAAATTCCACCTCAACATAATGACCAGAAAGCTTCAAGCCATTATGCATCAGACCTTTTTTTTTTTTTTAAAGATTTTATTGGGGACTTCGGGTAAAATGGCGCAATAGACAGACGCTGTGCTAACTGCCTCCCAGGATCACACCAAAATTACAAGCAAATTATACAGCATTCAACCCTGGAGGTCCCTGGAACACTGGAGGAACAGAACCACTAAACGAAGAACTTAAAGAGGAGGCCGCGTCGGGTCTGGTAGGACGGGTGGAGACGAGAGACGGCAAACCCCATGAGGGAGGTCCCAGCTGTGGAGAGGCTTCTCCGGTTGGGGGAGAGACCCTCCGGCTGCACACCAAGCTCACCAGCCCAGAGCTCCTTTGCCAGGAAGAGAAGTTCTAAGATAGCTGGCAGTAAATTAGTAAGGACACTCTTTGCTCAGCTCGGTGAGGCTAAGAGCAGCTGGAGAATCAGTGGGGCCGGTGCCCGAGCTTGCTCGCCGGTGAGCACTTACCTGGTTCCTGGTGGAGGGAGTGGCTGTGTGAGCCGGGAGCCTGCGGGGACGGACTGAAATGAGCACCTTTGGTGCAAAGGCTGGAGGCTTTTGGACTGTTCCCGTGGTGCGGAGCCTGCACGCGAGTGGTGTAGGGAGGGCGCCATTTTGTCAGGCTTGGGCCCTCCCACGAAGGATCAGGTACGAGACCTAATTGGTCTGGTGGAATTGGCGCAGAAGTGCGTGTGTGCGTGCGCGTGGGCGCCTGAGGCCTTGGATCCCCACCCTCTGCCCGGCTTATACTGCGTTGCCAGGGAAACGCAGGGCAGGTGCCCTCCAGCTCCAACAGGCTGCTCACTGAGACCCGGGAGTGCGCAAGCCGCCTGGGATCCCCACCCTCCGCTCAGCTTGTGCTGCGTTGCCAGGGAAACGCCTAGTGGGAGTGATCTGGCTCCAACAGGCTGCTCACTGAGACCCGGGAGTGCGCAAGCCGTCTTAAGTCCCCACTCTCCGCACTCCGCTTTCAGAGTTCCCAGGCTGGTGATTGGTTGTCGGGCTACTCGGCCTGATCTGCAAGCGACTGATTGGGACAGGCTGAGACTGGGAGTTTTCCTGGGAGTGTTGGGCCGTGAGTTGTGTGCCTGCGTGATCCAGCCAGGGCTCTCCTGGTGATCTATCTAATACATCAAAGCAATCCCAGAGCGACAGCCAGAATGGGGAAACAAAGAAACATGTCACAAGTAAAAGATCAGAAGAAACCTCCAGAAATGGAACCAAATGAAACAGAGAGATCCAACCTTTCAGAGACAGAGTTTAGAACACTGATGATAAGAATGTTTAAGGAACTTAGCGAGGACATAAAGAAGAATAGGGAAACCATAGAAAACAACCTGTTAGAACTAAAGAATACAATAACTGAAATGAAGAACACACTCGAAGGAATCACCAGTAGAGTTGATGAAGCAGAGGAGTGGATCAGCGATTTGGAAGATAAAATAGCAGAACTCACCCAGTTGACACAGCAAAAAGACCAAAGAATAAAAAACAATGAAAAGAGTTTAAGAACCCCATGGGACAAGGTGAAGCGCAACCACCTTTGAATCATAGGGATACCAGAAGGAGAAGAGAAGAAGCAAGGGGCTGAAAATGTATTTGAAAAAATAATGACTGAAAACTTCCCTACCCTGGTGAAGAAAATCAACATTCATGCCCAGGAAGTGCAGAGGGGGGCCGGCCGAGTGGCACGGTGGTTAAGCGCTGGCCTTGGAAGCCAGCGACCCCAGTTCGGTCCCACATATGGGGGCCAGTGACACTGCCCTCAAAAAAAAAAAAAAACATGAATCAAAGTCTTTGGGCCGGCTGAGTGGCGCGGTGGTTAAGCGCTAGCCTGGGAAGCCAGCGGCCCCGGTTCGATCCCACATATGAGGGCCAGTGACATTGCCCTCAAAAAAAAAAAATATTGCTAGAACCAGGAAGTGCAGAGGGTTCCAAACAAGCTGAACCCAAACAGGTCCACACCAAGACACATCATAGTTAAAATGGCAAAGGTTAAAGACAGAGACAGAATCCTAGAGGCTGCAAGAGAAAGATAGCAGGTTACATACAAAGGAACTCCTGTTAGACTAACAGCTGACTTGTCTACAGAAACTCTGCAGGCCAGAAGGGAGTGGCAGGAGATATTCAAAATGACACAAAATAACGGCCTACAACCAAGATTGCTCTACCCAGCACGGCTATCACTTAAAATTGAAGGAGAAATAAAGAGCTTCTCAGAAAAGAATAAGCTTAAGGAATTCATTACCACCAAGCCAGCATTGCAAGAAATGTTAAAAGGGCTTTTTTAAACAAAAGAAAGGGGTAAACAAGCTAACCCAGAGAGACAATTTAAGAAGATTGAAGTCGTATCAAGCAGATAGAAAGGAAAAACTGATGGTTGCTGGCTGGGAGGGAGTGGGGAAGAGGGAGAGGGGGAAGGTTTTGGACAGTGTATATGGGACTACAATGTTGCTGCAGGGATATGGGGGCAGTTCTGGGAATGTAATCGATAATGTTGTGAAGAGACTATTATGTTGCGAGAAATAAGTCAGTCGGAGAAGGACAGGTACCATGTGATCTCACTTGTGTGTGGAGTCTGAAGAGCTGAGTGAACGATCAAAGTAAACAGACTCGTAGATGTAGAGGAAAAACTGAGGGTTGCTAGTTGGGAGGGGGGTAGGGATGGAGGGGAATGGGAAGGGATTAGACAGCATAAATAGACAACTACAATATTGCCACAGGGATATGAAACACAGTTCGGGGAATATAATAATGTTGTAAAAATTTTGTGGCTTGTCAGATAGTCACATGTCTTGTTAGGGAAACCACTTCATGGATGGAGTAGAGGCTTGATCACTGCACTGTACACCTGAAGCTGATGTTATATAGTATTGTATAACAACTGCAACTGAATATGTGGATGGTCACGGGATGTGGAGTATACTGTGGAGGGGAGTCAGGGGAGTTGTGATGGATATGTATGATATGGGGGGGAATGGTGTGGCGAACTGGGGGAGGGGGGTTTTCACTTTGGGGAGTAAAGAGTATAACTGTTGCATTGTGTTGTACACCTGAAACTAATAAAAAAAAAAAGAAAAAATATCCAATAACATAAACAAGAAGATTAATAATTTCAAAAAAAAAAGTTTTTATTGGGGAATTGGGGGAGGGGAACAGCGTTGGGGAATTAGGGGAAGGGGAACAGACAAGCTGCTGTCTTTTTGTTCTTCAGTCTAATTGCAGAGGACGTTGTCTTCCCGGATGAGGCAGGTCAGTCGCTGGCCTCTGGATGGTCACTCATCACGGCTATTGGCAGCTCACACTGGCTGCCAGCCGCTCACACTGGCTGCAGGCCACTCACTGTAGCCTATGGCAGCCCATTGCAGCAGGGGCTGCAGCCTACACCATTGCCGGGGCTCGCACAGCCCAGTTCCAGGTGGATCTGTTGTTAGCTGTAGAGGGCAGTGTCACTGGCCCTCATATGTGGGATCCAAACCGGGGCCGCTGACATCCCCAAACCAGCTCTTAACCAGTGTGCCACTCTGCTGGCCCTATGCATCAGACCTTGATCTTTCCTTGTTGATCTTGGTGTCCCTAGTAAGTAACGAGATGGGAATTCTACTAAATTGTTTTATGATCAAAGTTCTAGGTCAAGCGAACAGAGGCCTGTCTAACTTGCATCACCAAAAACAGAGTCACAGCCCCTAACTCAATTCTAAGATGTGGCCAGTTTACAAAACCTGAATCCCAGGTACTCTTCAGGGTGGTACCTTCCATACTGCATAAATGCATATTTTTAATCTTTTTCTCCAGAGTTCCCCAAAAGGACCTATGTTATGTATCAATATGACTGTATTGAGAGGGAACTAATTAGACCTTTTTTGCAATGATTGGATCCTTGGTTTCTGGTTTGGGGGAGGGCCTGAGGAAGCAGGGTTCACACTAGATTGGATGCTGTCAGAAAGCAGGAACAATTATAATATCAAGTGTCGCAATAAATTTAACTTAGGGGAGGACAGATTAGAGTAAGGATACAGCTCTAAATAGTAAAGAAGTAGCAGTCACTCATTCAGCCAAGAGTGGGGTGTTTGGCATTTTGTGAGTGGTACAGTATCTGTTTTTGTCTGTTTTTTTATGAAATGGCGTGTTTTGTCTCATTTTACCATGATCTCAGAGAAACCTCATTTGAGGATGGTATTCTGTGATTCTTTTATGTCCCACGGGAGAATAACATGGCCTATCTGTGAGTTTCACACCCATTTCCAGATGTCAGGGATTGTTTTGCTTTTAGTTTTCAATCCATTCAATTCAACATTATACGGCAATCATTTGGAAGGTGTTAGGTTTTCAGATTCTGATATTAGAAAATGTCTAGCTTATATTGAGTTTAGAAAAAAATTGATACAGAACATGAGACTTCATTTTAAAAAACATATTGACAAGTATATGAGGTCTGACAAGTTCGTGAACTTGTTGCAACAATATTGCTAACCTTTTTTTATATCAGAAGGATTATTCATTGTTAGTTTGTATCAACTGGACAGTTAACCAAGATTACTATTTGAAAGTGCTGAAAAGGCTGTGTGAAAAACGTTGGACGACCAGAACTTTTCACCAACAATTCATGGCTCTTGAATCATGACAATGCACCAGTTCACACGGCACTGGCTGTGACGGTTTTTACCCAGTCAACAAATAACTATTAGAACACCCTCCCTACTCACCTGATCTGGCCCCCAATGACTTCTTTACTTGAAGATAAGGAAATAACGAAAAGGAAGACATTTTGATGACATTCAGGACACCAAGGGTACTATGATGACAGCTCTGATGGCCATTGCAGAAAAAGAGCTCCAAAATGCTTTGGTAGGTGGACTAGGCACTGGCATTGGTGAATAGCTTCCCAAGGTGAGTACATAAAGATAGCCACAGTGATATTCACCAGTGACGTATGTAGCACTTTTTCTAGGATGAGGTCGCGAACTTAACTGTTCGAACTTAATTGTATGAATGTTTATGGGGAGAACAAAAATCTGGTTATGTTCAAGGGGAAGGATTCTAGGTGTCTTTTTTTCCTTAAAATTTGCTTTATGCTATATCAATTGGTAATGTGTTTATTTTTAAGTGCTAAGTATCAAATATATTTTAACCAGGAGGTGACTGGTTTGCTCAGTTGGTTAAAGCATGGTTCTGATAATACCAAGGGTGTTGGTTCAATCCCCGCATGGGCCACTGTGAGCTGTGCCCTCCCTAAAAGAGTTAACTATGCCATTGTAACATGAAAGCACTGTGTAACCAATTACCATGGCTGTTCCTCAATAAAATTTAAAAAATAAAGATATTTTAACCAGAAAATATGAAGGAAAAAAATACTAAAACATGCTATCTCACCTACAGAATCTTCCTCAGATATCTGGCATTGAATCTCATAAGCTTTGAGAGTCAGAATGACTCCTACGCCAAGTTCTTCAGCCATTATGCTTGCTTTGAGATAATAGACAAAATTCTTAACTTCTCTGAAACGTGGTGTTTTCATCTGGATAATAACTGCAATGAAAAGCTTAAATGAGGGCAGAGCTCTTTTCCACGAGGACAAGCTTCCAGTTTGGCCCTCTTCAGTTGTTCTTCCGACCAAACCAATGGTGCCGCAGGATCCCGAGTATGGGCTGGTACCTTCTTCACTCTTCATCAAATCATTCTACGTTGCCCATTTTATAGCAGTTTTAGCCTCATATTATACTACTCATTATCCTTTCAATCATCTAGGGTCCCCTTCATAGTCATTCTCCATTAACTCCTTGAAGATTGTGTCTTCTCATTTGTTCCCCTACTAACAATACTCCTATCATAACTGGAGGCAGGTCGACTTCCGGAAGTCATGTCGTTGGAATACTTTTGCTGGAGGACTCAGCGGACGGTGGAGCCGACTCTCAGTGTAGGAATCCACATCCCCGCCTATGAAGTAGGGACTGCCGGATTCTCTCCGTTCTGGCAATAAGGGAAGTGTAGACAAGGAGCTTCCTGCAGTCTCAACACTTCTTCCTGGAGATTGAGACTATACCTAAAGGTTTTCCCCTGGGCCTTCGGGGAGTGTAGTCCAGACTCCCTGTTGTAGTCGCGGGCACTTCCGCTCAGGAAGGCAGATCTGGTGTATTCTGGGAAGTGTAGTCCAGGAGCTCCGTGGACTCGGAGGCACTTCCGCTCCGCGGGTGTGAGGTTGCCATAGCATTTTCCGTGGGAGTGGTGCGTCGTTTCCACGTCTCGCGCTCCTTCCGAACTTCCTGGATGTATCCCGGCGGCCGAATAAGGGAAACAGAAGCCTTGCGGAGGACGCAGGTATCCAGGGGCGAGGTCGGCAGTGCCTCTGTGTTTGGGGCGGTTCTCGCGTCCTCGGGTGGGACGGGCTCGGGTCGCGTATCGCGGAGTTTCCGGGGCTCTCAGCTCGTGGGGAGTTTATCTCCCTGTGCCTGCCTTTACTCTTCTTGAAAATGAAGATTTAAGACCTCCCGAATGGAATTGTTTAGGGAATTGAAAGAGGCGGTATAAATCTAAATCTTAAACTAGTTCTTGGCACATGATGAACGGTGATTTCGCTCATAATTTCCCGGGAAGCTGTCAGGTCCTCAAGGTAGGGTCAGAGGTCCCCAGCTGCAGTGACCCTGGCTCTTCTCTGTGATCTCCGCGTTCCGCTGGGTAATCCCGAACCCCTTCTGAACGCTTTTTTTTTTTTTTTTTGAAAGGTGAGGGTTGCTTCCAGATGGCACGAAGGGAGATAGGCTTTAATTTTTCCGAAGGACGACACCACGATCATGGAATTTCATAGCAATTTTTCTTTCCCCAGCTTGACTTCTCAAAAAGGATTGAACCGAGGTAGAGGGAGTGACTCCTTGGCTACTGACAGCAAAGTTCCACGTGAGTGGGACTTGGCGTTTTCCTTTTTCAACAGTTTACATAAATCGGAGAATGTGTGGAATGTGTAATCGGGCATGGGTACTGGTGATAATCTTAACTGCTAACTTCGATGATGAGGGCTTTATACAAATAAATACATTATGCCACACCGCGGCTCTGTGAGGAAATACTACTTTTTTCCTATTCTATAAATTGAGATCGCATTTTTTTCTTACTCTATAAATTGAGATCGCATTGAGGGAGCATTAGTTATTTGCCCATAGTCACCCACCACGTAAGAGGCTGACCTGGGGTTGGAATTTAAGCAGTCTGAGTCCAGAGTTTGAGTTCATAATCTCATGGATATATTCTCCTTATGCCGTAGGAACTATCTGGAATCAAGCCCAAGAGTTAGGAATTGGTTGTGGGGGACCTTAAAAGCAATACTAATGGGCTTGGACTGATCTATGATTTTTTTAAATTATAGAAACTGTTTAAAATCATGTCAACTGTTTTGTTTCACTTATTACAAAAAAAGTATTTCTTATAGAACCATAGCACTGTGGCACTTTCAGAAGTTACAGAAATATGAAAGGAAAAAAAATGTAGCATTGGCCCAGTGGCTCAGTTGGTTAAGGACTTGCTGAAGAGTGCATGCTCTGAGCAGCATGGCTCAGCTGTTTTAACAAGATCACCTGTGTGATGGTGGGCTATGCCCACCCTCAACTATGACTGAACTCGACACCTTGAACGGCCTCTCACAGCTGCTTTTGGCAGCTCACGCTGGCTGCCGGCCAATCACTGTAGCTTATGGCGTCCACTGCAGCAGGGGCTGCAGCCACGCCCTCCCCTGCGACTCACTGCAGCCCAGCTCTAGGTCGAGTTGCCGTTAACCTCGAGCTGCCGTTCACCATCTTAGCTGCAGAGGGCAGTGTAATTGGACCTCATATGTGGGAACTGAACCGGGCCCTGCCTCTCAGAGCTGGCGTCCCAAGTCAGCTCCCAACCAACACGCCACACGGCAGGCCCCATACTCTTCTTAATGTTCTTTAATGTGGAATAATTGCACAGCCTTTGTCTTTTTTGTTCTTGATGTTGAGGAGTATAGAGGTGAGTTATTTTGGGCTTTATCTGATATATTCCGTGTTTAGGTTCAGATCATGCGTTGTTGGCAGGGATTCCACAGAAGTGCTGAGGTGTCCTTGTCACATTGCAACATAACAGGAGCCGGAGGATGTCGGTTTGTCCCTATGTGGGTGAACTCAACTTTGTTCATTAGCTAAGGTGATGTCTGTCAGATTTCTGTATTGTGAAGTTACTATTTTTTTCCCCAAAGTTAATAAAGTGTTTCTGGGGAGATATGTTTATTAGTGGGCATTCTACTATAAAGATGAGCTTCACTTTTCCCCCCACTTATTCATTCATTCAAATATAAATACTATATCAATATGGACTCAGAATCCATAAATTAGTTACTAATTTAAATGATGTGGAAATTAACAAACATTTATTTTTACCAACTTGAGGTATTTTGTACAGATCATAGAATTCACCCATTTCAGGTGTTCAGATCAATGATTTGTAACTTTGTTGAGTGATGCAGCCATTGCCATAATTTATTTAGAACATTTTCATTTGCCCAGTTGTATTCCTCATGACATTTGCATTTAACCCCCATTCGCCTCCCAGATACCCAGGCAACCGTTAACATACTTTCTGTCTCCATAGATTTGCTTATTCTGGGTAATTCAGTACATAGAATCCTGCAACATGTCGTCTTTTGACTGGCTTTTTGCACTTTCCATAATATTGACAAGGTTCATCCACGCTGGAGGATAGTCAGCACTTCATTCCTTTTAATTGGCAAATAGTATTCCATGGTATGATTATGCCACAATTTGTTTATTCATTCGCACATAGGTCAACATTTCGGTTGTTCCCAGTTTTAGGTTATTATGAATGATGCTCCTGTAAGCATGCACGTGCTAGTTCACAATAATTGTGTGGGTAAGCAGCATCCAGGCCACCGTTTCCTGTCTTTTTTTCTGCCTTCACAGGCACTGCCACGTACTGTTCTGCCTTGCTGCAATCTGTATCACTCAGGACTCCACACAGTCCCAGAAGTAGAAGGAAGAATGACCACGTACCAGGTGAGTAGGGCTTGCCTTTCTCGCTTTGAAATTGCACATCGTTACTCAGTTGTCACACACTTTCCATGGGACAACTCAAACAGAACAATAGGAATTTGAGGACCTCTTGTGCTCCCAGATCTTACTTTGCATTTGTTTTTAGTTTTTGTTTATTTATTTATTTATTTATTTTATTTTTTTAAAAAGATTTTATTGGGGAAGGGGAACAGTGTTGGGGAATTGAGGAAGGGGAACAGCCAAGTTGCTGTCCTTCAGTCCTAGTTGTGTGCGGGACAGCTAACTCAGCTCCAAGTCCAATCACCATCCGGCCACCTGTTGGCAGCTCGCGGCCGCTCAGTTCAAGGTGCCATGTTCAATCTTAGCTGTGGGTGGGTGTAGCCCACCATCCCATGCGGGAGTTGAACTGGCAACCTTGTTGTTAGGAGCACTTGCTCTCACCAGCTTGGCAGCTCGGTGGCAGCTCAGCTCCGGTGCAGTTCACTGGCCCATGTGGGAATCGAACTGGCAACCCTGTTGCTCAGAGCTCACACTGTTAACCAACTGAGCCGCTCAGCTGGCCCCTTTGTTTTATTTTTTTATTATTTATTTTATGGAGTGGAAAAATTCTTAGAAATGAACAATTCTCCCATTTTTCTACTTCCCTACTGACAATCAAGTGGTTTTTACTTTCTCATACTCTTTTCCTCATATACATTCATAACTGTATCTGTATTCATGATATACAAATCTAATTTTAAATTGTGGCTTTTCCCCTGTGATATAATGTTTATTTTTAAGATTACATCACATTCCCATTGAATTGATGTACCTTTTAATTTTATTTTTTTTTAAAGATTTATTGGGGAATTGGGGGAGGGAAACAGCGTTGGGGAATCAGGAATCGGGGAAGGGGAACAGACAAGTTGCTGTCTTTTTGTTCTTCAGTCTAGTTGCGGAGGACGTTGCTTCACTGGCCCATGTTAGTATCTTCATTGCGCTCTTCTCGGGTGAGGCAGATCGACTGGACGGCGGCTCATAGTGGCTCTTGGCAGCTCACACTGGCTCCAGCCACTCAAGCTGGCTGCCAGCCACTCCCTGTAGCCTATGGCAGCCCACTGCAGCAGGAGCTGCAGCTATGCCGTCCTGGGGACTCACAGCAGCCCAGCTCCAGGTGGAACTGTTGTTCACCATCATAGCTGTAGAGGGCAGTGTCACTGGCCCTCATATGTGGGTTCCGAACCGGGGCCACTGGCGTCCCAAGCCAGCTCTTAACCAATGCACCACTCGGCCGGCCCCAAGCCAGCTCTTAACCAATGCGTCACTCTGCCAGCCCCTAAATAAAATATTCTTAATTTAGAACAGGTAAATATAGATCTTCAGTTTCCTGGAATAACAGAAATGAACTAGGTGTTAATAATCATAAGAAATAAGAATAATAGCAAATGTTTATTAGTCATTTAGTCTGTGCCACACACTGTCCCAAATGCTATAGATATACCCTTGCTTAATCCTTGAAAGAATTCTGTCATATAAGGACCATTATATGGAGAGGAAACTTGGGCACATAGGCACACTTGTCCCAGGTCACACAGCTAGTAAGGGAGAGATCTTTGGGATGCACGCTGAAGCCTGCTAGCTCCAGAGCATGACACTGATGCTGCAATTAAGAGATGTGGCGTGTGACTTGAGGTTACACAGGATGACCTACACAGCTGTGCCCCACAGTTTACCGAAAGCTTGTTCATTTGGCAGATCATAAAGAAAAGTGATAATATCTAGGATTCATGTGTGTGAGTGGAAGAAGGTGGGTGTTATCAAATATGTTTGGACTAAATTACTAAATGCTTCTGGGGGCATTTGGTAGTAATCACTGAAACGTAAAATATGTAGCCCAGGATCATCTTTAGGGTTCCTGGGACTTCTTGTAAGTAGACTCAATGAGGTCACAAAATAAAAGCGGAGGACTGTTGTCATGGCCACACTTTTGATGAGGCTGAGGAAAGGTGTGGCATTGGCAGGATAGATGGAGAAGGGCTGGGAGGTCTACAGGTTGACGTAAGGCCCTCACACTCTGGCACCACTTTCACCCGTCCTCTCCACCTTCTCCACTCTGCCCCTTTCCAAGTGGCCATTGATTGTGAGATTGAGATTATGTGTGTGGTGTTGCAGGAAGTGTTGACGTTCAAGGATGTGTCTGTGGTCTTCACGGAGGAGGAGCTGGGGCTGCTGGACTCCACCCAGAGGAAGCTGTACCAGGATGTGATGCTGGAGAACTTCAGGAACCTGCTGTCAGTGGGTGAGGACAGGCACCCTCTCTAGCTGAATGTCAGCTCCTTGGTCTGGCTTTGTGTCCTCAGGTGTTCTGGAGTCTTGAAATGGTCGCCTGCATTCATGGACCTGATTTGTACCAACAGTTTCTAATAAATTAGGTAGAAAATACCAGTTTCTTAGGAAGAACAGAATGCATTGCAGCAAAAACTGTGGCCAACAGTGGGAGGAGATTTAATGAAAATAGACATTGGATAGAAATAGGTGTTCGTAATACATTTTCACACATATCTGTCTGAGTCTTGAGATATCGGTATTTCTTCAAATAGATGATGCTTTTTTAAAACGTTTGAAAAATACTGAATCTAAGTTTCCAGTAAATTGTACCATTAGTGTTTTCATTTTAAATATATGACAGTGTGATCCGAGGACATCATCCTTTCCAATGTGACATGTTTCACTTAGAAAAAGAAAAGGCTTTGGATGATAACAGTAACCCAAAGGGAGGGGAAATCAAGTAAGAACCAAGGTGCTGGGAGTGTGTGTAGATGTTTTCCCCATGCGTTTTACTGCTCTCCACCCCTTTCACGGACATCTGGTCCAAATCACCAATTCTCTTTCTTGAATTATTTTATCTGCCTTCGTGCTGGTTGCCTGCTTCCCCTCTTCCCCTCTTTTGGACTGTTGTCCACGTATCATCCAAAAGAAGCCTTAGGGGTTTGCCATTCTTGCTCAAACCCCTTTATGGCTTCTTATTTTTCTTTTTTCTTTTTTCTTTTTCTTTTTTTTTTTAGCTGAGCCATCCTGCCACCTGTTGGCAGCTTAGCAGCAACTCAGCTCAGGCTTTATTTTTCTTAAAACTTCTTATAGTGTCTTCTAGCATCCTCCATGGTCTGCTCTGTACCCCACTCCCTCTCTGAACACATCTCTGATCCTCTGTCTCTTGCTCCATCTATTCCACCCTCATTTTCCTCCCTGCTGACTCCCAGACCTGGCAGGGAGGCTTTCTTGCCTGTGGCTGCCATAGCAAATTCCCACAACATCACGGCCTAAAACAGCACGCTTTTATCTTACAGTTCTGTAGGTCGGATGTGTGGGCTGGTTCTTCAAGATGTCAGCACAGTTGCATTCCTTTTGTTCTTCAGTCTAGTTGTGGAGGACGTTGCTTCACTGGCCTATGTTGGTATTATCATTGTGCTCTTTCCGGGTCAGGGAGTTGCTCACTGGCCATTGGATGGCTGCTCATGGCAGCTCATGAAAGCTCACGCAAGCTGCCGGCCAGCCCCACTGCAGCCTCACCCACCATGGCCAGCAACTCACGGCATACCAGCTTCAGGTCGATTAATGTTCACCATCTTAACTGTAGAGGGCGCAGTGTCATTGGCCCATTTGTGATCCGAACCAGGGCCCTGCTGCTCAGAGCTGGCATCCCAAGCCAACTCCTAACCAACATGCCACTCGGCCGGCGCCCCCCTTCCATTTTGAAGAACACTTTCAGTTGCATTGAGCCCACCCGGATAATAGACGATCATCAGCTGGTATCAACCTTAATTCCCTTTTGCCAGGTAACTGGATGTATTCTAGGCTCCAAAAATTAGGACGTGATTCTCTGGGGAACACTTTATTCTGCCTCCTACAGGTACTTCTGCCTCAGAGCCCTTTCTTGCTTTCTCTCTGCCACACATACTCTCATCTAAAATTCTGTTGCTCCGTATTTCATTCAGGTCTCTGCTCAGTTTTAATTTCATGAGAAAGACCTCTGATCACCCAGTGTAAAATACCATCCTTTGTCTGCTTCCCTTGTTCTGCCTTTTATTGTGTCTGATGTATTTTGATTTATTTGCATATCATCTCTTTCTTCACATTGGAGTATAATCCCCATGAGTGAGGCATTTTGTCTGTGTTATTGCTCTATCCTCAGTGCTTAGAATAGTCTGGTATGTGGCAGGTGTCTGTAAATATTTGTTAACCTAGCGAATGTGTTAATGGATGGGGACCTCTGTGTCCATGGGTGATGGAGATGGCTCTAGGTCATGAGCCAACCAGAGTGAATGAAGGAAAGATGTTGCAGATCATTTGTTGTCTTCTGATGAATGCCTATCCAGTTACTTTCTATTTCAATTGCTCTCTTGGGTGCCGTTGACATGAATGCATGTTTGTGTGTGTGCACTTGAACCACATTCCAGGGATACTTGTAAGCATTGTGGTTGTGACCAGACTCAGTAATACATGTTCCCTGTGGCTTTCCTGGAGCCTTCCATGGGGGTGCATATTCATTTCTGGGACGAATACTTTGGAACAAGGATTCTGATGTCTAATTCTCAGATAGTTCCCCCACACAAGGATAAAAGATCTGTTTCCTACAGTGTCAGATAGTCACTACGTTGGAAGCCGCCTTTTCCATCTGCATCCCATTCACCTCTTTCAAAGCCCATCCATGTCACTGTCCCCAGGTTTCTCCTTCCTGTCCTTGAGAGGGAAGATTTAAGATGATTGAGAGTGACATGAGACACACACCTGAATGTTGCCTGTATCTCTGGTTCAAAAATCTATTGTACCTTTGTTTGCTACAAATATAGCCATTTAACAAATGTTAAAGAATATAGATTTTATAAAATTTTCCCTTGATATTTAAAAAGACTTAGTGTTTTCTTTTTTTTTTTTTGAGGACAGTGTCACTGGCCCTCATATGTGAGACCGAACCAGGGCCACTGGCTTCCCAAGCCAGCGCTTAACCACCGCGCCATTCGGCCAGCCCCGGCTTAGTGTTTTCTTAATTAGTGAACATTATAACCTGCAAAGAATCAGGAAACCTCTTGTTCATAATTGGCACATCCTCAGTGAGACTCTCTGTCTCCATCACACAACTATTTTTTTAAAGATTTTATTGGGCAATTGCGGGAGGGAACAGCATTGTGGAATTTGGGAAGGGGAACAGACAAGTTGCTGTCCTTTTGTTCTTCAGTCTAGTTGTGGAGGAAGTTGCTTCACTGGCCCATATTGTTATTATCATTGCACTCTTCCTAGGTGAGGCAGTCGGTCGCTGGCCATTGGACGGCAGCTCACAGTAGCTTACAGCAGCCCAGTGCAGCCTACGCCATTGCTGGTGACTCATGGCAGCCCAGCTCTAGGTTGAGCTGTTGTTTACCATCTTAGCTGTAGAGGGTGCAGCATTACTGGCCCATATGGGGTCCAAACCGGTGGCCCTGCTGCTCAGAGCTGGCGTCCCAAGCCAACTCTTAACCAGCGTGCCTCTTAGCCAGCCCCAGAACTACTTTTTTTTTTTTTTTAGCTCAGCCATCCTGCCACCTGTTGGCAGCTCAGCTTGAACTGGGCATCGAACTGCTGTTGCTCAGAGCTTAGCTCGCACCCTTGAGTGAGCTCTTAACCAACCGAGCCACTTGGCCGGCCCCACAACTATTTTTTTTAATAGTCCTTTTTTTTTTTTAAGGTATTATTATTATTATTATTATTATTATTATTATTATTGGGGAACAGCGTATTTTTCCAGGACCCATCAGCTCCAAGTCAAGAAGTTGTTTCAGGGCTGGCCAAGTGGCACATTGGTTAGGAGCTGGTTTTGGGATGCCAGCGGCCCTGGTTCAGATCCCACATATGAGGGCCAGTGACACTGCCCCCTACAGCTAACAACAGCTCCACCTGGAGCTGGGCTGTGCGAGCCCTGGCGATGGTGTAGGCTGCACCCCCTGCTGCAGTGGGCTGCCATGGGCTACAGTGAGTAGCCGGCAGCCAGCGTGAGCGGCTGGCAGCCAGCGTGAGCTGCCAATAGCCGCAGTGAGCGACATCCAGAGACCAGCGACCGATCTGCCTCATCCGGGAAGAGCGCAGTGAAGATGCCAACATGGGTCAGTGAAGCAATGTCCTCCGCAACTAGACTGAAGAACAAAAAAAGACAGCAACTTGTCTGTTCCCCTTCCCTGATTCCCCAATGCTGTTCCCCTCCCCCAATTCCCAATAAAATCTTTCAAAAAAAAAAAAAGTTGTTTCAATCTAGTTGTAGAGGACACAGCTCTGTGGCCCACGTGGGGATTGAACAGCAGCCTTGGTGTTATGAGCACCAACTCAGCTAACCAGCTGTCCCCCACACAACTGTTTTTAAGGGTCAATTTGTTAAATATAACCAGAAACTACATTACTCACCAAGAAGTATGTACGCTCTGAGTAACATTTTTCCAGGCTTCCTCTCTTGGAACTTACCTTTCCATTTGAATAATTTATTTAAGGACTGGGTAACTTTTAGAGCCAAAGTTCTCACTTCTTTTTAAATCATGAACCACACATCTTTCATTGTAACTACAACAAACATTTCACGTGTTGTGGAAGTATACATATGGCTTTTGTATGCATTTCATGGAATGACCCCTTTCCTATTGGAGATGATGCTCTGATAGTTCCTATCCTGGTTCTTTTTCTGAACGCTTATTACAAGCTTTTCACAGCTCACTAGAGGGCTGGAGTTTTCAATTTGAGAAACTATTAAGATAGGCTCTTTTATCTACAGCCAAAGATTTTCCACATTCTCTTTTCAGAGAAACAGTCCAGAAGCTTCAGAAGGAACCAATGATAGGCCCCCTTCCTTCATTTGCACTCCAAGGAATTTTTGTCACCTTTGGTTTTCTCATTAGCACCTTGCTTGGTGTACCCCTGTGTCTGGTGCAGTGTTTCAGCTTTCCAGCAAAACTGTAGTTTTCTGCCCCTTTTCTGTTTCAAATAACTTACCTGAAAAAGATGTACGACACCAAGTCCTTCTAGGGCTTGACTTAAACACGCACCAGAAAAGTCACACTGGGGTTTATTTATTCATTCAACGTGCATTGGTAGTCACCATGTGCCAGGCACAGTTCTGAGCCTTGGTTATAAAGCAGCAAACTGAGGGCCGGCCGAGTGGCTCATTGGTTAAGAATTGGCTTGGGAACGCGAGCTCTGAACAGCAGGGCTGCCAGTTCGGATCCCACATGAGGGCCAGTGACGCTGCGCCCTCTACAGCTAAGATGGTGAACAACAGCTTGACCTGAAGCTGGGCTGCTGGGAGTTGCCGGCAACGGCGTAGGCTGCAGTGGGGCTGCTGTGAGCTATCATGAGTGATTGGCAGCTAGCATGAGTGGCCGGCAGCTGGCGTGAGCTGCCATGAGCCACCATGAGCGGCCATCCAATGGCTGGCGACCAACTGCCTCAGCCGGGAAGAGCAACGATCACAGTACCAACATGGGCCAGTGAAGCGATGTCCTCCACAACTAGACTGAAGAACAAAAGGATAGCAACTTGTCTGTTCCGCTTCCCCAATTCCACAATAAAATCTTAAAAGAAAGAAAAAAACAACAAAGTGAAATGTGTTCAGTGTACAAGGTGTAAAATGCTTCCTTCTTCACTGCTGCATTTGGTGGGAAAGACATACATTAAACAACAAATGACTAATGTGTCACGTAGTAAAAAGTGCTACAGAACATCTGCAAGGAGCGTGGAAGTTGCCGGAGGTGAATTGAGTGAGGACAAGATAGATGATTTCACATTGGGTGGCAAAGAGGCCTTGTTGGTGAGCTGACATTGAGCAGAAACCTAAAAAGCCATCATGTGTCTGTCTGGGAAGAGTTTCTGGCAGGATCTAACTCCCATTCTAGGATTGGCTTTCCAAATTTACTCCATGACCTCATTTTTCCTTCTCCCAAGCTGTCTCCATTGTAAAAGATTACTTCCCACTTACTCTTTTTTTCTAGAAGTCTGAATTACTCTGAGATTTTAGAAGAATGTATGTTATCTGTTTACTTTATTTCCCTTTTATCTTCGTGAAGGAAACTTGCCAGTAAGAGCTAATGTTTCATTCTCTGCTTTACACTGTGTTTTAATTGGTATATGATTATATATTTGCTTCCAAACCTACAAGTCATTCTAGCCATTCTGGTCACCTTGACATTGAAGTAGCTTTCCAATAAAATGACCCAGGGCAGAGTTATATAAAAGTTATCTGTCGTATGTCCACTGGACCAATAGAGGAGGCAGCTTTTTATATTTATTTTTATTTTTTATTGTTTTTTTTGAGGGCAGTGTCACTGTCTCTCATATGTGGGACCAGAACCAGGGCCGCTGGCTTCCACATGCCAGCGCTTAACCACCACGCCACTCAGCCGGCCCAGGATGCAGCTTTTTATTGATTATTCCTACTAGGAAGGGAATTAATTTCTTTTTAATAAACATTTTTTCAGAAGTACTATTTTTAAAGAAAGACCTTTTTGGAGCAGTTTTAGGTTCACAGCCAAGTTGAGAGGAAGGTACAAAATACCCCATTTATCCCCTACCCCTACATACCCATAGCCTCTTACATTATCAACATCCTACACCAAATACGATTGGTGAACCTACATTGACATGTCATTATCACCCAGAGTCTATACATTAGGGATGACGCTTGGTATTGTACATTTTATGGATTTGGACAAATGTATAATGCCATGTTTCCATTCATTATAGTATCGTACAGAGTAGTTTCACTGTTTCAAAAATCCTCTGTGTTCCACCTGTTCATCCCTCATTCCCCTAACCCCTGGCAACCACTGAAATTTTTGTCTCCATACTTTTCCTTTTCCAGAATGTCTTATAGTTGGAATCATGCAGTATGTATCCTTTTCAGATTGGCTTCTTTCATTTTCCATTTAGTAATATGCATTTACCTTTCCTCCAGATCTTTTCATGGCTTGATTGATCATTTCTTTTTAGCACTGAACAATAATCCATTGTGTGGATGGACCACAGTTTATTTATCTGTTCATCTACCGAAGGACATCTTGGCTGCTCCCAAGTTTTGTCATTATAAGTAAAGCTGCTATAAACATCCATGTACAGGTTTTTGTGTGGACATAGGCTTTTCAACTCCTTCCAGTAAATATCAAGGAGCACAATAGCTGGATTGTATGGTAAAAGTATGTTTAGTTTTATAAGAAACCAAACTGTCTCCAAAGTGGCTGTACCATTTTGCATTCCAGCAATGAATGAGAAATCTTTGTCAGTGTCCTAGATTTTGACCATTCAAATAGGTGTACAGTGGTATCTCATTATTGTTTGAATTTTCCATTCCCTGGTGACGTAAGATGTGGAACATCTTTTCATATGCTTAATTGCCATCTGTATATCTTCTTAGGTGAAGTGTCTGTTAAGGTCTTCAGCCCATTTTTTAATCAGGTTCTTTGTTTTCTTATTGTTGAGTTTTAAGAGAAGCATTTCTTAAACTAATTGAAAAGTTTATTGAAAAAATAGTCACCAGATGTTTAGATAACTCTGTATAACTATAGAAACTTTAGAATACCAACAAGGGTAAATCTTTTTTTTTTTTTTTTTTTTTTTAGCTGAGCCATCCTGCCACTTGTTGGCAGTTCAACGGCAACTCAGCTCGGGCTGGCCTCGAACCACTGTTGCTTAGAGCTCAGCTTGCACTCTTAAGCGAGTTCTTAACCAACTGAGCCATTCGGCCGGCCCTAACAAGGGTAAATCTTTTAGAGAAAACATTTCTAAACTTAAATTATGAAAAGTGGTCAAAAGTTTGTAATAGTTCCCAGCTCATTTAATGTCTATCAACACAAAAAAAACAAGATTAGGTGTATATGTTTTGCTAAATTTCCAGCAGTACTTTGAATATATAAATGTAAGTACTTCAAGGTATTGGATATTAGAATATATTACATTACCCCAAAATTTGTAGTCTTGATTATGTTATTGCTTTTCCTTAAAGTTTTAGTTCATTCATATTTTATTTCTATATAACTTTTATTTCTACATAATTTATTAACTACATAATTTACTATTCAAGATTCTACACTGACTTTGAAATTCAATAGAAATGGCCATAGGTTAACAGTTTGAATCTTATTATCAATTTTTTTTTTTTTAGATGAGCCATCCTGCCACCTGTTGGCAGCTCAGAGGCAGCTCAGCTCAGGCTGGGCATCGAACTGCTGTTGCTCAGAGTTCAGCTCACACTCTTGAGCAAGCTCTTAACCAACTGAGTCACTCGGCTGGCCCTATTCTCAATTTTTTAAGTTAAGTATTTGACATCTAGCTTGCACCTCACATAGGAAACTTGGTGTGCACTAATGGGCTTCATTATGTTTAGTGGATAGAAGCCAACTGAACCACCTCTTGGTTCCCATAAGCATTCAAACCAGAGAACATGATATACAGTGGAAAAGACAAACTGAATATCCCCTGGATCCATTAAAGTCTCATTCTCTCTCCTAAATGTGAAATCTTAAAAACACCAAAGAAAACCTTCAGTTGTCCGCTTCTCTGAATTTTCTGTCTTTACAGGAGGAAAGATCCAAAATGAGATAGAGACTGTTCCAGAAGCAGAACCACATGACAAACTCTCCTGCTGGCAGATCTGTCAACAAATTGCAAATGACTTAATCAGGTGTCAAGACTCCATGATAAAGAGTTCTCAGTTCCCCAGACAAGGGGATTCTTCCAGCCTTGTTGGGGCAGGACTGTCTTTAACTCACACAGACCAGAAACCTTACCAGTGTAATGAATGTAAAACATTTTTCACTGATGTTTCCCGATTTGATTTTCATCAACAAATACACTTAGGAGAGAAGTCCCATACATGCAATGAGTGTGGAAAAAGCTTCTGCTATAGCTCAGCGCTCCGTATTCATCAGAGAGTTCACTTGGGAGAGAAACGCTATAAGTGTGATGAGTGTGGTAAGGAATTCAGTCAGAGCTCACGTCTGCAAATTCATCAGAAAGTCCACACTGTAGAGAAACCATTCAAATGTGAGGAATGTGGGAAAGGCTTCAGTCGTAGATCAACACTTACTGTTCATTGTAAATTACACTCGGGAGAGAAACCTTATAATTGTGACAAATGTGGAAGGGCCTTTATTCATGCTTCACACCTTCAGGAACATCAGAGGATCCACACTGGGGAAAAACCATTTGGATGTGATATATGTGGGAAGAACTTCCGTCGTCGATCAGCACTTAATAGCCATTGTATGGTTCACACAGGAGAGAAGCCATACAAATGTGAGGACTGTGGCAAGTGCTTCACTTGTAGCTCAAATCTTCATATCCATCAGAGGGTCCACACAGGAGAGAAACCTTATAAGTGTGAGGAATGTGGTAAGTGCTTCATTCAGCCTTCTCAATTTCAGGCCCATCAGAGAATCCACACTGGAGAAAAACCATATGTATGTAAAGAGTGTGGTAAGGGATTCATTTACAGTTCAAGCTTTCAAGCCCATCAAGGAGTTCACACAGGAGCGAAACCATACAAATGCAATGAGTGTGGGAAGAGCTTCAGGATGAAAATCCATTATCAAGTTCATCTCGTAGTCCACACAGGAGAAAAACCCTATAAATGTGAAGTGTGTGGGAAGGGCTTCCGTCAGAGTTCATATCTCAAAATCCACCAGAAGGCCCACAGTGTGGAGAAACCTTTTAAGTGTGAGGAATGCGGGCAGGGCTTCAATCAGAGTTCACGACTTCAGATTCACCAGCTGATCCATACTGGGGAAAAACCATACAAATGTGAAGAGTGTGGGAAAGGATTCAGCCGTAGAGCAGATCTTAAAATTCACTGTAGAATCCACACAGGAGAGAAACCATATAATTGTCAGGAGTGTGGAAAGTTATTCAGTCAGGCCTCACATCTCCTGACCCATCAGAGAGTCCACAGTGGAGAAAAACCATTCAAATGTGATGAGTGTGGAAAGAACTTTAGTCGTAGTTCACACCTTCAAGCCCATCAAAAAGTCCACACTGGAGAAAAGCCATACAAATGTGAGGAATGTGGGAAGGGCTTCAAGTGGAGCTTGAATCTTGACATGCATCAGAGGGTCCACACAGGAGAAAAACCATATAAGTGTGGGGAGTGTGGTAAGCACTTCAGTCAGGCCTCAAGTCTTCAACTTCATCAGAGTGTCCACACGGGAGAAAAACCCTACAAATGTGATGTGTGTGGTAAAGTCTTCAGTCGGTCTTCACAACTTCAGTATCATGGACGAGTTCACACAGGGGAGAAACCTTACAAGTGTGAGATCTGTGGTAAGACTTTCAGTTGGAGATCAAATCTTGTAAGTCATCACAAAATTCATACTGGCAATACATTTTATGAAAGTGACGAGAGAGGTAAGAACATGAAAGAATTGTCAGAGGAAAGGAGCTCTACAAAATAATGTATTTTGAAAACATGTGCAACCTGAATTCTTAAAAGCATCAGGTTTCATAGAAGAGAAAATATTTGTTTTAGTTTAGTGGGTGTTGAAGCGATGGCCAAACATACCTCAGTTTTCAGCAGGCCACCTTTGTAGATGATGCAATAAACTCTTCAGAACTTTGACAATTACCAGATGTCGCTTAGGAGATGGGACTTCAAAAGGAAAAGAGTTTCATCTGGCCTTGAACAAAAGTGTAATGATGGGCAAGCCAGGACTGACACCCACTAGAATGTAAGCTCTATGAGGGCAGGGCCTTCGCTGCTGAGTCTACACAACCTTCACATTGACTTGTGCTGGGAGGTATGCTCCATACTTGTATGTTACATAAACTGTAAGAAAATGTACAAGATATGAAATTGTATCCGGAGGATACAATTAATTTAGGAAAGTGAGCATTTGTTGAAATGCAGAAAACCACTCAGTATTAAGTCCTCAATATGAATATGGTATTACCCTATTGCAATGGGCCCATGTCCTCCCCACAGCCTCTTCTCAAATCAGGTTCTTATTATTTGGGGCCCTGTCTAGTTTTCCAAGGATTGTGTACAGTATAATTGAACCATCTTTTGTGATTTTTCTGACAGTCCAGATTGAGACAGTTTTTTAACTTTACTAGAAGTTGCTGCATACTACACTGTTCACTTTTATGTATCAATGTTAAGGCAGGTGTTTACTGTAACACTTTGAAGATGTCCTAAGTAGTTACAAATGACAGTTTTCTTAATCAACCTTGAATTTATTATTGATTTCTAATTCTCTGCATTTGCATCCAACTTTGAAATGTTTGCCTTATGATTACTGTAGCATTTGTTTCTTTTTTTTTTTTTAAGAGGGCAGTGTCACTGGCCCTCATATGTGGGGTCTGAACCCGGGCTGCTGGCATCCCAGGTCAGCTCTTAACCATCGTGCCACTCAGCCAGCCCCTGTAGCATTTCTTTTATCAAAACTTCTCAGGTAGGGGCAATGCCATATTCTTTCCCCATACCCATGAAATGAATACCCAAAAACTTGTGGGAATTTGATAACTTTATGAAATTTATTACTGAGGCAAAACTGACATTTATATGCTCTTTTCTGTTGGTAGCAGTGAAGCATGGTTTGGAGAAAGGGTATATATCAGAATATAGGTTGTATATCTCTTCGATCTAGAAATCATATATTTGGAAGTTATGATTATGAGATCAAAATTCCAAGCAGAGGGCCGGCTGAGTGGCACGGTGGTTAAGCGCTGGCTAGGGAAGCCAGCAGCCCCGGTTCGATCCCACATATGAGGGCCAGTGACACTGCCCTCAAAAAAAAAAAAAAAAAAAAAAACATTCCAAGCGGATGAACACTGCATCGATGATGTCACTGAGTGTTTAAAAGTGGATATAAAGTGGATCTATAGGAATTTGAATTTTGATAATACTCCTGTATTAACCTGAAGCCATTACAAATTATGGAAGATATCTGTAAGGACAGGAGAAATACATAATATGGGCTTTGACAGATCATAGACTGAAGCCTTCATAGCACAATCAATCTTTGTGAGTGTGTGTGTTTGCACACGTGCATGTGTAAGGTAATGTGTAAAAAGATACAACTCAAGGGCCTGCCAAGTGGCTCCGTTGGTTAAGAGCTTGTTCAAGAGTGTGAGCTGAGGTCTGAGTAACAGCAATTTGATGCCCAGCACGAGCTGAGCTGCTGCTGAGCTGCCAACAGGTGGCAGGATGGCTCAGCTAAAAAAGAACACGATACAATTCACAGTGGTTTTCATTGGCAAGGAGCATTTTGTTGTATTTTTCTGTTTTATAATTTCATAAATTATGTTTTAGTATTTCATTGAACATGGAATACTACCAAAGCAGTAAATTATTACAATAGAATTTTTTTTTTAAGATTTTATTGGGGAGTTTGGGGAGGGGAACAGCGTTGGGGAATCGGGGAAGGGGAACAGACAAGTTGCTGTCCTTTTGTTCTTGTCTAGTTGTGGAGGACGTCGCTTCACTGGCCTATGTTGGTATTATTATTGCGCTCTTCCTGCGTGAGGCAGATCGCTCACCAACCACTGGTTGGCTGCTCACAGCGGCTGTCTGTGCTCACACCGGCTGCCGGCCACTCACTGTAGCCTATGGCAGCCCACTGCAGCAGGGGTTGCAACCTATGCCATCAAGAGCGACTCACAGCAGCCCAGCTCCAGGTCAAGCTGTTGTTCACCATCTTGGCTGTAGAGGGCAGTGTCACTGGCCCTCATGTGGGATCCGAACCAGAACCCTGCTGCTCAGAGCTGATGTCCCAAGCCAGCTGTTAACCAATGCGCCACTTGGCCAGCCCCTACAATAGAATTTTTAAAGTACTAAGTAATTATTCCTTACAGTTAAGACCTCATACATAATATGAGTATTGTATGTTATCATGTGGCACATAATATCAGCATTAAGGAAGGGACTCTAGATGCTAATTTCAAAACCAAAACACTCTTCTGGTTGTTTTGCATACACAGATAAATTGATGAGTTTCCACAACCATATCTTTGTAATTTATGCATGCTGTGCTTTAGGTATAAATTCATAACGGGGAGAGGGCCAGAAACAAAATGGATATACATACATTGTGGAGTTATTAGAAAATATATATTCTCTGTTGAAAAGGTATACATAGGAAAGAACACAGCATACGAGCCAGGCCTCATCTGGATATGGAACAAAAGAGCAGGTTTGGCTGCCACTCCATACTCAGACATGGTGATATTAAAAGGCTTTACTCAGCAAATTATATCTAATTGGGGAGACTGGTTTCCACAATTGGTTTTCTGGACCATACCTTAACAGTACTCTAGGTACTTATTAAGGTCCATGCTTACTAAGGTCCTTATTAAGGTCCTTATTAAGGTCCAATTTGTGTGGTGTATTGGGAGTCCCCAAGATGTCCTCCAGGTCTGTCTTTGGCTAAGAGTACTTACAAGACATAATCATGCTCATGACTATGATTTGTTACAGTGAAAGGATGCAAAGTAAAATGAGCAAAAGGAAAGGTACAAAGGATGAAGTCTGGAGGAAATCAGATGTAAGCTTCCAGGAGTCCTCTCCCTATGGAATCACATACGATGTACTGAATTCCTTCAGCATTGAATTATGATAACATGTGAAGTGTTTACCAGAGAAGCCCATTAGAGACTCAGTGCCCTAGGGTTTTATTGGAGGCTGGGCACGTAGGCACTCTCTGCCTAGCATCTACAAAGATTAGAGATTCAGAAGGATAATAGGTGTTTGGCATAAATCACATTGTACAGATAGCTTAGGCACTGTGAGCTCGTATCAGGGAATGGTAGGAACCTAGACACTGGTCAAGAGCCAACCTTGCAATCAGCCTTTCTAAGAATAGCATTCTCAGTTTTGTGTTACCTTACTTGCAATTACACGTATGACATCATAAACCCAGTGCCTTCATTTTTGTTTTGATTTGCTTTGCTTTTTTGTTTTTTCTGTTATAAGATACCATAATACGTCATCTTTCCTCACGGTAATTTGTAACCACAAATTCAGTAGATAAAACCGATATGATTTGTTGTCTTTATAAATGAGTAGACTGCAGAGAGAGCCTACATCTACTCTCCTGCGTAATCTGAACTCCATGTTGGTAACAAGATAACCATAGCACCTGTGAGCTTTGCAGTTTGTTTGTTTGTTTGTTGTTTTTTGTTTACAGTCAAGAGAAAAGAGCTGTCTCATTTGTAGTATGTCGTTCATGTCCCAAAGTGACTCTAACCCTGACTCCCATCCCTACTCAAGATTAATACCTTAGCTCTGTGCCAAATTCCTTCATTCAGTTTCAGCTCCCACTTTTCACCATGAATTTGACTTACCTGTTCATTCCTGGCCCCTGGGGATTTATTTCCCTCTCTGAACTCTATAAGCTGGCTACTGTGATGATTAATTGTGTGTCAGTTTGACTGGGTCAGGGGGTATCTGTGAAAGTGTTTTTGAATGCAATTAGTATTTCAGCCAGGAGACTCAGACTGTCCTCCCCAATGTAGGTGGGTGTCATGCAGTCCGATGAGGACTTGAATAAAAGTAGGAAGGAGGAATTTGCCCATTTTTGTTTCCTGCCTGCCTGCTTCAGGGGAGACATGTCATTTTTCTGGTCCTCAGACTGGAATTTAAATCATAGGCTTCCCTTGTTCTCAGGCCTTAAGATTTGGTCTGAATAACCCCACTGGCTTTCTTGGGTCTCCCTTCTCAGTCTCCGTAATTGCATGAGCCAGTTCCTCGTACATCTATCTGAATGCATATATATCTGAGATATCTGCTCACCAGGCTTTCCTCTTGGAACTGGCACGGGCCACAGTGCTTTGGGATAACTACATGGACATCATCCTGGAGTTTCTTGGGGGCATTTGGTCAACTATACACATTGAGTAGAGCTCAGACAACTCTAGATAGAGAAACAGGGATGGGGCACACCTGCATCCAGGTCTAGTCTTGGGCACCCCATCTGGACAGCACTGCTAGTTGTGACCAATCACAGGCCTTGGAGGGAGATTTTTAAAACTCTGAGGAAGGGGCCGGCCGAGTGGCGCATTGGTTAAGAGCTGGTTTTCAGATGCCAGCAGCCCTGGTTCGGATCCCACATACGAGGGCCAGTGACACTGGCCTCTGCAGCTAACAATAGCTCCACCTGGAGCTGGGCTGTGCGAGCCCCGGTGACGGAGTAGGCTGCAGCCCCTGCTGCAGTGGGCTGCCATAGGCTATAGTGAGTGGCCGGCAGCCAGCGTGAGCTGCCAATAGCTGCGGTGAGCGACCATCCAGAGGCTGGCGACCAATCTGCCTCATCTGGGAAGAGCACGATGACAATACCAACAGTGAAGTAACGTCCTCCGCAACTAGACTGAAGAACAAAAAGACAGGAACTTGTCTGTTCCCCTTCCCCGATTCCCCAACGCTGTTGCCCTCCCCCAATTCCCCAATAAAATCTTTAAAAAAAAACACAAAAAAAAACTCTGAGGATGGAACACATTGTGGGGACACTTGAAGCACAGGGTCCAAGCATGGAACTCTTGCCTGTCCCTAAGGGTAGTACTTTGTCACCTCCCATAGCCAATCTCACCCCATCTTGCTAAGCACACTACAATGACTATCCTTGTTCATTTGTTTTTGAGCTGTAGTCTTAGTGTTTCCATCTTTTTTGGGTGGAGACTATTAAGATCAGGGCATGAACACCTCAGTGATATTGACATCACCAAAACCATATTCCAAAACAATTGGGCATGTCACAGAAATTATACTACTAAGTGTATTCCCAAGAGCACTGAAAACATATCCACCAAAAACTTGTGCAAAAGTATTCATAGCAGCATTATTCACAATAGGCAAAAAGTGGAAACAGTCCTATGCCTATCAACTGACGAATGGATAAACAAACTGTGGTGTGTCCACACAATGCAGTGTTTCTCAGCAATATGAAGGAATGAAGTAGTGGTTAAAGCTACTATGTGGATGAACTCTGAAGACATGCCAAGTGAAAGAAGCCAGACACGAGATAATGTGTGATATGGTTACATTTATATGAAATGTGCAGAATAGGCCAATCCACAGAGACAGCGAGTAAGTCAGTGGTTTCCAGGGACTGGGGGTGGAGAATGGAGTTGGAGATGAGGAGTGACTACTAATATGTAGGGACATTCTTTTTGGGCAGACGGGAGAGTTATAGGATGAGATGGTGGTGATCATTGCACAGCATCGTGAATCTTTTCAAACATGGAGACATAATATGTGATAATCCCCCTGTAAGTGTTATAATGTAGCTATATTAGATTAGCCAAGTTTCAAGAAACAAAACCAGTACTACTACTATACATTCAATACATTAGCAAAGCTTAGGGTGACAAGTCACCCAAATGAAGGTGAGCAAGTGGTTACACAAAAAAATCTCATGTGCAACTCTTGGTAATATGGACTGCTATAGCCATTCTGGAGGTCAAACTGGCTAATATTCATTTTAAGTATACACATATGCTATGAAATAATTTCGTTCTTGGGCATGTATTACAAAGAACTCTAGCATTGGTCTATTCCAAAGAATTCCAAATTCTCAGAGGTCTATAAGCAGACATGTGTGACCATGTGCATTTCATTGTTATTGGCAAAGGTAATGGGAAGAGTAGGTAGGTAAAATGTGGGTGCAGAAAATGGAATTTTATGAACTTCCATCTGCTTTGTTTGGTTTTGCTATTTGGTAACTTCTTGAGATGGATATTTTCTTTCTTTTTTTTTTTTGAGGGCAGCGTCACTGGCCCTCACATGTGGGACCGAACCGGGGCCGCTGGCTTCCCAAGCCAGCTCTTAACCACTGTGCCACTCTGCCGGCCCTCTTTCTTTCTTTTTTTAAACTTTATTGGGGAACAATGTGTTTTTTCCAGGACCCATCAGCTCCAAGTCAAGTTGTCCTTCAATCTTAGTTGTGGAGGGTGCAGCTCAGCTCCAAGTCCAGTCACTGCTTTCAATCCAGTTGTGAAGGTGCAGCCCACCATCCCATGTGGCAGTCGAACTGGTGACCTTGTTGTTAAGAGCATGCACTCTAACCAACTGAGCCACTCAGCTGCCCAAGATGGATATTTTCTGAATCAATTTTCAGCTTCCCTTCTATTTTAACACAGGCATTTAAGGCTCAACATTTCCCTGTATAGATAAGTTAAAATTTCCGTTTCTAATTATGAGTTTGATTCTTTCTTTCTTTCTTTCTTTCTTTCTTTCTTCCTTCCTTCCTTCCTTCCTTCCTTCCTTCCTTCCTTTCTTTCTTTCTTTCTTTCTTTCTTTCTTTCTTTCTTTCTTTCTTTCTTTCTTTCTTTCTTTCTTTCTTTCTTTCTTTCTTTTACAACTTGCATGCTTTTGCATCTGGCAAAGACAGAAAAAATGGTTTGCTTATGAAAATAACTGCCATTTATCAAATGTTTCCCATATGCAAAGCACTGTGTTCAATACTTGGCACTGTCCCTTATCCTTTTAACAACCTGTAGCCTTGGGCCGGCCGAGTGGCTTAGTGGTTAAGAGCTGGCTTGGGATGCCAGCGGCCCCGGTTCGGATCCCACATATATGGGCCAATGACACTGCCCTCTAAAAAGAAAGATTAAAAAAAAACACAAAAAAACCCTGTAGCCTTAGTGATAATAGCTTTGCCTTGCAGATGAAAAAACTGAAACTCAGAATGTTAAGACCTTTGTGCACAGGGGCACACACTGGCAGAGTGAGAACCTCAATCCATGAATGCTTGGTTCCAGGGCCCAGGCAGGCTCTCCCAGTGCCGCTCACTCCCTTCCAGGCTTTTGCCCAAAACTGTGCTATGCAAGGGTTGAGAAGGAGGCTTTTTGAAAAAAGAAAATTGTGTATGTATGTGTGGGGGAGGATTTAATGTTTGGTTTGGATTTTCTGCAATAGTACTTGGGAGAAGGTAGGGTGATGGATTACCTTTTCAAGGTTGAGAAATACTATAATGAAGTAAAGTTCAGCATCCTTGAGAATGAACAGATAGATATATTACCCCTGACCCCGGGAGTGTCAGGAAGATGTTTTTTATTCATTCATTCACCAGATATTTCTAGAGAGGCTATTTCTTGGGGAGCATTGTGTGTAATGCTGTAAGAGATGGGAACAAATGGGCAGGATCGCTATCTGGAAGCCTTTGCTCACTCGATGATCCCTGCCTGTCCTATGACAAGAGCAGGGAGCACTTGACCTTCACTGACAGGTTCTGTGAGTGAAGTTGTGCTGCTGTGAGTCAGTTGTGCTGCTGTTTGTGTCCCCCCAAAATAACAGAGAGGGCTAGCGATGGTAGTCGTGATTATAAATGTATGCTCAAGGGCCGGCCGAGTGGCACGGTGGTTAAGTGCTGGCTTGGGAAGCCAGCGGCCCCGGTTCGGTCTCACATATGAAGGCCAGTGACACTGCCCTCAAAAAAAGTAAATAAATAAATAAATGTATGCTCTACCCTATCATGACCTTTTGGACACTGACCCAATAAGGAGTGTGTACAGTTAAAATAAGTTACTTCCCTGAATCACCAGTAGCCCAGCTGCAGAGCTCCTCCTTTGCTCATTCTGGGCACTTGAAGCCTCATCTCACCAGCTTTGTGTTTTCTGTCCCCTATGCAGTAACTGCAGATGAAATGGCCTCTCTACATCCCCTCCAGCATCATAGTCAAGGACATCAGGTCAATGTCCCCAGCACACTTAGTAAGTCTGTTTCTCCTTAAAGTACCAAAGGGACTCTTGCTCACCTTGTCCCATATCACCTTCCCAAAGCTGATAAGGTCTAGAGGCATTGCTTCAAGTGTATGAGTGTTGAGGGTCATTGTCCCCAACATTGAAGGGCTTGTAAGCTGGCTTTAGTGGGCTTGGTGAAGCATAACTTGTTTATCTGCTCCTGTTGTTTCCTTGCTGCACCTGGAGGGTGCTTACTATCTACTTATGGAGGTATGTGGTGAGGACGGTCATTCCTTGGGACACAAAACAAAGATGACTATCCGGATTAATGGAAAAGGACCCTAAGGCACATACGAATACGCGGTTAATGAATTACTGCAGTTTACTTCCTCAAAAATTTACAATAAAAGCTATGCGCAGATCCGATTCAGGGCTCAGTCTTCTTTGGCTGAGTCCCTTGGGCTCAGTCTTCTTTGGCTGAGTCCCTTGGTCTCGCTCTTATCTTACTTCTGTCTCTTGTTTTTCCTTAATCTGCGTCGCCCCTCTCGTGTCCCATTTGCCCTTGCCACGCAGGACGTGACAACTGGCGCCTCAACGTGCGGCTCGAAGAGGGAAGGAAGACTTTGAATCTGGGTGAAAATTCAAGGCGCAGACCTCAGGGCAGGCCGGCACTCTACTTGGTAAGGAGTAGGGAATAGTCCTGAGGAATTGCCGGGGTATCCGGAAAATAACGTAACAAACTTTGTGTGAAAGTGTGTGATTGTGTGAGTGAATGCATATAGTTCCACGGCTTTTCGCTACGGAACTTGAGTGGGCTCTAATCTGCGGTTCCGTAATCTGTCGTAAGGCATAACGGCGACTGACTCGTTCACCAGTGCGGGGGCTTATACCGCAGCGCCTTAGCCAAGACAGACTTAGTCCCGCGAGGGGCGCGGCCAGACGAGCATCTGAATGAACAATTGAGTGAAAGTTTTCTTCTCTTTTTTTTCCTTTTCTTAAAAACTAACATGGGAAATTCTGAGAGTCGATATAGATCGTATATTTGCCTCCTTAAGCAACTCTCTAAGAAGGGAGGGGTAAAAGTCTCAGAAAAGAAATTAGAGGAACTTTTAAAAGTTATTGAAACGCATTGCACTTGGTTTCCAGAGATAGGAACCATAGATCTAGACCAATGGGAGATGGTAGGTAAAGATATATCTGAAAAGCAACTTCAGGGAAAAGAGATACCAGCTACAATTTGGGAGACTTGGAGACAGGTCCGGTCAGTTTTAGAACCTTTACACACAGACACGGAAGATGAAGAGGAGGATAAAAATCGGGATTGTAACATCAATATTGAGTCATCAGAGGATGAAGGGAGAGAGGAGGAATCTGTGGAAGCACCCACGGTAATACCAAAAACATTATATCCCTCTTTGCAAAATCTGCTAACTCCTGATCGTTTGCCCCCTCCTCCAACAACTAGAATGAAGGATTGCGGGTTATCTAAAAACCCACCAAAACTAAAACAACCAGTTTCTCCTGTTATATCGGTACCTCCACCTTATGCCCGAGGTCCACATTCATCAATGTCAGCCATAGAAAAGGGAATTCAACAGGCAAGGTTGGAAGGAGATTTGGATGCTTTAAATTTTCCAGTCATAATTAGGGAGCGTCTTGCACCCAATGATGAACACCCCAATGGTTTGCAGATATTAGAATACCAACCTTTTCCTTTTAAAATTCTTAAGGAACTCAAACAGGCAGTTACTCAATTTGGTCCGACTTCCCCTTATACTATAGGACTAATTCGAGGTATTGCTGATGGAAATAGGATGATTCCAATAGATTGGAATGCTTTAGCTAAGTCCTGTCTTTCTCCAGCCCAATTTCTGCAATTTAAATCTTGGTGGATTGATGGTGCAGAAATTCAGAGTAGGCAAAATCAGGCTGGAGGGATAGATATTACTAAGGATCAATTAGTAGGTGATGGAGATTGGATAAATACCGAACAGCAGGTTTTAATGACTCGTCAGGCCCAAGACCAGCTTAAAAGAATTTGTTTGATGGCTTGGGAGAAAGTAGAAGTGGAAGGAAAAGTTCCAACTTCCTTTCAAAATATATTTCAAGGACCCCAGGAGCCTTATTCAGAATTTATAGCTCGCTTGCAGGATACTATTAACAAACAGGTATCCAATGCTCAAGCCGCTGATATTATTTTACAAATCATAGCTTATGACAATGCTAATGAGGATTGTAAAAAGGCAATAGGAGCTCAAAAAGGAAAGACAGATGCAATGGGATACCTCCGCCTCTGTCAAGGAGTAGGAACTGAACAATATAAAGCTACAATGTTAGCTCAGGCAATTACAGGAATGACAAGAGGAAAAAAGTTTCCAGGTACTTGCTTTAATTGTAGAAAGCCTGGTCATACTAAAAGGGAATGCAGACAGAAAATTAAATATGTTTCTAATATGCTTAATGACTCTGCTCCTGCAGAATCGAAATTACCAGGGATGTGTCCTCGATGCCAAAAAGGGGAGACACTGGGCATCAGACTGTAGATCATTCTATCATAAGGATGGAACACCCCTTCAGGGAAACGGGAAGCGGGGCCAGCCCCAGGCCCCGACAACAACAGGGGCATATCCGACATCAGCCACTCCTCAGAACTATCAGGCCGTACCTCCCCCAAACTTTCAGTACAGCAATTAAGTTCAGCAACAGAAGGGAGTGCAGCAGTAGACGTTTGCACCACCCAAGATATTTTATTACTTCCCGGAGAAACGCCTCTCCGTGTACCTACAGGAATTTTTGGGCCAATTCCACCAAACACTGTCGGACTTATTCTTGGCCGATCCAATTTGACTTCAAAGGGAGTCACAGTTCATACAGGGATCATTGATTCTGATTATGAAGGAGAAATTCAAATTATAATATCTTCAACTGTCCCCTGGTCAGCTAAAAAAGGAGAACGGATTGCACAGTTACTTCTACTTCCGTATGTTTCTCCAACACAAAAAGGAATCCAAAAAAGAGGAACGGGTAATTTTGGGAGTACAGGAAAAGCAGGTATCTTTTTAGTAGAAAAAATTTCAGATATTCGACCTATTTGCCAAATTGAAATTCAAGGAAAGAAATTTAAAGGTCTTATAGATACAGGAGCTGATGTTTCAATCATCAGTTCTCAACAATGGCCAAAAAATTGGGAATTGCAAAATCCAGATATTAATATAGTAGGAGTAGGAAGAGCCTCAGGCTTACGTCAAAGTATTCAGATTTTACCATGTCTAGGACCAGAAGGACAACAAGGATTTTTACAACCTTATGTTGCTGACATCCCTGTTAATTTATGGGGAAGAGACCTGTTGACTCAGTGGAACGCAGAGGTCTGGATTCCACCAAATCAATATAGTCCCCAAAGTCAAAAAATTATGAGTCATATGGGATTCCAACCAGGAGAAGGATTGGGAAAATTTAAGCAAGGTATAACTCAACCTCTCCAGCTCTCATCTCAGCAGGGAAAACTAGGAGTAGGTTATCAGACCAATCAAAATAACCCTTTTTTGTAGGGGCCACTGTCGAAGAGCTACGTGCTCCTTTGCCTCTTAAATGGAAAAATGACACCCCGATATGGATTGAACAGTGGCCCCTTCCTCAAGAAAAATTAGAGGCTTTAACAAAATTAGTACAGATCCAATTAGAACAAGACCATATAGAACCTTCTACTAGCCCTTGGAATTCTCCAGTTTTTGTCATTAAGAAAAAATCAGGCAAATGGAGAATGCTAACTGATCTTAGAGCGGTTAATGCTGTTATTGAACCTATGGGTGCCCTTCAACCAGGGCTTCCACAACCATCTATGATTCCTAAAGATTGGCCTCTTATAGTTATTGATTTGCAGGATTGTTTTTATACAATTCCGTTACATCCTCATGATTGTCCTCGATTTTCATTCTCCATTCCATCTATTAACAATAAAGAGCCAATTCAAAGATATCAATGGAAAGTACTACCACAGGGAATGCTTAACAGCCCAACAATTTGTCAGTTTTATGTAGCTCGAGCTCTTACACCAGTAAGAACTAAATTTCCTGATTGTTACATCATTCATTATATGGATGATATTCTCTGTGCTGCATCATCTATGAAACAACTAGCAGCTTGCTTTGAATCACTTAAACTTCACCTGGACAAGGCAGGGCTATGTATAGCCCCCGATAAAATTCAAACAACCACTCCAGTTAAATACTTAGGAACAATTGTTGATCGACAGACTATTAGACCACAAAAGGTTCAGATTAGAAAAGATCAGATTTCTACTTTAAATGATTTACAAAAATTATTAGGCGATATTAATTGGCTACGTCCTACTTTGGGCATTCCTACTTATGCTCTCAGCAATTTGTTTAGTCTCTTGCGAGGACCATCACAATTAAACAGCCCTCGTAAACTGACTCCACAGGCAATTAAGGAACTAGAATTAGCAGAACAAAAGATACAGGAAGCTCAGATTCAGTGTATAGATCCCTATCAACCTTTGCAAGTTCTGGTTTTCTCCACACCGCATTCTCCGACAGCGGTTATAATACAACAAGAAAAACTGGTTGAATGGCTTTTCCTACCTAATCATTTTGTTAAAACATTGCCAACTTATGTGGAATTGATTTCTGAATTAATATCCAAAGCCCGCACTCGAGTCCTACACCTTAGTGGGCAGGAACCTAATCAAATTGTAGTTCCTTTTAAAAAACAACAAATTTGTCATCTAAACATTCATAATGAATCTTGGCAAATTGCAATAGGAAATTTTTATGGAATCATTGATAATCATTACCCAAAGAATAAATTATTTCAATTTTTGCAAAAGACTAATTGGATTTTACCCAAAAAACTCCGACAGGAGCCGATTCCCCAAGGAATTACTGTCTTTACTGATGGATCTAATAATGGAAAAGCTGCCATCGTTAGTGAAAAAGAATGTCAACTTATTCACACTAACTGTAATTCAGCACAAAAGGCTGAACTTGTGGCAGTTTTAACTGCTTTGCAGACCTATTCTGAACCTCTAAATATTGTTTCTGATTCGGCTTATGTTGTGCACACGGCTCAAAACATTGAGACAGCGTCTCTCATTTAATTCTAATCAGTCTCTTCAGATTTTGTTTCATCAACTTCAGCAGGTTGTGAGAAATCGTCAACACCCATTTTTTATTACTCATATTCGTGCTCATACGACTCTCCCAGGTCCATTGACGCATGGAAATGCTATTGCAGACTCTTTAGTGGGAAATGCTCAGATTGATGAAGCAACCCACTTTCACTCTTTAACCCATATCAATGCTAAAGGTTTACGATTTAAATTTCCCATTACTCATAAACAAGCTAGATATATAGTTCAAACTTGTCCTACTTGCCAAATTCTTAATGCTCCACAAGAATGTCCGGAGGGAACCAACCCTCGGGGTTTAGCTCCTAATGATCTGTGGCAGATGGATGTGACTCACATCTCTTCTTTTGGAAAATTATCATTTGTACATGTCTCTGTTGATACTGCCTCAGGATTTTTAGTAGCCACTGCTCAAACTGGTGAAACTGCAGCTCATTCCTGTCGTCATCTTTTGATTTGTTTTTCTATTATGGGCCTTCCAAAAAAAGTTAAAACGGACAATGGACCAGCTTACACTAGCGCTAAGTTTGCAAACTTTTGTGCAACCTGGCAAATTACCCATAACACTGGCATTCCTTACAACCCCCAAGGACAGGCCATTGTCGAACGTGCTAATTCCACCTTAAAGAAACAATTGCAAAAACAGAAAGGGGGAGACGAAAAGGAACCACCTCAGGTACAATTAGCAAAAGCCATGTTTACTTTAAATTTTTTGAACTCCTCTGGCTCTGATCCACATTGTGGACGAACTGCAGCAGAAAGGCATTTTAATACCAATTCAAAGAAAAAGCCGCCAATCCCCATATGGTGGAAAGATATTCCGACTAATCAGTGGAATTTAGGGACTCTGTTGACATGGGGACGAGGTTTTGCTTGTATTTCTCCAGGCAAAGAAGAACGTCCTCTGTGGGTGCCTAGCAGATGCATTAAACCTTATCATGAACGACACACCCAAGAAGGTCATCAAGAAGCCAAATTGGCCTAAGGTTGCTAGGTATGAAATGCCTCCCAGTGAGTTTACACTGGAGGCTACCTCAGCTGAAGGAGAAGAAACCAAATGTCATCTGCTAATTTGCAGCTCCTCCCTGGAGAGGATGCCCTGTCCGCTGCTGCGGAAGGATTATCTAATCTAAATCCACTCAATTGGATCAAAAGCCTCAGTGGAGGTTTTGCTGGTGCATTTGCATTGCTAATCATTCTTTTATTTCTGTTTTGCTTAGTCCTCCGGTGTGGCCAACAAACCCTCCGGCGGGCCATAGACGAAGAAACTGCAAAATCCGTGTTTTTCCTTCTACAGCAACAGAAGGGGGGCGATGTTGCCTTACAGCCGATTCCACGACCGCCCCCTCTACATTAACCTCTGAAGGCATAGCATTGGTTTTTGTGTCTGCTTGGTTCTGTGCCTACTCCCCATCCTCATTAGATGTTTTCTTAAGTAGATGATGGAAGTCCAAGCCAATATCCATGAGATCAAACTTAAGGCAAAGCCTCAAGTTTAGCCACCTGCTTATTAGCCCCACTACCCCTAAACTTTAGCGAGGACAGGCTAGCCAAAGACGGGTAAGGACCTCCTTGAATGTAACTAACCTAAGACAGGGCTTGATCGCCAGAGGATCAAGTGCCTATGACGGGTTGTTATTTCATTGGAGGACACCTAAGACAGGCACTGTGACTCGCAGCCGCCTGGGGTCACAGGCGTGCTTTTTAAATAATAAAGAAGGGGGAGATGTTGAGGGTCATTGTCCCCAACATTGAAGGGCTTGTAAGCTGGCTTTAGTGGGCTTGGTGAAGCATAACTTGTTTATCTGCTCCTATTGTTTCCTTGCTGCACCTGGAGGGTGCTTACTATCTACTTATGGAGGTATGTGGTGAGGACGGTCAGTTCCTTGGGACACAAAACAAAGATGACTATCCGGATTAATGGAAAAGGAGCCTAAGGCACATACGAATACGTGGTTAATGAATTACTGCAGTTTACTTCCTCAAAAATTTACAATAAAAGCTATGCGCAGATCCGATTCAGGGCTCAGTCTTCTTTGGCTGAGTCCCTTGGGCTCAGTCTTCTTTGGCTGAGTCCCTTGGTCTCGCTCTTATCTTACTTCTGTCTCTTGTTTTTCCTTAATCTGCGTCGCCCCTCTCGTGTCCCATTTGCCCTTGCCACGCAGGACGTGACATATGAGCACCATGAGGAAAAGCTGAGCAGTCAGGTGGTTAGCCAGTAGGTTGCTACTCATGCATTTCCCCACCAATTCCACCTCAACACACATGCACATACCACCTGAAATGTCATGTGATTTTGTTTTTCCAATACCAGTTTTGCTTATTCACAAATGAAATTGTTGGGCCCCTGAGCCTCGATAGTCTCTTTTTTTTTTTTTTGAGGGCAGTGTCACTGGCCCTCATATGTGGGACCCGAACCGGGGCCGCTGGCATCCCAAGCCTGCACTTAACCACCGCGCCACTCGGCCGGCCCCGAAAGTCTCTTTTCCTACCATTCAGATGTCTCAGTTTTGGAGTTTTCTATCCTCCCCTCCCTTCGCTTCCCCTCCTCTCTCCATTGTAGAATTACTTTTATTGCATTGCTTGACCAGCGTTCATTCATTACATGGTTGGCTTGTTTTGATCTACAAATTAAGATGATGCATGAAATTGTTTCATGCTACAGGTGTATTGTGTGAAGACACTGTACTACAACGTATAATGCTTACTCGTTTTTAACCCTTGACCCCCTTCACCCATTGAATCTTTTTGTAATTCTGTCAGTTTGTTTTATAAAATATGAACGTATTAGTTTCCAGCAACTTGAAACTTTTACCATTCTGAAGTATCTCTCCGTATGTCAAGTAATGCTTTTTAAAAATTCCCTTAGGGGCCGGCCGAGTGGCGCATTGGTTAAGCGCTGGTTTTGGGATGCCAGCGGCCCCGGTTCGGATCCCACATGAGGGCCAGTGACACTGCCCTCTACAGCTAACAACAGCTCCACCTGGAGCTGGGCTGTGCGAGCCCCGGTGATGGTGTGGGCTGCAGCCCCTGCTGCAGTGGGCTGCCATAGGCTACAGTGAGTGGCCCGCAGCCAGCGTGAGCGGCTGGCAGCCAAGAGTGAGCTGCCAATAGCCGCGGTGAGCGACATCCAGAGGCCAGCGACCGATCTGCCTCATCCGGGAAGAGCGCAATGACGATACCAACAGTGAAGCAACATCCTCCGCAACTAAACTGAAGAACAAGAAGGCGGCAACTTGTCTGTTCCCCTTCCCTGATTCCCCAACGCTGTTCCCCTCCACCAATTCCCCAATAAAATCTTTAAAAAAAAAAAAAAATTCCCTTAAAGTTCACCTGGTCAAATATTAATGTCATAAATTTTATAATTATAGAAATAATTTGAGGCCTAGAATGATATCTTTCTCTACAAAGGGTTTGCTTCTGAAAGGGCCGAAAGACGCTAAGAAAACATGTTCACCTTTATGCAATTTGAAGGATTGAGATGATTTGTCATTTGGTGATTTGAGTCCCTGCCAAAGAATGTCCAGTTTCCTTTTGCTCTTATTCCTATGGTGCATCTCTTTGGAATTTACCAGGAAGCCTCAGTGGTAGAGAATGGATTTATGTCACTTAGCCCCTCCAATCTGGCTAAAATGCTACTCAGCTTCTCAATGAACAGAACCTACACTCTTCTAAAGCCGACATGCTAGAATGCCAAGACATTTGCCCAAGACGTTCTCGGGGATTTCAGGCAGTGAAAACCAGGACTTCAAAATAGGTGGGCATTTCTGCATAATGGGGCGCGAATTGATCCGTTTTCCGCTTGGGAATTGTAGTCCACGAAGGTGGTACTGTGATGTCATTTATTCCCCCTTAGCCTTCTAGGACACGTAGCTCCGTGTAGTCTTACGTACTGCAACTAAAGTAAGGCCGGGCTGTATACATTTTTTTTTTTTTTCACCTGCGGAATTCTCTGAAGTGTAGCTACCAGAGCTCCCTGTAGTGGCAAGTACTTCATTTCAGGGAGGAAGGTGCTGGGGCATCTGGGAAATGTAGTCCAGGAGCTCCGGGTAGTCACAGGCACTTCCGCCCGCAGAGAACGATGTTGCAGCCATCTTTTCCGTGGTTATGCTGATTCAGATCGGCTATTCACAACCTATTCAAACTTTTCCGAATTGCTCCTGGGGCCAACAGCTACGGGCTTTCCGTTTGGGGAAAAAGAAGAGGAACGACTAACAGCGGAGGTTAGAGGGCAGAGGTGGTGATTTGATTTCCCCAGGGTGGAGCTTCTTTGCGTTTGGGACATCCTGGGGATGGGGCAGGCTCTGTCGTGCTTCGCGGGGTTTTAGGGTCTCCCGAGGTCTCTGCAGCCTCTAACCCAGCTCTGCCACCTACCACTTCATGCGGCATCACATTGGGAGCGTTACTTAACCACTCTGTGCCTTCGCTTGCTGCTCTGTAAAAGAATTAAAAGTAATGTCTTCGTAATACATTACTAGTAGAATGTTTTAAGACGAAATAGCGCACGTAAAAGGTTTAAAACTGCCTGACACATGGATTATTGTTATAAATACTATAATTCTCCGAGAATTACCCATGAGCAGTGAGACTCTGTGAGTCCCGGAAGCTGAATTGTCCTGGATCCCTAGTATTTTTTTGAAGGAGAGGATTGCTTCTAGCTGGTACCCCTAGGGGGTGGGGGTGATTCATTGGGCATGCAGACACAATCCTGGTATTTCACAACGTCTTTTCCTTTCCCAGCCTGATTTCTCAAAAAGCACTCCATGCAGGAGGAGAAAACAGAACTCCATGTGAGTAGGACTTGGCATTTTTCTACTACCATAGTCACATAAATTGGAGAAAGAGTAGGACGTGTAAATGGACATGGGTAATGGTTATAACTAAGGCTTAATTGCTAAGTTGCATCTAAAAGCTTTGTACAAATGAACACATTTCTGTAACACAGAGGCCCATAACCTGTTTGCTCATGGTCACCCTGCTAGTAGGAAGCAGAGAGAGCTGGGGCTGAAACCTAGGCAATCTGAGTCTAGCACCTGAGTTCATTAATCTCTGTGGTATAGTCTCCTTAAGCATAGGGAACTGTCCAGAATCATACTGGGCAAGTAGGTTGTGACCTGATTGTGGGAACCTTGAGAGCAAGGTTTAGGCTATTCTCTGAATTTTTAATAGTTTTCTCTCTGTTTTGCTATCTTATTTCAGATAATAGTTTTTTATTTTTAGAAGTAACATAATCACAATGGAAAATTCAGCTCTGAGCAACAGCAGTTTGATGCCCAGCCGAGCTGAGTTGCCAACAGGTGGCATGATGGCTCAACTAAAACAAACAAACAAAAAACCAAACAAGCAAAAAAAGAAAATTCAGAAGATACATAAATATATAAAGAAAAATTTTGATTACCCATGACCTTTAACCTTAGGATGTAAAGATAATCATTGTTAACATTTTAATGCCTTCGGCTGGCCAAGTGGCTCAGTTGGTTAAGAGCTTGCTCAAGAGTGCAAGCTGAGCTCTGAGCAACAGCAGTTCGATGCCCAGCCCGAGCTGAGCTGCTGCTGAACTGCCAACAGATGGCAGGATGGCTCAGCTAAAAAAAAATAAATAAATAAAATAAAAAACATTTTAGTGCCTTTTTGTCTGGTTACTCATTGTGTATATTCCTGTTTAGTGGAGCCTGTTTTCTTTGGGATTCATGGTACACTGCAGTGCTACTCAAACTGTGGTCTGCCAACCAGTGGCACTGGCATCACTTGGGTAGAAATGCCCATCCTTGAGCCCTGTACAATAATACCTTCTGACTTAGAATTTTTGCAGGTAGGACCTAAGAAACTGTATTCCATCAAGATCCTGAGGTGATGATTCCTGTGCACAGAAAAATTTGAGAAGCCCAGGGAAGGTTCTTGTCTGGAAACTGAGGCCTAGAGAATTGACCCTGCCAGACGTCACAAGATGAGACTGAGCTAGATGCACCAGAGCCCTACTCAGTTCAGTGATTTTCCCCCCACTAATTATTGTCAACTGTCAAGCCTCCTTGCAAAATCCTGACATGAGCAGAAGGCAGCTCGCAAGTATAGAGACAAAATGGAAGGAATTAGAAGTCACAAAGAGGGCCGATTGAGTGGCTCAGTTGGTTAAGAGCACGCTCAAGAGTGCGAGCTGAGCTCTGAGCAACAGCAGTTCGATGCCCAGCCCCAGCTGAGCTGCTGTTAAGCTGCCAACAGGTGGCAGGATGGCTCAGCTAAAAAAAAAATAGAAGTCACAAATATATATTTCTCCCAGGCTTTGGGGAGTGGATTCATTGCTATCTTTTGTAATACAGGACTCCTGCCTGAAGTGGGAAAATCAACTACTATTAATAGTTACTGTTAATATTAGATACTTTTGCTATAGTCATCATCATTAGAACTATTGTTATTACTATGACTATTTCCTAATTTCTATAACTTTTTCAATATAATTTCATACTTAGTTATAAAAATAGTATAAGGAATTTACATATATTCTTTAACAAGATCCTTCAATTATTTATGTTTTTCTATTTACTCTATTGATGACCATCAGCCAGATACTGCCAGGAACATACCTGTATTCAGTGGTTAAGTTTGTTTTAACTTGCTCCAGCAAGAAAATGCACACACCATGGGGAATCATGGGTGGTCCTGGGGAGATGCAATTAGGAGGGGCTGCTTATAGGATGTTGGCTTGTGCTAGGTGAATGGGGTTGAGTTGTAGGCAGTGAGGGTTCTGCATTGGATGCTGTCAAAAAGCAGAAGCAATTTGATGACTGAATATTTTAAGAATTTTTGTCTAGCAGATGGGAGAAACATGAGACTGAGACTGGAGTTGTCACTGTTAACAAAGCAGTCGCTCATGTTAGCTGGGAGGGGCAATTCTTTGGCTGTTTTTGCCACTGTAGAATGTAGCATGTCTTTGTCTCTGTGTTATGAAGTGTCTTATCTTTTTCTTGTTCACCATGATCACTCAGTGGCCCTGCTTTTCATTCATCAGTTGAAAACACCATGTTCTAGGGCCGGCCGAGTGGCACGGTGGTTAAGCCCTGGCTTGGGAAGCCAGCCGCCCCGGTTTGGGTCCCACATATGAGGGCTAGTGACACTGCCCTCAAAGAAAAAAAAAAAGAAGAAAACACCATGTTCTAGCTAGTGTAGCAGTTAACTTGTCGGTTATTGTTTTTTTCTTTCACAGCTTTATCATACTTAACATTCTTAACACAAAACCCTTTTTGGGTTTTGTGCTGAACCATTTGAGAGCAATCTACAGACAGTGATTAAAATGGAATTACTTACATTAATAACACACTGTTATCTAGTCCACGGTCCATATTTAAATTTCTTGTTTTCCTAATAAAATCTTTGAGAACAACTTTTTTTTCTGGCTCAGGGTCCGGTCCAGTTACATGCATTGCACTTGGTTTTTGTATGAGTGTCATTAGTCTTCTTTAATCTAGAATGATTCCTCAGACTTTTTCTTTTTCACTGTTGATATTTTTGAAGAACAGTGGCAAATTATTTTGTAGACTGTCGCTCTTTTTTGGTTTATCTGATATTTGCTCATGGTTAGATCCAGGCTATACATTATTAGCAGAGATGACACAGAAGGGGTAAGGCAACCTCCGGACTTCACGTGCAGCAAATGTAGGTTTGTTGGTTTGTCCCAATTGGTGGTCTTACCTTAGTTTTCTTAGTTAAAGTGTTTGCCAAATTACTGTTTTTCCTTTTGCAGTTAGTACTTTAAGGTTGTATTTCTTATCATATTCCTCACCAAACTTTCCCTAATTTTCAGCATCCATTGGTTAATTTCTATCTTTCATTCTACATTTATTAGTTTGCATTCTACCATGACAGTGTTCTAAGAGTTTTCTCTTCTTACCCATTCACTTCTTATACATTCCCATATTTATAACTATATTTGTAACTCAGATTCTTGTCTTTTTCATTTAAATTAGGTATGGACTGTCAAACTATTTTCTTTTGAATTGTTGCAGAATTGTAGGTTTTCTTTACCTCCATGCATATTTGTCAAAAGGGCACTTCCAGCTTTAAAAGAAACGTCACACATTTTTATACCTTTTATAAAAAGTTGTCTGTGTTGATGTAAATATTGTTAGTAACACGTTATTAGGAAGACAAAACCAGAGACTTTTTGGAAGTTGTAAGAGTCTCTTACCATGACAGAGCAACAACCTGTGAACTCCATGTATCTTACAATATTCTACTGGTAGAAATTACTCTTGTAAAAATAGAATCTAACTATAGAATATTGTCTGCGTTACCACAATTGCTGAGAAGTAAAAAAGCCTGACGGTGTTCTGAGAGCTTTCTACCTTATGACAATGCCATGAGTCTGTACAGTTATGCTCTGCCACTTGTAGATGACAGAATTGAAGCAAAGAGATGTTAATAATTTACCCAAGATGACACTGCTAGAGAATAGCCTAGCCAGGATTTCAACCCATGCATATTGACTCCAGAGCCTGCTCTTACATTTTTTGTCTTAGTTTACATTACACCATACCCAGCATAAGAATGACTACTGTTGGGCCGGCCGAGTGGTGCGGTGGTTAAGCGCTGGCTTGGGAAGCCAGTGGCCCCGGTTCGGTCCCATATATGAGGGCCAGTTACACTGCCCTCAAAAAAAAAAAAAATGACTACTGTCAAAGCTACAGGCACACTGGTGATGGGGCCACTGTGTGTGGTTGGGCAGCGTGTTCCCTGAACTATTACTGAAAGGGGCAGGGTGAGTATCTGGCGTCCACGCCAAGTTCTGTTCTGCAAGCTGTGTGCAGCTGTCACCACCCTGAGGACCAGGCACCTTTGCAAATTCACGGCAAGCAGCCACATGGGTTAGTGACGTACTTGACCAGTTTCCATTGACTTCTTTCTCCTTTCCCAGTCTGTCTTCCTAGGACTCCCTTTCCGCAGAAGGCATAAGAAAAAATGAGCTTGTTCAAGGTGAGTTAGGGCTTGCTTTTCTTGCTTTAAAAAATGCTGTTTCATACTCGGAGATTGGACACAAGTTTTTTTGTTTTTCAACAAGGGTCAAGGCGTTTGAGGAGCTGCTGAGTGTGTCAGGTGCTTTTTTTGTCCCTTTTAAGTTTAATTGCCTTTGGTTTTAGTTTTAGTTTATTTTATCATTTTTTTTATCTTACAAATAAAAGAAAAAGTAATAGAAATGAAAAACATCTACTTTACTATTTCCCTGCTTACAAATTAGCTGCTTTTATGTTTCTACTTTTTGTCATATGTATTCATACTATGTATTGGTATTCTCTAGATGGTAATCTCTCCATCATAGTATTCATGCTATATATTTGTATTCAGAACATAGATACAACTTTAAATTAGTGTTTGCATTTAATACTATATAACATTCATTTTAAAGTGCTATGTCATTTTCTTATCAAATTTATGTACTTATTAAAATATTAAATCAGTTTAGGGTTTTTACTCTTTTAGGAGCATTGCAATATAGTTTTCCTGCATTTAACCTTTTCCTCAAAAACTCGATTCTGGGGCCAGCCAAATGGCGCAGTGGTTAAGAGCTGGCTTGGGATGCCAGCGGCCCCAGTTTGGGTCCCACATATGAGGGCCAGTGACACTGCCCTCAAAAAAAAAAACACAAAAAAAAAACAACCCTCAATTCTGAAAAACTGCATTTTCTGTTCTTAACATACTACATATTCAATATAGAAAAAGTGTGCTTTGTATGTCGTACCTTGGATGTTTTCCATACATTATATAAATAGGGCGCAGTCCATCAGGGTCCAACTCCTGCTTCACACAGAAAAAAATATTGTTAGGGGCCGGCCGAATGGCTCAGTTGGTTAAGAGCTCGCTCAAGAGTGCAAGCTGAGCTCTGAGCAATAGCGGTTCGAGGCCAGCCCGAGCTGAGTTGCCGGTGAGCTGCCAACAGGTGGCAGGATGGCTCAGCTAAAAAAAAAAAAAAAAAAAAAAAAAATATTGTTAGGTGCTTTCTCTTTACAAGAGCTAGAGTTTGTCCCCCTGTGCCTGAGTCATATCCTGTATGTATTTTATTTATTGTTTTATTTTTTTTCTTCGTAAATTTTTAAAAATCAAAGTTATGCATGATCTTAGTTTTAAAAGTCCACTGGTGCTAGAGAACTTGTCACTACATTGACACCTCAGGAAAATTTTTGTTTTGTTTTGTTTTTTTGAGGGCAGTGGCACTGGCCCTCATATGTGGGACCCGAACCGGGGCCGCTGGCTTCCCAAGCCAGCGCTTAACCGCCGCTCCACTCGGCCGGCCCAAGGAAAATTTTATGAAGAGGTTTTTGGTTCCATCTTCATTTTAAATATGAAGAAAGTGGATTATGGGGCGGCTGGTTAGCTCAGTTGTTTAGAACTCAGTGCTCATAACACCAAGGTTGCTGGTTCAGTCCCCACATGGGCCACTGAGTTGCACCCTTCACAACTAGATTGAAACAACTACTTGACTTGGAACTGATGGGTCCTGGAAAAACACACTGTTCCCCAATTAAAAAAAGAAAAAGCGGATTATGAAAAATAAGGAGGCCTCAGAAAGAAACCCACCTTGTCAGCATGTTGATCTTGGACTTAAAGTCTCCAGAACTGTGAGAAACAATTTTCTGTTGTTAAAGCCACCAAGTCTGTGATAGTTTGTTATGGCAGCCTGATGAGAACAATATACTATTAAAATATATTTAAGGTTGGGCTGGCCGAGTGGCGCGTTGGTTAAGTGTTGGCTTGGGAGTGTGAGCTCTGAGAAGCAGAGCCCCTGTTCGGAACCCACTTGGGCTAGTGATGCTGCGCCCTCTACAGCTAAGATGGTGAACAACAGCTCGACCTGGAGCTGGGCTGCTGTGAGTGGCCTGCGTCAGCTTAGGCTGCAGTGGGCTGCCATAAGCTACAGTGAGTGGCTGGCAGCTGGCGTGAACTGCCATGAGCCACCGTGAGAGGCCTTCCAATGGCCAGCTAGCGACTGCCTCACCTGGGAAGAGCATAATGATGATACCAACATGGGCCAGTGAAGCAACGTCCTCCACAACTAGACTGAAGAACAAAAGAACAGCAACTTGTCTGTTCCCCTTCCCGAATTCCCCTACGCTGTCCCCCTCTTCTTCCAATTCCCCAAAAGAATCTTTAAAAACATATATATATATATATATATATACACACACACACACACACACACACATACACACACACACACACACGTATATATATTTAAGGTTAAAGAAGGCACCTGCTCAAGTTCACACAGAAAACCAAGTTAGAATACTGTACTCACATGAAACACAGAGACAGGAGGAAACAGTTTTTCATGCAGAGACCTGCCAAGCCCTTTTATTTCCACATATAACGCTGCTCCTCACCTAGTTCCCACCTCAGTGGAAAGGAAGGTGTAACAAACATTTTTGGGACTAATATAGAACATGCACCTGGGGTAATTAGCAATATTAACTAAAAAGTAGAACTTTTTTAGTCAGAATGCAGCCGTTGGAATTCCAGGGAGTTTACTTACCACAGTGCTCTGGGAGCACCAGGCAAACATACAAAGCTTCCTTTCTCATAGCAGCACTTTTGGCAAGTGTGAGCAAAATCAGTGTGTGGCATTGGCAGGATAGAAGGAGAAGGGCTGGGAGGTCTACAAATTGCTCAGAGGCCAGAGCAACTTCATACCCATCCTCCCCACCTTCATTGCTGCCCCTCTTCCATTGGACGTGGGTGTAAGATTGAGGTGTATGTGTGTGTTGTAGGAGGCAGTGACGTTCAAGGACGTGGCTGTGGCCTTCACAGAAGAGGAGCTGGGGCTGCTGGATTCCGCCCAGAGAAAGCTGTACCAGGATGTGATGGTAGAAAACTTCAGGAACCTGGTCTCAGTAGGTGAGGACAGTCTCTCTCTTGAGTGTCATTGTGACCTTCACGCTCTTGATTTTGGGGACCAGACTTTCCCAATGCCTGTAGGACACAAGAGACAGAATGTTCCTGGTCTTTCTAAACAGGATGTTTCAGGTCTTTTTCATTTGTGTTTTGTGAAAAAGAAAAACTATAAACAAACATTATACTGCTATACTTTATGTTCTGTTTCAAATTTACTCTTTTCCCATCAGTAAGTTAGAAAGCCCATTTATTGAATCCTACTAGCATTTTTTTTTTTTTTTAAGATTTTATTGGGGAATTGGGGGAGGGAGATAGCGTTGCGGAATCAGGGAAGGGGAACAGACAAGGTGCTGTTCTTTTGTTCTTCAGTCTAGTTGTGGAGGACGTCGCTTCACTGGCCCATGTTGGTATTATCATTGCGCTCTTCCTGGCTGAGGCAGTCGCTCACCCGTCATTGGACAGCTGTTCATGGCGTCTCACGGCAGCTCACGAAAGTGCATGCCAGCTGCCAGCCAGCACCACTGCAGCCTACGCCTTTGCTGGCAGCCCAGCTCCAGGTCGAGCTGTTGTACACCATCTTAGCTGTAGAGGGCTCTGAACCATGGCCCTGCTGCTCAGAGCTGGCATCCCAAGCTAACTCTCAACCAACGCTCCACTCGAACGACCCCTATTAGCAATTTTTAATGAAATAGAATAGAAACTATCAGAGCTCCTTAGGAAGAATACAGGACACTGCAGCAAAAACTGGCCAATTGCATGAGTGGTGAACCACTGGGAGGAGACCTAATAAAAATAGACATTGGTTAGAAATGGGCCACTTGACCATTGTTTTAGTAACACATATTTATGTATATATGTCTGGGTCATGAAACAAATGCTATTTCTTCAATGGATTGTGTAAAAAAAAAATTTGAAAAACACTGCTTTCAATATCTTGAATTTGTAGTTAGAACTCAAATTTCCAGTAAATTTCAGCTCCAGTATATTCATTTGAAACTTGTGACTTTGCATATTCTTAGGACATCAACCCTTCAGACGAGACATATCACATGTCGAAAGAGAAGAGAGGCTTTGGATAATGAAGACATCACCCCAGATAGAGAGAAATTTAGGTAAAAACCAAATGATTGTGAGTTCTCATAGTTAACTGTCCATTGATTTTGTTTCTCTCCACCGTTAGGCCCTCACCAAGTCCAAATTGCCAAATCTCTTTCTTGGATTATTGCAACAGTCTTTGTACTGGTTGCCTGCTCCCACCCTTGCCCTCCTATGATCTGTTGTCTAGGTGGAAGCCAAAGTGACCCTTTGTAACCTTAAATCAGATTATGTTATTCCTCTGCTCAAAATTCTCTTATGGCTTATTTTACTTAGAATAAAAATCACTTACAGTGTTTTCTAGAGTCCTCTATGGTCTGCTGTTTGGAGCTTAATGGACCACTGCCTGGTTTCTGTCAGTATGTAAACCAGAGAACTCCATATACAGTGAAAAAGATAAGCTGAACCACCTTGAGGTTTATTAAAGTCCTATGCTATGTCTTTCGTGAAATCTTGTATCTTTGAACAAAGCTTTCACTTGTTCGTATTTCTGAATTCTCTGTCTATATAGGTGATAACAATCAAAGTGAGTTGAGGACTGTTCAAGACAGAGGACCACATGAAGAGTTTTCCTGCTGGCAGATCTGGCAACAAATTGCAAATGACTTAACCAGGTGTCAAGACTCCGTGATAAAAAGTTCTCAGTTCCACAAAAAAAGTGAATCCCTCTGTGAGGTTGGCGCAGGACTACCTTTTCAAATATCCAAAGATGAGAACTATGTACTAAATTATAGAATGGATGGTCCCAGTAACACTGGAAATCCAGAGTTTCCAACTCTGAGAGCCCAGGATTCTTGGAGGAAAACTTCCCTGACTGAGTCACAAAATTGCCAGAATAGATATCAGCGAATTTCCAGTGAAAATAAACTGTGTCGATGTAAACAGGATATTGACACCATCAGTTGGATATCATATCACCTCAATGATAGTGTGGTACACCGAAGTGAAAACTCTTATGGTGACGATGATTATAGAAGAGACAGCATGAAAATTTCGACATTGGATCAAAATACTACGATTCACACAGGACAAAAACCTTACCAGTGTCATGAGTGTAAAAAAACCTTCAGGGATCTCTCTGCCTTTGATCTTCAGCAATTACACTCAAAAGAGAAGTCTCAAAATTGCAGTGAATGTGGAAAAAGCTTCTGCTATAGCTCAGTGCTCTGTATTCATCAGAGAGTTCACTTGGGAGAGAAACGCAATAAGTGTGATGAGTGTGGTAAGGAATTCAGTCAGAGCTCACATCTGCAAACTCATCAGAAAGTCCATACTGTAGAGAAACCATTCAAATGTGAGGAATGTGGGAAAGCCTTCAGTCGTAGATCAGCGCTTACTGTTCATGGTAAATTACACTCGGGAGAGAAACCTTATAATTGTGAGGAGTGTGGGAGGGCCTTCAGTCAGGCTTCGCATTTTCAGGACCATCAGCGAGTCCACACTGGGGAGAAACCATTCAAATGTGATGCGTGTGGTAAGACCTTCAGTCGGAATTCACATCTTCAGTCCCATCAGAGAGTCCACACAGGAGAGAAACCATATAAATGTGAGGAGTGTGGGAAGGGCTTTATTTGTAGCTCAAATCTATATATTCATCAGAGGGTCCACACAGGAGAAAAACCCTACAAATGTGAAGACTGTGGTAAAGGGTTTAGTAGGCCTTCAAGTCTCCAAGCCCATCAGGGAGTCCACACTGGAGAGAAATCATACATATGTAATGTGTGTGGTAAAGGCTTTACTCTGAGTTCAAATCTTCAAGCACATCATAGAGTCCATACTGGAGAGAAACCATACAAATGCGATGAATGTGGAAAGAGCTTCAGGAGGAACTCCCACTATCAGGTTCATCTCGTGGTCCACACAGGAGAAAAACCCTATAAATGTGAGGTGTGTGGAAAGGGCTTCAGTCAGAGTTCATATCTTCAAATCCATCAAAAGGCCCACAGTGTGGAGAAGCCTTACAAGTGTGAGGAATGCGGGCAGGGCTTCAATCAGAGTTCCCGACTTCAGATTCATCAGCTGATCCATACTGGGGAGAAACCATACAAATGCGAAGAGTGTGGGAAGGGATTCAGCCGTAGAGCAGATCTTAAAATTCACTGTAGAATCCACACAGGAGAGAAACCATATAATTGTGAGGAGTGTGGAAAGGTATTCAGGCAGGCCTCAAATCTTTTGGCCCATCAGAGAGTCCACAGTGGAGAAAAGCCATTCAAATGTGATGAGTGTGGGAAGAGCTTCGGGCGGAGTTCACACCTTCAAGCCCATCAAAAAGTCCACACTGGAGAAAAGCCATACAAATGTGAGGAGTGTGGGAAGGGCTTCAAGTGGAGCTTGAATCTTGACATGCATCAGAGGGTCCACACGGGAGAAAAACCATATAAGTGTGGGGAGTGTGGTAAGCACTTCAGTCAGGCCTCAAGTCTTCAACTTCATCAGAGTGTCCACACGGGAGAGAAACCCTACAAATGTGATGAGTGTGGTAAAGTCTTTAGTCGGTCTTCACAGCTACAGTCTCATCAGAGAGTTCACACAGGGGAGAAACCTTACAAGTGTGAGATCTGTGGTAAGACCTTCAGTTGGCGATCAAATCTTACAATTCATCACAGGATCCATGCTGGTGATAAATCCTATAAAAGGGCTGGAAAGAACATGAGAGAGTCCACACAGGTAAAAAGTTTTATAAAATAATTTTTAAAAATCCAAGTGTCATGTGAATTCTTCCAATGAAGTTCAAAAGAAAAAAAAATTTATTTTTTCCGTTAAAGCAGTGTTTTAGTCATAGCTTAATATATCCTAGTAGTCAGGAGGGCACACAACAGAGAAACCTTTTTAGTGTCATATTAAGGGTTTCAGTTAGAAATTTGACCTTTATTAAATATTGCTCAGGAGAGAGGCCTTAGAAAGGGTAAGAGTTATCAGGCCTTTTACAAAAATATTGTGATGAACAAGCCAAAATTAATGCTCACTAGAATGTAAGTTCTAAACGCTGAGACCTTTGTTCTGAATCTACATGGTCTTCATGTTGCCAGGTACTTCACATGTGTCCATATTTTTAAATTAAGAAGTAGGAAAAATATTTTTAAATTAAGAAGTAGGAAAAAAATTTTGAAAACTGTTGAGATCACCTCCAAAATTTCATAAAATTTGTATTCAGAACAAGAAACTGAAATGAAGCCTTAACAAAACCAATTCAGGGAGACAAAGTTGAAATGTTAGAAAACCATCCAATACTGCAATCTGTAGTATTTGGTATTGCCCTGTTGTGATTAGCTGCTGTCTTTCCCCCAGTCTCTCGTCAAGTTGGGTCCGGTCATCTTTGACTTTGTTCTGTTGATTTTATACAGTATAGTCAATTATTTGTGGCAGAATGCACTGACAGTAACATCACATGATTGATTTTTATTCAAGAATGTCAAAGCAGGGGTATAAAGTGTTAGATTTACTAATGACACACATTTCTTCACAGCCAATGAAAGAGAGCTGCTCTTTCATTGGTAATGCTGGATATTCACTATTCTCTCCCAATGTGCATTGCTCTTCTGACCTTGATTCCTATCTACACGAAATACTAAACTTCTGGCTGTGTACCCAGTTTTACTTGCCTTTGTAGGTCATTCAGTTTCATCTCCCCTTTTACACCATAGGCTCAAATTCTCTATTTTTGGCCTCTGAGGAATTTACCTATCTTAGATTTGAGCTTGGCTACATATTAATACTTTGGGGACTTGTTATATATAATCAGCATTTTTTCCCCCTTTTTTTTAAAGGGACATAAAAGCAAATGCAGTCAGTGGCTGAATGGTAGCATATTGATGCACAACCTTGTAGATTGGCTTATGTCCTGGGTCAATGATGGGAAGGAATAGAATACTGAAAAATTCATGTGGCTGTACAGAGGGTGTCAAAAAATGTATATGCATTTTAAGAAAGGAAAACTTAAAATTGTAATACTCAATATATACTAATAACAAAAGATGAGTATGATTCACATTTGACTTCTGCAATTACAAGAAATGCTCAGTGTTTACCATCAGCCTCCAGACACTTCTGATTATGACAAAGTACTGCTTGAGCAACATTGACCAAAGTATCCACTTGTATATATTTTTTTGGCACCCTGTATCTGACTAAATTCCAACAAAGCTACAGCCTTTGACCTTTAAACTTAGCTGAACCTCTTTTGCCATTAGAAGGAAGCCTTCCTGTACTGACTTAGTCTCCCCTTGCCTGAAGAACCTGTTATGGCCTCCCCTGAGAGTTTCCTTGCAGGGAACTGTAGATCCTCACAACTTGGCCTCTACCACATCCCATTTTTCTAGACCTATTAATCAGACTCACATCATTGCCGTCCATGGGGAGGGGGCTTGGGTGGAGAAAGGCATCAGATATAAAGTATTACAATGAGGAGGTGCTATATGCCTGCCAAAATAAAGATCTTGTGGGTGTTGAATCAATATAATTTGGATTTGGCTGGATTTGTTGATATGAGTGCCCTGAACATTTCCAGACCTAGAGTGTTAGCTTGAGCATCTGGGAATACCTTCCCAGTTCTCAGTTGAATGACAGACCTGGACCCATAGTTAGCTTATGTCAAAGTCAAAATGCCAGAAATTTCTAAGTGTATTGTAGGATAGCTTCTTGACATCAGCAGTATTAACATTTTGGGTGAGATCATTTTTCATTGGGGACAATCCTGTGCATTGTAGGATGTTTAGCAGCATCTCTGCCCTCTACCCACTAAATGCCAGTAGCACATCCTCTTCCAGGTTGTAACAATCAAAAATGTCTTGGCACTGCCAAATGTCCTGGGGGTGAGGGGCAAAGTTGTCCCCAGTTGAGCACCACTGTGGTAGAAGAAGGTATACAAAGACATAGGAATATCAGGCTACTGAAGTGTAATACTTGCTCACCCAATGCCCTGTGTGCCCTGGGAGGGTTTAGAGGACACCCTTTACCAAAGATTTAAGAAATTCATTGGTGAGGGGAGCATTGGCTGTCTTGCAGAGCTGTAGTTACTCTTCTCTGCAAACCAGAAATGAGAGGGAGATTAGGACATCAAAATGGGCTCCCTGAGTTCAATGAGGATGATGGAGTTCTCGGGCATCAGAGGTCAAGTGGAGGTACTTTATTAGCAGAGAAAATGATTGTGTTATAATGAACAACAAAGCCAAAGGGATCATCAGAAAGGTTTGATTCACAGAAATTTTTTCATTTGCTCATTGTGCTGTCCCTGGGGCTGAAATAGATAGGAAGCTATTAATATCCTATGTTATTTCCATAAGTGGAAAAGAGGTCTGGTGAACATAAGTCTGACTAATCAATGTGAGAGTTGTGGCCGTTCGGTCAATTCCATAGCATTAGTTACCATTTCCAGAGTACCTTGAATGTGGGCCACGCCAGGTTTCCTTGATGAAGGACCCTGATATACTGCCAAAACTATAGCATAAATCGTCCTAGACTTCCCCAAAGTGACTTGCAGTCATATTTATTGGAGGGTATTATGTAAGTGAAAATAACCAGAACAGTGAGGGGTTATTGGACTCTAGAGCTTACTAACTCTTGGAACCCCCCCAAATGGCTCTGGTAGACCAGTTAGTAGAGAGGCTTATAAAGGACAAATAATAAATGTTCTTTCTCAGGTTTACATATAGTGGTCTGAAGGATCCCTGAATCTATCTTGTATTTATTTTCCAAGTTCCAGAATGTAGAGTTGCAATAGAAATAACATCTGGCATCCCCAACCCATGGAAAAAAGGCTATTTTGATACGAAAGACAAGTAAACACTAGAACTGCCCCATATGTACCAAAACAAAACCCAAAGAATACCATATTCTTGGTGGAGATTAGTGCCACTATCAGTATCTTGGAAGTTGTGATTTCTATCACATTCCCATTCAAGTCGTTCATTTGACCTGTGCAGAAGATAGGTAAGTCAGAGAATGACATGGGGTTATTGTAAACTCAATTAGGATTTAAGTCCAGTTGGAGTTCCAAATGTGGTATTGCTGGAGCAAATCAGTACATCTGTCATCAACTGATATGCAGCCATTGAGCCAACATGTATTTTCTTTTCTCTAAGTAAATATAATAAGAAACTTAGTTTCATCTGGTAGGACCATCAATACACTTTTATTACCCCAGCTCAGGGCTACATCAATTCCAATTCTCTTTCACAGATTAGTCCAGGGATTCGCAAACTACAGTCCATTGGTCAAATCTAGCTACCACTTGTTTTTGTAAATAAAGTTTTGTTGAAAAATGACCACTCTTTGCATATTGTCCATGGGTGATTTCATGCAAAATGACAGAGTTAAGTAGTTGTGACAGAATTGTATGGTCTGTTATTTACTATCTGACTCTACAGAAATAATTTTATGCCCCGATACACATCTGATGACATATGAAGTATCTATTACAGGGATGCTGCATGGAACTCACAACACTGATGTTTAGGATTTTAGAGCAACGTTAGTCATTCTCTGCAGATGGCGTAACTTCTGAGAAAGCAGCTTCTAGCTTATTTGGGCTCTAGTTAAAAATAAATACTTGGCCATGAGCCAGAAATTTACTATGCAGCCAAGTCATAAATGTGGGCATACCCATAGCACTTCAAGTGATACATACAAGGCCGGAAAATTAAGTTCGCGAACTCATCCTAGGAAAAGTGCTACATACCCCATTGCTGAATATCACTAAGGTCACCTTCAAAGTACTCCCCTTGGGAAGCTATGCACTGACGCTAGTGCCTAGTCAATCCTTGAAAGCAATTTTGGAACTTTTTCTGGAATTGCCATCAGAGCTGTCATTGTATTACCCTTGATGTCCTGAATGTCATCAAAATGTATTCCTTTCAATATTTCCTTTATCTTTGGGTAAAGAAAGAAGTTATTGGAGGACAGATCAGGTGAGTAGGGAGGGTGTTCCAATACAGTTATTTGTTTACTGGCTAAAAACTCCCTCACAGACTGCCATGTGATCTTGTGCATTGTCGTGATGTAAGAGCCATGAATTGTTGATGAAAAGTTCAGGTCTTCTAACTTTCGCACAGCCTTTTCAGCACTTACAAATAGCAAACTTGGTTAACTGTCCAGTTGGTACAAAATCGTAATGAGTAATCCCACTGATGTCAAAGAAAACATCACTGTGGGCTGGCCGAGTGGCACGTTGGTTAAGAGTTGGCTTGGGAGCACCAGCTCTGAGCAGCTGGGCCGCCGGTTCAGATCCCACACGCGGGCCAGTAATGCTGCACCCTCTACAGCTAAGATGGTGAACAACAGCTCGACCTGGACCTGGGCTGCCATGAGTCTCTGGTGATGGTATAGGCTGCAGTGAGGCTGCAGTGGGCTGCCATGCACTACCATGAGTGACTGGCAGCCAGCGTGAGTGGGCAGCAGCTGGTGTGAGTGGCCATCCAATGGCCTGTGGCCAATTTGCCTCACCCGGGAAGAGTGCAATGATAATACCAACATGGGCCAGTGAAGCGACGTCCTCCACAACTAGACTGAAGAACAAAAGGACAGCAACTTGTCTGTTCCCCTTCCCTGATTCCCCAATGCTCTTCCCCACCCCCAAATCCCCAATAAAAATCTTTGTTTGGGGTTTTTTGTTTGTTTGTTTGTTTGTTTGAGGGCAGTGTCACTGGCCCTCATATGTGGGATCGAACCGGGGCCGCTGGCTTTCCAAGCCAGCGCTTAACCACCGCGCCACTCGGCCGGCCCCCCAATAAAAATCTTAAAAAAAAAAAAAATCATTGCAACAAGTTCATGAACTTCATTGTCAGACCTCTTATGACACTGGGCTCAAATTGAAGTTCCAAGTAAGTTGCATGAGCAAGTGGCTCAGATTCTGTTAGTATAAGCTTTTAAGGCTCTACATTTCCTAAGTATGTATGAAAATTTCACGTTACGATTGTGAATTAATTTTTCTCCTACTTCTGTCCATTTTCCTTTTTTAAAATTTTTTAAAAAAGATTTTATTGGGGAATTGGGGGAGGGGAACAGCGTTGAGGAATGGGGAAGAGAAAGAGACAAGTTGCTGTCTTTTTTGTTCTTCAGTCTAGTTGTGAAGGATGTTGCTTCACTGGCCCATGTTGGTATTATCATTGCGCTCTTCCTGGGTGAGGCAGTCGTTTGCTGACCATTGGACAGCCACTCACGACGGCTCAGGAAAGCACATGGCAGCTGCCGGCCAGCCCCAGTGCAGCCTACACTGTCACCAGCGACTCAGCAGCCCAGATCCAGGTCAAGCTGTTGTTCACCATCTTAGCTGTAGAGGGCGCAGTGTCACTGGCCCTCATGTGGGATCCAAATCCTGACCCTGATGCTTAGAGCTGAGTCCCAAGCCAACTCTTTTTTTTTTTTTTTAAGATTTTTATTGGGGAATTGGCGGAGGGAAACAGCGTTGGGGAATCGGGGAAGGGGAACCAACAAGTTGCTGTCTTTTTGTTCTTCAGTTTAGTTGCAGAGGATGTTGCTTCACTGTTGGTATCGTCATTGTGCTCTTCCCGGATGAGGCAGATAGGTCCCTGGCCTCTGGATGTCGCTCACCGCGGCTATTGGCAGCTCACTCTTGGCTGCCAGCCGCTCACGCTGGCTGCGGGCCACTCACTGTAGCCTATGGCAGCCCACTGCAGCAGGGGCTGCAGCCTACAGCATCACCGGGGCTCGCACAGCCCAGCTCCAGGTGGAGCTGTTGTTAGCTGTAAAGGGCAGTGTCACTGGCCCTCATGTGGGATCCGAACCGGGGCTGCTGGCATCCCAAAACCAGCGCTTAACCAATGCGCCACTCGGCCTGCCCCCAAGCCAACTCTTAATCAACATGCCACTTAGCTGACTCTGTCCATTTTCCTTTTTAAAGTTTGCTTTATTGTGAAGCTGTTATTCTTGATAATTTGAAAGTAATTACTGTGTGTCTTTTTATACCTTATAATGCTTTATTCAAGGACCATTTATCCAATATTAATATAGTTTTTAAAATATAGAAATAATTTGAAGCCTAAGAAATTGGTCTCTCTAGAGAGGTTTTGCATTTGTTCCTGCTAGGTGCTTGAAGCTACTAACAAAGGTGGTTCACTCTAAAACTGTCTGGGCCGGCCGAGTGGCGCATTGGTTAAGCGCTGGCTTTGGGATGCCAGCGGCCCCGGTTCGGATCCCACATGACCGGTTCGGATCCCACATGAGGGCCAGTGACACTGCCCTCTACAGCTAACAACAGCTCCACCTGGAGCTGGGCTGTGCGAGCCCCGGTGATGCTGTAGGCTGCAGCCCCTGCTGCAGTGGGCTGCCATAGGCTACAGTGAGTGGCCCGCAGCCAGCGTGAGCGGCTGGCAGCCAAGAGTGAGCTGCCAATAGCCGCGGTGAGCGACATCCAGAGGCCAGGGACCTATCTGCCTCATCCGGGAAGAGCACAATGACGATACCAACAGTGAAGCAACATCCTCTGCAACTAAACTGAAGAACAAAAAGACAGCAACTTGTCTGTTCCACTTCCCCGATTCCCCAACGCTGTTCCCCTCCACTAATTCCCCAATAAAATCTTTTAAAAAAAATAAAATAAAATAAAATAAAACTGTCAGGTGCTGAAGGCTTTTCCTGTCTCTAAACGACAATCTATTTTCCTTTTATGATTACTCCTATAGGGCAGCTGTTTGGGGTTTTACCAGGGGTTTTCCAGATCCAGACGTCCTCTGAGCCCCCTAAACGTGGCTAACATTTTGTTCAGCTTTGAATGACAGAATCGACAGGTGCCAACAAAGCAGACACTGCCGCTCAAAAAATGGCACAATTTTGTGAAAGTGCCCTCTGGTTTTCTAGGGATTTCTACCCGTAAGCTCAGAGTAGTCTAAGGTATTTCCGCTCCAGGGGGCGGAGCTACGGCCTCGTTTCTCTCGGGTATTCTGGGAAATGTAGTCTGTGGCAGTGTAGCTAGGAGCACTTCCGCTTCTGGCCGGCAGCGCTAGGGAATTCTGGGAAGTGGTCCAGGGCTGGCTGATACTTTTGATTGTAGGAGGGTAGGGCTACTGTCTTGGATCCCCGGACCCTCTCCAAGCCTGGGATTGCCCAAGCCTCAACCGGATGAGGAGCACGGGGTCGGGAGACATTTGCATTCCTTTCCTCTAACCTCTGGTTTGGAGCGGTTCTTGCTCCTCTGGTTGGGGGCGGCCTGGGTCGCGTTCTCTTGGTTTGAAGGTCTCTTGGCGCTCCTCAGCTACTTCCCTTACCCACCAGCCAGCTCTGACACTTCCTAGGTAACATTATGAGAGTTATCTAATCTCTCTTGGTTTCATTATTCTCATATCGAAAGTAATGTCATCGTTAGTAGTCCGTTATCATTTTACATGAATTAATTCATTAAACGACTGCAACAGCCTTGTGAGGTAGGTGCCGCTATTAGCCTTTATTTTTAACAGATAAGGAAATGAGGGTAGTTTTAGAGAAATAAAAACACTCTATCAACACATAAAGTCCTCTCTACACAATGTAGAAAAGAAAGCCATCTTATTACTGAATACGCATATCAGAGTACAGTATTGTAAGCCATTTCCTATTTATATAGTCAAACAATTGTACATTTTTTTTTTTGAGGGCAGTGTCACTGGCCCTCATATGTGGGACCCGAACCGAGGCCGCTGGCTTCCCAAGCCAGCGCTTAACCAGTGCGCCACTTGGCCAGCCGTACATTTATTTTTTAATTGGGGAATTGGGGAAGGGGAACAAACAAGTTGCTGTCTTTTTGTTCTTCAGTATAGTTGCAGAGGACGTTGCTTCACTTGCCCATGTTGGTATCATTGCGCTCCTTCCAGATGAGGTAGATCGGTCACCGGCCTCTGCACTGTCGCTCACCGCAGCTATTGGCAGCTCACGCTGGCTGCCAGCCGCTCACGCTGGCTGCCGGCCACTCACTGTAGCCTACTGCAGGCCACTGCAGCAGGGGCTGCAGCCTACTCCGTCACCGGGGCTCACACAGCCCAGCTCCAGGTGGAGCTGTTGTTAGCTGTAGAGGGGAGTGTCACTGGCCCTCATATGTGGGATCCGAACCGGGGTTGCTGGCATCCCAAAACCAGCTCTTAACCAATGCGCCACTCGGCCGGCCCAGGACCAGGGAATTTTTAAGCTATGGATGAAGACTATGACCTAGAAGGGAAAAGAGCAGCAGGATGTGGCAGAAGAAACATGAGTGGACATGTAGAGTGGAAAATGGATTCAAAGAGGGAACCAGATATTTCATGCAAATAGAAATGAAAAAAAAAAGCTGAGGTAGCAATACTTACATCGGACAAAATAGACTTTAAAATGAAGACTATAATAAAAGACAAAGAAGAGCCGGGCGAATGGCGCGGTGGTTGAGAGCTGGCTTGGGACGCCAGTGGCCCCAGTTCCAATCCCATATGTGAGGGCCAGTGACCCTGCCCCTCTAAAAAAAAGACAAAGACTGTTACCTAATAGAAAAGTGATCACTCCAACAAGAGGAAATAACCCTAGTAAATATCTATGCACCCAACATAGGAGCACCTAATTATATAAAACAGATATTGACTGACATAAAGACAGAGATCAACAGTAACACAATCATAGTAGGGGACCTTAACACCCCACTGACACCAATGGACAGATCCTCCAGACAGAAAATCAACATGGAATAGTGGCTTTAAGTGACACATTAGATTTAATTGATATATTTAGAGCATTTCACCCAAAAGCAGCAAAATATACATTCTTTTCAAGTGAGCCAGCATATGGAAGATTCCTGTTTGAGTGACTTGCTGAAACATTTGTTCCTTCTCTTAAGGGCACTAGATAGATTTGCGGGTGGAAATAATTGAATTTCCATGTTAGGCTATATCTCTCTAGCAACATGGAGGAAAATAAATTGATTGAAGTTAAATATCTGTTCATGTTGATTAAACAAGATGTGTTTAATATAGTGGGTAGCACTCAGATCCTGGTCATCAAACACCACATTTTGAAACATGGCGCTAGCACTTACAGTAATATGGGCAAATTACTTAAACCTCTCTCTGCCTCTGTCTTCTAAACTGTAAAATAGAGGAAACAATGGTACTTGCTTAAAAAAAATAGTTGTGAAGATGAAGTGTCTGAAGAGTGGAATAGAAGGGCTGACCGAGTGGCTCAGTTGATTAAGCGCTGAGCTCTGAGCAACAGCAGTCCGATGCCCAGTCTGAGCTGAGCTGCCGCTGAGCTGCCAACGGGTGGCAGGATGGCTCAGCTAAAAAAAAAAAAAAGAAGAAAGAAATACAAGAGTAGAAGAGTGGAATAGTCCCTGGCAGACACTACATGCTCCATAAGAAATAGCTGTGTGTAGCAGAATAAGGGATATGTGTTCAGTAAATGAGAAATGCAAACATATATTCTGTGCTCTGTGTATTTGTGGATGTGTCTTTACAGTGACCATGCTTAAACATCTAATTAACAATGTGTTCATCTTTCAAATTCATAAATTTCTTGAGGAATGATTTCAAGGGCCCCTATTGCTTTGAGAAGTTGATCATACACATCTATGCTGAAGTTTGGCTTTTCACTCTGAGTATGTCTAGTTGTCCTAAACAGGCAAGTTGTTCTGACTTGTTTGTCCTATTAACAACAGTAGAAATGTATAATATAATTCTGCCTCCATTGCATTTTTTTCTTTCGTTCATTTTATATCTAAAAAGTGCTTGAAAACTGCACAATAAAGGCTATCACTTTTTTCCTTTTTCGGGTAGTAGTGGGTACAAGTCTGTCAGTAAAGCATCATGTGATATTTCTCCCACACTGACTTCAAATATTTACTATTATGTTTTGTCAATGAAAAAAAGCTAAGCTCTACTGGCGTCGAAGAAATGCTTGAGGCCGGCAAAATGGCGGAAAGCCATTGAAGGGATTTGTGCAAGTGTAAGCTTGTGGGCCGGGTACTCCGAGAGTTTGGCGATTTTTAAATTTTTTATAGATCTAACAGGGCTCACACGGTTCTTCTCCTCTTGGAGGTTCTGGGAAATATATTCCCCACCTCTGTCCGGAAACAAGGGGCTTCTGGGAATTGTAGTTCCGGGGTGCTCAGTAGTCGAAGGCACTTCCGCCCCGGAAAAGCAGGACCGTCACCGTCTTTTCTGTCCGGGAGGTGAGTCAGCCCTGCGCCCCCACCACCCCTCCGAGTCTTTCGGCCTGACAGTGAGACTGGTCGCTACCTAGCCGGCTGTCTTAGGATGGAGGAGTCGCGGCCGCCAGCGGAGACTGAGAAGCGGAGGGCGGAAGCTCTCCTCCCCCGCTTACCAAGCAGCGCTGCTACTTCCATCGGTACAATATATGGCGTGTTGTTCATGATCTCTGCGCTTTACTTTCCCTCTCCATAAAATAGCGAGAGAGATAGCAGTTACTGGGTTGGGTTATGATTAGAATTAAATGAGACAATACGTGTCCAAAGCTTAGGACGGTGGTGGCACATGATAAGGAATTGGCTTTGCTATGGGTACAGTAAATTCACTTACCGGCGCCCTTTTGACTAGAAGCCCCAGTGAAGACCGAGGTTAAGGCTATAAGAGCAAGGCCATAGCCCTTCTGTCATCCTTCCGGAAACAGCTCTGCCCGAACTTTACTGAGTTTTTATCGTTTTTTAGGAAACATCGAATCACCCCGCGCTAGTGTCTGGGGATGTCCACTGCCGCTGCTGCTTTTCCCGGAGACAAACATCATCGTGCTGTCCCAATGCTCCTTTTCTTCACGACTCCTGAATTCAGAAAAGGGAGAAAGAAGGCACTTATTCGTTTTTCACAGGATAGCTCCAGGTACATACTATTCAAAGTACTTTTCTGGTCTGGCATCTCTGTTTTTGGTTTATCAGGTTTTCTTCACTCAGTAAATTACTGCTAGGAAAATGTTCAAATATTTGTTAAATAAACCTTTTGTTGTTTAATTTGTTTCTTAATATATATGTGTGTATTTCTATCCCTCCCCATATTTTTTTTTTTATTTTTTAAAGGTTTTTATTGGGCAATCTGGGAAGGGGAACAGACAAGTTGCTGTCTTTTTGTTCTTCAGTCTAGTTGTGGAGGACGTTGCTTCACTGGTCCATGCTGGTTTCGTCATTGCGCTCTTCCCGGTAGAGGGGTCGCCGGCCTCTGGATGGTCGCTCACCGCGGCTATTGGCAGCTTACACTGGCTGCTGGCCACCCACTGTAGCCTATGGCAGCCCACTGCAGCAGAGGCTGCAGCCTATACCATCGCCGGGGCTCGCACAGCCCAGCTTCAGGTGGAGCTGTTGTTAGCTGTAGAGGGCAGTGTGACTGGCCCTCATACGTGGGATCCGAACCAGGGCCGCTGGCATCCCAAACCAGCTCTTAACCAATGCACCACTCGGCCAGCTTGTCCCCACGTATTTTAAATATTTATTTTAATACATATTTATTTTTAAATTTACTGTGCTTTACATTTCTTTTTGTTGTTACTCCTTGTCTTCAGTTTAGTTTCTTCTATTTGCTGTCAACTGGTTTGGAAATTATATGGACTTGTGGTATTTTTAAAATTCTTATAAATGATTATCTGTCTCAACAAATACTAAATTTAATCAGCATGTATTCTCATCTTGAAAAATATAGAGACTAGGGGCTGGCCGAGTAGCGCAGTTGGTTAAGAGTTGGCTTGGGAGTGCAAGCTCTGAGAGCAGAGTCGCTGGTTCAGTTCCCACATGGGCCAGTGATGCTGTGCCCTCTGCAGCTAAGATGGTGAACAATAGCTTGACCTGGAGCTGAGCTGCCGTGAGTCACCGGCATTGGCATAGGCTGCAGTGGGCTGCCGTGAGCTGCTGTGAGCAGCAGTCCAATGGCCATCAATCGACTGCCCCAGCTTAGCTGGGAAGAGTGCAATGATCATAATACCAACAATGGGTCAGTGAAGCAGCATCCTCCACAACTAGACTAAAGAACAAAAAACAAAAGGAGAGCAACTTGTCTGTTCCCTTTCCCTGATTTCCTCAATGCTGTTCCCTTCCCCCAATTCCCCAATAAAATCTTAAAAAAAAAAAAATATTGAGAGACTAAAAATATATTTGAAAGTTGTTGAAGGCTCCCCCCCACCACCATCTTTTTTAAACTGTAGGCTGAGTTATAGATATATATATATTTTTTTTTGAGGGCAGTGTCACTGGCTCTCATATGTGGGACCCGAACCGGGGCCGCTGGCTTCCCAAGCCAGCGCTTAACCACCGTGCCACTCGGCTGGCCCGAGTAAGAAGAAATTTTAAATCAGCATTTAAATCAGATGAAAGGTGACTTTCATAGGAGAGCAATAGTAAATGAAGCCCAGGTCCCTTTCAGGTTTTTTAGTTGTTGTTAGAAAAGGCATTTTCAGGGCCGGCCGAGTGGTGTAGTGGTCAAGCCAGTGGCCCCGGTTCGGGTCCCACATATAAGGGCCAGTGACACTGCCCTCAAAAAAAAAAAAGAAAAGATGTTTTCAAATGCAGCCACTCCCCTTCTTAACAATAGTTCGACTTAACTTTTTTTTTTTTTTTTTTTTTGAGGGCAGTGTCACTGGCCCTCATATGTGGGACCGCACCGGGCCACTGGCTTCCCAAGCCAGCACTTAACCACCACGCCACTCGGCCAGCCCTCGACTTAACTTTTTGACTTTACAATGGTTTGAAAGTGATACACATTCAATAGAAACTATACTTTGAATTTTGATCTTTTCCTGGGCATTAGGCAATACGATCCTTTCGTGATGCTTGGCAGTGGTGGTAGGCTACAGGTCCCAGTCAACACAAGGGCAAACAACCGATACTCTATAGTGTACTGTGTTGCTAGTGGGTTTTTGGATATTGTGTTTGTGTTCTCACATCCCATCATGTCTACAAAATGCCCATCTGTGTCTCCTGCTTGGTGAGAGGAAGCAGAGGAAGGCAATGATTCTTGAGATGAAACTGAAGATAATTGCCTAGCCGTAGGCTAATGTAAGTGTTCTAAGGTAGGTGAAGCTGAGCTTTGATGTTCAGAAGGTTAGGTGTTTTAAGTGCAATGGGTGTATCAGGACGTAACCCCCTCTTAAGTGGAGGAGCATCTGTACAGTTAAGAATGCAGCGTATTATCTGCTTTTTTGCAGCTACAAGAAAAAGGGACTCCTGGTTCTTAGAAGTTTCCGTTCACTCATTTAGTCCTTGGAACAGCCTTATGAGGTGTGTATGATTTATAATTCTTATCGCATCCTTATTGTGCAGATAGCCAAAGTGAGATACAGGGAGATTTTAATACCCGAGACGTTACACAGATGGTATCATTTATCCAGGATTGAAATCCCGACTCCAGAGCCCTCATATGTGGGACCCGAATCGGGGCCACTGGCTTCCCAAGCCAGCACTTAACCACCTCACCACTTGGCCAGCCCCGCCCACTTTGTTTTTTGAACCTACATGTTGTTACAGTGCCTCTCATTTCCTACCATCCAAAGTATTGTAGTAGGGACACTGCATTTGACTGTGCAGGTTGTTTATTGTCCAGTGGTCCCTTGCTGACAAACCTGTTTGTGCTGAAATCTCTACCATACTCTGCTTACCAAGCTGTATGTGGCTGTATATTCCTGGAAGCAGGAGGGCTGTTGTGTAATTTCTACAAAGATACACATGGGCTCATGGCAGCTCTGGCATGCGTCTCATGGCTTCTTTGTCTGTCCCCAGTTCTGCCTTCTCAGAACTCTGACCTTCCACAGAAGGAACAGGAGAAAATGACCAAGTTTCAGGTAAGTAATGCATTCCTTTCTGTCTCCTAAGATGTGATTTTATTTCTCACAGATTAGGCCCATCTTTTTTTCTCTTCCTTGGAAAGGTTAATGGAAAACAACAGATCTTGAGTGTGTGTTGTGTGCCAGGCTGTGTGTATGTGTGTGTGGTTTGTTTGTTTTATTTTATCTTTGTTATTTCACAAAACAATCTTTGAAAAAACAATAGAAATCTAAAATAGACAAAAAGATTTACACTACTACCCTGCTTACGAACTAGCTCTTTTCACTTTCCCATATCCCTGTTTCATGTGCATTCATAACTATATATTGGGAATATTAGAATTGATGGGATATACTTCTATATATTAGATAAAAGCTTAATATCTAATTCTTACTAAGATTAGTAAGATAAAGGGCCGGCCGAGTGGCGCGGTGGTTAAGCGCTGGCTTGGGAAGCCAGTGGCCCCGGTTCAGTCCCACATATGAGGGCCAGTGACACTGCCCTCAAAAAAAAAAAAAAAAGATTAGTAAGATAAAGAAAAACCCAAGGGAATATGAGTAAAAATAATGAGTAGGAATGTCTCCCCAAAAAAGTAAATTTATGAAGACATTAATGACCATTAAAACTGAATATGTGCAAATGTTAGTATGTTAGTAAATGCTTTCTATTTATTTATTTCACTTAGATTGTTAAAGATATATATATATATTTTTTAAAGATTTTATTGGGGAATTGGTGGAGGGGAACAGTGTTGGGGAATCGGGGAAGGGGAACAGACAAATTGCTGTCTTCTTGTTCTTCAGTTTAGTTGCGGAGGATGTTGCTTCACTGTTGGTATCGTCATTGCGCTCTTCCCGGATGAGGCAGATCGGTTGCTGGCCTCTGGATGTCGCTTACTGCGGCTATTGGCAGCTCACGCTTGGCTGCCAGCCACTCACGCTGGCTGCGGGCCACTTACTGTAGCCTATGGCAGCCCACTGCAGCAGGGGCTGCAGCCCACACCATCACCGGGGCTCTCACAGCCCAGCTCCAGGTGGAGCCGTTGTTAGCTGTAGAGGGCAGTGTCACTGGCCCTCATATGTGGGATCCGAACCGGGGCCGCTGGCATCCCAAAACCAGCGCTTAACCAATGCGCCACTCGGCCGGCCCTTAAAGATATTTTTGAGAGCAGTGTCACTGGAACCTCATGTGGGACCCGAACTGGGCCTGCCGGCTTCCCAAGCCAGCGCCTAACCACCGCGCCACTCGGCCGGCCCTAAAGATTTTTTTAAAAAGGAATTATGTCCTATGTGGCCAGAGTCTGAAGATTCAGGGAATTTGTACTCTCTCACATGAAAAGTGAATTGGGAAAACTTTTTGAGAGGGAAATCTGGCCATTGTGGTTTTAAACTTTTCAGTTGCTACTTCTTGGCTAAGATCTGTAAAAGGACCTTTGCAGCATTGATAATAAGTAAAAAGCTGTAACCAATTATAGATTATTTGTACTAACTAAAAATAAATTGTCAGTTCTAAGGAATTGCTATACTGTGCATTCACAAAATGGAATGCAAGAGATTATAATAACACTAATGTTCAGATTTATTGAGCATTTTTTTAAGTGGTATATATATATATATGTATATTCACTCATCTAATCCTTTCAAACACCTTGTGGTTTAGACACCATTGTAGAGAAGAGGAGGTTGAGATTGTGAAAGGTTAAGGAATTTGCCCAGCTCCCTATAATGAAAACTTTGAAATTTGAACTCAGCCTGTACCTTTACCAGCTGTGAATGCTATAGTAGGTGAACTTGGCATATGCCTTGAAATCACAGTGGAAGAGCTATCTACTTGTCCTGGAGGGTTGCAGATGGCCTGTGGGCTTTGCAGACATTAGAAACAGTGATAGAATCCAGGCTCTGTGAGGAGGCAGAGAGAGAGGGACAACTGTTGGGACTAAAAACTGCCTGGGGTCCCTCCAGCTCTGTAACAATTTTTTTGGTAGTCCTCTAACATTTTTTTTTTTTTTTGAGGGCAGTGTCACTGGCCCTCATATGTGGGACCGAACCGGGGCCACTGACTTTCCAAGCCAGCGCTGAACCATGGCGCCACTCGGCCGGCCCTGTCCTCTAACTTTTTGATACTGGCCTTCCAGTGGACCTTTGTTGCAAGATTTAGGTGAAGTATGTTTGTTGTTGTAGGAGCCATTGACCTTCAAGGACGTAGCTGTGGTCTTCACGGAGGAGGAGCTGGGGCTGCTGGACTCGGCCCAGAGGACGCTCTACCGAGACGTGATGCTGGAGAACTTCAGGAACCTGGTCTCAGTGGGTGAGGACAGGCGCCCTCTGACACTGAATCTCAACCCCTTTGAGAGTCTCTGTCATCAGTTGTTCAAACTTTTGGACTCTTTGAAATGGTTCCCTGACCTTGAAGATAGAAGTTTTTCTAACCCCTGAGACTATAGGCAAAGATTTTCTTGGTCTTTTGCTCAGGCAAAATTCTGTCCGGGGTGATTTTTGTTCCCCGTTCCTCCACCATGACATTTGGCAATGTCTGGAGACAGTTTTTTTTTTTTTTTTGAAGGCAGTGTCACTGGCCCTCATGTGGGACCCGAACTGGGGCCGCTGGCCTCCCAAGCCAGCGCTTAACCACCGCGCCACTCGGGCAGCTCGTGGAGACAGTTTTTAATCTGCACAACTTGGGGGAGGGATGCTGCTAAATGCTCTACAATACACAGAACAACCCCACAACAGAGAATTAGCCAGTCCAAAATATCAGTAGTGCCTCAGCTGAGAAACCCTGTTTTAAATGAATTATAAACCGTCAGCTTAGCTTCTACACTTTGTCTTTCAAATACTTTGTCTTTCAAATATGTTTGTGACCCATTGGTGGGTCATGGAATCAACTTAATACATTGTACTGGCCTTATTTTTTTTTCTCTGAATAGCTATTTCATTCTGTTTTTATTCTACTTTATTCTATCCAAGTTCCTTATCAAGACTTGTTCATGTTGCAGCGAAAACTGTGACCATTTGCAGTGAGTGGTGTGAGAGTATGGGAAATATGATGACTAACAGATATTGGCTAAATCTAATTTTATCTATATGTAGACATGAACTAGGTCACGACTGAAATTTCTTTTTTTTTTGAGGGCAGTGTTACTGGCCCTCATATGTGGGACCAAACCGGGGCCGCTGGCTTCCCACGTCTGAAATTTCTTATTACAGTTCATGATCAGAAATTCTTCAAATACCGCTTTAGACGTTCTCAGGATTATAGAATTTGAAGAAAAATATGTTTTAGCTGCATTTGCATCTTAAATATATATAACTGCCTTTCCATAGGACATCTACCCTTCAAACCAGATATGGTATCCCAGCTGGAGACAGAAGAAAAGCTTTGGATGATAGAAAGAGAAGCCCAAAGAAATGAGAATTCCAGTGGGAGCCACATGGCTGTTCTTTCAGGTACCAGCTAATCTGCTGCTCTCCATGTCCATGATTCCAGTCTTGTCCTAGTGCTGTCTTCTCTTGCCTGGGCTGTGACAATGGCCTCCATACTGGTCTCCATGCCCCCTCTTGCATTCCTATAATCTATTTTCCACCTGGTAGCCAGTGTGATTTCTTTGGAAAGCAAGTAAGATCATGACATTCCTTTGCTCAAAACCCTCCGAAGACTTCCTATGTCACTCAATGTCCTTACAGGGTGGCCTGCAAGACCCTACCTGAGCTGGCATCCTCACCAAGTTCCTCCTTGATCGCCTCTCCTTTTCACCAGCTCAGATCATTCCTGCTGTCTTGGCCCCCTCGGAGTGTCCTTCTGTTCCATGGCGTTTGACCAGCTCTCTTCTGCCTCAGAATAGAGTCCCGAGCCACCCCTTACTCACTCAGGACTTTGCTCAAATTTCATCTCATCAGATAGGCCATCTGCATCTGCCTTATGTATAACATCATCCTCTCTCTATTCTCCGTACCCTCACCCTGCCTTATTTTGTGTCTAAGCTCCGATCCCCTCCTGACCTAGTAGCATATTTTTATTTACTTGTTTATCATTTCTCTCTCTATGAAAACAGGAATTTGAGCAGTTTTATTTGCTGTGTCTATGCAAAGCCTCCAATGGGCCTTCATCATAGTAGGGGCTCAGCACGTAGTTGTTGAATGAATAAACTATGTAAATAATTACTGTTCTTTAAATAGAAGTGAAGAAGCTCCCCTCTTGGCTTTTTGTAACCTATTTTCCCAGCCTTTCTCATCTGTGAGGAGTGTCTCATCCATGTCCCCAGGTAGCCCTTTTATTTGGCCACCTGGCCTCTCTCCTTCACTTTTGACTTCATTTTTCTTTTCTTTTTTTTTTTGAGGGCAGTGTCACTGGCCCTCATATGTGGGATTGAACCGGGGCCGCTGGCATCCCAAGCCAGCGCTTAACCACCGCGCCACTCGGCCGGCCCTAAACATAATGGTGTCAGGATTTGAACCCTTGTTCTTTTTTTTTTGTTTTTTTTTGAGGGCAGTGTCACTGGCCCTCACATGTGGGACCGAACCGGGGCCGCTGGCTTCCCAAGCCAGCGCTTAACCGCCGCGCCACTCGGCCGGCCCTTTCATTTTTTGACCTCCTTCCTTTCTCTACCCTTCTTTCCTTTCTATTTAATTTGCATATTCCTTAGTTCTACCCATTTAAAAATTAAATATTCCTAGGGAATGTAAAAATTTATATATGCCCCCTGTGCAGAAAAATAAAACAGAAACTTGTCTATAAACACGACGTATCAGGCCCTGAATTCTGGCAGTAATTGATGGGTATAACTTGTCTTTTTTTTGTCCAGCTCCCTTTTTATGTCTACGTTTGTTCACTTTTGGTGCATTCAGGAATGTTAGATCCTGCCTCTACTTTACTGGGTCTCATTTTCATTTGCAGACTTAACCTTAGGAATTATGATCCTAAGCATTAGTCACTTTTTAGTTTTGCTGAATAGACCAAGTCTCTCTTTTAACAAATCTTACAGCCTTTTCTGACAGTTTTTCTCAAAGGTTTTTTTGACCTCTTGAACATTAACATGTTTTAGGATTTTGCAGCCATGCTCCATGTACAGATCCCACCTTGAAATGCTCTTTATAGGTTTCAAGAGCACAAATTAAAGGGCTGGTTTTTGTAAGGATTCCTAAAAAAAGAAAGCTTACAGATAATGGAGACAAGTGGACCTCACGTCTCATTACTCCCCAAGATGGCTCAGAGGTTTAGAGCACACTGGTGTGACGAGTGGATTATTTTGGAACATTGTCTTCCAGTGAGCATCTAAAATAATTCTGATTTCTTAGACATCTTTGAATATGTAAAGATTCAGAGCTGTCAACCTCAGGAGATAAAAGCTATTCACAATTATCAGAATGCATAGCTATACTATCAAAATTATCAGCATCGATATGCTAGGCCTTATAATTCATCAGTTCTCATGTAACAGTTTCAAGTTGGCTACTTATAAGTGAAAACTGCCTCATCCATACGGTCAACTGCCCACTTAACCCCTCCCCTCTCTCTTGTACCTAAACTCTCATATAACCTATATGTGGTAGTTGTTTAATAGTTTCAAATTGGATATTTCTAGAAGTCAAAAGGCACTGGTATGCCTGTGGAGATGAGGAAAGTCCTGATTAGGAAAGAAAAGTCCAGATTTTTAAGTAAGCTTTTTAGTGTAACTTGTATCCTAGTAATACTAACTAGCTGATATCCCAGGCAGTATGAGAAGCATTTGACATGTTGCAATGACTTCTGTACCAAACCACAAGTTAGCCCCGACTTCACAGGCTGAGGGCACAGTTGTCCAAAGGACTGCCCACCAAGACTTCACACAGCAGCTGGGGCTCCTGGGCCACCCTCACCTCTGAGCAACTGGCTGCAAAGTTATGGGTTCCCTTTATAATTTGTTAGACTGTCTCAGAACTCAGGACAGTGCTATACTTACAATTACAATTTTATTATAGCACAGAGGATACATATTGAAACCAGCAAAAGGGACGATGCATAGGGCGAGGTCTGGGAGAGTTCCCTCCCGCCTCCCTCTTCGAAGGGATCCATGTGATTACTGGGCCCATCCAGATAATCCAGGATAACCTCCAGTTCTCAAGAGCCTTAGTTTACTCTAAAATTCCTTTTGCCATGTACACTAACATATTCACAGGTTCCCAGGATGAGGGCCGGGACATCTTTAGGGACCATTCGATTAGCCTACCACCCCCAGAAAATTCCTATTGAGACTTTTTCAGCTCGTATTATTAGAACCTAACTTTCCATTTAAGCAAATTAGTTTTTAAGGACTTGGTACCCTCCCTCTTCCCCTGCTCACCCTTAAACATTTTAAGCTAGTGGCTTCTAAACATTTTTAATCATGACCCTTAATGAAAAATCTTTTACATCTTGACTTAGCATAAATATATTTAAAAATGTGTATGTATGTCTACACCTAAAACAAGTGTTTCATGTAGTGGTACCCTTGCTGCTCATGACATTTCTCGTGTTTTTATTCTATTTCTTTAAAAAAATATATTTGTCACAATTATGGAATTGGTTTCACAGTTCACTAAAACATTCCAACAATTTGAAAAATTCTGTTGCAATGGGGATAAAGCAGTGAAGAAAACAGTGCATGTTTTCCTCATGACTGTTCCATTCTAGTGGGTCTAAAAAGACAAGAGAAAGAATTAGGAAGTATATGGTCAATTAGATAAATGCTGTGGGGAAAAATAAAGCAGGGTAAGGCATATGGGAAGAATCAAGGGTATAGGGAGATAGGGAGGAGTTATTTTATATTGGGTGATAAGGAAGGCCTCACCCAGCTGAGTGATATTTGAGCAGAGACCCAAGGGAATGAGTAAAAGCAAGAGTCGCAGCTTTCTGGGAGAAAGCTTTCCGGGTTGAATAGACTCCTCCCTCTCTTCCTGTTCAGGGTTGCCTTTGAGAGTCTGCATTATGCTGTTTCTCTCTTCCCAAGTTCTTTCTCAGTTGGACAAGATTAGTTTTCCATTTTCCACACTTCTTTTTTACAGAGACATGAATTACTTCCACGTTTAAAACAAATATTTTCCCAACCATTTACCAAATTTATTCTTAGAAGATAATTTCTGCCAGGACCTAAAATACTATTTTATGCCTACATTCTGAGCTTTTGTAACCTAATTGGGTAGCATCCCACTGGTCGTAAGAATACTGAGGAACAGGTAAGTAGGCTTTTAGTTAATGTCATTGTAGGTTAGAATGGGGATTGTTCCTTTGTGGCCATCTGATTTCAAACTTACAGCTTTTGTGTTACACTATTACACTCATGGTTTCACATGACTCACATTTATATTTAGTGGAGAACAGCCTGCTGACTCCATTCTTTGCTTCCACTCGCATGGAAAAGCAAGAGAAGGATAAATGATGTTGTACAGACATGACCCTTCCCCTGGTTTATTAAGGCCTTTTCCTATGGCCTAAGTATGAAATCCTGAGATTTCTGAACAAAGCAGCCACTTGTCATTTCTAAATATCGCTTTTTCTTATAGGCAACAAGAATCAAAATGAGGTGGAGATGCTTCGAAAAGTTGCATTAAAATACCTTTCACATGAAGATCTGCCCTGCTGGCAAATCTGGAAACAGGTTGCAAGTGGTTTAAACGGGTGTCTTCAGAGGAAGAGTTCCCAGTCACTGCAAGGCGGCTCTGTTCAGGTTTTTGCAAATGAGAACGATCTAGTGAATCATAAAGGAGATAGCTCCTGTTACTTTGCAAATCACGAGTTCTCAATTTCAAGAACCCAGGATTCTTGTGGGAATATCTATGTGAGTGAGTCAAATAAGAGTAGAGGTAAGCAAATCCATGTAAAAAATAACCTGCATGTATGTGAAGCCTTCATGAAGAAACCACCACTTAGTGATCACATTAAAACTGACACAGAACAGAACCCCTACAAGTCTAATAAATGTGGCAGAAGCGTGAGTGATGACTTCAGTCAGCATTTACCCTTCGAAGAGAAACGCCATCCGTGTAGTGAGTGTGGAAAGGGCGTCAGTTACAGCTCAGTGATTTTAAGTCATCAGAATGTTCCCACAGGAGAGAGATGCTCCAGTCAGAATTCACATCTGCAGACCCATCAGGGGACTCACTCAGGAGAGAAACTCTCTAAATGCCATGAATCTGGGGATTGCTTCAATAATAGGAGCTCTTTTCATTCTCCTCATTCTAATCATGCAGGAGAGAAGTCCTATCGATGTGACAGTTGTGGCAAGGGGTTCAGTAGCAGCACAGGTCTTACCATTCATTACAGAACTCACACTGGAGAGAAACCTTATAAATGTGAGGAGTGTGGTAAATGCTTTAGTCAAAGTTCAAATTTCCAGTGCCATCAGAGAGTCCACACTGAAGAAAAACCGTACAAATGTGAAGTGTGTGGGAAGGGCTTTGGTTGGAGTGTGAATCTTCGTGTCCATCAGAGAGTCCACAGGGGTGAGAAACCCTACAGATGTGAAGAGTGTGGGAAGGGCTTCACTCAGGCCGCCCATTATCACATACATCAGAGGGTCCACACGGGGGAGAAACCTTACAAATGTGATATCTGTGGTAAGGGCTTCAGTCACAATTCACCATTAATATGCCATCGGAGAGTTCACACTGGAGAGAAACCGTACAAATGTGAGGCGTGTGGGAAAGGCTTTACCCGTAATACAGATCTTCACATCCATTTCCGAGTCCACACTGGAGAGAAACCCTACAAATGTAAGGAGTGTGGGAAGGGCTTCAGTCAGGCTTCAAATCTTCAAGTCCATCAGAATGTCCACACTGGAGAGAAACGATTCAAATGTGAAACGTGTGGGAAGGGCTTCAGCCAGTCATCAAAACTTCAAACCCATCAGAGAGTCCACACTGGAGAGAAACCCTACAGATGTGATGTCTGTGGTAAGGACTTCAGTTATAGTTCAAATCTTAAACTGCACCGAGTGATTCACACTGGAGAGAAACCGTACAAATGTGAGGAGTGTGGGAAGGGCTTCAGTTGGAGGTCAAATCTTCACGCTCATCAGAGAGTCCACTCAGGAGAGAAACCCTACAAATGTGAGAAATGTGATAAGAGCTTCAGTCAGGCCATAGATTTTCGTGTCCATCAGAGAGTCCACACTGGAGAGAAACCATACAGATGCGGTGTCTGTGGGAAGGGCTTCAGCCAATCCTCTGGTCTTCAGTCCCATCAGCGAGTCCACACCGGGGAGAAGCCATACAAATGTGATGTCTGTGGGAAGGGCTTTAGATATAGTTCACAGTTTATATACCATCAGAGAGGCCACACTGGAGAAAAACCTTACAAATGTGAGGAGTGTGGGAAAGGCTTTGGGAGGAGCTTGAATCTTCGCCATCATCAGAGGGTCCACACAGGAGAGAAACCCCATAAATGTGAGGAGTGTGGGAAGGCCTTCAGTCTCCCCTCAAACCTTAGAGTCCATTTGAGTGTTCACACTAGGGAGAAATTTAAATGTGAGGAGTGTGGTAAGGGCTTCAGTCAGAGTTCACGTCTTCAGGCTCATCAGAGAGTCCACACTGGAGAAAAACCATATAAATGTAACATATGTGGCAAGGACTTCAGTCACCGTTCACGTCTTACATACCATCAGAAAGTCCACACCGGCAAGAATCTTTAAAAATGACAAGTGGACTGGCCGAGTGGCACAGTGGTTAAGCGCTGGCTTGGGAAGCCAGCGGCCCCAGTTCAGGTCGCACATATGAGGGCCAGTGACACTGCCTTTAAAAAAAAAAGACAAATGTGCTAATGGCTTCAGTCAGGACATACATCTTCAAGGTTCTGGAGCATCCATGCTGGTGATAAACACTATAAATTATTGAGAGCAGAAAGGATATCTTCAGTTGGAATCTTTCTAACAAATGATGACATCTAAAATGATGACAACCAGACAAACAGGAATAGGACTCATATTCAGGAGTGAAATAGGTTGTAACCTTCTTGGTAAGATCCAATTGATAAAAATAGTCTTTCAGAGTGATTACATGTCTAAAGAAAATTATAAAAAGGATGTTTGTCATATACTAACTAGTTTTGGGGGCAGGGGTGTCAAGGAAGGTTTCGGATTATTTTTCCTTTAACATCCATTTTATATGTTTTTACAGTGATCTTTATTTTTACTAAAGTTATGAAAAATGAATAACTAAAAATTTTCTGTATCCAAGAACTCATAATATGATCGCTTTATTTCATATGGTATATTGGATTAAAACTAAGAAGTAGCTCTCCAGAGATGAATCTTTGGTCTTTGGAAGTAAATTTGTGTCTGCCACAAATGTATATAAATGCATCATGTTTATGATAGCAAACCTAGAAATAATTGGATTGCCAGAGTATTTTACAAATTATTGATCCAGTGGAACACTGTGCAAACATCAAATGGGAGAAAATAAATTTGAACTTAAGGATGTTGGAAGATGTCCAAAATATATTAATATGGAAAAACACAAAGTGTGGCATTGTTGTGTGATCTCATTGAAATTAAAAAAAAAAAAAGTATAGGTGAATAAATAGGTATTTACTTATAGTTATCTCTAAATGATAGGATTTTGCATTTTTTTAAACTTCTTGTTTTCAAAAAATTAAAAAATTTCCCCCACGTTGTAAAAATTATATAAAATCTCTCGTATACCCTTTAGTCAGAATCACCAGTTATTAACATGTTTGAGTCATTATCATCTATATAAGTGAATGTTTTTGTAAAGATTTTTTTTTTTTTTAAAGAATGTATATTGGGGAGTTGGAGGAAGGGAATAGACAAGTTGCTGTTCTTTTTGTTCTTCAGTCTAGTTGTGGAGGACATTGCTTCATTGGCCCATGTTGGTATCATCATTGCGCTCTTCTTGGGTGAGGCAGATTGGTCGCCGGCCTCTGGACAGCCGCTCACAGCCACTCTTGGCAGCTCACACCGGCTGCCAGCCACTCACACTGGCTGCCGGCCACACACTGTAGCCTATGGCAGCCCACTGCAGCAGGGGCTGCAGCTATGCCATCCCGGGGACTCATGGTAGCCCAGCTCCAGGTGGAGCTGTTAAGTGAGTGTGTTTTTATACACACATATTGATACTTAGGTGTACGCATACTTTTTTTAACCATGAGTTTGTTACAGACATCTTTTTTTTTTTCTTAATTTATTGGGGTGACTGATTAGTAAAATTACATAGGTTTCAAGTGTACAATTCTAGAATACGTTATCTATATATTGCATTGTGTGTTCACTATCGAGAGTCAGTTCTTCCATCACCATATATTGGGTTGTCGGAAAAGTCATGACGCATGTGTGCAACAGATGGCACTAGTTGATTTTTGGAAGTACTAGAGTTATTCACATCTATGTTATTGCTATGTCATTTGACAGCTGACATTACTAGCTTCATTCTAAAAAAAAAAAAATTGAGCCATTTGGTTGAGTTTTGGAGATTTTACAACAAGTTGAAGATGGAAGGCCAAACTATGCATTTTTGCCATATTTTACAGTTTTACTTCCATAAAGGGAAGAATGCATGTCAAGCTTGTGAAAAGTTGCATAAAGTTTATGGTGACAATGCTCTACAAGAACAACAGTGCCAACAATTGTTCACAAAATTCCATGCTGGTGAGTTTTATCTCAATGACGCTCCTCGGTCAGGGAGGCCCACTGAGGTGGATGACAACAAAATAAAGGCATTGATCGAGTCAAACCCACATTACACAACACAAGAGATTGCAGAGACATTGAATATCTATCATTCAAGCAATCACAACCACCTGAAGTAGCTGGCATACACAAGGAAGCTCAATATTTGGATTCCACATAACTCAAAGTTCATTTGACGGCGCATATAAACATTTGCAATATGCTCATTAAACATGAGGGAAACAATCCTTTTTTGAAGCGACTGATAACTGATGATGAGAAGTGGATTGTTTACAACAATGTGGTGCGCAAACCATCTTGGTCCTGACGCGATGATTCACCTCAAATGACATTGAACGCAGACATTCTTCAGAGGAAGGTTATGTTCTCAGTGTGGTGGGATTTTAAAGGTGTCGTGTGTTTCAAACTCCTACCAAGGAACCAAACAATTCGAATGGGTACTGTTGGCAGTTGGACAGTTTGAATGAATCCATCATCCAGAAATGTCCAGAGCTTGTTAATTGTAAAGGAGTTGTGTTCCATCGCAACAACACGAGACCACACACAAGTTTGATCACCCGTCAAAAATTATTGGAACTTGGATGGGATATGTTGCCACACCCACCATACTCACCTGACCTTGCGCTGTCAGACTTCCACTTGTTTTGCTCTCTTCAAAACTCCTTGCATGGTATAATGTTGAATTCAGATAAGGCTGTAAATCAGCAGCTTGTTCAGTTTTTTGCAAATAAAGACAGGTTGTTCTATGAATAAGGAATTATGAAGCTCACTGAAAGATGGCAAAAGGTTATCAAACAGAACAGGCAATATATCATTGATTGATCTTTGTTCTTTATATAAATAAATGACCTTTGAAAAACAGACAAAATACGTCATGACTTTTCTGAAAACCCAATATTTGACCTCCTTTACCCTCTTCTTCTGTCCTCCCTTTCCCCTAACTCCCTGTTAACCACTAAACTGTTGTCTGTGTCTATGGGTTTTTGTTTCATGTATGTCTTGTTCCCTTGTTGCTTTCAGTTTTATATCCCATATGTGAGTGAAATCATATGGTTTTCGACTTTCTCTGACTTATTTCGCTAGCATAATCTCAAGATCCATCCATGTTGTCACAAATTGTAGTATTTCATCTTCTCTTATGACAGAGTAGTAGTCCATTGTATTGGGTTGTCAGAAAATTCATGACACATTTTTGCAACGAAAAACAGAAAAAGTATGTCATGACTTTTCTGACAACCCAATATATATATACACCACATCTTTATCCTATCATCTATCGAAGGACACTGGTTGTTTCCACATGTTGTTCACTATAAATAATGCTGCAGTGAACATTGGAGTACATACAAAGGGTGCCAAAAAAGTATACATATTTTAAGAAAAGAAAAAAATTATTAAAATTGTAATACTCAATATATACTGATAACAAAAGATGAATATAAGTCACGTGTATACATTTTTTTTGGCACCTCCGGTATATCTTTATGAATAAATGTTTTCAGATTTTTTGGGTAGATACCCAAGAGAAGGATTGCTGGGTCATATGGTAATTCTATTCTTAATTTTTTTTTTTTTTAAAGATTTTATTGGGGAATTGGCGGAGGGGAACAGCGTTGGGGAATCAGGGAAGGGGAACAGACAAGTTGCTGTCTTTTTGTTCTTCAGTTTAGTTGCGGAGGATGTTGCTTCACTGTTGGTATCGTCATTGCGCTCTTCCTGGATGAGGCAGATTGGTAGCTGACCTCTGGATGTTGCTCACCGCGGCTACTGGCAGCTCACTCTTGGCTGCCAGCCGCTCACACTGGCTGCAGGCCACTCACTGTAGCCTATGACAGCCCACTGCAGCAGGGACTGCAGCCCACACCATCACCGGGGCTCGCACAGCCCAGCTCCAGGTGGAGCTGTTGTTAGCTGTAGAGGGCAGTGTCACTGGCCCTCATGTGGGATCCGAACCGGGGCCGCTGGCATCCCAAAACCAGCGCTTACCCAATGCGCCACTTGGCCGGCCCTATTCTTAATTTTTTGAAGAACCTCTATACTGTTTTCCATAGTGGTTGGACCAATTTTCATTCCCACCAACAGTGTATGAGGGTTCCTTTTTTCCCACAGTCTCTCCAACACTTGTTATTATTTGTCTTGTTGATGATAGCCTTTCCAACAGGTGTGAGGTGATGTCTCATTGTGGTTTTAATTTGCATTTCCTTAATAGCTAGTGAGTTGAGCATTTTTTCATATGTCTGTAAGTCTTCCTTTTTTTAAAAGATTTATTGGGGGAGGGGAACAACTCTGGGGAATCAGGGAAGGGGAACAGACAAGTTGCTGTCCTTTTGTTCTTCAGTCTAGTTGTGGAGGACATCGCTTCACTGGCCCATGTTGGTATTATCATTGAGCTCTTCCCAGGTGAGGCAGTCGCTTGCCGGCCATTGGACAGCCGCTCACTGCAGCTCACAGCAACTCTTGCCAGCTGCTGGCTGCTCACACTGGCTGCCAGCCACTCAGGGTAGCATGGTAACCCACTGCAGCAGAGGCTGCAGCCTATGAAGATCGCCAGCAACTCACAGCAGCCCAGCTCCAGGTCAAGCTGCTGTTCACCATCTTAGCTGTAGAGGGTGCAGTGTCATTGGCCCTCATGTGGGACCCAAACCGGGGCCCTACTGCTCAGATCTGGAGTCCCAAGGCAACTCTTAACCAACGCGCCACTTGACTGGCCCCATTTGTATGTCTTCTTGGGAGAAGTGTCTGTTCAGGTCCTCTGCCCATTTTAATTGGATTGTTCATTTTTTACTCCTTACATCTAAACACTTAAGTGTATATGTCCTAAGAACAAGGATATTTCCTCAACACAGCTACGGTGGCTCACGAAAGCGCATGCCAGCTACCGGTCAACCACTACACCATAACCAGTGACTCATGGCAGCCCAGCTCCAGGTTTGAGCTGTTGTTCACCATCTTAGTTGTAGAGGGCGCAGCATCACTGGCCTGCATGTGGTATCCAAACTGGGGCCCTGCTGCTCAGAGCTGGGGTCCCAAGCCAACTCTTTTTTTTTTTTTTTAAAGATTTTATTGGGGAATTTGGGGAGGAGAACAGTGTTGGGAAACAGGGGGAGGGGACCAGTCAAGTTGTTCTTCAATCTTAGTTGCAGGTGGGTGTAGCCACCATCCCATGCAGGAGTCGAACCAGCAGCCTTATTGTTAAGAGCGCATGCTGTATCCTCTGAGCCATTCGGGTGGCAGCTCAGCTCAAGTTACTGAGCTCAGTCTTAGTTGTGAGTGGGTGTAGCCCACCATCGAACAGTCAATCTTGTTGTTACACCAGATGAGCCATCCTGCCACCTGTTGGCAGGTCAGCAAAAGCTCAGCTAGGGCACAGCGTTCACTGGTCCATGTGGGAATTAAACCAGAGGCTCTGTTCAGAGCACGAACTCTAAGCCAACTCTTAACCAACTGAGCCACTTGGCTGGCCCCACAAACAGAATTCTTAATACTTACACACCAAAAGCAATTCCCTGAGATCAAGAATAACACAAGAGACCTTTTTAAGCTTCCTTTGTTCGGCCTGCTCCAAATTCTTTGTGGAGTGTAAATTTTTTTTTTTCTAATAATGGCCCTTGAGCCATTCTCTACTCTCCGGCCCCTTCTGCTTTTTTGAAATGTATTTTTTCTTCTAATAAACTCCTTTTCTGCAGCTTAAAAAAAAAAAGAATAACACAAGAATGTCCATTATCACATTCTACCCATAATTACAGATTTTAGCTAGTGCAAGGAAACAATAATTAAGCAAGGCATAAGGATTAGAAAGAAACCTGTCATTATTTGCAGATAACAGTGTATGTATGTAGAAAATCCAAAAGAATCTACAAATAAGACATTAGTAAGTAAATTTAGGCCACACCACGCAATGCCAATATAAAAAATTCAATGGCGTTCCCATATATTACCAAAGATTACAATATGCGAAGTAAAAGTATTTAGAAAGGAATTAAAAGTATCAGATACCAAGAACTGAGTCCAATGAAAGAAGTGTTTTCCACACAGAAAACAATAAAACTGAGAGAAATTGCAGACCTAACTGAATGAGACTTAATAAAAAGATATCAATATTGCCAAATTGTAGATTCTATACAATCTCAATAAATAACCAAACAGGGTTTTCTTTTGTATGTGTGGAAAATGACAAACTGATTCTAAAATGTATGTAGACATTTAAAGGGCCAAGAACAGTGAAGACAATCTAGAACAACTAGACAAATGTCAAACCAATTATAAATATACAGTCATTAAAATAGTGGTATACACACAGGGCCAGCCTAGTGGCGCGGTGGTTAAAAGCTGGCTTGGGATGCCAGCGGCCCTGGTTCAGGTCCCACATGTGAGGGCCAGTGACACTGCCCTCAAAACAAAACAAAACAAAACAAGACAGTGTTAATGCACAACGATGGACATCAGACCAGTGAAAGAGACTGGAGTTCAGTTACGGTAGTTTCCTAACACACAACAAAGGAGCCACTGCAAAGCTAGGGGACTCCTTCAATAAATGCTACGGGCAGCCGGATACCCACATAGAAGAGAAATGAACCTTGACTTTGGTCTCATCTGGAACAAATCAGTTCTAGATGTTACTAGACCTCAAAGTGGACATTGAAACAGTAAAGAGTCAAGAGCTGCACTGTCCAATATGGTAACCACTGGCCACGTGACTATTCAGATTTAAATTTAAAAAAAGTTCAGTTCCTCAGTCACAGTAACCACATTTCTCAAGCATTCAATAATCATATGTGACTAGTCATATGTGCCATTCGACAGCACAGGTGTGAAACACTTCAGTTGTCTCAGTTCCAATGAGCAGTACTGTTCTAGATGGTTCTCTGCATATACACTAAAAGATAAATGTATAAAATTTCAAAATTAGATCATATGTTATATACTCTCGTTGCCTGCTATTTTTCCTTCAACAACATGTTCTCTCGGTAATATAAAAGCATGTTTTCCTGTCAATAGATATTAATCAACATCATTATTTCACTGGCTACATAGATACTTATTAAACAGATGTATCCTTTCATTTAATCAATCTCTTGCTAGGAGATGCTTACTTCTTTTCAGCGTTAAACATTATAAATAGTATCACAGGAACATTATTAATGTCTACATCCTCTTGTATTTGTCATATTTTCTCCTTGGGATAAATTTCTGTAATTGGGATTACTAGATCAAAGAAAATAAACACTTTTAAAATTGTTATATATCTTTTTTATTTTATTTTTAAAAATATTTTATTGGGGGGCCGGCCGAGTGGCGCATTGGGTAAGCGCTGGTTTTGGGATGCCAGCAGCCCCGGTTCGGATCCCACATGAGGGCCAGTGACACTGCCCTCTACAACTAACAACAGCTCCACCTGGAACTGGGCTGTGCAAGCCCCGGTGATGGTGTGGGCTGCAGTCCCTGCTGCAGTGGGCTGCCATAGGCTACAGTGAGTGGCCCGCAGCCAGCGTGAGCGGCTGGCAGCCAAGCGTGAGCTGCCAATAGCGCAGTGAGCGACATCCAGAGGCCAGCAACCGATCTGCCTCATCCGGGAAGAGCACAATGACGATACCAACAGTGAAGCAACATCCTCCGCAACTAAACTGAAGAACAAAAAGACAGCAACTTGTCTGTTCCCCTTCCCCGATTCCCCAACGCTGTTCCCCTCCCCCAATTCCCCAATAAAATCTTAAAATATATATATATATATATATATATATATATATATATATATATATATATATATATATTTATTGGGGGCCGGCCGAGTGGCGCATTGGGTAAGCGCTGGTTTTGGGATGCCAGCGGCCCCGGTTTGGATCCCACATGAGGGCCAGTGACACTGCCCTCTACAGCTAACAACAGCTCCACCTGGAGCTGGGCTGTGCGAGCCCCGGTGATGGTGTAGGCTGCAGCCCCTGCTGCAGTGGGCTGCCATAGGCTACAGTGAGTGGCCCGCAGCCAGCGTAAGCGGCTGGCAGCCAAGCGTGAGCTGCCAATAGCCGAGGTGAGCGACATCCAGAGGCCAGCGACTGATCTGCCTCATCCGGGAAGAGCACAATGACGATACCAACAGTGAAGCAACATCCTCCGCAACTAAACTGAAGAACAAAAAGACAGCAACTTGTCTGTTCCCCTTCCCCAATTCCCCAACGCTGTTCCCCTCCGCCAATTCCCCAATAAAATCTTTAAAAAAAAAAAATTTTATTGGGGAATGGGGGAAGGGAACAATGTTAGGGAATTGGGGGAGGGAACATTGTGTTTTTCCAGGACCCATCAGGTCCAAGTCAAGTTGTTGTCCTTCAATCTTAGTTGTGGAGGGTGCAAGCTCAGCTCCAAGTCCAGTCACTGTTTTCAATCTAGTTATAGGACAGCCATCCCATGCAGGAATTGAACTGGCAACCTTGTTAACAGCACACGCTCTCACCAGCTGAGCCATCTGGTTGCCCGTTGGCAGCTCAGCCGCAGCTCAGCTCGGGTGCAGCTCACTGGCCCATGTGGGAATTGAACTGGTGACCCTGTTGCTCAGAGCTCTTGCTCTAACCAACTGCACCACCCGGCCAGCCCCAAAATTGTATTATTTTTAAAACCTAACTTGGAAATAATGATAGGTTCATAGGCAATTTCAAAATATGTTCAGGGAGGTTCCAGGCATCCTTCACTCAGCCTATCCCAGTGGTAACATCTTACAACCCACCGTACAACATCAAAACCGAGAAATCGACACTGTATAAGCCCAGAATTTATTCCGATTCCACCAGTTTTATAAGAACTCATGTGTTTGTGTGTTAGTTCTGTGCAATTTTATGACGTAATTTTATGTAACCACCCTACAACCCAGATATAGAATTGTGTCATCACCTCAGGCTCCCTCCTTGCCACCCTTATAGCCACACCCACTCCCTCCCCACCATCCCTCACCCCTGGCAACCACTAATTAGTTCTCCATCGCTCTCATTTTATTCCAAAAATGTTATATAAATGGAATCATACAATGTGTAAGCTTTGGAGATGGCTTTTTTCTCTCGGCATAATGACCTTGAGAGCCAACAAAGCTGTTTGTCTGTGTCACTTGTTTGTTCCTTTTCATTGCTGATTAGTATTCCATGGTACAGATGTCCTACAGTTTGTTTAACCATTCACTTGTGAAAGGACATTTTGACATTATTAATAGAGCTGTTATAAACATTCATGCATATAGAGGTTTTTGCATGAACATAAGTTTTAATTTCTCTGGGATAAATGCTCATATGTTAAGCACAGGTTTAGTTTTCAAAGAAATTCCCAAGCTATTTCCCAGAGTATCTGTGATAATTTACATTCCCGCCAGCAGTGTATGAGAGATTCCATTTGTCCACGTCCTCACCAGCATGTAGTGTTGTGACATTTTAAATTTTGATCCAGATTGTCAAAGAGTCTTCCAGAAAGGCTATACCAGCATAGTTCGACAAAAGGATCATGAGAAATCCATTCCCACCCCCACCCCACCCCCTCACCATTACCAAATTTCTCTGTGTTAAATATAAGGAAACAATGAGAGGGCAGAGATTGTAAAAGATATTCACGACCTTGACGTCTGGGAACTCGGATTTTGGTAGGGTTTCTACCATTTGCTAAATGATAATAGCGATTCACTGAGCCCAGGCTGTTTGTGCAAATAATGTGGTTTATACCAAACACCAGCTTGCTTTTTGGGCACTGGGCACTTGAGCATGTGACCAGCTTGCCATCAAAGTCTTGGGCACTGAGTATCTAATGGGCTTTCCTGGCACACATACATCACGTGTTGTCACAGCTTGTTTCTGGGGGAATTAGGTGCATCCTGTGTGGCTTCCCAGGTAGAGGACTCCTGAAAGCTTAGAGGGTTTCCTCTAGACTTCATCCCATGAAACAAAGCTTTACATAAATCAGAGTGAGGAGGGGCCAGAGGGAAACTGAGCTTCCGGGTAGAAAACAGTTGTCACAGTCTCCGTCCCCAGTCATTAACCTTGTAAATGCTGGATTTAGTGCCCAGGCTTTGAGTTGACTTGTAATGAGGGAAAAGGGGACTTTTAAGAACATGGCTTTGTATTTTTTGGCTCTTGCACCTACACATATGATAAAACTTGATGTTAATGTGTATATGCTTATAACTTTATAAATGCTAGAGGGATCACCCCAGTCACAGAAAGCTGAAAGGAAGAAGTGTTAGGGCCACAACTTCCTTACTTCCTGCTGCCAGATTGGGGGAGGGTGTGAAGTTTACACTTTTTGAATTTTAGGAACAGAATAAGTCTCTGTAACTGATCATTTTTGCTGAGCCTCTGGGGGAAAAGGGAGGCAACGTGAAAAGAAAGGCCATCTCCAGATACTCTTTCAGAATTTCCAGAAGCAGTTTGTAGCTGCTAATGAGCTCTTGGGAAATCAGATGCCTGAGCCGAGAGCCGGACGCTTTTCCAGCCTGTGTGCATATTGCTGAGAGGGTCTTACTTGGACTTGCAGCACAGCTGTCTGGCAAGAAGAGCAGCTGGCATTTTTGGACTCTTGACATCACAGATCCCCGACTGCCTGGACCTGTCTTTAAGCTGAAACCAGATGCTGTCTGCCTGAGCCGTTTCAGCCCCAGCACAAGCTGGGCTAAATTGAATGCGATGGAATTGCTCCATTCATGAAACCGGCTCACACTATGGGACTATTGCAGATTTTGGGTCCTCAGTAGGGGACCCTAAACTGGTACAAAGCATCATGGCTGCTCTCACTTCTGGGTACCTATCCAAAGGAAATGAAAACAGGTTACTGAAGAGATATCTGCATGTTCACTGCAGCATTATCCACAATAGCCAAGATATGGAAACAGTCAAGGTGTCCATCAATAGATGAATGGATAAAGAGGTGGTGTATATATACAATGGAATACTATTGAGCCTTGAGAAGAAAAAAGGAAATTCTGCCATATGCGACAATCTGGATGGACCTTGAGGGCATTGTGCTGAGATAAGTCAGAGCAAGGCAAATACCATCTGATAGGTCTTATATGTGGAATCTCAAAAAATCAAAATCATAAAATGATGGTTACCAGGGGCTCGGGGGTACAAACCTATAGCTAGTAGGTAAATAGTCCTGGAGACCTAATACATGGTGTAGTGATTACAGACAACAAGACTATTGGGTTGTCAGAAAAGTCATGACGTATTTTTTTCTGTGTTTTTTTGTTGCCAAAAATATGTCATGACTTTTCCGACAACCCAATATTATAAATATTAAATTTGCAAAGAGACTAGATCTTAACTGTTACCAACGCTAGAATAAATGATGTGTGTGTGATCAGATAGAGATGTTAGCTAACGCTACAATGGCAATACTATTGCAACATAAATGTATCAAATATGTTGTACATTTCCAACTTACACAGCATCAGATGTCAAATAGATCTCAAAAAAGGTGAAAAAAATTATCAGGGATGCAGCTGGGTCCTCTGGATCACATGGAAACGCCCCAGGAAAGGGCTTACTATTGTCTGATGGTTATGAGTGCTGTCTGTCAAATAACACATTCGGACTTCAATAAGAGAGCATTAAAATAGACGTGCAATAGAGAGAGTGCTCCCATTTCAGAAATCTGCAAGTGTCTCGAATTTAAACAGAAAAGTGCTTTTCTAAAGCAGGAACTTCATGGGGGAGGAAGCGGGGAGGAGCAGGTGGCCAGAGCAGGCCTTCAACAGGAAATGTTTACTGTCTGCAGAGACATCCCAGAGATGTCCTTGAGATGCTTGAGGATCATAGATACGGTAAGAAACCCAGCCGAAGTGCCCAGAAAATGAAACTGTTGCTCTCCAGCCCCCTGACTTGGGAACCTCAACTATCTACACCGCCCCATCCAACTGTGGGTTCATTCATTCATTCCTCCATTCATTGTGCATTCCGCCCTTTGCCCTTCGTAGGTTTGGAGGAATGGCGATATGAAGCTGAGTAAGAATTAATCACCTCTCAGGTAACACAGGAGGTTAATTAATAAAATAGCCCTGGAAGATGATGGAAGGCTTCCTGGAGGCAATGCCTGAGTAGGGTTGGGAAGGGTGCATGAAAGTTCTCCAGAAAAATGAAGAGAAAGAGGGCCTTCTAGGTGGAGACAATGACCTGGACAAAGGGGTGTGAGGACCTAAGGACTCCAGGAAAGGCCACGTCTGGAAAGTCGGGGCTAGAAAAGGGACGTGGCTGATTGTCACGGACAAAACTGAGCCAGGCACACCTGACACTTATTTAGTCAGTGAGTTTTTCCCACTAAACACCCGGAATTGTCACATGTCCATGTAAATCCCAGTTATTGAGCAGAAGGCATCTGACGACCCTGGAACCAGAGAGAGGAAATTCGCGGTTGGGAGGGAACACTCCAAGCAGGAAGAGAAACTAATACCCACAGGTGACATGTCTCAAATGCTTACCGCGTGCCCGCCCACTCACCTGTGTGTTTTATGTATATGCTACTGTGTTATGCCTCACAAACACCCTGGGAGGAAGTTATGAGTATCTTCCTTTTATAATGATGAGGCAACGAGGCACAGAGAGAGTGGCAGTCAGCATTAGAGGGGGCTCCCGAAACCACGCCCTTCCCTGCATCTGATTATCTTGCAAACTGGCCGTCCGGCAGGGGGCGTTTTCTCCCTCTTTTCCGTGTCCTTTACGCCTTAGGGTAGGTGGAATACTGTCCTCCCCACCCGCACCAAAGATATCCAGGTCCTAACCCTCGAAACCTGGGAATGTTTCCTTCTATTTTCCATATGTGATTAACTTAAGGGTCTTGACATGGGGAGCGCATTCTGGATTATCCAGGTGGGCCCAATGTAATCTCCAGGGTCTTACAAAAGGAAGGCAGGCGGTCAGGGAGATGCTGTGCCACTGGCTTTGAAGGTGGAGGACGGGGTCACGAGCTGCTTCCAGAAGCCGCAAGAAACAGGCTCCCGCCTGGAGCCTCCAGGAGGAACCCGCCCTGCCAACACCCTGATTTTAGCCCAGTGAGACTCACCGTGGACTTCTGACATCCAGAACCGTAAGAGTAAATTTGTGTTGCTTTAAGCTAAGTTTGTGCTAAGTTTTCTACAGCAGCCATAGGAAACGAATCCACTTCTTAGCACTTCTTATCCATGTTCCCCGCCCGTCTGTACTTGTCTTTAGAGCAGCCTGGCGACACAGGCTCGAATCAGACCTCATGGGACCTCGACCTGCCCTTCTGTTCAGTCGGAGCAACAGTAATTGCTCTTTATGAAGAATTTAGCTCCCGTGCCAGGCCCTGAGCCCCCACCTAACACACATAAGCTCCCCCAAACCTCCACGACACCCTCTGAGTTGGATTTTGTCATCACTAAAATATCGTTAAATGAAACAGAGACTCACAAAGTTTTGGGTTAACACTACAAATGAAGAAAAGTCAAAGGTTTCATTAGCCCGGGAACGCAGGAGAAGGGGGATGGGCATTTGAGCCTCTTCTGGCTTCAAGAAGAAAAGTAACCAGCAAGCGAATATTCCTTTTTCTAAAAACAAATATGAATGTCCAAGAAGTTACTAGGCAACAAATAAGTAAAGCTGCCAGCCAGAATTTCACACTTTTAAAAGATGAAAGTCTCTGATGCTCTGGCGTCTTCCAAGCACATTTGCAAAGATGGCTTTGTAAAGGGGGATAGCATCTGCTTCTGTGCAGCTGCCAGGAAATGGGGTCCCCCCCTCCCAACAGAGTTATAACAGCTTTTCTCCACTCTCACAGCTACCCCATGAGGCCAGGCACCATTGCAATCCTCAACTTGCAGATGACAGAATCCACTTCAACCAAAGTTACCTGACCTGTTAGTGGCATGGCTGTGATTTGAACTTGGGCATTTTGGCCCAACACCAAAAGACATTCTCCTGCCTCACCTTCTCACATTTCCAGAGCTGGGGATGGGAGGCCTGGGAGCTCTGAGGAGCAGCCTGCTGGACGATTAGACACAGCTGTGCAGTTTGTTCTCGTCCCGGGCTGAACTCGTGGTAGTTGGAGTCCAGCCCAGACTCTGCTCACCAAGCCACAGGAGGCGGGGTCTGCTGGTAGAAGGGGCACCTTTCTTTGATTTTCTCAAAGATGTCAAATCGATTATGGAATTCCTGGCCTTTCTCTCACGACTTCTTTCTTCCATTTTCCAGGTCTGTCTTCACATGACTCTGGCCTTCCCCAGACAAAGGAGGAGAAAACGACCAAGTGCCAGGTGAGTTGCATTTTTATTATCATTTTGCAAAGTGGCCACATCTTTTCTCAATTTCTTGGAGTGTGAAAGATGACACAAAGATGTCTGTGATATATTGGGCATTTGCTTTTTATTTAATTTATGGCTTTTGTTCTCTTGTTTAACAAATAGTGTAAAAGTGAATAAAAACATTAAAATAGAAAATTTCTCCATTACTCTGCTTACAAGTCACCTGTTTTCAATACTTTTTTTTTTTTTTTTAAAGATTTTATTGGGGAATTGGGGAAGGGGAACAGCCAAGTTTTCCTTCAATCTTAGTTGTGTGTGGAGGGCAGTTGTGTGTGGAGGGCACAGCTAGCTCAGCTCCAAGTCCAGTCACCATCCGGCTGCCCATCGGCAGCTCGCGCTTGCTCAGTTCAAGGTGCCGTGTTCAATCTTAGTTGCAGGTGGGCATAGCCCACCATTCCGTGCAGGAGTCGACCAGCAACCTTGTTGTTAGGAGCACGTGCTCTCACTGGCTGAGCCATCCTGCCACCTGTTGGCAGCTCAGCTCGGGCGCAGCTCACTGGCCCACTTGGGAATTGAGCTAGCGACCCTGTTGCTCAAAGCTCACGCTCTTAACCAACTGAGCCACTCGGCTGGCCCATCAACACTTTTTAATATGCATTCTTAAATATATTTACATAATAGAAAAAATGATTTTGAATAGTGTTTTATCTGTTATATTTTACAATAGCATTGAGATATAATACCATACAATTGACCCATTTAAAGTGTCAAATTCAATGTTTTTTAGTATATTCAGAATACAGCAGTCACCAAAATTTTAGAACATTTTCATCACCTCAAACAACCCTGTACCCATTAGTTCTCACTCATCCCTCATGAGAATGGAGTCGTGTAATATGTGTTTTTTTATAACTGACCTCTTTGATTTGGTGCAATGTTTTCAAGGTTTATCTAAGTTGTAGCCTGTATCGTTTCCTTCCTTTTCATGGCTGAATAACATTCCATTGTATGGATGTAGCACAGTTGCTTTATCCATCCGTCAGTTTGGATGGTTCCCAACTTTTGGCTATTGTGTGTAATGCTACAGTAAACATCATCTGTGTATAGGTTTTTCATTTCTCTTGGGTAGGAGTGGAATTGCTGGATCATATGATAACTGTGTTTAACCATTTGAGGAACTACCAGGCTGTTTTCCAAAGTGGCTGAACCATTCCTGCCAGCAATGCGTAATGGTTCCAAATTCTCTACATTCTCGCCAACACTTGTTATTATCTGACGTTTTTTCATTGTAGCCGCCCTAGCAGGTGTGAAGTGATATTCCACTGTGGTTTGGGTTTGCATTTCCCTAATGACTAATCTGCTCACTTTAAAGTTGGGTTATTTGACTCTGTATTAAGTTGCAAGGATCTTTATATGTTCTAGATACTAGTCCTTGTCAGATACACGAACTGCAAATATTTTCTCCCATCCTATAGGCTGCCTTTTCACTTTCTTAATAGTGTCCTTTGCACAAAAATGTTTATTTTTGATGAAATACAGTGTATCTTTTTGTTCATTGCTAATGTTCTAAGAGTCCATCCCCAAATCTGAAGTCACACTTATTCACCTCTGTTTTCTTTGAAAATTTTGATAGCTGTAGCCTCTCACGGTTAGATCTTGGATCAGTTCTGAGCTAATTTTGTGTATAGCAGGAAGTAAGTGTCCAGTTTCATTCTCTTCCATGTGGCTATGGAGCTGTGCAGCATTATTTGTTGAATGATTGTTCTTTCCCCATTGAATGGTCTTGGCACCCTATTGAAAACTAGTTGACCATAGACATAAGGTCTTATTTCTGGCTTCCTCAATTCCATGCCATTGTTTCCATTGGAATTCCATTGATCTATGTGTCTATCCCTATGCCAGCATCACCCTGTCTTGACTACTGTTGCTTTGAAGTACGTGTTGAAATTAAAGTGTGAGTCTTCTAAATTTCCATCCAACATTTTATTTTGATGCATGTCAAAGTAAGTTGAAGATACGTCCTCTCAAATACTCCAGCATACATATCATTAACAAGAACTCAATATTTGTTTATGGATGTTACTTTTTTTTCAGGTAAAATTTACATACATTGAAATGCCCGTATCTTAAGGGAACCACTCACTGAGTTCCAAAACCCGAGTGTATGTGTGCTGCCTAAACCATATCAAGACCAAGATTCATCCTGGAGTGTCAGCATGCCCCTTCCCAGGTCTCCCCGACAACGAGACAAACCACTGCTCTCATGTTTTTTTGTTTTTTTGGGTTTTTAAAAAAGATTTTATTGGGGAATTGGGGGAAGGAAACAGCATTGGGGAACCGGAGAAAGGGAACAAACAAGTTGCTGTCATTTTGTTCTTCAGTCTAGTTGTGGAGGACATCGCTTCACTGGTCCATTTTGATATCATTGTGCTCTTCCTGAGTGAGGCAGATCGGCCACTGGCCACTGAATGGCCACTCACTGTGGCTCTTGGCAGCTCACACTGGCTGTCAGCTCACCCTGGCTGCCAGCCACTCACGGTAGCTTATGGCAGCCCACGAATCTTCACTGCAGCCTTCGCTGTCACTGGCTACTCACTGCAACCCAGCTCCAGGTCGAGCTGTTGTTCACCATCTTAGCTGTAGAGGGCGGTTCACTGGCCCTCATGTAGGATCCGAACCCGGGTCCTGCTGCTCAGAGCTGGTGTCCCAAACCAGCTCTTAACCAATGTGCCACTCGGCGGGCCTGTGCTCTCATGTTTTACCCATCACAAATTAGATTTGCCTGTTCTGTTTTTTGCTGCTGATGTAGTCTGATATGCTTCTATGGTTTTGTTGTTATTTGCTATGCTTCACAGGTTTCTTTTTTATTTTTAACATTATGAAAAATTTCAAACATATAGTAAAATGGAAAAATCTGTCAGATTGACCCTTTGATAATTCTAAAATTTCCTTCTCTGTATCTGGTAACAATTTTTGTCTTTAAGTCTGTTGTCTGATATTAGTATGAATACTCCAGCTCTTTTGATTATTGTTGGTGTGATATTTTTCCAATCATTTTTAACTTATTTGTGTCTTTGAAACCCTGGAGAGTGGCTCATTCCTCATCTTTTCCTTTTAAACCTTTTCATTAGCTCATTGTTTGCCCCAACTGTTAGGAACTGCCTCAGGTCACTGGGATGGTAAAATTTTGTTGCGTGGACTCTTCTGAAGGTCATTGGCCCAGTTATGATTCTACTGTGGGCTTTGAAAGAGCTTCTTCGGTTCCATTCTGGTTCCTTCAGTATGGAGGATGCGGACTGTCAGTTTCCAAGGCTGCTGCTGAGCTGGGGAGTGGGAGATGGGCCTGGGCTAAATCAAAACCATGATTTTTGCTGCTCCTACTAAGATTCAGCTGTTTTCCTGACTAAACATTCCCTGTGTTGCTGCATCCTTTGGTTAATTTCCAGAGTTCTGAAAACAGTCACTTCTATTTCTGCCTATTTTTTCATTACTTGTATATCAAGGTGAACTTTCAGAGGTCCTTGCTCCATCATTCTTGCTGACCATTCCTGTACAAGTATTTTCATGGACGTATGTTTTCATTTGTCCTACGTAGATACCTAGAAGGGCAATCACTGGATTACAGAAGAGATAGTATGTTAAGTTTTTTAAAAAACTGTGACGGTGTAGGCTGCAGCCCTTGCTGCAGTGGGCTGCCATAGGCTACAGTGAGTGTCCCGCAGCCAGCGTGAGTGGCTGGCAGCCGGTGTAAGCTGCCAAGAGCCGCGGTGAGCGACCATCCAGAGGCCGGCGACCCATCTGCCTCACCTGGGAAGAGCACAATGACGATACCAACATGGTCCAGTGAAGCAATATCCTCCACAACTAGACTGCAGAACAAAAAGACAGCAACTAGTCTGTTCCCCTCCCCCAATTCCCCAATAAAATCTTAAAAAAAAAAGAAAGAAATCTTGGACTAATCCACGTTCATAAAGGTTTTCTATGTTTTATAAAAGTTGTATAGCTCCAGTTTTACATGGAGATCTAATACATTCTGAGTAAATTTGTAAATATGGTTCAAGGTAAGTGTCAAGGTTCATGTATTTTAACATGGTTGTTCAACTATTCCAGTAGCATTTGTTGAAAGACTACCTTTCTTCTCTTGAATTACCTTGGTACCTTTGTCAAAAATTAACTAGTAATATGTGGGGTACTAGTTATGGACTCTACTCTGTTCCATTGAGCTATATGTCTGTTTCTATGCTAATCCCAACCTGTCTTCATTGCTGTGACTTTAGAATAAGTCATGAAATTAGGTGCTGTGAACCTTCTAATTTTGTTCTTTTTCAGAATTCTCAGGGGCATTCTAAATGCAATTGTCCATATAAATTTTTAGAATCAACTTGTCAATACCTACAGAAAAGCCTGATAGGATTTGGGTGGGGGTTGTGTTAAATCTATAGATCAATTTGGGGAGAACTGACACATTTTAACAATCTGTCTCACCCAAGAAAAATGGTGTTTCCAGTTACGTGGGTCTAGTCTCCTTCAGTTCTGTTCTGTCAGTATGTTATAGATTATAGCATACAAAGCATACTGCTCTGTCATATTCCACCTGAAGGAGGGAGGTGACCTTCCCTATCCTCAGTCCCTCGTCAGATGCCATGGTGCTTGGAGGAGCACCCCAGACCCCTAGGCTACTTGGGAGCCCCTTGGGATGAGCTAGTGAACAGCAATGGGAGTTTGTTGATGGTGTGAGTGGCTCTGTGATGGAGCCCAGTGAGGTGTTGCTGCTTTCCATCCCTGAGCCAGAATGTCCCTGATAAAGGATGGGATACAAGCGTCTACCAAGTGGCCAGACTTCATTTGTCTTAGCATTGGATGCCCTGGCCAACAAATGGCCCATCTGCACATTATCACAAATGATTGAACCATTGCCTAAAAATTGTCCCCTTGAGGATAAAGCACTCTGGGAATCTCTTGCCTTACAGATACCCAAAATATAAATCATCTGATAGTAACCAAGGCATACATTTTCCTTCCTAAACCATACATTCCTAGCTCTTGGAAAAGGCATTCAGTAGTCTTTCATGTTCCTGATTGGTCCCAGGTAGTTGATTTAATTAAGTGAAAAGGTCACCTCAGACAGCTCCTTTTTAAATTTCGTTCCAGCAAATGGACCTTGAAATGGATCTTTATCTTGCCCCACGTCTTTTCTCTTATTTCAAGGCTCCTTGGCTGACCCACACCAATGTTAAACTACTCCATTGCCGTTTTCTATATCTAAAGTGGGTTATGTCTGGCCTCCATGTATATAGACTCATTGTATATAAGGCCCTTTAATATCTCCCCCCATTTTTATAAATTTTCCATCTTGTCCCCTTCCAGAAGGGCTGCCAGATTGAGGGTATGCACGTGCTCTCCTGGGGCCCATCTGAGCCCAAACATCCACCACCCAAAAACCTTTCCTGAATATTCAGGTTATGAGGTATGGCTAATTAACCTGTGCTTTCCCTCTGATCCTCCTCAGGAAATTAAATTATTTCCCCCATCTCCACAGACAGTGCTGGCTACCAGCAAAGGGAAATAGAGAACGCCACTTAGTAAATAAAAACTCACATATGGGGCCGGCCGAGTGGCGCATTGGTTAAGTGCTGGTTTTGGGATGCCGGCGGCCCCGGTTCGGATCCCACATGAGGGCCAGTGACACTGCCCTCTACAGCTAACAACAGCTCCACCTGGAGCTGGGCTGTGCGAGCCCCGGCGATGGTGTGGGCTGCAGCCCCTGCTGCAGTGGGCTGCCATAGACTAGAGTGAGTGGCCCGCAGCCAGTGTGAGCGGCTGGCAGCCAAGCATGAGCTGCCAATAGCCGCGGTGAGCGACATCCAGAGGCCAGCGACCGATCTGCCTCATCCAGGAAGAGCGCAATGACGATACCAACAGTGAAGCAACATCTTCCGCAACTAAGCTGAAGAACAAAAAGACAGCAACTTGTCTGTTCCCCTTCCCCAATTCCCCAACGTTGTTCCCCTCCACCAATTCCCCAATGAAAAAAACAAACAAACAAACAAAAAAAAACACATATGGATGTAAGTAAATACAAACTCACATATGGATGTAATAAATTCAACACTGTTAGTCTGCTAGGGCTGTCATTAACAAAAGACCACAGGCTGGGTGGCTTAACCAACAGAAACGAGTTTCCTCACAGTTCTGGAGGCTGGAAGTCCAAGGTCAAGGCCTCTCTTCCGAGGCCTCCCTCCTTGGCTTGCAGATAGATGGCACCTCCTGCTGTGTCCTCACATGCTATTTTCTTTGTACACGTGTGTACCTGGGGTCTCTTTGTGTGTCCAAACTTCCTCCCCTTATAAGGATCCCAGTCAGACTGGATTCAGGCCCAGCCCAAAGACCTCATTTTAACTTAATCAGCCCTTTAAAGATCTCACCTCCAAATATGGTTGAATTCTGAGGTACTGGGGGTTGGGGCTTCAATATATGAACTTATGGGGGGACAGGGTTGGACACAATTCAGCCCATAGCAACCATATTCCATAAGGATGAAACCAGACAATCCCTCCCTGGTAATAATACATCGGCATCATGCAAGGAAGCCTATCAAATGCAGCTGCACGCCATGTTGTTGTCTGTTGGTCTAGTTACTATTGGTTTGGGTGTTTTCAGTGGTTTGTAAACCCTCTGAGTAAGCCACTGTTTCAAGCAGACATGGCAAAGGCTGAGGCCTGCATGCCATCAGATTTGGCTAATGCAAGCCCTGTACGCTAAAGCCCTTGCCAGCTGGCCTGTCACCTCAGTTGTTGGACTGGTTGGTAAAGGGCCCACGGTAATGGGCCAAATTAGAGAGCCTGCCTACGGACTAATGCTGGATATTTCAACAGGCAAACAACATGACTCCCTGTCAATAACTACACCCAAATCAGGCCATATGACTTAAAACCCATTTGCACAGAACCCTTTCCCCTCAGTTATACACAAACACCACTCACCTTTACATACACTTTGCAAGCTATTAGTTCATATCCCCCAAGAAAATAACAGACTTGGCACCTTGAACCCAAAAAAATACACCAAGATGTTATTGTCAGTATCCTTTCCATGGTAACTTTCTCCTGATCATGTCGTCTGTAAATACAGTTTTCTTTCCAATCTATACACCTATTTCGGCACTAACTTGGACCTCCAGTTCAATGTTGAATAGACATAGTGAGAGATTGGATATTTTTGCTTTGTTCTTAATCTTTGCAAGAAAGCATCCATTCTTTCAATATTAAGTATGAGATTAGCTGTAGAGTTTTTATAGATAACCCTTGAGGACGCTCCCTTTTATTCCTATTTTGAGAAAGTGAATTGTGACTGGTGTTGAATTTTGTAAAATACTTTTTATTTGGCTATTGAAATGGCCATGTTGTCTTTTTTTTTTTTTTTCCTTGCAAAAAGCTTTATTGTTCCAATTTGGTCCATGGCATGATAGGGGGTCCCGGGCTGGTTAGAAGGCTGCCTAGTTGTTGCAGGCAGAGGCTCAGCCAGAAGACCAATGCAGAGGGGCCCCTCAAAGGCCTCTGGGCTCCAAAGGCTTGAGGGTGAGCCTTTCAAAGAGCTACTCGCCCAGCCCATCCTGGGTGGCCACCAGCCTGCGGAGGGTAGTCAGGTGGTTGCCCCTCTTCTTGATGAGTTTCACTTCCTCAACCAGGAAGTGGCTCTCCAGGAAGCCACAAAGATGGGGGTGTGTGTGGGCAGAACCCAGGGAGTGCAGATCCAAAAGGGCCTGGTTCATGTTCTCCTCCATGACCATGGCGTCTCCCATGGTCATGGGAGTTTTACCCCACTCATCTTGGGAAGGCTTCTGCAGGTCCTGGAAGAGGGTGCGTCTGTCCATGCTGGTTTTTCATCTTCAAGAGACACTCAGCGCCCTTGCACTTCTCCTTGGCCAACTCACAGAAGTGGCCCACCACTTCCAGAGCCACATCGTCACTGTCTAAATAGCAGCCCAGAGAGAGGTGGGTGTAAGAGGCCCAGGGATGCGGGGTGACCAGGCGGTTGATTGGGCCTCCACCTTGGTGGAATAATTCTGACGAACTTGGAAGGTCATGATTGCTCAACAATAAGGAATTAGGCTTGAACAACCGGTGTTGGCTGGTCTCAGAGGCCAAGGATGCCCAAGACGGTTCTGAAGGTTGTTAGTGGAAGGAAGGTTGGAGGGTGGTCAGAGTCTGGAAGAAGGGGTGTTCCAGGGTCTGTTCCATCCAAACACTGTTGAAGCAAGAGACAAATCTGGGGGACCACTGAGCCCATGTGGGCATTCCTTTTAGTTTCTTATTAACATGGCGAATTATATTGATGTATGTTCTTCAAGTCTCCAGATTTTGTATAGAATTAGTCTTTTTTTTTTTTTTAAAGATTTTATTGGGGATGTGGGGGAGGGGAACAGACAAGTTGCTGTCCTTTTGTTCTTCAGTCTAGTTGTGGAGGATGTTGCTTCACTGGCCCATGTTGGTATTATCATTGCGCTCTTCCTGGGTGAGGCAGTCATTCATTAGCCATTGGATGGCCACTCACAGCGGCCCATGGCAGCCCACTGCAGCAGGGGCTGCAGCCTACAACTTTGCTGGCAACTCACAGGAGCCCAGCTCCAGGCTGAGCTGTTGTTCACCATCTTAGCTGTAGAGGGCGCAGCGTCACTGGCCCTCATGTGGGATCCGAACTGAGGCCCTGTTGCTCAGAGCCAGTGTTAACCAATGCACCACTTGGCTGGCCCGAATATTACAATTTTAATACAGTTTTCCTTTCTTAAAATGTGTATACATTTTTTTGGGCACCCTCTGTATTATATTTTTGCATCTTCAGTAATATGTATATTGAGTAAATTAAGAAAAATAGTATTTTGTCACATCCTGCGTGGCAAGGGCAAATGGGACTCGAGAGGGGCGACGCAGATTGAATAAGAACAAGAGACAGAAGTAAGATAAGAGCGAGACCAAGGGACTCAGCCAAAGAAGAGTGAGCCCTGAATCGGGTCAGCGCATGGCTTTTATTGAGAATATTCAAAGAAATGAAACTGCTGTAAGTTAGTAACCGTGTGTCAATGTGTGCCTTAAGGCTTTCTTCCATTAACCTGTCCCATTGTACTCCGACAAATCCTATGCCTTCATACGTCACTACACAGCCCCAGGACACCGACTTTACTGTGTCCTCCCGGAGGAGATAACTGATATCACTCCATCAGGTCCCGGTCATACCGAGACACTCCCAGAGAGAGCTTTACCGATAACATTCCACCGGGCCTCGGTCATACCGAGACACTCTCTCAAGACTAAAGGTCAGGGGCTAATGCAGAGGGGGTGGTCTTGGAATCGGCTGTAAGGTAACAGTATTTTGTACTTTTCCAGATATTTACCACTTCTGGAGTTCCTCCTTACTTTCTGGAGACCCCTGTTTCCAGTGCCATTCCTGTTCAGCCTGAAGACCTTAAGCATTTGTCGTGCAGTCCTGCTGGCAGTGAATTCTCTGTTGGCCTGTATTTGAAAATGTCTTGATTTTCCCTTTATTCTGAGAGAATATTTTCCTTGAATATAGAATTGTGTTTTTTTCCCCCTTGCAGCAGCTAATGATATTGCTCTTCTTTCTGCCCTAGTTTTCTGATACAACACTATTTTCAAATGTCAGCAGCCATTTGAGTCATTTGATGTTGCTTCCATCTGGAATATCATTTTTCTTCAGCTGCTTCCATGATTTATTTTATTTTTTGATTGCAGCTGACATACAATATTATATTAGCTTCAGATATACAACATCATGATTAGATATTCATATAACTTACAAAGTGATCACCCCGATAAGTCTAGTATCCATGCAACACCAAACACAGTTATTATAGTATTTGTTACTATATTCCCTATATTTTACATCCTTGTGACTGTCTTTGTAACTGGCAATTTGTACATCTTAATCCCTTCCCCTTTTTCACTCAGCTCCCCAAGCCTCCCCCGACCTGGCAGCTATCAGTTTCTTCTTCGTATCTATGTATTTGTTTCTATTTTGTTTGTTCATATATTTTAATTTTTATTTTTAGGACAGTGTCACTGGCCCTCATATGTGGGACTGAACCAGGGCCCCTGGCTTCCCAAGCCAGCGCTTAACCACTGCGCCACTCGGCCAGCCCTGTTCATATATTTTGTTTCCTAGAGTCCACATGTAAGTGAAATCACATGGTATTTGTCTTTGATTTATTTCACTTAGCATAATATGTACTTGGTCCATCCATGTTGTTGTCAATGGACAGATTTCATTCTTTTTATGGCTGAGTAATATTCCATTGTATATATTTACCATACTTCTTTATCCATTTGTCTAACAATGGACACAGGTTGTTTCCATATCTTGGCTATTGTAAATAATGCTGCAATGAACACAGGGCTGCACATATCTTTTCAAATTATTATTTGGGATTTCTTTGGATAAATACCCAGAAGTGGAATTGCTGAGTCATAATGGTAGTTCTATTTTTAATTTTCTGAGGAAACTGTATACTGTTCTCCATAGCGCCTGCACCAATCTGCAATCCCCCAGCAGTGCACAAGGATTCCCTTTTCTCCACATCCTTACTAATACTGTTGATTTATTGATGGTGACCATTCTGACAGGTCTGAGGTGGTATCTCAATGTGGCTTTAATTTGCATTTCTCTGATAATTAGTGACATTAAACATCTTTTCATGCGTCTATTGGCCATCTGTATGTTCTCTTTAGAGAAATGTCTATTCATATTCTCTGCCCATTTCTTATTTGGATTCTTTAATTTTTTTTGTAGTTAAATTGTATGAGTTCCTTATATATTTTGGATGTCCACCACTTATCAGCTATATCATTAGCGAATATCTTCTTCCATTCAGCAGCGGTCTTTTCCTTTTAATGGTTTCCTTTGCTATGCTTCCTTTTTAATTTCATGGAATCCCATGTGTTTAGTTTCTCTCTCTCTCTCTCTCTCTCTCTCTCTCTCTCTCTCTCTCTCTCTCAAGATTTTATTGTGGAATTGGGGGAGGGGAACAGCGTTGGGGAACCGGGGAAGGAGAACAGACAAGTTGCTGTCCCTTTGTTCTTCAGTCTAGTTGTGGAGGACTTTGCTTCACTGGCCCATGTTGGTATTATCATTGCGCTCTTCCTGGGTGAGGAAATGGCTCGCCGGCTATTGAACTGCCACTTATAGCGGTTCACAAAAGCACACGCCAGTTGCTGGCCAGCCCCACTGCAGCCTACACCGTCGCCGGCGATTCACAGCAGGCCAGCTCCAGGTTGAACTGTTGTTCACCATCTTAGCTGTAGAGGGCGCAGCATCACTGGTCCTCTATATGGGATTAGAACTGGGGCCCTGCTGCTCAGAGCTGGCATCCCAAGCCAACTATTAACCAAGGTGCCACTCAGCTGGCCCTAGTTTTTCTTTTGTTTCAGTTGTGCAAGGAGACATATCATATATATATATATATATATATATATATATATATATATATATATATATATATATATATATATATATATATATATATTACTAAGAGCAATGTCTACGGGTTTACTGCCTATGTTTTTCTTCTAGGTATTTTATGGTTTCTGGTATTACATTTAAGTCTTTAAACCCATTATGAGTTTATTCTTGTATGTGGAGAAAGAAGGCGATCCAGTTTCATTCTTTTGCATGCATCTGTCCGGTTTTCCCAGCACCATCTAATGAAGAGACTGCCTTAACCCCATTGTATATTCTTGCCTCCTTTGTTTAGATTAATTGACCATATGGGCATGGATTTATTTCTGGGCTTTCTATTCTGTTCCACTGATCTATGTGTCTGTTTTAATGCCAATACCATGCTGTTTTGATTGCTATATAGTTTGATACCAGGTAGCATGATCTCTCCAACTTTGTTCTTTCTCAGGATTGCTGTGGCTATTTGGGGTCTTTTGTGGTTCCATATAAGTTTTAGGATTATTTGTTCTAGTTCTGTGAAGAATGCCATTTGTGTTTTGATAGGACTTGCCTTGAATCTATAGATTGCTTTGTGAAGTATAAACATTTTAATAATGTTAATTCTTCCTATCCATGAGCACAGTATATGCTTCTATTTATTTGTATCTTCTTCACTGTCCAATAGTTTTCCAAGTACAGGTCTTTTACTGCCTTAAATTTATTTCTAGGTATTTTATTATTTTTGATGTAGTTGTAAGTGGGATTTTTTTTTTCTGTAAAGGTTTTATTACACACAAAGGGGATGGGACTCAGTCCTTCTTGGCTGCTGCCGTCCTCATGGCTGCAAGGACATTGCTCAGCTCCTCTCTTCCTCTTAGCACAGATGTGTGTCCCCACCCTTGATGAACTAACTTCAGGGCCCGCTTGTCCTTAGAGACTTTGAGCAGCTCCATGACATGCCGCTAATGGGAAAAGCTGCACACCTTGGACCTTGTCCCACACAAACTTGATGTGCTTGGTGAGGCACCCACGGTGCAGCTGTGCCTCGGCTTGCTCATGTTCTTGGGCACTTTGTGGCCCTTGTTGAGGGCGTACAACACTTGGAGCCCCAGGAGAAGTTCCCCACATCAAACAAATATTGTCAGACATAAAGGGAGAGATCGACACTAATACAGTAATAGGGGATTTTAACACTCCATTGCCATCAATGAATAGGTCATCCAAATGGAAAATCAACAAGGAAACAGTGGACTTAAATGACATACTAGACCAGATGGATTTACTTGATATTTTTAGCACATTTCATCCAAAAGCAGCAGAATATACATTCTATTCAAAGGCACATGGAACATTTTCCAAGATAGACCACATGTTAGAACACAAAACAAGTCTCAATAAATTTAAGAAGTTTGAAGTTATATCAAGCATCTCCTCCAATCACAATGGTATGAAACTAGAAATCAGTTACAAGAAGAAACCTGAATAACACACAAACACATGGAGGCTATGAACATGAGAATAAGCAAAGAATGGGTTAACAAGATCAAGGAAAAAATGAAGATACACTGAGAGAAATGAAAACATCACACCTAAAGAAACTAGGAAAAGAACAAACAAAGCCCAAAGTGAGTAGAAGGAAATTAATAAAAATCAGAGTGGAAATAAGTGAATGAGAAAAAAAATGCAAAAGATTAATGAAGCCAAGAGAGCTAGTTCTTCAAAGAAACAAAATTGATAAACCTTTAACCAGACTCATCAGGAAAAAGAGAGAGGGCCCAAATAAATAGAATCAGAAATGAAAGCAGTGAAGTGACAACAGCACAGAAATACAAAGAATTGTAAGGAAATACTATGAATATATGCCAATAAACTGGACAACCTTATGATGCAAGTTGAAACCTAACTTGGGGCTGATTAGCAAGAGGCATAGGGTACATTCTGAGGAGCTGCTTCTTTTTTGGGGTTTGTGGTCCTCTGTGAGATTGTGGGAAAGTCTGCATCATGAGCCAAGGCAGGCTGCTTGTGTGGAAATGCCACTTAGAAGTGTCTCCAGCTAGGTGTGCGAGTTGGGGGGTTGGGTCTCAGGGAATCACCAGGGCAGAGCCAATGATGTACAGGGATTAGGTTCCCACCTGCTGGCTGGTGGGCAGAAGGCTCAGCAAAGGAACAGTGCAAACAATGTCCCTGAAGACAGAGCTAGTCTGACACCTGCCTCCAGCCCTTGCCCTGAAACTAGTCAATTTAGTTCCTCATATCCATGGTGGTTCTTGAGCTGCTACCCACCCCTGCACCCCAGAGTGAGTGAGTTTGTGAGCGACTCTGTTCATGGCCACTGAAGAGGAACGCCTGGGACTCCAGCTGCTCTCCATCTCACTCAGAGGCAATCCCTAATGGGTTTCACAGCCAGATGTTATGGGGACACCTCTTCCCAGCACTGGGGCCGGGCCTTGGGATGGGGAGCCTGATATGGAGCTGGGATCCCTCACTCCTCAGGGGACCTCTGCAACAGAGAGGTTCCTCTTTTTTATAAACTGCAACACCATGGGTTTTGGATGTACCCATTTCACATCTCTGCCCCTCCCACCCATCTCATTTTGGCTTCTTTACATCCTTAGTTATAGGAATTCTGCTCAGCTACTCTTCAGGTGGTTCTCAGGGGTGACTGTTCTATAACTTAGTTGTAATTTTGATGTGGTTATAAGAGATGAGCACAGCATTTACCTACTCCACCATCTTTACCGGAAGTCCCCTCTGTCTACTTTTCTCAGCATATTCGATGTATCTACCAATGTCAGTAACTATGAACTTTTCTCATTTCATTCTCAGTATTTCATTGAATGGATAAGCCAAATATTTTGTCAATCCAATTGATGAGTGCAAAGTATGCCTTTACCAATAATGTAACAGTGAACATGCTTTCATGATATGGGTGTACATGCCATATGAGAGAAAGTAAGATTTAGCTCTTAAGGGATTTTCATTTATTCAGTAATTTGTTTCACTAAAATTGATAGTGGTTACTGTAAACATTTTTTTGAAAACTAAAGAAAAATCATTGCAATCCTCTCTGCCACATATCATCTCTATGCATATAATCACATCTTTGCATGTACATACTTTTATTACTTGGACCATAACAAGAAGGTACTAACCTAGTTTTCTCATGAATGACACTTGTCATTATAGATCTATATCATTAATAAATTGGGTGAAATTGGTTAATAACATGCAAGTTTCAAGTGTACATTTCTATAATACATAATCTGTATATTGCATTATGTGCTTGCCACCCAGTTTAGTCTCCTTCTGTCACCATATATTTGACCCCCTTTACCCTCTTCAACATCCCCCCACTGCCCTTCCCAATATACCAGGGGTTGGGAAACTGCGGCTCATAAACCATATGCAGCTCTTTGGGTATGTTCCATCTCAAAAGTTTGCCGACCCCTGGAAGAACCAATCCTGTCCCTCACAACAATTTAAAAATTATTCGAGGGCCGGCCGAGTAGCGCGGTGGTTAAGCGCTGGTCTTAGACGCCAGCGGCCCCGGTTCGGGTCCCACATATGAGGGCCAGTGACACTGCCCTCAAAAAAAAAAAAATTTATTCGAGAGCCATAAATATATTTTTACATAATCACCATTATGTGACTAATATCCTTTAAAATTTTTATAAATGAAACTATGATAGTTTTATTTTCATTTTCAATTTTACTTCAGAGCATGCGGCTTCATGAACTGCAGTCTGCTGACCCCTGGCAGCTCTTCCGTCTCAAAAGTTTGCCAATAGGGCTGGCCGAGTGGCGCGGTGGTTAAGCGCTGGCTTGGGAAGCCAACGGCCCCGGTTAGGTCCCACATATGAGAGCCAGTGACACTGCCCTCAAAAAAAAATAAAAATAAAAAGTTTGCCGACCCCTGCACTATACTGTTGTGTCAATGAGTTTTTTGTTGTTTGTTGCTTTGTTTTATAGCCCATATGAGTGAAGTCATATGGTTATTGTCCTTTTCTGCCTGACGTAGTTCACTTAGCATGATACTCTCAAGATCCATCCATGTTGCCATTACCATAAATGACAATATTTCATCCTTTCTTATGGCTGAGTAGTAGTCAATTGTGTGTGTGTGTGTGTGTATGTATGTATGTATATGTATATATCACCTCATCTTTGTCCATTAATCCATCAAAGGACACTGAAGTTGTTTCCATGTCTAATCTACCATAAATAGTGCTGCAATGAACATGGGGGTGCATATATCTTTACGAATAAATGTTTTCACATTTTTTGGGTAGATACCCAGAAGACAGATTGCTGGGTCATATGGTAATTCTGTTCTTAAATTTTTGAGGAACCTCCAAACTGTTTTTCATAATGGCTGCAATAATTTACATTCCTACCAACAGTGTATGAGGGTTCCTTTTTCTCCATATCTTGTCCAGCCTTTATTATTACTTGTCTTGTTGATAATATTGGGTTGTCAGGAAACTTGTGATGTATTTTTCCTATGTTTTTCGTTGCAAAAATGCGTTGACTTTTCCAACAACCCAATAGCTATTCTAACAGATTTGAGGTGATATACCATTGTGGTTTTGATTTGCACTTTCCTAATCACTAGTGAATTTGAACATTTCATTTATCTGTTGGCCATTTATATGTCTTGGGAAGAGTGTCTGTTCAGGTACACTACCCATTTTTAAATTGGATTATTATTACTGTTTTATTGTTGAGTTGTATGGGTTCTTTATGTATCCCCTTATCAGAGATATCATTTGCAAACATGGTCTCCCATTTGGTTGGTTGCCTTTTTGATTTCTTGGTGTCTTTTTCACTTCTTGGAAGTCTTTCAGTTTGATATAGTCCCATTTGTTTAGTTTTGCTTTTACTTCCCTTGCCTTTGGGGTCAAATTCATAAATCTTCTCTGAGACCAACGTCTATAAATTTAGTACCTACATTTTCATCTATGTATTTTATTTTTTCATGTCTTACATTTAGGTCCTTGCTCTATTTAGAGTTAATTTTTGTGTATGGTGTCAAATAGCAGTATTTCATTATTTTGCATGCAGCTAATTTCCCCAGAACTACTTTTTTCCCCCCAATTTCTCCATTTAATCTTATTAGCTGCTGTATGTTTTGGGGGTCCCAGGTTGGGTGCATATATATTGTTATGTCATCTTGCTTTATTGTCCCCTTTATCATTATAAAATGTCCATTGTAGTGTCTTGTTACTTTACACTGGCTTTTCTCTGGATGCCATTTGCCTGGCGTATCATATTCCACATATCTTTGAGTCTCTGTCATTGCAGCTGAGATGTGACCCTGAAGGCAGCATATAGTTTTGGGTTTTGGGTTTTGACTCATCCCACCTTTTGACTCTGTGCCTTTTAATTGGTGAGTTCATTCCATTCACATTTAGGGTCATTATTGAAATAAGATTCCCTATAGCCATTTTATTTTGTTTTCTGGAAGCTCTGTTGTCTCCATTGTTTATTTTCCATATTTTTGTGTAGTTTGGTGGTATTCTATGATTTTTCCTGTCTCCTTTTTATGTTGTGTCACAGTTCTAGATTTTTTTAGTTACCATTAGGTTTATGCAAAAGAAATTTTCACCTATACAATAGTCCTTTTTCTAATGATTGCATCTTACCTCCACCTGTGCTAATTCAGTCCTTTTCCCACTTCCCTTTTATGTTTTTATTGTCACAAATTATCCTTTTATGCTGTGTATTCAATTTTAAATTGCAGGAACTAGTCTTTTTTAAAAAATGGTTTTACCTTCTTTAACCTTTATTTAAATGTTTAATACTGTATTCTGATCAAGTGTTGTACCTTTTCTGCTTCTGAGTCATCATATTACGTTTTTTTGTTTGTTTGTTTGTTTTTTCCAGAGAGAAGAGCATCTTTCAGTATTACTTGTATTACTGGTCTTGTAATTCCCTGTTTCTGTATGTCTTGAAAAGCCATTATTTCTATTTCATATCTAGATGATACATTTCCTGGATATATTTTTATTTGATGGTTATTTCTCTTGCATTACTTTGACTATTTGGTTCTACTCTCTTTTGGCTTGTAGGGTTTCTGCTGAAAATTCTGATGATAATCTAATGGGGTTTCCTTTATAGGTTATTATTTTCTTTCCCCTGACTGTCTTGAGAATTCTTTGCCATTACCTTTTGACAGTTTTAATATAATGTGCCTTGGAGAACATTTTTGGATTTGAGGATCCAGTTCTTTCCATAGGTTTGGGAAGTTCTTGTTGATTATTTGATTCTCTTTCTCCCCCTTGTCTCCTTTTAATGGAGTTAGTTACCATAGAGTTCTTTCATTTTATTACTCTCGATTCTCCTCCCACCTGAGTCATTTCTAGATTTGTATCTCCTATGTCACTAATTTTTTTTTTCCATCTGATCTGTTCTATTTTCTAAGCCCACTGAAGAATAATTCATCTTTTTTTTTTTTTTATTTTATTTTTTTTTTTATTTTTTTTTTTTAGGGCAGTGTCCCTGGCCCTCATATGTGGGACCCGAACCGTGGCCGCTGGCTTCCCAGGCCAGCACTTAACCACCGCGCCACTCGGCCGGCCCTAATTCATCTTTTTTACTGAGTTCTTCAGCTAGCTCGAGAACTTGTTTGGTTCTTTTGTCAATAGTTTCAATCTCCTTTGTTTATTTTGATTTCTGAGTTCATTGAACTGCCTTTGAGGGGTTTTTGTGTGTTTTTTTGTATTTTCATGATTTTTTTCAGAACTGCAATCTTGAGTTCTCCAACATTTAAATCACTACTTCCATGTCTTTAAATTTATTTTCTGAAGATTTTTCATTTTCTTTCTGAATTCCCTCATTACCTTGATTAATCATTGTGTTTGGATTATTTCTCTGCCTAGGAATTTGTAGGAATGAGAACTTTTAACATATTTGACACTTCAATGTATAGCAGGTTGACATATAGAGGTCTTTTTTCAGTAGATAGTGCTGAAGTGCAAGTTTTTCTCTCATCTGCACCTCTGGGGCTTGGGGCATTATTGTGGGGTGTTGTAGCTTTGGCCGAGGAAAATGCCCCACATTCCTTGGAGGTGGGTGTCCCCTTTAAGACCCAGTCACCTCAGGCTCAGGGCACCTCTCCAGTGGATTGGAAGTGGTGGGATACGGGTTTCCTGTGTGCTCCCAGCACCACCTTCCTATAGCCAGAAGGTGCCAGCAGAGCTGGTCTGAGTTTATCCAGCTGCCTCTGCCCCGCTGTAGAGATGTATGGAGGGATTGGCTGGGGGCAGGGGGAAATGGATCGTATTTGCGGCTCTGCGCTTACTAGTGGGTTTAGCCACGGTGAATACAGACCACTTAAGCTGGAAAGTTTTCACCCCTTTGGCAGTCTGCTGAGTGGGCCACGGGGATAGGTGCATGGGTTCCGGCGGCTATGGAATATTTTGTCTGGTGCTGACAGGCTGTGGAACACTGTGACCCTTTGCATCACATCTCTGACTATGACCCTCACTCTAGCCTCTCCATCTGCCAGCCCTCCAGGTCTGACCTCTCTGCCTCTCCGGTTTGCCCAGTGGGGTTTGCACCCCCATCCTTCAGTGCTATTGTGTCTACTGGGGCCATGGCAAGTGATGTACTGCACCTGGCATCTCCCTGTCCTCTGCCCTGCCCCATCTCTGCCATTCGCTCAGATACACCCACCTTCAGATCTCTCAATGCACGGATCTTTCAGATGAGTTTGCATGTTGAGCAGGGGATCCTTTGTTGAATTAGAGCTGTCCAATGTGTAACTTCAAGGGGAGAGGACTGCAGGTCCTCTCACGCCGCCATGCTGCTGAAGTACTCTTGTCTATGTCCTATTTTTTCATGGCTGTATACTATTAAAACACATCCAGATATTTTGCTGATACTTATTTCCTTTTTTGAATTCAGTATAAAGATCTCTGTGTATGCTCTTTCTCACTTTTTCTAGTCTCCTAAGCAAAACCTTTAGTGCTAGGGTTGCCAGGTCAAAGGGTATTTTGATACATCTGTGCCAACTAATGTTGTTCACCTCTACCAAGAGGTGCTGAACCAAGTGCTGTGGAAGTTACAGTCTATCTAAATTGTTACATTTAATGATATTCAATCAAAATTAGTTTCTTGTTCCACTGTCCCCTCCCCATTTTAGCAGGAAAAATGAGGGTGGAATGTGACAAAACGAATGTCTTTGATATCTGCCAAAGTCCCTGCCTAAAGAGGTCAGGATGGAGGAAGGACTGTGCAGAGAAGGCAATTTGATCTAAACCTGCATGGAAATGAGACAAAACCAATTATGAACAATTCAAGTTTACTGAAATTTTGTTATTAGTAAGCACTTTTAACACTTTGAAACAATTACAGTAAAACCCTACCTTAATGAATTAAGGTTCAACATTTCCAATTTTACAAATTCTGTCATTGGATTAATAAAAAAAACCCAGTACATTTCAGCCTATAAAATACAAGCTCATATTTGGCTAAGTATTACACTGTACACAGATGATACACTGTATAGAGAACTGAGGCAGGCTGGGGGATCGGAGCCATTCACAAACCTTGTCCAAATTTCTGTTACTGTGGATGGCAGAATTACATGAGTTTCTATAATCAATTATTTCCTGAAACAAATCTTATTAAGGCTATTTTGTAGGATTCTTTTTGAGTATGTTGTTAGGAATTTAAGGTAGGGAACGGACTAGAATTTGATTCCTCAAAGCTTCTGAGTTCTGAATGAACTTTCCACAATTACCAGCATAGACTTCCCAATGGAGACAAAGGTGTGAACTCTTAACTGACGGTGGCATCACACCTCATATTTCTATAGATTCCCTCCAGTGTGGATTCTCTGATGGTAAACGAGGTGTGATCTCTGGCTGAAGCCTTTACAACACACATCACATATGTAAGGTCTCTCTCCAGTGTGGACCCTCTGATGTGTGTGAAAATGTGAGGCCTGACTGAAGCCCTTCCCACACTGCTGACATGTGTAGGGTTTCTCTCCCGTGTGGACCCTCTGATGGGCACTGAGCCCAGCACTCCAACTGAATTCTTTCCCACACTCCTCACATTTAAATGGTTTCTCACCGGTGTGAATTATCTGATGGACTTGAAGATTTGACCTCTGGCTGAAGGCCTTACCACAGGTATCACATTTGAATGGCTTCTCTCCAGTGTGGACCCTCTGATGAGCTTGAAGATGTGAGGCCTGACTGAATCGCTTCTGACATGCATCACATTTGAATGGTTTTTCCCCAGTGTGGACACTTTGATGAGCTTGGAGATTTGAGGCCTGACTGAAACCCTTCCCGCACTCTTCACATTTATAGGGCTTCTCTCCCGTGTGGACTCTCTGATGATTGTGCAGATTTAAGCTCCAATTGAAGCGCTTCCCACACACCTCACATTTGTATGGTTTTTCTCCAGTGTGGACTCTCTGATGGGCTTGAAAATATGAACTCTGACTGAAGCCCTTCCCACACACATTACATCGAAATGGTTTCTCTCCTGTGTGAACCCTCTGATGGCTCTGGAAACTTGAAGCTGAACTAAAACCCTTCCCACACTCTTCACATTTATATGGTTTTTCTCCTGTATGGACTCGTTGATGACTATGAAGATTAAAGCTCAAACTGAAGCACTTCCCACACTCATCACATTTGTATGGTTTCTCTTCCGTGTGGACTCTCTGGTGGGTGTGAAGATTTGAGCTACAACTAAAGCGTTTACCACAATCTGCACATTTGTATGGTTTCTCTCCAGTGTGAATTCTTTCGTGGGCCTGAAGGTGGGATCTCTGAGTGAAGCCCTTTCCACATATCTCACATTTGTAAGGTTTCTCTCCAGTGTGGACTCTGCAATGAATATTAAGATCTGTGCTACGACTGAAGCCCTTCCCACAACTTTCACATCTGTAGGGCTTCTCTCCTGTGTGAACAGGCAGGTGAGCATAAAGATGTGAGGTCTGATTAAAGCTTTTACCACACTCATGGCACGAATAGGGTTTCTCCCCTGTGTGGACTCTCTGATGAGTCTGAAGGTTTGAGCTCTGGCTGAAACCCTTGCCACACTCATGACACCAATAGCGTTTTTTTCCTACACGAACACTTGGTTGAACGGGGATGGTATCCTTCTCATTTGTACTATATGTAAGGGACTGCTTTCCCACGTGTACCTGCTGATGAACTTGAAGACTGGCGCGATCACCGAATGCTTTTTCACATTCATTACACTGGTAGGTTTTCTGTCCTGTGTGGCTTATACTGAACTGGGCAAGAGGTGAGACTTTTGACAGGTCTTCACCATAGTCCTTGTTGCTGTGAGCTTGATCTCTTGTGTGCACTGTATCATCAGGGTGGTGTGAAATACAACTAAAAATGTTAACACATGGAGCAAATATACATAATTTGTTTTTCACTGGTGTCTGCTTACAACTTCTCTGGTAACTCTGTGTCTTGTTCAGATATATTTTACTCCAAGAATTCTGGACACTCCCAGCTGGAAAGTCTTGCTTTTTGTCAATATTGGGATGACCCTCTATAAGATTCAGTATACAGCTGTCTTCCACATGGGCCTGAATGGATATTCCTGTTTCCACCTGACAGGGGAATTATGTTCTTTGGAGAATTGAGAGCTCTTTTCTTGACTATGTATCATGGAGTCTTGACTTTTGCCTAATTTATTCACAACATGTTTCTTGATTTGCCAGCATGAAAGCTCTCCCAATGAAAGGCACCTTACTCCAGCTTCATGAAGTGTGTCCATCTGATTTTCATTCCTGCCTCCTGGAAGGAAAAAGAGAATAAAGAATTAAGGACAAAGAGATTGACATCAGCAAGAAGGTGGTCAAGGAAGCTGCAAGTCCTTGTTCCCTCATGGAAACATTAAAAAACTACAGACAATAAGTGTAAGAGTTCTGGAAAAGGATCGAAGGTCTACAGCAACCAAGAGAGCATCCAGTCAAGAACAAGCCATATTTACAAAGATATGAGATTGAGGGGGTAAGGTCTTCTTGGATCTTTTCTAAGTATATGTCTTGCCTGGGGCTATGAGTGGTTTTTCCCATTCCCTGCTATATACAACTAACTACTTCTAAATATCTCGTCATTTTTATTTGTGGTACAGATGGTCTAAAGGATACAGCACCCCACTTCCCAATTCCCTACCTTGAACTGGATACAGCAGAGAGACTTCCTTTGCAATATTGTAACCTGTCTTGGGGATGCCTGAGGAATTGGTTCTCTGCGTTGCCTGACTCAGAGGCAGGATCAGGGAAAGCAATGGAAAGCAGCACTCTAAATAGAAGCTACTAGGGCACTACAGACTTGCCAAAGGCTGAAGAAAGAGATTGTGAAAACCTGGGGTGGCACTTTTTGGGAGATGAAAAGATTTACAAGCATCTGTGTACGAGGGAATTGAACAAAATCATATACACAGATCCAGGAAAGACATTCGTTCAGAAAAGACCTGAGAAGGCCTTAAGCCCTCACCCTGGGGCAGACCCCTATGCTCAGAACACACCCTGCACATGGGTCATCCAGGAAAAAAGGCCATAGGCAAAGACTGGAAGAGGGGGCTGTTTTCGCAAATGCCCAGTTTTCAACAACAACAAAAAAACAATAAAAGCATAAAATAAACAGGAAAATATGGCCTATTAAAAGGAAGAAAATAAAGCGACTGAAACAACCCACGAAGAAACACAGGTATCAGAGTATCGAAGACTTTAAAAGAACTGTCATACACGCTCAAGGAGCTAAGGAGAGAGTGAGTGATGTAAGCAAGATGGCTGGGTATGCAGCTCCAGACTAGGCTCCCACACGGGAACACCTAATTAGCAACAGCCTGTGGGGAAAAAAGTCACTTTGAAAACTTTAAAAACCAGTTAAGAAGCTGCAACAATCAAGAGAACATCTAACTAAAATAAGCTGAACTCAACACTGTACAAAATTTCCTGGTGTTTCCACATGCCTCACCCAGGCTGACGGCACAGTGTGGTGTGGGTGGGAGGCGGCGGCTCCCGCATTCCTGGTGCCTCCCGCAGGATGGAAAAGAAAGACTAGAACCTGCTTAGGGTATTCTGGCTAGTCTGGAGACTGCCCATGGGGCTGGTTTCTGTCTTGCCTGAATGAGTACTGGGGGAACAGTGGCATAATCAGTCATGGAGATGGATGCTCACAGAGCATAGAGAATATAATTAGTGATGTGGTAATAACCATGTATAGTGCCAGGTGGGTACTAGATTTATCAGTGATCACTTCATAAGTTTTATAAATATCTAGTCACTGTTGTACATCTGAAACTAAGATAATATTGTATGTCAACTGTAATTGAAAAATAGAAAGTTATTAAGAGAAAAAAAATACCCAGTTAACACAGGTACAAAAATCTTTAAGAGAAAAATCTTTGTTTCTAGAAACATAATAAAAAGGGTAGTACATAATGAATCAGTGGGGTTAATCCCAGGAATGCAAGGTTGTTTTAACATGTGATCATTTAACATTTAATCATCAAAGCCTTTTGCCATATTAACAGAAAACAGGAGAAAATCTTATGATCATTTCAGTAAATGCAGAATAAGCATTGACAAAGCACCATATCCATTCGTGATGAAAAGTCATTAAACTAGGAAGAGAAAGAGGGCCGGCCAAATGGCTCAGTTGGTTAAGAGCTCGCTCAAGAGTGCAAGCTGAGCTCTGAGCAACAGCGGTTCGAGGCCAGCCTGAGCTGAGTTGCCGTTGAGCTGCCAAAGGATGGCTCAGCTAAAAACAAACAAACAAAAAAACTAGGAAGAGAAAGGAACTGTACCCATTAAGGACACCAGAAGAGTCCCTACAGGTAACACCGTGTTCGCTGCTGTAAGTATGAGCAGGGTCTACCTGCATCAGGAAAAGGAACATGAAGCATGCAGACTGGAAGGGAAAGAAGTAAAACTATATTTATAGAGGTTATCATTCTACACATAGGAAATCTTTAGGAATATACAAAAGTGCTTCTAGAATAGGTGAATATAAGAAGGTTGCAGGCTACAAGGTTGACGTACAAAAATCAATTGCATTCCTATATGATAGAAGCCAATACTGAAAAATGAAATTTAAAAACAGCTGTTTATATAGCATCAAAAAAAAAAAACCACTTCTGAAAAATTAAAGATATATAATTCGTATATACCAAACACCATAAAACATGATATTGTGATTTATAAGAAATATATATTTGCCGGCCGAGTGGCTCAGTTGGTTAAGAGCTCGCTCAAGAGTGTGAGCTGAGCTGAGCTCTGAGCAACAGCTGTTCGAGGCCAGCCTGAGCTGTTCGAGGCCTGTTGAGCTGCCAACAGGTGGCAGGATGGCTCAGCTAAAAAATAAATAAATAAATAAATAAATAAAAAGTACAGCTCTAAAAATAAAAAAATAAAAAAATAAAAAAAAAAAAGAAATATATATTTAGGGCTGGCCAAGTGGCTCAGTTGGTTAAGAGTTGGCTTACAGTGTGGGTTCTGAGCAACAGGACCGCTGGTTCAATTCCCACATGGGCCAGTGAACGCTGCGCTCAAGCTGAGCTGTCGCTGAGCTGCCAACAGGTGGTAGGATGGCTCAGCTGGTGTAACAACAAGATTTCCTGTTTGATGGTGGGCTATGCCACCAGCAACTAAGACGGAACTCAGCACCTTGAGCTGACTGCCGCCCAGATGGCTCAGTGGATAGAGCGTGTGCTCTTAACAACAAAGCTGCTGGTTCAACTCCCGCATGGGATGGTGGCTATGCCCACCTGCAACTAAGATTGAACAAAGCACCTTGAGCTTAGAGGCCCTGAGCTGCCGATGGGAAGCCAGATGGCGACTGGTGCTCTCCACAACAAAGAATGAAGAACAACTTGGCCTGTCCCCTCCCCCAATTCCCCAATAAAATCTTAAAAAAAAAAAAAAAAGAGGGCTGGCTGAGTGGCTCAGTTGGTTAAGAGCTCACTCAAGAGTACGAGCTGAGCTCTGAGCAATAGCAGTTCGATGCCCAGCCCAAGCTGAGCTGCCGCTGAACTGCTAATGGGTGGCAGGATGGCTCAGATAAAAAAAAAAAAAAAGGAAATATATATTTGATTTTCCTCCATGGTTCCTGACTCACATTTCCCCAAACCCTTAGAATTTCCTAAGTAATAAGAGTAATGGGAGCATCTTTTCTCTTTTTTTTAAAGATTTTATTGGCGAATTGGGGGAGGGGAAACAGCGTTGGGGAACCGGGAAGGAGGAACAGACAAGTTGCTGTCTTTTTGTTCTTCAGTTGCGGAGGATGTTTTCACTGGCCCATGTTGATATCGCCATTGCGCTCTTCCCGGATGAGGCAGATCAGTCGCCGGCCCCTGGATGGTGGCTCACCGTGGCTGTTGGCAGCTCATGCTGGATGCCAGCCGCTCACGCTGACTGCCGGCCACTCATTGTAGCCTATGGCAGCCTACTGCAGCAGGGGCTGCAGCCTACACCATTGCCGGGGCTCTCACAGCCCAGCTCCAGGTGGAGCTGTTGTTAGCTGTAGAGGGCCCTCGACAGTGTAGTGTCACTGGCCCTCATATGTGGGATCCGAACCGGGGCCGCTGGCATCCCAAACCAGCTCTTAACCAGTGCACCACTTGGCCGGCCCTGGGAGCATCTTTTCTTATATTTGGTCTTTTAGGTCAATTTCTGAAATGGCTTCGGAGGCATAAATGGGTGTCGTTATAAGAAGTCCCTTTGAAATACACTTGAGTTTTTCTTAAGAAGGTGTCTTTGAGGGGAAGCACCTCAGGTTGGGGGCTGGTTGCCAGGGAAAGCAACAGTGATTAGAGGGTTGGAACTTTCAGTCCAAACCCCTGAGGTGTGGGGAGTGAGAGGGGCTAGAGAACAAACCACCAATGGCTGATGATTTGATGAATCGTGTTTATGTAACAGAGCCTCCATAAAAACACAAAAGGAGGGGATTTCGGGAGATTCTGGGTTGGTGAACACAAGGAGATGCAGGTGAAATTGGGCCCTAACACTGAAACCAGACTCTAAGAGGGCTTTTTTCAATTTTTCTAGTTTTAAGTGTCTTTCAGGAGATGAAAAGTCTCCTCCAAGCTCCAGAGACCACCAGACCAAGCTGGACCACACTGGTGCACCAGAGGCTTGAGCAGGTGCAGTTAACAGCTAAATAACGCTAAACTGACCTCAAGAGCACAAGGGAACCCAAATGCATGGAACTCAAGTAGCAGAGATGCAACTTTTACCACCTGGAGCCCGTTAATAAGAAGCATGGGGTCCACCAATAAGGATGATCAGGTGCAGGGACCAAATCTGGACACACACAGGACTGATAAACTCTGCCAGATTAGAACTTCTTTGTTCTTTCTCGCTCTTTCCACATTCCTACCCATAGGTAGCTTAGTTCTACCACTATCCAATCACACCCCTTGAACTAGAATTAATAAATACATATAACCTCTCCTTACCATCGCGTCTTAAAACTGATCCCAAGCCTTTGTCTGGGAAGACTAATTAGAGCTTTTTCTCTGGTTTCCTTGTTTCACTGGCTTGCCGAGAATAAATCTGTCTTTCTCAGCAAAAACTGCTGCCTCAGACTTTTGGCTTCTCTGTAAGCGGTGGGCAACAGAGGGACAGTGGCGGCCTAGAGACCATGGAAGCTCCCCACTCCTTCCCACGTACCTTGCCCTGTGAGTCTCTTCCATCTGGCTGTTCCTGAGTTATATCCTTTAACAATAAACTGGCAATCTAGGAAAGTAAAATGTTTTTCTGAGTTCTATGAGCTGCTCTAGCAAATTTCTGGAACCCAAGGAGGGGGTTGTAGGAACCTCACATCTAGAGCCAGTGAGTTAAAAGCACAGGTGACATTCTGGACTTAAGATTGGTGTCTGAAGTGGGGTGAGGGGGACCGCAGTCTTGTAGGACTGAGTCCTTAACCCGTGGGATCTGATGCTGCATCCAGATACAGGAGGCCAGACTTGACCTAAATTGTAGGACGCCTTGTCAATGTCTGGCGAGAACTGAAAATTACGTGAAGATCAATGGAAAAGAATAGAGCGCACAGAAATAAACCCAAACATACCGGGGGGGTGCCCCCCAAAAAAAAATGTATACACATGACTTGTATTCATTTTTGTTATCGGTATACATTGAGCATTACAATATTAATAGTTTTTTCCTTAAAATGTATATACATTTTTTTTGGCACCCTCTGTATATGGCCAATTAACTTGAAAGAGATGTCAAGGTAATTCAATGTGGACAGTTAGTCTTTTGGACAAATAAGAGCTAGAAAACTGGGTATCACTATGGGAGAAAAAAAACACAGAAAACAAAAAACCTTAATTCTTACCTCACACCACACATAATAACTCAAAATAGATCACAATTTAAGCTATAAAACTTTTAGGGGGAAAAGAAAAATCATCGGATAAATACTTTGCAATCTTCAGGTTGGCAAAGACTTGTTAAGACACAAAAAGAATACATTGTAAGAAAAAATACTGATAAATTGTACGTCATTAAAAGCCATTTGCTCCTAGAAAGACACCATACAAAGGCAATAGGGATTAGAATAAAATTCCTGCAAACATATATCTGTGTGTATCCATAATACATAAAGAATCCTTCCAACTTAATATTAAGAAACAAATCCATTTTTTAAGAAAGGTCAAAGGTTTGAACCCAGGCTCTACACAAAAGAGATACAAATGGCCAAGACAAACCTGAAAAGACAACCCTGAAATGATGTTTGAAATCACGAGTCATCACTGAAACTACAATGATCTACCATTACGCATCCAGTGGAATAGCTAAAATTAAAGAGTGATGATACCAGCCAAACTCATACTCTCCTGGCGGGAATGCAAACTGGTACAGCCATTGTGAAACACTGGGCCTGTTTCTTAGGTTAAACATCCACCATGTGGGCCAGCCAATGCCCCTCCTACATATTTTCCCAAGAGGAAAAAAGAACCTGTATGTGAATTTTCAAGCAGCTTTGGTCACAGTAGCTAAAAACCAGAAACACAAAAGTCCTTCAAAATGGTGAAGAGACAAAGAGATGGTACAGTCACACAAAGAAATACTACTCAGCAATGGAAAAAAAAACACCCTGAAACACACATCTCAAAAACCACGCTAAAACACCAGACACAAAAAATGGTATATGATTCCGCTTATATAAACTTTTGGTATTTTAAATAAGAGTGGTCAGAGGCGGCCTTGAATGAAATGACTTGAGCAGAGACAGGACTGAATAAGAAAGAGGGGTTGGAGGTTTATGGAAAAGCAGCATTCCAGCCAGAGAATTCAAGAAAGTAAGAGGTCCTGATGCAGAAGTATAATTGTCATATCTGAGGAACAGGTGAGGCCGGCAGAGCCAAAGAGAAAAGGAAATGACAGGAGAAAAATGTAGAATGGGAAAGCCAGGTGAATAAGCAGACACCACAGGGCCTTCCAGACCCCTGAAATACTCTGGGTTTTATTCTGAGGGAAACAGGAAGCCAGTGGAGGGTTTGAAGAGCAGTGACATGATGTGACTGATGTTCCCCAAGGCTCTCTCAGGTTGCGGTGTGGGGAAGAGGTCGCCCAGAAAAGGCAGAATGATGGGACTGTTCTCTAAAAAGTCTCCCCTGCAGTTCTCCCCCGAATGCCTACCTCTGGGGGTCTGGATCGCCGTCATCCAGAGCTTTTCCTCCCTCTCCAGCTGGGATATCACATCTGGCTTGGAGGACTGATGCCCTGTGAAAAGATGAGAGTTAAGTGAAAACATTCAAGGTAAAAAGTACTAATAAATGTGGGTTCCAATCCCATGCCGCCAGGCTCTGTCCACCCCTCCCAACACTACCCAAAGCAGTGTTTATCAAACACTTTGATGCAACTTACTAAATTCGTGACCCACCAATGGATCATGACCCACAAGTTTCAAAAAGATGTATGAAATAAGGAGCCAGGTACAGCCCCGCTCGACTGTTCACTTACAGATAATTTACAAAAGACAAACGTTTGCCTTGGAACAAAGACTAGAATCGTCTTGTCTCTAAGTTCCAAAGGGACTGGGAAACGGGTCTCTAAGGAGTCCTGACGCCGTGAAGTAGTGGGCAGAGGCCAGGGATGCTACCAAATGCCCAAGATGCACAGGACAGTCCCCACAACGAACAATTATCTGCCCCCAAATGTCATCAGTGCCAGGTTGAGAAACCCTGCTCAAGAGGATGAAGCCAAGGGGAGAGCGCCTGTCCTCACCCACTGAGACCAGGTTCCTGAAGTTCTCCAGCATCACGTCTCGGTACAGCTTCCTCTGGGCGGAGTCCAGCAGCCCCAGCTCCTCCTCTGTGAAGACCACAGCCACGTCCTTGAACAGCACCGCCTCCTACAACACCAAACACAGGCACCATGGATCTTGCGACCAATGGCCACTGGGAGCGGCAGCGCTGAGAAGGTGGAGGAGATAGGCACAAAGCTGTTCCAGATTCTGAGGGACCCGAACACGTCTTTTTAGTGGTGTTTCTCCTCTTCCCCTTCCACAGTCACACCAAAAACGTTGGGGGTGGAGGTAGGTGTGTGAAATGAAAAAAAAACACACCAAAAACCCCCCAAAAAACTTGTGTACATGTAACATGCTGCCCTTTATATACCGGAGGTGCCAAAAAAAATGCATATAAGTGGACACTTTGGTCAACCTTGCTCAAGCAATAGTTCGCCATAATCAGAAGTGTCTGGATGCTGATGGTAACCACTTTGAGCACCTTTTGTAATTGCAGAAATCAAACGTGACTTGTATTCATCTTTTGTTATCGGTATATATTGAGTATTATAATTTTAATAGTTTTCCTTTCTTAAAATGTGCATACATTTTTTTGGCACCCTCTGTAGTTAAATAAAGTCTCCAGAACTGTCACTGTTAAACCATGGCATGTACACGTCTTACAATTAGACTGACAGTGCCAAATATCGTAAGAAATTCTGAGTGAATTTAGTCCCAACAGTATTCAAAAGTGCCCATCTCCTCCTCTCACTGCTTGGTACCCCAGGTGAGAGGCAATGCTATTTTCAGAGTCCTTCATCCACCAGACACGCCATATGGCCTCAGCCTCCTGAATGGTAGTCTCATTTCTTTGAGGTCTCTCCATTTATTCTAATTGGACACTGAAACTCCTGGCTCAGGTCACTGAAACTTTTGTGTGTAAAAAAAAATTATCAATGGGGCCGGCCAAGTGGTGTGGTGGTTAAGCGCTGGTTTGGGAAGCCGGCGGCCCTGGTTCGGGTCCCACATGTGAGGGCCAGTGACACTGCCCTTAAAAAAAAAAAAGAGTGCGAGCTGAGCTCTGAGCAACAGCAGTTCAATGACTGGCCCAAGCTAAGCTGCCGCAGGATGGCTCAGCTAAAATAATAATAATAATAATAATAATAATAATAATAATAATAATAATGATGATGACGTAAATGGAGCCTCTTCAAAGTGGAATCAGAACTGCCATCCAGAGGAACTGTCTCGCAAGCCTTAGTCCTCAGGGTAAAATAACATTTGGAATGGGCTTAAAGCAGCACTGTATTCCAAACCATTTCCAAAGCTAACAGGAAAATACACATTATGACTGCAGAACTGAAAATTAAAGATTCTTTAGAATTAGCATCACTGTTTGTCTGCACTGGTAGAAATTCCTTCCTTAGCTTATTAACAACCATAGAAATGCCTTCCTTCTAGTGATGTAATTGTTCCCCTTCCCTCTCATAAATACCCCTCACCTTTGTCTCCTAATCAGAACATTATATGGGTTTCTGCCTGAAGCACTGATTGCTGAATAGCTATTCTTTTGGTTCTCAATAGCTGTCACCTCAGGGCTGGCCTAGTGGCTCACTTGGTTAAGAGTGCCAGCTGAGCTCTGACTTTGGTCTTTTATTTTTAGGTTAAGTATCAGCTGGGGACTGAATGAACTTCCACAGGTATCTGAAGACAAGACCATCTATATTGTCACACAGCTGTTTCATGGAGTAAATGAAACAGCTGGCCAGTCCCAGGTGTTACTAGACCTAAGATCTATTTCTTTTTCCTTTTTTGAGGGCAGTGTCACTGACCCTCATATGTGAGACCTGAACTGGGGCCGCTGGCGTGCCAAGCCAGCGCTTAACCACCACACCACTTGGCCGGCCCAAAATCTATTTCTTTAAAATATACTAATGTGTTAGTGAGTAAACAGGTACTTAACTATCACACATACATGGTTTAACTTAGAATTAAAGAATCTAGTTTTTTTTTTTTTAAGATTTTATTGGGAAATTGGGGGAGGGGAACAGCGTTGGGAAATCAGGGAAGGAGAACAGACAAGTTACTATCCTTTGTTCTTCAGTCTAGTTGTGGAGGATGTTGCTTCACTGGCCCATGTTGGTATTATCATTGAGCTCTTCCCGGGTGAGGCAGTCGCTCACCGGCTGTTGGACGGCCACTCACGGTGGCTCACGGCAGCTCACAAAAGCACACGCCGGCTGCCAGCCAGCCCCATTGCAGCCTACGCTGCCGCCGGTGACTCTCGGCAGCCCAGCTCCACGTCGACCTGTTGTTGACCATTTATCTGTAGAAGGCACAGCGTCACTGGACTTCTATGTGGGATCCGAACCTGGGCCCTGCTGCTCAGAGCTGGCATCCCAAGCCAACTCCTAACCAACATGCCACTTGGCTGGCCTGAATCTAGCTCTTCTTGCTTGAAAACTGTCACATTATAGCCTGCCTGTCTGCCTCCATGCACTTCTCCACAAAGACAGATCATAACTTCAATATTGTGCTTATTGTATATGTATTCCCACTTGGCGCCAAAGGATGGCTGGTTAGTCAACGACAGATAAGATCCCTCAAGGGAGGGGCAACCTAAGCCAGACATGGTTGCATGGGTGCCATTGGGTACCAGTGGGCACCAACAGGAGGAATCACAAGTTGACAGAAATAGGGTGTGAACCCCTTGCTTCAGGGTCTGGCAGCCTGCCTGTGAAATGACCTATTGATATGATAATATCTGTCCTCTGTGCATTCTTATCAGTAAGCCTTGGCAGAGGAGGTTCTGTCTCTTAATTAAGAGGTGTATGACAACCTTATGGGATCTCAGGTAATGGCAGCTTGCAGGTGTGGGTGATTTGCCCCTGAGCTATGTTTTTGGGTGTGAGACAGACTGTGGTGGTTCGCTACACTGAGGCTACACTGACCCTTGCTTATGCGTAAGATAATAGAAGGATCTGTCAGGCCCAATTCAGGGCTTCAGTCCACGAGGCTGGGGTCTCCTGGCCCCGAACTGTTTTCTCTCCTATTTTGTGTGTCTCTCTCTCTTCCTTAACCTTTCACCATCCCTTCTCCACACCCACCTAGCTCAGTTGTGCGGGACACGACAGAAAACCATAAAATTCTTTTCTCTGACTTCAGTACCAGCTGGTTGTTGCACCAAGCCATACTTTAGACATTCTTTCCACAAAATGTGAGGCACCACGTCTGAGAAAACAACTGAGTTCTTTTAAGGGAACTTTAAGGGAAGAAAAATTGGTAGAATTCTCCCGTTTGGGGCAGAAAGGTATATGTAGAAAAACTCACTGCAAACATCTTTAAAATGGTAAAATTCATAAACCACATAAATAAGGAGGAAGTGGGGGGGATGTATTAGGTACACTGTCGAAAATGATGTGGCCATTTAAGTTGTAAGTGATATAAAATTAAACTTTAAAAACCCAAAATGGGGGGCCAGCTGACTGGGGCGATGGTTAAGAGCTGGCTTGGGACACCAGCGGCCCAGGTTCGGATCTCACATATGAGGGCCAGTGACTCTGCCCTCTACAGCTAAAATGGTGAACAACAGCTCCACCTGAAGCTGGGCTGCTGTGAGTCCCCGGGACGGCATAGCTGCAGTCCCTGCTGCAGTGGGCTGTCATAGGCTACAGTGAGTGGCCAGCAGCCAGCGTGAGTCACCGGCAGCCAACATGAGCTGCCAAGAGCCGCTGTGAGCGGCCGTCCAGAGGCTGGTGACCAATCTGCCTCACCCAAGAAGAGCGCAATGATGATACTAACATAGGCCAGTGAAGCGGCGTCCTCCACAACCAGACTGAAGAACAAAAAGACAGCAACTTGTCTGTTCCCCTTTCCCGATTCCCCAATAAAATCTTTAAAAAAACCCCAACAACCCAAAATAGTAATTAAACTACGATTAAGTATACGTGTAAATGCAAATGATAAGGAATGTGGGAAAAAGAAAACAGCTGATTTGTAAACATGTTTATAAGGTAGGAGTTTTTATTAAAAAAAAATCTATTAATTTTCACAGTATTTGCAAATAAGCAAAAAGCAAGAGCCTGTCATACAACAATTTGTCAAGTGCCTTTGGTTCCCTTCCCAAGCAGGAGAAAAATGTGACCAACCTTTGAAAAATGAGAGATATCACTTTAAGAAACAGAAAGACCAACTTACCTGTAACTTTGTCATTTTTTTCCTCCTCCTTTTGGGGAAAAGCAGGGTTCTGGGAATGCCAAGCTGGGGAAGGGAAAGACATCATGAGAGAGATGCTAGGGATGCTACTGGTCCACATGACATGCTAAGAGGACATGAAGGGGTGCCCATTTCTCTAGGCAGAGGCAGTGGCAACAAAGCTTAATAAGAACAGGTGCTGGAGTCCAGCTTCCCCTGGGCCCTCTCAACCAGCTGCCATTATTCATGAACACTCCTTAAAGTAGCCCTGACCTAAGTGCTTCTTGAAGCTTCCAGAATATTCCTGAACCTGTTATCAGAGGAAATGAGAGGCAAGCATGCAGGCAGTGTAACTTAATGGGGCCAGAATGCCTGAGTTCGAATTCTGGCATTTCTACTTACTGCTTTCTATTCACTAGCAATATAAACCCTAAGCAAGTTATTAATCCCTGAGCCTCATTCCAGTCACCTGTAAATGGTGATGATAATGATGTCTTATTCCCAATTTCCTGTAGATAAAGCAGTGGTATTAAACTTCATGAAACGGTCCTTGCGAAAGTGCTTTCCAGAACATGAATCTTTTAAGAAACCCAGAATTCAAAGATGATTTGTTCTATCCCATGAGTTATCCTTAGAAGTCTAATTCTAACTGCTGTTCTGTTGGTAATGATAATTAAATTGCCAGGTTCTTCCCCCACAACAGGTGTAATAACTTGCAAATGATACTAAGCTGGAAAAGCCTTAACAAAGTTTCTTTTTTCATATGCAAGTTAAATGATGACTAATAAAAACGTAAGCCTGAGAAATCCCGTTGCATTTAAATCAACAACACGGGGTTTTTACACAATACTGCACACTTGCGAAGACCTCACTACACGTGTAGTCAGGCACTCCGCAAAACTGAGATCACGACTGTTTCTCGGTCCCGGATAAACCCCAGAGGACTTTCCCCAGGATCCAGCTGAAGATCACTCTCTTTGCAAAACAAGAGGCTACAAGGAGCCCAGGTGCAGCCCCACGTCAGGCAGTGATCAGCGAGCAGCGAGCGACCCCATCCCGGGTTCGCCGGAGCTTGCAAATAACAGAGCTCCTTTCGGATTATTATAATAAAGTTTATGGTAACAGCCAACATTTTACTATGCACTGGGCACTGTTTTAAGCTTCTTTATATATAACTTCATTTAATTCTCACAAAAACACCACTGAGAAAGAACTCTCTTGACAGTCAAGAGAAACTGAGGCCAACAGCGATCAAGTAATTCTCCCAATATTTTACCGCAAGAAAGAGGCAGAGCTGGCTGGTGGGTCCTGGATGGGAGGGTTGTGGGAGTGGAGAGCGCGGGAGACCCTTAAACTCTGAGGACCACGCAAGCCCGCCCCGACGCGAGAGGCTCAGCGCAGCAGATGCGTACAGCCGCCGCCTCTATGTCCGCTCTCTACCGCTGGCTGCTGCTTCCCTTACCCAGGGGCGAGGACACGGTCACTGCTCACCCAACGCCAAAGCCAGAAGCTCCGAGGAATCGCCAGGACGCGGGGTTAACTTACCCCACTGCGAGCTATCTCGGCCTGACCTCGCCTTCCCGGGAGCGGAAGTGCCCGCGACTACAAACGGTTCCTGGACTACATTTCCCAGAATCCCCAAGGGAAAGAGCCTCAAATTTCTCGCATTCCTTTACTACATTTCCCAGGATGTAGCTCGCAGGACCGCCCTTCAATCCGTGTTTTGAGGAGAGGAGGGTTCGGTTTGAGTTACTTCTCTGGCCCTGTAACTATCAGATTCCTTTTTGCTTTATTCATTTCTTAAAGCTTTTGAGAAAATAATTGCGAATTTTTGAAAATGAGTCTGTATAAGAGAGAACAGCAAAGCTTGCACTGTGAAAATAAGCTTAAAACCAAATATTTTTAGGTAGGCTATAAATGGGAAACGTAAGTGTCTTAGGCTGAGCTGCGTAACATAGAATTTAAGGAACGCTAGATTTCAAACTTGTTTCAAATGCCGGCTCTCCAAACATCACCAAAACAACCTGCTAATAAGACAAAAACGGAGTTTATTGCTTATCGCGGTGAGGGAGAACATCACTTCGACACAGCTTTGATACTTTGACAGCAAAGTGTCAGAGCCAGGATGATGGCAAGGTTGAAATTGATTGAGAATTGGAAGTTTGGTTTAAAGCGAGTCATTCAATGCGAGGAACTTGATTTGAATTGCATAAAGGCCAGGTTTAAGGATTTTGTAGGCAAGGAATCTTTAGGTGCGAACTGTTGATGCGTTAATTGAGGAGATAGAAGAGTTGATGGGTGTTTGTGGAAGTCTTGGTAATGAACCATCTTGCTATTTGCTTGGGCAGGAATCCCAGGAATTTGCCTGGGATAGTAAAGACACGCTAATGACAACTGAATACTTATGTTAAGGTAGACATTAAATTGCGGGAGGGAAGGACAGGAGGGGAGAAAATGGAATAAAGTGTTTGATTTCTTTGCCTCCTTTATTCCACGAGGCACCTAAGATGTCTTGCCTGTGTTTTGTGGAACATAATATTCATTCCAATATGCTAAGAATTTTACAACGGGCGATACAAACATTGATTAAGCTATAATTGAGAAATATCTTGAATTTCGTTAATATTGGTTGTTATGGCAACAAAAGCAGCTCCATTGCAGGTAATTTAAGGAAATATTGTGATGCGTGCATATATAATATCCTGAATTGTTTTCTTTTTCTTTTTTCTTTTTTTATTAGTTTCAGGTGTACAACACAATGCAATAGTTATACTCTTTACCACCCAAAGTGAAAACCCCTCTCCTCCAGTTCGCCACCCCACTCCCCCCCATATCATACATATCCATCACAACTCCCCTGACTCCCTTCCACAGTATACTCCACATCCCGTGACCATCCACATATTCAGTTGCAGTTGGCATACAATACTATACAACATCAGCTTCAGGTGCACAGTGCAGTGATCAAGCCTCTACTCCATCCATGAAGTGGTCTCCCTAACAAGACATGTGACTATCTGACACGCCACAAAATTTTTACAACATTATTATATTCCCCGAACTGTGTTTCATATCCCTGTGGCAATATTGTACTTGTCTATTTATGCTGTCTAATCCCTTCCCCTTCCCCTCCATCCCTACCCCCCTCCCAACTAGCAACTCTCAGTTTCTCCTCTACATCTACGAGTCTGTTTACTTTGATCATTCACTCAGCTCTTCAGACTCCACACACAAGTGAGATCACATGGTACCTGTCCTTCTCCGACTGACTTATTTCTCGAAACATAATAGTCTCTTCACAACATTATTGATTACATTCCCAGAACTGCCCTTATATCCCTGCGGCAACATTGTAGTCCCACATACATTGTCTAAAACCTTCCCCCTCTCCCTCTTCCCCACTCCCTTCCAGCCAGCAACCATCAGTTTTTCCTTTATATCTGCTTGATATGACTTCAGTCTTCTTAAATTGTCTCTCTGGGTTAGCTTGTTTGCACCTTTCTTTTGTTTAAAAAAGCCCTTTTAACATTTCTTGCAATGCTGGCTTGGTGGTAATGAATTCCTTAAGCTTATTCTTTTCTGAGAAGCTCTATTTCTCCTTCAATTTTAAGTGACAGCCGTGCTGGGTAGAGCCATCTTGGTTGTAGGCCATTATTTTGTGTCACTTTGAATATCTCCTGCCACTCCCTTCTGGACTGTGAAGTTTCTGTAAACAAGTCAGTTGTTAGTTTAACAGGAGTTCCTTTGTATGTAACCTGTCTTTCTCTTGCAGCCTCTAGGATTCTGTCTCTGTCTTTAACCTTTGCCATTTTAACTATGATGTGTCTTGGTGTGGACCTGTTTGGGTTCAGCTTGTTTGGAACCCTCTGCACTTCCTGGGCATGTATGTTGATTTCCTTCACCAGGGTAGGGAAGTTTTCAGTCATTATTTTTCCAAATACATTTTCAACCCCTTGCTTCTTCTCTTCTCCTTCTGGTATCCCTATGATTCGAAGGTGGTTGCGCTTCACCGTGTCCCATAGGGCTCTTAAACTATTTTCATTGTTTTTTATTCTTTGGTCTTTTTGCTGTGCCAACTGGGTGAGTTCTGCTATTTTATCTTCCAAATCGCTGATCCGCTCCTCTGCTTCATCTACTCTACTGGTGATTCCTTTGAGTGTGTTCTTCATTTCAGTTATTGTATTCTTTAGTTCTCACAGGTTGTTTTTTATGGTTTCACTATCCTTCTTTATGTCCTCGCTAAGTTTCTTAAACATTCTTATCATCAGTGTTCTAAACTCTGTCTCTGAAAGGTTAGATCCCTCTGTTTCATTTGGTTCCATTTCTGGAGGTTTCTTCTGATCTTTTACTTGTGACATGTTTCTTTGTTTCCCCATTCTGGCTGTCGCTCTGGGATTGCTTTGATGTATTAGATAGATCACCAGGAGAGCCCTGGCTGGATGATGCAGGCACACAGCTCACGGCCCAACACTCTCAGGAAAACTCCCAGTCTCAGCCTGTCCCAATCAGGCGCTTGCAGATCAGGCCGAGTAGCCCGACAACCAATCACCAGCCTGGCAACTCTGTAAGCAGAGGGCGGAGAGCGGGGCCTCGAGGCGGTTTGCGCACTCCCGGGTCTCAGTGAACAGCCTGTTGGAGCCGGATCACTCCCACTAGGCGTTTCCCTGGCAACGCAGCACAAGCCGAGCGGAGGGTGGGGATCCGAGGCAGCTCGTGCACTCCCAGGTCTCAGTGAGCAGCCTGTTGGAGTTGGAGGGCACCCGCCCTGCGTTTCCCTGGCAACGCAGTATAAGCCGGGTAGAGGGTGGGGATCCAAGGCCGCAGGCACACACGCACTTCTGCGCCAATTCCACCAGACCAATTAGGTCTCGGACCTGATCCTCCGTGGGAGGGCCCAAGCCCGACAAAATGGCGCCCTCCCTACACCACTCGCGTGCAGGCTCCGCACCACGGACAACAGTTCAAAAACCTCCAGCCTTTGCACCAAAGGTGCTCATTTCAGTCCGTCCCCGCAGGCTCCCGGCTCACACAGCCACTCCCTCCACCAGGAACCAGGTAAGTGCTCACTGGTGAGCAAGCCCGGGCGCCGGCCCCACTGATTCTCCAGCTGCTCTTAGCCTCACCAAGCTGGGCAAAGAAAGTCCTTACTAATAATTTACCAGCTATTTTAGAACTTCTCTTCCCGGCAAAGGAGCTCTGGGCTGGTGAGCTTGGAGTGCGGCCGGAGGGTCTCTCCCCCAACCGGAGAAGCCTCTCCACAGCTGGGACCTCCCTCACGGGGTTCGCCCTCTCTCGTCTCTGCCCGTCCTACCAGACCCGACACGGCTTCCTCTTTAAGTTCTTCGTTTAGTGGTTCTGTTCCTCCAGTGTTCCGGGGACCTCCAGGGTTGAATGCTGTATAATTTGTAATTTTGGTGTGATCTTGGGAGGCAGTTAGCACAGCGTCTGTCTATTGCGCCATTTTACCGGAAGTCTTGGGAATTGTTTTCTAATTCGGGTTTAGCTTCAGACATTTCATTACATACTGCTATTCTGCTCCTGACATCTATAAAATAAAGTGTCTTGTGATTGAATAAGCCAAGTGAAACCAGGAAGCCATGATTTTTCTCCTAGGCAGGAAGTAAATTTTGTAGCTTTTTATTATAAAAGTTCAAAAATAGACCAAAGTAGAGAAAATAGTAAGATGACCCCATATACTCATATCCCAAACTCAGTTGAACACTCTTTTTTTTAACATTTCATGAAGTTGTTTATTCTTATTAAAACTTGGATTCAAGTAATCCTGGTTATTCTGGAAAAAGCACCTTGTGTGTAGGGATCATTTAATCATCCTTTTCTACAATCACCTCTCCATGAAGCACCTTTCTTCTTTGACGTAACATGTAAAAATAGAGTTGTGGAAACAATGGTATATATGAGACCATGGTTATAAAAAGAAAATAATAGTAATCAAAAGAGAATTGTATTTATTAGGAAGTCTTATTGAAAACATTCCCATTTTCTTCACATATGGTAGGGCAGCATATATCCTGAGAAGTTCACCAGCAACTCCAACAGGATATAAGATGATAAAAAAATTATATTGGTTTTATACTGTAATGAGCCACACCATAAAGATTCTTGAACTCACTTGGACCCCAGCCACAAGCACAGAAGAAGGTACAATTCCAATTAAAAAATGGACTATCTCAAGCAAGGCAAATGTCTGGAAAAATTTAAGTGTCTTCTGAATACTTTTATATAAACCTTTGAGTGTTCCTTTTTCCATATAAAAACCTACCATGGCAATAGCTAGAACCAACCACCCAGCGGTCATAGCGATGTTGTAGGTGAGTCAGGCGGTGGCAACCAAGCCCAGGCGCCTCCTCTTGCCAGTGGCCTTCCTCTCCTTGCCAGCACCGTTGATGCTGTCCTCCTTGCTGGAGGCCAGGGGGGCCACGTGGCCCGGGGAGGTGGCCGACAAGGGAAGGGGATTGGGAGCGGGTCCCGCAGAGCTCCCCGCCGAAGCGCTGCCACCGGTTGCCGCTGCCTGGGTGAGGCGCCCCATGTGCCAGGCACAGGGGGCTCTGAGCCACCATCCCCGCAGCCCATGCATGGAGGGAGGAGCGGGCGCCCCCCTGCCGCTGCCCCCCAACACTGTTTTTTGTTTGTTTGTTTGTTTTCTTTTGAGGGCAGTGTCACTGGCCCTCATATGTGGGACCCAAACCGGGGCCGCTGGCTGCCCAAGCCAGCGCTTAACCACTCCGTGATGTCACTGACCCCCATGTGTGAATGGAACCGGCGACCCTGTTGCTCAGAGCTCGCATTCTTAAGCAAGCTCTTAACCAACTGAGCCACTCCGCTGGCCCCGACTTTGCTATTTTTAAAATAAAAATTTATTTCAGAATTACAATAACATCATATTGAATAAAATAATTACCAATAATTCCTTAATATCTCCTAATAACCAATGCCTATTCAAGTTTCCCTTAACCACTGCGCCACTCCGCCGGCCCTGTTTTATTTTTTTTTTAAGTTGGGGAATTAGGGAGGGGGAACAGCCAAGTTGTTGTTCTTCAATCTTAGTTGTGGAGGGTGCCAGTCACCATCTGACTGCCCATCCTCTAAGCTCAAGATGCTGTGTTACAATCTTATTGGGGGGTGGGCGTAGCCACCATCCCATGCTAGAGTCCAACCAGCAGCCTTGTTATTAAGAACACAGGCTCTATCCACTGAGTCATCCAGGCGGCAGGTCAGCTCAAGATGCTGAGTTCAGTCTTAGCTGTGTGGGGGGTGTAGCCCACCATCAAACAGGCAGCCTTGTTGTTAGGAGCATGTGCTCTCACCAGCTGAACCATCCTGCCCTCTGTTGGAAGCTCAGCAGCAGCTCGGTTCTGATTCAGTGTCACTGGCCCATGTGGGAATCGAACAGGTGGCCCTGTTGCTCAGAGCTCATGCTCTTAAGCTAACCCTTAACCAACTTAGCCACTTGCCAACACTCTTTTAGTCACTAATATACACGGTTTTTTTTCTTTTAGTTACAGTAGAATTTTAAAACAAACCTCTGACATTCTTTCACCTGTGAATACTTTGCTATTTTTTTTTTTAATTGGAAGTTTGGGGTAGGGGAACAGCCAAGTTGTTGTCCTTCAATCTTAGTTGTGGAGGGAGCAGCAAGCTCAGCTCCAAGTCCAGTCGTGCCGCTCAGCTCAAGGTGCTGTGTTCAATTAGTTGTGGGTGGGCATAGCCACCATCCCATGCGGGAGTCAAACCAGCAGCTTCATTGTTAAGAGCGTGCTCTCTGTCCCCTGAGCCACTCGGGTGGCAGCTCAGCTCAAGGTGCTGAGTTCAGTCTTTAGTTGCAGGTGGGTGTAGCCCACCATCTGGAACAGGCAGCCTTGTTAGGAGCGCGTGCTCTCACCAGCTGAGCCATCCTGCCACCTGTTGGCAGCTCAGTGGCAACTCAGCACAGGCGCGGTGTCACTGACCCATGTGTGAATGGAACCGGCGACCCTGTTGCTCAGAGCTCGCATTCTTGAGCAAGCTCTTAACCAACTGAGCCACTCGGCTGGCCCCAACTTTGCTATTTTTAAAATAAAAATTTATTTCAAAATTACAATAACATCATATTGAATAAAATAATTATCAATAATTCCTTAATATCTCCTAATAACCAATGCCTATTCAAGTTTCCCTAAAAAATCTCTCATAACTGATTTGTTCAAGTCAATGTACAAACAGAGCCCATTCATTTTATTTATCTACTCATTCTTGAGTAGTATTCCTTCATTCTTTTTTTCTGACCTTGACCTGTTGAAAAATCAAGTCAGTTGTCATGATGTCCCACATTCTGTATTTCTCCTGTTGTTTATTTTTTATTTTTTAAAAAGATTTTATTGGGGAATTGGGGAGGGGAACAGCATTGGGGAATCGGGGAAGGGGAACAGACAAGTTGCTGTCTCTTTGTTCTTCAGTCTAGTTGCAGAGGATGTTGCTTCATTGGCCCATGTTGGCATCATCATTGCACTCTTCCCGGATGAGGCAGATCGGTCGCCGGCCTCTGGACGGTCGCTCACCGTGGCTATTGGCAGCTCACACTGGCTGCCAGCCGCTCACGCTGGCTGCCGGCCACTCACTGTAGCCTATGGCAGCCCACTGCAGCAGGGGCTGCAACCTACATCGTCACTGGGGCTCGCACAGCCCAGCTCCAGGTGAAGCTGTTGTTAGCTGTAGAGGGCAGTGTCACTGGCCCTCAAATGTGGGATCTGAACCGGGGCCGCTGGCATCCCCAAACCAGCTCTTAACCAATGTGCCACTTGGCTGGCCCTCTTAATTTTAATTTTTAATAGTGCAGGACTAGTATAGTGATTGTTGTATATTGACCTTGTTTCCTGTGACTTTGATAAACTCACTTATTAGTTCTACTATCTTTTTTGTTAATTCTTTAGGCTTCTCAACATAATCTTGTCTTCTGCGAAGAGTTTTATTTCTTCCTCACCTATCTGTATATCTTTTCTTTTTCTCACCTTAGTGTATTGGCTAGTACCTCCCGTTTGAGGTTGACATGGGGTGGTGAGAGCAGAAGTCCTTGCTTTGTTTCCAAACTTTGGGTTCAATCTTTCACCATAAAAAATGATGCTACCAATAAATATTTTGTCAACATTCTTTATTAGCTTGAGGAAGGTTCCTTTTAATCCCTAGGACTTTTTTTTTTTTTTTTTTTAGCTGAGCCATCCTGCCACCAGTTGGCAGCTCAGTGGCAACTCAGCTCGGGCTGGGCGTCGAACGCTAGGATTTTTTTGTGTGTGCTATTTTGTCAAATGCTTTTTCTACATCTCTTTTCTTTTTCCTTTTGATATAGTGAATTAGTTTGATATTCATATATGGAAACAATCTGCATTTCCATAATCTATGTCACTTTGTCATGATACATTATCCTTTTTATAATTTGTTTTTAAATTATAAGTTTATTCTTTTTCTCACCTCACTGGCTAGAATTTGCCAGTAAAGCCATCTGACCCTGTTTCCTTTGCTAGAAAGTTTTTATCTATAAATTTCAACCACTTTAGGAGATATAGGACTATTCAGGTTGTCTACTTCTTGTGTGTGCTTGGTAATGTTTCTTTCTTGGAATTTGTACATTTTGTTTAAATTGTCAAATTTATAGGCATAAAGGTATTCCTAATATTTTGGGGTACCCTCAACACCTGTGAACAAATGCAGTGGGTTGACATTCTGGGACTGCTGCTCCTGGTGGTAGGTAACAGGTATCATTTGCTCAACACAGTTTAATTCCATTTAGGTCAGAGAACATGTCTTACCTGATTTTACTCAGTATGGCTTGTTTTATGGCCCAGAATGATTTATCTTGGTAAATATTACCAAGGCTCTTAAAAGGAATGTGTATTCAATCACTGTTGGATGAATTGTTCTCTAAGTGGCAAACATGTCAAGATGGGTAGTAGTGTTCAAGTCTTCTATATCATCTTGATTTTTCAATTATTAAGAGAATTATTGGTTTCTCTGAGTATATGTGTGGTTTTATATCATATTTTGCTTCGTGAATCTTAAGCTCTGTTGTTAAGTGTATATATTTAGGATTATATATTTTCCTGGTTTATCCCTTTTATTATTCCTTGTATAAGTTTTTTGTTGCTATTATTATAGTAGCTAGTCTACTTTTCTTTTGCCTAGTTTTTGCTTGACATACTTTTTTCTATCTTTAGTCTTTTAACCTATTACCTCTTTACATTAAAAAGGGTTTCTTGTAGAAAACATATTGCATATAGCTGGGTCTTGCTTTTTGATTCAACCGGACAATCTCTGTTTAAATGGTGTGATCAGAACATTTACATTTAATGTAATTATTACTATCATTGGATTTGAACCTACCATCTTGCTGTTTCCCATTTGTACCATGTGTTATTTATTCAGTTTTCCTGTCAGCTTTTGGAATATTTGTGTGTTGACATGTGGTGGTGAGAGCAGAAGTCCTTGCTTTGTTTCCAAACTTTGGGTTAATCTTTCACCATTTTATTTACATTACTGGCTTATTAGTTATATACCACTTTAATTTTTTTAAAAATGGTTGCTCTAGGGCTTATAATATGCATCCATAATTTTTCGATCTGTCTCCTAATAATACTATGCTAATTCATGTAGTGTACAACAGCATACTTCCAATTTCTGTCTACCCTGTCTTATGGTATTGTTACATTTTACTTTTATATTACTACAAAATTCACAAAAGCTTGCTCCTAGTTTTGGTTTAGTGAATTACATTTTCAAGTGATTAAAAGTTAAAAAATATTTTATATTTTCCTCCATTTTAACCATTTTCAAAGTTCTTTATTTCTTTTGGTAGATCTATGTCTGTTTCTGGTATGATATTCTTCCTGCCTGTAGAAATTCCTTTAGTAGTTCTGGTAATGTGAATTTGCTGGTAGTGAATTCTATTAGCATTTGTTCATCTGAAAATGTCTTTATTTTGCATATTTTTATGAAAGATTTTTTTCCACCAGGCTTGGAATTTTTTTCTTTTTTTAAAGATTTCATTGGGAGAATTGGGGGAAGGGAACAGCACTGGGGAATCGGGGAAGGGACAGAGAAGTTGCTGTCCTTTTTGTTCTTTAGTCTAATTGTGGAGGACGTTGCTTCACTGGCCCATGTTGGTCTTGTGATCATTGAGCTCTTCCCGGCTGAGGCATTCGGTTGCTGGTCATTGGACGGGCCACTCTCGGCAGCTCACGCCAGCCGCTAGCCACTCACGGTAGCTTATGGCAGTCCACTGCAGCAGGGGCTGCAGGCTACACCATGGTAGGTGACTCACGGGAGCCCAGCTCCATATTGAGTTGTTGTTCACCATCTTAGCTGTAGAGGGCGCTGCATCATTGGCCCTCATGTGGGATCTGAACTGGGGCCCTACTGCTCAGAGCTGGAGTCCCAAGCCAATTCTTAATCAACGTGCCACTCGGCCGGCCCTGGGCTTCGAATTTTTGATTAACGGTATTTTGTTTCAGAATGTTAAAAATGTCACTCGATTGTCTTCTGGCTTTCATGGTTTTTGTATTAGAAGTTTGTTCTTTTTCTCACCTCTGTTCCTTGTATTCACTGTGTCCTTTTTCTCTGTCTGCCATCAATATTTCTTCTGCATTGCTTATGTGTCTAGGTTTTTTTAATTATTATTTTTAAGTCCTGCTTGGGTATTCTGAAGTTCTTGGATCTGGATGAAGTCCTTTATTGTTTTTGGAAAATTCTGAGCCATTATCTCTTCAACTAGTTTTCTTCTTCTTCTCTCTCTCCTTGTCTCCTGTGTTTCCAATTGTGAATATATTAGACCATAAAAGGTTTCCCTGCAGTTCTTGGATACTATCGTTTTCTTCACACTTTTTGTGTTTTAGTTTGGATAATTTTGATTGACCTATATTCGAGTTCTCTGACACTTTTCTCAACTGTGTTGAGCCTACTCGTGAGTCCTTCAGAAGCATCCTTTGTGATAAATTTTCTTTTTTTAGCATTTCCCATTCTTTAATTTCCACTGAAATTCCCCCATCTGTTCATATATATAATGGCCTTTTCATGAGACCATTTAACACATCAATCAGTCATATAAAATTCTGTTTGATATTTCCAAAATATGTTCACCTTTAAGTGTGGTTTTATTGATGAATCTGCTGATTCTTTGCAGAGGGTTGTATATTCTTTTATCTTTGTAATTTTTTATTGAATGCCAGATAACATATTAAACAGCAGAGACTGAAGTAAATAGTTCTTTTTGTCTGGAACAAGGGACATCTATTCTGTTAGGAATTTAGGATGGGGTGTTGAATTGATCTGGTCAGAAATAGGTCGGAATTGGATTCTGTTGTTTCAATAGTTTTCAGCACGCTTCAATTTTTTTTTTTTTTTTTTTGAGGGCAGTGTCACTGGCCCTCAGATGTGGGCCCCGAACTGGGGCCACTGGCTTCCCAAGCCAGCGCTTAACCACCACGCCACTCGGCCGGCCCCCAAATTTTTTAAATGTTACCTTGTGCTTAGCATGGCGGCTAGACTGCAGGAGGATTTTTCTCAACATTCTTGCTCCACCCCAGATTTTGGCACCTGTGCCACGAAAGGATTCTCTGTCCATTGTCTTGCTATTTTCCCAGTGTAACCTGCTATTGCCCGTCACTAGGAGCAAGCTAGCCTATTTATGGGAACCAGCGTTGTTCTTTATTGTCCTGGTTTAGTCTCAGTTTTGAGTGAGGATTGGAGAGGTCAGAGATCTTATGCATTTTGGGGAGCTAGGATGACATAACACTAAAAATGAGACAGCAGCACTTTTCCCCGGCTGTGAACAAAAAAGCAAGTGAGGGCCGGCCGAGTGGCGCATTGGTTAAGCGCTGGTTTTGGGATGCCAGCGGCCCCGGTTCGGATCCCACATGAGGGCCAGTGACACTGCCCTCTACAGCTAACATCAGCTCCACCTGGAGCTGGGCTGTGGGAGCCCCGGTGATGGTGTGGGCTGCAGCCCCTGCTGCAGTGGGCTGCCATAGGCTACAGTGAGTGGCCCGCAGCCAGCGTGAGCGGCTGGCAGCCAAGCGTGAGCTGCCAATAGCCGTGATGAGCGACATCCAGAGGCCAGTGACTGATCTGCCTCATCCGGGAAGAGCGCAATGACGATACCAACAGTGAAGCAACATCCTCCGCAACTAAACTGAAGAACAAAAAGACAGCAACTTGTCTGTTCCCCTTCCCCGATTCCCCAACGCTGTTCCCCTCTGCCAATTCCCCAATAAAATCTTTAAAAAAAAAAAAAAAAAAAAAAAAGCAAGTGATACTGCCATCTTGTGAGCAATGTGAAGACAAGAGTTCACACAAAAGGAGAGATGAGAGAATTAAAGAAAATAATAAAAAGCCCCCTTGACTGACCCAGACCCAGCTCTTATTCTGCCTGTATCTCTTCATTTATATGAACTGAGAAATATTTTTGGTTTAAGCAACTCTAAGTTACATTTTCTGTTACAACCAAAAGCATCCTAACTGATAACACCACCATGAGCTCTCACGATTTTCCCTTGCAAATGATGATAGCAAAGGAATCAACAGAAGCCCTGGCTTTCTGATGATACTGTGCAACCCGGACTAGCATCTTGGAAGCCAGGTCAGGCCAGGGCCTTCGTCACCCCATTCATCCAACAGGGAAATCTGACAGAAACACGATGATGCACCAGTTTGTAATACTGAATTGCAATAGGACATTCTAGCCTGTATAGTCTTTGAGACCTACAGAGATTTCACAGAAAGATAAAGTTGGTAACAGCTAATGTATCTGTGTCAAAAATCTAGAGAATTTTGAAAATTTTCAGGAGATTTATTGTTCATTTTGGCAATAATGTCATCTAATGAAATAGAACAATCACAGCATGAGTTCTTAACTACAAGGCATAATATTTCAGTAGTTTATTTCTTTGGTAAAATAGGTCAATGTCAATTGCCAGTTTTTGAAATGAAGTACAAAAAAGACTAAGCCAAAATTCTGCTTGCTAGAGAAAACCACATGGTGGTTGGTGAGTAATCTTCCATACATAATCTATGAAGCATGTATTTTTTTTTTCCTTTTTTTTTTTGAGGGCAGTGTTACTCACATGTGTGAGCCGAACTGGGGCCGCTGGCGTCCCAAGCCAGCTCTTAACTACCGTACCACTCGGCCGGCCCTATTAAGCATGTATTTGAACATGTATGTATACAGACTTAAATTAACTGGATACTATGAAGGTACAATCCACGTTTTCACTAAACACTATGCATGCTCCTTTCCTGTCATTTTAGATCAATTCCATACTTTCTGGATTTTCATATTATAGAAATATAGAGAAATTTACCCAAAGTCCTATTTATTTCCAACTTAAAAAAATTACCCTCATTGTACACATCCTTTCTAGTTTATCATAAATTATTACTCTATGATTTCCAGATGGGTATCACATTTTACATTTGGACATATATTGTATGACTGTTTTCTAACAAGTTTATATTTTTTTACACTCACCAACAAAATCCATTGTTCTTGAAGATAGAGACTACCAAGCAAAAGGCAATCCTATCCTCATAATCAATATGTTTCACAAAATACTTAGAAAAATTCACTATTTTTCCTTTCCTTGTGTGAATGGGAGAAGTACAGGGATGCAGAACTTGACAAAATTAAAGTCCTCCAGACTCGTCACAGGTCCTATCTAAGGAGGTTTGAATTGGACAGGGGTTATAACTCTTAGAAATCAGTCAAATTAAAAGGACTTTGATGGAAACATAGAGACTAAAAAACCGAGTATTTTAATTTTGACATTTATTAAGAAAATATTTTTCATTAGTAACCATTTCTGACACTTTCTAAATATTACAGTAAAGTTCTGCCTTAACACACAGGGCAGTAGTAAAAATTAATTATGTAAAATGCAGTGCTCCATTTTTGCAAAGGCTAACCAGAAAGTTTATCAGTTTGCACTGTCATTTCAAGTGCACGCACACACACCTAAATTTAAACTGATGGTATATAGAAAGAGACCAAATAGTAAGAAATTCAGTATACCCCTGCTTAAGATGAGACAAAGGACAGAAACCAATCCCAACAAGGTTACAACCAAATTCATGTAATTTCCGATTGCAATATTGCTTGATGTTCTATATTTCAAATATTTATCTACTTGAAGTGATTATATTAAGGTTACTTGCAGGATTCCTCTTCCAAATACATTTTTAATGTTTTCTTATTTTTTTGTGGGGGAGGAGGTATGAGCTTAACACAAATTTCAAACATGATACCTTTACACACTTACAGTTACTTAGCAAAAAGTACTGAGCACCTACATTGAGTTACGCAATGTTATGGATTTATAAACTTAGCAATGAATGAAACTGAGGATATGGATATAGGCATGCCCATCACTGTACTTCAGTTAAATTTCTGACCATACTCTTATCTTTGATAAGCCCTAGCCCAACTAGTTAAAGTCATGTGCAATGACTGATGTTACAGTTATGACACAATTCCTTATGGAACTCCTCTCGTTAGATGTCTCTGCTGTGCGGTCTCCTGACTACTGTAATGTCGAGGTTGGATAGAAATGTTACATTTTCATTGAAGAAATTCTTTTTCGACCATAAGAACTCTAATGAATGGAAAAATTCAGCTCCCATTTGAGGACTTCAAAACAAAACAAAAACAAGGGAGAACACCATTTTACAGAACTTCATTTCTGTATGGATTCTCTGATGAAAGATAGTCCTTACCACACTCATTTTTATAGAATTTATCACCACTGTGGACTCTTTGATGAATTAGAAGACCTGAACTCCAACGGAAACCCTTACCACACGCATCACATTTGTATGGTTTCTCTCCTGTGTGGACTCTCTGATGAGCCTGAAGGTTTGATCTCTGACTGAAACCCTTTCCACACACCTCACATTTATATGGTTTTTCCCCGGTGTGGACTCTGTGATGGGCCTGGAGACTTGAAAACCCACTGAAGCCCTTACCACACTGTTCGCATTTATAGGGCCTCCCTTCTGTGTGAACCCGCTGATGTGCTTGAAGGCGTGAACTCTCACTGAAGCTCTTTGTGCACACTTCACATTTGTATGGTTTCCCTCCTGTGTGGACCCTCCGATGTGCTTCAAAGCGTGAACTCTGACTAAACCCCTTCCCACACATCTCACACTTATATGGTTTCACTCTAGTGTGGACCCTCTGATGACCTTGAAGATATGCTCTCTGACTGAAGCCCTTCCCACATACTTCACATATGTATGGTCTCTCTCCAGTGTGAATGCTCTGATGGCTTAGAAGGTATGATCTCTGACTGAAGCTCTTACCGCATTCATCACATTGGTATGGCTTCTCTCCTGTGTGAACTCTCTGATGGGCCAGAAGAGTTGAGGCCTTACTGAAGCCCTTATCACATTCTCCACATTTATAGGGTTTCTCTCCTGTGTGAATCCTTTGATGAATTTGAAGATTAAAGCTCCAACTGAATCCCTTCCCACACTCCTCACATTTGAAGGGTTTTTCCCCAGTGTGGACACTTTGATGAGCTTGGAGATTTGAGGCCTGACTGAAACCCTTCCCGCACTCTTCACATTTATAGGGCTTCTCTCCCGTGTGGACTCTCTGGTGATTGTGCAGATTCAAGCTCCAATTGAAGCGCTTCCCACACACCTCACATTTGTATGGTTTTTCTCCAGTGTGGACTCTCTGATGGGCTTGAAAATATGAACTCTGACTGAAGCCCTTCCCACACACATTACATCGAAATGGTTTCTCTCCTGTGTGAACCCTCTGATGGCTCTGGAAACTTGAAGCTGAACTAAAACCCTTCCCACACTCTTCACATTTATATGGTTTTTCTCCTGTATGGACTCGTTGATGACTATGAAGATTAAAGCTCAAACTGAAGCACTTCCCACACTCATCACATTTGTATGGTTTCTCTTCCGTGTGGACTCTCTGGTGGGTGTGAAGATTTGAGCTACAACTAAAGCGTTTACCACAATCTGCACATTTGTATGGTTTCTCTCCACTGTGAATTCTTTCGTGGGCCTGAAGGTGGGATCTCTGAGTGAAGCCCTTTCCACACATCTCACATTTGTAAGGTTTCTCTCCAGTGTGGACTCTGCAATGAATATTAAGATCTGTGCTACGACTGAAGCCCTTCCCACAACGTTCACATCTGTAGGGCTTCTCTCCTGTGTGAACAGGCAGGTGAGCATAAAGATGTGAGGTCTGATTAAAGCTTTTACCACACTCATGGCACGAATAGGGTTTCTCCCCTGTGTGGACTCTCTGATGAGTCTGAAGGTTTGAGCTCTGGCTGAAACCCTTGCCACACTCATGACACCAATAGCGTTTTTTTCCTACACGAACACTTGGTTGAACGGGGATAGTATCCTTCTCATTTGTACTATATGTAAGGGACTGCTTTCCCACGTGTACCTGCTGATGAACTTGAAGACTGGCGCGATCACCGAATGCTTTTTCACATTCATTACACTGGTAGGTTTTCTGTCCTGTGTGGCTTATACTGAGCTGGGCAAGAGGTGAGACTTTTGACAGGTCTTCACCATAGTCCTTGTTGCTGTGAGCTTGATCTCTTGTGTGCACTGTATCATCAGGGTGGTGTGAAATACAACTAAAAATGTTAACACATGGAGCAAATATACATAATTTGTTTTTCACTGGTGTCTGCTTACAACTTCTCTGGTAACTCTGTGTCTTGTTCAGATATATTTTACTCCAAGAATTCTGGACACTCCCAGCTGGAAAGTCTTGCTTTTTGTCAATATTGGGATGACCCTCTATAAGATTCAGTATACAGCTGTCTTCCACATGGGCCTGAATGGATATTCCTGTTTCCACCTGACAGGGGGAATTATGTTCTTTGGAGAATTGAGAGCTCTTTTCTTGACTATGTATCATGGAGTCTTGACTTTTGCCTAATTTATTCACAACATGTTTCTTGATTTGCCAGCATGAAAGCTCTCCCAATGAAAGGCACCTTACTCCAGCTTCATGAAGTGTGTCCATCTGATTTTCATTCCTGCCTCCTGGAAGGAAAAAGAGAATAAAGAATTAAGGACAAAGAGATTGACATCAGCAAGAAGGTGGTCAAGGAAGCTGCAAGTCCTTGTTCCCTCATGGAAACATTAAAAAAACTACAGACAATAAGTGTAAGAGTTCTGGAAAAGGATCGAAGGTCTACAGCAACCAAGAGAGCATCCAGTCAAGAACAAGCCATATTTACAAAGATATGAGATTGAGGGGGTAAGGTCTTCTTGGATCTTTTCTAAGTATATGTCTTGCCTGGGGCTATGAGTGGTTTTTCCCATTCCCTGCTATATACAACTAACTACTTCTAAATATCTCGTCATTTTTACTTGTGGTACAGATGGTCTAAAGGATACAGCACCCCACTTCCCAATTCCCTACCTTGAACTGGATACAGCAGAGAGACTTCCTTTGCAATATTGTAACCTGTCTTGGGGATGCCTGAGGAATTGGTTCTCTGCGTTGCCTGACTCAGAGGCAGGATCAGGGAAAGCAATGGAAAGCAGCACTCTAAATAGAAGCTACTAGGGCACTACAGACTTGCCAAAGGCTGAAGAAAGAGATTGTGAAAACCTGGGGTGGCACTTTTTGGGAGATGAAAAGATTTACAAGCATCTGTGTACGAGGGAATTGAACAAAATCATATACACAGATCCAGGAAAGACATTCGTTCAGAAAAGACCTGAGAAGGCCTTAAGCCCTCACCCTGGGGCAGACCCCTATGCTCAGAACACACCCTGCACATGGGTCATCCAGGAAAAAAGGCCATAGGCAAAGACTGGAAGAGGGGGCTGTTTTCGCAAATGCCCAGTTTTCAACAACAACAAAAAAACAATAAAAGCATAAAATAAACAGGAAAATATGGCCTATTAAAAGGAAGAAAATAAAGCGACTGAAACAACCCACGAAGAAACACAGGTATCAGAGTATCGAAGACTTTAAAAGAACTGTCATACACGCTCAAGGAGCTAAGGAGAGAGTGAGTGATGTAAGCAAGATGGCTGGGTATGCAGCTCCAGACTAGGCTCCCACACGGGAACACCTAATTAGCAACAGCCTGTGGGGAAAAAAGTCACTTTGAAAACTTTAAAAACCAGTTAAGAAGCTGCAACAATCAAGAGAACATCTAACTAAAATAAGCTGAACTCAACACTGTACAAAATTTCCTGGTGTTTCCACATGCCTCACCCAGGCTGACGGCACAGTGTGGTGTGGGTGGGAGGCGGCGGCTCCCGCATTCCTGGTGCCTCCCGCAGGATGGAAAAGAAAGACTAGAACCTGCTTAGGGTATTCTGGCTAGTCTGGAGACTGCCCATGGGGCTGGTTTCTGTCTTGCCTGAATGAGTACTGGGGGAACAGTGGCATAATCAGTCATGGAGATGGATGCTCACAGAGCATAGAGAATATAATTAGTGATGTGGTAATAACCATGTATAGTGCCAGGTGGGTACTAGATTTATCAGTGATCACTTCATAAGTTTTATAAATATCTAGTCACTGTTGTACATCTGAAACTAAGATAATATTGTATGTCAACTGTAATTGAAAAATAGAAAGTTATTAAGAGAAAAAAAATACCCAGTTAACACAGGTACAAAAATCTTTAAGAGAAAAATCTTTGTTTCTAGAAACATAATAAAAAGGGTAGTACATAATGAATCAGTGGGGTTAATCCCAGGAATGCAAGGTTGTTTTAACATGTGATCATTTAACATTTAATCATCAAAGCCTTTTGCCATATTAACAGAAAACAAGAGAAAATCTTACGATCATTTCAGTAAATGCGGAATAAGCATTGACAAAGCACCATATCCATTCGTGATGAAAAGTCATTAAACTAGGAAGAGAAAGAGGGCCGGCCAAATGGCTCAGTTGGTTAAGAGCTCGCTCAAGAGTGCAAGCTGAGCTCTGAGCAACAGCGGTTCGAGGCCAGCCTGAGCTGAGTTGCCGTTGAGCTGCCAAAGGATGGCTCAGCTAAAAACAAACAAAAAAACTAGGAAGAGAAAGGAACTGTACCCATTAAGGACACCAGAAGAGTCCCTACAGGTAACACCGTGTTCGCTGCTGTAAGTATGAGCAGGGTCTACCTGCATCAGGAAAAGGAACATGAAGCATGCAGACTGGAAGGGAAAGAAGTAAAACTATATTTATAGAGGTTATCATTCTACACATAGGAAATCTTTAGGAATATACAAAAGTGCTTCTAGAATAGGTGAATATAAGAAGGTTGCAGGCTACAAGGTTGACATACAAAAATCAATTGCATTCCTATATGATAGAAGCCAATACTGAAAAATGAAATTTAAAAACAGCTGTTTATATAGCATCAAAAAAAAAAACCACTTCTGAAAAATTAAAGATATATAATTCATATATACCAAACACCATAAAACATGATATTGTGATTTATAAGAAATATATATTTAGGGCTGGCCAAGTGGCTCAGTTGGTTAAGAGTTGGCTTAGAGTGTGGGTTCTGAGCAACAGGACCGCTGGTTCAATTCCCACATGGGCCAGTGAACGCTGCGCTCAAGCTGAGCTGTCGCTGAGCTGCCAACAGGTGGTAGGATGGCTCAGCTGGTGTAACAACAAGATTTCCTGTTTGATGGTGGGCTATGCCACCAGCAACTAAGACTGAACTCAGCACCTTGAGCTGACTGCCGCCCAGATGGCTCAGTGGATAGAGCGTGTGCTCTTAACAACAAAGCTGCTGGTTCAACTCCCACATGGGATGGTGGCTATGCCCACCTGCAACTAAGATTGAACAAAGCACCTTGAGCTTAGAGGCCCTGAGCTGCCGATGGGAAGCCAGATGGTGACTGGTGCCCTCCACAACAAAGAATGAAGAACAACTTGGCCTGTCCCCTCCCCCAATTCTCCAATAAAATCTTAAAAAAAAAAAAAAGAGGGCTGGCCGAGTGGCTCAGTTGGTTAAGAGCTCACTCAAGAGTACGAGCTGAGCTCTGAGCAATAGCAGTTCGATGCCCAGCCTGAGCTGAGCTGCCGCTGAACTGCTAATGGGTGGCAGGATGGCTCAGATAAAAAAAAAAAAAAAAAAGGAAATATATATTTGATTTTCCTCCATAGTTCCTGACTCACATTTCCCCAAACCCTTAGAATTTCCTAAGTAATAAGAGTAATGGGAGCATCTTTTCTCTTTTCTTTAAAGATATTTTTTAATTTTTTTTTAAAGATTTTATTGGGGAATTGGCAGAGGGGAACAGCGTTGGGGAATCGGGGAAGGGGAACAGACAAGTTGCCGTCTTCTTGTTCTTCAGTTTAGTTGCGGAGGATGTTGCTTCACTGTTGGTATCGTCATTGCTCTCCTCCCGGATGAGGCAGATCAGTCGCTGGCCTCTGGATGTCGCTCACCGCGGCTATTGGCAGCTCACGCTTGGCTGCCAGCTGCTCACGCTGACTGCCGGCCACTCATTGTAGCCTATGGCAGCCCACTGCAGCAGGGGCTGCAGCCTACACCGTTGCCGGGGCTCTCACAGCCCAGCTCCAGGTGGAGCTGTTGTTAGCTGTAGAGGGCCCTCGACAGTGTAGTGTCACTGGCCCTCATATGTGGGATCCGAACCGGGGCCGCTGGCATCCCAAACCAGCTCTTAACCAGTGCACCACTCGGCCGGCCCTGGGAGCATCTTTTCTTATATTTGGTCTTTTAGGTCAATTTCTGAAATGGCTTCAGAGGCATAAATGGGTGTCGTTATAAGAAGTCCCTTTGAAACACAATTGAGTTTTTCTTAAGAAGGTGTCTTTGAGGGGAAGCACCTCAGGTTGGGGGCTGGTTGCCAGGGAAAGCAACAGTGATTAGAGGGTTGGAACTTTCAGTCCAAACCCCTGAGGTGTGGGGAGTGAGAGGGGCTAGAGAACAAACCACCAATGGCTGATGATTTGATGAATGGTGCTTATCTAACAGAGCCTCCATAAAAACACAAAAGGAGGGGATTTCGGGAGATTCTGGGTTGGTGAACACAAGGAGATGCAGGTGAAATTGGGCCCTAACACTGAAACCAGACTCTAAGAGGGCTTTTTTCAATTTTTCTAGTTTTAGGTGTCTTTCAGGAGATGAAAGGTCCCCTCCAAGCTCCAGAGACCACCAGACCAAGCTGGACCACACTGGTACACCAGAGGCTTGAGCAGGTGCAGTTAACAGCTAAATAATGCTAAACTGACCTCAAGAGCACAAAGGAACCCAAATGCATGGAACTCAAGTAGCAGAGATGCAACTTTTACCACCTGGAGCCCATTAATAAGAAGCATGGGGTCCACCAATAAGGATGATCAGGTGCAGGGACCAAATCTGGACACACACAGGACCGATAAACTCTGCCAGATTAGAACTTCTTTGTTCTTTCTCGCTCTTCCCACATTCCTACCCTTAGGTAGCTTAGTTCTACCACTATCCAATCACACCCCTTGAACTAGAATAAATACATATAACCTCTCCTTACCATCGCCTCTTAAAACTGATCCCAAGCCTTTGTCTGGGAAGACTAATTAGAGCTTTTTCTCTGGTTTCCTTGTTTCACTGGCTTGCCGAGAATAAATCTGTCTTTCTCAGCAAAAACTGCTGCCTCAGACTTTTGGCTTCTCTGTAAGCGGTGGGCAACAGAGGGACAGTGGCGGCCTAGAGACCATGGAAGCTCCCCACTCCTTCCCACGTACCTTGTCCTGTGCATCTCTTCCATCTGGCTGTTCCTGAGTTATATCCTTTAACAATAAACTGGCAATCTAGGAAAGTAAAATGTTTTTCTGAGTTCTGTGAGCTGCTCTAGCAAATTTCTGGAACCCAAGGAGGGGGTTGTAGGAAGCTCACATCTAGAGCCAGTGAGTCAAAAGCACAGGTGACATTCTGGACTTAAGATTGGTGTCTGAAGTGGGGTGAGGGGGACCGCAGTCTTGTAGGACTGAGTCCTTAACCCGTGGGATCTGATGCTGCATCCAGATACAGGGGGCCAGACTTGACCTAAATTGTAGGACGTCTTGTCAATGTCTGGCGAGAACTGAAAATTACGTGAAGATCAATGGAAAAGAATAGAGCGCACAGAAATAAACCCAAACATACCGGGGGGGTGCCCCCCCCAAAAAATGTATACACATGACTTGTATTCATTTTTTGTTATCGGTATACATTGAGCATTACAATATTAATAGTTTTTTCCTTAAAATGTATATACATTTTTTTTGGCACCCTCTGTATATAGCCAATTAATTTGAAAGAGATGTCAAGGTAATTCAATGTGGACAGTTAGTCTTTTGGACAAATAAGAGCTAGAAAACTGGGTATCACTATGGGAGAAAAACAAAACAAAACAAAAAATCTTAATTCTTACCTCACAACACACATAATAACTCAAAATAGATCACAATTTAAGCTATAAAACTTTTAGGGGGAAAAGAAAAATCATCGGATAAATACTTTGCAATCTTCAGGTTGGCAAAGACTTGTTAAGACACAAAAAGAATACATTGTAAGAAAAAAAACTGATAAATTGTACGTCATTAAAAGCCATTTGCTCCTAGAAAGACACCATACAAAGGCAATACGGACTAGAATAAAATTCCTGCAAACATCTATCTGTGTGTATCCATAATACATAAAGAATCCTTCCAACTTAATATTAAGAAACAAATCCATTTTTTAAGAAAGGTCAAAGGTTTGAACCCAGGCTCTACACAAAAGAGATACAAATGGCCAATACAAACCTGAAAAGACAACCCTGAAATGATGTTTGAAATCACTAGTCATCACTGAAACTACAATGATCTACCATTACGCATCCAGTGGAATAGCTAAAATTAAAGAGTGATTGTGGGAAGCTGATAGCACCCCAGTGTCTGACAAGGCCACATTGCCCTGCTCAGCTCTGGATATTAGGGGTGCTGCCTTATAGTTGGTCATGTAATATCTCCTGCCTCTATGAACCCATGTGCCTTTTCTTCTATAGGAGACAATATATTTACTACACTTGTGATATGTTCCTGTGGTGCCCCAATGAGCTAACTACGCAGCCAAGGACAGGTAAGATCTCCTAAAAGTGGGGAGACAACCCAAGCCAGGCGGTAGTTCCATGGGGGACCCCTGAATTGAGATATTGGGGACTCAAGCCCCTTGGAACTGAGGCACAGGCCTCTGACAAACTCAGGCCAGAAAACTCAGGCCTGTGAGAAGCTGATGCATTTGCCTAAGGGCCCTACTGTGAATAGTCTCCTGGAAGATTAAAAGTCTTCAGGCCATGGGAGTTCCGGGTAAGAGGCAGCTCTAAGACATCCCCTGACCATGGATTTGTTAATCAGCCTTGTGTGAATTCCTTTGCCCAGTGCCTTGTTGCAGTAACAGATACTGAAGCTTTGACTGAGAACCCGATGCAGCCCTCTGTAGGATAAGAGGTGTGAAACCCTTTTGGTTGCTAGGTATTGTTATTTACAACGAATAGATTTTAGATGCTTTTACCTTAAACACAGCCACTCCTAGTCTTTTGGTATAGCTCAAGTATACTGTGAGTTTTATGACTGTGTTTAACTGCTAGGATTTAGGATGATTTCTAGATAGTCAAGATAGCTTTAGTAAACATTCTTTGGGTGTCTTACAGAAACCGAGTCTGGGTTTCATAGCAATTATCATAATAAAGACAAGGTAATCCTTTAACGGAAGAGTAAGTCACAGTGCACCCTGGAGAGAGCACTTACAGGGGAGTAGAGGACTGTGTAAATCCTGAGAACTACAAATCACCCTTAATGATTTGTTACAGTTTGCTTCCTTGAAAATTCTCAATAAAAGCTATGCGCTGACCCGATTCGGGGCTCAGTCTTCCTTGGCTGAGTCCCTTGGGCTCAGTTGTCTTTGGCTGAGTCCCTAGGTCTCGCTCTTATCTTTCTTCTGTCTCTTGTTTTTCCTTAATCTGCGTCGCCCCTCTCGTGTCCCACTTGCCCTTGCCACGCAGGACGTGACAAGTGATGATACCAGCCAAACTCATACTCTCCTGGCGGGAATGCAAACTGGTACAGCCATTGTGAAACACTGGGCCTGTTTCTTAGGTTAAACATCCACCATGTGGGCCAGCCAATGCCCCTCCTACATATTTTCCCAAGAGGAAAAAAGAACCTGTATGTGAATTTTCAAGCAGCTTTGGTCACAGTAGCTAAAAACCAGAAACACAAAAGTCCTTCAAAATGGTGAAGAGACAAAGAGATGGTACAGTCACACAAAGAAATACTACTCAGCAATGGAAAAAAAACACACCCTGAAACACACATCTCAAAAACCACGCTAAAACACCAGACACAAAAAATGGTATATGATTCCGCTTATATAAACTTTTGGTATTTTAAATAAGAGTGGTCAGAGGCGGCCTTGAATGAAATGACTTGAGCAGAGACAGGACTGAATAAGAAAGAGGGGTTGGAGGTTTATGGAAAAGCAGCATTCCAGCCAGAGAATTCAAGAAAGTAAGAGGTCCTGATGCAGAAGTATAATTGTCATATCTGAGGAACAGGTGAGGCCGGCAGAGCCAAAGAGAAAAGGAAATGACAGGAGAAAAATGTAGAATGGGAAAGCCAGGTGAATAAGCAGACACCACAGGGCCTTCCAGACCCCTGAAATACTCTGGGTTTTATTCTGAGGGAAACAGGAAGCCAGTGGAGGGTTTGAAGAGCAGTGACATGATGTGACTGATGTTCCCCAAGGCTCTCTCAGGTTGCGGTGTGGGGAAGAGGTCGCCCAGAAAAGGCAGAATGATGGGACTGTTCTCTAAAAAGTCTCCCCTGCAGTTCTCCCCCGAATGCCTACCTCTGGGGGTCTGGATCGCCGTCATCCAGAGCTTTTCCTCCCTCTCCAGCTGGGATATCACATCTGGCTTGGAGGACTGATGCCCTGTGAAAAGATTGAGAGTTAAGTGAAAACATTCAAGGTAAAAAGTACTAATAAATGTGGGTTCCAATCCCATGCCGCCAGGCTCTGTCCACCCCTCCCAACACTACCCAAAGCAGTGTTTATCAAACACTTCGATGCAACTTACTAAATTCGTGACCCACCAATGGATCATGACCCACAAGTTTCAAAAAGATGTATGAAATAAGGAGCCAGGTACAGCCCCGCTCGACTGTTCACTTACAGATAATTTACAAAAGACAAACGTTTGCCTTGGAACAAAGACTAGAATCGTCTTGTCTCTAAGTTCCAAAGGGACTGGGAAACGGGTCTCTAAGGAGTCCTGACGCCGTGAAGTAGTGGGCAGAGGCCAGGGATGCTACCAAATGCCTAAGATGCACAGGACAGTCCCCACAACGAACAATTATCTGCCCCCAAATGTCATCAGTGCCAGGTTGAGAACCCTGCTCAAGAGGATGAAGCCAAGGGGAGAGCGCCTGTCCTCACCCACTGAGACCAGGTTCCTGAAGTTCTCCAGCATCACATCTCGGTACAGCTTCCTCTGGGCGGAGTCCAGCAGCCCCAGCTCCTCCTCCGTGAAGACCACAGCCACGTCCTTGAACAGCACCGCCTCCTACAACACCAAACACAGGCACCATGGATCTTGCGACCAATGGCCACTGGGAGCGGCAGCGCTGAGAAGGTGGAGGAGATAGGCACAAAGCTGTTCCAGATTCTGAGGGACCCGAACACGTCTTTTTAGTGGTGTTTCTCCTCTTCCCCTTCCACAGTCACACCAAAAACGTTGGGGGTGGAGGTAGGTGTGTGAAATGAAAAAAAAAACACCAAAACCCCCCCAAAAAACTTGTGTACATGTAACATGCTGCCCTTTATATACCGGAGGTGCCAAAAAAATGCATATAAGTGCACACTTTGGTCAACCTTGCTCAAGCAATACTTCGCCATAATCAGAAGTGTCTGGATGCTGATGGTAACCACTTTGAGCACCTTTTGTAATTGCAGAAATCAAACGTGACTTGTATTCATCTTTTGTTATCGGTATATATTGAGTATTATAATTTTAATAGTTTTCCTTTCTTAAAATGTGCATACATTTTTTTGGCACCCTCTGTAGTTAAATAAAGTCTCCAGAACTGTCACTGTTAAACCATGGCATGTACACATCTTACAATTAGACTCACAGTGCCAAATATCGTAAGAAATTCTGAGTGATTTTAGTCCCAACAGTATTCAAAAGTGCCCATCTCCTCCTCTCACTGCTTGGTACCCCAGGTGAGAGGCAATGCTATTTTTAGAGTCCTTCATCCACCAGACACGCCATATGGCCTCAGCCTCCTGAATGGTAGTCTCATTTCTTTGAGGTCTCTCCATTTATTCTAATTGGACACTGAAACTCCTGGCTCAGGTCACTGAAACTTTTGTGTGTAAAAAAAAAATATCAATGGGGCCGGCCAAGTGGTGCGGTGGTTAAGCGCTGGTTTGGGAAGCCGGCGGCCCTGGTTCGGGTCCCACATGTGAGGGCCAGTGACACTGCCCTAAAAAAAAAAAAAAAAAAAGAGTGCGAGCTGAGCTCTGAGCAACAGCAGTTCAATGACTGGCCCAAGCTAAGCTGCCGCAGGATGGCTCAGCTAAAATAATAATAATAATAATAATGATGATGATGATGATGATGTAAATGGAGCCTCTTCAAAGTGGAATCAAAGCTGCCATCCAGAGGAACTGTCTCGCAAGCCTTAGTCCTCAGGGTAAAATAACATTTGGACTGGGCTTAAAGCAGCACTGTATTCCAAACCATTTCCAAAGCTAACAGGAAAACACACATTATGACTGCAGAACTGAAAATTAAAGATTCTTTAGAATTAGCATCACTGTTTGTCTGCGCTGGTAGAAATTCCTTCCTTAGCTTATTAACAACCATAGAAATGCCTTCCTTCTAGTGATGTAATTGTTCCCCTTCCCTCTCATAAATACCCCTCACCTTTGTCTCCTAATCAGAACATTATATGGGTTTCTGCCTGAAGCACTGATTGCTGAATAGCTATTCTTTTGGTTCTCAATAGCTGTCACCTCAGGGCTGGCCTAGTGGCTCACTTGGTTAAGAGTGCCAGCTGAGCTCTGACTTTGGTCTTTTATTTTTAGGTTAAGTATCAGCTGGGGACTGAATGAACTTCCACAGGTATCTGAAGACAAGACCATCTATATTGTCACACAGCTGTTTCATGGAGTAAATGAAACAGCTGGCCAGTCCCAGGTGTTACTAGACCTAAGATCTATTTCTTTTTCTTTTTTCTTTTTTTTTTTTTTTTTTAAAGATTTTATTGGGGAATTGGTGGAGGGGAACAACGTTGGGGAATCGGGGAAGGGGAACAGACAAGTTGCCGTCTTCTTGTTCTTCAGTTTTAGTTGCGGAGGATGTTGCTTCACTGTTGGTATCGTCATTGCGCTCTTCCCGGATGAGGCAGATCAGTCGCTGGCCTCTGGATGTCGCTCATCGCGGCTATTGGCAGCTCACGCTTGGCTGCCAGCCGCTCACACTGGCTGCGGGCCACTCACTGCAGCCTATGGCAGCCCACTGCAGCAGGGGCTGCCGCCCACACCATCACCGGGGCTTGCACAGCCCAGCTCCAGGTGGAGCTGTTGTTAGCTGTAGAGGGCAGTGTCACTGGCCCTCATGTGGGATCCGAACCAGGGCCGCTGGCATCCCAAAACCAGCGCTTAACCAATGCGCCACTCGGCCGGCCCTCTTTTTCTTTTTTTGATGGCAGTGTCACTGACCCTCATATGTGAGACCTGAACTGGGGCCGCTGGCGTGCCAAGCCAGCGCTTAACCACCACACCACTTGGCCGGCCCAAGATCTATTTCTTTAAAATATACTAATGTGTTAGTGAGTAAACAGGTACTTAACTATCACACATACATGGTTTAACTTAGAATTAAAGAATCTAGTTTGTTTTTTTTTAAGATTTTATTGGGAAATTGGGGGAGGGGAACAGCGTTGGGAAATCAGGGAAGGAGAACAGACAAGTTACTGTCCTTTGTTCTTCAGTCTAGTTGTGGAGGACGTTGCTTCACTGGCCCATGTTGGTATTATCATTGAGCTCTTCCCGGGTGAGGCAGTCGCTCACCGGCTGTTGGACGGCCACTCACGGTGGCTCACGGCGGCTCACGGCAGCTCACAAAAGCACACGCCGGCTGCCAGCCAGCCCCATTGCAGCCTACGCTGCCGCCGGTGACTCACGGCAGCCCAGCTCAACATCGAGCTGTTGTTGACCATTTATCTGTAGAGGGCACAGCGTCACTGGACTTCTATGTGGGATCCGAACCTGGGCCCTGCTGCTCAGAGCTGGCATCCCAAGCCAACTCCTAACCAACATGCCACTTGGCTGGCCTGAATCTAGCTCTTCTTGCTTGAAAACTGTCACATTATAGCCTGCCTGTCTGCCTCCATGCACTTCTCCACAAAGACAGATCATAACTTCAATATTGTGCTTATTGTGTATGTATTCCCACTTGGCGCCAAAGGATGGCCGGTTAGTCAACGACAGATAAGATCCCTCAAGGGAGGGGCAACCTAAACCAGACATGGTTGCATGGGTGCCATTGGGTACCAGTGGGCACCAACAGGAGGAATCACAAGTTGACAGAAATAGGGTGTGAACCCCTTGCTTCAGGGTCTGGCAGCCTGCCTGTGAAATGACCTATTGATATGATAATATCTGTCCTCTGTGCATTCTTATCAGTAAGCCTTGGCAGAGGAGGTTCTGTCTCTTAATTAAGAGGTGCATGACAATAACCTTATGGGATCTCAGGTAATGGCAGCTTGCAGGTGTGGGTGATTTGCCCCTGAGCTATGTTTTTGGGTGAGACAGACTGCGGTCAGTCGCTACACTGACCCTTGCTTATGCGTAAGATAATAGAAGGATCAGTCAGGCCCAATTCAGGGCTTCAGTCCACGAGGCTGGGGTCTCCTGGCCCCGAACTGTTTTCTCTCCTATTTTGTGTGTCTCTCTCTCTTCCTTAACCTTTCACCATCCCTTCTCCACACCCACCTAGCTCAGTTGTGCGGGACACGACAGAAAACCATAAAATTCTTTTCTCTGACTTCAGTACCAGCTGGTTGTTGCACCAAGCCATACTTTAGATATTCTTTCCACAAAATGTGAGGCACCACGTCTGAGAAAACAACTGAGTCCTTTTAAGGGAACTTTAAGGGAAGAAAAATTGGTAGAATTCTCCCGTTTGGGGCAGAAAGGTATATGTAGAAAAACTCACTGCAAACATCTTTAAAATGGTAAAATTCATAAACCACATAAATAAGGAGGAAGGGGGGGGGAAGCATTAGGTATACTGTCGAAAATGATGTGACCATTTAAGTTGTAGGTGATATAAAATTAAACTTTAAAACCCAAAATGGGGGGCCAGCTGACTGGGGCGATGGTTAAGAGCTGGCTTGGGACACCAGCGGCCCAGGTTCGGATCCCACATATGAGGGCCAGTGACACTGCCCTCTACAGCTAAAATGGTGAACAACAGCTCCACCTGAAGCTGGGCTGCTGTGAGTCCCCGGGATGGCATAGCTGCAGCCCCTGCTGCAGTGGGCTGTCATAGGCTACAGTGAGTGGCCAGCAGCCAGCGTGAGTCACCGGCAGCCAACATGAGCTGCCAAGAGCTGCTGTGAGCGGCCGTCCAGAGGCTGGTGACCAATCTGCCTCACCCAAGAAGAGCGCAATGATGATACTATCATAGGCCAGTGAAGCGGCGTCCTCCACAACCAGACTGAAGAACAAAAAGACAGCAACTTGTCTGTTCCCCTTTCCCGATTCCCCAATAAAATCTTTAAAAAAACCCCAACAACCCAAAATAGTAATTAAACTATGATTAAGTATACATGTAAATGCAAATGATAAGGAATGTGGGAAAAAGAAAACAGCTGATTTGTAAACATGTTTATAAGGTAGGAGTTTTTATTTTAAAAAAAATCTATTAATTTTCACAGTATTTGCAAATAAGCAAAAAGCAAGAGCCTGTCATACAACAATTTGTCAAGTGCCTTTGGTTCCCTTCCCAAGCAGGAGAAAAATGTGACCAACCTTTGAAAAATGAGAGATATCACTTTAAGAAACAGAAAGACCAACTTACCTGTAACTTTGTCATTTTTTTCCTCCTCCTTTTGGGGAAAAGCAGGGTTCTGGGAATGCCAAGCTGGGGAAGGGAAACACATCATGAGAGAGATGCTAGGGATGCTACTGGTCCACATGACGTGCTAAGAGGACATGAAGGGGTGCCCATTTCTCTAGGCAGAGGCAGTGGCAACAAAGCTTAATAAGAACAGGTGCTGGAATCCAGCTTCCCCTGGGCCCTCTCAACCAGCTGCCATTATTCATGAACACTCCTTAAAGTAGCCCTGACCTAAGTGCTTCTTGAAGCTTCCAGAATATTCCTGAACCTGTTATCAGAGGAAATGAGAGGCAAGCATGCAGGCAGTGTAACTTAATGGGGCCAGAATGCCTGAGTTCGAATTCTGGCATTTCTACTTACTGCTTTCTATTCACTAGCAATGTAAACCCTAAGCAAGTTATTAATCCCTGGGCCTCATTCCAGTCACCTGTAAATGGTGATAATAATGATGGCTTATTCCCAATTTCCTGTAGATAAAGACAAGCAGTGGTATTAAACTTCATGAAACGGTCCTTGCGAAAGTGCCTTCCAGAACATGAATCTTTTAAGAAACCCAGAATTCAAAGATGATTTGTTCTATCCCATGAGTTATCCTTAGAAGTCTAATTCTAACTGCTGTTCTGTTGGTAATGATAATTAAATTGCCAGGTTCTTCCCCCACAACAGGTGTAATAACTTGCAAATGATACTAAGCTGGAAAAGCCTTAACAAAGTTTCTTTTTTCATATGCAAGTTAAATGATGACTAATAAAAACGTAAGCCTGAGAAATCCCGTTGCATTTAAATCAACAACACGGGGCTTTTACACAATACTGCACATTTGGGAAGACCTCACTACACGTGTAGTCAGGCACTCGGCAAAACCGAGATCACGGGGCGGCCAAGTGGCGCATTGGTTGAGCGCTGGTTTTGGGATGCCAGCGGCCCCGGTTTGGATCCCACATGAGGGCCAGTGACACTGCCCTCTACAGCTAACAACAGCTCACCTGGAGCTCGGCTGTGCGAGCCCCGGTGATGATGTGGGCTGCAGCCCCTGCTGCAGTGGGCTGCCGTAGGCTACAGTGAGTGGTCCGCAGTCAGCATAAGCGGCTGGCAGCCAAGCGTGAGCTGCCAATAGGCGTGGTGAGCGACATCCAGAGGCCAGCCACCGATCTGCCTCACCCGGGAAGAGCACAATGACGATACCAACAGTGAAGCGTCATCCTCCGCCGCTAAACTGAGGAACAAAAGGACAGCAACTTGTCTGTTCTCCTTCCCCGATTACCCAACACTGTTCCCCTCGCCAATTCCCCAATAAAATCTTTTAAAAAAAAAAAAAACCGAGATCACGACTGTTTCTCTGTCCCGGATAAACCCCAGAGGACTTAACCCAGGATCCAGCTGAAGATCACTCTCTTTGCAAAACAAGAGGCTACAAGGAGCCCAGGTGCAGCCCCACGTCAGGCAGTGATCAGCGAGCAGCGAGCGACCCCATCCCGGGTTCGCCGGAGCTTGCAAATAACAGAGCTCCTTTCGGATTATTATAATAAAGTTTATGGTAACAGCCAGCATTTTACTATGCACTGGGCACTGTTTTAAGCTTCTTTATATATAACTTTATTTAATTCTCACAAAAACACCACTGAGAAAGAACTGTCTTGACAGTCAAGAGAAACTGAGGCCAACAGCGATCAAGTAATTCTCCCAATATTTTACCGCAAGAAAGAGGCAGAGCTGGCTGGTGGGTCCTGGATGGGAGGGTTGTGGGAGCGGAGAGCGCGGGAGACCCTTAAACTCCGAGGACCACGCAAGCCCGCCCCGACGCGAGAGGCTCAGCGCAGCGGATGCGTACAGCCGCCGCCTCTATGTCCGCCCTCTACCGCTGGCTGCTGCTTCCCTTACCCAGGGGCGAGGACACGGTCACTGCTCACCCAACGCCAAAGCCAGAAGGCTCCGAGGAATCGCCAGGACGCGGGATTAACTTACCCCACTGCGAGCTATCTCGGCCTGACCTCGCCTTCCCGGGAGCGGAAGTGCCCGCGACTACAAACGGTTCCTGGACTACATTTCCCAGAATCCCCAAGGGAAAGAGCTTCAGATTTCTCGCATTCCTTTACTACATTTCCCAGGATGTAGCTCGCAGGACCGCCCTTCAGTCCGTGTTTTGACGAGATGAGGGTTCGGTTTGAGTGACTTCTCTGGCTCTGTAACTATCAGATTCCTTTTTGCTTTATTCATTCCTTAAAGCTTTTGAGAAAATAATTGCGAATTTTTGAAAATGAGTCTGTATAAGAGAACAGCAAAGCTTGCACTGTGAAAATAAGCTTAAAACCAAATATTTTTAGGTAGGCTATAAATGGGAAACGTAAAAGTGTCTTAGGCTGAGCTGCGTAACATAGAATTTAAGGAACGCTAGATTTCAAACTTGTTTCAAATGCCGGCTCCCCAAACATCACCAAAACAACCTGCTAATAAGACAAAAACGGAGTTTATTGCTTATCGCGGTGAGGGAGAACATCACTTCGACACAGCTTTGATACTTTGACAGCAAAGTGTCAGAGCCAGGATGATGGCAAGGTTGAAATTGATTGAGAATTAGAAGTTTGGTTTAAAGCGAGTCATTCAATAAGAGGAACTTGATTTGAATTGCATAAAGGCCAGGTTTAAGGATTTTGTAGGCAAGAAATCTTTAGGTGCGAACTGTTGATGCGTTAATTGAGGAGATAGAAGAGTTGATGGGTGTTTGTGGAAGTCTTGGTAATGAACCATCTTGCTATTTGCTTGGGCAGGAATCCCAGGAATTTGCCTGGGATAGTAAAGACACGCTAATGACAACTGAATACTTACGTTAAGGTAGACATTAAATTGTGGGAGGGAAGGACAGGAGGGGAGAAAATGGAATAAAGTGTTTGATTTCTTTGCCTCCTTTATTCCACGAGGCACCTAAGATGTCTTGCCTGTGTTTTGTGGAACATAATATTCATTCCAATATGCTAAGAATTTTACAACGGGCGATACAAACATTGATTAAGCTATAATTGAGAAATACCTTGAATTTCGTTAATATTGGTTGTTATGGCAACAAAAGCAGCTCCATTGCAGGTAATTTAAGGAAATATTGTGATGCGTGCATATATAATATCCTGAATTGTTTTCTTTTTCTTTTTTCTTTTTTTATTAGTTTCAGGTGTACAACACAATGCAATAGTTATACTCTTTACCCCCCAAAGTGAAAACCCCTCTCCTCCAGTTCGCCAGCCCACTCCCCCCCATATCATACATATCCATCACAACTCCCCTGACTCCCTTCCACAGTATACTCCACATCCCGTGACCATCCACATATTCAGTTGCAGTTGGCATACAATACTATACAACATCAGCTTCAGGTGCACAGTGCAGTGATCAAGCCTCTACTCCATCCATGAAGTGGTCTCCCTAACAAGACATGTGACTATCTGACACGCCACAAAATTTTTACAATTATTATATTCCCCGAACTGTGTTTCATATCCCTGTGGCAATATTGTACTTGTCTATTTATGCTGTCTAATCCCTTCCGCTTTCCCCCATCCCCACCCCCCTCCCAACTAGCAACTCTCAGTTTCTCCTCTACATCTACGAGTCTGTTTACTTTGATCATTCACTCAGCTCTTCAGACTCCACACACAAGTGAGATCACATGGTACCTGTCCTCCGACTGACTTATTTCTCGAAACATAATAGTCTCTTCACAACATTATCGATTACATTCCCAGAACTGCCCCCATATCCCTGCGGCAACATTGTAGTCCCACATACACTGTCCAAAACCTTCCCCCTCTCCCTCTTCCCCACTCCCTCCCAGCCAGCAACCATCAGTTTTTCCTTTATATCTGCTTGATATGACTTCAGTCTTCTTAAATTGTCTCTCTGGATTAGCTTGTTTGCACCTTTCTTTGGTTTAAAAAAGCCCTTTTAACATATCTTGCAATGCTGGCTTGGTGGTAATGAATTCCATAAGCTTATTCTTTTCTGAGAAGCTCTTTATTTCTCCTTCAATTTTAAGTGATAGCCATGCTGGGTAGAGCAATCTTGGTTGTAGGCCGTTATTTTGTGTCACTTTGAATATCTCCTGCCACTCCCCTCTGGCCTGCAGAGTTTCTGTAGACAAGTCAGCTGTTAGTCTAACAGGAGTTCCTTTGTATGTAACGTGCTGTCTTTCTCGTGCAGCCTCTAGGATTCTGTCTCTGTCTTTAACCTTTGCCATTTTAACTATGATGTGTCTTGGTGTGGACCTGTTTGGGTTCAGCTTGTTTGGAACCCTCTGCACTTCCTGGGCATGTATGTTGATTTCCTTCACCAGGGTAGGGAAGTTTTCAGTCATTATTTTTCCAAATACATTTTCAACCCTTTGCTTCTTCTCTTCTCCTTCTGGTATCCCTATGATTCGAAGGTGGTTGCGCTTCACCGTGTCCCATAGGGCTCTTAAACTATTTTCATTGTTTTTTATTCTTTGGTCTTTTTGCTGTGCCAACTGGGTGAGTTCCGCTATTTTATCTTCCAAATCGCTGATCCGCTCCTCTGCTTCATCTACTCTACTGGTGATTCCTTTGAGTGTGTTCTTCATTTCAGTTATTGTATTCTTTAGTTCTCACAGGTTGTTTTTTATGGTTTCCCTATCCTTCTTTATGTCCTCGCTAAGTTCCTTAAACATTCTTTTCATCAGTGTTTTAAACTCTGTCTCTGAAAGGTTGGGTCCCTCTGTTTCATTTGGTTCCATTTCTGGAGGTTTCTTCTGATCTTTTACTTGTGACATGTTTCTTTGTTTCCCCATTCTGGCTGTCGCTCTGGGATTGCTTTGATGTATTAGATAGATCACCAGGAGAGCCCTGGCTGGATGATGCAGGCACACAGCTCACGGCCCAACACTCCCAGGAAAACTCCCAGTCTCAGCCTGTCCCAATCAGCCACTTGCAGATCAGGCCGAGTAGCCCGACAACCAATCACCAGCCTGGCAACTCTGTAAGCAGAGTGCGGAGAGCGGGGCCTGGAGTCGGCTTGCGCACTCCCGGGTCTCAGTGAACAGCCTGTTGGAGCCGGATCACTCCCACTAGGCGTTTGCCTGGCAACGCAGCGCAAGCCAAGCGGAGGGTGGGGATCCGAGGCAGCTCGTGCACTCCCAGGTCTCAGTGAGCAGCCTGTTGGAATCGGAGGGCACCCGCCCTGCATTTCCCTGGCAACGCAGTATAAGTCGGGCAGAGGGTAGGATTCAAGGCCGCAGGCGTCCGGCAGTGCGCGCGCACGCACACACGCACTTCTGCGCCAATTCCACCAGACCAATTAGGTCTGGGACCTGATCCTCCGTGGGAGGGCCCAAGCCCGACAAAATGGCGCCCTCCCTACACCACTCGCGTGCAGGCTCCGCACCACGGACAACAGTTCAAAAACCTCCAGCCTTTGCACCAAAGGTGCTCAGTTCAGTCCGTCCCCGCAGGCTCCCGGCTCACACAGCCACTCCTTCCACCAGGAACCAGGTAAGTGCTCACCAGCGAGCAAGCCCGGGCGCTGGCCCCACTGATTCTCCAGCTGCTCTTAGCCTCACCAAGCTGAACAAAGAAAGTCCTTACTAATTTACCAGCTATCTTAGAACTTCTCTTCCCGGCAAAGGAGCTCTGGGCTGGTGAGCTTGGAGTGTGGCCGGAGGGTCTCTCCCCCAACCGGAGAAGCCTCTCCACAGCTGGGACCTCCCTCACGGGGTTCGCCCTCTCTCGTCTCTGCCCGTCCTACCAGACCCAACACGGCTTCCTCTTTAAGTTCTTCGTTTAGTGGTTCTGTTCCTCCAGTGTTCCGGGGACCTCCAGGGTTGAATGCTGTATAATTTGTTTGTAATTTTGGTGTGATTTTGGGAGGCAGTTAGCACAGCGTCTGTCTATTGTGCCATTTTACCGGAAGTCTTGTGAATTGTTTTCTAATTCAGGTTTGGCTTCAGACATTTCATTACATACTGCTATTCTGCTCCTGACATCTATAAAATAAAGTGTCTTGTGATTGAATAAGCCAAGTGAAACCAGGAAGCCATGATTTTTCTCCTAGGCAGGAAGTAAATTTTGTAGCTTTTTATTGTAAAAGTTCAAAAATAGACCAAAGTAGAGAAAATAGTAAGATGACCCCATATACTCATATCCCAAATTCAGTTGAACACTTTTTTTTTTTTTAACATTTCATGAAGTTGTTTATTCTTATTAAAACTTGGATTCAAGTAATCCTGGTTATTCTGGGAAAAGCACCTTGTGTGTAGGGATCATTTAATCATTCTTTTCTACAATCACCTCTCCATGAAGCACCTTTCTTCTTTGACGTAACATGTAAAAATAGAGTTGTGGAAACAATGGTATATATACCATGGTTATAAAAAGAAAATAATAGTACTCAAAAGAGAATTGTATTTATTAGGAAGTCTTATTGAAAACATTCCCATTTTCTTCACATATGGTAGGGCAGCATATATCCTGAGAAGTTCACCAGCAACTCCAACAGGATATAAGATGATAAAAAAATTATATTGGTTTTATACTGTAATGAGCCTCACCATAAAGATTCTTGAACTCACTTGGACCCCAGCCACAAGCACAGAAGTAGGTACAATTCCAATTAAAAAATGGACTATCTCAAGCAAGGTAAATGTCTGGAAAAATTTAAGTGTCTTCTGAATACTTTTATATAAACCTTTGAGTGTTCCTTTTTCCATATAAAAACCTACCATGGCAATAGCTAGAACCAACCACCCAGCGGTCATAGCGATGTTGTAGGTGAGCCAGGCGGTGGCAACCAAGCCCAGGCGCCTCCTCTTGCCAGTGGCCTTCCTCTCCTTGCCAGCACCGTTGATGCTGTCCTCCTTGCTGGAGGCCAGGGGGGCCACGTGGTCCAGGGAGGTGGCCGACAGGGGAAGGGGATTGGGAGCGGGTCCCGCAGAGCTCCCCGCCGAAGCGCTGCCACCGGTTGCCGCTGCCTGGGTGAGGCGCCCCATGTGCCAGGCACAGGGGGCTCTGAGCCACCATCCCCGCAGCCCATGCATGGAGGCAGGAGCAGGCGCCCCCCTGCCGTTGCCCCGCTGGCCCCCAACACTGTTTTTGTTTGTTTGTTTGTTTTCGAGGACAGTGTAACTGACCCTCATATGTGGGACCTAAACCGGGGCCGCTGGCTTCCGAAGCCAGCGCTTAACCACTGCCACTCCGCGGTGTCACTGGCCCATGTGTGAATGGAACCGGCGACCCTGTTGCTCAGAGCTCGCATTCTTAAGCAAGCTCTTAACCAACTGAGCCACTCCGCTGGCCCCAACTTTGCTATTTTTAAAATAAAAATTTATTTCAGAATTACAATAACATCATATTGAATAAAATAATTACCAATAATTCCTTAATATCTCCTAATAACCAATGCCTATTCAAGTTTCCCTTAACCACTGCGCCACTCCGCCGGCCCTGTTTTATTTTTTTTTTAAATTGGGGAATTAGGGAGGGGGAACAGCCAAGTTGTTGTTCTTCAATCTTAGTTGTGGAGGGTGCCAGTCACCATCTGACTGCCCATCCTCTAAGCTCAAGATGCTGTGTTACAATCTTATTGGAGGGTGGGCGTAGCCACCATCCCATGCTAGAGTCCAACCAGCAGCCTTGTTATTAAGAACACAGGCTCTATCCACTGAGCCATCCAGGCGGCAGGTCAGCTCAAGATGCTGAGTTCAGTCTTAGTTGTGTGGGGGCTGTAGCCCACCATCAAACAGGCAGCCTTATTGTTAGGAGCACGTGCTCTCACCAGCTGAACCATCCTGCCCTCTGTTGGAAGCTCAGCAGCAGCTCGGTTCTGATTCAGTGTCACTGGCCCATGTGGGAATCGAACAGGTGGCCCTGTTGCTCAGAGCTAATGTTCTTAAGCTAACCCTTAACCAACTTAGCCACTTGCCAACACTCTTTTAGTCACTAATATACACAGTTTTTTTTCCTTTTAGTTACAGTAGAATTTTAAAACAAACCTCTGACATTCTTTCACCTGTGAATACTTTGCTATTTTTTTTTTTTAATTGGAAGTTTGGGGTAGGGGAACAGCCAAGTTGTTGTCCTTCAATCTTAGTTGTGGAGGGAGCAGCAAGCTCAGCTCCAAGTCCAGTCGTGCCGCTCAGCTCAAGGTGCTGTGTTCAATTAGTTGTGGGTGGGCATAGCCACCATCCTATGTGGGAGTCAAACCAGCAGCTTCATTGTTAAGAGCGTGCGCTCTATCCCCTGAGCCACTCGGGTGGCAGCTCAGCTCAAGGTGCTGAGTTCAGTCTTTAGTTGCAGGTGGGTGTAGCCCACCATCTGGAACAGGCAGCCTTGTTGTTAGGAGTGCGTGCTCTCACCAGCTGAGCCATCCTGCCACCTGTTGGCAGCTCAGTGGCAACTCAGCACAGGCGCGGTGTCACTGGCCCATGTGTGAATGGAACCGGCGACCCTGTTGCTCAGAGCTCGCATTCTTGAGCAAGCTCTTAACCAACTGAGCCACTCGGCTGGCCCCAACTTTGCTATTTTTAAAATGAAAATTTATTTCAAAATTACAATAACATCATATTGAATAAAATAATTACCAATAATTCCTTAATATCTCCTAATAACCAATGCCTATTCAAGTTTCCCTCAAAAATCTCTCATAACTGATTTGTTCAAGTCAATGTACAAACAGAGCCCATTCATTTTATTTATCTACTCATTCTTTTTTTTTTTTTTTTTTTTTTGAGGGTAGTGTCACTGGCCCTCATATGTGGAACCGAACCGGGGCCGCCGGCTTCCCAAGCCAGCGCTTAACCACCGCGCCACTCAGCCGGCTCCTATCTACTCATTCTTGAGTAGTATTCCTTCATTCTTTTTTTCTGACCTTGACCTGTTGAAAAATCAAGTCAGTTGTCATGATGTCCCACGTTCTGTATTTCTCCTGTTGTTTATTTTTTATTTTTTAAAAAGATTTTATTAGGGAATTGGGGAGGGGAACAGCATTGGGGAATCAGGGAAAGGGAACAGACAAGTTGCTTTTTGCTCTTTGTTCTTCAGTCTAGTTGCAGAGGATGTTGCTTCATAGGCCCATGTTGGCATCATCATTGCACTCTTCCCGGATGAGGCAGATCGGTCTCCGGCCTCTGGATGGTCGCTCACCGTGGCTATTGGCAGCTCACACTGGCTGCCAGCCGCTCATACTGGCTGCCAGCCGCTCACGCTGGCTGCCGGCCACTCACTGTAGCCTATGGCAGCCCACTGCAGCAGGGGCTGCAACCTACATCGTCACTGGGGCTCGCACAGCCCAGCTCCAGGTGAAGCTGTTGTTAGCTGTAGAGGGCAGTGTCACTGGCCCTCAAATGTGGGATCTGAACCGGGGCCGCTGGCATCCCCAAACCAGCTCTTAACCAATGTGCCACTTGGCCGGCCCTCTTAATTTTAATTTTTAATAGTGCAGGACTAGTATAGTGATTGTTGTATATTGACCTTGTTTCCTGTGACTTTGATAAACTCACTTATTAGTTCTGCTATCTTTTTTGTTAATTCTTTAGGCTTCTCAACATAATCTTGTCTTCTGTGAAGAGTTTTATTTCTTCCTCACCTATCTGTATATCTTTTCTTTTTCTCACCTTAGTGTATTGGCTAGTACCTCCCGTTTGAGGTTGACATGGGGTGGTGAGAGCAGAAGTCCTTGCTTTGTTTCCAAACTTTGGGTTCAATCTTTCACCATAAAAAAATGATGCTACCAATAAATATTTTGTCAACATTCTTTATTAGCTTGAGGAAGGTTCCTTTTAATCCCTAGGACTTTTTTTTTTTTTTTTTTTTTAGCTGAGCCATCCTGCCACCAGTTGGCAGCTCAGTGGCAACTCAGCTCGGGCTGGGCGTCGAACGCTAGCATTTTTTTGTGTGTGCCATTTTGTCAAATGCTTTTTCTACATCTCTTTCTTTTTTCCTGTTGATACAGTGAATTAGTTTGATATTCATATATGGAAACAATCTGCATTTCCATAATCTATGTCACTTTGTCATGGTACATTATCCTTTTTATAATTTGTTTTTAAATTCTAAGTTTATTCTTTTTCTCACCTCACTGGCTAGAATTTGCCAGTAAAGCCATCTGACCCTGTTTCCTTTGCTAGAAAGTTTTTATCTATAAATTTCAACCACTTTAGGAGATATAGGACTATTCAGGTTGTCTACTTCTTGTGTGTGCTTGGTAATGTTTCTTTCTTGGAATTTGTACATTTTGTTTAAATTGTCAAATTTATAGGCATAAAGGTATTCCTAATATTTTGGGGTACCCTCAACACCTGTGAACAAATGCAGTGGGTTGACATTCTGGGACTGCTGCTCCTGGTGGTAGGTAACAGGTATCATTTGCTCAACACAGTTTAATTCCATTTAGGTCAGAGAACATGTCTTACCTGATTTTACTCAGTATGGCTTGTTTTATGGCCCAGAATGATTTATCTTGGTAAATATTACCAAGGCTCTTAAAAGGAATGTGTATTCAATCACTGTTGGATGAATTGTTCTCTAAGTGGCAAACATGTCAAGATGGGTAGTAGTGTTCAAGTCTTCTATATCATCTTGATTTTTCAGTTATTAAGAGAATTATTGGTTTCTCTGAGTATATGTGTGGTTTTATATCATATTTTGCTTCGTGAATCTTAAGCTCTGTTGTTAGGTGCATATATTTAGGATTATATATTTTCCTGGTTTATCCCTTTTATTATCCCTTGTATAAGTTTTTTGTTGCTATTATTATAGTAGCTAGTCTACTTTTCTTTTGCCTAGTTTTTGCTTGACATACTTTTTTCTATCTTTAGTCTTTTAACCTATTACCTCTTTACATTAAAAAGGGTTTCTTGTAGAAAACATATTGCATATAGCTGGGTCTTGCTTTTTGATTCAACCGGACAATCTCTGTTTAAATGGTGTGATCAGAACATTTACATTTAATGTAATTATTACTATCATTGGATTTGAACCTACCATCTTGCTGTTTCCCATTTGTACCATGTGTTATTTATTCAGTTTTCCTGTCAGCTTTTGGAATATTTGTGTGTTGACATGTGGTGGTGAGAGCAGAAGTCCTTGCTTTGTTTCCAAACTTTGGGTTAATCTTTCACCATTTTATTTACATTACTGGCTTATTAGTTATATACCACTTTAATTTTTTTAAAAATGGTTGCTCTAGGGCTTATAATATGCATCCATAATTTTTCGATCTGTCTCCTAATAATACTATGCTAATTCATGTAGTGTACAACAGCATACTTCCAATTTCTGTCTACCCTGTCTTATGGTATTGTTACATTTTACTTTTATATTACTACAAAATTCACAAAAGCTTGCTCCTAGTTTTGGTTTAGTGAATTACATTTTCAAGTGATTAAAAGTTAAAAAATATTTTATATTTTCCTCCATTTTAACCATTTTCAAAGTTCTTTATTTCTTTTAGTAGATCTAAGTCTGTTTCTGGTATGATATTCTTCCTGCCTGTAGAAATTCCTTTAGTAGTGCTGGTAATGTGAATTTGCTGGTAGTGAATTCTATTAGCATTTGTTCATCTGAAAATGTCTTTATTTTGCATATTTTTATGAAAGATTTTTTTCCACCAGGCTTGGAATTTTTTTCTTTTTTTAAAGATTTCACTGGGAGAATTGGGGGAAGGGAACAGCACTGGGGAATCGGGGAAGGGACAGAGAAATTGCTGTCCTTTTTGTTCTTTAGTCTAATTGTGGAGGACGTTGCTTCACTGGCCCATGTTGGTCTTGTGATCATTGAGCTCTTCCCGGCTTAGGCATTCGGTTGCTGGTCATTGGACGGGCCGCTCTCGGCAGCTCACGCCAGCTGCTAGCCACTCACCGTAGCTTATGGCAGTCCACTGCAGCAGGGGCTGCAGCCTACACCATGGTAGGCGACTCACGGGAGCCCAGCTCCATATTGAGTTGTTGTTCACCATCTTAGCTGTAGAGGGCGCTGCATCATTGGCCCTCATGTGGGATCTGAACTGGGGCCCTGCTGCTCAGAGCTGGAGTCCCAAGCCAATTCTTAATCAACGTGCCACTCGGCCGGCCCTGGGCTTCGAATTTTTGATTAACAGTATTTTGTTTCAGAATGTTAAAAATGTCACTCGATTGTCTTCTGGCTTTCATGGTTTTTGTATTAGAAGTTTGTTCTTTTTCTCACCTCTGTTCCTTGTATTCACTGTGTCCTTTTTCTCTGTCTGCCATCAATATTTCTTCTGCATTGCTTATGTGTCTAGTTTTTTTTAATTATTATTTTTAAGTCCTGCTTGGGTATTCTGAAGTTCTTGGATCTGGATGAAGTCCTTTATTGTTTTTGGAAAATTCTGAGCCATTATCTCTTCAACTAGTTTTCTTCTTCTTCTCTCTCCTTGTCTCCTGGGTTTCCAATTGTGCATGTGTTAGACCATAAAAAGTTTCCCTGCAGTTCTTGGATACTATCGTTTTCTTCACACTTTTTGTGTTTTAGTTTGGATAATTTTGATTGACCTATATTCGAGTTCTTTGACACTTTTCTCAACTGTGTTGAGCCTACTCGTGAGTCCTTCAGAAGCATCCTTTGTGATAAATTTTCTTTTTTAGCATTTCCCATTCTTTAATTTCCACTGAAATTCCCCCATCTGTTCATATATATAATGGCCTTTTCATGAGACCATTTAACACATCAATCAGTCATATAAAATTCTGTTTGATATTTCCAAAATATGTTCACCTTTAAGTATGGTTTTATTGATTAATCTGCTGTTTCTTTGCAGAGGGTTGTATATTCTTTTATCTTTGTAATTTTTTATTGAATGCCAGATAACATATATTAAACAGCAGAGACTGAAGTAAATAGTTCTTTTTGTCTGGAACAAGGGACATCTATTCTGTTAGGAATTTAGGATGGGGTGTTGAATTGATCTGGTCAGAAATAGGTCGGAATTGTATTTTGTTGTTTCAATAGTTTTCAGCACGCTTCAAATTTTTTTAAAGTTACCTTGTGCTTAGCATGGAGGCTAGACTGCAGGAGGATTTTTCTCAACATTCTTGCTCCACCCCAGATTTTGGCACCTGTGCCACAAAAGGATTCTCTGTCCATTGTCTTGCTATTTTCCCAGTGTAACCTGCTATTGCCCGTCACTAGGAGCAAGCTAGCCTATTTATGGGAACCAGCGTTGTTCTTTATTGTCCTGGTTTAGTCTCAGTTTTGAGTGAGGATTGGAGAGGTCAGAGATCTTATGCATTTTGGGGAGCTAGGATGACATAACACTAAAAATGAGACAGCAGCACTTTTCCCCAGCTGTGAACAAAAAAGCAAGTGATACTGCCATCTTGTGAGCAATGTGAAGACAAGAGTTCACACAAAAGGAGAGATGAGAGAATTAAAGAAAATAATAAAAAGCCCCCTTGACTGACCCAGACCCAGCTCTTATTCTGCCTGTATCTCTTCATTTATATGAACTGAGAAATATTTTTGGTTTAAGCAACTCTAAGTTACATTTTCTGTTACAACCAAAAGCATCCTAACTGATAACACCACCATGAGCTCTCACGATTTTCCCTTGCAAATGATGATAGCAAAGGAATCAACAGAAGCCCTGGCTTTCTGATGATACTGTGCAACCCGGACTAGCATCTTGGAAGCCAGGTCAGGCCAGGGCCTTGGTCACCCCATTCATCCAACAGGGAAATCTGACAGAAACACGATGATGCACCAGTTTGTAATACTGAATTGCAATAGGACATTCTAGGCTGAATAGTCTTTGAGACCTACAGAAATTTCACAGAAAGATAAAGTTGGTAACAGCTAATGTATCTGTGTCAAAAATCTAGAGAATTTTGAAAATTAACTTCAGGAGATTTATTGTTCATTTTGGCCATAATGTCATCTAATGAAATAGAACAATCACAGCATGAGTTCTTAACTACAAGGCATAATATTTCAGTAGTTTATTACTTTGGTAAAATAGGTCAATGTTAATTGCCAGTTTTTGAAATGAAGTACAAAAAAGACTAAGCCAAAATTCTGCTTGCTAGAGAAAACCACATGGTGGTTGGTGAGTAATCTTCCATACATAATCTATTACGCATGTATTTTTTTTTACTTTTTTTTTTTTTTTGAGGGCAGTGTTACTCACATGTGTGAGCCAAACTGGGGCCGCTGGCGTCCCAAGCCAGCTCTTAACTACCGTACTACTCGGCCGGCCCTATTAAGCATGTATTTGAACATGTATGTATACAGACTTAAATTAACTGGATACTATGAAGGTACAATCCACGTTTTCACTAAACACTATGCATGCTCCTTTCCTGTCATTTTAGATCAATTCCATACTTTCTGGAGTTCCATATTATAGAAATATAGAGAAATTTACCCAAAGTCCTATTTATTTCCAGCTTAAAAAAATTACCCTCATTGTACACATCCTTTCTAGTTTATCATAAATTATTACTCTATGATTTCCAGATGGGTATCACATTTTACATTTGGACATATATTGTATGACTCTTCTCTCACAAGTTTATATTTTTTTACACTCACCAACAAAATCCATTGTTCTTGAAGATAGAGACTACCAAGCAAAAGGCAATCCTATCCTCATAATCAATATGTTTCACAAAATACTTAGAAAAATTCACGATTTTTCCTTTCCTTGTGTGAATGGGAGAAGTACAGGGATGCAGAACTTGACAAAATTAAAGTCCTCCAGACTCGTCACAGGTCCTATCTAAGGAGGTTTGAATTGGACAAGGGTTATAACTCTTAGAAATCAGTCAGATTAAAAGGACTTTGATGGAAACATAGAGACTAAAAAACCAAGTATTTTAATTTTGACATTTATTAAGAAAATATTTTTCATTAGTAACATTTCTGACACTTTCTAAATATTAGAGTAAAGTTCTGCCTTAACACACAGGGCAGTAGTAAAAATTAATTATGTAAAATGCAGTGCTCCATTTTTGCCAAGGTTAACCAGAAACATTGTTTATCAGTTTGCACTGTCATTTCAAGTGCACACACACACACACCTAAATTTAAACTGATGGTATATAGAAAGAGACCAAATAGTAAGAAATTCAGTATACCCCTGCTTAAGATGAGACAAAGGATAGAAACCAATCCCAACAAGGTTACAACCAAATTCATGTAATTTCCGATTGCAATATTGCTTGATGTTCTATATTTCAAATATTTATCTACTTGAAGTGATTATATTAAGGTTACTTGCAGGATTCCTCTTCCAAATACATTTTTAATGTTTTCTTATTTTTTTGTGGGGGAGGAGGTATGAGCTTAACACAAATTTCAAACATGATACCGTTACACAGTTACAGTCACTTAGCAAAAAGTACTGAGCACCTACATTGAGTTACGCAATGTTATGGATTTATAAACTTATCAATGAATGAAGCTGAAGATATGGATTTAGGCATGCCCATCACTGTACTTCAGTTAAATTTCTGACCATACTCTTATGTTTGCTAAGCCCTAGCCCAACTAGTTAAAGTCATGTGCAATGATTGATGTTACAGTTATGACACAATCCCTTATGGAACTCCTCTCGTTAAATGTCTCTGCTGTGCGGTCTCCTGACTACTGTAATGTTGAGGTTGGATAGAAATGTTACATTTTCATTGAAGAAATTCTTTTTGACTATAAGAACTCTAATGAATGGAAAATTCAGCTCCCATTTGAGGACTTCAAAACAAAACAAAAATAAGGGAGAACACCATTTTACAGAACTTCATTTCTGTATGGATTCTCTGATGAAAGATAGTCCTTACCACACTCATTTTTATAGAATTTATCACCACTGTGGACTCTTTGATGAATTAGAAGACCTGAACTCCAACGGAAACCCTTACCACACGCATCACATTTGTATGGTTTCTCTCCTGTGTGGACTCTCTGATGAGCCTGAAGATTTGATCTCTGACTGAAACCCTTTCCACACACCTCACATTTATATGGTTTTTCCCCGGTGTGGACTCTGTGATGGGCCTGGAGACTTGAAAACCCACTGAAGCCCTTACCACACTGTTCGCATTTATAGGGCCTCCCTTCTGTGTGAACCCGCTGATGTGCTTGAAGGCGTGAACTCTCACTGAAGCCCTTTGTGCACACTTCACATTTGTATGGTTTCCCTCCTGTGTGGACCCTCCGATGTGCTTCAAGGCGTGAACTCTGACTAAAGCCCTTCCCACACATCTCACACTTATATGGTTTCACTCTAGTGTGGACCCTCTGATGACCTTGAAGATATGCTCTCTGACTGAAGCCCTTCCCACATACTTCACATATGTATGGTCTCTCTCCAGTGTGAACGCTCTGATGGCTTAGAAGGTATGATCTCTGACTGAAGCTCTTACCGCATTCATCACATTGGTATGGCTTCTCTCCTGTGTGAACTCTCTGATGGGCCAGAAGAGTTGAGGCCTTACTGAAGCCCTTATCACATTCTCCACATTTATAGGGTTTCTCTCCTGTGTGAACCCTTTGATGAATTTGAAGATTAAAGCTCCAACTGAATCCCTTCCCACACTCCTCACATTTGAAGGGTTTTTCCCCAGTGTGGACTCTCTGATGGCCTTGAAGGTGTGAACTCCGACTGAAGCCCTTCCCACATTCCTCACACTTGTATGGTTTTTCTCCAGTGTGAACTCTCTGATGGCCCTGGAGGTATGAATTGCGACTGAATCCCTTCCCACACTCCTCACATTTGTATGGTTTTTCTCCAGTGTGAACTCTCTGATGGGCTTGAAGGTATGAACTCCGACTGAATCCCTTATCACACTCCTCACATTTGTAAGGCTTCTCTCCTGTGTGCACTCTCTGATGGACATTAAGAACTGATCTATGACTGAAGCCTTTACCACAAGCATTGCATTTGTACGGCTTCTCTCCACTATGGACTCTCTGATGATCTTTAAGTTTTGAACTCCAGTTGAAACCATTCGCACACTCCTTATAAGGTTTCTCTCCAATGCGAATTTTCTGATGGCCTTGAGGGTATGAATTTTGGCTGAAACTGTTACCACATACGTGTTTATATGGTTGTTCCTTAGTGTGAACTATCTGAAGGTTCTGAATATATGAGGCCAGACTGAAGCCATTACCACCATCCTCAGAATTACAAGGAATCTCTCCCATGTGAACTCTATGCTGAACATTAAGATTTGAGCTACAAATGAAACCCTTCTCACACTCCACATCTGTGTATAGTTTCTCTTCCGTGTAGATTTTCTGATGGACTTGAAGACAAGAACTCTGATTAAAGACACTTGCACTCTCCTCATATTCATGAGGTTCTTCTCCAGTGCGAACCCTAAAAATACTATTAAGATCTAAGCTATGACTGAAGGCTTTCTCATAAATGCTGCATCTATAAGGCGTCTCTCCTGTGTGAATAAGTTTGTAAGTGTTGAGAGAGGAGCACTGATTAAAGTTCTCACCATGCTCACATTTACATGGCTGCTCCTCTGTACAAACTCTCTGATGAGACTGCAGATGTGAACTCTCCAAACCACAATCATCTCCTCCATAAACACTTTGATGAATATGGAGAACTGAACTATAACTAAATCCCTTTCCACGTGGGCTGTATGTATGGGGCTCTGCTTCTAAGTGTAACTGCTGATGAACTTTAGAGCTAAAGTCATCACGGAAGGCTTTTCTGGACTCATTACAGGGGTAGGGCTTTTGCCCTCTTTGCATTAAGTCTTCATTAAGCACTGAAACCTTCGTGATGTCTTCTCCACAGTCATGGCAGCTGGAATGTTTTGCTGATCTGAGTACTCCCAGATTATCATTGTGATGTGAGATCCAACTGATGCTGTCACACTTACAGAAATTATTTTTCATGGAAATTTGCTGACATCTACACTGATGATTATGTGGCTCTCTCAGGTACATTTTCCTCCATGAATTCTGGGCTCGCCAAGATGAAAATTCTTGATTTTTTGTGTAAGTGGAATCATCCCCTATATGAGTCAATATATAGTTCCCATCTTCAGAAATCTGAATTGGCATTCCTGTCCAAACCTGACAGGGGGAATCACCTTGTTTTTGCAGCTTAGAAATAATATCCCCTTGAAAATTTTTCATGGAATCTTGACACCTGGTTAACCCGCCTGCACCTTGTTGCCAGGTCTGCCAGGAGGAAAGCTCTTTGGGGGAAAGGTAGCTTAATCCCACTTCTTGAGTACTCTCCATATTATGTTGATTCTTGGTTCCTATAAGGATAGAGAGAATTTAGACATGTGCACAAGTGAATGCTTTTATTCAGAGATTTCAAGATTTTGCACTTAGGTCATGACATGGAACGTCGATGAACTAGAAAATTCATGTTACTACCTCTAAGAATACTTAGAGATAGCTCTTCTTTGGCTACATCAGGAGTATAAGTGGAATTCATATAATTCAGGCTATCTATATGCTTCAAAATCAGGGCTTTGCAACAACTTGGCCCCATTCAAAAGGCCTCGTAAAACCACATACATATTATCATGGGTTTATTGTAAGTTGCCTGGAGATCTCATGGAGAAAATAGAAGGGGATAGTCTCAAATTGGAAAGGATATAGTTTCAAGTGGACAAATGCTTTTTGTTCTGATAACTTTGCCTTTTTTCTCTGGCACATGGGTATGGTAATGTTTTTGTTTGTAAAGAGATTGTGTGTTAAATGCTGTGCAAATGAAGGTCAACATAGACTTCTAACTGATGCTTGAGGCATCATATGGTGTATCTCTAATGAGCTATTTATCTTCATGAGAATAATAACCTCTTGTAAGTCACTGTAAGCTGTTATCAGTTTTAACTCCTTTCACAATTACCAAGGGCCATGGTACAGGTCAGAATGTGAAACACTGTGACAGAACTCAATTCCAAAGACATCAGAAAAAAATGGAGGCTGAGGGAGGGAAGCAGGGCCAAGTTTCATGGCACTTGTAGGTGTCCTCTGAGGCAACTCATCAAACAAAACTCAATGAACACAGACTTTGGTTTGAATGATTTTACAGAAAAATTACTTTAATGTTTATGCAATTTGAGGCACCAGAAAAGTTGAAGATACACGTTTGGGTGGAAATGGCTTGTCACTAGTTATGAAAGCTCAGATTATAAACAGACAGCAGATGTCCATAACCTGGTTAGCAGTACATTAATTCTGTATAGCATCCAGAAAGGAAAGAAGTACAAGAGGAATTTTTTTGGTAACATATTATCTTCAAATACAATCATTCTTCCTTATCTGTGTGTGTCTGTCTCTCCGCATTGGAATGCACTCTCCATAAGGACAAGCACTGCTTTGTGCACTGCCTTACCCTCATTGCCTACAACCCTCACAGCAAATAGTAGTTGCTCAATAAGCATAAACCATAGTCATTCTCACTCTCAGAACTAAACGGGCATGTGTATGTAAGTTATTTTTTCATGGGAAAGGAACTGGTGATGGCAATTTTGCTGCAAAGTTCAAAGGCTGTATGAGGGGTCAGGATACACTCAGGGAATCTATCACCTGCTGATGAGAAAAGCAAAGGTACCAGGAATCTCTTGTGAATTGGATCTTTTTAATTTTTAAAATAACCTTTAAATTGGTCTGTTTTTTCTTGTACAAAATCTTACCTGTAGTCCCACCCTATCTCCAACTAAAAAAATAAATAAATAAAGTGAAAAACAGGAGACTTGGCTCTATAAACCTGTGGGAATGGGTCTCGGAAACCCTCTTCATAAACATGGCACTGAAAGCAAAGAAGCCACTGCCCCTCCCAAAGCCAAAGCCAAGGCTTTGAAGGTAAAGATAGCAGTCCTGAAAGTCATCCACAGCCACACAAAAAAAAGATTTGCATGTCACCCACCTTCCAAAGGCCCAAGACACTATGGCTCAAGGCCACCCAAATATCCTTGGAAGAGTGCCCCCAAGAGAAACAAACTGTGCCATCAGCAAGTTCCTCCTAACTACCAAGTCAGCCATGAGGAAGACAGAAGACAACAATACAGTTGTGTTCACTGTGGATGTCAAGGCCAACAAGCACCAGATCAAACAGGCTGGGAAGAAGCTCTATGACATTGACGTGGCCAAGGTCAACACCCTGATCAGGCCTGATGGAGAGAAGGCATATGCTTGATTGGCTCCCGGCTATGATGCTTTGGATGTTGCCAACAAAATTGGGATCATCTAAACTGAGTTCAGCTGGCTAATTCTAAGTAGAAAATTTTTTCACTGTAAAAGAAAAGAAGTAAAAAATAAAAAGTCACACTGATCATTGTGTGACACTACACTGTGGGGCAGTGCATTGGCTGCAGGGTAATGCTCTGGCATATCCACAAGTACTCATCTCAGTACTCTAAAGAAATACTTAGGGGCCGGCCGAGTGGCTCAGTTGGTTAAGAGCTCGCTCAAGAGTGCGAGCTGAGCTCTGAGCAATGGCAGTTCGATGCCAGCCCAAGCTAAGTTGCCTTTGAACTGCCAACAGGTGGCAGGATGGCTCAGCTAAAAAAAAAGAAATACTTAATGATGTCTCTGGCTTCTCAAATGCAAATATTTCAGTTATTACATTAATATTTTATCACCTAAAGATCATATGAAGGGACATACTACAGGAGGCATGTCAGATACAGTAAATAGCTTATATGTAAGAAGTTTGAGCTTTCAGCTAAAGTTAATCATAATGCTTATAGTTTCGTTTTGGTATCATCAAAAACACTTGATATTCATCCATAAAGATACAGTTTAACATGGTGGCTTGAGAACATGAAAGGAGCTTACTAGTCAAAGCCCAATTTCTTCCAAAGCAATTGTTTCAATACAAATTTGTACCGAATTTATGACATAAGAATCTCTCAAATATATAATAGATTAAAGTTTCTTTCTGATCAGTGGTTTTAATGTTAAAGGATAGAGGGATAGAGGGGGAATAGAGGAAGGAAAAATGGTCCTTTCACTTAATTTTAGCCTCTTATGGAAAATATCACACATTTATTAACTTCAATTTCTTTTAGTCAATGATGCATAATGAAACAATTTACCTGTCATTTTCTTTCCATATCTCAACATTTAAGTTCTGTTTTAATATCAATGGTAGTGCAGATGAGAAATGGTGTCAAGTCAAATTTATAAATGAACTTTATTTGATGGAGAAAATATGTACTGCAAAAAGTACCGAAAGACCTCACTTGAAGTAACGAGAACTTACTTCATCTTCTTAGTAATCCTGCTTTAGAATTTAAGAAAGTCAATCATTCCAGCAGCCTATATCAATTCATTCAGTAACAAAGATTTTATATTTATCATAAATACCAAATCATTCCTTTAAATTTAATAGTTAGCCATAATGAATTAAGAGAAAAAAATGTTTATATTTTTCCTTTTTTTCTTCTCTTTTAATAGACAATACTCAAGAATATCAACTCAAGCAACCTGGACTGATATTACCCTGCGTTCTTACTATGCTTTTATTATTATTACTTTTTTTTTTTTTTAGCTGAGCCATCCTGCCACCTGTTGGCAGCTCAGTGGATGCTCAGCTCGGGCTGGGCATTGAACTGCTGTTGCTCAGAGCTCAGCTCCCACTCTTGAGTGAGCTCTTAACCAATTGAGCCATTCAGCCGGCTCTTACTATGCTTTTAGATAATAAGAGGAACCAAGGCTTTTTCTGGATATATTTTCTAGAAGACACAGTAACAACATTTTGATTACAGACTAATACTTAAGCTGCTGTCAGAGCTACTCTCTTAACCATACCTGAGGCTTACCTCTCTTTACCAGAGTATATTTGGTCTGTTTCTACTTCTTTTCCTTACAATTGAATGAGTTCTGTCTTTCTGTTTTGGAAGGTTATTAGTTATTGATTCAATTTTTTTAACAGATATAGGCATATTCACATTGTCCATTTCTTCTTGTGTGAGTTTTAGCAAAATGTGTTTTACATGTAATTGAACCATTTCATCTAGGCTATCAAATCTCTGGCCACAGAGTTTGTTCATAGTATTTCTTTTTTTTGTTTGTTTTGTTTTGTTTTTTCTCGAGGGCAGTGTCACTGGCCCTCATATGTGGGACCTGAACCAGGGCCGCTGGCTTTCCAAGTCAGCGCTAAACCACTGTGCCACTCGGCCGGCCCAATGTTCATAGTATTTCTTTATTATCCTTTTAATGCCCATAGGTTCTGTAGTCACGTCCTTTCTTTCATTTCTGATATTAGTCATTTGTGGTCCCCCCCTCTCTGTTTTTTTAGTTAGCTGGCAGAAGCTGATCAATTTTATTCATCTTTTCAAAGAACCACCTTTGGGTTTCACTGATTTTTTTTCTATTGATTTCCTATTTTCAATTTCACTGATTTCTGCTCTAATTTTTATTCTTCTGCTTCCTTTGGATTTAATTTGATCTTCTTTTTCTAGTTTCCTAAGGTAGAAGCTTAGATGATTGATTTTAGATCTTTTCTAATATATACATCGAATGCTATATATTCGCTATATATAGCTATATATGCTATATATTTCCTCTAAGTACTGCTTTTGCTGCATCCCACACATTTTGATAAGTTGTATTTTCATTTTCATTTGTTCAAATTATTATTATTTTTTTAGATTATTATTTTTTAATGTTTTTTAGTAGATCTGGATTTTATTTTTTTATTTTATTTTATTTTATTTTTTTAAGATTTTATTGGGGAATTGGTGGAGGGGAACAGTGTTGGGGAATCGGGGAAGGGGAACAGACAAGTTGCTGTCTTTTTGTTCTTCAGTTTTAGTTGCGGAGGATGTTGCTTCACTGTTGGTATCGTCATTGCGCTCTTCCCGGATGAGGCAGATTGGTCGCAGCCTCTGGATGTCGCTCACCGCGGCTATTGGCAGCTCACGCTTGGCTGCCAGCCGCTCACGCTGGCTGCGGGCCACTCACTGTAGCCTATGGCAGCCCACTGCAGCAGGGGCTGCAGCCCACACCATCACCGGGGCTTGCACAGCCCAGCTCCAGGTGGAGCTGTTGTTAGCTGTAGAGGGCAGTGTCACTGGCCCTCATGTGGGATCCGAACCGGGGCCGCTGGCATCCCAAAACCAGCGCTTAACCAATGCGCCACTTGGCCGGCCCTGTTCAAATTATTTTTTAATTTCTCTTGAAATTTCTTTTTTGACCCATGTGCTATTTAGAAGTATGTTGTTTAATTTCCAAGTATTTTGGGGTTTTCCCGTTATTTAATTTATTGATTTCTAGTTTAATTCCATTGTGGTCTAAGAGCAGGCTTTTATGACCTTTATTTTCTTAAATTTGTTAAGGTGTGTTTTATGGCCCAGAATGTGGTCTATCTTGGTGACCATTTCATGTGAGCTTATGAAGAGGTCTATCTTTCAGATCATCTACATTAACAATGGCTGCAACATCCAACTCCATGTCACAAAGCTATCATTTTAGAATCATTTTACAATCAGTTTTAATTTAGTCCACAGGAAAAATATATGTTATAAAAATAAGAACAAGGTTATGTGGGGTGAGGGCAGAGGGAGTGAAATGTAGAAAACAAAGACTACTCTTTGTATTACAACATAAAATTGGCCAGCCTATCAGACCCTGAGATCGGAGGTCAGAACCACTATTAATCATAAAAAAAGTCTTTTAAACACTATAAGAAAAAAATGTTTAAATATATACATAATTTAAAAAACAGATTTGTTATATAAGTAACATGCCATTTTAGTCATAGTTCTTTATACCTGCAGCTAAGTTAATGAAAATGTAGTCAGTCTATTAAAAAGGAAGTTTTGGCAAGGAATTGTAATGCTAGATCAACATCTGATTGGCACATGTAAGACACCACAAAATATCCATCAAAGTTTGTGTTAAAACTTAAGGTTTAGTTAAGGTTAACATATAAAGTTATTGCAGCAACTATTAGCAGTGATGTTTGATATCAAAGCAAACAGCTGAGAACAGCTGTCTGAGATCTACTGACAGGAATGGGAAATTTTTTTTGTTTAGTGCCAGGTAATTTTACCCTAAAGGAAGCAGAATTAGAAAGGAGGAATGCTTAGAGACTGTCTCTTTGGAAAACATCTATTTCTCAGCTGCTTCTTTTCACTGTGGAGAGTGACAGTCAACTTGGGATGGAGAAGGAGGCCAGAGTAGAAGAAACAGTATCTGTGAGAGACTGTTTAAAGATAATGCTGGAGAAGTCTGACCCACCAGTAGACTCATGGCATTAAAAAACTGGATTAGTGCTATGAAGCTAGAGAAGCTTCAATACTGAAAGAGGTTAATATATGTTCTCGAAATACTTTTGTCTTAATTGAAGGGGAAGTTCTTTTTGGGGTTTCTTAAAGGTGCCCAAATGGTGCTACCACTCTCAGGGGCCCTCAGGACACTGGAAGAGTCTTTAGAATCAGATGAACTGTGCCACTTTAGGAGGGGTGTGTGTGTGTGCGTGCGCGCATGCACGCATGCACTGATGCCCAAGTTGCTTCTGGTAATGAGGATGCAGATGTTTCTCTCCAGTAGTTGAGAAATGTAAAAATCTGACAACAAGCCTCCTGTTGGATCAAAGTCTCAAGTCATGACCTTGCTATCTGCCTTGGAGTTTGTCATTGTGTCCCCAGACTTTCTAAAAGCCTAGACAGTGCATAAAAATATAAACTGAGAATACAGACTGAGATCTGTTTAGCCACAAAGATTTGCTAGCTGGAACATGAAAGTATGTCCCTGGTGACAAGGAGCACCCCTCTTTGTGGATTCGGTGTGCCATATTGCCAAAGCTCAAGCTGTGTGCTCACTGAGGCAGAGAGTTACTGCTTTCTAGTTTCTTCCCATGGAGGAAATAACAATGGCCAAATACTTTCCTGAAAAATTTCATGAATTCAGATCTAGCTGGAACCAGCAAATTACCAAAGAGAAATAAAAGACAGAGCAAGATAACTTGCATCTTATTAGTTGAAAGCTGGAGATTACTACAATTAAGGATCTCCTAGTTAAAGAAGTGGATGGTTTGGGTATAATTAGAGATGCCTCTGAAAAATAAAAACAGCCACAATTTGCTATGGGGAAAACAGAAAAGCCCAGAAGTCCTTGATCTGTAGACCGATGATGTTTTCACCAGTGTAGAGATGCTTGCCTGGCCCTACAGACCAGAAACTTCTCCTTCCACCCCAATTGGGAGTCTGATTGCATCGGCAGGTGAGCAGCAGTGTTAAGGTGTAGTGCTAGTAAAGGACCATCTTTCAGGCCCCTGGAGACCATGATGCCTCATCTCAGCAACAGCTGCAGGTGGCTCTATCACCTGCTGACTGCAGCTCTGACAGAATTAACCGGCAATGCCATGAAAACAGATTTTGTTTGCTTATGCCAAATGACAAGTTGACGTTTTTTTTTTTTAATGTATACACATTTTTTTTTTAAAGATTTTATTGGGGAATTGGGGAAGGGGAACAGCCAAGTTGTTGTCCTTCAATCTTAGTTGTGGAGGGCACAGCTAGCTCAGCTCCAAGTCCAGTCGCCATCTGGTCTCCAGTTGGCAGTTCGTGGACTCTCAGCTCAAGGTGCTGTGTTCAATCTTAGTTGTGGGTGGGCATAGCCCACCATCCCATGCAGGAGTCGAACCAGAAACCTTGTTGCTAATAGTGCATGCTCTAACCACTGAACTATTCAGCTGCTCATCGGCAGCTCAGCTCAAGGTGCTATGTTCAATCTTAGTTTTGGGTGGGCATAGCCCACCATCCCATGTGGGAGTCGAACCGGCAACCTTGTTGTTAGGAGCATGTGTTCTCACCAGCAGAGCCCTCCTGCCACCTGTTGCCAGCTCAGTGGCAGCTCAGCTTGGACGCAGCTCACTGACCTACGTGGGAATCGAAACGGTGACCCTGTTGCTCAGAGCTCGCAATCTTAACCAACTGAGCCGCTCAGTGGGTCCTGAATTGACTTTGTGTAGACATGGATGACAAATCATCTGTTTTACTGTAAGTAAAATTATTTTTCTCATCACTTTCCAAGTAGAAGACAAAATTTAATGGCTGCCAGGGAAGGGTGCACTTTTGAAAACAGATTATGGGATACTATTGGATATAGAAATTTGAAACATATGACCTATAACATCATGAGAACACGAATGACAGGCAACTATTAATGAAACTTGAAATCAACATAGTAGATCGTGACATGCAATTTAACAAAAAGGACAGAAAATATCAGAAGTACATTGCATGTGAGGGTTATCACTGCATGAAATGTTTGTTTCAGATGTGCAGATGTGTACAGTACATAGGTCTGTACTGAATTACATTATAAACTGAGGGTCATGGCCGAAACACTACTGGTGTAAATAGTTAAGGAAAGTATAAAATTCATAATTAAACAATTTCAAGGCATTTTAAATGCAAAGTTCAAATATGGTAACTTAGGAAAATATCAATAGATAGGTTTGTACCTCTTAGTTTCATGCCTGTATGAATGGAAGTTTCAACATATAAGAAACAAATTAGGGCCGGCCAAGTGGCGCATTGGTTAAGCGCTGGTTTTGGGATGCCAGCGGCCCCGGTTCGGATCCCACATGAGGGCCAGTGACACTGCCCTCTACAGCCAACAACAGCTCCACCTGGAGCTAGGCTGTGCGAGTCCCGGTGATGGTGTGGGCTGCAGCCCCTGCTGCAGTGGGCTGCCATAGGCTGCAGTGAGTGGCCCGCAGCCAGCGTGAGCGGCTGGCAGCCAAGCGTGAGCTGCCAATAGCCGCGATGAGCGACATCCAGAGGCCAGCGACCGATCTGCCTCATCCGGGAAGAGCGCAATGACGATACCAACAGTGAAGCAACATCCTCCGCAACTAAACTGAAGAACAAGAAGACGGCAACTTGTCTGTTCCCCTTCCCTGATTCCCCAACGCTGTTCCCCTCCACCAATTCCCCAATAAAATCTTTAAAAAAAAAAAAAAAAAAAAAAAAAAAAAAGAAACAAATTAGCACTTGAAAAAGGGGTTCTATTCTTTATAAGTCATATTTCTTTCACTTTGAATCTTCCTTGCCTGACACAGGAAAAGGGAACCCAGGGAATCTAATGTGGATGCTGACTCCCAAAGAGATAGACGGGCTGCAGCTTGGAAAACCTTGCAAGGAAATATAGTTTAGAAGTTATTATTTGTTGACATCTTTTTCTTTCCTAGAGTGAACAGGAATGGAGATGTTTCTTCTATAGGGACCAGCCAAGAGAATAGTTGTAAGAATCCTCATTTTAAAAACTTTTTTTTTTTTGGGGGGGGGATGGGGGAGGGAGGGGGAAGAGGGCCGGCCGAGTGGCTCAGTTGGTTAAGAGTGTGAGCTCTGAGCAACAGGGTTGCTGGTTCGATTCCCACATGGGCCAGTGACACTGCACCTGAGCTGAGCTACCGTTGAGCTGCCAACAGATGGCAGGATGGCTCAACTGGTGAGAGCATGTGCTCCTAACAAGGTTGCCAGTCTGACTCCCGCATGGGATGGTGGGCACGCTCACCCACAACTAAGACTGAACATGGCCCCTTGAGCTGCGCAGCTGCGAGCTGCTGATGGGCAGCCGGATGGCAACTGGACTTGGGAGCTGAGCTAGCTGTACCCTCTGCAACTAAGATTGTCAGACAACAACTTGGCTGTTCCCCTTCCCCAATTCCTCAATAAAATCTTTAAATAAAACATGTTTTTTGTTTTTTTTTTTCCCCCAGGTCAACTAAGTCAATTCCCATAGGCTGCAGGAAAGCCAATGGAAGATAATTATGTGTCTTTTGGTCTCCAAAGATAAAGCTCAGCAAGGGATGGTTTTTTTCTATGAATCTCTGATTCACCAGGTAATTTATTTCATAGAAATAAAATCATTAGTACCCTAGGATATTTGGACTGGGGTTTTTATTGCTGTATTTCCTTATTCAGTTTTTTTAAAAAGGAAAAGAAATATGCTAGTGCTCATCAATTGCAAATGGCTGAAAGATGTATATTAGAGCAGCCTATTATGCAGCCATGACAAAAAAAATAAATAAACGAGTCACAATCTTAGACGGGGATGAATTTCTCCATGGTGTCATGAAAGAGAAAATTAGCATCTTAAAAATAAGAATGTATATTATCAAATTTCTGCATTACTATAAGGTATATAAATGTTAGTATATGTAAAAAATTAAATAAGATATTTTAAAATGTGATTTTATTTTTCTACTGATGGTATCAGGCAGGAGGGACTGGCACACTATGTCCTTAGGTCTGTTTTTATATAGCCCAGGAGCTAAGAATAGTTTTTATATATTTTTAAATGGCGTAAGGAAAAAAAAGAAAAATATGTGACAGACACCCTATATGGCTGGTAAAGCCTCAGATATTTACTATCTGGATCTTAGAGAAAAAGTTTGCTGACCCCTGATCAATTACATCATGTACGACCCTGAATCTTAACTGAGATGGCAACAAAAAATTATAGAAGTAAAGTAATTTGTTTAGAAATACTCTATTGAGTCTTTTTCCTACCCAGGAGCATCCTTAGCTATGCTTGTGACAGTGGCTTTTCATGTTAGAGTCTTGAGAATTAAAGAAACATTACCAGAATGTGTGGGTTCACTTAAATGTCCAACTTGAAAATTCTACTTCGAAACTGTAGCTCAGTCGAGACTATTTAGGTGTTAGAGGATGGGAAGATGAGAGGAGGACAGAATGGGAAGATAAAGAGCTGGGCATATGAATAAGGAAGTTATCACCAATGCAAAAGTGTCTCACTTGCAATTGCTGCATGGGGAGGGTCAATTACAATGTTGGCACTGACCATTTTTGATACTTATTCTAGTTGATGAGCGATTCAATCTTTTAGGAATAATGGCACCCTATCTCTGAATACTCAAGGACACCTCAACAATTAAAATTAGGACAGGCTTGCACCAGATGACAAATAACATTCTGGAGTATCCTTCGATGACTTACCTACTAGCTATGTCAAGGAGGACAGGTGCCAGTGAAGACCATGCATCTATTAACCAATTCATTCGTTCAAGGCCGAGAGAAAAGCAAGTCAAGCAACCTGAAGCAGAAGGATAACTGCAGGTCTGATGGGCAGCAATGGGGCAGTGCAGCTGGGACAGAGTGAATGAGCAAATATAAATGATGGGAGGGGAATATGGAAAGTGAGAGGGGTTATGAGGACAGACACCTTAGGGTCTAACAGGCTGAAATGGGAAGCCACTGGAGATTTTCAACAGAGAAGTGACATGTTCTGACTCGTGTTTCAGGAGGGGCTCTGTGGCTGCTGGGTTTGCCGGACAGTTCTCACCTGAACACCCATCTCTCTGGGTTTCTGTCTCTGTCATCAAAAGCTTTTCTTCTTTCTCCAGCTGGGATATAAGGTCTGGTTTGAAGGGCTGATTCCCTGTAAAAAAGGAAGGAGATCAAAAGTTTTAAATTTTTGAATAAGTCCAAGTTATCATTTTGTTTTGTTTTTTCTTTTCTGAATCACGCTTTTGGTGTCCTATCTAAGAACTCTTTGCCTAACCCAAGTTCATGATGATTTTCTCCTATGTTTCCTTCTAGAAGTTGCATACTTTTAGATTTAGTTTAAGGGCCGGCCGAGTGGCGCGGTGGTTAAGCGCTGGCTTGGGAAGCCAACGGCCCCGGTTCGGGTCCCACATATGAGGGCCAGTGACACTGCCCTCAAAAAAAAAAAATGGGGAAAAGGGGTAACAGTATTCGTCAAAAATGTCACTGTCAGGGGCCGGCCGAGTGTCTCGTTGGTTAAGAGTTGGCTTGGGAGCGCAAGCTTTGAGCAGCAGGGCAGCTGGTTCAGATCCCACATGGGCCAGTGCACCCTCTACAGCTAAGATGGTGAACAACAACTTGGTCTGCAGCTGGGCTGCTGTGAGTGGCCAGCGACGTCGTAGGCTGCAGTGGGGCTGCCATAAACTACCATGAGTAGCCGGCAGTCAGCATGAGCGGCCAGTAGCTGGCATGAGCTGCTGCGAGCTGCCATGAGTGGTCATCCAATGGCCGGGACCGATCTGCCTCACCCAGGAAGAGTGCAATGATCATAATACCAACATGGGCCAGTGAAGCGACGTCCTCCACAACTAGACTGAAGAACCAAAGGACAACAACTTGTCTGTTCCCCTTCCCTGATTCCCCAATGCTATTCCCTCCCTCAATTCCCCAATAAAATCTTTAGGAAAAAAAAAAGTCACTGTCGGGATGACCAGTTAGCTCAGGTGGTTAGAGCGTGGTGCTGATAACACCAAAGCTGCCGGTTTGATTCCCACGTAGGCCACTATGTGCTGCGCCCTCCCTAAAAGAGTCAACTATGCCATTGTAGCATGAAAGCAATGTGTAACCAATGACCATGGCTGTGCCTCAATAAAATTAAAACCAAAAAAAACCCAAAAATGTCACTGTCTTAAAAGATAAAGAAATGCTGTGGAAATATTCTTAATTACAGGAGGCCAAAGAGACATGACAGCTGGACTAGATTTTATTTTTTTTATTTTTATTTTTTTTGTTCTTCAGTCTAGTTGTGGAGGACGTTGCTTCACTGGCCCATGTTGATATCGTCATTGCGCTCTTCCCGGATAAGGCCGATTGGTTGCTGGCCTCTGGATGTTGCTCACCGCAGCTATTGGCAGGTCACGCTGGCTGCCAGCCGCTCACGCTGGCTGCTGGCCACTCACTGTAGCCTACAGCAGCCCACTGCAGCAGGGGCTGCAGCCTATACATCGCCGAGGCTCGTGCAGTCCAGCTTCAGGTGGAGCTGTTGTTAGCTGTAGAGGGCAGTGTCACTGGCCCTCATATGTGGGATCCGAACAGGGGCTGCTGGCATCCCAAAACCAGCTCTTAACCAATGCGCCACTCGGCCAGCCCTGGACTAGATTTTCGACTAGATCTTGCTCTGGAGGGAGAAAAATATGCTGCAAGGAAAATAATTGGCTCTGTTGATAAAATTAGAGCATAAATGATAAAGTGTATCGATAAAAGTATTCTATCTACACTGGGGATACATAAGAGAATGTTCCTATTTCTACAAAATACATTGTGCAATAAAGAATTAACCTTGCCGAAAGAGGTCTGGTCTCTGCCCTCCGCTCTCCGCACGGGGTTGCTAAGCCCTCGGAATGTCTCGCTTGATGAGTGCGTCTTTTTTACCTGGAGGCCTTGGGCCACGCCAGATAACTGAACGATGTGATTTGTGATGGGGACTTTGGACCACGTACTATATGCTTGATTTCCAGAGTGGCTAGAAACCAAGGTCAGTCACACAGGTGTCCAACCACATGGATATGACCGAGACCCAATAAAAGCTCTGGACACCAAGGCCCAGGTTGTGGCACTCCGTGTGTACTGTCACACATCATTACTGGGAGGAGCTGGTGCTGTCCACGACTCCATGGAAGAAGATAACTGGAAGTTCATGCTGGAAACTTCTAGACTCTGTCCAAGACATCTCTGTCCTTGGCTGATTTTAACCTATTTCCTTTCCATGTAATCAACTGTAACCATGAGATTAACTGCTCTCAATGAGTTCCGAGAGTCCTTCTAACTAATCATCAAACTTGAGGGTAGTCCTGGAGACCCTGAACTTGCAGCTGGTGTCAGACAGAGTATATAGTCTTGGGGACTTTCAAACTCTGCATATACACTGAATCACTTGGAGGTAAAGGTCCATAGTGTATGGAAATTACCTGCAAATAGTTCAGAAAGAAATATTACCAATATACTTGTTTACACACACACACTATGGTAAACGAACACAAGCATAAATGATAAAGAGAAGGGGTAAAATCATACCACAGGTGAATCTAGGTAAAAGCTATATGGGTGTGCTTGTTCTACATTTTGACTTTTGTAAATGTTAAGTTTGAAGTTACTTACAAATACATTGTTAAAGCAAAAGACTAAAATACCTCTGAAAAAAAATGAAGTTAATAAACAGTTAAGGGCACCTTGAGAAAAACTAGTGCAACTCATTAAACTGATTTCATGATAAACCAAAGGGGCAGGGGCCGGCCGAGTGGCGCGGTGGTTAAGCCCTGGCTTGGGAAACCAGCGGCCCCGGTTCGGGTCCCACATATGAGGGCCAGTGACACTGCCCTCAAAAAAAAAAAAAAAAAAAAAGCAAAGGGGCAGGACCACGATATATATAGTTCAAGGACAGATTTTTGCGGGCACAGTAACATCAGAAACATGTCTGTGTTGCCCAGGGATTATTAGGACTCTCAGGCGCCCAAGCTCAGAGAATGATTTCAGGAGTCCCAGAGCTTCAGACAACTGAGCCCACAAAGACACCCCAGGAGGCTGACACTGAGCTGAGAGGGCGCCTGTCCTCACCCACTGAGACCAGGTTCCTGAAGTTCTCCAGCATCACGTCTCGGTACAGCTTCCTCTGGGCGGAGTCCAGCAGCCCCAGCTCCTCCTCCGTGAAGACCACAGCCACGTCCTTGAACAGCACCGCCTCCTACAACACCAAAACACACGCAGACTATGTTTATGGAAGCGGAGTGGCACTGAAAAAGTGTCAAGGATGGGAAGCTGTGCTGGCTTCTGAGGAGCCGGAGTCACGTTTAAGTAGCTGCCTTCTGTTGCCTCCCACACTGTTAATTCCATCCACTGAAAGGGCTGCAAAGAATCCTTGCACTTTACATTGCTCTCTTTTGCCAGCACACTTACAGATGAAGTCCCTGGAACTCTGTTGCATTGTTGACTGCGAATATTTTTAATTTTATTAATAATGTCACTTGCTCCAGAAAACGTTTAGTTCTGACACGGTATGAGCGAGTCTGTTTTCCTTCTTTTACACACACACACACACACCTCTTATTTAATTTGCCAAACTCATAGGCTGTCAGTCACCCTTTCTGTTCAAGTATGGAGCTCATCCTCTGTGACCCATCTGGAGTGTCTGCATTAATGGGATTGGGGTACCGGCACAGCTCTGGAGCCAAACTGCCTGTGCTTATGTTGGAATGCTACATGACCTCGGACGAGTTCCTCATCCGCTCCTGATTTGCATACTGATGCCTATACCTTAGGGTGTTGGTAATAAAATGAGTGACAATAGGTACAGCACTTAGGAACTGCGCTTGGCACATAGTAAATACCCAATAAATATTAGCTATTATTGGGATTATTATTATCATCACTCATCCCAATTCAGTGCTGCACAGTAATTCAAGGAATTGACGATCTAGGAGATAACGAGCTGATCCAAATAATGCTGCTTAGTTTTATATTATTATAAACAATGCTGCCAAAAAAAATAAATTCCAAAAAGTAGAAATAGTAATGTTGAAGAATAATAACCTTTAAAGTTTTGAAATCATAATGATAGGTGTTTCCTACAAAAATATATTTCCAACTTATTCTTCATCCAAGAAAGTGCAAATCCCTAAACCTATATACCCTGGCCAACACTGGACACAAGTATTTAAAAAAAAAAAATCTTTGATAATATCAGAAGTAAATTTGGAAAAACCAGTTATTTGAAAAATTTTCATAAAGTTGATTAGTAATGAAGATCATTCTCTTTTTACATATTTGCTGGTCATCTCTAGTTCTCATTTTGTAGCAATATTCATTTTGGGGACAATAAGTCCGTTTCTTCCATGTATGCTGTAAATATCTTTTCATTCTACTTTGTTATTTGTAATTTTTTGCTGTAGGAAAATTTAAATTTTTTACATGAAGACCTGTGCAACACGGTATTTGTTGTGGCTGGAGCTCCAAACATCACAACCTCAAGTCTTGGTCTTTTTTTTTTTTTTTTGAGGGCAGTGTCACTGGCCCTCATATGTGGGACCCGAACTGGGGCCACTGGCTTTCCAAGCCAGCACTTAACCACCGTGCCACTCGGCCGGCCCTAAGTCTTGGTCTTTTAATGAGAACTCTGGTTTGCTTTTGGGATTTTTTGCTTCTCTTTCCACCCAATTGGTAGGCCTGATACTCTTGGCACAGAAGGCAAAGGCTTTGGAGTTGGTCAGGACTTGTTTTCTGTAGGAATGTGAACAGAACTTGAACTTACAGAAACCTCTGATCTTCACATTAACAGTGCAGAACAGTCTAACTCCCCCTCAGAGCAGTGAATAAAGTGACAGATGGAAAGTGCCTGCACATCCTATAATCTGATTAAAAATTTTAAACCAAGAAGCTGTGTTACTCTAATAAAATAAATTAATACACGAATGGTGAAATACACAAAGGCACACAGACGTACACAGACACACACATAGAAAACTTCAGGTCCTGGGAAGAAAGAATCTGGCTCTTTTTTGTATGAAAACATTTATTTTTTTCTGAGTTCAGCTTCAGTCTGCTCCTGTTAGACAAAACCATCTTCTAGGTATTCTTTTGACAAGTACCTGAGGCACCCCTTAGGAAAAACAAAACTTTTTTAGTTTTGAGTCCCTGGAACAGTAAGGCCAAGTTATATTAGAATTCTCTCAGAATTGCTTTTTTAGTAAAGATTATACATAAGAAAACGGATACGTTGTGTATAACTGTAAGAATCCTTGAGAACTTAAAAGTTTGCAAATGGGGAATAGTTAAAAAGTGGAGGGGGGGTACCACAGTTCATTGAAATAATATTAAATGACAAAAATTAAGTGCTATAATTTTAAGCAAAAATAAAAACCAATTGAAAATTGTACCCATTACTGCAAATATGGTTTTGAATGGCTAAGTTTTTTTGTTTTGTTTTGTTTTTAGCTGAACCATCCTGCCATCTGTTGGCAGCTCAGTGGCAGCTCAGCTCAGGCTGGGCATCGAACTGCTGTTGCTCAGAGCTCAGCTCGCACTCTTGAGTGAGCTCTTAACCAACTGAGCCATTTGGCCAGCCCTAAAAATAGGTGATTTATAAACAGGGTAATAACATGTGGGGTTTTTTTTCACTTTTTAAATTGCTATTCTCTTTTACACTATAATTTGCGAAATACGATTTAAAAAATAAAAAATAAAGAGGAAATTTAAAAAACGAAACAAAAAACATGTCATATAAATGGTATAAAATATCTGCTGTCATTCTTTATACTTGCCAAAGAAGAGAAAAAAGGTGTTTACTTACTGAGAAGTGAAACTATATGTTAAATGACAGAAATAAAAATCCAACTCACCTGGAACTTGGTCATTTTCTCCTCTTGTCCTAGGGAAAGGCAGAGACCTGAGAAGGCAGAAGGTAATAAGAAAGAAGCCATGAGAGAAAGGGAACATATCTTTGTGCAAATTGGAAAAAGGTGTTCCTTCCCCCAGGCAGATGCTGCCACACACGCTTTAGCAGGTGGAGTGTGGGCTGGATTCCAGCTACCACCAGGCTACTCTGAAAGGATGCTCATGTGCATGGGCCAGCCTCCACAGCTGTACGCAGCAGTCCTCACACACCTCGTGGCTCCTAAGGTGCTCATTTGCATCCTGGGAAAGGAGTGGCAGTGAATGTGGTTAAAAGTGGACTCTGGTGGGCCGGCCAAGTGGTGCACTGGTCAAGAGCTGGCTTGGGACGCCAGCTCTGAGCAGCAGGGCCCGGGATTCGGATCCCACATATGAGGGCCAGTGATGCTGCGCCTTCTACAGCTCCACTTGGAGCTGGGCTGCTGTGAGTCGCTGGAGCTGGTGTAGGCGGCAGCCCCTGCTGCAGTGGGCTGCAATAAGCTACAGTGAGCAGCCGGCAGCCAGCGTGAGCTGCCAAGAGCCTCCATGAGTGGCCGTACAGAGGCCGGCGACCGATCTGCCTCACCCGGGAAGAGTGCAGTGATAATACCAACATGGGCCAGTGAAGCAACATCCTCCACAACTAGACTAAAGAACGAAAGGATAGCAACTTGTCTATTCCCCTTCCCTGATTCCACAACGCTGTTCCCCTCCTGCAGTTCCCCAATAAAATGTTAAAAAAAAAAAAGGAAAAACAGTGGACTCTGATGACACATTGTTTCAAAACCTGACATTGCTATATATTTGCTGTACATTTACTATATATTGGCACTGCTATATATGTTTAGCCATGGTGAAGTTTATTATCCCCTCTGGGCTTCATTTCTGTGATCCACTGTTAGGATAACAGTACCAACATTATAAGATTGTTGTTAGGATTATATGAGTAGTGGAAAACTGCTGCCACTACACTAATGTCTTCTATTATCATGTATCTTGCAAATGCATCTTATAAGACATCTCGGTGGCTGGGATTATGGTTATTTATTTATATTTTGTGTCAGGGTAATAACATGTTTAGATATTGAGACCACCCTTCTGAAAGGTTTGAGCTATTTATTTTTGAGGGCAGTGTCACTAGCCCTCATATGTGGGACCCTAACCGGGGCCGCTGGCTTCACAAGCCAGCGCTTAACCACTGTGCCACTCGGCTGGCCCCACCCTTCTGAAAGGTTTAACGGCTGGTGAATCTTCTTCCGGAAGCCAGAGGAGGCTCAAATGGTACATCCCTCTTCCTACACGGACTTAATGAAAGATTAAAGAAGCCCGTGATGCTACTATACCGGGGGTGCCAACAAAATGTATACAAGTGGACACTTCGCTCAACGTTGTTCAAGCAGTAGTTCGCCTAATCAGAAGTGTCTGGATGCTGATGGTAGCCACTTTGAGCACCTCTTGTAATTGCAGAAGTCAAACATGACTTCTTTCATCTTTTGTTATCGGTATATATTAAGTATTGCAATTTTAAGTTTTCCTTTCTTAAAATGTGTATACCATTTTTTTGGCACCCTCTGCATTTCTCATCTGTGTAAAGTGCTGGCTCAGTATATGACCCTTGGCAGGATTGGAGGCCAGGCGTTCAATTTCTTGGGTTCTTCCTCAAGATTATTCACTGTTCTCAACCTTTACTGTTTCCAAACAACTTCACGGTCACCTGTGGAAGATCAAGAACTCAAGAAAGGGCTAAGCCTGGGCTCTGAATAAGGCAGAGCCTTTTAGCACCAGGTAGAGAGGTTCTCTGCTTCTCCAGTAGCTTACCCATCCCCTCCCAAGTCCCTGCACAGAGGCCACTGCTGTAGAGTCCACAGAATGGATGCACAACCACAGAGAACAAGTATTAACTTGGCCGCATAATTAGCAGTGAAAGAGTTTTCTCCCACTTACCCAACATTAATAGATCACCTTCTAAAAGGGGTATACTTCCCAAATCTCTGTCTGCTCAGCGCCTAGTATGGGAGACCAACTAGGAAATCAGCGATTATACTACACACTGATGGATGCCAGAGTAGAGTGCAAGCAGGGTCCTTTGGGAGAGCGGGGGAGGGGCCCTCCAAATAAGGGAGGCAGATGGATGGGCTCAGTGGAGAAAATGAGGCCTGCTTTTAGCCGCGGGGGTTCACAGAGCTGTATGGGCCACTCAGAATGAGGGTCAGAGGGAACCTGGGGCAAACGCGGAAAGGTGGTGAGAAGTCAAGCGCCACCTCCCGTGCTTTAGAGGAACTGCCTCATTTAATCCACACGACAACCCAAGGGGTCTTATAGTTGAGAATACTGAAACATCAAGATTTTAAGTGTTTTGCTCATGATTATCCAGTTAGTCCAGAGCAGCCAGGGTTATTCGCCCAGAGTCTGAGTTCTTCATTACTACCATGTTTCCCCCAAAATAAGACCTAACTGGAAAATAAGACCTAGCAAGATTTTTCAGGATGCTCGTAATATAAGTCCTACCCTAAACATAAGCCTCAGTTAAGATCGTCAGCCAGACGATATAATCATCTTGAATAAGTGTAGATTTTTCGTAAATGAATAAATGTAGATTGTTGGAGCAAAAATTAATATAAGACCCGGTTTTATTTTTGGGGAAACACGGTAGGACAGTGGCTTTCCATCTGCTCGCTCACTGGCATCATTGGGTTTTTTTAAAAAAAATAATACCATGATTGGATAAAGATGTGTTACATCTATACAATGGAATACTACTCCACCACGAAAAAGATGAAATATTGTTATTTGTGGCAACACGGATGGATCTTAAGAGTTTTGCACTAAGTGAAATAAGACAGATGGCCAATGACAGGAACCATGTGATTTCACTCATATGTGGAAAACAGAAATCAACAAATGGACAAACAAAACAAACTCACAGACACTGACAACAGAAGGTTGTACCGGAGGCAAAGGGGGTACAGGGGGGACGAAGAGGATAAAGGGGATGAAATATATGGTGATGGGAAGAGACTAGACTTCAGGTGGTGAGCACACAATGGAATACATAGGTGGTGCCTTATAAAGTGGTACACCTGAAATTTATATGTTATTAACAAATGTTACCCCAATACATAATAATATCCAAGCCCAGGTCCCAGTCCAGGATCTATAAATCTGGATCTGTGGGGGAAGGGTTTTAGGGAAACTCTCTCTCCCCAATAACTACAGTGTGCAGAGAAGGTTGCGAACCACAGACTGTAAGATGAATAGAGGCAGTGTGCAAGCCGAGCCCAGGAGATTAACCCCTCAGCCATTCAGCCTCTCAATGAGTAAAGGAAATGATTGGAGACCACACAAGCCAGGAGCAGGGCAGGCCTGGGTTTCAGGCCCGGTTCCCCACTGCTCCCTGCTACAAGGGGGCTGTGGATCTCTTCGCAGACTCAGCATGAAAACAGGTTTCCAGTTTAAACCCGCCTGATCAGCTTTATCAAGCAATGGGGGTCAAGAATCATCCAAGGGATTCTGAGAATTCAAAACATACGGCAATTCATATTAAATAAGCATTTAAAACAGTGGTCATCCTATAGAATGTTCTTGTTTCTTCATATGTTTGATCGAGTTGAAGTCTGACTATGTTCCTTACTTGGTCAAAAGCATGTACATGGCTGTCCAGTGCCCCTAGGATAAAATCTAGATTCTTAGCATGCCACACCTCGAGGAATCTTCCTTGTCTGCTCATTTTCTTCCCCCAAACCCTCTTCCCTGTAATCGCCAGCTGTGTAAATCACTAGATCTCACCAAGAAGCCTCCAGGCCTTGGCGTGTGCTGGTTCTCTGTCCTTCTTTCCTTTGGACCTATATCAGGCGTTGGCGAACTTTTTCTTAAAGGGACAGATGGTAAATATTTTAAGCTTTGCATGCCATAGGGTGTCTCTGTTGAATATTGTTCTTTTTATATTTATTTTTACAACCCTTTAAATGTAAAAACCATTCTTAGCTGGGATTTACAAAAACAAGCCACGGGCAGTAGTCTGCTTTACCTGCATCCCAGACCCTCTTAGCGTTGAACACTCGGCTTATAAAATAAACAAACAAAAAAGCCACTCAGCTTATATGCCCCCTGCCCCAGGATACCTCTTAACAGGTTTTGCTGCAGTCTGATTAAAGCCTAAAACCCACATTGCCAATCTAATGAAAGCGACGTGTTTTGACCAAGCGCCCAGGCTACAGAATGGGGCTGCCAAGCTTCAAGCCTGACTCTGCCACCTACTGGCAGAGTCAGCTTTTGCAAGTTAATTAACCTCTTGATGCCTTTTTATTCATCTGTAAAAAGGAGATGAAAGGGGGGTTATTAGGAGGAATAGATGAGTTAACGCATTGGGAAGTCAGGATGGTGCGTAATGGGCACCCAATAAAGGTTAGCTATTATTAGTATAATAGTTGTCACTGTTAAATAAATATGCCACACAGTAGCCCAGTTTTGTTTCTAAGAATATTTATTTTAGGTAGTAATTAGCAGTTAGGTGTATATCAACCTTTGAATACCCTGAAAAAGTTGGTGGCTTCAGCATCACCAAAACTGATTGAGATAAAGGACAGTGAATATTTGTTTTATTATTCCCACATCCATTTTTGGAAAATATGAATACAATCTCACCAAGATGAAGGTCCCTACTCCCTGCTGCCTGTTGGAAAACACACCAACCACACACAGGTGCTGAATATCTCTTCTCTGCCAATCCCCATACGTGGCAATAAGCACAGGAGACCTTGACATAACTCCTAGAGCATGGACACCTGCGAGTGAGTGGGAGCGACAGATCAGAAACAAGGAGTAGAAACACCAGTGAACTCAAAGACAGGTCAACAGAAATTATCAAAATGGAAGCTCAGGAAAATAATGTGTATTCTGTTGGGTTTTGATGGCATGTTCCAGAACTGTCAACAAGGTCGAGTGGGTTAATTGTATTGTTTAGGTCTTTTTTCAGTCTGTTTGTTGTACTGATTCTTGCGCGTGTTGAAATCTCCATATATAATTGTGGATTTCTCTATTTCTCCTTCCAGTTCAGGTTTTCTTTGTGTAGTTTGAAGGTCGGTCTGTTGTTTCAGAAATACATTTAGGACTGTTATGTCTACCTGGTGAACTGACCCTTGGGGTGGTGTCCCTCACCCCTGGTACTAGCCCCTGGTCTAAAGCTTACTTTGTCTGATATTAACATAGCCACTCCAGCTTTGTTTTTTGTTTTTTTAAGATTTTTATTGGGGAATTGGGGGAGGGGAACAGTGTTGGGGAATTGGGGGAGGGAACCCAACAACTTGTTGCTCTTCAATCTTTGTTGTGGAGGGTGCCAGTTGCCACTGGCTTCCCAACAGCAGCTAGTGGCCTCTAAGTTCAAAGTGCTGTGTTCAATCTTAGTTGTAGGTGGGCGTGGCCACCATCCCATGTGGAAGCCGAACCAGCAGCCTTGTTGTAGAGTGTACGCGCAGGCGGGCCGAGTGGCGCGGTGGTTAAGTGCTGGCTTCGGAAGCCAGCGGCCCCAGTTCGCGTCCCACATATTTTGAGGCCAGTGACACTGCCCTCAAAAACAAACAAACAAACAAAAAAAAGTGCACACGCTATCCACCGAGCCATCCGGGCGGCTGCTCAGCTCAAGGTGCCAAGTTCAATCTTTTTTTAGTTGCGGGTGGGCATAGCCCACCATTGAATAGGCAATCTTTTTTTTTTTCTTTTTAGAGGGCAGTGTCACTGTGGGACCCGAACGGGGGCCACTGGCTTCCCAAGCCAGCGCTTAACCACCGCGCCGCTTGGCCGGCCCCTCCAGCTTTCTTTTGATTGGTGTTTGCATGGTACCTTTTTTTATTCTTTTAACTTATCTATATCCTTATCTAAGGTGGAGTTCTTTTAGACACCATATACTTGGTTCTTATTCTTTATCCAATCTTGTAATCCTTTTTGACTGATGTATTTAGGTCCTTAGAATTTCCTGTAATTTTTAATAAGGTTGGATTTAAGTCTAACATTTTATTACATTTTTCCTCCCTGGTTTTCCTTCCTCTTTCACCCCTTTTTTGCCTTCTTTTGGGTTATTTGAATGTTGTTTTTTTAAGTATTCCATTCATTTTAATTTATCTGTTAGCTTTTGGCTATATCTCCTGGGTTATTTCCCCTTCTAGGGTTCCAAAATACATACGTTACCTTTCACAGTGTACTTAAGTGATGTTGTTTTATCTCTTCTGGTAAAATGCAGAAGGCTTACCATCAAAGTTTCCTTAACCGCTCACTTCATGCATGAGTTGTTGTACGTATTATTCTATATACATACTTTAACCAAAAAAGTTAATTTTTAAACAGTCTTATTTTTCATAGGAGAAAAAAATATTTATATTTACCAAAAACCTTACTATTTCTGTTGCTTTTTCATTTCTGAAGTTCTTAGTTTCTATTTGGTAACATTTCTATTCAGCCTAAAGAACTTCTTTTAGTACTCCTTTTTAGAATAGGTATGATATTTTTCCTTCTTCATTCCTGAAGGAAATTTTCACTAGATATATAATTTTGAGTTGATAATTCCTTTAAGCACCTTAAAGATGTTGTTCCAATGTTTTCTGGCCTCCATGGTTTCCCATGAGAAATCTGCTTATTTCTGAATCATGTTCTACAACATCCAGTATGTCATTTTCTTTAGGTGTATTCAAGAATTTTTATCTTTAATTTTCAGAAATTTGAATTGTAATGTATCCAGAAGTGATTTTCTTTGAGCTTATTGTATTTGGTATTCACCAAGCTTCTTGAATTTATAAATGTACGTCTTCCACCAAATTTGTGGAGTTTTCAGCTAGTACTTCCACACAAGTATTCCTCTCCTTCTGTGACTCCAATGACATGAATACTAGACTTTTGATATTGTCCTACAAATTCCTAAGAGTCTGCTCATTTTTTCATTATTTTTTTCTCTCTTCCTCAGATTGCAATATTTATATTCATCTATTTTCAGGTTCACTGATTCTTTCCTGTCGCCTCTAGTTGGCTATTGATCCTATCAAATAAATGTATTTCAGATATTGCATTTTTCATAAAACATTAATTTTACAAGAATTTCAAATCCTATAGAGTATTTTCTCTAACTATAATAGAAATAAATGAGAAATAGAAACCAAAAAGATATCTGGACAATCTCCAAACATTTAGAAATTAAATAGCAACCAATGGACCAAAGTTACAAAAAAATATATAGTATATTTTGAATAGAATCAAAATAAACATCCAACCTATCAAAATGTATGTGACACAGCTAAAGCAGATATTACAGAGAAATGTACTCAGTGATACATACATTAGCAAAGGAGGGTCTTAAATCAATAATCCAAACTAAGAAAAAGGAAAGAAAGGGCAAACAATTAAACCTAAAGTAAACAGATAAAAAGGAAATAAAAAACATAAGACAGAAATCAATAAATCCAAAATAAATATAAAACATGAATCAATGTAGCTGAAAACATAAAGACACTAGACAAAATCAGAGGCTGGCAAACTAAGGCCATGACAGGCCCTCTGTTTGTTTTGGTATAGGCTGCAAGCTAACACTGATTTTTAATCTTTTTTTTTTTAGCTGAGCCATCCTGCTACCTGTTGGCAGCTCACAGGCAGCTCAGCTCAGGCTGGGCATAGAACTGCTGTTGTTCAGAGCTCAACTCACACTCTTGAGCGAGCTCTTAGCCAGCTGAGCCACTCGGCCAGCCCTTGGTTTTTACCATTCTTAATGATGGACTAACACTAGTTTTTTTTAACGGTTGGAAAAAAAATTTTTTTTTAACATTTTTTTTTTTTTTGAGGGCAGTTGTCACTAGCCCTCATATGTGGGACCCGAACTGGGGCCGCTGGCTTCCCAAGCCAGCGCTTAACCACCGTGCCACTCGGCCGGCCTGGAAAATTTTTTTTTTAAGAATAATACTTTATGACAGGTGAAAGTTATGTGAAATTCAGATTTCAGTGTCCATCAAGTTTTATTGGAACATCACCATGCTCACTTGCTGATGTATTTATTGCCTATGGTTGCTTACCTACACAGCTACGGAGTTATGTAGTTGCAAGAGAGACCGTATGTGCCACTCTCATTTCTTTGTACTGCTGATCAGCACAATACAAGTCACAGCGACATGTCATAACTCAACAGCAATTCAAGTACCACATATATTGCTGCACCAAAAATTTTTTATTTTTTTAAAAGATTTTATTGGGGAATTGGGGGAGGGGACCAGCTAAGTTATTGTTCTTCAATCTTTGTTGTGGAGGGCACCAGTTGCCATCTGGCTTCTCATCGGCAGCTCATGGCCACTAAGCTCCAGGTGCTGTGTTCAGTCTTAGTTGCAGGTGGGCATAGCCACCATCGAACAGGCAATCTTGTTACACCAGATGAGCCATCCTGCCACCTGTTGGCAGCTCAGCAACAGCTCAGCTAGGGTGCAATGTTCACTGGCCCATGTGGGAATCAAACTGGTGGCCCTGTTGCTCAGAGCATGCGCTCTAAGCCAACTCTTAACCAACTGAGCCACTTGGTCAGCCCCATTTACATTTTTTTATTATTTTAAATTTTTTTATTATGAGTACATACTCATCATGTCAAAACAAGAAGGGAAACACAGATTTTAAATGTCACACTTGTAAGGCACATTGGAATTGAAATATTTGTTATTGAATTAAATGGCAAAGCCTTTTGCTTGGTATGCAGTGACAACATAGCTATGCTAAAAGAATACAATATATGTCAACATGATCAGACTAACCACTCATCACACACATCTTCAATTCACAGTAAAGCAATGGTCAGAAAACTTAGAAAATTTGAAAGGACATTCTTATTAGAGCAGAATTTCTTGACAAAAAATAAATGATAAAAACAAGCCTGGAACCAAGGTAAGTTTTGAATATCCAGATATTCAGCTTCTATTTCTGATCCAAGGAAATAATTTACCAATGATGCGTTAATTAAATCATGCTTGATTGTAGCAGCCAAAGAAATGTATCCAGAGAAAATAAACCTATTTAAGATTATTGGACTTTGGGCAAGAACAGCTGCTCAAAGAGTTGAACATAATGAGAACAATGCTATAGTCAATTAAAATATAAGGGAAATGATTCTGAGAAGTTTTATTTGCCTCTTGATAATTCAACATGTAATTGATATTGCTCAGTAGTTGTTAAGGAATCAATGCCAAGTTTAAAGCAACTAATTAGCTTTTAGGAATAGTCCACATGGAACAACTACAGATGACAGTACTTTCAAAGCAGCTGAAAAGATACTAATTTAGTGTCACCTGAAGTGTAATCGGCTACAATGTATTAAAACTGACTACAAATTGATAAAGCTTGAAAAAACATGTTTAAAACCTATGGTTATTCATTGTGTTATTCATCGGCAGGCACTCTGCAGAAAATATTTGCATATATCATGTACTAAGGAACCAGTCCTGTCAACAGTGCACTTCATTTACTCTCATGGACCTCACCATCATCAGTTTCATGAATTTTGTCTGACACAAAGCTGAATATCCTGACTTGCCTTACCACACAGCAGGTCAACGGCTCAGCAGCAGTCAAGTTTTATTGTGATTTTTTTTTTTTAATCTCACGGTTTCTGAATGAGAAAAACTGCCCTCAGCCACTATTATCATATACTGAAAGACTCTGGAAATTAGTTTTAGCTGCAGACTCGATGTTTTTTAATGAATTTAACCTAAAAGTAGTAGGCAAAACAGCACTTATACTGTAGTAAAGTCATTTCAAAGACAACTAATTTTCTTGAATCACAAGTGATGCCAAAAAAAGAGACAAAAACAAAACAAGTAATGGTAGGCTACGTTATAAATGTCCAATGCTGACAAAAGTTAAAATAAGTGAGATCTCCATTCCCACACACTTTGTAGTGTGATGCAATTTTCAAAACTCATAGAATTGTACATCAAAAATAATGTTACTGGGGACAGCCGAGTGGTGTGGTGGTTGGGAGCTGGCTTGGGGGGGCCAGTGGCCCCGGTTTGGGTCCCAGATATGAGGGCCAGTGATGCTGCCCTCAAAAAAATAAATAAATAAATAAATAAATAAATAATCCTACTGTATGGCAATTAAGCAATCAATGTTTAAAAATTCAATGAAGCGGGGGCCGGCCAAGTGGCGCATTGGTTAAACGCTGGTTTTGGGATGCCAGCGGCCCCGGTTCGGATCCCACATGAGGGCCAGTGACACTGCCCTCTATAGCTAACAGCAGCTCCACCTGGAGCTGGGCTGTGCGAGACCCGGAGACGGTGTGGGCTGCAGCCCCTGCTGCAGTGGGCTGCCGTGGGCTGCAGTGAGTGGCCCGCAGCCAGCGTGAGCGGCTGGCAGCCAAGCGTGAGCTGCCAATAGCCGCGATGAGCAACATCCAGAGGCCGGGCGACCGATCTGCCTCATCCGGGAGGAGCGCAATGACGATACCAACAGTGAAGCAACATCCTCCGCAACTGGACTGGGGAACGGAAGGACAGCAACTTGTCTGTTCCCCTTCCCCGATTCCCCAACGCTGTTCCCCTCCACCAATTCCCCAATAAAATCTTTAAAAAAAAAAAAAAAAAAAAAAAGAAGGAAGGAGGGGGACTTCCGGTAAAATGGCGCAATAGACAGACGCTGTGCTAACTGCCTCCCAGGATCACACCAAAATTACAAGCAAATTATACAGCATTAAACCCTGGAGGTGCCCGGAACACTGGAGGAAGAGGACGACTAAACGAAGAACTTTAAGAGGAGGCCACATTGGGTCTGGTAGGACGGGCGGAGACAAGAGAGGGTGAACCCCGTGAGGGAGGTCCCAGCTGTGGGGAGGCTTCTCCGGTTGGGTGAGAGACCCTCCGGCCGCACATCAAGCTCACCAGCCCAGAGTTCCTTTGCCGGGAAGAGGAGTTCTAAGATAGCTGGCAGTAAATCAGTGAGGACTCTCTTTGCTCAGCTCGGTGAGGCTAAGAGCGGCTAGAGAATCAGTGGGGCCAGCGTACGGGCTTGCTCGCTGGTGAGCACTTACCTGGTTCCTGGTGGAGGGAGTGGCTGTGTGAGACGGACCGGGAGCCTGCGGGGACGGACTGAACTGAGCACCTTTGGTGCAAAGGCTGGGTGTTTTTAGACTGTTGTTTCCGTGGTGTGGAGCCTGCATGCGAGTGGTGTAGGGAGGGCGTCATTTTGTCGGGCTTGGGCCCTCCCACAGAGGATCAGGTCCGAGATCACTGGTCTGGTGGAATTTGCGCAGAAGTGCGTGCGTGCGCGCATGCATGCGGCCTTGGATCCGCACCCTCTGCCTGACTTATACTGCGTTGCCAGGGAAACGCTGGGCGGGTGCCCTCCGGCTCCAACAGGCTGCTCACTGAGACACGGGAGTGTGCGAGCCTCCTCAGATCCCCACCCTCCGCATGGCTTGTGCTGCAGTTGCCAAGGAAACGCCTGGTGGGCGTGTTCCACCTCCAACAGGCTGCTCACTGAGATGCGCGCGGGAGTGCGCAAGCCGCCTGGGGTCCCCGCTCTCCGCTTGCAGAGTTGCCAGGCTGGTGACTGGTTGTCGGGCAGCTCGGCCTGATCTGCGAGCGGCTGATTGAGACAGGCTGAGACTGGGAGTTTTTCTGGGAGTGTTGGGCCGTGAGCTGTGTGCCTGCATCATCCAGCCAGGGCTCTCCTGGTGAATCTATCTAATATATCAAAGCAATTCCAGAGCGACAGCCAGAATGGGGAAACAAAGAAACATGTCACAAGTAAAAGATCAGAAGAAACCTTTAGAAATGGAACCAAATGAAACAGAGAGATCCAACCTTTCAGAGACAGAGTTTAGAATACTGATGATAAGAATGTTTAACAAACTTAGTAAGGACATAAGGAAGGATAGAGAAATCATAAAAAACAACTAGTTAGAACTAAAGAATACAATAACTGAAATGAAGAACACACTCGCAGAAATCACCAGTAGAGTAGATGAAGCAGAGGAGCGCATCAGTGATTTGGAAGACAAAATACCAGAAATCACTCAGTTGGCACAACAAAAAGACCAAAGAATAAAAAACAATGAAAATAGTTTAAGAGCCCTATGGGACAAGGTGAAACACAACCACCTTCGAATCATAGGAATACCAGAAGCAGAAGAGAAGAAGCAAGGGGTCGAGAATGTATTTGAAAAAATAATGACTGAAAACTTCCCTACCCTGGTGAAGGAAATCAACACACATGCCCAAGAAGTGCAGAGGGTTCCAAACAAGCTGAACCCAAACAGGTCCACACCAAGACACATCATAGTTAAAATGGAAAAGGTTAAAGACAGAGACAGAATCCTAGAGGCAGCAAGAGAAAGACAGCAGGTTACATACAAAGGAACTGTTGTTAGACTAACAGCTGACTTGTCTACGGAAACTCTGCAGGCCAGAAGGGAGTGGCAGGAGATATTCAAAGTGACACAAAATAAAGGCCTACAACCAAGATTGCTCTACCCAGCACGGCTATCACTTAAAATTGAAGGAGAAATAAAGAGCTTCTCAGAAAAGAATAAGCTTAAGGAATTCATTACCACCAAGCCAGCATTGCAAGAAATGTTACAAGGACTTGTTTAAACCAAAGAAAGGGGTAAACAAGCTAACCCAGGAAGACCAGGAATACAAATAACAAAATGGCAATACATATGCACCTATCAATAATCATTTTAAATGTGAATGGGCTAAAGGCTCCAATCAAAAGACAGAGAGTGGCTGAGTGGATAAGAAAATAGGACCCATGTATATGCTGTTTACAGATGGAATAAGATATTTCATGCAAATGGAAATGAGAAAACAAAAAGCTGAGTACCAATACTTATTTTGGACAAAATAGACTTTAAAATGACTACAATAAAAGACAAAGAAGGGCACTATAACCCTAATAAACATCTATGTATCCAACATAGGAACTCCTAACTACATATAACATATTTTGACAGACATAAAGACAGAGATCAACAGTAACACTATCATAGTAGGGGACTTCAACACCCCATTGTCACCAATGGACAGACCCTTTAGACGGAAAATCAACACACAAAGAGGGGCGTTAAATGATACTTTAGACCAGCTGGACTTCGTTGATATTTTTAGAGCATTTCACCCTGAAAAAACATAATGTATATTCTTCTCAAGTACACATGGGACATTTCCAAGATAGACCACGTTAGGCCACAAAACAAATCTCAGTAAATTTAAGAAGATTGAAGTCATATCAAGCAGATATAAAGGAAAAACTGATGGTTGCTGGCTGGGAGTGGGGATGAGGGAGAGGGGGAGGGTTTTGGACAGCGTAGGTGGGTGACTACAATGTTGCCACAGGGATATGGGGGCAGTTCTGGGAATGTAATTGATAATGTTGTGAAGAGACTATTATGTTAAGTGAAATAAGTCAGTCGGAGAAAGACAAGTACCATATGATCTCACTTATATGTGGAATCTGAAAAACTGAATGAACGAGCAAAGTAAACAGACTCTAGGTATAGAGGAAAAACTGAGGGTTGCAAGTTGGGAGGGGGGTGGTGATAAGGGAAAAGGGGAAGGGATTAGACAGCATAAATAGACAACTACAATATGGCCACAGAGATATGAAACACAGTTCGGGGAATATAATAATTTGTAAAAATTTTGTGGCATGTCAGATAGTCATGTCTTGTTAGGGAGACCACTTCATGGATGGAGTAGAGGCTTGATCACTGCACTGTACACCTGAAATTGATGTTGTATAATACTGTATACCAACTGTAACTGAATATATAGATAGTCACGGGATGTGGAGTATACTGTGGAAGGGAGTCAAAGGAATTGTAATAGATATGTATGATGTGGGGGGGAGTGGGGTGGCAGACTGGGGGAGAGGGGTTTTCACTTTGGGGGGTAAAGAGTATAATTATTGCATTGTGTTGTATACCTGAATCTAATAAAAAAAAATAAGAAAAAAAAAACAACTTTCACAGGGCCAGCAGAGTGGTGCATTGGTTAACAGCTGGCTTGGGACACCAGCGGCCCTGGTTCAGATCTCACATATGAGGGCCAGTGATATTGCCCTCTACAATGAAGGTGGTGAACAACAGCTCCAGCTGGAGTTGGGCTGCTGTGAGTCCCCAGGATGGCACAGCTGCAGCCCCTGCTGCAGTGGGCTGCCATAGGCTACAGTGAGTGTCTGGCAGCCAGTGTGAGCGGCTCGCAGCCAGTGTGAGTGGCTCGCAGCCACTGTGAGCGGACGTCCAGAAGCTGGCGACCTATCTGCCTCACCAGGGAAGAGAGCAATGACGATACCAACATGGGCCGGTGAAGCAAAGTCCTCAACAACTAGATTGAATATCAAAAGGACGGCAACTTGTCTGTTCCCCTTCCCCAATTCCCCAATAAAAAAAAAAAATCTTAAAAAAAATAAACTTGGGCCAGCTGAGTTGCACGGTGGTTAAGCGCTGGCTTGGTTAGCCAGTGGCCCCGGTTCGGGTCCCACATGTGAGGGCCAGTGACTTTGCCCTTAAAAAGAAAAAAAACAAAAAAAAAAGGAAATGAAAATAAAAAAACGTTCACAAAGTAAAAATACAAGGGAACTTATAAAGTGCTTTCCCCTATGACTGGGAACAAGGCAGAGATGTCCAGTCTCACCACTTCTATTTAACATTGTTCTGAAAATCAGCCTGTGCAATGAGGCAAGGAAAAGAAAAATATATAAATTAGAAAGGAAGAAATAAAACGGACTCTATTCACATACATGTTGAAAATGTATGTGGAAAATCCTAAGGAATATACCGAAAAATAAAACTTCAAATGAGGGGGGTTCCGGTAAGATGGGGGAATAGACGGACGCTCTCCGAACTGCCTCCCAGGATCACATCAAAATTACAAATAATTTATGCAACATTTAACCTCAGGATTCCCCTGAACATTAGATGACCAAAACCTCTAAACGAAGGACCTAAAGAGGAGGCCACGTCAAGTCTGGTAGGAGGGGCGCCAACGAGAGAGGGCGAGCCCCGTTAGGGATGCCCCAGCTGTGTGGGGAGGCTTCTCCGGTTGGGGGGAGAGACCCTCTGGCCCCACACCGAGCTCACTAGCCCAGAGTTGCTTTGCCAGGAAGAGGAATTCCACGATAGTGGGCAGTAGAAATTAGTGAGGACTCTCTTTGCTCAACTCGGTGAGGCTGGGGGCAGCTGGAGAACCAGTGGGGCCGGTGCACGGGTTCGCTCGCCGGAGAGCACTCACCCGGTTCTTGTCGGAGGGAGTGGCTGCATGAGCTGGGCCCAGAAGCCTGTTGGGAGGGACTGAACTGAGCACCTTTGGTGCAGATGCTGGAGGTTTTGGGATTGTTGTTCCACTGGTGCGGAGCTTGCACAGGAGTGGTGTACAGGAGGCCGCCATTTTTTCAGGGTTGGGCCCTCCTACGGAGGGTCAGAGCCGGGATCCCATTGGTCTGGTGAACTTGGCGCAGGAGTGCGTGTGTGCATGCGTGCGCGCGCATGCGGCCTTGGATTCCCACCCTCCGCCCTGCTTGTGTTGCATTGCCAGGGAAACGCCTGGTGGGTGCCCTCCAGCTACATCAGGCTGCTCATTGAGACACAGGAGTGCACGAGCGGCCTTGGGTCCCCACCCTCCGCCCTGCTTGTGCTGCGAAACACCGGGCGGGTGCCCTCCGGCTGCATCAGATTGCTCACTGAAACGTGCCTGAGCCACCTTGGGTCCCCACCCTCGGCCCTGCTTGTGCTGCGTTTCCAAGGAAACGCCGGGTGGGTGTCCTCCGGCTCCATCAGGCCGCTCACTGAGACGCAGGAGTGCCTAAACCGCCTTGGATCCCCACCCTCCGCCCTGCTTCAGCTGCGTTGCCAGGAAAACGCAGGGCAGGTGTTCTCCAGCTGCATCACTCTGTTCACTGAGACTCAGTAGCAGACAACCTGCAACAACCTGTGAAGATTATTTTTAATTTTTTTTTTTTTTTGGGAGTGAGCACAGTTCCAGAGCACATAGCAGCTAATTGTGGAAAGCTCACTGCAACCCTGAGAAAGTGGTCTGCAGATTAAAGAGGACAGAGAGCCGCCCCACCTATTTCCTTTTCTTTTTTTATTTCTTTTTTTTTTCTTTTCTCTTCTTTCCAGGTGATCTATCTAATACATCGAAGCATTCACAGAACGACAGCCAGAATGAAAAAACAAAGAAACATGTCCCAAGTAAAAGATCAGAAGAAAACTCTAGAAATGGAACTAAATGAAACAGAGGTATCCAAACTTTCAGAGACAGAGTTTAGAACACTGATGATAAGAATGTTTAAGGAACTTAGCGAGGACATAAAGCAAGATAGGGAAACCATAAAAAACAACCTGTTAGAACTAAAGAATACAATAATTGAAATGAAGAACACACTCGAAGGAATCCCCAGTAGAGTAGATGAAGCAGAGGAGCGGATCAGTGAATTAGAAGACAAAATAGCAGAAATCACCCAGCTGCAACAACAAAAAGAAAAAAGAATTAAAAAGAATGAAAATAGTTTAAGAGACCTCTGGGACAATATGAAACCCAGCAATCTTTGCGTCATAGGAATACCAGAAGGAGAAGAGAAGAAGCAAGGGATTGAGAATGTATTTAAAGAAATAATGACTGAAAACTTTCCTACCATGGTGAAGGAAATCGACATACAAGCCCAGGATGTACAGAGTGTTCCTAACAGGCTGAATCCAAACAGGCCCACACCAAGACATATCATAGTAAAAATGGCAAAGGTTACAGACAGAGACAGAGTCCTAAAAGCAGCAAGAGAAAGACAGCAGGTTACATATAAAGGAACTCCTATAAGACTAACAGCTGACTTTTCTTCAGAAACTCTGCAGGCCAGAAGGGAATGGCAAGAGATATTCAAAGTGACACAAAATAAAGGCCTACAACCAAGACTGCCAAGACTGCTCTACCCAGCACGGCTATCACTTAAAATTGAAGGAGAGACAAAGAGCTTCTCAGAAAAGAATAAGCTTAAGGAGTTCATTACCACCAAGCCAGTATTGCAGGAAATGTTAAAAGGGCTTTTTTAAACAGAAGAAAGTGGAAAACAAGCTAACCCAGGAAGACAAGAAATACAAATAACAAAATGACAATAAATATACACCTATCAGTAATTACCTTAAATGTGAATGGGCGAAATGCTCCAATCAAAAGACACAGAGTGGCTGAGTGGATAAGAAAACGGGACCCATGCATATGCTGTCTACAAGAGACTCATCTCAGATCAAAAGACACACATAGACTGAAAGTAAAGGGATGGAATAAGATATTTCATGCAAATGGAAATGAGAAAAAAGCTGGAGTAGCAATACTTATTTCGGACAAAATAGACTTTAAAATGAAGACTACAATAAAAGACAAAGAAGGGCACTACATAATAATAAAGGGACCAATTCAACAAGAGGACATAACCCTAGTAAACATCTATGCACCCAATATAGGAGCTCCTAAATATATAAAACAGATTCTGACAGACATAAAGGCAGACATCAACAGTAACACTATCATAGTAGGGGACTTCAACACCCCATTGTCACCAATGGACAGATCCTCCAGACAGAAAATCAACACGGACATAGTGGCCTTAAATGACACTTTAGACCAGCTGGATTTAATTGATATTTTTAGGGCATTTCACCCCAATGCTACAGAATATACATTCTTCTCAAGTGCCCATGGAACATTCTCCAAGATAGACCACATGTTAGCCCACAAAACAAGTCTCAACAAATTTAAGAAGATTGAAATCATATCAAGTGTCTTCTCTGACCACAATGCTATGAAACTAGAAATCAACTATAAGAAGAAATCTGGAAAGCTTACAAATATATGGAAGCTAAATAACATGCTTCTAAATAGTGAGTGGGTCAAAAATGAGATCAAGGAGGAAATCAAAAGATACCTCGAGACAAATGAAAATGAAAACACCACAACCTAAAATCTCTGGGATGCAGCGAAAGCAGTCTTAAGAGGCAAGTTCATAGCAGTGCAGGCCTACCTAAAGAAGGAAGAAAAATCTCAAATCAACAGACTCTCTCTACACCTAAGGGAACTTGAAGAAAAAACAGCAAAACAAGCCTAACGGGAGCATAAGGAAGGAAATAATAAAGACCAGAGCAGAAATAAATGAAATAGAAAACAAAAAAACAATACAAAAGATCAATGAAACCAAGAGTTAGTTTTTTGAAAAGATAAACAAAATCGACAAACCCTTAGCACGACTAAACAAGAAAAAGAGAGAGAGGACCCAAATTAATAAAATCAGAAATGAAAGAGGAGAAGTGACAACAGATACCACAGAAATACAGAAAATTTTAAGACAATACTATGAGCAACTATATGCTAACAAATTCAACAATCTGGAAGAAATGGATAAATTTCTAGAAGCATACAATCTACCAAGTCTGAACCAAAAAGAAACAGAAACTCTGAACAGACTGATTACTGCCAAAGAAATTGAATCAGTAATCAACAATCTTCCAACCAACAAAAGCCCTGGACCAGATGGCTACACAGGTGAATTTTACAAAACATTCAAAAAAGCATTAGTACCTATTCTCCTCAAACTATTCCAAAAAATACAGAAGGAAGGAAGGCTCCCAAACTCTTTCTATGAAGCCACTATCACCCTGATTCCTAAGTCAGACAAAGATATTACAAAAAAGTAAAACTACAGGCCAACATCACTAATGAACATAGATGCAAAAATTCTCAACAAAATACTAGCAAACCGAATTCAGCATCTCATTAAAAAGATCATACACCACGATCAAGTGGGATTCATTCCTGGTATGCAAGCCTGGTTCAATATCCGCAAATCAATTAACGTAATACATCACATTAACAAAATGAAAAATAAAAATCATATGATCATATCAATAGATGCAGAAAAGGCATTTGACAAAATCCAGCAGCCATTTATGATAAAGACTCTTAACGAAGTGGGAATAGTGGGATCATACCTCAGCATAATAAAGGCCATATATAAGCCCACAGCAAACATTGTTCTCAATGGGGAAAGGCTGAAAGCTTTCCCCTTAAGATCAGGAACAAGACAAGGCTGCCCGCTTTCACCACTTCTATTTAACATAGTTCTGGAAGTTCTAGCCACAGCAATCAGACAAGAAAATGAAATAAAAGGCATCCAAATTGGAAAAGAGGAAGTAAAATTGTCATTATATGCAGATGACATGATACTATATAGAGAGAATCCCAAAGACTCCACCAAAAATCTGCTAGAACTGATACACGAATTTGGTAAGGTAGCAGGATACAAAATTAATATTCAGAAATCAGTGGCATTTCTATACACCAATAATAAACTATCAGAAGAAGAAATCAGGAAATCAATCCCTTTTACAGTTGCTTCAAAAACAATAAAATATCTAGGAATCAATTTAACTAAAGAAGTAAAAGACCTGTACTCACAAAATTATGAGACACTGAAGAGAAAAATCAAAGAAGATACAAATAAATGGAAATACATACCATGCTCATGGATAGGAAGAATTAATATAGTTAAAATGTCAATACTTCCTTAAAGCAATATATAGATTCAATGCAATTCCAATCAAACTACCAAGGACATTTTTCTCTGAAATAGAACAGAGTCCTAAAATTTATATGGAGTCACAAAAGACCCCAAATAGCTATAGCAATGTTGAGAGATAAAAACAAAGTGGGAGGCATCACACTACCTGACATCAAAACATACTACAAGGCTACAGTAATCAAAACAGTATGGTACTGGCATAAAAACAGACACATAGACCAATGGAATAGAATAGAGAGCCCAGTAATAAACCGATCTATATACGGTCATTTAATCTATGACAATGGAAGCAAGAATTTACACTGGAGTAAAGATAGTCTATTTAATAAATGGTGCTGGGAAAATTGGACTGACACGTGCAAAAAAGTGAAAATAGACCATCTACTTACACCATATACGAGAACAAACTCAAAATGGATTAAAGACTTAAATGTAAGACCTGAAAATATAAAACTCCTAGAAGAAAATATAGGGAGTAAGTTTGCAGACATTACCCTGAGTAATATTTTTACTGATATATCCCCTCGGGCAAGGGAAATGAAAGAAAAATTGAACATAGGGATTACATCAAACTTAAAAGTTTTTTCACAGCAAAGGAAATCATCAATAAAACAAAAAGGCAGCCTACTGAATGGGAGAAGATATTTGCCAATGATATATCTGATAAGGGGTTGATATCCAAAATTTATAAAACACTCATGCAATTCAACACCAAAAAAACAAATACCCCAATTAAAAAACAGGCAGAGGATATGAGGAGGTATTTCTCTAAAGAGGACATACAGATGGCCAACAGGCATATGAAAAAATGTTCAACCTCACTAATCATCAGAGAAATGCAAATAAAAACCACAATGAGATACCACCTCACTCCAGTCAGAATGTCTATCATCAACAAATCAACAAACAACAAGTGTTGGCAAGGGTGTGGAGAAAAGGGAACCCTGGTGCACTGTTGGTGGGACTGCAAATTGGTGCAGCCATTATGGAAATCAGTATGGAGGTATCTCAAAACACTGGAAATGGAACTGCCGTATGACCCAGCAATTCCACCTTTGGAATCTACCCAGAGGAATCCAAGACGCTAATTCGAAAAAATATATGCACCCCTATGTTTATTGCAGCGCTATTTACAATAGCCAAGACTTGGAAACAACCGAAATGCCCATCAGTAGATGACTGGCTTAAGAAACTGTGGTACCTTTATACAATGGAGTATTACTCCGCTATAAGGAAGAATGAAATTGTACCATTTGCAACAATATGGATGGACCTAGAGACTATTATGTTGAGTGAAATAAGTCAGTCAGAGAAAGACAAATACCACATGATCTCACTTATATGTGGAATTTGAAAAACTGAATGAATGAGCATAAGAAACAGAAATAGTTTCACAGATATAGAGGAAAAACAGGGTTGCTAGTTGGGAGAGAGGTGGGGATGAGGGAGAAGGGGAAAGGATTAGACAGCATAAATAGGTAACTACAGTATTGTCATAGGGATATGAAAGACAGTTCGGGGAATATAATGTTAAAATTTTGTGGGGTGTCAGATGCTCACATGTTTTGTTAGGGAGACCACTTCATGGATGGAGTAGAGGCTTGATCACGGCACTGTATACCTGAAATTGATGTTGTATAATATTGTATGCCAACTGTAATTGAATATATAGACAGTCACGGGATGTGGATTATATGGTGGAAGGGAGTCAAAGGAATTGTAATAGGTAGTATGATATGGGGGGGGAGGAGTGGGGTGGCGAATTGGGGGAGGGAGGTTGTCACTTTGAGGGGTAAAAAGTATAACTATTGCACTTCGTTGTACACCTGAAGCTAATTAAAAGTATATATAGGGCCGGCCGAGTGGCGCATTGGTTAAGCGCTGGTTTTGGGATGCCAGCGGCCCCGGTTCGGATCCTACATGAGGGCCAGTGACACTGCCCTCTACAGCTAACAACAGCTCCACCTGGAGCTGGGCTGTGCGAGCCCCGGTGATGGTGTGGGCTGCAGCCCCTGCTGCAGTGGGCTGCCATAGGCTACAGTGAGTGTCCCGCAGCCAGCGTGAGCGGCTGGCAGCCAAGCGTGAGCTGCCAATAGCCGCAGTGAGCGACATCCAGAGGCCAGCGACCGATCTGCCTCATCCGGGAAGAGCGCAATGACGATACCAACAGTGAAGCAACATCCTCCGCAACTAAACTGAAGAACAAAAAGACAGCAACTTGTCTGTTCCCCTTCAAAAAAAAAAAAAAAAAGTATATATACATACAAAAAAAAACACAAAAACAAAAAAAACTTCTAATGAGTTTAACAAAGTTGCAGAATACAAGGTCAACACACAAAAGTCATGTATAATATTAATACACTGGCAATGTATGACACCAAAACTCAAAAACAATACAATTTATAATAGCTCCACAAGAATAAATAATATTCTTAGAAATAAATCTAAATAAAACACATATTAGGATCTGTACCCAGAAAACTACAAAATGCTGATATAAGAATTAAAGAACAGGGCTGGCCGAGTGGCTCAGTTGATTAAGAGCTTGCTCAAGAGTGCGAGTTGATTGGGTCGGCCAAGTGGCGCGGTGGTTAAGTGCTGGCTTGGAAAGCCAGAGGCTCCAGTTCGGGTCCCACATATGAGGGCCAGTAACACTGCCCTCAAAAAAAAGAGTGCGAGCTGAGCTGCTGCTAAGCCACCAACAGGTGGCAGGATGGCTCAGCTAAATAAAAAAGAATTACAGAACAGTTAAATAAACAGACTGATATATTGTACTCATGGATTAGAAAACTCAACATAGTCAAGATAGCTCTATAAATTTAACATAATGCTAATCAAAATTCCAGCTGAATTTTTTTGTAGATATACAAGCGATTCTAAAATGTATGTGAAAACTCAAAAGAACCAGAATAGCTAAAACAAGTTTGAAAAAGAAGAATCAAATGGGAGGAATCAAACTATTGAATTTTAAGAATTACTATCAAGCTATGATAATTAGGTAGCTTGGTACTAGTGAAGGGATATACACATAGATCAACTTAACAGAAGACAGTATAGTAATAAACCCAAACAAATGGTGTTGGGACCATTGGTCATTTATATGTAAAGAAATGAATCTCCACCTAACCCCATATTATAAAAAAGTTAACTCAAGGGTGGCCGGATAGCTCAGTTGGTAAAAGCAGAAGCTCTGAATAACAGGGCTGCCAGTTCCATTCCCACATGGGCAAGTAAGCTGTGCCCTCTACAGCTGAGATTGTGAACAATGGCTCAACCTGGAGCTGGGCTGACGCCCTGCGCGGCCAGCAGCTGGCAAGAGCTGCCTTGCACGACAGACTGCCTCACCTGGGAAGAGCGCAATAATCATACCAACATGGGCCAGTGACAGGCGTCCTCCACAACTAGATTGAGAACAGTTCCTGGCTTGGGGGGGGAGGGGTGGCAGACATGGGAGGGGGAAAGGGAAGGAGGGAAAAAAAGTTGACTCAAAATGAATCATAGAATCAAAGGTAAAATATAAAACTTCCAGAAGCATGTAAGAGAAAGTCTTCCTGACTTGGGATTAAGCAGAGTTCTTAGACATTACAAAGCATAATTCACAAAAGAAAACACTGATAAATCAGACTTCATCAAAATTAAAAACTTTTGTTCTGTAAAAGACACTGTTAAGAGAATGAAAAGACAATCTACAGGCTGGAAAGAAATATTCGCAAATCATGTATCTGACAAGGGACTTGTATCCAACATATCAGAATAACTAAAAAATCAACAATTATCCAATTTAAAACTAGACAAAACATAAAAACAAACACTTTAGCAAAGAAGATATAAGGATGGTAAATAAGCTGAAGAGAAGATATATCTTTGCACATCATTAGTCATTAGGGAAATGTAAATTGAAGTCACAATGTGATACCAATATACACCTATTACAATGGCTAGAATTTAAAAATCAGACAAGGGCCAGCCGAGTGGCGCAGTGGTTAAGCGCTGGCTTGGGAAGCCAGCGATCCCGGTTCGGGTCCCACATGTAGGGCCAGAGACACTGCCCTCAAAAAAAAAAAAAAGGGGGGCCGGTCGAGTGGCGCGGGTGGTTAAGCGCTGGCTTCAGAAGCCAGCGGCCCGGGTTCAGGTCCCACATATGAGGGCTAGTGACACTGCCCTCAAAAAAAAAAAAAAAATCAGACAATACTAAGTGCTGACAGGATGTGGAGCAACTGGAACTCTCATATATCATTCATGGGAATGGAAAATGGTAGAAACTTTATTGGCAATTTCTCATAAACATATGCTTTCCATATGACCCAGCAATCCCGTTCCTGGCTACATATTCTAGAGAAATAAGCACAAAGATTTGTACACAAATGTTTATAGCAGCTTATTCATAATTACCCCAAACTGGAAATGACCAAATATCCTTCAATGGGAGAATGGATAAACTATGGTATATCCATAAATAGAATATTAACCAGCAATAAAAACAAACGAAGTATGAATGTCAAAGGCATTAAGCTGAGGGAAAGAACCTAGCTTCCAAAGGCTATATTTGGTATGAGTGGATCTGTATCACATTCTCAAAAAGACAAAACTATAGGGTTACAGTAGTTGCTGGTGGTTATAGGTGCGGTGGTGAGATTATAAAGGGAAAATAGGAGGGAGTTTTTAGGGGTGACAGAACTGTTATGTATCTGATGATGGTGATGATTATAAAAATCTATACCTTTTTTTTTTTTAAACTTTATTGGGGAACAGTGTGTTTTTCCCAGGACCCATCAGCTCCAAGTCAAGTTGTCCTTTCAATCTTAGTTGTGAAGGGCACAGCTCAGCCCCAAGTCCAGTCATAGTTTTCAATGCAGTTGCGGGGGCGCAGGCCACCATTACATGTGGGAGTCAAACCGGCAACCTTGTTATTCAGAGCATGAGTCCTAACCAACTGAGCCATCGGACCACTCTCAGGCAGCTCCATGGCAGCTTAGCACAAGTCATTTTATTCAATGTAGTTGCAGAGGGTGCAGCTCACTGACCCATGTGGGAATTTAATCAGCAACCCTGTTGCTCAGAGCTCGTGCTCTAACCAACTGAGCCACATGGCCGCCCACATCTATACCTATTTTAAAATTAATACAATTATACCCCTAAAAGGAAAATTTTACTATATGATATTTGTTTTGAAGAAACCTATTTCCTCATCTGTAAAATGAAGGTAATGACAGGTTTGTTATGAGAAATAAGTTAGTATCTGCAAACCCTTGGAAACACTGCCTCAGTCATAAAACACAATCTATTATTATTAGCTGTTATCATTTCTACCAACATGGTTCTTAGGAAATCTGTTTTAGATTATCAGAATAATTGCTCATCAACTTTTCTATACTTTGGAATAGTTGGTGGATTCTATAGTTCACCAATATTATGAGAGATTAAGGAATATCTCCATGGGTTATTTCTATTCCATTTCGCCACCTAATTCCAATTTCAGGAATTCTGGACTGCAAGTATATGCTCCTGGCTGGCTGTTGAATAGCTGCTCTAACTATAAACCCTTGCCAACCTTGTACTGCGTGCTGGCACACAGAGGAAAATATGACCTGGCCCCAGCAACAGAAGAACTTTCCATATTTAGAAAGAAAGAGATAAGAAACAAAGAGCTCCAAGACATAGGTAAGTCAAACTGTATACGAGAAAACAAAATCCATCACCATTCCTCTCCAAAGTGCAAAAATCTTGTGTCCCTTAGCTTTCTCAAGTAAGTACCATTCTCTAAGCTGTGAAGAATAAACACTTTAGAATGGCTACTAATGTCTCCCTTTGTTTGTCTTGGATATAAACAATGTATGATAATCCATTTTTGGCAACTATGACAAATCAATCACTGTCATACAAACTAAATGTTAAGGATTTGCTTTAAAATAGTGAAACAAAAATTTGGAGGGGAGGGATTAATACAAGACTGACAGATGTTAAAGGGTTGAATTTGGGTGATGGTTCCACAGTAGTTCATTATTTTATTCTTATTACATTTGGCTATGTTTATAAAATTCCATAGTAAAAATTTAAGGGGAAAATAAAAACTTATGATACCTATTTTGTAAAACTTAAGTGAAAATCCCAAAATAAATCTATGGAACAGGAAGATATTAAAGTATTACTATTATCTCTGTATTCTGTGGTTATGGGTGATTAAATATTTTTCCTCGTATATTTTCTTAATTCTTTACAATATGCAATCAGTATTTCTATAATCAGAATTTGAACTATAAATATTATTTCAAATAAAATACAATTAAATTGCAGATGATTAAAAAAATCTTATCAAAAACCCAGAACTCAATGACAGTTTTTATGGCCCTCTACAAAAAATCCAAAACATGCCTTCGCAACCTGATACTAAACACGTTAAGAACTAAGGCAATAGGGCTGGCAGAGTGGCTCAGTTGGTTAAGGGCACAAGCTCTGAGCAACAGGGTCACTCGTTCGATTCCCACATGGGCCAGTGCCCTGCGCCAGAGCTGAGCTGCAGCTGACCTGCCAAAAGCTGGAAGGATGGCTCAGCTGGTGAGATACATGCTCCTAACAACAGGTTGCTGGTTGGACTCCCCACATGGGATGGTGGCTATGCTTACCTGCAACTAAGACTGAACACGGCATCTTCAGCTGAACTGCCCTGAGCTGCAGATGGGTAGCCAGATGGCTCCGTGGTTAGAGCATGCACTCTTAGCAACAAGGTTTCCAGTTCGATTCCCACATGGGATGGTGGGCTTCACCACCCGCAACTACGATTGAACACAACACCTTGAGCTGAGCAGCCACAAGCTGCTCACAGGCAGCTGGATGGCGACTGGACTTGGAGCTGAACTAGCTGTGCCCTCCACAACTAAGACTGAAAGATAACAACCCGTCCCCAATTCCCTAATAAAATCTTTTAAAAAAAAAAAGAACTAAGGTGTGGGCCGGCCGAGTGGCGCATTGGTTAAGCGCTGGTTTTGGGATGCCAGCGGCCCCGGTTCGGATCCCACATGAGGGCCAGTGACACTGCCCTCTACAGCTAACAACAGCTCCACCTGGAGCTGGGCTGTGCGAGCCCCGGTGATGGTGTGGGCTGCAGCCCCTGCTGCAGTGGGCTGCCATAGGCTACAGTGAGTGGCCCGCAGCCAGCGTGAGTGGCTGGCAGCCAAGCGTGAGCTGCCAATAGCTGCGATGAGCGACATCCAGAGGCCAGCGACCGATCTGCCTCATCCGGGAAGAGCGCAATGACGATACCAACAGTGAAGCAACATCCTCCGCAACTAAAACTGAAGAACAAGAAGACAGCAACTTGTCTGTTCCCCTTCCCCGATTCCCCAACGCTGTTCCCCTCCACCAATTCCCCAATAAAAAAATCTTTAAAAAAAAAAAAAAAAAAAAGAACTAAGGTGATAGATTGAAACTACCTAAATTCAAGCCCCAGCTTAGCCTCTTACTAGCTGTGTGACCTCGGTTGCCTCATGTTTAACATGGGAATAACAGTACCCCTGATCCGCACAGGGCTCTTGTGAGGATTAAATTCATACAAAACTAGAATATTTAGCACTCAATGTTTAAACATTATCGTTATTACTCATGCCCAAGGAGTCCCCATCCCTTCCTGCACTTATTCAACAAATATCAGGGCAGCTGCGTAGAAGAATTTGCAGATGAGTAAAGGAAATCTCTCTCCCTTGAGAAGGTATAACATAAAAAGGAGAAAATCCTAAGTGCTACTCAGGTGAGGCTTTGCTACCAGGGGCCAAAGGGTCATTTCCTCCTCCCTGCAGCCTTTTTCGAGTAGTCAAAGCTGGGAAGGAAAGGAGGCTGAGAGAAATCCGAACTTCATCAGAACTCCGGCATACACTACAGTGGACGTCCCAGACAAAAGCCACGAGCGATCCTCTCCAAAAATTAAAACGAAAAACATTATTAGGAATCCGAGTACTGCCCCGCTTCCCTCAGGGATCAGAGAAGGGCCAGGGACACTGCAGCAGGAGCTCTGATCTCACCCCGGGGTTCACAGAAGCTTTCAGGGAACTGAGCGCTTCTCTGGAAATTACAGAGCACTAGTAAGGAGAGACGTATTCTGCACCACAAGCCAGGCTCCGTTCGGTCCTTTACTTACTGCATTCTCATTTAACTCTCAAAATACCTCTATTAGGTAGGCACTAACACCAACTTAAAGAGTAAATAGGAGCAGAGACATGAAGACACTCGCCGAATGTGATATTGCTACGGAAGTGGCAGCGCTGGCTGATGGTCGGGGAAAAGGGTGTGTACGTGCAGAGCCCAGGGGACCCTCAATCCCAGTGCCGTGCTACCGGCCGGGGCCCTGAGCCAGGGATGCACCGACCGCCCCCCAACTCCAGCAGGCTCATTCAAAGGGAACCCAAGCCCCGCCCTTCGCCGCAGGCGGATTCTCTACCCGGAGGTCGAAGGCCAGGCGCTACCGGCGCACAGCCAAGCGAAGAAAGGTCAGTGTGGATGCGGGGAGCGGGACCCGCGGAGGGGAGGGCTCACCTTTCCGCGAGGAATGAAGGCCGCGGCCTCAAGTACCTGGAGCGGAAGTGACTCTGCCTGCAGAGACCTCCTGGACTACGCTTCCCAGAAATCCCGACGGGAGCAGGGACACAGCCTAAGGCTCCTGCAGCGGAAGTTATCCCACTAGTGTTCCCGGACTACACTTACCAGAATCCCGAGGCCACCTCGTCGCCTAGTCGCCTTCCTAGGGCGGAAGTGGCTGCTGCTACTCTGAGAGTGTGGATTGTATTTCCCATCGTGCGGGTCCGGAACGAATACTATAACCCCGCCTTCCTTTCGGGAAGACCCGAAATGCTTCCAAACAAGAGAACGCTATTTGTATACATGTATATTCTCTCCAGCCGACTCATGTACTTTTTTTTGAGGGCAGTGTCGCTGGCCCTCATATGTGGGACCCGAACCGGGGCCGCTGGCTTCCGAAGCCAGCGCTTAACCACCGCGCCACTCGGCCGGCCCCCGACTCATGTATTAAAGGCGGCTTTTCAGGAGCATAATTCTCTCACCCTGTGGATCTTCTGGACAATTCCCGAATCACCTGCGGTGCAGCCCTTTCTGCTTTTTCTCTTTTGGGTTGTTTCGCTAGTCGTATTCTCTTTAGGAATAGTCGATCTGAGTTTTATACCCTTAGGCGAGCGTGGCCCCCCTCTTTTTTCTTGAAGTTTTTTTTTTTCTCCTTCGAACGTGAACAAAACAAAACTAAATAAATAAATAAAAAGAGGTAGGGAGGGCCGGCCGAGTGGCGCGGCGGTTGAGAGCTGGCTTGGTACGCCTGCGGCTCCGGTTCGGATCCCACATGAGGGCCAGTGACACTGCCCTCAAAAAAAAAAAAAAGGTAGGGAGGTTAGATGCAACAAGATTAGCAAATGTTGACAGGGGTTAAAGCTTGGTGATGGTTCTGTGGGGATACATTATCCTATTCTTAGTGCATGTGGCCACATTGTAAATTCCCAAAGGAAAAAAGACCTATGACACCTTTTTTGTAAATGTAGATAAATAAGAATTTACTGAAAGAAATATACATTAGGGCCGGCCAAGTGGCTGTGCTGATTAAGAGCTTGCTCAAGAGTGCGAGCTCTGAACAAAAGGATCACCAGTTTGATTCCCACATGGGCCCTAGCTGAGCTGCCAACAGGTGGCAGGGTGGCTCAGCTTAAAAAAAAAAGACATTAAAATGTTATCTGTACATCCTGGGAATATGAATTCAAAATTTTCTTTATGCTTTAGTCAAAGTAAGTGTTACTTGAAATCAAATACAATTAAATAATTGAAGATGCCTAAAAAGCGTATTAAAAACACAAAACTCATTACCATAGCTTTCATATTCTGTTAACAATCCTTTCCAAATCTGACAACAAACAGATTAAAAAATGAAGCTGGCAACTGAGAATAGCTTGGTTCAATTCCCAGCTCAGTTTAACTAGCTGGATTATCTCAGGTCCCTAACTTCTGCTCAGCCTCAATTTCCTCTTCTTTAAATGAATAAATAACCCATCTCATTATGCTGTTGTGAGAATTAAAATGTGGTGATTTGTGTAAAGCCCTTAAAATAGTACTATTTAGCACTAAAATGTTTAACTATCACTATTAATTATGCTCCAATATCCCTCCCACCCACTTCTACATTTATTTTTAAAAAAATTTGAACATGTAGCACAACGTAATTATTAAAAATAAATCTCTTTTCCTCTGATAAGAGAGATGACACAGCTGTAAGTCCTACTCGGGCCAGGTTCTGATGCTAGCAGCCATTCCCTCCCCCTTCCTGCAGCCCTCGTCCAAAATTCAGAGCTGGGAAAGGAAAGGAGGCTGTAAGCGCTCCGAACTGTGGCTCCTTTCAGCATGAATCACAGAGGACATCCCCATACACTACCCTCCTCAGGTGAGGTTTTGCCGCCAGGAGCCAATCATTCCCTCCTCCTTGCAGATACACGCAAACACACACACACAACTCCCCACACCCCCCGCCCCGACTTCTTAAAGGGAGGGATGGAAGAAGAAAACAATTAGAGGTAAGAGATAGAGAGCAGGAGTGCTGAAGGAAACCAAGAATAGCCTGGGTTCTTCCAGGTGTTAAGACAAAAAGGCCAGTAACACTGCAGGTGGAATTCTGATCCATTCCTGGGCTAATACAAGCTTTCAGGTAACTGGGCGCTTCTCAAGAAATTAAAATATGTTAATTAAAAGAAAACCATCTTGCCCTATCTGACATCACCTAGGAAGTGGCAGAGCTATCTAACCAGCCCCAAAGTAGGAACAGGAAGCACAGAACACAGATCTTCAACTCGTGAAACAATTAAGCCCAACCCCAGCCTCTGCGGCTGGCAACAGAGTCTTTTCCAGAAGGCGAAGGACGTGTCACAGCTGGCCCCACGCCGAGCGAATAAGCATTGTAGCTCCGTGCCTGCCTCATCTTCCCCAGGGAAACGACTGAGGGCTATGACTTCTCTTCCCCTGAGCGGAAGTGACTCTACCAACAGTTGTTGGATTACACTCCCAGAATTCCCGAGGAGATATTCGTCACAGCCACACCCCCTTGCGGCGGAAGTTCGCGGGTACACAGAGCTCTTAGACTACACTTCCCAGAACACTCACGAAGAACTGGCCTACGTCATTGCCTTCCTAGGGCGGAAGTTCAGCAACTACCTTTAAAAGTTTGGATTGTATTTCACACGATTGCAGAGTGGACCACAAACTTCTTAGCCCCATCCCCTTTTAACGATAATGCTCCCAAAATCACAAGGTTGTCATTTATACTTAATTATTTTCCCCAGCAAGTGTTTCCATGAATGTGAATCCCTTGAACCACAGTTGCCAGAATCCTCTTCAGCCTTTCCGTTTTTCTTTCAAATTGCTAGATTCAGTTTAAATCAAATAGAACTTCGTTCTATTTTCTCTTTTTTTTCATTACGACAAAACGAATACGAACGTCTAAAATAAATCCCGTTAATAGAAAAGAATGGAGCTTGAAAACTGAAAGGAAACTGAGTTATAGGTTATAAAGGGGAAGATACACGTTGAGTTAAAAATGCAGACATTGAAGCTGGGCATCAATGAACACATTATTTCAACACTACTTTGACTGGATTTTCTATTTTATTCTATATGTGTTGGATGCTTCTAGAATTCAGAGTGTTATCTGGTATTAGTTGTGCATTCCAAGATGCAAGAACCCACAAAAAAGTGATGCAAGCTTTATTAAGGTATAAAGCAGAAGCAGCAAAAACTTTTGGTTTTTCCTTGACTTTAACTGATGATTATGAAATGTGGGTCGTAAATGAAAGGATGTGCGGTAAATGAAAAAAGAGCTGCACTGATGTGGAGATATTATTACAATATGAAGAGATAAATATTATATAAAATTTTGAAATATATTTTTATTCAGATTCAAGCATCACATAACCTACTTCCATCCTAATCTTTATATCATAAATATAATAAAGAGTCTTAGGAATATGGAAAACAGTGAGACCATGATTTTTCATTAAGGTGATACGGTGAAGGTTGGACTCAAATCCAGAAAATACAACAAAAAATTACGGTTCATCTTTTGGGGGAGGAATACTTGATAGGTTAAGTTTATTTTGCCCTTGTTCGGAAGCACCACTTTTGTTCAGTGAAGACTACAGCACATCTTTGAATTTTATTGCTTCCTACATCAGACACTATACCTCAGTCATGCATACAAAATGTCCATTAGAAGAGTTTGAAAGGAAGAGGGATGGTTTTGAATCAGTTCTTCTCTCTCTTCCAATTATCAATTTTATCCTGTTAAGCACCCATCACTGATTACACAGAGCTTTTAGACTACACTTCTCAGAACCCTCATGAAGACCTGGCCAATGTCATTGTCTTCCTATTGTGGAAACATATAAAAAGATGCCCCACATAAGTCACCAGGGAAATGCAAATTAAATGATTAGTTTCTCATATTTCCTAATCAAAATCCCACCAATGAGTAAACAAATTGTGGTACATTATACAATGGGAGTACTAGTCCATTGTGAAAGGAAACAAACTAGCAGTCACGTGCAACAATATGGATGACTCTCAAAGGTATTGTTAAGTGGGAGAAGCCAGGTCAAAAAAGAGGTGTACACTTTATGACTCCATTGATACGGCATTCTGCAAAAGAACAAATTGTAGGGACAGAAATTAGAATTATGATCACCAAGGGAGTAGTTTGAGTGAACTGACTATATAGTGGCACTGGGGACCTGTTGGCTGGGCAAAGCTTTGTTTCTAGGCAGGACAATTAGCTTGTTAAAGATCAGTTTCTAAATGATAAAAACGTAACTGAGAAAGCATTGGGTGGAATAGTTGGCAAACGATAAGGATTCCTAGTAAGGATTTTAAGCCATTTTCTAACACATGTTGTCAGTATTTTCAGCCCAATTTACTGTATATTTTCTTTTTTCTTTTTTTATTTATTTTTTATTTATTTATTTTTTTAAGGGCAGTGTCACAGGCCCTCATATGTGGGACCCGAACCAGGGCCACTGGCGTCCCAAGCCAGCTCTTAACCACTGTGCCACCCGGCTGGCCCTACTGTATATTTTCTACACCTTTATGTATGGTGCCTTTTTTTTTTTTTTTTTTGAGGGCAGTGTCACTGGCCCTCGTATGTGGGACCCGAAACAGCGCCGCTGGCTTCCCAAGCCAGATGCTTAATCACCACGCCACTCGGCTGGCCCCTAAGCATTTTTAAAGTATTAACTCCATTTAATTCTCACAACCCCACTGGAAACTGATTCACAGAGATTAAGTAACTCAGCCAACACTATAGCGCTAGAAAGCGACAATGGTGATTGCCGAATCACGGAGAGGGCTGGGGTAGCACAGAACCCAGGCGGCCATCAGACCCGCGATGCATGACACTTGCCCTCCTCCAACCTGGGACGTGCGAACCGCCCCAAAAGCTAAGAGGCTCTGTCAAGAGGGAACGCAAACGCCTCTACCCCTTGTCCCCTGTCCGCTGTCACGTTTCCTCCTCTAAGCAGAGGTCGGGCCACCGCTGCTCCCTAACCTAGGCTGTGGAGGCCTGGAATTGCCGCTGCGACTTAAGTCTCACCTCCACCTGGGGAATGATGGCCAAAAACTCCCCTGGAGAGGAAGTTTCTCAGACTCACGTCCCAAAACCCCAAGCCACACAAGAGGGCCACATCCAGCATTCCTGAAGAGGAAGTGTTGTTGACTGCACAAACTTGTGGACTACATTTCCCAGCATCCCAAAGTGTATAGAATTATAGTCGCCTGCCTGGGATGAAAGTGCTTCCGACTACACTTCCGACCACAGCTCTGCGTGGTAGTGCGTCTGCCTTCCCATTACTCTTTTTTTTTTGGTTAATTAAATTCAACTTGAGTTATTTCTCCAGTGCATTTAGCGCTTGGCCTTTTTCTTTTTGTGATTTTTTTTTTCCTGAAGAAAAATCTAGCACTTGGGGATTTAAATAAAATATGGCTACTTAAGGGAAAAAGCAAAGTTTTTGAGGTCAAAACAAAACATATTATAGCAGAAAAGCGCTGTGTATAACAAGGTTCAAAAAAGGGACTTGGTCTGTGCTGCACTGAACATTGACCTTAAGGAATTTGGGCTCTCAGACTTAGTTTGATGCGATTGCCTCATTTTTTTTTTTTTTTTTTTTTAGCTGAGCCATCCTGCCACCTGTTGGCAGCTTAGCGGCAGCTCAGCTCGGGCTGGGCGTCAAACTGCTGTTGCTCAGAGCTCAGCTCGCACTCTTGAGTGAGCTCTTAACCAACTGAGCCACTCAGCCAGCCCTGTGATTGCCTGTTTATATGTGTGTGTCTTCATCTACCTCTGACGATGCTATCTGGCATGAATTATTTATTTCAAGATGCCAAGAATTCACAAGGAGCTCAGAACACAGATCAGGCCATAAAACAGACAGCAATGTAGTTTCTGACAAATGAAAGGAGCTGTACCAGCAAGGAATTGGAGAAAATATTGTAATAGGGAAATGGGCTCTTTATTTGGAAAAAACAAATTTTTTTTTAAAGATTTTATTGGAGAATTGGGGAAGGGGAACAACCAAGTTGTTTTCCTTCAATCTTAGTTATGGAGAGTGCAGCTAGCTCAATTTCAAGTCCAGTCCCTATCATGCCACCTGTTGGCAGCTCAGAGGCAGCTCAGCTGGGGCACAGCTCACTGGCCCATGTGGGAATTAAACTGTTGAACCTGTTGCTCAGAGCTTGCACTCTATTTTTTTTTAAAAGATTTTATTGGAGAATTGGGGGAGGGGAACAGCATTGGGGAATCAGGGAAGGAGAACAGACAAGTTGCTGTCCTTTTGTTCTTCAGTCTAGTTGTGAAGGACAATGCTTCACTGGCCCATGTTGGTATTGTGATCATTGCACTTTTCCAGAGTGAGGCAGATCAGTCGCCGACCATTATACTGCTGCTCACAGTGGCTCATGGCTGCTCATGCTGGCTGTCGACCACTCATGGTAGCTCACAGCAGCCCACTGCAGCAGGGACTGCAGCCTATGCCATCACTGGCGACTCACAGCAGCCCAGCTCCAGGTGGAGCTGTTGTTCACCATCTTAACTGTAGAGGACACAGCATCACTGGCCCATGTGGGATCCAAACCAGTGCCCTGCTGCTCAGAGCTCATGCTCCCAAGCCAATTCTTAACCAATGAGCCACTCAGCCAGCCCCCTTGAAATTTTTTTAGTTCAAACTCAGGCTTCCCTTGACTACTCTGGTGTTGCTCTTTGACATATTTGCTATGAATATTTCTTAACTACAAATCAGTTTAAACAAGGTGAGGTCATGATTATTCAGAAGGGATGATAGATAGAGTTGTTAAAAAAAAAAACAACAACAAAGCCAGCGGCCCCAGTTCGGTCCCACATATGAGAGCCAGTGACACTGCCCTCAAAAAAAACAAAAAAAAAACAAAACCTGGGTTTTTGTGTTTGGGCTCCAAAGGGATGCACTCCAGGAGTAAGGGCGAATGGGAAGTAGACCTGACCAGGCAGGTCCAAGTCAGCTCAGTCCCTGGTTCTGGTCTGCTTATAAACCAGGCAAAAGTAAATAAAATCCTCTATAGAAATTCAAAGCATCAAATTGCTCTTTTTTTTTTTTTTTTGAGGACAGTGTCACTGGCCCTCATATGTGGGACCCGAATCAGGGCCACTGGCTTCCTAGGCCAGCACTTAACCACCGCGCCATTCGGCCAGCCCTCAAATTGCTTTTTACATCTTAAACTTTTTTTTTTTGAGGGCTGTGTCACTGGCTCTCATATGTGGGACCCGAACTGGGGCCGCTGGCGTCCCAAGCCAGCGATTAACCTTAAACTTTTTATTTTGAAATAATTCTCTATTCACACAAAGCTGCCAAGATAGTAAAAAGGGGTCCCATGTACCCTTTGTTTCCCTCAATGGTTATGTTGTCCAACATATGCAGTACAACATCAAAACCAGGAAATGACATTGATGCAATGAATATCTGCGGTTCTGTTATATTATTACATATGTAGATTTGTGGAACCACCACCATCAACATACAGACCTATTGCATTACCATGAAGACCTCTCTACCTCTTTATAGTCCCCACTGTACCCCTTCTTTCCACCACCTTGCATGCCTGGCAATCACTAATCTGTTTTCCATCTCTGTAATTTGGTCATTTTGAGAATGTTATATAATTGGAATCATGCGGTACGTTGGCTTTTCTCACTCAGAATAGTAATCTCCAGATCTATCCAAGTTGTTGCTTGCATCAGTGGTTTTATTGCTGAGTGGTATTTCATGGTATGGATGTACCAGAATTTGTTAGACCATTTACCTACTGAGGAACATTTCAGTTGTTTCCAGTTTTTTGCTATTATGAATAAAGTGTCTATGACCATTTGTGTACAGGTTTTTCCTTGTGTGTCTGTGCATTTAAGTTTTCATTTCTTTGGGGCAAACATCCAGGAGTGAATTGTCTGGGCAGTATGGTAAATATATGTTTGTTTGTTTGTTTGTTTGTTTGTTTGTTTGTTTGTTTTGGAGGACAGTGTCACTGGCCCGCATATGTGGGACCCGAACCGGTGCCGCTGGCTTCCCAAGCCAGCACTTAACCACCATGCCACTCAGCTGGCCCAATATGTAATTTTTTTTTTAAAGATTTTATTGGGGAATTGGTGGAGGGGAACAGCGTTGGGGAATCGGGGAAGGGAAACAGACAAGTTGCCGTCCTCTTGTTCTTCAGTTTAGTTGCGGAGGATGTTGCTTCACTGTTGGTATCGTCATTGCGCTTTTCCCGGATGAGGCAGATCAGTCGCTGGCCTCTGGATGTCGCTCATCGCGGCTATTGGCAGCTCACGCTTGGCTGCCAGCCACTCACGCTGGCTGCGGGCCACTCACTGTAGCCTATGGCAGCCCACTGCAGCAGGGGCTGCAGCCCACACCATCACCGGGGCTTGCACAGCCCAGCTCCAGGTGGAGCTGTTGTTAGCTGTAGAGGGCAGTGTCACTGGCCCTCATGTGGGATCCGAACCGGGGCCGCTGGCATCCCAAAGCCAGCGCTTAACCAATGCGCCACTCGGCCGGCCCCAATATGTAATTTTTTTAAAGAACTGCCAAACTACTTCCCAGAGTGGCTGTACCATTTTCTATTCCCAACAAAAATGTATGAGAGTTCCAGTTTCTCTACATCCTTGCCAGCTTTTGACATTTTCACTGTATTTTTTTTTCTTTAAAATGGAATGTTCTGTTATGACAAAGGTCCTGTGGGAAGAAATGATATTTGTTACTAATGTGTAGGTGGGAGTGACACTGTGGGCTATAAGATGGATATAAGGAGAAGGGGTGCAGGTGGCATCCATTTGGGAAACAGATGAGTCACAGTCAGTAGTCAGGTACTTGGATGTGCACAGGGAATGGGTGTGCATGTGTGGGTACCAAGCCGATTGTGTGCAGGGCCCATGTCCAGAGGCCTTGGGAATGGGACCAACAGGTTAGGCTGCAAGACCAGCAAAGGACTGTGCATTCTAGGGTGTGGCTAGTGCAGCCCGGGAGCAGGTGTCCTCATACCCACACCATGTAGCTGCTACAAACAGCGGAAGACCACTTCCTCCTGCAATCTCCCTCCAGCACCTTCTGCCAAGAAAACTGAGTATCGTGTTTACTGTAAAGAAGGAATGCTCAACCGGATTTCTTTCTGTATCACAGAGTACGTACTGAAGGGTGAATTTGGAGCTGAAAGGCAGTAAACTGGTAACTGGCATATTGCCCCTGCACTTAACTCCTATAATCATTGGCACCCCCAAAGTTCCAGCTACCAGTCAGCACTTCAGTAAACATTGGGTTACATAGGAAGACATACAAGATAAGGTTTAGCAAGCCAAGGATTGGTCCAAAATATAGCATGATAGGCATGGAGACACAAGGAAGGCCATCCATCAGAGGAGAGCTGGCTCTCCTACTGGCCCTTTGCAATAATTTCCCATGCAAGGAAGGAGCTATACCATAGAAACCACCTAGTGAAAGGCCAAGCCCCTGGCCTTACATCTCCTTCAGCCTCTTTCTAAAGCAAAACCTCACAATCTCCCATCATTATTTGCTTTCTCCAAACAACCCACCCTCTCCACCGTGAGCTCACAGGCCACTGTGGAGAAACGTTGTGTATGACTTGATGAATGCCTAGTGACAAAACGGTTATCTCAAGCATCGAAGTACAGAGAAGGGAAAATAATTTTGGGAAAGCATTCCCAGCTTCTCTCACATATCCTCACCTGGGTTAAATACTTCAAACAACCCTTGAAACAACACTGAGAAGTGAAGTGTAGAGTGGTGGAGAGGGACAGTCCTCAATGCTATTCCACACTCTAAAATTCTTGTGTATCAGTCAGGGAACATATTGTAATGATCTTTTACAACTTGATTTTTCTTTCCAAATGATATGTGGAAATGTTTATAGGTCTAGATCATTTTTAATGATGCTATTTTATTCCATTATAATATCATAATTTATTCAGTCTCTTATTCATGGATCTTTACGTTGTTTACAATTTTTATTATTATAAATATTATTGGAACATGATCCCTTCTGAAACATCTTTTTCCCCCCACTAGTCCAATTAAGCTCTACAGATAAATTCTGAGAAGTGAGATTATTGGTTCAAAGACAATGCACATTATACACTTTGATACATACTCGTAGAAACAACATCTCCTCCAGAAATGTTGTACCTGTATTTTTTTCTCACCAACTTACATAAGAATGCTGATTTTCCCACTTCCTTACTGACACTGAGTTTTGTTAATCTTTCACTATTGCCCACCTGGACCAGTAAGAGAGTGACACTTCAGGGATGGTTTTTATCTGCAGCGGATGGTTATTTTGTATACAACCATAACTAATAGGAAATAACTGTAATATAAGACAAACTAGGAATAAAACATGATCCAAATGAAGAAACCTATAAATTAAATAAGGTACAAAAGAGATATTGTTACTGTAGATAAAGAAAGATATTGTGAAGATATCTCCTCCTACCAAATCCATCTACGTATAATTCCAAACTAAATCACAATTTTGTAAGGAACTTGACAAAATAAGCACCCTTTAAAAACCTACTATTAAATGAGACTGAAAAAGTCCTATACACACCATTTTAGTTGGCTGCCCTGCCACACAAAGCCTTTAGATTTAAAAGTTTTGAACTCTGAATCATAATGTTGCACTCTTAGGTGGACTCCAATGAGCGTGAAATATGATACTACCGTATTAAATCCCTCTGTACTAGTCAGGATAGCCTAGGCGATGCTAGTAACAAACAAGCCACCAAAATCTCAGTAGTGTAACACAATAATGTTTATTTCTTACAAAAAAAAGTCCAACACAGGTCAGATAGCCACTTTCCATCAAGCCAGTCTGGAACAAACAGCCTCCAAGGTCACCATGACAGGAAAGAGAAGCCTGCAGGACATCACAAGATGTTTGTAAGGGCACAGCCTGGAAGTAGCTTATATCACTTTTACTCACACTCCATAGGTTGGAACTCAGTCACATGAACCCACTCTTAACTGCAAGGGTTTCTGGGAAATGGAGTCTTTCTATGTGCCCAGGAAATGGAACCAATGTGATGGACACACAGAAATGTCTCTGCCACACTCTATTTTTTTTTTTTTTTTTTAGCTGAGCCATCCTGCCACCTGTGCCACCTGTTGGCAGCTCAGCTCGGGCTAGGCATCGAACTGCTGTTGCTCAGAGCTCAGCTCGCACTCTTGAGCGAGCTCTTAACCAACTGAGCCACTTGGCCGGCCTTGTGCCACATTCTTTTTTTTAAAGATTTTATTGGGGAATTGTGGGGGAGGGGAACAGCGTTGGGGAACCGGGGAAGGGGAACAGACAAGTTGCTGTCCTTTCATTCTTCAGTCTAGTTGTGGAGGACATTGCTTCACTGGCCCATGTTGGTATCATCATTGTGCTCTTCTCGGGGAAGGCAGATCAGTCGCCAGCCACTGGACAGCCACTCACAGTGGCTCTTGGCAGCTCACGCCGGCTGCTGGCTGCTCACGCTGGCTGCTGGCCATTCACTGTAGCCTATGGCAGCCCACAGCAGCAGAGGCTGCAGCCCACACCATCGCCGGCGACTCACAGCAGCCCAGCCTCAGGTGGAGCTGTTGTTCACGGTCTTAGCTGTAGAGGGCAGTGTCACTGGCCCTCATATGTGGGATCCAAACCGGGGCCACCTGTGTCCCAAGTCAGCTCTTAACCAACTCACCGCTCGGCCAGCCCCCTTGGGTCACACTCTTAAAATATCATTTCTATAGAGCTTCTCTCTTTGCAGAGAACCTAATGGATTTGAAAACCTGTTTATAAATGAAAATTCTTACCATACTAATAATACAGGTTTCATTTCTGAGCACAATTTTTAATGTTCTTTACAGAGAATATCTTTCTAGTGGGAACACTCTAAAAAAAATTTGGCTGGACTGAAGACCTTACTGTATTCATTCCAATTAGAATTTCCTTCCTGGGCACATCTGTCAATGGAAATTTGACCTCTATCGCTATGGCCACAAACCATTTGTCAAGAATCACTTACTTTGCCACTGCAGCATACAACAGATGATGGGAGCTCGACAGTCCTTGAGATCCACAGCAGTTTTCTGGAACATTCTTAAGGACCACCGGCTTCAGTGCTCCAGGCTGACATCACAGGTCCTTTGCTCCCCCAGCCCTCCAATGGCTGTGGAGGCCTCTATCATCTGGAATACACAGATTGGCTTCTGTTTTCTTGGTTGAACCCTGACTTAGTACGTTTATAATGCTTCCGTCCTCTTGTGCAGTCTTTAAGGAAGAAAGTCTGAGCTATAACTAAAACCCTTGCCGTTCTCATGACATGGATGTTGCATCTCGTCTATATGCACTCTCTGATGAGAAAGAAGATACGAGTTACGACTGAAGCCCTTGCCGCATTCTTTGCACTTATAGGGCCTCTCTCCTGTGTGGACTCTGAGATGCACATGAAGATCTGAATTCCGACTGAAGCGCTTCCCACACTCCCCACATTTATATGGTTTCTCTCTGGTGTGATCTCTTTGATGTAAGTGAAAATATGAGCTGTAACTGAAACCCTTACCGCACACTTCGCATCTATAAGGTTTTTCTCCTGTGTGAACTCTCTGATGGGTGTGAAGGACAGAACTGTATGCAAACGCCTTTCTGCACACCTTGCATGTGTAGGGTTTCTCTCCGCTGTGAACTCGCTCGTGAATGTGCAGGTGTGTGCTTTGGCTGAAGCCCTTTCCACACTTGCCACACCTGTAAGGCTTCTCCCCAGTGTGCAGCCTCCGGTGGACTTGGAGGACAGAGCTTGAACTGAAGCCCTTCCCACACTCCCCGCATTTGTAGGGCTTCTCCCCAGTGTGGACTCTCTGATGGACAAGCAGATTGGAGCTCTGATCAAAGCCCTTCCCACACTCTTCACATTTATAGGGCTTTTCCCCTGTGTGTATTCCCTGGTGAATACAAAGAAGGGACCTGAACCCAAACCCCTTCCCACACACATCACATTTGTAGGGCATCTCCCCCGTGTGGACACGATGATGGTTGTGAAGAGAAGAGTTGCGCCTGAAGCCCTTGCCACATTCGAGACATTTGTAGGGTTTCTCTCCTGAGGGGCCTTTCTGGCATCTGGGAGGGTCTGGGCTCTGTTTGCAGCTCTGAGCCCACTCTTCACATTCATAAGTTCTCTTAGCTGAGTGGGTTTCATAATGAACAATAAGATCTGAGCTCTGACCAAAGTTCTTTCCACACTGGTCACTGTGACAAGATTCTTCTGTGATGTGAGCGCTGTGATAAGCACGAGAATCTATGTCATCTGTGACGTCCATCCCATAGTTAGTACATTTGAAAGGTTGGGGAACTGCCTGGGCCATGTTATGTTGCTTGACTGTTGATTTCATAACCAAGCTTGCCACACAGTCGGTGTGTCTATCAGGTTCCTCTCCTTTACATTCATGGGGACCATCCCACCTCCGTGAGGTCTGATTGAAGCTGTCATCACACCAAGCACATCCATACAACTTCTCTTCTGTGTGAATTCTCTTACATCTTCCCCGAGAATTCTGGGATGCAGTCATTACGTTGGTTTTCCTCCAAGATTCTGGGGTAAGGATCTGCATCAGGCCTTTCCAAGCTAAGTCAGCTGGATTTGCTACATTGATGGCATCTATTACATAGTTTTCATTTTCAGAAATCTGAAGAGACACTCCTGCCCACTCTTCATAGAGGGAAACATCTTCTAAATATTGGAAACAGCCTCCCTGAAGATTCATGGCACAATCGTGACTCACAGTTAATTCACTGATCTTTTGTTTCCAAATCTGCCAACAGTACAGCACTTCTTGTGAAAGGCAACTCAACCCTTTTTCCTGAAGGCTTGAAATAATGTTTTTGATCCCTTCCCCTATGAGGAGAAAGAGAATTTGGCTAAGGGAACAAGTAAATCATCTATCCAATTTTGAGAAAATGAAGTAGGATGGGGCGGGAACTTGTTACTGCCTTCCATTCATCTGTGAAACAAACAGGATCACAGAAATTCTAATCTGTGAGGTGCCGATTAAAAATCAGGTATTGCAACAAAATCAAAAAGAATCTTGGGAAAAATTTATAAAGGAGGAAATTCACCTCCCTGCTAAAAGAATAGTCAATAAAAGCCTTTAATTATTTTGCTACAAAATATATGGGGAAGCCTTCCTTATGTTTCATTACACATACTGGGGGAGCCAAAAATATGTATACACATTTTAAAAGATGTTATCTATGCTCAAGCAGTAGTTCATCATAATCAGAAATGTCTGGACGCTGATGGTAACCACTTTGAGCACCTTTTATAATTGCAGAAGTCAAATATGACTTGTATTCATCTTTTGTTATCAGTATATATTTATACTATTATCAGTATATATAATAGTATAAAACTATTACAATTAATAGTTTTCTCTTTAATTAAAGTTTATTGGGGTGATAATTGTTAGTAAAGTTACATAGGTTTCAGATGTACAATTTTGTAATACATCATCTATATATCACATTGTGTGTTCACCACCCAGAGTCAGTTCTCCTTCCATCACCATATATTTGATCCCTTTTACAATTAATACAGTTTTTCCTTTCTTAAAATGTGTATACATTTTTTTGGCACCCTCTGTATATATCACATAATAATGGAATACTGGACATGATGAGAGACACAAAAGATCACAAGGACCTTCCATATACTGTAGAAGGTAGCAGAAACAAGCAGTAAGTCCTGTTTCCTGAAAATGCCCCTTCCTTCACATCACTGTTATATGGGGAAGGACTAACATGTATGTTTGTGTGCAACCTGCACAACTGTATGAAGTGGGCCTAAAGCAGCAAGGGAGGTTGAAATGGGGGTACTATTGTGCAGTATGGTCCTGGGATTGATGGGAGAGGTACATGTACCCTTGAGACAAGCTTAAAGAGACATCCTTATCTCCACCCAAATCCTATAATCCATTTTCTTAACTTCTTTTAGGTTATTGCAAAATCTCAAATGGCCATGACTGTGAGAATGGGGAATGTGGTACTGGTAGTGGCCTGGCACCCAGAGAAGCAAGATTGTACCAAAATCTCATAACAAAGAGGGGACTAAGGAAGAAGATACCTTTAGCCCCCTGAAATGGGCTTCAAAATGGTATGAATACCATGGTCAAGACCAACTGGATACTGCTTATGGTTCAAGGTTGTTTCTGAGTTATTTTACTGAGAGTGACTTTAATTCGTAAGGTAGTTCATAAGACTTTGAACTACCCAGAACAGGCTTAAAGCAGTGGTTTTACGATTGCTTTGACTGTACCCATAGCAAGAAAAGCATTTACCCTGCGACCCAGTATGTATGAATAGACATAGATTGTGAATGAAAACAGTTTTATCAGCTGATATTTACCTTACTAGGTGCAATGTACTCTGATACATTCTTCTGTGTTCTAGTCCCTTGATCTATTCTGCTTTTTAAAAACTGCTGGCTATGACACTGTAACTTGATTCCAGGACCCATCAATGGGGTTGCATCCTGCAGATTTAGGCCAAGGGGTGCTGTCTATAAGGTATAGACAAAGCAGTACTTAGTTTCACTTGGTTATGAAAGACACAGGGTCTAGAGCCAGACTGGGCGGGTTCAAATCCTGGTTCTTAAAACCTGTGTGATCATGGACAGGTTACTTATCCACTCTGTATCTCAGTTGTCTCTTTTGTAAAAGGAGGGACCATAATAGCAACTATCTCACAAACTAAACTGAGGTAATGCATATGGACCTCTGAGAAATTGAAATTAGGTTAGATGGTTATCAGCAAGTGGACAAATAAGCTGACACTTACATTTCACTTACTACGTAGGAGATCGTGATTTGGTTCCTTTAACACTAATTTGTCTAAAATATTGGTGTTTCTCCAGAAGAAACCAAGGGACGCGGGCTCTTGGTAATGTGTGAACTTTATCAATCTCACTCCGAGAAATATGAGGAGAAAATGAGAGCTAAACATGTGAGGAGGTCAGGGTAGGCTCTCTAACTACATCGCATGCCCACAGGCCAGGGTGTGCAGGATAGAGAAGAGCTCTCTATCCCAGGCCACCCCTGTTCACATTTATCTTTTAAAACTCATTAACTGAAGTGTTCTCATCTGCATATGCATCTCATAGGAGTTTTCTCTCCAGTGCTCAAAGTTTCCCTTTGTGCTCCAACTGGAATATTCTATCTGGTTTGAAGCTGATTATTTGAGGAAATAGGATCAGTGGGTTGATGCTTAGTCATGTGAGGTCGCTGTCCTCACCCACTGAGACCAGGTTCCTGAAGTTCTCCAGCATCACATCTCGGTACAGGCTGATCTGGGCCTTGTCCAGTAGCGCCAGCTCTTCCTCAGTGAAGACCACAGCCACGTCCTTGAAGGTCACGGTTTCCTAAAACATCAAGCACATGCCACATCAATGCGTCCACACAAATGACCACTGGAAGAAGAGCTAAGCTGGAAGCTGTGCCGGACAGGAGGTTACTGTCTTTCTACTCCAAACCCTCACTTTTACTTTTTAATTTTTATTATTATTTTTAGCTGAGTCATCCTGCCACCTGTTGGCAGCTCAGCCGCAGTTCAGCTTGGGCGCAACTCAATGGCCCATGTGGGAATCAAACCAGTGACCCTGTTGCTCAGAGCTCACATTCTTGAGCGAGCTCTTAACCAGCTGAGCCACTCGGCCGGCCATCCAAACCATGTTGTAATGCTGGAGCTGGAACGCTGCAAATCACACATCTAAATCGGACAACCAGGGGCTGGCGGAGTGGCACGGTGGCTTCCCAAGCCAGCGGCCCCGGTTCGGTGCCACATATGAGGGTCACTGACACTGCCCTCAATAAATAAATAAATAAATAAATAAATAAATAAATAAATAAATAAGACAACTGGCTCTATGGTAGGTTCAGACACTGGGAGTCGCTAAAGGGATTCTGGGAAGGAAACAGAGGTGGAGCTAGTGAGCCAGGAAATGCAAATACCCTCCAGCCCACGTGATACAAGACATTGCAGGGACTGCGGTTAGGAATGGAGGTTCATCCAGCCTATTCTCTTTCTCCTTTCATAAAGTCTGGGAAAACAAAACACCCATTTTGCCTCCACCCTTGTGGCTGGGTGGATCTCTTGCAGAGAACAAGGACAGTCCAAAATTATTAACAAACCAGATGTAGACACCAATAGACATGAATACAAAATTTCAAAATATTTTCCTTAGCATATGACGCCATCTATGAAGTACTCTTGTAATAGCTTGAACCTGAACCCAATCAAACATCTAGTGCTTCCACTTATAGGAAACACAATAATACCTTGGTTTGCGAGCATAATTCGTTTCGGAAACAAACTACTCGTTTTACAAGACATCGCTCGTTTATCATGTTAAAATGCATTAGAAATGTTTGCTCGTCTTGCGGAACACTCGCAAACCAAGTTACTCACAATCAAAGGTTTTACTGTACTGTGAAAGGAGGAAAACATTGAATGACACCAAACAGAAGCTTTTTTTTTTTTTTGAGGTAATCATGGAAATTTGATTATTGTCTGGGTATTAGATGATACCAAAGAATTATTGATAATCTCATTAGTCCATCTTTTTTTTTTCTTAGAAATACATATTGGACTATATAAGAGTGGGTGGTAAATTAGGTTGGTATCATGAGATAGTCTCTCATGCTCCCCAAGAACCAGAGTGAATTTCCTTACCCTTTGACTTTGGATTTGGCCACATAACTGGTCCCAGTTCGCAATTCAGGCCTTAAGAGATCTTGCATGTTGCCACTTGCTCTCTTGCCCCTCTGCCCTCACCATAAGAACACACCCCAGCTAACCAATACAAAAACTGTTACCACAGGCATTGGCTTTGGGGCCAGACTATAATAGTTTCCTTCACCACTAGTTATAGTTGAGGAAACCATTACAGGAGGCTGTGGAAATGGTAACCTGGGTGATGTAGCAGTGAACCATTTTGTAAAACTGGAAACTTAGAAGATGGAAAATGTACCTAACAAATATGTGGACTTGGGCAAGGTGGTTTCCAGGCAGAAGGGTGAAAGCATGAGTTCGTCTAGCTGCATATAGTAAAATACTATAATAAAGTGGTACACTCAGAAAAGAACAGTACAGTATAAAATAACATGCTACCCACATTATTCTTTTTTTTTCTTTTTTTTTTAGAGGGCAGTATCACTAGCCCTCATATGTGGGATCCGAACCGGGGTCGCTGGCATCCCAAGCCAGCTCTTAACCACCATGTCACTTGGCCGGCCCCCCACATTATACTTAAAAATTCTTTCAAAATGCTTTTGGAAAGAAGAAAAATGAAAAAGAGATAGATGAAGCAAATGTGGCAAAATGCTAATTGTTGAAACTGCACGACAGGTATTATGCATGGAGACACATAGTACTATTTTCTCTTTTCATAATTGAAAACTTTGTCATGATTTAAAAAATCCTTGCTACCCCCCAAAAATGGTCTTTCTGATGTATCAACTTGGCTAGGTTACAGTCCCCAGTTATCCAATCAAACACTCATCTAGGTGTTGCTGTGAAGACATTTGATAGAAGTGATTCAAGTCCATCATCAGTTGACTCTAAGGGACGTTACTCTAGCTAGTCCGGGTGGGCCTGTTTTGATCAGTTGAAAGGCCTTAAGAACAAAACTAAGGCTTCACTGAGAAAAAAATTAAGTCCACTGATAGGGTCCAGGGGAGCCTGCCCACCCTTCCTGATGGGCTGTGCTATGGACTTCCAACTTCCCTAGCCCACATAATCACATGAGTCAATTGCCTTATAATAATAAACTTTGTACTATATATCTCCTACTGGTTCTGCTTTGCTGGTTCCACCCTGACTGGTACATACCCATTCAAATCTTGCAACTTATGTGGACTAGACCATTGCTACTCAGAGTGTGGTCACGTGTGTACTGTGGCAATACCAAATTGCTCTCTGAACTCTTACTCTTGATTTCTATACTTATCTCTCGTGGACCAGTGACAAGCAGTTCACTTGTGGCAACGGTATACAAACCATACTTGGAGTAACACCGAGCTAGACATCTTGACATCTCTGAGTCTGTTTCTTCACTTCTACAGAGGTAGTGATGCCACCTACCTCCCACAGCTGTTATAAGCAAGGTCAAGCACCTAACACATAGTCGTCACTCAAAAATTGCCGACCTCCTTTCAGAAAATAGAGATACTCAGAATGGATATGGCATTTAAGAAACAGGAAGGAAACATTAACTCACCTGGAATTTAATCATACTGCCTTCCTCCTGGGGAGGGCAGGATCCTGACAAAGCCAAACTGCAAAGAAGAAAGAATCCATGAGACAAAGGATTTAACAAGCTATGAATGAATACTGGTTCCTTCCTATCTGTACAATTTTTCTCACACATTCTTCTCTCCCAGAATATCCTTTCCTCTCTTCCCACTCTTTTTTATTTTTTTATTTTTAAGATTTTATTGGGGAATTGGGGGAGGGGAACAGCGTTGCGGAACCGGGGAAGGGGAACAGACTAGTTGCTGTCCTTTTGTTCTTCAGTCTAGTTGTGGAGGACTTTGCTTCACTGGCCCATGTTGTTATCATCAATGCACTCTTCTTGGGTGAGGCAGATCGGTCGCTGGCCTCTGGACGGCCACTCACAGAGGTTCTTGGCAGCTCACACCAGTTGCTGGCCACTCACGCTGGCTGCTGGCCACGCACTGTAGCCTATGGCAGCCCAGTGCAGCAAGGGCTGCAGCTATGCCGTCCCGGGGAATCACAGTAGCTCAGCTCCAGGTGGAGCTGTTGTTCACGGTCTTAGCTGTAGAGGGCAGTGTCACTGGCCATCATATGTGGGATCCGAACCGGGGCCGCTGGCGTCCCAAGCCAGCTGTTAACCAACGCACCACTCGGCCGGCTCCCTCTCTTCTCACTCTTAGCAGACTGAACTCCCACCTCCTCAAGCCTCCCCGTGGATCCCCACCCAGACCCTGATGTTACTCTTTCTCTCCTCAAGCTTTTGGGTCAAAACTGCCACATTCCTTTCCTTTTCTCAGACTTGTGAATGTACTGACATCACCTACATCCTAATTACTCTGGAAAAGAGATTCCAGAATTGCTGATTTGGAGAGCGATCTCAGAATGACACGGGGTTTGTCCTGCTTCAACTTTCACCCTCCAAGACATATTCTTGTTTGGCTAGGACCTGTGGCCTGAAGAATTTTCAGTTAGCTAAGATCTGAACTCTTGGCTTCTATAACAGTCTCTTTCCAACACTCATTCTATCCCCTGGAGCCCCATTACTTTTGCAAATATTGACGATATTCCTATGCCACATACGGTGCATTCTGTGCTCTGGAAATGCTCATGGTATACTGAGCTAGGAACTCTCTAGAAATGCAGGTAGATAGAAGCAGGTAGACAGAAACGTGGTAAACTTGCTCTGTCCTCCTGTGTCAGTGGATTCCCTTGTCCTCTAACTTCAGGTTGAGTTTAGTCAATGGGGAAAGCCAGCAGGATATCCAGAGAAGGGACAAAAGTGAAGTCCCTGTATTTATTCCCCCAGCTCTTTCCCTGGATGATCCATTGGACTGGCTACGTTCTGTGTCCCTTGCCCAAAAGTCACAGCACCTGTCAGTGGTCATCTCATTATAGCTCTTTTTCCAGCTTCCGGTAACTGCTCCCTTCTGTAGCCCTTCGGTCCTAGGGGAAGTAAGTCACCCTGCTATTACTAGCTCTGGAACATGGCAATACCCCTCTGTTGATGCCCAACCCCTACCTACACCTTTGTAAATTGCCTCTTTATTAAGGTCTTTTCAAGTTGTGCAATTTGACAGTGCTGTTTATTTCCTGTTGGGATTCTGTCTGACAAGGCTTATAAACACAGTGGCTTCTGGCCTTTGAGGAGATGCTTACTGTATAAAACTGATGCTTTAGGCACTATGGAAGCCCAAAGATTAAAAGATAAAAACCAAAAACCATGTCTCTGTTCTCTTGGATAGTGCTTCAAACTATCTGTGGTGAAGGATCAGTTTCATATTATTTTCATTGTTATTTTTCAGTCTGTTACAGGCTGATGTTTTGGTAAAAATACAATAATAAAGGAATTTCTAGAAAAAGGAAAAAAGAAGGCATACAAATTATGAGCCCAATTTTTATCATTAGAGCAATCAATCATACAATAGCTAAAATGGCTACATATGTTTTTATTTTTATTTATGTATTTATTTTTATTTTTTTTAAAGATTTTATTGGGGAACTGGGGGAGGGAACAGTGTTGGGGAATCGGGAAAAAGGAACAGACAAGTTGCTGTTCTTTGGTTCTTCAGTCTAGTTGTGGAGGATGTCACTTCACTGGCCCATGTTGGTATTATTGTTGTGCTCTTCGCGGATGAGGCAGATCAGTCGCTGGCCATTGGATGGCCGCTCATCGCGGCTCACGGAAGCTCAAGCCAGTTGTTGCCCGCTCACACTGGCTGCCGGCCACTCACAGTAGCTTACGGCAGCCCACTACAGGCCCACTGCAGCCTACACAGTCGCTGGGGACTCACGGCAGCCCAGCTCCAGGCCGAGCTGTTGTTCACCATCTTAGCTGTAGAAGGCGCAGCATCACTGGTCCATGTGAGTTCTGAACTAGCAGCCCTGCTGCTCAGAGCTCCTGCTCCCAAGCTAACTCTTAACCATCAAGCCATTCGGCTGGTCTGCTACACACGTTTTTAAACATTTACACTCAAGTTCTGAAATTATCTGATCACAGCCTAATAACATTTAGTTCTCCACTGTCACCAGTCCACCAGCCACCCTTTGAGTGCCTCATGGCTCACAGGGTTATAGATTAAGATTAATAGGATATGAAATGTCTTTTTGAAAAATCCTTAGATTCTTTCCCCTCCTTTCATGCCTTTAAGAGAAAGCATGAATCACCGGTATCCTGGGCTCCAACAAAGATTTACAAGTTCTTAGTACAGTGCTAACCACATAGTTTCACAATAGTTAAAACCTACTGGAAACATTCCTCGCTAATCCTGTAAAAAAACTATAAATCCTAAAGAAATAACTGAGCCTTAGTCTTTCATCTGCTGAACCTGGTAGAAAGCCTGCCATTTATCAAGCACTCAATGTTTCTTGACATTAAGAAAGGTAGAAACAGAATCAGCTCTGATACGAGACTCACATGCAAAGATGCGGACACACGAAGCTCTTTTCTCTTTTTTTTTTTTTTTTTTTTTTTAGCTGAGCCATCCTGCCACCTGTTGGCAGCTCAACGGCAACTCAGCTCGGGCTGGCATCGAACCGCCGTTGCTCAGAGGAAGCTCTTTTCTTAAAGAATCTGTTTTCTCCCAAGAGCCAACAGCGGGACAGGTTGAGTTACATGCAACATGTACACACAGGCACCCACACATATGGGGAGGGGGTAGATTGGTTTCCTAGATTTCAGGTCCTCCTTGCCTTTATCATGTCAGGGCACTGGCAGGAACCAGATGGCACATTCAAATTCGAGGGGAGTTCAATAAACAGACTATTTACAACAGGTTAGGCTGGATGTGAGGAAACCATAAGGAAGTTACAGGGAGGTCCTACACATGGGCTGAAGGCGTGAGGAAAGGGAATAATGACTGTTGTCTGGAACAGAGAGGGCTGTGTGGAGAGGGCCACCTGATAGGAATCGGAACTTTTTGTTGAGGAATGCAGCCAACCTGTGACACATATGCAGACAGACAATGGGAGGACCAGATATTCCAATTCACTCTTCTTCCTCTCTCCAAACTTTCCTGCTGTGACTTTCAGTTGGCCAAACACAACCAGGCCAGAGGCCAATGGAGGCCTTCCAGGGCAGATAGCAGGATGGAAAGATGCTGAGCAGATCTGGGGATGGGGAACCAAAGAAATGTGGCATGTGATCCCTCAAAACCCTTGTGTCTTCCTCACCTGCCAAAGTCCACACAGCCCTCACCCACAAATGCCTCTCTCATTCGCTCAATCTGATCGTCACTCTAATCTGAGTCACTGAAGCCAGAAGGAAACCAGGTGCCCATATCAACCTCTTGAGGTGACAAGGACCTAGAGAGAAAGCTGCAGCTGAATTTGGAACTGTATAGTTGCAGAAATATAATCCCCAAGTCCTCCCCAAAACCTTCCTTCCAGATTCTTGGTTCTTTTCCCCAGAAGGTGAAAAGGTTGCAGAACTGAGGAGAGAGACTGACCTGAATTCTCCCAGATGTACCTACTGTGTTTTGCCAAAAATAAGACTGGGTCTTATATTGATTTTTGCTCCAACAATCTACATTTAATCATTTATTCATGTACAAAAATCTACATTTATTCAAATAGTCATGTCTGGCTGATGATCTTATCTGGGGCTTATGTTTGGGGTAGGGCTTATATTACAAGCATCCGGAAAAATCATGCTAAGTCTTATTTTAGGGAAAACACAGTAGCTACCATGTGTAATCTGGGAACAGGATAGAGACCATTTCTTCTGTGTGAATGTCATTTGATCGTGTGAAAGTTGTAAGTCTGCGATCCATGACTATCTAAGCCAAAGGACTCTACGAGATAGCTGCAGCCCTAAGGGCCTGTGGCAGAACCACAGACAGGGCTGTCCCTGGTCCACATGATGCCTTTGTGCAAATTAGAAAAATACATCCCTTCCTCGAGACACTTTTCTTCCACCTGTTGGAAAGTTATAATATACTGATTTTGTTAGAACAAGGCACTTTTAATGCTACCTGCCAAAAAATTGTGTGTATCTTGTAATGCACATGGCACACTTTAGATGTGGTCCCCTTGTGCAGTACCCAACCTGCACAACTGTGCACTGCAGCCCTGCCCTCAGAAAGCCAGTTCAAAATCTAAGATTACTGAGACATGGCTGTGTGCACATGACAAAGCCTAATACTCACCAGTCCAACTATGGGAGGGCCTTTCTAATTACTTTCCCATATATCCCACTCATGGGGGGCCATTCTTCTGTAATCAGACCACTGGGTCTTGTACCAACATCCATCGTAACACTTTTCACATTGTACTGCAATTTTTCAGGTGTTGGCTACTCTGTACTGGGTGGTATGCTAACTGTTCCAGATATAAAAGTCAGATTCTGTTCTTTTTTTTTTTTAAAGATTTTATTGGGGAATTGGGGGAGGGGAACAGCGTTGGGGAATCGGGGAAGGGGAACCGACAAGCCGCTGTCTCCCCGTTCCTCAGTCCAGTTGCGGAGGACGTCACCCCACTGGCCTATGTGGCGTCGTCATTGCGCTCTTCCCGGATGAGGCAGATCGGTCCCTGGCCTCCGGGTGTCACTCACAGCAGCTATTGGCAGCTCACTGCAGCCCACGGCAGCCCACCACAGCAGGGGCTACAGCCCACACCATCGCCGGGGCTCACACAGCCCAGCTTCACGTGGAGCTGCCATTAGCTGTAGAGGGCAGTGTCCCTGGCCCTCACATGCGGGATCCGAACCGGGGCCGCCAGCATCCCAAAACCAGCTCCCAACCAATGTGCCACATGGCCGGCCCCCAGATTCTGTTCTTAATCTAGGCAATAGGGTAGACAAACTAGGGGATAGGGAGTTGAGCAAATTAATTCACTGGAACACAGGAAGTGCTGCAACGGACATTCCACAAAACCATACAAAAACACAGGGAACAAGAACCAACATGTGGGAAGCCGACAGCCCCCCAGTGTCTGACAAGGCCACATTGCCCTGCTCAGCACTGGATATTAGGGGTGCTGCCTTATGGTTGGTCATGTAATATCTCCTGCCTCTAAGAACCCATGTGCCTTTCCTCCTATAGGAGACAATATACTCACTGCATTTATGGCAAGTTCCTGTATACCCCAATGAGCTAACTACGCAGCCAAAGACGGGTAAGATCTCCTAAACGAGGGGAGACAACCTAAGCCAGGCGGTAGTTCCGTGGGGAACCCCTAAATTGAGATATTGGGGACTCAAGCCCCTTTGGAAACTGAGGCATAAGCCTTTGGCTACATAGGCCTAAAAAAGCCAGTCTGTGAGAAACAGACAGCCTCTGTGAGAAACTGGTGCTATCATTCGTCCTTGCCTGTGCAGCTGTGAAAGGTTTCCTTGGAGACCAGGAGACCAAGGTCTCTCGGCCATGAAAGTTCTGATAAGAGGCAACTTACTGACCATAAGTTATTTTAATTAACAGCCTTGTTTTAACTCTTTGTTCTGTACATTGCTAGCAACAGATACTGAAGCTTTGACTGAGAAACAGATGTTACCCTCTATTACAAAAACATGCAGCTCTTTGTAAAATAGGAAAAGTTTGAAACTCCTTTTGCTACTAAGTATTATAATCACATAGAAATAGTTTCTTGCCTAAACTCTTGGCAATAGTTCAAGTATATGCCCTGTAAGGTAGCCATGGTAACCACTTTTTAGATGATAAGTAAAATCCTTGAACAGGTCACAGTGTAGCTAAAAAGATACAATTACAAAAAAGTAAAAGTTCTCAGTAACGGAAAACATCATGGTCATGTGAAACATAACTTGTAATTAAGATAATAGTCAAAAGCCCCTATAAAAGGAGCTAGGCTTTAACAATAAGGTGTGACACTTCTGAGAACCTCTTTCCGGTGTCTCCACTTTCTTTTTTTCTGCCTTTACTGTAATAAAGATTTTCTGTCTTTCGTATCGCCGACTCCGTGTCCACCTTCTTGAGCCCTGGTCAGCGGGGGCTGGCCCCCCGCGCCAACACACCCCAAGAGGGGTTCAGGCATTAAGGGAAGGCTCTAGAGAGAAGATGACAATTGAGCTATAGCTGATGCCTGAAGAAATAGTAGGCATTTGCCAAACGGAGAAGAGAGGATAAGTTAACATGCAACAATGGCAGCATGGACAAAAGAACAGATGTGGGAAAAATACTGTGGGCCAATCAAAGGAGAGGAAGCACTTGGGTATGGACCAGAACACAGAGAATCACAGGGTACAGGGGCTTAGATGACACTGGAAACATTACAGGGGGCCAAAAACTGAAGAATCTTGGATGTCATGCTAAAGAGCTTCAACATTGAGTTGCTATTGTTATTTTCAGGTCTTGACCCAGATGTTAAGGTTCCTCCAGGAAGCCTTCCTTGATAACGCCTATTACATTAAGTACTGTTTTAATCCATTCAGCAGGCTGTGACAAAATACTACAGCTGAAGTCCAAGATCAGGGTACCACCATGGTTGGGTGAGGGCCTTCTTCCAAGTCACAGACTTCTCATTGTATCCTCACATGGTGGAAGGAGCAAGGGAACTCTCTTGGGTCTCTTTTATAAGGGCATTAATCTCATTCATGAGGTCTCTGCTTCATGACCTAATCGCCTTCCAAAGTCTTACCTCCTAATATCATCACATCAGGCATTAAGATATCAGTATATGAATTGTGTCAGGACACAAACTTGCAGACATAGCAGGTACCCACTGTGGCTGGCACTTCTATAGCACTATACTGTGGCTGCTTAATTATCTTCCATCTTTGGCTATAAGCTCAGAGAGGGGTCTTTGGCTGTCACTCTCATTAGATGTGAGCAACAAAGGATTTTAAACAGAGGAGTGACATGATCTAATTTAGGTCTTAACAGGATTACTCTGGCTATTCTGGCTGCCGGTTGAGAATGGATGAACAGTAGCAAGAAGGGAAGCAGAGACACCAGTCAGGAGGTTATCCCAATAATCCCAGCAAGGGATGATGGTACCTTCGATCAGAGTGGAAGAGGTGGGCAGTAGTGAGAAGTGGTGGGTTCTGCATCTATATGGAAGACAGTCAACAGGATCCACTGATCATTTGCATGTGGGGTGGGAAAGAAAGAGAGGAGTGGAGGCTTTGGGCTCAGTGACTGGAGGGATAGTGTTGCCATTTATGGAAGTGGGGAAGACGATAGGAGGGGCAAGCTTTGTAAAGGAGGATCAGGGGTTCCGTTTCAGGCATATTACGCTTGAGATGTTAAAAACAGAAGAAGGGATTATCCCATTCACAAGACAAAAGCTATAAAATACCTATGAAATAGTTTCATTAAGGAAGACAACTACAGAATTTTATTGAAAGGCCAGAAGCTCTGATTGTTCCTCTAAGCTCCCAGTGGTTCCCAGGGCCTAGGGACCTAGTCGGAGGGGGAATTCCAAGGTTTGGCTTCCACATACTATGGGCAATTAAAAGTGGAATCCAATCTCTCTATGCCTCAGGCACCTCCTAGTTTCAGCAGTTACAAATGTATACTGGAAAACTGTATACTGGAAAACTGCTTTAAAAATACTTCATTGTGAAAATTTGAAAGAGAAATTCAAATTTCTCTTTTTGACTCCCCATCCTCCAAATTTGTAGCTTAAACAATTATCGACACGTGATCACTCTTGTTTCAACCACACCTTTACTCATTTCCATGTCCTCACATATTATTTTGAAGCAAATCCTTCACATATTGTTTCATCCATAAATACTTCATTACGCAGCTCTAAAAGATACAAAATCATTTTAAATCGCTAATATTACACCTAAAATAATTAACATTAACTCTCTAATTTTATCAAATGTAGAGGTAGGTTCAAATTTCCAATTTGCTCACTGCAATTTAACATTTATAATTGGCCATGTGTCTGATCCTCAGTTTGCATTCCCTGACTCGCAGCATGCAAGGCGAGGATGTGGTTAATAATTTGGGGCAGTTCTTTTCCAAATGCATTCAGAGACATAACTCGATATTTATTACAGCTGAGATGTCCCTCTATTTCCAGAGGCTAGAACCTCCGCCCTAAAGTTAAGAATGCCCCTAGGAATTAGAGCTGCTGAATCCCAAACACGGCGTTCAGAATCCAAGACTCCCAAGAACCTGGGGTGCTAAGCCAGAATCGCTTCCGCCAAACCGAGGAACGAACAGCACAGGCTGTCCCTCCATACTCGGTGATGAACTGTTTGAGCCAATCCCTCTCCCCAGTCAGGGACGCATAGACCAAACCATTATCCCCCAAACCTGAGCCAACATCCCCTGCCCCCACCTGAGTCTAGAGATGCATGTCCTAAAACTGACCCCAATCCCCGACCAGGCGATGCACAGGCAAGCCCGAAACCTACAGACGCATTATCTGAGTCAATCATCCCCAAACCTGGGGCAGCCTCTTAAACTGAGTCCAAGCTCTCCCACAGCATCCCAGTGAGGCCGGGCCGGAGCCCCCCAGCACCCCAACCCGCAGAGGAGGCCTTTTCATCGGTCACCAGTCCCTTTTTCCAACTCCTCCTGTTCTAGTCGACCTCGACAGGGTGAAGGCTGCAAACCCTCAATCCCCATCCCGGGCAACGCCTCCGAAGGGGGCGCGGTCCAGGCCGGACTCACCTCAGCGCCTCCAACAAAGTGCCCCAGAGCTCTCTTCGTACCAAGGCGCACGCGCAAGAAAGCCTGCGGACTACGATCCCCATAACCCTCTGGGGCCGCAAGCAAGGGTTCAGCTGTTCTGCTGTGGCCACTCGGACTTTATACACTTACCTAAAATAGTAACTACTATAATAGCGATAAAATTAATAATAATTAAAGCAAGTCACTCTCCACCTGTGATAAAAAGGAGGGAGAATACTAATACCTTACCACCTGGAAACTTGAGCACTGGTTATCATTTTAGTGAAAATCCTTTTAGGTTCTTACATATTTGGGTTATTGTGTACCCTTCTATTAGGATTTAAACTCCACGAAGACAGGAATTTTTGTCTATTGTACTCATTGTTTTATTTATCTTTGAGCACCTACTATGTGCTAAGTACCATTCTAAGCACTGGGGATATAGCAGTGAACAAAACAAAAATCCCTGCCCTTTTGGAGTTTAATTTGTTGAATGTTTAGGGTTTTTTTTTTATTGCTGCTGTTATGCATGGTATCACTTCCCATTTTGTTTCCTAACTCATTATTGCTGATACAAGGAAGTTAATGATAATTATATTATATAGGTCAGTTTTCTAATCTCTCATATTGTTCTTCACTATATTTCGATTGGACAGCCTGTCCTAGAGTAATACAATTCATATTGCCAGTTACTATGTTTTCTGTAGCCTCCCTCGGATGCAGCCCAATTAGCCACTCTTTGGAGTCGCTAGCACTTTTGTGAGGAGAAAATGTATTTACCTCTCTCAGAAGTGTCACATTAGTGTTGTCACCATCTGGGACCATTGTATATTTTCCCTGATCCCAGGCATTTTTAGAATCAGTGTAGAGTCTATTGATCTTCTGGACTTAGGTTTCTAGAAAAATCAGTCCCACAGAGTATCTCAGGTTTGCCGGCATTTGGGAAGAGAATATGTTTAAGATTGTCTTCGACACCTTGGTAGGTACAAGTTCTTCGTGAGGCCATTTGACTGTCATCATGTCCTCCTGGCTCTTGGCAGTTGAACTTGGCATGCACCAGCTAGATGGAATTCTGAAGTATGTACTTCCCTCCTCTGACAGCCCACGATGCCTCAATCCCAGCAGACATCAGCTATCTTTTGTGACACCACTGGGTCAACCCTTACGGTTGCATATTTTTTAGCATGGAAATGAATTTTTAGGTAGTTTTTTTTTCAATCTGCAAGATTCTTTTTCCAATTACACAATTAAAAATTTCAACAGTTACATATGTAGACAATGAAAAATAAGTCTCCATGCCAAGTCTCCAAGTCTACTCTGTGTATTTGAGTGTATATAGAGATATATGTCTCTGGACACGTATTTTCCTCCCACACAAATGAGACAATGTTAAATTGTACATCTTGATTCTTTTTAACAATTAGTCAAGGAGATTTGAACCATGTCTTGGGCCCCTGAGAGTTTTTTTTATTATTTGTTTTTAATTTTTAAATGGAGAACAGTGTTTTTCCAGGACTCATTGGCTCCAAGTCAAGTAGTTGTTTCAATCTAGTTGTGGAGGGCGCAATTCAGTGGCCTATGTGGGGATCGAACCCACAACACCGGTGTTGTGAGCACTGCACTCTAACCAACTGAGCTAACTGGCCGCCCCGAGAGTCTTCTGATCTTCATGAAACACTTACAGCTCAGGAGCTGAAGCTGGGGGTGTCAAGAAGAAATCTCTTTTTTCTTTTCTTTTTTTTTTAGAGGGCAGTGTCACTGGCCCTCATATGTGGGATCTGAACCGGGGCCGCTGGCATCCCAAGCCAGCTCTTAACCAATGCACCACTCAGCCTACCCAGAAATCTCATTTCTTTGTCCCCTCCTCCCCTAGCCACTGTCAAAAACATGCAGTGATTCCTGGGGTTTTCAAGGTGATACGATCAATTGATTCACCACATCAGACCTAATGACTTCCTGGAGAATGGAATCTGTCTAATCAGTAGAGACAACTGTGGACAACCGGTTAACCCTGCCCCAACCTTGTCATGCCCACTCTTGGTTCAGCCTCACATGTAAGATCTTCTTAGATTCCTTTTGGTCAGTGGGTAACATCCTAAGGAGAATCTTCCTATTCATTGAAGCATCGCTCTGCACCTTAGATATTTTAAATCTCTGCCTCTACCCTACAAAATGGCAACACCATCAAACTGTTGGTAGGATACAACCTTACTATCACTATGACCTACGTTCTGTACCACTCGTCTCCCCGACAACCCACCTCAGGTACAGCCAACCTCAACATCTATCTTTGTGTACTACCAATCATCTGACTTCTGATTCGGCCCCACAGATGTTTTCACAACTCTCCAAATACCCTTAAGTGTGTATTAACCTTTCTACCACATAACATTCAAAGAATGACAACAGAGAGCAACTGCTCATCTTATCTCTTATTACTGTGGATTTGCATAAAAAGTATGTACTTCTACACCCAACATGACCCATTCCATAGCATTCACAGCCCTCTCCTTAACTGTCTTTCATCTCTTGCTGCCACTGAAACTCTAGCAGCTGACCGGCACTGGGGTAGATGTTAGGCAACTCAGTGGGACCTCAAGGACAGCCTCTAGTAGACTCTGAAGTGGCAAAGGAAGTCATTAGCACATGCCTGCAAAGATGAACTGTTAGGACCACCATTTCATCTATATTACTCCTCCATGTTGAAAGCAGGTGTGGTGGTTTGAAGTTAAATTCACAAATTCTTTGATAGTCCTCCTTGCAAGAGATGGAGCTATTTCCCCTACCCTTAAGTGTGGCTTAGACTTAGTGATTCTCAACAAATAGAACAAAGCAGAAGTGATGGCAACTTCAGACATTAGGTCATAAAAGGTCCTGTGGCTTCCTGCTTGCACTCTCCTCTGATTACTTGCTCTGGGGGAAGTCAGCTGCCATGTCATGATGGCCCTGTGGAAAAGCCTATGTGGTAGGGAACTGAGACCTTCATCAACACCACTGAGGAACTAAGGCCCCCTGCTCACAGCTATATGATGCCCAAAGTCATCTTGGAAGCAGATCCTATAGGCCCCAGTCAAGCATTTAGATGACTGAGGCTGAAACCAAGAGCTGAGAGCCACCTCCAGAACACGGGGGAGAGATATTGCCCAGATAGACAGTTTTAAGAATCTGCTGTCCACCTTGGGAAATCCATGGAGGGAGTTAAGCTTTTCAACCACAAAGCATGAAGGTTTCATGGGCAGGGATGCTGTCTATATTTATTCTCCGGGCTATCCCCACTATCTGACTGCCCCTGTTGCTGTTCCATAAAATCATTATTTTTTTATAAGCCCCTGACTGAAGGCTAACCATTTCCTGCTATCAACACTTTGCTTTTGACCTCTAGATGTGTTCTGTAACGATTTACTTAGATATAAAGTGCCTCTTCCCCACCTCCCCGACTCATCTATAACTTAGACTGTCTCGCAGCCCCAGGCAGCAGAGAAGAGCCCAGCCCAGGGCACGCCCCAGGTCTCCCAAGTCTCCCAGGTGAAACAGTCAGACTGAGGGAGCATGTCACAGTGAGCTGTCCTCAAGGAAGCCAGAATGCAGAATGAAAACACCAACACTCCTCTCGATTATCCAGACTGCCTCACCTCCTACCAGCCAGAAAACATGGTGCAGGCTCTGCAAGCATCTAACTCACAAATTTCTCAGTTCACTTGTATACCTTATATTTGGTACTGGGTATTAAGTAAACAGCAGAAAAAGCAAATAATAATAATAAATGAGATAATAACATAGATCTTTGATCACAAGGGATTGTTCCACCAGAATTTTTTTTTTCTTTTTTGAGGACAGTGTCACTGACGCTCATATGTGGGACTGAACTGGGGCCGCTGGCTCCCCAAGCCAGCGCTTAACCACTGCGCCACTCAGCCGGCCCTCCACCAGACTAATTTTTAAAAATAGCTTTACTTGGACCAGCCAAGTGGCACATTGGTTAAGAGTTAGCTTGGGAAACCAGCTCTGAGCAGCAGGGCCCCAGCTTGGATCCCACGAAGGCCAGTGATACTGCACCCTCTACAGCTAAGATGGAGAACAACAGCTCGACCTGGAGATGGGCTGCTGTGAGTCACCAGCGATGGCGTAGGCTGCCGTCAGCGGCCGGCAGCCAGTGTGAGCTGCCATGAGCTGCAGTGAGCAGCTATCCAAAGGCTGGCAAGTGACTGCTTCACCCAGAAGAGGGTAATGATAATACCAACATGGGCCAGTGAAGCAACATCCTCCACAACTAGACTGAAGAACAAAAGGACAGCAACTTGTCTGTTCCCCTTCCCTGATTCCCCAATGCTGTTCTCCTCACCCAATTCCCCAATAAAAATCTTTAAAAAAAATAGCTTTACTGTTATAAAATTGATATCTCACCTTTGTTAAAAAGTAAAATGCATAGGGCTGGCTGAGTGGCACATTGGTTAAGAGCTGGCTTGGGATGCCAGCGGCCCCGGTTCGGATCCCACATGAGGGCTAGTGACACTGCCCTCTACAGCTAAGATGGTGAACAACAGCTCCACCTGGAGCTGGGCTGCAGCCCCTGCTGCAGTGGGCTGCCATAGGCTACAGTGAGTGGCCGGCAGCCAGCGTGAGTGGCCGGCAGCTGGAGTGAGCTGCCAATAGCTGTTGTGAGCGGCTGTCCACCGGTCTACCTCACCCGGGAAGAGTGCAGTGATGATGCCAACTTGGGCCTCCCCAACTAGACTGAAGAACAAAAGGGACAGCAACTTGTCTGTTCCCCTCCCCCAATTCCCCATAAAAATCTTAAAAAAAAAAGTAAAATGCATGTGTGTATAACACACCCTGTATCCCATTTGCTAAAGATAAAGTCATGATACTGATCTTCAACATCTTTTTCTTTCTCTGTATAAACATATATACACATAAAAACATATTAACATGAGGTAAAACTATAATTGTTGTTCTACAATCTTCTGGTTCACTAAATAGTTCAGGGAAAACTTCAATGCTATTATCGGTGCACCTGAATATTTTTAGTGGTTTTCCCTCGTATACATGTGTCTTAACTTATTACACTTGGAGTATTAACATTTGTGGATTCTTTGCTATTGTAGGAAAGTGCTACAAAACTCGGTCATATGTGCCATCTTTCCCCACATGTGCAACTATCTCCCAAGTATAAATTAACTACACTGAAACTTCAAAGGTTATACAAATTGAATTCAATACACTGAGAAATTCTTTCAGAAAAGACTCCCATTTTCACTCTCACCAATAACTGCAGAAGTGCACGTTTCATAGATCCCCACATAGATCGGTGGTAGGTTTGGTGAATCTGTTTTATCATGCTATTCTGACAAGTTAAAAATGACATTTCTGATTTTTAAAAATGTTCTAGCTGGCCGAGTGGCTCAGTTGGTTAAGAGCTCGCTCGAGTGTGAGCTAAGCTCTGAGCAACAGCAGTTTGACACCCAGCCCGAGCTGAGTTGCCACTAAGCTGCCAACAGGTGACAGGATGGCTCAGCTAAAAAAAAAAAAAGTTCTAATTTTTTTTTTGAGGGCAATGTCACTGCCCCTCATATGTGGGACCCGAACCAGGGCCGCTGGCTTCCCAAGCCAGCGCTTAACTACCGTGCCACTCGGCCGGCCCTCTAATATTTATCTTATATGTAAAAAAACTCCACCATGAAATGAAATGGGGTAAAAACATTTTATTCAAGATAGCAAGAAAACAAATTCCTAGAAATGTACTTAAAAATATTTAGAACCTCGTTTTTTAAATCTTCAAAAAAAATATTACTGTGGGGCCATTCAAAATACTTTAATAAGTGGAAACAAACAGCATTTTCACAATGGAAAAATAAAAATCAGTGTTTCAAAGGCGCAAGTTCTTTCCAAATTAGCCGACAAATTCAATGCAGTGCCAATCAGATTTTGTTTCTAAAACTTGAGAAAATGTAATATTCTTACAGGTTAGCACATCTCTACGAGAGCAGTTTATCTATATGAGATAAAATGCAATCACAGAAACATGATGAAAATGTAATGGAGATTCATTACCCAGACTTGCCCAGAGAAGAACTTGCCTTATAGTTAATTGTTCCTGGCCTTCTAAAAGTGACTTGCCTCAAAGAATGCTATCCTCGTTTAATAAAAACTAAAAGGTACATACAACATTGGTTTTAGTAAGGTGACAATTTCTTCCTTTGTCCCATTTGTAGATATTTCCCCATCCCAAGGAATCCACGTCCATAATCTGCTCCTTTGATATTCTCATTACTCTTGTCGTTTGTAACGGCTCCCTTCTAGGCCAACTCTGATGAAAGTGACAATTTTTACTGAAGCGCCTGCCCCAGCCATTTCTTTAAGGACCACTCTACTGTGCAATACTCTTGAAGATCGAAGTCTGTGACTGAAGTGCTCAAGAACTTCCAGATCTTTCCTTCCTATGCAGATAAGCTGCTTTTGCAGCCTTCCCTCCATAACATGTTCATCAAGTTTTTCTCCCATGTTGGCTCCAAGATGAATATAGAGTTCTAAGTGGAGACCTCAACTCTCCCGTCCTTACAAGACTTCTCGCTTAAATGTGCTCTCTGATGATTTCGCAGACCTGAGCTGTACCTGAAGCCCTTCCCACACTCCTCACACTTATAGGGCTTCTCCCCAGTATGGACTCTCTGATGGACATGAAGACAGGACCTTTGGCCGAAGCCTTTTCCACACACGTCACATTGATATGGTTTCTCTCCAGTGTGCACTCTCCTATGACTGAGGAGACCTGAGCCGTATCTGAAACCCTTTCCACATTCATAACACATATAGGGTTTCTCCCCTGTGTGCAGTCTCCGGTGGGTGCGAAGATTGGAACCGTAACTGAATCCCCTGCCACACTGATCACACGTGTATGGCTTCTTTCCCATGTGGACTCGCTGATGTTTGTGAAGACTTGAGGTGCATCGAAAGCCCTTCCCACACTCCTCGCACTTGTAAGGTTTCTCGCCTGTGTGGACCCTCTGGTGAATGAGAAGCCGTGAGCCGTAACTGAAGCCTTTGCCACACTCAGCACACTTGTAGGGCTTCTCTCCTGTGTGGACCCTCTGATGGACGAGGAGGTCAGAGCTGTATATAAAGCCCTTCCCACACACGTCACATATGTAGGGCCTCTCTCCTGTGTGGACCCTCTGGTGACTATGAAGGTCTGAATTCCGCTGGAAGCCCTTCCCACACTCCACACATTTATAGGGTTTCTCTCCTGTGTGGACTCTCTGATGGACGTGGAGGTCTGAGGTGCGGCTGAACCCCTTCCCGCACTCACATTTGTAGGGTTTCTCCCCCGTGTGCAGCCTCTGATGCATGAGGAGCCCTGAGCTATAATTAAAACTCTTACCACACACATCACATTCATAGAGGCGCTGCCCCGTGTGAACTCTCTGGTGAGCCTGAAGGTATGAGTTGTGACTGAAACCTCTGTCACATCCATCATACGGACAGGGTTTCTCTCCTGTGTGTGTCTTCTGATGACTGCTGGGATGGGGGCTACAAGTGAATCCCTTTCCACAGTCGATACAACTGTAGGGTTTTTCTCCCAGGTGGATGTGCTGATGCTTGTGTAGTGCAGACCTGGCACAGAATCCCTTGCCACACTCGCTGCATGTGTAGGGCTTCTCCCCTGTGTGCAGCCTCTGATGGACCTGGAGCACTGAGCTGTAGCTGAAGCCTTTTCCACACTCGCTGCATTTGTACGGTTTCTCTCCAGTATGGACTCTCTGATGGACAAGCAGGTTCGAGCTTCGACTGAAGGCCTTACCACACTCCTCACATTTGTAGGGTTTCTTTCCCGTGTGTACTCCCTGGTGAATAAGAAGAACTGATTTGTACATGAACCCCTTCCCACAGACATCACATCTGTAGGGCATCTCTCCCGCGTGGACCTCGGGACGTTTGTGAAGGCCTGTATTCTGTCTGAAGCCCTGATCGCTCTCATTACTTTTCAAGGATTTCTCGCCTGTGGGAACTCTTTGATGTCTCTCAAGACAGGCAGTCTTCTTCAGGCCCTTACTAAACTCATACTTACAAGGTTTCCCTTTTAAGGGCACTCTTGGGAAAGTTGGGTGGTTTAAATCACCCCTGAAACCATTTCTACATTCATTACTTTTCAAGCCATTCTCTCCGGGGTTGGGATGATGAAGTTTGGACTTTTTAATGAAGTCTTTTCTACATTTATTGCAATGACATGGCTTCTCTCTTTCAGCTAATCTGTGGTCATCATGACAACTTGACATCCAGCTGAAGCCATAGCCATCCCAGTCACATTTATGTATTGTATCTTCCATGTCAAGTTTTTTACACCTTTCTAGAACATTCCATGGCTCATTCTCAAAGGCTCTCATCCAAGATTCTTGAATGGAAACCAGTCTTACAGCTTTCCAGGATGGAAACTCAAGAGTTTCCAAATTGATGGGCCCATTTTCTTGAAGACTGTCCATAAAATTTTCAGTTTGTGAACCCCAAGTAGATGCTCCTTCCCACTCCTGAAAGACAGAAGCATCTTCTGAGAAATGGCAATCTTTCCCTTGAAGATTTACTCTATGGTCTTGACTCCTAGTTAATTTACCAGCTGCCTGTTCCCACACTTTCCAGTATGCGAGCTCTCTGCATAAAAGGAACTTCAATTCTCTCTCTTGAATACGCTCCATATCCTTTTCATTCTTATCTCCTGTGGGGTTAAAAACAATTCAGGGGTGAGAACAAGTACAAGGCTGGCTCAGAAAGACCAGGCTTTCAGACTTGGACCAATAATGGGCCAAGAGAAAAGTTCAGCTTTATGTATCATAAGTATCAGGGCACTTATTTTTATGTCTGAAAGGAAGAGCCTCCTATTAATAAACTTTGAAGCGAAGTTAACATGATCCTATTAATAACAAACTAAGTCTCATCATATAATAGCCAAGCAATAAAGAAAGTCTGAATAGGTTTTTACAAAGAAAATTCACTACTCCACTTCATGCTGTTGTTGCTAATAATATCTAACACTATTATAACACCTCCTATATGCCAACGATGTACACAGATTCACTTATTTAACCCTCAGAATCACACTGAGGTAGGAACCATTGTTATCTTTACTTTACAAATGAGGAAACCAAGGCACAGAGAGGTAAGTAACCTTGTTAAGTGACTCTGCCAGGCTGGGAGGAAGTGGTGAGCTGGGATTCAAAGCAGACGCCTGATTTTAGGCCATACTAAGGGCTCTCACCACACTGCCTCCCAGAGCAACTCTAATTATGGGTATGTGTGAGCTGAACTTGGGAATGGAGCAAAGCACCAAATTCTCCAAAGTGGATCAGCTATGCCTGTGTCTTCTGGGAGCATATTCCATAGGAATCCAGAAGACCCTGATAAGGCATGCAGACAAAAATATCAACTTATCCCCATTGCTGCTTGCGAGCCATCAAACTGTCATATTTACCATATAGTTCCTGATCATTTAAAAAAATTTGTCCATGTTTTCTGATATTCTTTGTTGGCTATTTTTATCTTTTAGGGCTGAGGTAACACACTTATAAACACGGCCCTGTTTATAATCAGGGATTTGTAGGATACTAGAGTTAAGTGAGAAATACAACAGAGGACTCTCAATATTCTAGAACAGTCTCTCTCCACTGGCCTGTCCTACACTGCCTGGCTGTTTCTATCAGATGGAGGAGAGTCCAGAAATCCATCACTCCCTGTGGGTATGTCATTCTCTGAAAAGCATGAAGGAATCCTGAGAAGGTAGGGACAGAGTAACAGAAATGAGGCTGCAGAACAATCACCTACAATGGCACCAGCAGTAGCCACAAGCAAGATCAAGGGTGTGGCAAGGGCCTGTGTGTGGCAAGCTCACCCTCTCACTGCCTAACCAGGAATCTATAGACTTCATGGTTCTCACCTGGATGTGCATCTCTTGGTGTTCCTCTCTCTGTCACCCGAGTCTCTTTATCTTGTTCCAAATGGGATATCTTATCAGGTCTGCAAGGTTGTTGCCCTGAAAATGCAAGAAAATGCAGGGCTTATGCTTATTTTTGAGATGCAAAAGGTAATCTAAAAATGTAGCCTGAATCCCATGACCTTCATGCTTTTGAAGGACAGAGAAGATTTGGAACTGGCCAAATGAAACTACTTTATAACAGTTTTATTAAAAAAAGGATTTAGCAACAGAGTTGCCGGTTCAATTCCTGGCCTGAGCTGAGCTGCCACTGTGCTGAGAACAGGTGGCAGGATGGCTCAGCTAAAAAAGAAAAAAAGATTTAACTTATATACAAAGACCAAAAATATCTTCTCTCCAGGGAACACTCCTATAAGTTAAGTTTCAATTAACCAGAGGTTCCCCTCACCCACTGAGACCAGGTTCCTGAAGTTCTCCAGCATCACGTCTCGGTACAGCTTCCTCTGGGTGGAGTCCAGCAGCACCAGCTCCTCCTCCGTGAAGACCACAGCCACGTCCTTGAAGGCCAATGACTCCTAAAATGTGAGGCACCATTAACACAAATACCCACTAGATGAAAAGTAAGTTGGCTGTAACTTACTTGGCATCACTAAGATCAGTAGACAAGAAAGCAGGAAGCTGTTCAGTTTGGCGAGTCAAATCAAGTACTATTAATGTTTGGTGTCAGTCATTTCAATTTTAACCAACTGGTCTTCCATGGTCATCTAGAGTAAAGCAAGGCACATCCTTTGCTCAATGTGAGCATTTCTGAGGGCAATTTCCCAGAACTGGAATGGTTGAATCACAGGGTCTGCACATTTTACAATTTGACTCTAACTTGTACATAACCAATTCTTCCTCCAAAAAGACTGTGGCAACTTATAGTTGCAACAGCATCTCATTTTAGTGTGCCTGTGTATGCACACACCAACTCACCATCACTGCCACAATGACTGTTCTTCACCCCTCCATCAGCAGTTGGGCAAATCCTGCTCTTTACTGCCATACCCTCCCGCGCCTCCCTCCCCCAGACGTGCCGTTCGTGGGCTTCCATGTCAGCACTTAATGGAAACCACCAATGTGTTTATGCAGCCATCCCCCAAGCACAGGAGACCTCAAAAGCAGTTCAAACTGTAGTTTCAAATCATACTGTATCAAACAAAATGAAGAAAAAAACGTGAAAACAGAAATTACTTAAAATTAAAAAAAAAATCATACTGTATCAACCTCAGTTATGAACTGTGGCCCAAGTGTTTAAGCAAATTGGTCCAGTCCAGTGAGGAAAACAATGGCAGTTATATATTCTGAAATATACTGATCAGTTGTAATCTGATGTCATCACTATCTTCATTTATTTTTATTTTTTTAAAGATTTTATTGGGGAATGGGGGGAGGGGAACAGCGTTGGGGAATTAGGGAAGGAGAACAGACAAGTTGCTGTCCTTCTGCTCCTCAGTCCAGTTGTGGAGGACATTGCTTCACTGGTCCATGTTGGTATCATTATTGGCCTCTTCAGGTGAGGCAGATTGGTCACTGGCCTCTGGACGGCCGCTCACAGCGGCTCTTGGCAGATCACACTGGCTGCCAGCTGCTCACACTGGCTATCGGCCACTCACTGCAGCCTATGGCAGCCCACTGCAGCAGGGGCTGCAGCTATGCCGTCCTGGGGACTCACAACAGCCCAGCTCCAGGTGTAGCTGTTGTTCACCACCTTAGCTGTAGAGGACAGTGTCACTGGCCCTCACATGTGGGATCTGAACTGGGGTCGCTGGCATCCCAAGCCAGCTTCCAACCAACGTGCCACTTGGCCAGCTCACTATCTTCATTTAGACTGACATGCTTTATGCTTTCTTGAGAGGGAGATAATTGTATATGAGTTCTTTCGGAATTATACTTTATCTTCAGCCTGTCCTTGGAAAAACTGTGACAAGGTAAGAGCGCGTTGTGATTCCACAGGTACTTCACATTTTAAAAAAATTCATGGATACTTTTTAATAAGAAGGAAGGCAGGTAGCTATAGTGAGGTTTAGTGAATGCATGTCAACATATTACTCATTCAAGAGATATTCAGTACCTATAAAATAGTGTTAAGCAGCAGGAATTAGAGAAGTAAGCAAGGAAGACACAGCCCTGGCCTCAAAGGGATTGTGATGGCATTCTCCAACACCAACTCCAAGTTCTATGACTTGTGAGGTAGACTTATAGGACTCAGTACATAGTCATACTCATAGCTAAGAGTATAGTTAAAAAGCAAAATCAGCAGAGGAAGAAGGAACATGGGGTAGTCCCATGTAACCAGATGTGCCACCATAATAAATCTTGGCCATGGGTAAAACTACACACTGAATCCCTTGAGTCCTGGCAAACCTCTGAACAAGGAAGTGATCTTGGGAACCCCTGAACCATGAGGTGAAGTAACTTGGCCAAAGTCACACAGCTAGTAAGAGACAGAGCTAGAACTTGAACACAGAGCCCAGTGCCAGAGACACTATATGTTAACAATTGTCCTATTAAAGCCAAGATGTGTGTTACCACCAGAAAAATAAAAAGATATAAAGTGGATAATATTAATACACTTATAGCAAACTTACGATAAGGTAGGCACTAGGTAGGCTAAGCAATTTTTTTTTTTTTTTAAGATTTTATTGGGGAATTGGGGGAGGGGAACAGCGTCGGGGAATCAGGGAGGGGGAACAGACAAGTTGCTGTCTCTGTTCTTCAGTTTAGTTGCGGAGGACGTTGCTTCACTGTTGGTATCGTCATTGTGCTCTTCCTGGATGAGGCACATCGGTCGCCGGCCTCTGGATGGTTGCTCACCGCGGCTATTGGCAGCTCGCGCTGGCTGTCGGCCGCTCACACTGGCTGCTGGCCGCTCACTGTATAGGCTAAGCAATTTTATATGACTTATTTAATCCTCACAGAAAGAAAGAACTTTTTAGAAAGTGTTGGAAATGCTCTATGATCTGCTCTTATCTGTCATCAGTAGCTACTCACAGGGTAGTGACTATTGCTATCCCTGTTTCACAGAGAAAAATGGGGTCTCAGGAAAGTGAATATTGTTTGTGGAAAAACATACATCTAATAAATGCAGAGTCAGGACTGAACTTGGGCAGCCTGAGTAACCATGCTGTAACCATTTTGCCACACTGCCGGCCAAATGAGATGAGGAGGACCACAGACCAGAAATATTTCTATTCCAGAGAAGGAGTGTCACCAGCAGAGCACATTTCCCAGCAGAATCCGAGATCCATTCCAAGACTGCAGGCAGCTTGAAGGGGGAGAAAGCTTGGGCCAGAGGCAGTTAGTAGGCAATTAATTAAACAAATGTGGACCAGCCAGTAACGTTTTATATCCAGTTCTGTTGTCTACACTGAGTCCTGCCATATCCAGCTACCAGTTGGACATCGAAAAGGTATCGCAAATCCAAAAAAGCCCAGTTATAACTAAGTCTTTTCTCCCAAACTTTTCTCTCCTAGTCTCCTCTGTGTAGGTAAACAGTACCATCTACCTTGAAATCATCTTTGATTCTTCCCTTGTCCTCATTTTTCACATCTAATTCATAAAGTCTAACAACTGTTATCCCAAAACATACATCAAATCTAGCCTTCCCTCCCCACCTCTACTTCCATCTCTCTAGTACGCCTCTTCGTCTTTTGCCTGGATGATTGCAGATACAGTTAAACCTTGGATTGCTAGTAACGTGGTTTGTGAGTGTCCCGCAAGACGAGCAAGCATTTCTAATACATTTTAATGTAGTAAACGAGCAATGTCTTGCAATATGAGTAGTTTGTTTCTGGAACGAATTATGTTCGCAAACCAAGGTATTACTGGTGCTTTTCAGTTCTCCCTATGTCCCTTGAAGTACTTGAGAGCAATTATCTTGCTTTTAACTTATTCACTTCCTTTCTCCCCCTTCTAGGACGTCAGCCCCATAAAGGCAGGCAGGTTGTCAGTTTTTTTCTCTGCTATATCACCCATGCTTAGAATATTGTTTGGCCCAGAGCTGCTGTTCCACAAATACTTTCTGAATGAGTGAATAAAAGAAAATGTCAATAGACCCATGACCACACAAATAACTGCAAAAAGTTGTTCAAAATCTATCATGAAAAAGGGCACCTGGGGGCCGGCCGAGTGGCTCAGTTGGTTAAGATCTCGCTCAAGAGTGCGAGCTCTGAGCAACAGCAGTTCGATGCCTGGCCTGAGCTGAGCTGCCGCTGAGCTGCCAACAGGTGACAGATGGCTCAGCTATAAAAAATTAAAAATAAAAATATAAATAAATAAATAAAAGGCAACTTTACCTTTAAAAAAATAAAAATTAAAAGAGCACCGGGTTTGCAGAACATTATGAGTAAGTTTCAGCCAAACTTTAATTCTAACATTATTCAGTTTTTCTTCAGAATTTTAAATTTCAAAAGAGCGTGTTCAGAATAAAGAGTAAAAGAATGCAGAGATGTACAAGCAACTCAATGGACCATAGAACAGTTGATCATATGAAAATGAATCAACTGATATCTCTTTCTCTCTCTTCATATACATAATATACATACATATTTTAGATAAATACATACATATATGAATACATAAATATTATGTAAGGATGGTACTTCAATTGACTTGCAAATAAATGATTAATAAATGGCATTGTCATAATTGGCTATCCATCTTGAAGAAAATGAAGTCAAATGTCAACCTTATGCCATTTACAAAAAGAAATTAGTCATATTAGAGATTTAAAATTTTTGATGTAAATATTAAGAAAAGCATTTAGGTGTCTTTTGATGTAGCTTAGGATGGGTAAGGCCTTTTGAAACTAGCTATTTTGTGGACAAATGCAATGAGGCATGGAATATATTCATTCACCTAATACATTGTTTTCTGTTTTTCCTTTTACCAAGGGAGGGAGATATGCTTACTCTGAAGCCTGGAGTGGTATTTCTGGAGAGAGAAGAAAAACTCAACCCACCTGAAACTTGGTCTTGTCCCCGCTGTGTTGGGAAAGGGATGAGTCTTGAGACTGCAGAGCTGTAGGAAGAGAAAGAAGCCATGAGAAGGGAGGTGCCTGGCCATGCTCTCAGGTATCTGCCTGGGCCTCAGTGATGTCCACCCCTTTATACACTGGTTTCTTTTGACCTGACACAAGTCCTCATCCACCTAACTGTTTCTCTTTCCACGCCAAACTTCAATACCCTCCCACCCCACACCCTTGATTAACTCACCTCTCTCCTCATGTCTTGAGGTCAAGGTCTCCATAGTCTCCTCTCCCATGTTTTCTGAGAGCAGCAGCAATTTTATTTCTTCTCTGATCTTCCTAAGCTGGAGAAGCAGAAGATCTAGGCCTTCTTCATTCTTGACTTTCCAAGATCTTATGAGGGGAGTCAGATGGATACCTGAGGTCACGAGTACCTGCCTCCACCTTCATTGTCCAGAGCCTGATTGGTTCCCATGCTCCTGGGACCTGTGGACTCAAGAGGGAGCTTGATTTTATCTGAATCCTTTCTTCTGGGCCCTGAAGCTCTGGGTCTCCAGTACCTCTGGGTTCACTCCCTCTGGGTACATTTCAGTGGATACCATACATTACTGAGTAGCTATAGGCACAGTCCCCTGCTCCAAAGGGACTCACAGGCCAGAGAGTCAGGAACAGGGCGCATGGCTGAGGACAGTCAGAGAAGTGCCTGCAGGGAGGGCCCAAGAGCAAAAGTCTCGCAGTGAGACCCAGGGACCTGGAGAAGGGATCCCACAAACATGGGACCCCACAAACATGTACCCTGTGAAAAAATACGTGAAGTGTGAAAGCTTAATAATGCAATACTGTGGGGCTGCAAATATAAAACCCAAAAAACCCATTTCCCTGTCCTCAAGGATTCTAAGAATCATGATACATCTTCTAAATCAGTTTACAAACTTCTTTGTTCCACGGCCTCCTTTGGCAGCCTGATGATACTTATGGACTCCTACTCAGAATAATGTTTGAAACGCATAAAATATAACACATAGGATTTTTTTTTTTTAAAGATTTTATTGGGGAACTGGGGGAGGGAACAGCGCTGGGGAATCGGGGAAGGGGAACAGACAAGTTGCTGTCTTTTCATTCTTCAGTCTAGTTGCGGAGGATGTTGCTTCATTGGCCCATGTTGGTATTGTCATTGCGCTCTTCCTGGATGACGCAGATCGGTCACCAGCCTCTGAATGTCACTCATCACAGCTATTGGCAGCTCACGCTGACTGTCGGCCACTCACTGTAGCCTATGGCAGCCCATTGCAGCAGGGGCTGCAGCCTACATCGTCGCCGGGGCTCGCACAGCCCAGCTCCAGGTGGAGCTCTTGTTAGCTGTAGAGGGAAGTGTCACTGGCCCTCATACGTGGGATCCGAACCGGGGCCGCTGGCATCCCAAAACCTGTTCTTAACCAATGCGCTACTCAGCTGGTCCCACACAGGATTATTTTAAAAGCTAATTACACTGACATATAACCTTCAAAACTCTTAAAACACCAAGTATGTGCTTCTTTATTAACACATTAAATACCAAGCATGAATTAACTAGTGTAATGTTAAAACAATGAGCATATACAATATTGTGAAATAATGACATGAATTATAACATGATATAAAAATATCTATGATTTACAGGGGTATCAAAGTCACAGAGTCTCTTTAATAGTACTGTGGTTTGTTGTGTACATTCATAATGGAAGGAAATGCTAATTTTAAGTTCAACTAGTGTAAATTTTTCCCCCCACTCAAGTTCACGGACCTGCTGCATTGTGACCATCAAGTTCAAGAGCTCCTTTTCTAAATGAAGCTTTCTTCTGCCACCACCAGATCAAATTAATCTCTCTGAGACCCAGTAACCTTTTTTTTTTTTTTAAACAAATTTTATTGGAGAGCAGTATATTCCTCCAGGACCCATCAGTTTCAAGTCAAGTAGTTGTTTCAATCTAGTTATGGAAGGTGCATCTCCCTGGCCCATGCGGGAATCGAACCGGCAACCCTGGTGCCATGAGCCTGCGCTCCAACCACCTGAGCCAACAAGCCGCCTCAACTGTTATTTTTAAATTACTAGTTTACCACCTATCACAAAGCCTGTCCTGTAAAGATCTCTAAGTCATCAAGGGAATTGAGTGTTCCTTCTTTATCTTCTCCATCTCGCACTAGTCTGGCACACTGGACGCACCTAGCAAATTCCATCAACAGGATATGATGCACAGAGATGAACAGAACTCTGGGAACCAGCTTGGAGCTAGTCAGTAGGTAGTGTAGACCGTAGCCGTGAGCTCCTCCTTGCTTTACTTGTTTTCTGTTGAGATCCACGTCACAGGGCAAGTTCAGACAAACAGATACATACTTGGGATGTCTACTCTTTGATAACCTCTGGGTTGTACTGTGTCAGGAGCCCGAGTCTTCATCTTTCCTCTAACCATCTGTTCTAGACCCTGGCCAAGCTCACTCTGACAAACACAACTGTGTCACACTATCTGTGTGCTGCCCTGCACTAGGACTGCTTTCTGAAGCAAGTGTTAAGGGTGACCTAACCTCCTATCAGGAAGACAAAAGGGAAGAACAGACCAGACAAATCTATGACAAGCCCTCCACACCAGTGCCATTTAAACTCAGCTCTTCGGGACCCTCCCGGACTGTGCTTTGCGAACTTCAGCGTGCTTAAAAATCCCCATAAGGGATTGATTGTTAAAAGACTGCTGAAGGGCAGTCTGAGTGGCTCAGTTGGTTAAGAGCTCGCTCAAGAGTGGGAGCTGAGCTCTGAGCAACGGCGGTTCGATGCCAGCCCGAGTTGCCGATGAGCTGCCAACAGGTGGCAGGATGGCTCAGCCAAAAAAATAAAAAAAAAAATAAAAAAAAATAACACAAATAAGATTGCTGGATCCCACCTCCAAAGATTCTGATTCAATAGCTCTGCAGTGAAGCCCAAGAATCTGTATTTCTAACAAGTGTTTAGGTGATGCTGATATCGCTGCTCCAGGGACCACACTTTAAGTAGCACGTGCTAAAATATTCTAGCTTCCTCTGATGGTCTGATTTTCAGGGTTTCCAGGGGCTTCTACTTAGTACAAAATTTCCTGGTGATTCCTCCTTGTATCCGTGACCTCTAAGGTTAGGACTGCCTCAAGATTTAGTCCGTGAACTTCTTCTCTAACTATCCTCGTTCACTCCTTGGTGAACACACCCAGCATCACGGCTTCGAGTAACACTGATACGTGATGACTCAACATCAACTTGACATGTCCGCTTGTCTAAAAGGAGTCTCAAACTTAACAAAACGAACTCCAGACTCTAGAGGTCCCTCTCTCCTTTCATATGAAAAGGACAAATATTTTGGGGTGATCCTTGATTTATCTCTCATATTCTACATCAGCAAAAAACTTCAAATTATACCCAGAACTGAACCAATGCTTCTTACTGCTACTGTCCAAACCACCATCATCTCTTGCCTAAATTATAGCAATAGCCTCGTAACTGGCTTGTTTCTATTCCTGCCTATAGTCTATTTCTTACACAGCAGCCAAAGTGATCTTTTAAAAATATAAATAGGGCTGGCCAGGTGGCGCAGTGGTTAAGCACGGGCTTGGGAAGCCAGCGGCCCCGGTTCGGGTCCCACATATGAGGGCCAGTGACACTGCCTTCAAAAAAAAAAAAAAAAAAAAAAAAAAAAATATATATATATATATATATATATATATATATATATATATATATATAAATAAAGTCATGTCACTCCTCTGGCCAAAACCTTCACCTCCCTCAAAGCCTTCACCAAAGTCCTTTCAATGGCCGAAAGACCTTACACTGTTTGGCCTCACAATACCCAATTTCCTACTTATCCTTCCTCTCTCTCATTCTGCTCAGCCCCTCTGGCCTCCTTACTGTTCTTCAAATAGATACCTACCTTGGGCCTTCACTGCAGTTCCCTCTCTCCAGGTGTCCACAGGTCCCTCACTTCCTTCAGGTCCCTGTCCGAAGCACCATCATTTCAGTGAAATCACCTGATTATCCTACTTAAAATTGCAAGTCCATCATCTAACTTATTATATTCTTGTTTACTGTCTTTCTTTGCTTACTAGAATGTGAGCTCTCGGAGGGCTGTGATTTTAGGCTGGTCCTGGTATAATGCAGTTGCTCAAAAAATACTTCGGGCTGGCTGAGTGGCGCATTGGTTGAGTTGGCTTGGGATACTAGCTCTGAGCAGCAGAGCCCTGGTTTGGATCCCACATGAGGGCCAGTGACGCTATGCCCTCTACAGCTAAGATGGTGAACAACAGCTCAACCTGAACTGGGCTGCCTTGAGTCACCGACGACAGCATAGGCTGCAGTGGAGCTGCAGTGGGCTGCTGTAAAGCTGCCATGAGTGGCTGGCAGCCAGCGTGAGCGGCCAGCAGTTTGAGCTGCAGTGAGCCACTGTGAGCGGCCGTCCAGAGGCCGGCAACCAATCTGCCTCACCCGGGAAGAATGCAATGATAATACCAACATGGAACAGTGAAGTGACGTCCTCCACAACTAGACTAAAGAACAACAACTCGGGCCGGCCGAGTGGCGCGGTGGTTAAGAGCTGGCTTGGGAAGCCAGCGGCCCCGGTTCGGATCCCACATATGAGGGCCAGTGATACTGCCCTAAAAAAAAAAAAAAAAAAAAGATTTCAAAGAACAACAACTTGTCTGTTTCCCTTCCTGGATTCCCCAAAGCTGTTCCCCTCCCCTTACTCCTCAGCCCCCCCCCCCCAAAAAAAAAAATACTGCATTCAGCCCGCTGACACCTGAATTCTGGGTCTTGTGATACCAGGTACACAGAAAAATGTGCTTTGTTCCCAGTTTGTTCAATTGGTAAATTACATGCTAAGGACCATGCTAGGTGTGTTGGGACCAGGGCAGACAAGGACTGACAATGGTGACCAGGGCAGACAAGGACTCTGTGCTCAAGCAGCTGACATTCTAGCTTGGAAGACAGCACATAATTACTGAAATTCTACTGTGTGTCTAGTGCCTAAAATACACAGCCCTTAATCATGTGGCGCTCACTCTGGGGAGAGAAAGAGGATGATAACAATAACTGGCAACAAAGGCAGTAGGATAAAGAGGTAATGAGAAAAAGGGATATTGCCAAGGCAGAAATAACAAGACTTGATGAATGATTACATGTGAGGATGAAAAGGAGGAGAAATAAAATATGAGTCTGGGTTGATGCTGGAAGAAAATGGGTAAATTATGAAGTTTTAATCCAGATAGCAAAAGGAAGAGCAGGATTTTGGAAGTTGCAGTTCTTCTCTCTCAATACTGGAGTGTCAGACTGCTTGGGTTTACGTCCTGACTCGGCCACCGGGCAGTTGTTTGGATGCTAGTAGAGTGACAAATCTCTGAACAAGTCTGTTCTTTCTTCTGTTAAGATAATACTTTTTTTTTTTAAACTTTATTGGTGTACAGCCATGGTCATTGGTTACATATTGCTTTCATGCTACAATGGCATAATTGACTCTTTGAGGTAGGATGGCCCATGCGGGAATCGAACTGGTAACCTTGGTGTTATCAGCACCACCCTCTAACCAACTGAGCTAACCGGTCACCCCCAAGATAATAAGTCTTACTTGCACAGCTGAAATAACTGTCTTTTTCTCTCTCACACATACACATGGCACATCTATCATAACCCAGTACTAGGAACATAAAAAATCTTCAACAAACTATTATCATTGCTGTAATGTATTCATCTGAACACTAACCTAGGAATACAGGCATTTGTTAATTTACCAAAGATACATTCAGCATCTAACTACATCTTGGCCACTCTAACAAACACTGGGGATAAGGCAGTAATTAAGACGGACAAGGCACCTGTTCTTATGATGCTTGCATTCTGGTAAGTAAACAAATCTGCAAATAAGTTGATCTTTGATTACAAAGGGCAATGAAGAAAATAACACAAGTGTGATAGATTCTTGATTACTGATTGGAATGTAAGTTCTCTCGGACAGAACATAGGTGGCAGGTGTGGGAGGAGCAACGTCAAATCAGGTTGCCGCGGATGGTCTCTAAAACCTGCATGAAAATATATCAGCTGTGCAAAGATCTGGGCTGGAGGAGTACAGAGGGACATGCAAGTTCAAAGGCCCTGATTTCTGTTATAACATCTCCTGGCCAAGTGACACCTGTTAAGTTTTTAACCTTTCTAAGCCTCAGCATTCCATCTGTAACATGGGATTAATAATATCTACTTACAAAGTGGCTCAGCAAATAAAATTAAATGTATTTACTTACTCAAATATTTACTGATAGGTTATTATACAAGTATGCCAGGTGCTGTTGTAGGCAGTGAAAGTCCTCAGCACAATAACTGGCATGTAAGAAGCACTTAATGTATGCCATTACAGTTACTGTAATAATGTCTTCCCAAAACCCAGCACAGCCCTGAAATAGCTTAAGCCAGAGTGATTTACTGACCAAATGACCCACTACTAGGAGACAGGGAGAGCATACACTAAATAAATTTCTCAGCCTTAGAAGAAACTCATTTCTGGGAAAAGGCAGCTTCGCTTAGGGGCCTGAATGGACATTTGTCAAAACCATGGGATGAAGAATGTGTTGGGCCGGCCGAGTGGCGCGGTGGTTAAGCGCTGGCTTGGGAAGCCAGTGGCCCCAGTTCGGGTCCCATATGTGAGAGCCAGGGACACTGCCCTCAAAAAAAAAAAAAAAAAGAATGTGTCAAAGACACGGGCCTCCATTTGGGAAGAGAGCTGCCACTGCCATAAAACAAGAAACCAAAGTTCTACTTACCTGGAGCTCTAATTTCAAAAGACCAGGGGTTGCTCCTTCCTCTTCTATGCAGTGTTGTCTGGCAAAGAAACAGTTCCAATAAGACAAGGCTATGAAAGAAAAGTGAACCATGAGATAACATGACTTTATCATGATTCCCAACACATAACAGGGAGACACCTATGCATGCCAGTAGGATGTAATCTACCCCTTCCTTTAATCAACCTTCCTGTAATTTACTCCTACTATTAATACTTCCTTCCAGGAAAGGGACCTCCCTCCCCACAGGACTCAGAGAGAAAGGCCCACACCATTGCTGCTTTGGGTCCTGTCTACAAGCCTGCACTCCCTGTAGCTTCCAGGGCACAATAAGAATCAGAACATTTGAATTCAGAGCTGGGACTCTCACAAGCTGTGTGACACTTAGTGAGGCATTCAACCTGTGTGTGCCTCAGGCGTTACAAAAAACAGAACCAGCAACAATACATCAACCAACGGTCACAACTTGTACCGTGCTCAATAATATCAAAGGAATACATACAGAACAGGAAGAAGCAACTTCTGCAGCTCTTTACAGAAATGACTTTGCAGACAGCAAACTCTGAAATTAGTACAGAGTGGGAAATAATCTTCTACTGATCTTCCCAGGGATCTTCAAGAGGAAAAACAAGAAATATACATAATTAAGGCTTAGAAAACAAACTAACAAAAAACCGGTATCGTGGGCGGCTACTGTGAAAGAATTAAAGAAATCATCAGTCCGTGACTGCCTGACCTGGAGTCTCCGAAACCGAGAGTTGCCTGTCTCAAAGCCTGAGCTGCCAGCCTGGAAATGTCCTTCCAAGCCCGGGAGTGCCAAGGGCCAGGCTGGGCCCGCCACACCCCCTTCCCAAACCGGGACGCTCGGCGATCCGCCTCCTCAAACATTTCCATCGCCAGGCCGAGCTGTCGAAATCCCCTGGTCCGACCCTCCACCACACGTCTCCCCTTTTCCCCCAGGTCCCGGACATCCAGCTCTCGTTTGTGTGGCCGGAAAGAAGCCCTCCAAGAAGACCCACGTCCCTTTTCCCACTCACCAATGCCTAGGAAAGGATGGAAGACCTGCGCTGGCCGGAAGCGGAAGTGGGCGACTTAGCAGAACCTGGACTACACTCCCCAGAGTCCACTGCGGTGCGCGGTCTTATTTAGGGTTCAGATGGTTGCAGATATAGGGGTTCAGCTCACGGTCAGTCGGAGGGGGAAGGAGGGTAACGGGATGTACCCAGGCAGGTGGTGGGGGACACATGGTCTTCTGGATCTCAGCTTTGGGAGTCGGGGACACCTTTCTTTTCTTTCTTTAATAAAAAGTATGGGCCGGCCGAGTGGCGCATTGGTTCGGAGCTGGCTTGGGACACCGGCTCTGGGCTGAGGCGCCCGGGTTCAGATCCCACATATGAGGGCCAGTGACACTGCCCTCTGCAGCTAAGATGGTGAACAACAGCTCCACCTGGAGCTGGGCTGCTGTGAGTCCCCAGGACGGCATAGCTGCAGCCCCTGCTGCAGTGGGCTGCCATAGGCTACAGTGAGTGGCCAGTAGCCGCTGTGAGCGGCCATCTGGAGGCTGGCGTCCGATCTGCCTCACCGGGGAAAAGCACAGTGACGATGCCAGCATGGGCCAGTGAAGCAATGTCCTCCACAACTAGACTGAAGAACAAAAGGGACAGCGACTTGTCTGTTCACCTTCCCCTGTTCACCTCCCCCAATTCCCCAATAAAATCTTAAAAAAAAAAAGTTATTACTCAACACACCAGGGAATATAAAGCATTGTTGATGTTTTTGGTGTAAATTACTGTATACTATTTCTTTTTTTTTTTTTTTGAGGGCAGTGTCACTGGCCCTCACATGTGGGACCGAACCGGGGCCGCTGGCTTTCCAAACCAGCGCTTAACCACCGCGCCACTCGGCCGGCCCTGTGTACTACTTTTTTAAATTCCCAAAGTAGCGCATGATCAATGCTAAGATAAGTAAGAAAAAAGTATGAAGAAAAAAGGGTTAAAGTGAAAAAGGATAAAGGAACAAAATTAAAGTCCGTTATAATCCAAGCGCCCAGAAACAGGCATCATTAGTGATAGCTGGGCTGGTAAAGGAATGTGCACAATCAGGCAAGTTAAGAAAGTTTAAGAAAGTCTATTTTATTAAAAGAAAGCCTATCAGGCTAAAGCCGGGGCTGCACCCCAAGAGAGGGGGTCAGGAGGGTTATATAGGGGCGGTGCCAACAGCGTAGCATTGTTTGAACAGAATATATTGACTGCCTGTAAGCCAGTAGCTGTTTTGTGGTGTTTTCTATTATCACAAGTTTGGCTCTGTCTGCAGGTTCAGGCCAACAGACATTTTGTTGTTTTCTTGCAGACATGTCTCTGTAAGTCAAGGTCTCTGAGACCTTACATTCAGAGACCTAACATTAAGTCAAGGTCTCTAACATTCAAAGACCTAATAATTAGTATCTTGTCCTCTGTATTTCCTGATGTCCTATGTGAGGAAGTATACTATATTTAAAACTCTTTTCTCTCCCCAAAATTGTCATCATAACATTTGGAACTTGTTTTTTCCTTTCACTCCATATATCATGAGTAGCTTTCCATGACACTAAATAATGAAATCATTTTAAGTGGTTGCTTAGGATCCTAATTTTAGATACCTTACCACCCAATGAAATTATATTTCCAATCTCAGTGTATTAAAACCAGGAATAGGGCTGGCCAAGTGGCGTGGTGGTTAAGAGCTGGCTTGGGACACTAGCGGCCCCAGTTCGGGTCCCACATATGAGGGCCAGTGACACTGCCCTCAAAAAACAAACAAACAAACAAACAAACAAACAAAAAACCAGGAATAATTGTTGTCATTAAGTTTTCCCAATTTAATGGACCAAATATGCTGTTCCTCAGATATGGAACACTGTGTGGAGTTGCCCAAGCCATTAGTATACAAATGCTGAGAGATTGCTGCCTCCCGAATTCATGACCTTCCTGGCCTTTTTTTTTTTTTTTAAAGATTTTATTGGGGAATTGGGGGAGGGAAACAGCGTTGGGGAATCGGGGAAGAGGAACAGACAAGTTGCTGTTTTTTTTGTTCTTTTTTTTTTTTTTTTTTTTTTAGCTGAGCCATCCTGCCACCTGTTGGCAGCTCAACGGCAACTCAGCTCGGGCTGGCCTCGAACAGCTGTTGCTCTGAGCTTAGCTCGCACTCTTGAGTGAGCTCTTAACCAACTGACCCACTCGGCCGGCCTATGTCTTTTTGTTCTTTAGTCTAGTTGCGGAGGACGTTGCTTCACTGGCCCATGTTGGTATCGTCATTGCGTTCTTCCCGGATGAGGCAGATGGGTCTCCAGCCTCTGGATATCGCTCACCGCGGCTATTGGCAACTCATGCTGGCTGCCAGCCACTCACGCTGGCTGCCTGCCACTCACTGTAGCCTATGGCAGCCCACTGCAGCAGGGGCTGCAGCCTACACCATCGCCGGGGTTCACACAGCCCAGCTCCAGGTGAAGCTGTTGTTAGCTGTAGAGGTCAGTGTCACTGGCCCTCATATGTGGGATCCGAACCGGGGCCGCTGGCATCCCAAAATCAGCTCTTAACCAATGTGCCACTCGGCCAGCCCTTCCTGGCCTTTAAAGACACTTCAAGGACAGTGCTGGCCCCAGATTAATAGTGTTGAGCTACAAACACAGTCATCCAAGTACACAACTATGACTATTATCTATTTTATTCCAATATATTGAAGCTATGAATAGCATTATTAATAATACAATTATTAAATTAAATATGTATACATGTTTTATCATATATAATTTTTATAACTTGAGTGATATACATTATGTATATAATTTATATATCTATGTATTCTGGATATGAGTCTTTTGTCTGATATGTATTTTCAAATATCTTCTTTCATTATGTGGCCTGTTGTATCATCTCTTTTGTTTTTTTTGAGGGCAGTGTCACCGGCCCTCATATGTAGGACCTGAACCTGGGCCGCTGGCTTCCCAAGCCAGCACTTAACCACTGCACCACTTGGCCAGCCCTCATCGCTTTTTTTTATTTGAATATATATTTTATTTAGAATGCAACACCAACAGCATGATGATAAATTGTCACATATTTGTACCAAGAAGCACACAATCTTTAAAATGTGCTGTTTTTCACAAGTGATTTAAGTGTAGCATTATTATTATTTTGTACTAGTGTCAAAGACGACATTTAGATTCTTCAGCTTTGGGGCATTTAGTAACATCGAAAGGATTATTTAGTCATGCAGAGGAAAGAAATTCAAAAGCAGTTTCTTTTTCTTCTGTTAGTTCCTTTGCAGTAAGATCCATCTTCTCACATGAAAAATCATTAATTGGGAGACCTTCAACAATCTTCCATGTCTTATTCTTGATTGTAACAGGGAATGAGTAGAGCAGGTCATCGGGAACACCGTAGGAGTTGCCATCAGAGATAATGCCCATGGACACAAACTTGCCCTCTGGGGTCCCAAACCAGATGTTTCTGATGTAGTCACAGATGGCTTTCGCAGCAGACATCAAACTGGATAGTTTTCAATCCTTGATGACGGCAGCACCACGCTGCTGCACAGTTGTGATGAAGTCGCCCATGAGCCAGCTGTCATCTTTCGGGGCTTCATAAATGCCAACTTCCTTCCCTTGTGTGGGGGACCAGCCTCCGCTGACCAGAGTTTCCCTCAGGTGGAGACGACATCGGCGGGGGAGGAAAATAAAGAAGGGAGACAGTGGAGACACCGGGGGAGTTAAAGAGAAAAAAGTGTCACACTTTATTGCCAGAGCATGTTCTTTTTATAGGGATACTTGACCATTGCCTCAATCACATGAGTTCGGTAGTTTCTGGTTCCCAGGATTTACTCAGTCTTTACTTATCTCTACATATCACCTAAAGAGTGGTTGCCATGACTACCTAGCCATTATCCCAAATTCCAGCAGCTAGACTCACAGGGCATATACTAAAAGGACTAGGAGTGGCTGTGTTTAGGGTAAAACCATCTAAAATCTATTTCTATGTAAATACAATACCTAGCAACTAAAGGGGATATCACACCTCTCTTATTCTAGAGAGGGCTGCATCTGTTTCTCAGTCAAAGATTCAGTATCTGTTAAAGAATTTAAACAAAGTTGTTAACATACCCTATGGTCAGGAAGTCGCCTCTTACCAGAACTCTCATAGCCTGAAGACTTTTAATCTTTAAGGAGACAATTCACAGCAGGGCTCTTAGGCCACAGGCAGGCTTCACGGCCTATGTTGTCAGAGGTCTGTGCCTCAGTTTCCAAGGGGTTTGAGTCCCCAATATCTCAGTTCAGGGGTCCCCAAGGAACTACCGCATGGCTTAGGTTGTCTCTGGTCTTTTCTAGGAGATCTTACCCATCTTTGGTTGCGTAGTTAGCTCATTGGGGTACCACAAGAACTTATCACAAGTGTAGTGAATATACTGTCTCCTATAGGAAAGGCACATGGGTCCATAGAGGCAGGAGATATTACATGACCAACCATAAGGCAGCACTCCAAACATCCAGTGCTGAGCAGGGCAATGTGGCCTTGTCAGAGGTCGGCCCCCGGCACCCTTGCAGTTTCACCTTGGCGTGGGTGACATCTGGATACTGAGTTGAGGAATGGTTTCCCCAGATAATGACATTCTTTACATAATCAGAAGTCATCCCAAGTTTAAGAGCAATCTGAGCTTTAGCTCTGTTGTGATCCAAACGAGTCAAGCAACTGAAGTTCTCCTTGGGGATGGATGGCTCTGACTTGACAGCAGTCAGGCAGTTGGTATTGGCTGGGTTTCCCACCACAATAACCTTAACTGACTTCTTGGCATATTTCTCCAAGGCTGCACCCTGGCATTTGAAAATTTTCACATTTGCTCTGAATAAATCTTTCCTCTCCATGTCATCCCTTCTTGGCATGGAGCCCACAAGAATGGCCACATCCAGGTCCTTCAAGGCAACCTCTTCTTTATCTGTTGCAATGACATCTTTGAGAAGGGGAAGGGCACAGTCTTGCAGTTCCATTAGGACGCCATCCAGGACACCCATCATGGGAGTGATATCCAACAGCACAAGAATTATAGGCTGGTCTTTACCAAAGACAGATCCATTTCCAATACTGTACAGCAGTGAGTATGCAATTTGACCAGCTACTCCAGTCACAAGGACTTTGATTGGTTCAGACATGATTGGAAACTGCATGGACAATTCCAGCACCTGCAAAATGAGCCTGAAGGAGTCAGGTCACCTCTACCGTGGAACAGACTCCCAGCCCTCATCTCTTAATAGTGCCTTTTTTTAAATTAAAATTTATTGGGGAGGGGCCGGCCGAGTGGCTCAGTTGGTTAAGAGCTCGCTCAAGAGTGCGAACTGAGCTCTGAGCAACAGCAGTTCTATGCCCAGCCCAAGCTGAGCTGCTGTTAAGCTGCCAACAGGTGGCAGGATGGCTCAGCTAAAAAAATAAAATAAATAAAATTTATTGGGGTGATAATTGTTAGTAAAGTTACATAGGTTTCAGGTGTACAATTCTGTAATACATCATCTATATATCACATTGTGTGTTCACTACCCAGAGTCAGTTCTCCTTCCATCACCATATATTTGATCCCCTTTACCCTCATCTACCACCACCCTCCCCACTTACCTTCTGGTAACCACTAAACTATTATCTGTGACTATGACTTTTTGTTTTTACATCTGTCTTGTTCCTTTATTGTTTTCAGTTTTATATACCATAGTGAAATCATATGGTTCTCAACTTTTTCTGACTTATTTCACTTAGCATAATAATCTCAAATTCCACTCATGTTGTTGCAAATATTACCTCTTTTTTAAAATTAAAACTTAAGGGGAATAGTGCCTCTTGATGAGCAAAAATTCTTACTTTTAATATAATCCAAGTTATCAATTATTCTTTTATGGTTAGTTATTTGTTTCCCAGCTATAGGATCATAAAGATGTTCTGTGTTCTTTTCCTCTAAAAGTTTGTTTTACTTTTCACTTTGAAATACATCATCATTCTGCCACTTACTTTTATAAATGAGGGTAGAACTCAGGATATTTTTCCACGAAGACATCCAGTGATTTCAGTAAATGAAAACTCTGTTGAACTGAGGTTTCACCTTCACCATATTTAGGTGACTATGTATATGGATTCTCCATTCTGTCTCATTGGTCAATTTGTCTATCTTGGGTTAATATCATAGTGTCTTACTGCTAACTGATTTAAGACAGGTCCTGTTATCTGTTAGTGTAAGTCTTCCACCATTATTTCTATTTCTCAACATTTCTTTAACTAATGTTGGTGGCCCTTTTCTTTTCCATGTAATTTTTGGGGTCAGCTTATCCATTCCCACCAAATCTCTATTGGGATATTCAAATACTTTGGACCTCTAGATTAATTTGGCAAGAATTGATACCTTTACAATATTGATTCTTTGGTTCCATGAACATGGTATTTATTCTGGTTGTCTTCAAATTTGTTTCAATAATTTTTTTTTTAGTTTCCAGTGTAGAGGTCTTGCACAATGTTCATTAGATTTACTCTAAGGTATCTGAGGTTTTTATACTATTATAATTGTTTTTAAAAATCTATTTCTATTTGTTTATTGCTGTTATATAGAATGATTAATTTTGTGATATATTCACTTGCTAAATTCACTTCTAAATTCTCAATTTTTTTGTAGATTCTTTTACTTTACCTAAGCAAACAACCATGTTGTCTGTGAATAATGACATTTTTTTTCCTCCTTCCAATAATCATGCCTTTCATTTTTATTAGCTATGAATAATTACTTCATAGAAATAAACTGGAGGTTTTTCTACACTTTTAACACTTTGGAACAAACTGGAGTCTGGATCTGTAGGCGGAGACTTGGGGTCCATGATGGGCAAAGGGACAGGCACAGGGAGGACAAGCAGGTGTCCCCTGGACATGTTAACCTCACAAACTCCATGTACAGGACCAATCAGACTGAGACAAAGAAAAAAGACTTGGGAAGAACGTTTGTCCCATGACTACTGAGAAAAGAACCATCAGAGCTTCCAGAAATCTTCCTTTAAGCACTTGATATGCAAACACAATGGCCCATTTGAACCTGATGTTGTGCTGGCCCTGGAGGAGACTACACTCTCAGCAGATATCGCCAAGCTGTCCCTCAGAGCTTGTGTCAGAGTCCAGTACGGTCCAGCATGAGAGGGATTCTCAGAGGTCTCTGGACTCATTCTCTGACTCAGCACAAGATCAGTGGGCATGGACACAGGCAGGGGCACTCACAAAGGGTATGAAATGAAACAGGGAGCCAGCTTTATTTTTTCCCCAATTGGCCAACCTGTGATGTCATTTATTGATGAGTCTTCCTCTCACAAACCGTACCTCATTTAAAACATTACCTTCATCACATCCTTCTTAAATATGGTTGGGTGAATATTTTGAGTTCTTTAGAGTCATTGAATTTTCCATCTCTTGTTCTTCTAATTACAAACTATCATAACTAATGAACTTTTGCAACACAGTTAAATACCTGGTCCCACTCCTTTTATCTCAACTGTTTATATATTTTTTGGCAAGATTTATTTTCACAAGAATTTTAGAACCTATGTTTAGTTAAATATAATTATCTTGCAAATTTTATTAGGACCCTACTGCATTTATGGATTAATTTTGGGAAAACCAGCTGCTCTATAAAACTGAGATATATTATACAAGAATAGTGGTGTATTCAAGTCTTCTTTATACCCCTCAATTGTTTAAAGTTTTAGTCACATAGATCAAGTTTATTCTTAGGGTTTTTTGTTTGTTTTTTAGCTGAGCCATCCTGCCACCTGTTGACAGCTCAGCGGCAGCTCAGGTTGGGCTGGGCTTCAAACTGCTGTTGCTCAAAGCTCAGTTCGCACTCTTGAGCGAGCTCTTAACTGAGCCACTTGGACGGCCCTGGCATATTATTTTTAATGTATGTGGAATCTGTTATGCTGTCTCCTTTTTCATTTCTAATATTGGTAATTTGTACCTTCTCTTTATTCTGGTTAGAGGTTTATCAATTTTATTGATCTTAAAACACAGCTTTTGGTTTCATTGATTTTCTGTTATCATTTTTGTTCTTTTTTTTATGTTATTCACTTGTGCTCATTATTTTCTTCTTTGGGCATAATTTGTACAGTTTCTTAAAGCGGAGGATTTATTTGGGACCTCTCTTTTTTTTCTAATGCCAGAATTTAATGCTATAAATTTTTCTTTAGTTACTGCATAAGCTGCATACCACAAATATTGGGGTATTTTTTCAGTTTTGTTCAGTCAAAAATATTCTCTAGGGGCCGGCCAAGTGGTGTGGTGGTTAAGCGCTGGCTTGGGAAGCCAACGGCCCTGGTTTGGTCCCACATCTGAGGGTCAGTGACACTGCCCTCAAAAAAAAAATATTCTCTAATTTCTCTTGTGATTTCTTTTTTGACCTATGGATTATTTCCTAGTATGTTGTTGAATTCCAAGTATTTGGATCCATTCTCAAAGACTGAAGAGGACTCTTCTGCATATCTCTGAAGTCACAAATTCTACCCTTCTTGGCCTGTCTGCACTCTGGTATCTGTTTCCTCAACTGAGACTGCTGGGCTCTCTTTGGGCAGGCACTGCCTGCTCCGTGGTTTGGAAACTGCCTCTAGATACTCAACTGCAGAAATCACAGGGCTCGTCTCATTTGTTTTCCTCCTCTTAAGGTTCAGAGGCCTGCTCTGCCTGTTCTCTAATGTCTGAAAACTGCCATTCCATACATTTGGTCTGGCTTTATGGTTTAAGACAGGAGGGTAAATCTATGCCGTTACTTCATTGTGGGCAAATTCAGAAGGGAGAGCTTTTGTTTTCATCTGAAAAATTGGAATAAAAATTGCTCCCTGTGTTGCACCACAGTTGAACCTGTTCTACAATTTGCTAAAATTACACTGCTGCCACCCATCTGGACAGGACTACCCTTCCTTTTGGTTGCAATGAACTGGAAATGTTTGGCCACTAAGGCAGACGCTTGTTGATGGGCTTCACTCTCTTTTATTTTGTCAAGTACAAGGGCCAGTGCGTGAATATTACTTTCCCTGCTGGCTCCAGTTCTCACTGAAGGTGAATCGTCAGTAATCCAAATAATTGTGAATTTTAGAGCTGGCCCCAATCATTCAGAGACTGTGTGCCTGTGGGTTTCAAAACAGAGGGGTTTTACACATTCCATGTAAATGGAGGGATGTGCTAAACACCCCTCACCTTTTAATTAACTCTTTTTGGGAGCAAAGACCTAGAGCTCACAGTGAAAATTACTGAAAATCTTTGCCTAGACAGTAATTTCAGAAGACCTCCCATGACAGATTGCATCTCACTTTCTTTTATTTGGGAAACAATGGGATGTATTTCTCCATGAACAGTCTTTTTCCTCCCCAGTAACAATATCCAGGATCTTTTAGGGTAAAGGTAGATGTCTTTTTGAGTGCTATAACTTCGATTCAAGTGGTCCAAATTTAACCAGCAAAATTGCACCCCCTGAGGGCCAGCTGTAGTGAAAAGAGATGCCAACAAATCAGACGGTCTCATGGTGATCCCCACAGATGCTCCAGCCCAGGGTGGGGTAGCATGAAACTATTTATAGTCTAGTTTGTTCCAGATGTGTGGTACATGGAGTACTGTTTTCCACAACAGGAAGTCCATATTTCAATCAGGTTCTAGCACATCTGGCTGAGTGATATGAGGTCCTTCAACCTTGAACAATGGCAGAACTGTTAGAAGAAAAAGGATTAAGGAAACCAAAATGGAAAAATATCTACTGGAAACCTAGATAATTGTTTCCTAAGCCTCCCTCAGCCATATGTGTAATGTTGTTTGATAGTATTTGTATTTCTCTCCTTTATGGTTTCCTGGATAATTTACATTTTGCCTGCTCCACCCCCACCCCTAGATGATAAGATCATATATATATATATATATATATTTTTTCCTTTCTAAACTTTAACAAAGAACAAATGAGAGCTCTCACTGAAGGTGAGTTGTCAATAATCCCAATCACTTTTATAAAACAATCTGCTCCCTTCAATGATAAACATGACCAAATACACCTGGGGTTAGGTCCATTCGTTAACGGCATCTTTATGTATCCTTTCACAGCCCATAGCCTATCCACCAGAAAGGCAAATAATAAAGAGGTAAACCTCTGACCGCCAGTGAGGAGACTGAGCTGGAATTTTAGATGCCCCTTCCAGTGTAAGATGATCAGGTCATCAGTCTAGTGAAGGTCCCATTTTCTATATGAACCTAAATATAAGCCTATTTTAATAATTTGTCATCAACCGGCTTGCAGGGCAATTTGGACTAATCAACACAAGGACCTATTGTGAAGACTATTTAAGGTTGAATTTGTGCCTCTTAGGGACTAAATGTCCCTAATTCATGTTGAAATCCTAACCCCCTGTGGGATGGTATTAAGAAGTGGGATCCTTTAGGGGCTGACTAGATCATGAGGGTGGAGTCCTCATGAATGGGATCTGTGCCCTATAAGAGAGACCCCAGGGATCTCTTGTGACTCTTGCCATGTGGACACAGGAAGATGGTTGTCTAATAACCAGAAAGTAGGTCCTCACCAGACACCAAATCTTCTGGTGCCTTGATGTTGTTGTCTAAGCCACTCAGTCTATGGTATTTTTGTTATAGCAGCCTGAACAAACTAAGACAGTGCCTTTCTTCAGCACCCGTGATACTGCATCTCACAATGAACCCATGGCTCCATAGAGACCTACCTTGGTCCAGCTGTCCGTGGATAATGTTTTCTCAGTGCTCTAAGTGTTCCCACCTGGTTGGTAGGAATTCTACTTAGGTTAGTGGCCCCTGTGATCTATGTAATACCAATCAAATGTCTCTGAAAGTGTTTTATCTATCATCCACAAGATATTAATATTACAAGCCCGTTTCTATTTTTCTGCCTTCAGAAAAGTACTACTGCCTTCAAAAAACTATTCACCAAAGAGTCCTGGTTCCACATTGTTGCTGCATAACTGATGGGTTCCCAAAATGATCTACGACCCAAGAGCCTGCTCAGCCTTTAAGAGTATGAACAAATGATGCTGTTTCCAATTTGACTCTTGATTTAACCTAGTCTGCACCTTTTACTTAAATTTGTTTCTCATTCAATGTTGTCTGACCAATTTGAATATTTCATAAACACACTCCTCCCACAATTTTAGTTTCTTTTAAAGCTACAAACTTTAGTTTTCCTTTTATAAAAGAAATACAACAGGACTTTATCCAGAGATACCAGGACAATACCCCAAACACAGTAGTTATCCCATCTTCCCATTTGGACATAGGAACCATAATTGGACACTCATACACAAGCAGAGGCTACAACACCCAGGGATGGGTGTAAGCTGTGGTGACTGGGCATCCAATTTCTGGGGGACACGTCTTGGAATTGGCTGTATTGTATAAAGGTCTACATGATCAACACTAACAGCAATATCTAATTAAAGCACCAGATTATGAAAAGACATTTCAACTCCCTCTACCCCAGGGTAACATAAAAAAATACTAAAGCAGCGAGTACACCAGTATCAATGATGGAATCCCCATACAATTAGGAGAAAGCCGTACTATCAGATAATACATATAAATGGCTATGAGATTTCTTCGGAAGAAAAAAAATCTCCTCTGGCTTTTCCATAGTTTCATTCTTTTATAACCTAATCACCATTCCAAAAATTAAGCATGTTCCACTTATGGTTGCATTGTACATATTATTATTTTTAAAAAGTAAATTACCAACCCAGGTTAATGGCATGTCCTTGAAGTTTTTCAAAAGTACAGAAAAATCAGGAACTTACACCCACAGCAAGTTCCAGTCTGCCACAAAATGTCCTGTAAGGACAGGAAAGTCCTTGTTCTTTCAGCAAGAGAATTATGGTGGAGAAAAATGTGCAGAAACCAAATACAGAACAAGAACGGGAGCTTACGGTCAGAAGAGTCACCAACCTGTGGATCTGTGATGCAATCGAGCAAAGGCATAGATGTGAACCATCCGGACCTGAACAAACACTGCCAGAGAATGAGCTAGTAGAACCTGGGCAAGAGAGAGGAACAATATCCAAGAGGAATATCCACGTTTCAAGAACTTGACCCAACAGCTAAATTGCAGGAATCCTCCCTGAATAAGAGAGGGAATGATCATGAAGATTGTCATGACCTCAGAAAGAAACATTTGATGGAACACAGAAGATGTTAAAGAGTCCAGGCAGGTGAGGTAAATACTACGGAAAGGTTTATCAATTCTATTTATCAACTTGTGTCCACTGAATGCCATCCTCAGTGGGTTACAAATAATACCACATTGGCCATGAGAGAGAAAATCCAACATTACCGTTCCAACATGAAGATCCACTTGGCCAATGCCAGAAATGATATTTTTAAATGTAACACTACTATTATTATTGCAAAGTATAGCAAAGTCATTGATTTAGTTAGACCCCAACTAAATCCCAATAAGGAAGCAATTCTCCACAGCAGTAAAAACTGTATGTCACCAACTTGTTTGTGGTTTCACAAAAGCAGTTTTAGAAAGCTTTTGATTATCTATGGGCAACAACCAAAGTTACTGAATATTAGCTTGGTAATTTGACCTGGTTTTACGATTTTTTTTTTTTTAATTCCCAGCATCTGAACCATCTTTTTATATGAAGACTTTTTCACAAGAAAAGAAGTGGACACCTTCAGAGACCCCAGACTTGAAACTGGATGCAATGATGTGAGGCTCTGGGCCATCTCTTCATGGGGAAGACCATATTCATGTTTTTGGTTGTAGACACGCAGCTATGTTAAGGAGGATACATATATAAATAAATGAAAATGTAGGCAGTGAAAAAATAGTTTGACATATGGGCAAGGAAAAAGTGGGTATGCTGTAAGCCTTTTTTTCCCCCTTTTCTGCTGCTTAACAAATGAATAACAATACTCTGAATGACAAACTGCCCATTCAGGAAACACTAGGGACTCTTGGCCCTGGCTTCCTAACCTTCCCCATAGCTTCCCCCAGACTGAGGCACTTGCCCCAGACTTGGAATAAAAAGAAATCAATGCAAAAATATATTAAGGAATTTAATATACCATTAAGGAACTTTAGGAATTTCAAGGAGCTCTCAAAGGCTCTGCAGTGCGATTCTGGCAATTGCTTCTGTCTATAGCGCCTGAACTTGGACTCTCTTGCCAGTTAGTTCTTGGAGCCACTTAATATCCTTTCAAGGAATTCCTTTTTCTGAATAAATTTGCTAGAGTGGGCTTGTGCACTTTCCAACTAAGAACCCAGGCTGCTACAATTTGTAAAGAGTGGTGTGCTATTTACTGATATGACCCATCAAGTTTTCTAAAGGGAAACTGAGACCATGTATAGCCTCTATCAACAAATTGGAAAAATACTGAGACATATAGAATAGATGAAATTGAGTACAAAAGCCAGGACAAATTAACAAATACAAAAAGCATACATAAAAACAGCATTACAAAGCCTGGATTTCCCGCTCCTCGCTGAAATCTCATAAACATCAATAAAAAGCACATTTCTCTTTGGCGAGCCTAGGAATAAGCTGAAACATCAAACCACAAAATAAGGTGGAAAGAACGCAGAAGTCATAAAGGCTGAGCACTAGTGCCGGAGAAAACAAGATGGCTGTAGTTACACTGCTGTGTGGTGTATTGAAAATTGCAGAGTAAACCTTGTGTTCTGATCACGAGGGAAAAAACTTTAGGTTCAAAAGTTTCATTACATATTTTTAGCATGTTGTCACTTTAACTTCTCTTCATTTTTGGTTGACCATTTTTTAATTAAAAGAGAGTATCTTTCCTACAATCGGAAATTATTGAGCAAATGATAGAAATTAACATTTTTGTTTATTTATTGACTCTCTTATTCAAAACACTTGGCAACCACAAATCACAACCTAGAAACTGATATAATACTTATGACTTAGTGCACACAGATGACTCATATATTCAGCCTGTCTAGGAACTAACTATCTTTCTCTCTCTCCAAGTATTTTTTTGCAGTTTTATCAATTTTACATTTTCAGTGAAATATTTTTAACACTTACTAAAGAAATTACTTTGCAATAAACCACTTCCGAAACTTGAAATCTTCAGAGCTCTCCTTCTTAGCCCATCTGGCTTTATACTTATTTGTGAAATCATGGCTCCTTGTCTTCAAAGAAAGATTCAAAATGCTGAGTGAAAATCATCTACCTGTACCTAGCACTGGCACTGATTTTATCTACAATTGTGGGGAAAAGATGCCCAATCAGGTGCTATTGCTAAATTAGTGTTTTCACAATTTTATGTCCTCCCCAAAGGGCACACATAGAGAACCCCTGTTGTCCCCCTATCTGTGCATTCACAGGCTGATGGAAGAGTCTCTTGGTGTGGCAAGCCAGTTTTGCTGCCATCAACAATTGTTCCTCTAAAACTTGTCACTGCCAAGGTGCTGCACTCTGGCTTAATCTTCAGAGATGGATCCACTTAGGGTCATCTCTTGGGGACAGAGTTTTACTAAGGGTATTCCCCATAAGATATCACTAGCTTTTTCTTTTATTCTCCTGGGAATTTATTTCTAGTCTCTGATCTTTCAGTTCAACTCTCAGATTATTTTCTATTAATTCTCTGGTGTCAGAGTTTTCAAGTCCATACTCCACAGGATTAGAATTCATGATTTAGGGGCAAAGGCCAGAAAGCCATGTGAACCAACTCTAAAAAAAATCAATGAGAAGCTACAAATCTTACGTCAATAAAAGCTTTCTTGCAAGCTCAACTTAAGTGATGAACATTTGGCCAGGGCAGTGCCTTCCCATTCAAGGTACTCACATTAGGGAACATATCCCAGAGGAAAAAAAGACAATCTACATGAGGGGAGGGTGGAAAAAAAATCAACACCTTAAAAATAAAACTCCTTTATACTGCTTTGGATATAGAAAAAAAAACACAACAAAAAACGGCCACTTGCCCTTATTTGACCAATGCATTCCTGGGGAATCTAAGTTCTGGAATGACCCGATCACACCAATCCAAATGGAAATCTCAGAACCCTGAGGGATCTTTGCTATCTGGCTGCCCTGTCTTTCCTAAATGGCCAAAAAGATGGAAATCTTTGTGTTTTTCTTTTGGCTTTTGACTCATTTTTACTCACATCATTTATTATATCAGAACAGTATAAGCTGGCCGAGTGGCTCAGTTGGTTATGAGTTGGCTTACAGTGTGTGCTCTGAGCAACAGGGCCGCCAGTTCGATTCCCACATGGGCCAGTGAATGCTGCGCCCAAACTGAGCTGTCACTGAGCTGCCAAAAGGTCAGCTGGTGTAACAAGATTGCCTGTTCAATGGTGGGCTACTCCCACCCGCAACTAAGACTGAACTCGGTACCTTAAGCTGAGCTGCTGCCCGGATAGCTCAGTGGATAGGGTGAGCACTCTTAACAACAAAGCTGCTGGTTCGACTCCCGCATGGGATGGTGGATAAGACTGAACACAGCACCTTGAGCTTAGAGGCCATGAGCGGCTGACGGGAAGCCAGGTGGCGACTGGCGCCCTCCACAACGACGATTGAAGAACAACAACTTGGCTGGTCGCCTTCCCCAATTCCCCAAAATTGCTCCCCTCCTCCAATTCCCCAAATAAAAAAATCTAAAAAAACCGGGCTGGCCAAGTGTCGCGGTGGTTAAGCGCTGGCTTGGGAAGCCAGTGGCCCCGGTTTGGTCCCACATATGAGGGCCAGTGACACTGCCCTCAAAAAAAAAAATCTAAAAAAACCCCCCAAAACAACAAAAAAAACAGTATACACTCCAAAAAGAAGAAGAGGACGAAGAAGGCAGGAGTAAGGAGAAGGCAAGAGGACAAAGAGAAGATGACGACCACCATTACCACTACCACCAGGCATAAACCTACAAATCAAATAGATACCCTAGAACCCTTTTCAATTCTGATCCATACACAAATATCACAATGTTTTTAAAAATGAATGCTCTGTACTCTTGTCCTGCATTTTTTACTTTATATCACATTTTCCTAAGTTTTACAAAATCTTCACATAAAGAGAAAGCTCTGTATGAAACGGGATGTAAAGTAGTTAGTGGGGAAATCCTGTAAGATGATACGCTGAAATACTGTTTTCCAGCCTAATTTTTAATAACTACAGCAAAATTTCAACCTTCTCAATAACAAGCCCACCAGTGTTAGCATTCTCATGTACTCTTTATTGGAAAAGAGGTCTACCTCACTGGCAATAACTTCCACAGCATAGCGTCCATTTTATGGTAATTCTCTCAGAATCAGATCTGGGTGCTTTCTGCAAGAAAAGTGCCAATATTTATTTTTTGTTGGGAATGTGTCATAAGGACTAATTTAATTTTGTATATGGAATTTCTAAGGAAAATATATGATCCATAGTTCCCCCTTCTTCTCCAGAACAAATTTCCAGCTACACAACAACAAAGTGTGAAAAAGCTTTTGCACGTTTTTTATACTAGTTCTTTCCAATACAAGTGCTCCCTTAATAAAGGATGAGAGGGGGGCAGGAAGGAATATATTCTGGCTAAAAAATTTCCAAACTAGTTACATTCATAGGGTTTCTCTTCAGTATGAGTTGCCTGATGTCTAATAAGTTTAGAGCTATTAATGAAAGCTTTCCCACATTGATTACATGTAAAGGGTTTCTCTCCAGTGTGTGTTCTTTGATGTACAATAAGTCGAGCACTCAAGCTGAATGTTTTCCCACATTGATTGCATTCATACGGTTTCTCTCCAGTATGAGTTCTCTGATGTTGAGTAAGGCATGAACTCTGCCTGAAGGATTTCCCACACTGATTGCATTCATAGGGCTTTTCTCCAGTGTGAGTTCTCTGATGTACAACAAGAACATAACTCTGGCTGAAGGACTTCCCACATTGATTACATTTGTAGGGCTTCTCTCCTGTATGAGTTCTCTGATGCATAACAAGATGAGAACTGCGGTTGAAAGATTTCCCACACTCGTTACATTCATAGGGTTTCTCTCCTGTATGAGTTCTTTGATGTGCAACAAGCTGAGAGCTCCAGCTGAAGGATTTTCCACACTGATTACATTCAAAGGGTTTTTCTCCTGTGTGAGTTCTCTGATGAGCAACAAGTTTATAACTCTGACTAAAGGACTTTCCACATTGATTGCACTCATAGGGTTTTTCTCCAGTATGAATTCTTTGATGTGCAATAAGCTTATAACTCTGGATAAACGATTTCCCACACTGATTACATTCATAGGGCTTCTCTCCAGTATGAGTCCTTTGATGTGCAATAAGTTTGTAGCTCTGCCTAAATGACTTTCCACAATGACTGCATTCATAAGGCTTCTCTCCAGTATGAGTTCTCTGATGCACAACAAGGACATAGCTCTGGCTAAAGGATTTCCCACACTGATTACATCTGTAGGGTTTCTCTCCAGTATGAGTCCTCTGATGGGAAACGAGGTGAGAGCTCCGACTGAAGGATTTCCCACATTCATTACATTCATAAGGCTTCTCCCCTGTATGAGTTCTCTGATGTGCAACAAGATGAGAGCTCCAGCTAAACGATTTCCCACATTGGTTACATTCAAAGGGTTTCTCTTCAGAATGATTTCTCATGTTTTGAGCAAGGGATGAATTCTGGGAGGTTTTACTACATTTATGTTGACTCTTTTCAACAGGGATTCTCTGTTGTTCCTTATGGGATATGCTATGGTTCAAAATTTGCCCACGTTCCTTAAAATCAAAGGATTTTCCTCCTGCATGTATCTTCTCATGTATATTTAGGGGTGTATCATGGCTGAAAGATTGAATATTGTTGCTAAATCCATAGGATTTATCTTCTGTTTGAGTTTTTGTAAACTGAATAAGATGAATGCTCTGGGGGGGTTTTCCACATTCATTATTTTCACATAGTTTCTCACTGTCATTAATCATCTGATGATTGTTCACAATAGAATTACGATGTAATTTTTTAACATGTGTGGCAGGTTTGTGAAAATGGTTTCTTATGGGTATTATATGGGGTGAAAGAAGATTGGAATTCAGAACACTCTTCTCAAGTTCATCACTTTTACAGACACTCTCATGAGTAACAGTGTTCTTTTGAGTGACTGCCAATTTCTTCAAAAGTCTCTCTTCTTTTTCCTGTCCTATGTCCAACTTGTTCTTACAAACCCAAACTTCTTCACATGAAGATAACCAAGGATCATCTCTTGTCAATCTTTCTATTTTCACTCCATCGGATGGTTCATCATCAAAAATGCTCTGCTTTGATATTGATTCTCTTCTTCCAAGTGCAGTTGCCGATTCTGAAAGAAAGCAAAATAAAACATCCTAGCCAAAATATGTTAGAGCTGGAAAAGTGAAAAAAGCTGACAAGAAAGTATGCAAAATATATGTGAATTTATATTTTATTATAAACTGTATTGAGAAAATAAAAGGATGGGTAAAGCAGTAAGGAGAAAACTACCATAGCCCAATAGTATAACAAAGCATTAAAAATGGAACAATTTAATCTTAGTTTTACTAAATATGTAAGACTTTAGATTCCAAATCTAAATCTCCACATTCCAGGGCCGGCCGAGCGGCGCATTGGTTAAGCGCTGGTTTTGGGATGCCAGCGGCCCCGGTTCGGATCCCACATGAGGGCCAGTGACACTGCCCTCTACAGCTAACAACAGCTCCACCTGGAGCTGGGCTGTGCGAGCCCCGGTGATGGTGTGGGCTGCAGCCCCTGCTGCAGTGGGCTGCCATAGGCTACAGTGAGTGGCCCGCAGCCAGCGTGAGCGGCTGGCAGCCAAGAGTGAGCTGCCAATAGCCGCGGTGAGCGACATCCAGAGGCCAGCGACCGATCTGCCTCATCCGGGAAGAGCTCAATGATGATACCAACAGTGAAGCAACATCCTCCGCAGCTAGGCTGAGGAACAAAAGGACAGCGACTTGTCTGTTCCCCTTCCCCAATTCCCCAACGCTGTTCCCCTCTGCCAATTCCCCAATAAAATCTTTAAAAAATAATAATAATAAAATAAATAAATAAATAAATCTCCACATTCCAAAATAAGATCACCTATGCAAAACTACAGAATCTCAAAACAATTTTATAACCTTTAGCAAAAAAAATAAAGGTCTTGGGCCGGCCGAGTGGTGCATTGGTTAAGAGCTGGTTTGGGATGCCAGCGGCCCCGGTTCGGATCCCACATATGAGGGCCAGTGACAATGCCCTCTACAGCTAACAACAGCTCCACCTGGAACTGGGCTGCGAGCCCCGGCAATGGTGTAAGCTGCAGCCCCTGCTGCAGTGGGCTGCCATAGGCTACAGTGAGTGGCCAGCAGCCAGCGTGAGCAGCTGGCAGCCAGCATGAGCTGCTAATAGCCGTGATGAGCACCCATCCAGAAGCCGGCAACCCATCTGCCTCATCTGGGAAGAGCGCAATGATAATACCAACATGGGCAGTGAAGCAATGTCCTCCGCAACTAGACTGAGGAACAAAAAGACAGCAACTTGTCTGTTCCCCTTCCCTGGTTCCCCAACGCTGTTCCCCTCCCCAAATTCCCCAATAAAATCTTTAAAAATAAATAAATAAAAATAAAAAAATAGAGGATCCTTTCCACCCTCTTTAGTGCTAAACCCATGTTCACTGAAACATGTTAGTGCCTACATTTCTAGGAATTTGTAGAGGCATGAAATTTGCTGGCATCGTTTGACATGAAACATGGGCAAACTATAACTGTTTACCAGGAAAAAGAATGGGGACACAGTTATCCCAGAGTTCCCTAAATGCTTTAGGGGCTAATATGGCCCCATGGATTCCAGTGATTCTGAGTGAGAGACAATGGAGGCTAGCTCAGAAGCAGGAGCCTGGGTGGCTACTAAGCCAAGCAATAGAGTACCTGGGAAAGTAGTGATGTATACAGTTAACTAGGAGGTGGGAAACAGAGAAAAATGTGGCATTTTCCCTATGGGGTTTTTTTCAATCAACTTTTCTATACCTATGACTCCTGTGTATATGTGGGGAAATTCTATTTATATTCATCCCCTTGTTCCAACTAGGAAATTGTGTCTGGTCTGAAGCTGATAGGAAAAGATATAGGACTTTGGGTGTCTGCTGGAGACACAAGAAAATTACGGCCAAATTTGGCTCCAGTCTTTAGCCTTTAAGAACTTTGTAAACTGAACAAGCTCAAACCCAAGAGGCTGTACCTGTCCTACCCTACAAATTAAAATTAAGTCTTCACTGAAGAATAAAAAGCATAAACACAGTCTATGTGTGGCCAAAATCAATCTTACCTCTGAATTCCGTAACTCTTTTTTTGTTTGTTTGTTTTGTTTTTTAGCTGAGCCATCCTGCTACCTGTTGGCAGCTCAGCGGCTGCTCAGCTCGGGCTGGGCATTGAACTGCTGTTGCTCAGAGCTCAGCTCAAACTCTTGAGCGAGCTCTTAACCAACTGAGCCACTGGGCCGGCCCTAAATTCCGTAACTCTTAATCAATGGAAACGAGAAATAATTTCAACATACAGACTTCATTCAAGGGGACCATATTCTTACCCCAAGAGGCCAAGTCCTTGTGGTTCTCCAAAATCACATCTGTGTCCAGGGTCCTCTGAGCAGGGTTCAAATTGCCCTCTTCCTCCTGAGTGAAGTCCACAGTCACAATTTTGAAGTTCACTCCTTCCTAAAAGAGGACACACATTCCTGCTCAGCTGGGCACCACTACCTTCCAATGTTCAGAGAGGAAGAAAAGTTTGACAGATGCAAGAAAGAAAACCTGATGGCCTGGAAATTGTCCTGAGGTAGCCAGTGTTCAAAGGATTCTAGTCAAGGTATACAGGTGTCTTCTAGGTGAGCCCCTTTGGGTTTTGGAGGCTGGACCTGTTTTTACAACCCCAAAGAGGAACACCAGATAAGAACTAACAGAATTTTTCCCTCTTTGATCACCTTAAAGAAAATGCTTACCCTTATTCTGATTTTCACATTGGTGAATACAGAATTCCCACTTAAGTATTCCCTCCAAATTCCCAAGAAACTAACAAACCAAGGATCATTAAATTTTTTTCTGTTCAAGGCCAAAGTGTAAAGATTTTTGGCTTTAAAACCATGCAGTCTATCACAACTACTTAATTCTATGGTTGTAGGAAGACAGCAGCCCCAGAAAATATATAAGCCAATGGGAGTGGCTTCATTACAGTAAAATTTTATTTATGGAAACAGTTGGCAGGCTAGATTTGGCTTACAGGCTTTACTTTGCTGATGTCTGAGATAGAAGATGAAATGTGGGCTTTAATTAAGTACAGGTTAAGAGCGCTGGATTTGGAAGAAAAGAGACCTGGGTTTTCTCACCTATAGAGAGCATAAATCTGTATTTAAAAAAAAAAAAAAATCTAGGGGCCGGCCAAGTGGTTCAGCTGGTTAAGAGCTCGCTCAAGAGTGGGAGCTGAGCTCAGAGCAACAGCAGTTCGATGCCCAGCCTGAGCTGAGCTGCTGTTGAGCTGCCAACAGGTGGCAGGATGGCTCAGCCATAAAAAAAAAAAAAAAATTCTAATCAGACAACCTGTGTTTTAATGATGAGTTTATTCTATTCTACTTATTAGGCTTAATCATACCCAACTCATTGGGTTGCTGAGTGAATTAATTATGATGATGTAGGATAAGCTATTAGCGAGTGTAATGAACAAAAAAATAAAGGCTGGCAATTAATATCAGGATTATTAGGTGTGAAAACTCTGAAAAATTCAGAGACAGTTGATATGACTTTTATCCTGAACCCTTCGTCTTCAAATGACAGTTTTATTTTGTCCATACCCAGAGCTGCTGTAGCCGTGAGGATACATTCACTGTCATTACTGCCATATGAAGGGGACTACCTCCTGTATGCAGGAAAGGACCTATTTCCAAGACTATTGGGCAAGAATTCTGATCCAAAATAGAAGTGCTGAGAGTGATCTGTCTTTGCCCACAGGCAACAAAAGCAGGGCAGTCAAATGCCACTTGCCATTGAAGGCTTTTTAAACAGACCAGATGTTCATGACCAGGACTCAGGGTCCATGAATTCCATGAGACCCCATGCAAAGGGCTGTTGTGCCTGTCTTGTTTTAACTGGGGCCCATACAGTTCAACCAAAATCTCAAAGGTTTTCGTGATGAGCCCAAAACAGGATTGAGGAATGTTATCTGCAACCTGTGTTGAACATGGATTTGTAGGTGCTGGTTTTCAACCTCTAATCCATGCTTTTTAGTAACTACTCCTCTCTGCTGTTTACTGTAGGTACCTTTAATACCAAGCTTGCTCAAATAGCAAATAAATAATACCAATCTATATTCCTTTCCTTTCTGGTTAGTGTCCCCTTTATCTTTTCCATCTTAATTATTTCAGTTTAGAGTCTATGGGTCATTCATTTTCATCAAGGACTCTGCTTTATAGTTTTATCACCTCTCTCTCCAGGTTGTTAACTTCTTTTTCTCTACTTCTTCCTGTAACCACTTAAACAGTCAAATCGTTTCAATCCTTTAAGGGAAAAAACAAAAAAAGACTCTCAACCTCAAATTTCCTTGTAACAATCTCTTCAATCTTTCACATGATAATCAAATTTCTTATAAAAATCGTCCACTCTTACTTCCATTTCCCCACTTTCTGTTCACTTCCCAGCTCACTTCACTCTCTTACGTTGCCAACCAGCCATATGCATTTCTCAATGTAAAGAGCCAAGGCTAACTCACCTGGGATGGGATAGCCAGGGACCCAGCATCTTCTCTCTCGACCTTGATGATAATTTCTTGAGGAAGAAGAGAGTCCTGAGAGGGCAAAACAAACAAGAAAAAGTAAAATAAAGGGTGCTAAGTCACAGGTCAAAACTCTCATTGTACGTAGGCTAGGATTTGACATACCACCTGTTTTAAGGCATCCCACCAACCAAACTTCTGCTCCCTCCCACTGCTAAGTTCAAGCAAGCCGTGTGTGTGTGTGTGTGTGTGTGTGTGTGTGTGTGTGTGTGTGTGTAACAACTGGAGGGGCACTGGAGCATCAGGCATAGGCATGAAGTCTTCATGGGTCTTTCAGGCCTGCCCAGCAACCAGCTGAATGGAGCTGAGTGAGTGACCCTAGGCATTTCCATAGAAGCAAAGAACTGTTCAGCTGGGCCCTGCCTGAATTCCTGGCTCTCAGAATTGTAAGCCAAGAAGACAGAATCCAGCATGACCAAAGAATGACAAAGGTAAAAAATAAACAAATTAACTTCATGAAAAATTTGGCAAAGAGCACCACCAATAAAGACACCAGCAATAAAAATCTAAGACTTCTTCCAAATCAGTAAGAAAAATAGTAGCCTCAACAGAAAAATGGACAAAGGAAAATGCAACGCAAGTTAACTATAAAGAAATAAAATGGGCCAGTGCATATGCAAAAAGATGCTCAACTCTTTACATCAGGTAAAATCTCCTTTTATATATTAGAGACCATAAATTCACACTGATACCCCAATTACAATTCAACATGTTTTATTCTACTTTTCTTGTTTTTCATATTTGTGCCTTCCTTTTCTGGCTCCCATTACCCACTTTATATTTACCAATTTGCTTAAACCTCTTATGTAACCAACATCCTAACCACGTGGAGGGTTTCTTCTGCCTGTGGCTAACAGCCCTCCCCGATGGCCAGCACTGGCCAAGAGCTTCATATACTTAGTGGAAGTTTAAGTTGATACAACCTTCCTGGATTGGCAATATTAGTTTTTAATAACATTTTATTTTGAAATAGTTTAAGACTCACAAAAATCTGCAAAAATAGAAGAGAATTCCTGTGTATCCTTCACCCACTTTCCCCCAAAGACAGACAGTATCATACACAATCACAGTACACTGTCAAAACTAGGAAATTCATATTGGTATAATATTTTTAACTTAGATACAGACTTTATTCAGATTTTGTCAGTTTTTATAGACACTCTGCTTTTTTTTTTTTTTAAAGATTTTATTGGGGACTTGGGGGTGGGGAACAACATTGGGGAACCAGGGAAGGGGAACAGACAAGTTTTTGTCCTTTTTGTTCTCCAGTCTAGTTGTGGAGGACATTGCTTCACTGGCCCATGTTGGTATCATTATTGTACTCTTCTCGGGTGAGGCAGATCAGTTGCCGGCCCCTGGATGGCGGCTGCTCATAGCAGCTCTTGGCAGCTCACACCGGCTGCTGGAAGCTCACACTGGCTGCTGGCCACTCACTGTAGCCTATGGCAGCCCACTGCAGCAGGGGCTGCAGCTATGCTGTCCTGGGGACTCACAGCAGCCCAGCTCCAGGTGGAGCTGTTGTTCACCATCTTAGGTGTAGAGGGCAGTGTCACTGGCCCTCATATGTGGGATCCGAACCAGGGCCGCTAGCATCTTAAGCCAGCTCTTAATCAACGTGCCACTCGGCCGGCCCTAAACACTCTGCTTTTTTTTATTTATTTATTTTTATTTTTTTATTTTTTTTTTGAGGGCAGTGTCACTGGCCCTCATAAGTGGGACCCGAACCAGGGCCGCTGGCTTCCCAAGACCAGCGCTTAACAACCGCGCCACTTGGCCGGCCCTAGACACTCTGCTTTTATTTTTGTCTTTTTAATGGAAATGTTTTTTAAAATATAATATCCAATAAGTCTAGTTATAAGTATTTCCTTAGGAAATAATAGAAAATACACTTAGATGTACGTACAAGAAATCTCATTAAAGGGTTATCCTACCAAAAATGGGATGGGGATTAAATGCCCATTAGTAAGTGCCTGGTTAAATAAATTATGCTTAATCCAGGTAACTGAATAGTATTTAACAGTGTAGAGAAGAGACAGATTTGCATGACCTGATACATATAAATGACAGAATGATGTCTAGAATACATTGTTGAATGGAAAACACTAAGAACAGTCTATAAAACATGAATAGAGTTTTATAGAATATAAACATACACAGAAAAGTCAGGAAGGATAGTCTCAAAAGCAGTTATTTTTTTGGAGGGCTAGAAAGGAGGAGGAGCAGGTTCACTGTCTGTGTTTTAATACTGTATCCATTTTTTTAAATGACATTTATTTTCCTTAATTAATCAACCAGCAAAAAAGTTTGCCTCTTGAAAAATCACTTGGAAGCAAGATAACTTCTTTGTAGTTTCCCGAAGTCTTTTTCTACAGCGTATAATAATTCAACTTGTCAAATGACAGTCCATTCAATTATACTTTGCTTCTTAAATCTTCAAACACTGAAAAACAGGTGCCGTTGATTCTTGATTATCACTCAATTACTTATAGTCTCTGAATTCTAAACTTTCAGAAGGAAGCAAACTATTGTCCTTTTTCATAGGTGTGCCAATCCCCTCCCCTTATTAGCCTAGTTTACTACTGTTTTAGGAAGGATTATTAAAAATGGCTAGCATCAATGTACTTAAACGTCAGAAAAGGATTTCTCCAAAAACTTAAAACACCTCTGTAGGGCCAACCAGCTGGCTCAGTTGGTTAGAGCGCGAGCTCTAAGAAACAGGGTCGTGGATTTGATTTCCACATGGGCCAGTGAGATGTGCCCGAGCTGAGCTGCCAAAGGATGGTTAGATGACTCAGTTGGTTAGAACGCATTCTCTTAACAACAAGGTTGCTAGATTCTCACGTGGGATGGTGGGCTGCACGCCTCCCCCTACCACCCCCGCAACTACATTGACAGCGGCGATTGGACTTGGAGCTGATGGGTCCTGGAAAAACCACACTGTTCTCCAATAAAGTTAAAAAAAATAATAATAAAAAAGGCTTCTCTCTTGACCAGTCAATAAACAACAAAAAACTAACAAAAGAAAAACCTCTGTATATTTCCTGGCAGGTACTGAGGATAATAACATCGAGTATTTTAAAGAGCTGGAGCTGCCTCAAGGTAAAGAAGGCCCAGTGTGAGAGCTTGTACCAAGTGCCCTGCGTTACTGCTATGCACAAAAACCAGGCTGGTTAAACTGCCTTAAAATTTCTGCATGTCAGGCCGGCCGAGTGGCACGGTGGTTAAGCGCTGGCTTAGGAAGCCAGCGGCCCCGGGTCCCACAGTGACACTGCCTTCAAAAAAAAAAAAAAAAAGTCTCCGTGGACCTTACAAAATAGCTCCAAACGCCAAACAAATATGAACAAACCAAACTCATAATGCTAAAATAACAACGACCAAACTACAGATGGCTCAAGGGAGCTACAAGTTTTTTTGTAAAATCAAAGTACTACTTTATTAAATGAGTTATTTTACACAGTATGAACAACGTAATTATAATTGTTAAAAAAGAATTTTATAACAAGGATGGACTGATTTTCAGATTTTCAAATCAGAGTCAGTCAACTGTACATTTACATAGGACTATCTTTGCATGAAGCCCAAAAGGGAACAGCATAAAAATGAGTTTCTGTGGCCCCTTTAAAAAATATGGAACACTTCATGAATTTGAATGTCATTTTTGCGCAGGGGCTATGCTAATCTTCTCTGTATCATTCCAATTTTAGCATATGTGCTGCAGAAGAGATCATGGGAGCTACAAGTTTTTACCCCTTCAATATTATAATTTATACACATATTTGGTCATTCAGATAACCAGAATATATTTCTTAGGTATATTTGGTCTTATCCACAGTTCCTTGCAATTTATTCATTATGTTAATGAGGTAATTTCTGGACCCCCCCCAACGGTGGGAACTGGTTGCCAGTAGGAACCAACCATATCAATTGGACCTTTCAGTCCCACCCCGATTTCCGGGGAGGGGCTTGAGGTTGAACCAATCACCAATGGCCAATGACTACCTAATGAAGCCTTCATGAACCCCCCCAAAACTACTCAATCCCTTTTTTCTGGGGGTTTCCACATTGGGGGACGAGATTGCTTCCATGTGCCACCACGCTGGGCCCAAGCTTCATTCAAGACCTCACCCTATGTATCTCTTAATTTGGGTGCTGACTCGTAGCTTGAATATCCTTTGTAATAAATCGGTTATCTAGTGAGTAAACGGGTTTTCCTGACTTCTGTGAGCTGTTCTTGTAAATTAACTGAACCCAAACAGGGGGTTGTGGGAACCTCTGGTTTATAGCCAGTTGGCAGAAGCACGGGTGACAACCTGGACTTGACTGGTATCCGAAGTAGAGGGCAGTTTCATGGGATTGAGCTCTTTACTTGTGGAATATAATTCTATCTCTGGGTAGAGTGTCAGAATTCAGTTAAATTCTTGGATGCCCTGCTGGTGTGAGAATTGCTTGTTGGCGTGGGGAAGTCCTCCCTCCCATCACACCCAGACAGAAATATGCGTGCATGCACGTTGGAATTGTGTCCAGGAACTCTTTTCAACATCAAACTGCTAATGGACTCAACCATGTCATGGAAGCTCGCTGCAAAGAGAAATCAGATTCCTACTGTATGATGACAGACGTCTTTTCTTGCCACAAAAGTGGCTGATGTTAAATTCTAACAATTTAAGGGCCAGAAGTTAACTCTTCCTATAATTAAAAAAAATCCCTGGGAGGGCAACCAGTTAGCTCAGTTGGTTAGAGCGCAGTGCTCATAACACCAAGGTTGCTGGTTCGATCCCTGCATGGGCCACTGAACTGTGCCCTCCACAACTAGATTGAAACAACTACTTGACTTGGAGCTGATGGGTCCTGGAAAAACACACTGTTCCCCAATAAAAGAATAAGAACTACTATTAAAAAAAATACCTGGGAAATGAGAGAAGTTTCTTAAGAAAGGAAAACTTACACACACTAGACTATAGTTTAAATTGTGACACATAACTCTTTCAGTTTTTTGTTTTGTTTTGAAACAGCTAAGAGCAGTGAAGAGACAATGCCAAGAACCAAGTTAGAAACAAAACGTAATGTTTCTAAGGCAGCAGGTACGCGGTAGAAAGAAAACTCCAAGATTGTCCTTACCTGCCACAACTGCTGAAACAGCTTTACTCGGGGAAATATGGGTGCACCTTCCCTTTAATCAGAAACGTGGTCAATGTCTTTCAGTTTAAAAGTTTTCACAGGGAAAATGACAGGGTTCTACCCATGGTCAACTCTGCAACAAAAGTCCTTCCCTGGCCCCAGCCAAGCAGTCAAGTCTACCACTTGACTCTGTCATTTCTTCACATCACACACATACCTTTGTTTTTTTTTTAATTCAACTAGTGTGTGTTCCAAAGAGCTGAGCTTCCGTCTCTCCTGTTCACCGTGGTTTCACTGGGCTTCAATCAGTACTGACACATAGTAGGCATTTTATAATGTTGACAGTATAACCACCCTGAGATAAAGGACATAGAATGTGCTACCTGAGCCTTCACATTTGTCCCTGTGGTCCCCAAAGGCACCAAATCGTTGCTGTGCTCAAGTCCCTCCTCTGGGTAGAAGAGACCTCTCTGGGCGTCCTTTCTTCTCAGAAAATTCAAAGCACCAGCCTCCAGAACCTACTCCCAACTTTACTCTCTCAAACGAAATGCTCAAAAACCATCTTGTCACAAAAATGCGGGAACACACATATGTCTACACCCACCCACTCTTTCTAGCCACTCTGGATTACTATTTTAGGAATGTCTCCTGTATTTATATCTTAACCCACGGTTTCCTTCAGATAATGCCATCTATCAATTGCTTAGTATGTTTAATAATACACAGAATACTTCAACACAGAGTATCTCATACAATTACCTAAACTTTTTTTTTTTAATTGGGGAATTGCAGGGAGGGGAACAGTGTTGGGGAATTGAATTGGGGAGGGGGACCAGCCAAGTTGTTCTTCAATCTTCGTTGTGGAGGGCACCAGTGGCCATCTGGCTGCCTGTCGGTAGCTCATGGCCTCTAAGCTCAAGGTGCTGTGCTACAATCTTTGTTGCAGGTGGGCGTAGCCACCATCTGATGAGGGAGTTGAACCAGCAGCCTTGTTGTTAAGAGTGCATGCTCTATCCACTGAGCCACCTGAGTGGCAGCTCAGCTCAAGGTGCCAAGTTCAGTCTTAGTTAAGGGTGGGCGTAGCCCACCATCCCATGAAGGAGTTGATGGGAAACCTTGTTGTTAGGAGCACGTGCTCTCACCAGCTGAGCCATCCTGCCACCTGTTGGCAGCTCAGCTCAGCTTGGGTGCAGCGTCACTGGCCCATGTGGGAATCGAACCGGTGGCCCTTTTGCTCAAAGCTTGCACTCTTATTCTAACTCTTAACCAACTGAGCCACCCAGCCAGCCCCTTATCTAAACTTCTTTGAAGGAAGGAGTGATATGTCTATTTCACTAACACAGAAACTAATGGTAATAAAGTTTAATAAACTCATTTAAGCCCATGGAGTTCACAAGAAATGGTCCACACTGATGCCTGACCCGAACTCGTCTCCTTTCCACTGCCGCATGGCTTGAAGTCTGACTGATTATTCAAGCCCCAGATCAAATGCCACCTCTTCCATGAAGCATTACCAGATTGCACAGTCTCATCCCTTCTCCCCTTAGTATTTCTTAGTTGTTTTTTGTTGGACCCTTACTGTTCCATTCTCCTCCACTGATCTCCACTGATCATTCTCCTATTATTGTCATCCCTAGATACCTCTTCCCTGGGTCATGAATTCCATACTGTAAAAAACTGTATATTTTTCAACTTTGTATTCTCCTGAGTACTGTGCAGGAGCACAATGGGTGTTATGTGAAATTTTTAAAATTTTATTGGGGAATTGGGGAAGGGGAACTGACAAGTTGTTGTCCAATCTTATTTGTGGAGGGCGCAGCTAACTCAGCTCCAAGTCCAGTCACCACCCGGCGGCCCATCAGCAACTCAGGGCCACTCAGCTTAAAGTGCCATGTTCAATCTTAGTTGCAGGTGAGCGTAGTTCACCATCCCATGTGGGAGTCGAACCAGAAACCTTGTTATGAGGACGTGCTCTCAACAGCTGGGCATCCTGCCATCTCTTGGCAGCTCAGATTGGGCGTAGCTTACTGGTCCATGTGGGAATTGAACCAGCAACCATGTTGTTCAGAGCTCGCACTCTTAACCAATTGAGCCACTCGGCCGGCACCTGTTATCTGAATTTGACAGGAGTAGAGATATGTGCAGGGTTGGGATATGTGAGTGGAATTAAAAGCCTTTGCCCCTACTTTTGTGTGCTCTGGAGGATTTTTCCCCTCTATCAACACTTTATTTATTTAATTATTTATTTACAGGCTTATAGATTTTATGGAGGTATACTTGACAAATAAAAATTGTATGTGTTTAAGGTGTATAATGTGATGTTTTGATATATGGACACATTGTGGAATGATCACCACAATCAAGCGGAATGACACATCCATCACCCAGCATAGCTAGGATTTTGTGTGGTAAGAACACAACACCAAGTCTCTGAGCAAATTTCAAGTACACAGTTCAGAGCTGTTGACCTTACTCACCACGCTGTACATTAGATCCCAGAACTTACTCATCCCATATAACTGAACCTCTGGGCCCTTTGACCAACATCACCCCTTGTCCCCCAGCCCCTGGCAGCCACCACTCTACTCTCTGTTTTTACAAATTCAACTGTTTTAGATCCCACATATAAGTAATATAGTGCAGTATCTGTCTTTCTGTGTCTGGCTTATTTCTCTGAGCATCTGTCCTCCTGGAGCATTCTAAAATTATCCTTTTTGGGGGCAGGCTGAGTGGCTCAGTTGATTAAGAGCTCGCTCAAGAGTACAAGCTGAGCTCTGAGCAACAGCAGTTCAATGCTCAGCCCGAGCTGAACTGCCACTGAGCTGCCAACAGGTGGCAGGATGGCTCAGCTAAAAAAAAAAAAATTATCCTTTTTGATTGCTAGATGGGAAGGGGGTGGGCATGAGGGAGAAGGGGAAGGGATGAGGCAACATAAACTGGTAACTACAATATTACTGCAGGGATAGAAGAGACAGTTTAGGGAATATAATCTATAATGTTGCAAATATTTTTTAGGGGACCAGATGGACTCATGTCTTGTCAGGGAGACCACTTCATGGATGGTGTAGAAGCCTGACCACTGCACTGTACATCTGAAGCTGCCACTGAATAATATTAGATGTTAACTATAATTTAACACATATATAGTCATGGGATGTGGAGTATAGTGTGGGGATGGAGTCAATGGAATTGTAATAGATATGTATGATATCGGGGATGAGGGGCAATGGAGGGGGGAGTCACTTTGTAAGGGGTGGAAAGGATAACTATTGCATTGTTTTGTACATCTGTAACTACTAATAAAAAAATAAAAATAAAAATGAAATTATTCTTTTTGTTCGATGATCACCTCTCCGTGTAACGAAGGGACATTCTCCTTTCTCTTTGCATGGTTTACAGAATGGGAACAGGAATCAGACTGCTAACGTCCACACAGAGGAGTTATAGGCAGAAGATAAGAACTGTTCTCTCTGTGACAATGGGTGATCCACGTGTGACCCAGAGCAGGGGAACAGAGACAAGCAGAGCTGTCACGGAGTGACCTGTCCACATCACAGTGAGCTGGTGGTCAAGTCAGACCCAGGATCTTTTGCTATTTGCTCACCTGTAAATAGAATTGACCAACCAGACCCTGCCCACCTTGGGGGATTCCTGGAGTAAAACAGAGCTTCCAGCCAAATCACACAATTATTATTACTGAACTGAGTTCCTGAAGCTTTGCATCTGGGGTGTGCTGGCTGGAAACTCTCTACATCTATGAGGGGGTTCAGAATATTAACTTTAATAGGCAACACACCAGGAGGCTTTCCCATCTTTGGTGTCTTTATTTCTCTTATTGCCCATGGGAGACAAAGGGCAGGGCTCACATTTCAGCTCAAGGGATGTGACATACAGGGCTCTGAAGTTTCTTAATTACTAATTTGAGAGGGAGTAAAACCAACTCCCCTACCTGATTTTCTCAGAGATCCCCCCAATCAGAGGGTCCCTCTAGTTCTCATGCACAAGAAAATTCTCTCTCTAGTCCCACACCATCATCTATGAATAATTCTCACTTTCCTCAAATATACAGAACAGACCTTCTACCATCGGGTCACCAACAAACTGCCTGGCTCTGAATGCTGGGACTGACGGGACAGGTGAAGCTCTACCACCCCCTTACCCCCTGGTAGGATTTTAGGTCTCAGCCCCTGAAGGCAGGCAGGAGTCAGAGTCGCCTCAAGGCTCTTTCTGGCCCAGCCACTTCCAGGTGTGTAAGTCACTGAAACCTCTCAGGTAATGTCCCAGCACAGTCCCAGTTTCCTCCTAGGCCAGTTCCAGGGGCCATGTCCCTCATTCAAAGTCAAGACTTGGGTTCCCTTATTTCTCTCGCTGCCAGGGTTCTAATTAATATCCATCAGGCCCAAACAATGGACCTGTGCATCTTCTGATAACAATTAAGGACATTCAGATTTGAGAAATATGTAGCCAGCTTCCAAATGGCCCTAATAACCCCACCTCCTGGTAATCACACCCTTATGTAGCCCCTTGCCCACATGGTACCAAAGTGGGTCTGTGTGACCAAAGGATTACAGAGGAAGTGATGGTCTACCTTCTGAGATCCAATGATAAAAGACACTGTGGCTTCCATCTTGGTTGTGAGCAATTCAGGGCGCGTGCTCTCTCTTTTTCTCTGTCTCTCTCCTTCCCGCCCCCATCCCAGATCATTTATTTGCTTTGGGAGAAACCAGCTGTGTGTGTTGTGCAACCCTGGAGAGAGGACTATGTGGTATGGAATTGAGGTCTCTCGCCAACAGCCATATGAGTGAGCTTGCAGGTGGGTCCGCTTGCCTGGTCAAGCCTTCTGAAGGCAGCAGCCCAGGCAACAACTTACTATACCATCCTCAGAGACCCTCAGCTTCCAGAAACTTCCAGACAAGCTGCTCCCCGATTCCTGACCCTCAGAGATTGTATGGGATAACAGATGTTGATTGTTTTAAGCTGCTAAGTTTTGGGGTATTCAACCACAGGAAACTCATACAAGACGAAAGCTGTTTTTGCTTTTCCTACATCTTCTTGGCAGAGATAAGGTGTGCATTTCTGCCTGTGAGAACTAAGTCATCTTTCTCCCCAGTGCCTCATACAGGGCCTTACAATGGAAGTCAAAAAATATGTGATGAAAGTAAAAATTATAATGAACAGACTGATTTAGTTGTATGATATACAAGAAAATCGCAAAAGCGCTGTTAAGATTTCCAGAGAACACCCGAAGTCACTCACTTAGAGAGTAGAAATCCAATGGTCACATCAAAACGCATTGCACCTGTAGTTTTGATAAAGGTATGAATGTAAATTTACACTCACGTAGGTCCCTTGAAAACCCTCACACGTGTGTACAAGGAATCATATACCAAAATATTTACAGTGGTGCTATTTGTAACAGCAAAAACAGCCAATACCCAATGGTAAACCCATAAAACCTGTGGCTGCATTTAGACGTTGACATCTGGGTACCAGTTGTGTTCATTTGTATCAGAATGTCACTGCTCCCAGTCTCTCAGAGTGGACAGAGATAAGGAACTCACACACTCAGTCACACACACTCACACACACACACTTCTCTATTTCTACATCCACATATACTAAAAACTATGAGCCACGTCTGTCCCTCCAATGCTCACTGAACACCACAGCTCATTCTAGTGTTCTCTCTTTCCATATCTGACGGTGAGAGTCTGGCTCCCATAACCTGTTATTTTTTTTATTTTTATTTGTATTGTATTCTTTTTTTTTTTTTTTTTTTTTGAGGGCAGTGTCACTGGCCCTCATAAGTGGGACCCGAACCGGGGCCGCTGTCTTCCCAAGCCAGCGCTTAACCACGGCACCACTCGGCCGGCCCTTTTTTATTTTTTGAGGGCAGTGTCACTGGCCCTCTTATGTGGGATCCGAACCCAGGCCGCTGGCATCCCAAGCCAGCTCTTAACCACCGTGCCACTCGGCCAGCCCTATGACCCGTTATATTTACCTACCTGCTCAGGCCCCCTATACGTAACTAATCCTTCATCTCCACTGCCACCCCCTCTCCCACATAGATGCTCCTCGGCCCACCCGAGCTCAGTGGCCCTCCTCTGCCAAGGGATCCTCCTCACCCTGCTTGGGCTTTGACTCTGAAGGCCAGGTGGCTTCTCATGGACTCACTCTCATGCCACTTGGACTTGGACTCCTTGTGGATGCCTCTGACATCCTGCTTGGGCTCCAACATCCCACACCATGCCCTCAGGCGTGCTCTCCACCAGCTCAGGCTGCGACATGCCACACCAGGATGTGCCCTCACGCCCCAACATGTACATGTGTCACCTGCTCTGGCTCTGACACCCCAGGCTGGACCAGTCTTTGCATGGACACCCTCTCTGCACTTGGGCTGCTCATACAGGGGCACCCCCTTTGTGGATGCCCTTCTCACCTGCTCTGGCCCTGTCACCCCATACCAGATCCTCCACCCCGTATGGATACTTACCTCACCCCACTTGGGCTGACTTCTGACACCACCTTCTGCACCCTGCTTGGTCACTGATGTCCCCACACATGGACACCTTCCTCACCCTGATCAGGCCGTGACATCCACAGCTGGGAGCCCTCCCTCAACTGCAGACGCCTATCTAGCTCTGCCCCACCTCGTGGCTTCAGGATGGAATTGTTCAGGAAGGGGAAGGCGAAATGCCAATTTCACGTTTTTAAGAAATTAAATGTCTTCAGAGAATACTTATAGGAAATTTGTGGTCTTGCCAAATTTCACGGTCTTACTAGATAACTCAGTGAACTCTCCCCTTGCATTGCACATTCTCCAACTTCTTTTCCAAGTGCTTTTTCTCAAGCAAAGCCGTGAGTGGCTGGCCAGAGGGGAATCTGGACTCTACGGGCTTTGGATACCAGATGCCAAATTCTTCCCAGAAAGACTTATCTGGGTTAAATGGGTGAGGAAAGGCAGGCAGCCTCATTAAATGTACAATGTGTGTTAGAAGCCTGCCGTTCAGGAGGGATCGAAAGCTCCCCCAAACACTGCAAAAAGAGCCCAAACAGCCTCCCAAGCCTGGGAGGTAGGCTGTGGGGCCTGAGTCTCCCGAGGGAAGCTCTGAGTCTCCCGAGGGAAGGAAGCTCACTCACCTGTGCACAGGCCTTCAGGGGCCCTGGGGGCTTCTCATCCGGTTCTTCCATGCTCTCCTCCAGGCACGGGCAGGGGCCTGAGGTCCTGAACTGTAAAGGGAGAAGCCCTGAGTACAGCATCCTCGTGTAGGTCCGACATGGCACCCTCTCCCTGGATTAGTCTCCGCTTCAGGGATGCGCTCCCCATGACAAGTGTGCTTCTAGAGGTTCCTGCCCAGATTCCAGGCCAAATAGCTGTACATGCTCCTAGAGTCCCTTGGTGCCTCTCCCAGGCCAACACTGCATCACCATCTTGGCTCCTCCAAAGTCTTGGGACTCCAAACTACCTGTCCATAAGCCCACCTCAAGCCCAAACGGAGCCTTCACCCGCCACCAAAATCTGCAGCACAAATCAGCTCCTCCCTACCCCACTGGGTCCTGGGATATCCACAGACACCCAACATATCCAGGACCCCCTAGTGTGCACCCCTTCCTCCCCAACCTGAAATCTGCAGCCTCTTCCTCCGGCAAGCAGCAGAGCTCTGGGGTTGATGGTCCCAAATCGCACTCCCTGGCTAAATGCAGGAAGCTCGTGACACAGCCCTGGATCCTCCCAGGAGCCTACCCTTCCGTTAGGCAGGTCTGACTCTCCAGCAACCTGTTACCGATCGCCTCCCACTTCCTGCTCAAATAGCCAACCACATGCACAGAGCTCAGGTGCACCCAGGACTTGGGCCCTCCATCATTTTGGGGTCAGCCAGCCCCTACCAGAACAGCGCCAGCCCAGATTCCCATCCGAAAACCTTCCTGGGCCCTGAATTTGTAGCTGTGACCTGGACCCTCCACCCGCCTGGTGTCCTCTGGCCTGAAGTGGCATTGGCATGGGATTGGGGGGGCTCCAGACAAACTCCAGCACATGCAAGCCCCTCCCAGGCCCAGAATGTGTACCTCAGTTGTCTTTGTACCAGCTGGATGTTTCTGAGTCTAAGCCTAGAACAACCCCTGGCTAATCCCACCCTACGCACCCCACCCCTGCCCCATCTCTCCTTCTTACCCACCCCCTCACTCCCACTGGATTCTCACTCAGTGTAGTGTGGGTCACAGTGCAGCTGTACCTCGAATCCCCACTCAAATTGTTTCCTCCACTAACCTCCATGGCCCCTACTTGAGCCACACCTGCTCAGATACCTTCCTGGGCATCTGCAGAGCAGGAGATTCTGGCTTTCCACCAACCTGGGTATCATCTGCACAAAGACCTCAGCACCCTCTGTCTAATACCCATCTCAACCTCATGTTCTCACCCAAACACCTGTGCGTGTGCATACACAGACCCGGTTCAGCCCAGAGTCTGCAGCTGCCTCCTCCACCCACCTGGGTGTCCTCAGGCAGTACCAGGGTCCTAGGATTGCCCATACCTCCCCATTCTGCTCAAATGCCAGTGCATGTGCAGAGTGCAAATGGAGCAGCCCAGCGCCCCCAGCACCAGCTCCAAACTAGGGCCCCCAGGCCTCTACTCCAGCAGCCACTGCACAGGGGCCACCCACCCCAGATCCCTCCTCTTGCTGGCATACACAGAGCAGGCTCATGCCAAGAACCTGCATCCAGCCTGTGGGTTTCATGCAGTTCCTGCTCTTGAGACAAGAATCTGTATCTCCCACTCCGTGCCTCAACCTACCTGAGATGCACAAGACACCTGCAAGCCTCAGAGTTCTGGGGTCACCTGCATCTACTGCCTGCTTACCACCAAAACACCGGAACATCCAAACAGTAGCTTGAACACAGAGCTCCAGAACCAGCCCCAAGACTTGGGCATTGGCTTAGGGGTTGCCAAGCCCATGATATTAATGGACCAGCTCCCATGGGAACTGGGACCTTCTACTTCCTCCCACCCAAACGTGAGCACTTGAGCACCTCGCTGAATACAGCCCCTTCCAGGTCCAAATCTGCAGCCCAGGCTGTTCCTCTGCCAACCTGGGAATGCTAATATCTGCACAGTAGGCCCTGAGGAAAAGTCCCGGGAATACCTACTTCATAAACATGGTGGCAGCCTTCTGCTTCCTCCCCAAACAGTCCATTTGATGGCAGCTGCTGCAGCTGTCTTACCTGGGCTCATTCTGTTCCTCCAATCCAGCATCTCCACCAAACCCGAATGCCCTATGGCTCCACACTATCCTACATGGGTCCCAGGATTCCCGGTTCAAGTTCCTGCTTCCCATTCAGACCCCCAGCAAGTGCAGGGAGCGCTCTGCCTAGAGCCTGCCTCTCGGCCCTGGTTCCTCCTTCAACCTGGGAGCCTGCAGTCCATCACCCATTCCCACCGAGGGTTCGCTGAAGCAGTGCTGCCTCTCCCCGGCAAGAATGCAACTCCCACCTGGTCTCTCCACCACCAGGGAGCACCCAGGCCTGCAAGGAGAGCAGCGTCTGCTACAGGATCCCAGAGCCAACTTCCCGGCATCTCATCTCCCACCTTCTGCTTCCTACTCAAACCCCTGCTCGAGAGTATAGGGACAATGACACAGACCCCTCCTCCAGGAACCCGAGTCTGCAACTGGGTACTCCACCAACCAAGTATTTCTCAGGTCCAACATTAAACGGGCCCAGTCTTGCATGAGGGGGAGGCGGGTTTTTCAGGTTCTCTAGCACACCCATGCATATGGCCCACTGTCTCCCACCAACCTGGGCATCCTCAGCACCGAAACAAGAGCACCACCTGACCAGGCACCCGCGCAGGCGCGCAGAGCATAGTCCCGGAATCTGCAGCTGCACCAATATCTCCACCAACTTCAGTGACGCGACGCTGAAGCACCGCCCGCGCACTCCCCGGATCGCCCACCCACACTCCCAAGCCAGCTTCCTGCCTAGACCCTGCGCATGCGCGCATGGGACCTCCAGCGCTGCCCCGCCCCTCACCAACCTGGGCGTCCACGGGCTCGCCGCCCAGGCCGGGCCTGTCCTAGCTGGTATCCGGCACGGCTCTGCGGCAGGACGAGCTCGGTGAAGCAACCCTCTGCACCGACTCTGCCCACAACAGATTCGGGTTAAGCTAGTTCGGCCCCCGCTCCGACACAGCATCCGCAAGGCGGGTCGGGTTAACCACCGAAGGGGCGAGGTGCTCGGCGACAGCAAACATCCGCGCGAGGGACAATGGCTGCGCTTGTGGCCAAACCCGGAAGTGCATTTAGGCTCAGGAATTCGAAACTACAATTCCCAGAAGCCTCGGCCGCGCGACTGGCGATTGGGCGGGTTTTCAGTGCTTCAAGGGAGGTGGGAGAGGGGACACAGCTAGACGGGAAGGGGGGCTTTGGGGCCCCAGCTGGGGGTTGCGACTCTGTGTGCCCGAGTTTGTGCGGGGCGCCGAGACAAATAGCGGGACTAAAAGGCCAAAGACCGTTGCGTAGGGATTGGCTGACTTGGGAAAGGCTGGACTGGGCTTGACTCCCAGGAGTGGCCGTGAAAACGAGATCCGATGGAAACACCGGGGACCCCTCCCGGGCGCCTGCTGCCTTGTCAAACGCTTGGCGCATACCGTCTTCTTTGGTCCCCAAGGCCAAATATAGTTGCTAAATCCCGTTTTGCAGTCCAGGGAGCTCCTGTTAAGCACTTTAAGAATCTGTACCCCTTCCCTTTACCTTTATCTCCTGAACGTTTTCTGGCTCAGCTCCAGCAATGCTGGCCTTTCCATCTTCTCCAATAGCTCAAGCAGGCTCCCACCTCAGGACCTTTGCATGTGATGCTCATGCTGCCTCGCAGGCTCTATCCTCTGAGGATTCCCCCACGTTTTGGTCTTTAAGCGGATGTCACCTTCTCATGATGCATTCCCCCACCAACCTTGTAAGCTTGCAAACAAACCCTTCACTCCCCACATGATTCCTGCCTCCTGTTTATTTTTTCTTCAGAGAACTTTTCATTTTCTAACACACTGTATTTTCAGGTATCTATTTGCTCTATTGTCCATTTGCCTTCATCACTAGACTGAACTCCATAAGGGAAAGGATTTGTATCTACTTTGATGACTGCTGTATTCCTGGCACCGAAGTACCTGACACATAATAGATGCTTAATAAATATTTGTTTTTTAATAAATAAAGGTTCCTGGCTCTGCGTTGAACACTTTAACATCTAACATCTCGTTAACCAGCCCAATCACTCTGAGGAAATCGTGATATTTATTTCTACCACCAGGAGGAAGCAGAAAATTGGGGCCCTGCTGTACAAATATATGGTATTTTAAAGGTTTCTAAAAAAGGCTGTCAAAGCAGTCCTATAGTTTTTCTCACATAAATTCTGACCTTGAAGAATGGCAAAAAGTTACTGCAATTCAAAATGTAATCTCTAATCCCAAAGTTTCATGTAACTGGTTATTGTGGTTGATTTTTAAAAATTATTTTGTATCTGGTTAACCTACTGGAAGGTTATGAATTCTTAATTTGATTCTCTTGGCTTTTCTAGTGAGATAATCATCTACAGATAATTTCATCTCTTCTTACCAGTATTTTAAGCCAGACATTCCCTTTCATGTTGGATTGCATTGGCTACCATTTTCAAGACAATATTAAAAGCCTAAGGGCTGACCGAGTGGCTCAGTTGGTTAAGAGCTCGCTCAAAAGTGCAAGCTGAGCTCTGAGCAACAGCAGTTCGATGCCCAGCCTGAGCTGAGCAGCCGCTGAGCTGCCAACAGGTGGCACGATGGCTCAGCTTAAAAAAAAAAAAAAGCCTAAGATCTCTGGTGGGCACACACCATGCTGTTGTGTCTTACCAACAGTGTTTGTCCATCCATGTGAGGCCCCTATGGCACCCCCAGCTGCTTGGTCTCAAACCTTGGCCTTCTAACTCTTGGTCACTTTCTCCCTGTTTCTATTGCTTTTAAAGAAACACAAGTCAAAAGCCTCAAGTTTGGTGGGATCTAGGGTCCAGAGCCTGAACAACACATTGAAACAGAATGTCACAAGGCCTGCAAAGAGAGTGGCAAGAATATAATATGCATTGAGTAAATGTCATTGGGTATGTGATTGAGCATGGTTTCTCTAGGACCTCTGGAGAAAAGATCGCTGCTTCCATTAGACGGAGGGCTTGATTTGGCAGTAAACATCGTGTGTTACATTCACAAGCACCTGTTACAGAAGGAGAAAAGGTGAGTTGCATTTTTTGGTGGGCCCTCCTGGTCTACTTGCTATAGTTCCAGGCCCAAGCACTCTGGCACTCTCCTTCCCCACCCTCAGAAATCCCAAAGATCTCCCTCCTTTCTCACTGCATTTCAGTCAAGCTGGTGCCTCTCTGTTTCATATATATCCCCACTGTGGAGGATAGACTCTAAGATAGCCCCCATAATCCCCACCTCCTGGTAGCCATGCCCTTATATTATGCTCCTCCCCTTGAGGGTAAGACCCGTGTCTTGCCTCTAACATGGTTGTATGTACATGACTCTGCTGCATAAGACCGTGATTTCTGTCTCGGCTTTGAACAAGCAAGATGCAGTGCTGTGAGCTGCCTACAGAGAGGTCCACATGGCACAGGGTTGAGGGTGGCCTCCAGCTGGCAGGCAGTAAGAAACTGAGGCCCTCACGATAGCCTGCAGGGAACTGAATGCTGAGCTTGGGAGTGGATCCATCCCCAGTTGAGCCTCAGATGGGACCTGAGCCTTGGCTAACACCTCCATTACAGCCTTGCAGAAGGCCTATCTAAGCAGTGCCTGGACTCCTGACCCACAGAAACTGTGAGACAATAAATGTGTGTTGCTTTAACCTGTTAAGTTTGTGGTAGTAGTTCGTTTTGCAGCAACAGATCACTAATACATCCACCTCAGGGCCTTCTCACTTGATGTTCCTCCACTCAAATGTTCTACTCCAGACCCTTTGCGTGGTTTGCTTGTTCGCATCCCTCCAGAATATAGCAGACACTGAACTGGTGGACCTGATACCCTTCCCCATATCTTCTCCCCCTTGCCTGCTTCTATTGAATAAACTGGAAAGGATAACACCTCACTTTCTCAGCCTTCCTTGTAACAAGGAATACCATGGGACAGCATTCTGGCAAAGGACATATAAGAGGGAGTTTGGTGGGTGAGATTTCCAGAAAGAGCTTGCTCTACTGATAAAGGGAAACAAATATGGCTCCCCTTCCCAGATCTTGGTAAAAAGAGGAACCTAGGGGGCTAAGTTTGTACAAGTTCATAGCGGATTAGGGAGCTGACAAACCTAAACACAACCCATACAAAGGCCTGAGCCAGTGTGATTCTCCTCTGGGGAATTTGAACCTAAAACCCTTAAATAGTAGTAGAGGATGTTGTTGTAGATAATCTAAGTTATAGAGGAGTAAAAACTAGGAAACTTGCATAGGAATTCAATCTGGACTGAGAAGAATAGAACAAATTCATAGATCAGAAAAAATAAGCAACCACATAAGAGAGAACATCTTCTTGATAACTTTCTAGTCTCCATGAGACTCACAAGTAATTTCTAAAATTGAGTTATCTGAGATTCCCCAGTGTTCCCCCAATCAATTCATGTTTTTATCCAAACTACTTTCAGAGGGTTTGTCTTTCTTATTGAAAATCCACCACCCCCCCACGACTAAGATGCATAGGACATTCACATCTCAAGAATGGTTCATTTGTCAATTGAACTAAAGTGTGCCACCCTCTAATCTATCCTCCATGGTAATTGATCTGCCCCCTGGAATAACAGGGAACAGGGCAATAAAGGGAAAAGAAAGAAGGAAATGGAGAGAAAAAGGAAGTGAATAGAAAAGAAATCTATAGAATGAGAAGATATGGAATGTAGTGGGATGAAATGAAAGCCAATCAAATGGAAATAAATGTAAATAGGGACATTGACTAGAGAAGAATGGAGTGGGTAGGAAATTGAGTAGATGGAGTGGACTAAATATATAGATGGAAAGAACAGGAATGAAATGGGATGGGAAGGAAAAGACTGAAAATGAAATAGAGTGATGGGATGGAAATGGGTGACATGGAATTGAAAACGTTTTTAAAGGGAAATTCTCTTGATAGTTTAACAGATTCTTCAGCAAGGAGGAAAAAGCAGATTGGTGACAGCTCTCAACCTCTCCAAAGACTGTGTGACAAACAAATACCTCATAATATGACTCCATGTTTCTTTGTGGTAGAGGGGGGACCGGTGGAGGTAAGGTAAGTTTGGGCAATGGCTTCGTGGAGCTGTGAGAATAACCCCCATGAGTTTCTGAAGGCATCTTCGTCTACAAGTGAACAGAGAGGTCAGTCAGAGTCCACAGGCACAGATTGCCTTAGAATCACAGCATCTAGAAAATGCCAACTTGTATTCTTCAGGGACCCGGAGAGGAAGAGATTCACCCAGGTTCTCCTAAAGAATCAGGTTAGGTCCCGGGATCCCTGCCCCTGGCCCAGAACTCTCCTTTCACCTGGCTACCTCTGCAACCTCTCCTCCAAAACTTCCTTTGCCCCCTACACATGCTAGGCCAGTACCCTTCTTTGCAATCTGGTTCCAAGCCCTGGAGGTAGAAGGAACACATAATAGGGGCCAGAGTCCTAGAATCTGACCCAGGTTCTTGTGAGGCCTTGGGCCACTTTCTCCCCATCCTTTCCCCTGCAATGCACAATAATGATTTAGACAAGATGGTTTCTCAGACTTGTCAAATATAAAATTCTAGGATCATATTCCCTCTGCACCTTGTTTAATCAAATCCAGCAGAGGCCACATACCTCATAAAACTGCTCAGGGGTTTCTGGTGGCAGAATCTGGAGGCAAAGAAAGAAGTGAAGAGGACTTGGGGCTTGGAATGGGGAATGGGGGGCACTCCTACAAATTCTTAGACATAGTATTGGCCTCAGAAGCATTTACATCCCTTCTAATTCCCAGAGAGGCTCAAGGATAGGCATTGTCACATTGAAGGATAAGAAGACATGGAAAAGCCAGGGAGGGTCTTGGGATCCCCAAAGAAGGCAGAGGACGAAATGCAGAAAGACCAAGCTGGCACTGGTTATCCTCAAGAGAACATGCCTGAGCCCCCTCACCCCAAGAAATAGGCCTGGAACAGCCCTGTTGATCTGGGGAAGGGCCAGACAATTGGGTAACAGGGAGGGTCCCTCTGGAGCATCACTCACCTTCATGACTCTGACCTGTCGCTGAGTTTCAGGTATATTGGCATACACGAGTCCTGGACAGTCTAGAGAAAGTGAAAGCCAGTCCCAGGATGGAGTTAGGAAGAGATGTGAGGGAAGGGGTTGTTTTTCCAGGTCACTTTAATCCCTAAGAGGGAGATAGCAGAAACCTTCCCTCCTTTTTCCCCAGGACTCCCCATCACATCTCCAGCAATCTTATTCTGGGATGTACTGAAAATCTAGTTCTGGGTAAAATAAGGCTATTTGATGACATGCATGAAGACAGAAATCTAAGACCTAGCCCCAGCTGTGCCAGTGGGTCCCCGGTAGTGTGAGGTTATCCTTTAAATCCTTCCTAGCCTTGGCTTTCCTTTCTGTAAGATTGAGCTGGATAGGACAGTCTCTAGAGGACTTCCATCTCGTGAGGCTCAGCCTTCCAGAATCCTAGGCCAGAGATGGCAAAGATGTTTCACTTTCACTTTGCCTTTGGTCAACTCCCATCCATCAGTAGAGGGTGCTGAGGGCACTGTGTTGAGGATTATGAGGCTGGTTTTGAATTCAGCAGAGGATGTTGTGATGGATTCTCTTTGTCTACAGCCATCAATAAAAAAGTTTTCTGCGAGTGAAGGAGGAGAGAACGGCAGCATGATGCCCTAGTTTTGCTATGGCTGTGGGAATAGGCAGCACTCCTCAGAGTTCTTGACTCCAATCTGATCCATTTTCCAGAAAGGGACACTGAAGCTCGGTGAAATCAGGGTTTACCCATGATAACATGGTGACCTGATGGCAAAGCCCAGAGGCCTGGGCTCACAGGACTAGCCTCTTCCCCACTCGACTAGCCTCTTCCCCACTCTTCACTGCTTCGTTGGGCTTCAGCTATGAAATCACTTACCAGAACTGGGCTCTGCAGCCTGCTCCTTCTCAGAGGTGGGTGTTGTGATCTCATAGATGTCTTCTGTTGTTTTCTTTGAGGGCCTGAAACCCCAAAATCCTCATACTTCTGTGCATCTAGTCCTTCTCATCTCCAGAGACTCTGCCCATGTCCCATGTCCATTCCTGGGCAATGCCCCAAACCCTCTGAATTCCTCACAGACATGGACACGGCACAGCACCATGGTCAGTAACACTCTAGTGGGGGCAGGACCCCTGCAGGCCACACACCCTCCCCCTACCCCATTCCAGCATTACCGTCTGACGTTTTTGATATAGTGGAAATAGCCCAGCCCTGCAGACAGGGCAATGACAGCCAGGATCCCAATGACAGTGCCAGCAATGGCCCCCGCAGACAGGGACGACTGGGGATCTGGGTAAGAGGAGAGAGAGAATCAGGACCCAGGCCTGACATCCCTGTCCCCAGCCCCATTCCCAAGCTTGTGGCTTTATCTCCACTTCATTTGATGAGCACTGGTTTTCCAATCACTAGGAGGCAGCAGTTTGGTAATAGCATGATATCTGGAGTCAAACAGCCTAGGTTCACATCTCAGCTGTGTGATATTGACCATGCTCTCTCTGCTTCAGTTGTCTCTTCTGTAAAGTGGGGATAATAAGGCTTATTTCCTATGCTTGTGTTGGCATGATGATGGATCAAATATAGCTTTCAGAGGAAAGGACTTTGACAACCAGAATACTGGCTTTATTCCAAGTGAGTCACCTTTGACTCTCTGGGGCCCTATGACCATGGACAAGGAATTCCCCTTTCTGAGTCTCATTTCCTCAACTGCAAAGTGAGGGAAATGGTACCCACTGCACAGGGCTGTTGTTTGTTTTACAGACAAGGGATCACAGGCCCAGAGAGGTTAAGTAACGTGCTTAAGGTCACACAGCTAGTAAGTATTGGAGCCAGGATGTGAACCCTGGAGAACAGTGACACTATGCTACCCTCTCAAGAACATAAGACAGAAATACAGGGACTCACTGCCAGTCACACCCAGTTGCTATTAATATAATTAATTCCTGAGTCCCCTACCAGTCATTCCTTCTCTCACTGGCTATCTTCCTGACTCACTGTGCTTCTAAACAACTAAGGTAGGCATCACAAACCCCATTTACAGGTAGGAAAACGGAGGCTCAGGGCAGCCTGGAGAATGTTCCAGGGCACAGAGTTAGGAAGTAAAAGTTCTAGGGCCTAAGCATTAGGGGTTGGGGTTGAACGGCTCTGGACTGCAGTACACTCATTGCCACACCCTGGCCCATGGTGACAGAAGACTAGATCACTGGGACAGGCATCGGGAAAAGCCACTTGGACCCCAGGGGAAGGTGGTACGCCTGAAGGACTCACCTACCACTGTGACCAGGACCGAGGTGGAACGGGCCAGGCGGGTCAGAGAGTTGAGGGCTGTGCAGTTGTAGATCCCCTGGTGTTCCCAGGACAGGGCTGCAATGGTCAGCATTCCCCCCATATGCGCACTGGTAGAGTGCGCAAGGGTCCAGTGATACTCGGCGACTGGCTGCGACTCGGCCTGACACTGCAGGGTCAAGATGGAGTTGAGCTCTGCCTTGATGTTGCTGACCACCCCATACTCCGATCCCCTGGTGATGTTCACTCCGTGAGGGCCATCTGTGTGCAAAGCCAAACATTATACCCCCTTCCTTCTCTGGTGAGGTTCCTAGTCTACCCTGGTCATTTCCACATGGGAAGCTTTGCCTTTTTTTCCCTTCTCAGCCCTAAGATAATTTCAGGTTATACCCTGGAAAACAAAGGCTCTTACAACTTCTGTTGAAAGGAATCTCAGCTGGATAAGAAAGAAAAAAATGGGGCCGGCCGAGTGGCTCATTGGTTAAGAGCTGGCGTGGGATGCCAGCAGCCCCTGTTCGGATCCCACATATGAGGGCCAGTGACACCGCCCTCTACAGCTAAGATAGTGAACAAGAGCTCCATCTGGAGCTGGGCTGCGAGCCACGGCGACAGTGTAGGCTGCAGCCCCTGCTGCAGTGGGCTGCCATAGGCTACAGTGAGTGGCCGGCAGCCAGCGTGAGCTGCCAATAGCCGCTGTGAGCAGCCGTCCAGAGGCCGGCGACGGAGAGCAATGACGATAACAACATGGGCCAGTGAAGCAATGTCCTCCACAACTAGACTGAAGAACAAAAGGACAGCAACTTGTCTGTTCCCCTCCCCTTCCCCATTTCCCCTTCCCCAAATCCCCAATAAAATTAAAAAAAAAAAAAGAGTTCGAGCTCTGAGCAACAGGGCCGTTGGTTCAATTCCCACATGGGCCAGTGATGCTACCCCCGAGCTGAGCTGTTGCTGAGCTGCCAACAGGGGCAGGGTGGCTCAGCTGGTGAGAGCACATGCTCCTAACAATAAGACTGCCTGTTGGATGGTGGGCTATGCCCACCCGCAACTAAGACTGAACTCAGCATCTTTAGCTAGCTGCCGCCTGGATGGCTCAGAGGATAGAGCGTGCGCTCTTAACAACAAGGTTGCTAGTTCAACTCCTGCATGGGATGGTGGCTATGCCCACTTGCCACTAAGATTGTAACACAACACCTTGAGCTTAGAGGCCACGAGCTGCCGATTGGAAACGTTCCTCTACAATGAAAATTGAAGAACAACTTGGCTGGTCCCCTTTTCCCGATGCCCAACACTGTTCCCCTCCCCCACTTCCCCAATTTGAAAAAAAGAAAGAAAAAGTGTTTCCTTAGCCTCTTAGCTGCCTAGTTTGAGTAGATAGTAATTTGCAACACAAAGTGGGGAAAAAATCAAAATCAAAACCAAAAAACCCTGCCCTTGGAAAAGCAAATTCTAACAAAGGAGCCTTGTAAGAGATCCAGGCTTCAGCAATTATAGCTGTGTTCTGTGAAGTTAACTGTTAACTTCCAAAAACTTCATACTGTGGACAGAATGTCTCATTTAACAACACATGGCTCTGAAACAAAATTTAATTTTATGTCTGTGTATTCTCAATAGTAGAGGCACTTGTGGATTTTCTTTGTAAAGAAAGAGCACTTGGCTCTCCTCCCACACACATGATGGAAACTAATGAAAAGGCTCTTGGGTTCCTCGTGCAAACTAAGAGTTTGAGTCTTATCTTATTTAAATTAACATGAACAACTGGAAAGAAAGATGAAAAGGGTTTCTAGTCAGAACATTCCAGGAGAAGAGGAAAATTCTGTCCTTTTCCCCTCCTAAATATCCTTTGAATCTGTTCATTTCTCCCCATCCTAATCCCAAGGCCACCAGGACCCCTCATCTGCCCCTGTCTTGGTGTCCCCATCCCAGTCTCAAATCCTCCACACAGAAGCCAGAGGGATCTTCCCAAGTATAACCTTGACACTACCCCTGTCTTGCTCAGAATCCTCCATGGCTGCCCAGTGTCCTTGGGACAAAGCCCATAGTTAATGAATTCATTCACAATCTGGCCCTTGCAGACCTCTGCAGATCCACCACTCACCTCTCCACATCTACTATGCTCAATCCAGGAATAAGATCCTATTTTGATATTCCATCCTTGTCATAGTCCCTTTTGCCTCAAAGCTACCCCGTATTCTCTTCCTTCTCTGGCATGCTCTTCTCTGAGTTTGCTCCACTTAGCTAATTTACTGGTACTTTTGAATCTCGTGATAAGACAGCACCTCTCTCAATAAGCCTTCCTACATCCCCTGGACTTCAGAAATTGTTGCTGTGTCCTGTGGGGACTTCCTTTGAGTTCCCCAAATCCTGTTGTCCCATGGCAGCACTGATCACACTGTATTTTCTTTGCCTGATGATTGATCTCCCCATCCTGAATAGGGCGTGAGCTCTGAAGGTTAAGGCCATTATCAAGTGCCCAACATATTGCTGATCAAAGAGAGAGAACAAAATATTGGGTTGTCGGAAAAGTCATGACGTATTTTGTCTATGTTTTTCAAAGGTCATTTATTTATGTAAAGAACAAAGATCAGTCAATGATATATTGCCCATTTTGTTCAGTAACCTTGTTCAATAAGCCATCTTTCAGTGAGTTTCATAGTTCCTTATTCATAGAGGACCTGTTTTCATTTGCGAAAAACTGAACAAGGTGCTGATTTACAGCCTCATTTGAATTGAATGTTATAACACGCAAGGAGTTTTGAAGAGAGCAAAACAGGTGGAAGTCTGATGGCACAAGGTCAGGAGAGTATGGTGGGTGTGGCAACACATCCCATCCAAGCTCCAATAACTTTTTTTTGGATTTTTTTTTAAGCGGAGCCATCCTGCCACCTGTTGGCAGCTCAGTGGGAACTCAGCTCGGGCTGGGCATCGAACTGCTGTTGCTCAGAGCTCAGTTTGCACTCTTGAGCAAGCTCTTATCCAACTGAGCCACTCAGCTGGCCTTTAAAGCTCCAATAATTTTTGACGAGTGATCAAACTTGTGTGTGGCCTCGTGTTGTTGTGATGGAACACAACTCCTTTACAATTAACAAGCTCTGGACGTTTCTGGATGATGGGTTCATTCAAACTGTTCAATTGCCAACAGTACCCATTCGAACTGATTATTTGGTTCCTTGGTAAGAGCTTGAAAGAAAACATGACACCTTTAAAATCCCACCACACTGAGAGCATAACCTCCCTCTGATGACTGTCTGCTTTTGATGTTGTTTGAGGCGAATCATCACGTCAGGACCAAGACCTTCTGCGCATCACATAGTTGTAAACAATCCACTTTCCATTATCAATTATCAGTCGCTTCAAAAAAGGATCGTTTTCCTCACTTTTAATGAGCATATTGCAGATGTTTATATGCACCATCAAATGAACTTCTTTGAGTTCATGCGGAACCCAAATATTGAGCTTGCTTACGTATCCCAGCTTCTTCAGGTGATCGTGAACTCTTGAATGATGGATGTTCAATGTTTCTATAATCTCTTGTGTTGTGTAACATGGGTTTGACTTGATCAATGCCTTTATTTTGTCGTCATCAACCTCAGTGGGCCTCCCTGACCGAGGAGCGCCACTGAGATCAAAATCACCAGCACAGAATTTCGTGAACCATCGTTGGCACTGTCATTCTTGTAGAGCATTGTCACTGTAAACTTTATGCAACTTTTCACAAGCTTGATGTGCGTTCTTCCCTTTATGGAAGTAAAACAGTAAAATACAGCAAAACTGCAGTTTGGTCTTCCATCTTCAACTTGTTGTAAAATCTCCAAAACTCAACCAAGTTGCTCAATTTTTTTTTTAGAATGAAGCTGGAACTGTCAGTTGTCAAATAACATAGCAATAACATAGATGTGAATGACTCTAGTACTTCCAAAAATGAACTAGTGCCATGTGTTGCAAACATGCGTAATGACTTTTCAGACTACCCAATAGATGTTTTTGGTTTAATGGTTGAAGTAGGAAGGAAAGAGGAAAGAGCAACAGAGGAGGAGAAAAAGGAAAAAAGCAATGTATTTAACCCCTGTCTCTATATCCCGCTACTATGTAACATATATAAAAGTAGATCCCAGGGGAAGGAGGCAAACAACAACAAAAAAAAGTAGATCCCAGGCCCGCCGAGTGGCTCAGTTGGTTAAGAGCGCAAGCTCTGAGCAACACGGTTGCCGGTTGGATTCCCACATGGTCTAGTGAGTTGTGCCAGAGCTGAGCTGCTGCTGAGCTGACAGTTGGCAGGATGGCTCAGCTGGTGAGAGCACGTGCTCCTAACAACAAGGTTGCCAGTTATATTTCCCACATGGGATGGTGGGATGTGCCCCGTGCAACTAAGATTGAATACAGCACCTTGAGTTCAAAGGCCATGAGCTGTTGACAGGTGGCCGGATGGTGACTGGACTTGGAGCTGAGCTAGCTGTGCCCTCCACAACTAAGATTGAAGGACAACAACTTGGCTGTTCCCCTTCCCCAACTCCCCAACACTGTTCCCCTTTCCCAATTCCCCAATAAAAAAAAATCTTAAAAAAAAACACAAAAAACATAGATCCCTGCTTTATCTACCTGCAGAAACCTCTTCTCCCTCAATCTTTTCCCCTCAAGTTCATGGCTTTTACATCCTTTGAGTAGCTCAGACAAAAAAAAAGCTTGGACTGGTTTTTGACTTCTCTTTTTCTCTTTCCCTGTTAATCAGCAGCAAATCCTGTGAGCTGCATATTCAAAATAGATCCATAGCTGGATCTTCTCATCACCCACAGCTGCCACCCTAGTCCAGCCCTATCATCTCTGGATGGACGATTGTGATAATCACCACTAGAGGGCGCCTAGCAGACCTCCTACAGCAGGAGTTTAATTGACCAAGGGTCCCGCTCCGAAATCTACGCCCAGCCCTCTCACTCGTTGCACCCTGCCAATACCTGAGTGTGTCGGGGAAACTAAGGGAGGTGCCTTCCTTGGAGACATGGGACTCCTGACAGACTTGACAAAGTTCTTTAGACTACATGGCAGCCTACTCGCTTCCACCCAACCCTCTCTCACTTTCTCTCTCACCGGGGGTCAGATTTGCATCTCAGTGGATGGCTTCCCCCAGACTTGCTGCGTTTCCCCTACTTTTTCACACAAGAGCACTCCTCTAATAAAATCCTGTGAGGATTTTAATCTCACTTTGGGGTCTGCCTCTCAAAGGACCTGGATAAATACAACTCTTTCTATAACCTCCTCCCTCTCCCCTGCTTCCACCTGGTAGACAAAGAGGAGAGAGACCCTATGAAAGCTGCTCAGAGCCTCTGTGACTCCCAGCACTCTCACCATGGCCATAGGGCCTTGTGAGAGTGCTGCCCCCACCCCAACACCTCCAGACCCCTTTTGTTCCACTCTCCCCCTAATTCACCTCTCGGGTTACCTTGGCCTCCTTGGGGTCCTCTGATACATCAAGCACAGTCCTCCCTCCCCCTGGAACTCTCTTCCCTTAGCTGCCTGCAGGGCTTACTCCCCACCCGCTTCTGTCTCTACACAAACACCACCACCTCGGGGAGTCCTGCTCGACTACCTAGCTAAGACTGTGACACCTTCCCCCACCCAGCCCTTCCTGTCCCTCTTGTGGCCCCATGGTTCTCTTAGCCTTAGCCTCCTCTGACACACTGTGTATCCTCCCTGCTTAGCTGTTTATGGTCTGTCTCCCCCACCAGAAAGTGAGCTTCGTGAGGTTAGGGGCTTTGTCTTGTCCAGCGCCCAGACATGCATGGCACAGAGCAGGTATTCAATAATTGTGGAATGAACGGCTAGAAGGAAGAATTGAAAGCGAGGAAGGCAGAAAAGGAAGGTCCAGGCTTGAGGTGACTCACAGTTGATGGTCAGCCAGAGGGGCTCGCTTCGGATCCAGCTGTTCCAGTTCCAGACCTCACAATGATAGGGCCCCGTGTCATTCCGCCAGAGGCGGTGGATGACCAGGGTTTTGTTGTAGGCTGACAACTCCATGTCCTTGCTGGGAAGGAGCTGGCCCCTCAGTAACCACTGAACTTGAGCCCCCTCCTGAGTGGTCTGACAGGTCAGCAGCACGGTGTCATTCTCCAGGAGATTAACGCTTGGGGACACAATGTGAGGCTTGGCCAGCCTTTCTGGAAACAGGAAGAGATAAGAGGAGAGGGTTCAGGAACACTTCGCCAGGCTCCTGCCCAGGCAGGGCACCCAGGGCTTTCCAAGGATGTATGTGTGTGTGTTGTGAGTGGTGTGTGTGAGTATATGTGCCTTGTGTATAACTGTATTATGTAGGTGGTACGTGTAAGGCTTTTGTGTATGAGTGTATGTTGTGAGACAATTATGTGACTATGCTATGGGTTTTATGTGTATGTGGCATGTGGTGTTTTTTGTGTGTGAGTTTGTGTCTGTTGTGTACGTGTGTGCTGTGTATCTATGAGGTATGGGTGTTATACATATGTGCTTTGTGTGCGAGTGTGTATTGTCTCTCTCTGTTTTTTCTGTAAGTGTATGTTGTGTGTCTGGTATTGTATGTGTTCAGTGTATGTGTTGTATGGTATATGTATATGCTTTATATATGACTGTGTTGTGTAATATGAGTATACACTGAGTGCGTGTATTGTCAGTTGTGCGCATGTGTTGAGAATGTTAAATGTATATGTGGTATTTTTTGTGTTGTATATATGTGAAAATGTTGAGTGTCTGTGATTTGTGTGTTGTGTGTGTATGTTGTGTGTATATATATTTTATGTGAGTATGTTTTGTTTCTGATTTTGTTTGTTGTAGATGTGCTGTATGTGAGATATGTGTGTGTGTTTAATGTATGTAGTATGTCATGTGGGTTGTGTATGTGTTATGCATGTATTTATATATACTGTATGTATGTGTTATGGGTTTGTGTGTATGGTGTGTATATGTGTTGTGTGTCTGAGAGGTGTTATGTACTGTGAATTTTGTATATATCTGTTGTATGCATGTTATACGTGTTTTGCATGAGTGTGTGTGTCATGTGCCTGCGGTATTGTATGCTATGTGTGTAGTACGTGAGTTGTATTATCTCTTGTGTGTGTTGTGCGCACGTGTGAGTGTGCTGTGCATATGTGATTAGAATTTGTGCATGTGACTCTATGTGTGTATGGGATGTGTGAGTGTGTGTTAGTGTTTGTCTGTATAGAGAATCAACCCCCCAATTTCCAGACAATCAACGAATGGACAGCCCATAGACAGTCAACACAGTCTTGTGGAGGACACGCCAAGCCAGGAACCAGGTCCTTCCCTGTGGCCAGAGCGCTGCTCTGCCAGCTATGTGAAAAAACCCCAAACTCTGGGATATTGGTGTAGTTCTGATTCCCAGGAAAAAAAAAGGAGAGGGACAGGGAAAAGAGGCTCACCAAGGACTCGGACTTTCAGAGTATCCTGGACGGACAGGCCGGTTATCCTGTTGGACACCAAGCACCGATACATGCCCTCGTGTTCCTTGGACACAGCATGGATGGTGAAGTTCCTCGTGGTGAAAGACGGGATGGAGTCATTGTGGAAAAACCAGGCATAGTCGGGGGAGGGGTGAGACTGTATTTCTACCCAGAAGGTCACATTGGAGCCCTCTATCACCCCAACCTCCTCTCCACTGGGTACACCAGGCTCCAACTTAATTTTAATGGGGTCAGGACCATCTGAGAGGACAAGCATAAGAGTAGCATCAGCACCAGCTCTCTTAGGGGGACTTAGGGGACCAACAAATATTAACATTTCTCTTCTTCCCACCCAATCTCTGGATTAATTACAAAGGAGATGCAAGAATTTAATAGAGATTAAATGTCAGCCTTATCCCTGGATAAAGCAAATTTGGAAGACAGACACGTCTAAGCATGCCAGCAAACGTTCTTTCCTTGCCCTGACCCAGGCAAGATTTTGGATGAAACATCCAAAGGCCAAGCAGCTCAGTTTTAGACATGTTAAGTTAGATGTTTCCAGTGGAATCCAAGTAGAGACATCAAACAGTTGTATATCTGGAGTTCAAGGGTAAACCAGTACACATTTGGATGGTATTTAAAGCTGGGAGACTCAATGAGATCATCAGGGAAGTGGGTGTTGGTTAGGGTCTGGGGAGAATGGAAATGGACTCACAGTATACAATCAGGTAGGTGGGATCACTGCTCTCGATCAGGCTGGCATCCCGGGCTTGACATTGGTAATTCCCCGAGTCCTCCCGCTGGACCTTGAGGATGGTGAGTTTCTTGCCATACAGGGACAGCTGCTTGCGCTCATCGAGTTCCAGGGGGTGATGGTTGAAGACCCAGTGGATGTTAATGTTGACGTCCTTAGAGTCACAGTAGAAGTTCACCATTTCATTGTACTCTATGGCAGTGCCCTGGCTGACTGAAATGGTGGGCTTGGCCAGCTCTTTTGCATAGGGAGAAAGAGAGGGAGTAAGCCGGAGGCAAAGATACAGACAGAGGAAGACCAAGCAAGACACAGTCACAGAGGGATCCAGAGAGACAACGATGGATTGGAATTGACAGAAGACACCTGAGCTCAATGCCCAGCTGGGCTCAAATGCTAGATCTACTGCTTATTATAGGTGTGACCTTTGGTAACTTCATTCCCCTCTCTGAGCCTCATTACAAAAAGGATTATAAAGCAGAGGGTCTGGGACATGACAGTGGGTCAATTAATATCAGCTGTCCAGGGAATCAAGCTTGTAATAGCAATGCCAGCCAGGTCCTGCTACCTACTTCTTAGCCAACCTTTCCCACCCCCAGCCATGATAGCCATAGTCCACCCCTTTACTCCTCCCCGCAATACAACTGATTCTACCAGTTGTTGCCAGACTCTGGCTGGGCCCATCAGTTTCATCCTGTTGGGACTTTGTGCATGGAACCTTGATGGATGCTTGAGAATGACAGCCTTGTTTTCTGTGCCCACATCTCTGAATCTGCCATGAGACTGAGGCTGTCCAGAGGGTCCTAAACATAGATAGAATAACACCCTTCTTACTTTGCATGGCGTTAAGCGGGTGAACATCAGGGGTGAGATGGGCTGCAGTTGGCAGACTCCACGTTGTCAAAAGTGAGGCTGGTGGGGAAAAGAGGAGGCATTCAGGAAGGGAGAGGTATGTTGGGGGGTGTCCAGTTACAGTCTTCATAAGTGGAGGGAGGTCTGAGGTCACCGACCTGGTATTCCGTCCCTAGAGACTTGACTTCTACTCACTATTTATTGACCATGTGTCTTGTGGCATGTTTTTAATCTTCTCTCAGTTTTTCTCAGCTGTAAAATGGGTATAATCCCAGGGTTGTGGTGGGGTGATAATGAATACTGGCGGGCTTTAACTGGGTCCCCAGAGGGTCACTGTGCTCTCTCCTCTGGGGAGATGCATGATCAGCCTCCCCACTCCACACAGAGGGAACCAGATGCTCAGAGAGGTGAAGTCACTTTCCAAGACCGTAGAGTAAGTGGCAGAAGCCAAATTTGAACCTGGCTTTCCAGCCCCTAAAAGCTGTGCTCTCAGCACTGCATAATTCCTGCTGTCAGCCCAGGGATGGGCACAGGGCCTACCCCGGATAAAGGGGAACTTGTTCTATTATACCTGGTGGGAGAAATTTACCTTTGGTGCTTCCTCAGACTCGCCCTGAGGTAGAGATTTCCCCTGCATGGGGGAGGAAAGAGGAACAAAACAGCAAGATTTTCCAGTTTCCACTTGGCCATTCTGCACAGTTTTATGCAGGCCCGAAGAGACTGTGGGTAGAGGTGGGGACCCCCAACCCCAGCAGCCATGCTCCTGTGCAGCTCACTGTGACAACCCCCTCACCCCTCCCATCAGCCCAATTACTAGAGACTGGCATCCATGCTTCTCTCCACCCCTCAAAAGACCCCAAATTGGCCCAAACAGTGCCCTATTCCCTGTTCAGTCAGAGTGAAGGGCATGGGCTCTTAAGATATTTGGAAGCAAATATGGACTCTGACACCTACTGGCTCTATTATCACGGGCAAGGGTCTTTTTCCTTGTCTCAGTTTCTTCGACTGCAAAATGGGGAGAATAACAGAACCAGTTCTTATGAAATTGGCTGAGATTTCAAATGTGACATACTAAAAACAGTTCATAGTAAGTGTTCAGTCTTATTATATTATTATTATTATTAATAATATTATTTATGTCTGTATTTTCTGCCTCCAGTGGTGAATTAGAGGTGAAGTCCACAGGCTCAGAGCCTGACAGCCTGGGTTTGAACCCCAGCTTCGTCAATTTATGGGGCAAGATGTCCTCTGTCTGAGTCTCAGTTTCCCCATTTGCCAAATGGGGTAATAATAGTTCCTCCCTCAGGTAACTGTTGTAAGGATAAATGAAAAATGTGAGTGAAAGCATCAATGGTAGACTCATCACACTTGTTAGAGATAAACCTTGATAAAGATGAACTGGGACTTTAAGGAAACTAATCAGGCTGGGAGGTCTGCGGGCAGAGTTGGGCTCCTTGAACTCCATGGTCCTAACTTCCTTTTCATAAAACTCTATGGTTCTGACCAATGTGCTGTATGCCTGAAGCTAAAGTAGAATAATATTGAATGTCAACTATAATTATATATACCAATTTATAGTCATAGGAGGCCGAATATAGCATAAGGAAGATAGTCAATGGTATTATAACCGCTATATATGATGTCAGAGGGGCGGTAGCGTGGGGGAGGGGAGTTACCACTTTGTGAGGGGTGTAAATGTCTAGCTAGTATGTTGCTTTGTACACCTGAAACTAATTAAAAAAAAACAAACAACTATGGCTCTAACTTCCTGTCTCCCTGATATCTATCTATCTATCTATCTATTTATCTATCTATCTATAGATCTAGATCTCCTCCATCTTGGCATACAGCCAGAATTGCATGTGACTCCTGGGGTCCGCATAGTCTCATGTTGATGCAGCACTAGTTCCTTTTCCCCAATAAATTATTTTCGTGATGGACTACCTAGTCGATGTTATTGTTCAGTCGACAATCTCCATTTGTGAAAAGCTTTCAGCTGGTCCCTTCCCCCACCCCACCTCCTCCCCAGAGGGTCCTGTCTTCTGTGCACCAGGAAGAAACAAACCTTGCAGAGAAAGACACAGCCCCTCTCTCTGTCGCCCATCTCTCTCTCTCTCCTCTTCTCCCTCTCTCCCCCTACCCCACAGGAGGGCCCCAGAGCCCCTTCAGCCTGCCAGGGTCAGTCAGGAAGCTTCTCCCAGAGGAAAGAGCAGGTCTCAGGGCCACACAGCTAACCCAGGCTGAGCCCTTCTCTCTGCAGGTCACATTGCAAAATCATTTCTTTACCTCCAAAATTCTTTTCTTATCAAAATACTCTAGTTTTTCCCTTTTGCCTCAGATACTCTTTAAACATAAGTTTCACATCTGTCCCCATCTTGATGTGTGACCTGGCCACTCTGGGCTGGTGCATCCTCCCTCCGCCCATCTTACTCGCTGCCTGTTATGTTCCAGCTCCCCTCTACGTGTCTCTCTCAGGGTCTCTCTCAGGGTCTCTCTCTGGGTCTCTCTCTCTCTCTCTCTCTCTCTCTCTTACATACATATACACACACACACAAAAAAAAAATACCCTCCACCCCTCACCCCCATCTGAGGGGAGTAGGGCACTCACCTGAGAACAGGATTCCTGCCCAGTGATGGCCCCGTGAGTCAGCGGGCCCCATGGCTCCTGGCACCTGGCTTCAGTGTTCCCTGGCTTGCACACACACACACCCCGTCCTCACTCCAGCTCCCTTCTCTTCCCCTCTGCAACTCACAGGCACTTTGATGACAGAAGCTCCCAGGACAGGCAGGGGTGGTGGCCAGGGAGGAACTTTGGCCCTGAAAACACCCTCCTCCCGAACGGCTTACTTCCCTACCTCTGCCCAGTCCAGAGAGCAGGAGCCCCAGGAATGCTGGGGTTCCCCCAAGGTGAAAAAGGAGAAAGAAAACCCTGCCTTTTGGCTCTGGGTCCTCTTGAGAATGATGTCCCCTCTCCGTAAAGCCCTCTTCCCCACCTCTTTGCCAGAATGCAGAGCAACTGGGGGAGAAGGGGAGCCAAGGAAGGACGATTTGAGAATGGTTAGTTAAAGGGACCAGGAACTGAGATTGTGATGATACATGGCAGTGATAACAAGAAAAACAATAAATGGTTCCCGGTTGTTGACAGCTTAATAAAATCAGGTCTAATGCCAAACTCACCATGAGCAACCTGGAAATATTAAATGAGCTGAAATAACGCTTGTGTTAAGGATTCCTGGTCATAAACAAAGGGTGGAAAGCGCAGAGTGAGCTTGGCTGGGAGAGCTCCAGGGGGTACCTTACCCAATCTGGGCGGAGGGAGCAGTGAGGGCTTCCTGGAAGAGGGAGCATCTGAGCTGACAGCTGGAAAACATAGTAAAGTTCAATATATGAACTTTGCTTTTTTTTTTTTTTTTTTTTTTTTTTTATGGCAGTGTCACTGGCCCTCACATGTGGGACCAAACTGGGCTGCTGGCTTCCAAAGCCAGCGCTTAATCACCACGCCACTCGGCCAGTCCTGCTTTTTTTTTTTTTTTAAATTCCCTATGAGCAAGACAAGCTGTTGGTCTTTGGGAGCACATAGACCAAGAAAATATAATATAATCGCCTGGGTCAGGGAATTACCATTAATCCATGTGTTCATTCATTCCTGTGCTTATTCATTTAACAAAGTCCATGAACTTCTCTTCTGTGCCAATTCCTATGCCTAGTACTGTTTGGGACATGGTAGTGACCAAGGCATCCCCAGTCCTGGCCTCATGAACTCACATTCAGACAGGGAGGCAGACCTGTCCCCAATCCAGGACAGGAGAAATCAGAGATGGCTTCCTGGAGAAGGGTACATCAAAACTGAGACCTGGAGGATGCAGGAGTGAGTCAGAAAGAGTCCGGTAGTGCCGGCCGAGTGGCGCAGGTGGTTAAGCGCTGGCTTGGGAAGCCAGCGGCCCCAGTTCAGGTCCCATATATGAGAGCCAGTGTCACTGCCCTCAAAAAAAAAAAAAAAAAAAGAGTCCGGTAGGCAGAGGGAGCAGCATGTGAGAACTTGCTGAGTTTGAGGCACAGAAAGCAGTTCAGGGGGCTCCAGAACAGAGGAAGTAAGAGGATGGACTGTCCAAGGCAAAGCTGAGACAACTTTTTTTTAAAAATTTTATTGGGGAATTGGTAAAGGGGAACAGCCAAGTTGTTGTTCATTCAGACTTCATTGTGGAGGGTGCAGCTAGCTCTCAGCTTCAAGTCCAATTGCCACCTGGCTGACCATCAGCAGCTTAGGGCCACTCAGCTCAAGACGCCATGTTCAATCTTAGTTGCGAGTGGGTGTAGCCTACCATCCCATGTAGGAGTCAAACCGACAACCTTGTTGTTAGGAGCATGTGCTCTCACCAGCTGAGCCACCCTGCCACCTGTTGATAGCTCAGCTTGGGCGCAGGTCATTGGCCCATGTGGGAATCGAACTGCCAATTACTTAGGGCATAAGGGGCACCTTGGTGAGTGGGAAAAAGATCTCGGCTGGCCCAGCTGCCTTATCTTGCTGCCCCTGTATGGGTCCCACTCATTCCACAGGAAGTCACTAAGTATCCGCTCCAAGGAAGCACAAAGCTGAGTAAACAGCTCTGGAGCCAGGCTACAAGGGGTTCCAAGCCTGGGTCCTCCACTTGCTAACCCTACGGCCTTGGGCACAGCAGTTCCCAAGTGGCCACTTTCCTCAGTTGTAAGATAGAGATGATGATGGCCTTGCCTTTTGAAGGCTGCTGTCTGAGTTCTCCATACCCCCCACCTCACCCCCACTGTATTATGTCAGGAAATGATGTCACCCCTGTGTGCTTCAGTGTTCTCAAGGGGGATAAACAATCTCACCTTATAAACTGGCTGTGAGGATCAAATGAGTTCATGCTGGGAAAAGTGCCAGGAACAGCACCTGGCACATAGTAAGTGCTCAACGAATGTGACTTCCCACTGGGTGTTGTGACAGCTGTGTGTTGGAATACAGCAGCCCCTGTGAGGATGGTACGCACTTATTCACATAGTCATTCAACATACATCTTCTAAGGACCTACCATGCCTGCTCTAGGCGCCCAGGAGAGAGACAGCAGGGGACAAAACAGATTAGAATACCCTGTCCTAGTGGGGAAAGAGACTATAAACAATAAATGGGTAAATTACATGGGATGTCAGAAGATGACATATGCTATAAAAAAATGAAAAGTAGAGTAGGGTGAGGGGTGTTATTACTCCATCTCATCATTAAGGACACCGAAGCTCAGAGGTAACATGACTTGCTTAAAGTCACAGGGCATTTCGAGCCAGGGATTCTGGTCTACCTTGCTCTTAACCTCCATTGTGTGCTGCCTTCCATGGTCCTCATGTGTTTCTGGCTCTTCCAGCCCCTTCTCCTCTGCACACTGAGATCAGTCAACTCCTGGGCTATATGACTCCACCACACTCCTAAACTCTATGGCTGCTGGTGTGGGCTGAGGGCACCTGCTACCAATGAGACACCCAGAATTCAAGGCCTCCATCATCTACCCCATTCTTCCAGAAATATCTGAGTCTTCTGACTACCCACTCATCTTCAGCCAGGCTTCCCTCCCAACTGCCTCTGCTCAGTCCTGCCCCCACCCAAAGGCCCCCTCCCCATCCTACCATCTGCCTCACCCAAGGGGACCAATTGCCACTGGAGCGGACTTCCCAATCTGTCCCTTCCTACAGGAGCAGGGTTCTCTCTCCCTAAACCCCCCCCCCACCCACCTTCCTTCCCCAAGACAGGAGCCATCTTTTCCTACCTCAGCAAGAAAGAGGGACTTTCTGGGCCCCCTCCCTATAACACAACTTCCACTTTATTCCTAACAGGTGAAAATAACTCCAGATCCTTCCCACTTCCCCACCTCACCTAACAGTCTCAGCCATGCAGGCTGGCTCTAAGCTGTGTCTTCCCATGCATGACCTTAACTGACCTCCTAATCCACACATCTCCCTATGGCTGGCTGCCTCCCTCCCCCATTCTATCAGCAAATATTTATTTGGCCCTGGTTATCTGTCAGGCATTATTTTAGTTGCTTAGGGCACACCAGCAAATGAAACAAATACAGATCCCTGCCCTAAAAGCAAAGACATTGTATGCAGAGGGAAGAAGTGGAGGAAGACAGACAATAAGCAAGATATATGATAAATAACTGAATTTTCAATGATGTTACAACATGATGAGTGTCATGGGGGATCAGGGCCAGGGTGTCAGGGTGGGCATGCAGGATGCAGGACTGAACTGGGTGGTCTAGGTAGAACAACTTGAAGGAGGTGAGAGGGTGAAATAGACATCTGGAAGTTCCTGGAAATTAATCCGCTTCTGAAAAAAAAAACATGGAGTGTCGGAGAAAGACAAATACCACATAATCTCACTTATATGTGGAATTTGGAAAACTGAATGAGCATAAGAAACAGAAACAGTCTCATAGATATAGAGGAAAAACAGTGTTGCTAGTTGGGAGGGGGGTGGGGATGAGGGAGAAGGGGAAAGGATTAGACAGCAAAAGTAAGTAACTACAGTATTTTCACAGGGATATGAAAGACAGTTCGGGGAATATAATGTTGTTAAAATTTTGTGGGGTGTCAGATGGTCACATGTTTTGTTAGGGAGACCACTTCATAGATGGAGTAGAGGCTTGATCACTGCACTGTATACCTGAAATTGATGTTGTATAATATTATATGCCAACTGTAATTGAATATATAGACAGTCACGGGATGTGGATTATATGGTGGAAGGGAGTCAAAGGAATTGTAATAGATAGTATGATATAGGGGGGAAGGAGTGGGAGGGGAGAATTGGGGGAGGGGTGTTGTCACTTTGAGGGGTAAAAAGTATTACTATTGCACTTTGTTGTACACCTGAAGCTAACTAAAAATATATATAAATAAAAAGAATAAAAAATAAAAAATAACATGGAGGCAGGGTCCCAAGAAGCCATCCCCTGCTTCCTGCACCTAAATAAATGTATGAGTTATTTAATTCCTATAAAATGTATCCATAATAAATGACCGCACATCCAGTGGCTTCAAACAACACATATTCCTTAGTTCACAGTTGAGCAGGCCAGAAGTCCAGGTTTGCTCAGGTGGTTTCTCTACTGAAATCAAGGTGTCGCCACCTGGCCTCTTTCGGAGAGGATGTGGGTAGAGTCTGCTCCCAAGCTCATTTAGGTTGTTGGCAGAATCCAATCCCCGGGAGTTGTGAGACTGGGGTCCCCATTTCCTTGTCAGCTGTGGGCCATTCTTAGCTCCTGAGGCCACTGTTCTGTCCTTACAGGTAAGCCCTCCATGTCCAAGCCAGCAACATGGGGCAAATCTCCCTCACACTTGGAATCGCTCTGGCTTCCCTTTCTGCTGCATCTCCCAACTGCTTCCAGCTGGAGAAAGTTCCCTGCTTTGAAGGGCTTGTGTCACTTGACTGAGCCCACCTGGATAATCCAGGCTATCTCCCTATCTTGAAGTCTGTAACCTTAGTTATATCAGCCAAGTCTCTTTTGCTGTGTAGTATAACATACTTACAGGTTCATAACATAATCACAGATTGGGACAGGGGCATCTATTCTGCTTACCATAATGACATGATGTGAGGGCAAGATGTCTAGAGTTGAGGCAGCCATCTTGAGACCATGAGGTAGGAAGCTGGTGAAGATATTCAACAAACTGAGGATGGATGGATTTTACTGAGCCATGAAATAAGCCTAGGGCACTTTGTAAAGGAACTATTTTGGTTTGGGCCACTGTGAACCAGATTATCTTTTGTTTACAGCTGAATGCATCCTACCTGGTACCTTGTCCAGTCACCACTGGAACTGTTTAGAAGCCTAGAGTTTATGGGGCTTGTGTCCTTTGTCTTAGAGGGTAGTAAAACTTACTTTGGGAAGGAGCTATGCAAAATTACGACTCTGTTTTAAAAGATTCCTGTCTAGCTGCCTTCTATTCGATATGGGGAAGCTGAGGCACAGAGAGGATAGTGAAGTTTTTCTCCAGGGCCATAGAGCACCTGGAAACTCTATTCCATACCATTGACTTTTTGTGCCTCCTGTGTAGGAAAAGCAGAAGGGGTATGAAAGAGAAGAAAAAGGATACAGTATAAAAGGACCCACATGATACAATAGCAACATCTCAAAGGCATGACTAGAAGAATCTATAATCAAGAACCCCTACACACACATTATCAGGGACTCCTGAAGCCACTGCACATCTGTTGCCATGACTCATAGGGTAACACAGAAGACAGACGAAGGATCAGCCCACAGACACACAGACATTTTCTTGAGCCCAATACATCACAGTAATAGGCACATCATCTCTCAGTCATGGTTCAATGGAGTAAACTTTCCCAGAAGCTTCTCTAGCTGAGATAGTCTCCCCTCGCCACTATAATAACTTCACCAACACTCTCCGAATTCCACTCCCTCCATCAATCACGCCACCTACACACACCCCACCATACCACACCCAGTCTGAGCCATGACTTCTAGAACTTGGGGCACCATTAATTAGACAGTAAAATGCATCAGATCTTTCATATAGCCTGTTGCCTACAGAATGCTTCCACAGCCCAGAAATGCCTCAGCCTCTCCAATGGTGGGACACATTCCAAACTCAGGCTTAGCTGCCCTCACTATCCCTTCAATTCCTTTTTGCCCTAAAATTTGAAACATTTGGGAGTCTTCCTGGATGCCCTCCTTTCCCTAACTCTCCTCCAACATCTGATCAGTCACCAAATCTAGTGGGGTCATCTATTTTTTTTTTTGAGGGTAGTGTCATTGGCCCTCATATGTGGGACCGAACCGGGGCCGCTGGCTTCCCAAGCCAGTGCTTAACCACGCGCCACTCACCTGGCCCACATCTTTTAATGAACTCTGTTATCTGTCCCCTTCTCTCCATCCCCATTACCTCCTTGCCTTAGGCAACATGGCCATTTTCTTTCACCTGTGTACCGGCCTCCACTCTATCCCCAGCCTCCTATCTCTAGACTCAGCTCCTCCAATCTGTTCAGTGGTGGCCACTTTCCCAAATCCCAGCTCTGGCCACCTTCCCAAATCCCAGCTCCGAATTAGGGTCCCTCTCTTCCTTTTTTTTTTTCCCTTTAAATTTGTTTTGTAATTTTTTTTTTAAATTGGGTAACAGTGTGTTTTTCCAGGACCCATCAGCTCCAAGTCAAGTCTTTGTCCTTCAATCTAGTTGTGGAGGGCGCAGCTCAATCCCAAGTCCAGTCACCATTTTTAATCTAGTTGCAGGGGGCCATCCCATGCGGAAATCAAACCAGCAACCTTGTTGTTAAGAGCACATGCTCTAACCAACTGAGCCAACCAGCCGTCCCTGGGTTCCTCCCTTCTAAAGAGAGGGACTCCAACACCCCCAGCTGATCATACAGGAAATCTGGAATGCCCCATCGCTTCTGTGATCAGCCCACAGTGCGAGTGTAACTCCTAATTCTGGCATCTGACACTTCATCACCTGGACCTCCCTCTTTAGTCTCTAGCCTCAGCAAATTCCCTGTGCACACAGTGGGAGGGGCCTAAGAGCCATTTACCTGCATGCATTTTTGTGACTGTTTTTCCTCTAAAAAAAACACGTTGCATCCTTACCTCAAAAAGCCGGACTTCATGGGATTCCTGGGCTGGAGAGAAGGTATAAGTCTCAAGACGAGGGTAGAAAAGGTGCCAGCCTCTGTGGGTAAAGCAAAACCCACCCACCTTCGAAAAGAAGGCAAAAAGATGAGTTTCTGCTTTAAGGATGACCCCAAGGTCCCTGAGAACCTCGATGTTAGAGCAAGCCTCTTGATGTCATGGCTTGTAATGATGGGGTCCATTCCAGCAAGTGGAGCTCTTTTTTTTTTTTTTGAGGGCAGTGTCACTGGCCCTCAGATGTGGGACCCGAACCTGGGCCGCTGGCTTCCCAGGCCAGCGCTTAACCACCGCGCCACTCGGCCGGCCCAAGTGGAGCTCTTTAAGGCCAATTCCTAGACGTCCCATACAACACTACTATTTGTTGTCTACTGGCCAAAATGTAGTCCCGTGCCCACACTTAGCTCAGGGGAACACAGACAATGTAATTTTTGCTGGACTCCAATGTGTCCATATGAAAATCAAGGTTTGTATTACCCAGGAAGAAAGGGGCATGGCTCTCAGGCAGGATTTCTTCCAAAATCTTACTCCTTCTGCAGAGATGGAGGGCAGGCTGAACCTTCAGACCCTGAGGCTCACTAAACTGAGAAGTCTCCTAACAGACATTTGGAAAACTAATTCCACTAAAATGAAACTATCAACAGTTGGCCAGTGGAAGTAGCTCCCTTGGGGCAGATTGTGGCCTGTGGAGCAGGCACAAGGCCAAGGAACTGTTAATCTCCTGTTAGAGCCCAGCCTTGTCCTTTCGTATCAACAAAGGAAACCAGGGGTGGCTGGTTGGCTCAGTTGGTTAGAGCGCAGTGCTCATAACACCAAGGTTTCTGGTTCAATTCCCATATGGGCCACTGAGATGCACCCTCCACAACTAGATTGAAACAACTACTTGACTTGGAGCTGATGGGTCCTGGAAAAACACACTGTTCCCCAATTTTAAAAAGAAATGTTTATGGTGTTACTATTGTTCGATAAAGTTGTATATATATAAAAAGAGATGCAACCATTCCAACATCCTCATCCAGGGCAAAATCTCTGCCCTGCCCAGCTGGGAGCCGACACTAGTCAATAATCTGTTCTTCCCATGTGATAGCCACAGTAAGTGCTTACCTGTGATCCCCAGGAGCTCTAAATGGGGTGGGGACCTGATCTCCTACACCCCCACAGACGGAAGGCCCAACCTCTCACAGGGCTGACAAGCACCCATCCCACCACTGTCCTCAGCAAAAATACACATCTCTACCACCAGATGGCACCATTCACATAGAGCACACAGAGTTCTGCAAGGCCAGCATCCTGGTTCACATCCATATGGGGTGAGAAGAGGGGGTATAAGAACTAGATGGAGTGGGTGTATCTTCCTGTATCAGCTTCCAAAGAAAAGCATGGTAAGGAAGAACAGGATGGGGCAAAATACAGCTGACCCATGAACAATGTGGGGATTAGGGGCACGGATGCCCCCACACACAATTGAAAATCCCTGTATAACTTCTGACTCCCCAAATACTTAACTACTAATGGCCAACTGGTAACTGGAAGCCTTACTGATAACATGAACAGTCGATTAGCATGTATTTCTTATGTTATATGTATTATAGTATATACTATGTTCTTACAATAAAGTAAGCTAGAGAAAAGAAAATAGTGTTAGGAAAATCACAAGGAAGAGAAAATATTGTACATTTATGGTACTGTAGGTATTTAATGAAAAAGAGCCATGTATAAGTGGACCCATGCAGTTCAAACCCGTGTTGTTCGAAGGTTGCCTGTAATAACACTATCTTGTGCGGGGGTCCAGCCTCCGCTGACCAGGGTTCGAGAAGGTGTACACAGCGTCGGCGGTCGATAAAAGACAGAAACTGTTTGTTGCAGTAAAAGACAGAAAAATGGAGAGAGAGCTCTCCGGTTTATTTCTTACAGGCTTTATATACATTTTTTAGGTAGGGGGTACGTGCAGGGATACGTGTAGCATAGCAGAAAAAATGTGCATTACCTCAGTGAAAAATAGATCATTAACTATTTACCAGAAACCTACAGGTCAGTGAAACCTTAGGGAGTCAGTTTCTCAAGACAATTTTTCTCCATTAACCCTGATAGCCATCTTTCTTTTGTGTCCCAAGGAACTGGCCGTCCTCACCACATACCTCAATAAGTAGTAAGCACCCTCCAGGTGCAAAAGAAACAATGAAAGCAGAAAAACAAGTTTTATGCTTCACCAAGCCCACTAAGGCCAGCTTGTAAGCCCCTCAATATTGGGGACCATGGCCCTCAACAATCTTGATACTGTTACAGCCTGAATGACAGGGTCACAGCCAAGCCACAAGAAGAGTCCGGAGGCAACTGGAGCGTGGACTAGAGATGGGGAGACCAGGTGGAGACCTCTCTGGTCCTCTGGGAGAAGAGCAAAGGGTGACCCGAGCAGCACATCCTGAACTCTCAGAGCTAATTAGTCCCTTGGCCACACTTGTTAGAGTTTTGACCAGCCCTCTAGGGAGGAGGAATTGGGGGCTGAAGGAAGAAACCACTGGGTATCCTTCAGACACTTGGAGAAGGGGGAAAGGTGCTCCAGGCAAATGGAACAGCAAAAGCAAAGGCATGGCTGTTGCCCTCTCATTGGTGTCTCCCGCCCATTAGGCAGGCACAGGCTGGGAGAATTACCTTCTGAAAAGCTTGATCCCATGACTCATCCACACTCAAAAGTTGAGGTCATCAGGATCAGATTGTATTTCCACTGGACAGTGCTGCGATCCCATGACTCATCCACACTCAAAAGTTGAGGTCATCAGGATCAGATTGTATTTCCACTGGACAGTGCTGCTTCAGACTGTAAAGATGCCCACTTCCCAAGGACTGGTGCATGGCTCAGATCAGCCTAAATATACATGTACAAGAGACTGATTGTAAACTGTTGGGGGAAAGTTTGATAAACTGCAGTAAAAATTAAAATCCTAATAGGTAGCATTTCAACTGAATGCATTGCATGTGCCAAGCGCATGTGCTTATATATCTCACCTCATGGAACCTGCCCGGTGTCCCTGTGAAGAAGTGTATCTACTGTTGTGCAACAAATTTCTCCAAAAATTCGTAGCTTAGAAAAGAAAATGTTATCACGGCACATGGATTCTGTGTGCCAGGGAATTGGGAGCAGCTTACCTGGGGAGTTCTGGCTCAGGGTCTCTCATGAGGTTTCAGTAAAGATGAGGGGCCAAGCTGAAGCTAATTAAAGGCTTGTCTGGGGCTATAAGACCTGCTTTTAAGATGGCTCATTCCCGTGGCCTGGTAGCTGTGGACAGGAAACCCACGTTTCCCGCCACATGGACCTCTCCATAGGGCTGCTTTTAAGTGTGAGGGATGCAGAGAGTGGAGCCTGAGGCTGGAACTGGTGGAAAGGAAGGCTGTGACCTGGGTTTGGAGAGCCGGGTGCCTGCCTCAGATATGGCAGGTGTGGGAGACTGGTGAAGGCTACTGGGGAGATTCTCTGTGGCATCATTTCCTCCCCGACTTCCTCCCTTCCTCCCTTCCTCCGTTCCTCCCTTCCTCCCTCCCTCCCTTCCTTCCTCCCTCCTCTCCTACCCAGTGTTGCATGGTGACCACATTCTTCCCTCCTGGTGGATTCAGGACAGGAGCCCTCTCAGAAAGACAAATCCTGATTAGCCAAAGATTGAGCCAACCATGATGCTCCCAGGTCCAAGAATAGTCATGTGGCCCAGTTATGGCCAATGCTGAGTAAGAGGAAGTCGGCTGGGAGCTGATGGGAAAAATTTTATTGGATCTTGAAGAGCACTAAGAACAGCTGTTCTTCGTTCCTGCCTTTGGGTGATATTGTGTGACCCCTGTGGGGGTTATCCTGAACTGTGAGGGGGATCCGCCACGGAATTCAACCTGCTGAGGGTGGAGAACGGAAGTGCAGAACCTGGGATTTCAGTGTGACCACTGAGCCACTGTGTTAACCAACCTAGGAACTCTCTTCTCTTTGGGATCCCTGCTACATCGGATAAGCCATTTTGAGTTAGGTTATCCATGTTTTGCAAACAAACTGATATTTTGGATGCAGATTTTTGTCATCTGAGCAGAGCCCAGGCTCAATTAAGCATTGGATGGGTCGAGGAGCAGAGAGGGACACAGGTAGCAGGGTGGAATGCCCCCTTAAAAGGTTGTGGGGGTTTTTGTTTGTTTGTTTTTAAGATTTTATTGGGGAATTAGGGGAGGGGAACAGACAAGTTGCTGTCCTTTTTTATTCTTCAGTCTAGTTGTTGAGGACATTGCTTCACTGGCCCTTGTTGGTATTATCATTGCGCTCTTCCTGGTTGAGGCAGATCGGTCGCCGGCCTCTGGACGGCCGCTCACAGCGGCTCTTGGCAGCTCACACTGGCTGCTGGCCACTCACTGTAGCCTATGACAGCCCACTGCAGCAGAGGCTGCAGCCCACACCACTGCCGGCCATCTTAGCTATAGAGGCAACCAGGTGGAACCGTTGTTCACCACCTTAGCTGTAGAGGGCAGTGTCACTGGCCCTCATATGTGGGATCCAAACCAGGACCCTGCTGCTCAGAACTGGCGTCCCAAGCCAGCTCCTAACCAACCCGCCACTCGGCAGGCCCAGTTGTGTTGTGTGTTTTTTTCATAATTGATATAATAAGAAAAGTTTTTATTGTGGAACTTTAAAGGCCAATGATTAAAAGAAGAAAAGAAAACCATCATGCAAATTAAAAAGCTAGGTTCAATGGTCAATTGCAAGAGTGACCAGATAAACCTCACACAAGCACACTAATTATCATGTAGACTTAGAGATGGAAAGTTCACCTATACCTGATCAAACTACCTTGCCCTGAGAAAAGCAGGGTGAAAGATAAGCATATACAAGCTTGGATTTAAAAAAACAAAACAAAACTTCTATTTGTTATATTTTGCAACTATGATCTTTTGAAAACAGTGGCCTTAGGAAATTCTGCTTTGGCTCCTGTGGAGAGGAAATGAAAAGAATGTGCTTATATACAAGGGCTGCTGGCAACTTCAAACGTCACAGCAAAATGTAGTCCTAAGTAAATGGATTTCAGGCAATTTCAGTGTTAAGATAACATCATTAAGAGTAGAATAGATTGTGCTGAAACCCTGCTGTTTATAATTAACTCATTGCTTCCAAATACTCCAGGGTCCCTGATAAATAGTCTTCTGCTTGCATCCATCCAGATCAATCAGAGTATTTTCATCAGATTCCATGCTGGGCCAACATGTGTCTGGACAAACCCAATAGAGCCAAAGAACTCCTCTCTCTGACCGGCTAAGTTGTTGCATGAACACAGTTTAGCTTAGTCATTGTCACAGTGTCTATATGGTTTTGAAGCTTGTGTTCACAAGAAATCACAAGTATTTTAGTATGTCACAGTTCATTGTCCTAGCAATAGCTCTGATGAAGCCTAAGATACTGTGCATTTGTACTGTGGACCATCAAGCTGATTGTCATGGCCAACGAAGGTTAATAGCTGCAGGGTATCTAGAGAATTAATCTGGGAAAAGATATTTGCTGTTGGAGCAACTCTGCTGTCCATAATACTATATAATATTGATAATAATCTATCTAGTGGAAACAGTTTTGATCCAGGGAGATGATTGCTTGTCTTTTCGTGTTTCTTTAGGAAGTTGGGTTTCTTGATTTTCCCACTTAAAGAAGAACCTCTTGTCAGTTCTTGCTGGATTATATGCAGCAATTAGAATAAATTTAGAGTAATATGGAAGTCCCACATGAGTATGGGCTGAGAGACCTTTCAATTGTGCTGGATCTGTGTCATCTTTCTGTAGCTTTTTCCGCTGTGAACTTGATTATTTCCCTGAGATAAACAGTCTGCATGGCTTTCTTCAAATGAAGTTCAGTATTTCTCCAGAGTTTGTGAGTATCACATTTATTTGCTTCTCCTTTAACAGGTTCATAATATTTAGGAAAATTTAGTACTGCCAAATGTCTGAGCTCTTTCAAATCCCGGCAGATGATGTAGAAAACTCCAAGAAGAACATTAATGTAAGCAGCATAGAAATCAACCAATTACGCTAGAGGATGATAATGGGACACAATCTTTTGAAAGTTCCCTATGCTCTAATCAGGGAAATACAAGACAAATGGCTCAAAGCATCTAATATTTGGACAAAACTTTTCCCAGACAATTTCATTGAGAAAGAGAACAGTCACTTTCTGTCGGTGGACGCCGCCGAGTAAGCATCATCTAAGTGTCCCCTCCCGCGGTCGTCATGTCTAAGTCAGAGTCTCCCAAAGAGCCTGAACAGCTGCGGAAGCTCTTCATCGGAGGTTTGAGCTTTGAAACAACCGATGAGAGTCTGAGGCGCCATTTTGAGCAATGGGGAACGCTCACAGACTGTGTGGTGATGAGAGACCCAAACACGAAGTGCTCCAGAGGCTTTGGATTTGTCACCTATGCCACTGTGGAGGAGGTGGATGCAGCCATGAATGCAAGGCCACACAAGGTGGATGGAAGAGTTGTGGAACCAAAGAGGGCTGTCTCAAGAGAAGATTCTCAAAGACCTGGTGCCCACTTCACTGTGAAAGAAATTTTTGTGGGTGGTATTAAAGAAGACACTGAGGAACATCACCTAAGAGATGATTTTGAACAGTGTGGGAAAACTGAAGTGATTGAAATCATGACTGACCAAGGCAGTGGCAAGAAGAGAGGCTTTGCTTTTGTAACTTTTGATGACCATGACTCCGTAGACAAGATTGTCATTCAGAAATATCACACTGTGAATGGCCACAACTGTGAAGTAAGGAAAGCCCTATCTAAGCAAGAGATGGCTAGTGCTTCATCCAGTCAAAGAGGTTGAAGTGGTTCTGGAAACTTCGGTGGTGGTCGAGGAGGTGGTTTTGGTGGGAATGACAACTTTGGTCGTGGAGGAAACTTCAGTGGTCGAGATGGTTTTGGTGGTATTCGTGGTGGAGGAGGATATGGTGGTAGTGGGGATGGCTATAATGGATTCGGTAATGATGGAAGCAATTTTGGAGGTGGTGGAAGCTACAACGATTTTGGCAATTACAACAATCAATCTTCAAATTTTGGACCTATGAAAGGAGGAAACTTCAGAGGCAGAAGCTCTGGCCCCTATATTGGTGGAGGCCAATACTTTGCCAAACCACGAAACCAAGGTGGCTATGGTGGTTCCAGCAACAGCAGTAGCTATGGCAGTGGCAGAAGGTTTTAATTACTGCCAGGAAACAAAGCTTAGCAGGATAGGAGAGCCAGAGAAGTGACAGGGAAGCTACAGGTTACAACAGATTTGTGAACTCAGCCTAGCACAGTGGTGGCAGGGCCTAGCTGCTACAAAGAAGACATGTTTTAGACAATACTCATGTGTATGGGCAAAAAACTCGAGGACTGTATTTGTGACTAATTGTATAACAGGTTATTTTAGTTTCTGTTCTGTGGAAAGTGTAAAGCATTCCAACAAAGGGTTTTAATGTAGATTTTTTTTTTTGCACCCATGCTTTTGATTGCTAAATGTAATAGTCTGATTATGATGCTGAATAAATGTGTCTTTTTAAAAAAAAAAAAAAGAGAGAGAGAACAGTCACATTTCTGTCAGTCAATTCTTTTTTTTTTTTTTTTTTTTAGATTTTATTGGGGAATTGGGGGAGGAGAACAGTGTTGGGGAATTGGGGAAGGGGACCAGCCAAATTGTTCCTCAGTCTTCGTTGTGGAGGGCACCAGTCGCCATCTGGCTTCCCATTGGGCAGCTCATGGCCTCTAAACTCAAGATGCTGTGTTCAATCTTAGTTGTGGGTGGGCATAGCCACCATCCCATGCGGGAGTCAAACCCTGCAGCCTTGTTGTTAAGAGTGCACGCCCTATTCTCTGAGCCATCTGGGCGGCAGCTCAGCTCAAGGTGCCGAGTTCAATCTTTAGTTGCGGGTGGGCCTAGCCCACCATCGAACAGGCAATCTTGTTGTTACACTAGCTGAGCCATCCTGCCACCTGTTGGCAGCTCAGCGACAGCTCAGCTAGGGCTCAGCGTTCACTGGCCCATGTGGAAATTGAACTAGCAGCCCTGTTGCTCAGAGCTCGTGCTCTAAGCCAGCTCTTAACCAACTGAGTCACTCGGCTGGCTCCTGTCAGTCAATTCTTGTAACTTAAGAAACCCAGGCAAAATATTCACTTCCATATCTCTTAGATACTCTGCTATATCTAGAACAATATATACAGTCTGACCTTTGAGGTTTTTAGCTTTGGTTATTTGTTTAAAAAGGTGAACAAAGTCATTAAATGAGTCACAGGTTATTTGAGTAGAATGTCCATCCTCTGAAGACCAAAGATGATTCAACTTGCTTAAAATTTGTTCCAAAAGCAGCCTCAAGATAAAGCATTCAGCACAATTCCCAAAGACATGTGGGAGTTCTAAAGTTTTCAACCAAGTTTTGTAAGGGTGAAGCTCAAGAAATCAATAACTTAGGCCTAGTTAGCTTATAGCTTAAATTCACCTCATAGTTTGCTATTCAGCTACTTTCTCTTTGTTTCTCCCCCTTACTGCTTGATTTAATGACTGCTTTGTCTTTCTTAAGGTTGCACATATCTCGTTAAACCAGTGAATCAGCAGAGCACTAACTTAGAAGGAATAATTTCTTGGTCCTCAGGCATCCCAGAACCGGAATCCATGTTACAATTCCTTGCAGTTTTGCCGATGAGGCATAAGGCACTCCGGCCATTGCTTCTGAATCTGATAACATTACCTTGAAGCAGACCAGGCCCCAGGAAGCGATTTCTCAACTGTCAGCCTTGGAACCAGCCTGACTAACTCCCCCCCTTTTCTTTGTTCTTCCCCAACCTGCATGCCTATAAAACCCCTTGAGCATCCTCGGCTCACGGAAGGTGGTTTTTCCGGGACAGTAGTCCACCATCTTCCCTGGATGCCGGCATCTAGAATAAAGAAAAATGCCTTTTCTCTTCACCGACACTTGTCTCTCGAATTTTTTGGTTTTGTGCGACAAGCGGCCAAACCTGAGTTAGGTAATAGTTTGTATTACATAGGTCTTTCCACTGGCAGTATGTCCATAAAGAAAAATGGATGGGGGGCCGGCCGAGTGGCGCGGTGGTTAAGCGCTGGCTTGGGAAGCCAGTGGCCCCGGTTCGGTCCCACATGTGAAGGCCAGTGACACTGCCCTCAAAAAAAAAAAAAAAATGGATGGGAAGCTGAAATGATGTCTCTAGAGGAGAAAAGACAAATTTAAATCTCTCTAAATAGGGACTACAAGGTGGCCACTTAGGACTCGCGACAAAGCACCGTGTTTTCCAAGCGAGAGATTCTGGTGGCTGCCAGGGGACAGTGCAACCCGCCGCCAGCTAGCCACATGAAGCAAGCCATAGGTTCACCTCCACATCGCGGTCCTGACCCCCCATTAAAAGGTTTTTAAATATGAGATGGACATTAAGGGGAAAAGGGGGGCCCCAGAGTAAGGTTTGAAAACTGGAGTTGTCACCATCGTTGACTTCTCAACTTTGCAAGAAGACAGTTTTCAAATGCAACTCTGTGAGAGGTAAGGCAACTCTGCAGATGTAGGTATTTTCCAAGATTTTAAGTAGCCAAATGTCGCCATGAACCTCCAAATGGGATGCAGTTTAGAGTGAGGTTATTTAAAGATATTTGAATACAGGTATTTAAAGGCTATTGAGTCTGAAAGGCTGATCAGGGTCCATAGCCACCCCGGAACAGCTCGAGTCAAATTTTTACTTGTCTCTACTGGTGAGGCAAATAAAGAGTTAACAGGAGCAAGCTTCTAAACTGTCAAGAGTGAGCTTAAACATTAACCACTTGGCTCTGACTCCCCTGGCCAGCACTGCACCTGCAGGCTGACAAGCACCTTACAGCCATCATAGGTGAGAACAGAACAGTTTCCAATTGCACCGGTAACCCCCTGCACACTAACAATCACCCATCATAGACGGGAACAGAACGGTTCCCAATCACAAAAGCAACCCCTGCAAGCTGACAAGCACCCAACATTCTGCTTAGAAAAATATAAAACCCCCGAGAAAAATATAAAACCCCGGCACTTCTCATGAGTGGCAGCTGTCCCTGTTGGGCTCTGTCCTGGCAAAACTTCCCTTTGCCAGAACTATCTCTTTGACTTTCAATAAATCTTTGCTTACTCTTGTAGAGTCTCCTAAATTCTTTTTACATTCTGGGAAGAACCACGGGGGTTAATCCTACACCAAGACATCTGCTACTTTGTTTCCTTAGCTAGGTGTATGAAAAGTTGCATGCTTCCTGTTCTATTCATTAATAAGAGGATTATTCCTGTTTCCTTTTCCTCTGTGAAAGTTTTGACCTTATTAAAGCTGCTTCTTGGTTCAACTCAGCACATACACAAAGTGATTGCAAGCCTTTGCCTTGAAACTCTCTGTCCTAACTGCCAGTAACAACAACCTCGGCCACACAAGAAAAAAAAAAATGTGCCCACTTCTCCTGCAGCTTTAGAAAAGCCTAGACTTTGCCTTGTGAAACTGTCTTTGTAAATGTATCTCTAACAGAGGAGTCTCCTAAGACACCCAGATTTCAAAGATTGATGTTGCTGCCTCCTGTGAGAACCACCTTTAACCTCCGTATTGGTTTCCTAGGGATGCCATGCCAAAATACTACAGACTGGATAGCTTAAACACCAGACATTTATTTTCTCATAGCTCTGGAGGCTGGAAGCCCAAGATCAAAGTGCTGGCAAGGTTGATTTCTCCTAAGGCCTCTCTCTTTGGCTTGCAGGTGGGTGACGTCTCTCTGTGGCCTCACATGGTCTTTTCCCTCTGTGCAAACATCCCCGGTGTCTCTTTTCTTATGAGGACATCAGTCCTATTGGATCAGGGTCCCACCCTTATGACCTCATTTAACCTTAATGACCTCTTTAAAAGTTTTATCTCCAAGTACAGTCGCATTGGGGGCTAGGGCTTCAACATATGAAATTGGGTGGACACACAAGTCAATCCATAACATCTCCCAAAGCTGGACTTGTTTTAACTAATACTACAACCTTGTATTACCTTTTTCCTGAAAAAGTGCAAAACATGTGAGTTTTCATTGACATTGCTGTCTTCTCCCACCCTCATGGAGCTAAAATGAACACCCATGACTCTGCTGGATCCTTTTATTTAGATAAATGGCAGTCTTATCTCATGTAACTTAATGTTTTCCCTCCTATTGATATATATGGGCTGTGGCTGAAAACAGCAAGGTGAGAAAATTACTTTCACTGGGGAAGTGCTATTGCTATTGTGTTTTTCTACATTCTTGAACCCCGGCGTCAAGGGAAGTGAGGAAGTATAGTACTAGCTTACTTTTCGCTTTTGGTTAGTTTAGCTTGATTTGATCTATAATTGGGTTAATTCAAATTCCAAGAGCCTGAAGAGGACAGACGCATCCCAGAGAAAACTCTCGGGGTGTCCTCTGATGGAAAAGGAGAAGAAAGTGGATGCCATCAGGTCCCCCAAGCTGAAGAACTGACCCATGAGAGGAACTGTTGCCTCTTCCATCACCCCACCATCCCACCATGCCATCCCACCATCACAAAAAGGTGGGAAATCACAAAGCTGAAGTTGCTGGCTCCGGAACCATACCAGGCTTGCTGGATTCACACAGATAAGAGCCTCTTGAAAAACACAAAGCCAGTCATCAGTGGTGCCTCCCCCCAAAAAAAACCCCCAGCCTCTCCATGACTGTGCGTGCCAAAATCAGTATAAGCACAACCTCTATTTCACTTCCACTTTCCAAAATATGTGTGAATATGTCAGATGGGCAGACCCCTAACTTCAAGAGAGGTGAGGAAGTATAGTTTTAGCTTCCCAGCCTCTGCAATACGGGAAGGCACATCAGAGGGAGGATGGTGAGCAAACAAATCTAAAACCTAAAACTCCTGGGACATTTTCTCTTCAGTTTCCTAGGTCCTGGGGGAAACCCACGTGTGGTCTTTCCCGTGTCAGTAGGGCCTGATTTTCAGAAGAAGGTCAAGATAACTTCTGGTTGATCTGTACCTCTTTTTCTCCCAGCAACTGGATGGAGATTTAAGATCTCAATGAATAACAACCTTTGTCCTGGCCTAAACGCAGAACCAATTAGAGAGAGGTGCAGGAGTAAGAGAGAGAGAGGGGGGCAACATGTTGGCTTCTTACCCGAACAGTAAACAATATCCGGGAACATGGCTGAGCTGTGTGGCACAGTGGGTCTGCCAGCACTCCCCTCCTTTGCACTGCCCATAAACTGAACAGCTGAATTTAGAATATAAATTTGGCTGCATGTGATGGATTCCAAATAAAAATGGTTTAAATCACATAGAAATGTATCCTTCTCAGCTGTAACACTCCAAGCTGGTGTGCAGCTCTGCTTTGTGAAGGGGTCAAGCATCTGAGCTCTTCCATCCCATTGCTGTTACACCTGTCCCCATGGCCCAAGCTGCCACCTCACAACATCCCCACTCAAACCTGAAGGAAAGGAAAACAAGAAAGAGAGGCTCTCTTCCTTTAAGGACACGACCTAAAAAACAAAACAAAACAAACAAAAAAACTACTTCTACTCAAATCCCATTGGCTAGAATCTGGCCACATGATCATGCTTGCTGCAAGGGCAGCTGGGAAGAATAATCTTTATTCCAGGCAACCATGTGCCCAGCTAAAAATTCTTAAACTATGAAAGTTGGGTGAATAGGTAGGCGGGTGGAGGCACCACTAGTTTCTTTTCCATATAAACTTACCTCCAATAGGCTTTTTATCACATTGCAGGAGGGGGCAGACCAAATGTACTCTTTCTGGAGATAGGCAGAGCCAAAAACAGAGAGAGAGAGAAAGTGACTGAGCTGGTGTGTCTCAGACTCATCAATCTCATTACAGGGAGGTGGGGACAAAAGCCAGGAACCTTACTTCAATTCCAGGTTTCTAACTGGGGTGCTACTGACATTTTAGGTGAAGTTTAAGTCTCTGTTGTATGGAACAGTTGCTTATTATTTCAGGATACAGATATGACAATTAAGTTCGTGAACTAATCGTAGAAAAAAATGCTACATACCTTGTTGCTGAATATCACTATGATCACCTTCGAAGTACTCCCCTTGAGAAGCTATGCACCAACGCCAGTGCCTAGTCCACCCTTCAAAGCAACTTTGGAACTCTTTTTCTGAAATGGTCATCGGAGCTGTCATCCTACTATCCTTGATGTCCTGAATATCGTCAAAATGTATTCCTTTATCTTTGGGTAAAGAAAGAAGTCATTGGGGGTCAGATCAGGTGAGTAGGGAGGGTGTTCCAATACAGTTATTTGTTTACTGGCTAAAAACTCCCTCATAGACAGTGCCATGGGAGCTGGTGCATTGTGATGCAAAAGCTCCTTTGGCCACTTTCCCACACACCTTTCTCATGCCAAGATTTTCAGTTAAGATTTTCCTAACTGTCTCTCTATCAATGTTTACTTTGTCCGCTATGCTTCTCACAGCCAGCTGAAGATTTTGACACACAATTTGGCAAATTTTTGCAATGTTTTAATCAGTTCTGCTCATTACTGGCCACCCTGATCCCTCTTCATCAGTGACCCATTCTCTCCCTTCAGAAAAACATTTAATCCATTTGTACACTGCCATTTTCCTCATGGCATTATTCCCATAAACTTGGACTAACATGTCCCTGATTTCACGTCCACTCTTGCCAAGTTTAACAAGACATGTAATGTTTGTTTGTTGCTCTAATTCAAGCTCAGACATTCTCGTGACGGCACACAAAAACATGCAACAACAATAATGAACACCACTCAGCAAGACACTGCCACACGTTGACACAAACACAGCTGTGAGACACTGATATACCAAGGTTATGAAACCTTACCGAGCTGTTTGTACAGTGCTGCCAATGTAAGTACATGATGGCAAGTTCATGAACTTAATTGTCAGACCATATTTAGCCCAATAAATGTCTGTACTGTTCCATATTCAGGCATTGTGACAAATAAAAAGTAGGCAGGTGTTTGTAAACCCCCTGGAAGTTTCCTCTGACCGATGACGGGGATATCCTTCCATGGAAAAGTGAAACATGTGGGGTAAGTCTCCCCTGTCAAGACCTCACTACAAGGGGGACAGGGAGTCCTTTGGCCTTCAAGCTGCTTTTTACAATTCAGTTTCCTCCAGAGCCGCCCAGCATTGATTATTTGCCTTGTGATCCGTGTTAATGAAATGAGACTTTACTGCTCCCCTCCAACATACTATCAGCGCGCACACACACACACACACACACACACACACACACCAGGAGAAATGAATGATGCAATAGGGACTCAAGGAGCCAGGAAAACAGGACTGAGCTTGAGCCTCAGGAAACACTTTGTCCAAGGACAGGAAGAAGGAAGTGATGCTGGCTTAGGGTGAGAGAATGACCTTGAACTATTTATTTATTTATTTTTAATAGATTTTATTGGGGAATTGGGGGAGGGGAACAGTGTCGGGGAACTGGGGAAGGAGAACAGCCAAGCTGTTGTCCTTTTGTTCATCAGTCTAGTTGTGGAGGGCATTGCTTCACTGGCCCATGTTGGTATTATGATCATTGAGCTCTTCCCAGCTAAAGCAGTCGGTCGCCAGCCATTGGACAGCAGCTCACAGTAAGTTATGGCAGCTCACTGCAGCCTTCGCCACCGCCGGTCACTCACAGCAACCCAGCTCCAGGTCAAGCCATTGTTCACAGTCTTAGCTGTAGAGGGCACAGTTTACTGGTGCATGTGGGAATCGAACCTGCAACCCTGTTGCTCAGAGCTCTTACCAACTGAGCCACTCGGCCAGCCCTGAACAATTTATTTAACCTCATTTATGTATCTCTGTTTCCTCATGTGAAAAAAAATGGAAATAATAATATCTACCACCTGGGGATGTTAAGAGGCCCAAGTGCCTTTATTTATTATTATTTTTAAAGATTTTATTGGGGAATTCGGGAGGGGAACAGTGTTGGGGAATTGGGGAAGGCTGACCTTTTTGTTGTGGAGGATGTTGCTTCACTGGCCCATGTTGGTATTGTCATTGCACTCTTCCCGGGTGAGACAGATCGCTCGCCGGCCTCTGGACGGCTGCTCACGGCAGCTCTTGGCAGCTCACACCGGCTGCCAGCCACTCACTGTAGCTTATTGCAGCCCACTGCATTGGGGCTGCGGCCTACGCCAACGCCAGCGACTCATGGCAGCTCAGCTCCAGGTAGAGCTGTTGTTCACCATCTTAGCTGTAGAGGGCAGTGTCACTGTCTCTCATATGTGGGATCCGAACCCGGGCCTTGCTGCTCAGAAGTGGAGCTGGTGTCCCAAGCCAGCTCTTAACCAACGCACCACTCGGCCGGCCCCCAAGTGCCTTTAAAAGATTGTTGTAGGGGCCGGCTGGGTGACTCGGTTAGAGTTCGAGCTCTGAGCAACACAGTTGCCGATTCAATCCCCACGTGGGCCAGTAAGCTGTGCCCCAGCTGAGCTGCCACTGAGCTGCCAACGGGCGGCTGGGTGGCTCAGTTGGTGAGAGTGCATGCTTTTAACAAGGTTGCTGGTTCCACTCCCATATGGAATGGTGGGCTGCACCCCCCCACAACTAGATTGAAAGTAATGACTGGACTTGGAGCTGAGCTTGCACCCTCCACAACCAAGACTGAAGGACAACAACTTGACTTGGAGCTGATGGGTCCTGGAAAAGCACAATATTCCTCTACCCCAATTCCCCAACACTATTCCCTTCCCCAATTCCCCAATAAAAAAAAAGATCTTAAAAAAAAAAGATTGTTGTATATAATGTTTAAGATCACAGACTCCAAAACTGGACACCTGGGTCTTCCCAGACATCCACCAGCTATTTGGCCTCAAATAAGTTACCTACCCTCTCTGTGCCTAAGTTTCCTTTTCTGTCATAGGAGATTGGCAGTAGAACATAGTGGGACTCATATTCCTTTTTTTTTTTTAACTGAACTCTTATTCAAATTTCACCAATTTTTCCATTAAGGTCCTTCTTTTGCTCCAGGATCCCATCCCAGAATGCCACATTACTTTTAGTTTCAAGTCTCCTGTGAATCCTTGGGACAGTTTCTCAGTCTTGCTTTGTTTTTCATGGCTGTGAAGTTTCGAGGAATACTGGTCAGGTATTTTGTGAATTGTCCCTCAATTTGGGTTTGTCTGAGTTTTTCTCATACTTAGGCTGGGGTTCTGGGTTTTGGGGAAAATACCATAGAGGTGAAGTGCTCTTCTCATCACATCATATCAAGGACGACATAATATCCACAAGACATCACCAGAGCTGTTAGACTTACTCAATTGGTTAAGCCATCTGAACCTAATGAAAGGGAAGTGACATTAGATGTTACATCTTCCATTTGCATTCTTTCTTCCCACTTAAGTAGTCAGTCCCTTCCCAAAGTTATCTATGGACTCAATGATGGTTTCTTATGATTTCTGCATATGTAACGTAGTTATTTCTTGGAGTATAAGCAAGGGTTTATTTCAACGCCATCATACCTTGGTTGGACTATAAAGGCAAGCTATATATATGATTGCTTCTTGTCTTCTCTCTCTCTTTAAATAATTTTAAAAAATTTTAAATTGTGGTAGAAAACCAAACTCATGACATAAAATTTACCATCTTAACCATTTTTAAGGTACAGTTCAGTAGTGTTAAGTGGCTTCACATTGTTGTGCTACAGATGGGGGCTTGTGTTCTCTTGGTGACACACCAAAAACTTTTGCACAGTTATGCAGACAGTTATATTTCAATGTCATCATTCTGTTTTTGTTTTCATCTGCATTCATGTAATTAATATATTAGTATGTAACTTTGTGGATGTTATTGTTTAAAAACTGAGTTCAGATCCTGCTCTTCTTGGTTGTGGACCACCTCCCTTGGTCTCCTCAGCAAATGGGCTTGGTGACCTAGCGCCCCCAGTCTGGGCCGTTGGTGATGGTGTATGGAGGCCCTCAAGGAGTGGCTGTCGAGGTTACACCAGCCCACAAGCAACGGCATGGCAGCCAGCCGCTCCAGCGGCTCGCTCGTGGCCACCCACGGCTATTACCAGCGCCGCCTGGGTTCCACTTCCAGTAACACTTTCTGTGGAAGTGCCGAGTACCCTGGAGAAGCCATCCCCCACCACCCAGGTCTCCCCAAGGCTGACCCGGGTCACTGGTAGACAAGCTTCTGTTTAGGCAAGTCCACTCTCCCATTCAGAGCCACAGTGTTGGAGTCCCCAGAGCGCTCGCAGTCTCCCCGGGCTTCCAGCAGCATGATCACCTGTGACTGGGCTCTGGAAGCCACAAGGTGGCCAGCCTAGCAAAGCCAATGCTGGGTCCCCATCCTGAGCAGCCACCACCAGCCACTAGACTTCCAGAGGCCCCAGGTTCTTTTGAGCCCCTCCCTCCACTCTACCCCATTCCACCCCAGAGACTAGGCAGTCTTCAGCAAGCAGAAGCAGTTGGGTTCTTTTACATCAAAACAGCACGACACCAAAAAACGAACCTGAGAAAGCCTCGCTCTTTACTTTCCAAGCCACATGTGAGCCTTCCCGACATCCTGTAACTGTGTGCCTTGCACCAAGTGGCAAATAAACCAGCAGCCAGCAGTATAAATGAATGAATGAATGAATTCATTCATTCATTCATTCAAAACTGAGCCGGCTATGGGCTGGCCGAGTGGCGCGGTGGTTAAGCGCTGGCCTGGGAAGCCAGCGGCCCCGGTTCGGTCCCACATAATGAGGGCCAGTGACACTGCTCTCAAAAAAAAAAAAAAAAACTGAGCTGGCTGAATGGCGCGGTGGTTAAGCACTGGCTTGGGAAGCCAGCAGCCCCAGTTCGGGTCCCACATATGAGGGCCAGTGACACTGCCCTCTACAGCTAAGATGGTGAACAACAGCTCCACCTGGAGCTGGGCTGCTGAGAGTCCCCAGGACAGCATAGCTGCATTCCCCTGCTGAAATGGGCTGCTATAGGCTACAGTGAGTGGCTGGCAGCCGCTGTGAGCTGCCAAGAGCCGCTGTGAGCGGCTATCCAGAGGTGACCAATCTGCCTCACCCAAGAGGAGCGCAATGACGATACCAACATGGGCCAGTGACACAATGTCCTCCACAACTAGACTGAAGAACAAAAGGACAGCAACTTGTCTGTTCCCCTCCCCCAATTCCCCAACGCTGTTCCCCTCCCCCAATTCCCCAATAAAATCCTAAAAAAAAAACAAAAAACTGAGCTGAGCTTTTTTTAGATGAGTCACTTTAAAGAAAAATATTGAGTAAATAAACAAAAAGTGTAAGTGGGGTGTGCATATGGAAAGAACTGTGATAGCTTATGAGAAACACTGACGTTCAGAAACACCAACCTACGAAATCCATCTCCTCCACTGGGCTTTCCCTTTCCCTTCCTCAGTCTCAGCTAAATCCTAGGGCATATGCTCTCAAAACTCTGTTTTTCACCTTTCTTTTCAATCAAAGTTCTCCTGGAGGCCAGTAACTGAATCCCAAATCAAACTCTCCCAGGAAGATTAATAGGAATATATAGACTCACATAACACAAAATCTGAAGGATTGAGGCACAACTCAATCTAAGTGTTTAAATGGTGTCTTCAGAAATCTTTGTCCATCTCCAACAGGCATATGAAAAAATGTTCAACCTCATTAATCATTAGAGAAATGTAAATAAAAGTGAAGTGAGATACCACCTCACTCCAGTCAGAATGGCTATCATCAATAAATGAACAAACAACAAGCGCTGGCGAGGTTGTGGAGAAAAGGGAACCCTGGTGCACTGTTGGTGGGATTGCAGATTGGTGCAGCCATTATGGAAATCAGTATGGAGATATCTCAAAAAACTGGAAATGGAACTACTGTATGGCCCAGCAATTCCACTGTTGGGTATCCACTCAGAAGAATCCAAGACGCTAATTCGAAAAAATATACACACCCCTATGTTTATTTCAGCGCTATTTACAATAGCCAAGACTTGGAAATAACTGAAATGTCCATCAGTAAATGACTGGATTAAGAAACTGTGGTACATTTATATAATGGAGTACTACTCCGCTGTAAAGAAGAATGAAATTGTACCAAGTGCAACGATGTGGATGGACCTAGACGCGGGGGACCAGCCCCCGCTGACCAGGGCTCAAGAAGGTGGACACTTCGTCGGCGATACGAAAGACAGAAAATTTTTATTACAGTAAAGGCAGAAAAAAAGAAAGCGGAGACACCGGAAAGAGTTTCTCAGAAGTGTCACCCTTTATTGTTAAAGCCTAGCTCCTTTTATAGCAACTCTTGACCATTACCTCAATCACAAAGCATTTGGTGGTTTGTAGTCCTCAGGATTTACACAGTCTTCTATTCCCCTGTAAGTGCTCTCTCCAGGGTGCACTGTGACTTGCTCTTCCATTAAAGGATTTATCTTGTTTTACACTGTGATAACCTCTGAGACTCAGACTCCGCCTGTCATCCAAAGAATATTTATCATGACTATCTTATGCTAAGGATAGACTTATCTCTATATATCTCCTAAAGAATGTTTACCATGACTACCTAGTCATTATCCCAAATTCCAGCAGCTAGACTCTCAGGGAGTATACTTGAATTATTACTAAAAGACTAGCTTTGACCCTGTTTAGGGTAAAAGCATCTAAAGTTTTATTCCTATGTAAATACAATACCTAGCAATTAAAGGGGTCTCACACCACTCTATCCTACAGAGGGCTGCATTTGTTTCTTAGTTAAAGCTTTAGTATCTGTTGCTGCAACATGACAATAAACAAAGGAATTTACACAAGGCTGTTAACGAACTTATGGTCAGCAAGCTGCCTGGAACTCTCATGGCCTGGAGACCTTTGGCCTCTGAGGAGACTTTTCACAGCAGGGCCCTTAGACAAATGCATCAGCTTCTCACAGGCCTGAGTTTTCTGGCCTGAGTTTGTCAGAGGTCTGTGCCTCAGTTTCCAAGGGGCTTGAGTCCCCAATATCTTAGTTCAGGGGTTCCCCACGGAACTACCGCCTGGCTTGGGTTGTCTCCCCACTTTTAGGAGATCTTACCCATCCTTGACTGCGTAGTTAGCTCATTGGGGCACCACAGGAACATGTCACAAGTGTAGTGAATATATTGTCTCCTATAGGAGAAAAGGCACATGGGTTCATAGAGGCAGGAGATGATATTACATGACCAACCATAAGGCAGCACCCCTAATATCCAGTGCTGAGCAGGGCAATGCGGCCTTGTCAGACACTGGGGGGCTGTCGGCTTCCCACACCTAGAGACTATTATGTTAAGTGAAATAAGTCAGTCGGAGAAAGACAAATACCATATGATCTCACTTATATGTGGAATCTGAAAAACTGAATGAATGAGCAAAGTAAACAGAAACAGATTCATAGATATAGAGGAAAAACTGATAGTTGCTAGATGGGAGGTGGTTGGGGATGAGAGGGAAGGGATTAGACAGCATAAATAAGTAACTACAATATTGCCACAGGGATATGGAAGACAGTTCAGGGAATATAATTAATAATGTTGTAAATATTTTGTGGGGTGTCAGATTGTCACATGTCTGGTTAGGGAGGCCACTTCATGGATGGAGTAGAGGCTTGATCACTGCACTGTACACCTGAAGGTGATGTTGTATAATATTGTATGCCAACTGTAATTGAATATATAGATAGTCATGGGATGTGGAATATACTATGGAAGGGAGTCAAAGGAATTGTAATAGATATGTATGATATGGGGGAGATGGTGTGGTGAATTAGGGGATGGGGTTGTCACTTTGAGGGGTAAAAAAGTATAACTATTGCACTGTGTTGTACACCTGAAACTAATTTTTTTTTAAAAAAATGTTTATTTCACAATAAAAGAATTAAAAAAAAAAGAAATCTTTGTCCATCTCCTGGCTATCTTTCCCATGTGTTGGCCTCATGCTTATGCAACCTTTCTACTTTTTTTTTTTTTATGTTCATTTAGAGTACGAATTTTCAACCTCAGCACTACTGCCATTGTGGACTTGTTAATTCTTTTTTTTTTTTTTTTAAAGATTTTTATTGGGGAATTAGGGGAGGGGAACAGACAAGTTGCTGTCTTTTTGTTCTTCAGTCTAGTTGCGGAGGACGTTGCTTCACTGGCCCATGTTGGTATCATCATTGCGCTCTTCCCGGATGAGGCAGATCGGTCACCGGCCTCTGGAGGTCGCTCACCCCGGCTATTGGCAGCTCACGCTGGCTGCTGGCCACTCACTGTAGCCTATGGCAGCCCACTGCAGCAGGGGCTGCAGCCTACACCGTCGCCAGGGCTCGCACAGCCCAGCTCCAGGTGGAGCTGTTGTTAGCTGTAGAGGGCAGTGTCACTGACCCTCATACGTGGGATCCGAACTGGGGCCGCTGGCATCCCAAAACTAGCTCTTAACCAATGTGCCACTCAGCCGGCCCGCAACCTTTCTACTTATGATAGAAAGAGGCACCCTAGAAGCTCCACATTTAGCCCTTCAACCTAGCAAGCCCAGCCAAAAGAAAATGCTTTATCCCCCCAAAGTTCCAATAAAGTCCTCCTCACTTTACTCCTCCTTGGCCTGCTTTGGGTCTTGTGCCCAACTGTTAAGAGATCACTGAGGCATGGGGTTGAAATGCTCTGATTGGCCAGGCTTGGGTCACATGTCCAGCCCTCACCCAATCACTGTGGTTGGTGGATGATTTAGCTCTGATTGGTCAGACCTGGGTCTTTCACCTCCCCAGAACCATGAGGAGGTTGGTTTCTGCAAGGAAATTCCAGAGGTTGTTAGCCAGATAAAAGAGAATGAATGCTGGATGAGCAGAAACCACCAAGTCCTCATTAATAACAAGATGGTTATTAATTGTGCTGCAAATATTTGTTTACTACCCATCAGTGGTCCCCAGCAGAGGATGCAAAAAAGACATAAAAGAGGCAGTACTGTTAATGCCACTAAAGATGTAACCCAATCACTTGATAAAGACTATTTTCAGAGACTCAAGGGTAAAACTTTGCCCTAGAATGGAATCTGGACCTTTCTGGGAGGGAAAAGACTGAGCTTCTGAGTAAGACAGATCTTCGTTCAATTCCCCATGCTCCCTTTATACTTAATAATTTACTCAGTCACTCACTCGAAAAATATTTATTGAGCACCCTATGGGTGTGCCAGGCACTATTACAGACACTGGGGACAGAGCTGTGAACAAACACAATCCCTATCTTCCTGGATATGACATTCTAGTTAGGGAGGTGGACATGAGGGAGGGGAGACAGACAATAAACAAGTGGACAAAGAAAGAAATAATTTCAAATAGTAGCAAATATTGTAACGAAAATTAAACAGTTTGTCTTGCTAGCAAGGAGCTGGGGGCCTGGCTTGCAACAGGCATTGGGGGAGGCCTTTCTGAAAAGTTGATATTTGGTTTGAGATGGGAATAATGAGGTGCAGTCAGCCACGAGATCATTTATGTAAGATTCTAAGAGGGAGCAGCAAGTGCTAAGGCCCTGAGGTGGCTTCCTCCAAGAACTGACAAAAGCCACTGTGAATGTGATGTTAATTGAGTTACTTAGTCTCTGTGCACCACTGGAAACTGAGGATGATTACATTGACTCCTCAAGGTTGCTACGAGGATTCAGTAAGACAATGACCATAAAAGGGCTGGTGCTGTGCCAGGCTGATAGTTACTGTCTGGAGCAAAGCCAGGAGGCCAGCACAAGCAGAATCTCCTACCTGTTGACCTTTGGACATTCCTCGGCTCTGGTGTGGGGTGAAAGTTCTGCCCCACCGTCCATCTTTACCAGTTTCCTGGCCTGGAGGATTAGCAGGATGCAGAGAGGGAGGGGACAAAACCCCAGAGCCCCTTCTCCAGGAACCCTGCCCCAGCCTGCTTACAACCCACCACTACACTACCACTAACCCTGTGCTGGAGAAGAGTGGAGGCTTGGAGGTGGTTTCCCAGCCAACAACAGGAGCCTGGGACTGGACAGAGTGGGTGTGGTCAGGGAGGAGCAGGACCAGTTCAGGGTGGAGCCAAGGCTACTTACTTGACAGTTCCATCGAGGAGGCCTCACTCCTGACAAAGCGACCTCCCTACTGTGGCCCCTGGAAAGAAGGCAGCATGAGCTATTCTCTGGACACCAGCTTCAGCCACAGCCCTGGCTGGAAGAGACTGCTTCTAACAGGTACATGGGAGACAGTGGTTCCACCCACGGGTTGGGGACAAGGAGAGGACACTACAGGGAGAGTCATTATCCAAGTCAGTCTTCCCCACTCAGAGCTCCGACTCTGGTCAGTCTAAAGCCCATGCAGCACAGGCACCCACGCCATTGAACCTTTTTACAAAAGAGGAAAGTGAAGCTCTGAGAGGGGCAGTGCCACCTGCCCAAGATCCCAGGGCTGGCAAGGACAGAATCAGAACTCATGGGCCCCTCTGACTCTGGGGCAGGCCCTAGTATTAGCATCCCCATTAACAGATGATAAAAATTGAGGCTCAGAGCTGATACGGTCTGGGGGCAAAGCCAGGAGACCAGCAGGAGCTGAACCACCTCCTACACGATGAACTTTGGCCATTCCTCTCCTCTGAAGTGGGGGGTGGCAATTCTGCCCCACCTTCCATCTTTATTATTCTCCCGGCCTGGAGGGTTAGAGGGCTGCAGAGAGGGAGGGGAAGCTTTAAACTGGGTGGAGTCTGGGATTTTGAAATTACACAGAACTGGACTTTTTAAGACCTAGAAAAGGAGGCATTCATTTATTATCTGAGAGGCAGCCTCTTTCCTCCCAGCTATCCACATCTAATCATAATTTTAAAATAGTAATAGTAACAATAATAAAGTAATAACAACAGTCCTAATATAAAGAGGTGATTGTGACTGAGCACTTCTACATGCCAGCCTATTCTACGTATTTTCACATAGTAACATTTAATTCTTAGCCTTATGAGACAGGGGCTACCCTGTTTCCCCGAAAATAAGAGCTAGCCGGAAAATAAGCCGTAGCATGATTTTAGGTGACAAAATATGGCACCTTGGCATACTGAATATTTTAAGCTGAAGGAGTTTGTGGAAAAGGCACCCTTCTTCCTGAAAAGGGTCACAAAACTCTCATAGGAGGGGTGCGTGCCCTCCATATCCTGGAGGAATCATGCTACAGCTTATTCCCCGGCTAGGTCTTATTTTGGGGGAAACACTGTCTATGATTCCCATTTCATAGAGGAGGAAACTGAAGCACAGAGTGGTTATGTGCCTGACCCATACCACACAGCTTGGAAGTGGCAGAAGGAGGATCTGAACCCAGATGGTTCGGCTATAGAGGCTACACACATCTGCCTCTCAAAACCCCAAACTCCACCCAGTTTAAAGCTTCGCCTCATCTCCAGTCAGGCCTGTGTCAGATTGTAGTGAGAACATGGTGGGACATTGTGAGACATGTTGGGCCTCATCTCTCTTCTTTTTATGTCCTTTCTCCCCACATAGAGCTGTGGTCTGTGGCCCCCTAGGGCCATGGGCAGAGGGGTGAAGGCAGTGAAGGGGACAAGAAAGTTTCTACGTGGCTGCTGTAGCCAGCCCTCATCCCCCAGGGAGGACTCACTGTTCATTATCAACTCTCCCCCAGGAAGCCTCAATCTGTGCCCCCTCCTCCTGTCCATGAGTTCTTGGCCTCCCTTCCAAGGGCCTGAGGTGGGTGAGGGTACAGCAGCTGGTAACAGGCAACACCTGTTTCACCTGTTTACAAGACCTCGCTTGGGAATGTGGGAATGTGGGGTTCTTGGCATCCGCTGTTTAACATTCTGATCAATCTATCTATCTATCTATCTATCTATCTATCTATCTATCTATCTATGTATCTATCCATCCATCTATCTGGAAAGAGAGATAGTGATTTAGGGAGAGTCCCTGGACTCAAACTGGGAAAAACTGAATAGAGACTTATTCTCATTTGACTGAACTTTAGAGATGAAATAAAATAATCATGCTCCTGTAAAGTAAGAGACCAAAAAATGTATGCACATTTTAAGAAAGGGAAAAAACTGCTTGGGAAGCCAGCGGCCCCAGTTCAGTGCCACATATGAGGGCCAGTGACACTGCCCTCAAAAAAAAAAAAAAAAAAAGAAAGGGAAAAAACTGTATTAATATATAGCAATAACGAAAGATGAATACAAGTCACGTGTGACTTCTGCAATTACAAGAGGTGGTCAAAGTGGTTACCATCAGTGTCCAGATGTTTCTGATTATGGCGAACTACTGCTTGAGCAATGTTGACCAAAGTGTTAACATCCCTTAAAATGTGTATACATTTTGTTGGCACCCCCAGTGTGTATGTTTATTTATTTATTTACCAATATAAAACATATTTATATTTATTAATATAATTTATATTTGTATGTATTAATATTTTGTGTATTTATTTACTTGTCATTAAATTATAAATTTAATATATCATTACATTATTATGTATAAATATGTAATTATACATAATAATTATATATAATCATATATCATGTTGATGATATATGATTATATATAATTCTATTATAATTTAGGCTTACATATTATAAATGTATTAATCTTTATTTATTAATGTAATTTAATTTACGTATAAAATACCAAGGTTAGGCTGTCCTCAGTCCTGAAAATTCATGATCTCAATGACTCTCAGAAACTCTTGTGAAATGATTACTGTCAACCCTCCTGCTGATAAATAGGTAAACTAAAGCTTAGCACCCAGAAATAATAAGTGGCAGAGTCTGGGTTATGAACCCAAGTTTAGCGACCTCAGAGTCTACAAATCAGACATGAAACCCACGTTATGTTCTTACCGCAACAGTCACCATTCCAGTGAGAGGCAGAAGACGGGTGAGTTAAGCACATAGGATCTGGAGCCAGACTTCAAGTGTTCCACTCCAAGCTCTAAGGCCCGTGGAAGTTTTCTTTTGTTTTTTTTTTGTTTTGTTTTTTTTTGAGGGCAGTGTCACTGGCCCTCATATGTGGGACCCGAACCGGGGCTGCCGGCTTCCCAAGCCAGCGCTTAACCACCGAGCCACTCAGCCGGCCCTGGAAGTTTAATTAGAGAGAAACTGGGGGCACGGGGCACACTTGACAATAGAATTTAGTGCCTGAGAATTTCAACTGCCTTGGTGTGGATCACAGCTCTGCTGTTTACACCTATCATATCATGGCAAAATGTCTTAAATTCTCTGAATTTTTATTTCTTCCTCTCTAATGGGGGTAGAATAGTTGTGTCAGTCAGAGTTGAGGCAAGAAGCAGATGGTCTACTCAAAAGGAATAATGAGGAGGGTTTGATATAGGGACTATTTACAGAGGTGTAGGCAAGGTGTAGGAAAAAAAGACATGAGATTATGCAGGGCTCAGGCTAAGAACAGTGGGAAACTGTTACCTTCCTTGGGCTAAAAGCTGAGAAAGGAAGAGCAGATCCCAAAACCAGAAGAGAGGGGCATATGGAGAGGGTCACCCAATAGTAGCTTTATTAGAGGGACACAGCCCATCCATTCTGATGGAGCAGGGCAGAAGCTATGAGACCACTAACCTCAAGGTCACTCCCCTTGGCAGAAGCCAACCAGATGCAAAAGTTCAACAATGCAGCTCAGAGAAGTCAGCCTTTCATGGAGCAGAGCAGAGCAGAGAAGGTTGGAGAGCGGACCAGCATGACATCCAGCATAATATGTGCTTTGTGGGGTCGATGTAAGGGTTAAGTGAGATAATTCATGTTCCATGCTTAGAAGAGTGTCCGCTTGTGGGAGGTACTCAATGAATGTACCCTTTTTTTTTTCTACAATATTTTTTATCATGATCACTGTTGTCATTGTCAACTCTCGATGTGCCAAACTCATTATTACCAGCTCAAGGATACTTGGGGCAGCATCTCGCCTTTGGTCTCACTTGCTCCCCCTCTTCTCTCCTCTCCCTCCCTATCTCCTCCAGGCACCCTGCTTGCATTCTGCACCTGCTCTGCCTCCTTGGAGCTGCCCTTCTCTGCATCTCCAGACTTCTTGACCGAAGGAGCCATTGTTCAGCTTCCTATTCCCAGCAACGTTGAGGGTGTTCTTGCCACTTCTTGGTTCCGAGGGCAGGAGGCTCGACCAGAAACCATGATCTTCTCCCCTGAGGGCCTCCCAGGACCTGGCCACACTGGCCGGGAGACACTGGACACCCAAGGCAGCCTGGTCATTAGCAATGTGACCGCTCAAGACTCGGGCAGCTACACTGTGGTGGTGGAAACCAGCAAGGGACGCAGGAGTAAGACAGAGCAGATACTTGTCAAGGGTGAGTGGGGCCCCACAGCAGGAGGGACTGAGTTTCCTGTCAGCAAGTCCCATCAGGACACATTCTGGGCTAGTAGTCATTCGATCTCTAACAAACCACCCCAAAACTTAAAATAGCAACCTTTCTTTTTTTTTTTGAAGGCAGTGTCACTGGCCCTCATATGTGGGACCCGAACAAGGGCCGCTGGCTTCCCAAGCCAGGGCTTAACCACCGCGCCACTCGGCCGGCCCTAGCAACCTTTTCTTTAGCTCATGATTCTACTGAACAGTTCTGGTCTCACTCATGTGTCTGTTGTGATCAGCTGGGAGTGCCTGGGCACTGGTCCAAGGTAGGCTCTTTCATATATCTGGCAGTGGCCTGGCTGGTAGCTCGCGCAATGGGCGTAATTGGGCCACATAGGCTTATCCTCCAGCAGGCTAACCTGGGCTTATTCACTCAGCAAGGGAAGAGGCCCAGGCTCGAACTGGCATGCCATCACTTCCGCCATATTTTATTGACTAATATAAGTCACATGACTGGCCCAGCTTCAACAGTAGGAAAATAGGCTTCACTTCATTTTTTTTTTTTTTTGAGGGCAGTGTTACTGGCCCTCATATGTGGGACCGAACTGGGGCCTCTGGCTTCCCAAGGCTTCACCTCTTGAAGAGAGGAGTTGCACAGTGTTGTGGCCATGTTTTGTCAAGGTCACACTTTCCAACAGATATTCATTAAATATTTGTTCATCACGTGGGGAAGGGTAGAGGTCTCTGGTAGCAGGCTTCAAACACCTCTGTTTTTATGAGCTATTCAGTTCTGAATCAGGAAAAACAAAGCCATGAGGTTAACCAGACCCATCCTTCTGAGAAAGTAGTTTAGAGACTGTATTTGTCTGCTAGGGCTGCCATAACAAAATACCATACACCGGGAGGCTTAAGCAACAGAAATTTATCTCTCACTGTTCTGGATGCTAGAAGTCCAAGATCAAGGTGTCAGCAGGTTTGGTTTCCTCTGAGGCCTCTCTCCTTGGCTTGCAGATGGACCCCTTCTCACGGTGTCCTCACACGCTCTTTCCTCTGTGTATACAACCCTGGTGTCTTTCTGTGTGGCCTAACTTCCTCTTCTTATAAGGACACCCATCAGATTGTATTAGAGCTCACTCTAACAGTGTCATTTTAACTTAATTATCACTTTAAAGGTCCTATCACCAAATATAGTCATATTCTGAGGTACCGGGGGTTGGGGCTCCAACATATGGATTTAGGGGAGGATGCAATTCAGTCCATAACAGAGATCATATTATAGTAGTTCCCCTTTTACCCACAGGGTATATGTTCCAAGACCCCCAATGGAAACTGCAGATCCTGTATATACTATACCTTTTCCTGTACATACACACCTTTTCACTTAAAGGAATCACTTTACAGCTTCCCTTTGGCATATCCAAATTTCCAGCATCACTGCTCTTGCACTTCGGGACCATTATTAAGTAAGATAAGGGTTACTTGAACACAGCACTGCAATACTGTGACAATCAATCTGATAACCAAGAGGGCTACAAAGTGACTAAGGCGTAGGGAGTGTATGTGAGGTGTCCATACTGGACAAAGGGATGACTCATAAACTTATGAATTCTCTATTTCTGGAATTTTCCACTTAATACTTTTTGGACTGCAGTTGACCGTGGGTAACTGAAACTGTGAAAAATAAAACAACAGGTAAGGGGAGACTACTGTACTTAGGATTCAGACTCTGATGCTCTAATAATGACACAAAATAACAGTGCCTTAAACAAAATGGAAGTTTCTCTCCCTCATGTAATAGTCTGGCATAAACAATTTAGGGATGATATGACAGCTCCATGCTACCAGGACCCAAGATCCTTCTAGTTGTTCCATCATCCCTAAGTTTTGTCCTGCCCATGAGTACAACATGGCACCTATCACATCTGCATTCCACAAGCATAATAGGGAGAAGGAAAGGGCAGTGGAAATACCTTCCTTTTAAAGCCCACTGTAGAGGTTGCTCATGTCTCATTGGCTGGGAGTTAGTCACATGGCCATACTTAGCTGCAGGAGAGGCTGAAAATGTAGTCTTTATCCTGGGCAATCGTATGCTTAGCTAAAATGTGGGATTCTGTGACTAAAGGAAGAAGAGGAAAAGAGATGGTGGAAGATATCCAAAAGTTTCTGCCACAGGTTGTTATTTGAGGATGCCCTTGGGGTCTCCCACTCCCCCATCCCAAGTTTAGCCAAGTGTTCATCCAAGCTTAGCTAAGTGGTCCTTCTAACCACAATGCATTTGGCTTCTAGATCAGCTAGACAAGCCACCTGCTGCTCATCCCAATCCCTAACCCATCTATTGCCCATGTCAAATGCCTAGCACAGGGCCTGGCACCAGTCAGCAGATATTAACCATGAGTATTTCAAGGGACTTGACCTCTTTGGGCCTTTGTTTTCCCACCAAAATAGGGATAACAACAATAAGCCTACCTCGTAGGATTGCCATGACGATTAAATGAGTAAATTCAGGGCCTTTAGAGCTCTTTCGATCATGACCCACAGTAATAAATGTGTTTCATGTCATGACCCAATATGTACATATGCACACCACAAGTAACTAAAAGACAAGTGTCATAAAATAATAATTATTGCTATGAGTAATACTTCCTGTCATTTCCTATTATACTGCATTTCACTTTTTTTTTTAAATTTCCATTCTTTTTTTTTTTAATTTTTTTAAATTTTATTTTTAATTAGTTTCAGGTGTACAACACAGTGCAATAGTTATACATTTTACCCCTCAAAGTGACAACCCCCACCCCCAATACACCACCCCACTCCCCCCATGCATTTCACTTTTTAAATGCTGATTATAACCTGCTAAATGATTTCCTCCAAGCCTGGGTCTCCCGCACAGTATATCAAGCTGTGAGTTAATGTGTTTAGAACAGTAGTTGGCTCATAGTAAGAGCTCAGTCTAGGTGGTTGTGACACTGATTCTTGTTTTTACACCAGGTGGACTCTTCCTCCTCCTGCAAGGCTTAGCTCAGGCACCACCGTCTCCAGAGCCTCCTGTGAGCTCTCTGATTAGACTAAAGTTCTTTTCACTCATCTTGCACTAAAATCAGAAATCAGCTCAGTGTTGAGGTTACTTAGTGCTTGCCACAAGATCATGCTCCCCAGGTTCAAATCCCAGCTGTGCTCTCTCTGACCAGAAGACTTGGCCCTAAGAACCCCCAGACCTCAGAATCTTTCAGCTGAATAAAGAAATCATGGAGAGAGGACTATGGTGAGGATTATGCATGTCCTATCTCTGTAAAGAGCACCCCCCGCAGCCACCGGCTCAACCCCCAAGCCTTGGAGGATTCCTTGACTCCTCTTTCTCTCCCACCCACATCCATCCAACAGCAAATCCTGTGGGCTCTGCCTTCAAAAATAATCCAGAATCTGGGGTGACCGGTTAGCTCAGTTGGTTAGAGCATGGTGCTGCTAACACCAAGGTTGCTGGTTTGATCCCCTCATGGGCCACTGTGAGCTGCGCCCTCCCTAAAAGAGTCAACCATGCCATTGTAGCATGAAAGCAATGTGTAATCAATGACCCTGGCTGTTCCCCAATAAGATTAAAAATAATAATAATAATCCAGAATCCAACTACTCCCAGATCTTCGGCCTGATCATTGTCCAGCTGAGCCCAGGGAGCTGGGGATATCTGTATGCCTCCCATGTCAGTCATTGTAGAGGGCCACCCTCCATGTGCCCGCTGCCCAGCATGTTGTCCTGCTGCCTGCATGGGCAGAGGGGCTCTGGCAGCCAGTGAAAGCCTTCAAGCAACAGATGCAGTGCTGGCAGTTGTAAGTGGTAAGGGTGAAGGGCTGGGGTATCCAAAGTAGCATCCAGAACACATTTGTTGGTGAATGAATGAATGAATGCCTCTGTGGTGGGCAGAAGTACTCAGCCTCTCTGAGTGGTCTCCATGTGGTCTTGCTCTCTTCTTCACACAGCCAGCTTTGATCCACTTCTGCTGACATTCCCGAGTCATATTCAGGGTGTCATCCAGAGTGATCTCAACTACTCAGTGGTCATGATGTGTCTGAGTGCAATCAACAACAAACCCATGATATACTGGACCCTCAACGGGAAGCCCTACGAGGTCGGGGAGTACCTGATTATCCGGAAATTGTCCTGGAAGGACCTGGGCACCTATGCATGCGTGGTCAAGAACAACGAGGAAGAATATTCCTCCAAGTCTGTGACCATCTCGCTGCCGCGTGAGTCCCTACCCCCACCCCACACCCCTGTATCCTAATTGGCCAGTGGCCAGCTTTCCTGGTTCCATTGAGCCACTTTCTATGAGCAGTCCCCCCGTAAGACTCTTTATAACCAAGATGTCATCCCATTCTTCCATCCACCTGGCAGAGTGGGCATTATTAGCCCATTTTGCAGATAAGATGCTGCGGCTCAAAAAGATGAGCTCTAATGGAGGCTCAGCTCAAGATCTGGAGCCGGCTGCCTGGGTCCCAGCTCCAACCATTTGCTGGCCGTGTGAACTTAGGAAGCCCCTGCACCTCTCTGAGCCTCAGCACACACCTGTGAAAAAATGTAGGTGATGGGATTATGAGTGGTTTTGAGCACAGGTTTTGGAATTTGAATTCTGGCTCCACCACTTCCTGGGGGTGTGACTTTGGACCAGTACCTTGACTTCCCCATACCCCAGATTCCTCATCTGTAAAATTGGGAAAATATTAATAATAGTGCCCGCCCAAAGTGTCGTTGTGAACATTAGATGAGATAAACGCGAATGAGTGCTCAATGGACACGAGCTAGTATCATTGCTACAATTCTCATTATGGATATTATTATTCATTTTGTGACGATTACCGTAGGCAGTAGTGTGTGTGTGGAGCCCCAGGCAGGAATAACAAAAACAGGCAGTTGTTGGGTGGTTAAGAGCTGGCTTGGGACGCCAGCGGCCCCGGTTCACGTCCCACAGGTGAGGGCCAGTGACACAGCCCTCAAAAAAAAACAAAAAACAGGCAGTTGTTGGGATAAGAAAAATGGTTTGGGAGCCGGTGGAAGCTAGTTTCAATTCCTGCCTCTATACCTTCCTGGCCAGGTGATTTAGGACACGTGGCTTCCCTTCTCTTAGGACTCATGACTTCCCCTCAGTGTCCTCCTGTGTATAACAGGGTGGCCATGTACTGTTGTTATAAGGCAGGATAGGTATAAGGCACCGAAAGAATGCATCTCTGAGGCCAACAGAATGCCTGTTAGCAGCAGGTGCTTTAAGTAGCAGCAATTGACATGGAGGAGCTGGCCTTTCATTGGGCTCACCCTGATAATCCAGGGCGAATTATCAGGAGGACAGCAGAGAATGCTGAGCAAACATCCAGATTGTGGCAAAGGCAGGGGTGATGGAAAGCCTGGCTAGGCTGGGTCCCAGAGAGCTGCCTCTTGAGCGAGAACTTCAGGAATTGGTGTGGGGGTAATTCACTGGGAGAAAAAAATGTTAGTTGTGTAGCACCTGGTGATTCTGATATGTTCATTGGGAATGACTATACTCCCAAGGCTCCCTTTACTCAGTCATCAGTCATTCAGGAAATGCTTCTTGAGCACCTACTCAGTGACTGGCTCATGCTAGGTGGTGCTGGGGACACTCTGGTGAGGAAGATAGCCCTGGCATTGCCCCCCACAGGCCTCCCAGTCCAGTGAGGGGACAGATCTGTCCACAAACAGCAATGACTAGAGTGTGTAGGCCGAGGTAGGGGGGTGCCTGACCCAGCAAGGGGGTGAGGGAGGGCTTCCTGGAGGAGAGGACATCTGAATTAGTACTAAGATATCTAGAAATTATCCAGGCCAAGGGGGAGAAAATGGCAAAAAAGGCATTCCAGGGGCACAGACAAAGCTGTGGAAGTAGGAGAGAGGTGAACTTAGAAAATGCAGAGTCCAGTGGGGCTGGGTTAAAAAGGTGGGGATGAAAAAAGATGAAACTGGCCAGGTGGCAAGGCCTCAAAGGCCAAGGGGAAGGATACTTCCTCCCCAGGTTCTGAGGAGCCACGGCAAGGTTCTGAGCAGAGGAGAAACAGAATCAAGTTTGAGCTTTAGAGAGACCCCTCCGACTTCCTTGTGGTGGGGAGATGGGTGGGGCAAGGGACCGGGGAGGCCAAGTCAGAGATCCAAAGGATGGGGAGGAGAGGATGGCCTGAAGAGACATGCAGGAGGTGGAATGGTGTGAGTGGAGGGTGTAGAGGGAGGGTGGCTCCTCCAATCTCACCCCTTCTTCGTCCCCAGAAGTCAATGTGGATCCCACAAAAGCTGAGCCCATCAATCCGGACCCTACTATCACCGTTTCAGGAGGATCTGCCATCGCCCTCATTGTGGCCGGAAATATGGGGATTGTGATACTAATCGGAGGCATAAGCTTCACCATCCTCCAGAGCCAAAGGTACCTTCTGTCCCCCCATCCCCGTCAACAGACCGACGTCCTCTCAGCCCCCATGAAGCACAGAGCTCGCTCTGCAGCAAGACAGAAGCCAAACCAACAGATTCATTCCAAAGAGCTTTAGGCTCATTCAGAGGCGATGGCATTGCCCCCTTGATGTGCCCATCTACCTTGTCAGTTCACACAGTGACCCCAGGGGAACAAAGAGACAGAAGAGGATTCTGGAGCTGGTCTGCCTGGGTGCAAATCCCAGCTCTGTTACTTCACCCAAAGTGAGGCCATGGGCAGGTCACTTCCCCTCTCCGTGCCTCAGCTTGCCCACCTGCAAAACGGGAATGGTAATAATAGCGCCTGCTTCACAGGGCTGTTGTGAGAATTGAATGAGTGCCTGGGATATGTTAAGTGCCATACTCAATCCTTCTACACATATTTGTTTACTGCCCACTATGAACCAGGTGCTGGGGATACCAAGGGAATTAACAGCAGAAAGTCTCTGCCCTCCTGAACTTGCATCCTAGTGAGAGAAAGCAGTCATCACATGATGAGCAAAAGATATGTAAATAGTATGGTGGATGATGATGAGTGCTAAGGAAAGGGGTAAGGTTAGAAGGGGCACAGATTGTGTGGGATGGGACACAATTTAACTTACTCAAGAAAGGTCTCCCTGAGAATGTTACATTTTAGCAAAAACATTGAGCAAAGAACAGGAGGGACAGGGCCAGTGGTTATGCGTGGGAAGGGCACACCCGGCAGAGAGAACAGCAAGTACAAAGGCCTGGAGGTGGGGCTTGCCTGGCAGGTTCAAGGAATAACAAGGAGACCAGTGTGGGTGGAGTGGCATGAGGAATGGGAAGAAAAGTAGGACATGAGATCAAAGAGGGAAAGTAGTGGGGTGCCAGACAGTGCAAGGTCTTATGATCACATAAGGACTTGGCTTTTGTTCTGAGTGAGATGGGGGCCACGTGGATTTAGAGCAAAGGCGGGATGGGATCGGACTAACATCTGACTTATATTTTAACCCAAGATGTGTTAGCCATTATTATAATACTATAATATCTTACCACATATTGTACACCTTTCATGTGCTTGCTAGACATTATTCTACTTAATCTCCACAAGAGCTCTCTACAAGGTTGGGGGGTTCATGCCATCGGGTAGGGATGAAGGTCTCATTTTTTGTCAAAGAGGAAACTAAGGTTCAGGGAGAAGAGACTGGCCCCAGATCCCACAGCTGGAGAGGAGGGATTTGAACCCAGAACCCTGCCTCACTCCTAGTTTTAGCCCTTAAACTACACTGCCTCTTTTTCCACCAATAACCACACGAGACTTCGAGCCTTTGTAGCTTATGAACTCAGGAAGAGAAATCTGCAAGTTGAAATGGCTTAGAAAGGCTTTGGGGACCAGGTAGGAGGGAGTGGAACCAGGTCTCCAGTTCCTGAGTCTGCTGTGGAAACTTCTGGGGGCATCATCTTCATCACAGTGGCATTTCCTGGGCCCTCAGTAAGTTCCAGGAGCCTTCGAGTAACAACAACTCTCAGGGATGGGTCCTATTCTTGTCATCATTTTCCAAATGAGTAGAACCAAAGCTCAGAGAAGCTCATCAACTTGCCCAAGGACACACAGCTGAACCAAACCCAGATCCAATTCCAAAGCCACGATCTTACAGGGAAAGGGTGAAAAATCAGGCTGGCATGAAAATCTTCACCCAGACCTGTTTCCACAAGTGGGCAGGAGAGGTCACCTCCTGTCCTCCCCATTACCTCGGCCAAGACCCATTTAGTTGCAGACAATGAACAGATCAATGCTGACATCCGCCAGAAGGAACCAGCCTCATCCAATCAGCTTCGGCCTTGGAGATGAGGTCACGGGACACACATCTCTGTCTTGACCCACCCAGTGGGGAGGGGCAGTCCTCAGAAAAGAAGAGTGTGGGCTTTGGGGAGCCCCTCACATGTCTACCACATCCACCAATGGCCAAGAGAGATCCTTGCTTGCATACACCCTGAAATGAGACTACTTAGGTCCATCGCAGCTTGTTGGGCTTTGGGTGAGTCCTTTAACCACTCTGTGCCCCATCTGTAAAACAGAGATGATGGTAATACTTTCCTCAAAGAGTAGGTGTGCAGATTATAGAAGATGGTGAAAGGAAAGCATTGGAAATAGTGCCTGGCATGTGATATAAGCCTTCAATACATACCGCTACATGTATTATTATATTATTATGATTACTAATTTCTCCCTCTTCCATTGTTGGACTGACAGGCAAAGAATACGGATACGCAGCTGAAATGGGGACCCCTATCTATCAACCTAAGAGGTGATGCCAGGAAGAGCAGAACCAGAACACTGGGGCCATGATGAAGTTCCTGGGGCTCCAAATAAGACCTCGTCCCTCCTGGTTTCCTGATCTGTGGGATGTCCCCATCCTGTTGAGAGCCCTGGGAAAATGCCCCTGTTTTTCTCTCCTCTCACCAGCTGCCAACATTCCATATGCCCATCTTATCAAACTCCTGGAAGCCACCTAAATTAGCAGACTATATTTCATAATACTCATGGGCTGTAAGCAAAAGAAATTCACTAAAGTGGCTCAATAAAAAATAAAAGGAAAAATGTAATATAAGGATCCAGGAAGATTTACAGGAATCCAAGAGTGTATCAGTTAGCACTTACTGTGTAACAAACTACCCCCACCCACCCACCCACAAAAAAATTAATGGCTGGAAAGAGGCATTTTCTTAGCTCCCAGTTCTGTGGGTTATCAGTTTGGACTGGGCTCAGCTGGGCCATTCTTCCGGTCTCTGCTGGGCTCGCTCATGCATCATGGTCAGTTGGCAGGTTGCCTAGGGGCTGTTTGGCCTAGGACATCCTCAAGTGAGACAACTGGCCTCTCCACACCATCTCATTCTCTAGCAGACCGACCCAAGCTTGTTCTCATGACAGAGGCAGGATTCCAAGAGTGAGAGCAGAGGGGGCAATGGGTCAAGGATTAAGAATTGGGCCAAGGTTAAGAAGTGGCACATCATCACTTCTGCCACATTCTATTGGGCAAAGCAAGTTACATGGCCAGCCCAGGTTCAAGGGGTAGGGAAATTAACTTCCTTCTTGCTGGGAGGGGAAAAATCTGTGGCCATTTTTGCAATCTACCTCCAAAGGCAGGAGTGCTGGGGCCAGGGCAGTTGCTTATTGCCTTTCTCAGACTCCCATCCCTCACCCTTGTAATCCTGTTTTCCAGGAACATGCAATTCACAGTTCTGTTTCTGTGTCTCTCTCAGTGCTTCTCCATCCATGGGGAAAAAGGCACCATTCTATAGCTTCCAAGTCCACAACACTCCTGTTGAAGGGAACAGCCCAACTTAGCCAAAATCCCTTTGTCTTGTTTCTGAAACTTCTGGAGAAAGCATCTGATTGGCTTACTTGGGTCAGGTGAAATCTCTGCAGAAAGCACCTGATTCGCTTACTTGGTCCCATCATGGTGGCTGGGGTGGGGTCAGGGATGTTTTGTACAATCAGAGACCCAGGAGCTCAGCCCTGACTGTGGGATGTCTGTACTCAAAGGGGATCACATCATAGGCTGTGTAGATACCTGACCAATGTACTATACCCCTGAAGAGCTGAAGTAGAATAATATTGAATGTCAACTATAACTAAACATATAAATATATATAGTCACTGGATATGGAGTACAACATAGGGAAGATAGTTGATAGTATTGTAACAGCCAAATAGGATGTCAGAGGGGTAGTAGCTTGGGGGGTGGGTTACCACTTTACGAGGGTTTAAATATCTATTACACTGCTTTGTACATCTGAAACTAATAAAAAAAGAAAACAGAGGGGAGGTTTTACCTTGTAAGCTGGGCAGACACCCCAAAACATATTTTCTCCACACAACTTATTTTTGTATTTTTGCTCCTTTTAAGAGAGAAAAAAAAAACAACAACTCCTGAATGCATAAAGGTGGAGAAAGTGGTCATAATCCCCTAGAAATTCATAGGTCAGACTGACCACTTAGTTTTGAGCTGCTGGAGAGCACTGGCAAATGGCAGGCAAAGGGGAAGTGAGTCCAAAAAAAACTCTTGTCTAGAAATATCTAACATTTGAGGAATACTCAGTGCTTCTGTGACCAATGGAAAGCCACCAACCATGTCATTACAATTAGCAATAATAGCAGCAGACCTGCATTCAAATCTTGTCTTTTGAGGGCTGTCCATGTGTCAGCCACTATACTGTGTACTTTATGTGATGCATACCTTATATCATCCTCACAGTACCCCTCGAGGAAAGGAGACTCCACCCCCATTCTACAAACAAAGCAGGTGAGGCTCAGAGAGAAGTTAAGTGACTTGCCCAGGGTCACACGGGTAGCACATGGTGGAACCGGTCTCCAAGCCAAGCTGGCTGAAATTCTTTTTTCCAATCACCCCACTCCTTTATTGCTCCCTCCCTAAGTCTGGAGCCCCCTTCCCCTTCTCTTATGGTCCCCCACCTCTGTTGTCAGCTAGATGTCATTGTGCTCATGTACAGAGGATTAAAGTGAGACTCAGAAAGGGCAAGTACTTGCCCAAGGTCAAACAGCCAGTTGTGATGCCCACTAAAGTCTGCCCAATTCCAAAGCCTGTGCCTCAGACCAGCACTGGCCAACAGAGCTCTCTGTAGGGATGGAAATGTCTGCATCTGCACCGTCCGATACATGTGGCTGTTGAGCTCTTGAAATATAACTCGGGAACTGTATTTTAAAGTTTATTTACCTTTAATGAATTTTCATTTTCATTTACATTACCACCTGGGGCTAGTGGCTGTTGTATTAGACAGTGCAACTCTGACTCCTAATTGTTCAAAACAAATAAGTCCACAGCACTCACATTTGTAGATCACTGGTTCTATGGCTATTCTGGGGTCCTTGCCCTCGTCTGTTCAAAGGTCCAGACTTTCACGGAAGCCCCTAATATCTAACCAGCTCCTTTCCCACGTGATGCGTCCTACTGTACCACTTCCCTCGTCTGTCAAAGGAGAAGCTAGTCATTTCCTGCCTGAGTGGTTATGTCAGAGGGGTCTGGTTTCTACAGCTCAGAGTCTGGCTGGGCCCTAGGGCTGACATTGCAGCCAACTCAGGCCTCAAAAATACTCCACACCCTTAGAAAGAACTGACAATCATGAAGCTCCTCCCCACACTAAAAATAAACTGAGCAGATTTCCTCAGAGAGACCTCCTGGTCACCCTTTTATAAATTCAGTCCCCTGTTGAACTCTCATAGCACGGTTCTGCTTTATAGCACTCATCACATTGTGTCATGAAATATTTATCGGTGTGATTATTGAACAGTTGCCTCATCCATTAGACTGCCAGCTCCATGATAGCAGGATCGGTATCTGTCATACAATGTGTGCTCAATAAATGTTTGTTGAATGAATGAATGAGAGCCTAAAACCACCCCACTAGGAAAATTCAAAGGCTCAGAAATGGAAGCATTGGCTCGGTCTCAAACCCTTCCCTAAGCTGGAGTTTAACTGGAGTAACTGGACCCAAACTCCTCTCAGCAAACATTTATTGGGCATACACTGTATGACAGATGCAGGTCCTGTCATCATGGAAGCCATGCCTGCATCAGTTATTCAGGTCCACTGAGAGCCTGGAACAGAGAGGTTGTGAGTCCCGGATTTGCTTGCCCTGCTCTTCAGCAGTGTGGCATACTCCCTATTCCCTGAGGGGGACCAAAAGAACTTGCCTCCCTGGTCAAGGCCTACTCAAAATCGACTGTGATTCACAAAGATAGGGGCACAGCAAAGTGCCCAAGCTACTTCAGCGGACACCTGGCTCATTCATTCGCCCAGTAAATACTTACTGAGCACCTACTATGTGGCCAGCTCTGCGCTAGATGCTGGAGACACAGCTGGGAACAGCACAGACATGGGCTCTGCCCTCACAGAGCTTACAGATTCCATCTCCAAAAGCCAGCAGTTCCTTGCACAAGTCCTCAGCCCTCCCTGCTTCCCACCCACCTCCTAACCCCTTTCCTTTTTCAAACACAATTAAACTCTTCCTCAAACTCTTTCTCTCTCTCTCTCTCTCTCTCTCTCTCTCAAACACACACACACACACACACACACACACACACACACACACACACCTTCATGAGTAACTTTTCTCTAAATTCTAGTATTCATAGAAAACATGATTCTATATGTTACACTGGGAATGAGGACTAATGGACATGTAACAATCAGAGATCAAATTATCGCTAAGGACACTAGTTCATTCATTCATTCATTCATTCAACACACCTTCCTCCAGCACCTGGTCTGTGTGGAACGCTGTGCTGGGCCCAGAGGTAACCATGGCAGCCACGGACCTGACCTCCCAGGGCTCACGGTCCAGTTGGGGAGACAGATCCATTCTCAGAGTGACAACCCAGAGTAGTCAGGGCTGGGATATGGGAGCCCAGGGGGAGAAGCCCCTGATCCATCCTAGAGGCCTGGGAGGGTTTCCCTGGGGAGGAGTCACACTGTTCCAGAGAACACATTAAGGTGATTAATAACAGAAGCAGTCATGTCTCCAGGAGGTGATTAATCAGACAGTACTCTAAAGGGATTTAATGCATCATTTCTATTTCCTCTAACTCTGGAAAGTGGATGCTATGATTAGCTCCATTTACAAAGGAGGAAATTGAATTGTCACTGCCTAGCTGTGAGGTGCACAACCCTGGGCCCTACCTCCTTGGGACTTAACAGCCCAGCGGGTGACAGAGACCTAACCCTATAAAGTGACAACTCAGGGTGGACTGGGCAGGGAAAGGGGAAATGAGGTGGCCAGAGGAAGGCTTTCCCAGTCTGGGGGTCTGGGAAGGCTTCCTGGAAAAGGGGATGGCTCAGTCATGACCTGAAGAGTGAGTAGCCATGAGCCAGCTGAAGAACAGAGGAAAAGTGTTCCAGCCAAAAGGTGAGCAAACATGGTTTGTTTAAAGAGACTGCAAGGGTTTCAGTCTGGCTGACAGGTAAAGGGAGAAAGGAAAAGATGTCAGAACAGTCATCAGTGGCCAGGTGACACAGGAGCTAGTAAACCAGGCTCAAGAATCTGGGCTTTGTTTTGTTTTGTTTATTCATGTTTTGTTTTAGATTCCACATATAAGTGAAACCATATTGTATTGTCTTTCTCTGTCTGATATATTTTACTTAGCATAATACCTCTGGGACCATCCATGTTGTCACAAATGGCTAGATTTTATATTTTTATTGCTGAGTAATATTCCATTTTAGATAGATAGATAGATAGATAGATAGATAGATAGATAGATAGATAGATAGATAGAAAGAAAAAACAGAAATGGACCGGGCTGGCCAAGTGGAGCGGTGGTTAAGAGCTGGCTTGGGACGCCAGCGGGTCCGGTTCAGATCCCATATGTGACGGCCAGTGACACTGTCCTTAAAAAAAACAAAAAAAAACAGAAATGGACCTATACACACAAAGAACAAACCAATGGTTGCCAGAGGAGCCAGAGGGAAGCGGGTGGGAAAATGGGTGAAAAAGATGAAAGATAGTAAGAGGCACAAACTTCCAGTTATAAAATAAATAAGTCACAGGAATGTAGTGTACAGCACAGAGACTGTGTCAATAATATAGTGATAATTTCATATAGTGACAGTTATTAGACGTATGGTGATCACATTGTAAGGTATATAAATGTCGAATCACTGTGTGGTACACCTGAAATAATATAATATTGTATGCCAACTATACTTTAATAAAAATATTTTTAAATAAAACAAGTGTAAATGTTAAAAAAAAAAAAAGAATTTGAACTTTGTCCTGCAGATGGGTGTGGCTCTGATTAGTCATCAGAGGGTAGAACAGTGGTGCTCAGGTTTTATTTCCTTCCCTGAGCCTTGTGGGATTTTGGAAGGGGAGATTGGAGGGGAACAACCATTGAGACATCCTCCGCCCCTAATGGTTGTGGGGGCAGGGGAGGAGGCTGATGGGAGATGAGACAGAAAGTGTCCACTCTGGTAGCCAGCTAGCTCTCAGGGAAGGACAGGAAGGTGGCTGTCGTTAGGACTTTGGTTTCCAGGTTTTGGTTTTGGTTTTGTTTCCCCACCCTCCTTAGCTTCGGAGTACAGAAGACCAAAGCTCTGCCCTCGCAAACCCCCACATCCCCTTCTCTGTCCAACCACACAAGGGCACCACAAAGAGGGTGGGATGGGATAGTCACTGCTGTTCTCCACAAGAGAAATGTGGAATTTAGCTGCAATGAGGTCCTCACCCTGTATAAAACTCTCGATGGCTCTCTACTGCCCACAGCAGGAGTTCCTAACCAGGGGTGCCCAGCAAGGTAATGCAGGGGGCCTCACAAGCCTCAGGACACGCACAATACTTGCTGCCAGTTGTTGAGCAGCTAAATGAATAATTTTTAACCTTATTATTTATTTGCAAATAACGTATTCAACCATCACCCCATGTTTTTCTTTAATGGATGAGAAAAAGAAGGCAAGAGACTCTATATAGGTTGCTTAGGGTCATCAGATATTAATTGGTGAAGCCAGGATTTGAACCAAGAAAGTCACACTCAGGTTCCCCCACCCCCATCCTGCCATTCCCAACCTCCATCTCTCTCCTATCCTCCCCTATTCTCTCCTTTCTCTCTCTTTCCTCCTCTAGTCTTTCCTCTCTCCTCTCCCTTCTCCCGCCACTCTTCTGCCTCTCTCCCTTTCTCTCTCTCTTTTCTCCTCAACACTCCTCCCCACGCCCCCGCCCCAGAGGTTCCTACATCAGTTCTTTTGGGACAGCTTCACATCTTAAATTTTAAAAGCTTCAGTGTCATGAGCATCCCTGGGTAGGAAACACTGCCTGGCAAGAATGCCAGATAACAATTTGGCAATAGCCTCCCAACCCACAAACGTGCATGGCCTTGGACCCAGCAAATCAGCTTCAGGGAACACGTGGAACTGATACTGTCACACACATGGGAAATGGCAGGGACATGATTACTCAGGGCAGCGTACTCCAAAAGGTCCATCCATTGAGGACAAGTTTAAATGTGTGATGTGTTCATACAGTGGAATGTTACACAGCTGTGAACAAATGCATGCATGAGTGAATGAATGAATGAGTGAATGAATGAATGAGGAAGCTTGCTATGTCCTTCCATGGAAAGATCATCAAGCTATGTTGCTAAGTAAAAAACAGGAAGAGGCACAGGGAATATAGTCAACAATATTGTAATACCTATGTATGATGCCAGGTGGGTACTAGACTTGTCAGGAGGATCACTTCATAAGTTATATAAATGTCTAATCAATATGCTGTACACTTGAAACTAATATAAAATAATATTGAATGTCAACTCTAATTGAAAAAGAAAAAAACAGGATGAGGCAGAACAAAGCTACTATTTATTTTTTCAGTGTGGGAGGGAAGAATAAGGAAATATATTCATGTTCGCTCAATTATACAAGCTTCTAGGTGATTCTTTTGGACCTAAAAGTTGGATCATGGTGTCATTGGGGTGAACTCCAAAGAACTCCAACAGTCAAGTTGGAAATATCCATTCATTTATTTCTTCTTTCAATAGATGTTTCAGCCCTGAGCCCCAACTCTCAAGGAATTTAGAGTCTTGACTGGGCAACACACAGAAGCAAGTAGATATGTCCACAACCAAACTTGCTATTTCTTCCAAACCTGCTGCTTTTGCTATCATCCCCATTTCAGTCAACCCTCATCCCCATACAGCCTGTTCCTCACATCACAACCAGAGGATCCTGTTAAAACACATGTCCGATCACGTCCTCAACTCAAAACCTCCCAAGTCTTCTCATCTTCAGAAAGTGTAAACATCTCCCCATGGCCTATTAGGACCAATATCTGGCCCCTTCGTGCCTCTTTGAACTATTCCTTATAGTCCCCATCACCCTTTCTATTCTAGCCACACTGGCCCCTTTGCTGATCCTCAAGCCGTTCAGTGGTTTCTGCCTCAGGGCCTTTGCACTTGCTTTTTCCCCATGCCTGAAATACTTACCCCAGGCATTTGCAGAGCTGGCCTCATTTAGGTTTCTGCTTAAACTCACTATCTCAGAGATTATTTTTCTAACAGTCAGCTTTCACTAGATTTTGCCACAATAACAAACCACCGCCAAACCTTGGTGGCTTGTATTAATCAACTTCTCACTCATGTTACACGTTGACAGCAGATCGGCTATGGCTCTTCTCCACACATCTTTTTCATCCTGGGATCCTAGCTGAAGGGGCAACCCCATCTGGGGCAGGCAGTTGTGGTGACCAAAGGAAAAGAACAATGGATGAGCCAGGCCACAGCTTTAAAACATCTGCTCAGAACTGTCTTGAGTTGTCCCCTCCAAATGCAAGTCAGCTGGTGAAACCTAGTTTCCAGGCTCCCACTGGCTGCAAGAAACACTAACGCTGTGAAATTTTTGATTTCTACCTTGGGAAGAAAGGACACATAGGGGAAACTGGAGGGAGGGGAATCAAAGTGTTGGGTAGACACGAAGGAGGGATTTTGAAGACATTCTTCCTCCCCTCCTTACCCTGTTTTATTTTTCTTCTTAGCTTTTACCACCCCCTGGCATAATGTCTGTCTACTTTTTAAAATTATCTTTCTCTCTCCAACTCCCATCCAGCATGGGACCTCCAGGAGAGCAGGACCTTTGTCTCTTGATCACTGCTGGTACTTCAGCACCGAGGACAGGGCTTAGCACCTAGTAGATGCTCAATAAATATGTATTGATTGAAAGATTCCAAGGAGCTAAGGACCATGGTCGGGGAGCCCAAGGTGCTGTAGGAAGCAGAGGAGGGTGATTTCAATGAGACCCCAGGCCATCCCTCAGGAGTCATAGGTGAGGAGGGGTCAGGGAGGCTGTCAGGGGAACAAGACAACCCCTTGGCTCAACCTACCCATTCCAATTGGCACCAACCTCCCTTCCTCGTGTCCTTACCCAGTCTCATCCAGACATGACACAAGACGTTTTATTTGATACAGCAATTTTAAAAGCATGGACACTTTGGTCTTCCCAAGTATTTATTGACCCAACTTTTCCTCTCCAGGAATACCAGCCACCAAAGCCCCCCTCGCCACTGACCCTTTACCACATCCTAGCTCCATCCCTGAGGACTCTCCCTTTTTTTATCTTATTTTTTTTCCCCCTTTCCTCCAGCCCAGATTAATCCCAGGGCCATAATATGGATACTTCCAAGCAGTCTTATCCCATGTTTTCTCCTGAGTGACCCTTCCACAGAGCACCTGGGGCTTACCTAGTCTTCATTCCTACACTCCCACCCCCCATCCCCTACCCAATGGTACACTTGTAATGCAAGAGATCCTGAAGCTCTATATTTGTAGCTTGTCCCCTAGAAGTCCTCACCTCTGAAGAAAAAGAAGCAAACCTGACAGAGACCAGCAAGAACTGCAGCAGTTGTGGCCCCTCCCTTGTTCTTGACGCCATCTCTGACCCCATCTCTAACCTTCACCCCAGCCCAGACTCTTGGCCCTGCCTTGATCCCACTTTTGAGCTTCTATCATCCTCGTTATGTGGAATTGTTCAGGATCAAGGCTCTAATGACTTGTTTTCAGACAGAGGCCCCGTTCCATCTGAGAAGTCAGATGCCCAGTGAAGAAGAGGCAGAGTATGGGGTGAAGTGGGCCCCAAATCTGAAGCCCAAACATTGGCAGGGGAGGGAAGTAGCCTCCGACAATCCAGAGCTCTGAGAAGAGGCTAGAGTCACAGTAGCCAGGGAACCCTGGGAGGAAGGGGAACCCCTGAGGGTGACAGCATGGTTCAGAGGAGGAACATAGAGGCCATAGGTTCCTGATTCAGAGAATAACTCAGCAGCCCAGAACAAGGGTGCCAGAAAATTCAGAGATTTCCCAGAGACCAGCCTCCATGTTTCCATTCAGAAATTCACATACATACATACATACATACATACATCTGGGGTGAGAGACACCAAGCATCAGAGCCCCCACCCAGGGCAGTGTGCCATGAGTGGGCATCAGGTCCCAGTCAGGGAGGACCACAGGGACAGGACTCTACAGAATGGCCAAGCCCAAAGGGGAAGTTTTCTAGAAAGATATATAGGGATGTCACAGAACAAGGCTCAAAGCTGCTAGTGGGTCTGGTGGGGACCATGGCCAGGATGGACACGACGGCGACCAGGAAGTTTCCAAGCTCTATATGAGAGTATATGGATGGCTCTCTGGGTCTCTCGGCCACCTCTCAGTTCTCTCTTACCTTGCTCTGTCTTGTCCTTGTGTCTTTGTCTCTCTCACCTTTCTTTATCTTTCATCTCCTGTCTCTTTGTGTCTGTTCCTCTCTCTCTCTCTCTCTTTCTCTCTCTCTCTCTCTCTCTCTCTCTCTCTCCCAGTCGCTATCTCTGAGGGTGTGTCTTTCTCTATTGTTTGGCCTCTGTCTATCTTGGCCTCTCTTTCTCCCCACTGTATGTTGCTCCATAACCATTGTCACCACCAGACATGATGGTGTGTTTTCTGTATTAATCTGTTAATAGTCTATTTCCCTCCAGGATAAGTTGGGCTTCATGAAGGCAGGAATTTTTGTCTGTGTTATTTCTGCTGTATCCCTGTGCTTGGAATACTGTCAGGTTCAATAAACATACTTAAAAAAATTTTGGGGGGGCCGGCCAAGTGGCACGGTGGTTAAGAGCTGGTTTGGGACACCAGCAGCCCTGGTTCAGATCCCACATATAAGGGCCACACTGCCCTCTAAAAAAAAATAAATAAATAAATTTATTGTTGTAAAATAAAATACAGGTAACATAAAATGTAACATCTTAACCAATTTTAAGTACACAGTTCAATGAACTGGTACATTCACATTGTTGTGCAACCATCACCACCATCCATCCCCAGAACTCTTTTCATCTTGCAAAACAGAAACTTTATATCCATTAAACCATAACTCTCTTATTCACCCCTCCCCCCAGCTTATGGCAACCCCCTCAGTAAATATATGTTGAATGAAGAATGAATGAATCATCATTCTCACCAACATTAGTATTTGATGATAATTGTAAAGCAACAATAGTTGTTATTGTTATAGCTACTGTTCATTGAGTACAAACTACTGTATATGGCAGGCATTGAGCAAAGCAGTTGCCTGTTTCAGCCTTACAAACCGTCCTGTGAGATGAGTAGTATTATGTCCATTTTTCAGATGAGGAAGCCGAGACCCCAAGAGGAGAAGCAACTTGCCCAATATGAACCCAGGCCTTGTCTGGCTCTGAAATCCAAGGGGGTTAAGCCGGGTCGTTAAAAACTCTGGATCCCGGGCCGGCCGAGTGGCGCGGTGGTTAAGGGCTTGCTCAAGAGTGCGAGCTGAGCTCTGAGCAAAAGCAGTTTGATGGGCCGGCCGAGTGGCGCATTGGTTAAGCGCTAGTTTTGGGATGCCAGCGGCCCCGGTTCGGATCCCACATGAGGGCCAGTGACACTGCCCTCTACGGCTAACAACAGCTCCACCTGGAGCTGGGCTGTGCGAGCCCCGGTGATGGTGTGGGCTGCAGCCCCTGCTGCAGTGGGCTGCCATAGGCTGCAGTGAGTGGCCCGCAGCCAGCGTGAGCTGCCAATAGCCGCGGTGAGCGACATCCAGAGGCCGGCAACTGATCTGCCTCATCCGGGAAGAGCGCAATGACGATACCAACAGTGAGGCAACGTCCTCCGCAACTAAACTGAGGAACAAGAACACGGCAACTTGTCTGTTCCCCTTCCCCGATTCCCCAACGCTGTTCCCCTCCACCAATTCCCCAATAAAAAAATTTAAAAAAAATCTTAAAAAAAAATAAATAAATAAATAAAAAAAAATAAAAAAAAAAAAAAAGCAGTTTGATGCCCAGCCCGCGCTGAGCAGCCGCTGAGTTGCCAACAGGTGGCAGGATGGCTCAGCTAAAAAAAAAAAAAAAAAAAAGAGCTGGCTTCGGACTCCGGTTCGGATCCCACATATGAGGGCCAGTGACACTGCCTTCTAAAAACAACAACAACAAAAAAAAACTCTGGATCTGGCCCGACTGTAAGTTTGAATCTCGGCTGTCACTTATCGGCCGTGAGCTTTGGAAAGTAACTGAATCCCTTTCCGTGTCTTAGTTTCTCCACCAGTCAAGTGGGGATCCGAATATCAGAAACTTTCTCCTATCAGGACTCACCTTCTAAGGCTAAGTCGTGCTTAGTGCCAGCGCAGGCGCGGAGGCGTCCCAGCTGACTCACCGGGAAGCCGGCCCAGGTCCCGCACGCCCTTGATATTCCGGAGATTTTAGACAGTGGGAGTTTCCCCGCCTCACCCCCACCTCTGGCGGTTTACGGCCCTACGGGGATTCCTGGGTAAGAGTTCAGGAATTGCGACCGCGCCGGCACAGTGGGTGGACGCTCGCCGAGCGAGGTGGAGGCTGGCCCCTGCCCAGCGGCCAGGCTCGCTCCCGGAGGCGCCCGAGTATGGCCAGAGCCATTTCCTCTGCCTGGTCGCCGCTGCTGCTGTCGTTACTGTGGCTTTCCTGGATGTCCACGAGAGCCGGTGAGTGACCCCGCACAGGAGCCCGGGTGAGTCCCCGGGCCCCTGCTCCCCCTGTTCTCCTGCGTAGGCACTCGGCCTCCTGGGTGCCCGAAGTCTGAGCGCGCTGCCTGTCGCCACTCAGCCTCCCTTCCTCACAGCGTTGGGTGGAACATGGGGACCCTTCTCGCAACTACCCGGAAAGCACTTGCTTTCGGGTAGGGTAGACTTCTGAACGATGGTGGGTCCGTCTATAGGAAAATGCCAAAGGGAAGTGACTGACTCACCTGCCACGCCCACACTATGCTCACCGGACCTTCAGACCCAAAGATGGCCAGAGATGATGACTGGTGGAAGGAAAGGGGGACGGTGACACACAACCCCTGTCCCCATCTGACCCAAATGTCTGGCTCTAAGGGCATGGCTATTCATTCATTCATTCATTTCATTCATTCATGTATGTATGTATGCATTCAGCCCACACACGTTTATTGAACACCTAAACAGCTTTAGGCATTAATACCTGTGTAAGCTCAGGAAAGTTACCTAAGCTCTCTGTTCCTATAAAACGTATTGCGGGCGTGGGAAATCCTACCTACCTTGTAAGACTGTCGTCTGGGAAAGATGCTGAGCAATGTTGAATGCACTTGGGAAGAACAATAATGATGATAATGATAATTCATGTGAACAATAATAATATTGAATGCAACCCCAGGGAAACCAGAGTCCCGCATCTCAGCATGTCCCAAAAGGTACCTCACAGGACACTGAGCATTTCTCCAAAAAAGAGGATGCTGCCAAGGCTTGAGTTGTTCACTGAGAGCCACCAACCTAAAGCCCTTTCAGGAGAAACCCAGCAGGGGTCCTATTGTGACCCCATTTGCAGATGAGGAGACAGAGGCACAGAGAGAAGTCACTTGCCCATGGCACCCAGCAGGAAATAGCAGAGCTAATAATGAGGGAACTGCTTCTCTACCACAGCAGGAGAATGAGGTGCCCGGGACCTTGGGCGCAGGGTGGGCCGGGCCCAGGTCTGAAGCCATGCTCTGCCCCTCTTTTGCTGGTTAGCACAGGCAAGTAGCTTGACCCTCCAAGGCTCACTTGCCCCTCTCTGTCCAATGGGGTGAAAAGACTCAAGGATAAAAGCATATAGCTCATGTGGCTCTGGAGAAGGTTGGGGGAGACCACACGTAAGGGAGCAGCTCAGGACCTGACTCGAGTGTGGCAATCATATGGGAGCATGCGGAGAGAAAGGCCACTTGACCCAATTTCATCTTCATGGCAGCCTTGCTAAGGAGGAGACTGCCCTCTTGTGGAGGAACTGAGGCACAGCACATCAATGGTAGAGCTGGCCTTGGAGCCCAGACTAGCATGCTCACCACTCCACAATTCCGTGTCCAAACTGTGCCCTCCCCCCACACGACTTGTTCCAAGTACCCCTGTCCACTACCTCCTGGCTCCCTCTTCCTCATAATAACAACAGTTACAATATTCACCTTGTAGAGCCCTTGGCATGTGCTAATACCTTTCCATAGATTTCGTCAATTTGTCCTCCCAACAACCTATTATTAAGTTCTAACCATCCCCATTTTACAAGTGAGGAAATTGAGGCTCAAAGAAGGGAAAGCACCTAAACAAAGGGCCACAGTGAGTGGCAGGACTAGGATTCAAAGAACTTAACTCCTTCCCATCTCCTCCATTATCCTTATTATTATTAAGAATGCATAGCATTTTGTGTATTAATATGAGTCAACATGATTTGAAGACCTACTTACTATGTGCTGGGGCCCTAGACAGATTTTCATGTGGAGCCAGGTGGATTAGAGGTCAGACTCTCGAGTGCAGGTTCAACTTTCACCTCTGCCATTTACCCTTTGTGTGGTCTGGAGCAGATGACTCTGGGCCTCAGTTTTCTCATCTATAAAGTGGGACTGACAGTAATGCTTGCCTCAAGGAACTGTTGAAGGACAAAACGCTGAGAGATGTGTGAAGCACTCAGACAGCCCCCAATTTGTGTAAGCAACCTGAGTGTTAACTGTTATTAGTCCCATTTTACAAACTAGGACAAAGAATCAGAGAGGTTAAGAGACCTGCCTGAAGCCTCACAGCAGAGATCTGAAAGAATACAAAATCCTTGCGCTACAATCATCTCCCTTCCTGTGCCAGGATCCCCTACAAACATTCTCCCAACCCCGGTCCACACATTAATAATAATAATTAATAATAATAATAATAATATATTTCATGGATTCTAAGACCTAGAGTTTCTTCCCCTTTTCACTCCTCTAAATCAGAGATGCTCTAACCACTGACGGTGGGTCATACTGTGCATTAAAAAAAAAATTGCATCTTAAAATTATGACGCTGGGGTGATTTTTAAAAAGTCCTGGAACTAGATAATTACATCATGAATGTAATTAATGCCACTGAATTATACACCTTAAGATGGTTCTAATGGCACATTTAGTTTTTTTAACCACCATTTTATAAATCGGTGATGCTGAGATCGAGGAAATTGGGTGATAGCAAAAAATACGACAATCATAGCCCAGTGAAGCGGAGCCCACCCGGTTGCACACCCAGTTCAGCCACTCGCACTCTCGCCCTGCCCAGATCGGGACTTGACACACACACACACACACACACACACACACACACACACAGACACACACACACACACACACACACACACACACTCATTCCCAACGGGCTCCAGATCTCAGGAGAGCGGCCTCCTGGGCGCCCCTCCCCATCCAGACCCGGGACACCCCAGTCTCACCCGCCCCGCTCCCCGCGTTTTCCCGCAGAGACGGAGACTACAGTTGTGCTGGTGCCCCACCAGGTGCGCGGCTTCCTGGGCGACAGTGCGACACTACAGTGCAAGCTGCAGATTCAGGAGCACAACGTGCAGGTGACGCTGGTGACGTGGACGCGGTCGGACTCGGCGGGGAGACCCGTCAGTGTAGCTGTCTTCCACCCGACCCAGGGCCCCAGGTTCCCGGAGCCTGGTCGCTTGGAGTTCGTGGCCGCCAGGCCCGGTGTAGAGTTGCTGGACGCAACGCTGGCCGTGCGGGAGTTGCGCGTGGAGGATGAAGCCAACTACACCTGCCACTTCGCCACGTTCCCGCAGGGTAGCAGGAGCGCCAGTACCTGGCTCCGCGTGCTCGGTGAGCGGGGAAGAGGGAGACGAAAGGGAGGAGCTTGAGGGGCGCCGGGAGGTCCGCAGACAGGGCAGGGCCCTGGAGGGAATGAGGTGTCCTCCAGAGCAGAAATCCTGTGGGGACAAAGATGGTGGTGATAGAGCAACCATTGGGGTTGGGGTGGGGAAGGGTTGCGGAAGGGGTGGCTGGGGGAAGAGGGGAATGGAAGGTGAGGCTGGGAAGCCAGAGACCTGGATTTGCATCCCAATTCGCCACTACAGGCTTGGGCAAGTGGTTTCATCTCAGCTCCTCCTTTGGTCATCTGTAAGATAGGGTTGGTAACAAGAGGGCTGCCCTCCCTCCAGCAAGCTGTCCTGAGGGTCCCCGGAGTTTCTCCAGGTGACCTGCTTAGAACAGAGGCCCATGTGAGCTCCACATAATTGTCAGTTGCTGTCACTCCCTTTGGGGAGGGAGAGTTGAAACAGACAGTGAGGAGAGGGGCTCTGGTACCCAGCAGGGGAGCACTTTCCCCAGTGGGGCCCCAAAGTCCTTAACCTCCAGCATTGTCCTGGAATCATGGGTTCATTTTCATGAGCACAATACAACAGGAGAATACAACAGGCCCTCCTCTTGGAAATTGAGTAAGAAGTCTTTATGCCTCAGTTTCATCTGTGAAATGGATATTGCTGTGAGAATGAATAAGAGTTGACATTTGTTTTTCCTGTATGTGGCCCGATAAAGTGCTTGGAGCTGTGCCAAAGGCAGCTCTGGCCATTTCAGCAAACCTGGGATTTCAGATATCACGGTTTAGGATGAGGGTAAAGCTAAACCAGTGAGTCAAATTAAAGAGAAATCATCAGTGAATAATAGCCCAGGTAATGGTAAGGAAGGAACCCAGTGAAGCCCCAGGTCTGCGAGTAACCAGAATGATGGTTAAGAGATGGTCAGGAGCTGGCCGAGTGGCGTGGTGGTTAAGCGCTGGCTTCAGAAGCCAGCGGATCCAGTTTGGGTCCCACATATGAGGGCCAGTGACACTGCCCTCAAAAAAAAAAAGAGATGGTCACGGTGGTTTTGGAGTCAGACAGACCTTGAGTGAAAGCCCAGTCACTTACAACCTTGAGCCAGTCACTTCCCCTCTTACCCTCCACGGCACAGCTCAGCCGCCTCCTCCAGGAAGCCCTCTATAACCCTACCCCCAACTCAGGCACCCCTTCTGGGCACCCCCATCTCTGCCTTGCCCATTCTGGGTTGGTACTGTCCAGGGAAAAGTCTGTCGTCTCCTTGAACTGTACACCCCATGAAGGCAGGGCCGAGGCTCTTTGTCATTGCTGGGTTCCCAACATTACCCATCCTATTATGGCCAGGCAATGTACTCAATTACCAATAATAATAATATTTATTGAGCCTTTATTACACATATGTGCCAAGTACCATTTTAAGAGCTTCATCTGCATATTCTCATGGCCTGCGATCCTGTCATTATTCCAGCCACATACAAGGAAACTGAGACACAGACTTGCCCAAGGCCACCCAACTGCTCAGGGCGAGAGCTGGGATGTGAACCTGTGTCCTCCCGTGTCCTCAATCAGCCACCTTCCTCTGCTGCCAAGATGTTTGTTGAATGACTGCAGGTTAGGAGTGACCTGTCCCTTTTGTTCCTCTCCCCAGCCCAGCCCCAGAACAAGGCTGAGATCCAGGAGGTCCCACTCAGCCTGCTCAGCCAGGAGCCTGTCCCTGTGGCCCGCTGCGTCTCCAGAGGAGGTCGACCACCTGCCAAAATCTCCTGGTCCCTGGATGGGAAGGCCAATACCAGCCAGGTGCCGGGACCCCTGCCTGGCACATTCACCGTTACCAGCTTCTTAACTTTAACACCCTCGAGCCAGTTAGATCACAAGAATGTCACCTGCATTGTGGAGCACGAAAGCTTTGAGAAGCCCATCCTGCTGCCTGTCACCCTCACTGTGTACTGTGAGTGTGCCCAAGTGTGAGCAAGGGCAGGGGCCACTGCCAGACTGCCTCCTCCCCGCACCCCCATCGTCTACACTGACTGCTCTAGGCCACAAACAATACTGTCCTTCATTAACTCTACCAGCTTCTTAGGCCATAGTCAATGCTGCTCCCGGGTTGTTTATGCTGGCTCCCCTGGCTACTGTCTACACTGACACTTACACTGTCTATACTGGCTCCCTTGAGCACAGGCTACACACACTGTCTACACCTGCTTCCTTGGGCAACTACCTACGCGGACCTTGCCCTGAATGCCACACTGCTTCCCCCATTGTCTCCACCAACTCCCTTGTCCATTGTCTACACTGGCTCCTCTGAACCACAGAGAGCACTGCCCCCATTGTCTACACCAGTCATTTAGGCCACCCACTCTGTTGTCTAGACTGCTTCTGTGACCACTGTTTACATTGACATCCTGCATTTTTACTCTACTCCCTTCGGCACTCTCTACCACTGCTCCCCAACGTTGTCCACACTGGCTCCCTGGGAGAACCATCTATATTGCCCCCCACCCCCACCCCCAGTGTAGTCTTTATTCCCTTCTGCCCCAATATTGTCTATACTGGCTCATCTAGGGGCTATGTCCTCCCATCATTGTCTACACTGAATACTCCCCACCTCCCACCCCCTTCTACCCCTGGGGCAGTTGCTACACTGATTCCCTCAGGCACTGTCTACTTTGGACCCCTTCAGTATTGTTACTGGGTCTGAAGGAAGAGGGGATCTACACTGACTTCCCCCACCCTCCCTCCAAAAAGAAACACTCTGTCTCATTGGCTATCCCCCTGGTGACTTTGAAAAGTTTACTGTAAATCCCGTCTGGGATGGATAAGCAACAGGCTAAAGCAGAGTCATTCAGGACTCTTTCCTGCAGGACTTGTCAGAGTCTTGAGTATACCCTGTGGGCTATGAGTCTCCAAGAAGCTTTTTCTCACAGGAGATCCAAGGCAGGCTACCCAAGGACCTGGCTACCCAGAAAACTGAATAGAGAGGCTGGTCCTGAGAAGCGTTCTCTGCACCCTGCTACCTCCTACCACTCCAAGGACTCCCAAGCTTCTATGAGGGAGTCCTTTGCCCCAGACCCCTCACAGGCCTCTCGAACTTGGGCTGTTCCCAAAACCCGCTGAGGCTTTTTACTGTTGTGACATGAATCCCACATATCCTTAGGCCCCTCTGAAGATTCCCTGTCTCTGAACTTTCGTGTCTGTTTCTCCCAGACGCCCCTGAAGTCTCCATCTCTGGATATGATGGCAACTGGCACCTCGGCCAAAGTGAGGCCACTCTGAGCTGTGATGTCCGCAGCAACCCAGAGCCCATAGCCTATGAGTGGAGCACGTGAGTCCTGGGTGGACCTGGGCTCCTGGGTCTGAGGGAGGAGGGCTGGGGGCCTGGACTCCTGGGTCTGAGGGAAAAAAGACTGCATGCTGGATTCTGGGGTCTGACAGAAGAGGAGGGGATGCAGGACAGGAGAAGGAGAAAGGAGTTGACTTGGGGCCCCAGGAACATTTCTGCATTGCATATGCCCAGTTTACAAGGGGGTTAGCTCAGGTTCATAGATACACCTGCTCTTTATGGCAAGCCTGCTGTGTGCCTAGTACTTACCACATCCCATGTGATTTTCATACTCCAGGCACAATCAACATTATTGCCTTGCCCAGGTTAAAGATCAGTGGGGCCCCCACAGGTGTCATCATTTGTCCTGGTCACACAGCCACGACGGTACAGAGGCGGCTCTCCAATTGGCACCCAACCCTCTTACTTCTGGGCTGTGCTACCTCCCCAGTCACCTCAGTCATCTCTGGAGGAACAAATACTGTCCCCAATCTCTAGATGAGCAAGTTGAGGCTCAGAGCTATCAGACAATTTCCTGAAATTCATACCAGCCCTGGGGTGAAGAATGGAGGAAGAAAAAGGCAAAGGGGTCAATTGTTTGACATGACTTTTATTGGGCCTTTTTCCTTATTACAAAAATAACTTAAGACCATTGTGGAAACATTAGACAATACAGCTATGAACAAAACGAAAAAGATTGTACCTACCGTCAAATGTACCCAGCCACCTCTAGAAATATACACTGTTGCCCTTTTTCTATATCCATCCTGTCTTTTTTTTCCTGATTTCTAAACAAAAACTGTGCTGTCTGGGCAATTTTGAAACTTTTCCTCTATCTCATGAACACCTTTCCATGTCAAAGCACATAGATTCACATCCCCATTTCCCCAATGTTTTATCAGGAAAATTTTCAAACATACAGAAAAATTGTAAGCATTTTCCGGTGAACACTCAAAAACCCACCACATGGATTCTCCTGCTAACATTTTGTTGTGTTACCACATTTGTGTCCATCGGTCCATCCCTCTCTCCATCCTTCAAACAGTCCATATCTTCTATGCATTTCAAAATGCCCACAGCCCCTTTGGAAAGCTTCCAGGCTTCCATCAAATGTGCATGACATCAATTATTTAACCGACCCTGAATGTGGGGTACGGAGTTGCTTTCCCGTTTTCATCTCTGTACATGCTGTGGTGGTGACCATCCCCGTATTTCCTCCTCTGTGGAGAGTCACAGTTGTTTCTCAATTGTCGTCAGAGGAATTGCTGGTCAATGGTTTCCATTGGTGCTGACAGATGGCATGTTTGCTGGCTGCATCAAGGCATCATGATTCAGGCTCATGTGGCAGGGTTTCCTCCCCAGCTCTGCAGATGCCTAAATTTCTATGCCTCTCCCTTCTCCATCCATTAAATCGATGTTTCTTGGCTGCTTACTATGTGCCAGACGGTATTGCCCAACATACCTTGGTAAATAAAACAGACCAGATTCCCTCCCCTCATGGGGCTTCCATTCCAATGGTGAAAGAAATAATAAAATCACATTGTAAAGCACGCCACGCTGTGGAAAAGAGAAAGCAGAGGAGGGGGATGAGGAGGGAGTCACTACCATTGAAATAGGGTGGCCAAGGAAGGTACCATTAAAGGCAACCTCTGAGCAGAGGCCTGAAGGAGGTGAGGGTGAGCTATGCTCGTCCCTGGAGAAAGGGCATTCCAGGCAGAAGGAACAGCATATGCAAAGACCCTGAGGTGGGAGCGTAACTGGATTATTTGAGGATCACCAAGGGGGAGAGTAACAGATAATGTAGTCAGTGGTATCGGGGACCAGCTCATGTGGGACCTGTGGTTGTGGTAATGACTTTGATAATTACTCGGAGTGAGGCGGGAGCTACGGGAGATCTCTGAACAGAGGAGAGATGTGAGCTGACTTAGTTCTAACAAGATTGTTCAGGCTGCTGAGTGGGGGACAAAGTTGGGTGCGGGATGAGGGTGGGGCATGAGGGTGGAAGCAGGGAGCCCAGTGAGAAGGTGGCCACAGTGGCCCAGGAGTAGGGGTATCAGACCAGAGTGGTGGCTGTGGGGGCCCTGAGGAGTGGCAGATTCTGGATAGATTTTGAAGGTGGGGCAGACAGGACCCGCTAATCAGTTGCAGGCGGGTGAGAGGAAGAGTCAGGGGAACTTCAGGTTGCTCTCAATTTATATCATAGATAGCACGGGGGGTTCTGTATTCCTGGCATACAGTGAGTGCCCCATCACCTGTCATGCTAGGCCTCCAGCAGAGGTCACTTCCTCACCCCTCTGTCTCTCCCAGGATCACGGGTTCCCTGCCATCCTCTGCTGTGCCCCAGAACAACCTGCTCATGATTCGGCCCGTGGACAAATCGATCAATACGACTTTCATCTGCATTGTCACCAATGCCCTAGGGACAGGCAAGGCAGAACAGCCCACCCTGCTCAGAGGTGAGGAGCCCCCTGGGTGGGGAGAACAGAGGGACCAAAGGAGGTGGTTATAGTAGGATTCCCTTTGAGGGAGGAGTTTGGCATTTGGAGGCACCTGGGTAAGGAAGTCACTCAGCCACAAGAATGCTCTCTGACTCCCATCCTTCCCCTGCCCCCTCACAAAAGGACCAACAGGGTTTACTCTCTGTTAATTCAACACCTGTACCTTTGGAACCATTGTACAGCCACCTGGGTGCACCCCTCTGCAAACCCAGGCTGGGGTAGTTGTGTGATGCCTTGTCCTCAGGGACTCAGGAAGGCCTATCCAAGCATATTCTATCAGTTGCAATTGATAGAAGCACAATTCAAAATAGTCCAAGAAAAAAAGGAAAAAGCACCTTCAGTTATGGTTAGATCCAGGTACTCCAACTGTGTAACCCAAGACCTTTACTTTACCTCTCGTATCTCTGCTTTTCTCTATGCTGGCTTTATTCTCAGGCAGACTCTCCTCTCAGGGAGGCATGATGGCCCTCAACACTACTGGCTCACATCCCACTAGCTTAATACTCCCAGGGGAAAGCATGCACCACTTTCAATAGCTCTAGCCAAAGTTCCAGGGCTGGCTCTCATTGGCTCAGCTTAGGTCATAGCCCCTCTGTGAATCAGTTGTAGCAGCCATAGAGAATGGAATGCTCTGATTGGCCAGACCTAGGTCAAAATCTGTTCCTAAGAGCGAGAGCGGGACAGGTCAAGTCTACCTGAACCATATAGACTGAGGGAGGCAGAGTGGTAGCTTTCTAAAGGAATGATAGGTAATGTTTGCAGGGCAGGTGAAAACCCCAAAAGCTCTGAACCGAAATCCCTGCTTCTTTCTTCCTTTCCAGAGGGATCTCCCAGGGAGCAGCCATACGGAGCCTTGTCCCCTCTGATAATCACCGTGATTGCGATTGTAGTCCTGGCTGTTCTGGGCATGTTCCTGGGATTCCTGATTTATCGTTGGAAATTCAGACACTCTCGTGAGTCCCCTCCTCTTTGGAGCATCCCCCACCTGTCTGCCATGAATGAATATCACCACAGCCGCCTTAATTGAGCACCTAGTATATGCTGGGCTCTGTGCTAAGCCCCCCACACGGTGGCCTCTCACTGAATCCTCATCCCAATACCATGAGGTTCCCCCATTTTACATACAAGGATACCAACACCACGGAGTCTTAGTCATTGGATCAGTGATTCATTTTACAAATATTTAGGGAGTCAGGATAGATGGACAGATCCTGTAGGACTTTGGCCTTTAAACCAGGTGACACAGGAGCCCCTGCCAGATGGATAGAAGATGGAGTAAAACATAATCTTCCCCACCCCCATCCCTCAGCGTCCCTCCATCTGCCTTACTCAGGAGTGATGCCCTAGCTGCTCCCACAGAAAGGAGGGGGTGGTAGGAACTGGTACCCTGAACCCAGCTCTAAAAGGGCCTGAGGGGGGCCGGCCGAGGGGTGCGGTGGTTAAGCACTGGCTTGGGAAGGCAGCGGCCCCGGTGCGGTCCCACATATGAGGGCCAGTGACACTGCCCTCAAAAAATAAATAAATAAATAAATAAATAAATAAATAAATAAATAATAAAATAAAATAAAAGGGCCTGAGAGCCTCCCACATCAAGGACTTTGCACAGGCCTGGAGCAGCCTCCCTGTGGCTCCTTTTGGAGAAGTCCTTTGGCTAAATCTGTAATCAAAAGAGCTATAATTTACTGAGCACTTTCTGTGTGCCAGGCACTTTCTGGGCACAGCCCCCTTGAGTGCCCACAACCACCCTGCAAAGTGAGTCCTGCTGTGAGTCCCACTTTACAGATGAGGAAATGTTACCTGCCAACTGGCACACAGCTGGGAAGACAGGACTAGAAGGCAGTTCTGTTGGCTACAAAGCTTGTTCCCTCAACCACCTCCTCACATCCCAGCTGGAAGGCGCCTCCTCCAGGAAGCCCTCCCCAATCCTCCAGAATGAAACCAGCACCTGCTCTGGGCCCCCTTACCCCAGCCTTGCCCACTCTGGATCTTCACTGTGGGGGACTTGTCTATCTCTCCAGTGGACTGTGAACCCCAGGAGGGTAGAGCAAGAATAGTCACTTTCGTGGCTGTGTCCTCATCACCCCTACCACTAGGCTGGGCACAAAGGTGACATTTGAGTAAGTGTTGGCTGAATGTGTCATCTCCAGAGCCAGGCTGCCTGTGCCTGGCACCTCATTCTACCTTTTTTTTTTTTGAGGGCAGTGTCACTGGCCCTCATATGTGGGATCCGAACCGGGGCCGCCGGCGTCCCAAGCCAGCGCTTAACCAACAACACGCCACTCGGCCGGCCCTCTACTTTTTTGTCAATGTGTCACCACAGGATAATGACTTATTCTCTGATTCCGTTTCCTCATCCATGAAATGGGAGTAACTGTACCTGATAATACAGATAAGGCACTTAGTGCAGCATTTGGCACATTATAAATCACATACTGCGTATCTATACGCTATAATTATTGTTGCTATTATTACTATTACTGTTATTATTAATATAAGCTCCTAAAAATCAGGGATCATTGTCTGTTTTGTTTACAGCCATATCCCGAGCTCATAGAATATACACCTGGCACAAAGTAGACATTTCCTATTTGCCAGATAAACCCCTGTTTGATGGTTGAAGAAAGCGAGGCACAGAGAAGTTAAGTCAATTACCCAAGGTCACAGAGCTCCTAAAGGACAGAGCTGGGTTTTGAACCCTTCCACCTATCCCAGTCCTGTTTTACAAATGTATAAACCACCATGGGAAGAGGCACCCCCATGTCAAGAGCAGAGATGAGACTTGGAATTTCAGGGCCCCAGCCACCAACATGTGTCCCCTTCCCACACTTTCCTGCACTGTCACTCATCCCTGACAGCTTCTTCTCCTGTTTCCCCAGGTCGTAGACAATGCAGCCACTCTACTAATGGCGTAAGTGTGGTGGGGGGGACTCAGAAGGGTGTGGGGGGTCTGCATGAACCACACACTCATTGCTGTGGCCTTTCCCAAAGAGGGGACAGACATTTCTGGGCACCTACAGCACTTAACCGAAAGCCAGCATGGCACCAGGAGCCAGGCCCTGGATCTTTTCTCCAAATGCTGTGAGCAGTGGCTCCCAACCCTTCCTGCTGGGCAGAACCCCCTGTAAGATTTACTGAAATGCAGGGCCCCGCCTCCTGAGAGTCTAGTCTGGTGGGTCTTTGCTGGGCCCTGGCGTCTGTATTGTCATAGGTGTCCTTCCCTCCCCTGTCATGACCACGCCTTTGAGAAGTGCTGCCCAGGCTCCCAGGGAGACAAGGAGGGAACAGGCCCGAAGTTCTTTGCAGGATAGGCTTCAGAGGGCAGATTTTGTTAGAAAGACCTCTGAGGCTAAAGTTTGAATATCCTCTTTCTAGACTGTCTCCTATGCAATTGTGAACTGTAATGCCAGCTCTCCCCAGGAGCTGCTGACAGTAGACACAAGGTGACAGCATCAGTACTGAATGAGGGAAGAATGAACTGGAGCTGGTAAGGACGTATGCCTCACAGCTGGACCCCGCCCCAATGGATGAAGTCTTCTTCCAAAAAGACGGACCACCCTCCCTGTACCAGGCCTCAAGATGTCCCCTCTGTTACACAACACAATGGGTGGGTGTAAGTTCAGGGGTCCCCAAAACCATTCTCAGGTTCACTCTGGTCACTCAGTACTCACGGAACTCAGGCAAGCTGTTGTACTCAGGGTTACAGTTTATTATGCTAAAAGTATGAGATTAAGATCAGCAGTGGGAAAAGGCGTGTGGAACAGAGCGCAAGCGTCTAGCTGTCCACTCCCAGTGGACTCATACCACAGTGCTTACTTCTTCCAGCAACGACATGTGACAACACACACACAGTATTGCCAACCAGGGAAACTCACACCAGACTTGGGGTTTTCAGAGTTTTTATTGGTGGGGTCCATCATGTAGACATACCTGACCACCCATGTAGCTGACCTTAGTCTCAAGCATCTTCATAGGTCAAGCCAATACCCGCGGCCCAAGGCCCTGCCATAAATCACAGTGTCAACACAGACCACACAGTGTGGCCCACGGGGCCTCAGGGAAACAAACCAAGGCGACTCTCAGCCAGGATGTTCCAAGGCCTTAGAGGTCACCTCAGAGGGCAAAGGGCTGAATCTCTCTCTGGGCAAGGTTAATCCTTTCCTGCACAATGGCCTAACTGTCAGAGAATTTTGGTAAGAATTTGACCTCTGATCTTGAGTTTCCAAACCTCCATGTCAATCAGATCATTGTGGTTACAAGAAACAGTCACTGATCCCAGAAGAGAACCAGCGGCTGGAACTCAGCTGCTGGAACAGGAATAACTAACTGGTGGATGTGAACTTGGAGGTTATCAGTCTCAGGCACCTTGGGCCAAGACTCAAGTCCTGGGGGAGCATCTGTAGTCAGTGTGCTAGGGTTGACAGGACCCTGGGGCATGGCGGCCTGATAACCCACCAAGGTTGTTGTTGCCAAAAAATGGAGGAAGAGAGGCGGTCGGAGCAGCTACACAGGACACGCTGTCCTCAGACCAGGATGGAAGCAGCAGCCCAAGACCCAGAAGGCAGAGCTGCTCAGATACAACTGACATATTTACTTGAAGATGTTCTATGATCACCAGAATCCCACTTATAGCAAGAACTGTCTGTTGGGGAATATACCTTAGGGGGAAATGAGACCTTCGGCCAGGATACCAAACAAAAGGGTTTACTGCTGTGCAAGAGAAAACCAGGATTTGGAATTCACTCTGAACACAGATGAGTGAAAAACAGGATGGAGCAGAGACAGGAACCAAGAAAATGGGAGGGGGTGGGGAGGGAAGGGTTAGGGGCTGCTGAGGCCAGTGGAGCTCCAAGCTGCTGTGCAGACCATGGGGAGATTGGTTACTTTGCTGCTATGTGAAGTCCTTGTTTGTTCCTACCCTCAAACACATCATTAAAGTTTATTTATTACACACTGAGCAGCTGTGTGCCAGGGGTCTTTGATGGGAATTGAGGAGGGGCTGTTTCGTGTGGGCTGCCACCATGTGGGATGGAAGCTGCCACCATGTGGGATGGAAGCAGAGGCCTGGATTAGGAAGGCCACAAGGACATGAGTCCCCAGGGCTCTCAGTCACCAAGGCGAGAGCTTGTCTGATTTTTCTCTCTTTTTAATTTTTTTAACTAAGCAATACATAAACACCCCCAAATTGAAGGTTATAAAAGGACGTCAGGTGTCCACTTTGAGTTAATTTGTGCCGAGAGCATTAGGCAAGGGCCCAGCTGCATTCTTTTTTTTTTTTTTTTTTTGAGGGTAGTGTCACTAGCCCCATACGTGGGATCCAAACCAGGGCCGCTGGCGTCCCAAACCAGCTCTTAACCACCGTGCCACTCGGCTGGCTCCCAGCTTCATTCTTTTGCATGGGGATATCCAGTTTTATACAACATTGTAATTACCGCCACAAAATGGTACATTTAAAAATGGCTAAAGTGGCCAATTTCTCATCTATTTTTTTCTCACAGTTTTTTAAAATTAATAATGTAATTTATGAAAAACCATTGGATGGCACACTTTGTGTGGGAGGATTGTATTACCACAAACTTAGTTGCCTGAAAAACACAAAATTATTCTCTTACGGTTGTGGAGGTGAAAAGTCCAAAATGAGTCTCACTGGGCTAAGATCAGGGTGTCGGCTGGGCTGGAGACTCCAGGGGAAAAGCCCTTGCCTTGCTTTCCCAGCTTCTAGAAGCTTCATTGTCTTTTCTCCTTTGATTCTCCTGCCTCCCTCTTTCCTTTATGAGGACCCTTGTGATTTCACTGGGCCTCCCCCGTCCCCATCCCCCGGACAATCCAGCATAACCTCCTCATCGCAAGGTCCTTCACTTCATCACATCTGCCAAGTCCCTTTTGCTGTGTAAACGAACATATTCATAGGTTCCTGGGATTAGGACATGGACATTTTTGGTCTCTCTGCCACTCTCCCCCTGGGCTGTGCCCTACCACAGATGGCACTGCTTTCTGGTGAGTTTATTTATGTACAGACAAATATATGTTATTTTTTCCACACTAGGTAACATCTCATACACACTGTTCTGCACCTTGCATCTGTCTATTCCTGAAGGTTTCTGGAAATTCAGAGAAAGCCTTTTTAGGCCTTTAAAAGCCACACGGTACCCCACCGGGGGACACCCAGGACTTTTTCTACCTGGCCCTAGGGATGCACATTCATATTGTTTCTGTCCTTTTATCATAACAGTGTTGTAGCGAATGTCATGGGTGTTGGGACACACTCCAGAGGACAAATGGCTAAGTCAAAGAGTATGGCCCCTGTCATGATAGATATTGGCAAATAGTCCCCCATCGAGGTTGTACTGATCTCTGTTCCCATCAGTGATGGATGCAGTGGTCTGTTTGTCAAGGAAGGATCTGTGGAGTCCACAGATCCAGAAGTCAAGAGTGGCCCCAGAAACATCTGGAATGCAGATTGCTTGGGGTGAGGATGCCTGGGCTACAGAAACGTAACTTAACAAACAATAATGAAGTGACCCAGGAGTCCCACTCCTAGGTAGATACCCCAAAGAACTGAAACATGGTACCCAAATACTTGTACACGAATGTTCATAGCAGCATTATTCACAATAGCCAGAGGTTGACATAACCCACATGTTCATCAACGGATGACTGGATAAATAAAATGTGGTCTAGCCATACAATGTGATATTTTATTCAACCATAAAGAGGAATGACACACTGACACGCTACAGTATGGATGAACCTTGAGAACACTATGAGTGAGAGAAGCCAGACACACATGCTACATATTACATGATTCCATTGATATGAAATGTCCAGACCAAAAAGCCCATAGAGACAGAAAAGAGAAGGGAGATGGTGGAATGGAGAGTGACTGCTTAATGGGTCAAGAGTTTCCTTTTGGAGTGATAAAAAAAGTTCTGAAAAATAGATGGTGGTGATGGTTGCACAATATTGTGAATGTGCTGAATGCCACTGACTTGTATACTTTAAAAAGGTGATCGGGCCAGCAGAGTGGCACGGTGTTAAAATGTAAGTTTTATGTGTGTTTTACCACAATTTAAAAAACCTTTAAATTCTTATAGAAAAATGTTTTTTCGTTTCCCGGCTCTTACTGGCAGAATTTTCAGGAACCAATTAAAGTCATGAAGCTGAAGATGGGTGAATGGTTAAAGAAAATTAATAATATTCTAACTGTTAAAGACAAAACTTGTTAAGTGACGTGAGTTAAAACATGACAAGGCAAACTCTATTCAAGGGGAGGGGACCATGGCAACAGGTGTAAGGACCACTGCAATAGGGTTTTGCAGTAGAGGAGACTGGGGTCAACTCCAAATACGGCATGGGCAGGTGGGAATTTACAGCCAGGGAGCAGGTGGAGGCCAGTGGATGGAAAGAATAAACAGACGCAAGGTAAGAGGAAACATCTGGGGAAGAGAGGATTCTGGGTAAACTGATCCAGCAGGATTCCTGCTGAAGGCAGGCCAGGGTGATGAGATATGACCTGGGCGATGGTGGAGGGTGAGGAACCTGATCAGATATCAAGGGTAATGAGATGTCAAGGGTGGGGATTTCTGGTTAAACTGACTTTTGATTCTTGCTAAAATTGGACACTGCAGAGATGAACACAGAAGTCCAAAAGTCAGGCCTAGCTGGAAAAGAGTTCAGGGGAACCTGAGTAGAGTTCAATCAATGAGAATCTTTGTCAGTATATAAAAATGTGATGGTGAGGGTGCTTCAGGCACCAACAGCAGAAAGCACACACCACCACTCCACCTCAACCCACCCCCGCCCCCTCCTGGGCTGGGATTAAAAACAAGAAACTTGATTGTCTGACTCTACCCCAGGCACCACGTGTGGAGTTCAGCTCTACTTCTCTGGTTTGTTGTTTTCCTCCTCATACTGGCATCATCCTCAGATGCCAAGACGACTGCTGCACTCTGGGCATCACAGCCGGATGGGGACCTGGAGAAGCTGCCCACCAGGTCCTGTGTGAACTTCCCCAGCAGCCTCCCCTCAGGTCTTATTGGCCGGTACCACAGCATTCAACCAATCCATGGCCAGAAGAATGTGATCACCTGGAGGCTTGGACCAATCAGAACCCTCCCTCTGGGGCTGGGGAGGAAAAGGGAGGAAGGCTCAGGACTGGGGATGGAAGCTGGAACTTCTGGCATTAGCAGTGTCTCTCTCTGGATAATTGGAAGACGGTTGAATTTTGCTCTTCTTTTTGAGTCCAGACAGTCTAAATTTCTATAATAAACCTAGACTTTATTTTAATAATGCAAAAGGAGTCAAAGTCAGAGAGAGAGAGAGAGAAAGAGAGAGAGATGATAGAGATAGAGATAGAGACAGAGAGAGAGAGAGAGAGAGATGAGATTCCCCAACTGGAAAATCCAGAATAACTGACTTCATGCGCAACCTGGCCCTGCTTACAGAGCAGTGTTTATAATGGCAACAGGGGAGCATTGGAAGCATTGCAGTCTGTGGTTGTTCAGACACCTGTGCAACCCCTGTCCATACAACCCCTCGAGGTGGTTCAAAGGTTTCTCTTTCACCCTAACCTGGGGACTCTGGAAGACGCTGTCACCTCTGACAATCTGATGATGTGTGTCCAGGACACACACACACACACACACACACACACACACACACCCTGACTTGATGTTCTCGCTTCCTGCTGACCTAGAAATCTCACCTGGCACTGCCCCCTATTGGTCCCTAGTCCAACAGAACTTTCTGTGATGATGATAGAAATGTTCTATATCTGTGCTAATATCACAGCACTAGTCACATAGGGCTACTGAGCACCTGAAAGTGGCTAGTTTGAGGAAACTAAGTTTTTCTTTAAAGCATTGAATTTTAATTAATTTAAACTTATATTTCAATAGCAACATGTGTTAGTGGCTACGGTATTCGCACAACCCTGGATCCTCCATCACCCAGACCCTGTCCCAACAGAACTCAAAATCACATGATCCCTCCCACTTCTCCAGCCACACACCCCCCACTCAGCCCCCTCCAGGGGGGGTTTGCAGCTTCCTCAGTGCACCGTGATGGTGTGTCATCCTTTGCATGTGCTGTTTACACTGCATGGTACACCTCACCCCACCCCACTTTCTGCCCCATTCCTACTCCTACTCCAAATCTCAGATACTCCCTCCTCCAGGAAACCCTCCCTGCCTCTCAGGCTGAATAAAGCATCCCCTTAGTCTCTCTTAGTCTCCCCCCACCCCATCCCCCAAGTGCCTCCAACCCAGCCCTGATCTCTCTGGATCATCATTGTGTGGGGATAGGCCTGTCCCACACACACATACAAAAATGTGAGCCCCACTGTGGACTGAGGGCAAGGCAGGAGCTGTCTTAATCATCACTGTGCCCCCAGCACTGCCCAGCATAGGGCTGGGCATAGGAGTGTGTGTTGGAATGAATGGATGCATGCATGCATGCATGCATACATGGAGGGAGGGAAAGAAGGAGGGAGGTGGGAAGGGGTGCTTTTGAAAAACTATGCTAAGGGCTTTGGAATGAGCCAGGCACAAGTCAAATCCCACCTCCCCCTGCTAGCAGACTTGCCTTTCTCCTTGAGCCTCAGTGTTCTCATCTCTGAAATGGGAACATCGATGCATAGTGGATGTTGGATGAGATAGTGTGTTTTGGGCTAATCTGCAGGGGCCTAGGGGAGATGGGGGGATTGCTCAACCAGAGGCCTCTGTGACTTGTTCTAATTACTGTTGTTGCTACTGGCAGTCACACTGAGTGGGAAGAAGTGATTAAAGGGTATCAAGGGAGTGCTGGGAAGCCTCAGGAAGTTCCCCAGTCACCTAGAAAACTGGTTCAACGAGTGTCTGTGCATTCATCTCAGCAAACACAGTTGAAGCCTCCGGAGCCTGTGGAAAAGGGGCTCAGCCAGCCTCTGTTATGTCTCAGAGGCACCCCGAGGATCCTCACTGAGCTGGCCCACTTCAGACAGGCCCACTGATCCCCTCCGTGTCCAGCAGGTGGACCCTTGGCATCTCCACGGGATACCAAGATGGAGATTCCCACTGGGACCCAGTGTCACTTCTCAAAGGGCCTCCTGCTCTCAGGTAAGGAGGAAATGTACCCCCCAGGCCAAGGGAAGGAGACTTGGCCCAAGGGTTGAGGTTTCCCTTTGGAAGAAGGAAAGATTGTCAAGGAAGATGAAATTATTAGAATAAGGTAAGGGATGAGAGTAGTGGTAGAATCACAACCCCATCATCATTTTATCTATGAAATTTTCTAGATGTTAAGCACATGAGGGCAGGAATTTATTTGTGTTCAATTCCCTGCTGTGTCCCCAGTGCCTAGAAAGCTAGGAAATTTTAGACATATCATATGTAATTGGTATTGTAGCATAAATAATATACATGCCTGTAAGTATTGGTTGGATGAATGAATGAATGAATGAATGAATGAATTCAGAGAGTATACGTGGTTAGAGGCAGGCCACACAGCATCTCAGGGCATAAAAATTTTCTGGAACAAGGAGATGGCAAATCTGTGGCATCCATGCCTGGATTTCTACTCCTGAACCCAGGACAGACATCACTAATCAATCCCAACACTGTTTCCAATAAGCAACTCAGAGTCCTTACCCCCAGATAAGGACCTCTAAGGAGGAGAACCCTATGGTCCCTGATCAACACCTTTGATCTCAGGCTTCCCTTGTAATTCCCCACAGCTTCAGTCCTGGCCCTCTGGATCCCCCAAGGCTCCTGGGCAGACCTCCGCATCCAAAAGATTCCAGAGAAACCTCAAAAGGACCAGGATCTCCTCCTGTCTGTCCAGGGCATCCCAGACACCTTCCAAGACTTCGTCTGGTATCTGGGGGAGGAAGCCTATGGCGGCACAAGGCTGTTCACTTACATCCCTGAGCTACAGCGACCCCAGAGAGATGGCAGTGCCATGGAGCAGCGTGACATTGTTGGCTTCCCCAACGGCTCCATGCTGCTGCGTCACGCCCAGCCTGAGGACAGCGGCACCTATATTGTAGTGGTCACCATCAACCCTTCCTGGGCCATGCGGGCCAAGACTGAGATCCAGGTGGCCAGTGAGTGTTGGGCCCTGGTGGAGGAGGTGGGGGGGGGGGGCTGATGTGCCCTGAGCAGCTACCATGTGCCAGACCCTCTGCAAACACTACCTCCATTCAACACATATTGATTGAGTGCCTACTGTGTACCAGCCCTTGAAAATATCATTTACTCAAGCATTAACTAATAACATTTATATTGAATGCTTCCCTTGTGCCAGACACTGAGCCAGACCCTGGAGAATGCACCATCTCACTTACTCCTCACATGCATTCAGTAATGAAATATTTATTGAGCACCTACTGTATGCCTGGTCCACAGAGGTACACTACATCACTCAATCCTCATGTTCATAAGTCAAGTACTTTTTTCTTTTTTTAAGATTTTTTATTGGGGAATTGGGGAGGGGAACAGTGTTGGGGAATTGGGGAAGGGGAACATTGTGTTTTTCCAGGACCCATCAGCTCCAACTCAAGTTGTTGTCCTTCAGTCTTAGTTGCGGTCAGCACAAGCTCAGCTCTAAGTCCAGTCGCCACTTTCAATCTAGTTGAGGAGGGTGTAGTCCACCATCCCATGCGGGAGTCGAATCAGCAACCTTGCTGCACACTGAGCCATCCAGCCACCATCCCCTGTCAGGAGCTCGGGGCAGCTCAGCTCAAGGTGCCGTGTTCAATCTTAGTTGCAGGGGGGTGCAGCCCACCATCGGATACAGGTGTCAAACCAGCAACCTTGCTGCTAAGAGTACATGCTCTCTCACTAGCTGAGCCATCCTGCCACCTGTTGGCAGCTCAGCAGCAGCTCAGCTCAGGTGCAGCTCACTGGCCCATGTGGAAATCAAACTGGCGACCCTATTGCTCAGAGCTCGCCCTCTTAAACACGTAAGCCACTGGGCAGAGACAAAGTGGTGGACAGCAACAGCTAACATTCCTTTGGCACTTGTTATGGGACTGTTGTCCACACACTGTACGGCATAGCTTCTCAACCCGGGCACTGTTGAGATTTTGAACTGGCTAATTCTTGATAGTAGGGGGCTGTCCTGTGTTCTGTGGGATATTTAACAGCATCCCTGGCCTATCCCCACTAGATACTAGTAGTACCCTTCCAGCTGTGACAACCAAAAATGTCTCCAGACATTACCAAATGTCTGCCGGGCGCAAAATCACCCCAGTTGAGAATCACTGCCCTATATGAACTTATTTGTATCTTAAAAAAATAATAGGGGGCCGGCCGAGTGGCGCGGTGGTTAAGCGCTGGCATGGGAAGCTAGCGGCCCAGGTTCGGGTCCCACATCTGAAGGCCAGTGACACTGCCCTTCAAAAATAATAATAATAATAATAATAATAATAATAATAGGGCCGGCCAAGTGGAGCGGTGGTTAAGCGCTGGCTTAGGAAGCCAGCGGCCTCGGTTCGGATCCCACATATGAGGGCCAGTGACACTGCCCTCAAAAAAAAAAATAATAATAATAATAGTAACTCCATGAAATCCTATACTCGTATATGTCAATTATATCTCAATGAACTGGGCAGTGGGGTGGGGGGCGGAATAATAACTTCTCAAACCTCCCAGGAAGACTTGGTCACTCAACATCTATGTCCCCATAAGACTGCTCATCCCTTTACCTTTGTGACTTTCATAATGAGTTCTAATTTATCAGTTTATATACTGGCCTCTCATTCAAAGTGAGAGAAATAGAACATACTCATTGTTTTATCATCCAGTATCTACCACAGTGTGTGGAACATAATAGGCTCTCAGTTCATGTTTGTTCACTAAATAAATAAATACTTCCTTTCAAAGCAAAAAAAGAGAAAAAAATCTCCCCCCGTCATTCAAATGTGAGGTGCTGATAATGAACCTATAAATAATAAATGAAAATGTCATTTCAGATAGTGACATTAATAATAATAGTGATAGCTAACATTATTTAGTGCCTGTTACGTGCCAGCTTTACATATGACAACTCATTTAATCCTCACAGCAGCCCTGTGAGATGGGTAATATTATTAGACCCACTTGACAGACAGGGAAACTAATGCATGGAGAGGTTATGGCTTGCTCAGTAGAAAAAAAAAAAAAAATGGGGCCAGCCGAGTGGCACGGTGGTTAAGCGCTGGTTTGGGAAGGCAGCGGCCCCAGTTCGGGTCCCATATATGAAGGCCGGTGACACTGCCCTCAAAAAAAAAAAAAAGAAAAGAAAGGATGATGTGATCTGGGACAGCAGGTCATCAAGGAGGCTTCGCTGGAGAAGTGATATTGGAGTAGAGATGGGAAGGAGGGAGAGAGCCCTGAGGATTCCTGGGGGACAGAGTTCCTGGCAGAGGGACTAGCAAGTGCAAAAGCCCTGAGGCTAGATTAACCTAGTGTGCTCAAAGCATAGACAGAAGGATGCCATGGCTGCAAAGTGGTGAGCAAGTTGTGTGTTTAAGGAGGTGAGGTCTGAGAAGCACACAGGGGCCAGGCTTGCAGAATGTGGGGAAATTGACAAGAAGCCATGAGTGTTTTATTTTATTTTATTTTTTTGAGGGTACTGTCACTGGCCCTCACATGTGGGACCCAAACCGGGGCCGCTGGCCTCCCAAGCCAGCGCCCAACCACCACACCACTCGACCATCCCCATGAGTGTTTTAAAGAGTGATTTAATTCACAGTTTAACCCAACCGTGGGGCCCAGTGCGGGTTGAATCTTAGTTTTACCTAGGAGGAACCTGAGGTTCAGGTGGTTTAAGTTGCCTCCTGAATGTCAGGCAGCCAATCATCGAATCAGCATCAAAGTTGGGATTCAATTGCAGGGCTGCTTGAATCAAACATAGAGCTGCCTCTGCAGACACTACATTGCTCATTTACTCACTCAGCAAACACTCCCCAAGTGCCTCCTCCTCAAGACCTCCTCTGTGCCCAGCCTGTCCTGGGAAGTGCTGGGGACACAGTGGTGATTGAGTGAGCCATGGCCTTTCCCTCCCAGGGCTCACAGACATGCACACTAAATAATCACACACACACACACACACACACACACACACACACAGATCATTATGAATAGTGCAGGTACTGTGAAGGAAAGGCAAGTACAGGGAGTATAAGATTGTGATTAGGAGGTTCATTTGGAGTATCAGGGAGGTTGACCTGGAAAGGTGATCCTTCCACAAAGCCTGAGAGATAACTGACAGTACTAAGTGGAAGGGAAATGAGCTTTGGGAGGTGTTCAGGCAGAGGGCTCAGCCTGTGCAAAGGGCCTGTGGCAGAAAGCTGTAGGGCTCAGAAACTGAGCTGGCATGACTGAGGCAGGAGAGCAAGGAGGGCATCCTAAGGATGTATTGGAGCCAAGGCTTAGATTGTAAGGACAGAAGCTCTCTCCAACTGGCTCGAAGTGGGGAGATCTTGTGAAACCCCAAAGGTAGCCCCTGGGATGTCAGTACCAGGAGGCCTGGGGAGTTCACAACTGCCTCCTTGAAGCCTAGAGCAGGGTGGGACACACTGTTGAATGAATGAATGTGTGGGGAACCCAACAGGGTTCTGGTGGGAAATATTTGTCAGGAAGCCAAATGCTCCCTCCTCCTCCAGAGGGCGCCATCTCTGGTCTCATCTCTGCTCATGGACTCCATTTTCCTCTCCATGGCCTGGGATTCCCGCTAGGACACTAAACAAGTGTGTCAGCCAGCCTTCTTTGCATTTTCTGAATCTCCTCTTCCAGAATGCAGAGATAAAAGGAAAGGGAGCAATGGGGCCAGCCGAGTGGCGCGGTGGTTAAGCTCTGGCTTGGGAAGCCAGCGGCCCCAGTTCAGGTCCCACAGATGAGGGCCAGGGACACTGCCCTCAAAAAAAAAAAAAAAAGGAAAGGGAGCTGGAAAGAGAGAGACAGACAGACTGAGAGAGAATCTGGTGTCCCAGCCTTGCCTGTGATTTGCTTTCCCTTAAGTCAAGGGTCTCAAGGGTCCACCCCTTGTCCAAATGGGTGGGGTCAAGTAAGACAAATAAGATGGGGAGTTGGGGGCCTGGGGATCAGGGCTGGGAAGATGAGCAAGGACTCAACACCTGCCATTTCTAGTAGTTATCATAATATATATTTATTATCATTTGTTCACCATTAATCCACTCAATAAATATTTGCAGACATCTCCCATCTAGGGAGCACTTACTACTTACTCTGAGCTCAGTGCTTTGCTGACCTCACCTCATTCCATTCCCACAAGAACCTTGTTGGGAGGGCCCTGGGATGACCCCCCATTGCACAAAGGGGCAAACTGAGGCCCGCAGAGGGCCCAAGACCGTTCCACTGGGAGGAGGGAAGCCGAAGCTCCAAGCTGGGTCCCAGGCTCTGCCACCTGGTTTTTTGTCGACCCTGGTGGCTTCCACAGGGACTCCAGGGATGCACCGAGGGGCCCCCATGGAGAGCAGCAAGCAAGTGGAAGGGAATTGCTGTGGCTTCTGGAAGGCTGAACACAGGGAGCAGAGGAGCAAAAGCGTTCAGCTCAATGGAAAAGGAAGAGCAAAAGAAAAGGTGGAGGCTGAATTAATGGGAATTAGGGGTGGGGTTGAGAGCATCTTCATGTCAGGATGGGACTCCTCCACAGCCAGGGCATTTATATTTAAGGGCAGCTGTGGCCCCACATTCAGCCCCTACATGGTGGGCATGGACATGGCAGGGAGAACTTCCTGTGTCCCGGGTAACTCTCCTTATCATAAAGGGATTTGGCTTTAACAGAAGTCACCCCAGCTGGCGTGAGCAGAAAGGGGTTTAATTAAGGAAATTGCGTGCTCACGGGTCATCCAGGAGGCTGGAAACCAGGAACAAGGTATCAGTCACTCAACAGAATTGCTCCTGCCGGAGCAAGCACTGCCCACACTGTCAGCACGGGCCCAGACCCCAGTGCCTATGGGACACTGGAAAGCTGCATTCATTCATTCATTCATTCATTCATTCAACAAACATCTGTTGAGCACCTCCTGTGTGCCAGGCACTGAGTTTACAAAAGGAACAGGACAGGGATCTCTGCCTTTGTGGAGTTTATCTGTTGGTGGGCATGTCAGCCTTGTTTTCACCATCAGAAGCCGGGCCTGATGCCTGTGTCTCTGTGTCTCTGGCTTCCAAAGCCTAGTCTCACATGGGTACATCTGATTGGGGAGCCTGGATCATGTGACGGCGCCTGGCCAAAAGGAGGCTAAGAAAGCAAGTCTCTGGCAGAACTCCCAAGGTGGAGGATTCACAGGCCCGAAAACACAAGAAAGGCCCAGGACGGATAAGTACTATGGCTGCCCCCATTTTACAGATGAGGAAACTGAGGCTCATGGAGAGAAAGTCAGTTGCCAAGGTCCCATAGCCAGTAAGCAACAGGAGCTGAGCTCAAAAGCCCAAAGGGAAGTCACAGTCATTTATAGCTGGTATCTGTTGTACCATAAATCTGGTCACAGGGAACTGGGGCCTTCCGACAACCCTGCAGAGGCTCCTCAGAGCCTTCTGGCCCGTCCAGCACCCAAGGCAGTTACAGAGCCTGTCTCCTCTTTATGGACCACATGCAGAGTGCTTCAGATACACTCATCCTCTGCCTTTTCCCAGCCAAGGCGTGATGAACACCTGTTATTCAGATGGGGAAATGGAGCACAGAGAGTTTAAGCAACTTGTCCAGGCCGCCCAGATAGGGAGCAGGACTTAAACCCAGGCTAGTTGGCTCCAGAGCCTAAACTCTTAACTATCACTTTATAGTAGTCCCCCCTGCCTCTTATCCGCGGTTTCAATTTCTACAGTTTCAGTTACCCACGGTCAACTGTGGTCTAAAAATACTAAATTCTGGAACATTCCAGAAATAAACAATTGGTGAATTGTGTGCCATTCTGAGTAGCATGATGAAATCTCCCACTGTTCACCTCCACCCCACCCGGGATATGAATCATCCCTTTGTCCAGCGTCTCCACGCTGTAGATGCTCCGCTCCTGCTAGTCTCTTAGTCACTGTCTCAGTTATCAGATTGACTGTCAAGGTACCACAGTGCTTGTGTTCAAGTGACCCTTATTTTACTTAATAATAGCCCCAAAGCACAAGCATAGTAATGCTGACAATTCAGATATGGCAAAGAGAAGCCATGAAGTGCTCTGTTTCAGTTAAAAGCTGGGTACAATGCAACAAGATATTTTTAGAGACAGACCAGATCCACATAACTTTGATTACAGTACATTGTTATAATTGTTCTATTTTATGCATATTATTGTTGTTAATTGCTTACTGTATCTAATTTATAAATTAAACTTTATCATAGATACATGTGTATAGGAAAAAAACAGTATATACAGGGTTCAGTACTATCCGCGGTTTCAGGCATCCACTGGGGGTCTTGGAACATATTCCTTTCAAATAAAAGGGAGACTCCTGCATTCTGCCTCAATATTAACAGTCATCATGGAAGACTAACTATATGCTGTTGAAGGTTTACTATTCACCAGCAATTCGACCTTTTTGTTAAATAACCAAACCTCTCAGAGCCTACATTTCCATGTATGCAAAATAGGGGCAACCACGGGCCGACCAAGTGGCGTGGTGGTTAAGCGCTGGCTTCGGAGGCCGGCGGTCCTGGTTTGGGTCCCACGTGTGAGGGCTGGTGACAATGCCCTCAAAAAAAAAAAAAAATAGGGACAACCACAAAACCTCCCATCACAGGATGGTTATATGGACTGGCTTGGCAAATCCACAAGATGCTGCTGCTTTTGAAGCTATGTAAATCAACAAAGACCAACCAAATGAGAAAAGCAAAGGCTATTTACTCTGAGCTTGCTATATATAGCAAGAAAATCAGCCACTATCACTGCAGACCAAAAGGCAGGCAAAGGGGTAGGAAAGCTTCCTAGTGGAAAATAGGAAAGACTTCGGGGTGCCCTGATTGGAAGCTGTTGACATTCGAGTAGGGAAACTAACTATTGGGTTGTCGGGAAAGTCATGATGCATTTTTGCAATGAAAAACAGAAAAAATATGTCATTGGGTTTTCCGACAACCCAATAGAAGCAGGGCACCCTATGTGACTGGTTTGGATGCATATTTGGCTCTCCCTGGTTGTTCCTAAGTTAGAAGTGGGGACAAAATTAGGACAGCTATCCGTTATTAACCAAGTTCTGGCCATTTAGGGCTGATTGTCACAGAAGTTATTGTCTAGCTTCCTGAAAAGTCCCTAGAAATAGCAAGCTGGCTTCCTGCAAGTCTGACTTAAGCAGGCTGACTTGCTGGGCTGTTTATGAGAGGATAGGTGTCGTAAGCAGGTTGCTGCAGGCTGTGGGTTGGGATGTTGCTTTTATGGATGGTATGGCCATTGCCTATTTGTATAATGGTCTCTTGAAACACTTTTCAGATGTGATTGTATCTAATCAAATATCAGCATGGATAAATCTGGTTCACAAAAGATGACCCAAATGATTCTTTGTTAGTAGAACTGAGTATATATGGTCTCCGAGACCAGGGAAGACAAAAACCAAAAAGTTTTCAGTCCTAGAAGAGAAAACAGAAGATGAGGTCCAGTCCTTCTTACTTCTTGCTGCAGAGCAAACTAGGTGCTGTAAAACAACGACTATTTTATTTTGTTTATTTATTTTCTAAGATTTTTTTATTGGGGAATTGGGGAAGGGGAACAGTGTTGGAGAATTGAGGAAGGGAAACAGCCAAGTTGTTGTCCTTCAATCTTAGTTGTGGAGGGCACAGCTAGCTCAGCTCCAAGTCCAGTCACCATCAGGCCGCCCATGGGCAGTTCGTGGCAGCTCAGCTCAAGGTGACGTGTTCAGTCTTAGTTGCGGGTGGGCGTAGTCCACCACCCCAGGCGGGAGTCAAACAGGCAACCTTGTTGTTAGGAGCATGTACTCTCACCCTCTGAGCCATCCTGCCACCAGTTGGCAACTCAGCAGCAGCTCAGCTCGAGCGCAGCTCAGTGGCCCATGTGGAAATCAAACTGGCGACGCTGTTGCTCAGAGCTTGCACTCTTAACCAACTGAGCCACTCAGCCAGGCCCACGACCATTTTATTCTGTTCAGGATTTCTGGGATCAGGAATTCAGACAGGGCACAGAAGGGGTGGCTTGTGGGCTTTGTGATGTCTCAGGCCTCAGAGGAGAAGACTCAAACGGCTAAGTCTGACACAAATGCTGACGGCTGGAATCATCCAGAGGTATCTTCACTCACATGTCTGGAGGTTCTTCCTGGCTGTCAGCTGGGACGTCGGCTGGAGCTGTTGACAGGATCATCATTACGTGGTCTCTCCAATGTGACTGCTTGGGTTTTCTCACAACATGGCAGCTGGATTCTGACGGACAACAAGTAGAGAATGAGTATTCCAAAAGACCAAGACCCAAACTGGACAGCTTCTTCTGGCCTAGCCTTGGAAATCACAGTGCATTTTTTTTTATTTATTCAAGGGAATCACTAAGGTTGGCCCAGATTCAAGGGAAGGGAGTTAGACCCTTCTGCTGGAGAGAATAGCAAGGTTGTATCACAGAAGAGCATACTGTTGCAATCAACTTTGGAAACTACAGTGATTCCCTCTTTACAAGCTCAGGGTCTATCATAATGAGTAGATAATACAAGTTATAAAAATAGGATACTTAGTCCTATGAATCAGGGAGTTTTTGCTGCAGCCACAGAAACTGTTTCTGACTGATTTAAGCAGAAAAAGGAACAGATTAAAGGATCTGGAGCAGCTCAAAGAGTCTCCAGCACAATAGGGAACCAGGCTTGGGAGGTGTGGTGTGTTGAATTATGGCCCTTCAAAAAGGTATATTGAGGGCCGGCCGAGTGGCGCAGTGGTTGGGCGCTGGCTTGGGAGGCCAGCGGCCCCGGTTCGGGTCGCACATATGAGGGTCAGTGACACTGTCCTCAAAAAAAAAAAAAAAAAAAGGTATATTAAGTTTTAACTAGAGCGGGCCCTAATCCAATATGACTGGCATCCTTATAAAATGGGGAAATTTGTACACTGTACAAGGTCTGACAATTAAGTTCGAAGACTCATTCTAGAAAAAGTGCTACCTACCTCATTGCTGAATATCACTATGGTCACCTTCGAAGTACTCCCCTTGGGAAGCTATGCACTGATGCCAGCACCTAATCCATCCTTCAAAGCAATTTTGGAACTCTTTTTCTGGAATGGCTATCAAAGCTGTCATTATATTACCCTTGATGTCCTGAATGTCATCAAAATGTCTTCCTTTAAATATTTCCTCTATCTTTGGATAAAGAAAGAAGTCACTGGAGGCCAGATCAGGTGAGTATGGAAGGTGTTCCAATACAGTTATCTGTTTACTGGCTAAAAACTCCCTCACAGACAGTGCCGTGTGAGCTGGTGCATTGTCGTGATACAAGAGCCATGAATTGTTGGCAAAAAGTTCAGGTCAGTTTTGTCTAACTTTTTCACGCAGCCTTTTCAGCACTTCCAAATAGCAAACTTGGTTAATTGTTTGTCTAGTTGGTACAAATTCCTAATGAATAATCCCTCTGATATCAAAAAAGATTAGCAATGGGCCAGCTGAGTGGTGTGGTGGTTAAGCGCTGGCTTGGGAAGCCAGCGGCCCCAGTTCGGGTCCCACATATGGGGGCCAGTGACACTTCCCTCAAAAAAAAAAAAAAAAGAGGGCCGGCTGAGTGGTTCAGTTGGTTAAGAACTCGCTCAAGAGTGCGAGCTGCGCTCTGAGCAACGGCGGTTCTATGCCAGCCTGAGCTGAGTTGCCGTTGAGCTGCCAACAGGTGGCAGGATGGCTCAGCTAAAAACAAAAAAACAAAAAAGATTAGCAACATTGTTGCAACAAGTTCACAAGCTTAAGTGTCAGACCTCGTATTTATTCATTTGATTACACACACACACACACACACACACACATACACATATAGTAACACTCTAGTCTGTTCAGAAATAACAGTCTTTACTTGCTCAGAGCCTGAAATAGCTCATTCCTACCCTCCAGGTGTTCTCAGGACCCAGACACCTCTTTTGGAAGCCACACAGATTGGTCATTAGAAGTTCAAGTGGCCTGGGTGTGATCCCAGCACTGCGTTAACCGTGAGTCCTTGAGCAGGTCAGTTCACTTCTCTGTACTTAGTTTCCTCATCTGTAAAATGGCGCAGAATTTACTTTGTTGGATAATTGAGAGAACATTGTGTGTGTGTGTGTGTGTGTGTGTGTGTGTGTGTGTGAGAGAGCGAGAGAGAGAGAGAGAGAGAGTAAACTGTTTAAATCTTCACAACAACCCTAGAAAGTTGATATTCTTGTCCTCATTTCCCAGATGGGAAAACTGACGCACAGAGAGGTTGAGTAGTCTGCCCAAGGTCACACAGCCAGGAGGCAGCAGGGACTTGAACCCCAGTATTCTGACTTCTGAGTCTATGAACTTAGCTGCCAAGAACAGCTGGGACATAACAGGTGTTCAACTTGAGATTAAAGGTTGGAGGTCCTTGTGACGGAGGCCAAAGTCAGGAAGGCGTCATCCCAAATATAGCATGTTGAGTTTGAGAACACTGTGAGTCGAGTCCCCTATGTCCCACTTTTTTCCAACGTGACCTTCAGCTATGGTTGGATCCAGGGACTCAATTTTGTCAAGAAACTCCTCCATAACCTCTCAGCTCTGCTTTTCTCTATGGTAGCATCACTCTCAGGCAGGTTCTCCCCTTGTGCTGTGACAAGATAGCTCCCAGATCAGAACCTCATCCTTTCACTAGAAGGATGGAGGTGTCATCAACTGAGGCGAGAAGAAGCAGGTAGGTGGGGTAGGGGTGAGGAGCACATTAGGAGGTAGGTTTTGGGTGTGCTGAGGATGGTAGGAAGTCCTAGGAAAGCAGAGACATGGAGGTGGGAGAGCCAAGGAGTTGCATCTGGGATACGCTGGGTTTTCATGTGCCATGGAATCAATCAGACAGTGGGATACTCAACTCAAGAAGCAAGAGAAAACTCTGGGCTGGGCAAATGCAATGGTCCATCAGGGTTCTGTGGATAGTCACTGATGCAGTGGGGGCAGGGGCAAGCCCTTCTGACATCCCACAGTTCTCTCTCTCTCTCTCTCTCTCTCTCTCTCTCTCTCTCTCTCTCTCATAATCCTCAGAAAAGCATACAGAGCTGCCCGTTACACGCCTGCCCGTGAGCACCGGGATCGTGGCTATCATCATCATCGGATCTGTTGCCGCTGTGTCCCTCTTCATTGGCAGCATTGCCTATCTCCTGATGACAAGAGGCTGCAAGGGCCGGAGCCACAGGTATAGGGGCCCCAGGCCTCTCTCTGCTTCCTTTTTGTCTTCTCTCCTTCCCTTGTCAATCAACCCCATTGAGTCTTCCCTGAGTCACACCATCTGACTCATACACAATCTCATCAAATGTTGGAACACCTGGGGTGAAAAAGAATCTTTCTATCCTGTCTTAGGCAGAATTCTGCATTGCAAGGGACAGAAATCCGACCCTTGAACTGGCTTACAAAGAACTAGAAAGCTTTTTTTTTTTTCTGTCCTACATGACCTTCAGGTATGGCTGGATCCAGGGACTCAATTTTGTTGAGAGACTCCTCCATACACCTTCTCAATTTTGCTTTTCTCTATGATGGCTTCACTCTTAGTCAGGCTCTCCCCTTGTGCTGTGACAAGATAGCTCCCAGCACCTCCAGGCTCATATCCCACCAGTTCAGCCCCCACAGAGGAAAGACTGCACCTTGTTCCTGAGAGTTTCAACAAAAGCCCCAGGCCTGCCTGAAATCACATGTCCTTACGCAGACCAGTCGCTGTGGCCACGGGCTCAAATGCTCTAATTGGCCCAACGCATGTTATTTCTGCAGCCCTTGAGCTGGAAATAGAATCAGCTCCACATGACCAAATGGATTGGGGGGCGGAGGGAGGCAGGGTTCCCCCAAAGGAAACCAGATGCTATTGCCAAAGAACTCAAGTGGATGGTGTGCAGGCAAAGCCATCAGAGGGAGGAGAGAGAGGTTGGAGACTGTTTCCCAGAAGAGACAGTCTGTTTGTGAAAAATTCCTTCCTCATGAGATCAGCTCTTCAGAATTTTCTCTCCTGACCTTGTTTCTGAGCTGGCTGCAGATAAGATGTCTAATTTTTCTGCCTCTCTATAATCCCCAGAAAATGAAGGCAGCAATCTTCTCTCCTCCCTCAACTCTTCCTTATGTGTTATGGTTTCTGGACCTTCATCATCCTATTCTTTTTTCTCCTGATAAATTCTAATTTCGGGTTGGCAAACAGCTGTAAAAAATAACACAAATGGAGCCACTTTAACATGGAAACAGAAGCTGCTCATTCAAAGGAATTGCCTTACATCTCTTATGCCTCAAAACTTTGGAATGTTAAAACGGGGCAAGATAACCTCTAGACTGGAACTAAAGCAATATTGCGCCCCAAAGCACAGTTTGCAAAGATAACAAGAAAGCAGATAGTATGACTACTGGACTGATGACTACTGGACTGAAACTTAAAAACATTCTTTCGAATTAACATCACTATGTCGGCTTATCTGTACCCACAGAAATGCCTTCCTTCCTATTGCTATAATTGTTCCTCTTCCCTCTCTTATAAATATCCTTGGCTATGTCTCCTAATCTGAACACTATTTCAGTTTCTGCCTGAATCAGGTTTCCTGACTAGCTTTTTTTTTTTTTATCTCAAAGAAATGCATGTTGCCTCTCAGTTGGCCTTTTATTTTTAAGTTAACACAGCTTTCACCTCCCAACCCAATTCTGATTAGTAAATCGGTCACATATTTGTTGAGGGCCTACTATGTGCCAGGCACTGCTCTAGGCACTAGGGAGCTCAGTGGGAAAGGGGTTGGAGGTTGCGTCTAAGTTCAGTGGGAAAAGATGCTGTGATTGATTAATAATGTCTGCCACAGTAGCGCAAGCACATAAGCCATTCCTGTTAGACTCCTTAGCTCACAGGCAGAACAAAAAGGTGATGGGGCAGATTTGGCCTTCGGGCCATAGTTTGCCTAGTCTCTAGAAAAAGCTAAGACTTAGAGACATTAACTCATTTGCCAAATGTCATAGAACTGGCCTGTGAGTAGCAATAGGTTCCCAGGATAGGAACCCAGACCTGAGTAGCTTGTAAGCTCCCGAACCAGAACTAGACTCCATGTGTCTTCACCCTGTGACCAGTTTTTTTCCTACTATAGCCAGTGACTCTCAAAGAATCTCAAAGATTCTCAGAGCGTTGGCAGAGCTGGAGGCAACTTAACATGGCATTCTGGGCCATGGCAAAAAAAAAGAATGGAAATATTTAAATACTTGGAAGTAGTTAGCCATGACAGCCACGATATCTGCAACTTAACCTCAAATGGTTCAGAAAAAAAATCTATATATGCATGCAGGAAAGGAGGGAGAAAGAGAGGACAGATGCTAAAGCCATTGAAGTAAAAACAATAGGACAATCTGAGTAAAAATTCTACAGATGTTCTTTGTACCATTTTTGCAACTCTTCTCTAAGTTTGAAATTTTAGCATATAAAAAAGTTGTTTTTAATGGTTTGGTATCTTTAAAAGCTTTGAAATGCGTGGTGAGAAATTCTTCAACCCGTTTTATGTTCTCTTTGCGTTGTTCTGATTGTGGCAAATGATGTCTTATTCAGATTCTAGTCAGCCTTTAATGCCTTTCTAATACTTGATAGCATTTACCAAGAGAAAATCGACAACCATATTGAGCTACAAATTTAAATTATGATTTGGTTTTCCTTTATTTTCCTAGTCATTTACTACTTATGTCTAATTGGACAGAATTTTCTTTTAATTTATAATGTAAACTCCTGACTGGTCTCCCTGTATCTACTCATGCCCCCATAGTCTGTTTCCCATGCGGCAGCCAGAGAGATCCTGTTAAAATCAGTCAGCTCTGGTCCCTCAGAGTCAAGGTCACAGTCCTCTCCATGGGCACAAGACCCAGCTCAATCTCCTGCACCACCCCCCACCTTCCTGACCTCACCGCTTCTCACTCTCCCCCTCACAGTCTCTGCCCCAGACACACTTGCTATTCCTTTACTATTCCTGCCCCTGCCTCAGGGCCTTTGCACAAACTGTTGCCTCTGCCTGGAACTCTCTTCCCATGATTTCTGTACAGCTGGTCCCCTCGGCTCAGACCTTTACTCAAATATCACCTTTTCAAAGAGTTTCCCCAGACCATTCTACTTGAAACTGCACACACTCCTCTTCTACCCTCTGCCCCTTTCCATCTTCATTTTCCTTTTTAATGTTTTTCATTCCCTGACATTTACTGTAAACGGTTTATTTGAAATCTCTCTCTCTCTCTCTCTCTCTCTCTCTCTCTCTCTCTCTCTCTCACTCTCCCCACCCCTCCCACTAGAGTCCACTCCAGGAGGCAAGGGGTCTTTGTCAATCTTGTTCCCAGCTGTGTTCCCAGTGCCTTCAATGCCCAACTCATGGTTGATGTTCTGTGAATATTTATTTAGTGAATTAAAAAGTTTTGTGTAGTGAGGTCAAGTGCATTTTTTTTTTTGAGGGCAGTGTCACTGGCCCTCATATGTGGGACCCGAACTGGGACCACTGGCTTCCCAAGCCAACACTTAACCACCGTGCCACTTGGTGGGCCCAAGTGTACTTTTTAAGTAATTGTATTCAAGAGACATATTAAGGAAATTGTATTTAAAGAGACATATTAAAGAAATCAGGCCCAGGGGCGAGGGTCCACGCGGCTGGCCTGAGAAGGGGCTCTTCTCCCGCTGGGGGGCAAGGAGCCAGTTCCCGGGGCTCGGACCGTGCGACCCCTTGGTGGCAGGCCACTGCTACTTTTGTCCCCCTCCAGGTCTTTGACTCCAGCTCCTTCCTCGCCGCGTTCCAGCAATGGCACAAGCATGATATCATTGATTATTCCTCCCAAAGACCAGATTTCACGAGTGGCAAAAATGTTAGCAGACAAGTTTGGAACTGCATCCAACATTAAGTCACGAGTAAACCGCCTTTCAGTCCTGGGAGCCGTTACATCTGTACAACAAAGACTCAAACTTTATAACAAAGTACCTCCAAATGGCCTGGTTGTTTACTGTGGTACAATTGTAACAGAAGAAGGAAAGGAAAAGAAAGTCAACATTGACTTTGAACCTTTCAAACCAATTAATACATCGTTGTATTTGTGTGACAACAAATTCCATACAGAGGCTCTTACAGCACTACTTTCGGATGATAGCAAGTTTGGCTTCGTTGTAATAGATGGTAGTGGTGCACTTTTTGGCACACTCCAAGGAAACACAAGAGAAGTCCTGCACAAATTCACTGTGGATCTCCCAAAGAAACATGGTAGAGGAGGTCAGTCAGCCTTGCGTTTTGCCCGTTTAAGAATGGAAAAGCAACATAACTATGTTTGGAAAGTAGCTGAGACTGCTGTGCAACTGTTTATTTCTGGGGACAAAGTGAATGTGGCTGGTCTCGTTTTAGCTGGATCAGCTGACTTTAAAACTGAACTAAGTCAATCTGATATGTTTGATCAGAGGTTGCAATCAAAAGTTTTAAAATTAGTTGATATATCCTATGGGGGTGAAAATGGATTCAACCAAGCTATTGAGTTATCTACTGAAGTCCTCCCCAACGTGAAATTCATTCAAGAGAAGAAAAGGATAGGACGATATTTTGATGAAATCAGCCAGGACACGGGCAAGTACTGTTTTGGAGTTGAAGATACACTAAAGGCTTTAGAAATGGGAGCTGTAGAGATTCTAATAGTCTATGAAAATCTGGATATAATGAGATACGTTCTTCATTGCCAAGACACAGAAGAGGAGAAAATTCTCTATCTAACTCCAGAACAAGAGAAGGATAAATCTCATTTCACGGACAAAGAGACAGGACAAGAACATGAACTAATTGAGAGCATGCCCCTGCTGGAATGGTTTGCTAACAACTATAAAAAATTTGGAGCTACATTGGAAATTGTCACAGATAAGTCACAAGAAGGATCCCAGTTTGTGAAAGGATTTGGTGGGATTGGAGGTATCTTGCGGTACCGAGTAGATTTCCAGGGAATGGAATACCAAGGAGGAGACGGTGAATTTTTTGACCTTGATGACTACTAGGTAGTCGACATGGGTCCGGCAAAATGTGCCTCAGCCTCCAGCATCCAACCCAAGGAGCATACCCGTGGTGGAATCCAAACAGATCCCTGCCTTACAACTGGAACATTTCCAGACTTAATCCATGAGCATTGGATATTGAAAAGAAAACCGAAACAAAACCAGACCCAACCCTACACTTTGGTTTGTCATGGTGTCAGCGCAGCAGCCTACAATTAAGTTCCTAAATGCCACTTTGGACTAATTTAAACAAGAATCCAAGTTTTTACTTTTACTCGATGATGAAATTGGTTGCTCTTGTATTTTATGAAAAAAATGATTTTTTTAACCTTCATACATAGAAGCAAAAATACTTTAACTGCTGTAAACCTTCAAAAGTTAATAGAAATGAGATCATAAAATAAATAAATAAATAAATAAATAAATAAATAAATAAATAAATAGAAATCATAAAACAGGTAGATGGAGTAGATCATTTGAATGATCTGTATAAATGGTGACATTAGAGAAACGTTGCTGGTTGGCATAGGTGGAGGCTGGGGAAGCTGAAAAAGGGCTATGTGGCTGGGGATTATGGGAGAAGAGGTGGGGGTAGGGACAGGTCTCACCCTGGCTCACTCTGAAGTAGGGACCATCCCTCTCTCTGGAGCCTAGCAGGCTTTCCAGCTTCTCTGGGTCTCTCTCCACCCACCTGAGTGTCTTATGGTACTAATGTTGGTTGCTTCCATGTGCCCCCAGGATGGAGACCACAGGAAACCAGAGCTGGGTCCCAGTCGTAACGCTGGTAAGTCACAGATCCCATCTTGCTACCCAGCCCTCCTCGCGGCTCCTTTCTCTTCTCCCCCTAGCCACAAAACCCTTGCTCTTTCCTACTTGGTGCCTCCCAATCGCTTGCCCCACCCAGACCTCTCTGGGGCTCCCCAGACTCAGCTCACAGATTCTGAGGTCATTGGTGTTCACCTCAAACCTGCTTTTTCTCCTCTTCTCACTAGCTGGCACTCCCTGTTCCCAGTCACCTCTATACATTCCCAGCCACCAATAGGTCTTGACCCATTCAGGCTCTGTCCCCTGGATCTCCACACCCAGCTCCTCTCTGGTGTCCCAGCCTCCAGGCCAGCCTCCACCCATCCCTTGGAGGGGACTTCTAAAACTCTAACCCTGTCTACTTTTTTTTTTTGAGGGCAGTTTCACTGGACCTCACATGTGGGACCTGAACCGGTGGTTCCAAGCCAGCACTTAACCACCGCGCCACTCGGCCAGCCCGACTAACCCTGTCTTCTTGCTCAAAGACCCTCCATGGCTCCCCGGTGCCCTTAGGACAAAGTTCAGACTCCTTAACATGGCTCTCAAGGCCTCCCATAAATTGGTCCCCGCTGACTTATCTGGCTTCATCTCTCATATGTAATATTCCCACCCTCAAAACAAAACAAACAGGGCCGGCTGAGTGGCACGGTGGTTAAGCGCTGGCTTCGGAAGCCAGCGGCCCCGGTTCGGATCCCACATGTGAGGGCCAGTGACACGGCCCTCAAAAAAAAAAAAAATTCATAGATGATAGATAGATAGATGATAGATAGATAGATCCAGCCAGACCAAACATATAGTTCCTCAAACATGGCAGGCTCTCTCACCACCAGGCCTCTGCATACACCCTCTCCTACCTTTGCATAGCTTTCACTTCTCCTTACAGCCTCAAATGCCCTCTCCGCCACAATGCCCTTCCTAATCCCCCTCCAAGAGCCCTCTGGGCTCCCCCACTCCAGCCCAGCCCATTCTGTGTCATCCCTGTCTGGGGACCGGTCTGTCTCCCCCATTGGACTGTGAGCCCGAGGAGAGCAGGGCCAGGGCTGCCTCAGTCATCCTTGTGTCCCCAGCATGGGGCTGGACAAAAAGGGGGATTTGCAGAAATGTTAGTTGAATGAATAAAAGAATGTCGACAGCATCCTGTGGGCCACCTGTCAGCTGGTTCCTCCCCTTGTCCTCTGCTTCAGGTGACAACAATATCTATGAAACGATGCCGTCTCCAGTCTTCCTGGTGTGCCCCCTCAATGACACAGGGTCCATGGATACCCCCACGGTGAGCACCCTCCTGCCCCTCTACCCAAAAGCCCACACTGACCTGATACCTCCCCTCCTAGTTGGCTATGATGCTCTGGGGTGCCTTGTCGTGCAGTTTGGGATCTGTACCCCTCTCTCTAGGATCCCCAATTATTCAAAAACCAGAAAGAAAAGAGACTGGAAGGAAACAGCACAGAGTAAAGGCATCTCTGGGCATGGAGCTTGGGGGTGGGTTTTATTTTCTCTCTCATCTGTATGCTCTACACTGAGCACATATTCCCTTTTTACTCAGGGGGTAAGAATTGATTAAAAGGGCCGGCCGAGTGGCGCATTGGTTAAGCGCTGGTTTTGGGATGCCAGCAGCCCCGGTTCGGATCCCACATGAGGGCCAGTGACACTGCCCTCTACAGCTAACAACAGCTCCACCTGGAGCTGGGCTGTGCGAGCCCCGGTGATGGTGTGGGCTGCAGCCCCTGCTGCAGTGGGCTGCCATAGGCTGCAGTGAGTGGCCCGCAGCCAGCGTCAGCGGCTGGCAGCCAAGCGTGAGCTGCCAATAGCCGCGGTGAGCGACCATCCAGAGACCGATCTGCCTCATCCGGGAAGAGCGCAATGACGATACCAACAGTGAAGCAACATCCTCCGCAACTAAACTGAAGAACAAGAAGACGGCAACTTGTCTGTTCCCCTTCCCCGATTCCCCAACGCTGTTCCCCTCCACCGATTCCCCAATAAAATCTTTAAAAAAAAAAAAAAAGAATTGATTAAAAAAAATAAGACTTAAATAAGAAGAGAAACTTAAGAAGCTAAGACTGAAAACTTAGAGACACAGGTGTTGATGAGGAGGCTGAGCGTTAATGGGGTGATGGTCAGGCCACTGAAGGCACCTCCCGTGAAGCAGTGTCCTTGGGTCCATTTCTCAGAGGTGAACACTGAGGTGCACGTAGATTGTACCTTTTACCTAGGGCCTCACCGTCAGGGAGGGTGGATGGGGGCTTGGAATCAGGTCTGTCTTAACACCAAAGGTCAAAGGTGGGAGGGTGTTGGAGTGCCAGGGCCCTGGCTCACCTGTGTTTTTCCCTTGCAGGCCCCACGCCTGGCCCCACCCCCGCAGCCAGAGCCAGAGAACTACCACTACCAGGTGTGGAGCTGGGAGGTGGGAGAGATGGCAGGGAACCCACAGAGCTGGGGAAAGGAGGGGTCACGACCAGTGGGCGGGGGCTGTCCTCACCACCAACTCCTTGCTCTGGTCTGTAGCTCGCTGGGAAGCACGTTACAGCCAAGAGATGCTGGGCAAGTCCTTTGCCCTCCTGGGATTGTGTTCGTTTCGTCCTTTGTAAAAGGGATCCAAGGCCTTGAATTTGCACAGGAGGAAATGAAGCCCAGAGAGGGGAAGGGTCTGGCCCAGGGTCACACAGCGAGTCAGGGCCCATGCCTGGGCCTGAGTCTCAGCCCCACTCTGTCTTCTCCTGTCTGCCTCTGAATCTCTGTCTCCCTGTCAGTGTCCCTGGCTGTCTGTCTACATCTCTCTGTGTATGTCTCTACTCTGTCCTCCCTCTCTTCTCTCTTTCTCTCTCTCTTTCTTTCTGACTCTCTGTGTCCTTTTATCTTCCCTCCTTAACTCTGGATCTCCTTCCATCTCTTTGTTCCTCTGTCTTCTACTCATCCTCTCACCTTTTCTATGTTTCTGTCTCTCCTGTTTCTTCATCTTTGTCACTCTGTGTCTGCCCCCTTTTCTGGCCCTTCCAGTACCTCCATGTCTCTTTCCATCTCTGTGTTCCATTCTGTGTGTGTATATTTCTCTTCGTGTCTCTCACTTGCTACCTGGTTCCCCTGTCTCACCCTCTCCCTGATTCTCACCTACCCCCAATAACAGTCCCTCACTCTCTTTCCTCTCCCCACCAGGACCTGCTGAACCCCGACCCCTCCCCTTACTGCCAGCTGGGGCAAACTTCTTGAAGGGGTCCCCGGCCAAGCCAGTGGGGAGAAAGCCACAGCCCTCCCCTGGGGACCTCACACCCACAGAAAAGCCACACCAGAGACCAAGCAGGAGCAGGCCATTGGAGATGTGGAGCTGATGAGGTGAATTCTGCTGAAGACACAGCATGGCATTGGGCAGGTGTCCTACGTTGGGGACAGGAGACCATGACAAGCTCAGCTCCTCACTCGGCCTCTGAGTGGACCACCCACCTTTAATCTGGTCCTTTCAGCAACCTGACCTGAGCCACGTGCCTGAGAAAAACAGGCTTTTGCCTCCCCCCTCCTCCTCCCTTGAGACATGTGAGGGCGAGGAAGGTATTCTCAAGCCGGCCTCCAGCCAGACCTCACAGGTGCCCACTTGGCCGAGCCCCCGACTGACTACTGGCCATAATACTCCATCCCTGCTCCCTGATTGCCCTCAGAGCCTGTTCCCCTGGGGACAAGGCAGCCCCTCACCACACATGCCCCAGAGGACAAGGCATGTGGCAGGAAGGGTTGTTTTTCCAGACCTCTGGCCTCAAAGGACAGTCCTAATCAGTAACCATGGCTGCCGGACCCCTTCCTTGCTCAGGCAGATCCAGCACTTCTCAAAATTCAGGGTCTCAGCCAACTAAACAGAAATAGTTTCACAGATATAGAGAAAAAATACTGACGGTTCTTAGATGAGAGGGGGGTGGGAATGAGGGAGAAGGTGAGGGGATGAGAAAGCACAAATTGGTAGCCAGAACATTACCACAGGGATATGAAAGACAGTTTGAGGAATATAATCAATAATGTTGCAAAGATTTTATAGGGTGTCAGATGGGCACTTGTCTTATTAGGGAGACCACTTCATGGATGGTGTAGATGCCTGACCACTGCGCTGTACACCTGAAGCTGAAGCTGAATAATAATGAATGTCAACTGTAATTTAATGTATATACTCTCATCCTGCGACTATATATATATATATATATATATATATAGTCGCAGGAATAGTCGCAGGATGTAGAGTATAGTATAGGGAATAGAATCAGTGGAATTACAACAGCTATATACAATGTCAGAGGGGTAGCAGATTGGGGGAGGTGGGTTATCACTTTGTGCGGGGTTTAAATGTCTATTACATTGTTTTCTACACCAGAAACTAATAAAAAAAAAATTAGTCTCTTAGAATCTGTGGCCAACTGCTACCCGTTGCCCCCTACGCTGACTCTCATGAAGTCCCTCAGAGCAGGACTTCCTTCTCTACCCCCACCAAATGTGGGTCCAGCCTGGCCCTAAATTTATTCATTCAGTCAGCAATAAATAGAGTGTGTGCCATACACAGTTCTAGATCTTGTAGCTTTCGCAGGGAACAAAGCAGACAAAAACTCCTGCTCTCCTAGAGGGACAGTCTGTCAGGGGAGAGAGTCAAGAAACAAAATAGCATATTTCATCGTGGGGTGTCAGATGGTGATAAGTGCACTGGGGGAAATAAAAAGAGGAAGGGGGTTGGGAAGCCTTTCACCGAGAAGGTGACAATGAGAAAGACCTGAAGGAGGAAAGGGAGGGAGCCATGTGGGGATCTGGAGGGAGAACACTCAAGGCAGAGGGAATGGCAAGTGCAAAGGTCCTGAGGTAGGCACATGCCAGCGTGTTCAAGGAGCAGCAAGTAGGCTAGGATGGTGGGAGCAGAAGTAGGACAAGGGAAAGGGTAGGAGATGAAGTCAGGGAGATGGGGAGTGGTGAGTGAGCAGGGCCATGTAAGACACTGCAAAGACTACTTTTGCTCTGGGAGCTGAAAAAGAAAAAAAGACTGGATAGTAGGCTGAATAATGGCTCCTCAAAGATATCTATGAGGTCAGACAATTAAGATCACAAACTCATCCTAGAAAAAGTGCTACATACCTCATTGCTGAATATCACTTCAGTCACCTTCGAAGTACTCCCCTTGGGAAGCTATGTACTGACACCAGCGCCTAGTCCACTCTTCAAAGCAACTTTGGAACTCTTTTTTTGGAATGGTCATCAGAGCTGTTGTTGTATTACCGTTGATGCCCTGAATGTCATCAAAATGTCTTCCTTTCAATATTTTCTTTATCTTCACATAAATAAAGAAGTCATCGGGGGCCAGATCAGGTGAGTAGGGAGGGTGTTCCAATACAGCTATCTATTTACTGGCTAAAAACTCCCTCACAGACAGTGCTGTGTGAGCTGGTGCATTGTTGTGATGCAAGAGTCATGAATTGTTGGTGAAAAGTTCAGGTCATCTAACTTTTTTACGCAGCCCTTTTCAGCACTTCCAAATAGTGAACTTGGTTAACTGTTTGGTAGTTGGTACAAATTCATAATGAATAATCCCTCTGATATCAAAAAAAAAAGTTAGCAACAAGTTCACAAACTTAATTGTCAGACCTCGTATGTCCTAATCTGCTACGAATGTTACCTTATTTGGCAAAAGGGACTTTGCTTCGTGTTAAATTAATGATCCTGAGATAGGGACATTATCCTGGATTACCCTGGTGGGCCCTAAATGTATCACAGAGATCTTTATAAGAGGGTTACAGGAGGAGTGACAGTCAGAGAAGGAGCTGTGACAACGAAGGAAGCAGAAATTAGTGACACACTTTGAAGATGGAGGGAGAGGCCAAAAGCCAAGGCAGCACAGAGTCAGAGTGACTTGATGTAAGAAAGATTCCACTGGCCCTTGCTGGCTTTGGAGATGGAAAAGTGCCATGAGCAGAAGCCTCTGAAAGTTGGAAAAGGCAAGAAAACAGATTCTCCCCTAGAACCTCCAGAAAGAAACACAGCCCTGCTGATGCCTTGATTTTGGCCAAGTGAGACCCATTTCGGACTTCTCTCCAGAACTGTAAGAGAATAAATTCCTATTCTTTTAAGCAATTAAACTTGTGGTAGTTTATAATAGCAACATCAGGGAACTAATATAGAGGATGAAGAAGAATTCACACAAAGGGAAGTTGCACTTCCTGTGGCCCAGCCTGCTAAAACTCCCTTGAGGGACTCCCATCTCCAGACTTCTTAGGACACCCAGAGGCCTGGGCCTCTGACTTTCTGTTTTTTGAGAAGGTCAACCAGGTCAGCCACATGGGCAGGCTGAGCCCAACTCTGGCTGCTAGAGTTCAGGTCATGGGAGGACCCTGTTCAACTCAACTTCAGATGAGGAGAACCCACATACCTGCTTCCTCTCCTCTATACCAGCAACTGCTTGTCAAACCCCAATATCTGTCCTTTCCTTTCCTCAGTAACAGGGTTTTTAACTAAGCATATGGCTGCTGAGCATAAAAACTACATTTTCCAGCTTCCCTTGCAGCTAGGTATGGCCATGTGACTAATTCCAGGCTAATGGAATGTGAGCAGAGGTGATATACACAATCCTCAGGTCATGCCCACAAAGGTAGGGGATCGCCCTTTCTCTTTGTTTGCGTAGACTGGAGAAGAGATGTGGTGGTGATTGCCACCAGGAATCATGTGGCCAAGGACAGTGACCACATGATTCTGTCTCACTGAACAGCGTCCAGTGAGAGGAGGGCCTGAATAGGGACAACAACAATGTGGACAGAACTACCATGCCAGGTTAGATAGTTACTTGAGAGAGAAAGACTCCTCTCTTATTGAAATTCCCATTACTTAGGGATTCTATTACACCTAGCTCCTTCTAAATCCCAATTAATACACGCCTCCCTCCAAGATGGCAGCATTTTCAAGAGTAAGCTCTCTGGCGTTTTCAAGAGTAAGCTCTCTGAGACTCACTGGCTGCCTTCCAGCTCATTTGAAACTGGCTGTTATAGACTGAATCATGTCCTTCAAAATGTGTATGTTCTTTGGGCCAATGGAGTGGCGCAGTGGTAAAGCGCTGGCTTGGGAAGCCAGTGGCCCCGATTCAGGTCCCACATATGAGGGCCAGTGACACTGCCCTCAAAAAAAAGAAAAAAATGTGTATGTTCCAGCCCTGACCACCAATGAGACTGTATTTGGAGATAAAACCTCTAAAGAAGTCATTAGGGTTAAATGAGGTCATAGGGTGTGATCCTAATCAAACAGGACTGATGGCCTTATAAAAAGAGGAAGAGACTCTAGGGTTCCACAAGCATGGAGAAAAGGTCATGGGAGCACACAACAAGGAGGTGGCTGTCTGCAAGCCAAGGAGACAGACCTTGGGAGAAACAAACCCGGCTGATACCTTGACCTTGGACTTCCAGCCTTCAGAACTGTGAAAAAATAAATATCTGTTGTTTAATTACCAAATCTGTGTCATTTGCTATAGTAGCCCTAGAAGACTAGTACAAGTTCTTAGGAAATAGGGTACCAAAGGGGTCTTTTTCCTTTACCACTGCAAAACCAGAATTAATTATAATGATAGTAATAGCTCCAGTGAATACGCCAGGTTTTTGTGCCTTTTCAGTTTAATTTCTTGAGTTCTCAGAATAGCCTTGGGAGGCTGGGACTATTTTTTTTTTTTAAGATTTTATTGGGGAATTGGGGGAGGGGAACAGCATTGGGGAACTGGGGAAGGGGAACAGACAAGTTGCTGTCCTTTTGTTCTTCAATCTAGTTGTAGAGGACATTGCTTCACTGACCTATGTTGGTATTATCATTGCGCTCTTCTCAGGTGAGGCAGATTGGTCCCTGGCCTCTGGATGGCCGCTCACTGCAGCTCTTGGCAACTCACGCTGGCTGCCGGCCACTCACTGTAGCCTATGGCAGCCCACTGCAGCACAGGCTGCAGCCCACACCATCGCCCGGCGACTCACAGCAGCCCAGCTCCAGGTGGAGCTGTTCTTCACCATCTGTAGAGGGCAGTGTCACTGGCCCTCATATGTGGGATTTGAGCCAGGGCCCCACTGATTAGAGCTGGCATCCCAAGCCAGCTCCTAATCAAGGCGCCACTCGGCCGTCCCTGGCTGGGACTATTAGATCCCAATTTTGCAGAAGGAGAAATCGAGGCTCAGAGAGGTGAAATGACTATCCCAAGGTCACATACCGATATAAGGAAAGACCAGTGTTACAGCCAGGGTGAGCTGGGTTACGCTGCAGTAACGACCCCACAATCTCCATGCCAATACTTTGTTCATTCATCAATTCAACACTTATTGATCACCTGATGTGTGCAGCTGTTCTAGGCTCTAAGGTCACAGACGTGAACAAAACACACAGAGATCCTTGTCCTTGGAGAGCTGACAACAAAGCATCAACTGTGATGTCCAGGAGGAATGATGTTGTGAGAGAAAATGAATCAGGTGTAAAGAAAGCTGAAGTAATGGAGTCAGGGAACCCCCCAGGCGTCTGGTTTGTGAAAGGGAAGGGCCGGGGACAGTGATGGGGTTCACAATGCAAGACGGCCAGGTTTGCAAGAAATGAAGACACACGTCCACACAAAACTTGTACCTGAATGTGCCAGCAACATTATTCATAATAGCCAAAAAGTTAAAAAGAACCCAAATGTCCATCAGCAGATGAGTGGATAAACCAAATAGGGTAGGTCCAGACCATGAAATATTATTAGGCCATAAAAAGGAATGAAATATTGATCCATGCTACAACATGGATAAAGCCTGAGAACATTATGTTAGGTGAAAGAAGCCAGAAACAAAAGACCACGTATGGTAGGATTCCACTGATATGAATTGTCTAGAATTGTCAAGTTCATAGAGACAGAAAGTAGATTAGTGGTTGCCAGGAGCTGCTAATAGATACAGGCTTTCTTTTGGGGCTGATGGAAATGTTCCAACATTGATTGTGATGGTCGTTGCACAACCTTATGAATACACTAAAAACACTGAACTGTATACTTAAAATAGGTGAATTGTATGGTATGTTAATTATATCTCAATAAAACTTTTTTTAAACGAGAAAGAAGAGGGCAGGGTTTGGGAGGCCAGTTTTGAATACAGTACTACGTGTTGGCAGGAGAAGGCAGCTGGAGGCCCGGGTCAAGGGTGGGATTAGGGACAGTGAACATGGGTGCACCCTGCCGCACGGTCACCTTGGAAGTGTCATCTTGTGTCACTGGTTGGAGTTTGGGCTTATTGGGGCTGTCCTTGTTGCCACTTACAGGCAGGATGGGAGTCGCTGTGGAGCCAGGAGGGGGCAGCAGAGGACCATGCAGACCTAAGGCCGGGGGCCCTAACTGTGTGATGCCCCCTCTCCAAGCCCCCACGCCCAGCTTCTGCGCCTTTCTTTACCCTTCTGGGCACACAGAGAGGCCACCTAGCTACCCAGGCCCAAAACATGGGTGTTCCCCTCCCTCAGTTTCACTGGGGCAAGCAATGGAACCTGTCACCTAGGTCTCCTGAGCTTGGTGTTCCCTGGTTTCTACAGCCCAGTCCTGGGCCAGGCTGTTTCTCCCAATCTCCACCCAGCCTCCTATCTAGTCTCCTGCTCCCTCCCACCCTTCCACCACAAGACAGTCCAAGGGATCTTCCTCAAGCCCAAATTCGACCCTGTCCCTCCCTGCTCAGAACCATCCATGGCTCCCCAGTACTCATCAAGTCCAGGCTTCTCACCGCAACCTTCAACTAACTCCCTGTGAGGTTTGGGCCGCTCAGCCTCACATCTCAGCACCTCTTGCCTTCACCCCCACCCTATGGTCTATGGGCCATAGACCTCAGAACTTCTTCCAGCCATTGCACATTCTGTTCCCTCTGCCTGGAGCATGCTCACAGGCACCCCCACTCACCCTCTAGGTCTCAGCTCAGACACCTCTTCCTCCAGGAAGCCCTCCCAAGCTGGGTCAGGTCCCCCTTCTGAATTCATCCGCCTCAGCCCTGCCCACTCTGGCTTGTTACTACCTGGAGATGGGTTTGTCTCCCTGCTGGATGGTGAGCCCCTGGAAGGCAGAGCTGGGGCTGTCTCAGTGACCAATGGGTCCCAACATCACCCAACATGGGGCAGGCACAGGGCAGGGGTTCAAGGAATGTACGTGAACTAAGTGAATGTGTGTGGATTCCCATTATTTAGATCCTTCCCTTCCACTCATAGCAGTCTCCATTGATTCACTGACAAACGTTTATTGACCAACTACTGTACACCATGCTCTGTTGAATGAACTCAGTTGGGCACCAGAGACATGACATATAAACCAGACATAAACTAGACAGGAAGCTTGCTGTCTAGTGGGGGAGGCAATGTGGAACCCAATGCAATAATCATTAATACTAAACATTTATTGAGCACTTACTACGAGAATATAAACCATGTCCCATGCTAAGTGCTTTACATTTATTAACTTATTTTATCCTTGCAATAGCTTTTGGAGGGAAGAACTATGATTATCCCTGTTTCACAGATGAGGAAACTGAGTCAGGTCACACAGGATGTAAACGGACAAACCGGGGATGGAACTAGTCTTTTCAACACCCAAGCTTTACCCTCTGCTCATTGAGGTCTCAAAGAAAGGACCAAGATGTAGCTCACACCCACGAAAATGTTGGGGTCTGTGTGTCCAAGCAGAGAGGGCTGCCTTCTACAAGAGGGCACGGAGGAGAGCGCCCTCTTACCCCTGAGGAGGTGTCGTCGATGGTGGTATTTCAGCAACATGCTGAATTGCTTGGGTCAAATAGGAACAGACTAATTAATGTCCTTGGCTGGCACTAAGAGGCTCCAGCCTCCCTCGCTGTGCCCACCCAAGCTCTGCCTGCCAGAGGACACTGCCTGCTGCCACCACCCCCTCCCTCTGCGTCTGAGGGCACCACTAGATTCTCAGGGCTGTGGCTCCATGTTTTGTAAATGAGGAAGTGGCTGCATGGGGAAGGAAGTGGGCTGGGCCGTGACCAAGAATGATTATGATTCATGGGGAAAACCCTTCCCTCCCTAATCTAAACCCTCTGTGAACAAAAGGGCATTGCCCTCCCAAAAAGTCGCAGGTCAGCTGGTATAGGTAGACTGGGAGCAGAAGGGTAGTCATTGATGGGGGTGCAGGCTTTTTCCTGTACCTGGGGGAGGGGTGAGTCTAGATTGAGGTATTTGTTGTACACACTGGGGTTCCATGGAAGATTTCATTTGAGGAAAGCAGTCTACCTCTGAAGCAAGAATTTCAAAATATTGAACCATTTTTTGGGATCCTGGCGTGAGGAAAATTTCCAGGGTGATAAAAATATTCTAAAGCTAGATTTGGGTGATGGCTGTCCAAGGTGAATTTTCTGGGCTGGAAATTATGCCCCAATGAAGCTGATAAAAGGATTATGACATTTATGAAACAATTGAAAACTTGAACACTAGGTAATTTGAAGACACTAAGGAATTGTTCATTTTCTTTTCCCTTTTTAGGTGAAATAATGACATTGTAAGTGTTTTGTTTTAATAAGGCCTTATCTTTTAGAGATCTAAGCTGAAACATCTATGAATAAAATAATATAATGGCTGGAATTTGCTTTCAAGTAATATGGGGCAGGGGCATGGGTGGAGGAAGACAGACAAGATACTTCCTCTATAACCATCATGTCCGGTCTGTCTGTCCCACTGTCCCCTTCCCTGACTTAGCTCCAGCCACATCAGCCTTCTTGCTCACTCTCATCAAAGACCTTCCTGCCTCAGGGCCTTTGCACTTGCTGTGCCTTCTGCCAAAACCACTCTTCCCTGAGATAGTCACAGGCTCCCTAGGTCGTTTCCTTCAGGTTTCACTCAACTCAAACATCATCTCCTCAGAAAGGCCTTCCCCGACTTCCTTAGTGAAAAGAACAACCCAGTCACTCCCTATCCTCTTGCCCTATTTTATTTTTTATAGCACTTATCTCTCCCTGACATGATATGCTATATCAGTTGTTTGATTATTGCCCATCTCCCTCCAATAGGATTTGGTCCCCTAAGGGAAGAGATGTTGCCTGTCCCTCCACAGCCTGGCAGACAGTCAGTGCTCAATAAATATTTGTTAAATGATTGAATGATTTGGAAAACCCCAGGTGAGGGAGGCCAGAGAGGAAACAGGAGGGGGGAAGGGATGATATCCAAGCAAAAGGGAGAGCCTGGGCACAAGTCTCAGACTTGCTCATGCAATCCACTGTCCCCTCTTGCACGGCAGCCTGGGTAAACTTCTTTCTAGGGTGAGGAATTAAGGGGACATGGGGTCCTTTCTCTCCAAAAACAGCCTCCCCAGGACCAAGCCCAGACTTTGCCAGCCGGCACAGGAAGCCACACCCTGAGGTCAGATCCATGAGTAAATATTGCAGCACCCTCAGCCTCGCCCAGGCGAGATAAGGGGAGGAGAGGGGTTCAGAAACCTGCTAGCCAACCTCTTAGCTTCAAGGTCTCTGGCCAGGGAGGATAGGACAAATATGGATTAAGTCAGTGGTGGGTGGGGCCTCAGCCAAGAGAACGAATGAGGAGGCTCCAGGCAGCCTCCAGCTCCCTAAGGAACTAATGATGTGGCTGCTGAGATAAAAGGGCTGGGAGTGGGGGAAGGGAAATGACAAAACAGAGTCAGAGAACCTTGACCCCAGCTGGCTGTGTGGAGAAGATAAGACTTGCCCTCTCCAACCTTCTAAGGCTATGGCCCTGAGCCTCAGTTTCCTTGTCTACAAGGTGGGCTCCAGGCTCGCTGGCCTCACTCACCAAAATGCTCCTGCCCCAGGGCCTTTGCACATGCTGTTCCCTTTGCCTGAAATGCTCTTCCCCCAAAATCAGCATGGCTCCCTTCTTGAGTCTGAGGAGAGTAAAGATAGGGAATATATAAAATGGAGTTATTTTAACCAAGCTGCTAAAATTATTAGCACTATGAAAGTTAAGTCATGAGAAGACTCCATTCTTGTTCTAAGTAGCATGGGACCTTAAACTGTTTTGAACTTTGCAGTCCTGCATCAGTGCCTGGATATGCATCTGGGCCTCCAGGTAGCCCTGTAATTATCCCCTGAAGGACTCACATATGGAGGCCACCTGCCACCCATTATCCAGACTACCGGAACGTGACCAGACCTTCTGGCACCCACCTCCGGACTACCTGACATCTGACTACTAACTGTCCTGGACCAACCCTAGGGCTAAGAATGCAGGACTGATCACTCTCAAGAATGCACTTGCTGGTATAAGAACTTTTAACTTTTCTTCCTTTCTTCTTCGGAACACTTCTGGGTTTTTACCTAGCTATGTTTCCAGCTTGGAAACTCCAAGACCCCTCTATCATTTGTTTCTAGCACAGCCTCCAGCTTCTTTTTGAATTTGTTCAAACCTCCACTGTCACCTCCTGCAATGTCTTCTCGCTGCCCTACATGAACCAGTGCCCCAACCACCTCCATCCACTCCCCCTGCTTGATTTTGCTTCATAGTATTATCTCCAACTGATAGAATATTATGTATGTTTGTCTATTGACTGTGTCTCCAAACCAAAGATCAGCTCTACGGGGCAGGGATTGCTGTCCGTCCTATTCAAGGCTGTTACCGGCACCTAGCAGAGCGGCCAGCACAGAGTAGGTGCTCAATGAACGTTTGTTGAATGGTGAATGAACAATGGTGTCCACGTGCACAGTGCCCTCTCTGGGGCAGGCCCAGCACACAGCCCTCCATGCCTCTGATCTCCTCCACCCTCAGAGGACTCCTAGGAAGGTCAGTGTCATGACCACCCACCACCCACTACTCAGAGAGGCAGCCCAGGGTTGCCTGCTCAACTTTTCTGCCCAGCTCTGGACCTGGCACATAGTAGGTGTCCATGAAACTGCAGCTGTCTGTTAGACCAAGGATCTGGGTTGTGTCCAGAAGAGCCAGAGGAGGGACCAGGGAGGTGGGGCAGAGGAGCGGACAGCACAGAAGGGTCGGTGCGACGCTGTGGGTGGTAGGGAGCCATGGCGGAGTCTGGACATGGGCCAGGTTCGGCCCTAAGCCTCTCAGAGCCACAGCCCTCAGCCAAATCACCAGAAACTTGGGCCTCCCTAGAGACGACTCTTTCTCTGTGTCATCCACACCTAGTATCCGGTTCCACAAACACTCTCTGAGCCCCTGCTCTGTTCCCAAGCATGGGCTGGACAGTACTGGGGAAACTGTGGTGACCACAACAGCCCTGGCCCCGCCCTCCCAGGACTCACAGCCCAGTCAGGGAGACAAACCAATCCCTCTGACAGTGAGAACCCAGGAGGGTCAGGGCTGGGAATGGGGATCCCAGGGCACACCTAACCCAGCCTGAGAGTCCAGGAGGGCGTCCTGGAGGAGAAGGAGCTGTTGGGCAGAGGATGAAACAGAGCGAAGGAAAGCAGGGGGATATGCTGGGTGAGACAGGATAACTGGAGCAGAGAGTTCCGGAAGGAAGGGGTGACCCATGAGGCTGGGACACATGGGCCATGGCGAAGACCTGGGCTTTCTCCTGAAGGCACTGGGGAGCCATAGTAGGTTCTGAGCACCATGGGGGAGGGCAGAGACCAGGGAGGAATTGGGAAGTGAAGTCAGACAAGGAACAGGAGGTGCCTGGACCAGGGCAGGGAGCACAGGGAGCGAGAGAAAGGCACACATGGAAGAGCTATTTAGGAGGCAGGCACCATGGGGTACAGTGTGCTGGGAGTGGGAGGAGGCGTCGGGGATGAGGCCTCATCTCTCTGTCCCAATGACAGAGGATGGTGGCGCCATCCCCGATAAGAAGACAGGGAGAAGGAGCAGATCTGGGGAAGATGCCAAGGTCAGTTTGGGACGAGGTGAGTGAGAGGTGCCCAGGGACATCCAGGGGAGGCATCCTGAATGACACTGGGACAAAGTCCCAGGGCTCAGGGGAGGGGGCTAGGCCGGGACAGAGAAGGGTGAAGTGAGGTCACAGGAGGGATGGGGGGAGCAGGAGACACCAGGTCACCCACACCTCTCACTCCCTCCCCCATCAGAGCCCTGCCCAGCAAGGGCAGCTCAGGACACAGTGCTGGGGAACAAACCAGGACAGGTGAGCCGCAGGTATGGCCCCCTGCCCAGAAGCTGGGGCCTTGGAGGGACCAGGAGCCAGAAGCCATCAAGACATAGATAATAACATGTCTGTCAGGCACGCTCTTTCCCCAGGTCCCCCCATGGCCTCTGCCCAGTATCACCTTCCCATAGACACCCTCCCTGATCCCCTCCCCTGCCCTCAATTTAAAAATTGCAAACCCCCTTCCTGGCTTTATTTCTCCAAACGACACTTATCTCCATCTGGCATGGAATAGATTTTACATTTGATTTGTTTATCCCCCCCAAATGTCAACCCACAAGGGCAGGGACTTTATCTACCAGTGCATAGGACAGTACCTGGCAGTAAGGAGATGTTCACTCCAAATTTGCTGAGTAAATGAATGAGTGATTTATGGAGCGTTTGCTCTGTGCTGGGCATTGCTCTAAGTACTTCACACATGTTTGCTCGCTTAATCCTTACAACAGCCTTATGAGGCAGACACTATCATCATTCCCATTTTACAGATGAGGAAACTGAGGCCCAGCGGGCTCCATAATTTACCTAGGGTCATGTAGGTACGGGGCAGTGGATCCAGGCCCGCACTTTTAATAACAGCCACACCAACCAGACCTTGTGTTTGGGGCCCAACCCAACCAGGCACTGGCTGAATTCCTAACGTGTAGCATCTTGCTAACTGCTCTCAACAAACTATCCCATTTCTCAGTCCTATGCAGGAGTAGGCCAACAAGAAGCAGAGACCCCAGGGCTGGCTGAGTGGCATGGTGGTTAAGCGCTGGCTTGGGAAGCCAGCGACCCCGGTTCGGTCCCACACATGAGGGCCAGTGACACTGCCCTCAAAAAAAAAAAAAAAAAAAGAAGCAGAGACCCCAAAATAGTGTGCAGCCACACAGCCTCCTGCCCTTTTGTGGGGCTTTGGAAACAGAGCAGGGTTCAAGTCCCCGCTCCCTGCAGGAAATTGGGCAAGTCAGATCCTTTGCCCAGTGCCTCAGTTTCCCCACCTGTAAATGAATGGGGGTTCTAACAGTGCCCACCTCACAAGACATCCACTGAGATGACAGCTGAAGGTCGCACACAGCAGTGGGACTGGGAAAACAGCAGCCACTGTTGATTGGTTCTATTCATCAGTGACCCCCAAGCTCACCAGGGAGGCCAAGGCTTGGGTCATGGGTAAGAACTGCCCTAAAATCTTCCCCCGCCCCGCCCCCCCAGTGACCTGGTTCTTCTCCTGGTACCAAACCAGGGCCCTCGGCACAAAGAAGGTTAGGCAGTGCCCCAGGAGGCCTGGCCAGGTCGTGGCCCCTGGCCCGTTCCTGCCACGCCTGCTCTGGTACCCAAACGGGGCCCCAGATCCTCGGTGACTCGATCCCTCCAAATTCAGGTGATCTCCCCCGGCTCCAAATCGCCGAACCCTCCCAGGTCCCGCACCAGACGGAGCCAAGCCCCAACCAGGAAGGGCCTCGGAGCATTGGGACGCCAACGCCGCTGTCTCCAAGACCCAGGTTTGGGGCAAAAGATGGCGTTGACCGGGTACAGCTGGCTCCTCCTGAGCGGTGAGCGAGAATGGCTCCCCCAGAGCTTCAGCCCCCCATGGCCTCAGGGAAGGGAGGGGATCCCCAGCTGGGAGAGGGAGGGTGTGAGCAGAAGCCTAGCATACTGGGTAGGATGGGCAACTCTGCTTCACGCAGGCACAGTTTGCTCCTCCAAGAGGCCCCCGCATGGGCAGGCTGGGCACAGCCACCCAGAGAGGCTGGCAGGGTGGACTTTGGAGATTTCTAAGACCAGAGCGTGAACTTGGGCAAGTCAGCCACTGTTACTACTTCATTCACGTGGCAAACCCTTACTGAGCTGTGGAAGCTTAACTAGGGTGAATCCTAACCAGCAGCTCTGCCCCTCCCTGAGGAGGTGGCTTTGAGCAGTTGCCTTCCCCTTCTTAGCCTCAGTTTCCTCATCTATGAAATGGGCCTACCTCACAGGGTTGTTGGAAAGTCATCATACGCAGTATTACTAGTACATACTGTATGCCTGGAGCTGTTCTAAATGCTTCCCATGGGTTAACAGCCACCCTATGAAGAAGGCTCACTCATGACCCCCTACTTCATAGACGAGAATCCTGAGGCTCAGAGAAGTGAAGTCACTGGCCAGAGCCACACAGCCAGAAAGTGGCAGTACTGAGCGCTAGACCCAGAGCCCTCACTCCTAGCCATGCTCTATCAGCCTGGAAAGTACCAGAAACTAGGCTAGGCATGTGAGTACTTCTTACGTGAGAACTGCCATTGGCCACCCATTTCAGGGAACCACACACAATTCAAACCCAAGCAGCCCTGACCGGCTAGTCAGGTTTGGGGCTTATCTGTTGGGGTGAAAAAAAGGGGTGGGGTATATGAATTATGGGGAGGCAAAGGAAGAGCACTGGACTGGGAGTCAGGGCCAAGAGGTTGGATGAGCCAGCCTGATCTTGTAAGACTCAGTTTGGTGACTCTCACAATGGGGAAAACCCTCTGGGACCCATGAAATCCCAAGGTCCCATCGACTGAGTGTGAGCTATGCGCTTGCTATGTGTAAGGTCCTATGCTAGAGCCTGGGCACAGTTCATCAAATTCAATCCTCAGAACACATATACCCCCTCCCCAAGACTCTGCACCTGGCTAACATTTATTGCGCATTTACTGTATACTAGGAACACATATGCCAGGAGCCCAGGTCTCTGAGTGCTCCATCAAATGGGGGGACCAGCCAAGTCTGCTTCATATGTCCTCTCTGGCTACTTTTCCCCAGCCACGTTCCTGAGCACATGGGCCGAGATCTCTATCACCCCCGAGCCTGACCAGCCAGCTGAAGGGGACAACATCACACTGGCTGTCCATGGGCTTACGGGGGAGCTGCTTGCCTACAACTGGTATGCGGGGCCCACACTCAGCCTGTCTTACCTGGTGGCCAGCTACATCGTGAGCACAGGCGACGAGACCCCTGGCCCAGCCCACACGGGGCGGGAGGTTGTGCGCCCCGATGGCAGCCTGGACATCCGGGGTGCCCTGCTTGGGCACTCGGGCACCTACATCCTTCAGACTCTCAACAGACAGTTGCAGACGGAGGTGGGCTACGGACACTTGCAGGTTTATGGTGAGACACCTCCAGACCCCCCTGTTTCCCCAGCCACGACTTCCTACCTCCTTCCCAATCCCTCTTAAAAAAAACAAAAAAGAAGAAAGAAACTCTAAAAAAACCTTAAAACCATTTTTTTAAAAAAGACCTAAAATAACATTAGAATGCTCACCTCCTTCAGGATGGCTTCCAGGATTGGACCTGACTCCTATCCCATTCTTTGCCCCTGTGGTTGGGGGTACAGGAGCACCATAAGGATGCCCCTGGCCTGGGGAAGGGGAGACCCCGGGAGCAGGCGGTGCCTGGCCCCCTCCCCCTCTGTCTCTTGCCCTACAGAGATCCTGGCCCCACCTGTGGTCCTGGCCAACACCACAGAGTTGGTGGAACGCCGAGACACCCTGCGCCTGATCTGCAGCAGCCCCAGCCCCGCTGAGGTCCGCTGGTTCTTCAATGGCGAGGCCCTGCCCATCGACATCCGCCTCGGCCTGTCCCCGGACGGCCGGGTGCTGACCCGGCATGGCATCCGCAGGGAAGAGGCAGGAGCCTACCAGTGTGAGGTCAGGAACCCGGTCAGTGTCAGCCGCAGCGAGCCCATCAACCTGACCGTGTACTGTGAGTCCTCCTGGCCCCAGAGATACCCAATGCCCAAATTTCATAGATGGGGAAACTGAGGCCAACTGAAGGTGCCCAAGGGCACACAGTGTGTCACTAGGCAAGCTGGGGTTAGGAACCAAGGAACCCTCTAAAGATGCACTTGACCCATATAAGAATTAATGACACTTTTGAAATTGAATCACTCTCCAGTTTGAAGCAGTACCTGCAGGACACAGGAGTGGTTGGTTTTGAAAGGGAGGCAGGAAGTGAGTGGTGAAACTGGAGGGGAGATAAAATAAAAACACTACCAAAGCATGGAGTCGTTGCCAGGGGCAAATGATACGCGGTGCGGAATCCGGGGAAAATAAATCACTGAGGTACTTGAAGGCCGGTGATGTAGAAAAACTTAGAGCCTAGAATCCTGCAACCAGGGAATCCTGGATTAAAGAAGCACTGAATTCTAGACTCTGAGGATCCTAGAAACTTTAGAAACAGAGATTCTTAGACTCTTAGAATCTGATTCTAAAATCTTAGAGCAACCCAATCCTAGAATCTTAGAAACATAGATCTAGAATCTTAGAATCCTAGAACCTGAAATGTCACCCATGGAGCCTCAGAATTCTAGACTCTTAGAATGGCTTCTCAGAAACCAATCCTTTAGATTTCTTTCACTTATTTTTTAATAGACCCATACCTTGAAATTTTGTCTGGCTCAACACCCTCTTTTTGCAGAAGAGAAACTGAGATCCCCTGAAGGGAAAGTGACTCTCAAGATCCTAGAGCAAGTTAGAGATCCATGTGGGTTTCGGAAAGGCCACAGCTCTAATTACAAGGCCCTGATACTCCTAGGGGCCCAGCCTGGTGGAGAGAAAGCCAGGGGTGCCCACCTCTCCTCCCCTCTCCCTCTACTGCCCCGTTTCTCTCCCTCCTGCCCCCACAGTTGGCCCGGAACGTGTGGCCATCATCCACGATTCCACCACCCGCACTGGTTGCACCATCAAAGTTGACTTCAACACGTCCCTCACCCTGTGGTGCGTGTCACGGTCCTGCCCAGAGCCTGAGTATGTGTGGGCCTTCAATGGGCGGGCCATAAAGGATGGTCAAGATTACCTCAACATCAGTAGCATGACAGCTGCCCAGGAGGGCACCTACACATGTATTGCTAAGAACCCCAAGACCCTGCTGTCTGGATCGGCCTCAGTGGTGGTCAAGCTCACAGGTGAGTCACCCCCGGGCTGACCACCACCCCCTTCCCCATGGAGACCCAGTTGGACTGTGAAGGTTTAGCTGTTCCACCAACAGTTAGACCGCCATTTGCCCAGCAAATGATTTGAAAGGGAGAGATTCTCAACCCATTTGTTGGGTTGTCATTTGTTGACCAAGTGACAGTGTGGCATATCAGGCGGACTTCTCTTCATCCAGGTGACAAAAGGAGACACTCCATACCTTGTCACCTGGAAAACAAACAACAAATACAACTCTCTTCCTTGAGGGGTGGCAGTGAGAAAAGTGGGCCACATGTCCCTTATTGTGCAGTGGCAGAGTGGGAAAACATTCAGATATCCCTTTATGTGGGTACCCCTGTTCTAAATTCAGCCACCAGCTGCTTAGGGGCTTGCCCCACTCCCTGCCACCCAGACAGCTGAATTTCTTGGTAGCCAACTAAGATTACCCATTTGTCTGGCCCTGATGACAGTGTGCACATGTATACGCACACACACACGCACACACATACACACATGGAAAATCACAGCCAATTGTTGGCAAATGGAAAAACACAGCTGGGGAGGCACTGTCTTATTCCTGTCCTTAAACAACCTGGGGGCTGGGGGCAGTACAGACACAGCTGGTGTTTTCAGAGCCATTAGGATCCTCAAGGGACATTTTCTCATCCCCGGGGATGGCGGCTTTGAACACAAGGGTCTGATTAATTCCACCTTGGTTTCTTCCCAAGTGGCCATCATTCCCTGGGGATAGTAGGAATAGTCCTTCCCTTCCTCCCTCCCCCCTCCCTCCTACTAACAGGCTGGGTCTCATCCAAAGGGTGGATCCTCTTTCACCCAAAGCAGAAATGACATCCCTAGAGGTAAGTGTCCCTCCTGCCCCACCCAACCTGGGGCCCTGGCAGCTGGTATTGGCAGGAGACGGGGGTAGACCAGATGACCTCAGGTGCTACCCCTCAAGCCCTGCCCATACAGGCCAAGATGGGGGGTATCCAAGGTGTGCAGGTATGTTCAGGGAGTGGGTACAGGGCCCCCAAAGGCCTCCTGAACTGTCAGCAACCGTGTGGCAGGTGTCAGGAAAGAGACAGAGGAAAGGGTGACATCACCTCTCCCCTACCTGGGGGAGACTCATCTGATGGAGGAGACATGGCCTCTGCCCTTAAACAAATGGTCCTGAAACAAGGAAGCATCACCTCCGCATTCAAGGAGCTTCTAGTCAGAGGGAAGAGGCAATGCTGCATACTCCACGGACTTCCAATCATATGGAGGAGACAGTCCATACTTGGGGAGATTTCCTATTCTGATGGGGGAGACATGGTCTTTAGGAGACATGGCCTCTTTTATGTTATTTTTTTAGAATTCCTAGTCTGATGGGGGAGACACAGTTCCCACCTTTGGGGTACTCCCAATCTGATGGGGGAGTACAAGCCTCCCACTTTCTGGGAATTTCCAGTATGATGAGATAAACATGCCCCCATCTAACTTCTGGGGTCCCCAGCCTGATCAGAAAGATCCAATCTAATAATCTGGAATTTCCAATCTGATGGAGGAGACATGGCCTCCCACCCTCTGGAATCATTCACCCTGATGGGAAACTATAGCTTCCACATTCTGAGGTTTCCCAATCTGACAAGAAAGACATGACCTGGGGTACAAAACTCCCAATTATCTGATGGGGGAGACACGGTCCCCCATATTCTAGAATTTCCAATCAGATAGGGGAGATATGGCCCCTATAACTTGGGAATTTCCAATCTGATGGAGGAGACATTACCTGAGTCTAGAGTTTTGCAGTTAAATAGGAGAGATATCCCCCAAAGGCTGGAAATTCCTACTTTAATCGAAGAAAGATGGCCCCCACTCCCTGGGACCTCCCAGTCTGATGGGGGAAGGCATTGTCAGGATATAAAACCCACTGCCACTATCACACAATTTATCTCCTTCCTCTGTCTCCTTCCCAGAACGCTGCATGTGGGAGCGCCAGCCAGCTTGGGGGAAACATAGATGAGCCAGCTGGGAGTGGAAAGGGGACACCATGCCCAAAGCAGACCTAGCTGACCCAGAACCCCTCACTTTTTTCCCAGCTGCAGTAGTCGCCATGTCTATCGTGCCTGTCCCCTCGAAACCCACAGAAGGCCAGGACGTGACACTGACTGTACAAGGCTACCCCAAGGATCTGCTGGTCTACGCCTGGTACCGCGGGCCTGCCTCCGAGCCCAACCGGCTGCTCAGTCAACTGCCCTCAGGGAATTGGATCGCAGGCCCCGCACACACAGGCCGGGAGGTGGGCTTCGCCAACTGCTCGCTGCTGGTGCAGAAGCTGAACCTCACAGATGCCGGCCGCTACACACTCAAGACTGTCACACTGCAGGGCAAGACTGAGACACTGGAACTGGAGCTGCAGGTGGCCCGTGAGTGTGCGGGAGGGGTTGGAGGGTGCCTCTTTTCAGACAGGGTCTCCCAAAAGGGGACTTTGACTCCTCCATAAGGCTGGGGGACACAGATCAAGCACGGATATGCCTCTCCACCAGACTGCAAGACAGGACCTTGTCTCCCCCATCTGACTTGGCAGTCCCCAAATGGAACTCTTGCCTCCTCTGTCAAACTGATGATCTAGACCAGGGGTAGATAGTCCTCCTTTATGAGACTGAGGGCTACTAAAGGGGGCTTCCATGTCTTCTCTCTCATATAAGAGATATACCAGACTGAAAGTTTTAAAAAGGGTACATAGTCTGAGGGTAGGGCATCCATTTTCCCACAAATGAGTGGACCCTAAACAGGAGATATTGTTTCCACTACCCTATTGGGTTAATGATGGGAGTTTACCTCCCCCATCAGACTATAGGTATAGAGTGAGGGTGGATCATGCCTCCCTTTTCATCCTAGACAATGGGGACCATGTCTCATCCTTTACATTTATAGTACGAATGAGAACAGAATTTCTACCATCTGAGGATGGAATTTATCTCTCAAACTACTCCATTAGGATTGAGGTTTCTAGGTTGTAGGAATTGTGTCTTCTCCATCACACTGGGAGTTTCCAGTAGTCAGAAACAATGTCTCCTCCATCAGACTGGGAATTCCCAGATGTTGGGGACCGTGTCTCCCCATCAGACTGGGAATTCCCGGATGTTGGGGACTGTGTCTCCCCATCAGACTGAGAGCTCCCAGAAGTCAGGGACTACGTCTCCTCCATCAGACTGGGAGCTCCTAGAGTCAAGGATTGTGTCCCCCACATCAAACTGGGAGCTCCCAGATTCAGGGGCCATGTCTCTTCCATCAGACTGGGAGCTCCCAGATGTTGGGGACCGTGTCTCCCCATCAGACTGGGAATTCCCGGATGTTGGGGACTGTGTCTCCCCATCAGACTGAGAGTTCCCAGAAGTCAGGGACCATGTCTCCTCCATCAGACTGGGAGCTCCCAGATGTTGGGGACCGTGTCTCCCCATCAGACTGGGAATTCCCAGATGTTGGGAACTGTGTCTCCCCATCAGACTGGGAGCTCCCAGATTCAGGGACACGTCTCCTCCATCAGACTGGGAGCTCCTAGAGTCAGGGAGTGTGTCCCCCACATCAAACTGGGAGCTCCCAGATTCAGGGACCTTGTCTCCTCCATCAGACTGAGCATCACCTCTCAGAAAGGCCATGTCTCTAGGGCAGGGGCAGGTTTCACCCATTAGACCAGGAGCTCTTAGACACTGTAGACAAGGTCATTCCCCAGCTGGAGTTTTGTCTCCCCCATCAGACCAGGCACTCTCAGAAGCTATGTGCCTGAGTGTCCCCCTCCCTCAGACTTGAAGCTTCCAGGATCAGGGACCCGATCATTTGTAGATACCCTTAGACACCCTCTTCTCCATCCACTCATCAAATCCTAGTTTTCTGAGTCAATGTTGTGGGGAGAATGCTGTCCAGTGACAGCAGGCCACCCCTGGTGAAGCCTTGGAATTCCCTTTCACCTGTCTCTCTTCTCACAGTCTACCTCCCTCCCTCGCATGAAGACCAACGCCACCTTCCTGAACCTGAACCTGGCACAGGCTGAGCGTGGGGCGGGTGGGGTCGCCGGGATGCTGGGGCTGGGCCGGGGAGCAGGAGGGATGGGGGCACCGGGGACCTGGTCCTCTACCTCCCTGACAGTCTTCTCTGCCCCTTTGCCCCATCCTCCCCCACAGCCATGGAGTAGCAGCGTGGCCTTGGAGACCTCCGGAGAGAAGAGCTCTTTGCACCATCCTCCCCATCTCCTCTCCCTGAGTGGAGGATCGCCATCGTCCTACTCCTCTGTTCTCCTGCTTCCACACTAGAGTTAAAGCCGACAAAGGCCCTACTCCTTCACTGAGCTGTCAGAGAGTCACAGAGGCCATAAACATCCTGGTTAACACAAGTGTGTGTCAGCCTCTCCTTCCACCACTGCCAACTCTGCCATTGCCTGGTAGCCAGCTTGCTTCCTTTCCCACCCAAGAGTATTCTCCATTTGGGTGCATGCATGCACAGGGATGCCCAAATCACAGTACTGCAAGCCCCCACTGCTTGATGTCAGGGCCTCAGGCCCTTCCCACATCTCTCCAGGTTATATCTGAGGGTCCTGCCTCCCAGTGGGCCAAAGACTGCCCCTCCCTGGGACATCAAACAGAGCTGGGTTCTGTAGGACATCTCCCTCCCCTATGCTGTACCTTACTTCATACATGGGCCCTGAAGCAAAGCTGTTTGTGCACAGGACAGAGAATAACCAAATTTTTCAAAAAGAGTTTTAGTACCTTCTGGCCCTCATCCATTTAACTGAAGATGCGCCTTTGTGTCCTCCATTGTCCACAGGTTCCACCCCAACCCCATGTGGCTCTCAAACATAACCTGCACTAAAAATATCTCCCTCCTCCTCTAGCCACAAAAAAGGCCCTGTGAATAATGATTACAAATGGGGCAGGGGTGGGGTGAGGGGATGGAGATGGAGGAGTGGGAGCCAGAGAGAGTGTGTCTTTGAACTCCTCTCACTAGCAGGATCTGAGCCGCAGGCTCCACCCAATGAAGATGCCCCACTAGAGACTCTTGGTGTTGATCAGATGTGGTGATGGCAGACTCCAGTCTTGGGGTAGAAAGGGAAGGCCTTACAGAGAGATTTCCCAGAAACTTTCAAGACAGCCTTTCTGAAGGTGGCCATGTTGAGTTGGGATGGTGGGGAGTGAAAGAACCCCAGAATGAGGGTTATACAATCTGGGTTATAATCCCACATTCGCCATGAATTTACTAAACCGTCAGTTTGTCCATCAGTAAAAAGGTGTCAACATAGGGTAGACTAGAGTTTTCCAAACCATTCTATTAGTCTCAGAGCCCTTTCCTCAAATGCAAGCTTACGTGGTTGGTCAATATATTATTTAAAATAGCAATGCAGGGCCGGCCGAGCGGTGTGGTGGTTAAGAGCTGGCTTGGGAGGTCAGCGGCCCTGGTTCGGATCCCACATTAGAGGGCCAGTGACACTGCCCTCTGAAAAAAATATAAATAAATAAATAAATAAATAAATAAATAAATAAATACATACATACATACATAAAATAAAATAAAATAGCAATGCAATAAAAGTAGGTATCAGTTCAAAAGTTATAGTCCTCTCTCACTCCAAATTTCCACACACTTGAAAACAATTTTTTAAATTTAAATAACACTTAATTGCAAAATACCAACCAGAATCAAATGGCAGTGAAAACACTAGAAATCTGTGGGATATGGCCAAAGCAGCACTTCAAGGGAGAATGATAGCTTTAAACACTTAAATTCATTGAGAGCATTAAGAAAAAAAAAAAACTTGAAAATGAACAAAATAAGCTTTCCAACTCAAGAAATTAGAAAAATTCCACAAAATAAACCAAAGAAAAAGGGTAAAGAAATGAGAAATGTAAAAGCAGTAATGGATGAAACATAAAACAAAATTAGAGCTGGTCAATGAAACTTAAATCTGGTTCTTTGAAAATGCCAATGAAATAGACAAGCTTTTTGCAAGTGTGATGATACAGAGGAAACTAATATATAAAGTAAAAGAGAAACTGGTCTAGTTGAAGTAGAGGGTCTCACCTGGATTAGATGCTCAATAAATATATATTAAAGGAAGAGGGTGTGATAGGTTCTGTGGATTGCTCCCCAGTAGTCACTCCCCTCTCCTCTTCCATGACAACAAGAACTGCCTCCCATGAAAGAAGCTGAAAATGTCAGGTACTAACTTTCCCAGGCTGCTTTGCATCTATAGGTGTCCATGTGACCAATTCTGGCCAATGAATGAAGGAGAGAGCCAAAAGTCCTATCTACTGACTCCATTCCGCCCCCCCTCCCCCACCCGCCCCAGGGGGCACTAAGAGTTTAGAAGCTATTACCTAAATCAGTTGTCTCTAATATGAGGTTTCCAGGCAATGGCACAGCTAGGAACTGGGGATGAATTTGAGCCCATATTCTTAACCCCAACACTATTTAGCCCCAAAATGGGAAAAAAGTGTCCATATTCTCTCCCAGCCCCCTTAATGAGTCAGTGACATGTATAGGGTGAGAGCCAAGGTATATCAGTTATAATTTCTCTTCCATGGCTAATAATAATGAGAATAACACAAGCAACAAAGAGAAGACTAATATATAAGATAAAAAAAGAAACTGGTATATGTAAAGGTAGCTTGCATAGACAGAAGATTCTTTCTCTTTCACATGAAAAGTGCCCATATACAGATTGTTCAGAGTTGGAATGGTGCCTCCACGGTGTCATTAGGGACACAGCTCTTTCCATCTTTCTGTTCCATCATTCTTAGCTTGGGGCTTCCAAGCTATGACCATCACCTGTGGTCCAAGATGGCTGCTGGCATTGCAGCTGCCTCATCCATGTTTCATGTAGGCAGCAGAAAGAAGGGGACAAAGGGCAACAACAGCCCACACCTGGTTATGGACACTGCCTTTTTTAAGGAACCTTCCCCAAAGTCCCATCCTACAACTTCTCCTTACAGCTGATTGGCCAGCTCTTAGTCATGTGGTGACCCTAGCTGCAAGGGAGGCTGGGAAGTGGAGTCTTTTCCCTGGGTATATTGCTGCTCCAAAGAACATCAGGGAAGACAGGAAGAATAGATCCTAGGTGGGCAGCCGGCAGGCTCTGCCATGCCAGACCTTGGAACTCCTACCTCCCAAGCTGGACGAAATGGCTTTTCTCACCTAAGCCTAAATGGAGGGAGCCACAGTGACAGTAGCAAGGGATTGGGAAAGACTGGGGTTGTGTCCAGCTGAGGCTTACTTTGTGCACTGCAGAATGAGGCCAGCAGGAGGGGCAGATGGAGCAAAGGAGGAGGCAGCTCAGGTTTTTAGGTCAAATCAGATCCTATATCCTCAGGGTTTGGAAGCTCAGATGTCCCCCAAACCAAGTCTCCCATCCCTTTAGTTATCTCTGGGCTCCCTGACTGAATCCTCCAGGCTGTCCAATCCCCTCCTTTCACAGTCCAAGAAAGAGCAACAACAATAACCACAAAATAATAATTTTGTGTATCTCAAGCATTGATTTTGTCCTTTTGCATGAACCATCTCAATGAATTCGTACAACTCTTATGAGTAGTTACTGCCATTTCCTCCGTTTTACAGGTGAGGAAACTGAGGCACAGAGAGCCAAAAACCTTGCTCTGGGTCTCCCAGTTCCCACAGCTGCTGGGAGAGGCTAGTTGGTAAGCCCCCTTTATTCCTCAGCAGAGCAGGTGGTCAAAGGCACAGGCTTGTAGCCCAGACAGAGCTGAGTTGGCCACGTTTAGCTGTGGGCACGCTGCTTTTGCTCACCTGAAAACAGAGATAATAATAGTGCTGAGTTCCTAGGATTGTTGTAAAGATTGAATGAGTCATTACAAGCAAAGAATCTAGCACATAAGTGCTTAATAAATGCTTTTGACCCCCCACTGAGGTGTTAGCTTTTGGCAACAGGCAGATGGAAAAGCCAGAAACAACAATTTTTTGCAATGCCTTCTTCCTGGGGGACTTAATTAACCCTACCACACAGGTTTGACTCATTTTATGTAATACATGATGTTCTCAAACATAGTATTTGCTGAAAATAGCTTACAAGACAAAGTAATACATGTGTTTGAGCTTTTAGAATCACGATATTAATCATCTCAGGTTCAGGGGTAATGTGCTCTGTGCACTGAGCACAGATTCTCTGATTTGTTCCTCACAGCCTCCCTTCGAACCGGGACCACTTTTCCTCAGTCCTTAGCTATTTATTAAAAAACAACACGTCCCAGGCCCCTGCCTGGACCCGGGAAATCTGAGTCTCCAGGGAAGGGACCTGGAAGCTGAATTTGTAAAATAAATAGCCTGGGTGGTTTTGTCATTTGGGAAGCTGGGGGATCCGGATGCAGGGACTATCTGACAAAAAATGGAAAATGAGGCACAAAGAGGAGGAAGTGACTTGCCTGAAGTCACTCAGTCAGGAAGGGGTAGGGCCAGGGAATTAGCCCAGAGAGGGGCAGGAACCCTCTCAGGGTTACACAGCTGGTTTCACACCGAGTGGAGAGGAGGACCCTCTTCTGCCCCAAGAGGTTGATAGCAGCTCCCCCAACCCCAACGCCACAAAGCTGCATGGTGCTTGGGGCCCTCAGAATCTACTAGCCAGTGAATGGAAGCTAGTCCAGGCCTCCAGGGCTGCCTCTGCCTCTCTCTGCGCCATCTCCCCCGCCCCATCCTCCTCCCCCTAGTAGCCTTTTCTCAAGTAACACTTCTGCCAGGGGGAGGGCAGGGAATAGGGGAGGGAATGGCCTTGAGGTCAGAACACACAATGGCCCAGTCACTGTCTGGAGCCCTGCCAAGGAGAGGAAGGAAATCTGCCCTGGGCTGGAATGTTGATTCAGGAGGGAGAGAGGAGAGGAGGGTGAGAGAAAGGGAGGTGGAGGGAAGAGAAGAAGGGAGAAAGAAAAGGGAGGAGAAAGTGTAGGGTGAGGAGAAGGAGGGATGAGAATAGAATAGGAAGAAAGAGATGCGGAAGGAGGAGGAGGGATGAGAGAGGAAGAAGGATGAGAAGGAGGAAGAGGAGAAGGAGGAAGGGTGCCTGGCACCAAGGTCAGACTTTGGGAACCAAGCAGGGAGTCTGGTCAACTCCAGCCCTTCATGATGCACAGTGCAGAGTCCAGAGAGGGCATCCCAGCCCCCCAAGGTTGCACAGGACCAGGGCAGCCAAAAGGCCTCTCCTGTGCTACTAATCATAGGCAGGAGCTCCCTGAATCCCCACAGTAACCTTCAGAAGCAGGTGTCAGCCTGCCCATTCCTCAGAAGAGGAAACTGAGGCCCCTAGAGGTCACATTTCTGGAATCACCTTCCCTTTGGATCACAGTCCATACCCTTCACCTCTCACTCTACTCCAACCACACCGGCCTCCTGGCTATTTGTGAACAAACCAAGCAACTCCTGCCTCAGGGCCTTTGCACTAGACTTTCTCCCTGCCAAGAATGTTCTTCCCCTAAATACCTGAATCACTCCATTCAGGTGTCTGCTCAGAGACCGCCCCCGCAAGGGCCGGCCGAGTGGCACGTTGGCTTGGCTTGGGACGCCAGCGGCCCCGGTTCGGGGCTGACATATGAGGGCCAGTGACACTGCCCTCTACAGCTAAGATGCTGAACAACAGCTCCCCCTGGAGCTGGAGCTGGGCTGCTGTGAGTCCCTGGGGACAGCATAGCTGCAGCCCCTGCTACAGTGGACTGCCATAGGGTACAGTGAGTGGCCAGCAACCAGCGTAAGCAGCTGGCAGGCGGTGTGAGCTGCCAAGAGCCGCTGTGAGCGGCCATCCAGAGGCCAGCAACCAATCTGCATCACCCAAGAAGAGCACAATGATGATACCGACATGGGCCAGTGAAGCAACGTCCTCTGCAACTAGACTGAAGAACAAAAGGACAGCAACTTGTCTGTTCCCCTTCCCCGATTCCCCAACGCTCTTCCCCTCCCCCAATTCCCCAATAAAATCTTAAAAAAAAAAAAAAGAGATCCCCTGAACACCCAATGCTGTCTATTTTTGTTCTTCAATAACACTTATGACACACACACACATGACTATATTACATCTTTCTTCTTTATTTGTTCATTATCTGTCTTCTCCACCAAACAGCGAGCTCCGTGAGGCAGGAATTTTATCTTTTTTGTTCACTACTTTTGTGTTGATCCCCTAAATCAGTGCTTGGTACAGTGCTCAATAAATATTAGCAGTAATAGTAACAATAAGGAGACTTACTTTACCAGGTAATAAAATATACGTTAGAGCTATTGTATTAGTTATTTGACTACTGTGTCAAACATATTACCCCAACACTCAGCAACTTTATTATCTCATAGTTTCTGTGAGTCAAGAATTCAGGAGTGGATTCACTGGGTGGTTCTGACTCAAGGTCTCTCCTGAGAGTGCAGTTAAGATGGCAACTGAGCTACAGTCATTAGAAGGCTTGACTGGAGCTAGAGGACCCACTTCCTGGCTAACTCACATGGCTGTTGGCAGGAGGCCTCAGTTCCTTGCCACATGGACCTCTCCACAGAGTGTCCTCATGACAAGGCAGCTGGATTCTCCCAGTGCAAGTGATCCAATGGGAGACCAAGGAGGAAGCCATGATGTCTTTTTATGACATGTCTGACAAGTCACACACCATCACTTCTACCATATTCTACTTGCTAAAAGCAAGTCATTACATCCAGATACATCCAATAGGAGGGGAATTCAGCTCTACCTTTTGAGGGGAAGATTGTCAAAGATGTTGTGGATGTATTTCAAAACCACCGCAGCTGTAATAATTAAAATAGTGTGAAATGACCAAAAGAACCAGCAGAAAGACAATGAAAAGTGTCTTAGTCACCACGGGCTGCCATAACAAATTACCATACACGGGGTGACTTAAACAACAGGAATTTTTTTTCACAATTCTGGAGGCTACAGAATCCAAAATCAAGGTGCCAGCAAGGTAGGTTTCATGGCTTGCAGATGGCAGCCATCTCGCCATGTCTTCTTCTTTGTGGATTCACGGGGACAGAGAGAGGGTAAGTTCTCTCTCTGGCATCTCTGCTTATAATGACACCAATCCTATCAGATCAGGGTCCCACCCTTTGGACCTCATTTATCCTTAATTACTTCCCTAAAGGCCCTATCTCCAAATACAGGCACATTGGGGTTTAGGGCTTCAGTATGTGAATGCTTTTTCAGGGCAACACAAGAGCAGAATCACTGCCTGCATCCCTCAGCTCCAAGAACAGTGCCAGGCAAACAATCGGTGCTCAATAAATATTTGATAAGTAAAAAGATGAATGGATGAATGAATGAATTCGACCGATATCTGTGGCGTGTGTGTCTGAGCAGATATAGTATAAAGTCGTGGGTGCACATACTCCACAGCTGTGTTCCTGGCCTGACAAGGCCCACAGCCCAGAGTGGGGGACAAACATTAACAGGTCGGTAGACAAAGGCATTACAAAGTATCATGATGCTCTGACAGAAAAGCGTGACTTCTGAGATAGAAATGCCAGAGCATGAAATTTAAGTGGAGACTCCAAAGTGGCCTCCCAGAGGGGTGACATTTAAGATGTGTATTAACTAACACAGGAAACTTCCTGTGGCTGCTGTAACAAATGCTATTAACTGTAGCGGATTTAAAACAGCAGAAAGGTGTTCTCTTACCTTTGTGGAAGTGAGGTCTGAAGTGAGTCTTCCAGAGATAAAATCAAGGTGTCAACAAAGCTGGTTCCTTCTGGAGGCTCCGGGGAAAAATCTGTCCCTCGCCTCTCCCAGCTTCTGGCTGCTGCCAGCATTCTTCATCTTGAGGCAGCATCACTCCAATCTCTGCTTCTAGCATCACATCCCCTTCTCTTCTATAGTCAAATCTCCCTCTGCCTCGTTCTTACAAGGACACTTGGGATGACACTTCAGGCCTACCCTGATAATGCAGGCTCATCTCCTTATCTCCTGGTCCTTAAGTTCATCATATATATGGTAACGTTCACAGGTCCGAGGATTCAGACTTGGATATGGGGACATCATTCAGGCCAAACACAAGATGAGACCTGAAAGGTCAGAGGAACTGGGTGGAAAGTTAGCAGGGAAAAGCACATCAAACAGAGGGCATAGAATGTGCTAAGGCCAGAAGGCAGGAAAGCAGGTTTGAGGCCAGTGTGGCTGGAGTGGAGAAAGCAAGAGGAGCGTTGAGGAGGTGAGGGCAAGTGAGGACAGGGATCGTACAAGGCCTTGTGGGCCATGCTAAAGATTTTGACTGTCACCTCAAGTGAAGTATGAGCCACAGGAGGGCTCTGGGCAGCATGTGCAAAGGCCTAGGACTCTATTTCAGGTTCTAACGGGATCCCTCTGGCCACATGTTGGAAGAGACTGTTGGGAGCAGATGTAAGAGCAGGGAGCCTAGCGAGGAGGTGACAGCAGTGGTGACAGGAAGTGATGGCAGCTGGACCAGGGTGATAGCCATGGAGGTGGGGATAGATTTTGAAGATGGAGCCAACAGCATTTGCTGATGGACTGGACATGGCATAAGGGCAGAGAGCTTTGGGCCAGAGTAGGCAGAGGATGCAACTGCCATCCATGAGGCTGGAAGGCTGACAGCGGATCAGGATCAGAGGTTAGAATGAAGACATGTCACACTTGAGAGTTCACTGAGCGTGGAGACTTGCCTGGACCCCAAAGGCACACAGGCTATGGGAGGGAAGTTGGAAGCAAGTTGTGGACTGTGGTTTTCACCCACCTCACAGGGCCTCTTATCCTCTCCCCCAACTTCCCCTCACGCCCGGGTGGAGCTGGTCTTGTTTTCTTCCCTCTCATCATCCGTTTTATGATGGGGAAAGCTGGTTTTCCCCTAACCCAGCAGACACCGCTTCCTTCTGCCTGTCCCTGACCCTCCCGCCTTGGGAAGCCCCGAGCTGGCCTCCTAAAATGTCCCAGCAGGATGGGGCCCTTGCCACCGGTTCATCCAGTCAGATGGGCCCCAAAAGGGGAAGTGGGTCACCCAGCATGCGGTCAGCTCAGGACTTCAGGGTCTCGTCTCCTGGATGCCCCACCACAGCCCTGGGACGCTGGGAGAGGAACCGCCAATTTTGTCCACATTTCACACGAGAAAACAGGCTCCAAGAGAGGCCTATGCTCACCCAAGACACTCCTCGAGTGGGGGAGTCAGGATTTAAACCCAGGTACTGACAGAAAGATGTCTCTGTTGTAAGTTCTGAGGAGAAGACAGTGGGTGAACGGACCCCAGTCCTGTTCTCCTAGGGCCCACTGTCATAGAGAGCGACAATCCAGCATTGATCAGGGCTGAAATCTGAGATTGGGGGGGTGCAGGAGCTGGGTGAGGGGTCACCTGACCCAGCAGGGGGTCAGGGAAGACCTCCTGAAAGAGGGAATGACTCACTGAGCCCTAGAGGATGAGCAGCAGTTAATAGGTACAAATGTTTCAGGGAGAGGGAACAGCATGTGTAAAGGCCCAGGATTAAGAGGGAACCTGGGGGCTTCTAAATTTGAGTCCAGGGCCCGCCAAGTGGCATGGTGGTTAAGCGCTGGCTTGGGAAGCCAGCGGCCCCGGTTCGGGTCCCACATATGAGGGCTAGTGACACTGCCCTCAAAAAAAAATAAATAAATAAATAAATAAATTTGAGTCCATCCCCTGATTAAATTCTCCTATGGCTGCCTTGGCAAACTCTTTAGCCTAGCATTCATTCATTCATTTGTTCATTCATTCATTCAACAAACTTTCCCTATATGTAGTGTCAGGCCCTGTGGGGACAGAGAAGTGACCACAACAGCCCAACAGGACTGTGACCCTGACCTGGGGAGTCAGGGAGGGGTTCTGGAGGAGGAGGCATCTACTCCAAGACCTGAAGGAGGTGTAAAGAAGATGCTGGGGAAGAGACAGGAAAGGTATCCCAGGTAGAGGGAACAGCCTGTGCAAAGGCCTGAAGGTAAGTTCTGAGAATGCCTTGCTCCAGAAATAGCTCATGGTTCAGCTGAAGCACAGGGTGGTTCGGGAAAGGCTAGAGAGGTCAAACTTGTGGCCTGTATGTGCTTTCTTCCAAGGTACTGAGGAGCCACAGAAAAGTGGTGAGCAGAGGAGAGGCAGGAATAGGCTTGTAAGTCAGAACGATAGCCCCCCACCTGCCACAGGGAGGATGAACGTAGTGAAGTTACAGAGTCATAGATGGGGTGGGTTTTTTTTGCAGGGTCCGAGGGAGGGGGTCCAGGTTTTCTGGGGGCTCCGCTGTCCTGCTCTGGATGGGAGGCCTGGCCCATAGCAACCGCTAGGTGGTGCCAGTACACCACCAGGCAGCTCCTGAAAGAGTGGTGGGGCCCAAAGCCCAGAACTGCCCTCTGAGTCCCGGGAGTAAGTCCCACAAGCACTCTGCCTCTCTGTCCCTTGGTCCTGGCCCCCTCCAGAGCTGAGATTTCAAGCATACAGGGGCTCTCCGACTTCAGGGCTCAGGAAAGAGCTGGCTGGGCTGCAACACACATGTTCTTCATATCCAGTCATCTTGGAAGCTCAGACTGGAGCACCTTCCCCATCAGACTGGGGCTACCTGTCTTCTCCTTCACATTAGAAATTCATCTCACACATCAGAATGGGCCCCAACAGACTGGAAATCCAGATTAGAGACTTGCTCTCCCTCCATGGAACTGGGACTTCTTATCCTCTCTGTCTAATTTGGGAAACCCCATCTCCCCCATCAGACTTGGAGAGGGCTTCTTATGGTCTCCCCATTGGTCTGGGGCTCCTTGTCTCCCCCATCAGACTGGGAAAACCATTTTCTCCCTGTCAGATCAGAGGGGAAGATTTCTTCGCCCTGGCAAAGATTTGCCGGTTTTTCTTCCATCCATGGGAGGAGTCACACCTGGTTTACCCAGAGGGAAACTGAGACATAGAGCAGCGAAGCAGCACGGGCCTGGCGAGTTGAGATGCTCCGCTCCCCCCTTTGTCTCTCTCCATACCTGTCCCCCACCCCGACCCATCCTGCACCTTGGGTAACTCCCCTGGCACCAGGAATAGGGGAATTCTGCCTGGTTACAGCTGTGTGCTTGCTGCTGGTGGCCCAGGGTTAAAGTCCTTAGCTGGGCTTGGGGCTCAGGGTGGGGAGGGAGGAGGGGATGGGGGCCTAACCCAGCTGGGGACTCCCCAGAGGTCGAGCCCTCCAGACAGGGAGGGTGAGGGATGGGCAGGGCTACATCCTGTCCTCACAACAGGGAGGTGGGGGATGGGTTCAAATCTCCCTGCTTCAGCTCCAAACTGTGCGGCCTTGGACCAGGAAACTGGCCACCTCTCCAAGCCTGTTTCCCCAGTTGTCAGGAGTAGAGAGCGTGGAAGTGTAAAAGGTCCTGGTGTCAGACCTCTCCCGGCCTCAGTTTCCCCAGCTTCTCTGGTGGTTATGAAGACTCACTGAGTTCATGCACAAGAAACCCTTGGGGCAATGGCTGATAGTGGCCCCAGAAGTCAGCATGGACCCTACATTACCTTTTCCCAGAAGGTTGCCTCCTAAATCTCTGAAATTGATCTGCTTCACTCCTCCCTCACCTACCCTCCTAACCCAAGCCACCTGCTCTCTTGCAGCACACCTTGTCTCCCTGCATAGCCAGAGGGGTCTTTCTAAAAGTCAACCCTGGCCTCTTCACAGAACCTGCTATAGCTCCCCAGTGCCTTTAGGAGGAAGCCCAAGGGCTGCACCCCAGCCGCAGGCCTCCTGGGCACTGCATGGCCTGACCACTGCTTGTCTCCACCCTCCTTTCTGTTTTTCTAATCAATCCTTGTGCTCTCCTCCTTCAAACATGGCCCCACCTGCTTCAGGTCTCAACTAAAACATCAAGGCCCCCGAAATGTCTTCCCTGATCCCCACAAACCAGGCCTGGTCCTCTCATTCCTCCCTCCCCTGTTCCCCTGTACCTCCTACTCAGCCCCTACCACAGGTAGAATTAAGATGTATTGGGGTATCCACCTTCAAAACAGGCTCTGAATCCAACCACTTCCCATCTCAACTCCCTCACCCTGGCCCGGTCACCATCATACCACCTGCAGCCTGGACCACTGCAGTCTCCTCTTTGCTGGGCTCCCAGACTCTGTCTTTGCCTTCACATGCAGCCAGAGGGACTCTATTAAAACCTAAGTCAAATCATGTCTCCACTGCCTAGAACCAACCCCCCAATGGCTCCCATCTCCTCACAAGTAAATGCCGAAGTCCCTATAGTGACCCACAAGACCCAGAGAATCTGCTCAACACTCCACCCACCCCCATCTCCCCTATCTCACTCCCACTCTCCTGCCTGCTCACTCTTCTCCAGCCACATTGGCCTCAAACAGCCAGTACAAACCACCTCAGGGCTTTTGCACATGCTATTCCTACGGCCTATAACACTCTTCCCCCAGATGTCCACATGGTTTTTTCTCTCACCTCCTTCACATCTTTGCCCAAATGTCACTCCTTATAGAGGCTTCCCTTGGTCAGTGGATTTAAAAAATGCTTTAAACCACTCCCATGCTCTCCTCCCCAAAGTCCCTTGCCAGCTTTATTTTTCTCCCCAGCAAATACAGGGGGTTCCAAAACAAAATGTATACAAGTGGAAACTTGGGTCAACATTGCTTAAGCAGTAGTTCGCCATAATCAGAAGTGTCTTGGGCCGGCCGAGTGGCACGTTGGTTAAGAGCTGGCTTGGGATGCCAGGGGCCCCAGTTCGGATCCCACATATGAGGGCCAATGACACTGCCCTCTACAGCTAAGATGGTGAACAACAGCTCCACCTGGAGCTGGACTGCCATGAATCCTCCGGACGGCATAGCTGCAGCCCCTGCTGCAGTGGGCTGCCATAGGCTACAGTGAGTCGCTGGCAGCCAGCGTGAGCTGCCAAGAGCCGCTGTGAGCAGCTGTCCGATCTGCCTCACCCAAGAAGAGCACAATGATGATACTAACGTGGTCCAGTGAAGCAATGTCCTCCACAACTAGACTGAAGAACAAAAGGACAGCAACTTCTCTGTTCCCCTTCCCTGGTTCCCCAATGCTGTTCCCCTCCCCCAATTCCCCAATAAAATCTTAAAAAAAATAAAAAAAATAAAAAACAAGAAGTGTCTGGACACTGATGGTAACCACTCTGAGCACCTCTTGTAATTGCAGGAGTCAAACGTGACTTGTAGTAATCTTTTTTTATTGGTATATATTGAGTATAACAATTTTAATACAGTTTTCCTTTCTTAAAATGTGTATACATTTTTTGGGCGCCATCTATATTTTCCTTGTCTTGCCGACAATCTGTCTCGAGGTCTAGCCTCTGTCTTCCCAAGGCCTGGAAACTTATTTGTTCACCACCAGAGCAAGGCCTGAAATACCTGTTGGCAGAGCGAATGGGTTGTAAATGTTTATTTTGAAGAGGTAAGAGGTTTCAAACTCCAAAAAGCACAAAATGGAAGAGAGAAATCGCCTCCTCACCAGGACCCCCTGCCCTACCCCTTTCCAGCCCTGCTCCCCCCTCCCACTTTTGCTCCTACCAGTTTCTTATATTTTATTCCAAAAATAATCTATGCCCGGACAAGAAAATAGGTGCATACATTTCTTTCCCACTCCTTCTTTATGCCAGTGGCACCCACTCCTATCCTGTTCCGTATTTCCTCTTAACAATACATCTGAGAGACCACCCTGCATCAGCCCAGGAAATCCTTCCTCCTTCTCTCTTTCTCTCCCTTTTTTTTTTTTTTTTTTTTTTGTTGCTGTTGTTCTTCAGCAGCTGCCTATGTGGTGTCTAAGGTGGAGAGAGAGCTTTCATCACAATCTATTTTTCAGGAGCGTTGGAGCTTGGTGGCCATGAGTTTGGACCTGTCTCACAGACCCGGACTCACGTTGTTGCTTTGTAATCACACGCTGCTGGTGGGGACACAAACCAGTGTAGCCACTCTGGGTAAGTAATAGTTTGCCAGCTGCCCCTGAGGTTAAACATACACTCTTCATGTGACCCAGTGATTTTGTTCCTGGGTATTTACCCAAGAGAAATGCAGACCTCTGGTCACACAGAAACCTGTCCATGCTTGTTTATAACAGCTCTATTCATATCGCCAACAACTGGAAACAATCCAAATGTTTTCTAACTGGTAGATGGATGAGAAAGCTGTGGTTCATCCACACAGTGGAATATTACCCTGCAATGAAAAGCAACAAGCTGCAGATACACGTGACAACATGGATGAATCTTAAATGCATGAAGTTGAATGAAAGCAGCCAGACTAAGGACTATGTTATTTCACCGACAGGACATTTGAAAAAAAAAGGCCATAGGACAGGGACAGAACATAGATTGGTGGTTACAGGGGTGAGGTAGGGTAAGGCGCTGACCACAGAGGATTAGCACGAGGGGACTTTGAGGAGCGATGAAAATCATCCCCATTTTGATTCTGAGTTTGACTACACAAGTGCATGCGTGTCACAAAACTTCTAGAACAGTACATCCAAAAGGGTCAATTTTACTGCCTATACATTTTTTGAATTAATTTTTTTAAAGGCTACATACTGTATGATCCCATTTCTATGACATACTGGGAAACCAAAACTATAGAAATAAGAAAATTAAAAAAACAAGATCAGTGGCTGCCAGGGACTGGGTATGAGGGGAGGTTTTGACTACAAAGGAGCACAGGGATAATCTGAGGTGACGGAAATGTTCTCTGTCTTAATTGTGATATGATTATATGACTCTAAACTTTTATCAGAACTCCTCCAAAGTACACACTTAAAATGGGTGTGTTTTATTGTATGTACATTATACCTCAACAAAGTTGATTTTTAAAACCTTATCTCCCTTGCCCTTCCCTGGCTGTGTGACCTTAGTTAAAGCCCCTAACCTCTCTGTGCCTCAGCTGAAGGGGGAGGGAGATGGAAGAGGAGGGGAAGCGCAGCCAGGATGGGTGCTGAGGTCTCACAGTGGGAAAAACAAGAAACATTTACAAACAAACAGAAGTGCTTTATGGGCCTTTAGTGTGGAACTGGTGACAGAGACCTGAGCTGTTGACAAAGGCCCCTGTGTCTCGGTACTGAGGTCCTGGGCTGAGCACTGTTAGGCCTTACCTAAGTCCCTTTTAACCACTGGGCACTCCTTTGTTGACCTAGAAACGCAAATACAGCCATCTCTAGATCCCAGAGGGATGGCATTGGGGGTCACAATTCAGCGCATTGTAAGAAAGCCTTTTCAAATGTCAGATGGGCCTGACAGACTCACTCCCTGAGGTCTCAGCTGTTGGGGCAGTGTTTGGGAAAACACAGTGGTGACAGCCTTGGGTCTGCCTTCACAGGGAGCCTGGGCTGCCCCCAGATAATGACATTCCAGAGTGGTTGGAGAACCCATGGGGGCACCTGACCTAAAGAAGATAAATCAGGGAGGGCTTCCTAGAGGCGACACCGCCAGAGCTGAGACCTGATATGTTTATTAAACACCTACTGCGTGCCCTGGTTTGGGTCTCACAGGAAGAGGCCTACCTTTGAGGCTAAAGCCAAAGAGGCGTGTGGGGGCAAGAGGGTGGGGGGAGAGGCCCCTGCTAAAAAGCAGGGGCGTGGATGGGGGCAGAGCAATGGGAGATAAGGCAGGAGGGAGGCAGTGCCTGGTGCGAGGGCTCCATGGGAGAAGTCTGGACTTTCTCCCTCTGACACCCCAGGTGAGAGCAGCTTCCTTAGGATCCATCCACGTGTGCAGGGAGGACAAGATGGGAGGAGGCCAGGAGGGCGAGGGGAGGCAATGGGAATGAGAAGCAGCCGTGGCTCATGGTTTGGGGAGGATGAGAAGACAGAGGTCTCGTCTTCTCAGTCCTGCCGGGGACCCTTCAACCCTGAGCGAGGAGGTCTTCGCCACTGGAGCTTCCTCATGTCTACAACCTGAAGACAGTGAGCCTTAGGTCTGGCCAAGGATGCATTTTTACTGTTTTTCAGTTCCTAAGACTCTAACCGGATCATTCATCATTTCTTAACTTCTATTAGTCTTGGCGCCTAATGTTCTACAATTATGAGTTTCTTTGATCCTCTGATTCTAGGATTCTCATTCATTCAGTAAATAGTCATTGAGTCTCTATCCTGTTTTAAGTGCCAAGGGTACAGAAAAGAACAAAATGGATGAAATTCCTGCTTTGGGGGAAAAGATTTTATTGAGTATTCACTACACACCAGGCTCTGTTCTAGGTGTGAACAGGTAACTCGTTTAAACCTGTCACCAGCCATGTGGGTTAGAGGCTTTTATTATTTCCATCACACAAATGAGGGAACAGAGGCACAGGATATTGGAATGTCTTGTTCCTAAAAGTCTGGCACTCTGGAATTCTTTGCCCCTATGATTCTAAGGTTCTAGAATATTTTGTCCTAAAGATTGTATTACATTTGGATTCAAGTGGACAATGGACACAGGAAAAAAGTGCTCAATCTCATTATTGAGCCAGGAACTGAAAATTAGAACCACCATGAGATTCATGCCCACACGCACACATGCCAGGATGACTCATATTTTAAAAGCCTGGCCCAATCCAGTGCTGGCAAGGGTTCCGGGCAAGTGGAATTCACAGCAGACATTGGAGATGCAAGTGAAAATGGACACAGCCATATCTGTCTGGCCATATCTTCCATAGCTGCACATATGCATACCCTGTGTCCCAATAGTTCCACTCCTGGGTAATGTAGAAAAACGCATGCTCACCAGCCCCAGGAGATGCACATGGCATTGGTTCAAAAGAGTGAGAAACTGGAGACCACTCACGTGACCATCAACAGGAGAATGGACTGATAAATTGCGGTATATCCATGTAGGAGAATAGTATACAGCAATGAAAATGAACACTCCAATAGATGCTGGAACATGAATGAAGCTCAGAGGCATAGAATTGACTGGAAGAAGCCCCAGATCCAAGATGTACTATAAGACACTGTTTATTAAAAATTCAACACTGGGGCAGGCCAAGTGGTACATTGGTTAAGAGCTGGCTTGGGAAGCCAGCGGCGCTGGTTCAGATCCCACATATGAGGGCCAGTGACACTGCCCTCTACAGCTAAGATGGTGAACAACAGCTCCACCTGGAACTGGGCTAAAAAAAAGGAATTCAACACTGTAGTGGTCAGGTGTGTCTTCAAAGGCAGAAAAAGTGTAAAGAAAAGCAATAAAAGCATCAAAGAGTACAGGTTACCTTAAGGGGAAGAAAAGCGTTGTGATTTGAAAGAGGCATGAAGGGGCTTTTGAGAAACTGCAACACCATTTCTGAACCTAACTGCTCCTTTTTACAATAGTTTGTGAAATGGAGCATTAGATTTTATACAATTCTCCACATTTTATTTCATAATTTTTAAAACATATTTTTAATCCCATGATTCTATATCTCTCTGTTCCTCAGATGACTTGGTTCTCCAGGGGGCAAAAAAGTTCCTGAGCCCCAGCACGGAGGCAGCGGGAACCCACGAGAAGAGAATTTGGGATCTGAAACACACAAGACAATTTGATTTTCCCAGAAGTGAGCAAATATGCTGTGACTCTGTGTGACCACAGGAGGCCAAAGTGGTAAGTTCAGAGGTGGGTAATGTCCAAAGTAGACACCACAAGCCAACCCCCGTCCCCATCCTGCCTCCTGTACAGCATGACAGTAAAAGCTCCCATTTATCCCATCTCTCACCAGCCAACCCAGAGCCAACTGCCCCATGGGCACAAGCTCACCAATACTTGGTGCCAGACCCACGCTTTCAGATGTGGAAACTGAGCCTGCCCAGGGTTGCGCAGCTGAGAGGCTGCGGTGCAGGGGTTTGGTACCAACTTGCAACCTGACTCCACAGGGTGGGGTAATGCAGACACACCGGCCTGGTCCTCACTATTGTGGGAAGGTGTTGGAGGGCAGGGATGGCCCCAACTAGAATTGTGGTTGGGGATAGGGGAGGGGAGTCCAGCATGGCCCGGGCTCAAATAGGGAAGGGCCTGGCGTGACCTATGCTTTCCCAGGAGCCTGGGGGATTTTTGCATCATATTATTAGGCCCTGGTGGCCATAGTGGATGTTGTGGCCTGGTGCTAGAGAGGTGCCAACTTCCAGGTTCCTAGGGAAAAAGCTGGCTTTTCAGGGAGGGTGCTGTCCCTTCCACTGGGATGGGCTCTGTGCTCTACCCTGGGGAGGTGGGCTTGGGAAGGGGAACTGCTGGTTCATTGGAGAGGCTTGCCCCATCTCAGGGAGTGGCTAGGCTGATGGAAGAGGCACGCTTCCTCAAGAAGTAAGCACTAGTCTGATGAAGGAGACAGGCACTGGCTCACTCCTGGGTAATTCATAGTTTAGACTACTACTGGGGACAAGACAGTCTTACTCTCACAGCACTCCTAGTACAATGGCCAATTCAAGCTACACAACTCAGTGAGAGTCTGATGAAGGAGGCAGGACTCAGACTCACCCTCAGGGAGCTTTAGGTGCTAAAAGGCATACCCACTATCTCCAGGAAACACTGGTCTAGTCTAGTACTTATCCAAATGTCCCCTGGGAGGAGGGGCGAAATTGCCCCTCTTGATTGAGAGCAACTGTCCCAGACAGGTGAGGGAAGCACCCTGCCTCACCTTCAAGGAACTCCTAGTCTAATGAGAGGCATGCCCCAGCCACCCTCCCAGGGGGAGTTCCAAGTTCCAAGTCCAGATGGGAGAGGCATCACCCACTCTTAGAAATATCTAATCTGAAGAAGCCACACCCTCATTCTCAGGGAGCATCTGATCTGACAGAGGAGGAAGAACACAATTCAAACCTGCAAGGAACACCTACTGCTAGGGGACATATCCCCACCCCAGGGACCTGCCAGTCTGATGGCAGAGGCCTTCCTCCCACCCTTGGGGGACTCTGGTCTGATAAGGGAGGCTGCCCCCCTCACTCCCACCAGCCTTCTGTCTCGCACGTTCACCCTCCTCCCTTGCTGATTAAATGAGCAGGCAGGGGGCTCCCCGCTCCTCACCACTGTGGTATATCCTAGAATCAGGGAACTTCTACAGGAGGACACCACAGTTTCCCAGCTCTGGGACTTCCCTTTATTTCTCAGCCCAAAACCAGGGCCTCATGGGTAGCCAGATAAACCCACCCTACAGACCCCTGCTCACCAACCACCCCTGACCCTGCTCCTCACGGCAGTCACAGTGGTGATACCACCTGGCTATGGAGTATCCAGTGTGCCAGGCTTGGTGGGGGCTTTCCATGCCTTTCCACAGTGTCCCACCCTGGCAAGGAGGGGTCCAGCTTCACCTTACTGACCAGGCTCGCAGCGCAAAGCACTTGCCAGCAGCTACCCAGCCAGAAACTAGCAGAGTAAAAGGTAGACCCAAACTCATCTCACTCCTTATGGATGAGAATGACGTATCTGTGCCAAAGGCTTAATTGCTGACTCACTGCATCCTCTCATCATGTTATTATTCTCATGGCTCCGAGGGGGAAACTGAGACCCAGAGAGATAAGATGCTATTCCAAAGCCACCCAGACATAGCTGATACTCACATTTGGTTTGTCTGACTCCAAAGGCCATTGTCACGGGTTGGGTCCTCCAGAAAGCAGGTGCTTAAAGTTAAGGGGGCAAAAGGTTTATGGGGAGCAACACATGAGAAAGGGACGGGGGGAGCAGGATTAGATCCAGGGAATCATCAGGTCACAATGCTAGGCTGAGGGGGAGCCCGTGAAGCAAAGACTGCCCCATTAGAGGCATGCCACAGTGGGTAGAAGTGGCCAGAGCCTCCTACACTGCCTGGCTCAGTCAGCTGCTGGAGGATGCCCAGGAAACCATGTTCCCAACTGGCAAGCTAAGGCAGGCCTTGAAGGAGCCAACTGTGGGAGCTTACCAGGCATCCCCACCCCTGGCAGCTGGGCCATAAGTCTTTTCTTGAGGGGGATCCAAACAGCCTGCCTTTGCAGCAGTCACTCCCATCTCTAGATTAGTAATAGCAAGCATTTAAAAATAATATCTTCCATTTACTGTGAACTTCCTCAGTGCTAGCCTGTACCAGTGTGTATTAACTCATCTGACCCTCACAACAATCCCATGAGGCACGCACTATTTTTGCTCCCGTTTTGTAAATGAGGAAACGTAGGCTCAGAGAAGGTAAGTCGCTTGTCCAGGGACACAAAGCTGATAAGTGGCAGAACTGGGACTCGAAGCCAAACAGTTAGATTGTGAGACCTATTTACAGCTGAGGATACTGAGGCCCAGCATTAAACTGCCTGATTGTCCATCATCACCTTACTAGGACCCGTCTGCCCTACACCTGACCTTCCCAGACATCCTCTCCCACCACATCAGCCCTGTCTGACCAAGGCAGTGGATGAGGGTGGCGGGGAGGGTGTCCAGCCTCAAAGCCTGCTGAGAGAAGATGTTGCAATCCTCTGACTCAGCGTTGTGCGTGCAGACCCAGCAAGAAGGAGAAAGGGGAAGATTAAATCTTGGCCCAGTCCCCAAATAGGCTGATCCTCCTTAGTGCCAAGGCAGCTGTGGGCAGGGTGGGGGAAGAACCAGGAGGTTCAGACTATGCTCCAGGAAGCTGGCCTGTACTCACCCCTGAGCTTGGGGTAGGGGCAGCCTCGGGGGGCGCAGAGCTGTCTGTAGACCCACGGTGGTCTTCCAGCCTAGAGGCCAGACTGGAGACTTTGTGATCTTGGGCAAGTCCCTCCCCATTCGGGCTCATGGTCTCTCTGTCTTCCTTTGTCTGCAAAATTCACTTGCTCTCTGTTCCCTTCTGCAATCTTCTCTCCATCTGTTCCACCCTCTCTGTGCCTGGAGATGTAGACCATGCTAGTCCCTGAAGGTGTCCTTGGACACAGGACTTTGCTATTCTATGCCTCAGTTTCCCCACCTAAACTATTCCTTCCCAGGGAATAAGGGTCTAGAATTGAACTGGGAGAGATGGCCTGCAGTCTCTGGGACTAACGACAACCCCTCCCAGGTCAATGGGAATAGTAACTAGGGTCCTGGGGTCACAGAGACCTGGCTTGAAATCTTGACTCTCCCTGGTCCTTGCCATATGATCCCAGGCAGTGACTTCACTCTCCTGTGCCTGTTTCCTTCTCTGTAAGATGAGGATTGTAGTTGAATGTTCTTTATAAGTTGTCAAGAGGACTAAGTGGGCCAATTCCTAGTGGGAGCCTGGCCCAGCGTGAATGGGACGACCATCTTGTCTGGGCAGAAAAGGGTGACAAAGAAGGACTGGCCTGATAGGTTAAGGCAGGCGATGTGGAGACAAGAATGGATCATTCATGTATTCATTCATTCTTTCATTCTGCACACCTGGTCTCATTTCATCTGCTCAGTAGTCCTGTGAGGTAGGAGCTGTTATCATCCCCAACTACAGTATAGTCACTATAAAGTCACAACAAAGGCACAGAGAGGGAAAGCCACCTATCCAAGATCACACAGTTAACACATGGCAGAGCCAGGGCTCAAACCTATGTCTCTAAGCCCAGGGTGTTGAAACCTAATTTCCTCAATGAAATAGGTCCTGCTGTTGAAAATTTGAGTTAATTGATAATAATAATTATTATTCCTATGACTATAAGAGGAGTAATAACAATAGGAGCTACACTGAATTGAGCACTTTCTATTCATCAGGGCCGATAAGATGGAAGCATTATTTTCTTGACTGAATCTGTTTTATAGATATCAATGTTTATGGACAGCTGGGGCTCAGTGAGGTAGTCACTAAGCTAATGAAAGAAGGAGACAGGATTTGCACCCAGGCCTCAGTCAGGAGCAAAGCAGGACAAACCCCAGGAATTAAGCCAACAAGAACTTAGGGTTCAGACAGTTCTATCCTCCCTTCTTAGAAGGGGAAACTGAGGCCCCCAAGAGCAAGAAAGCTACCCCAGGTGCACAGCCTTCTAGCTGGGACTTCATTTCCCTCTTGGGACCTTGACTAGGTACAATCTTATCCTTTCCTTCACCAGTAGGGTTTGGCGGAGGATGAATGGGGAAAAAGCAGTTGGAAAAAGGAGAAGATCTGAAAAGGTACAAAGGGCAGCCTGAATAAGGGAAAGTGGTTAGACACCAAGCAGGACTTCCGGGCCTTCTCTGGAAAGTTTCTGGGACTCATCCAGGGGCTGCCCCTGCTGACAGGGGGCCTCCAGAGTACAAGGCCCAGAGAGGGGAGACCCTAGTCCACCCCGCCTAGGGTGCAGGGAGCTAGGGGGGACAGGAGGGGGTAGTCATCCTGGTTCCATATCCTCCATTCCCGACACTGAGGGAGGCAGCTGTGGGAGCTGGGACTTTCCTGAGCAGCAGAAGATTCTGGGAAATCAGAGACAGCTATAGGGCGGGGCTGACTCCAGGCCTCCCTTTTCTTCCCTCCCCTCAGTCCCAGCTGGTTCCCCAAGCACACCTCTATTTCCTCTGCCTCCAAGGAGTCCCTCTTCCAACTGTTCCTCTTCCCTCAGACCATGCCCTCTACCCTCAGACCCTCAGATCTCTCTCAAATCTCTTCCCTCAGAGTTCACCTCCACCCTCAGACCCCCTCCAAATCTCCTCTTTCTTCAGACCCTTCTTTTTCCCCCAACTCTCTCCTCCTCCCTCAGAGCCACTGTGCTCACTTGGTCCTTCTCAGACTTCCTCAGACCATGCCCCCTCCCTCAGACCCTCACCTCCTTCCTCAGACCCTCTCCCCCGTCCCTCAGACCATTTACTTCACTCTCAAACATGTCTTCCTACTTCAGGTCTTTCTCTCTCAGGCTCTCTTAACTCTCATCCATCCTCAGACTGGGAACCACCAGCCCTCCAAGCCCCCTCTGCGCTAAGCACAGACATCCTCCTCTCTCCACCTGCTGGGGAGTGGGAGGAATCTTGGGTGTCCTTCCAACCCTACCTCCTAGGGTCTCCTTGACGAGCCCTACCCCTCTGAGGCTCAGCTTCTTTATCTGTATAGTGGCGTTATGCTTTACATCCTATCCCTCTCCTGTGTTTGACAATCCCTGGAGGTGAGAGCTGGGTGAGTGGGGACAACAGCACCCAGACATCACAAGCTCTCCCCTTGAGAGGCAGGAGTTGACATCAGCCCCATTTGCCAGAAGAACAAACTGAGTGTCAAAAGAGAGGACTTGTTTGAGGTCCCAGGGAAGCAAGGGATGGAGGTGGGATTTGAATTCAGGTCTTGCCGGGCCTCCACATTCCCTCATTACAGGGGACTGAAGGGGGAGATCCAGAGAAAGGCAGGAAGGGGAGAAGGGGCAAGAGGTCAAGTCTCTCCCTGCCTACAGCTGCTCCTCACATCCCGGGTTTAACGATCCACTGGGGTGGAGCCTGAGTACCCGGCAAAGTCCCTTCCTAGGGACGAGGCCCCACACCCACTTTCGGGGTTCCGGAGAGACGCTGCCTGGAAGACAGAGACACAGAGATCGAGAGACAAAAAGAGACTGGACAGGCTGCAGACTGCGAGAGGGAGGCTTGGGATGAAGGGATAGAGCTGCAAAGACTGAGGGGGACGCACAGAGAGAGCCGGGGCGACCCTGCGTGCCGCCTGGCCAGACTCGGGTTGCTGCCCCCACTCCCCCAGTCCTAGGTCCCCAAAGCCTCTCCTTTCGCCTCCTGCAACTCGGTGACCTGGGCTCAACCTCAGCGGAAGCCCCGCCCCCAGGGAAATTCGGGAAAGCCCCTTGCCGCTGGGGCCCCTCCCCGGGGAGGGGAGAAGAGTTGCAAGGGAGGGGACCGGGACGAGACCCGCCTCCGCCCCTCCCCCCAGCTCCAGCCTGCCCGTGAATCACGTCCCCCAACCCGCCCGGCCTGTTCCCCACCCATCGACCCCTCCCGGGATGGGAGGGGGACGCGAGGGAGAAGGGGGAGCCAACTGCCCCCCGCCGTGGGGCCGGAACTTCGGTCGTTCCGACTCTGGTCTGTGTCTCTGAGTCTCTTGCTATCTCTCTGTCTCTCTTCCTTGGTCTCTCACGATCTCTAGCCCTCTGTCGCCGCGTCTCTTTCTGTTCCTTCAGGATTCCCGGTACCCAGCTGCATGGGCTGGGTCCAGAGACCTCGAGGAGAGAGACACATTCAGTGTTTCTCTGTGCACCCTCCACCGCACCCCACCCACCCCCAGCAAAGTTCAGACCCAAAGCAGGGGAGACATATGAGGAGGCAGAGATGGGGGCAGGGCAATCTGAGGGAGAGTGCCTGGAGCTTGCCGAGGACAGTCTCGGCCCTGGGTGCGTTCTTTTGCTCCCACAAAGGAGGAAACGGCTCGGAGAGGGGAAGTGCGTGGTCAAGGTCACCCGGCGAGGAAGTGGGAGTAGGGACTCGAACCCGCGCCCTAGCGACCCCAGGGAGTCATAGAATACCCTCCCTGGGGGAGAGGCTGAGAAGCAGACGGCACTCGAGAGACACAGAGATGGTGAGAGATACAGAGACAATAGAGACAGAGAAACAGACAGAGGTGGAGACGAGCTAGAGCTTGAGAGAAAGAGATTCAGAGAGAGACAGAGTTACAGAGACTGAGAGAGAGAGAGAGACGTAGCCAGGAAGACAAACACACAGAGGCACTGACTGAGAAAGGCCCTAGCCGCAGGGGTGGGGACCCCCCCATCCCGACCCCGCCTCCTTCCCAGCCCCCAGCCGAGGCCTGGCCGCAGCGGACGCCGCGGGGCCGGGAGGGGCGGGCGACAGGCACGGGGCGGGCGGGGCGGGCGGAGGGGTGCTCCGCTGGGCCGCGGGAGCTTCGGCGGGTCCAGGAAACCCTTGGGGCGGACGGGTGGCTCCGGGGGGGCGGGGGGGCCGGGGGCGGGGAGGCGGGCGGTCGGCACCGCCCCGGCCGACAAAAGTCCCTTCAGTTCAGCCGGCGGCAGGGGAAGTCCCGGCTCCCCGCGTAACCTCCCTCGGTGCAGCCGAGCCGAGCCGCGCTCCGGCAGCCCGTTCGGCCGCCGTCCCCGGCGGCCCCATGCCCCGATGCCCCACAGGGGCCATGGACGAGGGGCCCGTGGACCTGCGCACCCGGCCCAAGGCCGCCCGACCCCCCGGCGCCGCGCTGCCGCTCCGCAAGCGCCCTCTACGGGCGCCCTCCCCGGAACCCGCCGCCCCCCGCGGCGCGGCGGGCCCCTTTGTCACCCCAGATCCTCTATGCTGTGGCTCCGACACAACGGCGGTTCCCGCGCATCCCCAAGGCCTGCCCCGGCCAGAGGCGGTCTACTACCAGGGTGAGTGGCTCCCTCAGGTCATGGGCCGGTCGGGGGCCATACAAGGGCATAGGGTCACCAGAGCCACAGGGCAGAACTCAGACACAAATATAGGGACTTGGGGGTGCTGAGGGACAGAAGCCAAGTTCCCAAGGACACAGATATGGTGCTCCTGGGAGCCGGGGGTGGGCAGAGCCTGAGGTCCCAGAGATACAGATATGGGAGCATCAGGGAGCAATGCCTTGGGACACAGATATGGGGGTTCCAGGAAGCTGGATGTCAGGGGTCCCTGAAGGACAGAGCCCAGGGTTCGAATACCACAGATATGGGGACCCAGGGGACAGTGCCCAGCAGTACAGATTTGGAGTCTTGGAATCAAGGGGGCAGAGTCTGAAGTCCCAAGAACACAGAATTATAAGCTCCTAAGAACCCAGATATCTAGGGTTATGAGGAATCAGTGCACAAAGCCCAAGAAACTGGGGTTCGAAGCATCCAGATATGTGGGGTCAAAGGGAGTCAGGGGAACAGAGACTGGGTTCTATCTAAGGAGACAGATATTAGGGATCCCAGGATGTCAAAATTTCAGGAACAAAAACATCAGGGGATTTTGGGAATTAGGAGAACAGAGTTGGAGTTCTGGGTACCCCAATGCCTGGAATCTCAGGGATCCAAGGAAACAGACCCAGATACTGGGGGTTTTAAAGAGCCAGTGGACAGGGACCCAGAGTTCTGGGCACCCAGTTATCTGTATTTACCAGAGATCATCTGGGGTCAAAAAATCAGGTAGTCTTAGGGGGCTTGAGGACTGAGGATTCTAAGAATGGGGGCAAGACTGGTGAGATCTCAGATTCAAGTATTTAGGATTAGGATGAGGGATTCAGGGGTCTCCGGGCAGAAGGCCTCTGGGCCCCAAGGCCTGGTATTGGAGATACGGGGACCAGGAAACTTAAGGGGTTCAGGAATAGGGGCCCCCAAGGATCAGGAGATGACAGAGAAGGCCGAGCACCATTCTCTTGGTCTTGTCTCCATCCCTGACCTCAAGGAAGGGGCATTCCTGCCACAACTGTGCCCACCTCGCCATCCCTGAATAGCCCCCAAAGCCACAGAGCCCATGCCTAGTGCCTCCAGACCTTTGCCCAGTTTCTGCACCTTCCACCCCATCAAGCTGTGCATCAAGAGGCCTGTCACTGCCTCTCCACTTTCCCATTCCCTGGGTGAGAACCCAGGCCTCAGTTTTCCCCATCTAAGATAGGGATTTGAGTGCTGCCATGATGCAACAGTGTGATCTGAACAGGCTTCAGGTACCACCCCCTCTCACCTTCTGACCCAGCCCTCTCCCCACATACTCTAGGTATTCATCTCACACCCCATACCCAATGCTTCATCATCCTTACCTCCCAAAGCCACAAATTCACTCAGCAAACAGGCCCCGGGGTCCTCCTGCTGGGTGATGATGGGGTTCAGTACTTTAAGGGACTCTGCCTAGCAGGAGATAGGGGTCAGACACATGAAAAGATAAAGTGACAATGAGACTGACCAGACCTGGAGGGCACAGACTAGGGGTTTCGTTGCGGGAGCCCAGAAGAGGGACGTGGAAAGGGGATTTGTCTTGAGCCTTGAGGACCCAGTACCAGATGCAAAAGGGACGTAGGAAAAAGGGCAGGTGACACTGCAGGAGCAAAGGCCTGGAGGTAGGGAGTCAGCTGAGGGTCTGTGAGTTTGACCTCACCCATGTCCTTTCTCTGCCCAGGACCTTTACTGCCCCTGTACCCCACCCCAACCATGGGCTCCCCCTTTCCTCTGCTGAGCCTTCCTCCACCCCTGTACCCGGTGGTGTGCCCAATGGAACACCCCCTGTCAGCCGACATCGCCATGGCCACCCGTGCGGATGAGGACGGAGACACGTGAGTAATAGTCCCCCATTAATGGGGAGTGGGAATGGGGATAGGGAGGCCAGCCCTCCACCCACCACAATACAGGGACACTCAGCATGGACTCTCTGGTTAACTCGACCCTAGTTGGAATCCTGTCTCCACCACTGGCTGTATGACTTTGAGCAAGGCCCATTCCCTCTCTAAGCTTCAGTTTCCTCTTCTGAAAAATGGGCACCCTGAGAACACTTACCTCCTAGCACTGTTTTTGGAGCAGGGGGCTTCAAATTTTTTATCACAACCCAAAAATGAGAAAGACATTTCAGTGATTGATTTATTACATGAATTATACATGTTGAGCTCCTAGTACTGAGCCTGGTAGATTGTAAGTGCTCTATATTAATATTATTGTTATTACTTTATATTAATAACACACACATAAGCTTGAAATAAAACTTGCACTGAACAAAACAATACTCACCCTCACTACATGGGATTTACTTTAGTGTTTTCTGTTCTAGTGTATTTCATTATGTCGTAACCCTCTGGATTAATTTGACAATCCCTTAAATTGATTTCACAAATGCCATAGTTTTATCATCTGCAGTTTGAAAAACATATTTTTGAAGCTGCTGAGAAATCCTGCACAGGAGGATTTAGCCCTGTGCCTAGCATATAGTAACCACTCAGTACACTTGACCATATGCTTATTATTCTATCAACCTAAGTTTGAATCACAGCTGGATGCTTTCTCACCCCTCTCTGCCTCAGTTTCCCCCTGTACAAACAGGAACCATAAGTGTGCAAGGGTCTTTGTGAAGCAGAAATGAGATGACTTCTATAAAGCGCTTCTCTGACTATTCGTTTGGGGATTAGGTAGGGATAGGATGAACAGGCCTATTTCTGCAGGGGGCTACACCACTGACTCACTGGATTACTTCACAGCCACGAGCCTCAGTTTCCCTATCTAGAAATCACCACTCACAACAGCACCTATTACAGTAAGGGTTCAGTGCAGTGATGTACCTACATATAGTGCATGGAACAGGGCGGGTACACAGTAGGTGCTCAATACATGGGAGTGGATGTTGTTGGAATAGATCTCTGGGGGTGGTTGTGGGCCACCCTGCGAGCCTGAGAAGGAGAAAGTGTCTGATATATATATAAAGGGCTCCATAAAGCTCAGTTTCCTGCCCTCTGGGGTCGTCTGTGAAATAGAGTTAATGTGTATGTGCCCCCAGGGGTGAGTTGTTTATAGGCGGTGAAAGCAGGGGGAAAAAAGGAGACCTAGCACACCAGTCTTTAGCCCCGAGCCCCATCCGCCCTCCCCCGCTCTCCCCATCTCCTCCCTCTCCCCCAAAGCAAACACTTCTGCCTCAGCTGCCTGACGGGGGAAATCCCTTCCCGCAGAACTTGACCACAGCCCAGCTGCTCTGCCTCCCCCACGTCAGCACCCGTCACTCACTCGCAGCCTCCCCCTCCCGGCGCTCCCTCTAACCTTAACCCCTTCCGCTCGGGCCGAGGCTTTACCGGAATGGGCAGCTGGCGCAGCCTGGGGGCGGGGGAGGGAGACACGCTAAGTCTGGGTCCCCAAAGCTGCAAAGCTTGGTTGGGAGTCTGGACTTCTAAGGACTCAAGGGAGCAAGGAATCTCAGGACATCTGGACTCCCAAGAGATCAGGCATATCCTCAAAGAGTAAGGGTCCCAAGAGACCCTGGAGGTGGATGCCGGGATATGGGAGACAGGGAGCCAGCTGGAGTCTGAGCCCTGAAGGGTGGAGATACAGAGGGGCCGCCTGGCTTAAGGACTTGGGGTCCTTCCCACCAGGGAAGCGAGGTCTCTTTGGGTTGGGCTCCCCCTCCTCCGCCCCACTCGATGATGGAAGTTGGGGTGCCGGGTAGATCCCCGGCGGGACAGGCTTCCCTCCCCCGGGAGCAGGAAGCGGAGCCCCGCCCAGCAGACCTGTTACTGGAAGTCCGAGGGCAGGGCCGCCCCTCCCGTCCCCACTTCCTCCAGCCCCGCCCCACCCCCTGCGGCCCGCGCGTTTATGGGAACTCAGGCCTGGATGGTTTCTCTGAAATCATTCGCTCCCTCTGCCCTCGCTTAACCCCGCGGGCCCACAGAGAGAGACCCGGGCCCGGGGTCCTGGGAAATGTGGGGAGGGAAGGGAGCCCTTTTCAGAGGGCCCAGATCTGGCCTCTCTTCCCACATTTTCTTTTTAAATTGGGCTTTCACAGATCAGGATCGAGGTTCAGCGTATCGCATGCATAATCTCTTCCTGGGTGGTGGGCTGTATTTCACCGAAGAGAAAAACCAGACCACCTGACTTTCCCCTAGACACCCAGCTAGCGAGGACCATAACCCCGTTTGCAACCCTGGCCTCCTTAGGCCTTACCCCCACCCCCAAGCCCTCGGGGCTACAGTATTTCTCCATCCCAAGCACTTCAGTGAGCTGGTTTAAAATGCGGATCCAGGGCTGGCCGAGTAGCCCGGTGGTTAAGTGCTGGCTTGGGAAGCCAGCGGCCTCGGTTCGGTCCCACATATGAGGGCCAATGACACTGCCCTCAAAAAAAAATAAAATAAAATGTGAGTCCAAGATGCACATTCCACAGTTGGGAGGCAGTGGTGGATGAGAAAGCAGTTCTCCAGAAGGAAATGTGAGGCCAGCGTACATGCAGTCAGCCTTGGGCCCTCGGTGCTAACGTGCTCCCACTCGAAGTGAATGTGGGTTTATAACGCCCATGCACAGTGATCCCAGATTGCCCTCAGCTGGAAATGATTGTTCCAGGTTGGGGCCCCTGGGAAGCAGGCAGGAAGTTAAGGACTGGGCAAAGGGAGAAGTTGAGCTGCTCTGTAGTCTCAACAGGGCCTCAGCAGTCCCACAAGGGATGTTGCAGCTGGAGTGGCCTTCAGAGTTGAGGCCAGAAGGCTGGGTCCTCTATGCCAGCCACTGGATGTCACTGGCCCCCACATCCCATGACCTAGGCAAACAGCTCTTTTCAGTGGAGGGTAATTCTCAGAGAATGTGTAGAGCTGACAGCCTTCTCCAGAAACGGGGGAGTGGAGCCTTCAGTCCGAAAGGGAGCATCTGGGTTGCACAGCCCAACTTCCAGAACAATGACCCCATCCCAGCTTGTCCCACCTCCCTGTTGGGGAAAAATCCCTCCAGTTAGATACTTTTGGATTGAAGTCTGAATGTGACACACAGTCACAACTGATGGAGACCTTCATGGCATCTAGTATATCCTCACTCAGTTCACAGAGGAGAAAACTGGCCTGCAGGGGGATAGGAAAATGGTCACCAGCTTCAAGGATGGCCAGGGATCACTGAGATGGAGTCATTTATTCAGCACCTTTTTATAGAGCACCTACTCAGCACCAGGCACTGTCCTAGGCATGGGCAGTGACTGAAGCAGACAAAACACCCTGCCCTGGTGGAGAGGACCTTCTAGCCGGGCAGATTCAGACAGGAAACAATTAAATCGTACATGTCAGGTGATGATGTGGAGGAAAATTAAGCAGGGAGAGGGGGAGTGAGCCGCTGCTGTACCATTTCCGCATAGGCTCTGTAAATATCTGGGGGATATCCAGGCAGAGGGCACAGCCAGTGCAAAGGCCCTAGGATGCAAGCATTCTTAGTATGTTTGAGGAGCCGCACAGAGGCCAGTGATGAGTGAAGAGAATAGACAGAGATGAGGTCAAAGGGATTGAAGAGGGGGAGACGAGATCACATAGGGCCTGTGGATCATGGTGAGGACTTGGCCTTTACTCCGAGGGTTCTGATGGGGGCATGACCTGACTTAGGATCTAATAGGGTCCCTCTGGCTGCTATACAGGGAACAAAGAGTCAGGCAGCAGTGGAAGTAGGGAGGCCCGTGAGAAGGTAGTCCAGGAGGAAGATGATGGTGGCTGAATCAGGATGGAAGGAGCAGGGGTGGGAAGAAGTGATTGGATTCTGGAGATACTTCCAAAGTATCCAGCACATACTAGATTTAGTGCTGCTCAGAGGTGACCAGCCCCTAACACCTGTGACACCCCACCCCCAGGCCACTCCACATTGCCGTGGTGCAGGGCAATCTGCCAGCTGTGCATCGGTTAGTCAGCCTCTTCCAGCATGGAGGCCGGGAGCTGGATATCTACAACAACCTCCGGCAGGTGAGGCTGGGGACCTGGACTCCTGGGTCTGAGGAAGGAGGACGCTGAGGGCTTAAACTTCTGGGCCCTAAGGGAGGAAAGGCTCTTGAATCTGAGAGAGGAGATGCTCCAGATTTCTGGTTCCTGAATAAGACTGCAGCTGGGAGTCAGGATTTGGGGGAAATTCTGAGGGAGGCAGGAGTGGGATGTAGGGCCAGGCAGGGGTCCTTCACAGCCTCTGTTCCCCAGACACCATTACACCTGGCTGTGATCACGACTCTGCCGTCAGTGGTCCGGCTCTTGGTGATGGCTGGTGCCAGTCCCATGGCACTGGACCGCCATGGCCAGACAGCAGCCCACCTTGCGTGTGAGCACCGCAGCCCGACCTGCCTGCGGGCCCTGCTGGACAGTGCGGCTCCCGGCACGGTGGACCTGGAGGCTCGCAATTATGACGGTGAGCACCCACCAAGGTGCAGGGTGGGGCTGTTTGGTAGGACCTGGCATCCTTCTGGGGCAACAGAGCCGCAAGCCCAAGTTTGACTGAGTCTCCCTTTCTTTCAGGGCTCACTGCCCTGCATGTGGCTGTGAACACCGAGTGCCACGAAGCGGTACTGCTGTTGCTGGAGAGGGGCGCAGACATCGATGCGGTGGTGAGCAAGGCAGCGCAGGCCGGGGGTGGGGCCAAGAAGGGCGGAGTTCGAAGAGGCAGGACTGGCGTGAGAGAGCACCCGTGTGGGTGGGTGGAGCTCAAGGTCTCTAGCAGGACTGAGACGCTGGACCAAGTGGTCGGGTCCGATGCGGGCCGCCAGCTTTTTGGGCAGAGATTGAAGAGACTTAAAGACCTTTCCTCCCTGCCGCAGGACATTAAGAGCGGCCGTTCCCCACTCATCCACGCCGTGGAAAACAACAGCCTGAGCATGGTGCAACTGCTGCTGCAGGCGAGTACGGCCCTGCCCTTGGCCTCTCGCCCGCCCTTTCCTCTGGCACCAAGTGGCCATCGTCCTCGTCCTTCCAGCTCTGACCCTTCTAGTCCTGGTTCTGGTAATCCTATGACTTCACCATCCAGGCTGCGAACTTGTCCCAGTCCGTCTCCCATTCCTCCCCTGCCACCCCAAACGGTTCAGGCCCAGTCCAGAGAGAGCTTTGCTGACCCTGCCTTCCGGCTTTGGCCCTGTCCCCGTGCTGTCCATCCGCCCAGACTCAACCCTGGACCCTTCCCTTCTCTGACTCCGCCCCTACTTCTGCCCGACCGCAGAGCCCAGCTCTGGTTGATTCAGTGCCGCCTGCTGGAAACCTTGCTGACCTGCCCTGGGTTCTAGCATCCACCCTTCTAACACCCTACCCGCGATCTGGTGCTGTCCTAGGTTCTGACCCGATCCCGGCCCCGCCCCGCCCTCTGGCCCCGCCCCATCCCAGACCAGGCCTAGACCCCAACCCTCGGTGGTGGTCCTGACCCGCCCCTTCGGACCCCGCAGCACGGTGCCAACGTGAACGCTCAGATGTACTCCGGCAGCTCAGCTCTACACTCAGCTTCAGGCCGCGGGCTCCTGCAGCTAGTGCGAATGCTGGTTCGCAGCGGCGCGGACAGCGGCCTCAAGAACTGTCACAACGACACGCCACTCATGGTGGCACGCAGCAGAAGGGTGAGTGCACGCACAGGTGGAGGTGGGGGGCTTGGGGAGGGTCAGTTCCCGATCGCCTGTTTGTGGATGTATGTGTGTGTGTGTCAGGGGTGTGCGTCTGTCTGTGCCAGTGCGTGGACGGGAGCAGGCCAGCCTGTGAATAGGTAGATGTGAGGTCTAGACAGAAGGAGAGAAGGAGGCACAAAGAAAGGGAGTGACATGCCCGCCTTCACATACTGAGAAAGAGGCCATGCTCAGACAGACCCCATGAGCAAGGAGCTGTGGACAGAGGGAGTGGTTTGGTGGTGACCCTACCCTCATCTTCTTGCAGGTCATCGATATCTTGAGGGGGAAAGCCACACGGCCTGCTCCTGCATCACAACCAGAGCCCTCCCCTGACAGGAGTGCCACCACCTCACCTGAAAGCAGCAGCCGCCTCAGCTCCAATGGTGAGAAACCAGTTCCCAGCTTCCAGCCTCCACCCGCTCAGAAGCATCCAGGCCACCTGTCCCCTCCCTCAGAACCTAGGAGTTGGGGCCTGTAGCCCCCTTCTCTCTGGATCTGGTGTCCTCACCCCTGCTCTCTTCTTTCCACAGGTCTTCTCTCTGCATCACCATCCTCTTCGCCCTCCCAGTCTCCCCCCAAGGACCCTCCTGGATTCCCCATGGCCCCCCCCAATTTCTTCCTTCCTCCTTCATCTCCACCTGCCTTCCTGCCCTTTGCTGGGGTCCTCCGAGCCCCTGGCCGGCCAGTCCCCCCTTCCCCAGCTCCAGGAGGCAGCTGAGAGAGATGGGGGGGCAGATCTCAGACTCATGAGGAGGGACCTCCCTGCCCTGTGAGGTCAACCCTCCTGGAAACTGTGAAGACCTCACTCTGCCCCCCCAATCTTCGGAACCAAGATTTGCACAGAGGCACATTCATCTATCATAAGCCCCTCTCTTCCTTTTTTTTTTTTTTTTTTTTTTGAGGGCAGTGTCACTGGCCCTCATATGTGGGACCCGAACCAGGGCCGCTGGCTTCCCAAGCCAGCGCTTAACCACCACGCCCCTCAGCTGGCCCCAAGCACCCCTCTTCTAAGCACAGCTATTCCCCCGTCTCATCCCTGGCCCAGGACTCTTACCCCTATTATTCTCAGGCACCAGTCTCCTACCTGAAATTTCACCCAAATGTTCATTACCTTCTCCTCTTTCAGAGCTGGTGGAACTAGGGAACAGCCACTCCCCTCTGCCCTCCACCCAGGTTCATGAGGAGGGAGAGATGGGCTGTAGTTGGGCACTGAAAATAATGTAAATTATTAGGTATTTTGGTTAGATTTCTTTTGTAATAAACTATTTTTGTACCATATCCCTGGCTTGGCCAGGCCTCTTTCATGAGGAGGTCTGGAGGAAGAGTGTTTGTGTGTGTGCAGACCTGTGCGCCATATCCAGCTCACTCCATGAGTGACCTTGTGAGTCTCAGACTGACGATGACATGTGTGGGTGACTCTGTGACTTCCAGTGTGTTTGAAATGTTCTGTTATTGTGTCACTGTGCCATTGTTTCTGGGGTGATGTGTATGACATCTTTCCAGAGGACCCTGTTAGATTCCATAGTGACTCTGGGTGTGTGTGTGTGTGTTTCCCAGGAGTACCACAATTGATTTGTGTGACTCTGGTTTTCTCTGGGTTTCTGTGTGTGTGGCATTTGTGAGTGTTCTTAACATTGAGACCTGAGGTCATTGTGTGATTTTTTTTCATGCTGTGTTGCAATTTTACTCAATGGCTCCGGGCCCCCCTGACATACACAACACCTGTGTCTTGACTCTGGACACATCTCTTGTATATCAATCAGATTTACGTTCATTTCCTGTCACCATTGTAACAAAGCACCACAAATTCAGTGCCTTAAAACAACACAAATGTAGTCTCTTACAGTTCTGGTGGTCAGAAGTCCAAAACCAGTTTCACTGGGCCAAAGTCAAAATGTCAGCAGGGCTTGTTCCTTCTGGAAGATCTAGGGTAGAATATGTTCCCTTGCATTTTCCAGCTTCTAGAGGCTGCCTGTATGTATTCCTTGCCTCGTGGCCTCTTCCTCGTATCATTCCAACCTCTTGCTTCCATCTGTATGTCTCCTACTCTTCTGCCTCCTTCTTAGGAGGACCCTGTGATTATACAGGGTCCACCCAGGTATTCCAGGATAATTTCCCCGTCTCAAGATCCTTAACTTCATCACATTTGTAAAGTCCCTTTTGCCCTATAAAGTGATATCACAGATTCCAGGGACGAGGATATTACTGGGAGCCTTAGCTGACCCCAGGCTTCCGTCAGAATCAACATTACTAGGAGGTTGGTACACGGATAAGAGACTTGTTACAGGGTTGACCTTCAGGAAGGAAGATGGATGTGCAGTGGGGAGAGCAAGGAAAAGCTGGAACCTCCAAGGAAGGACTGGAACCCAGGTCAGTCCCCACTGCCCCCAGCCTTGAAGCAAGTGTCCTTTGAGAGAAGATGACAGCCTTGGTCCGATTGTATTGGTCTTCATAAGTGACCATTGTTTGTATGTTCCTGAGTGACCACGAGTGTTTGTTTGCCTTTTTTAGTCTGGAGGCCTTCCTGGGCCCCTAAGTCTTTGTATATCTTGATGATTATAAACATTTCTGCTGCTGTGATTCCATCACATGTTGTATCTGTGGGGACCAACTGCCTTAACATCTTTCTGAAGGGCATTGTTGGGTTCCATGCATGGCTAGGTGTGTATCATAAACACATCCATGCACACCCACTTCCAGGTCAGCTATGACTGGGTGTCCTGTATTTGCCTGGCCTTCCTGACTTAGGTGGCCATGCGTCTTTGTATGTTTGTGACCATGTACCTGTTTGTGACCTTGCCTCTGGGCTACCAGCCCCCTAGAGCTACCTGACTCCAAAAGTATACTGGTTTCCTGTGGCTGCTGTAACAAATGACTATGAACTTAAAACAGAAATTTATTCTGGCAGTTCTGGAAGCCAGGAGTCCAAAATCAAGGTGTGGGCAGGGCTACACTCTCTCCAAAGGTTTTAGAGGAAGATCCTTCTTTGTCTCGCCCTGCTTCTGGTGGCTCCTGGGCTTGTGGCTGCATCACCGTAAACCCCGCCTCCGCCTTCACATGGCCTTCTCTGTGTCTGTGTCTGTGTCTTCTCCCTTTCTGTCTCTTGTAAGGACAGTTGTCATTGGATTTAGAGCCCATTTGAGCAACTTCGGATAATCCCATCTCAAGATCCGTACCTTAATTACATCTGCAAAGACCCCTTTTCCAAATAAGGTTACATTCACAGATTCTGGGTACATATCTTTGTTCTGGGGACATACCATTCAACCCACTACAGAGGCTGACTGTTGGGCCCTGCAAGCAGCTGTGCATGAGAACTTTACATGTGGTAATCCCTTACAAGTGTAAGGTCATGTGCAATGACTGGCTCTCCAGCAGACCCTGAGCTCTGGGAGGTCAGTTCAGGGCCTCCTTCACTGCTGCCGCCACCCTGCCCACAGCAGCCAGCACACTGCCTGGCATGGAGCAGACCCTTGAAAAGTGATAGTAGAATGAGTGAGCCTTGATCACTCCCCACTGTATTATGGTGTCCGTGATTCTTTGTGGCTACATCTGTCACACAGTGATCACACTGTCACACAGTGTGATCAATTTGAGGACACAAAAAGAAACACAAATACTAGCTACCATTTACTGACCGTGATAGTACCCATATTCCAAATGAGAAAACTGAGGCTCAGGGAGAGCAAATGGACTATCCAAGCCCTGGTCTGCTGCCTCCAAAGCCCCAGTGTTCATAATCACTGGACCCTCTTGCCTCACAGGAAGGTTGTGTCTATCATTTTCAGTGCGTGTGAAGGTGCACACATGCGCACTTGTGTGTGCTACCGGAAAGGGTGTAAATATAATAACAGGTGGTTGTGTCATTGAGAGCACAGGCCTTGGAGTCAGAACTGAGTTTGAGTCCTGCCCTTCCGTTTCCTGGCTGTGCGACTTTCATCAGGTGACTTCACAACCCTGAGCCTCAGTTTCCTCATCTGTAAAAATGAGGCACAATAATACTGTCTACCTTGCAGGTTGTTGTGAGGATTAAACTTGAATGAATTCTGTACAGTGTTTATAATAGGCCATGGTGCTCAGAAAGAACTTGATACATGGTAATTGCTGCTGTTATCATCTGGGAATTGTTTTTGAGGGCACAGACACACAAAAAGTAGAGATGATGGGACCTATTCTTTCTTCTGATGGAAAAATGGGATAATGAGGGCCTAGCCTAGATATGTATGTTAGTCAGACTTTTTATCCTACTGTCATAAGAAAAATTTAAAAATATAGTGGTTTAAATGAGATGGACATCTAGTTTCCTCCATGTAAAGGCCTCGTTAACACCCAGGCCAAAAATAGTAGCTTGAGAATGTCAAAGACCCAGGCTCCTTCTACCTTGTTGCTCTGCTGCCTTCACCTCATACTTCTACTATGTGGTCCAAGATTGCTGCTCCGGCTCCCACCATCACATCCACATTCCAACCACTGGGAAGAAGAAAAAAGAGTCAAGCATATTCTCCTTTAAGGCTACAACCCAGAAGGCACACACAGCACATTCTATTGGCTAGACTTTAGTTATGTGGCCGCATCTATCACAAGGGACACTGGGAAATGTAGTTGTATCTGGACAGCACGTACACAGATAAAATCCTGTTACAAAAGAAAGGGGAGAATAGTTATTGAGGGACAACAGTATATCTGTCACACCAAGTTTCTACCAAATGGCTACATGACACTTGGGAAAAGTGACTTCACTGCCCTGAGCCTCACTTTCCTCATCTGTAAAATGGTTTTAATATCCACCTCAGTGTTGATGGGTTGATGACGATTTAATGAGAGTGTAGGTACCAAGTGCTTAGCACAGGGCCTTGGTATTATCATCCTGGAGTATGTGTTAGGAGTCCCCTTGTACCTGTGGGTCCAGGCTGTGAGTGATGTGCCTCTTTGTGTGTGAGAAACTAGCCCTGGGTTCAACAGCTGAACCCAGTACTGACCTTGGTAAGTTACTTCTCTAAAACAAAGAATCTGGCTTCTCCACACATGGAAATCCCCTCTCAGCCTCCTGACATTGGGACTGGGCGCATGTCCTTCCACACCCATCCCCTTTCCCCTGGAGAAAGGCAGATGCCACAGAGGAGACCCATATATAGAGTCTCCAGGCCCCCGGGCCTCACAGAATTAAGCACCTATCCCTTAAGTGGTGCCACCAAGACTGTTCTCATCTGTGATAGTCCTAGCTTTCTAAAGCCAGAAGTCATACTTTCAATGCATTTCTCAGGGGCCTCAGACCCTGTTGTAAAGTTTCACTTGTTATCAGCACCCTGGGTAAACCCAGAGAAGGTCTCTGCCAGGTGCATACATGAACTCTGCCAAATTGTAAATGATGGCGCCTTTCTAAAAAATATGATTTTAAGAGCATGAAAACTAAACAGAGGGCCGGCCGAGTGGCGCGGTGGTTAAGCACTGGCGTGGGAAGCCAGCGACCCCGGTTTGGGTCCCACATATGAGGGCCAGTGACACTGCCCTCAAAAGAAAAATAAATAAATAAAACTAAACAGAATACATCTGCTGGTTTGGTGTGTTTACAAACCCTCATGTAAGCCACACCTCCGTTTTACAGAAAGGGAAACTGAGGCCCAGAAAGGGAATAAACTGATCTGGTGCATCTATGAGTCTGGGATTCTATGATTCACCTGAGCCAAGTGATAGAATTCATCACCAATAATGGAATGACCAACATCGTGTACCTTCTGATATGATGCACTGAGGACATAGCATCACTTCTATAATATTCTTGCCGCCAGAATCTGAACACGAGGAAATATCAGACAAACCCAAATCTAGGGGGACATCTTACAAAGGAACTGGCCTGTAATATTCAAAAACATCAACTTCATGAAATACAAGGGAAGCCTGAGCAATTGTACCAGACTGAAGGAAACTCAAAAGACATGAGAACAAAACACAACACATGATCTTGGATTCGATCCTGGACTGGATCGAATGTTTTGCTATAAAGGATAGTTTGAGGGACACTGGTGATTTGAATACAGACCGCACTGTTAGAGACTAGTGTTGTATCACTGTTAAATGTCCTGCTTTTGATAACCATACTGTGACCATGTAAGAGAATATTTTTATATGTGGAAATACACACCAAAGTGTTCAGTGCCAAAAGGGCATAATGTCTGAAACATACTCTCAAATAGTTGAGCAGAGGGGCAAGAGAGAAAGAACCAATGATAAAGCAAATTGGAAAATTGTTAAGAATTGATGAATCTTGGGCCGGCCAAATGGCGCAGTGGTTAAGAGCTGGCTTGGGACGCCAGCGGCCCCGGTTCAGGACCCACATATGAGGGCCAGTGACACTGCCCTCAAAAAAAAAAAAAAAGAATTGATGAATCTTGGGGCAGCCAGTTAGCTCAGTTGGTTAAAGCGCAGTGCTCATAACATCAAAGTTGCCACTGAGGGCCGGCCGAGTGGCGCATTTGTTAAGAGCTGGTTTGGGGATGCCAGCGGCCCCGGTTCGGATCCCACCTATGAGGGTCAGTGACACTGCCCTCCACAGCTAACAACAGCTCCACCTGGAGCTGGGCTGTGCGAGCCCCGGCGACGAGCCCGGCGACGGTGTAGGCTGCAGCCCCTGCTACAGTGGGTTGCCATAGGCTACAGTGAGTGGCCTGCAGCCAGCGTGAGCAGCTGGCAGCCAGTGTGAGCTGCCAATAGCCGCAGTGAGCGACATCCAGAGGCCAGCGAGCGATCTGCCTCATCTGGGAAGAGCGCAATGAGGATACCAACATGGGCCCGTGAAGTAACATCCTCCGCAACTAGACTGAAGAACAAAAAAACAGCAACTTGTCTGTTTCCCTTCCCCGATTCCCCAACGCTGTTCTCCTCCCCCAATTCCCCAATAAAATCTTTAAAAAAAAAAAAAAGTTGCCACTGAGATGTGCCCTCCACAACCAGATTGAAACAACTACTTGACTTAGAGCCGATGGGTCCTGGAAAAACACACTGTTTCCCAATAAAAAAACGAATTGATGAATCTTGGTGAAAGGTATACAAGGAGACTTTGTCTTATTCTTGCAACTTTTCTGTAAGGTTAAAATGATTTGAGAAAAGAAAAAAAGGATTGCAAGTTAAAAGTCATGGTTTAAAAGTCCATGGTTTTAAGGCTCTGTTTCTGGGAGTTATCTAGTCTGTGCATCCATCTGTGGTCAGAGTTTGGGGAGTTGGGAGGGTGAATTTGCTGCTTCAGACACTGCCTTGAAGTGTGACCAGGGTCTTAGGGTGTGGTTAAGGCTGGGGGTGTGGCCAGGGACTTGAGGGTGTGGCCAGAGTCTAGCAGGGCCTGCGAAACTCAGTTCCCAAGGGAGGAGGTAAGTCTGTGCTTAGAGAGCCCTCTTGCGGCTACCCTGGGGTCTGGCCTCCCCTTTTAAAATTTTTAACAGCTTTATTGAGATAATGCATATACCCACCAATTTGGCTATTTAAAGTGTATAATTCAATGGTTTTAGTAAATTCAAAGAGTGGTGCGATCATCACCAGAATCCATTTTAAAACATTTCTTCACCCCCATACCGCTTCAACCTTGGACAACCCCTAATATACTTTTTGTCTCTATAGATTTGCTTATTCTGGACATTTTATATAAATTGAATCACACAACGTGTGGTCTTTTGTGACTGGCTTCTTTCACTTAGCATAATGTTTCTGAGGTTCATTCACATTGTAGCATGTTATCAGTACTTCATTCCTTTTAATAGCCAAACAATACTTCATTGTATGGATATACTGCATTTAATTTACCCATTTATCAGTTAATGGACATTTAGGTTGTTTTCACAAATCTTTGTGTGGATATATTTTTCAGTTCTCTGGGATATATACACATAGGAGTGGAAAGACTGGGTCATATGGTAACAATGTTTAACCTTTTGAGGAACTGCCAGACTGTTTTCCAAAGAAGCTACACCATTTTACATTCCCACCAGCAGTGTATGAGGGTTACCACTTCACAGTCTCTCCAATTCTTATTATTGTCTGTCTTTTTTATTATAGCCATCCTAGTGCAGAATGGGATCTCACTGCAGTCTGGATTTGCATTTTCCTAACTGATAATGATGTTGAGTATCTATTTCTATTATCCACTATACAACCATATGAACTCAGCCATTTTGTCATATTTGATCCACATTTTTTAAATTAAAGCATTAATGATATTGTTGTTGTTGTTTTAAGATTTTATTGGGGAATTGGGGAAGGGGAACAGTGTTGGGGAATTGGGGAAGGGGAACAGCCAAGTTGTTGTCATTCAGTCTTAGTTGTGGAGGGAGCAGCTAGCTCAACTCCAAGTCCAGTCGCCATCCGGCAGCTCATCGGCAGATGGGGGCCACTCAGCTCAAGTTGTCGTGTTCAATCTTAGTTGCAGGGATTCTAACCGGAAACCTTGTTGCCAAGAGCACACGCTCTAAAGACCATTTAGACATCAGGCCACCCTTCAGTAGCTCAGGGCAGCTCAGCTCAAGGTGCCATGTTCAATCTTAGTTGCAGGTGGACATAGCCCACCATCCCATGCAGGAGTGGAACCGGCCCCTTGTTGTTAGATCCACGTGCCCTCACTAGCTGAGCCACCCTGCCATGCACTGGCCCATGGGAATCGAACTGGCAACACTGTTGCTCAGAGTTTCTGCTCTTAACCAACTAAGCCACTCGGCCCGCATTAATGATATTGTTGAAGTCCCAGTGTATCCTTCTCAGAGTACATCCTTTTCCTTCTCTATATCCTGCATTTAATGTTCAGCATTACCACACATAATTTTATACTATCATCACATATGTAGGTATACCCAAATAATATAGACCATTGGTTTTATAGGTTTTCAAACTTGGTATACATGACATTGTGCTGTGTTAATTCTTCTGCACTTTTTTTTTTAAACTCATTGGGCTGCTGCAACAAAGAACCACAAACTGAGTGATTTAAACAACAAAAATTTATTCTCTCACACTTCTGGAGACTAGGAATCCAAAATCAAGGTGTTGGCAAGGCGGGGCTCCCTCTGATGACTTTAGGGGAGGATCCTTCCTTGCTTCTTCCAACTTCTGGTGTTTGCCAGCAATCCTTGGCATTCCTCAACTTATAAATGCATCACTCCAATCTCTGCCTTCGTCATCACCTGGCTCTCTCCCTGTGGGTGTACCTGTGTCTGTGTCCAAATTTCCAGTCATATTAGATTTAGGATCCACCCTAATTAAGTATAACCTCATCTTAACTTGGTTACACTTGTAAAACCTCTTTTCTAAATAAGGTCACATTCACAAGTTCCTGAGGACATGAATGAGGGTGGGGGGGGATGAAGAGGGCACTATTCAACCCAGTATACTTATCATTATGTTTTTATGATTCATGCTATTGGTATGTGTGTCCAAGTCATTCGTTTTAACTGCTGTGTAGGAGTCCTTTGTGAAAGTATACCACAATCACTTCTGGTGATAAACAGCTACCTTGTTTCCAGGTTTCTCCATTTCCTACAGGCTGCAATTAACATCTTGGAATGTGTCTTTTGGAGTTTTATAGGCAATATTTTTCAACCTGCCTGACAAAATTCATTAGTAGGTTGTGAAATCAATTTAGTGGGTTGCAAACAATTTTCCCTTTAATGAAATGGAATTTAATACAATAGAAAATATTAGAGCACATGTAGGGGCAAGGATTACCCTGTGAAACTGTTTGTCATAGGTATATAATGTCCCGACGCGAGCGAAGTGTTTGCAAGCCACAGCTCTGAAGGATGTAGAGGGCCATGGACTTGCCCTATCAAAGGTTTGATGGATCCCGCCAAATTGCTCTCCAATGTAATTTTGTGCATTTACACTTCCACCAACACTTGGCAGTCAAACCTCTTCATCAACACTTGGCAGTCAAAATTTGAATTTTTGCCAGGCCACTGGGTTTTCATCCTACTTTCCGGGGGAGGAAACTGAGGCAGACTCTGAGAGGGCAGCAACGCAAGGGCCAGCTGGGAAGCAGACCTCGCCATCCTGACTGCAAAGATCCTGTTTCCGCTTAGTCTGAGATAGAACGTCGAAGATTCCACAAGTTAAGGATTCTCAGGTTCTAAGAGATGGGAGTGGGGCTTAGAAGGGGAGTGAAGTGCGATGGGAGACTCAGCTCTCATCTTACACCCTCACCCCCTCCCTCCACTTCAAAGGGTTTTTGAAAATTAAGTGAGAAAATGTAAAGTTTGACCTACAGCGCCCGACAGAGAGTGTTCAATAAATGTTAGCTATTTCTATTATTCTCTGATTAGAAATTCTCTAGGTGTGTGCATATTTGTGATCAGAACTTGGCCTGGTCTTCTAGGGCGGGGCCTGGAGATCCAGGAGCGTGGCCCAAGTGCCTTGGGTAGGAGACATGGCCCCTCCCACAGCGCCCCCGGTGGCCGCCCAGCACTCAGGCCAGACTGGGGCATGTGCTACAGGTAGCGCAAGTTGGAGAGAAAACCACACCCCTCCAGCCTTGAGCCCAACAGCCTAGTTTTCCGCAGGCCCCTGCTATCGAGACCAAGGAATTATATCGCCAAATTCTTGCTCCCTCAGACACCCTTCTCCCACCTCCTTCTCCGAGGGGACTCAGGAGTCTGGTCGTGCTGTGTCTACCTTCTCCAGGACAAAGGAATCCCACGATCTCCCTGATCTTTCCTTCTAGAAATTTCAGCTCTCTCGACCAAAGAGCAAACCTTCACCACGACCCCAGAAGTGCTACATCCTAGCCCCAACCCCCTGCAGGATCCCAATGGGATCCAGCCCTACCTCCGCCCCCAGTAAAAGTCCTAGGTTTCCCCCAGCCCCTCCTCCACTTAAACTTTGGGACCCAGTTCTCAGCCCCTCCCTAAAGGGGCCCAAGCATCCTACCTGCAATTCCCACCCACCCAGGAATCACCCCTATCGTCCCCCACTCCGAAGCCACCCCATCTAACTGTCCTTTGAGGGTCAGACTTTCGAACTCCATCTCTAGAGAACCTAGGGACCGGAGCCCCAGGCCTCGGAGCCCCAGGCCCCGCCCCCTTTCGGTCACAGGTACTTACCTGCTGTCCCATCCCCGGTTTCCATGGCCCGCCCCCACCTCTGGCGCCCGGCCCCGCCCCCAACCTGACCTGGGCGGGGCCGTGCCTTTCACCGCCGCACCCGTCCCTCCCCAGGCACCCGAGGGACCCATGGCTGCGGCGGCAGCCCCGCGAAGGCGGCAGGGGGAAGAGCTCCGCGCGGTCGGCCGGGCGGTGAAGCTACTGCAGCGCCTGGAGGAGCAATGCGGAGACCCCCGGCTCACCTCTAGTCCCCCTTCGCTGCGAGACCTGCTGCCCCGTACCGCGCAGCTGCTGCGAAAGGTAGCCCACGCCCGGCGGGCCGACAGCGGAGGCCTCGTTCCCGAGGCTTCCGGGGGTGCCGGGAACTTTCTTGGCGTCTACCTCACCAACCTGGAGGCCAAAAGCAGGCAGGTGGCAGCAATGCTGCCACCGCCGGGCCTAAGGAGTGCCAACGACGAGCTCTTCCGGGAGGGCTCCTTACTCAGGTGAGCAGACACCTTTGCTCCGAACAAAGGTGGGATCACGAAGGAGGCCCAGGTCATGCTCCCAACCCCTCCTCCCTCAGACCCAAGAGTCTAGGCCCCAGCTCCTTGCTTTCTCAGGACCTAGGTGTCCAGATCCCCACCCCTTCTCCCTGAGGGAACCTGGGAAACTATGCCACGCAGTTCTCTCCTCCCTTGAACACACACCTTTGCCCTCAGGCCCCCATTTTGCCTCTTTCTTGGCCACTCAGCAGACTGCTTCCCACTGCCCCACTTTCCCAGATGCCTTGGGCTCACACCCTGAGAATGTGAGGACCTCAGAGCTCTTCCTGCAGGAGGATGAGTGGATTGATATCCCCATCACCACCCCTGCCTGGGGGACTCACAGGCTGCTCCTGGTCTTGAGTTCCTGAGGAACAGCTAGCTCTGGATCTCAGTCTGCAGGGTGCCTGCCCTGTTCTGAACGCTGGGGAAGGGGCTGATGAGTCAAAGAGGCAGACAAGGAGGTTGGAGGCCTAGAACCCACACCAAGGTCTGGACCAGTGGCTTTTAACCCAGTCATGCCACATGCCCCTTCTTTACAGCAAATATTTTGTAGTGTCTCCTTAAACTAACCCTGAAATAAAATGCCTAATGTAAATAACCTACCTACTCATATTTTTTCAATCACTATAATGCCCAAACTGTATTATGAGGGAGTGATCAAAGGAATGTATCTAGATCTTGAATGGAAATACTAAGGCATAATCACAGTTATTCTGCAAAACAGAACTGCTGAGTCAGAGAACCATTACTGAATCAGTCTTCCCTTGAATTATAGGAGAGCTGAGTTTCTGTAAAATTCAGTCTAAATTTTAAATGTGCAAAAATGCTTTTGGAAAATGGAATTGCATTCCAGCTTCAGATCACTAAAAATGGATTTTCCACCTTCATGAATGTCTGGTGGAACCCTGGAAAGTTGAGTGGATGTGGGCAAGTTTTGCTGGAGGGTGTTGTACCCCACGTTCTAGACTTTCCACGCCCCAATCGCTATGACGAGTAAATTTCTAGAAGCTCCTTAGAAGGATAGTGTAACTCCTCTGAGACCACTGTTCTAGATTCAGTGGGTTCTAGAAACTAAGAAGCTTAGGGGTTTAGTGAAAGTGCAAGTGGGTAGTCTATAGCAGGGGTCGGCAAACTGCGGCTCTCGAGCCACAGGCTCTGAAGTAAATTGAAAATGAAAATAAAACTATCATAGTTTCATTTATAAAAATTTTAAAGGATATTATTCACATAATGGTGATTATGTAAAAATATATTTATGGCTCTCGAATAATTTTTAAATTATTGTGAAGGACAGGATTGGCTCTTCCAGGGGTCAGCAAACTTTTGAGATAGAAGAGCAAATCCTGTCCCTCACAACAATTTAAGAATTATTCAAGAGCCATAAAACAAATGAAATCACCTTTATGTGAATAATATCCTTTAAAATTTTTATAAATGAAACTATGATAGTTTTATTTTCATTTTCAGTTTTACTTTAGAGCCACATGTATGTACCCAAAGAGCCGCATGTGGCTTCCGAGCCGCAGTTTGCCGACCCCTGTTCTAGAGCCACCGGGGGCCTAGCAATTATTTGAAGGAGATTCTAGACCCGCACTCTACTAAAACCTAATGCAAGCCACATATGTATTTTTTCATTTTCTAGTAGACATATTACAAAAAGATTTTTTTAAACAAGTGAAATGAGTTTTGATAACATTTTCTTTAACTCACTATATCCGAAATATTATCACCTCAACTTGTAACCAGTATAAAGCAATGATTAATGAGATCACTAACTTTTTTTTATTTTGCACTAAGTTTCTGAAATCTTGTGAGGATTTGCCATTTAGAGCACATCTCGCTTTGGACCAGCCACAGGTGTATAGTGGCTACATATTAGACTCTAGGAAGGGTGGGTACTTAGAAGCTGTCAGGGGTGGCCCTCTAGAAGGTTTTGGGAACCCTACAAGCCAGGCCCAAGGAGGTTATTAATATAAAATAATAATTAACATGTACTGAGTATCAACTGTATGCCAGGTGTGCTGGGCATTTTATGTGCTTATAAGAACCCTCATGGGCCAGCCAAGTGGCACGTTGGTTAAGAGCTGGCTTGGGACGCCAGCTCTGAGCAGCAGGTCCTCAGTTCGGATCCCACATGAGGGCCAATGACCCTGAGCCCTCTACAGCTAAGATGATGAACAACAGCTCGACCTGGAGCTGGGCTGCTGTGTGTCCCTGGGATGGCATAGCTGCAGCCTCTGCTACAGTGGGCTGCCATAGCTATCATGAATGGCTGGCAGCTGGTGTGAGCGGCCATCCAGTGGCCAGCAACCGATCTTCCTCACCCGGAAAGAGAGCAGTGATAATACCAACATGGGCCAGTGAAGTAATGTCCTCCACAACTAAACTGAACTGAAGAACAAAAGGACAGCAACTTGTCTGTTCCCCTTCCCTGATTCCTCAATGCTCTTCCCCTCCCCCAATTCCCCAATGAAAATCTTTATTAAAAAGAAAAAGAACCCTTATCACTCCCCACCGTGAGGCAGGAGCTATACTTATCCTGTACTTATGCCCATTTCACAATTGAGAAAACTGAGGCTTAGAGGAAAAATAAAGGAAGGCACCAAAAATCACATAGCTAAGTATCAGAGCTACCCTCCACTGTTGCCCACATCCTGATCAGTATCACAGAGAGGTAGCTGGCAGGAGAAAGCATGAGGGACTGCCCCCCAGTGCTGCTCAAACAAAGAGGAAGGCTCCAAGCGAGACCTGCATGCAGACCACCCGAAATGCCCTCAGTGCTAGTGGACCCCTCACCTGACTAGACAAGGCTTGTCCTCCAGCCCCCATGGTCCTCAGGAAGAAACTGGGCCTGTGTGCTGAAGGATGAGGATATGGGCAGTACCTCCTTTCCTTCACAGAGGAATAAACAGGTCCTGAGAGGGGAGGTGCCAGAGCTGCAACAGGCAGTGTTGGCATAGACTTTTACCCTGCACTGCTGCATTGAAGTCTGGAGCCTGTGGGTGTTCCACACAGAGGGTGCCCCTGGGTCCAGCCATGTCCTCAGACCCCATCCCCACAGGAGACAGCTGGCCAAGCTGGCCCTTATCTTCAGCCACATGTACGCGGAGCTGAACGCACTTTTTCCCGAGGGAAAGTACTGTGGACACACGTACCAGCTCACCAAGGCTCCAGCCCACACCTTCTGGAGGGAACACTGTGGAGCCCGGTGAGTGAGCACCTGTCCCAGGGCCTCTCAGTCCCTGGAGCCTCATCCTGCCCCTGCCCAGGAACCCAGGAGTCCAGGCTCCCAGAGGCCTGACCTACATCCCCCTGCCTCCTTGAACCCAGGTGTGTGCTGCCCTGGCCTGAGTTTGAGTCTCTCTTGGGCACCTGCCACCCCGTGGAGTCAGGCCCCACAGCCCAAGCCTTGCGTTCCACCATCGACCTCACCTGCAGTGGCCATGTGTCTATCTTCGAGTTTGACATCTTCACCATGCTCTTCCAGGTCAGGGAAGGCCAAGGTTGAGGGCCCAGACTCGGGTTATGAGGAAAGAAGACGGTGGGAACTTGGACTCCTGGTTCTGAGGGAGGAGGGGCTAGGGGCCTGGATTCCCAGGTCTAAAGCAGGAGAAGCCTGAGGACCTAGACTCCTGGGTCTGTGGGTGGAGGAAGCTGAGGAACTGGATTCCTGGGTCCTGGGGAATAAAGGTCTAGAGTCTTCTGTGAAAAAGAGAGATCCCTGAGGCCCACCATGAAAGTGAGTGACGTGGCTGGGTTCTTGAACCCTGGGAAGCGCTAGGAGGGCGGCTGCTTCCTCAGCCTCTCCCTGACCCAAGCATCACCCGGCTCCAGCCATGGCCAACACTCCTCAAGAACTGGCAGCTCCTGGCAGTCAACCACCCGGGTTACATGGCCTTCCTCACATATGATGAGGTCCGAGCACGTCTGCAGGCCTGCATGGACAAGCCAGGCAGGTAAGGAGCCAGGCTTCAGGAGGAGGAGGCTGCCAGCGGGTCAGGGCTCTCAGTCCTGGGCTGGGCAGTGGTAGAAACCCAGATGTCCTTCAGAGAGAGTAAGAGCTGAAGGGCAGCCCATTTCTGATAGGTCAGCGCCTCTGCTGTACCACCTATTAAATATTTTTAATATGACCCCCCCTCCTGCTGGAGTAGGAAACGGAACCAGACACCTGAGTCCTAAAATTATTCAAGCCAGGAGTTTTGAGCTGTTGGGTTAAGAATTGAGGGGCTGAGCTCCCTGGAACACCCAAGAGGTTAAGAGAATAGGAGGTCAGATTCATGAGTCTTTGCAGGGCTGGGGTGCAGGATCCCCAGAACAGCAAGTGTATTAGCACTTTTCCAGTTACACTGCAAACTGGTTTAAAGGGAAAGAAAAAGGGATGAATTAATTCCCATAATTGAAAAGACAAGGTGTTAGGTTTCCTGCACAGCTGGATCCAGGTGTTCACATGCTATTGTCAGGCATCAGTTTCTGTTTATCCCATCTCTGCTTTGCCCTGGTAGCTCTTTTTGCAGACATGGTCTCCCTTTAGGGTGGCAAATGGTTTCTAGAACCTCCAGCTGTAGACTCTGCCAGCTTAGCTACCTCTGTATTAATGGGGTACCTTGCTGGGTCTTCCAGCAAAAGCTCCAGGGCTGGCTCCCATCACTGTGGTCAGCAGTCCTGAAATGCACTGATTGGCAAAGCCAGAATCAGCCTTGTCTAAACCCCAGTGAAGGAGGAAGAGGAGCCAAGCAGGTGAAAATAATCTCCCCTCTGTGTAGGGCAGACAGGGTCTAATGCCTCACTGCCTAAAAAGTGGGAAGCTGGGTGTAAGGGGGTAAGGACTTAGACACCTGGATCCCCAACAATGTGAAGGGCTGAGAGGTCCCAGAAGGGACAGTGGTGATTACTCCCTCCTTCCTCCTCATCCTACCTCCTTCTCCCTCCAGCTACATCTTCCGGCCCAGTTGCACTCGCCCGGGGCAGTGGGCCATTGGATACGTGAGCTCAGATGGCAGAATCCTTCAGACCATCCCTCTCAACAAGCCCCTGTTCAAGGCGCTCCTGGAAGGAGAAAAGGAAGGCTTGTGAGTCTGCATCCTGGCAGGGAGGTGGTGTCAGCAGGTTGCACCTCAAAAGGCTGTGCGTGTGAAGCACTGCCCAAGATCAGCACAGCTGAGGGCACACAATTCACACAGCACAGCAGACATCATAAACTTGCAATACTACAGTGTTCCAGCAGGTGGCAGACAAGGGTCTTGAGGAAGAGGCGCCTTTTCTAGTCCACAAAGCCACCAACCACAAGAGCTTAGCAGCAGCTCTAAGAAGTGTATGGGGAGCTTGGCGTAACCACCGTGGCTCCACTCCTTGGAGTTGCACTCAGAGCTTTTGCTTCTAGATATCCATATCCTGTTGTAGAATCCAGACTGTTAGAGCAGGAAGAGAACTGGGCAAACAGACTGGTGGTTTTCCTTGGCTTCCCTAGTTCCTCTCTTTTAGAAGCTGCTTTGGATAGGAGGGGAGGGGGGAAAAGCAGGTGAAGTTCCCAAGTCCCACCCTAGATCTTTAACCGGAGCCTTCTTAGCAGTCATATTCATACAATACGATGTGATACGATATGAGATAGATAGATAGATAGATAGATAGATAGATAGATAGATATGCAGTTGATTCTCATTATTCCTGATCTTTGTGTTGTATGAGGTCACAGCAAACACTGAATTGGTAAATACTGAGCCATTGCTCCTAAGGAAAATATGGGTTTAGGTTCCTGAAAAACTGGTCACATTTTGGCCAACCAGTCGCTACATAATAACCTTTGTGAATGCATCTGTTTAAAAATGCCTCATGTAATATATGTTGTTGATTCATTAACTTTGAACACACAGCCAACAGCACTCTAACTTGTGCCTGAATGAAGCTTATCTAACTCATATATTTTCTCCCTAAAGCACATCGAAGCCTTCTTGTGCTTAGCAACATTAAACAGCACTTCAGCACAAAGCCTATGGGGCAATTTAAACAGCAAAATCACCAAGAAGCAGCACAAAAATGCAAGAAATGTGACACTAAATAGACAGTGAAAGGACACTGGTTTACAAGATGGCCAAGTGTTGCCTTATTCAGCCTTAACCTGGGAGCATGCCTGTTGGACGACTCAAATTTTTTGCCGCTGTGTGTATGTCCCTGAATGCACAAGCCGCAGGTATTCATTTTTGGGTTACAAATACATTTTAGCATGTAGGCAAATTGTGTTCATGCAAATTTGCCTACACGCTAAAATTTACTTGTACATACGCACACATATTATGTCCCTATTTTACAACTGAGGCACAGAGAGACAGAGTCACTTGCCCAGGGTACACAGTTACTCAGCTAGCGAGCTGGTATTTGAAGCCAGACAGCCAGGCTCAGAATAAAGGTCCTTACCTACTGTCCTGAGTTCCAGGTCAGATCCTCTAGAAGAGGATTCTAGAGTTAAAATAGTGTGAACACCATCAATCTGGTTTAACGCCCCCTTCTCTACACACACACATATACACACCATTTCATAGATGTGAAAATGAAAGCCCTGAGAGAGGGGAAGGAAAACCCAGCCCTTTCTATCCCACAGTGAGGCGGCTTTCTAGGCCTGAAACTGATCATAACAATTCCCTCTTTTTGGACATTTAGGTGGAAGAGGGGTGCTGCACGTTTTATGAGCACTGTCTTAGTTAATCCTCACTACCCATCTTTGCCCATTGGTGTGATAAGGTCCATTTTACAGGAGGAAAAACTGAGGCCAGAGAGGTAGAATTGCCTAGCCCAGGTCACACAGTATGTTTGTGGGAGAGCTGCATTGGGGTCCAGGCCAGGCAAAGCCACCAGCCTTAGGGACTTTTGACCTCGCTATTGGTCTGAAGGTGCAGTTATGACCTGGATGGGAGACCCAGAGGGTGCCGAGCCGTCTTCTTGGCTGCCCTGGAGCCCGGTGCTTGGACCTGCCCGTAGCCCTAGTCTGCGTCCCTTTAGGCCTAACTATGTGGCTTTGGGCAGTTGCCTTTCCCACACTGGGCCTCAGTCACAAGCTGTGAAGCAAGAACTAGTATAGATCGTCTAGGAGGGTCCTTCCAGCCCTGCTTGTTTAAGACTCTAGGATTTGGTCACCCCAACAAACTGTGACTCTGAGATGCTGTTATACGTGGGTCTGAAGACTCTAGGATGGTTGCCACTTGGGGAGAACGAAGCTTGGATTTTGATCAGTTTCCTGGTTTCCATTCATCTAAACTGTGTTCCCAGAGTTTGAGCCACTTAGGTTATGTGTGCTTGTCAGTGGGGTCCTTAAGGGACACTGCCCTGCCCTGGGGTTCTGAGGAGCCACAGCTTGCCCTGGAAAGTGCCAATTTGAGGAGAGAGGAGGAAAAATATCTCCAGGCCAACAAGAGATTTGGGGCAAATGCTCATCCAGGAGCTCTGGGCCCTGTGGCAGGAGTGGGGGTGTCCATGTTAGTCTGTGGGAGTAGACTGGACAGCCCCTCAGTACCCCTCTCTCCCCTCTTGCAGCTACCTCTACCCAGATGGGAAGAACCACAACCCAGACCTGACGGAACTCTGCCAGATGGAACCTCATCAGCGTATCCACGTATCAGAGGTAAAGCCCAGGCCTGCGCCCCCTTCTATACCTAACGCCCACCTCCTACCCTCCGCCCCTGCCCCCCCACCCCCCCATCCTTGCTTACTGCTGCCAACACCTGCACTACGCTCAGGATCAGGAGTCTGGCCCTGGAATCCCAGAGGCCTTGGGTGTTTGTGCTGACTTGCTGGCCACACCACCTGAGGGAAATCACTTGGCCTTTCTGAGCCCCTGTTCCTCCTCTGGAAAATACAGCTCCTCCTGCCTCCTACTCAGGAGTTTTCATGGGGATTAAACCAGGAAATGATACTTCTGAGGTCATCAGAACAGCTAATGCACTTGATCCTTCACGGGTGACAGCCCCTGTGCATTCACAGTCACCCTATGGGTGGAAGAGAAACGACAAATAATTTTTTTTTTTTTTTTTTAGTATAAGTATACCCACGCAATATTTGGGACATACTTATACCTAACAATGTATCCTTTGTGTGTCTGAAAAGCAAATTTAACAAGGCATCCTGTATTTCTAGTTGCTAAATTTGGAAACCCTGAAGAGTGCAGGCAGCCCTAGAGAACACATTTCATAACAAGGGGTACACGTAGGAGGCAGCTAGCCACATGGCTTTGAACTTGGGAGACGGTTTAGGGCTAGCTCAGAGGTTTAGGACTTTCTTCCTGTGAACCGACTTGTACCCCATGGCTGACATCACCACCCCATCCTGTCCTCCCACTTTCTCACCTGCCAGGAGGAGCTGCAGCTGTACTGGGCCATGGACTCCACATTCGAACTCTGTAAGATCTGTGCTGAGAGCAACAAGGACGTGAAGATCGAGCCATGTGGGCACCTGCTCTGTAGCCGCTGCCTGGCTACCTGGCAGGTGGGTCTGACCCTTCTCCGCCTTCCCATCTGGTGCCCCCCTCTCTATGGGAAAATCCCCTAAAGCATCTCGTATATGCCTCAATCAGGTGGGGAAACTGAGGCCCAGGGAGATCAGAGACTTGCTGAGGGTCACTCAGGGGTGAGGACCAGGAGCCTGCCTGTCTGTGTCTGTGTCTGTCCCCATCTGGCTCTATGCCTGTCACCTCCGCTTCTCCTTGTCCAGCTACGTTATTCATGGAATGGGCTCCTTCTTTCCCTCACTGGGAGATCTGGGGCCAGTGGCTTTGCCTTTCTGAGCCTTAGTAACCTCCCAGGGCCACAGTGAGGTTCCAAGCCCTGAAGGTATCTAGGCCTCAGGAAAGGTCACTGGGGAAAGAGAGCTTCTGCTCCTGTGAAGAGCAAGTGCCTCACATTAAGCTTCTTGGTTGTAATGTAAATACCTGACATTAAGCTTTTGTTGCTGAGTCATCCGTTGTAAAGACATCCATCTCGAATACACAAATTGCCAGCTGTGTGATGCAGCTATTAGCAAAACAACTAGATAAGGAACCAGGAAGCCCCCAAGCATAAAGTTTCCCTTTTGGAAGCCCTGGGTAACCCAGATAATTGACAGCACAAATGACCTGGCTTCTCCCTTCCTGTGCCCTAGTTCCCACTCCTATGCTTTTTTTTTTTTTTTTTTTGAGGGCAGTGTCACTGGCCCTCATATGTGGGACCGAACCAGGGCCGCTGGCTTCCCAGGCCAGCGCTTAACCACTGCGCCACTCGGCTGGCCCCGCCACTCCTATGCTTTAAATTCACTAATAAGGAGTGAACCCTCAAAACCTAAGCACCCCGCATGGCCCCTAGTAAAGGCAGAGCCCCAGGTCCATGCATCCTCCCTCTCTCTCTACCTGCAACTTCACTGTCTGGCCCCTGGACATGCTGTGGACCCTCCAGGACCAATGAATGATAAATCTTGTTCTTCAAAGCTCCCTGATGGTTGTTGCTGAGGTGCATCCTGAGATCTGTAATAAGAACCACAAGGGCTGGGCCAGTCACAACACTGGCCCTGGTAGTGACATGGGGAGGGTGGGGGTTGTTGTCTGTGGGGGCCTAGACAAGTGCTTCAGGCATTCTAGCCAGTAGTATCCAGACCCACATGGCACCATGGTTCCACTGGGCTCCCCATTTGGACGCCCTCCTGGCCTCAGGCTCTGGTCCTGTCCCCTTCCCGTCTTGCGTCTGTCTCCCCAACTGCCTCTCTTCCTGAGTCTCTCTCTCCCCATTGCCCTCCCTCCCTCTGTCCTCTCCACATTGCCGTTGGAGATGAAAGCCCTGTAATCCCAGGGCACATGGAAGAAACTGGGAGACCCTGACCCTTTCCCTCCACGTCTCCGCCAGCACTCAGACAGCCAGACCTGCCCCTTCTGCCGCAGCGAGATCAAAGGCCGAGAGGTTGTGAGTATCCATCAATTCCAAGAGAGGCCAGTGGAAGCCAGAGCCACTGCTGAGGACCCAGGGTACGGCAATGACCAGGAAGATGGAGAGGAGGAGCTGAGGCCGGTAAGCAGGGCCAGGCAGGAGCTGGAACTAAAATTCCTGGGTCTGAGGGAGGAGGGGTTGGGGGCCTAGACTCCTGGTCTGAGAAAGGAAGGGCTGGTGACAGGATTCTGGGGTCCTATGGGCCTGGACTTTTGTTTCCACAAGGGTTTGGGGCTCTGGCTCTCTCCAGTTAGGACTCTTCTGAGGGTTAGGACTTTGTCTCATTCTCTATTATATTTCCAATATCTAGAAAAGTGTCTGGGTGCTGAAACGCCAGGCAGAAAGACATGTAGGTGAGAAGAAAAGGGCAGCTCCCAACCCTGTCCCCACCCTCTGTCTCCCCAGGTGACACCATCAGCTCCCCCACTGTCCCCTCCACTGGATCCGCCCCCCAGGAGTCCCAGAAGGAAAGGCGAGATAAAGGTGGTGAGTCAGGTGCTGGTCTGAAGTGGGCAGCTCGAGTGCTCGTTCTCCACACCATTTACAAGGCACTGTGTGATCTGGCATCCACACCTCTATGGCCTCTCTTGTTCTCTTCTTTACTCATTCCACCTCATTGGCTTTCTGGCTCTCCTTCCAACATCCCAGGCATGTCTTGACCCAGAGCCCTTGCACAAGCTATTCCCTCTGCCTTGATCTCTAGGCCAGTTTTCTCATCCCTTCCTGAAGGAGGCCTTCCCTGACCACACTATTGAAAATAGCACCGGGGGGCTGGCTGACTAGCTCAGATTGATTAAGAGTTAGCTTAAGAGCGCGAGCTCTGAGCAGCAGGGCTGCCGGTTCGATTCCCACATGGGTCAGTGACGCTGCACCCGAGCTGAGCTGCCGCTGAGCTGCCAACACGTGTCAGGATGGCTCAGCTGGTGAGAGCACATGCTCCTAACAACAAGACTGCCAGTTGGATGGTGGGCTATGCCCGGATTGCTCAGAGGATAGAGCATGCGCTCTTAACAACAAGGCTGCTGGTTCGACTCCCGCATGGGTTGGTGGCTACACCCACCCGCAACTAAGATTGAACTCAGCACCTTGAACTTAGAGGCCTCGAGCTGCCGACAGACAGCCAGATGGTGACTGGCGCCCTCCACAACAAAGATTGAAGAACAGCAACTTGGCCGGTCCCCTTCCCCAATTCCCCAACACTGTTCCCCTCCCCTAATTCCCCAATTAAAAAAAAAAAAAGAAAGAAAAATAGCACCCAGGTCCTTCCAAGCCCCTGCCTGCTGCATTTTCATAGTATTTTTCTTCATCTGCCAGAGGGGACAGTTTTTGTTGTTTTCTGTCACTATCAGCAGGTTGTCCCCTTCCTAAAGGTTAGGACTTTGCTTTATTCTCATTATATCTCCAGAGCCTAGGACAGTGCCTGACACAGTAGGTACTCAATAAATAGGTATTGAATAAATAAGTTGAACTGAGTCTTCCCAACAGCCCTAGGGAGTTAAAAATGTTCCCATCCTCATTTTTCAGAGGGAAAAAGCCCAAAGAGGTAACTGCACCACCAAACCCGCACAGCCTGAAAAGCCAGTGTTGGGAAGCCTTCGAGGCCCCAAAAACAATCTGCTAATTTTCTAAGCAAGCCCCAGCCTTGCCTTCTTCTCCCCGCACCCTGCATCTCCCACCCCAGGACTTTCTAAGACCGTGGCCCACCGGGGAAGGGCAGATCTATGTTAGCATCTCAGACCAGAGTACACACAAGATTCAATCAATACCAGCCGTCTTCAAACAAACAGCTCAGGAAGTCCGGGAACATTATTCTACCACAGCAAACAAGAGACCCAGCAGGAAGGGGAGGGGTGTGGAGGATGGTGACACCAGCCAGGGAAGCTAAAAACAGATCCCGATCTGCAGCCAAAAGCAAATGGAAACATTAGAAGGCACTCAGCCGGCTCCCTGAGGACAAGCAGGGGGACACAGCCAGAATGGCGGGCTGAGGGGCACCTCCAGCCACAAGGTCGCCCCTTTGCCTAGAGATTATGCCCTCTGCTAGCATGCCCTTTCCTCCTCTCCCCAAGCCCTGCCTGATTCAAAGTCCAGGCAATTCCTACTTCCTTAGTCTTCAAAACACTGCAGGAGAGACAGCCCTGGGGGTTCCACTTCCCAACAAGCTGACTGTCATAATAAGAATAATTAATGTGTGCATCACTCTTGCTGGGTGATACCTGGCACTACTTTTTAAAAAAAACGTTTTATTAAAGTATAGTTGATAAACAATATTATATTAGTTTTAGGCGTATACCATAGTGATTTGACATTTATATCCCTTATGATGTGATAAGTCTAGTAACCATCTGTCACCATGCAAAGTTATTACACTATTATTGAGTATATTCCCTGAACTGTACCTCAGCACTGCTTTTTAATGTATATGGTTTTTTTTGTTGTTGTTTTTTTGAGGGCAATGTCACTGGCCCTCATATGAGGGACCCGAACCAGGGCTGCTGGCGTCCCAAGCCAGCGCTTAACCAATGCGCCACTCGGCTGGCCCCTAATGTATATGTTTAATTGTCATGACAACCCAATAAGATGGGTTACTGTTATGATTCTTATTATACAGAGGGGGGTCACTGAGGCTCAGAGATCTGAAAGTCATCCTGCTGGAAGGTGATAGTCAGGACTGGATCCCAAGCCCCTGGCTCCAGACTCCAGAGCCCATCCTCCACGCCTTCTGTCTGTAAATTCCTTTGTCTGTAAAATGGGTATGATGCCAGTCCCTGCCTTGTGGGGCTGCTGTGGGCATTGGGTGAATGGGGCTGTGATAATGGGTAGTGTCACTATGGTCACGATTTGCATATGGTGCTCCCACACACTGCTGTTGTCCATCTTAGAGACCCACCTCTAGGGGGTGACACCGTCATTCAGCAGAGCTCTGGCACCTACCTGGCTGACCACTGGGGACCGTCCCATCCTTAGTGTCTCCATGTGGAGAATGGAGACAAACTTGGCATGTACCCCATGGGTTTTGATGGAATCAGCAATGTTGGGCGTCTGTAACCTGAGTCAGGTCCCCTCCCTGACCTCTCAGAGCCCCTATTAGCTCTGAGGACTCCAAGACTTAAAGCCAATGTCCTCTTCACAGCCCATAAGACCTCAGGATCTGACCCCTCCCCATCTTTCCGATGATCTCCTACTACCCACCCTACTCCTTTTCCCGCAACAGTGGACTCCTCACTGTTCAGCAAGCCCACATCCCACCACAAGGCTTCTCCCCACATCCTTCTCTTTTTTATTGAGAGCAGTGTCACTGGTCCTCACATGTGGGACCCGAACTGGGGTCGCTGGCCTCCCAAGCCAGAGCTTAACCATCGCGCCACTCGGCCGGCCCTCCCCACATCCTTCTTGCACTCAGGCTTCTGCTCAGTTGTTTTCTGAGAGCTCTTCCCCCCACACCCCCTACTACCCTCATGTCCGGTCACTGCTGTCCCCCCCGCCCCCATGCACTCTCTATGGCTATTTCAGTTCTCTGAAGGACACCTGATCCTCTCTGGGATATTTCCTTGTTCACGCACTGATTACTCATGGTAAGCCCCATTCCCGGTAGACTTGTCAGCTGCATGAGGAGAAAAAGTCTCATCTCTCCAGTTCATGGTTCTCTTCAGAGCCCAGAACAGTTCCTGACACACTAGGAGCTTAGCAAATGTTTGTGGGATGGATGGATGAATGAATGAATAAATGAGTGAAGAGATGGAAGGGAGGGAGGAAGGGAGGAATGGTGAATGGATGGGTGGATGGACAGATGGACAAACAAATTTAAACTTCTTCCTATTCAAGCCAGAGGTGTTGGGGGGAAAAGAGCAAGAGCTGGGAACTAGATCCTGTCATACTGCTTCCTCCAGACACCCCCCTTTCCACGCCACTGCTGTGTTACCCATGTTGAGGCCTGTGAAATAAAGCACAGCTGCAGCGCAGCTGTAAAATGTCTTCATCTCCTGCCCTCCAGACCCTCCCCAGACTTCGGGCACCTCTGACTTTGCCAAGAATGAGAACTACGGCCTCAGCCCCATGGGAAACCACCTCCAGCCCGCAGGCCAGGCAGGAAGCCACAGAGTAAGTGGACAGGGCAGCTGGGGTCCGGGACTCCTGGGTCTGAGGGAAGAGGGCATGGGGGCAGAAAGGAAACACTGGTCCTAGGAAATCAATAGCCACCCTCAAACTCTCCTCATTTGCAGAAACTCCTAAAGGGAAAGTCACCCTTCCAGCTGCCTCTGTGGGGCCCATGATCGCAGCCCAGGCCTGGAGGCCAGGTGAGTTCCCCCACCCTGCCCCGGTTTCCTCCCTTGGTCCCACCTGGATGTGATACTATCTAAACCACCTCTCTTTCCACCTCACAGGGCACCAAGATGTGCTGCTAAGGGAGCCCCAGGGGCTGGAAGGGGTTTGTGAAGCGGAAATAAACTGCCAAGCCTGGTCTGTCCTGTGGTGTGTGGAGAAAGAGTACAGTGGCCACTAGGGGGCAGCTTGGCATCGGGAACTACGCAGTCCCCTGAAGCGTGAGCCCCACCTAATTAACCCTGGGGTCTGGGATCAGAGAGCCCAGAATGGGGGAGAGCCCAGAATGGGGGACCCAGTTCCTCTGGATCCAGGAGTCCAGGCCCTCAGACCCTTCCTCCCTCAGACCCAGGAGTCTGCACCCCCAGCCTCCAGCCTCCTCTTTCAGACCCAGGAGTCCCAAGTTCTTAGAGAATCAGGCAGCCAACCCTCTTTCCCCTTCATGGCCAAACAATTTCTGCACCCAGCCCTACATAAGCAAGTTCTAAGTCTCCTAGTCAAAAAGACCCCACATTTCCTAGAGAGTTATGCACGCAATCTTGCCACATCTGTTCTCATCCCTTTCTCTTTCCTTTATTCCTGCCTGGGATCATTCTCGCAGAGTAGCAGCAATTTCCAGTCCAAATCAAGCTGAGGAAGTATCTTTCATCTCATCACAAATCCCACAGAGACCCCAAGCGTCTCTCCACTTAAGTCCACATCCCCTGAGCCCCTGCTGTGTGCCCAGCCCCGGGCAGGGCAATGCTTGGCATGGAGCAGTGATTACTGCCCTCCTGGACTCACTGTGGGGAGGCAGTACTGGCACAGGGGAGCAGAGGGGGGCTGCAGGAGCCCAGAGCTGGCAGTTGACCCAGACTGGGAGGTCAGGGAAGGCTTCCAGGAAGAGGAGACATCCCAGCTAAGACTGGAAAGATATTCTAGTGTAAACGGAGCTGGAAACATGCATCACAGATATAGTTCCAAGCAACAGAAGCCTCCTCCGGGGCGGACAGGAAATTGATTGAGAGGACTTGGGCTCACTTAACAGAATTCCAAAAGTGATTAGAAAAACAGGATTGGAAAGTGAGCAGGGACACTGGCAGCTGGCCTCCAACCGTAGTCCAGCCATGATCATGCCACAGAACCGGTCCGATGAGGCTACACTGGTGCCTGATGACCACTGGACACTAGTCATTCGCTGCCTGTGATGCCCCAGAAACAGGCTATGTCTGCTAGCTGTTGCTCAGAACAAATCACACCAAAACTTATTGGTGAACAACAGTCATGTTATTATCTCTCATGGGTGCCGTGGGCCAGGATTTGGGGAAGAGCCTGGTTGGGTGGTTCTGGCTCAAGGTGCAATCAAGTAGTGCTTGGGGCAAGGCAGCTGGGGGCCGGACAGGTGTCCCTCTGCAGTCTCAGACCTCTCCATGTGGCCTCACATGCTAGTTTGGGCTTCCCCACAGCATGGCTGCTTCCAGGTAGTCAGACTGCTAATGTGGCTGAAGGTTTCATGGACAGTGTTCCAGAGACTCAGGCAGAAGCTTCATGGCTTTTCTACCTAATCTTGGGGGGTCCTGCAGTGTCACTTCTACCACTTTCTATTGGTTACATGTAAGTCGCACAACTGACAGGGACCCTACTTCTCAGTGGAAAGTGTCAAGACCAGATTGTCAAAGAGCAGGTGGGATGAGAGAGATTGTTGCAGCCATCTTTGGAAAATAGAATTTGTCCCAGACACCATAACAGGACTAGACTCACCAGTCCCTGTTTCGTGGGTGCTATTAACTCCTGATTCCCAAGAACAGCAGGATTTGCCAAGGTTACCTTAGTGCCAACAGAGGTAGAAAGGCCAACATGTCTGTTGGCTTCAACAGAGGGCTACAGGCTTTCAGATAGCTGAGATTTTTCTAACTGTGGAAAGGGGATGCAGATGCTAGCTAAGCCTCCCCTCAAAAGTCCACTACAGTCCACCCCTTTGAACACTCAACATCGGTACGTACCCTTTGTTCTATACTTCCATTTTCTTCCCTCAAAGTTCTTACTTCCATTTTCTTCCCTCAAAGTGCCTCAAAGATCTGAACTCGTATCCAACCACAAATGCATTCACGCTGCCCTCAAGACAACACAAACTCTCAATAGTTACATTTTCCAGATGCAAGTGTGGAACCATTGAGGAATAGCCACTGCCCTTGAAATGTGTCATGATCCCATATTTCATGAGCTGTAAACTGGTTTTAAAGTTAACCATCACACACCGTGTGTAAAATAATGGATAAAGGTGGAGAAAAGATAAGGCTTGTTAATTAAAATGTGTATGTGCAATGAGACAGCAAGGATGGAACTGGAAAATTAACTCATTGAACTTTTTTTTTTTTTTTTTGAGGGCAGTGTCACTGGCCCTCATATGTGGGATCTGAACCAGGGCCGCTGGCATCCCAAGCCAGCGCTTAACCATCGCGCCACTCGGCTGGCCCAACTCATTGAACTTTTTACTCAGCTCCTCATGCCAAGCACTGTGATAGGCACTAGGGATATAGTGGTGAACAAAACCACTTGGAGTTTATCTTCTGTCCAAGATAAACAATAAAAAATATGCAGCAGCGATAAATACTGTGGAGGAAAAAATGTAGTAAGATAAGGGAAATAAGGAACGGCTGGGAAAGCAGGAATTGCTATTTTAGGTAGGATGGTCAAGGGAAGCTCTTTGAAGTGATATTGGCATAGAGATTTGAAGTAACTATGTGAAGGAAGAATGTCCCAACAAAGGGGAAAGCAAGTGCAAAGGTGCTGAGGCTGGAATATGTCTGGTGGTGGAGGAACAGCATGGAAGCAAGGAGAACAATATAGCAAAATAGAACTAGCAAGGTGAGGAAGATGGAGTCGGTGAAGTAACAAGGACCAGACTGAGGGCCTGTGAACCATGGAGTGGACTTGAACTAGAGTCAAGTGAGCTGGTTCACAATTTAATGGAATCCCTCTGGCTGTAATAAATTATTGGGGACAAGGACAAATGATGTCACAGTATTAGTTTCTGCAAGTCTACTGGGGCTGTAGCTTGTATGACTTCACTCTTTTGTACACTATATAGTCCTCCGTCGCCTAGAGCCTCAGCTGGTTAGGTTCCAGAGGAAAGTGGAAGGGGAGTGGCTGATGAGAAGGTACCTATCAGGGTCCAGCACAAGCCATAGGTGCCCAAGCTGGAGTGGTAGAGCTGGGGAGTAGGGCGTCTGGAGTCACAGTATGTGAGCTTGTCTGTGAGTGCTACTGCATTTGTCCTGCAGCGAGTTTGTATCTGGTGTCCTGTGATCCATTCTGGGTGGGGTCTGCATGTGAGCCTGTATGCTCCTGAGTTTGAGCCATGCAAAATTTTCCTGAGCGCTTGCTGTTTCTGGCCTGGTGCTACAGACACAACTGTGCCCGAGACAGCCTGGGCCTTGCCCTCAGACTCACAGTCTGGTGCGGAAGACAGGCCTGTCCCCAAGCAGAGACAATCCAGAGTATGCAGGACTGGGGTGGAGGAGTCCTGGGTGTTGTGGGAGCCCAGAAGGGGCACCTGATCCAGCCAGGGGAGCAGGGAGGGCATCCTGGAAGAGGGGGTAGGGTGGCTAATACTAAAAGGTCACCTTTCCTGCTATAACAATTGCTTTTCCTGTATCACCAATGCATAAAGGAGCTTTGCCCAGTGTGACTCCCAGGTGGACCTGTAATCCGAGCCTTCCCTCTGTCTGATGGGCAAAGCCCAGGCTTACCAGTGACCCCCATTCTGATCAGAGGCCTGGGAAACCTCTCCCAGTGTGCCCAGCTACTCCCCCCCACCTTCTGACCAGTGTTCAGGGCTTAATCTCTCCCTGGTAACCAGGGACATCTCCCCACCCTGGCCCCCTCAGCCAGCAGTTGGGATTTTGCCCAAGTCAGACCTGGCTTGTGAGGAGCCTGGGCACTCTGATCTGTGACCCTTCCTCCTGACCCATGGCCATGTTCTTCCTGCCTTCCCTCAGGTGCCCTAGCCTCCTCCTCTATCCTACTCACCTGTTCCTGCCAGCCTGATTCTCCTCCCCTCCCCCCCAAGATAGGGAGGGAGTAAAGGGAAGAGGGAGGGAGTAAGGGGGGGTGGCATTCCTGGGATTCTCTGGATGGAGGGAAGAGAAGGAGGGCCCTACAGGGGAGAGCCAAGGAGAGAGCACCCGGCAGCCCCCCCAACCCTCCCATGCCATCATCACGGAGGCCTGGGCAGAGCTTGGGTTTGGAGACCACTAAATATAAGAGATTAAATTGAAGGGTTCCAGGCCACTGATCAGACAGGAAAGCAGCCCAGGGCACTGGCCACAGGGGAGGGCCTCCCAGGGCATACTGGGAGAAGGTGTTCTAAGCCACTGGTCAGACTGGGAGCTGCTAGTTGTACTGGGAAAGGCCAGTGCAGGCCACTGGTTGTGCTGGGGTCAGCTGGGTCAAACTAACAAGCCCAAGCCATTGGCCATAAAATGAAGGAGGCTCCTGGTCAGAAGTAGGGGGAGAGGGTCCTCGGTTGTCTGGTGAGGTCCCAGCTGAGGACACACTGGCTGGACTGGTTGGTCAAGCCACCCGCCTGGGGTGCTGGTCAGCGTGGGACTGGCCGGGGCTGGGGGCAGAAGAGCCCCGCTCCTAGCTGAGCGCTGGGAGGTCCTCTCCGGGCAGTGGGAGGTCCTGGCGGGGCGCCCGGGTTTGGGGGAACGAGGGGGCCAGGAAGGCGGGGCGGGGCGGGGCTCAGGGGCGGGGCCTTTTCCTCCCAGCCCCGCGGCGGCCGCCCAGCTGCAGCCGGGGCTCAATTGCCGCTGCTGCCGCCACCGCCGCTACCGCCGTGGATATGGAGCCCCCGGACGCCCAGGCCGGAACGCGCGGGGCCCCGCAGCTGCTGGTGCTGGCGCTTCTGCTGGGGGCGCACCAAGGTATGCTGGGGCCGAGAGCCGGGCGAAACGGGGGACGGCCCGTTGGGGATTGCTGAAAGGGAAGGGGGAAGTAGCTTTCACTCACCCCGGGAAACCAAACCTGGGGACCTCAGAAAGAAGGGGTATGGGAGGAAGGGGGCCGTCCCTCCCAATGAGAGACCTGGGGACAGTCGGGCAGAGGAGCTGGGAACATCACAGCAGTGGAGTAGAGACCACCTGAGAAGTCAGAGCCCCCTGCCCACTCAGGACCCAGGAGGGCGGGTCCTCAGCCCCTCCTCCTTCAGCCGCTGGAGCTGAATCTTGGGGCTCCTGCTCCCTCAGACCCAGGGGTCCAGGCCTCCAGTGGCTGGAGGGGCTTCCCCCAAGGCCCAGGAGATCAAAACCCAGGGTTCCCTTCCTGAAAGGTTCTCAAGTTTTGAGAGGATCAGGGACGCCTATAGCTAGAAACCAGAGTCATGCATTTGAGGGTTCTGCATCTAGATTCAGAATCCAGACTGTAAAGATTCCACCTCTCTGGGGGAAGAGCTGAAGCACTAGCCCTGGGCAGTGACAGTGGAACAAAGTGTTTCCAAGGGATAGTGCCCCTTTCCTGGGGCCCCAGAGAAATTCACACACCTGCGTGGTGGTGGGAGGAGAGGAAGCCCTGAGGGCTTACAGCAGAGGAACTGAGATGAGAGGGATTGGGGAAGAAAGAGGGATCTCTCATCTGTCCTTGCTCTCTGCTGATCAGACCCAGACCCAGGCACCAGCCTGGCTCCACGCCCCCTCCCCTGAGACAGGCTTGGGCCAGAGGTGGGTGCCAGGGAATCCAGGCCCCTGGCACAAGCATGGCAAATAGTGGGTCCCCAGGGGCAGGGCTGGGCCAGGCTGGGCGGGGAAGGGAAGGGAGGTTCTAAGAACTGACATGATGCCAGGATGCCAGCCCAGAGGGTGAGAGAGCGTACTTTCCTGATGAGAATGGCACTATCTGCCAGGATCTTGGGACAGGAGTCTAGGCCCAGCTACCCAGGACCCAGGAGTCCAAGTCCTTAGCCCCCTTCTCCCTCAGGACCCAGGATCTGGGGCCCCAACCCTATCTTGTTCTAGAGTGACTCACCTTCCCCTCTCTATCAAACAGGCAGAGGGGCCAAGGGGCGGGTAGGGGGCTCTGGCGCCAGGCCGGGCAGGTCTGAGCCAGCCTGTCCCTCCCACATTCCTGAAACCTGCCCAGCCCTGTCCCCCCTCACCACCCCCACACACCCATCCCGCCTCAGCTCCAGGCTCAGCTGCAGCCCACACCCCATCCCAGCCCCCCTGCTTATGAGGGAGAGACCCAGGAACTGAGAGAGATGGAGACTGAGAGTGACATGCTGAGACAGAGGGAAGCAGAGGTGGTGGAACTAAGAGATGGAACCCCAGGATGAGAGACACACAGGCAGAGATGGAGACTAAGATGGAAACTCATCCATGTCATTGTGCCAGGCCCCACAAAGGGTGATGGAGGCAAAGGGATGAGCCAGCCCTGGTCCTACCCTTGAGGGGCATTTGGTCTAGTGGGAAAAGCAGTGACAGGTGCAGTTTAATGCCAGGAGGCCACTAGCGCCCTGTGTGGCCCAGGGAAGGAGCCCTGAGTTCTGCAAGTGAAGGGAGAGATGAAGAGAAATGCTGATGGGGTCTGATGTTCAGAGTCACAGAGATGAGAGATTGAGGGAGAAGGAGCTCCTAGGTCTGAGGGAGGAGGGGCTGGGGTCCGAACACCTGGGTCTGAGGGAGGAGGGGCTGGGGGCCTGGACCCTTGGGTCTGAGGGAGGAGGGGCTGGGGGCCTGGACTCCTGGGTCTGAGGGAGGAGGGGCTGGGGGCCTGGACTCCTGGGTCTGAGGGAGGAGGGGCTGGGGGCCTGGAGGCCTGGACAGTAAAGGCGGAGGGGCTGGGGGTCTGGGCTCCTGGGCCTGAGGGAGGAGGGGCTTTGTCCAGAAGGCTCTCCCTATTGGTGGCAGTGGGGAAAAGCTCAATTGCTCTCCCACAGGTGCCCAGGCTGAGGTACAGGTATCCGTGACCCCCCTGGTGGAGGTAATGAGGGGGGATCCCGTCACCCTGGACTGCACCCCCTTGGGGATCCGTGACCATTTTGTGCTGGAATGGTTCCTGGTGAGTACTTCAGGCTTGGGACCAGGGAGTGGTAGAGGGGGTTCTGAAAGGGCACAGTGGGTCTGCAAGTATTCATTCTCTTATCAGAATCCACAGGACCCTAAGAGCTCCGACAAGCTGCCTTTCCATTTTATAGATGGGGAAATTGAGGACTCCCCTGGGGAGTCCCCTGATGTCTGGGCACAGCTGAGACTAGTCCCCCTTCAAAGTGCTGGCTCTTGAGAGAACATTTAGAGATACCGAAAAAGCAAGATGGCAGGGAGGGGGACTAAAGAGAGAGAAAGAAAAGGAGAGGAAATAAGAAACAGAAAGATACAGGGTCGGGGAGAGAGAGAGAGATGGAGAGAGAGAGATGGAGAAAGAGAGGAACAGAGTGAGATAGAGAAAGAGTCAGATAGAGGAAAACGTGACAATAGATGGGGAACGGGGCAGGACGGGGTGGAGAGAGGAACAGAAGGACCAGAGAGATAACAAGAGGAAAAGAGACAGAGCCACAGAGCAGCAGAAAGAAAGGGACATGGAGAGACAGAGACACTGAGGAGGATTGCCCTGCAGCCCTGAGCTGAGCCCTTCCTGACCACAGGCAGACCGCTCCAGGATCCGCCACCTTCTGGCTTCGGCTGAACTGCAGGGCTCTGAGATCCAGGCCAGGGTGCACAACTCCCTGGGCCGCAGCCCCCCATACCAGCTGGACTCCCAGGGTCACCTGGTGCTGGCCGAGGCCCAGGTGGGCGACGAGCAGGACTATGTGTGCGTGGTGAAGGCAGGGGCAGCAGGCACTGCTGAGGCCACTGTGAGGCTCCAGGTATTTGGTGAGTCTGTGGACACCCTGGAAAGGGGCAGGCAGGGGAGAGCCCAGGAAGGGGTTCCTGACAGTAATATCTCCCCCATAGCAAAACCAGAGGCCACCGAGGTCTCCCACAACACAGGGATGATGTCTGTGATGGATGAATTTGCCCAAGAGGTACCTAGGACCGACCTTGATTCCAGGGTCCTGTGGGAGGAAAGGACTGGGGGGTGGAGGGGCAGGGGCCCCAGACTCCTGCATCCTGAGGGAAGAGGGGGCTGGGGGCCCAGAATCCTGGATCTGAGTGGTGAGGACGCCTGAGGTAACATGGGCCTCAGAGTTCAGAGTCCTGGCTCAGAGCCCAGGGCCATGCCTGTGTCTGCCTCAGGTTGCCACCTGCAACAGCCGCAACGGGAACCCGGCCCCTCAGATCATATGGTATCAGAACGGGCAGCCCCTGCAGGTGCCCATGGAGGTGAACTCAGGTGAGCGTTGCAGGAGCCCAGCTAGACATGGGTGGGGTGGGGTGATGGCCATGGTTGGCTGACGGCCCCCTCCCTCTTTCCCAGAGAGCTACATGACCAGCCGCACAGTGCGGGAGGCCTCCGGCCTGCTGTCTCTCACCAGCACCCTCTACCTGCGGCTCCACAAGGCTGACCAGGATGCCTCCTTCCACTGCTCTGTGCACTACCGCCTACCCAAGGGCCAGCATGGTCGCCTGGACAGCCCGCCCTTCCGCCTCACCCTGCACTGTGAGTCCACGCTGGACCCAACCTCCCCAACCTTGGACTTCACACCTCACGGAGGCCTGACCTTCCAAACCCACCCATGGTCCCACACTCCTCTCTGGCCCTCCACCCCCGCTACTTTATGCTGAAATGTGTGCTGACTGCTGACTTCAAAGAGTAGCATGAACCCCATTCTGACTTTTGACCCCCGCATAGCACTCTGAACCCCATGGAGTTTCATGACTTAACTTTGTGCTCTATCCTCTCACACCAAGTTGGGTCCCTAAATCTTACACTGACCTGTCAGCCCCACTGACCTCTGACCCTTGACCCATACTCTCAGCTTATCTCAACCTCTGACCTCTGGTCTCTGATCTCAAAATAAGTGTGAACCTGAGCCTTGAAAAATACGACTTCTAACCGATGACTACCCTTTGCTGTGACCATGACCCCTCTCCCTCAGCCCAGCCCTGCCTTTTACCCTTGACCTACCCTTAACGCTGATCATGAGCCCCCCTTTCCTTCCCCTTAGATCCCACAGAGCACGTGCAGTTCTGGGTGGACAGCCCATCTACCACAGAGGGCTGGGTACGCGAGGGTGACTCTGTCCACCTGTTCTGCCGAGGGGACGGCAGCCCCAGCCTAGAGTACACGTTTTACCGCCTTCAGGTGATGCACCCTATCATTCCTTTGGAGCCCCTGGTCCCTGACCTCTGTGACATACTGACCTGTACCACTTCGACCTTTCACCTGGGTGGCTCCTGGTTTAGCAAGGCACCTGGCCGGTGACCCAGGAGCTAAGAGGACTTCTGACCCCTGATTTGAGAGAGTCCTGACTTAACAGATACTTGATTTGGGAGACCCCCGGCCTAGCAAGGCCTCTGCTCCATTACCTGCATGGGCTCTAATCTAGTATGACACTAACTTGGTGACCCCAGATCTATCAAGATGCCTGGCCCTGACCTGGGTGGCCCCTGACCTAGCACGTCTCCACCGGACCTGGGTGGCTCCTGAACTGGGTTCCTCATCCCTGGTCACCCAGGACGAGGAGGAGACAATGCTGCATACAAATTTAGATGGAAACTTCACCCTGGAGAGGGTGCAGCGGAACCAGAGCGGGACCTACGGCTGCAGGGTGGAGGACTATGACGCTGCTGAGGATGCAGAGCTCTCCCAGACCCTGGAGCTGCGCGTGGCCTGTGAGAGCCCTGGGAGAACGGGGGGAGGGGGGCGCTCTGGCACAGGCTGCTTCCTCACCCCCACAGCCCTGCCTCCAAATATGTGGTTCCTGCCTTGGTCCAGATGCTCAACTCCCCCTGGCTCCCTGCCTCAGCCCCCTCCAAACTCCTACATCAGGCAGCCATACAGCTCTTTCCAAAGTACAAACCTGACCTTCCCCTGCTCCAGAATCTGCCATAGCTCCCCAGTGCCCTCGGGAGAAAGCCCAGGTGCTTCACCACGGCCTTCAAGGCCCACCTGGCTGATACAGCCTTTGGCTGACCCTTCTCCCCAAAGCATTTTTCTCATCACATCCAAACTCCTCTCATTCTCCTGACAACGCCCCATCCTTCTACCATCCATTTCTGACTGGTCTCTTGGGTCCCAGTCTTCCAAGAAGGCTTCTCAGTCCACTTGCCCCCCTGGTCCCTGAGGCTCTATTTCTCCTCAGCACTCCTGATGCCTCCCTTCCTGGGGCTAGACCCTATACCAGAGGTTGGAGACACCTGTGAGCAAGACAGCCCAGTCCTTGCCTTCACAGAGCTCCTGGCCCAGGAAGGGAGACACTGGGGAGCAATCCCTCATCAGCAGGGACTGGCACAGAATGATGGGCTAAGGAACTGGCCGGGCGAGCGGGGGAATAGTTTAGATGGGGGTTATTGTCAGGGTGTGTCCCCAGGAAGCAGATTCAACTTGGAAAACTGGAGGCAGGAAGTTTAGGGGGAGTGCTTTGGAGTCTACATCTACTGGGGAGTGTCAAGGGGAAGGAAGCAGGATTGGGTAGTGGAAGAAGTTGGGCTGCAGTCTAAGAAGGCCTTGGTTGGCCCCACAGGACACTTGGAAGCTGGGATATCCCGTTAAAGCTAGAGGGCTTGGCTTTTATACACCCACATCAGCCAGGCCTTGGCTGTTGGGCTGCCTGCAGAAGGGGTCATGACCTTGAGTGAGGGGCTCTCTGCAGCTGAGGCAGAGAGTTCCCAGAGAGGGCTAACAGCTGAGGGCTAACAGCTGACATCCCTCTCAACAGCTGAAGGGGAGAGCTGAGTGTCCACAATAGGGTGTCTGAGAGGCCCTCTCTGAGAAGGGGATCTTTGAGTAGGAAACCACAGAATGGAATCAAAAATGCAAAGCGCCAGAAGAAGAGCACTCCAGGCAGAGGGAACAGCAAGTGAAATGGCCCTGAGGCAGGACCCACCTTGGCCTACCGGAGAACAACAGCAAGAAAATAGGGTAGCTGGAGCTCAGGGGGCAAGGAAGGAGGGTGGGAGATGAGATCAAAGAGGTAGACAGCTATCAGACCAGGCAGGATCTTTTGGCTTTGTCAAGGAATTTGGCCTTTATGCCAAGAGTACTGGGGGACCACTGCAGGATTTTAGGCAGAAGGAATTGCTGACCAGTGTGTGTTTTGAAAAGATCCTTCCAGCTGCTCAGTGGAGAATAGATTGGGGAGGACAGGAGTCCTGCCCAGTAGAGAGACCAGGGAGGAGGTGACTACAGTGGTCAAGGCATTTGGACTTGGGGGTCAGAGATGGACAGAAGTGAAAGGATTCATTTGGGGAGGGCAGGTCAGAGAAAGACTTGAATGAATGGGCAGTGGAGACGAAGAGGCAATGGTCTGGGCTTGAGCAAAGGGTTTGGGTGGTCAGTCGGAGAAGGAACACCTCACACCTCCAAGGTTATCCATTAACCTTGGGCCCAGATATCAGCTCTGGAGGACAGTGTTTGAGGTGGGCATGGATTTTGGAGTTAGACTCCTCGATTTGGGCTCAGGATTTTGCCTGGATGGGAGGGTGGAGAGAGTTCACAGAGATGGGGAGAACTAGGAGGGACGCTTGGCATTCTCTGCTGAAAATTGTACATTCACATATGCACCCACCACAGCCCTGGAGTGCCCCTAACCAAGTGGGTGAGGGTCAGGGGAAGGTGACAGTCTGTACCCCACTCCAGACCTGGATCCCATCGATCTCAACAACATGGAGGAGGTTTCCTTACCCCTGGGCAGCAGCGTAGCCACCAACTGCTCTGTGCAAGGCCTGCCCACCCCTACTCTACGCTGGACCAAGGTGAGAGGGAAAGGAGCCCCCAGCCGTGGAACCCCCTCCCTCCCATCACCCCAACCCCTTCTCTTATGGTCGACCTGGCCTCTTCTCCCCCGCACCACCCTACAGGACTCAGTACCCCTGGGGGATGGCCCCACGCTCTCACTCAACTTCATCACCTTCGATTCCGCTGGCACCTACATATGTGAAGCCTCCATACCCACGGTCCCCCTCCTTAGTCGCACTCAGGTCCTCGAGCTGCTGGTTGAAGGTTCGGGGGTAGGGGCAGGCTGGGATGGGGGCAATGGGGATGAGGGGACCAATGGGACAGGTCCATCGCCTGGTCCCTATGTCTCCTGCTCTTTTCCTCTCCCTTCTCTCCTTTCTCACTCCCTCCATTCCCCAGTGTGCCTCCTGCTCACCTCCTTCCTTCCCACCAACCACAGGGCCACCAGAGTTAAGGCCAGAGGAGATTCAGCCTAAAACAGGGGGCAGCTGGAGAGAAGGAGATGAAGTCAGGCTGGCCTGCTCTGCTCGCGGCTACCCAGAGCCCAAACTCAGCTGGAATCAATTGGGCAACAGTGTAAGAGACTTTCCTAGCCAGTCTGAACCCTCCGGGGACCCTGCCCCCTCATGATCCAAGCACTGTGTCCTGTCTCCTACTTCCTGGGGGACTGGACACCACTTCTGCCCTCACCCCAGCCCTTGATCCCATGGGCCTGGGCCTGATTCAAGCCTCCACAGCCAGCAGAGCCAGTCCCCGGAGGGCAGGGCTGGGTGAGCAGCTCCCTGACCCTAAAGGTGACCAGTGCTCTGAGCCAAGAAGGTGTCCACTGTGAGGCTTCCAACCCCCACGGGACCACCAAGCATGTCTTTCACTTTGGCACTGGTGAGTAACCACAGTGGGGAGACAGGACCCAGGCTTAGGGAAGACAGATCACTGCTGGCTGAGCCCTCTTCCTCTGTCTTGTCTCCGCAGTGGCTCCCCAGACCTCCCAGGCTGGAGTGGCTGTCATGGCCGTGGCTGTCAGCGTGGGCCTCCTGCTCCTTGTTGTTGCTGCCTTCTATTGCATAAGACGCAAGGGGCGCTCTGGCCGACAGGGGGAAAAGGGGGCTCTGTGAGTGGCCTGCAACCTAAGAATTGACCTCTTTTACCCAACCCCATCCCTCTATCCAACTCTGACCTCATCCCCAAATCCAGCCCCCAAACCTAGTTCATGACCAACTTCAACAGCATCCTATCCTCAACCCCAAACCCAAATACAATCCCATCTCCAACCTCAAATCCAGTCCATAACCATCCCCTCCCCCATCTTCATCCCCAGCTACAGCCCCACCCAACTCATAATCATCCTTAAACTCACCCCATCCCTAATCTCTCCAACCCAAATATCATTCCCACCTCCAATCCCAATCCTAAAATAACGAATACCAAGCCTAACTTAACCCCACGTACCCCCCAGTCTCCTCTCCAAACCTCATCTCAGTCTCATCCCCAGCTCCAACCCCATCTTCAGTCCCAACCTTACCCCTTCCCCAAACCCATCCCATCTAACCTCCTCTCCAACCCCACCATATCACCATCCTCAAACCCGACATAACCATCCCCATTTCCAACCCCAACTCCAATCACACCCCTAACCTCACCCTAAACTCCAATTTCTCCAATCCCAACCTCTCCCCAACTCCGACTCATAACCAGCACCAAACCCAGCTTCAACCACATCCCCAGCTCCAAGGTCCCTCCAACCCCATCTCAGTCCCATCCCTATCTCCAAACTCATCTCCATCTAAACTCATCTCCAACCCCAACCACATGGCCACCTTCAACTCCAATCCATAGCCATTCCCAAATTCACCCCCAGAGCTGATCCCAACTGCATTACCATCTCCAATTCCAGCAGCATCTTTGACCCTACCCCCACCCCATCCCTAAACCCAAAGTCATTACTACCCTGTACCCCATCTTCAACCCATTCCCACCCACCCTCCAAGTGTGTCTGCATCCAGAACAGTCTATCCTCAGTTCCTTCCCCAGCCATGAACACCTCCAACATGCTGCCTCTTTCTCTCCAGGCCACCTGGGAAGCCAGAGCTGAGCCACTCTGGGTCCCAGCGGCCAGAACAGACGAGTCTTCTCACAGGAAGTGCCTCTGGAGGAGCCAGGCACGGCAGTGGGGGCTTCCGAGATGAGGTGGGTGAGGGCCTGGGCACCCTGGTGAGAGGGGCCCTGCGGGGGGTGGAGCAGCCTTCATGGGCACAGGCTGATCTGTCCATCTTCTCCCCAGTGCTGAGCCCAAAGACCTCCAAGAGGCAGTCACTGGACCCGACCTGGAGTTGCAGGCATCAGAGAACCAGCCTTGCTCATGCCCCACCCGCCCCTGCCTTCCCGGGTTTTCCCTCTTCCCTCTCCCACCCTCCCTTCCTTCCTCTGCAGGCTGACCTACAGCTGCTGCTGCTGGGAGGGAGGGAGGGAGAGAGGGTGGGCTGGTGGGTGGGAGGGGACCTTCCTCCAGGGAGTGTGACTCTCCCAGGCCCCAGAATAGCTCCTGGACCTAAGCCCAGGGCCTAGCCTGGGATGAGGCTCTGAGGGTCGGCTGGCCGGGGCTATTTTTACCTCCTGCCTCCATTGCTGGTCCCCCCCCCCACCTGACGTCCTGCTGCATAGTCTGACACTGGATCCCCACCCCCACCCCAGCCCCCTCATCTGTGGACACTGGAGTCTGGAATAAATGCTGTCTGACACCTTGACACCATCCCGTGGCCAGAGCCTCCTCTAGGGGATGAGAGGGGAAGGGGGCTCAGGTGATGCTCCCCCTCCCTGCTGCTCTCCTGCCCCCTTGCAAGACCTGGGTGAAGTCTGATGTCATGGAGAAAGAAATGAGACTGAGAGAGAGAAGAGGGTGACTCAGCTGGCTGAGGGTGGAAGCGAGAAGTGCCCGAGGTCCAGAGGGCGCTGAGCTTGGCCCCTGAAGACCTGTGACTACTTGGCCGGTGGGGTGGCATCCCCTTAAGTCAAAGTTCCCAGACTCTCTTGCCAGAGCCCCAGAGGGAATTGAAGCTTCCAGAGGAAAAATTCTCTGAGCTGTAGAATGGATGGAATTAGGGATGAAGCTGCCTCCTCTGGGAGTGGCAGGTTCCTGCAGCTGGGGAAGGAGGGGTGGCTTGAAGGAACCCAGACTACTGGGGCCTGAGGTGGAGAAAAGAGGCAACAGAAACAGCAAGGCCAGCTAGAGAGACTTATTGAGGCAGACAGAGAGGGATGGAAAGACTGGGGGTGGGGGACGGGTAAGAGGGATGGACTGGGGCAGCTCAGAGATGAGAGTTAGAGTAACCTAGAGTTAGAGACAGACTTGAGGAGAGAGGCAGAAAAAACAGACAAATAGCGACAAAGAGAAAAAGAATTGGGATGCAGAGAGATAATTACAGGCAGAAAAAAATGTCGAAAGGAGCAGCCCAGAAGCAATGGGAAAGTGGTGGGAGGTGGGCATGAGTGACCTTGCGGCCAAGTGACCTCCCCTCCCTGAGTTCAGCAAATGGAGATAAATCACACCTGGGTTACTGTGAGGAGTGGGTGTGACAATCCCCGTGCAATACATGAGCCAGGAGGTATCTGCAATCTCAGCAAGTGACTCCGCCTCGCTGTCTTCAGTTTGCTCAGCCACAAAATGGACCAAGGGGGATCTGTGGCCGAGGGAAATCGGTGAGAGGTGATGGGAGCCTTCTGGTAGGTGACCGAGCAGCCCGCCTAGAGGCCCCAGAGCAGAAGACCTCACCAGCCTGATTCAGGTGCTCAAATCCCATGGTTTATTGAATCAGAGTAAAACAAACACGAGAATCGAAAAGAAATGGGCCAGGTTAACACACTTAATCCAGGGTACAAGCCATTAAAGGTCCCTACCACCTGAGTTCTGGGGTACGCATGACTCCCGAGTCCCGTCTCTCTCACCATGGTGTGGTTTCAACCCCCAGAGTGGAAGGTGAGCCAGGCATTCTGCACCCAGCAGGTGCCAGAGCCACGCAGGGGATAAATGTACGTGGCTTTTACCTGTATGATCTGGTCCAAGACTCATGGAACAGAGCTGGAGTCACCATGGGGGAAGCACTTTAAGGACATGTGGAACTTGGGGCTTGCTTGATCTTTCCATCCTTCCCATCTATGTTTAGCTCACATCCTTTTTTAAATTATTTTTTAAAGATTTTTATTAAAATATAGCTAACATACATTATAATATTAGTTTCAAGGGTACACCATAGGTATTCAACATTTATATGCTTAAAGAAGAGATCACCATGATAGTTGAAGTCACATTCATCATATGTCTAACAGGCCTCATGAGTTACTTCTTAATACCCATTCTTCATTTTATCTGTCTCCTTCTTTATGTGGCCTTCTTGTTTTCTCCATGATAGAATTGAATATTCTTTTTTTTTTTTTAAATTACAGCAGACACACTCCAAAGATCATAGGATGGGGCTGGCCAAGTGGCGCGGTGGTTAAGCGCTGACTTGGGAAGCCAGCGGCCCTGGTTCGGCTCCCACATAGGGCCAGTGACACTATCCTCAAAAAAAACAAAAACAAAAACAAAACAGTTAATTATGAGAAGATCATAGGATGGTTGGGAGGATTTGATGAGATGGTGGAAAGTGTTTAGTACAGAGCCTGGCACAGAGCGTGTGCTCAGGACTTGTTTATTATTAGCAGTAGTTTTATCCAAGGGAAATGGAGGGACTGAGAGAAAAGCAAAATAGGGTCCCTTGATGCAGGGAAGGGACCAGGTGGAAAGAGATCCCACTCTAAGAACAGACACTGGTGAGGGGGGCACTGGGAGAGCTGCATGTGGGGTGAACAGATGTCTGGAGGGAGGGGAGAAAGGGGACCCCAGGGAGGAAAGGGTTCTCTGCCCAGCACCTGGTCCCCAAGTTAATGAGGAGAGGGTCCTGGCCCACCTCCCAGGAGGGCATACATTTGCATAAGATCCCTCATCTGCATAGCATCCCAGGCAATTTTCATACAGATGGAAGCCTCAGACCTCCTCAGTCTGACCCCTCCTTTCACCAGAGGGTCTGGGGGAAGAGAAGAAGGGGAGGGTGAAGCTTAGTATCTGGGCGTCCAGGGAGTAAAGGCAAGTTTGGGATAGACTGCCTTTGCTGGTCAACCTTCTCTGGCTCCCTATTACTCTCAGGAGCATGAGCCACCCTTCAGCTGGCATTCAGGACCTTCCAAGATGTTGCCGCTCACACTCATGTGCTGCTCCCTCTCTCACACATGCCCCCACCTTGTGCCTTTTTGACTTTACTACCCTGTTTTCCTGATAATAAGACCTAGCTGGAAAATAAGCCCTCACATGATGTTAGGTGCCAAAATATGGCATCTTGGCATACTGAATATTTTAAGCTGAAGGAGTTAATGGAAAAGGCACCCTTCTCCCTGAAACAAGTCATAAAACTCTCGTGTGAGGGATGTGTGCCCTCCATATCCTGGAGGAATCACACTAGGGTTTCTTCTCCAGTTAAGTCTTATTTTTGGGGAAACATGGTATACCCCTCACTTTGAATGTCCTTTCCCATTCCCCCACCCCAGTCTCCTCCCTCTCCCCACTGTAACAAAGCTTACCTGTCCTTCAAAGCTTCAACATCTTGAAGGATTCTGAAAAGTTTTCACGCCCCTTTCCCTGCCCTTGAAACTTTTCAGGAATCTATGCCTCTTCTGAACCTTTATAGATTTTAATAGTAAGGATATGTTTGGTTGCAAATGACAAAAAAATGAAGTAAAAAAATTTGTGTAAATGAAAAGGAAAAGTTATTCACTCATATAACCAGGAAGATCAAAGGCTGCTACCTTCAGGTATAGCTATCCTTTTCCACTTGTTCTCCATGCACAGGCAGAGTCTTTTGTTTCCAGTTACCCCAAGGTTCCAGATTTCCACCCTGGCAGTTTAGCAACACCCACCAAAAAAAGAGTGTCTCTTTTCTACTAATTCAAGCAAAAGCCTCAGGGCTGATTCTCATTGGTCGGGAATAGGTCCTAACCCCATCCCTGAACCAATCCCTGTAGCCAGGACATCAAATGCTCTGATTGGCCAGGACTGAGTCAGGTTCACTCTGAACGATAAGGACTAAATGTAGGGGATTTCCCATAGAAAAACTGGGGAACGAGGGCTGAAAAAAGAGAAAGATTTTGCCAGACAGGTAAAATACAGTTGACCCTTTAACAAGGCAGGGGTTATGAGAGCAGGGATTATGGCTGCTGACCTGCTGCGCAGTAGAAAATCTGCATATAACTACCACTTGGCACCAGCTCCACAGCTCATCAGATTACCTTTGGCCCTGTGCCTCTACCTCCTGGTACTTATGACTCTTCAGTGAAGTGCCACCTCTGGGACTTGTTGACACTGGTAGTTGGCTCCCCAGGCATGGGACCCACCCAGTTATTCCTCAACAAGCACAGCAGTACTCAGCCTTATGCATGTGTCTAAGGTAGGGGCGGGGTGAAACTCCAGCCTACCCTCCTGGGGCATGTCTCCTGGGCTCGCCTGTGCCTACAAAGAACAGCCACTCATAGACAGGCCTGGAGAAGAGTGGGTACCAGGGGGTCTTCCTGGAAGAAATCTCCTGGGGACTGGTTATTTTGCGCAAGGGAGAAACGGGAAACCCAGAATTTTACAAAGCAAGTTAGTAGCAAAGCTGGTACGAAAACCCAGAGATCCTGGCCCTCCAGTGTGGCCCCAGATTGGGGAGAGAAAGGCAGAGAAAACTAGAGTGCATTTACCATGCACGTATTTGTCCAGCCAGCCTCATTCCAGGCTGTGCCAAGCCTGAGATACATGTTATTTGGAGGTCCCAGCCTGCTGCTTCCTTCCTGGATAGCTTGGGGGCAAGTAACCACTCTGGGCTCAATGCACTTTTCAGTGAAATGGGGATCATGAGAGTGTCCCCTTCATGGGGTTCTTGTGAGCAATTAACTAAGAGAGGTCACTCAGATCTGGATCTGTCAGTTTATAACTGTGACTCTGGGCCAAGTCACTTCGTTTCTCTGTGTCTTGGTTACCTTATCAAATAGGATACTATGAGTTGAGATAAAACTTAAGAGTACACTTAGATCAGTGGCTGGCACATAATGTTAAATAACTTTATTAATAGTAATATTACCAAGACGTGAATGCCGGTCAACAAGAGTTTCCACTACTTGAGACTTTGCCCTTCAGGGGAGGAAAGCTCAGGTGTATGGTGGGATGGGGAGGGAGGGCAAGTTCAAGGAGTCTTGCTAGGAAGCTCCCAAGCGTCTGCACCCGGCTGATCAGCTCAGCGCCTCCCTGCGCTAGAGGAACTGGAACAGAGGGATTTCAGGCGCTCGATGGCATCCCCTCCCTCGAAATCCTGCTTCCCGCCCTCACCCCGACACGCTGGGCGGCCTCACCAGCTCCCCCGGGCAGCCCAAGGAATGTGAAGAGGTAGGTGGGGGTGGGGAGGAGCGGGAGCCGCCGGGGAGAGACAAAGGGGCCGAGTCAGAGCGAGAAACACAAAGACGCGAGGAGTCTGGGAAGATAGAGAAGTGGGACAAGGACACGGGGAGGGACCGGGAGTCTGGAGGCCGGACCCTAGCCCAGCCCAGCAGAACCCCGGAGCGCGGGGGCCGGTCTATGCTGCCCCCTGGCGGGCGGGTGTGGTAAGGAGGTGGTGCAGACCAGATGTACGAGGCGAGGGCAGGGGGATGCACCGCGGGAGGGAGCGACAGAGAACAGAGGCAGGGGCAGAGACATCGAGAGAGATACAGAGAGAAACAAGAGACACTCAAAGAGAGACACGGAGACACACATACATACAGACAGAGGAAGACAGACAGAGATAGTGACACAGAGGCAAAGAGAAACACAGAGACACAGAGAGTTAAAGGGATGGAAAGAAACACCGGGGACCATGCGACACATCAAGAGTCCAGAAACACAAAGTAACAGACGCGTTAGGACTGAAAGACTCAAATACCAAGACAGAGAAAACCCAAAGATAGTGAGAGGCAAAAGACAGAGGCTCTAAGAGAGACACACAAATCTAAAAAGAAACGATGAAGCGACTCCCAGAGTCCGAAGCAGTGATTAGGAAAAGAGGATACGCTGAGATGCCCCACAAACGCCAGAAAGACACGGGCGAGGGAGGGCCCAGAACGGAAGTTGAGAGGAGGGAATGGTGTGGGAGTGGGGGTGGGGTGGTCTTAGGGAGGAGGCGAGGCTTCAGAGGGGCGGACCTCTGAGAAGCTGCGTGCCTCATGCAGGTGTGACAAGAGGGCCGGGCTTTGGCTGAAGAGGGCGGGGTTAGGACTTCGGGCGGGGCGAAGACCAGGCTGAACCCAACTCGGGGGAAAAAACGGAACAGATTGCTGGGCGAGCGGATCGACCGGGATCCTGGGGGGCGTGGCTTTACGGGGGGCGGAGACGGCCGGAAGGTCTGAGGGGGCGTGGCAGAATTTTAATGGCGCCTCCAGTCCAAACAGGACTCGGCGTTGTCGGGGGGCGTCCTCGAGAGCACAGAGAGCGCAGTTAGAACAGTAAGAGGGTGTGGTTTGAACACCGGAGAGAGTAGAGAGAATTCTCGGGGAGGGGCGATCATAGAATCATGGTGGAGTGAGCATGGAATCCTGGGGAGCGGCAGGTGTAGAATCCTGGGAGGGGGCGGGTGCAGAATGCCGGGGGGCGGGGAGTGTAGAATTCTGGGAGGGGGCGGGGCAGAAGGCTGGGCAGGACAGTCCTAGAATCACTGGGAGGGACAACAAGGAATCCCATCCCAGGGGTGGGCGGGGCCGGAGCTCAAGATCAGTTCGGCCGGTGGGGGAGCAAGGAAGGGGTGGGTCCTGTGACGTCAGCGAGTCCGAACGGGAGGACAGAAGCAAGGGGCCGGGGGCACCGAACCGGGAGAGCGAACCCCTGAGATCAGTGCCGGGAGAACAGAGCTCAGCGGGATCCGGCCAGGAGCCGGAGCCCCTCCGGCACCTGCTCGCCCGCCCAGCCGATCGGCTTACGCAGAGTGGCCCACAGGCCCCCGCCCGGGCCCATTCCCACCCCGGGCCCCCCATGGCCTGGGCCGCAGCCCTCCCGCCGTCGAGATCGTCGCCGATCCTGCAGTTCCTGTCGTTGCTGCTGCTGCTGCTCCAAGAAATCGGTGAGAGACAGCAGGCGCTCCTCGCCCCTCGCGGACCCAACCCCTCCCCACCTTCTGAGTGGGGGTACCCTGAGCATCTTCTCCCCTAGTTCACCGAGCTCCCTGTCTGGCTCCCCTGTCCTGGCTAGCCCCACCGACTCCGTCCTGCACACACCCCATTCTCTGAGATTCCGATCCTTACCTCTGCATCCCGTTCACCCCCAACACCCTTCTTAATCCCAACTCTCCATCCTACACCGGACTTTCGTTACCTCCTAACCCTCAGACTCTGACGCCAAAAGGGTTAAATCCGAGGCCTCGCGCCTCCTCCCCACCCCTCGCCGTTCTGTTAACCTGGATCTGGGTTTCTGTCTTTGCTTCCTCCCTCAGGAATGGGGGACTGTCTAACCCCCCCCCCCAATAAGGAGGATTACGATGATGAAGCGAGATCATCCCCCCCACACACACATTTTTCCTTTTCTCAGGCTTGGGCTTCTGAGGCCCGGGGAGAATTGAGGGCAAGGGGCCAGATGTCGAGGTTTTTTAGAGGGGCGGGGAGCTCGACTTTTCGGTCCCTTGGAGAGAGATGAGAATGAGAGTTGGGCGATCTGGGGAGGGGCTTCAGGGAGCTGAGGGCTCTGACTCCTGGGCTTCAGAAAAATTAGGCGCTGGGGGCACTGTCTCCTGGGTCCCAAGTAGAATGAAGTCGAAGGGCTCTGTTTTCTGGGGTCCTGGTAGAACTGCCGGCAGGAGCTCAATTTGTGGGTTCCAGATTACTTGTGAGCAGGGGCCTCTGTCTCCTGGGTCCCAGGTGGAATGAAGACTAGGGACTATGTCTCCGGGGTGCTGGTAGAATTAGAGGCAGGAGCTCAAATTTGTGGGTTCCAAATTACTTGTGAGCAGGGGGCTCTGTCTCCTGGGTCCCAGGTAGAATAGGGGTGTGTGCGAGAGGCCCTATGTCGTGGGCTTTAGATTTAATTGTGGGCACTGGAATGTCTCCTGAGATCCAGAATGCGGGCAGGGACCCTGTCTCTTCGGTTCTAGATATAATCGAGGGCCGGAGGTTCAGTCTGAAGCTGGAGGCTCGGTGGGCTGGGTGGACGAGGAGGTGGAGTAGGAGGCCAAGTCTCGCGGGCTGGGATCTTTTCTTTTCCGTATGAGCCTTACGTATACAGGAACGTCCCTGGGGAAGTTTTCCCGGTTTCACTTTAGTCAAGCCCGGGCGGGGCGGGGCGGGGCGGGCGCTCTCCTGGCTCCTGGTACCGGACTCCTGAGTTTCGGGACCTTATCTTTCCTGTAGTCGCGCCTTTGTCCTCCGAGCCGCTGCGGAAGGTGGACTCGAGAAGACACCGCCCTCATCCCCCTACCCTCCCTCTGCTTAGCCCACTAGCCCCGTCCTATTCCCCACCCCCAACTCGGATGGGTGAGGGGCGCAGCCCTCAGGGGAGAAGGGGGTGGGAGGAAACTGGTGAAGCAGGCTCTGGACCCGCCCCTTGCAGGTGACCGGGCTGTTTATTCCCTGCTGGAAGCCCGGGGTCCTGGGTTTCCCAACGGTTTGTCTAAGGATTTGGGGGGAACCTGGGTCACCCTCATTTTTCCAGCATGTCTCTGAGTTGTCTCTCAGCCTTGACCTGGGTACCGACTGTCCCAGAGATAGGGACCTGAGGTCAGGACCTACCACCACTTTGATCCAGGTGTTGACTTGATGCTTGATTTCATGGAAAGCTCCAGATCACCATAGGAGACAGACCTTGTTCTTCCCATTTTGCAGATGAGGACACAGGGACTTCAAGGCAGGGCACTCTCCCAGGATCCACTGCCAGTTTCACCCTGGGAAGCTAGACTGGACTTCAGAGTCTTTCCTGGCCCTGCTCTACTGGGTGGGCTCCTGGAGGTGCCTCTAAGCCTCCATTTCCTCCTTTGTAAAAGGGATCACAGCCCACCCCCTGGCAGGACCACTGAGAGGAATCAGAGGTCACACTGATCCCTTCTGAAAACTCTTAGCACCTGGGGAGGGGTCTTCCTGCTTCCTGACCCTTTGTCCTTAGGCCTTCACTGTCAGCCTCTCCTTCCCTGCCTTCCCTCCCTCCCCCAACCTCAGTCTTTCCCTCCTTTTCTACCCCCCCACTCTCCTTCCCTCACTTTCTTTCTCTTCCCCTTCATCTTTTCATTTACTTCTCTCCCCTCCCCCATCTCTGTCTCCATCTCCGAGTTTTCTTTCTTTCCTTCTCTCCATCTCTCCTTTGCTCCCATCTCTGTTTACCTGTCTCTAGCTCCTGAGCTTCCTTCTTCTTGGCCTCCAGGAATGAGGGTTCACCACCTAGGCCTCCTGCTGGGCCAGCTCCCTCCCTAGTCCTCCCCAGCTTTCACTGCCCATGCTATCAGCCAGGCAGCCCCACAGCAGTGGAGGGGGAAGGGAAGAGAGGGGCCTGCTGGCCTGCTGTCTCTTCTCATTAAGGAAGGGGGACTGGGCAGAGGGGGTGCATCTGCTCACATACTGGGGTGAGGAAACGGGGAAAGGGATACTTGGAGAGGATAGAGATACAGAAATGGGGACAGAAGCCAATAGATTTAAGGATGGGTTCAGACACAGGAATGGAGCTGAGAGATGGGGGAAGGGAGGGGACTAGAAAAACACTCAGATGGGGCAGAGAAGGGCAAGGGGAAGGGAGCTGGACAGAAACCCCAGGATAAAGGCAGGAACCACCTAAGGAAAGAGATTTAGAGGTTTGGTGACAGGTAGGGAGCCCAAAAGACCTTCTCTGTGACTGATAGAGGTCAGGGCACAGCCGCCTCAAGGCCAGCAGTGTGCAGGGCCACAGGGAGTGGTGGACATGGGAGGTACAGGGAGTTGGGCACGACAGTCAGCTCCCCCGCCACTGACTGGGACGCTGTTACATTTTTAATGTCCTAGCGATGCCATGCCTAGAAATGAAACAGGAGGGGGAGGAGATGAGGGGACCCAGTGAGATGGCCCAGGCAGAGAGGAAGTGTATCAGAGATGTGGAGAGACATGGGGAGACCCAGGAGGCAAGGAGATCTCAGGGTCTGAGACAGAGAAACAGACCATGAAAGATGTGGACCAGAAAAACCTCGAGAGACTGGAGACCCCAGGAATAGATGCCCAGAGTCATATTCCAGAGACTGGGAGACTCGGACCCAGAAACCTCTAGACCGCAGATGGCGGAGGTACAGAAGAGAGAATATGAGAATGGCTAAGGGATATGGTATCTCTTCTTCGGCTAGTGAGAATGTTCTGAAATTGATGGTGCTGATGGATGCACAGATCTATGAATATACTAACAGCCATTGAAACTGTTCGCTCTAAATGGACGAATTGTACAGTCTGGAAATATGTCCCAATAAAGCTGTTAGAGAGTATATGAGAGACACAGAGCAGAGACCAGGGACTCCTGGGAGACACAGTTAAGAGTGAAGAGACTGTGAGAGACACAGAGGCAGAGACCAGAGTCCCTAGGAGCTGGGGACACAGAGGGGCAGGTTTGGACCCTAAGAACCAGATGTAGAGAGAGATACGAGATTGAAGAGACAGAAATGTTTAGGTGTAAACTCTGGACTGGGCAGAGCAGCATGTAAGGGGTACTATCTGAGGGGCTCAGTCAGGAAGAGCAGTCCTAGAGATTCACCGCCAGAAATATGAGACCCCACAGGGAAGGCCTTCAGGGTGTCGAGCCCCTGCTGAAAGGGGAGGCAGGTGCAGAAATCCAGGCCTTGGCTGACAGCCCCGTATCCTGGCTGCTGCTGCTACTGCTCCTGCTCACTCCCCGGCCCCCCCAAACCGGCTCCTGAATGTCTGCTGTGGGGGTGGGCACTGTGATTAATGCAATTAATTAATTAACGAGGTGGCTGAGGCAGCAGCTGAGGCCAGCGCCTAAAGCACGCTAGCCTTCAAGGGCCTGCTGGAGTCTGGCCACGCCTTGTGGGGGACCTCAGGTCACACTGGGTCTTTCTAGGTCTGGAGGGGGTGAGCCAAGTCCCAAGGAGCCAGCCAGGCAGGACTCCAGTCTCAGACCCTGGAGGCTAGGCCCCCAGCCTCCTCCTCCTCCAGGGTTCTGTCAGCCACAACACCTTCTCCTTTCTGCCTAGACCCACCGTTCCCTGGATCTCAGGGTCTCAGGCTCTGTCTCTGTCCCCCAAAGTTTTTCCCTGGGCTCACGTGCTACATACAGCCTACTCTGCCATTTCAGGAAGCCTGCAGTCCCGGGCCACAGGGAGAGGAAGTGTGTCTGGGGACCCAACTGACACCTTGTGAAACTGTCACCAGTCTAGCTTCCCAAGGGAAGCTGAGGGAGGCCAGTGCTCCCATAGCCACTCTCCCCCTGCTGTGGGGCTGGCCATGTCCCAGCCAAGGTCAGGGCACAGGGCACAGGCGCCTCCCCCACCCTGGCAGCATGCTGGACACTAGGGCCCTAACTCCAGGCCAGCTTCCTCCAGGCTTCATTTCCCCTGCCTCTGCCTGAAATGAAAATCATCTGGGTATGGGCCTACTTCCCCATCACCCTTATCCCCACAGCCTGTCAGCTTCTATGTCCTCCCAACCATTTCAGCGTCTGAATGTGTTACAATCCGTTTCATCCTCTATCCCCACTGCCCCTACCCTAGTCTAGGTGCCCCATCTTTCTCTGGGTTCCTGCGCTACTCCATTCTGAGGGCTCCTTTCTTTTCTTTTTTTAAGATTTTATTGGGGAATTGGGGGAGGGGAACAGCATTGGGGAATCAGGAAGGAGAACAGACAAGTTGCTGTCCTTTTGTTCTTCAGTCTAGTTGTGGAGGACGTTGCTTCACTGGCCCATGTTGGTATTATCATTGTGCTCTTCCCACAGCGAGGCAGATCAGTTGCCGGCACTGGACAGCCGCTCAGGGCGGCAGCCAGCCACTCACGGTAGCTTACGGCAGCCCACTACAGCCCCACTGCAGCCTACGCCATCACTGGCAGCCCAGCTCCAGGTCAAGCTGTAGTTCACCGCCTTAGTTATAGAGGGCCCAGCATCACTGGCCCTAATGTGGGATCCAAACTGGGACCCTGCTGCTCAGAGCTGGTGTCCCAAGCCAACTCTTAACCAATGCGCCACTAGGCCGGCCCCTGAGGGCTCTTTCTAAAGTACAAACCTAACCCTGTTCCTCCCCCTGCTCATAACTCTCTGTGGCTCCCCAATGCCCTCAGGAAAAAGCCCAAGCTTGAACTCAACCTCAGCTTGTGCGATCTAGTATACTGCTGATTTCCTGTTCTCATCCCATTCATTCTTTCAGCTCCTGCAGTATGCTGGGCACTGTGCTATGCTCTGGGGGTTCCACAGAAAAATAAGACACAGAAGACAAAGATCCCTGCCCCCGGCACTGATGTTCTAGTGGGGAAGATACATCAGGTGCTAAAGGAAAGATAAAGCAGAGTCTTAGGGGTTTTGTTGTTATCATTAGGGTGGTAAAGACCTGAAGGAGGGCCGACCGAGTGTCGCATTGGTTCAGAGCTGGTTGTGGGATGCCAGCGGCCCCAGTTCACATCCCACATATGAGGGCCAGTGACACTGCCCTCTACAGCTAACAATAGCTCCACCTGGAGCTGAGCTGTGCGAGCCCCGGCGACGGTGTAGGCTGCAGCCCCTGCTGCAGTGGGCTGCCATAGGCTACAGTGAGTAGCTGGCATACAGCGTGAGTGGCTGGCAGCCAGTGTGAGCTGCCAATAGCCACGATGAGCGACCATCCAGAGGCCGGCGACCGATCTGCCTCATCCAGGAAGAGCGCAATGACGATACCAACATGGGCCAGTGAAGCAACGTCCTCTGCAACTAGACCGAAGAACAAAAAGACAGCAACTTGTCTGTTCCCCTTCCCTGATTCCCCAACGCTGTTCCCCTCCCCTAATTCCCCAATAAAATCTTTAAAAATAAAAAAAAAGACCTGAAGGAAATGAGGGAGGGATCCGTGGGGACATGTAGGGCAAGAGTGTTCCAGGACCAGGGAACAGCAAGTGCAAAGGCCCTGAGGTGGGACTTGCCTGACACATTTGAGGAACAATGAAGAGATCAGTGTGGCCGGAGCAGGATAAGCCAACAGGAAAGGTTGGGAGATGAGGTCAAAATGTAAAAACTTGGGCCAGCCGAGTGGCGCGGTGGTTAAGAGCTGGCTTGGGATGCCAGCGGCCCTGGTTCGGATCCCACATATGAGGGCCAGTGACACTGCCCTCAAAAAAATTAAAACACACACACACACAAATGTAAAAACTTGAGCTTTTTTTTCTGGGTAAGGAGAGAGCCATGGAAGGACCCTGAGCAGAGGGAAGGGGCTTGATATGCTACAGCTTCTAACAGGAACCCTCTGGCTGCTTGTGGGAACAGACTTAGAGGCAACTGCCATCCTCCATGGGAGAAATGACTCAGGGGGTAGGTAAAAGTGGATTAGATGAGGATGGGGGCAGTTTTGGGGTCAGATGTGTTCCACTTGTGGATGTATTTTGAAGATGGAGCTGACAGGATTTCCTGGTGGATTGCATGTGGGGTGAGATCCTAAACCTTTTACTGAAATGGAAATGCCTAAAAAATGGACTGGTGGGCCGGCCGAGTGGTGTGGTGGTTAAGCGCTGGCTTGGAAAGCCAATGGCCCCAGTTCAGGTCCCACATATGAGGGCCAGTGGCACTGCCCTCAAAAAAAAAAAAAAATGGACTGGTAATGCCACAGGGGCTGAGCCATCCTGTTCATTCATCGAGAATTAGAAACTTCTAATGGGAACCTGATAGTTGCAGGATCTTAGAACCTAGTCAGGGAGGAGAGAGGTGTGTGGCTATCTGGGACAGAGTATTGGGGATGAAAGAACTACCTGAGGAGTTTGCCCCACAAGAAGTTAAAAGTAAAACAACGAAAATAATAATAATAAAGAAAAAAAAGAAGCCAAAAAGTGGGTTTTGTTTTTTTTTAAGCCAGCAGTGCTGAGATCCCAATCTAGGTGTGTGTGTGTGTGGGGGGGTTGCGGGATCCCAACCCTTAGAAGAGAAATGGAGGCATCTGGGAATCACAAGGACTTCCTTTGGGCAGGAAATCAGCATCCCAGAAGGGACCAGGGACCTAGAGAGAGGGGTGTGGGGCTCTGTGGGACTGGAGCTTGACTTCCCTTGGAAAGGAATCAGGCTCCTCCTCCAGTAAGTCCTCCTGGCCTCCCACAGGTATATCAGGCCACTGCTCTGGGTTCTACCCACCCCTCTTCAGCTTAACAGCATCCTTGATGATGACTGTGCAGTATTTGTCTTTCCCACCAGAATGTCAACTATTAGATGACCTGGTTTGGCCTGGCACCTCTGTGACACCCACAGAGCCTGATATTCATTCAACAGTATTTATTGAGCACCTATTACCTGCCAGGCCCTGGTGTAGGCTCTGGGGATACAGGAGGGAATTGGGCAGATAAATCTCTGTCTACAGGGGCTGACCCTCTAATAGCCCGGTCCTGTTTGTTGAGTCACTATTTGGATTTCTATACAATGGGAAACACTAAAATCACTAAATCTCTTCCCGTTCTGCATTGGTCTCAGTTTTAATTTCTGGATCTTTTTATTGACACCTTTTCTGGGCCCTTTTGCTATCTGATAATCTATTTCTGCCCAGCTCCACTTTCCCTTCAGACCCCTTTGGTTTAACTTTTTTTGTTTGTTTGTTTGTTTGTTTTAGCTGAGCCATCCTGCCACCTGTTGGCAGCTCAACGGCAACTCAGCTCGGGCTGGCCTCGAACAGTTGTTGCTGGCCTCGAACAGCTGTTGCTCAGAGCTCAGCTCGCACTCTTGAGCGAGCTCTTAACCAACTGAGCCACTCGGCCGGCCCAAGACTCCTTTGGTTTAAAGTCAAGCCATTCTCAAACTAAAGGACCCCTCAATGGCTCCCACTTGCCTCAAGGAGAAAACCTAACTCCTTAGTCCCACCCTAATTTGCTTTGCTTAGTTCACCAGCCTGGATGTTTTTCCTAAGTGCCCTTCCCTCCTCACCCAACCAGAAAGGTACAGAGCCTTTGGGCACCCTTGTCCCACACTCTGCCTTTGAGGGGCAGATGGGTGAAGGGGGTGGCCTTGGCCCTTCCTCAGCTCCACATACCTGTTGTGTCCCCTCACCCCATCCCACCCCAGCCCCATATCCTTTTTTGTCTGGATTTTGACATTTAATTTCCAGACCCTTCTGTGCTGCTAGTTTGGTTTGAAACAATGCTGTAAGGACCAAAAGTAAATATATGAGTGAGAGCGGATTTGGACTGCAGCAGGCAGCTGACTGCCTCTGCTTGATTCAGCCGTGCTAGGCTCTATGAAGAGCTTATGGGAGAAAATCATTTCATGGAATTGTCACAAGGGACCCTGCTGGGCAGCTTAAACATCCCCATTTTACAGATGGAGGCACTTAGGCTCAGAAACAAGGTCACCCACCTGGAAAGAGCCAGAAAGAAGCCCATGGTAATCTGCTTCAGGGTCCTACACTCTTGAGACTCTGCAGTGTGGCCCCCCCCCATCTCCCAATGAGGCACCGTTGGGTTTGAGTTGCGGGACGTGTGTGGTAGTCCATGAGATTGTGTATTATCACACAATGGCCTTCACTGATAAAAGTCCCTGAGACTGTACCCTGCCAGAGGATCCATCAGAGAGAGCTGGGCAGCAGTTGCCCCTTGAGAATGGGGTCATGTGCCCTTGGCCTTCCCCCGAGGCTGAGTGTCAAGGGCCACTTGTAATTATACTTAGCTGGCTGTGTTTATTTAATAAGCACTGATCTCGTGTTTCCTGTGGCCCTGAGCCAAGTGCTCTACAAATATTCCTTAATGCTTATAACAACCCCTAGGAGGTGGGCATGGTTATTATCCTCACTTTACAGCTGAGGAAATTGAGGCACAGAGAGGTTAAATGACTTGCTCAAGGTCACACAGCCAGCCAGTGGCAGAGCCAGGATTCGAACACAGCCAGTTTGTACCCTCAGTCGCCATGCTGTACTGCCTGGAACAGCTGAAAAATCTTTATTCCAGTCTTTATTAAAAGTGGGAAAACAGGCCAGTCAGCGCCTTTTGAGCTTCTTTTGCTTGGCCCGCTCCAACTCTTTAGAGTGTACTTTCTCTTCTAATAATGACCCTTGAGCCATTCTCTACTGCTTTCACCCAATTCTATTTCTTTGAAGTGTACTATCTCTTCTAATGAACTGCTCTTTTACTACTTTAAAAAAAAAAAAGTGGGAAAACAAAAGATAAGCTGAGGGCCAGTCGAGTGGCGCGCTGGTTAAGTGCTGGCTTGGGAAGCCAGCGGCCCCGGTTCGGGTCCCACATATGAGGGCCAGTGACACTGCCCTCAAAAAAAAAAAAAAGATAAGCTGAAAAATAGAAACATATATTCACACAAAAACTTGTACCCAAATGTTCACAGCAGCTTTATTCATAATTATCCCAAAGTGGAAACCACCCAAATGTCCATCAACTAAATAGATAAAATGAGGTCTATCCAGACAATGGAATATTATTTGGCCATGAAAAGGAACAAGGTACTGTCACATGCTGCAGCATGAACGAAGCTTGAAAACATGCTGAAGGCCAGACGAGTGGTGCGTTGATTAAAAGCTGGCTTGGGGGCCGGCCAAGTGGCGCAGTGGTTAAGCGCTGGCTTAGGATGCCAGCGGCCCTGGTTCGGGTCCCACATATGAGGGCCAGTGACACTGCCTTAAAAAAAAAGAAGAAAAGGAAAAGCTGGCTTGGGACGCCAGCTCTGAGCAGCAGGGCCCGGTTCGAATCCCACATGAGGGCCAGTGACACTGCCTTCTTCAGCTAAGATGGTGAACAACAGCTCCACCTGGAGCTGGGCTGCCGTGAGTCGCCTGCGATGGTGTAGGCTGCAGTCCCTGCTGCAGTGGACTGCCATGAGCTATCATGAGTGGCCAGCAGCCGGCGTGAGCTGCCAAGAGCCATCGTCCAGTGGCCGGCAACGGATCTGCCTCACTCGGGAAGAGCACAATGATGATACCAACATAGGCCAGTGAAGCGACGTCCTCCACAACTAGACTAAAGAACAAAAGGACGGCAACTTGCCTGTTCCCCTTCCCCAATTCCCCAATAAAATCTTTAAAAAAAAAAAAAAGAAAACATGCTGAGTGAAATACGCCAGCCAAAGAAGGCCACGTATTTATATGAAATGTCCAAAATAGGGCAATCTATAGAGACAGAAAGTAGATGAGTGATAGCTAGCGGCTGAGAGGAAGGGGGAACAGGACTGTTTAATGGGTACAGGGATTTTGGGGGATTATAAAATATCCTAAAATTGATTCCAGTGCTGGTGCACAACTCTTGTGAATAAACAGAAGCCATTGAATTATACACTGCTAATGGATGAATGGAATTATATCTCAACACGCCTGTTTTCTTTAAAAAAAAACACAAAAAGATAGGCTAAGAGAGATATAGGTTTTATAGAAAGATGAGGAAAAGTATATTACTGTGCAGAAAAGGATAAAGACAACCCAAATTTTTTAAAATTTATCTTGTGATAGACTTTTTAAAATTTTATTGTATTTAGTTTCAGAGGACCTTTTTTTTCCTCCCAACATCCAATACTAAAAATTTCAAACGTACTGTTTGAGTTGGAAGAATGGCCCAGGATCCTCCCTCCCCTTCCAGCTAGACTTGACAATGGGTCACATTTTGCCACATTTGCTTCGTCGCTTTTTCTGTACCTTTTTTTGTTTTTTTTTTGCTGAAAAATCATTGGAGAGTACGTTACAGATGTGACATTTCAACCCTGCATCTTCTAAGAAAAAGGAATATTGCACAACCACAATTTCATCATAACATCTAAGAATATTAACAGTAATTCCATAAGACATTTTAACCTGGTCTGGACTCAAATGTCCCTGGTTTTCCTCAAAATATCTTCTCCGATTGGCCTTTTTGGAATCTGGGACCTTAAGAAGGCTTGTTTATGGCCTGCCTTTCCCCCTGGGGCCCACTCAGTGATGGCCCTGCTGGACCCAGAGGTGTCTGGGTCATTGCCCCACCTGACTTCTCCCCTTCCTTTCTCCCCAGGAGCCCAGGATGCACGAGTTCGCATGCCACCTGAGGTACGGGGCCGCCTGGGGGACACTGTGGAGCTGCCATGCCACCTACTGTCTCAAGGACCTAAAGGCAATGTCTCACAGGTGACATGGCAACGCCTGGACCCACCTAAGGAGGGCCAGAGTGTGGCTGCCTTTCATCCTTCCCATGGTCTCAGCTTCCCCAGCCCACAGTTTAGCAAGGACCGGCTGTCCTTCCTCAGCATGGGACAGAACGCTGGGGCCAGGCAAAGCCCGGAGACAGAGATGCGGGATGCCACGTTGGTCCTCCGGCGGCTGACTGTGGAGGATGAGGGCAACTACTCCTGCGAGTTTGCCACCTTCCCCCAGGGCACCAGTCGTGGGGTGACCTGGCTCAGAGCCATAGGTGAGCAGCCATGGGATGGCAGGGAGGTGGGAGGGGCACAGTGTGGGAGAGCCCCCTTGTGGGTTTATTTCTCTCTCTGCTTTCTCCATGGTCTTCAGTCAATTGGCAAATATTCATTCAATACCTACTGTTTGCCAGATGCTATTCCACAAGTTGGGGATACAGCAAGCAACAAGGCATTCAACAAATATATATTGAGTACCTACTGTGTGCCAGATACTATTCTAGACTCTAGGAATAAGCAGTGATTAAGACAGCTCCCTGCCCTACTGGAGCGTATACTCCAATAAGGGGGCACCAGAGAGTAAATAACATAAGAAAAAGAAGAGGGAGTCAGGTGGTTCTAGGTGCTGTGGAAGTTGGAGGGGAACAGGTTACAGTTTTAGCTAGGTTGGTCTGGTTATATGTGAACAAAAACTAGAAGGAGGTGAGGGAGCCCTGTAGGTCTATCTAAGAGGAGAGTTCCAGGCAGAGGGAATAGTACGTGCAAAGGTCCTGAGGGAGGGTGCACCTGGAATATCTGAGAAAAAGCAATAAAGTCCCTGTAGCTGGAGATGCATGAATGGGGGAAAGTCGGGACAAGGTCAAGGAGGTGGTGGGCGGCATGGATCACAGACGGTCTTGTAGACCACATGAAGACTTTGGCTTTTGTCCTGGGAAAACAAGAGCTACAGAAAGTTCTAAGCAGAGAAGCCTGTGATCTAACTTGGGTTTTCACAGGCTCCTTCCGGCTGCATGTAGAGAGTTGAGGGTAGAAGCTAGGAGATCACAGAGGAGGTAATTGCATAAGTCCAGGTAGGAGGTAATGGCGACTAGACCAAGGTGGGTACAATGGGGGAAATATTTTAGAGGTAAAGCCAGAGAATAATCAAATTAATTAACAAAGGGAACACCAGGATGTTGTAACACTCAGAGTAAGAGACCATTGCAGTGTCCTTATTTAGTTAGAACATTCAAGTAAAACCTCTTAGTCAAGTCCTGAAGTGTAACAAAGAGCCACCCATGGGCACACAGCCACAAGCAGAGGAATGGATGCACAGAGGCAACACATATGCAAAAACTGGGACGTGAGTGCGAACTTGGCATGTTCCAAGAACAGAAAGGAAGCTGGGGAGGCTGGTGACCAGGGCTTGAGTGACTTTCAACAAGACAGGAAAACCAACAGGGCCAGACTGCATGGGCCTCATAGGAGGCTGGACTTCATCCAAAGCCATCGGAAGGGTTCAAAGCACCCTTGTCAGATTGTTAAAATTATTAAAGACTTGGAGTTGGAAACTAGAGTTTGGGCCGGCCGAGTGGCATGGTGGTTAAGAGCTGGCTTGGGGGCCGGCCGAGTGGCGCGGTGGTTAAGCGCTGGCCTGGGAAGCCAGCGGCCCGGGTTCGGTCCCACATATGAGGGCCAGTGATACTGCCCTCAAAAAAAAAAAAAAAAAAGAGCTGGCTTGGGACGCCAGTGGCCCCGGTTTGGGTCCCACATATGAGGGCCAGTGACACTGCCCTCAAAAAAAAAATAAAAAATAAAAAAAATAATGGAAGTGGGGGCATTAAACCCGGAGACAAAGGAAGATGGAAGCTGGGAGACCAGGTGAGAGAAGACATTGGCTTGGAAGAGGCAGACTCAGGGCATGGTGGGTAGAAAGAAGTGGGTGGAATAAAGGCCACTTTTAGGTGATAGTAGGTGCTTGTCCGTGAATTGGGTCGATCAGGAAGGTCTCCCGGCCTTCTGGCTCCAATGGAAGGATGAATAGCACAACCATTTAGTGAAATGGGGCAGGCACAGGAAAGGCATTTTTTTCAAAGGATGCTATTTCTTTCTAAATCTTTGCATTCCCCTGGAATCCCGCCTTCTGCCAGCAATGTCCCAGAAGTCATATCACTCTTGACACTTTATTTTCCCCCCTCTAAGCGCCAGAGAGTTTCAGACGTCTACCCTATATTATTTCCAAGTAAACACCTCTTTTTAAGGAGCTGAAACCACAGTTTTGCATAGCTCAAAGCACACCTCTCCTCTCCTCCACCCTTCTTAGATGCCTCTCTTCTTGTGCAATCATTTGTTCTGTTCAAGAGATACATAGAAGGCACCTCCTGGGGCAGGAGCACAGGACAGCCAAGCCTCTGATGCGTGAGTGCCACTAATGGGCGAGAGTTAGATGTCAGGAAAGCTCCCTTGAGGAAGTGAGGCCAGGATCTGGAGAAGGAGGAAGAGCAAGTCAAGGAGAAGGGCGGCCAGAGGATTTCAAGCACCAAGGTCACCAAGACCCCTCAGTGGGTGGGAGCAGGGGCTGGGGGGCAGAATGAGGTGGAGTGCCTGGAACCATCTGAGGACAGATGGGAGGGTGACCAGGGAAGATGTGGGGAGACCCATCAGAGGCTCTGTGGTGGTCAGGAGAGAAGGGGGAAGAAGAGGAAAGGAGAGGAAGGCCATATCACATTAAGAAGTTCAGGAGATATCCAGACGGAGAAGTCCAGAAGGCAACTAGAGATGTGAGTCAGAGCTCAGGGGGCAGTCTGGTTATGGACACACATCAGTAACTAGGAGTTGGCATTATTCGTCATGGAGGTTTTTAATTTCTCCTAATATTTTTCCATGTTCTCCAGGGGGATGGGTGAAAAGGGCAAAAAATTAAAGAGCTTTGGACATCTTCGTTGCCTTTTTATCACTTCTGCCACCACAATATAATGGAGAAGTAGGAGACGGTGCAGCTGAACCTCTGACCCACATTCTGCTCTGGCTTTTCTTTTTTTTTTTTTAAAAAAAGGGCAGTGTCACCGGCCCTCATTTGTGGGATCCAAACCCCGGGCCGCTGGCGTCCCAAGCCAGCGCTTAACCACCACGCCACTCGGCCGGCCCATCGCTTTTCTTTTTAAATCTCAGCCTCTACCAGGTTTTTGGACGTTGTCTCTGCTTTTCAACAGAGCAGAACAGATAATATAATAACTAACAGTTACATAGCATAGTGACTGTCAGGTACTATCCAAAGTATTTTACATATCAATTTATTTAATCCATACAACAATTCTATGGGGTGAGTACTTTTGTTATCACCACATAACAAAAGAGGAAACTGGGAAATGACTTGCCCAAAGCCATGCAGCTAAGTAGCAGAGCTGGGATTTGAACCTAGGCAGTTGGCGCTTCACTGCTCGGCTCCTCTGCTGAGGTGTTTGTTGCATGACTTCAGGTAAGGAGTGACGCACCCCCTCTGTTCTCCCCAGCCCAGCCTGAGAACCACGCTGAAACACAGGAGGTCACACTCGGCCAGGAGCCTGTGCCCGTGGCCCGCTGTGTCTCCAAGGGGGGACGCCCACCTGCTCAAATCTCCTGGTTTTCACCCCTGGAGGGGAAGGCCAGTGAGAGCCAGGTGTCAGGGCCCCAGCCAGGCACAGTCACCGTCACCAGCCGCTACACCTTGGTACCCTCAAGCCAAGCAGATGGTGTCAAGATTACCTGCAAAGTGGAGCACGAGACCTTCGAGCAGCCAGCCTTGCTGCCTGTGACCCTCTCTGTGCGCTGTGAGTGCATGAGGGTGTGACTGCACCCCCAGTACTGTCTAGACTGGCTTCTCTGGGCCCTGTCTAGACTGTCCCTGAGTGTTGTCTGCCTTGGCCCTCTGCACTGCTTTCCTGCGCACTGTCTACACTTCTACACTGGCTCCCTGGGCAACATCCACACACTGCCCCCTCGCTGTCTACACTGGCTTCACTAGGCACTCTCCGTGCTGCCACAATCAATGGTAAACACTGCCCCTGACTTTCTGTATCAATTACTCTGGGTCTACACTGCCCAACCCAACACTGTCCACACACACACACACACACACACACACACACACACACTATTCACGCTGTCTAAATTGGCGTCTCTGGGCACTGTCTATATTGACTCTCCTGGGGTCTCGACACCAACTGCTGCCCCCCACATGATTCCCATCATCCCCACTCGGCCCAGTTAATACTGACCGCTTCCAAGACGTTTTATGCTAGCTCTTCCAAACACTGCCCACACTGACACCCCCTAATATTACCCATAGAGGCTTCCCCTGGCACTCTTCCCACAGGTGCTGCCAAATAGTGACTTTACCAGCTATTCCAGTCACCTTCCAAACATACCCCGTTGCCCATCTCAGCATTTTCTACACTGCTCCCCAGGCAATGTCTTCAATTAAACATTTAACAAGATTTAATCAGATTCCCTTATCTACTCTGGGCATGTTGGAAATAACACACATTGTCTATAGTGGCCCCCTCCGGCACTGCCTGCACTGAACAATAACTTCCTCAAAGTGATCTGAGTGGCATCTGGGGACAGTGTCCATACGGCAGACACAGCCCAGATGGATTTGCTCCTGGCAGTTTCCACGGGTCCTCCTCCTGCCAACCCACCCCGTTTCTGTAGCATTCCCACCTATGTGCTTAACGATCATCCCCTTTGGGATTCCCCTGTCTCTGAGCCAGTCTCCCCATTTCCTCCAGACCCCCCCGAGGTCTCTATCTCTGGCTACGATGACAACTGGTACCTCGGCCGTAGTGAGGCCACCCTGAGCTGTGACGTCCGCAGCAACCCAGAGCCCACAGCCTATGAGTGGAGCACGTGAGTCCTGGGTAGACCTGGACTCCTGGGTCTAAGGGAGGAGGGGCTGGGGGCCTGAACCATGAGACCTCCAGAAGGAGGGAGCTGGCAGTTTGGGGTCTTCAATAGTAAGTTTTAGGTCCCTGGAGCTTGGCTCCTGAGGGCTGTGTCATCAGGGACCAGGCCTGTGCTCCTCTGTGGACCCTGCTGTCCCTCTCACAAGACCCCCCTATCCTCCAGGACTTTGGGCGTCTTACCAGCTTCAGCAATAGCCCAGGGCTCCCAGCTCATCATCCACGTGGTGGACAGGCTGGTCAACACCACCTTCATCTGCACCGTCACCAACGCCGTGGGCACAGGCCGCGCTGAGCAGGTGGTCCTCGTTCGAGGTGAGCGGGTGTTGGGAGTGGCATGTGACGACTGGGTCTGCTCCCCAAGTGTTCCTCCCCTCTGGTTCTGGGAATGCACTGGGGGAGGCTGTGCCGCCGGCCGGGGGAGGGATACAGACCCGCCTCGCTGATGGGAGAGGAGGGCAGTGTGGCTTTTCTCTCTTGTCCCCAGGTAGGATCTAGATTGGGGTGACAGGGTAGGTATTGACAAAAGAGTTAGGAGGTTGAGGTCTGTGCTGGGGGCTTCCTAGAAAGTAGACACCTGGAAGGGTCTGATTCAGGAAGAGATGCAGGGACATTGCCCCGAGACACAGCCATAGAATCACACAAGTAATTGTGGGAGAGACACGTGTCCGACAGCTAGACAGAAACACATGCAGAAACATGGATTTATTTTTTAAATTTTATTGGGGAACAGCCACGGTCATTGGTTACACATTGCTTTCATGCTACAATGGCAGAGTTGACTCTTTTAAGGAGGGCTCAGCTCACAGTGGCCCATGTGGGGATTGAACCAGCAACGTTGGTGTTAGCAGCACCACGCTATAACCAACTGAGCTAACCGGTCACCCGAAACACGGATTTCTTTTTTTTTTTTTTGAGGGTAGTGTCACTGGCCCTCATATGTGGGACCCAAACTGGGGCCGCCGGCTTCCCAAGCCAGCGCTTAACCACCATGCCAGTCGGCCAGCCCGAAACACGGATTTCTTAATAGTGAGTGCTGGCCAGTGCCATCTGGAAGCCAGTTTTAGTGCATGTGGAACATTTGTGGTTCTGGAGTTGGTACTTTGGAAATGGTGGCTGATGGAGAAATGTATGTCTGTGGATAGGAAGTTCTCCCAGTCTCCCTGATCTTAAACCCAGAGACACAAATGGGTCCCAAGACACGTAGCCCGAGAATAAAAAGAATGAAGGCAAATTCAGCCTGTGCACTGGTGGAAATGGGGTCAAGATCACAACGGTAGACCCACACACCTCGAGGGAAGCGGGACTGTCACAGGGCCACGTGCCCCAAAACTCAAACACACTGATCCTATAGCTGGGAACAGAGTCCCCTCTGTGTCAGAGCCACGGCCAGCAGAACCCGCATTAGAGACACACCCTGTGCTTCAAGATTCATTGGAATCAAAACAGACACTCGCCCATAGCATAAACCCATTGTCACCACGACACCCCCACCCCCAACCCCACCCCCGGGGGGCACAACCAAGACACTGAACAAAGCCAGGTAACAGCCAGAGCCAGCGAGATACCACACATACCTAGGAAGAGCCATTCTGGGAAACACTCTCCCAGTGTGATTGCCACACGCCTGTGCAAACACACAACACTGGGGACAGTGTCCTGGGCCCCCTTAAAAATATGACCACTTGGGCCGGCCAAGTGGCGCGGTAGTTAAGCGCTGGCTTCCCAAGCCAGCGGCCCCGGTTCAGGTCCCACATATGAGGGCCAGTGACCCTGCCCTCAAAAAAAAAAAAAAAAATTATGACCACAGACAGGTGTGAAGACAGACACCCCACACACACACTTAGAAACAAATGGAAACACCCCCTTTCTGAAACATAATAGTACACACACACACACACACACACACACACCTGGAAAGATTACCAAGTGACCACCGACCCCGCTTCAGGAATTCAGACACTTGTCAGGGAGACATGATGGACCTACTCAGAGACACTGTCCCAAAATCACACCCAGATACCCAGAGAGACAGTTGGCCTGCCCTCAGCGTTGTCACCCTCAGGTACACAAACAGCACACCCAAAGGGAGACACTATTACACAGATACGCTGGAAGGAAAAAGGATGGCAAACAGCCACAATCCACGTGTATGGATATACTGTCACTCATACACATGCTAAGAAAGAAACCCCACAACAGTCTCAGGGTGCATACCCTTAGAAACTCTCCAGAAACCCCGTTATAGAGATTCTCTTTCAACAACTTGTCATCTGACAAATATTTGTGGAGGTTTCCTCTTGGCCAGGCTTTTTCCTTGATGTTGGGAATACAATGACGAGTGAGACAGAGTCCCTGCCCTCGAAGGCACACCCAGAGGAGGTCAGTTCCACCCACCCAGCAAGGCGCCCAACTGGAAATACACCCATGAACCTCTACCCCAGAAACACACCCGAGAAACTGGTCCCCACCCACACTTGGTCAGTAGGCACCTCCAAGGGGAGCAGCCTGCCGAACACAGATACAGTCACAAATAAGAGGAATACACAGCCATGAAAACATGCCCCCTCACCCCCCAAAAAAAACAAACCACACAGAAACCCCAGAGTTGTCCACCACTGGGAACACACCAGCTCCAGGGTTCAGCCCTTTGGCGGTATTCACCCAATTAAACACATACTCAGAGGCCTGTCACAAACTGGGGACGGGGGATACACACAGAATCACACCCCCAGAGAAAGACTCAGCACTAAAGAAGGACACCGCCTCCTTCCTGACTACCCCAAAGGTAACCACAGATACAGTCAAAAACATCATGGTAAAGACACGCACCTACAAGTGGATGACAAGAGAAACACCCTAGAAATCCAGACCCAGGCCAACCATTAGCCTCCCCCAGAGAGAAAACTCCCAGCTCTTAGCAGTCACTCCCCGAGCGGCTCAGGGACACATCACATTCTCACACGCACCCAGACCCAGACCCACTGACGTAGACACACAGTGTGGGGTTCCTGCCAGTGCAAACGTGGGTACCCAGGCCGCACCACAGGCTAGACATCACTTCAGGGAGACCGGAGAACTTTCAAAGCACAAACACATGAACACTCGCCTGCCGTCTCCAAAGTACCACCTCCAGAAACATAGACAAATGTTCCATCACGCACTAAAGCTGGTTTCCTGACGCTCTGGACAAAGTCCGCCTCATGCTCCCACCCAGCATCCAGGGAGAGACATACATTCTCTCCCCAAAAAGGTTCACAAAATATGACTTGCCCTTCATACTTGAGGTACACTTTCTCATTCTGCTTTTTTTGCTGCTGCTTGCAAGTCACTAAACTGATTTGACAGCCTACTGGGTCGTGACCCTCTTCTTTAATATACCCAGCAATAGATGCCCTCGGGAGCCTGAGTCCTAGCCCCTCCTGTGTGCAGAGGTGCAAGGAGGGGCAGGTCAGGTGTGCCTCCCAGGTCTCGCCTGGGCCAGCCCTACGTGCAGGAGGTGGGGAGGTGTGTGTGAGATAAGGTTCCCGTTGCATCATGTCTGTCCCGGTGTGGGACCCCCTCCTTCATTCTTACACCTCCCTGAGCTCTCCCTGGCCTCCTCCTCCACTTCCCCCAGACCCCTCCTTTCCCCCCAGCTCAGCCATTGCCGGGAGCACTTGAGGGAGAAGGGACAGTAGGCTTTGTGAACCCCATTTTCCACACTGGGGACAACTGGTCCAGATGAGCGGAAGGCCATGCCACCCGGACCAAGTGCTCCGAGGCAGGAGCTCTCAGGGGGCCCCTCATCCTTCTGTCCCCCTTCTCTCAAGTGCCAAAAAGCTTTGGAATCAGACACGCTCATCCTCAGGGAGTTGCAAACTCACATGCTTACTGGGTCCTGGCAAGTGACCTGGTGGCCAGGTGTGGAACTCCGTTCCCTTTCAAGTCACCAGCCTTCAATCAGCTACAGCTTACCACCAGGTGGAGATGAGAGTTTGGTGTTGCAAGATCTGATTTTTTTCCCCCTCAAATGGAATCTGGAATTTTCTGTGAACTCACCTGGTGTTTGAAATGTTGGCTTAACACTGTACGGAAATACATCCGGGGCCACCAGCTAGCAACCCTCTGTGTACAAAGCGCCCACCCTGTAGCGAAGAGTGAGTGGGTTCTCCCTCCGTTCTGCCTAGTCATCTCCCTAATTCCTGTCACTGCCCCCTGCTATGTCCCCCTCCCCCAGATGTATCTTCTTGACCTCGTGTCTCCCTTTCTCTCACCCCTCCTTCTCTCTCCTCAGACACCCCCCGGGCCTCGCCCCGAGATGCGGGTCCAATGGTGTGGGGGGCCGTGGGGGGGACACTGCTGGTGCTGCTGCTTCTGGCTGGGGGGTCCTTGGCCTTCTTCCTGCTGAGGGTGAGGAGGAGGAGAAAGAGCCCTGGAGGAGGAGGAGGAGGAGGAGGAGGAGACGGCGGGGGAGGATCCTATGATCCAAAAACTCAGGTGTTTGGGAATGGGGGCCCCGTCTTCTGGACGACGACAGCCCCTGGACCCCTGAGGCCAGATGGCAAGGATGCAGAGGACTACGAGGAAGAGGAGGAGAAGGCAGAGAAAGGCCTCATGTTGCCTCCACCCCCTGCTCTCGAAGATGACATGGAATCCCAGCTGGACGGCTCCCTCATCTCCCGGCGGGCGGTTTACGTGTGACCTCCAAGACAGACAGACAGAAAGACAGAGAAAGAGCCACCGGTACCAGCCAAGGGTTCCAGGCTGGTTGGACTCGTTTGTCTGGAAGACACTGGAGCTCAAATGCTACCTCCCACTTTCCTGGGATTCAGAGGGAGGTGGAATATACACACACTGGACTTGTGTCTCCAGGGCTGCATGGGGGAGGGGAAGGGGGACCCACAGAGGACCCCCCCCCAGAGACTTGTTTTTGGCTCTGGCCTGCCCCAGCCCCTGCCCTATGACACTCAGGAGTTAATAAACACCTTGGAGGAAAACATTGGGGGTGTCTTGTAATACATCGGACTCCCTCCTTGGGGGGTGGGCCAGGGACTGCTAAGTCTTGGGGTGGGAGGAGCTGAAGCAGGCCCCAGGGAATGGGAGTCTGGTGGAGCTAGACTTGGGGGTGCTGGAGACTCTGATCATTTGGGTCTTTGAAGGACACCATGGATGCTAAGAGCCCCAAGGACAGTGGAACTGGGAACTGGGCTTAGAGGCTGGGGTGCTTGGACTTGAAGGTTCTAGGACCAAAGCTGCCTTTCTAGGTGAGGTGCAGTGGCCAAATAGTGGGAGGCCTGCCTTTCCCAAGAGAGGTGGGCTGGGGTCCCGGACTCCTGGATCCTTGCAGGGGTGCTATGGTCTGATCCTCTAGGGGCAGCTCAGACCTGACCCCCACCCAAGGTGGCTGAGGATCTTGGCAGGGAGGGCAATGCCCCTGAATTCTGGGCCTGAGGGTGCAGGACAGGCAGGGATACTGAGGACCCAGGAAAACCCCGCCTCTCCACACCACAGTGGCCTTTCCCTGCCTCCTCCTTCTGTACCTGGGAGCCCAGCCAGAGGGGATTTTCAGTGATTCAGAGGGAGGAGCTGCAGCCAGAAAATCTCCCAATGGCAGGCTGGGGACTGAGGTGGGGGCGTGGAAGCGGTGGGGTTAAATTCCAGTCACCTCTCCTCTGCAGCCCCTTGGCTGCCGTGGTCTCCATCCCTGCTCCCGAGGCTGTCATGGGACTCAGTAAGGCTGAGCCCCAAACCTCAGCCCCAGCTGCCTGCAGAGGGTGGGGAGGGGGTGGGGGACCTTGGTGAATTCACTTCTACCAGTTTTGACTTCCACTTACTGCTGGGGACACAGCTGTGAATCCGGCAGACTGAGCCTTGCCCTCCCCACAAGCAGTCAGTAAGGACGACAGGAATAACAGTAATTTTAAGATGACCGGGTATGAGCTGTGCGGCAATTAACTCTGTTATTCTCCCACACTCAAGCCCTCCCAAGGACGCCAGGCTGTGGAACAGGAAGTTGTGGCAATCGGACAGTCCTGGGGTCCAGACATGGTTCCTCTGGGGGGCTTTATCTCCTTATCTGCGAAGCGGGCTTGATGGAAGAGGGAAGCCTGTGGCTGGGGCTTTTGCACACGTGTTATTTCCTCTGACTGTTTATTGTTGGGACCACCCCTTCCAGTCCGCCCGCCATGGGAGGGTAATGCCAAGAGGGCAGTGGTGGGAATTTTGTCAATCTAGCGTATGTTAGGTTCCGTGCTCCCATGCCGGCCCCTCCTTACACACCTAGCAAACACCAACTGTGTGCCAGACCTGCCCCTTGGGGCTCACAGTCTAGTGTGGAAATTGGCAAGTAAACAGGTAATTGCTCCAATAACAACTTTAGGAAGTAGGAAGTGCTACACAGGAGAGGCCAAGGGCCATGGGCTTCTCTCAAGCCCGTTTCCTGTTAGATTGGAGGAGCTCTGATCCTCCGCCCAGGATGACTCCATTCCCTGTAATGAATTCAATGGGTCTGACCCCAATCCCAGAATCCCCCCTCAGTTCTCTGCCTTGTAGCTCCACCCCACCACCACTTCCCCTCATCTCCCGGCTCGCCCCCTCATCAGTCTGCTCTGGGCAAATGGTCTCCTTGCTGTTCTTTCCTCAGGGCCTTTGCACAGGCTGTCACCTCTGCCTGGAATGCTGTCATATTTTCATGGCTCACCTCTCACAGCTCCGGGTTTTTGCTCAAAGGTCACCTAGCAGCAAGGCTCTCTCTACCTGCTCTGTCACTTCCTATCACTTTCCCTACTATGGAGTTTTATCCTACATTACTGCCATCTGGCATATGAGCTATTGTTATGTTTCTGTACTGTTGGTCTCAACTAGAACGTAAGTTCCCTGGGGGTAGGGCCTTTTATAGGTTTTATTCACCACTCTATCCCACAATAAATGCTCAGTAAGGAGCAGTTGAGTTTAAGAATGTTCCCTGCCCTTGGGAGAGTAGGTAGGCAGGTGGGTGGTGACTTGGGGAGGGGGGCTAAGAACAAGGAGCTGTGGCTTCCTCCTGGAGCCCTCTTCACACTGTCCCTCTTCTTGCAGAGACCCCCAACATAGCAGGCGCAGGGGCCACGGGCGGCATCATCGGGGGCATCATTGCGGCCATCATTGCTACTGCGGTGGCCGCCACAGGCATCCTCATCTGCCGGCAGCAGCGCAAGGAGCAGAGGCTGCAGGGGGCAGAGGAGGAGGATGAGTGAGTGATGGGCCCTGAGAAGTGGCTGGGGGCGGGGTCCCAGAACTGGGGAGCCCAGATTGGGGAGTGAAAGTGGGAGAGAACCATGTGAAACAGAGACCCAAAATAACTGTGACTTAAATGTGGTGGAGAGGAGACTTTTTTTCTGTTTCCCTTAAGTGTGGATATGACAGTTATGCTCGGTGGCATCATCAGAGCCCATGCTCCTGCTATCTCAGAACTTTTACCAAAGTTCCACCTTTGTGGCCTTTGCTCACATTTCCGGATTGCTCCCCACTCTTCTATCGTTGTCTGTGTATTTGATAACCGGACATGGCTATCTCAGCCTCAAAGCCCCAATTCCTGAGAAAGGGAAATGGAAATAGAGAGCAGACTGCTGCCCTATAAGGGAACCCATCACTTGCTCTCACTTCCCATTGGCCAGAACCTATTTACACGACTATCTCAGCTGCAGGAGATGCTGGAAATGTAGTTTTTATTCTGGGTGGCCATGTAATTGGCTAAAATCTGTATTAGTATGAGAAAGAAGGAGCCTGGATAAAGTATCCACACACATAAATGTATAATGGAAACATAAATCCTCACAGGGAGCTAATGATAACCATTTATGAAAGAGAAAACAGGTTCAGAGAGCTGAAATCACTTGCTGAAATTCATCCAGCAAGTAAGTGTTTGGGGGGTGGGCAGCATGGTTCTGAAATAACACTACCCAGTGTGGGGAGGCAGGGGAACACTTGTTAAAAATGCATATTCCTAGGCTTACACCAAACCTACTAAATCAGAACTTTTACAAGAAGGGCCTGGGGACTGTATAACAAGTTCCCTAAGTTACTCTGATGCACAAGAAAGTGTATGAACCATATCTTAACCATCTTGTCAGTGCAAAACAACAACTTGCTATTGATCTCCTCTATGCCCAGCCCATTGCTGAGACCCAGTGGTACCTGAGATTGCCCTGGCCCTGCCCTGCTGGGGTTCACAGTCTAGAGGAGAAAGACTGTCCCAGTCATGGTCCAACATGGCCATGGGATGGGTTAGGGAACCTGAGAGAGGCCAGAGGGTCATGAAAGTCTTCCTGGAAGAAGGGACATCTGAACTGGGAGTTAAAGGCATAGTAAGCACCCATCATTATGTATACAGGATGCTCTGGTCTGTGGGTATGTAGAATAAAAGAACTTAACAGGGGCTGGCCAAGTGGCGCAGTGGTTAAGCGCTGGCTTGGGAAGCCAGCAGCCCTAGTTCAGGTCCTACATATGAGGGTCAGTGACACTGCCCTCAAAAAATAAATAAATACATAAATGGGCCAGCTGAGTGGCACAGCAGTTAAGCACTGGCTTGGGAAACCAGTGGCCCCAGTTCAGGTCCCACATATGAGGGCCAGTGACACTGCCCTCAAAAAAAAAAAAGAAATAACATTTCAAATACAAATTCAGTTAAGTGCAGGGAGATACAGCTAGATGTGACCATACAACAGGAGTTCCTGATCCTCCTAGAGAATCAGGGAGGCTTCTTGGAAGAAGAAAATTTATGGAATGAGTAGTTAGCCAAGTAAAGGGGAGGGGGCAGTGGAAAGGGAGATCAGGCAGAGGGACGAGCATGTGCAGTAGTCCTGGGGTAGTAGGGCTTTTTGGGTCTGAGCCTCCATGTGACCAACCTCCTACGTTACAGCCTAGAGGGGCCTCCCTCATACAAGCCGCCGACCCCAAAGGCAAAGATGGAAGAGCCAGAGATGGTGAGCACCTCCCCTAGAGCCCAAGCCACCCCCACCTCTACTCCTACCTTTCCCCACTGAGGCCAGGGCTGGGAGGAGGGGCTGGGGAGAAGATGCTGGCTGTGCAAGAGTCCTAACCTGCCCCTCCCCTTCCAACTGCAGCCCTCCCAGCTCTTCACTCTGGGGGCCTCGGAGCACAGCCCACTCAAGACCCCCTACTTGGATGCTGGCATCTCGTGCGCTGAGCAGGTAGGAGTTTGGGGGAAGACAAGGGTGGGTTCAGGGTCTGAGTTTAAGGGCCGGGGTCAGAAGAAGTCAAGAACTAAAGGTCACAACTCAAGTTCAGGGCTGTCTCTGGCCAGAGCCTTGGGCATTGAGATGTGTTTAGAATTCAGTGGGGGAGGTTATGATTCAAAAAGCCCAAGGACATGAGGTTAGAGTTTAGTCACTCAATCAACAAAGACTGAACATCTACATTTGCCAGATACTGTGGAACAAGACTGATAGTCACTACCTTCAGAGGTCTGCTGGCGGTCAAGAGTCAGATATTGAGTTTGAGATAAGTCAAGGTTTAAGGGGCTATTTCAGGCTGAAGGTTAAGTAACTGAGGTTAAGATTAAAGTCAAAGGATCATGGGGAAAGACTTGGGGTCAGGAATCAAAAGACAAAGTAGAGACTCAGGATTGAACAGGGTGAGGTCCATGTTCTGGGCTTTGAATTAGGGACAAGCCATATGATTGTTCCAGTGCAATATTGACCTCGGTGACAAGTGGTGAGATCAAGTCTGGTTGGCATGGAGAGATGGTCAGGATTTTGGGGTCATGGGGCAGATTGGGATTCTGTGTCATGCTCAGGAGGTGACCTTGGCTCTTCTTCCCTTCCCGCCACCAGGAAATGCCTCGGTACCATGAGCTGCCCACCTTGGAAGAGCGGTCGGGGCCCCTGCTCCTGGGGGCCACGGGCCTAGGGTCCCCCATCCTGGTGCCTCCAAGGCTGCCTGTTGTGGAGAGGCTTTCCCTAGACCTAGAGGATGAGGAAGAGGAAGAGGAAGACTACTTGGACAAGATCAACCCCATCTATGATGCCCTGTCCTACTCTAGCCCCTCTGATTCCTACCAGAGCAAAGGTTTTGTCATGTCCCGGGCCATGTATGTATGAGCTGCCATGGCTCTGACCTCTAGCCTCTCTCTCTTTGATCCTTCAACTTTCTGCCAGGGATTTAGTGCCTCCTGACCTCTGGCCAGGCCACTGAATTAACACACACCTCTCAACTGTGCTTCTACCTTGGTGGCACCACTATGACCTCTATCCATTATCTCCACCCAGAGAAATTGGCCATGACAATGGAAACCTGGTAACCTTATCTCATGAGTGGGGGGTGGGTGGGGGATATGTTTCTGCACAACCTCTAACCCAAAGACTGACTTCAGTTCATACCTCTCATATTCCACCATCTCCAGTCTCCCCACAAATTCCAAAGAAGACCCCTGACTTTAGGCAGTAAACTCCCAATAGCTCTTTTTCGGGGGCACCCTGTTGCTCAGACCTGAGCCCTCTCGGCAGCAGAGCCCCACTTGCCCCCTCTCCACCCTGTCTCTTTCCCAAAGGCAGGAGGGAGAGGATTCTGCAGCCCAAGGCAGAGCTTCCTCATCTCCCTCCTGCAGGCAGGAGTCTAAGGGTCCAGAACCTTCCCTGAACCCCCATTTTCCCAATTCCTGGAATTAAGTCCCAGCCCAGGGCTAGATGGGATGAGCACCATGCAGAGTGTGCCTCGTGGACCCCAGCTTTGAGAGAATTTCCTGTTATTCTGAAGACTACTTAAGTACTTGTACTCCTGCTCAGTGGGATGGGACCCAAACATCTCCCTGCAGAAGAAAGAGGGTCACCTGGGTTGGGGTTGGGGATCTGCTACTGTTTTGTAATATGGCCTTTCCTACAAAATATGAATTTATACTTTGACTAGGTCTCAACTTGTATTTTCTGTGCGATTTGAAGGGGATGGGTTGGAACATGATAGGTAATGAATAGGGGTCCCAAGGCTTGAGAGAATCAGTGGAAATCAAGATGGGTTACAGAGAAAAACAAAAGAGCCAAAGATGAAAAAAATAAGTGAGAGGAGACTGAGCAAAAATGCATAAACCAAAAGCATAATGATGGGTAATGGGGGGGGCGGGGTAGGGAGGGGAGCCCAGGGTATGGTTGTTAATGAAAAGGAATCAGTGCAGTGCAACAGCAGTTTAATGGGTAATGGACAGAAATAAACGGAACAAAGATAGAAATGGTAGTGATTAAATACGAAAGGTTCAGGTTTAATGGATAGATGGCAAGTAGGAATAGGCCAAAAGGCAAAACTATGGATAATGTAATAGGAGCTCAGGACAGGGCAGATTATAGATCTGAATAAGTCAGAGGCAGAGTGATGAATAATGGAGAAATAGGGGCTGCAGGCATGATGGGTAATGGACTCAAAACATGATGGTTAATGAAAGAAGGGCTAGAAGAACGACAGAAACGAACAGGCAGAAATGGGCTAAAGGTAGTATAGGAAATAAACCTGAAATGAATGGGGCGGAGGCATGCTGGGTAATGGGACAGGAATGAATGGGCCAAAGATAGAAGCTGCAGTGACGCAGGTCCGGAGTGTGGGGAAGGGCGGACAGAAGGCATGATGGGAAACAAGAGGAGTGGGTTTATGGCAACTGTAGCGTTAAACAGGTAAAGGGTATTGTGGGTAAAAAGAAGCAGGACAGGGTTCACATAACCGGTCAGAATTCTCCCGAGGCACTGTGGGAAGGGCCAACGCTTCCGGTTTTCGGTCGCCGACTCCGGACTGGGATCTGTCCCTCTGCCGCGGTGCCTGGTGGGACTCGAGGCCTGACCTTGCTGCCTAGCAGCCTCTGCCGCGCAACCCACCTTTACCCGTGTCCCTCGACCCTGGCATGTTAGCCAATGAGCGCACCAGACTGGTTATGTCACCAGGGTCGGACCCCTGTGCCTGCGGGAGCCAACCTGGATGCTGCAAGGGCCAAAGTCAACCAATTATCGTGTCAACTTCGCCGCTGGGCAGAGTCAGAAGACGGCGCCTTCTAAAAGGGGGCGGAGGCGACAAGTCAGTGGGCGTTGCAAAATGCTTAGCACAAACCAATGGCAGGCGAGCACCGGAACCCGCGGCGTCACGAGCCAATAGAAATGGGCTCCGCGAGCCAATGGAAGGGCGGGGAGGTGTGCTGTGACCTGCCTGCGAGTGGACGCCAATAGAAAAGGACATTCCAACGATGTAGGTGGGACTTCCATCCATGGCTCCAATAGAAAGGCCAGGCCCTCAAGCTGGGGGGCGGAACTCAAGGTATACAGAACCAATAGGCTAGGCGGGGCGGGGCCACGGTGGTGGCGGCGGCGGCAGTGGGTTCGGTTGCGCGTGGCGCACGGGGTGGGAACGGAGGCCAGGCCGGGAGCAGGCGCTGCCGCCAGTGAGAACCCGGGCCCAGAGCAGGGTGAGGGTTGGTTGGGGCCTGGGCCTGGATCGTGCAGACCTTGACCTCTGCCCTCTGACCTTTCCCCTTCCAGGCGACCATGGGCAACGTGTTGGCCGCTAGCTCGCCGCCCGCAGGGCCGCCACCGCCGCCTGCGCCCGCCCTCGTGGGACTGCCACCGCCTCCCCCCTCTCCTCCGGGCTTCACGCTGCCGCCTCTGGGGGGCGGCCTGGGCGCTGGGGCTGGCGCGGGTCGAGGTTCGGAACGGACCCCCGGGACTGCGGCCGCCAGCGCCGCAGGGACCGCGGACGATGGGGCCTGCGGCTGCCTGCCCAACCCCGGCACGTTTGAAGAGTGCCACCGGAAGTGCAAGGGTGAGGGGCGAGGGACCTGGTCAGAGTGTGATGGCCCGGATCTCGGGGGAAGGGGGGACACATTGAAGCAACCTTGGGAATTGGCACGGACCTTTGGAATTATTTAACAGAGCGTTAGGAGTTGACGTTGGGATCGAATGGTGGAACGTTGGACTTGGGGCTTAGAACGATGGGATCAAATGGTGGAACCTCGGGATGGAATGCCATAGGAGTACAGAAAAGCCTTAAGGACCTCAGGAGCCCCAGGGATCACCCAAGCCAACCTCTTCGTGTGATCAGGAAAGAAATTGAGGCCCAAGGTCACGGTGTCAGCCAGGTGTCAGAAAGGGTCTAGTCGGGGTGGAACCCAAGGCTTCTGGATCCTGGCTTGGAATAATTGTGATAGCAAAAATGTTGGAGACTTACTGAGCATTGTCAGGGCATTCAGTGTATGTTAACTCATTAAATCTTTGCAATATTCCCATGTGGTGAGCATCATCTTACAGATGACAAGATTGACACAGGTAAAGTAACTTACCTAAAGTCACACAGTGGTAGCCTGTGGCACTGGGATTTGGATGCAGGCAAAGGCCCTGGTCCTGGCCCTGTCCATTAGGCTGTACTACCATTTGTGGGACATTCTGTGGTTCCCTGGAGAAGGAAGAGCTGGGCGATAGGGAAGGCAGGGGTGAGAGTTGGAGTATGTATTTGTGGAGCTTGGAGTATGACAGCATTTCTCTTCTTCAGAGCTGTTTCCTATTCAGATGGAAGGCGTCAAGCTCACAGTCAACAAAGGGTTGAGTAACCATTTCCAGGTGAGCCTTCCCGGTGCCCTTACTCTCCAGAGGTTGTCCAGGGCATCCCCCTGCATCTGTACATACAATCCCTTACTCCTCCCTAAAGGACTGGACTCCTTGGTACTTGAAAAGACTCAGAGATAGTGCCAGGCTGTCTCCTCAGTGGGGGCCACTGGTAGTATTTAGGGACCCAGAATCCAGAGGTACCCCTCCTCCGGCATAAAATCTAGGCAGGAGTGAAGTGCCCAGTATGTAACCCCATCCCTCACCACATTCTTTTTTTAAATCTCTAGTCAGGCCACACCTCCCAGTCTTTACCCACTGCCCATCCCAGAGATACCTGTCTTTTCCTCCTTGATGGGGAAACCTGACTGGCAAGTATCCCCATCCCAGGCTGGAGGGGAACTGTGCTGGTGATGGGCTCAACTAGGTTTGTTGGGGGTGGGCTCAGCTGGGTTTATGGGGGTAGCCTAGAGCCTCATCCCCACAGCCCTCCCTCTTTTCTCAGGTGAACCACACAGTAGCCCTCAGCACAATCGGGGAGTCCAACTACCACTTCGGGGTCACGTATGTGGGGACAAAACAGCTGAGTCCAACAGAGGTAAGGTTCCTCTTGTCATTTCATTCATTGTATCATTCTTCTAACAAATATGTAGCCACGCACTAGGCAAAGAAGGTTTTGTCAGTGGGAGACCAGAACTGCTGAGGGAGCTGAGGGTGTTGGGAGGGGGAGTGTGTCTCTCCAAGATGTGTTGGAACAGGGGTCATTCCTTCTGGGTGAGGCTTTGAGTGCCAAACTAGGCATTTGGACTTTTATCTAGGGGGCACTGGAGAGCCATGGAAAGATTTGAACTAGGGAAAGTCATGGTCAGGTTTGTGCTTTAGAAGTGTCCCTCAGGCTGCCATGCAGAGGCTGGGTTAGCGGAGTGGGCGCAAAACTGGAGAGCTGGAAGGAGGCTGTGGCAGGAACAGGTGGAACTGGAAGACTGAATTAGGTCACTGCTTATATTAACTATTCCCGTTCAATAAATTGATTTATTCAGTAGACCTTATTATACCCCCATTCTTTGCCCCGCCCTGTACTGGGGATGTAGCAGTGACTAAAGCAGCTATGGGGCACATGGTCTGGTGGAGAGAGGGAACAGGTTTATCTCTAGAGTAACCGTCTAGAGTGGGCAGGACTGAAATGGGGTAACCCAAAAGCTGTGGGAGCCTAAAGGGTAGCCTAATTCAGCCTGGGTGGTCAGGGAGTGGGGAGGGGAGACCTCAATCCAAGGCTTTCTGATCCTAGGCTTCTCACCTAAGCCCATCACTCATGGGCTCATCACCTAAGCCCATTACGTCCATGATGCTAGACCTCTAGTCTCTAACCTCTAACCTTGCGCTCTGCCTCACAGGCATTCCCCGTGCTGGTGGGTGATATGGACAATAGCGGCAGCCTCAACGCTCAGGTCATTCACCAGCTAGGCCCTGGCCTCAGGTCTAAGATGGCCATCCAGGTGAGTGGGAGTCAAGTTGGCTGCTCCCCCAGCCACCCCGGGCACCAAGCTGCCCTCACATTCCCCTTCTCCCCCTGACAGACCCAGCAGTCAAAGTTTGTGAACTGGCAGGTAGACGGCGAGTATCGGGGTTCTGACTTCACAGCAGCTGTCACCCTGGGGAACCCAGATGTCCTGGTGGGTTCAGGTAAGAGGCGCAGTCCCAGCTTTACCAGCAAGTTCATCCCCTTCCCTGCCCTCCCTTCTACCATCCAAGAAATGGGCAGGGATGGTAGGGGTTTTGAAACATCAGGCAGCATAGCATCATGAGTGAGAAAGCAGATTCAAACCTCAGCTCTGCCGCTTGTCGAACTGCGATTGTAGGCAGGTTCCAGCATCTCTGGGCCTTAGTTTCCTTTCTGTAAAGTTGAGTTGCCTCACAGGGTTGTTGCATGGGTCATGGAAGTTCATGTGTGTGAAAAGCTTCAAAGGGAATCAGGCATATAAAGGGTCCCAAGGAAATGAGCCATTATTATTACTCATGGGACTCTGGGCTTGTTTGGGGGGCACAGAGCAGATCCCAGAGTGGGCAGGGTCCATGTGCAGTTGGGGAGGAGGCACATAGTCTGAGATGGAGGCTGACAGGGAAACTGGGCTGGCTGGGGCAGGAACCGTCTGATTTCTGTTTGCACTTCCAGTTTCTCCAGTGGTTTGGAAGTTTTGTGGGAGGTTGTCTCTAGGTATCTGCGTTTGATTTCTCTACATTTATTTAAAGAGTATAGAGTCGGCCGAGTGGCGCAGTGGTTAAGCGCTGGCTTGGGAAGTCAGCAGCCCCGGTTCGGGTCCCACATATGAGGGCCAGTAACACTGCCCTAAAAGAAAAAAGAAAAAAAAAAGAGGTAATATTTAATGAGTATTTAGTGATCGAGTACTCTATATATTCTAGGCACAGATAACGTGGTGAGCAAAGGAAAATTAAGTCTGCCCTCTGGGAGCTTCCATTTTAGTGGATGCAGACACAAGTAAAGCAGTACATCAACAAAAGATGTCAGGTGATGGGGGCTGTACAGAAAGATTAGGGCCTCAGGAGGCGTGGGTGGAGTTCTCAGAGAAGGCCTCATTACATAGGTGATATTTGAACAAAGACTGAGGGAAGGTGCCAAGCAGATATATGGGAAAAGAGCTTTTCAGCCAGAGGGAATTGCGAGTGCAAAGGTCCTGAGGCAGGACTCTACTGAAACATCAAGGAGGAAAATGACTGTAATGGATGAGGGAAAAGGACGAGTGATAGAAGTCAGAGGAGTCGGGGCCAAATCACATGAGGCTTTGTGGAACTTTGGCATTTAGTCTGAATGAGTCGGGCAGGGGCCACTGGAGGGATTTGAGAGGGACAGGATCTGACTTGGCTTTTAACAGTATCCCTTGTGCTAACTTGTGAAGAATAGACTACAAAGAGATCCACTGTTAGGGGCAGTGGAGGGGGTGAGAAGTGGTCAGATCTAGGTGTACTTTGAAGGTGGAGCTGATGGAATTTGCTGATGGATTGGATGTGGGAGATAAAGAGAGAGGAATCCAGATAATTCCAGAGTTTTTTGGCTTGAACAGCTAGGAGGATAGAGTTGGTGATTCCAACATTTGCTCTGTTGTGGAGAGCAGGCTCATGGGCAGAGTACTGAGTGTGTTTGTGGAGGCTAGAAGGCAGAAGCCCTGGGGGTGCTCAGGGAGAGCTTGTAATTCTGCCTGCTAAGGTGAAGGAGCCTTCTCAGAGGAGGTATCACCTTTGAGCTTCCAAAGGAAGGGGAAGAGCTATCCTGGCAGGGAGGAGGTGGGGAAGGAAGGGCTATGTCACAAAATCCAGGAGACTGGGAAGCTGGACATGACAGGCCGCCTCGGTGAGTTTCCAAGGGAGATGAGGGGCCTTGGGCTAGAGGAAACATTGCTGTCCCCTGCTGACCTCTGACAGCACCCACTCTGCTCCCACACTCACTGCAGTTGGGCCACATGAACTTTTCTGACACTTTCTAGAATTGCTGTGTTCATTCTGCCCCAGGACCTTATCACATGCTGTTGCTATTCCTTGGAATTCTTCTCTGGTTTTGATGTGGCTGAATAAGTGAGTCTCAGGGCACACATCACATTGACTAAAAGACCTTCCGTGACTAAAGCGTGTACATGTTTGCAGTGTATCACCTCACCCTGTCCCCTAGTCACTGTAGCACTTCCCTCTGAAATTGTCTTGCTCTTTATCACCTGTCTCTTACACTAGAATGTCAGCTCTTTCAGGCCTGGAACGTTGCCGGGACCAGAATAGATGCTTAGAAAATACTGAGCAAAGAGGAGTAAGCAGTGGTAGTGGCAGGTCCCATCTTTTACCTCTGCCCTTTGTCAGGCCCTGAGCATGTTATATGCATCTTTCCCTTTGTTTAGTCGTTCTAGGCACTGGGGATAGAATAGTGATGAAAACTGCTCCTTGAATCCTCTCAACAGCCCTGTGGGGTAGGTGCTGCCATTATCCCCATCTTATTGAGGCCCACAGAGGTTAGGTAAGTGCTTCCCCAGGGACACAGCAAGTTGGACGGCAGGGCCCATGCTCTTCTCTGTGGCACTTCTCCACCCTACGGACACACACTTGCCAGTATCAACCTTTTGTCCTCCCCAACACTGGCCTCCAGGTCCCTCTTCCCTGGAGCCCAAGGCCACCAGCTAACACTCTAATATCAACTCTTACAGGTATCTCTTCCTCCCTTCAGACACTAATAAAAATAGGGTCTACTGGGCCAGGCCAGTGCTGAGCACACAAGTAACTTACCAGCAAGAGCTTGGACATAGGACCCCAATGACCCCACCTCCTCTGAGCCTCAGTTTCCTCACCTGTCACAAGGGCACAATAGCAGTAACCATCTCTTGCTGAAGGATTCTGTAAGAGAGCCCATGTTCGGCCCTCAGATCGGGGCCAGATGCGTAGTTAGGGCTCACTGTGTCAGGTCTCGGTGCCACCCCACAAGGGCAGAGATGCCTGTTTTTATGGCTGCCATTTCACAGATCTGGCCTGGGATCACCTGGCGAGGAAGCAGAGGAGCTGGAATTTGAATGGCAGCCTAACTCAAGGGCCCGTATTCTTACCTGGTTCCCTCCCCATGACCTCAGCTCCTCTGGAGCCTCTGCTCCATTCTGAGCAGGGCAGTGTTGGGTCACAGCAGTGACCGACACAGCCCTTTTCTGCCACCACGGGGCTCGCAGGCTAGGAAGAGAGACATTTGCCTTTTAACGATGATCATACACCGACTTCATTGCTATTGTGAGAAATCTCACACAGGAAAAGTCCACGTTGCTCTGAGAGTTTCAAACGGACCCTTCGGGCCGGCCAAGTGGCGCAGTGGCTAAGCGCTGGCTTGGGAGGCCAGCGGCCCCGGTTCGGGTCCCACATATGAGGGCCAGTGATACTGCCCTCAAAAAACAAACAAACAAAAAACAGGGACCCATCTCTGGCCAGCCGAGTGGCGTGGTGGTTATGAGGGCCAGTGACACTGCCCTTAAAAAAAAACAAAAAGAAAAAACAGGGACCCATCTCACTTGGCGTGACAGAGACAGCTTCTCTGAAATGTCAGTGTCTACTCCAAGGGAAGGTAAAGAGAAGGGGAGCACTCAGAAAAGGCCCCTGTGGGGCTGGGAGGCAGAAAGAAATCTGTGCAGCCGGGACCTTTCCTTTGGTGCTGCTCCGACCTGAGCATCTGCCCTGGGTGTCTGCCATTCCTGCCCCAGGCAACTTCCCCAAGAAATCCTGGTGTGGCCCCAGCTGTGCAGGGGGTGGCAGCCCAAACCTGCTCCTGCCCAGCAGGTTTGGGAGGTGGATCAGGAGACAGGACTCCTTTTCCAGGTCTGCAGTTCTGCCCCTCACCTGAGGCCTGCTCTTTACTCTCACAGACCTCTGACCCACTTTCTTTCCTTCTGGCAGGGCTTGGACTCACCAGGTTCTTCATGGCTCCTCCAACCCCTACACAATGCGGGGGAGGGGATGAGAGTCCCTGGTCTCAACAAAGCCCCAGCTTCAGGGAGCTCATGTGCCATGGGGGAGCTGGTCTGGCTGAGTGGGTTAAGGAAACAAATGCAGAAAGGGGTGGGATGTTCACAAAAAAGGTCTGTGGCCAGAGGAGCTAGGTGCTGGGCAGTGCCTTGGGCATCCTGTGAGAAAGGGCATCGGGGCTGCAGTGACCACGGGCCGGAGGATGTGTGCTTGGGGAACAGAGAAGGGTGCAGCGTGGGAATGAGCCACATCCCGGGAGGCACATGGGGACTGGTAGAGACGTCAGCAGTGGAGGTCACGCCCGGACTCGGGTTCTTACAGACTCAATGCTCTGTGTTCTGGCCAATGACAGGAGTCAGGTGGAAGCAGAGGACCAGGGCAGGGCGATGGTGGCTCTGATGTGATGACATGCTGGAGACAAGTAGCCAAATCCAGGAGGTACCTAAGTGCAGATATTTATTTGGCCAGACTAAGCAGAGGGGAAGTGGGTCAGTATATACACGGGGGCCGGCCGAGTGGCGCAGTGGTTAAGCGCTGGCTTGGGATGCCAGCGACCCTGGTTTGGATCCCACATATGAGGGCCAGTGACACTGCCCTATAAAAATAAAAAAAAGTATATACACGGGCCCAACCGGACAGAGAGAGCTCCGTGTGTGTGCAGCCAAGACACAAGTGGCTGTCTGAGTTATGGGAAGAGGAAATGGCTTCTATTTGGAAGCTGAGGCTGAGCCACGTGGGGCCTTCCTTGTAGGTGTGCTGTGAGGAGCCAGGGTCTTGGCACTGGGGAGCCACAGCAGGTTGTGAGCAGGGGGAGAACAGGGCTGTGTGTGTGCTTTAGCAAGCTCCCTATCTGCTGCGTCTGAAGTTGCTGGGAGTGGGTGAGGCTCTGCCAGGAGACCAGAGAGGAGGGTGGGGCTGAGGGAGGCGGGAGGGATGATCACAGCCCTCAGTCACAACAGTTGGCAGAACTGAGAGGCCAGTGAGTTGAAGTTCCTGTGTGACTCTAAACAGTCACTTTTCTCTGTGGACCTCAGTTTCTTCCTCAATTGAATGAGTGGAGGATTCTGGCCAAGTGGCAGGGCGAGAATTTGAACGCAGGCCATTTAGCCCCCCACAGGTGTGCTCTCCCAGCAGCAGAGTGGTTCACACATTTTGTGACCATGGGCAAGTGACTTAACTCCCTTGGCCTCCTCTGTAAACGGTGGCAAATGAATGCCAACCGTACAGGGCTGTGCAGACCAGATGAGGTCCCTTGGGGCCTGCAAGGCTGGCCTCTGAGCCCTGTGAACTGATCGAGAAGTAGGTGTGGGAAGCCAGAGGACAGGCCCCAAGCCTCCGGCAGGGCTGCCTGGAGCAGGAGTCTGACCTAGCACTGGGGCCAGGCAGAAACTGACAACCACAACGCCCAGGTAATGCCCCACCATCTCACCCGCAGGAATTCTCGTGGCCCACTACCTCCAGAGCATCACTCCATGTCTGGCCCTGGGCGGAGAGCTGGTCTACCACCGGCGGCCAGGGGAGGAGGGCACTGTCATGTCTCTAGCTGGGAAATACACATGTGAGCCTGGGGCCTGAGGGTAGGAGTTGAGGCTGGGGGCCTGGACCCCTGGGTCTGAGGGAGGAGGGGCTGGGGGCCTGGACTCTCGGGTCTGAGGGAGGAAGGGCTGGGGGCCTGGACTCCTGGGTCTGGGGGAGGAGGGGCTGGGGGCCTGGACAGTTTATGTCCGAGGGAGGAGGGGCTGGGGACTAAACTCCTGGGTCTGAAGGAGGCATGACCTGGGTTCCCACGTCTGCTTGGTAACCTACTCCACTCCGCATCCTGCTGTCCTACAGTGAACAACTGGTTGGCGACAGTAACCTTGGGTCAGGCGGGCATGCACGCGACATACTACCACAAAGCCAGTAACCAGGTAAGCTAGTCCAGATAGTGGCTATCAGGGCGTGCTAACACGCGTGGGTTACCAGGGGCTTGTGTGCCTGGGAGTCCAGCCTAGGAAGCTGACTCCGTTGCCCTGGCCCCGTCCAGCTGCAGGTGGGCGTGGAGTTTGAGGCCAGCACAAGGATGCAGGATACGAGTGTCTCCTTCGGGTATCAGCTGGACCTGCCCAAGGCCAACCTCCTCTTCAAAGGTACAGGCCTGTTCCCCCAGCTGGAAAACATGGCAAGAGTCGACTCAGCTCTGAGTGGGTGTACGCCAAAGGAGATGATGGAGGGTAGCGTGCTGGGATTTTTGTGGGCCTCCAAATTACCTAGGAACACTTGTTAAAAAGGTGGGGGCCTACGCCCCGAGCTTTGCACCTACCACATGCCCTTCCCACCCCCTCTCGCAGCCCTCTCCCACTCTGCACTTGGCCATCTTTATTCTTTTTCCATAAGTGGAAGGCAACTTAGCACATCCAGCACACCCCCTTCATCTCACATTGTGGAAACAGAGGCTCCTGGAGGTTACAGTCACTACCTGGCCCAGAACCTCCCCCTGGCTGGCTGACTCTAGTCCTGATGTCCAGTTCTAAGTCTTCTCGGGCCTACAGAGCTCTCAGGTTTGGGGAGTGTGAAAACCACCCCCAAAGGCAGCTTCAGCCGGCTTAAGGCAGGGCTTCTACTGGCAGTAATGAGGCCCAGGGATTCCTTGGCTTCTGAAGCCAGTCTGTCTGGTGGCAGAGGCTGGGTTGGGGTTCCAGCTGTGCTCCCATGAAGTGAGCAAGCACCCCTCCCACGTGGGGCCAGCCCCGTGCACGTACATGTCAGGCTCTGATGAACGCGCCCGAGAGGAGCCTTCGGTCTTCCAGCAGATACTGAGTACCCATTCTGTGCCTAGCCTTGCGCTGAGGGTACTGGGGACAGAGTGGCGACCAGGCCCTGTCCTCATAGGACTCACACTGGGAAGGACAGACCCATCCCAGGGGAACGAGGACCCAGTGTGGACAAGACTTGGGATGGCAGAGGGCTTCCTGGAGTGGGGGTTCACTGAGCTGAGAGCTGAGGAGGAATAAATGGGTTGCTCCCAGGGCTGAAGTACCTGGGATGTGGGAAGGGGTTTCTGGGAACAGCATGGTCAGAGGTCTGGAAGCTGGCAGTCTGGCTGGTGGTGTCTGAGGTGGCCTGGAGTGTGACTCCAAAAGGACAGTGAGAAGCTTTCATATGGTTCTCACAACAGCTGTCTGCCCACAGGCTCTGTGGACAGCAACTGGATCGTGGGCGCCACGCTGGAGAAGAAGCTCCCACCCCTGCCCCTGACGCTGGCCCTCGGGGCCTTCCTGAATCACCGAAAGAACAAGTTCCAGTGTGGCTTTGGCCTCACCATCGGCTGAGCGCCTCCTGGCCCCCATCTCCCACGCCCTTCCTCCTTCAGATCCCACCTCCCCCTCCCCCAGTCACGGAGGGGAGACCTGAGCCCCCCCTCCTCCTTTCTCCCCTCCCTCCCGGGGGTCAAGGGGGCAGAAATGAGGGGACCCATCACCCCAGCAGCTGAGGGGGGACTCTGGAACCACGGGCGCTTCAGGATTCAGAGCACGAGGGGGCCTGGGGTCCCGGAAGGGGTTCCAGAAGTAGGGGCATGCCAGATTCTAAGCACCAGGGGCAGAGGCAGCCACACAACCTCAGGGAGGTGTTGGGCATCCCGGCTCTTAAAGGACCCCGGCCCCTGCCCCAAGGGGGCAGCAAGAAGAGGAGCTTTCCCCTCCCTGGTCTGCCCCTACCCTGTTTCCTATCCATCCCTCGGTATAAATCATGTTTATAAGTTATGGAAGAACTGGGACATTTTACAGAAAAAAAAGAAAAAATCAAAAAATATACATGTGTAAAAAACGAAATGGGAGGCCTTGGTTCGCCTACCTGTTTGTGGCCCCTTTTTGCTCATTCCATCCAATCTGACCTTCCCACCGTCGCCGGTAGGGGGTGCCAGAGGGCTGGAGTGAAGGATGACACCACACGGGAGTCAAGCTTGATGGCTGCCTGGTAACCCAACTTTACTGGAAGGGGCTGGCCCAGTATCGTACAATCTCCTTGTGACTTCTGCCCTCCCTCACCAGGAGGGTGTGGCCATGTGGTCACTGGCTCGGCATGGCCTGGCTAAAGTGACTGCAGGGGACTTTGTCCCTGGGAGCTGAAGCAACAGGGATGACACTGTCTGAATGCAGTGGTAGAGGCAGTGAGCTGGGATTCCAGGGGCTTTCTAAGTTTCAAAAAGGGCAGGGATGATGGGGTTTTAAGACTTCTTTCTGATTGGGAGGTGAGAAGTTTCATGAAGGATTCTAGCAGCTGGCAAGATTTCAGAATCAATTACTGTGCCTAATGGGGGAGAAGAGCTTGGGCTTAGGATTTCTGGGCCTGGGGAAGAGGCTAGAGCCTCTAGGTCTGCATGAAGGGTTAGAGGCTGGATCACCTGTATCTCAGGTATCTGATTCAGGAGGAGGAGGAGGGATCTGTTTGGCCCACCTAGGGCTCCGGTAAACACTGACTGCTCCAGACTGGAACTGAAACCCTGTCTCTCTCACACACGGTATGGGGAGGGAGGCTGCTGGGCAGAGATGACCCCTTATTACCTGGAGGAACCACAACACCCCACTCCCTGTTAGGGCCCTCTGAGGCCAAAGCAAACAGGCCTGGCTAGCATTGTAGCCTCCCTTCCTCGGACCAGGCATTCAGCCTCCCCTGACCCCATGGAATCCAATCCCCAGCTCCTCCTGTTCTCCCTGTGTGGCCTTGCCACCTCAACTCAACCCGTGGTTTCTCATCTGTGAAACAGCTGGATTCATGTAACAGAGCAGCGAGGGAGTGACTTGGAAAGCTCATTATGGCCAATCACAGCAGTTAGATCTAACAGGACCCACTGTGTGCCAAAGATGTTCTCAGTACTTCATAGAGGTACAGAAGGTCCTCAAATAATTTTTTTTTTTTTTTTAGGGTAGTGTCACTGGCCCTCATGTGGGACCCGAACCGGGGGTGCTGGCTTCCCAAGCCAGTGCTTAACCACAGCGCCACTCGGCCGGCCCTCACATAATGTTTTGTTCAACGTTTCTTTGTAATGATGAGATACCGTTGGACCTTAACTCTTGTTTCTATCAATTAGCCCCTGGTAAAATTGGTTTCATCATTATACATAATTTTGTGAACGTTCCAAGAACTGTTATAAACAAGGTTAACGGATGCTTGTTGCATCACCGAAGGATGGTGTAAATGCAGCTATTTCCCAGGTTTTCTGGACCAAAAAACGGGATGTTTAGAGGCTTGGTCATTTGCCCCAAGGTCACAGCTGGCAGCTGACAGAACCCGGATTCAGTCCCTAGCAGTTTGGTTCCAGAGTCCCCAGCCCTAACCAGGCAGCATGAATGCTTCAAGTTCTGTGGAAGGCTCAATGCTTGTGCTAGGGAGAAGTGCTGGGTTTTCATTTCACAAATGCGGACCGGCTCAGAGAGGCGCTTGTCTGTGCCTAAAGGAGCTTGGATTGAGACCCAGGTTTCACTCTCAAAGCCTAGGCTTTTAATAGGTGCCTTACTCTGTCCCCACCCTCCCATCTCATGGGCAACCAGTCTTCTCCCTTAGACCCAGGTATCTAAACCCCCAACCCCTCCTTCCTCTGACCCAGGATTTCAGCCCCCAGCCCCCTCCCCAGATTATTTACCCATCCACAGGGGAAGGGACAGGGAAGGGGTGCTGTCAGCGGCTGCTTGCTCCTCCCCCTTCTATGCCCAGCCCCCAACCACCCCAGACTAAAGGAGGGTGCCAGTTACTGGATGAGATGTCACCTCCCTTCATGGGGGCTGGGGGCATCACAGGGCCTCCAAGCCCCACCTCTTTTCTCCTCCCTGCGATGTGAAAGGGGAGAACAGCCCACCTCGTGACTGGGGGCTGGCCCAGCTTGCCCTAGCCCTGGAGGAGTGGGCGGGGCAGGGGGGAGCCCTATAATTGGAGGAGTCTGGGATCCCTGAGTCCTACTCAACCAGAGCGGAGGCGAAGGACGTGCTTACCCAGGAGCTGGTGAGAAACAGAATTGGGGGCATGGAGACCCAGCTCAGGGCTTCTGTGGGGGATGGGCTAGATCAGGGGTCAGCAAACTTTGGAGACAGAAGAGCTGCCAGGGGTCAGCAAATTGCGACTGGCGAGCCTCTGAAGTAAAATTGAAAATAAAATTATCATAGTTTCATATATGAAATTTTTAAAGGATATTATTCACATCATGGTGATTATGTAAAAATATACTTATGGCACTCGAATAATTTTTAAATTGAGGGACAGGATTGGTTCTTCAGGGGTCGGCAAACTTTTGAGACGGAACGTACCCAAAGAGCCGCATGTGGTTTGCCAGCCACAGTTTGCCGACCCCTGGACTACATGGAGGAGGTGACTGTCCTACACCCGGATCTGAACAGAAGCATGAGCTGGGAATGAGGCCCGAGGCTGGGGACTAGACTTAGGGGAGTGGTGGGCCACAGGGGCATCCTGACACGGCTAAAAGGTGGGGTGGGGTAAATGTCTGGGCCTGTAGAAGAGCCAGCTGAGGCCTATCAAGAGCCCACAAATTGTCACTCATTTATTGAAGACCTACTGGGTGCCCCCTTCGTCCTCAGATTGCCATTAACTGGAGACTCAGGGGTGGTGGCAAGGTAGCTAGAGTGTTGATAGAAGATGGATTTTAAAATGAGGATTAACTTAGCTAACATGTGAAAGATGGCACTTGAATGTGAAGTTGGAGTTTAGAATGTGAAGATAGAACAAGGAATGTGAAGCTGGAACTTAGAATGCCCAACTGGGGCTCACATGGAACTGGGGGGCAGGGTGAATGGAATTTGAACCCCAGAAGAGGGGGATGGAATTTTGGAGGGGAGGCCAACCTGGGATAAGGAGACAGGAGAAGAAAATGTAAAAGTTAAATAGACAATGGAGGGGCCACCCACTCCCTAAATGTTTGTGATGGGATTAGGATGATGCAGATCTGGGGCCAGTTGAGGCTTTGAAGGCCAGGACCCGGTGGGAGGGGGTTCTCTGGGTGGGAGGAGTCCCCACTGGCTGTTGATTGACAGTTTCTCTCTTCCCTAGACTGACCTGCGCTAAAGATGAAGGTTCTGTGGGCTGCATTGGTGATTGTGCTCCTAGCAGGTATGAGGTGGGGCTTGCTCAGGTTCCCTGCCCCTCCCCCTTCCATCCTCACCTCTACCCTCTGCCATCCTTCCATTCCTGAGTCCCTTCTTCTACTGGTCTCTCTCCCCCTTGAGAGGAGGCCCAGGTCTGAGGCTTCTTCTGACATTCACTGGCCCTGAGCAGCTGTTTTACTCTCTCTGGGCCTCAGTTTCCCCATCCTTAAAATGGGAGTTATAACAGTTTCTAATGCATTGTTGTCAGGCAGGTAGTGAGCAAGCACCACATAAGTGTCAGCTGTACCTTTATTCTCCATCACCCCCTCATGGGCCTGTGCAGAGCACACAGAGACACTCAGTAGGTGCTTGTCAAGAAATGAAACAGGCTGGCTGTCCTTACCCTCCCTGCCCACCCGTGTCCTGAAAACCTGCACAAGCATTTGTGGAGCACCTACTGTGTTCCTGGAAGGGGCAGAGCACACTGACGGCTGAGATCTTGCTCCACACAGGATGCCAGGCCGATGTGGTGGATGAGGCGAAGCTGAGGCAGGAGCCAACCGAGTGGCAGCCCGACCAGCCCTGGGAGCAGGCACTGGGCCGCTTCTGGGATTACCTGCGCTGGGTGCAGACCCTGTCTAACAATGTTCAGGATGAGCTGCTCAGCACCCGGGTCACTGAGGAACTGACGTGAGTGTCCCCACCCTAGTCCCGGACCCTCCTGGTGGGCAGTTCCTTCTGGAACCTCAGCTTCCACTGGTCTGGGGTTCTTTCTGTCACCAGCTCTTGGGGGGGCAGGAGGGTGGAGGTTCTGTTCATTTTTTTTTTTTTTTTTGAGGGCAGTGTCACTGGCCCTCATATGTGGGCCTCAAACCTGAACCGCTGGCTTCCCAAGCTAGCGCTTAACCACCGCGCCACTCGGGCGGCCCTCTGTTCATGTCCTGCTTCTTTTTCCATTTTGAACTCCTAGCTTTACCTCTGATTCTTTCTTAGCTCTTCCTGTCTCTGGCATGTTCCTTTCTGCCTTGCTCCATCATTCTAGCTCAGTCGCTCACACGCTTCCCTTTTGTTTTTCTCTTGGCCTCTCCCTCTTTGGGGGGTCTCTCTGGCTCTGTCCTCATCTTGCCCTGCCCCATTCCATCTTTCTCCCTTTGTCTCTCTCTCCACACACGTTCACTCCCTGCGGTCCTCCCGCCCATAGGATGCTAATGGAGGAGACCATGAAAGAGGTGAAGGCCTACAGGAAGGAGCTGGAGGAGCAGCTGGGCCCCTTAGCCCAGGAGACACAGGACCGGGTGGCCAAGGAGCTGCAGGCGGCGCAGGCCCGGCTGGAATCTGACATGGATGATGTGCGCACCCGCCTGGTACAGTACCGCAGCGAGGCGCAGACCATGCTGGGCCAGAGTGCCGACGACCTGCGGGGCCGTCTGGTCACTCACCTGCGCAAGCTGCGCAAGCGGCTGCTCCGCGACGCAGAAGACCTGCAGAAGCGCCTGGCCATCTACAAAGCCGGGGTCCACGAGACCACCCAGCGCGGAGTCGGCACCATCCGCGAGCGCCTCCTGCCGCTCATGGAGCAGGGTCGCTTGCGGGCCATCACTGTCAGCCAGCCGCTGCAGCAGCGGGCTGAGGCCTGGGGCCAGCAGGTGCGCGAGCGGCTAGAATCCTTAGGCAACCAGGCCCGCGACCGCCTGGACACCATGCGCGAACAGATGGAAGAGCTGAAGGCCAAGGTGGAGGAGCAGACCGCACAGATGCGCCTAGAGGCCGAGGCATTCCAGGCCCGCCTCAGGAGCTGGTTCCAACCCCTGGTGGAAGACATGCAGAACCAGTGGGAGGGGCTGGTGGAGAAGATGCAGTCCACCTTGGGCACCAGCAGCCCCACTCCTGAGCCCAGTGAGAACCAGTGAATGCCAGGCATGCCACCTGGTGGACCCCACTCCTGCCACCCTGTGCCCACTGCCTCCCCCAGCCTGCAGGAGGCCCTGACCCCACTGGCCCCTTGGTGGGCCCTGGCTTAATAAAGATTCAGCAAACTTCACAGCAGGGGCTTGGCGTCTGAGTGTAATTTCTCACAGCTGCAGCCTCAGTTTCTCCTTCCCCACACATGGTTCTCAGTCTTGTCCCCTCTGCCCCTGTGTGTGTGTGTGTGTGTGTCTTTTTCTTTGTGTCTCCTCTTTTAATTCTCAGTCTTTGCTTCCTTCTGTCCCTTTCTGAGGTATGCTGCCTCCTCGGCTACTCACTCCCCTCTGCTTCGTTCCATTCCATCTCTGAGATGTGCTTCTGGAACAAATCCACCCCTGGGTTAAATCCTACAGTGGCCCCTGGCTACTGTGATCAAAAGCAGCCTCTCTGACCCGGTCTGCCTGGCTTCACAGAGTTGTTGTGACTCAAAAGATCCGAAACCACTGCCATTATGAAGCCATTTTTATTTTCCCCCACTCATGATTCTCTCCCCCTCTCTCCATCTAATCTTAGCTGATTCTGCCTCCTTCCCTCTCCTGGCCTCTCTGTCCTGCTCTCACTTCATTTCTCTGGCTTCCTGTTTTCTTCCACCTCTATCTTCCATCTCTCCCCCCTCTGGTTTCTCTTGCCCTGGGCCAGCTTGTTTGTTTTCTTTCCTTCCTCCTCCATGAGGGTTTGTCCTCTTGGCTGTTCTGTTGGACTTGAGCCCTCTGGTTACACAAATCCCTTCTCCCTGAGCTGTGCTTCCCCGTCCCCTACCCTCATTCTCAATCCGTCTGTCCCGGGCACTGGGTCCAGGTTGGAGAGCGAACAGAGAGGAAACACAGGCCCCTGGAGTTCGGGGCTGGGAGAATGAGTTGCGAGTTGACATAGAGGGTTGAGGGTTGAAGCCCTGGCTGGAGCCGCAGGCACTCTCCTCTCCCACCCCCTCAGTTCTCAGAGAGGAGCAAAGTTCCCAACACAGGGGACAGGCCAGGGCTTGAACTTGTGTCTCCCTGGAGGCCCCTGGTGGCTGAGTGAGGAGGGGAAGGGTCAGTGGGCTCAGAGGCAGGGGGCCTGGTCCCAGACAAGCCTGCTGCTGACTGACTATGTGCCCTGGAGCTGGGGCTGAGCCCTCTCGGAGCCTCAGTGTCCCCAGATGTCAACGAAGGAGGCAACATCAGCCATGTCTCCCACTTGAAGAGGTGAATTTGAATTCTCGCCACACATGAAGACATCTGTGCAAAGGGGTGTCCTACTGCAGCTCCAATCAGGTCTAAGAGGTGGGACAAGGCCTAGACAAGGAGCTTTGGGAAACACAGGCTGGCAGGGGGTGCCAAGGGGTGGAGGCTGACTCCAGCAGGGATCCGGAGAGACAGCCTGGAGTCTGGGAAGAGGAGGAACAGAGAACCTCCCGCCCCACAATTAGCCATTGAACGTTCCTTGGCTATGCTTCAGTTTTCCCATCTGTAAACGGAAACCTCTCTAGTTGAGGTGAGGATGAGACTGGGAAAGCAAAGTTCTATCTTTGTGGGGTGGGGAAAGGAGGGGAACAGACTTTTGAGTGGAAGTGCTGGGTTCATGGGGAAAGTAGATGTCTGGGAAGACAGCTGGGGGCTGACAGGGCCTTGAAGCTACTGAGTGGCCAAAGGGCTGTTGCAATCCTGCCAGGGTCTGCTCTGTGCGCCCCTTTCACAACCATCCCCTTTGGCCCCCAGACTAACACGTGGTTCTGGGGGCACAAGGCCAGCCAACCTAGAATCTGGGGCCTGGGGCCACCCTCCCCTGAGCTGCCAGGGGTCACTGGCAGTCAAAGGCAGCTGAAGAAGAGTGGAGGAAACATTGGACTCCAGCCCTGGGGAATAGATGTAGTGTTTGTTAGGAGGGGGATGGCAAGGGTCGGGGCTTGCTGCCAGTAGCGGCCTGAGAGGGTGAAGAAGAGCAGATGGAGTATTAACAGGGGCCCTGGAGGCTTGGAGAGTGGTAGGGGCAATGAAAGTGTGCGGGGCCTGGTGGAATAGATGGAGGGGCACACACTAGAAGCCTTGCAGATCTGGTTGTGTGCTTGAGACAGGCTGAAAAAAACCCATCCCCTAAAGGAAGATTGGGGCCTGTGAACTTACGACGACTCCAGAGAGCACCCCGAGAGGCCTGGGATGCTGCCAGATGCAAGGAAATGGGCGCTTGAAGGGCTAGTCTGAAAGCGAGAATGGAGGAGGCATGGGGGGTAGTAGAGTGGGGGGCAGACTGCGTGCCCCCCACGGATGTGAGTATAAGAGTTGTTTCAGCTGAAGACAATTGCTAAAGAAGGGGGAGGGGAGGGGAGAGGTGGCCTGGGGACACAGTATGAATTGAGTTACTGAGTAACAGAGTTACTGAAAGACCCTTCCCCCCTTCCCCCTCCCCATCCTATTTGCCCCACAGTTGGGAGAAGGGTGTTAAGCAGGAGGGGAGAGAGTGAAGGCTGTCCCCTGAGCGGGGGACAAGGGGCTCAGGCTGAGGTCCCCCTGCAGTCAGATTTGGAGGTGAGGGTAATGAACAGTAAGAGGCTTCAGGCTAAGGGATTTGGCTGTGCCTCACCTGACCCCCACTCCCACCAGCGACTGGATGGAAGAGGTGGGTGGGCACAGAGAGGCAGGCTCCAGGGGGAGGGAAATTAATCTGCCCCACCCTCTCCCAAGTCAATAAAGGCCCAGCCAGGCCAGGCTGGTACCTACTACCTGTGCTGTCCAGCGATTATTCCAGGTTGGTGCTTGGTGCCCGGGAGGGACCCCCACAGACATACACCTCCCCCCACATATACCCCTCCCCACATACACCCCCCCCCCAAGAGCACAAGGGGTGGAGGGACCTTGGTGGGGAGGAAAGGAGGGTTCCCACTGATAATCCTTACCCCCATCTCTGCCTCCAGAGTACCCCTACGGCCTCACCATGAGGCTCATGCTGTCTCTTCCGGTCCTGGTGGTGGTTCTGGCGATGGTTTTGGACGGTAAAAGTGGAATAGGAAAATCTGGGAGTTTGAGATTTGGGAGCTTGAATCTGGCCGTGGGCCTGGAGTCCAGGCTTAGAGGACCCTTGAGAGCGCTGGGGCCCCTCCTGTGCCCTGGTTCCCCTATCATCCACTGATCACCCCCGCTCCCACCCGTCCAGTTGGGTTCTCAGGGCTCTCTCAAGGTGTACCAGCAGTTGACAAATCTGCCCAGGAGAGCCCTAGCTACCAATGACATAAGGACTCTTACCCCTTCAGGACTGGCCATCTTGCTTTTACAACTGGAAAGCAGGGAAAGGGGAGTTGGGTCCAGTGCTGGGAGTAAGGCAATGCTCAGCTGTTTGGATACCCTTTGGATCACTCCAGTGCCCCCCATTCTAACACTATGACCCCAAAGAATCACATTCAAGGGTCTCCTTTTCCATCCCTGGAAGCTCATCCTAAGGGCCCCCAAAACTGAAATTGTTGCACCCCTGCCCATCTTCTGAGTAGACCCAGTTGATGCCCTGATGGACCGAGACTTCTCAAGTGACCTGAAGAAGTTTGGAAGTGCCCTGGAGGAGAAGGTCCGGGTAGCCATTGACCACATCAAACAGAGCGACATTCCTAGGAAGACCCGGTTAGCACTCTTCCCAGGGGATGGGAGGACGGGGCGTATTGATTAACAGACTGGAAAACCGACAGAGTCCTTATGGTCACACAGCTGAATCTCAGGGTGCTCAGACTTGGGGGACAGATTCCCTGAATTCCCCATCCAGCCACACTGTAGAGATAGTCCTGAGTGGTGGTGAAAGGCCTAAGCTTGGGGGTCGGACAGATCTGGGTCCACAGGCTGGAAAAGGCTGTGTAGTCATGAGCCTCAGTTTCCTCATCTGTGAAATGAGTGGTTCTGAGGGGAGTAAAACCAGAGCGCCTGGCACATTGTAAATGTTCAGCACAGTATTTAACCAACATTGGCTCCATTTGGTGAGTTAGAGAATCATTTATTCATGAACAAATATTAATTGCGCATCTACTAAATGCCAGGAACTGTTCTGACATGGGGAGTAATAGTGATGAACAAGATAAAGTCCCAGCCCACAGGGGGTGACATTCCTGTGAAGAGGGGAGGGAAAGGCTGGTGGAACAGACAATAAACCAGTGAATTTCCAGATTAGCCCAGATAGAGATAAGCACTGAGAAGATAAACAGGGTGGCTATAAACTACCAAGGAGTGGGGAGGGGCTTTTATAGACTTGGTGACTGGATCTTCTCTGAAAAGATAACACATTAAATTGAAATCTCAATGATTAGGAAAATTCAGCCAGGCTGAGAAATCTGGGGAGAATGTCTCTGTGGAGGGAGAGTGTGCAAAGGCCCTGAGGTAGGGAAGATCTGTAGATAATCAAGGAGAGGGTGGCAGTCACTGCAAGGGAAACAGACTGCGCAAAGGCAGGGGTGCTGAAAAGTGCCCTTGAATGAATAGGGGACAGCTAGGGCATGAGCAGTCTTAGAGAAAGGGTTGGTAGCAAGAGATGGCGGGCCTTGAAAGCGTTGTGACTTTAAGGGGTTCTGGCGCATCTGGGAAACTGAAGCACAGAAGTTGGGTCACCCAGCCCAGGGCTCCTCCTTAGTCTACAGATGGGGAGACACCTGTTATTTTTCTTGGGGGAAGGATAAGATCAGAGCGTCAGGCAGGGAGCAGGATCTGTGCATCCTGGGGAAGGCAAAACACAATAAATTCTCCCTCATCTCCCTCTCTAGGGTCTGGTTTTCGGAGACATACAGCAAAGTGAAGGAGAGACTCAAAACTACTTTCTCCTGAACACAGAGAGGGCTGCCCCTGTGCTCTGCGGCCGTGTCTGGAAGGGGGCTCTGAAATTTCCCATGTCCTCCGCACCTGTGCCAGGACTTCCTCCATGATGCCCCATGGCCCCACCCCAACACCACCAATAAAAATTCTATAGAGAATTCTGAGTGCTTCTTTGCTGTGCGGCAGGGGCTATGGGACAGGGTGGGGGTTGCGCCTTGGGGGAAGAGAAGCAGCACTCAAATGCATTGCACATTCTCTCCTTGCTCTGTGCTGAGGCTTTTGGACTTCATGATCTCAAAAGAATCCCCACAAAAACCTTGAAAGCTGGGTTCTAGTAACCCCATGAAGGCACTGAAGTCTAGAGAGGTGAAGTCACTTATGCAAGGTCACACAGCCAGGAAGTGGAGTACTGGATGGGACCCCCCCCCCCCCCCCCGCCTGCGGCTATCACTCTGCTATACTGTACTCTTCCCTGGTGGGCTACCCAAGATAAGGGACTGGGGTGATTCAGCACAATGCACACAGTAGGTGTGTATTATACTTTCAATGGATAATGAAGGGGAATTTGGAAGAGGGAAAGGATTGGACATGGGCTAGAGCCCTGAAAGAGATTGCCACAGTCCCCACCCTCCCAGTCTCAGTGTTGATGTCCCCTTCTCCAGGAAGCCTTCCTTGACCCCCATGCTGGATCAAGGATCTCCATCCCAGCCCTGCCCACTCTTGAGTCGTCACTGTCTGGTGACTGATCTGTCTCTCCCACCGGACTGTGAGCCCCAGGAGGACAAGGGCCAGGGCTGTTGTCATCGCTGTGTCCCGAAACATAGCTTAGCACAGGACTGGGCATAGTACAGGCGCTCAATAATATTTGGTGAAACAAGTGCGTAAATCCAAAAAATACAAAAACAAAAAATCCCTAAACATTAGGGCTGGCCGAGTGGCACGGTGGTTGGGCGCTGGCTTGGGAAGCCGGTGGTCCCGGTTCGGGTCCCACATGTGAGGGCCAGTGACACTGCCCTCAATTAAAATAAATAAATAAATAAGTGGGGGAAAAAAAACCCTAAACATTATATTTTCACAAAACCCCTCTGAGGTAGATGTCACTGACCCTGTCTTAGAGAGGAGAGAACTGAGGCACAGAAGGCTAAAATCACTTGCATGATGTCACAGCCAAAAGTGGGTAGAGCCAGGATTCTAACCCAGGTGGGAATCCCAGGGCCACGTTCGTATTCACCCCACTTTTCTCTTCCCTGAGTCCCCCTGAGGAATGTGCTGGCTGCAACACACACACACACCCGGTCCCAGGCCTCATTCACATCACATTCAGCAGATTAAAATGCACTCATGTCCCTCAGTAGACATTAATCGCATGCATGAGGAGTTGCGCAACGGTTGGCTGGTTGGCACGAGGGTGGGTGTATTCCCTACCGATTTAATTGAACAATTACTGCTTTTTTTTTTTTTTTTGAGGGCAGTGTCTCTGGCCCTCATGTGTGGCCCCGAACCAGGGCCACTGGCTTCCCAAGCCAGAATCCAACCACCGCGCCACTCAGCCAGCCCTGAACAATTACTGATTTTTACTTAGTCATTTTTCTAGCATTTTGGAGTCAATAAATTTTTTTTTTTTTTTTTGAGAGCAATATCACTGGCCCTCATATGTGGGACCGAACCAGGGCCGCTGGCTTCCCAAGCCAGCGCTTAACCACCGCGCCATTCAATTCATTGGGCCGGCCCAATCAATTTCTTATTCAAGCCTTTTCAGAAGCCCATGGAAAGCTCTCAGGCTGGAGGCCACACAGATGGAGGAGCCATGGAGTGAGCGTAAGCTCTACTTTTGAAGACAGCCTCAAACTCAGGGGGCAGACACACATTCCAGGGCCTCAGGGCTTACCACACCCAAACCCCACTCCCCCCTCATGACCTCTTTGCACCCATCCCCCGCAAAGTTGTTTTTGAGCTGCCTCTGAGGTCCACCCTGGACGACCTTCAGCCTGTTCCTGTCCCCGAGATGGACAAACATTGCAAGAAGCAAACAGTGAACAGCCCACACTGACCTTGGAGCCGGGGCAGGGGTCAGCGACCTCCCCGGAGGCCCACCCCATTCCCTGCTCCAACCTCCCTCTTGCCCTCTAGGATTCGGGTGGGGAGGTGGGGCAGAGGTTGTCCTGGATTGGCTAGATAGTGTGAGATGGCTGGGTTCAAATTCACCACTTGCTGGTTGAGAAGCCCTGGGTAAGTGGCCTCACCCTGCTCCTGCAGCCTCAGTTTTTTCATTTGCAAAGTGGAAATGATAAAGATAGAGCTGTTATTAGTTAATTCAATGAGTTAATGCACTAAAGCCCTACTAAGGCACCTGGTGTATGGCATGTGCTCAGGAAACACAAGTTTAATAAACAGCAGCTGACATTGACCGAGCACCTTTGTGGCATATCTGGCACTGCTCACAGCACTTTACATAAGCAATCTCCTTTACTCTCCTGGGTGGTAGGTAGTCCACACTCCCATTCACCGGGAAAGAAACAGGCCCAGAGAGGTTAAGCAACTTGCACCATGTCACACAGCTGGAAAGATATGGAGGCAGGCTCTGAACCACACATCATGCTGCTTTTTACACACAATGCATGGTGGATTTTTTCTTTTTCTTTTCTTTTTTTCTTTTATTTTATTTTTTATTTTTTAAAGATTTTACTGGGGAATTGGGGGAGGGGAACAGTGTTGGGGAATTCCGGAAGGGGATCAGCCAAGTTGTTGTTCTTCAATCTTTGTTGTGGAGGGCGCCAGTGGCCATCTGGCTTCCTGATGGCAGATTGTGGCCTCTAAGCTCAAGGTGTTGGGTTCAATCTTAGTTTTGGGTGGGTGTAGCCACCATCTCATGCAGGAGTCAAACCAGCAGGCTTGTTGTTAAGAGCCCACGTTCTATCCTCTGAGCCATCCGGGTGGCAGCTCAGCTCAAGGTGCTGAATTCAATCTTTAGTTGCGGGTGGGTGTAGCCCACCATCGAACAGGCAATCTTGTTGTTACACCAGCTGAGCCATCCTGCCACCTGTTGGCAGCTTAGTGACAGCTCAGCGAGGGCACAGCATCATTGGCTCATGTGGGAATAGAACCAGCGGCCCTGTTGCTCAGAGCATGTGCTCTAAGCCAACTCTTAACCAACTGAGCCACTCGGCCGGCCTCTTTTTCTTTTCTTTTATTATTATTATGGTAAGATACATAACATAAAAGTTTCTATTTTGACCATGTTTAGGTGTACAGTTCAGTGGCATTAAGTACACTCAGAACACTGTGCAACCATCACCACCATCCATTTCTGGAACTTTTTCATCATCACAAACACTTTAGGAGGTTTTTTTTTAACTTTTTTTTTTTTTTAAAGATTTTATTGGGGAATTGGGGGAGGGGAACAGACAAGTTGCTGTCTTTTTGTTCTTCGGTCTAGTTGTGGAGGACATTGCTTCACTGGCTCATGTTGGTATCGTCATTGCACTCTTCCCGGATGAGGCAGATCGGTCGCTGGCCTTTGGATGGTCGCTCACCACGGCTATTGGCAGCTCACGCTGGCTGCCGGCCACTCATTGTAGCTTATGGCAGCCCACTGCAGCAGGTGCTGCAGCCTACACCGTCGCCGGGGCTTGCAGAGCCCAGCTCCAGGTGGAGCTGTTGTTAGCTGTAGAGGGCGGTGTCACTAGCACTCATACGTGGGATCCCAACCGGCGCCGCTGGCATCCCAAAACCAGCTCTTAATCAATGCGCCACTCGCCCGGACCTTTTTCTTTTTTTTTAAGATTTTATTGGGGAATCGGGAGAGAGGAACAGCATTGGGGAATTGGGGGAGGGGAACAGACAAGTTGCTGTCCTTTTTTGTTCATTCTAGTTGTGGAGGAAACTATTTATTTATTTATTTATTTATTTTTTTGAGGGCAGTGTCACTGGCCCTCATATATGGGACCCGAACCGGGGCCGCTGGCCTCCCAAACCAGTGCCCAACCATTGCGCCACTTGGCCAGCCCAACTTTTTTTTTTTTTTTTAATTGGGTAATAGTGTGTTTTTCCAGAACCCATCAGCTCCAAGTCAAGTCATTGTTTCACTCTAATTGTGGGGTGCGCAGCCCACCATCTCATGAAGGAATTGAACTGGCAACCTTGTTGTTAACAGCTGCCTAACAAGCTGAGCCACACGGTTGCCCACAGGCAGCACAGCAACAGCTCAGCTCAAGTCTTTGTCGTTAATTCAGTTGCAGAGGACGCAGCTCACTGGCCCATGTGGGAATCAAACTGGCAACCTTCTTGTTCAGAGCACGCGCTCTAACCAACCAAGCCACCCAGCTGACCCTAGGAAGTTTTATTTTGCTGATTATTGTTAGTGAGGAACTTCAGGGAACATTTATTGAATACCTACTGAGTGCCTGGCCCATGCTGGGGCCACTAGAATGCACAGCATTTTGCTGGAGGTCTCTGGGTCCGGACAGTCCTGTTCAGATTGTGACCAGGGTAGGGTTGTCAGATTTACTGCCTAACAGTACAGGATGCCTGGGTGAGACTTGAATTTCAGGTAAACAACAAATAATTTTTAGTATAATTCCCAAGTATTTCATGGGACATACTTAATCTAGAAATAAAATACTTTATTTATCTGAAATTCCAATGTCATTGGGCATCCTGTATTTTATCTGGCAACCCTAGACCACGGACTGCAGCCCATGGTCCCCTGGGCGAGCCTTGTGTTCTAGCTTGTGGCAGGGGTCTCCAGGACAAAACCCCTCATTTTCTCCCTGTCTAGCACTGGGCCTGAATCTGGTGTTGACAGCCTCCTACCATGAGCATCTGGAGCTTTCCCTATGGGGCCTCACCCAGCTTTCACACGGACTATGCAAAGCAGGCACTTATTACCATCCTCATTTTACAGATGAAAACACTGAGGCCCAGAGAAGGGAATGTATTTGCCCAGGCCACGTGGTGCGGGGGAGGGCATGTCTGGCCCTGTAGCCAAAAGACGAAAGGAACATCATAAACAGCTAGGAGCTGTGAGCACCTTCATTGCCAGACCTTTCCTTGTATCATTTCATTGAATTAATGTCCTGCCGGAAGCAGGGCTGTTTTACAGAGCAGGAAACTGAGGCCAGACGGAGGGGCTGTCATGTGAGACGGAGCAAGGATTTGAATCGGGTTCAGGGGAGGAGGGTGAAGAGCATTCTGCCTTCGCCTGTCAGGCCAGGGTACTGGGAGGGTAGGAGGGAGGGAGGCCAGCAGGCGCAGGCAGAGCCTCTGATTGTCACTGTCACCTGGGCCCCTCTCTCTGAAGTGCCTGCCAAGGGGCGTGGGGAGGCGGCCAGGGGAGGGCTCTGCTCTGTGCAGCCTCCCCCTCCCCCCAGCCTGGAGCGCTGAGCACAGAGGGATAGAGCCCCCAGAAATGTTGTTCTCTGGACGCAGGCCCTGGGCCCTGCCCTCCCTCTGCCTCTGCGTTGTGGTCCTGGCCTGTGTTGTGGGTGAGGAGGAAGGGGAGGTGGGGGGGCAGGTGTGGGGACCCTGTAGCCCTGTGGGGTGTGAGTGTGAGTGTGACTGTGTGTTGTGCAGCGTAGTTTGCAGCTGTGTGGGTATGGAGCTTGTGTGCTTTGTAATATGCAGATGTGTGTCATGTCTGGAAGTATGTGTCAGCGGCAGCTGTGTGTAAGGCGTGTATGTGAGGTCGGAGCAAATGACAAGTGTTTATGCATGTGCATTTGTATGTGTGTAGGCATAAGTATGCACCCATGGTAAATGTCTGTGCAAAAGGTTTGAGTGTGTGGACACATGTGAGGGTGTTGTGGGTACTGGTGTGACTATATCTGGGTTGTGCACATGCACTTAAAGCTTTAGCACTCATTTAGTGGCTCCAATGTGCAAGGCACCATTCCAAGTGCCTTACACGTGTTCACTCTGAATTCCCACAGTAACCCTAGCAGGTGGGTCTGATCAGTATCCCATTCTACAGAAAGGGAAACTGAGTCTTGAAGAGGTTAAGTCATTGGCCGAGGGCACACCACAGGTCATGTGGGTGTCTCTGTACATGTGTGTATATATGTACCCGTGTGAGGGCTTCTCTCTCTAGGTGAGGCTTTGCTCAGGTGCGTGGATGCTGGACAGAGGTGAGTGCAAGGAAGTGAAGTGTCCACCAGGAGGGACGGATAGCATGGCTTAGCCAACCTCCATTCCTGGGGGCAGAAGTTCCTCCTATGCTCTCCCTCCACTGCCTGCAGAGGTAGTTCAGAGAGGGTGGAGGTCACAGGAGAACAGAGTGGGCGGCAAGCTCAGGCGGTGAAGGAGGCATCAGAAGGGAGATGGGGGGTCAGAGAGGTAGGGTGACAGACTGAGGGAGAAAACCACAGGCAGATGGAGGGGTGACAGGAGGGGCGCGGGCACAGAGGGTGAAAGGAGATGATCAATGGCTGAAAGGGGGCAAGTGGTCAGAGGGACCTACAAGAAGGTGAAGGCCAGTGATGAGAAGATGGGCAAGGGACTGATCTTGGGTCACTAGGAGGAATGACAGTGACAGTGAGCATGGAGGAAAAGGAAGGAGGTAGGGTTCTGGGATTCCAGCCCACCCAAGTTGCCCCTGGTCTCACCTAGCATGCCAGCAAGAAGTGACTGCTGGAACCCCGAGCCCCCAGCCAGGACTGGTGAGTAGTTCCTGGAACCTGATGCGGAACACAGTGAAGAAGTTGACGGAACCGCTGGTGACAAGAGCCAGAGAGAGGTGGCAGTGGTTCCAGTGAGTGGGTGCGGGAGGGGCTGGGGGGCCTGGACTCCTGGGTCTGAAGGAGGAGGGGCTGGGGGCCTGGACTCTTGAATCTGAGGGAGGAGGGGCTGAGAGGGCCTGACCTCTTGAATCTGAGGGAGGAGGGGGTGAACAGGGCAGTCTTGGGGGTAGTTGGGAACTCCACTGTGATATACCTTCTCCTGCAGGGTCCCCAGTACCTTACAGGGCCTCGTGCAGACCTACTATGATGACCACCTGCAGGACCTGGGTCCCCGCGCCAAGGCCTGGCTTCGTAGCTCCAAGGACAGCCTCCTGAACAAGGCTCACAACCTGTGTCCCCAGCTTCTCTGCCAGCACAGGGACCAGGACTAAAGTGTTCACAGCCTCCACAATAAAGAAATTCTTCTCTGTGTCCTAATCTCTCCTCAGTGAGGCCCGAGTCGTCCCCACCCCACACATCTCCAGCAGTTAATGAAGAGAGGAAGTAACTCTTGGCAGGAGTGGGTCAGTTGGGGGTGGGGGCTTTGGGGGAAGGAGGCAGGGTGATGACCTGCCCCCCACCCCAGACCTGAGACTCACTGTGGGCTTGTGGGGGGTGGGAGACTTCAGGATGCTCAGTTTGGGATGGAGGGTGAAAGATGGAGAACACATGTGGTTCACAGGGCCCCCCTCATTCAGAGCTTTGCCTTCACTTCTGCAATCAAGACCCCAGACCCCAATCTGTTGGGGGCCCAAAATCCCTAACCCCTCTACAGCCTCTATGGGACCTGTCTCTCTCAGGGGTGAGTTTTTTTTTTGTTTTTTTTTAAGATTTTATTGGGGAATTGGGGAAGGGGAACAGTGTTGGGGAATCGGGGAAGGGGAACAGACAAGTTGCTGTCCATTTGTTCTTCAGTCTAGTTGTGGAGGACGTTGCTTCACTGGCCCATGTTGGTATCGTCATTGCGCTCCTCCCAGATGAGGCAGATAGGTCGCCGGCCTCTGGATGGTCGCTCACCGCGGCTATTGGCAGCAGCTCACGCTGACTGCTGGCTGCTCACGCTGGCTGCCGGCCACTCAATGTAGCCTATGGCAGCCCACTGCAGCAGGGGCTGCAGCCTACACTGTCGCCGGGGCTCGCACAGCCCAGCTCCAGGTGGAGCTGTTCTTAGCTGTGGAGGGCGGTGTCATTGGCCCTCATATGTGGGATCCGAACTGGGGCCGCTGGCGTCCCAAAACCAGCTCTTAACCAATGCGCCACTCGGCTGGCCCTCTCAGGGGTGAATTTTGAGTGGGGGCTCTCTGTGGCTTGACCTCAGGGGACATCACTGCCCTCTGTGCCCCCCACCCCCCACCCTCTCAGCAGCTCTGTTGGCCTGGACTTTGGCCTAGGCGGCCAGGTGGGGGCAGCGGCTGTGGAGGGGAGGTGGATCCCAGGAGCTATAAAGCCTTTCTCTGCCCTTGGGAACTGGTGAGGACTGCCTGCCAGAGTCTGGTAAGAGAGGGACCGAAATGGAGGGGTGGTCAGCAGGGAGGGGGCAAAGGTTGTTAAATCAGAAACCACAAGAGTCAAGATGTTAGTTCCTGTGTTAGAAACACAGAATTTGGAATCGTAAATGTTTGCCCATGCCCTGGGTCGGATCTTAACTTTCTCACAACTGTATGGATGGACAGATGGAATGAGTGAATAGGGGTAGAGCAGAGCCCCCGCAGCAGAGACATGGTCAGCCCGACGGTGGTCCTTCACTGAATCTGCAGAGACTGTCCCGTTCCTGAACTGACTCGGTCTTAGCATAAATGTTACCCTGCTAAGGCTTTTCCAGGCTACACAACACCCTTCCCCACCCAGAGCCCTTAACTCCATGTGACAAACTGCATTTTTTTTTTTTTTGAGGGCAGTGTCACTGGCCCTTATACGTGGGACCTGAACCAGGGCCGCTGGTGTCCCAAGGCAGCGCTTAACCGATGCGCCACTCGGCCGGCCCACAAACGCTGCATTTCACTCATTTAACATGTGTTTCTCACTCATGTGGGCTTACTAAGTGGAGGGTCGTCGCTGTGTTCACGCGTAGGTCCAGAACTGTGCTTAGCATGCAGTAGGTGTTCAAGAAATGTGAATGAATGGATATTAGAATTAAGATGTTAAAATCTGGAGTAGAATCATAGGATGTCAGGCAGGGAGGCCCAAGCCAACCCATGAAGAGCTTGACTTGGATGGGGATGTGGGAGACGGGGAGCCCAGCCCCCTCCCTATGAGTGCGGGGACCCCAGGAATACATACCTCCAGTGGCCCTCCTCCCACACCCTCCTGTTCCAGGTTTACTGACGCCATGGGCACACGACACCTCCTGGGTCTGTTTCTCATCCTCCTGGTATTGGGATTTGGTGAGTGTGCTCAGCAGGGAAGACAGGTCTGCTAAGAGGGGAATGAGGCCTAAGCATCTTCCCAGCCCAGTTCCTGTCTGGCCCTGGCCCTGCCCCCTCCTCTCTTTCTCTGCCCATTCTCCCCTTGCTGCAGGCCCAACAGCGCTCCCTAACCCACTCTCCCCTTGCAGAGATTCAAGGGAACCAAGTGATGGGGCAAGAGGCCACCAGCCCCACCCTGTTCTCCCAGATGCAAGAATCACTCTTTGGTTACTGGGATACAGCCAAAGCAGCTGCCCACAGCCTGTATGAGAAGACCTCTTTGCTCTCCGTGGATGAGAAACTCAGGTATCATCTCACCCCCACCCCGGACACTGGGAGTCTGGACCCCCAGCCCCCCCCCCCAGACCCAGGAGTCCAGACCCCCAGCCCTCCTCCCTCAGACCCAGGAGTCCAGACCCCCAGCACCCCCTCCCTCAGACCCAGGAGTCCAGACCCCCAGCCCCTCCTCCCTCAGACCCAGGAGTCCAGACCCCCAGCCCCCCCCTCCCTCAGACCCAGGAGTCCAGACCCCCAGACCCTCCCCCCTCAGACCCAGGAGTCCAGGCCCCCCCCCCCTCCCCCCGCAGACCCAGGAGTCCAGGCCCCCAGCCCCTCCTCCCTCAGACCCAGGCGTCCAGACCCCCCGCCCCCCTCCCTCAGACCCAGGAGTCCAGCCCCCCAGACCCTCCCCCCTCAGACCCAGGAGTCCAGGCCCCCAGCCCCTCCCCCCTCAGACCCAGGAGTCCAGGCCCCCAGCCCCTCCTCCCTCAGACCCAGGCGTCCAGGCCCCCCGCCCCTCCTCCCTCAGACCCAGGAGTCCAGACCCCCAGACCCTCCTCCCTCAGACCCAGGAGTCCAGGCCCCCCACCCCACCACCCTCACACCCCAGGAACCCGGGCCCCCGCCCCACCTCCCACAGACCCAGGAATCCAGGCCCCCCGCCCCTCCCCCCTCAGACCCAGGAGTCCAGACCCCCAGCCCCTCCCCCCTCAGACCCTCTTCCTTTCTCCCCAGGGACATGTACAGCAAAAGCACGGCAGCTGTGAGCACTTATGCAGGGATTTTTACTGACCAGGTTCTTCATCTACTGAATGGGGAAGAATAACAGCTGGGCCCCCTATCACAGGCAAGGGGAGAGTTCAGAGGAAAGGGAAAGTCCAGACCCCAGCAACTCCTTGGCTCCCTGACCTACCCCCCACTTCCTAGCAGTTCTCAGCATCCTGCTGCCAATGTGATTTATCAGTCAAAAAAAAAAAAAAAAAAAAAAAAAGCCAAGTTTATTCTCTTTGATGTGGTTGCTTTTCTGAGACCTCAGGGGCCAAGATGGAGGAACTAGTTCAGTCCAGCCAACATTTATTGAATGCCTATTGTATATATGTAGCTATAACCTGGTTAGTGGGAATAAAGGGGTGAAAAACAATATATGATCGTTAACAAAATTAGACTGTCCTTCACTAAGGTCCTTCTTTCTCATCGCTAAATGACTAACTATGGATGCAGCTAACCTGCAGTCGCCTCTAGCAGTGTCCAGGCCCTGGATTGACACTTTAAATGTACCATTGTAGGGAGCTGTCCAATGGTCCTGTGACGGACGGGAGACTGGTGTCCACAAGTCACCGCTGAGTGTAGGAAGTGAGTGCCCAGGTTGGCTGGGACCCACGAGGATAGACCTGCAAAAGCTGTGCTCCGTGACAATTCCTATACGTCCATCTCACATGCATTTATTCAGATTCTACCAGGCCCTGGGGATACAGCTGGGAAAAGAGAGAGACAATTCTTCATGTGGCCACTCAAAAAGCTGCTGTTGGGTCCTGGCCCAACTCCACAGGTTTAGTGATTACAGCTTTGTTACAGTATGTTGTTAATTGTTCTCTTATGAGCAACAGTCATAACATTTCCTGAGCTCTTACTCAGGGCCAGGAGCTCTATTCCATCCTAAGGCCACAAATAGAGAGGATGAAGGTGGGGTGGGGGTGGGCAGTAGGGCAGGCAGAGGCTGAGCAAGTTGACCAATGGAAAAGATAACTTCAGACAGCAAGGTAGGCAATGAAGAAAAGGCGAGGAAGTGAGATTCACGGCCTGGGTGAAGCCCCCTTAGACAAGTAGTGGGTTCCGGGGAAGGGAGGGCCCTCAAGACCTGGCTGGGCTGTGCATCACAGCAGCGTGGTTGGGGCCCTGGTTGCTGCAGTGGCAGTGGGGGGTGGGGCATTCACTTGGCCCTGAGGTCCTAGCCCTTGGAAGAGGGGCCTCAGGCAAAAAGCACAGGGTGTGCAAATAAGAACAGCGGCTTCTGTGGTGTGAGGACCGTGCTGGGGCTCAAGGTAAAGGGGCTGGGGCCTGCACTCCTGGACCCTGAAGGAATAGGTGTTCCTGGGACCCCGAATCCTAGAGATGGGGCTGTTGGCCTCTGAGGACCCAGGGCCTGTATTTCTCCTAATCTACTTGGCATTAACCTTCAGCCAGCCTTTCGGCACTGTTGGGGCTTTTTCCAGGTCCTGAGGCTAAGCTGCTGTGAGTCTAGTGGAAAACAGGGGCCTTGGGGAGAGGTTGTGGGAAAAGTCCCCAAGTCCCCAGGGCTGAAGAGTTGAGGCTGCCAAGCCCAGGAGGGTGGGGAGTGGGGGAGGGGGGACCCAGGAGGAACAATCCCGGTACTGTCCACTTGTTTCCCACGGAGTCAAGCCAAACCAAACCTCTGCCCAGGCCAGTTCTGCTTCCAACCAATCCTGGTGCCCTACCCAGACTCCTCCTTCCTTTCTCAGGCCCCCACCACAGGCCTCCTCCCCTCAGGACCCCAGGCTCTTTCTCCCCCAGGACTCAGAGGAGTCTGGGACCCCAACCTCTTCTCCTTAGGACCCAGAAGTTCAGGTCCACAGTTTTCCTCCCTTAAAACCTGAACTCAGCCTCTGGTTGGTGTTGGGCGTCCCCTAGTGGAGGGCAGAGTGGGTCTGGCCTGTGATTTATTTACCAGTTAGATGGAATGAAAGAATTTGGTCACTCAACAGACATGGGGGAGGGCTTTGCAGGGGTCTCATCTATGAGGCACAGAACCTCTCACACTCCCAACAGATCAGGACTAGCTGTTTATGAGGAAAGACAGGTTGGGGCATTTTATATCTAGAGCTAAGCAGAGATGGGGTTATCGTGAAGCTAGAGAACATTAGGCTTCAAAACCCCTCCCATGCCTGGGCTTTCTGTGGTCCTCTATTTAAATTCGTACATGTGACTCTACTTTTAAAAGCTCATAAGGGCCAGCCGAGTGGCACGGTGGTTAAGCGCTGGCTTGGGAAGACAGCGGCCCTTGTTTGGGTCCCACATATGAGGGCCTGTGACACTGCCCTCAAAAAAAAAAAAAGCTCAAAGCTCATAAAATCTGAATCTGCCTGTCTGGTGGGGCTTCACTTATCATTCATCCCTAAAGAATGAGCCTTCAATTTCCAAATCATGCCATCATCATCTGCAAGAGAAGGGGGCTGGGCAAGTTTCCTAAGGCTCTTTCTTGTTTTGTGTTGGTCCTCAAAGGCTGTCATTCACCTTCCGCACTTGTTTCATCCTTCCCCTCTGCACTCATCCCATGGGGCAGTGCTGAAGGGCACAGCAGTGGCCACAACAGCCCAGGGCAAGACACTGCACACCTATCCCTGAATAAAAAACCCCAAGTGGGCAAGGATTTTGGAGGAAAGGGAGGCAGTGCTCCGCCCAGCCTGGGGGACTAGGTGATACTACTGAGACTTAGAGGAAAGTAGCCAGTGAAACGGTCATTAGAACATCCCAATGCAAAGCCTGCTCTCCCATGCAATGTGTCAAGTTTGCCGTAGCAGTGCATGATGTTGATCACTTGATTTCACTGGCTGGGTCTTCCCAACCCTGTGGTGGGGAGAGGGAGGGAAGAAGAGGAATAGCAGGTACTATAGTAATGCCTAGCTTATAAGAGGAAGGAACTGAGGCTTAGAGAGATGTCACTTGTCCAGGATCATTTAGCTCATCAGTCGCACAACCAGGGTGTAAGCCCAGGTCAGACCTCTACCCAATTCACTGGCAAAGGTTCAACAGCCACTGAGAATCTTGTTCTCTCTGGGCCTCCGTAACAGCCCCCCCCACCCGCCAGGGATCTTTTTAAAATGTGTTCTGGTTTAGGGGCAGCCAGTTAGTTCAGTTGGTAAAAGCGCGAGCTCTGAACAACAGGGCTGCTGGTTTGATTCCCATATGGGCCAGTGAGCTTCGGCAGTAAGCTGCGCCCTCTACAGGTAAGCTTGTGAACCACGGTTCGACCCGGAGCTGGGCTGCCATTGAGTGGCAGGCAGCAAGCAAGAGCTGCCCTCCAATGGCAGGCAACCAACTGTCTCAGCCAGGAAGAGAGCAATAATCATACCACCAACATGGGCCAGTGAAGTGGCAAAGGGAGGGGAAAAAAAAAAAAAAGTGTCCTGGTTTAGAGCTGCAGAAAGATACATAGCTAAGTATGGAGCTCCTAGAACCCTTGAAGCCTAGTACAGAGCTGCCAGCTTTGCTAGAAAAGCAGTGCTGAGAATGCGCACACACACTAGTGATGGCCCCAGCTTGGGGAGGGGGCTGACAATACCCAATTTGGAGGTGTGGTGGCCATGAAAACCCTGATAGTACTCTGAATACACAGAAACACTATACCCTAAGGGGACTTGTCCAAGGAAAGGGTCGCATGTTGACTGAACAACATCAAGGAGGTGGTACTGTCACCAAGATTTATTCACAATAAAGGCTGCAACCCAGCACATGCAGCCCCGCCCCCCAATAGTTTTATGAAAAGTTAGGACCAGAGTTCAACAAGCCCAGCTCCTCCTGTTATGGGTAGGTAGGCCGCCCTCCCGCAGTCCCGCCCCTCCCCCCCCAATGAAAAACTTTTCTTTCCAGTAGAAAAGTTAAGTATGGAAATGTTAAGTCTCCTACCTAGTTTCTTAGTTCCTTAGCTCCTGGCTTTGATTACTCTTCTAAACAGTATCTGAATCATAGAAAATCTATTTTTCCTCATTCAGGGGCCTTGGGGATACAGAGGGCACTCCAGCAAGATTGCCAGTCACAACCAGAGAAGCCAGCACCGTCTTCCAGGCGGACCTCGAGACCCCTTCCTCTCATCTGAGACCAGCTAGGGCGAGAGTTCCGTGAATCCCCCAATAGACAGGGGACAGCTCTACGCCCCTGCCCAGCAGGAAGCAAATACAGAAGACCTCCTGTTCCTCAACTTCCCAGAGATTTTATGGGGATCACGTCTCTCAAGGGGAAAACGAGGCAGGCAATTAGAGGCAGGCATTGGGTCTCTGCGTTCCTGTAGTATGTCTAACACAACCCAAAAAGATCAACTACCCAGGAGACTTCCCCTCTCCACCCAAAACTTTCTCTTTTTCCACCCGAGGGGAAATAAATGGATTCAAAATACCAACTCCACCTGCACAGATGAGGTAATAACCTGTCAGTCACAGGTGCCAAATCAAGTGGTCCCACACTCAGAGAGGCAAAGCCCATTCTAGGGAAAAAGGGATTAAAAACCACCAAGGCCTCATTAGTCGGGGCCCTTGAGCCATTCTCTACTGCTCAGGCCGCTTCTATTTCTTTGAAGTGTACTATTTCTTCTAATAAACAGCTTTTTCACTACTTTGACTCGGCATTTTGTTCAAGTCTTTGCTCGAGGGACGAAGGACCTGGACACCACACTGAGAAGGGCCCACTGTGGCTCCGGCAACATATTTTGGTGTGCCAGCCAGGAAGTAAGCCCCATTCTGGGGACCTAAGAAAAAAACAAAAACCTCTTGCTCGTTCTACTCATCTCCTCTGTTCCTTCATCATCTTGCTGAACTCGCCTGGGAGCCTTAGCCTGCAGCTTCTCTGCCACCTGGCTATGACTCCCTCCCTGTCATTTCAGTAAGCGGTAGGACAGGACACCACCCCAGTGCCTCCTGCTGAATCCCTGGAGGTGCCATGACGGAGTATAAGCTCGTGGTGGTGGGCCGGCGTGGGGAAGAGTTCTCTGACCATTCAGCTCATCCAGAACCACTTTGCAGATGAGGACTCCTGTGAGAAGCAAGTGGTGATCGATAGGGAGACATGTCTGATGGACATGGCGGCCTAGGAGGATGCATGCATCATACATGCACACCAGCGAGGGATTCTTCTGCGTGTTCGCCATCAACACCAAGTCCTCCAAGGACATCCACCAGTACCAGGAACAGATCAAGCGGGTGAAGGACTCAGACGATGTGTCCATGGTGCTGATGGGGAACGAATGTGGCTGCACACACTGTGGAGTCTCAGCAGGCACAGGACCTGGCCATTAGCTACAGCACTCCTTACATCGAGACCTTGGCCAAGACACACCAGGGCGTGGAGGACACCTTCTGCATGCTGGTGCGAGATCTGGCAGCACAAGCTACGCAAACTGAGCCCACCAGACGAGGGCGGCCCTGGCTGCGTGAGCCCCAAGTGCCTGCTTTCTGATCCCGACCATCCCATGCCCACCATCCCCATGGACGCCAGCCTGGGGGCACCGGATGCTGGGGGGGGGTGTGTGGAGGAGGGGAGGAAGGGAAATGCCATCAGAGCTCGGTCACCCAAGACATACTCCGTGGTGGAAGGTTTGTCCATGCTTGGGGCCCCAGTTCGACTCCTGGTCCAGTGGACTCTTCTGACTCTCCCTTCTTTTGCAGACCAACATGGGAAATGAGCCATCAACTTCAATCCTGTCAGACTATCCACTTAGCTGTATCCCTAACCACTGGGACGAGATTGAGTCCAATAATTTAAAGAAAGACCGCCTCATCTTTTTTTTTGCAATGTGGCTAGGTCCCAATACCAACTAGGGAACCAAGAAACTTGGCGAGTTAACGGGAGTTCAAACTAGAGAAACGGCCTATTCTAGGGAAAAAGGGATAAAAACCAAGGCCTCATTCGTCGGGGCCCTTGAGCTGTTCTCTGCTGCTCAAGCAGCTTCTATATCTTTGAAGTGTACTATCTCTTCTAATAAACCGCTTTTTCACTACTTTGTCGCAGTTATCTCATTCAATGCTTTGCTCGAGACGCCAAGGACCTGGACATTGCACCAAGAGGGGTCCACTCTCTGGCAACGCTCTCATACACCTCCCAGCCTGATCAGTTCCTTAAAGTCCCAGTTCATCTTTACCATTTTCCCTTTGACCAAGATCTTTCTCCAAAAGCATCACTGATCAAAAAGGTCAGCTCTTCTGTCTTCAGCCTTTTTGTCCCTTGATGTCAGGAAGGACATCTTCTGGGTGTCACCTCTCACATCACAGGGCAAGTGCACGGAACGGGAACAACTTGCGTCCAGGGTTAACAGGCAACATGTACAGAGCTTAAGAACAATAAGAAATTAAAACAGAATTATAACCACCTAATCTGAAAATTAAGTTTGCAAATGCTTCCTAAAAAAGGTGCTACGTACCTCATTGCTGAATATCACTATGGTCGCCTTCGAAGTACTCCCCTTGGGAAGCTATGCACCGACGCCAGCGCCTAGTCCACCCTTCAAAGCAATTTTGGAACTCTTTTTCTGGAATGGCCATTAGAGCTGTCATTGTATTACCCTTGATGTCCTGAATGTCATCAAAATGTCTTCCTTTCAATATTTCCTCTATCTTCGGATAAAGAAAGAAGTCACTGGGGGCCAGATCAGGTGAACTGGGAGGGTGTTCCAATACAGTTATTTGTTTACTGGCTAAAAACTCCCTCACAGACAGTGCAGTGTGAGCTGGTGCATTGTCATGATGCAAGAGCCACGAATTATTGGCAAAAAGTTCAGGTCGGTTTTGTCTAACTTTTTCACGCAGCCTTTTCAGCACTTCCAAATAGTAAACTTGGTTAACTGTTTGTCCAGTTGGTACAAATTCATAATGAATAATCCCTCTGATATCAAAAAAGGTTAGCAACATCGTTCTGACTCTTGATTTGGACTGATGGAACTTTTTTGTTTGTGGAGAACTGGTTGACTTCCATTGTGCACTTTGACTCTCTGTTTCAGGGTCGTGTTGGTACACCCATGTTTCATCACCAGTGATAACACGACCCAAAACATCGTCTTGCCTCTCCAAAAGGTCTTGGCAAACTTCGACTCTCCTTTGCTTTTGTTCATCGGTGAGCTCCTTTGGGACCATTTGTGCACACACCTTTCTCATGCCAAGGTTTTCAGTTAAGATTTTCTTAACTGTCTCTCTATCGATGTTTACTTGGTCTGCTATGCTTCTCACAGTCAGCCGACGATTTTGACGCACAATTTGACGAATTTTTGCAATGTTTTTGTCAGTTCTGCTCATTACTGGCTGCCATAAGTCATCTTCATCAGTGAAGCATTCTCTCCCCTCAGAAAAACGTTTAACCCATTTGTATACTGCCATTTTCTTCATGGCATTATCCCCATAAACTTGGACTAACATGTCTCTGATTTCACCTCTACTCTTGCCAAGTTTAACGAGAAGTTTAATGTTTGTTCGTTGCTCTAATTCAAGCTCAGACATTCTCGTGGCGGCACCGCAACAACAACAAATGCCACTCAGCAAGACACCATCCCACCAAGGTTACAAAACCTTACCGAGCTGTTTGCACAGTGCTGCCAATGTAAGCACGCTGTGGCAAGTTCGCGAACTTCAGTGTCGGACCGCATATGTCTCTTTAAGCCCCAAACTTCCGATAGACGGATGCTATCTTCCTGTGAGGAAACCTGAGAAGAGCATAGAAGTAGATCATTCACATATTGCAACAAGTTGGAACCTTTTGGGAAAACTACATTATCCAAACCAGCCTTCAGAATCTGTGAGAAATAAGAAGGGCTTTCACAGTAAAACCTTGAGGAATTACTGTCCAGGTAAATTGCTTTGCTTCCCAAGTGAAGGCAAAAAAGGTATTGGCTAGCTTCATCAACTAGGATGCTAAAGAATGCACTGCATTAATCCATTACTGTAAAGAATCTACTTCCAGTTGGGATGGACGCCAACAGCATATGAGGGTCAGGAATGATGGGGTGTTGAGGGATAATGATGTGGTTTATTGCTCGGAGGTCCTAGAAAACCTTCACCCTCATCCCTCACAGGTAAGACAGGAGTATTACAAGGGCTAGAGGAAGTAATACCGAGGCCTTGAATTATGTAATACTCTATTATGGACTTTATACCTTGAAGGGCTTCTTTACTTGTAAGATATTGATTGTGGGGAGAGGCTTTGAAGGATCAATTTGGATCTTAACAGGAGGTGCACTGTGGATTCTGCCAGTATTAGTTGAAGATTTTGCCCATAAAGGTGGCATTTGTGGCCGGCCGAATGGCGCGTTGGTTAAGAGTTGGCTTGGGACGCCAGCTCTGAGCAGCAGGACCCCGGTTCCAATCCTACATTAGGGCCAGTGACACTGGGCCCTCTACAGCTAAGATTAACAACAGCTCCATCTGGAGTTGGGCTGCCTTGAGTCACCGGTGACGTCATAGGCTGCAGCTCTTGCTGCAGCAGGCTGCCATAAGCTACCATGAGCAGCCGTCTAGTGGCCGGCGACCGATCTGCCTCACCGGGAAGAGAACAATGATAATACCAACATGGGCCAGTGAAGCAATGTCCTCCACAACTAGACTGAAGAACAAAAGGACAGCAACTTGTCTGTTCCCCTCCCCCAATTCCCCAATAAAATCTAAAAAAAAAAAAAAAAAAAAAAGATGGCATTTGTTCCAATAGGGACAATTGATCAGTGCTCTCAGATTCAACTGCTGTACCATCAAAAAAGGCACAAATAAAAGATGCTGAGAAGCCACGTAATTCACCTCATTGGTCATTCTGACAGTTACCATCAAGCCCTAACATTATTTCTCCTGTTTGAGAAAAGGATATTCCAGCATGATACTTCTGTAAGAAATCTCTGCCTCATAAATGGGTAGGAGCAGAAAAACTAAGGAGAAAACAATATGTACCTCTGAGAGCGCCTAAACAAAAGGGACCAGGTTCAGATATGTAAGCCTGTTGAGGTTTGTTTGAAATCCCCACTATTTGAAGTGTCTTATTACTCCAAGGCAGGGGCTGTTTTGACACTGGGATTGAGCATCGTAGAGAGTCGAGTATAGCACTGGTGTCAATAAGAATAGAAAGTTTCCTTCCCAATTTGACGAGTTTCTCCAAACTGCTAAGAGGAAGGTTTGGAAAAAGCCCCTGTAGTGCCTCGGAGTCCCATCACTGGGGATTAGAAAAACCTGGAAAAGGCTGGTTAACATGCTGGGCGTGTCTGAAGCGACTCTTAAACTTACAGCAATACCTTTTCTTTCTTTTTGTTTTTTTTTAGAGGGCAGTGTCACTGGCCCTCATATATGGGATCTGAACCAGGGCCACTGGCGTCCCAAGCCAGCTCCTAGCCACCGCGCCACTTGACCGGCCCACAGCAATCCCTTTTCCAGTGTCATCGCTCCTTGTGGTGGTGGCAAAAATACGTACTCTTTCGGTTTTACATAGGGTGGTCTCATTTGCAGAGTCCAAGAATTAGAAGTTTTGAAACTCTTACTTTTAGGTGGCTCGTCTAGAGTACTGGCAAGTTTATTGGCTAAATTCACCAGATCTAGAGTAGCCATAGTTCCCCATCCCATCCTGGATCTCATAACAAGGAGGGAAAGGTTTTTTTCAGCCCAGTGATAAAGAATTAAAAGTTACACGTGTGAAGTCAACATCTGAAGAAAGATCTGAGTTTTCCTTAGAAACGACCTGAAGTCTATTATAATAGTCATGAACAGAGTCGCCAGGCCTTTGTGAGCAAGTCTGAATTTTGTTCCAATCGACAGGTTTTGGGATAGCCTTAGGAATTGCTCGATGAAGTTTTCAAGCAAGTTCCCTAGCTTCCTCCCCCAAATTGGAGGTTTGCTTTTCTAAGTCTCTTTCAGGATGTTCCCATCCAGCAGTTCTCATCCAGTGTCGAGCCTGGTCTTCGCCAACTATCACTATCGATTAGCTGATACAAATCAGAAAACCTAGGTTGATAGGCCTGAACAATAATATCAAATTCCTCAGCCAACTTGTGAGGGTCCTCAGTTACCTCAGGGAATTCCTTTACAATGGCTTGTAACTCAGCTTTGGTCCAGGGGACATAGGAAATTTGGGGTCTGTTAGGATCCCCAGAGGGTTTAATCCTAAATGGAAACGAGCTGGTAAATTCAGAGGAAGAAAAGGCAGGAGAGGACTGAAGGGAAAATGGTACTGGGGGTGGAGCCCAAGGCAAGTGGGCAGAGGGAAGCAACAGGGTTACGGGAGAAGATTGAGACAAAGTATCCATGGATCACCATGATCCTGAAGGTGGAGCAGGAGACAGTGTAGTGGGGGAGGGGCAGGTGCAGAGGGAGAGCACGGTGGCTTCAAATGCCATTTCTCTTCTTTGGAATTCTTTTTTTGAGGGCACTGTCACTGGCCCTCATATGTGGGACCCGAACCCAGGCCGCTGGCGTCCCAAGCCAGCTCTTAACCACCGCACCACTCGGCTGGCCCTTCTTTGAAATTCTTAACAGCCTGTTTACTTTCCGACTTTATTTCGCAAAAAGGCCATTTCACATTCATGGTCTTGTTTGGAAGCCTCAATGTGTATCGTTGAAAATAGGCATTCCACTCAGCTTCATCAATTCTAGCGCTACTACTGTCCAATTCGGTTTTAAGAAAATTAAGTTTGAGAATCTCAAAAGTTCCCCACAGTGGCCACTGATTAATTTAAATTACTTTTAGTCAGATCTCTCCATTTAGTTAAATATGCACATTTCCCAAGGGTCTCGGCCAGCGTCCCTGGTGGAGGAGGAATGGCCTTAGTATATTTAGATAGCTGAGATTCCATTTTTTTCAGAGGGTCCAAAACAATTACAGCTCAAGCAACCTACCAGTCAGCCTCACTCTAGAACAGTCTGATCACAGAGGCCCAGGCCAAAGGCTAAAAGCCAGTTCTAGGAAAATAACCGACCCTGGGAGAGTCCAGTTGCAGGCCGGGTGGCACTCCTCTCAATGAAACGGCACAGTCTAATACTGGGCCAAACTGACTAATTTTAGTAAAAATAGCCTCCGTCTTCAAAGGAATCTTTAGGCGGAAGCTAGTTTTGTCTCAAAGGCCAGGCTGTTTCCAAAGAAACAGGGGCGCAATTGAGTACTCACAGACAACAGATAGACAAACAAAGCCTTTTAACAATGCACACATAACTCACACACCAAAAGATATTTCTAAACAATTCCCGAATAAAGCCCAGAGAGCTTCAAGTGCAAAAAGCATTAGCTCGACTCCAGGAGAGAACTTACCTGAGGATTCAGAATCGGAGAGCAAGCAGTGAGCCAAAACGGCTTTTTGTGTAGTACCCGGCGCTGGCTGCTCACCTGCTCTCAAGTCATTAAGGTTAGTTCTTCCCTGGATTCTTGGTGAGCCTCCAAAAATATTGACTGAACAATGATATCAACTAAGTATTCGGTCACCAAATAGGACTTAGGAAAAGCAAAAAAGAAAAGGAAAAAGGAGTGCAATACCGCAGATACACACCCGGCGAGTCACGTGCACAATCTGGCTTGTGTGCCAAGATGGCGGGTATTTAAAGCGGGGAGACAGGAAGTTAGAACCATAGAGTTTTATGAAAAGGAAATTAGAACCTCCCATAGACCTCCCAGCCTAATCAGTTTCCTTCACGTCCCAGTTCATCTTGGTCATGCGTTAGGAAGAGGGATCAGAGGGCGAAGGCATTGGCCAAAAGCCCTACTCTCCAAATCTGGGCACGGTAGTCAATAAAGTTCCTTTCAATGCACGAGAGGCGTGGCTCGAGCATAACGTTTTGAAGCATTAAGGTGGCAGGGAAAGCTCAAGGAACATGAACAGAAAGGACTCGAAGAACTGGCGGGGCGAGCGGGCAGGACGGCGTAGAGGGCTCCTTCCTACAACTGGAAGAGGCGGGTTTATTAGAGGGTGCAGAAGGAATGGAGCCTGTGGGAAGCGCACATGTTGGGCAAGGCAACCCTGGGAGCTTGCAGCAGGAAGTGGGTTCACTAGGCGAAAACAAACCGGCTACTAGAAGAGGGGAGTACGGTGTCCGGGTTGGTTCTTTCGTAGCCGGAAGTGGCTCTCCCGGGAGGCGTGGCCGAGGCACTCTTGCCGTTACGGTGGCCGGTGTGTTGCGCAGACGGTGAAATATCGCGCGATCACGCTGGCGCCGTCGGGGACGGGGCGGGGCTGGCCGCGGGGGCGGGGACCCGGAGCGGGAAGATGGCGGCGGCGCAAGAGGCGGACGGGGCTGGCAGCGCCGTGGTGGCGGCCGGGGGAGGCAGCTCCGGTCAGGTACGGAGGCCGAGAGGGGCCTGAGGGGTTCTTCCCCACCTGGGGGGGCCTCCCACGGGGCGTGTCCTGTCCCTTTTCGCGGAATCCCCTGCATTAGGGGGCTCCTTGCCCAGCGGGACCTTGAATACCGGGCCCAGGCGGGGCCGGGCGGCCCGGGAGGTCAGGTTGTGCAGGCAGCGGGGCTCCGTTGCGCGCTGGGTCCCCTGCACGCCCGCGCCGGGCGGCCACCAGGCTCACTGCTCCAGCCAGAGACTGTGGCGCGGAGGGACGCAGATTTGTACCCGGGCGCCCTGGGTTCCTGTCTCCGTGAATCCAGACTCCAAGACCGTTCCTAGCGTGGTCTGGCGTTCAGGGTCTCTCTCTTGCCGTGACCGACGTGTTGACAATGACTGATTAATTGGGAGTTTTGTAGCCCTAGGGAAAGCCAGGTAATCAGGTAAGGGCTTAGGTTGTGGAGACTGACAGAACCATTTTACAGGCGGGCATCCAAGGAACAGCGAGACTAAGGAGCTTGCAAAAGGCCATCAGGTTGGGTTTGGGATCCATTCCATGTAGCAGTTATCAGACATTACATTGCTGACCCAGGGTGGTCAGGACTGGGATGGGTGTGCTTTATCGTTAACTAATCCTGTGGGGGAATTAGCCCATGTGCTGATGACTGCCGACCCATTGCCACCTCAACCAAACTGAGGCTGCAGAACATACTAGCTAGCTTAGGCAGCCACCAGTCAGGCATTTAGGGAATCGATGAAGTGACAGCAAGGTGCTATCGACCCACCCACTGGGATGTCACTGACATGTGGGAGGCAGCACAGGGGAGAGGAGCACAGGTTGGGAGCGGGGAATGAAACTGACTTTCTCTGTGACCTTGTGCTAGTTCCTTTCTGTCTTGGGGCCATTTTTTCTCCAGTGATAAATGGAGAGGTTGGACAGGAGGACCAGCCATAGGATGGGCCACAAAGATGGCTAACAGCCATGTGGCTGCCATCAGTAGTGTAGGAGAGACTGATATGTAAAGAATTATAATCCTGAATGACTAGGGTGGTCACAAAAGTCTGTGCCAGGGACTGAGGGATCCAAGAGGAGGGGCAAATAATAATACCTGGGAGGACACCAGGATGAGATTTGTGTGGTAGAGCCCAACATACCTGGTTCAGTATCTTTAACTGTGGCCTGGCCCTGGGGGCGGCCTCAGGAAATGTTTGCTGTTTAGCACTGGAAAGAGGACTCAGTCCCTGCTTCGGGGGTTTTCCTGGCTTGTGGAAAGACTGTCTTTCCCCCTGTGAGTTTCACTTGATTACTGGGTGGGAGGTGATCAGAGAGACTAGGACTCAGGTTGCCCTGATTGCCCTAAGCTTCCAGAGACTACCCCCTCCAATCTTCTCTTGTTCCACCTCTGCTTAAAACTTTTCAAGACTTATTCCTTTGCTTTCAGGATAAAATACAAATTCTTGAGCAGATCAAGACCTTGCATGATGTGACTTTTCTTCAGATTGCACTAGGATTTCTCAGCCTCAGCAATATTGACATTTTGGGTTGGATAATTCTTCACTGTGAGGGACTTTACTGTGCATTTTAGGATGTTTAGCAGCATTCTTGACCTCTACACACTAGATGTCAATAGCATACACACCCCTCCCCAGTTGTGACAACTAAAAATATCTTCCGATATTACTAAATGTCCCCATGGGACACAATTGCCCCTGCTTGAGAATGACTGGATGAGGGGAGCATTAGCCACTCTAAGCTCTTCTATTTCCAGGCGCGTGCCTTGCTGTCTCTTCCCTCATAGCCTTTGCATATGTTTCTCCCTTTACCTGGTGGATCCTTATAGTTCTGCCTGTCTCAGATGTTTCTTTCCCTAGGAAACCCTCTCAGACTGGGTCAGCACTCTCACAGCCCCCTGGGCTCCCCTGTCCCAAGCTCTGCCCACTCTGGGTCGTCACTGTCCGTCTGTCTCCTCCACTGGACTGGGAGCCCCTGGAGAGCAGAATTGGGACTGTCTTGGTCACCACTGTGTCCCCAACAGCACTGCCCATCTGAGGACCAGGCACAGAGCAGGTGCTCAGTGTTTGTGGAACGAATGGATCTTAAGGCAGAGACTGGACTGAGGTGGAATTCCCATGATGGATCCAGGTTCTCAGTGAGGACATGCTAGAAAGCCCGTCTTCACACTCCTAGCTCTGGCCCATCCTCATGGTCTCAGCTGCTTCCTGGGCCCCTTAGTGGGTATTTCTGGGGATTCCATGTGAGATTGGACATGCAGGTCCAAGAACAGGAACTGTGTCTTAGTCACTGCTGTGTCCACAGCCATCACCAGCACTCTCCCCTGGTCTGTGCGGTCTAGACAGGCCTCTGCAGTCTCATGCTTCGGTCAGCCTGCTCCACTTTCACCTGGGGTCGGGCTCAGATGCAGGGCCCACAGCTTCGCCACTCATTCTTTCAGCTAATGTGTATTGAGTCCCCACTACCAGCTAGGTCCCATGCTGGTGCTGGGGATACAGCTGTGAACAAAACAGGCCTTCCCTTTTTGGAGAGCATGTTCTATTTGAGGGCTTCAGGGTAGAAGAACAGACAGACACTAAGATGGACAGTGAATAAGATAAGTAAGAAAATATATAGTGGGTCAGATAGCAGTAAGTGCCATGGACAGAATTAAAGCTGAGGGTGGGGTAGGAAGTGAGGGTGGGTAGGAGAGTTGCAATGTGAGCAGGATAGTCTGGGAAGACCTCTCTGAGGAGGTGACATTTAAACAAAGACTTAAAGGGAATGAGGGAGATGCCCACGCAGAGGCATGGGGGAGAAGCCTATCAGCCAGTGCAAAGGCCCTGAGGTGGGAGGTGCCTAGTATGAGGAAGGGACAGCTAGGACGCTGTTGTGGCTGCAGCTGGTGAGTGAGGGGAGAGAGCCAGATTCGGCCAGGCCTTGGGGGTGATGGTTAGGATTTTGCCTTCCCTCGAAGGAATGGGAGCCACAGGAGAGTTATCTTTTTTTTTTTAAATTTGTATTATTATTAATAGTTACAGATGTACAAAACTATGCAGTAGTTATCTTTTTCACCCCTTACAAAGTGACTACCCCCTCCCCAAGAGAGTTATCTTTTTATTGAGGTATAATTTAAATACTGTAACATTCACCTGTTGTCAGTACAGAGTTCAGTGGCTTTTAGTACATTTATGCAGTGGTCCAATACAAGCATCACCACGGTCCGGTCTGAGTACACTTCCATGCCCTCTTGTTCCTTTTGCAGTTATTCTCTGCCCCAGCAGGGTTCCTTTTATTGCTGAGTAGTATTCCATTGTACAGGTACATCACAGTTTGTTCGCTCTTTCATCAAAAGACATGGGTTGTTTCTGGCTATTATGAATAATGCTACTATGGGCATTTACATCTAACCTTCTGCGTAGACATATGTTCTCATTTTTCTTGGGTAGAGATCCAGGATTGGGATTGCTGGTTTGCACGGTGGGTGGACATTTAACTTTTTTAAGCATCGGCCATATTTTCCAAGCGGCAGCTCCGTTTTTCCCACCAGCAGCTTACAGCCGTTCCAATTTCACTACACCCTCACCAACACTTGTGACTGTCCATGGTTTTGATAATGGCCATTCTAGTGAAGTGACATCTCATTGTGGTTTTCATTTGCATTTCCATAGGAGGGTTTCCAGCCATTTTGTCCACCATTTTGAGTAAGAGAACGGACCTGGGAGCCAGCCAGATGTGGGTTCAAATCCTAGCCTGTCCTCAAGCTTCCATTTATTGACCCAGCATCAGCTCAGACTTGCTGGAATCCCTTACTTGGCCCCCCACAGTGCTCCCAGGAGTCAGCTCTGAATGAGGGGACCCTTACCCGCACCTGCCAACCCCTTCCCTGAACCTTCCCCTCTCCCCAGCACACCTTCACCCTAATGTGAAAAACAGCTCCTTGGGGGCCGCCGAGTGGCGCGGTGGTTAAGCGCTGGCTTGGGAAGCTAGCGGCCCTGGTTCGGGTCCCACATATGAGGGCCAGTAATACTGCCCTCAAAAACAAACAAACAAACAAAAAACAGCTCCTTGGAGTGGCCTCCCTGACCCCCAGGTCCAAAGTGGGGCTCTGTCCCCTACCTCTGTTGTTGTCACCTGCCCCTGCTTGTTTTCTCCAGAGCACTTTTCCTGTTTACGACTTTTTTGGTATCTTTTTAAAAAATTTTTTTAATGAGTTTCAGGTGTACAACACAGTGCAACAGTTATACTCTTTACCCCTCAGTGACAACCCCCTCCCTCAATCCGCCGCCCCCTCCCATATCATACATACATCTGTTACAATTCCATTGACCCTGTTTTACCATTTTTAATTAACCTGTTTACTGTTCTGTGGGTGTGTTTCCCTTTAGATCGTGAGCTCTGGGATGGCAAGGCCCAGAATTGTGTCGCCACCATCAGTCCCACCGCTTAGCACAGGGCCTGATACAGTAGATGCTCAGGAACTATTTTTTTCAACACACGAAGGAAATCTTTTCTGAACAAAACATACTGGTATTTTCACAGCCTGGCCCTTGGGTCAGTCAGAGAGGGGAAGTGGTGTGACCAAGATCTCATAGCTGAGAACTGTGGGACCACCTAGGTCTGTCAGACCCCGGAGTCCCCACCTTTTACCACAGTGCTGTCCCGCACTTTTAGAGATGACAGTGAAGAGCTCTTGGCTGGTGAAGGGGACAGGAGGTGACAGATGACACATTCAACAAATACTGACCTCAGCTCCCTGGCAGCCCTATCTGGCTGGGGTGGAGGGGTGGGAGGGGGCTCTGTCCCTGCTTCCTGGGGCTTTCAAGGCCAGCAGAAGAGGACATCGTAGAGGAGTGGGCTTGGGGCTGTGGCAGGGGAGGCCTCGGCAGGGGAAGTCCAGAGCGGGTGGATTTGGGTGGCTTGGGTGCTCAGGACAAGCCCGTTAGGGAGCATTTGTTGATTCCACAGGTGTTTGTCGAGCCCCAATTCTGTGCTGGCCCCAGGTTGGGCTTTACTCCCATCTGACAGTGACCATGACAGTCCTGGTCCTGCCTCTTAAAGGCGGAGGAATGAGGGGAACAGAGCTGGGAGGAAGGAAGAGGGCAGGACTAGTGAGTCAACAGGTGCAAGGAGAGGGGCAGGAAGAATTTCCCCATCTCAGACCCTTCTAAACTTGACATCATGAAATTCTGTTTCCAAGCTTCTATTTCTGAGTGGAGATTCTTCCTCTGGGAAACCCTGGCCTACCTAACCCCCATCATCTTGCTGCCATCGTCCTTCCTGAGTGATGCAGACAAGTGTCTTAGCCTCCCTGAGCCTCCATTTGCTTGGCTACCACACAGAGACATTCATAGTTCGGGCCCACAGGGCGGCGTGTGCTGTGTTTGTTGCACAACCTCCGTGTGGCTCTCAGGGCGTGATTCATGCTCTGGTTGTGTTTTTCTGTGTCTGTCTCGCCTGCTGGCCCAGGGGCTCTGGAGGGATGGGTCTATACAGGGCTGGCAGAGGAGGCCTGAGGAACTGTTTACCGGGGGAAGGACCTTTCAGATAAACCTAAGCCTTGCAGCATCTGGCACCTGTCACGTGACCCCTTCTGCATGGTTCCCCATTGTCACCTGCTTGTATCCTGGGCTCTGGCCACATGGATTAATGGTCAGCCTGTGTCACCTTTGTTGCTGCACCTGCTGCTTCCTTCATCGCCTCCTGTGCACTGGCCACTGGTTACATTTTAGGTCTTAGCTCTGACGTCAATTCTCTGACCCCGCATGCTGAACCAGGCCAGCTCTGTGCTCACCCATGTGCCTGGGTGGTGCCTAAAACACACTTGGTGCCTCAGGTTACATCCTCCCTCCTCACTCCGGTTTCTGTCCCCTGTAGGTGACCAGCAATGGCAGCATCGGGAGGGACCTGCCAGCAGAGACCCAGCCCCAGAACCCACCACCCCAGCCAGCACCCAATGCCTGGCAGGTCATCAAAGGCGTGCTGTTCAGGTGAGCAGATGTGGCTTTGGTTTTGTGCATTAAAAAAAGTTAAGATAAGAAAAGTCTAAAGAAGAAAGGGAAAAATCATTGAGGATGACCATCAGTACTGTATTGGCGGAGTGCCCCCACCCCTTTTTTTTTTTGTATGATAGGGCTTGTTTTTTTTTAAATGTGGTAAAATATACCACATTATTAATATTTTAGAGCTGCTGTAACAAATAGAACAGACTGGGTGGCTTAAACAACAGAAGTTCATTATCTCACAATTCTGGAGACCAGAAGTCCAAGATCAAAGTTGGCATGCCTAGTTTCTTCTGAGATCTCTCTCCTTGGCTTGTTGATGGCTGTCTTCCTCTGTGTGTGTCTGTGTCCTGATCTCTTCTTATAAGAACACCGGTCCTATTGGGTTAGGGCCTACCCTCATGACCTCACTTAACCTTAATCTTCTCTTTAAAGGTCTTGTGTTCAAATGTAGACACTGAGGTACTGAGGGTAAAGACTTCAACATGGATTTTAGGGGGACACAGTTCAGTCACAACATATTCATTACATAAAATTGACCATTTTAACTAAGTGTAGCATCACTGGCATTAAGTACACTCACATTGTTGCACAACCATCCAGCTCCACAACTTTTTTTTTTTTTTTTTTTTTTTAAAGGGCAGTGTCACTGGCCCTTATATGCGGGACCTGAAGCTGGCCAAGTGGCGCTTAACCACTGCGCCACTTGGCCGGCCCATACTTTTTCCTCTTTCCAAATGAAACTGTCCTCATGAAACACTAACTCCTCATTTTCCCCTCCCCCCAGCGCCTAGCACCCACCATTCTTCTTTTTTTTAAATTTTTTTTTATTAGAGGGCAGTGTCACCGGCCCTTACATGTGGGATCCGAACTGGGGCAGCTGGTGTCCCAAGCAAGCTCCCAACCAACGCACCACTCAGCCGGCCCCCCACCATTCGACTTTTTGTCTCTGTGAATTTGACTGCTCTAGGTACCTCATTTAAGCGGAGTCTTACCGTCTGTCCTTTTGTGACTGGCTGGTGGTGATCCTTTTACATGTGGATTCATACGCTCTTTCCGGGACAGTGGGAGCAGAGGGCCTACCTTCTATCTAAGCCTGGCCTCTGACCGAGGCCCCGCTGGTGGGGGTGTGGGGGACTATATCTGGGTCTGGGTTCTGTCCTGGCCTGCCTAGACCTTTTCTGCTCTGAGCCTTTGTTTATCTATCTGCAAAATGGGCATTTCTTTTTCTTCCTGGAGAGGTATTTTTACAAAATGGCCAAGAAACCAGACCATGTAGTCAGAAAATCACCTCCTCCCCTTATCAGCTATAAGGAATTATAGGACATAGTTGTTTAAAACAGTCATCCCCTTGGCCTAGAACAGGGGTCGGCTCGTGAGCCACATGCAGCCAGCTCTTTGGGTACGTTCTGTCTCAAAAGTTGCCGGTTCCTGGCCGGCATTGTGGCGTGGTGGTTGAGAGCTGGCTTGGGATGCTGGCAGCCCCAGTTCGGGTCCTGCATATGAGGGCCGGTGACACTGCCCTCAAAATTAATTAATTAATTAATTAATTAAAAAAAAAAAGTTGCCGATTCTGGGCCGGCCGAGTGGCGCAGTGGTTAAGAGCTGGTTTGGGATGCCAGAGGCCCCGGTTTGGATCCCGCATGGGGCTAGTGACACTGCCCTCTTAAAATAAACAAACAAACAAACAAATAAATAAAATAGTAAAAGTTGTTGATTCCTAGAAGAGCCAATCCTGTCTCTCACAACAATTTAAAAATTATTCGAGAGCCGTAAATATATTTTTACATAATCACCATTATGTGAATAATATCCTTTAAAAATTTTATAAATGAAACTGTGATAGTTGTATTTTCATTTTCATTTTTACTTCAGAGCCACATGCTCGCAAGCCACAGTTTGCTGACCCCTGGTAGCTCTTCTGTCTCAAAAGTTTGCTGACCCTTGGCCTAGAATGTTCCCACATGACCATGGTCAGATGCAAGGGAGCCTCGGAAGTGTGTTTGTTTGTTTGTTTGTTTGTTTGTTTGTTTGTTTTTGAGGGCAGTGTCACTGGCCTTCATATGTGGGACCTGAACCTGGGCCGAACCACTGTGCCACTCGGCCGGCCCGGGAAGTGTGGTTTTCATTTTGGGAAACTGAGCACCCTGCTGAAAAGCATGGGTTCTATTACTGAGGAAGAACGGAACAGTGCTTTTTGGGGGGCAATGATTCATCTCTTCCATGCTGTCTTTTTGTAGTTTTTTCACCCTAAACTTATAAATAATACATGCTTATCGTACAAAACAAAACTATTCAAACAACACAAAAGAATATAAAGAAGAGGGCCGGCCGAGTGGCGCAGTGGTTGAGAGCTGGCTTGGGATGCCAGTGTCCCCGGTTTGGATCCCACATATGAGGGCCAGTGATACTGCCCTCAAAAAAAAAAAAAAAAAAAAAAATTGTACTAGCTAGGAATTCCAGTACAATGTTGAATAAAGGCAGTAACAGAGGGCTTTAAGAAAAAAAAAAAAAGAGTATAAAGAAGAAACTAACAAAGAACTATAACGTATTTGGTGGTCACCAATTAACACATACCTGTAGTTGGCCTTCAATGAGATTATATAAGGATGGTTACAGACAGTTGTTCAAAATAGAGAAAAATTGAGAGCAGCCTGCTTGGCTCAAATGGGATCAGCTGCTGAAATTTAAGGGGCAGGTAGCATCAAATTGTGCCTAAGAGCACAGGCCTGCTCTGACATCTCAGCCCTTCTCAACCTCTGAGCTGTGTGACCAGGTCAGGTGACTGCTCCTCTCATTCCTGAGTTTCCACCTTAGAGAGGAATCCTAACAGTTAGCTTGCAGGTCATTAGAAGAATTCCATGAGAATCATGTCATCTGGGGGTGCAGGAGCTGGCACATGCTCAAAGTTGGCCACCACTGATTTTTCAGATTGCTCTTATTCAATGTTAAAAAAAAAACCTTTGGAGAGCTGGCCAAGTGGTGCGGTGGTTGGCACTGGCTTGGGAGGCCAGCGGCCCCGGTTCAGATCCCATATGTCGGGGCCAGTGACACTGCCCTCAAAAAAAAGAAAATAAAAATAAAAAAATTAAAAAGACAAAAAACAAAAAACTTTGGAAAATATAGAGAAACAGCTAAAAAATAGCCCACAATCCTCAAGGCTGTCACCGATTACATTCAAGGGAGGGTGGAACAGATCCACCTGCCTGGTGTCCTCTGAGAGTGTCACAGGACACTGAGAAGCTGTACAGAAGGAAACGCTGCACCCTTCAGCTTGGTCACTTGTCCGTCATTCCCAGTGTGTACCCCGAGCTGCTTCAACTATGGAGCCCGTCCCTTCGCCCCATTCCTCTCCTCCCCTCATGTCCAGTGGAGACTTGGAATTTTCTTACGTATCAGTTTCTTTTTTTCATGCTTCAAGCAGCTATGAATAAAGATTATTTTTATCTTTCCCTTTATTTTTACGTAAGAGGTAGCCTGTTCTACACAGTTCTGCACCTTGATTTTTTTTCATTAGCAATACATCTTGGAAATCTCTCCACATCAGCATACAAAGGAACTTCCATCAGATATGCGGGGTTTTTTTTTGTTTTTTTTGAGGGCAGTGTCACTGGCCCTCACATGTGGGACCCTAACCGGGGCCGCTGGCTTCCCAAGCCAGCGCTTAACCACTGCGCCACTCAACCGGCCCAGATATGCGTTTTTAATACAGCCACAGGGTAGGCTAATTTCCTGCTCCCACCTTGGAACCAGGTAGCTCCAAACATCAGCTCAGAGTCTCATCTGGAGATCTTAAAGTGAAATTCAGGGCTTGTTTTCAGGGGTCTGTGAACTCCCCGAAGTTTCACGCAGATTGCACCAAAAGGGCCTTTATGGGGGCAGAGTCCCTGGCTCTCACCACATCCTCAAATTACACCAGTAGTTAACCTGGAGAGGGGGCAGGATGGGAACTGGGTAGATAAACAAATGGGGTGGGAGGGAGAGTGTTCATTATATGTCTTTTCATATATTTAAATTTTTTCTGAACCCATGAAAGTAATACCTGTTTGAAGTGGGAGGGACGATTTCAAGCCTCTTTGATTTACTTCCTCTGGAAAGTTGAAGCACATTAGGTGAGGGCCGGTCCCCTATAGGCCTGGTGTCCCCAGACCGGGCTTCCTGCCTGGGGTGCATAGATGGAGGGCCCTGTCCATGAGGCCTCCAAGAGGGTCCCCAAAACTGTGGGAATATGGGTACACACAGATGTCCTTCAAGGGGCTGGAGATCTGGAATCCTAGAAAGGCCTGGCCCAGTCGGCCTCATTTTACACAAAGGGACCTGGAAGTCCAGAGGGGTTGGGACCCCCCACAGGCCACACACTGAGGCTGGGATGAGCTGCCTTTGGACGTCGCTGCTCCCAAACTCTCCCTTGGCGTCTTCACTCAAATGGGACCCTCTCTTGGAGGCGGGGGTCCCCAGAGATTGTCAGTTCTAGGCCTTCCTCAGCCCCGTGCCTCAGAGACTTCTTGGAGAGGCAGCGGAGGGCTCAGCTGGGCCATGACCTCTGGGACCCCAAACTCCAGGGTTCCACGGCTTTTACAGGCAGAGACAAGTCCCTATGCCTGATCCTGCCCTTCAGCATGTTTTGGGACTCAGCCAGGGAGCCACCCTCAAGCCTCACTAGAATTCCTCGTGTTTTTCTGTTCTAGAGTTTTCTGTATGCCTTTTTCCAATAATAAAAATAATAAACAATAACTAAGGCTTCTACTTAACTGAGTATATCAGGCTCCATTCTAGATGATTATATATCATTGCATATGTAATCGTATATATGTCAATGCATTTAATGCTTGTAAACAATTCTACAAGCTAGGTAGTGTTATCCCGTTTAACTGTGGAGGAAACAGGCCTAGAGAGGTTAAGAGTCTTGCCCGAAGTCACACCGTCCATCAGGAACCGAGTTGGACTTCAGATCCAGGTGTTGCAGCTGCGAGGTTGGGCATTTAAGCTCTTTGCTATATAGCTTTTCACATCTGTAATTAATAAGTACTTGTTTATTTAATAATTACACAGCTGCTATATCTGAGAGATCTGAACTAATACAATAGAAGTTTATTTCTGTTTCATGTACGAGTTTGGATCTAGGCAGATGAGGATTCTGCAGTCTTCTGTGACCCAGACTCCTTGCTGCTTTTTGTTCCACTGCTGCTAGGTTTAGCCCCTAATCTTCATGTCCTAAGATGGCTGCTGAAGAGCCAGCCATCACATCCACATTCCAGGAGGGAAGATGACGTCAAGGAAGAATATTCTTTCTCTTTAAAGACACTTCCCAAAGCCCAACAGAACACATTGTTTTTTCATTTTATTGACCAGAACTTTACCTTGTGTCCACACCCAGGTATAAACAAGGCTGAAAATATCTTTATTCTAGGTGGCCAAGGGGTCCAGCTAAAATTTAAGAGTTTTCTTATTGAACTAGAAGGGAAAGATAGATATTGGGAAACAGCTATCATCTGCTATAGTTTTATTTTGGGACTTTTATTTTGTTCATTAAAAAAATGCAAAAAGAAAAGCATAAAGAAATAGTAAAAATCACCTAAAGATAATTGTTATTCATCATTACAGTATTGGTGATGCTCCTTTTACATATTGATTCATATGCATGCTGGTTTTATTATGCAGAATTTTGTTGTTTTTTTCTTGTTAAGGGCAGTGTCACTGGCCCTCATACGTGGGACCCGAACCAGGGCCGCGGGCTTCCCAAACCAGGGCCGTGGGCTTCCCAAACCAGGGCAGTATTATGTTTTGAAGCTTTTTGTTTTATTTTGTTTTTGCTTACCCCTGTTTCTTCCCCTGCTCACCTAAAGCAAAGGAATCCTTTTTTTTTTTTTTTTTTTTGTGGGCAGTGTCACTGGCCCTCATATGTGGTACCCGAACCTGGGCCGCTAGCCTCCCAAGCCAGCGCTTAACCACCGCGCCACTTGGCCGGCCCCAATTTTAACCATTTTTAAGTGTACAGTTCCATTGTTGTGCTACCATCACATGACACCATCTATCTCAGAACTTTTTCATCTTCCCTAACTGAGACTCTACCTCCTCCTGGGTATGGAGCCCTATGGGCTCTTAGCTTCTTGCAGGGTAGGTCTCTGGCTACCTTGTGTGGGCCCTGGGCTAGCAGTTCTATCACCTATCAGAATACCTAGCAAATGTCCTCAGTTTTCATAAAAAAAAGCTTCTGGTGCCCCTTTACTTCCTTGGATTCCGATCTTCCCTTCAGCTTTTGCCTAGTAAAGCTTTAGTCATCCATCTTCAGTGTTTTTAAGAATATACATTTACATAGATTCATAAGTAAACTGGGTTAAAAATATGTGAAGAAGAACACATTTGAGCAGTAGTAGTCTTGCTATATCAAGATATATAATTATATATGTAAAACTAATACTGATATTCTTTTTTTTTTTTTTTTTTTTAAGATTTTATTGGGGACTTGGGGAAGGGGAATAGCCAAGCCCTTGTTCCTCAGTCCCAGCCATGGAGGCCAAGCCCAGCCACCATCTGGCCGCTCGTAGGCAGCTCAGGGCAGCTCAGCTCAAGGTGCCCTGTTCAATCTTAGTTGAGGGTGGGCATAGCCCACCATCCCATGTGGGAGTCGAACCAGAAACCTTGTTGTTAGGAGCCCGTGCTCTCACCAGCTGAGTTGGCAGCTCAATGGCAACTCAGTTCGGGCACAGCTCACTGGCCATGTGGGAATCGAACCGGTGCCCCCATTGCTCAGAGTCCGAGCTCCCAACCAACTGAGCCAGTTGGCTGGCCCCATACTGATATTCTTAGTGTATTCATTTTTATCAAGCTTTTCCAAGTTGTTTCCAACGGGAGAGTTGGTGTCAATATAACCTAGCACATTGCTGCTAAAAGTTGGGACAATCTATAACTTAGTATCTGCTTCTCCACTTTTCAGTTGAAGTTCTGAAATGTTGCTCTCTGTAAGGTTCTGTAAGGTTCCTCTAAAATGCTGGGATTCCAGATTCTTAGGATTGTCTCACTTTGGGATTCCAGGGGACTGAGACATTAGGTTTCCTAGGTGTGAGGTTTTGAGGGTCCAAGCCCCTGCAGCCCTGTGGCCATCAGGAGCTCCTGGAGGACTCAGTGTGGGGGGTCTGCACGAAGACCAAGGCAGTGCCAGGTCCTCCTTCCCCCTCCCCCACCCCACAGCAAACAGTGGTATCTGGGGTCTCTCTCAAGACATGGCCTTGTTAGAGACCCTCCCTATTTGGTCACCAGCCCTGGGTCAGGCCCCAGCAGGTGCTGAGTCAGAAGGAGGTCAGGTGGATCCATGTTGGAAAGAAAGGCTTGGGAACGCACCACCTGCCCTGCCTCCCTCCCTAGGATCTTCATCATCTGGGCCATCAGCAGCTGGTTCCGCCGAGGGCAGGCCCCTCAGGACCAGGTGGGCCCCGGAGGAGCCCCGCGCGTCGCCAGCCGCAACCTGTTCCCCAAAGACACTTTAATGGTAAGTGCCGGCTGGGAGGCCAGAAACTGGAGATGAGCACTCAGGGGACGGTGTGTGCGAGTGACGTGGGCAGTGACCCGGTCCGTGGTCACTGTCAGGTCTGTGAACAGCTCTGGGGCTGAGGAACTCTGGATCTGTCCCCAACCCATGAAGCCTGTCACTTCAGCAACACCCAGAAGGAAGAAGGAAATTCTGTAGGTGCTGTGACTGAGGAAGAGGGGCCTCAAAGGGGCCACTCAGCCACTTAAAATCTCTCTTACCAGGGTCCTTTACATTTGTTATTTCAAAAGTACATTCAGGCTTTACAAGTTGCAAGTGGAGGTATGCAGGGGAGGGGAAAGGATGGGAGAGACCGAGAAGGGGTGGGGAGCCTGGCAGAGGCAGCATTGAGGGAGAACCCTGAGTGGCCAGGGATCAGCAGCATCTATAGCAAGTGTTCAGGCCCCGGACATCCAGGCTGCTCCCACCTTTGTGGTTCTCCACAGCTCTGGGATTCCTGGTTTCCTGGGATTCTAGTCCGCAGGGTGACCACTGCTCTGCTGTTCTTTGTCAGTGGGCCTTTAGGGCTCTGGACAAAGGCCACTGGGACTTGAGAAAGGAGGGAGCTCTCAGAGGCCAGACTTCCCCACCTCCCCTGTGTTTTCAGTAGCCAGCTGACACTTCACTGCTTTATCCATAAGCCTGCAGAACTCTGAACCAGGAAGGCCATAAGAGGCCGAGAAGGGAGAAGATAATTCAGGAAAGTCCTGATCCTCTCTAACCCCAAATTCTAATTGCCAAGCTGGTATTCTTCAATTATTTTTTGCTCGTAGATATCACAGACGGAGACCATGACAGACATGATAGGAGTATGAGAAAAAAAGAAAATAAATTTATTCTACCAGATGCTACTTTTCTCTCCGTTAACCCTTCTCCCCTTCCCCCACAAAATTGTTCATATTAGTGTTCTAACCACTACCACAGCTCTTCATCTGCTCTTTATCCATCAACCTTCAGAGGCTCTTATGAGCAGCCTTAAGCTCCCTTCTTCTAACAGAACCTGCACGTGTACATCTCAGAGCACGAGCACTTTACAGACTTCAATGCCACATCAGCACTCTTCTGGGAGCAGCATGACCTTGTGTATGGCGACTGGACTAGCGGCGAGAACTCAGATGGCTGCTACGAGCACTTCGCTGAGCTCGACATTCCACAGGTGGGGACACCTCCTGATTTCTGGCCCCAGGACTGCTCAACTCACACAGAAGGGCCTTTCTTTGAACCATCTCCCTGGTATAGGCTGGCAATACCCTCGGTTCACATGCTGTGTGGCCACAGGCAGGTTTCTGATATCTCTGGGCCGTGGTCTCCCCACATCTCCATATGAATAGAGTTGGCATTGGTCTAGGATCCTCCCAACAACCCCCAGGGTTGTGTAAATCTGTGGTTTAAACCAGTGAAAGATTAGTAATCCTCCTTGGGGGTGTCTAGTGCTCACTAGTTTGTCTGGAAGCCCAGTTTGAAAAGTTAACCTTAATTAAGCACTTAGTACATGCAAGGCTCTAAGCTAGGCCAATTGGTGGCAATCTCCCAACAACCCTATGAATATCTCCATTTGACTGATGAGAACACTGAGGTACAGAGAGGTTAAATGACTTTCCCAAGGTCACACAGCTAGTGAGAAATTTGAACTCAAGAGTGTCTGGCCTTGGATTCTGGCAGCCCCAGGTTCAAATCCTGCCTTCTCCAAGAAGCCCTTTCTGACACTCAGGCAGCCACCCTCTCTGGGCTCTCCTACCCAAGCCCTGCCCACTCTGGGGGGTTGTCATTTTCTAGATACAGATCTGTCCCCTGCCTACAGCATAGTGGCCCCTATGAGGATAAGGCTGGGACTGTCGGTCACTGCAGTGTCCCCAGCTCTGCTCAGCATGGGGCTGGGTGCAGAATCAGTGAATGTTGAACAATCAATGAATTCGATGAATCGGTGAAGTTGACATATCCTTTGGAGCTGCTGCCCTCTCATTTCTTCTTAGCAGGTCTCTATGTCTGCTTAGTCTGTCTCTGTCTTGGTCTGTTGGGGTGGCTGGATGCAGGGTGTGGGCACAGTCTGTTTTTTTTTTTGTTTTTTTTTGGAGGGCAGTGTCACTGGCTCTCATATGTGGGACCCGAACCGGGGCCGCTGGTGTCCCAAGCCAGCTCTTAACCAACGCACCACTCGGCCGGCCCAAGAGCCCAGTCTTTCTGAGGCAGATTAGGCTAACCCGTGCTGAGGAGTGGCTCCCACCCAGCTCCATGCCTCTCCCCGTGGCTTCTCCCTGAGGTCCCAGTTAGCCTGAGGGGCAGCAAGCTAGGCAGTGAGAAGTGCTCCCCAGAACTCTGATCTGATCCTCCTTCCCAGCTCTGGTGGGAGGGTGTCTCAGTTGCATCTGATTTTAAACTTATGGAGACGACTGAGTGGCAACATGAGAGGCCAATGCCACTAGAAGAAAATTTATTACTTACATTTCCCGAGAGGAGGGGGCCCGCCACACCACACAGGGCCACATGGGGAAGCACCAGTTTAGGCAGGAGCTAGGGGAGCAGGGAAGCCTAGGCCACACTCTTCATTGGGGGTTTCCACCGTGAAGACAAAGCAAGGCAGGGAAACAGCTTAGGACTGGCTAGCTTGGATAATGTTGGTGGGCTCTGGGCTAGGGGGCCAGTCTCTCGTTGTCTGATACCGGGTCCCGGGTGATTTAGGGCAGCTGAAGGGAGTGGGTGGGGGTGTGGACTTGGCATTGGTTGGTTTGCATACTAAAAGGTGTGTTAGGGCAGGCGAGTTATTTATTATCTCTAGGAATTAGCTAGCCCTGCAGGGGACTCTGCCCAGCCAGCTAGGCCCAGCAAGGTGTTCCAACATAAAGAACATAAAATACAAAAAAAGGTGATGAACACAGAGGTGGACTTCAAAGACAGGAAAGTGAGGAGGACGTAATGTGACCAAGTGATTCCCAGCTCTGCATGAAGATCAGACAGAGAGGGCTCCGATGCCCTTGCCATCCGCCCCGTGCCCTCCTTCAGTGTTCTCATCTGTACCAGGTGGGAGTGAGCGTAATCCCCCTCCTGGGGAGATAGTAGTGAAAGGCACGGGCAGATGGTGGGAGGCAGAGCCGTGCAGGCGCCCACAGACTGGGTTCGGATCCATTCACTTGCTGCACATTGCATAACCCCTCTGCCTGAGCCCCAGTTGGCTCATCTGGAAAATGAAGGTAATAACATGACCACAGCATGAGGTCTTTGTGTGTTATAGGAATATAGACCCTCTGGATTAGGCAGTGACCATTGGAAGCACCTGGAGTGGGGTCTGTTCCCCGCTGTTGGAGTGTTGAATGAATTAAGGTCGCTGACATTCACTGAGCAGTGACTGTGCCCAAGAGACCTGCTAGGTGCTCTGGAATAATTCTGATAGCACTGCTGTGCCTTCAGCCCTGACCTGCACCCCGCCTGAGGCTCAGCGAAGGCAGCCTGAGGCCACACAGCATGGTGTGCTAGAGCCAGGGTCCGCATCTAAGCCCGTGTAACTCCAGTGTTTTGCTCTTAACTGCTCCCCCACACTGCCTGCCCAGCCTGAGAACTGGGGGCTGGGGAAGCTGCGGGGGTGTTGTGAGGGGCTTCAGCGTTTCCTTCTCCCTGTTGGCCCGCCTTGCAGAGCGTCCAGCAGAATGGCTCCATCTACATCCATGTCTACTTCACCAAGAGTGGCTTCCACCCAGATCCCCGGCAGAAGGCCCTGTACCGCCGGCTTGCCACAGTCCACATGTCTCGGAGTAAGTCAGCTCCCAAATCCCAGACCCACCATCCAGGAGGCCAGTGGCCTGGGCACCCCGCGGGGCACGGCTTCTAATCCCAGGTCCACAGGGGCAGACAGGAACCCTGAGCCCTGGGAGGCTGGGACTGGCAGGCCACCCTTTGTGTCTCTGTGGACATTCCTTGTGCAGATGGGAAAGCGTTGGGCTTACTTAGAAAGAGCAGCTGAACAAAGGGCCTTTCGAAGGGGAGGAAATGGGGCCGGCTCTTGTGCATTACCTGGCCTGGGAGAAGTACATGCTTTAGGACAGACTGCGAATGGACGATGGGCTGATTGAATGAGCAGAGGGAGACTGGAGGACCTTTGAGGTTTGTTTCATCCAGTGTAATCTCTAGTCGCATCTGTGTCAGCCCAGCCTGCATGAATGGGTGCAGCACATATGCGCTGCCCTTGGGGTGTCTTGTGGGACAGTGCCCGGCTCCCAGGTGGCCCATTTGCGTGGGTCCTGTGTAGCTGTGCTGTGAGCCCTCAGTTCCCAGACGCACACCTCTGAGCAGTGCCCTTCATTTTCGAAGGTAAGATGCCAGGAATGGGTGTCCAATGGAAGAATCCCAATCAGGTGAACCAACCTCTGGGACTGAGTGGCCCTCAAGAAGCCCTAGGTCAGGACTGGCCATTTGTGACTTCCAACACAGGCTTATGTTGAAACAGGTTTTCTCTGCCCAGGGTATCTTACTTTTTAAAAAAAAAAAATCTCTAGGGCCGGCCGAGTGGCGCGGTGGTTAAGCGCTGGCTTGGGAAGCTAGTGGCCCTGGTTCGAGTCCCAAATATGAGGGCCAGTGACACTGCCCTCAAAAAAAAAAAAAAAATCTCTTGTTACAAGTACTGTTGGTTCTTGAACAACACAGGGGTTAGGGGGGATGGCCTCTGCGTGGTTGAAAAATTCATGTATAGTTTTTTTACTTCCCTAAAACGTAGTTGTCCCTTGGTATATGGGGAGGATTAGTTCCAGTAACCCCTGGTGATACCAGAATCCACAGATGCTCAAGTTCCCTACATAAAATGGTGTAGATCAGTGCATGCCATCTGCCCCCACATCTGCGAACTCCCAACTGCAGATCAAAAACAGTACAGGTATAGGGGCTCAACAAATGTGTTTTGAGAGACTGAGTGAGTCATTAAATAAATGATTAAATAAATGCCCCGGTATACATATGACCTATGTAAAAGAACAATAAAAGCTGATACATGCTCCTATGAATAATTTTAAACAATAACAGTACAGGGCTGGCCGAGTGGCTCAGTTGGTTAAGAGCTTGCTCAAGAGTGCCAGCTCTGAGCAACAGGGCCACCGGTTCAATTCCCACACGGGCCAGTGACGCTGCACCTGAGCTGAGCTGTCGCTGAGCTGCCAGCAGGTGGCAGGATGGCTCAGCTGGTGAGAGCATGTGCTCCTAACAACAAGGTTGCCTGTTGTGCCAACCCACAACTAATTGAACGCAGCACCTTGAACTGAGCAGCGCAACTGGACCTGGAGCTGAGCTTGCTGTGCCCTCCACAACTAAGATTGAAGGACAGCAATTTGGCTGTTCCCCTTCCCCAATTCCCCAATACTGTTCCCCTCCCCCAATTCCCCAATTAAAAAACAATCTTTATTAAAAAAACAAAACAAAACAGTACAGGTATTTATTTTTAAAAACCCGCAGAGAGGTGGACCTGTGCAGTTCAAACCCATGTTGTTTAAGGGTCAACAACGTTATATGGTTTAAAATTCAAATAATCAACCAGACAGTGAAACTCATCAGTCTCCTGTTCCCCCTTCCTCTCCTCCCTGAGTTCCGGCCCCCAGAGGCCACTGCTTTCAAGTTCATTTAGCTGTTTCTTCTGCTACTTAATCCACAGGGCTCCCAATAAGAAGTTGATACCTCATTCTCTTGGTTTTTTTCAGTGTTAGATGTTATCTCTCTTTTTTTTTTTTTCTTTTTAAAGATTTTATTGGGGAAGGGAACAGCGTTAGGGAATTAGGGAAGGGGAACAGACAAGTTGTCCTTCAATCTTAGTTGTGAAGGGTGCAGCTAGCTCAGCTCCAAGTCCAGTCGGCATCCAGCCCATCCGCAGCTTGCGGCTCCTCAGCTCCAGGTGCCGTGTTGAATCTTAGTTGCAGGTGGGCATAGCCCACCATCCCATGCGGGAGTGGAACAGGAAACCTTGTTAAGAGCGCATGCTCTAACCACGGAACAACCCTGCCACCTATTGGCAGCTCAGCTCACTGGCCCATATGGGAATCAAACAGGCGGCCCTGTTGCTCAGAGCTCGTGCTCTTAACCACCTGAGCCACTCGGCTGGCCCCTAGACGTTAATCGCTTGACTTCCTACTCTAGAAGAATAAATCCCAACACAGGAACAGAATTTGATTAGATTAATATTCAGTGTTCAGATGACTCGAGTATGCGACTCTTCTCTACACCTGACACCATGCAGCAAACATAGTTTAGTTTTCCTTCCTGTCCAGCTTCTCGTTTTCCATGAGGTTACTGAGGCTTGGCATTTTTTCGCTCGCTCTTTGTGTCTTTGTCCTTGAGTCCACTGTCTCCTGATTGGCGGTCATAGGAATCTCTCCCTGTACTTGAGTTTCAGCAGATCTGGAGACGAAGGCTCCCTCAGAAAGCCCTGTCTCCCCCCACACACACACACACCCATGAATTTTTGTGTGCTCCATCCATTTTGCTTTTATTTCGCTGTGCCTGTGGGTTTGGCAACGATCCCTCCGGCTGTTTTGTGTGGCACAGTAACAGATGGACTTCTCTTCGTGTGGGTTAAGTCTTTCCTACTTCTTTTGGTACAAAAATATCCCAAAGGGTACTTTTTGTTGTTATTATCTGCATTGGATGAAACAAAAAAATTGGTGACTCCATGTCGGTCCCCAAAACTGATTTGGAAAATCGTGTCCCCTCCCGTGTGTGCTGAGCGCTGTTCTAAGTGAGCATGTCTGGAATGTGCTCGGCTGGCTGTTCCGCTCCCTGGCTTCCAAGTAGCAGGATCCACAAAGATGTAGGCGGGGGTGAGCTGAGGGGGTGTGGCTTGCAGGGGCTGTCCCCATGGACATGTCCCCACAAGTGGATTCATCAGGGGTCTGCCAGAGGTAGATGTGCCTGACGCTTCAGAGGTTGCCTTGAATGTGACCCAGGTGTGTGGCTGCTCGCTTGTGTCCTGTTTACCCCCATTGATGCTAGTATTTTTTATGGTTTTTGTTTTTGGTGATCTGTGTTTCTGTATGGTCAAGTCATGTTCACGGTCACTGACACATGTCGACATGGTCTGCAAAATAGAGTCTGCAGACGGGCCGGCCGAGTGGCGCGGTGGTTAAGCGCTGGCTTCGGAAGCCTGCGGCCCCTGTTCGGGTCCCACATATGAGGGCCAGTGACACTGCCCTCAAAAAAAAAAAAAAAAATAGAGTCTGCAGCCAGTGGGCCTGGAAAGCCCACCAGGATCACCCAGGCTTGCCTCCCAGTTGGGACCCCTTGGAGCAGGGACTTGGAGCTGGCCATCCAAGAATGAGAGTGTGGGAGCAGGCCAGTGCCCTTCTCCCCAAAGGGCCAGCAGTCTACCCTAGAGTAGCACTGTCTTCTAGAGATATAGTGCCAGCAGTCATTTTAAGTTTTCTAGCATCCACATTAAAAGAGAAAAGAGGGCCGGCCGAGTGGCGCAGTGGTTAAGAGCTGGCTTGGGATGCCACTGGCTCTGGTTCGGATCCCACATGAGGGCCAGTGACAGTGCCCTCTTTTAAAAAAAAAAGAGCGAAAAGAAAGAAATCATAAAATTAACATTAGTAATAGTATTGAGATCAACATAGTATCATTTCAACATGTAATCGGTATAAAAAATGAACGAGATTATCTTAACATTCTTTTTCTTCCTCTGAACTAAGTTTCAAAGTCCAGTGTGTTTTGCACTTCCAACACGTCTCCGTTTGGATCAGTCACATTGTCAGTGTTCAGCAGGCTCATGTGGCCAGTGACCAATCATCTTGGATAGTGCAGTTCTGGAAGCTTTAACTCTGAGAAAAGGGGTCTCTTCCCTCCCTACAGAAGCCAAGTCCATTTTGTATTATAATCCCATCTGGGTGCTGACAAGTTGCAGAATGTTCTCCACCTGAGCCTGTCTCCTGTGCCTTCTCCTTCAGGCCCTCTGGGGCCAGGCTGGGATGGCTCCTCCCTTCCCTTGCTACCCTCTCCCTGGTGTGGAACAGCAGCAGGACATGGCTTCCTGAAATTTATTCTTCAGGATGCCCAGCCTGGGGTATTTATTGTTCCCCCTGGACTTGGGGGCAAGGTCTCAAATGCGTTAAAAATGATAGGCGTGATGGGATGATATTTATGTTAACAATAAAAACAGCAGGCCCTAGGCTGAAACCCTAACTAAGTCCATTCCTGGAAGTGTTTTTGAACGAGAGCTTGTGTATAGAATCCGGAAGCGCTGAGCCCTGGTTCTGAGTGAGTAGAAAGGACATGGGCCCTGTGGTTTGTATAAATGTGAAATGCAGGGAAAGGGACACTCTGCCTGGCTGGGTGGAGCAGAGAGCCACTTCATAGTGGGCCTGTCAAGAAGAGGTGGGACTTTTTTTTTTTTTTTTTTGAGGGCAGTGTCACTGACCCTCATATGTGGGACCCGAACCGGGGCTGCTGGCTTCCCAAGCCAGCGCTTAACCACTGCGCCACTCGGCTGGCCCAAGAAGAGGTGGGTCTTTTATCACCATTCTCCATAGGAGGGACCGAGGCCGAAGGAAATGACGTAGCTCACCAATGTCCCTCAGCCTGTGGGAGACAGTCAGGATGTGAATCCAGAGCCCTGTTCTTTTGCCAGCTCGCTTCCCCATTTTCCCATCTCTCCCTGGCCCTTGGGGGCAGGATGAAGAAGTCACAGGAGAGGCGGGCTGCATTTTGTCCCAGTGGAAGGAAGAGCTGAAAAGTACCCAGGCAGGATGGGGTAGGGTGGGGAGATCGGGCATAAGCAAGCATCAGCCCCTTCCTCCTGGCAAGTCTTGACATGGTTCAGGGCAGGGTGGCAGAAAGCCTGTGGCCAGCCTGGCCTCTCTGCAAGAGGAAGTGTGAGGGCTGCTCCTGGCTGGAAGCATTTCACAGCCCCAAAGTATTTCTCCCACTGGTGGCTCTGGGCTTTCTCTGGAACTCTCCGCAGCCCACCTGTTTATGTTCATGTATTTTACTAGTCATCACTGGGTACCTCCCAGAGGCCCACCCTGGCAGGGGATATGTCAGTGTCCAAAATGAACCCTCCTGGGGTTCTTGGACTGGTTGGGGGGATCGACAGCAGACAGGCAAACCAGTGGGCTGGTGAATTGAGGGCATTGATGGCATGTGGTGAAGGAAGTGGCAAGGACCATGACTGGGTGCCTCCTTGAAGGGAGTGGGCAGGGAAGCCCTGTGGAAGAGGGACATTTCACCCAGGACTTGAAGGGTGAGAAGGAGTCAACCAGGGTGATTTTAGCCACGGTGGATACGTATCAAGGGGACAGAACAGCGTGTCCAAAGGCCCCAGGTTGGCACATTTGAGGAGAGGGGTGAGGCAGGCGAGGGCTGAGAGGCCAGGGCGTGTGGACATAGCAGGACCCCTGCTTGGGCAGCAGGAACTGTCTGGTGTGCGGAAGCAGCGGGAGGACATGATTAGTTCCTGCAGAGAGAAGGTCATAGGAGGCAAGGGCGGCCGCCAGGAGGCCAGTGAGGAGGTGACTGCAGTCATCCAGGAGGAGGACACTGGCTGGCTGGGTGTGGGGCCCGGGAGGTGGGAGCTGTGGTCAGATTAGAGGCATGTGCTGGAGGGGGCATGCCCAGGACGGACAGAAGGGGATGGACGCAGCAGGTTCTAGAGCTTCTGCCTGGAGCCGCTCGCTGGGTATTGGTGTTGCTGTAAAGATGGGGAAAGGGGGGCTGGAGGAGATCTGAGAAGGCAGGCAGGCAGCTCAGGCTTGCCAGTCACCATTATCATCAGTTGGCGGGTGGAAGAGTGGGAGCCAGGAGACCAGTGCGTCGCCTCTGGTGCACAGAGGTCTGGGGTCTGGATCTCCCAGGGGCCAGCAGGTCTCATGTCCACCTGCTCTACCCCCCCCCCCGCCCCCCAGTGATCAACAAATACAAGCGCCGGCGGTTTCAGAAAACCAAGAATCTGTTGACGGGGGAGACGGAAGCTGACCCCGAAATGATCAAGGTAAACATGAGTAGAGCTGTCGGGTCTTGGGGGGGCGTCGTGCTGTTCACAGCCCAGCAGCCAGCCCTCTCGTCTGGCACCACCACCGAGCCACTGTGTAGGCTCCTTCGTCTTCTCACCTCTCTGAGCCTCAGTTTCCTTCTCTGGAAACGGGGTTAGGAAGCAGAGCTACCTCTCAGGGAGTGGGTGAGGATTCTGGGCAGGGCGGGTCCCCTCACTGTTTCCACTTTCAGATGGGGAGACGTGCCTGAAGTGTCATAGCCAGGAAGAGGCAGGGCAGGATTCACACGCACACAGCCAGGCCCAGGGCCCAGGCTCAGCCTGGCACAGAGTAGAAACTGATAATGGGGCTCCAGTAGGAATTCTCCCAGGTGGGCTGGGGGCACCAGTGTGTTAACCTATGCTGGGTGCCAAGAGCACGGCAGTGGTCCCAGGCAGGATGTCCCCTAGTGTGGAAGCTGCACGTGGGGCTCCCTTTGCAACCTGGCACACAGTCCCTTCCAGATCTGCAGGCTTGGGTTTTCTACTCTGGCTGGGAGTCCAGGGCAGTGGGGTCTGTAAAGGCTGGTATGGGGGCTGGCCAGGGTGAGCCCTCGGCCCACAGTTACTGGGATGGTTACTCTTCTCCTGTTGCGATTGTCATGGGAACCCTCAGGAGGAAGTGAGCAGGCGCCTCTGAGGCTGACCCCCTCCCCCAATCTCTCCTCAGAGGGCTGAGGACTATGGGCCCGTGGAGGTGATCTCCCACTGGCACCCCAATATCACCATCAACATTGTGGACGACCACACGCCATGGGTGAAGGGCAGCGTGCCTCCGCCACTGGACCAGTGTGAGGCCCCCAGCCCCCTTGGGCTCCCGACCAGGCCTTTCCTTTGTCTCCTGGTCTCCACGTGACTGGGTCTCCATCTCCCCAAGCCCCTCTCCCTGCCCCGCCCCCCCCAGACACTCTCCTTCCACCCCAGCGCTGACACCCGATGTACCAAACCCAGTCTGTAGACAGGGCTCCTCCAGCCCACGAGCTGCTTTAAAAAAATATGCATCACTGGCTGACTTTTGAAATTGGGGCAGCATCACTTAAAAACCCAGATTTCTGACTTGGACAAAACCCTGATACCTATGGTCCCCGTGGGGCGGCCGTGGCCTGGAGCTGAGCCGCAGCTGTCCCCTTCATTGGAGCCTTCCCAGCCTTTCCTACCCTGTCCCCTCCACTGAGGTCATGCTGCCCTTCGTCTCCTCACAGTGCAGCCAAAAATGTCCCCTGTCCTCCAGTCTCTGTGAGGGGGCCCCCTCTGATTTTGCCATCTCTGTCCCGGAGACCCCTACCCGCGTGGGTGCTCGTGACTCCAGCCCAGGCTGAGCAGCTCCCCTGCCCCCTGTACCGCAGATGTGAAATTCGACGCTGTGAGTGGCGACTACTACCCCATCATCTACTTCAACGACTACTGGAACCTGCAGAAGGACTATTACCCCATTAATGAGAGCCTGGCCAGCCTGCCACTCCGCGTCTCCTTCTGCCCGCTCTCACTCTGGCGCTGGCAGCTTTACGCCGCCCAGAGCACCAGGTCGCCCTGGAACTTCCTGGGTGATGAGCTGTATGAGCAGTCAGACGAGGAGCAAGACTCGGTGAAGGTGAGGCGGACCGTGGGGCTTCCCAGCGGTCTCCGGGGCGGCAGGACGGGAAGCGGAAGTAGGCCAGGCTGGCGGCCTGGGGACCTGGCTAGTGCTCCCCTGACGGCTTTCACAATCTCCCAGGCCCCCTCCCTGCCTTCATTCCTGGCTAACACTGGGGATCCCGTGTCCAGGGTATCTGTGGTCCTTTTTGTCACAGCTTTTCTGTTTCCTTGTCCATGCCCTCTAGGTCTGGACCTGCCCCTCCCCGTTCCTGTCCCATGGCCCCATTCCCCATGACTTGATGTCTCTTCTCCCTGTCACTGTGTCCTTGAGACCTCCTGGTGTCTCCTGTCTTTCTCTGCCTGTGTCTGTGACATTAAGACTCGCCTATGCTTGCCTGGGGTTGTCTTCCATGTTGGATTTCTGCTCCTCATGCTAACCCTCCCCTCACCTCTCAGTCACTCTGCCTCTCTTCCCATTGCTGTTTCCTTGTCTCTTCCTCTCTCTGCATCACTGGCCTGCCTCTCCATGTCCATCTGCCCACCTCTGACCTGCTCTCCTGACCAACACGTGCTCCCCCTCTCTGGGAAGTCCCAGGGGTCAGGTCTGTAGAGAATGTCAGCAGGTTCTTCTGGGGGTCCAGGAGAAGGAGAGAGGGTGGGCTTGGGTCAGCCCCCTGGCAAGGGCACAGCCATACTTACAGGCATCTTCCCCCACCCTCACCCCCAGGTTGCACTCCTAGAGACCAACCCCTACCTGCTGGCACTCACCATCATCGTATCCATAGTCCACAGTGTCTTTGAGTTCCTGGCCTTCAAGAACGGTAGGGGTGGGACCCTGGGGCCTATGAGAGGCCATGGGGCTAAGGACGGGAGGGTGTCTAGTGGGGGGATAGGGCCTGCCCCCTCCCTCTTCCCCTCCTTTCCCATAGGTCCTTCCCCTACCTGGGGTCTCTCAGCCCTACTCTCCAGAGGCCTAGTGAACTGTTGAGGGTGATGGCCCCAAAACTCCCAGCCCAGAAACTCCCATCCATGGGGCGTGGTGCTGGGGGAGGGGCTGGACAGGGGAACTCCAAGGCTGGGAGCAGGGAAGCCCCATAGCTGCTCCCATCACCCTGCTCAGTAGGCTGCCTGCTGGGGAAGGCCCCTTAGGGCTGGGTGGATGGGGCCCACCAGAGTGGGAAGTTGACAGCCCTGTCCTCAGAAGGCCCCTAGGTTCCAAAGGCCAATAGTGGTGATGGCCAAGGTTTGAGGAAGACTGGCCCCATGCCAGGCACTGTTCTGAGTGCCCTCACCAGTTAGCTAGTTGAGTCTTTGCAGCCCTGTAAGGAAGGAAACCTGTTGTTATTACCCCCACGTTTATGGTAAGAAAGTAGTGGCTCAGAGAGGTTAGGTAATTTGCCCACAGTCACACAGCTCCCAATTGTCAGAACCAGGATTTGGACCGAGGCAGCCAGCTCTAGCACCCACTTTCATCCTCTAGGCCCTGCTGGTCACTTGCTTATAACTTCCCTAGAGAACTCCAGTCTGAGGGAGGCCTGCTGCTCCACAGCTTCTGGAAGTGGCAATATTAATGAATAATAATAACAATAATAATAATATTAATCATTACTACTATTATTATTATTAAGACAATATTGCCATGATTGAGTTACCTTCTAGAAGATTGTAACATCAAAATTGAACAGAGGCCTAGAAAGCTGGGTCGGCTGGGATCTCTTTTTTTCTGATGAGAAATGAAGGCACAGGGGCCGGCCGAGTGGCATGCTGGTTAAGCACTGGTTTGGGAAGCCAGCGGCCCCAGTTCGGGTCCCACATATGAGAGTCAGTGACACTGCCCTCAAAAAAAGAAAAAAATAATAAAAATAAAAAAAAATGAAGGCACAGAGAGGTGGTCACTCACTCAAGGTCACACAGCAGGGGTGCTAGCTCTGGGCGATCCCAGCTTTACACCCCATGCTTACTGCCTCCCTGACCTGGGGCAGGACTCAGATCCCCTTGCTCCCACCAGAACCCCATCTCTAGACCCATTCTTCCCAGTCAGAATTGGGGGGGGGGTTCTGTAAATGCCCCCTTCAAATCGCAGGGTCTGGTGGGAAAGAGGGGAGCCTGCCGAGTGTCCTGGAGTTCCGGAATGAGAACCAGAGTAGGGTGGGCCACCGGGGTTTACAGCCCTCGCTCACTGAGTGTAGATCCAGCCCTTTGTGACCATGGGCCTGGCTTCGCCTTTGTAAGACAGGCATTGTAGTGGGCGGCTTCCTGTGGCTGCAGGAGTTGGATGCTCAGCCCAGGCAGGGTCACATGGTGCTGTTGTCCCCACCTGGCTGACCAGGGCTCAAAGAGGGGCTGACCTGGGCCCTGTGGTCGGTTCCGGAAGGAGCTCCAGTTGGAGACCAAAGCCTGGGCCCCTTGTGGGTATCCCAGGTGTCTGTGGGCCACTCCCCTCACAGATTCAGGGTGTTGGGCTAGAGGAGGAGGTCTTGGAAGTATGTGTCCCAGGTCTTCCCACCCAGGGGAGGTGTCCTGGCACCAGTGTGGACAGCCCAGGTCTGTTGTCACGCAGGCCTAGCTTCTGTCCATATTCTGCCAAGCCAGGCTGTCAGGCCTCAGGGAAGTGGCTTCTCTGACTGGCCCTTCGCACCTGGCGGGTGGTGAGCACTTGGGATGTGGCAGCAATCACCGTCACCAATCAAGGGACTGCACCCTGGGGGGCAGGAGTCGGACATGAGGACTGCCGAGGCCCTGCCGACCTGCCACTCTAGGTGGCACCTGAGAAGCAGAGGCTCTTCATGGGAGGGGGAGATTTGTGAACCCCTCCCCCTTAGCTTACCCTGCACCTCTATGGGGGTCTGAGGAGGGTGGGGCCCGAGGGAGCCACAGAAGGGACTTGGCTCAGCCTCCTTGCTTCTCGACTCCCGCACACAGATATCCAGTTCTGGAACAGCCGGCAGTCCCTGGAGGGCCTGTCCGTGCGCTCTGTCTTCTTCGGCGTTTTCCAGTCTTTCGTGGTCCTCCTCTATATCCTGGACAACGAGACTAACTTCGTGGTCCAGGTCAGCGTCTTCATCGGGGTCCTCATCGACCTCTGGAAGATCACCAAGGTCATGGATGTCCGGGTAAGGCAGGGCTGCCAGGCTGATTAGGGGGCATCCAGGGGTTGGGATGGAGTTGTCTGGTAAGCCAGACCCTGGAGCTGGCCCCCGGGGGTTTCCCAATGCCTGCTGCACTCCCAGGACCAAGGGGATTTTCACACCAGGGGATTTTTCAGGTCACATGTGGGGTAGGGGAACTGGGAACAGTGGAGAAGGGCAGGGGATGGAACAGGCATGGGGGGCAGGAGCCAGCATGGTAGCTGACCCCGGCCTCCCTCCCTGCCTGCAGCTGGACCGGGAGCACAAGGTGGCAGGACTGTTCCCCCGCCCAACCTTCAAAGACAAGTCCACATACGTCGAGTCCTCAACCAAAGTGTATGACGATGTGAGTGTCCCCCACAGTGGGCCACAGGGAGGGTTTCCAAGCTCCACACACTCCTGGGGACCCGGGGGATGGGCATTGGTGCGGGGGGACCCGGACACCTGCCTATTGACTGACGAGTCCACGCTTTATGACTTGTGTCACACCCTCTAGTGTCACTGGCCTACCATGTATATACTTCCTGGCGAAATCCAAAGTTCTCAGGGCCACCTGGAAATCCCCTCAGGCCTGCCTGCCAGACCAGGTGTGGGTGGGTGAGGACAGGGAGCAGGGGTGCCGGGTGGGGCCTGAGGAACTGGGTCCCAGCCCCACCCTGTGCCCCACAGATGGCGTTTCGGTACCTGTCGTGGATCCTCTTCCCACTGCTGGGCTGCTATGCTGTCTACAGCCTCCTGTACCTGGAGCACAAGGGCTGGTACTCCTGGGTGCTCAGCATGCTCTATGGCTTCCTGCTGACCTTTGGTGAGCAGCCTGTGCTATGCGGCCCCCAGTCAGGACAGATGCTCAGCTGGTGTTCGTCCACTCGATGCTGGGCCTGCTGGGAATTCAGCAGTGATCAAGTCAGCCCAGCCCTCCCAGCACTCACAGTCCAGTGTGGGAAACAGACTCGTCCCCAGGCGGGGACAACCCCAGGTGGACAGGGGTGGCACATGGGGAGTCTCGAAGGGATGCCTGGTCTGTTCTGGGGGTGAGGGAGGGCTTTCGGGACGCCACGAATGGTGCATTTCAGTCTTTATCCTCGGGAACCCCCAGAGAAAACAAGCAGACAAACGACTTATAGCATGTGACAGGTGCTGGGAAGGGGTCAAAGTGAGGGGGTTTACATTAGAGGATGGTCAGACCTCTCTAAAGATGTATAAACAGCCCTGAAAGATGCCAAGGAGGAAGCCATGCAAAGGTCCTGAGGTAGGATGTGCTTGGGGGTTGGCAATGGCAAGGAGGCCAGTATGGCTGGAGCAGAGTGAGTGAGAGGAAGGAGGCCAGAAGTGAGGTCAGAGGTCAAGGGTCAGGACGCCCCTTCCTCTGCTCATGGCTGTCCCCTCATCACCACCACAGGCTTCATCACCATGACACCCCAGCTCTTCATCAACTACAAGCTCAAGTCTGTGGCCCATCTGCCCTGGCGCATGCTCACCTACAAGGCCCTCAACACCTTCATTGATGACCTGTTCGCCTTTGTAATCAAGATGCCCGTTATGTACCGGATTGGCTGCCTGCGGGACGGTGAGGCCTGGTGGGCAGGCAGGCGGGTGGGCCAGCAGGAGGCTCCCACCAGAGCTAGGCAAGGGCAGGACTGAGGGCCCTGGGCTGAGGCAGGTGCCTGGTGCCCTGACCCCGGCCCCTGCTGGGGACTCAGTCTGATGGGATGCTCAGCCCCACCCCACCCCCACAGGATGCTGGGGCCACGTGGGCCCCTTTCCTTCACACTGATCCCGTAACCCCCCTCATCCCCAGATGTGGTCTTCTTCATCTACCTCTACCAACGGTGGATCTACCGCGTCGACCCCACGCGGGTGAACGAGTTTGGCATGAGTGGCGAGGCCCCGACAGCAACAGGGGCCCTCCCATCCCCACCCACTCCTGCCCCCGCCACAACCACCATCGCTGCCACCAGGGAGGAGGCCTCAACGCTCCTGTCTGCCAAGCCCACCCAGGAGGCCAGTCCTGCTGCCACCGAGTCCCAGGAAGTCCCTCCAAAGCCAGCAGAGGACAAGAAAAGGGATTAACCGTTCCTGGTCCTGCTCGTCCGATCCGGCCCCCGGTGACCACCGCCCCTGCTGCCCTGGGCCCCTCGCCTTCCCTCCCTGTCGCCCTTCCCCTGGACAGATCGGGCTGGGGCAGCAGGGTGCCCCCCTTGGACCAGGGCCCAGCGCGTGGTGGAGGGGCTGGGGCAGGCCAGAGCACATGGTTTGTGGAGGCGCTGTCTGTCCGTCTGTTCCTGTGTTTCTAGCCGTCTCGCTCCGCCAGCCCGGCACCATTGGGAATCATGGGGAAGCTCACAGTGCTGCTGAGGAGTGGGCCAGGCGGGGGAGGTGCCAGGGCCCCTCTGGGATGCCCACGGCCAGCCATCATTTTGTCCCTCGTCCCACGACCATCCCCCTCCTCCCAGATCGCCACCCTTTAACACAGTCTGGATTTAATAAATGTGGGTGTTTAACTTAAACTCAACAACACCCCCCTCTGGGCCTCCTTCCTTTGTCACCTTGGAGAGCAGGCATGGGTGGCTCTCCCAGGTCTGGGAGGGGAGACCTTCAGGGTGCAGGACACAATGGAGTTGGGACAGGCACTCTCTGGGCCAGGCCCCTTTCTCACCCTTCTCCTCCTCCCAGCAGCCATAACACCCCATTTCACAGGTAGGGAAGCTGCTTGCCATGACCCCACTGCACCTGCGCTCTTACCCACAAGGCTGCGTCTGGCTGGCCAAGACTCGGCTCCTCGCCTGTGCCCACCAGTTGTCCCCATGCCTCACACCTGCCTCATGAGCAGACACCCACTGCCCGATACAGTTGCACCAGGCTAACTCATTCAGCAGTCCTAGGACACTGGACATATGACCTCCCTTCTCTGGGCTTATGGGCTCATCTCAGGGTCACAGCAGGAGTACAGGTGAAATCCTCGCTCAGAGTGGTGCTCAGCTGTAGTACTCAGAGCTGTTGAGGTGTCACCAGCATCCCCAGGGCTGCCAGCACCGAGGACCCAGCCAGGCTCATAGTGGGTGGCGCACATGCCTTCCTGAAACCGGGTGCTGGGGTTGTGCACCCACTTTATAGGTGAAGAGACAGCCCTCTGGGCATGCCTGCACTCCAAGCATGTGCACACATACACCGACATACTACTGCAGGCTCCACTGCTAAGGACCCACAGTCCCTCTACTCCCTCCCCTGTTCGGTACCATTCCATGGCTCCCAGTGCCCTAGGAGAAAGCCGGGCTCCCAACAGGCTGCTCTGCCGGGCTTTAAGGAAGCCAGGGGGTGTGGGCTTTCAGGCCACCTGGACTCACTGGCCTCATGTCCCCTGGCTCCTCCCACAGCCGCACACCCCAGCCTTTGCAAAGCCCATCAGCTGTACCCCACAATTGCTCAGGAGTGTCACCTCTTCCACTGAGACCACCTGGTCCAGGCTCCAACTAGCCCGTGTGGGGTCCCCACCCAGCCTCTTCCCTGGTGTCCTCTCCCAGTCCTGCCGCTCCCATTCGCTCTGCATCCAGCAGCCAGAGAGAATTTTCTAAAGCTCAAACGGACCTTGCCTGTCCCCTGTTCAGAACCTACCTTGGCTCCCCTTCGGAGAAGAGCGCAGGCCCCTAACATGAGCAAGACTTTGGGGAGAGGGGACTTCTTGATCTCTATAGCTTCATCTCCCTTGCTTTAACTTGCCGTGATCTCTTCCTCCTGGCTCTCGACTATGCTCTTCCCTTACTTGGGGACACAGGTAAGGCACAGAGCTCTTGACCTTACCCTATGCATCTTCCAGGTTGGGGCTCCAATGTCTCCTGCAGGAAGCCCTCTCTGACCACCCCCTCTGAGCCTCGATGGCAAGGACTTTGGTCTGTCAGGTCCCTTGCTGCGTCCCCACCTTTTGGAACTGTGCCTGGTGCCATTGTACTGTGTAATAACTCTAAGTCAAACGTTCACAAGAGCAGATGAGAAAACAAACCAAAATTAAGTAGTCTGTCCAAGGTCTCACAAAATAATGTGACACAAGTATTTGGAACACAGTGCTTAGAACAGTGCCCAGCACATATAAGAGCGATATACAAGTGGTGCCAACTGTTATTGATATCTCATAATCCTCACAACCACCCTACTATTAGACCCATTTTACAGATTAGGCCCAGAGTGATGAAGTCAATTGCCCAAGGTTACACAGCTGTTAAGTGGGAGACATAGGATTTGAACCCAGGCAGTCTGATTCTGGACCCTCAATTATAACCTCTCTTGCAATGCTCTTGTCATATGCAGGCTACAGTGTGCAGGCCAAATCCAGCCGTTCCCAGCTTTTGTGTAATTTTTACTTTTTTTTTTTTTTGAGGGCAGTGTTACTGGCCCTCATATGTGGGACCCGAACCGGGGCCGCTGGCATCCCAAAGCCAGCACTTAACCACCGTGCCACTCGGCCGGCTCTCTAATTTTTACATTTTTTAAGTGGTTAAAAGCTCAAAAGTATTTTCATTTTATGTGAAAATTACACAAAATTCAAATGTCAGTGTCCATAATGTTTAATAGGAATACAGCCACGCTCATTATTTCCGTACTGTCTGGCTGTTTTTGTGCTATGGCAGAGTTGAGCATTGAGACCGGCTGGCCCTCAAAGCCTAAAGCATAACAACATATTTGGTATCTGACCCTTTGCAGTTTTTAAAATGTTTGCTTGATAGTTGTCTAGCAGTAGCTCTCCAACTTGAGCTATATCCACATCACCTGAAGGGCTGAGGGGGGCCATACTTTGAGAACTGCTGCTATAAACTATTCTGCCTTCCAGGAGCAGGTACCAGGCCTGACTTGGTGAGTGCTGTGCTCCAGTGCCCAGTGCAGGCTCTGAAAAACAGCAAGTGCTCAGTAAGTGTACATCCAATGAATCAATGAGTCCGTGTGGGCCATGGAGAGAAGAGGAATGCTCAAATTTTACACAAGCAGACATAGCACTCTGTGGCCTAAGGGTGTCCCTTATCCAAGTTGGAGCCTAATGATCAGCGATTCTCAAGGATGGAAGGCTTTAGAAATGTGATCTAACCAAATGACTGTCCATTTGAGCCCTGTTTTCTCTGCAAGCATCATAATTCTATCACATGCTTCTGATGTATGCTTCTAAGGTATGAGGCATCTGTGAGGCCCCCAGTAAACCCTTTGCTCAGGGGTCAGCGACAAGCTTAGTATGTACTTTGGGGCTACACTGTTATCATTCCGAGAATGAGTTACTGAGCCTTGGATCTTCAAGTGTTCTGGGCTATTAGGAAACTTGAAGGGGCTGTTGGGGAGGAATAAAACATCCATCCATTCATTCAGTAAACATTTATTGGGAACCTGCTATGCAGGCACTGTTCCAGGCATAGGAACAAAACAGACAAATCCCAGAGCTAACAATCTAGCTTTAAACGTTTAAGTATCTTCACTCCCAGTTTACAGTTGACGAAAATGAGGCGTAGAGAGGAGACCACGGAGGCTTCGTAAAGATCATTATTATTACATGTAGAGACCTGGCAACCTCTGATCCCGAAGCTTCCCTTCCAGCCAGGGAAGCGACAGGTTCAAGTCCCGCAGGTAGACCTAGGGGGCGGGCCTCAGTTTCCCGACTTGATCCATGGGTGGGCACGAGTGGCCCTAAGCAGGCCTTAGTTGTCTCCGCCAGAGCTATGGCCAGCAACGCAGGCCCCTCCCGAGAGCCCAGCCTCCTCTTCCCGGCCGGCCCCGCCCCTGCGATCACGTGACGCGTGGGGGTTTTCCCGTTCCCCTTACGTGACGTCACGGCGGGGTGTGAGCCAATGGGTCCGCAGGCCGGCGGCGCCGGGGAATTCCGCCGCCCCGCCCCCGCCCGCCGCTCGCCCGGCCCGGCCCGCGGCCCCCCGCAGCCCCGGGCGCCGCGCGTCCTGCCCGGCTTGCGGCCCCAACCCCTGTGCCGCTCGTCCGACCTGCGATCGTCCGCCGGACTGTGCCGCCTGGCCACCCGGCCTGCCCGCGTGTCTGTTTTGGTCTGGGCCTGCCTCCGGGCCGTCCGTCCCCACTGGTCGAGCCATGCCGAGTCGCCGCGCTGTCAGACAGTCCACCGCGCCGGAGCTGGGGGCCTTGGGTAAGTGGGGCCGGACTAGGGTTCAGGAGAGGAGTCTGTGGCGGGACTGAAGATGCGAGGGTTCTGGGGGACCCGGACTAGTCTGGGGGTTCCTACAGGAGTCTATGGGTTTTGCGGGGGAGAATGTGTGTTTTGCGTACACTGTATTAGAGGGAAGGAAGGAGGCAGAGGATGGTGACGGGGTCCGGCGCAAGGTAAGAGAGAGGCGTCCCACTACAGAGTGAGGAGGGGGCGGGGCCTGACCCTGAGGCAAAGAAGGGGGCGGGGCCCGACTCCGAGAGGGGTGGGGCTGACTCGGAGAAGGAGGAGCGGGAGCTGCTTCTGAGTGGTAGGAACCCGGCCCGACTCAGAGAGGGAGAAAAAGGAGGGGCCCGGCTCACAGAAGGGGCGGGGTCTGACTCAAAGAAGGAAGCTGTTTCCTACTCAGAGTAAGGGGCAGGGCTTGGGAGAAAGTAGGGGGCGAGGGCAGACTCCGAAAGAGCGAGGGGGCGGGGCCTAGCTCTGGTGGAGAGGAGAGGGAGGGCCTGTTCCGAAAGAAGGGAGGGGTCTAGCTCAGAGAAGAAAGAGGGGATGGGGTTTGCCTCCGAGAGTAGTGGCAGGTCTGAGCCGGGAAAGGGACAGGCTTGACACTAAAAAAAGTGGAAGAGTAGAGTCTGACCCCAAAAGAATGAAGGGGGCGGTTGCTTTCCTAACAGGTTGAAAAGGGCTTCTCCAGGCCTACCTTAAGGGAAAAAAGGAGCGGGACCTGAATGTGATAAAGGGCGGGGTGAATGACAAAAACAGGGGGACCAGCCCACGAGTTAGGGAAAGGAGGCGATAAGGGTATTGATCCAAAGGGGGCGGGGCCAGGAGAGGAAGCGGGTAGGGTTAGAGATTCTGTTGGATTTCCATCACCCCCTGAGACTTGCCTCCTTCCTTACAGGGTCCACGGACCTGTCTTCGCTCTCCCTGGGCGTTTCCAGGACCACAGGTGAGCAGCCCTCCACAGTTCCTGCCCGCCTGCACGCTCAGGACGGGGAAGGGGGGACTCCATTGAACAGGCCTCTGTCTGGGGGTTTCACCGAGGTGCGCCTCAGCTTCCTTGACCGTGTCCCTCCCTGCTGGTTGAGATGGGGGTTCCAGATGCCCCTACCTCCCAGGTAATTAGGCGCTGGATAAAACTAAACAGCTATTCACACTCTAAGAGGAGTCCCCTGTAGAGAGAGATTCACCATGGTAGTGCATAGGGTATTAATCTCCATCTCGTGATTTGGGGCTGGGATTTACATGCTGGTGTCCCTACTCCCTCCTCTCCCGCCCCGCTCCCCACTGTGCAAATGCCTACAAGTCACTTCCCCTCTCTGGGCCTCAGTGTTCCTCATCTGTAAGATGGGCATAATATCATTGCCTCCTTTTTAAGGGATTGAGAGGATTCAATGAACTGATACAGGTACATTTTCAAAACAGAGTCTGGCACCACAGTAAAGGCTCAATAAGTGTTAACTGTTAGTGGTGTAATAATAATATAATACAATAATAATAACTATTATTATTAGGCAGAGTGTAACAGTGGTTCCTAAACTTTTGTGTGCATCAGAGTCACCTCAAGAGCTTGTTAAAACAGATTGTAGGGCCCCACCTCCAAAGTTTCTGATTCAACAGGTCTACGATGGGTTCTGAGAGTTTGCATGTCTTTTTTTTTAAGAGGACAGTGTCACTGGCCCTCATATGTGGGATCCGAACCCGGGCCGCTGGCATCCCAAGCTAGCTCTTAACCACTGCGCCACTTGGCTGGCCCGTAGAGTTTGCATTTCGAACAAATTCCCAAGAAATGCTGAGAACCACTAGTCTATAAAGTTCCTCAGCCTGTGCCATCCAAAATTCAGTGCTGCCCAAGGACCTGCAGAATCGGACATGCAGAATCATGACCGAATGATAACATCCTCTCTCTCTTATAAATTGGCTGAGATTTGGAGGGTCGGGGTGAGTCCTGTCACCATGAAAACTCAGTGGCACCGGAGGGCTGGGTCTGAGTCTCTCTCTGGGGGTAGACTCTTGGGACGGACCCTAGCAGTACTGGCCTGACTCTGGAGAAGGCTCTGGGTTCTCTAACAGGTCTGTGAGTTGGGAGTATGTTGAAAGGTGGTAGATGGTATTTGGGATAGGTGCTGCTTAAGCACTGGTTCTGGGCAGGAACAAGGCTGAGGATTTTCTGGCCCGAGACCTAGATCTTTGGTTTCAATTAAGAGTAATTTCTGACGTCACCCTTTCAATAAATATTTATTGAGTACCTGTGCTGCACCTGGCTCGGTGCTGGGTAGTGCTGGAGACTCATCAGTGACTGAGACAGCTTTGACTCTGCCCTCTTGGGGTTCCCTACCTAGATGTGGAGGCAGACATGTAAACAATAAACTAAATAATTAAATTATAAAATGTGATAAAGGCTATGAAGAAATCTTGGGGTCAGTGATATCACCTAGCAGGGCGGGGATGAGAGAACTGCTTAGATAGAGTAGGATGGAAAATTTCTCTCATTTTGATGGGCCAGATACATACTGGGCCCTGGGTATACAGTGGGGATGGAGCAGACATGTTTCCCATTCTATGGTACTCAGTCTACAGGAGATCATTCTAACAGAAAAGTCATATAAAATCCCAATCATTCCATATAAATGATAAAACAAAGATGCCTAACTGTAAGTCACTGGAATGGGGATTCTGGGGGCTGTCTGGGATACAGTGGTCAGGGAAGACCTATCTAGGAGGTGACATTAGGACAGGGAACTGAAAGAAGAGGAGGAGGCCATGCAAAGAACTAAAAGAAGAGTGTTCTGGCAGAGACCAACCTGTACAAAGGCCCTGAGGCAGGAAAGATAGCTAGCTTTCTGCTCTCACATCTCCTCGAGCGTGGCCTACCCTGGCTGCCCCTGGATGTCAGCAAGTTTGTGTGGGAGGTTGGTGGTGGGGGCAAAGCGGGCATGTAAGGTGTTATTTGAGCTGAGCTCTGAATAAGGAGAGGAAGTTCCCAATATTTCCTGGCTGAAAGAGAATTTTAGATAATGGTATTAGCTAAGCTTTATGGAGGGCCTAAACTGGTCATACCTGTGCTAAGCAATTTTCCTGTGTGATCCTGAGTCCTCATGTTAATGCCTGAGATAAGAACTCAAACTTCATTTTATAGAGAAGGAGGCTCAGAGAGGTTAAGCAGCATGCCACAGGCCACACAGCCAGTGAGTAACAGCTGGGATTCAAACCAACATCTGTGTGATTCCACACTCCATGCTCTGAAACTACGTCTTCCAACATGCCCATTTTATAATCATACCAGCTGAGGCCTAGGGAAGTCCATAAAAAATGTCTCCCAACACCTTATTTAAGAGCAGCCAGCATTTATGTAGCACCTACTATTGCAGCAGTTCTAAGTACTTCCCATATAGTATTAGCTCATTTAATTTTCACAACAGCCCGACGAGGCAGGCATTATTATTGTGTCCATTTTATAGAGGAAGAAACCAATGCACAAACAGGTTATGGAATGGGCTCAAGGCCACACAGCTAGCAAGTAGCAGAACCAGAATTTGAACGGAGGCAGTCCAAAGCTCTGGCTACTGCTGCCCAGGCCTCAGTTTCCCCCTATAGCCCAGGAGCTCCTTGAGGGCTCAAAGTCTAACCTGTCTTTGGGTCCCGAGGTCATCCAGCACAGATGCCTAAGAAGGGTTTTTCCAAGTTGAAGTGACTTGAAGTTGGCCCTGCCAGTGATCTACAGCATGTCCCTGCCTCTCTCCCAGCCTCAGTGTCCCCATCTACCAAGTGAGGGTGTCTTCCCCACCCTGCTGACTTCACAGATCTCATGAGATAAGGGGTGCAGGAATACTGCTTTCCAGGGAGCAAAGGTTTGGCTGTCAGAAGCCACTCCCTGAGAGTAGAAGAAGAGGACAGGTCTGGCAGCAGAGCTGGGTCTGAGGCCAGTGCAGGCAACCCTAGGTGGGACGTCTGGCCCTAACCTGCCCTCCCTTGGTGTGTGGCTCCAGACTCTTGCTCCCTCTGGGTTTCCCCTTGTCCTGTCTGTGGAATGAGGGGGAGGTTGGTTTCGGTTTCTCCACAGCCCCTTTAGGGCTAAGCTTTCCTGAGGAGGTGATAAGCATTACTGTAACTCCCCCCTCAAGAAGTGGGAGCAAATCCAGGATGGCGGGTGATCCCAAAGGGGGACTGGGCTACAATGCAGAATGGGCAGCTGCCTGATGGTTTCCTGGGATCTTCAGACACTAGCCAGTGACCTCTGGGGACTTAGGGTGGGCTGTAGGGAGGGAATACCCTACATTTTGTTTAGAATCTTGGGTGAAAATTCCCAACACTTTATAATCCCTGGCCTGAATGTTTTTTGGTAGGCATTTGAGGGGACCCTGACCCTGGGACCCTAATATTGGGAACTAAAGGGAGGGAAGCCCCAGAGGGGGAGATGGGGGCTAGGATTTAGCACCCCAGGGAGTCAGTGCCCAGTTTCCCAGGATGGAGGATGTGGGAGCAGGGAGGGTTCTCAGATGGGATATGGGTGGGGAATTAAAAGATAAAAGTCTTGCCACTTACCTCACCTTTCTCTTTCTGTTTCTCTTTCTCTTCCTTCCACAGATGAATTGGGTGAGTATCACAGGGCAGGTCTGGGGGAGGCTGGGAGTCCAAGTGCTCACAGACAGGGAGTTTGGTCTTGTTGGTGGGTTAGAGAAGGGCCATAGTGTGACTTTCAGGACTGTTGGGGGATTTTAACAAAGTCATGTTCCCAGGATATTAGCAGTGCATGACACTTAGCAAAGACTTCACATATGTCATCTGCCTTCAGTGTCACTATTACTACTAATGTTCATTCCTTCAGAGAATTGTATTGAACACCTGCCACATGCCAGGCACAGAGCATTCAGCCACAGACCAAACAAAGTCCCTGCCCTCCTAGAGCTGACATTCTAGTTGGGGAGACAGTAGGTAAAGGAATAAGGGCTAAAGGCTGGGAAGGAAATAAAGAGGAAGAGGGAGAGATGGCTTGAGGAAGACATCAGATGGGGCCTTTCTGAAGAGATGACATTTGAGCTCAGGATGAGAAGGGGCCAGCAGGAGTTGAAAAGGGGGAAGCACAGAACAGACAGATGGGGGAGCAAATACACCACCCTGAAGAGCGCCAGCAACATAAAAAAGACTGGATCAGAGTAAGAGGGGGGCGGGAGGGGGGCAGGGGGGCGCCCAGGACAGCAGGGGCCAGTGCGCACAGGCTCTGTGGCCAAGGTCAGGTGCGTGGGGTTTTGTTTTTGTTTTATTTCTGAGCTGAATGGAGTTTGGGGAGGGGTTTTATATGTTGACTTTGACTGTAAGGGAGATGGAAAGCATGGACAGGGTCGACATGAGATCCCTCTGGCTGCATGCAGGGGACAGACTGGAGGAGGCCCGCATAGTGGGGAGCAAGGAGCAGGGGTTCAGCTGGAAGTCCCCGAGGGCAGACTAGAGTGGAGGCAGTGGGAGCGGAGAGAAGCGTTGGGAACATAAATATGTATACATTTGAGATAGAGGCAGAAGGTCACAGATGGGACTTGCAGAAACTTAGGCTCATGAGCAACTAGTACAGATGCACACGCTTCCATCTTGAGGACTTGGTAGATAGATGGTGGTGCTATTATGGAGCTGAGTGAATGTGAAAGTGCAAGAGGGAAACCAGGCCGGTCCCCCCAGGTTTCTGGCCTGAAGAACTAGGGGGTGCTGTTTGCGAGAAGTGCCGCAGGGGCTTTTTTGTGTTCGGAGCTGACGCCCCTGCATTCGGCCCGCAAAAAATATCTAGAAGAAATGACTGGATTGGAACAGGCAGGGAGGGTAAGGGTCTGGGATCACCAAGCCTTTTCTTTTATAATCAGCTTTACTCCCGGTTTTTTGCTTCTCCCACAGAAATCATCGACGAGTACATCAAAGAGAACGGCTTTGCTCTGGAGGGGCCACCGTCGGGCCTGGGCGAGGGGCTGCCGCGCCTGGTGTCTCGCGGGGCGGCCTCCCTGAGCACCGTCACCCTGGGTCCCACGGCGCCCCCGGCCACGCCGCCGCCCTGGGGCTGCCCCGTGGGCCGGCTCCCAGCCCCGGGCTCCGGGCCAAGGCCGCATCTGATCATCACCGAGCAGCCCAAGCAGCGCGGCATGCGCTTCCGCTACGAGTGCGAGGGTCGCTCAGCCGGCAGCATCCTGGGGGAGAGAAGCACTGAGGCCAACAAGACGCTGCCCGCCATCGAGGTGGGGCCCGGGGCCCGTGGGGCTCGCGCTTCCCCCACCCCCAAGATTCACATGCATGTATTTATTAATGTATTTGATGGTGGTTATTATTATTATTATTGCTATTGTTGGAGCCGGTAATACAGTCACCTGGCCTCAAATTCAAAAGAGCATTCAAAGAAAAGCCTTCATCCCGGCAATTTGGCAGCATTGACCCAAATTATCATTGCCTGTTAAGGCAGTGTAGCTTCCTGGTTCACAAGCGAGGCCTTAAGAATAAGAATGCCTGCTTTAGAATCCCTTTTCTGCCATTTGTTAGCTGTGCAGCCTTGGACCGGTTACTCAGTCCCTCTGTGCCTCAGTTTCCTCCTCTACAAAATGGGATAATAATAATAACCGACCAGCTGGGGTTGTTGGCAGGAGTGAATGAGTTAATTACACATGCTAAGGACCTCCAACTAAGTGCTCAATAGAGATGAGCTACTAGTATCATCATCATCATCATCATCATCATCACTCTGAGGCTGAGCCATTCCACTTCTAGGAATTTATCACATAGCTATGCCTGCATCTGGGCTCAGGGAGGGATGTACAAGGTTACCCATTGCAGCCTGGTTCGTATAGAAAAGACTTGGATGGGCCAGCCAAGTGGCGTGGTGGTTAAGAGCTGGCCTGGGACGTCAGCGGCCCTGGTTCGGTCCCACATATGAGGGCCAGTGACACAGCCCTCAAAAAAAAAACAACAACAAAGAAAAGACTTGGAAACTTGAATGTTAATCAGTAAGGGACTGGTAAACTAATCAGTAAACATCCACACATCAGAATTCTATGCAGATGCAACAAATATATCTGTGTATGTGTGCAGATAAATATAAATACCTATAGTTAATACAGAAAAATTTTTAAATTGAAGACTCCTTTGGGTACTGATGTGGAAGTATGTCTAAGGCATATTAATAATCCTCCCCCTCCAAACAGGCGCAGAGCCCTGCTTGGAGTATTCTACTATTGTGTTAAAAGGGGAAAATGAGATTTTATATTTGCATTTGCTAGTATGTGCATAAAGGAACTCTGGAAGGAAAGACAAAAATTAACAGAGTTGGGGCCAGCCGAGTGGCGCATTGGTTAAGCACTGGCTTGGGACGCCAGCGGCCCTGGTTCGGTCCCACATATAAGAGGGCCAGTGACACTGCCCTCAAAAAAAAAAAAAAAAGTAAAAATTAACAGTTAATTACTTTTGGGGAGGAGTGTTTAATGGATAAGGGACAGCTAAGATTTTCAAACTGTATATACATCCTTATTTTGTTTTAAATTTTTGAATCATGTGATGTGGATAAAATGTTAAAAAATATAAAGATTCATATTAACAGAATTTGAATTAAGTTAAAATGAACAAAAGTTCGCCAGAACCTGTGGGCTGGTTCCTCCCTAGAGGTAACCATTGTTAGCAGTATCCTTCCAGGAGTATTTTATGATTATACAGGCCAGTATATACATACATATATACTGTACCCCTCTTTGTACACAGAGAGGAGCATATATATAGATGGTCCCAGACTTACCAGATGGTTTGACTTATGATGTTTTTGACTTTACGGTGATGCGAAAGCTATATGCACAATAAGTTACATGGGATATTCAACACTTAAACAGGCTTTCTGGTAGATGAATTTACCCAACTGTTGGCTAATGTAAGTGTTCTGAGCACATTTAAGGTAGGCCAGGCTCTGCTGTGGTGTTCTGAAGGTTAGGTATATTAAATGTATTTTCAAATTAAAGATATTTTCATTCACAACAGATTTATTGGGACATATTTTTTTTTTTTTTTGAGGGCAGTGTCACTGGCCCTCATATGTGGGACCAAACCGGGGCCGCTGGCGTCCCAAGCCGGCTCTTAACCACTGTGCCACTCGGCCAGCCCAGGACATATTTTTTTTTACTTAAGAATATATCCTGGAGCCCAGCTCAAAGCAGCATGTGTGAAGCTGCCTTATTCTCTTTACCACAGTATTCTGTTGTGTGGACTTGTGGTAACTCCTATTCGTGGGCATTTAGGTTCTTTCCCGCTACTAAAAGCAGGGCTGTACAGAACTCAGTTTATCTATTATTTCCTTCATGTGTGTCACTCAAAGAAGTTCTGGAAGTGGAATTGCTGGTCAAAGGTAATTGGATGGATATTGTCGGGCCAGCCGAGTGGCGCAGTGGTTAAGCGCTGGCTTGGGAAGAAGCCAGAGGTCCCGGTTCGGGTCCCACATGTGAGGGCCAGTGACACTGCCCTCAAAACAAAACAAAACAAAACAAAAACAAAATCCCTTCCTGGATGGATATTGTCAAATTGCCCTCCCTGGGTTGCATCCATGACTGTTTTCTCCCAGAGGCCTGGTTCCTTGCTCCTCCCCAATACGCAGCCTCTTCATGTGCTTTTGGATCTTTGGCCAAATGTTTATTGAATCTGAACCGTGTACTAACTATTCCACTAGCCCCAGATCCCAGCCGCAGCTTTTTCCTGACCTCCAGCCTCCTCCCTGGTCACCAGCTCCTAGTCTTTTCCAAATTTCCCACCACAAGGCAGCCAGAGGGGTCCTGTTAAATTACCCATCTGCTCCTGTCCCCTGCTCAGAACCCTCCCTTGGTTCCCCAGTGCCCTCAGGAGGAAGCCCAAGCTCCTTCCTAGGCCTCCAAGACCGCTTATTGTCTGGCTCCTGCTGCCCATTCCCAACCAGGCCCTCCACACTTGCCACCTTCCAGCAACCTCACCTTTGCCCATGCTCCTTTTCCTGCCTGGAGTGCTTTCCTCCTGCACCCTGGTCACCTCCTCGGCACTCATGAGGCCTCATCCCCCCTCAGGAACGCCATCTCTGAGCCCCGCAACCAGGCCTGAGCTCCCTCATGTGAGGCCTCCTGCCTCCCTCTCCCTTAATGGGATTTGTACTCCTGGGTTTATTCTGGTGATTAGCAGAGCTTCCCCAACAAGTTGGGATTTTAGGGTCAGAAAGACCTGAGTTTGAGTTCTGGCTCTGCCATTCACCAGCTGTGTGAATTGGGGCAAGTCTGGTGCTTCTCTAAGCCCCAGTTTCCTCATCTGTAAAATGAGGATGAACTCCGGCCCCCAGGACACTATGGCAGCACTGGCTGCTGTTCCCTTCACACAGCTAGATTGTTGTAGTTGTTGTGTTTGATTTGTGGCCAAAAGCAGCCTGCAGTCGGCCAGGCATTCTGCTTAAAAGGATGTCCTTTTAAATGTATATTCCCAGTCACTGGATTTTAAGGAATGGGACAAGTGTGGTGTATTGACAGGCAGTCATGGCACCTTATCTATCTTTAAGCATTTTGCCTATTTTTCTCATATGATAGGGGATTTTTTCAACTTTATGTCTCAGCTTTTTCTTTTGGAAAATTTATAAACCTACATAAAATAGACAAGAATAGCACAATGAACACCCATCCTCCTTTTACCACATTTGTTTTATGTCTCTCTCTCTCTCTCTCTCTCTCTCTCTCTCTCTTTTTAATTATATCTGTAATTGGCTATCTTCAGTCTCTTTCCTTGTGTGTGTTTTTTTTTTTTTTTTTGAGGACAGTGTCACTGGCCCTCATATGTGGGATCCGAACCGGGGCTGCTGGCTTCCCAAGCCAGCGCTTAACTACCACACCACTCGGCCGGCCCTCTCTCTCTTTTTTTTTTTTATTAGTTTCAGGTGTACAAAACAATTCAATAGTTGTCCTTTTTACCCCTTACAAAGTGACTCCCCCCTCCTCCCTCCCTCGCTCCCCCCCGATATCATACATATCTATTACAATTCCATTGACTCCATTCCCACACTATACTCCACGTCCCATGACTATATATGTATTAAATTATAGTTGACATCTAATATTATTCAGTGGCAGCTTCAGATATACAGTGCATGGTCAGGCCTCTACAATGTCCATGAAGTGGTCTCCCTAACAAGACATGAGTCCGTCTGGTCCCCTAAAAACTATTCACAACATTATTGATTATATTTCCCAAACTGTCTTTTCTATCCCTGTGGCAATATTATAGCTACCAGTTTATGTTGCCTTCTTCCTTTCCCTTCTCCCTCATGCCCACCCCTGTCCCATCTAGCAATCATCAGTTTTTCCTCTGTGTCTCTAAGATTATTTCTGTTTACATTGCTCGTTTATTCAGTTCTTTAGATTCCACATATAAGTGAGGTCATAAGAAATATGGAACGCTTCACGAATTTGCGTGTCATCCTTGTGCAGGGGCCATGCTAATCTTCTCTGTATCATTCCAATTTTAGTATATGTGCTGCCGAAGCGAGCACTCTCTCTCTCTCTTTTTTTTTTTTATTAATATTTTATTGGGGAATTGGGGGAGGGGAACAGTGTTGGGGAATTGGGGAAGGGGACCAGCCAAGTTGTTCTTCAGTCTTCGTTGTGGAGGGCGCCAGTCGCCATCTGTCTTCCCTTCAGCAGCTTGTGGCTTCTAAGCTCAAGGCGCTGTGTTCAATTTTAGTTGCAGGTGGGCGTAGCCACCATCACATGCGGGAGTCAAACCAGCAGCCTTGTTGTTAAGAGCACGCCCTATCCACTGAGCCATCTGGGCTTCAGCTCAACTCAAGGTGCCGAGTTCAGTCTTAGTTGTGGGTGGGCGTAGCCCACCATTGAACAGGCAATCTTGTTATTACACCAGCTGAGCCATTCTGCCACCTCTTGGCAGCTCAGCAACAGCACAGCTAGGGCGCAATATTCACTGGCCCATGTGGGAATCGAACTGGCAGCCCTGTTGCTCAGAGCTCGCATTCTAAGCCAACTCTTAACCAACTGAGCCACTTGGCCGGCCCCTCTCTCTCTCTTTATATAGACATTTATAAAGGGAGATTTGAAAGTGAGTCGGAGATATGATGATACTTCACCCAAAATGTTTTAGGGTGTATCTCTCAAGAACAAGGACATATTCCTACATGTAGGACCTATAAAATCACAACACCATTATCATACTCTAGAAACTTAATATTCATGCAAGATATTATCTAATATTAAGTCTATATTCTAATTATCCCAGTTATCCCCAAAATATCCTTCATGGCTGTTGTTTCCTTGTTTAATATCCAGTCCAAGATCACGTGTTGCATTTAGTTATCAGGTCTTGCTATGGTCTGAATATTTGTGTTCCCCCTGTCCCAAATTCATATGTTGCAATCCCAACCCCCAGTATGTTGGTATTAGGAGGTGGAGCCTTTGGGGGTGATTAGGTCATGAAGGTGGGGCCCCCATGAATGGGATTCCTGCTCTTATAGAGAGATCCCCACAGAGCTTTCTTGCCCTTTGGACCGTGTGAGGACATGGGGAGAAACTGGCAGTCTGCACCCCAGAAGAAGGCTTTCACCAGAACCCAACCATGCTGGCACCTTTGATCTTGGACTTTCAGCCTCCAAATTTTTATTGCTTATCAGCCACCCAGTTCATGGTATTGTATTATATTGGCATGATTGGACTAAGGCAGGTGGCTTTGGTGCACTTTGATCTGGGTCAATTCCTGAGTTTCGGGACATGGTCATTTGTGGAACACAGGACAGATGTCTTGTGGAATGTCCCACATTCTGGGTTTGTCGGCTGTTTCCAGATTAGGTTATTCATTTTGGCAGGAATACTCCAATGGTGATGCTGTGGCCTTCTCAGTGTCTCCCATCAAAGGACATGGGGTGGCAGTTTGCCCCGATATCAGTGATGCTGAGTCAGATCCTGTGGTTAAGGTGGTGTATTAGTCGGCTCAGGCGACCATAACAAAATGTCACAGACTAGGTGGCTTGAACAACAGAAATGTATTATCTCACAGTTCTGGAGGCTGGGAGCCCAAGACTGAGGTGTCAGCAAGGTTGGTCTCCTCCGATGCCTCTCTCCCTGGCCTGCAGATGGCCGCTATCTCACTGTGTCCGCACATGGTCTTTCCTCTGTGTCACACTTGCCTGGTGTCTCTGTGTGTCCAAATTACTTCTCCTTAAAAGGACACCAGGCAGATTGGATTAGGGGCCACCCTAACAATGTCATTTTAATTTAATCACCTCTTTAGAGGGTCTGTCTTCAAATACAGTCACATGCGTAGGTATTGGGGTTTAGGGATTTAAATATAAATTTTGGGGGACACAATTCAGCCCATAACAGGTGACCACCAGGCCTCTACTTTGTAAGGGTACAGCTTTTCCTTTGTCATTAGTAAGTTATCTGTGGAGTGACTCGTGTAGACTGTTTTCCTTAGCCTTTTATTCCTAAGTCTTCCCAGGCAGTTGTTTTGGATCGGTGTTTGTTTTGATTTCAGAGAGTTAGAACAGTAAATGCCCAACAATAGGGGATGTTTCCGAATCTGGATTCTGGTTTTTCATCTCCATCTCTTAGAGGAAGAAACTGAGGCTCAGAAAGAGTGAGTTACTTGCTCAGGGGCACACAGCAAGTTTAGTAATTACTGCCATGTACTAAGTGCTCCTATGTGCCTGGTGCTTAATGATACCCATCTTATAGTTAAGGACAGTAAGTCCAGAGAGGTTTATTACATAGACAGCCAGTGGCAGAGCATGGATTTGGTCCCAGGTTTTGCTTACTCGAAGGGTAATGACTTGTCCACGGTCTTGTATGACATTTCAAAGATGAAAAGCTTTCAGGCCTGAGTCTTCATGAATTCTGAGAGTGTTGACCCTGAGCTCTTCAGAATCTCCTAATATTATAACAAGGAGCTGGTTAAAGGAATGATTTTAATCCTATCTGACTCAATGAAATGTACAGACAGTCCTACCGATTTCTCGTAATTGTCCCCAGAACCCATAATGCCCTAACTTTAGTATGAAGAAGAAATGAAAGGAAAATAACACAGCATAGTAAGCACATTTTTTTCAGTATGTAAATGCTCAGGCACAACCCCAGGGAACCATACTGAAGGTGACAGTTGCTTTTGACCTCATTTAATGCAGTGGCTACGAATGCAACCTGATCCAGCCTGGTGGAGTTGGTGACTTAAATACCACACACCCAGGGTTGCTGTTGGTGATGGGATTTACCGAAGTGGCACACAATTCTCAGTCTAGACAAAATCCAGTCTTCTCTGAACATGATGGCTGCAGTCCTTGCAAATTCAGTGTATTTTAAATTATGAGAAAAGGTACTATATGTAAAATAGTGCGAGGTTCTGGATTCTGATCGTTTTTAACAGGTTTGTCACTGACATGAGTGTTGGCGGTGCGTTCAGAAGTCTGGCAGGACTTGTGTGGGATTGTCCTTGGTTTGGAGGCTGTGTAGCATCTCTGGCCCTGTCTACTGCCTTCTGAGGGTCCTCATCGCAGTGTCAACCCAAATCGCCACCAGTATCCCAAATGTCCGCTAGAGGGCAATGTTACCCGCCACTGAACGACACTGGTCCATTATTTCCTAGGCACCGGCTTTAGAAGTTTAGAGCAGGCTTTAGAGGGTGTTAGTACCCAGAGGGTAATCCAGGAAAGCCAAGTCGCCACGTGGGGCTGGACCCAGCGTCTTAAAGGGGCTGGTTTTTAGCCGCCGCCGCCTGAGGCTGCTGAACAGGAATTCGGACCCGGTTGCCATAAGTTCCTTTTTTAAAAAGGGAATCTGGAAATCTGGAATAACATGTCTCTCATACCGTTTAAATGTAGGCTCCAATTTTTTCCCAACATTTATCAAAAAATCTTTGTTTACTTTTTTTTCTTGTTTTTTAAAGTTTCATTGAGGTATAATTGATATACAAAAATTGTGCATATTTAATGTATACATTTTGATGAGTTTGAATGAAAAAAAAATATATTTTTAAAGATTTTATTGGGGAATTGGGGAAGGGGAACAGCCCAGTTGTTCTTCAATCTTAGTTGTGGTGGGTGCAGCTAGTTTCAGCTCCAAGTCCAGTCGCCATCCAGCTGCCCGTCGGCCCCTCAGAGCAGTTCAGCTCACCGGCAGTGTTCAATCTTAGTTGCCGGTGGGTGTAGCCCACCATCTGGAACCCGCAACCTTGTTAGGAGCACGTGCTCTCATCAGCTGAGCCATCCTGCCACCTGTTGGCAGCTCAGTGGCAGCTCAGCTCAGGAGCAGCTCACTGGCCCATGTGGAAATCCATCCAGCAACCCTGTTGCGCAGAGCTTGCGCTCCTAACCAACTGAGACACTCGGCCAGCCCTGGATGAAAAATTGTAATCTACAGAAAATTAAAAGAATAGTACAGTGAGCCAGCTACCTGTGTACCCTTCATCTATGTTTACCAGTTGACATTATGCTACATCAGCCATGTCTGTTGCTCTCTCCACTTACACACGTGCATACACACACATGCACATACACAAATGCACACATTGTTTTTTTTGCTGAACCATTTGTAAATGAATTGTAGATATCATGTCACTTCTAGATACATCAGCGTGCATCTCCTAAGCATAAGCTCCTGCATGGCTACAATACCATTAGTACCCCTAGGAAAATTAGCAATATTGCATAATATAATATAGAGTCTATACTTAGATTTCCCAGTCGTCCCAAAAATGTGTTTTATAGTTGTTTCTTCCCCCTCAATCAAGGATCCGATCACAATCATATGTTACATTTGGTAGTCATGTCTCTTTAGTCTGCCTCCTTTTTTAAAAATTGAATTATAGTTGTTATATTTTATCTTAAAATTTATATTAAAAATTATAATTGATAAATTTAAAGTTTTAATTTTAAAAATTTAAATTTAACTTAATTGTAATTATTCAATTAAATTTATATTTTAATAATTAAGTTAACTTCTAATATAAAGTTAATATAAATTCAATATTTTATTAAAATTTAATATTTAATTAATGTTAATCACTATTAATATTACTATTTTACTAAATAAATATTAACTTTATATATTAAATTATACTTTATCTTAATATATATATTAAGATCAAATCTTATAGCTCTATGAATTTTTACATACATATTAACTGTAGAACTACCAACCAGATCAAAATACATTGTTTGTTTTCCCGTAACCCAAAATATGATGCCCATCTTTTTATCGTTTGTCATGACACTGATTTTTTTTTTTTTTTTTTGAGAGCAGTGTCACTGGCCCTCATATGTGAGACCTGAATGGGGACCGCTGGCTTCCCAGGCCAGCGCCCAACCACTGCGCCACTCGGCTGGCCCATGACACTGATATTTTTGACCCCCAGTTTGGATTTGTCTGGTGTTTCCTCACTGTTCAATTCAGTCACAGCAGCGATGTTGAGCCCTTCCCAGCCATCAGGGGGTGCCCAAGTCATTTTAGCCCAGTATTGGTGATGCTGACATTGATCACCTGGTTAGTGGTGTCCACCAGGTTGCTCCACTGTAAAGGTGCCTTTCTCCCCTTGTCACTACTACATTATCTGTAGGCCATACTTGGAGACCCAGTGTGCATCCAATTTTTAAAAGTCTGAGTGGGCAAAGGAAGCACCTCCGTGGGGTAGCCATCACGTTCTAAGGCCCCCCAGACCACTAGTAGGAAGCCTCAGGTTTAGGATCTCAGAGGGATCTTAAGCAAACCCCCCTCCATCATCTTGGGGAGAGGGGTAGGGAGCTACCCAGGGAGGCCCTGGGAGTTTGGATGGGTGCAGGTATCGGCAATGGGACCCCCAAAAAAGCTCCTGTCTTCCTGCAGCTCCGGGACTGTGGAGGGCTGCGGGAGGTGGAGGTGACCGCGTGCCTGGTGTGGAAGGACTGGCCTCACCGAGTCCACCCCCACAGCCTCGTGGGGAAAGACTGTACCGACGGCGTCTGCAGGGTGCGGCTCCGGCCTCACGTCAGCCCCCGGCACAGGTACCAGACCCCTCACCCCTTACCCCTCACCCTTGGTCATGGAGATTCTGAGGGGCTGACAATCACCCAGTGGAACTTTAGGGCAAGCGGCAGCTTAGCCCGACTCCCTATTGCATTTCCTAAATGGGGAAGCTGAGGTCTGGGAGCAGTGGGGGTCTGCCCCAGGCCTGGAACCCTGCCCCACACACATTCACACATTAGACTTACCCCCATTTTATAAAGGAGGAAACTGAGGCTCTGAGAGGTAAAGGCGTGCAGGTAGCCAATGGCAGAGCTGGGATTTGACTCCAGACCTGGCTTAACTGCAAGGCCCATTCTTTCTCTCGCTTTGTAATTTATATGTTTTTAATACATAAAAAATTAAAAGGTTCAGAAAGGAGGGGCAGTGAAAAATAAATTTCCTTCCGTCATTGGTCTTCCAGGTACCAATGCCCCTTCCTAGAGGTAATTAAAAATATGCTATGCATAGATATATTTTTTTATGCATAACTTTTTTGCTTCCCTTATAAATGGTAGCAGACACTTGTGTCTCATTTTTGTGTTCCAGTAAGTACATATCAGAGATGGTTCCTATCAGAACATTTAGGGAAAAAAAGAACATTTAGAGCTGCCGTATCCTTTTTTGTTGGCTGCATCTTATTCCAATGTGGGGTTGTACACAATGACTTCCTTGAACAGTCCCCTATTCATGGATACCAACGATGGTTCCAGTCTCCTGAGGCTCTGTGACTAACTGTGCTGCGCTGAATGGCTTTCCATGTAGATAATTTCTTCTCTAGGGTAAATTGCTAGAAATGAAATTGCTGGCTCCAAGGGAGTACATGTATACTTTTAATGATTTATATATTTAGTTTCTTTTGTTCCCTGCTATATACCCCAGCGCCTAGCACATACCTGGCACACAATAGTGCTCAGAAAATATTTGTGGAATGAATGAATACTGCCAGATCGTCCTCCAATGTGTAATTGCTGGAGCACTTTACAACCCCACCAGCATGGGTGAGAGTGCCTGATTCTCCACAACCGCACCAGCAGCGGGTATTAGCAAATGTTTTCATCTTTGCTGTTTGGATGAGTTAAAAAACAAATTGGCATTGGTGTTTAATTGGTAGTTTTCCTATAAGTGAGGTTGGTCAGTGTTGTCATGTGGTAAAGAGAAGGGGTGTTCCTAGGTTCTCTCAAGGATGCTTGACACCCCTGAGGGCTTCAAACCCCAGATCCCTCCTCTCCAAAGCTGGGACCCCCTGAGCCCAGGGCGCCTCATTCCCAAGTCTGTGAGCCCTGCGGCAGCATGTGGATTAGGATTACACTTGCCCCCTTGTGAGTACCTCCCTCTCTCCCTTCTCTCCCCCTGCGCAGCTTTAACAACCTGGGCATCCAGTGTGTGAGGAAGAAGGAGATCGAGGCCGCCATTGAGCGGAAAATCCAGCTCGGCATTGACCCCTACAATGGTGAGTCCCCATGCCTGGCCTTATCATCTCGTCCCCCAAACCCCCTCCCCTCTGCCTACCCCGTTCTCTCGCCTGCTTCCGGCCCCACCATCTCCTCCAGCCCATCCCTTCTCTGTTCCCTGTTGCCCCCACCAGGCTCTCCGCCCCACCTCACTCAGCCTTCCCTTATGTCTCCCACAGCTGGGTCCCTGAAGAACCATCAGGAGGTGGATATGAACGTTGTGAGGATCTGCTTCCAGGCCTCTTACAGGGACCAGCAGGGACAGATGCGCCAGATGGACCCCGTGCTCTCTGAGCCTGTCTATGACAAGAGTGAGTCAGCCTTTTGTGTCCCTAGGATTGTCCTTGGCTGCAGGGACCAGAAAGGCACGAGCCAACAGGGAGTCCTTTATTTTTTATTATTATTATTTTTTTTTTTTTGAGGGCAGTATCACTGGCCCTCATATGTGGGATCAGAACCAGGGCCGCTGGCGTCCCAAGCCAGCGCTTAACCACTGTGCCACTCGGCCGGCCCATATTATTATTTTTCTTTAATTTTTTTTTTTTTTTTTTTGAGGGCAGGGTCACTGGCCCTCATATGTGGGACTGAACCGGGGCCGCTGGCTTCCCAAGCTAGTGCTTAACCACCACGTCACTTGGCCGGCCCGGGAGTCCTTTATTTTTATATGTCTCAGTTGTGAAGTCTGGTCCCATGGATTCAACTGCTCAGCAGCATCGGGGCACTGGTTCAGCAGCAGCACTGTGATTCTCTTTGCTCTTGAGCTGGCTACCACAGCTCCAGACACCATGTCTGTATTCAAGGCATGATGGGTGCTGTCACCATGTACAGTGTGCAGGTGGTACACTGCCCAATTCCAGGGATCAGCACTTACTATGTAGCCAATGGCAGCAGGCCTCCTAGTGTTGTAGAATGAACAACCTGTACCACTGTACTAGGCAGTTCTAGGGGAAGAGGCTGCATGAGTAATAATATTTCCCTCAGTAATAGAGAAAGTAATATATTCTGCAGAATGCCCCAGTAGACTTCTACTTATGTCTCATTGGCCAGAACTTGGTCCCATGGCCACCCCTTAGTTACAAGGAGTCTGGAAAAGCAAGTATTTAGGTTTCTTATCCTTTATAGAGGGATACAGGGATGGAAGAGGCGGTTGGGAATGGCTGGTAGGTTGTTTTTTGTTTTCTTTTTGAGGACAGTGTCACTGGCCCTCATATGTGGGACCCAAACCAGGGCCGCTGGCTTCCGAAGCCAGCACTTAACTACTGTGCCACTTGGCCGGCCCATGGCTGGTAGGTTTTAGCAAGCCTACCACAGCATCAAAATGGGGAAGGATATGATTTCAGTCAAGGCTTTTATGGATGCAACTGATAGAATTCCAACTCAAATGGGCTAAAGAAAAAAAAAGTTGTTTGTTCCAGTCACTAACAAAATCCAGAGGTAGCACAGTGCTTCAGGCCTGGCTGCATCCAGGTCCTCAGAGATGTCATTAGGGATCTGTCTCTTTCCGTCCTTCAGCTGTGCATCCTCCATGTTAGAGTCATTCTTGGCAGTGCCCTCTCAGGCGGGGACAAGATGACTGTGTGTGACCAGCTTGGCACCTCACCCCCACTCCCAAAGAGAGTTTTTCTTACCCAATGTTTTTGCTCAAAGTCTCAGGGCTGTCTCTGATTGGCCTGGTTTTGGTCATGTGCTCTTCTCTGCCCTATCAGCTGTGGCCAGAAGGAGGTGATAGTGTTATTGGCTGGGACTGGGGCACATGATCAATGCTAAGCTAGGGAGTTGTCTCAGCCCCACCCAATCAAATCCATGACTCAGATGGGAGAGTAGTTCCTCCAAAGAAAATTGGGGAGCTGTTAACAGAAGAAGGGCCAGCACTGCTAGATGGGCAAAACGATAGGTGTCCACTACAGATTTCAGGCCATTAACCTTCATCTCAGAATTGTTTCTGACCCCTGACCTCTCCAACTCTCCCTGGGGTTTGAGAATCTCCCTTTTGGCCCAACACTCACCAGCCTCAGCGTGAGAACTTGTGATTGCCCATTAACCCCTCTTGTCTGAGCATCTTCATTTGCCACCCAGACCACGGCTTCCAAGAGGGTCAGGCCCCCTGGCTTCTCCATTTCCCACCTTCCCACAGCCCAGGCAGGCACCCACGGGGTACCTGGTCAGGGTTTGATGACCGAATTCTCATTTTTTCTTTTTAATATTCTTCTTCCTCTTGATCCTTCCCAGAGTCCACAAACACATCTGAACTGCGGATTTGCCGAATTAACAAGGAGAGTGGGCCATGTACGGGTGGCGAGGAGCTCTACCTGCTGTGTGACAAGGTGCAGAAAGGTGAGGGACCAGGGGCAGTGAGCCATCAAAGGGGAGTCTGGAAGCTTGCGGGGGGTAGCCAGGGAGCCCAGGAGGCTGACAGTGTGAGGAAGAGCTGGCTAACAGGGGCAGTGGGGTGGATAGATCTAAAACTCTGGGTCTGGAGTCGGACACAGCCCATTGGTTCATTCGCTCACTGCGTCACTCACTCACTTTTACACGTACAAAGATGGAGGATCATCCTTGCTGGCCTACATTCAATGCCAGGCAGGACTTACCACCATGAGCTCACTCTCTGGGAGACTCTGATACTAAATGGTGGAGTTGCACGAATAAATGGTTTATGATGGTTGTGATAAGGTCTGCAGAGGAAGAAGGCAGAGGACAGGAGAAACATCTCCATGTCACTCATGTCTGCTCAAATGTTCCTTCTTCAAATAGGGTTTAAAAAAAACAAAACCAAACTTCCACTTTGCCTGACTGTGGAAAGGACAGGAGGGAGCCTTCCCTTTTACTGTATATATCTTTTCTGCATCCTTGGCATTTTCTATCATGTTACTCTATTATAAATAACATCACCATCAACAGTAATAAAGAACTAATTTATCTTGCTGTTACTATATGTCAAGCTCTATTGTAGGCACATTGCATGCATCAGTCATTAGATAATCTAATCACCTAATAGTTCTATGAGGTAGAGCTTATTATTATAATACACATTTTACAGATGAGGAAACTGAGGCACCGAAAGGTTAAGTAACTTGCTCAAGGTCACACAGCTAGGCAGGAAGAGACAGGATTTGAATTCAGGCGGTCTTTGTTCATCATTTCTTCTGGGAGGAAAAATAATAGTGTTGAAAAAAATTCAGGGGCGGACCGAGTGGCGTGGTGGTTAAACGCTGGCTTGGGACGCCAGTGGCCCCGGTTCGGGTCCCACATATGAGGGCCAGTGACGCTGCCCTCAAAACAAACAAACAAACAAACAAAAACAACACAAAAAATTCAGGAAGATGGTGAAGAAGTAGTATTAGCAGAAAAATTATGCTGAGAAAGGAGATAGAGAAGAATGGTTGGAGGGCTTGTGGGGTACAATTTTACTTAGGGAGACCATGAAGGACCCCTCTCAGGAGATGGCACTGGAGCCATGAAGGATCTGTGTGGCCATCTGGGGAAGAGTGTTCCAGCAAAGGGAACAGCAGGTGCAAAGGCCCTGAGGCAGAAGCAAAGCAGGTCTGGTTTTGGGAGGAACAGAGAAGCCAATGGGGTAAGAGGGCAACCAGAGGGGAGGAAAGTGGGGGAACCTACCACAGCCCCAGGGATCCCCCCCATCCTTTCTCAGATTGTGTGATTAAGGTCTGTCTCCCCCACTGGGTCATCAGGGCAGGACCTGGCACTGTCTTAATGAGCAGCTGGGTCCCCAGAAGCATCACAGTCCAGGGCTAAGCACACATGAGGTTCTCAGGAGAAAAACTGTTTTTTTGTTTTGTTTTGTTTTTGAGGGCAGTGTCACTGGCCCTCGTATGTGGGATCCGAACTGGGGCCACTAGCTTCCCAAGCCAGTTCTTAACCACTGCACCACTCGGCTGGCCCAAAACTTTACAGTTCAGTGGCTGGCATTTAGTATATTCACAATGTTGTACCACCACCACTATCTAGTTCCAGAACAATTTCATCACCTCAGAAAGAAACCCCCTACCCACTGATTAGTCACTCCCTATTCCCTCTCCCTCCAGCCCCTGGCAACCACTAATCTGCTTTCTATCTCTATGGATTTGTCTATACTGGACATTTCATGTCAATGGAATCCTGCAATGTGTGGCCTTGTGTGCCTGGCTTCTTTCACTTAACATGATGTTTTCAAGGTTCATCCACGTTGTAGTGTGTCAGGGCTGGCCGAGTGGCTCAGTTGGTTAAGAGCTTGCTTAAGAGTGCGAGCTGAGCTCTGAGCAACAGCGGTTCGTTGCCCAGCCCGAGCTGAGCTGCTGCTGAGCTGCCAACAGGTGGCAGGATGGCTCAGCTAAAAAAACCAAAACCAAAACAAAACCCAAAAAACAACATGTAGCACGTCAGTGCTTCATTCCTTTTTATGGCTGAGTAATATTCCATTGTATAGGTACTACATTCTCTGTATTCATTCATCTGTGGCTGAGCATTTGGTTAGTTGTCACGGTTTGCCTATTGTGAACAATGCTGCTGTGTACATTTGTGTACAAGTTTTTGTTTGGACAACTGCCTTTAATTCTTTGGATATATATCCAGGAGTGGGAGGTTCTTATAAAATTTTGAATGAGTGAACAGATGATTGATTATTGGGTGGCTCCTCTGTCCTGGGCCCTGTGCTGGGCAGTGCTGGGACACAGCGGTGACAGACAGGCCCCGGCCCTTCCTCACAGGGCTCTCAGTTGAGTGGGAGATAGAGAAAGATACTAATTATCAATGTGGGTAATGCTGAAAGAGAAGAAGACAGAGTGCTGAAACTGAACAACAGGAAGACCAGACATGGCCTGTGCATCTGGGAAGGCTTCCCAGAGGTGGTGGCATTTGAGCTGCGATCTGAGGAATGCCAAGGAGATTGTTAGGGGTCTGGGACTTGAGGGCAAAGAAACCGTTCCAGGTGTTGATGAATGACTAGGGGCAGGTGTGAGTCCTGTTCCAGCCTTCATTCAGTGGTTGATCTCAGGCAGGTAAGTTCTCCACCTGAGCCTCCATTTCCTCATCCCTAAAACGAGTCACTGGTAGGATGACCCAGGATCCCAATTACCCAAGAAGTACACTACAAAAAATTGGCACTTATTGAAGATTTTCTGAGCGCCAGACCTGGAGTGAGTACTTTGTATAATGCTAACAGGAACACTCATACTTTTTTTTTTTTTTTTTTGAGGGCAGTGTCACTGGCCCTCACATGTGGGACCGAAACGGGGCCGCTGGCTTCCCAAGCCAGCGCTTAATCACCGCGCCACTCGGCTGGCCTGGAACACTCATACTTAACATAGATTGAGCACCTATTATATACTAAGCCCTCGCCTAAACCCCTTACATGGAGTGACTTGATTAATCCTCCTAAATCCTGTGAAATAGGTCCAATGTTTTTTTTCTCTGTTAGGGTAAAGAAATTAGGCCTAGGGGCCGGCCGAGTGGCGCATTGGTTAAGCGCTGGTTTTGGGATGCCAGCGGCCCCGGTTTGGATCCCACATGAGGGCCAGTGACACTGCCCTCTACAGCTAACAACAGCTCCACCTGGAGCTGAGCTGTGCGGGCCCCAGTGATGGTGTGGGCTGCAGCCCCTGCTGCAGTGGGCTGCCATAGGCTACAGTGAGTGGCCCGCAGCCAGCGTGAGCAGCTGGCAGCCAAGCATGAGCTGCCAAAAGCCGCGGTGAGCGACATCCAGAGGCCAGCGACCCATCTGCCTCATCCGGGAAGAGCGCAAAGACGATACCAACAGTGAAACAACATCCTCCGCAACTAAACTGAAGAACAAAAAGACAGCAACTGTCTGTTCCCCTTCCCCGATTCCCCAACGCTGTTCCCCTCCACCAATTCCCCAATAAAATCTTTAAAAAAAAAAAAAAGAAATTAGGCCTAGAGATACCACCTAACTTCCTCAAGGCCTAGCAAAGTTGGTGGTGGATTCTCTGCATGGATTCCCATCTTGGCTCTACCACTTGCTGGCTTTGTGACCTTGGACAAGTGACTTTACCTCTCTGTGCCTTTGTTTCCTTCTCTATATAATGAAGCTCCTAAAGGTACCTACATCGTAGGGTTGTGGTGTGACTTAGAGGCAATCTGTGTGTGTCTGACACATACAAAGCCTCAGTATGCGGTGTTAGTGTGATGAGGTAGGCAATGCAATAAAACAAGAAGAAGTAGCAGGCAAAGTAGTATACTGAATCTTTACTATTTCCTATCCACTGTGTGGCCTTGAGTAAGTCCCTTAACCTCTCCAAGCCTCAGTTTTACCATCTTTAAAGTGGGTGTGTAGAAAAGAGTTAACATAGCAGACTGAGACTGTTATCCTTTGAAAGCCCTGTACAAGGTTGGTCCTTGGCTGGCTTCTGGGAATTTGTATTTTGAGAGGGTCCCTACCATTCCCTGACTGAGAAGAATGGCTCACTGTGCCTACACTGTTTGTATGAGCAATACGGTTTGTGTGGAACACCTGCTTAGCTTCTGGGAGTCTGGAATTTTGGTACATGCCAGGCAGAGGGCGCTTAGGTGACCGGCCCCCAGTAAAAAACCCTGTGCTCTGAGTCTCTAAGGAGCTTCCTTGATAGACAGCATGTCATGTGTTGTCACCGTTTGTTACTGGGGGAATTGGTGTGTCCTGTGTGACTCCAATGGGAGAGGACTTGTGGAAGCTTGAGCCTCATTTCCCTTGGACTTCACTCCAGGCACCTTTCCCCTTTCCCGAGTGTGCCTCGTATCTTTTTGCTGTAATAAATGATAGCTGTGAGTGTGACTATATGCTGAGTCCTGTGAGTCCTTTCCATGAATCACTGAATCTGATGGTGGTCTTGGGGGCCCCTGACATGGTGGGAATATTAGTTCTACCTGCCTTTTGGGTTAATATATAATGAGATAATATATAAAAAGTTATAAAACACTTAGTGACTTGTACATATTAGGTGCTCAACAGAAGGTTAGCTGTCGCTATGATTTAGTTTTTTTTTTGTTTTTTTTTCGGGGCAGTGTCACTGGCCCTCCTATGTGAGACATGAACTGGGGCCACTGGCATCCCAAGCCAGCACTTAACCACTGTGCCACTTGGCCGGCCCTGATTTAGTTTTATTCTTAGGAACATTAATATTGATTTTGGGGGAAACCTAGTGAGTTTGGGTCCGGTGGGCCAGTGTCCTGGATCAGCTGATGTCCCCACTTTCCCGCAGAGGATATATCGGTGGTGTTCAGCAGGGCCTCCTGGGAAGGCCGGGCTGACTTCTCCCAGGCCGACGTGCACCGCCAGATTGCCATCGTGTTCAAGACACCGCCCTACGAGGACCTGGAGATCATTGAACCTGTGACAGTCAACGTCTTCCTGCAGCGGCTCACCGATGGAGTCTGCAGCGAGCCGCTGCCCTTCACATACCTGCCTCGGGACCATGGTAACCACGACAAGCCAGGGTGACCCACTAGCACAAAGACCAGATCTTTGGCCTTGCTTCCGGCGACCAAGAAGGGAAAGGGAAAGAGGCAGAAGTAGCATGCAGACTCAGAGCTGCACAGACTGGGGTTCAAATCCCATCTCTGCTACTTGCTGGCTGTGTGACCTTGGCCTCTCAGAGCCTCAGTCTCCTGCTGTTCAAAATGGAAATAACAATAGTACCTACCTCAAGGTATTTGGGGAGGATTTAATCATTCCTCCCCTCACCATGCCTGCTCATACCTGGCCCTGTGTTGGGTAGTGCGAGGACACAGGGGTGAACAAATAGGCCCAGTCATGAGTCACAGTCCTATGGGAGGACAGACCCATTCTCATACAGTGTCAAGAGTGGGCAGGACTGGGATGGAATTTCTCAGGAGATTCAGATTGTACAGTGGAGACATTCGACCCTGTCTTTGGGGTCAAGGAGGGCTTCCTGGAAGAAGGGACGGCTGAGCTGAGGAAGAGAGGATGACTAGTTCTCCAGGGAAGAGGTGGGAGTTGAGGAAGAATGTGTTAAGCAGCTTGAACAGGTGCAAAGGCCTTGAGACAGGATGGTGCATGGGGTATTCCAGAAACAACAACGTATGGCTAGAAGTGGATTTGGGTTTCATTCTAATTAAGATGTGAACATCAATTTGCATTGGTTGGCCAAGAACTGGAACAGTTCAACAACTTTCTAAATGGTCTCTAAAATTAATTCTCAATTGTTTTTATTGATGGATTACTTTGTATGTCCCTCATATCTCCTGAACAGATAGCTACGGTGTGGACAAGAAGCGGAAACGGGGGATGCCCGATGTCCTTGGGGAGCTGAACAGTTCTGGTGTGTCCCTTCTGTCCCTTCCCTTGGGAGGGGATGACTGACCCCACTGCCCTGCCCTGCACCAGGCTGGGGAGGAGGGCCTGTTGGGATTCCAGGGGTCCTCATCTCTGCTTTCCCTCAGACCCCCATGGCATCGAGAGCAAGCGGCGGAGGAAAAAGCCGGCTTTTCTGGACCACTTCCTGCCCAGCCACAGCTCAGGTGGGTCCCAGCTGTGTGCCAGTCCCTGCCCCTTGGGGTGAGCTGAGGCCCCACAAGAGCCTCCACGAGGCCAATGACACACCATTTAGCCAGCAACATAAAGTGGGAAGAAGAGCAGTTCTGGACAGTCAGGAGGCTCTGATTTCCACTGGGCCATTTACTTGCTCTGTGACCTTCTCCAAGTTGCTCCACCTCTCTGAACCTCAGAGGTGCCCCTGAAAAGTCTCACCACATACCTACCTCATTAGCCTTTTAAACTTTAATGCATTTATTATACAGACACTATATGACAGGCACATAAGTGCTTTGTGTGTATTTTCTCATTTGATCTGCACAATCACCCTGCTAGGTGGGTGCTGTCATCCCCCCAGCTCCCCGTTTTACTGGAGAAGAAACTGAGGACCAGAGAGGTGTGTCTCTTGTCTAAGGTCACAGTTACTTCCAGGTGGAGCAGGGAGTTGCATCTGCGAGTCTGTATAGATTTATGATGATGCATGTGAAACAGATAGGGAGTGTACATGGATAAATGGGGGTGGTTGTCAGAGCCAGCCAACCTTGAATTCAGATCCTATCTGTAGCCCAACCACCCTCTGGCCTCTTCTACCCCTGCCTTCATCTCAACTTACATGCCAGCCTCCCATGTACTCCAACCCTGCCTGGTTGCCATCAGAGGCTTCCCACTAGCTCTGGGAATGTTGTCCTCAACAGCCCCACTGCCCCAGGGTGCCCAACTCCCAGCCAGCCACCAAACACTCAGTCTGCCCAGCCTGGACCACTCTTGCCAGTTCCACCTTGGAGGTTGCAAGTACCACTTGTTTGCCCCAACTCCACTGCAACTGGTAACCAATGAATGCCCATTAGCTCCGCCCCTAGCAACCAGCAATCCTAGCTCACTTCATCAGCCTTCCATCCCCAATCTCCAAAGCCCTTCCTCATCAGCCAACTGCCATTCATCTACTTGCCCTCATCACTCCAATTTACCAATGTGTAAGGCCCACTCTCTCATCCTTGGGGCAAAACTGCCCTGGTCCTATAGTGTAATTGTTAGGAGGATGCCCTCTGGAATAAGACTCGATTTGAATTCTGAGGCCACAATTTAGTCACTGTGTGGTATCTTTGGGCCTCAGTTTACTCTTTTGTTAGATGGAAACCCTAGCTCTCAGGTTCCTTTCTGGAATTTATTGAGGTGATGTGACACTGTGGCTAGTACAGAGTTAGTGCCCATATGTTAGGAACTTGCCAGAAATCAGGAATGCCACCTGCATTTGTTATGATGTTTAACTGTATTCACAGCAAAACCCAGGGGCTTCAATAGAACAGAACTTTATTTCTCCTCTCACATAAACACAGCCCAAAGGTAGGTGGCCCAGGAATGGTTTGGTGGCTGCATGATCATCAGAGTCCCAAGTGACTGCCTTTTTCAACTTGCAATTTCTATCTCATGGTCCAATATGGCTGCTGCAGTTCCAGACATCATGCCCACATTCCAGTCAGTAGAACTTAGTCACATGACCACATCAAGCTGCAAGGGAAGCTGGGGAAAATAGAGTCCCAGCAGCCCTGTATCTCCTTCTGAGATAAGCATAATCGGCCTTTGCTTGTGAGGTTTGTCTTGTCTCAAAAAGAGAGGCTCCTATAATCACATTTTACCTTCCAATTTTGGTACTGATGACTTCTCATGGGTCTTCCATAGGGCGGAGATTTCACTTTTTGGGTTGTCTCCATATTTGAGGGCAGGGGTTGGGGGGACGGGAGAAGAAGGTGCTTTTGAGCCTCTTCTTCCTCATTCTTGAGGAAAATTCCCCAGCACCGCAGGGACATGGTTTCAACCCAGGTTCTCCTTGGGATTAAAGGCCACGCTGATAATGCATTTAGCATGGGATTGGCCATTTGAGTTAGGACCTGGCCAGAAGTGGACCCTAAAGCCCACCGCCATACTTCTTTCTTGCTCTTCTCATATATGCAGGCCCGTTCCTCCCACCATCAGCCCTGCTGCCAGACACAGACTTCTTCCCCGGCACTGTGTCCCTGCCCGGCCTGGAGCCCCCTGGCGGCCCGGACATCCTGGACGACGGCTTTCCTTATGAAACCACGGCCCCCACGCTCTTCACCATGCTGGACATGTTGCCCCCAGCTCCGCCACTTGCCAGCGCCGTCCCGGGCAACGGGGTTGCAGGACCCACGGTCGGGGAGCCTCCCGGCCCCGAGCAGCTGACACTGGACTCATATCAGGCCACCGTTCCCGGGGACGGGGGCACTGCCAGCCTTGTGGGCAGCAACATGTTCCCCAACCAGTACCGCGAGGCGGGCTTTGGGGGCGGCCTCTTGTCCCCAGGGCCTGAGGCCACGTAGCCTCCGCGGGGAGGAGGAGAGGCTCTGGGTGGGGAGAGAGGTGAAAAGGGCCGTGCGAACCCAACCAGGATGTCCAGCACCCCCATTCCCTTGGGCCGTCTTTGGTCAGGTCTCCCGACCTTCTCATCCTGAATCGGACGTTTTCGGCGCTGGCAAGAAGCTCCGCGGCACCGGTTTCCCCTGAGCCCCGTTTCTCCTTACAAAGGAGAAAACTGAGTCGGGAGAGGAACTCCCATGCACTAGCTTGTTAAAGCTGCCTCAGCCCCCACAATTGGGGACACCTTCTCCCGGAGGATTCTGAAGAGTGTATATATGAGACGAGGGTGAAGATCCCTAACCTCCATCCCCATGAAGGTGGGGGTTGGTTGTTTGTTCAGAGTCTTCCCAATAAAGATGAGTTTTTGAGCCTTGGGGGGTCTCTTCTCATCTCAACTTGGGAAACGCCCCAGACCCTTAGCACAAAGCCCCCAGGCTTTGCCCCGCCCCCTCCTCTCCCCGCCCTCCCCTCCAGGCCCCGCCCTTCCCTCGAGTTAGCGGAAGTGCGCTCTGCCACGCTCCGCCCCTCCTCGCGAGGCCTCCCACTTCCGCTTCCGGTGCGGGACGCGCGCGAGCGCAGCGGCGGCAGGCGGCGACGGGCCGGTGAGTGCAGGCAGCGGGCCCCGACCTCCTGGCCTTTGGGGGCATCAGCTCTGCTTCGTTCTTGCCTCAGTCCCTCCCCGGGCTGCTGTGAACCTCTGTTCGGCCCTGGCCCTGAGTGCCGCCCACCCCGCACATCCTACGGCCTGCGGGGCCTCAGGCCGCGCCCCTGCCCCCGCCGTGGGCCGGAACTCGCCGCGTTCGACCCGGCCACTGGCCACAGGTCCCGCCCCTCTGTCAAAAAAGCAGCCCGAAAAACAAACAAACAAAAAACAGCCCGAACCCTCAGGCTGAGACCCGGTCCTAGAGTCATTCCCAGCCCCTCCCGGGTTCCGTCCGTGTCCGCGAGCCTTGCCCCTAAACTCAACGCACCCTCTCCAGTCTGCCCGCTCCGCCTCCTTCAGCCTCTTCTCCCCTTTTTACGCACCCCCTCCCCCCATTCAGATTCCTTCTTTAGACTTTAGCCCCGTTCTAGTCTTTCCTACTGTCCTCCCCCATGTCCCCCTCCCTCAAGCGTCGTTGTCTTCTATCCATGTCCTTCATCTGTCCTCAAACTCCCATCTCCATGCCATTACTTTCTACCCATCAAGTCTTGAGCTCTCCTTTTCCTACCCCTGCCTTCATCTGCATCCCCTACAACCCATTCCCATCCCCAAGGAAGGCCCCCCGGTAGGAGCCATTTCAGCTCTTCCCTGTCCCTTGAGCCCCAAGCCCCAGGTTCTGCGTCCAGTCCTTACTTCAAATGCTTGCACCTTCCATTCCAAAACCTCCCATCCTTGATTTCAGGTCCTTGAGTTCCTTACCCGGGGATGGATGCTCACCCCAGAATCGCCTGGGGGATTTTCAGAATGCCCAAGCTACTGGCTTAGAGTTGTCAGGGATACACCCGATCATCTGGCACGTGGTTCTGCACTGCAGCCTCACTTGCTCTCCTTGAAGCTGGCGTTTAGGATCAGCTGTGTCACCAACTTGTTAGGTTGATCCTGCCCGTATGGTTTTACAGCTCATCTGACATTCCCCTGTCTACGTTTCCCAGGTTGAGGCCTCAGACTTGGCCTCTCCACGATGTGGCACGAGGCTCGGAAGCATGAGCGGAAGCTCCGAGGCATGATGGTCGACTACAAGAAGAGGGCAGAACGGAGGCGGGAGTATTATGAAAAGATCGTGAGTAACTGGCTTTTAATCTGGGGTGGGAGCTCCCCTGGAGTGTGGGGCCCTGGTCATCCTGGAAAAATCTGGCTTTGAAAATATGCCAAGATAAGAGTCCTGTTTCCTCAGGTGTGTGTATATTCAGTCATCAGTTTAATCATTGGTAAAAACCTGCCACATTCTGTTTGTTAGAGCAAACAGCAGTTTGGTGTGGCCTCAGAGCAGAGAGCTGGTGTTAGGAGGAAGGTCTGTGTAACACTCAGAGCAGTCCATATAGCACACTGGCCCGCTCTGGAATGTGGTCTGCCTTGCTTATGGCTGTATTTGCAGTGCTCCTGGAGGAGCTCAGCCATCCTTGAGGTTCCACATGGCACCCTGCAAGAGTGCCATCAGTATTCACTAAATGAACTCTGACTCCCCTCTCCTGTTTGATGTTTCCGTTGCTTTTAGAGAGACCACACTCGATCCCTTGACCTAAAAGGCCCTTATGGTCTAGCCGCTATCAGCCACTCAGCTTCGTCCCTGGGTAGCTCCAGTGTCCTTCCTTGTGTCTCTGCCACCACAGGGCATCGTGCCTGTAATGCTTTCCCTCACCTGTTTAACTCCTACGTATCCTTGAGACCCCAGCTTGAAATGGCACTTTTGTATAGGGTCAGTTCTTCTGTTTGATGATATTGATATGAACATTCCCGTTTGCTACTGCATCACTGCCCCAACCCCCTCCCTGTTCTCCCGGACTACAGTCCCGCTTCCTCCAACCCACCCTCCTCAGAGGGGCCAGACAGGTTTTTCTAAAGCACAAAGCTGACCTTGTCCCCTCCATGGCTCTCTAGTGCCCTTGAGAGGAAACCTAGGCTCCTCAGCACAGCCCTTCAAGGCCCTGCTGGTCTGCCTTTTGCCCTCCTCACACCACCCTGCTCTGCCTGGGTCCTTTGCTCAAGCCATCTGGTCTCCTCCCTACCTAGGCAACATTCTCTAACACGAAGGATGTATAAACAGTGTAAATTTATCTCCCAGAATTATCTAGCCCTCTCTGGCCACAGCGCCTTTGCGTGAGCTCTTCCTGTACCTGGCTAACTCCCGTACCTGGCTCATCTGTCAGATCTCAGTTCTCAGGGAAGTCTTCCCTCATCCCCATCACCACTCAGTCAGGTGTCCCTAAAAGCGTGGTCATAGCTCCCTGTCCTTTCACCTTTGTGGAATTTAACACACATATCCAGCTCTATAAGATTGTGGACTAGGTATATTTGGGTCACATTTGCATGCCAAACTCGGGCCCAACAAGTTTTTGAAAGAATAGATGAATTAAAATAATATTAACAATAGCAGTTTCCATTTTGATTGATCCTTCTCAGGTATCAGAGCTTTAGATGTGTGATATCTTTGAATCCTCACAATCACCCATTGGACAGAGGCTGCTATTACCCTAGGAGAGGAATCGCTCTCTTTTTTTTTTTTTTTTTTTTTTAAAGATTTTATTGGGGAATTGGGGAAGGGGACCAGCCAACCAAGTTGTTGTTCTTCAGTCTTCATTGTGGAGGGCGCCAGGCGCCATCTGGCTTCCCGTTGGCAGCTTGTGGCAAGAGGAATCTCTTGAGATCTCCTTACTTCCCATGAAGGAACCACTGGGCTGGAGGCAGACCCCTTCTCTGGTGGTGTCAGAATAACTATAATATGACCGACCACAAGGGCAGGCCCTGAGTCTATGTTGGTGATAGCAGAGGCCCCAGCAGTGAGCCAGGAACACAGCCAGTGCTTAGGAATGAATTGCTGCCAAAGAGGCAGTGCCTGCTACCTTGGCACATTCTTTCTAGTCCTTAGTATTGATCCCTGTGTTAAAGGTGAGGCTGATAATAACGGCTAATGCTATTGAGCATTTACTTTTTAATCACTATGCTAAGCACTTGATTTGCAGCTCTGCTTCAACAAATCCTCACCCCAGCGTAGGAGGTGGCTCTTATTACCTCCATATGACAGATGAGCAAACCGAGGCCCAGAGAGTCAGCCTGTAATCACATAGCAAGACGGCAGAGCTGGCATTTTCACCCCTTCTTAGCTCTTCACTTGGGCTTTGTACTGCAGAAATAGAAGCTTAGAGAGGTGTAGCAACTTGTCCAAAGTAACACAGCCTGAAGGCAAAATGCTAAAGCGGTTAGGTAGGTAGAGTTTGGAGTCATAGGGCTCTGGGTTCAAATTACAGCTATTCCATTTACTTAGAGTGTGACCTTAGGAGAGTGACTCTCTCCCTGAGCCTGGTTGCCTGATGTGCATGTGAAGTAGTTAGTAGCATGTAGAATCAGTTCTGGTTGGGAATAACAGAAACCTAAAACATCAGTGGCTTAAACAAAATAGAAGTTTATTTCCTTTTCCACCTAGAAGCCCAGAGGTAGCCACTTCTGCTCAGGGACCATTTTGTTGTTTAGCTGTGCATGGCTTCTCTTCCCAGTGCTGTCTCAAGGTGTAAGAGCTGCTCGAGCTCTAGCCATTGTGCCTTCATTCCATCCAGCAGGGAGGAAAAGGTTCAGGGAAAAGGGACCAAAGTGCTCAGGCCAATTGTTAATAATGTTTCTAGTGCCGGCCGAGTGGCATGGTGGTTAATCGCTGGCTTGTGACGCTAGTGGTACTGGTTCGGTCCCACGTATGAGGGTCAGTGACACTGCCTCAAAAAAAAAAAAAAGAATGTTTCTAGATGTTTGTACGTGACACTTCTGCTCATATTCCACTGGCCAGAAAGGAGCCCTGTGGTCACATACAGCTGCAAGGAAGGCTAAGAGGTGTAAACTTTATTCTGGTTGGCCTTTGTGCCAGATACATTAGGAGTCCTGTTGCTATTGGAGAAGGGGGATGAATGTTGGCTTCCAGTTAATGGCCTGCCACAAATGATGGTGGGGGGGCGGGCAAGAATAGTTCCCTCACAGGGCCGCTGGAGTATTCAGTGAGATGGGGCACATAGACCACTAAGCGTGGGTCTGCCCAGGGTAACTTTCTTAGTAAATGCTAGTTGTTGTTACTGAAGTCGTTATTACCAGATAAAGCTGGGATTTGTGTCCAGGTCCATTGATGGTTTAAAGGAAGGAAGGCTGGAGTTGGGTCACTCTGAAGGCTCGCCTCTGTATTAGAGGGGAGCGCTCTCGGGATGGTGGTGACCAGCCCTTCTCACTGGGGGTGACGGATGAGAGCTTCAAGAACAAGAACAGTGTCTGTGGGGTGCTTTGTGGTACAGGCCTGTACAAGCAGTTATTGTCCCCATACATGAGCGTGATCAGCATTCAGATCTGAGCCACCCGGCTGGGGGTAGTGGCAGTGGCTGATGTCTGCATTGAGGAGGGGATGGGCTGCTGTCACGGTCTCTCATCTTATTCTTGGGCTGAGAAAGGAGGCTGTGCAGCGAGTGCTGAAGAAGCCAAGGTAGGTTGTGGTAGGCCGAATGGCTTCTCTGGCAGACAGCTGGCTTTTCTGCTTCTGATTTGTGGACCTGGGTTCTGTCACTGCTCCTGACCTTTTCAGCCTTCTCCTTTAATCAATGGTTTACATAAAGAAACAACATGTTGATATCAAAGTGGAAAATAAACAGATCTCAGGGCAGGTGTCTCCTCCAGAAAGCCTCTAGGCTGAGCACCCCCTGTCCAGGCTGAGTCAGGCATCCTCTTGGACTCCCCCATCCGAGTGCTGCCCACTCTAGGTCATCACCATATGGGACGGGTCTGTCTCCCGTCCTGGACTTTGAGCCGTGAGGGCAGGGCTGGTGCTATCTCAATCACTGTTGTGGCCCTAGCACAGAGCCTACACAGAGCAGATGCCTGCTTAACTGTGGAATGATTGAATGAATGAATGAAAGACTTCATGAAGAACTGACCCTATCTGCTCCTAGAGGCAGAATATCCAATGGTTAATGGATTTTAGATCTTGAAGAAGTATTTGTACTCCATGTTCATTGCAGTATCATTCACCATAGCCAAGATGTCCATTGACTGATGAATGGATAAAGAAAATGTATATATATGCAGTGGAATATTATTCAGCCTTAACAAGGAAGGAAATCCTGTTACATGCTACAACATGGAGGAACTGTGAGGACATTATGCCTAGTGAAATAAGTCAGTCACAAAATGAAACACTGCAAGATTCCACATATATGAGGTACCTAAAGTAGTCAAGTGCTTTGATTCAAATCCTGATTCTGCTTATTACTGATGTGATCTCAAGCAAGTGGGCCTCACTCCTCTGAGCCTCAGTTTCCTCATCTGGAACACGGGGACAAAAGTGGAACCTTTCTCCCATGGTTGAGAAGTTTGAGGAAATGCACATAAAACACTTAGTCAATGCCTGGCTTTTAGTACAGTTAGTTGACTTTTCCAGAATCTCCCAGTGGAGCCAGGCTCTGGACTTAGGTTTTATTCCCAGCCCAGTGCTTTTTCCTTCATGTGGTGCCAGCATTGCCAGTGGCTTCCCAGTATCTGCCAAAGTCCATCCTGCAAACAACGTCCCATGAGTCTCGGCTGCAGGAACCGGGCATTTAGCCTGAAGCAGCCTCAGGAGTGTGAGAGGGGTCTGGGCCTTAGACTTGGCTGGCGGCTGTCACGGGACTGAGGAGCTGTGTGGCCTGAGGGGAGGAAACGAGGGAGGCAGGTGAGGTGCAGGGTAAGGAGTTCGATTCCAGGTGCGCCACCCCAGCCAGCCCTTGTGGTCTTGGGCATATCCCCCTCCACTTGGTCAGGTATGAAATGAGTAATGGCCCAGTGCCAGGCACATAGTGTACGGTAGATAGTGGCCAGATAACAGCTGTGGCCATTGCTGAGTGTCGTTCCCCAGCTCCTTGCAGTGGCAGGTGCTCCTGCTTACCTGCTGGCAGGGACTGAGGTGGGATTGAGGTGGGAGATGGAGATAGCGAGGAAGCGCAGGATCTTGGAAACCGGATATTGAGGGTTTTTCCTGGGGCAGGGGGAGCTCATTCTCCTCACCTGTCATGAATGTCCCTGAGGGCCTGCTGTGGCCCGGACCTGTTCCAGGCACTGGGAATACGACAGTGAACAGAGATCCCTACCCAGTGAAAGTGACGTTTTGATGTGGGAGACAGGTAAGAAGTGAATATTAGGGTTAAAATTGGGTGGCGGTAGGTACTCTGAAGCAGACAAGTGGGGTCAAGGAGACAGGAAATGAGTGGTTGTGGGGCGAGCTATTTAGATAGAGTTGACAGGAAAAGCTTCTAGAAGATCTGAAAAAATTGAAGGGCAACCATGCGCAAGTGTGTTGCAGGCCGAGGGCAGTGCGAGTGCAGAGGTCCTGAGCAGAGCATGGGGTGGGCCTGCAGTGTTCAAGGAATGGCGCAGGCCGGGCCGCATGGAGCAGAGCTGGGGGAGAGAAGTCAGGGCTCTGAATAGGGTAATGCAGCCTGATAGGTTTTAGCAGGACCCCCTGGCCGCCGTGTGGAGAATGGACTGCAGAGGATGAGGGTGGCAGCAGGGAGGCCTAGAGAAGGCTGCTGCACAGTCCCAGGGAGAAGAGATGGTGGCTGGAGTAGGGAGTGGCGGCGGGGTGGTGGGCAGGAGCTGGGTGCTGGAGGTGTTGACAAAGCTCGGCCAGGATTTAATGCTAGGCGCCCCCCTCCCCTTCTCCTCCTCCATGTCTTTCATGGGTTCCTCTGACGTGGCACGCTGCCAGAGCAGGGCCCTGGACACGGGATGCTCAGCATGAAGCTGCTGCTGCTGCTAGATTGTCCCCTTTCCTGACACAGTGGTGGTGCCTTGGAATTGTGAGCCCCACACGAGGGCTCAGGCCTGAGGGGCATAGGCTCGGGGACATTCTCCTCCATGTCGGTAACTTTTTTTTTTAGAAAAACAGCTTTTTTGGAGATATAATTCACACACCACACAATTCACTCTTTTCATGTATACAGTTCAGTGGTTTTCAGTTATATTTACAGGTTGTGCAACCATCACCACAATCTAATTTTAGAAAATTTCATGACCTCAAGTAGAATCCCTGTACCTATTAGCAATCAGTCATCCTTCCTTCCCCTCCCCAAACTTCCCAGCCCCGGGTAACCACTATTCTGCTTTCTGTCTCTGGATTTCTTCAGAACATTTCACATCAACAGGATCGTACAGTGTTTGGCCTTTTGTGTCTGACTTCTTTCACCCAGCGTAATGTTCTCGGAGTTTATCCATGTTGTAGCATCATGGTTCGATGCTTCGTTCCTTTTTATGCCAAACAATATTCCATTGTCTGGATGCACCACATTTTACCTGTCACCCTCTGATGGCCATTTGGATAGTGTCCACCTTTTGGCTTTTGTGAATGGTGCTGCTGTGAATGTTTGTATACAAGTATTTGAGTATTTGTTTTCAGTTCTTTTAGGTATTTACCTAGGAGTGGAATTGCTGGGTCACATGGTCGTTTTTTGTTTAACTTTTTTTTTTTTTTAAAGATTTTATTAGGGAATTGGGGAAGGGGAACAGTTGGGGAATTGGGGAAGGGGAACAGCCAAGTTGTTTTCCTTCAGTCTTAGTTGGGGAGGGTGCAGCTAGCTCAGCTCCAAGTCCATTCCCCATCCAACCACCCATCGGCAGCTCGTGGCAGCTCAGCTCAAGGTGCCATGTTCAATCTTAGTTGCGAGTTAGGCGTATCCCATGCGCGAGTTGAACCAGCAACCTTGTTAGGAGCACGTGCTCTTACCAGCTGAGCCATCCTGCCACCTGTTGGCAGCTCAGCTCGGGTGCAGCTCACTGGCCCGTGTAGGAATTGAACCAGCGACCCTGTTGCTCAGAGCTCCCGCTCTTAACCAACTGAGCCACTCGGCCGGCCCCCCTGTTGAACTTCTTGAAGAACCTAATTTCTCAACATTCTTGTCCATACTTGTGATTGTCTGTCCTTTCCATTTTAGCCATTCTACTGAGTGCAGAGTGGTGCCTTGTGGTCTGACTAGTATTTCCCTGATGACTAGTGACACTGGTCATCTTTTCCTTTACTTGTCAGTCCTGGTGTCTCAGAGGCTGGTCCAGGCTGAAGTGCTCACACCTGGCTCTGAATGAGTGTCTTTGGGGTGTGTGGGAATGAAGAGTTGTGGGGTAGTATTTTAGAAAGGGAGGTCTTGGTACTGACTCTGCAGAAGAGTGGGCCAGCTCAGAGCCTCTTGCCACCACGTTGAGAGGAAATCCTTCCTTTGTCCCCAGAGGTTGGGTGGCTTGCCACCTCTGTGCAGGTTGGTTCACCCCTGAGGTATGGCCTGCTTGACATCAGAAGTGAGTTCACTGCTGAGCTTAGTTGTTGTGGGGGTTAGTGGGCAAGGTTTGGGGTTCATTTGGGAGGTGACCTCTGTCCTGTCCATCCCTGCAGAAGAAGGACCCAGCCCAGTTCCTGCAGGTACATGGCCGAGCTTGCAAGGTACACTTGGATTCTGCAGTTGCCCTGGCCGCAGAGAGCCCCGTTAACATGTAAGACTGAGTTTGGTGGGGCCAGGTCCGTGACTGAGGGTTGGGATCAGAAGGGACCTGGGGTATGTACAGACCTTTGGGGACTCAGGTAGGCAAGGTTTGGCCTGCGTGGTAAGGTGACAGTCACCAGCTGAGGAGAGCCAACAAGGGTTGGGATAGAGTCCCCCAGAGTGCAGTGGTGTTTGGAAGACTTAGAGGGGAATGGATGGGGCCAGGGTCAGAGACCAAAACAAAGCAGGGAGTAGGTGGCCAGAGGGGATGTTTTGGGTGACTGGGGCTTGGCAAGTGGCCCCTAGGACCTGGTTCAAGTTCCCTGCTATTCAGGCAGGTTTGCAGCATGAGGGAGTGAGAGGTGGAGGGGAAGGGGCATGGTGTGGGGATTAGCAGGCTGAGGGCCAGGCTCCCCAGCTTGAGATGGCAGGGAACAGGATCTGGATGCTGGGCAGTGGGGATCCTAAGCACCTTCTCCCCTGCTCCCTACTTCAGGATGCCCTGGCAGGGGGACACCAACAACATGATCGACCGCTTCGATGTCCGAGCCCACCTGGACCACATCCCTGACTACACGCCCCCACTGCTCACCACCATGTAAGCTGCCTCCCCAAGGGGTGGCCAGGCAGGGAGTCTGACCCAGCAGTACCTCTTCTTTCCCACGCCCTTGCCTGGGTGCCACCTTCCTGGAAAGGAAGAAGTTATGCAATTGGGGAGCACTCCCCCCCTCCCCCAGCCTGGGCCGGGCCCCTCATACCCTCTTCTGCTGGCTTAGGGTGGGATCTGCCCTCTGCCTCTGATCCCAAGACCTTGACCTCTGTCAAAGCTCCCCAGAACAGGAATCAGACGAGCGGAAATGTAACTACGAGCGCTACCGAGGCCTGGTGCAGAACGACTTCGCTGGCAGTGAGTGATCTGGGGTGCAGGGGTTGGTTTGGGGATCCCTCGAGACTAGAAGACCTAGACAAGTTTGGGAAGAAAAGTTTTCTCCCGGTGGGTTTCTGCTAAGGGGCCCTGGGTTTAGTCCCAGCTCTGTCCTTTTCTGGGCCTCCATCTCTGGAATTGGTACAGGAGACGTCTGCTGAACCAGATGGTCCTGCCAACGTCACTTCCACATCCCAGGCCATCTGACTCCAGTGTTTTGTTTTTTTTCTCTAAAAAATTGGGGAAAATTGGAATAACACATGTTTTCGCCCTCTGTGTGTTTCCCCTACCTGCATGGGTCAGAATGTCAGCTCTGAAGAGGAAATTGCTCCTTGTTTTAAACAATTATTTAAACAGAGTTTGACAGTTTGCCAAGCGTTCATATATGTTCAGTATTGTTCTCCAAGCCAGCAACATTGCCACTGCCAATGAGAAAACACAGGCTCAGGAAAACTTCCCCACTCTGGGCTTGCCACTCTGGCAGACGCGGACTTTTTTTGTCTGTGTTATCTCATTACATCTGCAGAAGCACCCATCAAGGCAGAGAGGTGCCCCATTTTACAGACGAGGGTGGTGAGGCTCAGGGGTTGGGGGATGCTGTGTCTATGGAGCTGCAATTCTCACCTTGCCCTTAACCAGTGCTGCCTCCTGAGGGCCAGCTCCAAACTCGAGTTCACCTCCCAGGGACTTTGGAGCCTCCCCTTCCTGGGTTTCCCTGTGGAGTTAAGGGGAGGAGGGGCCACACGAGTCCCTTGGCCCGGTGGGTCTTGCTCTCCCCCTTCCCTGTGGGCCTCGGCTTTTCTATCTGTAAAGCAAGGTAGATGGGCCGGGCGAGCCAGGAGGACACACAGTCCAGCCCTCCCTGGCTCCAGCAGCCACCCCTGAGAAGGGTGGTAATGATGGGTTCTGCCCCACGGGGTGGTTGTGAGAGTTTGCAGAGGGGTGCATAAAGCCCTGGCACCGAGCCTGGCACAGTTGGCTTTTCCCTGTGGCCTCACTATTCCCACATTTTTTTGTTTCGAAGATAGATGGTTTAGCATCTCTGAAATCCGAGATTGTCCAAATTCTAGCAATCAGCAAGGCCTTAGAATCAGGGCAGTTCATCATGGCTGATAACCATTGTGGTTTTTGCCTTCACCCAGGGCCACACGGATTCTTCGTGATGGAGTGGGAGTTTCCCTTTGCCCTGGCTGACTGTATTTGTTCGTACAGTCCCACAATTCCTGAGCACTGTGGGGTGTCGGGCAATTCTGGGATCTGGAGTCTAGTGGGGGAGAGGGCAGCATCCACGTAACCGTGAAAGTGGGTGCTGATTACAAACTAAGGCAGTGTTAGGATAGTGTTGTGCTTGACTGAGCTGGGGTCAGTGAAGAGTGGATAGGAGTCCCTGATGAGGCGAGGTAGGCCGCAGGACTCTGGGCATGAGAACAGCCCTGGGCTGGGGGAGAAGGGAAAGATGCGTGGTGGGAGCAGGGAGGGTGAGGCAGCTTGTGCGAGACAGGTCAGCAGGGCCTCTTCCCTGGGGCTTTGTACACGACAAGCAGGAACTGCGATGGCTGCTGGAGCCGGGGAGGGCCAGACTGTGTCACTTCCCGCCTTGCCCGGCTCATCTGCCTTGCTTTGCAGATAGAAAAACTGAGGCCCACAGAGGGAAGGGGACTTGCCCAGGGTCCCACAGTGAGTCAGGGGGTAAGATCGGGGAAGGCTCCAGTATATTGTTGTGCTCCACAAGGTGGGTGTTGTGGGTGATCAAGAGCCCTGATCGCTCCAAACCATACTTAATTTCAACTGAGCCACAGAGAGGCGCACAATGGAGTGGCCCACTGGGGTCCAGGTGACATCCAGCACTCAGGATAGGTTTATAATTCTGAAGTGTCCAGCCAGAGGCCTCCCTAACAGCGATAAAGCAGTGGTGCCCAAGTACCACACGCTCACTCTGCCAGTGGCTCCCATTTTACAGAAAAGGAAACTGAGGCATAGAGGATTGAAGCCCAATGACCAGGGTCACATGGCAAGCCAGTGGTAAAGCCAGGGGCCTCCTGCAATTGCTTTGTCCCCACCACACACAGTTTGTGATTATCTGGAAATTGGTGACTCTGCTCCTGACTGGGCTTGGATTGTACCCACCCTTTTACTCCCACTGAGTTCTGTGTGTCCCCCCTCCCAAAGTCCCACTGTCCCCAGCTCCCTCTGACCCATGTCCCTCTTGCCTTGCCACAGTCTCAGAGGAGCAGTGCCTGTACCAGATCTACTTTGACGAGTTGTACGGAGGCCTCCAGAGACCCAGTGAGGACGAGAAAAAGAAGTGAGTCAGAGTCTGGGACACGGCGGGTTGGGAGAGGCAGGAGGACTGTGAGCGCCAGGGCACGGCCTCATCCATCCTGTCCACCTTGGTCTTCCCCGAGCCGGGGCCAGTGCTCAGCACACAGCAGGTGCTTACCTAATAAATGTTCAGGGGAGGAGGCAATGGCCAGAGGGGAAAGGTTTGCTGTAAGCGCTCTACAATGTATTTTCAACTTGCAGAATGGTGGGAGGTACAGTTAAGAGAGCAGGCCCTGTGCAGAGATGGGCCTGGGTTCAAATTCTGCCTGTGAGGACATCCCTCTCTGTGCCTTTGGGGTGCTCCTCTATAAGATGGGGCTAGCAGGAGGCCTTTCTACATGGAGTCGTGAGGACTGCAGGAGATGGAGCTTGTAAAGTGCTTGTCCTGTGCCTGCCATGCAATAAACTTGCAGTCGGCAGCAGCCGATGGCACTCTGGAGAGGGGCTTCTCAAGGCTGTGTCCCTTGAGGAATGGCTGGGGGTGCGGGGCCTTACCCTGGATCAAGGAGATCCCCACCTGCCACCTCAGAGGAGCAGCAGTCAGGCAGTCTCACTTCTCTCTCCTCAAAGTCTGGCTGGGCGTGGTCCTCCTCTGCCTTCACACTTTCTGTCCCACCTGCTGGGGGTGGCCTTTCCCCTCCTCCAGGGCAACTGCCATCCCACCTGTTCGGAGGTCACCTGGAGCCCTGACCCCTTCCCCTCTGCTGTGGAGTCTTCCCCCTTCGTGAGCCTGATGCTTGCTGCTTCTCTCTCTCTGGAGAGTTTTCACGGATGTGACTGATCTGGCCACACTTGTAGGATGAGGCTGGCACTAGGAAGGCATCAGAGAATGTTGACTAAAGTCAGCAGCAGACATGTACTCAGCCCCTGTTCTGTTCTGGGAAAAGCTCAGCCCCAGTGTCACGCTGGACAACGCTGCGCCCTGCCCTCAGGGGACTGGTGGAGGGAGAGTGACCTGTCACGGACAGGAATAACCCAACATGGGCGGGGCCGGGTGCTCAGGACCACAGGTCTTGACCATGCTGGTGGGGGCTCCCTGGAGCTGGGCCTGGAGGAAGACAGAGAAGCTGGTGGGAGGCAAGCGCAGAGGGCTCCAGGCTTAGGGCCTGGAGGCGAGAGCGCACGGAACTCAAGAGGCTGGTGTGCAGTGTCCTCGCCCCATGGCACTGCCCGGGCTCATGGGCTCCCCCATCCCAGGCTGGCGGAAAAGAAGGCTTCTATTGGCTACACCTATGAGGACAGCACCGTGGCTGAGGTAGAGAAGGTGACGGAGAAGCCGGAGGAAGAGGAGTCACCGGCCGAGGAGGAGAGCAACTCGGACGAAGATGAGGTCATCCCCGACATCGGTGGGGTCCCCTCTCTGCCCTCCCCACCCACCCCACAGTCCCTGGGCATCGTTTTTGTGTCTCGTCCCTCACCCTCTGTGGGGTGCCCCGTGCTCACGAGCCCCTTCTCTCCCTTCCCCGCTCCAGGGCACTCCAGCCTGCTGCTCTCCTCCGTCTCATGTGCGCATTCCCGGCCCCCCTCTCTATCCTTTCATTTCTAGGACACTGCTTTATGATACTGTCCCCACCTAAGTTCTGGCTCCGTTCTCTTCTACTTGGGTCGGCCTCCGCCTCTCCCGCCCCTTCTCTTTCTCTCCCTGCTGGAAAACAAGTAGTCATCCAGTTACAGAGCCATCCCTCGCCGCCCCCGCTGCTGGTCCCCTGTCTTAGTACCCAGCCATCCACTGTCTCTCCCTCCTCCTCTCATCCCAGCTCTCACTCAGCCAGCTGGTGACTTCCGTGTACACATGGAAAGCGTCCATCCTACGTCCACTTCTGTATCACGCATCCAGCTCCTAAACACTTGTGACCTGCACCCTGGCCTCCCGTCCACCCTATTGGTCCCCCAGTACTCTTTCCTCTTCCCTCACTCCCTCCACATGTCTTGCTCATACATCCCACTGCTTGCTTGTTTGGGCCCTCGTTCATCACACTGCCTGCTCACCCTCCCCACTCCCCCACCATTTATTGTGTCCACTTCTGGCCAAGCCCTGGGCCAGCCTGGGGACGCCAAGATGAGCCGACTCGTTCCCTCCCAACAGAGGCCTCCAGTCTGGTGGGCACCCCCTACCCCCGCCCCCCATCCCCACCTTCCGGGGCACTGCCCTTTTTTCCCTGTCCTCTGGCTCGGCTTTGACCCCTGACAGCCTTTCTCTTGGTGCAGACGTGGAGGTGGACGTGGACGAACTGAACCAGGAGCAGGTGGCAGATCTCAACAAACAGGCCACAACCTATGGCATGGCTGATGGCGACTTCGTCAGGTGAGGCCTGCTGGCTGACACTGCCCCCCCACTCCACCTGGCATCTCTGTCCTTACACTTGATACTCACAGCCACCCTATTCCTGAGTATTCGTGTGCCTGGCCCTGCGCCAAAGGCTTTACATACACAGGCTTCTGAGCTCATGAGCGGGGTCCTTATCACCTGGCTTCCCCTGAGCAGAAATGGAGGCTGCACCAAGCTCCCGGTATGCTGTGACCCTCTGATGGGATGATGCTCCTGGGCTTGGTAGGCATCGCCCTCTAGTGGAGAGGTTTCGTTCCCTTGCACTTGGCTGGCTGAGCGTCTGCCCTGGGTTACACCCCGTGCAGAGCATACAGAATGGTCCCAGCTAACAGAGTAGTGAGTTGGAATCTGAATCCCATATCGGAACACAGCACCCTAGGTTCAGAACCCTCCGTGGCTCCCACCTCAGTCTGTAGCAGCCAGCGTGGTCACCACAAGGCCTCAGCTGCCTGGTCCTCTGCCCCTCTACCCACACACCACCCCATCCCAGCCTCCATGGTGCCCGAGGCCCCACCCAGCCTCCGGGCTGCTCTGTGTGCTGTTGGCTCTGGCAGCATTGTGCAGCTTCCTCCCCATGTTTTTCGTCAGCTGTCACTGGCTCGTGGCTCCCTGTCTTCCCTGGTGAAAGCTGTTGCAGCTTCTACCTGTTCCATGGCACTTCCTTTCCCCCTTCCATGATTTATTTTTCCATCCAGGTGTTCACCATCTAACATATCATGTGTTTTATTACCATGGCCGTTGTCTGTCTGCTCCCCAGAATGTAAGCCCATGAATGAGGCATTTTCTTTGTTGTTTTTTTTATTATTAATTGATTTATTTCAATACTGAATCCCCAATACCAAAACTAATACCGGGCATGCAGCAGGTGCTTACTGCTGAATCAGTGAGGCCACAGGGTGGCGTGGGATTCCTTACCTCCTGCAGCGGTTCTGCCTCTGGCCTGTCCCCTCCTCCCTGATGACCCTTATCCCTGTCTTCAGGATGCTCCGGAAGGACAAGGAGGAGGCAGAGGCCATCAAACATGCCAAGGCCCTTGAGGAGGAGAAGGCCATGTACTCGGTGAGCGCTGGGCTAGCCGGGTCGGGGGCAGGAGCGTGCCTCAGGGAGGGCACCCCCTCACCAACCTGGTCCCCACCCTGCTCCAGGGCCGTCGCTCCCGGCGCCAGCGGAGGGAATTCCGGGAGAAGCGGCTGAGGGGCCGCAAAATCAGCCCACCCAGGTAGGTTGGGTTCTCCTCCGGACCCCCAGACTATGGGGGAGGGGCCTGGGCTCAGAAAGACTCTTTGGGAGCAGACTTGTGGCTTGCGGAGCGAGCCCTAGTGGGGCAGTGAATAGGGAAGGTTTCGAGGTAGAAATGGCCTTGAGGGATATGGACACCCTGCCTTGCCAGCCATTCCCCTCACTCTGCTGGACCCAGGGTCCCTGCCAAGCTCTCTGGGAGCCAGTGGGAGGTGGTGGAGGGTGGCTGGAAGAGTTGAGGGGTATGGGCTGCTTGGTCGTTTCCTCACTGTCAGGTGGCTTCCTCTCTCAATCTTCAGTTTCCTCCTTTGGAAAAGGGGCACTGTCACCTCCCAGGAGAGGGGCTATCTCAGTGCCCACATTGAGGTCTCAGGCAGGTTTGGATGAGGCAAGCTAGTGTGGTGCAGAGAGCCTGCCTGCCGCAGCCTCTCAGGCCTGGTGGCCCCAGGCAAATCCAGGTCTCTTTTTGCCACATCTCCTCTGCTCAAGGAGAGTGACTGAGGCCTAAATGACCTGTTGTGGGTTCAGGTTTGGTGTGGGGTCTGGAAAATGTTCATTAAAAGAGTCACACTGGTTCTTCTTGTCATCACCATGGAGGCGCAGGTCAGTGTAGTGCGGAAAAGCACTGGCTTGGGGCCACATGACCTGGGTTGGAATCCCCGCTTCTTCATTTATGAGCCGTGTGACCCTGAGCAAGTATCATCTAAGACATGTTAGTTCTTCTCATTTTATGATCATCATCGTTAATAAGCCAGGACCCAGTTAGCAGAACCAGGAACGTGGAATGAGAGGAGGGACATTTCTAGTCAGGGGTCCAGAGACCAAGCAGGACCAAGGCTGCTGCCATCCTTGTTGCTCAGGGTCAGGATGGTCTGGGGTATTGTTTAGGGGGAAGGGGGGTCGAGGTACAGGCTTTGGGGTCAGTTAGGCAGAGGGATGAGGGCAGGGCCCATAATGTGGCTGGCAGCCCCCTCCTTATTGTGCCCAGTGCCTGGCCTTGGATGCCCAGGTTGGGCCCAATTCCATGCTGGCTCAGATCCCAAACCCCCACTTGTCCCACCCCATTCTTCTCTCCATAGCTATGCCCGCCGAGACAGTCCCACCTACGACCCCTATAAACGGTGAGTTCCCCAGCGGCCCAGGGAACAGCAGCTACCAAACCCCCTAATGGAGGGTGGTGAGGAGAGGTGGCGGGGGTCCCACCCTGTAGGGTGCCCTGAGCTCATGGACAGGGTGATGTATTTTGGGGGTCTTAGTACATGGCGTCAGCTGTGGGTCTGAATCATTTTTTTGTTTTCCAGAATGTTGGCCTGCTTTCCCCAATTTTTTTTCTTTATATGTGAACCTTTAATTTTCTGATTTAATCACTGTGGAGTCTTGTGTTAGAAATGACCAAAGATGGCAGAAAGCTGTGACTTAGAAATCAAAAGTCTCTTTAATCTGAACTCCCAGAAATGAACAGTGAGAACTAACAGGCACAAGTGAACCAGCCATGTACACACGAGTCTTCTGGCTGTGGTAGTGGTTGGGGAGGGGCTTTGAGGGTGGACAGATCTCAATCTGACCCATTTCCCTCTTGAGAATGGGGTGGGAGGGACCTGCCCTGGGGGCCATTGGGAGGGTAGGTAAGGCGAGGCATGTATACCTGTTGGTGAGACGCCTGGCTCAGCACATGGGAGCTGAGAGGGCTGTCAGGCCCTTTTATATAAAAGGCATTGTACCCCACTGTGTTAGAACTTGCTTCTCCCTACCCCCACTTGACATATACGAGGTGTGATAAAAAAACACGGTGAATGTTTAAATTTAAAGAATTATTACAGTAAAAGACACATTGCCATTAACCCTCCCTCAAAATATTCCCCCTCACTTCGAACACACTCATCCCATCGTTCTCGCCATTTTCTGAAGCAGTTCTGGAAGTCCTGTTTCGTGGGTGTCTTTAATTGCACTGTCATAGCTGCCTCAATGTCCTGAATCAATTCAAAACATTTTCCTTACATGGTCATTTTGACTGGGGAAGAACCAGAAGTCTCATGGTGCCAGATCTGGTGAATAAGGTGAATGAGAACACACCATAATGTTTTTTTTGTTGTTATTATTTTGAGGGCAGTGTCACTGGCCCTCATATGGGGGACCTGAACCAGGGCCGCTGGCATCCCAAGCCATCGTTTAACCACCGCGCCACTTGGCTGGCCCCGTAAAGTTTTTATTTGACAGAAATTGCCATACCAGAAGCGATGTGTGATACAGAGCCTTTCTGTTGTGATCACAAAATATGGTGAATGCTGCTGCCAAGCTCCATCCAACGGAAAGGCAGGGATCTGCAACACGGGAAGGGGTGCATCAAACCTTAGTAACAGTGTGTGACAAGTTTCAACTTGTTCAGTGCAGTCATTCGGGTGTGGGCTATGGTTGAGGGAAGGTGTTTTTTTTTGTTTTTTTTTTTTTTTGGAGGGCAGTGTCACTGGCCCTCAGATGTGGGACCCGAACCTGGGCCGCTGGCTTCCCAGGCCAGCGCTTAACCACTGTGCCACTCGGCCGGCCCAGAAAGGTGTGTTTTAAAGTGTGCTGTAAATCATCCTCCATTATGACGACATTCTGTGTCACACATCACTTCTGGTATGGCAATTTCTGTCAAAAACATTTAAATGTGTCCTCATCCACCTTGTTATTCACCCGATCTTGCACTATGCTACGTCTCTTTATCAAACATGGAAGAGGACTTACAGAACTGCTTCAGAAAGTGACAAGAACAATGGGATAAGTGTGTTTGAAGCAAGGGGGAATATTTTGAGGGGGATTAATGGCAGTGTGTCTTTATTTATTTATTTTTTGAGGGCAGTGTCACTGGCCCTCATGTGGGACCGAACTGGGGCCACTGGCTTCCCAAGCCAGCAATTAACCCGCCACTCGGCTGGCCCATAAATTTTTATTTATGTAAACATTCATATATTTTGATCACATCTCATATATTAAGAAATTCTTCCATGTTAAATACATATATATATATTTTTTTTTTTAGCTGAGCCATCCTGCCACCTGTTGGTAGCTCAGCGGCAGTCAGCTCGGGCTGACATCGAACTGCTGTTGCTCAGAGCTCAGCTCACACTCTTGAGCAAGCTCTTAACCAACTGAGCCACTTGGCCGGCCCTTACTCCTCCCTTTTTCATAGCCACCTGAAGTCAGTACAGTTCTCTGTCCCTCCCTTTCCTGGCCATTTCGAGAAGTGCCTGGTCACGAAGCAGATCCTCATATAGCCTTTGGCTGTGTCCCTGGGTGCTGGGTGCCTGATGCCAGTTCTTCTCATTTCTGTTGCTCTGCGATGTGTGTCCTTGGCCGGCGGACAGGCTCCAGGAGCCCGGTGACTGACTGCCCTACCTGCTCTGTAGGTCGCCCTCGGAATCCAGCTCCGAGTCCCGCTCCCGCTCCCGCTCCCCAACCCCGGGCCGGGAGGAGAAGATCACGTTCATCACCAGTTTTGGGGGCAGCGACGAGGAGGCAGCTGCGGCTGCGGCAGCAGCAGCTGCATCAGGGGCCACCCCAGGGAAGCCCCCCGCACCCCCCCAGCCCGGCGGCCCCGCACCGGGACGTAATGCCAGTGCCCGGTCGGTAACGCTCACACCGCCCTCTCTACACCCCGGCTGCCGTGGGGGGTACACGGGGCAGGGGAGGGCCACGGCCCAAGCGGGTGCTGATTGGCCCCCCGTGCCCCGCCTGCAGCCGCCGCTCCTCCTCCTCCTCCTCCTCCTCCTCTTCTGCCTCGCGGACCTCCCGCTCCAGCTCCCGCTCCAGCTCCAGCTCGCGCTCGCGTCGCGGCGGAGGCTACTACCGCTCTGGCCGCCATGCACGTTCCCGCTCCCGGTCCCGCTCTCGTTCCCGCTCCCGGCGCTATTCTCGGTCCCGAAGCCGTGGCCGCCGGCACTCAGGTGGGGGCTCCCGAGACGGACATCGCTACTCCCGCTCTCCCACCCGGCGTGGTGGGTATGGGCCCCGGCGCAGAAGCAGGTATGTGTGGCCTGGTGTGTGTAGGGGGCATGGGGTTTGGGGGTGGCCTGGGCCCTGAAGTCAGCGAGACCAGGAAGCGCTTGGTGTGCAGGAAAGGTGTGCCCATTCTGTGCAGTAGCTCCAAGCGTGATGACATGGGGTGGAGCTCAGGGACACAGTGGGGACAGGAGACTGAGCCGCTCTTCTTACAGAGAGTTCCTAGGCTGAGGGTAGACAGGTGTGTGACTACTGGAGGATGTCCTGGGTTTGCAGCAGGATCTGGCCTTTAGGGCGGGGCACTCCATGGGGAAGGCGTGCAGAAAAATCATGGCAGCCCTTTGCAGGAGAGGCAGGTGGGGTAGGAAGTAAAGCATGTAGGGACTGGGACATCATTCTCGTCTGTCCTGTCACCCAGTGGGTTCAGGGCTGCTTGTGGAACGGCAGCTCGGCTTGCCTCTGGGGGAGCGCACGAACCACGGAGCACCTGTCTGGGTATATATTCTGTCCCTGCTAGTGAACTTCCAGGGCCTCATTTCTTCATCTGTAAAATAGAGATTAGTGTCCCCTTCGTGTCATTGTGAAAGTGTGACAAGTAAACCCATATAAGTGTTTAATATTTACACAATAGCCTAGCACTTGGAAAGGGCTGTTATTGTCAGTATTGTCACCTGTATCATTGTTGCATGCATCTCGACATCAGCTACCTAGGGGATCTGGCAGGTAAAATAGAGGGGCCAGGTGGGCCCTGGTGAACTGGGGAGCACACACCCCGTCCATTGGGCCATTGGCTGCTCAGTGCCAGGCCCGGTATTGCCCAATCTTCTGATTTCTCAAGAGAAGTTGAGGCTGGATTGTTAAAGGGCAGCTCTTGTTTTCTCAACAGTGCCAACAAATTTGAATTTTGTAAAAACCCAAGACAGCATCAATAGAATCAGTATGGGGCCTAGATTTGGCTTCCAGGTCATTCCCTGTAGTTTGACTCAGGGCAGTGATGAGAGTGAGGCTGGGGGAGGGGGACTGGTCACATCTCAAAAGCCAGCCTTCAGGTGAGCCCTGGCTGAGGCCCCCCAGGGTCCCGAGCAGAGGATGGGGATGCTTGTCTCCAGACTGGTTCCTGTGGGTCTGTGTTACAACCTGGTGGGGTGAGGGGTGATCCCCACTAGTATGAGACCCTGGGCCCTGGCAAGGTGAGGAGGTGGTGAGGGTGTAAATGAGGCTGTACCTCCTCAGTGCCCAGAGCTGGGCATAGCGTGTAAATGGGGGAGCTGACCAGCCAGGTCTTACCCTCCCAGAGGTCACCTCCCAGGGAGGTGGGTGAATGGAAGTCTAGTGAGTTTTAAGGTGGTTGTATCTGGAGGGTGGTCTCTGTTTAGACTGAGCCAGGCCAGGGAGCAACTGGGGTGTTTGTGGGGAGGGGAGTTCTGCAGGAAAGGAGCTGGAGGGAAGTGGACTCAACAGCCAGATCAACCTCAGGGCCTTGAAGGGAGGACTGAAGATTTGGAACTGGGTGGGGTGTGTGTGAATGGAGTCTCTGGAGCCTCACAGCCGCCCTCCTGCCCTGCCGCTCCCCCAGGAGCCGCTCTCGCTCCGGGGACTGGTATAGGCGGGGTGGCCGGGGCCCCCGGCACCACAGCAGTAGCCACAGCCGCAGCAGCTGGTCCCTCAGCCCGTCTCGCAGTCGCAGCCTGACGCGGAGCCGTAGCCTTAGCCTCAGCCCCAGCCCCAGCCGCAGCCCCAGCCGCAGCCGCAGCCACAGCCAGAGTCACTCGCCATCACCCCCAAGGGAGAAGCTGACCAGGCCAGCAGCGTCCCCCGCTGTGGGCGAGAAGCTGAAAAAGTGAGCAGGGGTAGGGCTGGGGGAAGAGGATTGTTAGCTTCAGATGGGGAATGAACTTCTGTGTTCTCTGTTTGACGGGAACTTCTCCTGTGCTGGAGGTCTGTGGGGACACAGCTCTGACCTGGGAGGGTGGGCCTGAGGAGTTGTGGCTTTGCCTTGGATGATGGGTCACAGGGTTCATGGCTGTGTCCTGAGGGACCTGACAGTGACAGCGACAGCGTACCTCCTTGGGGGCGTCTGAGGCCTATGGCCTTGAGACTCTGGTTTGAGAGCAGTGCTGAGACTATGTGGGGTCAGAGGTGGCAGCTGTCCTTTCCTCCTCCCAGGACCGAACCTGCCGCTGGTAAAGAGACAGGAGCTGCCAAAGTCAGTAAGAATTTGGAACTCGCCCGTCTTACTCCCGCCAGCAGCAGTGCCCGAGAGCTGGGCCCGGTGGGCCTGCAGGGGGACCCGGGTGGGTCGGGAGATCCAGCCCCGGGGATTGAGGGGAGCTAGGAGGACTCTACCCTCATGAGGTCTATGTCCCCCTCCCCTTCTCACTGTCCACCAGGCCTCCATCTGTCCCTGGGCCTCCAGACCCTTGTGGCAGGTGTCCACAGCCAGCTCCTCCCCATATTCCCCTGCAAATCCAGGCTCTTGGATGAGGTGGGCTGTGGGAGCTCTGGGACACCCACCCCCGTCTCCCGCCTCTTCTCCCCCTTCCCCAGCCCAAGCTGACACCGCAGGAGAAGCTGAAGCTGAGGATGCAGAAGGCACTAAACAGGCAGTGTATGTACCCCTGTCTGTCCCCCAGGCCTTCCAAGCTCCCCCTCCATCCAGCTGGCTTTGGGTGGTGTGCTGCTGCCACCATGCTGAGGGCCTTGGCGGGCAGGTTGGCCCTCTGGGAAGGGGAGCTCTTGAGGGCACCCCTCAGCCACCATGTCCCTCCCTCCCCACAGTCAAGGCGGATAAGAAGGCTGCTCAGGAGAAGATGATACAGCAGGAGCATGAACGGCAGGTAAGGGGAGTGAGGGGTGGGGCTCCAGTGGGGTGTGGGGTGCTGGCTGGGCCAGCTCTCACTGCTACCTCTGCCGCAGGAGCGGGAAGACGAGCTTCGCGCCATGGCCCGCAAGATCCGTATGAAGTAAGCCGGACCCCACTCCCTGCATCGCTCTGGGCCACCCCCTCTGGGTAGATGAAAGTCAGAGCCCTCATCTGGCCCTTAGTTCCCTCCCTCCATCCACAGCTGATTCCAGCCACTGCAACCTCCTCCCTGCTCTGCCAGCCTCCAACGCACGTCACCTTTACTGTTCTCTTGGCCCAGCAAGCTCTTCCCCAGATACCACCTGGTTCCCTCCCTCACTCCACTGGAGGGGCGGGAAGGGGGCCTCTCCCTGACCATCTTGTCTAGAGTAGCACCCCAAAACGCTCCATCCTCCAGCTCAGCTCTGTTTGCTTCATAGCACTAACCCCTACGGTGTGCACTGTTTCGTTTGCTCACTTACTATTGGTGTCCCCAAGGAGATGCCAGGTCTGGCTGCTGGTCTGTGTGCCCAGCTCCTAGGACATGAGGTGGTGCTGTTTGTTGAAGGGCTGTACTCAAGTCAGCCCTACAGCCGGTGTGGCCCAGTGCTGAGAGTCAGCTGCTTTTCTCTCCCCTCTACTGTCTTCTGGTGGCTTCCACTGCACAGCTGAGTGGCTCCGAGCCTGGGCATACCGAGGTCCAGTGCCAGCTCTGTCTCTCTGACTGTGTGGTTCTGGGGTAGGCATTAGGCCTCTTGGTGCTGACCTCACTGGATAGCTCAGAGCTCAGTACCCAGAAAGCCTCAGCCTCCGAGGGTCACACTGGAAGGTGCTCCATGTTGGTGGGGCAGTCAGTGACAGGACCGTGTTGCCTGCTACTCATTTCTGGTTTCACACTGTACTTGCTGTGGGTCCTTGGACAAACAGCCCCCCTGAGCCTGGACTCCTTCCTCTGTGAGACCTGCCTCTGCGGGATCCTACTGCAAGGCTCCCGGTGTGGTGCCTGGCAGGTGGGAAGGCCCGATGCCCAGCACCGCTGCTGTTAGTCGTTGTCGTCATTGTTTAGTGCACGCACTGTGTGGGGGGCTTCTGAGCATGCTGTGTGCTTCCGTTAGGAGGCAGGGGCAGAGTGTCCATGAATGCAGTGTCCTGCCTAGTCAGACCTGGGTTCTGATCCCTCCTCTGCCACCTACCAGCTGTGGGCCTTTCTCCTGTCTGAGTCTGTTTGCTCAGTTACTAAATGGGCGTGGAATAGTTGTCACACAGCAGCCAGAGACCAATTCAGCACTTAGCATGTTAGTCCCTGTGCGCTGCGCCGCGTGGGAAATGATCCAACTACCCAGCCGTCCTTTCTGTTTGTTCATAGCAAGGCCACCTGGGATCGGGGTCCTGGCTCTGCCCAGCCAGCATCCCCTCTGAGCTCAGTGCCCTCATTTCCAAGTGGGGATGGTTTGCTCTTCCAGTGGGACTAAGATGTTGGAAGTGCCTGCCCTGGGCAGGCCCAGCCAGCCCTGGAGTTCAGTGTGCTGGGCCACCTACTCACCCCTTTGGGGTTGCCTCCTCTTCCTGCAGGGAGCGGGAACGCCGAGAGAAGGAGAGAGAAGAATGGGAACGCCAGTATAGCAGGCAGAGTCGCTCCCCCTCCCCCCGTTACAGTGAGTGTCCCTATGGTCACGGGGTCAGAAGAGCAGGACTGGAGGCTAGGGGGCATTAAAAAAGGAGAATGTCAAAACTGGTTACAAAAACCATGGTACCTTTTCATATTAGCCTCCCATAAATTAAAACTTAAAACCTGAGTACGCATGCACACACGGTATTGCTTCAGTCACAAGGGAATTGCAGGAATGAGACGAAATGCTCCTTCCCGGTACATCGGTGTGGGCAAGGAGTGTGGTGGGTGGGGAGGGGTGGTGCTGGGCTCCCGTGTAGCCTCAGCTGGAGACACACCAGTCCAGCCCTGCAGAGCTCTCCTGGGTCCTGGGCGTTTGCTTTGTCCTCAGCTCCTCCTTTCATTCCAGGTCGAGAATACAGCTCTTCCCGAAGGTAAGCAAGCCAGCCCAGCTCCCTAGAAGATCACTTGTCCTGTGGTGGGAGGTCCAGCCTGATTCTTCCATCCCCACCCTGCAATCTCCAGTTGTAGCAGCTGCCTTCTCCCTTGGAAACCTCCCTCCTCCACAGCTGACTGCAACCCCTAAAGCCCCAGTGGTCCCCAGGCTTGTCTGTGCATGTGTGCGTGTGTACACATGCACACAGCAGAGCTCCCAGCATCCTGCCCAACCCTCATGGGGCCCTCCCCTTTCTCTTTGCAGGCGCTCAAGGTCCAGATCCCGAAGCCCCCATTATCGACATTAGGAAGAAGTGGGGGGCACAAGGGGATGGAGGGGTGAGGGCTTAAGCTGTGATGCTGCTGGTTTTGTTCTTTAACAAAATAAAATCAAACGTTATTTAATTCCCTTCACCTGGCTTCAATGTCGGCTATGTGGTGGGTGCAGGGTTCCCAAACCCCAGTGCCCATTGGCCAGCAAGGCCAGCTGGGAGGGGAACTTGGCTGAGGTTAGAGGACAGGTGCCAGTGTTGTCCTTGTGGGAAGCCCTGCCTGAGTCTGGGGGGCTGCAGCTCCGTGAGAGCAGGGGCTCCATTCGGTGGGAAAAGGGCCCAGCACCCACATGAGGACGGGCCAGGACTTTGCCCAGGGCTTCTGGTGACAGGTCCAGGCCTCTCCCCGCCCTCGCCCACACCGGGAACCGGGAGCACGGCTTTCTGTGCCAGTCCTGCTGTGCCCCAGGCACTGGGGGCTGGCCTTGCCCTTCACCCCCTCATTCCAAACCGGTCTGTCCAGCTGTCCACCCCAAGGACGGGAAGCCTCCTGCCCCACCTCAGATACCCCGAGAAAGCAGAGTCCACACGGGTGTAACTATGGGGAGGGAGGATTTATTCACAGCAGGGAAAGGACAAGGTCAATAGACTGGTAGCAGTGGTACCAGGGGCAGCAGGGAGGGAGGGCATTCCTGCCACTCAGGCTTCCCCGCCTGCCTCAGGGTGCTTCTGTCGCAGGTGTTTGTCCAGGGTGGCCCGCAGGCCGAAAGGCACATGGCAGTGGGGGCACTCGAAGTGTGCACCACCAGGCCCCAGGCCATGCATTCGGCGGTGGCGGTTAAGCTTACTGCTCTGGGCGCAGGCATAGGGGCAGAGCTCACAGGCATAGGGCCGCTCCCCTGTGTGGGAGCGCCTGTGCACTGTCAGGTTGCTGCTGTTGGTGAAATGCTTCCCGCAGAACTCACAGCTGCCCCCAGACCCGCGGCTCTTGCCTGCTGCCTTTGGTGTCTTCTTGGGCGACATCTTTGGGCTCTGGGCAGGGTCAGTTCTCTCTTCTTCCTTGATGGCGACTCCCCAACCGTCCCCACCAGGGCCAGCCTGGGCCCCACCACCAGGAGCCCCAGGTTCCTGCACACCTGCTGTGGCAGCAGCCCCAGCCCCTTCCCCACCGCTGCATGGGAGGGTGCTGGCCGGGGCCGCAGCATGGGCGGCTGGCTCCGGAGGGGCGGCTGGCTCTGGAGGAGCAGCTGAGGCCTGTTCCTGATTGTCATTGGCCATGTAGGGGCTCTGGGGCTGCAGCTGCTGGTGGGTCTTCTTGTGGCGGTTGAGCTTGCTGCTCTGGGCGCAGGTGTAGGGACACTGGTCACAGGCGTAGGGCCGTTCGCCTGTGTGCGAACGCATGTGCACCTTGAGGTTGCTGAAGGAGCTAAGGGTCTTCATGCAAACGGGGCAGGTGGGGATCCTCCGGGGATGGCTGCTTGCCCTGGGGCCCTTGGCCCCCACTTCTGGCCCCAGCACTGCAGACACTGCCGACACAGCTGCGGCCACCTCTGCTAGGCCCAGCAGTGGAGTCTCTGGGACCTCGTCTTCGGTCTGGTAGATGGACAGTCCATGGTCCCACTGGGCATGGCACAGCAGCTTCCAGGCCCTCTCAAACTGCCGGCCACAGCGGAGGCAGATCAAGACCTTCAGGTCCTTGAATTCTGCAGAGAGGAAGATCCAAGTGTTAGTGTGATGAGTTAAAGGCATAATAGCTGCAGGTCAGTTGCCAGTTGGACACCTTCTTTGGAAAAAGCTCTATTCCAGGGCCTGAGAACACACAGTAAGAGGACAGGCGAACTCCCTGCCCTCAAGCAGCGGATGTTCGGGGAGGTGGGGGGCGGGGCGACAGGAAAAGCAAGGAAACTGGAGTGAATGGTAAGTACCTGAGGATTTTCTTTCTGTGTGTTTGAAAATCTTCAAGAAAAAGTGAAAAGTTAAATCAGAATGAGGGATGGGGTGGGGAGGTGCTATTTTATGGGGGGGGGGGGGGAGAATCAGGAATTCCTTGCTGAAGTGTGCTAGGTGCCAAGCCATGCCTCAGCTCTCAGAACTTTCCTTCAAGAAGGGAAATAAGACTTCCATTTTCCAGATGGGAAAACAGGCAGAGACAGTTCCCCAAGGTCACAAAGCTTGGAAGAGGTGGACCTAGGGTTTCAATCCAGAAACCTGGGGAGTAGGAGACAGGTTTTCAAAGGTTGTTGGTCTCATAAAAATTGCTCTTGAATACTGAGTGGGTTTCTGTCAGGCTCCATACTCCTGTATTCCATGCCTTAAAGAAAAGAGGGCCAAGATCTAGATGGGGAAGAAGGCTTAGCAGCCACCTACAGAAGTGTGGTGTGTGTGTGTGTGGGGGGGCGGAGAGGTAGCGAGTGATGCTTTCCTCCCTAGCTGTGGGACCTTGGACAAGAAATACCTCTCTCAGTCTCAGTTTCCACATTTGCTAGAATATGGGGGTCCTCTCCCTTTTAGGGTTATTATGACCTCAAATGGGTAACAGCTGAGAGCTTGGGTTCATGTAAACCCTCAGTCAACATTAGCTGAGCCTACAATCCTCCAATTCCAGGAGTCTCAGAATGGTTTTGTTCCAATAATTCCATCACAGCTCCTTCCCACTCCCATTCTGCAGTTGATTCCATCACAGCAACTCCTTTCTTACTACAAGGACCCTCCCTGGACATAATTCCATTTCACAAAAATCCCAGGAATATATAGGCTGGGGTCTGGAAATCCTAGGTTTGAATAAACCCTGCAGCTGATGCTGACCAAAAGCTCACCACGGGTCTAGTACAATGTTAAGGGTTTAATTCTGTCCCAGGTGCCCAGGCACCAGGACCTGGCTCAAACCAGGGGCTTCCCAGCAAGCGGGGCTGGGAGATTCCGGGGGCGGGGGGGAGGCCAGAAGCTCCTTCCCTGGCTCTGAACAAATGTGCAAGCGCCTCAAACACAAGTGATAGAGATGGAAGGGGTGGCAACATCTCCCTCCAGCTGGCTTCAGCCCCCCTTTCCCCCAGACTGCTGCCTCCCCAGAGGTCCGCCCTACTGCCACACTAGTCCAGCCACCTGGCCAGTTATTTCTGGCCAAGGGGAAGGAGAAGTGAAACCAGATTGGGGGTGTGTGTGTGTGTGGCAAATCCCCAGACCAGTCTTCTGGGGCTGGCCACACCCTGCGGGCCGCCCTCTTTCCCTGCCCAGCCCCGCCCCCACCCCTCACCACCACTACTCCCAGCCCTAGGACAGGGCAAGCCCAGGCCACGCCTAAGCTGCGCCCGATGGGGTGCGAGAAAGGGGAAGTAGTGCTCACTGCCCCGCCTGTCCACCTCAGCTCCTTCTCCCACAGGAAGCCAGGCCCTTGAACTTGAGAGGGGTCTGCATCACGGCTTTACTCACCTGAGCCCTGGCAAGGGCTAGGGCCTCTGTAGAGCTGACAACCCAGCTTCTTGTGGTCCATGAAAGAAGTGATGGCCTTCAGCGGGAAGGTCTGCAGGCAGCGGCCGCAGGTCAACATATCTGGGTGTTTGTCGGTCCAGGGCTGGCGGTCTGCAGGGAGGAAGCGGGTGGTGAGCATGGGGTGGGGCCAGAATGGGGGCTGGGGGTTCCGAGGAAGAGGGGAAACCCGAAGGTCAGGAGGCCAGGACCCAGTGACGGAAATAAGGCAGGAGTAGGGGGCCGTGGGCGGTGCCCGGAGGAGGGGGTCCCACCCGAGAGTGAAAGGGGAGAGTGGTGGGGCTCGGGACAAGGGACGCTCACCCGGAGGGTTCAGGATCAGAGGCGTCCAAGGCGCCCACTGGTTCTGCGAGCCGACTGCGTGGAGGAGGCCGCCGGCGGGCACTGGGTCGGAGGAGTGGCAGGATTCGCCCTCGAGCCGCCCCGGCGCCCTCACTTCCTTCGGGGAGAAGGGCCCCAGCCCCGGATCCTGTAGGGGCCATTGGTTTGATTCCGGCTTCGTATCAATGACCAGGTCCCGCATCTCTGTTTCGTCGTCAGAGTTGGCGGCGGGCTTGGGGTCTACTCGGCGGGGCATACAGCCGGCCTTGCGGCGGGACATGAGTCGTGGCCCGGGCGAGCTGGCGGGCTGGCAGGGAGAGGACGCACAAGCCGTGTGCGCTCAGAGCGAGGAGCTCAGGTGAGTGACTGAGGCGACTGGCCGCGAACTTTTACACGTGCTGGCCCAGCCCGTGGCTCCGCCCACTGGGGGCGGGGCCTGATGGGAGAGGACCCGGAGGCTTCGCTGGGGCCCCACCGGCCTGTGGCCAAACTCAATCAGGGCAGTGCCCACTGCGTTTGGCTTAGAGACCATACCTTAATGACACCGAGTTCACACAGCCAGGCATAGAAACAGCCATTCCGGATTCCGTTTTAGGGCTGGTGAAACTGAGGCGGCGGGTCCCACAAACACCCCCAATCGAGAAAATGGTAGGGGCCGCCCTTCTAACTAGGTGCCTAACAGTAATCTAGACTCTTTCAGTAAATGCACTACAATAAAAATTCACTGGGCAAACATCTATTGAACGCCTACTGTGCACCAGGTCCTGGGTAGAGCAGTGAACCAAACAGACAATAATCCCCGTCTGGCTTCACCCAGTTTATTGGTTGGGGAGACGACTGTCAATAAGCTTAACTATGTAAAATTCAAAGAGCCTTCCAGGGTGACAAGTGCCATGTGGAGCCAAATAAAGCTAGAAAAGGTTATAAAGAGACAGGGTGACTGGGTTGGGGGTCTCAATTTTTTCTCCACGCCAGGGAAGGGTATGGTGAAATTGAGACGTGAGGGAGGTGAGGGAGCCAGCCAGCCAGCCTCTGTGTTCAAGAATAACAAGGAGGGGGGAGGGGAAGGGGGAAGCAGTGGGTGATTGAGTTCTGTGAGAAAATGAGGTCAGCTCCAAGAGGGCCTTTTGACCACTTTAGTCTTTTGGTTTGGGAGGAAGACCAAAGCCTTGTGAAGGATTTGGGAGGAAGAGGGTTGGGACCATATACATCTACTCTGCTCCTACACCTGGAATCTCCATGAAAGCCAAATAGCCAACTGTCTTACCTCCCTTCACTTGGGCCTCCTTGAACTTCCCTCCTCAAAGAAGCTTTCTCAGATGACTGTTTGAAGTGGCATCAACACCCTGCCCCACCCTTCAACCCTTACAAGTTTTCTTTTCTTCCTGGCATCGACCACATCTTAATACAGAACGGTTTTTCTTGACTGTCCTTTCCTTCGTCCCCCCTCCCACCCCTCATCCCACACACACACACACACAAGGGTCCTGAGGTTAAGGCCAGTCTGTCCCCGACATGTACCCAGCCCAGCACGGAGTGAATTTCACATGCTAATCTCCTGGAGTGCTGCTCCAGCCCCAGGGTTCCTCATATTGTTATTCAGGTCTCGGCTCAATTGTCCTCCTGCAAGCCCAGGGCCTCCGTGACCACAGTATCTAAAGCAGCCACACCCTGCTGAAGGCCTCACAGTTTATACTGCATGACCTCCATCTGTCCCCAGTTTCCTCCTGAGCCTCCGTTTCCCCATCTGTTACCTGAGGTGGCTTCTTCACTGCCAGCTTCTCTGAGCACCCAATTAAAGAAGCTCCCCAACCCTGCCATCATCAATCCCACTACCCTTATTTTATTACTTTTACATCACTGATCAAGCCCTAAAGGATGCATTTGCTCATGTATGCCCTATTTGGCCCCTCCCAGCGCCTCTAAAATGTAGGGCAGGAGCCAAGTCTGTCTTATTCGCAAATAGAGTCCCTATTCCTTCATAGTTCAGTCAACAAATACGTATTGAGTTCCTGCTGTGAGTATTCTTTCAATAGATATTTGCAGAAGGCCAGTGTGCCAGGCAATAGACCTCAGGGATCTAGTGGGAAGCAGAGGTCCACAAGGCCCCTGCCCTAAGTGACACTGTGTGGAAGAAGCGAATTCTGTCAAAGTCCAGAGTAGGGAGGTTCCACAACACCTCTGCCCGGCCGTTATGCCTTTCGGGGGCAGAAAGGCAGAACGTAAAATCGGGCTGCAGGACAAAATGACTGCCTCGGGTCCGTCCCAGTTGCTGCTCTCCAAGGCCTGGCAGCCTAGAGAGCATGATCTCAAGGTTTCGCGCAGCGGGGTGGTGGTGGGGAGGAGGTGAGGGGTAGGAGTGTACACGTGGAGGGGAATGGGGGAGCAAAGACCAAGCTCGGTCCTTAACCCCTCTCTGAGCCTCATTTCTTCTGTAAAATGGGCATCCTGGGCTCCCCTACCTCGCAGACCATGGACCAGATCCAAGCGCCCGGCCATGCGCGGGTAGGGTGATGTCCCGGGGCTGTGGTGCTTCCGAGCCCGCGAGCCCGCCTGCGACCACGTGGGGCAGCGGCGGCGGCGGCGGGCGGAACCCAGGCTCGGCGGCTCGCTGCCCGCCCGAGCCACTGCAGCCGGGGCGCAGGCGGAAGTGGGGGCGCCGGGAGCGCGGACCTCGGTGAGTGCGGGCTGTTGGTTATTGGTGGCGAGAACTTTGCCTCCCCCGGGCCCTGACCGGCGTCTTCCACCCCGCGGGCAAGACCCGAGTGGTGGGTCCGCGCCTGCAGTGCTGGCTGCGGGCACGTTGCGGTCCCCGAACGCCTGCACCGGGGACTCGGGTCGGAAAGCAGGAGCGGGGACAGTCCTGCGCCGGGGGTGGAGTGGGGAAGTCGGGGAGCGCGGAAAATCATAACTACGGTAATCACAGTAATAACGGCAGCACTCAGCAGACCCTTGCCTTTCCCCTGGTGGAATCGCTGGCCTAATCTGAGCTGGGAGGTGGGAAGAATGCCCAGCCCTGGGCGGGGTGGGAAGTGGACGCCTAGGGGCCTGGAGGACCTACTTCGTATAAGAAAAGGAGAGCAGTGGGTGGCCAGGGAGGAACTGAAAGGAAACGGGCTGGCCAGGGGGCGGAGGGGAGGGAAAGGACCCTGCGCTTGGGGTTCTGACCCTCTCAGGAGGCCCCACTGAACTAATTTGCATCCAGACGGGGCAGCCGGTGGTGGTGTGAGGAATGTCACCACCTCGGCTAACTAGTTCTAGGGGCTTCGTTGTTCACCTGGTAACTCAGCTGGTTCCCTACCCTGGTAATTGAAGAGTTGACCAACGGTTTGTCCACAGAACTAATTATCCATTCTCATTTTGTTGAAACTGAGCACGGAGGCTCCAAAGAGGGAGGTCCGTAAGTTTCCTAAATGCTGCCATTGATCAAAGTGATGGGCTGCTGGGTCAAACTAATTAAGTTCCCAAGTAGTGGGGGATGGATTTGGATGGATGTTGTTCCTGAAACTTTCTGGCAGGAAATCCTTGTCTTGGAGACTTGAGAGGATAAAGGAGTCAAAGAGTCTGGTCAACAGGGAGACTGGATAATGCTTGCTTTTGACTTCTTGGGCACACCCTATGTGATCTTTCTTAAACCAGTTTCTTCTCAGGTGACTCCTTGGCTCCAGACCTCCAAGGGCTCCTCAGTGCTGGCTGAAAAAAACTTGCCCTTTTGCACAGGGTAGGGGCAATGGCCTCGCTCTGTTGTCAAACCCACCTGGGTGTGCACCCTTTTCCTGCTACTCACCAGTCTGCACCCAGCAAATGATGTGACATCTCCCAGCTCCAGTTTCCTTTTCAGGGAAATGGGGATTGCACTAGTATGACCAAATCTCCATTTGTTTTTTGTTTCCCCGTAGTGGAGAGAACAAGTTCCTGTATTAACCCACCCTGAATTGTTTTATCCAGGGATTTCATGTAATTATTTGGCCACTTGCTTAATTTCTCTCAGTCCTTAATTAAGTACTAATCCTAGAGACTAAATTGTTTCTCTTAAAACACTCAAGTGTTAACCCAGGTTGGAAGAAACCCCTGGGGGCTGATGACCCAGGACTAAGCTTGGAGTGCAGTGGTCAGATACATTAAAAAATGTATACATCCCAATAATCCCATTTACTATAGTCTTCCCCTTGAGGCAAAAATCTGGGAGCCTTCGGTGGCTCTGCTGTTTCCCTCAGTCCATTAGCAAATAGTGAGGGCTCTCAACTTTCAAGATATACCTGAATCTGACCACTTCTCCCACCCCCACTGTTCCCACCTGGTCCCAGGCACCTCCATCGTCCACCCAGACCACTGCAGCATCTTCCTCCCTGAGTTCCCTGCTTCTCCGTTTGTCCCCCACGGTCTATTCTCCGTTCAGCAGGCAGAGGGAGGTCCTGCCCCTCGTCTACTCAGAAACTCCCATGGCTCCTGTCTCACAGAATTGAGACCCAGGTTCTCACCATGGCCCTCAAGGCCCCTGCATGTTCTGCCACTGGCCTCCTCGTTAAGCCTCAAGAGTCACCCTTCCATAGCCTGCATTTGCTGTTCCTGCTAACTGGAAGGCTTTTTTCCTAGATCTCCACATAGCTCAATTCCTTATTCCATTTAGGTCTGTGCTCACAGGTAACCTTATCAGAGAGATCTCTCCTGAGCACCCTTTCTAGAAACCACCTCTTGACCACCCCCAGGCTGAGCCAGACATCCCCTCTGGGCTACTGAGGCCCTGCTGCGCCTTCATTCCAACCCTCTTCACCCTGGGTCATCATTGTCTAGAGACAAGGCTGTGTCACCCACTGGACTGTGAGCCCATGAGGGCAGGCCTGGGCTGTTGCACTCACAGCTGTGTCCAAAGCACCGCCCAGCATGACCCAGGCACAGAGCAGGCACTTGGATAATGTGGATGGGTGAATCTTTACATTCCTTCAACGAATATTTACAGAGCTCCCCCTGTATGCCAGGCCCTAAACGGGGTTGAGATGGAGTTGTGAAGTAATCGGACACATCCCTTCTCTCAAAGGCTTATGTTCTGTGGCAGGACAGCAGATAGGAAAACAAATAAATACATTTTGTTAGGAGGTGATGGTGCTATGAAGAAAAGATAATGTGGGGTGAAGGGGTTACTATTTTCCTCCCTACAGGTGGTGTTTGAGCAGCCACCTAAGTGAAGTGAGGGAGGAAGGTGAGCCATGTATCTGGAAATACATATATGTCTCCCACCTGGAGGAGGGTTCTAGGCAGTAAGGACAGCACATGCAAAGGCCCTGAGGCGGGAATGGGCTTGGCATGTTCAAGGAGCAACAACAGTGAGGAAAGGGTGGAGGGGCAGGAGATGAGGTCAGAAAGGTGAAGCCTTGTAACCTTTGTAAGGACTTTGGCTTTTGCTCTGGGTGAAGTGGGAGCCAGGGGAGGGCTCAGAGCAGAGGAAGGATGTGATCAGACTTAGTTTTAACAGGATCCCTGTGTGGGGAAGAGACTGAGGTGAAGGTGGAGTCCGGAAGCCCAGTGGGGAGGCAACTGCAATAGTCAGGTGGGCGGTGCTGGTAGCTGGACCGAGGAGGGGGCAGAGTAGCGAGTCATGAGACATTGCTGGATTCTGGATGCATTTTTTGAAGGTGGAGCTGACAAGCTTTACAGATGTACTGAATGTAGGTGGTAGAGAAAAAGCCAGGAGTCCAGAACACTGGGATGCCCTTTGCCTGTGTGATCACCAGCACCTCTCCCCCCACCACCAGAGTCTCCCTTTTCCCTACTTACTAGGAGATTTTTTTTTTTTTTTGAGGGCCCTCATATGTGGGACCGAACTGGGGCCGCTGGCTTGCCAGGCCAGCGCTTAACCACTGCATCACTCGGCCGGCCCTAGGAGATCTTTTTTTTTTGAGGGCAGTGTCACTGGCCCTCACATGTGGGACCCGAACCGGGGCCGCTGGCGTCCCAAGCCAGCGCTTAACCACCACGCCACTCGGCCGGCCCCCTAGGAGATCTTTTTTTATGCTTCATTTCACAGATGAGGAACCGGCTCAGGGAGGCTGCTGGTAGAGTTGCAGTGACCTGTTGTGATCCCTGGTAGTGAATCTGGGGCTCGAACCCACTGATCCCCCTGCCTCCACACCCTGATCCTCTCTCCTGGGCTGTAAGCAGTGGCCCTGCCACCTCTTCTTGCATGGCCCATAAGCAAAGAGTGGGTTTTATATATATATATATATATTTTTTTTTTTTTTTTTTTTGAGGGCAGTGTCACTGGCCCTCATATGTGGGACCCGAACCGGGGCTGCTGGCATCCCAAGCCAGCCCTTAACCACCGCGCCACTCGGCCAGCCTAGGGTTTTATATTTTTTAAGTGGTGGAGAACTTGAAAATTTGTGGCCTATGAAATTATATAAAATTCAAATTTCAGTGTCCCACTAAGAAAGGTTTTGGAGCACAGCCATGTTCATTGTTAACATTTTGTTCATGGCTTTCCTGCTGCTATGGCAGAGTTGAGTAGTTGTGACAGAAACCCTATGACCCACGAAGCCTAAAATATTTACTATCAGGGCCCTGTATAGAGAAAATGACTGGCTTTTGCTAATAAGGATATAATTTGAGCACCCAGTGGGGGTGTCTGATCAATAGGACTTAGCAGCTAGTTACACAGGGGTCTGGGAAAGGTCTGGGTGGGGACAGAAAGTTTTGGGGTGTGTGTGACTATAAGTATTGAAGAAGAAGCTCAGATTCCTGAGACGGAATCTAACATTTCTTAAGGGACATGGAAGCATTACAATACACCCCTTACTTTTTTTTTTTTTTTTTTTTTTTTTTAGAGGGCAGTGTGTGTCACTGGCCCTCATATGTGGGACCCGAACCACGGCCGCTGGCTTCCCAAGCCAGCGCTTAACCACCGCCACTCGGACGGCCCCACCCCTTACTTTTTAAAATCAGAATTTAAAACTTTTTGAATAGGTTTTTCAAATACATGGGACAGAATTCAAAAGGTACAAAAAGGCAGACAGCTGAAAGTCTCCTGCCCAGGCTCTTCATGGGTGGAAGGATGGAATGATCAGCATTAGCAGTTTCCTGGATTCTGTCAAACTGCCTTCTTTGAGGCTGTTCGAATTGACACCCTGGCCACTAGGGATTTGAAGATGTTCTATAGGTACTCCAACACAATGTTTTATCAGCCCTTTCGATCTTCCCTGATCTGGGAGATGCAGAATCCTATAGCAGTTTAGCTTTAATTTGCATTTCTCTGGTGCTCACTGAGGTTGTGAATATATCACATACTCAGCAACCATCTTTTTTTTTTAAAAGATTTTTTTGGGGAATTGAGGAAGCGGAACAGTGTTGGGGAATTGAGGAAGGGAAAAAGCCAAGTTGTTATCCATCATTCTTAGTTGGGGAGGGAACAGTTAGTTCAGCTCCAAGTTCAGTCGCCATCCGGCTGCCCATCGGCAGCTCGCAGCCGCTCAGTCAAGGTGCTGTGTTCAATCTTAGTTGCGGGTGGGCATAGCCCCCCCATCCCATGTGGGAGTCAAAACGGAAACCTTGTTAGGAGCACATGCTCTCACCAGCTGAGCCATCCTGCCACCTGTTGGCAGCTCAACAGCAGCTCAGCTTGGACGCAGCTCACTGGCCTATGTGGGAATTGAACTGGCGACACTGTTGCTCAGAGCTCCTGCTCTTAACGAACTGAGCCACTCGGTAGTCCCTCAGCAGCCATCTTTATCTTTCTTCCCACCACTTGTTTATCTGAATCAGTGGTTCTCAACTAGACAAATTTATTTTTGTTTGATCCCCCGGGGACATCTGACAATATCTGAAGACTTTTTTTTTTTTTTAAGATTTTATTGGGGAATTGGGGGAGGGAACAGGCAAGTTGCTGACCTTTGTCCTTCAGTCTAGTTATGGAGGACGTCGCTTCACTGGCTCATGTTGATATTGTGATCATTGCGCTCTTCCTAGCTGAGGCAGATGGGTTGCCGGCCATTGGATGGCCGCTCATGGTGGCTCACGGCAGCTCATGCTGGCTGCAGGCCACTCACGGTAGCTTACGCAGCCCACCGCAGCAGGGGCTGCACCCTCTGCCGTCACCAGTGATTCCTGGCAGTCCAGCTCCAGGTCGAGCCGTTGTTCACCATCTTAGCTGTAGAGGGCGCAGTGTCACTGGCCTATGTGGGATCTGAACTGGCTCAGTTCTGCTGCTCAGAACTCGCCAAGCCAACTCTTAACCAAAGAGCCACTTGGCCAGCACTTTTTTTTTTTTAATGGCTTTACTGAGATATAATTCTCATACCATGCTATTCACCAAAGGAGACAATTTTGGTTGTCACAATTTGGGATGGAGGTAGGGATCACTACTGGCATCTAGTGGGTAGAGACCAGGGGTGCTGCTAAAATCCTACACTTATGCACAAGCCAGTCCCCCCACAATACAACAAAGAATGATCCAGCCCAATGTCAATAGCGCCAAAGTTGAGAGATCCTGGTCTACAGCCTTGGCACATTTCTCTGCAGGGTTCTTTCTGACAAGAAGCTGCAGAGACAGGAAGAATCTAACGAGAAAAAGGACAATCTCAGTCATCTCTGGACCGTGAGTGACCCTGGGATGGGAACTGAGTGCCTAATACTTGTCAGTCATTTCATTTAGTCACTTTAGAGAGGAGGGGACTAAGCCACAGACAGTAGTCCAGCTGCCTGAAACATAGTCCTTCTATCTTCCTCCTACCCCCAAAACCATCATTTCCCTATATGCAATCAACATCCTAGCAGTGGCACTTACTATGTTCCAGGCAAGTGCTAGACATTGTACATTTGTTAGGTCATTTAATCCTCATGACAACCCTGGGAGGTGGGTCTTTTTATCATCCCTATTTTACAGGTGGGGAAAAAGAGGAACAGAGCAGTTAAGCAGTTTATCCCAGGACACACAGCAATACTAATAACAACTGTAACTAAATTTTATGGAGAACCTGGTATGTACCAGGCCCTGTCCTGCATGAGCCTGTTGACTCCTGATAACAAGCAGAAGCGGCAGTTGGTGCTATTTCTCCATACAATGGAAGAGGAAACTGTCTCTTGCTTGAGGTCACCCAGCTAAGCAGCCTGAGGGCTTAATCTCCCGGTCTTCTGGGAGCTGAGGATACTGGGAGCTGAGGATACGTGGCAGGGTAGAAAGCAAGATCGCTGCTTGTGGGGAAGCAGCCATCTTGCAGGGAAGAAAGACCATAAGCAGAACAATAAATATACAATATCATGTCTAAGAGGGTCTGTGTGCGCAAAGAGTGACGAAACTGACCAAGGAGATGGACAGGGATGAGGGGTAGATCTTTAAGACAGGGAAGTCAGGGAAGAGGGGAAGAAGATAGAGGCAGAGGGAACCACAAGTTCCCAGGCATGAGAGGGACTGTGCAGGCATGATCAAAGACCAGCAAGGAGGCCAGCATGGCTGGGGTGTGCCACAAAGTGGGGGTACTGGCAGGATCTGGAGCATGGGGGCCTTGAGGGCTGTGCTGAGGACTTTGGCTTTGACTTAGGCCACCTGAAGGCCTTGAGCAGAGGAGGGATGTGATCTGACTCATTTCCCTCTGCCTAAGTGTAGGGACAGGGGGAGGGGTGTGAAGATGGAAGGGGCGGGGCTGAGGGGGCAGTGAGGAGTTAGTTGACTTTAATAGTCCAGGCAGGATGTGATGGTGGCTGGACCAAGCTGTTGGCAGTTGAGAGAGTGAGAAGTGTTAGGTTGTGAATATATAATATAATATGATAATATAATATAATATAATATAATATAATATAATATAATATAATATAAATAATATAAATAATATGATATGATATGATATGATATGATATAATATAATATAATATAATATATATTCCCCCACCCCAGCCTTTGTTTATTTTTTATGACCTTGATCGTTTTGAAGAATCCAGGCTAATTTTTTTGTAGGATGTCTCAATTTGATTAGATTGATTAGACACTGTCCCTCAGGATTAGATTCAAGTAATCCATTTTGCACAGGAATACCACACACCGTATCCTGTCTTTCTCAGGGCATCACATCAGGAGGCACAGGCGTCTGTTTGTCCCATTACTGCACATGTTGGCTTTGATGCCTAGTGAAGGTGTCTGCCAGGTGTGCAGATCACTCCAGATGTGGCCAGTGGGTGTCCTTTCAAGCTGGTTTTGGTGTGATGGGGAATTTATTGGGGAGATAACATTTCCTGATGGATTGGTTGGGCTGTGTGTGAGAGATGAGAGGAGGTGGGGGTTGGTTCTTTCAACACATATTTATGGCCAGGAACTAGGGGATAAAGCTGTGATAAAAGCAGACAGAAGTTCCTGCTCCCCTGGGCCTCATGAACAGTGTGCCAGTTCCTGGGAAGCAGGACTCGTGGAGAGAGAGTGCATATTTCAGGAGGGGAGTCAGGAGTTGCATTTGGATAGGCTGAGTTGAATTGTGGTAAAGACTGCTCACAGTCTTGATTCTTCCTGTCATCCCACCTCCCCATGTAATGGCTCCCTGCTCTTCTTCTTCACCCAATAGCCAGGACAATGCAGACTCCACTGACCAGTACTGTGCCTGTGCTCCGGCTCCCCCGGGGCCCTGATGGCTTGAGTCGAGGCTTTGCCCCTGATGGACGCAGGGCCCCCCTAAAACCAGAGGTTCCTGAAACCCCGGAGTCTTCTGTAATTCACGAATGTCGGGAATCTCAAGAACAGCGGGCCCGAGCCGCCCTCCGGGAGTGCTATCTCCGAAGCCTGCTGGCCATGATGGGTCGCCAGGTCAGCTTCACCTTGCATGAGGGTGTGCACGTGACCGCCCACTTCGGAGCCACCGACCTGGATGTGGCCAACTTCTATGTGTCACAGCTGCAGACTCCGATAGGTGTGCAGGCTGAGGCACTGCTCCGGTGCAGTGACATTATTGCATACACCTTCAAGCTATAAAGACATTGTGGTCACCTTCTGCCTTAGGTCTAGCCACAGATTCCCAAGCCTCCAGCTGTTTCAGATCTCTGGGCCTCAGAGTTTGGAACTCCCTTGGAATTTTGAATCAGGCTCCAAGCAACTCTGGCTTCTTGGGACCTCCAGGGTCTAGTCAGTAAAATTCGGCAACCCCAGGAGTTCTAGATCCCTTTGAACGGAGTGTTCTACCTCACAGAACTCTAAACTCTATAGTAATGTGGGCCTCATTCCAGTTCCTGAAAACAGGGGCGCGCGTGTGTGTGTGTGTGTGTGTGTGTGTGTGTGTGTGTGTGTGTGTGTGTGTAGGCTGCATTGGGAATAAAGGAAAGCAAATTGCAGAGTGGGAAACTGTTTATTAAAAATGTTGCAAAGTTCAACCACCCTGAAGATACTCCCAAATACTCCCCTTCTGCCAAAGAAACAAGTATTTTCCCAGGAAAATCTGCCTGTTTTTATTGTTTTTTAAGTGTACCCCACAGGGATGAAGTCAGATTTAGGGGCTGGAAGGGTAGCTGTCCAAAGACTGAATCCGGTGGAGCTGGGTCAATAAGGGGAGGACACATCAAAAAGGCTGGGGGTGGGAGGTGCCGGCCGACTGGCGCGGTGGTTAAGAGCTGGCTTGGGACCCCAGCGGCCCCAGTTTGGGTCCCACATATGAGGGCCAGTGACACTGCCCTCAAAAAAAAAAAAATGTCTGGGGGGCACTCGGATTAAGGTGATGGGATTGTAAGGTGGCCCCTACACACGCCACTCAAGACTTGCTTCCGCGCTCACATGGGGCAGAGTCATACCCTGTGCACCGCGCCATTGAGAAAAGTCTGAGAATTAGGGGTTAGGGTGAAGCTTCACGTCTTCATTTCGCTCCAGCTGTGTGGTATGGCCGACCACATCACTAGCTTCACCTGGCTGTGTCACTACGAATTTCAGCAGATTCGCTTTAAAAACAAGTAATTTCTGCACCCTTTGTAATCCCATGAACTTCAGAATGTAAGTGAAGATTCCATTCAACATAGATGAGATTGGCTTCGTTTGTCTTCAGTCACGAAAGTGCTGCCGAAGGCAAGTGTCAAGTCGCATTCCCCGCACGTCCATTCACAGCGCCACTTCTGGCGAGTCCCGGGCCTAGCTCTCGAGTTGCCTTGGCAACGACGTCGCTCCTCCTCAAGTCCCCGCTTTTGGTTTTAGCCCCGCCTTTCTCCCCAAGTTGCTTGACGGGCTGGGAAAGCAAGGCGAAAGTGCGGAGGCGAATACTAAGTGATTCAATTGAGCGCTGGGAGGGCGTGGCCGGGGGGCGTGGCCAGAGCGCAGGCTGGTTCGCTTCTGGCGTGGTGATCTACCTGCTCCATTGCCCCGTAGTTTGGTTGGCAGATTCGCCCCTTACTTTTGGAATTCCTTTCTTCGCCCAGTTTTTTCTTTCTTTTCTTTCATTGAATCGAGACTATGATACTCCTCCTGGGCTCATTTATTTTAGTTTATAAATTTAAATTGTATTTTATATACACCGCTATCCAAATACAGAGAATTATTGATGAAACTGCAGTCTGCAAGTAGAAGACTACAGACTAACAAGCAAGGGGGCATAAGCGTCGTCTCCAGGTAGACGAAGCATGTATCACCTGTACCCATATATTCGACACAGCTCCTATCGCCCTGCCTTTCAAGTTCTCCACCCCTCTACCTCTCTCCTTATCAGTTGGCCTCACCCCGCCAAGCAGATGTTTTTTTATTTCTATCTGCTCCGCTCCTTTCTCCATTGCCTGGGCGCGTGACGAATGTATGCTAGCCCGCACTTCAGTGATCTCGATGGAGGGGAGGAGGCGGGGCGGGAGCGGCCCCGGTTCGCGCTTGCGCGCTGCTCTGGGAGACGGCGTCCATTTCGCCCCGCCCCTCGTGCGCTGCATTTCCGGCTCTGCAGATTCGGCGCTCACATTTCTATTTCTAGTGGTTCTTGGTATAGTTTGTTCCCCCACATCAGCAATCTGCGAGGCAACTCTACCTGCAAATAGCTTAAGTCGATTTTCTGCTTTTCTTAGTACGCGGCGGGCTCACCGGCCCTTCACGAAAGTGCGGCTGCGAAGGAGCAGGCGCGCGCGGGGCTCGGGGGAGGCGCGCTCAGGCTCCCGGCGACGACTACGACGACCAGGAGAGCGGGCGGAGGCGGCGCTTGCAGCAGCGGCGGAGCCCATGCCCCGGGACGGCGGGCGGGCCCGGAGAGACAAGGCCGGGGCCCGGGGCATGTCCCCGGGGCCCCCGTGAGGAGGAGGCGGCGGCGGCGATGGAGACCCCGCCGCAGGAGGCGCCGCCCGGGCCGGGCGCTGACGGAGACGCCGAGGAGGCCCTCGCCGAGGCCCGGTCTCCCAGCCCCACATCGCCCCCGGCCGATGGGCGCCTCAAGGCTGCAGCCAAGCGCGTCACGTTCCCCTCCGACGAGGATATCGTGTCTGGAGCGGTGGAGCCCAAAGACCCCTGGAGACACGGTAGCTGCAGTTCGGGCGCAGGGGGCGAGCTTGTGGGGGTCTCGGAGACGGTGCAGCGCCCAGCACGGAGGTGGCGCTCAATAAGTTGCACCTACTGATGATGATTGAAGGAGGCCGTCGTCCGTTGAGAGCTGGAGGGTGTTAGAGGGGAGGGGGTGGCCATTGGGTGGGGAAGGTGAAAAGTAGTTAGTTTATGTCCGCTCCCCTCCCCGCCCCAAAGGGCTGAATGGGATCATTTTAGGAATTAAAAAAAATGAGCAATTAAAGTTTGGTGGCTTGGGAGATTGAGTTCATAGTTCCCTCTCAGAAGGATACAGAGAGCAGTAAGGAAGAAAGGGCCAACCAACACTGGCGCTGAAAGGGCAGTGGTGGAGTTTGTTGGGCCCATGGGGATGGAAAGAGGTTAAATTCCTGGCCTGCAAGCCTCGGGACCAGGGGTGGTCATTTTGCTCACTTTCTTGGCTGAAAGAAGGAAGAGGAATAAACCCGAACTGTGGTTATCAAGGAGTCGGTAAATCGGGGTTTGGGAAGAGGGAGGCAAGGTAAACAAACTCCCAGAAAAGAAGCAGAGGTGGCGGTCACTTTGGGGGTGGGTGAGATAGTTAGAGGAGGTGTTAGATCTTGGCATGAAGAAGAAAAATGACTGTATGCCTCCTCCTTCCCCCCAAAGGGGAGGCAGAACATTGTCTGTCATTCAGGAGCAGGTGAAGGGTCTTTTTTTTTTTTTTCCCCACCCCCTGAGAAAGAGTTGGGGAATTGGAGTTGCTGGTCAGTAGGTGAGAATATTTTTAAAAGTTTGGTGGTTTGAGGTGTTGGGAGAGGAAGCAAATCCATGGATTATAGGTCCCCTGGAGAAGGTCAGTCAGTGTTGGAACTGAAAGGACAGCTAGAAGAGTGCCCTTAACCCGTAGGGCTGGGAGGGTGGGAAGTCGCTCTACGGATGTGTGGCAGCGGTGAGCCTGTTTCTGTGCTGGGGAAGGCTCTCGTCTTACCGGGGTGGAGCCGGCAGGGACAGGGAGCAGACGGGCCTTGGCTCTAGATAGAAGTTGGTCTGTTGGTCCAGGGGAAAGAAGAGGAACTGTTGCTAGTCTGGGCAGTGGAAGGATTGGTGGCTTTGATGTGTGAGTGAGAAACATGGTAACTGGAAGCTGAACATACAGGGAGCCCGTCGTAAATGCCAGCTTGGCTAGTTGTTAAAGAGATGGGGGTTAATTTAAGAATCTTGGTATTGGGAGCCAGCCAAGTCCCTGGGCCCCAGAGATAGGTGGTCACTTTGAAGTTAGAGGGTTTGGAGGACTGGGGCTGAGGAAGGGAAGAGTCAAAATGGGAACTGACATAGCATGGTATCCAGTCCAGGGAGTTCAGAGCAGGAAGAGGGAAAGAGCTGGATGGGCTGAGCAGGGTGGTGAAGAGCAGAGGCCCCAGTTCAAATCCTGACTCCCGTTTACCCACTTCCTGGCCTCAGGCTGGTTACCTACCTCCTCTGAGAGCCTCAGTTTTCCCATCTGTAAAGTGGGTGATAATACCCATGCCACAGGGTGTAAGAGAGGACTAAATAATATTGTGTGTGAAAAGTGATTAGCCAGGATGAGCCTACACGAAGTTGCAGTTATTGTTGTCATTTTAGGGGTGGCGTTAGGTGATATTGGTCATGTTAGGGGCCAGTCTAGAGGAGTTGCTTCACGGGGTTGGGGCTTGGCTGTTTCTGCTTCACAGGCTTCCAGGAGAGGGTCAGTTAGTGAGCCTGGGGCAAGGGGGAGGGAAGGTGGTCAGTTTGTGGGCCGGAAGGTCGCGGTGGGCCAGCTGGAGAGCTTGACTAGTGTGGGGCGAGGTAAAGTTTCTGGTCTGCAGGTTCTCAGAAGAGGAGCAGCTGTGTGTAACCAGCTGTCTGGCTTTGAGTAAGCCGTTTTTCCTCCCTGAGCCTCTTGTTTCTTTCTCTGCAAATGGAGGTGCTAATTTCTACCGTGAGGTAGTTGTGAGGATTAAATAAGATAGTCCTTGTAAATTCCTGCCACATAAATAGCAGCTGCTGTTATCCAGACAAATTCGCTTTTGTTTTTCAGGGGCAGTCTTGGAGAGGCAGTGAAGGAGTTTCAGGGGAGGGAAGAACATCAAGAAAGAGGGTCAGTCTGAGTCTGGCTGGGAGGAGTTGAGAGGACAGTGCTGATTGGTCTGCCCTGGTTAAGGGGTGGAGGTGGTGATCGCTCACAGGCGAGGGGAGTCTCTCATTCCTGTAAGTTTAGACAGGGACAGAAAGGACTGGTCAGCACTCACACTCCGGAGGAGTCAGTGGGTCTGAGGTGAAGAGGTGATGGTACGGAGAAATGGATCAATTTATAGGCTAGAAGAGTTGGTCTGTGTTGGCTGGGGAGAAAGGTTGAGGAATGGTCTGGCGGTGAAGGAGTTGGGTGATCTTGGGCCCCGGGGGAAGGGGAGGGGTCTTTGGTGAAGTGGATGAGTTTGGACAATGGGATGTGCAGGACAGGAAGTCGGAGGGCCTGTCACAGCTGAGGAGCAGGTGGCTACTAGCCTCTGTGCCTGGGGAGGACAGTGGAGTTGTTGGCTGGCATGGGACCGAGGGAGGTGGAGGCTTGCCAGGCTGTAGAAGAGAGGAAAGTTGGGCCAAGGGGCTACCTAGTTGAAAGGCCAAAGAGTCTTGGCTGGGGGCAGGGAGGAGTTGGTTGGTCTTGGAGGAGGGGCAGGAGATTTGCCCGAGTTGGTCTGGGAACCTTGTGAAAGCACAGGGGGGACTCATTTGAGCTGTGGACCTGGTGGGAAGGGTGATGGAGGAGCCATTCATTCTGGGGCCTGTTGTGTGACACGACTTCCAAAGCCAAGAGCGAGGGAGGAGTTGGCAGGTTTGAATTGGGAGAGAGGTCATTCAGGAGCTGTTCTTCCATCGTAGAGATGGACAGAGGTGCAGGAGGATCCCTGGGCCTGCTCAGCAGAGCCTTGCCCTGGGAGGAGAGCTCAGCTGGGACCTGCAGAGCCTCTGGCTGCGGTGGAGGAGGGATGAGACTGGAACTAGAGTGGTGGCTCAGCTAAGTGGGAGCCCTGGGGGGTGTCTTCCTGAGGGCAGGAGCCCCATCAGGCCCTGCCAGAGGTCTCATGTTGGAGGCTTCCTGGGGGTGAGATGCTATGGAGGAGGGAGATTGTGAGGGAGGGTCCCAGGCCTCCCAGTGCACAGAGGGGCCTTGCCTGGCTCCCGTCTCGCACAGTGTCCCCAGCCGCCCCAACGCCTGACATCTGCTTATTTTCCCCATTGCACGAATGGCCATGTAATGTTACGTTCCATGTTTGTTTTCGCGTTGGTGGTCTCTCTACCCCATCAGAAGGGGGGAGCCGACACTGTCTGTCCTTGGTCCTTAAAGAATACGCAGTGATCATGGCTGGTGAGCGCTTGTGGGCATGTGCGCAGCCATTCTGGAAGGGTGAGGCCAGGCCAGCCCTGGAGGCAGCGTGCCATGGCCTCCAGGAAGCCACTCTGTCTTTCTGAGCTTGTTTCTTTCCTCATTGGTGAAATAGTGATCCCTGCCCTGCTGACCAACCAGAGGTCTGAGGGGATGGGATGCACCCCCTCAGTTGCATGTAAATAGGAAGTGAAGCTTGGGGAGGAGGTGGGTGGAAATTGTGAGTGACAGAGGACGCCTTAGTACTGCCAGGCTGGACACACGTGCGCTCTGCTCTCCCAGGGGGTGGTGGAAGTGGGCGCCAGAGGAGGAGGGGCTAGCTGGCCACACCCCACCCCATCCCCTGGTGGCAGGCCTGCGGTCCCAGTTCTTTTGAGGGCCAAGGCCGACTTGTACCAGGAACCCTTCCAGACCAAACTGCACGAACGACCCAAGCCCAGCTGTCTCCCCAGTCCCAGCTGCTCGCTGTGTGGGGAAGAGACATGGGGTTTGCAAGGCAGGCGTTGGAAAGCATGTGACAGGGCCACAGTCTGGGCGGTTTGTCTCCCCCTCCTTCCAGTCCTGCCAGTTACTCATTCCCCACTCCCTGACCCCCAGAGTGGGGGCGGGGGGGGTTTGCCCACCAGGAAATTCCTGATGTAAAGTGGAGATGTTTGCGAAGTGAAGGGGCCCAAACTTGCTAGCCACCTGAGCTTGGGGAGGGTGGAGGGAGGCTGATGGGGGCAGTGGCCCTCGTGTCCTTAAATGGGGATCAAAGACAGTGGAAATTACTTACAGTTTGTTCTCACTGAAACTTGTGTTGCAAATTTGAGTCCTTGAAACTGGTTGAACAGGTAAAAATGCACCTGTCAGTGATAGAGGGAGGCTCTCCGTTAAAAGTCGGCAGGTCTGAGCCTAAGTGGTGGTGTTGCTAGGGAGTAGGGAATGGTCGTGGGGGTGGGTGGGTTTGATGCTTTTGCCCAGATTTCCATCTGGGCCCAACTTCACCTCCTCCGGCGAGGGCACGTGGACTCTGCCATGTGACTGGAGACGATTGTTCTCTCTGTTCACAATTTTTCTGTCCATGAAATGCAGCCGACAACAACAGTACCTCCTGATGGGCTGATGGTGAGGCCTGAGAAGATAACAGAGTCCATAGTGAACGCTCAGCAGATGTCTCCCTTGCTTTTCCTGCCATCACCAGTCCTCTCCCCCCACCTGCAGCCCCCAATCCTTGGAGTGCTTCATGCCTGTGTTGTGCATTTGCACCCACACTTCCCCCCAGGGTCCCCCCATCAGACTCCCGCTGTCCCCTCGAGGCTTCCTCCTCTGAGCCGAGCACCCCAGCCTCCCTGACTGGATGTGGGAGAGACCTCGGGCCCCAGGCCTGATCCTGCCCGTTACAAGCTGGGGGACTGTGAGCAGATTGCCCAGCCTCTGGAGCTGACACTGCATGAGCGTGTGTTGGCCTACCGGCCTGAGAGGCCTCAGGGGCACCAAGGTTCCGGAGTAAGAATGTTAGCCTCAGCCTCCTCAGATACCAGCTGATGAGCGAGTCCCTGCTAGATTGCCCCCGCTCCCAGCCCCCTGCCCTGTCGGGACGTGACCAGGTTGAGGCACTGTGGTGTGAGTGCCTGCTCTGCCAGGCCAGGCCCTTTGCACACTCACACTCAGGCAGGCTGCCCTCATTCTTTCCACCTCCACCTCTTAGTTTGTGTTCGCATCATATTTCCGTTTTCAAGGGCAAAGACTCTGCAAGTCACCTCTGTGACCTCAGGCTGGCATGCGAGATGGCTGGGCGCTGGGTGAACGTCAGAGGAATGAGGTTTTTCCTCCTAGCCTTGGTGGCATTTGGGAGAACGCTCCTCGGAGTAGTTAATCCAGTCTGTGCCAGGACATGGCCCTGTGTCAGAGGCCTGCCGGCAGGCCCTGACACCGCCCTGCACCCCACAGAGGGCACGCACACCTAGCATACAATAGGCATGCAGTGAATGGTCATTGAGTGGGTCAGTGGAAGTGCTTGTGTGTCCTGGGAGCGAGGCGGGCTCCAAAAGTATTAACCGTGGAGCCAGGTGCTCCGGCTGGACTGGCTGTAAGAGGCAGCCTCTGGGAATGGGGCCCTGGAACCTGTTCCCACAAAGCTCCCCGGGCGGCTCTGGCGGCCAGGTTTGGCAGTTCTTCCATTCAAGGCTCTGTGTTCAGCTCAGCTGGTCAGCACTCAATCCCAAGCCTGCCTTCTGGACCTCTGTTTTCGGAGCAAATTGTGAGGTGAGCATTGAAACGTCTGACTTGAGGTGACTGCAGAAGTCCGAGTTTGGAAGGCAGCCCGCTGCGATAGAGTGTCGAGGGCCCTGGGTTGAAGTCCCTGCTCTCTGCATGACCTTAATTGTCACCGTTCATTGCTTTCCCATGTGCCCGCCACTGGGCTAAGTGCCTTTCGTCTGTTATCTCAATTAATTCTCATAACCATCTCAGGAGGTAGGTGCTGTTCTTTCTAATTTCCTGATGAGAAAATGGAGTCACAGAGAAGTGATGTAACTTACCTGTGGTCACGGAGCCAGTAAGTGGCTGAGCTGGGATTCGAACCCGTGCAGTCTGGCTCTGGAGCCTGTGCGTGGCCCCTGGGTACTGGCTGCATGCGCTTTGGCAAGTTGCCGTGCTCAGTCTGCATGCCGTGTACTTTCTTCATCGATAACCCTTTGCAAACAGAGGCGACGCTTCTGGCCTTGCAGTGTTGTAGGGGGATGAAAAACAGATGGCATTAAGGGCCCGGCCCAGTAGGCGCTCGGGAGGGGCTTCGCTGTGTGTGGCTCTTGGATAGGTGTCCCCGGAGGTCAGGGCCACCCTTCTGTCCTCAGCATGGGGTCCTTCCGCTGACCCTTGGCCTGAGTTCCTCCTGTACCACCCTGTGTCTGGAATGGGGTAGGTGCTCAGTGCATCCTGGCTGAGTTCCCACCTCTGATCCTGGGACCAGCCGTTCCTCTCGTGGGGCATGGCCATGCCAGGCGTGAGGGGTCGGGCAGACAGATCCAGTCCCTGCCTCCGTGGAGGCCACCTTCGAGTGAGGGAGACACACCGTGAATGATCCTAATGAAACCACGGTGCCCGCGACTCTGATTAGGAAGAGTTCACAGAGAGTACGCAGGTGGGCAGGACGGAGGCGGCTTCCAGGAGGAAGGGCGATCGGGGCCTAAGGAAGTCATCAGAGTTAGCCAGGGGAGGAGCAGTTGGAAGGATGTGCAGTCTTGGAGGCGGAGAGAGGCACGTCTGAGGACTAGAAAAAAAGCCAGTGTTACTGGAGTGGGCATTCTGGAAGTGGAGGCAGGAGGGTCCGAGGTGAGGCTGGAGCAGGTGTTGAGACCACCTGCCTGGTGGGGCCTCCTGGGTGGTGTTAGCCTGAGGGCAACGGGGAGCCAGCCGAGGGATTTAAGAAGGGCCATGCCTGGTGTTCTTAACAGAACCTTGGGGGGTATGGCATGGAGGAGGGTGAGACTGAGCCCTGGGCTTGGATGGCCCCGCACCCGCCAATAGCTGACATTTGACTTCATTGATTTACTCATCAGGTTTAGCTGAATAGCCCTTCCCCTTCCCCCAGAAGGCTTTTGCATCACCAGCGTTTTCTGTAACACTTCTAGGGTGACAGTTTCCCCCCATCCATTCTCTTCTTCCTCTCTCCCCACCGTCAGTTCATCCTGCCTTCAGGTGGAGTGGTGGGCAGCACACAGGCTGTGGAGTCCGGTGCTTTCCCTGTCTCCCTCCCCTCAACGTGACCTCAGCAAGTGGCTTCAGCTGTATGGTCCCTTTAGGTCCTACACTTCCCAGTTCCAGAAAGCAATAAAAATGGTCCCAGACTCTGCCGGGGTCTTAGCATAATATAGTCATCCTATCACTCTTGTAAAATCCAGGGAATTCTGAATTCTAGGATACACCTGGCCCAAGGATTCCCAGTAGACCGTGGAGCCCCCAGTGGCCTCGTCCCTGAGTCTGTGATAGGGCAGTGACAGGAGAGGCAGCTTGAGGCTCGGGCTTAGGGGCCCACTGGTGTCCGTCCAGCTCTGCCCCAAGGGCAAGTCACTCAGCTTGGCAGCCTCAGGATCCCCATTTGTGTGGGGGTTGAGGATTAGATTATTTCATACTTGGAAAGTGACGGGAGCAGCCACCAGCTATTGCAGGCACTCAGGAAGGACTTGGACAAGCTGAAAGGTCGTTTCCCCACCTCAAGCCTGCCCTGACTCCCTCCTCTCTAAAAGCAATGGCAGTGCCACCTCCCTGAGCTGGACGGGATAGATGAGCACTCTGCCTGGGTGTGAATTCAGGTGTGTGAACTGGGCATGTACTGAAACCTCCCCGTGCCACATGGTCCCTATGTGAGGCCATTTGGGCAGACGTGGAGTCTGTTTGAAAGCCTCCCAGCTCCCTGGGAGGAGCCAGGCCTCCGCAGCTGGGAGCACACACATACCCCAGTGTGGAGCAGGTCTGGTGAGAATGGGTGCCCTGGGTCCTGGACGGCGCTTCTCCCAGGCAGGCACTGCCACTGCCCATGCTCGCCCTGATGCTGCTGTGTTAGGGCAGCCCGTGGCGCCTTTGGCAGCTGGAGACTGGGGGCCCCCGGTGGGGCTGAGCCCCGGTGGGGCTCCAGGGTCGAGCCGCACAGGATCCTGGGGTCTGGGATTTCCATTAGTGTGGGAGAGGTGGAGGGGTCCCCAATTCCAGGAAGTGGGTTCAGAGGCTGTGTGCCCACAGGAGCGGTAGATATCCATCACTCTTTGGTTATGTTTCACTGCATTCGGAAGGCAGTTCCTCGGAGGCAGGCCCCATCTCAGTGTGGCTCCCTTCGATGTCCCCAGAACCCTGGCACTCCGCAGGCCCTCACGTTGGAGGGATTGGTGGTAGATGGAGGTACACAGTAGGCGCTTTGCAGTTCGTCTCACGTGCCCTCCCTTACTCCCTGCAGCTGATGCCAATGGAGCTGGTGCCTCAAGATGGGGGTGGCGGTTTGGAAGTGTCTCCTGACAGCCACTCAGCTCATGTGACTTGCCTGCCGCCCTCTCCCTTCCCAGCAAAAGCCTGGGTTGGGAGCCCTGCAGTCTGACGCTTTGGAGGCCTTGTCGGATCCCAGCAAGGGGGTGTCCTCCCTGTTCGGGTAGGCGGGCCCCTGTTGGAACCTTTTGGGATTGGACTCGTGTGCCACCTTCACACCCACCCCTCCATCTCGCCACCGCCTTCGTGTGGTGCCAGCTGCTGTCAGGATGCAGTGGGAGAGCCGCCTTCCCCTTGGTACAGAGCAAAGCACCGCCAAAACTGAACTCACTGGGTTCCTCCGAGCAGTGGGGCAGCAGGGGCTGCCAGGAGGTGAAAGCCAACAGCAGGAAGTGACCCAGCGGAGGCTCCTGCTTCTGGGTGATGATGATGACGGCGGCAGTGGTGACAAACAGTCCCCTGTTATGGAGCTCTTCCAGGCCTGAGCTCTTCACATGCATTTACTCATCTAACCGTCAGTCACAGCAGCAGACGGACAAGCCTAGGCTGGGGCGGGGGTGCCCAGGCCACACAGTAAGGGAAGGAGCCCTGGTCACACTAGGAGGGACGGTCCTCATCCTCTGCTTCATAACCGCAGGAGAAAGCCACACCCCTGAGCCTGGTGGGGGCCCTTCCCACTCACTGTCCCTCCTCTGTTCTCCGCCCCCCCCCCGACCCCCAGACGGTGGTTCCCTCTGCAGCTCCTGCTCAGCATGCCTTTCATCAGTTGCCTGCCTTTCCTGACCAACTGTTCATCCTTTCACGCCAGCTCATGTGTCACCTCCTGTGCAAGGCCCTCTCTAGTCCCCCAGTGCTGCTGCGCTATCCCAGGTTCCCGTGACTCCCTCTCACGCTGTTGCTATTTGTCTGGGTCCATCTCCTCCCACTGGCCCCAGAAGCTCCCTGAGGGACTGCATCTTGTCTGTCCAGCTCCCCGGAGGAGCCAAACCACGAACACACCCAGGCACATTAGGGACTCTAGGCAAAGGGGGTCTGCTAATGAGCACCCTAGGCTGGGGCCTCAAAAGCGTTGGGGGTCTTGAAGAGGTCAGGGGGAACATGTCATTCATTGGGTCATTTGCTCACGCATCCGTTTCTTCATTCGTTCCTTGCAGACACACACCTGCTTTGTCTCTACTTGGCTCTGCTTGTGCCGGGCGGAGCCCTGGCCACCTTCCCTACTGGTGTTCCCTCCGCATTCTCGAAAAAGCAGACCTTGGTGCTCCCTTGCTCCACATCACACTTCGTGACCCTCTCCCCACTGCTTTTCACACCCAGTCCAGGGTCCCTGCACCAGCTTAGGTGGCCTGGCACCTGCCACCCTCGCTGAGCATGGCTGCGATCACTCTTCCCCATGCTTTCCCTGGGTTCAAGTGTGGTGGCTTCCTTTCAGTTCCTAGAACATTCAAGGAGCTCCCCACGCCCTGTCCTGGAATGCTGGCCTTGCTCTCAGGGCTCTAGCTCGTCCTTCACGTACCAGCAAACCTGTCCTTCCTGGCCCTCTGAATCCGTTCCCCTGTCAGCTGGTCAGCGACCTGTTTATCTGCAGGCCTGCCGATATTCTCTCTTGCCCCCTAGACTGTAAGCATCATGAGGGAGGGAGTGCGATTGGTTTGATGTGGTGCCAGTTAGAGTAAAGCATTATGAGATGCTGAGCTTTAGGTACTAGACAGGCCCTGCTCTCCTGCAGCCCAGGCCTGGGAAAGAAGTGTGAAGAGGGGAGGAGGATGCCAAGTCTGCCTCTGGTGCCCCCCTGCCAGATCTGGCGGACCCCCAAGCTAGTCAGCCTGGTAGATTGCAGGACTGCAGGCCTGGGGCACAGACCCGCCTTTGCTGTTGACCTGCTGTGGGTCTTAGGCCAAGGCACTGCCCTCTCTGTGCAACAAGATGGTGTCCCAGATCCTTTCCCACTGCATGTGTTTTTCTGTCTCTGCACTGGTCACTCCCACCATTCAGGAAAATGAGTGGGTCCCAAGACCTCTTCCCTGTCATGGCTTGGGGCTGAGAGAGCCCGGGTTCTGGTAATTGATCTGCCTTTCTACCTTTGTGGCAGGTGACCTGATTCCCCATCTCCCCTTGTTGTTGGGGGTGTCACTGGCCGTCCAGCCACCCAGCTCAGGCCTCCATCCTCTCTCCTGTCCTCTTCCTCCGTCTCATTCCTTGTCCTGTAGCCTCCTTCCTTGAGCTTGGGATCTTTGCTTCCTGCCCTAGCGCTCTCCAGTATGACCAAAGTGACCAGAAAATGCCGCATTCCCCCTGGAGGCCTCCTTCCCTGCTGGGTCTGGCTCAGCCCTTGGGATCCACAGTGCTGAGCTTTTCTGGGCTCCCCTGGCCCAGCCCTGCCCACTCTGGGTTGTCCCTGTCTGGAGACTGAGCCCTGGGAGGGCAGGGCAAGGCTGTCTCTGTCACTGCTGTGCCCCGGTCACAGCTCCAGGCACAGGGCAGGCGCTCAAGTTCCATTAGCCTGGAGGAGGGGGACGGCAGAGCCCAGAGGTGGTGCCCACCAGGGAGCCCTCCCTCGCTTTCCCATGCCTGACAGCACATGACCCTCTCTGGTCCTGGGGAAGACACCCTAGGCTGGTGAGCCCAGTGGGTGGTGCAGGCACCTGTCTAACTTACTGAACCACCACCAGCTATTGGGTGCAAATGCCTATGCCACCCAGCCAAGAGCTTCCCGGGGCTAGTAGCACAGGCGCCTTCTCCATCTCTAGTCTGGATTACCAGGGGTGGAGGGGTAACTCCTTGTTGGAGAGGACTGGCCAGGCACTCAGGACAGGGCTCCTGCTGCTCTCCTCTGCCACCTCTGTAGCCTTGAGGGGCAGAGTGACACGTCTGGGGAGGGCAGGGGAAGAGACCTACTTGGTTTTACACCTGGCCTCCCACCCCCACTTGCTGTGTGAAGTTATTACAGAGAGGGCTGGGGCTCTGGGGAAATGGAGACCCCTCTGCAGCCTACCACACACACATGCTGAGTGAGACGCTCAGGGAGCTGGTGAGGGCAGCCGGGCCGGAAGGGTGTGCGTCACCCCGGAAGCCCAGGATAGTTGTAACTAAGGGAAGGGTCACTACCTTGATCCTTTGCTGACTTTAAAAATTGGGTCTGTTCATTTAAAAAAAAAAAAAAAAGTTGGAAAGTCTAAAGAAGAAAATATAAAAAAGCACTTGTTAATTTCACCATCTGGAATTTTTTTTAAAAACCGCTTAATTGAGATATTAATAATTCATGCACATTTCACTCATTCAAAGTGTGCAATTCATTGGTTTTCAGTTTTGCACGGTTGTACAGCTATCATCACAGTCAATTTTACAACATTTTTGTTACTCCCAAAAGAAAGCCTGTATCCCTTAGCCGTCACCCCCAAGCCCTGCCCCCTCCACCTTCTGCCCAAGGCAACGACTGCTGTGCTTTCTGTCTCATTAGCTTCTGAACACTTCATACTGATGGAATCATGTAATCTGCAGCCTTTTGTGTGTGGTGGCTTATTTCATGTAACATGATGGGTTCAGAGTTCACACGCGTCTCGGTCTGCCATGCCTGGTTGTTGCTGAACGTATGCGTTCCATTGCGTGGAACGTTTGACTTCTTCAGCCGTCGGTGCACATTTGGGTTGTTCCCACTCTGGCTATTATGAACCACGCTGCTGTGGATATTAATGCACAAGTTATTTTGTGGATGAATGTTTTCATTTCTCAAGGAGTGCAATTGGCGGGGTCATATGGTGACTGTTGAACCATTCGAGCCATTGCCAGACCGGTTTCCCAAGCCATTGCCCCACTTGACATTCTCCCCCACGTCCTTGTCACTGTCTGTCCTTTTGCTTCTAGCCGCCCTGGAGGGTATGAAGTGGGATCTCACGGTGGCTGTGAATTACATTTCTCTGATGGCTGGTGACATTGAGCATCTTTTCCCGGGTTTATTGGGCCGCTTGTATGTCTTCCCTGGAGAAATGTCCTTTCTGATGTTTTGCCCATTTAAAAACTGGGTTGTTTGCCTTTTTATTATTGAGTTGTAAGTGTTCTGTCTGTATTCTAGATGCAGGCTCTTATCAGAGAAATGACTTGCACCACCTGGGATGTTTTCAACGCTAAATGCCAGAGCGTTTCCTTCCCATTTCTTTTCTATGGCTGGACAGACTGCCACCGATAGATAAAAATAAAACTGGGAGGAGACTGCGTTGAGCATCCTGTGTTTTCGCTTGATTTTTCGCATTTTGTACAAAGCACCATTAAAATACATCAGCGGGCCATTGTAATTTGTTCTAGCCATTTCCGCGGTGCTCAGCATTGAAGTCCTTTCCAGTTTCCAGTTGCATAAATAATGCAGTGACGTTCGTCCTTGTCCAGAAATCTTCATGTTCATTACGGGGAGCTTTCTCAGAAGACATTCCTAGAAGGTAGTTTTAGCAGGTCAGAGGGTAGGAAGCCTCACAGACCGTCTGTGCCTGCATAGGACTGTGAGCCTTGAACTCGAGTCCTGTCACCCTTTTAAAGTTTTTTTTTTTTTTTTTTTTTCCAATTGCTGCTCTACGCCAATAGGATGATTGCAAGGACCGTAGTTATCATTCAAAGCAGAGACACACACATACAGCAGGATTGAATGTATGTGGTGACAGTTACCCAAAAATAAAAAAAGTGTGTGTCGGGTTGGCGTGGAGCTGGAGTTAGAAGTCGAGGAACCAGTGCATTATGCTGACAGTCATGGCAACACTCGGGAGTTTCAAAAGAACGCGTTTGCCAAAAAGAACTTAACAAATGCACATGACTGATGGTTACCAGTCAGCTGAGTAACCAGTAAGCACATGAGGACAAGTGATGGGCAAAGGCCAGCCCCCAAGCTCCGACAAGGCTCTCAGATGTAAAAGGTAAAGCATTGCAGAAAACTATTTTGAGATCATATTTCAGATTTTATCCACACTTTTGTTCTCTCAGTTACCCTCTGAAAATTGCCTAGGGATTTTCAGTTTACCCACTCTTGGATACACTTATGTTCAGCTGGAGCCTGGCTGTATCTCTTGAGTTCTTTGTTTTGTTTTGTTTAAATAAATGAATGAATAATACTTGCATTTGGGTGTCTTGATACCAAGATGGTGTCTTGTTTTAACGAGCACTCCTTTGACTAGCCGTTAACCTGTTTATTGTTAAAACGTTACCTACTTTTGGGGAGTTGTTTTTTTTTCACAGCCTTTGCCTATTTTTGTTTCGGGACCTTTTGTAAGGACTTCTTTTTTGAAAACATTGATTCCTGGGATTTTATTGTCCAGATACGGTTTTCCTCGTTTATCATTTGCCTTGCGGGTAAGGTCGGGGAGGAGAGCAGGACATCTCTTTCCTTCATGAAAAAAATCACTTTCTCCTTTGCAGCACTGGGTCTCCATTGCAGCACATCCCTCCCAGCCCAGCCGAGCAGCAGCGGGCGGCTGGTCAGAGCAAGCAGAGGAAGCGGGGTCAACCCAGGCCCTGGCGGCAGTGTAGGGGGAGGGCTCGTTGGTGGCAGACAGGCCCAAGCAGAGCGACAGCCCGTTACAGAGAGGTTCCCACATAACCACAACTGCAGCCACTGTTTGCTGAGCACCAGGCTGAACAACCTGGTGAAGCTCACAGGGCCCCTCATTTTGTGACTAGGAGTCATCAGTCACTTGCTGAAATTGTGCTCCTTTACAGAAGACAGCGGAAGCCAGGGCAGCCCTGGACACATCAGTTGAGCCACAGCTGTGGAGGTGCAGCGAGTCCCAGGAGCCCAGACTCCCGGCTCCTCTCACAGCTGGGTAACCAGGTCATCAGCATCCCATGTGCCAGGGTCCCTTTTATCATGTGCCATCGCCTCCCCCACCATAGCGCCCTAATCCTGTTCCCTGACCCTGCAGCCTGTGGCCCCACCCACGTCCCCTGTCTCATCTCAGGCACCTCCTCCATCCCTGGGTTTTGCTCCTGCGTCCACATGCCAGGCCTCTGCGCTGCCTCTTTCTGCTGCCTGGGAGGGTTCTCTGCACTTCTGTGTGGCTATTTATTGTTTGTTTCCATCCACTTACTGTCCTGTGCCTGCCTCGCCAGTGCAAGCAGCTTTGGACCATCTAGGTTTTTTTTCTTTGAGGGCAGTGTCACTGGCCCTCGTATGTGGGACCTGAACCGGGGCCGCCGGCTTCCAAAGCCAGCGCTTAACCACCGCGCCACTCGGCCGGCCCCAGTGCAAGCAGCTTTGGAACGGATGTGCAGCACCTGGCCAGAACAGGCACTAGAGAAATATTGGACGGAATGAATGAATTTCTGACCCTACCTTTTAGGTCTCAGCTTACATGTTCTTTCCTCTTCCAGGTCGTTCCAACTGCTGCTCCCAATCGAAATGTACATGCCTCTGTTTTTTCCTGTAAAAGTGTTTTTCTTATAAATTGTCGTTTTTATTTCTGTGCTTGTGTCTGCCTTCCTAGCAATTACTCCCCAGGGATCAGGCCTGTTTTGTTCTCTTTTGTCTGGCCAGCCCAGGTGGTTTGGTAAAGAATGAATGAATAAATGCGTCCTTTAGTTCCCAAACAGACCTCTGAGGGTAAGTGGTGTTACCTTTCACAGAGGGAGAGCAAGAAGTTGGGCAATTAGAAGCTTCAGGCCCCCAGTTTCCATCCCTTGATTTTCACTTTTCAAACCAGAGCTCCCCCAGTGCCTCCATGTGCAGCTGGCCACCTGGTGTCTCTGACTGGAAGCCTGAGGCGGGCAGCCTGAAAAAGCCTGCCTGGTTCTGGCAGGGCTGGTTGTCCCCTGATGGGCACTGACTTTCTCAGAGGCTCCCTTCCCCGAGGTTGGCCTATCGCCTCCGTAGGACTTTGGTGGGTGACAGTGATGGGAAGCTGTGAGCCACTAAGTGACTTGCAGACGTTTTTCAAGCACCTCGGTGGTCCCAGCCCTGTGCTGGGTCCCTTGTCCGTTTGCTTTATTTGACCCTGACATTGACCTTCAATTCCCGGAGGAGCCCTCAGCTGTCTCTCCTCTGAACATTTGCATGTGCTATTCCGTCTGCTGCAACACTCTTCTCCTTCTCTCTGCTTTTTTTTTTTTTTTTTTTTTTTTTTTAAGAGGACAGTGTCACTGGCCCTCATATGTGGGATCTGAACCCAGGTCGCTGGCATCCCAAGCCAGCTCTTAACCACCGCACCACTCGGCCGGCCTTTTTTTTTTTTTTTTTTTAAGATTCTTTTGGGGAACCAGGGAAGGGCAACAGACAAGTTGCTGTCTTTTTGTTCTTCCGTCTAGTTGTGGAGGACATTGCTTTACTGGCCCATGTTCGTATCATCATTGCACTCTCCCCAGGTGGGTAAATCGGTTGCCGGCCTCTGGATGGCCGCTCACAGTGGCTCTGGGCAGCTCACACCGGCTGCTGGCCACTCACTGCAGCCTATGGCAGCCCACTGCAGCAGGGGCTGCAGCCCACACCGTCCCGGGGCTTGCACAGCCCAGCTCCAGGTGGAGCTGTTCTTAGCTGTGGAGGGCAGTGTCACTGGCCCTCATATGTGGGATCCGAACCGGGGCTGCTGGCATCCCTTAACCAATGTGCCACTCGGCCCGTCCTCCCTCTGCTTTTTAAATGATCGTTATTAAATTCTTTTCTTGGCATATGAACTATGTATAATAGTAATAGACACATAAGTTAAAGTGTAATGTAATGAAGATCTGTGAGTCTGCCTCCCAATTTAGGGGTGAGAACAGTGCCACTAACTCACCTCCAGCTCTGGGTGGGTGGGCAGGCGGTTCACAGAGTCCTGGCTCTGGTCCTGGATGTTGTGATCATCATGCCCCTTTTTTTGTTTGTTTTTGTTTTGTTTTTTTTGTTTTATTTTTTTGAGGGCAGTGTCACTGGTCCTCATATGTGGGACCTGAACCAGGGCTGCTGGCTTCCAAAGCCAGCACTTAACCACCGTGCCACTCGGCCGGCCCTATGCCTTGATTTTGTTTTGTTTTTTTTAAGATTTTTTTTTTATTGGGGAATTGGGGAAGGGAACATTGTGTTTTTCCAGGACCCATCAACTCCAAGTCAAGTTGTTGTCATTCAGTCTTAGTTGTGGAGGACGCAGCTCAGCACCCAATCCAGTCGCCGCTTTTGATCGAGTTTCGGAGGGGGGCGCAGCCCACCATCCCATGCGGGAGTTGAACCAGCAATCTTGTTGTTAAGAGCACAGGCTGTAACCAACTGAGCCACCCGGCCGGCCCATGCCTCTTTTTTTTTTCTTTTTCTTTTCTTTTCTTTTTTTTTGTTTTTAAGCTTTATTTTATGAGTTTTATAAAAATGACATTGTGTTGTAAGTGGACTCCTGGGCTTTGCTTTTCCTCTCAGCCTCGTGTTTCTCAGTTTCATACATGAAGGTGCTCTAGAATATTCCACTGTGTGAGCAAGCGTTAGATTGTCCATTGTGCTGTGGATGTTTGGGCATTCCTGGCTTTATTGTTACAAACTGGTGCAGCCATGAGCCTTCAGGCACATGTCACCTGGCATGTGAGCAAGACTTTCTCCAGGGCACAGACCTGGGAGTGGATTGCTGGTTGCAGTTGATGGATCTTTGCAGCTTTACATGGTAATGCCAAACCCTCTCACTTGGTTCTCCCTCCTTTACCTGGCTACCTCCTACTCAATCTCCTAGGGTCTCCTGCCCACCTTTCTTTCCTTCAGCAGAGACCTACAGAGCACCTGCCACGTGCCGTTATGTTCCAGGGAGTGATGGTGACACTCATTGTCCCAGTGCTCACATGAGCAGTGGTGTTAGGTAGCCCTTCCTCCAGGAAGCTCTCCCTGACCCCCAGACCGGGTCAGGTGCTCTCCTGCGCTCCCCTGCCCCAGCCCTGGCCACTCCTGTCGTCCCTGTCTGGGGACAGGTCTGTCTCCCCCACTGGATTGGAAGCCCCGTGTAGACAGGGACCAGAGCCATTTTGGACGCTGTGTCCCCAGCATCCCCTGCACCTAGTGGGGCCCAGAGCGGGATTTGGTGAAGGATCTGTTGAGCTACAGCTGAGACATTCACCCTTGAGGCAGGTGGGATTAGGAGGAAGAAATGGTGTCCAGTATTCAGTACTTGTTGGTGTTCAACCTGGGTCCCAGGCGCCCATCTGGCCCAAAGCCCAGCACTTCCCCAAATGGCTGAGCCCACAGATGCCTGGCCCTGTGACAGACGGAGGAGACATGGCTGCTACCCTCGGCAGTTTAGAGAGGACTCGCTGCCCGACCGCTCACTCCAACAGTGTGCAGTGCTGGGGCAGAGGACAGGCAGGGGCGCCTCTCAGAAACGTGAGGCCCGCCTGGCCTCTGGGACCTGGAGAGTTGACATGGGCGTTCTTTTGAAGAAGGCGAGACCAGGAGACTGCACGAACCCTGACAGAAAGTGGATGACGCAAGAGCCATGGGGTCCCAGAGGAGCGGCTGGGGCTGTGCAGGGCCACTGCGGGCCCGCAGTTCAGTAACAGCAGGAACCACGTCTCTGAGCTGGTGTTTGCAGAGCGCCTACTGTGTGCCAGTGCTCTGCACTCTGCGTGCGCCGGCTGGTTCTATCTGCACCGTGTCCTATGAGGCAGATGGAATTGTTGCTCGGTTTCACAGCTGAGGGAGGATTCTGACACACAGAGAGTGAAGTCCAGCTCACCTGGCTAGTTGGTGGTCACCCCTAGGAGCCTGGCCCCTTGTGCCCTGAGCTGCAAGACGGCAGCTAGCAGGCCTGTCCGGGGCAGCGGGCAGAGAGCTTCCCTCCTGTCCACTTGACTCTGCCCGGCAGGTGGGTGGACTGAGGGACAGTGCTGCTCCCAGCGCCACATCTGAGTGTGGAGGTGGAGTCAGCCCAGGCCTGTGCTCCCACCCACACAAGCCCCCTCGAGGGCTCTTTTCTCCTGGTGCTCTGTTGGTGATCGTTTGTCCCCAAGTCTTCACTTCTGCACCCTTCAGCACCCAGCCCTGAGTAAATATTTGTCTACGGGCACGCACAAGTATGTAACCAGTACTTCCAAGCCAGATGGCATCGGAGACAGGTGGAGGCAGCTGGTTTTGGGGACAGACACTAGGTGAGCCTCCAGCTGGAGCTGTCGCTTTGAGTCCTTTGCTCGTCCAGCACCCACTCTGAGGTGCTGATGGGGTGTCAGGCCCTGGACCGGTGATGGCCGTGGCTGCTGTTTACTAGGCACCAAACCCATGCCAGATGCTTTGCACGAGTCATCTCAGTGATTGCTTCCGTGTGTGCGCGCACGTATTCCTCAGTCTCTTGAGCTCCATTTTCCAAATGAGAAGATGCAACCCTAAAGAGATCAGAGCCCTCTCTTGTGATGGTTGGGGTCTGTTTGTCAGGGCCAGAAGCCACATGGGGCCACTTGAGGTAAACGAGGGTGCTTATTGGAAGGACACAGGGGCCTCTGCCAATTCTAGGGGGTGGCAGAGGTCCTGTAAGCCAACAGGAACCAGGACTGGTGCCAGCTCTCCAGGCCACATGTGCTCGTGTTTTATTCCTCTTTCTGTCTGGTCTTGAGCCAAACAAGCCTGGCCATCCTGGTGGCCGGGACAGGACTCCTCAGTCCAAGTCCCTCACCCAGGCAGCTCTTGCAGGCTCAACGAAGATCACACATCCTTCCTGTCAAACGGGGCCTGAGAGGGTCTGGCCCACCTTGTGGGGGGACGGGGGGCAATTCTCAGAGAAGGGGACCTGGGTACTCAGATACCCCAAATAGGTACCACCAGAACCATGATCTGACTCCAGAGGCCATGCCCCCAACCACCAGACTGCACCATCCCGTGTGGTGAGAAGGTGGATTCACGTCACAAGACAGAATGTCACCAGTGTCCTCAGCTGTCCCCATCCCCTTTGGAGAGTCCTTTCCAGCTAGGGGCTCATGGAGCCCACAGAGCACCCCTTTCCCCCCTTACAGACATATCCCAGCAGAAGCCCTCAGGTGGTGGGATAGCATTGGATGTGTTTGCTCGGTGGTTCGGGCAGTTAGTCAGCCAGTATTGAGCTCTGTGGCAGTCCCGTGCTGGGGACACAGCAGTGGCCAAGACAAACCCGGTCCCACCTCTCAGGCTCAGTGTCTAGCGGGGGAGGCAAGAGAGACAAGTCAACCAAGCAGCCACTAGGGCCGTGACAGATGGCTAGAAGGGTGTGTAAGGAAGCGAGCCAAGGGCTGGGATAGACGATAAAGTAGCCAGGCTGGTGGTGGGTCCTTGGCTTAGGAGAGAATGCTGAATGCAAAGTGCTCCTCGGGGCAGGGCCACCCCACAAACCACCTGATGACCTGGGCCCTGAAGGAAGTCAGCCTGCCTGCCAACCACCCCAGCCTCTCCTGATGGGCCTCCCATCCAGGGCGCTGTGTGTCTTTGGCCAGTGCTCTACCTCCCTGAGCCTCAGTTTCCTCTTCGGGAAAGGGTTGGGGAGGGAAATATGCTCCCCAAAACGTTGTGAATAGAAAGGCGATCCCCTGTGGTTAAGAGCAAGGGCTGTGGGGCCGGACTACTTGGGCTGGACTGGACTGGCCGGGCAGGCGCCCTAATTCACCCTGTCTCAGTTTCCCCATTTGAAAAATGGGGATAATAAATCCTACCTCATAGGGTTATTGAATGCAGTTAATGAGGTAATGTATATAAAGTGCTATGTAAGTGCTGGCTGTTGTCAGTAATGATAATTTAGAATGAAAAATTGGGCACTGGGGACTCTGGGAATGAAGGCCTTGATTTCCGCCTTCATTCAAGAGCCCCACTGGCCTGATCAGGCTCCTGCTGTGTGTGAGGCTCTGATGCAGCCTGAGGTAGGTGGATGGGCTGTGATCGGCCTCTGTTCCGTCTGCCCTAAGAGCCTTGGCAAGCCTGAGGTGTCTTCTGACCGCACGGGTTTCTGTAACAGGATCTTCAGTTGGGCTAAGCTTGGAAGGTCAGGATGTGGGGGTGGGGGGGTGGCGGGGAGACAGGCCTGTGGCACCTGCCGTCTGCTCCTGCCACTGGAGTAGACAGGTCTGCCCGCGTCCCTGCCTGGGGCCCAGGACGAGAAGGCTGGACTCCTGGCTGGTTGCTTGAGCCCAGGCCCTGCCCTCCCCCCAGGTTGGCTGTCCTCCTGGAGTCATGATGCTTCCCTCCTAGGAGGGGATGGGAGGAACATTCTTCTCACCCAGGAAGCAGCAGGCCTGGGGAGGGGCCCAGAGGCCTGAGAGGAAAGGCCCGCCCTCCCAGCCTCTCCTGAGGGGGGTCTCATCCAGGGCACAGTGCTGCTCACTCCCCTCTGTTGTGAGGTTCTCTGGGGAGAAGGGAAGGGAGAAGGTTCAGTTCAGAGTGAGTCACCTCATTCATTCATTCACAGCCGTTTACTAGAGACACTGCAGTGACGCTCTAGGCCCAGGGAGCCCTTGGTCTCACACAGAGTGAACAAGTAAACAGACACAGGTTGGGGTTTCTGCTGTGAGGGGGTTGGAACGTGGTGGAGAGCAGTGTGTGTGTGTGTGCTTGTGCGTGTGACATGTGTGTGTGCACGCACTGCCCTAAAAGAGGTCAGGGAATGCTTCTCCAAGGTTACATTTGAGCTGAGACTTGAATGACAAGTTATGAAGAGCAGGGGGGATGTGTGCAAATAGCAGTTGCAGACCTGGAGGCAGGAATAAACAAGGCAGGAGCCTGGGCAGGGGTGGGTCGGGGTGGTTAGCTGGGAGGCTGCACCAGGAGGGTGAGGTGAGCCCCACAGAGGGCCTGCATGAGGGAGGCCTTGTCCAGGGCGAGGAAGCTTCCGTCTGAGAGCAGGGACAGAGCCCAGCCCAGTCCTCGGCATGACCACCAAAGCCTAGTGTGTGCCTGCCTGCCTCAGATGGGCAGGGGCTGCGACGGGTGGGTTTGACTTTCCCGGGGGATGTGCTCAGCGTCTCCCTGCAGTCCTCACCCGGTCTCTTGTGTCCAGCCACTCTGGGCATGCGCTTCTGAAGGTGGAAAACCCAAAGCTGCCATCTGAGGTCTCCTCAGTCCCGTCCCCCCACCCCCACCCCTCGGGCAGGACAGGCAGAGGGGCTGCCCAAGCCAAGACCCAGCTGGCCGGAGTGAGGCGTGGCAGAGCCTTCCCATCCAGGGGAATTCGTTCTCCAGTGGCACCTGGCATTGGTGTGGCGCACGGGTAGACTGCTTGGCATCGCCATTGGCGACATCGCGGCAGTCGGATGGGCCACTCTGTTGGGGAAGGTGACATTTCCCGAGCCCTGCCATTTCTGGCCCGCGTCCGTCTGTCCCTCTGAGTTACTGAAAGGCTGGTGGGACCGGCGGAAGTCTGAATGGTGGTTCATCGGGAAAGTAACTCATAACCAGAGTCCCCGCATTTTTCCTGAAGAGTCACTGGCAGAGGTTTTTCAGAACAGGCTGAGCTGCTGGAAAGCCCCACCTGGGCCTCCACCCTCTGGAAGCAGCTGCTTCCCGGCCCTCTCTCTGGTCTGTCTTGCTGCCCTCATTCTATAGCCAGGCCTCCTGGCACCCAGCCGCTGTCCCCCAGGGCACCCTGTGGAAACGGGGTGCACTACTATATGCCGGGTCCCTGGGGGGGCTCCCAGCCTGGCAGGGGAGAAGGGTCCCCCAGGGGAGTGGGCTGGGAAGCCCAGGGCCTCAGGCTGTAACCGATGTTGGGGAGGGCGCTCCAGGGCGCTTCCTCCTGTCAGTTGAGTAGCCGAGGAGCTGGCTCTGGAGTCTCAGCAGGAGACTGTCTCTGAAAGCCATAGTGACCCAGCAGGGAAAGAGGACAGGGCCCCTGGAGTGTGCTCACTGAGGCGAGGCCATGTCTCTGGACTTCCTTTTCTTTGTCTTAGGTGGGGGTCCAGTCATGCCCCTTCCCTGCGGGTGCTGTGAGGCTTCAGTGAGCCTGGGTGCACGCAGGGGCTGCCCGAGGCAACGGCTTCGGAAACCTTCAGCGCGGGGTGGCAGCGGGACATGGGGACACTGCCGTCACCAGGCTTGGGCTGGGATTCCCTGTTTCTTGCCCCCCTACTCTGTGCCTCAGAATTCTCTATTGGCAACCTTCCTTGGGCTGCCCTGCCCCTCGGGTCGTGGGTGTGACGCCCATGTTCACCTTACTTGCTTTCTTCTGTCGGGTTTTGCTGAGCACCTGCTGGGCCAGACCCTAGGGAGCCGCCCAGGCTGGGCCTGGCTTAGTAACTGAGGTTGTCGGGAAAGGCCAGCCTTGGCCTAACCCAGGCTGGCAGCCCCGGAGCAAGCCAGATCTCCCTCCCAGCCCAAATGTTGCCCCTGGGCCCCTGCAGGCCGCCAGCTCTGAGCAGCGCCTTTTTTTTTTTTTTTCTGTTTCTTGTCCATTTAATTTTTTTTTTTTTTTTGAGGGCAGTGTCCCTGGCCCTCATATGTGGGACTTGAACCAGGGCCGGTGGTCTCCGAAGCCAGTGCTTAACCACCACGCCACTCGGCCGGCCCCATTTAATTTTTCATTTTGGACATTTTCAGACATATAGAAAAGTTGGATTATAATGACCCTGATGAACTCACTTCCCAGCTTCAATAATGATCAGTACGTGGCTATCTGTGTCCTCCATGCTGCCCCACCCCGTTATTTTGCAGCAAGTCCTAGATATCGATCATTTCATCTACACATTTTCCTGAATTACTCCTGAAACACACGGCCCCAACCAGCTGCCTTCTGTCCTCTGCTGTCATCTCCCTCAGACTCGACGAGACCACCAGGAAGGTGGCCAGGTGGGGCCATGCTCTTTGGGGCCCCACACACGGTGGGTGGCTATATGTGGTCCTGGAGAAGAACACAGCCCCTCCCAACACTCCACCCCGGGGGGTTGGGGGGATGGCTTTGGCCGCCAGGGAGCCCGGTGAAGCAGCAGCGGCCTTCTGTCCCTGATTTCCAAGCCGCTTTACTTGCTCCATCTCTTGTGCACTCTCTTTGCTTTTCAACAGTGAGCACAGGTTTCTATTCTCCCTCTTTATTTCATAAACAGTGGCGCTCACACACATACTGTTCACCTTCTTGCTTTTGCCGCGTACTATATCTTGGCTGCTGTTCCCTGTTGGCTCAGGGAGAGTGCCCTCACTGTCTGGGGTGCAGGGGAGCTGGAGCCCACTGACTGCTCCCCACTGATGGGTACTGCTGTCGGTTCCAGTTCTACATTTGCAAATAATGATGCAGTGAAGAACCTTATAAGTACCGTACGTAATGTAGCACCTTTGCAAGTCTGTCTTAGGATAGATCTCCAGGAGTGGACTGGATAGAACAAAAGAGATATGCATTTGTATGTTGTAACTCTGACTGGTGTGGCCAAGTTTGCCTTCGAAAGGGGTTGTACTGTTTGGCACATACACCCTCTGCTCGAGGCGCACCATCTTCCCAGCCTCACCGGCGGCATGTGCTGTCCAGCCTCTGGGTGTTGGCCTGTCTGGTAGGTGAAAAATGGGATGTGGGTGCACTTTCATTGAATTTGTATTTCTCGTATTCTAAAAATCAAGTGTTGGAGAATTCTGGACCCTAGTGTTTTGCTTTGGGAATTGGACTTAAAGGGGCCCTCTTAGAGGGTTGGAAGAGGGAACCCAATGGGCTCCCGCAGTGAGGGTCCAGCCCAGTGGTGGAGAATCCGGGACGTGGGGGACAGCAGGAGCATGAGGATCGGATCTGCCTCCGCCTTCAGCTGGGTCGGGGTCCCTGGGCAGGTCACTCCCCGTGTTTTGAGCCTCCCCTGGAATGTGGGGCTGATCATCCCTATTTCTAAGGGCTGGGAGGAGGCAGAAGTGAGGTCAGGTCCGTAAGTCACTTAGTCTGGGAGCAGGTGCAAAATGATGGCTCCGCAGAGCATCAGAGAGGCCCCCCAGCAGTGTGTGCGCCCTTCCCCCTCCTCCTGTGCTGCGTGAGGACTCTGGGGGTGGAGGGAGGCGTGAGAAAGAGCAGCATTTGCAAGCGTAGGGCGCTGGTGGAGAGAGGAGGTCTGTGCACAGACTCGGAGTCAAAAACCACTGGGGCTGAGGGCCCTTCCTCCTCAGCCTTCCTCTCCCACGTGGGAGGCATATGATCTAGGGCGCAGGCCCAGAAATGGAGCCCTGCAGCGTTCGCAGCAGAGAACTGTGTGGGGAGGATGTCACCAGGCAGGTGGATAACTGGCCCTGGGATGGGCAGCATAAGGTAGGGGGTTCCCTAAATCCAGAAAGGAGGCTAGAGGGTGGGAGTACCTTCCTCACCCTGGAAAAACTGACCAGTGCCACAGGGAAGATGGGACCCTCCTCCACCCCCGCCCCTAGGGTTCTCCAGGCAGGGACCTGAGGCGCTTGGAGGTGGTCATGGGCAGAGATGAACCGTTGGTGTGATGCCAGGTCCCCCGTGGCATTCTTCTGTGGCTGCTGAGCAGGATTGACTTGGAGAGCTGGGGTTGAGGACACTTGGCCTGCCCGTGGGGTCCCTTCCAATAAAGATACTCTCATGAGAAGCCTGGTCTCAGGAAGCCAGCTGGGTTGGGCCTTCTGTGGCCCCTGAGAACCCCTCAGACTCAGCTTCTGTGCCCAGGGCAGCCTGGGAAAAGGCTTGGAGGTGGACAGGGGCAGCAGAGGACGCGTGGCTATGCAGGGACAGAGACCGCGCGGTTTGCAGAGGTGGTGGGGCCTCAATTGCACAGGACCCCCACAGAAGGCTCTCTCCCCATTTCAGGCCCCAGGAGGCTGCTTTGTGCTGCTCGGTCCCTCTCCTGTCCTGTCCTCCCCACCTCTGGAACAGCCCATGCCATGGAGGGGTGGTGCATTGTGGGAGTGTAGGAAGGAACCAGCACCTGAGGAAGATGCGTGGGAGGCATTTGCTCTGGGCTAAGGGCGCCCATCCGGGACCTCGGCATGTGAGTGCAGGGCCAGGAGCGAAGGAACCGGCCCTGGGTTCACCCAGCTGGTCCAAGTGGAGTTGGGGGCTCAAATGGCTGTCCTTCAGACTCCAGAGACCCCCTCTTCGCCCACCCTCTGTTCACGCATTCTGTGAACTAATGTTTATCGAGCACCTACTGTACACGCAATATATGCCCTTCCAGGGGAACTTCAGTGAACCCCTCCCCTCATGGTGGTGAAAGCGCACAGGCACATTATAAAGCTTCATGCTAGGCTGTGAGAAGTGCCACACAGAGGATAAAGCAGGTTACAGGGATGGCCAGTGACAAAGGGGGGGGCTGTTTTGTGGAGGGGAGGCCTCTGAGAAGATGATGTTGGAGGAGAGACCTACAGGCCCAGGGGTGGAGGGCGGGGCGGTGGGGATCTGAAGTGTGAGAGTACTCTGAGCAAAGGACAGCCCTGCAAAGGCCCTGAGGCTTGTTGAACAGACAAGGAGTGTCATTGATACAGATCGGGTGAGGACCTTGACTATTGTAGCCCCTGAGCCAGGTCTGCCCTTGAACCTCCTGCATCAGTGATTTGCCGCCTTCATCTCTACGATGACACCCCATCCCATGCTCAGTGACAGGCCCTTGGTGGGCAGCCCTCCCACCAGCCTCTTTGCTGACCCCCCTCCACTCGCACACCTGGGACCCTGCTGGTCATGTGGCTTACTGCCCCAAAGCGTGGTGCACAGAGCTCTCTCTGCCCAGCGTGCCTTTCCCTCGGTGCTGCCTGGCTTTTTGAGACCTCCTCTGCGAGACGTTTCTAGACACCCCCTCCGCTGCACAGTGACCTTAGCCTGCTGGTGCCTCCCCCTGCATATTCCCTCCCCGTCTCCCTCACGGCCTTGTGATGCTGCTTCTGGGTTTGTCTGCCTGATCACACAGAGGCCTCTGGGGCAGGGCTGGGGGGGTAGGTGGCTCCTTATTGGGGGACCTTGGGTTTGGGGAGAGGGCTGTCCCAGGGTGAGAGCACACCAGGCCGACCTCGCACCCGTCCCTCTCACATACAGCGCCCGATACCTGTGGTGGTCCTCTGGAGGCTGGGTCTCAGCAGGCACCGTGGGGGAACCCCGGGCGGAAGCTCTGCTGCAGGCTTCTAGGAACCTCAGAGAGAAAGGTGGATCCCTCTGGCAGTCCCTCTGTCCTCTAAATAGAGAAGGCTGCGTTTCTTGGCCCCCAGGCCCATCTGTGGAGCCTGAAGCCGAGGGCCTTGACAGCCTCAGGGCACCAAGGTGGGACACGGAACAGTCCTGGCCTCAGGCCCCCTTCCCAGCTGTGTGGCCTGTAGGAGATCAGGGAGCATCTTGAGGGGTCCCTTCTGCACAGTGGGTGGTGGGCTGGGTCTCCGCTCTGCAGGATTATCCGGAGGAATCGAGACTCAGTGACACAGGGCCTGGCAGAAAGCCTGGTGGGGAGTGAGGTTGGGATACAGAGCAGCAGTGTGCAGGCAGCACCCCGAATGCGGTGCACATTTCAAAGGCGAGTAGTTTCTGACAGGCTCCGGCGCTGGCGACCCTCTCGCCTCCCTGCGGCTTCCTCATTCAGTGGGCCCTCGAGCCAAGTGTCCACAGTGATCTGTACGCTTGGAGCAGACGGGCCCCCAGGTCAAAACGTCCTGGCCACCTTGAAGCCCTAGTACAGGGGCGAGATGTGAGCTCGGCCATCTGTCTGTCACTCATTCACCCTCCCTTGGTGCCTTTTCTGTGCCTGGCCCCATGCTGGACAGTGTTGGGGACACAGTGTGGACCACAGCCCCTAGGCTGCCTTCCCAGGGCTCCCAGTGCAGTGCGGAAACAAATTGGTCTCCAGACAGTGACTGCTCAGAATGGGCAGGGCTGGCATGGGGGAGCCAGGAAGTGGGGGTCTGACCCACCCGGGGGTCAGGGAGCACTTTCTGGAGAAGGACACCTGAGCTGAGTGAAATGAGTATAATAATAACAACAACAAGAGGAAGAATGTGAAGTGTGATGAGGCACTGGGCCATTTTGGGAAAGAGGAGAGTTTGGGGTGTGGCTTGAGCATAGTGCCAAGGGGGAGAGAAAGGTCAAGTTCATGAGCAAGGCTTAAAAGAGGCCTCTGGGACTGGCTCCCACCTGACAGCCTTGTCTTAACTCAGCCCAAAGTGTGCACAGCGCCCTCCTAGGGCTTCCACGATTGTCTGCACACCCTTCTCCCCAGACAAGAACCCTGGAGGTCAGAGCCATCCCTGTCCCTCAGTGCCAGCACAGGGCTGGGCATGCAGCGGCCTCAGGAGATGTTTATTAGGTGGTTCCTGAGTTGTAATTCTCCTGGGTCAGAAGCCTAACTCAGAGGAGTTGAAGCAGAGAGGGGCAATTTGTTGGCTATTGGGCCTGAGGAGTCCTCAGTAGTTTGGCTTCCGGCCTCGCAGGATCCAGAGTCTCAAACAACGTCATCGGGAATGTCTCCCTTTACCTCTGAGTTGGCTTGGTTCTTGGGAGGCCCTCCTCTTGCTGGATGCCAGGATGGCCGCCAGCAACTCCCAAAATGGGAGGCCACCACAGCCACCCCGAGAGAAGGAAGCCCATCTTTCCGGATGGTGCCAACATAGGCCCTGGGACGGCTGTGGCTGGTTCTGCAGTCACTGTGATGGGGCTGTGGAAACGGGACCTGTCCACTCCTGGAACCTTTGGGGAGGACAGCAGAGAGTGGAGGTAGCATGGATGGTCCCGCCCGGGACCCAGGGCTGGCACCATGAGGGCGGTGGGGGGCCGGCGCTGGCCTACCCATGATGGGCGGAAGGGGAAGCGGGCCAGGCGGTACTTTCACAGGCGTCCCGGCTAAGGCAGCGCTCACTGTCAGGGCGGGTCGCGCATCTGACATGAAGTCGGCCTGTGAGGCTGCCGTGGGGTTTGCAGGCTTCAGCCTCCCAGCTTCCCTGTGCACTGAACGCTGGCCCGGTCCCCTCTGGGCCAGCCTTCTCCCCGGAAGGTGTGAGCCCAAGCAGCCTGGTTAGGGGACGATGGAAACAGCTCCAAGAGCTGGGTTCCTGGGTCCTGCATGGTCAGATGCCATCCTGCATGGGACAGGCCACCCACCTGTCACAAGACTCGGTTTCCTACCTGCCCAGTGGGATAATGGCGATTGTGCCCCCTCATGGAGCAGGCACGGAGTGGGGGAAACAGCAAACGGCAGGTGGACAGCCAGGCCCGGGGCGGTCAAGGCTCCATGCCCTGAAGTAGTGGGGAGGGGACTGGAACCCAGGCCCCTGACGCAGGCCCCCCACACTCTGAAACCTGGCGCTGCAGGGCATGGGGCTTGCTATTGCTGGTGGTGGGCTTTGCCGCATCCGTGCCCTGCCTCCCCAGGCTTGGGAGCGCTGGGAGATGCCACAAGGCGCGTTTACTTCTTTTGAAATGATATAAGTAATACTTGCTGCCATCCTCTCTGTCCGTTTGGCCTCCGCCCTCTGTCCACATCAGTCTGTCCGGCGTTTCCCAGGCTTGAACCACTGTCGCCCACCTCTCTCCCACCCTGCCCCACCCCTGTCATCATGGGTGCCAAGTCCTGTTGCTTTTGCCGTCTGGAATCCGAGCCTGCTGAGTCCATATAGGCACTGGGAGGTCAGGCTTTGGGGTCAGGCGGACTGGGGCTGGGGGACTGATGTTTCCTAACTGGAGTGTGAATTTCTTGAGTAGGTGTAAAAGGTATATAAAGAAAAGTACGTGTCTCTCCCCTGCCCCCCCTTAGCTTCCCCAGCAAGACTTTCTTAAAAGCAGCCACCCAGTTTCTTGTATGTCCTTCCAGAAATATCTGGGACAGAGCTCAACAAACTACAGCCTGAGCTGGGTGCCTGATTTTATAAAGTTTTGTTTGAACATGTCCATGCTCATTTGTTTACACAGTCGGTGGCCGCTTTCCTTTTACAGCACCAGACTTGAGTAGTTGTGAGGGGCTGTGGGCCCTGCAAAGCCTAAACTTTTTACCATCTGGCCCTTTAAGAAAGCATGTGACCTCTGGTAGGACTCGACCACTGTGTGGGTGCGTTTCAACTCAAGTCAGACCTGCGTTTTTTAGTCTCTACCCCTTTTACAAATTCTGTGAGTCTGGCCTCTGAGAGAAGGATAATAAAGAATGGTCTTGGGATGGTTGGGAGCTTTTGTGGGGTGCAGCCAGCATGGGGCCCAGCCAGCAGGGTGCCAAGCAGGGGAGTGCCTGGGCCATGGTGGCTGTCGGTCACTGCTGTTTTCCACAGCTCGGGCTCCAGCCTGTTAGTCGTTCCCTGTCCTGCCTCAGGTTGTCACCAAAATGGAAGGGCACTTACAGGGACTCATCACCTCTGCTGTGCTGATCCCAGTAGCCTCCCTGTTAGGGGACACAGTGGGCTCCCCCTGGGTCTGCAGAGGACCCCCATTCCTGTAGAATACAGTCTTCCCCAAACCTTGAGTACTTGTCACTGCCCTACACCCAGCCCAGAGAGACTGAAGTCCTCACCAAGGCCCACTGTGTTTCCCGTCACCTCCTACCTCACCCTTCCTGTGCGCTGGCCTCTGGGTACCCTGGATCGGGCCAGGCCTGCTACCACCCCTCACACCTGCCCCCTCCCAGGGACCGCTGCCCACTGCTGTGCCTGTATCTGTCTCATCTGTGTTCCCCACTAGCTGGTGAAGCCCCAGCGGTGAGAGCTGGTCCCCTTCCCTCTTTTTCCCCCACCCTCACCCCAATGTTGCTTCTTGGTCTTTGACTCCCACTTGGATGGATGACTGTCTCCCCGCTTGCTCGAGGCTGGCTCAGGATGGCCTGAGGCATCGCCGCCCCCTGGTGTCCAACCTGTCCTTGCATCTTGTGGGCGCCTTGGCACCTGTGTGCAAACAAGAGAGACTTCTCTCTGCCTGTCACCTGATTCCTGGCATTGGGTTTCTCTGTCCCTTTGTGAGGGCCATAGCAGGTGGGGGAAGGGCTGTGTTTGCCCCACATCCTCTTCCTGGGAAATTGGTGCCAGCTGCTAGGGCAGCAGGGGCCCATCGCTGCAGGAGGCCCTGCCTGCCAGCTGCTGCCCAGCGCAGCACGCCCCTCCCAAGCGCACATTTCTTCTCGGCCCTGCCCAGACTCCAGGGGTCCCTGCAGCCTGCCTGTACCCCTGGCCCTCTCCTCCTCCGCAGGGGACTGTGAGAATGAAGCTGTGCTCCAGTGTTAGAGCAGGACAGGCCTGGGCATACGTTCCAGTCCTGCCACGCCTGGCTGGCTTTGTGACCTGGGACAGACAGCTAGTCCTCTCGGCGTGTTCTTCCCCTTAATATAAAAGAGAGCTATAACTGTGCCAATATCAGGATCACGGAGCTGGCTAAATGGAACTATGCGTGGAAAGTTCTAGCATTGTGCCTTACACGGAGTTAAGTTCCCAGTACCTAGAAGGGGGGTGACCCTCATCGTCATCTACATCTCCTGCTGTGTCTCCTGCTGAATCAGACCCAGCACTGTGCCACAGGTGCCAGCTGCTTAGCGGGTGCCCTCACGTCTTTATCTCCAGAGACCCTGCAAGTGTCCCTTTCAGGGAGGGAAAGAAGTCACTGCAACTGGTTATCACAGCCTCACTAGGACAAGGATGGGAAGGAGGGTCCCCTTACCTCTGCATACCCCATCCCCAGCTCGCACAGCATGTCTCCCCCTCACACACCACCGTCCCCCTCCTCTGACCACTGAACTCCAGCCTCCGCTTACGTTGGACCTTCAGAGCCTTGGACTTGGGAGTTGAGCAAACACATTGGAACCCCGACCTGAGACGGACACATCTGTCCACCTCAAACACCCCTGTGTCTGCCAGGCCTCACCGAGCATTCCATTCCTGCACAGGTGCTTTACGGGCCTGTCCTGGGTCCCTGCCTTCCAGGGGGGTGGGGGGTGGCTGAGTGTGGTGAGCCCTCCCGAGTGTGTGCTCTGGTCTGAGGCACAGACTCGGTTACCCTGGGAGTCAGTTACCTTCATCCCCGTTTTAGGGAGAAGGCAGTTGAGGCCCAGAGGTTAAATCACTTTGCTCAGAGTCTCAGAGTTTAATTTGGGAGCCAGGATTCAACCACAGGCAGGCATGCTGGCTCCAGAGCCTATGTTCTTAACTGTTTTTTTTTTAATGTTGTTCCAGTTTATAATCTCATCATACCTTTTTTTTTTTTTTTAAGACTTTTATTGGGGAATTGGGGAAGGGGAACATTGCGTTTTTCCAGGACCCATCAGCTCCAAGTCCAGTCACCATCTGGCCACCTGTTAGCAGCTCGTAGCCGCTCCGCTCAAGGTGCCGTGTTCAATCTTAGTTGCGGGGGAGCGTAGCCACCATCCCATGTGGGCAGTCTTGTCATTAGGAGCACGTGCTCTCACCAGCTGAATCATCCTGCCAGCTGTTGGCAGCTCAGCTCGTGTGCAGCTCACTGACTCATGTGGGAATTGAACCAGCGATGCTGTTGCTCAGAGCTCGCACTCTTAACCAACTGAGCCACCCGGCTGGCCCTGTTCTTAACTATTTTTTGAGACCCCGTGTCCAGGTGGGGAACTTGAGAGGCCCTGCCTGAGGTCGTAGTGTGGGAGGGAGGCAGCGAGGTGTCAGGCCCCAGTCACTTCGGGCCAGAGCTGTGTCATCACCATCTTGCACTTGGCACTTTGCTACTTGGCCCTGGAGCTCCCACCTGGGCCTCTCACCACCCCCTGACATCAGCCCTTCACAGTGTTTTCCTTGATCACTACATTGCAGCATCACAGATGAACAAGGGTGTGTAGGGGCTGGCCCTGGGGTCAGCCGCCTGGGATGCTCCCCGCTCTGCTAGCTTATATCGTGCTTGGGTGGCACCTGGCACAGCATAGGTGCTATATAAATGCTATTGGGTTGTCAGAAAAGTCATGACTCATTTTCGCAATGAAAAACGTAGACAAAGTACGTCATGACTTTTCCGACAACCCAATATATTATTTTTCTGAACCACCTGTACTGCTGTTCCCTTGCCGTTTTCTCTCTTAAATTGGTTCCTTTTTTTTTTTTTTTTTAAGATTTTATTGGAGAATTGGGGGAGGGAAACAGCATTGGGGAATCGGGGAAGGGGAACAGACAAGTTGCTGTCCTTTTGTTCTTCAGTCTAGTTAGGGAGGACATTGCTTCACTAGCCCATGTTGGTATTATGATCATTGCGCTCTTCCCGACTGAGGCAGATCGGTCACCAACCATTGGACAGTCACTCACAGCGGCTCAACGGCAGCTCATGCTGGCTGCCGGCCTCTCACGCTGGCTGCCAGCCACTCACGGTAGCTGACGGCAGCCCAGCTCCAGGTTGAGCTGTTGTTCACCATCTTAGCTGTAGAGGGCGCAGTGTCACTGGCCCTTGTGGGAACCGAACCAGAGGCTCTGCTGCTCAGAGCTCGTGCTCCCAAGCCAACTCTTAACCAACTGAGCCACTCTGCCAGCCCCAAATTGGTTCATTTTTTATTTGAATACATTTCATCTCCTTTCCAAAGAATAATATATGCACGATGCTGTTTTCGACGTGGTACTTCTTTTTCCCTTAATACCTGAATGAAATACACATACATCATGATAACTGTAAGGTCATGCCTGAGCCACCCAACACCCGTGTATTTTCACTGGTGATGTGGCTGGCTCGCAAAGTGCTCATTATGCTGAGCAGGACGGTGTGCACCCAGGCTGCCAAGACTGACTGTGCCCCAATTCTTGTTCTTAATGTCTTTCCCCGGTGCTGCTCCCATCTTGAATGTGTCTGTCTGCATCAGACGAAAATGATAAAATGCAGTTCTCATTTTGTCATCGGAGGCATCGAGCCCCTTCTCTGAGCCTGTCTTTCCCTCCTACCCCCTGCCCTCAGTTTCCCCTTCTGTAAATGGGTAGGCAGGTTCAACCTTCTGAGCTTTGGCTGTGACCCTGTATGAGACTATGCCATCATCCAAACCCCGGTGGATGCCCAGCTGAAGGGATGGCTGGATGGCAGGTTGGAGACCCTGGGCCCTGAGCTCACCAGGCCCCTTGTGGACTTCGGGAGCCAGAAGGGGAGCTCGGCTCGGGCAGTCGGGGAGCGCTTCCTAGGGGAGCGGATATCAGAGCTAAACACCTCCACGACCGATCGCAGTTTCAGGGGTTGCTTAGATGTCCCTTGTTCCCTGTAGACTGTCTAAGTTGCTGACAACTGCTAATGATGATCCCACATGTGTACATGTGTCCAGCCCTACTGCGTCCCCTTATGACCGGACCAAGCCAACCCAGCCTGGCGCCTTTATGGAAATGAGCATAGATAGAGGAGAGGTTTTTTTCCCTTTGGCCATCTGATTAAACCTATGGACCCCCTCGTGGAATGATGATTTTTAAAGGCAAGAAATAAAATAGAATTGCAAAGGATGCCGGTTAAAATACAGTTAGCTAGATTTTTTTTTTACTTGTAATTTAGTGTTTATGCTCTTCCTCAGTGCCACATGCAGTAACAGGAGATAGTGGCAGCTCTAATGACTACCATTTCAAAGTAGTGAACATTGAAAAGCTGTAATAATGTTGTATGATGCGAAAACATCTGTCTTATTGATGACAAAGTCGCAGGGTCTGCTAAACACTTCTCTCTCTCTCTCTCTCTCTCTCTCTCTCTCTGTCTAGTTAATAAGGAAATGCTAAATTTCACTTTAGTTACTGAAAATGAAGAGGCAGTGTTTCCCCACTCAGTTTCATGGATCCTGCTTAGCTTTACTCCCTGAGGCCGCTGCTTTAGTCCTAAGGGTTGCCTCCCAGGCAAGGCCAGCTCCCATCCCCATCCCCCATCCCCAAGCTGGGAACCACTAGGCACATGGACACATGTCAGAGATAGGTCTGCAGGAGGGCAGCTGGCACCGGTCAGGGCCTGCAGTTGTCCCCAAGGAGGAAGCGAGGGGCAGAGGACCTGGCCTGACCTGGGGAGGCAGGGGCTCTGTGGACTTCTTTCCCCCAGCACGGTGGCTCAAGCGTCCCCCCTTCTCCCCCAGCACAGTGGAGAGCAAGTTCTGCAGCAAATGTTCACCTCTGCCCTGTACAGCTGCCTGGTCCAGGGAGGCAGCTTTCCTTCCCTGGATCTCGGCTTCCTCTCCTAGGAAACAGGACAATGCTTGATGAGATCGGGGTGCACTGCCCCTGGCCAGAGCAATGGCTGGAGGGAGAGTCTGCTCAGAGATGCTTCCCAGCAGGTCTCAGGGCCAGGCCAGGGTGGCAGCAGGGTAGGGGAAGGCCGAGAAGGGACCTGCCCCCCCACCCTCACCCCCTTCAGTGCCCACTCCATCCTCCTGGCCCCACAGCTTTGAGCACCAGGCTCGACCCTGTCCCTTCCCTGCTCAGAGCTTCTCCTTCCTGCTCTTTGGTTGACCCAGGGTAAAATCCAAGATCTAAGAGCCAAAAACGGAAAACAGTACATATGTCTCATCAGCCGGTGAATGGTACATCAGTTACTTCTCAGCACCGTAAAGGAGACTGGACTTAAAATCCTTATGCTCCATGAAAGAAGCCACAAAGGCCACATACTCTTTATCTCCATTTTTATGAAATGTCCAGAAAAGGCAAATTGTGCAGGCAGAAAGGCCAGCCCTACCTTGCTCCATGGAGGTGGGTCTTGGGCTGCCCAAGGCCCGGGCTGGGCAGCTATCTGCTGGGTTTGGACAGCTGCTGGGTTTTAGTTTAGTTACTGAAAATAAGCTGAGTAGCCATTGGGGAAGGTTTCGCTGTGGAGAGTGCTTCAGGAGTAGGGACCCTGAGAGGCCACGTGGCATCGCAGTGGAGAGCTGAGCTGGAAGTTGGGCTCTAGCACTTACCAGCTGTGTGACTTTGGGCTGGATGCTCCACCTCTCTGAGCTCAGCTTCTTCATAGGACTGAAGTACAGATTCATTCTCTCATCCAAAAGAAAAATAAAATCAAACATCTGCTCTGGGCCTGGCCCTTGGCTGGATGGTATTGGGGAATGGTGGTGACCAAGACCACCCCAGCCCTGCTCTTATGGGGCTCCTGCTTTAGTGAGGGAGACAGCTGACAAGTAGAAAATTGTGTGATATTACTTGTGCATTGTTTGAAGATGCTCAATTAGCCGTGGGTGGGTGGGTGACTTGGTTTGGGGATGCTCATGGGCACCCCTCCAGGACAGCATGGGCAGTGAGGGGCCTCGATGGGAGGAAGATCTCAGTGGGTTGTTTGTTGGAAGGGGCATTTTGGAGGCTGAGCGGGGAACGGGGTGCCAGCAGAGGGTGTAGGCCAGACTACGGCAAGTCACAGGCTGGGGTCCTCTGTGCCCACAGCCCAGAATGTGACTGCAGACGAGGTCATCAGCGCCTACAAGCAGGCCTGCCAGAAGCTGAACTGCAGACAGATCCCCAAGCTCCTCAGGCAGCTCCAGGTATGCCAGGGGGAGAGGGAGGGGGAGAGGAAGGGGGTCCCTGGAGTGAGGTTGCCCTCCCCACACCTTCCAGCAGCCTCTGGGCCTCTGGTGTCTGCCCCGAGTAGGGTGCAAATGCATCTTGGAAAACCTTCTGTTCAGTTGTAAAAATAATCAGGCTCTTCACGGATACTTAAACAGTATAGAATTATACGAAGTAAGAATTTCAAGTATCATTCCTCAGAAGAAATTCTGTTCCCCAGGGGAAAAGCCATGTAATGACATTTGTTCTTAAAAGCCTGAATGATAAAAGCAATGTATACGCTCTAATTTTTTTAAGTCACAATATACTAGACATGAAAAGCAGTACCCACCACTTCTTGCCGAAGTCCCATTCCACAGGAGTCCCCATTGTTGACAGCTGGGGGTTTTATCTTCCGGCTTTTGCTGGGCATTTGCAAGAGGTCAGGTCACTATCCAGAGGTGCAGACAGAAGGCTGTCTCTGTTTTTATATGAATTAGGGGATTATTGTATCTGGCATGCTGACCCCCAGCCGTCTCCCTTAGCCGCCTTGCTGTGGCCCACTCAGCCCAGCCTGGCCACGCTGGTAGACCACTGCCACAGTGCCTTCCCTCTGGGTGGGTCATTCCGGAATGTTCCTAGTTTGCTTGTTTCTAGAGTTGTTGCTCCCTCCGGCAGTGCTGCTGTGAGCAGCCATGCTTACTCCCATCCCTGCACACTTGGGTTCTGTGGAGGATTCCAGAAGGGCTTGTTCAGGGAAAGATAGCCAGTCAGTGTGGTAGCCGAGAGGGTGGGCCCTGGAGCCTGCTTTCAACCAAGCCTGCCCCTTACTAGCGAGTGACCCTAGGCAAGGCTGGGGCTTAGCCCCTTGGTCTGTGTATGGGTTCATCACAGCACCTACCCTAGGTGTTGAGGCATGTGGAGCCCAGAGAACAGCAGCTGGTACACATGGGGGTGGGGCTGGAGGTCAGAGCCAGGATGAGGCTGGGAAGACGTCTGTCCAGTGTCTTTACTCCTTTTTACTGAGCACTTGCTGTGTACCAGCCCTTCATCCCCCCCTCCCCCCCCCAGCTCTCCAGACTGAACTGTCAGGCTCCCCCTCAGCACCTACCGCACAGCCTTTGGATTGGCTGTTCCCTCTGCCTGGAACCCCCACCCTAGAGACTCCCAGGGCCGGCCCCTCACTCCATTCAGCCGGGGCAGGGGGCCTGGTCCCCAGGTCCTGTGGGTGAGGAACTGCCCTGCCTTCAGGCCCTGCGCCCCTCCCTTACCCCAGAACGCTGCCTCACCTCAGAAATAGCAGAGCCAGATTGGAGCTGCCCCCACTGTCAGGGTCCAGCCTGGCCCCTGCTGTGTCTTCCTGCCCTAACTGCCACCCACTCTGCTTTCCCAGGAGTTCACGGACCTCGGGCACCGCATCGACTGCCTGGACCTGAAAGGTGTGTGTCTGGACAGAGGCTGGGAGCCCTTGGGGAGTGGGCGGGGCCAAGCCTGGAATGTGGGCGGGGCCTGCCACAAGGGGGGCTGGGGCTGGGCCTGTGAGAGAGAGCTGGGGCGGGGGGATGGCCCTTCTCCGCACCCTCGGGTGCCCCGCCATGCGTTCACAGCGGTCCATCTCCTCTCAGGTGAAAAGCTCGACTACAGGGCCTGCGAGGCCCTGGAAGAAGTTTTCAAGAGGCTGCAGTTCAAGGTCGTGGATCTGGAGCAGACGAACCTGGATGAAGACGTGAGCAGCCCCTGCCACCGCCCTTACCTGCTCCCTGAACTCCTGGCCCCTTAGAGGTTGCGGGGAGAGGAGAGCAGGGCTGTTTGAAGGACAGAATGCGGAGTTCCCAGTATGACCAGAGTGGACGTGGGGTATCCTGGGGCTCTGGGGTGGCACCCAGAGAGGGGCTCTCAGACCCACCCCAAAGGCAGGACCTCTGTAAGCATGGGACAGACCTGGAGAGCCAGCCCTGAGGGGAGCCCTGTTGCCACCAGGAGCCTCTCCAGGACCCCCATCCCCCAGGGATCACAGCACCTGCAGGGGAGAATTTGAGAAGCTTCTGGAAGCAGCCTCCCCCATTTGTGCCCAGGTGTCCTCACCTCCCCAGACTTGGAGACCACCAAGAAACCAGGGGTTTGAGACCCAGGTCTAGAGGAAACAGGAAAGCCAGGGGGAGGGTTCCTAGAAATCCAGGCCCAGGCCCAGGGACGGCAGAGGCCGGTCTGGGTCCCACAGCACATCGGTCCTGGGGCTGAGTAAGAGAGAGCAGACTGGCTCCTGCAGGAAGCGGGCAGGATGGTTCCTGTGACCTGGAGGTGCCGGAGCAGCACCTGGCCGCCGCCTGGCCTTCGGAGCCTCGCCCTGAGGCTGAGCCCCGTTGTCCCTGCCTGCAGGGCGCCTCAGCTCTCTTCGACATGATCGAGTACTACGAGTCGGCCACCCACCTCAACATCTCTTTCAACAAGCACATCGGCACGCGGGGCTGGCAGGCCGCCGCCCACATGATGCGCAAGGTGGGCGCCCTGCCTCCACCCCACCGCCTCTCCAGGGGAAGGAGCTTAGGCACAGAGGGGCCAGGTGCTTTCCCAGGGCACCCTGGCCCCTCCCCTCTCCTCCACTTGCCCGCAGTGTATTCCTTGGAGGCAGCTATGGTCACCACCCCCCGTTTCACTCATCCTGGGGTCAGGAAGCTCAGCTGTCACCAGCCCTGTCTCGCTCACCCACAGCCCCAGGCTGGACCTTCCACTTGGGGTTCCCACCAGCCACAGTTTCCCCAGCTATAAAAGCAGGTGGCCCTGCTGTTCCCTGGGACTTGGGGTGGGCGGTTCCTCAGGGCCCGGAGGGCTGGGGCCAGCCTGACCCAGCCCCCGCTCCTGCCCTACCAGACCAGCTGCCTGCAGTACCTGGACGCCCGCAACACGCCCCTGCTGGACCACTCGGCACCCTTTGTGGCCCGCGCCCTACGGATCCGCAGCAGCCTGGCGGTGCTGCACCTGGAGAATGCCAGCCTATCGGGGCGGCCCCTCATGCTGCTCGGTGAGCCCCGGGCCCGGGAGGCTGGGCAGTGACGTGCAGTCCATGGAGGGCTGGCTGGGGCTCCTGGCCAGGTCCTTTGGGCATGCAGTCACACGCCCTCCCCCTCCCCCCGCTGCCCCAGCCACGGCCCTGAAGATGAACATGAACCTGCGGGAGCTGTACTTGGCCGACAACAAGCTCAATGGCCTGCAGGACTCGGCCCAGCTGGGCAACCTGCTCAAATTCAACTGCTCCCTGCAGATCCTGGATCTCCGTAACAACCACGTGCTGGACTCAGGTGTGTGCGAGGTCGGCCCACCCCTACTCCAGTCACCCAGCACCCACCATGCCCAGCCAGGTGCTCCATGGCGCTGGACACAGTTGGGACACTGGTGGCCAAGACAATTCCAACCATCCCCAGGCAGAGAACTCAGGCTGGGCAGGGCTGGGCTGGGCTGCAGGACCCCAGTCTAGGGGTCAGGGAGGGCGTCCTGGAGGAAGGGAGAGCTCAGTGGAGACCTGCAGGATGCAGGGAGGTATTGATCAGATAATTAAAATAATGACAATCTGGGAAAAGTGCAGGATGCAGGAAGGTATTGATCAGATAATTAAAATAATGACAATCTGGGAAGAAAACAAGGTTGTTGGGATAAAGGTCAACCGCAGGCTCAGGTGTAAGGAGGGGACCTCTAGGTGGCGACATGGAGGCTGAGAACAGAGCCAGCCTGGGAACAGAATGCTGGCAGAGGGCAGCAAGTGCGAAGGCCCCAAAGTGGGAAGGAGCTGGGAGGAAAGCCACCGTGAGCCAGCGGATGGATGGGAAGAGAAGAGGAAGTAGTTAGCAGGAGGAACTCGATTTCCCCATGGGGGAGGGCAGCTGTGACCAGGTTCACGATTGAGCAGAGTTCCTGGGCCTCAGTGTGAAGAAGGGGGTTGTGGGAGGCAGAGAGGGACGGCGAGGCCAGAGCCTTCCCCCAGGGCGGCCAGGCCCAGACGGCACGCTTACTGAGCACCTATCCATGCCAGGGCTGTCACCTCCAGGCCCCCAGCTGTGAGACCTCTGCCCTCCAGAAAGTCAAAGCCAAGATAAATTAATAAATTATTGAGTCTGTCAGATGGTGAGATGTGCTCTGGAGAAAAATAAACGTGGGCTGAGGGTACTGTTCGCCCAGAGGCAGACAGATGAGGGTTTCCTGGGGGTCAGGGGAGCAGCGTGTGCCCGCTGCCTGTGGGGCCCCAGGAGGTTCTGAGTACTCGCAGAGTGGCAGTTGCTCCCACTCTGGAGTCCTCTGGAGAAGTGCCCGGACCACAGACAGGACTTGCCCTGGGCCTCCCCCAGGTCTGGCTTACATCTGCGAGGGCCTCAAGGAGCAGAGGAAGGGACTGGCAACCCTGGTGCTGTGGAACAACCAGCTCACACACACGGGCATGGCTTTCCTGGGCATGACGCTGGTGAGTCGGCCTGCGAGCGGGGAGGGGGCGTCCCAGCCCTCGCACCACCTCCCTTCGCCCAGCTCTCAGCACCGTCGCCTTCCACCCATCCTGTCTCAGCCTGGCTCATCCTGCAGGTTTAGGAACCGTTTTCTCTCTCCTTTCGGTCCCCAGTGGCCTTTCCCTCAGCTTGTACCCCCTCTTTTCCCTGAGGAAAGTAGCCCTCCTTTCACTGTCTTTTTGCATCCAGCCCCATAGATAGGCTAGTACGGTGCTTTGTATAAGGTGAAATGTTTTTCATAGAAAGTTAACACTTCTGGAAGCCTTCAGTAAGTCTTAAATCTTGTGTAATTTTTGTTTGTTTGTTTTAAAGATTTTATTGGGGAAGGGGAACAGCCAAGTTGTTTTCCTTCAGTCTTAGTTGTGGAGGGTGCAGCTAGCTCAGCTCCAAGTCCAGTCACCATCCAGCTGCCCATCGGCAGCTCGCGGCCGCTCAGCTCAAGGTGCTATGTTCAATCTTAGTTGTGGGTGGGCGTAGCCACCACCCCATGCAGGAGTCGAACTGGCAACCTTGTTGTTAGGAGGAGCACGTGCTCTCACCAGCTGAGCCATCCTGCCACCTGTTCGCAGCTCAGCGGCAGCTCAGCTCGGGCGCAGCTCACTGACCCATGTGGGAATCCAACCGGTAACCCTGTTGCTCAGAGCTCGTGCTCTTAACCAACTGAGCCACTCAGCCGGCACTTACATCTTTTATTACGCAGTATTAAAGCAAGCCCACAGGGCACAAAGACTCAAACCCAGGTGAAGAATTCCCATGGCCAGGCCTGTGCAGGAGTCCTCTGGATGCTGGTGGGGGCAGAGGACTGGCCTGGCCATGGGGAGTGGATGGGGCAGCTGGCACTTGGGGAGACTTCGAAGTACATGGGGGATTCAACCTTAAGCAGGAATGGCACCGCTGAGGAGAGAGCACGCGGGTTTGCCTCTTTCCCAACTGGCCTTCTGGGCTTTTCCTCACTGTCACATGCTGCCCCCCCACCCCCCGCGCCCCCCGCAGCCTCACACACAGAGCCTGGAGACGCTGAACCTGGGCCACAACCCCATTGGGAACGAGGGCGTCCGCAACCTCAAGAACGGCCTCATTGGCAACCGCAGCGTTCTGCGCCTCGGCCTGGCTTCCACCAAGCTCACGTGCGAGGGTAGGACACCGGGGCGGGATGGATGGGGCTGGGCAGGCCAGGGCAGCGGGTGGCCAGCCGGGCGTGGGCCCGTGGCCAGCCCCTGCGGTCCCCCTCCCAGGCGCGGTGGCCGTGGCGGAGTTCATCGCCGAGAGCCCCCGCCTCCTGAGACTGGACCTCCGGGAGAACGAGATCAAGACGGGCGGGCTCATGGCACTGTCCTTGGCCCTCAAGGTGAACCACTCCCTGCTGCGCCTGGACCTCGACCGTGAGCCCAAGAAGGAGGCGGTGAGCGGGCTCCCCCTGCGGCCTCGCTGCGGGTGGTGGCGGTGGGCCTGGCCCAGGGTGGCCGCAGGACCTGCTGCAGGGACAGGCCAGCGAGACCCCTAGCCAGGCCCGCTCCACCCGCAGGTGAAGAGCTTCATCGAGACACAGAAGGCGCTGCTTGCAGAGATCCAGAATGGCTGCAAGCGCAACTTCGTGCTGGCGCGAGAGCGTGAGGAGAAGGAGCAGCGGCTGCAGCTGTCGGCCTCCATGCCCGAGATCACAGTCACCGAGCCCCAGCCCGATGAGGAGCCGGGGGACGAGCCCGGGGATGAGCCCAGCAGCGAGGCGCAGGAGAACGGGGCCCCGGGCCCTGGGCCTGGCCTGGACTCAGACTCAGACTCAGACTCCGAGGGGGAAGAGGGGGAGGCGGGCGGGGAGGAGCGGGCTGTGGCCCCCTGCCCTGCCCAGGTGCCCCCCACGGACTCCCTGGGCCCTGGGGACAGGAGCCCCCCTGGCAGGCCCCCCTCCCCCACTGAGCAGCGTATTTCTGTGTCCAGCCCGGGCCGGGGCCACAAAGTATTTGTGGTGACTCGTGTGGAGAGCCCACCTGAGAGAGCAGAGCCGCCCGTGCCACCTGTCCCTTGTCCTCCTTCCCCCCCTGCCTTATCCTCCCCACCCCCCTTATCTACCCTACCGCCCACTGAGGCCATCAGCACCTGGGACCCAGGATCCTGTGCGCCTCAGCCACAGCTGCCTCAGTCAGGGCCAGCACTGCCTAACGGCCTGAAGCCCGAGTTTGCCCTCGCACTGCCCCCAGAGCCACCCCGGGGGCCCGAGGCCAAGGCGGGCAGCTGTGGCCTGGAACATGGTGAGAGGGGCTCTGGGGCAGGGTGACAGGGGCCCTGAGGGCTGTGTGTGACCCTCCCCATTCGTGGGCCTCAGTTTACCCCTCTTTAAAATGGCCCTTGAGGGGCAGGGACGAGTGGGTCTTGGTCCCCGGGCCCCACCTTGCTTCCCTTGGATCCTGGGAGCTCTCCCTGGGGCCTGGGCACGTGCGGCTTGTTGACTGCAGTCTGATGATCTCAGCCTGTGCTGCCCTGAGGGTGTCTGCCTTGGGTCGGGCTGATGGGGTCGGGCTGCCATCCCCCTCCCCTACCTGCCTGACGGAGGCCACTCGCACGTTCTCCCCACGCAGAAATGAGCTGCTCCAAGAACGAGAAGGAGCTCGAGGAGCTGCTTCTGGAAGCCAGTCAGGAATCTGGGCAGGAGACACTGTGACACTTTAGGTGAGACGAGGGCCAGGGGCAGGGGGAGCTGGGGAGCCGGCAATGGAGCCCCTGGTTCTGACAGGCCCCCTCATTCTCTTCTCCCCAAGTTCCTTTTTTCCGGTCAGTCTTCGATGAACTGAGGCCAGAGCCATGAGAATCTGCTCACCCTCACCCCTAGCCCCCGAGGCCCAGGACACCAGGGGTGTGGGGGGCCTTTTTGGGGACCCCCACCCCCCTACAGCAACACTACATCAGGTGCAGAAGCTACAGGGAATGGCTCTCTTCACCCTGACTTAATGCACTTCTATTTATGTGTCCGGCACCCAAAGACTGGACTGGGGGTGGATGGGGGGAGGGGGAGGAGGAGGAGGCATCTCCAAGGACATCAACCACAAGGCCGGCGACTTTTCCGGAGGGGCCTGTTGGGCCACGATTTCTCTGTGGAAAGCAGGAGTCCTGGGTGGTGGTGGGATGGCCCCCGTGGCCCTGGGCACAGGACGAGGCAGGAGGCGTGGTGTGGGAGGGGCAAAGAGTGATGGTGGTGGTTGAACTTCGCAGAACAGCCCCAGAGGGGGTGAGGGCTGGGGTGGGTGGGGGGAGATGGGAGCAGAGGGTCAGAGCTTTCTTTTTCTTAAGTGCAATAAATCTATCAGGGAGCTGGGTGGGGAGCAGCCAGGGTTCTGGAGACCCTGCTGTCCAGGCCACTTGAGGCTGTGCCCTGAGAGGCACTACAACCCGGGGTGGGGAGGGGTAAGGGTGGGCAGAGGGCGGGGGAGGGGCTGCTCCTGTCGGTGCAACTCTGTTCACACCTTTTCTAATAAACCAGAGCTGGGTTCACCATTTGCCTGCTCGCTGCCCGTGCTGGTCCTGGGTGCCCCCTGCAGGGATTCTGGGCACAGGGAGGGGGGAGGGGAGGGGCTAGACAGCTTTGCTTCTCGAGCATCGGCTGGACTGTATGCCCGTGGTCCCTCAAAGGAACACCAGGAGAGGACCCCTTCTTTACATGTGTCCACAGCTCTCACCTTCAGTTCAGTTTACACTTGCCTGTCTTCAGGGGGCAACAGTCCCCATATATCCCCCAGCTTCAGGTTTGGCTTCTCAGGGTGATAGATATGGCGCTCGGGCCCAGAGGTCACTCCTCTGCCCGGTCACTTACAGCCCAGGGAGAGCAGACACCAGCCTAACCCCGGTGGCCCTGAATGTTCCAGGAGGAGTGTGCCCCGGGCACATGTCAGGGCCCCTGGAGCCTGGATGGCAGCCTGCTGCTCCGTGTTGCCAGGACACACCGAGGGTGCAGGCGGGGCTGTGGGGCATTTCTGGGAAATCTGAGGTTTACCCTTCAGAAAATGAGAGAATCTTGGGGCTGCTGGTTGTTAGCTCAGGTGGTTAGCGTGCAGGCTCATAATACCAAGGTTGCCAGTTCGATCCCCACATGAGCCACTGAGCTGCGCCCTCCACAACTAGACTGAAACAGCTACCTGACTGAGAGCTGATGGGTCCTGGAAAAACACACTGTTCCCCAATTAAAAAAAAAAAAAAGAAAACGAGAACCAGCCAAGGAATCAGACCTTTGCAGCTGCCCCTTCTCTGCCTGGGAGACTGACATGGGATGGGCAGAGGCAGTGGAAAGCCCACGAGGACCATACTGTCACCAAGCAGGAGCCCTGGTACTGCTCAGCTCTGACACAAACCCAGGGATCTCTTTAGAGTGTCAGGCCACTGTTGGTTTGCCCTCGGCTCATTGCTGGTTATGTGCGTGTCTCCCAATTTGGTGAGGTGCTCAGGGCAGCCATGCCCATCAGCCCCCCGTCCCTAGCACCTGCCCCAGCCCAGCCCAGGGCAGCTGAGGAGACACCTACACGGATCCTGGTTCTGAGCTGTGGGCAGCGTCATGCTCCAGCTGGTGCCCCGTGACCCGGTGTGCAGTGGGGGTGGGATGAGCCCTCCAGGCTGCCCTGCCTTCAGCCGCCTTGGTGAGACGGGAGTGTGAGGTTGGCCTCAAGGTGCTGAGGAACCACGCCTGTACCAGGTTGGGGTCTATATAGCCCCCCAAAATCTCACTAGGCCTGTGGTCACTTCTAGCCATTGCCCAGGAGTCAACTCCTGTGAGGGGTTTCGGCCCTTAGAAGCATGGTGGGTGCTCACCCAGCCCCTTGCCCTCTGCCTCCACCTCCAAACTGGTGACCAGCAGGCTAGGCTGGGGGGTCGGGGGGCACTTAGCTTGCTCCTCGTGTGGTGCCTGTGACGGGCTTGGGTCCTTTTCCCAGGCTTGTCCTTGCTCTTGCTGGTACTAAGTGTAACTTGGAGGAATTTGGTCTTTGCAACCAACCATTCAGTGTCAAATTGTGTCACCACATCCCCCCACACAAAGAGACGTGAAGTCCTAACCCCCAGGACCTCAGAAGGGGACTTTTGGAAATAGGCCTTTACAGAGGTCATGAAGTTAAAATGAGGTTATAAGATGGGCCCTAATCCAATATGACTGGTGTCCTTTTAACAAGGGGAAATGGGGACACAGACAGATAGATGCACACAGCGGAAAGGTGGTGTGAAGAGGCACAGAGAGAAGGCCCTGTGAAGACAGCACCGGAGTGATGCAGCCACAGCCCAGGGGCACCGGATGGCCAGCCACGCACCAGAGGCTGAAAGAGGCCGAGAAGGATTCTCCGACAGGTTTCTGAGGGTGCAGGGACACCTTGATTTTGGAATTCTGGCCTCCAGACTGTGAAAGGATCCATTTCTGTTCTCAGCCACCTGCTTTGTGGGACTTTGTGACAGCAGCCACAGCAGAGACTAACAGACCACCTGCTTTGTGGGACTTTGTGACAGCAGCCCCAGGAGAGACTAACAGACCAACTCCAGGGCTCCTGATTTTCCAGCTTGGATCCTGGATCAAAGGGTGGGTTCCCTTTGCGTTCAGCCACACAAGCACTGCTGGAGCTTATTTTGAAGACACACAGAGTCTGTTTTAGTACTAGGCTAGACACTATCCATTCCGTTCTTTTTTTTTGAGGGCAGTGTCACTGGCCCTCATATGTGGGACCCGAACCAGGGCTGCTAGCTTCCCAAACCAGCACTTAACCACTGTGCCACTCAGCCGGCCCGACACTACCCATTCTTAAAGATGGCAATGCCAGGCCGGCCAAGTGGCGTGGTGGTTAAGCACTGGCTTCGGAAGCCAGCGGCCCCAGTTCAGTCCCGCATATGAGGGCTAGTGACACTGCCCTCAAAAAAAAAAAAAAAAGATGGCAATGCCATACCACAGGTGTTGATTTTCACATATGTGGGTGTTCAGGGTGGCAGGCAGCTCTTCACAAGGTGATTTAAGGACCCAGGGCCCCTCCCTCTTTCTAACTCAATACCATGGCAGGAAAGGGACACACATTGCTTCCACTTTTTGGTGAGAACTAGCCCTGTGGCTTCACCTGCGTGTAAGTTCCAGCAAAAGCTCCACACAGCATATAGAGGAGACTGAGAATCCTGGTGGACAGGGAGCCATCGGCCACACCCAGCCCTTGTGGCATCTTGTTTTGGTTTAGTTTTGTTTTATAGTTTCCCAAAACTAACTGTGGCAGGCACACTGTCAGAGTCTAAGATCAATGGGCAACAGTTTGACTACTGCTCAGCACCACACCACAGGACCGCAGCCTTTTCCCGGGGCCAGGGGTCTTCGGTCCTCCAGCCAAGGCGATGGGGTGGCCCTGCCTCCCGCAGCCCTCCTGATGTCGATCTGCTTCCCACCCAGACTCCAGCTTGGAGTGAGGGATTCGGTCTTTCCATGGAAGAAACAGAAGACCAAGTCATATTGGTTTAAGGGAGGCAAAAGGGAAGGGCCATATAATGGCTCAAATAGCTTGACTACCAAGACACTGGTCTAACAGTGTTACAAGGACCCATGTGTCTCTCTAAGGGACTTCATTCTTGGGCATACTCTCCCCTGCTGTTGGAAAACCTCTCCCTGCAGGTCCAGGTTTTCCCACCAGCTTAGCCATGCCAGGATTGAAAATCGGTGCCTCAGCCCTGGCAGCCCCTATAAAAGTCACAGGCTCGCTCTGCCCTGCATCGACTTTGGCACAATTATTGGCCAGGGGAGCTGGGGTGCTGTGCTCAGCCTTGAAGCTAAAGAATGATGTCAGTACTCCCACTAGGCCATGTGGCCTGAGGGTGAGGGTGGGTGCCTTCGAAGAGCTCTAGGCTCCCCCTGGGACTGTCCCCTCAGCCGTCAGGACCCTGGCTCAGAAGTCATACTCTTCACCTCTGGTCACACAGGGTATGTTAAGTGTTGGTCCCCCCTCCCCCTCTGGATTGCCAGGCACATCACAGGCCTGAGCATGTGGCTATTTGACACAGGAATGGGAAGACGCCCCAGGAAGTGACGCCCCATCCTAGATCTCTTTCCCACTAAGTGGAGCAAAAGGTGGTGCCAGAGTCCAGCCCTCGGATAGCCCTCATCTTGGTTTAGTTCTGGCACCGACTCTGTCCTTCACGTGCCACAGTTCTGCTCCTCAACTTCCCTGTCCTCATCAAGGCGCCCTGAAGTGACCCTAAGGCAGCCTCTTCTGGACAGTTACTTGTCCAGAGAGGCAGCGCTGCCATCCAGCTGGCTGAGGTGCCAGCAAGGCCTAATAAACCCATTATGCTGGAGGTGGAGCCATCCCGAGAGTGGAACAGCCCACTGAGGTCACCCTGGACACTGCTTTTGGAAATGCCAGCTCTTGCCCTGCCCACAGAGGAGCAGGCTAGGGTGTGGGGACAAGGACAAGGATCCCTTGAAGCTTGGGCGTTCTCCATAACCTGAGTCAATGCAGCACATCCGTCCTTCATCACCCTGCCTGGGCCTCACCCATCATCCCCATCCCTCCTGCCCCAGGGATGCCAGCCATGAGGCTGCCGGCTGACGCTGCTGACGACCTGGGAAGGAAGTAGGCTTGGCAGGACAGGGCAGGCCTGGTCCCCAGTCCTTGCTAAGTAAGCCAGGGAGACCAGGGCGTGAAGAGCAATCAAGGGCTTTCATACCTTCATTTATTGGCACTTGAACCCTGAGTTCCTCAGTGGTCCTTTGGTGCCAGCTTTCAGACATTGGCACTATTGTCAGCTACTGCCAACAGCTCTCTCTGGCTCACAGATTCACCTGGGGAATGTAGCCACCATAGGCCTCATTCCCAACACTGGACCCTGGGCCTTGGGCCCAGCTGGGTCCCCTACATGTGTCCTCATTTGGGCAGGCAGAGGAGAGCTGTTGCCCCCTGCTGCCCTCTGAGTCCTCCATTCAAGGCCCTCCTAAGTTGGATTCCACAGAGCGTTCAAGCCAAGGTCTCGGCTTGTCCCTGTGGGTCGAATCCCGCGGGTAGCGGGCTTCGCTGACGTGCCCAGGGACATGCCCTGCTGGGTGGCGGGCTTCGCTGACCTGCGCAGGGGCATGCCCTGCTGGGTGGCGGGCTTCGCTGACGTGCCCAGGGACATGCCCTGCTGGGTGGCGGGCTTCGCTGACCTGCGCAGGGGCGTGCCCTGCTGGGTGGCGGGCTTCGCTGACATGTGCAGAGCTGTGTGCTGCGGGGTGGCCTGACCGGGCTGCCCTCGGGGCGTGGTTGGCTCCGTTGGCTGCACTGGCTGCCCGGGGGCTGTGGTTGGCTCTGTTGGCGGCGCAGGGGGCATCGCCAGCCGGGGACTTGGGCGGGCTGGGCGGCTTGAGCGAGCTGACCGCCCGGATGAGACCCATGCGGCGCCGGATGGAGTGGTCCAGGTTGATAGTGCAGCGCAGCAGGCTCTGAGCCTCGGCCACGGTGAAAGGGAAGTCGGCACCCAGGAAGCGCTCGAAGAGCTCGGGGTCGCCGTCCAGGTCGAACACATTCTGCAGCGCCTTGGTCATGGTGTGTAGCTCGCTGCTGTTGTCGTAGAACACGTCCCAGAGGCGAGCGCGGGCCTCGTGTGCACCGCCGGACTGCTGCTGGTCCTCCAGGCACTGCAGCACCCAACTGAGGCGGCAGGGCCACTGGTTGGCGAGCACGATCCAGGCCACGGCCTGGCGCGGCGTGGGGCCTCCGAAGTCCCGCTGCTGCTGCTGCAGCAGTCGCATGGTGATGGGCACGGTGTTGACGATGCGTCGCATGGACACCACGTTGTCCGGCACGTACTCGTAGAGGCAGTCGTGCTCGTTGTGCAGGCAAAAGAGCGCCTCCTGGATGCGGCGTGCCGCCTCGGCGTCGATGCGGCTCTGTGTGCGCTCGGCCCCCGCCTGCATCTCCACAGCCAGCAGCTGCTCGCCCTCGTCGCCAACCAGGTGCTGCGGCTGTAGCTGGCGCGTCATCTCGCGGTAGAGCAGGTCGTCGCGGCTCTGCACGGCGTCGTGCAGGAACTGCAGCTTGGTGCGGCGGCCCATGATGGGCACGGAGAAGGGCAGCGTGACGGTGCGGTTGAGGAAGAGGTAGCCGTTGTCGGCCGTGCCCTTCATGGAGCCGGCGCTCTCGAGGCACGCGGCCAGGATGCTGGGGTCCACCACCAGGATAAAGATGAAAGGTGCGTTGCTGTCGGACAGCAGTGTGTTCATGGCGTTGAGCACGCCCACCACGCGCTCCGGGTAGCACGTGTCCAGCCCCGTGACCTCGAGCACGACGCGCAGCCGGCGCCGCTGGTAGATCTCCAGGAAGCACAGGAAGTCGGTGAGCAGCTCCACCTCCTTCTTCACCTCGCACATGAAGCCCAGCTGGCTGCCAAACTTCTCCTGCGACACCAGCCGCTCGATCTTCTTGCGCTGGCTCACAAACAGGTGCTTGCCCACCGAGTACACGGCCATGAGCAGCCCGGAGCCTGACAGCGTCGTGGCTGCGCCGCCGAACACCCGCAGCAGGCTGCTGTGGGTGCTGGTGTGGCTCACAGCGTGGGTGCCCAGCGACAGGTAGAGCAGGGCCACGCCAACGCCCAGCGCCGCCACCAGCACCACCAGTGCCAGGCACACTCGGCGCCGGCAGTGCCACTCGCGCTGGCGGAAGCCCTTTGTGGTGGCTGGCTTGTTGCCCAGCACCGAGTACAGGCTGAAGGGCAGCGCGCCGTACTGGTGGCGGATGCCGTCGCACAGTGTGGTCACTAGGCCGGCCCACAGCTTGTCGGCGCCCGCATACTGCCAGGCGCTGAAGCGGATGAAGAGGAACTTCACGTTCTTGCGCCGCAGGTGCACCTCAGTGATGACCGGCTGCAGAAACACCAGGTACCACAGCAGCTGCGGGAAGCCCCAGCCACTCACCGACCGAGGCCGCCACTGCACGTGCTGCAGCAGCTCCGACTCGCGCTGCGTCGCTTCCTGCTCCATCAGCGCTGCGGGTACGGAGGGCGAGCGGATCAGCGTGAGTGGCTGGGTGATCGGGGCGGGGCTCGGGCCAGGGGCGGGGCTCGGATGTGGGCGGGGCTCGTCTGGAGGCGGGGCTCGGGCAGGGACCTGGATACATGGCCGTAACAGCTGGGGCAAGTGCAGACGGTGCAGAAGGTGTAGAAGGAAGAGGCTCGGAGAGGCTTGGAGCCGGACTTGGAGCAAAAAAGGTCTGAAGGCAAGGCCCAAGGTCGCGGCATAAGTGGAGCCCCCAGAGGAGAAAGGACGGGAGGGGGCAGGGAAGGCTCTAAAGAGTGAAAGAATGGGGCCGGCCGGGTGGCGCTGGCTTCGGAAGCCAGCGGCCCCGGTTCGGGTCCCATATATGAGGGCCAGTGACACTGCCCTCAAAAACAAAACAAAACAAAACAAAAACAATAAAGAAAATTCAAAAATAAATAAATAAATAAATAAATAAATAAAATAAAGAGTGAAAGAATGGATGCGAGGTTCTGAGGAAGAGAATGTGGGCAGCGAGGGTTACAGCCTTGGTCTGATTTCCCTGGCTTACTGCTTCTCCTCCTACAGCTTTCAGCTCAGACATCTCCTCCAAGAAGCCCTTTCTGATCCTCAAGCTGGATTAGGCACCCCCTGGCTCCCTCATTTCAGTTGTCTTCACCCATTTGAGCCGTCACTGTTTGGGGACAAATGTATCTCCCTTTCTGGACTGTGAGCCTTTGAAGGGCAGGACCCTGATTGTCTTGGTCACTGCATGTCTGCTGGACACCTAGGAGGTGCTGGGGGAATGGCTGAAGGATGGATCACGAGAGGCTAGGAGCAGGATCTGTCTGCTATGAGGTCGGTGTACAAATGAGTGGGACTGTCAGAGTCACCTAGCACAGAGTAAGTGCCTCATATGCCTTTCCTTTTTCCTTATCTTTTCTCCTTCCAAGATCCTGTGTGTTACTCTGACAAAACAGGGAAGGACTTGGGCTTGTTCAGTAGGTGCTCACCAGGGCTGGGCAAATGGAAGTGAGTCACCATCTCCAGCCCCTCTGGCCACAATTGGGGTTGGGGTCTGAGCTCTATCGGTTTGAACCAGGTCCAACCTGTTGCAGATCCTGGCCAGGTTTCAGCTCATGTCTCCAGTTAACACCTATCTATTAGGGCTCTTATGGGCGCCAGACCCTGAGCCAGGGCTGAGGAGAAAAGATGGGTCTGGGGGACACAGAGGCCAGTAGAGATTTGGCAGGGGCCTGCAGCTTCAGTGAGGAACCTGGGCTTTCTCCCTAGGGTGCTGGGAAGCCATAGAAGGCTTTCGAGCAGCGGAACGACAGAGCTAGATCTTAGAAATCTTATTTTAGAAAGATTCCTTGAAGTGGATTGGGCAGGGGAAGGGCATGAGACTAGAGGCCAGGAGGCCAGAGAGGAAACTGGAGCAGGGATCTGGGGACAAAGGCTGTGGGCATGGGTGGGATCTGATTAAAGCTGAGTTATGGACGTCTGCACTGAAGCAGGCTGTCCTCCAGGGCAAGTGGATCTTGGGGAAGCCTGGGGCTGGGCAGGGACCAGATGCTCTGTTTCCTGTACCCCCACCCCCAACACATGCAGAGCCTCACCGGTGATCTTGTCCAGCATCATGTGCAGGCGGCAGCCAAAGGGGGCATAGAAACCTACGGTCACAGGGACAGGCACGTGGCAGAGGGTCTTGGCCAGGCAGCTGCAGTAGACATCATCCTCTGTCAGGATATCTAGGGGCCCAGGTTGGAGAAAGGGTAGAGGCGGGGAAACTGAGTCAGTGAGGCTGGCCAGGCACCACCCTCCTCCCGCCTGCCCTCAGCCCCTCCCTGCACAGGCATCCCTCTCCCCGAGGTGACTCAGGTCAAACCTCGGATAGGGATTTCTCTGGCAGTCCCCTCCTCCAGAGCAAGATGTGCCCTTCCGGGCCCCCCAGGATGATGCTGAGCCCAGACACACCAGCCGAAGGCAGGGAGGCTAAACTACCCCCAGCCCCAGCCCAGAGGCCCGTGGGAATTTGGCTGCCCTGGCAGCCACCAGACCATGGTTCCCCTGAGAAAATCCTCAGACTCGAGATCCTCAGATGTTTAAGATGAGTGTCAGCTCCTGTCTGTGTTGCTAGCCTGGCTCCAATGTGAAGAGGTCCCAGTGACCACAGGCTCCTCTGTTTCCTGTCTACCCTTGACCTCTCCTCCTCTCCATGACTCCATGCCCACAGTCACAAATCCTGCCCTGAGCCTGGGCAGACCACCCTTCTGGTCCTGACCTGTCACCTTTCTCTGCATGACCCGGGCAGGCTCAGTCCCCTATTCTGATGAGTGGGGTGGCAGACATGCTGGGGGCGGAGATGCCAAAGGATCTGGCTGTCCAGGGCACAGATTCCAGTTTAAATCCTGGTACCAGGCACAAGTACCATGGTGTCCTCTCTGGAGGGGGTGTCCTGCCTCCTCCTCCCTGGGGCCCTCACTGAGCACTACTTTTTGGACCTAGAGTTGGGATACCAGAAAGGTGGGACTCCGTTTTAGGGGGCACTGGGCCAGCCTCACAGTACATGGTGAGGATAACACACCCACTTTCAGAGAGGCTGTGGGCTGCAGGAACCGTTCCTCCCTGAGGGCCAGCTGGGCCTGGAGGCACAGCTCGGGGGCAGGAGGAGAAGCTGGGACAAGGTCAGCTGAGAGGTGGAGGCCAGTGCGGATCTGCTCCCACTCTGCCTGATGGGTGGGTGCCCTCACCTGGTTGAGCCTCTACGTGTCTGTGTGTGAAACGGGCGTTGTGGCCCCAAGGCTCCAGTGACAAGGCTGTGCCTGACCTGGAGCCCCAGTCCCTTGCTCAGCTGTTTCCAACCAGACTTGGAAAGCAGCCGTGTGACTCTACCTCCGCAGTCAGGCCACCAGCACCTCTGGCCTAAACTCCTGCGTCCGCCCCCACCTCTTACAGTCCATTTTCCTGTTAGCTCCTGAGTCAGCTTCCATCCTTTCTGCCCTCTCTGACTCCATCTGTCCTCTTCCCCTCACTCCCTGTACCCCAGCCACACTGACCTCCTATCTCCCTTGAACAGGCCACTCCCAGAGTCTGCATTTGCTGATCCTGATGCCACTTAACTTGAGAGAACTGCCCTGTCTTTGCTCAAATGTTACCTTAATGAGGCCTTGCCTGATGCTATTTAATTTGCAAACCCTGATGCTCCCTATCTCCTCCGCTGTATTTTCCCCAAAGTAGCTATCATGGGGTGACGCACTTTTAAACATTCCGATTTCTCATTTCCTATACCCGCTACCCCCACCACCTATAGAATGTGAGCTCTGGAAGGGCAGCTGTCTGTCTGCCATGTTCCCTGTGCCCTCCACCACCACCGCCACCACCCAACAGAGCCTGGCACCCACAACAGGCATTTAATATCTAGTCACAGAATGAATGAGTGAATGGGTGGATCCCTCCCGTCACTGCATTGCTCCCTCCATCACCTACATCACTCCCTACCTCTTGCTGCAGCTGCTCACTTGACCATCTGCCCCACAACAGAGCTGGCCAGTAAGCTGGTGCTCGTCACCCCTGCCCCATGTCCTTCCTGACCTGCTGGGCCAGGGGACAAAGGGCCACTGAGACAGAAAGCAGAGCAAGGGTGTCAGCATAGGCAGAGAGCTGGGGCTCAGGCCTCTGGCCAGCCCGTGATGGAGGCACCATGGACAGGCCTGGCCTGGAAGCCTTGGACCCCAACAGATGAAGCACAGATAGCTGCCCCACGGCCCGGGGTCAGGGACGAGCGCCCTCCCAGACAGGCCCAGGTGGAAAGCGTGGCAGCAGGAACAGAGCCCGCAGGAGGGCTGGGTGAGCACCGGAGCTGTAGGAGGTGAAGGGGCCGCAGGATGCTGGGATAGGCAGGGCCTGGGCGGCAGCAGGCCTGCTGGGCTCCTGGAGGATGCCGGCTGTGGAGAGCGGGGCTGGGCTGCTGCTGGCCATGGCGGGTGCCGTGGTGGGTGCAGAGGGTGGCTGGGGGGCGCTGGCCGGTCTCATGGGGGCAGTGGTGGTTGTAGGTGGCCCCTTCTGGCCACTGGGAACAGGACAGAGCCGCTGACGCAGGGGGCTAGGAGATGGGGGCCAGGGCTGCCACTGCAGCTGCTGCAAGTTAGGAGGCTGAGGGCCCCGGCAACAGCCCCTGACACCCTCCCGGTGGCTGTGGTAGGCCAGCTGCCACTGCACATGGGGGGGTGGTTGGCAGGGCCCATGGGCTTGAAGGGCAGCTGGGTCATGGCACCACTGGTGACAGCATCCTGGAAGGAAGGAAGTAGGAGGTGACTGGGCCTGGGTCCCGGACTTCTGGGGGGCACTGGCAGGAGCCAGGCTGGGTCTTCAGATAAGAGACGGGCTGATCCTCAACTGAGGCCCAGGAGAAGTCAGAGAGAAAATGAGGAGGGCTCTGTGCCCCACCATGGGTAGGGGGAAAAGAGCTATAGGGGCCTGGGCTTTAGTTGGGTAAGGGGCTAGCGAGGGGACAACACCCAGAGTCCCTGCTACACCTAATTCCTTAATCCCTGGGGGTCCCCCAGTGGGGGTGACAGAGGAATCCATGGGGAGCTGGCCTGGTTGGTCCAGAGGCAGCTAGAATGATGGGATAGGGCAGGGGCGGGGAAGAAGGGGGGGTGGGCCTGGCACCTGGGCTCCGGCCAGGCTAGTGGGAAGGGGGCTGCCCTGGAAGGGGTAAGTCACCCCAGGAGGCTGCACCTGCCTCATTTATACACGTTCACTTGGGGGTTTCACTTTCCTATCCCTCCTTCCCACCGCACTGCCTCCCTCAGGTTGGGGGTTAGTCCCCACGGGCCTGGCAATTTGGTGAGGTAGACGGCTTCCCATACTGGGGGAAGGGCAGGCCAGGTGGGCCTTCCCTGCTGACATCCCCAGCCCAGGCTCCCGCCTTTGGGCCTGTTGTCACCCCATAGCCCCCTTGTCCCCTCATGGCCCCTTATGCCGAAGTCCCTGTGGGTATGCTGCTGGCTTCTCTCCTGGGGTCTGAGGTCCTTCTGCTCCACCATCCAGTCAGCAGTCCCCCCACTCATAGCCCTCTCTCCCTGCTAGGATCCCCCCAGACTGAACCCTTACCTTTTCGGTGCCCCAACTCAGGGTCCAAGAAGTAGCTCTCAGTGAGGCTCTGGGGGGGCAGGGTGCCCTTGGCGAAGTGGACATAGTGCTGGTGCATGGTGGCTGGGGTCCTCCTTGGGGAGGAAGATGAGGGTCTCGGTACCCAACCCCTGGGGCACCAGCAGCAAGAGCCCACCCCGGGAACAGCCACCTGTGACCTCGGACAGCTGAGAGACCCTGTCTCCGATGTTGGGGTCCTGGGTAACCCCATTGGGGTGGAGGTGCTCTTCAGAGGAAAAGTGAGAGGTCAGGACTGGGGGACAGTTGGCCAGATTCGGGAGAATGGAGAACAGTGGTGTGGGGGCTTAATTTGGGGCGAGTGAGATTGCCAGGGGTTGGGTGATTGAGTTTTGGGAGTTCCAGGGTTTCCAAGAGGCCAGAACAGTGTGGGTGGTGAGCAGATATGGGCTGGGGAAATGTGGGAGCCAGTGGGGGGCTGAGTAAATTTAAGGAGGGACTAGGCAATGGGGCCCTGTACTGTGGGAGGTGGGGGCTGCAGCCATTTGAAGGACTTGAATCTGGTGCGCTGAGAGCTGGGGGGCAGGGAGCACCGAATGACTGAATCTCAGGGCTGAGTACATTTGGGGACTGAATGAGGGACTGAAGGGAGGGGAATTCTGAGGGTACAAATGAAAGCAGGATGGTCCAATTTTGGGAGAGGCTCAGCAAACTCAGAGTAGACAGGGTGCCCTGGGTTTAAAATGTAAAGCACCGAAAGCAGAAGTGAGGGAAGGATGCTGTTTGCCGGGGGGGGGGGGGGGAGAAGGGGGGAGAGAAGGACAGGTGAAGCCGAGGGCAGAGGAAATTGGGGTGGTGAGAGTTGGGGCTCCGTGAGGGTTGGGGGCCAGGCATGTGGCCCCTGCCTGCCATCCCCCCCAGCCTGGGGCCCTCCGTACCTGATGGTGGCCTCGCGGCCCCAGGTCCCTGCCCCGCCGAGCTGCTATGCCAGCCCCACCACTAGCAGCACAGGCCCAACTGGTGAGAGGCCCGGAGCTGGGAGCCCAGCTGCCCAACCGGTTTGCCTGCCCAGTCCCCGCCCCTTCCCCTGGCATGCCAGCTGTGTCCTGATGCTCCCTGCTCTCGAGGACTGGGGGATCCCTTACCTCGGGTACCGCGTCCCTGCAAGGTACCCAAGATACGGGATGGAGATGGCTGGCCACAGTGCTGCCTGGCTGGGACCTGCCAGAGGGTTTATGGGGGCCAGCCCCTGGGCACTAATGCTGAGGGTGGGAAGGAACCTGGGGCAGTGACTGAGTTCAAGCCAAGAGAGGACGCAATCCTGGCTCAGATGCCAGCTTTGGCTGTGTGACCTTGAGCAAATGACTTCACCTCTCTGAGCCTCGGCTTCCTCATTGCTGAGTGGGCCAGTGTTGGTGCCTACTTTTCATGGTTGTCAGGAGGAGTCTGCTGAGCACAGAGTCTGGTACATAGCAATGACAGCAGCGAACCTTTGCCGGACACTGACTGACCCATTTATCAGGCGGCTCTGAATGCTTCACATGTAATGATAACAATATGCTATGATATGAGGGCTTACCAGGGGCCCCACATGGCCTACATGCTTCTCACGCAGTAACCCCATTCTTTCTCACCATGCCCCGGTGGGGGTGCATGTGATGCCCACTTTACAGGAGACTGGGGAAACTGCAGCCTAGAATGGTGAAGTCCCTTGCTGGGTCATGGAGACAGGGTGGGACTTTGAAAGCAGACAGTGGTTTGTGCTCAGGCTCTCCCTCCTGCCTGCTGGGAGGTAGGGGGCTCCTTGCAGACATTTGTCAAGAGGTAAGGGGGGCGTGGCTGGGGCCAGGCAAGAGGGGCCTGATAGCATGGAGGCCCTGCCCGTCTAGGGTCCTATCTTTCTGAGCTGCCAAACAGTGGCTGCCCAGGAAGATGGGTCATCTCATAGGGACAGTGCCCAGGATGAGAGGGTTAAGGACAGAGGAAACCCACTGGCCCTGCAGGGCAGCCCTCTAGGGGGTCTGCCTGGTGACCAGTCTCTTCCCTCTGCCTGAGCTGGTGTTCCCCCACACCCCCACCTTCAAGACCCTTCTGGGAGGGCTTTCTCCCTGTCCTCCACCAGTTTGGGACTCTGTCATGCTGTTCCCCCAAAGTGGTATGTCTGAATAGGGGGTGAGTCTGTGGGGAGGAAGCCTGCAGGATGGGCCCCTGAGCTGTTTTTTGTTTTTTTTTGAGGGCAGTGTCACTGGTGCTCATATGTGGGATCAAACCTGGGCCCCTGGCTTCCTAAGCCAGCGCTTAACCACCGCGCCACTCGGCCGGCCCCCCCTGAGCTTCTTGAGGGTAGGATTGGACCCATCCCTCATGCCCCATCCCCACACACAGGGTTTAGCTGAGTAACTGCCAGCACCTGCCTGGCTCTGTGCTGGGCAGGGCCAGGACTGGGGAGGGGCCCAGAGGTGAACAAGTAAACAGCTTGGGTGGGATGTGGCCATGGAGGGGTCCACCAGGGATGGCAAGTGAGTAACATGCCCTCAGAGAGACTGGGTGGTTACAGGAGTTTGGGGGTGGCTGGGGTAGGGCAGCCAAGGCCAGGAATGGCATGCAAGAAAGGCAGGGAGGTAGCCCAGGGAATTTGGCACTAGGAGTGTGGGCGGGGGAGGGCAGGCCAAGGCAGGGACCAGGCCAGACTCTACAGAGGGCAGAGAAGCCCCCTGCCCTGGGGGTGTTTCAAGCAAGGAGACCCTTCCTCGGCCCATTTGGGCTCATTCCAGCCTCGGTTGGCAGCTGAGACAGAGGTGCTTATGCACATCAGGCAGCAGAGCCCAGGGATGTGATGCGGCAGATGCTATGGATGTAAGCGTGGAGGAGCCGGTGGGGGAGGGGGAGGATAGGGGCCACTGTCCTGGGCGTGACTCCTCTGTGGGCTGGGCATGTGAAGTGTGTGTGGGGGTGAGGGAATGAGGGTGTCTGGCTCACTTCCATCCATCCCATCTTGGCCACCCACCCTGCCTGCACTTGGAGCACCTGGCCTTGTTCTCCAGGGAGAGGTCCCGCTGGGCAGAGGGCAACCCAGGCTTGTTGGCGCTGGTGGGGTAGCCAGGGCCAGGGCATTTGTGCAGGGAGGCATCAAGCTCCAGGGCTCAGGACTGGGGGTGGTGGGGACCCAGAAGGGGAGGGCGGAGGGGTAAGGAGCCGCACAGGGTGTTCTGCGCCCCCACGCCACAACAAGCCCTGTAGCACAAAGTCGCTTCACAGACGCCCCCTGCCCACTTCACCCCAGCACTCAAGAGAATGATCTCCATCTTCTATTTTGAACCTGGCTCCACACATACAACCTTTATTGAGCATCTGCCATGCAGTGAGTGATGTGTCCAATGGTGGCTGGGGCCACCCCGCCGTCAGGACACTCCCGCCTCTGCGACACCCATTTGTCGAGCACTGTGATGCCCTGAAGCAGCTTGACCCCTTGCCTCGCTCATCACCCCCAGAGTCTGGGATCCCCAGCACCCGCCCACTGGCCACCCCCTAAGGCAGTGCCCTGGGATCCCTGGGCTGAGGCGGCTGTGAGGCGCAGCTGGGGCTGGGGGCATGGGGCTCCTTAGGATCTCTGGATCACCACCTGGAACTTACCTGGAAGAGAAGGGCTGGCTTTAGCTTGAGGCTGGGATCTGAGGGGAGAGGCAGAAAGCACCCCAACAGCTCAGGCCCTGCGCCCACAGCCTGGGTGGCCTCACTGGTCAAAGCGGGTGATGGTCCCGCCCACCTGGCCTGCGTCCCAGGGCTGTGTGACCAGGGGCATGGAGGCTGCGGAGAGAGGCCTGGCACCGGCTTCGGTGGCATATACTGCTCAGGTCCCAACCACTTGGGTCCCAGGGCCCCCCATGGGCGGGACTGGCAGCCCAGCGGACGGAAGAACAACTGGGAGGAGGGGGGCAGAGTGGTTGGTTGGCTGCAGGCTGACCCCAGGTAGGAATGGGCTTCAGCCTGTCTGATGGAGGGCCCTGGGGGTCAGGCTGCCTTTGGAGCCCCCATTTGGATGACTTCGATAATGTCCACCTGGGTTTCTGTTCTAGGAAGACCATTGAGACCACTAGACCAGGTCATCGAGGGTTCTCTCTGGGCTGGCTCACACCTAGGAAGGGGCCAGGGGCATGGATGGGTGGCACCTACTGTGGGTCCTATCATGTAACTTAAGTTTTCAGGGTCTCAAATTCCCCACCTATAAAATGGGGCTCAGTGGGCCAGCCCTCCCTCAGAAGGGACAGGGGCTCTGGAGCCCCCACCACACTCAGGAATGGCAGGACCTCCCCCCCGCCCCCAACAACTCACAGGCTGGCAGGGCTGCCACGGAGGCGGTGACCAGGCTCTTGATGCCCAGGGTGCTGAGGGTGCCACGCAGGAGGCCACAGGTGAAGGCCAGGAACTGGGGACGGGGTGAGGCAGGAGAGAGCACAGGTCACTACGGGGAGAGGAGAGGCCAACACCCAGGACCAGAACAGGGCCCCGCTGGGCTTCGGGCTTCACAGTGGGACCAGCTCCTTGGCCTGGGGGGGAAGCTTACCTTGGGGTAGGGGCTGGGTAAGTAGGGCAAGTGAAATGCGGGTGTCTCTCAGCACCCCCATACCTTGGGTGCTTCCTCCAGATACTGCAGGCCCGAGGACATTCGGATGAGGAGGGGAAAGCTGTTGTCCTGTAGGACGTAGGTCCCCTAGGGACAGAGGAGAGGCTGTGGGGGCTGGGGCAGCGTCTGTGCATTTGGGGATGGGGGAAAGCCAGGATGTCCAGAAGGACTCTTATCCCCAAACCACTGTGGTCATGGCCCCATCCTTTAGAGCTGCAGAAGGGCCCGCGGGCTTCAGGGACCTGGTGTGCCGCTCAGGGGGTGTGCTGGTCCTACCCCTCTGGCTGCATGGCTTCCTGGGTAAAGAGAAGGATCCCTGCTTCCCCGGGTTGTGGTGAGAAGCTGCAGACTTGGCCTGAGAAGTGGCCTGCAGGGCTGGACACAGTGTAGACACCTCATGGGAACTCAGACAGGCTGAGACAGGCAGGGTCACGCGTAGGGGAGAGGCTGCCAGCTGTAAGGCCTTCTCTTGCTGGGTGGGGGGGTGCCCATCCTGGGAGGTTCATGGAAACTCAGGAAATAGCCTCAATGTCCCACTGCAGCTTCCTTGAGGTTCCCGCCTCCCCAGTGGCTGGGCTGCTGCAAGCTCCCTCAGTGGGGGTTCCCCTCCCAGAGCTTGTAGGTTTCACCTCTGCCTGCAGCTAGGAAGCTGGGCGCTGGGCGCGGGCACACACCTGATGATTGGTGCGGAGGCTGTCCATCTGCTTTTGAAACACAGCCACCCACAGGTCTTTGCACAGGAATTTGAGGACATCCAGCTCCTCTCTGAAGGCCAGCATCTCCCGGGGTAGCCTGGGGAGCAGCGGCAGACAATTTGGGCCAGGCCAGAGTCAGGGAGCCCAGGGTGGGGAAGATGGAGGAAGCCAGGCTGGGTTCTTCACCAAGCAATGCACCTTCCCACCTGGGGCCAGCCGGGGTAGGGGAGGGCAGGAGGGGCGAGTTCTCACCTCTCTCCCAGGGCCTGGCCCACGCGGAAGCCCATGCCCTCCAAGACCGACAGGCTCATCTTCTGTCCCTAAAAGTTCAGGGAAGAAAAGCTCAGGGGCACTCGGCCATCTCCAGCTGGGAGGTCCCTGGTGTAGCAGCTGCAAGGGGACTGACTAGCCATCCCTCCAGCTCAGCACGGCTGGGCCAGGGCAGACTCAAGCCTGCGGGTGGCAGGCTGGCTTTGCCCCTCTGCCCCGTGACACCTCTACTCCCTCACCCACCTCTGCAGACCCCATCAGCCCTCAGGACCAGCTCCCTCTTGCTCCAGGAAAAATGGGGGTGTTCCTCCCATGGAGCTTCACCCCTGCTGGTCACCTCTTTCCTGATAGCACCCATCACTCCTTGTAAGCACTTTCAGGATACAGCCTTATAACTCCCTAGGAAACAGCACTCTGATCACCCTTGAAACTCAAGGTGACTTGCCCAAGGGCTTAAGTGGCAGCAAGGCATGGACCCAGCCCAGCCAGCAGGGGGCTATAAAAGTCAACTATGATCATTATACCTTAAATATCGGCCAGGAACCCTGGGAGGGACATACAGGGGCTCTGGGGAGGGAGAAGTCCCCTTGGGTGCTGAGGGAAGGAAGTGGCAGCCAAATGGCATTCTGGAGGGCAGGCCGGGGCTGAGGCATGGGATGGGGGGCAGGATGGCTAGAGGAACACAGACTTGTAATTTTCATTTAAGTCACGTGGAGAGAGCTGAGGGCGGGAGGCCCAGGGTGGGGTGTCAGAAATACCAGGTGGGCCTGTGGTGTGAGGCACCAAGCTTGAAGATAGTCTAGGAGAGCCGAGGTAGGAGAGCAGAGAAGCAGAACCCTGGGAGGGAGGCAGCTGGCTCTCCTGGCTGGCTCCTCTCAGGAAGCCACAGTCCCCAGGCCTGAGCCCCTCCCACCCTTCCCCACCTCCTCTCTGGTCACTAGCTTCGTTTGGGAATGACTGCTCTCCAGGCCCATGCCATCACGGAGCAAAGGATCAGGCTTCAGGCCTTTCCATTCACTGTTCCCTCTGCCCGACTCCTACAAGCCTTCCTTATCCCCCTTCCCAGAGTAGGTCCGCGATCCCAGCCCTGCCCACTCTGCACTGTCACTGAGTGGGACGCAGGCCAACCCTCAGCAGCCAACACAGTCCTTGGCACCTGGGAGGTGCTCAAGAAACACACTGAACAGAGTGAAGAATCAGGATTCGTGCATACACTGCGCAGGTTCTTTATACAAACCCTCCTGCTTAATATTATCAAGCCTGTAAGGTAGGTTGTATTTCACACCTGGAAAAGGGCTCCAAGGGGTGAGCTGAAACTTGCTACGGGCACCCTCAGCTGCGGGGCTGTCTTTCTTTTTTTTTTTTTTTTTTTTTTTTGAGGGCAGTGTCACTGGCCCTCATATGTGGGACCCGAACCGGGGCCGCTGGCTTCCCAAGCCAGCGCTTAACCACCGCGCCACTCGGCCGGCCCCGGGGCTGTCTTTCAAACCCAAGCAGGTCCAGCTGTCAAGCCTAGGTGGTCAGATGGGTGGATGGCCAGGATGATACCACAGCTGTCCGGGCCCCAGGAAGGTGGCAAGGGTCAAGGCCTACCTGGTGGGGAGTGCCAGGCATAGGGAGGCCCAAGCAGAGGTCACCTCCATTTCCAAGCAGGTGTCCTCTCCTCTGCCAGGACGCCTGGCACCCAGGCCTTTGCCCGCCATTCCCTGCTCCACCTGGCATGAACCAGGCCTGGATGACGACACAGCTTCCTGTTGGAAGTCTCTCCAGTACTGCCTGTCGGGTTTCCCTCAGGTCCAGCAAGGCCAGCCACACAGGGAGGGCTCCGGGAGGGGTCTGATGACTAATGACATTTGGGAGATGAGCTGGGCGTTTGAGAGACATTGAGGGGAACAGCTGCCCGTGAGGATCTGCCCCTGACACCTACCAGCTGTGGGACTGGGGCAGTGGTTAACTGCCCTGTGCCTCAGTTTCCTCATGTGTAAAAAGAGTGTGAACAGTACCACTTCCCAGGGTCCTTATAGGACTAAAGGAGTTGGGAAATGCAAGCTGAGCACTTCAAGTTGGGCTCAGGAAGTATTACCGCCTTTGTCAGTCACAGGCCCTGCGTCTGTCAGCCTGGGTGACCAGCCCCCTGGCTGATGGCGGATGGGGCCCTTGGCTGGAGGAAAACCCTATGAAAGAGGCACTCTGTTATGTCAGCACCTAGATGTTATATCAGCACCTAGAATGCTTGCAAGGTGCCACTCCCGTGCTCCTCCCTTCTGGAGGGGAGCTCCTGGAGGAGGCAGGGCCGGGCTCCACACTGACCTAGCACATCGGTGTCCGAGGGCGTACACAAAGGCAAGGAGGCAGGGTAAAGCACAGGGACTGCAGCTTCAGCCATTGTTAACAAGGGGGGGCAGTGGTGGGAGGTGAGGAAGGGGAGGAGGCCGGCGCTGAGGAGGGGGTACATTTTTCCCTGCATGACAAATGCTATGAGCAGGCAAAAAGGAATACTGCAGTTAATGATTTCCTTACAATTATGAGAACATGAGGGGGGCGGGGGGAGATGGACCGTGCCCTCAGCTAGGCTGGGGAGCGCTCCTCTGAGGAAGCCATGTCTGAGTGGGTCTGAAGGAAGAGAAAGAAGCAAGGGACGGAGAGGGTGGGAAGGTACCCCCAAGTCCAGGTCACAGCCAGGATGGCCAGAGAGTCAGCAGGGTCCTCAGCTAGGCTGGGGAGTTCTAAGGCAGGTCGGAAAGGTTTCCACAATGTTAAGTTTCCCTTCAGGGAGCTTTAGACTGCCTGGGTTTGAATCCTGGCTCCACCCCTTGCCGGATGGGTGGCTTTGGCACGCTCTCTCACGGGGCTGTGTCTGTTTTCCCACGCGTGAGATGGGGCCGATGGCAGTCCTTACCTCACAGTGGTGTTGTGACAGTTCAATCAACAGGGGCCAAAGTGTCTGCTGAATTGAAAAGACTGGGTGTGGTGTGATCTGGGGAATAATGAGAAAAGGGAGGGGAAAAAGAGGAGGTGGGAAGACAAGGGCCAAGGAAGGATGAGCAGAGAATGGGGGGGCGAGGGCCGAGGAGGAAGGGAGCAGAAGCCGGTTCCCCTGCCTCTGCCACAGCCTGTCTACAGGGACTCTGTGATGTTCCCACTCTCCCACTCACGTCCCTCCCTGCAAAAGCTCTTCAGAGATTAGGGGATTATCACTATTCCCAGGGAGGGCAAGGCAGACTCTTCCCATTCATCGGGATCCTCTGGAGCCTGCCAGGAGCCAGTGCTGAGTTTACACAACAGCCCCCTGAGAGGAAACGGGATAATTAGGAACAGAGGGGAACCCCTTCGAGGAGCCTTATCAGTGTCCGCACCAATGGAGCCACCACACAGCACAGGCACTAGGAGAAAAGGACAACCGGACAAAGGGAAGTTCTTGAAAAGGGAGGTTCTTGGAAATGTGAAAGACGGCAGCCAAAACAAACATCTGTTAAAAGGGAACTGAAAAAATAGACACATCTGTAAGGTAGATCAAGCCTCCCAGATTGTCCAGAAAAAAAAACCTGAGGTAGAAAAAAAAATGAGAGAAAAGGTGTAAGACATGTGGAAGAATCAGAAAGGCTCATATTCCTTTGAGTGCCCAAAAGAGAAGTGGGGACCAATGTGGAGAAGAATCAAAGAGATAATAAGAGAAAAATGTGCTGAGCTGAAGGAAGAGTCGAGTGTGTTCACAATAAGGGCCACAGAGCTCTGAGCAGACAGCAAATGGAAGCGAATGGAAGATGGCAAACCAAACCCCTCTCTGGCCCCATCCTGAGTACTTGACTAGAAGAGCCAGGAGAACATTTAGGACTGAAGAAGGCGGGAGTCCGGTGACGGCTGTGTGCCTGGCTGCTTCCTCTCTTCACCTGCCCTGCCCTTGGTTATTTGTGAGGTTCAGCCCCAACCTGTGGGAGCCACTCTGAGCAGACCCAGGCAGGGGACCAGGGAGGGAGCAGCCCTGGTTCCTGCCTTAAGAAAAGCACAGGGAGAGGGGAATGAGTTCTCAGCTTCCTCAAGGTCACTGGCCCCAGAAGACCCAAAATCAGTATGGAGAGTGGACAGGTGAGCGAGGATGGGTGAGCGGGGAAAAGCCAGCATTGTCCTGGGCTCTCCTGCCCAGTCCCGTCATGTCCCCCTCTCTTCCCAGAGCTCGCCCAGTCCTACCTCCTCCACCCCTAAGTTTGGCCCTCTGCTTTGGGGTCCTGCAGCAGTAGCCCTTCCCACCCAGGCTCCATCCAGCCTCATTCATGTGGCCAGGGATCTTTCTAAAAAGTCAATCTGGGTCCAGCACATGGCAGTGTAAATCTATGGCTCCCATGCCCTCAGGACAGTCCCCTGTGGGCCCACAGAGACCTGCAGCTGGCTCCCCATCACATATGCGCTGCGCCCCTACAGAGCTCTGCCAGGAGCAAGAAACTGGTTGGTTTCCCAGGCTCTGGCCAGGACATGCCTAATAGCTGCCACATGCACCCCAGGCCCTCCTGAGAGAAGGGATAGGCATGAACACTCACTGGGCTGTGGATGGAGGCCTGGCCAGCAGTGCTGTTCCTGGGCCACCTGCCGGCGCTCACAGCAGATTATAGCTCATTACCTACATACACTGGAATTCACTCCTTTGTCCACAGCTCCCCTTTTCTTCAAAGCTGCTGCGGTAGAGAAACCAGTGTCCTCCTCCCTGAGTTTTTTCCTGCTTTGAGAACAAAGACCCTTTGACCTCCTGGCTTCTCTGGCCAGTTTTCCATTCTATCTGTAACCATTCAGGAAAATCCATTCAACAGCCACGAATAACCTGGCAGGATGTGGAGATCACAGAAGCCCTAAAGAATAACTGGTTCCCGGGTACCTGTGCTGTGGGGCTACAAGAAAACGAGCCACCATCCCTGTCTTCAAGGAGCTTTGCAGCTGGTGAAGAGGCAGACCTGATGCCGACAAGTTTGGAGCCAGATGCCTGAGTCCTAATTGTGCCTCTGATCATGGCTGTGTGGCCTCGGGAAAGGCCCTCCCTTTCCCTCAGTCTCTCCTCTGTAAAATGGGATAGTATCTACCCATAGGGCTGTTCCGGGGACCAAATGCGATAAAATACTGTGCTGGGGACATTGGAAGTACCCAAGAAACAGGAGGCCTGCGTTTGGCTCACACAGGACACTTGTTGGACCAAAGAGAAGGAACAGGGAGAGGAGGGGCCAGGAGCAAAAGAGTACTGTGAGAAAACAGAGTCCTTTCCCACAACATGGCCCTGAAAAACGGGCTCCCAGGTTGAAGGAATGTGGGGACACTGCCAGAATCCTCACCTCTGGCTGCGCCTGGAACCACCCAAGTTTTCCAAGGCCTGCCGCCCAGGCCACATCCCAGCCCTGCTCTGTGGCAATCTCTGGTGTGGAACCTCAGCTCTGGAATTCAAGGTGCAGCTGGGTAGAGGGCCAGTGGCACTCATGTGCTCTGAAAGCCCTGTGGTGAGCAAACCTGAGTAACCCAGCGTTTCCTAAACTTGCTTGACCACAGAAACCCATTAAAATCCTCCAGGAGCGTGTCAGGGAAATGCAGGCCAGGGTTTATAGCACAGGCTTTAGGACTGGGAGGCCTAGTTACATTCCTGACTCGGCCACTTGAGTGAGCATTTTATCCATCAAAGCCTCTGTTTCTTTATCTACAAAGGGGAGCATCACGCCTATCTCTGCATTGTTAGGAGGATCACAGGAAATCAGGAGATTGAAACCCATGGGAAACACACCGGGTAGGTGCTAGTGGTAGGTGCTATTATCAGTCACATTGCAAAGAGAATCCCAGTCCTCACCCCACCCTCCATGGCACAGGGGCCATTCCTACTTCTGCAACAAATCCATGCTGAGGACCTACTATGTGCAGAGGACCTACTATTCGGTGATCATCGCAGACCTGGTCCCAGCCCACACAGCACACAGTCTGGTAGAGGAGATGGATGTGAGTCAAAGGATCATACAGATACATAATTCAGGTATGTACTTACTAAGTGTAGCTTCTACTAGAAGTCAGATCCCCGACTTCTACTGGGGGCTCATGGAAAGCTTCTCTGAAGGGGCATTTGAGCCAAGATTGGAAGGATTAGTAAGTGTGAAAGCAGTGAAGATGTGACAGGTGAAATGAGCTGGGAGATGAGACAAGACTGGTAGAGGCAGCAGGGGAAGGGACAAATGGGAAACACTGAGACAGCAGAATGGGCAGGGCTGGCTGAGGGCTGGAGTTGACAGGGAAAAGGCAGATATTAGGGACTACTGAGTTTCCAGCATAAAAGCTGGAATGGATGGATGGGCTGCTAAGATATTGCAACCTCCCTCCCCAAACACAGGCCAATGCACTCCCTCTCCCATGCTTTATCTTCCAAATAGTGTTTTCCCAATGTACTATGTACTTTACTCATTTATCTTACTTGTCTGTCCGCCTCTCCCCTCCCCACACAACATAAGCACTAGGAGGACAAGGACTTTTGTATGGTTCACTCAGTTATTCCCAGAGCATACAGTAGGGCCGAGCCCTCACAAGTTTTAAAGTTTGTTGAATAAATGAACTTGGAAGAAACCATGTTGAGATCATAACACGCAACACCCTCGTTAGGGCTCCTAAATTGGGAAGAAAACCTAAGACAATAAAAATGTTTTATATATAGATGATGATCACAGTAAGAATAATAATGAGAAAAGTGACCACAGCCCCCATTTATTAAGCATCTACTCTCTCTGCAACCCTTTCTTCTTTGTAACAGAAGAGCTATGTTTTGTGGGTTGATTATGTGCTAGACATCGCACTAAGAAGTCTGAGCTCATTTATTCTTCATAAGGACTGACTTACAAAATGCTGATCATGTTCCTACCTCAGGGCACCCATTGTTCCCTTTTCCTGGAATGCTCTTCCCCCAAATTATCCCTGGGGCTTGTTTCCCCCCTTCTCTTCCTCAGAAATGCTCTCCTCCACCATCCACCACTCGATCCCTTTTCTTTCCTTGACTTTACTGAAGTTTTCTTTACAGAACTTCTCACTCACTGGTGGCATATTATATGTTATTTATTGTTTGACGCCCCCTACTGAAATGTAAGCCTCTTGAGGACAGGGAAACAGTGCCTGGAATATAATAGGCGCTCAATAAGTGTTTGTTAAACGAATAAATGCCCCACTCGGAGACTTAGGTGCTGTTATGATGCCCATTTTATAAAGGAGGAAACTGAGGCACAATGAGATGAGTCAATGGCTCTCACATCTAGTGAGTGGCGCAGTTGGGATTCAACCCAGAAGTCCTCAGTGCACATCCAATAATAGTAATTATTATAATTACTACCCGCTTACTCTGCACCAGGCTTTGAGCTAAGAGCTTTATCCCGAGCTGTCTCACTCAATTCTAGAAGTAACCCGCGACACCGGCCCGGCTGGGACCCCTACTCTACAGAGGAGGAAGCCAGCGCCCCAGGTCGCCCAGCGAGGCAGGGGCAGGCACGGGGTTCGTCCCGGACTGCTGCTGCGCCCACCGCGCTCCTCCAGGCTTCAATCCTGCTTCCCGCCGCGGCCCGCGCCTCCTCCCCCTGGGGCCCGGCGCTCACCCCGGGGCCGGGGTCGGGATCGGGCTCGTGCGCCCACAGTTCCGCCACCATCTCCGTGTGCAGAAACTCAAACAGGACCGCGTCCGCCATGCACCTGCCTCGCGTGCCCAACTACCGCCCAGGACTTCGTGTTCTCATTGGCCCGGCTGAACTAGCCCCGCCTCCCGCACCCAGGCTCGAGCCCGCCTATTCCCGCTTCTATTGGTGTTCCAGCCTAGCTCCGCCTTCTTCCTCCCGGCTCACTTGGTGCGCTTGAGAACCTGAGAGACTGCCTTTCTCGTTTCCAGGTCCTCGAGCATTGCTATTGGCGGAATCACTGGTTTCACGTGACATAACTTTTTTTTTTAAATCTCTATGTGCCCACTTGCCTCGCGGCACAACCCGGAAGCGCCCGCCCAACCGCTTCTCTATTGGCTTTAGCTCCACTCCCTCAAAGCTGGTTCTGAAGACTTCCTTCCTGGTTGAAAGCCGAGCGGCCCAAGTGATTGGCCAACGCCCGCCAACCTGTTGCCCTATTGGTTGGGGTTTGCCACCTCCTCCCTCCGTTCGGACACTGCGTTTCGGCTGGTTAGCGGATCTCGTAGTCTCGGAGCTTCTGCGACCGGGTATGGTCTTCGTTGATATCGTTACTTCCCGCCCCCACTAGTGCACCCTCTCCAGAGTCCAGGTGGACTGTCACCCCTTCTATGATCCTGGCACTGGTCCCTGAGCAGCTCAGGAGCCCGTGTGCTTCCGGATGTGGCTTCTGCTAGGAGGCAAAATCGGAAAGAGCCCAGTTTGGGACTTTGGGAGCTCCGGCCTTGGTCCTCACCCTATCCGTACACTGCAGAGGTCGGGGTCCAGTAGCCCCCATCATCACCGGCAGGGATGATTAGCTTCGTTTACATAGGAGGAAACTGAGGCTCAGGCCGGGGAAGCAGCTAGCCCCAAATCACTGAGTCAGTGGAGGGCCTGGGAATCCAGAACCTGCGCCTTTTAACCACTGGCGGGCGCCCGCCTCTCACGCCGTACCTTCTCCCTTCTCCCTAGCTCGGCGCCATGGCGTCCCAGAGTCGTCGGCGGAGGCCGCCGCGGAGGCCCGAGACAGTAGTGCGAGGGGAGGCGGCCGAGACAGACTCGGAGCTCTCTGCGTCCTCGTCGGAGGAGGAGCTGTACCTGGGCCCCTCGGGCCCGACGCGCGGTCGCCCCACGGGCCTGCGGGTGGTCGGGGAGGCCGCGGAGACCGACTCGGACCCGGAGCCGGAACCGACGGCCGCGCCGAGGGACTTGCCTCCGCTCGTGGTGCAGCGGGAAACGGCTGGAGAGGCCTGGGGCGTGGAGGAGGCCCCGGCGCCCGCTCCAGCGCGCTCGCTGCTGCAACTCCGGCTGGCAGAGAGCCAGGCGCGGCTGGACCACGACGTGGCGGCCGCGGTGAGCGGCGTATACCGCCGCGCGGGCCGCGACGTGGCCGCCCTGGCCGATAGGCTGGCGGCCGCCCAGGCGGCGGGGTTGGCGGCTGCCCACAGCGTGCGCTTGGCGCGGGGAGACCTCTGCGCACTGGCCGAGCGCCTGGACATCGTGGCCGGCTGCCGCCTGCTGCCCGACATCCGTGGCGTACCGGGGACTGAGCCCGAGCAAGACCCAGGACCTCGGGCCTAGCCATGACCCACTCCCCTCCTGACTCTGCGCCTTGGGGGAGGCCTTGAGACCTCTGGGACCTGGCCCTGTACCCCACATTGTTCCCTTCCCATCTTGCTGTCACCCTCAGGGCTAACCCTACTCCTTGGATAGCTGTGTGTGTTGTGGGTGGGGTAATGATGCTCAGCCCCGCCCCTCGGGTCTGGTTCCTCCCCTTGGTCCTGGCCCAGCTTCCTGGTTCTGAGCCTGTGTCTGAGGCTTGGTTCCAGCTCCTGGGTAACTGGCCACTCTTTGATCAGCCTGTATCTTGGGGGCTCACTGTGCCTCATCTTTTCTTGTGCTCTGCCTTCCTGGGTTTGGTTTCTGCACCTGGGGCTGATGCAGGTTCTTAACGCAGGAGCCCCAGGATTTGCATAGATTCTCTTGCACCTCCCATCACGCCCTTGGCTTTGCCCCTAGTCCTGGCTACACTTCTGGAATTTTGTCCCCATAGTCTGGACCCTTTTTCTGTTCTCCAGGCATGACCCTGGTTCCATCTCCTAGTTCTGGTACTTGCTCTGCCATCTGGCTCCTTTTCCTTGGGCTTAGCCCCTCCCCCAGGCTTGATCTTTCCTGGATCCAGTTGTACCCTTAGGATTGGATTTGTTTCTTTTTTTGCTTTTCCCATCCTGCTTATACTACCTGCCTGATTCTGGGCTACAGTTTCCTTCATTAGGCCCAAGATGGGGCCCTCTCCTGCCCCAAGAGGCCCTTCTAGAACCCCACCCTTCAGGCCCAAGATAGCATCTCCTCAAGACCCTCCAGATCCAAGTAGATGTGTCCTCTGCACCCTCCAGGCCAAAGTGGCACTTTGTGCTCAAGCTCCAGATACAAGATGAGCCTCCTCCTGACTCCAGGCTAGTAGTGGCACTCTTCAGGCACTTAGGGCCCAGTACAGCCTGCGTGGCACTTTGGGAGCAGTATGACACCTCTTTGCACATAAGGACCACATGCATGGTGTTTGCTCACTGTGTTGACCCCTGGATGCTAAAAGGACTTGGATTTCTGGCTCAGCCCAGGGTCTGGGCTGGGGTTAATTCCTTTTTTGTGTTCCTTCTCACCTGTTCCTTCTTTTTTTTTTTTTTTTTTTTGAGGGTAGTGTCACTGGCCCTCATATGTGGGACCCGAATCGGGGCCTCTGGCTTCCCAGGCCAACGCTTAACCACCGTGCCACTTGGCCGGCCCTGCACCTGTTCCTTCTGATCCCAGTGGTAGCCCAGTCCCATTCACATTTATTCCCCTACCCACTCTTTTATCCCAACCTGAAGGTGATTTAAGCCCCCAGGATGGAGAAGTAGAAAATCACTGTATGGCAGATTCATTAAAATGCAAAACATTTACTGATGTGGTCAGTTCCTTTTGTCTCTCACCTAAGCTGGGGGTGATTTGGTTGGTGATTTCTCTAAGAATGGGGCTCCCACGACAGAGATCTTTCCTGCCTGGCCTGTTGAAGGTGAAGCTGTAGCTGGAAATTAGGGCCCCGAAAATGAATGAGAATTGGGCTTCTGATGAGAAAGGGTTTATTCCCTTTCCAGACACTGCATATGGGTTCTGCACTCAGTAGTAATGCAACCCCATTTGTATAGACTAATCAAGACATATTTTAAGTCCTCTTCAGATTAATTTAAATCAAGATGGCGATGGCTCTCCATTAGGGAAAGTAGGAAGCTTGAAGTTTGGTCTGAGGGCAGAGACATAAAAAACATTTTTAAAAATTATACACTGGGGCCGGCCGAGTGGTGCGGTGGTTAAATGCTGGCTTGGGAAGCCAGCGGTCCCGGTTCGGTGCCACATATGAGGGCCAGTGACACTGCTCTCAAAAAAAAAAAAAAATTACTGTATGGTGGCATTACATTTCCATACCAAATCTCTGCCTAAATGGTTTGCAGGTGAGGAGTCTGAAACTAGGAAGGTATGGTGGGTGTAGGAGGCCTTAAGATAACAGGGTGGCCTGAGATTGAGGAAGTAAAATAGATTGCCCAGAGACTTCTGGCAGCTTGAGTGGAATTAGAGGTGATGGGTAGAGAGGTAAATCCTCTGAGCCAATGGCAGAAAAAGTTGCACCAGTGTCAACTAAGAAATCCTGTTCAAGTTAGATGGAGGGTGCTGGGGTGTGACTGGGAATGGACTGACAGTGGAGAAGTGCCCCACAGAAGGGAAAATGGACCTGAGTATGCCGGGGTCTAGGGAGATTGTTATTTAAGCTTTCCTTTCTTTGAAGTGCAGGGCAATTTTTGCTCAATGTACTGGCTTTTGACAATATCTGCAGTTGTCTTTAGACAAATAGGTGAGGCTCTGCTATACAATTGACAACAAAAATGGGTGAACTTGGACTTACTCCTAGAGCCAACTTACGTTATTCTAAAGGGTCAAGGTGGGCCGGCCAAGTGGCACGGTGGTTAAGCGCTGGCCTTGAAAGCCAGCGGGCCCGGTTTGGTCCCACATATGAGGGCCAGTGACACTGCCCTCAAAAAAAAAAAAAAATTGGGGGCCGGCCGAGTGGCGCGTCGGTTAAGCGCTGGCTTGGGAAGCCAGCGGCCCCGGTTCGGGTCACACTTATGAGGGCCAGTGACACTGCCCAAAAAAAAAAAAAAAAAAAAAAAAAAAAAAAGAAATCTAAAGGGTCAAGGCAAGGACTGGTAATTTTAATTCTTTTTTCCACCTGTTTTCTTGCTAGCTATTTTTAAAGAATTGACAAGCAATTTTTATAATAACACTGAGAGATTGACCAGCCCAGCCCACCACACTATTTTGGATTTGCCTCTTTTTATCAGGGAGATTTTCCAGTTCAAGCGGAAATGAAAAGATTTCTATGTTCTGGGCTTCTGGGTTTGATTCAGTATGTCTTTGAAAAGCCAGTATGACACGGTCCCCGTAAATGCTTTGGGATCCCCACCTTCTTTCTGACCTGAGGCCAGCTCCCCATTGGAGGAAAGCCCTGGAGGATCACTCCTATTAGGCCTTGAATATGGGCTTCAAACTGTGTCATTCCCTGCTTATTTGCAAGAAGGTCTGGGAGGGGTTCTGGCCACCAGTTTCTCCAGTGTGGGAAACTTTCTCCAGAGAGCCTTGGCACATAACTACAGTATAATCATGGGAGGGAAGAACAGGCATTAAAAGCCAGTCAAAATCCCTATGAGCACGGTTATAAATGGCTACTGATCTTTCTTTTTTGTTTTTTATTGGGGAACAGTGTGTTTTTCCAGGACCCATCAGCTCCAAGTCAAGTAGTTGTTTCAGTCTAGTTGTGGAGGGCATCAGGATCGAACTGGTAACCTTGGTGTTATGAGCACTGTGCTCTAACCAACTGAGTTGCCCTGCCACTAATCTTTCTAACTGTCTAAATTAGTTAAGATCTTAAATTGGGAGTAAAAGGGCTTTATTGTTTGAAAGTACATGAACTCTGCAGTGGGGTGCAGGATACATTCGCAAAGCACAGTTCATGGGAAGGCCTGAAGCTCGTTGGTTTTGATTACAGAGCCCTGGAAAGGAGCCTTCAGGGCTGGTAGGGCTGGTGGAGCTTCTGCCAAACTGTGTCCCTGCTGTCAGCATTTACATAAGTAACCTGTGTCCCTCGGGCCTGCAGATGAGGCCAAGAGTACTTTCTGGAATTCTTGCAGGGAAAGCAAAGTTAATGCTGGCAGCTGGGCGTTTGATAGGTTTTTTTCTGGGGAAGATGAGGAGTTTTAGGGATTAAAGGAATTTGCTGAGGAAGTGAGGCCAGATATTGGGGAGGAGGATTTAAGGCAGGGACCCAGAGATCCAAAAGATCTTCTGGAGGGTCGGAGGCAGGGAGATGGGGGTCAAAAGGGCATCTAGGCATATAGAGAAGGGGGATATATGGTGGATATGGATTTTAATTTTGTTCAGGTTTGTTTTTTTAAACCTTTTTAAGGGAGGCACTAAGGCTAGTCAGAATGCTCTTTTGTTTCCCTCTTTCAATTTGATCTTAGGTACCAATAGGACATTTGTTTAGGATGAGAGCTCTCTAAAATCTGTTTCATGGGCTGGCTGAGTTGTGCAGTGGTTAAGAGCTGGCTTGGGAAGCCAGCGGCCCCGGTTCGGGTCCCACATATGAGGGCCAGTGACACTACCTTAAAAAAAAAAAAAAAAAAGTAAAATCTGTTTCAAATGTCAAAGCTTTTCCAAATGAAAGGATCCCTCATCTGGCCATTTGATAAGTAGAGTTTTCAAAGGTATTGTTGCCAAAAAAAAAACAGGTTCTCGGTGTACACCATGGTAAAGAATTCAAGGACTCACCGAAAAAGCCAAGTAAGCAGCAGATTTATTAAAAGGAGGACAGTGCACTCTCAAGAAGGGGAGAGCAGGCAGGCCAGGAGAAGAGCAGCTGCTCTGAAGAGCAATGAGACTTGGGAATTCATTTCACTAAAAATGAAGGCACGAAATGTTGAAGGCTTGGGGTGGCTTATAGGTGTTTTTAGGCTGGTTCCTTGGGGAGGAGGGATTTTTGTCCTTATTTGGTTCTAGTTGGAACTGTCATGGTGACATGGGATGAAGATTTTCCATAACCAGAATGCTAATAACATTATAATCTGTCATCATTAGCTGAAGTTCACCTTGAAGGACAAGATGACGACCTGGATCTACTCTTAGCTACCGAAAACTAGTTCTGGCCGGCCTGGTAGTTGCACTTTTTCTTAAGAATGATCTCATCGCTTCCCTCCTTTGTCTCCCCTCACCTCCCCCTTCCTTTCTTCCCTGTCTCTCCCTGTTGACCTATTCTTTCTGCCTATGTTAACAGTATAAGCGTTCCAATAGTGACTCAATTCAATAAGCCTCTTCATGGAAAGACCCAGAAGTAATTTTCCTGGATTAGAATACATTTTTACCATGGATACAGGAGACATCCCCAAAACGGGTGCAGACGATGTGGTCCCTCCATGATCCAAAAGACTGTAACTGCAGAACCAGGTCAAAATGGCCCTATCCTGTTTCTAACAAGATGCTGAGTTGCATTTCAGAGTCAACAGATCAAGACTATTAATAAAAGTCATGCAGCTGAAGCACGCACAGAGGAGAGAGCTTTGACCTCCAGTTGTACCGGGAACCAAAATCTTTCCCGACTCCATGGAACCAAAGGACCAGAAGGATATAATCTTGAACTTGAACCCCACAACCCTTTCAGACGCGCAGGGTCTGTTGTTCAGGGAGATGGGCACTGAAACCCCTTACCATACTCATATCGTACCATAAATGACCAAGTTCCATAGCTCTCCAATCAAAACCTGTCGCCTCAGTGCTTCCACATACCAGCCTGTTCCCCCTAACCCTCAATCCTTGCCTTTAAAAACCCTTGATGAAAAGCCATTGGGGAGTTTGGTTTTAAGTGATAATTTCCTGTTCTCCTTGCTTGGTGCCCTACAAATAAAACTGTTTTAATTTCTCCATCGCAAACACTGTTCAGTGTTTGGCTTTGCTGCTCACCAGGGAGGCAAACCATTGTTCAGTTCAGTCGGGTAACCAGGTCACTCCCAAAGATAGCCTAAGAAAGCAAAGACCCGCGTTGCCTCAGGTAGTCAAAATTGTGTTTATGAAAACTCATGTTTCTGGTGTCCCACAAAAATGAGACACCTTCAGTCACAGACCTGATAACCTGTGACAACAGGCAGGTGATACTGGGATGAGACTTTTCCAGCACTTCAAAGGCAATGAGGGTAGAGACAAAACAGCCCCTTATGGACTGGGACCCCTTCTTAAGACAAACTCTGGAGACAAAATGCTGCTCTTTGCTCTTCACTCGGCATCTGGGGTTCCTTCTGACTAGCCACTTGGTGCAATCCTGACAACCTGTGCCCCAGAACTGGTGGAAACCCAAGAAAGTATTCTCACTAGTTACAAAGCCAAGCTCTCAGGACTCAAAGGAAAATTTTATCTAGTTTGTTTTTTAGTTGGTGACTCACAGCAAAGTTTATCCAGATAGATGCCAGTCTGGTGAAAACCCTAAACATACTGGGCTCTGAAGTTGCCTCGAACAACCGCACATTCTATCCTGTGATTTTCCTGATGACAACACAGGAGATGGTGGCAAAGGAACACAGCAACTATCTCTGGAATTAAATCAATTAAAACCAGAAGTATGCAAAACAAAAATCACAAGACGCTATACCCAAAGAACTAGTCATACAGATTTTTTCTCTGGCTAATGTGAATTTAGCAACGGAAACTGCAATAGAGACTTGATCAGGCTTCCAGGCAGAGATGTAAGAGACTGAGAAGAATTGTTACCTTTTGCAGCCTTTATCAGGTTCCAGGATCTCACAGCTGCAGCCTCAGGAGTGGGAGAGCTTATATACCATCTATTTGAATGGATAAAGGGAGGGGGTGAGAGGCCACTTATGGGCAAGCACATGATTTTTATGAAAGATAACTGGGCTCTTATGAGAACAGATAGGGGATTTGTTTTTTTTTGTTTTTTTTTTTAGAGGGCAGTGTCACTGACCCTCATATGTGGGACCCGAACCGGGGCCGCTGGCGTCCCAAGCCAGCTCTTAACCACCGAGCAACTCAGCCGGCTCAAAGGGGATTTGTTTGTGACAATGTCTTTCTGGGTGTGCTGTCTCCTCTCCTGAGATGAGAATCAACCTTCCCTGGTTGATAAAATTCCTATGGAGTTCTTTTTTCTTTTTCTTTTTCTTTTTTTAAGATTTTATTAGGGAATTGGGGGAGGGGAACAGACAAGTTGCTGTCTTTTTGTTCTTCAGTCTAGTTGCGGAGGACGTTGCTTCGCTAGCCCATGTTGGTATCGTCATTGCACTCTTCCCGGGTGAGGCAGATAGGTCACCGGCCTCTGGATGTCGCTCACCGTGGCTATTGGCAGCTCACGCTGGCTGCCAGCCACTCACACTGGCTGCTGGCCACTCACTGTAGCCTATGGCAGCCCACTGCAGCAGGGGCTGCAGCCTACACCGTCACCAGGCCTTGCACAGCCCAGCTCCAGGTGGAGCTGTTGTTAGCTGTAGAGGGCAGTGTCACTAGCCCTCATATGTGGGATCCGACCAGGAAGGCTGGCATCCCAAAACCAGCTCTTAACCAATGCGCCACTCGGCCGGCCCTTTTTTTTTTCCTCTCTTTTTCTTTTCTCCCTTTCTTTTCTTTTCTTTTCTTCTCTTCTCTTCTCTTCTCTTTTCTTTTCGTTTCTTTTCTTTTCTTTTCTTTTCTTTTCTTTTCTTTTCTTTCTTTTCTTTTCTTTTCTTTTCTTTTCTTTTCTTTTCTTTTCTTTTCTTTTCTTTTCTTTTCGGGACTGTTTCTAGGCAGATAAGGGTAGGTCAGAGAAAGTCTCCCACATTTGTTGATTCTCAAATGTTTTTGGCTCAAAATAAACCATATGCCAGTACCCACTTTCCACGCACCCTTCTTTCTTCTCTCCTAAGGCAGAAGAAACCCATCCACCCAGATAAACAAATGTTGAGGGAGTTCATTACAATTAGACCTGCACTACAAGAAATGATAGAGTCCTTCAAGTTGAAATGAAATAAAGTTAAATGGTAACTCAAAGTGTATGAAGATATAAAGGCCTCCAAAAAAGGTAATACATGGGCAAATATAAAAGCCAGTATTTTTTTTTTTAATTTTTATTGGGTAACAGTGTGTTTTTTCCAGGACCTATCAGCTCAAAGTCAAATCGTTGTCCTTCAATCTAGTTGTGGAGGGCACAGCTCAGCTCCAAGTCCCCTGTCCGTTTTCAGTCTATAATAGTTGCAGGGGGCACAGCCCACAATCCCATGTGGGAGTCAAATCAGCAACCTTGTTGTTAAGAGCACATGCTCTAACCAACTGAGCCATTGGGCCACCCAAAAGCCAGTATTATTTTAAGCTTGGATTATAACTTCACTTTTTATTGTCTACAGAATTTAAAAAATTGAGGGAAGCAAAGTTTGCCACCCCAAAATATGCCTTTTTAGAATATTCATTATTATTATTATTTTTTTTTTGAGGGCAGTGTAACTGGCCCTCATATGTGGGACCCGAACCAGGGCCACTGGCTTTCCAAGCCAGTAATTAACCAACGCACCACTCAGCGGGCCCTATGAATATTCATTATTTTAAGCTGGTTATTTTCAAGATACAAAAGACTTGGGAAACCTTTGACCTTCCACCTAAATGACTAAGAGGAATTTAAGTGGAGGACCTGTTCCAACTTATTATAAATAACTGTAGTTCAATATGATCTAGTGTGTGATAGACAGGGAGGAATTTAGCAAGGCCCATTTGATCAAATTTCTCTCTGTCTCCCTGGGCCCGCAGAATGATGTGTTGGTTAAGAGCTGGCTTCAGACACCAGTTCTAAGCAGCAAGGCCCCGATTTGGATCCTACATATGAAGGCCACTGACACTGCCCTTTACAGCGAAGGTGGTGAACAACAGCTCCACCTGTAGCTGGGCTGCCGGGAGTCGCCGGTGCCAGCAACACATAGGCTGCAGCCCCTGCTGCAGTGGGCTGCTATAAGCTACAGTGAGTGGCCAGCAACTGGCATGAGCTGCCAAGAGCCGCCGGGAGCAGCCGTCCAGAGGCCGGCAACCAATGTGCCTCACCCGGGAAGAGTGCAATGATAATACCAACATGGGCCAGTGAAGCAACGTCCTCTACAACTAGATTGAAGGACAAAAAGACAGCAACTTGTCTGTTCCCCTTCCCTGATTCCCCAACGCTTTTCCCCTCCCCCAATTCCCCAATAAATTATTTAAAAAAAAAAAGAGTTGGCTTGGGATGCCAGCTCTGAGCAGCAGGGCCCCAGTTTGGATCCCATATGGGCCAGTGATGCTGCGCCCTCTACAGCTAAGATGGTGAGCAACAGCTCGACCTGGAGCTGGGCTGCTGTGTGTTGTTGGCAATAGCAGTAGGCTGCAGCCCCTGCTGCAGTGGGCTGCCGTGAGTGGCTGGCAGCCAGGATTTGTGGCCGGTAGCCAGTGTGAACTACCATGAGCCACTGTGAGCGGCCATCCAATGATTATACCAACATGGGCCAGTGAAGCAATGTCTTCTACAACTAGACTGAAGAACAAAAGGACAGCAACTTCTCTGTTCCCCTTCCCTAATTCCCCAATTTAAAAAAAAAATCTTAAAAAAAAATTTTCTCTCTGTCTCCCATTGTTAAAGATGGCTCAGCAAAAATTTATTTAGCAAAGATTTGCTTTTCCATCTCCATAGGAATTGTCTTCTTCTCTTTTGAAGTCCCAGGCTGCAACTTTCCCTTCTCCTTAGCTCAAGATGGCATATAAGCCTTAACTGCTCTAGCTGTCCTCAAGTCCCATATTCATAAAGGATCCTCATATGTACATATGTAATAAATTTGGTCATTTTCTCCTGTTAACCTGTCTTATGTTAATTTGATTATTAGTCTAGCAAAAAGAACTTAGAAAGGTGGATGGAAAATTCATTTTTCCACCCCCGCAAGACCAATACATGTATTATTTATAAATTATTAATGTAATCAGTAATGTAAACAGAATGAAAAAAGGAACTCATGATTATTTCAATTGTTGCAGAAAAAGCATTTGACAAAATATAACACTTTCATGATAAAAACACTCAACAAACTTGGAATAGAAGGAAACTACCTTAATGTAATAAGACTGTAGATTAAAAGCCTACATCATACTCAGTGGTGAAAGGCTGAAAGCTTTTCCTCTAAGATAAGAAGCATCCTTTTAAGACAAGGATGCGAGCTTTACCACTTCTGTTTAACATGTACCGGAAGTCCTAGCCAGAGAAATTAAGCAAGAAAAAGAAATTAAAGGCATCCAAATTGTAAAGGAAGAAGAAGAACGGTTTGTGTTTGCAGACAACATGGTCTTGTATGAGAAAACTCTAAAAATTCCACACAAACCTGTTAGAACCAATAAAGAAATTAAAAGAGTTGCAGGATTCAAAATAGACACACAAAAATCTGTGGTGTTTGTATACACTAACAATGAATAAACCAAAAAAGAATGTGAGGAAACAATTTCATTTGCAATAGCATCAAAAATCATGAAAAATAGGAATAAATTTAACCAAGGAGGCAAAAGACTTGTACACTGAAAAGTACAAAACATTGCTAAAACAAATTTTAAAACTTAAAAGTATAAAGCATTGCTAAAACAAATAAATAGAATGACCCCCCATGTTCATGGATCATAAGACCTAATATTGTTAAGATATCAGTGTTACCCAAAAAGATCTACAGATTCAGTGCAATTTGGATCATAAGACCTAATATTGTTAAGATATTGGTATTACCCAAAAAGATCTACAGATTCAGTGCAATCTCTATCAAAATCCCAACAGTGTTTTTTGCAGAGATAGAAAAATACATCCTAGGGGCGGTTGGGTGGCTCAGTTGGTTAGAGCACAAGCTCTGAGCAACAGAGTTGCCAGTTCGATTCCCACATGGGCCAGTGAACTGCGCTCTCTGCAACTAGATTGAAGACAACGTCTTGAGCTGAGGTTGCTGATGGGCGAGTGGCCAGATTTCTCAGTTGGTTAGAGAGCTTGCTCTTAACAACAAGGTTGTTGGTTCAACTCCCACCTGGGATTGTGGGCCACACCTCCACAACTAGGTTGAAAACAGTGACTGGACTTGGAGCTGAGCTGCGCCCTCCGCAATTAAGATTGAAGGACAACAACTTGAAGCTGATGGGTCTTGGGAAAAACATACTGTTCCCCAATAAAGTTTATTATTTTTATTTTATTATTATTTTTTTAGATTTTATTGGGGAATTGGGGGAGGGGAACAGTATTGGGGAATTGGGGAAGGGGACCAGCCAAGTTGTTGTTTTCAGTCTTCATTGTGGAGGACACCAGTTGCCATCTGGCTTCCAGTCGGAAGCTTGTGGTCTCTAAGCACAGGTGCTGTGTTCAGTCTTAGTTGCGAGTGGGCGTAGCCACCATCCCATGCAGGAGTCAAACCCGGCAGCCTTGTTGTTAAGCATCTATGCTCTATCCACTGAACCATCTGTGCAGAAGCTCAACTCAAGGTGCCGAGTTCAGTGTTAGTTGCAGGTGGGCTCCACCATCCAACAGGCAGTCTTGTTGTTACACCAGCTGAGTCATCCTGCCTCAGCAACAGCTCAGCTCGGGCATAGTGTTCATTGGCCCATGTGGGAATCGAACCAGTGGCCCTGTTGCTCAGAGCTGGTGCTCTAAGCCAACTCTTAATCAACTGAGCCACTTGGCGGGCCCCTCCTTATTCTTCTTCAGCCTAGTTGTGGAAGACGTCGCTTCACTGGCCCATGTTGGTATTGTGATCATTATGTTCTTCCTGGCTGAGGCAGATGTTTCTGGCCATTGGACAACCGCTCAAGCTGGCTGCTAGCTGCTCACGGTAGCTTATGGCAGCCCACTGCAGCCTACGCCATCGCTGGCGACTCACGGCAGCCCAGCTCCAGGTCAAGCTATTGTTCACCATCTTAGCTGTAGAGGGCGCAGCGTCACTGGCCCATGTGTGATCCCAACCAGCTGCCTGGCTGCTCAGAGCTCGCTCTCCCAAGCCAACTCTTTTTTGTTTTTTTTTGAGTCACTCCAGTGTCACTGGCCCTCATATGTGGGACCCGAACCAGGGCTGCTGGCTTCCCAAGCCAGCGCTTAACCATCATGCCACTCTGCCGACCCTCAAGCCAACTCTTAACCAACAAGGAGCCACTTGGGCTGGCTCCCCAATAAAGTTAAGAAAGAAAGAAAGAAAGAAAGAAAGAAAGAAAGAAAGAAAGAAAGAAAGAAAGAAAGAAAGAAAGAAAGAAAGAAAGAAAGAAAGAAAGAAAGAAAGAAAAATACATCCTAAAATTTATATGGAATCTCAAGGGACCATGCATAGCCAAAAAAGAAAACTGGAGGACTGACACTGCCTTGTATTGACTTAGAATACCTTTGGTCGTTCACAGAATGTGAAAGGATTGACAAGACTCAGAAAAGAAGGAAAGTTTTATTAAAGGTCAGGCAGAGAGAATGCGTGTGGCAGTGTCTAAAGAACTCGGCTGCCGCCGTTAGTAAGGAGAGAACCCGCAGGGGCGTTTAGGGGGGTAGATCCTAGCATAGACAGCAGCAGCAGGTTGTGGTTTCACTGGAGTTTTATATTTGTTTTATGCAGGCTGCAGGGGGCTAGTTATCTTGCAGTTGTTTACTGTTGCGGCTGGCCCCTTCTGAGAGCTGTTGTCGTGGTTGACCTCCTTCAAAAATTGTCCTGGTGTTTATCAGTCTGCATGTGTAGTGCCAGCCAGGTACTCAGAGCTAAGTGGTTAATTTTTAAACCTATTCTTGTCAGCTCCCAGACTCATTCTTATCAACTCTTTCAGACTCATCAGTTCATCTTTAGGCTTATTCCTGTTAACTCCTAGACTGTTTCTTATTAACTTTTTTCCTGACTTATCATTCCTGATTTCAAAACTTTCCATTAAGTACAGTAATCAAAACAGTACTGCTTTTCCTCCCACTTCCCCTCCCCCTCCCCCAAATGCAGCTCCAGTTGCATCGCTCTGGCTCCCAGCTCCTGCTAAGCCGACACAGCTGTCTCCTCCTCCCAGCCACCATCATGATCATCTACTGGGATCTCATCATCTATGATGAGATGTTCTCTGACATCTACAAGATCTGGGAGATCACGGTCAGGCTGTGCTTGGAGGTGGAGGGGAAGGTGGTCAGTGGGACAGAGGGTGACATTGATGACTCGTTCATTGGTGGAAATGCCTCTGCTGAAGGCCCCCAGGGCAAAGGTACTGAACATACAGTAGTCACTGGTGTTGATATTATCATGAACCATGATTGGCAGGAAACTAGCTTCACAGAAGAAGCCTACAAGAGGTACACCTGAAACCTACGTAACTTTACTAACAACTGTCACCCCATAAACTTTAATTAAAAAAAAAAAAAGAGAAGTGCTCTCCCAGCAGGAGGCGGCTCTGGTGGTTTGTTCAGCCAGGGCCAAGATTAAGGCTCGAGACCTTCGTGGCAAGGAGGAGCTGCTGAAACAGTTGGACGACCTGAAGGTGGAGCTGTCCCAGCTACGCGTCGCCAAAGTGACTGTTGGTGTGGCTTCCAAGCTCTCCAAGATCCGAGTTGTTCGCAAATCCATTGCCCGTGTTCTTACTGTCATTAACCAGACTCAGAAAGAGAACCTCAGGAAATTCTACAAGGGCAAGAAGTACAAGCCCCTGGATCTTCGTCCCAAGAAAACGCGAGCCATGCGCCGCCGGCTCAACAAGCACGAAGAGAACCTGAAGACCAAGAATCAGCAGCGAAAGGAGCGACTGTACCCAACGAGGAAGTATGCGGTCAAGGCCTGAGCATCACAGCATCAATAAAGCACAAACTGGCTGACAAAAAAAAAAAAGAGAGAGAAGTACATCAAAGATTACATGAAATCAATCAAAGGGAAACTTGAAGAACAGAGACCAGAAAGAATAAAACCTTTATGACAGGGGCTGCAGAACAAATGAAGCACATCCTTGCTTATTTCAAAAATTACCAGTTCTTGGGGACTGCCGAGTGGCGCATTGGTTAAGAGCTGGTTTGGGACGCTAGCAGCCCCGGTTCGGATCCCATATATGAGGGCCAGTCACACTGCCCTTTACAGCTAACAACAGCTCTACTTGGAGCTGGGCTGTGCATGCCCCAGTGACGATGTGGGCTGCAGCTCCTGCTGCAGTCGGCTGCCATAGGCTACAGTGAGTGGCCGGCAGCCAGCGTGAGCTGCCAATAGCTGCGGTGAGCGACCGATCTGCCTCATCCAGGAAGAGCGCAATGACGATACCAACATGGGCCAGTGAAGCAACGTCCCCCGCAACTAGACTGAAGAACAAAAAGACAGCAACTTGTCTGTTCCCCTCCCCCAATTCCCCAATAAAATCTTAAAAAAAAAATAAATTACCAGTTCTTTATTGGTGAAAACATCCATCCAGATGGCATGGTATCTCGGCTTTAAGGATGGTTTAGAAATGGAAAAACGATAACGCAGTTGGCCATTGGGATCTGTCACTCATCATTATCATAACTGGCTGCTGCTTTTCATGCACACATCAGGATGAGGACAGATGGGACTAATGTTACCTTGAGCTTTTCCTTTATCTTGACCTTGATTTATTTGGAGCAGAGGCATTGTTTTTAAGAAAAACACGTCATTTAGGTTGTGTAAAAGTAAAACACATTTAAACTCATTTGAGATCATTTTAATTCAGTTTAATACATATTTAAATCCATGCTGGGCCGGCCGAACGGTTCAGTTGGTTAAGAGCTTGCTCAAGAGTGCAAGCTGAGCTCTAAGCAACAGCGGTTCGAGGCCAGCCCGAGCTGAGTTGCCGTTGAGCTGCCAACAGGTGGCAGGATGGCTCAGCTAAAAAAAAAAAAAGAGAGATAAATCCATGCTGTGTGGTGTTCCTGGAGAAGCTAAGCCTGGTTGTAGACCACTACAGTAAAGCGCAAGACTGTCTTCAGATAACTTCTACAGTGAAAACTACTTGTGGGGCTGTGGTGCGGCGGTTAAGCACTGGCTTGGGAAGCCAGTGGCCTCGGTTTGGATCCCACATATGAGGGAAAGTGACACTGCCCTCAAAAAAACAAACAAACAAACAAAAAACTACTTGTGGGACTGGAATATAAAAAACAAAGATCAGGGCCGGCTGAGTGGCGTGGTGGTTAAGCGCTGGTTTGGGGGGCCGGCGGCCCCGGTTCGGGTCCCACATGTGAGGGCCAGTGACACTGCCCTCAAAAAAAAAACAAAAAAAAAAAACAAAAACAAAAACAAAGATCAAAAGTCTTAATTTGGGGCCGGCCGAGTGGCGCATTGGTTAAGAGCTGGTTTGGGATGCCAGCAGCCCCGGTTCGGATTCCACATATGAGGGCCAGTGACACTGCCCTCTACAGCTAAGATGGTGAACAACAGCTCGGGCTGCGCGAGCCCCGGCGACGGTAGGCTGCAGCCCCTGCTGCAGTGGGCTGCCATAGGCTACAGTGAATGGCTGGCAGCCAGCGTGAGCTGCCATTAGCTGCGGTGAGCGGCTGTCCAGAGGCCGGTGACTGATCTGCCTAATCCGGGAAGAGCGCAATGACGATACCAACATGGGCCAGTGAAGCAACATCCTCTGCAACTAGACTGAAGAACAAAAGACAGCAACTTGTCTGTTCCCCTTCCCCGATTCCCCAACGCTGTCCCCCTCCCCCAATTCCCCAATAAAATCTTTGGAAAAAAAAGTCTTAATTTGGAGTTGAAGTGAAGGGAAAGACCATGCTCACAGCCAACATTTGAAGTGGATTCCTTAGACATTTCATCATACAAATGGAAGTATTTAACTCTGGAAAAGAATAAAAGGAGACGAATATAATTGGAAGCAAATAAAAAAAGAAAGAAAGAAAAAAGAGATAGAAAACACAGTGTGGTACTAATAAAAGTGAACTGGCATCTTAAGATGACTAACCATAGAGCTGGGAGGACTATGGGCAGAGCTGGGCCTCTTGTTAACTCTCTAGTCCTGACTTCCTGTTGAAGCTTTGTGGTAATTTTGGGGGGAAGGATCCATTTTTATAGAGGCCTTCTGGAGAAGGGGGCTTTCTCTTTTTTCACGCAGGAGGCTGGTTGGAGCCCAGCCAGAGGAGTGCATTCTCACACTGCTGTGGTGGTTTTGTTTCTTTTTCTTTTCCAAATAAACCACTCTTTTGGTGGATTGTCTAGAGAGTTATTTTGGCCAGTCGACAGATATGAACAGACATATAGGGCAATGGATTGGAATAAAGCCCAGAAATAAACCCTCACATATATGATCAGTTAGTTTTTTTGTGTGTGTTTTTGTTTTTGTTTTTGTTTTTAGTCATCCTCTGCATATATTTCTTTGGGACCGCAAAACAAAATTTTCCAAATGACACCCCAGCGCCTTCTGCCAGTTCTACCACACATCTGACATTATGCAGAATTGAAGCTCAAGGATTTCTCTGTATTTAAAAAAACCAAACAATACAAATGAAGGATTTATACTCACAGATGGCTCAAAAACAGAGCAAGACTCATACTTAGGGTAGGCAGCACAGAACTCAATAGTATTTTTCCCTTTCAGCAGAAAACTTAACTTTTAAGATATCCTCATAACCAGAATAGATATTAAAGTTAACATTCGACTCAACTTTATTATTCATTTGTTCATTTTTTCTTTGTATTGAAATAAGAAGTTTGCAAAAACTTTCTCTCAAGTCATTAAAACATGACCAGGTAGGAAAAGATGAGTTAAACACTACCATAATTTAGATTAAGATACGTAATATTCTTCGAGTTTTCTTTTAACAAACAAAATATGCTATTGGTTCCAGGAAGCAATAGATATTTTTAATTCAATATCATGCCATGAAAAGTAAAAAAAAAAAAAAAGGAAAATGAAAGAAAGAAAACCTCAATGTAAGATAATTTGTTGAATACAATTTTTTTTTTTTTTTTGAGGGCAGTGTCACTTGCCCTCATATGTGTGACCCGAACCGGGGCCGCTGGTGTCCCAAGCCAGCACTTAACCACTGCTCCACTCAGCCGGCCCTTGAATACTATTTTTTAGTAGAGTAAGATTCCTATTTTAAAAGTAAAATTATCTTTCTATTTCTGTAAAACTTAGGGAGACGATAACATCAGTATGTGTATGTGTACACTGCCCCAATCTACTCACTGACATTTCTGACAATGGGGTTGTGATCTTCACTGCTCAGTTAGATCAAATCATTTTTTCTGTAGCAAGGACATATATATAAATATAGATATAATTTATTTGAAATGGTGGTTAAATTGACACAGGGCAAATCTCCATGAACTCTGAGAAGGCAAAGATACAGCAGTCCTGAGGAACCAGTAATATTTAATAAGTTTATATGACCTGAGAACTACTGATGTTTGGGTATGTGTCTGGGATCAAATGGGTACTCTGGTGAGAATGGTTCATATTTATTTTTGTTTGTTTATTTGTTTGTTTGTTTGTTTTTAGCTGAGCCATCCTGCCACGTGTTGGTAGCTCAGTGGCAGCTCAGCTCAGGCTGGGCATTGAACTGCTGTTGCTCAGAGCTCAGCTTGCACTCTTGAGCGAGCTCTTAACCAACTGAGCCACTTGGCCAGCCCAGAATGGTTCAAATGTAGATAAGAAAATCTCTCATACAATCAATTAAACTAAGTTGATATATATAATATATATATCATATCATATATATATGATATATATATATATATATCATATATATATGAAAATATAGACTATATATGATTCTGGGAACAAAATGAAAACACAATGCCTAAAAAAATGAAGACTGTGGGGCCGGCCGAGTGGCACGGTGGTTAAGCGCTGGCCTGGGAAGCCAGCGGCCCCGGTTCGGTCCCACATATGAGGGCCAGTGACACTGCCCTCAAAAAAAAAAAAAAACCAAACAAACAAACAAACAAAAAAAAACGAAGACTGTGTCTAAAGCATAACTTGTTTGGTAAATTATAAGATTCAAAAACTATAAAAGAAAAAAGATCTTTTTCTAGAAAGACTGAATATGATCAGTTAGTTTTCAGAGGGATGCCAAGAGCATTCAATGGGGAAAGTATGGTCTTTTCAAGAAATGGTCCTGGGAACACTAGATATTCATATGCAAAAAAAATGAAGGTGGCACTTACCTTATACCACATACAAAAATTAAAATTAATCAAAGACCTAACATAAGAGCTAAAACTATACAGCTCTTAGAAGAAATCATTGTGGAGATGGGTGAAAAATCAAAGTTCTAAAAAAACTGTTAGAAGAAAACATAGGGGAAAATCATCACAAAATTGGATTTTGCAAGGATTTCACAAATATGAAATCAAAAGTACAGGCAGCGCACACACACACACACACACACACACACACATGAAGGTCTGACAATTAAGCTTGTGAACTTGTTGCAACGATGTTGCTAACCTTTTTTGATATCAGGGGGATTATTCATTATGAATTTGTACCAACTGGACAGTTAACCAAGTTTACTATTTGAAAGTGCTGAAAAGCCTGCATGAAAAAGTTAGATGACCTGAACTTTTCGCCAACAATACATGGCATGGCTCTTGCATCACAACAATGCACCAGTTCACACGGCACTGTCTGTGAGGGAGTTTTTAGCCAGTAAACAGATAACTGTATTGGAGCACTCTACTAACTTATCTGATTTGACCCCCAATGACTTCTTTCTTTACCTGATGATAAAGGAAATAATTAAAGGAAGACATTTTGATGACATTCAGGACATCAAGGGTAATACAACGACAGCTCTGATGGCCATTCCAGAAAGAATTCCAAAATTGCTTGAAAGGTTGGACTAGGATCTGGTGTAGGTGCATAATTTCCCAAGGGGAGTACTTCGAAGGTGACCATAATGATATTCAGCAATGAGATATGTAGCACATTGCCTAGGATGAGTTCACGAATTTAATTGTCATATATTTTATATATATATGTATATATATATATATATATATATATGTTTATCAAAATTAAAAACTTTTGTGTATCAAATGACACTATCAACAGGGTGAAAATGTAACCCACAAAAGAGAAAAAAATATTCACAAATCATGTATCTGATAGGGGATTAATATTCAAAATATATGAAGAGCTCCTACAACCCAACTACAAAAAAAAAAATCAAACACCCAATTCAAATATGGTCCAAAGACTTGAATAGACATTCTTCCAAAGAAGATATTCAAATGGCCAATAGACCATGAAAACAGATATTCATTAGCAAAATGCAAATCAAAAGCACAATCAGATACCACTTCACTCTCATTAGGATGGCTATTATTTAAAACAACAACAACAAAAACAAACAACAGGGTCCCCCGAGTGGTGCGTTGGTTAAGTGCTGGCTTCTGCCACCAACTCTGAGCAGCAGGGCACTGGTTCAGATCCCACATGAGAGCCAGTGACACTGCCCTCTACAGCTAAGATGGTGAACAACAGCTTCACCTGGAGCTGGGCTGCTGTGAGTTGAGGGTCGACGGTGTGGGCTGCAGCCTCTACAGCAGTGGGTTTCCATAAGCTACCTTGAGTGGCTGGCAGCCGGCGGGAGCTGCCAAGAACCTCTGTGAGCGGCTGTCTAGCAGCCGGCAACCAATCTACCTCACCCGGGAAAAGCGCAACGATAGTGCCAACATGGGCCAGTGAAGCAATGTCCTCCACAAATAGACTGAAGAACCAAAGGACAACAGCTTGTCTGTTCCTCTCTCCTGACTCCTCAACGTTTTCCCCCTCCCCCAATTCCCCAATTTAAAAAAATCTTAGGGCCGGCCGAGTGGCGCAGTGGTTAAGCGCTGGCTTGGGAAACCAGCGGCCCGGTTCGGGTCCCACGTATGAGGGCCAGTGACACTGCCCTCCAAAAAAAAAAATTTTTTTAAACAACAACAGAAAATAACAAGTGTTGACAAGGATGTTGAGAAATTGCAACCCTTGTGCATTGTTGGTGGGAATGTAAAATGGTGCAGCTGCTATAGAGAAAAGCATGGAGCATCCTCAAAAAGTTAAATATAGAATTACTATGCGATCCAACAATTCCAATGCTAGGTATATACCCTAAATAATTAAAAACAGGAACGCAAACAGATACTTGCACATGAATGTTCATAATAGCATTAGTCACAATAGCCAAAAGGCAGAAAAAAAACCAAATGTCCACCAATAGATGAACGAACGAACAAACTGTGATATACACAATGAAATGGTATTCAGCCTTAAAAGGCAATGAAGTTCTGATACATACTACAACATGGACAAACGTTAAAAATCATTACGCTGGTCCGGCTGAGTGGTGCGTTGGATGGGAGCTGGCTTGAGACACCAGCGGCTCTAGTTCGGATCCCACATATGAGGGCCAGTGACACTGCCCTTACAGCTAAGATGGTGAACAACAGCTCCACCCAGAGCTGGGCTGCAGTGAATTCCCGAGTCCGCATAGCTGCAGCCCCTGCTGCAGTGGGCTACCATAGGCTACAGTGTGTGGCCAGGATCCAGCATGAGCAGCTGGCAGCCGGAGTGAGCTGCCAACAGTCGCAATGAGCGGCCGTCCAAAGGCTGGTGGCTGATCTGCCTCACCCGGGAAGAGCGCAATGATGATACCAACATGGGCCGTTGAAGCAATGTCCTCCACAACTAGACTGAAGAACAAAAGGACAGCAACTTGTCTGTTCCCCTTCCCCAATTCCCCAATGCTGTTCCCCTCCCTCAGTTCCCCATTCAAAATCTGTAAAAACAAAAACCAGGGCCGGCCGAGTGGCGCGGTGGTTAAGTGCTGGCTTGGGAAGCCAGCAGCCCTAGTTCGGGTCCCACATATGAGGGCCAGTGACACTGCCCTAAAAACAAATAAACAAACAAACAAACAAAATCATTATGCTAAGTGAAATAAGACAGACACTAAAAGAAAATATGTATAATTTCTCTTATCTAGAATATGCAAATTATTCAAGACAGAAAGTAGACTAAAGACTCCCGGGGTTGGGAGAAGGAAGGACAGGGAGTGATTATGTAATGGGTACAGAGTTTCTGTTTAAGATGATAAAATATTTATGGATATGGATAGTAGTGATGATTGCACAACATTGTAAATATACTTAATGTTGTTGGATTGTACACTTAAAAAGGGATATAATGGTAAATTTTATGTTGTATATTTTACCACAATAGTAATAAATAATAAACACTAAGAAGAAGTAAAAAAAAAAAAAACAACAAAAGAAAGAAATAGAATTTGTAAGGGGAGAATGAGGAGCAAGGTTATGTCAAGCCATTTGGTTTTATTTTGCCTGAGAAGCAAATCTGTAGGTCAAGTTTTTCTGATAAACTTTGTGTATTGACAAAACTTCCTTGTGATTATCAAATGAGGCCTCCATCAGCAACTGAGTTCGGTGACCCAAAAAAAGGTCATTTGTGGGCACGCTTTGCCTAGCCCTCTGGGAGTAGCCAGGAGGCTTTCTCAAGCTCAGCAGGGGGATTCCCCGGGCATCCAGCCCAAGTGTGGCTTAATTAGATCGTAAGGGGGCGTTGCTAGGGCTCATAGGCGTGGCCCAAAGTCTACAGTAGAGCATGGGGAGGGGCTAGAGTGAGGGACGGGTCCAAAAACTTGACTTGCAGTACGCGAGGGGCTACACTAAGCAGGCAGGCGAGTGTTGAAACAGCTGCTTCCGAAGGCAGCCTCCTAGTTTTGGCGCTGGGTCTTCTGATGATTTGGAGGGGGCTGTGATGGAGTCCGAGTGGGACGCGCAAGGGCGCTGGGGGCGGTTACTGCCGCGTGCCTGCTGCTGTGGGTGACTTGGGGGCTGAGCTACACAATCTAAGTGTAACTGCTGCCCCTGGCACGCCGCGTTGCCCCTTGGCTCCGGGCGCATGGAGCCTGGGTAGGTCAGGGGCGAGAGGTGTTTGTCAGGCGGGTAGGGGTGGGGGCCGCAGCAATAAGGACAGATGAGAGGTGAAGGCCCCCTATCAGAGCAGAGCGGGGTGGGGGGTGAGGCTCCTGGAAGCAAGAGAAGTGAAGGCAGAGTAGACCAGGGCAAGGGAGACATGGAGTCCCCAAAACTGTACAGGTGAGGGAAGCGGTGTCAGAGACCCAGGCAATGAAGGATGAGGACTAGAATGGGGTGAGGTTGGGTGAGGGGCGCTGGGGTGGGGCTAGGGCCAAGTGTCAAGCTGCCCCTCCTACTCTTCCTTCTTCTCTCCTCTCTAGTGGTGACAGGAGTCACCAGTGACATCAGCAAGGCCTATGCACATGAGGTGAGCCGGGACTTGGAGCCTTCTGTTGTTTGTTTGCCCATTGTCAGATGAGAATCATGTACTTTATCTGGTACCCTCAGACATCCTGTCCCCTAGGAAGCCTTCCCTCTGCTCCCCAGCCTGAGGGCAAGTGTTTACACTGGGCTTCCATAGTTCCTTGATATTTCCCTGATTCATTCATTCGAAACATATTTATTGACCACCTCTATTGCCAGGCATCTTTCAGGTGCTGCGGGTACCGCAGTGAATAAAATGGGTTTAAAAATTCAAAAGGCCTTGCCCTCACAGAGCTTATGTTCACTAGAGTGAAGGGAAACAAGGTGTAGAAAAGATAAATAAATAAAATGTATAATATGTCAAATGGCAATAAGGGTTAAAGGGGGAAAAGTCACAAAAGGAGAACAGGGAGTCCTAGGATGTGTGAGTTTCATTTTTTATATAAGGTGATCAGAGAAGGTGTCACTGGGAAGGTGACATTGGGAAAAGGCCTGAAAGAGATGAGGTGTATGTGGATAATTGGGAGAAGGGGTTTCCAGGGAGAAGAAACAGCCAGTATAAAGGCCCTGAGGTAGGGAGCATTGCTTGTTGGAGAAGCAGGAAGGTGGCCACCGTGATTGTATAAAAAAGGGAGAACGGGGCCGGCCGAGTGGCGGGGTGGTTAAGCGCTGGTCTTGGGAAGCCAGCGGCTCCGGTTCGGGCCCCACATATGAGGGCCAGTGACATTGCCCTAAAAAAAAAAAGGGAGCAGTAGGAGATGAGGACAGTGGTGCAATTTCAGAGCAGAGCATGGAGAATCTGGTAAGTTATTGTGGAGACTTGAACATTTACTGAGTGAGATGGGACCCTGGGAGGGTTTTGAGCAGAAGATGGATATGATACTGTAGGGGGTGGAAGCAGAGAGCTCAGCTAAGAGGCTTTTGCAAAATCCAAGCAAGATATGCCAGTGACTTAGACCAGGGTGACAGCACTTGAGGTACGAACAAGTACTTGAATTCTGGATTGATTTAAAGGTAGAGTTGACAACATTTACTGAAAAAAAATGGATGTGGAATATGACTGTAAATGTTTAACTTGTAACCTAAAACCTTGTTAAACTCACTTCTTAGTTCTTGTAGCTTTTTGCAGATTTCTTGGGGTTTTCTATGTAGACAATCATGCCATCTGTGAATAGTCCATTTTATTTATCCCTTTCCAATCTACATACCTTTTATTTCTTTTTCTTGCCTTATTGCAGTGCCAAGGAAATTCAATATGATGTTGAGAGGAGTGGTCAGAGGGAACATCCTTACCTTTTTTTTTTTTTTTTTTTTAAGATTTTATTGGGAAATTGGGGGAGAGGAACAGCATTGGGGAATCAGGGAAGGGGAACAGACAAGTTGCTGTCCTTTTGTTCTTCAGTCTAGTTGTGGAGGACACTGCTTCACTGGCCCATGTTGGTATCATCATTGCGCTCTTCCCGGATGAGGCGGATCGGTCGCTGGCCTCTGGATGGTCGCTCACAGCCGCTATTGGCAGCTCATGCTGGCTGCCAGCTGCTCATGCTGGCTGCCGGCCCCTCACTGTACCCTATGGAAGCTCACTGCAGCCACACCGCAGCCTACCCCTTTGCCGGCAACTCAGGGCAGCCCAGCTCCAAGTCGAGCTGTTGTTCACCATCTTAGCTGTAGAGGGCGCAGCATCCTGGCCCTCATATGTGGGATCCGAACCGGGGTCCTGCTGCTCAGAGCTGGCGTCCCAAGCCAACTCTTTTTTTTTTTTTTTTTGAGGTCAGTGTTACTGGTCCTCATATGTGGGACCCGAACCGGGGCCGCTGACTTCCCAAGCCAGCGCTTAACCACCGCGCCACTCAGCCGGCCCCACGGGAGACTTCTTTAAAGTGGCGGACACCTTAGAGGCATTTATGTGTCCGTCCCATGCCCACTCTAAGAGTACGACCAAGGTGACTCACCTGTCCCCCAAGAAATAGAAAGGAGCCTCATACCAGGTCTGGCAATGGGATTCCCCAACCAGAAAAGATTTCAGACTTTCACTTCCATCAGAGAGTAGCCCCAGCCTGGAAGTGTCAGTTTCCAACCCTCAAAGGAGGGGATCAGGGAGAGGATTTGGAGAGTAGCCCCGGCAAACCCCCGGCAGGGAGAGGAGTAGGTAAAGTCAAAGTCCCAGGTTTGGCACCAAAATGTCTTGGCATATAGGATTAACCCCTAGTCATTCACAGAATGTAAAAGCATTTACGAGGGCCGGCCGAGTGGCGCGGTGGTTAAGTGTTGGCTTGGGAAGCCAGCGGCCCCGATTCGGGTCCCACACATGAGGGCCAGTGACACAGCCCTCAAGAAAAAAAAAAAACTTAAAAAAAAAAGGCATTTACGAGACTTGACAAGAGTAAACAAGATTTATTGAAAGTCAAAGAGAGAGAAAGAGAGAGCGCTCTGTTTGGAACTGGCAGACGTTTTACCAGAGCAGAGTCCAATGGGAGACAGCTGCACCGATGAGAAGAAGTGCTGGGGTTTTATATTTTTCCATGTGGGACATTGGGTGCTTGTTAGCTTGCAGGGGGGCTGCCATTACAATTGTCTTCTGGGAACTATCCTGTAACCATCTATGATAGATGTTAGCTTGCAGGGGGTTGCTGTTGTGATTGGGAGCTGTTCTTTTCCCCCCTATGATGGCTGTAAGGTGCTTGTCAGCATGCAGGTGCAGTGCTGGCCAGGGGAGTCAGAGCCAAGTGGTTAATGTTTAGCTCTTTCCTGTTAGCTCACAAACTCGCTCCTGTTAACTCTTTACCTGCCCCATCCTGCCAGCTTACAGCCTGCTCCTGTTAACTCTTCATTTGTCTCATCACAACCCAGTTGAAAAATGGGGACCAGATTTGAATAGGGATTCTACAAAATGGAAATCCAACTAGCCAATGAACATATGAAAATGTATTCAACCTCATTCTTATTAGGGAACTGCAAATTCAAGCCAGAGTGAGATAATGACTACCAATACAACGGTTGACACTAGATGTACTGGCTGTAACAAGTGTTGTTGGGAATGTGGAACAAGCAGCATTCGTTTTTTGTTTTTTTTTTAAAGATTTTATTGGGGAATTGGTGAGGGAACAGTGTTGGGGAATTGGGGAAGGGGAACTGTGGGAAGCTGACAGCACCCCAGTGTCTGACAGGGCCACATTGCCCTGCTCAGCACTGGATATTAGGGGTGCTGCCTTATGGCTGGTCATGTAATATCTCCTGCCTCTATGAATCCATGTGCCTTTTCTTCTATAGGAGACAATATATTCACTACACTTGTGACATGTTCCTGTGGTACCCCAATGAGCTAACTACGCAGCCAATGACGGGTAAGATCTCCTAAAAGTGGAGAGACAACCCAAGCCAGGCAGTAGTTCCATGGGGGACCCCTGAACTGAGATACTGGGGACTCAAGCCCCTTGGAAACTGAGGCACAGACCTCTGACAAACTCAGGCCAGAAAACTCAGGCCTGTGAGAAGCTGATGCATTTGCCTAAGGGCCCTACTGTGAATAGTCTCCTGGAAGATTAAGTTTTCAGGCCATGAGAGTTCCGGGTAAGAGGTAGCTCTAAGACATCCGCTGACCATGGAATTGTTAATCAGCCTTGTGTGAATTCCTTTGCCCAGTGCCTTGTTGCAGCAACAGATACTGAAGCTTTGACTGAGAAACGGATGCAGCCCTCTGTAGGATAAGAGGTGTGAAACCCTTTTGGTTGCTAGGTATTGTTATTTACAAACGAATAGATTTTAGATGCTTTTACCTTAAACACAGCCACTCCTAGTCTTTTGGTATAGCTCAAGTATACTGTGAGTTTTATGATTGTGTTTAACTGCTAGAATTTAGGATGATTTCTAGATAGTCAAGATAACTTTAGTAAACATTCTTTAGGTGACTTACAGAAACCAAGTCTGGGTTTCATAGCAATTATCATAATAAAGACAAGGTAATCCTTTAACGGAAGAGTAAGTCACAGTACACCCTGGAAAGAGCACTTTCAGGGGAGTAGAGGACTGTGTAAATCCTGAGAACTACAAACCACCGTTAATGATTTGTTACAGTTTGCTTCCTTGAAAATTCCCAATAAAAGCTATGCGCTGACCCTATTCGGGGCTCAGTCTTCTTTGGCTGAGTCCCTTGGGCTCAGTCGTCCTTGGCTGAGTCCCTTGGTCTCGCTCTTATCTTAATTCTGTCTCTTGTTTTTCCTTAATCTGCGTCGCCCCTCTCGTGTCCCACTTGCCCTTGCCACGCAGGACGTGACAGGGAACAGACAAGTTCCTGTCTTTTTATTCTTCAGTCTAGTTGCGGAGGACATCGTTTCACTGGCTCGTGTTGGTATTATCATTGTGCTCTTCCTGGCTGAGGCAGATCAGTCGCAGGCCATTGGACGGTCACTCACCGCGGCTCACAGCAGCTCACACCCGCTGCCAGTCCTCATGCTGGCTGTCAGCCACTCACTGTAGATCATGGCAGCCCAGTGCAGCCCTGCTGCAGCCTACACCGTCGCCGGTGACTCATAGCAGCCCAGCTCCAGGTTGAGCTGTTGTTCACCATCTTAGCTGTAGAAGGCACAGCATCACTGGCCCTCATGTGGGATCCGAACCGGTGGCCCTGTTGCTCAGAGCTGGCATCCCAAGCCAACTCTTAACCAACTGAGCCACTCAGCTGGCCCACAATTAGAATTCTTTTTGTTTGTTTGTTTTTTGTTTTTTGAGGGCAGTGTCACTGGCCCTCATATGTTGGACCGAACCGGGGCTGCTGGCTTCCCAAGCCAGTGCTTAACCACCGTACCACTCGGCCGGCCCACAACTAGAATTCTTAAGCTTTCTTAGTGGACATATAAATTTGGATGACTTGGGGAAACTGTGTGGCTCTATCTCCTAAGATTGGGAATATGCATATACTGTGATCCTTCTATTTCACTCCTGCTTCTATATGAATGCACATGTCCAAATACACATTACAGAGTGTTCTTAGATAAATTATTTGTGATAGCCCCAAACTGGATACAACCTAAATGTCAATCAATAATTAGTTAGGTAATGTAATTGAATATATAGATAGTCACGGGATGTGGATTATACGGTGGAAGGAAGTCAAAGGAATTGTAATAGATAGTATGATACGGAGGGGAAAGGAGTTGGGGGGAGAATTGGGGGAGGGGATTGTCATTTTGAGGGGTAAAAAGTATAACTATTGCACTGTGTTGTACACCTGAAGCTAATTAAAATAAATAAATTTAATAATAATAATAATAATTAGTTAGGTAAATAAAGCCTGCCGTATTCATACAATGAAAAAATATGGCAATGAACATGAATAAAGTTCTGCTTCACACAACATGGATGAATATTATAAACATGATGTTTGGCAGATGAAGCCAGAGATAAAAGAGTACATACTGTTTGATTCCACTTATATGAAGTTCAGAACTGGACGAAAGTATTCTAGAGTGTGGTAGAGGTCAAGATTGTGTTTAACTGAAGAGTCAAGGGTCATGACTGCAAGAGTAGAAGAATCTGGGAAACTGTCAATACTTTATCTTGTCATAGAGGTTAAAGGTTTGTGTTCACTTTTTACACTAAAGATTCGTGCACTTTGGTGTGTGTATGGTAAAGTTTTATAAAAAATTTATGGGTCAAAAAATCCAGGGAGATGGGCCGGCTGAGTGGCGCATTGGTTAAGAGCTGGCTTGGGACGCCAGCGACCCCGGTTCGGATCCCACATATGAGGGCCAGTGACACTGCCCTCTACAGTTAAGATGGTGAACAACAGCTCCGCCTGGAGCTGGGCTGTGAGCCCCGGCGACAGTGTAGACTGTAGCCCCTGCTGCAGTGGGCTGTCATAGGCTACAGTGAGTGGCCGGCAGCCAGCGTGAGCTGCCAAAAGCCGCGGTGAGCGACCATCCAGAGGCCAGTGACCGACCTGCATCATCCGGGAAGAGCACAATGACGATACCAACATGGGCTAGTGAAGCAACATCCTCCACAACTAGACTGAAGAACAAAAAGACAGCAACTTGTCTGTTCCCCTTCCCTGATTCCCCAACGCTGTTCTCCTCCCCCAATTCCCCAATAAAAAAACTAAAAAGAAAAAAATCCAGGGAGAAGTTTATAAGATGAAGGTGAAAATCTCCCTTCTCCCTCTAAACAATTTCCCCAAAATGATCCCCAATTAAAAATGTGGCAGGTATTTTTTTCTCTATGCATATGGAAGCCTGTATATATAGGTTTTATCTGGATAGCAGGCAACCTGTTGTGCTGTACCTTTTACAAGTAGGCATATATCTAGATTACTCTAATCAGAAGAAATATCCAACCCATTCTTTACGTACTTTACTTGAGCATTCAAGGTGTTTCCTATTATATGTGACTGCAAACAATATTGCAATGAATATCTTTGGACATATTAATTTCTCACATGTGTGAGTATCTTGGAAAGGAATACATGTCCAGAAGTGGAGTGGATGGATAAAGGGGTATGTGCATTTTAGATTCTAGTGGGTGCTATTTAAAAAGCAAATAAAAATGTGTTCCATGTTAAAAGGAAAGTAAGCTAGGAAATAACAAAAGGTAGGAGTTAAGGCAGGGCTGGTGAAGGGAAGGACTGATGGTTCCATTTTCTTCCCCAGAGACTCTGGGATGTTATAAACTGCAACATAATGTCTGTGGCCCACGTGAGACTGGGATAGGAGGGTCTAAGTTCAAGGTCAGCATAACTCTGACCACTCCGGATATACCCCAGCATCCCCCTAGACCGGGCCTGGCGTGAAGGAGGTACTAGGGGACTTATTCCCTAGTAGGCAGGGGCTTGAGAGTGATCTTGATGAGGCGGCAGGTGAGAGGGTTGGAAAGGAAAAGATGGGGCCCTCCCCACTCTTCTCTACAGATGACTGCCATTGTCCTGCCCCAAATGGTCTCCAGGTAAGAGGCACTCTCTTTCTCTTCCACCTTGGACCTTCCGCCTTCCACTCCAGGCTTTTCTCCTTCCCCTGCTGTACTACTCACGTTTCCAACTCTTCCCTGTCCCTCTGATATTTCTCAGATTAGGGCACTGCTCAGGGAGTAGGTAGGGAAATCACCTGGATCCTCTCAGCCCCACCTTCCAACTAATGCTTCCTCCTCGAGGAGCAAAGGCATTATCATCAACATCTCTTCAGTGACTGACAAGAGACCCTATTCACTTTTATCAGCGTACTCAGCTTCTAAGGTACCCAGAGCCCATAGACGGGGGAAGGGCTGCCCTGCTATGTTGAGATTCCTGCAGAGGCCCTGAGTAGTGTGTGTGTGTGTGTGTGTGTGTGTGTGTAGAGAGAGAGAGAGAGAGAGAGAGAGGGCACCCACTTCAGTCTGGGTCTATTCATAAGTCAGACAGACATCTGGGGCACAGTCCAGTGGATAAAGCAGATTTTTTTTTTTTTTTTTTTAAAGAGGCTAGAGTCGAAAGAACTCGTGATGGGGGAAAGAGATCAGAGACTGGCCCTGCTGGAATGGAGAGTGGGTGTGTGGGAATTCGAGTGTTAAGGTGAGGACTTGGGCCGGGAGCCTGGGAGCCTTCTGCAGCCATGGGGTGTTCTAGGAGCAGGGACAGCGCTGCGGCAAGGGCGAACTGGAGGAGTCTGCACGGGGATGCTGGCGGGCCGGGGACCCTCCCTCTCCTTCCTCCACAGGCTTTTGTGCGGAGCTTCTCCCAGGCAATAGGCTCGGAGCACTTCTCTCAAGGAGTCATCGCGCAGGTGCCTGACCGCGGGGGCGGGGTTCCTAAGGGACGCGACAAGAGTGACAGCTCAGAAGGGGAGGGGCTCTGGCAGGAGGTAGGAGCTTAGAGACAGTGGAGGCTCACGGGGTTGGGGCAGGGGACTTCAGAGAGGAAGGTGACTCAGGAGGGCTTTAATGGAGCAGCCTCGGAATTGGTGGGTTGGCGCAGGGGGCGTGGCCCTGATGGGTGTGGCCCGGAGCTTGTGCTAGAAGGGCGGGCTCTCTGAGACTCCTGGTGGAGGGCAAGTGTGGTGGAACTCTGGGGTTCTGAGGAGCTTAGCCTGGGAAACGCAGGGCGTTCTTTCCTTTATCTCTTCCTTTCTGCAGAGAGTGAGGCCCTTCATGGTCGACACAAATATGACCCAGCCCATGAAATTCCGGCAGCTTCTGACGAATTCCGAAGACCTTGCTCGGCAGGCGTTGGATACCCTTGGCCTCACCTCCCAAACCTCTGGGTGCTTCAGCCACGCTATACAGGTGCCTTCATGGGGCAACTATAGGCATAGGCCTAGATGGAACATTCGCTGGCCCAAGTCCACTAGTCCTCAGAAGCGGGGAGATGTCCAGAAGAGGGGAGGGCCACACTTTGGCCTGGGGAGAGAGGAAAGGAGACAGGAGACCTGAAGGTAACCTGACTCCTGGTACCTCTTCTTCCCAGGGTGTCCTGCTGGATCTCTTCCTGCCCGTTTGGTTTTCTCTCAGTCGCTGGGGAGTGAAGTGTTTATTTCTGTTGTGGATATACTGTGATAAAAGAAAAACGCCCCCTGATAAAAGGCCTTGAAGAGGCGTGGCCACTTATCCTTGCCCCTCTCCCATCCTCTCCATAACCCTGGGCCAGGGCTGTTGATGTCCCCACTTGGGAATAGAGGGACAAGCAGGCCAGTGGAACAGAAGTGGACCCCAGAACACCTGAATTTAGTGACAACTGCGACATCTCAAACCTCTGACAGAAAGACGGCATTTTTAATATGTGGCTCTGAGACAATCAGATAGCCATTCGAAAGGAGGGGGAAAGATACATATATACATATACACACACATGTGTGTAAATATATGTGTGTATATATAAATAATTGTAGTGGTGATTGTCACAAAACTGTGAATACACTAAAAGTCACTGAATTGTATACATTTAAAGAAGAATTTTATGGTATCTGAATTATACCTCAATAAAAATAATTTTTAAAATAGAGCCTCCCCCTCTCAGTGGTGTGTGTGTGTGTGTGTGTGTGTGTGTGTGTGTGTGTGTGTGAAAATCGGAACCATTCCTCCCACCCTACACCTGCATAAATAATCCAGAAATCTCCATGTCAAAATGGAAACCCAACAACTAGAAGGATACACGAATGAATTCCTTTCCATCTTGGGAATGAATCTTTCTCATTAATACAGAAAATTAAAAGCAAAAAACAAAAAAAGAATGACTAAGAAATATTGAACTTTAGTTAACGATATGCAGGCTGAATTATTTAGCGAAGAGGTACTGATTCTGCAAGTTACATTCAAATGCATTGAAAAGTTAGATGAATTAGATAAATAGAGGAATGGATAGAGTGGATAGAAATATGATAAGACAAGTAAGGTAACATATTAGTAACAGAATCTACATGGTAGACACATGGGTGTTCACTGCACACTTCTTTCAACTTTTCTGTATGTTTGAAATTTTTCATGTTAAAAGATTGGAGGAAATCCAGGAGTAGTAAAATAAAATTTATAAACAAAACTACTTCTGCATATTTAGAAATTGTTTAAGAAAAGATGATTCTGTAAGCAAAGTGTGACAATCTCAGAGGAAATATTTAAAACTTACATCACACACAAAATGTTTATCTCAATATATAAGAAAAAGACCGGGATGGCCAAGTGGCGTGGTGGTTAAGCGCTGGTTTGGAAAGCCAGCAGCCCGGTTCAGGTCCCACATATGAGGGCCAGTGACACTGCCCTCAAAAAAAACCAAACCAACCAAACAAACAAAAGACCAACGCTGGCCGAGTGGCTCAGTTGGTTAAGAGTTGGCTTAGAGTGCCTGCTCTGAGCAAAGGGGCCGCTAGTTCGATTCCCACATGGGCCAGTGAACGCTGCACCCTAGCAACCAGATGCTACACCCACCAGCAACTAAGACTGAACTTGGCACCTTGAGCTGAGCTGCTGCCCAGATGGCTCAGTGGATAGGGTGTGTGCTCTGAACAACAAGGCTGCTGGTTTGACTCCCGCATGGGATGGTGGCTATGCCCACCCGCAACTAAGATTGAACACAGCACCTTGAGCTTAGAGGCCACGAGCTGCCAACGGGAAGCCAGATGGCAACTGGCGCCCTCCACAATGAAGACTCAAGAACAACAACTTGGCTGGTCCCCTCCCCCAATTCCCCAACACTGTTCTCCTCCCCCAATTCCCCAATAAAAAAATCTTAAATAAAAGACCAAAAGTGGGCCGGCCGAGTGGCACATTGGTTAAGAACTGATTTGGGGATGCCAGCAGCCCGGGTTCGGATCCCACATGTGAGAGCCAGTGACACTGCCCTCTACAGCTAACAACCAGCTCCACCTGGAGCTGGGCTGTGCGAGCCCTGGCGACGGTGTGGGCTGCAGCCCCTGCTGCAGTGGGCTGCCATGGGTTACAGTGAGTGGCCGGCAGCCAGCGTGAGCGGCTGGCAGCCATCATGAACTGCCAATAGCCGCCGTAAGGGACATCCAGAGGCTGGCGACCCATCTGCCTCATCCGGGAAGAGTGCAATGACGATAACAACATAGGCCAGTGAAGCAACATCCTCCGCAACTTGCATTGTGTTGTACACCTGAAATGAATAAAAAAAAAAAGAAAGGAAAAAAAAAAGCCTAACCACACACACAAAAAAAAGACGGCAACTTGTCTGTTCCCCTTCCCTGATTCCCCAGCGCTGTTCCCCTCCCCCACTTCCCCAATAAAATCTTTAAAAAAACACACAAAACCCCCCCCCAAAAGCCCAATATTTTAAAACATGTGAAAGAAATACACAGAAAGTTCAGAGAAACAAATACAAACAGTCCTTAACTATATGACAAGGTGCTCAAATTTTCTCATAATAAGAACAATTAAAATGACTCTGAAGTAACATTTCTTGAGGAGACAGGCAAACAGTTAACAGGAATGTGTATTAGCAGGAAAGAGCTTCAAAATTAACCACTTGGCTCTGACTCTCCTGGCCAGCACTGCACCTGCAGCACTGCACCTGACAAGCACCTTACAGCCATCATAGGTAGGAACAGAACAGTTCCAACTCCCTGAACACTAACAATCACCCATCATAGAGGGGAACAGAACAGTTCCCAAAAGCTCCTTACAAGCTGATAAGGGCCCTACATTTATCATAGATGGGAACAGGACAGTTCCCAGAAGCCATTTGTAACAGCAGCCCCTTGCAAGCTAACAAGCACCCTGCATCCTGCATAGAAAAATATACAACCCCAGCACTTCTTCTCATTGGTGCAGCCATCTTCTCCAGACACTGCCATGGGTATCCTCACTGCCTGACTTATTTTTTTTTTTTTGAGGGCAATGTCACTGGCCCTCATATGTGGGACCCGAACCTAGGCCGCTGGCTTCCCAAGTCAGTGGTTAACCACTGCGCCACTCGGCCGGCCCTCACTGCCTGACTTTTAATAAACCTTTTCTTGCTTTCCTACTTTTCTGGGTTTAGTGAATTTTTTCATGTTCTGCGAATGACCAAGGGTACCCCAAAACAATACATTTCTTGCCTATCAAATTGGCAAAACTGCATAAGTTGGAAATGCAATGCTATTGCACGTTCAAAATGGTACACCTTCGGGCCAGGTGAGTCGCACACCGGCCTTTGGACGGCCACTCAAAGAAACTCACAACAGCTCACGAAAGCACACTCCAGCTGCCCCACTACAGCCTACACAGTTGCCCGGCAACTCACAACAGCCCAGCTCCAGTTTGATTTGTTGTTCACCATCTTAGCTGTAGAGGGCGCAGCATCACTGGCCCTCGTGTAGGATCTGAACTAGGGCCCTGATGCTCAGAGCTTATGCTCCAAGCCAACTCTTAACCATCACGACACTCAGCCGGCCCAATAATGCCTTTTTTATTTATTTATTTTATTATTTTATTATTTTTAGCTGAACCATCCTGCCACCTCTTGGCAGCTCAGCAGCAGCTCAGCTCAGGCCAGGCATCAAACTGCTGTTGCTCAGAGCTCAGCTTGCACTCTTGAGTGAGCTCAGCTTGCACTCTTGAGTGAGCTCTTAACCAACTGAGCCACTCAATAATGCCTTTTTTAGGAATGTTTTTTCCTGTCTGGGTTTCAATCCAGGATCGTGTATTCATTTAGTTGTCTGCTTCTTTAGTCTTCTTTAACCTGCAGCACTTTCTCATCTTTTCTTTGTGCTCCATGACATTAACAATTTTTTGGCAAAAATGTTTTGAAGTTGAAAAACAACCCAAGTTTTATGGAGTAAGGGATTTATTATAGGAATAAAATCTTACACAATTGCAGGCGATGGGCAAGAAGGTCCAGAAGGGGAATTGAGTGAACAATGGGAACTCACCAACCAACCCTCTTGAAGGTGGATAAGTCAGAGCTTTCAGGAAAATCTGGGATGTCATTATATCCAGCTGGCAGAGTGGGATCGCCAATACAGCTGGTGAGGAAGTTGATGGAAGGCTGTTGACTGCATCTGGTGGTGGGCATGAGATCAGTGTTGGTCAGCAGCAGGGCAGAAATTTGAGAAGAGATGAGTAGAGAGTGAGGGGGAGAGAAGATCCTGTGCTTTTGCATCTCTCTCTGTCTCTCTCTCTCTCACTACAGGAGAGAGTGAGAGCAAGCTGGAAACCCTCACTGGCACATCTACATTTATGTCTTGCCACATCTAAATCGAATAATCACCCAAGAACAGTGACCATGCTTCACTTTTTATGTACATTTTCTCTTTCAGCAAACTCTAACCCAGAACCAAGCAGGGAAGGAGATTCTAAGAAAGGTAGGTCTAGTTCAGCCCAATTGACAAAGTACAAAACCACCACCAAAGTATACCCTGTTTCTCTATTCCCTAGAAGGGTTTCTGTGAGATTGGTGTTCCTTCCTTAAGTGTTTGGAAGATTTCACCAGTGGGACCATCTGGAGTTTTGTGGGAAAAAGAAATTAATTGTGTGTTAAATTTCTTTGATAGATAGAGGACTACTCAGATTTTCTATTTCTTCATAGGTCTGTTGTGGTTTTATTTTTCAAAGAATTTATCCACTTCATCTAAATTTTCAAATGTATCGATGTGAAGTGGTTTATATTATCCTTGTATTGCCCTTTTCATGTCTGTGGGTCTATAGTGATGTCTCGTTTTGATTCCTGCTATTGGTAATTTGTTTTCTCTCTTTCTCTAATATTTTTCTTCATTGGTCTTGATAGGGATTTGTTGATTGTATTAATCTTTTTTTTTTTTTTAAAGATTTTATTGGGGAATTGGGGGAGGGGAACAGTGTTGGGGAATTGGGGGAGGGGACCAGCCAAGTTGTTGTTCTTCAGTCTTTTCAGTCTCAGTTGTGGAGAGCGGCAATCGCCATCTGGCTTTCCATCAGCAGCTTATGGCCTCTAAACTCAAAGTGCTGAGTTCAGTCTTCATTGCGGGTGGGTGTAGCCCAACATCGATCAGGCAATCTTGTTGTTACACCAGCTGAGCCATCCTGCCACCTGTTGGCAGCTCAGCGACAGCTCAGCTAAGGTGTCTCATCACTGACCTATGTGGGAATCAAACCGGGGGCCTTGTTGCTCAGAGCTGGAGCTCTAAGCCAACTCTTAACCAACAGCCAGCCCCCTGATTATATTTTTTACTTTGTTTTTAATTTGTTCTTTTTCTACCTTCTTAAATATTTTATTTTAAAAACTGCTTTTCTGGGCTGGCCTAGTGGTGCAGTGGTTAAGAGCTGGCTTGGGACCCCAGCGGCCCTGATTCGGATCCCACATGAGGGCCAGTGACACTGCCCTCAAAAAAAAACACACACACAAAAAAACTACTTTTCTAATATATGCATTAAAGCTTTGCACTTCCCTCTAAACATAATGTTTACAGCATCCACAAGTTTTGTATATTACATTTTTACAGTTCTTCAGTTAAAATGATTCCTTATTCCCATTTTTACTTCTCTGACTCGTGGATTAGTAAGAAGTATGTTGCTTAATTTCCAAACATGGATATATTCTACTTATCTAACTATGATAGTACTCTAATGTAATTTAAAAGTGATTGGAGGGCCGGCCGAGTGGCGCATTGGTTAAGCGCTGGTTTTGGGATGCCAGCGGCCCTGGTTCGGATCCCACATGAGGGCCAGTGACACTGCCCTCTACAGCTAACAACAGCTCCACCTGGAGCTGGGCTGTGCGAGCCCCGGTGATGGTGTGGGCTGCAGCCCCTGCTGCAGTGGGCTGCCATAGGCTACAGTGAGTGGCCGGCAGCCAGCGTGAGCGGCTGGCAGCCAAGCATGAGTTGCCAATAGCCGCGGTGAGCGACATCCAGAGGCCAGCGACCGATCTGCCTCATCCGGGAAGAGCGCAATGACGATACCAACAGTGAAGCAACATCCTCCGCAACTAGACTGAAGAATAAAAAGACAGCAACTTGTCTGTTCCCCTTCCCCGATTCCCCAACGCTGTTCCCCTCCGCCAATTCCCCAATAAAATCTTTTAAAAAAATAAATAAATAGGGCCGGCCGAGTGGCGCATTGGTTAAGCGCTGGTTTTGGGATGCCAGCGGCCCCGGTTCGGATCCCACATGAGGGCCAGTGACACTGCCCTCTACAGCTAACAACAGCTCCACCTGGAGCTGGGCTGTGCGAGCCCCGGTAATGGTGTGGGCTGCAGCGGGCTGCCCCTGCTGCAGTGGGCTGCCATAGGCTACAGTGAGTGGCCCGCAGCCAGCGTGAGCGGCTGGCAGCCAAGCGTGAGCTCCCAATAGCCGCGATGAGCGACATCCAGAGGCCAGCGACCGATCTGCCTCATCCGGGAAGAGCGCAATGACGATACCAACAGTGAAGCAACATCCTCCGCAACTAAACTGAAGAACAAAAAGACAGCAACTTGTCTGTTCCCCTTCCCCGATTCTCCAACGCTGTTCCCCTCCACCAATTCCCCAATAAAATCTTAAAAAAAATAAATAAATAAATAAATAAATAAATAAATAAATAAATAAAAAATAAATAAAAGTGATTGGAGAATATGTACTACACAATTTTCATCCCTTGAATTTTTTTTTCCATTGGGAAACAGTGTGTTTTTCCAGGACCCATCAGCTCCAAGTCAAGTCGTTGCTTTCAATCTAGTTGTAGAGGGTGCAGCTCACTGGCCCATGTGGGAATGTAACCTGCGACCTTGGTGTTAGGAGCACTGCTCTTTAACCAACTGAGCAAACAGGCAGCCCCTCCTTGCTTTTTTTTTTTTTTTTTTTTTTTTTTGAAGGCAGTGTTACTGGCCCTCATATGTGGGACCAGAACCGGGGCAGGCTTAACCACCGCGCTACTCCGCCGGCCCGCCTCCTTGCGTTTTTAACTCTTGGAGTTGTCCACACAGCTTCCAGCAATTCATCAGTGATAGTTCTGGTTTTCCTACCCTGGCACTGGTTCCCATTTCTGCTCCTGACTTTCTGTTCAGATAAATTATTATTCTCTATATGTATTCACCAGTCAGTCTCTCCAATCTTGGGAGCCATGGTCATCCTGTGTTTTCATCTCTCTTAAGCATCCTAGAAGACTTGTTGATTTTTCAGTCTGTCCAGATTTTTACTTATGAAGATTGAGTGATGACTTCCAAGATTCTTACGTATAAAACTGGAAACCATGGGCCGGCCGAGGGGCACGGTGGTTAAGCGCTGGCTTGGGAAGCCAGCGGCCCCGGTTCAGGTCCTACATATGAGAGCCAGTGACACTGTCCTCAAAAAAACAAAACAAAACAAAAACAAAACTGAAAACCAGAAGCTACCTATAAGGGCCATATACATTTGAAAAGAATGTATTATACTCTGCAGTGTTTGTATGTAGTGTTTTATATGTGTCAGTTCACATTGATTAATTGTATTGTTCAGATCTATAGTCCTGAGTTGTTGTTTTTTACTTTTCTATCAGTTATTCATGAAACTTGTTAAAATTTTCAACTATGATTGTGGATTTGTCTACTTCTTTTAGTTCTGGCAACTTCCTTTTTTTCTTTTCTTTCTTGCACCTTTTTCTTTTCTTCTACTTCTTCTTCTGTAGTTTTTAGTTCTGGAAACTTTTTTTTTTTTTTTTTTGAGGGCAGCACCACTGGCCCTCATATGTGGGACCAAACCGGGGCTGCTGGCTTCCCAAGGCAGTGCTTAGTCACCGCGCCACTCAGCCGGCCCAGTTCTGGAAACTTTTATGCTTTTGAAGATATGCTATTGAGTTGTAAGGTTAATTTATATATTCAAATTCAACTTCTTTGGCAGGAATACATATTGCAGCTATTTTATCCCAGGTTTTGGTTTACATTTTCATTTTATTAATTACATCTTTTGAAGAATAGAAGTTTTGTTTTGTTTTGTTTTGTTTTACAAACTGTATTCCTTTTATTTATTTATTTAAAATTTTTTTTTTTTTTTTTTTTTTTAGAGAGCAGTGTCACTGGCCCTCATATGTGGGATCCAAACCGGGGCCACTGGTGTCCCAAGCCAGCTCTTAACCACCGTGCCACTCAGCAGGCCCCAAAACAGAAGTTTTAAGTTTTGATGAAGTCCCATTTATCTTTTCTTTTACGAGTAGTGCTTTTCGTTTCTTGTCTAAAAAAATCTTTGCCTACCCAAAGTTTGTGAAGATTTTCTCCAGGGTTTTTTCTCAGAGTTTTATAGTTTTAGTCTTTACATTTAAGTCTATGATAATTTTTGTGTGTGGTGTGTTATGTTCAGTTTTTAAAAACATTTAAGGAATCTTTATTGTTTTTTATAAAGATGTTTTTAGTTTTTCAATTATAGTTGATAGGTTCAGTTAAGAAGAGTTTGCTGGGATTTTGTTTGGGTTTATTTCTAGACTCTTTGTTCTGTACCATTTATCTGTCTTTATGCCAATAACATACTGTTTGATTACCATGGTTGTATAATGAATCTTAAAATCAGATAGTGTTAGCTTTGCAACTTTGTTATTTTTCAGAGTTGTCTTGGCCTTTCTCGGTCCTTTGCATTAATATGTGAATCTAAGATCAGCTTCTCAATTTCTACCAAAAAAGATTGCTGGGATTTGGGGGATTGCATTGAATCTATAGGTAAATTTGAGGAGAATTGACATCTTAACAATATGAGACTTATAGCTCATGAATATGGTTTATTTAGTTTCTCTTTAAATTCTCTCATCAAAGTTTTATAATTTTCCATTCCCATATCCTGCATATATTTTATTACCTTTATATATAAATATTTTATATTTTGTGATGATATTGTAAATCATATAGATAGATATAGATATAGATATAGATATAGATATAGATATAGATATAAATATAGATATATTTTAAAGATTTTATTGGGGAATTGGGGGAGGGAACAGCATTTGGGAATCAGGGAAGGGGAACAGATAAGTTGCTGTCGTTTTGTTCTTCAGTCCAGTTGTGGAGGATGCCGCTTCACTGGCCCGTGTTGGTATTATCATTGAGCTCTTCCTGGATGAGGCAGATCAGTCCCCGGCCAATAGACCACCACTCACAGCGGCAGCCTCTGCCGTCTGTTCATGCTGGCTGCCTGCCACTCCGTGTAGCTTAAGGCAGCCTATGCCCCTGGTGGCGACTCACAGCAGCCCAGCTCCAGGTGGAGCTGTTGCTCACCATCTTAGCTGTAGAGGACAGTGTCACTGGCCCTCATGTGGGATCCAAACTAGGGCCCTGCTGCTCAGAGCTGGCATCCCAAGCCAACTTTTTTTTTAACGATTTTTTTTAAAAAAGATTTTATTGGGGAATTGAGGGAGGGGAACAGCGTTGGGGAATTGAGGAAGGGGAACAGACAAGTTGCTGTCCTTTTGTTCTTCAGTCTAGTTGTGGAGGACGTTGCTTCACTGGCCCATGTTGGTATCATCATTGTGCTCTTCCCGGATGAGGCAGATCGGTCGTCGACCTCTGGATGGTCGCTCACCGCGGCTATTGGCAGCTCATGCTGGTTGCCAGCTGCTCACACTGGCTGCCGGCCACTCACTGTAGCTTATGGCAGCCCACTGCAGCAGGGGCTGCAGCCTACACCATCGCCGGGGCTCGCAGCCCAGCTCCAGGTGAAGCTGTTGTTAGTTGTAGAGGGCAGTGTCACTGGCCCTCATATGTGGGATCCGAACCGGGGCTGCTGGCGTCCCAACCCAGCTCTTTACCAATGCGCCACTCAGCCATCCCAAGGGACATTTTTATATGTTTCTGTAGGAGATTTGTTAATATTTTGCTTAGGATTTTGTATCTATGTTCATAAGGTATACAGGTTATACTTTTCTTTCATTGTAATGCTTTTGTCTGATTTGATTTCAGGGTAATGCTGCCTTCATAAAATGAGTTGGTAAGCACTCTTTCCTCCTCTCTGTTCTGAAGCAGTTTATATAAGAGTGATATCACATCTTCCTGAAATGTTTTATAGAATTCAACTGTGAAGCGGTCTGGCCCTTACACTTTCTTAGTGTACAGGTTTTTAATAATAAATTGATTTTTTAAATAGCAATAGTGATATTCAGATATCCTATTTCTTCAAGTGTCAATTTTGATAATTTAAATTTTTCAAAGAATTTTTCCATTTCAACTAAGTGCCCAAATTTATTGGCCTAATATTGTTCATAATAGCTTTTAAAAATTCTTTTAATTTCTTTCATTCTTGAATTTGATAATCTTTTTCATTTCTTTTCATGATTTAATCTAGTGAGAAGTTTATCAATGTTATTAACCTTTTCAAAGAGCCAACTTTTTCAAATCAAATTTTATTATTTTTGGTCAATTTTCTATATCATTGGTTTCCATTCTTATCTTTATTATTTCTTCTCTTCTGTTTACTTTGGGTTAAATTTGCTCTTCTTTTCCGAGCTTCTTGTAGTAGATGCTTAGGTCACTCATTTAAACCCTTTTTTCCTAATATAAACACTTAAATATATACATCTTCATTTTTAATTAACTTCTGTATATGAGGTCTTTATATTTAAAATGCATTTCTTGTGGGCAGTATGTAGTTGGATCTTGCTTTTTTTATCCAGTCTGAAAAATCTCTATCACATAATTGAGTATTCACTAATTTAGGTTCAGTGTGATTATTAGTATGATTAGGTGTAAATCTATCAACTTGATTTTTTTTTTCTATCTGTCAAGTATTGTTTCTTTTCTCCATCTTCTTTTGGATTGAGTATTTATGACTGTTTTATCTTCTTTGTAGGTTTCTTAGCAATAGCTCTTTGTATTGTTATTTTAGTGTTTGCTTTAGAGTTTATAACTTTAACTAACCACAGACTACCTTCATGTGACCTATCACCAATTCACATATGGTGTAGGAACCTTACAATAGTGCATTTGCATATCTCCTCTCCTGGCATTTCTGCTATTGTCACACATTTCACTTTTACATGTCATATGTTCCACAACACATTGTAATTATTTTTGCTCAGAGAATCAATTTTCTTTTAAAGAGATTTGAATAATAAGAAACACAGCTTCTATATTTACCCACAGAATTGTGGTTTCTGGTGCTCTTTATTCCCTTGATTTCCATCTGGTATTTTTGCCTTGGGTCTGAAGAAATTTCTGAAATATTCCCTCTTGTGCAGGTCTGGTGATACATTCTTTAAGCTTTGGAATGTCAAAACACTTGTTTTCCTTCCATTTCTTAAGTTTTTAATTTTTAAAAATAACTGCAGTAGGGCCGGCCAAGTGGCTAGTTGATTAAGAGTTGGCTTGGGACGCCAGCTCTGAGGAGTAGGGTCCCAGTTTGGATCCCACATGAGGGCCAGTGACGCTGTGCCCTCTACAGCTAAGATGGTGAACAACAGCTTGACCTGGAGCTGGGCTGCTGTGAGTCGCCTGCGACAACGTAGGCTGCAGAGGAGCTGCAGTGGGCTGCCATAAGCTACAGTGAGTGTCCAGCAGTTGGCATGAGCTGCCAAGAGCTGCTGGGAGAGGCAGTGCAGTGGTCAGTGACCGATCTGCCTCACCTGGGAAGAGTTCAATGATCACAATACCAACATAGGCCAGTGAAATGACGTCCTCCACAACTAGACTGAAGAACAAAAGGAAAGCAACTTGTCTGTTCCCCTTCCCTGATTCCCCAAAGCTGTTCCCCTCCCCCAATTCCCCAATTTAAAAAAAATCTTTAAAAAAAACAAACAAACTGTAGTAGATATACATAACATGAAATTGATGGTCTTAACCTTTTTTTTTTAAAGATTTTATTGGGGGGCCGGCCGAGTGGCGCATTGGTTAAGCGCTGGTTTTGGGATGCCAGCGGCCCCGGTTCGGATCCCACATGAGGGCCAGTGACACTGCCCTCTACAGCTAACAACAGCTCCACCTGGAGCTGGGCTGTGCGAGCCCCGGTGATGGTGTGGGCTGCAGCCCCTGCTGCAGTGGGCTGCCATAGGCTACAGTGAGTGGCCCGCAGCCAGCGTGAGCGGCTGGCAGCCAAGCGTGAGCTGCCAATAGCCGCGGTGAGCGACATCCAGAGGCCAGCGACCGATCTGCCTCATCCGGGAAGAGCGCAATGACGATACCAACAGTGAAGCAACATCCTCCGCAACTAAACTGAAGAACAAAAAGACAGCAACTTGTCTATTCCCCTTCCCTGACGATTCCCCAACGCTGTTCCCCTCCGCCAAATCCCCAATAAAATCTTTAAAAAAAAAAAAAAAAAAAAAAAGATTTTATTGGGGAATTGGGGGAGGGGAACAGTGTTGGGGAATTGGAGAAGGGGACCAGCCAAGTTGTTGCTCTTCAGTCTTCATTGTGTACGGTGCCAGCGCCTCTGGCTTCCCGTTGGCAGCTTGTGGCCCCTAAGCTCAAGGTGCTGTGTTCAATCTTAGTTGTGGGTGGGTGTAGCCACCATCCCATGTGGGAGTCGAACCAGCAGCCTTGTTGTTAAGAGCACACGCCCTATCCACTGAGCCATCCGGGCGGCAGCTCAGCTCAAGGTGATGAGTTGTCTTAGTTTGGGTGGGCGTAGCCCACCATCCAACAGGCAATCTTGTTGTTACACCAGCTGAGCCACCCGGCCACCCGCTGGCAGCTCAGCAACAACTCAGCTTGGGCACAGCGTCACTGGCCCATGTGGGAATCGAACCTGCAGCCCTATTGCTCAGACCTTGTGCTCTAAGCCAACTCTTGACCAACTGAGCCACTCAGCTGACCCGGTCTTAACCATTTTTAAGTGCATGGTTCAGTGGCATTAAGCACATTCACATTGCTGTGCAACCATCCTCATCATCATCATCCATCTTCACAAATTTTCCATCTTCCCAAATGGAAACTGTACCCATTAAACACCAACTACCCATCCCCTCTCCCCCAGCCCCTGGCAACCACTATTCTACTTTCTGTCTCTATGGATTTACTGCTCTACATACTACATGTAAGTGGAATCATATAGCATTTGCCCTTTTGGGACTAGATCATTTTGCTTAACATAATAATTTTCAAGGTTCATCTATGTGTGGCATGTGTCAGAATTTCCTTCCTTTTTAAGGATGAATCATATTCCATCGTATGGACACACCACATTTTGTTTATCCATTCATCCGTTGGTGCTGGGTTGTTTCTACCTTTTGGCCATTGTGAATAATGCTGCTGTGAACATGGGTGGACCAATATCTGAATCCCTGCTTTTAATTCTTTTAGGTTTATACCTAGAGGTGGAATTGCTGGATCATATAGTAATTCTATGTTTCCATACTGTTTTCCACAGTGGCTGCACCATTTTGCATTCCCACCTTTAGGACACAAGTGTTCCAATTTCTCCACATCCTTGTTGTTTTCCTCCTCCCTGCCCTTTTAAAAAAATAATAGCCATCCTAATGAAAGCAAAGTGGTATCTGATTGTGCTTTTGATGTACATTTCTCTAATGAACATTTTTCATGGGTTTATTGGACATTTTTATATTTTCCTTAGAGAAATGTCTATTCAAGTCTTTGGCCCATTTTTGAATTGGGTTGTTTGTTATTTCATTGTTGAGTTATATTCTGGATATTAATTGTCTATCAGATATATGATTTGTGAATATCTTCTCCCATTCTGTGGGTTGTCTTTTCATTCTCTCGATAGTGTCTTTTGATTCACAAAAGTTTTCCATTTTGATAAAGTCCAATTGATCTATTTTTTTTAAAAAATTTTATTGGGGAATTGGAGAAGGGATACAGCATTGGGGAACCAGGGAAGGGGAACAGACAAGTTGCTGTCCTTTTGTTCTTCAGTCTACTTGTGGAGGGTGTTGCTTCACTGGCCCATGTTAGTATTGTCATTGCGCTCTTCCCAGGTGAGGCAGATCGGTCACCGGCCACTGGACTGCAACTCCTGGCGGCTCTTGGCAGCTCACACTGGCTGCCTGCTGCTCATGCCAGCTGTCAGCCACTCACGGTAGCTTTACAGCAGCCCACTGCAGCCATACTGCAGCTGTGCCATCCCAAGGACTCATGGCAGCCCAGCTCCAAGTCGAGCTGTTTTTCACCATCTTAGCTGTAGAGGGCAATGCATGATTGGCCCTCATGTGGGATCCGAACCGGGGCCCTGCTGCTCAGAGCTGGAGTCCCAAGCCAACTCTTAACCAATTTGCGACTCGGACGGCCCCAATTGATCTATTTTTGTTGTTGTTACTGCTGCTGCTTGTGTTTTTGGTGTCGTACTTAGGAAACCATTGCCAAAGCTAAGACTGTGAAGATTTTACCCAATGTTTTCTTCATTGTTTTCTAGTTTTAGCTCTTAATTTAGGTTTCTGATCTTAATTTTTGAATATGGTATAATAAGGTAAGGGCCCAACTTCATTCTTTTGTGGATGAGCGTCCAGTTTTCCCAGCACCAGTAAGAGACTCTCCTAGCTCTCATTGAATGGTCTTGGCATCCTTGTTGAAAGACAACATTGATCACATATGTGAGATTTGGTCCTTACCTCTCTATTCTATTTCATTGGTCTTGTCTGTCTCTATGCCAGTACCACACCGTTTTTGTTTGTTTGTTTGTTTGGTTTTTGAGGGCAGTGTCTCTGGCCCTCATATGTGGGAACCGAACCGGGGCCGCTGGCTTCCCAAGCCAGCGCTTAACCACCACGCCACTCGGCCAGCCCAGTACCACACCGTTTTGATGACTGTAGCGCTGTGGTGAGTTTTAAATCAGGAAATATGAGTCCTCCCACTTTGTTCTTCCCTTTCAAAATTGTTCTGGTTTTTCTGGGTTCTTTGAAATTCCTATGAGTTTTAGGTTGGAATTTTTTTATTTCTACAAAAACACCATTGGGATTTTGATAGGGATTGCATTGAATCTGTAGATCTCTTTGGGTAGTATTGTCATATTAACAATATTAAGTCTTCAAAGCCATAAACAGGATGTCTTTCAATTTCTGGGGTCTTGTTTAATTTCTTTCAGCAATGATTTTTAGTTTTCAGTATATGTCTTTCACCTTCCTGGTTAAATTTATTTCTAATTATTTTATTCTTTTGGATGCTATTGTAAATGGAATGGCTTTCTTAATTTCCTTTTCAGATTATTCATTGCGAGTGTTTAGAAGTACAACAGATTTTTGAGTGTTGATTCTAATGTGTGATTCCAATGATATAAAGTTCAAAAATTGCCAAAGCAATCAACAGTGTTGGAACCAGAATAGTGATTAACCTTTGTCAGGAAGCGGTTGGCAGGACATGCAAGGGGAGCGGGGGAACTAGACAGGTGTATATCTTGACTTATGTTGGTTACATCGGTGTGTTCACTCCGTAGAAATTCATTGAGCTTTGCAATAATGATCTATGTGCCTTTCTGTGTGTTTATTGTACTTCCATAAAGAAAAAAAAAATCCAAAGAGAATAGTTTATGAATTTGAAGGTGGGAATCTCTTTTCTCCCTCCAATCCTATTCCCCAAAGGTAATCATGGATACAAATTGTGCCTTGATCTAGAGTTATAAATATATTTACTGAGATGTATCCACTCTGTTGCACTTTGCATTTTTCACCTGACAGCGTATCTTGGAAGGTGTTTCATTTAAGAACCTGAAGAGCTACCTCCAATCTTTTTCAGCTACAGTGAATTGGAATTGCATTTGGGGCTAGCTGCCCCTGGACTGTTTCCATCTTTGCTACTTGAACAGTGTAGCAATGTCTATCTTCTTTCAAGTGTCTGTTTTGCACCTGTGTGACAGTGGCAAAGGAATGCATTCCTAGAAGTGAGGTTTCTGAGATCAAGGAGATGAACATTTTTAATTTCCCTTGGAAAACCACTCCATGTATAACAAAGTGCATTAGGTGAGACTATAAGAAAATGTAAGGGGTGTATTGTTTCCGTTTTCCTCTTCAGGGCCTCTGGGATATTGTGAAATGCAAGATGATATCTGTGGGCCAAGTGAGGGCTGGATCTCAGCACACATGCTTCCTCCTCCAGGAAGTACGCCCCCCCCACTAAATCCCAGACAAGGTCAGGCACCCCTTGAGCTCCTCCAGCCCCCTGAGCTCCCGAACTCTAGCTCTGATCACTCTGGACCATAGCTGTATCTACCCCACTGGGCTGTCAATCCTGAAAGAGCAATGCCAAGGCTATTGAGGTCACCACAGTGTCCCCAGAACTGCCTTGAACAAGGTTGGCAAAGGAGGAACTCGAATCAATGATGGAAGGAAGGAATAAATTTATAGGAACGAAGGATGGAAGGAAGGAATAAATTTATAGGAACAAAGGAAGTGGTCTCAGAAGAGACCCAAGTAGGAAACAGGACTCAGAGCCTCCAGGGGTCTAGAGAAGAGGCAGGACCTCAGAGGCAGAGGGGACGAGGAGGCTCAGAGAGGAGAATGGAGACTTGAGGAATGGGAGGGGGCATCCAGAAGGGGATGGGGTCTCAGAAAAGAAATAGACTCAGAGAGGGGATGGCATCTCAGAAAGAGGCTTGGGGACTTGGAGAGGGGCTGGAGTTTAGAGATGGGTTGAGGCCTAGGGAGAGGTGTGGGAGCTCCGACAGGGGGTGGAGGTTGCAGAAGGCCTGGGGCTGAGGTTCTGAGGCAGGGTAGGAGCTTGGTATGTTCTCTCCTTGCCCCTCCTCCTCTCTGTGATAGCGAGGCCCAGGCTTGTCTCAGACTTGCTCAGGTGCTTGGATTTGGCCTGCTGATGAAGGGGCCCCAAAACTTTGCTGGGCAGACATTAGACACCCTTGGTCTCTCCCTCTATACCTCTGGGACCTCTTGTACACTGGGTGTTTTGAGGGGGCTGCTTTAGACTGAAAGCTCAATGGAAAATGACCGGCATTAACAGTTCAGCAGAAATGCATTGGCCCATTCTGGAAGGGGACAGGACTGCAGGGGGAGGCCCCATGAGCGGGGGACCCTGAGCCCTGGTGCGTCTCCTTCTCAGAGGAGGTCCTGGCTGCAACTTCATGTTTTTTTTGGGGTTTTTTTGTTGTTTTTTTTTGAGGGCAGTGTCACTGGCCCTCATACGTGGGACCCAAACCGGGGCCGCTGGCTTCCCAAGCCTGCGCTTAACCACCACGTCACTCGGCCGGCCCTCCAACTTCATGTTTTGATGAAGCTAAATTATCCTGGTCCCAGTTGAATCAACCCCAGTCCAAGCAGAGGGCATGGCCACCTGGTGCCTCCCTTCCCTTTCTCTGACCCTGGACCATGGCTGTGGCCTATATGAAGAGTCCCCCTCACCATCAGGCTTTATCTTTTCTCCCCAGTGATGGGGCTGCTCAGCCACTTCCTGGCTGTGTGATCAGGTGGAGTAACAGTCAGGACCTTGGGGACCTGGTGCACTAGAGACAATAACACTACCCACCTCCTAGGTGGTGGGGAGAGTGGCCTAAGGACCGGGCAGCAAGGTACAGGCACAGTTAGGCGTGTGGAATATGGGTGCTCAGGGGACAGTGGCTGAAAACTCTTAGAGTCTTTCTTTTTTTTTTTTTTTTTTGAGGGCCGTGTCACTGGCCCTCATATGTGGGACCGAACCGGGGCCGCTGGCTTCCGAAGCCAGCGCTTAATCACTGTTGGAGTCTTTCTGATTGGGGTTCGAATACTGGCTGCTGCCTCTAAGATACTATGGCCGAGCTGGTGCCTAATCTGAGCTCTCTTCCTGCCTGGGGGGTTGGCCAATTAACTCCATTGGTTAAGAGCTTGGTGCTGATAACATCAAGGTTGCCAGTTCGATCCCCACATGGGCCATTGTGAGATGCGCCCTCCTTAAAAAACTTATTAAACAAAACAAAAAATAATCTCTCCTCTCAGGGCCAGGGGCATGGTGCCGTGAGATGCTGCATAGGGCACACAGATACCCAATAAATAGCTGCAATCCTGCCCCAGTCGCACTACCAGGAAAGGGACTGTGGGGATGGAGCGCACCTCTGAGTCCAAACAGCTAACATTTTCCCAAGTGCTTTCCATGCGTCAGGACCTGTGCCACCTCCTCGCTGGGCCCTCCCAGCCTGCTCACTCACAGGGTGGCTGTTGTAAGAGCCTGAAGTGTACCAGTGGGGTCCTGGCACTTGTTGCATAGATGACTTTGGCTGCATTCCTTCCTTCCCGTCTGTGCCTCTGTCCAAGTCTGCAAGTTTGCTGAGAACGAGCACTGAGTGAATCCTCTGGGGCATGGGACTCAGTATACAGTACAAGCTAAATTATTGCAGCTCTTAGAACCCTTTCCGCCATTTTACAAAAGTAGAAACTGAAGCCCTGGGTAAAGTCAGAGTTTCTCAGGTCAGACCAAGAAGATGTTTGCAAAATCTGAAAAGAACACTGCTAAACTGAGACGAATTCATCTTGAATTAAATGCTTACAAACCACAACATGTTACTTCTTCGATTCCTCTCTTGTGGATCAACGACACTGAAAGTGTCATTTTAGGAGTTGAAGTAAGGATGGTACATCCTCTGGACGTCGCACTTTGTCTTGGGCAAAGACAGCTTAAGCATTTTCCTAGAGAGAGACAGGAACCACACTGCCCAGAAAGGGCCAGCTTCCTGCCCAGGGTTACACAGCCCTGGGGCTCCAAGAAACCTGAGTCCCCACCTTCCCGAGTTCAAATGTGCGTGAGGCCACCCCAGCTCCAACACTGACCCCTGGCTGCCTCCTCCTTCGGACTTCTCAGGGAAAAAAAAAAAAAAAATCATGCCAGGAAGCATCCATCACAGGCTGTCCAACCAGGCCGGAGGGGCAGAGGTCAACAGGGAGGTGACCTCAAGGTCTCCGTGGGGACCAGGATCCGGTGAGGCTGGGGGTGAGAAGCTGGAATTTTTCCCACCCTGAGATTTTCCTGCATCAACCCAGGAGGGCGCCCTGGATGCCGCCGGCCCTGCCCCCAACCTCCTTCCTCTTTTGACACAGCTTCCCGGTTAAGGATGGATAGGGAGGGCAGGCCAAGGTGGAACCGCCAGGCCCAGGAAAGGAGAGACACTTTGAGATTGACAAAATGGGGGGGCCCTGGCTCAGAGTGGCCAAGGGTTGGCCACAGAGACTTGCAGCCTGCCTGCGGACCCCACCTGACCACCAAGGTGCAAACAAGGTGGCCTGGCTGTTCCTGGCCCGCCGGGCCTCCCTCAGTCTCCACTACACTGCCCAAGAGTTGGACCTTAGCCCGGCCTTGGGCGTGTGAGAAGCCCTTGGCCCTGGGCCCTGCCCCTGGTCCTTCCTCCCCCCACACACTGGGGACTCAGCCCTTCCTTGTGTTAAATAGAAACCTCTTTATTCTAAGTATCGTACATTCCTTAATACATTGGACTGGGGCCAGACCTTGAGGTGAGGGGAAAGGGGGGGCCTGGGATATTTGTGTAGAGCCTTCCAACGCCACCCGCCACACATTGGGCTGGGGAGGTGGTGCTGGGAACGAGTCTCCTGGCCTTGGGAAAGTCCTTGCTCCTTCTTGCCCTCATTTCTCTTCTGTACAGGGAGTTTGCACGTGGGTGAGAAGACCTCTGAGGGCCTCTTCATCCCAGAGGTCTATGGTCCCAGGCAAAGAGTCAGGAGGACTGTGTGTCAGCAGCAAAGATGGTGGGCACTGAGGCGGAAGGCTGGATGAGTCTCAGCGTTGGGCCCGAGGCCGGGATGGAGATGGAGGCCGAAGCCGGGGCAGACAGGCCAAACTGGGTCTGGCCAGCCGGGAGAGGGGGAGGCGGCCCGGGAAGAGAGGGAGGCCGAGGCAGAAAGGTGGGCGGGGCACAGGGATGTCTGCGAAGAAGGCATGGTCCCGAGGGGGTGACAGGGCTCCCCCCTCAGACAGTTCCAGGTCGCGGGCCACGGCCAGGATCTCGTGGCGGGCAACCGTGTTGTGCAGGCCACGGATGTCAAGAAGGGCCGCTACATGCTTCCGCCTGGAGGTAGAAGAAGGGACAGGAGCATGGGGATTCTGGGCTCCAGACACACACCCAGTCCCCCTGTGGACCCCACCTGACCAGCATCCATGTCAGAACCTGTCTTAGCTCTGGAGTCCCTCCAGAGTTCCCCTCCACACCAGTCCCACCAGATCCCTCTCTGTTCACCAGGCCCCCCAGGTCCTCCCCCCATGCTAGCCTCCCTCAGGAATCCTCCCACTCACAAGGATTCCAGAACACTAGCCTCCAAACCCAGCCCAGGAATCTTCCTGTCCACCCCAGTCTCAGCTCCTGATTAAAATAACCTTTTATCTTCAGCCCCAACTTAGCTCAGACAGCTCCCAAATTTCCCTACTGGTGCCCTCACATCTGTTTAAGCCCTGGCATCCACAGCAACACGGAACTTCACCTTCACTTTCGCCTCAAACAGCCCCACATCATCACTCAAATGTGGTGCCCACCCACATTCCCAACCTAATCCTCACCTCACTCCAAGGTCTGGAAGTTTCTCACCAGCTCCAGAGCCCTCAGCCAAAACTCAGCTCAAGCTCTCTCAACCTTGATCCCATTTTGGAACCTTCATCTCCAAATTGGACCTTGGAATCCTCAATCACCTCACTCCCAATCCATTCTCAGGATCATGCTTAACCAAAATTCTATTCCGGAACTAAAATTCACTTTGGGGACCCTCATTCCCAACTCAAACCCAACTCTATTCTACAGCCCTTGTCCCTAAATCTGACACAATGGAACCTTCCCCTTCACCCCCACCTCAGCTCCAGATCACGAATCCAAAACTCAACTCCAGAACCACCACCATATTTCAACTGAAGATCCTGAACCCAATATTCATTTCCAGAACTTTCATTTCAGAGCTTCAGTGCCTTCACTACTCCATTCAACCTAGCTCAGTGTCTACACTGCCCCACATCCCAGGTTTGGACTCCTAGCCACTCCAAAACACTCACCCAAAAATGAGACTCAAGAACCTTCCAGCTCAACTGAACAGCCTCAAACTCAGCTTTGGAACTACTCGTCCCAGCCCAGCATGAGACCTCACAAACTGAGGTTCATATTAAAGTTTAGAAACCCCAATCCAGCAGGAAGGCTGGGTCCCCCGTCCCCATGGGACTCCAGGGCTCTGTGCCTTCCCAAGGACATGAGCTCCACACCAGAAGCAGAACCATCCATCCTGAATCAGTTTCGGAATCCTCACCTCAATCCCTAGCCCTCAACCCTGGAACACAAACCCCATCGATGTCCTGTTGACACGAGGGTTTGTCTCTCTAGGGACAGAATGTCTGCCTGCCCGAAAAGCAGCTGCCACAAGCATCCCACATTTACAGGTGGCGGGGGGTGGGGTGGGAGGTTGGGAGGGTGTGGGTGTGGGGGGAGGGTGATCAGGTGTACCAGCTTTAGATAGCTTTCTGCCTGGGTTCAAGTCTCAGCTTTGCTACTGGCTAGCTGTGATATTTGGGGTTGGCTACTTAGTTTCTGCCTGCCTCAGGTGGTGCCCAGGGCTTAGAACAATGCTGCCCTTCTCTTTCAGAGTGGGTATGTAAGATGCTTTCTTAGGTCTGACATAAGGACTCAGTCAGTAAGAACTGATATTGTTGCTGCTGTCACCATTGACCACGATGATGATGATGATTTCACAGTCCGACGAAAAGAGTACTATTATCCCCGTGAAACGGATGAGGAAAATGAAGGTCAGAGAGGACCACAGAGAAAGGAAATGGTCCACCAGGATCTGAATGGCGCCTGCTGCTGGGGCAGTGCGTGTGCGCCCGTGTGCCCGTGCGTGTCCCCGTGTCTCCCGCGGTTCCCTTCTTGGGCCGGCCCTTCCTGCCGCCAGGCGGCCCCCGCACCCCCCTGCCCTGCGCTTCCTGTGCTTGCTTGTTTGTTTTCGAGCCCTGGTGGCGGCAGCAGCGACGGTGCCGGCGGCAGGCGAAGGAGGGAAATCGTATTAATAATGCCCTGGTTCCAGCAGGAAACGGCCGTCAGACACGCTCGCCGCCTCCCTCCCTCACCCCAGAGGCAGGAAATGCAGGGACGGATGCCAAGGCCCTCCGGAGACCTCGGCCTGGCAGCGGGGTGGGAGTGGGACACTCACCTGATGTCTGGGTAATCCCGCACCAGCACCCCCACCTCCACCTGGATGCTGGGAGTGTCTTCCAGCTGCAGGACTTCGGCCAAATGGGGCACCACGGCGTCCAGCCATGAGGCCGGGGACTCCTGCAGGAGAAGGCCCAGGGCTCACACTCTGCCCAATGCCCCCCTCTGCAAATCGCGCACTCCCAAGGCCCAGCTCCTCCTGGCCTCAGTTTCCCCATATGTAAAACGTGGCAGAGAACAGACTGTGATCAGAAGTTATCTGGATTGTAACACACCATCTTGAGCTTAGAGGCCACGAGCTACGATGGCGACTGGCGCCCTCCACAATTAAGATTGAAGAACAACAACTTGGCTGGTCCCCTCCCCCAATTCCCCAACACTGTTCCCTTCCCCAATTCCCCGATTTAAAAAGAAGAAAAAAAAATGGAATTAAAAAAAAGCGGGGGAAAAAAGTTAGCTGGAACCTTTGGAAATTTGAAGAAAAATCCATAATAGAGGCTATTCCCAGTTTTGCAGTTAATTTGGGGCCTGAGAGCACCCCTTAAAACCTAGTCCAAGTTTGCAAACTTCGGGGGGAAACTGGATACTTGCACAACAAGTAATCGCACTGCCTTCTCAATAAAATTTCCAAAAAAAGTTTCCTAGGATTCCAAACTAGAAACTCCCGGAATCAAGTCTGATAAGGCCCTCCCCATCCTGCTGATTACAACTGGGTACAAATAAAAGTTGGTGATTTTAAATTCTGGAATTTGGAAACGCTAGGATTCTGAGTTTCTGTTGCATTTGGCTTTTCTACCTGTGCTCAGATTAATAGCTGCTGTTTGTGGAGGGTCATCTCTGTGCATGGTAGGGTTCTAAGCACAAAACTGATCGGTGACCCCAACAATGTGTAGGGATCATGATTCTACTCCTTTGCGCTCAGAGGCCAGTTGTCGCCGGTTTTTATGCGCGCGGAGGGCAAGACACCGAGTGTGACCGGTGGCTACGGACTGAAAGTTGAATGAGAGTCTTATTCTAAGCCCAGGTCTTGGCTATCGGGTCCGTGGTTTCGGAGCCGCTGCCCCCCGCACAGCCACACTGACCAGCCGCCTGAACAGCCTCTGGAGCTGCGCCGCGTCCTCCCGAAGTCTCCCGGCCACGCGGCTGCGGGTCCGCGCCGAGCGGCAACGCAGGCGCCCGCGGAGCAGGGGCCGCACGTACTCAACTAGCGCACGCCGGTGCAGCTCGGCCACCAGGGACTGGGAACCAAGGGAAGACACGAGGGGGTGTGAGCCGCCAGTGACCCTCCTTGCTGCCCCTCACTTTGGATACCGAATGGGAACCCCTGTACGGCCTACAGAACGCCAGTCCCCCTCCCCGCACCCAACCCCCGAGGGTGACCCTTGTCCTCTCTGATGATACCCTCCTTTTCCCCTAAACAACTCACAGACACCCCCTATCGGCCCCAAAGGGTGCGCCATCCCAGCCCTGTCCCCATTCTCCCTAATTCTACCCCGCCCTACGTCCCGGTACTCGCGGGCACAGCTCCCCGCAGACCCCAGGCAGAGCACCACCTATCTCACTCCGAGAGAGCTGCTCCCCTCCTTGAAGGGGTCCCCCGCGGCAGAGTGCCCTTGCTTCACCCTCCCCCCACGCAGCAGCCGCACCTGGTAAGGCTCATCCTGCATCCGGCGCAATGCCAGGGCCTGCGCGCCCAGCGTGCCCACGATGCCGTCCAGGGCCTCCGGGCTGCTCAGCCACTTCCTGCGCATCAGCTTGTTGAAGTGCGGCTGGGAGGGACAGAGTGGGGGGACGGGGGAATTGGTCATAGCTCCCGTTCCTACCACCCTCTTTCTTCATTTAACAGTTCAACATACCATGTCCTCAAACCCTGCTGGGAGCTGAACCTGGGCTGTGTGTGTGTGGTGCTGGGGACACATCAGTGACTGAGACAGCCTCAGCCCTGCCCCCCTGGGGATTAGAGTCTAGAGGGAACGACAGACAGAGGTATCCCCAGACAGTAACCACCCAGGGCTGGGATGGGGGAGCCCAGGCAGGGGGTTAGGAAGCCTAGAGGGATGCCTGAGTCAGCATAGAGTCAAGGCGGACTTCTTGGAGGAGGGGACACCAAAGCTGAGGCCCTGCATGAATGGTCATTGTTAGCCAGATAATGGGTGGGAGAGAGAGTGGCTATATCACAAGGAAGCGTGAAGTAAGCTCAGATTTCAGAAGGGCTTGCCAATCATAGAAGGACCAGAAAGAAGGTCAGTGTGGTTGGCAAGACCATCTATACAAATTGCGGGGCCCAATGCAAATGACAATGGGAGACCCTTGTTCAAAAATTAAGAACTTCACAACAGACAGCAGAGAATTAAATGAAGCTCAGGCCTCAGGTGGGCTGGGCTGGAGCATGTGTGAGGAGCCCCAGCTTTCTCCTGACGGCACTGAGGAGCCATGGCAAGTTCTGAACAGGAGAGGGAAAGGGTCAGGTTTGTGATTTACCAAGATTGATAGGAGGGGGCAAAGCTAAGGCAGAAATGGGGGGTGGGGAGACTGGAAGGAGGGTAAAGCGGGAACAAAAGCCGTCAGAGGAGGTGAGGAGGGGGAAAGGAGAATCCAGGTGGTAGATTCATAGGATGTAGTGAGTGACTTGTTGGGGGGAACGGAGGGAGGCATCTGGACAAGATACTGGAGGTGGGAAGGGCAGTGGGCCTGTCCCTGAGATAAAGGCTGTGGGGAGTGAAGGGGACACACTGCGGCCTGGGTGGATACCAGGAGTGTGAGGTGTCTGGAGACCTCCAGGGTTGGTACCCACGGGGTTCTGAAGTAGGTCCCTATCCCACTCAGCCCAGCACCCCCATCCTGCTCTCTCAGTAGCCCAGTTTGCTGAACCTCCAAATATGGTGCCTGTGGGCTTTTGTTGAAAAGCCAGTGGGAATTAAATGAGCTGATGTTCTTTGTACAGTGCCTGGCTCAGGACGCATTACTGTTGCTATAAAGTCTACATTTGTGAAGATGATGACAGCCTGTACCCACGGGCCAGGATCAGAGCTAAGCACTTTATGGCCACAATCCCATCGCTTTCTCACAGCCACATGAGAAGCCTAGAATTCCTGTGTCCTCTGTCTAAACAGAGGCCCCCAAAAGATAAGCAATTTGCCCGAGGTCCCCCTTACCTGGAAGCCGGGCCTGAACCAAAGACTGTACCCCACTTCCCAGCACCCCCACACTCCCCCCCCACCAACTCACTCACTTTCATTCACATACTTGTCCATTTAGTCACTCAACAAACACTTTTGGAGCCCTTCCTGTGGGCCCAGCCATGTGAGGGAATGCTTGGGGACACAGCACAGAATGAAACAAACAAATGTTTGATAATCATACACAGGTCTTGAGGACCCTGAATACCAATGTGATATTTGATGATATTAGGGAATTTTTGCTCTATGTGTCAGGTATGAAAATGGCATTGTGGTTATGTTTGCTTAAAAAAGATTCCTTATCCTTTGGAGATATGGGCTGAAATGTTGATGGATGATGGTAGGATGGGAAAGACCTGCTTTAAAAGAATCCAGTGGGCAGGAGAAATTGAGGGAGAGATGAGACAAGATCAGCCCACACTGATAGCTGCTGGAGGTGGGTGACGGGTCCACAGGAGGTCATTCTGTGTACTCTTGTGTACGTTTGAAATTTTCCATAAGAAGCCATTATTTTAGAAACATTCCAACAAATCTCTGCCCTTCAGGAGCTAACATTCCAGTGGGAGAAGCCAAGAAAAGCAAAGGATACAGCATGGCAGGTGACAGTAAGTGCCTTGGTGACAAATAGAGCAAGGAGTGAGGAAGGGAATCTCAGGATGTCTATTTTATTTATTTATTTTTCTCTTTTTTTTCCTTTTGTGTGCTTTCAGGGCGTCTATTTTATTTATTTATTTATTTATTTATTTATTTATTTATTATTTTTTTAGAGGGCAGTGTCACTGGCCATCATATGTGGGATCGGAACCTGGACCTCAGGCGTCCCAAGCCAGCTCTCAACCACCGTGCCACTCGGCCGGCCCTCAGGGCATCTATTTTAAACAGGGCAAACAGGACAGGTCTCACTAAGAAGGTGACATTGAACTCAAGGCTTCAGAGGTGAGCGAGGGAACTCTGTGGCTACTGGAGGGAAGGGTGGTCCAGGGAGAGGCAACAGCAGATGCTAAGGTACTGAGGCTAGAATGTGTTTATCATGTTGCGGGGGGAAGGGGAGGCGGTGGCGGCATGACTGGAGTGAAGTGAAGTGAGGGAGAAAGTGGAAGATGAGGTCAGAGAGGGAAGAGGCAGACTGTGTAGGACTTTGGGGGCCACGGCAAGGACTTTGGCTTTCACCCTGAGTCAGCTGGGAGCCATGGAGGGTTCTAAGCAGAGGAGGGACATAATTTGATGTATAGATAGCCTGATGTATAGATAGAGCATGCAATACAATCACTCAGCTGCATACCTTGTATCTCATTCCCCGTTTTTCGCCCCCGATCCTGCCCATACTCTCATCCACCTCTGAACGCAGCCCCCTCCTGGCATGCACAAGAGCCCAGAGAAAGATGAATAGGGCACTAGGGTCTCAGAGAGGTTGGACAGGGATTTGGGGGACCTCAGTGGGGAGGGGCTCCACCCAATCCCTAAGGCCCCTCCTTCTGGTGGCTCTCTGTCCTCCCCTTGACCATATCCTCCCACCTCTTCCTTCCTGTACCCTCCTCAGCCCCCCCAAATAGCCCAGACATGGCCATCACCCCCCAGCCCCGCCTGCTTCCCAAACACTGAGTCATGGGCTGAAAGGAACTGAAGGATGGGGAGTACATTCCCCTGTCCCAGCACAGGCCTCACCCCAGTCCCCTGCCTCACTCACCTGCAGCTCCTGGAACAGGAGGTCGGCCAGAACACGGTGGCAGAGCCGGGTCACACGATCCAGAGCACTGGCTGCTGCTTCCCGAGCTGGCTCACTTTCAGGGGGCCCCACTCGGGCCAGGCGCTCCGCCAGAGCCCTGTGGGGATCAGTGGAGTCAAAAGTCAAGGAGTCCTGGGATGACCGGTTAGCTCAGGTGGTTAGAACGTGGTGCTGATAACACCAAGTTTGCCGGTTTGATACCGGCATGGGCCACTGTGAGCTGCACCCTCCCTAAAAGAGTCAACTATGCCACTGTAGCATGAAACCAACGTGTAACCAATGACCATGGCTATTCCCCAATAAAATTTAAAAAAAAAGTCAAGGAGCCCCAACATTCAGCTCAACTGCCTGGACCTGCCTTAGATGGGACCTATTTTGTGGGACTCAGGGATGACAGGTCAGATGGGGTCCTGGGAAAAGGCAGGGGCTCTGGGGAGGTTCTGGAGGCTGAGAAATATCAGGGGATATCTGGGAGACTGCAGAATTTGGGATCTCTGGGGAATGTCTGGGGGCCGAGGGGGTGCTGTGGGATGAAAGGGTTCTTTCTGGGTCTGTTCCTCTGGGTGAGAGTGGGGAGGTCTCCATTCTCAAAGTCTGTGATTCTAAAATGTCTATAACTCTAGGGCCGGCTGAGTGGCGCATTGGTTAAGAGCTGGCTTGGGACACCAGCGGCCCCAGTTCAGATCCCACATATCAGGGCCAGTGACACTGCCCTCTACAACTAAGATGGTGAACAACAGCTCCACCTGGAGCTGGGCTGTGTGAGCCCCAGAGACGGTGTAGGTTGCCGCCCCTGCTGCACTGGGCTGCCATAGGCTACAGTGAGTGGCCAGCAGCCAGTGTGAGCGGCCAGTGGCAGCCGGTGTGAGCTGCCAATAGCTGCCGTGAGCAGCCGTCCAGAGGCTGGCGACCAATCTGCCTCACCCAAGAAGAGCGCAATGATGATACCAACATGGGCCAGTGAAGCAACGTCCTCCACAACTAGACTGAAGAACGAAAGGACAGCAACTTGCCTGTTCCCCTCCCCCAATTCCCCAATAAAAATCTTTTTAAAAAATAAAAATAAAATAAATAAAATGTATACAACTCTAAAATTCTACCCTTCTCGTTTTCTGTCAGTGTAACAGTCGATGACCCTCCATCACTGAAAGGAGGTCCGAGGACAATTTGGCACTTTTTGCCCAAATCTCAGCAGGGCCCCTTCTGGGAATGTATCCCTGAGTCCCCGCATTTATTGGAGTTTACAGATGTGCCAGGTTTTTTTCTGCAAAGAGTGGAGCCAACTATCCATCCTTCGGGGACAGAACAAATAAATGATGGTACATCCAAGCAGTGGAATACAGTTCAGATATGAAAAAGGAATGTGGGAACTCTTTGTGTGTTAACAGAAAGATCTCCAAGCTGTTAAAGGGGCAGAGCTTGTGCCATATTCTACCACTTGTATTTTTTTTTTAAAGAAAAAGGAGTAATAAAAGCATGCATATATTTAAATATATTTACTTATATACGCATTAAATATACATATGTATGTGTATGACACATGCATATATCTGCATATGCACGAAGTGTGTACAGTACATATGCATATTGTGTATACATATTTATGTATACATAATGTGTATACATATTATGTATACATACTTACTGGTAAGTATCAAATATCCCTGCAAAATATGAGAGACACTAGCAATAATTGGCTGCCTCTAAGGGGGGGGCAAGGGGAGGAATGTGATGGGAGTGAGGGTTTTCACTATTTAAGTTAATAAAAAAGGAAAGTAAGATAAAAAGGTAAAAAAAAAAAATCTGTAATTCTTAGAGAACGTGAGTCTGGCTTCCAGGTTGCTGAAATTCTAACACCCCAACGTTCTGATGAGTCCATAGTTCTCGTGCTCTGTGATGCTGTTGTTCTTTCTAGAAGTCCCAGGTTTTAGGCTTCTAAGTTTCCATGTATCTGCTTTTTGGGGCCAGCTCTGTGATCCCCACCCAGGATTCAGGCACCCCAATGCAGCTTGTCCCCTGGAACGGGCCCTCTCCCCCATGCACTGTGGGTGCTCTCACCTCAGGGGGGGGCCACAATTGACCAGGGTGATGGTCCTACTGATATAGGTGTCAGGTAGCAGCTCCCGGACTCCTGGGTTCTCATGGAATCGCTCGACACGCTGCTGGAAGCTAGTGGGAGGAGAAGGGAGGAGGGTGGCATGACATATGCAGCACTATTTGATAAGGGTCCCTTGCATAGGCATTCAGCCTGGCAAAGCCTGTGATCCCCATTGAGGCACCCTGCCCATCTGCCTTGATTTTTTTCTTTCATCTCCCCTCTCTCTGTTGGATCCTGGGTCCTGATGCTAACCACCCCACCGCACTCCCCCTCCCCCAGCACCCCCAGACCTGCCCCCAGCCACCATACCTCTGCAGGAACTCTGCCAGCCCCCCCAGGCAGCAGTAAGCCATCCGCTCCCCAAACTCTCGGCTGATGCGGGGCGCTCGCTCTGTGTGCTCTTCCAGTAGCTGCATGGTACAAAGGAATGAGAAGGGGTGAAGAGCGGTTGAGGTCCCACTTCCCCATCCCTGCACTGTCCAGCAGATCCTCCTTTATCTTCCCGCCCCCTACCTCACACACATCCTGTGCCAGGCTGCTGGGCCGGTCCTCTGTGCTCCCCCAGTGCTCCTCATCTTCCTGCAGCACCCGAAGCAGGGCTGCCCGAGTCTGAGCCTGGAGCAGGTAGATGGGGGGAGAAGCAGGAGTTGGGGTCACCTGGGAACCTCTCCTTCTCTTTCCCCCTCCATGATCCCCACACCTTAGCCCCAAGCAGGTCTGGATTCTACCAGTGAGCTCTGTCAAGTTCACACTGGGGAGGAAGGCTGAACCAGAAACCCTCCCCAGCTCTTTCCATTGCTAAGTCTGTGATTTGGAGCTTGATATTAAGTGTCTGTGGTTTGAAGCTTCCTCTACCCAGAGGGTTTAAGGGTCAATGCTCCTTATTTGATGGCCCTAAGACTCTGCTCTCAGGTTCTACAAAACAACTCATTCAAGATTGTCGGATTTGGGGATTCAAAAATTCTCAGGGTCTGTGATTCTAAGGTTAACACATTTCTGATTCTCTGGCCCGGTGTTGTCTTCAACTCAGCAAGTCTGAGAATCTAGACATATTCAAGTCTAAGGTTCTAGTCTCTCAAGTTGCAAAGATTCTGGTTTCTGTGGCTGGAGCAGGACCAGCATTCAGGCAGGAAACCCAAGTGGATAGGCTAGGTGTTTATGGCTGTGCCATTCTGCTGAGTGGTGACCATTCCAGCCAGTTATTAACCATGTTTATGGGCAGCCCTGCTTATATGCAAAGATGCTTTGATGACTCCTTCTCTGAGTCTTTGGGTCTGTGAGCTGAGGTCCTGTGGCTGACTTTCTCTTGCTCTGAGGTTTTTGTTTTTTTTTTAAATTGGGGAATTGGGGGAGGGGAACAACGTTGGGGAACCAGGGAAGGGGAACAGACAAGTTGCTGTCCTTTTGTTCTTCAGTCCAGTTGTGGAGGACGTTGCTTCACTGGCCCATGTTGGTATCATCATTGCGCTCTTCTTGGGTGAGGCAGATCGGTTGCTGGCCTCTGGACGGCCACTCACAGTGGTTCTTGGAAGCTCACACCGGCTGCCAGCTGCTCACACTGGCTGCCGGCCACTCACTGTAGCCTATGGCGGCCCACTGCAGCAAGGGCTGCAGCTATGCTGTCCCAGGGACTCACAGCAGCTCAGCTCCAGGTGGAGCTGTTTTTCACCATCTTAGCTGTAGAGGCCAGTGTCACTGGCCCTCATATGTGGGATCTGAACCTGGGCCGCTGGCGTCCCAAGCCAGCTCTTAACCAATGCGCCACTTGGCAGGCCCTTGCTCTGAGTTTTGAATGTTCAAATGTACTGAACCTTTACTGAGTGTCTCTATGCCCAGCTGGGTGCTTTACAGCACTGAACGTAAGACAGAAGTGATCAGTATGAACTTACATTTCTATGTCTGTTGGAAAGAGCTCAGGAGTCCACAAAAGGAAAAGGGAGATGGAAATAGCGAAAGGGGGAGGGGAGGGGCCCCCAAGCCCAGTGTCTGCAGAGTGCCTCCTGCTCCTTCCTGAATCACCAATGCCAAATCTTAGGTACCTTAACGTCTGTGACACATTCATCCTCCAAGCCTCGCAATGTGCCAGGCGACAGAAGAGACCCCAGCTCCCCGTTCTCCAGGGCGACCATGTCCACCAACCCTAGGACCTCTCTGGGGGTAGAGGGTAAGAGACAGGGAGGTTTGTGAGAGATGGGACTGGGCAACTGAACCCCTCCCCATCTCCAGCCCTTCCCACCAGTGTGTGACCCTGGGCCACTCCCTTCCTCTCTTGGGGCCAGCTTTGCTCATCCCTCAAAGGAAGTCTCTGGAGTTGTGGCTCCCTTGACCCCAGCTCTCTGAGTCAGCTCCCTGATGGATGGTGTCCGGGCAAGAATTGTAGGGGTCAAGTCCAGGCTTGATGATCTGTGGGCACGCAAGGTCTCATCCATGATTGGCTTCACCAGACAGAAGCTCCCTTCCACCTTCTCTCCTACTGCCTACTGCCTCACCTGGGCTTGGAGGCCACTCTAATCCAGCCCTTGCTCCCCACTTTTATATTCCTGTTATGCTCCAGCCTGTGCAATAACATCTCTCTCTCTCTCTCTCTCTCTCTCTCACACACACACACACACACACACACACACACACACACACCAGACTTTTGCTCGTGACATCTTCTCATCCATAAGCACTGTCTCTCTATGAATTGGACTTAACACATGTCTCACCATTCCAGGAAGCTTTCCAGACTCCCTCTACTGCTGCCATCTCCCAGGGATGGTGCGAGAGTGTCATTAACACATATTCCCAAATGGGATCTAGGGGGGTCAGTGTTGGTAGCTGTTGCCTTCCCATCCCTCTAGTGACAAGCATCCAGATTCTGTTTGAGGAACCACCCACCCCCTTCACTCTTCAACCTGTGGTTTGGGTGTGGCCAACTCCCTTTTCTCTGGAGTGGGTAGGTCTCACAGTCATGGCTAATCACCATATTCCATCCCCCAGCCACCAGAAGAGGTATGTTTCAGAATTCAAAAGCTTGATGGTTATGATTCTAGGACTGGGGTGGTCAATGGGTGCTGAGGTCCTAGATACTAAGATTACAGAATCCAAGGGGCCAACAATCCTGGATGGATCAATGATGTGAAAGTTCTACGATCCAAAGAGGGGAAGAGGCTGGGCCGGCTGAGTGGCGCGGTGGTTAAGCACTGGCTTGGGAAGCCAGCGGCCCCGGTTCAGGTCCCACATATGAGGGCCAGTGACACTGCCCTCCAAAAAAAAAAAAAAGACAAAGAGGGGGAGAGGCTAAGGTTTAGGGCTCTAGGGCTCACTGGTGCTTAGATTCTAGTTTTGGAAGCATCATCAATCCTAAAGTTCTAAGATTGGAAGAGTCATGCCCTAGGATCTAAAGAGAGCAGTGTAAGGGTTCTAGAAGTCCAAGGGCCAACAGTGCCAAGATTCTAAGACAAGAAGGATCAGCAGTGCTAAGGCTGTAGGACTGGAAGGGTCCACGGTCCATGTTGCTAAAATTCTAGGTGTGTAGCTGTCAACAACGCTGTAGGACTGGAAGGATGGGCAGTGTTAAGGTTCTGGGACTGGAAGGATCAATGACGCTAAGATTCAAGGAGTGTAAGTGGCCCTGACGCAAAGGTTCTAGGTCTGGAAAAATCAACGGTGCTAACATTCTAGGACTAAAAGGTGCTAAGGTTTTAGAACTACAGAAGGATCCATGTGCATAAAGGGTGGATAGCGCTAAGATTCTAGGATTGTAAATGTCACTGGTGGTCAACGGTGGGAAGGTTCTAGAATTAAAGGTCGGCTGTTCCAAGGTCCTCGGGATCTGAAGAGGCCAGGGCTGGGGGTGCGGGACGGGGAAGGGTTCCGCGCGACCGTGGGACATCTGTGGTGCAGTCTGCGGCGGCCCCAGCTCACCTGGGGTACACCTGGTTGTGCCAGTGCAGCAACGCGTAGCGGTCCGCCAACGGCAGCCTCCGGCGGGCGGCGGCTCCTAGCCACTCGGCCAGCGCGCCGTGGTAGCCGCGCAGGTAGACGCCGAAGGCGCCCAGGCCGGCCGGGTAGGCGGGCGCCAGGCGGCCCCGCACGACGCCCATATCCTCCAGCAGCCGCGCCCGCAGCGCCTCCAGCTGCCCGGCCAGGCCCCCGGGCGCTCCCGGTGCCGCCGCCTCCAGGCGCTCCCGAGCAGCGCGCCCCACCGCCTCTGCCCAGTGGACACGCAGCCTGCGGGCTGCCCCCGGTCCCCGGCGCCCGTCGGCAGCCTCCTCCTGCACCAGCACCTGGCCCAGCTGAGCCACAGCGCCCGTCCCGGCGCCCGCGCCGGGCCCGGGGCCCGCCAGCGTCTCTCGCACCAGTGCCCACAGCTCGCGCTGCAGGGCTTCGTACAGCAGTGCCACGTCCCGCGCCCGGCGGCCCCCGCCTGCGCCGTCGACCTTGGGCGGCCCAGGCGCGCCGCCCCCCGACGACGCCAGCTCCTCCGCCTCCAGCTCCAAGATGTGCTCGTCTGCGCGCGCGAGCTCACGCTGCTGGATCAAACTCAGGATTTCCAGCACTGTGGGTGCAAAGCGGGAGTCAGGGGGAGGAAAACAGGCGCGGGGGGCGGGGAAGTGGGGCTGGGGGAAGGTGTGGGGCAGAGAGAGGAGTTGGGGGCGGTTCTAGAGAAGCGGGAAGAGAGAAGGGTGGTAGAAGAGGGGTACGGGGGCCCAGGGGGAGGGAGGAGACGGGGAGAGGAAGTTTAGGGCTGGTGGGGGAGGGTGGTGAAGGGGGGACAGGAGTGGAGCAGGGGGTCAAGGAGGAGGAGTGAAAGCGGGGTAAGGGTTCAGGGTTTGGGGAGCGGAGGGTGGGGGCGAGGGGATGGAGCAGAGAGGGCAAGGGAAAGGACCAGCACAGCCGGGAAGGGACAGGAGAGCTTGGGAAAGGGAAGAGAGGGTTTGGCAATGGAAGTCAGTGTCTGGATACGGGAAGTAGGTTAAAGGACTAGGTAGCGGTGTCCCATTAGTAAAAGGGTTGGAGGGGGAGAAGTCAGAGGAAGCGAGGGGACAAGGGGTTGAGGAAGAAAGGAGAAGGTTAGGGAATGGGGTAAGGGGTCAGAGCATGAGAGAGGGTATCAAGGGGTGGGTTAGGGAACGGGGAGATCAGAGGAGTTGAGGGGTTAGGATAGAAAAAAAGTGTATCTGGGTCAGAGAAAGGGGTCAGAGGAGGTAGGAGGGCTGCAAAAATGGAGTAGGGGGCAGAGGAGTGGGAGGGCGGAGGGAGAAAAGCCCCAGCCAGGTAAGAAGGGAGAGAGATGGAGAGCGTCAAAGGACCAGTGGGCAGGGTGGAAGCTTGGGCATGGGGGGAGGATATTAAGACCTAGATGGGTCTTTTGGGGGTGGGGACAACTACAGGGGTGATGAGTTCAGATTCCCCCAAGAGAGGGGAGTCATGGGGCTGAGAGGCCTCAGTGAAGGCAGGGGGGTCCCAGTGGCCCAGGGTTACCCCCGACACCTCCACCCCCCTTCACTTCCTCCCTGGCAGAGAAACTATTTCCTGGCCAGGGCTATTTCTGCCCATCCGTTTCCAGAAGGCGGGGGCTCCAATCACCCCCTTCTCACCTCCCTGCAGTGCCCTCCCAGTCCCCAGGGAGCAGGGGCTGAAATAGCCTCTGGTCAGGATGTGGAGGGCATCAGAGGACGCAAAAAGGGCTCTCCTGAAGTCCCCAGCATTGGGACAGCATGGGCTGTCCATGGGGGGAGTGCTAGGAGCTGTGATGGGGGATGGGGATGGGATTGAATGAAGGTGGGGATAGAGACAGGGTTGGGGATTCAGATGGAGATGAGGATAGGGTGAAGGTAAGAGTAGGGATGAGGGAGGTTAGGGTTAGGGTGAGGTTGGGGTTGAAATCTGTAGAAGGGGTGGGAAAGGAGTTGAGAATGACACCTGGGGCTTGGGGTAGGAATGGGGTTAGAGATATGGGTGGAGATGAGTTTAGGTGAGAGTTGAGGATGGCAAAAAGGTAGAGAGGGGTATGAGGTTGAACATAAAGTTTGGACGCAAGCTGGGGTTATGATTGTGGATGGAGTTGAAGATGGAAGTTGAAAATGGGAGTTAAGGGCCGGCCGAGTGGCGCGGTGGTTAAGCGCTGGCTTGGGAAGCCAGCGGCCCCAGTTCAGATCCCACATATGAGGGCCAGTGACACTGCCCTCAAAAAAAAAAAAAAGAAAAGAAAAGAAAAGAAAATGGGGGTTAAGATTAGGACTCGAGATGGGAGTGGAGATGGGATTAAGAATGAAGGAAGAGGTTGAGTTTGGGGTTGTATTTGAAATTGGGGGCTGGGGAGGGGCATAAGCAATAGTACTGAATCAGGAAGTTGGGGAGGGGATTGGAGAATAGAATGGGCCATGGAAGGGGACTGGACCAATTGCAGTTGTCATGGTGTTGGGCAGAGCAAAGAGGTTAAAAATGTCATTTGGAAAAAGGGATAGATTGAGGACAAGCATATGATGTGTCTCAAGGTGGAGATTGCTGCTGGGGTTGAAATAAGTTCGGGGTAGAAACCAAAAGGGCAGTGAGCAAGGACACTAGGGTTTGGGGTAGGATTGGGGTTGAGGATACAGATGGTGGTTTTATGAGTTACATTGTCTCCCCCACCCAAGATAATAGACATGTGAAGTTCTAATTCCAGGACCTCAGAATATGGAATCTTATTTGGAAACAGGTCTTGATAGAGATAATCAAGTTAAAACAAGGCCATAAGGTGGGTTCCTAATCCAATATGACTGGTGTCCTTATAAACAAGGTGAAATTTGGACACTGAGACAGGAAGGTGGTGTGAAGACTCAGAGAGCGAAGACCATGTGAAGACAGAGGAGCGGAGTGATGCAGCCACAGCCCAGGGACACCAGATGGCCAGCAAAGCACCAGAAGCTGGAATAGACCAGGAAGGATTCCCTGACAGGTCTCCGGGGTCACAGCCCTAGTAACCCCTTGATTTCAGACTTCTAACCTCCAGACAGAGAGAATACATTCCTGTAGTTTTAAGCCACCCAGTTGGTGGTACTTTATTACCACAGCCCCAGGAAACTAACACAGATGGCGGTAGATTTGTGGGGGAGGTAGCCAGGAGATGAAGGCAGATGTTGGGCTAACGGAGCTGAGTTTGAAGATGGAGCTTGGACATGGGTTGAGGTGGGGATGAAGTTGAAGGTTGAAGCTGGGGTTAGGGGTTTAGGAGTGGGATGGAGTTAGGGATGGAGTTCGGAGTGGGATGGAAGAGGAGAAGGAGCTGAGGATGAAGGAAGAGGTTGAGGTGGGGGTTGGAGTGTGGGGCCAGGGTTGGGGTTGGGGATGGGACCCGGTGGGGTATGGAGGTTAGGGAGGGGCATAGGGTCAAGGTGGAATGTGGATACTTTGAAAGGAGGTGGTGTTGAGGTTGAATTTGAGAATAGGAAGAGAAAGAGGGTTGAATTTGGGGATAGGGAGGAGATTGGAGGAGGTTGGACCAAAGTTGGTGATTCACTTGTAGCTGGACCTGGGGGTAAGGTCGAAGATGGCAGGTGGAAAGAGACAGACTTTGGGTGAGCATGGAGATGGGGCTCATGATAGACTGCAAGGGGACCAGCTGGGGTTGTCCCTGGAGATAGGCCTATCCAAGTTGGAGATGGGGTCACAGGGGAGGCTGGGGTGGGCTTAACTGTGAAGCCTGGGGACTGCCAGGGGTGGGGGTGGAATGGGCACTGTGATTCTCCCAGGCCTGGGCCAGGACTCACCTGACAACGGTTCCTTCATTTTGGGGGGCTCGGGGACTCTGGGTGGGGGCTCAGGAGCCGCCTCGCCTGCAGGCACCACCCTCTCAGCCAGTGATGCTCGCCGGGGCTTGGGCCCACGCCCCAGTCTCAAGAAGGCCAGTCTCCGGGCCACCTCCCCAGTTGCCTCCTCCTCTCCCTGGGCTCGGGTCCCCTGAAGTCTGGCCAGGAGGCCAAAATCTGCTGAGCTCCTGCGTATCCCCGGTGTCAGCACACGGCCCAGGAAAGAGCGGGGCTGCCCATCACTGGGGCTGCCTGCCCGCCGGCCGGGGGTCCAGCCTAGCCGGAAGGAGGCCAGGCCTGCCAGCTTCTCCAGGGTGGCACGTCTGCGATAAGATGTTCCATTGGGCAGGGTCCCTAGTTCCCCAGCCTCTTCTTCTTCCAGTCCTGGAATTTCCTCAAAGGGGTTCCGAGAGGACCTCCGGGGCAGGGTCCCCGCCCGGGGCACCTTAGAGTCTGCCACCCCTAGACTCTTCAGGATGGGCATTTTGACAGGCGGGGGACCTAGGGAAAAAATAACGGACCATTAGTAGTATTGATGAGAGTGGTGGTGTTGATGACAGCACTTCAGGACATGTGTCCCAGGCACTGGGCTGGGCATTCACAATCCCAGGAGGTGATTATGTCCATTTTGCAGATGGGGAAACAAGGTCAGAAGGCCAAAGTGGCTTGCCTGACATCCCAGTGATTCGGGGACAAAGGCGGGCTCCTCTCAACCAGACCTGTCTGATTTCAGAGCTTGGGCTCTCCCCTAAGCATCAACATTCAGACCTTTCCCCTACCTTACTTCTGCCTTGGAGTGTGCCATCTTAGTTGACCTTCCTACTCCATGAAGAAACAGGCTCAGAGAGGGGAAGTGTCTCTGTCAAAGTAGCACAGCCGGCAAAGGACAGAGAGTGCTTGAAACCCAGGCCCTACCGTCACCCAGTCATCCAGGTCACACAGCGGGCGCCTGCCTCATCTCCCCTGTCATTCCTTCAGCAAAACCTTACTGGGAAATACCCACAATAGGCAAATCTACAGAGAGAGAGAGATTAGTGGTGGTCAGGGGCTAGAAGAGGGGACAGTGGAGTGACCATTTAATGGATAGTTTCATCCCCCTTGTAGGGGGATGAAAACATTCTGGAATTAGATAGAAGTGATGGCTGACAATATTCTGAATACACTAGATATCACTGAATTGTATACTTTAAAATAGTTAATATGGTGAATTTTGTTATGTGTATTTTACCACAATAAGAAAAAAACCTTCCTAGGAGGTGACCGGTTAGCTCAATTGGTTAAAATGTGCTGATAAAACCAAGGTTGCCGGTTCGATCCCCGCCTGGGCCACTGTGAACTGCACCCTCCCTACAAAAAAAGAAAAAAAATCTTCCTAGGTATTTATTTGCCATGGTCCCGACCCTGTGTGGGCACTGGAGACACAGTGCAGGCCAAGGCAGATCTAGTCCCTGCTCTCAGGGGGCTTGAAGCTTCCTGCCCATTCCACCTCCTGAGTTCTTTGTCTCCCTCCCTCTCCATGGCCCCTACCCCAGTCCAAGCCCCTTCCCAGTTGCATGACACAGCCTCCTGCCTGGCCTCCAGTCTTGGTCCCTGCAGTCCACCTTTGAGGATCTTGTTGAAGTACAAACCCGCCCCTCCCCTTCTCCTAACCTTCCATGGCTCCCTGGTGCCCTCAGGACAAAATTCAGGCCCCTCACTTGCCAGCTGTGAGCCTTGCTGGTGCTATCCCACAGTCTCCTCCTTACTGTAGACTCCTCTGGGTGAGAGCACCTGTTGATCCTTCTACATGGAAGCCTGTTCTTCATATTCCATTTATCCTTTAGAACCCAGCCCCAATGCCCCCTCCTCCAGGAAGCCCTCTGATGCCCAGGCTGGGTCAGGTGCCCCCGCCTCAGGACTCCTCCTACCTTAGCTCTGCACACTCTAAGTTGTCTCTGTCTGGGGATGAGTCTGTGTCCCCCACTGGATTGTGAATCCCCAGAAGGCAGGGTCAGGGCTGTCTCTGTCACCACTGTGTCTCCAGCTTCCAGGGCTGGCATTTAGGGAATGAATGGATGATAAACAGGAAATGAAGGAAGGAGGTAGGGACTTCATTCTTTGTGGGGAAGAGGAATGATGAGTCAAGCTGGGGGGTCAATAAGGAGCAGGCCACACAGAGCCTCAAACGCTGTAGTACAGGATTCGGGCTTTCTTCCAGAGACACTGGGGACCCATGGAAGGGTGCTTTTTGAAATCATGAAATCGTCCAAACATTCAGAAAAGCATAGAGAACAAACTCAACAAACAGCCTTGCGCCTACCATCCTAGCTGCATCTAACACAAACTTTGGCTGTATTCAGGTTTTCTTAACAATCAAGCATTACAAATGCACAGAAGACCCAACGCCCCTGACTGACCCCACTTGCCCCAGCCCTCTCCCAAGGAAAGCAGCATCCAAGAATGTCCAAGCCAACTTACCCTATGCCCACACAGACTTGTATCCAGAAATAATATCTTGTTTTGCATGGTTTCAAACCTGCTATAAATGCTATCATTCCATGTGAGTCCTGCAACTTGCTTGTTTTTGGCTCACTCATCCATGCCTCGCTCTGTGGCTCTAATTGATTTATTCTGACCTTTTCTCTGCGTTAATGGATTTCAAGTTTGTTCTCCAGAATGTTCCAATTATCCACAAAAAATAAAAAGTTGATATTTTGACTTTTATGCATTTAATAATAACATAAAATAACATATAAAACTTTCCTTGGGCCAGCTGAGTGGCGCATTGTTTGGGAGCTGGCTTGGGAAGCCAGCGGCCCTGGTTCGGATCCCACATGTGAGGGCTAGTGACACTATCCTCAAAAAAACCCAAAACTTTCCTGATGTTATTCATTCTTGAAAAACACAAAAATATAGAAAAATATACATCCACTTTCCTAAACTTCCTTTGTGGAACACTGACTAGATTTTTTATAGTTTGAGCTTGTGGGGTAAAGTCGAACGCCGCAGTTAGAGGCATGGACAGTTGATTCGATTATATTCGAACGTCGTGGCAAAAAGGTTAAGTGCTGCATACTATTCCACTGTGTAACTATGACAAAACTGTGTAGTGTCAGGTGTTCCCACATTCTACTATTGCTGGACACGTGAATAGTTCTGAACCAGGACAGATTCTGAGCAGGCGAGGGACAGGGTCAGGACTGGGCAGCTGTGTTTGGGTGCATGGGAGGCCTGGGGGCAGGCTGATGCTGCAGGCGCCCAGAGTTAGGGGGGGGGGGCATGGCCCTTTCCTAGTGGGGAGCTCCCTTCTGTCCTTCTCGACTTCAGCCTCTAGATCTCAGCTGTTGTTTTCAAGCCTTCAGTTCCTAAAAACACCCTCCCAACCTCTCTCCAATCCTCAAGGTCCCCTATCCCCCAGGGAGGCAGTCATTATGGCAGCCTCTTGCCTGGAGCCCCCATGGCTGAGCGCAATCAATACCACCCCTCACACACATGCTCTTCACCCACTGATTTTTCCATCTTTCATTTTCCAAAAGCACCTCATCCCCAAAATGGCTCCACCGTCTCCCCAGAACTGGCTCCAACATCCCTCCCCCAACTGTACCTCCTCCTCAAAATGGGGGGCCCCAATTTCCCTCCAATTGAAGTAAACACTGCTTAAGCTAAACTTGACATTCCCCCACTGGCTCCCACCTCCACCCCCAAGCTGGATCCAGTACCCCTAAACCAATATCCTCAGACCTGGCTGCAACATTTCCCCAAAATTAGCCCCAACGTCTTTCCCCTTCCTGGCTCCAACACCGGCCTCTGCAAACTGGCTCCAACATCCTGCCCCTTCCAGCTCCCTCTCTGCTGCCCCAGTGCCAGGCCCCTGACTCACTTCCGAGGCATCCCCAAGCCCCCAGCCCCCTGGCTCCCACAGGATGTCTTGGCCACCAGAGCGTCCCTCTTTGGGCTCCTCCTCCTCTTCCTCACTGCCAGCCTTTCCCCAAAGGCCCAAACCCTGCACAGGCTGCCTGACCTGTTGGCAGAAGTCCTCCCCGCCAGTCCCCGGTGCCTGTATGGAAGAACTCTTACCAACTGGGCATCCAAGCCTGACGCCGGCCAATTCAGCCCCATTTCAGCCTTGCCTCCAAACAACCCTCCACCAGTCCAGACTGTTTCAAGTTCATCGGCATCTTCATTCCCAATCAGTCCTCGTCCCTGTCTTCTGTTCCATCTCCATCCCAACACTCATCCTCTCTCCTGTCTCCAAGACTCCCATCTCTTGAGGATGGAGCAAAGCACTCAGCCTTCCCTGGCCTCAGTATTCCCACCTGAACTTGGAAGGCGTCAGCCCCAACTAAACACATTTCACCTCTCTTTTCCCTTGGTGGTTTTAAGCCCTGCACTCCTCCTGCTCCCATCTCTCCCTGCTCTCTTGCTGGCACCCTCCCGAGGTAAGGCCCCAGATTCTCTCTTTGCCCCCAGCCTCTCCTGGCTTTGGGACACATATTCTCTCCCAACTCTGAGCAGTGCTGCTTGCCTTGCCCCAGCATACTCACCTCTGTTGTCAGTGTCTTGTCCCTCTGTCCCTGCTGCTGTCCTTTCCTGAGGCTACTTTGGCCAGGACTGCTGAGAACTTGGATCTGAGGAGGGGGGGCGGGGGTTAGAGGAGGTCAATTTCCTGCCAGGAAACCCCTCCCTCTCTGGGGCCAGCAGCGGGAAGGACTCGTTATCTGTCTGCCCTTTTAGGCCAGGCTGTGGTTGGGCTGGGAGGACGAGTCCGGCCCCCACCCGGCCGGAATCAGCCCCCCCACCCCACCCCGCTGCCTGCTTTTCACGCCTCCCAAGGTGACAACACCACCCTGGGCTCCTGGGAGACACCTCCTGCTGGACACAGGCCCACAGCTCTCTCTTGGTTCCCTGATATAGGCGAATACATGGAGATGGGTCCTGCTGGGTTCAGAGGCCAGGGTTGGAGGCATAAAAGGATGGCACTAGGCATGGCTTCAGCGTTGTGGTTCTCTTTGCCTAGAAGCCCCTGTTCCCAGACCTCTGCGTGGCCCCCTCCTTTGTTGTCATCCTGATCTCAGCTGCAGCATCCCTTCCTCAAAAGAGACATTACACCGAAACCAGCAAAGGCACTTGTGCTCCCCTGCAGTCTCTCTCCCTTAAGTCAGGGACATTGCTCTGATTTGTGGATTCCTTCGTAGCACCTTCCACAGTCTGAACAGATCAGATTCCTCTGTCTCCCGTATAGATTTTCTGACTCCCCCACTTGATGGTAAATTCAAAGCAGATAGTGCTTACCTTATTCATCTTTATATCCCTAGACCCGTGCCTGGCACAGAATAGGTGCTCAGTAAAGATTTGTTAACCAAATGCACAAATTGGGATAGATCAGGGTGGAAGCTGGAGCTGGAGGTGGCAGGCGCCACCGTTGGGGTTGGGAATGAGTTGGGTGTTGAGTGGAGGTAGATACAGGATTCAGGTTACTTTTAAGGTTGGGATTTAGATTTAGGTGGCCTTTCAGGCGCCTGGGCTGGGACAAGTGATTACTTGCCTAGGCAAAGTTGGGGTTGGGGTTAGTGTTAGGATCAGGGGCTGGGCTCAGGGGTCACTGCTCCTACCCCAGCCCCAGCAGTAAGGGCTCCATAGATAAGTAGGCTGGGAGAAGTGAGTCAGTGGTTAAGATTCCAAGGTCTGAAGGCCTCTGCTGTTTGGGTGGTCAAGAGGGAAGGAGGAGGGACAGGCTTTGTCTTCCCCAGATCAGTGTAGATTTGTGGTGGCCCAGGCTGGGACCAAGTGGCCTCTTAGGGGCCATGGCCACTGTTGGATCTCCCTCTCATTTTTTTAAATTGAAGTTTTTATTGAGATATAATGCACATGCCATTAAATTCACTCTTTTTTTTTTTTTGAGGGCGGTGTCACTGGCCCGCACATGTGGGATCCGAACCGGGACCGCCGGCCTCCCAAGCCAGCTCTCAACCACCGCACCACTCAGCCAGCCCTAAAATTCACTCTTTTAAAGTATAGAATTCACTGTTTTTTAGTATATTCACAGCCATCACCACGATCTAATTCCAGAACATTTTCATCACCCCAAAGAGAAACCCCTATAACCCATCAGCAGTCTATCCCCATTCCCCTCTCCTCCCAGCCCCATGGATTTACTTGTTCTGGCATACAAATGGAATCATGGAGTAAGTGGTCATTTGTGTTGAGCTTCTTTCGCTAGGCGTACTGTTTTCATCCATATTGTAGCCTCCCTTTCTTTAAGCCTCAGTCCTCTCATCTGGGAAATGGAGTGGGAGCAGTACTGGGAACCGGGAAGGGTGGGGAATGCGACCTTACGTGTGTAGGGAGGCGATCTGCTGCCCTCGTGTGGTGAATTGGAGAACTGCAGTTCTCTGTGACAGGGCTGAGAAGGAATTGGGGATGACTCAGCCACCCCGACCCGTTCCCAAGACCCCGCCCCTCATCTCTCAGAGCCTTTGGGATCTCAAAGCTTCTAGAACACCATCCTGAACTCTTCGGTCTCCGCTTCTCACCATCCCTAAGATTTATTGAGCCCCATTTGCTGAATAATAGTAATGTCACCGATTATGAAGTTCTAGTCTGTTCTCACGTGAAGCACTTTACTTATATAGTCTCATTCATTTATTGAAGACTGAGGTTGCTACTGTTATTATTCAGGGACAGGAAACCATAGTGGACAGGAACCCAAGTTCTGGAGTTCGGAGGCACTTGGGTTCCAATCCCAGCCCTGTCTCTCTGACCACTTGTGTGACGCGCATATGATTTTTCTCCTTTGGACCTCTGTTTCCTCATCTGTAAATGGGGTTCATAATGATGCCTCAACCTCACGGGATGGCAGAAAGGCTAAAGAGTTCAGTCTGGCACGGAGGAAGCCTCTTTGAGTCTATGTAGCTGATAATATCCACCAGGAATACGCTGGTAAATGTTTAACAACCAGCACTCTGGAGGGTAGAGGTGTGGAGACTCAAGCATTTGCGTTTCCATCATGTGAATGTTCCCACCATGGTTAATTTCAAGGTGATGTCACTGAAAACGGTTTTTTTGGGGGAGGGTAAAGACATGCTCAGTACCCCATTAAACAGCAGTTTCACTATGCAGACACAATAGATGTAAAAAGCCTCAAGATCACAGACAGTAGTAAAATAATTAGAATGTGATGAGTATTTATTACTTTTGTTTTAAATATAATTTATTTAATTGTATGCTTGCAGTTTAATTTTTAATAATGGCAGTTCCAAAATTCCTGAAACTTTAACAGTCAGCTGGCTTGAGCCAGCTCCAACACGCCGCTGTTATCATAACACCCATTTTTTAGAAAGAGAAACTGGGACTCTAGAAGATGATCAGACAAGGGCAGGTCATGGATCCCATCCAAGGGCTGTGTGATTCTGGGGCCAGGACTATGCAATGACCCTCTTATTCATCTTATTCTGGTCTAGAGGTCGTGGGTGGTCCTCACAGCATTGAGTGACCTCAGCGAAGCCCTTGCCCTCTCTGGTCTCAGTTGGCCCATCTGGTAGGTAGCAGCCGAGCCCCCTGCAGGTTCCTTTGCACCTGCTGCAGCCCTGCCAGGGAGGCAACATACGAATCCTCCCCCTCACTTTACAGACTGGAAGCTGAGGCCTGGAAAGGGCAAATGCCTGCCCCGAGTGACAGAGCTAGACAGAGAGAGTCCTCAGAAGGCGGCCGGGGTGCAGAGGGGAGGAGACTGCAGCCCACAAGCCTGCGGCCTACAGTTTTCTGGGAGGCGGGAAGCAGCATTGCTAGAGAGGTCGGTCACTCCTCTGCAGTGGCTCCGCCCAGAACACCATCCCCCACCGCCTTTAGCCCAATGTCCCCAAGAGCTTCCTAGGCCCCCTGACTGGGGACAGGGTGGGCTGGGAGGGAAAAAGTGGACAGCGCCATCTGCCTGGTTCTTGCCTCTGGGGCCTCCTCTGCCTCTTCTCTTTATCTCCCTTCTCTTCCCAGGTCTTTGCGTCTCTGTGTGTTATCTCTATGCCTTTCCCTCTTGTCTCCGTGTGTTGATCTCTCAGTCTTTGTCGCTCTTTGTGTCTCTGTATCTCTGTCTTTTGGTGGGTGTATCTCTTTCTCTGTGTTTCTCCCTGTTTCTGTCTCTCTCTCTCTCTCTTTTGGTGTCTCCCTATCTCTGGGTCTCTCAATGTCCTCCTCTGCGTCTCTGGCGCTCGGCCTTGGCGTTTGTCTCCTCATCTCTTCCGGCGAGTCTCCACTGTCCTGTGAGAACACGCTACGGATCGACACGCTCAGACCTGCCTCCGCCCCCAGAGCCGCCGGCCAGCCCGCCCAGGCCTGCGCCTTTAAGGGCCGGCGGCAGGGGGCGGGGCCTCGGCGGCCCCGCCCTGCCCGCCCCTCCCCCTGACGTCCCTTCCTCCCGGACCCCTCCACCGCCTCCCTCCGCCGCCGCCCCGACCGGCTCCGCGCCCCCTCCCCGGCCCCCGCCCGCCAGCCCGCCTGCCCGCCGCCCCTATGGCGCCCCGGGCCCCCACTGTGCGGGGCCACTAGGACCTTCGGCGTCCCCTCCTTCCCCCTCCCTGCCCCCCTCTCCCACGGCGCGAACCCGGGTGTCCACGGCGCCCAGCTTTTGAGCTCGCGTCCGCAGGCCGGCGGGGGGGGAGGGGAAGAGGGGACCCCGGCACCCCTGCCCCCCCCACCCGGCCGCCCAGTCCCCCGGGACCCGGAGAAAATGTCTTCGCGGACTGCGCTGGCCCCGGGCAACGATCGGAACTCGGACACGGTGAGTGCGGCCCGGCCCCTGGGGGAGCCCCGGCCAGATCTAGCCGCCGAACCCCTCGCCCCGCGGTGCCCCTCGCTGCGCAAGCCCTCACGCTCGCTTCCTGGGCCCGGCCCGGCTCGCCACCTCCCGACCCCCGCCCGGACTTCCAGGCCTTTCGACCCTCCCCCACTCCTCAGCCCAGCCCGACCCCGGGGGGCGCCCCTCTCTCGGGACCCCGCTCTGGTCCCTCTGCGGACCGCTTCCGCCCGTGTCTCTTCCCTCCAGGAAGCCCCCTCCCCTGCCTTCCCTCCGTGAGCCCCTCCCGTCTCCGGTGTGCTCTTAAGCCCCTTCCCCTTCAGGCTGCCGGCATCCGACCACTGGCCCTCTGCCGGATTTGCAGGGCTCCTGACCCCAAGGCCCAGCCCTGGTCCTCTTATAGGAAGGCCTGCCCCATTCCTGTCTCTGGCTCCGGCCTTCCCCGCTGGATCCGGGTCTGGGCTCCCCAGGAGCCCCCCACCTCCCATTCCCAGCCCTCTGCCCCTCCTGGCTCCTGTGGGCACCCCTTCACAGGAAGCAGGTTTCCACCTTGCCTGGGCCCACGGCTTTTTCTAGCTTATTCAAGGTCTCTCCACTCCCAGGCCTGGGCCCCATCTTCCAAGCAGTCCTGTCCCTGAATTCCCAGCACCCTGGGCACCCCCCGCCCCAGACACTTCCGGACTCTCTTTGGTAGCTCCCTCTCCCTGGATGCCTTGGCCTCCAACTTCCATGCCCCCAGCCCAGTCCTGCCTTTATAGGCCCTGGACCAGTATGACTCCAGGCCTCATCCTCCCTATGTCAACTCCTCAGCTTTAGGCAAGCCCCCTCCCCAAGCCCCCAACCCCTTGATCCTCTCCTAGTCCAGGCCCTTCCTACAGGACACCATCTCTTCCCCTAGATGGCCAGGTCCCCATCCCTTCACCTGCCCTAGGGCTCCCCTCTTCCTGGTTGGGGTCTGGCCTCCCAGGGAAACCCCCTCCTCAGAAGTCTTCCCTGGCTCACACCACCTGACCTCAGATCCTCCTTCCAGAAGACTCCTGGTCTTGCCCTGCCGCTCAGCTGTCTTCTCTTAAGGCCTGTCTTCTGGAAGCATTCTTTCTAACTTTCTAGGCCCCTTGACCCCAAGGCTCAGCCTTTATTCCTCTGGGCTGCCCCTTGCCCAGGACTTGCAGTCCCTGGGCCTATCTCTGGTTCCAAGGGCTGCTCCTATAAAACCCCTTCTTTGACTTCTAGGAGTTTCCTCTGGCCCCTGGCCCAGGGATCCTTGGCCCCTGACTTCTACTGCCCCATGGCTTGGCTCCTTCTTGCCATTCCCAGGCCCCCTGTCCCTATCCACAGCCCAGAACAACCCTGATTGCTCTCAGCACTTTTAAAGACCATCCCGCCAACCATTGCCAGACTCCTCCACAGCTAGGGTCTTTGTCCCTTTGCACAGGCCTTCTGCGAGGTCCCTGCTCTCCCCAGCACCCCTCATCCCAGATCCCCACCAGAGAGGTATATCTCTGCCCCTTCATCTTGTAGGACCCTCCCTCACAGAGATCACCACCTCCACCTATCACACTTTAGGCCAGACTCTGATTTGGAGTCTCCAGTGAGATACGTACCCCTAGTCACTACAGGAAGTGCCAATGAGCCCATAGGCCTGGGTTTAAATGCTAGCTCTGCCAGCTGGCTTGCACTGTGTCCTCAAACTAAGGCTTCTCCCTTTCTGAGACTCAGTTTCCTGCCTTGAAAAATGGGGATGATCCCTCATGTCCCTTGGAGGATTACTCGGGATGATACCAGTGAAGCCTGGCACACAGGATGCGCTCCGCACATGTTCATGCTATTGTGACTGTGGATATGAGTCAGACGGCTGTGGATTCTCAACCCAGGGCGGTCACAATTGTTGAATGAGCTTACAGATCCACTCCCTGCTCAGAGCCTCAGTTTCTTTATCTCTTCATGGGGTTGATGATGGTACCTACCTGTTAGGGATGTTTTAAGGACACAAGGAGATTATGTGAGTAAAATGCACAGGGCCAGGCCTATTGTAGTTGCTGTTATTTATTCTTATTATTACTACTTTGATTATTCAGATAAGCATGGGTTCAAATCTAGTTTTTGTCCCTCCCTGGCTGTATGACCTCACCTCTCTCAGAACCTTGGTTTCCTCATCTGTGAAATGGGGTTCGTGTGAGCACTTCTTCCTTTTGTTTTTCAGATTTGTGCATAGTAGGGGTTTGGAGAGGTCTAATCCCATTCTCTCCTCTTCTCCGAACTCTAGTGTGTGAGACCTGCTTGTCAGTCCTGGCAGGGGTCACTGGAATCTGAAGTTGCAGCCCCCTCCCCTTCTAGCTCATTACCATGATGACAGCCATGTAGGGTCATGCTCCCCCACCCCAAGTTCCAGGCCCCTCATCCTCCCAGCCTCTCTGGAGGTTCCCTAGCAACAGGCCCAGTGTTGGGGCGCCAGCCGGGCGAGAGGGAGCAGGGCCAGCTGGTGGTGCCAATTTTAGCTCCCGCCCCCGGCCCCTGGGGGCTTTGTCACCCACTGCCCCAGCTGCCCTTTGCAGGGGTCCCTCAGCCATACTGCCTTCAGTGGGGTGCCAGCCCACCCCCACTTGGCTCCCCTGGTGCCACCTGATGGGGATTCTTCTCCAAGCCAGTATCTCAGTGGGGATCTTATCGGATCTCCACTTCCCTTCCCACCTGCCCCTGGAGGAGGCCTGGGGCTGTGAGAGCTCAGCACTCCGGAGTCAGCAGGCCTGGGTTTGAGTCTGGTGCTCTGCCCCACCTGCCTTGTGACCTTGGACAAGGTATTTACCCTGCCTCATTCTCGGGGTCTCTGCCTAAAGAATGCGGGTCATAATTGGACCCACATCCGAGGCCAGGGTGAGAGCATAGTGGGCGAAGGGCAGGGGTTAGGGCTTCAGCAGGGGTGGTTTTTTTCTGTCCCATGTGGGGAACATTATCCTTCTGCCTTTTGTGAATGAACTGCATGACCTTGACAGGGCAGCTCCTCTCTCCAAGCCTCAGTTTCTCCCCTGGAATGTGTGGAGGCAGATGCTGCCCTCATGGGCTCTGGGAATTAAATGTAGATGACATACTTATTAACCCAGGTCTTGGCTCTAGTAAAGGCGGCTTAATAAAAATGATGTGTGCGTGTGAGGCATTTGGTATGGTGATGGTGAAGACTGTCAACTCTGGGGGAAGCCGTCTGGGTTCAGATCCCAGCCCTGGGCCTCAGTTTCCCTACCTATAAAATGGGGATGATGATGCATGAATGACCAACGCTCACTAAATATTGGTCATCATCACTATTAAGTGACCTGGCAGTCCAGGAGGCAGCCCTGGGCCCTCATCTCGTTGCCTGCCTGGCTTTCACTCTTCCCCAGCTCCCTTTGCGGGGCACAGGGTCTGAACAGAGCCTTCTGGCTGGGCCCTGTGGCTCCCTCTGTCACCACCACCCTGGGCCCCAGCCCTGAAAGGGAGGCACCATCTCTGGGGCTCACAATCAGGACAGGGCAGCCTGAAGCAAGCAGATGACCTGTGGGGGTGAGAGAGGCAGGGCAGCAGGAACAGAACTATGGGGACAGATAGGAGTGATGGCTGGGCAAGCAGCAGTCAGGGTGCTGATGGAGCAGCAGTGCTTTGTGGGGGGCGGGGTGAGCAAGGAGCAACACTGTTTAACACAGAAGGAAGGTAACAATGGGGCTAGAATGACATCAGGGCAAAATGAAAGACTGTTGGTGACTGTGTTTGGAGTTGAATTTGGGATTGGAAGAAAATGCTAAGGGCACTCAACTGGGAATAAAATACAGTATTGATATTTGGGTTTGGAATAGAAATTGGGGGTTGGAATGGGGTTAATGATGGAGAAAATAGGATGTTAGAGGCAGTGAGGGGTGGGGTGGAGCATTGGGACCAGTCAGTGTTGACTGCAGCATTTAGAATAAAAAATTAGGGAGCTGATGGAGGTTCCAGTAGTTAGAAAACAAAGTTGGGGGTAGATTAAGTACAGGGAGGGCTGAAGAAGAGGCCTAATGTTTGGAGCACTGGATGCTGCAGAGTTGGGGGGCCCTAGCATCTTTGTTCTTGAAGGCATATTTTTGTAGAAAAAGGTGGGGGACCCAAAGGCACCTTGCTTTCCCCTGACCTGGGCTTGAAAAGTGGCTGTGGTTAGAGTTAACCTCCCCAGCCCTGGGTTCCCCTGAAAGCAGGATTGGACGCCACTCACATTCCATCTCCCCTCCCCAGCATGGCACCTTGGGTAGTGGCCGATCCTCGGACAAGGGACCATCCTGGTCCAGCCGCTCCCTGGGTGCCCGCTGTCGGAACTCCATTGCCTCCTGTCCCGAGGAGCAGCCCCACGTGGGCAACTACCGCCTGCTGAGGACCATTGGGAAGGGCAACTTTGCCAAAGTCAAGCTGGCCCGGCACATCCTCACCGGCCGGGAGGTGAGTGAGGGCATGGGGTGGGGCTCAGGGGTGAATCCTGCCGCACAGGTGCTTTGTGGGAGGGAGGTGGGGTGCTTCATGACCTTAGGTAAGTCCCTGCTTTTCTCTGGGGCAGATCAGAATCTCTCAGATTTTCCCAGAACAATCCAAGTAGCAGAAAAGAACCAATTTCAGGCATCCCTGAAACTGTCAGGAAATCTCAAATCACAGGCAGAGCCATGTATTGTATTTCTAAGAATTCATGTGGCTTTTGTCTCTGAACCTGGGCTGCCTCCCAGTTTTATGATGATGAGAACATAAGAAGTTCATCTGTTTTCTCAATTATACACACTTCCCCACCTTCCCTTCCAGGGTGGGCATATGTCCCGAGGATGGCAACATTGTAGAAAGGGCCTACCTCGCAGACCTTGGGACCTAAATGTGGCACCTCTAACTCACACTTGACAGAGAAAAAAGGATGGTGGGTGGTTTCATGATTCCTCTGCACCCCCTTCAATTTTAGAGCAAGTGACTAGAGTAAGTTTCTCCTGCCTTGGATGAGCCTTCTCTTGCCCTCACACTGTCTACACCATACACACAAAAGACACCAGGCCCCAGTGGTTTTATGGGCAAATTCTACCAGATATTCCAATTTTATGCCAGCACTTCCAGAGACTAAAGAAAAAAGTTCCACAGCCCAACTAATTTTTTTTTTTTTTTTTGAGGGCCAGTGTCACTGGCCCTCATATGTGGGACCCGAACCGGGGCCGCTGGCTTCCGAAGCCAGCGCTTAACCACCGCGCCACTCAGCCGGCCCAGCCCAACTAATTTTAAGTGCTAGTTCGATGATAACCACAAAAGCAGATAAATGAAATGATGGGCTAGCCTCACACATGAACGTGGATGCCAAAATCAAGGAAAGCTGTTTGATGACAAAGCTGGGTTTATCCCAGGAATGCACAGTTCTTTTCAGAGTCACAATTTATTCATGTATTTTGCCACATTCCCCGATTCAAGGAGAGAAACCATATGATCATCTCAATACTGGCATACAAACTGCTTGACAAAATTAAAAACCCTTTTGTGAGAATACGAGGAGAGCTAAGGGACCCTCTCCCCCACAAAGAACACATCGTTCCCCTTATGTTGGTCTTGAACATAATTCCAGGGGTTCCTGAGAGGACCGGCTTCTAAGGAAATAGGGCCTCCCAGGGGAAAAATTCTGTAATCCAATGGATCTGGGAATGGTTGGGGGGTGGCCCCAAAACTCTGGGAAAACTATAAACCTAGAACTGGATTAAGACTTTTAAAGGCCCTTCTCTATTGAAAAACTTAGGGTGCTCTAGCCCAAGTGTGATTCAAAGTTAAAACTTAACTATAGGGCTGGCCGAGTGGCGCGGTGGTTGGGCGCTGGCTTGGGACGCCAGCGGCCCGGGTTTGGATCCCACATATGAGGGCCAGTGAAACTGCCCTCAAAAAATAAATAAATAGGGCCGGCCGAGTGGCTCAGTGGTTAAGCGCTGGCTTGGGAAGCCAGCAGCCCCGGTTCGGGTTCCACATATGAGGGCCAGTGACACTGCCCTCAAAAAAAAAAAAAAAAAAAAAAATTAAATAACTAAATAACTATAAAATAACTATAAAGACAATTCAGTAATATTCTGATGTTTCCCCCCTCCATGATGACTACCTCCAAGCTCTTTTAAAACTATATATATATATATATATATATATATATATATATATGTTTTAGAATGTTTAAGAAGTAAGCTTTATCAGGCTGTATAAGTTCAAATTCCAGCCCACAATACTAGCCACATATCTTGGCTAAGTTTCCCCATTTGTAAAATAGGGATAATTCTAGCACTCATAAGATTGTGATGAGGATTAAAAGTTCTCTTTTGTAAAACACATTGACCAGGGCCTGGCACATATGACTGCTCGGTAAATGTTAGCGACAGTTATTATTTATTGTTCCACAGTTTGTGCATTCAAAACAGAGAAGTGACAGATGAATGGTCTGAGATGCCCTCACACAGAGCCCCCTCAAGGTCTTGGTCACCCTCACACAGGCCCCTGGAGCAGCCCCATCAGGCTCCACTGAGGAATAGAGGATTTTTCCTTACAGAAATAAGGGTAGCACTGGACACGGTGGGAACAGCATGTGCAAAGGTCCTGAGGCCCAGGTACCCCATCCACTAGGAATGGCCCAAGTTGAGGGCTTTCTGTGAGGGGGTAAAGGAAGGACATCCCAGGGTGATCTGAGGGGACCTTGCTGAGCCCGAGAGCCTGTGATACTATGACCTTCCCCCCTCCGCCTTCGTTCTTCATCTTCCAGGTTGCCATCAAGATCATCGACAAAACCCAACTGAACCCCAGCAGCCTGCAGAAGGTGAGGCCCAGGGAGAGGGAGTGGCGTGGGGGCGAGGTTGGAGAGAGGATCCTTGGAACTGCCCACCCTTATCTTTCTCTTTCTTGCTTTCTTTCAGCTGTTCCGAGAAGTCCGCATCATGAAAGGCCTAAACCACCCCAACATCGGTGAGAAGGGGAAGGGAGTGGGCACTTGGGAAAGGAGTCAGGGACAGAAGAACTAGTGGTTATAATAGAAAGACCTGTTTTCTCATAGCAGTATTGCTGCTCGCTGGCTCTGTGACCTTGGCCAAGTCACTTCACCTCTCTGAGCATCAGTTTTCTCCTCTGGAGAGTGTGTGTGTGTGTGTGTGTGTGTGGGGTGATAAGAGGGCCTACATCAAGGTCATTGTGAGGATTGCGTAAGATCATGCATGCAAAACACTTAGTTCAGAGCTGAGCTGTGGGAGCTATTGTCATCAATAGCAATCATTGTCATTATCACTAGGCAGAGAGGAGAGAGAGGGCTCTTTAGGGACAGAAGTGGGATTTAGCCTGGCCTGGATGTGGCTGCAGCATTTATCCATCCATTCATTCGTTTACTCAATAAATATGTGTTGAATGGCTGCTGCATGCATGCCAGATGCTGGGGACAGAGTGGTGGAGAAAATAGACTCAAGTCCCTGGCCTCATGGAGCTGACGTTATTGTGGCAAAGTAGAAAAGATGGTGACGTGGGGCTGAGGAGTCGGGGGAAATCTTGCCATCAGTAGGGAGCCATTGAGTGTTCTTGTGGTCAGCATGTCCACATAGTTACTGAGTGCAGGTCGGGATGTGGAAGACTGCTTCCTGCTTGACCCCCTATCCTCTGGCTATTGCAGTAAAGCTCTTCGAGGTGATCGAGACTGAGAAGACTCTGTACCTGGTGATGGAGTATGCAAGTGCTGGTGAGGCCCCTTCCCTCCCCGCCCCACCCTTTTGGGGGGGGCATCCCCCCTGATTACCTTGGCTTCTACCCTGCAGGAGAAGTGTTTGACTACCTCGTGTCCCACGGCCGCATGAAGGAGAAGGAAGCTCGAGCCAAGTTCCGACAGGTTGGGGTCATGGCTGTGGACGGGGCTGGGAGGGGTGCCTGGGTCCCAGGGGATGAGTCTGATTGTTGGGCATGGGTCGGGATTGTCCAGTGACGGAGAGGCGTGGCTTAAGTCTGCATGTGGGTAAAGGTGGAGAGTTGCGTGTTCATGGGTGTGCAAATGCCCAGGTGTGAGGATATCCAGATGTAGGTGGATACTCCGGTGCCCAGCTGGTTGGGTGAGTCAGGCAGGAAGGTGCAGGTGCCTGATGTGTGGGTGTGAGGGTGTGTGTAGAGTGGAGGAGTGTGGCTAAGAGAACCTGGAGGTGCCAGGGTGCCGAGGCGTGTGAGCGTAGGAGTGTGGATTAGAAGATGTGTGGGAAATAGCTATGTGGGGGCCCAGGTATATACGTGTATAGATGTGTGGGTAAAAGTGTGCATGGCAGCCTGAGTGTATGGGTGAGGGCGGCCCAGTGTGAGTGTGTAAGTTTGTGGGTAAGAGGACATGCAGGTGCGTTTGTGTCCAGGTGTGTGGGTGAAAGGGCATGTGGTTTCAGATGTGTGGCAGTGCAGATGCCCAGGTGTGTTAGATGGCATGTGGGGTCCCAGGTATGGTTATATAGGTTGGTGGACAAGAGCGTGTATGGTGTAAGGATGGGTGAGGTGTGTGCATGTCCAGGCATGTGGCAGTGAGGTGCCCAGGTATGTAAGAGGGCATGCAGGTGTGGGGTGCCCAGGTGTGTTGGTAAGAGGGAATAGAGATGTGAGGGTGTGATGGGTGAAGGGATCTGAGTGAAGGTGTCAGTCCAGGACTGTCCAGCAGCTCTGACACAGTTATATGGGGTGTGAGGGGCTTATGCCTTGGGGTGTTGGGGATGTGGATCTATCTACAGGTATGTGACATTCTCATGCATGTTTCCAGAAGTGAATGTCAGGAAGCAGCTGCTCCTCATGCTTTGGTTCTGATGTCCCTGTCAGGAGGGCATCCTAATATCTGGGTAACTGAATGGAGGTCTTGGCCTGTGCAGGTCCCCACTGCACTGCCTGCTGTGACTGAGTCGGGGTGTGAGGCCCTAGCCTCTCAGCTGTGCTTAGAGGAGGCCTGAGGTCCAGGGCCAGGGTTGTGAGTGGGTTCATGGGGGTCTCTGAGGGAAGCTGAGGGGCTTGGGGGCCACAGGTGACTGACCTCTCCCCTGCCCCTGTCCCCCAGATTGTATCGGCTGTGCACTACTGTCATCAGAAAAACATTGTACACAGGGACTTGAAGGTGAGCACCCCCCCCACCCAGCTGTGAGCTCCTAGCTCAGCCCCCAGAGCCCCCGCTTGCCCCCAGCCCCACCTCCAGTCCCCTGGGCTTCCCTTGTACCCTCCACCATAATTCCCCCTTTTTTCCACCTGCTCCTCCCTGAGCATTCAGGGCCCCTTGACTTTTTCCCAAGCCTTTTGTGACAAAAGCAAGGCCAGCAGATGGGGGAGTGGGTCCGGGGGGGAGGGGGAGAGATGGGGACAGGGGGAGCGAACAAAGGGGAAAGAAACAAAGTGTCCTGGAATGGCCCAGACGGTTACATGTGTACTGGACAAGGTCACTGGGACGCGATAGAGTTTGTCCCTCTCAGAACCTCCAGAGCCTTGGCATCTCTCAAACTTTAGAACATTCAGGAATCTTCCAGAATTGAGACTTTAGAGCCTCTGAGTCATCCTGTCTCCAGGGTCTGAGACTCACAGGCATCTTAGAACTTGAGAAGGACCTTTGAGAGAGAACCCTGGGGCCAGCACCCAGCGGAGAAGGGACTCAGTAGGCCTGGACCCTCCTGCCTGGTCAAGCTGAACAGAGGCAGCCCCCGCGAGTAGCTTCATGTCCCGGGGTCCCTGCTCCATACCCCCTACCCAGAGAGAACCTCACATCTCCCAACTTCTCGTCTTAGACCAGAGTGATAAACATTTGTGTGGCCCAGTCAAGTCTCGGCTGTGATTTCTTGAGCACCTACTATGTGTCAGTCAGCCAGGCCCCGTGCTTTAAGGAAGTGCTTCTTGAGTGAAGGATCAGGTTTGTTTCAGTGTTTTCAGTTCCCAACCCATTGTGGACAGGTAATTTTGTAAAGTACAATAAAATAAAATGGGAAAAAAAAAGATGTACAAAATGCAAGCCCAATTTAAAAAATTGTTGTTAGATTCAAACGCCATAAAATTCTATTGTCAAGTTGCTGTAGAAGTTTCTAAAGACTCCCTCTCTCTGTACTGCCCTGACATCCCCATGTGGCCCTCTGAGGGAGCACCTCTAAGGTGCTGGGTAAGGTTGCCAGGTTTGTGAGGAGCCACCTGGAGGAGGCACGCCCCCTGGTGGAAGGTCCTGGAAGTGGCTAACAGGGATTTTAGGATCTGGTTAGTGCAACCTGGGGGACCAACCTAGATGTGAAGATGGGGCTGGCCTGTGGTGCCTCAAATGCCATGAAGGGAAATGTCACCCCTGAGCCAGATTGAGATGCCATCAGATTGAGGTTTGGGCAAGAACTCTCTGAAGTGTGTGTCTGTGGGTTCTATCCCTTTGCTAGGTCAGAGGTGGGGCAAAGTGGTACCGAAAAATACTCCAGGAGGTGGCGAGCCCGTGAAGAAGCCAGAGATGCTGGTGGCCTGGGCTAAGGAAGGGCTGTGCTTGGGATGGGCAGCATTTTGAAGAGTGGATATGTACATCAAGTTGTGGTCAGGCTGGGAGAGGCAGGGGGCTGGAGGCTCCTTCCTCATCCCGGCCTTGGGGAGGCCAGGCCTCTTGGATTCCAGCCTTGCCACTTTCTTGCTGTGGACATGAGTTGGCCTCCCTGGGCCTGTTTCCTTGCCTGTGAAATGGCGATTCTAAGAACACATGCCACCAAAAACAGACCAAACCTTATAATAATGCGAAGCATTTACTGAGTGCTGACTACACCCCATGCGCTGTGGTTGGCACTTGATGCATAACCCCACAGCCTATGAGGCAGGTGCTATGATCCCCTCAGCTTACACATAGGGAAACTGAGGCACAGGGAAGTCTAGTAACCTACCCAGGGTCACACAGTGAGTGCGAGGTGGAACTGCGATTTGAAGCTCGGATTCTTCCAGAATCTGTACTCTTAACCCTACTTTCTGCAGCCACTCTTCTAAAATAAATGATAGTACATGAAGCCCGGTGCGTAGTAGGTACACAGTAAGTGTTGGACAAAATGATTGTTTTCATTTTTGTGGGTCTCGAGCAGTTAGTCCTCATTCTTTTCCTACTGGGTAAACAGGCTCAGAGAGGACCCCCAGCTCTGCAGACCACATGGGTAATAATAATAGGTAACCTTATATAGCGCTTACTGGGCACAGAATATTGTTCTAGGTCTTTTACACAGATTGACTCACTTAATTCTCAAAACAGCCCTGTGAGGTTAGGGACTGTAATTACTCCCATTCTGCGTATGAAGAAACTGAGGCCCAGAGAGGTAAAGTCACTGCCTGGGGTCACACAGGGAATAAGGGACTGGGCTGCAGTCAGTCAGCTGGACTGAGCCCCAAAGCCTGTGCTGCTGTCCTCCCCACACGTCTGCCCTCTGCCCTCTCCTTCCCTCCCAGGCTGAGAACCTTTTGCTGGACGCAGAGGCCAACATCAAGATAGCTGACTTTGGCTTCAGCAACGAGTTCACGCTAGGATCGAAATTGGACACGTTCTGCGGGAGCCCCCCGTACGCCGCCCCAGAGCTGTTTCAGGGCAAGAAGTACGATGGGCCAGAGGTGGACATCTGGAGCCTGGGTGTCATCCTGTATACCCTTGTCAGCGGCTCCCTGCCCTTTGATGGGCACAACCTCAAGGTGCTGGGAGGGGCTGGCATGGGGGTCTTACTGTGCTGGGGAGGGTCTCTCTGGGCCTCATCGCGGACACTTTCTCTGCAGAGTGGGGGGGAAGGGGGCTGGCCTGAGGTCACATGGCAAAATGGAGGTCAGGCAGACCCCAGGTCCCCACGGCTGCGTCCCCAAATGAACTGCTGTTGGTCTTTAGGGCACAGGCTTTGCAGCTGGTGGGCTGTGGTTCAAATCACGACTCCCTCAGCCCTTTTTTGTTGCCCACTGTCAGTGGGTCAGCTGTTTCAGGTTTTGCAGATACTGTGTGAAGAAGAGAGGCAGAAGCCCCTGCCTTCCCACATACTGCACCATGGGTAATCCAAGCTAAGTAGGAAAAGCCAATCACAAAAGGCCACACGTCGTAAGATTCCACTTCTATGAAATGTCCAGAATAGGCAAATCCCCAGAGACCGGAAGCAGATTAGTGGTTGCCTAAGTCTAGGGGAGGATGGGGAAGTTGGAGAACAGGGTTTCTTTTGGGGCAATGAAATGGTCTAAAATTGTGGTGATGATTGATTGCACAACTCAGAGAATATACTCAAAACCATTGAATTGTATACTTAAAACTAAAAAATTCCTGCCCTCATGGACCGACATTCCAGCAGCTGAGCCAGGCAGAAAACCAAATAAATAAGCAAAATATATTATTTCAGATGCTGGCCAGTGCTACAGGGGGAAAAAACATAAAAGGGGTGGAAAGTTTTTTGCTTTGAACTTTTTATTCTGAAATATTGCTGGTCTATAAAAAAGTTGTAAGGGGCTGGCCAAGTGGCGCGGTGGTTAAGTGCTGGCTTGGGAAGCCAGTGGCCCCGGTTTGGGTCCCTCATATGAGCGCCAGTGACACTGCCCTCAAAAAAAAAGTTGGAAGGCTAAAACAAAAAAACACGTGGTACCTTTCAGGAGATGTACTAGTCGCTAGCATTTGGCCTCTTTTGTCACCTCTGTTTGTATATGCTTATGGTATCACTATGGTCATTGTTATTGATGGAACATTTGGGAGTTAGTTGCAGACACAGTGTTCTTCTTTTTTTTTTTTTTTTTTGAGGGCTGTGTCACTGGTCCTCCGAACTGAGGCCGCCGGCTTCCCAAGCCAGCGCTTAACCACCATGCCACTCGGCCGGCCCCACAGTGTTCTTTTTTAAAAGCGACATATAGCAGGTATCTGCTGAGCCCTGGGCATTTTCCCGTCACTGTCACACTCACGAAATCCAGCGTGGATGCAGTCCTGGCCTCGAACCCATGGTCCATACTCCGATATCGTTCGAAGAATGCCCTTGATACCTCTTTTTCCTCCTGTTCCAGCATCCACTCGGGCTCCTTATATGGCATTCAGTGGTCAGGAGGTCAGGGAGGTCACTGTGGAGGACAGGCCATCAGAGCAGAGACTCGGGGGTGGGGGGGCTGGTTCACAGTGGCCTTGACTGAGCAGCCGGCCTCTCTTGAGGCTCAGGTTCCCGCTGTGTTCAGTGAGGACAGTAAGGTACTCACCTTGTAGCAGCGATTTGAGGACTCGCTGAGATGAGGCAGGAAAGTGCTCATTATCTCAGAATAGTGAGCCCCAAGCTTGAAGCCAAGAGACCTTTTCAAGGGTCTAGGCCAGGGACTCCCCTGCCCCAGGCCCTTGTCACCTCCTGCTGTCCTGGTTTCCCTGCCAGGCACCTCAGGCCTTGCTGGGCAAAGGAGACACAGCTGGGGGGCAGGTCCTGGCTCTGTCATTTCCTTGCTGAGTGACCTTGGACACATCCTTTCTGCACCTCAGTTTCCCCTCCTGTAGGTGGGGACATTAAGAGTATCCACTTACAGCCAGACTGGGAGTGTAAAGCCCTTCACTGGGACCTGGCATTTAATGAGGGTGACATGTTTGGGGGCAGCTCTGGTGTTGGTGACAATGGCCCGATGGCACCTTCGGGTGACAAGAGACAGTGCGGTGCAGTGGTTACACAGCACAGGCCCTGGAGCCCGACTACCTGGGTGTGAACTCAGATGCTGTCAGTTTCTGGCTGCAGAATCCCAAGGCAAGTGACCCTAACCTCTCTAGGCCTCCGTTTCCTTTTCTGGAAAACGGGCATCATAACATGCTTCACGGCATTATCGCGAACACAGATGTAATATGCGTAAAGCACTTAGAACGCTGCCGGCACGGGGCGAGTGCTCTGAAAGCGATACTCATTATTATGAAATATTCACGACCCTTCAGGCTGCAATGATCTGCAGACCCAGGAAGCTCCCCAGCCCATGTAGGAGAAGGCCCTGGAACAGAGCTCCCAGCCCAGTTTCCAGCAGGGGGCTTCACCCCAAGAGACGCCCTCCCCTCGTTCACCCTCTCCTCCATTTTCTCTCTCCCTATATTTTCCTCTTGTTTTTTTTTTTTTTTAATTTTTTATTTATTTATTGGGGTGGCATTGGTTAATAAGATACGTTTCAAGTACAGTTCTATAATATGTTATCTGTATATTGCCTTGTGTGTTTACCACCCAAAGTCGCATCTCCTTCCATCACCATGTATTTGACCCTCTTTATCTTCTACCTCCCCCATTCCCTTCCTCCCTGGTAACCATTCTTTATTCAGGATGGAAGGAGCCCTCCCTGGTCTTCCAGGCCACAGGGCATGGAATTTACAGCCTTGGCAAGGCCCCTCATAAAAAGCTCATAGTTCTTTGAAAAGACAGGCATGTCTAGTGGGGAAGGTCCAAAGAGGGAAAGGGGGCGGGCAGGTTCCCCCTCCCGCCTCCCCTATTGGAATCCTAATGAAATAGCACTTGCTCTTTTATTTAGCTGAGCCATCCTGCCACCTGTTGGCAGCTTAGCGGCAACTCAGCTTGGGCTGGGCATCGAACTGCTATTGCAATAGCACTTGCTCTTAAATAGTGTGCTCTAGGCATTTACTTCTATAAATTCACTCACACCTTAGTCCGCGAAGTGGGTGCTGGGATCCCTGTTTACAGATCAGGAGACTGAGGCCCCAGAGGCCAACTCACTTGCCCACTTCCCCCCTTACCTGGCTTATAGAATTCACTTTCTCTGTAAGATTTTCTCTGAATGAAAAATTACGTAGCTTTAGAAACAGTATATATTTTTTTGAAAGTTGCTGCATCTAGTACAATGTTCCCATTTTACAGGTGGGGAACTGAGGTCTAGAGAGAGTGGTGGGGTTTTGCCCACCTCGTTGGGGCTGGGACTCAGAGCTTCTGGTACTTCTGTCCTGGGATTGAGACAAAGATGAGTGTGTGTGTGTGTGTGTGTGTGTGTGTGTGTGTGTGTGTGTGTGTAATGGGTGGAGAAGAAGGGTGGACCTCCCCCCCAGTAACCCTGTCCCCCAGGAGCTGCGGGAAAGAGTCCTCAGAGGGAAGTACCGGGTTCCTTTCTACATGTCAACAGACTGTGAGAGCATCCTTCGGAGATTTTTGGTGCTGAACCCAGCTAAACGCTGTACTCTCGAGGTAAGCCCCCAGCCCCCTACACCTCCCCTTGCAGCCTTCATGCCCTGCACCTTTCCTCTACCATGCCCACCTGCCTAAGATCCGCTGCTGGAAGGTGGGAGCTGGGCAGCCCAGGAAAAAGCTCCAGGGCCTGTCCTGACACTGCTTCACCCACTCCCCGCCATGCCAGTAATTAGCTAATGAACTCTTGGGATGATTACAGGGTGCTGGGATGTGGGTGCGGGAGGGTGGCATCAGGAGGCTCCAGCAGAGGGGTGGGGTGGGGGTGGGGCAGGACGGTGCTAGCTCTCAGGAAGCCTTCTATCCTGGGGTGTTAGGCCTTGGCGGGGGGTGGGGGGGTGGGGGTGGGGCAGGACAGGTCGCCCCACCTGGGGTTCTGCCTAGGAGGTGTGAAGCTGTACTTTTCCTAGTTTCTTCTGACATCTGTCTTCCCCTTCCCTGTCCTGCTCTGATTCCTGCAGCAAATCATGAAAGACAAATGGATTAACATCGGCTATGAGGGTGAGGAGCTGAAGCCATACACAGAGCCGGAGGAGGACTTCGGGGACACCAAGCGAATAGGTGAGGGTCAGGGAGCACAGGTGCCCAGCTCCTCAGCCCCATGGGCCACAGAGCCAGGGGTAGGAGCTTCCCAGCACCAACCCTTTTGGTCAGTGCATCAGAGAAGGTTGCAAGGCAATTAGGGAGAGTGCAGAAGTTGAGGCTCCAACCCCTGTGCTGTTGCTTTCTAGCTGTGTGATCCTGCGCAAGTGTCTTCCCTTCTCTGTGCTTCTAATTCCTCATCTGTAAAATGGCATAATCATAGAACCTATCTTGTAGGGTTGTTACAAATGTTAAATGAGTTAATCTACACAAAGCACTTTATATTAGGCATGTAATAAGTGCTGATGGGTGTTAGCTTTGACTATTAAGACATAAAAAGAAGTCACAGGTCACTTCCAGAAGAATTTGGTCACAAGTCATTGGTAATCTGTATGTTTGGGGAAAGCCCCCAGCTTGACACATGCCTCACCCTCCACGCCTTTGGTCTCAATCCCTCCAGCCTGGAACCTTCAAACACTTGACCCCTAAAGCATTAGCCTTGGAAGAGCCTCTTAGAAACCATCCAGTAGCCCTCTATTCTACAGCTGAAGAAACTGAGGCCACCATCAGAGTTGGCTGAGTCAGTCAGGACCTTTCATGGTTGCAAACCCAAGTCATTCTGGTTTAAATCAGATAATAATAGGTTGAACCATAGGAAATTGCCATTTTTATTGCAGTTGTTGATGCCAACAATTTAATATGGTTTAACCTAATAGTGATAATTCATTCACATAACTAAAAATGCCAGGGTATGTCGGGCCACAGACAGAGCTGGATCCAGGTGCTCAGAGAGTTGTTGGGAATCTTCTATGTGGTGACTTCTTTCCCAGGTGCTCCCCCCAACCCCACCCTACCCCCAACCCCACTCCCCAGGAGCAAGCTAGTGACAGTATATTCTAGTGGCCTGGATACCCCATTAGGAAGAGAAAACACTTCCTACTGAACTACTAAAAGCCCTAGGCTGGTGCCCATAGGCTACCCTTGAACCAATCAGTTTGGCCTTGGAAATGGAATGCCATAATTGGCCAGACTGGAATCATATGCTTGCTCTGAACCAATCAATCACTGTGGCCGTATGGCTGGCACACTCTTATTGGCCAGAGCAGGGTCGTATGCCTACCCTTGGGACTTGGAGCAGGCAGGAGGCAGCCAGGTGATTTGAGCTGGGAAGGAATGTTCTTCCAAGGAAAATCGGGGTACTCCTGGCAAAAGGGAATGGGTACTGGACAAGCCAAAGAGCTGGCATTGCTAATGTGATACAGAAATGTGTGGAAGGAAAGGGTCTCAGGACCCTGAACTGCCTCTCCATCCCCCCTCTCCCAGAGGTGATGGTGGGTATGGGCTACACGCGGGAAGAAATCAAAGAGGCCTTGACCAACCAGAAGTACAACGAAGTGACCGCCACCTACCTCCTGCTGGGCAGGAAGACTGAGGTCAGAAGGTGCCAGGGGCACTTGGGTTTTGCAATATCTGGGGTGGAGGGACTTTTGGCGCAGAGGGAACATGGATCTAAGGCTCCTTGTCTGTCGTCCTCCTGCAGGAGGGTGGGGACCGGGGTGCCCCAGCACTGGCCCTGGCACGGGTGCGCGCGCCCAGCGACACCACCAATGGAACAAGCTCCAGCAAAGGCACCAGCCACAGCAAAGGGCAACGGAGCTCTTCTTCCACCTACCACCGCCAGCGGAGGCATAGTGACTTCTGTGAGTATGGCTCGACACCCTCACATGCCATCCCTGGCCCCAAATCCTCAGCCCTGTATTATTATGTCAGGGTTCTGTGGCAGGCAAGCAACAGAAACCCACTCAAGCCAGTTATAGCAAAAGGAAGAATTTCTTATAAAGATGCAGGGGCATTTTATGGCACTTGGAGGCAGGGACACATAGCCAGGCTCAGAGAGGAATCAGAAACAGGAAAAACAGCCAGACCCAGAGCAGAGACTCTGTGTCTTGCTTCCTGTCTGCTCACCTGATTTTTCTTTTCTTTCATTTACCGTATCTTATCTTTTCCCAATATCTCAGCTCTTTACATCTCAGTTTTAGAGACCAGCCCAAATGGTAGATGGAATCTCTTTAGTTCACTTGTCAGGGAGAGAGCTCTGATACCAGGGTCCAGTTGGGATTAATCCGTGATTGAGACACAGCAGGATACATTGTACAAAGTGGCTGCTGAGAGCCTGCCCTCTGGACTTTCCTCCATGCTGAAATGAGAGGAGACCCTTCCTTACTAGTGGAAAGGCGCTGGACAGATACCCACATTCTGTAACTGGAAGATAGCTCATCCCCTTCAGAAAATAAATAGACCCCAACCCCCACCACAGATTAGGCATAGAAACTTCCAAGAAGTCTCTTACACCCTCATCAAATATTAATCCTCTCCACTATTTTTTAACAAATTTATTGAGATATAATTCACATATCATTTAAAGTGTACAATTCAGTGGTGTTCGTATATTCATAGAGTGTATCTATCACCACAATCAATTCTAGAACATTTGCATTACTCTGGAAAAGAAACTCCACACCCCTTCCCTTAGCCATCCACCTGCAATCCCCGCTTCGCGCCACTCGCAAATCCCTGACAACTACTAATCTATTATCTGTCTGTATAGATTTCCCTATTCTGAACATGTCATGTAAATGAAATTATACAATATGTGCCCTTTTGTGTCTGGCTTCTTTCCTTAGGATGACGTTTTCAAGGTCTATTCATGTTTTAGCATGGATTAGTACTTTATTCCTCTTAATTGCCGAATAATGCTCCATTGCATGGATAGACCACTTTTTCTTCATCCTTTTGTCAGCTGATGGACATTTGGGCTATTTCCGCCTTTTGTCTATTGTAAATAGTGCTGCTGTGAACATTTGTGTACAAGTTTTTGTGTGGATGTATGTTTTCATTTCTCTTGGGAAATACCTAGGAGTGGATTACCTAGGTCATATGGTAACTCCGTGTTTAACAGTTTAAGGAATGGCCAGGGTGGTCTCAAACTCTCCATTATAATATTTTGCAGCCCTTCTTCTCTCCAGGGTGCAGCTCTTTACTCTGAGAGAGGCACTAGTATGGAGAGAGGGGTGTCAGGAAGCTCAGCATCAGCCCTAAGTGGGAAGTATGGGGCCCTGGATAGTCAAGCCTTTCCTCTCCCCTGGGTCTCCTTTTCCCCACCTATAAGATAGCAAGATTGGCCCAGAAAGCCCTAAGAAGCTTGTGACTCCAATATCTATAGCTAGAACAGGGGTCAGCAAACTGCGGCTCTCGACCCACGTGTGGCTCTTTGGGTACATTCCATCTCAAAAGTTTGCCAACCCCTGGAAGAGCCAATCCTGACCCTCACAACAATTTAAAAATTATTCAAGAGCCATAAATATATTTTTACATAATCACCATTATGTGACTACTCTTTAAAATTTTTATAAATGAAACTACATAGTTTTATTTTCATTTTCAATTTGACTTCACACCCCTGGCAGCTCTTCTGTCCCAAAAGTTTGCTGACCCCTGGGCTAGAACATGGTACCCTTTAAAAGCTCTCACATGGAGACCTGGGTTCCAGGAGTTCTCAGAGTGAAGGATTGTTTACAGATGCCCCTTGTCCATCACTGCAGAACTTTTTTAGGTTCTGGGACTTTTGACCACTAAGGTTCATGAGGATTTAACACACCGAAGATCTGATGATCTGAAGTTCTAGAACACATTTCTAAAACTAAATCCCTAAGATGTTCTAAGGGGCCAGATTTGGTTTTGAATTTAAAACAAGTCACATTAATAAAAACGGTTTCGTGTGACACATTTCTCCCGGCTACCAGCCCCCCACGCCCACCCTAGCCTTCTTAGAGGCAACCACTGTTACTGCTTTTATATAAATTCTTTTGAAGAGGTTTCATTTATAAATATATAAAGAGGCAGATGTGAAAAGAAGGAGGAAGACAGAAAGAAAAGAGACATATAAAGATATGTAAATACTATGTTAATATATTAATATACTATAATATAATATTCCTCCCTTTTAATACAAATGGTAGCCTTTTGGAGATATTCATATATAAACAAGGAGATAGAGATAAATAGATACATATAGATATGCACTTTCCTCCTTTTTTATACAAATGATAGTACACTGTAGATCTTATGCCTTGCCTTTTCTTTGCAGTTCTATCCTGAAGATCACTCTATTGTTACATAAAGAGCTTTCTTTGTTTTTTTTATGGCTATATAGTATTCCATTATGTGGACCTATCTTAAGTAGCCATTCCCCTATTAAAGGGCATTTAGGCCGTTCCCAATCTTTGGGCCTTTTTAAAAAGAATGATGCAACGCATACCCTCTACGTGCATCTTGTCATTTATGTCGAGTTTCTGGGTCAGTATGTGTGCATGTGTCATTTTGGTAGATATTGTCAGAATGACCTATGTAGACATTGCAGCTGATCCAAGGAATTCTAAGCTCCCAAGGATCACCCAGAGTAGGTTCTGGCTTTTCCAGGTGATACCAGCCCTAACTGTCCCCTCCTTCCACCAGGTGGCCCATCCCCTGCACCCCTGCACCCCAAGCGCAGCCCGACCAGCACGGGGGAGACGGAGCTGAAAGAGGAGCACCTGCCAAGCCGGAAGGCAAGCTGCAGTGCCGCGGGCAGTGGGAGCCGAGGGCTGCCCCCCTCCAGCCCTATGGTCAGCAGCGCCCACAACCCCAACAAGGCTGAGATCCCAGAGCGGCGGAAGGATAGCACGAGCACCCCTGTGAGTGGCCAGGGTTGGAGGGCAGCATCAGGGGTGCGACCACCTGTGGCCCAGCCAGTAGATGCCACTGGTTTCAAATCTTTTAGACCCTGCCATTTCCCATCCTGTTCCCCAGACCACCACACAGGACTCCTTGTTACATCTGTTCATTCATTCACTCGACAGACATTTATTGAGTGTTCTCTCTTTGCCTGAGCTCGTGCCTGATGCTAGTGTCCAAATTAGCATTCTGTGTCAGAAAGAAGCACTACACGTGCTTTGGGTAGGAAGGATTTAATACAGGGAATTAGGTGTGGTGCTTACAGAATTGTAGGAAGGGCTGGAGGAGCAGGCAAAAGACTAGACTTATAGGAATGACACCTCGCAACAGCAGACCTGACCCTCCAAGGAACCTGCCTCTTCTGAGGCCACCTCTAGTGCTGTTGAGTTCAAGGACACACGATCTACAGGATAAGACTCAAAAACTTCTTCCTCCACCACAAGAGCCTCTTGACACCCAGAGGTCTGGAGAACGGATGCTGGAGCCCTGTTGAAGCAAAGACCTGCATCTCATGACCTCCCTGTGTGAGCAGAAGTCAAAGGGGGCAGGGAGGTGACTGTCACCCTCTCTCCACCTTCCATATCTTCATGAGTGCAAAGATTGGCAAGACCCATTCCTATCCAGAACCCGAGCTGCAGAGCATTCTAGGGAATGTATTATTTGGCTTTTCCTGCTTCTGCAGCTCCCTAGAATGGTATGGTGCAGGCTGAGGGAACCAAAATATCCTCAACATAGGGAGACAAGGGTGAAGGCAGAGATGATAGGAAACTGGTCTGGACCCTGAAGCTACAGAGACCAGAGTTTGAATTACATTGATGAGCTGTGTGACCTTGAGCAAGTGACTTCACATCTCTGAGCTTCAGTATTCCACCTGGTGAAATGAGCTCATCACAGAACTTGGGTTGTTGTGAGAATAAAGTACTTCATGCAGTATTTACTGGCTCAGTAAGCACTCGGAGCTATGTTATTGTTAAAATAAACCTACACTTTAAGAAGCTAGAAAAGGAACTGCAAATTAACCTCCCAAAAAGGTAAAAGGAAGGCAATAATAAAAAGAAAAATCAGCAAAGAAGAAAACATACACACTAGAGAAAATCAACAAAGCTGAAAGCTAGTTCTTGAAAAAAGAGTAATATAAGTGGACCCCTAGCAAGACTGATTAGGAAAAAAAGAGAGCAAACACGAATTGCCAATATCAAAATGAAAAAGAGGGCCGGCCAAGTGGCGCGGTGGTTAAGCGCTGGCTTGGGATGCCAGCGGCCCAGTTCGGGTCCCACATATGAGGGCCAGTGACACTGCCATCAAAAAAAAAAGAAAGAAAAAATGAAAAAGATAACTGTTTTAACATAAGATAGTAAGAAGGTAGCAGGAACTACTTTAAGCCAATAAATTTGACAACTTAGATGAAATGGACAAATGTCTCTAAAAACACAGTAAATGAAAACATGAGAAGAAATAGGAAACCTGAATAGTCGTATATTCTTATTAAAGATATTAATCCATAATTTAAACCTTTCCCATACAGAAAATTCCAGATCCAGATGGTTCTAAATTGGTGGAATACTTCCCAACATTGAAAAGAAGAAGTAATGCCAACCTTAGACAAACTTCGCTAGGTTAGAAAAAGAGGGCTTACTTCCCAATACATTTTGTGAGGCAACATAATCCTGATGTGGTATTTCTTATCCTCAGAGAGCTCACAGTCCGGTGCTGGGTAGGAACATATATGTGAACAGATGTTGACAATACAAAGTGATCAAGGCTGTGCTGGGGAGGCCAAAGGAGGCACCTGACTTAGCCGGGGGATCGGGGGTGGGGGATTATGAAGTGACATCTGAAATGTACATAGGAGTGAGTCAGGGGGAAGGTAGGAGGAATACCCAGGTAGCAGATGAGGCAGCCTCTGCAAAGGCAAAGAGAGAGACACAGTGGCATGAATATATTTTTAAAAAGCTTTGATGGACTGCCCTGGGATGGGTGGAGAGCAGGGAGAAGTGGACAAGGCTGCCCCCTGGAACCTTCTCTGACCCACTCTCTCAGCTCCAGTGGCCTCCCTTGACTTATAGCCTAGATTGCTGGGATGAGCCATTAACGTCATGTGTTTGGGTCCTTTAGTCCAGAGTAAACCATCAGTTTACACATAGGCTCCCTGCCTCATTCCTAATGAGGGAGGCCAGAGAGGGTAAAAGCAGGGAGTTAAGGGGTGCCCCTTACCCCCGCATTCCCCTCCTGGCCATGTCTCCCACAGAACAACCTCCCTCCCAGCATGATGACCCGCAGGAACACCTACGTTTGCACAGAACGACCCGGGGCTGAGCGCCCATCTCTTTTGCCAAATGGCAAAGAAAACAGGTATGGAGGGGGTGGCAGTGGGGATGGGGTGGGATGAGGTGAGCAGGGCCCCCCTGGATCTAAGATGATAGATCTTGGGGCAGGGGTGCCATTGGGACTGGGGAGTGTATGTTTTTGCCCTTCCCTTGGCAGAATCTACCCATGTCCTCCCTCTCCCAGACCCCCCTGAAAATCCTCCCCACTTAATTAATCAGTCATCAGCGCAGGGAAGCGCCTGCCCTGTTCTCTGCCTACGAGCCTTGGGAATCTAAGTTGATTTTTTATTTTTTTTATTTTTTTTATTTTGAATGATCCATTTTTAGAAGTTAGAAGCCCCAGAATGTCACAGCTTCCACATCCTCTGGTTGGCTGGATTTCAAACTTATTTGCACGAGTCTGTTCAGTCTCCTTCAGCTGGCAAGTGAAGGGATCCAGTGCAGACTGGCTGGAGCTTTAAAAGGGAATGAATTTGTTCACATCAGACTTCAAGTCCAGGAGTGGGGCGGGCTTCAGGAAAATGACTCTCCTGCCCTCCAGGACTGTAGGGATATAAAAATAATAGTAGCCAACGTTCATCAAGCAGTAACCATGTGCCAGGCGTCTGTACCTTGGCTGGCTGAATGTCCCTGACAACTCTGTGAGGTAGATCCCAATATCACCACAGTTGAGGAAATGAGGCACAGATAGGTTTTAAGTAGCTTGTCCAAGGCCACACAGCTGATAAGTCAAAGAGCAAAGATTCTAGACTGACTCCAGAATCTGTGTTTGTAACCACTATAATGCATGGCCTTTCATCTCAGTCAAGTGACGGTGTATAGTTAAATTATGGACTCAGCTGCTAAAACGAAGAGACTCCAGGTATAGTGGCTTAAATGAGATGGAGGTTTAGTCCTCTGTGACATAACAATCCAGAGGTAGGCAGGAAGGGTCCTTCAAGGACTCAGGTTGATTCTGTCAGTCTCAACATGAGGCTTCAGCTCTGGGTTTGAGGCTGCTGCATCAGATGCCACCATTTCCCAACCCGGAAGAAGGGTGGAATGAAAGCAGCATTCTTTTTAGAGGCATGACCCAGAAATGGTACCAAGTACTTCTGCTTAGATCCCATTGGCCAGAGCATAGTCATATGACCACCCCTAGCTGCAAGGGAGGCTGGGAAATGTAGTATGGCTTGGGGGCCATGTAAAGTGCTCATACTCTTAAAAGTTTGGTTACTATAGAAAAACAGAGGAGCCGGGCAAGTGGTGTGGTGGTTAAGTGCTGGCTTGGGAAGCCAGCGGCCCCAGTTCGGGTCCCATATATGAAGGCCAGTGACACTGCCCTTAAAAAAAAAAAAAGAAAAGAAAAACAAAGAGGATGGATTCTGTGGGGAAGAGATAGTGGCATCTGCCACAGTCAGGGTTCCCTCTTTGAGATCCTGGCTGGTTGCTGGGGTCCCTGGAATGATAAGAGATTAGAGATCTGGCCTCAGCTATCAGGACTGGGCACGTCAGAGGTGGGCTGGAGAAGGGTCCTGGGACAATGGGACCACCACTGCCCACACAGCATCCTGAGAGAGTTAGGGAGAGGGTCCCTTCTTCCTTATTTTTACCTGTTGAAAAATTGTCATAATGAATATAGGTACTCTTGACATATACCTCTGTTCCTTTCCCAAGTTGGGATAATCAAAGTTCAGATAGCAAAGTATTTACAAAGTTGATTTGGTTCCTGAGGTTTAGATGGCAAATAACAAGGGATTCATCCAAAAAGGTATCTGAATCTATTTAATGTCTGAATTTGGAGAAAGGAGAGTTGAGTTAGGTGACAGCTTGGAGAGGATAGAGTTTGAAGAAGGTACAGTTTGAAGGAGAGATGACTTAGGGGGGTTGGGAATTGGTAATATAATACTAAGATTGTACATACACAGCTTGCACAACTGTACATGGCAGCCCTGTCTCTGAGCTCTAGGTTGGGTGGAGTTTCTGACCTCAGGACAGGACAGTGAAGAAACAGAGGGACTGGGGACTTGGCCTGCCTCAAGGTCCTGCCCTGACTTGTCCTTCTCTGCCCACAGCTCGGGTACCCCACGGGTGCCCCCTGCCTCCCCCTCCAGTCACAGCCTGGCTCCCCCATCGGGAGAGCGGAGCCGCCTAGCACGGGGTTCCACCATCCGAAGCACCTTCCATGGTGGCCAGGTCCGAGACCGGCGGGCAGGGGGCGGGGGAGGCGGGGGCGTGCAGAATGGGCCCCCTGCCTCTCCCACACTGGCCCATGAGGCTACACCCCTGCCCTCCGGGCGGCCCCGCCCCACCACCAACCTCTTCACCAAGCTGACCTCCAAACTGACCCGAAGGTGAGCCCCAAGGGACATGGGGGAAAAGGGGTAGGGTGGGGGGGCTGATGGGGCCTAACCTGTCTTCTACTCTGCTCTGCCTCCTATACCCCGACGTCATCTCCTCCTCTTCCTCGTCCTCCTCCTCCTCCTCTTCCTCCTCCTCCGTCATCCTTCACCTCCCTCCTCACACTACAGGGTTACCCTCGATCCCTCTAAACGACAGAATTCTAACCGCTGCGTTTCGGGCGCCTCTTTGCCCCAGGGATCCAAGATCAGTAAGTCCTGTCCACCCTCCACTCTCATTGGTTCTGCCTCCCTATCTGCATGTCTGACCTGTGTGTGCGGGCATGGAGGGAGGGGGGTGCGCCCTGTCAGTCGGGGAGGAGTCTGTACCTGGGGTCATTTACTCATTTAATAACAAATAGTCTGGCCTCTGGAGCCAGACTCTCAGGGCTCAGACCCCAGCTCTGCCGAGTGACCTTGAGCAAGTCACTTAACCTCTCTGGTCCTTACTTTTCTCTTCTGGAAAATGGGGATAGTAATAACAGTACCTTCCTCATAGGGTTGCTTTGTGGATTAAATGAGGTAATATAGAGAGAGAGACTGAGTTTATAATATTGCCTTGGGAAATGTTTTATAAATGTTTGCCATTATTCATTGAGCACCTGCTGTGTGCCTGAAACCACCCTGGGCCCTGGAGTAGAGTGAAAAAAAATGTACTTTGTCAAGCCCTGCCCAGGCAGAGCTGACATTCTACTAGGGGACCCAGAGAGTAAACAATAAATAAGCAATATAGACTATCACGTAGTAACAAGCATAAGCAGGGAAGAGAGCTTGGGTGTGGGGAAGGGAGGGTGCAGTTTTAAATGGGGCAGGCCTCACTAAGGATATGTCATTCCTGCAAAGTCGGAAGGAGGGATGTGTATGCGTGTGTGTGTTGCCCCTTCTGTATGTAGGTGTGTGTCTCTGCCCACCTCCTCTCTCTTTCGTCTTCCAAGTTCTTCAGTATCCTTCCTGTGACCTGCACTAACCATTTCGGAATGGGCTCCCCTTCTGGGCATGGAAAGAGAAATCAAATCCTGGCTCCAGGCCTTCCCTAGCCCAACTCCAGCCAGGGGGGAGGAACCAGGGCCAAGACAGAAGCTGCCAAGAGTCTTGGGGGCAGTGGGTTGGGGGAGGGGGCTCTCTATGCCCAGATTAGACACTGCTCCCCTCTCCTCCCCTAGGGTCACAGACGAACCTGAGAGAATCGGGGGACCTGAGGTCACAAGGTGAGTTTGTGTGCTTACCCCTAACTGCTGCACCAACTCCTCCCCCTTCACCTGCCTCAGATCCCACCTGTCTCAGCACTTCCCCCCACCCCCACCCTGGAACCTGAGCCTCATCGTCTAAGGCCAGCTCCCTGAAATGCCCGTGACAGCTCTTCTCTACCAGCTCCTCTTACTCCCCACCCCCTGCCCACCAAATGATTTCCCCTCATTACCACTCCATCCCTGAGCACCTTCTTTTGACCATCATAAACTTCAGCCTCTTCCATCTATAACCAGCTCCTCCCCCTGTTGACACCATACCACCTTTCCCCTCTAATCCAATGAGGCAGAATGGTGGCCAGCCAGTGGCAAATATCTATATAGCGCTACGTGGAAAATTGTTAGACTAAATCTCTGTCATGTCTATTCGGCTCTGCTATTGTAGCGCAAACGCAGTCCCATTCAATAGAAACACAGATGGGTGTGGCTGTGTTTTTCAATACAACTTGATTTACAAAGTACAGCCGTATTTTGCCAAACGTTGCTGTAGTTTGACACAACACCAGTTTAGAAACCCCAGTAGAAATAGAGAGCTGCCCCAGCAGTTCCAACAAAGTCCCAGGACTGACTCTTGTGGCCAAAAGAGATGGAGTACTCTGATTGGTCGGACCTGGTCATATGCTCATCCTTGAGGCAATTCACAGTGGCCAAGGAGATGGAATGCTCTCATTGGCCAGAACTGAGTCATGTGCTCACACTAGCACTGAGAGGCAGAGTCAGCCCCACCTAAACCGGAAAAGCTATATGTGCAATGGTTTTCCAAAGGAATACTCTTGGTACTTGAGGCAGGATGTTTCTTTGTTCTGTAGGGCCCTCTTGCCAATTGCAGAACATATTGTCCCTGATTTCCGCCCCACACACACACACACACACAACTTAATAAATGTCCATGGTGCTCCCATCCCAAGACATTGTGACAAAAAGCTCCCAGAAATTTCCAAATATCCCTTGGGGGACAGTACTACTGCTTCTTGGTGAAAACGCCTGGTGTAGTGTAGGGAGAGTTGGTTCTCCAATGGAAAAGTAATTGTTCTTACCAGGAAAAGGATTAAGAAAATTAAGAAAAGAGCTGGGCCGGCCGAGTGGCGTGGTGGTTAGCGCTGGCTTGGGACGCCAGCAGCCCCGGTTCGGGTCCCACATATGAGGGCCAGTGACACTGCCCTCCAAAAAAAAAAAAAAGAAAAAGAAAAGAGCTTAGCTGCTAGAGCAAAGAGACCCCAAAATACTGACAGGAATAAATTTTTCTCTCCCACAAACCATGCGGCCAGGCCAGGCTGGCAGGGCCATGCTGTTCCATGAGGTCATTCAAGTGGCCAGGTTCTGGCATCACCATCCCATAGAACCCTGTCGTCATCTTCACAGCCGAGGCTGGCTCATGCTGCAGCCAAGTCCAGCTCACAGGAGTGGGGCACAGGAGGCCAGGGCATACAATGTCCTTAGAAGGAGGTGGTGTATGTGGAGTTGCAAGTGTCATTTCCAATTTGGAGACTGAGGCCACACCAGGCTGCAGAGCAGGCTGGAAAATGTAGTCTCCATCTGGGCAGCTGTATGTCCAGCTGAAACTTTGTTACTGGGGTAAAAGGGGGCAACAGGTTTAGAGGGGACAGTCTATCCCAAAGTGGGGACAGTGGGTTACCCTCCTCTCCTCTCCCATCTGTGACCTCTAATATCTTCCCACCCCAGTTGCCATCTACCTTGGGATCAAACGGAAACCGCCCCCAGGCTGCTCCGATTCCCCTGGAGTGTGAAGCTGACCAGCTCGCGCCCGCCCGAGGCCCTGATGGCAGCTCTGCGCCAGGCCACCGCGGCTGCCCGCTGCCGCTGCCGCCAGCCACAGCCATTCCTGCTGGCCTGCCTGCACGGGGGTGCGGGCGGGCCCGAGCCCCTGTCCCACTTCGAAGTGGAGGTCTGCCAGCTGCCCCGGCCTGGACTGCGGGGGGTTCTCTTCCGCCGCGTAGCGGGCACCGCCCTGGCCTTCCGCACCCTCGTCACCCGCATTTCCAATGACCTCGAGCTCTGAGCCACCATGGCCCCGGATCCCCTTCTCTTCTTCTCTGTCCCCTTCATTCTACAGGAGGGAAAGGTATCAGGGAGAGGATTCTCCCTTTGTCATCCCCTCAGTTTCCCTGAATTTGATTTAGGGGCAAAGACTGTCCCTTCTGCTGTTCTCCAGGGACGCTCAGCATGAGAAGAATGAGGGGGCTTAGCAGGGGAGCTGGCACCTTCCTGGAGCCTCCAGCCAGTCCTGTCCCCCTCGCCATGCCATGGGGCACCTGTGGAGACTTTGGGGGCAAGGCAGGGGCAGAAAGGGAAACTGAGGACACTCCCATTCCTCCCAACAGTGCGAGAATTAGGCCTTGGGCAGGGGATAGGAAGAGTTACTGAGCCTAAAGACTGGAGAATTTGGGGGGGCTGGGAGTGGGGGTCAGAGAGGCAGATTCCTTCCCCTCCCCTGCCCCTCATGCTCGAACCCCCCTTCCTGCCCCTGGCTGGCGCGGGGCACTTTGTACAAATCCTTGTAAATACCTCCATGCCCTCCCCTCTGCAGAGGTTTCTCAAGGAGCTGCCACTGTCACCTCCGGTTTTTAAGTTATTACACCCCCTCCCTCCTGTCAGTCCCCTCACCTGCAGCCTGTTGCCCAATAAACTTAGGAGAGTCCCCCCTCCCCCACGCTGACCCTGGGGTTTTCCTTTCCCTGCCTTCACCTACAAGTGAGATGAAGAGGAGGGGGTGTGACTTTGGGCCAATGGTTTCTCCTTTCTGAACCTCGGTTTCCTCGTCTGCAGAATGGGAGGAGTGTGAGGGTCAAGGATGATGGTGGAAGAGGGCAGGACAGAACTCGGCCTGATCCTCGAGGCCCCCAGTTCCTATATGGGACCCCCGTTCATCCACTCATGCCCACCCACATGTTATACTGGACTCTAAGCCACTTCTTACTCCAGGAGTACATTTATTCAATAAATAGTCATTGACCGGTGCCTACTCCGTGCCAGGCCCAGTGCTGGACATGGAGATCCAAGGAGCCCCTGTCTGTGGAGGACGTGGGTTCTAACACAAACAATAGAGAAACCATTGCTTGGGAGCCCAGAAGAGAAAGGAGGTTGGGGAAGTCATTCCAGAGGAACAGATGCCCGAGTTGGGCTTTGAAGAATGAGTAGGAGTTGACCAAGTATTGGGTATGCCCTGGGCAAAAGCCTGAAAGTGAGAGTGCATAGTATATCTTCAGAGAGCTGTGGGTGATTTCAGCATGGCTGCTGTGTTGGGGGTGAGTGGAGAACTAACAAGAAATGCTGTATTAGGACTAATCCATCTACACTTAAGCAAAAGGCTACTTGTTTGCTTATTTAATAGTAGTCCAGGGGTTCCTGACTTCAGGTATGGCTGGGTCCAGGCAGCAGACCATCTCATCTGATTTTTGTCAGTGTGAGTTTCATTCTAGTAGTTTCATCCAGTAGATACTCTGATGGCAAAGATGGTTCCAGCTTTCATCCCTCCAGCTTAGTTTCTGCAGTAGAAAATTCCTTATTGCCAACTTCAGAATAAGTCCTAAGACAGACTCTCATTGGCCCAGGAAATTCATGTGATCGTTTCTGAACCAATCGCTGTGACTCAAGTGGCCAGGCCTGTACCTAGAGATCAACTTAGAGGGGGTTCCCAAAAGGAAATCAAGATGTGAGCAGGAGGGGCCCGCCGAGTGGCGCGGTGGTTGGGCGCTGGCTTGAGAAGCCAGCAGCCCCGGTTCGGGTCCCACATAGGGACAGTGACATTGCCCTCAAAAAAAATAAGATGTGAGTGGCGTGGTGGTTAAACCCTGGCTTGGGAAGCCAGCGGCCCCAGTTCGGTCCCACGTATGAGGCCCAGTGACACTGCCCTCAAAAAAAAAAAAAGATGTGAGCAGGAGAAGGAAAATGGAAGCTTGATTGACTTAGCCCGTTGAGGACCATCCAGGACGTACAGGAGGGCAGGACTTGTTCATCCAGGACCTTACGGGCCAAAGTGAGCAAGTTGGGCTTTCATCAGAGGGCACTGGGGAGCCACAGAGGGTTGTATGCAGGGAAGAGGCTTAACTGTGCCTTAGTTGCCTATTGGAGCATGGTATAGGAACATCTTGTCTTGTGTTCTTCATGGGGCTAGTAGGAAAGTCACATGAGAACATGAAGGGTGGTAAAGATAAGAGTGATCAGTGTTGAAAAATTCAGGGTCTTGGGCAGAACTGCGTTCCTGTCCTATATGTGAGGTTGAAAGGTTTTTATAGTTGAGAGGTCAGGAAAACGGAGGTGTCGAGGGAACCGGCCCTATGTTGGATACACACCAAGACAGCCTCAGCCCTGCCCCTGGGGCTCAAAAGTCCAGTGGAGGAGGCAGCTGTGTCCTCAGTGATGATCCAGGGTGGGCAGGGCTGGTATAGGGGTCCAAACTGTACCTGCCCAGGCAGGAAGGGCTTCCTCAAGGAGCAGATACCTAGACACTTGGGGATGGGGATGGGGAAGTGTGTGTGTCCTAGACAGAGGGACTGGCATGTACAGTTGAATGGCTGGGAAGCAAAAGAAAGTACATGTCCTTCCTCAAATGGCATATGATTCAGGGTGAGTGTAAAAGTCACTGAGAGGAGGCTGGAGATGTTTGCACCTTCTTCCAAGGGCACTGGGGAGCCATGATGAGGTTGTGAGCAAGGGAGAGACAGGGATGGGTTTGTGCTGTGAAGGGAAGGAAGGAGACAGAAGAGTAGGGAGGAGGCTGGGTGGGACAGAAGCAGGGGAGAGAAAGGGTGGATTTAAGGCTTTGGAGACAAAAGGGGCAGGACAGGCATGGCAGCTGACGCCTGGACTGAAGATTGGCTGGCTCAGCCTGTCCAGGCTGCACTGTTTGCAGTCTGTGTGGCCTCTGGGGGGTGGGGGTGGGGAATTAGAGCTGGGATTAGTGATGGGATCTTTAATTGGGGATAATATTGTAAATGATATCTTGGCATCTGACATGCCCTGCGTGTCTTGACCTTCGGGGTCTCTCCTAACCTTCCTATTTCAGTAATCTTGGGATTCTTGAGGAATCCCCGGGCTTCGGTTTCCCATTCCTGGGACCAAGTTCTCCGAAAGACCAATCCCTAAATATATAACAGCGATGCTCTGACCTAAGCCCCAGTCTGGAGGAGCACACAGCGTGAGCAGACATTGAAGTGGGAATCGCAGGGTGTAGAAGCAAAAGTATATAGAGGAATAGTGGGGAAAGGTCTGAAAAGATGAGCCTTCAACAAATGGTATGCATTTCAGCGTGACCAAGAAGAGATGCAAATAATAGGAGTGTGTTCTAGATGTGGGAATTATGGCAGGTTCTTGAGCCAAAGTAAGGGACATTGAGAAGACTGGTAGCAACTATAAGATGGATAAGTCAAACCTCACAGAAGGAGGCCAGTGAAAAGTATAACGAGCTACATGTGATGAGATGCATAGGAGGTCTCCAACTGGAGGTGCATGGGCCAAAATCCAAGACTCAGACATTTTGTTAGATTTCTCCCTTGCATGGACCCTGTGTTTGAGATCCGAGCATTTGTGATCAGGAGTCAAGGTTGGCTATGTGACACTAGGCCACACCTCTCCGGGTTTCAAATTCCCTACAGAATCTTATAATTTTGGGATTACACTACCATAACACTGCCTCATTTTAGAGATGGGATAAAATGTGCCTAGTGCATTCCTACAGAGGGCAACCCACTTCGAGATCACACAGCAGCCAATTACAAAATTCCCTCCTCTTCCTCCCTCAATAACCATCTCACACAAAGCTAAGGCCACCATTGCTTTTATTTGTTGCTTTGAGTGGAGAAAAAGCATGAGCTCCAGATGTGCTGGGAGCTCTCCATTAGCCAGAGCTCCTACTAATAAGCGGAGCGCTGGGAAAAGAAGAGGAGAGTGTGAGGGAGGTTTCTCATTGGCCAGAACCCAGAGGATGCAATTGGAACTCCAAGACGGGTGGATAGAGCCCCGTTGAGTGAACCATTCTAGGAGGGCCTCATGGGGGAAGGGGCGGAGCAAGGGATGAAGGGCCTGGCCTCCGGTGGGCCGGGTCCTCTCTGGCTGGGGCTCCAGCAGTCGGCGGCGGGCAGGCTGGGCGCCTATTTCTGGGCGGGGATCATATCGTCGATGGACTGGCCCTTTTCCAGCTTCTTCTCCATCTCCACCATGAGCTTCACACCATCTACCACCAGTTGCACTTGTTCTACCTCGGACGAGCCCAGTCGATCGGCGTTGGACACGTCGAACACTGAGCCCACGGCAGCTGTGTCCACGCCACCTGTGGAAGCAGGAAGCAGGGGCGTGAAGAGGGACAGGAGCGGAGTCCGGGACGCCGTCCCCGTGTCAACTGCGACAGATGAATGTATTGGGAGTCCACTGTGTATAACGGGTTATGTTCACGCAGAGCCTCCTAAATGGCTGTCTATTCACCGGCCGAAACCTCCAGCTTTAGGTACCTCACCTCTCTTTATCACCCAACAAAAAAATATAGCATGGTGGGAAAGAGAGTGAGCCCTGCAACCCGGCTGCCTGGGGTCCAGTCCTAACCACCCTCCCCTTTTCAGGTGGGATGCTGAGGCACGCAGGTGGCCAGGGACATACATAATGTGTATGATATAACGACGATGATATCATATTGACTCCTATGAGAGAAGGTGTGCTGATGCCCATTTGCAGAGGAAGAAACAGGCTCACAGAGGGGCAGCCCATGCCTACCCTCAGAACTCGTGCGAATGCCCCTCCTCCCCTGGCCCCGCCTCAAACGGCCCTCCCCCGGGGCGCAGCAGGCGGGCCGCACCTGTGCCGCGCTTCTGCAGACGCAGACGGCCGAGGATCTCCTCGAACTTGGGATGCTTGCTCAGGTGCGCTAGCTTCACGTGCACGCCCCCACGCAGCCCGGTGCCCAGGTTAGACGGGCAGGTGAGCACGTAGCCCAGGTGCTCGTTCCACATGAAAGGGTGGCCGGCTTTCTTGAAGATCTCCTCAATCTGAAGCAAGGGGAGACAACCACGGGTCAGCACCAGCGGGGGCCCCCAAATACACCTGCAACCCGGACGGCGTTCGGAGGGCCGGCGTGAGGATGTGGGTGGGAGACGGTTCTGAGGGGTGACGGCTGGGAAACCCAGAAGGATGAGATTCTGAGGGGAGGCACCCGACCACACAGACTATGGCAGGATTCTGAGCGGGCTGGATTCGAGGACGCTTTGGAAGCGGGTCTTGAGCACAGGGATGGAGCCGGGGTTCCCAGAGGGCGGGGCCTTGGAAAGCGATTCGGGCGTGTGTGAGGGGCGGGGCTCGTGTACCGGGAGGAACCCGGTTCCGAAGAACCGGGCCTTGGGAAGGGCGTGGGCGTTCAGGGTGGAGCCAGAAGTCAGCCCCAGGGGCAGGCACCCACCTTCTGCAGCCCCACGCAAAAGCGGCGGAAAACCTCCTTCATGTTGCCCCCCTTCTCCATGGAGATGACTCGGAGGTGATCTTCCTCGTTCACCCACACCAGGAAGCTCTTGTTGTCATTGTGCCTAGGGTGGGCGCAGCAGGAGGCCAAGGAATCAGCTCCACGGGAACCCCATTCCCCGCCCTCTCGCGAACATACCCGCCGCTACGAGGCAGCGGGCTGAGGGGCATTAGGTGGTGGCACCTGCTTCCTCAGCATCACAGAAGCTTGCACCTGAAGACTATCACGGGATCTGTAAAATCTCTAATCCTGGGATCAAGGACTTTTAGGGTCTTAAGTCTTTGAACAGCATTAAATTATAGCCTCTTAGAATTTTAGAAGCTTGGAATCATAATGGATAAGTCTTGGAAATCCCACATCTATCTGGTCTCAGGACCCAAGAATCCTCCTATCACATTGTGACATCCCAGAAACATAGTCCTGGAACCATAAAACTTTAGGAGCTGGAAATGTTTGAAGCCATGGCATCACAGACACTGAAATTAGTGGAATCTTAGAACATAAAAATATTTAAAATCTTGACATCTTAAAATCATCCCATCTGTAAATCTTAGAACCTACACTCTCGAAATCATTTGAAACCAAGTTTCTGAAAGCCTTTTTAAATCTTTGACTATCAGAACCAGGGATTCAAAGATTCATAAAAAGCCTAATTAGCAACAACAATAATAAAGATCACACTAACAGCCAAGATGTACTGAGCACTATATATATATCAGGTGCTCTTTTAAATACATTACATAAATTAATTCATTAATCCTCACAAGAACCCCAACAGCTATGAATTATTATTATCTGCATTTTATAGATGGGGAAACTGGAGCAAAAAAAACATTAAATAATGTGTCCAATGTCACACAGCTAGTAAGTGGCAGGACTGGGATTTTAACCCAGAAAGTTTTGGTCAAGTCAAAGTTCCTAACCGCCAGTTCTCTGGTCCAAGTTTCCCAAAATGTGACACATAGACCACAGGTTAGGCAGGGTGGAGGGCGTGATCACTTTCTGGTTGGAAACATAATTACTTTTATGATCTTAATTTTGGTGGAGGAATAAGGAGGGTCGTGAGGGGACTGGAGGAGGCTGGGGGGAAGGGAGGCCTTGGGGCAGGGTTTCTCACCAGATGCCACGGGCGTCGGGCCAGTCTCGGGCCATGCCTGAGGCCAGCAGCAGTGGGGACACGGGCTTGTCAAACAGGAAGTGGTCATCAATGAGCTGCTGCTGCTCCTGCTCTGTCATGTTCTTCAGAGGGTAATATTTTCCCTTGAATTCGCCAGTCAGGCTGTTGAGGGCTAAGAGGCCACAAGAAGGAGTGGTCAGCAGTTGCAGCCTGTCCCCCATGAACCAGTAACGGGCCTGGGCCTTGGCTCCATAGATGTCCTAAAAGTACCTGAATACTGTGTCTAAACCCAAATTCATGAGCCCCCAAATGTGCTTCTCCCCTGTCTGCCCAGAAACAGCCACACCATGTGTTCAAGCCAGAAAACATGATTCTCCCCTTTCCTGAAGCCTCACATCCAATCCACCTGCAAGCAATAGCGTGCTGGTGCCTGCACCTACTGGCCAGCAAGACAGATAGTCAAAAGTCTCAGGACTTTGGGGAGTTATCAGTAAAAATTATTATAATATAGCGTATTTGCTATTTGTATACATTCATATGTGTAATAAATATATAATGTGTATAATAAGTACATTTGTATATATGCATAATATTTATGTAATATATATACAGAGGGTGCCAAAAAAATGTATACAGATTTTAAGAAAGGAAAAAAAACTGTATTAAAATTGTAATACTGAATATATACTGATAACAAAAGATGAATACAAGTCACATTTGACTTCTGCAATTATAAGAGGTGCTCAAAGTGGTTACCATCAGCATCCAGACACTTCTGATTACAGCAAAATACTGCTTGGGCAACGTAGACCAAAGCGTCCAGCTGTATCTCTGCACGTGCTGTTTCAATTTCCACACACAGTACCTTGTGTCTCAAACTTACCACGAATGCGTGCAATTGTTACGCATGTTGGAGATTCTGTTGCTTACTCACGCCTCCATTGCCGTTGTACTTCCATAACGTTCTTGAATTTCAGATACCACTTCAAAATGGTCTTGTGCTCCTCGAATCACAACCGTGCTTCCATTTTCTTTGACTGCCCTGCCTGTCGCATGGTGACGCTAGCATTCATTTGATTAACACCATCATTTGAGCGAACGTCACACTACACATCACTACCGTAATTCAATTCAACTTCAAAAATGTATCTAATACATATAACTTCTCTTAAAATGTGTATATATATTTTTGGCACCCCCGGTATTTATTTATATACATCTTATACACTATTTATATAATATACTATATGATGTTATATCTCATATACTACATGCATATACTATATTATTAAAAATAAATTGCATAAACTTACAAATTATATTTAAAAGAAAGGTAATAAATACTCAAAACTATAATTTCCTGGGCCGGCCGACAAGTGGCGTGGTGGTTAAGCGCTGGCTTGGGAAGCCAGCGGCCCCGGTTCAGGTCCCACATATGAGGGCCAGTGACACTGCCCTCAAAAAAAAAACAAAAAAAAAACTATAATTTCCTAATTATTTTACTACATTTCCTATTAAAATATGTTCTTGAAGTTATCTTCATCTATTGTATTTGTATGGTGGAAATATTATATGATGATGTGCCACCATGCATCTCTTCCCATCTCTGTATGATGTCATGTCAATAGCTTAAAATTGGCCATGGTAGGAGAATTTACACCACAGAAATTGACCATTGCTGCAAACCAGGGCTATTTTTTTTTTTTTTGAGAGCCAGTTGTTAAACACTTATCAGAACAACACAAGTCTGGATGATTCTACCTCCAAAACATGATTTTTCTCCCCACCCCATTGCTATCCCTCACCCTTCACCTGGACCACTGTAACCCCCTCCTACTCCTGTCTTCACCCACAGTGTGTTCCCCACTCAGCAGCCAGAGGGTTCCATGTAAATCTGAACCTGTCTTTCCTTTGCTCATCACCTCCCACTGGCTTCTGCCTCTCTGAGTCAAAGCCAAAGCCCTCTGGACAGCCCTCAAGGCTCTGCCCAACCTGGCCACCCACACCCCTCTGACCTCATCTCCTCTACCCCTGAGCTCCAGACACAGCGGTCTTGCTATTCCTTCCCACCTCAGGGCCTTTGCACTTGCTGTCCTACCTACTGGAATTCTTCCCAAGGTAGGCTCCTTCCTGTCAATCAGGTCTCAACTCCTTCCTAAGGCAGTACCGATAGTCATTCTCTGCCACATGCCTTATTTCTTGGCTTCATGGCATTTTGGAATTATCTTATTGTTTTTTTTGGTTTCTGTGCTTCCTTTCATCTCCCCACCAGGCTGACAGTTGCTGTGAGAGCAGCAACATTGTCCATTCTATTCATCATGGGAGTCCCAGGTCCCCACACTGAGCCAGATCAATCATAAATGTTTGCTGGCAGAACCCTGGTGCAATTAAGTGTCTGCATGGATCTGCTCAGGGTGCCTCAAGTCTTGACAGCACCGCCTCCCCAAGACTTCCACCAGGAGGAATGCTGCCAGCTGTTACTCACTAAGCACCCAAGATTTACCAAGCAACTTTCATGTTTGGGAAAATGGGGGACCACGGAGAGCCAGGGACCTTCCCATGGAAGAGCAGAGGCAGAGCTGGGTGACCTGCACAGTGGGTGGGGTGGGGGCTCTCACCTTCCACAGAGAGTTTCTCCACAGCCCGGCGCTCACCGCGGGAGCAGTGGGGGGGCAGCGTGTAGCCCTTGATGCTGCGGCCTGTGCGGACACGGCTGCTGAGCACGTAGTTGGGGTCCAGGTCGTCTCCACCCTGGAAGGCGGCAGGTGGCTGTCATATCCAGTTCCCTCTGCCTCTCTGCCGTTTCCTTTGGCTCCTCCTTCCCCACTGGCCTCCCCTTCCACTGCCCTCCCTGCCTCTGTCCCTCCCTTCTTTCTTTCTTTTTTTTTTTTTTGAGGGCAGTGTCACTGGCCCTCATATGTGGGACCGAACCGGGGCCGCTGGCTTCCCAAGCCAGCTCTTAACCACCGCGCCACTCGGCCGGCCCCCTCCCTTTTTTCTTGCTCCATCTCTGTCTCTCTCCTATCTCCTCACTATCTCAGTTTTTTTCTCCATACCTTTCTTACCCCATGTTGTTTCCCCATTTCTGTTTCTCTTCCTCTCTATCTCTTCCTCTTCCTATCTCTCTCTGACTGTCTGCATGTCTCTGTCTCTCTCTCTCTGTCTCTTCTCCCCTCTCTGACTCTCTCCATCCTTTCTGCATCTGTTTCTCCCTTTCCTCTGTCTACTTTGTGCCTGCCTTTCCCTATCTCTCCCCTTTTTCTCTTCCCCCACCCCTCTCTCCTTGTCTGTCTTCTCTGTCCCATTCTCTGTGTCTCTCTCCATCCCTGCTCATCTCTGTATCTCTGTCTCCCTGAGTGCCCCTCCCACCTCTGTCCTTCTCTGTCTCTGCCTCTGTCCTCCCTCTCTCCTCCTCATCCTGCTGCCCTCTCTCCCCCAGGCCTCCCCTCTCCTGGGCAGCCAACCTTGAGGTTCTCATGGTTGAGGTCAGTCTTGTGCTTGTCGGTGGGTTTGTAGCCCCCGTGCCGGTCCTGGATGATGGGGTCAAAGAGGTCCTTGAAAACTACATAGGACTCCTCGTCACCGGCCACACAGCCCACGGTCATGATGAAGGGGTGACCTGAGGAAGTTGGGGTGAGGTCAGAGGTGCTTGTCCCCAGCAAGGAAGACCTGGGGCTCCTGGGTACAGTGTAGACTGCATGTATGTGCTTGTGTGAAAGTGCATGTGTGTGTGTCAGCAGGGTGTTCATTCAACACATCTGGATCAGAACTGAGAAGGCAGAGGGTTGGTAAAAAATGGGGAGGGGAGGCTGGGAGAGGTCAAGGTGGCATCTGGGGTGAGGAAAGAATGCTGGGGGCAGGGCAAAGGAGAAAGGACAGTCTCAGGGGGCCAATTACAAGGTACTAAAAATATCACCACTTCAGAATCCCCAGATCATGGAATCTTCACCTAAAATTTTTCAGAACCTTAGACTATCAGTTTCCACTGATAATAAGAGACTTGCAAGACCCTCTTATTTCCCAGATGAGGAAACAGTGGCCTGGAGAGAGAGGGGGCCTCTTTCAGTCACATGATGAGTTGGAGGCTAAGGCTAGAGCCTGGTTTCCTGCCACCAGGTCCACTCACCCTTGCAGGGTTTCCTTGGAGAAAGAACCACGGCACCAGTAACGTCCCCTGTCACATTCTGAGTGCTCACTTTGTGACAAGTGCTGCTCTAGCACTGTGTGTGTATTGGCTCCTATGTTGTCACAACATGGGTGCCCATTTTTTAGGCGAGGAAAGTGAGGCCTGGAGAGATTAAATGACCTTCTGGGGGAAGTTTTGCATTACACTCGTGTACATTTATTGAGTGGTTTACTATGTGCCAGGTCCTGTCCCAAGCCCGTCCCACATATGAACTCATTCGTTTCTCACAACAGCTCTATGACTATGGCCCCACTTTACAGATGGGAAAACTGAGGGTTGGGAAGGTAGGATCAAGGCCTGGCTGGCAGCCTCCAGAGCACCCCCCTCTTCTTGTCCCTGTGATGCTCCACCAAGGAGGCTTACCTGGGTTGTCCACACCTGTCTGGATGACATCGTCCAGAGTGAAGCCAGATGGAGTCTCCTTGTCCCGAAGCTTCTTGTAGAGGTCAGGGGTCAACACCTTGGCCATGTGATTGTTGTGCTTGGTAAGGTCCGGGTACTCCTCCTCCGGCTTGTAGTTCAGCTTGAACTTGTTGTGGGTGTTACCGAATGGCATGATGGCGGCGTGGGGGGCTTGGTGGGAAGAGGAGGAGGGAAAGGTTAGCTTGTTTCCAGCAGAGACCACAAGGGAACAGAGCGAGGCTTTGGGCTCAGGCAGGCCTGAGGGCCAGTTCTGATTCCTCTGCTGTGTGCCTTGAAGCAAGAGGGGTCCCCTCTCTGAGCCCTTGCCTTTTGACAGGATGCATCAGGAGTCTTGAATTAGGATACCAGTTTTGCCACATGTTGGCAGGTGACCCTGGCCTAGTAATCTTGCTAGAGATTTCTCCAGCTGGAAAATGGAGGGGGGAGTCCTTGGGTTGGAGTAGTAATTGGGGCATGGATAAGAATTGTATCATAGTTTCTAGGATCAGACAGCCTGGATTTGAATCCCAGCTCAGCCACTTACAACAAGCTGTGTGACCATGGGTAAGTTGCCTAACCTCTCTGTGCCTCATGTTACTCATCTGCAAAACTGGGATCATAATAGCATTCACCTCATGGAGATGTTGGGAGGATTAAAGAAGTTAATCTATGTAAAGCACTTGGAATAATGCCTGCCACACAATAAACATTATTTTGCTAAGCTATTATTATCGTTATTGTTGTTGTTGGGTTTTTTTTAAGAGGGCAGTGTCACTGGCCCTCATATGTGGGATCCGAACCTGGGCCATTAGCATCCCAAGCCAGCTCTTAACCACCATGCCACTTGGCCAACCCATGTTGTTGTTGTTTTTGTTTTTTGTTTTTGTTTTTGTTTTTGTTTTTGAGGGCAGTGTCACCGGCCCTCATATATGGGACCGAACTGGGGCCGCTGGCTTCCTAAGCCACTGCTTAACCACTGCGCCACTCGGCCGGCCCCGTTGTTTTTTAAGGTGTTTGTGAGGAGCTGGTGAGAAGGTGAAAGGTGTTGCTGGGAATGAGTGTGTGAGCAGAGAAGGGACAGTCTCTCCCAGAAGGTTCTTGGGTGCTCAGTCAAGGGATGAAGGGCAGGGTAGAAGGAAGGGGGCTGGGTGGCTGCCACACTTCTGTGTGCTGACAAGTCACCCACAGGGCTCAGTTGGGAAGAAAAGCTCAGCCTGGGGAGTAGGGGGAAGGATCTACAGAGCTGGGTTCAAATCCCACCAATGCCATTTCCCTGCTTGTGACCCCAGGCCAATTGCTCAGCCTCTCTGAGCCTCTGAGTATCCTGTGAACTGAGACTTCCCCATGAAGCTGCCAGGAGGATTTGTCAAGCTAGGGCATTTAGCTGGCTGAGCACAAATTCTGGCATGGAGTTGGGGCCCAGTACCTAAGCAGATAGCTGCTATTATTAGTACTTTTTATTCACAAAACCCAGAAACAAGGAGGGACCCTTCAGTGGTGGGGGTGGGGGTGGGATGCTCACTCCCAACTCCAAGAATGGGAAGCAAATAGGATGGTGGGGAGACTGGGACCAGGGTGAGCTGAACAAGGCTGAGGCCTCGGGCCAGGGGGGATGGGAACCCACAAAAAACCTTTGGAGCTGCTGTCCAGGGTTGGGAATTATTTTTAGAGCCTGGCACACTCTTCCTCCCCACTACCCAGCTGCCACACCCCACCTCACCCCCCACATTCCAGGGGCTCGCCTTGCACCAAGTCAGCAGGCTGGAGACAGGTGGGTCAGGGTGGCTGGGAGGACATGCACCCAGGCCTCCGCGGGGCTCAAGAGCGTCAAGCCCAGAAACCTCCCTTCAGAGGGTGCTCCCACCCCCATCCCTGCTAGGGACATGTCAGGAAAGGGCACTGAGGCAACAGGGTGAGTCCAAGAGACATGAGCAGAAATAGCCCCAGAACCACACACACACATCACTACGAACCCCCAGATCACACCATCAGCAGAGTCACATACACACACCTCTAAGCTCAGGCACCCATACAGGAGCCAGACAAAGGCAGACATGAGGTCACGCTGTTTGGGGACACAACAGGGACGCACATGGTCATAAACGCAAAGACTCCACTGAGCCTGCTCTTGCAGACCCTGACAAGTGATATACAGACACCTCCCACGGCTTGTGGAGCCCCGTCCTGGTGACAAATCATCATGAACACAGGTCAGGCCAGCAGCCCCTTGCAGCTGGCAGCTGTCAAGACTCTTTTGGTCTCCAGGGTCCCTCCCTAGGACCCTGTGCAACAGAGATCACAAGTCACAGCAGGGGTTGGGGGCTCACAGGTGGAGGGGACTCCCAGGCATGAGGTCAACCTTCCCACACACTGACCCACCTGTGTGCAGGAGGATGGGGAAGCAGACATGCAAGACCCCTTCTAGAGCCAGGCTGGCCTCTGGCACCCTTGGGGGCCCCCACTCAGGACTCCACCCTGTTCCCACCCCAGGCAGTACCTGTCTGGGCTGTGCTGAAAGGGGCTGTCTGTATCCTGGAGGCAACACTGACCCAAAGGCAGAGGCTGCAGCTCTGGCTTTATATAGAGCCCCCCTCCCCTCCCCAGGCTGTGCTATTGGCTGGGAAGGGCTGCCCCAGGGAAGCGGGCTGGAGGGCAGCTGAGCCTCTCACCTCACTGCCCGGGCACTGTGCCCACGCTGAACCCAGGCATGCCTTGAGCCCAGCCCTATGGCCTTGTATGGGCCACCCTACGGCAGCCCCACCAAGCTGATCCCCTGACCAAGTGCTGAGTCGGGCTGGCAGTAACAGCTGGCCCCCTGCCGGGGACACTGGATAGTCGCAGGAACCGTCCTGAGCACGTAGAAGCCACCCTCCCCTGGCCCTCCACAAAGCTGCCAGCCGCCTTCTGCACCCAGCCCTCTCCTTAGCCCGCAGTGGGCTGGACCCCAGCAAACGGCAAGTCCTGAGCCTTGGCCCTGGGAAAACCTTGCAATGGCCGCTGGAGCGCCAGGTATCGGTTTTCCAGAAGAGGAAACAGAGGTCCAAAGAGGCTGTATGACTTGCCGGGTGTTACCCAACTACAGGGAGAATATGACCAAAGCTGAGGTTGGAACTCAGGGATGCCTGCCCCCAGAAGCCTGTGCTTGGACGCATTTTCTTCCTTGGGAATGAATGTGGGGGAGGGGAGGAGGGGGAGTTGAGATGGGGGTTTGGAAACTGAGGCTCCGCTGAGTGGAGATTCAAACTCAAGGCCCTGGTTGGAGGCAGTAGTCCAACCCTCCCCACTCCACCAGCCCGGTGACAGTGACGCCATGAGATTTCCGCTGTGGAGGGGACAGGGAAGGACTCGCCCAGGATGGGAGTTTATTTTTAGAACACACTTCGCTGTCTCCTCTGCGAAAGCCGAGAACCGGGGGCGCTGGGGAGGGAGGGCACGGGGCAGGTGTTGGGGGGTGGGGTCACCACGTGTCCAGGTTAATTATAACCCGACATCTCGGGTGTCCGGGGCCTTGCCTCCTTACAAGGACAGCCACGGCCCCTGGAGGCCGTCAGCACCCCCAGGGGAAGAAGGCAGGGTGGCGACTCTGGCCAGAGCGTGGGCGCCCTACTCGCACAGATCTGGGCATAGCAGGAGCGCTTGGCACCCCGACTGTGACTGGGGCTCTCAAGGACTGAGGAGGGGAGTCTGTGGAAGGGGGAAGGGCACAGAGGAAGCTGCTTCCTCCTTCTGGAAGGCACCAATATTGCAGGTCAGAGGGGCGGGGGAGCGAAGGCAGGGAGAGCCCAGGATTGCAAGAAGAGAACGTTCCCTTCCCTCTGGGGTTCCTCCCTCCTCCTGGCTCTCCCCCATTTCTTCGCAGGCAGATGGGGACTGATCTAGAGAAAAGGTGCTCTCTCTGTTTCACGCCTGGTGGGGAGAGGGGTTGCTTAGAGAACTTTTCCTTGAGGCCCAGACCCTGATCTCTCCACCCACCGATCCCTTCCCAGCAAAGTCAGAACCCCAAAGGTCTCCTGTATGGTTAGGGAAACTGAGGCCAAAGGACTGCATTTATCTTTTTCTTTTTATGAAGGCAATGTCACTGGCCCTCACATGTGGGACCCGAACTGGGGTCGCTGGCTTCCCAAGCCAGCGCTCAACCACCGCGCCCCTCGGCCGGCCCTGCATTTATCATTTTAACAATTATTTTTTGAGCACTTATCGGGGACGCAGCAGAAAACAGCCAAAACCCCTGATCTCATGTAGGTGACATTTTAGTGAGTGAACAGGTAAATATATGCTGTCATGTTGGGGCAATAGGGCTTTGAAGGAAATTGAAAGCGAGTAAGGGAATAAGTGATGGCACAGCAGGGGAGGTGAGGTCAGGCCTCTCTGGGTAGGTGACATCTGGGCAGAGACTTGAGGGAGAAGAGGGAGCCAACCATGTGGGGAATTCGGAAGGGGAACAGCAGGTGCAAAGGCCCTGAGGTGGGAGTGGCTTGGCATATCCAAGAGACAAGGGAGGAGGCTGCAGGGCTGGAGCAGATGGGGTAGAGGGGAGAGTGGAACAAAGAACATGAGGCTGGAAAGCGGACAGGAGTAGACCCTTCAGGTCCCAGGGGCTGTGGAGGAGTTTCCACTGAGGGTTATAAGCAGGGGAGAGACAGGATCCAGACAAATCATACACTTTGTGGGTGGCACAGCCCAGCCCCCTGAGCCCCTAATAATCCCTTGTGGGAATATTTGACATTCTTTTTTTTTTTTTTTTTTATTGGGGAACAGTGTGTTTTTCCCAGACCCATCAGCTCCAAGTCAAGTCATTGTCTTCAATCTAGTTGTGGAAGGTGCAGCTCACTGGCCCATGTGGGAATCAAACCAGCAACGCTGGTGTTATGAGCACTGCACTCTAACCAACTGAGCCAACTGGCTGTCCAGTATTTGACATTCTTTTTTTTTTTGAGGACAGTGTCACTGGCCCTCATATGTGGGACCCGAACAGCGGCTGCTGGCTTCCCAAGCCAGTGCTTAACCACCACACCACTCGGCCAGCCCAGTATTTGACATTCTTGATGGCCATACAGCATCAGAAGCCCTTTCTATGTTTGGGGAGTTCCCCACCCTATTAGAGACTCCTTTGGAGAAGCCAAAAATGTCAGAAAATCCGTTTCCCAGAATCCTCTGCAGTAATAGTCCACTCCAAACAATAAGGCTCAGAGAGGTTAAGTGACCTGCCCAAGGTCACACTGCTGAGAAGGGGCAAAGCTGGGAGTCAAACAGGCACAGGGCTGCTGAGAGTGGGTTCAAGCTTTGGTGACAATAATTTCTAGGTCTCTCAGCAAGGCCAGACTCTATTATCAACCCAGAGTCCCTTTCCAAGTCTTCAGGTCCTGATAATTTGTACCCACTTTTCCATGCCCCCCTTATCACCCCAGCAGTCTGGCTTCAGGGTCCGAGTACTTTATGTGAATTAATCAAAGTAATCCCTCAACAGTCCTATGAAGTGAGTACTAAAAATTTTACAAATCAGGAAAGTGAAACCCAGAGAGGTCATGCCCTTGTCAAAATTACACAACTGGGAAGTAGCAAAACCAGACTGGACCATATAGCCAGTCCCTGAGCTTGTATTCCTAATCCCTTCATTTTTTTTTTAAGATTTTTTTTTTTAATTGGGGAATTGGGGAGAGGGAAAAGCCAAGTTGTCCTTCAATCTTAGTTGTGGAGGGTGCAGCTAGCTCAGCTCCAAGTCCAGTCACCATCCGTCGGCCCATCCACAGCTCGCAGCCACTCAGCTCCAGGTGCCATGTTCAATCTTAGTTGCAGGTGAGCACAGCCCACCATCCCATGCCGGAATTGAACCGGCAACCTTGTTGTTAGGAGCACGTGTTCTCACCAGCTGAGCCATCTGCCACCTGTTGGCAGCTCAGGGGCAGCTCAGCTCACTGGCCCATGCGGGAATTGAACTAGCGACCAGCGACCCTGTTTCTCATTGCTCAGAGCTTGCACTCTTAACCAACTGAGCCACATGGCTGGCCCTCATAATCACTTCTTGATCCCACTTCTTCATGCTGAAGCCCCATTTTACAGACAATGGACACTGAGACTGAAAAAGAGCAAGGCAGTTGCCCAAGGTCACAGCCAGTATTCTGGAATTCCAGAGTTCCCACGTTTCCCTTCATCCCCCAGACCATGCCATTGCAGAGCAACCTGTGCCCAAGCTCTCCCTTTTTCCTACCACCTCTGCTAGTCCCTATCCCTCCCCTGAAGGTGTGGTTCCACCTTCAGGGGACTCTGAGAGGCAGCACTCCACCCCCATGGCCGACTGCAATGCACTCCTCACCCACTTCCAAAAAGCCTCTCCCAATCCTGGTAGTCTGTGATGCCAACTGATTTAGAAGGCAAGTTGTAAATCAAAGCCAGCCCCAGAACCGAAGAGTTAAGGACTGCCCACTTTTTCTTGTTCCTGGAAGTGAAATGCCAGGCCTCCTGCAGCTCTGTAATGAACTAGCTGTCAGGCCCACATGGTGGTGGAGTGGAGGAAGACAGACAAATAAAGTAGTCTTTCATGACTCCCCGCCTGCCCTGCCTAGTTCCTCCAAATCAATCTTTATCAGTTTAGCTACGTGTTGCTTTAACTGTGTCTCAGCTTTTTTCGTTTTGTTTTTTTTAGTTGTTTTTCCATTCTATTATCATTTCAAATTTGTTCTTTATATTGAAAACGTTATATTTGTTTTTTCCACAACAAAGGAAACCATCAATAAAACAAAAAGGAGGGCCGGCCGAGTGGCGCATCGGTTAAGCTCTGGTTTTGGGATGCCAGCGGCCCCGGTTCGGATCCCACATGAGGGCCAGTGACACTGCCCTCTACAGCTAACAACAGCTCCACCTGGAGCTGGGCTGTGCGAGCCCCGGTGATGGTGTGGGCTGCAGCCCCTGCTGCAGTGGGCTGCCATAGGCTACAGTGAGTGGCCCGCAGCCAGCGTGAGCGGCTGGCAGCCAAGCATGAGCTGCCAATAGCCGCGATGAGCGACATCCAGAGGCCAGCGACCGATCTGCCTCATCCGGGAAGAGCGCAATGACGATACCAACAGTGAAGCAACATCCTCCGCAACTAAACTGAGGAACAAAAAGACAGCAACTTGTCTGTTCCCCTTCCCCGATTCCCCAACGCTGTTCCCCTCCACCAATTCCCCAATAAAATCTTTAAAAAAAAAAAAAAAAAGGAAGCCTACTGAATGGGAGAATATATTTGCCAACGATATATCTGATAAGGTGTTAATATCCAAAATTTATAAAACACTCATGAAACTCAACACCAAAAAGACAAACAACCCAATTAAAAAATGGGCAGAAGATATGAAGAGACATTTCTCTAAAGAGTACATACAGATGGCCAACAGGCATATGAAAAAATGTTCAACCTCACTGGTCATTAGGGAAATGCAAATAAAAACCACAATGAGATACCACCTCACTCCAGTCAGAATGGCTATCATCAATAAATCAACAAACAACAAGTGCTGGTGGGGCTGTGGGGAAAAGGGGTCCCTGCTGCACTGTTGGTGGGATTGCAGATTGGTGCAGCCACTATGGAAGTCAGTATGGAGGTATCTCAAAGAACTGGAAATAGAGCTACCGTTTGACCCAGCAATTCCACTCCTAGGTATTTATCCTGAAAAAACCAAGACACTTATTCAAAAAAAGTTATGCACCCCTATGTTCATAGCAGCACAATTTACAATAGCGAAGACTTGGAAACAACCAAAATGCCCATCGGTAGATGACTGGATTAAGAAACTGTGGTATATTTACACAATGGAGTATTACTCCGCTATAAAGAAGAATGAAATCGTACCATTTGCAATGATATGGATGGATCTAGAGACTATTATGTTAAGTGAAATAAGTCAGTCAGAGAAAGACAAATACCATATGATCTCACTCATATGTGGAATCTGAAAAACTGTATGAATGAGCAAAGTAAACAGAAGCTGTCTCATAGATATAGAGGAAAAATCAGGGTTGCTAATTGGGAGGGGGATGGGGATGAGGGAGTAAGGGAAGGGATTAGACAGCAAAAATAGGCAACTACAATATTGCCACTGGGATATGAAAGACAGTTTGGGGATTATAATTAATAATGTTGTAAATATTTTGTGGGGTGTCAGATGGTCATAGGTCTTGTTAAGGAGACCATTTCATGGATGGAGTAAAGGTTTGATCACTGCACTGTATAACTGAAGCAGAGGTTGTATACCTACTGTAATTGAATATATATAGATAGTCACGAGATGTGGATTATACTGTGGAAGAGAGTCAGAGGAAGAGTAATAGATATATATGACATGGGGGGGAGTGGGATGGCGAATTGGAGGTGGGGGGTTATCACTTTGAGGGGTGAAATGTATAACTATTGCACTGTGTTGTACACCTAAAACTAATTAAAATAAAAATAAAAAAAGATATCTTTACAGAATTAAAAAGTGTTTTCATTTCTATTATGCTGTGTAGAATAAAGCATAAAAAAAAAGAAAACGTTATATTTGGAGTGGATGGGTGGTCACGTTTATTCATATTTTAGTTTCTTAAAGTTACTTTTTTTTAGTGAGGTATAACTGATAGTCACCAAAGTACCCTAATCTTAAGATCTATGAACTTTTTTTTGTTTTTGTTTGTTTGTTTGTTTGTTTTGTTTTGTTTTTTTTAGCTGAGCCATCCTGCCACCTGTTGGCAGCTCAACGGCAACTCAGCTCGGACTGGCCTTGCACAGCTGTTGCTCAGAGCTCAGCTCACACTCTTGAATATGAACTTTTATATATGTATACACTTGATTAACCACCACCAAGACCAAGATGGGGAATATTTCTAGCATCCCAAAAAGCTCTCTTATGTCCCCTCCCACTCAATGGCCCCTCTTTTTTTCCTAAGGAACCATTATCCTGGCTTTTTAACACTATAAATTAGCTTTACCTGTTATTGAACTTCATATAAATAGAATCACACAGGAAGCCCTCTTTTTGGTCTGATTTCTTTTGATCAACATTCTGTCTGTTGAGATTCATTCATATTGTCACATGCAGCAATAGACTTCTCTTTAGCAGATTTTATTATGTAGTCATTTGATTATTGGTCACTTCTAAATACTTTCTAATTTCTGTTATATTTCTTCTTTGTCTTACAAATGGCTTTTTTTTTTTTTTGAGGGCAGTGTCACTGGCCCTCATATGTGGGACCGAACCGGGGCCGCTGGCTTCCCAAGCCAGCGCTTAACCACTGCGCCACTCGGCCGGCCCACGAATGGCTTTTTTAAAAATCTTTTTTATTTTTATTTTTATTTTTTTTAGTGAGCCAACCTGCCACCTGTTGGCAACTCAGTGGTTGCTCAGCTTGGGCCGGGAATCCAACCAGCAACTCTGTTGCTCAGAGCTTGTACTCTTGAGCAAGCTCTTAACCAACTGAGCCACTTGGCCGACCCTCTTTTTTATTTTTTAATATTTTTATTGGGGGTTATTGGGGGGCAGTGTGTTTTTCCAGGACCCATCAGCTCCAAGTCAAGTAGTTGTTTCAACCTCACTGTGGAGGGCGCAGTTCAGTGGCCCATGTGGGGATTGAACCAGCAAACTTGGTATTATGAGCATCGTGTTCTAATCAACTGAGCTAACGAGCCGCCCCTAAAAAAGAAAAAAAAAATATTTTTATTAATGAGTAAAAGATAAGACATCACCTAAGGAAATAATGTGCAGCTGTTAAAAAGAATAAAACTAGGGCCGGCCGAGTGGCGCGGTGGTTAAGCGCTGGCCTTGGAAGCCAGTGGCCCCGGTTCGGTCCCACATATGAGGGCCAGTGACACTGCCCTCAAAAAAAAACAACAAAAAAAAACTAATCTATATGTACCACTGGAATAATTGCCAAGTGTCTTAGTCTATTTGTGATGCTAGGGCCGGCCGAGTTGCACGGTGGTTAAGCGCTGGCTTGGGAAGCCAGCGCCCCGGTTCAGTCCCACATATGAGGGCCAGTGACACTGCCCTCAAAAAAAAAAAAAAATAATATTTGTGATGCTATAACACAGACTGGGTAGCTTATAAACAACAGAAATTTATTGCTTACAGTTCTGGAGGTTGGAAGTCCAAGATCAGGGTGGGTGCTAGCAGGGTCAGGTGAGGGCCCTCTCCTGGACTGCAGACTTCTTGTATCCTCATGTGGCAGAAAGGACAAGAGAGCTCTTTGGGGTCCCTTTTATAAGGACACTACCTTATTCATGAGGACTCCACCGTTATGACCTAGTCACCTCCCAAAGGCTCCACCTCCTCATACCGTCACTTTTGGGGGTTAGAATTTCAACATATGAATTTGTTGGGGGACCCAACCATTCAGCAGCAATATATATTGCTATGTGGGGGGAAAAATCAATACAAGGCAGACAATTAAGTTTGCAAACTCATCCTAGAAAAAGTGCTACATATCTCATTGCTGAATATCACTATGGTCACCTCTGAGGTACTCCCCCTGGGAAGTTATGCACCGACAACAGCGCTTCATTCACTCTTTAAAGCAATTTTGGAACTCTTTCTAAAATGGCCTTCAGAGCTGTCGTCGTATTACCCTTGATGTCCTGAATGTCTTCCTTTCAATATTTCCTTTATCTTCAGGTAAAGAAAGAAGTAATTGGTAGCCAGATCAGGTGAGTAGGAAAGGTGTCCCAATATAGTTATTTGTTTACTGGCTAAAAACTCCCTCACAGACAGTGCCGTGTGAGCTGGTGTATTGTTGTGATGCAAGAGACATGAATTGTTGGCAAAAAGTTCAGGTCATCTGTAACTTTTTCATGTAGCCTTTTCAGCACTTCCAAATAGTAAACTTGGTTAAATGTTTGTCCAGTGGGTACAAATTCATAATGAATAATCCCTCTGATATCAAAAAAGGTTAGCAACATTGTTGCAACAAGTTCACAAACTTACTTATCCAATTTTGTATAAACCTATTGCCACAAAAAGACTGTGAAACACACCACCCCAAAATGCAGTAGCTTTAAAACAGAAATGGGTTTGGCTGATCAGAGCTGGGTTCAGCTGAGAAGCTCTGCTCCATACTGTTGAAAACAAGACAACTGGCCCAAAATAATTTATGCTAAGCCCTATGTCACCAAGGCTTAACTCAATGACAGTTTCAGCTCTCCCAGACACAGAATCTTAAACCTCTCAATCAGGAGTTGCCGAATCAGCACTAGTTAGATAATCTGCCTGATAGACCCCTGCCATCTCCTAAGGGAAAGTGACCTTGCAATACCAAGTTGCTTTTTTGCCTAGAATAACTTCCTTGTTCCCATTCCCTTCTGTCCATAAGCCTTTCATTTTGTACAGCTCCTCGGAGCTCCTTTTCTATCTGTCCTATTGGATGCTGCCCAATTCGAATTGATTTTTGCTCAACTAAAATGTTAAAATTTTGAATGTGCCTCACTTTATCTTTTAACAATATGTAGATGTTGTGGGGTGCGGGCTGAAGGGGGAGCAGCTACACAGGGGAAGCCTTTCTCCAGCCTATGCCAGGACACAAAAGGAAATATTCAAAGCCTCTTAAGGCCTAAGCTCCGAACTGGCACATCTGTCACTTGTGCCCCTGTGCCACTGGTCAAAGCAATGACCACACCCAAAGTCAAGACCATCAGTCTACCTCCATGGATAAGGGTTTCTTTTTTAACATATTTTATTGGGGAATTGGGGGAGGGGAATAGTGTTGGGGAATTGGGGGAGGGGAACAGCCAAGTTGTCCTTCAATCTTAGTTGTGGAGGGCACAGCAAGCTCAGCTCCAGGTCCAGTCTCGCTGCTAGCTCAAGGTGCTGAGTTCAGTCTTAGTTGCAGGTGGGTGTAGCCACCATCCCATTGTGGGAGTTGAACCGGCAGCCTTGTTAAGAGCGTGCGCTCTATCTCCTGAGCCATCCGGGCAGCGTCTCAGCTCAAGGTGCCGAGTTCAGTCTATCCCCTGAGCCACTCAGTCAGCCCCATAAGGGGTTTTCTTTATTTGTGTTTTTCTTAAATGGGCACTGATGCTCATACATCCACACACAACTCATATCCATAGAATATGTCTGAAAGATATTAGAAACTGGTAATCATGGGCAGGCCAAGTGTCACGTTGGTTAGGAGTTGGCTTGGGAAGCCAGCTCTGAGCAGCAGGGCCCTGGTTCAGATACCACATATGAGGGCCAATGACGCTGCACCCTCTACAGCTAAGATGATGTACAACAGCTCGACCTGGAGCTGGGCTGTTGTGAGCTGCTGTGAGTGGCTGTCCAATGGCTGGCGAGTAACTGCCTCACCCGGGAAGAATACAATGACAATACCAACATGGGCCAGGAAAGAGACGTCCTCCAGAACTAGACTGAAGAACAAAAGGACAGCAACTTGTCTGTTCCCCTCCCCCAATTCCCCAATAAATTAAAAAAAAGAAAGAAAGAAAGAAAGAAACTGGTAATCATGTTTGCTTCTGAGAAGGGTGTCTGAGGATCAAGGGAGAAAAAGACTTACTTTTCACTCTATAGTCTTCCGTGCTTGGGGAACATTTTTTTTCTGACAGTGGATTACTTTGTAAACTAAAAAAGGGGGAGCTTTTAAAAAATTGTGTCCAAGAGGTGAAAATAGAAAAGCTCCCAACCCATCCACCCATTTTCCTGATATCACAAACTGAGGCCGTAAGTGATAGGATGGAAGTTTTGCTGAGCAACTTCTAGGCTGTAGTCTTGGGCAAGAGATTTTTCTTCTGTGAGCCTCAGTTTCCTCCTCTTTAGATGGGGCCAGTGATAATGCCTACTTCAGCGTGGCTATATGGATTAAGGGACTCTGCTACTCCTTGGCTGTGTGTTGGACAAGTCACTTGACCTCTCTGTGTGTCATCTTCTCCTGTGGAATGGGGATCATCATAGCACCTAACTCATCATGTTGGTGTGAGGATTAACAGAGTTAATTGACAAGACTTGGCATAGGGTCCATCCTGGGTAAGAACTCAGACACTCCAGTCATCATTAGTGTGTAAAAGTGCTTGGCACAGGGCTGGCCTAAAGAAATGATCACCTTAGTTAACATTTTCTTCTTTCAGACTTTGTCTCATTTAATCCTCACCACTTTGCTATGTGGTGAGCGTGATCATTCCAGTTTTATAGATGAGGAAATAGGTGCTCAGAAAATCATTGCTTGCCCCAGGTTACATAGAAAGGAAATGTCAAGGGCAGGATTTGAATTCAGATCTACCTGACTCCAATTCCCTCTCCTGGTCCACACCCACAGCCACACAAATAGTGTTTACTGTGGGCTAGTCAGCTAAGCCTTTTACGAGGACTACTCGTTGATATCCACCACAACCTCACAAAGTAGGTTACCCTTGTGAGTCCCATACTACAGACTAGAAACCTGAGGCCCAGACAGGTTAGTTCCTGAGTCACACAGCCAGCAAATGACGGAGCAGGAATTTGCACCTGGGCTGCCTGGCTCCAGTTCCTGGGTTGCCTCGTAGTAAGCGTGTGGCAGAACCACTGTGCAGTGTCCCGAGGCCAAAAGAATTGGGGGATGGGGGGCTCAGGTACCTCCTTCTACCCTGTTCCCTAAAAATAATCTGGAGAAGTTAGGACGTGCATTTAGGTTTTATTTTCCATCATTCAATCAACACCCACTTTCCTGAGTGCTGTCTCTGCGTTCCACCGGAGTGTTGGGTAGCACTGGGGGCAAAATAGTGAATCTATTGTGGGAGATGATGACTCAGAATGAAATGGGTAGGGCTTGGGTGTGGGAGCCCAGGAGGCTGCAGGAGCCTGGAAGGAGCGTCTCATCCAGCCTGGGAGTATGGGGCAGGGAAAGCTTCCCAGAGGAGGGAAAGCTTCCCAGAGGAGGGAACCTTTGCACTGGGGCTTGGAGAACCGGTGCGGAGCTGGGCTGGAGTTTGGGGCCTCGTCCACGGACCAGCAGCGCCCTCTGCTGGAAACATCTTGTAGTTCAGGGACTGGGGTATTGCAGGGGTCCAGAAAAGCTCGCTTTAAACTAAATTCTATGATATTAGAATCATCTACACCCAGCTTTGGCCTGTTTACGTTTCTAGGACTTGATTCAGTCAGCCAGTCACTCAAAAAAATCTCAAATATATGGTGATGGAAGAACTGACTCTGGGTGGTGAACACACAATGTAATATATAGATGATGTATTACAGCATTGTACACCTGAAACCTATGTAACTTTACTAACAATTGTCACCCCCAATAAACTTTAATTTTAAACAAAACTAAAAAAAAATACTTTATTGAGCACCTCCTTTGCGTCAGGTTCTATTCTATTGCTAAAGATGCAGTGTTGGCCATACAGAGCCCTGCCCTCAGGAGCTGACATTCTAGTAGAGGAGAACCAATAATATATCATACAATTAGTAGCTAGTATTTACTAAATGCTTCCTATCCATTTATTTGTTGTTTTTGTTTGTTTGTTTGTTTTTGTTTTTTTTGAGGGCAGTGTCACTGGCCCTCATATGTGGGACCGAACCTGGGCCGCTGGCTTCCCAGGCCAGCGTTTAACCACTGCGCCACTCGGCCGGCCCTCCTATCCATTTATTAATTATGCAATCCTCGCAGCCTTTGACTCTCCCCATTTTACAGATTAGAAAAATTGAGGCACAGAGAGGTTAAGTTACTTGTCCAAGACCTACATAACCAATAAGTGCTGAGATTTCATTTGAATCCAGGGCCCAGTTTTTAGACGTTACATTACCTCGTCAATGAGGTGATGTAACATAACATAATAATGTGATATAATGTTACATAAATAATTTTAGGCCCTGAAAAGTTTTGTGAACCAAATCAAGCCAGGGGACGAGGTAGTGGTTTGGTGGGAGGATGTAATTTCGAACGGGCAGTCAGGCAAGGCTTCTGACTTTGAGAAGAGACCAGAAAAACGGTGAGATCTATGGGAAGAGAGGTCCAAGGCAAAGGCCCGGCAGCTGGCTACTTCATGACTATGGTTCTGGCATCCAAAGTTTCCAAGATTCCGAGTTTTTAAGTTGCTGGCTCGCCGAGGCCCCCGTTTCCAGGCCTTCAGAACGCAGGAATCATCCTCAGATTCAACGTGCCCTGGAGGCTCCCGGCTCCGCCTCGGAGGTATTGCTATTCCCACTGGGCCCTGGCTGTGGGGCTAAATTTTCCCCGGGCGGTGGGCGGGGCCGGCATCACCTGCAGGGGGCAGGGCTCCGGGCCGCCCCGCCCCTGGGAGGACCCACCCGAGGCCCAAGACTCCCGGCGCAACTGGGAGCGGCGTGCGGGAGGCTGCAGGACTCAGCACAGCAGAGCGGGTCCCAGAGCCCGCCGCAGTCAGGTGGGCGCCGGAAGTGTGGGGCGGAGGTCCCTGAGGGTCGCGAGGATGCGAACGGGGGCGGAGGGTGAGGGCTGGGCCTGGCACTCCCTTGGGACCGCTGGCCTGACAAGAAGGACAAGCCTGGGGGCCCCTGGATGCCCCCTCCCCAGCCCTGGGGCTCCCCAGGCTCTGGAGGGCCAGCTGGGGCCGCACCCCTTCCCCCGTGCGCAGGTAAACAGGAGCGGGGGCGGGGCTTACGGGGAGAGAGGGGCCCCTTGTGACGGCTGCCGGGAAGCAGGGGTGCATGAGTCTCTGCAGGCCGGTCAGGGGTAAGTTGTATGCTATGCGGGGCTGCCCATAGTGGGGACCACCTGCCTGCGAGTGTGTGGATATAGTGTGTGGTGCGTATGTGTTAGAGATGGTGTATGAAGCTCAGGTGTGGGTGATTGTGTTTGAAGCTCAGGTGTGCGTGTGACTGCTTACGAAGCTCAGGTGTATGTAGAGAGAGTGTCAGACTGTGGGTATGGGTGTGAAGAGGAGAGGGGCTGTTCGTGTAACCCTAAGAGGGCGCAGAGGGACTGTGTGAATGGTGTGGGGCTGTTTCAGTTACGTGAAAATGTGGGGGACCTCTGATTGTGTGTCTGTAATGTTCTGTGTGTGGCAGTGTGCACTGGAGGGAGTTGAACTCTGTAGGATTAGGTGTGAGTGTGACCAAGAGGTTGCAGAGCTGTGGTTGTCTTTCTGCCAGTTATATGGGGGGTGACAGGGAGGTGGGCAATGTGTGCAACGCAATGGTTGTGTGGGGTGTGACCGATTATCATTGTCACTGTGTGGTCAGCTGTGTGGTTGTATGACAGGGCTGAGCACATGAAGGGGAGTCAGCTGCTTGGAGGACTATATGAGTGTGTGAGCTGGTGTGTATCGAGGAAACAGCCCCAGTGCTGTGTGGCTGTATGTGCGTGTCGCTGTGACTATTACTGTGGTCAGCTGTGGGTGGTGTCGGCCAGGCTGTGTCTGGAACATTCAGCTCAGTTTTTTGAGCTTGCACGTGAAGTTGTATAAATCAGCAAGATTGCGTGAATGCTTTATGAGGGCCAGCCGAGTGGCTCAGTTGGTTAAGAGCTCGCTCAGGAGTGTGAGCTGAGCTCTGAGCAACAGCAGTTCGATGCCCAGCCTGAGCTGAGCAGCCGCTGAGCTGCCCACAGGTGGCAGGATGGCTCAGCTAAAAAATAATAATAATAATAAAATAAAATGGCATTTAAAAAAAAAAAAGATTGTGTGAATACTGGTTGTGTGATTGTCAGGATGGCTCTTGAACTTGTGTGATTGTGTTTGACTGTTTGGGGGGCTTGTGTGTGAGGTGTGAGACTAAGGATGGTGTAACATACATATACACACACATAGAGAGAGAAAGATGGATAAATGCACAAACACATATGCAGAGAGAGAGATCAAGGATGATGAGAGCCTGTGGTCTATAAAACACACAGGATTACGTGCTACCCTTACTGTGTGTCTAAGCGTATATGATTGTGAACTTGCCAGCAGGTGCAGAACAGCTTGGCTGCTCATGGTGGACAGAGCTGCTTGAGTGAAGCATGCCTCAAAGGGTGTGTGCGTGTCCCCACAGCTGTCTGTGCCTAGGGCACCCACTTGTGACAGCGTAACTGAGTCCGAGTTCAGGGGCCATTTGCACGTCCATGTTTGTGGCTCTGTGTGTGTATCTGTGTGCTCATGTGCAGGCGGGCAAATCCCTGGCTATACCTGCAAGGGGGTGGGGGACTTCAGAGGACATGGGGAAGATGGTGACAGGTCCACAGTGAATCCCGGGAATGTGTATGCACTTGGAGGAGGCATTGGACATCCTTTGGAGAGTGGGCTTCTTGTGGAAGTGTGGGAGACGCATGTGTCCTGGTGTAAGTGCAAGGAGACAGTCTGAATGGGAAAGAGTTGGGATTTGGTTATATTTTTTGGTTATATCGCGGGTGAGGAGGGAGAGACAGAGAGTTCGTTTCTACATGTGTTGGCTTTTATTTCTGAGAGGAAAATATACCTGTTAGTTTGTATTTCCAAGACAGGAATGTATGGGTGTGCGCCTGAGTTAGTGTGTTGCATTAGGTTGTATTTTGAAAGGAAAATGTGGACATGTATGAGTGTGTGTAATGTGTTTTGTGTTTTAGAGGAGAAAGAGTGTGTCCAGAGTGTGTAGAGTTGTATTTCTGAGAGGGGAGTATGTTTGTGTGTGAGTGTGTATACATGAGGGCCTCAGAGGCATCAGCCGTATCGCAGACATTGTCACTCACATACAAACCACATGAAGTCCTTCATTTGAGACCCCCCGCCCATTACAATCTGGGCCTCAGACCCTCAGCTGTCACATGGCCAGTGTGACATCCATGGGCCACGCCTGCCACACGTGTGTCCCAACACGCCTTGGGCTGGCTGAGCCTGTCTGCAGCGGAGGGCGGAGCCCCTGATCCCTCAGGGTCTGTCAGGTCCTCAGGCCCCAGAGCCCACACACAGTGCCCTGAGGGCGCCCCCCACATCTAAAGGCCTCCTCTGCTTCTGGTACCCCAACCCCTCAGCCCTCTCCTCCTGCCCCACCCCACCCCCAGTGGTCTGACTGGTTCCCAACAAAAACACCCTCAGAATGAGCTCATGGAGAAGCTGCCGCCTCCACATGCCCCGCCCCACACACCCAGCAGAGGAGGGCGCCTCAGTCCCAGGTCACACTGCCAGGAGGTCTGGACCAGGGTACCTTGGGCCCTTGGGGTGGCAAGGGCTGGCCAGATGAACTAGGGGCAGGTAGGAAGCCACAAGCCAGCTGCTTGCCTTCTTTTGGTTGGTTTTTGGGGTTGTGGAGTTGCCCTCATGGCTGAGGACAGGCAAAGCTAGATTAGAATGTTCCCAGTTGAAGGCTGGCCAGGATGGGTGTGGGATAGGGTGCTGGCTGGAAGGAGAAAGGTACGGAGGCAGAGGGCTGGCTGGGATGGCTGGATAGGGAGACAACAAGGAGCTCTGCTGGTCAGAATGGCTTGGAGGCTGAGGGGTTGGCTTGCCTGACCTGGGCAATGATTCCCCAATCCCCAGGAACAGCAATGTCTGTGCAGGTGGCAGCCCCCGGAAGTGTGGGGCTGGGCCCAGAGCGCCTGAGTCCTGAGGAGCTGGTGCGGCAGACGCGACAAGTGGTGCAGGGGCTGGAGGCCCTACGCGCAGAGCACCATGGCCTGGCTGGGCACCTTGCGGAGGCCCTGGCTGCACAGGGTCAGGTGGCTGGCTTGGAACTATTGGAAGAAAAGCAGCAGGTGGTGAGCCATTCGCTGGAGGCCATCGAACTAGGGCTAGGCGAGGCCCAGGTACGAGCGAGCGGGCCAGCGGTGGGGGGAAGCTCAGGCCTGCGGGGAGGCCCAGGAATGAGGGCCCATGTATGCAGGGGGCAAGCCAGGGGTAGATGAGACCTAGGGGAGCCAGGCCTGGGAGGGGCAGGCTCTAGGCCAGAATTGGGGTCCCTGGGCAGCATTGGGAGGACCCTTAAGTATGACAGGAACCCCTGAACCAGATAGGGTTTTTCCATAGAACTGTGGGTCCTGGGGAAACCTTGGGATGCATGGGTAGGACATGAAGTATCCCTGAGCATAATTTATATGCATGGGTGAAATCAAGGGGTCCCTGGGTAACATTTGGGCATGTCCCTGCGACCCTCCATGCATCCTTGGAGTCACACTGGAAGGGTTTCTAGAATCTGGGGGATCCTGGATAGAACAGGGGTGCTCTGGCTTGACTTGAGGTCCTGGGCTGGGCCAGGGGCTGTCTGGCAGGGTAGGGACCAGGGCCCAGACTCTTGACCCCCAACCTGAGGCAGGTACTGCTATCCCTGTCGGCACATGTGGGCGCGCTGGAAGCTGAGAAGCAGCGGCTGCGAGCTCAGGCCCGGCGGCTGGCCCAGGAGAACATGTGGCTGCGAGAGGAGCTGGAGGAGACACAGCGGCGACTGCGGGCCAGTGAGGAGGCTGTGGCCCAGCTGGAGGAGGAGAAGAAGCACCTTGAGTTCCTGGGGCAACTGCGGCAGTATGATGAGCCTGCCGAGAGCCAGGTGCTGCGGGCCGTGCGAGGTGGCGCACGGTGCGCCAGGGGCCCCGAACCTCCTTAGATAACCCAGCGCTCCCTAACCCTCCATGCAGCCTCAGTGTTTGTAGACTCTCAGAGAGTCCCCTAGCCCGTTAGAACTTCCACAGGAGCCTCCCAGCTGCTCTACACAGCCCCCAGGTTCTCCCCAACCACTCAGGCAACCCCTGAGGCCCCTGACCACCACTTTCCTCAAACCCGGAGAGATTTGGGAACAAACTCCCAACCCTCTGACTTCCCCCATTCCTGTCCCTCTCTGCAGCATCTCGAGTCCCCCACTCGCCGAGACAGCCTGACCTCCCTGTTCCCCAGTGAGGAGGAGGAGAGGAAAGGTGGGTGTGGGGGAGACCTGATTATGGGGAGCTCAGCCATGGAGGACCAAAGGACGAAGCTGGGGAGGGACTGCTGAATTTCAAGGTCTCTAAGCAGCAGATGAGAAGGGGTCAGGACAGGGTGTCAGGCAATGAAACAGGTGGCTGTGGGGGATGACAGCAGGCAGGTGAAGCTGGAAGGTATGAAACCAGGCAGGCCACCATGGTCACAGCCCCACGAGCCAGGAAGGTTCCCATGTTCACATTGCACGGGCCAGTTAAATGCCTGGGATCCCCATCTCAGAAGTCAGTGCAAGGACCCAGGGGGCAGCCAGGCAGCTGTAGTTCTTGGGTGAAGGGGTTGCCTCGTGTGGGGCTGGAGGGGTAGGAGGACTGTAGTGATTCGGTGCCCACCACCCCCAGGTCCTGAGATGGCGGGGGCCGCAGCGGCTCAGCAGGGTGGCTACGAGATCCCAGCCCGCCTTCGGACCCTGCACAACCTTGTGATCCAGTACGCCGGGCAGGGCCGCTACGAGGTGGCTGTGCCACTGTGTCGCCAGGCCTTAGAGGACCTGGAGCGGAGCTCAGGCCACTGCCACCCTGATGTGGCCACCATGCTCAACATCCTGGCACTGGTGTACCGGTGAGGGCCACAGCTGGCCACAGCTGGAGGGGCAGCAAGGGCGGGAATCGTTGTTGGGTGGAAGAGGGGGACCCTCGTGTCCTGCTCAGTGAGCTTGGGGCACTGGGGTGATGGGGGGAAGGGGAGAGAGATCTGGGGAGGCCAGTGTGAACCAGATAAAGAGGAGTCAGGGAGCATGGGTGACAAGAGACCCCAACAGAGTAGGGACAATAGAATGGCCAGAGGCTTGGCACTGATCTGGTGTGCAGGGACCCTGTGCTAGACTTAGGTGTGGGGAGACCAAGAAGGGATCCCCAAAGTAGGCCACCCATGCTTGGCCCAGCCAGATCCCTGGGCCTGCTACCCCAGATTGGCTGACTCCCCTCCATCCCTGGGCCATCCCATAGGGACCAGAACAAGTACAAAGAAGCCACAGACCTTCTCCACGATGCCCTGCAGATCCGAGAGCAGACACTGGGCCCTGAGCACCCTGCAGTGAGTTGGGGCCCAGGAGAAAGGGCTGTGGGCTGTGCCTTCCCATCGCTGACCTGCCTCCCCCAACCTGCAGGTGGCTGCCACACTCAACAACCTGGCTGTCCTCTACGGGAAGCGTGGGCGGTACCGTGAGGCAGAGCCCCTGTGCCAACGTGCCCTGGAGATCCGTGAGAAGGTCTTGCCCCCCTGCCCAGCCCAAGTCCCTTCCTGTTTGATTCTGAAGTGCTCCCTGATCCTGGGGTGCCCCTTTGTATGCCCTTCCCACTGGATGTTGTAAGCCCACCATTTGAGCCTAGAGCACCCATTCCCATGACCCACTACCCTTGACCTCCGATGAGCTCTCTTTGATCTTGATTCCTGACCTTTTTTTGTTTTTGAGGCAATGTCACTGGCCCTCATGTGGGACCAAACCGGGGCCGCTGGCTTCCTAAGCCAGCGCTTAACCACCTCACCACTCGGCCGGCCCTCCTCTCTCTTCTTTTTTAACTCACCTCATATGCCCCCAACCCCTGATCTACCTACCCATTTGATCTAATATCCCAAGGTGGTTTCTGGACCACCATGACCTCTGACCTGATGAATCCCCAGTTTGATGGTGTAACTTCTGCTCTCCAGCCCCAACCTCATGTAACTCTCCACTTTGACCCTGTAACCCCTAACTCGTGACCTCCATTATGGCTGCTGGCATCATGGGAGGCACCAATCCTGGATGACCCCTAGGTCCTGGGCGCCGATCACCCAGACGTGGCCAAGCAGCTCAACAACCTGGCCCTGCTCTGCCAGAACCAGGGCAAGTTTGAGGAGGTGGAGCGGCACTATGCCCGAGCTCTGAGCATTTACGAGGCCCTGGGCGGGCCCCATGACCCCAACGTGGCCAAGACCAAGAGCAACCTGGTGAGGGCGCCATGAGCCCCGGGGGTGGATGGGTCACACGATGTGAGGTCCCCGCTGTCTCCAGGGTGGGATGCTACAGAGGCCAGGAGCAACCCCCTCGGCCAGGCCCATGGAGAAGGGGTCCCCCACAACTCAGCATCCCAGCTGAGCCCTGACTGGTGAGATCGCTTAGCACAGGAGATGTGGAAGCATCAGGAAACAGGAAAGTTGGCAGCAGCCAGAGAACAACTCCAGTGAAAGAAGACGCTGGAAAGACTGGTTGGGAGCAGATGATAGCATCAGACATTTATTGAGCTTTAGATCCCCTGCTTAATACTTCTCCTGTACAATCCGTTTAACGGGCCCTGAGGTAGGTGTTCTTGTGGCCCCCATTTTGCAGATGAGGAAACTGAGGCACAAAGAGGTCGTGTCACTGGCCCAAGGTTGAACGGGAAATAGGCTGGGCCAGGAAGTCTCCTGCCCTGGGTCGCCCAGGCAGAAGTGGTGGGGTCAGGCTCCAAGCCCACTCTGCTATAGGTGGAGGCCTTGAGTGGGATGGGACCTGGGTGCCTGGATGCAGTGCCGGGGCGTGGGGAGTTCCCAGATTTGAGCCAAGATCACAGGCTGTGCCCTTCCGCAGGCCTCAGCCTACCTGAAACAGAACAAGTACCAGCAAGCAGAAGAACTATACAAAGAAATCCTCAGCAGGGAGGACCTGCCCGCTCCTCTCGGTGAGCCCCCAGTTCCTCCCCCTAGGTGGTTTCTCAGTGTCCCCACCACAATGGCCCCCATCTGTTCCCCAGGAGCCCCCAGCACAGGCACAGCTGGTGACACAGAACAAAAGGTGAGGATGGGCTTTGCTACAGCTCCCAGGCTGGGAACGGGAACTGGATGGGATGGGGGCTGACCAGTGTCCCTGGTGCCCTCCCCAGATCCTTCGTCGGAGCAGCTCGTTCTCCAAGTTACGTGAGTCTATCCGGCGTGGAAGCGAGAAGCTGGTCTCCCGTCTCCGAGGCGAGGGGATGACAGGGGCAGCCGGGTGAGTGTTGGATAAGGTCAGCAAAGAGTCCTGCTATCTGCAGCCCACTCCATTCCCTGTCCTGTGCAGGAATCTGTCATGGCCCCCATCTTCTCTGACACAGTCAAACCCAATGTTGAAGAGATCTTCTCCAGGGTGGGAGCCAGTGGCTCCTGGACTCACTAGTTTCCTCTGTAGGATGAAGAGAGCTATGTCACTCAACACACTGAACATGGATGGTGCAAGGGCCACTGGGACCCAGGTGAGGGGGAAGCCGGGCACCTGGGTCAAGGATAGACAGGCCCAGTGGCAAGGGAAGGGTGGAGACAGTCAGGCTGGCATTGGGAGCCAAGGGCTGGTAGGCCGGAATGGACCTGAGCACAGGAGAGTGCCTGAGTGGGGACAGGAGGATGAGCACGCTGGCAGACTTGCTGCTGGGGTGTGCTCTGGTGGCAGCTGGAGCAGGTGTGTCCTGCCCCTCGCCCACCCTTCCCTTGTGCCTTTCCCCAGTTCCCGAACCGGCACCTGAGCGATGCTTCTCGGACCCTCAGCACCAGCACCCAGCACCTGGGCCCCCGCTGAGGTCGACAGGACCATGTGGCTCAGCTTCTCAGGGAGGGTGGGGGAGGGGTGGGCAGGTGGGGGTCCTTTCGTCTCCCTGCCTCTTGGCTGTACTGGGCTGCGCTCTCCTGAGATTAAAGACTATAGATGTGGCAGCCAGAAGCATCTGCTTGAGGTTTCCCTCCTGCAAGGACCTTCCAATGCCTCCCTTGAGGCCCCCTACAAGCCGTTGGGACCCAGGGCTGGGTAAGACTCGAAAGTCACCAGGAACACCTTTTGTGGCCCTGCCCGCACCTCATGCTACAGCTGCTGAGCGATCTGCTCAATCCTTCGCAGTGTCTCCTCCGACTCCAGCTGCTCCAGGCTGAGCAGGGACAGGCCCAGCTGATCCTCCTGCAGCAGAGGGACAAAGAGGGAGGGGTCAGGCCAGGGACCCAGAAGGGAGACAGCTGCTGCACTTGCCCATGTGCCCCGGTGGGGACACACAGAGGTGGCTCACAGGACAGGATGCATGAATTTGGAAACCCCCGTGTAACACAGAGCGTGCCTTCCCTGTAAACAGAAGACGGGCCAGAAGAAGAAGGTGGCAGCCAGACAGCTGTGTCCCAGCTGGAGAAGGCTCAGCTTTCCAGAGGCCCTGCCGCCAGCTCACCCCACCTCCTCCGGCTCCCACGCACCTGCTCATCTACTGGAGACACGTTGGTGTCTGTAGCCCTTGACTTCCCCCAGTTCCCAGGCCTGGCATGTGGGCACACACAAACCTCTTTGTCAAAGGCCCTTCCTGGAGGAGGAGCTTAGCCGGGGAGGGTGAAGGGAGGTGAGGGCTGGCCAACTCAGACTCACCCGGTGGAATGGCTGTGCCATCTGCCTCAGGAAGTACTTGGCCACCTGGACCCCTTCATCCACGGTCAGGTTGAGGTTGGCATCAGTAAGGTGTTCTTGGATCCAGCGGGGCAGCTTCCCCCGCTTGTCTGCCCGGGCAAAGCGCTGGGCAGGAGGGTGGGAGAGAAAGGGGGCGTTGTCAGGACCCTGGGTTGGTTTGGGGGTGTGGGGCTGGGGCCACCCTGCCCAGTGCTCCCCATCTGGAAAATGACTAGGGGAGCAGCCAGGTTGGCACCTTGTCAGCGAAGACCATGAGGCCGTAGTCCGTCTTGCCCCTGATGGCCCGACCCACACACTGGGCCGCATGGCGCATGGCATCGAAGGTGAGAAAGTCATTCTCTCGGATCTGGAACTGGTCCCGCAGGTACTCCAGCCGTGCCTGTGGTGAGATGGGGGTGCGTTCCCCTCCTGCCTGTCCCTCCACATTCAGCCTCTTCCCCCACACCACAGAAGTCCCAGAGTTGGGGGCCTGGGGAGGCCGTAACATCCTACCCACCCCAGGTGCTGCTCACCTTGAGAATGCGGCTCTGGGTGTAGACGTAGGGGACGCCAAACATGATGACGGCCCGCCCGAAGTGGTGCACTGGAAGGGGAGCCAAGAAAGGGGTTACCAATGTGACTGGCTGGAGAGCCACCTTCCTGGGGCCCAGGAGGGGGTTGAGAGGGTGTGCTCCGAGAGCCCCACTGGGTTCCCAGGGACATAGGGGTGGCCCCTGTGTGTGCCCAGGCTGCGGTGGTGCCCTGGGGGAGCAGAAATGGCCAGAGCTCCAGGCAGGCTCTTAGGGAGGGAAGAGCCTAGTCCACTCACCAAAGTCGATTCCCTCGGACACTTTGCCTCGAGCTACTGAAAGTAGGATGGCCCCTCTGCCATTCTCACAGGCCTGGGGAGGGGAGGGTAAGACAGAACTGTGGCCCCTCAGAGCTGCCCCCTTTGGCCCCTCTCTCAACATCTCTCACTCCCACCTACCTCCTGGTACTTCTCCAGGGCGACACTGGTCTCAGCCCCATCTTGGGTCTCAATAAAGAGCAGCTTGTTCCTCTGAATGTTTTCGAGGATGCCCTAGGGAAGGACAGCAGGCAGTCCAGGGTGTGTGTTGGCAGCAGGATTAAGCACACAGGCATCCTGCTAAACTCAACTCTGCCCCAGATTCCCTTCCTTCCCCAGCGGAGACTCAGGAGGGAGGGTGGTGGCACTGGCAAGCCTCACTGCTTTTGGGAAGCTCTGTAATCCAGGTAGTAAACTAGTCCCCACATCTCATCTTTTGCACAAGTGGGTAGGCATGTGGCCCAAGGTGGCCAATTAGGACACACCCCACCCCAGGCAGTGATTGGTGGAGAAGCTGAGGTAAGACAGGCAGAGCCAATCAGGATGTGCAGAGATATCATGTGATGCTGTAATAGAGACACGTGATCAAGGACAGAGAGACCAGTGGAACAGAATGAAAGATCCAGAAGACATACCCCAGACGGACACCTGTGCCACTCTTTTTTTTTTTTGGAGGGCAGTGTCACTGGCCCTCAGATGTGGGACCCGAAACGGGGCCACTGGCTTCCCAGGCCAGCGTGTGCCATTCTTTTCAATTAATGGGGCTGAAGCAACTAGATTTGCATAGGGGGGAAAAATGAACCTTGGCCCCAACCTCACACCATACGCAAAGATGAACCTGAGGTACCTCACAGACGATATGAAAGCTGAAACTACAAAACTTTCTAGAAGGAAACACTGGAGACTTAACTTCATGACCTTGGGGTAGGCACAGGTTTCTTAAATAGGACACCAAAGGCACTTAGGATGTAGGGCTCAGGTGGCCAGCAGCCACCTTTCCCACTGTGGAAAGAGCCTGTCTGAGGACAAGACCAAGGTCCTGGCTGTGAGTGGATGAGGTTCCCACCCCCACCATTCCCTGATGCTTGGATTAGCCAGGTTCACTCAGGTCACCCCAAAGAGCTTGCTTTCATTTCCTACTGAGAGCTGGGCAATGAGACACTCAGAAACAGAAAGGACAGAGCAGCCCCACCCCCCATCCTGCTGCCACCCAGTGCCCAGCTCCCAATCTCCAGAACGCCCCATGACCTTACCCACCGACTCCCCAGTACAGATTCTTTGCCCTGAGTCTCTGTCCAGCCTTAACTCTCCAGGGCCTTCCATTAATAGCATAGCACCCAGCTAGAGTCACACTTGCTACCTAGTGTCTCCATGCCACAGATGCTGGGGGAACACAGTCATGGGGGTAACCCCAAAAAGAACAGCAATGGAACAAGGAACCCGGAAGGGGTGTGTGTGGTTACCTCTCCTGAGGGGTCTGCCTTTGAGGGCCCAGGATACTATACTTTACATTGTTTAGTTGTGTCTTATACACCATCCTGTCAGCTATGACACGTCACCATCTACAACACGAGGAGTAAAGAAAGCACACAGAGGAACACAGCCAAGAGCTGAGGAGTCAGGAGCCTTCAGGTGCACGGGCGGCCGGGGTGGTAGGCATACCTGCTCGTACCAGGAGGCCACAGTGCTCTCCATGTACTGGTAGCTGGTGAAGAACGCCACGATGCCATCGGGGACCACAGCAGACATCTCCAGCAGGAGGTTTCCATAGTTGCGGATAACCGCTGTAAGGGGTCAGAGACTGTACCCTCTGCCGGCCTGAATTCTCCTCCCCACTCCCTATCAGCATTCCTGTCTAACGCCCGGTCTTGAACTTGGGATTCCTAGACACCCCACTGAAGCAGGCTGTAGGGCTGTTTATCACTCACATTCTACTTCTTCCAGGCCCTTGGGAGGACTGCACCCCATACCCCCTGAAGTTAGGCATGGCCATGTGACTTGCCATGGTCAATGAAACGAGTGCAGATGTGGTTGTGTCACTTCCATCTGAGCACCTTTGCTAGCCAGTATACAATTCACCATGATCACCATAACGTCCTGTCACATCTCACCAGCACAGTGATGTGTCTAATAGTGGAGGTTCCCAGAGAGGTGACATTGGGCAGGCCCCCACCAACCCACAATGGCATGTTCCCTGGGCAAGAGGTAACCTCTGAGTGAAGCCATTTTGACTTGGGGGTATTTGTTACTGCAGCAAGACTTAGGCCACACTGCCTGATAAACCTCCTCTCTTGGAACTCAAATAAACCACCCCCATGAGCAGCATACCAATATCTTCCCGGGTCTCAAATTTGGAGCTGATGGCCACCTGGTCGTTGCCTCGGCCAATGATCTGGAGATAGCAGGAGAGGTCACAATAAGCGAAGCAGCAGCAACCGCTCCTATGTGTGAGTGCTGGTAGCGAGCTGGTGCTCATCTAAGCTTTTTATAGACATGGTGCCATTAAATAAATGCTCAACTACCCTGTTATCAGCACTGCATGGAAGAATGACCTAAGGCTCAGAGAAGGTAAACAGAAGGTGAATCAGCTGCCCAAGGTTACACGGCAAATAAACGGCAGAGAGGGAACTGGACCCAAGTCTGCCCACTTCCCTAACTAGCAAGTACACTCCAGCCAGCCCCAGCCTCCGCCAGTCGCTTCCAGGGGAATGCTTCTCACCATGACCTTGAGCCACTGGTACAACCCCACTGGCAGCCTCACAAAACCATGCTGCAGTGTGGGGTCAGCTCCAGCCCACAACCCCCAAAGGGCAATTCCCAAAGCCACGGCACTCTGGGAAGTCCAGATATTTAAGTTTGGCACAAATTCGTAGAGTGGTGAAACCTGTCCTGCCTCAAGTCTATTCAGAGTCCTGACTTATCTCCCTTTTTGACTCTAAATGTTTTGCTGATGAAATAATCATCTGGCTTTGACTGGAGGTGACTGCCCAGACCCCGCTGGGAGTGTTACACAGCACACAGCATATGCCTTATTGCTAAAGTCTGGAAAATTCTCAGTTCTAAAGCACATCTGGTCCAAGGCTTACACAGATGAGGGACTGAGGGTCTGTGTGACAATGCCCAATTTTCACAGGAGACTGAGGCTCACTCTGCCCTCCACCACCCTGGGAGGTCAGGGAGGAAGCATTTCCATTTCACAGATGAGAAAACTGAGGCTGGGGGTGTATACCCACAGGGAGAAGTAGCAGCAAGCCCAGGCCTGCGTGCACCCAGAATCCTTGTTCGGGGCTATAAAGCTCTCCTGCCTGGGCAGTGGAGGGAACAAAGGGAGGAAAGGCAGCCCCTCGCTCCATCTCTCCACCCCGACACCCCACCTTCTCCCACGCACCATGGGGCACAGGCAGACCCGGGCCAGTGTCATGGTGAAGGTTGCCATAGTGACAGGGTGGAAGTCCAGGATCTTGGGATAGATGTCCAGCGGGGACAGCGTCTGTAGCAGGGACAGAAGGAGGGATCTCTGTAGGACTGGGCAGGAACCAGGAGCCCCAGAGGGGAGGGTGGGGGGCTCAGGGACGGAAAAGGATCCTCACCCCAGATGTGATAATGACAGACTGGAAGCGCTCGAACACAGGTTTGATTGCCAGAGAGGCATCCATGCAGCTGTGGGGAGCAGACGAGGATGGTGAGGGCCTGGCTGGGAGTCTGGGGCCCATGGTCTGTTCACACCCCACTGGGGTTGGGGCTCACCTGAAGTGCAGGACAGGGTTGGCAATGGTCGGGGTTCTGTCATCAAAGGGCTCAACGATGATGGTGAAACCTACAGGGGGCCGGTGAGATTCCTGGGGTGCCAGTAGTAACCGTGCCCACTCAGCTAGCCCCTAGTCCCTACCCTCATAGTGAAAGGGACCAGTCACCAGCAGCCCAAGTCTAAAACCCAGGAATCTTGACTCCAAAATTCACCCCAATCTGTGCGCTTCTCCCCAGGACCCACACCTGTGCACACGTTGATCGAGTATCCTGAGCAGAGAGCACCAAAGGTTCATTCCTCAGTCTCTCCCAGGGCCGTAAGGGCCCGCCCTGCCACTCAAGCCAAAGCCTCCCTCCTTCTCCCACTGCCTTTCTGTCTAAGCCATCAGGAGGCTCTCCGCTCTACAATCTGAGCACTTCCCCCACCCTGTCCCCAGGCCAGCTGCCACCACCTCTGCCTGGCATTGTAGTTGCCTCCTCACTGGGCTCCCAGCTCCTACCCCTGCTCCCTTCACAGCAGCCAGAGGGACCTTGTAAAATCCTGAGTCAGGTCACACCCTTGTCTTGGTCAGAAGCCCCCCCACAGCTCCCCACACCCTTTGTGAGGTCCAGGGTCATTTGTGAGAACCTGCCATTCCGACCCATTTTCTCTTGCTCACGTGCCTCCTACCTAACTTTCAAAAACCACCAGGTTCACTCCACCCCAGGCCCTTTGCACGTGCTGGCCCTACTGCCTAGAAAGCTTCCCAAAGTGGCTGGCTCCATTTGGTCATTTGGGACTCAGCTCAAATGTCAGCTCCTCAGAAAGGCCTCTTCCCTGGCCACTCTGGCCACTGCAGGTCTGCCCCAACATCTGTTTTTCATGAAAACTATCACTTTCTGGAATTATCTTCCTAGTTTGTTTGTACCTTCACTACCTGTCTTCCCCTCTAGAATATAAGTCCCAGAGGTCAGGGAAGAGGTCTTTCTTGGTTCCTGCCTGGCCTGTTTATTGAATAGATGAATGGAGTCACATATTCAATTTCACTTAGTAAAAAAAAAAAAAAATCTCAGCCCTGTGCAGGGGACATACCAGTAACCAAGACATCTCTGGCCCCGTTCTCTCAGGGCTCACGGTTCAGTGATGGGGTACATAGACCTGTCCCCAGTGACTACCCAGAGTGGGCAGGGCTAGCATGGGGGAGGCCAGGGAGTAGGGGTCTTGAGACCAGCTTGGGGGTCAGAGAAGGCTTCCTGGAGGAGGAGATATCTCTACTGAGCCAAGAACTGAAGGATGAGGGGGACGTACTTGGGGCTGGAGGATGGGGAAGGATATTCCAGGTAAAAGAATGTGAGGTATTGGTAGATAGGTAAGTGGGGAAGAGAGGAGAAACACAGCCTGAGAGGGAAGACAGGGTGGGACAGAGGGATGGACATAGAAGGAAGCTTCCAGCGGGACTTGCTGATTGAGGGGCTCTGGGGGACAGACTCCCCATCCTCCTGCTGAGGCCGGGCCCAGCTGCCAGACATGAGGCAGGCCTGACCTGGTTTCCTGGCTAGAGGAGTAATCCCCAGGGATCAGACTGAGCCCTCAGCCAGCTTAAAACTGAGGAAGGGGAGGGAATGCTGCCAGATAAAGGCGATCAAGTCTCCGGATCACTTCCCCTCTCCCTAGCAAGCTGGAAATCTGAGTATCATCAACTCCTCTCCCCCATGCTCCCCACACCCAGGCACCAAGTCCCAGCCTCTTTACCTCCCATATCTCTCCCCAACCCCCACCCCCCTTGCCCCACCACCCCCTCAACCCCGCCTTTCTCTCATGCAGCCCTGCCCAGGCTCCTCCTCTCCTGGCCCCAATCCCTGCCAGAAGAATCTTTCTAAAGTGCAAACCTGCCCCTGCCCCTCCCTTGTTCAGAACCTGCCATGGCTCCCCAGTGCCCTCAGGTACAGAACGATCAAGCCCTCACCACACCCTAAGGGTGAGCTGACCCCACAGAAATTCTCGGGCCTCATCTCACACCATCACCACTCCCATCCTTCTCCAGTCTGCAGCCTGGGGGAGCCTCTGAAAATACAAATCTGAGCACAAGGCTCGCTCACTCAAGAACTGCTGGTGGCTCCCCGGTGTCCTCCAAGCCCAAACTCCCGAGCCCAGCCCTGCATGGTCCTAAATGTCCAAGTCCTACACACAACCCTCGGAGCTCTGTTGGGATCCTGACTGCAACTGCCAGGGGGCCCAGCACAGGTAGGAAGCGGTGTGCTTACCCTTGGAGTAGGTACTGACAAGAGTGGCGAAGTTAGCCAAGAGGGTGAGCGGGGAGAAGTCAGCAAGGTCGGCGATCTCCAAGGTGTGCAGGAGCGAGCGGAGGCGCTCCGCGCAAAATCTGGTGGGGAGGCAAATGTTGGGGAAGGGTTGTGGGAAGCACAGACAGGGCCAGCAGCCCCTCCTCCACGTCACATCACGCATCTGCTTTTCCAGGTGACTGGGTGCCCCATGAGGGCAGGGACTGGGGCTGTGTCACCTGTGTCCCCACATTGTACAACTGCATGTCACACAGAGCCACAGTGGCACAATGGCACACACAGAGCAATCATCACACATCCCAGAGTCAGGTGATCACACGTCACACAATCTGGTACACAGATCTCAGTCGAAACAGGAGACCCACAACCACACCTAGAATTCCAGTCACAACATGAATCCTGCATGGCCGCACGGTCACATACTTACACCCACAACGTCACACTGCCTCCGTCATACTCAGCCACCCTGGTGACACATACAGTCTCCGAGTTCCACAAGCCCACACACCCTTGCAGTCACACACACTACATCACACCCATGCACACACATGGCCACCTAGCCACAAACCATGATGGTGAGGCTTGAGGCGCTCACCACTTGGGGACAGGTCATGGAGAAGGGCCACCTGGCTCGGACCCAGGCAGACAGTCAGTTTAAAACCTGCCTCCTGAACCTGAACTTCATTTCTTCAAGTCTCTCCCGTTGTCCCCCACCCCGACCTCCTACTCCTCTGGGCTCCCCCATCTCAGCTCTCCCTGATCTGGTCATTCCCTGTCTGGGATGGGTCTATCTCCCCGCTAAACTAAGTCCAGGAGGGCAGGGCCAGGGCTGTTTCGGTCATCACTGTGTCCCCAGCACAGAGCAGGCACTCGGGGAACACGTATTGAGCGGCCAAGATCCTATCTTTGCCTTCACAAGTCTCCCATTAGGGGCAGACTGCCCCACCCTCACAGAGATGGTGCAGCCAGGGGCTTCAGAGCCTTACAGGCCTGGCTTCGCACAACTACCCCACCCAGTGCTGTGTGACTCTGAGCAATGGCTTCTGCACTCTGAGTGACAGTGTCCTCATCTGCAGCACGGGAACACCATATTGAGATTCCAGGAGATACAGAATGTGAAGTGCTTTGTTCATCCTCAGTGCTCAAGACAGGGTAGCTATTTATGTCGCTGCTTGCTCATTTAACCACAACGGAAACCCTGGAGTAAAGACGATGACCCCCAACCTCTGTTACAAAGGAGGAAAGTGAGGTTTGGAGAAGACCAATAATCCACCCAAAACAGCAAAGGAAAAGTACAGGAAGCCCCATCCTAATGCCAGGTCCATTCTTTTGCTCTCAGGTTTGGAGGAACAATGAGAGAAGGAGACAGGGGTCCAGAGGGTCTGGGGCATTTCCCTCCAGCTCTCACCCTGTTGGGCCTTGTCAGGAGCCCTTCTTTAGGACCACTGTCTCCCCTGCCCCTGTGGCCTAGGGTGGAAATACCTCTTGGAAGTACCCAGGGGCCTTGCCAACCGTGATAGCTCCTCCGCCCTGCCCACCCCTCTGTAAATAGTGCCTCCATCAAAATCTCTTCAGGTAAATTCTCTGATCAAGCCATGTGCTGCCTGCCAGGCCGCTGGCCAACACAGGGACCAAGGACCAGCTCTGACCTTGCCATTGGACCTGCCTGCTCTGGCTAACAGGTGTCACGCGTGCTACCTCCACACTCCCCACTTACAGCTGACACTGGCATCATGGTGGCCCCAGGCCCCAGGCACAAAGGACAAGGCTCTGCGAGGGCCCGGGGCATGCCCCCTTTCACCCCCGCCCCGTCATCCCCCACAGGGACCCGACACCCCCAGCTGTGGGGCCGCACCTGAGGGGCTTGCGCTGGATGCACACGCGCTGCGCCAGGCTGCTCAGGAAGGCGGGGGGGCTCTCCTGCACCACGTGCTGCACGCGCAGCCGCCACTTGACGTACTCCAGCAGCCGCCGCAGGAAGCCCAGGAAGTGCTCGGCCGTGCGGATGGAGCCCGGCACCGCCTCTGTGGGGAGCGGGGGTCAGCTGCCACGTCGCAAGGAGAGCGGCACGCAGAGTGGGCGGCAGCGGGGACAGCAGCTCACCCTGCAGCACCTCATCGGGCAGCACGGGGTTGGCCAGGTGGGCGTTGGTCTCCCGGGCGGTACTGGCCTCTCGCAACCCTTCCACCAGGCGCCGGTACTCCTCCCGCAGACGCTGCTCGTCGGTCTCCTTGATCCTGCAGGGAGACAGGTTGTAGCAAGAGACCTGAGAGGGCACTGAGAGGGGGCTGGTGCCCCTGGAGGCAGCTCAGGCAGAGCACAGGGGCTTAGGAGAGGCAGGGGCCGGATGGCTGGGCCAGGGCCAGCACCTGGGCTGACCAGCCACTCGGGCCGCCCACCTTAGCACTGCCTTCTGCAAGGTCTCCAGGTTGCCCTGGCATCGGTCCAGGGTCCGGCGGGTGAGATTGACACTCATGGAGTCGATGCAGACATTGTCTAGAGAGGAGCGGGGAGAGGTCTGGGCTCAGGCAGGCAGCCTGAGGGGCTGGCATCCCTTCCTTGCCCTGGCTCCCTCCTCACCAATGTTGTGCGCCTCGTCGAAGACCACGACAGCCTTGCGGGCTAGCTCTTTGGACACCAGGTCGGCAATCTTGGGGTCCAGGAGGTAGTGGTAGCTGTATACTACCACGTTGGCATGCAGGATCTGGGGGGGCGAGGAGGGCAGTGTTACCCGAGCCTAACTGCCACCTCCTACCACACCACACATCGCTTCCTCACAGGTCCACAGAGGTGAGGCAAGGACCCAGGCAGATGGACATGCGAACAGACAGACAAGACACAGAGGTGAGGAAAGGCACACATATAAGCAAATTGATAAGAGACAGGCACAGACCCATAGGGAAATACAGGCAGACAGACAGACACAGGTAACCAGATGGGAAGGCAGCCTGTAACCCTCACACGCCCTCTGCCCACCCCCTGTCTGCCTCCTCACTGAGTAGCGGGCAAGGAAATATGGGCACCAGCCCTGGCGCCGCCCCACAGCCTTCAGGTCATCCAGGTTGTAGATGCCAGCCGGGAGCGGCACTTGGCGTCCGTGAACATCAAATTCCTGGGGCGGGGCAAGAGAGTGCCTGGGGGTCAGGGAGGTGGGCTGTCACCAGGGGTCTGGCTCGCCCTCCCTTAGCCCTGCTCCAGCAGGTACCTCATAGAAGCGGCAGTGGGGCAGACTGGGGTCCTGCTGGTACTGCGCCCTCACGTAGGAGGCCGTGAGGCTGTGGCATTTCCCGTCGACATCCTTCCCAAAGCGCAGGGGCGTCACCTGGGGAGATGGGGGGTGCATCTCAGCACTGAAACAGGCTGAGAAGCCCAACCCCCAACCACTGCTGGAACCCGGGGCTCTACACATCATAGCTGGGTGCGATGCGAGGCTGTCCTGTCTGGGGTGGGACTCGGAGATTTGGGGAAAACTCAAACCTCAACCTGTTTCATTATTGAATAGTTAAGACACTTGGGAACTTATTGCAGGGATGCAAGAGTGGCAAAATTGTTACTCTTTAATTATTACTTTTAAAACATTAAGCTCTATATACAATGGATTATTATTCAGCCATAAAAAAGGAAATCTGGCCATTTGCAACAACATGGAGGCACCTTCAGGGCATTACACTAAGTGAAATAAGTCAGATAGAGAAAGATAAATGCTGCATGATCTCATTTACATGTGGAATCCAAAGAAAGAAGAAAGAAAGAACCAAGCTCATAGATACAGAGAAGAGATTGATAGTTGCCCAAGGCCAGGGTTGGGGATGGATAAAGTGGGTGAAGGGGGTCAAAAGGTACAAACTTGCAGTTATAAGATAAATAAATTATGGGCATATAGTGTACAGCATGGTGGCTACAGTTAAAAACACTGCATTGCAGGGCCGGCCGAGTGGCGCGGTAGTTAAGCGCTGGCTTGGGAAGCCAGCGGCCCCAGTTCAGGTCTCACACATGAGGGCCAGTAACACTACCCTCAAAAAAAAACACCACTGCATTGCATATTTGAAAGTTGCTAAGAAAGAAGACCTTAATTTGCATCACAAGAAATTTTTTTTTATAATTACGTAAGGTGACAGACATTAACTAGGCTTATTGCAGTAATCATTTTGAAATGTATACAAATACCAAGTTACGATGTTGTACACCTGACACTAATGTGTCTATAACTCAATAAATACAAAACAGACCTGGCAAGGTCTAAGAATCAGAGGAGGTTCTGATCACGCAGTATGAGAACCCGCCTTGCCCTTGCTCTGCTCTGTCCTCTTTGAGTCTCTGTTGGTGGCACCATCACAGCCCAGGACTGCCTTTCCTCAGAACAAAACCTTCTCTTTCACCAAAAGGAAAGCTCAAGGCTGCCAAGCCTTCCTTCTCCCTTTCCCATTCCATCAGTCACCAAGCCCTGTGCTACTTCTCTTTAATTATCATCCATCATATGTACTGTTTGATGTACTCACAAAGATTGTTATAAAACATATATTCCATGAGTTACCGCACATAAAGTGCTTAGAACGGTGCCTAGTGCACAGTGAGCCCAGTGGCTTTCTAACATAATTCAAAAATAACAAATATTCTATGCGTCATATATCTATTAATACTGTAGTAGTTTCTAATATTCTTTTAGCTCTTTGTACATTCTAAGGGTACACATGCAATATCTTACCTAATCTTATCAACAAAGGTAGGAAGCAGGTACTTATTTATCCCCATTTTACAGAAAGGAACACTGAGGCCCAGATTGCAGAAATCTCCTCTCCAAGAGTACATAACTAGTAAGTTTCAGAGCCAGGAAACCAGGCCTGCCAGCCTCCAGGAACTGCCTTTTTAACTTCTACCAGTCTGGGGGAAAGTGGGAAGGCTCCCTGGAAGTGTGCATGCCTCAGCCATGAAATGGCTGATGAGTCAGAATTTTACCTGTGAGAAGAGAATTCTATGTGTGGCCCCTGCATATTGTCCTGAGAGGTCTAGTCTGGGAATTTAAAACTCCTGGGTGAATGGAAGACTTTCCTCAACCCTGGCCCTTTGGGAGAGGGGAGGAATGAGGGCTCACCTCAGGATGAATACACAAGTTCTTTCGGGAGCTCAGAGCCAGCCCCAAAAATGGCAGCTTCTCGCCCTCCTGTTTCTCATAGAAGTTGAGCAACTTTCGAAGCTCTTCAATCACCTGTGCCAAAGAGAAGGGAGGGGAAACTCGGCCTCACTGAAAGCACACACCTCTAACCCAACCAGGTCCCAGCTTCCCAAACACCACCCCCAAGCTGTGATGGCAACCACAGGGGGACCAGCGAAGTTCGGGGAGAGTGAAGAAGCAGGGCATTGGCTCTAGCTCACCTTCTCAATTTCAGGCACAGTTCTCGAGCAGTAGATGAGTTTAGTCACCTCCAGTGGATATGCCTGCCGACAACAATGGGCTCAGCCCGTCCAGCCCCTTTCCTCTTCCCCTTCCACAGGCCCAGTGGGTCACTTACCCGCTGGTATGCCATGATCAGGGCCAACAGGGACACTGTCTTCCCAGTGCCTGAGGGCATCTCCAGGACTCCATGGCCCTGTGTGTTGGGGGTGACAGGGATAAGACACAGACTCTCAGAACTTCAGGGATACCCTCCCTCCAGAATGCTACCATCTTGAAATGGCAGGACAACACAGCAATTAAGTTTGGGCCCCAGGGGCAGTGAGTTTGGACCCTACTTCTTTGCTGAGTGATCTTAGGCAAGTGCCTTCACCTCTCTGGCCTCCGTAACCTCATCTCTAAAACAGGCCTAATAAGCTCTTCTTTGTAGCATGATTATGAGGATTAATGAAACACTGGGGGTTAAATATTTAGCATAGTATCTGATATACAGTGAACCCTTTTTCTTTTAATTTAGCAAACACTTCACACTTACTCTGTGCCTGACAATATTTCTAAGTGTCTTACATCAGGGTTTGTCAACTTCAGCTCTACTGACATTTTGGAGCCGGATAATACTTGATTGTGGAGGGGCTGTCTGTGCACTGCAGGATGTTTAGCAGCAAATGTGGCTTCAAAACACTATATGCCAGTAGCACGCCCACTCCACTAGTATGCCAACCAGGAATGTCTCCAGGCATTGCCAAATGTCCTCTGGGAGTCAAAATCATCCCCAGTTGAAAACAGTTGCCTTACTTCGTGAATGAACTCATATGGCCCTTACATTAACCTCTGAGGTAGGTACTATTAATATGCCCATGTTGGAAGAAGGAGATTAAGTGATTTTCCCATGGGCACACAGCTATGGATCCGGAATTCCAACCTGGGTAGCTGACTCCGAAGTCTGCATATTCCCAGTCACAGAGTAGCTCAGCCTTTCATAAATGTCAGCTGCCGCTATTATTAACTTACTTCTGTTTCTTTTTTGTGGTTGTTTTCTTTCTTTTATTAACTATTATTATTTTAGATAACAGGAGGTTTTGGAGTCCTGGCTCCCCAAAGACCTCTCATTTCTAATCTAGACCTCCTGCAACCTGTCCTAGCCGCCTGCGTGGCAGGCCCACCTTCGGGTCGGCAGCGGCGGGCGGGACCCACCCACCTTGGCGTCCAGCGTGCGTTTGAGCTCCAGCATATAGGAGAACTGCTCGGGGTAGATGTAGTCGTACGGGAAGTAGACCAGCAGCCCGTCCACGTTGAGCCTGGTGGCGGGGGCCACAGAGTCAGTCCCGCGTCCCCTAAGCCCTTCTCCAACCCCCACACTCCCCTGCCATCGGGCCGAGGGAGGTTACCTGCCAGACACGGGCCTGCGGGTCCCCCCGGATATACCCCCGTTCCCCAGGAGCCTCTGGATCCCCGTTACCGCACCATGGGTCTCCGCGGCTATCCCCTCCCCATCCCTTCAGCCTCCCCTCGCCCCGTGGGGGCCCCGGGCGCGCCCACCGGTCCCCCCCATCTTCCAAGTCCCCGCGCCCGCTCGAGAGCCCAGAAACCCAGCCCCCTCTCACTTCATGGCGACGGCCGGAGCGAAAAGCGGAGTCGACCCGCCCCCTCATGAATATTCAGTAAGGCAGGATCCGTGGGGCGTCCTCCAGGCGCCGCTCCACCTTCCTCACGACGCCACTGGCTGATCCTTCCCGTCACTCTAGTTGGGTGGAGCCAATCGGGACAATGCGCGTGCGCACGGCAATACGAGGGCGGGCTCGCGGGAGAGTCGGTGCCAGAGGCGTCGCTGAGGATCGCCGAAGAGCAAGAACAAAACATGGAAGAAAGAGAACCGAGAGAATCGATCCCATTCATTAGGATTCAGTCTTCTGCATCTGCTCAGATTATCTGGGTAGCGAAGAGAGACAAGGGGAAAATGACAGGAAAATTGGGGACCTCTTCGGGGCCCACGAATTAGGAATTGCTTAAACAAACATGTTTGTTTTTTTAGCTGAGCCATCCTGCCACCTGTTGGCAGCTCAATGGCAGCTCAGCTCTGGCTGGGCATTGAACTGCTGTTGCTTAGAGCTCAGCTTGCACTCTTGAGCAAGCTCTTACCCAACTGAGCCGCTCGGCCGGCCCAACATGCACTTTTTAAATGCCTGCTGTGTCCTAGACTTCTCTGGGTTAAATAACTCCTCTTATTTATTGACCTCCTACTGTTTGCCAGTAGTGAAAAGGCAGTAATGAAAAGGCACTGTGGTTTGGTGGTTAAGGTGTAGACTCTGAAACCTGAATGCCTGAGTCCAAATCCTGGATCCACTGTCCACTGTGACCTTGATCAAATTACTTAACTTCTCTGGGGTTCCATTTGCTCACCTGCAAAGTTGAACAATTAGATTATTTACAATGTGGATGATGCTTAAACTAACCCACATAAAGCAGTTAAAACTGGGCTGTGGACATACTAAGCATTCAATAAATGCTAGCTTTTATGTGTTTGTTCGACAAATAGCTATGGGACATCTACTGTGTGCCTGACCCTGTGCTAGGCACTGGGTTGTCACTGTCTTTATAATCACCTCGCTTTCATTCACTCAATCATTCATTCATTCACTCATCATGTATTCCTGGCCCCTGTTCTATGCATGCCCTCTACTGGGCATTAAAAAGCACACAGCAGTGACCCACCAAGACAGCCTCAGCCATGTCCTCTAGGGTCTCACATTCCAGTGGGGGAGACATACTTATCCCCAGATGGTGAAAACCCAGAGTGGCAGGTCTGGGAAGCAGCACCTGACCTAGCTGTAAAGCCTTGGGCAAGTTTTTCTCTGAGACTCAGTTTACTCACCTTTAAAGTGGAGATAATGATGCTGACATTAACAAATGACATTTATTATACAGTCATACAAATGAGAATATGTTTCCAAAGTTAGACAAAGGCTCTGACAATAGGTACTAGGGGGCTAGAACTCATAAGGGTGGTGATGGTAGGGGTGGGTGTTGAGCCAGTTAATGAGGTCACCCACTTAACCCTGAGCCTTAACCAAAGGAACATTCAGTGGGAACAGCTACACAAAGAGAATTGTTCCTTGCAGTACCACATACAAGGAAAACAAACTGGGAAGAGCAAACACACGACGTCGGATGGTTGGGAGTAAGATATGGTGATGCCTTCCATTTCGGTGTTTGCATACTCCCCAGCATGTTCCTGCCCCATCTTGCTGTTTATTTTCCTGCTTTCTACCTGCCTCCAGTTGTGTCCTCTTTGTCTGCAGCTTCGTCTCCCTGACCTTGTCCTGCCTCACTTTTACTGCTCATCTTTAGGTCTCAAAGAAACATCCCCTCCTCCCTGCCCCCTAGGCTGGGTCAGACACCTTCTCTGGGCCCCCCATCCCAGGGTTACGCTGTTAAAATGGGGGGGGGGAGAAAGGGCATATTCAAACCAAGAATATAATAAAATGAAATTGAGTATTGGACATACACTGCTATTGGGCAGGCACTGTCCTAAGCATCCTGTCACCCGTCTGACATCATTTCTCACTGTCCTCTTTCTTATCCATTCTTCCTATCCACACCTGGCTTCCTGGCACTGGGGCTGCACTGCTCAGCTAATCTGTATAACAACTTACCTCCAAATGTAATGGTTGAAAAAATAGCATTTATCATCTCACTATTTCTGTAGGTCAGGAATTGAAAGTAGCTTCACTCATCCCAGCTCAACTGGAAAATGACCCACCACTAAGTTCACCAGGTGTTTGCTGGCAGGATTTGCTTCCTTGCTGGCTGTCAGCTGGGAGCCACTCTCAGGTGCCTGGCACGTGGGCATCTCTGTGGGCAGCTAGCTTTATCAAAGTAAAAAAGTGAGAAGAGCCAAAGAAAGATGAAAAGATGGAAATCACTGTCTTTTATAATCTAATGTCAGAGAGGACGGTCCATCACTTTTGCTGTGTTCCATTCCTTAGGATACATCATTACACGCAGCCCTTGCTCAAGGGGAGGGGTTACTCCAGGGCGTGAATACCAGGAGGCAGGATGGTTGGAAAGTCTTAAAATGACTGCCTCCTGCCTCCTCCTGACCTTTGCAGTTGCCCTTCCCTCTGTCTGGGAAGGCTCTTTCCACAGATCTCTGCATGGCTTTCTCCCTCAAGCCTTTCTCAAGTCTTCCTCAAAGGTCCTTTTTTTTCTGAGGCCTTCTTTGACCACCTTTAAATTGCAATACTCCCTAGGTAGGCTGAATAATTGTCCCCAGAGATCTCCAGGCTCTGATCCCTAAAACCTGTGAATGTTACTTTGTGTGGTAAAAGGGACTTTGTAGGTGTGATGCAGTTAAGGATCTTGAGGTATCCAGGTGCTCCCTAACAGTAATCACAAGTGTCCTTATAAGAGGGAGATTAGACAGAAACAGAAGCAATGTGCACTGAAGCAAGAGGCTACACTACAGGCTTTGAAGATGGAGGAAGGGGACAGAGCCAAGGAATGCAGCTGTGGAAGCTGAAAAAGGCAATGAAATAGATCCCCTCCCCTTAGTGATCCAGAGGGTGTGCAACTCTGCCAACACCTTGATTTCAGCCCCGTGAAACTGAGTTGGACTTCTGATCTTCAGAAGTGTAAAAACATAACTGTGCATTGTTTTAAGCCACTGAGTTAGGGGTCATTTGTTACAGCAGCAATAGGAAACTAATACACATCACAATATGTCCCAATATAGTCATGTGACATGTTTCAGTCAACAACCTACTGCATATACAATGGTCCCATAAAATTATAATATAGCTGAAAAATTCCTATCACCTAGTGATATCATAACCATCCTAACATTATAGAGCAATGCCTTACTCATATGCTTGTGATGATGCTGGTGTAAACACCTACTGCACTGCCAGTTGTATAGCACAATTATGTATACATTACATAATACTTGATAATGATAATAAATAATTATGCTACTGGTTTATGTATTTACTATACTATACTTTTTATCATTATTTTAGAGTGTACCCCTACTTATTTTTTTAAAAAAAGGGTGACCCTTTGGCTCAGTTGGTTAGAGCATGGTGCTCCTAACATCAAAGTTACCGGTTCGATTCCCACATGGGCCAGTGAGCTGCGCCCTCCACAACTAGATTGAAGACAATGGCTTCACTTGAAGCTGATGGGTCCTGGAAAAAAACACATTGTTCCCCAATAAAGTTTTTTTTTTTTTAAATGTGCTATAAACAGTATGCTGTTATGCCAACAGTAGCCTCAGACATCTCATTTACCAAGTCTACTGATTGCATCTTTTTCTCTTGTGCTTGATTTAATCTCATGTTTTTGTACAGTAACATACTGTGCAGGCTTGTAGCCTAGGAGCAATAGGCTGACCCTAGGAGCAATAGGCTGACCAGACAGCTAGGTTGTATGTGGTAGGCTAGACCATCTATGTTTGTTTAAGTGCAGTCTATGGTATTTGCACAAAGATGAAATTTCCTAACGAGATCTCATATTCTTGTTGTTAAGCAGTACAGATAAAATGATGACCTCTCAGGAACCCGCTGCAGGTTCATTCCCTTGGAATAGAATCCTAATCGTTTATGAGTTGATAATTTTTTAGGTAAGACAATGCATACATGGAAGATGTTTTTTCACTAATTTCTGCTTCGTAGAATTTGGAAAAATTTCAGAAATCTTTAATATAAATAGTATATTCAGTTCACTGTTCACATCACAATGCCTAAAGAAAATCAAACATCACAAATATAAGTAAGTTCCTCTGGGCACTTTTTTCTGATCCGTTTTCACTCACTCTCAATGCATATAGAGATAAGTGTTACCGAGAATTTAGTGATTTTTTTTTTTTTTGAGGGCAGTGTCACTGGCCCTCACATGTGGGACCGAACCGGGGCCGCTGGCTTCCCAAGCCAGCGCTTGACCACCGTGCCACTCAGCCAGCCCTAAAATTTTTTTTTTTTTTTTGTGATTTTTATTCTCTTCTTTAAGCTGGCTTGTACTATTTTTTTTTTTTAATTGGGGAATTGGGGGAGGGGAACAGCATTGGGGAATCGGGGAAGGGGAACAGACAAGTTGCTGTCTTCTCATTCTTCAGTCCAGTTGCGGAGGATGTTGCTTCACTGGCCCATGTTGGTATCATCATTGCACTCTTCCCGGGTGAGGCAGATCGGTTGCCGGCCTCTGGATGGTTGCTCACCACAGCTCTTGGCAGCTCATGCTGGCTGCCAGCCACTCACTGTAGCCTATGGCAGCCCACTGCAGCAGGGGCTGCAGCCTACACCATCCCCGGGGCTCGCACAGCCCAGCTCCAGGTGGAGCTGTTGTTAACTGTAGAGGGCAGTGTCACTGGCCCTCATATGTGGGATCCGAACCGGGGCTGCTGGCATCCCAAAACCAGCTCTTAACCAATGTGCCACTTGGCCGGCCCTAAATTAAGGATTTTGAGATGGGGAGATGACCCTGGATTTTTTTGGGGGGGCAGGGCAATGTAATCATAAGGATCCTTATAAGTGGAAGAGGGAGGCAGGAGATTCAGAGAAGTAAAGGTGACAATGGAAGCAAGAGATGGGAGAAATTCAAGTGCTGGCTTTGAAGATAGAAGGGGGCCATGCGCCAAGGAACACATGCAGCTTCTAGAAGCTGGAAAAGGCGAGAATAGGGCTTCTTCTCTAGAGACATTAGTGGCTGCTGTGACTGAGGAATTGAATCCTTAATTTTTATTGAATTTTTATTGATGTAAATTTAAATAGCCACATCAGGTTGGTAGTGATTATACTGGACAGCGAAGACAAAGACAATGCTGTAGCTTTATATTTTGTCAAACAACAAACAGAAAAAGAGATAGGTGCTTGTGCTTTATCAAAAATCTTCAAGGAGGGCCAGCTGGGTGGCGCAAGCTCTGGGCAACAGGGTCGCTGGTTCCATTCCCACATGGGCCAGTGAGCTGTGCCCGAGCTGAGCTGCGAATGGGCGGCTGGATGGCTCAGCTGTTGAAAGTGCGTGCTGCTAACAACAAGGTTGCCAGTTCAACTCCCCCATGGAATGGTGGGCTGCACCCCTTCGCCCAGCAACTAGATTGAAGGCAGCAACTAGACTTGGAGCTGAGCTTGCACCCTCCACAACTAAAATTGAAGGACAACTTGACTTGGAGCTGATGGGTCCTGGAAAAACACAATGTTCCCCTTCCCCAATTTCCCAACACTGTTCCCTTCCTCAATTCCCCAATAAAATCTTTAAAAAAAAAAATCTTCAAGGAGCACTTTATAAAGTAAAGAAGTGGGGCAGAAGCAAAGGAAAATCATTCTTCAGAGTCATACCCTCAACAAGTCCACATAGAGTTTCAGTTGATCAAGCGCATTGTAGACAATCTCACAATCCATGTCAACACACAGAAGGGAACAAACCATGAATTAGAACCAGAAGACACAACAGAATACAGGTGAGACGATAGAATTATCAGACAGATACTACAAAATTACTGTGCTTAAAATGTTTAGGGCCAGCCGAGTGGCTTAGTTGGTTAAGAGTTGGCTTAGAGTGCGTGCTCTGAGCAACAGGGCCGCAGGTTTGATTCCCACATGGGCCAGTGAATGCTGTGCCCTAGCTGATCTGTCACTGAGCTGCAAACAGGTGGCAGGATGGGTCAGCTGGTGTAACAACAAGATTGCCTGTACAATGGTGTACTACGCCCACCTGCAACTAAAGATTGAACTCGGCACCTTGAGCTGAGCTGTGGCCCGGTATGGCTCAGAGGACAGAGCTTGTGCTCTTAACAAGGCTGCTGGTTCGACTTCCACATGGGATAGTGGCTACGCCCACCCCACCCACAACTAAGATTGAAATCAGCACCTTGAGCTTGAGTTTAGAGGCCATGAGCTGCCCACGGGAAGCCAGGTGACTGGTGCCCTCCACAAGGAAGATTGAAAAACAACTTGGCTAGTCCCCTCCCCCAATTCCCTAACAAATTCTTAAAAAAGAAAAAAAAAAGTTTAAAGACTTAAAAGAATCTAAAAAATGAAAAAAGATCAAGAAACTACAAAAAAAAAAAAAAAGCAAGCATATTTGAAAGAGGAAGGACTGGATTTACATGAGGGACATCCCTTAGAAAGAAGCTACTTTAAGACTGGTTTGCCCAAAATAGTAAGTGATGAGCTTTTAAGTCAGAACAGAATCCAGAAGGAAGTCCAATTTCTATGCAAACTACCTTTATTTATAAAGAAAAACTTCCCCATTTTGTTATAAAACCTGCACCATATGAAGGCACTTGGTTGGGGAGAGGTGGGGCAGGGACCCTGGTAGAGAGATGGGCCTGCTTCGCCCGCGCCCCCCTCCCCCGAGACCCCTTCCTCCCACTGCTGGGAGAAATGGGGGCAGAGGTGACTCCCAGGTAAAGCCAGTGGAGGTGACCCATCCCACGCTTCAGGAAGATGTTAGGTTGGCTTGCTTTGAGGGGCTGGGGGATGGGTTGGCAGTAGGAGTAGGGGGTACTTTGGCTAGGATCAGATTTGGCAAACAGTGTTCTCTCTCATCCCCAGTGATTCCACAATGACCTCCCATCTCTAAGACAGGTTTCTAAAGTTAAGGCTGGGGTTCTCCTTCTCCCTGGGCTTCCAGGGCAGCAGGGAGCAAGTGACAAAGGACCCCCACCCCTGCAGGGCTTGGAGCACAGCGGAGTGCAGCAGTAATACAGCAGGAAGTCTGAAGTGAAGGCAGGGCTGCTTCTTCCTGTCTCCCTTGAAAAGGTTCTTCTCTCCAGCTAGACCTTATTCCTTGGAGCCTTCACCCTGGGGAAGAGCTGAGGGAAGACAGGGGCTTCAGACACCAGGAACTCCCACCCCCCTCAGTCCACTCCCAAATTGAATGGAGTCATCTATACACCCCAAACACAGGGACTGTCTCCATCATCCCATTTCTTTCTAAAGGGCTCCTTCAGCATCTCCTACACCACTCTGGAATTCCCTGAGTCCCCTATCACCTTCAGGCACCAGATGAAGAGAGCCTTCCAATCAGCAGCCGGGTTGATGAATGGCATTTTCTGAGTCTTCTACACTGCCTCTTCCTACCACATGGCTGTCTGGTGAGGACCCACCTCCACCCATCCCCAAATCAAGACTCTTCCCTCCTAGGACTATAATGGGATCTTCCTGATGTCCTCCCATACCCTAGTAGAATCTCCCTCAGTCCTATCATAATTGTATTAATGGATTCTTCCTTACCCTGCCCAATGCAGTGTGCAGTGTAAGAAAAGCTTCCTCAACTGTAATATACAATTCTTTAACCTTCCCTCAGCACTAAAATGGAATTCTTCATTGATCCCCCTTGGCTAAAATACAATACCGTACATTTTTTACCTCCCATTACAATAATTAGGGGTGGTAATAAAAAAACATTTGAGCATGGCCAAATACCCAGTAAGGCAATGTTGGTACGTATCCCAGGAGTACCACCAGTAAGGGACTCTCCCTTATCGCCCCCATTATTATAATGGGCTTTTCCTCTCCTCCCCCACAACCCACAATAGACTCTTCTGACACCCCCCCACCTATGTAATGGACTGTCCCTCTTACCCCTTTTTCCTGTGGGACCACCCCTTTCCCCAAACAGCCACCAGGAAGCCCGCACAGTATCTCCTCTGGGCTCACCCCGAAGTAGTTACGGGGCACGTAGCCCTCCTGGCCGTGCAGCGTGGCCCACCACCAGTCCGTCTCCTCTGGCCCGTCCCTCCGGAGCACGGTGACTGGCTCGCCCTCGCGGAAGGACAGCTCGTCCCCAAACTCAGCGCTGTAGTCCCAGAGGGCGTACACCAACCCGCTGTACATCAGCCCCATGCTCTGCTCCACGTCTGAAACCGGAAACGGCAGGGATCGTGAGCATCTGGTCCAGGGGAGGCCAGTTACATTCGGAGACACGAAGCACTCTGGGGACAGGGAAAGGCCCGGAATTGGGCACCTGCCCCAGGTAGGATGAGCCACTTGAAAAACTGTGTACCCCTGTCTGGATCGTCGGGGTGCCCAAACTGGAGTCAGCTGCCAGGACTGGCAGTTTCTAAAATTTGAAAACATTGGGGTACATCCGGCTGGGCCACCAATCCCCGAGGCAGGATCATTGGTTCCCATTCCCTCTTGTACACTGTTAAGTCCCTGTGTCACTCCCAGAGATACAGTAGGCAGTACCCCAACCCCACTTTAGTGTTACAGTATCCAGAAGACTCAACACCTCCTTCAGGAGGTACAGCCCTATTCCATCTCCTCTAAGTGGTACCATCTCCCCCTTTCCAGATGGTGCAGTCCACACTGCTCCCCCTTCCCAAGTGATACTCTCCAAAACGGTGTATTAACTTCTCTAGATGGTACAGCCCACCTGAAATACCCCCCACCATGGTAAAATTTTCATTGAGGATTTAGCCCCCTTTCCAGATGGTATAGTACACCATGCTCCCCCTCTACTAATTCAGTCCACCGTGTTCTGCCAGGTATGTTGTCCAATCTCTACTTCGCCCTCACAGAACTCCCATGTCCCAGACAAGTAGGACGGTACACTACCTGTGACAAAGGTGTAATAGCCCAATCCCCTTCAGCCAAATTTACAGCCCTTCCTCTCTCAGTGAACGGTCTACTTCCCATCCCAGTGGTCCAATCCCAGTCTGCCTCTACTCATCTGTACGGCAGGTGTTACAGCACCATGGCTCTCATGCACTTTCTGCCATAGGCAGCACAGCAGGCTATTGTGTAGCCCCTCTAGGCTCCCCTCTTTTTTTTTTTTTTTTTTTTTGAGGGCATTGTCAGTGGCCTTCATATATGGGATCCGAATCAGGGCCGCTGGCGTCCCAAGCCAGCTCTTAATCACCGCGCCTCTTGGCCAGCCCTCTAGGCTCCCCTCTTAAATACACTGTGTCCCACCCCCAGGTCCTACAGCCTGCCTTACTCCAGCTCTGCGAGGTTCTTAACACTGCCCTCTGATACCGTTTGCCCTTCCAGGTGTGCAATGCAGACCCTATGCACACCCCCGTGGTAAGGCCTACCTAGTTCCTCCCATTACCTGGTTAGGTGATGGAGACCCCCACTTCTGAAGGTATATGGTACAGCCTCCTGTCTCCCTACAAGTGGAAAAAATCTCCAAGCCCCTCTGAAGAAACCACGGTCAGCTTACCTGCCAGCTGTATGGAAATGTATCTTCCACACGTAGCACAGCCCACCTGCCCAGCCCTATGCCAGGTAGATGGTATAGGGCTCCCCACACCCCCAGGCGAGAAAGCAGATGAACCGCGCAATCTCTCCAACCACTCTCCCTACTGGCGTCCAGTTTGCATGGCACAGCCCCCATGACCCCTCTCCCTCGAAGGTGGCAGTTTGCTCCCTGCCCCCACCCCTGCTTGCACCTGCCAGGTGTGAGGTCCAGTTCCCCTCCCCTGCAGGTAGTCCTTCCCGCGGCCCCCTCCTCTGTAATCCTGCCATATCGTTGGAACAGCCCCAGAGTCCTCTCTCTCTGGAATGGCAGTCGGCCGCCTCCCCCCCCCCCCCAAACACCTGCCAGCTGCGCAGCCCAGTCTCCACGACCTCCGCCCCCAGAGGTTGCCCAGCCCTGCCTCGCACCTGCCAGGTAAGTGGCGCAGTCCGCGTAACCCTCGCGATAGGGGTCGCACTTCTCGATGGCGGTGGCACCATCGCTGAGCGTTGTGGCGAAGATGGCAGCACCGTGCTGCACCAGCGCCGTGCAGATGGCCGTGTCGTTGCACGAAGCCGCGCAGTGCAAAGGTGTCCTAGGTGTGGGAGGCAGGCGTGAGCGGCCGCCCGCCTACCTGCAGGGGCCCCAGCCCGCAGCGCTATCCCCGCCCCACGCAGGTTGGGGCTCACCAGCCGTGGCTGTCGGGGGAGTTGACGTTGGCGCCGGCTGCGATAAGGAAGTCCACGATGGGGTAGTTGGCACCGCAGATGGCGTTGTGCAGGGCGGTGATGCCCTCCTCGTTCGGCTGGCTCGGGTCGTTCATCTGGACAGACCAGGAGGCTCAGTACCCGGCTGCCCTCCTATGTTCTTCGCCGCCCCCACCCCACCAGCCTTCCTTTCCTGCAGCCCTCACCTCTTTTATCGCCTGCTGCACCACGTCTAGTTCCCCGGTCAGCGCCGCGTCCAGCAGCAGCACAAGCGGGTTGAGACGCGCGCGGCGGGCCTTGCGCGGAGAGCCTACCTTCCGCAGCACCGAGCGCATCTCCTAGGGGACAGGGCACGGAACTTCAGTGACTTGAGGGATTGTCAATACACCCATTATCGGAGGCACAAATGGGTTCAGGGACCAGGCGGCAGCTGCCCCAGCTCATCCAACTACAATAGATGGGTAGGGCTGGGATTGCAACCCAGGGAGGTACATAGAGCCGTGGGAGCAGGATACCTCAGGGCTACAGCTTCTAGTTCCCTAGGTGTCGGGGAATCTGGTGATTTGGGAATCTTGGGCCAGGAGACCTGAGAGGAAGCTGGTAGACAAGATTCTATGACTGGGAACTTTAATATTTTACAGTTAACTCAAAATGTTAGTAGTAATGGATCTCTCTGAGTTCTTTGATTTTGGCCTCTTCTGCTTTTTACCTATTTCCTCCAAGTTTTTATGGCTTTTGAGTATTCCTTTCTAGAGAAAAATGTTAATTCAAAATATAAATCTGTATAACAACATATTAGTGCACTAATCTGCGACTTTATGACTCAAATGATGTCTTTAATTTTCAGTTTTAGTGACTTCGAGATTAAATTATTGAATTCTGTGAGTTTTCAAGTTTCTCTGTGGCCTGGACTTTGGGATTCTATGAGGCACCTGGACCATTTCAAGGTGTTGTCATTCTTCCATTCTTTTTTTTTTTTTTTTTTTTTTTTTTTAGCTGAGCCATCCTGCCACCTGTTGGCAGCTCAACGGCAACTCAGCTCGGGCTGGCCTCGAACAGCTGTTGCTCAGAGCTCAGCTCGCACTCTTGAGCGAGCTCTTAACCAACTAAGCCACTCGGCCGGCCCATTCTTCCATTCTTGATTTAAGATCCTAAACCTCAACATTTCTTGGCTCTGCCCTCAGGAGGGTCTGGGAGTAGGTATTTTGGGGTGTCCACCTGGTCCCCACTTCTCTGGGAATTGTTCCCCTTCCTGTCTACCCACACTGAGCAATCAGGACTGTCCCATGCGACTATACTCCCCACCCCCAGTCAAGATGCAGGGATTAGATGGAGATTAGCAGGAGACTATCCCCTGGGCAAATGATAACAGTAATAGTAGTTAATAGTTAAGTGTCAGGCACTATTCTAAGCACTCTGTTAATATATTTAAGTCCTCATAGCAACCCTATGGTTATTCACATCCACACTTTACAGATGAGGAAACTGAGGCCCAGAGAGGCTAAGTAACTCGTCCAAAGTTTACAGCTGCTATGTGCTGTGGAGCTGCGATTTGAACCCAGGCAGCTTAGCTCAACACTTAACCATAACACTCACAGCCTCAGAGACCAGAGACTTCCTTTTGAACATCTGAATGGAAGGAGTTCCAAGTAAAGTCAGAGTACCTCACAGGCTTGAACTAAGGTCATTTTGAGTCAGCACTGGCTGAGCCATTTCTAGCTATGGCATGGGCTTGTTGAGATACAAGAGGAGAGGGCAGATCCCCACAGGAGGCAGACACAAGAGACTGTGGGGCAACCAGGGAGTGAAATGGTGACTGTCTTGATTCAGGCAGGCTTTTCAGGTCCCAGAATAAACCCACTGTCTGCCAAGGCACAGTCATTGTTCTAAGTCTCCAAGGTTGTAAGACTCCAAGATTCCTGAAAGGATGCCCTAGTGTGTGTGTGGGGGGATTGGAGGGGAGCAGAGAAAGTCTCCTGGTGGCTAAAACTTCTGGATACCCTTCCATATGCATTCTTCCTTTCTTCTGAACACAGGGCATGCCTAGATTAAAGACTACATTTCCCAGCCTCCCTTGCAGCTGGATTCCTAGCCAATGGGATGTGGCAGATGTGATGTGTACAATTTCTAGGTTCCATTCTAAGAGAGAAGGGGCACGTCCAGGTGCTAACTAATATACCCCACTTTCCTCCTATATTACTTACCATGCTCTGCAGCTGCTCTGGTGGGCTGCTCTGGGGTGGGGCAGGAGGTGGTATGGGAGCTGGTGGGGCAGGAGCAGGGGGTCCCACCCTGGCCTCGGATCCCTCAGTGATGGGAGACAGCTCGGGCTCAGGCCCCCCAGGCCCGCCGTGACGATGGAAGAGGCGGTTGATGATCTGCTGGTACTGCTTCTTGTGGGTGGGGGGCAGGGCTACAGCAGGGCTCTGCTCCATGGAGCCCCTGCGTTTGAGGGGCCGAGGAATCTCTGCCAGCACCCGTGCCACCTCCTCCAGCTCAGGTACTGACTGTGCCTCAGGGGGCAGCGCTGGCTGCAGCCGCGTAGGGCTGAGGGGCCGAGTTACAGCACCTTCATCTGCATCACCAGCCTCCAAAACTGGGGCCAGCAGACTCTCCAGCTCTGGTTCAGGGTCCAACTCAGCAGGGAGTTTGGAGGGGCCTAGAAGGAAAAACAGCTCTGTCAGAGTGGAGTTCTGGAGAGACCCCCAAAACTCCCTCCCCACAACTTCGAGAACCTACAATCAGGACCTGATTTGCTGTGTGACCTCCGGACAGTTCTTTGCTGTCTCTGGGCTACATTTTCCCTGGGCTGTGACTAATATACAATGATGATATCTCCCATTTATCAAACACTTAGCATGTGCTTTACATGCCTGTCGTATTGAATTTTGACCTCACTACCCTGTGAGGACTATCATCTTATTACAGAAAGGGAAACTGAGACTCAGAGAGAGCAAATCAGTTGCCCAAAGCCACACAATTGGGACTTGAATTCAGTTCTATCTGACCCCGTGCTCCTACCATCATGATAGACTTAACATTCTAAGATTCTAAGAATTTCCTCTCCAAACATCTCAGGCAGAAAACTGCTGGGACTAGAATCCTGGTACTTGAAGGTCTCTTCTCCCTGTCTTATAGCTCTCTATCAGAGCTTCTAAAGCAGGTAGAAATAACAATGATCATTCTCTATACATTTCATTGAATGCTCATCATAATCTATGTAGTATATATTATTAATCTGTTTTCACAGATGAGAAAACAGAAGCTCAGATAGTTAACTAATTTATCCTGAGTCACACAGCAAGTCACTGGTGAAGAGTGTGGCTCAAAACCCATTCTGCTTAACTCCAGGCCCTGCATGGGTCTTACACCAAAAAATATCAATTATAACTAATATGATAGCTATAAGCTTACTTATACATCAGGTCCTATTTTAAGGACTTTATATGGGTTAATCTAATACCATATCCCAATAAGACAGGTTCTATAATCACCTTTTACACTCAAGGAAATTGAGGTCCAGAGAGGTTAAGTGACTTGCCCAAGGTCACACAGTGTGGAGCCAGGTAGTCTGATTCCAGGACCTGAGCAAATTCCCATGCTTATCTGGCCTAGCTCTCTGCAGGGACAGTAACTGGAAACAGGTGTTTGGCTGTGATGGCTCTCCCTGCTGGTCTGGTCCCCAGCTGTCTGTCCTCCCTTCACCCAACCCTCTGGGAACCCCCACTGTAGACTCACCTTCACTCACAGGGGGCCAAGTCTGTTGGGGGAGCTGGGATGCTGGGACAGGGAGTTGAGGCTGGGGCTGAGGCTGGGGTTGTGGTTGGGCCTGGGGCTGTGGGGGCAGCTGGGGCTGTGGTTGGGGCTGGGGCTGGGGCTGGGAGAGTAGCTGGGGCTGGGGGGGAGCCTGGGGCTGGGGAGGCAGCTTAGGTGGAAGAGCTCGGGAGAAGATGGGGGAGCCAGAGAACACAGTCCTGCCGGCCCCATGTTCCCAGAAGGCATTCTGCAGCTTGAATATCATGCTGAGGGGGATGGGGCGCTGGCGGGGGACACCACGGGGCTGGGGGTTGGAAGGAGGAATGGGGATTCGGCTGACAGGCTGCCAGCTGCGGGGCAAAGTGCCTGATGGCCCCGCGGAGCCCAGCGATCGGCGGTAGCTGCCCACATCAGAACGCCTGTCGTTGGCCAGAGGGGAGACCTTGTAATTTCGGGGCAAGGTGGCGCTGGTGAGATTGTCCTGGGGTAGAAAGAGGGAAGGAAGGAAGAAAGAAGGGGCTGAGGTGGGAAAAGATAGGGGAAAAGGAAGGATAAGGGAGGGGAGGGAAGGAGGAAGGAGGGAAGGGCCAAAGATGAGGAGGTGAGGGAAGCCAGAGGAAGTGGGGGAAAGAGGGGAGAGAGTAGGTGGAAATCCAGGATAATGAAGAGAGAGCTTAGGGAAGGGTGCGGAAACTGGGGACAGAGCCAGGAGGGAGAGACTTGCCCTAACCCCGCTGCCCGCCTTTGCCCACCAACCCTCTCCCCAAGCTTCGCTAGTCCCTCACCTTGCTGGAGGCTCCCAGCCCATCCAGGCTGCTCTCTCTCCAGGGTAACAGCTGCAGGCCCGGTGAGGAAGGCCGTGAGAAGACGTCCAGGCCTGCGAGGTGGGAATTATTAGGGTCTGTGGGTCACCTCTCTGGCTCCCCCACTCCCCTGGCTTCTCATCACTCACGTTCATAGCTCGCTGTCTGCGAAGACTTCTTCTCATATGCCACATCCAGGTCCGACTCGTTCCAGGCTTTGGGGGGCCGCCGGCGCAGCATTAGGTCATCTGGGGAGAGGTGGCGAATGAGGATACAGGAGGAGGCTGGTCTCAGGCTCCGCACCCCCTCCCATCCTCTAAGTTCGGTTCCCCGTTTACCTTGAGCACGCAGAGGCGGAGCGAAGGCGCTGCCTCCTGTGCCCATCAGGGGGCTCCCAAAGGCAGCCGGCGCGTCATAGGCGGCTGGGGGACGTGGAGAGGGTCCGCGCTCGGGGAAGAACACTTGGGGCCCCTCCGCCAGGGGGCTGCTACGCGGAGAGCCGGCGCGGCTCAGGAAGTCGAAGGGCGTGGGGGGACCCTGCTGGCGGAGCGGGCCCTGTCCGGGCCGTGGGGAGGGCGCACGGCCGAGAGAGCTGCCTGCGCCATCAAAGGCACGGGACCGGGGCGAGGGCGCGCGCTCCAGGCTGCCGTAGCTGTCCGGCTGCAGGTAGAGCGGGGTGCGCGGTGACGACGGCCGGCCCTTAGGGGGCAGCGAGCTGTAGGGGAGCAGAGTCGGGGCGCTCTCGGAGCGTCCGAACGGGGTGTCTGCGCCGTCGCTGGTCGCCTTCCGGGAGGACCCGCGGCTGCCGAAGGGCTCAGGGACCGGGCTGGAGCTGTACCGGGGCAGCTGGGGAGAGTCCGGGGCAATGAGGGGGTCAAAGGAGACATGAGTTAAGAGGGTTGGGAGGAGGTAAAAACAGGTCATCAAAAATCAACCAGGGGAGGGCCGGCCGAGTGGCGCAGTGGTTAAGCGCTGGCTTGGGACGCCAGCGGCCCCGGTTCGGGTCCCACATGTGAGGGCCAGTGACACTGCCCTCAAAAAAAAAAAAAAAAAAAAAACCAAGCAGGGGAGTTTAATTGGAACTGGAGATTCAGGCACAGAGAACCCAGCAAGGGGTGTTGGGGAGAGAGCTCTGAAATCAGGTTTGAGGCTAGCCAACACAGCGCCTTAGTGCCACTTAGAAAAAGGTCACTTTCCTTCCGAGGGTCCTGTTAGATGACCACTTCCACTGATCCCTACTTTAAAGTGCCCTTAAATAGCCCACAAGTCGACAATACTACCAGGCAAAGTTGCCTGAACTGCAAGCGAAAGAAGCTGGCTTTAAGGGTCAGGGTGAGGACTAGGGCTAGCAGGCTCACCCTAGGCGGGGCTCCGGCCTGCGAGCCAAGAGGAGGCATCGGAGAGTCTGACCACAGCGACTCCAGCTGCTTGGTCAGTTCGTCCACTTTGGCCGCCGCCGTGTCCAACTCCATCTGCTTCAGGTCCATGTGCTTCATGGCCAGAGCTGGACGACGGGCAGAAGTAGTGGTAAGGGACCTCCAGACAGAGCCCTGCCTTTTCCCCCATGATCCCGCCGGGCAAGCCCCGCCCCCTACCCCAGCTCACACTTGAAGTTCAGGTCCAGAAGTTCCCGCGCGGTCTGGAATGCCTCGCTGTCCATGGTGCCAGCCGGAGTGCCTGCGTTGGGGGGAAGAGCCTCAGACACCGCCCCTCCGGACCCCGCCCACAGGGAAGCTGAGCCTCGAGGAGCAGGACAGCGAGCGCCTTTACAGCTAGCACCTTCCACTGGAAGCGCTATGCCCTTCCACTTCCCTGACTGGGGAATGCCAACTCCTTCAAAATCATCCTGGAAGACTCAGGAAAATTCACTCTCTTTACATGGCTTCTTGTTCATCTCTCTATCGCAGCCCTAATAAGACTTGAATCATTCCTTCAACAATTATCCATTGATCACCTACTATATGCCAGGCATTATAGTGAACAGAGGATGCAGTAAGAATAACTATCAATTACTGAAAGCCTACTAGGGACCAGGGGACACTGTGCTAGATGCTGGGGATATTTTCTAAAATAATAATTGTGCTGCCTACTGTGTGCCAGGACTTGATATAGGCTAGTTGCTTGTATAGGTATAATGAAACAAAACAATCATTCATAGAGGAGCCACTGCCTCCTGGAGTTGTGCCAAGTACTTTGCACCAAATAAATACCTCATTTGATGGTCAAAATCACCATAGTAAAAGGAAAAGGGGGCTCAGAAACATTTGTTCAAGGTCACCCTGCAAGGTTTCACACCTGGATCTATTAATAACTTGTTATTTGGGGGCTTTTCCACCAGACTGGAAGGGTCCCAGAGGGCAGGGATCACTCAGCTTCCTCTCCCCAGAGTCCCAACCCACAGGAGATGTGGTTCACTGGGGCCCGGTGTTAACAAAAAGAAGGAGGTGGCCAGGGATGGCTGGGCTGCTGTGTTTACCAGTCCAGTGGGTTGGAGCCAGGCCACCAGGAACCAGTCAGGCTAGCACAATCCCCATCTCCACAGTAGCCACCACGTCTGCCAGCTCTGCCACTTCCCCAAACTTCACCTACAGCTTAGTTTTGGCAGTTCAGGCGTGGGCAGCAGGGCAGGATGGGACATGCTGATCCCAACCTCTGTCTGGGAAACATCAGAACAGAACCTGTTGGGGCTGGTGGCTCATTTGGGTGTGTTGGGAGTATGTAACCTTGGGTGATGGGTCCCCTCCACCTTGGGCCTGTTTCCCCAATAGTGAAGGGAGGTAACTCAGCTATTTTTTTTTTTTTTGAGGGCAGTGTCACTGGCCCTCATAATCTCAGCTATTTTGAGAGGCCCCTTCAATCTCTCAGAGGCCTAGATTCTAAAAATGTAAGGACCTTGAGATTGTAATGAAAATTCTACAGAGCATAAAGCCCTCAGCTTGAGAGTCTATTGTTCGCAAGTTCTGAGTCCGAGATTCTATCTTTGGAACTTTCTAGAATTGTCCCATTGGGCTACCCTAGGTTTCTCCATCTTCCTGCACTGTGTTCTATCTATCCCATGATCCCACGGTCCCAAAAATCTAGGTGACTGTATGGTATAGTCAATAGGTAAGAGCACAAGTAAGGAGCTAGAACTTCCAGGGTTCTAATCTGGTGGCATCATTGGTCCTCCCCCATGGCAAGAGGGCCTCGGTTTCCTGATCTGTATAATGAGAAGACACAGCAGTCTACCCCTGGGGACTGTTGTAAGGATAAAACTGACAGAAGGTGAGGGCGCAATTAAAGCTCTGAGAACTGAGGCCTCAGAAAGTAGAGACTAAAGGAGTCAAATCTCACGTTTTTAGAACATGAGATACACTAGAAACACTATGTAAGTGTCTGTTAAAATATAAAAATTGAACAATTCTATACAGCCTCCAGTGCCAACATTCTGGCAGCAAGCGCTTCTTTGGGAGATTTCAGGATTTCCAAATTTCTAAGACTCTCAGATCACACGCTGACATCCTCTGCCTCGGAGGAAATGCCGAGGCTGGGCGTGGGGCGGTCAGGAGACCCGTGAGGGCACATGGGGTGTCGGTGCCGCTAGGGGGCGCTCCGAGTCACGGCCTGACCCCAGACCCGCGGGCGGACAGCGCCTGAGCTCAGACCCGGGGAATGCATGGCGGGCCTGGGCAGGTGCCGAACCTCCCGAGACAGAGAAACGGGGGACGGGATGGCCCTGAGGGTGGCGCCTCTGCTCCCAGACCCTTGCCCTCCACCCCCAGGTCCTCTCCGGGCTCCTCTCCAACCCCAGTTCCAGCTTCCCCCCTCCCTTCCACCCCTAGCTCTCCTTCCCAGGCCTTCACTGCATCCCAGCCAGATTCTTCAGGTTAACAATGGGGTGGCGGGGAGGCTTCCCGGGGTGATCGTCCTTAGTAGGAACCGGGTTATAGCTCCTAGCTGGCCTGAGAATACCCGAGTTGGAATCCTACAGCTCTGTGCGCACAGACGCTGGGAGAGGCCCCACCCTCTCTGGGACTTTGTTCCCCGTCTGGAGATGTCTGTGGAACGAGCTAGGGCCTTCCCCTCTCTAAGCCTCTACCTTGGGCTAGTTATTTAGCTTTTCTGTGCCTCAGTTTCCTCGTGTGTATAATGGGGGATCAATACCTTCACCTCAGAGAGGTATGAGGTTTGAATGACATAATATATGTAGTGTTTAGAACAGTGCAGTGCACCAAATAAAGTTCACAAATATAGGCTTCTTAACTACAGTCTTCATTTGCTGATAATTAAGAGAACACAGGGTCTGGCACAGAGTGAGAGCTCAAGACACAGTCATTTTTTTCCTCCTCAAAAGGGCCCTTTCAACTCTTTCTGAGATTTTAAAAGCCAAGAGTGTTGACCTTTGGAATCTTGGCTTCCTGAGCCCTAAATTCTCCTTGTACATTCCTGAGTTCTGGCCAGGGGTCATCCCCAATAATTTGGGCACAGGGGCATGGAGAGCCATGGAAGTTTCCAGACAGAAGAAAACAAAAGCCCAGGGTGTGAGCTGCTCCACTCTCCTGCCTCAGCTTCCCCACTGAAGTAGGAAGAAGTCATTCCCTGGGGTGGGGCCAGCAAACTTCACTGGAAGTGACACCTTTGGACAGTTGCCTGAGACAATGGGAATTATTCAATTTACCTGCCAGCCCTGAGCCTGGCATGCTGTGAGTTCTGGCTTGGTAGCTATGGTTATTATTTTTAATGTCATCGCAAGCTATCACCAAATGCCCTCCAAGTCCAGGCTTTAGGAAGTTCTGTCTTTCATCAGAGCCCCTAGCCTCCCCTACCCCCTTGTTTGATCCCTTCACATGATGCATGGGGTGGAGAGAAGGGAGAGACAGGGAGGTGCAGGCCCTGCCCTCCCCATGCTTCAAGGACAGACACACACCTCCAGAATTAGCCTCTGTCCCTCACTTATCTCTTACAGCTACCTCAGGTCAGAGGGATGGGAGTGGAGGTGACATTTCTCACCTCGGGGTCAGGGTGAGGAGCCCTAGGAGACAGAAGGTTAGTCAGAAAATCTGGTGGGAGTAGATGGAATCCAGTCCCCCAGAGAACAGCAGAGGGAGGGGGACATCAAATCTTGACTCCCGACTCTGTGATCTCTAAGCCTTAGTTTACCCTCATCCTTCCTGTGTAAATGACTGTGTAGTACCCAGCCATGGAAGGCTCCCAGAATCCAACCCCATCTTCTGGAATTCTGCCCTGAGTTCTATCTAGAACCCTCGCTCTCTTCAAACCCCAGATGTTTCCCACCTCCATGGCGCAATCAGAGGCACCCCGCCTGCGCCAGGGGGCGCCCTGGGGCGGAGGTCCCTTCTCTGGTTAGGCAGGTCTGACGCCTCTGTTAATGACATGTTGGGGATCGCGCAGCGGCACAGAGGACTTGAGAGAGCGGCCCCAGTCCCCCCCCCAACCCCCACTCCAGAGCCGGAAAGTAGGGCCGGGGGAGCGCCGGGACACAGCTTCCAGAGGGACCCCGGGTGCTTGTCCTGTTCCATCTCGGGTACCCAGTTTCCACTACCTTCATCCTACTCCTAATTCTTCTCAGAGACCTAGAGACTGGGTCGAGAAGGCAGCTATCTGGAGGGCAGCAGGGATGGCCGCTCATTCAGAGCCCCCGCGGTCTGAGCCTTCCATTTCTGCCCAAGAATCAGGCATCCACTACCCCAGTTCTACTCAAGGGCTCAGGCTTTCGAAAGCCCCCAGTTGGAGGGAGTCAGCAGTCTCAGCTCCAACGTCTCCCCAGGACCAAGGCGTCCGAGCACTCCATTCCAAAAACCCAGGCATCCGGGCCCTCTTTCCTCTGCCCAGTAAATCAGGTATCCGAGTTCTCGCCTTCCAAGGACCCTGACATCTGCGCACCCCAATGCCGCCCCGGGACCCGGCGTCCTAGTCCCCTCCCAATCCTCCCAGGGATACGGGTGTCGGGGTCCTCCAGAGCCGTTGGACCCCAGGGGGGTGGAACTCACGGATCCGGGGCAGATCCTTGCACAGGGGGGCTTCCTCCGGCTCCGGCTCCGGCTGCGGGGAGCGGAGGACGGGGCGGGGCAGGCTCCGGGAACAGGTTAGACGACGTGACTCCGGCTGGAGGGAGGCGGGTCCCGGAGTGGAGGGGAAGCTGAGGTCGCCTCGAGCACCTTGGGACTTGTAGTCCCGGAGTGGCAAGGCGCAGACTGAGGCGTTCCCATTTGTATTAGTCAAAAGTCCATTTCACAGACAGGAAGAGCGAGGCCCAGAAGCCGAGGGCGACCTGGCCACGGAAATAAAGTCCATACTCCTACCTCGCTGTGGCTGCAGGAGATGAACTCCTGAGTCTCTGCTCCACCCCTCCAGACTCAGTTTCCCCCTTCTTAAATGAAAAATTGGACACTACCAAAGGGGTAGGTTAGAGATATGAGGAGACTCATATGCCCCGCCCTTAGGGCGAGAAGAGGGCCTTGCTAAATCAGTCTCCCCTCGGGTCTCTGAGCCTCACTCTCCCTGTCGGTAAAAAGGGCGGGTTAGATCCTCACAGCATTTCCCAGCAACAGCGCCCAAGGCTGGGACTACAATCCCCAGCAGCATACGCGACAGACACCGGCACCTCCCCGCCTCGCGTCCTCTGGGGATTGTAGTCCCCGAGCCCGCGGGGCGGCGTCCCGGTGTCTCGCCCACGCGCCGGATCGTCCCGCGATCCCGGGTGGAGGGAATGCGTCCCCTTCCTCTGACGCTCCCTGAGAAGGGGAGCGACCTAATTCTGGAGTAAGATCTGAAATCTCGGCAACCGGGACAGGAAGCGGTGCTGACACACCGGTCAGGAATGCAGTCGGGTCACCCTGTCTAGCCTCCGTCTCAAGGCTCCGCCCACCCCCACCCCCCACGCGATGCGGTCCCTGTAGGGAGGGGCGTGGGCGCGTCCCCCAAATCCCGGTCCACGTGCCGCTGTTTACACGTGCCGGGGGGCCGGAAGGGGCGCTGGTCAGGACCTGTGTTCCCTCTCCCTTTCTCAAAGACTTTGTGAATGTGCGCCACGCACGAGACTAAATCCTAGGGGCCATCTACCTGTCTCATTTGACCCACAAGCCTCGCTACTTAGCCCGCCTGGCCCCACGGGTGTCTGGCTCCGGAGTCTGGAGGCTCCGCCCCGGGACCCATAGGCTCCGCCCCCTATGTTTCCCGCTCCCCTGGAGCCCATAAGCCCCGCCCCTGGCTGGTACATCACGCCCTAGGGAGGAATTACCCCCCCTTTCCTCCATTTTCCCCACCCCTTCCATTCAAGTTCTGAACTTCCGAGGCATCTGTGCCTCCTTACAAACAACCGTAACATGGAAAGTACAGCCCTGCCAACCAAGGCTCTTACCTATCTCTTTAAGGATTTCAGACCAATCGATCTCCCTGTCTCTTTAAGAGTTAGGTCCTATAGATGTGGCTGCCCCTTTAAGACGACGTTGGAGCAAATGATGTCTGAGAGAGGGGGGATGCCCACCGGGACGCGAGGCGACTCTACCTCCCGCCACACATCAAATCATCTACTTTCTGGAGCAAATTGTTCTGGAAAAGATGTTTTCTTCGGATGTCTGCTCCGCTGAAGTGGACATTTCCCCCAGTTTTGCTCATAAAGCGAGCGGGCTCCGAGCACCACCCCCACGCTCCCGAGCAACATGGGCGCTTCCGAGTGAGGCCCCACCCCTTTGGTTCCACGTGGTCGCCAGCGGAGCCAGAGCAGCACTGGAGTTGGGTTCTGTGTGTGGCGTGGGTAGCGTGATGGCTGGGGCCCAGTCCGGCGGTGAGTTGCTTCACGGCAGGCCGACGGGGTGCAGAGGGTTGGCTGCCTGGAAGAGGAAGGGGCGCCAGGGAGCGTTAGGACTGAGAAAGGGACGTCTCCAGAAACTGACCTGCGGAAAGTATACCCTGTGGAGGGCGGGGTGGGGGGTCGGACGGACAGAGGGTATCATGAGGGGACTACCGGGTTTGGATCCGTGGAGATGTCTCTGGAAAACAGGCCGTCATAGAGGAGAGACCTGATGAGGGCATTGGAGCGTTCAAGATGTTGGGACCAATGGACCGATAAGCGCCCTGGAGAATTGGACCAGCAGCTTGAAAGTACAATATCAACGGACTCCCTTTTCCCCTGCTGCAGGTGCTGTGCGGTTCTCTTGTCCCCCTAACTTTACCGCGACGTCCCCAGTCTCAGACCCCACTCGTTTTTCTTTGGAGGCGTTGATGGGCCCAGATAAGGAACTGTGGCTTATCCAGGCACCTGCAGATTTCGCCCCAGACTGGTGAGTTGCCCCACGCCACCTCCCGGGAATACTCCCCACCTCAGTGGCTAAGCTTGGGGGAAATTTAGAGCGACTTTTCCTAAGGAACTCAGAAATGCTGCTTCTCAATTTCTTTTCCCCCGTCCTACCCAAAGAATCTGACCAAGCTTCTGTCTTCTCTTTCTTTCAGCCTTAATGGCCGGTTCATACCTCTCTCTGGCTTCCAGATTGTAAAGGGCAAGTTGGCAGGCAAGCGGCACCGCTATCAGGTCCTAAGCAGCAGCAGCCCCCAGGCTGGAGAAGCAACGCTGCTGGCCCCCTCAGCAGAGGCAGGAGGTGGACTCACCTGTGCCCCCGTTCTCCAGGGCAGCCTAAGGATCTTAGAGGGTCTCCAAGAATCCTTATCAGGGACCCCACTGCAGCCCATTCCAACAAACCCCCCACCCCAGATCCCCCCTGGCCTGAGGCCTCGTTTCTGTGCCTTTGGAGGCAGCCCACCAGTCACAGGACCTGGGGCAGCCTTGGCATTGAGGTCATCAGCCTCTGGGAAGAGGAAAAAAAAGAGGCATAAGCCTGAAGCCTCTGTTCCTCAGGAGGCAGTGAATGGGCATGGGACCCTGGAGGTGGACACTATTTTGGGACCCCCTGAAATGAATTTGGAGAAAAAGAAAAAAAAGCAACCAAAAGAACTGGAGGTGACAGAGCCAGTGGCAACAGAGCCGGTGGCCAAGGTGTTGGAACCTCTGGGAGTGCTGTTCCCATCCACCAAGAAGAAGAAAAAGAAGTCCAAAGATAAAGAAATGGTGGAGCAAGAAACAGGGATGCCAGAGCCGGAAGAAAAGGCCACGGAACTGGAACTCATGGTTAAGACTGAGCCTCTGGAAGAAACAGTCCTATCTCCCACCAAGAAGAGGAAGAGACAGAAGGGGACAGAAGAGCCAGAGCCAGTGGAGGGGATGAGAATCAAGTCTCAGCTGCAGGTGAAGATGGAGCCACAAGAGGAAGCCATCCCACTGCCATCCTCAAAGAAGAAAAAAGAAAAGGGGTACAAAGTGCTGATGGAGCCAAGGACTGAGACTATAGGGCCAGAAATGAGACCTCTAGAGCTCCAATGGGAGAAGACGGAGCCTCAACTGCCACATGAAGTTAAGCTTCCAGCTGAGGCAGCTCTGACATCCACCAAAAAGAGGAGGAAGAAAGAAAAATGGCCAAATGCAATGATGGAGCCAAAGACAGAGGTGGAGGAGCCACAAGAAGAGGTGATGGTGCCTGAGCTGGCAGGTGACCTTGAGCCTCAGGCAGCTCTAGCATCCACCAAGAAGAAGAAAGAAAGAAGGCATAAAGTGACAGAGCCAGGGACTGAGATGACTGACCCACAAGGTGAGATGATAGAGCCTGAGCTGCCAGGTGAGGATGAGCCTGAGGCCAAGGCAGATCCAGCATCCACCAAGAGAAAGAAGCAGGGCCAGGAAAGCAGCGTACCAGAGATGGCATCCCAGGAAATACCAGAGTTTTCACTGAATCCAGAGTCTGGAGGGGTGGCTCCCACTGGACGGAAGAAGAAGAGGAAGAAGAAGCTGCAGCAGGATCCTGCGTAATATTCTCCAAGGAAACTGACGAATGCAATTAAGAAAATATGAGGTGGCTACCTGGGCTGTCAGAAGGCGAGAGAAGAACCCCCTCCTAGTGTACCAGCACACCAGCAGGAACCTGGACTCAGAAAATGCTTTATTACACAGAGGAACCTCCTTGGCAGTTGAGGTCATTGAGGTCATTGGGGCACTTTCAGGAAGGGCTCGTGTAGGACATCAAACAGCCTCCGGGCCTGGGTTGTGGGGGAGAAAAAAAAGGAACCAGTCATTAAATGAGCCTTTTGTTTGGTATTTGGAGTGGGCTTTGGTTCTTTTTCTCCTAGCCTGGAGGGGGCTCTGAGGACTAGGAGAGAAGTAGCGCAATCTGGATTCTCTCCCAGGCTGGTTGTGTGAGGTTGGACTGGTCCCCACCCTCTCTGGGCCTTGGTTTTCCCCATCTGTAGGAGAGATACTGTGGGCTTTCCAAAACCTTAGAACTTTGGGATCTGGGGTCCCATATATTTGGGGCCCCCTCCTGCCCCTAACCTGTTAAGCCCATTCCCAAAGCTTTTACCTTCTGGGGCCCCAGGCCCGGGCACAAAGTCAGATCTTCCCGAGATGCAGCTATGAGTTGTTCCAGAGACTGAGGAAGATGGGAGCAAAGGGAAGGGTAGAGCACAAAACTATACTCTGCCCCAGCTGATCAGGTATCTAAGATATTCCTGGAAAGAGGTGAGGTCCTGTGGGGTGGCAGGAGAAGCAGGAAGGATGGCAGGGTGGGTGGGCAGGGAGGTGCAAGGGAAAGGGTGGGGGCTTCCTCAAAAAGGCACGGGGGTTGAAATGCTTGTCTCAACAAGGGAATCACTTCTTACCCCAAAAGTAGTCAGGAGCGTCTGACTGTCCGTTCTGTTGACTGATTTCACTGTAGTCAGACATTCAGTCACCTGAAGGGGAGGAGGAGGCAGAGGTATGTTGGAAGAAGAAAGGAGCACAGGGCTGAGCCTGTGAGGGCAGTGCTGGGTCACTGCTGTGTCCCCAGACTGCTGTGAATACAGAAGGGGGCTGATTGAAAGGTCATCTCAGAGAGTGATCTATAAGAAGTAGCTGAAAGGGTGTCAGTCCCATGACAATAAGATAAATACCATTTATCTCCAGCTGGTTCTGTTCAGGGGAAAACTGCTCAAGTCAGGCCTGGGTTCAAAACCAGGCTCCACTGCTTACATCCTGTGAAACCTGGGCACAGGAATTCACTTCTCTGGGCCTCCATTTTTAGGCAAATAGTACACACCTCAGGGGTGGCTGCAGACATCCACCATTACTCTATCATTTGAGCCCAGATTCAACAGTTCATTCAGCAACTACCTGAGTACCCACGGAGTGCTGGGTGGTGCTGGGGACACAGCAGGGACTGAGACAGCCTCATCCCTGCCCTCCTGGGGTTCCCAGTCCAGTGCGGGAAACAGATCAGTTCCTGTCAGTGGTCATGGGCAGAGCTGGGATTGTGGGGAGTCCAGTGGGGACACTTGACCTGGCCTGGGGATCAGGGAGGACTTCCTGGAGAAGGGAGCATCAGATGTGAAAGATGGGATTAGGCAGGTAATCAGGCAGAGAGAACAGAATGGGCACACACTTAGAGGAGCTAGCTAGGCCTGGGAGAAGTGACAGAAAATATGAGGGCAGGAGTGAACAGGGCTGCTGAGCTAAATAGGTAGAGCATAGCAAAAGTTGGGCATGGGCCAGCCAAGTGGCGCGGTAGTTTAAGCACTGGCCTCGGAAGCCAGCGGCCCCGGTTTGGGTCTCACATGTGAGGGCCAGTGACACTACCCTCAAAAAAAAAAAAGTTGGGCTTTCTTTGAAGGCACTGGGGAGCCATGGAAGGGTTTTGAGCTGGTGAGGGCAAGATCAGGTTTGTGCTTAGGAAGACCCCTCTAGCTACTGTTCAGGTAGGAGAGGAGAGACTGGAAGCTGAGGGTGGGATTGGGGAGAAGTATGACTTGAGATTGGAACTGAAGTGCACACACACAAGAAGGAGCTAGGGTGAGGGCAGGGAGGTGAGGTGGCCTCACCCGGGAGACGAAGTCCTGCTCCAGCTTCTCCATCAGGAGGTCTGCTGGCTTCTGCTCGTAGGCCTTATAGGTCTCCAGGTACCGCCCGGCCTCCTCGGGGCTGGAGTGGGAGGATATTCAGGTCAGCCGGGGTGAGGAGGTGTCATGTTTTAGATTCATTTCATTATGGTGGTAGGAATTGTTGACACTAAAAATTCCAAACTCTTAATACATAATCTCCTCTAAACATCCATGGGCTGTAACCCCTGCTGGGTGTATCTTACACATCTTTTCTTGACAGGCCCCCGCTTCCTACCTGAGTGATCCTGGTCCAGTGATTTTAATTTCTGGGCCTCAGTGTCCTCATCTGTAATGTGGGGTGGATGGCAGAACTGTGGCAATTAAGTCATTGCTCTGTAAGTGCCCTGCACTTAGAAGCCTGTTTAAGAACTATTGGGCTGGCCGAGTGACGCGGTGGTTAAGCGCTGGTTTGGGAAGCCAGCGGCCCCGGTTCGGGTCCCATATATGAGGGCCAGTGACACTGCCCGCTACAGCTAACAACAGCTCCACCTGGAGCTGGGCTGTGCGAGCCCTGGTGATGGTGTAGGCTGCAGCCCCTGCTGCAGTGGGCTGCCATAGGCTACAGTGAGTGGCTGGAATCCAGCGTGAGCGGCTGGCAGCCAGCGTGAGCTGTCAATAGCTGCGGTGAGCGACCATCCAGAGACCGATCTGCCTCATCTGGGAAGAGTGCAATGATGATACCACCATGGGCCAGTGAAGCAACGTCCTCTGCAACTAGACTGAAGAACAAAAAGACAGCAACTTGTCTGTTCCCCTTCCCCGGTTCCTCAATTTAAAAAAAAAAAAATCAGTTACCAAGTCAGGAAAAGACACAGAGGAATCTTACAAGCATATTGCGAAGTGAAAGAAAACAATCTGAAGAGACTATAGTGAGATAATAGAAACTCTATACTGGTCTCTGCCTTGTTCCTGGCACAGAGCTTCTGAAACCCTTGCAAATTCCTAAGTAATAAGAGCATTAGGGGCCTCTTTTGTTCTTTTGAGGGCTCCTGGATGGTTCCTGAATGGGGGCTGGTCATCAGAAAGATCAAGCCATGGTTAGAAACTCAGTTAGTTTCTGCCATACCCCCATCCTTCAGAGACGGGAGAGAGGCTGGAAATGGAGTGAATACTTGATAGTGCCTCCATAAAATCCCAATAGTATGGGGTTGGGAGAGCTTCCAGGCTGGGAACACATCCACGCCAGGAAGGTGACACCATCTCCACGGAGACAGAGGCTCCTGCACTTGGGACCCTCCCAGGCCTCACCTTATGAATCTCTTCATCAGGCTATTCATCCGTGTATCCTTTAATAAACTGGTAAATACAAGTAAGTGTTTCTCTGAGTTCTGTAAGCCATTCTAGCAAATTAACCAAACCAGAGAAGGGGATCGTGGGAACCTCCTACCTCTAGCTGGTTGATCAGAATCAAAGGTGACAACCTGGGCTTATGACTGGCATATGAAGTGTGTTTGTGGTGGGGCAGTCTTGTGGGGCTGAACCCTGAACCTGTGGGATCTGACTATATCCAGGTAGTTAGTGTCAGAACTGAATTGAAGGACACCCAGCTGGTGTCGCAGAGAATTGCCTGGTATGGGGAAAAACTGCCACACATTTGGAAGTGCCAAAAAGGCTGTGTGAAAAAGTTAGATGACCTGAATTTTTCGCCAACAATTCATGGCGTAGTGTTGTGTGTGAGTAGTAAAGGGTACACAGGATAAAAAGCCACAGTGGGGAAGAAATGGAGTTTCCCTACACATGAGAACTGTGGAGTTTTATGTTTCAGCTACATTCTATGATTCCAACTGTAGGACATTCTGGAAAAGGCAAAACAATAGTGACAGTAAAAGACCACTGGTTGCCAGGGTTTAGGGAGAGGGAGGGATGAATAGGTGGAGCACAGAGGTTTTTAGGGCAGTGAACTATTTTGTAGGATATAGTAATTATGGACACATGTCATATCTTTGTCAAGACCCATAGAACATACAACACAAAGTGAACCCTAATGTAAACTATGGACTTCAGTTAATATATCAATATTGGTTCATCAGTTGTAACAAATGGGGCCGGCCGAGTGGCGCGGTGGTTAAGCGCTGGTTTGGGAAGCCAGAGGCCCCGGTTCGGGTCCCACATATGAGGGCCAGTGACACTGCCCTCAAAAAAAAAAAAAACACAAACAAAACACAAACAATTGTAACAAATGTACCACGCTAATCAAAGAAGATGTAAATAATAGGAGAAATTGTATGCAGGGGGAGAAGGGGTATGTGGGAACTCTGTTCTTTCCGATCTGTTTTTCTATAAACTTAAAACTGCTCAAAGGCTGGCCGAGTGGCGCGGTGGTTAAGCGCTGGCTTGGGACTCCAGCGGCCCCGGTTCGGGTCCCACATATGAAGGCCAGTGACACTGCCCTCAAAAAAAACAAAAAACTGCTCTAAAATAAAAAGTACTCATTTTTTTATATGGGGACACTATATTGAATACTACACAGCTGTAAAAAAAAAAAAAGAATGAGGCTGCTCTCTATACTGATATAGAAAAGACCTCCAGATAATAATACAAGGCACAGAACAGTATACAACTTATGATGGTTTGACTTACGATTGATTTTTCAACTATATAATAATGCAAAAGAGATACACGCTTAGTAGGAACAACCTAGGCTAAGCTATGATGTGTGGTAGGTTAGGTGTATTAAATGCACATTTGATTTATGATATTTTGAACTTATGATAGGTTTACAGGGATGTAACCCCATCATAAGTCGAGGAGCATATGTACATTGTATGCTTACTTCTAAGAAAGGAAGAAAACTAAGACGTTTTTACACTTGCTGCTTGCGTTTTATAGAAACATTGCAAAGAAACCAAGGAACAACAGTGGTTACCTGTGTGTGTGTGGGGGGAGTGGAGCAGGAGGAAGGGGTAGAAGAGAGACTTCTCAGTGTATATACTGCCAATACAGTGTGTGTGTACACACACACACAAGTTCTGATAATTACATTCGTGAACTCATCCTAGAAAAAGTGCTACCTACCTCATTGCTGAATATCACTACAGTCACCTTCGAAGTACGCCCCTTGGGAAGCTATGCACCAACACCAGCGCCTAGTATACCCTTCAAAACAATTTTGGAACTCTTTTTTCTGGAATGGCCATCAGAGCTGTTGTTGTATTACCTTTGATGTCCTGAATGTCATCAAAATGTCTTCCTTTCAATACTTCCTTTATCTTCAGGTAAAGAAAGAAGTCATTGGGGGCCAGATCAGGTGAGTAGGGAGGGTGTTCCGACAGTTATTTGTTTACTAGCTAAAAACTCCCTCACAGACAATGCCACGTGAACTGATGCATTGTCATGTTTAGAGAGCCATGAATTGATGGCAAAAAATTCAGGTCTAACTTTTTCATGCAGCCTTTCAGCACTCCAAATAGTAAACTTGGTTAACTGTCCAGTTGGTACAAATTCATGATGAATAATCCCTCTGATATCAAAAAAGTTAGCAACATCATTGCAACAAGTTCGCAAACTTGTCAGACCTCGTATGCTGATATTTATATATACCATTTTTATATTGCTTCCTAATTTAGAACTACATGAACACGTTACCTGTTCTTTAATAAAACAAAGTTTGGCCATGATATATTCGGAAGCAAAATAGTTGTGCAGAGAATACAAGTTCCCTCCCCTCACTGCCTATTCCTCCTTTCCTGCCCAGAGGATCCAGAGCCTGGAGCCCAGGAGCCCCCTTCAGTTTACTCATATCTGTATCTGTTCATTAGCAGAGCTTGTTTCCTTCCTTTTATATATAAATAACATGGTGCTGCTGGGTTCCTTAACTTCTACAGATGCCATGGCATCATGGTCGATTTGCACACACAAGCAGGACTCATCAAAAGGAGAAATTCCAGGCCAGCCGAGTGGCGCATTGGTTAGGAGTTGGCTTGGGATGCCAGCTCTGAGCAGCAGGGCCCCAGTTCAGATCCCACATGCGGGCCAGTGACACTGCGCCCTCTACAGCTAAGATGATGAACAGCAGCTCGACCTGGAGCTAGGCTGCCAACAGTAGCCGGCAACAGCGTGGGCTGCAGTGAGCTGCCATGAGCGGCCATGAACGGCCGTGTGGTGGCCGGGACTCATCTGCCTCAGCCAAGAAGAGTGCAATGATAATACCAACATGGGCCAGTGAAGCAAAGTCCTCAACTAGACTGAAGAACAAAAGGACAGCAACTTGTCTGTTCCCCTTCCTGGATTCCCCAATGCTGTTACCCTCCCTCAGTTCCCCAGTAAAATCTTGGGGGAAAAAAAAAAAAAAAGAAATTCCTAGTGAAGGAATTTCTGTGTCTGTTTTCTGCTTTTTTGTTTTTGTTTTTTAAAGATTTTATTGGAGAATTGGGGGATGGGAACAGCGCTGGGGAATCAGGGAAGGGGAACAGACAAGTTGCTGTCTCCTTGTTCTTTAGTTGTGGAGGGCGCCGTTCCACTGGCCCATGTTGGTATCGTCACTGTGCTCTTCCCAGATGAGGCAGATCGGTCGCCGGCCTCTGGATGGTCGCTCATCGTGGCTATTGGCAGCTCACACTGGATGCCAGCCACTCACGCTGGCTGCTGGCCACTCACTGTAGCCTATGGCAGCCCACTGCAGCAGGGGCTGCAGCCTACACCGTCACGAGCTCGCAAAGCCCAGCTCCAGGTGGAGCCGTTGTTAGCTGTAGAGGGCAGTGTCACTGGCCCTCATATGTGGGATCCGAACCGGGGCTGCTGGCGCCCCAAACCAGCTCCCAACCAATGTGCCACTCGGACGGCCCTGTTTTCTGTTTTAATAGCCAATCAAGTCTCCTGCTAACCAAACATGCAGGTGCCCATTTCATATCATCCATCTTGATGTTTTTACCAAATTAATGGGTGAAAAATGGCACCTCATTTTTCAAAATTTACTTCTTCCTGATAAGCTGTATGGCTGATGAATTTTCATGTGTTTTTGGCTGCCTGTATTGGACTTTTAAAAAAATTTGGCCACTTTTTTCTTTTCGATTTGCAGGAGTTTCTGTATATATATAAATATATAATGAATATGTTTAAATATAGTCATATGAATATAAACATTTAAATATATTTGTACTGTATAAAGATAATTTATAAGTCCATATATAAATTAGGGATCTTAAGTCTGTTATACACACATAAACTCTTTTCTCAGTTTGTTATTTGCCTTATAACTTTGTTTACAGTACTTTTACTACCTGAAGTTTTCTGTTTTTTGTTTTGTTTTGTTTTGTTTTAAAGATTTTATTGGGGAATTGAGGGAGGGGAACAGCATTGGGGAATTGGGGAAGGGGAACAGACAAGTTGCTGTCTCTTTGCTCTTCAGTCTAGTTGCGGAGGACGTTGCTTCACTAGCCCATATTGGTATCGTCATTGCGCTCTTCCCGAATGAGGCAGATCGGTCGCCAGCCTCTGGATGGTCACTCACTGCGGCTATTGGCAGCTCACGCTGGCTGCTGGCCACTCACGCTGGCTGCCAGCCACTCACTGTAGCCTATGGCAGCCCACTGTAGCAGGGGCTGCAGCCTACACTGTCGCTGGGGCACAGCCCAGCTCCAGGTAGAACTGTTGTTAGCTGTAGAGGGCAGTGTCACTGGCCCTCATATATGGGATCTGAACCGGGGCCGCTGGCATCCCAAAACCAGCTCTTAACCAATGCGCCACTTGGCCAGCCCTCTGTTGTTGTTGTTGTTTATTTTTTTATAAAGATTTTATTGGGGAACTGGGGGAGAGGAACAGTGTTGGGGAATTGGGGAAGGGGACCAGCCAGGTTGTTGTTCTTCAATCTTCGTTGTGGAGGGTGCCAGTCGCCATCTGGATTCCCTATGGTAGCTGGTGACCTCTAAGCTCAAGGTGCTGTGTTCAATCTTAGTTGTGGATGGGCATAACCACCATCCCATGCGGGAGTTGAACCAGCAGCCTTGTTGTTAAGAGCACACGCCCTATTCACTAAGCCATCCGGGAGGCAGCTCAGCTCAAGGTGCCAGGTTCAAGGCACAGAGTTCAGTCTTAGTTGCGGGTGGGCGTAGCCCACCATTGAACAGGCAATCTTCTTATTACACCAGCTGAGCCATCCTGCCACCTGTTGGTAACTCAGGGACAGCTCAGCTTGGGCTCAGTGTCACTGGGTCATGTGGGAATTGAACCGGCGGCCCTATTGCTCAGAGCTCACACTCTTAAGCCAACCAACTCTTAACCAACTGAGGCAACTGAGCCACTCGGCTGGCCCTACCTGGAAGTTTTTAATTTTTAATTTTCTCAAATCAGCCAACCTTTTCCATTATGGATTTTGGGGTCTGTGTCTTGCTTTGGAAGATTTTTTCATACCCCAAGATTATAAAAAATATTCTCCCTTAAGATTTCTTATTATACTTTTTTTTTTTTTTGAGGGCAGTGTCACTAGTCCTCATATGTGGGACCGAACCGGGGCTGCTGGCTTCCCAAGCCAGCGCTTAACCACCGCGCCACTCGGCCGGCCCTTCTTATTACACTTTTATTGTAGTTTTTCTTTTTATAATTCATCAGGATTTACATTTGGTTTGTGCTGTGAGGAAGGGATATCTCTTTTTTTCTTTTGAGGGCAGTGTCACTGGCCCTCATATGTGGGACCTGAACCGGGGCCGCTGGCGTCCCAAGCCAGCGCTTAACCACCGCGCCACTTGGCCGGCCCAGGAAGGGGTATCTTTTTTTCCAATTGGAGAACCAATCTAAATAGTCTTTAGAAACCTAGACATGGAATTAATTATTCAGCCAGATTTTACGTTTAACTACTAATTGCGCAGTACAGTCCTGGGAATATGACCTACATCACCTGCCTTTGTGCCTACATCCCTATAAGAAAGATATTAAGACCCTGTTGTACAGATGAAGACATTGAGGCCAGAGAAAGGCAGTGCTGGACCAGGCTCACACAGAGACTTCATGAGAGAAGAGAAGGGCTAAGTTTGGGGGGAGGCAAATGACTCTGAGGGTACAGCCTGACCTTGGGGGAGTCAGGATCTCACCTCCAGGCAAGGATCAGGGTGCAGTCAGCCAGGATGCACATCTTAGCCAGCTCCTTGAGGGCCTGCCGAGGATCTTTCTGGGTAGCGAAGAAAATCAGAATGAGAGATCTGGGAGGAAGCAAGGTATTATAGTTTTGAAAACACAGTAGCTTAGGGTACCAGGAGCCTTCCACTCAACTGATACTCCCTAAGCTCTGAGTGGATGATTGGCCTGTGCTGGGCCGTGCTGGGACCCAGCAGTGACTGAGACTGCCCTGACTCTGCCCTCCCGGGGCTCACAGTCTGAAGAAGGGGACACACTGGTCCCCAGACAGTGATAACCCAGAGTGGCCAGGGCTGGGGTCGGGAAGCCAAAGGAGTGTCTGACCTGCCTGAGGGATCAGGAGAGGTTCCTGGAGGAGAGGAAGGGACATCTGAGCTGAGACCTGAAGGAGGATGAGGAGTAAAGGCAGCAAAGGAAACCAGAAAAGGGAATCTTAGACATAGGGAAGAGCATGTACAAGGATGGGAGGTGAAAAAGGGCTTGAAGAATTGCAATTCAGTCAATATGGGATGGAGGATGTGAAAGAAAGGATTTTCACACAGAAGCTGAGACATAAGCCCAGAGAGTGGCCAGGGGTCCAGACACACAGAGCCTCAAGGGCATGGAGGGCACTGGAGAACCATTTAGGGGTTTTGATACCACATCAATGCTTTAGAAAGACCTTTCTGGCTGCTATAAGGATGGAAGTGGTCAAGGCTGGAGGCCATAAGACAAGGTAAGAGGCCGAGGCAGGGACCCAGGTGGGAGAAGGGGCCTGTATCAGGCCAGGCTGTGAGGATAGAGAGCATAAAACAGATTCAAGAAACATTTAGGTGACAGAGAGCTGGGACTAGTTGAAGTAGGTGTGGGGAAGGAAGAGATGGATAATTTATCCTTCAACCTCCTTGCTAACACAGGGTGTCAATCTCAGACATCAAAAAAGGTTCCTCACTGAGGTTTTAACTTGCATTTCTCCTTGGAAGGGATTCCATAGTCCACTTGGCTACTTTGAGACCCGCTGTTCCACATTGTACAGATGGGGACAGTAAGGCTGGCGGCAGGGACCCCTGCTTACCACGTCCACCTGGACGAGCAGGACGCGCAGGGCGAAGTTCTTCCCAAGACTCTGTAGCCGGCTGTGAATGTAGTCTGGGTGGAGGTTGTGGTAGCGGAGGCTGAGGGCAGAGGAGGGAGGGGTTGGGAGGTCTCATGTCCCCAAGTCCCCAGGAGCCCTTCTTCACTCTTACTAGAATGCAGAAAGCTTGGGCAGCTTTGCCCCTAGGGACTGAGGCTCAGGGAGGTTAAGTGACTTGTCTAGAGTCACCTTTCAAAGAAGGGGCACAGGGGGATTTGGCAGTGAGGGCTGCTTGGCTCTGGCCCCCTAGAAGGTTGGACCCCACCAGGTGTTTTCACTGAGGAAGGGAAGAGACTGGGGTTCAAGGTGGAGACCAGGACACCAGTGTCCTAGTGAATGTGGACCGGGGGATGCTGCACAGCTGGTCTTGGGAAGTAGGGCCCATCCCCAGGACTGTGGACTTTAGCCTCAGAGGACCCTGGAGGGGGTGTGGAGGGCTTCTCCACCCGGGGAATTAGCAGATGTCTGTGCAGCAGCAGCCAGCTCTCATACCCTGCAGGGAGGATAGGAACTTAGAAAAATTTCACTTCTCCCTTCTGGTTCTGTCTGGAGAGGGGCCCTCCCGCAGAGTGCAGGTGGAACTTGTTTAATGGAGTAGAGCTTAGAGAACCCTGGCTCTCGTCAACTTCAGTCCTGGAGGTTGGAGTCACTCAGTCTGGGACATGAATGACCCGGCCCCCAACTTGCTCAGTCCCAGGAGTCCAGGCCCCCAGCCCCAACTCCCTCACACGCAGAGTCTGAACCCAGAGCTCTTGTTACTCCAGGCACCTCCAGGTCCAGAGCCAACAGGCACATGCCCGAAGGTCTCCCACCAAATAGCCCAGAACACCAGAGCACACCCTCCCAGGTCTTCCTGGAGGGTGGGGCAGTTTGCAGAGCTCACCTGAGGAAGAGAGCACAGGTGCTCTGGCCCAGCACGTAGTCAGGAACCACGTCACCAAATTCCCAGGGCACATTGCGCACGAACTTCAGCACAGGGTTGCCCCTCTGGGGGGGAAGGAAGGGCCAAAGCCATTAACAGGAATAACCCTGGGACTGCTGCCACCCCATGGCCTCCTTTCCCCCACCTCTCTCAACACCTCTCCACTCTCCTCCTGCCCTGCGCCTCGGTCTTGCAGCTTCGCTCTCCTCTCCCTAGACTCCTTGTCCTTGGTCTGGAAAGTCCGTGGTACTCCAGCTCTGACTTAGGCCCCTCCCCACCAGCTCTAGCCTTAACTCAAGGGTCCCTGGGTCTGTCTCCAGCTCAGCCCTTTCCCCCAGCCAAACATGGACATCCTATGGTCCACTGGACATTTCCCCCTGGATGTTCACCTCACTGCGTCCAAACTGCCTTTAGCATCTGCCCCCACACCTGCTCCTCCTCCCAGTTCCATCTCAGGACAAGGACCCCGTCCCCATCCAGAGACCCAGTCCTGATCATGGGCACCTCCATCTCCCTCTCCTCCTCTAGGTAAGCATCCTGCATAAATATCTCCCCCTCCACTGCCACAGCCCTCACCTCACCTCCTTCTGGTTTCCTGCCCCACTGGTGTCCCCTCCTGACCACCCTCCAAACAGTAGCCAGAAGGATCTTCCTAAAACATAAGCCTTCCCCTCCCCTGCTCTATACACTGCAGTGGCTCCCCAGTGTCTTCAGGAGGACACTTCACATAGCCCCAAGGTCAGCCCCCGGCGCCCCACCCCACCCCCAGTCTGGCATCTGCTCAGCAGGCTCCTCTCTCTCAGATCATCCCAGAAAGTAGCCTGTAGCCCAAGGTCAAAATTCTCAGATCAAGTCAAGCTCTAATCTATCCAATAAGTATTTATTGAATACCTACTGTGTATCTAAGTGCTGGGGATACAGCAGTGACTAAGAGGGACAAAAATCCCTGCCCTCATGGGGCACATAGACATTAAACAAAATCATCTCAGGGATCAACTAGTAATTTCCAAGTGAGGTAGAATTGGGTTCTAATAAGAGGATGGGACCTGCTCTCATGATGGGTTGTGGGTTGGTGTCACAGCATCTGGGGCAGGAAGGGTCTGCAGGAGTCCCAAGACCCACAAGCCCTGGGCCATCTGACCTGAGGCACCTGGGAGCAACGGAAAAGCTTTTGAGCAAGGGAAGGGCAGGATCCTATTCTAATGTTTTTTGTTTATTTGTTTGTATTTTTAAAAGATTTTATTGGGAAATTGGGGAGGGGAACAGACAAGTTGCTGTCCTTTTGTTCTTCAGTCTAGCTGTGGAAGACTATCGCTTCACTGGCCCATGCTGGTATTATGATCATTGTGCTCTTCCGGGCTGAGGTGGTCGCTCGCTGCCCACTGGACGGCCGCTCATGGCGGCTGGCAAAAGAGCATGCCAGCTGCCAGCAAGCCCCACTGCAGCCTATGCCGTCGCCGGTGACCCACAGCAGCCCAGCTCCAGGTCGAGTTGTTGTTCACCATCTCAGCTGTAGAGAGCGCAGTGTCACTGGCCCACATGTGAGATCTGAACTGGGGCCCTGCTGCTTAGAGCTGGCATCCCAAGCCAACTCTTAACCAACGCGCCACTCGGCCAGCCCTAATGTTGTTTGTTTTTTTTAAAGATTTTATTGGGGAATTGGGGAAGGGGAACATTGTGTTTTTCCAGGACCCATCAGCTCCAAATCAAGTTGTTGTCCTTCAATCTTAGTTGTGGAGGGTGCAAGTTCAGTTCTAAGTCCAGTCGCCACTTCTAATCTAGTTGCAGGGGGTGGGTAGTCGTCCACAATCCCATGTGGGAATCGAACCGGCAACCTTGTTGCACACTGAGCCATCCAGCCACCCATAGGCAGCTTGTGGCTGCTCAGCTCAAAGTGCCTGTGGTCAATCTTAGTTGGGGGGGGGGTGCGCGGCACAGCCCACCATCCAGGTGTTGAACCTGCAACCTTGCTGCTAAGAGCACAAGCTCTCACCAGCTCACTGGCCCATGTGGGAATCGCACAGGCGACCCTGTTGCTCAGAGCTCACACTCTTAACCAACTGAGCCACTCAGCCAGCCCCCTATTCTAATTTTTAAAGGATACGGCCACAATAAAAAAAATATAACAGGTGGTGAAGATACGGCGAAATTGGAACCTTCACATACTGTTTGTGGGAATGTAAAATGATGCAGAGTTTTAGAAAATAGTGTGGGAGTTCCTGAAAAAGTTGAACATAGAGCTACCATACACCCAGCAAGCAAATCCACCCAAGAAAACTGAAAAACTGTGTCTACACAAAAACCTATAGACAAATGTTCACAGCAGCATTTTCACAATAATCAAGAAGTACAAACAACCCAATGGATTGGCCACCAACAGATGATGGATAAACAAAATGTGGGAAATCCACAGAATGGAATACTATTTATCAATGAAAAGGAATGAAATCCTGACAAACACTACAACACGGATGAACTTTGAAAGCAGGATGCTCAGCAAAATAAGCCAGTCATCAGGTGATAAACTCTTGAGTTGTGTCCAGTTTTTGGCTACTGTGAATAATGCTGCTGTGAACATTTGTGTACAAGATTTTGTGTGGACATATAATTTCATTTCTCTTGGATATATACCTAGAAGTAGACTTGTCGGGTCAAATGCTAACTCTATGTTTAAAAGTCTGAAGAACAGCAAGACTGTTTTCCAAGGTGGCTGCACCATTGTACATTCCCCACCAGCCGTGTCTGAGGGTTCCAATTCCTCCACACTCACAACCCTTGTTACTGCCTGTCCTTTTTTTTTAGGGCAGTGTCACTGGCCCTCATATGTGGGACCCGAACCGGGGCCGCTGGCTTCCGAGGCCAGCGCTTAACCACCGCGCCACTCGGCCGGCCCACTGCCTGTCCTTTTGATGATAGCCATCCTAGTAGGTGTGAAGTGGGATCTCACTGTGGTTTTGATTTGCATTTCCCTGATGGCTGATGATATTGAGCATCTTTTCACATTTTTGGGTCTTATCATTCATTGTCTTTGTATAATGAATGTCAGTTCCATCAATAGCAGAGGCTTTATCTGTTTCCTTTCCATCACTGTATCCCCAGAGCCTAGGACAGTGTCTGGCAACCTCTGAACATATTTGTGGACTATAAGTGGATGAACCCCCATTTAAAAGGCACAGATGGGTTAAGTCACTTGCCCAAGATCACACAGCTATTGTGTAGCAGCACAGGATTCAAACTCGGGCCTGTATTCAATAAATAGTTTTTGCATGAGGGAACAAACCCAGGAGAGGAAATGTAGCTGTGCTAACACAGTCACACTCCCAATAAGAAGACTCAGTGTATTATGGACTGAATGCTTGTGTGCCCCCAAATTCATATATTGAAATCCTAACCTCTAAATTGATGATATTAGGAGGTGATTAGGTCATGATGATGGAGCCCTCATGAATGGGATTAGTGCCCTAAAAAAGAGACCCTAGAGAGCACCCATGCCCCTTCCTTCACTGTGAGGACAGTGAGAAGACAGCCATCTATGAACCTCACCAGACACTGAATCTGCTGGTGCCTTGATCTCGGCCTTCCCAGTCTCCAGAACTATGAGAAATAAATGTTTGTTGTTTAAGCCACCCAGCCTATGGTATTTTTTTTTTTTTTTAGCTGAGCCACTCTGCCACCTGTTGGTGGCTCAAGGGTAACTCAGCTTGGGCTGGCATCGAACCGCTGTTGCTCAGAGCTCAGCTCGCATTCCTGAGCGAGCTCTTAACCAACTGAGCCACTCAGCCGGCCCTTAACCTATGGTATTTTTGTTATAGAAAAATAATCAGATATAGGGTGTCCTCAACCCACACACAATAGTTGAAATGAATGAATGAATGAATGAATGGCGCTGCCCAGAGTACAATGGCTATAACTCAGACCTCTTTCCACTACCCACCAGAAAGCCAGGCCTATTACCGTGTTTCCCACCCAAACCCTCAAAGCCCCACTTCTCCATCCCCCTCCTCACCTGCCGGGGGCTCACAATGATGCTGTTGGATTTTGTCCCTGGTTTGGGGGTCTGGTTGGGGGTCTCTCCTGCCTGGGGTTCTGGCCCTGAGGGATGTGTGGCTCCAGCCCCTCCTGCAGGTCCCGAGATGGCATACTCAGCATAGGTCTGAGGGGCTGCCTGGGCCGAGGTCTCCACGGTGGGATGGCTCCGTGTGGATCTGAATAAGGGCTTGACCTGTGGGGAGAGATGGGAGCAGGGATAAAAATCTGAATTAAGCTACTTCTCCCCATTCCTTGGCGTCTACTCTGGTCCCAGCCACCATCTTCTGTTCCTTGGACCACTGTTGTCACCTCCTCACCAGATCCCTGACTACACCCTTATCCCTCACAGTCTGTTCCCCATACTGTCATATCATGTCCCTCCTACTGATCAGAGCCCTTAGGTGGTTCCTACCTCAGAGTAAAAGCCAAAGCTGTCACCATAGTCCCTGAGACTCTAGAAGATTTGTCTCTGACTCTTGCCTCAGGGACCTCCCACCTACCTCTTCCCCCTTGCTTTCTCTCCTCCAGCCCCACTGGCCTTCTTGCTGCCCTCAAACTTGTCAGGTTCTCTCTGGCCCTAGGGCCTTTGCACTGGTTGTTCCCTCTTCCCAGAGATAGCTCACTCCCTCACATATCTGCCAAGATGTCACCTCCTCAGAGAGGCAGTTCCTTAACTGAGAGGTAGCACCTCTCCCTCATCACACCCTATAACCTTAGCCCACTTTCTTTTTCTTCACAGCACATAAGTAGCAGCCAGTACTCAGCCTCAGCCAATTGTTTCCCTGTGGGAACAAGACCTCAGTGTTGTCAGATAGATCCTTCGATTTACCAAGAAATGTCAAAACTACAGGTTATTTTTTTCTGCCAAAAAACCTTCCAATTCTTAAATGTTGGCAATAAATCCATGCCTTACAAAATCAAAGTACTGGCCCTATAAAACACCTCCTGGGACCACTTATTGGTTGCCAATAAGTTTATGGCTTCTGCCTTAGCCCTCTCTTCGAATCACCATGACATTTTACAGATAGGGAAACTGAGACTTGCGCAAACAGCTGATTTCCCAAAGTGACCAAGGTCCCAAAATGTCCTAACCCATATTGGGACCCCACAGGCCCCTTCTTCTGAACCCCCTCTACACCATCCTCCCAGCGGTCTTCCCATCTTCTCGTCCTACCCCGGGAGCAGGGACCTCATCCTTGTCCAGTGGTATGAAGAATTTCTTTCTTGTAGGTGGCCCAGCGGGCTGCCGCACACCCTCTTCATCCATTCCAAGGGTCCTCTGGGGCCTGTAAATGAGGACGTGGCAGGGGGAACGAGTGAGACATCAGCGTCTGCATTCCCATCCCCCCAGCAGGTATCCCCACTCACAGTCATCCCCCCCAAATCCCAGAGCTCGGGAGCCTCCACCTGCGGCTCGTCCTGCCCCTCACTGGTCCTCACATTCCGTTCGCCCCGCCCCTCAAGTCCTCTACGTTCGATTCGCCCGGCCCCCACCATTGTCCGCCTTCCTCGTGCTGGACTTGGCCACTGTCCCCCACCCTCCGTCCACTCCGCCCCAGGGCTCGCACCTGGATGCCCTCCCCTTGCTCCACGTCCATCTCTGACACCGCACCGATTGATTGGCTTCCGTGGCTGCCAATCGCCATCGGCGGTTCCCTCCCCTCCGATTCCCCCGCCTCTGTCGCCCTGACCCCGCTGTGTTGGCGCCGGGAGGGACTTACCTCCTCTCCCCGAGCCGGGGGGGAAAAAACAGGGAGATAAGGTGTTCCCCCGCCGACTAGGCCAGCTAGTCCCCAGGCTCGCCGCACTTCCGGCCTCTCTAGCCCTCGAGCCCGCCCTCACCATGCCCCAGAAGACCGTCCCTGCTCAGTTCTCTATGGTCGTGGAGGACTGCGGTAGTTTGTGTTGGAGAGAGCCTTTGGTCTAGGGCCTGAGCGTCCTTGGTTGCCAAGCAGCTCAATTTCAGTGCCCTGATAGAGTGCCTCTTATGTGCTCAGGCTCCAGACAGGGTTCAGTGAAGAAGAGATGGTGGGAGATCAAACTAGGTTCCTTCTTTCTGAGCAGCCTTGGGTTTGAATCCCAGCTCTACCATTGACTTAGCCTCGGTTTCCCCATTCATTCATTTATTCCACACATATTCCCCAAGTGCCTCCTCTGTTCCTGGCCCTATGTGGGGTAGCGCGAGTGACACACCGGTGACTAACGATAGATAGCCCCGCGCTGCTCTCCTGGAGCTCACAGTCCAGTGGGAAAGACAGACCGGGTTCCAAACAGTGACGACTCAGAGTGGGAGGGCTGGGACAGGAGGCCCCAGTGGGCAGTGGCAGGGTGTGTGTGGGGTGTGTGTGGGGGTGGAGGGGCGGATAGTGGGAACCTAACCCAGCCACAGGGTCAGAAAAGATTTCATGGAGGAAGGGACATCTAAGCAGTGACCTGGTTGATGAGTTAGTATTAGTCATTTCCTGAAAGGATAGTATCACGCTGTTCTAACTTGCAACTCTGATTACTAAGGAGAGAGAACATGTTTTTGTGATTTTATTGGTCTCATATATTTTGTCTGCTGTGAATTGCTTGCTCATATCCTTAGCCCATTTCTTAAAATGGGGTTGTATGCCTCTTTTACTACTATTAATTTGTAGGAGTACTTTATGGTTTCTGAATCTCTTAATCAATTACATACATTCCAAATATTTCCTTCTAGTTTGTACTTTGTATTTTAACGTATTGATTGATTGATTGATTGATTGATTGATTTACTTTTGTCACATGGAAGTTCCTAGTGTTTACATTCGTACCTATTTATCCATCTATTCCGTCTGACTTTTGCTTTTGGTGTGTTAAGAGGCCTGTCATAACCCAAGGTCATAAATATATTCTATCATTTCTTTTAATACTTTCCTAGTTTTGGTTTTGTTTCTGTCTTTAATCCATATGAGACCTCTTTTTGAAAATGCACTAAGGCAGAAATTTATAATGGGTGTAGCCAATTGTCACAATTACACATATTTAAAAAGTCAATCCTTTCCCCAGTTTTAATATTTCACCTTTATCATATATCAAATTTCCATATATATATACAAGTCTATTTCTGACATTTCTATAATGTTCTGTTGATCTCTATATCTGTTCCCTTTCTCCCTTTATTATATTATTTTGATATATTTTGATGTAACATCAGCCAAGCCCCCCTCTGATTAGTTTCAAATCTGTCTTTACCATTCTTGTACATTTTCTCTTCTAGATGGATTTTAGCAGCCGTTTTTCTAGTTCCATGAAAAATTCTATTGGGATAGAGATTGGAATGGCATTGAATTGATGGATTAATTACAGGAAGAGAGGAAGATACAGGTTTGTATTAGTTTCCTAGGACTGCTATAACCAAGTAACAAAAATTGGGTGGGTTAAACAATAGAAATTTATTGTTTCACAGTTCTAGAAGCGGGAAGTCTAAAATCAAGGTGTCGGCAGGGCCATTTTCCCTCTGACCCCGCTAGGGAAGGACGTGTTCCAGATCTCTCCTCTAGCTTCTGGTAACTTTAGGTGTTCCTTGGCTTGTAGATGGCAGTCTTTTCCATGTGTCTCTTCACATCATCTTCCCTCTGTGCATGTCTGTCTCTGTGTCCAAATTTCTCTGTTTTATAAGGATATCAGTCATATTGGATTAAGGCCCGCCATAATGACCTCATTTTAATTTGATTATCTCTATAAAGACCTTATTTCCAAACAAGGTCACATTCTGACACTCAGACTTCAATATATTTTTTGTTTATTTGTTTGTTTTAGCTGAACCATCCTGCAATATATCTTTTTGAGGGGACACAATTCAACCCATAACAATTCTGTTACTTTTTATAACCTTCTTCCTTCTGAATTCATTTTACTTCTTGCTAGAGTACATTCTTTTCTAATTCTTTCAGAGACCATTGTGGATAGTAACTCCCTCACAATGGAATCTCAAATTCTGGGTTCCTGGTAATTTTTCTAGCAAAGTTAGAAGATAGTGGTCCTCCATCTCCCCAACTTCTGCGTTGCTGATGAGAAGTCTACCATCCCCCGATTCTCCTTCCTTCATAAGCATATCATCACCGGCTATAATTTTCCCCAGGGTCACTTACAAGCAGTGTGACCTTGTGCCAGCAACTCAGCTTCTGTGTGTGTGTCAGTTTGCTCATCTCTAAAACGGGAATAGTAATAATATAATTATTATGAGGGTGGAATGAGTTATATGTAAAGTGCCCAAAACTGTACTGCGCATGTGGCGCTCTATTCAAGTTTGTTATATAAATAAAATAGCTCTTGACCAAGTCCTGGATGGAAGCAGCTGTTGTGGCCACCATTATATCACAATGCCCTTACACAGGGCAGGGCACCCAGAAGGAACCACCAACCCAATGTTGTATGAATGAACAAAGAACAGACACCAAACCCTAAGGCAAGCGACTTCACCACTGGGAGCCTCAGTTTCCCCATCTATAACTGCTGAGACTGTGAGAATTCAATAAGACCACAGAGACCTGTCTTGAGATGGATTGGTTCACTCATTCTTTGAATAATTACGTACTGAGCACCTACTATGTGCAGGCACTGGGGACACAGCTGTGAGCAAATCAGACCAGGTCCCTGCCCTTTAGAACTGATATTCTCATGGGGCACACAGACCACAAGAAAGAAACACACAAACATGACCCGAAAATACAAAATGGAAAATTGCAGAAATAAACAGTTTAGAAGTTTTAAATTGTGCAGTGTTCTGAGTATCGTGATGAATTCTCACACTTTCCAGCTCCTTTCCACCTGGACATGAATCATCCCTTTGTCCAGCGTGTCCACGTTGTATATGCTCCACGCCATTAGTCACTTAGTAACTGTCTCCGTTGTCAGATTGATTGTCACAGTATCATAGTGCTTGTATTCAAGTAGCCCTTATCTTACTTAATAATGGCCCCAAAGCACAAGAGCAGTGATGCTGGCAATTCGCATATGCCACAGAGAAGCTATAAAGTGCTTCCTGTCAGTGAACAGGTGAGTACAGTACAATGAACTATTTTGAGAGAATCTACTATAGATTCAGCACTTACTATGAACTAAAGCCTCACAATAATCGCCCCCCCTTTAGATAAATGTGGGAACTGAGCGCCAGCGACGTAGAGAAGGATCATAGAAATGTGTCTTTCAATCCAAACGGAGAGCGTTTCTATGAAGTCAGTCTAGGCGGGATTCAGTTTCTTTCGCTGGGGAACGAACTGCCAAGCAGACCTGCACCTCGTGCGTTTTCCGCCAGAGGGCGATGGCGCCCCACAAGAGGACACCAGGAGCTGCTCCGCCAGGACTCCAAAGGGGACAAGACCCAGAGAAAGCGGTGGTTAGTCGCTTTGCTTCTCCAGACTGTTCTCTTTCGCAAGAGTGTGGCAAAGGCCCCACGGCGTGCGGTTAATTTAACTCTGAGCCTGTTTAGAGTAGTTACGGGGGCGGGTGGGGGGAGTTGCCCTCGGTTCTACATTATTTGCAAATTTGATTTCTACACTTGATTGTCAAACTGAGCTTTTGGATACCGGATTCGAATTTTCCTCGCTCCCAAAATTGTGAGTTCGAATCTTCCAGCGGTCCGCACTCCGATTCTGCGTTCTTCTCACAAAAGCTCCAAGTTCAAACTCAAGCCTCAACCCCAAGTTCGCCCGCGACTCCTCGAGTCCGGCTCCTGATACGTTCCCAAACCTTCCGCTAATCCCAACTTCCAGTTTTCTCTGAGCTGGGTAGAGGTGCGGTGGGGATGGAAACTAGGAAGACCCCCCCCCCTCCTAATTCCGCCCATGAGTCTCTGGACTTGGGGCAGAGAAACGCTGGGCCGAAGGCTCTGGAAACCGCGGCGCGACCAAGGGGCTCAGTGACCCGGCTGGCGTCCCCTCCCGCCTCTAAACTTAGCCGCGGTGACGCGCGACAGGGCTATCGCTGCATGGCCGGGGACGCAGGGGGGCCTAAGCGGAGGGGGGCGGCTCCGCTCCGCGAGCCTCTATTTATAGCGCCCGAAGCCCGAAATAGCGCGAATCGGATCGGCCAGGATGACGCGGGAGCTGCGGGAACTGATTCACTGGGTCCCGGAGCGTCGGCTCCCAGATGAGGAACAGTGGAAGAATCGACCCCGCGCCCTCCTGGGCACTTCTTCTACTGAGATGTCCTAAGTTTCCACTGGTTACTACTGTGAATGGATGTACAGCAAACGGGAGCATCTGCAGCATGACAGACTGAGGTTAGATCAGAGGTGGAACTTCCCTCAAAGAACCCAGAATTTGGGAATTAACTTTATACAGGACGAGAGGTTGGGAAGGAGAAGAGATGAACCACATCTCTTCTCACCAGCAATAAGATAGAGAGCAATAGGATAGAGACATACCTACATCTCACCAGCAATAGGATAGAGACATCTTGGGGGCAGAGGAATGGACACAGTTACGTGGCCAGTTACCAGGCCAGAGCATGTCCCCCTCTCCACTTCCTATATAGCTCGTTGCATGTTGTTCTCACTCTCTATAATGCCCTTCCCCTGCCTACGTAGTCTTAAGAAATGCTTTTCAGGGACCTGGTGATAAGGGCAATGTGGGACGTGTGACCCACTAGACTGGGTGCCCCATGAGGGCAAGGCCAGGTCTTCTCAGTCATCACCATGTCCCCAGCACTGCCCAGAAAAGGCAGGCCTCTGGAGAAATTAATTGCACGAATAAAGTGTTGGTAATAATCGAATATGACATTTCCTAAATTATAATAGCAAATGTTTATTGTATACAACATGCCAGGAGTGATTCTCAGAGTTATCTCCTATGAGTCTCACTACAACCCTAGGAGGGAGGTGCTTTTAATATTTTCATCATCACCGTCCCCATGATAGAGATAAAGAAACCAAGGCTCAGAGAATATCTGAGCTCACCTTGAGCTAATTTTCTTAATTTAGTAATTAAATTACTAATTTTTTGTTTTGACAATGTGATTATTTTTAATTAAAATGATATGATATATGTTAACATGAAGTTGTTTATTATTTTAATTGAGTCAAATATTTCTGAAATTCATCAGTTTTCATTTCCATATTGATAGATACAATCCACATCAACAAAAACTCTTTCCCGTCCTCAATAATTTGTTTTTGTTTTTTTTAATTTTTTTATTGGGGAATTGGGAGAGGGGAACAGCATTGGGGAACCGGGGAAGGGGAACAGACAAGTTGCTGTCCTTTTGTTCTTCAGTCTAGTTGTGGAGGACATCGCTTCACTGGCCCATGTTGGTATCATCGCGCTTTTCTCGGGGGAGGCAGATAAGTCCCTGGCCTCTGGACTGCCGCTCACAGCGGCTCTTGGGCAGCTCACACCGGCTGCCAGCCGCTCATGCTGGCTGCCGGCCACTCACTGTAGCCTATGGCAGCCCACTGCAGCAGGGGTTGCAACTATGCCGTCCCCCGGGGACTCACAGCAGCCCAGCTCCAGATGGATCTGTTGTTCACCATCTTAGGTGTAGAGGGCAGTGTCACTATCCCTCATATGTGGGATCCGAACCAGAGCTGCTGGCATCCCAAGCCAGCTCTCAACCAACGCGCCACTCGGCCGCCTCCTCCATAATTTTATTTTTTTTGTTTTGAGGGCAGTGTCACTATCCCTCATAGGTGGTATCCGAACCGGGACTGCTGGCTTCCCAAGCCAGCGCTTAACCACCGTGCCATTCGGCTGGCCCTGCCTCAATAATTTTTAAGAGTATAAGGAACCCTGTGACCAAAAAGTTTAAGAATTGGGCTGGCCGAGTGGCGCGGTGGTTAAGCGCTGGCTTGGGAGGCCAGCGGCCCCGGTTCGGGTCCCACATTTGAGGACCAGTGACACTGCCCTCAAAAAAAAAAAAAGTTTAAGAATCACTGAACTAATAATCATATAAACCTGACAAGTGTCATGAAGGTAAGAATTTGGGGACTTTTTTTTTTTTTTGAGGGCAGTGTCACTGGCTTGGGGACATAATTTTAATTGGAGGTGGAGAATGGGAGGGGAAAGGGCCGGCAGAGTGGCTCAGTTGGTTAAGAGCTCACTCAAGAGTGCGAGTTCTGAGCAACAGGTTCGCTGGTTCAATTCCTGGACTGAGCTGAGCTGCTGCTGAGCTGCCAACAGGTGGCAGGATGGCTCAGCTAACATTAATAATAATAATAAATAAAAATTTTAAAAAAGAGAGAATGGGAGGGAAGGAAAGGCTTTTCTGTCAAAGGAGCATTTAAGAAGAGACGTGGGCCAGCCGAGTGGCGCAGTGGTTAAGAGCTGGTATTGGGATGCCAGCGGCCCCGGTTCGGATCCCACATATGAGGGCCAGTGACACTGCCCTCTACAGCTAACAACAGCTCCACTTGGAGCTGGGCTGTGCGAGCCCTGGCGACAGTGTAGGCTGCAGCCCCTGCTGTAATGGGCTGCCATAGGCTACAGTGAGTGGTCGGCAGCCAGCGTGAGTGGCTGGCAGCCAGCGTGAGCTGCCAATAGCCGCGGTGAGCGACCATCCAGAGGCCGGCTACCAATCTGCCTCATTCGGGAAGAGCGCAATGACGATACCAACATGGGCCAGTGAAACAACATCCTCCACAAGTAGACTGAAGAACAAAAAGACAGCAACTTGTCTGTTCCCCTTCCCCGATTCCCCAACGCTGTTCGCCTCCCCCGATTCCCTAATAAAATCTTTTAAAAAAAAAAAAAAGAAGAAGAAGAGATGTAAAGGATGACTGGGAATCTGCTAGATGAAAGGAGGGAAAGCTTTCAAGGCAAACAGGAACAGTTTGTGCAAAGGCCCTGTGGTAGGGAATTGCTTGGTGAGTTTGAGAAACATAAAGGCCTGTGCAGCTGGAGCACAGGGATTAAGGGTGGCAAGCAATGAGATTGGGCAATCAAAGGACCAGACTATATAAGGCTTTGAAGGGTGTGGTAAGTATTTTGCACTTTATGCTGAGTGGAGAATGGACTGTAAGGGGGACAAGGATGAAAGTAGGAAGCCCAGGGAGGAAGAGACTGCAGCTGTTCATGGAAGATCAGAAGGAAGCCTGGACTAGGTTGCTGAGAAGTCAAAAAGAATGCTTAGGTTGGAGAGACTGGAAATAATGTGAACCAGAAGAGCAGGCTGGGGAAAAAGGTTGAGAATTCTGATGGAGCCCCTTAGGGTTGGAGAAACCTTCGAGACATGCCAGTGGGAATGTCAAATAGACAGGAGGGAGCTCTGGGCTCAAGATTGAAATCTGAGAGTCACCAGCGTACATACACACCAATGGCATTTTTCTAGTTCATTAACTCCTTATCTTTTTTCTATTATAATTTCTAGTTGATTGATGCTATTAAATTTGTTGGCTGGCCTCTGACAGGCAATCTGGCCAAATTCTGAAATTAAAATAGTTTGTTGATTTTCTTAGTTTTTCCTTGAGAATGATCCAAATGACAGTTTTATCCAGTCTTCGATTTCTTATTTTTTTTAAAGATTTTAATGGGGAATTGGGGGAGGGGAACGGTGTTGGGGAATTGTTCTTCAATCTTCATTGCGGAGGGAGCCAGTGGCCATCTGGCTTCCCGTCAGCAGTTTGTGGCCTCTAAGCTTAAGGTGCAGAGTTCAGTCTTAGTTGCAAGTGGGCATAGCCACCATCTCATGCAGGAGTTGAACCCAGAAGCCTTGTTGTTAAGAGCGCATGCTCTATCTACTGAGCCATCTGGACGGAAGCTCAGCTCAAGGTACTGAGTTCAATCTTAGTTGCAGGTGGGCATAGCCCACCATTGAACAGGCAATCTTGTTACACCAGCTGAGCCATCCTGCCACCTGTTGGCAGCTCAGCGACAGCTCAGCTTGGGCACAGCGTCACTGACCCATGTGGGAATCAAACTGGCGGCACTGTTGCTCAGAGCATGCACTCTAAGCCAACTCTTAATCAACTGAGCCACTCGGTCAGCCCTTGTCCTCTGATTTATACCTTATTTATTTTTATTGTCTTTCAGCATTTGCAAAGACTTCCAGAACTATGTCAAATGATAAAGTTGATCAATTCTCATATACTTCACATCACAACCTTCTGAGATGACTTATCTTGGTATCCCCATTTATAGGAGAAACTGAGGCACAGAGAGGTTAGTCACTTGACCAAGGCCACACAGCAAGTAAGCAACCAAACCAGTTTTGTTGCTCAACCACTGCCTTAAAAAAAAAAAAAAAACAACTCAGCAAGCATTCTATATTTTTTTAACAGGCAAAATACCCTTCAAGTTTCCACAGTGACCCCTGGATCTTGGATAAGGTTCTAAGGGCCTGAGATCTGGTTCCGGCTCCACCCACTTTCCAAGTCTCAGTTTCCTACTGTAAGATGGCATCTGAAAACCACAGAAACTATGCTTTCAAGGTGGAGGAGACAGGCCCCCAAACAGATTATATTCATTTCCTGTGGCTGCCGTAACAAATTACCACAAACTTGGTTGCTTAAAACAACAGAAATTTATTCTCACAGTTCTGGAGGCCGGAAATTCAAAATCAAGGTGTCAGCAGGGCCACACTGCCTCCAAAGTTTCTAGGAGAGGATCTTTCCTTGCCTATTCCAGCTTCTGGTAGCTCCAGACGTACATTCCAATCTATGCCTCCATCTTCTCATGGCCTCGTCTGTGTTTGTGTCTTCTCCTCTTCCATCTCTTATAAAGACGCTTGATGTTGGGTTTAGGGTCTGTTCAGATAATCCAGGATGATTTCATCTTGAGGTCCTTACCTTAGTTACATCTGCAAAGACCCTTTTTCCAAATTGGCCCACATTCACAGGTCTCAGGTGAACATATCTTGTGAGGGGAGGGGCACACCAGTCAACCCACTGCAAAGATCAAAACGGAAAAATGAGAACGTGAAAATATCTGGGGAGTTTAGATTGGGAAGTGTCCAAAGCTTTGTGATGGCACACGTCCGTCCCAGCATAGAATGTTGGAGCACTCGCCCTCGAGAACCCAGAGTGGTCGGTACGTCACACTTGGCTGTCAGAGGTTGTGTGTGTTCACATGTTCACCTGGACATCTCTACTTTGAGGATGGGAAGTCTTAGAGAGAGTTTTTCATTCTTTAACTGTTAATGTGAGTTTAAGAGACTTTCTCTTTCACAAACTTCAAATAATAAAAGCCAACACTGGCACAGCACTTCATACAAGCTCTGACAACTGAGTTTGCGAACTTGCCATCGTGCACTTACATTGGCAGCACTGTACAAACAGCTGGGTAAGGTTTCATAACCTCGGTATACCAGTGTCTCACAGCTGTGTTCGTGTCGACATGTGGTGGTGTCTTGCTGAGTGGCGTTCATTATTGTTGTTGCCTGTTTTTGTGTGCTGTAGCAAGAATGTCTGAGCTTGATTTGGAGCAAAGAACAAACATTAAATTTCTTGTTAAAGTTGACAAGAGTGGAAGTGAAATCAGGGACATGTTAGTCCAAGTTTATGGGAATAATGCCATGAGGAAAATGGCAGTGTACAAATGGATTAAACGTTTTTCTGAAGGGAGAGAACGGGTGACTGATGAAGAGAGATCAGGGCGACCAGTAATGAGCAGAACTGATGAAAACATTGCAAAAATTTGTCGAATTGTTGTGTCAAAACTGTCGTCTGACTGTGAGAAGCATAGCAGACCAAGTAAATATCGATAGAGAAACAGGACAATCTTAACTAAAACTCTTTGCATGAGAAAGGTGTGTGCAAAAATGGTCCCAAAGAGGGCCAGCCGAGTGGCGCGGTGGTTAAGTGCTGGCTTGGGAAACCAGCGGCCCCGGTTCCGGTCCCACATATGAGAGCCAGTGACACTGCCCTCAAAAAAAAAAAAAGAGGGGCCAGCCGAGTGGCGTGGTTGTTGAGTGCTGGCTTGGGAGGCCAGCGGCCCCGGTTCGGGTCCCTTGTATGAGGGCCAGTGACACTGCCCTCAAAATCAATCAATCAATCAATCAATCAATCAATCAATCAATAAAGGTAATCCGAGTTTATTAAAAAAAAAAAAAGGTCCCAAAGAAGCTCACCAATAAACAAAAGCAAAGGAGAGTGGAAGTTTGCCAAGAACTTTTGGAGAGGCAAGACAATGTTTTGGGCCGTGTTATCACTGGTGATGAAACATGGGTGTACCAATGAAACAAAGTGTCAAAGCGCACAATGGAAGTCAGCCAATTCTCCACGACCAAAAAAGTTCCATCAGTCCAAATCAAGAGTCAAAATGATGTTGCTAGACTTTTTTTTCCCCTTAAGCATCAATGAGGGTCCACTTGACACTGAAGTGAACTTTTAATGACCATAGAATGATTTGAGACTTTCTTTATTTAATACTTAGGAGGCAAGGAATAGCCAGTCATTTTAAGGTATTTAAGATTAGCAAGCACATGTGGTATATATTTAAGTGGATGTGACATTTTGTGAAAATAGTATATTATTAAATAGATGTTGTGGGGTTTAGGTTCAGTTGCTAGACAAATGAAACTGATATCTGTTACAGACTAGTAGAGAATGAGGAAAATAATGAACAGGTTTATAGAAAAAAGAAAAAGACAGAAGGCTATAGTGACAGAGAAAAATTTTGCAATACATGAGGTCATACAATGAAGCTAACCTTTTTTTGATATCAGAGGGATTATTCATTATGAATTTGTACCAACTGGACAGTTAACCAAGTTTACTATTTGCAAGTGCTGAAAAGGCTGCATGAAAAAGTTAGACAACATGAACTTTTCGCCAACAATTCATTACTCCTTTTTTTTTTTTTTTTTGAGGGCAGTGTCACTGGCCCTCATATATGGGACCCGAACCAGGGCCGCTGATTTCCCAAGCCAGCGCTTAACCACTGCGCCACTTGGCTGACCCAACAATTCATTACTCTTGCATCATGACAATGTACCAGCTTACTCGGCTCTGCCCATAAGGGAGTTTTTAGCCAGTAAACAAATACCTGTATTGGAACACCCTCCCTACTCATCTGATCTGGCCCCCAGTGACTTCTTTCTTTACTTGAAGATAAAGGAAAGATTGAAAGGAAGACACTTTGATGACATTCAGAACATCAAGGGTAATACGATGATAGCTCTGAGGGCCAATCCAGAAAGAGTTCCAAAATTGCTTTGAAGGATGGACTAGGTGCTGGTGTTGGTGCATAGCTTCCCAAGGGGAATACTTCAAGGGTGGCCATAGTGATACTTAGCAATGAGGTGTGTATCACTTTTTCTAGGATGAGTTCACGAACTTGTCACACCTCACATGTGCCAGGCCCTTCTAAATGTTTAATATCTGTGAATTAATTTATTACTTACAAAATCCCTATGAAGTCTTATTGGTGACTCCCTCTTTTATAGAGGAATAAACTGAGGTGAAGAGAAGTTGCACTTGGAAGTTTCAACAGCTAACACCTGAACCCCACAGTCTGGCTTCAGAGATTAGGGTCTTGACTGTGAGCCATGCTGTCTCCTGTCACATCTTAAATCTGGACTTTGCTGAAGCCACACTGCCAGACCCATGGTCAGGCCATTACCCACTGTTGTGTCACTAGCTACATATGGCTCTTGAGCACTCAAAATATGGCTAGTCCAAAATGAAATGTACTGTGAATGTAAAATTCATACTGGATTTTGAAGACTCGGTCCAATAAAAAGAATGTAAAATATCTCATTAATAATTGCTGCTTCTTGGGCCGGCCGAGTGGCGCATTGGTTAAGAGATGGTTTTGGGATGCCAGTGGCCCTGGTTCAGATCCCACATATGAGGGCCAGTGACACTGCCCTCTACAGCTAACAACAGCTCCACCTGGAGCTGGGCTGTGCAAGCCCCGACGATGGTGTAGGCTGCAGCCCCTGCTGCAGTGGGCTGCCATAGGCTACAGTGAGTGGCCAGTAGCCAGCATGAGTGGCTGGCAGCTAGCGTGAGCTGCCAATAGCCGCAGTGAGCGACCATCCAGAGGCCGGCGACTGATCTGCCTCACCCAGGAAGAGCGCAATGACGATACCAACATGGGCCAGTGAAGCACCGTCCTCCACAACTAGACTGAAGAACAAAAAGACAGCAACTTGTCTGTTCCCCTTCCCTGATTCCCCAATGCTGTGCCCCTCGCCCAATTCCCCAATAAAATCTTTTAAAAAAATTTAGAAAGTAATTGCTGCTTCTGAGGACATGTTGTCATAATATTTTGCATATATTATGCAATGGTTAAATAGAATACATGAACAAAATTATTTTCATCTGTTTCTTTTTTATTTTTTTTAGTGCAGCTACTAAGAAATTTAAACTTAGAAACATGGCTTGCATGATATTTCTTGTGGACAGCTGTGATCCGTGGAATTTGCCATCAATGTGCTCTCCATTTGGGAAGACATTGGGCACTGGGGTGCCATTTGTTTGCCATTGAGCTTGGGATTTCTTGTGATGCAATCCATGTCAGAAACATGTCTAAGCAGAATGACTGATACTTGTCAAAAATGTGGTTTGCAGGGCCGGCTGAGTGGTGTGTTGGTTAAGAGCTGGCTTGGGACGCCAGAGGCCCCGGTTCAGATCCCATATATGAGGGTCAGTGTCACTGCCCTCTACAGCTAAGAAGGTGAACAACAGCTCCACTTGGAACTGGGCTGCCGTGAGTTCCTGGAATGGCATAGCTGTAGCCCCTGCTGCAGTGGGCTGCCATAGGCTACAGTGAGTGGCCGGCAGCCAGCGTGAGCGGCTGGAGCTGGTGTGAGCTGCCAAGAGCCGCTGTGAGCGGCCGTCCAGAGGCCGATCTGCCTCATTCAGGAAGAGCGCAATGACGATACCAACATAGGCCAGTGAAGCAATGTCCTCCACAACTAGACAGAAGAACAAAAGGACAGTAACTTGTCTGTTCCCCTTCCCCGGTTCTCCCACACTGTTCCCCTCCCCCAATTCCCAATAAAATCTTTAAAAAAAAATGTGGCTTGCAAAGGACCTGAATAGACATTTCTCCAAAGAGGACATACACATGGCCAACAGGCATATGAAAAGATGCTCAACATCACTAATCATCAGGGAAATGCAAATAAAAACCACAATGAGATATCACCTCACTCCTGTCAGAATGGCCATCATCAATAAATCCACAAACAAGTGTTGGTGAGGATATGAAGAAAAGGGAATCCTCAGGCACTGTTAGTGGGATTGCAAATTGGTGCAGCCACTATGGGAAACAATATGGAAGCTCCTCACAAAGTTAAAAATAGGACTACCTTGGGGCCAGCCGAGTGGCTCAATTGGTTAAGAGTTAGCTTAAGAGCGTGAGCTCTGAGCAACAGGGCTGCTGGTTCGATTCCCACATGGACCAGTGATCCTGTGCCCAAGCTTAGCTGCCCCTGAGCTGCCAACAGGTGGCAGGATGGCTCAGCTGGTGAGAGCACATGCTCCTAACAACAAGACTGCCTGTTCGATGGTGGCTACACCCACCTGCAACTAAGATTGAACTCAGGACCTTGAGCTGAGCTGCTGCCCGGATCGCTCAGTGGATAGAGCGTGTGCTCTTAACAACAAGGCTGCTGGTTCAACTCCCGCATGGGATGGTGGCTATGCCCACCCGCAAATAAGATTGAACACAGCACCTTGAGCTTAGAGGGCACGAGCTGCCAAAGAGAAGCCAATTGGCAACTGGCACCCTCCACAACAAAGATTGAAGGACAACAACTTGGCTGGACCCCTCCCCAATTCCCCAACACTGTTCTCCTCCCCCAGTTCCCCAATTAAAACAAAGTAAATAAATAAATTGATGGAACAAGCAGATTATAAAAACATAAGATAAAATAAAAACAAAAACAGGGCCGGCCGAATGGCACATTGGTTAAGAGCTGGTTTTGGGATGCCAGCTGCCCCGGTTCGGATCCCACATATGAGGGCCAGTGACACTGCCCTCTACAGCTAACAACAGCTCCACCTGGAGCTGGGCTGTGCAAGCCCCAGCAACGATGTAGGCTGCAGCCCCTGCTACAATGGTCTGCCATAGGCTACAGTGAGTGGTCGGCAGCCAGCGTGAGTGGCTGGCAGCCAGCGTGAGCTGCCGATAGCCGCGGTGAGCGACATCCAGAGGCCGGCAACCAATCTGCCTCATCTGGGAAGAGCGCAGTGACGATACCAACATGGGCCAGTGAGGCGACATCCTCCGCAACTAGACTGAAGAACAAAAAGACAGCAACTTGTCTGTTCCCCTTCCCCAATTCCCCAACGCTGTTCCCTTCCCCCAATTCCCCAATAAAATCTTTAAAAAAATTTTTTTTAATTAAAAAATAAAAATAAATAAATAAAAACAGAACTACCTTATGACCCAGCAATTCCACTTCTAGGTAATTAGTCAAAGAAATCCAAAACACTAATTGAAAAAGATATATGCACCCCTATGTTCAATGCAGCATTATTTACAATAACCAAGATATAGACGCAACCTAAGTGTCCATCGAAAGACAAATGCATAAAGACATGACATATATACAATGGAATATTACTCGGCCATAAAAAGAGTGAAATCTTGCGGGCCGGCCGAGTGGCGCGGTGATTAAGCGCTGGCCTAGGAAGCCAGCGGCCCCAGTTCGGTCCCATATATGAGAGCCAGTGATACTGCCCTCAAAAAAAAAAAAAAAAAAAGAGTGAAATCTTGCCATTTTCGACAACATGGATGGACCCAAAGGGTATTATGCTAAGTGAAATAAGTTAGAGAAAGATAAATACCACATGATTTCACTTATATGTGGAGTTTAGAAAACAAAAGGCACAAACAAATATAACAGAAAAAAACTCATAGATACAGAGAATAAACTGATGGTTGCGAGGTGGGAGGGTGCTTAAGGGGTTGAGTTAAAAAGATGAAGGGGGGCCAGCCTAGTGGCACCGTGGTTAAGTGCTGCCTTGGGAAGCCCTCGGCCCCGGTTCGGGTCCCACATGTGAGGGCCAGTGACACTGCCCTCAAAATAAATAAATAAATAAATGAATGAATAAGCAAATAAAGATCAAGGGATTAAGAAATACAAATTGTGGGCCGGCCGAGTGGCGTGGCGGTTAAGCGCTGGCTTCGGAATCCAGCGGCCCCGGTTCAGTCCCACATAAGAGGGCCAGTGATACTGCCCTAAAAAAAAAAAAAAAAAAAAATACAAATTGGTAGTTAAAAAGCAGTCATGGGGATGCAAAGCACAGCATAGGGAATATAGTCACAAATACTGTAATAATTCTCTATGGTGCCAAGTGGGTCCTAGGCTTATCAGGGGGATCACTTCATAAGGTATATAAATGTGTTCTCACTATGTTGTACACCTGAAACTAATATACTATTGAATGTCAACTGTAATTGAAATAAAAAATTAAAAAAAAATTTTTTTGTGTGTGGCCTCTGGAGGATGCTCTGAATTTCCTGCTTCATTCATACCTGGATGAAGAAGCTATTAACTGATAGGGGTCACAATGCCACCCAGGACTCTGTATGTAGAGTATATTTTTTATTCATAAATTATATACATGTGTGCCTCTATTGAGAATGTTATAAAATAAAAACTTACAAAACTGAGATAAATACTCAACAGAACTGGATGAGCCAGCTTGCGTGAGGTCATGACTTCAAATCCTGACTCTGTCTCCTCTCAGGCCTGTGATTCCTTAGGTGAGTCACTTGTCCCCACTTAATCTCAGTTTCTTCACCCAGAAGCTGGGACTGTTAGTTTCTGTTCCAATGAGATCTTGTGTGCAAAAACACCAGCACATACTGCCAGGCAGACAAAGAGCCACACTGGCCTGGTTTCTTGAGGGGAGGGGGCCAGTTTAGGTGGAGGGAGTCACATGAGGTTTCTTAGGGGAGGGGATGGTGGAGTTGGACCTTGAAGGACTGAAAATATTCACTAGGTGGAGAAGGATGGCAAAGGTATTCTGGGCAGAGGGAACAGAACGTTCAAGGTCTGGAGGCATGCTGGGACATGATGCATTTAGGAGCGGGCAAGCAGGTTGGGTATTATTTGAGGGCGGAGTGAATGTGCATTGGGGAAAGGAGAGAGCAAGAGGTGAGGCTGAAGAAGGCAGCAGTGTTTAGGTCACGGAGGGCCTTGTAGATCCAGGGACTGGAGCACTGAGGAGCCATAGCAGGCTCTGAGCAGGGGAAAGATCTGACAGGGGCAGCTTTCTGACAGGGGCAGCAAAATCCTTCTAGATGACAGGGGTGAGACTGAGGCAGGAGACCAGGGAGTTGTGTAGGGCAGGTATGAGTGGGGATAGGGGATCAAGTAGAGAAGGGGAGAAAGGAGAAACTATAAAATCTTTAAAAAGATAGAAGGAGGGCCGGCCAAGTGGCACATCGGTTAAGAGCTGGTTTTGGGATGCCAGCTGCCCCGGTTCGGATCCCACATATGAGGGCCAGTGACACTGCCCTCTACAGCTAACAACAGCTCCACCTGGAGCTGGGCTGTGCGAGCCCTGGTGATGGTGTAGGCTGCAGCCCCTGCTGCAGTGGGCTGCCATAGGCTACAGTGAGTGGCCGGCAGCCAGCGCGAGCGGCTGGCAGCCACAGTGAGCGACCAACCAGAGGCCAGCGACTGATCTGCCTCATCCGGGCAGAACGCAATGATGATGCCAACATGGGCCAAGTGAAGCGACCTCCTCCGCAACTAGACTGAGGAACAGGAAGACAGCCACTTGTCTGTTCCCCTCCCCCAATTCCCCAATAAAATCTTAAAAAAAAAAAAAGATAGAAGGAAAGGAGTCATAAGCTATGGGAGGTAAGTGGAGGAAGACATCCAGATGAGGCCCAGGCGTCTGGTCCAGGAGATAAGGCTGATGTGGGACTCTGCCTGCACTGGAGACCTGGTAGGAAGAGACACACAATGTTGTTGAGGTCAGGGTGAAATCCTGTGGGACATCCAGGGGGAGGCAACCAAGAGCTGCTAGACACTTAGGTCTGGAGTACAGAAGAGATGGTGGCAGGGGACTGACACTGGGAGACCTTCAGAGCTCAAACAGGGCTGAAATCCTAACAGTGGGAGAAAGTGGAGGGTACAGTAAGGTAACCTTACCACCAAATAGCGATAACTGTGTGGTAAGTGGCCCTGCCCAAGAGAGCAGCCTGGGTGCCCAAGTTCTTATTGAGATCTATTCCTAAGGAGACAGAGATGAGCAGACCCAGAGCCCCCGCAGAAGTGTCTGCCCAGTGGGGGAGCCCAGATGCACACATGCAGTCCATACCTCCCTGGGAGCAGTGTGTGATTGATGAATGGGGGCTTCAGGTGTTACAGTAGTCTATTCTCAAGGACTAGGGGCAGTGGAAAGAGTCAGGACCAGTTCCTGGGGCAACTTGGCGTGGGAAAGTGAATTAATCAGGAGTCTCTCAGCTTAAGTGTAAAGTAGTTTAGGGAAATGTACTGGCTCATGTTGAAAAAAAGATTAAGGTGGGGGCGGCCAAGTGGCGCGCGGTGGTTAAGCACTGGCTTGGGAAGCCAGCGGCCCCGGTTCCGGTCCCACATGGGAGGGCCATTGACACTGCCCTCAAAAAATAAAAAAAAGATTAAGGGGGTAAAACTGCCTGCAGTCATAGCTTGGTCCAGAAGCTCACATGATGATATGAAGTCACTGTCTAACTTCTGTGTTCCATATTTGATTTTTTTCCTCAGGAAGACTTTCCTTGAGGTAGCAAAGATGGCACCAGCAGCTCTGTGCTCACACTCTACTTAGTGACTCCAGTGGGAAGAAAGGTCTCCTGTCCAGTGGTTTCATCAAGCACAGGCCCAAATAGATCACATGTCCACCCCTGAATCAATCACTGTCACCAGAGGGCAGAAGAACTGGAATGCTCTCATTGGCCAGGCCTGAGTCATGTTCCCTTCCCTCCCATGCGGCTGGGAGGGAAGGGAGATGGGAAACAGGTTTCTTCATCTGTTAATGGGGCATGGAAACAGTACCTCACCTCCTAGGTTTAGGGTGAGGATTGTGAGGCATTTAGCAGGATGCTTGGCACAGAGTAGGTGCTGGATAAATGACAGCTATTATTTTTCAAATAGTGACCAAGATTACTACTACTGCTGATGAATAGTATCTATGTGCTGGGAGGAAATAAGCTCCCGGACACAGGATGGGACCAACCTGAAGCTGAACAATTATGCAGTGGATGCTCACGAAATCTACATTCCGCAAACTGAGTCCCCACCTTGGTTCTCTCCAGGTTTCTGTCTCCAGATCTGTGAAAAGGGATGAAGGAATTGAATGAAACCAGTCTTTTTAGATGCCTGATCTCATCATTCAGATTGCAGTTAATTGTCACCTCTTCAGAGAAAGGCCTTCTCTGACTACTTTTACTAAAATATCCCCTTTATTTTAATATACCATACCATTTTGCTTTCCCCTCAGTGCTTATCACAATCTGAAATCATCTTAAGTATCTCATGTCAACCTCATGAGAACAGACATCTCTATCTTGTTCACTGCTGTGTTCCCATCACCTAGCACAGTGCCTGACCCTTGACAAAGATTTGTTGAAGGACTAGATAAAAACTACTAATAAATAGTGCTGGGTCGGCTGAGTGGCTCAGTTGGTTAAGAGTTGGCTTAGAGCGCATGCCCTGAGCAACAGGGCCACCAGTTCGATTCCCACATGGGCCAGTGATGCTGCACCCGAGCTGAGCTGTCGCTGAGCTGCCAACAGGAGGCAGGATGGCTCAGCTGGTGTAACAACAAGATTGCCTGTTCAATGGTGGGCTATGCCCACCCGCAACTAAAGATTGAACTCGGCACCTTGAGCTGAGCTGCCGCCTGGATGGCTCAGTGGATAGGGCATACGTTCTTAACAACAAGGCTGCTGGTTCGACTCCTGCATGGGATGGTGGCTACGCCCACGGGCAACTAAGATTGAACACGAGCTGCCCACGGGAAGCCAGATGACGACTGGCACCTTTCACAACGAAGATTAAAGAACAACAACTTGGCTGGTCCCCTCCCCCAATTCCTCAACACTGTTCCCCTCCCCCAATAAAATCTTTAAAAAAAAAAAAAAGAAATATTGCCCAGTTTTCTGATAGGTAGTGAGTTCTCCATTAAGGGAGATGTCCAGGCGAAAGCTGAATGATCGTACTTTGCAATTCAGGCTACAAGGCCCCAAGCAGTTCCTTTCCCGACCTCAGTTTCTTCATTTAGAAAATAGGAGTGTGTGGGGGAAATGGGGGTTGGGGAAGACGGCTGGACTCAACTACCCAGCTCCTGCCTGCGATACTCGCGGGGGCCACCAGCGGCGCCACTACCCAAAAGTCCGCCTTCAGCCGCTAGAGCCCTTCAGCCGCCGGACACGTCCGGATGTTCCTGGAATATTCTGAGCCTGCCGGCTTCCAGGCGCCCAGGGACCCAGAAGGATGGGGGTGTCCGCAGCCAGCGATCCGTGCTCCTCACGGTGCAGGGGGGCGGAGGGAGGCGGTGACTCAGGCGCGCGCGCCAGGCCCCGGTTCTCGCGAGGGGGCGCGCACGGCCTCGGGAACCCGCGCGGCGCCGGCTCCATTTTTACCCGAGCACAACTAAAAATAGTCGCCGCACTCCGAGCGGAGCCCGAAATAGCGGCCCCCAGATAAGGCAGGACGACTCAGCGCTTCCGGGGAGCGGAAGGGGAGGCAGCAGGGGCGGGAGGGGGGGCAGTGGTGCTGGGCTCAGCCGGGCCCCGCTGTCCGCACCCCGTCCTGGCTTCCGCGCTGACCCCAACTTCGACCTCAGTCCGCTTCCCCCAAACTGTCACCGGCTTCATCCCTCCCCTCTCCCCACCATACCCCCACATTCCCCATCTCCTGGCCCTCTCCCTCTATCCCTCATCCCTGACCATTACCCCTCCCCTTCCCTATCCTAATCTTCATTTCCAGCTCTGCCCCGCCAATTATGTCCCCAGCCTACTCATCCCGAAGTCCTATCCCTATTCTCCCTCCCTATCCACAGCAACACTCCTGTCCGAATCCTTCCAGTCTTCAGCCAACCTCTATGAGGGGAGGATGGGAGGTCCCAGGAAGCCAGACACAAGACCAGCAATCAGAGAGAGGGTTGGGGTGAAGCTCTGACTTCTTGGTTTATTTCTACAGTTGATGCGATGGCCTTAGGTCTGAGGCTGGGCCAGTTTCCTCATCCTGTGCCCAGCCTCGGGTTTCAGCCTGGTGCCCCGGTTGGAGCTCACACTGGGGACAGACACAGGTCTACTGTCACCAAGGTTGGGGTCTCTGTGTCACCAGAGTTGGGACCCAGCCTGGCACCCATCATTTTGTTCACCAATCCCAATTCTATGATCCCTTCCTGGCTTGCAAGTCACTGATTGGACACAACAGTTCTAGGCAGTGGAAACAGCCAGAACCTTCCTCCCTCTGGAAACAGCCAGAACCTTCCTCCCCCTTTTGCATCTGGATCCTCTAAGTCACATTCCCCTTCTGATATTCTGTGACTCTTTTAGTGCCTACGCCAAGAATCAGCCTCGAGAATCTTACATCGCATGCATTTTCTCAAGGTTCAAAGGCAACACCTTCTAGTCAGCAACTTCGAGTCTCTGAGAAACGGCCCTGTCCTGTGTGGCCCCAGGGAACAAGGTGTAGTAGACAGAAGTTGGTTCAGGCAGAGGTGCTTGGTTGTGGATGGAAGGCAGCCTTAAGTGGTGGTAAGGTCCTGTCTGTAGAAGACACCAGGTTTCAGCCAGGTGCCCAATTGTTACGTTGTCTGGATGGCTAAGGGACTCAGCTACCAGGCAAGGTTAGATTGAACTACAAGATCCTTTACGGCAAGAGTCATGTATTTGGGATCAAGGAATTAGAAGACTGAAAAAGTCAGAAAGGACCATATCAAACAGGCCCCATGGGCTGGTAAGAAGCCTGGACTATTCCCCCAAAGGCACTGGCGAGCTATGTCAGGCTCTGAGGAGAGGGGCAGGGATTATACTTCAGTAAGATCTTTCTGGCTGCATCCTGGAGGTAGACTGAGGACAGGAGGGGCCTGGACCTAGGGAAGAGGATGAGGAGGAAATGGCAGATTTGGGTGACAGTCAAGAGGCAGGAAGGACCAGACTTGGTGGCTGAGAGGCAGTGAGGGGAAGGTGGCCCTCAGAATAAGGTCCAGGTCTCTGCCCAGGTGGCAGGATAGATGGCGGCATCTTCCCTGAGATGAGACTCAGTAGAAGGAAGGAGCAAATGTGGGTAGAGGATGCCCAGATAAGTTTCAAAGTCAGTCCAGAAATGGTAATTTTTAAATAATTTTAAAAAAATGAATTTTTTGAAAATATTGAAGATTTTTTCAAGGTATATAATACCCTTTTGTAAGTTTCCCTACCCCTGCTGATCCCCACTTGTTACCGTTAACTATTTCTTATGTACCTTGGCCAGTAGTACCAGCCTGTGTTGTCTGTCACAGAAGTGACCTCATTCAAATTACTCCACCCAGTATGTGGGCCAGGCACCACTATGCCCAATTTTTTTTTTTTTTTTGAGGGCAGTGTCACTGGCCCTCATATGTAGGACCCGAACCGGGGCCGCTGGCTTCCCAAGCCAGTGCTTAACCACCACGCCACTCGGCCAGCCCACTATGCCCATTTTTAGAGAGGTGGAAACTGAGGCTTGGAGAGGTGCAGGGATGCATCCTTTTGAGGGCCTGGCTTTGAAGGCTTTTCAAACTTGAAGGCATGGGAGTGGGTGAGGTCAGAGAGGGGGAAGGTCCAAATGGCCAGAGCCCAGGGAACTGGAGGAGGGCAGCAGGGTGTTGAATTAAAGGAAGGCTGCCTGGAGGAGGAGTGAGGATAGCCAGGAAGGTGCCTCCCAGACCATTCTGATGAAGGGTTTGAATGGAAGTAAATTAATCCCTTTAGGGGACTGAGGTAGCACTGACAACCGGGCAGTGCCTCCTTCTCAGTCCCACAGGGCCCCAGAGGTGTTTATAGGAGGAGACTGAGGCTGTCTGATGACATCTCAGGGATGCTATGATAGCACAGCAGGCTCTTCTGACGTCTGAGTGAATCGCCAACTGCCTGTTAAAACCAGCATCTCTAGTCATGCCCTGTGGGGGGCATGAGAATAGGAGGAAGTGACAGGCCATGGGGTGGGGGTGGGGTGGGCAACAGGGATACAGGCATGCAGAGACCAGGGACTCAGGAGCTGAGAGATGTGTTCTGCCACCTGTACCAGGAAAGGGTCTCCCAGAGGTTGGGTGCACAGTCCACATTCTGGGGCTGTATCTAGTGAAAGAGGTCTGGCTTCGAGGAGGTGTGGTTGGGATGCAGTCTGTCTGGGCACAGAATCAGGTCAATCCAGGGACTGCTGGGCTCAAGGACTTCTGTTTTGTTTGCTGCTGTGTCTCCATCACCTAGAGTGATAACTGGCACACAGTAGGGTCTCAATACACATTGAATGAATGGATGGATCAAATGAAATGTTTACACTTGTGCAACAGCCTTGACCAGCAAGCAACTTCAGCCAACAGCGTCACTAGGGACACCCCTCTCCCCACGTAGGGTCTCAGATCCCAGTCCTAGATCTGAATGTGATGTGGGTGGCAGCAAGAAAACAAGTTCTCGACTCGAGTGAACTCCGCCCACTTGTGAAGTCACAAGCGGCTTGGGGATCCTGACCCTTGGGGTGTGGAGAGGAACCCGGGAGTCCTGACTCCGGCCCCTCCCCTGGGCCTGGCGGTGTTACATAACCTGACGTCGTGTCCCTAGAGATGTCACCGGACTTCCTGGCCAGGCCTGGGACAATGGGCAGGGAGCGGCCCTCCTGCCAGGAGCCTGGAAGTGGCAAGGGCGCCCCCTCCTCTGATTCACCCTTGTTTCCGGCCCGTTTCAGCCTCCTTCTCCTCAGGGATCCTTATCTCCCCCAAACCCTCACTTCTTGTACCCCCTACAATTCAGCTCTTTCCCCGACACTGCAAACATCTGCCCTCAACACCTGGCCTGCCCTACACTCTGCCCTCAAACCTGGCACTTGTGATTCTCGAATGTCCTCAACTTCCAGGTTCCCGAGCCTTCCTTCACTCACCCATCTTGCGCCCCCCTCAAACTTCACCCCATTTTTCTACCCCTGCCCTCCCAATCTCCTTCGGTGGCTCCCCCAAGCTTCCCCCATGATCTCTTCCTTCCCCAAACTCCTCCCCGCCTCTTAAACAGACCCCTAATATATTTTTCTCGTCCCCAATCCCAGCCCCCTAGCCCCTCTTGTCGCCCCAAAATTGTCCCAATATCCCCAATCCTGTCCCCCATTTCCCCCGCTACACCGCCCCAGACAGCCGCCCGTACTGGCGGCCCATCCGGCATCAGGCCGGGGCCGCTCCCACGCCCGGCGCGGGTTCCCAGGCCGCTCCCCCCCGCGCGGTGGCCCAGAGACCCAGTTTGCGGTGGCAAAACACTGGTTTCCGGGCAACAGGCCCCGCCCGCCCCCAGGCCGGTACGAGCTCGTACCGAGCTGCGCACGGAGGCGGGGCAGGCGCAGGGAGCCCAGTGCCCTAGCCCCAGAGGGCCTACAGGGCACAGATACCCACAGACTGAGAGACAGCAGTATGCAAGTACAGATTCAGGGACACCCCCACCCTCTCCCCCAGCAAGAAACTCGGAGAAATTGGTGGAGGTTGGAGCCACAGGGAGCTGTCTGGATCGAAGTGATTAAGAGAGATCACGAGATGAAGCAAGCAAGGACTGGGCTTGGAAATAAACACGAAGATAGTGAGATTAAACACAGACAACCCCAGGCCCACAGGGACACACCTGAAGGCAGGATAATCCACCTCTGGTCGTCAAGGCCTTTGTGCTTCTGTCACAGTGACTTACCGGGGTCCAACAGTTTCCATATCTGAAAAATAGTTAGCGCTTAGCAAATAGGGTTGTCGTGACAATAGGGCTGTTTTGACGATTCAGTGAATTTGCCGTACAAGAGCTTGTAGCACAGTTCTGGCACATACCATTCCACTTGTCATTCGTTCATTCAACAGGTATTTCCTGAGCACCTACTATGTGCTAGCAGTGTGATAAGTGCTGGGTATACAACAGTGAACAAAACACAGCTCTCTGAGGCCCGCAGCATGGCTTGTTGGTTAAGAGTTGCCTGGAGTCAGGCCGGCCTAGTGGTGCGGTGGTTAAGCGCTGGTTTGGGAAGCCAGCACCCCGGTTCGGGTCCCACATATGAGGGCCAGTGACAACTGCTCTCAAAGGAAAAAAAAAAAAAAAAAGAGTTGCCCGGGGCCAGCCGAGTGGCTTAGTTGGTTAAGTGCTCACTCAAGAGTGGGAGCTGAGCTCTGAGCAACAGCAGTTCAACAGCAGCCCAAGCTGAGCTGCCAGGGAGCTGCCAACAGGTGGCAGGATGGCTCAGCTTAAAAAAAAAAAAAATCAAAACAGAGTTGCCTGGGATGCCAACTCTGAGCAGCAGGTCCCAGGTTCGGATCCCACATGTGGGCCAGTGATGCTGGGCCCTCTACAGCTAAGATAGTGAACAACAGCTGGATTTGGAGCTGGGCTGCCGTGAATCAGGGGGAGGCATAGGCCACTGTCCAATGGCCAGCAATGGACCTGCTTCAGCTGGGAAGAGTGCAATGATAATACCAACATGGGCCAGTGAAGCCATGTCCTCCACAACTTGACTGAAGAACAAAAAGGACAGCAACTTGTCTGTTCCCCCTCCCCAATTCCCCAACGCTGTTCCCCTCCCCCAATTCCCCAATAAAATCTTTGGGGAAAAAACAAAAAACAAAAAAACAGCTCTCTGTCCTCCTGGGAGGTTACACTTGGGGAGCATGGTGGGGGGAGCTGCTGAACAATATATCACCATAAATAAGCAAGTGCTGGGGACGCTAAGAGAGAGAAAGGACCGTGGGGTTGCCATTTTATTTTATTTTATTTTTATTCTTTTTTTTTTTTTAAATATGGAACGCTTCACGAATTTTGCGTGTCATCCTTGCACAGGGGCCATGCTAATCTTCGCTGTATCGCTCCAATTTTAGTATATGTGCTGCCGAAGTGAGCACTTATTATTTTTTTTTTTTTAGAGGGCAGTGTCACTGGCCCTCATATGTGGGATCCGAACCAGGGCTGCTGGCATCCCAAGCCAGCTCTTAACCACCGCGCCACTCGGCCGGCCCAGGGTTTGCCATTTTAAATAGGGTGGTCAGAGCAGGCCTGTCTGAGATGTTGTTTGAACAAAGACAGGAAGTTGGTGAGTGAGAAACTATGCAGGTCCCTGGGCGGAGAGCATCCCAATCAGAGGGAGCAGCAAGTGCAAAGGCCTTAAGATGGGAGAATGTCTGGCATGCTGGAGGAACAGGGAGGAGGCTGGTGTTGCTGAAGCAGAGCTCAAGGGGAGGGGAGGGGAGGAGAGGTCAGAGTGTGCAGGACCTTAGGTCATGGTGAGGCCTTTGACTTTGACTCTGAATGAGTCAGGAGCCATAAGACGGTTTTGAGCAAACGAGGGACATGAACTGACTTTGATTTTCATAGCATCCCTCTGGCTGTGCGTGGGGGAATCGACTTTGGGAGGCAGGAAGAGCAGCGAGTAGCCCCAGGCAATCGTACCGTTGAGAGGAGATGGTGCTTGGACTAGAAGTAGCAGGAATCCCATTCTGGAAATGTTTGAACTTCAGAGCAGCAGAATTTGCTGACAAGCACATTCATGGCAAAACCCCAACAGATGGCAGCAGTTTCCATTATGTTAGGCAGTGCTCATAACATCCCCATAGATATCATTATCATCCCCAATTGACAGACACAGAAACTGAGGCCCAAAGAGGTCACTCAACTTGCCAAAGGACTCACAGCTTAGTCTGGCTCCAAAGATGGTACTTGTGTATTAGGGTGACTATTTCCAAATCCACATACTCAGACACAACACCCTCAGTGCCTGGAGCTACACCAAATTCATCCATGAGGGCCCTAGGACCACTAGAACAATTTTCTCACCAGCCACACCCAGTGGGTATAGAAAGTAGTGTCCTAACAGGAGAATGTTGCCTGACTGGTGTTTGGGTTGTCAGGCAGTCATCCATGCTGGCCCAGGACACTCGCTTGGAGGCAGGCAGGTACACGTAGAAAGGGTCCACCCAGAACCTTCCAGCCCAGCATCTGCCTCCCACACTATTCCAGCACTGGACCTGACACACCCCAAGCGCTGCCTGCAGCAACCTGTTAAACACAGTCATGCAACCACAGTCAGACAGGTTCACGGCCCTCTGTTGTGGAGGTAAGTTTTCAAGCAGTGTGCAGAAAACACACAATTTCTCTTTCTATCTCTTTAGGTCTTTGTATCTTTTTGTCTCTATCCTGTCTCTATCTCTCCTTGTCTCTGTCTTGCTATCTTTGTCTCTCTCTGACCCCACCCTCACCCCCAACTCTATCTCTCTCACTCCTCCACACTCAGGATCCTCTACCTGCAGTGGAAATCACTTTTATCCCATGGCTGTGTGTCTCTGTGGAACCTCACCTATTATGTGACATCAGAACCTGGCACTGGGACAAGTGTGTGGAGGTCTCAGGCCAGCAGTTCTGACTGGCTGTTCAGAATTATCTGGAGAGATCTCATGTCATGATCCCTACCATCTCTTTCTCTGAGATGCTGACCCACAGCTTTTGTGCGCTGGACTGGAGAAATCTGCTTTTAAAAAGCTCCCCAGGGTCGACCGAGTGGCTCAGTTGGTTAAGAGCTCACTCAAGAGTGTGAGCTGAGCTCTGAGCAACAGCAGTTCGATGCCCAGCCCAAGCTGAGCTGCCGCTGAGCTGCCAACAGGTGTCAGGATGGCTCATCTTTTTTTTTTTTTTTTTTAGAGGGCAGTGTCACTAGCCCTCACATGTGGGATCCGAACCAGGGCCGCTGGCATCCCAAGCCAGCTCTTAACCACCATGCCACTCAGTCGGCCCAAGGATGGCTCATCTTAAAAACAAAACAAAACAAAACTCCCCAGGTGAATGGGACCCCTGTGGGCTTGCAGTAGTTACTCCACCTAATTTTTTTTTTTTTTTTAGCTGAGCCATCCTGCCACCTGTTGGCAGCTCAACAGCAACTCAGCTCGGGCTGGCATTGAACCGCCGTTGCTTAGAGCTCAGCTCGCACTCTTGAGCGAGCTCTTAACCAACTGAGCCAGTTGGCCGGCCCTTCTCCACCTAATTTTATAGACAGAGAAGAGCAGAGGCCCAGAGAGCAAGAGGGCACACCCCAATATCACACAGCAATCAGCTGTGAGGGGATTGGTGCTTCCAGATCTTCCTTGGAATTCCTTTGGGAAGAAGTTTGGGTGTTAAATAACAAAAAAGAATCACAGAGACACAGAGAGACCCAGACATGGATACAGATTCAGGATCTAGGGACTCAGAGAATGAAGTGGGGGAGTGGGGGTAGGAAGAGACCCAGAAAGGGAATCCAGAACAGAGACAGAGAGTGACAGATACAGAGATGGTGAGACAGAAACAGAGATATAAGGATCAGAAAGATGCAGAGTGAGATGGAGACCTATTAAGAGGCAGAGGCTGGGGGGCCGGGCAAGTGGCTCATTGGTTAAGAGTTGGCTTGCGAGCGTGAGCTCTGAGCAGTAGGGCCACTGGTTCGGATCCCACATGGGCCAGTGACTCTGCCCACTACAGCTAAAATGGTGAATAACAGCTCAACCTGGAGCTGGGCTGCTATGAGTTGCTAGGCTGCAGCCCCTGCTGCAATGGACTGTAGTACGCTACTGTGAGTGGCTGGCAGTTTGCATGAGCGGCCAGCATCCGGTGTGAGCTGCCATGCGCCGCCATGAGCAGCCATCCGATGGCCAGTGACCGATCTTCCTCAGCCGGGAAAAGCGCAATGATCACAATACCAACATGGGCCAGTGAAGCAACGTCCTCCACAACTAGACTAAAGTACAAAAGAATAGCAACTTGTCTGTTCCCCTTTCCCAATCCCCCAACGCTGTTCCCTCCCCCAATTCCTCAATAAAATATTAAAAAAAAAAAAAAGGCAGAGGCTGAGAGAGAGACACAGCCATTTAGGGGGACAGACCCCAAGAGGAGCACATTTTCTTTTCAATAAGACAGTACACACATGGCCCACGTTTTATAGGCCCTACTTCCTAGAAGCAGCTAGTGCCATAGTTTGGCAGTTGCAGGCTTACCAAGCCAGGGCCCCTCCCCAGGCCTGATATGTTGGATGCATATTAAACAGGTTTATATAACCTGCCCTCTGTACAGAACCTAGTAGCTTTACATAACATAGCCCCATGAGTCATGCTGCTGACATGGGGCACTGACTGGACATGCCCAACCAGAGGAAACCCCTGGCCCAGGACCGTTAATTACCTAGAAGTGACCTGTGAGATGTGAGGGATCACCAGTTTTACTGAGGAGGAAGCAGAGGGTCAGAGAGGGCAAGGCACTTGCTCTGGGTCACACAGCCAGGATCCAGCAGGACAAGGATTTCAGCTATATGATTCAACCTTGATTCCACAGCCTTTGCACTCTAAGTCACTAAAAAAAGACAATGGCTGCCAGTGCCCTATCATGTGCTCATTTACAGAGTAGAGAAAATAATAAAAACACCAGTAATAATACAGCAGCCTCCATGTATTGAGTGCACTGTGCTGCAGTAAGTACTTCACAAACATCATCTCATTTATTCCAAAACCCAGTGAGGTAGGGACAGAACTCAGTTATTAAATAACATAATTATACCCATTAAGTCTGGAACATTTACTAGGTACTAAGTGCTGAATAGGATTTCATAGTCACAATTCTGGAGGTGGGTGATGTGATCACCCCCATTTCAGGAAGGGACGTGGTTCAGTGAAAGGAAGTCACAGGTCAAGGTCACAGAGCAGGTATTAGACTCCAAGTCCCTCTAGCCCTCAGCCTCTGCCACCCATTCCCCAGCGGATGTGCCCACAAGTGTGTGCGTCTATACACACATGGAATCTAACATCTAATATCTAACGCTAGCATCTCAAATACTTCAGTTCAAATATCAACAACTCCTGCCTCATACGCTTTCTCTGCTTCGGGGGCCCTAACCCAACCTCCAACCCCCTAAATCTCCCCGACGCCTAGGAAGTGAGAGACCCTCTGCTCTCCCTGCAACACCTTAGACCCACCTCATGGCCTGAGCCGGAGCTTGTAAAATGTTTCTGCCCCTTTAAGATAGGGAACAGTCGGCCCTCGTTGCCCAGCAGCGCCAAGGCGGTTGCCAGGCAACGTCAACAAACGACGCGACCGCCGTCTCCGTGCGCCCCAGCCCCCGCCCGCGCAGACGCGGTGACGCGACGGTCTGTGGAACGCCGTCGCCTAGCAACGAGAAGGCTGTTTGTTCCCGGCCGAGCCGCGCGGCCGCACAGAGCACAACCAAGACCGGCCCCGGCCGACAGAAGAGCCGACCCGGATCCTGGGGTGTGGGGGCTGCGGTGATGGGAGCGGGGGAGAACTGGGTCCCCAAATTGCTGGTTTCCCTTTAGACAGCCGCAGTCTGCTTTTCGCCCGCTCCTCCTGTCTGACCCCGGACCGCCTCCGCTTGGGTATCTGTCCGTCTGCGCCCCTTCCTCCCCGGCATGTCTGTCCGTCCGGCGTCTCACGCGCCGTGGCTGTCTCATATTCCCCCAAACAATAACAAACAAAACAGATACAAGCATGCTTCTCTAGTCTGTCGATTTTGCCCCAGACTCCCGGGTGCGAATGGGGTCCCAACTGTCTCCAACTAGTGGAGACAGAACGCACGGTGAACAATCTGTATCCACACACTCTCGGAGTCACAGCCCGAGAGCTCCCTCCCGTTCCTTTCCCCGCTCCCCTCAGGTTCTCTTGCCTGTCTTTCTGGAGCCTCTTTCATCAGACAGGCAGTCCGCGGTCCTTCCATCCTGTGTCCGGGAAGCTATCCACAGCTGGGAGGTTCTAATAACTCATCCCCAACACACACACCCACCCCCCCCCATCCAGTAACTTCATGTGATCAGGACTGGGGCGAATCTCCAAGCAGAGAGAAGAAATTGGATGTGTGACTGTGTGAATGGATGTGACTGTAGGTGAGTGACTCCGCCAGTGACAGTGTATACATCTGGTATTTCCTGTGTGAGAGAGTGATCATGAGGACTTCCTTTGTATGTGAGAGTAACTGCTGGACTGAATGGTTTCCCCAATTTGCATTTGTTTATCTGGATGTCTAGGTATTTTGAGTCGTGCTGACTGAATGAGTGAGTACCCTATGGATGTGCATGGTTTTGCCTCTAGCTCACATTTCTGGATCTTTGTGTATGTCATCTGTGTGTAGCTTTGCAGGTAACCTGTGTTTGTGAGCACATTATCTCTCAGAGTTTTCTTTTTATCACAATTGCAGTATTTATCACGATTTCTAATTCTGTATTTGTTTATCTACTGTTTCCCCCCACTTGATTGAGCACCCTTTGAGAACAGAGTCCAGGGGTACTGTGGTCACTGCTGGGTCCCCAGCACCACCCTGCATACAGTAGGTACTCAGTAATTATTTGTTGAGTAAATGAATCAATGACTCGTGTGTGTATGTCAAATGCACATGTCTGTGTAACTGTGTGAATGGTTCTGTGCTTCTGGATGGTGGTCTCCTGTGTATGCCTTTGTGGGTCTGAGCACAGGAGGGTTGCTGTAGCTGTGTCCAGCTGTGTAGCTCTAATTTCAGCACCCACATTGTTGTAACACATTGCAGGGCTTCAGTAAATACTTGTGGACTTGAACTGTGTGGTTCTCTCTGTGCATTAGGACCTCTCTATACCTCAGTTTTCTCATCTGTCAAATGGGAATAACAATTGTACCCATTCATGGGACTGTTATGGGGAGTAAATGAGTTAATATAGAAAGCATTTAGAAATGCCTGGTACAAAATAAACAATTACAGGGGCCGGCCAAGTGGCGCGGTGGTTAAGCGCTGGCTTGGGAAGCCAGCGGCCCCGGTTCAGTCCCACATATGAGGGCCAATGACACTGCCCTCAAAAAAAAAAATCTGCACAAAATAAACAATTACAAAACCCCACTTATGGTTGTCAGGATTCTTTTTGTATGCCCCTGTATACATGTCTTCAGAACTCAAGTCATGGACTCAGGTCTTGTGTAGTCCTGAGCTAGTAGGGACCAAAATACTTCTGGGTCTCATTTTCCTTCCTATAAAATGGTCATGATAAGAGACCTACTCCAGGGGTGGCTGTGACCAAATGAAGCTATATCTGAAAGTCTTGATCCTGGTGTAAGTATGCAGTCATCACTCTGTGGCTACAAAGACCAATCATGACCATCACTGTGCAGTTTAGGTTCTGGGGAGGGCAAATGAGAGGTGACGTTTGGGGGTGGGGGTAGGTTCAAATCATTCAATGAGACTGGAGATGCAGAAAGTCAACGAGGGAGGAAAGGGAACCTACTGAAGCAGTCTGGCTAAAGGTCAGATTCCAGGAAGGACTTCCTTCAAGGACTGTCTGGGGCCTAAGGATGAAAAGTGCTGGAACTATTTGGAGAGGTGCATGGAGGAACAGACACCAGCCTGAGTCCTACAGGCTAGTGAAATTTGGGGTGAGGGGTGACAATAGCAATAACAATCACACAATGTATACTCTGTTGGGGGCTTTGTGAGGAATTCACCTTGTTCTCAGCTCTGTCTCCAGTGCCTAGAGTACCTGACGCCTGACATACGGGAGGTGCTGAGTGTGTTTGAATGGATAATTGATTTAATAAATGAATGAATTTCATCCCACAACAAATGTGAGTTCTAGTGTGTGTGTGGGGGGGAAGATCTGATGGGCTGCCAGGGCTGGTGTGGGGCCCTAGCCTCTGGGACCCGGCTCATTCTGTCCCTCAACCTGCTGTTCCCACAGCTCAGAGCTGCGGAGGGCGTGGAGGGGGCCAGGAAGGGAGCCTTAGGCGGCCAGGCGGCCGCCTAACCTGGACAGATGCCCAGAGAATCTGCAGGATGCAGAGGGTAGCTCAGGCGTCTGAGTCACCTCGGAGAAACCCCAGCCGGCCGCATACCTGGCCGCTGACATCACCAGGCTAGGACACCCCTGGCGGCCCAGACAAGTGTACTGAATCACAGGCAGAATTCAGCCACCGCGGGCACGGGCATGTGGCCCACTGTAACCCCCCATGACACCCCCGCGTGTCTGTCTGGCTGCGGGGGCCAAGCAGGCTACGTTGGGGTCAATGAGGGGACAGGGGGCCTGAGTCAGGGACCAGAAGGCTACAGCCAGAGACCCACCCCCTCCTCAGCCGCAGGCGCCTTCAAGGTGCAAAAAGGAGAGTGTGGGGAGGAGAGCTAATGGGGAGTCCCCTGGTGGAAAGGAGGAAGCCCATATGGGTGTGACCGGGAGGCTGTGGGTTGTGGGCAGCGGATGGATAACCCACTGGGGGTGGGAAAGGGTCTGGGTGATTGCGCAGAAAACCACGGGGTCAGGGAACAATGGAATCTCCATACAACGGGTATACACATGCACATTCAGAACCCCAGCATGGAGAGGCCAGGCCTCCATCCACCCAGAAATTTCGTTGCCTCACTATCTGGGTTGGTACCCAGGCCTCATTCTGCACAAGTTTCCTAAGGGCCTGGGCCTCAGTTTCCTTATCTGCTGAGTGGGGGCAATAGAAATAATTGCTGCTGAATAATTTACACTTACAGGGGACATACTTTCTGCCAGGAACTGGTCTAGGCATTTTACACATAAACTCATTTACTCCTCAATACAATGCCGGGAGGGAGGTGCTGTTATTATTCCCACTTTACAGGTGAGGAAATTGAGGCTCAGAGAAGTTAAGTTACTTGACTAAGGTCACACAGCTAGTGCCCTTCTTACAGTGTGTTATTGGAAGGTTAAAAAGAAAATATTGATCTGTATAATGTAGCACCTGGCACATGGTTAGTTTTCTCAAATGACTGTCTGCTATATTGTTAACACAGCACATATTATTTTCATCTTAAGTCTAGTCGAAAAGGTCTCCAAAACAGTCATCGTCACCACTTTGGTCTGGTGCTTCCTCTTAGCTTCCCACAGTCTCTCCTGCTTCCTCTTTGTCTTACATGTCCACAGTAGGGAAAGAGTGCTCTAGGGGATTCCCTCCTTACCTAAATCTTTTCAGGACTTGACAATGGTTAGCCAGACCCACCTCCACCAGGCAGCCCTCCTGGCTTGCTCCAGTCTCACTGAGCTGAGCAAGTCTCTGGAGGCTCTTTGTGTCCCTGAGACTGTAGGTGAACTTCTGCACAAATGTGGATATCTAAGAATTTCTGGGAGTCCAGAGCTCTGGAGAGCTTACTGGCAGTGGGGGTGCTTAGCTCTGCCAGTTATGTGTGTGGATTTGTGTGTCTGTGCAGACAGACAAAGGTGTATGTCTGTCATTATCTGTGTGGTTTGGTGTGCACACACCTCTATGATGTATATGCACAACAGTGTTTGTTTAGTTCTGTGTGTACAATTGTGTGTTTGCTTAGTAATCTGTATGTCAGTGCAGACAAAGATGAAAGGTTTGTGTGTGTGCATCTGTGTTTGCCTGCACATGCATCTGACTACCTGCCTCCTCGGTTTGGATTCTGTAAACCAAGCCTCCTTCTTCCCACCCCTAACAAATGTGTCCACCCCACCCCACACCACCCCTGGGAAGACCCAGGGTCACCAACTCAGCTCAGTTCCTCCTCGGGAAGAGGCAGGAAGAATGGGCAGGCTGACTATTCATCAACACGTGGAGCCAGGACCAAACATCCATATACAATCTTCCTGCCTGTCAACTGGTCTATAACATCTGCCCTGGTAAACCAATGCGAAGGCAAAGGAACAGAGAGGCCCAGACAGGTTTCTGTCTGAGACCATCTGTCAGAGTTTATGAATGCATAGATGAGTGAATGGTGAAGATTCATTTAATCAACAAATATTTATTGAGTGCCTATTGGATGCCCAGCACTGTGCTAGGGACATGGCTGTTACCAGGACAGCCTCAGCCCAGGCCTCAATAATAACAGCCCAGTGGGGGAGACAGACCTGTCCCCAGTCATGCAGAGCTGGGAAGGGGGTCCTGGGGGAGGGGGAACTGACCCAGCCTAGGATTAGGGGGCTTCCTGGAGGAGGGGATATAGGAGCTAAGATCTGGAAGAAGAGTATGAGCAGGAGGAAGCAAAAGGAAGAGTGCTCCACACAGAGGGAAGAACATATGCAAAGACCTGAAGACAAGGGAGAGAGACCATGACATAGGGAACAATGAAGAGGAGTGAGAAGTGAGACTAGGGTGGTCGGCACTGGCCAGGTCATGCCAGGCCTTGTGACCCATGGAGAGTGAGGAGTTTCAATTCAGAATGCCAGGGTATTGGGAGGGTCAAGCTAAGGTCCCCGATCTGGATCATTCTGCTATCTTGAAACTCCACAGACACTCCCTCCAGGAGGCCCTCCAGGATTGCTTAGTGGGGAGCTAGCCCAGCCAGCTAGTAACACTCACTATTCAATGCTGGGCACTGAGGAGCCAGCAGTTACTAACCAGCCTGGCTCCGCCCTCCTGGAGGTCACCGTCATGACAGTAAGATACACACCGGCACGTGCACACCCCTCCTCTTCTCATGCCTCAGAAACACTTGCAGATCCTTCTTTGGGAGCTGAAGCCTTTGCATCACCCAGGGACTTGCTGGAAATGAAAAAAGCTACCTCAGCTCTGCATTGTAACCAGATCCCCAGGTGAACTGCGATCACATTCACAGCTGAGAAGCACTGCTCTCAGGCTTAACTCCATGAACTTCAGTTTCCTTCTCTGTACAATGGGGATAATAACATAACCTATTTGTGGGGCTGATGTGGTGCGAGGATTAATTGAGATAATGCATGTGAAAGCACTGAGCACAGCTTACTAAGCGTTTGCTTCCAGAGCCATTCTCCTCCTTCTCATTTTCATAATTAAACTTCAGAGCCCACGGTCATCCAACCTTCTTGCTCTGTGGGTGGGGAAACTGAGGAACAGTATAGTGGGGTTTTGCCAAAGGAAGGGTAGAAGGACATACTGAGGGCTTCCTTTGGCAGAGTTGGCCCAGTGCTGTTTACAGAATGCCTGAGCAAGCCAAGCTGGCACTGCCACCCCACCTCTCACCTGTGGAGGCAGAAGGCTGAGGATTCTCCCTGCCCACTCCCTATGCAGAGGCAAGCCCTAGGGAGCCACAGCAGGGGTCCTGCCCTCTCCCCACACCCAAATCCCCCACTTCCTGGAAGTTTCCCCGGTTGAGCCTCATAATTGCTTTGCCCACCCCATGCTCTAAGGGTGGGTGTGCACGTCTGTGTGTGCACATTTGAATGAGTGTGTGTGTGTGTGTGTGTGTGTGTGTGTGTGTGTGTCCAGGGCCAACGTTTCCCTTAGGCCCAGCAGGTACAGTGCTAGGGCCCATGACAATTTTAGGGCCCCATAAAAATGTTTAATTTCTGGCCGGTCAAGTGGCTCAGTTGGTTAAGCACTTGCTCAAGAGTGCAAGCTCTGAACAACTGGGTTGCCGGTTGGATTCCCTGCCAGAGCTGAGCAGCCACTGAGCTGCCAACAGGTGGCAGGATGGCTCAGCTTTAAAAAAAATGTTTAATTTCTTTTAAACTAAGAAGGAAAAACTGAATTAGGTAAAATAAAATGTTTTAACATATAATGTTATTTGTTTTTATACCAATGCAGTAGTGAAATATAACTTTAAAGATATCTTTATGGAGGGAGAAGCCCACGTAGGCAAAGTGCCAGGTGCCTGTGAAAGTTATGACATGATTCGTGTGTCTTTGCTTCCAGTGTTTCTCTAGAAGGGTCGATGTCTGTCTGCAAAGATCAGGGTGGCTTTGTTTTGATAACAGAACAAGCCCTTGCAATGTGCCAGGTGTGTTCCAGGAGCATTACTCACATAATTCTCCCACCAGCCCCATGAGCTGAGCACTATTCTGTCCTCATTCCCAGATGAGAAAACTGATGCTCCAAACATCATTAGCTCAAGTTCACCCCCCAGCCACTAACTGGTGGGGCCAGAATATAAGTCCACCATTTAGATCCTTGGGAGTAAATGCCCAGTGTCTGCATGCGTGTGGCCATCTATGTGTGCATTTATTGACATGCATAACTCATTTTAAGATAATTAAAATCACAGACCCTGAAGCTCACACACTGCATCTGATTCCAGCTCTGCTGTGTAACTCTAGGCAAGTGACTTCACCTCTCCTGGCTTCTGTTTGTTGTCTGTAAAATTATAGTTCCTACCTCATAAAAGTGTGGTAAGAATTAGTTAACATAAGCACTTGTGAAGAGTTAGCTCTTGTTATTGTTGTGTGAAGAACATCCATGTGCACCTATAGCGAAGATGTGCATGCTGTGTGTGATCTGTGTTGGTAACCATGTGATGGTGTGTGTTTCTGTGTGTGTGTGTGAAGCTGTTTCCCCACGTGGCTGTGTGTGTTGCTGCTCGTGGGTGAATGTCTGAATGTCCGAGTGTAACCCTGAGACTATATGCCAGTGGCTGTGTATGGGCCACCTATGTCAGGGTGTGACAGTCTTTGAGCAGCCAGGCTAGGTATTTGTGTGTCTCTTTTATATCGTGAGAGAGGGGATGAGGGGCTTAGATGGGACAAGGGAGTGAGGGGTCACTCCCTGTCTGATGCTGGGGCCGAGTCACTGCCTGCTGGTGGTTGCTGTGTCATTTCCTAGTCCCTGTCCCTACTTCTAGACTGGTGGCAGACAGAGGGGGCGTGGATGAATGAAGCAGAGGGCAAGCTTAAGGCTGGGCTTTTGTCAGGAAACCTCTACCTCCCTATATTACTCCCCATGTCCCTCCAGCCTTCCACATCTCCCTACCCCATCCCCACTATTTGAGCAGAAAATCAAAATTTTCCTGGAAATCAGGAACCACCCGCTCCTGCTCTGCCTCAGACCTGCTGTGTGACCCTGAGCCTGGGCCTATGGGAATCAAATTTTAAAGTGCTTCTCCTTCTGTGCCCAGGCCTGGGCAAGGCTCTGCACTTGGAGGGAAGTGCCAGGATCTCTTAAATTTGTGAAGCAGCTAGTGGGACCCTTTCCAGTGTAGAGTTGGGCCTGTGGCTTCCAGAATACTCAAATTAGACTCTCAAACCCCAGTTTCTAACTGGGAAGCCTCAGGTAAGCAGCTTTACCCCACTGAGCCTGGGTTACCACAGTATGACTGAGCAGACAGGAGTGGGTTTTTAAGGCTAGCTCCAAACTGGAAGCTGCTATTATCACCATTGTCATTCAAACAATCACAACACTCAGGTTTTTTTTCCAGAAGTTTTACTGAATCAGGCAGCTCTCAGAAATCAAGAGAGTAGGAGCTCTAGCATTTGACAATTTGGATTTGAATGTCTTGAGATGGGACCTTGGGCAAGTCACTTAACCCCTTCAAGTATCATTTGCTTATTTTAGAAACTGAAGAGTTTCCTCCTTTAACCCTCAAAAGTTGTTTTAAAGATTATAAATTTTGCATTGAAAGGCTTAGTACAGGAGCTGGTATTTGGTAATTGTTAAATACATGTCATCAGTAATAATTATTATTAGTTATTCCTCACCCCCACCTCCCCACACACACACTCTATCTATGGATTATAAAGCGAGAAGAAGAGGTTACCAATAACATCAGCAGGGACTTTTCACCCTAAGTTTCATTCCCCATCCCCTCCAAACTCGCATACCTCCCAAACGCTGAACCTGGGGGCCAGTAAGGCCCAGGGTGCACATCATTTGTTCAGCTGGAAAAACTGAAGCTGAAGCTCAGAGGGGGAAAACATTTCCCAAGTTCGCGGAGCAATTCAGGGCAGAAGCTGCGCTGAGCCACAAGACTCCACCCCAATCTCTACTTTCACCTGAAGTATCCCAGCCCCTCCCACCCGGCTCGGGACTCAGTTTCCCCACCTAGGTGACTACAACACACTAGCCAGGGTCTCCTTTTGAAGATCTAACCTTCCTGTCGAGTTAAGGCGCTGCACCACTGGAAGAATTGGGAAGGGCTGCCAAAGGGAAGGGGAACCCGCTAGCTGGGGTCTCCCCAACCTAGGGGCTTCCCTGGGCTAGTTTAAGAACCTATTAATACCTGCCCCCGGGGCGGCGCGGCACTGCGCAAGCGCGGGCGGATTCCGCAAGTGCGCGAGGTGAGCGCGCGAGCGAGCGAGGGATTCCCTCTGACGTAATTGCTAGGTTACCAAACAAACACTCTGCCTAGCCGGCCGAGCTCCTTATATGGCTAATTGCGTCACAGGAACTTCGGGGAGGCGGGGCCGGGATCCCCTCCGGCCGAGGGCTCCGGAACGCAGCCCCCGAGACCCTTGGGTCCGCAAAGATGGTACAGATGACCAGATCCAGGCTAGGGCAGACCTCTTGCCGGGCGGCACAAGGCTTGGTTCAACAGGGCCGGAGATCTGGGGAAGTTTGTGGAACCCAAGACGTGTGACGTAAGCAGGAGGCGGGTCCGGACATATAAATACAGGCTGGCGGTGTTGGGCTTCATTCATAAGACTGAGAGCTACCGCCACCGCAGGGACACGCGGAGCTGGGACTTGGGGACTTTATTGTTGTGGTTCTTGTGAAATTCGGAATATTCTTTTTTTCCGGAGAGAAACTTTTGGAAGGATTCTTCTAGATAATTCTACATTTTACTTTGGAGGACCGACTTACTTTTTTCGCCTTCTTTATTACTTCCCTCCCCTCCGTGAGACCCGCCGGACGCGTGGAGGAGACCGCACCCGAAGCTGATTCTGTACAGTAGGACAGTGCTTTCACCTTTAGGGGAGCAATCCCCTCACGCCCCTGGGTCCTACGGAGCCTGGACTTACAGGAGGCACAGCGGCATCTTGTGGGGGCCTGGGCACCGCGGAGAAACTGCACAGAAACTTTGCCATTGTTGGAGCGGGACGCTGCCCCCACTCCGAGTTTCCCCCGGACAGCGCATTTTGAGGACGCGCTCGGCTCACACCGGACTCACACATTTCGTCCTCCACCCGGCCATAGCCTTGGCTTCCCGGCGACCCCAGCGTGGTCACAGGGGCCCCCCTGTGCCCAGGGAAATGTTTCAGGCTTTTCCCGGAGACTACGACTCCGGCTCCCGGTGCAGCTCCTCACCCTCTGCCGAGTCTCAGTATCTGTCTTCGGTGGACTCCTTTGGGAGTCCACCCGCTACCGCCGCCTCCCAGGTAAGTTTTAATGAGTCGGGGTACTGCTTTGTGGGGTTTAATTTTTTTAAGTCAAGAGTGGAACGAGCAATCTCCCCACCCCTAATACTCTTCAAAACCCAGGATCTGCGAGGGAATAGGCTCACAGTGCACTTTGCAAACTGCAGAGTCGGGATTTGTTTGCAATTGATCGTGTGCGTGGAGTGCAGGAAGGGAACGCAGAGGGGTAAGCTTTAGGGGTGGAGAGAATGTGCTGTTCAGTGCAATGTGTATGCGGTAGCAAGGCTGAGAACTTTTAGCTGGCTCTGGGGCTGTCGCCGACCTAGGTCCCCAGCCTGAAGTTAGCGCTATTAGACAGGTGGGGTAAATCCCAGGGAAGCTTCCAGTAGCCTCCTCCCTTTACCTCCTCCACTGGTGCGCCCACTTCGCGCCGGGTCGCCATCTATCCTGCGGGAAAGCGGGCCTCGAACCCTCGGCTGCGCTGCCTCCGCCTCCTGCGCGGAGACGTAACGGGGGACCCGTGCGTAACGGCTGACGCGCTGGAATCCTCCGTCTGACGCGGGGCACGCACGGCTCGCGGCGCCCCCTTCGTCCGCCCCGCCCCTGACGTCCCGGGAGCGTTCTATTTTGGAACGCCGGGGCCACGTTGCTAAGGGAGGGGGCAGTCCGGCGTTCCGATTGGCCGCCGCGGTGCGGGCTTTGGCCAATCAACTTTCCCTTCCTATTTGTAGGGTGCAGTTCCCTTCCTCCTTTCTGTCCCCGGATCCCGTGGTTCCTCGGCGCTAAGGTCCTTTTGCGGGCCTCTAAAGGCAGATCGAGGGGATCCTGTCGTGACAGGAGATACTTCTGCGACTCAATGGGTCCACGAGGACCTCTCGGGGATCTCATCCCTCTGCTCAAGGGGACAGAGGATGTCTGTTTTGTGGCTCGGGGTTTCTTCGGGAGATATGGTGACCGTCATCCCCTTCTTCAGGCACACAGACACACACCCACATCCCTGCGCTACAGACGCCCGGTTCCTCCCGGGTGTCCTAGGACAGGACTAGAACCGTTAAGTCTAGGAAGAGCAGCCAGGTGGTCTCCAAGAACCCCGCCTCCTCTGGATTTCGAGGGCGTTGATTGGCTAGCAAGCCAGCCCGTCCCTCACCACGCCCCCTGGGAGAGTAGTTAAGCGTTCTGAGCAGTGTTAGGATTCCTTTTAGGGGTGGGGGGAGATGGGCGCTGCATGGCTCGGGGGCTCAGGACCTACACCATTACCCCTCCGCTACAGTCTGAGGGAACCCGGGTCGCCACTTTACCTGTCGGTCCACCGTAACCCGTCATTGTCGGCCTCACTCTGGAGAGAGACAATTACTTGAAACGTTGTTCCAAACTCCTAGGCCCGTCCCCCAACACTTTTTTAACTGGGACCCCCTCCCCTGCATGGAGGTCTCATGGACCTTCCAATCGCTCATCCCCTCGCTCAGAGGGGTGTGTGTATGTGTGTGAGTGTAGAGAAAGGTATGGCCTAAGGCCTCTCCCTCTCCCTCCCCTTGCCTCTGGGGTGGGGGTGGGGTGTTCTGGCTGTGTGTGTGGCTGTGACTCCGTCCCGGGGGTTCTGTCACCCGGCTGTGTCCAGCCTCCTCCCCACCCCCCACACCTAAGAGTCACCAACTCAGGGTGTGATTCACCACCCGCTGGAACCGTGCAACCTTTCCCCGAGGAAGAAGGAGGAGGTAGAAGCCAGTTGAGCACAGATCCTCTCATTAACCACTGCGTCACGGTGTAGTGGAAGGGTGGGTGTTGTGGCTTTTTGCCTGTGACACACACATCCACACCCGCTCACCCTGTGCTCACTCACGGGGTCGGTGTGTGTATGTGTGCTGGGTGTGTGTGTGTCGGTGTCTCTGTTTGTGTGTCTACGCCTGTGTGTGTATGTGTCACCCCGTAGGAGTGCGCCGGTCTTGGGGAAATGCCCGGTTCCTTCGTGCCCACGGTCACCGCGATCACAACCAGCCAGGACCTCCAGTGGCTCGTGCAACCCACCCTCATCTCTTCCATGGCCCAGTCCCAGGGGCAACCACTGGCCTCCCAGCCCCCAGCCATCGACCCCTATGACATGCCTGGAACCAGTTACTCCACGCCGGGCATAAGTGGCTATAGCAGTGGTGGAGCTAGTGGCAGTGGCGGGCCTTCCACCAGCGGAACCACCAGTGGATCTGGGCCTGCCCGCCCAGCCCGAGCCCGGCCTAGGAGACCCCGAGAGGAGACGGTGAGTAAGGGGCATCAGAACTTGGTCTGGGGGGAGGAAGCAAGAGAGGCAGGAACTTTCTCACTATTGGGGTGAGGGACCACTGAGGCGTCAGTGATTCAGAAACCCTGTCATCTCTGCCACAGTCAGCGAGGAGTCTGGCTCCTTGGGGTTCTGGAAGAAGAGGAGGTTCAGGATGGGTGGAGGAGGTGCACTGTGTCCCCAAACCTCATAGCCTCTATCTCCCCTACTCAGCTTACCCCGGAGGAGGAGGAGAAGCGAAGGGTTCGCCGGGAACGAAACAAACTGGCAGCAGCTAAGTGTAGGAACCGTCGGAGGGAGCTGACTGACCGACTCCAGGCGGTGAGGATGGCCCCTGGGGTGGGGTGAGGGTATGCAGAAGGAGGGCTGTCTCCCCATCCTGTATCACCTCGCACCTGCGCCCTTAGCCTGGGCTGAGAACCAGAGGTTCCACATATGGAACTAGGTACAGGTGTAGCCAGAGGGGGTAACCCTGAGCACACACATAAACCCTCACATATTTATGTGGACTTCCGGACACTCCCTGCCCTGGTTTATGACCCTCACCCCCATACACAGCACTCTCTTGGCCCTTAGTTCCTCCTGAGGAGACATGTGAGGGACTTTTAATAGAAGGGAGCTCCAGGCATTTCTCCCTTTTGGTCTTGGGCAAATGGTTTACCATTTTGCCTCAGTGTCTGCATCTTTTCCATCCCTTATCAAATCTCTCAGCTTCCTTCAAGGTTTAACATTCAGGAGAGTCTATGAAACCTCTTATCCTATGTCAATTCCTCACCACCTGCCCCAACTACCCATAGTTTTTTTAAACCGTGGGCTGATGGTGTGTGCCAAGGCCTCCTCCCCTTTTACACCCTCCTTCAGTCTGCGAGTTTCCTACTTTAGACTTGCCGGGTGACCTGCTGCCCTTAGAGGAACCTTGGCAAATTTTGTACTTCCCTGCACTACCACTCTTCCCTGGGAGGCAGAGTGGGGCAGGTAACAGAGATGGCATTAAAAACATATAACAATCATTCATTCATTCAACAAACTTCTGAGTGCCTCCTGCAATCAGAGACTTCCATATATGCCTGGCTGCCTCCCAAACATCCACTGGACAAATGGGGAAACTGAGGCTTCTAGAAGGCAAAACTCTGGCCCCAAGTCCAATAGCACCCCAGGACTCCATCTCAGGGGGTCTTTCCTATCAGTCCAGAGCTGCCTTTCAGCCCTGGCCCTCTGCAGCAAGTCTAGGGGAAATGGCTTCCTCCACGACCCACCTTCTCTAGTCGCTCACAGTCTTTTTCTCCTTCTTCCCTCTTCTCCATGACCTGGCTACTGGGGCTCAGGAGACAGATCAGCTGGAGGAAGAAAAGGCAGAGCTGGAGTCGGAGATCGCCGAGCTCCAAAAGGAGAAGGAGCGTCTGGAGTTTGTGCTCGTGGCTCACAAACCCGGCTGCAAGATCCCCTACGAAGAGGGGCCCGGGCCCGGCCCGCTGGCGGAGGTGAGAGATTTGCCGGGGTCAGCATCCACTAAGGAAGATGGTTTCAGCTGGCTGCTGCCGCCCCCGCCACCACCGCCCCTGCCCTTCCAGACCAGCCAAGACGCAGCCCCCAACCTGACAGCTTCTCTCTTTACACACAGTGAAGTTCAAGTCCTCGGCGACCCCTTCCCTGTTGTTAACCCTTCGTACACTTCTTCGTTTGTCCTCACCTGCCCGGAGGTCTCAGCGTTCGCCGGCGCCCATCGCACCAGCGGCAGCGACCAGCCTTCCGACCCCCTGAACTCGCCCTCCCTTCTTGCTCTGTGAACTCTTTAGACATAAAACAAACAAACACACAAGGGAGAGAGATTTGGAAGAGAAGGAGTAGAGAGAGGGGACAAAACTAAGCGGGTGTGTGGCCTCCCTGCTTCTCCTATCTGACTCTGCCGCCACTGTCATCCGACAGAAGGACCTCCTTGTGTTTTGTGCCACCTATTGTTTCTGTGGCCCGAGGAGGCCAGAGCGCTGGTGACTTTGGGGGTAGGGGGTGGAGAGGGGAGAGACACCCCTTGGCTGCCGGTTGGTCCTCTCACTTCAACCCAATCTCTGGGATGGGTGGGTGGGTGGGGGGTGATGCCCACCCGTGGGCTTGAGGGAAAGGGATGCTGACGGTGGGCTGTGGGGTGGGCTGGAGTCCTCTCTAGAGAAGCCCAACAAGGAAGTGCCACAGAGCCCCCCACAATGTCTCCCACACCCACTCTTCAAGGGGGTAACTAGGCTGGTTTTCCCTGCTCCCCCGACCTGAGCTTATTTATCCTACATTTCCATGTGGTTAGATCCTCCTCTGAATTGAGCCCCCCTTTAAAGGGAAGTTGATGTCCCCTTATGATAATCCCCTTTCTCCCACCCAGACTTAGTCTGAAATGTGAACCTTCCTCCCTGACCATCCAGCCATTCCCTCCCCGCAAAACCAGCTTTGGTTGAAGTTTTCACTTCCTAAGGATCCCCCCACATTCAGCCCCAGCCCTCCTGTATGATTACAGTATTATTCCAAGCCAACCCCCCTCCCCTCATGGCCTTCCTTGTTGGGCCTCTCTGATTCAGGCAGCAGGGCGCGCTGTGATGCCTATCCTGCTGGAGTGTTTATACTGTGAAATGAGTTGGCCGATTATGGGGGGGAGCCGGGTGAGACAGAACTCTTCCAGAGGGATTGTGCCCCCACTCCCCAAAGCTTTTCCTTGGTTTCCCTCCCCGCCATCTGCTTCCTTTCTCCCCTCAACAGTGAGTTAGACTCAAGGAGGTAACAGAATCGAGAGGGCTGTGACAGTTATCCGTCTGTGTGACCTCTCTTCAGGACCCCCAGCCTCTAGCCCTAGCCTTTTGCTATAAGGCTGTCACCCTACCCCGGCCTAGGACGCCAACTTCTCCCTCTTCTTGGCACCCCCACATCCTTTTTAGAAAGGGAGTAAGGGGAGAGTGCCAAGTGGTGTGACATTTTCCCGGAGATTTAAAGGCTGAGGCTTTGGCCCCCAACCCCCAATATTTTTGGACTGGCAAACTCGAAGGGGCTGGGCTCCAGTGATCCCAGCTTCCCCTTCCCCCTGCCCCCAGCCCAGAATCTTGGTTTTGGCTTCCCCACCCCGCGTTTCCTTTTGCTTCATTTCATGATAATTTTATCGTGAGGCAAATTGATATTTTTTAATATCGGGTGGCCAAGTCGCCCTCGTGCTGCATGGAGAACATTCCACGTGCCCTGTCCTGTGCCTTCACCTTGAACCCAGACCCCTCCGTTGCTATTTATCCCTTTCCTGGTTCCCGAAAGGCACTTATATCTATTATGTATAAATAAATATATTATATATGGGTGTGTGTGTGTGTGTGTGTGCGTGCGCGCGCGCGTGAGTGTGTGAGCGCTTCTGCAACCTCGGCCTAGGTCACATTGTCCCCCAAAGCCAGGCCATTGAATTGGAAACTGCTTCTGGAAACTTGGAGGCAGCCTGTCTCTCTCCCGCTGTCTCTATAGGCCTGTCTCTAGCTGTCTCTTTTCTGATTGTCTCGGCTCTCTGGTTGTTTCTGGCAGCCTCTGGCTGTCTCTTTGCCGAGCGTCTTACCCCCTCCATCTTTTCTCTGCCTATTTTTCTCTGACCATTTCCTTTCTGACTGTTCTTGATCCTCTAGCTGCCTTCTGACTCTGGGTTCTTTGGGGACATGAGATTTTATTTTTGTGAGTAAGCCTGAGAGATCATAGATTTCTACAATCTGTATCTTTGGGAATTCTGGGTGCGAGTGTGAGACTGTGAGCAGGGCCTGCCCCTGCTGACCACAATTTATTGAATCCCCAACCCCCCACCCCATTCTGTATTTGTGATTCTCTTTTTGTATTTTGCACCTGACCCCGGGGGGGTCTGGGGCTGGCTGGCACTGGGCTGCTACCCTCCCCCCATGGTTCTACACTGTCGCCAATAAAAAGCTCTTAAAAATGCGTCCACCAAGCCTCAGGATATATTTTATTCTGACTCCCGTCACTGGCCTTCCTTTCAGCATGAGAGAGTGAGGTTAGATTGCTGTGGAGGGGGACTACAAACACACCCTGGAACTCCTACTAGTGGATCAGCCTACAGCAGGATGGAGGAAGGCTTGACAGACAGGAGGACTTCCTACACACACAGGTTGTGCGTCCTCCTAGAAAAAATAAGGAGGCAGAATATTATCTGTGAAGTGTGTGGTGCTGAAATGCTATAAGGGCCATGGAGGCTCCTGGTGAGGGAGGAACTTATGCTAGATTATGTATGCTCTGAACAAAAGGAAAAGTGGAGAAGTTTGAAGAATATATTCCAGTTTATTGAAGATCAATTAAATAGGGCCATGCTACTCCTCAGAATTATTATATGAACCACAAAAATATGAATCCTTTTACACGTAAAGATGAGTTTCCTTTTGCTTTTCATAGGACTACTTCTGGGTTATGAATATATTGGGGCCAACCAAACATCAACTAAACCAAAAATATTGTCTCTTTGTGAGTGAAAAGATACAGCTGAGCCACCCCTATTATAAAATCCAAGCCCTCTCTTATTTGCATGGCAGCAAGCACTCTGGGCATTGAAGTGATGGTCTAGAGGTCATTTAAATGCCATAGGACCATAAATGAATTAGCAGAGGAAGTTGTCATGATTAATTTATTAATTAATTTTAAATTTTTGCTAAGTACCTACTGTGTGCCCATCCCTGTGCTGGACAGTGTTGGGGACACTACAAGAGCTGAGACAGCCCAGGCTATCCCCTCCTAGGGTTCACACTCCAATGGGGCCACAGACCTGTCCCCAGTCAGGGGTGATCCAAAGTGGGCAGCATTAGGGGAGTTCATGAGGCTGGAGGAGCCCAGCGGAAGCATCTAACCTGGTCTGGAGTCAGGAAAGACTTCTTGATGGAGGGGGCAATTAAGCTGAGTCCTAGAGGATAAATAGGGCATACCAAAGGGAATAGAAAGAGACTGAGGTTGATCAAATAGTGAGTTCAAAAAGCTATTTGTGGAGAGAGTGCTTGAAACATTGAGGAAGCTAGAGGTTCATGGTGGCTGGGACAAAAGATGCAGAGAAAGAGGTTAGCAGGAACCAGATTCTGCAGGCTTCAATTCCAGAGGAAGAATTTAGATCTTCTCTTGAGGGCACTGGGGAGCCATGGCAGGTTTAGGGCACAGAAGAGCAGAGACAGGTTTGTGCTTTAGTAAGATGGCTCTAGCTTTCAGGTTGAGGGTAACTGGAATACAAAGGGGCAAGAAACCAAGGAGGAGGCTAGGGTGGAGACACTGGGATGTGGGGGTGGGGGGCTGGAACAGTGCCAGAGCTGTGGGAGACAGAGAGGAGGGGAAGTATTCAAAAGTCATTTAGGAAGTAGAACAGACAAGACTTGGTGAGTAGCTAGCTTGGGAAAGACAGCACAGGGCATTGGTAAATAGCATGGAACAGAAGTCTGAGAGCCTGGGGCTGGAGGTCCTACTAAAGCTAGGTGACCTTGGACAAGAGACTTCATCCCTCTGAACCTGTTTCCTAAGCAGCAGAATGGGGCTGTTGTGAGGAGTCAGTCAGCTCGTGGATACCAGCGCTGAGCACAAGAGTGAAGGTGCAGTTATCGCCATTATTAGCGTCACGCTGATCCCCGGCCGGGAATATTCCCTACCGCCATCAACCCCCACCCCCACTCCCTGCTGGCTAATCCTTTCTCATCCTTCAAGTGTCTGCTCAAATGTTACCCTGACACCCTACCTGAACTTGGGTCTCCTTAAGGATTAAGTGGCCTCATATGATCTGTACTTTCCTTTCTAGTAGTCATCACCTTTCTAGTTAATTGTGTAATTAATGATTGTCTTCTCCACTGGATTGGGAGTACCATGAAGCCAGGGCCGGGATTCCTAGTCACCACTGTGTCCCCAGCACCGCCCAGTGCAGAGCCCGGCGCGAAGCAAATACTTGTTGAATGAGTGAATGAATTAATAAACAAATGAATACATATTGGACTGGTTAATAAAGTACATGAGTGATTAAATACATGAGAGAGCAAATGATTGAATAAGTGAAGGGGAGAAATTCAACATAATTATCAAACCACATATCCTAAAACAGAGTGTGGATGAATCTTTCTTCATCTTTTGACGCTGTCTTTGATATTCGCGGAAAAGATGTAGCTACAATAAGAGACCTGCGTGGCGAGGGATACACTGCGATGCAGAGGACTGCAGCGACCTCTTCTGGGGTTGGAGTCAACGTACACGCTAAATGTCCAGATTCGAGTTGAAAAACAGAAGGGTTTTACAGCCGCCCGAAAGGTGGAATTGAACCACTCTGTCGCTAGACAGCTACAGGTTTGAAGCCTGCACCCCAGACCACTGAGGATCATCCGGGCGAAGGTTGTTAACTCCGTACAGCTATATAAACTCCAATAATTTATACCTGTTTAAATTATGGTTTCATAGTTTGACGGGGTGTAAGATTGTTCACTTCAATATCAACATTTACCCAGTCACTTATTATGGCATGTAGCTCTCCAAAATGTTATCTTTGTCTCGCATGGAACAAATCATCTTCGTTTTGGAAACCGTCTTATTTGCATAGCGCCGCGCATTCTGGGAAACGGCTCCTGAAAACTTGGTCCATTCGCCTGTAGCTATTAAAGGGCCAGAAGCCAATTTTTCCAAGTGAGAAAACAGTTTTTTTTAAGAGTAGAGACTCATAATTTGGCCTTCGGTATCCCCTTCTCTGAAAAATCCGACTTTGAGTGAGTGGGTTCCTGCTAGAGACTGGTTTAGCCAATTCCCATATGCTTCAGCAGGCTACTGTAGGGCTGGTGCGACACCTGCTGTTCTTTTGTGGAACTTCAGCGCCCCACGGAGCCCTGTGTTCAAATATTTATAGAGCGCCTACTGAGTCCCAGGCACTGTCCTAGGTGCTGGGGATAGGAGAAATTCTGTTCTCATTCACCTGAGACACTAGAGCTTATTCATTTCTGCACCTGAATTTTATGGCCGGGGAAACTGAGGCTTAAAAAAGGATAGCACTAAAAAAAAAAAAAAAAAAAGAAAAGGATAGTACTGTACTCTACACAGCCTCCCACCTGGGGGAATTGAACCTGTGCCATAATAATTATTACCAAAAAGGTGATCCTTTAATAACCTAAGTCAGCGATCCTTTGACAACAATATAATTCCCTGACATGAAATCTTTCCATGGCTCCCATCTCAGATTAAAAGTCAAAGTTCTCACCATGGTTTTACAATCCCTATAATCTAGACCTTTTCACTCCTCTGACTCCATCTCCTGCTCCCATCGCCTCATATTCTTTACTTTCAGCATAAAAATCTTCTGCCACACAAGCATACTCCCTTCTCAGGGCCATTGCATTTGCTGATCCCTCTTGCCTGAATCGCCTTTCCTTCACATGTTCATATGGCTCACTGCCTCCCTTCACTCTGGCCTCTGCTCAAATATCACCACTAAGTAAGGACTTCCCTGACCATCCAGTTTAAAATAGCAAGTCCTGTCACTCTATCTCCTTACCCTTCTGGCCTTTTCTCCATCACCCTGATCACCACTTGCCATATTCTATGTCTATTTGTTTACTGTCTGTCTGCTTCCGCTAGAATCAGTTCCATGAAACTATGGACCTTTGTTTTGGTTCATTTCTGTGTACCTAGTGCCTAAAACAGTGTTTGAGTGTGCAGCAGATGCTCAGTAAATGTCTGTAGGATGAATGAAAGAATGTTATTACTATCATTTTCTGAGCCCCAGTTACCCAACTGGAAAGTAAGACTAGTACAACTGATTTCACCAGAGGAATAGTAATAAACAGATAGGTATAAAAGTCTGGCATGAGGCCAGACAACTGGGGGGCACTCAATAAAGGTTATGTCAATCTCTAACCTGTTTCCTGACTATGGGGGCCAAGGATGGGCTAAAGGCATTCCTGGACCCACAATTACCACTAATCCTTCTTCCTTCATTCTTTGATATGGACAAATGGACCCTTTGTCTTATGGGAAGTGTGAATAAAAACATCTTTAGGAAATTTTGATTTTTTTTTAAATTTGGAAATGTAAAATATTGTCTCTGTTTGGCAAATCCAGATTGAAGAGAAGTACTTTAGCTCTTTTCTTTTAGTTACATAGCTACTTATAGGCAAGCCCTGGATACAAATTATGGGGCTGTAACTGCTACTCTTATAACCTCTATCTCCTAAAATATGACGTGCGATGCTAGAGGCAAGTGAGACGATTTTAGGTGATGCACAAACATATCAAATTAATAGTTTTGTGTTTATTTTTACTGTTATCTTCTATTTCTGGCAAGCAATACCAACTTCCTTCATGGTGAAGTAACATTTCCTTTAAAAAGACATTTATTTATTTATTTATTTATTTATTTATTTATTTATTTATTTATTTTTAGAGCAGTGGCACTGGTGCTCATATGTGGGATCCGAACCAGGGCCACTGGCTTTCCAATCCAACACTTAACCACTGCACCACTCAGCCGGCCCTGTTTTATTTTTTTAATAAACTGATTTAAAGAAAAATATTAGGTAAATAGCAGGACAGGTGATATAATGATCACAAAACTCGTGAGGGAATGACTGAGATTTGGGAAAGCACATCATAGATAACAATACCAGCTTCTGTTCACTGGACATTTATTATATGCCAGGCCCTGTGCCAACGGCTTTACATGTAGGTATGGTTGCAGCGACACTTTTCTGTTTGAGGAAACAGGCCTCAAGAGGTGAAGTCAGTTGCTCAAGGTCACACAGCCAAGAGGTAGTGAAGCTGGGATTCAAATCCAGGTTTTTGGGTCTTTAGACCTCAAGGTCTCTCTGGGCCTCAGGTTCCTCCCTCAGTTTACAGGTTAGGAATCTGAGACCCAGAGAGGCCATGATGGTTCCAAGGCAATTGGAGAGAAGTGGGTGGATGACAGACATTTGGGAGATAGAATAGACATGGCTTTATTATTGATTAGATGTGGCGGGGTGAAGGAATAGGAGTCCAGAGCCAGACCTGGGTCTCAGGCCTGGTGACAATGTGGGCAGAGAGGATATCCCTGAGTTAGAAATCAGGTAAGACAAGTGAGAAGTTTGGATATGTCTGTGGGGGCAGTTGTTCAGAAGGCAGTTGGACACAAGAATCTAGGACCTAGGTGAGATGGCTGCGTAGCAGGCAGTGTAGGGATAGACTAGTGATGTCTGCCTTGAGCACAATATTGAAGGGGGCTACCAAGTCTTGGTTAGCTCTGGGATGGGCAATCTCTCACCGTCCTCCCCTCAATCATTTCATAATCTAAACAGACGGTTGATGGGGCTTCTGCAGAGATGGGAAAGATTCCTCCTTGAATGTCACTTAGGTGCTTTTCGGTGAAGGAAGGTGAAAGCTGGAGGGAGCTGGAAGCACAGGAAGCTTTGGGTTTTTCACAGAAGTTTTTATTACAGTGTAAATCCAAGCTCAGGCCTCCCCTGGGCCCCATGCAAAGCCCCAGCATTGGGGCTAGTGGCGTCCTGGAGACACCAACCCCTCACAGCGCCTCCAGCGGCGGCGTCCCGTAAGTACAGGGCGGGTGCCCTAGCTAACTACAAGCCCCAACAGGCTCCGCGGCCAAGGTGCGTCGCCTTTCCTGGACTCCTAGAGCAGAGTCTCGTGGGAAATGTAGTCCTGGCTACTCAGGCAATTTGCGCAAACTCCCTGGTGTGAGTGATCCTGACACCCGTCGGAAAATGGTTCAGGCCGAGGCGGGAAGAGGGTGGGGATGGAAGGGAGATGGCGGAAGGCAGAGGGTTGCAGGGGTGGGGGCAGGCGTCCCGCAGGTAGAGACACCCTTTTCATTCAGCTTTGGCTTTGGATCCCGAGACTGCGGCTGCTGCTGAGGCAAGGGCTCCGGTCCCTGGGATCTTAGCTCGGATCCTGAGGGAGAAACAGGTGGAGTCAGGCGATGGGACAAGAGATGGGGCAGGTATCTGAAAACTGAAGGGAAAGCTAGATGGAGGAACTAGCCGAGTGTCCAAAGCCAGCCCCTGCCCTCCACCTAATGGCCTGCGTTGGAATTGTTTGGCACCCTTCTTTGAAAGGGGGGCATTCAGCCCCAGGATATTTAGGGACAGGGAATGGTGGTGGTGGTGTGCGTGTGGGGTAGTTTCCAAGTTTCCCCCTTCCTCATCGCATCCAGTGCAACACTGTGCCCTTACTTAGCTTTGATGTGGCTCAACTGATTGGTCACCAATCCCACATACTGGTCGATCTGGGCCTGGGGAGACCAAGGGGTAAAAGGAGAGATTAGAGGAGGTTCCTCTAGCTAATTCATTCAGGAGGCTGCTTCTCCCCCAACCTCCAAATCAGGAGTTGGGGGGAGTAGCCCACTACTCAACTTTAACCCTAATAAAATACCCTTGGAACTCAGAAATTCAAGTTGAAGTGTCAGTCGATTGGGCCACGCTCTCTGCAGTGATGTCTGGTAGACACACAAGAATTTGCTAGTGAGTCTGTGTCCTGGGCATGACTGTTAATCTTTGAGTGAAGTGTGTGTGTGTGTGTGTGTGTGTGTGTGTGTGTGTGTGTGTGTGTTTAGAGGTACGATGAGGGTAGAGGGCATTGGTGTTAGCTGTCAATGATTCAAATATTAGTTAAATTCAGAGCGTTAGTTGACTTTGAGGTCTTGGTGATTTCAGCATGTGAGGGAGTTAGGACTATCTCTTTGGCAGGGACATGTATCATTTAACTCTCAGCTGTACTGGAAAAGGGAATGTCAGTCCATCTGTCTCTGGATAGGATATATGTCACTTGACCTTGGTTCTGTCAGTGTTTTGGGCAACAGTCATCCACCTGATTTTGACTGAGAAGCCAGTCTCTAGCAATTTCAGGGAGTGAGAGCATCAGTCAGTTCACTTTTTTGGCTGGGAAGGTGGACCCAGACTATGTGTGAGAATAGATGGTATCCGTCTGCCCATATGTCTGTTTGTAACAGGAATATGTGTTTTATCAATCTCTGGTGGTATCAGGTGGTGAAGACATTCATACGTCTGCCTGTTTCTGGCTAGGATGAGTGTTGTTCCATTTCAGGCTGTGTCAGGGGAAGACAACATCAGTCAGACTGACTCTATAGCTAGGACATGTCTGTCAGACCTTGGATCCATTGTCAGGGAGAAGCATCAGTTAGTCCACTTGGCTTGGGTTGGGGCATGTCAGTCAGATCCTGGCTCTGTCAGGGGACACCAATCAAAGAGCCTGTCTCTGGCTGTTGAAACATATTAGTTATACTGTAGCTGCACTGAGGTGGGGCAGCAGCCAGACCACCTGTGCCTGGCTGGGACATATGTCAGTCAGATCCTGGCTCTTTCAGGGGCAGAAACACCAGTTGGTGCTCCTGTCTCTGGCTGGGACATCTACCAATGACTATAGAGGGCAGGCCACCCATGTTTGGCTGGGATACTGCCAACTGAGGGCCTGTCACACTCACCTGGTGCTGCTGATACAGCAAGGGGACGGTGAATAAACCAATCACTCCTGTGGGCACAAAGATGGGGATCAAGTTTCTCCGAAGTGATTAACAATTTCATTTAGAGCCCTGTCCCCCACCAACCCCAATGACCAGACCCCCCACAGTCTTCCCAGCTCACCCAGAATGAGAAGAGTCAAACCATTGAAGACGGCACCCACGAAGGTCAAGATGTAGAAGAGAAGGGCCAGCTGGGGGTGAGGGTCAGGGTCAGCAGAGCCTACAGGGCATTCCCCAGGCTGTGAAATTACCCAGAAATGACCCTCCTACCCCCAGGGGCAGGAAGGTGAATGTTGGGAACCCAGAAAGGAGTAGGGGGTTCAGGGCACCTTGAGGGAGTCTATGAGGTCTTCTACCAGGAAGAAATGCCGCAGCTGGGTAGCTGCAGAAACCACTTGAGAGGCAATCTGCTGGGACAAACGTTCTGTCTGCTCTCGAGTCAGGGTCAGGTCCACATCCAAGTAGGCCCTGAGAGGACAAAACAGTGTAAGGTGACTCAGTGGGTGGATGGGGCCCAGGCTGAAGGCTATGGCTGGGATGAGGACAAGAAATGGGGGTTGGGGAAAAGGCCAGGTGTAGAGGGCTCAGGTCAGGTCAGAGTCAGGAGATGAGATCAAGGATTAGGATAAGAGGTTAGGGCTGGAGGTGAAGGGTCAGAGAGTAGTTTAAAGTCAGGGTTGAGGTCAGTTTGGAGCCAGAAAGAGGAATAGGATGGGTCAGGGTCAAGGGCATGACTTAGGGTCCGTACTGGTGTCTGGACAGAGTCACGGGTAGGGGCGTGGGTTCTCACTGAAAGGGGTTGGCACCGTCCCCCCGGTGCACGGCATGCAGCATTTTTCGGTAAACCCTGAGAGAGATGGTGCCACAGAGCAGCAACAGGGCGACATGGGCTGCCACAGACACGATGCTAAAGTGCAGGAGGCACAGCAGGGAGACCATGAGGCCTGTGAAGACCACTCCTGATGTCCTTGTGTCCTTCCAGTACAGCAGGTCCACCACTGTGGAGGAGGCAGGCAATCAGGCTGGGGTTTGGACCTGGCCTGGCTGACCTCTTGACTTCCCATTTCCTGTCTCAGGGCTGAACCCTAACCCCTTGACACACCTGTCTCAGCCTTAACATGATTTCCAAAATTTTAGTGTCTTCTTTTATTCCGCGTTTGCCTCCCTTCTTCTCTTCCTAGAAAACTCAAGTTAAGTATCTAGCAAGTCCCCTTAATCTTACTCCTATTCATAGATTATGTGTGGACACAATTTTTGGTCATTATTTATGAAAAATTGAATCATAGATACACTTTTCTACATCACCCATATCTCACTCTACTTTCCCTCCTAGAATTCTCTGCTAGTCATCTGGAATAGCTCTTAATTAAGTCTTTTTAAGAGTACCATGATATTCGGTAGTGTGGCTACATCATCATTCATTTTATTCAACCGTGTATCTATTCTTGGCCCATTCACTTTGTTTCCTACCCTCCTTTCCCCAATAGTGCCACAAGTACCAGCCTTCTACATATATTCTTACCTCCTGGAGGTTCTATTGCTGAGATAGAATCCCAGGGGTGGAATGGATGGATGGAATGTCATAAATATTCCCAGGTTGCTTACTAGCAAGACTGTAACAATTCTTATTTCCATGTGCAAAGTGAAAGTGATCTTTTTGCAGCACCCTGCCCAGCAATGGGTGTTATTGCTCATTTTATTTTTGGCCAATCTGACAGGTGTGAAGTGGTATCTCCCTGATACCCCCACCAACACATTTTTTTTCTGTCCTAAATGTATTTTAATAACCCTATCCTCCTCCCTAAGCCCTAATTCAAATTTCTCATCCTTTTCTGAGACCCTAAACTCACCTCCCAAGCCCAACCCGAGCCCTGACCAGTTACCTTCCCATTCCAGCATTTCATCTCATCCATCTATAAACTTTAATAGCCCTCCCAATAAAGCGATCTAATTTGAACCCTGAACCAGGAGCCCAGTAGTACCCTTCCATTTCTTTCCAAACGCTCTCCAAATTCTCACCCTAACTCCAATCAAACTCTAGCCCATCCAGACCGGTGCCCTTCAGAGCCTGACTCCCCTCACTTCTGTATCCTCCCGATACACATCTTCCCATCTATGTCTAACTAGGGCAGGCCTCCCCTCTACCCCAAGGCGCAGAGCCCTCCCCTGCAGGCTCCCCAAGGCCCGCGCCAGAGGGTGGGGGAGGGGCCGGGTCGCCTGAGGCGGGGGCTAAGTTTAGGCACGCGGGGGGGAGGGGGCCTCGCCTGCAGCTGTGCTGGCGCGTCCTGCTCCTGAGTGACAGCACCGCCTGGGCCTGAGGATGGGGGATGGGGCATCCTTGCTCTTAGGCCCCAAAGCCCCATCTTGGGGGGAGAGGGCACCCCACGCTCCCTCCACGTCCTCCCTAGACACCCCCAAAGCCCCCAGCCCCAGCCTGCAGCTCTAGGGAACTTGGGACCAATAGGAAACATTCCCCCACAGAGAGATAAAGAATCTGGATCCCTTTCCCCTGACCCCAACTCCGGTCCCTGCCCGCCCCGCAATCCCACCTTTACTCCCCATCTCTGCTCCGAGTGAGAGGCTGCAGACACCACTGCTTCTCGGGGATTTCGTCCACTTCAGTGGAACCAGACGGAGGGAGTAGCTGGGCGGGGCCCCTTTGTACCCAGCCAATGGCTCTCCACAGAGGTGGGGACACTTCCAAAAAGGGGTGGCTCTCTTTGTAAACAGTAAAAGCAGTGATGTCTATAACCAACCCTTGGCCGTTCGTGGAGGCTGAGCATATTTTAAAGTAAGGTGGGGTCTATTTGCCACAGGTTAATTGATGCGGTCAGGGAACAGGAGAGTTGTTTTTTTTGTATTTTTTGTGTGTGTTTTTTTTATTTTTCGCTGAGCCATCCTGCCACCTGTTGGCAGCTCAATGGCAACTCAACTGGGGCTGGCATCGAACCGCAGTTGCTCACCAACTGAGACACTCGGCCGGGCCTCAGGAGAGTTTTTTTAAAACCGTAGAGTTTACTTATAAACGTCCAATGGCCACATCCAGAAGAGAGCCTTATTTTTTCAGGGATTTGGCCTATCCAAAATCACCCTCTAGGGGGAGGACTCCAAAAGAGGGATTATTTTTTAGCAATCAGCCAATCCTAATGCTCACAGTGGGGGCTAATTTCTCAAGTGCGGAGGTAGGGGGGTTGGGGAAGGCTAACTAGTATACATAAAAAGAGCCAAGGGCAATCTTAGATTATGGGGAACATTTTTTTTTTTTTGAGGGCATTGTCACTGGCCCTCATATGTGGGACCCGAACCAGGGCCACTGGCTTTCCAAGCTAGCGCTTAACCACCTTGCCAATCGGCCGGCCCGGTTGGTCCCTTTAAATTGCAATCCTCCCACCCTCGCTGTGGTCCAAAGGGGCATCTTCACTCAAGCAGTTTACCTAGAAGGTGTGGTTCCAATGTGAATTCTGATTGGTCCGTGCTATCGTGGCACTGCCCTGTGATTGGCTCCCGTTCCAGCTGCCCCCACGGCTCTTCCTCTTTCTCGTCCAGCGAGGGCTCATCCGGCCAAGAGTTCGAATCCCGGGATTCAGATGGGGACGGGGTGCGATCCTGGGGGGTCCCAAAGCCAGTAATAGGCTGTGCAGTCAAGACTTCGGACGGGGAGGGCTGAGCGAGTCCGAGTTGTAGGTCCAGTTCTGGCACGTTAGAGAGATAAGGCAGTGAGATTTCACCTTGGAAATGCCCAGAGACCAGACCACCCACCCCTGGTGGCTTTGGTCCCAGCACCTCGGACATCTCACCTTTCCCAATCTCTGATCCGTTGGGCTCCTCGTCTTCCAGCGGGGTGGAACTACTGGTGGCTGAGTCCTCCCGGTACCCTGCTCCCTGGGCCGCCCAGCCTAGCTGGTCTAGCTGGAGCCCCAGGTCCTCCAGGGAGCGCTGGGCCGGAGGGGCAGTGTCAGGGTCACCGTGTTGCCCGGGCTCCGGGGACTGGCTCAAGCTGGGGATGCTCTCCAAGCTGTCACCCAGGCCAGGTTGTGAGGGCGGGTCTCGCGGTTCAGAGACTGAGCGACCCTGGGGCCGGGGGCGGCGTGCAGCTGAATCCCGGCGCGCCCCAGCACCTGCCACGCCGTCAAAGGCGATGTAGGAGAAGGTCAGCTCCCGGGGGGTGTCCCAGTCCTGGGACGTGGTCTCTTCGTCGTCGTCCTCTGAGAATTCCCGGGCTGTGTGCAGCTCCCGAAAATCCGAGTCATCGTTCCCTCCTTCAGTGAGCAAAGGAGGGCATTAGCTCCTCCAAGGAGGACCCTGACCCGTTTTCCTCAAATCCCCTACCCAGCAGTGAGCCCCCTTCAAGTCTCACTCACACATCCTTTCCCTCCACTTACCTTCCGTGGAGTCAGGGGTAGAGGAGGCTGTAGACGGAGCTTCTTCTGTGAGAGGGAAAGAATCGAAGATTCTTAGAAGCTTAGACTGTTGGAGTCATTGAAATGTGCCGGTCCTGGGAACTTGGATGGTCCGAATTAAGGAATCTTAGAATGTCACTGCTCAATCTTAGAAGTTCAAATCCAGGAACCTTAATCTTAGACTCTTCAAATTAGGAATTTTTAGGAGGTTTCAAGTCATTCTTTTAACAACCATTTATCGAGCCTATGTACCAGGCACTGTTTTAGACCCTGAGGATACAACTGCGAACAAAACAGACTAAAATCCCTGCCCTCATAACACTCTATGAGGGAGATAGACAATAAACAAATATATGATGTTGGGTGCTAATTATGTGGAGAAAAAGCAGGATAAGGGAGGAGAAAGTGAGAGGCTGCTACTTCAGACACGGTGGTCAGAAAGACTTCTCTGGTAAGATGACATTTGAGCAGAGACCTGAATGAAGTGAAAAATCCATGTAGGTATCTAGGGAAGAGTCTTCCAGGCAGAAGGAAAAACTCAGTGCAAAGGCCCTGAGGCAGGCACTGTTTGGCACATTTGAGGAACAGAGAGGTGTGAAGGTGTGACTGAGGGAAAAAGGTTGGGAGATGAGGGAAGAGAGATAAGGTGGAGGGCGGGGTAGATCATGTAGGGCATCCTTTGTAAGCTGAGGTAAGGGCAATATTTTAGAATATTGAGATGATACTCTAAAATGTTGAAATAACAAATTCTTGGAATTTTGTCATCTGGACTCCTCAGATATGCAAGTGGCTAGATCTGAAAGTATTGAAATCCTCAGCTGTCAGAACCATGGGAGTGTGGGACAGAGAATGCTAGGCAAGGATTGTTAGAATCTTGGACTCAGAGATGACGAGGATTAGAGCATTCCCAATTGTGGAATCTAGGCCCTCAGAGCTAGCTTGGGGCTTTGCCTACAGGAGATCCTCAACACCGTTTGGAAAATGAAATCGGACACCCCACACCCCTATCTCGTTTCCTCAGCAGGAGAATCGGGAGGCTGAGAGTCAGAGGCCCTGAACAGAGTGGGTCTCCTCCAGGATTACTAATAATCAGTGGTAAAGCCCACTAAAGACCCAGGAGTCCTGGCCCCAACCTAGGGACGGCTGTTTCCCAGAAACAGGAGGTTGGACATTTTGGGCGAGGTCTAGGCTGCCTGTGAGTCAGGGCAGACAACAGAGGTGGGATGCGAAGGTGGGTGATGGGGTTGTCAGACTCCTCTTCACCACCCTGGCTCTACCCCTCCATTCAACTGCCCTCCCCGCCGGCTGCGGCCAGCACCAGGGCTAGGGGACAGCTCCCCGCGAGTGTCCTCATTCCCGGGCGGGGCCCGTGACACATCCCAGTGCCCAGCGTGCCCCCACACCAGCTGTCTCAGTGCCCCCCAACTCCGCCCTGTCTCATTCAGGTCCTTCGGGTCAGATCGCCCCCATCGTCACTAGAATGCGGGGGGGAGGGGAGAGCTTCCTTTGTCTCCTCAGCCTCCTCCCCCATCCCGACTCTCCCACGAACGGACGTGGAGAGGATACCGGGGAGGAGCCTACCCAGGCCTCTGAGACCCACACCAGGCCTGAGTCTCCCCCTACTCACTGCAGTGGGCGAAGACCGGCAGGACCTGCCCCATGGCCCCCCTCGGGCCTGCATCGGGACCCCTGCCCACTCCGGCCACGCCGCCCTGGGCCTGGGGCCGCGGGCACTCATCTCCGCCGCGCCCACGACGCTGCCGCCATCCTCGCGCCGCCTCCTCCTCCGGGTCCGTTCCAGCAGCAGCAGCAGCAGCAGCAACAGCCGCCGCCGCCGCCGCCCTCTGTTCGGCTCGGAGGGGGCGGGCGGGGCAGCGGTGGGGAAGGCACTGCAGCGCGAGGCTGGGGGCGGGGGCAGAGGAAGGCGGGGCGGAACCTGAGGGAGGGCAGGGGGCGGGGAAACACCCTGGGGCTCGCAATGAGGGGCGTGGTTTTTCCACTAGCGGGGCGGGGCTAGGAGGGTAAGCTAAAAGGCCGAGGCTTGGAAGGCGGTCTGAAGGAGAAGTGGGGTGGAGCTCAGGGTAGGGTGAAGACCTTTGGGAGAGAACGGTGAAGGAGCTCAGGCGGACAGGATGGGGGCGTGGATCTCAGTGGATTGGGGCGGGGCTAGGGGCGGTATTGAGGAGAGCGTATAAAGAGGGTACTACTCTGAGTTAATATCTGAGCCTAGATTCTCAGAGGAAGTGGGAAAAGGGGCGGGAAGAAAGTACCCAGAAAGTATTGCGACAAGCGTAGGAGTTCAGACATGGGTGGAGCTTAAGCCAATTTAGAATTACGTATCAGGTAGTTGGGCGGAGCTAGTCAGACAGGAGGTTGAGAAGCGAGCAAATACTACACTGCAAATACTATAAGTTGAGGCTGTAGACTTGAATGGATGGGCAGGATCTGGAAAAAAAGCTACAGTGGAGGGGGCGTGACCCGAGAAGAGGGGTTGAACTAAAAAAATAATGAATTGATACATTTTGAAAACGGGGGCGGGGCCACTGAAGTGAGCGGAGCTTGGACGGAGCAGGGCTGGGGAAAGTGTAGGTTTGAGAACATGGATTATGGAGTTCGTGTCCTTGTTTGTTCTGTGACACAGTTTCTTCTTCGGTAAATCGAAGATGATGATGTAAAATAGTGGTAAATATTGGTTTGCTATTATTTTTCCCTGAACCAGATTCCAAACTTCCCTTTGAAGGTGCAGGATAGAGGAAACCCAGGAGTCTAGTGACTTGACTTGAGTGCAGGTCAAGGGCATAGGAAGGAGATTTCGGTGGTTTAAAATCTCACAGTGGAGGGGATTAATACAGTAGAGGGACGGGCAGGTGCAGAGGTGGAGTTATCCTGATCCTAGGGCCAAGGATGACGGGCCTTGCCCGTCGGCTCGAGCGTCTTCTCTGGCCAGCTCGTCAGGAAGAGGAGGCGGAGAAGAAAAAGGAAAAAGAGGAGGGACGCAAAGCTCCCTACCGGCCTCGGTCCCTCCTGGACGCTCCGCGATGCGCCCAGAGGCCGCACGTCGGTGCGGCGGCATCTTGGAGCCTGCGCTTCCGGGCGAGCGCAACGCAGTGCTGGCGCACACACATGCAGGACTAGCATTGCGCTTGGCTCGCGCTACCTGGACTGCCCTCGGGATGGGCTTTCTTCGCTGTCCTCGAAGGCCACGGCGGGGCGCAAGCCGCCCGCTTCGGCGCGCGCCACCTGCCGGCCCACGTGCTGGAGACGTAGGGCCCAGTTCCTGGTGAGCCGTAGGGCGTGTGCCCGGCCCTTCGCCCCGCCTTTATGAGTGCAGACGCACGCCTCCGCTTGCTCTGGTTCCACGGCGAGCCAGGCGGTTTCACCGCCGTGGCATTGCTCATCTCCCCGAGCTTTCTGTACCTGGCGCACTGCGGTGACTCCCGCGCGGCTCAGCACCGCGCGGGCGCCGTGGCCTTCAGCACCGAGGATCATCGTCCCCTCCGGCCTCCGGAACACGAGCGCATCCATGACTCGGGCGGCACCATCTGCCGCTGGCGCCCCGAGGGCTCTCTGGCAGTGTCGAGAGCACTGGGAAACTGCCTACAAATAGGCTCCTGGAAGGCACTCTGAGCTGCAGCTCACTTCCGCGGAGCCTGAGGTAACCGTCCTGGATTGGCGGACCGAGGATGAGTTCATGTTTCTGGCCTTGGATGGCGTGTGGGACGCGATGTCTGGAGAGGCCCTGGCGGGATTCGTGGCATCACACCTTTGCTTAGGCCTGGCCCCAGAGCATCTCTGCGCTCAGCTGTTGAACATGTGTCTGTGCAAGGTCCTGGGGGCGGGGCTTGGGATCACTGAGAGGATGAACCTAAGATATTTAGGGCGGAGGGATTTTAATGGAAAAGCTTCAGTAGAACTGGAGGGGAGGGTGGGGCTCCACTAAAGGGCGTGGCCTGACGAAATTGGGCGGGGCCAAAACATGGAGAGGGCGGAGCCTGATGGACGCCTTGAGGCAAGATGGCAAAGTGGTGCCTGAGGTGTTTGATAAGTGGGAGAGATTTAAGAGAAAAAGCGTGATCTTTTGGGATGGGTCGGTGTTGGGACACAGGAGTGGGTCCTGAGGTATAATTGGTACCAGAAGCAGGAGCAGCTTAATAGCAGAGTGGGAGGGGCTTTGGAGAAGGGGCGTGGTTCTCTGATGGGGCAGGGCGAGAACTGTAAGGGGGCGTCATCTAAGGGATTGGTCCTAGTGAGAGGGCTTGGTTTAGACTGGCAGATGGGCAGGACTTCAGAGAAATGGACAAAACCCAATTAGGGAAGGGGGCAAAAGAACGCGGGGATTATTGAGGAGCTCTGCTTCCAAGGGCATGGAGCCCTCTGCTGGGGCATTCAACCAGGCTCTCCTTTCTCCATCCTTTAGGGCAGCCTGGACAACATGACCTGCATCCTGGTCGGCTTCATCGGGGTCCCAAGGCCTCGTAAGGAGACAATCAGGAAGGAGCTAGCACTGGACACAGCTCTGGGCCGCAGGGTTGGCAAGCTGTAGGAGCTCAGCGGGAAGGGTGGTCTACAAGCAGGGGCACCCAAATAACCCTTGCCTCCTTCTCAGAGCTGTGTTCCTCTGCCCAGGAGCCCCCCAGCTTGAACACGGTTTTCAAGACTCTGGCCTCTGAGGACATCCTGGATTTACCTCCTGGGGGAGGGCTGTACTGCAAGTGAGTCAGGGTAGGATGGGATAGAATGGGGAGAGAGGTAGCAGGAGGAGGGTCCCCTCCTAAGGGTCTCCCTCTGTTCTTCAGGACCTTTGTCATCGCCGAAGTTTATTCTCAGCTCTGCCAAGCCTCAGGGAAGCACTGGAAGGTAAGAGCCGTGTTCTTAAATGTTTCTCTTAGAAACATGTAATCCAGCACCCCCCACCTCCTTTAGTGATGGGAAATTGAGGCCAGAGGGAACAAGGGACTTGACTCATATGTTAAAATAAATTCTCACTCCTAGCCTGAAGCATTGCTGGTGGGGAAGTAGAAGCAGACTGTGCTTCCCCTTCAAGAAATGTGCCCCCAGCAATGCTCTCTGTAAAGCCCCATCATTCCAAGCACCACCCCTTCCATCCAGGAGTAAGGCAGAAAAATTCAAGGAATGTTGCTAACCAATCCCCAGGCCTGGATACACTGCAGAGACTAGGTCATCTCTGACGATGGTCTGGGTCTTGGAGAGGTTCTGAATTGGGTCCAGATAGTTTGGGGGATTTGAGTTGTTTAAAGACATGGTGGGTGGGGCATAAGGAAGGTGTGTAGGGTGGGACTCAGGGAAAATGGACGGGAGAAAGCTGGGGCTAGAACCCAAATGCCTTTGCATAGCAGAGAAGAGAGTTTGGTTATTCCCACTTGAAGGAGACGGGTTGTGGATAGTTCTCAGCAGAAGGAGGTATTTGTCAGGATTGTTTTGAGTTGTGAATGATGGAAACCCAGTTCAACCTGGGAAAAGAAAACACAATTTATTGGGCCATGTTAATTGAAGAGTTCAGGGACTTAAGACATGACTACATCCAGTTGTCAGATGATGTCATCAGGAACCATCTCTTATTTTTATTTCCTTTGAGTTGGCTTCGTTCCAGGCAGGGTCTCTTCATGAGGTAGCAGAGAGTTCCAGCTCCAGCCTCACATCCCCCAAGCCTAACATCCTTAACGGACAGAAGGTACCAGTTCCCCAGTAGTTGCAGCAGTGGTTTCAGAGCTGGTTCTCCTTGGCTACACTGGATCACACGTCTGCCCAAGTCACTGTTGTCTCTGATTGGCAAGGCTAGGGTCACATGTCCATCCTTAATACTTAGGGTTGGGGTCTACTGCATCAAAACCTGATGGATTGAGAGATGGGGAATGGTGGTTCCTCAAAGTAAAATAGGAGTGGTGCTTCTAGAATATAGGACAGTAGATACTGAGAGGAAAGAAATGTACCATTTCTTACATTTTTGTGTTACAGAAGGGACAGAATGGGGCTGGGAAGGCCACTGGCACTCATTCAAGATCTGCCTTGCACTTGGAGGCCTGACAGCTGTTGTGCTTTGGGGACTCTCTGCCCAGCTGGGGCCCTAACGGAACTAAGAAAACTCTCCTTCCCCAGCTACACAGACCAGCGGAAGGAAGACGAGCTGATGGAAGAACCCCAGAGCGCTTATTTCCCCTTCTTTTACTTCCCCGTCACAAAAAGTCTTATGAGGGGAAGTTCCACCCACCATCTACGAAGTGGGGTGAGAGGGAACCCAAACCATGGACCTCAGAGTTCAACCAATTCAATAACCTTCTCTCTCCTTTCCATTTTTTATCTATTTTGGGGGGAGGTAGAGGAGAATTTTTATTATTAAATATTAATTATATGATTCAAAATACATTTCTCTTGTAGAAAAAAATCCTCAAACATTATTTGCCCAGTCATTTGGCAAATATGTATTGAGCACCTGTTCATGGCCCTCAACCAGGACTCACAGAGATTCATGCCTATTCTAGGGGCCCACCTAGTGTGTGTGTGGGGGACGACAGCAAACAAGAGAACAGATAAGGTCATTTCAGACACTAAACCGATAAGGTAATTTCAGACACAGACAGGATAAGGTCATTTCAGTCTCAGGGAAAATAAAACGGGATGTGATAAGTAACTCTACTTTGGTTTTTTAAAATTGTTGTTCATTTATTTTTTTTAGTGGTAATAAGTGCAGCTGGTTCAAAATTAAAAGGGTACAAAATGGTGTATAATGAGGTCTTTCTCCACCCTCTGTCCCTCAACCACTCGATTTTCCACCTGGGGATGGATGCTTTAGACAGGGGAATCAGGGAAGATTGCTGAGGAGGGAACAATTGAGCAGAGACATGACAGAAGCAGCCAGCCATGCAAATACCCCAGAGAAGAGTGTCTCAAGACAGAAGGAACAGCCAGTGCAAAAGCCTAGAGGCAGGATCAAACTTGGCATTTTCAAGATGAGGCTTAAGATCTCTATGACCATCAGATTCCCCACAATCCCATTCCCTATCCTATTGGTAACCACTGCAATGAGTTTGGAGTGGATTTTCCAGAACTTTTAATCTGCATGTACACCCAAGGTGTTTCCTTGATTATTTATTCACACCCTACGTATCATTTGGCGATTTCTTCTCACTCAATAATATGTTGCGGACTTCTTTCATGCCGTTTACACACCTCTTTCTTTTTAACTGCTGGCCAGTGCTTCAGACAAGGGATGTGCAATGGTTTTGCTATCCATCTTCCTCTTGATGGTTAGGCTATTTCCAATTTCTTGCCCTCACATCATTGCTGACATAAAGATCCTTGGTCAGGCTCCTTGTGTATATATTCAAGGGTTTCTCTAATGCAGGGGTCTTGCTGTTTTGCACAGCAATTGAGTTTAAGAATGGTTTTTACATTTTTTAGGAATTGTTAAAAAGAATATGGGAAAGAGACCCTATGTCAAATATGCCTAAGATATTTCCTATTTGGACATTTGTAGAAAAAGTTTGCTGACTGTAGTGCAGGTGGCACACTGAGGCACCACACTTCCCATTTCACAGATGGGAAAGCTGAGACCCAGAGAGGACAAAGGACTTGCCCAAGGTCACACAGAAACTGGGGTTCTCATTCAGTTGGATAAATGTGTATTGAGCTGTTCTGGGCCTGGCTGGGTTAGTGAAACACAGAAATCGATCGAGTCTACCTGTGCCCCCAAAGAACTCTCAGCCTGGGAAGACACACAAAGAAACAACCATAACCCTTGATCAGGGTTCAAGGTCTCCCAGGGTGGGGTGGAGTAGGAGAGAGAATTACTCAATTCTGCAGAGAATTAATGTTAGAACATGTCCTAGAAGGATGAGATGAGGTCAGGGCAGCATCCAGGCAGAGGATTCTTCTTGGACAAAGGCTAGGAAGGTTGACTCCCTCACCTAGTCAACTGGTTCCCAAGAATTGTTGGTTTTACACTCATACTTTGTATTCAAATACCACTTAAGTTCTGGGGGTTCCGGCAAGAGGACTTATAGCCCAGATATATTCCCTGCCTCCAGCCCTCAGTTTACGCATTTGGAAATGCCAAACTGATGCTTTCCCAGGCTCCTGCCCCTGGCTAGGGCACCTTATCCAGGACAGGTGGCGCTCTACGGGAGAGGCGGGATCACAGAAGTGACGTCACGCGGGGCGGAGTCTGCGGGAACTGCTGCGGAAGCCTAGGAGGGTGTGCGGGCTCAGCCTGAAGTCGGCGTGTGGGGGAAGGGGCTCCTGGGAGCCAACACCAGGGAGGGTCGCCCAGCTTCGGTGCCCTCCAATTGCGGAATCATCCCGCAATCCTCCGCGGGTGAAACTGAGTCACAGCGGGGAGTGCGTGGAGAAGGGGCCAAGGGTTTTATCCCGTATTCCCACCCCCACTCCCCAGCGGCTGTGAGTCAGCGGCCGGCCGCGCCCCCTCGGCCCACTTCCTCCTCACCTTCCCGGGCCGGGCGGGGGGCAGTGAGAGAGGTGGGGCCCTCCCCACCCATCCCCCACCTATGTGGCGGGGAAAGGGTTCACTCTTAGTAACCCTTCATAAATTGGCCAAGAGAGACATTGGAGGGTCCAAAGAGAGAATACAGGGAGAAAATTTGAAAGAACCTATGCTAAACCAGAGGGTTCCCCTCGTCCCCCCTCCCAAATTGAGCAGAATTGTAAAGAAATGAAGTCGATAGGGAAGGTGAGAAGAAACTGCCCCATTGAGGTCCTCCTAAGAACTCCCATTGTGGGAGAGAACTAGGGATCAAGGAAAGATCCCTTCTCGTCCACCAAGCTTCCTCCCTAAATTGGGGGTGACCCCAGCGTGCATCCCTGCAATAACTATGGGGGAGAGGGAAATAGCGGGTCTAGGGTTCCGTGTTGACCTTTTAAGCGCCCTCCACCCCGCCACCGCCTTGAGTTGCCCGCGGCCCCTTTAAGGCGCAGGGCATTGTGGGTGCGGGGAGTGGAATTTTGGAACGAAATGTAGCAAAGAGAAGTACAGTAGTAAGAGTAACATTGTAGCCGCCACCGGCCGAGGGGGCGCGCCGGGGAGGGGACGCCGCACCCCCTTTCTGCCGCAGGGACCCCCGATCAAACCCCCACAGGGAGGAGGGGCCCGAAGACCCGCCCGGGCCGCGTCCACGTTCCCCTCAGGAAACCGGACTCTATGGGGCGGGACCCTGGGGGAGACTGAGCAGAACCTGGAGCCAACCCCGAACCCCTGAACCTCGAGCCAGGGGCGCCCCAGGAGCACCCGCCCTGTGGGTGCGCCGCCCGCCCGCCGAGCAGCCATGAGGTGAGCCTCCAACTGCCTCCAGACCCTTCCCCACCCGGGGAGGGCTCCCGGCCCCGCCTTTGTCCCCCTCCCCCCAGCTCGCTCCGGGCTCGAATTTGGGGACCGGGCTCTCGGAGCCTCCGATTTTATGCCGAACCTGCTTGGATGAGCTCCAAATATTGACCATTTTCCCCTGACTCCCAGGGCTCGGGGTGGTGCCGGTGAAGCTCTCCTGGGAGCCCTCAGATTTGGGGCGCTCCGAGGACTCCCGAATTTCTTAAAGACTTCTTCAGAAGACCTCCAAGTTGGCAGATACTCTCCGTAGGGAGGTCAGGATTTTAGTCAGGGCTCAGACTCCCCCTAAATCTCAACTCGGGCTCAGAGAGGGATTGTGGGGTGCCAGTCTGAGGGTCCCTGGCAACTGAGAGATTGAGATGTAGACCTTGCTTTGCGGGGTTCCCCTTTACGTGTCGCTAAAGTCTTCTCATGTGGGACCTCGCTCCTTAACTTCGAGGGTACTTAATCCCCTAAATTTGGAGGGGCTCTCATCCTATGGAAGAGGTTGTTGCGGACGGACCCAGATGCAGCCTCCAGGGTCTGGTTAGGACGCCCCTCCCCCGCCTCTCCGCACTCCCAATCTGTTTAAAACAGGCCGTGCCTAGGACCGAGGTAGTGCTCCATGCGGAGGGCGGCTCCCCCGCCCCGAGCCAGAAGGGCGGCCCCTCTACCCCACCTGCGCGGCCCTGGGAGGGAGGGGGTGCGGCAGCTGTGGAAAGGGGGGCCTTTGTCTTACTGACTCACCTGTCGAGACAGCTGGTGCGGGGTGGAGGCGGGCCTGGAGCGCTGTGGGCAGGCTGCTTTCCCCACCACGGCGCCTCCCCTTCTCTCACCACGAGAGCAGTGGGGTTGGAGGAGGGGGCGCTGGAAAGCTTCAAGGTCATAGCCCTCTCCTCCCAGGACCCAGGCTTCCCAGATAGTTTCAGCTATCTTCCCAAGAATTTAATCCTGGCAGTGGGGGGACCCAAGGTACCCAGGGATTTTTGTCTTGCCCAGACCTCCCTCAAAACTCCTGGGAGCACCTGAGGGCGGGGCCAGTGCACGCTGGAAAACCCGAGTGGATCCCCCCAGTCTCTCCTCCCCTTGACCCCCCCCCATAATCTCTCCCTTGGGCCTGAGCCTGACAATACTATCTCCCTTCCTTCACTCTCTCAGGGACTTCCTGCCCCAAAGCCCCCAGCTTGAGGAGGAGGCCTCTGGGGACGGCTGGGGATTAACTCCCTGGTGCCTACATCCTCCTATTTCCTTCACGTTCCCCGTACCTCTGCCCTTTGACACCAGGGTGGCATTCCTTTTTAGGACACTTAGAGAATCCTCACTACCGCATGTTTCTTCTGATGTGAAGGGATGCTTGGAAAATTTGGAGCAAGGGGGCACCCAGAGACACCCTCAAGACTTCCTGTCTACCCTGGTTCCCATTATAGCAACATTCCCTTCAAGGTCTGTCTGGAGAAGGGGCAGTTTTCAGGAGTCAGGCTCTCTTCACCCTCTTCCCGGGGGGGAGGGGGGGGGGACGACAACTCTTCTCCCCCAGCCCCGCCCCTCGCCCCCCCGCGTTTCCGGTCCCAGGGACCGTGGAAGGCGGATGGCGGATGTCCGAGTTAGTGCTGCCTCACTCACTGAGACCGTAAAAGGGCAGGAGCAGTGTCTGGGCCGGCCTCCCGCCCCCCCTAAACCCAGTCCCGGAGGCCCTGGCCTTCCCACAGGCCCCCTACTAAATGGCTGCGGCCAAACCTCTCACTTCCTGGGGGGTGGGCAGAAGTTGTGCTCTTCCCTGTCCCACCAGAAGGTTACTTCCACCTCCTGAGGGGTCTTCCCTGCCAATGGCCACACCCAACTTCCTGGGCTGTGCCCCTTCTCCAAAGACAGCTAGGATTCACATTGACCCAAACCCCTGTATCCAGCTGGGGAAACTGAGGCTCAAAGAGAAAAGATTGGCACCAGATCCCTCAGAAATTCCTAGACCATGTTGAGGGAGGGAAGGCGACTGTGATCCTCTGATTTCTGGCTGTTTTAGCTGAGGACAGTCTTGGGGGCAGTTGGAAGAGAGGATGTTAAGATGGAAAATTACAAGATAATAGTTCTTTTTCTCCCAGTTTGACAAATATTTGTTGAGTGTCTGCTGTGTCCGGGACTCTGAGCTGGGACTGTGGGAAGGCAGGGAAGCTGGGCAGAGGTCTGAATCTCAGGACAGAAGGGATTCTGAAGAATTGGGGTCCATGTCTTTCTTCTAGTAATAGTAATTATTATTTTTATTTTAAAAAATAATAAAAGACAATTTGATCAAGCATCCACTTTGTGCCAGGCGCTGTAGTAGGTGCCTGATTCAGTTTAATTCTCACAGTAATTCTAAGAGATTGATACTATTATGACGGCGGCCCCCCACCTGCCAGTTTACAGATGGAAAAACCGAGGCACAGACAAATTAAGCAAATTGCCTATTAAAGCCAAAGAATTTGGAAGTGGGGCAGGCTGAATTTGAACCTAGGACTATCTCCAGACTATTATGCTATTAAAGAAAAAGAAAACCTTTAATGAGCTTAAAAAAAATACAGGGCCAGCCGAGTGGCACAGTGGTTAAGCGCTGGTTTGGGAAGCCAGCGGCCCCGGTTCAGATCCCACATATGAGGGCCAGTAACACTGCCCTCAAAAAAAAAAAAAATTCTTAAAAGAAATACATGCTTTCACTGTACAAATAGTTAAGATAATGGAGATACACAAATGGAGATACACAGAAACCCAGGTGGGAACCTTTACCTTCCTGTTCACTTTTGGGAAACAGTCTGGTCAGGGAGGAGGGACTAGAGTGAGCCAAACAAGCCCCGCAGACCCTAGATCTGGTTTCCTCTGCAGGGTTGTTGCAAAGATTTGTTGTTTGGAAAGGTTGTGTGTGCATGGGGGGGTAGCGTGGATCACAAGTTTTATGGTTTAAGGAAGCTATGGTGTAAGTCTTGGGGTAAGAGTGAGGGGTGAAGAGAAGGGCAAGCCTCTAATCTGGAAGGTTTGAGTAAACCAGAGTGACTATGGGTAAACCAGAGTAACTATGCTTGATTGCCTCCAGTGATGAGAAGCTTTCTCCCTCCTGTTTTGACTCTCAGCTTCCTTGTTTGGAGCCTGTATGAAATTCCAGGTCCTGAGCTTTAGGGCTTTTCTTATCTCTTTGAATCCTTACAACAAACCCAGTGAGTTATGGTTTCCAGGAACCATTGAGGTGAAGGCATGCAGCAAGGGGGTCATTTGTTTGTTTGTTTGTTTTCTATAGGGCAATGTCACTGGCCCTCATATGTGGGATCCGAACCGGGGTCGCTGGCGTCCCAAGCCAGCTCTTAACCACCCATGCCACTCGGCCGGCCCACAAGGGAGTCATTTGAATGCTGTCTCATCCACCACATGTTAGAGTTTTCCAGAATGTGGGGACTTGTGGAGAGGGATGGATGCTGGGCTGGCTGGGGATTAAGGCTTTCTCATTTCAAATGAAGTGTGTGAGACCCCAGGAAACCCTTGGAATCAGGGGTTTGAACCTTACTCCCTAGCTTCTTGGCTGTGGAATTTTCCAATGCAGCTTTTATAGTTTTGTTTTTTGAACTTAAGTAATTAATGAGTTTTTTTATAGGTAATACCAGCCCATGCTGAAAAAAAAAAAAAAAGCAGTTCTAAAGAGTAAACAGTGAGATGTGTCCATTTCCTCCCTCCTCAGGTCCTCAGTGCTCCTCCTCGGAGGCAGCCATGGTTAGTCTCCTGAGAAACAGTCTCTGCATATATCACCACTGTGTGCAGATGTAGTTATATCCTCCCCTCCTTTTTTTTTTTATTTTTTATTTTTTATTTATTTATTTATTTATTTTTATTTATTTATTTTTTTTGAGGGCAGTGTCACTGGCCCTCATATGTGGGACCCGAACCGGGGCCGCTGGCTTCCCAGGCCAGCACTTAACCACCGCGCAAACTCAGGGCCGGCCCCCCTCCTTTTTTTAAAACCTCTGACCTCTGATACCACTTTAGACTTGGGGTTTTTCAAATTTCAGCTTAGCTGTCACCTCATCTTTAAATGAGGTAAAGAACTTGGGTGGACTTGGTTTCAAATGGGAGCCCCTCTGCTTACTTGCTGTGTGACCTGGGACAAGTGTATTCACCTCTCAGGACATCATTGCAAGGTTCTTTGTGGAAACTGGAGCTCAGTACCTAGAACAGTGTCTGGGATGCACACCAACCAGTTACTATCAGCTGAGTTTTCCTTTTTTTTTAATTTTTAGCTGAGCCGTCCTGCCACCTGTTGGCAGCTTAGCAGCTGCTCAACTCAGGCTGGGCATTGAACTGCTGTTGCTCAGAGCTCAGCTCGCACTCTTGAGCGAGCTCTTAACCAACTGAGCCACTCGGCCGGCCCTGAGTTTTCCTTTTTTTAAACATGGCTGATTTAACAACTGTTGAATCCTTACTATGGGTTGGGTAGAATTCTGGGTCTTGGGGACACAGCAGTGAACAATAAGGACAAAAATCCTTGCCATCATGGTCATGACATTTTGGTAGGGGGGACAGAGATCTGTCAGGCAGGGACAGCTGTGTGACATTCGATGAGAGGGAGAGGGACTTTACAGATAGGTCTCTGCTTAGACAGCACCTCTTCCCCTGACTACCCTGAGGGAGGTGAGGATCCTGGTTGACGAAGGACAAGTGCATAGGCCAGAGGCAGGAAAGTGCCTGGCATGTGGAAGGAGCACCATGGAGGCTGGAGGGGCTGGAACAGCAAGCTGGGGGGAGGGAAGGGATGAGATCAGGGATCCCACAGATCAGAAAGCCACAGATCTCCACGAGCCAGGGGAGCTTCCGAGAAGAGGAGGGACTCAATCTGACTGGTGTTTTAACAGGATCCTTTTGCTGTCATGGGGACACTACGGCCTGGGGAGGGGTAGGACCAGCCTGGGGTCACTCAGCAGGCACCCTCAGGCCAGGCCAGGGCCTCAGCAGGCCAGAGCTTTCTGCTTGGGAGAGCAAAGTGCAGCCAGGGTGGGGTAGCAAAGACAGCCCGGGCGCTTGGCCAGAGTTTGCCCTGGGTGTGGGTGGCAGGTGTGGGTGAAGCCTTACCCCTGCCCTGCCAGGGGCAGTGGGAGCTAGAAATGGCCCCTGAGGCTGAGCTTGTCTGGAAACAGCACCTGGTGTTGGTAGGGCCCACGCAGTCCCTGATGGTTAAGACTGTGGGCTTGGAAGCCATGTGGACCGGGTTCAAATCCTCGCTCTGCTACTTACGAGCTCTGTAATGCTGGGGAGGGGCAAGTCACTCAACCTCTCTGGGCCTCCAAGTATAGTCCTCACTTGCAAAATGAGGATGAAATAGTGCCCACCTTGAAGGATTATAGTGAGAATAAAAGGACAGAGGAGACGGCTTAGGGTTCCTGACCAGTGGAAGTGCCTGATAAGAAGATACCACAATTATGTAAACTTGGGGAGTGTCTGGGGGCTCCAAGTATTGGCCTGGGAACCCAGAGCTAGGTCTGCTGAGGGGCTTTCCCTGTCCTGTCTTTCAGAGCATCAGTGTCACACCCCAGCCCCCAGCACTGGCAGACACAGAGCCATTGCGGGGATATAGGGGGTATAACTTCTCTCCCCGGAAACCTCTGACCACCAACTTCCTCTTTTCAGGAAAAAGTTTGGTGGGGGTGGGGTGGGGCGGGGACTAGCGTTTCCCCCTTGTCTGTGTGCGACCTTGAGCAAGTCACTTCCTGTCTGGGAGCCTGATTTCCTCATTGGGGGAGGGGAGTTGAACCTCCCCAGAAAGACTGCTGGGGGATGGTTTCAGACCTATGTTCAGGGTGTCGGTGAAGGATGCTGACAGTTACCAAGTTCTCAGTGCATGCCAGGCACTGTACCAAGCACTTTATTTGCCCAGTCTCATTTACTGTTTCCACTGCCCTGGGAGGGGAAGCTGCCATTTCTCTAGTTTGCAGTTCTCGAGTGGGAGGGTCACTTGCCTGAGTCTCATGGAGTAGGTGGCTCAGTGGGGATTTGAACCCATATCCCTGGTTGTCAGATCCTGAACTCTGAACCAGTTTTCTTGACCCCTCCCCCCAAGACTGAGTCAGATGTCATTTGCTCCAGGAAGTCCCCTGTGACACCCAGGTCAGGGCAGGTGCTCCTGGGCATCCTGGGACTAGCCCTGGGTTGTCACTGTCTGGAGACTGGACTGTCTCTTGCACTGGAGGGTGGGGTTGGGGCTATCTGGTCGCTGCCCAAAACATGGGCCTGGCAGCCAGGAGTGTCTGCGGATGGCCAGTGGTGCCTCAGGCTGAGGGAGGGGGAGGCAGCAGGAAGTGGAAGAGACTAGGGTGTTGCATGGGCCGCCAACTTGCTACAAGCCTGACCCATCTCCCTGAGCCTTAGCTTCCTCCTCTGGCCAGAGTGGGGAGTGGGGATGGGGAGTGGTCCAGGCACCCTGGCAGAGATAAGGAAACTGAAGCTCTGGGCAGGGGCTGGATCCCAGCGCCACCCAAAGTCCCTGCCCTGGCCCCACCCCCATGTTTCTACCGGGTTCCCTCCTCTAGCTTTTAACTCTGCTCTTACCTGCATCTCTCTCCTGACTCTGTCCATCTCTCTGTCTTTCTCTCTCTGCGTGTCTCTTTCTCCACCGCCCTGCCTTTCCATCTGTTTTCCCCTCACCATTCCCTTGTCTGTCTTCCCTTTGTCAATCTGACTCCCCTCTCACCTTTCTCCATTTCAGTCTGTATGTACCTTTTCAGCCTGTCTGTCCAACTTCCTCTTTTTGCTTCTTTCTCCCTTGTCTCATTCCTCATCTTTCTGACATCCCCAGTTTGTCTCTGTCTCCTAGTCTGTCTGTCCTGCTTTGTCCCACCTGTTTTTCCTTCCCACTCTGTCTGTCAGTTTCCTCAAGGGTCTCTCTCCCTTAGCCTTGTGGTGCGTCTCTCTCTTCCTCTCACATTGTCTCTGAATCTTGCAGGGAGAAGGTGACCAGCCCCTGGAAGGAGGGTGCCATATTCCCCTCAGCTAACTAGCTTCTCTCCCTTTCTCTCTCCTTCCTGGTAGCGAGACAGTTATCTGCTCCAGCCGGGCCACTGTGATGCTTTACGATGACAGCAACAAGCGATGGCTGCCTGCTGGCACAGGCCCCCAGGCCTTCAGCCGAGTCCAGATCTATCACAATCCCACAGCCAAATCCTTCCGGGTGGTTGGCCGGAAAATGCAGCCAGACCAGCAGGTGAGGCCTCCCTCTGCCCTCCCCGTCCCTGTGCCACCCACCCCTGTGCTCACCACCCCTCACCCACCTTTCCCCTCCTGCCAGGTGGTCATCAACTGTGCCATCATCCGGGGTCTCAAGTATAACCAGGCCACCCCCAACTTCCACCAGTGGCGTGACGCCCGCCAGGTCTGGGGCCTCAACTTTGGCAGCAAGGAGGACGCCGCACAGTTCGCCTCCGGCATGGCCAGTGCCCTAGAGGCATTGGAAGGTTAGAAACAGTGGGCAGAGGGGACCACTGAGCCCCCTGCCATATGGCCAGGGGCAGCCACTTTTCCATTTCTGGCCTCATCTGAAAATGAGGCTAATTCATTGTGACCGTGGCGAATTATTCTGACAATTTTGTGTGGATTCCCATGTACTCCCTGTGCACCTTATTCTAAGGGTGCAGCATGTTCTGTGAATTTTTACACACACGTACGCTTCCGTGTGACCACCTCCCAGATCAAGATATAGGTATTTCCAGCCCCCAAGAGGCTCCTTTTGTGCCCTTTTTTTGCCAGGTAACTGTTGTCCTGGCTTATGTCATCAGCAGTTAATTTTCAGGCATCAATATTAAGAAAAAAAACATCCAGCCGGGCCCCAGTTCAGGTCCCACATATGAGGGCCAGTGACACTGCCCTCAAAAAAAACAACAAAAAAAAACCCATCCAGCTGGTAGTTCTTAATCTGACTGTGCCTACAAATCATCTGGGTAAAATGCAGGTTCCGGTCCGAGTGGGCAGGGGTGGGGCTGGCGCCTCTGCATTTCTAACAAGCTCCCTGGTGATGCCGGGTCCATGGACAGTGAGGCTATAGGTGACCACTGTGCATCCAGGGTCTGGGTTTGCTGCTGGGGGACTTCAAATCACCAAATGACAGAGGTGTTTGCCTCCTGGAGCAACCTCAGTGCCAGTGGGGAAGGGATTACTTGTCTGGGGGCACAGACAAGCAATGGTGGGCAGTTCAGGTCCATGGGAGCCAGAGAGCTGGGGTTTGGTGAGGAAAAGACTTTTAACCTTTCTGGGGTTCTCGGGCTGGGGATCTGAGTGGCCGGGCTAGTGGCTAAGAGTGGGTGCTGGAATCAGCCTGAATTCAAGTATTATTCCTGCAAATCCCAGTCTGTAGGACTTGGGGCAAGTGACTGCCCCCTCTGGGTCTTTGCTGTCTCACCTGTCACTTGGGCATCACCACAGCACCCACCTCTTGTCAGCTCAGTTAAGGGAAGCTGGCGCTGATGATCATCCTAGAAGTTTGCCCAGGTGCCCGCACCCCAGCCCGGAGTGTCAGGGTCCCAGAAGTAGGAAGTGAGCGCCTCTGGGCAGGATTCCTGGGAGGCCTGGGAGAGCTGGGGGAAAGTGACAAGGGTTGGGGCAGAGTTCTAGGGGTGGTTCATCACCCTTTTCTACTCTCACCTTCCAGGAGGTGGGACTCCGGCACCACCACTACCTCCACCATCGCAGCCACCAGCAGCACTTCCTAGCTGGTCTGTCCAGAATGGTCCCTCCCCAGAGGAGGTGGAGCAGCCGAAAAGGTGGGGCCAGTCCCTGGATGGGGAGCCTTACCATTGCCAGAGTGCTAGGATGTTCCAGAACCCCTGACTCTTAGAGTTTCAAACTTCAACTTTTCAGTTTCCAGAATGTTCCAACTCCCAGGGTACTAGAAATTGACAGCTTTCAGAAACTCCTGTCTCCCTGGGTTTGCAAAGGTCCTGACACCCAGAGTTGCAGAACCTTCTGACCCTTCAAGTCCTGGTTGCCTAGATTCCCAGAGTCCAAAATTTGGTTGTTTAAAGGACCTTGGGTGTTTTGTAATTCAAATGTTCTTGACAGTTTGATGACTAGATGCTTGCATCTTGGTCTTACCCTGTCCTCCCCCCCTCCCCCTTGCCCAACCCTTTCCTGAGCCCCTGGGGAAGGAAGGCACGGGTGGGGGTTAGGAGCCAGCATCACTGAAGACCTCAGAGCGAAGCCAGAGGTTGCTGGCCATCCTTGGGGCCTGGAGTGATGGTACCTCTATCATCCCTCCTCAGGCAGCCAGAGCACATGGAGCGTGAGCGCCGGGTCTCCAATGCAGGTGATTGTTCAACTGGCCTCGGGAATCGGGACGGGGGGGGAGTCTCCCCAGTGGAAGGGGTGGGTCAGTTAGACAACAAAGACTGAGGCTTCCCTCTCAGCACCCTTCCTTTGTTGTGTTTGTTTCAGGAGGCCCACCTGCTCCCCCAGCTGGGGGACCACCCCCACCTCCAGGACCTCCCCCTCCTCCAGGCCCCCCGCCACCCCCTGGTCTGCCCCCCTCAGGAGCCTCAGCTGTGGGGCATGGAGCAGGGGGAGGTCCTCCCCCTCCACCCCCTCTCCCTACAGCAGCCCCCAGTGGTGGAGGGACCGGGGCCCCTGGCCTGGCCGCAGCCATTGCCGGAGCCAAACTCAGGAAAGTCAGCAAGGTGAGGGGGCCAGGCATGGTAGGCTGTGGGGTGACTGGGGCCCTGATGGAATAATGGGAAATCAGACCAGAGTTGCCTGGGTCATCATAGGGAGCGGTTGGGAGGCCAGGAGGCCTGCCCATAAAGCCCCCCACTGTGTAATTTCTCCAGCAGGAGGAGGCCTCAGGGGGGCCCTCAGCCCCCAAACCCGAGAGCAGTCGAAGCACAGGTGGAGGGCTCATGGAAGAGATGAATGCCATGCTGGCCCGGAGGTGAGCCTGAGCCTGGAGCCCTCAATACCTGTGGAAAGCTCTGGAAACAAACCCCTCAGACCTACAGTTATCACCAGGAGATTGCTGCTCACTAGGGCGAGGTGGGGGGAGGGCTCAGATTCCCATTTTTGTTTCTTTGGGCAAAATTTCCCCCTTTGATAGCCAGCTTTGGGATATAATGCTGGAGATTTCATTCTCCTCAGGTGGCTGAGGTTTGCAGCTAGTTAGTAGCCCCTAGAATGTTTTAAAATCCAGGATTGTAAGACTTGAGAAATTACTGCCTCAGAATCTGGAAACTCAGCTTCCTGGAATCCCACAGCATCTAAAATAGAACCCAACACCCTTAGAAATTTTGTGATTCCCAAATGTGAGAAGCATAAACTCCCCACCCCACTTCGAGAACAGTATTCTCTTTGACTTCTGAAACTGAAGTTTTCTTAGCCTTCATGAATTCCAGAACTCTGCACCCTACAATCCACCTTTCTAGAGCTCTGGGAAGGAATTGTTGAGTGGTTGAGGGTGGGCTTACGTCATGTTTTTGCCTTTCCCTCCCCTCTTGCAGAAGGAAAGCCACACTAGTTGGGGAGAAACCCCCCAAGGATGAATCTGCCAATGTGAGTGAGGGGTTCTTCCTGCCATATGGCTTTACCTTTCTGGTAGACATATTGGGGAGGTGGTGTGACAGGGATGGGCTAGGTTGAACCTAGAAGAAGAAAATGAGCAGAGGTGTGGCAGGGGCTGGCTCATGACACTTTTATTTCCCACCAGCAGGAGGAGCCAGAGTCCAGAGTCCCAGCCCACAGTGGTGAGTGAGAGCCCATTTCCGCTATGGGAACTACAAGTCCCAGGATGCCCCCTTATGAGAGACTCTGTGCTAATAATGCTGGGGAGAGTCTCTGCGATGGTTCTTTGAACAGGGGCTAATGAGGGAGAAACAGGGAGCTGTGGGAGAAAGATTGAGGCAGGGCATTCTTTGCCCCTAATCTTTCTGATTTGTCGCCTGTCCCCCAGAACCTGTGCGGAGACCTTGGGAGAAGAACAGCACAACCTTGCCAAGGTGAGCTATCAATACTGGGGCCCCATCTATCCAAAGTAGTGGGACTTGCCAAATGTGTAGAGAAAACATAATGTTAACCCCTGGAAACAGAGGTGGGGACGGGGAGGGGCAGGTTCTCTCTAACCTTATTTCTGTCCCAAATCATACCATCTCTTTTAGGATGAAATCATCGTCTTCAGTTATCACTTCTGAGGCCCACCCATGTACACCCAGCTCTACTGATGAGTCAGACCTGGAGAGGGTCAAACAGGTAGCTTGGAGAGGGCTGGAAGTGAGGTTTGGGAGCTACAAAGGGGCCACAGGAAGGATGGAGATGTGAGTCCAAACTCTGCCACTGACCAGCCATGTGATTCTAGAAAAGGCCTTGGAAATGCACACTTTTACCAAGTCATAAGAAATGAAGAGATTGGATCAGATCAGGGATGGCACAGACACCACAACATTCTTTTCCAGTGCCTTTGACAGACCTTACTAATCTATCACTGCACACATTCCTGATGAGTACCCAGAATCCTTTGCAGCATACTGGCTCCAGACATTCATCACCAAACTGGAGTTGGCAGGAGACTAGAGCTTATTTGCCAACCCTGGTACTGGATCTTCTCCAGTACTTTTCTTCCCACCCCAAGGATCCAGAATTCTCCCCTAGGTTTCTCCAGTCCCTCTGTGACCTTGCCTGTGATGTCATGGTGTGTGTGGATGGGAGGAGCTTGAACCTCCTTCCTCTGTCCCTTCAGTCATTAAGAAAGGAGGTTCAGTTCTGCAAGCCTAGGCACTCTTCCCGATTGGTTGCACCCTATTATTTTCAGGAGCTTCTGGAAGAGGTGAGGAAGGAATTGCAGAAAGTGAAAGAGGAAATAATTGAAGGTAAGGTTGTTTTTTATTTTAAACATGTATTTGTTTTGGAGGCATTGTGTCCCTTGGAAAGAGCCTTGTTTTGGAAGGGAAGGGGGAAGAGGCTCTACCCCTGATCTCTGCCCCTCATTTCCTTCCAGCCTTTGTCCAGGAGCTGAGGAAGCGGGGTTCCCCCTGACTACAGGGCCCCAGAAGATCCCGTTTCTCCTTTCCGCACACCCCGCCTGTCACCCTGCTTTCCCTGCCTCTACTTGACTTGGAATTGGCTGAAGACTACACAGGAATGCGTCTTGTCTTCCCCACTCCTCATCCCACTTGGAAAATTCCAAAGCTGTGTGGCTTCCCTGATGCCATGCCCACGCCCATACTGGCTGCTGATTGGCTGGGGAGGCCCCCACCCTTTGCTCCCTTTGGTCCTTCCCCTTTGCCATCCCCTTGGGGCTGGTTCCTCTGCTGGGGATGTACCAATTAACCCCACGGTAAGGGTGAAGGAAGGAGGGAATTTCACATTCCCTTGTTCTAGATTCACTTTAACGCTTAATGCCTTCGAATTTTTGTTTTTTTAAGAAAAAATATATATATATATTTAGGTTTGGGGGGGAAGGGAAATTTTTTTTCTCTTTGGTTTTGATAAAATGGGGTGTGGGGAGTTTTTAAATGCTATAGCCCAAGGCTTGTCCCATTTGGGGCAGCTATTTAAGGGGGGAAGTTCCACCAGGCTGCGGGTGCCTCCCCCCTACTCCAGGGACATGCCTTCCCTCTGGCTCCTTCCCCTTTTCTATGAGGAATTAAGATGCTGTAACTTTTTGGAACCTCAGTTTTTTTTTGTTTTTTATTTGGGTAGGTTTTGGGGTCCAGGCCATTTGTACCCCTTGGGTAAAATTAAAATGGGGGAGAAAGGAAAGGGGGAGGAAAGCTCCCCTCTCCCACCTTCACCTTTAGCTTCTTGAAAATGGGCCCCTTCAGAATAAATCTGCCGGTTTTTATAAATGCTAAGATTTCTGGAGTGATTTGAAGGGCTGCTCTGATGAGGATGGGTGTGTGCGCACCCCCCCCACCTCCTCACTCATCGTCTACCTGCCCTCATTTTCCTTCTCACTCTACACCTGTTCCAGTTCCCTCAGGCGCTCTCGCCCCCTCTGAACCTCTCAACAGACCTCCGTCCTTACACATGCCCCTTACCAGGCAGCTTCCTCACTCCTTGCCCCCTCAACCAACTCACCACTCTAGAGAAAGCTAGGTGCAGTTCCTCATGGACTGTGTGGCCTTTAGCAAGTCGCTTTGCTTTCCCTGGGCCTCAGTTTTCCCATTTGGGAAAAGGCACCTAGGATGACTGACTGTCCCCTTCCCACCAGAACTCTCCCAGCTTCTTGTAATTTTAATGAACCCTGTACCCATTTTACAGACGTACTATACATCATGGTTCTCAGACACGTTCTTCAGATGACTCCTTTACCCTGGACCTCCTTTAATTATAAAACATTTACAGTCTACAAAAATGGAATTCAGACGTCACAGAGCTCACACACACACCCTTCAGGGGCTCAGTGGGTTGGCAGGGAGTAGGTTGGATAGGTAACACTGCCTGGTGGAATAGTTTCTTTGGATGGAGGTAGGGAACTTAAGGTCCCATGGAGGAAGCCTGCATGAAGGAGGTTGGAGTGGGGGGCAGTCCAAAGGCAAGGAAGACAGGAGAATCCCTGAGTACTCTGAAGAGCAGGTTTGGGTGAAAGATGGGGGAATATGACACCCATGTAGTGGAGAAATAGGTAGGTCCCTATAAAAGGCCAGCAGGGGAGGATGGTGGGAAAGGACAACAGTAAGTCCACAACTTCAGAATAGGTGAAAAGGGGCTCCAACCAAAACAGAATTGTTCAGCCCTAGGCAGGGTCAATTGTTCCACCCCAAAGGGCCATGTCCTCCTGGAACAGATCACAGAAAGTGGGGACGGGGTGAGGAGGGGAACGTGGGAGATTTGGTGGGATTGCTTTGGAGACCCTGCATAGCCTTTCCAGTGGGTTGTGCCACAGACGAAGGGTGTAGTTCTGTTGGAATGTTCAACTTGAGAGGACCCCAGTAGAGGTAGCAATGGTAAAGACGGGCCACAAGGTGACTCATTGGAGCAAACGCATTCCAAGATCCATCCTTATATTCCCTGCCTCCTCAAAAGGTGAGGTAGATGGAAGTCCATTGGAAGTTTCTACATTTTCATCACAATGGTCTACCAATGAAAAAGGGGGCAAAGGGGGCTGGCCCAGTGGCTCGGTTGGTTAAGAGCTCGCTCAAGAGTTTGAGCTGAGCTATGAGCAACAGCAGTTCCATACCCAGCCTGAGCTGAGGGGCCGCTAAGCTGCCAATAGATGGCAGGATGGCTTAGCTAAAAAATAAAAATTAAAAAAAAAAAAGGGGGCAAAGGGTATTCTGGTGTAATGGACGAGGGCCCTCAGGAAAGGGCCACTCCTCAGGTAAGTGGCGGTGTGAGTGACAGAATGAGAGTTGGCTAGGTCCATGTGTTTCGCTGGCCCACCCAGTGGCAAGAAGTGACCAAAAGCCTGACTGGATCAGCCCTAGTCTTGAAAACCTGCCCCTAAAAGTACCAGGTGGTATTAGGCCGGTTCAGAAAGGGACAGTGCGGAAAGAAGGCCATATCGGAGAAATCGCAACCAGGACAACAGTCACGTCCAAGACCGGGGCCATGCAGCCTCCTATTGATCCGGCCTGGGCTCCGCCTGGGGCGCGGACGGCGCGTCCCCACCCGGGACGCAGAGCTGGGCGCGCACTTCCTGTATCTGTGCCTGCAGCTCCACCAGAGCGCTCAGCGGCGCCACCGCTTGCATTTGTGTCTGCAGCGCCTGCACCGCCAGTTCCAGGTGGTCCACCTCGTCCCGCATCGAGTCCCAGGCGACGCGCTTCTCCGTCTCCATGCGACGCTGCTGCGCCTTTTGGCGCCAGTACTCCAGCACTAGACAGCTGCCAGCCGCCACGAAGATGATGGCCTCGCCCAGCAATTCGGCGCCCAGATGGGTGGCCGCCGCCTCGTTCAGCGGCTCGACGGCTTCAGCCTTGAAGCCCATCATGCGCATCTTGGTCCGCATCTCCACCCAGTGGTACACTGCGTGGGGAGAGAGGGGTCAGGGATCTTTTCCTGGGGAGCCCCCTGCCAGCCCCGCCCCTCGACTCATCTGCGGAGAGCCTTGGGGACAGGGCAGCCAGGATCTCTGTGATTGGGGAGTGGGCATGAGCTGGGCCTCGCACGCACGCGGAATGCGGAGTTCATTATCTGGGCTGAGGTGGCCAGGGGCCATCATTTTTTTTTTTTTTTTTGAAGGCAGTGTCACTGGCCCTCACATGTGGGATCCGAACCAGGGCCGCTGGTGTTCCCAAGCCAGCTCCTAACCACCGCGCCACTCGGCCGGCCCAGGAGGCCATCTTTTGAAAGTGTCCAGAAGATTGTAGAGAGCAGAAGAGGACGAGAAGTGCTGCCCCGGACAGGAGGTCCTGAGTAGGGGCCGCACCTCTGGGGTGATCTCAAGCCCAAGGCAGGGGTAAAGCTTGCTCCCTCTGATCTTCACCCCCTCCCGCTTTGGGCCAGCCAGGCTCCTTCCCTTCTCCCAGAAGTGGAGCTGACAGTTCATGATGAGGTTTGGAGCTTTGGAAGGAGCTCAGCGATTGTTCGGCGCAGCTCTAACGACTTCTTAATCTAATCACTTATTCACGTAAATAGGATTATCAATATTGTACAGTTTATAAATGTAACATAAACATAGAACTGATGCTGAAACCTGACTCATTCCAGGAATAATATTCATGCATAGATACATGAATTAATGAGGGGAAATAAGCCTCTTCCGGTTCATTAAGGGATGAATTCCTGAAAACATTTTATACTTCACCCCTTCCAACTATCCAACCACCCAGGCTGAGTTTACCTTTCTTTTAGTTAGAATAGCATGCACATGAGGGGGTGGGGGTTATTTAGATTACATACAGGGGGGTATATTGAAAAAGAAAGCCTATCTTCCCACCTCCAGCTTTAATCCTACTCCTCAACAGTTAACTACCTTTGATCTTTTCTACATTTATTCCTTCCACATTAACCCTATGATGCCAAGTTACAAGCTTATACATCTATTTCCTTTTTTCAAGATTTTTATTGAGGAATTGGGGGAGGGAAACAGCCAAGTTGTCCTTCAATCTTAGTTGTGGGGGGCGCAGCTAGCTCAGCTCCAAGTCCAGCCTCCATCCTGCAGCCCACTGGCAGCTCAGCTAGGGGTGCAGCTCACTGGCCCATGTGGGAATCCAACCTGCAACCCTGTTGATCAGAACTGGAGCTTTAACCAACTGAGCCATTAGGCTGGCCCCTATTTCTTAATTTATTAAATTGAATTTTAAAAAATATTATGACTTGATTTCCCTTGCCACCTCCTGACATTGTGAATTTAACACATTCTATATCCTTTACTCTCCCAGTTTTTGCAAGTGATTCTTATTTTATTTGTTACTATTTCTTGGTAACATTTGTAATTCTAAATAACATGCCTATTACCTCAACTTCCTGACGTATGTAGGTATATTAACCCATATTCTGCCCTCTAATCTCCACCCCCTCCACGTCCAATGGTCTGTCTACCATACTATTATTTTTATATTATCAAGGTGTCTTCTTGAGGTTATAGTAAGTGTTTATGTACTTTTTACATAGGCTGAGTCTGAAAATGAAATCTAGCATATGTATAATATTAAGGTTATAAAAATACTAATCACTGAGGATCCATAATGAAGATGTCTTTTTTTTTAAAAGATTTTATTGGGGAATTGGGGAAGGGGAACAGCGTTGGGGAATCGGGGAAGGGGAATGGACAAGTTGCTGTCCTTTTGTTCTTCAGCCTAGTTGTGGAGGACATTGCTTCACTGGCCCATGTTGGTATTATCATTGCGCTCTTCCTGGGTGAGGTAGATCGGTCACTGGCCACTGGACGGCCGCTCACGGCGGCTCATGGCAGCTCATGCTGGCTGCCTGCTACTCACAGTAGCTTATGGCAGCCCACTGCAACGACTTGCAGCAGCCCAGCTCCAGGTTGAGTTGTTCACCATCTTAGTTGTAGAGGGTGCAGCGTCACTAGCCCTCATGTGGGATCCGAACCAGGGCCCTAACCAACGCGCCACTCTGCCGGCCCTGAAGATGTCATTTTACTTTACTAAACCCGTGCAATCTGAAGCATTCATATTAAATGGCAGCGCTAACATTGCTTCAAGTCTTGCCATATTTTAGTTTTCTCATATTTAGACCTTGATTTTATTGTATGAAGCTTTCAGTTTTCCCTAGAGTGGTGTTTCTCAACCTGCCAGATGTGACCCACAAATGGCTAACTCACCATATGACCAAGATCATCCAGTTCTTCGCTCCTATTCTCTTTATTTTATTTATTTATTTATTTACTTGAGGGCAGTGTCACTGGCCCTCATATGTGGGACTGAACCGGGCCGCTGGCTTCCAAAGCCAGTGCTTAACCACCGCGCCACTTGGCCGGCCCCCCTGTTCTCTTTATTAAATTGTCAGCCATGGACCCATTGGCTGTTTTCTGGGCTGCTGCATGGCTGTCCTCCCACAGTTGCCCTGTTTCACACTGTTCCTCCTCTTGGTTGAATTCCGTTTTAGTTTTGCCAAAGTATATCCCTAAGTACCTTTTTTCAGAAAGGGGGCTCCCTGGATAAGTGTTTTGTTTTTGTTTTTTTTTGAGGGCAGTGTTACTGGCCCTCACATGTGGGACCCGAACCGGGGCCGCTGGCCTCCCAAGCCAGCTCTTAACCACTGCGCCACTCGGCCGGCCCCCTAGGTAAGTGTTTTGAATCTCTGAATATTTGAAATATCTTTTTCCACTTTCACACTAGACTAGATGATAGTTTCTAGGCCCAGGTTCAAAATCATATTCCTTAGCAGTTTGGAGTCCTGATTCCTTTATACGTAATGGGCAGAGGGGTTTCTGGTCATTCCTGTGGCTCTCACATTGCACCAGAAAGGGTTTATGAGTGAGTTGCTTGTTTCATTATTTTACACTCTTCTGTCTGAATTTTGTTTCTCTGTTTAGTCATGAGAATTTTTCATGTCTGTGCAGTAAAGCATTAACTGTACCCAAACAGGAGCTTGGCCTTTGCCCTCAGGTCCAAAAAGGTAGTGTTTAAGTCCTTGGAATGTCCTGCCTGATAAAAATGTCTTTGTTTACCTGGGGCCTTGGGCCATGCCAGATAATCTATACCAGCAATATCGTTTATGGTGAGGGCTTTGAGCCCCGTGGTATCGGTTCAACCTCAGGAAGGGCTAGAAACTAAGATCAGCCACATGGTCAACATCATCTAGATGACCCATCCCCATTATAAAACCCCTGGATACCATGGCTCGGATGGGCTTCTCTGGTTGGCAATATTCCATGCATTCGTCACTCGTTGTTGCTGGGAGAAGTTGAGGTTGTCCGCAATTCCAATGGGAGAGGACAACTAAAAGCTCACAGTTGGCACTCTCTTGAATTCTGCCCCATGCACCTCTTCCCATGGCTGATTTTAATCTGTATTCTCTCTGTAATAAACTATAACTGGCACTATAAAAATCAGTGAGTCCTGGGCCGGCCGAGTGGCGCATTGGTTAAGCGCTGGTTTTGGGATGCCAGCAGCCCCGGTTCGGATCCCACATGAGGGCCAGTGACACTGCCCTCTACAGCTAACAACAGCTCCACCTGGAGCTGGGCTGTGCGAGCCCCGGTGATGGTGTGGGCTGCAGCCCCTGCTGCAGTGGCCTGCCATAGGCTACAGTGAGTGGCCCGCAGCCAGCGTGAGCGGCTGGCAGCCAGCGCGAGCTGCCAATAGCCGCGGTGAGCGACCGATCTGCCTCATCCGGGAAGAGCGCAATGACGATACTAACAGTGAAGCAACATCCTCCGCAACTAAACTGAAGAACAAAAAGACAGCAACTTGTCTGTTGCCCTTTCCAGATTCCCCAACGCTGTTCCCCTCCACCAATTCCCCAATAAAATCTTAAAAAAAAAAAAAAAAAAAAAAAAAAAAATCAGTGAGTCCTTCTACCAAATTATTGAAATTGGGTCCCCTGGAATTTGCAGCTGGTATCAAAGTGAGGGTGGTCTTGATGACCCCCTAAGTTTATGGCGCAGGGCCTGGTTGGCACCCCCATAGTAGAGGCCTTGCCAAGTCCCCAGCTTCACCTTTTCTTGACCCACCTATAGCTTAACAATAGATCATCTCCCTGCAGCTTGAGCTCAGGAATGTCCTTGGAATGTCTTGTCTTACCTAGTTCCCTGTTTTACAAAATTACCCTGAAACTTATGATTAATATCCTTAGGCTTATTTGATCACAATCTCTATGGTCTAGCATTCTTTCCAGGCTACTCCCATAATTTTTCCTGGGTTGCTGACCCACTGGAGAACCATGTTGCCAGAGGGAAGACTCCATGCAGACTCCTGGAACCATCAAGAAGCCTCTTGAGGAATGCCCAGATTTTCCCTTAAATGCCCCAAGCCGGTCTGAGAATGTTAAGGCAGTTTTTGAAGGTGTTAACCCGCTGCCTTCTCAGACCACCAGTGCTCTGACAATAAATGTTGATCCTATAGGCCAACTTCTGTGTCGGTCTACTGGCTGAGCAGCGCAGGCAGCACAAATCCCGGACTTGGTTGCCCTCCGGTTTCATTTGTCACACTATGCATTTCCTCCTCTCCATTTTCTCTCTGTCTCTTTTTTTGTTTGTTTTTTAAAGATTTTATTGGGCTGGCTGAGTGGCGCATTGGTTAAGAGCTGGTTTTGGGATGCCAGTGGCCCCGGTTCAGATCCCACATATGAGGGCCAGTGACACTGCCCTCTACAGCTAACAACAGCTCCACCTGGAGCTGGGCTGTGCAAGGCCTGGTGATGGTGTAGGCTGCAGCCCCTGCTGCAGTGGGCTGCCATAGGCTACAGTGAGTGGCCAGCAGCCAGCGTGAGCTGCCAATAGCCACGGTGAGCAACCATCCAGAGGCTGGCGACCGATCTGCCTCACCCAGGAAGAGCGCAATGACGATACCAACATGGCCCAGTGAAGCAACGTCCTCCGCAACTAGACTGAAGAACAAAAAGACAGCAACTTGTCTGTTCCCCTTCCCCGATTCCCCAACGCTGTTCCCCTCCCCCAATTCCTCAATAAAATCTTTTAAAAAAAAGAAGATTTTATTGGGGAATTGGGGAAGGGGAACAGCCAAGTTGTTGTCCTCCAGTCTTCGTTGTGGACGGCACAGCTAGCTCAGCTCCAAGTCCAGTCACCATCCAGCCGCCCCTTGGCAGTTCAGGGCTGCTCAGCTCAAGGCGCCGTGTTCAATCTTAGTTGCGGGTGGGCGTAGCCCACCATCCCATGCCGGAGTGGAACTGGCAACCTTGTTGTTAGGAACATGTGCTCTCACCAGCTGAACCATCCTGCCACCTGTTGGCAGCTCAGCAGCAGCTCAGCTCAGGCCCAGCTCACTGGCCTACGTGGGAATCCAACAGGCGACACTGTTGCTCAGAGCTTGCGCTCCTAACCAACTGAGACATTCGGCCGGCCCCCCGTTTTCTCTTTATGTTCTTCTGGAACACTTCCTAGTCTGGAATGCTGTCCTGCTTTGGTTTCTAGACTTTCCCCTCCTGTTTTTCATTACTCCTCTTTGTTCCATAGTCTGAGAGTGCTCATCCGCTTTTCCTTTCAGAACATCTATCAGTTGGGGTTTGTTGTTTTTTTTTGTAAACATATTTGTGGTTTTCATAGTCTTTATCAAAAAAACATGTATTATAAAATATCCAAACATATAGACAAGTTTAGAGTCTCCATTCAGCTTTATCAAATTTACATCTTGATAAGTGGACTAACTGATAACTCTGAGCATATGGGGTCATCATGTTAACTGACAACTGCGCTTGAAGTTGTGGTGCAGAAAACAGGAGGACAAGCCCCACCCAGCCAATGCCAAATCAAGGCAGGACTGACACCAGGGGCTGACTCTCAGGCAGTATCTTCCTGGGGCCTCTACTCCCTCCTTGCCCTTCTTGTAGCCCCTGTCTGGATCCAGGCCTCTCCTCTCTCACCCAGCTCTTGTCCCAGCTTCTTCCCTGGTATTTCTTCCTCAGTCTTGCCCTCTCTAACCCAGACCCCATGAGGAATAAAGGCCAAAATAATTGGGAAAAAAGTAGTTCTAATTTGCAGCTAACCAGATATGTTCAGTTTAAAGAATCTATAGACAAATTATAAGACCTAATAAGAATTAATTTATCAAGGTCACTGGATTTAAGGTCAATATACAGAAATCAATTTATTCCTACCATCAGTACAAGTAACAAATAGAAAATGAAATTGTATAATGATGATATCAAAATAGTATCAAAAAATATCTAATACATGGAAATAAACAGAACTAAATATATACAAAACCTCTATTCAGTAAACTACAAAACATTATTGGGATAAATTTGAAAAGACCTCAATAAAGTCTTGGAGACTTTTTTTTGTTTATTCTTTTTGAGGGCAGTGTCACTGGCCCTCATATGTGGGACCGAACCGGGGCCGCTGGCTTCCCAAGCCAGCGCTTAACCACCGCGCCACTTGGCCGGCCCTTTGGAGACTTTTTAATTGGGTTATTTATCTTCCTATTATTGAGTTTTAAGAGCTCTTTATATATTTTTATTATTATTATTATTATTAGTTACAGATGTATAAAACAATGCAATAGTTATCTTTTTCACCCCTTACAAAGTGACTCCCCCCTCCCCTCTCACTGCCCTCCCACCCCCAATATCATACATATCTATTACAATTCCATTGAGTTATATCTCCACACTATACTCCACAAGAGCTCTTTATATGTTATGGTTACAAGTCCTCTATCAGATATACAATTCACAAATATTTTCTCCCAGTCTGTGGTTTGCCTTCTCACTTTCTTAATGGTGTAACATTCTTTTTTAATAAAAATCTTCAAAAAAAAAAAACACACACAATGAGGGGCTGGCCAAGTGGCTCGGTTGGTTAAGAGCATGGGCTCTGAGCAATAGGGTCAACGGTTCGATTCCAATGTGGGCCAGTGAGCTGTGCCCGAGCTGAGCTGCCGCTGAGCTGCCAACAAGTGGCAGGATGACTCAGCTGGTAAGAGTACGTGCTCCTAACAACAAGGTTTTCCTTTGACTCCAGCATGGGATGGTGGCTACGCCTACTCGCAACTAAGATTGAAACAGGCACCTTGAGCTGAGCGGCCACAAGCTGCCTCCAGATGGCAGGATGGCAACTGGACTTGGAGCTGAGCTAGCTATGCCCTCCACCACTAAGATTGAAGGGCAACAACTTGGCTGTTCCCCTTCCCTAATTCCCCAATAAAATCTTAAACAAACAAACAAACAAACAAACAAACAAACAAAAAACACAATGAGATACCATTTCACATCCACCAGAATAACCGTAAAAAAAAGAACAAAGAACCCCAATTGCACTTCCTAAGTGTTTTACATGTATTAACTGCTTCAATGTCATAACAGTCCCATAAAGGAAGTTCTGTTATCAAGCGACTCCAGTGACCTACACCAGCTTAGCCAAACACTATGAGTCAGGTCTAGGGTTACGTCCAGAAGTTTTGGAGTTAGAGACCAGGTTCTTCATGATGCTCCACTGCCCTCCAGACGGATACTTGAAGCATAAAAAAGGACTGCAAGATATATGCATGTTCATTCAGCACTATTGACAATCACCAAAAGGTGGAAACAACTCAAATGCCCATCAACTGATGCACAGATAAACAAATTGTGGTCTGTCTTTACAATGGAATATTGTACTGACACATGCCACAACGTGGCTGAACCTGCAAAACACCACACTGAGTGGAGAATGCAAGACACAAAAGGCCACATACTGTAGGATTCCATTCATATGACATGAATAGGCAAATCCATGGAAATAGAAATCCGATTGTTGGCTGCCAGGGGCTGGAGGGCGGAGAGGATGGGGAATGACCACTTAATTGGTGCCAAGTTTTATTTTGGGAATGACGAAAATGGTTTAGAACTAGATAGAGGTGATGGTTGTACAAATGTTGTGAATGTACTAAATGCCTATTTAATTGTTCACTAGAAAATGGTTAATTTGAGGTTATGTGAATTTCATATTAATTAAAACAAAAAACCTGCAAGGCCACACACAAAACTGCAAAATGGGCTCACATGGAACAGGGGGTTGGGAGCAGGGCTCTGGGTCAGGGCAGGGCCAGCCCTCTCCCTGTCCCATGACTGTCCTAGCTGGCAGGGCACCCTCAGCCACAGCGTCTGGTCTTCACACTCTCTAAACTGCACTTACTGCAAGAGGCCAAAGAGAAAACAAGTGTGAATGGATGATCCAGCTTCCTCCATGGGCCCCACCATCTGGCATTTGTTGTGATGGTGAGAGGTAGCTGCTGATCAGTGGTTGCTTGTGTGAGGGGAGAGCGGGGATGGGCTGTTGGGAACTGGAAGTGACCAATGAGATGTGTTCACTATCTTCAATGTGGTGGTGGTTTCACGTGTGCACACATATGTCAAAACATCAAACTATACACCACTTATACGGTGTGTCACTCAAACCTCAATAAAACTGCTTTGGAAAAAAAATTTGACATAAGGCAGGATAAACACCTACTTAGAAACAGACAGAAAAGGACTGGAGGAGTCTTCAACAGGAGAAAGGGTACAGGGTGGGAACTGCTACTTCTTTTTCTTTTTTTTTTTTTTTTTGAGGGCAGTATCACTGGCCCTCATATGTGGGACCGAACTGGGGCTGCTGGCTTCCCAAGCCAGCGCTTAACCACCACACCACTCGGCCGGCCCCTGGAACTGCTACTTTTTATTGTGAACTTTATAGAATGGTTTCATTCTTTAAACTGAGAGTAAAAACAAACATTTAATGTAATCACACACGTATTGAACCAGACACAACACTGAGCACCCCCCTCAATCCACACTGCACACCAATGAGTGATCATTCAGGAAAATAAAAATGCACTGCAGTCAAGGCCCCCTCCTGTAGAAAACCCTACAGTGGTCTCTACTTACTCACAGAAAAAGTCCTGACTCCTTAAAATGGCCACAAGGCCCCTTGTGACCTGCCCCGTACCTGATTCTCTGGCAGTTTCCATCTGCCAGACCTCTTTGATCTCTCTGGCCCCTGGGCCTTAGCATATGCCATTCCCTCTGCCTGCAACATTCACTCCTCTCCACACTCACCTTGAATTGTCAAGTTTTAGTCCAGATGCCTCCTCCTGTGGGAAGCCCTTCCTGACCACCTAGCCTGGGTCTGTCACCGTCCCTAAGGGCTCCCCTATCCCAGCCCCAACCACTCTGGTTCGCCACTACCTAAGGATGGTCTGTCTTTCTTGTGCACTAAGAGTACCAGGAAGGCAGGGCCAGGAACATCTTAGTCACCCCTATGTACCCAGCACCGCCTAGCACAGAGCTGGGCACAGGGCAAGTGCCCACAGAATACTTGCCGAAAACATAAACAAATAAATGAATGAATCAGTCAATGCATAAATAACCTACTGACTAATTACAAAACAGCACAAGGCACTTTTACAGTGGACAGACTCAAGTGATCAAATTCAGCATCATCGATAAGGGGACAAACTGACACCATGGCCTGATAGAACTGTTACGGGAAAGACACAGCATCACCCGCATCGTTTTCCAGTTAAAAATTTCACTCTGAATCTAATCATGAGTCCAGAGTGTGAGTCATTTTCTACAGGCTGGAAGTTTCCCAAAAATCCAAAGTCTTCGAAATCCAAAAAAGGTAAAAGAAACGGGCTTAGATTTTAAAAGATTAAAGGGACATGACTGTAAAGTGTAATGTGTGAGCCATGCCTGGATCCTGCACTGGAGGGAAAAAATCTACAAAAGGTATTTTGACATTGTTGGAGAAATTTGAAAACAACCAGTTTCTTAGATGACATTATGAAATTATTCTTAGGTTGTTGAGGACATAATTGCGGTTTTTGCATTGCTAAAATGTTCCTTTGATACTGGAATACATTTTTAAATAAATATGGTTATGTTATAATCATCTTAATGCGCATTCCTCACTTTATGTTTTTTTGCTAGTGACATTACTTGCTGTTTATTTTAGATGTATTTTAGACTATGTTAGTGATGTTAAACAAAAAGCAAATTTCAGTGATTTTTTTTAAAAAAGATTTTATTGGGGAATTGGGGGAGAGAACAGCGTTGGGGAATTGTGGAAGGGGAACAGACAAGTTGCTGTCCTTTTGTTCTTCAGTCTAGTTGTGGAGGATGTCGCTTCACTGGCCCACGTTGGTATTGTGATCATTGCGCTCTTCCAGGGTGAGGCAGACCGGTCGCCAGCCATTGAACGGCCACTGACGGCGGCTCACAGCAGTTCATGCTGGCTGCTGGCCGCTCATGGTAGTTTACGGAAGCCCACTGCAGCCTATGCCATCACTTGCGACTCACGGGAGCCCAGCTCCAGGTCGAGCTGCTGTTCATCATCTTAGCTGTAGAGGGTGCAGTGTCACTGGCCTGCATGTGGGATACAAATCAGTGGCACTGCTGCTCAGAGCTTACGTTCCCAAGCCAAATTTTTTTTTTTTTAAGATTTTATTGGGGAATTGGGGGAGGGAAACAACGTTGAAGAATTGGGGAGGGGGAACAGACAAGTTGCTGTCTTTTTGTTCTTCAGTCTAGTTGCAGAGGACATTGCTTCACTGGCCCATGTTGGTATCGTCATTGCGCTCTTCCCAAATGAGGCAGATTAGTCGCCGGTCTCTGGATGGTTGCTTATCATGGCTCTTGGCAACTCATGCTGGCTGCCAGATGCTCACACTGGCAGCCCACTGCAGCAGGGGCTACAGCCTACACCGTTGCCAGGGCTCGCAGCCCAGCTCCAGGTGGAGCTGTTGTTCACCATCTTAGCTGTAGAAGGCAGTGTCACTGGCCCTCATATGTGAGATCTGAATCGGGGCCGCTGGCGTCCCAAGCCAGCTCTTAACCAATGCACCACTCGGCCAGCCCCCAAGCCAACTCTTAAGCAACATGCCACTCGACCGGCCCTTGAGTGGTTTTATTCGAGTTCAAAATGGGTCATAAAGCAGCAGAGACAACTCGTAACATCAACAATGCATTTGGCCCAGGAACTGCTAACAAATGTGCAGTGCAGTGGTGGTTCAAGAAGTTTTGCAAAGGAAACGAGAGCCTTGAACATGAGGAGTGTAGTGGCCGACCATCGGAAGTTGACAATGACCAATTGAGAGCAATCATCAAAGCTGATCCTCTTACAACTACATGAGAAGTTGCTGAAGAACTCAACGTCGATCATTATATGGTCGTTTGGCATTTGAAGCAAACTGAAAAGGTGAAAAAGCTTGATAAGTGGGTGCCTCATGGGCTGACTGCAAGTCAAAAAAATCATCATTTGAAGTGTCATCTTCTCTTGTTCTGTGTAACAACAACAAACCATTTCTTGATCGGATTGTGACATGCGACGAAAAGTGGATTGTACACAACAACTGGTGATGACCAGCTCAGTGGTTGAACCTAGGAGAAGCTCCAAAGCACTTCCCAAAGCCAAACTCACCAAAAAAACGTCATGGCCACTGTTTGGTGGTCTGCTGCCAGTCTGACCCACTATAGCTTTCTGAATCCCGGCGAAACCGTTACATCTGAGAAGTATGCTCAGCAAATCGATAAGATGCACTGAAACTGCAATGCCTGCAGCCGGCATTGATCAACAGAAAGGGCCCAATTCTTCTCTATGACAATGCCTTACCACACATCGCACAACCAACGCTTCTAAAGTTGAACAAATTGGGCTACAAAGTTTCACTTCATCCACCGTATTCACCTGACCTCTCGCCAACCGACTACCACTTCTTCAAGCATCTCGACAACTTTTTGCAGGGAAAACACTTCCACAACCAGCAAGATGCAGAAAATGCTTACCATGAGCTCATCAAATCCTGAAGCATGAATTTTTTTTTTTTTGAGGGCAGTGTCACTGGCCCTCATATGTGGGACCCGAACCAGGGTCGCTGGCTTCCCAAATCAGCGCCCAACCAGCGCACCACTCGGCTGGCCCTGAAGCATGAATTTTTATGCTACAGGAATAAACACACATTTCTCATTGGCAAAAATGTCTTGATTGTAATGGTTCCTATTTTGATTAATAAAGATGTGTTTGAGTCTAGTTATAATGATTTAAAATTCACACGGCTGAGTGGCTTGTTGGTTAAAAGTTGGCTTGGGAGTGTAAGCTCTGAGCAGCATGGCCATTGGTTCAGATCCCAGATGGGCCAGTGACGCTATGCCTTCTACAGCTAAGATGATGAACAACAGCTCAACCTGGAGCTGGGCTGCCTTGAGTGACTGGTGACAGCGTAGGCTGCAGTGGGGCTGCAGTGAGCTGTCCTAAACTACTTTGAGTGGCTGTCAGCCACCATGTGAGGCCGGCAGGAGGTGTGAGCTGCCTTGAGCCGCTGTTAGTGGCCATCCAATGGCCGGTGATCGATCTGCCTCAGCCAGTAAGGGCACAGTGATCACAATACCAACATGGGCCAGTGAAGTGACGATCTCAACAACTAGATTGAAGAACAAAAGGACAGCAACTTGTCTGTTCCCCTTCCCCGATTTCCCAACGCTGTTCCCTCCCCTGATTCCCCAATAAAATTTAAAAAAAATTAAAAATAAATAAAATTCATGGTCCAAAACTTTTGCACCAACCTAATAATAATTTTCTTAGTGTATAATGGTTTGAGTATTACATGGGAGAAGGTCCTTATTCTTAGGAGATACAGCTTAAGTTTTTAAGGAGGAAGTACATTGGCATCTGCAAATTACTTTCAAATAATTCAGAAAAAAAATCTCTATGTCTCTGTATCTATAGAGAGATATACATATATAGATGTAAACTGTTATGGGCAAATGTTGTGTGCCCCAAAATCCATGTGTGGAAGCTCTAAGCCCCAATGTGATGACGTCTGGTGGCGTTTTTGGGAGGTGATTAGGTTTAGATCAAGTCATGGGGGCAAGAACTCCATGATGGGATCAGTGTCCTTATAAGAAGAGGAAGAGACCCTAGGGCTTCCTTTCTCTCTTCGCCATATGAAGGCTTATCGAGAAGATGGGTTGTCTGCAAGCCAGGAAGAGGGCCCTCACCAAAAGCCAAATCTGCCAGCACCTTGATCTTGGACTTCCCAGCCTCCAGAATTGCTAGAAAATAAATGTCCATTTATTATTGGGTTTAAGCGACCCAGTCTATGGTATTTTGTCCTAGCAGCCATATCTAAGACACAGATGTAGACAGAGATATTTAAGGGGCATACACTGGGCACAATGTGAACAAATCAGGGCACTTGGGTGCTTGTTGTATATTTTTCCACTTTCCTGTAGGTTTGAAAATTTTCCAAAAGAAAAAAAAAAACTACAAAAAGAAAATACACCAAAATGTTAAATGCTGATTATTTCAGGGAGGTGGGTTTTGTGATGGTCTTTAAATTTTCTCTTATGAACACTGACAACTTGTTCAGTTGAATCAAAGACAAAAATTCAAAATGTGCACCTGCTCAGATCTAGCAGCGTAATTGCCAGGAATGATTCTAAAGAAACTAAGGATGGAATGCACTAAGATTTAGCCCAGGGTCCCTGAGGACCCCCTCTGCCCTGTGTGGTTCTTCTTCCAATCACGAAGCGTCCTGATGGCGCTCTTTGGGGCTATGCCAGTGTTTGGTGTGTGATGTGTCCATTTGCTTAAACCTCAAAACTCCCGGGAAACTCAGTGGGGCAGGGGGCGAACTCTGAGGTGCCTATACACTGTCTCTTGGAGGGTCCACAGTTACCCACAAAAGTAACCGGCTCATTAACATAGCTTGTCAAGATTTCTCCTTCTTCTCTCATTTCCCTCCAGAAGAATGCCTTGTCCCTCCACCTCAAGAGTCAAGGAATAGCATTATTCTCCCTGTAATTACTTTCCGAAAGGGAGTATAGGGCCCTACATTTGTAACCCCCAAAAAAGGTAACTTGGTTGTTTAAGGAGGTCAGAGTTTCTGTTTGGGATGATGAAAAAGTTCTGGAAATAGATGGTGGTGACAGTAATACATTGTGAATGTATTAAATGCCAGTGAACTATACACTTAAAATGGTTAAAATAATCAATTTATGTTACGTATTTCTTGCCACAATTTAAAAAGGAAAAGGTAACTTGGAGAAATTAGTTCAGGTACGGTTCTGTTTCACCCCCAACTGGGTGTGCTGTAATACAATTCTGACAATAATCACTGGAGTACATACAGACCCTACAAGGTAAGGGCTCAGTCACACAAAACTGTCTCCCACTCCAGACACCAGCCACAAGTGGGGTTCTCAGGCCACATGCACTTCTGACTGACTGGCTACAAATCTGGGGACTCCCACCACCCCCTCAGGTTCAATAATTTACTAGCAGGACTCACAGAAAGCCCAGAAAATGTTATTACAGTTTCATTATAAAAGATACAGAGAAGGCCGGCCGAGTGGCTCAGTTGGTTAAGAGCTTGCTCAAGAGTGCGAGCTGAGCTCTGAGCAATGGTGGTTTGATGCCAGCCCGAGTTGAGTTGCCATTGAGCTGCCAACAGGTGGCAGGATGGCTCAGCTAAAAAAAAAAAAGATACAGAGAGGGTGAGGCATAGGATTAAGCACAGGGCTTCCATTCTTTCTGTATGAATGAAAGAACATTTCCAGAGAAAGTGTTTCCAGAGAAAGCTAATGAAGGGACAAATCAGAAAGCATTGCCAGAGAAAGCTGACAAAGGGGCCACATTTGCACACGTCTCCCATGAGTGAGGTGGGACCGTTTTTTGCTGCTACTAAGTTTACATGTGTGATTATTTCCTAAAAATAATCAGAACTCCTGTTAATAATTATCCCCTTTAAATTGTTGTGAAATTCAAATATCTAAAATTCGATGAAGTCGAGAGAAATCTTGAAGCCAGAGTTTTACAATATTTCCCTTTTAAGTCACATAGTCAACTTCTGTTCTAACTGCTTTATTTTATTTATTTATTTTAGAGGGCAGTGTCACTGGCCCTCATATGTGGGATCCGAACTGGGGCCGTTGGCGTCCCAAGCCAGCGCTTAACCACCGCGCCACTCGGCCGGTCCCTGTTCTGCTTTAAACAGAAAATCATGACTCCTGGTCCCTCTTCCAACCCATTAATAGACTTGTTTTTTGTTCATTAGTTCTCTCTTTTCCTGTCTAAGGCTAATACCCAGAGTAGGTTGGTTAAAAATGTAAGCTGTAGGTTGCACTCTATGCTTCTATTCTCAGTTATCCAATAAATGAAGAATGCCACATGTAGTCTTCTGAACTTTTTTATTTATTTAAGATTTTATTGGGGAATTGGGGGAGGGGAACAGCGTTGGGGAATCAGGGAAGGGGAACAGACAAGTTGCTGTCTTTTTGTTCTTCAGTCTAGTTGCGGAGGACGGTGCTTCACTGGGCCATGTTGGTATCGTCATTGCGCTCTTCCCGGATGAGGCAGATCAGTCGCCAGCCTCTGGATGTCGCTCACTGCAGCTATTGGCAGCTCATGCTGGCTGCAAGCCACTCACGCTGGCTGCTGGCCACTCACTGTAGCCTATGGCAGCCCACTGCAGCAGGAGCTGCAGCCCACACCATCACCGGGGCTCGCACAGCCCAGCTCCAGGTGGAGCTATTGTAAGCTGTAGAGGGCAGTGTCACTGGCCCTCTATGTGGGAACCGAACCGGGACCGCTGGCATCCCAAAACCAGTTCTTAACGAATGCGCCACTCAGTCGGCCCCTGAATTTTTTTTTTTTAATTGGGGAATTGGGGGAGGGAAACAGCATTGGGGGATCGGGGAAGGGGAACAGACAAGTTGCGGAGGAAGTTGCTTCACTGGGCCATGTTGGTATCGTCATTGTGCTCTTCCCGGATGAGGCAGATCGGTCACCGGCCTCTGGATGGTCGCTCACTGCGGCTATTGGCAGCTCACACTGGCTGCCAGCCACTCACACTGGCTGCTGGCTGCTCACTGTAGCCTATGGCAGCCCACTGCAGCAGGGGCTGCAGCCTACACCATCGCTGGGGCTCGCACAGCCCAGCTCCAGGTGGAGCTATTGTAAGCTGTAGAGGGCAGTGTCACTGGCCCTCATATGTGGGATCCGAACCGGGGCCGCTGGCATCCCAAAACCAGCTCTTAACCAATGCGGCACTCGGCCAGCCCGCCTCATGAACTTTTGAGGGTACACATCTAAGTGGCTCGTATTGAAATGGCACTTGTTTTGGATCCTTCTCATTTTCATCCCTCTCACTTAAAATATTTAATTTGAATACATTTCTCCCATCCATTAATGTGAAACAAAACAACACACATTATCCTTTGGCCTTCTACTGTGCGGGCCTATCAGGGAGTGCCTCGGTGTATCAGGTAGGCGAGAATAATGAAATCATTGGCTCTGGGACTGAACTGGTATATCTCCAGATGTCTCCCCACCCAGGGAGTTGGGAAACTCTTGATCACAATTCAAATTTTGCCAGTCCCACCCACCTAGTTATCTTATTAGCAATAATAGGATTTAAAAACTGTCTTCCCCGGGTGCTGTGGCCTCCATAAACCTGTGCGAACCAGAGACGGCCAGATGCAGTGCCAGCGGGGAGTACCTGGATGCCTTATCCTGTCAGGTATACTCCCTACAACCTGGGCCTCCTACCATCTGCCTCCTCCAGCTCGGACCCCAACCCTCATACCTCTTTTCCCTGCAGTTTTCTTCCTCCTGCTGTTCTCATTGGTGCTTGGAAGGTCCCATCCCTCCAAAGGTGAGTATCGGTGGGAGACAGGAAAGCCTGGCCCCTCTGAGGTAGCAGGGCAGTAGTGAGGGGTGCAACTTCCACTTCTGTGCTCCAGTACAGTGGAAATGCCAGCCTCGGAGCTGTACCCTGACTCATCTCCCACCTCTGGAGATCTGGGGGAGGGGTCCCCTCTGTGAGGATCCCCGTGCCAGCCCCTTGTACTGAATGTGGGTGCTGGGTCCTAGGGAGGGAGCAGAAATGGGGCATCTGCTGGGCTGGGAGGGAGGAGTAATCGGCTGAGTCAAGAGCCAAAATCAAGAGTCCCATCCCACCACAGGCCCAGCTGGCGAAACTTTTAAAACTCCCTTCTTTCAGCCCCACTTGGTACCCACCACCTGAGAGCCACCCTCAGTCTGAGTGACACCCCCATGAAGCAGAAGAGACCTTTTTAGGGATGGGAAAAGTGTGGCTCAGAGAGGTGAAGTTCATTGCCTGAGGCCACACAGCAGGTGAGGGGAGAAAGGAGGTTGAACTCTTACCTGTAGTTGAGGAGTCCTCTGTCTTATACTTTTTGTTTTATTTTTTATTTTTTGAGGGCAGTGTCACTGGCCCTCATATGTGGGACTGAACCGGGGCCGCTGGCTTCCCAAGCCAGCGCTTAACCACCGCGCCACTCAGCCGGTCCTCTGTCTTATACTTTTTGAAGCAAACTCCTAACATGAGGTGATTAGTTTCAGCCCTGGCAGGAGCCCAAGGACCAGGTCAGTGCCATGAGGGTGTGAGGGATGGAAAGAATGGAATAAGCCAAGACGAGGTCAACCAGCTCCAAATCCTGGGGCTGAGAACTCCGTGGAAAATGAGGAAGATAAGAAGACGACGCTGATTCACCTGGGACAATGTGAGCATGAATGGAGATCGGCAGGGGCCAGTGTTTCCTGGCGTTGGAAGCTTGCCACCTGCCCCCACAGTGGATGTACTTCGCCTACTGAATGATGCTGACCTGCCTGCCCAGCCTGACCTGTTCTCTGTCACTGGAGGGTGTCCAGTCCTTGAGTTCCCGGGGCCCAGAATTGACTTGAGTATTTTGGCCCGGTTCATGGGTAGTAGACATCTCACTGTCCCATTGTCATTCGGTAACCTGAGGGAGGCTGATCACTTTGTAGAACCACTGACTATATGCATTTCTTTGGCTGTGACCCAGGCAGAGCCCAAGGTGAGATGTTGGTAGTGCTGCCCACGAGGTCAGGAGCCCACGGAAGGCCTGAGAACACAGTGCAAATCCCACCCCCTGTGCCAGGAAGAAGGTGGGTGAGAAAGGAGGCAGCCAGAGGAAAGGTGGGCACTTAGGAACCTTTTGGCACTTATGCAAACTGGACATCTGATATAGGTGCTGGGTAAAAGATCAATGGATGCAGGGAAATGCAAATTAAAAACCATAAGGAGATACCACTGCCTACCCAGTACTGTGGTTATAATAAAAAAGTCAGATAACCCGGGCCGGCCAAGTGGCGCATTGGTTAAGAGCTGGTTTGTGATGCCAGTGGCCCCGGTTCAGATCCCATATATGAGGGCCAGTGACACTGTCCTGTACAGCTAACAACATCTCCACCTGGAGCTGGGCTGCGAGCCCTTGCGACGGTGTAGGCTGCAGCCCCTGCTGCAGTGGGCTACCATAGGCTACAGTGAGTGGCTGGCAGCCAGTGTGAGCTGCCAAAAGCCACGGTGAGCGACCATCCAGAGGCCGGTGACTGATCTGCCTCATCCGGGAAGAGCGCAAAGACGATACCAACATGGGCCAGTGAAGCAATGTTCTCCGTAACTAGACTGAAGAACGAAAAGACAGCGACTTGTCTGTCTCCCTTCCCCAATTCCCCAACACTGTTCCCCTTCCCCAATAAAATCTTAAAAAAAAAAAAGTCAGATAAAAGTGTTGGTGAAGATCAGTGTTCTTATGTGCTGCTGAGGGGATGGAAAATGATGCAGTCAGTATCAGTAGAGGCAGATCTATACAGGTAGTAAGTAGAGTGGTGGTTGCCCAGGGCTGGGGGTGTGGGGAGGTTGGGAGAAATGGGCAGTGACTGCTAAGAGATACAGGTTTCTTTTTAGGATGATGAAAATGTCCTAGAATTGATTGTGATGATTGTACAAGCCTTTGACTTTACTAAAAACGATTGAACTGTACACTATAAATGGGTTAGTTGTATGATATGTGAATTCTACCTTAATAAAGTTATTTAAAAAACAAAAGATGAATGAATGGATGCAAGGGAGGTTAGGCACAGAAGGACAGTCTCTCCACCCAGGACCCTCCAGGCCTCATGCTGAGCTATCTGGCCCCCAGGTGCATTGTTGGTGCTGAGAGAGGAGAAGTGGCGACTCTGTGGCAGTGTGGCTCTAGGCCCCAAAGACCCCAAGTGGAGCTGCTGCAGAGACTTCTACCCCTTCCACCGCCCCACGCAGAGGTGCTGCCAAATCAAGGGGAAATTCTTTGTCATCCCTATGAACCCTGAAAAGTCTGAGGCTGAAGACTGCAGGACATACACCCAGGGAACCCTAGGTAGGTCCCAGCCCCACTGGCAGCCCCGCTTCGGGTCCTCCTGTGCTCAGGGACCACAGAGGCACTTTTTTCTCTCCTTTTTTCCTGGGAGCCCTGCGTTTCATGGAGGGGCCGGCCTGCTACTGGACAGGGGAGTCTATGCCATTAACTTAGCTTCGTCCCAACTTCCCACTGTGTGACCCTGGACAAGTGTCCTGCCCTCTCTGGGCCCAGTCTATCTGTCTCCAGGTGAGGGGTGAGGGGTATGCTCCAGAAGTTCTCATCCAAAGAGGGAGGCTGGAGTTCTGTGGTCCCTTCCCCTAGCTCCCACGGTGATATGTCTGGGGAGGGGGTGTTCTCTCCCTTTGCAGGTCATCAGGGGCAGCTCCTCTGTGTTCTGCCCTCTTCTGAGCCCCTACCTGCTCCCAGCTCCCAGATCCCTGTGTGTGATGGGAAGTCCCCTGGGTGTCCCATGAGAACATGTGCATGGGTGGGGGCAGGGGAAAAAAAAAGGCTCATCTCTGGGTTGGAAGTCACCAGGTGGGAATCACGTGAGGGTCACCCCACAGAGTGGCACCTGCTCCCTTCAAAGTTCTCACAAGGGCACTTGCAAGGTCGGGGGAAGCCGGGCTGAGCCTGGGTTGATGGTGACCTGGGAGTTTGGTTTCCTCTTCTCTATATATTACAGAACAAAATGAAAATTGCTGATTAGATTTGTGTGCATTCGCATGCAGAGACACTGAAAGGCACAGATTATGATCTGGTTTTGATGAAAAGCAAATTGTACCATTAACAGGCTAGAAATGTGGGCCATTCTTGTTCCTTCTTTTCCTATTGGCTGATTATATTTTAAATGAGCAGGCAGAAAGAAGTAAGAAAGAACAAGAGCGACCTCGTTCTGGCCAAGCGGACCCTCTACGCCCAAAAGCTAACCTCGGCAGTGTGCTCCACCCGCCAGCCCTGTGGGTGGAGACCCAGGGGTCTCGCACTAACTCGCCCTCAGGTACAGTACTCCACGTTTCAGAGGAGCCCACAGTCCACCACCCCGGGCGGCTATTTATTGCCAGAGGCACCAGAGAGGCAGAAACCTTGACACCTACTGGCTGCTTCTCCAAGTCAGGGATCTTAACTTCAGAACTGTGAGATCTAGGAGGTAACTGGGCGCGGGGGCTGGGCTTAACCACTGCACAAACGTGATGAGTGAGGTTCTGCAACAGTTTAGGAGAGCGGTTGGAGTTGGGGGTGCTGCTCTCATGCTCCCCTGGAAGGCTGGGAAACGCCGGGGCTGTGACACTTCACCTGCCCCCAGACCCAGTCTCCTCCCGGGTCTGCCTTTCTTTGCTCCCCGAGGCCCAGTGCCTGGAATGACATCACCTAGACCAGGTCCTCGTATTCTGGTGGGCACAGGCTTTGGGCAAGGCTCTCAAGAGGTGGGATGAGAGAAGGTCGAGGTGGGACTTGTCTCCCCTGCCCTCTCCTTGGCTGGGCCACAATGGCTTGCCCTTGACCTAAAGCCCTAGTTCTTACACCTGCTCATCTGGACCTGCTTCTGGTGCCCTTCTGAGACCTGGGGGTGGTACCAGCTCTGCTGAGTCCAGTCCGGGGCTGGGTGGGACCTCAGCGCCCCTCCCTAGATCCCTTCACCCCACCTACACCTGCTCACACTGCTATGCTGCACTGAACTCTCTTCAGGAAACCACTAACAAAGCAAACAGAAAACCTCACACATCTCCCCAGGGCTCTCAAGGGGCCTTAGCCTGGGCCTTCAGGTCTTACACAAATCTAACACCACCCCCCCCCCAGCTCATCACAGCCCCACTCCTGCTCTGCTCCTGCCACTGCCGCCACTTCCTGTGGGGTCTATGCATTGCTGTGCCCCTTTCTAGGACACCTCCCTTCCGGAACTGCTGCTTAAGCCGAGCCCTCTGAGACCCCTTATTGATCGCTTAAAAGATGGATACAGAATGCTTTATCAGATGATTGATTCCTGCTTTGTACCTATGTGTAACATGTACGTAGTGCGTAACTTTTTTGCCCGATACATGCACATTTAGGACATGAAACAGCTAAAAGATAACAACGATCATCTCTGGGTACTGGAATTACAGATGATTTTTTTCACTCCGTTTTGTTTTTCAGTGTTTGCTGAGTTTGCTGTAGTGAGTCTGCTGTGCCTTGAAATATGCAGAAAAGGATGACTGGGAAACAAAGAAATGGCAGGAATGGAGTTCCTTTCTGTACTGACTCTTCCAACTCCAGGCTGTTCTGTGCCCTCAGCTCTCAGTCATGCAGAGCCCTGGGGCCATACCCTCCTTTCCGTGGCCCCAGGCCTTGGGTGATCTGGTCACCTGACCCCCATATGCTCCAGAACTGGGATGTTAAATGTTTTTCTTTTGCACATACCCTTCTCACTCTTATCTTTGGGCCTTTGCACATACTGGTTTCTCCTCTGTACCAGGCCTCTCCTGGACTTCACTCCATGTACCTTTTTCCTTTGTTGATTTTTATCTGTATCCTTTCACTGTAATAAAATCTAACTGTATGCACATCAGACTTTCTGAGTCCTATGAGTCCTTCTAGCAAACTGTCGAACCTGAGGGTAGTTTGAGGGAACTCCCCCTCCCCACAACCTGCAACACAAGGAGATTCAAGGACTCAAAGATATGACTCGTGTAAAATCCTTCACACAGTGCCTGAAACATAAGAAATATGAAATGGAAGTGATTCATTTCCTCTGTGCCTCAGTTTCCTCCTCCGCAAAATGGAATCATAATGACCCTACACTCTTAGGGTGGGGACGCTTATAACTTGGGGTGCAGTAGCTCTTCCTAAACAAGGGAGGGAAAGTAAAAGCCATAAAGGAAAAGATGGGAAAATCTGGTTCATTAAAATGGGAAAATTTCTGTAGGACAGAAGACAACACAAACAAGCATTAAGGACAAGTAAATCAGGCATGATTCACAGGAATTCAAACATCCAATAAACAGCTGAAAATATGCTGAGCCCACTAGGGATCATCAGGGAAGCACAGACCACCTGCCCCCTGACAGTCCTCTCACCCCAAAGCTCCAAAAAGAGGGTTGCCAGAAAGTATCCCCAATCTCAAACAAAGGGGTGGTACGCAGATTCTGCAAAGACTACCTATAAAGCACCAGAAGACTGAACAGCCTGAAAAAAAGTGGATGTGGTACATTACACAGTAGGCCCCAAATATGTCTACATCCCAGTCCCCAGAACCCGTGAATCTCCCCTTACACAGCAAAAGGTCTTTGCAGATGTGATGAAGTTAAGGATCTTGAGATGGGGAGATCATTTTGGATTACCCAGGTGGGTCCTAAATGCAACCTAAAGTGTCCTCAGTAGAGGGAGGCAGGGCGGCCAAGGTGAGATTTGATGCTGTAGTAGGTGGAAGGGTGCGCTAAAAATGAAGTGGGACTTTAAGGAAACTGATCAGGTTGGGAGGTCTCCGGGTGGAGCTCAGCTCATGGAAGTTTATGAGCCCACCTGGTCGAACTCTGGTCCTAACTTCCTTTTCATAAAACTATGATTTCATTCTCCCTGACTATACATATAATTCCACCATTTTAGAACACAGGCCAGTGTGCGCACATGGTTTGCCAGGTCTGCATGTGCAGGTGTTGGGTGGAAGCCCCTTTTCCTTTTTCTTACTCCTTCCCCCCCGCCCCAATAAAACTTTTTTGATGACAGACTACTTAGCTGACAATATTTTTTCAGTCGACAGGTGGCACCAAAGAAGAAATGTCCACATCCGAATCCCTGGAACATATTGAGTGTTGCCTTGTTTGGAAAAAGGGTCTTTGCAGATGTCATTAATTTAAGGATCTCAAGATGAGATCACCCTACATTACCCAGGTGGGTCCTGGATCCAGTGACAAATGTCCTTTAAGAGACAGAAGAGGGCCGGCCGAGTGGCGCATTGGTTAAGCGCTGGTTTTGGGATGCCAGCGGCCCCGGTTCGGATCCCACATGAGGGCCAGTGACACTGCCCTCTACAGCTAACAACAGCTCCACCTGGAGCTGGGCTGTGCAAGCCCCGGTGATGGTGTGGGCTGCAGCCCCTGCTGCAGTGGGCTGCCATAGGCTGCAGTGAGTGGCCCACAGCCAGCGTTAGCGGCTGGCAGCCAGCGTGAGCTGCCAATAGCCGCGATGAGTGACATCCAGAGGCCAGCGACCGATCTGCCTCATCCGGGAAGAGCAATGACGATACCAACAGTGAAGCAACATCCTCCGCAACTAAAACTGAAGAACAAGAAGACGGCAACTTGTCTGTTCCCCTTCCCCGATTCCCCAATGCTGTTCCCCTCCACCAATTCCCGAATAAAATCTTTAAGAAAAAATAAAAAAAAAGAGACAGAAGAGAAGAAGACACAAACACACAGAGAAGGCTTTGTGAAATGGAGGCAGAGATTACGTGAGCTGGGAGTGGCGAGGAAGGATCATCTCCTAGAGCCTTCAAAGGGAGCCCCACCCTGCCAATGCCTGGATTTCAGCACCCGGGCAGGCTACAGTTTTCTGGCCTCTGGCACTGGAAGAGAATAAATGTATTCTTTTAAGCCACCAAGTTTAGGGTAATTTGTTACCACAGCCACAGAAAGCTAATACAATGGACAAAAGAACAGATGCATTATTGTTACAAAAGATAATAAGGATGATCAATGAGAACATATGAAGATGCTTGACATCATTATTCATCAGAGGGAGACAAATTAAACCCACAATAAGATACCACTACTTACCAGAATGGTTAAAATTCAAAAGAAAAGAAAGAAAAAAGAGAAGACTGTCAATACAGGACGTGAAACTGGTGCATGGGGTGGGGAGTGAAGGAGGAGGGAGAATGTCTTATGGCACAGTTCCTTTAAAAACCGCCGGCAGTTTCTCCTAAGGGTAAACGTACACTTGTTCTATGACTCTGCAATCCCACACCTAGATATTCCCAAGAGAAATGCACACAGTGCCCACCAAAGCCTTGGACCGGGGTCGTCCCAGCAGCTTTGCTCAGAACAGCAAAAGCCTGGAGACAACTTAGTGCCAATTGATCGGTTAGCTGATAAACAAAGTGTATTATAGTCGACAATGGAATATTACACGGCAACAAAAGACAACACACAATTGCCACACAGAACAGCACAGACGGGTTTCCTAAATATTCTGAACAAAAGAAGCCAGGTTCAAAACAGAACATTCCATATGAGTCTAGTGATACAAAGTCCAGGAACAGGCAAATCCACTCTACAGAGGGAGATTTCAAAATAGCAGTTTACCTGGGAGGGTGCTGCTGGGGAAGAAGCCGGACAGAGCCTTCTGGAGCCCTGGAATGTCGTCTGTCTGGATCTGGGTGCTGCTTTCATGTACATGCCCCTCTGTAAGAATTCATTCAATTTATGAACTTCACTTTTATTCCAATCAAAAAAAATAGAAGAAAAGGGAAATATCCAATAAGGAAAATGGCTCAAGGTTAGAAACAGCTTTGACAATCTGGAAAAAATAAATTGCTCAATAAAATGGGAACTAGTAAAGGTGTGACTACTCTTTTGATACATACTACTTAAACGTGCTGTCAAAATACCCATGATCAGAGTTGAGAAATTATTTCTCCCAAGCAACATAGCAGAAAGCCACGAGAAATCTCTGGAAAATCCAGGCCCTCCACAGCCCTAGCAAAGTGAAATAGGTTTGTCTTATTTATTTATTTATTTATTTATTTATTTATTTATTTAAGCTGAGCCAACCCCGCCACCTGTTGGCAGCTCAGTGGCAGCTCAGCTCGGGCTGGGCATCAAACTGCTGTCGCTAAGAGTTCAGCTCGCACTCTTCTTTTTTTTAAAAGATTTTACTGGGGAATTGGGGGAGGGAAACAGACAAGTTGCTGTACTTTTGTTCTTCAATCTAGTTGTGGAGGACATTGCTTCACTGGCCCATGTTGGTATCATCATTGCACTCTTCCGGGTGAGGCAAATCAGTCGCCGGCTTCTGGATGGCCGCTCACAGCAGCTCTTGGCAGCTCACATCGGCTACCAGCTGCTCACCCTGGCTGCCGGCCACTCACTGTAGCCTATGGCAGCCCACCACAGCAGGGACTCACGCAGCCCAGCTCCAGGTGGATCTGTTGTTCACCATCTTAGCTGTAGAGGGCAGTGTCACTGGCCCTCATATGTGGGATCTGAACCGGGGCCAGTGGCGTCCCAAGCCAGCTCTTAACCAACACGCCACTCGGCCGGCCCGGTTTGTCCTCTCTTTAACTGGGAGATACAGCTACTGAGGATGAGCCATCAGAGAGACTGTGGGAGTGTGTCAGTTTCCTGTATCTACTGTAACATATTACCATGCACTTGATGGCTTAAAATCACAGAAATTTATCCTCACACAATTCTCACAGAAGTCCAAAATCAGCATCACTGGGCCAAAATCAAGGTGCCAGTCAGGGCGCGCTTCCTCTGAAAGCTCAAAGGAAAGTCCGTTCTTTGTCTCTTCCAGCTTCCGGTGGCTGCTGGCATTCCTTGGCTGGTGTCCGCATCACTCCCGTCTGCCTCCATTTTCACATCACCTCCTGTGCACAGGTAACCTCCCTCTGACAGTCTCTGTGATAGCTTTTAGGACCCAGCTGCATAATGCAGAAAATCTCTTCATTTCAAGATCTTTAACTTCATCACATCTGCAAAAACTTTGATCACATAAGGCCATAGTCACAGGATTACGACCTGAGCTCTTTGGGGGTCACCATCCAGGCAGCTACAGGGTGGAGGGGCCTGGAGGCTACAGGCTGGCTGGGATTTGGCCGAGGAATTTGTTACTATGGTGGGTTCACTGACTCAGTGAAGGAAGGCATGTCTGAGTGACACAGGTCCATGCCAGAGAGGTCCCTGGCCACAGCCGGCATGAACTTGCCAGCCACGTGCATGAACCTCCTTGCAGGCAGACCCTCCAGCCTCTGTCAAGTCTTTGGATGACTGTAGCCTCAGCCCAAATCTCATGAGAGACCTCAAGCCAGAGCCATTCAGAACCACCCAGCTAAGACCCTCCTACCTTTTGGACCCTCAGCAGCTGTGTGAGATTACAAACATTTATTGTTGTTTTAAGCTGTTGAAGTTTTGGGGAGTAATCTGAGCAGTAGCTAATACATGTGGTGAGGCGGGAGGGCATGGGGCTGGCGCAGGGCCCTCCGAGGGACTTCATCCTCACCTGAAATCTTCTCATTTTTCTCAAGGACCCTGCAGGTCTGTGTGATTATGTAGTTAGAACTTAATTTAAGAGAGCTGTGGAGAGCAGAGCCTTCATGCCCTACCACTATCCCTGCTCAGAGCAGGACTAGCCGAGCACCACATTCCCACGTGACTGCAAGACAGACATGGGAGTGACACAACATCTGGCCACATGGCCCTAGGAGGTGCTCATGCTTGAGAGGGACTGGGTAATCCTGGGGATGCTAAAGTCTGGAAGACAAGCTCTAACCTCAGCTTAGAAGGCCCTCTCCCCCCACCTCTAAATTGGCAGATTCTTCCCACATGGCACTTACTCTAAAATGCTTTTAAGGTAATACATGACATTCGCCTGCCGGATGGAAAGACTGAAGCTGGCTCTCAGTCCCATCAGCAAAATTCTCTGTTTCTCGGTTCTAACGTGGGGTAATAAGCAGACCCCAGTCTTAGGGGCTTGGAGGGATTACATGGGGCTGTGATGAAGGGCAATGACCTCCCAGCCTGGTGCTAAGCGCTCAGGAGATGGACACTATTATTATTATTATTATTATTTTATTCTATGGGACATAGGTGTTCTGGAGGAAACAGGACACCTAAGACAAAAGAAACAAATCCCCCCCAAATCAATCTTGCAACAAAAAGACAGCTTTTTTTTTTTCAAGGAAGTTGAGAAGCTGTTTCAGAAATTCATTTCAACAATAGGTGAGTGGATATATAAACTGTGGTACATCCATTCAATGGAATATTATTCAGCAATAAAAAGAAATGAGCTATCAAGTCACAAAAAGAAATGGAAGAAACTTAAATGCATATGGTTAAGGGAAAGAAGCCAATCTGAAAAGGCTGCATACTGTATGATTCCAACTATATGACATTCTGGAAAAGGTAAAACTGTGGTGATAATAAAAAGATCCAAGGTTGCCAGGGGTTAAGGGGCGGGAGGGTGGAGCACAGAGGGTTTTTAGAGCAGTGAAACCATTCTGTAGGATGCTCTAATGGTGGATACATGTCATTACATACATTTGTCCAAACCCACAGAATGTACAGCGTCAAGAGTGAACCCTAATGGGGCCGGCCAACTGGCGCCATGGTTAAGCACTGGCTTGGGAAGCCAGCAGCCCCGGTTTGGTCCCACATATGAGGGCCAGTGACACTGCCCTCAAAAACAAAACAAAACAAAAAACAAAACAAAAAAAAACAAAACAAGAGTGCACCCTAATGTAAATTACATATCTACATACTGTATTAATAATGTATCAATATCATTCATCAATTGTAACAAATGTACCTACTAATGACAGATGTTAATAATAGGGCTGGGCAACCCAAGTGGCTCAGTTGGTTGAGAGTTGTCTTGAGAGCGCAGGCTCTGAGCAGCAGGGCCACAGATTCGGATTCCACATGGGGGCCAGTGACACTGCACCCTCTACAGCTAAGATAGTGAACAACAGCTGGACCTGGAGCTGGGCTGCTGTGAGCTACCGTGAGTGGCTGGTAGCCAGCATGAGTGGCAATTCAACAGCGGGCAACTGACTGCCTCACCCAAAAAGAGCGCAATGATAATACCAACATGAGCCAGTGAAGCGGCATCCTCCACAACTAGACTGAAGAACAAATGGACAGCAACTAGGGCCGGCCAAGTGGCGTGGTGGTTAAGCGCTGGCGTGGGAGGCCAGCGGCCCCGGTTTGGGTCCCATATATGAGGGCCAGCGACACTGCCCTAAAAAAAAAAAAGGACAGCAACTTGTCTGTTCCCCTTCCCCAATTCCCCAAAGATATCTTTAAAAATAAATAAATAATAGGGGTGTATGTGGGGTGGGTGGGAGGGGATATTTGGGAACTCTGTACTTCTTGCTCAATTTTTCAGTAAACGTGAAATGGCTCCAAAAAAGTCTATTAATTTTTAAAAATGCGTATAAAGGAGCAAAGGCACAAGAATAACTCAGATAAGTTTGAAAATAAGAACAAGACTGCCAGGTTGCCTAAGAGAGACAAAAGTTATTTTCAAATTCTTGTCATTTAAATGCAATGATGTTGGCTCAGGATGAGAGAATAGGATTGAGAAAGAGGCGCCATGTCAAAGAAACACAGAGGGTGCTGCTGCCCAGTTTCAGGGGAGGAGGAAAAGAATGGATTATCCCACACATTTTGAGACATTCATTTGAAAATTGAAGAATGCAGATCCTGACCTGACCTATCAAAAAATGAACAAACAAAAAACCACAATGAGTAATCCCAATGCATGATTTCTGCATAAAGAAAACTTGAATGGTATCATAATATCTATGTATGGTGTCAGAGGAGTAGGAGATTTGTTGGGGTGATCACTTTGTGAGGTGTGTAAATGTCTAATCATTATGTACTTTTCTACATCTAAAACTAATAATAATAGTAAGAAAACTTGAGGGGCCGGCCGAGTGGCTCAGTTGATTAAGAGCTTGCTCAAGAGTGCAAGCTCTGAGCAACAAGGTCACCGGTTCGATTCCCACATGGTCCAAGCTGAGCTGCCGCTGAGCTGCCAACAGGTGAGAGTATGGCTCAGCTGGTAAGAGCACACGCTCCTAACAACAAGGTTGCCTGTTCAAGATACTATGTTATGCCCTCCAGCAACTAAAGACTGAGCTTGGCATCTTGAGCTGAACTGCCACCCAGGTGGCTCAGGGGATAGAGCATGCGTTCTTAATAACAAGCCTGCTGATGGGACTCACCGCATGGGATGGTGGCTACGCCCACCCACAACTAAGACTGAACATAGCACCATGAGCCAAGCTGCTGGGAACTGCCAATGGGTGGATGGCAACTGGACTTGGAGCTGAGCTAGCTGCGTCCTTCACATCTCAAATTAAAGGACAACTTGGCTGTTCCCCTTCCCCAATTCCCCAACAACTGTTTCCCTTCCCCAATTCCCCAACAGCTGTTCCCCTCCCCACATTCCCCAATTAAATCTAAAAAAAAAAAAAATAAAGAAAACTTGAATACAAATTTTAGAAGAAAGTAGAGTTGAAGACATAAATCCTTGAGGTAGAGGAGCCCTTCTCAAATCAAGGCAGGAAAAACAAATTCCTGAAAGACAAAAGACTAATACATTTGGTTACTTCAAAATGAAAACCTTCAGTAGGACAAAATATTATACACCAGAAGCAAATGTTAAAGGGACAGACAGTGAAAACAGGCATTTTTTCAAAAGCAATACAATTGTCCAGTAAGTGGCTGAAAAGATGCCCAATTTATAGGTAAGCGGGAAGACGTAAATTAAAACAACAAATGAAATTAAATCACACACTTCTATGGTTTGAAAAATAAAAAGTTTGATAATTGCAAGTGCTGACAGTTCCTCCACCACTCCGAGCTTTTAGGGGTCATTTTTTACATTAGCTATAAGCATTTTTAACATATTCAGCTCTTTCAGCTCGTGGTATCTCCCTAAGGAGAGGTGCACACCAGCCAGAGAGACACATGCAGACTGCTCAGTGTCACAGTAGGAAAGAAATGGACACGTTAGTGCCCACAAAGCAGGCATCCTTGGTGAGCCCGGCATGGCCAGGCCACTCCTGAAAGGGGTCTGCCAAAGTTCCCCCACCCTGGAGACAGGATTCCTTTCAGGGAAGGAACTTGGGTTTCTCTGAAATGGCTGAACTTTTGTGAAGACTGCGCAAACTTAGAAAAAATAATATCAAGGTGCAGGAAGGTGCCCTCTGAGTGAGGCTGGCGTGTTGGATGTGATGGAGCCCACACTGCCCCCTGGGTCCACATCAGCCCTCGCCTGACAGAGGCACCTCTGGGAGCCTGGCCTGGGATTGCCTGGGACCCTAAGACCAGGGTCCCGGGTCCACGCCCACCACCTCCATTTGCCTCCTTTCTTCAGGATGTCCCAAATGGACACCAGGAATGCCCCTGATGGAGGAGTACAGGAAATGAAGATTGTTACACAGCAGGCTGAGCTCAGTGATGTCACATGTTAGTAAAGGCAAGGACTGTCTTTCCAGCCCCAGAATAACAACAGCCCTGCCGAGGGCGCCCAAATCTGAGGCCATTAGGGGGTGGGAAAGGGCAGGCTATCAGCATCCTCTCATACCTGGTTCTGCTGGACACTCACCATCTCAGGATTTGCCAACGTTTCCCTACTAGGTGCACAGAGCAAAAATCTGGAAGCCATGAGTTGACTCCCCACATCTCATCACTCGGCAAATCCTGCCTGCTCCACCTCTGAGATATTAATATGCCCAGAATGCTCCTCTCTACCTCCACTGTCTCTGCCTGGCCCAGCCACCATCACCTCTCACCTGGACAATCACAGTCGCCTCTTCACTGGGCTGGAGGCTTTCCCCTTGGCCCCGCACTGTCCACTCCCCCCATGGCCGTCACAGGGACCCTGTGAAAAAAGTCAGCTCACATCGCTCCTCTGCTCAGAGCCTTCCTGTGGCTTCTGCCTCTCTCAGAGTAAAAGGCAAAGTCTTTACCAAGGCCCAAGACGGCCCACTTTATGTATGTCTGTATAATACGTACATAGGAATACGCTTTTATGAAATGGAATAAAATAGAATACAAACTGACAGCATGTACTGCATGTGGTAAGGGCAAGTATTATTAAGTGAAACTTGTGTTCCAACAAGATAAATAAAATGTACGGTACTAACATATAATCCATGTGTTATCTAACACATACGATAGGTTTTATATGTTTACAATACATATAAACACATTTTTTGCGGGAAACGAGGAAACTCGTCATATAGCTCAAATGCCCGCTTACAAAGTGTTAAGTATATACACATACATATCTGTAGTTTTTCTTCATGTAATGGAATACAATAAGAAATATCAGACTGCACTGCACGTATTAAGGTTATTTAGTGGGATTTTCATTCCAATAACATATACTGGGGATGCCAAAAAAATGTATACAAGGGGACACTTCAGTCAACGTTGCTCAAGCAGTGGTTCCCATAATCAGAAGTGTCTAGGGCCGGCCAAGTGGCACTTTGGTTAGGAGTTGGCTTGGGACACCAGCTCTGAGCAGCAGGGCCCTGGTTCAGATCCCACATAGAGGGCCAATGATGCTGCGCCCTCTACAGCTAAGTTGGAGAACAACAACAGCTCGACCTGCAGCCATGTAGACTGCAGTGGGGCTGGCCTGGCAATTGGTGTGCACTTTTGTGAGCTGCCGTGAGCGGCCAGCCAATGGCCGGCGAGCGACTGCCTCACCCACGAAGAGCGCAATGATAATATCAACATGGGCCAGTGAAGCCACGTCCTCCACAACTAGACTGAAGAACAAAAGGACAGCAACTTGTCCCCAAGTTTTGTTCTTCAGTCTAGTTGTGGAGGACGTGGCTTCACTGGCCCATGTTGGTATTATCATTGTGCTCTTCGTGGGTGAGGCAGATGGGTCGCCGGCCTCTGGACGGCTGCTAACACTGGCTGCCGGCCACTCACTGTAGCCTATGGCAGCCCACTGCAGCAGGGGCTGCAGCCTACACCGTCGCCAGGACTCCGGCAGCCCAGCTCCAGGTGGAGCTGTTGTTCACCATCTTAGCTGTAGAGGGCAGTGTCACTGGCCCTCATATGTGGGATCCCAACCAGGGCGGCTGGTGTCCAAAGCTAGTTTTTTTTGTTTTTGTTTTTTTTTTGAGAGCAGTGTCACTGGCCCTCATATGTGGGACCGAACCGGGGCCGCTGGCTTCCCAGGCCAGCGCTTAACCACCACGCCACTCAGCCGGCCCCAAAGCTAGCTCTTAACCAACGTGCCACTCGGCTGGCCCGCCCAATAAAATCTTTAAAAAAAAATAAAAGAAGTGCCTAGATGCTGATGGTAATCACTTTGAGCACCTCTTTTAATTGCAGAAGTCAAATGTGACGTGAATTCATCTTTTGTTATCAGTATATATTGAGCATTATAACTTTAATAGTTTTCTTTCCTTAAAATGTGTATACATTTTTTGGCACCATATATATATTTGGCACCACACACATACACGTTACATAAAATATATTTTATATTCCATTATATACTATGTCACATAATGCATTAACTATCCGATATTTATAATACATACTTAGGATGAATTATCTATTATTATGTAAGTATGTATGTGGTGGATTATATAAACTATATGTCATAGATTGAGATGGATACTGAGATGTATGTGCAGTAGGGTTATTGAGGAGTCTCTGGGAACAGCTCCAGTGGGTGGGGAGTGAATGAAGCTGGGCTGGGCAGAGAGGAACTGAAGTGGGTGCAGTCCCAACAGCTGATCCGATGGGGTCCCTTGGGCTGGTCCGACCCTCCAGAGTTGTGCCAAGCCGCCTTTGTTTTCCTGACCTCCTCGCCCATCCCTCTCCTTGCTTGCTCTATTCCAGGGCTGGTAAGCTCTTAATATAAAGGGATAAATAGTAAATATTTTCATCTTTGAAGGCCATCTATTGCAAATACTCAACTCTGCCATTTAGTGCAAAGGCAGACATAAAAAATATATAATCAGCTGAGTGTGGCTGTGTTCTAATAAATCTTTATTTACAAAGACAGGCAGTGGGTTGCTAGGTCTGGCGGAGGGCCTTAGTCCACCAACCCCTGCTCTAGTCTGGTAACAGAATCTCTTGTTATTCCAGAAACAGAACAACCCCGCACCTACCTCAGGGCCTTTGTACATGCTAATAACCCTTTCTCACTCCTTCAGGGCTCCCCTCAAACACTGCCTCATCCTGACCACCTGATCTAAATGAGCCATCCCCATTACTCCTGAACTTTAACACTGGGCTACTTCTTTACCTCTCTTGCACTAGACTTCAGCTCCATTGTGGTGGGGACTTTGTCTGGTGCCCGGCTTATTCCCAGCTACTAGAATAGGGCCAGGCAGCAGTAGGTGCTCAGTAAACATGTGTTTAATGAGCAAGTAGATGATGCTCACTCATTTCTTCTTTGGACATGCTTCTCCTCTCCCGTCCACTGGGGCGGACCCAGCCTGGCCACTCCAAGTCACAGTGGCTCATACAGGGATGGCTGGATGGGCCAATAGATCAGGCAGGGGCTTTTTGAGGTCTGTTTTCTCCTGCGGTGGCTCTCTCCAGGTGAGAGTCTCCCAGGCAGGGAAACGAACACGGGACAAAAGGGCCAGCCTGGAAATGAGAGAGGGAGAGCCCTGATGTGGCTGGCGGTTTTTGTGAGCCAGTGTGCATGGGTTTCTCTGTTCTTTACCCTAAAGCCTTGAGTCCCTCAGGAGGGGAGGTGTCTAGTATCAGCCTGGCTCCTTTTCCCCAAATAACCTGGGGCAGAGCAGGTAACCCTGGAAAAGAAATGTCTGTGTGTGCGTCTGTCCGTCCCCCTCCTGGACTGTGAGCCCTGTGAGGGCAGGGTTGAGGCTGTCTTGGTCACCACTGGGAACCCAACTGGCACAGAACAGGGCAGGGCATACAGTAGGCACCTGGGTGACAGTTTCTTGAATGAAAGAATAAATGAAGGACATTTTCCCTAAGGGTTTTTCAAATACGAAAAAAAATGCATCAACTTGAAGACAACCAACTTGAATTATAAATTTATTCTAACCCCTCTCCCCAAGTCGCAAACATATACAAAACTTTTGCTAGTAGGAAGCCAGAGCGACAAACCCTCCATCCCCTGGCCTCGTGCATTTTGAGAGGCGGTCCTTTCCACTTGCACACACCCTGATCACACCCGCCACCTGGTGGGTGAAGCTGCTGCATCCCTCAGGTCTGGCCACATGTCAGGGCACATCACAGCTGGGTTTCGAGTCTCACAGACGTCATTATCTTTTTTTTTTTTTTTTGATTGCAGTGTCACTGGCCCTCATGTGGGACCCGAACCGGGGCCACTGGCTTCCTAAGCCAGCGCTTAACCACCGCGCCACTCGGCCGGCGCTCTCACAGATGTTAGGGCAGCGCTCCATCAGGATCACAATGGCACAGGGGTTAGGGACTTGCACTCTGGTCCAGACTGAACGTCTTCAGCTCACCTCCACCTCTTCCCTGCCTGTGTGACTTTGAGCAGGTGATGTGCCTTCTCTGTGCCTCAGTTTCCTCATGAAATGCAGAACTTGTTATTGGGGTAATATAAAGCACTCAAACAGTGCCCAGCACCTATACAGGGCTCAATAAACTCCAATCTGTTAGAATGACTGCTATTTATTGAGATGATGGGAGGGTGTGCAGTCACAGTCCCTGGCCCCCCGCCTCCAGCAACCTGTGTTCCAGAGATGTCAGTGCCAGAGTGGGCCGCCCAGGGTAACCATGGAAACCAGGTATCTGGCTCTGTCCATCACCCTTTCATGCAGTGGTATCTCTCTTGCCTTCTTCCCTTCATCACTTAACTCACTCGGGTAACTTGGAAAGACACTCCCACCAGGACCTACCTCCTCAGCTCCCTCTACACCATCTTCTCCTCCTCTTCTACAAGAAATTAAAATGATGTTTCAGAATCCCATTTTCTTGGTTTTCTACCTGTGTTTGTTTTGTTTTGTTTTTGTTTTTTTTTTGAGGGCAGTGTCACTGGCTCTCATATGTGGGACCGAACCAGGGCCGCTGGCTTCCCAAGACAGCTCTTAACCACCGCGCCACTCGGCCGGTCCTGGTTTTCTACCTGTGTAGGTCTTGTGTCCAGATCAGTTTTTAACCCCTGGGGAAGTGAGGTGAGGGAGTGAGAAAAAATCTGTCTCTCCTATTTCTTGGAATGGGGGGGCCCAGGTGGAACGAATCTAAGCCCGCTCGCTAAAATGCAGGTGTGGTCTGGGGCTGCTGAAAGGGGATGACATTGTCTCTGGGACCTCTTTGCAGAGGTCCCTGCCCTTCCCCCAGTAATCTGCCTCCCTCTCATCTTCCTCCTCCTCACTCTGCAGCAGTGCTCTTCAACACCTTACACGAAGGAAAACCTGGGCTCCTCTGTCTCCCCGCTGAATCCAGCCCCTCATTGGCTTCGTTGGCTTGGACAAGTCCCTTTGCTTCCTTCCCTTGGGCCTCAGTTTTCCCATTTGTGAAAGAGTTCATAGGATGACGCTCACCCTCATTAGATCTGTCTCGGCTCCTCTCCTAATTTTAATGAGCTTGGTACCCATTCTGGAGATCCACAGCATGGTTCTCAGACACATCCTTAAGAGGGGTTCCTCACTCCGGGGCTCCTTAAACCTCTACAGTCTGAAAAACAGAATGCACACTGGTGGGACCCACACACCTCCCTGCATCAGGGGTGAGTCTTGGAAGAGAAATCAAGTAGGGAAGGGTGGTTCCTGGACTGCTCCTTTCATCCACACGGGGAAGGCTGAATGTCCCACGGATTGGCAGCAGTCCCAGCAAACTCTGGGAGTGGGGAGGTTTAGTGGGTTGAATGCTGCCCCTGCCAAAGCTGTCTACATCATAACCCATGGAGCCTATGATTGTGAACTTACTTGGAAAAAGGGTATTTATAAATGGAATTAAAGATCTCTGAGTGAAACCATCCTAGATTTAGGGTGGCCCTAAAGCTAATGACCAGGTGTCTTTGTAAGAAACAGAAGGGAAGGTCCTGTGAAGACAGAAGCAGAGATGGAGCTATGCAGCCACAAGCCCAGGAACACTTGGAGCCCCCAGAAGCTGGAAGAGGCAACAAAGGACCCTCCCCTAGAGCCTTCAGAGAGGTGGGGCCCTGCTGACACTTAATTTTGGATCTGTGGCCTCTAGAACTGTGACAGAATACATTCTTGTGGTTTTAAGCCACCAAGTTTGTGGTAATTTGTTATGGCAGCTCCAGGAAACTATTAAGGAAGGTATGACCAACAAGCGGCCTAGTCCAATGGGATGGAAGTGGGATCTGGGGCTTTGGAGGCAGGAGGTACCACTGCAATGAAGGGGGGCTGTTGGACCAGTCCAGAGCCCCAGGGGTGGAGGGCAAGAGCACACAGATCAACAGATTTAAATGAAACATGGGGGGGTATGATCATCTAATCCATGGCCGGCAGTCCCCTGAGAGGCCACTGAAGACAGTGGGGAAGGTCGGAAAGGACATGTCAGGAAAGGCCCACAGACTCTGGAGACAGGTAATCAGGAAGCTGAGGCTGAAAGACAGGGTGGATTAGTTCTAGGTAGGATCAATTTTTCCACCAGCAAGGCAGGGCTGGGAGGGCATTGCCTGAGAAGACTGGACAGCCATTCCAGGGGGTTGTGCCATAGACCGAAGGATAAGGGGGAATATTCTCTGGAATATTCTCAGGGGCAGGTACCAAGGATTATGTTAAGGGAAGATACAATATTCAGTGGATCAACTGCAAGCCAGGATCCCGTTTTCCCCCTCAGAGGATGATGCCCTTAGAAGGTGAGGTGGACAGAAGTCCACTGAAAGACACTGCATTCCTTACAGTGGTCTGTACCAACTGACAAAAGGAAGGGGGTGTCCGGTGTAATACATGAGCATCCCGGGGAAAGGTAACACTGATGAGGTAAATGGAGGACTAATGGGTTGATTGGGCTCAAGTACCGGTTCCATTTTCTCGTCTGCCAGAAGAGTGAGCTGTTGTCCTGCTGGCTGGGACCTTGTAGGTCAGGGTGGTTTGGGGAGGGGTTGGAGAGATGAGCACTGAGGACTGTACGGATGAGCTAGAGGTTGGAGGGGGCTATACTGGGAGCTTCACAATCCCAGAGGAAGGTACCACTGGTCAGTAGAGGGTGACCAAAGGCCAAGTTTCATCAAGATCCAGGTGGTTTCCGCTGGGCCAACACAGGCAGGGGTAGCATGGGGAGAAGGCCACATCAGGACACACATGGCCAGATCCAAGTTCAGGCTGCAGTAGCCTCCTATTCCTTGGATGTCGACACTGCCTGGGTCGAGGGCACTGCTTGGGAAGAAGACACTGCTTGGGAAGAAGACATTGCCTGGGGCGCCGAAGGCGCCTCCCCGTCCCGGGCGCAGAGCTGGGCGCGCACCTCTTGCATCTGCGCCTGTAGCTCCTCCAAGGCACCGGGCGGCTGTGTCGCCTGCATCTGTGCCGCCTGCATCTGTGCCTGCAGCGCCTCAAGCGCCAGCGCCAGGCGGCCCACCTCGTCCTGCATCGCGTCCCAGGCGGCCCGCTGCTCCTCCTCCTTGTGGCGCTGGTGTGTCTGGTGGCGCCAGTACTCCAGCACCATGCAGCCGCCGCCAACGATGAAAATGGTGGCCTCGCCCAGCAGCTCCGCGCCCAGCTCGGCGGCCGCCGCCTCGTTCAGGGGCTTGATGACCGTGCCCCGGAATCCCATGATGCGCATCTTGGTCCGCATCTCCACCCAGTGGTACACTGCAGGGGGAGAGAGGGGTCAGGCCATGCCCTGGTGCCTCTGCCAGCCGCCCCAACGCGCCGAGGTGTGCTGGTCGGAGCGATGGGGACAGGGCAAACAGAATCGCCAGGGAGCGCATACAATCAGATGCGAACCCCGCCTCCCCGGGAATGCCCAGTCCCCCGACCTGGGTGACCCCGAGGGCATCTTTTTAAAGCGCCCAAAAGATTCTGGCAAGTAGCCAAGACTGAGAACCCCTGCCGCAGAGGGGAAGTCCTCAGGCTGGGACCCCTGCAGGGTCACAAGGAGCTCCCAGAGCACAAAGTCCCGGCAAGGTGCAAAGGCTCAGCTGCCTGACACCCAGCTCTCTCTGCTCCTTCCTCAAGCCACCCGTGGGCAGCCCGTCCTCCGCTGGCACTGTCGCCCCACCCATTTCCCAGGAGGGACAACCCCTTTCTTCCCAAATCTTCCCAAAATGCAGAGTTAGGGCTGCAGCAGAAGGTGACCTCCTAGATCCAAACAAAGGGCAGCTGAAATGTGGGAACTGATGCTAAGTGGCTGTAAACGCAGGGTAACCAATCCTCTTTGCAAAGTTGGTGGCTCCTAAATTCTCCATCCGCCCAGAAGACAGAGCACACAGTTGTGAGCCTTTCACCGTGAGGTTCTGGAAACATACGTTGGGGGCAGCTCAAGGGTTGACTGGTGCTGCTGGAACAGAAACTTCCTTGCCTAGCTGGTTCTTTGTGAAGGAAAGTTCTCAGCACTTGTCTTAAAAACCAATGCAGGATTGATGCTGAACCCTGACTCACTCCTGTAATAATGAATATTCATCCAAGGACACATGAAATTATTGGGGAATGCCCTGTCTAGCTCATTTGGAGATCCAATTCCAACATACCACTTCCCTGTTAGGGTTTAATAATTTTTCATGAAAATATATCATAGGTGAAATGCTTTATATTAACAGTGCACTAATAATTTTAAAGGTTATTCAATCCAGAAGAAAATATTTTAACATTCAGAACCTTGTGGTCACAGAAAGTTAAATAAAATTAAAATTCGAATTTCTGTACATATTTTGGTTGCTGATACATAATTCAGGAGACAGAATTCTGTCAGGAAGGGCACTGTAAGTCACATCCAAGGACAAAAAGGAACAATGTAGAACTTCTGACTGTTAAAGAAGAGCTGGTTCTATTTTTATTTTTTAAAGCAGACATTGGTTGGCACAAGTTCACTAGAGTATGTGGACTACGTTAGAGACTTCAAAGGAAGGATGTGCCACATCTGTTTGAAAATGTCAATATTCATAATACACTATAAATTACTATATTTGGAAGTACTTGAACTTATAAAGAGAAGTTCTAGTTGTCAACTTGAAAATGCGCTAGAGAGTACACATTTTTCAATTTTTTAAAGAGGTGGGGCAGAAAACACTTGTGGAGCTCTGCCTGGAGCCGGCAGTGAGATCCAAGGAGAGTATCCAGGCCCCTCTCAGTCACTGCCGGCTGCTGTGGTCACTTTACTACTGTTACTTAGGTACTGGTGTTGTGGGGTTCCTGGGGTCCAGACTGTGGAGAGCTACCCGCCCCCCATGAGATCCTAGTGTCAGGCCAGCCTGGGGTCCCCCCAGGACTCTGCACCTACTGCCTGGGTGATGACAATCCCCTTTGAGCCACCTCTGTAAAATGGGGAGAGGACAGCAACTGCCTCACTCTTGATCACTATATACCAGTCCAGTGCTGGGCCCTCAGCTGGGCCTGTAACTGCTACCTGCTCCTTTATGTCAGGAAGACAGTGGCGGAACAGCGGCTAGGAGACACCGGACCAGCTTCTGCTGGCATCCCTGGGTGAACGTCCCAGCATCTCAGTTGTCAACGGAGTGTGGGGACCTGGGTAGGTCTGTGTGTGCAAATGGGAGTGGGTACATATCCAGGTCACAGGATATTAAGTCAAAGTCACCTCAGCTTCCCCACACACTTGTTCCTCCTCCTGGGTCCATCCTGTCATCAAACCAGAGACCTGGGGCTCCGGTGTTCCCACAGACTCCCAACATTCTGCCTCTTAAATGTCTCTCCCACACCCATCTCCCCTGTCCTGGTCCAGGCTCCATCTCAGCTTTGACCAATGTCCCCTCCTTGACCTCCCTATTCAGAAACCCTCTGATCTTCCTGTCATTCTGTGTATTCCTCTGGAGAGCCTATCACAACTTGGAATGATCTTGTTATCCAGTCACTTGTCTGTGCTCTCTCTTGCACACTGGACTGTGAGCCCCACAAGAGTGGGCTCAGGGCTGTCACAGTCACTGATATGTCCCCCGCACCCATCCAGTACCAAACCAGGCACACAGATGATACTCGGTATATTATCTTGCTGAATGAGTCAGCGGGTCCCTGCCCCGGCCTCAGACCCTGAAACTGGGCTCTACACAGCAGCCAGGTTGATAACAAACTCCTGCATGAAAATAAAGTTCCCAAACTATAAGTCGGCCCTGTCTGCACCAGCCCTGATCCTCAGGCCTGCCTCATACATACCCCCAAAATCTTGCCCTAATCAGCCTTTTTACCCTCACATCATTTCCCTAACATCTGATCATAAGCGTACACTGGTCTGAGTTTTTCAACTGGAAATTTGCTTGTGTTTACAATTATTTACTTTGGACTTCCTAACCCCACTATAAAAGACGAGCACTTTATCCCCATCCTGCTGTCTCACCACTATTACAGGTGATTTGTGAATGTTTCTTATTCTTCTATTATACTCTTTTCACTGTTTCCTTCAGTTCCCAACATGGCCAGGGAGGAACCAGTGCCCCCACCCCCACCCCCACGTCCCTAGGCACGACTATCCTTTCACATCATGGGGGTTTAACACACAAGCTGTTCAGTGGCTATAATAAGGCTTCCTGTATTTTGTGCATCAGCCAAGTTGGAAAAACAAAACTAAGCACATACAAGGCGATGCTCATGGAAACTATTCAACATGATGTGACGAGGCTAGAGCAGAGCCCCTGTCATGTTGAGTCATAAAGGGGGGCACCTGGAGGACAGCATTCTCAGTATCAAGGTGAGGTGGCTTCTCTATTCTTACATCCATCAAGCCAGTTAGAATGCCCCCACATGTCATTTTGCTCTCAGATAAACAATGATATTCTAGAATGACTTGGTCTTTACTCACATGGCACATCTTGTCCCATTAGTGATCCATAAAATCAAGTATTCGCACAAGCCAGCATTAAAAAATACGACGGAGGGCCAGCCGAATGGCTCAGTTGGTAAAAGCGCGAGCTCTGAACCACAGGGCTGCCGGCTGGATTCCCACATGGGCCAGTGAGCTGCACCCTCTACAGCTAAGATGGTCAACAACAGCTCCACCTGGAGCTGGGCTCCCATGAGTGGCCAGTGATGGTGTAGGCTGCAGTGGGCTGCCATGAGCTACCTCGAGTGGCTGGCAGCGAGCGTGAACTGCCGAGCGAGAACTGCCGTGAGCGGCCGTCCAAAGGCCTGAGAGTGACAGCCTCACCCGGGAAGAGCGCAATGATAATACCAACACGGCCACTGAAGCAGCATCCTCCACAACTAGACTGAAGAATAAAAGGACAGCAACTTGTCTGTCCCCCTTCCCCAATAAAATCTTTAAAAAAAAAAATACAATCGAGATATAATAGAAAATATCAAAGCCAGTCTTAAATAGGGTATAAGTATTGTTTCACAAGACTTTTGTTCTTGTTTTATGAGTGGCTGTGTGAATTCGTTTGTAACTGGGACATGGTCAAAATTTGAGAGCCACTGTTCTAAATTTTGGATGGTATCCATGTAGTCTACAGATCATTATAAGGACACTGACATCATCCCAATACTGAACCTTTCAATCCACGAATCTGGCATCTCTCTCAATTTAGTCTCACTTTTTCTAAGTTTTGCACTTCTTTGATTATGTTTATTTCTGGGTATCGATATTTTTGACATTATTATTATTTTTAAAGATTTTATTGGGGAATTGGGGGAGGGGAACAGGGTTGGGGAATTGGGGGAGGGGAACAAACAAGTTGCTGTCCTTTTTTTTGTTCTTCAGTCTAGTTGTGGAGGACATTGCTTCACTGGCCCAGGTTGGTATCGTCATTGCTCTCTTCCAGGGTGAGGCAGATTGGTCGCCGGCCTATTGGTAGCTCACGCTGGATGCCTGCCACTCACTGTAGCCTATGGCAGCCCACTGCAGCAGGGGCTGCAGCCTACACCATCACCGGGGTGTAGCTGTAGAGGGCAGTGTCACTGACCCTCATATGTGGGATCCGAACCGGGGCCACTGGCGTCCCAAGCCAGCTTTTAACCAACGTGCCACTCGGCCGGCCCTTGACATTATTATTATTTTTTTTAGCTGAGCCATCCTGCCACTTGTTGGTAGACATTATTATTTATAGTGTGTTACATCCCATTTTTGATTTGGTTGGGGCTCCTATATAGCGATACCATGGAGTTACGTAAATGATTTTCTATCCAGTGACCTAATTTTTTTTCTTTTTAATAAAATATAATTTACATAAAGTACACAAATATTAAGTGCAAAGTTGGATAACTGTTTAATATGTAATCATCACCTAGATCAAGATCTAGGACACTTCAGCACTCCAGATGGCTCCTACCCTCCAGCCTCTTCCAGTCTATACCTCCCAAAATCACTAATCTGACCTCTCATGATAGAAGGTAAGTACTCTTTAAGTCCTATTCTGACTTCTTCATGAAAGACAGTTTATACGCTTTTCAATCTTTTGTTCAATATTATATCTGTGACATCCTTGGTGTTGCCATGTGTTTCAATGGCCCATTCTGCCAGTTGGGTAGAGTAATACAGTTTCCAAGAGTGAAACTAGGGCCAGCCAAATGGCTCAGTTGGCTAAGAGTTAGCTTAAGAGCACCAGCTCTGACCGGTTCAATTCCCACATGGGCCAGTGACACTGCACCCAAGCTGAGCTGCCGCTGAGCTGCCAACAGGGGGCAGGATGGCTCAGCTGGTGAGAGCACGTGCTCCTAACAAGACTGCCTGTTTTGTTTTTTTTGTTTTTTTTGAGGGCAGTGTCACTGGCCCTCATATGTGGGACCTGAACTTGGGCCGCTGGCTTCCCAAGCCAGCGCTTAACCACCGCGCCACTCGGCCAGCCCAGGAAATTTTTTAAGAACTAGGAACATAAATGCCTTAGAGGCACTTTTTGGTGGTAAATACCAAAAAAACAGCTAAAAGAATTCAATTGGTTACCTGTGGACAGCAACAATTGAAGCAGAAAAGGAGATGGTTGGGTTTTCTTCTTTTTATAATAAATCATAGACATATTTGACTCTTGAAGTACTTACACTTCTTGGCAAAATTAGTAATTAACATAGTTTTAAGAACACTTTTTTTTTTTTTAAAGCTGAGCCATCCTGCCACCTGTTGGCAGCTCAGCGGCAACTCAGCTCGGGCTGGGAATCGAACCAGCGTCCCTGTTGCTCAGAGCTTGCACTCTTGAGCAAGCTCTTAACCAACTGAGTCATGTGGCTAGCCCCTAAAAACACATTTTTTAAACTTGTGCAAGCCAGAAACGTGAGCACTGCCTTTAGATTCCCAGGCCCCTTGCTCTGATCTCTGGCCTGGGTCTTTCTCCCTCATCCCATGCATTCCCCTATATGTGAAGTCACCATATTAAAATAAATGTCACATCCCATCCAAGTACTCTCATGTTTATAATCAATCCTTCAATGGCTTCTATTGACTCTAGGATAAAGTCTAAATTCCTTAAAATGACCTCAAGAGCCCATATGATCAGCATATCTTTTGCCACGAGTCCCCCATACACGTGGAATTAATTTCAGTGTTCAGAAGATTTTATACTCCTTATATATGTATTACCTTAGCCCAGGGCTCAGCTCAGTGGCCACTCCTCTAGAAAGCCCTTCCTGATCCCGAAGCTAGGCCACGTGTCCCCTCTGGGCTCTCCCAGCCTCCTGGGCTCCCCTGCCATGCCCTGCCCACTTGGGGCCATCACTGTCTAGGGACGGGTCTGTCACCAACAGACTCTGAATCCTAGGACGTCAGGGCAGAGCTGGACTCAGAGTGAGCACTCAGGGAGGGTTCAATGAATGAAAAAATAAATGAAGGGGGCCGGCCGAGTAGCGCGGTGGTTGAGCGCTGGCTTGGGAGGCCAGTGGCCCTTGTTCGAGGCCCACGTATGAGGGCCAGTGACACTGCCCTCAAAAATTAATTAATTAATTAATTAATTAATTAAGGAAACACACCAAAAATTAACTTTTGGTTATTAGTGAGCACTGGGATACGAGTGTTCTATTTTGTTTTATTTGTATTTTTAAATTTTTCTACAATAAACATGTATTGCTCCTCTATTTTTAACAATCAGGGGGGAAATGCTAATTGCATATCCTTGGAACCACAGTTCTGATTCTAGGAATTTATCACCTTCTTTGCCAAGAAAGGAAGCGTGGGTTTATAGAAGGATTTGGATACTCGAGGAATGTACCCCTGCCTCCCACATGCTTGGCCCATTTAGGAGGGAGCTTCCTCCAGTTTTTAGGCCAGGGACCTGCTCTCTACTCAGCCATGAGCACTGGCCACCTGGAGGGGCTGACGCACAGGACCCATGGGGTTCCTGGGATTCACAAGGAGGGGGGGTTTATGGGTGACTTCTAGGGCAAGAGGTGAGTGGTGCACGACACCATTTAGTGACCCAAAGATTTTATGGCCATGTGACATGGTCATTCTGAAAAACCCTCATGGGGGTGATGGGTACTTGGGAAGTTAATCAGGAAGTACCTCAGTTGGAATCTGAGGAGATTGCTTCTTTCTCAGGAAGCTTAATTGCTGCCGATTGTGTATGTGTCAACAGAGAGATGCCATAGTGAGCAGCTGCCAGCAGCCAGTGCAATGGGACCAAGAGCCTGCTCTGCGTGGAGAAACTGGCTCCACCTTCTCAGGTACTGGGACCCCAGCCCTGCACTCAGGGTCCCCTGATCCCCTCTCACCCAGGGCCCCCTGCACCCAGCCCTCACTCTTCTCTCCCTTGAAGCCCTCTGCCTCCTGCTGCGGCCACTCTAATGGAGCGCCTGTGCCTCCCTCGCCCTCCTTGAGCCAAGAGCACAGAGGTGAGTACAGGGGTGACATCTTCTGTGGGGAGGCAAGCAAGAGAGGTGGGTTGGAGGTAACACAGCCTTCCAAGTGGGGGTTTTTAAACTTCAGGTCTATGATCGTAAGTTGCAAAATCAATTTGGTGTGTTACTTATGAGCAGCATAAATAACTAAAAACATAAATACTGTATAATTCCATTTATATAAAATTCTAGAAAATGCAAACTAATCTCCAGCGTATGACTGGTTGCGTGGAGATTGGGGAATGGGGACAGGGGCTGGGATTACAAGGGGCATGAGGATACTTTGGGGGTGATAGATATGTTCATTGTCTCGACTGTGGGGACGGTTTCATGGGTGTGCATGCCTATCAAACTTACCGGGTTGTACACTTTAAATACGTGCAGTTTTCTCTCTCTTTTTTTTTTTTTTTTGAGGGCAGTGTCACTGGCCTTAATATGTGGGACCGAACCGGGGCTGCTGGTGTCCCAAGCCAGTGCTTAATCACTGCGCCACTTGGCCGGCCCTAAATACGTGCAGTTTTTTGTGCGTCAATTATACCTCAATAAGCCCATAAAAAATAAAGGAAACAGAAGGGAACAAAATAGAACCGGATAGGCTAAGCCAGCCAAGAAGGACAAGGAAGGAGTGGGTGTTAACCAGGTGAAGGGACAAACACCACAGGAGATGAGGGGAGTCCCCAGAGGGGAGATAAGACCTGAACTGAGTGAGAAGGGGAGGGGGGCTCCCATGGCACCCCTGGGCTGGGACCCTGCCTTTCTGGTCTGCTCATGCCCAGGATGAGCTGTTTCTGGCCCCCAGGCGAGGTGCTGGTGGTCCGAGTGGAGGCTTGGAGATGCTGCCGTGGCAGCATGGCCGTGGGCCCCAAGGATGGCACGTGGGGCTGCTGTGGGCACCGCTACCCCTTCCATCGAGGCTCCCAGAGGTGCTGCTCACCAACACGAAGGAGTTCCGGGTCATCCCCAAGGACAATAACAAGTCAGAATATGACGACTGCAGGAAACACAAGGACCTCTAGGCTCCAGGAAGGCATCCGTCCCTACTCCCGACTTCCCCTGACCCACCCTTTCCTCCTGAGCCTTCACTGTGAAGACATGGGAATCACCTCATATTTCTGGACCTTAGGCCCACTCTGCAACAGACCTAATCAGAGAAGCTTCCAGCTCTAGTTGGGGGAAAAGGATGATGGACCAATGGCCAGGAAAGATGAAGCCTGCAGTTCCGGAACCCCTTACCCGGAACTCTCCCTGTAGCAGGGCAGATTTCTTTCTATTAGCATGTGAACAGGCTGAGCTGAAGGCCCCAGGTTGCTGAGTTCACCCCAAAGTGGGCCAGAACTTCTCTCTGCACCTTCTCCTGCCTAGCAATTCTCCTAAACTGCAGGCCTCGTCCTTCTAGCACCCAAGAAGCAACAGGTCCAAGGAAGGAAAGATGGGCATTCAAGGATGTTCACCGCAATGATGTTGAGAGCAGTGAGAAGTAAGAAACAACCCATCCAGAAGTAGATGATTCCCAGTTCGTGCACGTTGTCAGTCCCCTGTGACTGGGCATTTCTGTACCATGAAGGTGTGAAGCTCTAAAGGAGACTCCCCGGCCGCCCTCCACACAGGCCGGGGATGTGTGTTCGAGTCGGCCAATGAGACACATTGCTCAGGATCTGTGAGGCGGAAGGAGGGAGGCAGGGCCCCCAACTGCAGCTTTGGCCAGGTTCTGCTGACGAGGGTAGACTGAGGACATTGGGGTTTTCCAATGTGAACTTCCAATGTCCTATCACGAACTTCATGGGTGTCATGCTTCTTGGCCCCTGGGTGGCATTAGGTCGATGTGTTCTTCAACACAATGCCCAAGGGGACAGACTCAGTTCTGTGGTGTCCTTCCCAGAGACCGAGTCAAGAGCTAGTTCTTCAAGCCCTTCCAATGACTGTACAAGCCTCAGCCTCTGTATTAAATGCTTTCTGCCTAATGTACTTTGAAATGCACCAAAAACTGGATGGATAGAGGGGTGGACCAATAGACTGAAGTGTGACAAAGCAAGTAAGGTAAAATGTTAGCGGGAGTATCTTCATGAGGGTATGTAGGTAGGTTTCAACATAAAATACTTTCAATGTAGCTATATAAAAATGCCCTTAATAAAATCCTGAGAAAATGCCTGTCATTTATTTATTTATTTGGGAACAGTGTTTTTCCAGGACCCATCAGCTCCAAGTCAAGTAGTTGTTTCAATCTAGTTGTGGAGAGTGCATCTCAGTGGCCCATGTGGGGACTGAACTAGCAACCTTGATGTTATGAGCACTGCGCTCTCAACTGAGCTGACCAGCTGCCCCCAATGCCTTTCTTCTTAGAAGAGCAGGAGTGTTTTCTCTTTCCTATAGGCGAACCCTGATGATGCATTGGACCTTGGAAACGATCAGTTTTCTATGGCTGATGTGGCATGGGCCCTGAATATAACAGGTGAACTGGGCACCTACCTTGGCCTTGGCTGGGTGCCCAGCATAGTAGAGAACACTCTTCCCACACACAGATACAGAATAAAGTGCCATGCTAAGGGAAGGGCTAAGAATATGGGCCTCCAGAGTCCCTGGGTCTCCGACTGCCCTGTGGCCTGAGATGAAGGCGGGACAGCTCTTCTTAGAGTAGGCTTTCAATTAATAAATGGAGAAGGGAGAGGAAATAGAAATGAGTATCAGGCAAATACCACGCAACAATTGCTGCTGTAAACAAGATCCACTGATGGATGCTAAAATGAGGGCCTAAGTCTGAGAAGAAACAGGGTATTTGTGTAGTCTTAAAGTGTTTTCCCCAAGATATTTATTAACAAAGGGGAAAACAGCAGACATCACCCTAACCACATTGACCTAGGTCGATACGACCAGAAGAAAGAAATACTGAAGTCATTGGTCCCCTGATGTGGTACACTGAGAAGGACATAACATCATTTCTGAGGTATTCCTGACAAAAAGGCAGAGCCTCTTTCCAATCATGAGAAAGCATCACACAAACTCAAATCAAAGGACAGTCTACAAAATAACTAACCAGTACTCTTCAGAAGGGTCAAAGTCATAAAAGACAAAGAAAGACTGAGAAACTGTCACAGATTAAAGAGACACGACAACTAAATGCAACGCGGAATGCTGGATAAGATCCTGGGACAGAAAAGGGACACTGGTGGAAAAACTGGTAACATCTGAACGAGGTTTGTAGTTGCATTAATAGTACTGTATCTATGTTCATTTCCTGGGTTTATTCACTGTACTATTTAAGATGCTTTCATGGGGGAAGCTGAGTGAAAGGTATGCAGGAACTCTCTGTACTGTTTTTATAACTTTTCTGCAAGTCTAACCTTAGTTCAAAGTAAGAAGATTAAAAAAAGAAATCGTCGGGTCGGCCGAGTAGCACAGTGGTTAAGTGCTGGCTTGGGATGCCAGCGGCCCCGGTTCGGATCCCACATATGAGGGCCAGTGACACTGCCCTAAATAAAGAAAAAAAAAAAAAAGAAATCGTCTTCAGGTGGCAGACTGCAAGGAAACGGACCCTCTTAAAAATCTGTTGCACGCCCTTGAGTTAGTAATTCTGCTTCTGGAAATGGGTGCCAGATTTTACCAGGATAAGTGTGGAAGGCTTGCCTGGCATGTTAATCCTGTAGCATTGTTTATAACAACAACAACAAAAAAGCCAGGAAAGGGCCGGCCAAGTGGCTCAGTTGGTTAAGAGAGCGAGCTCTGAGCAACAGGGTCTCCGGTTCAATTCCCACATGGGCCAGTGAGCTGCGCCCGAGCTGAGCTGCCACTAAGCTGCCAACAGGTGACAGGATGGCTGAGCTGATGACAGCATGTGCTCCTAACAACAAGGCTGCTGGTTTGACTTCTGCATAGGATGGTGGGCTAATGCCCTCCTGCAACTAAGATTGAACCCGGCACCTTGAGCTGAGTGGCCGCAAGCTGCTGACGGTAGGCCGGATGGTGACTGGACTTGGAGCTGAGCTAGCTGCGCCCTCCACAACTAAGGCTGGAGGACAACAACTTGACTGTTCCCCTTCCCCAATCTCCCAATAAAACCTTTAAAAAAAAAAGCAAGGAAAGCCCCTACAATAAGACTATCCTATAGTCTCATAAATTAATTCTGGCAGCAGCTGAAATAAAGAGGAAGGAAGTTTCTATGTGCCGACAGATAACTCTCTCTGGGATAACACGGTCAGTGAAAAGCAGTGAGGACTAGCACACTGTATATTGTTTTCTACATTCATGAAAAAAAGGGGAAGTGAGGTACATATTGGCATTTGCTTGGAAATGCCATTGTTTTTTTTTTCTGGAAAATACACAAGATAATTGTGAATGTAACAGGGACTACATAGCAGACCTGACAAGCTCAGAGACCAAAAGTAACCCCACAGGATGGTCTGACATAAATTCCTAACTAGACAGGTGATGGCAAGAATTATGTCCCAGACCTACAGCTTCCTTAGCAAAGGACAGTCTTTACCTTAACTGAGCCCTGTCCATTGTTCTTATGCATCTCGGATAACATACCTTCGTGACATGTCACAGTAATTTTCTTTTTTTTTAAAAAAAGATTTTATTGGGGAATTGGAGAAAGGGAACTGCATTGGGGAATCGGGGAAGGGGAACAGACAAATTGCTGTCCTTTTGTTCTTCAGGTCTAGTTGTGGAGGACGTTGCTTCACTGGCTCATGCTGGTATTGTCATTGCGCTCGGTCGCCGGCCTCTGGACAGCCGCTCACAGTTGCTATTGGCAGCTCACGGTGGCTGCCGGCCCCTCACACTGGCTGCAGGCCACTCACTGCAGCCTATGGCAGCCCACTGCAGCAGGGGCTGCAGCCTACACCATCGCCGGGGCTCGCGCAGCCCAGTTCCAGGTGGAGATGTTGTTCAGCATTTTAGCCGTAGAGGGCAGTGTCACTGGCTCTCACATGTGGGAGCTGAACCAGGGCCGCTGACGTCCCAAGCCAGCTATTAATCAATGCGCCACTTGGCCGGCCCAGGGCCTGGTTTCTTATCTTTATTATCTGTCTCCTTTCAGGAGGATCTCAACTCTATAAGGGCAGTAGACTTGGGTCTCTTTTTAATCTGTTGTATTTGTATCCCCAGTGCCTGGCAAGTAGTAGACATTCAGTAAATATTCCTGAATGAACAAAGGAAAAAAGGAAGACAGGCAGGCAGACATGGATGGAATACATATGTACTTTTCACCATATTAAGTTTTGTACCATCAGAATTTTTCTACCATGTGCATTGACAATGGAATTAAATTAGAAATCAGTAACACTGAGAAATCTAAAAAGGGCCCAATATTTGGAAATTAAACAACACACTCCTAAATAACCCATGGGTCCAAGAAGAGATCACAAGAGAAACTAGAAAATATACAGACATGAATGACAAGGAAGAGACAGATTTTATGGGACACATCTAAAGTAGTGTTTAGAGGAAGATTTATATTTAAATGCTTATATATGAAAAAGAAAGATTTAAAAGTAATAATCTGAGATTCTACCTTATTAAAAAAAAGCAAATTAAACCCAAAGTAAATACACAAAAGAAAATAATAAGGATAAGAGCAGAAGTCAATGAAATAGAAAATAGACAAAAGAGAAGAAAATAACAAAGGCAAAAAGTGATCCTTTGAAACATATATTGATAAACCACAAACAGGATTAGTGATCAAGAATAAAGAAAAAAACGAAATATAAATTACCATTATTTAGGAATGAGAGAAGAGATATCACTACATATCCTACAAATATTAAAAGGATACCAAAGAAATACAATAAATTCAACTTATGTAAAATGACATATACCTTGAAATACATTATTTGTAACCACTGACACAAGAAATACAAAATCTGAATGGTCCTATAACTACTAAGGAAATTGAATCCGTTATTTAAAACCACAAGCCTAAATGGACATTTATGTCAAATATTTAAGTAAGAAATAATTTAAATTTTATACAAAAGCTTACAAAAGGTAGAAGATGAGGGAACATTTTTCCCAATTTACTACTTTATGAGGGCAGCAAAACCATGATATTAAAAACCTAACAAAGAGGGCCGGCCAAATGGCGTGTTAGTTAAAAGTTGGGTAGCAGGGCCCCAGTTTGGATCCCACATGAGGGCCAGTGATGCTGTGCAACTAAGATGGTGAACAACAGCTCAACCTGAGCTGGGCTGCCATGAGTCACTGGCAACCGCGTAGGCTACAGCCCCTGCTGCAGTGGGCTGCCATAAGCTACAGTGAGTGGCTGGCAGCCAGTGTGAGCTGCTGTGAGCCACCATGTGCAGCTGTCCAATGGCTGATGGGCGACTACCTGACCCGAGAAGAGCGCAATGATAATACCAACATGGCCAGTGAAGTGATGTCATCCACAGCTACACTGAGAAACAGAGCGACAGCAGCTTGTCTGCTCCCCTTTCCTGATTCCCCAACGCTGTTCCCCTTCCCCAATTCCCCAATAAAATCTTTAAAAAAAAAAAATTACAGAACATGTCACTCATAACCACAGTTGCAAAAAGCTTTAGGAAAATATTAGTAAATCAAAGCCCGCAATATGTAAAAATAATAATACACCATGACCAAGACAGGTTTATTCAGGAATATAAGACTGGTTTAAATATTTTTTTTTTAAATCACTAATTTTGGGCCGGCCGGGTGGCGCGTTGTTGGGATGCCAGCTCTGAGCAGCAGGGCCCCGGTTCGGATCCCACATGAGGGCCAGTGATTCTGCACCCTCTACAGCGAAGATGGTGAACAACAGCTCCACCTGGAGCTGGGCTGCTGTGAGTTGCCAGAGACGGCATAGGCTACAGTGAAGCTGCAGTGGGCTGCCATGAGCTACCATGAGAGGCTGGCAGCAGGTGTGCGCTACCAAGAGCCGCAGTGAGCAGCCATCCAGTGGCCGGTGACTGATCTGCCTCACCCGGGAAGAGCACAATGATCATAATACCAACATGGGCCAGTGAAACTATGCCCTCCACAACTAGACTGAAGAACAAAAGGACAGCAACTTGTCTGTTCCACTCCCCCAATTTCCCAATAAAATTAAAAAAAAAAAATCACTAATTTTAATTCATAGTAGTAAGAGAATTGTGGTAAGTCAGCCTCCAAGATGGTCTCCAACAATCCCTGTCTCCTACTATTGACAGCCACGTATAGTCCCTTCCTACACTGTATTACATACAGTAGGTCTGAATGACCAATAGAATATGGCAGAATGTCACTTCCAAAATTATGTTATAAAGACACTGCCTCAGGTCAGCTGAGTGGCTTGGTTGGTTAAGAGTTGGCTTTGAGACCGAGGTCTGAGCAACAGGGCCGCTGGTTCGATTTCCACATGGGCCAGTGAATGCTGCACCCGAGCTGAGCTGTTGCTGAGCTGCCAACAGGTGGCAGGATGGTTCAGCTGGTGTAACAACAAGATTGCCTGTTTGATGGTGGATGTCCACCCGCAACTAAGACTGAACTTGGCACCTTGAGCTGAGCTGCCGCCTGGATGGCTCAGTGGATAGAGCATGCGCTCTTAACAACAAGGCTGCTCATTTGACTCCCGCATGGGATGGGGACTATGCCCACCCACAACTAAGACTGAACACAACACCTTGAGCTTAGAGGCCATGAGCTGCTGATGGGAAGCCAGATGGCAACTGGCGTCCTCCACAACGAAGATTGAAGAACAACAACTTGGCTGGTCCCCTTCCCCAATTCCCTAACAATGTTCCCCTCCCTCAATTCCCCAATTAAAAAAAAAAAAGACACTGCCTCATCAGTCTTGGTCACTTTCACTCTTGGATCACTCTATTTGGGGAAAGCCAGCTGACACCATGAGTAGCCCTAAGGAGAGGTCCATGTGGAGAGAAACTAAGCTCTCGGGCCAACAACCAGCTAAAGACTGAGACCTTCCAGCAACAGCCATGTGAGTCATCCTGGAAGTGGATCTTCTGGTGCCAGACTCTGAGTCAGAGCCACTCAACAAAGCTGCTCCTAAATTTCTGATTCTCAGAAACTGCGTTTACAATAAATGTTATTTATTATCATAATATAGTATATATTATATTTATATTAATTATCCTAACAAATGTTTACTTATCACATGAAAAATTACTCAACATCACCATTCAACAGAGAAAAGCAAATGAGTTGCCCACTGGAATGGCTAAAATTAAACTATGAAAACATTAAATACTGGCAAGCAACTGGAACCACATTGGAAAACTCTTTGGTAGTTTCTTATAAGATTAAATATACCTTTATTGTGTGACCCAGAAATTTTACTCCTAGGTATTTACCCAAGAGAAATGAAAACATATGTCTACATATAGAGTTGTATAAAAATGTTCACAGCAGATTTACTAATAATAACAACCAAAAAGTCTGGAAACCCAAAGGTCCATCATTAACAGAATGGATAAACAAAGTATAGCATATTCATATATTGGAAAAAAATAAAAGAATACACACTAAAAGCAATAAAAGAAGTGAACTACTGGGCCGGCCGAGTGGCGCAGTGGTTAAGAGCTGGCTTGGGAAGCCAGTGGCCCTGGTTCGGGTCCCACATATGAGGGCCAGTGACACTGCACTCAAAAAAAAAAAAAAAAAAAAAAGAAGTGAACTACTGATAGATGCAGCAACAAGGAAATATCTCCAAGCCACTACTATATAACCAAAAGCCAGACTAAAAGCTCACACTGCACTGTTCCATTTATATGAAATTGAACAATAGGTAAAATGAATCTACTGCGAGAGAAGTCACAGCGGTGACAGCACAGGAGAGGAAGGAACTTCCCGGGTGATGGAAATGTTTTGTATCTTGGATTCTGTTGGTTACAAGTGTATATGCATTTATCAACATTCATTAAAATACACACTTTAGATCTGGCACTGCCTTGTACAGATATTGTACTTCAATAAAGAATATGCAAAAATCAAATATTAATAACTAAACATAAGAGGACGGGTCTGGGAGCCAGGGGGGCTTGATTTCTTAGTCTGGGTTGCGGCATGGAACTAGCTTTTCTCTCTGAGATATTTCCCCACTCATAAAACCAGGACGATCATATAAACCCCTAATAATAAGGTGGTTAATACCATTTGTTAAGATCACAGATCACATAATAAATAAAAACCATTATCATCAGTTAAGAAATTATCATTCAGAGTAAACATAGCTTTGAGCCAGTCCCTGCCCTGAATGCCCTTTCCTGGATGTGCTCCAGCTAGTTGAAAGTTCATCCTAACACTCAACATTGTTCCAGGTGTTAACAGGCTTACTTACGTACGGTGCCACAAGCAGGGCGGGAGCTTCTGCCCACAGACTTGGCCTCATCCACCATTACTGCCTCTGGAGATGGCAGAGATGCACAATGCACCAGTCACGAGGGCGTGACTGGGTCTGCCTGCCAAGCATCTTGGGGAATCCCATCTTCACAGTTTCTCCAAAGGATTTGGTAGGGGCTAGCCTCACTCCTCAAACTGGCCAATCAGAGCACTGCTTTTCTCGGCCCACAGTGATTGGCTCAGGGATGGGGATGTGACCCAAGCTGGACCACTGAGATTCAGCCTAGGAATGTGGGAATAACTACTGGGAAGAAGGACCTCTCTGTGCTCTGGAGTCCCAAGGCAGGTAACTAATACCCTCAAGTGTGATCTCTAAGAGAGGAGAAAGTTTTGTCTGTTTTGTTGACTACTGATTAGTCATACTTCCTGGCACATAGCAAGCACTAAATAAAGATTTGTTGAATGAGTGAATTATATAGCCTCTTAATGGACTAAAGCATGTCCTTGTCCCAGAAAAGAATGCCATCTTTGTTCCCTACCCAAACCAGGAGAGACCGAAACAACTTAGTACAGACAACATCTGGGAATTTAAGAGGTACAAGGGAAGCAGCTAAAACAGAGGCTAAGAGCTTAGTGTGCTCTGGAGTGGGGTGGTCCTGGGTTCAAGTTGTGGCCTTGCTACTTACTTGCTGTGTGGCCTTGGGCAAGTTTCTCAAACTCTCTGCATCTCCATTTCCTCTTTTTCCAAATGGGAGTCATAATCCCTGGCTCACAGGGATACTGGCATGTGCATGAACTGATGTCTAGTGGAAGACTCAGCACGGCTGTCTGCAGAGACCAGCAATGGAACTGAGCAACTTGGGGCAAACCAGAGCCAGACAATCTGGTTCTAGCACCTGTGTGCCCTCAGACAGTTTACTTAACAGTTCTTCTCCCCTGTCATTAAACTCTAGAAGTGACAATCACCACCCTGACATCCCACATAGCAAAGGGTGGTATGTGACTCCATTCTGGCCAATTAGCAGTGAAGAAAGTCTCCTGGGGGCTTTTGGGAAAAGATTTTTCTCTGAAGAGCGCTCTCTCTCATTTCCCTGTTACCCCACCACATTTTAACACACACACACACTTCTTCCATTTGAACAGTGAAGTATACAGGCATGATACCTGGAGCTTCAGCAGCCCTTCTGAGGCCTTGAGGAGAGTTAATACTTAAATACAAATATAGTAGAGACAGCAAGAGTCCTCAGGTCCCTAATGACATCTCCAAGCCATGAAACCAACCAGAGCCCCCTTCCTTCACCAATAAACATCCTTTTGATTTAAGGTTTGATTAAGATTCATTGGCTGGGTTTTCAATTAATTAGAGATGAGCACAAACTGATTTATGTCTTTCTTTCACAATAAGCATATATGACTTTTGTAAATTTGATAAGGCCCCTCAAAAAACTTCGGAGGGAAAAAAAAAACACCCATAAAACCCAAAAGTCAAATAAAATTTGATTCAATTTTAGAAAGAGATAAAAATGGCAACACACTCAGCAGGCAATGCGGAGCCCTCAGCAAAGGGCAGCAGCTGCTGCTGTGTGCTCATCAAAGGCAGGACCCAGGTGAGTCTGCAAGCCTGAAGATGGCTTAAGAAAAGGGGGAGTGAGGGAGCTCTGAGCAAATCACCAGCTATATGGAGGCTTAGGGGTATGAGGCGGGGTCAGCTGGAGCCTGGGCAGCAGGAAAAGAGGAGGAGCCAAGAAGCTGAAAGTGGGGAGAAGACCCCAGTTAGGGACAGAGGCACATCCTGGGTGGCCATCGGGATAGACCTCTAAAAAACTGACCACAGAGCCTCAAGGAAGGGTGAACTAAGTGGTGGACAAGGTCTTTCTTTGGGGCATAAGGAAGAAAACATCAGAATTTCTGGGTATGGTTATGTTTTGAAGGAGAAGGGAAGGAAAAGAAAAAGAAGAGGAAAAGGAGGAAGGAAGGGCAAAAGGAGGAGGATGGAAGAATCAAGCTTTACTAGGCCTATAGAGAGAGATACTGAGGTCGACTACAGAGATGGCCTCTAGCGCCTCTCAGCAAGCAGGTGCCAATCATCCCAAGGTGCGGGACCCGGATGCCGAATGGATGACAAAGGCGCCCTCTCCTGTCCACATAACATAATGCAGCCTGAGGAAATATTCTCTGGGATACTTTCAGATTGCAAATCAACCAGCCCTCACACAGGGGCTTCGTTTTTTGTTTTTTAAGTTTCAGGTGTACTACACAACAGAATGATTAGACATTTACAACCCTCACAAAGTGATAAGCCCACCAGGCCTACTACCCATCTGACAAAATACATCGCTATTACAATACCACTGACGACATTCCGTGTGCTGTATTTTAAAGGCCATTACTATATGTACATATATTATAGTTGTCATTCAATTTTATTTTATATTACTTTCAGTTGTACAGAGCAGTTAGGCATTTATATAATCTATGAAATGATCCTCCCAATAAGTCCAGTACCCATCTGACACCCTACCTAGTCTTTACAGTCTGACTTATTTCACTTAGCATAATATCCTCTAGGTCCATCATGTTATTGCAAATGGTAAGATTTCATTCTTTTTCTTTTTTTTAGAGGGCAGTGTCACTGGCCCTCATATGTGGGATCCGAACCAGGGCCATTGGCGTCCCAAGCCAGCTCTTAACCACTCAGCCGGCCCAAGATTTCATTCTTTTTTGCAGCAGAGTAATACTCCATCGTATAGATGTACCACAATTTATCTAATCGTCTACTGAAGGGCATTTTGGTTGTCTCCATATCTTGGCTATTGTGAAAATGGCTGCAATAAACACAAGGGTGCATATATTTTTTTCAAATTAATGTTCTAGATTTCTTTGTATCAATACCCACAAGTGTAATTGCTGGGTCATAAAATAATTCTATTTTTAATTTCTTGAGGAACCTCCATTCTGTTTTCCATAGTGGCTGCACCAATCTGCAATCCCACGAACAGTGCACGAGGGTTCCCTTTTCTCCACAACCTCGCCAGCACTTGTTGTTTGTTGATTTACTGATGATAGCCATTCTGACTGGAGTGAGGTGGTATCTCTTATGATTTTAATTTGCATTTCTGATGATTAGTGATGGTGAGCATCTTTTCTTGTATCTATTAGCCACCTATATGTTCTCTTTGGAGAAAGGTCTATTCATGTCCTCTGTCCATTTTTATTATTTTTTTGAGGGCAGTGTCACTGGCCCTCATATGTGGGAACTGAACCAGGGCCGCTGACTTCCCAAGCCAGCGCTTAACCACTGAGCCACTCGGCCGGCCCCTCTGTCCATTTTTTAATTGGATTGTTTTTTGGTGTTGAGTTGTATGAGTTTTTTAAATAAATTTTGGATATTAACCCCTTATCAGATGTATCATTGGAAAATATCTTCTCCCGTTCAGTAGGATGTCTTTTGGTTTTGTTGGTGGTTTCCTTTGCTGTGAAAAAACTTTAGTTTGACCTAGTTCCATTTGTTCATTTTTTTCTTTTGTTTCCCTTGCCTGAGCAGATATATCAGCAAAAATATTACTATGGGTAATGTCTGAGAGTTTACTTTCTATATGTTCTTCTAGAAGTTTTATGATTTCAGGTCTTACAGTTAAGTCTCTAATCCATTTTGAATTTATTCTTGTATATGGCATAAGAAGGTGGTCCATTTAAATTTTTTTGCATGTATCTGTCCAGTTTTACCAGCACCCTTTATTAAATAGATTATCTTTACCCCAGTGTAAATTCTTGCTTCCTTTGTCATAGATTACATGACCATATAGGCATGAATTTATTTCTGGGCTCTATTCTGTCCCATTGATCTATGTGTCTGTTTTTAATCAATACCATGCTGTTTTGATTACTATGGACTTGTAGTATAAGTTGAAGTCAGGTAGCATGATACTTCCAGCTTTGTTTTTCTTTTTCAGGATTACGATGGCTATTCAGGATCTTTCACATCACCATATAAATTTTAGGATTGTTTATTCTAGTGAAAAATGCCATTGGTATTTTGACAGGGATTGTGTTGAATCTATATATTGCTTTGGGTAATATGGACATTTTAACTATATTAATTTTTCCTATCTGTGAGTATGCTATATGTTTCCATTTATTTGTATCTTCTTTAATTTCTCACTTTAATGTCTTACAATTTTCTGAGTACAGCTCTTTTACTTTCCTGGTTAAATTTATTCCCAAGTATTTTTGTTTGATGTGATTATAAATAGGATTGTTTTCTTAATTTCTTTCTGATACTTTATTATTAGTGTATAAAATTGCAACCAATTTTTGAATATTAATTTTGTATCCTGCTACTTTACTAAATTCACTTATCAGTACTAATAGGTTCTCCATATATAGTATAGAATCTTTCAGGTTCTTTATATATAGTATCATGTCATCTGCAGATAATGAGAATTTTACTTCTTCCTCTCCCATTCGTATGCCTTTTCTTTTACTTGTGTGATTGCTGTGGCTAAAACTTCCAGTACTATACTGAACAAAAGTGGTGAAAGTGGACATCCTTGTCTTGTTTCTGATCTTAAGGGAAATGCTTTTAGCTTTTCCCCATTAAATATGATATTAGCTGTGGGTTTGTCACATATGGCCTTTATTGTGTTGAGATATGTTCCCTCTATTTCTCCTTTGCTGAGAGGTTTGGGTTTTTTTAAAAGATTTTGTTGGGGAATTGGGGAAGGGGACCAGCAAAGTTGTTCAATCTTCATTGTGGAGGGAGCCAGTCGCCATCTGGCTTCCCATCTGCAGCTGGTGGCCTCTTAAGCTCAAGGTGCTGTGTTCAATCTTAGTTGCGGGTGGGCGTAACCACCATCCCATGAGGGAGTCGAACCAACAGCCTTGTTGTCAAGAGTGCATGCCCTATCCACTGAGCCATCTGGGCAGCAGCTCAGCTCAAGGTGCCGAGTTCAGTCTTAGTTGTGGATGGGCGTAACCCACCATCGAACAATCTTGTTGTTACAACAGCTGAGTCATCCTGCCACCTGTTGACAGCTCAGCAATACCTCAGCTCAGGCACAGCATTCACTGGTCCATGTGGGAATCGAACCAGTGGCCCTGTTGCTCAGAGCTCATGCTCTAAGCCAACTCTTACCCAACTGAGCCACTCAGCCGGCCCCAAGAGTTTTTTTTATCATAAATGGATGCTGAATTTTGTCAAATGCTTTTTCTGCATCTATTGATATATGACTACATGATTTTTATTTTTCATTTTGTTTATGTAGTGTATCATGTTAACTGGTTTGTAGATATTGAACCAACCTGATATACCAGGAATGAATCCCAATTGATTGTAGTGTATGATCTTTTTAATGTATTGCTGAATTCGGTTTGCTAATGTTTTATTGACAATTTTTGCATTAGGGATGTTCATTAGGGATACGGCCTGTAGTTGTTTTTTTTTTTTGTAATGTCTTTGTCTGGTTTTGGGATCAGGGAATTGGGGCCTCGTACAATGAGCTTGAGAGTCTTCCCTCATCTTGGATTTTTTTGGAATAGTTCAAGAAGAGGTGTTAATTCTTTTTTGAATCTTTGGTAAAATTCACCTGTGAAGCCACCTGGTCCAGGATTTTGTTTCTTGGGAGCTTGTGGATTACTGATTCAATTTTTTTGGTAGTAATTGGTCTGTTCATATTTTGTTTCTTCTTTATTCAGCCTTGGAAGGTTGTATGCTTCTCAGAATTTATCCATTTCTTCCAGGTTGTCTAATTTGTTGGCGTACAGTTGCTCATAGTTCTGTTTCTTTACATTTTCTGTCTTTCTGTGCTATTGGTTGTCATTTTAACTCTTTCATTTCTGATTTTTATTTATTTGGGCCCTCTCTCTTCTTTTCTTGATGAGTCTCATTAAAGGTTTGTCAACTTTATCTTTTAAAAACAACAGATCATGGGGCCGGCCAAGTGGCACGTTGATTAAGAGCTGGCTTGGTACGCCAGCACCCCCAGTTCGGATCCCACATATGAGGGCCAGTGAGTGACACTGCCTTCCACAGCTAAGATGGTGAACAACAGCTCCACTTGGAGCTGGGCTGCTGTGATTCCCTGGGATGGCATAGCTGCAGCCCCTGCTGTAGTGGGCTGCCATAGGCTACAGTGAGTGGCTGGAAGCCAGCGTGAGCAGCTGGCAGCCGGTGTGAGCTATCAAGAACCACTGAGTGGCCCTCCAGAGGCCAGCCACCGACCTGCCTCACCCGAGAAGAGCGCAATGATGATATCAACATGGGCCAGTGAAGCAATGTCCTCTACAACTAGACTGAAGAACAAAAGGACAGCAACTTGTCTGTTCCCCTTCCCCAATAAAATCGTTAACAAAAAAACCAGATCATGGCTTCATTGATCTTTAGTATTGCTTTTTGAGTCTCTATTTCATTTATTTCTGTTCTGACCTTTATTATTTCCTTCCTTGTACTCACTTTGGGCTTTGTTTGCTGTTCTTTTTCCAGTTCCCTTAGGTATAAAGACAGACTACTGATTTGAGATTTTTCTTGTTTCTTTAGGTAGACCTGTATCATTATGAATTTCCCTTAAGACTGCTTTCACTGTGTCCCATAGATTTTTGGGCCATTGCATTTTGTTTTCATTTGTCTCAAGGTATCTTTTGATTTCTTCCTTGATCTCAGTGTTGACCCATTCATTGTTTAGTAGCATGTTATTTAGTCTCCATGTGTATGTGTTTTTCAGTTTTTTCTTGTAATTGATTTCTAGTTTCATAACATTGTGGTCAGAGAAGACATTTGATATGATTTCAATCTTCTTAAATTTATTGAGACTTGTTTTGTGGCCTAACATGTGGTCTATCTTGGAAAATGTTCCATATGCACTTGAAAAGACTGTATATTCTGCTGTTTTGGGGTGAAATGCTCTAAAAATATCAATTAAACCATCTGATCTAATGTGTCATTTAAGGCCACTGTTTCCATGTTGATTTTCTGTCTGGAAAATCTGTCCATTAGTGTCAGTGAAGTGTTAAAGTCCCCTTTTGTGATTGTGTTACTATTGATCTCTGCCTTTATGTCAGTCAATATTTGCTTTATATATTTAGGAGCTCCTATGTTGGCTGCATAAAAGTTTACTAGGGTTATGTCCTCTTATTGGATTGATCCCTTTATTATTATGTAATATCCTTCTTTGTCTCTTATTATAAAGTACATTTTGTCCGATATAAGTATTGCTGCCCCAGTTTTCTTGTTTCCATTTGCAAGAAATACGTTTTTTCATCCCTTTCAGTCTGTGTGTGTCTTTCAATCTGAGGTGGGTCTCTTGTAGACAGCATATGCATGATTCTTGTTTTCTTATCCACTCAGCTACCCTAAGTCTTTTTTTTTTTTTTTGAGGGCAGTGTCACTGGCCCTCACATGCAGGACCCAAATTGGGGCCGCCGGCTTCCCAAGCCAGTGCCCAACCACCACACCACTCGGCCAGCCCATACCCTAAGTCTTTTGATTGGAGCACTTAATCCATTTACATTTAAAGTGATTATTGATAGATACATGGTTATTGCCATTTTATTATTCATATTTTTTTAATCTTTGTTTGTTTGTTTTCTCCTTTCTTCTACCTAAAGAAGTCATTTTAACATTTCTTGTAATACTGGCTTGGTGGTAATGAATTTCTTCAGTTTTTTTAAATTTGATTTTGTTTTTGTCTGGGAAGCTCTTTATCTCTCCTTGAATTTTAAATGATAGTCTTGCTAAGTAGAGTAATATTGGTTGTAGGCCCTTGTTTTTCATCACTTTGAATACTTCCTGACAATCCCTTCTGGCCTGCAAAGTTTCTATTGAGAAATCAGCTGACAGTCTTATGGGAGCTCCCTTCTAAGTAACTAGTTGCCTTTCTCTTGCTGCTTTTAGGATTCTCTGTCTTTAACCTTTGTCACTTTAATTATGATGTGTCTTCATGTGGGCCTGTCTGGGCTCATCTTGTTTGGGACTCTCTGTGCTTCCTGGGCTTGTATGTCTATTTCCTTTGTCAGGGTAGATAAGTTTTCAATCATTATTTCTTCAGATAGGTTCTCGATCCCTTGCTCCCTCTCTTCTCCTTCTGGTACTCCTATGATACAAATGCTGTTATGCTTGATGTTGTACCACAGGTCCCTTAACTATCTTCATGTTGTTGTTTTTTAATTCTTTTTTCTTTTTGTTGTTCTGATTGGGTGTTTTATGCTACTATGTCTTCTAAATCGCTGATTCAATCCCTGCTTCATTTTTTTGTTTTGTTTTTTAAATACTTTTTTGAAAGATCTAACTGGGGAATTGGGGGAGGGGAACAACATCGGGGAAGGGAAACAGACAAGTTGCTGTCCCCCCACTCTTCAGTCTAGTTGCGGAGGACGACGCCCCCTCAGCCCATGTTGGTATCTTCATTTCGCTCAGTCGCCGGCCTCTGGGTGGCCGCTCACTGCGGCTCCCAGCAGCTCACACCAGCCGCCGGCCACCCACGCTGGCTGCTGGCCACTCACTGCAGCCCACAGCAGCACACTGCAGCAGGGGCTGCAGCCTACACAGTCACTGGGGCTTGCACAACCCAGCTGTTGTTAGCCATAGAGGGCAGTGTCACTGGCCCTCATATGTGGGACTCGAATAGGGGCCGCTGGCATCCCAAGCCAGCTCCCAATCAATGCACCACTCAGCCGGCCCCCTCTGCTTCATTTAATCTGCTGTTGATTCCTTCCAGTGTATTCTTTCTGACTGGTTTTTTTGTGTGTGTTTTTTATATCTTTATGCTTTGTACCTCTTTGTTGAAATTCTAAGTTCCTTAAGCATTCTTATAATCAGTGTCTTAAACTCTGTCTCTGGTAGGTTAGTTGCCTCCATTTCAGTTAGTTCAATTTCTGGAGGTTTCTCCTATTCTTTGGGACATGTTTCTTTGTTTCCTCATTCTGGCTGACTCTCTGTGCTTGCTTCTATGTACAACATAGATCTCCTATGTCTCTTAGTCTTCGCTGGGTGGCCTATGTAGTATGTGTCCTGTGTGGTCCAATGACACAATCTCCCTAATCTCCTGTGCGTGTGTTCCAGGAGTGTCCCTTGATTGTATTCTCCTGTTGTAGTTCAGCCTTGATTGCTTTTGGCATGAGTGCGGGTGGGAATAAATCCCAGGCTGACTGACTGTGAGGACTGGTTATGCCCACAGTCAGTCAGGGTATGAGCTGCCGTGTGGGGGCTGATCCTTCATAGGAGGATTCACCCCCGTGCCTGTTGAGACCTCCCCACTTTGGGTGTGCCCCTTGTGGGGCTAACCAGATAATGCTCTGGTGTGGTCTGATGCTGGCCTCTGGGTATGTTGTTTCTGGTGTTTCTTGGGAGGGGCTCTCATGCAGGCCAATTTCAGCCTTGCTTGTGACCAACCTATGGCTACCTGGTCGGAGCCATAAAGCTATATGTGGTCAGCTGCTGCCTGTGCTGGATCTGGAGGCATTTGGGGGTGGCCTCACTATGAACCAAGGCCAGCTGCCACCAGTAGTGGGTCTGAGGCAGCTTAGCAAAAGGCCCAAGGCCCCTTTGGCCTATTGCCACCTGCAGACTACCCATAAGGCCTAGCCATTGAAAGAGCCTCCTTGGGCGATGAAGTACTAGCTGGGTCGGGTGGAATCCCAACGAGTCAGGAGATGTGGCTGGTGTTTTTCACAAACTTAACGCAGATTCAGTTCTTACGCCAGTGCCCAGTCTGTGATTATTTCATACAGCATCAGGAGAACACCACAGCCAGTCCCCACTCACCTCGCAGTGAGTCCCTGGCATAGGATCACTTTGCAAAATGCCCTTAGAACACCACAGCCAGCCACCACTTGCCTCTGGCTCACAAATCCCCGACAGCTGCCCAAGAGTAGCTAGGGCACAGGTTTTGGGTCACTGTCCACCACCAAAATGTCCCCAGGCCATCGGGGACTGTTTGCTGCTATAAAAGGTCTCTGAGGCTTGTGGGGTAGGGTCAGCCACCCAGGAGCCCAGAGTGCCTCTGGCAATGCAGCTCCAGGTAGGCGGGGCAGGGTTCCAGGGAGCTAAGGGGTATGGTCAGTGGTTACTACAAAGTCAATGCAGTTTTGTTTGTTTTTTCTTTTTTGATTTTATTGGGGAACTGGGGAAGGGAAACAGTCAAGTTGTCGTCCTTCAATCTTAATTGTGGAGGGCGCAGCTATCTCAGCTCCAGGTCCAGTCACCATCCGGCCACTCAGCTCGAGGTGCAGTGTTCAATCTTAGCTGCAGGTGGGCGTAGCCCACCATCCCATGCAGGAGTCAAATCGGCAACCTTGTTGTTAGGAGCATGTGATCTCACGATCTGAGCTATCCTGCCACCTGTTGGCAGCTCAGCTCAGGTGCACCTCACTGGACCATGTGGGAATCAAACCGGTGACCCTGTTGGTCAGAGCTTGCACTCTTAACCAACTGAGCCACTCGGGTGGCCTGAGCAGTAGTCTTTTTAAGAAGTCCCTGTGTGAAGGAGGTTATGGACTTTCTCTCATGCAGGCACTCATGTGGTCTGTCTGTTGGAGGGGCGGCAGCTCAGGAGGCCCAGGGACATGCGGAAGGACTGAGCAGTGTGGCTTCAGGGTGGGAGCTGTGGGGAGGGACCCATTTCTGTCCCTGTGTGGAGCCTGACACATGTGTGGCTTATAGGAGGGTGCCGTGTTTTCAGTGTTAAGCCCCCCTAAAGAGCCAAGCCTGGGACTGCATTGGTGGAATGCAGTGCGTGTGCACTGGTGGAATCAGTGCGTGTGCACCACCTTGATGACGCCCTTGGTCTCCGCCGCCTGCACAGCTGGGACTACATTGCCCAGGATCTCTTGACTGCTGGATTGCTGGTCCCCACCACAGACTGCAGAAGCCTTTGTGCAGCTTGGAACAGCCTGTGGCGGCCTGGGAAACATTTACTGGTGGGCGATGACCCAAGACCTGCACCACAGTGTCTCTTGGGCAGCTCTCAGGAACCTGTGGGCCTGGGATGGGTGGTGGCTGGCTGTGGTGTTCTTAGAGCGTTTTTTGTGGGGTGGTTGCAAGCCAAGCACCAGTCCAGGAATCAAGACTGCATTGATTTGGGGCCCATCAAGTGGCTCAGTTGGCTAAGAATGCGAGCTCTGAGCAGCAGGGCCGCCAGTTCGGATCCCACATAGGCCAGTCACGCTGCGTCCTCTACAGCTAAGATGGTGAACAACAGCTCGACCTGGAGCTGGGCTGCTATGAGTCGCTGGCGATGGTGTAGGCTGCAGTGGGACTGCGGTGGGCTGCCATAAGCTACAGTGAGTGGTCAGCAGCCAGCACGAGCTGCCGTGAGCTACCGTGAGCGGCCGTCCAATGGCTGGCGACTGATCTGCCTCAGCCGAGAAGAGCCCAATGATCATAATACCAAGATGGACCAGTGAAGCGACGTCCTCCACAACTAGACAGAAGAACAAAAAGGACAGAAACTTGTCTGTTCCACTCCACCAATTCCCAATAAAATCTTAAAAAAATAAAAATAAAAAAAAACATTTGGAGGTCACCAGCAGTGGTCCAGCTGTCACCATGACTGATGTGGTGCTCTGGAGATTACAGACTCCAGGGAAGTGATTTTCAAACATTCATGCACAGGAGAATCCTCTGGAGAATGTTAAAGATAAAAATAACCAGCTGTTCCCCAGATGGACCCAATCAGGGACTGCAGGTGGCACTCCTGAGCAGCTAAGGGAAGCACCCCACAAAGCTCCCTTCTGTCCCTTCAGATCCACTATCAGTCATCAACCCTCTTGACAGCTGTATTTAATCTGGTATTTCTTTAGTCCTTCTACCAAGCTCTGGACATCATTTTCTGTATTTGTCATTTGTCAAAGTTCTATTTGATTCTTTTTCTAACTTCCTGAGGTTTTTTAAATTTTTTTATTGTACTTAAGTTTTATATTCCTCCTATTGTGTCCTTTTCACATATAAATATAGGTATTTTATCTCCACATCTGGTTATTCCAATATCTGGAATGTTTTCAGGTTTTGATCTACCATGTCTTGTACCTGCTGACTCTCACTCATGGGGCCCGCGTCTCTGTAAGGTTCACAATTTTTTCTCATGAACTCCTATGTGCCAGAGCTCTGCCTGAAGGAGTTCTCTAAGCCCCTGGCAGAGGGGACACTCCTGTAAAGACGGTTTATTTGTCCTTACTAGGAGCTCAGGGACACACAGACCCGGGTTCATTCTCAGCCTGCTGTTTCCAGGACTTTTCAAAGAGTACAATTCAGGCCCAAAGCCACGTGAGGGGCAGCCAGTGGCCACAAATTCCAAGGGGAGACTTCTTCAATCTCCATCTAGATCTAAGACTATGTGCCTTCTTCACAGAGTGGGTTCTCTCTAGTTCACCCTTCGCCTGAGGGGTGCCTTTCCTAGGACCCTGGTTTTGCACAAGGCAATCCCTTGCCCAGTTTTCCCATAGCATGGCCCCATCCCCAAGGCCATGTGAGTTTGTCAGTGTCGCTGGAGTATCAGGCAGCTTCAATGCTCACTCCCCTCCTCAGCTCTTTACTCCTTGTTCTGGGAGGAGTCCTTTGTTTCCTTGCCAGTACAACCACTCATTTCAAAGGATGCTTTAAATATTTTATGAAGCATTAGGTAATGTGAGGCTCTCTACTCAGGCACACTGCCTTCTGTCTGGTTGACTTTGTCACCTTTCTTTACTCAGAAATAGAACTCCAATCCCAGTGCCTGATCAGACAAACATAATCATTGCCCCGCACTAGTTAGAAATGCTCACGCAAAAGCCCAGACCCTTCCGTCTGAGGTAAGCCCGTGAGGGCTGAAGAAGAGGGACAACACCATCTACTCATGAGCTGGAAGTACTGACCTTTTGGCTGTGATAGAGGACCTAGGAGTGCGCACCGAGAAGGACACTAGAAGGTTTAGCATTAAAATGATAAATAACAATGATGCTTGACATTTATATACATTCAAGAAACACTTATGCAGCACTTAAGGACCAGGCACTGTTTAATGCTTTATGGATATTAACTCACAGAATCAAACTAACAATCCAATTTATAGACAACAAAAATGAGGACCAGAAAAGTTAAATAACGCCCAGGCTCATACAGAAGGTACCAGAATTGGCATTCGCATGCAGGCAGCCCAGTTCCAGAGGCCAGGTTCTTATGCACTAGCCACACTGCTGTTTACTGAACTTAGAATGTGCCAGACCTGTGCTAAGGATATTTGTGCATGCAATAGATCCTCTCATCGGACCTATGAGGTGAGTGCCATACTATACAGAGGAGGAAACAGGTACAGAAAGGCACACTTACTTATCCAGAACACATACCAAGTACATAGAAGAGCACAGATCTGAGTGCAGGAAGCCTTTATGTGGAAGCAAGTTTTAGCCTCTGGGTAATAATACCCACATATGATAAGGACAAATTCTATATAAGTCCATAGCCAGTACTAACAACCAGATATGCATGCTCTGTGTGAGTCAGGCCTTGATATTCACTGCTTCTTCTTACATCCTCAGAACAATCCCAGGAGATGAGTTCTATTACTACCCTCATTTGACAAATATAGAAACTAAGGCTCAGAGAGGCCAAGCTGCTTACCCAAAGTCACACAGCTAATAAGTAATGCCAAGATTCAAACCCAAGTGTATCTACTCTGCTGCCGACTGCCTTTGGTGACCGTCCATATCACATCCTGTGCAGTCCCCTCCCACACTCACTCGCACCTGTGCCAGAGCTGCTGTGACCAACAGAATGTGCTGGAAATGACACAGTGCAATTCCAGGTCTTGCCCTTAAAAGGCTTGCAGCTTCTGCTTCTTGCCTCCTGGAAATCTGGCTTTTGGGAGCCCTGAGTGACCATGTAAGAAACTCAGCTACCTGCTGGAGACCACATGGAGAAGAGGCCCTGAGACAACACCGAGAAGGAAAGAGGGAACTGGTCGTTTCAACATCCCAGTCGAGCCTCCTGAGGACTTCAGCCCCAGCCGCCCTCTGACCACAACCCCATGGGAAACCACCCAGCAAGACCAGCAGAAGAACTGCCCAGCTGAGCTGAGTAAGGCCTCAGAACTGACACAGAGAGTAACAGGGCTATTGTTTTAAGTCACTAAGCTTTGGGTCAGATTGCTATGTAGCAACAGAAAACTGAAATCAACTCCAAGGCCTAAACACCGAAGAATAACCACAGGGTTAAGCACTTCGGAAAAAATTAGGCCAGCAACCTGAATGAGTTAGTATGGCGTATTAAGTGTCCTATTGCTTCTGTAACAAATGACCACAAACGTAGTGGCTTAAAACAACCCAAATTTATCATCTCCGGTTCCAGAGATCAAGTTCAAAACAGGTCTCACTGAGCTAAACTCAAGGTGTCAGCGGGGGAGAGTTCCTTTCCTGAGTCTCTAGAGAACAATCCGTTTCCTTGCCTTTTCCAGCTTCTAGAGGCCACCTGCATTCCTTGACTCCTGGCCCCTCCTCCAACTTCAAGGCCAGCAATGTAGAATCTTCAAATCATTCCCTTTCCTGTCTCCCTCTTCTACTTCTATGGACTCTGTGATTACATCGGATCCACCTAGACAATCCACCTAGAGATAATCTCTCTATCCCCGATCCTTGATTTAGTCACATCTGTGAAGTCCCCTTTGCTGTGTAAGGTAACACATTCAATGGCTTAGGGATTAGGATGTGGCCATTATTATTATTATTATTTTTATTTTTATTTTCTTTTGTGGGGGACATTATTCTTCATCCTGTAAGTGGTAAACAATAATGACCAGTACACTCCAAAGGAATAAGCAGAAATCAATTGGAATGTTCCTACTGCTCAGAGGTACCCTACAGCTCCCTGGGAAGTGTCTGCAAGAGTGGCCTCAACCTGCCTGGCATCACCAACCTCTTTTATTTTTCCCTCCCCCAGAAATCTTTGTTTAAAAAGATCCTTAGGGCTGGCCAAGTGGCTCAGTTGGTTAAGAGCTCACTCAAGAGTGCGAGCTGAGGGCCGGCCGAATGGTGCGGTGGTTAAGTGCTGGCTTGGGAAGCCAGTGGCCGGGGTTTGGGTCCTACATATGAGGGCCAGTGACACTGCCCTAAAAAAAAAAAAAAAAGAGTGCGAGCTGAACTCTGAGCAACAGCAGTTGGATGCCCAGGCCGAGCTGAGCAGCTGCTGAGCTGCCAACAGGTAGCAGGATGGTTCAGCTAAAAAAAAAAAAAAAAAAAAAAAAAATCCTTGCCTCCGCATCACAGTGCATCATCACCAATGAGTCCTTTCCTCAGGCAGATACACCTACCATTCCAGCCTCTCCTGTGAGAACACAGACAGCCGGGCCTAAAGAACCCCAGCCGAAGGTACTGATGCTGGATGTGTTAGTCAGCTCAGGAGGACTGACCCAGGAGAACACAAAGCTGCTACTGGCTCTGGGAAATTCTAATCGCACAGGCTGGGGTGGGGGAGTGGGGGTGGGGCAAAGCAAAGGGCAATTAGCAGTGAGAAGATAATAACAACATAATAGAAGTGTAAAGATTAAAGTCAGTGCTCTCCAATATCTAATAGCATTTCCAACTAAACCTGCCCCAGACTGAGCTCCTGGTCCTTTCTAGGCAACCTGCCCCTCCTCCAGTCTGCCATGTCACACCCAATCCACAGGAAATCCTGCCAGCTCTACCTTCCACACAAATCTACTGGTTATTAATTACTAAGGGGAAAAGGAAAGGTTCTGTTAGTGGTCACCACCTTAACCAAGGGTTCCAAGTTACCATCACAAATGACGGAAGCAACAGACATCAGGAGCCCCCTGAGGTGATGTCCTTAGGACACACCATCACGTCTGTGGTGTGCCTGCCAAAGATGTTCAACGTGAATCCAATCAGAGGAAATGATCAGAAAATCCAGATTGTGCAGTCACTCTAAGGGACAATTGGCTTGGACCCTTCTACATGACAATGTCAGGAAAAACAAGAAAGAGCAGGGTCAGCAAACATTTCCCATAAAGAGCCATAGAGTAAACATTTTAGATTTGTGGGTCATACAAACCCAGCTGTGCAGTCACACACAGTATGCAAACAGATGCATGTGGCTCTATTCCAATAAAACTTTATTTACAAAGACAGGCAGTGGGCCAGATTACCAAGCCCTGTTGTAGATTAAAGGATACTAAAGAGGCATGATCATCAAAGGCAGTGCATGATCTTTGAGCAGACCCTAGACTAAAAATAATAATAATAGTAAACAGTGAAAAGGGCATTTGGGTAACAGTTGGAGGAATCAGAATATGATTATAGTTATCGATATTAAAATTCTCAGATATAACATTGGCACTGTGGCTATATAGAAAGTCTGTTCTTAGGTGATATAGGCTGAAATATTTAGGAGTGAAGTGTCATGTGACTTCACTGTCCACTTCACGTGTCCACCAAACTTATTTTCAAATTGTTCACAGGAAAAATATGTGTAGACATACATACACGCATACATATACAAGAGCGAAGACATAGAAAATGTGTTGAAGGCTAATAATGGATGAAATATGTGGCAAAGTATTTGTAACTGATGACTACACCATTCTTTCTTTCAACTTTTCTGTGGATTTGAAATTTTAAGATGAGTTCAGGGGAAACATTTCTCTGGAATCTGACCTCTCTTCCCTATTCGCCTCTCACCTGGACCACTCCCTGTATCCATCCTCCCTGCATCCATCCTCACCCTATGATTGCCAAATGGATCCTATTAAAATACAACGCAGATCCTATCCCTCCTCTGCTCAGGGCCTCCAGTGAGTCCCACCCACTCAGTAAAGCCAAAGCACTTGCAGTGGCCCACGGGCCCTGCACAATCTGTCCTCCTTTCCCATCACCACCAGTTTCCCCTCTGCCCTCAGTCTCCACTTATCTCTCAGCTCCCTGTTTTTGGGGGTTTGTTTGTTTGTTTGTTTGTTTGTTTGTTTGTTTGTGGGCAGTGTCACTGGGCCTCATATGTGGGACCCGAACCAGGGCCGCTGACGTCCGAAGCCAGCACTTAACTAATGCGCCACTCGGCTGGCCCTCAGCTCACTGTTTTTCAAACATGCCAGGTACATTGTCACCTCAGGGCCTTTGCATGTGCAGGACCTGTGGGCTAGAATGTTCTTCCTCCAGATACCTGTACTGCTTGGTTCCTCCTCTCCTTCTTGTATTTTCAGTGAGGTCTCTCTGATAATCCTGTTTAAACTTATAACCTGCCTCCCAATACTGCTGTATCCCTGATGTTTTCTCCAGAGCGATTACTGCTATCTAATATACTTTATATTTTTAACTATTGATTTTGTTTGTCTGGCTTCCTCACCACTCCCCCAGAATGTAATGCCCTGAGGACAAGAATTTTTGCCTTTTCTTCTCTTCTGTATTTACAACATCTACACAATAGCCACAACTCAGTGCCAACCACTGACTTAATATTGTATATCCACTGACTCCTCATAAGTATCATTCATAGTATAATTGCATATATAGTATATAGTACACAAAATGGGAGTAACAACAGTATCTATCTCATGATAATTTGTGAGGATTTGATGTTAGAAGGCCTGTGAATTGCTTAGCACACTGCCTGGCAGAAAGTGGGTATGCATTAAATGTTACCATTAGGAAAAAGCAGCTGAAGCTCAGAGGGGTTAGCTGATCTGCCCAAAGATACCCAGCTGGGAAGAGGTGGGGCCCAGACTGGAACCCATGTTCTAGTCTAACTCACACCACTTTCTAAACTACCATGCTAAGACATATCACAGTGTTTGGGAGAAAGGCAGTGGTAGGAAAGAGAAACCAACTCTGGGAATCCACAGTACAGGATTTAAGTCCTATCTCTGGCACAAACTCGTGCATGGCCTCAGCAATTCACTCCTGCTCTCAAGGCCTCTGTTTTCTCTTCTATAAACCAGGGGAAGTCTTTTCCCCTCTCTGACATGGATACAAAATAGAGTGAGAATCAAATGAGATAGCTGATATGAAAGCACTTGGTAACTGTGTAATTGAGCACTCTTCCAACCTAAGATTTGCAGCTCTGGCAGAGGGCCCACCAAACACTAACGGACTAAGAATTGTAGGCCCTGGAAAGCAAACTTTAAACAACCAAATTTATAAGGGAAAAAAGGTGTGCGCCCCTGAACTATTTGGCTTTTGCACATGTTCCTCTCTCTCCCTCAACATCATCTCCTCCCGCGCTGTGTTTTTTGGTGAGGTTCCAGCTCAGAGGTGTCCTCTACCAAGAAGCCCTACCTGAACCTTAAACCAGATTAGGAGTCCGGTGGGCTCTCCCATCCCAGCTCTGCCCACTCTGAGTAGCCACTCTTGCAGGATAGGTCTGTCCCACTGAACTGTGAGCTCCTTGAGAGTACAGACTGGACTAGCATAATCCCTGCTATTACACCAACACTGCCCAGCACAGGGCCAGGCACAGAGCCGATGCTCAGAAAATACTACCTAAATGAAGTAATGGATGGATGAATGGTGGTTCTCGGCCCGGCAAATTACGTTGAATTTCCTTATCTTATGCTCCTACAGGCCTATAGCACATAGTTTGTCTTTTTAAAGCAGCTCATATTTTGAGTGATGCCCTTGTGATCTCAGCTCAGGCTGCCCTCCTCTAGACTTCCTGACACTATGCCCCTGTGCAGGTGGCCTCTATGAGCTCCGAAGTTTCCACCACTCTGACCACTGTGGGTTGACAATGAAGGGTCATGACTGTCTCCCAGTACCCAGCGAGAAGCCAGCACGGCCTGTCTACTGAATGAACAAATACGGAGTATCAGTGGGTTAATGAATAGATGAATGAGTGTCCACTCTAGCTAAAATTACCCCTTTGCCAGATTCCCAGGCCACGACACCAGACCCCAGCTTCGCTTCAAGCCACACTTCTAACCCAAGCCTATTTCTCGGAGTGTAACTGAGGCAAACCGATGCTATACAAGCACCTCTCACCTCCCAGGACAGGAGGAAAACTGAGACACTGGGTGGAGTATTCGAAGCCAATATGCCTAAGGATGGCCTGGCAAATGACCCCGTCTGGTCCCTCCTCTGCTAGGCCCCCTGGAATGCACCGCCCAAATTACTCTTGTCCCCCAAACTATTGGGTCGCCTAGACCTCAGTCTCCACGCGCTGTTTTCCTCTATTGGCTGATATTTTCAACAGCTGCCCCGTCCTTACCCACACCGCCCTTACAACTGGGCTATCCGTATGCCCTTATTCCAGGAACTCTCCCTATTGGCTGAACAACTTGCCGGTTCTGGCTGTGATTGGTCGTAAGCAGAAGTCCCTCCCCTGAGCAACCACCTGAGAGGGGTTGGAGAATGGAAAGGTTGGAGGGACGTGGGGTCAGACTCACGCTGAGCCGGCGGGAGGCAGACATAGGTCTTGAAGAACTCGCTTCGCCGGGCGGCCTCCTTAATGCGGTTAGCAAGCGGCTTGCTGACCTGCCGGATGCCCAAGTATAGCAGCTTCGCCATAGGGAACGCGCCCACCACCATCTTGGCGGCCGCACGGTGCACGCGCAACCCTGCGGACTGGGCGGGGCGCCTCCAATCTTTCCCTCCTCCCCCGCCCTCTCGTCGCTTTGCGTGCGCGCGTACGTGCGTACTCCCGGGGGGGATTGCAGGGGCGTTCCCTGACGTCACCGCGTCGACTCTGACGTTCCGTCGTCCGTTCGCTGAATATGCAAATATACTTCGGAAGTGAGGCAGTTAGAAGGCAGTGCTGTTAAACGGCTGCTCGCGGGAGCGTGAATGGTTCCCACGCCTGCTTCAGCTAGTGTCACTGCGCTCTTTGGACACGTTATGTATCTAGGTGGCCTCTCCGCCCAAATGAGGCTTTTAGTCCTAATTAGGGCTAATGATCCCAAATACACCTACCTCCGCCAGGTAGAACTCACTGGGATTAAGAGAAAACTGGCTTTGTAGTCATACAGACCTGATTGTTGATCCCAGTTCCGTCATTTACTTGCTGTGTGATGTTAGGCGAGTGACTTAACCTCTCTGGGCATCTGTATTCTTGTCTACAAAATGTGACTCTTAATAGCACTTACCTAATTGGGTTGCTGTGAGGCTTGCATAAGAATCTTGAATATAAAAACATAGTGAACTATGTTAAGTACTTAGAATGGTGCCAGTCACATAGTAAGCCAATAAACAGCCCCTATTACGATACAGGTGCTATCATTGTTATTGCTACCTCCAGCGTGAGGGTGCATTTCCTCTCCAGAAGCAGCTAATTGAATTCTTTCCCAAGTAACTGACAAACAGGCCCAGGGAGGAACACGGCACTGGCACAAGGTCCCTCAGCCAGCAGAGGTTGATAGCCCAGCATCTTGGCAAATAAAACCATACCCGTTCTCAAGCAGCCCCACTTCCTCCATTGAGGGGCGAGGGTCCCCAGGGAGCTGGCTCAGGAAGGAGTTTAAGGACATGTCCCAGGCTGTCCTCCCTTACCCAGCAGGGAGCAAAATCATATAAACAAAGTCAGGAAGGGGTTGAGAGAAATTCCTGGATGGTGGAGTGCTGATGGGTAATTGAGAGATTCTAGGAGAGAAGTCAGGAGCAGAGGAGTGGTGTGTATGATGAAACAAACATTCAGGACACGGAGTCAGGGGACCCTGGGCTTTCCTTGGTATCCACTCTGACTCCCTGACCATCCTTTGTCAAGTCCCAGGCACCGATGGACCTCTATTCATCTGTAATCATGGTACTGGCATGTGTGAATCCAGATAATCTAAATTATATACTAAGAAATGTCAAGACCATAAAAACAACCCCTCCTCAGGATCCCTTCTGGACTGAAGGTGTGAGGGAGCTTGGGGCCTCTTTAAGGTCCATATCCACTTGGAACCAACCCCTTCCCCATTTTACAGACTGGTCAGCTGAGGCCAGAGGATAAAAAGGATTTAGCAAACGTTCCAGGGGTCATTGGGATGGAGCTGAGGCTGGAATTTCTTGAGTCCCAGCCCAGAGTCTTCTGATCACTAGGGGTGTTAGCCTGAGGCCCAGGGACCTACTGGGAGGCTGCAGTCACCTATGATTGGTTTAGGAAACTTCCAAACTTGTCCATGACTTTTCTCTGTGTAATTCACTGCTGTTTCCTCAGTTCCTAGAACAGTGCCTGGCACACTGTAGGTGCTAAATAAATATTTATTGAATAAATGGGAATGAACATTTGGAGGAGTAATATGCAGGCTTCTATCTGATTCTCTGAGGTGACTGCGTTCAAAATATCCGGACCCCTACATCTCCATCCCAGTAACTTTATGGCAATGAGACAGGATGGGAAAATTACTAGGGCCCCAAATCCCAGACCCCCCTTCTTTCTCTCCTGCCTAACACCAAAGCCCCAACTTCCTGCATCTCAGTAATCCCCCTCCTGCAAAAGTTTTCTTCAGTAAGTTGATTTTTTTTCTCATTGCCCTCCTCCCTCCTCTTTGTTTCTCTGAGAAAGGTTTCCAGGAACCTCTTCTGGGAACTTCTGGGGCAAGGGTATGTGCGTGCGTGTGTATGTGTGTGTGTGTGTGTAGGGGGATTGTCACATCTCATCAGAAGCTTGGAGCCTGCTACACACCCAAAGGGAGAAAGGGAGGGAGGTGACCTACCAGAAGGGGTGAGGCCTGTCCAGATCTGGGTGCTTCCTCCCATTCTCTAGTCTGGCTATAGAAGGAGGACCATTCCTGGTGACTCCTGAGGGCCAGAGGAGGGAGGAGGTCACCAGCCAGGGCAAGCAGCCTTGGCCATTCTGGGGCGTGGGAACAGAGGCAAGACAGGGAAGGGAGAGGGAGTCCAGGATGGCCTCAGGCTGACACTGGCTGTGCAACTCTGGGCTAGTCACTCAGCCTCTCCAGTGACTGCCCTGGAATAGGGCCTGCGATCATTCCCAGAGGTCCTTCCAGCTCAGGCTCCCAGTCAATCTTTTCCCAAGATGGGCAAGAGGCTTGTGCTACACAATCCCACAGGCCCTTGTGCTTCTTCTATCATTGTATTGCTTCAAAATAAAACCCAAAACTGACCACTGCTCCTTCTCACTCCACTACCCACCCTGGTCCAGTCACCAGCATCTCCCACCTGGACCACTGCAGTCACTGCTTCACTGGGCTCCCAGCTTCTGTCCTAACTTCCCCTATTCTGTTCTCCACTCAGCAGCAGGATCCTGTTAACATTTAAGTCAAATCACATCCCTCCTCTTGTGGCTCCTGTTTCTCTCAGACTAAAAGGCAAAAAGTCCTTACTACGACTTAAAAATCCCCAAAAGATGGGCTTCTGTCCCCTTGCCAGTCTCACCTCCTAGTCCTGTCTCCCTCCCTCTGTTCCAACCACACCGCTATACTTGCTGTACCTCAAAATTCAGGCACTCTCTTACTCCAGGGCTTTGCACTTCCTGTTCCCTCTGCCTGTGATGCTCTTCCCCCTGACAGCCACAGGACCAACCTCCCCCGCTTCCTTCAGGTCTTTGCTCAAATGCCACCTTCTCAGTGAGCCCTCCCCTGACCTCATCTAGATCAAACTCCATGTCACTCTCTGTCCCTTCAATTGGCTTTATTTTTCCCCATTACACTTATCAATTCCAAACGTATTCATTTTTATTTACTCATTACGCCCGTGAGTGTGGGGCCTGGGCTGTCTTGGTCACCATTGTGTCTCCAAGCCAGCACAGGACAGACTGTAGGAACAAATATATCTTAATTGAATGAATGAATAAATATCCTTCCTCTGTCTCAAGACCCCTTCCCTAGCCTGCCCTGCTCACTCCTCCTCCTGCCAGTCTGCCTTGATTGCCCTCACTTGGGTTCTGACATTTTCCCTCTTCTTCCTCAATCAGGACTTGGAGAATGCAGTTTATCTAGAAACTCAGAATTGCCCTGTCCTGCTCTCTCTCCCCTATATGACTGGGGGCTTCCTAAGAGCAAAAGTGATCACTTCATACTCCTTCCATTCTCTCCTAGGGTCACCAACTTTTACCCCCATGTTGGAAATAATCCAAACTTTTTTCCCTTTTTGTCTTTACCTTCTAGAAACTTAATTCACTGGTTCCCACCTCCAGAAATCCTCCCTGACCCCCAGACTGGGTCAGATGCCCTCTTGGGTTCCTTCAGACCCTGGCTTCCACTGCCTGAACCCTGCTCATTCTGAGTCATCACTGTCCATTGGAGTGGGAGCCCATGAAGGTAGGGCCAGGTCTGTCATTCGTCACCACTGTCATTAGCACTGCCTCAGCACAGGGCCAGGCACAGTTCAACTAAACTGTAAGGAGGAGGATGGTTGACCAATGACACATCAACCTCACTGTTTTCCTATTTTCTTATGAATAGAACACAGCCTTATTTACATGTAATTTGCATACACTGGACCAGGAGGAAAAGGAGTATGGGATGAGATTTGAGGAGTGAGGGCTCCCCAATTTGAGGTTCACTGTGCTGGTGGCAGCATCTTCAGCTGCACCTGGTCCACCTGGGAGGAGGGAGCTGCCACGCAGCTGGCTGCCATGGCCTTGGCTGTGCTGTTCCTCTTGGAAGTGAGTGGCGTCTCCAGGGTGAGTGAGGCATTGGCCATCTCCTGGGGCTTGTCACTGGCTAGGAAGTGGAGCAGGTTGTGCAGGGCTTTGGCTACGTCACTGCGAGCGCCCTCGTTGACGAGGCAGTAGAGGATGGGGTCAGCCACACAGTTGAGACTGGTGAAGGCCAGTGAGCTGTGGTATGCTGAGAAGACACGTTCCTCGAAGCCACAGTCCCAGGGGCGGCCCAGGTAGACTGCGCTGCGGGAAAGCAGGAGCACGTGATACGGCGCAAAGCAGACCAGCACGATGGCAATGAGGCTGAGGGCCAATCGCTTGATCTTGGCCTTCTCCTGGCGTTCGGTCGACACGCTACCCCGCACGGCCCGCAGGATGCCACGGTAAGACAGCAGCATGAGGGCCCATGGAAATAGAAAGCCCACGAAGACTCGGTACAGATTCATCCAGGCCACCCAGCCCTCCATCGGAAACTTCTCGAAGCAGAAAGTGTGGTTGTAGCGGTCGCGAAAGAGCTCATCATGGAAGAGGGGCGCCGAGTTGGCTCCCAGCTCCGTGGCCCAGACCACAGAGCTCACGGCCACCGCCGTCTTGACGCGGCGCAGGCGGGCAAACCGCAGTGGGTGGGCCACGGCCAGGTAGCGGTCCACCGAGATGCAGCACAGAAAGGCGATGCTGATGTAGATGTTGGTGTAGAAGATGAAGCCGAAGAGCTTGCAGGAGCTGGGGCCGTGAATCCAGTTGTCGTGGTGCAGGAAGTAGTCGACCCACAGCGGCAGCGTGCAGATGTACAGCAGATCCGCGATGCTGAGGTTCATTAGGTACACGCCCAGCTCGTTGCGTTGCTGCACCTGGCGGTAGGCGGCCCACAGGGCCAGGCAGTTGGTGGGCAGCCCCACGCCAATGACGAAGATGTAGAGGGACGGCGGGAAGAGGTGGTCCACGCGTGAGTCCACGTGGCAGCCCTCCCATGTGCGGTTGCCCATTCTCAGCAACGGAGCTTTCAGTCGCTTCCCCTGGCCCACGCGGGCTATGGGGCCACGGGGGGCGGGAGGCCATCGGGCCCCCTGAGCCCCCTTCTTGGAGGCTCAGGGGCACATGGTGGGAGGCAGTCCACGAGGAACGGATGAAGTTGGCTGTGAATCCCGGGCCAGGCTGGGCAAGAAGGAGTGGAGCTTGAGAGGGAAAAGTTAGAGGAAGGATAGAATTACAGCAGGAGGGAGGTTTTGGGGATGGTGGGATTAACAAAGAGCTTTGTCAAGGGGATGTGTATAGACTCAATCAGGGTGTAAATGAGGGCGTATTGGGGTATCACAAAACTTGGCTGAGGGAATTGTTTATAGAGGAAATGAAAGCATCAGTGGGCAGTGGTGAGAGAGAGATATCTGTACAGAATGAAGGAAGCAAGTGTGGCTGTGCTGAAGTAATGGTGGGATGGAATACAATAGAAGACAGGCAATATAGAGGATAGTGTTGAGATAGGACACACTACAGTTAGGGCATGTGGAAAAGACCAGGTAATGTGGGTGGGGGTGCTGGCATTTCCTAAGACCCCAGTAAGAAAGGACAAAATAAGTAAAGTAACCACTGAGGAGATGACGGACAAGGAGGTGTCCTGGGTGGAGGGTGGACAGAGAGGAAGGTTTGGTCTGGAGAATGTGGGAAGGGTTTTTAAGAAACAGGAAGGAGGTGAGTAAGGGTTAGGTCAGAGGAAGATTATAGATGGAGGGGGGATTTGAAGAGGGCAGGAGAGGGGCTCCAGCTTGGTCCTTCTAGGGGCTGAGCAGTTGAGATGAGGTGGCCCCACCTCAGAGTTCAAAGCTGACTTTTCAGTGCCTGTTGGGGAGAAAGGACTGCAGTGAGGGGAATCATGGACTGCCCCCTTCTTCCCATTCTCCTGGCTATCTCCTATAGGCTGCTGAGGGTGGATACCCTGATGATGCCTAATTGAGCCCGATTCTAGACAACAGATGTCTGAAAACACAGCTTTGAGGTGCCAGATATATTTTTGGCTAATCGATGTTAAAATAAAGACCCAACTCAGATTTTAGAACTTTTTCCCAGGAACCATGTAAAACTGGCATAAGAATTGTATCATGCCTTGGGAAATGCTGATCTGGGTTAATGCTGTCCTTTCACAGACAGGGAGAAGGGGCCCAGAGAGGCTGGGCCACTCCCCTCACGGACCAGCAAGAAGGCAGTGATGGAACCAGAACCGGGGCTGGGACTAGCCTCCCCCTCCTAACCCAGAGCACCCCATTCTTAACAATGATAATGACAATGGTGATAATAACAGCTAAAGTTTATGAGTCTTACTAATATCAGACTCTGTTCTAAGCACTTTTATGAGTATTAATTCATTAAAATTTATAGAACCCCATGAGGAAAGTACTGTTTATTCCCCATTTGACAAACTGAGGCACAGAGGTTCAGAGACCTGTCCAAGGTCCTGATGACGGGAGAGGGGAAATCTTGACTCTAGTCCCCTTTGCTCCAGCCTGTGCTTCTGTTTCAACCCAAGGATAACTGGACAGAAAGAAATCCTGGGCTCACAGCGGGGGCTGAGAACCATAGCTGCAGAGGGCTGGGGGAAGGGGATGAGAGGAGAGGCTGCTTGGACTCCATCAAGGTTGGGGAGCAAGGACCAGCACCTGCAGTCCCCTCCCTCAGGGACCACACTCCCTTCATTGCCTCGTCCCACTCCCCTCTGCCTTTTCCAATGTGAGAACCTTAAGCTTGTCACCACCTTGGTCCTGGGAAAACCTGCAAGCACAGGGCAAAAGATAGTCATGGACGAAGCCCCTGACCATCATGCGCCCCAGAGAGAAAGGGAGCAAAGTCCTGAATCAGAGGCATCTTCAGAAGCCACTATATCCAGGGGCTTGCACAGGTTTAATTTTAGGGGTTGAAAAAAAATCTGAACTGGAAACCCTATCTAAGACAGTGAAAGGGGGAAGCTTCTCTGTGCTCTAGATGAAATGAGAGGGGCACCTCTGAAGAATCCCCAGAGGCGGGGATTTCAAAACACATTTTGAAAACCATTGGTTGAAGGTGGGAGGGAAGTTCGGGGGTGAAAAAAGTGAAGGGATTAAGCAGTACAAATCGGCAATTACAAAATAGTCACGGGGATGTAAAGTACAGCATAGTCAATAATGTACACCTAAAAATTAATATAAAATAATATTGAATGTCAACTGTAATTGAAAAATGAAAAAAAAAAGAAAGAAAACCACTGGTTGTTGGACAGATGAGGGAACTGAGGCTCAGGGAAGGGATAAGCCCAAAGTCATGCAGCAGGTCCTTGGAGACCTCCCAGATGCCTGAGCATCCTTCCATGGGAAAGTCTCTTGGCTCTATCTACCTCTACAATAAATCCTGAATCCATGCATGACTCCCTAAAGCCCCCATCACTGCCTGCTCTGTGCCACCATCACCACTCCCTTGCTTGGACCCTTACAGTGGCCTTCTTACTGCTTTCTGGGTTGCCATTCTGACATCCTTCACCTCACTTCCCACACTGCAGCCACAAAGGTCTTTCCAACATGGAAATCTGCTCTGGTTACTTCTCTGCTTGAAAGCCTCCAGTGGCTTTCCAATGGACTTGGGGGTAAAATCCTAACTCCTTGCCCCAAATGACAAGGCGCTACCTGACTTTCTTGCCCACCTCCTCTCCCCTGCCATGGTGGGTTCAAGGCCAATGACCTTTCCAGCCTCAAAACCTGTGTCCTTACTGTACCCTCCACCTGGAATGCTCTTCCTTCAGATCTTAGGACTAGTTGCCTCACCTCCTTCACTTCCTCAGGGAGGCCCTCCCTACCCAGAGTTCCACCCACTCCCCAGGGCTCTTTCCTCACATCACCTAGTATCTTGTGTTTGTCTGTCAGTAGAGTGGACATTCCAGGAGGTCAGGGACCTTGTGTTGACTGCTGTTCCCACCCCCGCATACAGTACGTGCTCAACAGACTGTTGAACTGAAGAAACTCACTCTGGTCATCCCATCTCCCCATCTCCCCTGTGGCAGCAAGCACCCCCTCATCCCCACACTTATTTTTTTTTTTTTAAAAACTCCCACTTATTTTTCAAATAAGTCCCTGCAGGGTCCCAGAGAAAGAGGGGTGGGAGTGAAAAGGGCAGGATGTACCCCTTCATAATTGACTCTGAAAGGTCAGGACTGAGTCCTGCTAGGTAAGTCCTACCTGCTGTGGGGTCCTCAGCCACAGAGCCCCTGCCTTCACCCCAGACTCACAAACAGAGGCTCCAGAATCCTGTGGAGATGGGATGGAAGGGGCTTGCTCTTGGCAAAATAGTGCAATCCAGTCCCTCCCTTCAAATCGGAACACCCTCAGGACCACCACCCAGACCAAGACACTCAAAATACCTCTCATCTCTCAGCCCTCTGTCTCTCCCACTTTTGTAACATTGAGGGAATTACTTCTCTTTCAAAAGCTTCAGTTTCCCCTTCTTACAAAGCGGGGGGGGGGGGTGTGTGTCACAATTTTTGTACCAGTCACGTCACAGATATGAAAATCCTTAGTGACAGCATCTATAAATTATGCAGTATTTAAACAATTATTATTATTCCACAGGCACTGGAGAGCTGAAAGGAGAAACCAGTTGGTAGTGGGAGGAGGCCCCAAGAGGTGGGATTTCCCTTAGCCCCACCCCCTGGAGACCCCCCCTGGGTTCTGCTGAGGCTGCAGCGGCACACAGGCAGGAGACTAATTTCTGGCAGCCAGAGGAAATACATTTCCCATTGTTAATTTCCTCAAGGGGGAACCAGCTGGACACTCACCCCTCCCTCCTCCCATTCCACCTCCTCAACCCACCTGCTTCTTGGGGGTGCTGGGCGTGGGGGAGGAGCACTCCAACAACCCTCTCTTCTCCTTCACCTGAGATCTCCCCATCATCAAACCCTCACAAGATAGCGCAGGAATGTCAGACTCATAGAATTTCACCGCGCAGCAGTCTATATGCGACACCTGGGGAGTGACAGGCTATTTCTGACCCCTTCCTGTTACAGATGGGGAAACTGAGGCCCAGAGGGGCAAGGCAGTTATCTAAGTCACATGATATGATATGCCAAGACTGGGCTGATCTGTCGCTCTTAACTGAAGAGCTGCCCTTCCCTGAATGTCTTCTCTCCACATTCCCTGCACTACTGTGATTTTCCTCAAGTCTGTCTGGGGTTCCCAGACCCTTTGCAGAATCTGCTGAAAGATACATGGACTTTCTCACCATAAAAAAGCAAGTGACTGTTGTGTCTCTCCATCACCTGACTCCCTTCCACCCCCAGTGTCAAGACCCTCTTCAGTTGGGATCTAAGTTGCCTCCCTTACTCAGGTTTTGTCGGGGACTCAACCCCCAAATCTCACAGACCCCACAAGAAGCTACCTCTGTCCCCCCTCTTTGGTCCCTGCTGGCTGCTCCCTAGAGGGACAGGGAAGAGAGATAAGCCTGAGTATTGAGCAATAGTTGATAGTTGATAGTCGGGGACGAGAAGTACTGGTCAGACCCCAACCCCCACTTTACGTCTCAGCTGCTCAGGCCAGATAAGTCTTTAGGTCTGCCAGACACCCCTAAATCCAGTAAGGCTAAAGGACTGGGGATTGAGAGGACAAGAGGGAAAAGTGGTGCAGCTCTCACATCCCCACCGCCCCTCAGCTTACTCACCAGCCTTGTCCTAGAAGCCACCAGGCCGCCTCTCCCCACTTTCTTCCTCTGTGGGCTCTGGCTCCCCCCTCCCTTGGTAGCCCCAGGGGACCGGCCAGCTCCGGTCTGCTCATTAGGGGACGAAATGTGATCACCAAGCCTCGCTCCCCACCTGGTGCTCTGGCGACAGGCGGAAACCAGGGGGCAGTCAGGCCACCCTGACCGCCTGGCTGGGCCTCAGTCTCCCCTTTTCTACCAAAGGAGTCCCCGTCTTCCCCAAAGCCCACCCTGCCCGTAAGGGACACTGGGGTCCTTTGACTCTATTCCTCTGATGTTCCAGATTCCAATATTCTCAAATCCTCAGGTTCTATTGTTAGTCCAGTTCATGGTTTACCATTCTATTATTGTAACATTCTAGAGCTTTACTTTTTTCCATTCTATTATTATTATCATCATGGCTTTCCATGCCCTTACCCAATATTCCAGGAGGCTCACATTCCAAGATTTGAAAGTTCTATTGTTAGAATGCTCTATGATTTTTTTTTAACATTCTACGACTTTCATAATCTATTATTAAACTCTGCGATTATTATCTTTGCCAAGCAAAAACATGAACACGTATTTCCCTATTTTTACAGAAATGGGAACATACTCTATGCATGGTGAGTGCTACTTTCTTTTTCCCTTTTATCTATTCTATTTTTTAACATTCCAGCAGCCTGAAGTTCTAAGATTATACAGAATTCTGAGACACGAAGGAATCACGGGGTGGGCGTTTAGTCACCACCTTCATCTAGCCCCTAAATTCTCACCACCTGGATGGGGGGGGGAAAGAACACTAGGAGCCCAGGCTGTCTCCCTATCCCTTGCCCAGAGGGCCTGGCCTCATCCCTCCCCTCTAGCTCACACCAGCTGAGTTATTATTTGTCTAGACACAAACCAAATTATAGGCCCTGTCCCGGGGGAGCAGTGGGCTTGGGGGGGGGCAGTTCAGGAGACAGAGGCAGGCCGGAGTTAATCCCTGCCCCCACCCAACTTCCCCTCCTCTCTCCCCTCCTTCCCTGAAACTCCTCACCTTCCACCCAAACCAACTCTTGTCCCCTCTCCCTGGCCACCACCATGGTTTTAGAAATATTTTCTCTGCTTCTAAAGCGCTCCCTTCTGGATTCCAGCCATTCGTGCTCACCCTGGCATTCTTCCCTCCTCCCTGCGTCTTCTCCAAATTAATCCAACTTAGTGGCAGCAAAAGAAGCCAGATCGCTGGATTTTCCCTGGAACTAGAGCCCCAACCCCCAGCCTGGCACTAATTCACCATGGGGACTTCTGCTCTTGGGCCTTAATTTCCCCATCTGTAAAGTGGGTGCTTGGCCTAGGTCTCCGAAAGCCCTTTAGAGCGCACAGCTGCAAATGCTGAAAACTGCCAAGATTTCAGCGCTAATCTTTTTGGATTGAAGGATTCAAATACCCTGAGGACCTTTGATTTGAAGGTTGGAGCATTCCCAGGCCTCCCCTCCTATCATTCTCACATTCTGGGTCCTTCCATTCAAAGACTTCACATTCAACGCTTCTTGATTATATGATCCCCAGAGTTCAGGAGCCCCCACCTCATCAGCCTCTCTCATCTCCTCCTACTGGGACCCACTCCAGAAAGGAAAACCTCCCCATTCTCACCCCAAACCTGAAGTCAAGTTCATCCACAGAGACAGATCTGGGGGTAGAGCACCCTCTCAGTGGGTTCAGGAGCACTGAGACCAGTGGTGGTGGGCCCTGGAGGCTCCATCTGTGCCCCTAAGCAAATACCCCAGTGCACATCCTGCCTGAGTGCACAACACATATCCTGCAACCCATGCCTCACTGAAACTGCAGACCTGCCCTTCAGCCTGGCCTGAGGAGGGAGGGGGGTCCAGTTCAAGGAGTGGGGATGAGGCCGATGTAGGAAGGAGTTAATGTGACCCAGCCAGATCCTGGAAGGGAGGAAGTGAGGGAGGAAGTCCACGCTGCAGCCAGGAATTCCTGAAATTGGAGGGTGGGGTGGGTGGGACCTCAGAAGCAGTGGGGTGACTATGTGAAAAGGGCGCTGGGGTCACAGTGTCACTCAGCATCCACTTGCCCCAGGTAGCAATCCTATGCTTCCTACCCCACACTCTCAAGCAGCTCCTCAACCCAGGGGGAATCTCTGGGGGTGGAGGAGGATTTGGGATGAGATGAGGATGGGGTGAAGGTGGCAGCATGGGGTCTGAGAGAGGCAGAGAAATAGGAAGAGAGACACGAGAGATAGAGAGACAGGAGGGGAAAAGGCAAAGAGATGCACAGAGACAGAAAGACGTGGAGATGGCGGCAGAGAGATCTACAGAGATGGAGAGCTCCTTGAGACACTGGCAGACAGAGGCAAACAGAGACAGAGAGACAGAGACCAATGGACGGAGATGGAGAGACAGAGATAAAGAAGCAGACACAGAGACCTCCAGAGATGTAGAGGGAGAAACACACCCAGAGGGAGAGGGCCAGCAGATACAGAGACATCAGAGACAGGCGGAGAGATGGAGATAGATCAGTCAACCACGGAGACACCCGGGGAGCCAGCATCTGAGAGGGGCGGGACCAGACGGCGCGGGAGACCGAGGCAGCAGATCTGGGGACGCAAAGCCCTCAGAGGGACGCGGGAAGCAGCGGCCCCGAGGCAGCCGGACGACAAGCGCCGGCCCGGGAAGGATCAGAACCTACCATTGCGTAACAGCTGGACGGGGCGCGCAGCGGAGCTCTCGGCTGCTGAGGGGTCTGGGCTCGACGGTGGCGAGGGGACCCGCCGGTGACTCCTCCCGGCCGAGGCCCCGCCCTGGTCAGGCCCGCCCCCCATTAACCCCTCCTTTGTCGCTCCCCCTTAACCCCTTTAAGCCTTAACCGGGGAAATCTTACCTGCTGCTGGAACCCCCAACCCCCACCACCACAGTCGTTTAAAGTCCCCTCTCTGGATGCCCCCATCTCATTAACCCCTTTGCTCACGTTGGCTCTAACTCTACACTTCAGACTTGGTCAGGCCCTCAGCTATGGGGGAAAGGGGCTCTTCCGTTGCCTTCTGAGCCATTTCCTCCCTTCTGAGATCCCAAGCCTAAGTCATTGGCTTTGTGGTCATTGCATGCCCCCCACCAAAGGAGAGAACAAGGAGGTCTGTTAAGTCCCCACTCCCAGGGTCAGGGCCACCCCTGGAAGGAGTCTTAGGGCTTGTAATTCCAGCCCAGACCTTAGGCTGGTGGCTTCTCCGTGTCTCAGTTTCCTCTTCTGTCAATAGGGTCACAGCATAGTGCCTTTATCATGGGGATGTCATTTCTAGGTGTCAATACTATCAAGTCTGGAAAACATGATCCCCCGTGCTCCCATTCCTCCCTGCTTTATTTACTTTTCTCCACAGAACTTGTCACCATCTAATGTCCCATGTATTTCACTTAATATTTTTCTAGCTATCTGCCTCCCCACTAGGAGTGTCATTTTTGTGTCTGGTTTGTTTCCTGTTGTGTGTCTGTTGCCTAGAAGACCACTGACACAAAATAGGTGTGCAGTACACATTGTTTTCAGGGAGTGAATATGTGACAGGTGAGTGCTCCAAACATATTTGCTTATTTTATTTATTTATTTTTTTGAGGGTAGTGTTACTGGCCCTCACATATGGGACCCGACTGGGGCCGCCGGCTTCCCAAGCCAGCGCTTAACCACCGTGCCACTCGGCCGGCCCCATATTTGCTTATTTTTATTATCATCACATCCCTCATAAATTGGTCCTGAGAATTCATTCTTGGTCAAAGTTCCTTCAGACAGACCTGGCATGTAGCACTCAAAAATGGCAGCTATTAGGTTTGCAAATTCTTTTTTGTTTATTTTCTTATTAATAAAAATAATGCCCGGATCTTAAGGGAACAATACAATGAGTTTTAACAAACAGATACGCCCATGTGACTAATCACCCAAATAAAGACAGAGAACATTTCCATCACCCAGGAATGTTGTTCTTTGCCCCTATCCAAACTTCACCCCTAGAGGCAAATCTGTACTTTCTTTTTTCAGCAGAGATTAGTGTTACCTGTTCTAGAACATATAGATAAAATGGTAGTATTTTTTAAAAGATAGCTGTTATTATAGTAATTTGCTGTGTGACTTTGCACAAGTGACTATACCTCTCTGAGCCATATTACTGCCTTCCTCTTAGGGCTCTTGAGGGAAACAAATTGAGAGTTAACTAAGGATCCAATGTACAGCACACAGAAATAAAGGCTTTTTCCTTCCACTTTCCCTCAAGGGGACAGTCAGGGACAGTTACAAGGAAGGTGTCATGAAGGCTCTAGCCCCTCCCCCAACTAACCCCATATACATCTTATCAGCTTCAGGACAAGCCCCACAGAGCTCTCCTATCAGCCCCTTGACCATCCCAAGCTTTCCCAAAAAGAAACTCTGGGGACCACTGGTGGGCGAGGGTCCCCTTCTCTCCTGGGCTCACCCTAAGTTTTGCTCTGATTCAATCAGGGTCCTGGCAGGAAACAGGTGGTTCACTCAAAGAGTTTAAGTGGGAGCATTTATGAAGGGACATTTTAGAGGGGTGGACAGGGTGAAGGATCCCACAAAGTATGGGGTGTTACCAGAAGACCAGCTTCAGTGAGAGCCAAGCCATTACCGCCCTTTGGGCAGAAAGCTAGAGTTTGGAGAAGAGCCCCTAGGAGGTGTAGTTCTAGGTACAGGAACACAGCCACGGCCATAAAAGGGCAGGGATGAAGGGAGGGGCCTGGAAAATACTCCCACCTCTCTCCTCCAACCACTGGGTTTTGTCAGTGCCTCTGATTGGCAGAACCCAACCAGAAGGCGGAGGGCAAGGGATCCCCGTGAATGTTGTCCTCACAGGACAGTCTCCCAGGGTCCAGGGCGAGAGAAAAACTGAGAATGACCCTGGGGGTATATGGAGAATTACCAGCACTGTTGCAGTACTTCCTAGGCTCATTTTTTCATGCAGGTCTGAGGCTGGGCACAAGGAGGCGACAGAGCACCAAGAGACCCAATGAAAGCGACGTTTCAATAGCTCGGCTGCTTCCCCAAGATTTGGACTACTAGTAGTTGATGGGTTTGCAGATTATATACCGCAGGATGTCCCTCCTTAGGAAGAGATGGGTTTGATTGACACTCTGAAATTGCAGGGCTCATCCCAAGTGATCATCCGTCGAGTTGAGAAGAGGAAACACAAATGTGTAATGTTCTACAAAATTCTTTTGTTCCGTCCAGAAAAATCCTGTTTGCTACCTTATTAGAGCAGTGGCTCCATTAGAGCGGTGGTTCTCAAAGTGTGGTCCTCAAGCATCAGTATTGTCTGTGAACGCTTCAGAAATGCAAATTCTTGGGCCCCACCCCAGGCAGACTGAATTAGAAACCCTGGATGGGGGGTTGGGAGGAACTGCATTGTCATTACAAGCCCTGCAGGTGACTGTAATGCGCCTTCAAGTTTTGAGAACCACTGTACAAAAAAAAAAAAAAAAAAAAAAAAAAGAATCTCTCAGTGCAAACATTAATATTATCTTGGCCACAAAAGATGAGAAAATCAGAACTCAATCTCCACCCCAAATATACAGTGGTTACTGTGGGGGACAATGACTGGGAGGGGGCACAAGAGGGCTTCTGGGGGACTAGGATGTTGTTTTTCCATCTAGGAGCTGACTGCATGGATGGGTTGTTTGTGAATTCAGCAAACTAAACATTTATAATGAGTGCACTTCTCTGTATGTTAAACACCAATAAAAAGTTAAACAAGGGTCAGCCGAGTGGCGCAGTGGTTAAGTGCTGGCTTGGGAAGGCAGCGGCCCCGGTTCAGGTCCCATATATGAGGGCCAGTGACACTGCCCTCAAAAAAAGAAAAAAAAAAAAAAATTAAAGTGTTCAAGATTAGATACCCAGTTGAGAAATCCCTGAGAAGAGAATCCTAAGGACCACATTTGAGGTCCCTGAATCCCGATGGACCTCTCCTGGACTACCCCGTTCCAGGACCTGGCAATTTCTTTTTATTGTTTATGCTGGACAGTTGAGTTTGTCTTTTGCAACCCAGAGTACTCATACTCTTAACTCCCAGACATCTTTTGTGTCATCACTCCACTTCTCTGAAAACATCCCTTGCCTTACTTCAACCTTGTGGGAGAGGGGGAAACTTCTATGTTTTTGCATAATCCCATCTCCCTGGCCACGGTCATGGTCTAGGACTGGTACTTCACCCAATCAGAGTAGACCAACAGCCTGATCAAGTTGATTGATCTGCAGATGGGGCAATTACAACCCTTCCCTGGGATTTTTGGATTTGGAGCCCAAGGCTGGTTGATGTGAGCTTTGCAGCTGCTGGGTGCCATGTTTCTGTGCTATGGAGAATGCTGGTTCAAAAAAATTGCTGACTCACAGGTCAGAGAAGGTATGGCATGAGTGCCCTGGTGGCCCTCAAATCCTCGGTTCAGTGGCCCTGAAGCCCAGAGGCGCAACTGCCCTTCCTTGTTGATTTGTGGGCCAACTGAGTTCTCTTTTGTCCTAAGTAAGAGCAAGGTTCACTTTCGCCACTTACATCCAAAAAGGACCGTAATAACAGTCCCTCATCATAAACACTGTAATATATACACACACACCCATATGCACACACCTATAGACATACTCAATCTATGAACACACCACATATGCAGACCCTGACACTCCACCTCAGTGCACATGTCTTTATTTCTGGATGATATAAAAGAATAAACTTAAAAAACACCCCAAACCAAATACCTTAATGATTTGCCCAAAGCAATGTGACCCGTCTTCCCACCCTGATAAATAGAGACTTCTGACTTTCAGTCCACCCTCCCACCCCCATAACCCTCTCTTCTATAGACATACTCTGGGTATATATTACTCTACTCGGCAATAGACATCTCCCGAAAATAGAATTCCAGCCCTGCCACCTAACTCTACCCTGGCCCCATGTTCCTGGGGCCCCCACTTCAGATCACCCTCCATTGCAGGATGCTGGTGTCCTTGCCCCCTGTGGTCAGGGCCATACTGTCATCCCACAAGAAGGCCACGTTTGTCACATGGCTGCTGTGTCCACCATATTTGTGGCTGAGAGCCTGTAGTAGGGAAAGAAGAAAGTGAAAGGTCAGAGGGAGCAAAGCCACCCCATGTCTTCCCAACCTGACCCCCTTCTCCTCTGCTTAATAAACCCCTCTTTAAGAACCAACAGGGCAAATGATCCGTTTCTTCAACAAGTCAATGGTGTGTGTGTGTGTGTGTGTGTATATATATATATATATATATATATATAAAGTTGTGCATGTGGGGAAGGCTGTTCTATATGACAAAATACAAGACTATTTGGACCTTGATTCAAACAAACCAAAGTGTGTGTAGAAGGCCATTTTTGAAGACAATCAGGGAAATTTGAATACAGATTGGGTACTAGATCATATTTAAAAATTAATGTAAATTAGTGGGTATGAACATGGATTTGTTGATATGTAAGAATTATCTTTATTTTTGAGATATAAATGCTATTCTGGAGAGCTAAAAGGTCATATATGGGCTTGTTTTAAAAAATTACAGGACTGGGCTGGCTGAGTGGTGTGGTGGTTAAGCACTGGCTTAGGAAGCCAGCAGCCCCTGTTCGGGTCCCACATATGAGAGCCAGTGACACTGCCTCAAAAAAAATAAATAAATTAAAATTAAAATTAAAATTAAAAAAAATTACAGGAAAAAAAAAAAAAAAGAACAGAAGAAACAAGTATGCCAAATCCAGTAATAGTTGACCATGGGTAATAGGTACAGGAAGGATCACCATACCATTTTATCTGCTTTTATGTATGCAAATTCCATAATAAAATATTTTTAAAAATTTCACCTATGTTAGAACCAAAGAATGGTAAAATTAACATCCAGTTTTATCTTAGACACAGGTTATCTGCTAGTGGCCTATGGACGTGTTGAATATACTCTCAGTGTTTTTAGAAAGATAATTGCTGGCATTTAAAAATCAAGGAAGCTCACTTTAAAATCCTGATTTCCAGCTTCTGGAAGATCAGGATGCACTGACCCAGCTTCCTGCCAGAAGTGAGGTGTAATGAGGTGTAAGGAGTAGCTGCCCCCCAGCCTCATTCAATTATTCTCACTGCCTGTCTGACCCTGTGGCCTTGGAGTTGGTGTCTGTCCCTTGTCCTAGAACTGCAGGAGAATCACAGATGATATATCAAACCTTAAACCTGTAGCTACTTGGAACCATCATGCCACTTAGAATGCCAGCTTGGTTAGGGCAGTAACCCCATCTGACTTGTTTACTGCTGTATCCCATGCCCAGGCACACAGCAGGTGCTCAATAAATATTTGAGTTAATGAGGATAAAAGAATCAAAAAGCTCAGAATTGCAGATGCTCAGAAATTGAGCAGAACAGACTGAAATTCGTAAACCTTCAGATTAAGAAGGTCCTTAATCTGAAGTGAGGGCAAGCCCACTGCCTTCCTTGTACAGGTGAGTAAACTGAGGCCTGGAGAGGGCTAGAGGTGGACCAGGGCTGCCTCAATCTTGCCCCCATTGCTGTTACCTCCACCCTGCCAGCCCCCCAGAGGGACTCACTCGAGGCTGACAGCAAGGGTAGCTAAACAGGTGGACTTTGCCAAAGTCATCAGCTGAAGCCAGCAACTTGCCATCATGGGAGCGAGCCACGGCATTGATGTCAGTACCGTCTGCTCCCTCGGACCAGATCCCTGTGGGTGGTGGTAGTAAGATGTCAGCGGGAGCCAGGGACCCTCCAAGAGGAACAGATCCTATCCGAGCCTCGCTGCCTTCATCTCACCCAGACTGTCTCTAGCCAGGGGTGGGTGTCAGAATGATCTTCTGGAAATGTGTATCTGATCCTGTCCCCCGCACTGCTCAAAACGCTTCGTGGTGCCCTGGTGGCCTCAAGAGAAAACCCCAGCATCTCACCATGACCCCCAACATCTGCCTGGCCTGGCATCCCCTCACACACACTGCTCTAGCCTTACCAGTGTTCCCCTTGAATTCTGCAATGATTTAGTCGCCCTGCCTTCTTGAATTTCTCCAAATGCAAAGCTCTATGTCACTCTGGGTTTCTATACATGCTTATTCCATTTACCTAGAGACTGTTTTCCTTCTTCACCACCCTGGAATCTACCTCCTCATTCTCCAGGTCCAGCTTGGATATCCCTTCCTCCAGGAAGCCCTCCCTGATTTCCTCCCAGGCTGGGGCCAAATGTCCCCTCTGTGCTTCCTTGTCCCTGCCCGACCTACTGGAAGTTGTCTAGGGATAGATCTATCTCCCCAACTGGACTATGAGACCCATGATGGCAGGGCTGGGGCTGCTGTCGTCACCACTGTGTCCCCGCACTGAAGAGCCCACAGCTGCTCAGGAATTACATGTCAACTGCATTAATGCCTGAATGAAGGGGTGACTAGGACACCCCCAGTGTGAATCTCTCTGGACCAGGCGCTACCACCCATTTGGCCTCATTTCATTACATCTTCAAGGGATTTCAGTGGTCATCTCACCCTACCCTCTCCTCTTATACAAATACTGCCACAGGTGTACTCAAGGACTGAGTTTTCCACTCTGGAGGTAACCAATAGAAAGAGACTGTGAAAACAACCACACAGGAATGTTTCTTGGAACGTCTGTCTTTAGTGGGAACTTCCCCATTCCAGAACTTACCAAACACCCCAAACCCCAGGACGCAAGTAGCCGTGGCCCATTCCATGTTCCTTACAGCATCTGCACTGGTGATCTGCTTACAGGTAGCTGGGTCCCCTGGAGCAGAAAATGGGGGGAGGGGTTCACAGTGGCGATAACTACTTACTTAACCCATCCATTGCACATACTGATGTCTAAGGCAGGCAGCTAGGGACCCACCTCTCCCGACTGGCTTAGGGGGCTGGGCCCTAGGTCCCAATCGCCTAAAACCTGAGCAGGGGCATCTGCTTAGAAACCTGCACCCCACCCATCCAACCAGAAAGGAGAGGAACTGGTGAAAAGTGGGGTCCACCAGGGAGGAAATCAGTAGCCAGGAAACCAACCAATCAGAACAGCTCTTAAAAACCCCCGTCAGAGGGGGACTAGCCGAGTGGCGCAGCGCTTAAGCGCTGGCTTGGGAAGCCTGCGGCCCCGGTTCGGGTCCCACATATGAGGGCCAGTGACACTGCCCTCAAAAAACAAACAAATAAAAAAAACAGTCAGAGGAGAGATACTTGCAGTCCCTGCCTCCCTTTCCAGAACTCAAGGGAAGTCTATGCACATCACACACGCAAATAAGGAAACTGAAGAATGCCTTTGTCTATGCACATCACACACGCAAATAAGGAAACTGAAGGAAGAATGCCTTTAGATCTTGGAGAACTCACAGTACAAAATCTCATAGTCCCCCGAGTTGGTGACAAAGCAGCTGCTGTCCTGGGCCCAGTCCAGGTGGGTGATAAAACTGGAATGGCCCTGCAGGAGGGAAGGAGTGGAATTAGAGTTGGAAGGAGCAGGATCAGACCAGAAAGAATGGATGGCAAAATACAGACGTTCGGTGAGAACACAGGGGCTAAAAGGATACACAGGCTTTTAGAGTGTGGGGGTCGGGCCAGAATACCATGGGCGGGGCCAGACTGTGATGGGAGGGGCTACACAAAAAGGGCTTAGAACACAACGGGTGTTTAGAACAAGTGGGCAGTGCTAGACACAGAGGATCGTGCTTTAAATGCAAGGGGCTGGGCTACACGGAGGGTGTCCTTAGAAAATGATGGGCGGGGCTACAAGAAGGGGTGGGGCTACACGAAGGGGTGGGCTTAGAACACAGGAAAGGGTAAATGTGTGGGCGGGGCTTAAGCCTTCTTGACGTGATCAGGGCAGAGTCAGTTGAGTGTTGAAGCTGTGCTCCCTTGAGGTAGAAAATTGGTTAATTTTACACCCACTGGATAGTGGCGGCGAGGGCTGGGGGTCACTGCCCACTCACCGAGCACTTGCCCAGGCGGCTGACCTTGCGGCCGCCTTGGTCCACCGTGTACACGTACACCAAGTTGTCGTGGGAGCCCACGGCCAGGTACGCCCCGTCTGGGGGAGGGGGAGGGGGCTATGAGGAGGCACCCAGACTCCGCCCCCTCCTGTCTCAGATTCAGCCCCCCACTATCCCAAACTCCATGCCCTCTAGTCCTAGACCCGCCCCCAGGCCTGGACACACAGGTTCCGCCCCTTCTCCCTGCCAGTAACTGAGTCTCAGTTCCCAGGCCTTGCCTCTCCAAGGCCCCACCCCTTACCTGGGGAGAAGCTGACCACTGAGATCTGTTCATTGCCATCTGTATGGATAGCCACCAGGTCATGGGTCTCTGTGTCCAGCAACAGCCATCTTTAAGGAGAAGGCATGAGGGGGTGAAAGAAGAGGGGTGAGCTGATCTGGTAGGAGGAGGGCAATCTGTGAGACCTGAGGGAGGGACTCCAGAATAGATTTGGAGAGAGGCTGACCCCAAGGAATGTTGGGAGATCAAGTATTGGTAGACAGTTGGCACCTAATTAATATTCTCTGAGGGCTCTGGGGGAGTAGGAAAGGGGGGATGTCAAGGGACAGTTTGGGAAGGGGGGAGCAGAGAAGCCCAACTCAGATTTACCTGCCAGTCACTGTGCCCACAGCCAGGACAGAGCCACTGGGGTGGAAGCCAGCAGAGCGGGCAGGGTCCTGAGGAGAGAGAAGAGACAGGGCTCAGCGCTGGGGTCCACCATCCTTCTGGCCATTCCCCTCCCTCAGAGCCAACTCTCAGCCTGGAATGAAGGTTCTCACCTCCCTCCCTCTGTTGCCCTCCAGGAACCCATTGCCCTTTCCTTTAATAAGCCAGCTCGAACAGAAAACATCCCTCCTGTCACTGGATTCTGGATCCTTTTTAACCCTTGTTCTAAATACCCACAGCTTGATTCACTGAAGATGATTTCCTTAGGTGTTTTTCTAGAGTGAGACAAAGGGTATCTACATTTTTAAGACTTTTGATATATAATGAGTTTGCTTTCCATAAAAGTATTCAACTTATGTGCTGGCTGAGTGGCTCAGTTGGTTAAGAGCTCGCTCAACAGAGTGAGCGCTGAGCAACAGGGTCGCAGGTTCAATTCCTGGCCCAAGCTGAGGTGCCAACAGGTGGCAGGATGGCTCAGCTAAAAAAAAAAAAAAAAAAAAAAAGTGTATCAACTTATCACCAGGTGAATCTCAATCCCTGTTTCCCTACTTCTTTATCGAACACTCAGCACTGCCATTATCATTTTTAAACTTTGGGAGGGCATTTGGTGGGGTCGCAGGCAATAGAGCACCATGGAATCAGACTTGGGTTTAAAATGTGGCTGTGACACTACTTATATGACATCAAAGACTTTCTCTGTCATTGCCTTGGTTGCCTCCTCTGACAAATGGAGATCAAGACACACTTTCCAGGATTATTATAAGCAAGGTGTAATGTCCTTAGAATGGTAAGCTGGTAAATAAGATGGCCCACAGAAAGCATTCAGTAGAGGTCAGCTATGATTATAATTTCACTGTGGTGATGGACGAGTGATTTTAACTTTCTGAGCCTGTTTCTGAGTGGGGATCCATCATCCCTACTGCCTCATGGAGGTCAGGGGGAGGAGCTAAAAAGCTGATGTGCATGAAGTGCTAAGCCAGTTTCTCCAGGTGGGTCCACAGACCACCTGCATCAGAATAACCTGAGGGAGTTCGTTACAAATTGTACATTTCTGGTCCCAAACTCAGACGTCCTGAATCAAGACTCTCTGTGGGTGGGGCTCAGGATTCTGTGTTTTTAACAACTCCCAAGTGCTACTGATGCCCTAGCAAACGAAAACTGCTGTGCTGAGCACAGGGCCTAGCATATAGTAGCTATTAAATTAGGCAGCCAGACTGCACTGTATACCTGAAATTGATGTTGTATAATATTGTATGCCAACTGTAATTGAATATATAGATAGTCACGGGATGTGGATTATACGGTGGAAGGGAGTCAAAGGAATTGTAATAGATAGTATGATATGGGGGGGAGGAGAGGGGAAAAGAATTGGGGGAAGGGGGTTGTCACTTTGAGGGGTAAAAAGTATAACTATTGCACTTTGTTGTACACCTGAAGCTAATTAAAAATATAAATAAATAAATAAATAAATAAATAAAAAATTAGGCAGCCAGGATGAGGATTACTATACATGCCCTCACAATTTCCAGGGCATACCATCCCTGATTCATAGATGTTCAAAGGCCATCAAGTGTTCCAGGAACACTTGGATTCCTGAAGCAAAGCCTCAAAGGGTGGTGTGGGGGTTACGATAGACTGACCTTGTAGTGTCCCATACTGCATAGGCAGGGGAGCTTAAAAACTACACTGCCCAGAGTCCCTTGCAGCTATGATTCCGCTGTGATTTGGATTGGGCAAAATAAGTTGCATTTTTGTGGGTTCTAGAAGGCAGAAGGCAGAGGCCCTGTTTCTGCCACTTCCACTGACCAGTTGGGTCATGAAAACAATGGCATTTGCTATGCTAGTGAGTAGTCACTAACCTTGGAAAGCAAGGGTACAGACTGTTTTTGGCCAGTGCAAATGTAGCCACCTTTGGGTCACTCTAAAGCAACACAGTCCAGAACCTTCTGCAATGATGGCAATGCTCTGTCTTAGCACTTTCAAATGTGTGGCTATTAGCCATATTTGAAATGCAGCTAGTGCAATCAAGGAACTGAATTTTTAATTCTGTTTACATTTTAAAGTTAATTCAAGTTCGAATAGCCACATGTATTTAACAGTGTTGCTCTAGAGCCAACACTTGCAGGGACCATAGCTTCCTGGTTCCTGAATTGCAGCTACAGTGACAATGGCATTTTCTTGAACTCAGTAGTTCCTGACTCCCCCCACCTCCTGACTCTGACAGAGGCAACAGCTCCCCCGGAGGATCGGTTCTGTGGTTTTGTTCTGGGCATCCTTCCAGTCAAGTACCCTCCTTTCTCGCCCTTCCAAGTGTGTATGGAAGCACCTAAATCCCCTTCTGCTTGAAAAGCCCAGGCGTGGGTTCTATCTGATGCACTGAGCCCTGACACATTGAGACAAGTTGTTCTGTTAGAATAGTACATCACCTCTCCTGATGACTTACATCGATGATTCTGCTCCACAGGGGCTGGTGGGACTCTGCATTCCACAGATGTACCAGCTTATCCTGCCCACCTGTCACAAACTGTGCCCGGCTGGGGTGCGTGGCTAGGCCCCACAGCTCTTCCACATGGCCCTGGCAGAAAAGGAAGATCACAAGTTCTGACCCTTTCCCCCAAAGCCTGATGCCAGAAAGAAGTTCTGGGCCATCCCCAGCAACACACCTGCCCACAGGTGTCCCAGGGAAGACCCTTTCCACTATGTTTCTTAAGGAGGCTGTGATTAGACAGACCCCTGCCAGTGGGTCAGGCTTGAGGCAAATGACCCCCTCCACCTCCCAACTTTACTTTCTAGTTTGCACAGTGGGAGATAAGAGAGCGTGATGGGTAAGAGCTTGACTTTGGGAGTCAGATGGCGCCCAGAAGGCTGTGGGATCCCATGGAGTATACTCAGCCAGGTGGATCTGACTTTAGCTCTCTCTTACGGACTGTGGCAGTCACCTAGGCGGGTGACTTCTCTTGGAGCCTCAGTTTGATCTTCTGTAAAATGGGGCTAATCGCTATACATGCCTCATAGTGTTGCTGTGCTCACTCAAATTGTGAATGGAAAGTGTATGAGGCTAGTTACAAAGTGCTTACAAAATGGAAGTGGCCAACTATTTTATTATTATTAATAACATATTAATATATTCTTAATCATAAATCATTAAGGTTGATAATCAATATAATTATAATTATCAGTATCAGTATAATGATAATAAATCTAATTCTAACAATACTTTAATACATATTAATAATTTAAGATATTGATAATATTATTCGCGGTCTCCAAAGGTCCCTTCTGGGGACACCTAGAAAATCCCTGTAGCCCTTGTTTTTCTTCATCTCCTTCCTACGGAAACTAAAGCCAGAAGGGGACTCTAAATACAGCAGCATGATTTCAGCTATCCTGTCAGAGGGAATATGCACAGAGAGGATGAAAAAAGGGAGACCACTAAACAAGGAGTAGTTTTGGCTAAGCCTCTTAGCACTTACTCTGTGCCAGGCCACATTCTAAATGCTGTATATGAAGTGACTCATGGAATCCTCACAAAACCCAGAAGCTCGACTCTCTTATGCTCCTTTCACAAAGGCACAGAGAGGTTACTCATTTGCCTCATACCACACAGCTAATGAGCGACAGGGCTGTGATTAGAACCCAGGCAGTCACAGTCCAGAATGCATGTTCCTAATCACCATACTATACCATCTCTCGGGAGGTGGGATTTTTAAGTGGGTGGAGGGAATAGTGGGCATTTGAGCTGCAAGAAGGAAAACAGGAGGACTCCAGAGGGCTTTCCCAGATCCTTAGAGCCGCAGACCTGGGAGGTGTGTGGACCAAGGTATGGTGCAGCCTAGGTGACAACCTGCCAGGGTACTTACCAACAGAAAAGGACACCACCCTGATCAGAAGAGCTGAGGGCAACATAGCTGGAGCAGGATCCTGGGGATCCTCTGCTGTGCTAGCAGTTACCCTGCTGCTTGCTGATCATAGGGAGATCAGGGAGGAGTCCAGGTCAAGGGTGGGGTTATAGAGCGGGAGCAGGTAAAGGGAAGGTAAGTGGAAAAGGAATGGGACAGGGAGGTGAGGAAAACCCAGAATGGGAAGACAGGAGAGATGAATGGTGCAGGAAAGCAAAGAGAGATGGTAAGGGAGGGAGGAGGGCAGGCACAGAAGAGACAGCTCACCTGGACCAGCAGCGAAAAGCCCATGTGCACAGAGCCCTGCAGGATGGAGTTGCGTGTAGTCCCCACATACAGTGTGTCTCCCCGACCCTCTGCCACGGTGCGCACAGGACCAAAATCCTCGGGTACCTGGGTAGGCAAGAGCAGAGAACACAAACAGGTGAGTGTAGGACAGATACGGATGGGGCTGGGAGTGACATGCTGGGGAGAGGAGGATCTAGTATTAGGAGCCCTAGTGGGGGTAAGGGAAGGTCTCCTCAACTTCACAGGACCCTCTCCCGCTCCTCACCTCCACCTCCTGCAGCTTGCTGTAGTCGGAACTCCAGAGGACCACCCGCCGATCGCGGCCCCCTCCAGACACCAGCGTCCCGTCCCGCAGGGCGCAGAGCCCAAACACGCCGCCATCATGGGCACCTGGCACCGCCTGTGTGATGCGGTTCCCACCTGTGGGTTGGCCAGGGGCAGGGGTCAGCATGGGGAAGTTTCCCCTGTACTAACCCCTGAAGGCACCTTGAACTCTCAATCCTACATCCAGCCATTTATCCACCTTTCCTTCTATTAACCCTTCCACCCACACACTCATTTGTTCAAATACCCTGTTATCTAGCCATTAAACCATCTGAACTATTGGGTTGTCGGAAAAGTCATGACGTATTTTTTTCTGTTTTTTGTTGCAAAAATGCATCATGACTTTTCCCACAACCCAATAATATCCATCCATCCATCCATTCACCTGTCTACTGGTTTGTCCATCCATCTATCCACACATTCTGCCACTCACTCACCCAACCACTCACCCATTCATCCAACCTATCAATGTACCGATCTATCATCCATCCATCCATCCATCCATCCATCCATCCATCCATCCATCCATCCATCCACCTACCTCTCATCTATTCATTTACCCTCTCTTTCATTCAAGTACCATTGATTAATTCACCAGTCAATCCATCCATCCTTCTATCCAAACATCCATACATTCCCATCTATGTTTCCCATCCATCTATCCATTCACCCATCTATTCACTCATCTGTCAATCTTACCATCCATCCATTCATTCATTAACTCATTCAATCAATAGTTATTTAGTTAGCATTTACTCTGGGCCCAGCCTCATGCTGGGTGATACGGGGGACACAGTGGTGACCAAGACAACCTCAGATGTTACCCTCACAGAGCTCATGGTCCAATTTCAGAGACAGACTTACTACCAGTCAGTGACAACCCAAGGCTGGGAAGTGGAAACCCAGAAGACTGTGGGGATCCCATAGAGGATACCCAGCCTGGTAGGTCAGGGAGAGCTTCCTAGAGGGGATGGCTAAGCAAAAATCTGAAGGTTGAGTAGGAGTCAGATAGGACAAGAGGGCAGAAAAGTGTCCCAGGCAGAAGGAACAACATGTGCAAAGGGCAAAGAGTAGGACAGAGCACGGACTATTTAGGGAACTAAGAGAAATCTGGTGTGACTAAATGTAACATACAAGGGGCAAGAGAAGACAGGGCCAGACCAGGCAGGGTCTTCGAGGCCTCAGTGAGGAACCTGGACCTCCTCCTGAGGGAACTGAGGAGTAACGGGAAGGGTTTGGTGGAGGAAGGACAAGGTCAGGTTTATATTTGGCTCTGAGAACAAACTGAACTGGAGAAGGCAAAACTGGTGGCCCTCTCCACCAGTGTTGGTGGGGAAACAAGGGATGCAGAGGAGAGGAGGAAGAAGGAGCAACCCTCTTCAATTCCCATCCTTCAGGACTCAGATATGGTGCCACAGGTAGATACATTATTTGTTCCACCTGTTCTTCCAACCCACCCACCTATCTGATACCCCAAAGCCACACGGGCTGGACTCAGTGGTGAAATTGGGGATATGGAAATGAACCAATCAGTCCCTGTCCTCAGAGAGCTTACAGTCTGCTGGAAAAGACACACTGCCAATTACTCAGAGCTTATCCTCAGCTGTCTAATAACAAGGAACGCTCTGAACAACCCTGTGAGGGAGGTAGTGATGATATACACATATTACAGATGGAGCAACTGAGTCTCAGAAGGGATGTGACCCTCCCAGCAGCTACCCAGACAGCACTCAGCACTGCTGAGACCTGAGCCCAAGCCTGTCCGACTCCCAAACCCACTTCCTTCCCATTCCCCCTGCCTGGGGTAGCCCCACAGTGAACCAAGCTCCCCTAGGTCAGGAGAACTGGTACTTTGAGATAATCGCTACCTCCCCCTCAGTTTACAAGCAGAAATCTGAGGCCCAGAGAGGGAAAGGCTTTACCAGGGCCTTAAAGACCAAGGGCCCTGGGCCAGCCAAGTGGCGCGGTGGTTAAGCGCTGGCTTCGGAAGCCAGCGGACCCAGTTCGGTCCCACATATGAGGGCTAGTGACACTGCCCTCAAAAAAAAAAAAAAAAAAAAAAAAGACCAAGGGCCCTGACTGCCCAGCTCAGACACTTATTGGGTCGTTTCCCTTCACTGAGCCTATTGTTTTTCATCTGTGAAATTGGAATATATTCAGTGCAACCTTGAGTAAGGAACATTACGTATGTGAAACAAAAGTACTCAGGCCAAAAACTCACTCATTTGTTCATGCCATCCATTTCACAATTCACCCAAAGGCTGAAACAATCCATTCTTCCTAACACATTAATCCATTGGCTGAGATAACCATTCATTCATTCATTCATTCACTCATTCACTCACTGCCTGGGAAAAGACATATTCATGAATGTAGTAATTCATTATGGGGACAACCATTCCTTTTTTAGCTGCTCATTCACCCAATTATCTACCATTAAGTAGCACAGCACATTCATATACTCATTCTTTCCTTCATTGACTAAGAAAACCCTTTCATTTATTCATTCCCTTATTTATCTCTCTGGGACAAACTACCTCTCCATTCATCCAGCCACCCACAATTGGGTTAACCCATTCATTTATAGTTCAGATTTGATCCCTAACATGGGATTTGCAGAGGACAAGGGTGGGAAATAAGTAAAGACTTTTTTGGAGGTGGGACATTGGAGCTGAGCCTTGATGGGGCTGTTGGAATTGAACGAGTAAGGATTTAGCCTGTTTTAGCATACATTGCACACAAGTAGGGTCAGAGAAAGGGAGACACAGCCAAGGTGGTTACGAAGGACTAGGTTGGGGACCAAACATGTGGGATGACACTGACCTTTGCCCCAGACATAGAGGTTTCCCCCAGAGTCCCCAGTGACCACATCGCCACCTTCCAAAAAGGTCACACACAGCACGTACTTCGGTTTCTCATGTTTCTAAGGTGGGGCAAAAGGGCAAGGTGTCAGAAGTTCGCCGAAGCCAGGCAGTCTCCCAGTGCTTGCCCATCATCCAGGACCATGGTCCAGGGGATCTCTTCCATGCTTTTGGGTAAGGCCATGCATGAAGTGTTCCCATCTCCAGCCTGCTTCCATGGAGTGTTCACGTTGCATAGTTTCTGACCATGCACCCCTTCCCACCCCCGAACCCAGTTTCTGCCTCTTCTCTCTCCTCCCTGATTTCTGTCCCCTCTCTGTCCTTGGTCTCTTCCCTTTGGAATCCCATCTCTCTGCCCCTCAGTTTCCCCGCCTCTGCCCCTGCCCCTCCATTTCTCCCCTTTCCCTCGCTCCCCATCTTCTGTCTATCTTTAGGTTCCTCTCCCCAGCCCCACCCTCTTCTCAGTATCTTTTCAGTATCTCTGTTTATTCTCCATCTATGCCTGGTGTTCTCAGCGCCTCCTTTTTGGGGATGAAGCCCCAACTCTCAGACAAGACAGCCATGTCAGAGGCGCTCCTGCACCATCTCTCCCAGGCCCTCGGCTTCCCACTCAGCTTCTCCAAGTGCATGTTTCTTCCCATCGGTCAGCCTCTGACCTCTCTGTGTTTAACCATATCAACAACTGCAGTGCCATTTACTGAGCATTTGGTATCTGCTAGCAGCTCCTACACTCTTCATCCTATTGAATCCTCACAACTTCCGAGTTAAGGAAGATCGTCCCCATGGTATGGGTAAAGAAATTGAGGCCCCAGCAGGTAACATCGCAATGTCCGTGTAATCTGCAGCCTTGGGGACTCTCTGGAGTGTCCTGTTATCTGCCTGGGTGTCCCTGCCTGCCTCTTTTAGGCCCATCCCATCCCCGTATCCCTGGCACTCACCTCAAAGAGGCCCTGCCGTTTGCTCAGGCTGCCCCCCTCCAAGCTCCAGAAGTAGATGTGGGATTTTCCACAGGTGATGAGCACGGTGGGGTCTGTGGGGTGGAAGGTGGCCACCAGCACGGCCTCGTTGGAGCACTTGGGGAGTGGGGAGATCTGAGTGAGATCCTCAAAGCCACCAGGGCCACCACACCCAACCCATGTAAGGACTGCCCTATACAGCTGTGTGGGTTGTGCACTCACACCCAACTTGCCTGTATCTTTCCTATCTGGGCAAACTTAAGGACAGGAGGCAGGGTCGGACAGTGATGTATTATTGCCATCCTCACTAACGTAACAGCAAGACACTTCGACAGCCCTACTCTGCATCAAGCACTGTGCTAAACATTTTGAGGGGAAGACACTTGCCCAAGGCCACACAGCCAGGTAAATATTGTAGGTCTGATTCTACAGTCCAGCCTCTCAACCATTTCTCCTTTCCCAAACCGTGGGCCCTGATCCAGAACCCAGTCTCGTGCCCCTGGCTCAGAATGGGCGTGTGACCTTAGGCAAGTAGTTCTCCCCAGTACCATGCCTCGGGTCCCTCATCTATAAAATAGGTCACTGCCCAGGGATGCAAGTCAAGGTCTGTCTTGGACATTGCAGGACTGTAGGGTCAGCAGCCGGCTACCTTGTACCAACCTCTCTGTTGGGCGTGATCCACCCACCCCATAGCAAACATCACAGCCAAGGGCCTGCAAGGAAGATGCAGGCCCCATTTTATGAATGATGCAACCAAGACTCAGAGAGGGCAAGTCACTTGCTCAAAGTCACACAGCCAGCAAATGGCAAAGCCAGGGTTTAAACGTGAGTTTATCTGATTCCAGACTCCTGACCACTGAGATCCAGCCAGTTCCATGGTGCACCCCAAGGAGAAGGGATGAGAACAGTTGCCCCACCTTGCTGTCTACCACCTTGGCCTCCTTGGCCCAGTCCCACACGGAAAGCATGTGATCGTTGGATTCGTCTACTGCACAGAGCAGGTTGCCTCCGTTCTAGAGGAGAGAGAAAGGGGAGGGGGGCAAGGTGGGTCAGGATCCACTTCCCCCAACACTTTACTCGCTGGGGGATTTGCCACTCAGATCTGTTTTAAGATGTTCAAAGTCTCTGGCCCACGTCACATGAAACACGTTCAAATACACACTCCCCATCCAGCAGCCATACACACGTTTCAAAGGTTTTTATAATTTCCTTTTTGAAATGACTTGTCCCTAAGAAATCAATCTAATTTGCCCTCAGCCACAATTTCTCTGCCGTCATCACATGGTCAGGAATTCTTACTGAGACCTTCTAATCTGCATTTTCCTGTGGAAAATTTTTTTTGTTTGTTTTGTTTTTTTGAGGGCAGTGTCACTGGCCCTCATATGTGGGACCCGAACCGGGGCCGCTGGATTCCCAAGCCAGCACTTAACCACTGCGCCCCTCGGCCGGCCCTGGAATGACTTTTATGTGTATGAAATTAAACAATGAATAAAGTTGATAAAATGCTATTTAACTAAATCCTTTAAACACAGGTTAATTTTGATTTTGCAGGGTTTCCCGCCATACACATACACTTTGGCAATGAAATATTTGGGTTGGAAAAGTCATGATGTATTTTTTCTGTTTTTCGTTGTAAAAATGCATTAGGACTTTTCCGACAGCCCAATAGTTTTTCCTCCTCAAGCTCTAATATGTCTCCGTAGGCCTCAAAAAACTTGTGAGGCTCCAATCCTGGGACTGCTTAAACTCTCTGTGGGAGGATTGGCTGTTTTTTATTCCCCAATCCATTGCAGACCAACACTTAGGTAAAAATACAATAAAAATGTAAAATATGATTAAAGAATAAACAATAAAGCCCAGCACTCACGTACTTGGATGTTATGGGAATGTCAAATTGCTCTATAAATTCCTGAAGGCTTACTCTCAATGTCTGTACTTATCTTGCCCAGACCTGCTAACACCCATCTAAGATGACAGCAGAGCCACACCACCCTGGGCACTGGGCTGAAAATGCTTAAGGGATAAGGACCCTTAGAGAATGAAAGGTGGTATGAAAAACAATGCAACAAGCATTAACTGATCTACAAGGGATCACTGAAGGGTACGTTTGGGGCAATCAGGACCTATGCTATGGGTCCTCTTCAAAAGGGCTAACAAGAGGGCTGGCCGAGTGGCATGGTGGTTAAGCGTTGGCTTGGGAAGCCAACGGCCTCGGTTCAGGTCCCACATATGAGGGCCAGTGACACTGCCCTCAAAAAGAAAAAAAAAAAAGGGCTAACAGAGCAGGCCTACACCTGTGACATCACAATGAAGGCATGGCCTCCATCCCAAAGGGGCAGGTGGGAAGATGCAACACTGGCTCCTGATTTTGGAGGTGAGGGGCAGATAAGGATCAGTGCAGGACTTACCGATTTGGAAAAGCCCACACAGCATACAGCTCTGTCAAACACCCCCAGGCCCAGCACATGTAAAGTAGAGAGGGAAACTGAATCCCAGATGCGCACATGGGGTGGCAGTGGCTACAGGAAAGACAGAGACCTGTTTTACCTAAGGACCCAGCTGCCTGTGGGGGTCCCACCTGCCCCCCCCCGTAACCCCACCCATCTCCCTATCCTGTCCCCCATCCCCCAGCCCGCTCTATTACCTTCCCCTCCTTAGTGGTACCTGCCACTTGTCCAGTGGCAATGGTGACCATATCAGGGTGGACAGCCAGGCTGAAGGGAGAGAAGACAGATGGACAGGGCTCAGTGGGAAGGAGCAGTCCCAAGACCCTTCCCATAGCAGGCCACAGTCATAATGCCCAGTTATTCATTTCCGTAAGTTGGTTGGTTGGGTTTAGTCAATAAACATTTCTTTAGCCTTTCATTAGCAATACCCTCAGAGGGTACCCCAGCTCAGAAGCAAGACTCAAGCCTGGAGTCTCTAACTCTGCCTACAGGGCTCAGGCCTCTACTACAAGTGGCGAGGAGAGAGTACCCATTTAAAGGGGCCACAACCAAATAGGACCAACACACTACAAGATTGTCTGGGGTGCCAGCTATGAGTTTTCAAAGCCAAAAATCCAGGCATTTGAGTGGATTCACTGACATTTGAAATATAATCAATCCACATTTTTCCCCCCCGAGTTCAGCCTGCAGGCCAACGGAGGCCTGGCCCCGCTCTGCTGCCCTAACAGTGTCATGAGCTGGAGCTCTCTTCCCGCCCCCTCCCAGGCCTCACCATTTGATGTCATCATTGTGTCCCAGGTAGTGCCGCTGCCTCTGCTCCTCTACACTGTACAGCACGGCCACGGAGGCCACGAAGTACACTATCTCCCCTGTGGGCAGCAGGTAAAGGTTGGCACGGCAGTCTCGGCCACGGTAGCCATAGCTGGAGATGCCCAGGGTTGGTTAAGGAGTCTGTTTGGCATTGTTTGTTCTGACTACCACTCAACAAGGTAATGCGAGCTAGGTTTTCTTGCTTCCACTCTTATCCCCTTGGGGGCTTGCGTGATGGTAACCACCCAAAATTATGTCCACCAAAATACCTGTCCCCAAATCTGTGAATGTGACTTTGGAAAAGGAGTCTTTGCAGATGTAATTAAGGATCTCAAAATGTGATCATCTGGATGATCTGGGTGGGCCCTAAATCCAATGACAAGTGTCCTTGTAACACAGACCCAGGGGTGGAAAAGGCCATGTGAAGACAGAGGTTGGAGTGATGCAGCTACAAGCCAAAGAACCTTTGGGGTTGTCAACAGCCACCAAAAGCTGGGAGACAGACGAGGAACAAATTCTCCCCCAGAGGCTCAGGATGGGGTGTGGCCCTACTGACAATTTGATTTGAGATTTCTGGCCTCCACAACTGTGAGAGAAGATTTTCCTCTTGTTTTTTTTTTTTTTTTTCGTTGTTGTTTTTTGAGGACAGTGTCACTGGCCCTCATAAGTGGGACCCGAACCGGGGCTGCTGGCGTCCCAAGCCAGCGCTTAACCGCCGCGCCACTCGGCCAGCCTGATTTTCCTCTTGTGTTAAAGCCACCAAGTTTGTGGTAATTTGTTACAGCAGCCACAGGACACTAATATAAGCTCTGGACCATTCTCCCTCCCCCCAGAGGGATGTTAAAAACCTATGAACACTACATCAGTTCACATCCCGCCTGTGCTCAGAACCTTCCCATTGGTCCCATCTCCCTCAGAGCAAAAGTCAGAATCCTTAACAATAGCCCAGGCATGAGGCCTGGCCTGATCTGGGCCCTTTTTCCTCATTCCCCTCATACCTACTCAGCTCTTCCCTGTTCTCACCTCAGGACCTCTGCACTAGCCATTCCCTCCCCCGAATCCTCTTCTTCCTCATCTCTCTATGGCTCCCTCAACTTCTTCAGGTCTCTCTGCTCAACTGTCTGCCCCTGGGAGAGGCCTTTCTGCCCATGCTATCTGAAACTGGAAACTCATGCACCCTCACTGCCCTCATCCCCCTCCCCACTCATATATCTGCAGTGCTCTCATCAGCATCCTACAAGCTATGTGTTTAACTTATCTGTCTCTACTAGTGTCTGCTACAGGAGGACAGGGATCTTTGTCCATTTTGTCATTGCTATATCCCTTGTTGCCCAAATCAGGGCCTGACACACAGCTGACATATGAAGTCAATATCTGCTAAAAAAATGGCTGACTCCCCTATTCATAACTAGCCTGGGTGGTCCCTCCCTTGCCTTAGCAGGGCTCCTGCCCTCCCTTGCTGTCTGATTTGGGAGTTCTTCACAATGCCAGATCATTAACCACCAACACAGGCCTTGGCACTCACTTTCCCTTTGTCTAGTACATTTCACTTGCCACCCTTCTTAGCTGTCATTTCCTCAGAGCTGCCCTGAGGCTCATTTCCTCCACTGAACTTATCCCATTTAGTAATTATCTGGTTAATTGGTAAACTGTTCCTACTCCCCAATGAGACTCAGCTCCATGGTAGCTAAGACTGAGCTGTTTCGTTCACTTCTGTAGCTCCCTCTGAGAAGCACTCCCTGACCCCCAGGCTGGGGCAGCTGCCCACTCTGCGTTCTCCCATGCCAGTCTTGCCCACTCTGAGTTGTCACTGCCAAGGAGTCTGTCCCCACACTGACTGACCTCAGGGGAGCAGGACAACACAGTCATGGTGAATACTGGGTCCCCAGCCTGTGGCCCCAGAAAATGTTCAGGGAAGATTTGAATGAATGTCAGTATGCATATCCTGACCCCATAGAAACTGCCCCACCCTCATCATTTTTCAGATGGGAAATGAGCCACATTAACTTTTGCAGTCTTGGCCGGCCGAGTGGCACGGAGGTTAAGCGCTGGCCTCAGAAGCCAGCAGCCCCGGTTCGGTCCCACATATGAGGGCCAGTGACACAGCCCTCAAAAAAAAAAAAAAAACTTCTGCAGTCTCAGCTGCCTTTCATCTGATGCTTATCAAGCCCGACCTGGCATGACGGCTTGGTAGTCCTTGATTTTCATGTATATTTCCAGCCGCCATGAAGAGACTCTGCGCTCCACTATCCCTGCTTCCTTCAGAGCAGAAACCAAGGCTATGAGAAGAAGACAGGGACTGAGTCCCTAAGATGAGGATCCCAAGCCCCAGTGGGCTTTTTGAAGAAAACTTGGGGCCTAGAGTCAGAGTTCTTGACTCAGATCTGCTTTGGCTCCCTAGGACAGGGCTCAGTCTCCTCTCTTGGCCTCAGTTTACCCATCTGGGAAGTGGGAGTAATAATTCCTATGCTGTAGGCTTCAGAGAACTCTCAGAGTCCACTGGTTGTAAAAATACATTCTTAATTCTACAAAAGACAAGGATCGTATTATTCAACATACTTACACATCAAATAACTTAGAACAGTGCCTGGCATATAAGTGCCAATAACGATTATTTTTATCAATTCTTGTTTATGGGGCATTCATTATGAGCTTAGTACCTTTACACATTGTTTCACAGCCGAATGATTCTGAGATCACAAAACCCATTTTTCAGAGGAGACAACTGAGGCACAGAGGCTAAGTTGTCCAGGGTGACACAGCCAGTCAAAGGTTAGGCTGGGGTTTCCACAAGGATCCAAAGACAGGGTTCTTAACCATTACCAACTTCTGTTTCTCAAATACACCTAAGCCAACACTGAGCCCTTGTACCTACTGAGGCCTCTAGAACATTACAGTTCTTCCTATGCAGGCTCGTAATTGTTCAATTTTCAGCTCAAACGCCCTTCTTCAGAGAAACCTAGTTATTCCCTTTATATAAGCTTAGCTTACTGTATTCCCAGCACTTATTACTATCTGAAATTATCTTGTTTATCTAATCACTGGCTTGTTTTATCATCCGCCCATCCCCCCCTTTTGAAGGTGAGCCCCTTAAATCAGCTTATGCGTAGAAGAGAATCTGACATATTGAAGGTGCTCAGCAAATATTTGCTGCTTTAATGAATCATAAAAGATAATTGCAGCTAACCTGCCTTCCTCTGTCTCCTCCTGACTACAGGGTCATCTTGACCCCACCAGCCACAGAAGCCTGGAAATCCCACCTTCAGTACAAAGACCTCCCTTGTGCTGAAGTCCCACACCAGAAGGGCTTTTGTCCCCTCCTCACAGGGGAATGGGGGTGGGCCAGGGAGGAAGGTATTAAAGCAAAAGGATACACCCAGTCCAGCTTGAATCTGCAGGAAGGCAGCTCAGAGCGTGTGTCCAGGCTGTAGGTGGGCGCCAGCTCGTCTGGGATCAGCATGGGCACAGGGCGGCCCCTCAGGAACATTTTCACGGATCCCTCCTCTGCCAGAATACCCCTAGAGGTCAGATACTGATTCCAGCCCCCTTCCCCTTTTCTTCTCCCCTTCAGGCTTTACTTTTCTAAAAAAACAAAGTAGGTGGGGAAACTGAGGCCAGAGAGGCAAACGCCTGATAGTCAGGTCCCCTACTCCAGCTCCCTGCCTCTCATCCCAGCAAACCCCCAACCAAGCCTCTCATGCCCTCCCCACTTACCCATGCTGAAGATAACTTCTTTGGTTTTGCTGTCAGGACAGGACAAAAAAAAAAAAAAAGCACCCTAATTAGCAGGCAGGTCAGAAAAGGGTAAGCCACCATCCCCCCACCCCCACCCCACAGCTCCTCGTTGGTCTCTGACGCGTTAAGGGGGGGCCGCGTAAGGAGCGGAGCGCTGCCTCTCTGCAGGCCGTGTGCTTTGCTCGGTTGATCTTGCAGAGCCTAAGACACAGGCCCAGAGAGGCAGTGATCGCCAAAGATCACACAGCACCAAGTGGCAGGAACGCGATTCTGGAAGAGGGGAATCAGCAGGGACCCCACCCTCCTAACCAGCGCAGCTTTCCCAACGCTCCCCACCCCCACTCCCACAGCGCCCCAAACTTCAAGCAGCAAGGGAAGCGGTGAAGGTTTACGGGGAGGGGCGTGTCTCCAAGTTCCCTCAGCGGGCGGAAAGGGGTGATGCTTGCGGGCCTAGGTCCCTGGCGAGCGAGGAGACCTGGGGATCCTGGCCCCTGAGCGCGTGGAGAAGGGGTCTGCAAGAGGGTCTCACCCAGCTCCAAAGCTACTCATGGCGGCCGCTGGCGGAGCTTCGGGGCCGGGGGTGGAGCCGGGACCGGTCCCGCCGCTTCCGGCCCTGGAAGGCGCCCGCGCCGCCGCGCCCTGCCCCGCCCTCCGCGGGTGACCCTGGGAGCCGGCGGGTCACAATGGGTCTCAGGTCCCGGGATGTGGGGTCCTGATACCAGGCTCTTTATAGGGGGTGGGGAAGAGTGTTGCTTGAGAACACGGACTCAGGGGCGTGTCTGCCTGAGTTCAAACACCAGCTCTTCCACTTTCTGGCAGTGTGGGCAAGTTGCCCAACCTCTGCCTCGGTTTCCTCGTTTTTAAAACGGGGAGAATAAGAGTACCTACCTCCCGGGGTGGTTGCGAGAGTTAAATTAGTTAATTCATGTGAAGTGCCTGGAGTAGTGCCTGGCACAGTGCTATGTACGTGTTTGCTACTATTTGAGTGGGGTTGAAACGTGTGGTTTGATTTTTTTTTTTGAGGGCAATGTCACTGGCCCTCATATGTGGGACCCGAACCGGGGCCCCTGGATTCCCAAGCAAGCACTTAACCACCGCGCCACTCGGCCGGCCCAAAACGTGTGGTTTTAGACCGCGGCCCTGCCTTAGTCCGGCCGGTCTCTGACAACGCTCATTGCATCAAGTCCCCGCCCTTAGATTTTTTACTCGGCTCAGCTCTGCAGTATGGCCCCGCCTCCGTGGAGTTGACCATGCCTAACATTCTGATCACACACATCTTTCCTGATCCTGCCCCTCAGTTGACTCTTCTGTGGATAATTGACTGCTCCCCCGGTGCCCTCCTCCCGCCACTGGTCCCGCCAGGAATTCTCACAATCACCGCTTTCACGTGACCCAGTCCCTGAGTTGAGTCCCTTCAGGACTTCAGGTTGGCTCCGCCTCCAGAGATTTGACCAGGCCTGCCCAACCCTCAAGCCACGCCCATTTCCGCCTGGCAGTGACCCAGGCTCCGCCCCGCCTCGCTCCTCGTATCTGGCACAATCCCACCCGGTGGCAGTCCCAGTGACCCCCCACCCCATGTTCTGATTTTACCAAGCTAGTATCTCTGGACACGCCCTCAAATTCCCATCACGCCCCTTTCTCTGATTCTCCTATTCCCTGCAGAAACTTCTCTGAGGTTTCTTCCTTGGTAGCACCCCTGATACTCAATGGGGAATATCCTTTACCTTAATAGCCACGCCCACAAACTTGGCTCTTCCCAAATCTCTGCTCTGGTTCACCCAGGAGACCTTGACCATCTACATCTCCTCTGTTCCAGTCCAGCCCCTTAAGGCTTTGACCACGCCCCTCAATGTTGGCTCCGCCTTTCCAGGCCTTCCCCCTTCTACCACACTACTTCAGGATTGGTCCCTCCAAGCCACTGGCACGGTCCCCGCATTCACAACTAGATGACAGTGCTATAGGTTATCACATCGTGGCAGGGGGCATCACCTAAATTCCCCATTCTCTTCGATGCCTATCTAGGGTCCTGGCCCCACAGTCTATGACATGGCCCCGCCTTGGACTCTTACCCTTCCTTTTTGGCGCTGCAATTGCTGCTAGAGGATGTGGTACGGCTGCGGGGGTCCTCGCGGCGCACTGAGGCCAGGCGTTCCGGTGACAAGTAGCGGCGGGCACTACAAAGAGAGAGCACACAGTTAGGGCGGAAGCCTGCGAGGCCAGCGGGCGAGTGCTGGAAGCAGGCGAGAACTTCCCCACACCTTCCACTGCTGGAGTTCGGACAAATGAGTCCATACCTTTCTATATAAACTGTCTCTGTCTCCCACAAGGTTTTGAGAGGAGGCTGAGGATCCCGGCTTCCGTGCCTTACCTGCGTCCGGAGGTCGCCTCCTTCTTGGGGGAGGAAGGGGACGTGGCATAGCCACCCACGCGCCGCTGGGGTCCTGAGCCATTGAGGGGCGCCCTGGTGGGAAGGCCTTTCAATAGCTGACACACTAGAGGGATGAAGTTAGAGGATAGAAGCCAGTGAGTGTGAGGTCTGAGCACCGGCCCCTCTCTAACTCACCCCACCAGTCTAGCGAAGATACCCGAAGCTGTGGTGCCTAGGCGTGGAGGCGCCCGGCCCTTGGGGGTGCCCCGCGCGCGCAGTGCAGCACCCTGCTCTTCGCATGCCCGTAGGCGACGCAGCGCGTCAGCCAGCGCCGCCTTTAGGACCGCCAGCTCGTCTTCCTGCAGCTGCAGCCGCTGCTCCAGCGCCGACACGCGGTCGTCCACCTCCATGCCGCTCGTGCCCGATAAATTGTCATCTAGAAGGCAGTGGAGTGCAGGCTGAGGGGACCCCCCAGGAACTCCAACGCCTGAGGTGTCTCTCCCGCCTTCCCCGGACTAAGAGGGGCCAGCCACGCCCCCTTCCTCTCCCGCAACCTGGGCCTGAGACGCTTGGAAATGGGCCAAGAACTGGGCTCAGAGGAGGGGTAAGGAAATCCCCATGGCTTTCAGTCCTTGCCCCCACACTCCTTTCTGCCTCAGCGCCCTGGAGGTGTGACCTTAGGGAAGTCCCTTCCTCTCTTACCTTCTAAGAGTCTACGAATCTAGAGCCTCTCGACTCCGGTTTTAAGATTCTATGACTAAGATGCTAAATATTTATGAGTGATATCATTTTAAGGATGACATCAACTTATTCCTAGTGACACCAACGTTCTAGGATTGATCGCCAATATTCCCTGACGAATAGCAATATTTTATCGCGGATACTAACCTTCCCTCTCTGACTTTCCTAGCCAAAAGGTCCTGTGTGGTCCCTCCCCCTCCTTTTCTCGCCACACTAAGGGGTTCGACCCCAGAGCCTAAGGCAAGGACAGAGTTTCTGCGACCCCTGGCGGTAGACTTGGGGGATGCAAGCAGTGCATCGCAGACCCAGGAGACCCACACAAGGGAGTTGCGGGCAAGGATCTGACACCCAAACTCCCTTTCCCAGCCGGAGCGTCTCTCCTCTGTTCCCCTACTTTATTTCGCATGTGTACCCCACGCCCCAGATTCGGCTCTCCCTCTCTTCTCCAGCCAAGGGTACAGCCAAAATAACTCTTCCATCACCCGCCCCCCCCCACCATTTTCCCGAAATGGGAGGGGCGGAGGACCGAGGTGCCTGCCCCCTCTTCCCCCTTCCTTCCAGACCGCTCATACCCAGACTCATTGCTGGCAACAACCGAGGATGCCCTAGTCCCCAGCCAGGTAGACGTAAAGGTGGTAGCATTAACAGGGACGGGACTTGTAGGTCGCACCTGCCATCCCGCAGCCATAGGCTGCCCCGCCCGGCCGCTGGGCTCCGCACTGCAGCCTTCAGTCCCTCCCCGCCCTCCCCCCGTGGCACAATCGTCTGCCAGGCTTTGCCTGCCCTACCCCCCACCCAGCGTCTCTCTGGTCCGGTGCCGGGACCTGAAGAGGCAGGTAGGGGCCTCTCAAGGTCGGAAGGAGATAGTTCTCTGGGCTTGGAACTCAAGAGGAGGGGATCTCAGGGTCCTGTTGGCATCACATACGCAAAGCAGGAAAACTAAGGACGGAGATTGTAGCAGTGTGCAAACGCGCCAAAGGTCACACAGCCAATAGATGAGGGGTAGGGGGGCCCAATCACCTGGTTTTGCCAAGCCCCCTCTTACCATTACTAACACCTACCAAAAAAACAGATCTGTTAAAGTGGGTTTACATGTGGCAGGCACTGTTCATCCAAAACACTTAAAATGTTTCCCGGCTCATGGTATGTGCAAAGTATATCCAGAATATAATTAACTGTTATTATGGTACGTAAAGCTCCCAGTGACTCTAGTACTATTATACCCATTTTAGAAGAAGGGGAGGAGAGAGGGGACAGAGGTCCAGAGAGGTGAAGTCACTTGTACAAGGACACACGCCCTTTCAGCAGCAGAGTAGATACTCCACACAGGTTTAGGCACCTTGTCATTCTGACTCTTAGAAGGGCAGAGAAGGACAAAATGAGCAAGCATCCTGGTCCTCTGCCAACTTCAGTGGTCCCTGGCACTGGGGTGTATGTCCAGGTGAGTGAGCCTCTAAAGTGGATGAGGGTCCCTTCTGAAGGCCCATTGAATGAAATAGAGGAGTTTTCACCTTGGCCCTTCAGCCTCCACCCAGAGAGGCCAGCGGCACTCTGAGGTCTTGGCCTGGCTTCCACCCCAAGACTCAAGTCCTCTGACCCCTCCAGACCATTCCCCACCTCAGCCCTTTTGCCCAAAGACCATCCTCCACTTCTCACTTCTCCCATCTCCCCTTCCCTCTGCCTTCAGCTTCCCTCATTTGGGCCTGACACCCACAGTGGCCCTTCTAGTATCATACTAATTTGCCTAGGGAGGAGTGAGTCTTAAGGGATGGAGGGGTGGGGCCTGAGAATTTGTGGGGTATAGTGGGGGCGAAGTCCTCTGGTGGTCCTCCCCAGTCCACAAGCCAACACCAAATCCCACCCTCCCTCTAATTTGTCTGTCCTTCTGCCAGGGAGAAGGGGGAAGGTCCTAGAGGATTGAGGGGGGGATAGGGAGGACAGAGTTCCAGACCTCCAGGCCTTTACCCCTTCAATTCCAAGCGCCTGAAGGCTCTGACACCTTCTCTCCATCCAGCCACCTCAGGAGAAGGGGGCAGTCAAAGAGGGCAGGGAACTGGGATCAGGGTTTTGGGATCAAGGACCTTGTTCTGGGATGAGCGTTCTGCTGGGGGAGCAAGGAGAATCTTCAGCAAGGGACAGGGATGGGGACTTGGAAACAGGAGGTTAGGGCAGGAGGAGATAGATCCAGCCCTGGGCAGGCCCAGAGTCTGAAGTGAGGAGGGGTCTCACCGTTGCAGTATTGAAGCAGCGAGGACGTGTCGTAGAGGCCGCAGAAGGCCGGGCCGCGCTCAGCCATCGCCCCGCCACAGCCACCGCCGGCCCCCCCAGCCCCAGCCCGGGCCCGGTCCCCCCCCCAGGCCCTGCCTCCCGTTGCCATAGCAACGCCCTTCGTTCCAGCATCCCCGGCTCGGCCCTCCTGGCATCAGGCGGCCGACTCCGGGCCTGGCACCGGGATCATCCCCCAGGATGCCCAGAAAGGGGGGTCGGGACACCCCCTACCAGGCCCCACAAAACAATCCTCGGGCCGGGATTGGTTGCGCCTAGATCCCCCCTCGGTACCGTCTGGTCCCGCCCATAACCAGCGCGTATTCTCTCTAGACCCCAATGAAGTCTAGGACCAATGAGAGCCTGTCGCGCAGGCCCCTCCGCCAATAGGGACACAGAAGGATTGGAAGGGGCAGGGCCTTCCCTGATTTTCTGCCTGAAGCCTAGCCCCCGACTCTGAGAGGAAGATAGGGTGGAGGAGGACACTCCCATATTCCCAAAGTCTTCTCCCTAATCTTTGAATAGATTTCCCAAAAGCCCCCTTGCGAGACTAGAACCCGACCCTGGAGGCTTAAATCCGCTCAGATATCCACTAGCTCCTCCCTGGAATTCTTATTCTAGCCCAGTTCTTAGAGTCCTTGTTTATTAGATCTAGACCCGCCCTCAGCGGCTTTAGCTCCACCCCCAGAATCCTGCGGGAGCTAACGTTCTATTCACGCCCCCAGAGCCTTTGGCACCGCCCCTAAGCATCCGAGGTCTTCAGTATTTTGCCCAGAGCCCTTGACAAGGCCTTATAGGGTTAGCTCCTCCCTCAAGTCTGTTGTCCCTCCTTAACCTTTCCTTCCACTTCCGTATCAGCAGCCCCTTAGTTCTTCCTCTACAGCCTTCATTTCCCACAACTTCATTATCCAGTCGGGATTTTGACACCGGTCCAGCTATGACGCTTGGCGGGCTGGCGGTGTCAATCCAGCTGTATCAGATGTTGGGGGAAGAGAGGAGGGTAGAAACCTGACAACTGACTTTTAAAGAATAGTGGACCCCTGTCAACTGTAAAATAAATAAATAAAAATAGTGGACCACCTTCTCCAAGTCCCCAGTGAGGATCAGCACCTAGACATGACCAAACCACATTTTATAGGCAGGGGAAGAGAGCTCAGAGTGGAAAGAGATTTGCCTCTGGACACAGGCAGACGACGGTAAAAGCCCAGGGCTTTGGAACCCGATTGACCTGGATTTGAATCCTGACTCCACCCCTTTCTGGTTGTGGCTCTGAACATCAGTTTCCAAGTGTGGGAAGTGGGAGAGTCCTATCTTGCCTACCTCTTTCATTCATTTAAAAATGTTTACTGGGCTGGCCAAGTGGTGTGCTGGTTAGGAGTTGGCTTGGGTCGCCAGCTCTGAAAAGCAGGGTCCCGGTTCTGATCCCACATAGAGAGCCAGTGATTCTGCGCCCTCTACAGCTAAGATGGTGAACAACAGCTCGATCTGGAGCTGGGCTGCCGAGAGTTGCCGTCGACTGCGTAGCATAGGCTGCAATGGGGCTGGCCCGCAACTGGCTTGCACTTTGATGAGCTGCCGTGAGCCACCATGAGGGATTGTCCAGTTGCCGGTGAGTGACTGCCTCACCGGGAAAGAGCGTAATGATAGTACTAACATGGGCCAGTGAAGCAACGTCCTCCACAACTAGACTGAAGAACAATAGGACAGCAACTTCTCTGTTCCCCTTCCCTGATTCCCCAATAAAATCTTTAAAAATAATAATAAATAAATAAATAAATAATGTTTACTGAGTGCCTACTATATGCCAAGCTCTGTCCTAGGTCCTGGAGTTTCAGTAGTAATCAAGTCAACCCCAGAATTTGTTTCTCATGGATCTTGCAGTTTGTGGAGGAGGTAAGCTACCATACACAAAACAAATAATAATAGCTAACATTTATTGAGTACCTACTACATGCCAAGCACTCATTTATCTTTACCACAAGCCCTACTGTCATCACTGTTTTACAGGTTTTACAGATGAAGAAACAGTCAAGGAGCTGATAAGATCATTTCAGATCGTGGTATTACAGAGATAAAATGAAGTGGTATGATCAAGGACAGGAAGGTGAGGTTAACTTAGAGAGAGTGGGCCCACGGAAGACCTGTCTGAGGAAGTGACATTTGAACTGAGTTGTGAATGACAAGAAAGAAGCAATAATACATGGAGCTGGAAAGGGAAGAAGCTTTCCAGGCAGAGGAAATAGTAAGTGCAAAGGTCCAGAGGTAATAGGTATGATTTTGGCATATTCTTGGGGCAACAAGAAGACTGGTGAGATGGGCTGGCTGAGTGACGCATTGGTTAAGAGCTGGTTTGGGGATGCCAGCGGCCCCGGTTCAGATCCCACATATGAGGGCCAGTGACACTGCCCTCTACAGCTAACAACAGCTCCACCTGAAGCTGGGCTGTGCGAGCCCCAGTGATGGAGTAGGCTGCAGCCCCTGCTGCAGTGGCCTGCAGTAGGCTACAGTGAGTGGCCGGCAGCCAGAGTGAGCAGTTGGCAGCCAGCGCGAGCTGCCCATAGCCATGGTGAGCGACCATCCAGAGGCCGGTGACCGATCTGCCTCATCGGGGAAGAGCACAATGACGATACCAACAGTGAAGCAACATCCTCCACAATTAGACTGAAGAACAAAAAGACAGCAACTTGTCTGTTCCCCTTCCCCGATTCCCCAAAGCTGTTCTCCTCCCCCATTCCCCAATAAAATCTTTAAAAAAAAAAAAAAGAAGAAGAAGACAGGTGAGAATACAGCTGCAGAAGGAGAGGAGAGCAGGAGGTAGATGAGGTCAGGAAGGTAATGGGCCCACCAGGTAGGGCCTCAAAGGCTGTGGGAAGATGTTTGTGGTTTGTCACTGTATCCAAGCCCCATTGAGGCCACAGATATGAATCACCCATGAGTATACTGCTTGGCACACAGTAGGCATACATAAATGATAGTGACCCCTATTCATTTCCCAGTGATCACCACTATGTAAGTCACCAAGGTCCTGTTGACCTTAAAAATGTTATTTTACCTGCGAAAATGGAAAATGGGTTTAATTGGGAACAGTAAAGAATTGCAATTTGAGAAAAGCAAGCTACAGCAAAAGCCCTAGGCAAGTTGAACAAAGGAGAGGAATGTTATTTTGTGGAGGAAGTTGGGAAGGGGTTGTTTTGAAGGAAAGTCCACTGGAGAAAAGCAGGAGTTCAGGGAGATGATGGTTTCTCGTTAACTGAGTTGCTAGCGTAGTTGATTTCTTATAGAAGATGCAATACATCTTTTCTTTTTGGGACCTATAATTGATGATTCTTTCCTGTTGAGGATTCTTACTCATTTGTTGGGTTTTTAATTGACAGTTCTTTCGGTAATTGACTTGGAGCGATACTGTGTGAGAGCTCCCCCTTCTGGCCTCCCAGATCCATTTTAGTGAGGTTTCCCTTTATTAATTTTCACAATCAATAATGGGTTCAAAGTGATGACCAAAATAGATGTGGGCTATTATTTTATGATCACAGCTAATTGTTTTACTGATAGAAACAAAGCAGGAGTTCAGATTTCCTGCCTCCCAAACTCCCACTTCTCCCACTGTCCATCCAGATGATTCTAGGAGACTGGAAAGTCAGACTCCTACGTACAGAACCCTGCAGCAGGCTGCAGTGTGCTAAGGGCTGTTATAGGAATCCCCAGAGGATTGTGGGAACCCAGGGGAGTTCAGATCCTGCGTGCTTTTTGCGTTGGGGGAAGGGGGTAAAACCAGAGTGTGAATGAGGGAACCACAGGCAGGAGTTTAGGCTGGTGGGTTGTGTGTTGGGGGGTGGGTAGTGGAGGTGACACACAGCCTTGGCCGAATAGCCTGGCTTTTCCTTGTCTGCAAAACAGGAGTCATCCCAGCACCCACTTCTCAGGGGGGAATAGCAGGTTCAGTGAGCTCATGCCTGTCAAGTGCTCAGCATAGTGGCTTTTGGGTACAGCTAATGGAGCTGATTTTATTACAAGTGCTTTCACAGGGAGATGTCAAAGACAGGAGTGGGGAGGGGGTGGCTCTGCCACGCAATAGGGGGCAGGGCTCATGGCTTTGCTTTGTCTTTTCTCTCTGTCTCTAGGCTCCCTTCTCCATGTTGCTTTTCTTCCTCATCTCTGTCTCTGTCTCTGTTTATGTCTCTGTCTGGGAATTGGGGTCCTTGATCCATCACATAGGATCACCTTGAGTTCTGTCACCTTGAGCAAGTTATTTACCCTCTCTGAGGCTCTGTTTCTTCACTTGGAAAATGGAGATGAAAACACCTCTGCTACAGGTGTGTTATGAGGATTAAGTGAGATACATACATGTAAAATGCCCAATATATACCTATTACTACCACTATTTCTTCTAACCTTGGACTTTGTTTTTCTCTTTTTTCCTCTGACTTTCTGATTCTTTCTTTCTTTGTGTTTCTTTCTACCTCTCCTTCTGTCAGTCTGTCTCCCTATTTGGGTCTGTGCCTGGGCTGGGAGTTCCATGAGGGCAGGGCAATGGCTACCATGGCCACCTGGGTCCCCAGCATAATGAGTTGAACCCTGCTCTGTGCCAAACCAGTGTTGGGCAATGTAGGGGACCCAGCAGTGACTGAGCCAGCTCTGTCAGAGCCCCAGTTCTGCCCTCACAGAGCTCACAGTCCAGGAAAGGAAATAATTATTTGTTGAATGAATGAATTAGGTAAGCTTTGAGGTGGGCTTGGAAGATTCAACAAAAATTGAGTGGAGCCATTTGAGGTAGAGAAAACTGCTGGAACTAGGTTGGGGACTGGAAAGAGTTTAAAGAGTTAGGAATACATGGAGAGAAGGCTAGAGAGCTCAGAAAAGGCCTTGAAGGCCGTGGAGTTTGAGTTTTTTCCTGAGAGTATCCAGGAGCCATGGAAAGCTGTGAGTAGGTGAAGGACAGGGTCAGGTTTGTGCTTTAGCACGACCACTCTGGCTGCCTGATTACCCTATTGGACCATTGTGGGGCGTGGATTGAAGGGAGAAGGGCCCGACTGGGGCAAGCAATCCGAGAGAGGAGGGTCCTGGACCAGAACAGGTGCTGCAGGGAGAGGAAAGAGGGGCCAGATTCTGGAAGCCTGAAGGAAAATGCCTAGGCCAGCCTGCTCTGCTTGAGCTAGGAAAGGGGTTATCAGAGCTCACTCACCACTACCACCAGGGGGCAGCCAAGGCTACAGGTTTGGGCTGCTCCCAGGGCCGGCAGGTTTGCACCTGGATTTGGAGGTGAGGGTGGGTTGGAGCTGTCTGTGGGGCCCCATCGGAGAGCCCCTCTGCTTTCCTGCCCCTCATCCTGGCCTCTCAGGCTCCTGAAACCCCCACCCCACCCGTGCGAGAGTATGTCAACACAGCCCCGCTGCTTCTGGCCAGGACAATATTTGCCCTCAGGATCTGGGGAGGTTGCTATGGAGATATACTGCAGGGGGACAGGAGAAGGAAGAGACGGGGTGGGGGAAACAGCCCCCTTTCAGAAGAGGGCTAGGGGAGCCGAGCATCTCCACTTCATCTCTGTCTGATTGTGTCTTTGAGAGAGTTTACCCCCATCCATATCTATCTGCGTTCCAAGAGTTTCTCTCTCTGTCTGTCTTCCTGCTGACCCCCGCCCCCCAGTCTCGTTGCTCCATGTCTGTCTTTCTCTGGGGTTCATGTCTCTATGTCTCTGTCCCTCCCTTGGATTCCATGTTTTTTGTGTTTGTCTCTCTAGGCATCTATCTCTGGATAGTGCACACACACGTACCCCTGTGTTGCTCCATGTCTGTCTTTCTCTGGGGTTCATGTCTCTATGTCTCTGTCCCTCCCTTGGATTCCATGTTTTTTGTGTTTGTCTCTCTAGGCATCTATCTCTGGATAGTGCACACACACGTACCCCTGTCTCTGGAGCACTGTCTCTGTCTCACTGGATCCCATGTGACCAAGTCACAGGCTCTCAGTCTCCCTTTCCTAGGTCTTTTGTCTCTGAGTCTCCATCTCTGTGCTTCTCATTGGATCCCTATGTTTGTGGGTGTGTCTCTTTCAGTCTCTGTCTCTTTTGCTTTCTCTCTCTATCTCTGGGTCTCTTTCTTTTAGGCCTCCTTTCAGCAGTCCTGAATCTCAGGGAGCCATCTCAGCTTCCCATTTCTGGCATCAATCTTCATGGGGTGCCCCCTCTTTCCATCCCTCTCTGCCTCATTTCTCCTACACCATCTGCTGGCACTCCAGGCTCCTGCTTGCTCCCTTAGGCTCTGCTTGGCCAGGCAGCCCCATGGGGGAGGCACAGGCCCTCCAGCTTCCTCCCCACCCCTGTATCCTGAAGTGCAGGGGCAGGGGGTGGGGTGGAAAGAGGGAAGGCATTGCCTGGTCATTGCTGGGGTGGGGGAGAGGGGACAGCAGCCTGGAAACCCAGGGCCAGTGGCAATGGAGAGAGAGCAACAGATAGGCACCCAGCAAGGAAATGGGAAAAAGCGGGAAGAAAAAGGAGAAAGTGTAAAAACAGGCAAAAAGAGGCTGATCCGAATATGAGAGAGAGCAAGAGAAATAAGCAGAGGGGCAAAATAAAACTGGAGGGAAGAGAAAATACAGCTCGGCAAGCAAGAGAAGAAGACAGACAAACTGAGTGGGGGCTTGGAGAAAAGGAGGAAGGAGAGATTCAGGCCATTCTCTCCTAAGAGTGCCAGTGTTACCCTGCTGCCCTCTCCCCAGACGCTGGGAGACTGCAGAGGACCCCAGGAGGGCCAAGATGGGCAGGGGGCCCACTCAGGGACCCGGGCATCTCCCCTCCTGCCCTCCATGCCCCGCCCCTGCTGTTCTGCCCTGTGTTCTCCCAGAGGGGCTGAAGTGGGGGTGGTGCTGAGGGGTTCTGAGCCAGCATCAGGTTCATGTCCGTGGCTCTTGACTTGGACTCTCCTAAGACTCCATCTTTCAGGCTCTCTCTCCCTTCACCCCTCCCCATCTTCCATCTCTCAATATCTCCATCTCTCAGTTTATACCTCTGTCTCTCCCCTTCTCTTGTCCCTATTTTTCTCTCCTGGTTTCTCTCTCTCCTTCTATTTTACTTTATTTCTGTTTCTTTCTAATTCTTTCTGTTGGTGTCTCTCTTTTTTTTTTTTTTAAAGATTTTATTGGGGAATTGGGGGAGGGGAACAGCGTTGGGGAATCGGGGAAGGGGAACAGACAAGTTGCTCTTTTTGTTCTTCAGTCTAATTGTGGAGGATGTTGCTTCACTGTTGGTATCATCATTGCGCTCTTCCCGGATGAGGCAGATGGGTCGCCCGCCTCTGGATGGTCGCTCACCGCGGCTATTGTCAGCTCATGCTGGCTGCCGGCTGCTCACGCTGGCTGCTGGCCCCTCACTGTAGCCTATGGCAGCCCACTGCAGCAGGGGCTGCAGCCTACACCTTTGCCGGGGCTTGCACAGCCCAGCTCCAGGTGGAGCTGTTGTTAGCTGTAGAGGGCAGTGTCACTGGCCCTCGTATGTAGGATCCAAACCGGGGCCGCTGGCATCCCAAAACCAGCGCTTAACCAATGTGCCGCTCGGCCAGCCCCTGTTGGTGTCTCTTGGTCCATCTCCTTCTCTTGGTCTCTCTCGTCTCTGTCTCTTCCTGTCTCTGTTTGTCCCCGATCTTTCTTGGTTTCTTTCCCTGTCTCTCTCACCACCTCAATTCCTCTCCACTGCTTCCTCCTCCCTTCTTTTCTTTCTCTCCCCTCCCCCATTCAAGCCACCACCGCTCCGCACCCCCACCTTCCCAGTCCCAGCAGAGAGACCTTCAGGCCCTCTAGGGGCCAAGGAGAGACTCCTTCCTAACCACAGTCTCTCTCAGAGGTGCCAGTGCCTAGCAATCTCAGATCTTTCCCTCTCCACCCTGTGAACTGAGCCTTTCCCAGGACTCGGAGTGCGCCAGGAATGTAGGTCAGAGAGCAGAGAGGCCATCTGGAGGCCAGGAAGCCAGGACCCCCCCCCCCCCCCGCCAAGTCATTCCCCTCCACCAGGCTTGTCTCCTTTACCTCATGCTATCCCTTACTCCTTGCCCCTCCTAGGACCTCTGGACCTCAGTTTCTCCTCTGCAAAATGGGCAGGCTGGCCTCTGACCCATTTATCTTATAGGTCCCACGGGAGTGTGTACTCATGAATGTTAATAGTATGATTAATGTGCAAGAATTGGTGGTTTGTGTTAAAGAGGGATAAGAGTACTGAGAGCTGAAACTCCCTTTCTAAGCCCTACCTCCTACATGTATAGATATTTCCCATATTTTAGGGCACAGGAAGACACTGGAAGAGGAGATTGTGAGGTGTGTGAGTTAGTTTATGACCATGAGCCCATGTGAGGCTGTGGGTTCATTTGTGATTATGGGATGATAGTGTGTGATCCTGTGTGTCTTGTGAGTGTGGGAGAGTCCATGATGGAGAGAGTTGTATATCTGTACAACTATGGCACTTGATGTGACTGAGGGTGACAGTATGACAATGTAACATTGGGAACCTGTGAAAGTGTGTGCCTAAGTGATGGGGAATTTGTGTTGTTGGGATGTGACTGTAGACCCTGTAGGTGATTACATGAGGCGTGAAACAATGTGTGTGGTTGTGTAACATTGTGTGTGACCTTCAGCTTGTGTCATTAAAGGAGTATATGCCCAGGTGAGAAACCATATAACTGTGTGCATTTATTTCATCAACAGTCATTCTTTGAGCCTTTCTGCTGTGCCCAAACCTGTGCTGAGTGATGCTGGGGACTCAGTGGTGTGACCGAGATGCCCTGGCCCTGTCTTCAAAGGACACACAGGCCAGTAAGGGGAGACAGATGGTGATGTGACCTCTGTGAATGTGTTTGTGTGTGATTGACAGTATCACAGGAACTATGAACCGTGTGATTGTGTTACTGTGAGAGTGGAGGAGTCCACGCCCTGTATATGGGGCTATGTGTCACTGTGGATGACTGTCAACCTATGGGGGTGAGAGACCTTGGCTCTCTGGGTGTGACTGTAGCTTGTATGACTGTGAATGAATGTGAGGAACACATGTTCTGTGAGGAAGAGTCTGTGAGATTCTGTTTTGAGCCTCTCTGTGGCTAAGTGAATGGGATTGTATGTGACACTGTGCCTGTGACTGCTCACAGCTCTGTGGATGATGGCCTGGTGGGATACTAGGAGAGACTGTGCATTGGGGGGATCCTCAGGACAATGACTCTGTGATTGCTTGCCCATGTTACCCTGAGTGACTATGATACTCACAAGTGACTGGCCCCGTGTTCTGGGTCTTTGCCCCAGGGCTCCCCCCTCCTCTTCCCAGGCCCGCCCTGGCTCCACCCTCTCCCACCAACACAGGCTGTCACCTATTCCAGAGCCCAGGCGAGGCAGTGGAGGCAGCAGCAGAGGCAGCAGCAGGACAGGTGAGGGCTCTCCCGATCCTAGCCCATTCCCCCTGCCCCATGTTCCCCTCAAGTCTCTGGGTCCCTATCTTTCTCTCTGTTTCTTAGTCTGTGTCTTTATCTCTCTCTGTCTCTCTGGGCCCACAATCTCTTCCTACTCTCTCTCTCTGTCTCCATGTCTCTCAATCTCTATTTAAGTCTCTTGATAGCTCTCTACCTCCGTCTCTCTTTCCCCCATTTTCTGTGTCTCTCTCTCTATGTTGCTATCTCCTCTTTGTCTCCTAGCCCACATTTTTGCCTCTGTCTTTCGGTTTCTGGTCTCTTGCTGTGTGTCTCTTCGATCTCCATGTCTCTCTGTCTCTATATTTCTGTCTCATGTATTTCTGACTCCGTGTCTGTCTCTCTGGGGCTCCATCTGAGATCCTCCCCACCTTCCCCTTTCCGTACATGGTGCTAGATGGTGGGTGTTGGGAGTTAGACCAGTATGCCGATGTATGGATCCCTACAAACCTAAGCCCAGGGTCTGACAGTCTCTAGTCCCTAAGGAGAGGGTTGTCCCATCCACTCAGGCTTTATCCACAGCGTGGAAAGTTCCTATCTGCGATTTGAAAACCCTTTGGGCTCGGAGAGTGGGAACTCCGAGGGTCATTTCAAGCTCCATACCTGACGATTTCTGAGCCCTCCTTTCCAAGATGGTCCCCAGGTTCCCCATAGTCACTAGGTCTAGACTCCGTGAGACATTAGCGCTTCCGCCCAGCGTAGCTCTAGGGCAACCGCGCCCTCAGCAAACACCCCCTCCTCCCACCGCCACTGCTCCAGAAACAGCTGGGGGTGGGCCCGGGAATCACGTGTCGAAACCCAGCCTCGCCCCCTCCTCACGCGTCTCTCCCCCTAAATCCTCACGTGTGGGGGCAGCGGCGGGAGCTGCCTCCGAGTCCCCTTGTATGAATTCCGGAGCCGAGTGGCTCTGGGGCGGAGCGGGGAGGCTCCTGGTTTTGTTCTCGGACCCTCCAGGCCGCGCTGCCCCTGCGTGACGGGACCTCTTTCGCCCCCCTATGCCCCGCCGCCCTCACGATGCCAAACTGTTCGGCCTGGCGGCTGCTACTGATGCTGTCGCTGTGGGGGCCGCTGCTCTGGATGGCGGAGGTGAGGACTCGATAAGCCATAGGAGTTCAAGGCTTGGAGGGAGGTTTGGAGACAATTTTAAGTCTTCCCCCACTACCGAGAGAGTTTTAAGACTGCCCCACTTGCCAAGATTCAAGTTTTGATTGGTTGTTTCCAGTCCCTCTTCTTTCACCCGCAAATCCTCTTGATTTCCAGCCACTCCCCTAATTTTCCTGGAGGTGTTCGGTCCCTCACAACAACTCCCCTGGTGGTTCCCCTCAAGAGTCAGAAGAGGTTTCTCAGCCACACAAGACTCTGGGCAAAAAGGACAACCCCCCCCCGCCCCCCCCCCCAGTCCCTCTAGGGTTTCTGGCCCACACCATCTGGGAGCGTGGGTCGGTCGGGGGTATCCTCCCTTCTCTCTTTCTGTAGACAGGCTCTGAGGGGCAGACGGCGGGGGAGCTGTACCTGCGCTGGGAACGCTACCGCAGGGAGTGCCAGGAGACACTGGAAACCGCGGAATCCCCAGCAGGTGTGACTGGGAAAGGGGTGGACTGGATAACGGAAAGGGCTGGGGCTGAGAGGAGTGGGGATTTGGGGCAGGCCTAGGACTAACGGGCGTGGCCTGAGAGAGGAGATATCTGGAGTAGATGTAGGCTTGGTTGGAGAGGCCTGGGTGGGCTTGGCCTCGGTGGCAAAGGCTTAGAGCTGAGAGCGTGGGGACTGGGGCGAAATTTGGATTAGTGCGAGAGGCCTGTAAAGAAGCTTGAAATGGCAGGGTATTGGGTGGGGCTGCACTGAGTGGGTAAAGCCTGAAAAGAACCGCGAAGGGGATTGGGTTTGGGGTGGAGCCTAGGAAGAGCCTCGCAGAGTGGGAAGCACTTGCGCTGGGAACTTGCATGGGGGCGGAGCCTAGAGTGGGGCTGGAAGGATGGGCGTGGCCTTGGGGGTCCGATTGGCAGAGCTGTGGAGAAGCAGGGATAGACCACTCTAGTTGGGCGTGGCTAGGGCCGGGCTTGTGTGTGTAAGGTGGGGAGAAGCATTGGACTCAGGTTTCAGTAGGTCCCCCGACATCAGGCTCCCACACCCACCCCAGGCCTTGCCTGTAACGGGTCCTTCGATATGTACGCCTGCTGGGACTACGCTGCACCTAACGCCACTGCCCGTGTGTCCTGCCCCTGGTACTTGCCCTGGTATCACCATGGTGAGTGGCTCCCTGATACAAACAGCTCCTAACCCTTGCCCCATCTCCTGCTCCTCTCTTTCTGGGTGTCTCCCTCTGTGTGTCCAGCCCTGGCTGGGTTATCCTGATCCTGGCTTGGTCACATAATGCCCCTCCCCTGTCTCTCTGTCTTTGATCTCTCTGAGAACCACCCGGATCTTACTTTCTCTTTTTTGAGTCTGTCTCTGAGCATCCTGGTCTTCCTGTCCTAACGAGCTATGTGGCCCAGGACAGTTTATTTAACTTCTTTATGCTTCAACCTCCTCATCTGTAGAACGGGATTGATGATGGTACCAATTCTATAGGCTTCTTATTAATATTAATGCATGTAAAATACTATATGAGAGTTTTTAATCATCATCATCATCATCACCATCATCATCATCACTTTGGCTCTCTCTCTCTCTCTCTCTCTGCCTTTGTATGACAGTTGGTCTTTCTGTCTCCGTCTCTTTCTCTGTGCCTCTGATCCCCTACAGTGGCTGCAGGCTTTGTCCTCCGCCAGTGTGGCAGTGATGGCCAATGGGGACCTTGGAGAGACCATTCTCAGTGTGAGAACCCAGAGAGAAATGGGACTTTTCAGGTAAGAAGAGGTTAGGAATTCAGGTTGGATGTCCAAGGAGAGTGAAAAGGCAGCATCTCATACCAAGCCTGAAACCCCTTGTAATGTTCAGAACTCTGGGTTCCGAGGTACAGAAACTCATCTTAAACTTGCTTGATAACGGAGAAAAAAATATACTGGCTTCTGTGACTGAAAAGTATAAGGCCACAGCTTCAGGCACAGCTAGATCTAGATGCTCAAATAATGTTGTTGGGAATCTCTTTGTCTTTCATCATATTGTGCCTATATTTTTCTCTGTTCTGGTCTCATCTTTTCTGTGGGGTGGACGAGGTGTTCCCCAATTAGCACCAGGCTCACATCCCACCGAACAAGCAACACTGCAAAGACTGTTCTTCATTCTCAACAACTCCAGCATAATAATGTGCCAGGACTGACTCCCATTGGCCTCGTTTGGGTCATATGCCCACCCTGGACTAATCACTGGTGTGTGTGTGTGTGTGTGTGTGTGTGTGTGTGTGTGTGTGTGATGGGGGGGTTAGAATGCTCTGATTGGTTGGTCACATGTCCATCATGTCCAGCCCTGGGCTGAGTGATGAAGTAAGCCCCACTCAAATAAGGGTAGTTGGATGCCCAAGAGAAAATTGGGGTGCTGGGTAGGAACAAAGAGCAGATGTCCTTCCAGCCCCTCCTGGTCCTGGGGGAAGAGTTCAGCTCTGTTCATGTGTCCCCTGCCCCGACAGGACCAAAGGCTGACCTTGGAACGGCTGCAGATTGTGTACACCGTGGGCTACTCCCTGTCTCTGGCCACACTACTGCTAGCCCTGCTCATCTTGAGTTTCTTCAGGTGGGACCCCCCAGCACAGAGCAGCAGCCGCAGAGACTGGGCCCCAGTTTGCCCACTAAGATGGAGTAGTCAGACTCTACCATCAACAAGCACCCAATGGTGGTTCTGTGGGAAGACAGGATAAGGGGTGGTTTAAGGGGCTCTAGGTCACCGAGGACAGGTCTCCAGAGGTCTCCAGACTGCCTCCCAATCCCCCAGGCGGCTGCGCTGCACTCGCAACTATGTCCACATCAACCTGTTCACGTCTTTCATGCTGCGAGCGGCAGCCATCCTCACCCGAGACCGGCTACTACCTCCAGCTGGCCCTTCCCCTGGGGACCAGGCCCCAATCCTGTGGAACCAGGTGAGCTCCATCCCTCCCTTTCTCATATTGGGATTCTGCCTCCTCGGGTGGGGCTAGAAGGTTCCCAATCTGTTTACTACCTCCTACACTATCAACACTATCTCTCTCTTGACCCCTCCAAAAACGTGTGGAGAGGGGCCTTCCCAACTCAATGTCCTCCATTGTTGGCCCTGTCACCTCCTTTATTGGAATTTTCCATTCCCTTTTTCTCATTATCTTACCCCTCATTGGACTTTTCCACCAATGAGAGAGCCTTCTGCTGGAGGTGAGGAAGAGACAGGATGGGAGAGACTAACTGGCCAGGGAGGATTTGGTAGATATCAGTTTGTTACTGGGAGACAAGGTGGGAGAGACTGGGGGCAGAGGCAAGAAAAACTATCTGGTGATGAGTTCAGCCATGCCAATTATTGGGGAACCATGGGGTGGGAGAGTCCATATGCTGGTGGGAGAATGGTGATGAAATGGGAGAAACCTTTGGATAAGTGGAGTAGTTGAGTTCAATTCTCAGAAGGAGATGGGGTGGGTGAGGCCATATTTGGGGAGTCTCTGGGGGGAACTCTGATAGCAAGATGGAAGATACCAATTGTTTAAGAGGTTAGAGCGGGAGACTTCTTGTACGGTGAGAGAAACCAACCACAGATATGATCCTTTGGTGATGCAGTGTGGGAGAAAATTTGATGGCAAGAGATGGGGATGGAAGGACACCAGGTAGAAGAAGGCTTGAGGGCAACCTGAGCAGCCCGAACTGCCATCTCCCTGTCTGGCCACCCACCTAGGCTCTAGCCGCCTGCCGAACAGCTCAGATTGTGACCCAGTATTGTGTGGGCGCCAACTATACGTGGCTGTTGGTGGAGGGCATCTACCTGCACAGGCTCCTGGTGCTTGTGGGAGGCTCCGAGGGGGGCCACTTCCGCTACTACCTGCTACTTGGCTGGGGTGAGCCTCGACCCTGTCCCCTGCCCAGCCCAGCGCGCCTCCGTTGCCCCATTACCCTGCTGGTTTGCCTCAGGTCTCCTCCTGACTCTAGGCTTTTGCTTCCCCATCCGGGTGTGGGAATTCCGCGGGTCTTGGGCCTGGCGGGGCCCGTGCGCACGCTGACAGCTGCGGCGGGGTGGGGGGCGGGGATCGGGGTCTGCACAGGGGCCCCCGCTCTTTTCGTCATTCCCTGGGTGATCGTCAGGTACCTGTACGAGAACACGCAGTGAGTCGCGGGGTCTGGGGCTGGGCTTGGGAGGTGGGCGGGGCTTTAAGGGACATGGGCGGGGTGTGATGGAAACGTGGGGTGGTTCTGAGGGCACCTAGGGCCTAGGAGGGGACGTGGGTGGTGTCTAAAGGAATGGGAGCTTGGAAAGACTGTGTTCGTAGACTGCTGGAAGGGGCGGGATGAGGACAGGAACCTGGTTAGTAGCGGGCGAGGCTTTAAAGGGACGTGGGTGTGGCATTAAGGGAGGTGGGTGGGGCCTGGAGAATGAATGAGTGATCCTGCGCATCTAATGGTTTTCAATCTCAGCTCTAAAACCCTTCCTCCAGGTGCTGGGAGCGGAACGATGTTAAGGCCTTTTGGTGGATCATACGCACCCCTATCCTCATGACTATCTTGGTACGGCCAGCCCCGCCTCCTCCAGGCCGTCCTCAGGGATTTCCCATCTTGGAAAGCGGGGCTCCACCCTCTGCCTCCCAGGACGGAATCGGGCTGGCTCAGCTTCTGTTTCTCCCCATAGATTAATTTCTTCATCTTTATCCGCATTCTTGGCATCCTCGTGTCCAAGCTGAGGACACGGCAGATGCGCTGCCCAGACTACCGGCTGAGGTGGGGGAGGGCAGTAGGGACGAAGGGGAAGGGGGCCCGGTGCGAAATGGGGGACCCGGGGCCGCAAGACCACTGCCACCCTCTACCCCCAGGCTGGCTCGCTCCACACTGACGCTGGTGCCCCTGCTGGGTGTCCATGAGGTGGTGTTTGCTCCCGTGACAGAGGAACAGGCCCAGGGCGCCCTGCGCTTCGCCAAGCTCGGCTTTGAGATCGTCCTCAGCTCTTTCCAGGTGCTCAGGCTGGGCGCAGGGGCTACATCCTTCGACCTGGGGCTCTTCTCCGCAGAAGGGCAGGAGGGCTGCAGTCATCCTCTGGCGCAGCCACTAAATGGGATGTGACAATGGGATTCAGCTCATTCGTTCCACATAAAATATTGACCTAGCGCTGTCCTGAGCTGAGGAAGCAGCCGGGACCAAGACAGGAGATTGGTGGCCTCAGCTGTACTGCCTCCTGGTGGAGATCAGGGGCTCTAAGACCTGACAGGGCTGGGGCCAAATCAGGTCTATCACTTCCCAGCTCTGTGGCCTTCACATCAGGGTAGAAGCTAAGGCGCAAGAGAGGTGCTTGAAGCATAAAATGTAAGGAGGCACTCACTCCAAAATTTAAAACTGACCCTGCCCTTGCTTGCCCTGCTCTAGTCCCTACCATGCTTTACCTCGTTGGGCCTCAGTTTTCTCATCTCTAAAGTGGGGACAACACTAGTGTCTCCCCACAAGGCTGTTCATTCATTAAATTCAGCAAACATTTATTGAAAATTTACTATGTGCTAAGCACTCTTCCAGGTTTCCTGTGGTGATAGAGACAAGAACCAAATGGTCCCTACCCTCTGGGAGACAGATGCTAAGCAAGCTATGAGTAAAACATACAGAATAGCAGATGGTGAGATGTGCCTAGAGGGAGGAAAAAAAGGCAAAAAAATAGTGGTGAGGATCCAAGAAGGATGAAGTTATAGTCAGGGGGTCAGGGAAGCCCTCCCTGAGAAGATATGGGAGCAGAGACAGAACGAAGGTCAGTGATCCAGTGAGGCAGATATTCTGGGGAAATGTTCCAGGAAGAGAAATCTCAAGTGCAAGATCCCTGAGGTGGCAGAGAATATGTGTGGTGATGGAGGAAGGCCGGCATGTCTGAAGGAAAGGGACCCAGTGGGAGCAAGGTGGAGATGGGACAAGTAATATCTATTTGTTTGTTTTAAAGATTTTATTGGGGAATTGGAGGAGGGGAACAGCGTTGGGGAATCCGGGAAGGAGAACAGACAAGTAGGACAAGTAATATCTTAACAATAACATAAATAATTGATTTGTATGAATGTATCAAGTAATTTTTAATTATAAACGTTTTATATTTATTTAAATTTATGTGTAAAATATATACATTTATACAAATATAAAACTAATGATTATTTATTAAGAATTCATAAAAATTGTTAACAATTAAAATTAAGTAAAAATAATCATAAGTTATTTATTAATAATTAATAACGATTATGTCTTATATAATAAAGGTAAGATAATAATGAAATTAAATAAAAAATTTAACACTGTCAGGCACTACAGCTTCTTCCATATTAATACCTCACTTCTTACAGCCACCACTGTAATACTCCATTTTCCAGATGAAGAAACTGAGGCCCAGAGGGGTTAAGCAGCTTGCCCAAGTGGGATTAGAAAGTAGGGAAGAAGCGGTTGTCACATCCAGGGTCTCCTGTTCTTAACCTGTTCATTGCTCAGCAAACCCGGGAGGGTAAGGGGAGGAGCCGAAAGCCAGGAAGAAGGTGATTGCAAAAGTCTAGGAGCAGGATGGCAGCCAAAGTAGCCTGGAGCCTGGCAAGGGTCTGAGCTCTTCAAGGGGTGTTTATCCTGCCCCCACCCCACCCCGATTTAACACCGCACCTCTTCCGGCAGGGCTTACTGGTCAGTGTCCTCTACTGCTTCATCAACAAGGAGGTAGGGAGAGCTCCGCCCCGCCGCCCCGCGCCCTCTGGCGGCGCGCAGGGAACGGCGCGCCTGGCACCGCCTCTGAGTGCCATTCGGTTGCAGGTGCAGTCGGAGATCCGCCGTGGCTGGCACCGCTGTCGCCTGCGCCGCAGCCTCAGCGAGGAGCAGCGCCAGCCCCCCGAGCGCGCCTCTGGGACCCTGCCCTTGAGCTTTGGACCCGGCCAGGTCGCCACCGGCCGCATCCGGTCCTCGGGGACTCTCCGAGGGCCTGGGGTTGAGGCCAGCCGGGTCTTGGAAAGTTACTGCTAGGCAGTGGGATGCCTATGTTCAGTTAGCATGTATTTATTGAGCGCCTACTGTATACCAAGCCCTGTATGGAGGGCTCTGGGGAAATGGGGGTTAAGGAAACAGAAGACAAGGTCCCTGTCCTCTTCTAGTTCACAATTCAACGGGAGAAACAGACCGTGAAGGCAATACATCAAGTTATACATAATGCTGTGGAATGGCTTATGAAGAAGGGGAACTAACAGGGTCTGGAAGTACATCTCTGAGGAGGTGACATTTTTATGCTATGCCTGCAAGAGGTGAAGGAGACAGCTTTGGGAAGAACTGGAAGACAAGATTCTAGAGAGAAGGAACAGCATCTGCAAAGGCCCTGTCACAGGAAGGAGCTTAGACATGTCTTAGGAACAGAGAGGTGGCCTGCATGGCTGGGGTGGGATGAGTCAGAGCCAACAAAAAGGGAGAGAGAAGTGGGCAGGGGCACAGGAGTTGGGATTTTATTCCAGGTGCACTGAAAATTCTTAGCAGGAGCAGCTCATGGGCTCATATTTTAAACAGATCCTTCTGTCTGCCCTGAGGGGGGAACGAACAGATTATTAGGGGCAGGGGTGGGAGCTGGGAGCTTAGTGAGAAGTCTGCAAGTGGGAGTTGTTGGTGGCTGGACCAGATTGGTGGCCACGGAGGGGTGTGAAGGGGTTGGATTTGAGAGGTGTTTTAAAGGTAGAACCAAGGATTTGGCAATGTATTGCATGAGGAAAGTGTATCAAGAAGTCCAGGAAGACTCCTATGTTTGGGACAGTGGAGAGAGGAGGGAGATTTGGTGCAGGGTGGTGAGAAACAAGCTGGGACTAAGGGTCTGAGGCTCATGGGAGAGGTCAGAGCTGGAGACAGAAATGTGAGCAGCACTGGGGTCCAGAGAGGATTCAGTGTGTAGATATAAACAAGGGAATTCAGGGCAGGACTCAGAACCAAAACCTGACATCGAGAGGCCAGGACCACTGCTAGCTGAGGACTGTGGCCACACATCCCCCACCCTCCTGGGTAGCCCCTGGGAACTGGGAGAATTGAGGGGGATACCAATAGCTTTATTGTAGCTGGACCACCTGTACACACACACCTTCACTCCTAAATCCTTCCCCTCCACAGATACACACTTAGATTCCATTAGTACCTGGGTGTTGTCATTTTCCTTGGAGTCCCCAGCTCTCTAGACAGATAAAATCAGTTCTTTAAACATGAGGTGCCCCTGCCGGAACCCCCTTGTGGGTTCTGGGAGGGTAGGGCTCTTGTAAATAAAAGCATGAGGAAGTTTTCTGTGGGTTTTTGTAGTTTTTTTGTGGGGTGAATCTTCTTGGCCAGGTTACAGTGGGAAATGACACAGGCGGGCTGCATGGCTGGGTGCCTATGGTGGCCACGCACCCACTAGAGGGTAGCACTGTGCATCTTCAGCCACACGTTGCCATAACATGGACATCATGCTGCCACTGTTGCCGCTGCCTAAGAGAAAGCCCCAACTGGAGGTGTTCATACGCTCTCCTGATAATTTAACTATTTGCAATATATACAAGTAAAATGTTTATGTTCATGTGCCAAACATTTTCTGAGGGCTACTTCTCCAGAAAGGTAATGTAGGAGTAAAGCTGCAGGAAATAGCCTGGTTCAAACCTTATAATAGTTTGGCTACCTATTAGCTGTGTGACTTGGGGAAAATTCTCAGCCTCCCTGTGCCTGTTTCCACTTCTGGAAAATGGGTGTAATGATGGTATCTTGCCTGAGTCCAATGAGTTACTCTTAGGTTACTTCCTGGAGCACGAGGCACAGTAAATGCTTGCCATGGAGTCATTACTGCAGCCTCTGCTTTTGCTTTCACCACTGAAGCCAGAGGTGATCAGGAACCATTTGGGCAGGGAGGTGGGTGTAGAGGTAAGGATTGAAATTCAGTCTGATGCCAAGCAGGGTGCCAGGCTGGAATCTTTGCTGCCAGCTTGCAAGGCAGGGGAACCAAGTTCCATCTCCCAGGGAGGACACGTCAATAAGCAGGGCAGGTGGGACAGATGTGACACAGTAGAACTGAGATTCCAGGGCTTGTCTGTCCTTGCTCCTGCATGTGAACCTAATCACCTGGGGTGCCTCCTGCAGCAGCACCACTGCCCCCACTTTACAGATTAATTGTGGCTCCATCCTGCCGTCCCCCTCCCAAGGTCAAGACTGTTCATGAGGACCTGGCTCCCTAAGTTTCAAAGTGGCTTCATCATTTCCTGAATGATGCTGGGCAAGTCATTACCTTCTCTGGGCCTTAGCTGTCTCATCCGTAAAATGGGATGGCTCTGGGGCTGGCTGTGTGGCTCAGTTGGTTAAGAGCTCGCTCAAGAGCGTGAGCTGAGCTCTGAGCAACAGCAGTTCCATGCCCAGCCTGAGCTGAGCTGCCACTAAGCTGCCAATAGGTGGCAGGATGGCTCAACTAAAAACTAAATAAATAAAATTAGGTGGCAGGATGGTTCAACTAAAAACTAAATAAATAAAATTATATATATATATATATATATATTTTTTTTTTTTTTTTTTTTGAGGGCAGTATCACTGGCCCTCATATGTGGGATTTGAACCGGGACCGTTGGCGTCCCAAGCCAGCTCTTAACCACCGCACCACTCGGCCGGCCCAAAAATAAAATAAAATGGGATGGCTCTGGTATCTACCCCACAGATGGATGTTCCAATTAGACACCCAGTAAATGTGCGACTTCATATCCCATAGCCATCGCCCTGTCAGGCTCTCTCCTGCTGCAGGGCCCCCAGCTTTGCCACTACCGGGCTCACGGGGTAACTCAGCAGCTGTGCCTTCCTTCCACAGTTCAGTGTCAGACACAGGCCCTGACCTCAGGCCTTCCAACTACTGCAGCCCCCTGGCGTTCAGCCCAAGCTGAGGACAGAGACAGAGATGCACACAGACACAGACACAGAGATCTGGGTTGGGGAGACCCTGATATGTATCAGAGGAATCTCCCCACAATAAGTAAGGTCCCCTTTCTCACTTCTATCTCCCTGCATTTGTCAAGAGAATTTCTCTCAAGAGTAATCAGATTCTAATTTGCGGGGCAGCAGAGCTCGGGGGTTAAGCCACAAGCTCAGGAGGAGGATGGGTTTGAATCACAGCACCACCACTTCCTGGCTGGGTGTCCCTGGGGAAGTGACACCACTTCTGTGTGCCTCAGTCCCCTTTTCTGGAAATTGGAGGTATTAATGATGCCTGTTCAAAGGGGCTGGGAGGAGGAAGTCTGAACAGCACCGGGGTAGGGCTGGCACCCTAACAGCTCAGCAGGTGATAGCATGATTGCTATCAGTATTTCGGTACTGACTGCTTTGAACGTGTATCCCCTACTGTCAGTGAGGGCAGGTCGGGGGCTCTCCTGGGCACTGATGTGCCTGCAGCATTGCAACAGAGCTGAACACAGAGGAGGCACTTGGGGGATGCTTCCTGACTGAACAACTGGAAAAAAAAGACGGGAAGAAATTTCAAGCAAGGCTGATTTGTTGAGACACAGGGAGAAAGGAGAGACAGGGTGACGAGGTAAAGATAGAAAATATTAAAACAGGAAAAAACAAAAGCTCTCTCCATCTAATTCACTTCACAAATGGGGAAACTGAGGCCTGGAAGGGACAGGGCCTCTTCACCTGCTCAGAGAGGTCCTGATCCCAGCACTTGGCCCCATACCCAGCTGCCTCCCTCCCCACCAGGCCACCCCACTCACAAGGCCCTGGGAACAGACAGACGCCACTAGAAAAAACACAGGACTTTTATTCCCATCTCAAAGGGCAGGTCTTCGCAGGACGGGGGAGTGAGTTCTGACGGTGGGGGGAGGCCCCTACTTGCCAGCGATGAGCGGGTTCCGCAGGACCACGATGACAGAGTCCCCTCGCAGGAACATCTTAGAGATGTAGCGGTCCTTGTTGACTGGTTTGGACTTCTTCTTGCCCTTGCCACTCTTGGGGACCTCGGTCCACATCTCCTTCACATTCTCTAGCACCATGTTGCAGTGCCTGGTGGGGATGGGAGGGAGAGACACCGGGAGTGAGGGGGCAGCCTTCTGACTGCTCGCCTCCACAAGGCACAGCTGGGGGAAGGTGTAGGACCTGGGCCAGGACACCACCTGTGCCAGTCCTCAGGTCGAGGATGGGCAAAGGCCCTCACCCCCGTGTGCCTCAGTTTCCTCCTCTGTAAAATGGGAGACATTCACAGTGCCCACCTCATAGGGCTACTGTGAAGATAAAAATGAATCAACACAGCATTCCTGTAAAGTACTTAGAACAGGGCCCAGCACAAGGTGAAAGCTAATGAAATGGTGCTTTCTAACTCCAAGTACTTCTGGAGGCATCAGCAAAGGGGCTGCTTCTTTGGAGAACCAGAGGCCCCTGGGGCCTACGGCAGCTCATGAGCCTTCACTGCAGTCCTGCCTCGCCCCCATATTCAGAGTGCCAGCTGGGCACATGTGATGACAGTATGGATCTGCTCACTCAACAAATGCAATGATTATAGCAATGAATTAAAATATGCTATTCCTGCCCTCATAGGATGTGCATTCTAGTGAGGGGAGGACTCTAACCAAGTGAACAGAGAGACCTGTAATATGCTGTCAGGTGGCGGTAACTGCTATGAAGAAAAACTAAACAAGGTGAAGGGATAGGAGGATATTTGTAAGAAAAAAATACAAAAAAAATGGTGGCAGTGGAATGACCTAGGTAGACTGGAAACAAGCCGGATGGAAACTTCACTGGACTGTTATTACTGTTTTTGGAATTATGTGAATATATTTCCAATTCAGAGAAAATAAATTACAAAAAGAAGTAACATACCAATACAGAAACATTTCTGAGGTATAGTAAGGGAATAAGCCATCAGCAGGGATTTAAAACTAATGTGCTGTGCCATTAGCAGGGATTTAAAACTAAAGAAAAAAAGCATTCTTCTGTATCTATACTAGTATGACAAAGTCACGTGACACTCCAGGAGGAGACCTGAGAAATTAGCGATAGTGAGGTCCCTGGAGACAGCAATTGTGGGGTGGGGAGGAAAGACTTGCTCTTCATTGGACGCCTTTTAAATCTTTTGAATTTTGCTTCAACTGCATACACTGCTCAAGAAAACAACACAATTAAGTAAATAAATAAGGTAGTTAAGTGTCACATGTGAGAGCCAGTGACACTGCCCTCAAGAAAAAATAAAATAAATAAAAAATAAAATAAAATCTATCACTCTTTAAAAAAAAAAAAAAGAATGCCTTGCTGGGGAGGCCGGTTAACTCAGTTGGTTAGAGCGCAGGCTCATAACATGAAAGTTGCCGGTTCGATTCCCACATGGGCCAAGGAGCTGCGCCCTCCACAACTACATTGAAGACTATTATTTGACCTGGAGCTGAGGGGTTCTAGAAAAACACTGTTCCCCAATAAAATTTCTTAAAAAAAAAAAAAAAAAAAAAAAGAATGCCTTGCTGACTTGTAACAATGTCCTCAGACCACTGATATTATGTGTGAAAAACAAGATGAATATGAGCACACAGAATATTCTATTTTAAAAACGATTTTATGATATTACAACAGGTCAATTATACCTCAATAGAGCTGTTAGCTAACACCACAAAGGATTCCCCAGATGTACGTATGTATGTGAGTTAAACGTGGCAGGATACAAACAAGGGTGGGAGGCTAATATGGAGGCAGAGGAGGAATTAGGGAAAAATAGTCATCTTAACAGGAAAAAAATTAATTTAAAATAAATATATGTATACACACACACACCACACACCACCACCACCACCACCACCACCACCACCACCACCACCACCACCACCACCACCACCACCTACTGAGCACCCATCATGCGCACAGGCCTCTTCTAAGCACTTTTTTTTTTTTGAGGGCAGTGTCACTGGCCCTCACATGTGGGACCCGAACCGGGCCGCTGGCTTCCCAAGCCAGCGCTTAACCACCGCGCCACTCAGCCGGCTTTCAGGTTTTAAGATGCTCATTCCCCTGGCTTCTGAATAACCTGGTATTTAGGCTCCTCAGACTGGAGATGGGACTGCTTCTTCAGGCCTGAACAGAATACCTCCCCAAGACCCAGGCGCTCACCTGTCAAAGGCTTTCACACGGCCCAGGAGCTTCTTATTGTTGCGACAGTTGATGAGCACCTGGGTGTTGTTCTTGACCGACTGCGTGAGCACAGAGAGTGGGCCCGTGTTAAACTCCTCCTCCTCCCGCTTCTGCAGCTCCTCCGGGGTCATCTCACTCTTGGGCTTATTGAGGAGGCTCCTGAGGAGGCAAGTATGGAACCCATAGGTAAGAGGGCCCAGAGCTGTAGTATGGATGGTCATGGCCTTGCACTCAGTGTCTCTCTAACCTTTCCCGACACACCCACTCTCCTGCTCCGTCCTTGCCTGGCATCACCTTTTGGATGCCTAATAGACTTCCAGTGTTGTACATCCTAGGTTGAGCTCCACAACGCCCAACCACCTCAACTTACTCTATCCACCGTCTGCCTCATTGGCAACTCCATCCTTCTAGCACTTGGATCAAAAACCTTGACGTTAACTTGACTCTTTCTTTTTCTCTCACATCCTACATTCAACCTGTCAGCAAATCCTGTCATCTGCCTGTAAAATATATCCAGAATCTGACCATTTCTTACCATGACCTAAACCTCCATCATCTCTCTCCTTGAGTCTCACTGATCTCCCTGCCTGCACCCATGCTCTCCAACAGTGTGCTCTCCACAGAGCAGTTCCAGGGGTTTTGCCAAGATCTAAGTCACATCATCTTACTCTTCAAAACCGTCCCATGGCTCCTATTTCAGTGTAAATTGTAAAATCCAAAGTTGGTTTTTTTTTTACTATTACAAAAGTTTATTTAACAAAAAAGTTCAACATGAAAATGTACATGACCCAATTTTTTTTTTTGAGGGCAGTGTCACTGGCCCTCACATGTGAGACCGAACCGGGGCCGCTGGCCTCCGAAGCCAACGCCTAACCACCGCAGCACTAGGCAGGCCCGACCCAATTTTTATATTGTAGTAAAACAGCAGCTGTGGCGAGAGGACATGTGGAGGCAGTTAATTTCTCTGGTGAACAAAGCCATTCTTTATACTCGTTGCAAGGCTTCTAACATGATACTATTTCCTCGAATTACCACCATATCAATGTTCTGTTGCCCACTAGTTGCCATCTCCACACATTTATCTATCACAAAGTTCATAAAGGGATCAAATCCCCGCAATATTCCTTGGACATGTCTGTCACCATTTAACTTCAATGACAACTTGTCCATAAATTTTTTCAACTCGGGAGGGTGAGCTTTGCTCATGGCACCTAACTCAGTGAGCTCAAAGAACCATTTTTTTTTTTTTTTGTGGGCAGTGTCACTGGCCCTCACATGTGGGACCGAACCGGGGCCGCTGGCTTCCCAAACCAGCGCTTAACTACCGCGCCACTCGTCCGGCCCTAAAATCCAAAGTTTTTACAATGCCCTACATCTACCCCTCTCTCTGTTCCAGCCACAGTGGCCTCCTGGGTGGTCCTTTAAGATACTAGGCAAACTTTCATCCTGGATCTCTGCATTTGCTTTTCCCTCTGCCTGGGTGCCTTCCCAGTTATCTTGGTGGTTCCAGCTCTCTTTCTTTACTCAAGTGTTGCTTTCTCCATGAGACCTTCTGCGATAGTTAAGTTACTGTCTCTCAAAATTGGTATTCCCCATTGTTTTTATCCTGCTCTAATGTTTATTCATAGCCCTGACCATCTAACACCATACACTTCACCTTACATTAATCACCTACCTCTTCCCACCCCATAAAGTGCAGGTGGCGGCTTTTCTTGGAGAGGGGTATTCACCGATATATCCCATATATCTAAAGCAGTGCCTGATACATGAGCACTTAAGCCCCCAGCCCATTATCTGATAAAGCTGTTCCCTCTCCCCAACTCAGGATCGGTCAAAGGCCCCACGCCGGTTCTCAAACTCAATAAAAAGCCACTTTACCCCTAAAGTCTCTGCCTCCGCCCTCCGTTCTGCCCACCGCCGTTCATCGGTCAGTGGCTAAATTTACACCTCCCACCCCACTGCCGCGGCTTAACCCTCGACCGGCCTCACATGGTGGTGGCGGCTGCGTTTTCCAATGCCTCCCGTCTCCTCCGCGTTTCCTCTGCTTCTGAAAAGAGAACGCGGGAGAGGCGGGACTTCCGCTTCCTGTGGACTACTTCCGTGGGCGCCTGCGCAAACCCAAGTCTGTGGGGGCGTGGCCTGTTCCATAGCGGTGCTCGCCAGCCTTGCGCATCGTCGGGGTAAAGAGCCTTGCTTAATGGTAAGGCCATTCAGGGCCATACAGGACAGATGTTCACAACAATGGAGAGAAAAAGAGAGAGGGAAGTTCGTCGAAATAGCTCAGTAGGGAAAGCATTAGACTGAAGAAAAAGAGACGGGGTCCGACTCATTTCGTTGTAGAACAGCACAGGTTGCGAGAAAGGACACTCCCATTTCTTTCTTTTTTAAAGATTTTATTGGGGAATTGGGGGAGGGGAACAGACAAGTTGCTGTCCTTTTGTTCTTCAGTCTAGTTATGGAGGACATTGCTTCACTGGCCCATGTCGGTATCATCATTGCACTCTTCTCTGGTGAGGCAGATCGGTTGCCGGCCTCTGGATGGCCGTTCACAGCGGCTCTTGGCGGCTCACTCCCCCTCCGGTCACTCACGCTGGCTGCCGGCCACTCACTGTAGCCTATGGCAGCCCACTGCAGAAGGGGCTGCAGCTATACCATCCCTGGGAATCACAGCAGCCCAGCTCCAGGTGGAGCTGTTGTTCACCATCTTAGCTGTAGAGGGCAGTGTCACTGGTCCTCATATGTGGGATCCGAACTGGTGCCGCCGGCAACCCAAGCCAGCTCTTAACCAACGCGCCACTCGGCTAGCCTGGACACTCCATTTCTAAATGCCCGCGGGCCCTCTCTTCGGAGGCGCGGCCTCTGAGAAGCCAATCCACTCTTCACTTCAGGGATAGACTCCGCCCCTTTCCTTCAGAGTCGGTTCATTTACGTGTCTATTGATCTTTTCAACAACACAATCCTTCAATCCTTCGCTTACATCCGGGAGGGGCATGGACCTGTGCCCTTTAAGTTGAACGTTTTCCATTGTCAAACGCTTCTCATTGGCTTCCCTTCCAACGCTTGAGGCGGGGCCTACCGCTTCTTGCTCCCTTCCGAGTTGTGCAACCCTCAGTGGAACCAACGCCAAAAGCCCCAGGGAGACAGTGAGGCGGGTCCTCAGAACCAGAGTCCCCATTGGCTTCACTGCTCGCGGGAGGGAATGGTACAGCCGCTCTTGTTATTCATTGGTCCGGTGATTCTATGGGGTGGGACTTGGCTGGGCCTAAATTCGATCCGCAGACCGGGACCGGTTTCAGGGCAAAGCTGCCATGCGTTCCGGAGGCCGCGGGCGGCCCAGGCTACGGCTCGGGGAACGCGGCCTCTTGGAGCCGTCCTCACCGCCCAATCGCCGCCTGCTACCGCGGGCGCAGCTGTTGCCCCTGCTGCTGCTGGCTCTGGCCGTGGCCTCGGCGTTCTACACCATCTGGAGCGGCTGGCACCGCCGGACTGAAGAGCTGCCGACTGGCCGAGAGCTGCGGGTAAGGCCTGGCGGGGGCGCGGCCACCCCGAGGGCGCTCATTATCCGTCCTAAGGTCTCAGGTTGACGTGGCTTTATGGTGTAGCCCTAGCCGCAGGTGCCGTGGTTTCGGTCATTAGGACGCATGCCCTTCGTCAACAGAATGAAGCTTCAGGCTTGTTCTGTAATAGTGGCTCTCCCTTAAGAGAAAGGGTCTGGAATAGTTGTAGGTTCTAATTCTAAAATCAACTATTTGGAGGGCCGGCCGAGTGGCGCGGTGGTTAAGCGCTGTCTTGGGAAGCCAGCGGCCCCGGTTCGGTCCCACATATGAGGGCCAGTAACACTGCCCTCAAAAAAAAAAAATCAACTATTTGGAAGAGTCCCTTCCTATCGTTAGGTCTCGATTTTCCTCTTCAGGATTAGGGTGGGCTGGACCAGATGGGCTCGGTGGGACTTTTGCTGTGTCTAGGATTTATCCTAGAAACGCCGATACTGGAGGCCGCGATTAGGAAGAGGAACCCCAGCTTCTTAAGGGCGACGGCGTCCGGGATAGCGTCGGAATGGGGTTTGTTCCCACGCTCTGTTCTTCTCTTCTCCAAGGGCCCATTGATCGGAAGCCTCCCTGAAGCTCGAATGCGGAGGGTGGTAGGGCAACTAGACCCACAGCGTCTTTGGAACACTTACCTGCGTCCCCTGCTGGTTGTGCGGACCCCGGGCAGCCCAGGCAATCTCCAAGTCAGAAAGGTAAAGGGCCACACTTGACCCTGTAGACCACCGGGAAATGGGAAATAGGGCAATGGGAAATAGGCTTTCTGCCCTATTTCCCAAAGCACTAAGTTTTGAGTGGAGCTAATCTGACTCTAGAGTAACCATTAGGCTGTACTGCCATCTGTACTGCCCTCACTAAAAGCGTACTAAGGGCTAGGCACAAGTAACAGTCCTGTGAGGTGGGTACCTATGTGATCTTCATTATGCAGATTGGGAATCTGAGGCCCAGAGCAGTTCGGCATTTTGCCCAAATCCCACAGCGAATAAATGTACCTAGGGTTTCAACCCAGACATGTTGACTCTGGAGCTGGTGCTGTAATATCCCTGTATTGCCTCCCAGAAAGCATCGAGAGTCGTTTTAATACTGCCTCAGTTCAAAAACCACTTCAGCCACATGTAATGTGATCTTGGAGTAGCTTCTTAAGCTCTCTGTGTCTGTTTCCTCATTGGCAAATTGAGTCATTGATGGTCCCTACTCCATAGGGTTCCTAGAACAGGGCTTGGCACACAGTGAGTGCTACTGAAGGTGAGCTGTGATTGTCTTGGCATCAAGAAGCGGGGTCGCTCCATACCTGGCACTTAGTAGGTACTCAGCAGAAGTGTCAAAGGAATGATTTAAACCAAAGTGGGACTTGTGAGTCAACCCAATTATTCTGCATGGCTCAGGTCACGTGGCCTTTCTCCCAACCTCCTCCCCAGTTCCCACCCACCGTCCCACCTCTCTCTTGCCATTAGTTCCTGGAGGCCACTTTGCGGGCCCTGACAGCAGGCTGGCATGTGGAACTGGATCCCTTCACGGCCTCGACACCCCTGGGACCACTGGACTTTGCCAATGTGGTGGCCACACTGGACCCAGGAGCTGCCCGTCACCTCACCCTTGCTTGCCATTATGACTCAAAGCTCTTCCCATCTGGGTCGGCTCCCTTTGTGGGGGCCACGGATTCAGCTGTGCCTTGCGCCCTGCTACTGGAGCTGGCCCAGGCCCTGGACCAGGAGCTGAGCAAGGCCAAAAACCAGGTGAGGAGCGGGCATAGGGTGGGATGGAGGGCAAGGGCTGCCTTTACCTTGGTCGAAACCACCACTTTCCCTTGCCTGGTCTTGTCTTCCTGCCTCCACTCCACACTCAAAGCCACAAGGATCTTTCCACCTCCTGAATGTCAGGTCCTGTCCCTCTTCTGCCCTAAACCCTCCCATGGCACTTACCTTGTTCCATGCATCAGCCAGAGTCCTTAGAGTGGCCCATGATGTGTGTCCTGTTTCCTCTCTAGTCCACTCTAGCCACTCACTGCCTCCATGTACCTCAAACCCACAAGATTCACTCCCACCTCAGGGCATTTGCACTTGCTGTTTGCTCTGCCTAGAATGTGCTTTTCTCAGTTCTCTTCCTAGCTGGCTCTCATCCTTCTTTTAGGTGTCTACTCCAGTGTCACCTCAAAGAGGCCTTCCCAACCACTTTAAAATAGCTCCTTGTCACTATCCCATGATTTATGGTACTTTATGTTGATTTGTCTGTGTCTCCCCAGCTAGAATAAGCCAAGTCCCATCTTTTGTTTCCTTCTCTATTCCCTGGGCCCAGAATATTGCCTGCCACAAAGTAGGATGTCAGTAAAAATGTATGGGATGAATGAATGAAAACACAAGTCTCCTCATATGCCTCCCCTGCTCAGGCCTTTCTTCCATGGCTTAAATCCCAGTGTCCCAAAGCCCAAGCTCCGTGGCCCTTGCTGACCCCTCAGGCCTCCTCTCAAACCTCCCTGGCCCCAGCTCTGGTCCACGTTGCATCCTTGCCTGGGAACACTCTTCCCTCTGCCCCATTTTGCCAGGGCCCACTCCCACTCACCCTCAGTGCAAACATCCCTTCCTAAGAGACCAGATGTTCTCCCCAGGCCAGGTTATCCCCCGCCCCCTCCTGTACTTGTTCAGGACCCTATAGTTCCCGAAAAGCATTTGTCCCAACTGCATTTCACTATTTGTATAATTATTTTCATTTGTGGGTTATCTCTTTCGCCAAACAAGGTTGAAGAATAATCAGTCAGAGCTAACCCTTATTTAATTAGCATATGCCAGATACTGTTTTGGGACCTGTTTTCAAATCCTATCCTATGAATAGAACTGCTACTAACCCCATTTTTACATAAGGAAACTGATACTTTGAGAAGTTAGTAACTTAACTCGTGACTGCTCGGCCAGGAAGTGGCTGAGCCAGGATTTGAACCCAGGCAGTTGGCTCAGAGTCTGTATTCTTGGCCACCATGTTCTGTGAGTGAGGAGACCTAGTTTGTCCCATTCATCTGTGAAGGCGAGCAGGAAATGGGGGTGGGTCGAGGCAAGGGCTGGCACTGAGCTGGCCCTGACCATTGGCTTCCACAGGCAGCCCCGGTGACCCTGCAGCTGCTCTTCTTGGATGGTGAAGAGGCACTGAAGGAGTGGGGACCCAAGGACTCTCTCTATGGCTCCCGCCACCTGGCCCAGCTCATGGAATCTGCACCCCACAGTCCCGGCCCCACCAGGATCCAGGCTATTGTAAGACAAGGGCCCCACTGGGTTCTGGCAAGGGAGGGAGGGGCTGAGGCAAGGTTGGCAGCATCCCACCTGGCCTCTCCAGTCCTGGCCTCTCTCCCCAGGAGCTCTTTATACTTCTTGATCTCCTGGGAGCCCCCTATCCGACCTTCTACAATCACTTCCCTCGCACGGCCCGCTGGTTCCATCGGCTAAGGAGCATTGGTAAGGGTGACAGTAGAGACAGGCTCCAGCCTGGGATGCGGGCAGTAGGGTTGGGATGGGGCAGGCACCTGTCGTCTAAGGGGTCATCCAGCCTTCCCTCTACCTTCATAGCCTCTAAAAAGGCAAAACACAGAAAGATTCCAACAGTGTAGTGTTACCAACAGGGACTTGGGGTCAGATAGCCCTGGGTTTGAATTCTGGTTCTCCTTATAAGCTGTGTGAACTTGGGCAAGTGGCTTCATCTCTCTGAGCCTCAATTTCCTACCTGTAAAGTGGGCATGATGCTGATGATAATTGGGGTGTCTACCTCCTAGACTCAGGGGGATTAAATGAGACCAGGAACATGGTACCCCTGCAGTAAGGGGTAAACAACATTCATTCTTGCTGGGGGATGATGACCAGTTCTTTACCTTCAGATCCTCCTCTGATTTGTAAGCAGGGAAACCTCTGACCCCTAAGGGGCTGACCTTTGCTCTCTAATCCCCACCGCTTCCAGAGAAGCGCCTGCACCGTTTGAACCTGCTACAGTCTCATCCCCAAGAAGTGATGTACTTCCAGCCCGGGGAGCCCTTTGGCTCTGTGGAAGATGACCACATCCCCTTCCTCCGCCGAGGTACTTGCTACATGGAAGAGTTCGGGACAGGGGTCCAAGGCGGCCACAGATGGGACCTGGCCCGGCCTTTTCCCAGGGTGGGGGTCTGGGGGCAAGTTGCCTAACCTCTTTGTGTTTCAGTTAGGTCATCTGTAAAACGGGGATAACAGTAGCCTCTATCTCAGCCCCGATCTTGTTGAGGGGATTGAATGAGCTAATACAAAATGTAAAGACCTTTCTTGGACCAGTAGCCTGCATGTAACAAGCTTTGGAGAAATGTGACCTATGATTGTTTGTGCCTCAGTGATTGATGAGTTTCTTCTAGCCCTTGCCTCTCAAGGCCCTGGTAACCCAGCAGAATCACCTGAGGAGCTTCAAAAAATGCCCAGTTAAGAGGGCCGGCCAAGTGGCTCAGTTGGTTAAGAGCTCGCTCAAGAGTGCAAGCTGAGCTCTGAGCAACAGCAGTTTGATGCCCAGCCCGAACTGGGCAGCTGCTGTGCTGCCAATAGATAGCAGGATGGCTCAGCTAATAAATAAATAAATAAACAAATATGCCCAGTCACATTTCAGACCTACCGAACTGTAATCTTGGGCCTCTGTGTCATTTTCACAAAACTCCCAGATGATTCTGACGCGTAGCCAGGGTTGAAGACATCTGGCCGAGGGGTTTGAGCATCAGTTTAGAATTGGACAGGTCTAGGTTCTAGAATCTGCAACTTACCACCAGTTGACCTAAGGCAAATTACTTAACCTCTCTGAGCCCCGTTTTCTTCTGGAAAATGAAGATACATACATAGAAAACACACATCTATATGTATACTCATAATGATAGGGTTGAAAGGAATAGAGATTAGGTATGTGAAATGCCTGTTTACACAGTGCTTGGCATATAGTGTTGAAAACTTTTTTAAATTTTTACTCCATAATTGACTCATTCAACAAATTGCATTCGTACAGTGCCTTCTTTATTGATTCATTCAGTGAACACTTCCCAAGGCAGGTCCTGAGCAAGCTGTCAGGGATACAGTGATGGGCCCTAATCCACCTGCCTCCTGTCTAGTGGGGGACTGGTACTTAGCAGAGGGAAGTGCTCTGAGGATGGGACCGCACTGCAGTGCAGACACTGGAGACAGGTAGCCTGGGTTCAAACCCTGACTGTTGTTTACTAGAGGCGGGACCTTAGGCAAATCACTCTGCATGCTTCTGTGCCTCAGTGTCCACATCTGTAAAGTGCTGGTAATTACGGCACCCACCTGAAAGGATTATTGCAAGGATAAAATGGAGGGTGTGTGTGTGTGTGAGTGTGAGAGAGATGTGCGGCCTCAGATTAGGGCCTGGAATAGAACAAGTACTATGTAAGGGTTAACTATCAGTAAAAGAAGCCTAATAACATGTATCTGGCGACGATAGTCAGACATCTTTCCCTTCTGGTCTTTTCATAATCCATTGTTTCGAGTTTCTAATTTGTGTTATGAAAACAGTAGATATACTGGATGTGTGTGTGTGTGTGTGTGTGTGTGTGTTTTGAGGGCAGAGTCACTGGCCCTCATATGTGGAACCGAACTGGGGCCGCTGGCTTCTAAAGCCAGCGCTTAACCACTGCACCATTCGGCCGGCCCCCAAGCCAGCTGTTAACCACTGCACCACTCGGCCCAGAGCTCTTTTTTTTTTTTTTTTTAAGCTGAGCCCTCCTGCCACCTGTTGGCAGCTCAGCAGCAGCTCAGTTTGGGCTGGGCGTCGAACTGCTATTGCTCAGAGCTTAGCTCGCACTTTTTTATTTTTTTTTGAGGGCAGTGTCACTGGCCCTCATATGTGGGACCCGAACCGGGGCTGCTGGCTTCCCAAGCCAGAGCTTAACCACCTGCGCCACTCAGCTGGCCCTCAGCTCGCTCTCTTGAGCGAGCTCTTAACCAACTGAGCCACTCGGCCGGCCCTGCTCAGAGCTCTCTAAGTACCAGGACAGAGTATCTCTTGGGGGTGGGGGAGGCCTGGGCCTGGGCTCCTGGTGCAGCTACAGGTCTGACCAAGTCTCCTCTCACCCCTGCAGGGGTCCCGGTGATCCACCTCATCTCCATGCCCTTTCCCTCTGTCTGGCACACGCCTGATGACTCTGAGGCCAACCTTCACCCACCCACAGTACACAACCTGAGCCGCATCCTTGCTGTGTTCCTGGCAGAATACCTGGGGCTCTAGCCTGCCCTGCTGACTGAAGGAGCAGCGCCCAGCAGGGCATGTGCCAAGGCCACCTGGACCAGTGGAGCTCAGGCTGGGCCCGCCTCAGATGTGCTGGCGTGTCCTTTGTAATTTTGGCTCTGCTCGTGTTATGATTGGAAGACCCTCTTTCCTTTGACTATCTCAAGCTGCCACTGTTCAAAGACATGGAAGAGACCACTGAGGGGTAAGAGCCAAAGGAAAAAGAGCTCGGCCCGGCTCTGAGGGAAATACTTGGGCTGAAGGTTTTCTCAGATTTAGTCAGCAAACCATGGACTGGCATACGGACCAGCAACACCACCCAACCAAATGAATTCTCTGTGGCTTTCATTTTTGTGTCAGTTCGTTTTCCAGAATGGCAGCCTTGCTACTGCACCAGTCCAAGCCATGTGAGGCCCACAGAGGATGTGCTTATCAGCAGGAACAGAGATGAAAGCCACTATTTGGGAATCAAGATTCTGCCAGATCCAATGGGCGATACACCAGTGTTTCTGCAAAACCTTCTGCAGAACTAGCATAATAGGTGTTGCATGGAAAAAGGGATCAAAGAAGTGGGGCAAGGCAACATTAAAAGAATTTCATTGTATAATGTGAATTTTCAAGGGTAAGACAGAGCATGCAGTATTTTCCCGAAGTATTTCACCACGGAACCCCTTTTTTAGGAAGCAAGCACCTCACAGAACTATGGTACCTCAGAAAATACTTTGGGAAACACTGGGTTTTGACCGTTTATGTTTATGGAAGGAATAAGACAGCCCTAAAATCACTGCAAACTAGTTATACCAATCTATCCTGTTCCTTTTAGTTGTGGGTACAGGAAGGAGTGTGAGATGGTGCTGTAGCTGCAACTCTAGTCATGGCCTGAGGAAGAATTTCTCAATCCTACTGAATTTTCCGACTCAACTGGGGTGCTTATTAAAAAGTGCCGACTTCCAGGTTCCACCCAGACCTCATGAATTAGAACTCCAGGGAGGGACTGGGACTCTGCAGGCACCTGAGGAAGTCTCGTGATTAGCAAAGTCTGGGACATGCTTAAGGTTACAGTTGGGTGTGTGCCTGGCTGCTTAGCAAACCTACTCCATAGCGAACTGTAACATGGAGGGTGCCTAGAAAGGGACTTCTGTGCTGGGCTGTGTGCCTGCTGGTTTTGTGATTTTGGTAGGTAGCAGGGATGTCAGGCCAGGATGGAGGGTTATAAGCAGTGAAAGGTGAGCATTGGCTTCCTGAGCCAACTCAAGGCTGGAGAACACTCGAGAATGCAGGGGCTGAAACTCAGGATTCTTAATAAGATAGAGGTCCTAGAGTCACATTCTTCCACAGTAGCTGACATTTACTGGGTACCTAGTATGTGCCAGGCACCACAGGCATTTTACATATATCAACTCAGTCTTCCCCAAGTCCTGAAGTAGGTACCATTTCGGTTCTGACTTTGCAAATGAGAGGGTTGGGTCTGAGGTTTATGAACCACTTGTTTACAGAGCCCAGATTTGCGCATGCAGCTGTGCTCCTAACCCCGTGTCCTACCTCCCTTCCCCAAACCACCTGTGCTGGACCAAGCGCTTGTTGACAAAAAGTAGCTCCTTCTGAGGCTTTTAAATGGCTGCAAGTTAGAGTGGGGTTGGGGAGGGGACCCTAGCCGAGGAAGAGGTAGAACTGGCAGGAGTCCAGAGTTCAGAAAGGGAAATTGACATCAGCAAGGTGGCAGAAGGCTCTCAAACCACAGGGAGGATTCCTATCTGTCCATTTGTTGTGTGGCAGACCTGGTGTCAAGTATTTAAAGTGTACCATGTCCCTTTAGCCTCACAGCCATCCCCGAAGTAGATGAAACCATCATCTCCATGGTAGAGACGGGAAGCAGAGTGTTCCGTTACATTCCCAGCCCTCCATACCTTTGAGTCAAGACATCTTGGTTGAGCGTACTACATGCCAGGCTCTGGGCAAGGGGCCTTTCTGTATGAATCTGGGTTAAGGACTGTGAGCTCCATTTTCCAGATGAGGCTAATACTGCTTGGCAAGGTGTTCTTCTACCTCTCCTTTGTCCCCCAAACTCACGCTATGTGTTTTGATAAGCACAATTGTTGAGCACTCCAGATGTGATGTCTCATGTCAAATCTTTTGAGGAACCATCAGTTTTTTTTGTTTGTTTTTTTTAAGAGGGCAGTGTCACTGGCCCTCACGTGGGATCCGAACTGGGGCCGCTGGCATCCTAGGCCAGCTCTTAACCACCACGCCACTCGGCCGGCCCGAACCATCAGTATTTTCATTTTTCAGAGTAAGAAACTGACCTTCAGAGAAATCCATTGCAGAAGACTACACAGTTGGACACTTTCACTGCAATGTGTCTTGCTTGGTGTACATTTAAAAAAAAAACTTTATCCTGCTTATGACTCATTGGACTTGATCTTCCACCAGCCTGGAATTCAGAACCATCGTCTTTAAGTATCTTTGCACTGCTGTCTCTTCTGATTCTAGAATGCCAATTAAATATTAGACTTTCTCTATCCTCTATAACCTTTCATATATATATATATATATATATATATTTTTTTTTTTTTCCGCTACTTTTCAGATGTCTGTTTCCATAGATCTTATTTCTGTTGTGTGTAGTTTGCTGTTTAGCCCAGCCATGGAGTTTTTACTTGTATGTGGGTTTTTTTCCATTCACATCTGCTAGGCCATTATTTAGTTCTGGATTCCCTGCAGATATCTCCAAGCTCTTGTATCTACTCTGTGACTGACAGTCTCATCATCAAAGCCTTTGTGGGTCTGTTTTTGTTGTTATTTCTGCTGGTTCTTGCTCACGCTGGTTTATTTCCCTGCGTATTTGGGTATTTGACTGTGTACTACTCATTGTCTAAAAATTATTTGTGGGGATTCTAGATGACAGTTCCTTGCACCAGAGGATTTATGTTTGTTTCTGCCAGACATCTCAGCTAGAAGTACCCTGAAACATGTAATGAAACCTGGGCTGCAAATCCGAGCCAAGCGCCAGCCTGTGCCTGTAAATTCTCAGGTCCTGATTCCTTTCCTTTGGTCTTGTGCTCCCCTCAGCATTGAAAACATCTTCTCTGCAGTCTTCTAGGTCATTCTTACCTGAGGTTGCAGTTCGGTGGGATCCCAATTCCTATTAGATTCTCCACCTTGGGAAGATTCTCTGCCTTGACTTCTGCCTGCTTGTCTCAATAAGGCTACAAATAAGAAACTCAAGTGTGTTCACATCAGAAAATGCCTTCAGAGCAAAAGTGACTTAGGGGCCCCATGTATCTTTCCCTTAAATTTTCAGTTTAGTGTGTGTCCTTAACTGTATTTTATTGGCTATTTGATTCTTTTAGGACTTTTTTACTTCCTTTTTTCAGCAGGAGAGTCCAAATACTCTGGTCCTCCCTCTATAGGACTGAAGTCCCATAAAACCAAGCCACTATTCAAACCCAAGTCTCTTTGATTCTAAACTCTAAGCATTGAATAACAACTATGATATATCCTGGTCTCTCTGGAAATTTGGATTCGCTGATAAGAATACAAGAGACTGTATTTTCCTTCTTCTTTTAGACTTGAATTTTTTTAATGTCTTACCCCTGCCCTTTTTATTTAGTAAATAATTAAGTGAATATTTTAAAGCTTTCATTACAGGTATCTTTAGTAAAAGAGTTTTTGCTGGGAATAACATACCCAGCTAATGCACTCCCAGTCTCCGCTGCAGCCCTTCCATATGGCTAAGTTCTAACCAGTGAGATGTACACAGAAGTACAGTAAGTCCTCAGTTAACACTGTCAATAGGTTCTGCAGCTTGAAGCGAAATAATGTATAACAAAACCAGTTTCATCCCAGGCTAATTGATGTAAACAAGAGTTAAGTTCCTGTGGCACCTCATCAATGTTATAACGAAACGTTGAACAAAATGATGTTATTTGAGGACCTGTTGTATAGTGTGGATGGGGGCTTCCTTCCTGCAAAATGGTGATGGCTGGAGTTCTAGCTGCCATCTTGAACCATGAGGATGCGGGCCACAGACAAAGAATAATGGAATAGTGAGCTAGAAGGGGCTGGGGTTCCTGATGAAACCAGGGCCACCATATCTGCCCAACACTGGATTTCTAAAGGAATTAAAAACTATCTTGTTTAAGCTACTACTATTTGGAGTTTTTCGAGTCCAAACTAACACAGATGAAGAGCCAAAAATAATCTCATGCTAAGGGACTTGGCTAAGAATCCTTTTCTCTCAACGTTTTCCATCTCACCATGCACGGGCCCACGACTCCCTTCTCTCCCAAACACCCTCCCTGAACAACACACAAACCAGTCTGGGCCCAGCCTTATAAATATGAATTTTATAGAAAGGACCAATTCAAAATTGGTCAGATGCCACACGCTAGAAGATTCCAGAACCACAGGGATGAAAAAACAAGATTAAAAAAAAAAAAAACCCAAAAGAACAAAAACACCCCAGGCCAAACTGCCTGAAAATCAAGGTCTCAGTTGACCAAAGGATTCTAAAGAAACATAGCTGGGGGTATAGAGACCCCAATGCCTGAACAAGTACCCAGAGCAGAAGGAAAACGCAAAAACTCAAACCCACAGTCCCTGCCCGCTGGCCCCCCACGCTGTCAAGAGCGAGGCAAAGGGCTTCACAGCTTTTTTTTTTTTTGGTGGGGGGGTAGGGTGGGGGTGGAGGGTGAGGAGTGATACAATAGCTTAAATAATGGGAGGAGTTTTATACTTTAACTCCTTTTTTTTCCTCTGGGGGAAGTGGAGAGACTAGTAGCTTGAGATTCAGGAGAAAAATGTGGTTTTTATTGGTTTTAATGGGGAAAACATCTAGATATGGCAGGCAGGCTGCCATAAAACGTGTCCAGTTTGATCTGGGATGGGGTGGCCCCCAATTCCTAAAGAGGAGGTAAGCTGTGGGGCGGTAGGTTTGGAGAGGTACCAGCCTTGGGTGCCGCAGCCTCTTGGGAGAACACAGCTCCAGAGACAGCTGGGGGAAGGAGTGGAAGGGGGCCAGGATGGGGGAACCCTTAAGTAGTACCAAAATTAGCTGCCATCTGCTCCCTGCTGGTGGGTCCCTGGGGTATAGAGTGGCAGGGAGGGTGCTGGGGCTAAATGGAGAAGAAACTTGAGATGATGATAAAAAACACCCTCCTTGAGGGTCCCCAGCCCTGGGTCTGAAGAGTAGAAAACCAACAGAGGTCAATCAGAGTGCTTTCGTGGGTCATCCCCGAACCCCCATCTCAGTTCTGGCGGGGGAATCAACGCTGCCTGGACTGGGGGTATGGGCTGGTGACCCAGTCCTGGCCCTTGGCTCCCAAGGGGAGGGGGTGGGGGTGGGCATGGTGGGCTCTCCCCCCCCCTCCCCCGGCTTCACCTCCCCTCCTCCCTGCCGGCCCTGCCACCACCCCCGCCTGGCCCATTACAGGGCAGCACCCAGTTGTTATCATGCAGACCCAGGCGGCAGCCAGGTGTCTCTCGATCGGCTCGGCGGCAGCACATCCAGTAGGAACGTCCGTAAGGCAGGTCATGGTGGTAGGGCTTGGGGTGCCAGCGGCAGAGGGACACATCACCCTTCTCGTATCTCTTGCGGCACTGCTTGCAAGGGTCATCCCGGTAGAGTGGGTCGCGGCTCCAACGTGAGTCTGTGGCCCGCACACCAAATGCCTCAATGATGCCCTTGAAGTGGTGGCAGGTGCATTTGAGGGCGGCCAGGGCCCGCGTGGGCAGGAAGCTGAAGATCTTGACCAGCACGTGCTCGGGCAGCAGTAGCATGTACTGTCTCGGCTCCAGAAGCCTCTGGATCTTGAAGCGGATTTCCAGGAAGTCATGCGACACGTGCCTATACAGGCGGCACAGGGAAGTGTCCACAGTGCCCTCAGCATCGTCTGGGCCTGGTGCTGTGGCTGGCGAGTCAGCTGGGGGTGGCTCGGGGGGCCCATCTGGCCCACGGGACTGGAGAAAGAAGAGCTGGCCAGGTGGGGGAGGTTCCTCGGGGCTGACTGTCAGGCACACGGTCTCCTCTTTCACGTTCTTGGTGCCATCCTTGCCAAAGAAGATGCACTCATCTACCACGCCAGTCACTACCACATCCACATGGAAGCCGGATGCTCCGCAGTCCCGGGCAGGGGGTGGCGGGGGCGCTGGGGGGGTGTCCTCGGGCCTGGCAGGGGTTGGAGTTTCCCCCTCATTGGCTTCATCTGCCCTGGCCAGAAGGAACTCCACATTGCTGGGGAGGGCATCCCGAGAGGGGCTGATGAGCTGGTACAGGTCGCAGGTGATCTTGTCCTTGGCTCGCGCCCCAGGCCCTGGGCTGCCCGGATAGGCACAGCCAGGCCGGCCCCCACTCCCATTGGGCAAGCTGCCGTCTGGTGCACGGGGCTCTCGGCCGTTGGAGATCCGGAAAGCAATGCGCACCTCCCCGGGGCCTGGCCCAGGCCGCTCCTCTTTACGAAGGCCCTTGGCTGGAGGGTTGTCCCGCTGGGCCTCAAAATGGGCCACTGCCTCAGCTACACGGCTGCAGTCCCCGCCACCAGACCGCCGTTCGGACCCCAGCCCCTTGGCAGGCCCACCCTGCTCTGCAGACACAAACACCACAGGCGCTGGGGTGCCAGGGCGTGGGTAGTTCTGCAGGGCCAGGGCAGCCCGCTGTTCCACCAGGGCCACCATCTCAGCCACAGAGAGCAGGTCCACATCCTCACTGGCTGAGGCTGGGGTCCCCTCAGCAGCAGGGGACCCCTCGCGACCCCCTGGGTCTGGCGGAGCTTTAGTAGGCTCAAGACAGCGTCTCCTCCGCTTGGCCTTGGAGCTGTCACTGCCCCAGTGCCCCTTGACCTTCATGGAGCTGGCCCGGCTGCCACCACCACACTGGTGGGCCACAAAGAAGGCTACCTTCTCCTTAGTATTCCCGGGCTTGATAACATACCACGTGTCCAGCAGGACTCGACCCTCGTCGCCAGCAGCTGCTGCTGAGAGGAGCGGAGCAGGCTGGGAGGCGGGGGCCTCCGTGGCCAAGGCGGGAGGTGTGTTCTCTGAGTGCGAAGGCCCGTGGTCTGGCTCAGCCCCACTGCCTGGCTCAGGGCAGGCTGATGGCTTGAGGGCTGCGGAAGGCGGGCGTGGCTGGTTCTGTGAATAGGTGCCAAAGGGCCGGGGGCACCAGAGCTGGAAAGGCAGGAGGCCACTGCGGTCCATTCTGGGGAATGGTGGCAGATAGGCAGGGAGAGGCTCACTGCATCTCAGGGCCTAGATGGTGGCAGGGGATGCCACAGGACACCTGGAGACAGGAAAGAGGAGGTTCGGGAGCTGGGGAGCCTGCCCTCTAGTACCACCCAGACCTCAACCTCTCTTGATGGAACAGACTAAATTAGGCCACCAAGAACTCCATTCCTGTCCTGCACAGTTGAGCAAATGGAGGGTTGCAGAGGGGGCAGGACCTGTTCTTTGAACACCTAGAGCCTGGCCGGAACTGGCAGCTTGTTCCAATGCTACATACAGATCATACTTCATTGCCTGACTCCTGATCTAGAGGCCTGCCGCCATAACCCTGAAGCTTTAGTGACAATACCAACTGACATACAGCTCCTCCTTTTTCTATTTGCTTACCCAGTAGCCAGTTCCTGAAAAGACAAGAATTCCCAGCCCTGCCCATGGCGATGGCTGCTTAGGCCAACGGAGGAAGGAATGAAGTGGGCTGGGTCGGGGAAGAAAATCTGAGGTCAGAGCCAAACAGGCCCTTAAGAAATTATTGTAGCTCTTCACTTTGTTCAGGTTGTGGGGATCTTTGAGAATTTCTCAAAGCTGTGAATCTTCCTCCAGGAAAATGCACATACTTGCACAAGACTGTGCAGGTAATTCCCGTAAGTACAGCCACAAGCCCTTGGGATAAGAAGGCCTGTTCTAGCCTAGTCTCCTCTTCAAGATGCACACAAGTAAACTGAGGCTCACAGTGGAAAAGGGTTACGTAGTGCAAAATCAGGTCCTCATACTTGCTTTCTGAACTTTTCAATTCAGAACTCTTTTATTTTGCAACAACTTTGTGTGCATGACCTAATCTGGAAGTAATTCTGAGAGTTGGACATGACCACTTTCCACTGCAGGACCAACAGGGAGCATATCCCCATATCCCTGTCCAATCCTTCCCTGGCCCTTCTCCTTCCAGATACCAAAATCCCCTCCAAACCTCGAACCTTCCACATACCTATAGACCAGGTCAGCAAACTATGTCCCATGGGCCAAATCTGGCCCACTGCCTGTTTTTGCAAACGAAGTTTTATTGAAATATGCTCATTTGTTTAAGGCTGCTTTTACACTACAATGGCAGAGGTGAGTAGTTGCAACAGAGAACATACGGCTTTGCAAAGCCTGCAACATTCATTAGCTGGCCCTACATGGAAAAAGTTCGAGGACTGCTGCAGGATAGACTGCCCCTCTTAAATATAAACAATTCCACAAACACCAATAAAACCCCATCACTTCATGGTGCTGCAGACACCATTCAAAATCCAGACAGCCTTCAGACATCAGTCACAAAGAGAGTCCTAATCCTACAAATTTTGACCCCACAATCCCTAATCCCACCTATCCCTCAAATACTTGCAGCCCCTGCTGAAATTCCAATTCCTGGCTAAAATCAATCAATCAATCAATCACCACATGGCCCCTAAAACCTATAGATGGCTAAGTTTACCAACCACCAATACATCTAAATGTCTAGGAACAGGAGCTAACACAGCAAAGACCATTTTCTATAGATGCCATCCCTTTATAGCAACCTGACCACCCCCTAACATTCCCCAATTAGTTCCTACCCTTGTCTCCAGAATGTCAATGTCCCCCACAAATATTCAGACCCTTCCAAATCCTACTTCAAACCTATAAACCTATAAATATTCCCTCCAGCACAGAAGGCCCCAATCTCAATGAACCCCACATAGATCCCACACCTACCAAGAACTCCAACATACATGGTAATTTCCCAACCTCACAGACGCCCCCTAAAGACCAGTTTCCTGAAATCCTATACTCACCTCAAACTCTTCCTAAACCGCTAAATGTATTCCAATTCCACAGAAGCCCCAAACTGCAAAAGAACTCACTAAAACATAAACGCTCCCTCATACACAAGGCTAATCCCAAATTATACATTTCTCAAAGCCAAAAGAGCCCCTCAAATATTCCCAAAGAAATTCTATAAATGTTACAATAGACATTTGTTATAATAGAGCTTATTGCAGGTTCACTACAAGCTAATTAGGTACTGTTTTAACAAATCCTGCTGCTAATCCTCCCGGTCTCTATGAAGCAGGTAGTGTGTTAGTCCATTTCCAGATGAGGCACAGAAAGGTTGAACAACCAGGTCAGACAGGTAGGAAGAAGGCGAGACAGGAGAAAAGCCCAGGCATCCTGGCTCCAGTATCTGTCGGTATTCCTGAATTCTTTGCTTATAAATCTCTCTGATCATATACCCACAAAACATCCCAAACCCCAAACCCCTACAACACAATCAGACCTACCACATTACAAAAGAACCCAAACCTAAATCCCAAGGCGCCCCCTCAGCTCAAGGGAACCCCAAGTATCTCCCACAACCACACAAACACTTGCACAAGCCCTAAAACATTGCTTCAATGCAAATGACACCCTCAAATTTTGAAGCCACCCCCCTGGAATCCGCCACCCCCCTCAGACAACCCTCGAAACCTAGACACGCCCCCTAAGGTCCACCAGCCTGGAGCCCCGCCCCACGCCGAGGAGAAAGTGGCAGCCCACAGGCACGCGCACTAGAGGGGAGAAGGCCCGCCCCCTCGCTCCTCCCCTCCCGCAGTCCTGCGGGCGGGCGCACTAGGTTCCCTCCTCCCCTTTGTTGACAGACACGCGCGTGACGCCCCCAGCCAATGAGAGGCTGCCGTTCGGGGCCTTGCCCATATAAGGAAGGCCTTGGCGAAGGGGCCCAACTTCGAAAGAGGGAGGAGTAGGCGAGAGGTGACGAAGGAGGTGTGGAAACAGCCGCGTGTAAGAGAGTGTGGAACAATTCCCAACTTTCTGCTAAACGGAGGAACAAGGCCAATACAGAGGCCACCGCTTTCAAGGAGAGGTTTCTGACAAGTCGTTCCCTCTATACAGGAGCCCTGATTGACAGTTGAGATTTAAAGGGACAAGCAGCTCGGGGACTGAGATTCCAGGGAGGGAGGGAAGGATGCGAGCACAAAGATTTGAGAATGCCCAGCTTTGGTTGGGAATCCTGGGGGCCAAGATTTCCTGCGGGGGGGGGGGGATGAGGCAGCGGGATCACCTCTCTAAAAACCAAAAGGCAGAACCCTGCGACGGCTCTCGCGGCACTGAGTCTAAGCGTCTGGTGGCATTTAAGGCTGAGGTGCTGGGGCCAAACGGACCTCCCAGTTCAGTCGTTCAGTCTTTCCAACTTAGCGCCCCAAATCTGACTCAGACTTAGTACAAGAATATGAAGTACCTTCATAATGATTTTAAAATATTGATTACCTGTTAAAATAATATTTAGGATATAATTTAATATGTAAAATTAACTTCTTTCAACTTTTTAAATACGAGTACTAGATTTTTAATTATACATACGCTTCACATTATATTTCTATTGAACAACACTGGTCTAGATCCTTTCAATGCCAGGCTGATTCCAGAGACACCCAAAGGTGGCTCCACTATTGGCGCCTGTCCAGGCATCACCTGTTCCCCCACCACCCTGCCCTGGCAGCGTTGCCTGCTTCTCAAACATCCTGCACATTACAGCCAGAAGGGTCTTCTTAAAGCATAAACCTGACCCCATCCCCACCCTGTTCAAAACCTGCCATGACATCCCAGTGCCCTTGGGAAAAAGCCCAGGTATCTCACCGGTCCAGCCTCATCCCTCCCCACTCCTGCACATCCTCAGTGAACCCAGGTAGGTACATGAACTGACATAGAGAACAGTCAGACTACTGGGCCCTGTCTGAACCTTAGCAGGAGCTATTATCATCTCCACTGTATGGATGAAGAAACTGAAGCAGGACAAGTTGCTTAACCAGCCCAAGGTCACACGGAACTGTTGTGACAAGGAGCAGGCTGATTCCAGATCACTGTGCTCTACTGTTTCACTATATATTCTCTGAGGTCTCAGCTCAGCCATCCCCTCCTCTAAGAAGCTAACCCACCTCTCGGCTCCCACCCTGGCCTCCCTGCTATCTCTTCCTCAGTCATATAGCTCTTCTTCCTTTCCATGGTCTTTGCATTTGCTGTTCCTGCTAACTAGAAGGCTTTCCCCCGAGATTTCCACATGGTTCAATTTCTTATTTTATTCTAGTCTTTGCTCAGATGTAACTTCCCTGAGCCCCTCTCCTAGGACCACCCACCTGCTGAGAGGGGGACCTCTTGATTCCCTCATCCCAGCCCTGCTCACTCTGGGAAATTCTTTTTTTTTTTTTTTGAGGGCAGTGTCACTGGCCCTCATATGTGGGACCGAACCGGGGCAGCTGGCTTCCCAAGCCAATGCTTAACCACCGTGCCACTCAGCAGACCCGCCCTGCTCACTCTGAATCACCACATTTAAAGATGGATCGGTCTCCTCTACTGGCCCCACAAACCCCCTGGGGAAGGGGAGGAAGGGCCAGAGCTTTCAAGGTCATCATGGTATCCCCAGCATGGGACTGGACAGATCAAAGCTCCTTTCCCTGCGGCTCCAACTCCAGAACTTCATGAAGCCTTGGCAGTGTAAGCTCTATTTTACACCCAGGTTCTGTCTGTGTCCTAGCTGGCCGGGTCACTGGGGCAGAATTTTCTAACTCCTCACACATGGAGCCTAGCACAAGGCCCTACATTAGGTCAGCTTTCAAAGAATGTTCCACAAAGATCCATTTATTGTAAAACTGCACAACACAGAAAGACTGAAAGTAAAAATCTGGAAAAAGACTGACCAGGCAAATATGAACCAAGAGACAAATAGAGTGATGTTATCACTTAAAAAAAACAAACAACTGACGAAAGCAAAAGGTATTAGGGACAAAGATGGTGACAAAACAAATTGACCCCAATACACAAAAAAGTTCTCAGCATCAGTATTCCTAATATTATGGCCTCAAAGTATAGACAGAAAAACAAAAACAAAAAAACAAAACAATATGACAGATTGGTATATCCAAAATTGTAACAGGAAACCTTAACATATCTCTCCAAAGAGAGTGAATGAAAAGATAAAATCAGTCAGGGCCTGAACCAACACGATTGATGGAGAATCCACATTTTACATTCCTAGTTTGATATGCAGAGGTCCTCCTCCGTGCTGGCCCTGGCTTGGGCGCTGGGGACACAGAGATGACACTGAGCTCACCATGAAGAGCTCATGGGAAAGAGGGCAGACATCCAAATAAACAATCATGACCAACATGAATATATTAGAGAAAATGATGATCACAACAGCAGTTAACGCTTAAGCACATACTGTGAGCCAGGTTTTGCTCTTAGTGCTCTATAAAGATTAACTCATTCAACTCTCACACCTCACTATTTTTAATCTCATGTTAAAGATTAAGAAATGGAGTCACAGAATGGCTACATAATTGGTTTTGAACACAGCTTTGTGGCCGCTTTGAATCAAACGAGCTTGGCGGCCTCCAGAACACAAGTTCTTGAAGCACAAGCAGCTTCATTCGTTGAGTATACCAAGCACTTTGCAAGGATCTTCTTGTTCAGTCCTCAAGGCCTTTGTACTCTCTGTTCCCCCTGCCCAGAATGCTCTTCCCCAGGTATGCACAAAACTTACCCCCTTACCTTCTCTGGGTTTTGCTTAGAAATCATCATCATGAGAACGTCCTTGATTTAAAACTGCAGCCCCCAGAATCTCCTCCTTCCCTGATTTATTTTCTCCTTAGCACATATTACTATCTAATATACTATAAACTTTGTTTATAGTTTCTCGTCTCCCCTCACTAAAACGAAAGCTCCCCCAGAGCCAGCATTTTTGTCTAGTTTTGTCACTGCTGTATCCCCAGCTTTAAGGACAGCACCGAGCACTTGGCTACTCTAAGTGTGGTGTCCAGAGCAGCAGCCCCTGGGAATGCTCAAAAAGCAATCTTGGGCTCCAGCCTATACCTGCTGAATCAGAATGTGATCTTCAACCAGCTCTCTAGGCAATCGTATGCATATATAAGTTTGAGAAGCAATGCCCTAGCATGCGGTAGGTGTGCAATGCATATTTGTTTGAATGAATGAACGAATTCCTAACATTGTCATGCTGTCTGCCTTTAGCACGTTTGATAGCAGGGACTCCTGGAACAAGTCAGCTGATTCCAACCAAGTCCACCTGTGGAAATCCTGCCCCCGGAACTGAGGCAGGATGCCACCTCCTGTAGGAGCTGTCCCAGTGCCCTCACAAGCTACATGGGATCTCTTCCTCCTGAGGCCTCCTCTTGCCGCACTTGTCACCTGTCACTGCTGAATGACCTGGGTAAAGGCCTTTCTCCTCCACCCTGTGGGTTTCTGGAAGGCTACGACCTCTCCTCCAAGGCACAGCTACTCTAGCCTCCACACTTGGCTCACTGGGCTGGTTTAGCTCTTTCAGCTCCCTCCTAGCCAGTGAGAGCTTTCCAAACACAAATCGGATCCTATCACTCCCTTGCTTAAAACCCTTCCAAGAGGTGCAAGTTCGCAAAAAAAAAAAAAAAAAAAAAAAAAAACCAACCCAAAACATGTCCATGAACCCTTTCTCAGGAAGTTACTGGAGAGTGGGCTTCTCCAAAAGGAATGAACAACCAAGAAAAAGGAAGTGATCAGATCAAGGAAATAAGATCTAGCCCAGAAGAGAAGCCAAAGGAATCCACAGATGAAGGTAAAGGGAGAGCCTAAAAGGACAGCTGTGCAGCAGGTCTAGGGAGCACCCATCTCCATAAACGCACAAAGACAAGACAAAAGCTGACAATTAACAAGCTAAGCGTGCAACTGAAGACGTCTGAAACAACATCAACAACAATAATAAACCAAAGAAAGAAGGAAAAAAATGATAAAAAATATAGACACCTGACCCTCCCATGCTGACTCAGGTAACACCCTTTGCCCCACCCTGGGTTGCCTCCATCCCAGAGTTGAGGCTGTCTGGGTCCACACCAGCACAGGGCTGGGCATAGAGCACTTACCCACAGTCACACAGGAATTGGCGGCAGGACACCAAGGCCCTGTTCCTGGTTCTGCTCCTTTTATCCCCACCCTCTTGACCCCAACACCCACCCCACCACCATTTGTCCACAATCCTAATCCACCCATCCCCCTTTCTTGGCTTTTTGGCCTCAGGGTCTGCTGGACTCTCTTCCCGTCAAGTATTCCTTCCCAACTAAAAGCTGCCTAATAGTAGGAATCATCAAAATCCAATGTGTCAGGATCTAGAGATCTAGGATGCAGACAGAATCCAGGCAGAGCCTGCCAGCATCCCAGCTCTCCCAAGTCTGGGGACATGACCTCCGGCAGGGTGCTTAACCCTCCATGCTTCAGTTTCCCCCACTGTAAAATGAAGATAATAACGGCACCCACCTGTGGGTTGGTTGACCACTCATTGGAGAGATCAACCCAGGAGAGTGTTCAGCGCCAGCTAGGCACTGAGGAATGGTTGGCTCACTATTCAGGCGCTGGGATTATTAAGAAAAAGTGAGGGCCGGCCAAGTGGTGCATTGGTTAAGAGCTGGCTTGGGACACCAGCGGCCCTGGTTTGGATCCCACATACGAGGGCTGGTGACACTGCCCTCTACAGCTAACAACAGCTCCACCTGGAGCTGGGCTGTGAGCCCTGGCGATGGTGTAGGCTGCAGCCCCTGCTGCAGTGGGCTGCCATAGGCTACAGTGAGTGGCTGGCAGCCAGCGTGAGCTGCCAATAGCCACGATGAGCAACCATCCAGAGGCCAGCAACCGATCTGCCTCATCTGGGAAGAGTGCAATGACAATACCAACATGGACCAGTGAAGCAACGTTCTCTGCAACTAGACTAAAGAACAAAAAGACAGCAACTTGTCTGTTCCCCTTCCCTGATTCCCCAGCGCTGTTCCTCTCCCCTAATTTCCCAATAAAACCTTTAAAAAAAAAAAAAAGTGAGACTACCTGATTGTTTGAAAATCACTGACCCAGTCAAAGATTTCTTCCGTATTTCACATTCTGAAATTAAATTGATCCCAGTCCCCTCACAATAGCCAAAATATGACCACTCCTTTATTATGGTTGGGTATTGAATCTCACTTATTAATTGAACAGACATTTACAGAGCAGCTACTGTGTGCCAGTACTACTCCAAGCACTGGGGATATGCAGGAAAAAGGAGGAAGAAATCCTTGTCCTCTTGGGGCTGATACACTAATTGCAGAAAGGGATCATAAATATATAGTAAGTTTCGTGGCTCAGTTGGTTAAGAACTCGCTCAAGGGTGTGAGCTGAGCTCTGAGCAACAGCAGTTCGATGCCAGCCCGAGCTGAGCTGCTGTTAAGCTGCCAACAGGTGGCAGGATGGCTCAGCTAAAACAAACAAACATATATATATATATATATATATATATATATATATATATATATATATAGTTTCAAGGTGGCAAATGCTGTGGGAAACAAATATAGCAAGTAAGAGGGATCTGGAGTATAAGAAGGGGAGGTTAGGGCTGGCCGAGTGGCACCCTGGTTAAGAGCTGGCTTGGGATGCCAGTGGCCCCGGTTTGGATCTCACATATGAGGACCAGTGACACTGCCCTGTACAGCTAAGATGGTGAACAACAGTTCCACCTGGAGCTGGGCTGCTGTGAGTCCCCGGGATGGGGTAGCTGCAGGCCCTGCTGCAGTGGGCTGCCATAGGCTACAGTGAATGGCCGGCAGCCAGTATGAGCTGCCAAGAGCCGCCATGAGCGGCCGTCCAATGGCTGGCGAGCAACTGCCTCACCTGGGATAAGTGCAATGATCATACCAACATGGGTCTGTGAAGCGATTTCCTCCACAACTAGACTGAAGAACAACAACAAAAAAGACAGCAACTTGTCTGTTCCCCTTCCCCGGTTCCCCAATGCTGTTCCCCTCCCCCAAATCCCCAATAAAATCTTAAAAAAAGGGGAGGTTATGATCTGAATCAAGGGGTCAGGATGGCATCATGGATCAGGTGACGGGCCAAGTCTTTCAGAAAACCTATGCTTTTAGGAATAATACGGCTTTACCACAGCTGCTAGAAATACACCATTAAAAATATCATTTTGTATGAGTAAGCTTCAGACAAGCACAAGTTGAAAATATCTTTAAGATTTTAAGAAAAGGCCAAATTACTTGGAAAGCAGACACATTTTCTAAGACAAAGGGAAAAAAAGTGTCACATCACCCCGGGATGCCCAGATGTGACATACAGGAACAGGGATGAGTGGGGAGGTTGGCAACTTTTCCCCAAACCAAGACTATTTCAGATAATTCACTGAAGGCTGGAGGCAAAGTGTTAAAAATCCATGAAAACAATGACAAGCAGACAAAGATGGCATGAGAGACTAAAAATGAATCAGTGATAGAGAAACCCAAACCTGAAAAATGAGCACAAGTGCCACCAAGAGTTGCAAAACTGCCCCAGAGCTGTGACAACAGCAAGCTCTCCAAGGGCAGTGTGTCAGCCTGCATCTGGTACAGACCCTGGCACATAGTAGGTGCTCTCTCAACACTGTAGACTACTCAAAGAATAAACCCACATTTTCCAGAAGCAGAAACTGAGTTCCTGAGGGGTTAAGTGACTTGTCCAAAGTCACACTGCTGCCGGGTGACGGAGCCAAGATTCAAATCTGGGTATTCTGGTTCCAGAGTGCATGCTCAATAAGTTTTTCTCGAAAGAATAAAAATCATTAAAATACTTCCCACTTGGGCCGGCCTAGTGGCGCAGTGGTTGGGCGCTGGCCTGGGAGGCTGGCGGCCCCAGTTCGGGTCCCACGTGTGAGGGCCAGTGACACTGCCCTCAAAAAAAAACACACAAAAAAAAACTTCCCACTTACTGAGGGCTTCATAAGCACTAGGCATTTTATATATGTTATACTTTATCAACTCCTTAGAAGAGCCTCATGGTTGGAATGTAGCCCCATTTTACATATTAGAAAACTGAGGCCCAGAGTGGGTCAAGGACACACAGCAGCAGAGGTGGCGATTTGAATTTGAACCTGGGCCTATCTTGACACCAGTGCTTTCCTATCAGAGCCAGAGAACTTATGTGATACTCAGGAAGCCTCACAACAAATGAACCAAGATGAATTACAAAGTTGCCGAACTACCCGGTGAGGTCCCAATGACCAAAAGGTTGGGGTACGGGAGAACATAGTTGTTAGGAATATTTCCTTTTTACTGAAATACCTGGAGTTGGGCCAGGCTGGGCATTGCCAAGTGAATTATTTATATTTGGCTGAGGATAGGGATGGGAATGGGGACAGATTGAGTTTCTGAGCATCCGCTTCGGGAGCCACCCTTGGACTTGGGAGTCCAGGGATAGAGGACGGGGAACTAGAAGAATCAGGATATGAGGGCGACCTGGGACAGAAAGGAAAGGAGGCAGCCTGGCTGATGTCTCGCTCACTGGTCCCTCTCTACTGCCTTCTCTCTCAGGTCTGGTTCCCATTCATGTTCAAAAAAGTGACAACTCACATGTATTGAGCACTTACTCCAAGCGCTTTACACGCTTACTTCTGTGAACCTTCTAACCTTCCTAGGGTTACTGATCCCATTTTGTAGTTGAGAGGCCAAAATACTTGCCCAAGGTCACACAGCAAGTAAATGACAAAACTAAAAATCAAACTGAGGACTGCTTCAGTTCTCCAGTCCCTGTACTACTCATGACATTGTACTTCGGTACAAGGAGAGGAGGCTAAATTACAATGGTGAAAGCACAGATTGAGTCTGGATGTCTAGGATGGAATCCTGAGTCTATCATTTAATGCTGGATGACCTTAGGAAAGTTGCTTAACTTCTCTGTGCTTCTACTTTCTTTCTGTAGAATGAAGATAATAACAGCACCTGCACTTTAGGAATGTTGTCAGAATTAAATGAGTTACTCACAAACAGCTAAGAACAGGGCCAGGCACTTCCTAAACAATAAGTGTCAGCTGTAATCCACTGTGGGGAGCCCCTGCACGCTTCTGAGCTGGGGTGTGCCCAGATCAGTGCCAGGTTTTGAGAAAATGCCTCTGGGGCTGGACTGAAAAGGAGGGAATTCATTAGCACCTGTGACCCAGTCACATTCCTGGGGTGGGGAACGGCCCATCAACAGCTCTACTGAGGACTTACTGCTAGCCAGGGTAAGGATCTTATGGCGCCTCCCCTCTTCTTCTCAATTCATGCTCTTCCCACAATTCAGATAAGGGCACTGAGTTTCGGAGACGGGAGACTTGCCCAGGTCACAAAGGAACGGCAGAATAAGAGATCTGAATTATGGACTGCCCATACACATAAACCACTACACTTTTCTAAACCCCACTGGAGAAATGAGAGTGCACAAGATTGTCTCCATGGCCCCTCTGGCCATATTATCTTACAGTTCTGTGATTGTCCAGCTTATCAGGAATCTCTGGCTGGACCAGGCAAACTATCACTATTTCCCAGCCCCTAATCTCACTCTCCCCATCCCATCCAGTCCCGGAGCCTAACCCACACACCACTCTACCATTGATTTCTCTCTTCCACCATCTCAATTTACTCTCCTCTCCCTAATCCAATACAGAGGCCCCAATCCACCGCATCTACAGTTGGCCTCTCTCGAAGCCTCCAGACGCCCTCATTCATCTAGCTCTGACCCCCATGCCTTTCCATATCTCCCAAGCTAAACACCTCAAAATTGCCCCTCCAGGGCCTCTGCCTGGACGCCTTGCCCCTTCTCCAACTCGGAACTCCCTTCCCCAACTCTGGGTTCCCTTAAAATCAATCCCAAAGCTTGACTCCCTTCCCACCTCTAAGACCCGTCCCCAACCCCCATTCTCTTACTACCCCCACCAGCTCCCATTCCTCCCGGCCCCCTCCCCTCAGCGATCTGCCTTCATCCAGCCTCATCTTTAGCCCTTGCTTCTTCCCTCTCGCCACCCGGTCCCGAATCTCCGCCCCAGCTCTCAAGCGCCCCGGGCCCCCGCTCTGGGTTCTCACCATCTCCCTGCGCCGCAGCTCCCTCGGCTACGCGGGTTTCCCCCACTCGCTCCTCTCCAGCCTCCCCTTCCGGGTTCCCGCCCCGAAGCCCGCTGGGAATTGGAGTCCGGGGGGCTACGGACTACACCTCCCAGAAGGCAGCACGGTCAAGCTTTCGGAGGTGGGGAAGGAAGCAAACTGAAAAGGACGACTATAACTCCCCAGAGGCAGAGAGGGCGCTTGGCAGCGCAGGCGCAAAGAACGGGGGCCCGCCAGGCGCGCTGGGAGATGTAGTCCAGCCTCCTCCATTTTGGCCCCGGGCCCTTAGGGAATTGAGAAAATTGCAATGGGCTTTACGTGGGGTGAAGAGTTGAGAAAAAAGCAAGTTTATCGCTTTACTTAAACTGATTAACACAATAATTAACAGAGCCTTGTACTTTCTCAAACACTTTCCCATCCATTTTTTTCCTCTGGTTTTCTTACCACCACCTTTTAATTTACAAATGAGAAAATTAAGCCTTAGGAGGGAAGGAAGCCCCATGCACTAGGAACTGGTCCACGTCATAGAATAAAAGCCCACGAGGACAGGCATCGTTGTGTATCTTGGTCAAGGGCCCACAACAGCGTAAATAAGTGTTGAATAAATACTGCATGCTGCTAATTATATGCCAAACACCCTGCAGACAACCTCAGTAAGAATTATTCCAAATTTATAAATTAAGGCAGGAAAAGATTAAGCCTTTCTCCATGGCAACACAGCAAGAAAGTGATTGGAACTGAAATGTGTTGGACACCAGGGCCTCTACTCTCCACAAGGTCGCTAGATCACCTCTCCTTAATCTATTATTTCCCAGTCCATCCTCCTCACGGGCAATAGAATGAGCTTTCTAAAATGGAGAGTTTGGTATATTACGGCACATACAGCTTCGTTAGGGGAACTGCTACCGATGCACAATTCCAATGGCCCTTGTCTTTGAATATTTAAAGCAGCCCCTGCCTCACTCGATTCTCACTGTCTGTAAGCCTTCCAAACTGCACTGGGAAGACCGTGGCTAAATTCCCAACTTCCACCATGGTGCTTGGCACACAGAAGGCCCTCGTTAAATACGTTCTGAAGGGAAAGGTGGAAATGGAACTCCTGAAGGCCTGAAGGGAGAGCTGCCAGACCTCTTCCGGGAGTTGGCAGTTGGGGAGACCCCGCCTCCTAGTAAGTATCCTTTGGCTAGGACCGCAGGCGCCCTAAGGGGGCGTGGCTAGGTGGGCGTGGCCCGCAGAAAAGGCGGCAGCTGAGTGAGCGCTGATTGGTTGGTACTTTGGCGCGCACCAGCAAATATTGTGTCAGGAGGCACGAGGCTGAACTCGCGCTGTGCTTGAAGACAGGGTCCTTCCCCAGGCGCGCGTGCGCATGGACCCTTTCACCCTACCCTTTCCCATTCCCAGTTTCTCACCCAGCACTCTTGGCGGGAACTGGTGAGGGCGTGGCTTGGCCTCAGGGGCACACTCTTGCTCGCCGCCTCAGGAGCCTCACTCAGGAGCCTCGCACCCAGGGGTTTCGTTCCCACTTCATTGCCGGGGTTGGGAACGTGGTGACCGAGGCCAGCCTGGGCCTGCACGCGCTGCCATCCTTCCAGAACCAGCGTGAGACACTGTCTGATCGAACTCCCAAGTGTGGGGCTGGCAAGAAACCAGAAGCAGGGATTTCACGCCATTTTGCTCATTCTGAGGCGGGTGCTGTAGGCTGAGGGGAATTGGGCTGGGGAACTGACTGGCCCTACTGACCAGAGGGGAGCCTGAGGCCCACTCAGGAGCAGCATTTTGTGGCCGTGGCCTTCTGTTGAGGGGTCATAGGGGGGCAGGGACGAAGGTTCCCCGGGTGCAGAGTGGTGGGCAAGGCAGGACTGGGGCAGCAGAGTTGAGTTTGGGTTTGAGGCTGGGCCTAGGTTTTGGGATCCAGGCTCAAGTTTGAGATACTGGGAGGCTCTGTTTGAATAGGGTTGGGGATCTGGGGTCTCAGGATTTGTGACTGAATATAACTAATTTTGGAATCTGAAGGTCTTGAGTTTTGTGACTGGAAGCTTTCCTGTTGGATCCTCATTTTGGGATCAGGAAATTTTAGTTTTGAGTTCTGGAGTATCGTTTTGGGGGTCTGGGGTCTGATTTGGGAGGACTGAAGCCTCAGTATAGATTTAGGGTCTAGAATCTCAATGCAGAGTATGAGATATGATATTTAGGGTTTGGAGTCATAGTTTGGGACCTTGAGAATTAAGTTTTGGGGCCTACAGTCCCTGGGGTATGGTGCTTCAGTTTTAGAGTCTGGGTCTCAGAGTGGGACTCATATGGAGATCTTTGTTTTGGGGTCACAACTTGAGGGTCTGAAGTGACAGTTTTGGGGTCTTGAGATCTGTACTTTAGGATCTGAGGTCAATGGTGGGGCTGAGGCTTGCTTTGAAGGGGTTTAGGTTTCTTTTTTCTTTTTTTTTTTTTTTTTTTTGAGGGTAGTGTCACTGGCCCTTATATGTGGAACGGAACCGGGGCCGCTGGCTTCCTAAGCCAGCACTTAACCACTGTGCCACTCGGCAGGCCCCGGGTTTAGGGTTCTTAAGGATTTGTATTAGTGTTAAGGTTTTTGGTCTGTGGTTTTAATATTAGGATTGGGATCAAATTGGAGAGTCAGTTGACAGTTGAGGAATCTAGAGTATTTCATTACTAGAGTTTAGGGTTTTTAGATTTGGACGGGCTCTTTTTTGGGTTCTAGGTCCTCACTTTGGGAGTTTAAAGTCATAGTTTTAGTGTCTTAGTATCACAGTTTAGAGATCTCAAAGCCACAATTTTCAGGTCTGGAAGTCTCCAGGGTCTGACATGTCACTATTAAGAAATTCTGGGGCCGGCCGAGTGGCACGGTGGTTAAGTGCTGGCTTGGGAAGCCACCGGCCCCGGTTCGGGTCCCACATATGAGGACCAGTGACACTGCCCTCAAAAAAAAAGAAATTCTGAAGTCAAAGTTTGGAAATTTGCTCTTTCGTTTTAGGTCTGGATCATGACTTAGGAGCCTAAATTGACAATTTGGGATTCATGGACTTTATTATAGAGTTTGGGGTTTTTAATTTGGTTTCTGGGGCCATATTTGTGGGGCTTGGGGTCTCTATTTTAGAATCTTTAGGGCTCAAAGGAGCACCATGGGGAAAATGAAGGGTGCCTATTATGCTGCTTGCCCATTTCTCCTGGAATTCCAGAGGTCACTAAGAAGTCTTTCTTTTCCCCTTTTTGCAGATGTGGGATTCCAGCAACTATCTGTGTCCCCCTGAACAGCCCAGAACCAGGAACAGGTAAGGGCTCTCCCTGCCCTGCCACGCCCCCTCCCACTTCCCATCTTTCTTATAGCTCCAGCTATTCTGGTTGAATAATAATAACAATAATGTTTACTGAGCATATTCTGTTTTGTCAGACTCTTTGCTAAGGCTTTTGTTTGTATGATACCCTTTAATCCTAACAACTCCACAAGGAAGTAGGTGTGATATAACCACCATTTTCAAGATGAGAGAACTCTGAGGTATTTGGCTGAGATAATCTCTACGCCCTTGTAGGCTTTGGCATTCTGAGTGTCTTAAATGCTCTTCCTTCTTTTTTTTATTCACATTCATTCATCCATCAAGCACTTACCAAATGTCAAGAATCTTATAGAGGGGATTTTCCCAGCAGATAGAGGGTTGGGTCAGGTTTTTTCTCTTCCTCCGACCCCCTCCCCTTCAAAGTCTGGATAAAGAAAAAATAGCCAGAATTCATCTTGTCTCCTACTGCCCCTCCTCCCCCACCTCCACCATGTCCATTCATCTCTTCATTCATTAACTCCAAAAATAAGCATCTGCTTTGCTCAGATTCTCTACTTAGGAACTGTGCTCAGAAGGAGCACCAAGAAGAAAAGGAAGAATGCCTATTGCACTGCCCATTCCTCCTGGAATCCCAGAGGTCACCAGTAATGCTTTTTCTCTTCCCCGTTTCTAGATGTGAAGTCCTTGTATTAATAAAGACTGTTAGATGCAATAACAGAAACCTAGCTGAAACCATCTTAAACATAAAAGGGGATTTATTGGATCTTTTAAACAAAAAATTCAGCCATTAGGCTTGGCTGGTTCCAGGTGGGGATTAAATGGTGTTGCCAGGAATCTGTTTCTCGCAGCTCTGCTGTTGTCTGTGTTGGCTTCCTTCTCAAGCAGGCTCTCCTTTTTGTGACAGCAAGATGGCTCCTAGCAGTTCCAAGTTCTTATCTTGCCAGCTTGACAACCCTGGTACAGAGAGTCTCATTCCAGAATCCACTGACTGATGGCTAAACCTGGGTTATGACCCTATACCTGAACCAATCACTGTGGTTCTTCTTGGCTGGACCTTGCTTCTGTGCTTCCTAGTGGAAGGGGAGGTTGGCATGAGCCCCTCTGAACCACATGGACTGAGAGTGGGGGAGGGGTGGTTCCCTAAAGGAAACTATTACCAGAAAGGGGGAATTGGATGTTGATCAATGCAAAATGACAGTTTCATCAACCATAGTCATCCAATACTATACCTCCACCCCATTCTCCAATATCCCTTATCCCTAAATCATTCTGACAAATGGCTATCTACCTTCTGTCTTGAACTAACATTTTATGAGCACTCCTATGTGCCAGGTACTGTGTTAAATACCTTCCTGACAAATCAAAATTTCTAGCCACCTGCATTTTATAAATGAGTTAAAAACAGGCTCAGAGAGATGAAAGCACTTGTCCAAAGTCACACAGCAAGTGGCAGAGCTGGGATTTTTTTTTTTTTTTCTTCAGCTGAGCCATCCTGTCACCTGTTGGCAGCTCAGTGGCAGCTCAGCTCCGGCTAGGTATCAAACTGCTGTTGCTCAAAGCTCAGCTCACACTCCAGCGAGCTCTTAACCAACTGAGCCACTCAGCCGGCCCAGAGCTGGGATTTTTATCTAGGTCTGTCTGCTTCAAAAGCTGGAGCTAATAACCAACTAATGCTGCTTCTTGGGACTGCTCCCTGATTCGTTGCACTTTGGGGCAGCTCTTAAGTTCCTGTGCATGTTAAAGCAAATTAGGTTTTCCCATGCTTAATATAAGAAACTGGGTTTATAATAAATAAATAAAGTAATAAAGTAATTAATTAATAAGATTTCAGATGCTGATAAATTGCATGGAGATGTGACAAAAAAAAATGTGCTTATTTAGATTGAGCGGTTAGGAAAGGCCTCTCTGAAGAGGTTACATTTAAGCTAAGTGGTGAATGTCAGAGGTGAAACCAGTCATGCAAAAATCAGGGCAAAAGAACATTCCAGGTGAAGGGAATAGTGAAGACCCTAAGGCAGAAATAAACTTGGCAGTTTAGAGAAACAGAAAAGGGACCCACGTGGCTGTAGCTGACCTGTTCTCCACAGACCCAGAGGGCAGAGCTGGGTTAGTGGGTGAAAAGTATAGAGACTATGATAAGGAGAGGACTTGGCTAAAGCCAGAACCACCCAGCAAGGAAAGGGGCAGCTTTGGGAGGGTGTGCCCAGCTTCCAGAAGCCCATGTGAGCAGAATCCAGGTCGCATCTATTCAGGACTGCTGCCTAGGACATGCCAAGATTTTGTGATTCTTAGTCACCCTCTTGTTCCCTCCAAAATTTTTGGTTTTTTTCTGTAACTTCTCTGTTTGCACAGAAGGCTCTCTTGGTGTTTTGCAAATCCAGTGTAAACAAAACTTTTTTTCTCAGACATGGTCAAATAATGCCTTGAACTTCAATAGACCTGAACACTTTTTCCTTGCCTTCTGTGTTGTTTCTTGCTGGGGCTTCCAGGGGCTCCCCTAGAACAGAAGGAAAGTGGTATGCAAAAAATAAATATCAGGGCTAGATAGGACTTTAGCGGTCAGCCTACCCAGTTTTTCTGCAAGGATAGAACCCAACACCCTTGCCCCTCAAAGTTATGGTTTCTACCAAGAGGTACCTTGAGACTAGTTGGTGATTATTTTTTCTTTCATTCTTTCATTCAGTTGATTAATATGTACAGTCTTCATAATGGTTTTCTGTATTCATAAGGATTTTGAGGGGGTGAACTAATCATATGTGTAAAGCCCTTTAATGGCCTCCCGTTGGTCTTAGGATAAAGGCAAAATTTCTGTACTGTGAGCCAACAAGACTCATCTGGTCCCTATCTCCTTCTCCAACCTCATCTCACCCTATAGGACTCCTTGCTTTCTGTGCTACAGACACTCCAGCTTTACCTCTTTTGAATTCTCCATGCTCCCTCGTGCCACAGGACCTTTGCACATGTTCCCTCTATCTGAAATGTGCTTTTTCCCTCTTCACCTATACACTTCTACTAACGCTTCAGAACAGTTCTGGCCCAGTTTATTTCCTCAGGGAAGATCTCATTGATTAACTGAAAGCCATCTGTTAACAAGCTTCCAATAACATCAAGCAACACCTCTTCTTTGTCCCCATCAGTGCTGATTTCATGGGCATGTGACCCATTCAGTCACAGGGTCCTGTGCTTAGAAGAGCTTGATGCTTGTTTTAATGCTCTGCTCTCACCATCTTGAAATTCTTAATTTTTGAATGAGAGACCCTGCATTTTCATTTGTGGTGCTCCCCCCCGCCCCCAGCAAATCGTATAACTGGCTCTAGTCCTAATTGCAATTTTATGTTTGTTTGTGTGACAATTTGATTAATGACTTTATCCCTGAGTATACTGTGGAGTCGAGAAGGAGTTGTATTTGTTTTTTATACTTTTATCCCTGTCCCCTATCACAATTCCTGGCACATAGTAGGTGCTCAATAAGTAGTTGCTGAATGAATGAGTGAGAAAGATTCTTTCAGGACATCAGAGTTTGGTTAGGGAGATGTGTGTCGTTCACACTGTTCCCCCATCTCCTTGATGTCAGTGTCCATGATTCTTCTGTTTCCACGATGTCCGGCAGAAAGGCAAGAGAAGTTGGAGAGGCTTCCTGGGGCAGGTGGTGATTGAACTGGGCCCTGAAGGCAGGTGAGATAAGGATTGGTGGAGACAGAGGTGTTTGGGCGTTCCTAAAAGAGTAGCATGAGCAACGGCAGTGGCGTGTAATTTAGGAGAGATATTCCAACATTTTTGTGTCTCCATCTGTCAGCAGAGAGGGTGGAGGTGTGTGCATGGGTGTGTTATGAATTATGAGTTGAGGGATTAAATCCTGGAAGTCCTTCATCTGCCCAGGAGACAACTGCTTTCATGCTCTTGTTAATTAATTCATTTAGCAAATATGCGGTGGGTTCCCGCAATGTGCCAGACCCTTTTCTAGGTGCTAGAGATACAGTGGTGCCCCCCACCCAGCTCTACAGCCGGTGCAGGGATCAGAGAAATGCATGAGCTTGGGGGTTGGGGGACATCACCTGTCCTGGGGAGTTAGGGTCAGGCGAATGGAGAGAACCAAAGGAAGTAAGTGGTGAGGCCAGAATGGTCAGCCAGGCCAGGCCATGAGGGGCATTATAAGCCATGTTGAGGGTTTAAACTTGATCCTTAATAATGGGATGGCATTGAGAGGTCTGAAGCACTTACTAGACAATTAATGTATCAGGTTCTGTGCTGGGCGATTTCACACACATTAGTTTATTTAGTCCCATTGATAATCCTCTAAGCTTGAATAATTGTCCTCATTCCCACTGCACCGATGAGAAAAGTGTGGTCAGATTTGTGTTTCAGAAAGATCACTCTGACTCTAGTAGACAGTATGGATTGGAGGAGGCTGGAAGGGAGGCTGGGAGGCCTCTGAGGATGTCAATACATGGTCTAGGGCAGGGGCTGTGGGGATGGAGAGAAGGGATCAGAGGAGGAATGGGCAAGATTTGGTGACCGATTAGGAGATAAGGGATTATGTCCCGACAATGCCCTGGACTCTGTCCTGGGTGCCTGGGGCAGCGCAACACTGAGACAGGAGGTTTGGGAGTCAGATGCCAAATTCCATTTTGGATGTCCTAACCAAAACCAGCTCTTGTCCCAAAACAGGAAGCAGAGGAAAAACCACACTAGCAAATTCCACGAGCTGGCATTGCTGCTACCTGTGGCCCTGAAGACTGGTAGCAAGAAGCTCACCAAGGTAAGAGGACTAAAGGAGAGCAGTGGGTTTGGGAGGCAGATCCTAAAATATCAGTAAGCAGGTTAAGCTGGGCAACCTGGACAGACCCTTTCAGTGACGGCACCGAGATAGGAATGGTCCTGCTCTGAATGGGAATTCCTGGGAGTCTGTGAGCCCATGACTAGAAGCCTGAGGGATTCTTTCTTGCAAAAGAGGCCGGGAGAACTGGGAGGGGAAAATAGGCAAGGAGCCAGGAAAGGTCATTGCTTTGGGAGTCAAACAGGCACGGTGTGAGCCCTCCAGCTCCACAACTGCAGCAGTCTGGGCAGCATGCTCAAGTTATCAGCTTCTCAAGCTTCGGGTTTCTCAGCCGTAAAACAAGGAAAGATAACTTCTCCTATCCAGAGATATTGTGAGGCTAAAATGACATAATAGCTGTGACAAGCCCTATAAATGTCAGTTCCCTCTCCCAGTCCCTAGTTTTGTGACTTGTAGGCATCATCTCCAGGAGGTAAAAACAGATATAACTTCTCTGCGTGTCCCCAAATGGCTACTCAATAAATGTGTATAGTGCTGAGGTAACACTTCACTCCCAGTGGGAACTGCCTAATATGAGACTCAGAGATCCTGAAGGCTTGGTGTAATGTTTTCTTGCTGCATTTCCTCTCATTCAGTCATTTATTTATTCATTCATTGACCATTTATGGAAAGATGCTGGGACTACAGAAGCTTTTATGATCACAACTAGGGGAGGCAAAGAAATTTGAGGCCCACTCTCATCCTCTGGCAACTCAGAATCTGATCAGAAAGATAGAGATTTGAACACAAGAGTAAGTGACCCCAGCTAGACTGTGTCCCACGTTGCATCAATCCCAAAATGAAGCACTTATATTAGTTTCTTGTTGCTACAGTAACAGCTTATCACAAACATAATGGCTTAAAACAACACGAATTGATTCTCTTACATTTCTGGAGGTCAGATGTCCGAAGTCAGTCTCACAGGTCTACAGTCAGGGTGTCAGCAGAGTTGCTTCTTCTTGGCGGCTCCAGGGGAGAATCTGTTTCCTTCCCCTGAGTCAACTTCTAGAGGTCATCTGTGTTCCTAGACTCATGGTCCCTTCAAAGCCAAGCCGTGCAGCATCTTCAAATCTCTCTCCTTCTCTCTCTGCTTCCCGGCCTTTGACCTTCCTGCCTCCTGTTATAAGGAACCCTTATGATGGCCTTGGACGCACTCAGGTCATCCAGAATAATCTCCCCATCTGGAGATCCATAATTTAATCCCCTTTGTTGTATTAAGAAAACAGGGCCGGCGGAGTGGCGCGGCGGTTGGGCGCTGGCTTGGGAGGCCAGCGGCCCCCTGTTCGGTCCCACATGTGAGGGCCAGTAACACTGCCCTCAAAAAAGAAAAAAAAAAAGAAAACATATTCACAGGTTCTGGGGATTAGGACATGGACGTCTTTGGGGAGAGGCCTCATGCAGGCCACCACAGTGCTCAAAAATATTTGAGGAATTTTGTCCTCTGTCCTCAAACATTTGAGTATTTGGCAGGCATAGGTGCTCTCATAAGCTCTTGGCAGGGAGGGCAGAGATGCCTGGGACACAGTTCCTGCCCTGGAGGAAGGGCCGTCTAGTCAGGAGACAGGCATTATTTCATCACTGACCAGATGACCCCATCTCCTGGTGGAATTTCCCCCAGGCCACTTTCTTTACCATCAATTCCCTGCTGTCTTAATGATCCCTCCTCTTCTCCATCTTCATGCTTCCTTAAGTTCAGTCTTGAGCCCCCCTGCTCCACATACAACCTGCATCCACATACAAGTCAGTCTCCAGCCTCCCACTTGACCAGACTGCCTGAAGTGCATCATCACAGCTCTTCCAGGGCTGTGGGACCTGCTCAGTCCGCTGCTCAGTGAACTAATTGGAGCTATTATGTGTGGTCTCTCCCATGTTTGAGATGGGATGCAGCTTAGTAGGTCTGTGGTACCCTCCCTCACCATCCTGGCTGATTAAGAGCCGCCTGCCCCATGTGATGCTGGAGATTCTTCTCCCTCTGACCAGCAAAGTCCTCAGCATATTACTGCGATTGTTTCCTTCTCTCTGACCCTCTTTAGATGAAGAGTTCTGAGATGGCAAGGACCACAAGGGATAAATCTCTATCCCCAATGCCCACAGGGCCGAGCATAGAGCAGGTAACAGCAACAATTGCTCCCAATTTACCAAGAGTTCTAAGTGTCACACCCCGAGTGCCCAGCGTTTTATATACATTTTCTCATTTAATCCTCCCACAAGGCTTTTGAGATGCATATGGGTATGCTTCTGTTTTGGTTTGAGGAAACTGAAACACAAGGGGTCATATTGCCCCAAGGGACACAGCCAGCTAATGGCAAAGCGAGAGTCAGAGGTGTCCCTTTCCAAAGGCCCATACCCTCAGCCACTGCCACTGAATGCTCAGTAGACATTTGGGGAATGAACGAATGAAGGAATGGATGAATGAATTCCGTCTGCTGAGGCAGTTGCAGGACCTGTCCATTTCACCCTCAGAGGATTGCTGGTATTTGAGCCTGGTGCGGCCCCCAAGCCAACTTTCCTGAAGTTTCAATTACTGAGCCTTCTATCCTGAAATCTGAGATGATGCCCAATTGCCTTCTGCATAAAACCTTTACACTAGTAATAATAAGTAACATTTTATATTACTTTACAGTTTACAAAGACTTCAGGTTAGTGACCATGTGCCAAGATTGCTGACCATGTGCCAAGCCTGGTGTTGGAGATACTAAGCAAAAAAGACAGTATCTGTTCTGGAGAAAAACCCATGAAGTAGTTTTAAAAAGTTAGAAAAGGTTCTCATTTAATCCCTTGAGACCTGGTGAAGGTGTTCTAATTCAGCCGTCAACTAAGGGTTTATTAGGCAACTGATATATCAGGCTCTGTGCTTGGAGATTTCACACATGACTTGTTTAGTCCTACTGATAATCCTCCCAGCCTGAATGAGTAACTCATTCCCATTGCACAGATGAGAAAACTGAGGCTCCACGAAGTAAACTGACCTGCCAATCAGTGGCAGATTGGATTCAGGTCCTTCCAAACGAGTAGTCTCTTCGCTGTGTTTCTTAGTTAGATTCTAGCTTCCTTCCATGCGTCAGGTTAAATAGTTTCAGTGGCCATCTGTATTATATTTGATGGAACAGTTTCACACAAGTCCCCTCACAAGACTATGTTTCCTGATTTGGAGTTTGGAAGAGTACTGCTAATAGTTTTATTATTGTTATTCTAGGGACCCAGTACGAACCAAAAAGTACTTATTGGTGTTCTTCCCTCACCTCTTCATCAGGCTAACTCCTTTCATTCTTCAGGTCTTCAGAGAGGCCTTTCTGGACACTCAAGTCTAATTTCAGAATCCCTTGTTATATGTTTTCATTCATAATGTTTATCACACAATCAGTAATTTTGTATGGTTTATGAATTTATCAAGGTCCACTGCCCTCACTAGATTGTAAGTTCCATGAAGGCAAACAAAAGTGTGTCCAACTCACCCCTACGTTCCTGGCCCTTGGTGGGTAGTAGTCTTTTTTAGTGTAGTATCTCTAATACCAACTCAGTCAGTATTTGATGGCTGGGTGGGGATACCTGCTGGGCAAGAGGCATCGTGCTCGGTGCTGTGGGGGACATTCATTCCTTCAGCATTCGCTGGCTGAGCCACCTCTGGATCCTGTGTGCTTGGTATACAGAAATTAATTCGCTATAGTCTCTACCCTCAACTAGTCCAAACTCAGTGGGAGAGAACAATGTGTTAAGAGATAATTATAAAACAGTGTGGCAAGTGCCTTGGTGGAAGCAGACTCCGGGTGTTACAAGAGTGCCCAGGAGGAACATCTGACCCAGCCTAGGCAAGAGGGGCCAGGGAGGTGGGAAGCTGGAAGGGGACACACTGTGCTGAGGCTCAGAGGAGGAGATGCCAGGTGAGGGAGTGCGTGGGAAGGAGAGGAGGGCTTTGCCGATAGAGAATACAGCATGTGCAAAGGGCCAGGGGTGGGAAGCTGAACAGTGTGTGCCAAAAAACTGGACCAGGAGGCAGGCAGACATGGGTTTAGATCCCAGCCCTGCCACTTCCTGTCTATAACCTTAGCAAGTCCTGTTGGTGCTCTTAGCTGTAACCGCTATCTTGCTGGGCCGCAGTGAGGACTGAACAGCAGAATAGGAACACATCAGTCAATGGAGGAGTTATTGGGTGAGGAATGGGGTCCTGGAGCCTTTGTCTCTGGTCTCCAGCAGCCTCACGTTGCCTCGGGCCCCCACTCTTGAGCGTAACCCGGTCTCTCTTTTGGGAGCAGAAGGAGATTCTGCTGCACGTCCTGTACTACATTCAATACCTCCAGAGAAGCATCGATGCGACCAAGGCCTTGCTCAAATTCCACACCATCGATGGGGAAGGTGGACTTGTGGGTAAGTCCAGCCAACAGTTCCCAGGTCCTGATACATGCCAAGGTATTGTCCTGGCTGTCAGGGATACCGAGTGACTTAGATGATTCCAAGCCGTCCCAGATCACAGCCTCACAGAGGCGACAAAGTCAGTGAGATGTGCAAGATGCTGTGAACTCAGAGTAGGGTGTCAGGGAAGACTGTGGGGGCGGGGGTTTTGGAGCTGGGCCTTTGAGGACAGTGGACGGGACAGCCCTGCCAGGCAGAAGTAACAATCTGAGCAAGAGCGTGCAGGCATGAGAAGACACGTGTGAAATGCCTGCGGACAAGCAAGCAATGGGTGTGATCTGAGGGACTGTGTAGCATCGAGACGATGTGCACAACCTCTCCAGCCAGATCCTGACTCAGATACATGTCCTGTTGCAATCTCTGTGCTTGTTTCCTCATCTGCAAAACAGAACCAACACTAATACTTCCTTCTGTGTTCGTCGTGAAGATTGAATGAGTTCAGACGTGCAGAGACCGTTGTAATTCAGTGCCTGGAACACGCCAGTTACCCAGTACCATGTGTGCAGGGTGCTGCCCTTACTGGCGGGAAAAATACACAGGCAGGAAGGGTAGATGAGGCAGGAAGGAGATCCAGAAGGGCTTTCAGTGTCCAGCTGAGGAGGGAGCAAAAAAGATGAGAATTACTGAAGGGTTTTAAACCAGGGGCAAGCTGTGATCAGATTTTTTCTTTTTAGAATGAGGCCTCTGACATCTAGTGTGGAGGATTGGTAATTAAGTGAGAAACTGGAGTCAGGGAAATCAGTGAAGTTACTTTTACGAGTGACCCTGTCAGGAGACCGTGAGGCCCAATGTGGCTGAGTGTGGACAGCAGTGGGTACATTTGGGAGATGTTAATGAGCAAGAATTAAGAGGCCTCAGGGAGAGGCCCCGGGTGACCCAGGGGAGTGGAGGAGCCCTCACTGTCTTCTAGGAGAAAGAATTGGTTTGGGGTGGGGAAGATGCAGACACTTTTTGGAAGCATCGAATCTGTCTTCCCTCTTAGCCAAGGCCCTGGGGAAACCCCACTTTTGCCACCTGACCATGCAACCTCAGACAAGTCTGATCTCCTGGGACCTCAGTTTTTACATTTGTAAAGTTAGTCTGGGGACCATGGCAAGCCTGCTTCCTGTCCTCCCCACCAGCAATGGGAAGCATTGTCTGGAAGGTAGAGTTTGGGGTGGGATGAGGGCGAGGACATCTGACTGTCTCCCTCTCTATCCTGTGCAGGGCTGGGCCAGAACCCCGCTGTGGGCCCAGCAAGACGGAGACACTCCACCCCATCTAGCTCCCCACACTCTCTTAAGTCCTGTCTTCAGGGAGCCTGCCAGAAACCTCGGAAGAAGAAGCTGACCCAAGCGTCAGGTACAAGCTGTCAGTGGAGCAGAGCTGGAAGCAGGGGTCAGAGGGGAGGGGCTCCTTCTCCAGGGCTGCTATACTCCTGGGAGGCCCAGTCAGCAATCCGGAACCCCCAACAAAGCTTCAGAGTTTGACATACCTGGGTTCAATTCTTGGCTCCTCCTCTTAGTAGCTCTGTGGCCTGGGGTGGTCACTCTTCTCTCAGTCTTATCTTCCTCATCTGGAAATTGTAGTACCTGACACAGGGTGGTCTTAAGGATTAGGAGCCTGAGAACATAGTGCTCGGTGGCCGGCCGAGTGGCGCGGCGGTTAAGCGCTGGCCTGGGAAGCCAGCGGCCCCAGTTCAGGTCCCACATATGAGGGCCAGTGACACTGCGCTCAAAAAAAAAAAAAAGAGAACATACTGCTCGAGCAACGCTTACGTGGAGGGGCAACACCATCAGTGCCAGCCAAGGGAAGCTGTTCTCAGCATTGCTCGTCTGTGGGGCCAGTCATCCATCCCTGAGCCAGGGCATTAGGGAGCATGGGGTGGAGGAAAGACCAAGTGTGAGAGGCCAGCGTCCTGGGTCTGGCCTCAGCCTTGCTAGAACTCACTCCATGTCCCTTCCCCTTTGTGGGCCTCGGTTTCCATGTCTTTAAAATGGGAGTGGATCCTAATCGGTGCTTTCCAGCCCTGGCTACACCTGAGAATCATCCAGTGTGCTAAAAAAAAAAAAAAAAAAAAAAAAAAAAAGGCCTATGTCTGTGCCTCATACCCAGAAAGTTGGGTTTCAGCGGTCTGGGGTGGAAGCTGGGCATCAGAATTTTTTTCAGAGCTCGAAAGGTGATTCTAACCTGTGGGTAGGGGAAGCAAACATCAGACTAGGTGATCCTCTAACTGAGGAGCCAGGCTTACCCGGGATGCACTCATGAGGGACCACGTCAGGCAAAGCTTTGAAACAGGTGGCTGGGCCCAGAGCAAAGGAAACCTGCATCTGAACCATCTTCTGATGACAGTCAGGCCCCTAGCCCCATCTCATGCCGTCCGTCTCTCTGCTGTCCCAGAATGCTGGACCCGGGCCCAGAACCGTCGCTGCTGTCTGGCCCTGGACGAGCCCAGGAAGCAGGTGACCCCATCCCCAGACAAGAAAGGAGGAAACATAGAAGGGATCAGCACTCCTGCAAGATGCCCGGACTCCTGTATTTGCCCCAAGGCTGCATCATCCCCACCTCAAGGTGACAGAAAGGGAGGAAGATCCTGGCTGATGCTGAGGGATATGGCTGAGAACAGTGTCCACTGTGACATCTCAAGTTGGTCTCTTCCTCACCATTAATTTAGCCAGTCATTTATACACATTTATCAGGCACCGCACCATCCTGGGTACGGTCCTCGTAGCTGGGGCTTCAGGGGTAGACAAAAGGAGCTGTCTCTGGTTTCACTCAGCTTATGACCTTTTCCCTCAGGCTCTGCTGTGGGGGTCAGGGCAGGACAAGGTCAGTGCTGCCCTCGTGTGAGGGCTGTAGGTCACAGAACTGAGGCTAAGAGCAGGGCCTCCTTGTGAGACTTCACTTGAAGCAGCCAGACAGTTGCTCTCTGACTCCCCGTCCCTGAGCCAGCACAGCCGGGCGAGAAAGGGCACGATTGGAAGGCAAGTCCTCGGGTCATCCCACCCTCTACCCGTTCATTCAGCCATGACACCCTGAGATCACCTGTTTGTCAGGCCACAAGCCAGGTGCTGGTGACATAGTCCAGGGAAGGAATCACAACTATCACTGATGAGCCCGAGTGACCCAGACTTCCTGGAGTTGCCCAGGAGGCCATGGGGGCCCAGAGGAGATACCTGACTTACCAGGGAGGGAGGGCTTCCCAGATCTGCTAGATGTGTGACCCTGGGCAAGTTACTTAACTGTAAACTGGGTATAATAATCACACTCTTCCACGGGGATTACTGATAAATATGTAAAATACTTAAAACTGTGTTGGCCTTAGTAAGCACTTTGACCTTGTTCGCTATTATTATCATCTTCATTGTCATTATTCCACATAAGGATTTTATCTTCCTTACAGCTTCTGATAAGGCTATAGGATTCCAGGAATCTAGTGGTGATTTGGGTTGCCCAGGAGCCTTATACAGAGGCCCTTACGCCTGAGGTTTTGGTTAGGGAGGGGGAGGGGGAGGCTGGGGCCGACCTTGGCACCTCTTCAACCCTCCATCTGTGAGTCCAGAATTTGTTCCAGTCACAGAAGTGATCACCCTGACTTGCCTCCTTAGGCTGCTATTGCAAAAAGGGCGCCCAGGATGATGGGCCTTCCCCTGCCTTTGAGGCCCAGCAAGGGGCTGAGTGGATCCATTTTCTCACCAGGACACAGCCCTTTCCCAGGTAAGGGAACCCCAAGGGCTTTGAGGGGGAGAGGCTGAGGTATCTGGTCTGGAATGTCTGAAGGGCAGTAAGAAATGAGGTGGATTTACACCCTCTGCTGGTGTCTGTGAAGCGAGCTCTACTGCGGCGGGCACCATAAGCTGGAAGGAGAGCCTTGCTTCCTGTCTGCTGGGCCGCAGCCCCTCATTGGTCTCCCTGCTTCCCGTCTCACCCCTTCCAGCACATCCTCACTGGTCAATGGAGTGGCCTTTCTAACACAGAGACCTTGACCATGTCAGTTCACTGTTTAAGGCCCTCCCTCAGTGCCCACAGGATAGAGCCCTAATATTTTCATTGGCATTTGAGACCTTCTCTGGCCCTCTCTCCCCTTGCCAGCACCCTCTCCCGCCCCTCACCTATGAATCTTACCCTTAACACCTCCAAATATTCACTACTCCTCACAGGAGCCATCCCCTTGTCCCCTCTGGGCTTTTCATCCCCTGATCCCTCTTTCCAGAAAGCCAGTTCCCCTCATTCACCTGGAAAATTCTACCGTCCTTCAGCCTGATCTCAGTGCTGCCCTCCCATCTGCCCACTCACCCTCTCTGTCCTCCCCAAACTGCCCCATGAGTGTGTCATCAGCATCTGACTACAGCCGCCTTTCCTCATAAACCTTGAAGCTCCTTGTGGGCAGCGCCTGAGCGGACTAAGCTTTCTGCTCCCAGCATTCCCCCGCAGCCAGCATGGAGTGGTCCCTCTCTTCTTTCACAGTGGGCAACACTGAGTCTCCCAATGGGGAGACGGCTCACCCAGGATCACAGCAGTTCCCAGCCCAGGGCTTTGGGTCTGCCTCTTGAATTTCACCTCTTGCAGGCAGGAGCTGGTGTCCTACAATTCCAACGAGGAGGTGAACCAGGAGGAGTCCCCAGACCCTGACCCTTGGCTTCCTGACTGGATCCCAGAGGGCAGCCCCCATGGTGACTGACACTCTGTCTCTTTTCTTTGTAGACTGGTGTGGGGTCTTCTTGGTACCTTCCTTCTGAGGGTTTCAGTGGAGAGGGGAAAGCGGGAAAGGGAATGGATGTCTGCTAAGCCCAGGGATGCAAACATAATGTGCCTTCGGTCACTGAGCCATTCATTGGCTGCCATGGCAGATATTGCTAATCATATATCACTCTTTCTGATGATCCCAGACACTCCTTCAGAATCTTTCTTAACACAGAGCTCCAGGTAGCTACAATCAGTCTATTGGATCTGGCGCATTATGTTACTAATTTTATTTTATTTTATTTTTTGCCATTCCTGACATAATGCCAGGCATTATGCCTCTTAATTTCCTCTACCAAGCACTCAACATGAGCAGTTAACAGCGTCACCTTTCCCCAGTGTCTGGCACCATCTCCTCAAAGCCAGCTGCCATGCTCGGGGAGAGGACAATCTGACCATACCCCCAAACTTGGTATTTCCTTTTCAGGGAGCCCACTGGCCTTGGGGTCTCCCCAGATTGACAACTGGAGTGAGACGGGCCTCCCGAGCGAGATCCTAGGCCTTAGCCCTTCCCTGTTCAGCTCTCCAGAAATGATCTTGGGGGATGACGCCGAGTACTGGAACCAAGGTGAGCACCCAGGCTGGACCTGATGCTTGGTTCTTTCAGAAAACACATGGTGATGCCTGCCAAGTGTGCAGCCCTGTGCTGGACCATGAGGGACACCCAGGGATGAATCCCATCCAGGCTCTGCCTCAAGGAGCCCACAGCCTGGTTAGGGAGTAGCCCCAGGCCAGTGTGGGGAGCAGGAGGCTCCAGGAGCCCGGAGCAGGGACCCACTTGCTCTGCCCAGGTTGGAGGTGCCCCACGGGAGCTGGACTGGGAGCTGGATTTGGACATGGGGCAAGAGATCCAGAAACCCAGAGAGCAGCACTCAGGCTAGCGGGCTGGTGGACAAAAGCTTGGTGGCATGAGAGAGGCCTTTCGGTCCCAGTCACCTCTCTGGCCTCCCTCCCTGACAGCACTCTTTGAAGACGCGTTCTTAGATCCTGTGTCTTCACCTTCTGCCTGCATGCTCGAGGTACCACAGAAGGTAGGCGTCTCTCCATCCATCTGTCCAAGCATGGCCATCTTTCTTCCCACACACATTGCTCACCTGCTTGATTCACTCATCCATCCCCTCAACCTTTCCAGAGACTCATCTGCCCATCCTTTGAATGCTCATTGCTGGCCACCAGGTGCCTGCTATATGCTGGGCACTTGGGATGAACTCGACACAAAAGATAAAAGTTAAAAAGCTGCCAGGTGCCCATAAAAGACCCCTTATAATTTTACGATGGCTCTGTGAGGCAGGGTCTCTCATGACCTCATTTGACAGATGAGGAAACAAAACAGCAGAGTGACCCCAGGAATCCTCAATTGCAAAGAGCTCCCTCCCAGGCCCCTGGTCTTATCTCTGTTGTCACCATCTGCTCCAGGAGCTCACTGTCCATCTGACAGAGGGGCAGCCCCAGTTCTGGTCCCCAAATGATTCTTCTTCTAGTATGTGTGTGGAGGGCCACTGCCTCAGTGAGTAGCTGGATGGGCTGTAGAAACAAAAAGAGACACTCTTAACGGAGCTCTTAGTAAGCAGTAGGCTCTGTGCTAGGTGCTTCTTGGCCTGGCAAGCATGGGTGCTGACCACTCTTCTGTACAGAGGCTCAGAGAAGTTCATACTTGCCCAGGGCTTCACGGGCTTCAATGTGAGGTAGTAAAATGATGGGATTAAGAGATATTGTCCCAAAATGGGATGCCAAAGACCTGAGCCAGTGCAGCCCCTCTCTGACCCCTGTGGGAACTTGGGAACATTGGCGTGCAGTCTAAGAGGTGTTTGAACGAGGTTGTCTTGAATCTGAGATGTTTCTCATGCTCATTTCCTAGGAAAGCAGTGAGTGGGGCAGGAAGAGACACCACTGTCTCCCTTTACATCCCCTCTGTTTTCTCCTTCACCCCCCAGAACACACCCTCTGAGGCCCCGGAAGACCCTTCTGACCCCCACAGCCTGTCCCAGCCCGTGGTCTCACAGGACCACTGCTACCTCTCACTGAGTGAGAACAGCAAGGGGCCGCCCAGCCCTGGCTCTGAGGACTCGGACACCAACACAGAGTCGGTGTGGAAGATGCAGGAGGTGAGAAGGGACTGCCATCGAGGTTGGTCCTGCCTCTCTGGCCCACTCTCATCTCTCTGTTCTCCACCCAGGATGCTCAGGTGGACCCCAAGGGCCCTCAGTCTTCCAGCAAAAACGACGGAGACTTCATGTGGACCCCATCCCAGCGGGCCTCAACCCTGCCCGCAGCCAGGATGAAGAAAAGAAAGGGCCGGGAGGACAGGTGCCCTGTGAAGCCCAAGGCGATAGCCCCCTGCCCCACCCAGATGAAGAAAAAATGTGTCAATGGCTTCATCATGTTCTGCAGGATGAACCGGAAGCAGTATATCCGGTGAGTGGGGGTCCTTTTTGGCTTGCTCCCCAGAGCATGTTGTCCTATGCTGTCTAACACATTGCCCCCCCGCCTTCTGGAACCACCCACCCACCCTTCCTCAGCCCCATCCTCTCCGCTGGCCCCATTGCTTTGGTCAGGACCTGTCAATTGTAAGCAGTGAAACTCACCTCAGACTCGATAAAAAAAAGGAAATGACTTGGCTTATACAACCTGAAAAGGGGCGGGGGTGGATTGCCTTCAAGACCTGGTGGGTCAGTTGGTCAGAGGGCTCACGCGATGCCGTTTGGAACCCTTGTCCCTCCGTCGGTGCCACTTTTCCAGGTGGGCTTCGTTCTCAAGCAGGTGGGGGCAGGGTCACCTTTGGGAGGTTCGGGCCGGTGTCCTGTCTGCCACCCTGGCAACCCCGTGCGGGAGGAGAGCTCCTTGTTTCTAAGGCTTCAAGCACAAGTTCTTGGGATTGACTTGGTTGAGCAGGAGCCCGACCTGCACTGATCAGTGCCAGCCTGAAGCTGGGGGTGGGTGGGAGGCCTCAGGCCCCAGGGAGAACGGCTGGCACCCTTGCAGGAAGATCCGGGGGCTGGTACCGGGAACAGCGGATACAGGACCCCTATGGGTGCTGGCACACAGGTGCCCCCTTCCCAACAACCATTTAGTCCAGCTCCGCCCCCACTTTGGCACCTGAGCTCCAGGGCGCATAATGGAGGCTCTCAGGATAGCCAGCATGGGTGGGAAACAGCTGGGTTCTCAGAGGGAAAGCCGGGGCTCTGAGAGGGCCCCAGGGAGCCGCGCATGGTCAGACCCCTGGCCTTCACCCAAGCCAGGCTGCCCCGCAGGCTTTTCCTTACCTCCACCCTCCTGTCCCAGATTCTGCCCGGGAACCGCATCCACAGCTGCCACAAAGGAGCTGGCCCAACTTTGGCGAACGATGGCGGAGCAGGAGCGGAAACCATATTGGTGAGAAGCCCCAGCCAGAGGCGTGGCCCACGGAGCAGAGGGCCGCCTGCTCCTCAGCCCTGCTCTGCTCTCCAGAGCCTTGGAAACAGGCTGGGGGGTTACTAGGGCGGGAGTTTTGGGTGTTGCAAATTTTTAGGAAAGATTTGGGCGTGACAGGTGGAGAGGTGTTCTCTCTTGGAGCTTAGAAGGGCAAATAGCTTAATTTGGGATTTGGACCCCGCTGCCCTAAATTTCTTTTGCCCTCTCTGCCACGGCAAGTTTCTCAGAGCAGAAACTGGGGCTTACCTCCCTTTCGCTTGGCCTTCTCCTTCCCTCAGCTTCCACCTCCTCTCCCGTCCCCAAATCCTCTCCTCTCCACCATTGTGGGAGCTGCCCCTACCTGTTTCTCATTGGCTTCTGAAACACGTCTGAGCACAGATTTTAACAGGAACGAGGTGGAGTCCCACATATAGACTGGGCCTCTGAGGCCCAGAGGTTCACCTTGTGGGACGAAATAATGACCAACCGGGCCCTGGTCACTGCTGGGACCAGAGCACTAGGGGTGGGTCAGGGAGCCTGAAGGCCAGTGAGGTACCCCATGCTCCCACCCCCTCTCCCCAGCATCAAAGCCCGAAGGTTCAGCCGCAGGCACAACCGGATTGTGAAACAGGAGAGCTCCAGCAGTGAGGACGAGGACTGCGGGATGCCTAAGCCCTTCTACCAGCTGATGGCTGAGAAGGCCCTCGGCTCCTCCAAGCAGGCCTCTCTGCCTCCTCACCGCAAATGAGAGGGTAATTCGCCTCACCTCTCCTCCCTGCTCACCTGGCAGCTCCTGCCGCTCTCGTTGGAAAGGAGGAAACATGAGGAGGTTGTCCTCTCTTGGGCCTCACCCCTGCCTGTGCGGGTCCCCTTGGCCAGTTCCCGTAGAGCTGGGATTTATTGACCTGATGCTTTGTGTTGTTTGCCTTGTCTGTGGGCAGCTGAACTCTGCCTTCCCACAGCCCATGCCCTTTCTCACAGCTCCTTTCTACCCTGGGTACATCAGAGGAGCTGCAGGTGGGAGGAGGCCCCAAATGAAATGCAGGGAGGTGAAGTTAAAGGAGAAGGGGCTCCCCTCTGCCCTATCTCGCCTAGCTCAGAATCAAATGGTTTCTTTCAGCTATGTTCATTCTCACCTTATCCTACTCCTCCCTCCCATTCTATTCATAAATTATTTATTGTTGTCAAAAAAAATAAAGTGGAACCCTTGTTACCAGCAAGGGAGACTAGACAGCCTGCCCTGGCCCCCTGATCCCTCAGCCCTGGGGCGGCTCCTTCTTCCTGGGACCTGGAGGCCCCACGGGCTGCAGTTGGAAAATAACCGCACTGGGCGCACCTTCCCAAGCCGTCCCATAGTCTGACCTGCACCCCTTCCCTCAGGGAGCCCCAATCGGAAAGCCAGAATCTCAAGTCGGACTTTGTGTGGTTCAGTTTTGCTTTAGGCAAGTCATTCAGAAGGTTCAAGTTGTCCATTAACTTTATTTTAATTGAAATGGAGGCATAATGTGTCCTAGAAAAATAAAGATTTAGGATACAAACTAGACACAGGGGTGAGGGTTGCCCCACGGGTGAGGGGATCTTTGGTCTGGGGCTGCACATGATAATGAGGGCTGTCGTCCAGGGGGAGCCAATGGGGCACCCTCGCCCAGGCCCCCCCACAGCTGCAGCGCATTCCGGCAGGAAGGGCCCAGCTGGGAGGGTCTGTCCTCCACCCTCGGCTTCCAGGCAGTTCTGAGAGCACTGGATGTCAGTGGAGCTATTAATAGTGTTTTAGGAGCGATAGGGAGAAGGCTCGAGGTGGTTGGCAATCCAGCCATTTGGCAAGGATTTCAGCTCACAGTTAGTACCAGGTCGAGGCGGGCAGAGCTCCTGAGTCGGGACACCCAGCTGTCCCCATGTGGGGGCAGAGCAAGGAGAGGGTTGTAACAGAGGTTGCCTCCCATCCAGAGGGACACTGCCCCTGGGCAGGGAGCAGATGGGGGTGAGCCCCCCTGGCATGGCCGGTTTGGTGAGGTTAAGCAGACCGGGGAGGAGGGTGTAGTGTGTGTGGGATCTTCAGTTCGCAGCAGTTGTGTTTCTGAAGGTTCCCTACTCCTGGTTTCCTGGGTCTTGAGCACCATTGTCAGGAGAGGCGGTAAGGCCCAGCGGGGTCACAGTTCCAAGGGTTCTTCCACAGGCACTGACTGCAGCTGTGTCAAAACCTTCGTCTCAGCTTCCAGCCCCTCCTCAACCTCGCCCCCCGCCGTGCCCCCCAGGAGCAACCCCTCAGGGTCGGGGTCCGGCAGCCTGAGCACTGTGTGGGGGGCCTGCGTCCCCAGCCCCTTCTCCGCTTCTAGCAGCCCCTCTGTGCCTGTGCTCAGTTCCAGTCCCGCTGGCCAGATGGGCACAGCTGTGGTTGACAGCATGAAGCCCTCAGGCGCAGGTGCTGGAAAGCCAGCCAGGAGGCTGGAGGAGTCTGGTGTGAAGGGCAGGCTGGTAGCAGCGGTGGCGGCAGGAGCAGGTGGTGGCTGTGGTGGCTGCTGTGCAGAAAGGGAGCCTAGGGCATGGGCCTCCGGGAGCGCCGGGCTGGAGCCCACCGGGAGCGCTCCTTCGGGCACTGAGATGGCCGCGTCTGGCTTCAGGGGCAGGGCCAGGCTGGGGGCAGGTGGCAGGACCTGGGAGACCAGCATGCTGGTGGGGAAGGTGGCTGTGAGGATGATTTTGCCCTGCTGCACGGCCACGCCCGTCACGATGGGGCTTCCAGACACGGGGTTGGCCAGGAGGAAGTTTCCTGTGGGGAGGAGACGGCCGGGCACAGGGTTAGGGAGAGCCAGGAGCAGAGGTGGACATTGAAACTGCTGGTGGGCAGGAGCAAGGGCATGAGCCAGAGGCAAAGTGAGCCCCTTTGGGGTGGGACCAAGACCGAGCGGCTTGAGCCTTGGCACCACCTGGCATAGCACGGTTACGGGGCATATCAGGGATGAGCTCCACCCCCTCACCCGGAAGCCCACCAACAGCACCCTCCGTCCCTGAAATAACCACCCCCACCCAGGCTGAAGGGAGGCAGAAGGGGTTACCTGGGGCAGTGGCTGGAGGCAGCTGCAGGGCGGTCACACCCACTCCGGAGTTTATCAGGTGCACATTGGCAGGGCCTGCTGCAGCTGCCACCTTCACGGGGCTGCCTGGCCCGGCTGCCAACAGCTGCAGTGGCCCCACAGCCTGGGGCAGGGTCACCACCTGTGAGGTGGGCACCACCTGGGGCAGGTTCAACAGTGGGGAGGTGGGGCCCAGGCCTGCGGAGTACCCAGGGGGTGGGGAAAGTGGCACTACTTGTGGAGCAGCCACGGAAGACACTGGTCCTGGGGGCAGAGGAAATGTGGCAGCCGGCGGGGGGCCAGGCACCACTTGGGGCAGAGGCCCAGACACCTCCTCTCCAGTGGGCCCCGAAACAGTCACCTGGGTCCCCTTGGTTTCAGGGGCCTCAGGCTGAGCCTCCTCCAGTCGAACCTCCCCAGTTTGAGGGTCCAGGACTAAAGAGGTCTTGCCCTCAGTTGGCCCTAGGGGGCTGGGCTGTGGTGGTGGGGCGCTTCCTCCCCCTGTGAGGAGCAGGGGGCCCAGGCTGGAGGCCTCCCCCAGGGCCAGGCTGTTGATGATGACAGGACTCCCATTGAGGAGCACTGCTGGTGAGCTGCTGGCAGCCAGGAAGCTCCCGTTGACGAGGATGGAGGAGGAGGCAGGACACGGTGCAGGGGGGGCGGCCCCTGCCAGGAATATGGAGCCCTGGGCAGGGGCCTCGGTGGTCGCTGGAACCACCCCCCTCTCCAGGTCCTCAGGACTGCGGCTGGACTCGTCCTCAGTAGTGGGGTTCCCATCAGACTCGCTGGCCAGAGACAGGATTGTGAGTTGTGGCCCTAACTGCTGGGTTCCCACATGGGCCGGTCAGTTTCTGCAGACTTCATGGCACAGGTTGACCATCGCCTCCCCACCTTTCCCTAACCCAAACTTGGGGACAATTCTCGGGGATTATGAAATCTCTCAGACTACCCAAGGACCCCAGGGACAAAGACTCTGCAACTTCATTGACACCACTGCAAAGCTAAAGCTGGCTGCACCTCGAGGGAAGAGCCCTCTCTCTCCTCTCCCATTCCCTCGGCTCCAGCCCCAGAAGCTGAGCACCCAGGCGGCCCTGAGTCTCCTGGGTCAGGCTAAAAGCAGCCCAGTGGCTTTGGAGAGTGAGGAGGCAGCTGCCTGCTCAGTTCCCGGTGCCTCCCCCTGGGCGTCAGAGAAGGGAGTGAGAGGCCGACGCACAGGGTGGGAGGGGAAGGGCTTGGGTTACAGGGAAACTGGAGCTGGGGAAGGTTCACGTTTCACAACAAAGACAGACTACGGACCACGCTGTTTTGGACCCCTGGGGGGGGCGGAGTGGGGGGTGAGGAAGAGCCACGGTCCGAGATGCGCCCCGCAGCACAGGGGGGCCTAAAAGAAGCCCCGACGCGGGGTGGGGTGGACACAGGCTCCTTCCCCTTTCCCGCAGCCCCTCTTTTACTCACTGCCTGCCCCAAGTCTAGCCACCAACACGGATAGGATCTGGGATGGAGCCCTGAGTGGAGCAGTGGGAAGAAGTCTCCCAGCCTCCGCGAGAGGGGCAGCGATGTCGGGGAGGGGGCCCCGGGTGTGTGGCTATTCCATCCACACTATTACCCGCGCGGCGGGCGCCGGAGGGTGTGAGCGGGATGCGTCCGAGCAGTTCGGCGCGCTGGCTCCAGCAGTGGGCGTGCGGGAGAGGGGGGCTAATGGATAGCACATCCCTGGGCAAGCGGGTCCTGCACCGCCCAGGTGCCCTTACCTCTTACAGGGCGCGCCGCCACCGCCCCCGGTCCGGTCGCGCTGTCGTCGATTCTTGAACCAGTTGCTGACCTGCGTGAGCGAGAGGCCGGTGAGCGTAGCCAGGCGGCGCTTCTCGTCCGGCGTGGGGTAGCGGTTGCCGCGATAGCAGGCCTTGAGCGCCGCGCGGGAGCGCTCCTTGAAGCAGTAGACAGTCTCCTCGCCGTCCCAGATGGTCTTGGGCAGCGGAAACTTCTTGCGCAGACGGTACTTGTCCACTGCTCCCAGCGCGCGGCCGCGGGCCCGCTCGGCCTCGTGGTAGCGCGCGCGCAGGTAGAGGTCCTGCAGGAAGGCGTGGTGGGCGGCGGGGAAGGGACGGCTCTCGAGCAGCCGGTACAGCTCGGCGTACTCGCCCCGCTGGAAGGCCACCAGGGCCCGAGCGCGCAGCACCGGGTCGCTGCCACGTAGGCGCTCGGCCGGGGGCAGTGCGCCCAGGAAGCGGCTCAAGCGGCCGGCGTGGCCCGCCTGTAGCAGCGCCTCGCAGACGCACGCCACCTGCTCGGGTGAGAAGCGGAGGCCCGTGGGCGGCTCGGCAGCGGCCTCGGGGGGCGACCCGGGGACGCCCGGGGACCCCGGGCCCTCCGCTCCCGCCGCCGCTTCGCCCGCCCCGGCCCCGGCCGCCGCCGCCGCCTCACCCTCCGCCGCCTGCAAAGTCTGCAGAAGCTGGCGGGCTTCCTCCTCCTCCTCTTCGGTCGCGGCCACCGCCACCGCCTCCCCCCCAGCCGCCGGCCCCGCGCTCGGCTCCGCAGGCAAGGTAGCCATGTTTTGCAACTTTGGGAAGTTCCTCCCTCCTTCTCCTCCTCTCTCGGGCTTTCCCCAGCCCCCTCCCCCGCCCGTCCCCCCTCTCCGCCACCCCCCGTTCGCGCTTCCCGATCTTTTCCCCCTGTCGACCCCGCGTCTGCCCCCTAATGCCAGGCCCGGCGCCTCACTAGGGTCTCTCCCAGTGTCGGTGTATGTGCCCGTCCCCCTCCTCGTCTGTCCGTGATTCTCTCTTTGTTTTCCCTCTGCCTCAGGCCGCGCTTTTTGCCTCCCCCCGCGTGTGCCTCTGGCTCAGGGTCTCAGTTTCCCCATCGGGACAACGGAGAAGGTAACGGGCCGACCGGGAGGGCTAAGGGCGCGAAGCCACCTCCACCCCGAGACTGAGCTTCTGCACGCCTCGGTCTCCAGGGTCTTCTGAAGGCCCCCCCAGTCCCCATTTCGGCCTGCGCTCCGCCCCTCGGAATTCCCAGCTCCGCAGGGGGGCGGGTCTGGCGTGGAGAAGGGGCGGGGAAAAAGGGCTAGAAAGTTTGCTGCAACTTTTCTAGAGCGTCTGTCCCTGGAACGGATGCGCGTGGCCCGCGCAGGCGCAGTGGGAAAAAGATGGATGCGCGCGCGGCCCGCCCAGTCCCCCTTTTCCCGTGTTCGGGTGGCACAGCTGGGCCACAGCTGGACAAGGGGCGGTGCCTCTGGATGGCCGGCTCGCCTAATGCTATTGGTCGGATGCCGGAGGCACGCCCTTAAATACCACCCCTATCCCTGATTGGTCCGCTTCGCCTGCTAGCTCCCCGCCAAAGCCTTTCACCGCCTCCATTCGCCTTCTGGTTGGCCCACTGAGCAACCCTTTCCCGCAACGCAAACAGCAGACACTACGGAGTTCAGAGTTTTGGACAGACGAGAGAGGGCCTTTTATTTGCGAGGGTCGGGGGTGGGGGTCCTAGGTGCGGAGACAATAAATACCGAGGAATGTCGGGGTCTCAGTGCATCCAAAACGTGGATTAGGGTGCTGGGGTCCTGGGGCCTGTCAATGGGTCGGAGGGACAGGTCAATAAATACCCAAACCGCCGAGGCGGGAGGAGCCAGCTGTGGCTCCCGAGAGCAGAGCACGTGAGGAGGGCGCGGGAGGCCCCGAAAAAGCGGGGCTGGCAAAAACAAACTGTCCCCCGAGAGCGGGCGAGACTTGGGCTAGACGTTCTTCGCGGGAAAAAAACGTTCTCCTGAGAGCAGGGCCTCATGCACAAGGATTTGTGGTTTTCGAGCCGATGTGGGTAGGGGTGCGTGGAAGGTGAAAAACGGAAAGCTGAGCCCTGGCCCTGCTATCTTCTCTAGACTGTAGTTTGCCCATACACGTCGCGACCTCAGCCAGGCCAGGCCGGAGAAAGGAAGTGGCCCGCGATTCCCCCCCGGCAGCAGCATTCCCGGCTACAAGCCTCCCTTAAATCCTGTGCTCGGGCCGCAGGCCCGGCTCCTTCCTCCCCGGCCGCCAGAGGGCGAGCCCGGATCACAAGGCTGGAGCGGGGGCAGAGACCCACGCTTGGAGTGGTGTGAACAGGGAGGCGGTGGGAGGGGCTTCTGGGCCGAGCCCGGGCGACCCAACCCTCCAGCGGGCACGAGTGGAGGACAGGCTGGGCTTTTAGGGTTCAGGGGGCGAAGGCGGTTCCTGGGTGGCGCCAGACCGGGGAGAAATGGTCTGCGCAGGCCACCAACCCAGTGCAGCCCAAGGCGGCGGCACCAGCCAGAGCAACGGTGAACAGGAGCAGGGAACGCGCCTCCGATAAGCCAAGCCTAGGGACCTGCGGGGGGAGAGGGTGGGATCAGCATCGGCGACATGGGCCCCTGATTGGTTCCTGGGATTCGCCCCGCCTACGCTGATAGGGTCCACAATACTCCTAGCACCCGCCCCGCCCCTGACAGAGCGGGCAGCTGTGGTTGGTCGGCTCGCAAGCCTCGAATCTGGCCCGAACTCATCATTGGCTGCTTCCTAGCAGCCTGTGTTGATTGGTTGCCCGAGCACCCTTCCTCCCCCGCGCCTTCCAAGCCGGGCAGATGCACAGCTAAGCCGAGCGGCTTGGGGAGCGTGGAGCGAGGCAGGGGCGTGGCAGCGGCTGCCCTGGCTGGGGGGCGGGTGTGAGCAGCCGGACGTACCCTGGCAGGGAGCAGCAGGTGGCGGCGGTGCATGGGGCTTGGCCCCACCAGCGAGCACTGGCCCAGAGCCACGGGCGGGGGGCCATCTAGCTGAAGAGAGAAGGGACAGGTGACCCGATCGGAGCCCAGCCCAGTCGGCCGCCTCGGCCAGGAGCGAGAGACAGCAAGGGGAGCCGAGATCGGGGAGGGAATCGAGGGCGATCCCGGGCGGAATTTGGTGAGAGGCCTGAACCGTGGGAGATTTGGTAGATGTGGGGCTGGATGGAGGGTGTCTGCCGCCTGGAACCCCAAAGAGGTAGGGTGAGCCCTAAATCTGGACCAAGGGACGGGGTCTGCAGAGGGGGCAGCAGGTTTGACACAGGGGAAAAAGAGGGGTCTTACATGGGAAGGTGGATCCGTGGCCCGGGGACTGGGGACCCCAGTGACAGCTGGAAGGAGAAGAGACAGGCGTGGGCGCGTGAAGTGATGGAGGAGGGGGTGGCGCGGCGTGCCCCAGCCTGGGCCCCTTGCCCTCCCCCAGGTGTCCAGGCCAACCTCCCCTGGCGCCCTGGGGAAAGAGGGCAACTGAGGGACTCACCCGCCGCTCCTTCTGCCTGAAGCCCCTCCATCCGCTCTTGCAGCTGCCGAATATGCTCCTCCAGGTCTCTGTTCCTGGCCTCCGCCTCACGGAGTTGACTGAGGGGAGTAAGGACCATGATGAGCCCATCGGGAGCATGGAGGGAGTCTGCTAAAGGTAGCAACAGGCCCCTGTGCCCCGACCCCGACCTGGCAAAGTTCTGGTTAGCCGTGCGGATGGCCTCCAGCTCTCGGCTCAGACTCTGTCGGGTAAGCACCTCCTCCTCCAGGGTCTCCTGGAGCTCCTGCAAGGTCACCTTGGCTGCAGCCGCTGGGATGGCCACTGGAACTGCCACTGGAATTGCCACTTCAGCCTGCATATGGGAACCCAGCTTAGGGCTGCCTGTAGCTCCTGGAGCACTCAAGACTTGGGCATAGGTTCCAAGCCTGGGATCCTCTCTTGTCCTCTACTTCCTCATCCCTAGATCTCTTTGGAATCCCCACAGCTCCTGCAATGATCCCAAGCACCCAGGCCCTGCTCTTCTCATTCACCTTCCACACAGGAACCAAAGGGCTGTTCCTAAAACACTAACTCGGCTTGACCATGTCGCTCCCCTGCTCAAAAGTTCTCCTCAGTGCCCTCAGGAGAAGGCCTGCTGCACCAAAAGTCCCTGTTTGGTTTGTTTTCCACTGGCCTCTGCAGCCTCCCCTCTCCTCACTCTCCACCCCCCCGACCCCCCCACCCCCGTTCTCCTGGAACAGTTCAGCCTCATTACCCTCCTTTCCCTGTACAAGAACAAATGAGCTGGTTCCCACCTCAGGGGTTCTCTCTGCTAACCAATGAGTACTTTTCTTCCCATGGGCAGTCCTCCTCCTTCTCCATAGAGAACCCCCTCCAGTGCCCTCTGATTATCTCTGACTGAAGTAACGTTTGTTGTCTGTTCTCAGTTTTACTGTGAGGGGGCTCCCAGAGGGCTTAGCGCACCATGGCATGCACTACCCTGAAAGTCTTTGCCATTTCTCTGGGATTTGTCCCTCACGCCAACGACTCACTGTTTCCTCTGGTGGAGGCACCGTGGGTTCCAGGCTGGACACTTGCACAGGTACCTCAGGCAATGGCTCAGCCTCCAGTTCCATGGGCGTGGGCCCCGGAACCTCATTGTCCCTGGGAAGAGGAAGAGGGTGAGGCAGGGAGGGCCAGGATTCCCTAGCCTGTGGGCACAGGCAGCCAGACCCAAGGACCCCATGATTTGAGAGGGGGAGGAGGCAGAGTGAATGGAACAAATTGTCAGGTTGTAACAGGTCTTTTGGAAAGGAAAAGGCCTACCACTGGGAGCTGCCCTCTCTGCACCTTCTGTGGGAACTTGGGGTCCAGACACCCATGTTCTGGTGTCTGTTCATCTCCTCCCTCTCCGTGTTACTTTTGTCCACCCCTGTCCGTAGGGCCTCAGGACAGTGAGGGGAACCCAGTGAAGGGGACTCTGCCCAGCTCTGGCCACCTCCAAAGATATGGTGTTAAGACTGGGTATGTATCCCAAGACTGTGACTCTATACATCACCACACCCCCCTCGCACCCAGCTGCTGGTGGGGGGACAAATGCTCCCTACAAATACAAAATGGCAATAAAGGTGGATGTCCTCCCCAACCCATCAATTCCCTCATGGGACTATATCTCAGGGACCTAATGCCCAGACCAACTTGTGGCTGTTCATCCAGCCTGGCTTACAACAGAGAGGATGGGCTAACGGAGTCCTGGAGCGAAAATATACGTAGCGGGTTAGGACCAGGTTGTAGTTCATTTATGATACAAAATGGTGTTTGCAATACATTGTCCGGTGACAAAACAGATTAGAATACAGCATGTCCTCATGGTAAATACATGCAAGCACACCTGTAACCCAAGGGCCATGCTGGTGGTGGGCCTCCTTTTTCTTATCCATATTTTATAATTTACTTGTGACAAGCAGTGTATTATTTGTAGAATTAATGTTTTTTAAAAGCTTTATGGTTATGTCAGTGATTCAATGAGTTCATGTTCTTTTAAGATTGATTTAAAAATTCTAAACTTATTTTCTAAGATTCTGAGGTCCCATGACAGTGGACTAGAAATCTAAGTGTAAGATTGGAAGATTCTGGAAGTACGATTCTGTGGCTCTGAGGTTTTAAATTGAATCTAAAATTTCAAGGTACTTATGGTCTGAGATTTTTAAGGTCCTATAACTCTGGGCTCCTAAGAGTCCTTGGTCCTAAGACAATAAGCTTCCAAGACTGATCCTGCAATTCTAGTGGGTGCTGATGGGCCAGGATACAGTAACCCTCTGGAGGCTGTCACCCCCAGCCCACTCCTCACAGACTGCACAGGGTCAGCTCTTACCTGAGGGCCATGCAGGAGTACGAGTAGCCCACAAAAGGCAGGTGGACACCCAGTGGCACGCCTTCCAGCATGTCTGAGAGGGTCTCCTATACAAGAGAAGCACAGATGGGAGGTGACCACTGGTTATCAGGGTTGGCCTCAGTCTTGACTTAAATGTGGCCTCCAATTCCCACCCTAACTGGGGGCCTATCTAAAGTATCCTCTCCATCATTTTCTTCTATTGTGTCCTGCTGCTTCCCTCAGGCACTTGCCTCACTGTATACTTCAAACTGTAAGTAGATGAGGGACCAGGACTGACTTGGTTTGTTTGTGTCCCCAGCAGTGCCCAGCATAAAGGCACCCTGGCTGAGCAAGCATTTCAGGGTAGTTTGTGTAACACTGAGAGAGAGAGAGATGGCCTGGGCCGGCTGAGTGGCGCAGTGGTTAAGAGCTGGCTTGGGACGCCAGCAACCCCGGTTCGGATCCCACATATGAGGGCCAGTGACACTGCCCTCTAAAAAGAAAAAAAAAAAGAGAGATGGCCTAAGAAAGGAAGATTCCACTTTGGTGCCTTCCTGCCTCCTTCCAGGTCTCAGTTCAGATAGCCCCCTCCTCCAGGAAGCCCTCCAGGACCTTCCATGCTGAGTCAGGAGCTCTGCCCCCTGCATTCCCCCATCTCAGGCCTGATCTCTCCGGGATGTTATTGTCTGAGGACAAGTCTGTGTCTCCCACTGGACTGTGAGTCTAGATGACTGCTGGGTTCCCAGCACTAGGCAGGCACAGAGGAGGTGCTCTGAGAAGAAATGATTTCAGGACTCCTGGAGGTAGGCACTCTCCTAACCCCAACTTTATGGAAGGATGGGGAAGCAGGGGTCGCAGGTACCTACCCCGCCCCCGCTCACCATGGCAGTGAGCCCATCTTCCACCACATCGAAGTTGCATGTGTCGGTGGCACCCTCAAAATCCGGCGTAAAGGGAGGCACGCTGTCTCGGAGACCATCCCAGTCAAGATCAAAGAAGAAAGGGTGCTTCTGGAAATCACCTGCTCCATTCCGGCCTAGCCGCGTTTCTGGAGGACACAGCAGTCGCTGGATGAGGTCTCGAGCCTCCTCAGGAACCCCCGCGTCAGCTGGTAGAGACAGGTGCTCCTGCTCCGAGGGAGAGAGAAAGCGGGGGTGTCAGTCTGGGAACAGGGGTGGAGAGATCAGGGACTCCTGAGGCCCAGCTTACCTTGTAGTGCACGATCTTGCCGTACGTCTCCGCCGTGGAATCGGCATAGAAGGGCGTCTGCCCGTAGAACATTTCATAGGCGAACACACCCAATGCCCACCAGTCACACTCGGGCCCGTAGCTGCCGGTCCCCGGTCCGCCGCCCACAGCCTGCAGGATCTCTGGGGACAAGTAGTCTGGGGTGCCCACAGCCACCAGCGACCGCACCTGAGCCAACAGAACCAGAGCTGGGCTCAGCCGTCCCGTCCAAGCCCCGGCTCCACCCCTCCTAGCCACGCCCCTGGAGCTTAATCCCACCCCCTGCCTCTTGTAACCCAGAGCCGAGCGCACTTAGGCCTGGGTTGCCTCCTGCTCCTTCCCGTTCCAAGTCTAATCCAGCCTCCATCCCCACACTCGGCACCTCAGGTCCCACACCTGACCCCACCCCTCACTGGTGGGCAGTGGTGGGCGGGCGCACCACTCACCATTCCATCCGCTTGCAACTTCAGGCAAGAACCGAAGTCAGCCAAGCGAATGTGGCCACAACGGTCAAGCAGGATGTTGTCTGGCTTGATGTCCCTGCGCAGAGGAAAGGGGGGAGGGGAGGAGGTATAAGTCAGCCTCCCTCCCACCATCTCACCAGGCTCCACCCCTCTAGGCAGCACCGCCTCAGGCTCCACACCAAGGGAGCCGGCTCTCCAATTCCCAAGCCTCCAGGTCCTGCCCTCACGCCTCACCTCCTAGGGTTTGCCCATTCGTGGATTCTACACTTCTGGACCCAACTCCTCAGGCCCTGTCTCCAGTGGGACCCAACCAGCGAGGTCCCTTTTCAGGGCCCGCCTGCTCTGGGCTCCAACCTTCGAGGTACGTTTCTGGGGTCCAAGCTTTACTATCCCTCTCCGGGCCCCGCCCCTCAGGCCCGCAGCGCCCACCTGTGCACATAGCCCAGTCGGTGTACTGAGTTTATGGCCATGACAATCTCGGCCAGGTAGAAGCGTGCCATCTCGGCCGGGATCCGCTCCCCAAACTTGCTCAGCAGCGTCAGCAGGTCCCCGCCCACGTAGTACTCCATGACCAGGTACTGGGAGGGGACGTGTCATGTGGATTCGGTAGCCCCCCTAGATGCCTATTGCTGATAGCCTGTGACAAAAGCTCCCAGAGACGCCCCACCCTTGGGCAGAGAGACCGGGCAGCCCCAGCACCGAGAGAGCCCCAAAGATCTCCCAGGCCAAATCTGATCACCCCGCCAAACACCCCCCCATCCCAATTCTCCCAGGATGTCACTGGGCAGAGACTCATTTCTACCCTCCCTTCTACACACAAAGGGAAAAAGAACCCAGAGACCTCCCAATGCCCAGAGTGTAGAGCCCAGATACCCGCTGCCCAGTGGCCCACACACACACTCTATAGAGCTCTCTCATTCCAGGTTAAGAATCCCCTAGCGGTGGTAGCTTTACATAGGCCCCCAGAATCAGCCCGGGAAAAGGGCGGTAAAGGACATATACCATCCTGAGAAAGAAAGCCCGTTCCTACCACACACAGACTCTCACAGGCATTTCGAGGCAGCTCCCCCACCCTACAACTTCCTCTCCCTGCCCCCACCTCGTTAATTGACAGCCTCGGGGGTGGGGGTCCGTTCTTTAGTCACCCGGCCTGGGGCTCACCAGGTAGTTCTCGTCCTGGAAGGCGAAATGCAGCTGTGTGATCCAGCGCCGGTCCCCGTTCACTAACACATCCCTTTCTTCGCGGAAGCATGATACCTGCGAGGCACCGGGAGAAGCTGAAGTGGTTGGGGGAGTTTGCGAGGACGATCCTCAGAGACCTGCACATCCAGCCCTGCGCCTTACCTCGCCTCTCTTCAGCATGTCCCACTTATTCATGATCTTCATAGCATACACCTGGCCGGTCTGCTTCATCTTCACCACCGCTACCTGGAGGTTGAAACGGGGAGACTGGAGCGGAGGCGGCGGAGGAGGCAACAGGCAGGCTCAAACGGCGCTCCACTCTAAACCCCGCCCACCATCCACACCACGCCCATTGGCCTCAAGTCCCGCCCCCATCCCCTGCTGGTCTTAGGTTCTAAACTCATTCATCAATTTCTAAGGCCCCGCCCCAAACTCCTCCTCCCTTCCTCCCAAGGCACGAGAAGTTGAGGCTCTCGCCAGGCGGAGCAACCACCACGGCTCAGGGCTCACCTCACTGAACGCTCCGCGTCCGATCACCTTCAGAATCTCGAAATCTTCCCTCTGCAGCCGGACCTCCTTAAGCCTTGTCGCGATGGGCTCCACTGCGGGGCGGGGGGCAATGAGAACCTAGGGTCACTGGGACTGACTCTGGAGAAGAGGAGGAAGTCCCACCCTCTGTCCCTCAGTCTCCCTGCCCGTCGTTCTCTCCTGTGCCTCTCGGTCTCCCCCTTTCTCTGTCCGTCAGTTTCAATGTCCCCTTTCCTCTACCCATCCCTTTAGGACTGTCTGCTTCCCAAGGTCTTCCCACACACTGTGAGGTTTTGTGGACACAATATAGCCCTCCTACAGAGAGAGGTGGGATGCCTGGGAATCCCTTTTTTGAACAAGGCATTGGGCCAGAGGGATTTGTGGGGGCAGGATGGTGGGAGAGGAAGGCAAGTCTGCAGAAGGGAGGCCCTAAAGAAGGCAGGAAGTATAGGCCCAGAATTCCCTGGGCTTCATGCTCCCACTCCCACTCAGGGTGATGGGGAAAGCCCGGCCCACTCCAGGTTTCTCTCGTCCAGCCTGTCTTGCAGTTTTATCCAGTTCCTCTAGGTTCAGAGAGTCAGGTGGCTCTTGGACTACGCTTTGGGAAATACTGGATTTGGGGGCAGGGAGCCAAGGGAACCAGGAGAGTGACTGCATCTGGGATCCAGGCCGGTTCAAGTGTTCTTGGTCCTCTCAACCCAGGAGAAGCACTCTGTTATTATCCCTTATTTACAGATGGGAACTCCAGGCTCAGATAGGTGAAGTTATTTGTCCAAGGTCTTACAGGAATGTTAAACAGGGCCGTTTGGGAATGGTGAGGCCAGGGGTGCAGGCAGGAGACTCAGGGACACAGAGAGGGAGGAATGGTGAGGCCTGGGGGTAGAAGTCGCTGGGGACCTCGGGGGCAGGGTGCAGAGAGGGGTGGGTATGAGTAGAAATGAGGGGAGATACAGTGGGTTATGGAGGGTAGAAAGGGGACCCCACAGGGTTCAGGGAGAGTGGGCCGGCAGGCAAGAACCAGCCAGGGCCCAGGACGGGGGAGGGAGGAGAGAGCCAAGACATTGAGCCCTTTTAAGGCAGCGGGAACCCAGGCCCCCTCCCCCGCCCCGGCAGTCCACAGGGGAGGGGCCGCAGGGTGCTGCTCAGGCCACAAAAGGAGTGCTCCTCAGGGGAGAGCCAGACCCCTGCCCCCACTTCAGTCTCAGTTTACCCTGCCAGCCAAACTTCATCCTCTGCAAATGGGGGTGCTAAGAGAGTTGCTAAGGGCTGGGGGAAGGTGAAGAAAAGGCTCTTCCAGAGGTTGAGTGGCCTGGCCTTTGACCTCCACCTTTCTATCTTCAAAATGGGAGGTGGATGGACAGGGGCAGGCCCTGGGTCCCAAAGAGATGGAAAACAGGAAAAGAGGGAGCAGAAGCCAGAGAGAGGACACAGAGGGATGGAGAGAGCTAGGGACACAGAGCCAAAGGACCAAGAGCAAGTCACTGAGGGACAGATCAGTAGAGGTACAGTGGCAGGGTGTCAGAGACAGGAACTTGAGTGAGCCTGAGACCTGGGTCAGAAGAGCATGGGGGCAGACAACACAGGAGGCTGAGGTTGTGGCATCTTCCCTCTGGACCTGTCTCCAGGGAAAGACCTGGCAAGAAGGGGCTTTGCGGGAGAGCTGGAAGGCTGGAGGTAATGAACTAGAATGATAGGACCTGGGGAGTTGGAGGGGAGTTTAAGGCTGACCCATGCAGACTAGGAGGGACCAAGACTGGTGGGGGAGGGGTCCTTCATCCAAGGGGTGGAGTGGGTGCTGGGTGGTGCCTGTCTGCAGAGCTGGTTTTTCCTCAGGGCCAGCCTGAGTCACTGCACCCTCCCAGTGCCTGGGCACCTGTTGGGGCAGCTGGAGAGGCTGGCGCCGAACACCTGCCTGTCAGCCGCACCCCTGGCAGCTGCCCCATCCTATCCCTTCTGTTAGCCCTGTTGTGGGAAACCAGGGTGGAGGCCACAGGGCCCATTTTGGTGTGTGTGTGGGAGGGGGGGCGCGGAGGAGGAGTTCTAGGAGATGGGGCTCCCAGCATGTCCCTAGGTCTAGACTTAGGGAAGGGAATGCAGGCGGGACCATGAAAGACTGTTTCCAGCCTCACTTACCATGGTTCCCAAATCATGGTTCTGAGTCATGGCTGCCCTGGCCTCTGCGGACCCCACTCTGCCTGGCCAGAGTGGCACAGGGGTAGAGGCATGTGACCCCAGGAACCAGGTCCAAGCTCCGGGCCCCTGAATGAGCAGCTCTCCCCATGACTATCCTGACACCCCAAGAGCTCCCCAACCGCATCTCCTGCCTCTACCCTGCCTCCACCCTCCCAATTTGGGGGAGCCCATGCCAGCAGGCACTCACCCCACTGCAAGAAGTCGGCCACGTACTTGTCCTGGGCCAGGTCGGAGGCGCCCAGCTCCTGGTGGACGCCCAGGAGAAGGTCGAGCAGGGGCTCCAGCCCCAGGAAGCCGGGGTCCAGCACCAGCTGCTGGAGCCGCCTCAGCCGCACCTCGGCTGACATCTCGGGCAGACAGCACCATGGCCCCTCCCCGGGCCAGGGGCTCGGGGTCCTCCGTCACGGGGCCTGGCAACCCCTGTCCAGGCCCTGGGGCCCTGGCCGCATGTCGGCCTGTCCCTGGCTGTCCCCTGGGCCTCTCTGGCCACTTCGCTCTGCTGGCTGCAAAGGCCTCCTCCCCTCTCCCCACCCCTTGGCCGGCCCGCTCCCGCCTCCCTGCCTTAACCCCTGATAAGCCAGGCCCCCCAGAGCGCTTCCGTGAATTAGGAGCGTGGAGAATCTCCACGCTGGAATACACACCCAGCCCATAAAAAGGCGGAGCACAGAGGAATGCTACAGGTGTCCGAAGCCAAAAGAGCCCTCCCACTCCCCAGAAGGGGTCTATTGAGGTTCAGAGCTACCTGGTAACACCCCTCCCAAGCCCTAGAGTTGGGGGGAGGAGAAAGGGGTGAGGCCTGGGAAGGGGGACAGGAGGCCAGGGCAGCTTTGCGGGTGACTCAGCCCCAGATTCAGACTTTGGGCCAGTTTAAATTTAGCCCTCAGGCCCTCTGCTTTACACTTTTTTTTGGCAGGAGGTGGGGAAGGGGTGGTTAAGAGAATCGGGAAGGGAGGCCCTCAGGAGCCAGGACCAGGGGTGACCCGCTGGCCAAAGCCTGGGGGAGGCAAAGGAGCCCCCAAAATAGCTCCTTGGCCCTTGGCATGCAGCCACATTCTTGCCCAGGCTAGGATTAGAAACAGAAACATTTCGGGGGGTGGAACGGGAGAGCCAGCCAGGAGGGATTTCGTTGTCCTTTCCAGGACGGACAGTTCTGCGGGAGGAAACCATGGTCTCTGGCAGGCCAGGCAAGCCAGGCCCCGAGGTAGCAGGAGGCGAAGATCTGTGCTCAAGGCCTCTCACTCTGGGCCTTGGGAGCTGCCTGTGGGACCCCATCTAGGGAGACCCTGTAATTTTGGATTTGGACAGTTTGGGCCTTTTCAAACTCTGAAAATTCCCGATGAGGACTTTGAAGAAGACCTGCTCGGCTTGCTGGTGCCCTAAGTATGTCCCTCCTCCTGCCTTGTTTTTCCTGCTATTAAAAGGGGGCAGGAGGGCCGGCCAAGTGATGCGGTTGTTAAGAGCTGACTTGGGACGCCAGAGGCCCGGGTTCGGATCCCATATATGAGGGCCAGTGACACTGTCCTCTAAAAAAAAAAGCGGGGGGCAGGAGGGGCAAGGCAGGGCTTGGCTGCTCCCTGGTTAAAGTGGAGTTATCTAGCACCACAGTGAAAGCACACACACTTCCTCACACTACCACAGAAGGGAACAGAGACGCTACGCTGTGAAAACAGGGAGCTTTAGTATAAATAAGAGGTGCTGGGGGACAGGGAGGGCCCCAAGGGGCTTCCATAACTTAACACTCTTCAAAAGCACAAACAACAGCGAAGAGGGCAGGGCCAGGGGAGGGGTGGGCCACCCCTGCCCTGCCCACGAATGAGGGGCACTGGCAGAGCTGGGGTTCTTGTGAGTGGGGAGCTTCTCCCCTCCCCCGAGTGACCAGTCACATGCTGGGGACAGGGATGAGGCTAACACTGATGTTTCAGAGGAAGGGGTCATTGTACTTGGCAGTGGGTGGGGACAAGGCTGAGGCCACACAGGCCACTACATCCCCCCAGGGTCTGGGCCAGTCTGGGGACCCTCTGCCCCCAAAATTTGTGCAGGATGGGGGACCAGAGCAGTCCATCCGTCATGGTTAGTCTTGTTAATCCGTTGATCCATGAGGTCAGCAGGGAGGGTTATGGCTAGGAGCGGGGCGGGGGTGGGGGACCCCGACATCCATGCTTCACACCACTGTGCCGCTTGGGGAATTGCCTGCTTGAGAGGAGATGCCCTGGGGAAGATAAGGGAGACACAAGGGGTTAGAGACTACCTGGGGCTCTGGCCAGCCCGGAGACCTAGGCTGCTGCCACCCTGGCGTTGCCCTTCAGTCCAGCCCAGATTCCGCCCTCCGACAGAAGCCACTGCTCTAGGCTCAGGAACTTACATCTCCACTAGCTTCCTTGTCTCAGCAGGCAGCACTTTTATACAATAATTAAAGTCCTCAGGTGATCCTGAGTAGAGGGGACGGGGTAGAGGTGGAGGAGGGAAGGAAGGGGAAACTGGAGTCCCCTTATGACTGAGGGAGGGGTTTCTGAGATTCTGGGGGGAAAAAACTCAGGGACAGTCCTACCTCTACCACTGACTTGCTGGGTGACCTGGGCCAACTTCCTTCCCCTGTCTGGGCCTCGGTCTCCTCGTCTGTGAACTAGGCAGATAGAGCGGTCTCCTTCAGGACTTGCCAGACTCCCCAAATCCCAACGCCCCACTCTGAGGCTCTGAGACTGTGCTGTAAGTTCTAGGGATACAGGACCCTATGATTCCGAAACCACTCTTCCGAGGAACCAGGCCATGGCCCTGAGACATGGAATCCTGAGAGCCTGAGCCAGGCCCTGAAGAGCTCAGACCTCTGAGCCCAAAGCTCCCAAGTTACAAGGTGCCAAGCCTGTGCTCCATTTACCAGGGTTTTCCTGAGCCCCAAGGCCACCCCAGGAGCTGGGCGCATCCCCCCACCCATCTTCAAGCCTCCCTGTCCTAAGTGGTGACAGAGGTCTAAGACTAGGGACTTGCCCAAAGTCACACAAAGGAAGTACAGGACTGGATTCTGAGCCTGGGATTCCAGAGTCTGTACCTCCAGCAGTGGGTTCGGACCCCAACAATCCAGACCCAGGCCGGAAGCTGGGCCCAAAGCTCAATCCTGCCCATATTAGGTTGACCCACAATATCCAAAAAGACTCATTTAAAAATCATATTATCCATAGAAATACAGATCCTGCTTCAAGTAACAAGTGGTAAGACCTGGCCATGCTGAGCTCATTCACAGCCTAACAGCTGGCTATGGTCCCCACCACTTCCAGCTGTCTCTTCTATCTGACCCTCTCTGCTGATTGTCGCAAAGGGTTCTGGAACCTGTCATTCTAAGGTAAGAGAGGGTTTGTTCGGAGATCCTAAGATTTCCACGGCTTCCCCTCACCCCACGGGGCTCGAGTCTGTGAGAATGACAAAGCCCTCTGTCAATACCCGCCTCTTCTCGGGTCCCAGGTGAGCTGGAGTGGCTGACTCACCGCCTTGCCCGGCCGGGCCCAGGTGCAGATGAGGCCCTCCTGGCAGGCAGTGATGATGCAGTCCTCCAGGAACAGCAGGACAGTTAGCCGCTCCTGGGCAATCTTCTTGCACACCAGGGGCTCCAGCAGTGGCACCTCATGGATGCGCGGACACAGCGCCGTACCCAGGACCTTGGCCGGGTCCAGCCGGCTGCGGGGGACAGGGCCACTGGGCTTGTCCCCGCTGCCGCTGCCCCCACTGCCCCCGCGGCTGATGTTGCCCAGGCTGTGGTAGCGCTTGTGCTCCTTCTCGGCCCCCCGGTCTCGCCGCTCCTGCAGTGTGAGCGTGGCGAAGCGGCCGATGCTGAATGGCGTGCCTGGCTCCGTCACCACGCCTGGGCCACCTGCTTTGCCACTGCCCGCCGGGTGAGGGAGGCTGTTAGAGCGGGACAGTGAGCGTGGCAGGGGCCCGGGGCCTGGCTCGCCACCCCGAGAGCTGCTGGCGACAGGTGGTGTGGTGCCAGGGGTGCTGGGGAGTGTGCGGGTGCGAGCCAAGGGTGGGTGTGGGTAAAGCACGTCTTCGGTGAGGTCCCACAGGCAGAACTGAGTGTCCTGGCCAGCTGAGCCAAAGCGGTAGGTGATGGAGCCGGCCTTGGGCATCGGGGACAGTGGGACTCCCCCTCCCGAGCCTGGGCCCACAGCCTCGGGCTCCTCCTCCTCCTCCTCTTCCTCTCCACTAGGTTCCCCATCGCCACTGGTGGCTGCTGCCTCCTCAGCCCTCGTGGTGTAAGGATCAAAGGCTACAGCGTTGACCCAGGACTTGTGGCCATGGCCACGGGCCACCACACGGCCTTCGGTGAAGGACCACACGGTGACCAGGTCATCCTCACCACCCGTCACAACGTAGCGCCCGTCGGGGCTCCAGCACACGCAGAGCAGGCCCCCAAAGTAGCTCTTCATGAGCCCCCGCAGGAGCATGGAGTCGAAGTGGAAGACGCGCAGGCAACCGTCCTGGCTGACACAGGCCAGGTGCCGGCCGTCAGGCGAGAATGCGAACTCGTTGAGGGGCCCCTCGCCCACCGCCCACTTGGCCAGCGGGTTGCGGGGTGCCTTGCTCTTGGCAGCATAGACGGCGAAGCCCTCGCCCTGCTTCAGCAGGCTGTACTGGGGCGGTGCCGAGGCACACGGGTGGCTGACATTGTACAGGTACAGGTGGCCGCTGGCGTGTGATGCCAGGAACAGGCTCTCGGACTCAGGCAGCCACTTCAGATATGTCACCTTGGTCTTGTCGATCAGCCGCTGCCAGGGGAGACCATGGGGGTTGGGAGAAGGCACTCGGCCCCTGGCAGGCCTCCTCACCAACCCGGTTCTTCAGGAGGCTGTCCAACGTGGCCCAGGCCTCCTGGGGGAGAGGCCCTGGCTCTAGGGAAACCAAAGGGCATGGGAACGCAGTGGGGGAAGGGCTACCTGTGAGGTGGCCATGGGAGCTCCGTGGAGCCTCCATGTCCCATCCTGGAGGATAGTCCTGCCTTCCAGAGAACTGTCTGCATCTGTCTAATGCCCCCTGCCGTCTTTATGTCGGGCTTAAGGTAACAAGCTGATTCACGGGACATCAGCTCCTCCAAGGACCTTTGTCTATTTGGTTCACTGTTCTAGCCCCAGAGCAGAGCTGTGCACAGAAGGCGCCTAAAAGTATTTCCTGGACACGTGAGTGACAACCCCATCCTGTTCGCTGCTCATCTGTGCTGCTTTTCTCTTCACAACTCACACCCAATTTTTCAATTGTACACAGAACCTGACCTCTGCTCACCCCCAACCTGATCCCAACCACCCTGGTCCCAGCACCATCAACCCTGCAATGGCCTAACTGGCCACCAGGCCACCATTGCCCATGTCCATTGTCTACATAGTTGCAGAGAGCTGCTGTTAAAATGTGAGTCAGCATGTGGCGCCTGCCCCCTGAACACCACGGTAGCCTTTCTCAACCATGGCTCCAGACAGAACTAAGCCTCAGCACCTGTAGGCATCCATCATAAGCATGAACTGGCTTCCCCAGGTATCTAAGTTGATTCTCATTCTTAGAATTTAGAAAATAATCAAATTAAACTATTTCTGTGTCTATGGCTCAGGTGAACCCAGGGAAGAGGCTCTAAAAACCCAAGTGTCTTCCGTGGCCTTCCAGAGCTACATGACCTGGCCCCTCCTAGTGATTTCTCATTACTCACCTACCATTCTCCCTCTCAATAACTGCTCTGGCCACATGTCCTGCTTCAGGGCTTTTGTCCTAGCTGTCCCGTCTTCTCAGAATGTCCTTCCTCCGATAACTCTCCTTGCCTCCTTCAAGTCTTCATTTCAATGTCACCTCCCAGGGAGGCCCCTCCTGACCGTCCTATTTACACCTCACCAAGCACTCCCCATCCCCTTCCTGCTGGATTTTTCTCCACAGCACTCAGCACCTTCTGACGTACAGCATACTTCACTTATTTGATAACTGTCTCCCCAGCAGGATGAAAGCTCCACAAAGGCGGGCCCTCTGTTTTGTTCACTGAGAGGAGACATCCCCAGTACTGAGAACATGCCTGGCACAGAATGAATGCTCAGTAAATATTCTGTAAGTGGATGAGCTAGGACATTTTTAATCCATTCACTGTTCTACTCACTCCCTTCTTCCATTCCTGCACTCTGTATAGATGGAACACCGCCTCTGAACAGAGAAAGAGACACAGGACAACAGTAGTCCTGTCCATGGATAAGGCCACTTGCCGGCATTTCCTCTCATGCCAAGTCCGCACAGGACCAAGCAATCTCCACACATGATTTTATAACAGTTCTCAGTGAGGTAGGAATGAGAATTCCATTTTGCAAAGTAGGGAAACTGAGGCCCAGGAAGGCACCGTAACATTCTCAATGTCACACTAAGTAAATGGCACAGCAAGGATTTGAGTCCAATGCCCACAGGGCCCAGAATTTGAAGAGCAGAGGCTCTGGCTTCAAACAAGTCCCAACAAGTGACCAGCCCCTATTTAATCAGCAAAATGAGCTCCACAATTCCTAACCCATTGGTTGATGAAAACTCCAGGAGTGATGTGTTCAGCACACAGCTAACACAGCACAGGGCCTGGGCACAGTGGGTGCTCATGTCATAATAAGCTGCTGTCAGCCATCCCACATAGCAGTCAGTCCATCCCCCTGCTCTCTCTCATCCTGCCCTCCTCAGATCTACGCTGCTCCCCAGGTAGCTGCAGTCTCATGCCAGTGGGTGGGTGGGAAGGGGGCCCCAAATCACCTCTTCATTGAATAGCTTGCTGGTGTCCTTCTTGATGAGATCGAGGTACTGCACCTGGCCGGCTGAGAACCCCACCAGCAGGGAGATGGTCTCCGTGGCAGCAGTGAACTGGTTGAAGTCATGGCAGGTGGGCTGGGTGCCCTTATAGATCCGCTTGTCAATTGGCTTGTTGAGGTCAATCGACTTGAGTAGTGGAAGAAAAGGAGTTAATGGCTTCTACCACTGAGAGGAAGGAAGAAGGTATTGAGGTTGGGGGAAACCACTAAGAGGAAGCAGGGTTAAATCCCTGAGGGAAGTGGGTAGGTAGATGGGTGAGTGGGTGGGGAGGGGGGAGAAGGGAGAGGGTGACCACAAATAGGAAGGGGGACCCAAATCTCAGACAGCGCAGAGAAAAAGACAGAAAGAATTCCCCCCTCTCACCCTGTGGCATAAGACCACAGCGTCTCCCCAAAGTTGGGCCCCTCCACAGCATCCGGGTTCAGGGTCCCCATAATCCCTGGGCTGCTTCCTTTCTAGTCCTGCTCTGTAAACTCAGCAATTCCCCTGGGTATTAGCACCACAATATTCCAAGCCCCTCAAACGCAGGGTCACCCAAATCCCCAGGATTCTAAGGTCCAGTGTTTCAGGATTCCCTTCATTTGGGAGTCCCTAAATTTCAGGACAACCATCACAGTTTGGGGACCCATTAAACCTCATGGTTCCCCACATTTAGATACCATCATCTCTTCTGGGCTCTCAGGATCCCCATCACTTCTGGGGGTCACCATAAACACCAGGGGTCTCATTCCTTCTGGCACCTACATTGCTGTAGAGACACCTGAGTATGTCCCCTCTGGGCTCTCATCACTTCCAGACTTCCCATCAGCTCAGAGATTATTTCCCCCAAGGTCCTACTTATCTCCATAACCCCAATTTCCTCTGAGATTACCTCTAAATCCCCCATCACTCCCTGAATCCTGACCTCTGGCTGCCCAAGTCTCAAGACCGCCCCCCAACACCTCCAGACTGCAATACCCCCAGGGTTCTGCATCACCTCAGGATTCCCCATCACCTGCGGAATGCCTGCCACCCAGAACCCGGCAGGATCCACATCATCTGCAGTACCCCATCACCTCCAGAATACTCACTCGTCAACCCAGAACCCCCATGCATAACCGGGGGATCCCTCATGGCCTCAAGATTCCCCATCCGCTCTAGGATATGCCCAGCAACCGGGGGGCCTCCACTCACCTTTTAGAATCCCGCGTTGCCGCCAAGAACCCTTTCCCCCTGGGTGTCCATCACATCTAGGATGACTATCTCAGGGCCCCACATCAATTCGGGGACCCTAACATTTCTGGGATCACCTAGGGACCCCATCCTCCCAGCACCCAGGGCCCCGCGATGCAGGCTGCTCACCCGTTGGCTCCCGCGGCGGCAGCAGCCCGGGTAGAAATAGAGCTCGCGGCCCAAGTTGAAGCAGACGCGGTCTCCTCCGGCTCCCAGCCCCGCGGGCGTGGCGGGCGGCTCCCCGGCCCCGTCGGGCTCCCCAAGGCGCACGAGGCTGAGGCGCACGGCGGGCAGCGCGGGCCCGGGGCCTGCGGGCGGGGGGGACGCTGCGGGGCCCGCGGCGCTGGGGCCGGAGGCAGGGCCCGGCGGGGGCTGCGGCGGCTGGGGCGGCGCCGGGGTCTGGGTGGAAGCTGGACCCGACCTGCGAGCGGCGCCGTCGCCGGGGAGCAGCTTGTAGAAGCCCTCGCGGGTGCGAAACTGCGACTTGATCTCCGCGCAGTCCCCCATGGCGGCGCCGGGGCCCGAGCCGCCCTCCGCGCCGCCCGCCGCCATCTTGGGCGCCCCCCCGGGCCCCGCCGCTACCGGACAGCCGCCCGCCGCCGGGCCCCCTGCCGGAAGCCGGGGCTCGCGCCGGAAGAGGTGGGGTCGTCGCCCGGGCGACGTCTCTTCGATAGGCAACAGGGTCCGGAGGCGGGACGAGCCCCGGCCGTCTCTCGGGTAACGGTTCAGGGGGTTGGGGGGCTGGGCGAAGAGGTGGGCGCGGCCTTTGTGCCTGGAGACCGACGTGTGGTCGTGGTCCGCTGCGGGGGCGGGGTCCGCAGGGGAAAGGGGCGTGGCATTTATGAAGCACAAGTCCCTAGCAACGGCGCCCTGGGAACCGTATGCCTAGCAACGGCGAGACCCTCAAGAGAGAAGGCCTTGTTCCTGTCCTGGCCTTCCCATGACGTCACAGATGACCGAAGGTGAGCCTAATGTCTCCATATACTCTCAACATACACCCACCTGACCTCCAGTGTTTCCCACTGACATCTTAATGGCCTCCAAAGTGGACACAGTATCTCCAGCTATTCTTCCCCTCTGCTGATGATCCACCAAATCTCGCTGATCCCCGTGTCTCCATAAAACCCAGTCAGGGGCCTGCCGAGTGGCGCATTGGTTAAGAGCTGGTTTTGGGACGCCAGCGGCCCCGGTTCGGATCCCACATATGAGGGCCAGTGACACTGCCCTCTACAGCTAACAACAGCTCCACCTGGAGCTGGGCTGTGCAAGGCCTGGTGACAGTGTGGGCTGCAGCCCCTGCTGCAGTGGGCTGCCATGGGCTACAGTGAGTGGCCGGCAGCCAGCGTGAGCTGCCAATAGCCGCCATGAGCGGCCATCCAGAGGCCAGCAACCCATCTGCCTCATCCAGGAAGCGCGCAATGAAGATACCAACATGGGCCAGTGAAGCAACGTCCACCGCAACTAGACTGAAGAAAAGACAGCAACTTGTCTGTTCCCCTTCCCTGATTCCCCAATGCTGTCCCCTCCCCCAATTCCCCAATAAAATCTTTAAAAAAAACAAAAACAAAAAAACCCCGTCAGAACCACTACTGATTAATGTGAACCCCTAAACATCTCCGCATTTTCCACCAACCTCTGACATATATCTCCATGACTTCACTATCTTCAACAATCTCATTCGGTCCTCCAACACCCACCTCTGATTCCAAAATTTCATTGGTCCCTGCAACACCCCCCGTGTCCCAATGATCCACTAGTGACCCCAAATCTCCTGATCCCAACAGTCCCCACAGACAGCTAGTGCTCCTGACTTTTGCTGAAGCCACCCCATCCCATCACAGACCCACTTATTGAGTGGCCTCCCAGATTTCTCACTGGACTGTCTCAGAGGCATCTCACACTCAACAAGTCCTACAATCTTACTCCAAATTCTGCCCCTCTCTTATCCCATTCTTAGGGCCAGCACTGTCATTCCCCACCAGTCAGTCAGGCTGCAGACCTCAGTGTCATCCTAGATTTTCCTTCACCCCATTTCCTGTTCCCCAGTCTTGGATTCTGTCACCTGAAATCCTCTTTTCCTGCCCCTTCCTCTGTACAGCCATGGTCCAAACTCTTCTCCTGCTTGCGCTCCCCTCCCCCATCAGCTTTGTCTCTGCTCTCCCAGACTCCTATCTCACTTCTTATCTACCCTCCACTTGGCATCTAGCAAGGTCTTTCTAAAGCCCAAATGTGATCAGGCCCTCCCCTGCTCAGAGCCCATCTGTGGCTCCCTAGTGGTCTCAGGGCAAAGTGAAGCCCTGAATAATCTGTTCCTGCCAACCTCACTTTCCAACCTCATCTCTCACCACTAACTCCACACTGTGTTCCCAAAAGAGGTTTGCAAAACTACCCCAGCACATAGCATTCTCTCTTGCCCTTGGGTCTTTGCACATGCTGTTCCTTCTGCTTGGAATGCCCTTCCCCACTCTGCTCTTGACCCTTTAAGAGTCAGCTCAGGGGTTCTGTCAGTCCTCTGGGCTTCCCCATCTGAGTTGTTATTGCCTGGGGAATGCATGTGACTTTTCTGTAGAGTGTGAGCCCCAGGAAAGCAGAGCTGGAGCTGCTTGGTCACTTCTGTGTCCCCAGCAGAGGGCTGGGCTGACAGGAGGCACGGCACTTCAATGGTCTTTTGATGGCCAGATGAATAAATAAATGAGACAGATGATAGAGACTATGCCGGGCAATGTCTGTATTTCCAGCAGAATCCAGTAAGCCTGCCTTGGAGGCCATGTCAACAAATTGGTGAGCAACAAATTGGTGAGCAAATGAATGAGTGATGGCCGTAATGCCAGGGGTCGTTTTATTTAGAGTAGCTGCCTTCCTTTTCCACCCCTGCCTTCCAGGGACAGAAATAATCAACAGTAAAAAACAACCCTTAACTCACTACGTATAAGGGAAAACCTGTTATCTACCTGCTTGAGGAAAGGGACTCTGGGGCCTCAGTCATCCAGGTCCTCCTCCTCATCTTCCTCCTCATCTTCCTCCTCTTCCTCTGCAGCAGCCAGGGCCCGCTCCTGGGCAGCCCTGAGGGCCTGCTCCTCCTCCACCGTGGGGTCGCTAATCTCCATGATCTCCGGGCCACTGGGGTACTCTTGCTGAATTGGGGCTGGCAGGGGCGGGTTGAAGTTCTCTGGGCTGTACTTGTGGCCCCAGCCGATGTACATGTTCTCAAACTTCCTGGAGGGGCAGTGACATACTGGGAAATTTTCCCTCAAAGACCCTCGCCTGGATTTTCATTAAGGGTGGGACCCAGCATAGACATGGCATGACCGAAAAGTTGTGTGTGGTAGGGTAAAGTGTGTCCACCTGGTTCCTCTGTTTATTTGGTCCTTTCGTGTTTACTGAGCATCTACTAAGTGCCAGGCCACATCTAGAGCTGCACTGTCCAACAGCACACAAAGCTATAGAGCACTTGAAACATGGTAGTGCACCCAAAACACCAAATTTCTAATTTAATTTACTCTTCTAATTTTGCTCATGATTTCTTCTTTGACCCATTGTTTATTTAGGAGTGGGCTGTTTAATTTCTACATATCTGTGGATTTCCTTATAATTTCTCATTTCATTCCAGTGTGGTCAGAAAACTTATTGTGTATGCTCGATCCTTTTAAATTTGTTTAGACTTGTTTTATGGCCTAGCCTGCGGCCTATCTTGGAGAATGTTCCACGTGCTCTTGAGAAGAATGTGCAGCATTGTGCTGTTGTGGGTGGAGTGGGTTTTATTTCATTTTAATTAATTTAAATTTAAACAATAAAACTGGTACTCGATTCAGTATTGGAAACATCTAAGGATGTCTGGGACAATCTGGGCACATGAGTCTACTTTTGCAATTGTAAATGTTGTGAAATCTGAATATAGATCAAGTATTTCTGATGAAAATTTAGCAGCCAAATTGACATGTGCTGTAAATGTGAATTTCACACCAGATTCCAAAGACTTAGTATGAAAAAAAAAGAATGTAAAATAGCTTGTTAATAATTTTTATATTATTGATTTCATGTTGTAGTGATAGTATTTTGGATATTTAGGGTTAAACAAAATATATTCTCAAAATGGATTTCATCTGTTTTAACTTTTTGAACGTAGCTACTAGAAAACTTAAAATGATATATGTGGCTAGTATTTTATTTATGTTGGCCAGTGCTGGTCTAGATGTGGGGACCTAGCTGTGAAAAAATTAGACCAGAATCCCTGCCGTGGTGCCTACACTTGAGAGGGAGGAGATGATACAAGGACAAAATTGGCTGGGGCCTGGTCAATTCATCTTTCCCGGAATTTTAACTAGAGAAGGAAAGAGGAGTAAATGGGAGACTAGGCAGGGGACTGAGAGGCAGGGAGAGAGGCAGAGAGCAGGAGAAAGAGAGAGCAGGAGAGACTGGATGGATGAAGAGGGGAATTTAGAGTTTGCAATGGGAGCACTTTGGCTTTGACCTTGCTGTTTCCGAGACAATCTTTTCCCTCCTGGGCTTCTTCTAAGACTTCAAATAAACTGTTCCCTCGGAAGCTCCTCGACCCCTGCCCTCCTGATTCCTGTAGTCCAGCAACCTACAGCCTCACCCGGGAGCTTGAGCTTGCTAGGAAGGCAGGATCTTGGGCTCCACCCCAGACACGCCCTTTAACTAGATTCCCCAGTGAGTCCTGGCACTCACAGTTTAGGATGCTCTGGTCAGAATATCCTGCCTATCTCCCTCTCCCCCTCTCCTTACTTCTTTCCCTCCCCAAAGATTTCAGATCAAGACTGATTTTCCCAGGAATCCTTCCTTAATCCCCTCAAGATGTGACAGATATGAGCTGTCGTTGGTCCCTCCACTCTCCCTAGGGGTACTTATTTTAATTTGTAACAGGATATTGGGAGGAGGGAGGACTAGGGGGAGTGGGAAGGAGGGTGAGGAGTGTTATACAATTCATGCCTATGTTTCCTCTGCCTGCTCCCAGGGCAGGATCCATATCTGCCTTTTCAGCAAAGGGCCTGGGATCCAGCATACAGCTGGCAAACAGTGACATTCAAGTGTTTTATAAAGAAAAAAAAAAAAAGGATGGATGAATGGATGGATGAATGATTGGGAGGTGGATGGGAGGGTGGATAGATGGGTGAGTGGAGCTCCCAATTTGGAATCTTTGCTTTCAGAGGGATGTTGGCAAGTTAGGGTGTGGCCTGAAGAAGGGCGTTGGCAAAAACAAGCGTGCCTCTTCCCTGCTTCTGGAGGAGAAAAAAAAAAAGGCCAAGTTTGTGGTTCAAGTATCAAGGTGACATGAAATCCCACCTCGACCTCGACCGTGAATCAAAGTAGAGAATACAGAGCAGGTTCATCACTGAGAAGGAAAAGGAAAATCTATGAAAAATCGTCATGCCATCTCATGGGCAGAGCTGGTAAGTGCGCCTGCCCTGTGGCTGCAGACGGCGCCCTCTAGTGGCTGAGCAGAAAGGCTGGGATGTGCCTGGTGAGAGAGGCGGAGGGTGGGCAGTGCGTAGCAGTGGATGGGACGATGCAAAAGTGACTTTGGCCTGTATCTTTGGGGAATAACTGGTGGTGGTAGTGGTGGTGGTGGGGGTTCTGGCCCACACAGAAAAGACCTTTCAAATTGGAAGAATTGTCCAGGGAGCGCAGGGAAGGAGTTAGCTTCCCAGAGACGAGACTCTGCTGCTGTCAGGGCCACACCAAGGGGGCAACTGAGTCCTGTCCACTCCATGACCTACACATCAGAAAAGCCTAGGGCAGGGGGCCGGAGATCCAGTTTTGAATCCTGCACATGTTGTGTGACCCCGGGTCAGTTCCTTCCCCTCTCTGATCCCCCATTGTCTTATCTGAGGGGCTCACATTCTTGTCCTGGGATTTCTCATTTTTGCCCCGGTGGTACCCCTGGGAGCTGAGGGCGGGGGTTAGTCCTGGGGGCTTTCTGAAGGGGGTCCTCCCAGTCTCTGCCCACCCTGGTGAGTTGCTCCACCCAGCCTGGCTCTGAAGAAGTTGTAGGGGCTGTCTCAGCTGGGAGGGACTCGCAGAAGACTTACTTGCCAGTGGCGTAGGCGTAGGCCCCCGGCCAGAGATTGGAGCGCAGGACAGCCACGGAGTACTGCGGGCAGAGGCTGCAGGACAGGTGGGCAGTCCAGGGTGACATGTGCATGATTTCTGCAGGGATGTGAAGAGTACCAGGGAGATCAGAGGTTCCGCTGCTGCCTCCCCACTCCCTGCATAGCCCTCTGGAGGGCAGAGAAGAGAGGGAGCAAAGAGGGGAGACAAGGAGGGCATGAAGGGAACTATGGCGACTAAACAGCACAGGCTTCAGGGTTTAAACCCTGGCTCCCGACCACTCCTCACCGTGTGGTCCCAGGAAGCTACCTCATTGGTCTGAGCCTCAGTGACCGCACCCAGGAAGTGGGGATGCTAATCTCTCCTCCCTTGCAGAGTGGCGATGAGCCCTGGGCCCCCCTACAGGGCAGTTGCTGTGATTCTCCTTCCCATTGGTCATTGGTTTGGACTAACCAAACCAATGGTTTGGCAGAGGGCAGGGCACAGGCTCTGGGCTCACAGAAAACGGGGTTCAAATCCGGGCTCTTAGGGCCGGCCTAGTGGCGCAGTGGTTAAGGGCTGGCTTGGGAAGCCAGCGGCCCAGGTTCAGTCCCACATATGAGGGCCTGTGACACTGCCCTCAAAAAAAATCCGGGCTCTTTCCACTCGTCTATTCTCAGCCTCTCCTTCCTCTTTCCTACAGGTGCCTAAGGCCCCAACCTCAGGAAATTTCTGTCCCTTCTTCCAAAATCCAGCTCAAGTCCTGCCTCTTTTGGGGAGGCCTCCCTAACTGTCTCTTTCTCTTCCTCTTTCTCTCCCTGTCTCTTTCTCTCCCTCAAGCTCACATGAGACTCAAAAGACTATGTCATGTGCCAGATGCAGCCCACAAGATGGATGCTTTCCCATAACCCATGAGGAGGCACCGTGGTGATAAGAGAACAACTTAAGAGGCTCAGAGAGATGACCCCCACAGTGTCGTTACCCCCACCCCTTTCTCATCCTCCCTGGGCTGGCAGTGTGAGGTGAGGAGGACTGTCACCTGCATCTTCGGACAGCGGTGTCAGCAGCGGGGGGCCGACCTCCTGCTCCACCTCCTCTCTCCCTTCATCATCCTTCTCTTCCTCCTCCCCCAGCTCCTCCTCCTCCTCCACCTTCTGCAAAGGGTTCACCCAAGTGCAGCGGCCCTGGAGGTGGGGGGAAAGTTAGGGGACACCCTCAAGGGACAAAGCCCAGCCTGCACCCTGGGAGGAAGTAAAAAGCCAGGCAGGACACTAGGGACTGTCCTTGGCAGCCCAGATATGGGCAGGAGGTGGGGGGTGGGGAGAATGAGCTGAGAGAGCAGTTGCATTGAGGTGGGGATTCCTGCCTCCCGCTGGCTGTGAGGCCCCGTCTGTGCATTCATTCATGCATTTATTAGATATTAAATGAGCACCTGCTACATATAGGCACTGCTGTGGGGGCTGGGGACACATCATTCAGGAAAGAGACCCAAATCTCTGCTCTGTGGAGCTGACATTTGGCAGCCCATATGATCCTTTCTTTGCCCGTTTGTGAAATGGGGGTATCAAGGGTGCCTCTCTCATTGGATTGTTGTTGTGTTACGTGAGATACTAAGAGCTGATAAATGTTTGTTGAAGTAACAAATGAACCTAAATGCACAGCATATCACAGACCTCAGTTTCATCATCTATGAGATGGCAATGATAGCTGTACCGATCTCAGGAGTTATTTGGATTCAATAAAACCTTGTAGAGTCAATAAATGTTTATTGAATGAATGAATGAATGAATGAATGAATAAAAAGTTCCCAACACACAGCAGGTATTATTCTTCCTTGAATGAATATATTAACGTATATGGAGTTCAGACACATTAAGCATTCAGTAAATGCAGGTCAACCATCTCTTAGCTATAACTCCAAAACCTGAAAAGCTTGGAAAAGGAAAAGTTTTTCATGAGTCATTTGGCAGCGCCTCTGACCTGACTGACAAGAGGCTACACAGTTTTGCTGCCAAAATAACAACGCCTTTGAATATAGCCCTGCTTGGGATGTTGCATAATATATATGGGATGTGCACTGTGTCATCTTTTTGTTTTGTTTTGTTTTTTGAGGGCAGTGTCACTGGCCCTCGTATGTGGGACCGAACCGGGGCCGCTGGCTTCCTTAGCCAGCACTTAACCACCATGCCACTCGGCCAGCCCCTGTGCCATCTTTTTAAAGCCTGAAAAATTCAGAATCCCAAGGTTTATCTGGCCCCAGAAGTTTCTGACAGGGGGTTGTCCACCAATATCTGTTGAATGAATGAGGAACAAATGAATAAATGAATAAGGAATGGGTGAATGAATGCATGAATGTTATTTAGCACAAAGGCTAGCAGAGAGAGCAAATGCTTGGTATTACTGGGGAGTCACATCTGAACCACCTGGTTCTGCGACAGGTGGGGGGCTGGGGTCCCCGATCCTCACCTGCGGCAGGATGTGCTGCGTGTGATGCACCCAGTTGGCCACAGAGTCCACCAGCTCGAGCACCGGGATGCCCTCGAAGTCGGGGTTCTCCTCGTAGGAGTCGCGTCCCGGGCCGCCCTCCTCCTCCTCGTCGCCCTCCTCCTCACCGAACTGGTAGAAGCCGAGTGGGCTGATGTGCGTGGCGGCCGAGATGCGGGCGATCTGGGCCCGCAGGTAATTGGCCTCGTTGCCCAGGAAGGGCGGGTAGCTGATGACGGGCGCGTCCAGACGGCCCGTGAATAACTTCTTGATCCTGCGGGCCTGCACGATCTGGATGGGCGTGACATGCGGCAGCTGCGTCCACGGCCGGCCCGGCTCGTTGCACACGAAATACAGGTACTTGTTGGTGCCCATGCGGCTCTCCTCCTTGGGGATGACCGGGGGCGGCTTCCACGTTGGCTTGGGGATGATGTCGGCGACCTTCTCCTCATCCTCCTCGCCTTCCTCCTCGCCAGGCGGATCCGTGACCTCGCCGCCCTCCAGTGTCTCCTCCACCTCCTCCTTCTCTACCTCCTCCTCGCCCTCCCGGAACTCCACCTCGGCCACCAGGTAGCTGCGGCCGAGCCCCAGGATCTTGCCCCAGAAGCGGCAGGTGTGGATGGGCTGTTGCTCCACCAGCTGCTTCAGGGCCATGAAGATGCGGAAACTCTCGTCTGAGCTCAGGCCTACCCCTGCCTGTTCGAAGTAGAAGGCCGACTCCATGATGTTGGGCACCAGGGTCTCTCCCTGCAGAGGGTGTTGGGGGGGTGGGCAGAGGGAAGAAGGCTGAAGCTCCCTGGCCTGACTCTTCCAGAGTCTAGAGAGCTACACTACTGGGTAACAATCCAGCTGCTCATGCGATCACTTCTGGCAGTGAAATGCAGGGGTTAAGTCCTTGGGAAGGGCGTCCCTTGGAGGAAAAATAAAGGCAAAACTTGATTGAAAATTAAACATAAATAAATAAAATGAAATTAAAAAAAAAAAAAGGCAAGGGCCTGCCGAGTGGCGCAGTGGGTAAGCGCTGGCTTGGGACTCCAGCGGCCCTGGTTCGGGTCCCACATATGAGGGTCAGTGACATTGCCCTCTAAAAACAAAACAAAAAAAACATTAAAAGTAAGAAAAGATTAAAAAAAAAAAAAAGGCAAAACCACACCAAGAGAAAAATCCTTTGTTCCTTCATCCTCCCCCTTTGTTCCTGCCTGGAATGGGATGTGAGATCTGGAGTTAGAGCAACTATCTTGGGACCATGAGGCAACACAGATCTTACACCCTCATGGTGGTAGAGCTGCAAAATGGAAGCTGCCTGGTCACCAGTTGCAACACTGAGCTGCTTACTTCCCTTGGGCTTCTTGTTTTATGGAACAAAGAAGCCACTTCTAGTCATGTATTCTGGTATTTGCAGTGAAATGCACTCCTAATGACACTCCAAATCACAAGCAATTTAAGAGGCAGGTCATGAACCAGGAATCAGTGATGTTGGAGGATGGTGGTGACATGCCTGCATTCACTGCCTTCTTTTTCACTGTTGTTTTGTTGAGAGAGAGAGAGAGAGAGAGAGAGAGAGAGAGAGAGAGAGAGAGAGAGAGAGAGAGAGAGAGAAGAAAGGGAGAACAAATAAGAGAGTGGGACTAGAATACAGGGAAGTTTGGACCCAGCCACCCCTATATCCACGTAGCCACAGGCTATCCCCAACATTTTTTCATTGTCAGTCCAGAAATCTTTATTAAAGAGCCAGTGGGTGCCAGCCCCAGGCTAGGGTAGGCACTGAGCTATATCAGAGAACAAAACTGAGATCCTTCCTCAGAAGGTAAGCATGACCTACCCTTGGGCTTTGGTCTTGGCCAGCCTGACTGGGCCAGGGAAACACACAGCCCAAAACAGGGAAACCACATGCTCCCTTGCCAGAATTTGAAATCAGAATGGAGGAAGAGAGGGTATGGTAGGCAGAATAATGACACTTCCAAAAGATGTCCATGTCCTAATCCCTAGACCTGTGAATATGTGACCTTACACAGCAAAAGGGACTTGCAGTTGTGATTAAATTGAGGATCTTGAGATGGTCAGATGACCCTGGATTACCAGGGTAGGCCCAAGGTAATTACAAGGGTCTTGATAAGTGTAAGAGGGAGGCAGGAGGGTCAGAGAAGATGTAATGACAGAGACAGAGGTCAGCCAGAGAGAATTTTTTTTTTTTTTGAGGGCAGTGTCACTGGCCCTCACATGTGGGACCCGAACCGGGGCTGCCAGCCTCCCAAGCCAGCGCTTAACCACCGTGCCACTCGGCTGGCCCGCAGAGAGAGATTTGAAGATGCTACACTGCTGGCTTTCAAGATGGAGGAATGTGCATGGGGAGCCTCTAGAAACTGGAAAAGGCAAAGAAATAGATTCTCCCCAAGAGCCTCCATTAGGAAGACAACCCTTGCCAACACTTGGACTTCTGACCTCCCAAACTGTAAGATAATACATTATGTTGTCTTAGACTACCAAGTTTGTGGTAATTTGTTACAGCAGCAATAGGAAACTATTATAACTCAGGGGCCAACTTCTGCGTGTGGCTGGGAGTGAAACACGGGAATGAGGGAAACATGAAAATGTGCAGTGGGTGACCCTCTGTGTGTGGAAAGATGATGGTGGCCAGTTTGCAGAGAGAAAGAAAAGACTGAGGATCAGAGCTGGTTAGCTGGGGTCCACCTATTCCTGAGGCCCACCTAAGGTAAGTTCCCTGATTCTAGGACATGCCTTATATCTTTATGGTATATCCTGCCCCTCCCCTTCATTTTAGCAAGCTCTAGGAGGTGTCTGTTTTTGGAAACCAAATAGTTTTGGCTCATACGCCTGTTCATCCCTCTTAACTTGGCTCAAGGGAAAAGGCTTGCTTGTGGTCCAAGAAAACATATAACAAAGAAAGACAGACCGGCCGACTGGCTCAGTTGGTTAAGAGTTGGCTTAGGGCCGGCCGAGTGGCGCGGTGGTTAAGCGCTGGCTTGGGAAGCCAGCGGCCCTGGTTTGGTCCCACATATGAGGGCCAGTGACACTGCCCTCAAAAAAAAAAAAAAAAAAAGAATACATATAAGCCCCACTTAATTCAGGGGGCAAAAGAAGTGAGCATTCTAGAGCTAGTACATTTAATTGTTAATTTTTGTTAGGCACACTAAAGACTATTTGTCTCCTGTTTCAAGTGCACTGAAATATCATTGAAAGAGTTACATAAATTATAAAAACATGATGTGGTACTTTGTTAGGGCTATTGTAACAAAGTGACACAAACTAGATGGCTTAAACAACAGAAATGCATTGTCTCACAGGTGTGGAGGCCAGAAGTCCAGATCAAGATGTCAACAGGACTAGTTTCTTCTGAGGGTTGTCAGAATCTGTCACATGCTTCTCTCCTGGCTTCTGGTGGCTTGCTGACAATCTTTGGTGTTCCTTGGTTTGTAGCAGCATCACGTCAATCTCTGCCTTCATATTCACACGGTGTTTTCTGTGTGTGTGTGTGTGTGTGTGTGTGTGTGTGTGTGTGTGTGTGTGTGTCTGTAGCCCAAGTTAAGCTCTTATAAGGCCACCAGTCATATTGGACGAGGGCCCACCCTACTCCAGTATGACCTCATCTTAACTAATTAGATTTTCAAGGACCCTATTCCCAAATAAGGTCACATTCTGAAGCACTGGGGGTTAGGGCTTCAACATATGAATTTTGAGGGGACACAATTCAACCTATAACAGATGGTTAGTGTGAAAATGAAGGATGGTGCTTTAATTGTACCAGTTGATGTAAAAGATTTGGCCACAAGCATACCGAAGTTTTCCTAAAAATATGTACTGCATTCTCATTTTTTTAAAAACCGCTCCTTGTAAACAGAGTTAAAATGAACAATTGATTGCATCTTCTTCCTATGCCTGCTAGATATATACCACTGTTCACGAATGTTTGAAGTCCTTCCTACAGGAGGATTATATATTCTCACCCTCATCCCCAGTGAATTCAAGTGGCCATGTCACTTGTTCTGAGCATCTGAAATGGCAGCGAAAGGGACAGGTGTCACACCCAGGCAGTAGCCATAAGAATCCGTATGAGGTTTGTTAGGTCCTCTTTTGCCTCTTTTGCAACTGTGGAAACCTGTGTCTCAACAGAACCTCCATCACCTGGGTTCTCAGGCAGCTGATGAACAAAGCCCTCTTGCCAACCCTGGGTGCTCAGGCACTGTGAGCAAGAAATAAACTATGGGGCCAGCCGAGTGGCACGGTGGTTAAGCGCTGGCTTGGGAAGCCAGCGGTCCCGGTTCGGGTCCCACATATGAGGGCCAGTGACACTGCCCTCAAAAAAAAAAAAAAAAAGTATTTGAATATTTGGGCCGGCCGAGTGGCGCATTGGTTAAGCGCTGGTTTTGGGATGCCAGCGGCCCTGGTTCGGATCCCACATGAGGGCCAGTGACACTGCCCTCTACAGCTAACAACAGCTCCACCTGGAGCTGGGCTGTGCGAGCCCCGGTGATGGTGGGCTGCCATAGGCTACAGTGAGTGGCCCGCAGCCAGCATGAGCGGCTGGCAGCCAAGCATGAGCTGCCAATAGCCGCGGTGAGCGACATCCAGAGGCCAGCGACCGATCTGCCTCATCCGGGAAGAGCGCAATGACGATACCAACAGTGAAGCAACATCCTCTGCAACTAAACTGAAGAACAAAAAGACAGCAACTTGTCTGTTCCCCTTCCCCGATTCCCCAACGCTGTTCCCCTCCGCCAATTCCCCAATAAAATCTTTAAAAAAAAAAAAAAAAAGAAATAAACTATGATTTTAAGCTACTGAGATTGCTGGGCTGTTTGTTATCTCAGCTTGATGTGGCACACTCTGACTAAAACTCTATAGTAGGAGAATGGTTATTTTGAAAGTAATTCTAATAGTTTCTCTCAATCTTAGACACTATACAAAAGCTTGCTTGCCTAATTGATGCTAACATCAGCAACTCAGGCAGGCAGAGTCAAAACTTAATCCCAAGGCTCACCACCTTGTGGCCAGGAGGGAAGATAAGGGAGTGAGCATAGGAAACTCTCTTTGGGGTGTGTACTGGCCCATGAGCCAATGGCCATCACCCTCTTTTTGGAATCTTCCATCCACATGGCAGTGGTGTGGCCTGACCAATCATGTTTACATGATCTCACCTGGCACTTCTGGCCACTGTTGATTGGAGTAAGAGTGGACAACTGTCCCCACATGACAGATCAGACTCTCCTGCTCTCCTTCTACAAACTGCTTCTCTTGGGTTGGAGGGAGGTTAGGGGTGAGGGAAAGAGACTGACCTTAGTGCCCCTTGGAGCCACCTGGGAGCCACCTTGCCAGCCCTAGACTGCTTGCAACCTGACCATCAGGTGTGAGAAAAACTTCTATCTTGTCTAAGCTACTTGTCTCCATTTTTGTGACATCATCTATTTCCTGCCTTAAAGTGACCTGGGCTGTCCAACAAGTAGAGTAAGTTGTTAGTTTTTGGATGGTGACACAATAATACTAAAGTTAGTCTAAAATTATACATGTGAGAATAATCGGGAACTTTTCAAAACAGGCGCAGTGATAGGGAGCCTTATGATCCCAAATAGCCAAGCCTGTTATGCAGCGCTGTAGACAACACGCAGGAAGCCAACCAGAGAGGGAAGGCACAGATTAGAGAATACAGGAACAGACAGAGTCCTCAAAGGCGTGGATAAATGGCAGAGGTGACATTTCTAAGCAGGGGGCATAGAATGGAGTTTTCCATAAGTGCTATTGGGGATCATGGTTAGCCATTTGGAAGAAACAGAAAATGAGAGAATGAGAACTCTTCCTCCCATCAGAGAGAAAAATGAATATAAAATGCTGAATCACTGATTTCTTTGAGTCTCTTCCTAGAAATGTGCACAGGCCGCAAACGCCCACAGTTTTGCCCCTCTATAAACCTCATATTAAGAGCTCCAGCTCCAAGCTCTAAGGGGATTGGGCCTTCTGGGACAAGGCACTCAAAAGGGGCGGAGCCTCCCAAGGGATTGAATTTCAGCTCAATCTTGAGGGCGGAGCCTCAGGAGCCGTAGAGTTCTAAGGGGGCGGAGACTCTAGGGACAAAGCAATCTAAGGAGGTGGGCCTTCCCGGCCTAGGCATTAGGTGGGAGTGTGTGACCTGGGGGTGTGGGTTAGGAAGGGTGCAGTTCCAAGGGGGTGCGGCCCCCCCAGGAGAGACAGTTGATCTGAAACTTAAAACTATATTCTCAAGTAAAATTGTCCTTCATGCCTGAGACTTGGATTTCCCCCTGCACTCTGCTCACAAGGTTCATTTTGTTGTCAGATTGTCATTCCTGCAACCTCTTACCATCCCACCTCACTGTGGCCAGAATCCTAGAATCTCAGAAGCATAGAAGTGAGCACAGACCAAAAGCAACTGCAGATAGGGCAGAGGTTATAGCATGGGTCAGAGGTCATGGTCCTGCCTTCCTGGTCCTGTGTCCCTCACTTCCTAGCTTCATGTCCTCCTTCCTCTACAAATAATAAATAGCACTTGCCTTGAAGGGTTGTTTCAGGGTTGAAAGGAGACAAGTCTCCTAAAGCTCTTAGCAGGGGGCCTAGGAAGTGTCAGAATTATCATAAAGAGAGAGTCCCCAACAGATGTTCCTTGAAGAGTGAAAGAATACTTTCACCCCAATTTTAAGCAGTCATCCAATTCTGGAAACAGAATCATATAATTAAATATTATGAGGATAGTAGAATGTTAACAAGTCATGGTAGAAGAGTTCTTAGTGGGTCTCAACTTACAAAAGGGGAAACTGAGTCCTGGGGGTAGGGGGCAATTCAATGTTTGAGAGACTGCAGGAGGCAGTGAGTTTCACAGAAAACATCTACAAAGCCATTATTTTGGGGAGGGAGGAGTAAGGGATGGTGGGAGAGACCAGCCTCCACCTCCATATGGCAACTGGAGTCAGCTTTCTAAAGAGCAGAACTGACCAGCTTTCCTCTGCTCTCCATGGCGCCCCAGTGGCCTCAGGACAAAGCCCACGCCCTTTAGCCTGGCATTCAAGGCCCTCTGTGACAGGGTCCCGGTCCCCTCTTCCCGGCACACACACTAGATCGTCTGTTTCTGGGTTGTGCCATTCACTCTATCACCTCCAGGCCTCAGCACGGGCCTCACCCCCCACCCAGTGCCCCTCCATGCTGGCTCACTCACCACCTCCTCCTCCATCTCCTGCTCGCCCTCACCACCGCCACTGCTGCCCCCCCGGACAAACAGGGCCTTCTGCCTCTCGGCCATCTCATAGATGGGCTGCATCTCTGGGTCGTCCCTCAGCGTGTCCAGCTTGGGATGGAACCACTCCATCTGCGTGGTGCGGTTCAGTGACTCCAGGATGGACAAGGGGTCCTCGGGCCGCTGGTTCAGGATTTTGGTCAGCAGGCTCACCAGGTGTTCATACCTGCCTCCGGAGGGAGCGAGTGGGAGGTGGGAAACATCACTCAGCTCACTGCTGTGTGCCTGGCCCTTGAGCTGAGGGTATACTGGGGACACAGTAGAGAAAAGGTCCCTGGCCTGGTGGAGCTGACATTCTGATGATGGTGACAGACATTAACCAAATATGCAAAATATTTAGTGTTGAGTGGTCATTTCTATGGAGACAATAAAAGCAGGGAATGGGGACTGGGAATGCCAGTGACAGGAGCTGGTTTGCAATTGTAGACAGGGAGGCCAGGGAAGACCTCACCAGGGTGGCATTTAAGCCGAGATCTGAATGAAGTGAGGGAGCGAACCATGCAGCTACTGGGGAAGAAAGCGTGTTTCCGTCAGAGGGAACAGCAGGTGCCTAGGCCCTGAGGTATTTTATGAATCTAACAGAGTCTTGATACCAGAACTCAAGGAAACTAGGAGAAAGGAAAATTTCATGCCAATCTCATTTAGAAATATAGATGCTAAAATCCTGAGCAAAACATTAGCAAACAGCATCCAGCAATTTCTCCAAAGAATGACAGGACATGATTAAATTGAGCTGACAGGGATGCAAGACTAGACTGATATTAGAAAAAACATATAATTCATCATGTTAATATGTTAAAGGAGATATGAGAGATTACTTCAACAAGTGCAGCAAAAACTGTTTGCTAACACTCCACACCCATTGAGGCTTCTTGAAAACATAAACATAGCAGGGCTGGCAGAGTGGCGTGCTGGTTAAGCGCTGGCTTGGGACGCCAGCGGCCCCGGTTTAGGTCCCACATATGAGGGCCAGGGACACTGCCCTCTAAAAAAAAAAAAAAAAGAAAAATAGCAAAACTAGGAATAGAAGGCAACTCTTTATAATTGTATAAAGGGTGGCCACAAGTAACCTGCAATACACACCAAACATAATGGTTGAAGACTTGGAGATTGGGAATGAAGAGGCCTACTTTCATAACTTCTATTTAATACTGCACTGGAGGTCTCAGCCAATGCAATCTGCCATGCAAAAGTATTGAAAAGGAAGAAGCAAAATTGCCATGTTTTGCATGATATGATTGGGAAAGATGTGCGAAGACCTTGAGCTGAGGGTGTGCCTGGCACATTGGAGGAACATTAAGGAGGTCAGTGTGGCTGGAGTGAAGTGAAGGAGAGGGGTTGTGGGAGGGGGCCAAAATGATAACAGTATGGGAATGGCTTCCATTCCCCCAAGTCGGACACTATGCTGGGCACTTGAGAGCAACGTTCAATTCTCACCACAATCGTACATCCGAGGGACAATTGTGCTCCCCATTCTCCAGGTGGGGAAACGAGCTTAGAACAGTTGAGATCATTTGGTCACACAGTGGTAGCACAGCCAGGATTTGAAACCAGGTTGGTCTGATTTCAAAGCATGTATGCCTGTCAGTGGCGTGGAGACCCTTTGGCAACAGTCTCGGGGGTGGTGGAGGGCCATCATTGAATTGGGAAGGGTAAGGAGAGGTCAGAATTGGCCAGGGCTTTTCAGTAACGGACCTCAAAGTTCCTGAGGGCTGGGAACTGTTGAAGAAGAGCTAGCGGTTAATTTTGTCTAGACTCTAGGGGATGAAGTTTGGAGAGCAGGCAGGGGCTGAATTATATAAATGGCCTTGAAGGCTGTTGAGACCACCAAGCTGAGGGCACTAGGGAGTCAGGCAGGCTCTGGGCATGGGAGGGATGGGGTCAGTTTTGTGTTTTAGCCATGCCTGTTACTTCTCCCACCTCATCTCCTCCCCCTCCCCTGCCCCCTCCCTTGGTCAGTCACACCAGCCTCGTCACTGTTCCTCAAACACAGCAAGCCTTTGAACCTGCCAGGTCCTCTACTTGGACCACTCTTCCTCATTGCCTGCAAGGCGTTCATCCTCACCTCCTTCAGGTCCCGATCAAATGTCACCTCCTCGGGAGAGGTCTTCCCTGACCTCACACTATTTGATATGCACTTCTTCTTGCCTTTACCCTGCCTTATTTTTTGCCTTAGCTCTTATCACCTTATCACTTATTCTACTTAGCGTTCCTTCTCCCACTAGAATGTACTGCAGCAAGTGGTCTTGGCCTTCCTCAAGCAGGAGTTTAGTGGGTAACGGCCACCGGAGCCAAATCACTTGTGCTGGAATCTTGGCTCCATCCCATCCTAGCTGTGTTATTTTGGATACAGGATTGAATTTCTCTGTATCACCGTTTCCTCCTCTGTAAAATAGGGACAGTAGATGTGCTCATCTCAACTGTGAGAACTAGAGGCTAATGTGTAAAGGGCTGGCACAATGTCTGCTAAGTACATGTTATTTTATTATTTAGCTGTTAGTATTTATCCCCTGACTCCTAGTCTGAGTTAGATGCCGCCAGAGCAGTCGTTGGTTCTCCTTGAGGGGCAATCCCGTTTGACCGAAGAGACCCCAGAGCCCGAGGCAGGGCAGGGTCTCGGCTGGGGGCCCTCCCTGCTTGGGTCCCACCCCCTTCCCACTCCCAGGCCCCCTCTCACAGGCTGAGGTTGCAATTGACGCTGGTCTGCAGCAGGTAGGCCTTGGCGTTCTGCACAGCCAGCTCCCTAGGCTCTGGCTCAGGCACCTCCATATTGAAGGGCATGAAGCCCAGCTCAGAGCGTGTGAAGTGGAGGGCAGCGTCGTCCCTTATGTAGGGCCGGTGCTGGGTGCCCTCGCTGAACTGAAGGTCTCTCTGGTACGTGCTGAACTGGCGCAGGGGGTCGGGTTGGGGCTCCTGGTAGGCAGACTCCGGTTGCTGGAAGAGGCTGCCTTGGCCCTGTGGGAGCTGCTGCACTAGGCCGGCATTGTGGGCGGCCTGGATCCTGTCTTCATTCAGAGAAGGCTGGTGCTGGTACCCGGAGAGAAAGCCTGCATTCATGGGCAGGTACTCTGTGCCACCCAACTGAGGTTCCTCAGCCTGGAACATCAAGTTCTCAGGTTGGGTCAGGCCCACCCCTCGTGGCCAGCCCAGGAGGTTGGTCTGGCTCGCTGGCATCTCCTGACTGCTCTGCAGGAGCTGGGTGTCAAGGAGCTGCTGCACCCCCCCGGGGACCATGGGCTGGGGCTGAGAGTGGTTCGGACTGAGGAACTGATCCGAGGCCTGGGAAGTCCTCTGCCTGGAGGACTGCTGGAAAGGCGGCTCGGGGTCGGGTGGAGAGTCCCCCATAGTCCAAAAGGGGTCGCAGCTTCTAAGAGGAAGGCTTGCAGACAGTCACATCACTAGCCCGCTCCAACGGGCTGGTAGCCGCTAGGCAGGCGGTGCGGGTTTCTACCGAGGGAGGGGCGGGCCGTTATCTGGGTAGGGCACGCGGGGCCAAGGAGCTGCTCTCCACGCAGGCGCACACTCATGCCAGAGGGGCTTCCAGTCTTCCCGCGGGCTACTGGGCGCGCTCACTAGAAGAGAAACGCGCAGCCCCACAACTGACACAGCGGGAGACCAGAGACTGCACCCACGCCCCAGACCCGCGATCTATTTTTTTTATTTTTTAAAGGCAAAGCCCCGCCCCGCCTTCCCTGACTCACTCCCCTTCCCGACCGAGCCCCGTCAGCTGTTGCCCTTGGTCTCGGGTTCCCCAGCATCGTCGGCTGCGGCAGTGGCGGCGGCAGTGGCGGCGGCGGCGGCAGCAGTGGCGACGGTGGTGGTGGCGGTGGCGGCGGGGCTGGGGGTCTTCACGGCGTCTTCTCCGGCAGGGGTGAGGGTCTGGGGGCTCCGCTCCTCCTTTGAGGAGCCCGCTGCTGCCTCCTGGTGACAGAAGGGGGAGCCGGTCAGACAGCTGGCCCCACCTCCAAGCTTTCGGCTGGGCTGTACCCTCCCCGCCCCCCGTCTTGGGCACTCAGCACACACACTTCCTCCTGGAGCCCTGCTAGTTTTCTTCCTTTGCTGCTCTGAGGTTGTCACCCCTACCTTTGGCAGGGGCCCCTCCAGACTCGAGTCCAGCAGCACCGCCTCGGCCAGCCCGGCGTCGTCGTCCACGCTGATGAAGATGGAGGGGGTCTCACCCTCAGGCCCCTCCTCCCGGAAATCCACGACCTCCTCTGGCCGGGCCGAGGAAGAGGAGGAGGAGGAGGAGGAGGAGGGGGCTCCCGCTCCGCCAGGCTTCAGCTTCTGCTCCTCCTCCAGCTGCCGCTTCAAGGCTTTCTCCTGGGCCAGCCGCAGGCCGATGAGGTCCTGAGGGGGTCGGGGGCCAGAGGCTGGTGCCAGCGCCAGGGGCTCCAGGTCATCCTGGGGGTGGGGAGGGGCACACAGCAACTCAGAGACAGAGACCACCCTGGGGCAGACGCAGGGTGGGCACAGCGAGTAAGGGGCAACTGTCCCCTCTCTGGCCCTCCCCTCCCTTTCAGCAGGAGCCTCCTGGCAGAGACAGAGGCGGCTGGGTGGGGATGCAGGGCAGGGGCTGCAGACCCTCACCTCTTCCAGAGGCCCTGCAGGTGCTTCCGTGACCTCTGGCTCCTGCTTGCCACTGGCCTCCAGGATGGTCATGATGGAGTTGGGGATGTGTGCTTGCTAGGGGAGGAGTAGGATGGGGAAGCTATGGCGAGCTCTGGGCCAGCGACCCCTTGCGGACCCTCCAGAACCCTGGACCTTCTGTGGCGGTGCAAGGCTCCCCTCTGCCCACCCCCTCCAGTCCCCCAGGGCAGGTCCCATGGGGTCGCCCCCCCCACCCTGGGGTACCTGGTGGGGGGTGAAGGAGCGCACGTGGGCCAGCAGGGGCTCCCGGAGCTCGGGGCACTTGTCAAAGACGGCGCCTAGCTGCTGGGGCGGCAGCTGCAGGATGACCTGGAAACTCTGGGGCTTGGTGCGCTGACAGCACTTGATGAAGCCTTCCCATACCTTGGGGTACTTCCACACCTGGACGGGCGGGGGGGCGGGGTGAGGGAGCACACCCCTGTACAACAGAGTGCCCTGGGGTACATGGAGCGCTGACCTCCCGCCACAGGATCCTCTTTTCCAGATCCCAAGCAGCTGGGACATGCGGCCAACCTGAGAGCGGCCCTTTCACGTGGGCTCCTCCCGGAGGGACCCATGCTAAGTCCTTTGGGTCATCCTCACAGCCACCTCCAGAGAGCGAAATGAGCCCTACTGAACAGAGGAGGCCAAGAGAGGTGCAGGGACTTGTCCAAGGTCACATGGGTTCCCAGGGGGCAGAACTAACATTTGAACCCAGGACTGTCTGAATCTGCACTTAACCTCTAAGCCAGATGTTGCCAAATGGCAACCTGTGGGCTGAACCCAGTCGGAGGGCTTGTGGATGAGGTTTTGGTTTTTAGTTTCATCATGGTATTCCTGAAACCCGTTTTCTAGTCTCTTGAAAACCAGACCACCTTTCAGCTCTAACATACATCCTGCCTGGGTGCAGTGCTGAGGGGTGAGGGGTCGCCACGCTTCTCCTGGAATGCACACCCCCTGGAGTCTACCACTTGCTCCTACAACCCAGCCACCCTCTCATCCCGTGGCTACCGTGGCTGTTCGGACCCCTGGAGCACTGTACTGTCTCCGCGAGGGCAGGGCCACGGCGCTGGTCGGTCTGGGTGGTGTGGGGCGGGCAGGATGGAAAAGCCTGGGGTTGTGCCTCAACTCTGCCTTCAGTCTGTCCCTGCTGCAGTCCACTGAGCAGGGGACTGGATGGCGGGGCGGGTTACCTGCTTCATGATGAGGCGGGACAGGATGTTCATGACGAAGCCCCCCAGGCGGGGGTACATGGTCAGGGACTGGATGACGGTCCTCATGAGCAGCATGGGCAGGGGGCTCTGCTCCATCAGCTGCTGCATCACCACGGCCAGCACCTCCGACGTGTACACGTTCCGCTCCGCAAAGCACAGGTTGGTGGCTGTGAGGAGGCGGAGAGTGGGCCTGTCCTCTTTGCCCAGCTGGCCCCAGGGAGGCGGGAGCCCCCCCCAACCCATTATCTGCCCAAGTGAGGGGAGATCCAGCCCTGACTTGCGGAAGCTCCAGGCAAAACAGAAGACCCCTCCGCACCCTCCCCACCCAGCAGCAGCTCTTTCTGAGACACTGGCCTGGTCCTTGGGAAGCCTGGCGGCTTGGTCCAAGGGAAAGATAGGCCAACTCCTGGAAGCCCCACACTGAGCAGAGCTTGGCCTTTTCTCTTTGGGGAAAACCTGTAGATAGGCTGAGGCAGGAAAGACACACTGCCAACCCCTGGGGACCCATTCGGGCTTGCTGGGGGCAGCATGGGACCTCCACCCCTATGGGACAGAGGAGGCAGCTTGAATTCCTTAAGCATCCCCACAGGGGACAGGATGGCTCTCGCCCAGCAGGCTGGTCAAGGGGCTGCCCATCCCAGCCCTGACCAGGGCATAAGGGCTTGTGCTCCTGCTGGGGTAACCCAGGCCTAGGGTTATGTGGGGACACAGTCCATAGAGTTATAAGGAAGGGTGAGAGGAGGAAGCCTGGGCATATGAGCCCCCCGAGCCCAACATCCTGGGCCAGGAAGGGCCAAGGAGGGCTGGCACAACCTATGAAAGCTTTGGGAGTCTGTTCCCTCAGGAGCGGGTTGGGATAGGCGGTGCTCCAACCCATTGCGCTAGTGGGGAGACCCCAGGAACTGACTCTGAAACCCTTCTTCCCCAAACACCACTTGCCATGTGAGTCTGTCAACCAGGAAGTCTTTATTGAGCCAGAGGAGAGGCCCCCAATCCTTGAGAGGTTAATGGAGAACAGGGGTGGGTGCCTATAAGGAATGGGGGGGAGGGGGCTCCTATAAGGAAAAGGGGAGGATGAAGGCATTACAGGCAGACAGGGAGTAGGCTGGACAGGGGGCAGGGCAGGAATCGAGGCCAAAGAGGAGAGTGTAGAAGGTGAGGGAAGTGCCAGAGAAGACCCGCCAGAAACCGAGGCCGCACCTTCTTCTCCTCACCTCCTGGTAGTGGCTGGCTCCCGCCTACGCTGCCTAAACGCCTGCAGAACCAACCCCCTTCCCTCCACCCCCTCAGCTCAGCCCGGCCTCCTCCTGGGCCTCCCACCCTCCATACAGCAGCCGGAGGGGTCTTTTGAAAGCTCAACCTGACCCTACACCTCTGAGGCCCTCATAAGATCAAGGGCAAACTGCCACTGTGGCCTATGAGACCCCGAGTGGCTGGGGCCCAAGCATGGCTCCAGGTCATGCAAGTGCACATCTTGGCCTGTGCAGACGTTCTTCCTTTCTCTGGGTTGTCCTTTCCCCTGCTACCTCACGCCTACTCAGCCTTTGGTGTGTTCAGTGCAGGTGTGCCCTCCTCCAGGAAGCCTCCCTGATGTCCCTCACCAGGGAGGCTTGGTAGGCCCCTTGGGCCTCCCCTGTCCCAGCCCAGCTCACTCTGGGTTGTGACTGTCTGAGGACTGACTGTGACCCCTGGCAGGGCAGGCCCATGGCTGTCTCCATCCCTGCTGTGTCCCTAGCATGGCCCAGCACAGGGCTGAGCAGAGGGGCTAACTGAGTTAATAATGGCTGGACCAGACCACTGGGGGCAGGTCTAGTTACAAAAAAATCTCACCAGAGAAACGGGCCGGTTTAAGAGGGGAGTGAATTCCAGACATGACTGCCAATGCTATCAGGCACTGGGGATTCCAACGGTGCACAAAACAGGACTGGACTTTAGATCTGGAGCTTATAGTTAAGTGGAGCTACTCATGCATCAGGGAAAAGCACTGGTTCCTGAGCAGAGAAACATGCTCTGGGAATGGGCTGGACTAGGTGCTGGGGACCAGCGGCTGGCAGGGAGACCAGCTGAGGGCTTGCCGAGAGCTCCGCAGTTTGGAGGTTATGTGTGGGCCTGGCTACTGGCCGCCCGTGTGACCTGCGGTGAGGCCCTTTGATTCCCTGGGCCTTGGTTCCCTCGTGTAAGATCAGGGACTACACTTGGGTCCATGGACGGGCTTGGTGGGTGGTGGGGTCTGTGAATCCTCCCAAATTGTACACAAAACTGTGTGAGCGCGTTGCTGTTAGGAATGAGCCCATAACTTTTCTGAGGTCATCAAAGGGGCCAGTGAGTGTAAAAAGACGGCTCCTGAACTCCAAGCTTCCAAACCCTTTTCACCTTACTGCTCTTCCGCTGGAGGCCTTAGTTCCTCCTCACTGGCAGTGTGGGCTTTACATTTTCATAAGCTCCTCTCTTGGCCTAAAAGTTTCTGAGAGAACTTGCTGGGGAAGGCTGGGAAATAAGTCACTAGAGAAGAGAGTTCAGGCTAGACATGAGGCTTAAGTGGCAAGGAGGGGAACCCCTACCCCACTCTTAAAGGACAGAGGAGGAATCAAAGGACAGTTGTCTTCTGAGGAGAGCATGTGACAGTAAGGTGTCCACCTCCACGGGAAAGCATGGCTTCTGGACCAGAAACCTCCTTCGGGGAGGGAGGGGAGAGGAGGGCTGAGAGCTGAGGGAGAGTGGTCTTCCCACGGGAGATGCGGACCTGGCAGAGCTGGGACCCCGACTCAGGTCTACTCGACTTCAGATTCTGTTTTCTCCCCTACACCACTTAGGCTGTGTGTGGCTGGGCACGTTACTTAACCTCTCTGGAAGCTCCATTTCCTTGTCTACAAAATGGAGTCAGCATACTTACCAGATAAGAGGTGGTGCGGAAGGCAGGCAGGCCTGTGAGGCACTTAGGAGAGCCTGGCTCACAGTAAGTGCTCGGTGACTGCGGCTCTCATGAAACTGACGATTGTGGGGAGCCTGCCAGTTTGTCTCCAATACCCCTGCCCCCGATTCTCCTGCTGCAGCTGGAGCCCAGACTGGACCCAGCCTCTACTCCCGGTCCAGCCTGGGCCTTGGCGCCCTTCATCTGCTGATAGGGCCTCTGCCCCCTCCCCACCACACACACACTAGGCCCTGGGCTCTGCTTCCACTGCTCCTTGGGCCGGGGCTCCCCAACTTTCTGAAGGGCAACTCGGTGCCAGCACACAGTAGGTACATTAGTTCCTTAGATGGAGAGAGGAAGGAAAGGAGGAAAGGAGGGAGGAGGGGAGAAACAAGGGTGGGTGTCGGAGCTCTGGGATGGGCCTACAGGTGGCATCGTCTCCGACTTGGCACATTCCAGCAGGGACATGTGGGGACTGGACTTCTTCCCCGAATCCGTGGTGGCCAGACCACTTAAGAGGGGTGGGGGGATACCTCACCTTTGATGATGGACTTCATGTCACACTTCACCGAGTCGATGTTGTGCAATGCAATCAGTAGCTCTCCAGGGTTCAGGGGGGACAAGGCCGTGTTCCCTTCACCTGCAGTGGGAGAGAGGGAGGAGAGGGAGGAGACAGCATGGAAGCCTAACTGAAGAGATGGTCCGAGTCCCCCAGATTAGGGGAGCAGTGACTGAAGACATGGTGCCCTCTGCTTCAGTGGAACTGCGGGGGACAAAGGGCTAAAGGAGGGGAAGAAAGACTGAGAACACAAAAAGGGGGCCGAAGGAGGCAGCAGTTGGAAAGCCACCCCTTCAGGAAGCCTTCCCTCAGTGTGAGGCCTTCTCTCGCTCTCCTCCCCCAGGCTGGATTCCCACCCTCGTTAGGAAGGTATCTGAGTGTGGTTTGGCTGTTTCTCTCCTTCCCACTGGGCTGTGTACCCATGAAGGCAGGGCTAGGACGAGCTCATGGGGTCCCCAGCACAGCACAGACACTCCCAGGCATTTGCTAGACAGGACAGGCTGGCGCCAGGCAACAGACTTGTGAACAGAGCTCGGACTGGGTGCTGCGTGGAGGAGGCAAGGGGAGGCGGCTCTGCAGGTGCCATTCTGAGGGTCCCGGACGCTCCTGTGTGTCTGTCTTAAATCACCAGATTGTATGGAGCAGAGAGACGGCCTCCTTAGCTTCAGAGTGATGGGGGACGAATCAATCCTATACCTAAGCTGGAAGTTTGAGCATGCTTCCTTCTGACCATGTCAAACAAAATGCCCCTCACCCACAACTTGAGGGGTTCAGGCAAGAGCTGAGGAGAGGCAGGAGTGGAGCCCACACCTGAGAGAGACTGAGAGTAGCTGGGTCCTAAAAGGGAGGACCCTATTAGAGTCAGACCCAGCTGTACAATTTTGCCCCTGCCATGGATGAGACCATCGTCCAAATGTCATAGGAGGGTGGCCTGGGAACTTGGGGACGATATTCAGGCATCGCCAAGTCTAGAGGGCAGCCCCAGAGAGCAGGATGAGCCCCTTTCTCCCTAAAGGAGGCACCCCAGCCTCCCCCAGCTTTATACACCTCACCCACCTGTGGCACCCCTTCCTCTTGCATAACCATCAGAGGCGGGGCCTCCAGGGGGAGTTGGGACACAGGGAGCCATGTGGGAGGAAAACTAGGGGCCAAGGCTGCACTGGCCCCAGGTGGGGAGGGGAGCCCATCACCTACCATGCTGGGTGCCCAGCAGGCGGTTGAAGACCTCTTTCACAACGATGGGGTTCAATTTGATGAGCTTTGGCAGGGCCTGGATCACTTCTTTCTACAGGGGAGGGCAGGGAGGCGGATCAGGGGCCCCATGGAGCCTCTGACGCTTTTCTCCTCTCACTCCCGTTGGTCCCTTGGAGCTGAGCTTTCTCCCCATCGCACTGGGCCTGCCTGAGCCCCAGCCTCATCACTCCCCATCTGAGGCCCCTTTGTGTTCCTTACCTCCTGGTCCTGCTCACTGACTCCCCCAGAAAGTGGAGTGTTATCACCCATGCTTTAACAAGGTGATGGGTTGGGGGTATAACTGTGATCCTCGCTTGACAGAAGGAAACAGAAGCTGAGAGGGGATGGCTAGCTTGAGGTCACAGAGGACGAGGCGAAGTTGAGACTGATGCCTGGTCTGACAAGCCCCGGAATGTGCTCCCCAAGCATCTGACGGGTACCTGGGTGCCTGCCTCCTCCCAGCCCCTGCCCTGCCTCCTCCCAGCCCCTGCCCTGCTATGTCCTCTTCAGTGGGGACATCCGAGCACTCAGTTCCATACCTTCTCCAGCCCGTTGAGCACAGGGATGAGGAAGCGGACGTCTGGCAGCCGCTTGTGGTAGAGATCCCGGACCCGCTTCACCAGCTCTGGGGAGGGTGGGACTGCAGGCAGAAGCAGCAGGGGGCACAGGTGTTGGGGGCAGCGGGGTGAGGGTGGGTGCTGCGAGGGGAGGAGATGGCAATGCATGGGGGCGGGGGCAACTCTACTTCCAAACAGGAATCTTTGGCCTTTGCTTTCTCAAATGCATTCAGCCTTAAACTGTTCCAGATGCAGAAACTGAGACCCAAAGATGGCAAGATCCACAAGAGGCCCAACCATCTGGGGACCCAGCAGCTCTGATCCCCAAATCCTGGGAAGCAGAAGTGGGGAAGACCTGGGCGATGGAAGAAAAGGATGAAAGATGGGGGTCCCAGAGGGCACCTTTGTCTGTGAGGCTGTGCAGACATCTCGTGACCAGCGTCTCTGCCCCCTTGGGACAGTTTTCCACCAGGAGTAGCAGCTCTGGCGAGTTCATGCCCATTCCTCGGATCTAGAGGCAGAGAGGGATGACAGGGAAGGAATGGGCAATGTAGGGAGGCCCGAGGCCCAGGGTGAGAGCTCAGGGAGGCCCAAGTGTCAAGGGCAAGGTGGTTGGGCAGATGCCGGGACTGGGGTAAGAAGGGTGACAGTAGATCTTAATAGTTCTCATCACTCGAAAGGGAAATTCTAACTATGAGGTGACGAATGTTAAACTTACTGCTGTAATTATTTTGAAATCCATACACATATCAAACCATTTATGTTATATACAGTGTTGTGTGTTAATTCTATCTCAGTGAAACTGGGTGAAAAGAGCTGGTGACGGTTCTCTGAACTGGGGGAAATCGGAGGAAGGTGGGAGGGTGGGGCGGCAGCATTCTGGTCTCTTCCAGCTCATCTCACAGGGGCTCCTACTGCAGCTCTGGCCCCTGGTGGCAGGTTGTGCCTCTTCTGTATCATCTCTGACCCAACCTGACCTTTAACGGCCAACCTGTTCTTCAATTTCTCAGGGAAGATTTTTCTGGCTTCCAAAGGCACCAGCGACCCTGGCCCACCCCCTCAGTGACTGCCAGGGCCCCAACTTGGCTGCTTGCTCAGATCAGGGCTCTGGCCTGCCCACCAGCATCCAGCATGGGGGCGTCGGGCCAGGCTTCAAGGGGCTGCACCTTCCTCTGCCCAATAAATGTTTACGATCATGAGTGGAACTGACAACTCTGCCCTGCAGGAGCTCACACTCCGGTGAGCTCACCTTGAAGATGGGGAGAATCTGCTTCCTCCTTACAACGAGCCTACCATCCCCAAGTTACAGAAAGGATGTGGACGGAGACATGGTTGGATCTGGGTGGCAGGTATGTGGGAATTAACACACCATACTCTCCTTCTGATTGTTTTGGAGAATTTTCATAAACAAATGTCAGGGCAGAGATATCAAAGTGGTTTGAAATCCAGCTGCAAATCGGCAGGGCAGACATTCTGGTCTAAGGAGCCAGTCTGCAACTGAGTTGCTTCTCATGTGGGTGGCCCTGTGGCTCCCGAGGTTCCCGTTAGCAAGGCAGGGCGAGGCCAGCTGGTAAATGATACCAGTGACAGATATTTACATGGAATTCCTACCAACAGCTCAGGGGACTGAATCACCTTCCCCGTTTTCACTGAAGGGGGTGCAAGTTCACACAGTGAGAAAGTAAGAAGAGGTAGAATGTGAACCCAGTTCTGTCCAATGCCAGGCTCTTAACTGCGGGGCCCCCCTGTTGTCGTCTCATGAGCAGACAGACATGCAGGCCACTCACAAGCTACAGGGCTGCTTGGTGGTAAGCCTTAGTGCTTAGCTCATACTGAGGCAGAGATACCAGGGGAAGGGCTGGAGCTGGGGACTCAGCCCTGCCCACGGTGGGCAGGGCCTGGTGGGCTCAGGGGCCTCACCGGCTGTTCGATGACCCTCAGCACCGTCCGCTTGATGTCAGCGATGGCCTCCGTGTACACGGCTGCCAGTTCGTGGATCAGCTTGTGGTTCTGAGGCAGGAGAGCCAGGTAGAGGTACAGGCACTGCTTTACTGTCTCCTCGGTCCAGGGCGCTGCCACCTCTGAGGGCAAGGGGTGGGGATCAGGCTGGCTCCCTTCCCCTCCCAACCTCTTCCCACCCCGTGTGTGTCCCTTCTTAGGGGGTGGGCACAGAAGGGAGCTAGGCCCATTTTGGAAGCTTCTGCACTGAATTCCCACCTCATCTCCGCTGACCACCAACCCACAGGCAGCCAGAGGGATCTTTCTCAAGTGCAGGTCTAATCCTGTCCCTCTCCTGCTTGGTGCTCTCACGACTATGCCCTCAGGATAAATCCCCAGCTCCTCACATTGTTCAGCCTGCCAGGCGCTAACGCGGCAGCCCTTGCCCCTGAGGCTATGTGCTCTGGTCACACCAGATTTCTTTTTCTATTTTTAGCTGAGCCATCCTGCCACCTGTTGGCAGCTCATCTCGGGCTGGATGTTGAACTGCTGTTGCTCAGAGCTCAGCTCGCACTCTTGAGCAAGCTCTTAACCAACTGAGCCACTCGGCCGGCCCTCACACCCGATTTCTGACAGTGCCCCCAGAACCCCTACTTTGGAGCCTTTGCACGTCCTGGTCCTTTGCCTAGAACACCACTGCCCTCCTCTTTTTTTTTTTTCCTACACCTCCTCATGCTCTGGGTCTCATGAAGCCAGTGCCTGTCCTGGGAAGCCTTCCCAGCACCAAGGCTGTGCCAGGACTCCTGGGCTCCCAGAAGGCCCTGCGCTTCCCTCCGAAGCCTAAACCTTCCAATTTAATGGTCCATTCTCTTGGGGCCCAGGTCTCCCCATCTGTCATTCTAGGGGACCCAGGGCTTTGCTGAGGGAACAATCCTGCGATGATCCTGCCTGGTCCTTCCTGGAGCCCCATCACCAGCTAGCTCTCCTTGTCCTCCAGCGCTTAGCCCAACTGTCCCCTCTTCTAGGATGCTCTCTCTGAGCCCTTAGCCCAGGTCAGGCGCCCCTCTGGGTTCCATGCGGCCTCCTGGTTTCGCCGTCCCAGGCCTGCTGGTTCCGGTTATTACTGTCTGGCTGTTGGCTTCCCTAGGAGGCTGGGCAGGGCTCAGCTTTGATCCAGCTGTTCCCAGGGTCCAGCCCAAAGCCTGGGACACAGCAGGTGCTCAGAACACATCTGATGAATCTGCACCAAACCTGTGTCCTTGTCAGCTCCAAACAGCACGGATGGCGGGTTGGGGTGGACCAGGAGCTGCAGGTAGTTGAGGGCAAATTTCTCCACATACTCTCGGAGCTGTTCCTTCTCGTACATACGCTTGATGAACAGCAGGGCCTGGGAACGCACCTGAGGAGAGAGTGGCGGCAAGATGGTGGAAGGGGAGACAGCTGCTCTGAGCTTGGCAGCACCAGTGTGAACAAGCCCAAGATTGAGAAGGGTGAGTTACCTGTGCCCAAGATGTGTCCCCAGCTTGGGAGAAAGGTTTCCTGGCCCAATTCAGGGCCCCGAATCACCTTACTGCCTACCTGCTCTGCCCCACCTCATATCATTTCTTGCCTTGCTTGCTACACTCCAACCAGAATGAGCTTTCCTCAGTTCCTCCAAAGTGATGGCATTCTCCCTGGCTTTGAGGCTTGAAGCAAAAAATTCCCACTGCCTGGAATGCCTGTCACTGGCTATGTCCTGTGTTCCTCAGACATCCCCTGCTGGAGCCCTGAGGACAGGGGCTGGTATTGAGCACTGCTTTGTCCCCAAGCGCACCACGGGGCTGAGCCACAGTGCACAGTAAGGGTCTGCTGAATAGACATGACAGCAAGAAAGGAGTTGGCACAAGGCTGGAGCAGGATGGCTCAAGGGCCCTCTCAGTCACATGCATGCACACATGTTGTCCCCTCTGTCCCAAACACACTCATCTACTCACAGTTCAGGTCTTGGCTCACATGGCTCCCCCTGCAGAAGCCTCCTTTACACTGCCTCCCCTGCCTACCTGCCCATCAGATGGGTCAGGCCCCTCCTGGGGCTCCCATAGGCACAGGCGCTGCTCCTCTCCTGGCAGTGTCCTCACTGCCACTGACTAGTCACACTGGCTCCCCTCCTGGTCAGCGCCCCCCAGGTCCCAGCACAGCACCAGGCCTTGAGAGAGACTCACCACCATGGGTGGAATAAGAGCGAGACTGGGACTGCCCTTCCTGTGAGGGTGAGTGCATATGTGGTGTGTATGTTCTAAGCAGCTTCATGGCACCATAAACGGAAAAATCACTACTGCCTAAACACTGCTGTGAGGATGGCAACTTTCAGGGGGAGGTGGAAGAGGCCAAGCTGGTTATTCAGGACAGAGGAAGGGCTGAGAGTCGCCCAGCACAGGACGGTGGGGAATCACCTTGTCCTTCTCATGGGAGCTGAGGTCTAGTAGGACATGCAGGTACTGGAACTGGCGGGACGGGCGCTTGAAGATCAGGTCTCGAAGAGTGGACATGCCCAGGTAGGTGCGACTCTGCGGCAGGAGGAGGGGACCGGAGCTCAGTCCACTGCACTGAGCCTTTGGGATGGCTCCCTTGCCTTGCTCAGATCTGCTACTGTCCCTCACAGAAGTTCCTCCACAGGTCTAGGCTGTGCGCCCCTCAGACCCAACACAGGGCTTGTCCCCGCTGCCCCAGGCTGCAGCGAGCAGGGTTCCTGCCTGCACCATGATGCTGGGGACGGAGATCTGCCACCCGTCCTCACCTCGTCCTCGCAGTACTTGCGAATCACCTCCAGGGCACTCTCAGTGATGAGCGGTGCCTCCAGCACAACCTTGGTGAAGATCCTGCCAGAGAAGGAGGGACAAGGCAAGGCTGCAGAGAGGCCACTTGGCCTCCCAGCCCTGCTGAATCGCAGAGCTCAGAGCTGGCAGGGCTTCCCACACAGACAGCTCGTTCAACCCCTGGTTAGAGGATAGACGGGAACAGAGCAGGGTTCAAACGCTGCCAGCTGGGTGACTTGGGCAGAGATTTCTCTGAAACGGCTTCTCCCCTTTGTCAACTGGGCACTCACTTAATACAGCAACAGAGGGAAGGATGGGGGCGGGAAGGGTATTGCTATTTCAGATATGGTAGCCACAAAAAGGCCACTTTGAGAAAACATTTGGGTTGATGCTGGTAGGTAGGAAGGAACCAGCCATGCAGCACGGGGGGCGGGGGAGCATTCCAGGTAGAGAAAACAGTAAGTGCCAAGCCCTGAACTTGGCATGTTCAAGGAACAGAAGACAGGAGGCTGGTGTGGCTACGGTTTGGGGGCAGCAAGAAGCAGAGGGGCACAAAAAAGGGCTAAAGAGGTCGGCAGGGATTGGATTCCACAGGGTCTCACAGAACATGGTAAAGAGGCTGCCTTTTATCCCAAGAGCACTGGGAAACCATGGAAGCTTTTTGGTGGGGAAGAAACAAGACTTAAAGTGTCACCCAGGCTGCTGTGTGGAGATAAGCTGGAGGCTGAGAACAAAGAGGAAAGTACAGAACCGATTCAGGCCAAAGATGAGATGGAGAGACGTCAACATCCAAAACAGACCTGTGAGGCAGGCTGTTATTTACAGATGAGAAAACGGGGAGGCTCAGAGGGTGAGTGACCCAGGTGGTGAGGGACACAGAGGTGGTCAGAAACCAGAAAGGGGAGGCAGGACACAGGAAGGGGGCCTCTTGGAGACAGGAGGGTGCCGAGCTGTCCCCCTCACCCATCCTTCTGGTCTGGCTTCTCCTGCAGGCCGGACAGCAGGCGGATGAGGCAGTCCTCATACTTGTCCAGGGTGCCCGAGGCACCGGCTGCCAGGTAGGCATTGTATTCCTGGTAGAGCCAGGCAAAGGCCAGGTCCAGGCGGGCCCGCACGTCCTCCAGGATGAAGGACAGGACCTCGGCCTTCAGGCCCGAGTCAAACTGTGTCACCAGGCTGGCCAGGATCTTTATGCGCACCTGACAAGAGAGCAAGTGCGTGTTAGCGTGGGGATGGGCAATCCCGGGCACCTCACGATCGGGCCGTGCGATGCCTCCTGCCCAGGCTCAGAGAACCCCAATGTGGACCCGGTGTTAAATGAGGAAGGCAAGCCAGAGAACCTTATGCCTAGTAGGTCCCATTTGTGTGTGGGGAAAAAAATCAGTAATCACAGAATAAAGCTATGAGTTATATCCACATACTCAAGCTTACAGAAAAAGATCTTGCAGGAGTCCCTAATGTGTACATTGGTCACCTCTGGGGAGGGGGATGGGGTGCAGGTACCTCTATGGCTAGGAAATATTTTTTTTGAGGGCAGTGTCACTGGCCCTCATATGTGGGACCAAACCGGGGCCGCTGGCTTCCCAAGCCAGCGCTTAACCACCACACCACTCGGCCGGCCCTAGGAAATATTTTTTAACAGAGTATGTTTATATACTACTTGGTTAATTAAAAACAAATTTCAAAAAATGGGAAAAAAGTCGGTTGACTGAGGTTACAATGCCAACAAGTGGCAGAATCAGGATTTAAACCAGGTACGTCTTGGGCTGGCCGAGTGGCGCGGTGGCTAAGCGCTGGCTTGGGAAGCCAGCGGCCCCAGTTCGGTCCCACATATGAGGGCCAATGACACTGCCCTCAAAAAAAAAACCAAAAAAAAACCCAGGTATGTCTGAATCTAAACAATAAGAGTAAAAGTGTTGGGTCAGCTGAGTGGCGTGGTGGTTAAGTGCTGGCTTGGGACGCCAGTGGCCCCAGTTCGGGTCCCACATATGAGGGCCAGTGACACTGTTCTCAAAAAAAAAAAAAAAAAAAAAAGAGTAAAAGTGTTAACTACTAGGAAGAAAGAAGAGGGACAGCCATTATTAGCTCAGGTGGTTAGAGTGCAGGGCACAGGCTCATAACACCAAGGTTGCTGGTTCAATTCTCACATGGGCCAGTGAGCTGAGCCCTCCACAACTATTGGGTTGTCGGAAAAGTCACGACACATTTTTGCAATGAAAAACATAGAAAAAATACGTCATGACTTTTCTGACAACCCAATAGATTGAAACAACTACTTGACTTGGAGCTGCTGGATCCTGGAGAAACACACTGCTCCCAATAATAAAAATTTTAAAAAAATTTTTTAAAAGAACACAGCAGCAGTCTTCAGTGGCCCGGGCTGCTCCTTGCAGCCAGCCCCGCGGTGAGTTAAGAGCACAGGCGTGGGCCGGCCGAGTGGCGCATTGGTTAAGCGCTGGTTTTGGGATGCCAGCGGCCCCGGTTCGGATCCCACATGAGGGCCAGTGACAGCCCTCTACAGCTAACAACAGCTCCACCTGGAGCTGGGCTGTGCGAGCCCCGGTGATGGTGTGGGCTGCAGCCCCTGCTGCAGTGGGCTGCCATAAGCTACAGTGAGTGGCCCGCAGCCAGTGTGAGCGGCTGGCAGCCAAGCGTGAGCTGCCAATAGCTGCGATGAGCGACATCCAGAGGCCAGCGACCGATCTGCCTCATCCGGGAAGAGCGCAATGATGATACCAACAGTGAAGCAACATCCTCCGCAACTAAAAACTGAAGAACAAGAAGACGGCAACTTGTCTGTTCCCCTTCCCCGATTCCCCAACGCTGCTCCCCTCCACCAATTCCCCAATAAAATCTTTAAAAAAAAAAAAAAAAAAAAAAAAAAGAGCACAGGCGTGTCCACGCGCTTCTTCCTCCTTTGTCACCTGTGTGGAGCTGCGGATATCACCTCAGTTATTCTGGAGGAGGACAGAAGTGAGGCTTGGAGGAGTAGCTGGTGAGCAGCAGACCAGGGGCCCAGCTCTTAGATGTGAGGTAGGCTCTTGGGGTGAGGGACCAGAAGGATCAGAGGGGTGGGGGTGGGGGACGGACAGTGGCGCACCTGGGCCGCCCCGCTGTAGGCCACAGCCTTCTCCGCCCGCAGGATCCGCTTCACAGCGCCCAGCTTCATGGCCTCAACCTGGGCGTCGGTCAGGGGCTTCAGTACATCACTCAGGCGGAAGATTTTCTTGCGCCCGCCGGCGCCTGCCAAGCTACATGGGAGAGATGGACAGGAACAGGGACTCAGAACACCCTTTCTGGAGCCCGTGCCCACCTGGTGACTCTCCAGGCCATACAGAGACACCTCCATACTGCCTCTCTAATGCCCGCGGCACTCTGAGGCATGGCAGGGTGCTGGGTAACGAGAAGAGAATGTTATTTTGTCTCTGTAAAAAGTTCTCAGGGAAGGTGTCTCTGCGGAGGTGAAGTGTGAGGGGAGATCTGAATGAAGCGAGGCGGCAAGGTACACAAATTCTAGGCAGAGAGAACAGGAGGTGCGGAGGCCTTCGAGTGAGGACCTGTGTGGCTGTTCAAGGAATACCGCGAGGGGAACAAAGAGCTTGGAGGGGCAGGCACCTGCAAGGGGACCCACCGGGGCTGTGTGACTGGGATGATGGGCTCTGGCCTCCTCTTGGCCTGGGGCGCCTCCTCCTCCAGAGTGGACATGGAGCTCAGGGAGCCCACCACCGAGATGGCCTGGCCCTGGGCTGGCAGGCGTCGCTTAATCAGGACACTCTCCGGCTTCACCACCTTCTCCTCCTTGGGCTCCTCCTTGCACTGTTTGGTCTGCTCCACACCTGAGAGGGAGGCAACAAATGGGCTCCAGGCATGTCAGACCCACCTGCTTCGGTCCAAGGCCCTCCTGTGTGCCAGCCTCTATTCTAAGCCTTGTACGCATGCAACTCATTTAAATCTGCAGAGCGCCTTTCTGGGACATGTAGGCTTTTTATCCCCACTTTGCAATACAACAACTGAGGCTCAGACTGGAAATGCCATTCACTGCTGGTGGGAGTGTCAAATGTAACAGCCAGTCTGGAAAGGTGAAGAGCAGTTTCTAATAGTACTGAACACATCTTAGTCTTGACCCAACAATCCCGCTATTGCATATACTCAAGATAAATGAGGGCATGTGTGCATCAAAACACCTGTACACAAAGGTTCACAGCAGCTTTATTCACAACGGCCCCAAACTGGAAACCCACAGGACCATTAACAGAGGCATGGATAAAACAAATGGTGGCCTTTTCACATATAGAAATACTACTGAGCAATAAAAAATAAGCTATTGGGGGTGACCGGTTAGCTCAGTTGGTTAGAGCATTGTGCTGATAACACCAAGGTTGCCGGTTCAATCCCCACATGGGCCATTGTGAGCTGCACCCTCCTTTTAAAAAAAAAAGTCGGGCCGGCTGAGTGGCGTGGTGGTTAAGTGCTGGCTTGGGACGCCAGCGGCCTCGGTTCGGATCCCACATATGAGGGCCAGTGACACTGCCCTAAAAAAAAAAAAAAAAATTCAACCATGCCATTGTAGCATGAAAGCAATGTGTAACCAATGACCATGGCTGTTACCCAATTAAAAATAAATAAAAATTGGGCCGGCTGAGTGACGCATTGGTTAAGAGCTGGCTTGGGACGCCAGTGGCCCCGGTTCGGATCCCATATATGAGGGCCAGTGACACTGCCCTCTATAGCTAAAATGGTGAACAACAGCTCCACCTGGAGCTGGGCTGAGTGAGTCGCCAGGGACAGCATAGCTGCAGCCCTTGCTGCAGTGGGCTGCCATAGGCTACAGTGAGTGGCTGGCAGCCAGCGTGAGCTGCCAATAGCCACGGAGAGCGGCCATCCAGAGGCAAGCGATGAGCATAATGACGATACCAACATGGGCCAGTGAAGCGACGTCCTCCACAACTAGATTGAAGAACGAAAGGACAGCAACCTGTCTGTTCCCCTTTCCTGATTCCCCAACACTGTTCCCCTCCCCCAATTCCCCAATAAAATCTTTTAAAAAATTAATAAATAAAAAAAAAACAAAAAAAAAAACTATTGGTTCACACAGCAACATAGTTGAATCTTGAAAACTGCTGTGCAAAGGAGTCAGATTCTCTATGATCCCATTTATATGAAGTTCAAGACCAAGAGAAACTCATCTATGGAGACAGAAATCAGAACAGTGAATGTCTCTGGAGGTGAAATTTGTGAGTGTTGAACGGAAAGGAGCAAGAAGGAGCTTTCTAGAGTTGTATATCTTCATCTGTGTGGTGTTTACACTGGTGTGTTCACTGAAACTTCACTAAGGTGTTCACTTAAGAGTTGTGTGTTTTGGGCCGGCCGAGTGGCGCAGTGGTTAAGAGCTGGTTTTGGGACACCAGCAGCCCTGTGTCGGATCCCACATATGAGGGCCAGTGACACTGCCCTCTTAAAAAAAAAAAAGTTGTGTATTTCAGTGTACATAATTTAATTTATACCTCAATAATACTGTTATAATGGGAAAACACCTGAGGCTCAGAGAGGTTAAGAAACTTAACCAAAGTCACACGAGTGGCTGAGGTAGTCTGGTTCAAGTCAGACCTCAAATCCAGGTCTCTTGGATTTCAAAGGCCAGGGCCTAAAATACTGAGCACTCAATAGATCTATGGGACTGGTAATTACTGACACCTAATAGCTCATGTGATTTTCATCTGTATCACCACAAGGAGGTGTTCTTCGGGTAAGGAGAACCCAGCAGGTACAGGGTCAGCTCCCTGTGACACTCACCTGGGCCTAGTCCTGCAGCTGTCATCTGTGTGGCCATGAGCCGAGCCAGGTGCTTGATCTGGGCCTCGGTGCCTGCTGACTCCACTGGTGTGTAGATGGCTTGAAAGGAGGCGGGCATGACCTCAGGCAGGTACACCATGCTGATGAGAACCTGTGGGATGCCCAGGAAAAGGAACCTTTCCTTACCTATTGATTCGACAAGCATTGGCTCCATGCCCAGGCCAATGCTGGGGAAAATGGCAGTGACTAAGACAGACCTGGGCCTGGTCTCGTGGAGCTCAGGCTCCTGGGGACGTCAGAGAGAAAAGGAGGAATGATGCATTGTGGTGCATGAGACAGAGAAGGAAAAGGGGCCATGAGACACATCAGGAGGGCCAGGGATGGCTATAGCTCCCTGGGGAAGTGGCACCTAGACTGAGAACAGGAGGAGGGCAAGAACCAGGTTGGCAAAGGGTAAAGTCTTGCAGTGGGAGGGGGGTATGTATTCCGGGTATAGGAACAGCATTGTGGAAGGCTAAGAGGCAGCAGAGTTGGTACCCTGTCCAGAGAGAGGAAGCAAGTTTGGTGAAGAGTGTAATACGGTTGAGAAACTGACTTAAAAAAAAAAAAAATCAGTATCCTAACAGAGCACATCTATGTCTATCAGGAATTAGTAACAAAAGATAATTTCAAACTCCCTACATGCTTGGAAGTTTAAATGCATACTCTAAATAATAAAATAATTAGAACAGAAAGATAACGAAATAACCACAGATCAAAATATGTGGGATGCAGGGGCCAGCTGAGTAGCTTAATTGGTTAAGAGCTCGCTCAAGAGTGTGAGCTCTGGGGCCCGCCGAGTGTTGGGGTGGTTAAGCGCTGGCTTAGGAAGCCAGCGGCCCCAGTTCGAGTCCCACATATGAGGATCAGTGACACTGCCCTCAAGAAAAAAAAAAAAGAGTGTGAGCTCTGAGCAACAGGGTGGCTGGTTCAATTCCCGGCCCCAGCTGAGCTGCCGCTGAGCTGCTAACAGGTAGCAGGATGGCTCAGGTTTAAAAAAAAAATGTCAGAAGACTAATAAGCTAAGAATTTAACTTAAAATGCTCAAAGAAAGTAGTAGGAAAGAAATAAAACAGGAAAAGTTATAAAAGACTGAACAATAACAACTAAAAAAGTAGGACATAGTACTAGGGACAAAAGATCGGCACATTACTACATAGACAGCAGGTAGTATAAAATTATAAGAATCCTATGAACAACTTCATGCCAGTAATTTGAAAAGGACAATTTCCCAGAGCGTGATGAGGATAAACAAGGCGCAAGTTAACGGAGGCCAAATTAGACAGGGTCTAAGGCAAGCTGAATTTAAATTTTATCTACAAGGAAACGGAGCCACACTGGAGTGGGGAAGCGTCATGACTTGTACTAGAAAGACGCCTCTGGGTGCCACCCACAGACTGGAAGCCAGGGCCAGGTGGGTAGGGCTCGGGATGAAAAGGTGGGGCCTGGACCAGGCAGGGGCCTAGGGATGGAGACGAGGGGAAGGATGTGGGGAGAGGCAAAGAGCCTAGCTCCCAGGTTTCTGGCATGGAAATTGGGAGGTTGTTGCCCCAAGAACACAGGAGAGAATAATAGGCCTAAAGAGGAGTGTGGGGAGAAATTTCACAAGCTTAGTTTTTTGTGTTTTTTTTTGAGGGCAGTGTCACTGGCCCTCACATGTGGGACCGAACCGGGGCCGCTGGCTTCCGAAGCCAGCGCTTAACCACCGTGCCACTCGGCCGGCCCCCACAAGCTTAGTTTTGACACATTGAGTCTGGGGTGCCTGTGGAACATGTGGGAGAAAGATGCGGGAGATGGCTGCACATCAGGCTTGGAGCTCACCAAAGAGATCTGAGCTAGAGAGAAAATTCCTTCTCAACACCTTCACGACCAAAACCCAACTCCAATTACCCAAAAACTAAGCCCCTTGGAGCCTCCAGGCAGAGAGAGGGGAAGGCTGACGGTGACTGCTGTTGAGCACGAGCACCCAACAGAAAGGTCTGGGGATTCACTGCTACAGTGAGAGGACTGATGTGAGATCCCCACCCCCACGCCCACTCAATTCAAACCAGCAGTTCTTTCTGGGGAACGTGTCTTTGAGGATCTGAGGAAACCACTGGCCATCCCATCCCACCAGTACCAGTCCTACAGCACCCGGTTCGCTCTCCAGTTAATGGACCCTCCGCGACTTCAAAGGAGAGGGGAGAGAGAGTGGGTTTGGATGGGGACACAGACCACCTAAAGAGGGACTGTTGAGGATGAAGTGACCCCTTGGAGGTTCATCCAAGGTTAGGAGGGCCCATAGGCCCACACCCTCCCAACGCTTAGAAAAGAGGGGTTTTGGGACTGATGGGTCTCGAGGAGGTGGACAGTGTGGAGTGGAGGCAGGGAAAGGACAAGAGATCCTTCCTCCCTGCCCTGTGGGGAACGGTCCCCACCCAGCCTCACCAGATTAGCCACATTGTCAGGCGTCAGCAGAGGCTGCAGGAACTCGGCTGTGATGTCTGTGTCAGACTGGCCTGAGATCTGGACTGAGGCCTTCGAGGTTCCCGACGGGCCTGGCTCCAAGTCTTTGTCCTCGTCGTCTTCCCCTAGGTTGGGCTCTGGGACAGAGGAGACAAGGTGCTGGCTCTAGGGAGGCAGCAGGTCCCTCCTCCCAGGGAGCCCAGGGTCCCTGCCTCCAGGCGGCCTCAGCAAACAGGGACAGTGCAGTGGATGAAGACCTGGGCTGCAGCCCTATCATATAACCCTGGAGAACTACCTGCCTTTCTCTAGGCCTCAGTTCTCCTCATCTGGGAAATGGGAAGGCCAGACCTGGCTGATTACACTAAGCTCCAAGAAAATGAAAAGGTTAACTAAAAATTTCACATTGCTCTACTGTTTAAAAACCTGTATCTCCTAAATAGTGCCCAATCTCACCAGGTTCAGGAACATGTAAAAACAACCTTAGAAGATAGCATTTTTGTCTACACGATTGACAAAAAATTAAAAGGTTGGCAATGACAGTTCTTAGGAAGGGTACAGACGGTGGAAATGTAAACTGGGAAGGCCTCTTGGGAGGCCAATTTGATAGTAGGTCAAAATTTTAAAGGTGTACACCTCTTAGACAGAACAATTCCACTTCTAGATGTCTACCCTAAAAACTTACTCATAGCTCTATCTAAGGTAAAATGTACAGAGAATTCACTGCAGCACTGAAGTGGCACAAGATTTCCATCAGTTAACAGGCTGGCTGAAAGCGAGCACAGTTGTTCTACTTCAAGGAAAAAAAAGCTAATAGAGAAAAAGCTCTATGAACAATCATGTCCCTTTAAGCTGTATTTATGAAAGTGGAGAAGCTGGAATGTTCAATAGGGTGATGATTTAAGCAATTTATGGCAAAAACATGATGAACTGTTATGTGGTCTTTTAAAAAAGTTTGCAGCACAGGTAACGAAGTGCTGATAGGTTGCAATAACCATATGTAGTTCAATTACAAAAGGTTGACCAGCCCAATAGAATAGGCCCTTTACAGAAGTGCAAATGGCTAATCAATGTAAAACAATGCTCGGCCTGACTGCAACCTGTGCAAGAAGAGAAATGAACCTAGGGTACTGTTTATACCCAGAGGGTTTACACCATGTCCAGGGCTAGTAAGAGTGGGGTGACGGGCACTCACACACTGCAGGGGGTGGGGGTAGGGGTGTAAATCCCAGTGCAGTTTTTTTGGAAAACGTTTGGGAATGGCTATCAAGAATTTAAGTGCTGGGCCGGCCGAGTGGCTCAGTTGGTTAAGAGCTCGCTCAAGAGTGCAAGCTGAGCTCTGAGCAACAGCGGCTCGAGGCCAGCCTGAGCTGAGTTGCTGTCGAGCTGCCAATAGGTGGCAGGATGGCTCAGCTAAAAAAAAAAAAAAAAAGGAATTTAAGTGCAGCCAGTAGCAATGGGCATATCCAGGGCTGATTTCTGATTTCTGAAACTATTCGCTACTTAAAGGAAACCAGGGCTCCTTAGAGAAATGGCTGATTCCAAGGCTGGGGTACGGCAAGTCCAAGATGAGTCTAGAACATCTTGTTAGGTCAAAATTAAGAAATACTCGGGCCGGCCGAGTGGGGTGGTGGTTAAGCGCTGGCTTGGGAAGCCAACGGCCTGGTTCATGTCCCACATATGAGGGCCAGTGATACTGCCCTCAAAAAAAAAAAAAAAAATTAAGAAATACTCAAAAAAACTTACGGGACATATTAAAAGCACACAGGAGCCAGCTCCCACTGGCTCAATATGAGGCACTCAGGGCAGCAAAATGAATAAGGGATGATAACCCTGGAGTTGAATAAGAACCCACAAGTCCATACTGACAGAAAAGTAGGGAAAAGAAAAACAAAACTCTTCATTACAGCAGAATGCCAACTAATAAATGTAGAAGGAAATCTTTTTATAACCATTATAGCCATTAGTGATGCAGGCAACAATTGTCAATGGATGCTAAACGCACAGAGTCAAAAGTCTGAAGAAAAACAGGTATTTTACATCTTCAAGCATCTCTCTCAGCTTATTATTTACAAAGGGAAAAAGGGTAATTTACACTAGAGAAACCAAGGGATCAAAGTTCCCATCACCCAAATGGGGCAAATTGACATGTGCTGCCTCATGCCACACAGAGGTCAGGGCAACACTTTCGCAGTGTTCCTGCTAAAAACGCAGACCCTGAATTCAATCAGGAGGCTAGAGCAGACACATTCAAACAGAGGGACATTCCACCAAAGAGCTGTCCAGGACTCTTCAACTAAATGCAATGTGGGGTCCCTGCCTCGTGAAGGGTACATAGGAGTTTTCGGTACTCTTCTTGTGTCTTGTCTGCGAGGTCAAAATTATTTCAAGGCAAAGAAGTTTAACGAGGGGCCTGCCAAGTGGCGCAGTGGTTAAGCGCTGGCTTCCCCCGGTTCAGGTCCCACATATGAGGGCCAGTGACACTGCCCTCAAAAAAAAAAAAAAAAAAAAAAAAAAGTTTAACGAAACAGAAACATAAAATTGGTGGACAAAAAAAATAACTTCAAATGCTCAATCCCTTTGCCCCACTAATCTCACTACATAGAATTTGTCCCATGACTGGACACGCACACAAGACTGTTATACTACAGCAATCTTTATACTTTTAAAAGAATGGACACTAATGAAACGTCCGTCCACAGTGGGACTGGTTAAAGATTGCTAACGCCCACATGCACTGCAGACTATCATGCCTCCACTAACAGAATACAGCAGATTTCAATGCACAGATATAGAAAGAGCTCCAAGGTGACTACTCAGCAAGTTAAGGGACAGAACACTGTGCTTTGTCTGCTTAATGAAGGGGAAAAAAATAGATCCCTACCTGACTATATCAAAATAAATAAGGATATTTTTAAGAATAAAAACAAGAACAATTCTTTCCTACATGTTCTAGAAACAAACACGAGTGATTAAAAAATTTTTTTGGAGTAAGGAAGCTGCTATGGTTGACACTACTGATAATACAACCATTAAGAAATTACTTAAAAAAGAAAAAACACTTATAAGTGAAAGAAATGGAGAACTGTACACATATGAGCCGTGTCTGAAAGAAAATGTTAAGTGTTAACACTTGGGGAGTGGCTACTTTTGGGGAGAGGGGTAAAAGGGAGACTATTTTTACTCTATTCCTTTCTGTATAATTTAAATAATTCACTATTATTTTTAAGAATAATAAAACTTTAATAATTTCATTTTGATATCATTTGTTATGTCACATAATTTATAACATAATATAAATGGAGGTTTTGGTTTAATGTAAATAATTAAACACTTTGAATGTGGTCAGTCCCTGCCGCCCCCTCCGGCCAGGCCAGACTCGGCTCCTCAGCTCACCCAGCTTCATCTTCTTGAGCGTGGAATCTGAGTCATCCCGGGGCCGCTTGCGGGTATCCTTGCTGTTGGGCATATTGCGGGTGATCTCAGCCTGAGGCGTGCCCAGGTCCACCAGCAGGGTGGTGATCTGGGCCTGGAACTCCAAGGAGGCTGGGTGCTTCAGCACACTCAACAGGTGCAACTTGAGGTTCTTGCGCACGCTGCTCACCTGAGATTTGGCTAGTGTCGGGGGCAGGTTGGCTGAGGAAAGAAATAGTAGCTCTGTCCTGTGGACTGAGCTCATGGGGCCTTCGCCTCACTTCCCAGGCCCCAGCTTGAGCAGTGGTTGAAGGAATGCCTTAGAAAAGTTCCTTCGCTCTCAGGTTGAGTGTGTGGCCTTCCCCTCATACAAGCTTCTGTTTAAAACCCTTGAGAGGTCTCCATCAGTATTAGTCAAACTTAATGCAAAGAGATAACTTAACCTTTCTTTTATTAAACAGAAAGTTTCATCTCCCTCCATCTCTGGTCTGGAAATCTCAATGCCCTACCCTGGGGATGACTATAGTCACCATCTTCACCTCTAGAATATTCCAACTGAACTGCTACAACAGTCCACTGTTGGTATCTGCCACCAGAGGGGCTTTCAAATGTCTTAACAGTCACCTTGATGAGCGAGCCTCCCCTGCTGCAGAGAGAAAGAGGATGCCCGTAACTGTCCCTGCCTAACGTCCTTCTCGACTTCCTCAGCCAGCAACACTCCCATTCTTCTTTGAAGGAACCACCTTGGCTTCATTCTCAGTTCGAGTGGGCAAGAGTCTCAGAGCCAGTAAGAACACTGCAATCCCTTGATCCCTGTGATTGGTTCAGAGATAGGCTTGTAATCTCTTCTCAGCCAATCAGAAACAACGAGCATCAGCTCTTGGACTTTTGCTGGAATGGTTGGGAAGGAGACACTCTCTTTCCCCGGGGTTGCCAAGTGGATAGAATGGAAGTCTGGAGCTCTAGGAGGCGGGGGCCATCTTTGCTACCTCAAGGCAAGAGACAGAACGAAACCAACATGGAGAAAATAAGAGCTAAGAGATGGAGACAGATTCACGCAGATCCATGATCTGCACACACTCACCCATCAACCTGACTTACCAGTTTTCACACATATACGAAAGTAGAGAAAACAGTACAATGAATCACCAACCAACATGTACCCACCAACATTTTGTCTATCTGGGCACATCTATCCTCCCTGCTTTTTTTTTTTTTTTTTTTGGGAGAGGGGGATGCGGGGAGGCTGGAATATTTTAAAGTATTTCACGGATATCATGTAATTTCAACTACACGCACCTCAATGTGAAAGCCAGCCTTGAACTAGGTTCTGTCATATGGAATTGAAAGACTACTGTCTCATCTAGGAATCCTCCCTTGTGTCCACAACCTACTAGACTAATGAGGCATCCCGCAGGAGTCTACCACCTGGAGCTCACACTTCCTCAGGAAAGAGCAGACTGGCCAGTGGAGAGGGAAAGGGAGGAGACCAACCTACCGTGCAGGGTTTCGTAGGCCTGGATCACCTCGGACATGAACATGGGCCTCTGGCGGGCGATATTGGCGAGGGAGCCCAGCGCTGTGGTCAGGTTGATGGAGGAGATGGCGGGGTGTACCATGAACTTGAGTAGCTGCTCCAAGGCTGCCTTGCCCTCCTCCCACAGCAAATCTAATGAGGAAGAGAAGGGAGCCAGTTAGTAGGAGGCTTTCTCCCAGGCCTCTGGAGACAGCAGCCCTTGGGGCCAAAAGGAGAGAGGCCCTTCCTTGTACATGGATGGCTGCACACAGCTGCAAAGCAGAAAATTTAGTGTTGATGAGTTCCATGATGAGTCCTATTAACGAGTATAAAAATTAAGTGAAGAAGACGCTCAACGCATGGGCTTGCAATAGTGAATGACTAGAAAGAATTCCAATTTTAAGTGTATGAACTATGTTGATATAAAACTTTTGAGTAGGTATATATGCGTACACACACAGACAAAGGATCAAAGTCCTCTGTACCACCACTCTCCTTGATCCAGTCCTCAAAAGTTAACCCTTCAAAACTTTGGTGCATTATCTTTCTTGACATTTTCTATGCAAAAGCATACTGGATGCCACATTTCTTGAAATAGTGAATGAAAAAGAATGTGATGTAACCAAAGTATGGAATATTATGTAGCAACTAAACATGATTTTGATAGAGAAGATTATAGCTTAAGATAACATGGTTGAGTTAAAAAGGCTGTCAGAAAATATGCAAGAAGAGCTAGCAGTTGTGGAATGCTTACTATGCTGGCCACATTAACTCACCAAAGGCTCACACCTATACCCTAAAGTAGATGCCACAATAATTACCCCCACTTTACCGGTGAAGAAACAGACTCAGCGAGAATAGGTCACTTGCCCAATGGTAGAGCAGAGATTCAAACACGAGCCACTACTTTAATGTCTCTCAGCTGAAGTTATAAAGCATAGTCGTATTTCTTATAAACAAAAAAGCCAACAAACGCAGAAACTATAAATATATATAGACACATATCTATCTCTGTGTAAAAACGGTCTGGAAGGAAACAATACTCTTAGCAGTATTTACCTCTGGGAAGCAGGGCTGGGGGCGCGGAGGGTGTATTTTTCCTTTATACCCATCTGCATTTATTACTTGACATGTCAGCAGCGTGCATGAGCCACTTCTATATTTGCAATTAGGAAAACAGTAAAACTAGCTAGCATTTACTAAATGCTCACATCCACACGGGACCTCACTACAAATCTGTGAAAGGGGTACTTACAAAGGGGTTTTACAAAAAGAAAATGAAGTTCAGAGAGAAGCAACTTGCACAAGTTCACATAATGAGTAAGGGGTGAAGCTGGGATTTAAACCTAGTGTCAGGGCTCTTAATCACTGTATTATACTGTCTCCAGAAATTAAAAACCAAGAATGAAAGAGAGGAGGAGGTGGAAGAAGAAAAGGGTTGGTGCAGTGACAAAGGGCACCACCTGATGGGTGGCACTCACTGTACTGGATGTAGGGGTGGTCACGAGGGATTCGGTCCAGGCTGATGTCGTGCTCTTGGCGTCGGGGCACCTCCGAGTCGGCAACGCGGGGTGACAGGGTGACAATGAGGCCCTCCACAAACTTGATGGCGTGGGTGCGGACACCATCGTTGTCAGAGTCCAACAGCAGGATTATGTCCCCGGCCATGGCAGACACCATGTCCCAGCAGGCCTCCTGGAGCTCGCTGATGACCCTTGACTTCACCATCCACTGGGAGCGGCCCAGGGAGGAATGGACAGAGAAATGGCAACAAGACATCAATCCCCAACTCTTATCACCACCCAGAGGTCCATAGGTGACAATGGATATATTCATTTGGGAAACATTTACTGAGTTACAACTCTGTCCCAGGCCTTGTACTAGGTGACGCTGGGGACAGGACGCAGGGGTGACCAAGTCAGGTTTGGCCCTGCCTTCATGAGGTTCACAGTGAGAACCCAGAGAAGGCTCAGATCTTAAGGAAGACAAAGGAATAACAATGCTGACCTCACAAGGTGGTGGCAGAGATTAAATGGATTCATTTTTTCATTAACACTAAGGAACATCACTCAGTAGTGTGTTCTCTTCCTTATGGCACCGACTGCCATCCATAATTAGTATTTCTGTGATTCTTTTTTTTTTTTTTTTTTTTTTTTAAAGATTTTATTGGGGAATTGGCGGAGGGGAACAGCGTTGGGAAATCGGGGAAGGGGAACAGACAAGTTGCTGTCTTTTTGTTCTTCAGTTTAGTTGCGGAGGATGTTGCTTCACTGTTGGTATCGTCATTGCGCTCTTCCCGGATGAGGCAGATCGGTCGCTGGCCTCTGGATGTCGCTCACTGCGGCTATTGGCAGCTCACTCTTGGCTGCCAGCCGCTCACGCTGGCTGCGGGCCACTCACTATAGCCTATGGCAGCCCACACCATCACCGGGGCTCGCACAGCCCAGCTCCAGGTGGAGCTGTTGTTAGCTGTAGAGGGCAGTGTCACTGGCCCTCATGTGGGATCCGAACCGGGGCCGCTGGCATCCCAAAACCAGCGCTTAACCAATGCGCCACTCGGCCGGCCCATTTTTTTTTTTTTCTTTTTTTTTTTTTTGAGGGCAGTGTCACTGGCCCTCATAAGTGGGACCCGAACCGGGGCCCCCGGGGCCGCTGTCTTCCCAAGCCAGCGCTGAACCGTGGCGCCACTCGGCCGGCCCTGTGATTCTTTAATTAGGATCTGTCACCCTCACTAGGCCATGAGCACCATGAAGGCAGGACGGGCCCATCTTAGTCACAGAGAAGATACTGGGGGATGTGTGCTGAATGCATAAATGAATAGATAAATGGATACAGGTATGGATTAACGGTGATTCCTGTTAGACATTAGATCCTTTTGTTGTCTCTTCCCCAAGATCAACTGCACATCTTGCCCATAAAGAATCTGATCTGACTCTGGTTTTTTTTTTTTGAGGGCAGTGTCACTGGCCCTCATATGTGGGACCCGAACCAGGGCCGCTGGTGTCCCAAGTCAGCCCTTAACCACCGCGCCACTTGGCCAGCCCTGACTCTGGTTTTGAACTCTAACAGATGAGACCTGTCAGGTGGGGAGGGAGCTCTTACCTGTAGGGCCACCTTGTAGAGCTGGGTCATGGTAAGGATGGCCTTCTTCACCACATTCACATTCTCGTCCCTCAAGAGCATGTTGAGGTTTGCGATCAGTTTCAGCAATAACTCAATGTCTCGCTTGCTGGGGGGTGGAGGAAAAAGGGGCAAGGTCAAGGTGGTCTTCAGGTAGGTGAAAGCCAGCTGGGGTCCACAAGGGAAGGGAAATCAGGGTCAGTGTGTCCGGAGACTAGAATGGAGGTGAGCAAAATCAGGGACTGCACCTATCTTGTTTGCCAGCACATCTGGAAGCTGAGAACACCGGCACCTTCGGATATAGCTGCCCTGGAACCTTCTATCTAGGTTGCTCATGCAACCCCCACTCCTTTGTTCTATTAAGGCCCTGTGTTCACATAAGGGGCAGCAGAGCCAGACCACTGTGTAAATCTGGACAACCAACTTTGTCTCATTTAGAGCAGTACCTACCTCATCATTTATTGTGAAAATTGCAGTAATACATGTAAAGTGCTTAGAACACTGTAGAAAGCATTCAGTAAATATTAGTCATTATGACTTTAAAACACTTTGCTTTATGTAATCACTAGTTTTGTTTACTAGTTTGTTTACCTAAGTCTGAGGGCTCTGAAAGCAGGGGCCCTTTTCAGTCTGAGTAGTAGCAGGGTCTCATTTTTTTATTAAAGGAAAGAATAAAGGCCTTCAATAAATATTTGTTCAATGAATAAAAAAATTCAAGGCCACACCTAGAGCCCAGAACGTGAATATCACTTTCACAGCATGTTATAATCTGAAATTAAATATTAAACTAATGAGTCAAAAAATATGAAACTCAACTGTCAGCTACATGCAAGCAGGAACAAAATCTGTTTTTCCTCATTGTTATATTCCCAGAGCCTGACATAAATGCCTGGAAGATAGCAGGCATGTAACATATCAGTTGAACAAAACATTGTTTTTGCAAGCTCAGAAAAGTTACCACAAATTTTTCCAGTAAAAGGTAGATTGAAAATTTGGGCAATGGCATTACAGATATGGGTTAAAATCCCAAGCCTGCCACGTATTGGCTATGTGACCTTAAGAAACTCACTTCCCCTCGCTGAGTCACAGCTTTATCTTCAGTTAAACAGGCCAAACAACTAATTCATAGTGTTGTTCGGAGGATCAAATAACAAAGTAGGTAAGGCATTTAGTATGGTGCCTGAAAACAGGAAAATGTCACTAAATAGGGGTTATTTCCTCCCAGTCACAAAACATCCAGTAAATGTTTAATGAAAAAAAATGATTCAGCTTGAGCAAGTTACTTGTACGTTCGGAGTCTTAGCTTCCCTTTCTGTAAAAGAAAGCAAACAGTCTCCATCCCGAAGGCTGCTGTGAAGATTACAGGTGATAATAAAGGACAGGATTTAATACAGTGCATGGCAGAGTAAGCATTCCTGATTATGATTAAGTACTGGTTCACCAAATACATATTGAGCCCCTCCTCTGTGCCAACACTGTTCTAGACACTGGGATACAATGATCCACAATACAGAGAAGTCCTGCCCTCATGGACTGACATTTCTGTGGGGCAGAGAAGCATCAAGGGAATTCCAAAAACAATTATAAAGAAGAGCGCAGAGGGCCAGCCAAGTGGCGCGGTGGTTAAGCGCTGGCTTGGGAAGCCAGTGGCCCCAGTTTGGTCCCACATATGAGGGCCAGTGACACTGCCCTCAAAAAAAACAAAAAACTAAAAAAACTAAAAAGAAGAGCGCAGATGGGGTATCAGGTGTGGAGCTGTACTGGCACAGCCAGGAAAGGCTCATGAAAGAAGCCTGGGGGAAGTGAGGTCATGAGCCAGGTGGCTCCCTGGAGGTCAGTGTCCCTTGCAGGCACCGCCAGCAGAGAGGCTGGGAAGCAGAACAGCTGTTTCTCCGAGGTACTACCAGGGAGCCAGGGGATGTGGGTGAAGATCAGAGAGGCTGCCAGGAGAGGAGGTGAGAGGGAGCAGCTTGGGTTTCAATCTAAGTGAGACAGTAGGTCAGTGGTGGTCAGGGCAGGGAGTGCCGAGATTGGATTTACATTTTGGCATGTGCAAGAGGGAGCAGGAAATGGGGATGGCGTTGCCTTTTGGGGGGATGAAAATGTTCTGGAACTAGGTTATGAATGTGCTAAATGCCACTGAATTGTCTACTTAAAAATATAGTTAAGGGCGGCCAAGTGGTGCGGTGCCTAAGAGCTGGCTTGGGATGCCAGCGGCCCCGGTTCGGATCCCACATGTGAGGGCCAGTGACACTACCCTCTAAAAAAACAATATATATATATAGTTAATTTGAGGGCTGGCTGAGTGGCTCAGTTGGTTAAGAGCTTGCTCAAGAATGCAAGCTCTGAACAATATGGTCGCCGGTTCAATTCCAGGCCTGAGCTGAGCTGCCAACAGGTAGCAGAATGGCTCAGCTAAAAAAAAAAGTTAATTTTATGTTATGTGAATTTCACTTCAATTAAGCAAAAAAAAAGAGTGGAAGCAGGGAAGCCCAACAGAAAGCTACTGAAGCCATCCAAGTGGGAGGTAATGGTGGCTTGGACTAGTGTAATAACAAGAGAAGTAGCTGAAAATGGTCAAATGCTGTTTACATTTTGCAGGTAGAGTCAACAGTCTCCTTACTGATGATGCAGATATGAAGTGTGGGAGAAGTGAGGAAAATAATGGATGATTCCAAGATTTCAACCCTATTAAATATTTGCTGTGGAGTCTGTGCATGGGAGGGAATGGGTCTGAGAAGCGGAGAGCAGGACTCTCAGGGCAGAGCCAGGCCAGGAGCTGAAGAGGCGGACTCCACTGGGGTCTCCCAGGGGCTCCCTGCACCACCCCATACCATGCCTCCTCGATGAAGCCGATGACAAATTTGCGTACTTCAATTGACTTGTCTACTTGGAAAGCGATGATCTCCTGCCAATGTCAGGAAGAAGGTGGGTCAGGGTTGCACCAGGATCCATCCCCTCACCCCTCAACCCATGCCCTTTCTCTCCCATGGGTCACTCACATCTAGGAAGTTGTCCAGTAGTGTGGGATCTTTGTTGATTATCAGTTCCTGGACCTGGAAGGAGATTGGGGAGGAGGAGCATGCAGATAAAACCAGGGGCCAATCAGTGCAGACAGGAGTGTGTAAGGGGGAAAGAGCTCGGGGCTAGGCAGCACATCAACTCAGCTCAAATCCTGGCTCTGCCACTCCCTACCATGGGCTGGGCAAGTGGCTTCCCCTGAGTCTCTTTTGAAAACGGGACCTTAAACACCAACTCTTAGGGCTGTGGTGAGGCTTCAATAAGATCCTACAAGGCGCAGGTCCCGGTGGACAGTGGGTGCACAATACACAAGGGGCTAAAGAAGGAAGTGCCACTGGTCTTCTGCCTTCCTGAGGCTCATCTGTTAATACTCCCCACTCCCCTACTGCGACTCCCCACTCACACTGCCACAACTCAGCAGGCATTTATGACAGTGAGAACCCATTTCCCGAGGCCCTCGTGCCTGCCAGGCTCTTTGGAACAAGCCCTTCCCACAGACATTCTTATATAAGCCTGGCACCTGGCTCCTGCAGCCCAAGGTGCTGTTGTCAGATGGCCCTCACAGCCATGTCTCCCCCAACATGGGGGTGTGTATGTCGGAGTGTCTGTCTATTCCTGAGGTGGAGTCATCTCTCCAAAGCCATACACTGAGCAAGTAGCAGAACCGGGGTCCTTACCCAGGCAACTCGACCCCTCCACCTCTGAACTGCACCTGTCTCCTGGTGTGCACCACACCGACGCCACCCCAGCCCCCAGTTCCTCACGTTGTCTTCTGCCCTTGTGCAAGCTTCTGTGTCTCTTCTCGAGTTCCTCTCCCTCTCTTGGCCAGCTTCTCTCCTTATTCTCCAGGTGTCAACTCAGATGTCCCCCTTTCCAGAAAGGCCTCCCTGACTCCTCACCCCTAGGCTGGGTCAGGAGCACCCCCTGGGTCGTCCAGCCCAGGCCTGCTCATTCTGGGTGCTCACTGTCTCATGGCCTGCATGTCTCCCCCCCAGGACAGGACCATGGCAGAGAGGAAACAAGGATGAAGAGTACAGGATGTGGAGTTGGAATCCAGGATTCAAGTCCCAGCTCAGAGTGACCTTGGGCTCATTACTGAAGCTCTGAGGCTCTGCTTCTTTCTGTATAAAATGGGGATGAAACTGCCCTGCCTCACAGAGCTTTTGTGAGAATTAAATGAGAGCATGCACCACGGCAGGCATATCCTAAGTACTTAAATGTGGACACCAGTGTCATTACCACTGTCTTCTTTTTCGCAGTTTCCCACGCGCCCTCCCCTTGTCCTGCTTGCCCACATCACCGTCATTCCCTCACCTGTTTGAGCACGGTGATCTTTGAGTCATTGGTGATCAGCGCTGCCTGGTTCAGGAGATCCACCACCTGGAAGGAGGGGGGAAGTAGGTGATGGCGCTAGCCTTGCCAGCCCGGCCCCCTTGACACTCCCTGGGCTCTGCCACGTGGGGATGGATCACACCAACAGGGACTATGACTCCCCACTCCAAGCCCTTCCCTCCATGCTCACTCTCTCTGAAGTGGTCATGCCATCGATGCCCAGCCCCTCCTCTTGTGTGAAAAACTGTGATGCCACGCTCCGGCGAGTGACGCTGTCCCCGCTGCTGCCTGCCATGGCTGCTGTCTAGTACTCCCTAGAGAAGAAAAAGATAGATCAAGCTCTGGGCCCCTGTGGGTGGGCCGGAACTTTCATCCCACCATCCACAAAGGGTTCCACCCTCTTTTCCAGCCTGTCTGTCCTGTCCCTGTTGGGTCTTCTGAAGCCCCTGAAGCCCCTCTCCACTTTAGGGTCTGTCTCAGATTGTAAGTGTACACAGGGGTTGTAATTTGGGGTACTCATCTCCAGTACTTCACACATAGCTGGCTGACCACAAACATGTGCTGAATGACAGACCAAATGAACATACAGCAGCCACCTCAGTGGTCTCAGTGCCTTCCTGACTCTTCATCTGGTCTGTACTCTGGACTGGACACCAGAGCAAGCTTTCTAAAACATAGCTCTGAGGAACACCAGTGCAGAGTACGTACCCAATACATCAGAAAAGGCCTAGTTGAATACATTATGTTTCAGCCATTTTCTGGAATGCTATGGAGTTGTTTTAAAAAAGGGGTGGGGAGCCGGCCGATTGGAGCAGTGATTAATAGCTGGCTTGGGACAACACCAGCGGCCCGGGTTCGGATCCCACATATGAGGGCCAGTGACACTGCCCTCAAAGAAAAAAATAAAGGGCCAGCTGAGTGGCGTGGTGGTTAAGTGCAGGCTTGGGAAGCCAGAGGCCCCAGTTCGGTCCCACATATGAGGGCCAGTGACACTGCCCTCAAAATAAATACATAAATAAATAAATAAAATAAAATAAAATAAAAAAGGCGTGGGGTGGGGAGGGAAGGCTTTTGGGCATCTGTCCCAAAGTCACAGTAGAACAATTATGAAATAAGAAGGATATCAATCATAGGACTAATCTTAGGGGCAAAAGACTACTAGCAACCCAAAGGTTCTCAAATAGGAAGACTGGATGAAAAAGTGTGATACAGCCACATAATAAAGCACTATGCAACTGTAAAAAGGAAATGAGGGAGGGAAAAAGAAGGAATGAGGAAAATCTCTATACACTAATAATCAGTGACCTCCAGCATACATTCAGTGAAAACAAGCAAAGTAGAAGACAATGTTTACTGTAAGCTCCCTTTTTACAAAAGAAAGGGAAATGTGTATGTGTTAAAGAAAAAAAAAGAAGAAAAGAAACTGAAAGAATAAACCAAAACGCGGAAGAGGAAGGAAACGGTAAAAAAAATTTAGTGGATCTCTGTATAATACGATCATAAAAAGATGGCCACAACAGCCTGCTGTATCACAGAATATGTGTAATTCAATACATTTTTGTCAGGTTTTTGTATGTATACACAGAGTGACCCGAGTCAGGTTTCTGTGATACAGAGGTGGTAACAGTACCCTCCCAGGACTACCTTGAGTAGTCCTTGAGGTGACTTAGTATACATACTAAACTGAAGTACAGCTGCTATTTTTATGTACATGAGAAAAGATCTGAATGATACTGCATAAACTGTTAAAAATTTAAGGAGGGTGTCTGCAGAATGAATGACTATCCAACAGCCTGCTTCCTAGTATCCCTGCTGCCTGTCACCCCTATATCTTGTAGTCCAAGCCAATGTCCTCACCAACGCCTAGAAGACTTTATATGATCTGGCCCCTTCTACCTCTGCCCACAGTTCCCTCTCTGCTCTCTCTGCTCGCTACTCTGGCCTCCATGTTGTCCCTTGAGTATGCCAGGCATGTTCTTTCTTCAAAACCTCTGTGCTCGGGCCGGCCGAGTGGTGTGGTGGTTAAGCGCTGGGTTGGGAAGCCAGCGGCCCCGGTTTGGATCCCACCTAAGAGGGCCAGTGACACTGCCCTCAAAAAGGAAAGAAAAAAAACAAAACAAAACAAAAAAAACCTCTGTGCTTGTCTTCCTTCTGCCTGGAATACTCCTCTTCCCAGGTATTGGCACAACTCTCTCCCTCCACATTTCCTTCAGGTCTCAGCTCAACTACCTGACCACCCTATTTCAAATCTCAATTTTCTTTCCCTCTCCCTCTGTGTTGCTTTCTTTTCCTCCATGGCATTTATTATCATTTCTGTACTACCCATTTGTAAGCTCCCTGGGGAAAAGGATTTCTGTGCGTGTGTGTTCACTTTCTATTTCTCCAGTATGGAACAGTGCTTGGTACCTAGTAAGTGCTCAATTATTATATGCCGAGTGAATGCCAAAGGGCTTCCCTAATCACTGGGCTTAGAACGTCCCTGCCCTTTGGCTCTAGAATGCTTGAAAAATAACAGCTATTTTATTTTTTATTAAGAGGGCAGTGTCACTGGCCCTCATATGTGGGATCCAAACTGGGGCTGCTGGCGTCCCAAGCCAGCTCTTAACCACCGCGCCACTTGGCTGGCCCAAAAACAGCTATTATTAATTGAACATTTAATACATGCTAGGCACGATTCTAATATACATATTAACTTATTTAAACCTCACAACACCAACTCTCTGACGTATGTCCTATGTTTAATCTTCATTTTACAAATGAGGACATTCGATGGCCAGGGAGGTAAAGTCACTTGATGGAGGGCCCACAGCTTATAAGATGCAGACCTAGCAGTACGGCTGTGGAATCTATCCTCCTTGCCACTGTGCTGTACTGCCTCTCTGAAAGGAACTGCTTCTCCATCCCAGGTCTGTTCATGCAAGCCATGGCCACCCAACAACCAGCATCCCGCTGTCCCCCATCAGAACATAATGAACCTTTTCATGATGAACCTTTTTTTTTAATGATGATAATACATTGAGATCCACCAAGATTTTTTTACCCTGTGTCCTTCCACTTTTTGGTGTATAATTTTTTTTCCAGATATATACATATTCTCCTTTCTTTTATAAAAAAAGAAAGCATATATGAAATACCGTCTTACTTTTCCTTTGTTTTCACTTAATGTATGCTGGAGCCCACTCTATCAGTGTATGGAGATTTTCCTTGTTCCTTTTTACAGTTGCATCGTATTTTGTTATGTGGATGTTATCAGGTTTTTTCTGCCAGTCTTCCTATTAAAGAACATTTGGGGTGTTTGCAATCTTTTGCTATTACCCATAGTCATTGTTTCCCTTTCCTTTCCGGCGTACTCCTTATGGAGTACCACTGCCTCCCTTCCATCTGGGAGCATGACGACTCCCCTCATATACACAGTGGTCCCAAGGAAACCTTTCATTCATTCAGCGAATATTAATTGGGTGTCTTCAGTGTGATCGGCGCTGTGCTGGGCACACAGCAGTGACAACACAACTCAGTCCCAGCCTCTGTAGAGCTCACAGTGACAGACACAGTCCATAGTCAAACAAACAAAGGTACAATATAATAAATCAAACCACACGTGACATGAAGGAAAGCACAGGGATCTCCGAGAGCGTTTAAGAGGGGGATTTCGGGATGGAGGGCAGGAAAGGAGGATTTCGCAGAGGAAGTGACGTTGGTGCCGAGACGCGAAAAGATGAATGGGAGTTAGCCAGGCAGAATGGGTAAAAAGATGTTTCGGGCAGAGGGGACAGCATGTGCAAAAATCCTGAGGCCTGAGGGCACATGGCGAGTTTGAGGAACCAAAAGGCCAATGCAGCTATTCGAAGTGAGGAATGAGCAGAGGCAGAGCCAAGGCCGGCGGGGCGAACGCGCCCTGGGGGCCACGTTGGAACTTTGCCCTGAGGGCACTAGGGACCCACGGGAGGGTCCTGAACAGAGGAAAACACTGGAGTCCCAAACATCACTGCTCCCTTCTCCGCGAGGCGCCCCCACCCCTCTGCCAGCGCCCCTGCCGCCTCAGGGTCCCTCCTCCCCTGGTCCCCAGGCCCTCACGCCACCCCCGCTCACCGCGGCTCCGGCTTCCGTCCCCCTCGCGCCCCCTCAGCAGCGCCTCTTCCCAGACGCCGCCGCCGCCATCTTCCGCTTGCCGCCGTGACACTGCGCACGCGCCGCACAGGTGGGGTCGCCGGGAAATGGAGTCCACATAGTAGGCCGACCCTTACCCTTATTTCTAGCCCGGCGAGCAGCCTTCCGGACTACTCCGGGTGGCTCCTCCTTTCCGGCCTCCGAACGCCGTGCCTTCTGGGAAATATAGTCCCTGTGCAGAGGTTTGGGACGGGGAAAGGAGACAGAGACTTCTGGGAAATGGAGTTCACAGTGGTTCTGAGTCCCTGGACGGCTGGTGTTCTAGAGAGCGGCGAGTACCGGCGGCGAAGTTCCCGGGTCTGGGAGGTGGTCTGTTGCCCTAGTGGAGTCTGAACAAAAGTCCTGATCTCCTCCACCATTGGTCCTGACGATTTACACAGTTCGGAGCGTTTCTAGCTGTCGGAAGCTTCAGTATTCCAGTCCATCCAGTGGCAATGTGGTTTCGAGGATCCACCGGTCCTTACAGAGGCATGCATATCTGGACCCAAGGAGTTCACTGCGCTCTAAGACCCCTTTCCTCCGCGACGGTCATGCTGGGCTCTGGCTATTCTCCCTCTACTGTCAAGATGATGAAACCTCCTGGGGGAGAGGGCCCCAGAGTTCTGATCTCGGGGACCTTAGTATCAGCAGGGTCTCCCACCAGCAGCTCCCTCACTCTTCAGCCATCTCCAGCTCTCACGTCCCCGGGCTGCGGCTCCCGGCGCCTGAGGTCTATCTCCTCGCAATCCCGCAGGGGGCGCCCCAGTCCGAGCGCGCCGCCCATGGAGAGGCGGGAGGGGAGCCCGGAGCGGGCGAGGGCGGGGGGTGGGGGTGTCCCGGCTATAAAGCGTGGACGCCTCCCGCGGCGCCTGGGACGGCTGGGACCCTGGGCAGTCGGACGGGCGGGCGCCGGCTGGAACTCGGGCCGTGCCAGCTGAGAGATCCTTAGGGCTCGGGTTCCCCCCGGGCCGGAGCCGGGGCAGGTGGGGGCGCAAGCCCGGGGGATGCTGGGCTCCGTGAAGATGGAGGCCCATGACCTGGCAGAGTGGAGCTACTACCCGGAGGCCGGCGAGGTGTGTCCTCGGGGATGGCGGAGCGGGAAGTGGGGGGTAGGAATCAGGGTGCGGGCTTAAGTGGGGGCAAGGACTGGGGTGTGGGCTCAAATGGGGGCTCCAACTAGAGTTGAGGAGTCAAGGAACTAGAGACACGGAGACCAGGTGTAGGATTCAGGAACAGGGGACAGGCATGAGAGCGCGGTTTCCCCAGGCTAGTCGGAGTGAGAGATAAATGGGAGTCAGGAAAATTTAGGCAAGGGTCAGGTCATAGCTTAAACGTGAGAGCTGGGTATTGGTGACCCCAAATCCAAGGGATTAAAATGAACAAACCAAAGCTAGGAATCAGACCTCCAGGATAGGAGACAGAGCTGGGGGATTAGGAAATGGGTTCAAAATTGGGGGAAAAGACAGGAACTAAGAGATGAAAGAGGGAGGTCACAATTAAGGGAAATCTGAGGTGAGAGCTCAGGGTTAGGATATAAGGTTAAGCATTGGGGTACAGGGATAAGTAAGGATCAGGGTGCGATCTAAGATAAGGTCAGAAATAAGAGTTAGTGCTCAGGAATAAGAGATTGAGGTTGGTTTGGGGAGTCTGAAATAACAGGTGGTTTAGAGTTGGGGTTCAGATAGATGGGGGCCCAGATAGGGTCGACTTTGGAAGCCGGAGAGCAGTGGAGGGGTCTATTTCCATTCCCCACCCCCACCCTACTCCTGACCCTCACCCCTTCCAGCTGAACTTCACTGCTTTAATTGTTGTTAGAGACCCTCAGCAGGGATTCTCCTGTTGAAAGCTGGAGGGTTTCAGATTTCCCACCTCCCTATCCTCCTTCCAGTAATCTCCAGTAATTGTTAATGTCCTCACTAGCCCCATCTCTGGCTAGACCACCCTGGAGTAGGGGGCAGGGTACATTTTACTTCCCTCACCCCAGCAGACAGAAGAAAGTCCTTCCCCAGGGCTAACTCCCATTCCTCTTGTTGCAAGGACTCCCTCTTAGCTTGCTGTCTCTATACTCAACATTGAGAAGTGGAAGGGGGAGTGGGATCCTAGTTGGAAGGTTATGGGGATCTGGACACTTAAATTCCTAACCTAGAAGGGGAATGTGTGCTTGAGGCGGGGGAGCTTGAATGCCTCAGTTCTCCAAAGAGACTTGAGATCTGGGGGTTACAGGGGCTTCCAGGTGTCTGAATTCTGGGTCTGGGGTTTGATGCTGTTGTGTGGGACTCTCTTGGATCCCCAGGCCTGCGGGGCTTGGCATGGTGCCCGGGAGGGGCCAGTCCTGGGGCTGTGGAGGTGTGAGATGCACGTGGGGTGGGGCAGGTCCACCAGGGAGGGGATTGAAAGTGTTGAGGTGGAGATCGGCAGCTGGAGGTGTCAGAAGGCAGAGACCAGGTTAGAGGTGAAGGCTCCCAGGTATTGGGGCATCCCAGCTAAACCTTCAGAGAGTTCAGAGTCTGGGGATATGATTTAAGGGAACCAACTACAAATCAGTGTTTTGGGGGACACATCTTAAGAAATAAATTGTGGGGATCTAGGATGGAGGAGTTGTTATTTGGTGCACAAATTCTGTCAGAAATTGAGAGACAGTCTACAGATGACCAGCATTTTGGAAGAGTTGACATGTAGGACTGGAGATGGAAATACTGTCTAAGGGTCTCCCCAACCTTTCCATCAGCTGAGCCACCTCCTCCCCTTGGGTCAGAACAAGGTGGAGAGAAGCATTCGCACTCACTCAGCTACTGAGAACTGTGAGGACCCGCAAAGTGCTTCTTGCCCTCCACACCTTCCTGCTGGGGCGATGTTAACACCCCCAGGCTGACTCCCTGTGTGGAAGGAAATGGAAGGTATCACCCTGGGGTGGCCCCATTGGCCTCCAGTTCTCACAGATCTGCTGCTGTTCCCCCACTTCAGAGAGGGAAAACCTGAAGCCTTTTGGAGTGCTGGGGTTTCTTGAGGTCCTGGGTGGAAACTGGAGCTAGGAGCTAGGCTCCTGGCTTCACACTGCCTCCCTCTGCTCCGTCACACCCTCCTCCAGAGACAATAAGGAAATGAAAGGGGAGAAATTTCAGCCTCCTGGGGTGGGGGTGCAGGTCCCCTGAGGGCTTTTCCCCCCATCTCAACCCCGCCCTGGCAGGGAAATCCGGCTCAGACCCGGACACTGGGGGTTCATCCCAACCCTGGGGCGTGGGAAAGCCTAGGGTGGATTAGGGCAGCTGGAGTCTGGAGGTCAGACTTCAAGGAGGACTTCCGGGTGGGTGGGTAGATAGCCAGAAAAGGAGGGCCCTGGGGTCCCAGGCTGTCTTCCTCTGTGATACTAGAGTCTGACTGAGTTGGAAAACTGGGAGGGGGGTTGCAGAGGGATTTAGGAATTCTCTGTAGATCCCCCTGAATCCATCACCTTTTCTCTTCATCTCTTTCCTGAATCTGGGGAGGGGGCAGAACCAGCCAACCATGAGGGAGACCAGTGCATGGGGAGGGGAGGGGAGTAGCTGGGACTCCAATTTCAATGTGAGATTTCTAGGGAGTGGGTGATACTGAGGGAAAGAAGCAGATAGATACAAAGGTGTGCTGAAGGAGAAAGAGAGATGGGAGGGGAGTGGGGCAGAGAGCGAGATAAAGGAGAGATGAGTGGGAAAGGGAAAGACGGGATGGGGGGAGATAAACATGGGGAGAGGGAGGGAAGGAGTATAAAGGTGCTGAGACAAGGAAGGAGATGGACAGACACACACAGAGCCAACAGGGAGATTCAAAGAGACCTGAGACAAAATTGCTACGTGGACAGACATGTGAAAGAAAGAGGGAAGAGTTTCTCCACTAGAACTCACATGGGTTGGTTGCCACCTGTCCCTGACTCCCAGAGTGTCCCTTTTCTCTCTGGACCTTGGGACCTGCAGATGTTTACAATGACAGGGGACAAGAAAGGACTCGCTGCCTCATAAGAAAGGTGGCTCCGGCCAAAGCTGGAGCAGCACCCGCAATGCCATGAGACCCCAGCGGGGGCAGGGGTAGCCTGGTAGATGGAGAATTGAAGGAGAGAGGATGGAAGACAGTGGATGAAAGGAGTAAACACACACAGAAAGAGGAAAGTCTCCATCCACCTTGCTTCATATCTTCCTTATCTCGTTCATTTCCTGCTCCATGAGGGCAGGCATTTCACTCTGTTTTAGTCTCTGCTTTTATTGCATGATCCAGAACATTGGTCTGGAACCAGACTGCCTGGATTCAGAAACTCTGTTCTGTCCCTTTCTTTCTGTGTGACCCCAACAACCTCTCTGAGACTTAGCTTGCTCAGATCTAAAATGGGCATCATAATAGGGCCTCCCACATGGTGTGGTTGTAGAGATGAAAGGGGACCTTTCCCTGTGTAGTGCCGGGAGCAGTGCCTGGCACAGAATAGGTGGCCAATAAATATTTGTTGAATGGATGGAAGACTATATAGAGGGTTATTTAGAGAGATGGCAATGTTTGTCATATTTCATTCATGCACATTTTTTCACCATTTGAACATTTCTGAAAAGGCAATAGGTTTTATAGCCAATGGTATCTAGGGATTATAATTGACAGTGCTTTTTTCCATTCTTACTGATTCTTAATGCTGCAGTTTACAAACAGTGATGTCTTAGATTTGATGATATCTAGTACATAGATGATATGAGGTTGAAACGTGATTTCTGATGGTCAAACATTTTTGACCTATTAAAAACTGTAATTTTGGGCCGGCCGAGTGGCACGGTGGTTAAGCGCTGGCTTGGGAAGCCAGTGGCCCCAGTTCGGTCCCACATATGAGGGCCAGTGACACTGTCTTCAAAAACAAAACAAAACAAAAAACTGTAATTTTATAACTTAAAAGATGGAGAGAGAGTACACATATAGATTAGATTATTAGATATAAATCAGCAGTTCTCAGTTTTTGGGGGGTTTCAGGACCTCTTTACACGCTTCAAGATTATCGAGGAACCCAAGTAGTTTTTGTTGATGTGGGTTATGTCTCTGACTAGTTACCGCATGAGAATAAAAACTGGGAAATTTAAAAAAATGTGTTAATTGTTTTTTAAATAGCAATAACTTGTTAGGATACATAATGTATTTTTCTTTTTTTTTCGTTTTTTTTTTTTTTTTTTTTTTTTGAGGGCAGTGTCACTGGCCCTCATATGTGGGACCGAACTGGGGCCACTGGTTTCCCAAGTCAGTGCTTAACCACCGTGCCACTTGGCCGGCCCTAATGTATTTTTCTTAAAATAACTATATTTCAAAACATTTAGTGAGAGGGGAGGCAGTGTTACATTTTTGCAGATCTCTTTAGGATGTGGTTCCTTCCATAGAAGACAGCTGGGTTCTCATAGCTTCTACATTTGGTCTGTTGCAGTGTCACATGTCATGTGGCCTCTAGAAAACTCCACTGTACACTCATGAGAGAAAGAGTGAAAAAGTCTAGTAATATTTTAGCATTATATGAAAATACGTTTGACCTCATGGACATCCTAAAAAGGTCTTGGAGACACCCCAGGGTGTCCTGGACTCTACTTTGAGAACCACTTAAAGCATGAGCTCCAGTGTATGGGAGCATGGGAAGGTGGGGAATGGTGGGGGCGGGTGCGTGAGGAGGGGGAAGAGCGAGAGAGACCTCAAGAGACAAGCTGTCTACAAAGAAAAGTAAAGATGGAAAGGACTCATAGTGGAGGCAGGACAGGCAGACTGATGGACACACAGCGGGTCCAGGGACCCTGTGCTGACCAGCAAGGGGGGGCTCACTGACCCCTCCCATCTTTCTTTCTCTCCATACAGGTTTACTCTCCAGTAACCCCAGTGCCCACGATGGCCCCCCTCAACTCCTATATGACCCTGAACCCTCTGAGCTCTCCCTACTCCCCTGGGGGGCTCCCTGCCTCCCCACTGCCCTCAGGACCCCTGGCACCCCCAGCCCCCACTGCGCCCCTGGGCCCCACCTTTCCAAGCCTGGGTGCCAGCAGTGGTGGAGGCAGCAGCTCAGGGTACGGGGGCCCGGGTTCGGGACTGGTGCATGGGAAAGAGATGCCAAAAGGATACCGGCGGTCCCTGGCACACGCCAAGCCACCATATTCCTACATCTCGCTCATCACCATGGCCATCCAGCAGGCTCCAGGCAAGATGCTGACCCTCAGTGAGATCTACCAGTGGATCATGGACCTCTTCCCCTACTACCGGGAGAACCAGCAGCGCTGGCAGAACTCCATCCGCCACTCGTTGTCTTTCAACGACTGCTTTGTCAAGGTGGCGCGCTCCCCGGACAAGCCGGGCAAGGGCTCCTACTGGGCCCTGCACCCCAGCTCAGGTAACATGTTTGAGAATGGCTGCTACCTGCGCCGCCAGAAGCGCTTCAAGCTGGAGGAGAAGGTGAAGAAAGGGGGCGGTGGGACCTCCACCACCAGGAACAGTGCAGGGTCTGCCGCTTCGACCACCACCTCCGCTGCCACAGTCACCTCTCCCCCTCAGCCCCAGCCTCCACCCTCCGAGCCTGAGGTCCAGGGTGGGGAAGATGTGGGGGCGCTAGACTGTGGCTCACCACCTTCCTCCACACCTTATTTCACTGGCCTGGAGCTTCCCGGGGAGCTGAAGCTGGATGCTCCCTATAACTTCAACCACCCTTTCTCCATTAACAATCTGATGTCGGAACAGACACCAGCGCCTCCCAAACTGGACATGGGGTTTGGGGGCTACGGAGCAGAGGGTGGGGAGCCTGGGGTCTACTACCAGGGCCTCTATTCCCGCTCTCTGCTTAACGCATCCTAGCAGGGGCGTGGGAGCATGGTGGGTGGGGTATGGCTGTAGTTTACACCATCAGGCTCTTGGGGCCTGATCCTCCTGGTGACACTTTGCTTGTCCCCACCAGTTAACATCTTGGTTCATCTATTACTTAGCTGTGGTGACTGCCACATGTGTGGGCATCGTGTCGATCCATTGGATACTGTGATAACTGCCGTCGACATCTTGGTGGGTCCACTGGGTACTGCAAAGACTGCCGTGTTGATTGATATTATTGGTTGATCCATTGGGTACTCTGATGGCCACCATCTGGGGTGACATCTTGGTTGGCCTGTTGGGTCCCATGATAGACATCCTCTTGGCTGATCCTTTGAGTATGATGGTGATACCATTTCAATTGCATCTTCTTTGGCCCATTGGATGCTGTGATCACTTATTTTTGCGTGACTTCTTGGTAAAGTAGGTGCCAAGTTGGCCACCATCCCTCGTAACCTCTTTCTTGGTCTGTTGGGTGCTATGATGGCCACTATCTTGGCTGGCTGACATAGCCAAGGTGCCATTGTGCACCATGACGGCCATCGTAGCCCCCGTGTTGGCCAGGTCGTCACCATCTCTTTGGTGTGAGTTGAGTGAGGGATGGAGATGAGAATATTGCTTGATTTTCTCTGGAGCCCATTTCCCCCTCTGATCCAGGAGAAACCAGAAAGGACTGTTAGGGTGTGGGGAGATTCTACTGAAGACTGGTTCTTGCCTGGGAAGTGGTATACTGGCTGTGTTTGAACATTAAAGGCGCAATTTCTGCCTCTTATGGAATGTCTCTTTTCCTTGGCGGGTGGGCCCTGTGGAACTTGAACACGTGGATTGTTATTCCTCTGTCCCCTCTCCTTCCTGCCCCCAAGAGCTGGCTGCCTCTGGGGGAAGGGATGGGGGAGGCATCGACCTGACCTTTGGCTCTTAGCTGTCCCTGACCCCAAGGACAGTTTGCTCACAGATAGCAGCCCCCGCAGCAGTGGGGCCAGGGCAACAGGAGGAGGTGGCTGTGCAGTGACCAAGGCCATTTCCCCACCCCCACTCTCCAGACACACACCTCCTCCAGCTCTGACGTTCAGGGAGCCCAAGGGCTGCTCAATTTTTGGTTAAGCTGGGGAGGAAGACAAGGGACAGACAAGGTATTAATTGAAGGAGACTATGTGTTGGAGCTCGTGTGTATGTGCGTGTGTGTGCGTGCACACACGCATGCCCCTGGGTCACAGGAAATCACGATGCCCACTGAGATCCCATAGGGTGTTATCAGTTGTTTCTATCGCTGGGTTTGTTTATTACTACTCTGGGTATGTCCTTACTGCGGGTGCCGCGGGATATCAAACTTCAAACTTCATTGCGTTTTGTGTGTGTGTATCCCTGACACACCTCGGTCTCTCTGGGTCTCACACTGTTAGGTGTGTGTCTCTGTGTGTCAGTTTGTCTGCATACCCATTGTCTCAAAGAGTGTAACTAAGCCAGTGTTGCGGGTGTGCCTGTCATTGTGTGTTTCATGTGTATCTCTGTGTCATCATCTGTGTATGTTTAAAAGAAAGTCTGCCAGTGTTTGCATATTATGCCTGTCTTTGCTGTGCGCCTGTCAACAAATGGAGGGTCTGCTGGCCCTGATGTGTGTCTGTCACTTTTGCAGGCAGGTGTGTAGGGAAGGAGTTGCGTTCTCCTTGAGCTGCTGGGGGCATCTGGGTTTGGGGCCTGATTGTGTCTGTCGCTGAGATGTTCTGGGGACATGGTTGTTTCGGAAACACCACTGTGAACTTCATGCCCCTCATTTCACAGAGTGGAAACTGAGGCCCAGAACAAGAAATGACTGAGCCAAGATCATTCAGCCAGGCTGGGGCAGTTGGGAAGAGTTGGTCTGAAATGGTCTTTTCCTTATTTCACATTTGTCTTTCTTGGTTGTTGGCTCTCTGTCACTCACTCATTCAGTCATTCAAAGATGGAAGGCTGCCTGTTTATCCGCTGGTGTGTGTGTGTGATGTCTCTCCTAATTTCTGTATTCATCTTTCTCTTAGTCTCTTAGTGTCGTCTTTTTCTGTGTCACTCTGTTCCTAACCTTGTCTTTGTGTCTTTATCTCTGTCCCTTGGTATTTTTGAAAATGTTCATTCAGTCTCTACGTCTGTCCGTCAGACCGTCTGCTTGCTCTCTCTCACTTTCTCCATGACTTTGACTCTGTCCCACCCTCTCTCTCTGGGCCTCTGGGTCTCCCCTTTTTTCTCTAGGGGACTCTGACTCTTCCTCTCTTGGGGTCTACCTCCCCCCTGCGCCTTCTTTGGATCTCTGGCCTCGCTCCTCCTTCTCTGGTCTCCTTTCTTCAGCTCCCTAAGTTTCTACCTCTACCTGCCACCTCGCACAGGCTGGGCCCTCTATTTCTGTCGCTGTGCCCGCCCTGTGGGCTGCGTGTCACCCCCGCCCCCTGCCGTGCTGGCTCCCTGTTAGCCGTCCCACCAGCCTCGCTGTCCTGGGCAGGCTGGGGAATTCCTCCTGGTTCCTGGAAAAAACAACTGGGGCCGAGAGAAAGGCCCTCAGTCTCCCCGGGCACCCGCCCCCCTCCCTCGGGCCTGGGGGTCTCTCCCAGAGTCGGCCGGCCCGAGGCAGGAAGCCCTGCGGTTTCTGGCTTCTCCCAGGCGGCCTCCGGATCTGGCCCCCACCCCCCGGCCAACAGCCCAAATATTATTCCGCAGGAGGAGTCGGTGGCAGCAGGAGGAGGCCCAGGCTGAAAGAGGCTTTCAGGGCGGCCAGGCCTGGGGCTTCCTGTCCCCAGGCTCGGGCCTCAGGCCGCCCCAGTAGGGACCTCAGGTGGCCGGAGGGGCGGGTGTTGTTGTAGGGTCCTGGGGGGAGGGTGGGGCCATCCGTCAGGGTGTCTGGTGGCCACCGGCTGGGCTGGCTGGCGTGGGCAGGTGTGACCCCCACCTCAGGGACAGCCGGCTGATGTCCAGCGTGGAAAAGTACCACGGTCAGACGTGGGACGCATGGACAGACATGAGGACGCCAGAAATCAGGGAAGGAGGGATAGCCATAGGGACACAGAGAAACCTGGGCTGGGAACTGACGGACCTGGACACAGTTTATGGGCCTGAGGTGACATGGCCCAAGGGAGAGATTCATGGGTGGGGAAACAGAAGGCAAGCAGGGTCTCTGTGGTGGGCAGAGTGCCATCTGCATGAGAAGGCAGGAGATGATAATGATGATGAAAATAATGACAGCTACTAGGGCTTACCCTACATCTGGCATTGGGTGAGCGCCTCACAGAATCAATTGACCAAATCCTTCCCAACCCCCATTTTATTATAGGTGAAACTGAGGCACAAAGAGGTGAAGTGACTTGCCCCAGGCCACACACATAGTAGCGTAATGGGGCAGCTAGGACTTGAACCTAGGCAGTCTGGCCTAGAGTCAGTGCCCTTGACCACTGTGCTGTTCTAGCGCCTGGGAGTGGTAACAGCAGCATAGTGGGGCCCTGGGGTCTCCAGCCCTCCCACAGTCACCCCCACTCCAGCCACAACCTGCTACAGGAGGAGGGTGGCACTCCAGAAGCCAGGAGTCTGGGCAGTTTATGAGTGTGTATGTTCGTGTCCATGTCAATGTGTCACTGGGTGTCATACATGTATCCTGGTGTCAGTGTCACTGTGTCTGCGGGCTTATGTGTTAACTCTGTGATGTGTCTCCGGTTAGTGCGTTCTTGTGTTGTGTATGCCTGTATGTCTCTGGGTCAATGTCTGTCCCTGGGTTTCTGTAGGTGTTGCTATGTTTGTGTCACTGTGATTGCGTATGGGTCACTGTTCTGTCTTCTGTGTGTCTGTCACCGTGTTCTCTGTCACTGTTTGTGTCTTGTTGCTGTGTCTCTGTGCCTATCATTGTGTCCTGTCTATTACTGTATGTGTCTGTCTCTGTGTCTGTTACAGTGTGTCTTTGTCACTGGGTTCTGTGGGTCTGTTTATGTCTCTGACACTCTGGGTCTGCCTATATCTGTCTCTATGTGTCACTGTGTCTGTCCTTCTATGTGTCACCATCTACCCAGGTGTCACCGTGTTACTCACCGCCCAGGCCACAGGTGGGCGTGTCGGGCCCACTGGTGCCAGAGCTGGGGCCCAGCCCATCCCACCCTCTCCTGCCATGGGCCAGGCTCGGCGCCTGTTTGCAATGCCTGCCCCAGGTAAACACCAAGATCCGGAACCCAAGGGCCACCTCCCTCACCTCCGCCCCTGCCCCTCAGCCTGCCCTGGACTGGGCTACACCAGAGCCCCACAGGCAGTGCCCTCAAACTGGAGATGTGCCCTGACCCTCCCCCAACCCATGGTCACCGGCCTCCCTAAGTCCTAGCCTCGGCCCAGCCCTGTCTGTCTGTCTGTCTGTCTGCTTCTCTCTCTCTCTCTCTGTGCCTCTCTGGGTGTCTGCTGACTTCTGTTTCTTTCTGTCCCTGCTTCCTCTCCCTTGGGCTTCTCTGCCTTTCTCTAGAATGACCCTTGTCTTCATTCTGTCACTGACCCTCTACCTCTAACTTTTTCTGTCTTTTCTCAGTGAAGTTTGATTTCTCTGTTTTCCTGATCTGTCTGTGCTTGAGTCAGCCTACTCTCTCTGCCAATTTCTAACTCTGGGACTCTCTGCCAGTCTTCTCTCTCTCTTTCGTTCTCTCTGTTTCCCTTTCTCCTTCTGTCGCTGTGTCCCTCTCAGCCCAAGTTTCTCAGTCTTGGCCACTATCTCTGTGTGTCTCCGAGCCCCCAGCCCCCCCCCGCCAGGAGCAGACCCTCTGCTGTGCCCAGGCCCTTAGGGAAGTGTGTGGCCCCCAGCCTCCGGCCCCCAGCCCACTGGCGTGTGTGTGTATGTATGTGTGTGTGTGTGTATATATATATATATATATGGTATATGTACATATTATTTATATCTGTACCCAGGGGCAGGAGGGCAGACACTAGGGCCTTTGTGTAGCGGCTGCCCGCTGCCTGCCTGCCCGCCACTCCTCTCCCTTCGTCCCTGCCGCCCGCCCGCCTCCACTCCCCCCGCACAGAAAGGTTCCTGTGGGGCCTGCCAGCTTCCTCTGCCTGAGGTGTGAGTGGGCACGCCACGGACGAGGGAGGCAGGGGGGCCTGGGGGATTTTTCCAGCTCCAGGGAAGCTTTCCGGGTGGGGAGGGCTATGAAAGAAATGGGACTTCTCAGTTGGGCTGCTGTCTGTTTGCATCTGCTGTCCCTGGGCGTCCCCGGGGTTTTTAACCTAGCTTGTCCCTGAGAGTCTGTCTGTACAATCTAAAGTCATTCTGACTTTTTCTCTGTCGGTTTGGATCTTATTCACTGTGCACACACTGTCATTGGGCACATGCACTAGGTCCTCTATTGAGCCCTGAACACATAATTAATGAGATGCTGTCCATTTCAGTTGATTGTTTGCCATTTCTGTCTTATTTGCCTCACTCATGCTTGAAACCCTCTACCTGTTCCCATTAAAACAAAATCCAAAGTCCTTACCATGGCCTACAGGGCCCCCGGTACTCCCTTTGTAATCCCTCTAAACTCATTCTTATGACTCCTCCTTGTCATAGCTGCACTTGCCACCTGGCTGCTTCTGGAACAAACCAAGCAGGCTCCCACCTCAGGGCCTTTGCATGTACTCTTCCCTCAGAGTTTCCTTAACTCACTCGCTCACTTTCCTTCAGTTCTTAGTGTCATCTGCATGGTGAGCCCTTCCCTGCCTTTCTCTTTAAAATGGCAACTTCCATCATGCTCTATCCCCTTTCCCTGGCTTATTTTTTCCTCTTAGGACTTACCACTCCATGGCTGTTGCATTTTATGGACCTGTCTGTATATCTCACCTGAATGTCAGCTCCATGAGAGTGGGGGCTGCATTCCGTTCCCTGTTGTATTCACAGCACCTCCCACAGTGCTTGTCACACTGGATGGTGAATTTGTTGAAGGAAATGAGCCCATTAATCTATCTAGCCTTTAAACTAGCTAAATTAGCCCTGTGCTGGGTGATGCTGGGGATACAATAGTGACTGAGATAGCTCTGGCCCTGTCCTTATGGGGCTGACAGTCCAGTCCCCAGACAGTGATGATCTTGAATTGCAGGGCTGGCACAGGGGAGTGTAGGGTCTGTGAGAGCCCAGAAAAGGCACCTGGTGCAGGCTGGGAGTCAAGGAGGACTTCCTGGAGGTGTCAGCTGAGCTGAGACCTGGAGGAGGAAGAGTGAGCCAGGCCTTGTCATGGAGAATGACCAAGACAGATGGAGCCTTGTTCTTCATAGAGCTCTCTCCCTCATAGAACTTCTGAGTTTGGAAATGTCTTAAATCTCTAGTTCAAACCCATATTTTACCCTGATTTCACAATCTGTCTCTCTCTTATTCGCTCTTTATTCCCCTCCTGTCTCTATTGTATCTGGATATTTCTCTATCTTTTTTCTCAATATCTGTCTCTCTGTTTCTACCTCATCTCCCTCATCTCAGAGGGTCTCGTGATCTCTCCTTGTCTCTTTCTCTAGGTTTCTGCCTTTTCTCTTTCAGTGAGCTGGTCTCTCTACAACTTCCTCCCCGTCTCTGTAGTCTCCCGTCTTTCCTTAAGTCTCTCTGTGTCTGTTTCTTGAAGCCTCTTCACCTCCTCACTGATCCCCAAATAAATCCATAACCCTTTTGCTCTGGACCCACCCTGGTGCTGGGGGGGAGAGGGACTGATCCAGCCCCCCACACCCACACAGGTCAGGTCCTCTGTTCTGTTAATGGTTAACCCAACCTCTATCTAGAATACACACACCGGCCAGGCTGGGGGTGACTCCCCTGCCCCCCACCCACCCACCAGCTGTTCTTAAAGGACCAGCTGTCCTCCACACCTCTTTAGCCCCCACTGGGATTGAGGGCCCTGGTGTTTGGAGGCCTCCAGCCCTGAGGATGGGGGAGGGGGCGCTGCCCAGCTCTTGGGTCTGCTAGCTGGGTCTGGGGAGGGCACAAGATTGCCTGGGAGAGGTGCACAGGCACAGAGCCCCATCCAGCGTCTCCCTTGCCCCAGGCTTATCACCGGGTGTATTTAATCAGGGGTGGTTTTCCCAGCCCTGCCCACAGCCCAGGCTGGCAGTGCCAGGGGTAACTGAACACCTGAGACCGGGTGGCTGGGGGAGGGGATGGGACCCCTCAGTTCAAGAGCTGAGGGTTTAAGAACTCCAGATGTGGGGGACAAACCACCCCCCATCCCTAATATTTGGGAGTTGGGACATATGGGTCTGCAAGATGTGAGGGTGGGCCACCTAGGTGACCAAGAGGATGGTTCAGGAAAGACGTTAAGGTCTTCCAGATTTAGCTGATGTGCTACCTGGCTTCCTGTGACCCTGGGCAACACTGAGTCTCACAGCTGTATGACAGTGCTGTGTGGTGGCAAAATATCACCCCCCATCTCTGTCCATCCACTGGCCTTTGCGCTTGACATTCCGCCTTCCTGGAGTTGCCACTTCAGGGTAGCAGGGGAGGCCTCATGGGTGGGGGTTGGGCACCTGGGGTCGCCCCCCCTCCTCTTAACCCCTGCTTTGCCGCAGCCTACTCAGGCCCCGCCCCATGACGTCAGTGAGCAGGAAGTCCTGGTTAATGAACAGCCCACCCGGACAGGTGTGGGACAAGGCTTTGCACATCAGAGGCAGCCGCGGGGGGAGTGTCTTTTACCGTGCCAGTCACAGTGTTCTAGGATGGCCACCGTTGACGCTGGTCTCCCGAGATGGGCGCGGAGTCCAGTTCCGATTTTCCAAGAGTCCGCCTCTTGTGCTCTGAGGCACCACCAGAGGCCACAAGTAGCCAGCGTTTCAAAAGACATTGTTAGTGAACCCCACGGAACTAAATCTCCTTTTCTTGGGCAGCCCCTGTAGCAATCTAGCCTAATTCTCTCCCTGCCCAGCAAGAATTCATATTCGTCCCTTCTAGAAAACCTCCGGGTCTCTCCCCTCCCCAAAACTCATCGGTGCCGAGTTCTTCTCCCTGTATCCTGGGTAGATACGGGGGATGGACCCGAAAAGAAACCTAATTCCCGAGCTTGGCTATGGATCCCATCCAAGAGCCATCCCCTTTCTGAGCCTCAGTTCTGTCATCTGGAAAACGGGCCGATCGCTAGAACTTTTGACCAGTGGCCAACATTTGTAAAGACAGCCGGCAGCCCCGCCTGAGTGAAGAGCGCCACCTGGAGGCCACAACGAAATGTCCTCTTCCTGCAGGACCAGTTCGGTCCCCAAGGGGGCGCAGCAACTCACACAACTGAGGGACCAAGAAGGAAAAAAAAACCCATCTTTTGATTTATTGAAGGAGGAAAAAAGGGGTTGGGGTGGGGGGCAATAAAATGCTTTTGCTTCGTTTATAAAGAGCGAAATTTCCAGGAGGCCCCTTCTCAAGGAGGAGGGGGGCACCTCTCCTCCAACTACGAGCAGCAGCAAAGCCAAGCCAAGGAGAGGAGAGGGAAATTGGAGGGGCCAAGGGACCCCCAAGCACTCCCTCGGACAGAAGCCACGAACTCCCCCCCCCCCACCCTCAATGTATCTACCCCAGGGGACCCATCTGGGATGAGGAAGGGGGTATATACACAGTTGGGGGTGGCACTGGGCTGGGTGGGGAAGGGAATAATTTATCCACAGCAGCGGTGGGTGGCAACGGGGCAGGGGGCAGTAGTGGCCTAGGGGTCCCGTTCTTTCTTAACCTTGATGTCTCCAGCAAGGATGGTGGCGATCTCGCCCTGCATGAAGGCCCAGGGGACAGAGGAGCCCACCAGCGGGCACTTGTCTCCACTGGGGCAGTACACCTCGCCGGCGGGGCCCTGCGCTTTGATGAACTCTCGTGAGCAGGGAAAGCAGAACTTGTGTCCGGGCACCGAGGGGCACTGGACGAAGTGGGTGTCTTCTAGCCGCTCCCGGCATAGGGTACAGCACAGGGGGGCCCCAGGGGTCGCCCCGGTGCCGCTACCACCCCCACTAACAGCTTCTGCCCCGGCGGTGGGGCTGACTTCGGCCTCCCCGTTGCGGGCCACTAAGCGATGCTGGGCTGCAGGCTGGGCGGTGGAGGAGGCTGCTGGGCTAGCACCCCCTGCACGCCCAGGGCCCCCACCCCCGCCAGGGTCCTTGGGAGAGTGGCCCAGGGCCTCAGCCACATTCTTCAGGGCAGCGATGGGTGAGGGCACACCAGGGGTCTCAGTGGAGTACGGGCCACCGGGTGCCACCCAGTGTCGCTGCTGTTGCTCCTCCGTGGTCATCTTCCCAGCAGCCTCGCCCTCAGGCTCAGGGGACGCCTTGCGACGACGTGCTGTGGGCGCCAGGTTGCGGGATGGGGCTCGCGGGGGTGGGCCACACAGAGCTGCAGGAGTCGGCTCTGGGTACTGCTGGGGCAGGGCCTCTGCAGGAGCTGGCTCACGGAAGCTGCGAACACCATCGGTTAGCAGCTCCCCCAACTGGCGCCATTCCCCAGAGCCGTGCCGGCGTTCATATTCGAGGTACTTGAAGCCCGATGAGGCCAGTGCCTTGCCAGGCTCCCGCAGAGCATCATGAAACATCTGGCGTGCCACGGCCAAGACTCCTGCATACACGTTGCCAGAACCACAGGGATATTCGGTGAAGAGCTTCAGCTCAAACTCGTAGCCTGGTGGGCGAGCAGTAGCATCGAAAGCAAATACCCGCCCCACCAGCCCGTGATCCTTCTTGAAGCGGACATTGAAGGGGGCGCAGGCAGACAGCGCCAGCAGCTGTTCCCGCACTGCTTTGGGGCGTCCGTGCCACTCCTCTGCCCTGCCCCGCATGGCTTCGTTCAGTTCTGCCAGACAGTCTGCATTCCTCTGCTGCTTCTCCTTCTCGAAATCAGAGCCGAAGATTGGACGGGCAGGACTCAAGCCCGGTGCCAGCGTCAGACCCCGGCTTCCCAGGCCAGACACCGCAGCTGCCAGCAGCCCGGGGGGCACCAAGCCGGGCATGGAGCCAAGCAGGGCCCTTCGAGCCCCCTCCGCCACGGCGTCCTCACGGCCCAGTCCATTGGCCAGGCGGGACCCCAGGGTGTACTCCAGAGCAGGAGAGGGCAGGGGGAGGCGGCCCGATGATGTGGCCCTGTCATAGCGGTCCTGTCCAGAGACACCGCCGCCAGTCCCGGACGGCTGGGGCTGTGCCTGCGGAGGCGGCAGCTGGGGCCCCTGTGCGGCGGCCGCAGCCAGGTCCTTGGTGGCCGGGTGCTTGAGGGCCGGAGGACCAGGCGAGCGGCCCTCAGGGAGCACGTGGCTGCGCTTGAGCTGGCGGGCAGCGTCGATGAGTAGTTCGATGCGATCCGCGCCCTCAAAGTTCACGCAGCCGCGACACACGGCCTCGCTGAAGTCCCACACCATGGCCCACGGCATCTTGGGCAGGTCGCACAGGTAGCACCACTGGCGGCGGGACGCCTGCACCGACGCCATGGTCCCCGCGCGCGCGCGCCGCCGGGAACCGCTTTCCACCCTCTACCGACGTTCGATCCGCGCAGTCAACGTTCGATGCGTGTCCCCAGGACAGCGCGAGCCACGGTCGGGCCTCCGGCTCGGCCTCCCCGCCGATCCAGGCCCGGCCCCCCTTCCCCGCCCCCTGGGCCCTAAGCCTTTTTCCTCACTCCCGCCTCCTTGAAAAGGCAGGCAGAGGCACGTCGACGCCCCCGGCGGATCCAGGCCCCGGGGCGAGGCGCACAGCTCGGGCCCAGCGAAGGGCCGCGGGCGCCGCCACCTCGGGCTCCCGCCGCTCCCGCCACCGCCGCCGCCGCTGCCGCTGCAAAGGCCGCCGCCGCCTCCACCTCCTTCTGCCCCAGAGGCCGCTTCGCAGGGAAAGTTACATAACGCGCCGGCAAAGCCTTCTGGGAAACGTAGTCCCGCCGGGGCCGGTTCTTAAAGGGGACCGCAGGCATGCAGCCAGGGATGAGAGATGGGAGGGGAACGCCGCTTCTCTGCAGCGCAGCCCTTACCAATCCCCGCCAAAGGTAGGGAGTTCGGTACGTTCTGAGGAGTTTGGACACAAGAATTGGGGGGTAAGGGAAGGATGTGATACGAATGATCAGAACTACTACGGATTCAGACATTGTATGGGGTGGACAGGCTTCCAGGGTCGCAGTTTCTGCTCCGACTTGCTGTGCAGCTTTAAGCAAAAATCTTGCCCTCTCTGAGGCTCAGTTGCCCTCCCATCAAAAGTAGGCCAATGACCGATTAGGAAGGCAACCGCTCCTGGGGCGGAGTGGAGGGACCCTAATTGGATAGCTTCTGGGTAGGGAACGGGAAGCTGTCAATTTGGTGGTGGTGAGTACTTGGCATTACGTCTTCCCTAGAATCTTGGGTATCAGACTCTGACCCAGGCCGGCAATACCCGGAGAAAGGAGAGGACTGAAGGCATCTGGGCCAGGATTCTGCCTCAGTTGCCCCATCTGCTAAAGGAGTGGGTCGAGCTCCCTTCAATTCTGTTCCAGCTTTGCGAGCGCGCTCTGGTCTCCAAAGGGTTACATTGCCAGTTTCTCCGCCCCCTAACTTCACTACAAGTCCCAAAATGCTCTACGGGTCGGACAAACTGACGCACTTCCGCTGTCTGGGAGGTGGGGGGGGCACTCCCTGGTTCCCGCTGCCAGTCTCCACTGACCCCCACGCCGGTCAATTTCTGGGGGCTCTTTCCGTTTTCAGAGCACGGAGTTGAGGGATCCCCACCCTCTACTGCTCCCTAATTTGGGGGAAGGAAAGGAGGCCAGAGCTGGCGAGCAAGAGTTGAGGTGGGGGTCGTTTCTGTAGGAGAGCAAGCACCAGACTACCTTTCTCCAACCTTGAGTGCTTACTACCTGATAGGCCCAACCAGGCTCTGGAGGTCCTCATGTTTTTTAATTCCCATGTCGGGTGCAGTGCAAGGTGGGCTGGGACCGGAAAGACAGGTCTCCAAGTTCTAATCCACATCAGCCTCTTCCTCTCTTAAGCCTGGGTTCACGTTAGGAAATATTTATAGTCAGGGGTGCATTCATCAGTGTTTTTCAAACTAATAGGGGCTGCCTACCCACGTCTCACTCATCACACTGCAACCATAGCAGCTGATTTTGTTACCCACCTGTATTTTTTAACATCCTGTGAAAGATACACCTACTTTTGCCTCATAAGCAACGTTATATGCACAATCATGAGTTTTATGTACTAGCTACATTTTTATAAAATTGGAGGTGACCTTAAAAAAAATAAAACTAGGGCTGGCCGAGTGGCGCGGTGGTTAAGCGCTAGCTTGGGATGCCTGTGGCCCTGGTTGGGGTCCCACATATGAGGGCCAGTGACACTGCCCTCAAAAAAAAATTTAAAAACAACAAAAAAAATAAAACTACATACAGAACCATTACAAAGGCCACCTGTATATCACTGAAAATTAGCTTTGGGCCGTTCTTTAATAAAACACTAGCAGGAGTTAGAGTTCTGGCCAGAGGCTGGCTTCAGGTGGAATGGCTTGGCTGGAAAAGTTTAAGGAAAATTCCTGAACTTCTCAAGAAAAAAAAATGGAAGACCACAAGATTCTACTTTTCACTGGGTACCTTTTCACAGGTAATGAAAACAGGCATATAAATGCTAAGCATGATTACGGGCCTAGAAACAAAGCATCATAAGTGGAAGTTTTTGTTTTTAAGCTAACCATTATTTCAAAGATTCAACCCTTCTTCACTGGGCAATGCTGAGGACACTGCAGTGACTGAGACAGTCTCAGTCAGGCCTTGTGCTGACAAGGCTCAGCCTGGTGATGGAGGCAGACGTTCAATTTAAATTTACTCAAATGATTATTGAACTGCATTTTGTCAGTAACTGCTGGCAGGCTGTACATGTGTATCAGGAAAGGCTTTCCTGAGGAGCTAACATTTGAGATGAGACCTGAAAAGATAAATGGAATCTAGTTGTAGGAAGTAGACTCCTAAACCAAAAGAGACCTTTGCAGATGAGGGAAATGGAGGCCCATGGCCACACAGCTGGCTAGGGCCAGGTCTGAGTCCAGGGTGCTGGTTATCTTCTTTGCTCCAGACCCTGCAGCAGGTTTGGGAGTAAGACAAAGAGAACCAGTCCCTGCCTTCATGAACTATGGAGGACACATGCCTTAAACAAAGGCACTTCATTTGGGGACACTACGAAAAAGAACCACAGGACACAGACTCTAAGAAACAGACCCATCCTAGCCTGGGGAGGGAATCCAGGATGTTTTCCTGGAGATGGCATTTCAGTGGTATCTAAAGGATGAGTAACTAGGAATAAGATTTGAACACTACATTTGATGGCTTTAAGAAAAAAGAAAAAAAAAAAAAAGGCTGGAAAACCACCAGCCTCCAACTTCAAGGGGATGTCACCTGTCCATGGAGGGGTGGAACAGGAGTAGGTGCTAGAATCCCAGGCCTGTCTCAGCCAGAGCCCAGTGTAATTGTATTAAAAATAAGTTTATTGATATCTCGTCACCACTGAGAAAGGAGGGGGTTGAGCTCTGGAGGTCAGAGACTGCAATGGGAGGCAGGGGGCCCAACCTCGACCTCCCCAATGAGAACTCGACCCCTCCCTAGGGTCCAGACTGCTGTATCCTCATTGTCATCCATATTCTGAGTTGTCTCGCAACCCCCACTCCCTCCAAAGTCTGGGATGGGGAGCTGAGGAGGTCCTCACAAAGTTAATTCTCTTCAAGTCAAGACCAGGAGTGGTTAGGGAAGGGGGTATGTACAGACCCACGAGGTCCCCTCCACAACCCACAAAGGGCAATAATAAATAACATAAAATTGATGGCTTAGAAGTCAGGGTTAAGGAAAGCAGCCAGGCAGACAGCGCTGTGCTGGAGAAAGGGCTGGGGGACCCATCAACAAGGCCCCCCTGCGAATCAGGCACTAACTAGTACAGGGAGTGGGTGCTCATGCCCCTGCAGCAGGAAGCCAGGGTGTGGCTGGCAGGGGAAGGTGCATGGCCCCTCCTCCACTGGGCTAAGCTGGGAGAGGAGGTGCAGGCAGAAGGTGCGAAGACAAGCTTGAACCCAATGGCAGATTCACGGAGATTTCCATCGACCCCGCCTCTTCCGTGTAGGAAAACCTTTCCTCCTCTTGTGTGGGGGGGAGTCGTGGGGAAGAAGCGGGGCTGGGGATGGCCGGAGAGCCCCCTCCTCACTCCTAGGGGCAATGATCACCCCCCTGGCTGCCACTATGGCCCGGTCCACGACAGCAGCCACCACTGACACAGGCTCTGAGCTGATCTCCACCTTGGGGGTGGGTGGGGGCAGGATGGGCCTGGGGGGTGGAGGTGGGGGTGGAGGCAGAGGTGCGGGCAGCGGTTCGACTGGGGTTCCAGGCAGAAGGGGAAGCAAGGCACTGAGGGCCTCGCTCAGTTTGGTTAGTCCCTGCCTCAGGGTGCCAGCCAGCTCCCTGATGGCGTTGGCAGTCTCCTGCTGTGCCCGAAGGAAGTCCAGGGAGGGGTCTGAGGCCCAGGGTGTGGGCGGAGGCAATGGAGGGGGTGGAGGGCTGGGAGATGAGGGTGCCACTTGGACCTGCTGCGGTGGCTGGGGTGCTGGAGGTGGCGGGGCAGGGGGCAGTGGAGACAAGGCCAGACGGGGCAGCTGGATGGTCTGCAGGGCTGGAGGGGGCGAGGACTCACGCTCCTTGGGCGGTAGGCAGCCCCCTTCCTGGGGATTGCAGGAGGGCCGGCCCCAGGGCTCTGGGCTGCTGGAGACTGCCTTGCTGTGGGTCAGCGTATCTGTGGAGAGAGAGATGTAGGTGAGGTGTGGGTGCCCCGCAATGTTGTATGTTGTCTTGATTTTCCCTTTCTACCTCCCACCCACCCTGGCTTCAGAGCCATCCTTTTAAAACTGATCATGCCTTGCAACAAAAGCCTTCATACCAAGAGGAGAGAGACAATAAATTTAATAATAACCTGCTGATCTATGCCAGCCAGCCTTCCCGAAAACAGGGTCCTAGAGGTCCCCAGCTGAGCCAGGCAAAGCCAGCATTCTAGAAGGCTCTGAACCATTTGGATACTCTGCCCCCCCCCCCCCAGGCCTCACTTCTGGGTCGTAGGGAGAGAGGTGCTGTGGCTGGAGCAGTAGGGGGGCACTTCTGCAGGCTGGGAGAAAGGGCTGTCTACTACTCGTATGACAGGATTTCAACCCTAAGCCTGCTGAGCTTCCTCCATCTCCTCTCACCTGGGATCTCGTTCATGCTCATGAACTTGAACACAGTCCACAGAGGCTCCCAGATTTCCAGGCCCAGCCTGAATCTCTCCCTCCAGCTGTGCACTCTGAATATCCCCTTGATCATCTAATAACACCTCAAACTTACCTGCCCAGAGCTGAGCTCCTGCCCCTCCCCCAACCTTCTCCCTCAGCTACCTCCAGCTCAGCTGATGTCAGTTCCATCCTTCTAGCTGTGTGAGCCAAAAAATTCCACACTTTTTCTCTCCCAAGACCCCATCCATGTACAAATACCATTGGCTCTGCCTTCAAACTAATCCAACCTCTTCTGTCCACTTCCACAGCCCCCACTCTGGTCCAGCTATCATCTCCCACCTGGACTATGGCAGTTCCTCCTCACTGGGCTCCCTCTTTCCTCCTCTGCCCCTGACAGTTTGTTCCCTATCAGAGTGAAAGGTCCAACTAAAAGACATGTCAGTTATGCTACGGGAAAGAAGCCAGTCACAAAACACCATATATCACATGATCCATTTATATGAAATGTCCAAAACAGGCAAGTCTACAGAGACACAAAGTACATTAGTGGTTGTCTAGGTCTGGTCAGAGATAAGGGGATGAGGTAGGGGGCAATGGCTAAGAGGTGCAGGCTTTCTTTCTGGAGTGATGAGAATGATCTGAAATCGACTGTAGTAATGGTTGCAAGACTGAATATACTAAAAGCCACTGAACTGTAGAATTTGAAATGAGTGGGTGTACGGTATCGGAATTCTAGCTCAATGAAGATGTTTAAAAAATACAAGTCAGACCTTGTCTTTCTCTGTTCAAAGCCTATCTGTGGCTCTCATCTCCCTCAGAGAAAAAGCAACAGTCCTGCAGGACCCTAAGCTTCTGTACTATCTGCCCCACTGCCTCCCTGACCTCATCTCCCACCCCTCTCTCTTGTTCACTTGGCTCCACCACCTTGACCTTCTGGTTAGTCCTCATCAGGCCTGCTCCTGCCTCAGGGCCTTTGCACTTACTATTCTCTTGGCCTGGGAAGGTCTTTCCCAAGACACCTGCCTGGATCCCTCTCTCACCAACTGAGGTCTCTGCTCTAAAAGTGGCCTCCTTGGGAAGATTTTCCTTGATCTTCTATCTAAAGTAGCTTCTGTCCCTGTCCTTCTCTCTCCTGATCTTACCTGATTTCTTTTATAGCACTTATCTCCACCTGGCATGGGATCGCTGTGTGTGTGTGTGTTGTCTAGCTTCTCCTCTTCTCCTCCTGATGTCAGCTCCATCAGGCTAGGGCTTTTTTTTTGAGGGCAGTGTCACTGGCCCTCATATGTGGGACCCGAACCCGGGCCCCGCTGGCTTCCCAAGCCAGCGCTTAACCACCACGCCACTTAACTGGCCCTAGGGCTCTTTTTTTTTTTTTTTTTTTTTTAACTAAAGTTTGTTGGGGTGACAATTAGTAAAGTTATGTAGGTTTCAAGTGTACAATTCTGTAATACATCATCTATATATCACATTGTGTGTTCACCGCTAGGGCTTTGTTTTATTCACTGCTGTTTACATTCACCCAGCGCTTAAAACAACAGAACAATGTCCAGCACAAAACTTTTTAATGAAAAAAGAACTGTGGCTTCCAGGGAGTCGGCACTGATAAGGACACCAGGCCCCAGGTCATTGCAACCTCTCCCACAGCTCCTCAGCACCGACAGAGGACAGTCCAGCTTCTCTCCAGGGCTACAAAGCCTCAGCTCTGCTTCCTTTTCATCTTTCTTCCTTCCCTTAGGGCCAGTGCACAGGCAGTTCCCTCTACCAGGATCACCTTCTACCCCCTGTACCACCCCTTGTCCAGCTCAAATCTCCTTCCTCAGGGAAGCCTGCCTCCCACTCGTGGTTACATCAGAGCTCCGTGCTTTTCTCTTTCAAACATAGCCAGCCACCTCCAGTCCTGAATGCAGGGAGTCCAGACTCCCTGGGGCTGTGAGGGAGGGTGGGAGAGAGACAGTGACCACAGCTAACAGTTGTTGGACACTTTCCTGGCCACACCTGGGCAAAGTGGCTAAGTTCTCCTACATTTTTTTGAGTTCTCTCAGCCATTCTCCTGGATAGGTGCTCTCATTATCACCCCATCTTACAGATAAGGTGACTTGAGGCCCAGAGGTGTCACAGAACTGGTGAATGGTAGGAGAGGGATTTGAACCCAGGTAGACTCCAGAACTCATGCTTTTGACCACTGCTTGGGCAGGGGGCTGTGGGCCCCAGGGTGGCGAATCTCACTCATAAGGGGCATGAGGATTGCAGCCACTTGGAAATAAGGCTTTTCGTCTACTGAATACAAGGAACAGAAAGTGGCTCAGCCTTCACTTACACAGAGTTCACAGGGGTCATGGAAGGTCCATTACAAGAGTGAAAATCATATTTATTTGCAACTTTTGGGTCTCAGTTTCCCTACCTGTAAATGGGTATATGTGAGAGCATAGGACCAAGGGATCCAATAACACAACATCCTTGGGCCGGCCGAGTGGTGCGGTGGTTAAGCTCTGGCGCCCTGATTCGGTCCCACATATGAGGGCCAGTGACACTGCCCTCAGAAAAATAAAATAAAATAACATAACATTCCCCTGAGGGCCATTACAGGGAGTCACTGACTTACATGGGCACAGGGCTTAAGCCAGTGCCTGGCACACAGCAAATTCTCAATGTTGTTATTGTTACTGTTCTTTCAAACGTCAGGTCAGAGAGAAATGGTCCTCAGCTCTCCTTCCAGTGTCAACAAAAACGCTTTAGGCTGCCCCAGGCTCTGTTTTCTAGTCCTTCAATCAGGTCAGTTTCTCTTGTGAGTTTTACACATTAGGTAATCTCCATGTGAGATTCTAATCAATGATGCTCTAAGCACATACCTGCCTCAGGGCCTTTGCATGTGCAGTTTCCTCTAGCTACTGTGCTCTTCCCCCAGATAACCACTTGGCTCAACCTCACCTTCTCAAAGAAGCCCTCCCTTACTAGCTTGTCTATAGCATCCCTCCTTTCATAGCTCACGATCCTCTGAACATGCTTTAGTTTTCTTAGTTATCACCTCCTGTATATAAGACAGATTTTTTTTTTTTGAGGGCAGTGTCATTGGCCCTCATATGTGGGACCCGAACCGGGGCCGCTGGCTTCCTAAGCCAGAGCTTAACCACCGTGCCACTTGGCCAGCCCCCACCTCCTGTATATAATAATCCATTTTGGGTTACTTGTTTTTAGCCCTTCTCCCATAACTATTGATAGAATGTCGGCCCCATAAGGGAGGGGAAATTGTCTTTTTCTGTACAGTATTCCTAGCATCTACAACAGTGTCTGCCTCAGAATAGGTGTTCAATAAATATTTACTGACTGACTGAATGAATGAAGGGATTGCACAACTTTTGAAAAAGTAAGTTTGCCATGCTGCTCTGGTTCAATGGAGCCATTTCACAGATAATAACACTGAGGTCTGATTCACACTGACAAGGGTCCCAAGTGACTATGTCTCTCACCTGCCTAAGACACTTTCATGACTCCCAAATGCCCTCAAGATAAAGACCAAAGTCTGACCTTCACTTATAAGCCACGTGTGGTCTAATTCTGGCATACTCATTAAATCTCAGTCAATGTTAACTATTGTTATTGCCAGGCAATCTAGCCCAGTAGTTAAGTGCATGTACTGTGAAATGGATACAACCTGTATTCTAGTTTTAACTCTATTACTTACTTGCTGTGTGACCTTGGGTGGTGAATGAATCTCTCTGAATCACATGGTCCTAAACTGCCTTGTCTGATCTTGTCCATATTCCTCCCTCTCTCAAAACCCTTCAGTGGCTCCTCATAGCTCTTAGGATAACATTCAAACTCCTCACCTCAGCCTAAAGGCCCTGCATGGTCTGGCCTTCACTGACCTCTCAAACCTCATCTCAAAACATTTCCATTTTTCATTCTGTCCACTCTCCCTCTCCTACACTCCCCAACTTGGAAACTTCAGTTTGGTGAAGCTTTCTTGCCTCCAAGCCACTGCACATGCTGTTCCTTCCACCAGGAACATTTTTCCCAACTCTTTTTCATCTTCACTCTGCATCTCAGCTCTAATGTCTCCTTCAGAAAGCCCTCCTTGACCTCCCAAGCTGAGTCAGGTGCCCCCTCTGGACTCCCACAGCCCAGCCCTGCCTACTCTGAGTCATCACTGTCTATGTAGGTGTCTGTCTTCTCCACTGGATTGTGAGGCCCAGGAGGCTGGGCTGAGAATGTCTCAGTCACCACTGTGTTCCCAACATTGCCCAGCACAGGGCAGGTGCTTGGGGAATAGCTGTAGAAGAAATAATTCAGAGTCAAGGCTAAGTGGGAATTGTACTCAGCTCTCCACACCTCCTCTACTCAGGGCATGACCTTGTGAAAGTTACCAAACCTCTCTGAGTCTTTCATTTATAAAATGGTGAAATAGTTTCTGTCTCAGAGCACTGGCATTTATATCAAGAGCTAACAATGTGTTCAGGAGGCCATGTAGTAACCAATTTATGCATATTAATTCATTTAATCTTCACAGCAACCTTTGAGGTGGGAATACTTTTTATCCCCATTTTACAGATGCAGAAGCTGACCTGCAGCAACTTACCCAAAATGACACAGCTAAGCGGCAAAGTTGTGACTGGAGCCCAGCCTGCCTCAAAAGTCACTCACTACCTTACATGACGTTTAATGAAATGCTGTTTAAGCTGATTAACCCCAAGTGTGGGCTCTGGGGCCAGGCTTCCTAGGTCTGGGACCTGTTAGTTAATTCATTTCACTTTTCTAAGTCTCAGTTTCCCCAGGTTTAAAATGGGAATAATGACAGCACCCACCTCACAGGGTTGTAGTGAGGATTTGATGAACCATGTAAAGGGCTTGGACCAGTGCAGGGCACACGGCAGACTTTGTGACTGCTCTTGCAAAGGTGATGGTGAAGGCACTCACCTGCTCGCTGGTCTTCCCTGCGGTCCTCGGACAACAGATAGCGTTGAGCACTGGCGCTTGGGGCCGGTGGCTGTGAGGAGCCAGCCACGGGGGGCTGCTCCGATCCTGCACCTGATCCTGCACCAGCTCCGGGCCCCACCACACCCGGCCCGAGGATGGCAAAAATGGTCTCCTCCTCAGCGGAGAAGGCGTCCTCGGCGGCAGGCCCGGCTCCCTGCGTGGAGTGCGGCACGCGGGCCAGCTTCTCCTTGGTGCGGCGCTTGAAGTCGTTCCAGCGCTTCTGTACCTCTTGGCCAGTGCGCTTCCAGCTGGTGATGCCGTTGATCTTGGTGGCGATGCCGTCCCACACACGCCGCCGCTCCGCCACGCTCACCCGACGGCTCTGCGCGCCGTAGAGCTGCGGGTAGTGGGCGCGCACCTCCCGGATCAGGATCTGGTTTTCTTCGAACGAGAAGCGTGGCTTGCGCAGCCGGGTGGTCTCTTCCGCTTCACCCGCCGCCGCCGAGGCCATGGCGCCCCCCGACGCCGCCGTCCGGCCGCCTGGCGCATGGGGGGCGCCGGTGCTGCGGGCACAGGGCGCACGGCGCTGGCGGGGGCTTGGCGTCCCCGCGCTGCCCGCCCCACCCTGGCTGCCGCTACACCGGCTCTTAAGTCCCGGGGGCCAGGGATGGGAGCGAAGGGCAGACGGGGGCGACAGGCTGCGGGGGGCAGTCCCAGTGCCTAATAATAGCTGTCAACCGCTGTGCCTAACCACCTCAGTGCCTTCCGCGGCGCAAAGTGCCACGCGGAAGAGTTGATGGAAATCGGGGGAGGGTCTGAAGAGGTGGAGGGAAACCAGGAAAAGCGGAAGGGGGGTGTCCGCAGGAGTTTGAGAAGAAAGGGGACAGAGGAGAATGGGAAATGATGGGGAATAGGAGTGCCTCGGGGTCGAAGAAGCCTGGGGGTGATGGGGATAAGGAAATGCTGAAGGGGAGATGCAGCAAGAAGGGGGAAGGATCTGGAGCCAAGGAGCGCTCTGGGGGTTCCGGGGCAATGGACCTCTGTAAGACCGTTATGAGAAAGGGTCCTCAGAGAAGACGTGCAGGAATAATGGTGAGCTGGGGACTCCCAGGGCAGTGAGGAGCTGGGACGATAAAATATTAGAGTCTGCGGGGATTGTGGGGGCTCTGGGGATTGGCAGGAATTAAAGGGAGTTCTGGGGGTAATGGGCGTCTGGGATTAGGAAAGGAAATGGAGGCTATGCGGGACTCCTGAGAGAGTGAGGGTCGCGGAGGGTGGGGACTGAGTCGGGCCGTGGGTCACTCACCGGCGCCGCCGCAGCACCCGCCTGCCCGTCGGTCAGGGCTCGGGCTTCTGCGGCCTCTTCTCTCCCCCCGCCTCTCTCCCTCCCCCCCGGACCCCGCCTCCTGTCGCCAGGAGAGCCACGGCGCAGGCGCACCTAGAGCCAGTCGGCCCCTAAAGCCCTGACCGCCTGTATTTCACGCCCCTTCCATGGCGCAAGCGCAGAGTCACCTTTCACCGGTCGATGCCGTAAGAGCGCAAGCGCCAAACTCTGTCTTACGTATACGCACCCCGCGTCTTCCACTCGCTGTGGTACCCGGGACTAGTTCCTTGCGCAGGCGTAGCAAACTTTGGAGGAGGCGGGAGAGATGATGGAAAGAGCGCTGGGACCTGGCGGCGTCCCCGTCTTTGGGACAGTCTTTCAGACCACCTACAATAGCTCTCCAACTATGCCTGTGTCTTTTTTTCTTGGAGAACGGGGAGGGACACGGTGCTGGAGGGCAGTGCTTCATTTCCATGACAACTGCGTGGGTGGGTGGGAGTTAGAAAACTGGATGGTTTCCCCTTATACCAATTCCCGCACCGGGCTGCTCAGGATCTGCTAACCACCTATTACCTGTAGGGGCGGGGCTCCGTAGGAATATACTGCCGCAAGCGGGTGCAGTAACCATGGCAACCCATCAACCTTCCAGCCGTGCCTGGGGACTCTGTCTACACGTTTACGTCATGAGGCGCGGAGAGGGTGATCTGCAGGAGAGCCTCTTGGGTAGGAAGGGTGATCCTGGCGCGAGCGTGACTTTAAGCAAATGCTCAGAGACAGGAATGAATCTAGAACACGGGTTGGATGAGCTGCAAGGTAGGATAGTGGAGTTAAGTCGGCCGAGAAGTTTGTAGTTTAGCGTCCTGCGGGAGTCTTCAAGGTCATTCATCAAATGGTGTTTCATCTGTTCAACGCATATTTATTGAGCACCTACACAGTTCTAGGTGTAGTGAATAGAAAAGAGAAAAATCTGAACCTTCATGGAGCTCACTTTTTACATGGGAGAATCATACAATTAGCAAAATAAGATATATAAAAGTGAGGTGATAAGTATGAAGAAAATGGAAGTAGGAAAAGGAATAGTGTGTGTGTGTAATTTTAAAATAAGGTGATAGGGGAGGCCTCCCTGAGAAAGTGACATTTGAGTAGAGATGTGAAGCAGGTTAGAAAGCGAGTGCAGCCAGGAGTAGACCTGTGCCTGTTGTGTTCCAGGATCATCTAAAAGGCCAGTGGAGATGGAGGGAGCCAGGGGGAGGGGAGGGTGGGGAGCCAGATGGTGCAGGATCTTGTGAGCCACTGTAAGGATTTTGGCGTTTAGTCTACATGAGATGAGAGCTATGAGAGGGCCCTAAGAATTACAGGGTTTATATGAGGTCCCACTGTGTTCCCCAAGAAAGCTCAGGATCCAGGAGTCAGGGGCAGTCCATGGAGGGTTTTAATGAGCTTGAATGCAATTCTGCAGGCAGTGGATTTGTGCCAGGAAGCACAGGGTTTGATGTGTGCTTTAGGAAGACCCACTTGGTTGCTGTGTGGAGGGGGCAATACTATTGGCCAGAGTCAAGGGAGAAGTCTGGGACAAGGGCAAGGAGAGGGTGGGGACATGATGTGGGAGACTGGGTTAGGGCAGGGATGGTGGGGAGGGTGGAAATAAATGGGAAGACATTTAAGAGGCAGAATGTAAAGCGCTCAGTGACTGTCAGGCTGGGGAGGGGAAGGGAGACGCATGCCCAGGTGACATCAAGTTCCTGGCCCAGGTCCCATTTAGGGGAATGGGGTCAGTTAGGATATGGTGAGTGTAAAGTGCTCAGTGGTTCTTATGCATTGAACTGTGTCCCCCCCAAAGAGATATTGAGGGCCTACACATCAGTACTTCAGAATGTGTGACCTTATTTGGAAATAGGGTCATCAGAGATATCACTAGTTAAGATGAGGTCATACTGGAGTAGGTTGGGCCCTTGATCCTACAGGACTGGTGTCCTTATTAAAAGAGGAGAGAGACACAGAGGGAAGCCAGCCCTGTGAAGAGAGAGGCAGAGATTTGGGTGATGCTGCCACAAGCCAAGGAAGGCCTGAGGGCTGCCAGAATCTGGAAGCAACAAGAAAGGATCCTCCCCTCGAGCCTTTGAAGGGAGTGCAGCTCTGCCCACAGCCTGCTTTCATATTTCTAACAGTCAGAACCTTAAGGGAATGCATTTCTTTTGTTTTAGGCCACCCAGTGTGTGGTAATTTGTTTTAGAGTCCCTTGGAAATGAATATGCTGGGCATCTAGGGGAAGCATCCAGGATGCTGTTGGCCTACAGTAGTCTGAGGAAGGAGGTGGGTCTAAATTCGATCTGGAGCTGATGAGAAGGCTGAAGCCAGGGGGCCATGGACAAGAGGTGAAGCATATGGAAGGAACTCTGCAGGTGAGGGCATGTTGAGGTAGGATATGGGAGGTCAAAGAGCGAGTCTCCTGGGATGGGGGTGAATCAGGGAAGGCATTCTAAAGCATGTTTTCCCAACTGTTGGTCCTGTCCCATTCGTGGGTCCAGAAAAATATTTAATGTGTTGCCACCAGCATTAAACAACCAAACAAAACAAAACAGAAGAGGAAAATATCAGAATGCATTGTATGTCGTTAGGTAAGTATTGCTTCAAGGAACTTGGGGTGTGTTGAGGCTGGATGCAGGAGGGCTAGACCCCCATCCGCTGAAGGTCCCTCAGATGAACCCAGAGACAAGGGACCCAGGCAGATGGAGAGCATGCAGGGCAGCCTCCTGAGCTCAGAGCAGGCAGATAAGGGACAGAATGGGCCTGGAGAACAACCAGAGACATTTCTGCTCAGCGGCTTTGTGCACCCATTCTGGCATTCTAGAACAGAACAGAGGTGGAGATGGAGGTGGGACATCGTGTAGAGAAGCAGATGCTTAAGAGCGACCCCTCCTCCCACCTCCCTCCAGCACCACTTTGGGCTTAAGAGGAGGAGGGGCAGTTCTACACTCACTTAGATCTGGGGAAAAAAATGAGATCCATTAAAGACGGACCTAGAACCCCACAGAGTTCCTTTGTGCCCTGAAGTGTACAAGCCTAAGGCTGAATCCCTAAAAATTGTGTTCCCATGGCAGTCATGGGTGTCTACCATTTCATGGATCTCAGAAATTAAATTTGTGCACCTGTCAGGGTCCAGGAGTCCTGGTGAGTTGTGACTATAGGTTCAAGCTGATTTCCTATGTTGACCGGAATCTGGGCCATTCTGGAGAATTTGTATACAAAAGATGGGGATGTTAGCTCCATTAACTACAGTTTTGTTTTGTTATTTTAGATTTTATTGGGGAATTGGGGAAGGGGACCTGTGAAGTTGTTCTTCAATCTTCGTTATGGAGGGCACCAGTCACCATCTGGCTTCCTGTCGGCAGCTCATGGCCTCTAAGCTCAAGGTCCTGTGTTCAGTCTTAGTTGCAGGTGGGCGTAGCCACCATCCCATGAAGGAGTCAAACCAGCAGCCTTGTTGTTAAGAGCACATGCTTTATCCACTGAACCATCTGGGGCGGCAGCTCAGCTCAAGGTGCCGAGTTCAGTCTTAGTTGCGGGTGGGCATAGCCCACCATCGAACACGCAATCTTGTTACACCAGCTGAGCCATCCTGCCACCTGTTGGCAGCTCAGTGACAGCTCAGCTCAGGCGCAGTGTTCACTGGCCCATGTGGGAATCAAACCAGCAGCCCGGTTGCTCAGAGCTCACACTCTAAGCCAACTCTTAACCAACGGAGCCACTGCTGATTATAATATAATGCTGATTATATTTTGCTTTCTTTTTTTTTTTTTTGAGGGCAGCGTCACTGGCCCTCATATGTGGGACCTGAACCCGGGCCGCTGGCATCCCAAGCCAGCTCTTAACCACCGCGCCACTCGACCGGCCCTTGCTTTCTTTGTGTCTTTCAATCTGCCCTTTTTGTCTCCTCTTTCTCTCCTTCCTTCCTTTATCCTTTCTTCCTTTTCCCTCTTTCCTTCTTTCCTCCTTCCTTCCCTTCCTTTTCTTTCATTCTGACAATGCATACCTTTCTCCCAGACTTCACTCTCAGACACAACTACCTACAAAATATCCACTTGGATGCCTCATCATGTCCAAAATGGAAATCACACACCCCTCAGGAAATCCTGTCAGCTCTACCCTCAAAATACACCCAGAATCTGCTTAGCTTTGGTTATGTCTATGGTTGTAAAGGTCAGTTTGATGTGTCAACTTGGCAAGCTGCAGTCCCCAGCTATTCAAACACTGATCCCAGTATTGCAATGAAGGTATTTTGTAGATGTGATTAAAATCAATACTTGGATGACTTTAATAAGTAAGATTATCCTAGATAATCTGAGTGGGCCAGACTCAATGGGTTGAAAGGATTGAAGAAGAGAGCTGAGACTTTTTCTCCAAGATCTAGTTCCTTTTACTGCAACCCACAAGAAGAAATTCATTTTACATCATGACCTAAGACAAGCTCACACACATGCCTCTGAAACAAAAGTTCACAAAAGAATAATCTTAGTAATACTAATGCAATTATTACATGCCGGGAATTGATCAAATACTTTATACATATTGACTCAGTTGAGCCGGCCGAGTGGCGCGGTGGTTAAGCGCTGGCTTGGGAAGCCAGCGGCCCCAGTTTGGGTCCCACATATGAGGGCTACTGACACTGCCCTGAAAAAACAAAAAACAAACAAACAAACAAACAAACCAAACAAACATATTGACTCAGTTAATATTCATAATGCTCCAATGAGGTAGATACTAGGGTTAATCCCCATTTTACAGAGAGGAAAACCAAGGCCCAGAGAGTTTTAAGTAACCTGTCCAAGGTTACATAATAAGTAAGTGGGAGATTGTGAACCCAGACAGCCTGTCTCCAGAGTTAAGTAGTTTCCATTATCCTGTGATGAGGCTCAACAACCTCTGAAAATATACAACTAAAACAAAAGTTTCTCAAAGCGATACTTACCGAATGACATACAATGTGTTCTGATAGTTTCTTTTTCTGTTTTGTTTGGTTGTTTAATGCTGGTTGCAACTCACTAAATATTTTTCTGGGCCCACGAATGGGACAGGACCAACAGTTTGGAAAACATGCTTTAGAATGCCTTCCCTGATTCACCCCCATCCTAGGAGACTTGCTCTTTGACCTCCCATATCCTACCTCAACATGCCCTCACCTGCAGAGTTCCTTACATATGCTTCACCTCTTGCCAATGGCCCCCTGGCTTCAGCCTTCTCATCAGCTCCAGATCGAATTTAGACCCACCTCCTTCCTCAGACTACTGTAGGCCAACAGCATCCTGGATGCCTCCCCTAGATGCCCAGCATATTCATTTCCAAGGGACTCTAAAACAAATTACCACACACTGGGTGGCCTAAAACAAAAGAAATGCATTCCCTTAAGGTTCTGACTGTTAGAAATATGAAAGCAGGCTGTGGGCAGAGCTGCACTCCCTTCAAAGGCTTGAGGGGAGGATTCTTTCTTGTTGCTTCCAGATTCTGGCAGCCCTCAGGCCTTCCTTGGCTTGTGGCAACATCACCCAACTCTCTGCCTCTCTCTTCACAGGGCTGGCTTCCCTCTGTGTCTCTCTCCTCTTCTTCTTCTTCTTTTTTTTTTTGAGGGCAGTGTCACTGGTCCTCATATGTGGGACCCGAACTGGGGCCACTGGTTTTCCAAACCAGCACTTAACCACCGTGCCACTCAGCCAGCCCTCTCTCCTCTTCTTTTTTTTTTTTTTTTTTTTTAAAGATTTTATTGGGGAATTGGTGTAGGGGAACAGCGTTGGGGAATCGGGGAAGGGGAACAGACAAGTTGCCGTCTTCTTGTTCTTCAGTTTAGTTGCGGAGGATGTTGCTTCACTGTTGGTATCGTCATTGCGCTCTTCCCGGATGAGGCAGATCGGTCGCTGGCCTCTGGATGTCGATCATCGCGGCTATTGGCAGCTCACGCTTGGCTGCCAGCTGCTCACGCTGGCTGCGGGCCACTCACTGCAGCCTATGGCAGCCCACTGCAGCAGGGGCTGCAGCCCACACCATCACCAGGGCTCGCACAGCCCAGCTCCAGGTGGAGCTGTTGTTAGCTGTAGAGGGCAGTGTCACTGGCCCTCATGTGGGATCCGAACCGGGGCCGCTGGCATCCCAAAACCAGCGCTTAACCAATGCGCCACTTGGCCGGCCCTCTCCTCTTCTAATAAGGACACCAGTTCTGTAGGATCAAGGGCCCACCCTACTCCAGTATGACCTCATCTTAACTAATGACGTCTCTGATGAACCTGTTTCCAAATAAGGTCACTTACATTCTGAAGTACTGAGGTGTAGGCCCTCAAAATCTCTTTTTGGTGGGACACTGTTCAATGCATAAGAACCATTGAACGCTTTACACTCATCATACACTTACCCCATGCCCCTAATTGGGACCTAGGCCACAGAACTGGGCATCACCTAGATGTCTCCCTTCCCTTGGGCATTCAGGAGAGGCAGCTAGGATGCTGTGGCTCCATGACAGTCTGAGTTGGGTGTTAGGTCTAAACCTGGTCTGGAGCTCATGACAAGGCTACAGGTAGGGAGCCATTGGCAGAGGTGTATGGAACAGTGCAGGTGCGGATGCTGAAGGAGATCAAGGTCAGGATACATTATGTTTTCGGATCCTGTAGTAGGGTCCTTAGCTCCTGCCAGCTACCCTGCCACTTAATTATCTGCCGTAATGACTTCATTCATTAAAAACAACAACAACAAACACAACCAAACTTGGTGACCATTAATTGTCCATCTCCAGCACTGTTCTGTAAGCCCCAGACCCAGGTGGCCAGCACCCTCCTGAGCACTTCACCTTGGATGTCCTCAGGCACTGCACATCCTCCACACCCCAGACGGACCTCAGCCATCTTCCCCTTCTCCAGGTCTTCTCCTTCTCCAGGTTTCAAGGTCACCCCTCCACGCATCCTAATTCTCTCGAGTACTGAGCATACCACCCCTGGTTGCATTCTAACTGCTGCTCACACTTTGCCAGCCTCGGTCCCGTTATTAAACTATTACACTCTTCTCCATCACCCATTTGAGAGGCCATCAGCTTCCTGCCTGCTGCAACCCCCCTTCCTCCAAGCCCAACTCCAACGGGATCGCTGTGCAGGGTTCTACACCACAGCTGCACACCACAGTTCTGGGGTTAGGGTGTCCCTTTTTTCTACTGTCTGGCTTAACTTGGGGGTCTCTGTCATGGGCAGAGCTGCATTTTTAGAAAAGGCCCTGTGAGCACAGGTCCTTAATTGGAGTCTTTGGTTCTCTATGTGACTAGTGTATGCGTGAGGTGAGTCCAGGTAGGATTTCCGAGTCTGAGAATTCACAGTGAAGGGCAAATTCTCACCAGGGTTTGCAAGAGTCTGAACTCTGCCCACCCCATTTGCCTCTCTGATCTTCTCTCTCACTTAGCTGGCCCCCTGCCTATTCTGCAAACACATCAGATTGAATCCTGCCTCAGGGCCTTTGAACGCACTATCCCCTCTGCCTGGAATGTCCTCCCCCTGGATATTTTCTGCTTCCCTTATTTCATTTGAACTCTGCTCAAATGTCATCTCCACAGAAAGGCCTTCCCTGACCACCGTGTATAAAACAGCCTCTCCTTCACTCTCTATTCCTTTACCCTGCTTTCTTTTCCTTTCTAGCACTTATCACCCACCTGACATTATATATTTATTGATTGTCAGTGCACCTCCTTCCCCACTAGCTTGTCAGCTCCATGAGGGCAGGGGTCTTGCTTGCTTTGTTTACCACAGTGCCTGACACAAAGTAGATACACAATGAATATGGAACAATGGACTAAAGGAAGCCCTGATATTATATGCAACATTTTGTGCATATGTGCATTTCCCTGGGGTGGAGACCATACTTTTCATCACCTCTCCAATGGGGTCCGGGCAACCAAAGCTTAAGAACTACCATAAAGCCAGTGGTGGGCGAACTGTGGTCTAGTACGACAGTGGGGGATCCCTGAAAAAGCCTAAAGGGGAATCTGAAGTCAAGGTGGAAGTTGGGACTTGGGGACCAGTCCACGGGTGACCTGTGTCAGAGGATATGTGGGGGACACGTTGTGAGAGGGATACAGGACCCCTTCTTGCTCCACCTCCCATTTCCCATCTGTTGGGGCAAATACGGGAGGAGGGCACCCCCCCCACACAGCCTCGGGGGGGCGGTAGGGCCTGGTGAGAAGACAGAAATAGACATAGCAATTTCAAAGATAACCAGATACTCTCTTTATTTACTAGAACGCAACATGTGGGCCCAGCCCAAAACAACTTAAAATCCAACTAGGGCTCTTCTTCGCCCCTTAAAATAAAAGTTAGGCAGTTGCCATTCCCATCCGGGCACCTAAACCCCTTTCCTGTTGAAGTTTCGTTGACTTAACTGTTGGAGGTTGAAAAATACAGGAGGAGAAAGAAAAAAACACAACAACAACCTTTAGCAAGCTATCATGATTTGGGAGGTTTCATGGGAGGTGGTGGAGAGAAGCCCTTTTGCTAGGGGAAAGGACCCCTGGGTGATTTGCGGATGCAGGCAGGAACAGTGAAACGAATGAACCATGGGAAACACAAGAGACAATTAGAGGGTGTCAACTCACCCCAAAGCTTTCCACCCCCGGATAAGCCTGCCGAGGCATGGTGTCTCTGTAGTGTGTCCCCTTCCTCCCCTGCTCCTGATGGATGGGTTACAGAGGGCAGGGAAGGAATGATCCAGTTTGGTCCATGATAAAACCGTCGGTCTGCAGGTGGCTGAAGGAGGACAAGGCTGGTCTCCAGTCAGAATCCCATCTTGAAGTTCTTGGGCTGGAGGTCCAAGGCAGTCTTGCTCACTCTTTCCAAATTCTGGCCTGGGAGAACACAGGAGGGTCCTGGAGGTCCCAGGATCCAAGAATCCCACAAGGAATGGAAGCTGGGGACTGAGAAGCCCAAGGGGCAGGGCTAGTGTCACCAGCAGGCCCCAGAAGGGCTAAAGATCCAAAACTGTAGCCCTGAAGGAGCTACAGCGTAGTGTGGTCCAAGGCGCAGAGATCCTGCTGCACCAAGAATCCACAGACACCCCCAGGACAGAACCCCACAGTCAGAGGTCCCAGAGGCTGGGCTGCCCTGGCTCCCCAGCAATCTCCATTGTTTCAGGATCCATCAGGGCTGCAGTTCTGGGGATCAGAAGTTCCAAAGGGCTGGATGAGTTACGGCGGTGGGTCCAGGGACTTGGTAGGGACTGTGCCAGGAGGGTTAGGGGTGAAGGGTTTGGGCACCTCACAGCCCTCAGCGCTTGACCTTGCGGCCAGCCGAATTGCGCCCGCTGCGGCGATAGAGAGACTGATGGCCACCATTGAGTGGGCAGTACTTGAGCGTGTGGGCCTGGCTACCGGTGGCCCCACACAGGGGACAAATGTAGTGCCGCAGGATGGGACACACCACCATGCCCTCCGGTGTCTTCAGCTGGTGCGAGGAGTAGACGTGGCGAGACTCTCCGTTGTGCTTGCAGAAATTACACAGGGTGGCCTGGACTCTGCTGGCCTCCAGATCTCCCAGCCCCTGATCCTGTCCCAGCTGGGGCCCGGGTCTTGGCTCCTCAATCCCTTGGGCCTCTGGCTGTTGCCCCGGACTCTGGATCAGTTCCAACACCACCTGGCTCAGGTTGAAGTAGTCCTTCCACATGTCGAAGGGTGGCAGCTGCATGGCATACAGGCCGGGGTGCTGGGCAGCTGGAGAGGCTGGGGCTGGGGGCCAGAGGCCGAGATCAACAGGTAGCTTTATGGAGCTGAGAGGAACTGCACCCCCTTTTATACTCCCCAAAGACCCTTCTAAGCAAAGGTGGAGCTTAGGATTTAAAGGGCCCACTCCCTACCTGTGACTGCCATCTGACTTTAATCGCCCACGCAGAGGGAAGGAGGCCATTCCCAGTGCCTCTGGTCTTGCTGTGCCTCCAGGTTTGCTCTGTGACTTCTGGAAAGGGCTTCCCTCTCCCTTGGCCTCAGTTTCCCTAACCATTCAATAAAGAAAACGCCCCTCTTCCCCATCCTTTCTTACCCCAAGACTAGGGGCTTATTCCATGTCCTCCAGAGCCACTGGAGTAATAATAATAACAGCTCTTAACTATAAGCCAGACACTGCTGCACAGCTACCTTCATGATCTGACTTAATCATCATATCAGCTCCATGTGGGAGATGCAGTTATGAACCGCATTTTATAGACGAGTATCTGAAACTCAGAGAGGGAAGCTCATTGGCCCAGAGTCACATGGCCTGCAAGTGGCAGAGCTAGGGCTCTAACCCAGGCCTGTGAGATTCCAAAGCCAGTGCCCCCCCTCCCCCTCCCCTCTCTTGGATTAATACCTAATTTCATGTCCCGAATTTATTCAACAAATATTTATTGAGAGCATACTACAGTGTTCAGTGTTTTATAAACATGATCTGTCACCATGATTTGGACCTCAGAACCATTCAAGGAGGGCACTGCCATTTCCATTTTATAGAGAAGGATATGAGACTCAGAGAGGCTAAGGAGTATACTCAAGGTCACACAGTAGAGAAATGGCAGAGTTGGGCTTAGCACCAAGCCTGGCTCCAGAAACATTGGAATTGATCTTAGAAGCAGCCAAGGACCTTGGCATGGCACAGTTTCACTTAGAATGCCCTGCCTTGGCTTTGTGCAGTGTCTCTGTCTTTCCTGTCCTTCAGGGCCAAACAAAGGCCTTGCTTCCTGCCCTTGCTCCAGGAATTCTTCCTTCACTTGTGATCTTCAGTAGTGGCCTTGACCACTCAACACATAGTCATTGAGGCCCCTCGTGTTGAGTGCTGGAAACTCAGCAGTGCCCATAGCTACTTTGTGCCTGTTTCACGAGCAACCAATCCATCCGGGGAATAAAGCAATAGACCATAAACACCCAGTTATATGATAGACAGTGTTCTCTGAGAGAGGGTGGGCTGGGAGAGGTGACCTGGATGCTGAGACTACAAAGAAGAATCTTCTAGGAAGAGGAACACAAGATATGGAGGCCTGAAGTTTGGAAACAGCAAAGGGTCTGGGGTGGTTAGAATGGAGTGAGGGTCCCATGAGGAGGCCAGCCGGGTGTGCAGAGGCTGGATGCCCTCAGACTGTGGGTCTCCCTCCAGGCATATTTGGGAAATGGTGGGGACCTTTGGGGTTTGTTACAATGATTGGAAGTGTGACTGATTTCAGTGGACAGGGATGCCAGGTATCTTCAACAGTCTACACAACCAAGATCTGTCTGTGGCCCCACTTAACTGGACACTCATGTGGGAACAAAAATCTGTTTATGATGATCTGAATCTAGAATTTAGCTGTGTGTTACATATAAACACTGTGTGTTTTTGCAATAATGTAAGATACACCGATTTCTCCTGTAATTCAACTAACTGTGTACATTGTGGCCTGCCTGTTCTTGGTTCTGCTGGGAATTTTATCCAGAATTGTTCACTATTTCTGGAAGCCACATCACCCCAGACGACGCTGATTGTGTTAACTGTCCAAACAACACACAGTTTATTCCTATCTCGGTCATGATAGTGATGCTAGTGTGTGCCTGATGAGATGATTTTTTGGAGCGGCCATGTCTGAGCATTTATATACAAAAATAGATTATTATTTTATTATAAGTTGCTGTCTTTATTTCTCATTTGTACTTCAGTTAGGACATAATTTTAATTTTTGGAAAAAAATTTGAGTGTTGGTAGACTATTACCTATGAGTTTAATTTCAGAATACTAAAGGGGCATTTTGAAATGTTATATAAAGTGGGTGTCTGGTTCTCACGGGGTTAAGAACCAGCGATGTAGACCAAGGTCAGCCCGTTGGTCTTTACCTTTAGAGCAATAAGGAGCCACTGAATGGTATAAGCAGGGAAGGGACACATAAGAAATATGTTTTAAGACACTCACCTGATTGCTGATGCTGAGAGGTTAGGTGACTTGTCTATGGTCACACAGCCGGCAAGCAGCAAAGCCCTTAACCACAGCCCTGCGCTGCCTCAATAAATCCTTGTCAGTGGAATGAACAAATAAATGAATGCATCTGAGAGCTACACAGGGCCTTCCAGATCACCTGGTCCAACTCACCCCACTTTCTTACTTTACTGAGGCCTCAAGATGGGAAGGATCCAAGTTTCAGCCTCCTAACTCCACGGCTTCTGGCCAAGGTCCCCAGATTCATGTGCACACCAAATACTTTATGGAAACCTATAAATAAGAACACACCCATGGGCCGGCCGAGTGGCGCGGTGGTTAAGCGCTGGCTTGGGAAGCCAGCGGCCCCGGTTCGGTCCCACATATGAGGGCCAGTGACACTGCCCTCAAAAAAACAAAAAACAAAAAAAGAACACACCCGTAATCATATGGTGAGCTCTGAGGTATTGCCTGTTTGCCTCCCTGAAGAGGCGAGTCAGACCTCACTGCTATAATTTTTGGGTCACTAGGTTAGGCAATGGGGGTGTCTTGAACACAAAACACGCCATAGTTTAGGAGGTGGCAGCATTGTGGGTAAATACTCAGTAATCAGCCCCAGGTTCAAGCCTGGTTCTGCCACCTGCTTGTCAGGGGGCTGTGGGCTTATTACTTAACTTCTAGCCTAAATTTCTTCATCTGTCAAGAGGGGATGATATCAACACTTGCCCTAGGGCACAGACTGCAACTATGGCTATAAATAACACAGAGCCTGGCCCATAGGATATACTCTTGAAACGTTAGCTATGATAATTAAAGACACAATTAAGGCAATAATTGTAAGAGTACTTCTTTACTAAGTGTCTCCTTTGGGTCAGCATCATGCTCAGCGTTCTACCTGTGTTACCACCTTGAATCCTCCCCAGACTCTGTGAAGTAGGTTCTATTAATAGCCCCATTTTACAGTTGAGCCATGGGAGGCTCGGAGAGGCCAAGGGGCTTGTCCAAGGTTATATGGACAGTGCATGGTAAACTGGAGCCACGTCCAAGGCTGTCTGATCCGGACCCAGAACATCTTCCCACCCCATGTAAGAGCCTGTAGAAGTGGTCAACAGAAAGCAGGGGAACATGGAGGGACTCGCCAGCTGTAGGGACAGAATGAGGTGAATAACCAGGAAGTATTGAGGTATCTGAGTCACATAGATTTTCACAAGAACAGGTGAGAACTATTGGCCATCCATGGACATTCTTGAAGGCAGAAGAGACAGGGTCTGCCCAGTGGAGAAACAAGGCTTTTGCAGAGAGGAACCAGAATGATCTTGAGGTCTCAGTACTAAGTGCTTTCCGCAAAGTTGCAGCTGAGACCTTCAGCTCTGGACGTGTGAGTCCCCTGTCTGCAGCAGGGCGAGGACCGGGGACCCAGTGGCCATCTTTGCAGCTGTGGCATCTGCTGGGTATGTGGGAATGACTAAGGACAGCAAAGAGGTTGGGCCTCCAAGGTTCTATGTATGACTTCCTTTAACAATCACACCTATTGTCTGGAGACTTGGATCCTGGTGCTTGCTAGCCACCCCTCCCCCCTTTTTTTCTTTATTATTTATTTTTGCCCAGTTGTTTTCTTTCTTCTAAGACTCTGTTGTTGAGGCCATGGCTATCCTCCCCCTCCCCTCTCGGTGCTGTTTTAGTGGATCAGTAATTAATTGAAGGACATCCCTCTTCAGACAACCTTCTTCCAAAGTGCGGTTGCTGCTGTGTATTTAAGGAAAGTCAAAGATGATACTGAGCAGAAATTGATCAGCCAGGGTGTTTACTTGATCCCCACCTCCACCCCTAGGGTGGGGCCAGACGACTCGGGGCCCACCCGGCTCCACTGCTGCCTTGTTTACACGTGTGAATTTCTCTCTCAGCCTGGTGCCTGGCAGAAAACAGCTCATGGGTGTGTGTGAGAGGGAGCAAGAGTGAGTCAAATGGAGAGAAATCCTGAGGAAAAGGTGGTGAGACACATAGAGAGGTGACAAGGACTCCCAGACGGATGGAGGGACACACTTGTGCAAACCAAGACAGGGGAAATAAAAACCAGGGGAAAGAGAGACCCCCCTCAGGACCAAGGAGTTCATGGTCACTGTCCTCCTGGTTTCTATTTATTGGGTGTTTGCCTGTGCGATCTCATGAAACCATCACAACAACCTTGTCAAATAGTCTTTTAATATCCCCATTTTACATAACAGGAGACTAAGGCCCAGAGAGGTGACATCTCTCATTGATGTCATCCAGTTAGCCTGGATTCAAATTCAGGTCTGTAGAGAGAGAAAAGGGGACACACACTTACAGCGATGGAAGGAGACAGAGGCTCCAGGAGAGGGGGACAGAAACAAAAGACAGAAAACAAGAATAACATGCGACGTAGCATGGTGGTTTTGAGTGTGGCTGCTGCAGCCAGAGGGCCTGGGTAAAATCGTGGCACTGCCCCTTTCAGTTGTGTCACTTTGAGCAAGTGGTATTGCCTCTCAGGGCTTCTGTTTCCTCTTTTACACAAAAAGATCATTGCAGACTCCCTGTATGGAGCTGTTTTGATTACGACAGCAGACAACACAGGTAAAGTCATTAGAATAGGCACATTGTGAGCTTTAGCCACTATTTTTAATTTTACTCCCTTACTAAAGGTTTACTGAAGGGTGCTAGGCAGAGGAATGGAGACTGGGGGTGGGGGGTCACAGAGAGTTGGAACAGTATTTGCTCATTCATTCAACGAATATTTGCTGAACACCTAATGTGTGTCTGGCTCTCTTCTAGGTGTTCAAGATACAGTGATGAAAAAAACACAAATAGTCTTGCTCTTATGGAAGCTGGAATTTTAGACAGATCACAAATAAGATAGACAAGTGAAATATAATATGTCAGGTGGGATTATGTGTCAGAGAGAAAAAGTAAAAGCGGTATGGAAATAGAGGTCAGGGAAAGCCTCTCAGAAGAGGTGGCATTTGCGAGGAATATTACAGGAGATGAGAGAGGGAGCCTTGTAGATATTCCCAGACAGAGGGAATAGCCAATGTGGGAATAGCCAATGCAAAGGCCCTGAGATCAGAGTGTGACTGGTGTGTTCAAGGAACATTGTGACTTGGGTAGACTGAGAGGGAGAGTGGAAAGAGGTGAGATATAATGGAGGTTAGAAATAATGGGCTTTTACCATTGCATAGTGGAATGAGGTTTCTAAAATGTAAATCAGAATGTGATAGAAATGTTCCTTGCTCTCAAAGAGCAAACATTTTAGTGGGGCTGGGGTGGGAGAGGAAGACAACAGACCGGCAAATAAACATATAGTTAGGTTCAGAGTGTGAGCTGGGTGAAGGCACGGACCTTGTCCCTTTTGCTGCTGTGTCTATGCATAGAAGAGTATGGGACACATACACTCACTCAAGTTGCAATGAATGAGTGAATGAAGATTCTAAAACAGGGTATTTGGTAAAGAGGCTCCAGCGTCCGGTAGGTGGGGTGTGTGGCTATTTTAGGTAGGATGTTAGAGGACACCCCTGTAGGTGTTTTGAGTTGAAAAGAAAGGAGAAAGCAAATGTAAAAAGTCCCCAAGACAAGACAGAATTTGGTGTGTTTGATGAGCAGAGAGAAGGCTGGGGGTGGGGGTCAACGAGGGCAAGTGAGACTGAGTCCAGGTTTTTTTGAATTCAGGCTGGAGAGCTGGTGGGTGGAGTGGAACTTTGCAGACCATGTGGGTACGTGGATTTTACATGGGAAGCCACTGGGGGAGGAGGTTATAAGCTGAGAGTGATGTGATTTGAGAGCCCTTATTATAGAGAGAGACATGTTTGTCTCTGTCTTTATTTGTGCCTTTTTCACCTTTTGGGGGACCCACTAGAGAATCTGATAAAAGCTGGATGAACACATGCAATATTCTGTTGGATTTCAGGGGGTTCACGGGACACATAGGTTAAGACTGCCTGGTTTGGTCTACACTATACCCCTCAGACAGGTAAACTGAGACTCACACCTAGTCATAATGACTAGCACCTACAGAGCACTTAGTCTGTGCCAGGCTCTGTTGTGAGTACTTTATAAGCAGATAACTTAGTCTTCACGGAACCCAAGAGGAAGGTACTTGAGGATCCCCATTATACACATGGGAAAATGAGAACTGGAGAAGATAACTGTCTTTTTCATGATCACACAGGTAGCGGCAAAGGAAGGGTGACATACCCGGCATCCATGCTTGTAGCCATTAAGCCAGGACTTTCTCCAAGTTAACTCAATCTCAGGGGCTAAGGACCCCCTAAAGTCCATCCTGGGTCTTCCCAGGGGTCCCAGGCCCAGTGGCTGGTTATTTTGACTGCAGCTCTGCCAGCTGAGCAAAGCAGGGATAATCACTGCCAGTTCAGATGAGGACCCCAAGTTTGGGGACGTGTGCTAGGATGGGGTCCCAAAGCTGGCGGGGTGGGTGTGGGGAGAGGCCTAGTCAGGGTGTGCATCTTGTACATTTGTTGTTTGTTACTTTGTGTCTGCTCCTGAAGTCTGTGGGATTGTTTGAGTCTTGTATAACAAATCAGGGCCTGCCAAGTGGCGAGTGGAGCGGTGGTTAAGAGCTGGCTTGAGAAGCCAGCGGCCCCGGTTCAGGTCCCACATGTGAGGGCCAGTGACACTGCCCTCAAAAAAACAAAAAAACAACAACAAAAAAACAAATCAGAGGATAGACTGGGAAGGGAGACTTAACTGTCAGCTCACACTTCACTAGCTGGGTGAATTTTGGCAAGTTGCTTAGCGTCTCTGTGCCTCTTTTTCCTTGTCTATATAATGGAGATCATCAGTTTCTACCTCATAGGGCCTTTTGAGGATTCAAGGAGACGGTGCATGTCAGGTGCCTGGCTTAGGGCCCAGCCTGTGGTCGTGAGCTCAAGGGAGGCCTATTCGATTTAGTGTGTCATTGCGCAGTGTGTGCTGGGTGATAGCCCATCACCTTCACTGTGAGTCCAATGAGAGTTTCATTTGCCATTCTGTGTTTTCCTGAGCAGTTGCAAGAGCCACCTGGATACTTTCCGGATTTTCCGCTCCCAAGATTAGTTACAAGATTGCCCCTCCGCATCCTTTTTCCAATCCCTGTGTGAGCCGGAATCCTCTGTCCGACCCGTATGCGAACCCAGTGGGTCCGGAACCAGGCCCTTTCCGGAGATGCATCCTGCACTAGGACTGCATGAATCTCTGGGCCTTAGGAGGGGGCTAGGCAGAGGCTGTGGAGGTCACAGACCCAGAAACCTCTACCCACTCATCCCTCTTTGTCTGTGAGTGATCTTCTGTCTTTCAGAAACATCTCTTTTGGTGGGGAGAAAAGAGCCTGCAGGGACCTGGTGATGTGAGGATACCCCTCAGCAAAGGCCACTTGCCTGCTACCTTCACCCTCAAAGTTCTACCCAATCTCTGGGGTCTATAGCAAGAAGGCAAAGGATTGTGGTTGTTTTGCTTGTTTAAAGAGGAGTGGTCAGAATTGGGTAGGCTCCCTTCCCTTTCCTCTAAGGTAAAAAAACTTAAAAAGAAGGAAAAGAAAGAGAAAAAGAACACTTCACCTACTAAAATCAACAAATGAACTATATATAGAGGAATCTAGAGGGCTGTTAGGCCTCACTAAGTAAAGAGAAGGGGGAAGCGGGGCTCAGGTGAGGATGAGGAGGGGGCTTCTGGGCACCACTTCCAGCCATCCCTTCTGGATTTCTCTTTATTTTGGTTCTCTTTTCTGTCTCTCTGGGTCTCTGTCTTCCACCTCTCTGGGTATCTATTGTTCCCTGCCCCTTGGTTCTCTTTCCTCCTTCTCTCTAGGTCTCTGTTCCTTAGTCTCTGAGTTCTCCCCTTATTTTCTCTGGTGTCTGATCATTTCTGTCTCTGAATTTCTCCTTCTTAACCTTTCTCTGTCTTTTCTCTGGACTTTTGACCACTCCCCCTTCTCAGCTGTCCAAACCCCAGGGCTAAAGATTGTCAGTCCATGTTTCTCCCCATCAATTCCAAGGCTGTTAGTCTCATTCTTCTCACCCCATAACTCCATTCTGCTTCACTGGGAAGGGCCACATAATTAGTGTTTGTGAAAGGAAGATTGGCAGAGGTGACCTGTGTCACTTCTGGGCTGACAGAAAAAAGTTAGGGAGGCTTCTCCTCCTTTCCCCTCCCCTTCCTTGTGGTGATGGTTCTGGAGCCAAAATGTCTCTTGGCTTTAGACCGACATTGCAGTATTATCCTAAGCCACTGAGATGTCAGGGTTTATTTGTTACAGCAGCTAATGTTATCTTACCTAATACCACACCCAGCCTACATTCCCATACAGAAAGCTGACAAGACACCAACACCAAAATTCCTGAACCTTCAACTTATATCCATCTCCAACCTACATTAATCCTAACTAAACCAGAACCTTAACCCAAACCATATTCTGCCAAAAGCTGGGTCAACACTTAAAAGTAATCCTACCCTGATCCTAGTCTTAACTCTACCTTTAGCCAACCTGACTTGACCTCAGCTAAAACCCTAACTCTGTTATAAATCTAACTCTGACTTTGTTCTGAACTCCAACACTGTCCTTAACCCTAAACCTATGGCCTGTTAGCCATGATTCTAATATTGGCCTAATCTATCTCTAATGACTCTGGCCCTTAACTATAAATCTGATGATCACGGTATACTCCAAACTTAAACCTTAACCTTGGTCCTGACCAGAGAGTCACACTGACCTTGATCCTAGACAGAACCCCAATCCAGTCTTAGATCCAAATCCAGACCTGATTTTAGCCTAAATCCTAGTCTTGACAGCAATTCTAGCTATAACCATTCTTAGCCCTATGCTTAATCTTTATCCTTATCCTACATACTTAACCCTAATCCTAACCATGATCTCACCCAAACACCAACGCTAGTTGTCATCTTTACCTGGATTTTAACCCTTTCTTCAACCCTAAATCAAACTCCATGGTTACGGACTGCTACTGATATTTAACCTTAGCCTTAGCCTGATTCTTAATTTTGAATCCTAACTAGAACCAAACTCCAGTCCTAAGAGCTTTATGTAACTTGAAGTCATCCCTGACTCCTCTTTTTCTTTCATTCCTCACATCCAGTCTGCCAGCAAATGTTGTCAATGCTACCTTCAAACTCTTATCAGTATCCAACCATTCTTCAGTACCTCCATAGCTACCATCTGGCCCAGCCACCATAATCTTCTTCCTGAACTTCTGCAATCACCCTCTCACTGGGTTCTCTGTTTATTCCACTCTCTTAACCCCATTCCCTACAGACTGTTTCCCTCATCCTCTGCTCAGAATCCTCCCATGGCCTCCATCTCACTAGGAATAAAAGTCATAATCTTCAATTGGCCCCCAAGACCCTGAATAATATAGCCCCTCTCTCTCCTTTCTGACTTCATTTCTTTCCACCTTCCCTTTGTTCACTCTGCTCCAGCCACTCTTGCTTCTTTTTTATTCTACACATACTCCAGGCACATCCCACCCCAGGGCCTTTGCACTTGCTGTCCTCTACCTGGAATGCAATGCTCTTTTCCCGGATATCTACATGCTCACTCCCACTTCTCCTTCAGGTCTTTACTCACGTGTCACATTTTCAGTAAAGCTTTTCCATTCACCTTATTGAAAATTGTAATTCCCCTCTCTTCTGGTACTATTTCCCTTCTCTGTCTCATTTTTCTTCATGACACATATTATCATCTAGTGTACCATATAATTTACTTATTTATCTTGTTTTTGTTTTTGTTTTTGTTTTTTTGAGGGTAGTGTCACTGGCCCTCACATGTGGGACCTGAACCGGGGCCGCTGGCTTCCCAAGCCAGCACTCAACCACCACGCCACTCGGCCGGCCCTTATTTATCTTGTTTATTGTCTGTTTCAGTCAGGAGAGTGTAAGCTCTACTCCAGGATAGAGAAATTTGTTGTTACTTATTCTTCTGTGTCTAGAATAGTGCCTGGAACATACTAGATGCTTATTAAATACTTTTGGAATGACCACGTACCCTCTGAGAAAGACACAGTTCCATTTCCCTGCAGCCCTATGTTCATTAGGTAAGGGGAAGAACAGTGAATGGAGGGAAGGGATTGAGGTAGCCCCAGCTTCGAGGAGAGAAGGTTGAATGGTCAAGTACATCTGTCTGACAGAGGACCTCCTTCTGTCCCCAAACCCCCGTGGCCACTCCAGCTCTGGCTAGGAACTCACCAACCTCCGCTCACATTGCCTACCTTCAGGGACTGAATTTTCCTACCTGAAGGGAGAGCAGCTGAGAAATTCTGGGTCATCTTCCTAGTTTGTCAGTGGAACCAGGGGGCACCCATATCTTTCCTTTCTTACAGCTCTGAGCCTCTGGTTCAGCTGACAGTAGGGTGAGGGCCAATATTAGCTAGAACTGGGGATAGGGGTGAAGGTGAGGCAGCTACACTATGGGGCTCAGCACTTATCATACAGCCAGGGATTTAGAAAGAAGACGGAGAAGGTCATAGAGATGGAAAGACTGAAAACCAGACAGTGAAAAAGCAGCATAAAAACAGAGAAACAGAGACAAACAGAAACACTCAACGTGAGAAATACATGCACATAGAAACAGAGATGGGCAGAAAGTGTGTGCTATAACTGAGATAAAACGGGCCCTCGTAACATCTATTCCACTTCGCGTTTATTTCACTCTCCTATTGCACTAACTGCCGAAGACGGCAAGCTAAGAACTACATTTCCCAGAACTCCTTGTGGTTGAGGGTTCCGGACGGAGGTTTAGGTCCCACCAATCAGATGCCTTCGCGGGAAGCTTGAATTTCTAATCCAGGTAAGTGGGGAAAGAAGCAGCCACGAGGTCGCTGCCCTGCCACCATAGACTCCAGCGAGCCGGTGGGGTCGCGGAGCCGCCGGCAGGCTTCTGATCGCACAGGGTAGCAGCAATTTCTGGGCGGTGGATTTGGGGGTGCCCTGGAGTCTCAGCCTGGAGTCTGTGTCTTCTGACAGGCTCTGTGCCTCTCAATAAATCCCTTTCTGCTTTTGCTGGCGGGAGTGGATTCTCTTTGTTACCACTGAGCAATAATGGGTACACAGACAGGGAGAAAGGGATGCAGACGAGGGCACTGACAGGGAAAGTGATTCAGAGGCACTCAGACCCCCACCCTCTAGCAGAGACATGGAGATAGAGCTCTGCAGGAATACCATGGGATGAAATTACAAAAAAAAAAAAAGGAAAAATAATTTAAAAATTTTAAAACAGTGGAAGGAGGAATATGTGGTGAGATAGACACCCAGAGAAATACTGAAGGTAAACTGAGGCCCAGAGGAGTGAATGAGAGCACAGGCAAGGGTGGGGGACCAGGACCAGTGACAGAGACCTCCCCAGAGCTCTGGAGTGGCTAAGTTGGAAGAAGGACCCTTAGAGACTGGACTCCAGAAGGCATAGCTGTTGGAGGCAGGATGGAGGGGACGTTGGAGAGGTCCCTGACTTGCTGTAATCACCAAGACCCAGCCTGCTGAGTGAGCATTCTGGCAGACTGTGTTTTTCCCAATATCAATTCCCAGCCCCAAGATTCAACAACCCTGAATGAGGAGGGGGGTAGTGTCCCTGAATGCACTCACCACCTCTCTGTCACTTGTCCCCCAGGCCTTGCCCCTGAAAACCAGCTGCCACTTGATGACTTGGGAAGGGGTGAGAACAGTGACTCAACCTCTTTTGATGTCAGGCAAATTGCTGAGGGTCGAGTTAGACTAAGGAACTAAGAGGAATGGAGGGAACAGAGAGAGGGGCTCCAAGAGAGGGAGACTGAACCTTAGGAACAGAGAGCTGGGGAGAATAAGGCAGAGAGAGGAGGGGACTCAGGGGCAGAGCTAGGTGGATCTGATTTAGGGTTCCAGATGGTGGACTCAGAGAACCTGGCTCCTGTGACCAGTTCTCCGGGTTTTATTGTTGCCCCCTCAGACCTTTGTTCTCTGTCCAGGGTGCCAGATACAATACAGGATGTCCAGTTGCATTTAAATTTTATATAATATTTTAGTGTAAGTATGGCCCCAGAATTACATGGGACACACTTATACTTAAGAAAAATATTTTTTTAAACCTTAAATTCAAATCTCACTGGGCATACTGCATTTTTATTTGCTAAACCTGGCAACCCCATCTCCATCTCTGTCCTTTTTCTGCCTCTTTTCGTTTCCTGTTTGTGCTTGTCTTTCCCTCTCTGCCAGTCCACCTCTGCCCTCTCTGGTCTCTCTTAATGACCTTACTCCAATGTGCAATGGCCTCTCAGAGCCCCCCACTTAGGCCCCCTCCTACCTCCATCCTCCCAGCCCAGCCCAGTCTCTAGGGCCATCTTTCTCCTCCAGGCATCTCTTCTGTCTTCTTTCTTGATCTCTCTTTTCATTGGGACCACACACCCTTGCAATTCTGCATCCCATCCTGTATCCCCACCCCCAACCCCCAGTCCTGAAACCAGAGAAAGTTTGGAGGTTTTGAGAGAGTAAGGAATCCCCCATTACTCACCTGCATCCTGACCTCATCTCCTTTCCTTTCCACCTCCTGGGTCAGAGTGGTCATGAGAGTTTCCCAAAGTCACAAATTCCACCCTCCAAGTTTCCAGCTTCCTGGTGGAAAATTCCTTTCATTTTCCTGAAATTAGCCTGGTTTGGCGATATTTCTGAATACCAGGCAATACTTGAGGGTCACAAGCCAGGACCAGAGGTGCCTGTGGTGCAGGGATGGTAGATTTTTTGAGCATCTACTATGTGCTAAAAGTTGAGGATATGGCTCGAGGACTGTAAACACAAGACTGGTGACATGGCATGACTGCCATGTCCCCAGGCCTGAGAACATAGTAGGTGCCTGATAAATGTATGTTGAATTAATGAATGAGTGAATGAATGAAAAAACACACTCAAAGCAGTTGAGGACTCCTCTCCATGTCTGTCCTCTGCTCTTCATCCCCATTGCTATCTCTTACTTTGTCCAGCCTCAGTCTCCTTTTTCCTCCAGCCCCTCTCTTGGCGTCTGTCCTTCTCTACAATTATGTTATTTTCAGCAAGAGGGGTCTCTCCAGTGATCACCACATGCTGAGCATCTCCTCTGTGTCAGGTACTGAGGGGGTGATTCACTCATGGAATCCTGGAATATTCCACAAGGTAAATACAGCTGTGTTGGGTGTTTTCCAGATGTGCAGACTGAGACCCAGAAAGGTGCCCTGGTCACACCAGAACCAGAGTGTCTAGCCTCTCTCTCTCTCTCTCTCTCTTTTTTATTTTTTTTTGAGGGCAGTGTCACTGGCCCTCATATGTGGGACCCGAACCGGGGCCGCTGGCTTCCCAAGCCAGCGATTAACCACCGCGCCACTCAGCGGGTCCTAGCCTCACTCTAAACTTGTCTCTTTTGTTTCTCCATCTCAAACTCTATCCTTCCTCCTCCTGGCCACATCGTCACCTGCCAAGCCCCATCTATGACACCTCCAAATTGGAAGGATATTAGTATTAAACAGTTAACACAGGGCTTGCAAACTCAAATGCTCCCAGGGGCCAGGCATGTAACACTGCGTGTCTGCCATGGATGATGGGCAGTGACGGTCCCACTCATCCAATTGTGGCCAGGTGGCAGTTGCTACCCAGAGATGCCACACCTGATTTCTCAAAAAGGGCTCAAAAGCCCCATTTTCAGAAGTCTCGCAAGGTTTAAACCCTGGTCCCAAATTCACACAAAACCCTGTTTAAGCCAAACGAGATTATATGTACACCAAACATGCCTGCTGTTCAGTGGTTTGCAACCTCTGAATTATTTTTAGCCACGTGCCAGGTTGCTTGCTAAGGAAGAATTTCCAGATTTTGGTAGAATAGGCAGAGATATTTGGGTCTGTGTTAATTGCTATATCTCCAGCACCTAGAACAGTGCCTTACGCATAGTAGGTTCTATCTATCTATCTATCTATCTATCTATCTATCTATCTATCTATCTATCTATCTATCTGAATGGTGTATTGAATCCTAGCATAAACCATAGAAGTAACATTTAAAACAATCTCCATTTTTCAGATGGAAGGTACATAAGGGCCAAGTCCCAGGGTTACATAGCGGCACTGGGATCTGAGCTGGATCTCACTTGACTCCAAAACTTGAACCCGAGGCTATCTTGCCTCTACTTGGGGTTGTGCATTTGCAATGCTGTATGTGGGGCTGTGGGTCGGGGAGAGTGTCTGTGGGGCTGTGGTGCCAAGGACGTGCCATGGTGGTGATGGTGTTCATCCTCCTGTTGGACATTGAGGCCCTGGAAGCTAAACTTGGGGCTCCCCTCAGACACACTTGCTCTGGGTGCTCACCCAGTTCAGAGAGAACAACCTGCCCCTCCCCTCCTTCCCTCTGCTGGGCCCATCCTCAGGAGGGCCCCCACCCTCCTCCCCTAGATGCCCAGAGCCCTGGGGGAAAGGGGGAAAGAATTTAGGATGAGGGTGGAGGTGTGGGGAGGAGGGAGAGGGAAGGGGATGGGTTAAGAAGGAGTGTGTGATGTCAAGCAAAAAAGACAACATTAGACACAGATGCTGAGATGGCGTTTATCGCGGCAAAAAAAGGTGAAGTCGCCGAGGGAGAAGGGGTGGGGAAAGGGGGTGTGGTGGGGGCCAGGGTGGGGGCCATGGAAGCTAATACATGGTGCACTAGGTCACACACGGACACTGGGGGTGGGTGGGTGGGGTGGGCAGGGTGGGCATGGCCCAGGGATGGCAATGAGGGGAAGGGGAGAGGAGAGGGCAGTGGGCCCCAGCCAGGAGCTTCTGGAGGCGGTGGGGAGGTGGGCGGCGTCTCTGGTCGCAGAGGATGGAAGGAATCAGTTAGAAGGGGTTGAATGGAGGCACTGGAGGCATGGCCACATGGCAGATGGTCTGGGCCCAAGAAATGGAATGTGGGAATGGGGTAGCAGGCAGGGGGCCAGCCCTGGGCTTGGGCCTTTAAGGATTGGGGATGCCCAAGGGGCCTTAAAGGTCCTTGAGTTACCCCAATCTCCAAGGGAAAGAACAAGACTGGGAGAGGCTAGCTTAAGGTCCTAATAAGGATTTAGCAATCAGTTCTCCAGCCCTACGGCCACCCCATTCTTCTTCTACCCTGTCTGTCCCAAACAGAAAGGGAAAGAGGCTCCCAACTCTTCTGATGCCACCATTATCTCTCTGAGGCTCCTCAGGGAATCTGGAAGAGGAACCCATTTCATAGATGGGGAATACTCAGTCGTCCTGTCAACTACACCTTTCCACACCTCTCCCACCTCACTGCCAGGGCATCTGTGCACCCCATCCCTTTATGAGTAATACTGATAATCTTGAAATCCTTAGCACTGGGGGCAGGTGAGGGAACGGACCTTGGGATTCTTCCAAATCACACCAGGATGTGGGCCATGCCTCCAGGGGCCTGAGATGCCAACACAAAGAAAAAAAATGACTCCCCACGTCCCCTGGCTCAAACCCAGTACAAAAGTGACTATTTACAATGAAGAGGTGGGGAGTGTGTGTGTGGGGCACAGAAAGGAGTGGGGCCAGAGTGAGCGCTCCACTTGGGGGAGACCACGCCCCTGGCCCCACCTTTGAAAGGGACAAAGCCAGACAGCGTTGATATTTATAAAGGGTCTCTATCCCCAGGGCGGGGAAGACCTGGGGTGAGGGATGGGGGTGGGGCATGGGATGGGGTGCGGGTGGGGAGGCATGGGCGGTGGGAGGAGATGGAGGAAAGGTAGCTACTGCCCCTCGCCTCCCCCCTTCCCCCCGCCGGACACACAGTTTTCCGTGGGATGAACACAGAAAGGGTTAATCAAAAAGTTCGATGAGCGAGTCTGACTGTCGAGTGGGGCGGGCTGGAGCAATGAGGCCGCAGGTCCCGGTGGCCGGTGGTGATGAAGTCACTTAGAAGATGAGAGGTTGGTGGTTTTGGGGGAGGAGGAGGTGGGAGGAGGAGGTGGGAAGGATATTAGGCGGTCGTGGCCCCCCCCCCCCAAGTATCTCCGGGAGACAAGAGTATCCTGGACTGGCTGAGAAGGGATTAAAAACCAGCAGCCTTCACCACCCCCAGAGACTTTCCCCATCTCCCACCTTGCCACCCAGCAACCCCCAACGCGACTGGCAGAGGGCAGAGACGGACCTCACACACAGGAGCGGCTGCACACAGAGTGAAGCCCCATCCACCATGGCGTCCCAGAAAGCTGAAAGCTGACTGCGGTGGAGAGGGCTCGCCACAGCAGGGCTGGGTGTCGCGACTCCACGAGAGTCGTAGGCCAGTGTCCCAGGCCCCCAGTGCCCAAACTTGGACATCGTGATCCCGTCCTCCCCATCGTGACATTCAGTTCAGGCTTTCACGACAGCCGGCCTCGGGGTTCAGATAGCGGCGGGGCAGATACGTGGAGAACAGCAAAGGCCTGCCTGGTTGTCGCGATAGGTGTACACGCAAACAGCAGCCTGGACGCCCAAATTGCCACCCTCATCACCACTCTTGGTTAACATTCTTTTTCTCCACCGCCCCACTCCAGTCTTTCACAATCTCTAATCCTGGTCTTGAAACAACAACAATCAGTGCAGGGGAATCCTCTCACTTTTCAAACAGTAGGCCACCAATCAGAAACAAAATAAGGAGGGTCTAGGATGGAGGACTAGGAAGGAGAAACAGATCAAGGGCATATTGAGAGGTTTGAGGGTTAAGGGGAGAAGAAATACCACTTAGAGAAAAGTGATACCCTATTGTCCCAAATATAGGTCCTCAAGTGTCTATAAGTTGACTCGAAACAAATTCCAATTGGAATACATGTGGATGACCTTCGCCTTCTCATCCCTAATAATTATTGCAGTGAATCCCCCCTTGCCCATGTAGAGATGGCTGGGAAAGGGCAGAAGAAGGTGGTTGGGGCAGGTTGGCTCAGAGCGCCCCCAGATGGGGGATGAAGGAAGTGAATTTGGCACATTGAACCCCTTCTTCTCATAAGTGCTTTGAGGTCCTCTCCAATACAGCTGGCAACATCCCTTGGGCAAGCAGCGGAGGGGATGAGCTTGTCTTGCCGCCCCCCCCAAATTTCTACAGATGTGCCAGAAGAAGGCAAGTAGGGTTCTCCCCGGCTGGTGGAATTTGGGGGATCCAAAAGTTGGGGTTAGTTGAAAGGGAGGTTTTTTTTAATGTCTTTTTTTTTTCTTATAAAGATTCTAAGAAAAACTTGGATTGGGAGGGGTGAGGAAGGGGGACCCAATTTAGCTAGGTGTCCACAGACTTTTTCAATGCCTCTTAGGGCCTTCCTCAAAGAGAGATGGTCCCGTTTCCTCCCCCGATCCAAGGTTCCCTTTCCCCAGTGCGGCTCAGTTCCAAGGAAGTTTGGCACTTTTTTTTTTTTTTTAATCAATGGGGAAATAGGAGGGAGGAGTTGAGGAGAGGGGGAAGACAGACACAGACAAAGATAGAGACAGGACAGGTGACAATAGGAGACACAGGGAGAGAAAGTAGAAAGCTATAGGGAGCCAGAGAGAGAAAGCAGGGGAAATGCTGGGGGGAGGTGTTGGGAGCTGAAGGGCAAATGGGAAGGAACAGGGAGACGATTCAATGCAGCAAACACTTATTAAGCACCTACTGGGTGCTGAAGAGCAGGGTGCAAGGAGGCCACTCAGAGTCTCTGAGACCTGACTGGCTAACAGGAAGAGAGGGAAAAAGAGGCAATGGGTTTTTCAATGATCCCCATCCCTGACCCCATATCTGAGTCCCCTCTGGACAAACTGCAGCACAAAAGATTGAGGTCAGATTGCAGAAGGGACTTTCAAGGGATGGGGAAGATGGCAGAGTGAGTTTTCCAGGGTGAAATGAAGAAAGGTGGGTGGTTCTGCACTCACCAGCTTGGTGAGTGAACTAGCTCACTGAGCTAGCAAACTACCTTTCAGATAACCCAGGCTGGCGGGGTAGGGGGACCCCGAGAATAGGGAAGGGGTTGTCACACAGATACCCCAAGGGAACACTTTTCTGGAGGCCCAGCCTCCAGAGTTGTGTCTGTGTGAAAGGAATACTGTAGCCCAAATAATGGGTCTACAGAAAGCATCTGACAAGCAGAGGGCAGCGGATGCAAATGATATGCAAATGAGCACTTTCAAATCCCACTTCCCCACTCTCAGACCTTACTTTACTAACCTTGGCTCCTTCCCCTCCTCATGGGGGTCTGTGCGGAGGGGGTTGTAGGGGGGATATTCCAGATGGATACTGCAATACCCATGTGTGGGTGGAGATACTGTGAAATACTGTAAGGTCTTTTGAGAGATGGAGGAGAGCAATGGCCCACAGGGCCACCTCCATCCACCCCAGAACCAGGAGCCCCCAACTGCAGAAGATATGTACAAAGTTACATCAAGAATTGTTTTGGCACTCAGATCTCCATCTGGGTTCAGTCTGGAGATTAGGGGTGGATGGGGAAGCAGCGATGGGAGGTGGGGGATGGGGAGATGGGGCCTGCCCCACCTCCCCTGGAGATGAAGAGGGCATGGAAAGTTACCCTAGTGCCCAAGCTACAGCCTCCCATCGGGTGGAAGGGCTGGGGTGGGGAAGTCAGTGCAAGGTACCTTGAAGGCTATTGCTTTCTAGGGATTTTCACATTTTGATTTGGGGGTGGCTCTCTAGTGGAGCAGCAAGGGTCTCTCAGGCTTCAGGGGTGGGAATTGTCTCTGGCTTTTCTTCCCTCTTTTTTTTTAGAGAGAGAGATGAGGAGGCCAGATTCCCCCTAAAGCCATGGAGAAGAGAAGGGTCTGGAAGACCTAGGAGGGGACAAATGGGGGAGAGGTTGGGCATGGGGTGCCCCTCCCCCAGAGATGCTGATGATGGAACCAGGGCACTGGGGGCCCTGCTTTGGGTTGGAGGGAGTGGAGGTGGTCTCCAAGGGCAAGGGGGAGATGGATGGGGGCTGAAGCGGGTCTCAGCTATCCTAAGTCCATAGGATGGTCAGGCTCTGAAATCTCAGCCTGCCTCAAGGTCTTTGACCTGACCACAGCTGCAGTGCTCAGGGAGCCACTCCCAAACCAACTCTTAGGGCTGCCTGGCTTGCCAGATTCCATCAGAACATTCTAGCTCCTCGGAGCCCATGGTGAGAACACCAAAATATTCTGATCCATCCATCAGATACCACCAAAGTGCTCCAGCTAGCTGGAAACCACAAGCCAGTCTAATCCATTAGACCACACAAAGCATTTTGGCCAAGGGAACCTACCATGGCTCACTGAACTCTACCCTGGGCCATGCTGGCCTGACAGAGCCACCACACGTTTGGCTCACCAGACTCAATGAAACAAAGCCACGCAGACACAAGCATGCACACAAAAGGCAGATGTGGGAATGGGGGTCTTTACCAGTAGTTTTCACTAGCTCCATCTCCCATCCCTCCCTCCCAGGTGAGTTCACAGACTTGGTGTGTTTGGATGGAGATGACCCTCACAATATTGGGTCTTTTTCCTTAGAGTCTTTCAGATTAGATCCAAGTCCCACCTCTTATTCTCCTCCTAGGAAGACCCCCAAGCCAAGACCCACCAAAGAGGGCTATGGGTGGAGAAGGAGGTTCAGTAACTGGCCATGGCCCAATACAGGAAGTACATGCTTCATCTCAACGACATCACAAGAAGTACTCTGGAGACACCACAGGAAGTCCATGCCCCCATGATATCACTGAAATAGCCTTCAAAGAAGGCTCATTGAGACATCATAGGAAGTACCTGTGTCTCCCATCATCACAGGAAGTACCTCTGGGGAACCACTTCCTGTGATATCATAAGGAGTGCTAGAAGCACCCCAGAAAGTACTTGACTCAATGACATCACAACAGGGACCTTCATTCCCATTACTTTAGGAAAAGCCATAGGAGATGCCACAGGCAGTTGCTCCAGCCTTTCTCAAGAGTTTTGTCCATGGGACTGGCCCAGTCTGAGAGCCGGCCCGTTCCCACCAGCATAGCACTCCCCCCCCCCATACCACCTGACAAGAAAAGAGTTAAAAGTCCCACCTAGGAGGGGTAACTCCAGTGGGGGCAGAGTAGCTGAGAAAATCTGGGAACTCTGGGGTCCCTGCTCCAAATGCCCCATTTCAGCTCAGACGCCTCTGCTACCTCTACTCCCATCATTTTCCTTCATCTGGAACTGAAGCAGGAGAGGTGGGGTGTTGTTTTGGGGAGGCCCCTCATTCTAGGTAACCCAGAGGCTCCCTCCCCTCCTCCCATATGGAAACAAAAACTTATAAAGGGGGGAAAAAATCCTTACAGGAAAAAAAAAAAAAGGAGGGAAAGAAAGAGAAAATAACGCTTTGTTTTCTATTAAAATCAACAAAATGCAATATATACAGATATCACACAGACCTGGGCCCTGGGAGAGGAGAGTCAGGCCCAGTCAAGCATAGGGAGGGAGGAAGGAGGGGTCATCAGTTCAAGGCTGGGGAGGGAGCTTCTGGGCCCCATCCCCAGCCATCACTCAATCCTGCCTATGACTACCAGAAGGGAGGGGGGTGCAGTTAGACCTACCCCAGCCCCAATCCCAAGAGGAGCAGGACTACACCGAGCTGAGGTCAAGAGTTGGGGGTTGGGGAGAGGAGAGGAGGAGGAGGAGGAGGAGGAGAAGGAGGAGGGACAGGGAGAAGGGTGGGAGCACACACCACAGGCCTCATCCCACTTTCTGGGGGTTTGAGGCCCTCACCCCCTGCTCGTAGGTGACCCGCTGGCTGATGAGGTATTGAGCGGCTTGCGTGGCCGCGGGGCTGCCTGTGATGGTGACCCGCCGGTTCCGCGTGCCGGGCAGGAACTCGCCCTTCTTGGAGATCTGGATGCGGGCACCTGTCAGCTCCTGGTACTCCACCAACGTCTTGCCCCCCTTGCCCAGGATGGCTCCCACCAGGTTCTCAGGCACCGCAATCTCCACCAGCTCCTTGGCACTCTCGGCTGCCAACTTCTCTGCGGTCAGGAAGCCTCCAGCAGCTCCTGCTGCGGCTGCAGCGGCCACAAGTGGGCCACCCCCTCCGCCTGCCCCACCACCCGCCCCGGCCCCAAGGTAGCCATTGGCGGCTGCGGCCAATGCAAAGGACCCCAGGGCTCCGGGTGGCGGGGGTGGAGGTGGGGCTGCCCCTCCGGCTGGCCCGGCCCCTGCCTCACCCGCATAGGATGCCAGGAGGTTGGCAGCAGCAGCGGCGGCAGGGTTGGCACCAGCGGCCACGGCGGCCAGGACCCCGGAGGCTGCTGCCGAGTTGAGGCCCAGGCCCAGGGAATTGGTGTTGTAGCCGTAACTGGCCAGCGTGTTAAGCGCCGTGCTGATGGCCAGCAGGTCGGTGCCGGAGAAGGCAGGCAGCGCGGCAGGAAAGGCGCCCACGCCCGCCAACCCCGCGGGGCCCAGAAGGCCGGAGGCAGCAGCGGCGGAGGCAGCGGCTGCCGCAGGCAGCACATCAGCGGGGCTAGCGTACGGCGAGCCGGTGGGGTTGGAGTTGGCCACGGGGCCAGCCACGTTGGCGTAGCTGATGTTCAGGCAGCTGCTGCTCTGGGGGTCTTCCTGTACCTTCTGCACGATGGCGCTCACGGCCTTGTGCACTTGCTCGGGTTCACCGCTGACTGTCACCACGCGCTCCTGCAGGTTGATGCCCTCTGGCTTCTGGGACAGCTGCACCCAGGCACCTGACTGTTCCATCACTGCTTTCACTGTTGCGCCCCCCTTGCCGATAATCAGGCCCGCTGTGCTGTTGGGGACGATCAGCTTGGCCTGTGTGGGGGGCGAGAGGGAGGGTCTTTAGGGTAGTAATCGGAGCCTGAGCGGTAACATCAGGGTCAATCCCCACCCCTGCTCTCAAGTGTCCCAAATCAGGCCCAGCCGGCCCCCTTGATATACACCAGTATGGTCCTACGGGTTGTTAAAAAGACTGAAATACTTCCATATTGGTTGGTAAAAAAAAAAGATCTAGTACTCCAAGTCCCCTCAGTAGCCTCTCAGCCACCCTGTACTATGTCCTTGGGTCCCCTGGGATCTCCCTTCCGCCTGCACCTGAAAGGTTTAATGGCTGACCCAGTGGGGGCCCTCCAGGATTCTGCTCCAAGCTTACACTGGTGCCGGTGCCCTTCCATAACAATTAAGTCTTCTGAGGCCCAGTCCCAGAAAAGGCACCATTAGTCTCACTTTACAGGTGAACCACTTGAGGCCTAAGAGATGAAGGGACTTGCCCCAAGGTCACCCTGATAGTGAAGGAGCTGAAATTCTGCCTCATGGATTCTTGCCCCATTGTGCTTCCCACATGGTCAACTCAACCATTTTCTTGTTATGGGCTGAATTGTTGCCCCTCTACCCCAATTCATATATTGAAGTCTTAACCCCCTCAGAATATGATGGTATTGGAGATAGGATCTATAAAGAGGCAATTAAGGTTTAGTGAGGTCACTAGGGTGGTCCCTAATCCAATAGGACTGGTGTCCTTATAAGAAGAGATTAGGACGCAGAGGAAAGACCAGGTAAAAGGCACAGGAAGATGGCCATTGACAAGCCAAGGAGAGAGGCCTCAGAAGAAACCAACCCTGACAGACACCTTCACCTTGGACTTCTAACATCCAGAATTGTAAGAAAATGAATTTCTGTTGTTTAAGCCACCCAGTTTGTGGCACTTTGTTATGGCAGCCCTAGCAATCTAATACAGTTATCTTATCTGTACAATGAAGATAACACAACCTTAGAAGGCAGAGAGAAAACTGGTCATTTAAATATGGTGGTCCCTCCTGCTCTGTGGCAGAGCAGCCCATCCTTCGCAGCCACAAAACTGATCAATCTTAATTCCAGCGGGGCTATTTCAAAATTAAATGTCTCCTTTCACATCTCCAAGAGCATTCCCACAGAGAAATTCCTCCTTCTCAATCCTTCCTACATCTCCTCAGACCTGTGTATTCTAGACCCTAAGCTATCGCCTCTGCCTCTCCTCTCCACCCCCAAGCCAGACCCCGAGGGAGTTTGGGAAATTTGTGGGAGTGGTTTGATTAGCAGCAGATGTGGGCATTCAGGGAGCAGGGCCACAGATGTTTGTACCCCGTAATGTTAGTCAGTTCCTCACAATGAAGAACCATCCCAGGTCCTCTACGATTTTTTTTTTTTTAAGATTTTATTGGGGAGGGGAACAGCGTTGGGAATCAGGGAAGGGGAACAGATAAGTTGCTGTCTTTTTGTTCTTCAGTCTAGTTGCGAAGGACATTGCTTCACTGGCCCATGTTGGTATCGTCATTGCGCCGGCCTCTGGATGATCGCTCACCGCGGCTATTGGCAGCTCATGCTGGCTGCCGGCTGCTCATGCTGGCTGCTGGCCACTCACTGTAGCCCACTGCAGCAGGGGCTGCAGCCTACACTGTCACTGGGGCTCGCACAGCCCAGCTCCAAGTGGAGCTGTTGTTAGCTATAGAGGGCAATGTCACTGGCCCTCATATGTGGGATCCGAACAGGAGCCGCTGGCATCCCAAAACCAGCTCTTAACCAATGCGCCACTCGGCCGGCCCTCCTCTATGATGATTATTATTATTATATTTTTTGCAGTGGAGGATAGTTTATTAGAATAGAAAGTAACAGCTCTCAAAATGAGAGGGGTTCCCGACTGGGGTGCCCCCTCCTCTATGATTTTTGAAAGCCCTCCTGGACATCCATGTTGGTGAAAGTCTGTTTATAAATCTCTGAGTCCAGAACTGAATTCCATGATACATATAAATACCAAGTATTTTTCTTGCATGGTTTTATGATCTACTGAAATTTCCAGGAATGCAACTCTCAGTCAATCAAGGGAAAGCTGTACTTTGTTTTGTTCTGAACTTTACCAACAGTCTTTCATCATTTTAGAAAATGATGACATCAGCAGGAATGCCACTTTTATCTGTCTCCAACAGTACACTCTCGATCACTGAGTTTGTCACTGTCTCACTCACTTAGGCTATGTTAGGTGTGGGCAGCTATTTCATTATTTCTTCTACTGTGGTGCTGGCTGAGCATTTACATATTAAAATTCATCTTATTTTATAACAAATACCTTCCTTTCATTTCCTTTTATTTAAAAAAAGTCTTATGGGATACAGAAAATGTGCATCCATACAATGGATTTGACAATCAACTGAAATGAATGAAGTTGTGATCCATGCTAGAACATGGATGAACCTAGAAAACATTATGCTGTGTGAACAAAGCCAGGCACCAAAGACCACATTTATATGAATGTTCAGAACAGGCAAACCTATCGAGACAGAAAGTAGCTTCCTGGTGGCTTAGGGATGGGAGGGTGGTGAATTGGTGGGGGGGCGGCTGAAGGTTGATAGCTAAGGGGATCAAGATTTCTTCTGGGAGAAATGAAATGATCTAAAATTGATTGTGGCGATGGATGCACAACTTGGAATATAATAAAACCACTGAATTGCACTTTAAGTGAGTGAATTCTATGTATGTGAATTGTATCTCAAAACTGTTAAAAATCTTATGGATCGGGTTGTTCGAGTGGTGCATTGGTTAAGAGCTGGCTTGGAATGCCAGTGGCCCCAGTTCGGGTCTCGTATATGAGGGCCAGTGACACTGCCCTCTACAGCTAACAACAGCTCCACCTGGAGCTGGGCTGCATAGGCCCCAGCGACGGTGTAGGCTGCAGCCCCTGCTGCAGTGGGCTGCCATAGGCTACAGCGAGTGGCTGGCAGCCAGCGTGAGCAGCCAGCAGCCAGCGCGTCAGCTGCCAATAGCTGCGGTGAGTGGCCGTCCAGAGGCCGGCGAATGATCTGCCTCATCCGGGAAGAACGCAATGACGATACCAACATGGGCCAGTGAAGCAACGTCCTCCACAACTAGACTGAAGAACAAAAGGACAACAACTTGTCTGTTCCCCTCCCCCAATTGCCCAATAAAATCTTAAAAAAACAAAAATCTTATGGATCTAGATATGTTTTATATCTATATCTTATAAATGATTTCAGAGAGTAAAGGGGCATGGGAAAATATTTCTAGGAGAAAGGGGACATTGACTCTGACAAGGCTGAGAGTCACTAGCTGCTCTACAGGCTTTGCTTCGTTGATCTCTATGATTTGAATACTTCCGTGCTGTTCCTCCAATCTGCCAAGCTCCCATCAGACTCAGGGCCTTTGCACCTGCTGTTACCTCACTTGGAAGGCTCTTTCCCAGAAAAGGAGGCTCACCCCTCCCTTCATTCAGGTCTTTGCACAAATGCACCTCCTTCAGAGAGACCTTTCCTGACCACCCAATTATCAAAGACCGTTTATTTGCTTATTTTATATCCGCAGCATTTATATCTCCAGACTCATATCCAGCTGCTAACCTCACAGCTCTAGTATGATGTTGAATGGATACCTCAGACTTAAAAGTCCAAAATGGAACTCGTCTTTCTCCTCAAACATGTTTCTGCCATGGTCTTCCTGATTTCAGTACATGGAAAATGCATCCTTCCACTTCTCAGGCCTAAGACTTAGGTGTCCTCTTTTCCCCTCACACTCAATATCCAATCAGCAATGCTGTTGGCTCTTCCTTCAAAAATATAACCTAGGGGCCGGCCAAGTGGCGCGGTGGTTAAGAGCTGGCTTGGGATGCCAGCGGCCCTGGTTCGGATTCCACATATGAGGGCCAGTGACACTGCCCTCAAAAACAAAACAAAACAAAACAAAACCTAGGGCCAGCCTAGTGGCGCGGTGGTTAAGAGCTGGCTTGGGACGCTCGTGGCCGCGGTTTGGATCCCACATATGAGGGCCAGTGACACTGCCCTCTACAGCTAAGATGGTGAACAACAGCTCCACCTGGAGCTGGGCTGCTGTGAGTCCCTGGGGACAGCATAGCTGTAGCCCCTGCTGCAGTGGGCTGCCATAGGCTACAGTTGAGTGGCAGGCAGCCAGCGTTAGCGGCTGGCAGCCAGTGTGAGCTGCCTAGAGCCGCTGTGAGCCGCCATCCAGAGGCCAGCGACCAATCTGCCTCATCCCAGAAGAGCGCAATGATGATGCCAACATGGGCCAGTGAAGCAATGTCCTCCGCAACTAGACTGAAGAACAAAAGGACAGCAACTTGTTTGTTTCCCTTCCCTGATTCCTCAACCCTGTTCCCCTCCCCCAACTCCCCAATAAAATCTTAAAAACAAAACAAACAAAAAAAACTATGATAGTTTTATTTTCATTTTCAATTTTACTTCAGAGCCACATGCTCGCAAGCCACATGCTCGCAAGCCGCAGTTTGCTGACCCCTGGAGGCTCTTCCATCTCAAAAGTTTGCTGATCCCTGTCCTAGACTATTCTAGATGGAGAGAGACTAATCAGGAACAACAATCAAATACAATGAGTGAACACTGACTGAATCTCGGATAGAAACATATGCAATCTATAGATATAAAAGACAATTTGGGACCGGCTGAGTGGTGCGGTGGTTGGGCGCTGGTTTGGGAGGCCAGTGGCCTCGGTTCGGATCCCACATGTGAGGGCCAGTGACACTGCCCTGAAAAAAAAAAAAAAAAAAAGAAAAGAAAGAAAAAGACAATTTGGGGCAATATGAATACAGACTTTTGTTAAAAATAGTATGGAATTAGTATTAATTTTGGTAGGTATGATAATAGTAATATAATAATAGGAGACTGGCCTTGTTCTTGGGAGATATAAGCTGAAGTATTGAGGGGTGGAGTCATGAGGCCTACAACTTATTTTCAAATGGATCAGCAAAAAACAAACAAACAAACAAACAAACAAAAAGCAACTTCTCTGTGTGTGTGTGTGTGTAAATATAAAGCAAATGTTAACAATTAGAGAACCTAAGTGTAGTTTTTAGGGAGTTCAATGTACTATTCTTTGAATATTTTCAAAATAAAAAGTTATGTGAAAAAAATTTACTGAGGGTGCCAAAAAAATGTATCTAAGCGGACACTTTGGTCAACGTTGCTCAAGCAGTAGTTTGCCATAATCAGAGTGTCTGGCCACTGAAGGTAACCATTTTTAGCACCTCTTGTAATTGCAGAAGTCACATATGACTGTATTCATCTTTTGTTACTGGTATATATTGAGTATTACAATTTTAATACAGTTTTCCTTTCTCACAATGCATACCTTTTTTTGGCACCCTCTGTGTATGTCCCAGTACTCCCTTTCCCTGCTCTCTGCTTGGTTTTTCTTCATGGTACCTTCACTCTCTGACATCCTATACATTTTACGTATTTACTTATTTTCTGTTTATGATAGACAGAAGATTTACTATCTTCTGTTTCTGTTGAGATCCACAAGGGTAGAGGTTTTCGTTTGTACTGTTTATTCCAGGGTTCTCGGTGCCTAGAGGAGTGCCTGGTACACACTCAGCAAAGAAAGGGTGAGTGAATGAATGGGTGGATGAAAGAATGAATGACAATGTGCCAACAGGACCAAGAAGGAATAGGACTGGGTGGAGGCAGCCAGATGTATCTTACCTGGTGGTTTGTATGTGTATATGGCAGGATGCTGTGCATTTGGGTAGCCAAACTCAGCCTGATCTGAGTTTTCTAGATTAACTGGACATTCTGATTTGTCAAATGTAAAGCATCCTTGTTTTTAAATGTTGGCAACCTCTTCAAAATGTCTTAAGGAGGGCCGGACAAGTGGTGCGGTGGTTAAGAGCTGGCTTGGGATGCCAGCGGCCCTGGTTTGGATCCCACATATGAGGGCCAGTGACACTGCCCTCAAAAAAAAAAAATGTCTTACGGAGCAAAAACAAGTGTCTTTATCTCTCTGTGCACATACATTTCTGAAAAGCTGCCTTGGATTCCGGAGACACCTGCTCAGGTTCAAATCCTGGCTCCACCACTGATGCTGAACAAGAGACTTAATTTGAGAATCAGTTTTCTCATCTGTAAAGTGGGTATATTCATAATTCCTCCAGAGGATTATTGTGAAGCCCAGTGGAGATTGTGCATGAAATGAAGAGCTTAAAATTCAAGCACGGCGACAATTAACTAGAACTGAGTATGAAGGCTCTTCAGGTGACTCGCAGAGCCTACCACTGCCAGGTTATAACTGGCTACGTCCCCTCAGTCATGTTTCTGCTTGGCCCCTGTGGGCTTGTCATCATCCATTCATCCAAACAAGCAACATTTGCTGAGCGCATGTGATGTGTCAAATGCAGGGTGCCATGTGAACGTGCAATTAATATGTGCTCATAGTCTGTACTCAAGAAATGGTTGTCAATTTCTATCAATTGATGAAGAGACAAAATGTGACATATCCACACAATGAAATATATTTGACCATAAAAAAGAATGAAGTTTTGATATGTGAATGAAGAATCTTAAAAAAGAATCTTAAAAAAGAATCTTAAAATCACAAAAGCCCACAAAATATCATTCCATGGATATGTACTATCCAGAATAGGCAAATCCATAGACATCAAAAATAATTAGTGGTGGGAAGGGGCCAGAAGGGGGCCCAAGGGGAATGGAGAGTGACTGTTAATGGGTATGGGGCTTCTTTTTTTGGGGGGGGAGGTAAAAATGTTTTGGAATGAAACAGTGTTGATCAATGCACAACTCTATGAATATACTAAAACCACTGAATTATATATACTTTAAAATGGTGAACTTTACAGTATGTGAATTATATCTCAATATAGCTGTTATTTAAAAAAATCGTAAGAAAATAGAAGTCTCACAAGTCAAGGAGATAGAACAGAAGAATGTACAAAACTAGACATAGGAGCAAAGAGGTATGTAGTATGTGATACAGCATTTCAGAGCAAAGGGGGAAGGGTGGGACCTTGTCATCCAAGAAACTCTGCAAGCACCCTCACCTCTCTGTGCTTCAGTTTCCTCGTCTCCAACACTGATACAAGTCCAGCTACTCCATACAGTTATTGGGAATATTTAATGATTAAAGTGACTGTCTAGTCCCTGGCACATGGGAAACGCTCGGAAAACAGCTGCTTTCAGACTATAGAACCACAGCATCTTCAAGAGATCTGCAGGGGCAGTTTCATAGAATCCTGGAGTCCCAGGATGTTAAATCAGTAGAATTTTAGAATAATATCTGCCTCGAATCTTGGAATCACAGAGCCAAGGAACTGTAGGAGTTTTAGAGCCAGGAAGATCTCAGAGACCATCTGTCCCAGTGAGTCTGGAGATTTTTGAGTAATAGTAACAACAACAACAATAACAACAGCAACTAACGGTGCTTACCATGTGCCAGGCACTTTTCTAAACTTTCAGATAGTAACAAGGAAGGTACCATTATCATCACATTTTATAGATTGCGAAACAAAGGCACAGTGAGGTTCAGTAATACACTCAAGGTCATACAGACAGTGGGGAACAGCCAGGATCTGATCCCAGGCCAGAATCTATGTTCAGATTCCCAGGTCTTAGTCCCAGAAATTCTGATTCAGGGCTGGGGCCCTGGAATATGCATTGTAAGATACTAGATAATTCAGGTAAGTCAGGGTGGCAAACTAGTGGTTCTTAGACCATAACCAGCCCATAGCCACACAGTGTTTTAAACATGGAGCTGACCTTTAAAAATCAGTTGATTTCAAGCATTTCTTGGCTTCTTTTGAAAAATTTGGAAGATACAGCAACACTACGTCCACATTCCCAAAGGGCAAGGATGAAATAGAGTTGAGTAGTGGCTGTCCCCTTTAAGGGATGGCATTATATCTTTATGATGAGACCATAGTCCTCAATCCTTTACATTCCCTTTGTGAATCCTGGAGGCATTTCAATTTATAATCCCTGGTTTGGCCCAGCTTCCACACTGTAAAAAAGGGAAACTGAGGCTTATAGGAGGGAAGGAGACTTAGAGTAACACAGCAAGTCCAAGACAGACCTATCTCCTGACTCAAAAATCCCATAACAATAACAATAGCTAATATTTTTTGATAAGTTTCTATGCATTAGGTACATGCTAAGTGCTTTTCAAGCATCAATTAACACTAACTACCACCCTTAAGCAGATACCAGATAAATTTCATTTTACAGATGAGAAAACGAAGTATGGAGAAACCAAGTTACTTGGCTCAAGGTCACACAGGTAAGAAGTATCAAAGTAAGAGCCAATGCAACATCTGAGTCCAGAGCCTGAGCCTTCAACCATTATCTCTATAATTCTTTGGAGCCCCCGAATTTAATAAAGCAGAGGAAAAATCCTGGCTCTATAACCTTACGACGCCACTATCTCAGAGTTCCTGTGGATTAGGGGGCGGGGTGGGAGGCTCAGGCACAGATGGTGCTGACCCCATTTTCTCTGCAACATGTACAAACTCTTGATGAACTCTGGGCCCCTTGTGGCCACAACCAAGGCAGCCTCCTTGTAAACTGTGGGTAAACTGTGGCCTGCTGGTGGGAAAGGATTCGGAAGAGACCTGGTAGGGCGCACGGAGCGGAGCCGCTTCAGCACCAAGGACAGCACCCGCGCTCCAAGCCCCAGGCCCGCAGTCTTTTTTGGGACGATCCTCTGAGCGGCATTCGTCCAGGGCTTTCGGCACACCGTTTCCCCACGAGCTCGGGGAACTCAGTCTGTGGTCTCCTCCACCTCAGGGCAACAAGAATTCCCAAGCATTCCAGATTCCTTTTACAGAGGCTTGCTCTCTTGTCTTTGCTTCTAGGCAGACGATAAGAAACCCTCACAAGTGGCCTGTTGGCCTGCCCGGGGCTTCTCGCCCCTTTGCATCGTGCACGCGTGTAAATGGGAACCAAGAAGGGGGAGAGAAAACAGGGAGTGTGCGCAGCCAGCCCCGAGTTCCCCTCCTCCTTAGTCCCCTACCCTCAGGACCGCTGTCAGGGGCTCTGCAGCAAGCCCACCTGCCCGGTGCGTACCGTGGTCATGGCAACTGGAGAGGCCCGGGAAGCGATTGGTCCGCTCCCTGCTACGCCCCTACGCCACAGCTTCCCTGTAACTGAGGCAACCGAGAGGTTCTGCCCTCCTCCTTCTATCCTGTGTAGGAAAGGGACCTGCTCCCTCTCTGGCTAAGGAAACATCATTTCTCCAAAATGGTGGCCACTCCCATACAGTAATTAATGAAGAGGGGGACTATGAGAGGCCATTTCTAAATTCTTCTAGACGTGGAAAGGCTGTTGCTGAGGTCATTTACAGCAAGAACAGGAAATGGGAGGCAGGTTGCTCTGAGGGACAATGGGATGAGGTGGAGGGGGAAGAGGATCTAGAGTCCCTGGAAGGAGAGATAAGTAGGGGTGTCTTGGCCAAATACTCCTAAACTTTCACTCTCTTTCTCTGAATCAGGGTGGTCTGGAGTCCCTAGACTGACTAATAATACTAATAATTATAATAACAATTAATAATAACCACTACTACCACGTATTTGATTGATAAACGTTTTATCCACATTATCCCATTGAAACCCCACAGTAATCCAGTAATGGGAGAAGTGTCTTTTCCTGAACCTCATCAGCTTTCCAGAAACCCATTCTGTCCCGGCTGACCTGCTTGGCTCTGTCGGGGTTCATCGTGGTTTGGGGTTGAAGGATGTTGACCACCTCAGGTTTGGTCATCGCTTGTGGGATTTCTCGGACCTTCTCAGCAATAAAGCTGTGTACAGCATTCAAGGCCTCTGCTGTGCCCTGTACCAGGCATACTCGCTCTGTGGTTCCTGTTGAACAAGGAAGAGAGAGGGCACACTCATCAGACAGGAATGGGGACATTCCAGAGAGAGAGGCCCCGTTTAATGTAAAGAGAAAACGGAGGTTTAGAGAGTGGTCACATGGTAAGCCTGGGCAAGTTGGCATGGGCTCCCAGGCCACGGTGGGTAGCTGGGATCCCTGTTTTATAATCTGTACTTTGTCGCCCTCCCCTAATACAACCCCAGGGGATGAAGAATGATGCTTAAGTGCTTTGCGATGCCCACAGCAGCCCTGGGCAGGGGAGACAGGGCTCAGCTGCCTCTTCTCAGTTCTTGCTGGCTCCTGGTTGCTTTGGCAACCATTCACTCACTCCCCCTTCTAGAAGCCCAGAGCTCAGGCCTGCAACGGTTGCCACAGTAACTGGAACCCCCTTATCGGTCTGGCTGGCCGGGTCCTCAGCCCACCCCCAGGGGGACGAAGGACGAGGCCCCGTTGCCATGGCAACCCCTGAAAGCCTGCAGCGAAGGCCTCTGGGCTTTTGGAGAAGATGGGGAAGGGTTGGGGGATGGGGGAGACAGAAGCGAGGCCTGAGTGCCTGTTTGGACCCACCAGATGGAGGGCTGAGGGGTGGGGGAGGGCAGGGGTGTGGATAGGAGTGAGCAGAGTGGGTCAAAGGCAACTAGTGGAAGAGCGAGGACTGGGAGGCTGGGTGTCTTTGCTGGAGATTCTCCAGATATTGGCTGTGGTTCTGACCTGGGCATCCTTACTATGTATGTGTGTGTGTGTTGGGGTTCAGTGGGGAGAAGAGAAGCTAACTCTGGGTGGTGGTGGCATATATGTGGGAGAGAGACTGGGTGACACTGAGTAAATCTGTGAGGCTGTTTGGTTGAGTGGGGTGCGTGTGTGTGTGTGTGTGTATGTATATACATGCATGAGTGCGTATACTTGGGCAGGACTGGCCAAATGATCTTTATCTGGGTGTATAAGAGAAAGAGTGGGAGAGACAGATATAAACAGACTGTATGACATAATGATTCCAGGAAAGATGTTTGTGTGTACTCTTGTGTGTGAGAAAGACTTTGGGTGTTGCTATGATGTTCAAGGTTATGTATAGTATTTGTCAGACTGAGCTGAGAGTATGTGAGAGTTTAAGAGAAAGAAACAAAGAATCTCACAAAGTGACACTGAGGCTGTGTGATGAACGCATACCACTTTGAGACTGTATGACAGTGTTTGTGTATGTGTGTGCACAGCTGTGTACGGGAGATGACTAGACACCTCTTTTTGGATGACAGGTGCGTGGTGTGTGTGATCATGTGTGAGTGTGTGTACAGAAACAGACAAGACTATGCCTGATGTGTGTGAATATGAGAAAGAAAGAGAACAACAGGCCAACCCAGGTGTCAGGATGTAGGACTGTTTGGAGGACTGATGTGCATGTGTGTCTGAGTGTATGTATTACAGCCAGACAAAGAAGACTCGACTATGCCTGGTGGGTGTGAGAATGTCAGTGAGTGGGTGAGCTGGCCATGTTTGGTGTGTACAGCGTGTGTGTGTCTCTCCCTGTGGGACTCTGTCTGTAGATCCAGTTAGCTCCCTGGTTCTGTAAAAGGTCTTGAGTTGTGTGCCAGGCTCTGTGTGCCTGCATGTCTGGGACACTTGGGGCAGGTGCCCAGTGTCCTGTGGGTATTCTAGTGCAGTATGCTGGTGTTGCTACTCTGACTCCTCATTTGCAACCTGTCAACCTGGCATGCCTGTCTCACCATGTGTCTGGGTGTCACTGTCTTGGGTCGCTCGTATAGTTGATATCCTCCATCTCCTTTGGGCCGCTGTTCCTCACTCTTACTCCCCCCCCCCCCCCCCAGAACAATGGCTTGGTCTGAGCCAAGGGTGAGTCAGCATGCAGGCTGCCTCCATCTGGGTGTAAATAGGAAAGGGTGTGGGTCAGGGTGGGAACTGGGGGTGGGGTGGGGCGGGGTGGCCTCAGGGAGAGCCTGGATGAAGTGGCCAGGCTCTCCATCTCTGCAAGGCTTCCTTCCAGCTCAGGGAGTCTGTGATCTCCCATCCCCTTGTAGTTCATAACCCGGGTCCACAGGGGTTTTGTAGGACTCAGTTAAACTCTGAAAGAATGTCCAATAATAACAACTGGTACTTACATAACACCAAGCACCACACACCATTCTAAGTACTTTATATATATTTGTTCACTTTAATATATGAAGCATGTTATATTATTATTCCTGATTTCCTGCTGAGGACACTGAGGCACAGAGAACTTGGTTTGTCCAAGTTCATTCAGCCAGTAGTGAAAGCTCAGGGCTTTGAACCCAGGTGTCTAACTTCAGCCTGAATTTTAACCACTGAGCAACCCTGTGCTAAATTTGGGGTGCGTGGGTTATGTGAGTGTGTGTTGGGATAGAAAGGGAGGCATTAAATGATTATAGCTTTGCTTTTGTATTTCTGGTCGTAAAAAAATGTGTATGAATTTATTAAGTAGTCGCTTAAGATTTTGCACTTATGTACATATATGTTATAAATTAACAAACTATTTTTTTTTTTTTTTGAGGGCAGTGTCATTGGCCCTCATATGTGGGACCGAACCGGGCCGCTGGCTTCCGAAGCCAGCGCTTAACCACCGCGCCACTCAGCCGGCCCAATAAACTATTTTTTAAAAATGTGTGCATCTGTGTTTTCCTTCTGGGAATGGGGTCCTGAACTTCAGGCAGATGTGAAAAATCAGGAGTTTAGACTCACGAGGGCAGCATCTGTGTGGCCTCTGGCAGGTATCTGCCTCTTTCTGGGTTTCAGTTTCTCCATATATGATCCAGAAGGATTGAATCTGGGGCTTGGGGTTTCCTGTACGAAGGAGGGGACCCCCTTTGTGCGTTCTGCTCCTCCCTTGGGGTTAAGAGCTAGGTAGGTTTTTGTTTCACGTAGTAGACACGCAAGTGCAGTGTGTGTATTATCTGTCTTTCTGTCTGTGTGTGAACCTACTAGGCTCAGAGGATCCTTTCTATTTCTCCATTGTTATTTCTCACCTGTTCCCTATGCTCCAGCCACATTGAAGAAATTAACCCCTGTTCAGCTTTTAATTTTTTTTTAATTTTTTATTTTTTTGAGGGCAGTGTCACTGGCCCTCATATGTGGGACCTGAACCGGGGCCGCTGGCTTCCCAAGACCAGCGCTTAACCACCGTGCCACTCGGCTGGCCCTCCAGCTTTTGAATATACTATTTCATCTTCCTGGAGCACCCCTTACTGCTCTTTACCTAGCTCACTCTTACCTATTATTCTGGGCTCAACTTCCCAAGGCTGAATGGTGTGCCTATCTGGGCTCCCACCATTCTCTGGGCTTCCCCGTCCTAGCCCTGACCACTCTGGGTTGTCACTAGTGTTTCGTCTCTGTTGCCTAATGAGATGTGAGACTTGAGAAGGCAAGCCTGGGGCGTCTCAGTCACTGCTGTGTCCCCATCTCTATCCAGCACAGAGCTGACATCGAGGTGCTCAGAGGATATATGTTGAATGAATGAATGAATGAATGCATGAAAAGATGTCAGCCAGGAGCAGAGGGAAATACGCTATTTGTCTCGAGCAGTAGCATCTTACTTCTTGTGTTCCTGTGGGTCCTGGGAAGTCCTAGGGACAAGACTAGGATGTAGGGGACTGTGTCCTATGTCTGAGTCAGAAGCCAGCACATGCCATATGATCTGGAGTGGGGAGGGGGCCTGGCTGCATGTCCAAGGGCTGGAGAGCGATGCTGCCTTATGTTGTTTGTTTGAATTGTGTTTGTCCCAGGAGAGTTAATGACTGCCCCATCCTCTGGGGTTCTCAGCTGCCTGGCCTGTGGGGTGTGTCACTGAGTTGGGAGGGGATGATATAGCTCATGTCACAGAATGTGATCCAGGGGCAAGGAACCAAGTGTCCTCGGATGAATGTCCCAAGAAGAGGTTCTATCCGTACCTTGTGGGCTGGAGGAGTGTGGGGGAAACTGGGCCAGGGTGGAAGAGAAAAGGGGAGGTTTGCCTGGTTCCCTGGACTGTTCTCTAAACCTCTTGCCAAAGCTGCTTAGTGAGATGGGAGGTGGGTAGGGTGAAGGGAGGAGAGAGAGGAGGGAGAGAGGGAGGGAAGAAGAGAGAGAGAGAGAGAGAGAGAGAGAGAGAGAGAGAGAGAGAGAGAGAGAATATGAATATGAATATATGAATGTGCTCTGACCCTGGACTCCATGTCTGGTGTTTGACCTAAAAAAATCCAAGGGGATTAAGCATGAACTAAAACCAAAGCTGGACCAAAGATGCAATTCAGGGGTCTTTCCCTGGATTCCTAGATGTTGAAGATCAGGCACTGGTCTTGGGAGAGAAGATAGAGAGGGGTGAGAGATATAGATATTGAGGGGGATTAGAGAGAGCGCAGGGGTCTTGAAAAATGTGTGGTTGGGGGTCAGGAGACAGAGCTGGAGGAGAGGCAGAAAAAGGGCTGCATTTGAAGACAGGACAAAACAAAACAAGAGGGAGCTGAGGCTTAGGAGGAGAGAAACATAAAGGTAGAAATGGGGGAACAGAAGCAGAAAGAAATGAAGGGTAAACCCAGCAGAGAATAACCCCACTGAGGGGTGCTACTGAATATTGGTTGAATGGGTGATTGAATAGAAAGGGAGAATTGGAGAGCAAGAGAAGAACATGAGAGAATATGAGAGGTGGAGGGAAATGAAAACATGGGGAACAAGATGGGAAGACAGAAAGGGAGGAAAAGAGGAGAGAGGGAGAGGGAAAAGCAGAGACAGACCCAGTGGGAGACTAAGAGAAGAGGCAGGGGATATCCACACAGATCCTGAGAGATCGGAGTAAAGAGAAGGGCAGGAGGAGACGGAGAGGGGCCGATGGGAGTAGAGACTAGGGGAACAAGAGGTGGGCAAGTCAGAGACAGAATGAGAAAGGGACACATCAAGATGACCCAGACAGCAGAAAAACAGTGAGACTCAGATTGAGCAAGAGGGGGTGACAGAGAAATCCAAAGGGAAATAGTGGGGGGAAAGGAGTGAGTGTGTGTGTAACATGGATGGCTGGCTCCCCAAGCCTGGAGAGATACCCTAACACCTGCCTCCTGCCCACCCCCCCCCCGACCAGCCTCTCCAACTGATCCAAAGGGGCAGGTGTGTGGGAAGGGGCACATCTGCCAGCACATCATGCAAATGAGCTCATGAATATGCAGGAAGCCCATTGTCTTGCCCTGCCCCCACCTCCATCTGCTGGGGCCTGGCGTGGGGGTGTGTGGGTGGGGGTGGTGGGGCAGCTCTGTCCTCTCAGGAGGAGGGGAGGTCCTCCACCACTCTCACTGCCTCTGGGGCAGCCCCTTCCCCTCATCAAGGGCCCAGGTGGAAGGGACAGGAGGCGTGGGACAGAGTCCTGGGCAGGGGCTTACCAGGATAGAAGTCTTTGGACTTGGAGAGCTTGATGGTGGCTCCTGTCTCCTTCTGTAGCTGCACGATGGTCTGCCCGCCCTTGCCAATGATGGAGCCTGCTGCGTAGCTGGGGATCAGCACCTTCAGGAAGTATTCACCTTCCTCTGCAGGGGCACATGGTGGTGGTGGTGGTGGTGGGGTGTCAGGGGTGGGGGAGGGGTCTTCACCTTTAGAGGATACCCCCAGGGAGGTGCCAGCATGCAGTGGGCTAGGAAACCATTGGGGTCACAGTAGCATACAGGAGCAATGACCATGAGAATAGCAGTAAAGAAAATAATGACGTTCATTTCTTCATTCATTCATTCATTCATTCACATTCCACAAATAGTTACTGAGCACCTGCTATGTGCTTGGCACTGTTCTAGTGAAACAGCCATGAGGAAAGCAGACAAAACTCCCTGATTTCGCGGGCAAAAGAAGGCCTAAATAGTTTTAGCAACTCAGTCAAGAGCTTACACAACTACATTCTTCTAGGGAGGGGAGACAGACAGTATGGTTTGTGTCAGATGGTGGTAAGAACTAGGAAAACAAAAAGAGATGGGAAAGGCGATGGGGAGTTGAGGGGCTGCTCTGTCAGATCTGGTGCAGGAAAGCACTCCCAGAGAATGTGGCCTTTGTTTATCACTCTACAGCACCTAATATGCTCTAGACTCTTCCAAGGACTTACAAATATGAGTTCATTTAATTTTCACACTGAAATGATGAGAGATACTTAACAAAAAAACCTGTTCTACAGACGGGCAACAATGGTGAAGAAATTGTCCCAGTTCTCATAGCTAGTAGGTGGCTGAGATTTGAACGCAACCTGGCTCCAGAGTCCACACTGTGGCCAGGCTGTGTGGGAGGGAACAGAACCATGTGGCTACATGGAGAAAGAGCAGGTGCAAAGGTCCTGGGGTGGGACTGTCCGTGGGTTGTTTGAGGGAAGAGTAAGGCAGCCAGTGTGTCTGGGGCTGAGTGAGAGAGAGAGAGGAGGAGATAAGAGGGAGTGATAGGGCCGGCCGAGTGGCGCGGTGGTTAGTGCTGGCTTGGAAGCCAGCGGCCCCAGTTCGGGCCCCACATATGAGGGCCAGTGACACTGCCCTCAAAAAAAAAAAAAAAAAAAAAAAAAGAGGGAGTGATGACTCAGAAGGATGGTGGTAGTGGAGGGGTGCTGAGGCTTGTGGGCCATGGTGAGGTCTTTGGCTTTTATTCCAAAGGAGATGGGAGCCACAGAGGACTCTGAGCAGAGGAGGAATGTATCTGATTTAGGTTTCAAGATGATCCCTGACACCCAGGAAGGGAGCAGACTATAAGTATAAGCAAAGGAGGAAGAGCGGGGGGTGGGGGGGAGCCCAGTGAGGCGGTGACTATCATGGTCCAAGCAGGAGATGATGGGGGTCTGATGGGGGAAGCAGCGACGGGTGAGGGGAGAAGAAGGAAGGCTGGATTCTGGAGATGTTTTCAATGCTCACTATGGACCCAGCCCTTTGCTGAGTGTTTTGTTTGTTTGTTTTTTTGAGGGCAGTGTCACTGGCCCTCATATGTGGGACCGAACCGGGGCCGCTGGCTTCCCAAGCCAGTTCTTAACCACTGTGCCACTCGGCCGGCCCCTTTGCTGAGTGTTTTGAAAGCTTGATTTCATCCACTCCTCACAATTTACCAGTGAGGCAAGTGCATGATGAATAGAAAAATAGAAAAAGATCCATTTTTACATAGGAGGAAACCGAGGCATAGAAGGGCTCAGAGAAGGGAAGGCACCAGCTCAGGGTCACCAACCTAACGGCACCAAGACACTGCTGGGTTGACAGTGTCAAAAAACCTAGGGTTGCCGAGGTGGTGCCAAGGGCATTGGTGGGACTTTGGCCAGTCTTTGTTACGGTCCCATTTTCTTGGTCATGTATGTGTAAAGCGCTTTGCTAATGCAATCTCTAGGCAAGTGCCTAGCCTCTCCGACCTACTAACCAAACTGTTGCCCCCAAGTCCTTCCAGGGTAAAAATTCTAGAGCCTTCGCAACGTAAGTCCCTAGGTGATTTGTCCCCGCCCACCTTTCCAGCTTCACATCCTCATCTTCCTCTAAGGACACTAGACAGACTTTCTATTTAGTTCCTCAAATATTTCCTCCTCTGTCCCACCTCAGGGCCTTTGCACATTCTCTGCCCGGAACTCCCCTCACCCACTGAATTCCTCTTGTTCTTCAGGACCTCACTCAAATGTCTCTTCTTGGAGGCTTTCCTTGAACTATGAGGAGGGAATGGATCTCCCTGTTTCATGCCTTCAGAGCAACGTATTACAGAAGTCCATTGTGGGTCATGTCACTAGAGCTCACCCAGTGCCCCGGGGCTAGTGACCAGCATGTAATAAACTCAGTGCCCAGCATTCAGTGAACACTTGGGGTGGGGGAGGGAGGAAAGGGGGAGGAGCCAGGTCATTCGGCTTCCAAAGATGAAGGTCTTAAACCATCCCCCAGTGGTTTTCAACTTTTTCTTTTAAGCAAAGGAAACCTATTTTCCATGTGCTCCCAGGAAATTTCAATATACAGAGCAGATAAAAGAGAAACTGAGCTGGTACAAGTGGAGGCAGGGCAGGGGGCTGGAAGCCCTGTCTATCACCGCCTGTTCCCTTAAGATGGAAGGTTCTGGGTTCCATGATGTGCTAAGATGGGGGCTTGGGGATGAGGGATTGGATGTGGCTGTGACAGCATGGGGAGGGGGTCCCTGAGAATTAAGGGGTTTCCCTGAGCCCAAGGCAATCCTCTTAAACTTGCCTAATCAGACCATTAAGCCTATTAGGTAATTAGCTCCCCAGGGTACCTTCCCATCAATCATTCTGACCTGCCTGAGTTCACTTTCTTCCCTGGGCTCACAGAGGTGGCCCCTTGCCTACCTCTCCCCTAAACCTGTCATAGAGATGGGGCTAGTTCTCCATCTCTGGAAGGTTCAGAAAGATGGGGAGATATTCTCACTAGGACTGTCCTCTTTCCTTCTTTGACTCCATCCCCCATCTTCTCTCCAGCTACAGTCTCCGCCCCAGCTTCCCTCTTGAAAACAGAAGGTATTCATCTGCTCTGAAGAAAACTGGGGAGGTCCCTGTACCCCATTTCCTGTGCCCTCTCTCTCACACTTTACAGGTTTTGCCAGAATTTCCATAGGAAACAGCAGAACAGCCCTGGACTGAATGTGAATTTTGTCACTGACAGGCTGTGTAGCTTTTGGCAAGTCACCTCACCTCTTCGAGTGTCAGTTTTCTCATCTGTAAAATGGGGACATAATAGTGTTACCTCATAGAATTATCATTAATTAAATGATAAACCATAACATACTTAGGATGGTCTTGGGCACATACAGCACTTGAGAATCATTAGATATTATTGTTATTATTATTATTATTACCTACTTCACGAACACAAGTAAAGTTCTTATCACAGTGTCTGGCACACGGTAAGTGCTCTATAAATGCAGAAGTGAGTCTCTTAAGATTTGGGGTTTTGTTGGGAAACAGGAGAAGGACAGCAGACCCCATTTCCTCCATCACCTCCCCTCCTCGGGGCTTCCCCAGGCTTTTCCCTGTTTTTTTTTTGGAGAAGGAATGCGCTCTCACAGGTAAAAGTGAGACCCTGCTCCCCTCAGCATCTCTCTAAAGCCCTTCTTCCTCATGCCACCTTCTTGAATCTTGCCCTTCTTAAGTCCCACTATACTATTATTTCCTTCCTTCTCTTCCTCTTCCTCGTCTTCCTCTAACAAATCCTTCCTGGGCACCCACTATGTGCCAGGCCTTGTTTTAGGGAACAAGACAGTCCACTTCCTTTATGTCCACTTGCTTTTAAAATGTAAATGCATCAATTTGAAGAGGACATTAAAACTGATTGCTAATAGAGTTTGGAAGGCTGATTATTCTTTTCCTTTCAAAGCACATTAATAAAATGCATTAATAATGCATTATTAATAGCACCTTAATAATGGTCAAAAAAAGTTTGCCCATGGATCCCCTTAAACCACTGTGGGTGCTCAGGGGTTCCTGTATCAGACTAGTAGAAATTTGGAGCCCACTCCTCAGGCCAGTCTCGTAGGGAGAGTGACCAGCTGAGACCTTCTACCTGTAGAAGCTCAGAACTCTAGGCCCGAGAAGTCCCCACTGTGGCCATCAGTCTGTTTCTTGTCACAATCTGCATGTCCTTCCTATTTGAGGGCATGTCCCACTGTATGAGTCCCAACACCCCTGGGAAAAAGCCAGGCCTCTATTCCCTAGCCTGCCTTGCATCAAGGGAAGACACGTGGCCTCAGCTGAACCCAGAGCCCCCAGACCTCACACTTTCCACCCTCTTTGAACAACCAAGACTCTGCCTGTGAAAAAGTTCTTCCTTCTACTGAAGCAGAATCTAGATGCCAGAACGTTCCACTCACCCACGTTCCACCCCCCTCTTAGCTTTTCCCTTAGAATCTGGGCAGCTCCCTCTACCATGACAGGGACTGAAGAATTAAAGATGCCAACTTCAGCTCTTCTGATTAACCCGTGTCCCTTTGGCTGCAATTCCAAACATTTCCACTCGGGAAGGGGCTGCTTTCCCCTAGTCATTATGAGTCTCGGGTATCCCCCTCCCTTTTGTGCCCACCCTCAGGATGTGCCCACCCTGGAGGTTTCCAGAAAGCAATCGATAAGCCCCCATACTCCTCCTAAAAAAAGGTTTACCTACCCAAATGATCTGGGGTACTGTGTTAAGAGTGGCACTTTTTGCTGTCAGAGAGCTGACCCTGAAAAGTGGCTTTGATCTGGGAAGGGGGCGTGGTCATTAATGACAAAGGTAGAGCTGAAGAGATGCATGTTATAGAGGTGTTGTTTTTGGTGACGGTTGTTTTCTGGGGGACCAAAGTTGGGGTGCTGTACTCATGGTACCTGCTCTTGTCTGGGGGTTGGGGTGGAAGCATTATGTGTCCTATGGAGGTATGAGGAGTCTGGGGTGTGATGTTGATATTGTCACAGGGGGCGTGTGAGGATGCTGTTGGTGAAAGACAAGAGATGGTGGGGGTGTGGTGTGGGATTAGTACCACTGAGGAGGGTTGGACGTCTGGTGTGTGATATCTTTCTGTGAATGATGGTGTTGGCCGTTCGTGTGAGAAATGCAATACAACTGGAGTGTGCCTCTGAAGGGATGAGATGTGGAAGGTGCGATGCTGTCTTTGCGTTGTGACACTGTCTCTGAGTGAGAGAAAGGTGGGTGGGGTATGATTTCCTTGGAGTGATTCACCATTGGATAGTGAAACAAGACTATGACATTCTCAGTGATAATAGTAATAATAATAATAATGATGGCAGGTTATTGAGTGCTTATCATCTGCCAGGCCTCATGCTATGAGCTTCACATACGCAATCTCATTTAACCCACACAATAGCCCGAGAGGCAAAGGTAGATCTTATAGCCCCCACTTTTCAGATGAGAAGACTGAGGCTCACAGCAGTAAAATAACTTGCCTGAGGGTCCTACACCAAGCACTTGACAGGGATAAGATGAATTTGAAAGGTCTCACGCTAGGGCTCTGACACCCTGGTAACACTGCTTTTGTATTAAAGAGAGGGATCTTGGGAATAAGACCTGGCTTGTGTAAGCTACTATTTCAGGTGTGAGGTGTGTGTGTGTATGTGTGTGTGTGTGTGTGTGTGTGTGTGTGTGTGTGTGTGTGTAGAGAAGTTGCTGTTTCTGTATATGTGGGGGTGACAGAGGTGGGAATACAGTCAGAAGTACAAGGGCCATTCTAGTGGCACCCTCAGAGTTATCTATATGTACTCAAGGGTACTTTCTTTGTTATTGTCCCACCAGACTAGGGACATTTCTTTCTCTGATAAGTTCCTGAATAGAGTTTCCATCCAACTCTTCTCCCAAGTCCCCTGTCCTTAGTGCCTCGTCTCCTTCCCAATAGCATCTGCTTGCCAGTCACAGGGCTCAGTAGCCAGTTTTAACAGTCACCTCCTCCTCTATCAGCCTCCGGCAGGCGCAGGAGTGGCAGGCTGGTGCCATGGGCAAGAGCTCAATCTGCTCAGTCTGCCACAACTTGCTGTGACACCCCAGCAAAGTCCCTCACCCCTCTGAGCCTGTGTGTGGGGGACACTGAATGGCCTGGCTGAGTCCCTCTGAGCTGAGTCCCTCAGCTGAAAATGGGTTTCACTATAGTGTCTACCCAACTCAGGAGCCAGCCTCCTGAGTTCAAATCATGGCTCTGCCTCTTATTAGCTGGCTGACCTTGGGCAAGTTACTTAACCTCTCTGTGCCTCAGTTTGCCATCTGTAAGATGAATAACATAATAGAATTGTAAGGATTCAATGATTGGTCCATGCCAAGTGTTTTCCATAATACTTCTTGGCACACAGTAGACCATAAACATTAATCATTATTATAATTTGTTGTTATTGTTATTATTATATCAGAGTGATGGAAGAATTAAATGAAATATACTGCATGTAAGGCATTAAGCAATTATATTGGTACATATAATTATTATTATCATTGTGGTTATTATTTCTCCATTTTGCAGATGGTAACACTGAGTCTCAGAAAAGGGTAAGGTTGACCGAGCATCCCCCAGTCGTGAAACTATATCAGAAGGAGCCCTCACTTTTGAGTTTTTTTTCATTCAGAGGTTTTTTTGTGTTTTTTTTTGAGAGCAGTGTCACTGACCCTCATATGTGGGACCGAACCAGGGCCGCTGGCTTCCCAGGCCAGCGTTTAACCACCGCGCCACTTGGCTGGCCCAAGGAGTCCTCACTTTTAAGTGAGATGGAAGTCCCAGACCCTTGCCCAGAACTGCCCCTGAATGTTTTTGTCAATGTAGTATTGTCCTTTTGTATCTCTGGGCCTCAGTTTACCCATGGGTCAACAGAAGGAGAGGCGGCAGAGGCTGGAGGAGAGGGTCCCTAAGGATTCATCCTAATTTCTTGGCTGTTGAGGGAGGCAGGAGGCACTGGTTAAGCACATGAGCTCTAGAACCAGGAACCCAGGGTTGAATAGATCCCAGCTCTACCACTCATGAGCTTTGTGTGACTTTGGGCAAGTTGCTTCATTTCCCTGAGCTTCAGTTTTCTTCATCTGAAAAAGCAGCTCAAATCATCTCCCCAGAGGGATGTATTGGGAAATTAACCCATATCTCAGAGCCTGGCTCGGGGTAGGTGCTAAGTACTTGAACCTGACTGTCCTTGATGGCATCACTTTTGTTAGGTTGTGATCTGATCTGATTTTGAGCATCTCAGTCCCTTTCAGGAAAGGATGGGACACCCCCACCCCGACCCCACCACCCTAACCCCCCGCCCCACTGCCTACCTCCCAGCAGGGGCAGGGCTGGGCTGCTAGGCTGGGCTTGGGGACTACCTGGGTCCCAGACCCTCTCCAGGACTGGGAATAGCAGTAGGGCAGGAAGGAGGAAAGGAAGTCGGTGGGGCCTTATTCATGTGTGTGTTGGGGGTGGGGGAGCAGGAAGAAGGACAGGAAACTCACTCCCAACCCCTCCCCCAACTTCCCTTTCCTCCAATTTCTGTTGGACACCTTCATAGGCAGCCAGGAGGTCCCCAATTCCTGTCCCACCTGGACAAGGGTGAGGGGGCGCTGGAATGGGAGGCAGAGACTCGATCATGTTCATCTGAAGGCAGGAGGTGGGAGGTCCCCACCCCAGCCACCACAGTGCCTGGCAGTGTGGGATGGGCGCACTCTGCTTGAGGCCATCCTGCTCCCATCCGGAGGAAAAGGCCAGAGGAAGCGGAGATTTTGGCCAAGGTGACCGCAGGGAGGGGCTTGCCTGCTCTGGGGTCTCCTTTCTTCTAGGGAGCTAATGGGCTGGGCTTTGAGGACCCTGACAAAACCTATCTTCTCTGAGTCCCCACTGCTGAGACATACACCTAATGTTCCCAGCTTGTCTTTCATTCTGTGGTACACACCCCTCCTCAGGTCACACACACACAGTGAGGCTCTCTCTGGTCTTACACACATACACCTTCTGTAGTGTCAAACATTCAGCCATCACACACACACACACACACACACACACACACTCCCTTGTCATACATGCACAGAATCATCCCCACCTTGCTGGTGTCACACACTCAGCCATTTCACAGACACTTCTCCCCTTGTTACACATATACACACACTTGGTTATCATATACACACCCCTTCCCTTTTCATACCCTTTGCACGTCATATGCACACATTCCCTGTTCCCTGTCACACACCCTTGTGCGTTTCACCCACACAACCCCAGCCTCTCCCTCATCATACACCCACCTTCCCTTGTTACACACACCCCCTCTGATGTCACCGTTGCACACCTCCATGTGTCACACCCAGCCATAGCCTCTCTGGAGTCACACCCACACCCTTTTCTTGTCACATACCCTCACCAGGTTCTCCTAGTCCCACCCCACCCCAGATATGCCTGTGTCAAACACACTAAACTGCTTTCCCCTGATCCACACAGCCTCTCATCGCTCATACCCAGAGCTGGCCCATTCAGTGTCCCCCACACACCCCCTTGCATGTCACACACCCTCTTACTTATGTGTCACACTCTGCCACATCCCCTTTTGGGGTGACATGCACACACTTTCCCTTGTTACACATACCCCTTCAAGGGTCTTAAACATGGAGTTCAGCCCCTTTCATGTCACCCTGTCTCTTACACACACACCCTCTTTCCTGTCATATCCATAATCCCTAATGTCACACATCCAGGACTTAAGGGGCCCACACGTACACACGAACACACACACACACACACACACACACACACACCTGCCCCAGTCATACAATCTCCTACCTACCTTTACAACCCACCCTTTTCTCCATCTTACCCAACACACCCACCCAGCTTGTCCCCACGCACAATCCCGCCCATGGCGCGCGCGCGCACACACACACACACACACACACACACACACGCTACCCTCCGGGACAACCCTTGCTCAGGACATCCCCAGGGAGGGAGGCTGGAAAGCTCCGGGGCCACAGGCCTCTTCTACACCTTCCCTTCCCCCCGCCAGCACACACCAGCCGGGGAACACCCCTGCCCCGAAAGGGTCACATCACACACCCCTCAAGGACACAGACACAAGCTAAGAGGGACCCTCGTCCCCATCCTTTGCGGACCCCCCCAAGGACACTTACCACCCCCTCCCCCCCAACCCTTCTCGTCGCAGACAAAGCTCCCAGCCCCAGGCCGCGGCCAGAAGGGGAGGGGGCCGGGACCCTCCCCAACTCTCCTCTCGGTTCCCTGGTCTAGGGAGGGGCGCCCTTCCCCTCCCTAGAGCCCTTGCACCTGCCAGTAGGGGGGAGAGGAGGATGGAGAAAGGCGAGGCCCCCTGCCCGCTCCGCCACTCCGAGCGCAGCCCTTTCTCACCTCCCGTGTTGCTGCGCTTGGTGCAGACCACCTCAGGGGGTGTTTCGAGGGGCCTCTTGCGGGAATCCGGGGCCTCGGGCTCCATGGGGGGGGCCTGGGGCGGCGGCTGCTGCTGCTGCTGCTGCGGCGGCGGCGGCGGCGGCGGCGGAGGCTGCTGTGGCGGCGGCGACGGCTGCTGGGGAGGCTGGGGTTGCGGCGGCGGCGGCGGCGGGGGCGGCGGCGGCTGCGGGGCCGCGGAGGCCGTGAAGAGGCCGTGCACCGCGCCGGCGGCCATCATCCTCATGGTCGGGGGGGGCGGGGGCCGGGGGAGAGGGAGGAGGAGGGAAGGGGATGTGGGAGGGGGAGGGGGCGGCAGAGGAGGGGTGGGGGAGGGGGAACCCCAGAGAGGGAAGGAGGGAGGGAGCTGCTTCTGGGGGGCTGACAGAGGTTGGAGAACGGATGTGAGCGGGATGGGAGAACCCAGGGGTTCTTGGATGGGGCCCCGAGAGAACTGAGGGGTGGGGTCTCTCTCAAGATCAGGGAGCCGGGGACTGGCCGCGCCACTGGGGCGTCGGGACTCCCTTCTTTGCTACCAGGAGCAGAGGGCCGAGCCCCCCAGACCCTGCTCGGGGCGGGGGGCCGGAGGAGCGGGGCCGGAGGTGGGAGGCGGAGGCGGCCGCTAGTGGGGACGCGGGGGGCGGCGGGCGCGGGCGGCAGCGGCGGCAGGACTGACGGTGGCTGCTGGCCCGAGCATCTTCCCGGAGGCTCCCACAGCGGCCTGGCCCCGCCCATCAGTGCAAGGTCACGCCCATGCCAGTCGGAGCCACGCCCCTCAGATTCCCCATTGGTCTGCCCTTGAAGCCTAGGCCACGCCCCTATAATTAACCACGCCCCCGCAGCTGCCAAGAGGGCCGCGACTTCCCCAGGCTGCAGTGAGGACCTTGGGCTCATCCACACCTTCCCCATCCCTCATCTGTAATGAACGTTCACTGAGCACTTACTATGTGCCAGGTCCAGTTCTAAGTAAGTGTTTCACAAATCTTACCACATTTAATCTCCAGAGCAACCAACTCTGTGAGGTACTCTTATTATCCCCATTTTACAGACAAGAAACTGCGTATCAGCGACTTCACATCACTTGGTCGAGATAAGAAACCCACGTCACATATCTCTTACCCCTGAGAACTAGGAACTTTTCCCTCAAACCTTGCAACCATCTCTTGAAGAATCAACACAGATTTACTGCAAGGGCTCAGACTGATTCCATGAACACTTGAGTTAAAGCATGAAGCTCTGGCGCTCAATTCAATCAACAGCATTTATGAACCACCTACTAAGTGCCAGGCTCTGTCCCAAACGCTGGGATATAACAGGGGACAAAACAGCTTTTGCCCTTGTAAAGCATTATTATTCATGTCATTAAGAAAACCTTATTTTCAGATGACAAGGTGGAGGCACAGGAACGTGGAGTGTGGCTTGTCTAAGGGCACACAGGTAGACAGAGGGAAAACTGGGATTTGAACACAGGCCAAGCTTAATTTCAGAGCCCGAAGTCATTGGAAGTAATGGGGCCCTTCCTCGGAATTGATCATTGCTTATATTCAATGTTCTCTGACACATGAGTTTTCTTCCCCCTGGATTCCTGCTCTCCAAGGGTTCTTTCCTTCCTAGGTCAGCCAGAGACAAGATCAGGCTCAGAGGAGGCCTGGGTGGGGGTGATTGTGGCAGCTGGGGGGCCCCTTCCCTCTGCTTCATCCCATTGCTGTCCCTCCCTTGCCATGCTTTCAGGTCCCCAGGATGGGGAGGGTAGCAGATGGCCTGGGGTGGATGGGGTGGCTGCCCATCTGTCCCTGCCACCCCCCCATTGTCCCCAGAGCCAAGGGGGATGGTAGGGGGTTGTGGTCCACTGCAATCTGGGTCCTCCCCTTCCATCTTTCTGGAGTGAGCTGAGGAGCAGGTTGCCATGGAGACGGGAAGAGGCAAGAGGGATGCAGGGAGATACTGGGGTCAGGCCGAGATCCACACCTTAGACCCTTTGAGTCACATACACTCACACCATACAGGTACATATCCCAACATCCATGGAGTTGGGTGTGAAGTATCCCCTAGTCACACAAGCCCTCCTGCAGACACACAGGTACACATTCAACAGTTTCACACAGGTATACTCTGATGTATGAAGATGACTCTTGGGGGATAGGCACTTGCACACACACACACACACCACACACTCATACACATGCCCTCACCCATAATGCATAGTGCACATTCAGTCACGTGGACTCAAAGCCACCTCACAGGCTCTCACACACAAAAAGACACATGCATCTTTCATATCTGAGTGTGTCCCAGGTGCACATATTCAGAGCCAAAACAACTCCACACTTGGCCAAGCACAACCTGAGAACTTATAAGTACATGATCCCAGCCACAAGACGAACACCTATGTTACATAAGGCATACATGTTCTTGACATATTCTATATAGACTGACAAACAGACTCAGTCATATTTTCCACACAAATTGAGTAATCACACAGACTTAGATATGTGGCCCATATAGTCTAATGCAAACAACACATGAGACCTTACAGGCCATTCAGCAACATGCATAACAAGCATGGAGTCCCGTGTGATGCTCAGCACCCACCTCCCAAGTCATGCCTGCAGCCCCAGCTCCACACCCCCTGCCAAACCCTCCCGTTTGGACACACACAACAGCATGGTCGGTCACGCACTCACACTCACACACAAACACAAACCTCCTCCTAGATATTTTTAAACCCAGGCTAGTTCTGCTGCTATGGCAACCGTCCCAAACCCATTGCCATGGCAACCCAACGTCAGCTTTCCAAGCATCAAATCCTGGGGGATTGCAGGGCCCCAATCAGAGGCTGGCAGAGGGAACTACTGCCCCCTCTGCCATCATCTGTGCCACCCCAGCACCCCCACCCTAGAGCCACCCAAGACTGGGCAGGGTCTAGATCCAGGGATACAAGACCATCAGATTGAGCTGGGACAAGGGCAGACCTCTATTTGCTTTTTCCTCCTGCCCATCAGAGCTTTATGGAGGGGTTTGTGGGATAAAGGTCAGCCTGCATCTAGGACACACACAGCCTGGGTTCAAATCCTGGCTCTGCCATTTACATGCTGTGTGACTTGGGCATGTCCTTACCCTCTCTGAGTCTTATGTTGCTGCTGTTGCTGTTGAAAGTAACATCCCAAAGAACTATTGTGACTCTGTGGTGAAAAGCCCAAGCAGACCTGCATCCAAATTCTGACCCTCCTACTGTATGAACTCAGGAAAGGGCCTCCCCTTCTCTGTGACAAAGTTGGGGGCAAATAATAGTCCAATTACACAGGACTGCTGGGAATCTTCCCAATACAGGGGTGTATCCACTGACCTAAGAGCTTTGCATGTATTCAAACTTATTTAAGTCTTAAGCATGGCCTTAGGGTAGGTACTATTATTATCGCTGTTTTGCAGAAAAGGTAACTGAGGCTTGCAGAAGTTGCCTGGGATCACACAACTACAAAGTTACGAAGTATGGGATTTGAACCCAGGTGGTCAAAAACATGTCCTTAACCATTTCTCTTTCCTGCCCCTCAAAGAGTGGAGTTTGGAAAAGGGTGACGGAATGGTGGATTCTTGGACATGCTTTCTAGCCTCTGTTTTCTAGCTTGCAAAATGGGGGTTCAAACAGTCCTGCTGGCTGTGGTGTTGGAGCATCTATGAGGCAGCTTTCATCTGGGAGCTCTGAGGATGGGATGGCACACCCAAGTACTCTGTGTAGGTGGGGGGCAGTTTAGGAGGGGCAGGGCAATCAGGCAAGTGGATAGGTGAAGGAGGGAGGTTGGCTGGGGCTCAACTCCTGCTTTCCTCTTTCCCAGCCTGGTGACCTCAGGCAAGAGCTTTATCTAGTCTGAGCCTCAGTTTTACTATCTGTCAATTGGGAATCACTATAATGTTTAGGGGGTGGCGAGGAATCCAAGAACAAAAGCAGGTAAAACCACTTGGCATGGGTCACAGTCAAGAATTGATATTAATATCATTCATCTGCTCTGTATATGGGATTTAGGAGCAGAGAAGTGGACTGGGTCATGCAGCGTTTTGCGATTTTTTTTTTGGACCCATAGTAAGAAATACGCTTAATCATGATTCAATGCATATTACACTGAAACAAAAATTTCATGAAGTCATACTTCACCTATACCTTAGTCTATCCTATGTCTACACTATAAGCACAGATGCTGATCTGTTCTATTCTACTGAAAATATGCTGGCTGATTTTCACAGTCTACTAACCGGTCATGACCAACAGTATGAAAAACCCTGGTGTGGTGATTACAAGGTGGAATCCCAGAGTCCCTGGGAGACTTGAGGCAGGGGAGTGACGTTGGCACCAGAGGTGTGATGGAGGGGAAAGGGCCAGTTGGGGACTGGGATGTAGCCAGAACAGACTCCAGGGAAGAGGTCTTCTTTGCCTGGACCCCAGCAGGGGCAGGGGAGATAGAGAGATGTGATCAGAAGCCAATACAAAATAATTAATGCAGTGTACCACTCACAATGTATAGGGATTATGAGTACCAGCCTTGAAGACAGCTCCTCATTCATCCGACAAAAATATTCATTGAACACTTATTATACAGCAGTGAACAAAACAGACAAATTCCTGACCTCATGAGCTCACAGTTTAGAGAGATAGATAATAAACTAGCAAAAGAAGTAAAACATACAGTATGTTAGATGTTAAGTGTCATGGAGAAAAATACATCAGGGAAGGGGATGAGGGATCATGAGGGGAGGGTAGGGGTGGGGAAGGGAGGGGCTGCAGTTCTAAATAGAGTGGACAGGGAAGGCCTCACTGAGAAGGTGACATTTCTGCAGACGACTTGAAGGAGGTAAGGGAGTGGTCCATGTGGATCTGTTGGGGAAGAGCTGTCTAGGCAGGGAGAGGGAAGATCGAGTGCTAAGTCTCTGAGGCAGGAGTGCACCTGGCATGTTAGAGGAAGTAGGAGGAACCCAGGGAAGCTGAGGAGTGGGAGGGTCAGAGAGTAGGCAGGGAGCTGACTGTCTGTCTTCAGAATCACAGTAAAGACTTCACTTTGACTCTGAGTGAGATGGATGGGACCATGGGAGAATTTTGAGGAAAGATGTGAGTTGATTTAGTGTTTATCAAAAGATCCCTCTGCTGAGCTCTGAGCAACAGCAGTTCAATGCCTATCCCAAGCTGAGCTGCTGCTGAGCTGCCAACATGTGGCAGGATGGCTCAGCTAAAAAAAAAAAGATCCCTCTGGCTGCGTGTGAATAACACTATGTCAGGGGCATGGGGGTAGAAGTAAGGAACCCTGTGAGGAGGTGACCATCCAGGTGAGAGGTGCTAGTGGCTGGATCTGGGCGATAGACAGCAGCGTGGGTGGGGAGACATCACTGGAACCCTGGTTTTCCCATGTAACTTTGGGAAAATCATTTCGCAGGTCCTGAGCCTCAGTTTCCCCATTTACAAACAGGGAGTGATAATAAAACATCCACTTCTCAGAGCTCCTGTCTGGTTGCAGCGCGCCAGAGCTGAGGTGGAGCACTTGGCACAGAATGTGTGCTCTATCAAATGTTGCCTGCCATTGTTACTGATATCATTCCCCCAGGCTCCCAGGCCAGGGACATTCTGTGTGCTGTCCAGTTGGGGATGGGATTCGAGGGGGGACAACAAAGACTGGAGTTTTGACTTTTCACAATGATTATGTGTTTATCTGATCCTGCGGAATATTGGAGTCAGAGAATCTAGGAGCAAAAATCCATGTGCTAAGAGAGTCTGGAGGGTTTGTTTTTTTGTTCCTAATAGTCTCTTTGTAGCATGGGGAAGTGGAGGTCCAGAATGGTTTTATCATGCCCAGGAGCGCACAGTGAGGTGGGGGCTGAGCCAGGGCTGGAATCCATCCTGTCTCCTGTCTCTCAGGCCAGTGTTCCCGGTCCTGGCTGCCTCCTTGGTGATTGTGGCATCTGACGGTATCCCCTCCCCCCAGCCTCAACATCTTCCTGTGACTTCCTACTGCCTCTGGGATAAATTCCAAACTCTCCCAGTTGCTCAGGCCAAAAACCTTGCATTCGCCCTTGACACCCCCGCTTTCCTTTACACCCACACCCAATCCATCAGCAAACCTTTTCTGCTGCACCTTTAGATTCCAAATCTGACCCTATCTCACCACTTCTGTCAACACCACCAAGGTCCAGGCCCTCTGCAGCTCCCCCCTGGACTCTCACAGGAGCCTCTTTCCTGAGCTCCGCACTTTCTCCCTGCCCCATCCTTTCAATAGTCAGAGTCATTCTTTTTTTTTTTTTTTTTGAGGGCAGTGTCACTGGCCTTCATATGTGGGACTCGAACCGGGCTGCTGGCTTTCCAAGCCAGCGCTTAACCACCGCGCCACTCGGCCGGCCCTCATTGTGCTTTTTGAGAGCTCTCAGTGTGGCTGTGCTGATTTCTAACTCCTGCTGAGTGAGTCTGAAGAGGACTCTGGAGAAGCTGCCTGCACTTAAGTCCCAGGCTGGCTGCTCACTAAGCTGGATGACCTGGGGCAAATTACTTAACCTCGCTGGACTCCAGTTTCTCCATGTGTAAAATGAGGGCTGTTAAATAATATCTTTCTCATAAGGTCGTTGCAAGCTGGCATCTTAAAACATTTTTTTTAATCTTTTTATTTTTAATTTTTATTTTATTTATTTATTTATTAATTTGAGGGCAGTGTCACTGGCCCTCATATGTGGGACCCGAACCAGGGCCGGCAGCTTCCCAAGCCAGCGCTTAACCACCGTGCGACTCGGCCGGTCCTATTTTATTTATTTTTTATTTTTTTTTATAGATTTTATTGGGGAATTGGGGGAGGGGAGTAGCGTTGGGGAATCGGGGAAGGGGAACAGACAAGTTGCTGTCTTTTTGTTCTTCAGTCTAGTTGCGGAGGACGTTGCTTCACTGGCCCATGTTGGTATCATCATTGCGCTCTTCCCGGATGAGGCAGATCGGTCGCCGGCCTCTGGATGGTCGCTCACCGTGGCTATTGGCAGCTCGTGCTGGCTGCCAGCCGCTCGCGCTGGCTGCCGGCCACTCACTGTAGCCTATGGCAGCCCATTGCAGCAGGAGCTGCAACCTACACCGCCTCCGGGGCTCGCACAGCCTAGCTCCAGGTGGAGCTGTTGTTAGCTGTAGAGGGCAGTGTCATGGCCCTCATATGTGGGATCCGAACCGGGGCTGCTGGCATCCCAAAACCAGCTCTTAACCAATGCGCCACTCGGCCGGCCCCCTATTTTATTTATTTTTAATTTTTATTGGGGAACACTGTGTTTTTCTAGGACCCATCAGCCCCAAGTCAAGTAGTTGTTTTCAATCTAGTTGTGGAGGGAGCAGCTCAGCGGTTCATGCAGGGATTGAACCGGCAACCTTGGTGTTATGAGCACTGTACTCTAACCAACTGAGCTAGCCAGCCACCCCTTAAAACATTTAATACCAAGCATTTAGTAAGCATTGATGTTAAGCTTCTCCTTTTATATTGTTGTGTGGTATTCTATCATATATTTCACATTCCACTTCTCCAGCCCTAATAATGGACATCAAATTCCTTCCAACTCCGAGTGGCGCAGTGGTTGGGCACTGGCTTGGGAAGCCAGCAGCCCCGGTTCGGGTCCCACATATGAGGGTCAGTGATACTGCCCTCAAAGAACAAAACAAAACAAAATTCCTTCCAACTCTTTGCTACCTAAACTGCGCTCACTGCTCATTCTCATACATACGTCATTTATGGGCCTGTTGGAGAGTGGGGAAATAGGGTTGTCAGCCATGCTCATATTTAATTTCTCAAAGTATTGCCAGGTTGCTCTCCAGAAAGGATGCACTCAATTATACTCCTACCATCAGTGCCAAATGACCCGTTCTTCCATATACTTCTCTAGAACTTGGTGTTCTTAGACTGTCTAATTTTGGCCAACCTATGGATGTGAAAGTATTGCTTTATGTACTCTCTTATGTAGATCAGTTTAGCTTCTCTGGGCTTTTTTAGTCTTCATCTCCACCCAGAATGACTAAAAACGAACACATACATCTCTTTATCTCTCTCTTTTTGTAAGATTTTGAATACTAACATTTTAATATTTTAGTCCCTATAGCAGTAAACAAGGGATCATAATAGTATCTTCCTCCTATATTGTTAAGAGCATTCAATGAGATGACAATGGCCACTGTTTATTGAGTATTTACTGCATGGCAGTCACTGTGCTAAAGCACGTAACATGTATTCATTCATTTATTCCTCACAAAAACACTAGGAGGCACATGCTGCTGTTATCATCCCCATTTTACAGATGAGAAAACTGACACATGGAGAAATTGACTATAAGAAGCAGAGCTGGGATTCAAACCCTGGCAGACATGCTCATTAACCACTTTATTGCTCCTCAATGAGATGATACAGGAAGTGCACCTACGGCTTAAGGAATCCTCTGTGTTATCACAGCTCTCAGAATCAAACAGGATAATCCAGAGGCGCTTGGGGAAGGTTTGCTGTTTACTTAAGAAAATTAGATAATGGACTTAGCTTTTGGGACATTTTACAGGCATAATAATAACAGTATCTCTCATTTTAAGAACTCATGTGTGTAAAACCTGGAGGGGACTCACCTGGGCCTCTGGTCCTCCATCTGTAAAGAGATAAGGTTGGGCAAGACCCCAGTCCCTATCCTTTTCACAGTTTCCTAAATCAAAGCACTTATAAACTATCACAGTTGCCCTCCATTTCAGCACTCACCTTGTACCAGGTCCTGCTCCCAGCTTTTATGTGAATGAGATCGGTGGGCAATTCTCACCCAATTCTTTGCCTACTCTGTGCCTGCACCCACTGAACATGGCTGAACATGGAACGAAACTAAGCTCACTATAATTTCATGATCACTCGCCTGGAGGGGGGCTGCCTGGGAAACCCTACTCATGTCCATTCACTCTCCCACACTCTTGGAAAACTATTTCACATCTTCTCCTCCCTACTTCAACCTTTCCACCTCCTTCCTATCCTCACTCTCACCTTTGACCCCGCAACCTGCTTCATGGAGAAAAGAGAGGCCATCAGAAGAGAACTCCAGGTTCCCAAGACATCTGCCTGCTCTCTGCACCTGAGACGCTATTCTCTGCCTTCCCTCCTGTCAACAACAGAAACACTCTTGGCCAAGGCCACTTCTTCATGTGCGCGCTACATCTCATCCTTTTTCGCCTACCCAGGGACATACTAGTAAGTCAAGCAGTTCTATCCCTCTCTCCTGCATCATCAATTCTCCTCTCTTTTCTCAATCATTCTCATTGGTGTAAAAACACACTCTGACGGGCCGGCCGAGTGGCGCATTGGTTAAGAGCTGGCTTGGGATGCCAGCGACCCTGGTTTGGATCCCACATATGAAGGCCAGTGACACTGCCCTCTACAGCTAAGTTGGTGAACAACAGCTCCACCTGGAGCTGGGCTGCTGTGAGTCCCTGGGACAACATAGCTGCAGCCCCTGCTGCAGTGGGCTGCCATAGGCTACAGTGAGTGGCCGGCAGCCCGCGTGAGCAGTTGGCAGCCAGTGTGAGCTGCCAAGAGCAGCTGTGAGTGGCTGTCCAGAGGCCGGCGACCAATCTGCCTCACCTGAGAAGAGTGCAATGATAATACCAACATGGGCCAGTGAAGCAATGTCCTCCACAACTAGCCTGAAGAACAAAAGGACAGCAACTTGTCTGTTCCCCTTCCCCATTTCCCCAACGCTGTTCCCCTCCCCCAAGTCCCCAATAAAATCTTTAAAACAAAAACAAACAAACAAAAAACACATTCTGACACAAACATGGTTTATTACCTGGTGTGGCTATAGCGCCTGTGTTCTGCTGCCTTTTACAACAAAAACCCTTTTAAAAAGTGATCCAGGCCCACTGAGTGGTGCGGTGGTTAAGCGCTGGCTTGGGAAGCCAGCGGCCCCGGTTCGGGTCCCACATATGAGGGTCAGTGACACTGCCCTTAACAAAATAAATAAATAAATAAAATAAATAAAAAGTGATCCATACTACTGTCTCCAATTCCTTTTCTAAGCCTTTTTTTTTTTTTGGAGGGCAGTGTCAATGGCCCTCATATGTGGGACCCAAACTGGGGCCACTGACTTCCTAAGCCAGCGCTTAACCACCGTGCCATTCAGCCGGCCCTCTTCCAAGCCTTCTTGAATCACTCCAGTCGGAGTTTGGCTCTACCGCTTGGCCCAATGAACTCTTGAGGTTACCAGTGACCTCCATGTGCTCAATTCAATAGTTCAGTGACCCACCCTCATGTGAGTTGAGCCTTCTCACTGACAGCCACACCCTCTTCCTAGGTTTTTCTTGTCTTATCTTCCAAGACACTCCACTCTCATGATTTCCCTCCTTTCTCAGTGGCTGCCCTTTCTCTGTCTCCTCTGTTGTTTCTTCCTCATTTTTTTTTTTTTTTAATATTGGAGGGTCTTGGGGCTCAGTCATTGGTCCTCTTCGTTTTCCTCTCTTTACCCACTCCTTCGGTGATGGGTTCCCAAACTTATATATCTCACTACGTTGGACCTCACCCCTGAATTCAGACTTGTATATTCACCTGTCCTCTCAACACTTCCACCTCACCTCAACATACCCAAAGCCGAACTCATGATCTCCACTTTCCCCTGTCCCCCCATCTAATCTCAATAAATGGAAACGTCATTTTGGCAGCTTCTAAGATCAAAAACCTTGCAATCATATATTTTTTTTTTTGAGGGCAGTGTCACTGGCCCTGATGTGTGGGATCCGAACCGAGGCCGCTGGGCTCCCAAGCCAGCGCTTAACCACCGTGCCACTTGCCCGGCCCCCTTGTAATTATTTCTGACTCCTGTGTTCCCTCCTTCCCAACACCCAATACACCAGCAAATTCTGTCTGCCTTCAGAATATGTGAAGATTCTAACCACATCCCACCACCCCCATTGCTACCACCCTCATAAAAGCCACCATCACCCGTCATTTGAATTGTTTAATCTTTTGCTTAAATTTTTTTATTGAGATGAAAGCCACATAACATAAAATTAACCATTTTAAAGGGCACGAGCCAGAAGAATTTTAGTATGTCCACAATGTTGTGAAGCATCATCTCCGTTTAGTTCCAAAACATTTTCATCATCCCCAAAGGAGACCCCACACCCATTCAACAGTGACTCTCCATTTTGACCCCCCGCCGAGTCCTCCCCCCACCCCCCAGTCTCTGGCACCACTAATCTACTTTCTGTCTCTATGGATTTGCCTACTCTGAACATTTCATATGAATGGAATCATACACTATGTGACCTTTTGTGTCTGGCTTCTTTTGCTCAGCATAACGTTTTCAAGGTTCATCTATATTGTATAATAGTATGTATCAGGACTTCATTCCTTTTTATGGCTGAATAGTACTTCATTGAATGGATAGACCACATTTATCCATTTGTCTACTGATAGACATTTGAGTTGTTGCCACTTTTGGCTATTCTGAATGGTGCTGCTATGACTATGCATGTGCAAGTATTTGTTTAAACATCAGTTTTCAATTCTCTTGGGTGGAATATGGTAATTCTATGTTTAATTTTTTGAAGAACTGTCAAAATGTTTTCCACATGTTGTAGCATTTTATCTCATTTGAATTATTTTAACAGCCTCTTCTTAATACAGTCACCAGCAGGACCATTTAAGACATGAGTAAGAAGGGATTAAGAAGTACAAATTGCCAGTTATAAAATAGTCACAGGGATGTAAAGTACAACATAGGGAATATAGTCAATAATATTGTAATAACTATGTATGGTGCCTGGTGGGTGCTAGACTAATAGGGGGGATCACTTCATAAATTATATAAATGTCTAACTACTATGCTGTACACCTGAAATTAATATAATATTGAAAGTCAACTGTAACTGAAAAATTTTTTAAAAGGGGTGAAAACAGGTGAAGGGGAATAAGAGGTTCAAATCTCCAGTTATAAAATAAATGTCATGGGGATGCAATGACTATAGGGAATATAGTCAGTAATATTGTAATAACGTTGTATGATGTTAGATGATTACTTATCATGTTGATCATTCCTTTAGGTATATAAATGTTGAATAACTATGATGTATACCTGAAACTAATGTAATATTATATATTAGCTATATTTTAATAAAAATTTTTAAAAGAAAAAATAAAAATTTAATATTTGTAAGAAGAAATAAAGACCAAAAAAAAAAAAAAAGAGAGATGTGAGTAAAATTATGTTCTTTTTTTTTTTTTTTGAGAGCAGTGTCACTGGCCCTCACATGTGGGACCTGAACCTGGGCTGCTGGCTTCCCAAGCCAGTGCTTAACCACTGTGCCACTCTGCCAGCCCAAAAATTATGTTCTTTTTGTCCTTTGCCTTCAGTGGGTCCCATCTCACTCAGAGCAAAACCCAAAGACCTCACAATGGCTTTCAGACCCTACATGACTTGGCTTCTGGCTTCCCCCCAGATATCTTCTACTACATTCCCACTCACTCGATATTGACCTCCTCACTGTTCTTTTAGAGCATCAGCATGCTCCTGGCACAGGGCCTTTCCACTGACTATTTCCTTTTTCTGGAATGTTCTACCCCTCTACCCACAAGCCTGGCTCTTTCACTTATGTCGGGGCTCTGCTCTAAGTCAGCTTCTCTGAGACGCCTTCTCTGACCATCCTGTCTCCTTTATTCTGTTTTATTTTCTCCATAACACTTATCACCATCTGACATTTATTTATGTTTTATGGTTTGTTTCCCTTTTACCAGGTCATGGACTTTTTCTGTTTATTCATTGATATACTTACCCCCAACACCCAGTGAAGTTCCTGGAACATAGCAGGTGCTTAAAAAATGCTTGATGAATGAATGAATTGAACTCCATTTACAGATGGAGAAAGTGAAGCTCACAGAAGAAGCTTGACTGGTGGGAGGTCCCCAGCTGAAAAGGGGAAGCCTTGGATTCTAATGCAGGTCTCTCTGACTGTAAAGCCCAAGTTCTTAATTGGACTATTTTGTGAACTTTATATCTAGACCTCATAACAACCCTAAATATTAGTCTTTTATCAATACTCAATTTACAGGTGGGAAAACTTATACCCAGAGAGGGAAGGGGGTTACACAATCACTTGGTGGCAAAATCAGGCCTGGCTATAATGCCTTAGGATAGAGTTACTGGTACTAGCCTTTGGCACATAGTAATCACTCAACAAATGCATGATGATGGGTGTTCAGGGTGGGTTTATAGTAAAGCTCATGTAAACACTTTTGGACCCTGATTTGCATAGGCTCTTCCAAGGCCCTAGCAATGTGTTCCGATAGTCTGATGTTTTTGTAAAACTTGCAAAAGGATATTTAGAATGCAATTGGTTACTACCACTGTCTTTTCCCAGTTCTGTTTGCCCCTGCTGCACTTCTCTTTACCATGGATGGTACTGATGTAGTTTCAGGCATTTATGGGACCTAACTCAGGTGAGTTGAGGATACATTTAAGTTGGGTTTTGTGGGATATTTTGATGGGGTTCATAGACAATTTCAGGTATACTTAAATTAGCTACTTAGTTATCCTGGTATAGGAATGGCTTCCAGGAATGCTCCTATTATGCAAGGTGCTAACTCATTAGGCGTAAGGCCAGCGTCTATTGTGGCATGAACGTTTCCTCCTATGGTCCACTCCAGAAGCACCTGTGCAAGGGAGTTGAGTCAAGAATTAAAAGGACTGAGCCAGAAGCTAGTCTGTAGAAACATTTCCAGAACATATAGCTAACAAGAGTTAAACTTCATGGAAATTTTCACAAATATCAAAAAAATCTAGGTGACGTCATTGGTATTAACTTGTGAAGCTGAAACTTTCTCTAAATTCTAATGACTAAGAAAAGTTCCATTAAGCATGCTAGAGGAAGAATAATCTACTTTTTTCTTCTCTCTAGAGATAAGGATATTACGAAATAAGTATATGCCGCCAAAAAAGTAGGAAACATATCACAGAGGTGTGTCAGGCAGTAAATTAATAAAAACATTACGTTATCATCTTTTGGGATTTTGAAATATTTGCGGTATTTGTCAGCTCTTTAAATATGTAATTTGTTATTATTTCATATTCGAAGTAAATTTTCATGTTCATACCCAATTTTGTGTTTGTGATTTTGTATTTCTTTTCTTAAAGAACGCTCCCCTCTCCTACTCCCTCACCGAATTCTATGAGCTGAATGCGTTCTGTTGATGCCTCATTGGCTCAAAAGAGGAGTCGTTCTCAACCTGTGTGGTCCCGGGCCAGTAAATGTTCTTGAGCCTGTTTCTTTCGTGGCAAAATGGGGATCACAATACATTGCAGGGTTGTTGTTACTTTTAAATAAACCAACGCTTGCAAAGTGCTCAGTGCAGTCTTCGAACGCAATGAACAATGAATGATAATCTCAACCAATCTTTACGTTAACAAAATTTAGGCAGCTTCCAGACCTGCGGCCAAGATCTTCTCCTGTGCGCATGTGCGTCCAGTTCCCTCTCCCCCTCTGCCTTTCCTCTCTGTGGGTGGGGCTGAGGGTTTGGTGGGCGGAGTCAACGGGCTACTTCCGGGATTTCCTCTCCTCTCCAAGGAACAATCCTCTTTGTATGACTGGCAGTAATGATTAGCCACTAATGATTGGAGAAGAGAACGATGACCCGACCCATTTCAGAACCTCTCTTCCAAGTAGCCCAATTGCCAGCTTTTGGGGGCGGGTCCTTCTCGGGGGGGCGGGACAGGGTGACAGGTGTCTTCTTTGACTAATAGGAACTTGGCTGTGAGTAAGCCAGAGCCAATCAGAAGCGAGAAAGCCGGATCCTGGGGCGGGGCTGGAGCTTCGGCAGTTGAACCGCTCGCGAGGAGGGGTGGCTGTGGAGAAGGTGAGAGGCGGCGAGAGCGGCTGGTGCGCGGGCCGGAGTGGCGATCTTGGAGGGAGGGGGTGCTCTGGGGGAATGTGGGCTGCGGCGGGCATCTGACCCCGCAGTGTGGGAATTGGGAGGGGGAGTGCCCTTTAACACGGGTGGGCGCTTTAATGAAGGGTTGTGAAGCAGAGGGCAGTATGTGAGTCGGCAGTATGTGTATTTCTCAGGAGGGCCTTTAATGGGGAAAGTATGTAAAGCAGGAGACAGCAGATGGTAAAATACAGAAATGCCCTTGTAATACAGCCTTGCGGTTTAATTGGAAATTTTGAGGCAGAGGGATATTATAGCACAGTATGGAGGGGCGGAGGTCCTTGAGATGAGTTATAAGCTTTGCTTTAGTGGAGGGCACATGGAAAAGCAATATAGAGGAGGGAGTGAGTGGGGCCTCCAGGGATAAGGGTGTGCTTTAATGAGGTGTGAAGGCATAGCGTTTACTGAGGGCTTAGTATGTGCTTGGCACCTGTCAAGTGTATTAATGTGAATTAACTCAAACTTCCTAACAACCCTAACTGGTGGCTAAGAGCGTGGGCTCTGGAATTGGGTTGGTTGTATTTGAACCCTGGCTTTGCCACTGGCCCTACCATTGAACATCAAGGTGATTTGGATGAGTTGCTTAACCCTTTGTGCCTCAGCTTCATCATCAGTAAAATGACCTCATCTATTCTCTGACTACCACTGCCCAGTGGCCTCACCCAGTCTCTTGGCTTCATATGGTCTTTACATAGTGATATTTCCAAGTTAGATCTCTCCTCTAAACTCCAGAGTCATATGTCCAATGGCTGACTCTTCCCTACTTGGAAATCGAACTGATACTCAGATCTTAAAAACTTGCTCGAACCCGATCTTGTGGTTCCCCACTTCAATCTCCAAAGCCAGTTGATGGCAGTTCCATTCTCCCAGGTACTTAGAGCAAAAACCCTGGAATTGTCTTTCACTTCTCCTTTTTCTCTCACCCACATATATTCCATCATCAGTCGGCAAATCTCATTGGCTGTACCTTCAAACCATACAGAATCCAGCTGTGTGTCACCACCTCCCTTGCTACCACTCTGGTCCAATCCATCACTTGCTTTTATGTTGTTGCAGTGGCCTCCTCACCGGGCTACCTGCCTCTGCACTTAACCCCATAGTCAGGGGGATTTTGTCAAAACAAAAGTCAGATCATGTTGCTCCCCCATTCAGACCCATGGCTCCCACCTCAAGCAGTAGTAGTCCTTTCCAAGCTCACAAGGCTTCGCCAGATCTAGCTCCCACTCCTTCCTGTTCTCAGTTCCTGCCACTCCCCCTTGCTCACCCTGCTTTGACCACCCAGGCCTCATTGTCCCTCAAGTATGGCAAATACATTCTCACCTGTGGAATGTACATGCTGTCCCCTCTATCTGGATCACATTCCCTCCAGATGTCTAGACGGCTTCTCCTTCAGGTCTGTGTTTAAATGTCAGCTCCACAGAAAGGCACTTGCTGACCACCCAAGCTGAAATAGCTCCTGTCACTCTGACCCATAACCACCTGGTTTTATTTTTCTTTATAGCATTTACCACTGCCTGACATATATTAGTGTTTGTGTATATCCATTGGGCTTCTTAGACCACCCTCCCACTACAGTGTTGGCTCCACGTGAATATAGAACTTAGTACCTAAAAGCACACATAGGTACTTAAAAGGTGTTACTTGTATTATACCACTATGATCACCATTTCTGGGGGGCATCCCTGTGAGATAGAGCAGGGATGTTGAGCTGAGAGGGTCTTGGGTGGGGTGGTGGGGTCCAGATGGGGTAGTAAACTGGGCAGATTGTGGTGGCCGAGGGCAGATCTCAGCTCTAATTTGTACTGGGGGAGTGTGTAGGAAATGCATATTCCTGGGCCCACTTCTAGAGATTCTGCTTCTGTAGGTTTGGGACCATGCCTAAGATCCAGCATTTTTTTTTTTTTTGAGGGCAGTGTCACTGGCCCTCACATGTGGGACTCGAACCGGGGCCGCTGGCTTCCCAAGCCAGCGCTTAACCACCGCACCACTTGGCCGGCCCAAGATCCTGCATTTTTATCAAACTCCCGAGGGGATGCTGAAGGTCTGTGACCCTTACTGTGGCAAACAGGCTGGTTCAGAGCTTGGGCTGGAGCTCTCATCATTAAACTCCTCCTCTGTGGCCAGCCCTCTGCCTGGCAGTGTGGGGACACCGTGGTGATTGAGAGACAGCCCCTCATCCAGCCTGGGAGTCAGGGAGGGCTTCGTGCAGGAGGGACTTTGGAGCTGAGAGTTGAAGGATGACTAGGAGTGAGCTGAGAGGAGAAGACCTTGGCTGTATCTCCAGTGCTGAAGGTATAGGAATGATCAAAATGGCTTTACCCTTTTGGGCTTCTGGTCTAAGCTAACCATCAATTAGTTGTCCAGATGGTAACAGCTGACTGAGTGCCAGGCACTGTTTGAAGCACCTTATATGTATTTTAGCAAATCCCCATAACAATCCTATGAGGTAGCAGCTCTTATTGTCCTCTTTATTGATTGGGAAAGGCCCAGAGAGGGTAAGTGCCTTGCCCAGGGCCACATTGTGGGTAAGTGGTGGAGCCAGAATGTGAACTCAGGAGTCCCCAACCAGCAGCTAGCAGCATAAGATGTGAGGCCACTTTTAGATTTGTGCTGGGAGAGAAAGGAGCAGAGCTTTATGAGAAGAAATGGAAGGTGGTCAGGGACGGGCAGCTGGGTAATGAGTAGGGGGATGACCATTCCTGTCCCTCACTGTGGGGTCCTCGGCAAACCTCAGTTTCATCCTTTATAAAATGGGAGACAGTTATACCTACCAGAGAGCAGAATTAAGGGTGAATCCTTGGTTGATAGGTGTTCATGGTCCTTATCTATCCAAAAAGGGTTTGGGGGATGGTGGAAGGGGTGTCTTGATATCTCATGGGGTGGTGTTGGGCTCCACTGTGCGCTGTGGATGTCTGGATTATTCTAAAGGGCTTTTAAATCTATACGTTCCAGGGGGACAATGTGGAAGGCTTTGGTCTATATTCTGGGGGAGTGTTGGGCAAGGGGGAAGGTATTCTATCCTGCTCAAATTCATCCATATGGTGGGGAGGTGAGCTCAGAATGGGGGTGCGAACTGCCACTATGACCAGGCCGTGTGTGTGTGTGTGTGTGTGTGTGTGTGTGTGTGTGTGTGTGTATGTGAGGTGGGTGGCAGGCTGCATTGTGGAGTCCCGCTAAGTCATGTCCTGGGCTGGAATATGTGGAGAAGGGGCGGGGCTGCAGAGATTGCGGAAAACACCATCAGGAGTGGAGGCTGCTAGGGGTGAGGATTTACCCATGTCCGGTGTAGGAGATGGTGACGTGGATTTGTCTTTGGGGACCCCAGCGTGGAGGATTCTCAGCTCCCTCCCTAAGGTGAGAGCTGTGAAATCTGAAATATCCTGGGAGCTTAATTTGGGAGGAGGAGCCAGGGGTGATGATGTGACACTGAAAATGGAGAGAGGGTCACCTTAGTGAAAGATGAGAAGGCTGGGGGCAGGGAAGTTGTGTGTGTCAGTGCGCGAGCGCAGAACCTATGATTTCATGAGGCCCGAGAAATGGGGTCAGGAGTGTGGGCCAGAGTGGGGCGCTGGGGTGTCCATAGCGCGCAAGGTGGAAGTGCTGACGGCGCATGTTGGCAGAGGGCGGGGCCTCGAAGGCAAGGCTGGAATGCAGGGTCAGGAAGCCTAGGCGCAGAAGAGGAGCTAGGAGACATTTGTACTGGAATGAAACCAATGACCAGGATGGGCCATTGGTTGCAGGGCAATGGAGGATGCAGGTAGAAGGACTGGGTCGGTGTGGGGGTGGGGAAGTGAGGGAGGGGCTCAGGACCTGGGGAATCCCATAATGGGGGCGCGGGGAGGGTTATTCATGGAGGGCTTTCCGAAGGGGAGAGAGGAGGAAAATGTGTGTGGTGGGGAGATGGTTACTTTAGAAGGAAACAACCAGGTGAAATATGGAGAAGATAGAATACAGGCGGAAAATGGGGTGAGTGTGGAGTAGAACCTTGGGCAAATATGCAGGGAGAATCCAGGCCGAATAATGGGGGGAGCAAAATTCAGGAACCCCAGGAGGAAATGGGGGCTGGTGTAGAGAGAATAGGCATGTGCCCTCCGCCCTCCCCCCCACCCCAATCTGGGAGAGCAGAATGGATGTAAGAGATTTAGGGAGGGGAGGGGAGCGCTGGTTTCAGAGCGGAGCAGAAGGGGGTGGGACTCGAATATGGAGGGAGAGTTCTGCAGAGAGAGGAAGGGAAGCCCAGAATCTCAAGGCCATCTGGGGAATGAGTGATGGGGAGCTGGGGTCTGGAAGGGAGGGTCCCTCTGGCAGAGGTGTGGAATTTATTCCATCAGCAGTTGTTGGGCTCTCACGACTTGCCTAGAAGAGGGATGGGGGGGGCGGTGAGCAGAGCGGGCGAAGTTTGTGGAGGTGAGGGAGGCAGGTGTGTGTAATGGGGAGCATTGATTGGATTCAGGGAGAATATTCAGGGGCTTAACATCTGGTGATTGAGGTGGAGGCTTGTGACATCAGGCAGTTGGACGTTATCTAGTGCAGGGCTGCTATCTCGGCGTGAGAATGTGGGGGGGTTCATGTGGGGGAATGGGAAAGGAGGGAAGGGTCCTGTTGGCAGCGGGGATGGGGTGGGCACCCTTCCTCCTCTGTTACCTCCTGGGAGTTGGGTACCATGAGTCGGGTGGTGAACTGCGCGGCTACTCCACGTGTTCCGCTGCTGCCTCCAACGCCTTGGTAACCAGGACAGCACGATTGCTGATTGGCTCGTGGAAAATGAGGGCGGGTTAATGGACGGGGTATAGAGCACCCGGTCTGGTGCTGCCTGGCGCCTGCATTGGGGACCAAAGGATAAGGAATATGTTGAAATGTGTGACTGTGCAGACCTCTGAATCTGAAGAGAATGAGAATACAATTGTGAGAGTGTGAGCTTTTTCCAGGGAAAGAGGGCTCCAGATTTCATCAGCCCCTTCAAAGCACCAGAGACCCCTCCTCCAAATAAGATCAAGAGCTTGGGTCTAGAGACAGGTGCCTGTCAGCATGTGTGGGGCTCACGCTGTTGTTCTTGGGCCTTTGAGAACGTTGAATCTGTGGATGAGCCTGGGAGTGGTGCTCTGGGAGCCCCTGAAATTACTTGTGATAGGTTATGTGCCTATTCATTTATCTGGGGAGGGCTGAGAGATCTCATTAGATTCTGAAAGGCTCAAGGACTCTAAAAATATTAAAAAAACACTGAAACCCTAGCGTTTCAGGGTTCATCTTTTCCTCTCTTGTGATATGATATTTTTCAATATCATACTTTAGGAAGGAATTTCTGGGGAAAATGTGAGGACTAGAGGAGGCAATGTGTAGAGAAGGAGACCAGGCATTGGAGGAGGGTCCCCATGATCTGGGTTAAAGGCAGCCCTGGTGACTCTGTCTTTGGAGCTGTGGAATCTGGACAGGACCCTTTTTTTCTCAGGGAAGCTGAGCCTCAGTTTCCCTGTCTACACTGGGGAGGGAATGGGCTTATCTTGTCTCTATAGTTCCTTTCAAGCTCAGAAACAGCAAAGCAATAATAATGATAATGATGATGATACCAGTATGTATTGAGTATATGTCAGGCATGGTTCAATTTCTCCAAGGATTTTAACATGATTAATCCTTACATCAATCCAAGGAGATATGCACTGTTATCCTCTGGGCTTACAAAGGCCTGTGTGAACATCGTCTGGCACGTTCCATCTCTGCCCTCATCACTTTTCCCCCTCCCTCCCTGACGCTGCCCTCCTTGCTGTTCTTAGAACAAACTAGAACAACTCATTTTGGGGCCTTTGCCTGGCTGTCCCCTCCTCCTGGACATTCTTCCCCAGGTATTCACCTGTCTCCCTCCCTCTCCCCCTCTTCCTTCTTCCCTCCCTCCCTCTCTCCCTCCCTCCAGGCCTCTGCTAAGAGGGGCTTTCCCTGGCCACCTTAGCCAAAAGAGCAACCCCTGCCCCCCAGCACCTCCTTCCCCCCACTATTTGATATTTTTATACCTCTGACTGTTGCCACCCTCTTTAGGGTGGCATAATCTGGCTTCTCATCAGATCCCCAGCACCCAGAGTGGCATGTGCTTTGAAGATAAGGAATCTTATCTAATCTAGCTCCAAGGGCCTGCCTGAGTGGCGAGGTGGTTAAGAGCTGGCTTGGGACGCCAGCGGCCCTGGTTCGGGTCCCACATATGAGGACCAGTGACACTGCCCTCAAAAAAAAAATTGTATAATCTAGCTCCAAGACAGGTTTCATAATTTGCCCTGTCTGTACACATAGCTGAACCTGGCTGTGAACCCAGGCAGCCTGGGGCTCCCATTTGGAACCAGCCCCTGGAATCCAGGCGGAGGCAGAGGCCTGACACTCCGCTCCAACTCCTCATAGAACTAACAGTGAGAAGTAGCTGTGTTGGCTAAGAGAAGGCATTTATACTCCCAACAGACTAATAAAATCAATGAGTAATTCAGTGTAAATGATTTAAGTGTATCATTGATAATATATGGCACTGGCTGTTCTCAGCGTGGACCTCTTTCCCTAGATAACTACATGGCTGGCTCCCTGATCTTCAGTTCTCTGCTCAAACACAGCTCCTTGGAGAGGCCTGCCCTGACCCCCTATTTAAAATCTCTGCCCTGCCTGACCTCAATACTCTCTGTCCCCCTTTCCAGCTGGATTTTTCTCTACAAATGTTTGCCGGATGAATAATTATAAATATATAATGAGTATAAGGATTAATAAATTAATAATCAAGAATATTAATCATGATTCTCTTGTTGGAAATCATGTATTCTATTGGCCAGCATGTATTGGGCAGAACAGTGTGCAGTACACAGTTTTAAGTACTTTTTATGCCTATTGGCCAATTTAATCCTCATCACAACTCAATGAGATTGGGATGCCGTTATTATAGCCATTTTCCAGATGAGGAAACCAAGGCACAGAGAGGCAAAGCCTATTTCCTAAGGTGTCACAGGTGGTAAATGGTGGAGCTGGGACATGAATAGTGGCTTTCCAGCTCCTGAACCTGGGCTCTCAGCCACTGTGGGTCTCTGTCTCATCCCCTTCTCCAGTGACACTGGCCATGGACCAGCCAGCTGGCCTGCAGGTGGACTACGTCTTCCGGGGTGTGGAGCATGCCGTGCGGGTGGTGGTGTCTGGGCAGGTGCTAGAGCTGGAGGTGGAGGACCGGATGACAGCCGACCAGTGGCGGGGCGAGTTCGATGCCAGCTGTGAGTGTGCCTGCCTGGGTGGGCTCGCCTGTCCTTCCTAGGGTCAGCTTCTCCTAGAAGATGAGGCCAACCAGCGTCCTGCTCACCTGCCTCTTCTACCTGACCAGAAGCTCTAAGGTGGGGAGGGCTCATCTCCACTCGAGTCAGGGAAAGTCAGAAAGCTTGGATGCATTGCCCTTGGATGGGGCAAGTGTTCAGACCTCAGAAAGGACTTTTCTCCCCTTCCAGTCATTGAAGATTTGACTCACAAGACAGGGAACTTCAAACAGTTCAACATCTTCTGTAACATGCTGGAGTCAGCCCTCACCCAGGTAGGGACCGGGGTGGGCCTGGGGGAGGTTTCTGTCCCCTGGATTCCTGGAGGGTAAATGCCCATCTGATGTGTGTAAGACCCTGTACCTTCTCTTTCATTGCAGGGACAGGGCCATCTATTTATTTTCTTCTTTCCCCAATGCAAATGGCTTGTTCTGATTCTAATGAGTTATTCACATGTAGAAAATTCAGGTCACAGAGAAATGTAAAGAAGAAAGGAAAAATCACTCCACTCTTAAGACTCATTCCTGGTAATGTTTTGGTGAAAATCACTCCCATCACTTCTCCATTTCTCTACTCATTTGTGAATGTGTGTGTGCGCATTTGCAGATCTATAGTTGATATATTTCCCAAGGTATTCTGTAACCTACTTTTAAAAGATTCAACAATATTTCATAAAGATTTTGTTACATCAGTGAATATAGCCAATCATTCATTTCATTGCACTATTCTTGGCACTGGGGATACAGCAGTGAACAAAAGAGACAAAATTTGTGTCTTTGTGAAGCTGACTTTCTAGTGGGAGAGACAGACAATTGAAAAAATATATACTGTCAAGTAGTTGAAAGTATTGATGGGAAAAGAAAAAGCAGGTTGGAACTTAGAGTGACAGAGATGCTATGTAGACATTATTTATTTATTTATTATTTTAATGTTTTTAGCTGAGCCATCCTGCCACCTGTTGGCAGCTCAGCTTGGGCTGGGAATCGAACCGGCAACTCTGTTGCTCAGAGCTCACACACTTGAGTGAGCTCTTAACCAACTGAGCCACTCGGCCGGCCCTTAGACATCATTGAAAAACTATGAACTACTTTGTTTCTCTGATTACAGACAAAATGTGCACTCATGTAATTAAGACAGTGACTTAGAAAGTGAGTCACTAAGAATCCCCTTTCTGTGTCCCCCCCCCCCCGACTGTTAACATTTTAGTATCTGCAGGCATAATAAACAGCATAATAGCCAAGAGCATGCACTCTGAATTCAGGTGCATCATGGCCACTGGCTGGGAGCCTGAGCCAGTTTCTTCCCCTCCATGCCTTAGTTTCCCTATCTGTAATGCATGGATGGTAGCAGTCCCCATTTCAGTGTTGTGAAGATTAAATGAGTTACATGTAAAAAGCTTGAATAATGCCTGTCTCATAATAAGTGCTATAGAGGTATTATTAGAGATATTATTATTATTATCTTTTAAAATTTGTCATCCTTGTTAGTAGTTGCTTAGAATTCCATTCATCATGATTTATCTAACCCAGTAGTTCTCAGACTTTTTGGTTTCAAGATCCTTTTATACTCTTAAAAATTGTTGATACCAAGGCGCTTTAATTTAAGCAGGATTTATCAATATTTGTTTGCCATATTAGGAATTAAAACTGAGAAAAATTTAAAGATACCTATGAATTCATTTAAAAATAACGATAATAAACCTGTTATATGTTAACCTCAACATTTTTATGAAAAATGTATTTTCCCAAACAAAATAAATTAGGAAGAAACATAGCTTTGTTTTACATTTTTGCCAATCTCTTTAATGTCTGGCTTAATAGAAAACTGCTGGATTTTCATATGTGCTTATCCATTCAGTCTGTTGTGATATGTTTTAGTTGAAGTATATGCAGAAACAACCTGCCTCACGTAGATATATATAGTTGGAAAGGGAGTTCTTAAAAAGCTTTTTTAGATAACTGCGTATCCTTTGCTAACACACTAAAACGGGACAGGTGGTAGTTTCTCAAAGGTTGGTTGCGATGTGGAATCTGAAAGCATATAATGAACTTTTTTTTGTTCTGTTACACTAAAATCTGGTGTATCTTGTACTTTGCCAGAATCCTTTACCCATTTTGTAACACCATATATCGGTCATTTGGAAATATTGGTTCATTAAGTTGTGCAGCTCTTCCGAACATTGACACATTTCATTATGCAGTATCAGGAAGTCACATTTGTTAATATCCTCACCGATCTCACCAGGAGCCTTTCAACATCGAGAGGCTATCAAGCACCCGGTGGCAGATACAAGTTCTCCAAAATTCCAGTTTTCACTTTGACGTTTGAATTTTATCATTGGCAACAAATACTGTTAGGTGTTTTTCTTGATGTGACAGTCTCAGTCTGTTCATTTTTGAGAAAAAGCCTGCCAGACACCCAAGTCTGAATAACTCTAGTTTTGTCTGTCAGTAGCGCTTTCAAGTAAAAGCAGCGTTCCATGAAAAGGTGGCTAACTTAGCTCATCTCTCAATTGCACAAGTGCTTTTCCTGAAACAACTGTCACCCTTTGGTGTGCAGCAGCATGCCAGTTCCCATTTTGTCACACAGAGTAGTCCAAAGCTAGTGTAGTCAAGGGATTCAGTAAAATTAATAATTTTCATAGCATCATCAAGAACATGCCTAGGTTTCATTTTCTGTGTTTTATGTATCTATCTATTTATTTATTTCTCCCTGCTGGCCCCTCACTGAGACTTCGTGGCAATCAGAATACAATGACTGCTAATTGATTTCATGTCACTGGCTAACTTTCTGCTGATGGGCACCAACGTATTTACCTCCTGTTACTTTTGCACCGTTAGTGCAAATGTCAACACAGCAAAAAATCAACACAGCAAAAAAGGCACAGCAAAAAAAAAAAATACATTAGTATTATTATACAAATTGTTTTCGACCTCTTGGACTTCCACAAAGGGCCTGAGGGACCCCCAGGGGTCTGTGAACAACACAACCCTAAGCTGCCCCCAATGGCTGAGCAATTAGGTTCTCTCCAGTTTCTCTCTCTGAGGCTGTCCTTGCGCCAGTACCTTGGACAGGGCCATCTTGCTCATCAGCCTTGGTGTTGGAAGGCCCAGCTAGACCAGAGAACTGGCAGCATGTGGCCCAGGCTTGTGGGTTGTGTCCTGGTATGGCCACGTTGGGTCTTGTGACAGCTCCTCCCATCCTCTCCCAACAGAGCAGCGAGTCCGTCACCCTTGACCTGCTGACCTACACAGACCTGGAGTCCCTGCGGAACCGCAAGATGGGGGGCCGCCCAGGCCCTTTGGCCTCAAGGTCGGCCCAGCTCAACTCCAAGCGCTACCTGATCCTCATTTACTCTGTGGAGTTTGACAGGTGGGACAAGGGGCTGATTCTAGGTCCACACCGATGGGCAGGTGGGAGCGGATGTGGTTGGATCTCAGGAACCACGTGTACCCAGGTCAAGGTGGGATGTTGCTTAAACCTTGCCTTTGGAATTTTCAGTGTTGAGGTGTGTATTATTTAATTGTGTTTGGCTACAAGTAGCAGAATAGCCATTATCAGTGCCTTAAAAAAACAATAGCTTATCACTTAACAAGATGTCTAAATAGATGGCGGCAACTCGGCAGTTTCATTAGGGACTCAGGCTCCTTTTTTTTTTTTTTTTTCTTTTGTTGTCCTTGATGTGTTATTTTTTTTTGTTTTTTTTTTGTGTGTGTGTTTCTTTTTTTGAGGGCAATGTCACTGGCGCTCATATGTGGGACCGAACCAGGGCTGCTGGCTTCCCAAGCCAGTGCTTAACCACTGCTCCACTCGGCCGGCCCTGTGTTAGCTTTTTGACTTCACACTTATCTCTTCATGGTTACAAAATGGCTGCTAGACCTCCAGGCATTGAATATGTATCAAAGCAAGAGGGAGAGAAACAACGATATGCTTGCTAATTGCATCTAATGTTTTTATCAGGAAAATCAAAATGTTCCCAGAAGGTTCCCAACAGATTTCCTATAATATTAGCCAGAAATGGTCACTTGGCTTTTCCCATAATATTTGGTCAGAAGTGGTCTTGTGCAAGGGATTCTGGGGAAATGACTATCTGGCTGCCAGCAAAGGAGAAGGGAGTTGGGAATGGCATTGGGAATGGCTGTTGGGTAGCTGGGGACGGTGTCTGCTCCTTATTAATAGCTCCTGGATTTTCTAGTGGGAAATTATCAATCTTGTACGGATAGCACCTGGTGGGGCAGTTAATCAAGGTGCTCTACCTTTCTCCAGCTAAGGGGGGACCCAGGTCAGGGCATATGGAATCTCCTCCTATGGAGTTTTAATTAGGACTGAGCTTGGCTGCAAGTAACATGACCCAGTGGCTCCACAATTGCTGTATAAGAGGGCCTTAGGGCCGCTGACTGGTGCAAGGGGCATGGGGGCAGGGAGAGGGCTTACAGTTGTGTTTATTTTATTTTATTTATTTTATTTTATTTATTTTATTTTATTTTATTATTTTATTTTTTTGAGGGCAGTGTCATTGGCCCTCATATGTGGGACCCAAACCGGGGCCACCAGCTTTCCAAGCCAGCGCTTAACCACTGTGCCACTCGGCCCGCCCTACAGTTGTGTTTAGAAGTAAGCCTCTAAGAACGTGAGGTTTTCGGAATTGTGTATTTTCCTACCCTGAGACTCTCAGGGTCTGGAAGTGCCCTTGGGGGATTCTTGGCCTCTGAGATGCATTGGTTCTAATCCGCAGGATTCACTACCCGCTGCCCCTCCCGTACCAGGGCAAACCGGACCCCGTGGTCCTTCAGGGCATCATTCGCTCTCTGAAGGAGGAGCTGGGCCGCCTTCGAGGTGTGGACCACCAGGACCCTCGAAACACCCGGGATTCTGAGATCTGGCGCCTGCGGGAGCAGTGAGTCTGGGAGTGGGGGGCAGTTGGGGCTGGGAGGGCACATCCCATCATGTACTGTAGCGCCCAATGCTCAGTACTGTTGGGAGGGCAGTGGTCCCTCAGTCACCGAATATTTATTATGAGCCCCTCCTCTGTGCCTGCCTTGTGCTGGGTGGTGTTGGGGACACAGTGGTGACCCAGACAATCTTGGCCCTGCCCTCCTGGGACTCTCAGTCCAGTGAGGGAGACAGATTTGTCTATAGAGAGTGAAGACTTAGAGTGGGCAGGGTAGGGGAGCCCAGAAGGGGGACCTGACCCTTTTTGGTAAGGGGATGTGCCAGGGAAAGGGAACAATATGTGCAAAGACAGGGTGGGAGGTAGATCTATATTCGGCACTTCTTTTGTGCTGGTCCCTTCCTGCCCCTCATGTAAGTGGCCAGCCAAGGGGGCAGATAGGTGCTGATCACATAACCACTGAGTATTATCACTGCAAATGGAGATGGGGTTAGTCAGGAAAGGGCCTGTGCTATGTGGCAGGCTCTACACCAACCTGGTGGGGCTGTGGGGTGGCTCGGTCAAAGTGGGTGAGGAAATGTTCTAGGCCGAGGGAGTAGCACGTGCAAAGGTCTTGTGTTAGGTGAGAATATGGTGAGAACAAGGGGACTGAAAGCGTGAAATGAAGAAAGCAAAGGCTTTTGGCAGATTGAGTGCCTGCTGGGGGATGTGGGCTGTGGGGGAGCTGAACTGGAGACTCGGTTTCCACCTGGAGGAGGTCCCGCTCATTGGGGAGGGTAATAATATTTGTTTTCTTTAATTTTTTTTTTTTAAGATTTTATTGGGGAATTGGAGGAGGGGAACAGTGTTGGGGAAATGGGGGAGGGGACCAGCCAAGTTGTTGTTCTTCAGTCTTTGTTGTGGAGAGTGCCAGTCGCCATCTGGCTTCTCGTGGGCATCTCGTGGCCTCTAAGCTCAAGTTGCTGTGTTCAGTCATAGTTGCAGGTGGGCGTAGCCACCATCCCATGTGGGAATCAAACCCAGCAGCCTTGTTGTTAAGAGCGCATGCCCTATCCACTGAGCCATCTGGGCGGCAGCTCAGCTCAAGGTGCCAAGTTCAATCTTTGGTTGCGGGTGGGCATAGCCCACTGTTGAACAGGCAATCTTGTTACACCAGCTGAGCCATCCTGCCACCTGTTGGCAGCTCATTGACAGCTCAGCTCAGGCACAGCGTCACTGGCCCATGTTGGAATTGAACCGGTGGTCCTGTTGCTCAGAGCATGTGCTCTAAGACAACTCTTAACCAACTGAGCCACTCGATCAGCCCCGGTAATAATATTTTTAATAGCAGCAGCAGCAGCAGTCGTAATAATAATAATAGCAATAGCTAATGTTTTTGAACATTTAACCTTGTGCCAGGACTCTGCTCAGTGCTTTATGATTTGAATTCCTTTAATCCTCATGAAGTAGGCATTGCTTTCTTCCTCACTTTAAAGGAGGAAACCGAGGCCCAGAGAGGTTAGAGAAATTGACCCAGCTCACACAGTGAGTAATATGGCCAGTCTAGAGTATGAATCCAGGCAGCCAGCATCAAGCCCCCTTTAGTTCCCCAGCCATTGTGCACTGTTGGCAACGGAAGGACCAGCTCTCTCCGCTGCCAGGAGTGGGAGCTCAAGGGGCTGGGAAACCCTTTGGGTCTTCCTGGAGGAGGTTGGCTGTGCAGTGCTGGAAGCAAGAAGGCTTTACCTTCATTTCATTTTTTTTTGTTGTTGTTGTTGTTTTTTATTTTTTTTGAGGGCAGTGTCACTGGCCCTCATATGTGGGACCCGAACCGGGGCCGCTGGCTTCCCAAACCAGAGCTTAACCACCGCGCCTCTCGGCCGGCCCGACCTTCATTTCATCCTCAGGATGTACCCTCAGGGCCTGCCTGATAGGTGTGTACATATGTGTCCGTGTGTGTTTCTCAGGATGGCCACGAGGTGGCAGCCTCCGCCCTGAGATCCCACAGCCAGATCACTGGCTTCTCATTTTCCTCTTCCCAATTTGGAGTTCGGGAGTTCGGGAAGATGCCAAGATTTATTCATTCATTCATCTAGCATTTAAGCAGTTCATACTGTGTGCCAGGCACACTGCCTAGCACCAGCTAATATTTAATGAGTCCTTAGTGCCAGCAATGGTCTAAGCTCTCTTCCTTGACTCCCACAAGCTTGTGGGTAGATATTATTATTGTCCCACTTTACAGAGATGTGAAAAAACGGCCCAAAGGTCACCCAGCTGTAATAGGTGGAGCCGAGTTGGATGCAGGCAGCCTGGCCGCAGAGCCCAGTGGCCAGATGTCTGGCGCACCACCCTATCTTCGTGGGGTGGGAATCCAGACAGAAAACAGGTCATCACACTGATAAACGCCAAATAGGAAGCTCAAAGGAAATGTACAGAGATTGCAGAGAACATAGGGACAGACCTAGCCTGGCTGGGGGCAGGCAGGCTTCCCTGGGAGGGAGGTGATGTTTGAAGGGTGAGCAGTCATTCCTGCCAGGAGAAGGAGAGAGAGTTCCAGGAGGAGGAAGCTGCATTTTCAAAGAGCAGCTTGGCTGTGGAGCACGGAGGGAGAGGGAGGTGAGAGGAAAGGAGGGGAGGGAGAACTTCAGCTGGAAGGGGCTTAGTGGGAAACACCTTGGAAAGTTTGGGGAGCCACAGATTAAAAAAAAACAAAACACGTTTTATTAGGAAAAATTCGAAGCACACACAAAAGTCAACAATAGTGTAATATGCATGTACTTGAGCCCAGCTTCAACAGTTATCTACATTTTGCCCATCTTGTTTGATCTATGCTCCCCCTGTCCCCTGAGAAGCAAATCCCAGACATAATTTCTGCTCGCAAAAAGTTCAGAGTGTATCTTTAACACACAAGGGCATTTGAAATTTAAACAGAAGCACTGTGATCACATACAACAAAATTAACAAAAATTCCGTAATGTGTAGACACTTCTCTGATTATCTCACAAATGTCCTTTGTAATTGACTTGTGTGAATTAATATCCGAATACAGGCACACATTGCAATTTGTTGATGTGATTATTTTTTTTTTTTTTTTTGAGGGCAGTGTCACTGGCCCTTATATGTGGGACCTGAACCGGGGCCTCTGGCCAGCCCTTGATGTGATTCTTAAATCTCTCTCTTTTTCAAATTAAATTTCTTTACATTTATTACAGTCCCCCCCTTTTTTCATGCTACTTATTTGTAGTAGAAGTCAGGTTTTTTTTCCTCCTGTGGTTTCCCATAGTCCACATTTTGTTGATTTTATCTCCATGATTAATGTATTACTGTTTTCCATATTTCTGGTTAAGTGGCTATTTATAGGCTAATCAGATTAAGTTTTTGAGCATTATACCTTCCTCAGTGGTGCTTTGTCCTTGCCTCCTGTTGAGGTCCTGGGACTGACCAAGTTTGGCTGTTGAGAGCCGGGTCCCTCAATTATAAAGTTCCCATCAGCCCAGCATCCCTTAGTAGTTCTCATTTGTACTTCCCTGATGACCAGATGATGAGATCGATCATTTTTTCATATGTTTAGTAACCCTTTGGATTTCCTCTTTTGTGAGTTGTCTATTCACTTATGATGTCTTATTTTTCTTCTGGTTGTCTATTTCTTACTGATTTCCAGGAGTTCTTAGTTTCTAGTCTGGATATGAGCTCCTTGTTAATTTTATGTGTTTCAGAAATCCTCTTTCTGACCTTCCTCTGGCCTTTTCACTCTCTCAGAGTCTTTTGATAAACAGAGATTGTTCTTTTTTTTTTTTTTTTTTTTTTTTTGAGGGCAGTCTCACTGGCCCTCATATGTGGGACCCGAACCAGGGCCGCTGGCTTCCCAAGCCAGCGCTTAACCACCACACCACTCGGCCGGCCCAGAGATTGTTCATTTTTATGTATACTAATTTATACATTGTTTTTCTTTGAAGTTAATAATTTTATGTCCCGTCTTAAAATCCTTTTCTTCCAGTGTCATGAAGACATCTATAGTTCTTCATCATCATCTATAATTCTTTGTGTTTTTCTTTTTACATTTATATCTTTAATCCACCCTGAATTGAGTTTTGGTGAGGTTGAAGTCCTTTCATATTTCTTCCATACATCTAATCAATCATCCCAATGCCATTTATTGAAAATAGTGCCCTTTCACTACTGCTCAACTATTGTCACCTTTATCACAAATAATGTTTATACATAAATGAAGTTCTGTGCTCTGTAGTCCATTGGTTTATATGTCTATACCAGGGGTCGGCAAATTGCGGCTTGCAAGCCACATGCAGCTATTTGGGTACATTCTGTCTCAAAAGTTTGCCGACCCCTGAAAGAGCTAATCCTGTCCCTCACATCTATTTAAAAATTATTCAAGAGCCATAAATATATTTTTATGTAATCACCATTATGTGACTAATATCCTGTAAAAATTTTATAAATAAAACTATGATAGTTTTCTTTTCATTTTCAATTATACTTCAGAGCCAGTTCCCGAGCTGCAGTTTGCTGACTCCTGACGGCTCTTCCATCTCAAAAGTTTGCCGACCCTTGGTCTATCCTGGTGCCAGCACCACACTTTTAATTGCTATAGCTTTATAATTAGTCTGATATTGGGTAGAGCAAGTCCTCTCACTTTTGTTTTTTCTTTTCAAGATTTTTAAAGTTATTTTTGGCAATTTGCATTTCCATATAAATTTCAGAATCAATAGGTTTTTCAGTACAAACTTGTTGGAAATTTTATTGGTATTGTATTGAATCTATAGAACAATTTAGGAAGAGCTGAAATCTTTATAAATACTGTAGTGAGTATTCCAATCTATAAACAGAGTTTGTTCCTACATTCATTTAGGACTTGTTTAATGTCTTCTAATGTTCCATCACACTTTTCGTTAGATTTTTTTTTTAAAGATTTTATTGGGGAATTGGGGGAGGGGAACAGACAAGTTGCTGTCCTTTTTTTTTTTTTCTTTAAGCTGAGCCATCCTGCCACCTGTTGGCAGCTCAGTGGCAGCTCAGCTTGGGCTGGGCATCGAACTGCTGTTGCTCAGAACTCAGCTCGCACTCTTGAGCGAGCTCTTAACCAACTGAACCACTTGGCCGGCCCCAAGTTGCAGTCCTTTTGTTCTTCAGCCTAGTTTTGGAGGACACTGCTTCACTGGCCCATGTTGGTATTATAATCATTGCGCTCTTCCTGGCTGAGGCAGTTCAGTTGCCGGCCATTGGATGGCTGCTCATCGCGGCTCTCGCTGGCTGCTGGCTACTCACGCCGGCCATCACGGTAGCTCACAGCAGCCCACTGCAGCAGGGGCTCAGCCTATACCGACCTCGACCACTCAAGGCAGCCCAGCTCCAGGTCAAACTGTTGTTCACCATCTTAGCTGTAGAGGGTGCAGCTTCACTGGCCCATGTGGGAACCGAATCGGAGGCCCTGCTGCTCAGAGCTTGTGCTCTCAAGCCAGCTCTTAACCAACTGAGCTGCTCGGCCTGCCCCTGTTAGATTTTTTTTTTTCCATCTTTGGGTACTTTTATTAATGGTTTCTTTAACTATAAATCATATTGATTTTTGTATAATTTATAAGAATATATAATATAATATTATAAATATAATATCAATATATAACATTGATATATTGATTTAATACCTAGTAACTTCAGTCAGCTTCCTTATTATTTCTAATAATTTATCTGTAGATTCTTTTTTATTTTCAGTGTTTATAATCATCTGCAAATGACTGTTTTGTTAATTCCTTCTCAATCCTGATTTTTCATTTCTTTTTCTTGCCTTATTGTACTAGCTAGGACCTCCAGTACAATGTTGAGGAGAAATAGAGATAGGTGTCATTCTTTTCTTATTTGTGATTGCAAAGGGTAAAGTCAGTGTTTTGCAAAAAATGTAGGTATCTGTATGTTTTTCATATCCCTAATTTATTTTAATTTTTAGGCAAGGTGAGAACAACTGAGTTAATATATAGTTTTTGCAGCTATTGATGATCAGTGGCTAGATAGATATTTTTTCATTAGGGCTTTGTAAAGGGTAATGATCTAATTCCATAATTTCTGCTTTTGTTAGCTAGAATCTTCAATAAGGAAAGAATTCTCTTATCAATTATTTGGTTTTCCTGAGGTACATTTCTTATGGGAAAAGCATGATTAATGCTTGTTTTTTCTCCTTTATTTAACTTCTGTCAGAATAATGAGTTGGTTTCCTTATACTCTCCATGGAGATCAATGAGTTTTGTTTAGTTTTCACTATCGTTATGCACTCACCAATGTAAACTTAGTTGATGTTATGTTGGTTTCTTATGGCTGCTGTGACAAATTACCACAAACTTTGTGATTTAAACCAACAGAAATTTATCCTCTTCCAGTTCTAGGGCCAAAAGTCTGAAATCACTTTCACTGGGCTAAGATCAAGGTATCAGCTGGGCAGTGTTTCCCGCAGAGGCTCTAGGGGAGAATCCATTTCATGCCTCTCTGTTTCTGGTGGCTACCATCATTCTTTGCTTGTGCCTGCATCACTCCAACTTTTGCCTCTGTAGTCACATTGCCTTCTCCTTTTCTGTGTCTCATCCCCCTCAGCCTGTATCTCCTTTTTTTTTTTTTTTTTTTTTTTTTTTTGAGGGCAGTGTTACTGGCCCTCATATGTGGGACCTGAACTGGGGCTGCTGGCATTCCAAGCCAGCGCTTAATCACCAAGCCACTTGGCCGGCCCCGCTTCAGCCTCTCTTTTATAAGGATACTTCTGATTATATTTAGGGCCTACTGTTTTTAAAAAAAACATTTGTTTCTTGTTGTTGTTGTTATTTTCAGATTCTTTAATTGGAGAATTGGGGGAGGGGAACAACATTGAGGAATCGGGGAGGGGGAACAGACAAGTTGCTGTTCTTTTGTTCTTCAGTCTAGTTGTGGAGGACATCGCTTCACTGGCCCATGTTGGTATTGTAATCATTACACTCTTCCCAGCTGAGGCAGTTGGTCGCCAGTCATTGGACAGCCGCTCACGGCAGCTCAGGGTGGCTGGCATCCACTTACGGCAGCCCACTGAAGCCCCACTGCAGCCCACACCATCGCCGGCGACCCACAGGCCCAGCTCCAGGTTGAGCTGTTCGTTGTTCACCATCTTAGCTGTAGAGGGCGCAGTGTTACTGGCCCTTATGTGGGATCCATACCTGTGCCCTGCTGCTCAGAGCTGGTGTCCCAAGCCAACTCCTAACCAACGTGCCACTCGGTGGGCCCTAGGGCCTACTTTGATAATCTCATCTCAAAGTCCTTGATTTAATCAGATCTATAGTCTTTTTTTCCTATAACATTCACAGATTCAAATGCATATCTTTTGGGAGGCTATTATTCAGCCTACCACAGATGTATTTTAGTCCATTATTCATTGTAAGTATTCTTTTTCATGCTCATATTATCTTATCTTTGGCCAGTAGGAACACCTTCATGTTGGCTTCTACATCCTTTAGATATGATCCCAGTAACCTTGGATGACTTCCTTGTTTACTGGCATGTCATGATGTGTCGGAATTTCTTGTGCCTTTCCAGCCCCAGAACTGGTATAAGTAATTTTCCAAGGAGCACTGGTTTCTTTTAGTGGGAAATTGTAGTTAAGAGACCACAGTCTGGTCATTAGGGGTGCTCATGGCCATTGGGTTGTCATTGCTTCTAGGCCTTTTTAGTGGGAAGAGCCAGAAAGTAGATACATTTTTAGAAAGAGAAAAATGATGTCTGTGCTTATCAAACCTCTTTGATTTGTATGTCTTTTCTCATGCTGAAAAAAAACTTAGTTTCTAGCAATAGTAACAATTATTTATTTGCTTTATCCTAATAATACCACTATACCGTTTTTTGTTTTTTTTAAAGATTTTATTGGGGAATTGGGGGCACAGAACAGCGTTGGGGAACTGGGGAAGGGGAACAGACAAGTTGTTGTCCTTTTGTTCTTCAGTCTAGTTGTGAAAGACTTTGCTTCAATGGCCCATTTTGGTATTATTGCGCTCTTCCTGGGTGAGGCAGATTGGTCACTGACCTCTGAACAGCTGCTCATGGCGGCTCTTGGCAGCTCACATTGGCTGCCAGTCGCTCACACTGGCTGCCGGCCACTCACTGTAGGCTATGGCAGCCCACTGCAGCAGGGGCTGCAGCTATGCTGTCCTGGGGACTCTCAGCAGCCCAGCTCCAGGTGGAGCTGTTGTTCACCATCTTAGCTGTAGAGGGCACAGTTTCACTGGCCCTCATATGTGGGATCTGAACCCCGGGTGGTAGCATCCCAAGCCAGCTCTTAACCAATGTGCCACTTGGCCAGCCCCCAATATACCATATTTTACCATGTATAATGTGCACTTTTTTTGCCAAAATTGGTGAGAAAAAAATAAGGATGCGCCTTATACATGGGTGGTACTAATTCCATATCTATATAAATGTTTTTAATCTTTTTATTTATACTTATGGGTTAAAAGTGTAACTCTAGAAATCAATAATGATATCCATATGCAAAATAATACCCTGGAATATGATAATTGGTTTTGTAAAACTTATGTCAAACTTACAATGAATGTAATTTCAGCCAACGATTCAATGAAACGAAATGAAGAGCGACATTGTTGTCCACAGAGTGAGTGACTCTGACTTGATAAGATAGGTGATGCTGAGTTTATTACCATAGGGTGAACACCACGACATTTCTCTTCATACACTTTAGGCGGGAGTTAGCAATCTAGCGGATATTTTTACAAAAATTATTGGAAACTCCCTTGGAAAATTAAAATGACTTTTTCCCCTGAAAGTTTGGGCCATAAACACGGGTGCGCTTTATACATGGGGGTGCATTATACACAGCAAAATACGGTCATTACTAATATTGAGGGCACTGAATGAAGTTTAAGGTGTTTTTTTTTAAACTCCAAATTTAAGATTTTTTTGCGATTGTTTTTGCCCTTAGGATATATCCTACTTGCTAAAATAAAGATTTTTTTTTTTGTTTTTTTATTTTTTTGTCACTTGATATAATTCTCCTTCAGTATTCCATTAAGTTTGATTTACAGTTAGATTTGTTTGAGCCACTTTCTTTTAAAAGTTTTAGGGATTGTTTTTGTTAAAATTTATTTATGTAGAATATTTTTATAGTTCCAAAGTCAAAACTAAAAAAGAGGGTACATTCAGAGGGGTCCAGCTTGTATCCCGGTTGCCATCTCTGTTCCTCCCTTCCTCATAGGTAACCTACTTTTTTTTTTTTTTTTTGGTAACCTACTTTTTAAAGTTGTTGGTATATATATATATATATATATATATATATATATATATATTTAGAGGGCAGTGTCACTGCCCTCATATGTGGGATTCGAACCGAGCCTGCTGGCGTCCCAAGCTAGCTCTTAACAACCGCGCCACTCGGTCGGCCCATATCCTTATATATTTTTGAAATATGAACATATTTATTTTATAATTCCCTTTTTTCTTTTACATAAAGAGACACACTAAACATTTCTGCACTGTTTTTAAACTTGTATCCTGGCCGTCACTTGGTGACAGGATATAGAGATCTTGTTTTTTTTTTATAGTTGTGTGACACTCAGTTTAGTGGATGCACCACTAAAATTCAACTAGCTCTCTGTTGATGTACATTTTGGTTATTTCCATTCTTTTGCTTTACAAATAGTGGTGCAACGAATAGCCTTGTGTGTACACATCTTTTTCTCAAGGAAGGACTTTGAACACAGTAGTGACCTGATAGGATTTGCATTTGGGAGTCCTACGTTGAGGGAGACAGTGAGACCTGCCTGGAGCCAGGACTTCAGGGCTAGGCTTTAAGGGTATAGAGGACAGATCAATGGTATATTTTGGAATTAGAACTCACATGGCTGTGTCTGCCCTGTGGGATGGATGGGGGAGATGTGGCCGTGTTCCTCATCACATAGGGTGAGGTGGAGGAGGAGAGATGATGGGACTTAAAGGGCAGGCGGGAGTGGTGGGGCCCCCCTTCGGGGGGGGAGGTGAAATGGTGTATAACCACCCCGGTGAAGAAGTGGGTATGATGGGAACGTGCACCCATGCTCCCCCAGCGCCCCAACCCTTGCTCTCTTCCCTTCCCCCTCTTCGCCCAGGGTGTCGCGCCTGGCGTCTGAGAAGCAGGAACTGGAGGCCCAGCTGGGCCGATCGCGCGAGGAGGCGCTGGCCGGGCGGGCGGCGCGCCAGGAGGCTGAGGCGCTGCGTGGGCTAGTACACAGCCTGGAGCTGGAGCTGCGGCAAGAGCGCAGCCTAGGGCACCGCGGGGCCCGCCGCCGCAGCCAGGACTGCCGCCGCCTGGTAAAGGAGGTGAGGAGACGCGGAGGCTGGCGGGGGCTGCCGGCCGGGCGCGGACCTTGGCCTCAGTCTATGGACCTCTGCACCCCTATCCCTTCTCGGCAGCTGGAGGAGGTGAAGGCATCGGAGCGGAGCCTGCGCGCCCGGCTGAAGACGCTGAACAGCGAGCTAGCCACATACAAGAGGGGGTGAGGGGCGTGGACTGGGGTGGGTGGGGGACCCAGAGCTGCGGACCCGGCGTGCTGGTGGGCTTCGGGCCGGATGGGCGGGGCCTGGAGGTGAGTGGGCGGGGCCTGAGCGATGGGGTGGGGCCCCGGGCAGGATGGAGAAGATGAGTGTGAGAGTGGGCGGAGATGGTTGGGTTGGTGGGGCCTCAGGGACAGCACGTAAAATTGGAGGCTCCAATAGTTGGAAACCGTGGGCGGGACCTGTGGAAAGATGGGCAGGGCTTGAGGCGGCATTCAGGAGGTTGGGCCTGGACATTGGGACTGAGGAAAGGGGCGAGGCCTGACGACCTAGCTGGCGTGGTCCAGCAGGTGGGGATCTGGGTGATGTCTGTTGGCTTTTATTGGAGTGGATAGTGGAAAATTGGGGAGGGTTCCCAGGGAGCTATGGGAGACCTCGGAAGAAGTGTCCGGTGAAGGGGGTATGTTGGGAAATGACAAACTTTCTTTTGTGGAGAAGTTTTGTGGGACTCCGAAGAGGGCGGAGCCTGGCAGAAGGTGTCTGTTAACGTCGTGTGTGAGGGTGTGAATGTCTAGAAATTGATGGGGGAGATGGACCTGAAGGTTCAGAGATGGTGCAGCCCGGGAAGAGCCTTGGGTAGTAGTTTGTCCTAGCTGGCGGGAAACTGACAATGGGCCCTGTGCTCCCAGGAGACGGACTCCGCCGGTGGTGCCGCCCCCGGCCCGGGAGGGCCGGACTTTGTCATCCCGGGAGCGCTCCACGTCGCGTGGCCGCGGTGCTGCCCGCTCTTCATCCCAGGAGAGTGGGCGTGGGGGCCGCAGTCGAGGCCGCCCTGCCCGCCCCTCGCCCTCACCCACAGGTTTGTGCTGACCCTTCCCTGCCAGTGGAAGGATGTGGAACGGACTAGAACGGTGGAAGCGTGATCCCGTGACCCCAGCCTCTTCTTCTCTCCACATCCCTCTACCTTGTCCTAGGTGGTCGCGTGCCTCGTTTCGACCCCACAGCCTTTGTGAAAGCCAAGGAGAAGAAGCAGAGAGAGATCAAGATGAAGTTAGCGCTCATTTTCTCTTCACTTGCCCACACTCCTGCCCCTTTACTTGGCCCTCTGACTTGCGTCTTAATCTATCCTTGTCTCCCATCTGCTTCATTCCCTGCTTCATCTTTCCCCTCCCCCCTCAGGCGGGTCACCAGTCCTGGTTGTGACCCACGGGCGCAGAGACGCCCTTCCTTTCAGTCGTTGGGCGCATAGGCAAGTGCCTCCTTTCCCGTTAACCAGGCAGCAGCAGCGGAATCGATTGGGCAGCGGAGGAAGCGGGGACGGCCCGTCCATCTCCTGGGCTCGCCAGACTCGGTGTCCTGCTGCCGTGACTAGCCGAGGGGATGCGGCTAACCGTTCCCGAAACCGCAGCTCCTCTGGTAACGGGTTGGAGCACGCGGGCCAGCGGGCGGGCCGGGTGGGACTGGCGAGTGCGGGAGTCTCACCATCTCCTTCTCCCTCTAGTGGACAGTTTCCGCAGCCGCTGCTCGTCAGCCAGCTCCTGCAGCGAGTTCGAGGATTTCTCTGAATCCCTCCCTGAAGGGTAAAATTTGGGTTGGGGGAAAGGACCGCCATTAAACGGTTGTCTGGGGAGATCGGAAACAGTCTTTTGCAGGGAAATTAAGCGATGGAGGCTTGAAACCATGGAGGTTGAGGTGGGCGGTGCCAAAGACCCCTCCCATTGTTCCTTGATTCCTTCTTCCTCTCAGCGTCCTCCGCCACCGCAGGAAGCCTCCCAGCCCCACAAGTTGGAGTGGGTCGAACACGGTGAGTGTCTTTCCTCAGGCCTTGGAGGAGGTAGGGGCAGCGTGAAACCACCAGAAGCGGCTGTCCCCATCTTCCAGATGCCATTCTGGGGATCAGGTCGCAGAGGCAGCTATGACATGCCTCTGGACACAGTGTTTTGACACCATTTCATTGGAAGGGAGAATGGGGGTGGGATGGGGGCAGAGGACACTGGTTAAGAGCACCTACTTTGGCTTCAGATTTCTGGGTCTTAAAACCTGGCTCCTCCTACTACCACCTGTATGACTCCAAGAGTTACCCAGCCTCTGTGTACCTCAGTTCCTTTGTCAGTTAAATGGGGATGGTAATAGTGTTCACCTCAGAGGGTTTTGGTGAAAATACAGAGTTATTTTATGTAAATGCTTAATAGGTGTCAGCCTTATTTTTTTCTGAGGTCCTTAGGTTCTGGATTTCTGTTGGGATTTGGGGGGCAGGAATAGAGGGTGAGTGCCTGACCCCTTTCATGCCTCTCCCAGCTGCAGAAGCTCACCCCTGTGGAACGTGGCCACCATCAGAGACACTTGGCTAATTCGGGGGGCTGGGTCCCCATCAAAGGTGAGCCTGGGACTCCATCCCCCCCACCTGCCTCAGAGCCCTCTGGGGTGGTACTGAGGGCAGTGTACTGAGGTGGTACTGAGGGCAGTGGAGTTCCCTGTGGCAACAGGCCCCTTACAGCCCCCTACACCCATGCCTGCTCTCACAGAGTACAGCTCCGACCACCAGGCAGCCGACATGGCTGAAATAGACGCCCGTTTGAAGGCCTTGCAGGAATACATGAGCCGATTGGACACGCGGTCGTGACCTTGGAGAGGGAGCCTGTCCCTCCATCCCCTACCCACTGCTGGATTCAGGGGTGGGGTGGGGGGGTGGGGCCTGTGTCCTTCTAATTGCTCAGGCTCCACCCCTCCTGGTGCTCTAGGGGTCTCAGGTGTATGAGGCCCTGACCCCTCCACTCCCCCAGGCATTGCATGCTGGGAGGGAGCGCCTGTGCATTTTGTAAATAAACATATTTGCCCTTGGGATCCTTCAGCTTATGACTGAAGGATGGGGATGGAAGGGGGAAAAGTGAGGATTGGGAGGAGAGTGTAATTGGGATCTGTGCATTTCTGGGCATGTCTGTGACTGGGGAGCAGATTGGAGTTCAGCCTTAGGAAAAATTCCCACTCTATAGTAATAAAAGGAGTTGGGGGGCTGTGGGGTGATAGTGAGCAGCCCGTCCCCAGAGGGGTCCAAGAAGAGATTCTGCATAGAGGGGTCCAAGTAGAGATTCTGCACAGGATGTCTCTGGCTGTGTGGTGGAGAGGGGTGTCTTGTAACATGGTTCAGTGCCTGGGAGGACCCCCTAGCTGCTGTCTGTGACATCTGGGCCGGCTTGGTGCTGATTCCTGCGTTCTGACCTGAGACCTCTGGGTTCTGAGCTGTGATGTTGCCTCCGAGCTGGGATCTCCGGGGTCTTGGTTCAGGGTCAGGGCCTCTGGGTTCTGAGCACCAGCCAGGACAGGGAGGTAGGGGGGATGGTTGGGGTCCTTGCGGGCGGGAGGGTGGGAAGGTAGGTTTGTGGCCAGACAGGAACACAGTTTGAGCTGCACGTTTATTGCGGGGGTCAGTGGGTTTCTGACGGGGTGGAACTAGACAGGGCCTCACTTGTGGTATTGTGGCCAGGTCTGGATGATTTCGTACAGCTGGTCGCCTGGAGAGAGTGTCTTCTGCACATCCCGGTGTCCTTTGACCTGGTAGTCGGGCCTCAGGGCTCCTCGAGCCACACCACAAGCCAGCAGATTCTTAGCTGCCCGGAGGGCCCGGGGCGGGGGCGACCGCTCTGGTGGGGGGCAGAGGCAGGAGTTAAGCTGGGGCTTCCTTGAGAGCAGAGGCGAATGGGGTAGTGGTTTCGATTATGCACTCCTAGCTGGCCCGCCAGGGCCTAGAACCTGTTCTGCCTCTCCCTAGAATGACTTAACCTCTCCGTGTCTGAATTTCCTCATCTGCAAAAACAGCTAATAATGGCACCTCCCACGGGCCTATGGCACCATGAAATCAGTTACTTTATGTAAAGCCCACTGAATGGTGCCTGGCACAGCAAGTGCTGGCTGTCATGATTATTGCTTATTCTCTCTCTTGCCCCAGGCCTCTGGATCCTACCCACAACAATGCATTTCTTAGGTGTTGTGGACTGGCATAGAAAATTTTTTTTTGAGGGCAGCGTCACTGGCCCTCATATGTGGGACCGGAACCGGGGCCGCTGACTTCCCAAGCCACTTGGTCGGCCCTAAAAATTTTTATATAGATTAACTAATGCTCATCCAAACCATGTGGTTGAAAATGGTTATTCAAAGGAGGAACTGAGGCTCAGCAAAGCAGAATGTCCTGCCCAATGTCACAGAGATTGTAGGTGGCAGTCTGTCTCCACGACTACACACTGTTCTGTGCCATCCCCCAGGGCGCATGTCCGCTCCCTATCCTGACTACTCACCCATGTAGTTGCCCATGAAGGTGATTCCAATGGACCTGGGGTTCAAGAAGTGACCCGTGTGGTCTCCCTTGATGTTCCAGCCCCGGCCCTCATACACAAGCCCGTCTTCTCCAATCAGGAAGCTGCGTGGGGGGTGAGGGGCGTTGATGAGTACATGAGGGCTTCCTGGGAGAGGACTCCCTCCTCCACTTACCCCTGCCTCGTTCCTGCCACTCATGCAGTTTCTCCCACACCCTCATCCCCTATTCCTCAATAATGACAATGACATTGACAATGGCCCCTGACATGCCACGCACAGTTCTCTCTATATGTACTTTTTTCATCCTCACAGCAACCCATGAGTCACTACTGCCCCTATTCTGTAGATAGAGAATCAGAGAGGTAGAGACACCTGCCCACAGTTACACAGCCAGTCAGGGGCAGAGCCAGGATTTTCACCCGGGTCCCCGTGATTCCCACCCTCAGGATCTGATTCCTTGCTCTCCTGCTTCCCTGGAGGATTTGTTGAGCTCTTGATTTGTTGAGTCCTCACATGCAGTCCTCTGAGGCAGATACTATTGTCATTTCCACTTTAAACCAAGAAAGCAGAGACTTAAAAAAGAGAGATGATTTGCCCAAAGTCATGCCCCAGAGGCCCCTGTCTCAGAACTGTTCATCAAGAAGCTGTTCTGCTCTCACCTCAGCCTGCTTCCTGTTTCCTGTTGCCTGCCAGGGTCCACTCCAGCGACAGGATCAGGGACTTAAGGGCTGAGGCCACAACTAGACACGGACCCTGGAGCCCTAGCATCTGCCTCTCAGGTTTCCAATCCTGGCAGCACATCTTGACTGAGTGAGTCTGACTTGGCATGTTCGAATTAACTAGAAGATCAGCATCTTTGGAGAAGCAGTATTTGCCAACTTGGCCCTCCGTCTCACAGGTCATCAGTGCTGCACAGCATGTTAGAACTTCCAAATGTCATGTCCTGAGTCTGCCACTTAGGAAATCGGACTCTCAGAATCTGGCTCTGAAGACACTAGAAATACCTTTGTGATGCTGGCTCCCAGGGCTAGGCCGGTTATGGCCCTGCTGTGTCCCTAACACCTGGCACAGGAGATTGGTGCTCCTGTGTGTTAAGTGGATGCGTCTAATTTAAACCTCAATCAGTGCCAGGTGGGTGCAGTAAGGAGCCCCATTTGACAGGTGGAGAGATGGAGGCCCTGAGAGAACATGATGTGACAAGCAAGGAGGATTCAGAATGTTTGGATCACACACTCCTAAAATCTGAGAAACAGTTTTGAGTCTGCTTTTCTGAAGGCGGTTGAGGCCAGAGGCTGTGGAGCCAGGCACTGGTTTTCATTGCTTCACAGGAACATTTAGACTTAGAGCACCTTGGAAACAAAACCTTGATGCTAGAACCTGTGAATTATAAGACCTTGAGCCAAAGGTGTTGGGAATACTCTTGGAGGCTTTGAGAATTCTCTCGAGTGAGGTTCCCAGATTTCTCAGCCTCACCCCAGCCTGACTGAAGCCCTCTAAGGGTGGAACCTAGGAACCTGCATTTCCAGTAAGGTGACGTGCTTAAAGAGGTCTGAGAACCTGTAAGGGTCTAGCATTCTCTTGTACTGGATCCCAGCCTGTTACCCTGGAAAGGGAGCTGGTGGGCCTGGGCCCCAGAGGCAGATCTAATCAGTCCCTGTCCTATTTCTGCCCTCACACCCTACAGTCTGTCTCCCCGTGGCAGCTAGAAGGAGTTTCTTATACCTAAGGAGGCTCACATCTCTCCCTTGGCTCCTGCCTTCCCCAGTAGAACCAGAGACACAAGGCTCCGTGACAACCAGCCCCTCTGACCCCTTCCTCCTCATTGCATACCACTTCTCCTAGCCATCCTGACCGTTGTCCTTCCTGCATGGCCAGCTCACATGGTCCCATACCCTCTATCCCTGTGGTACCCCTAGCCTACTACACTCCCTCAGCTTCCCCATCCCAGAGCCACCAGAACAGGAAGATGGTTGCTCAACCTGCCCTTCAAAAGGAGCCCATGGGAGTCTGGTTTCAGTTTCTGAGGTGGCCCTCAATCACTCTTTCCCATCACTTCTGCCACCCTCTAAAGTCATCGTGTTGACTTTGTTTCTCTCTGCTGGTCTTTATACCTAGTCAGGCTAGGTTTACACTGTTCACGGCTATGTCCCCATCCCAGCATTCAGCACCTTGTCTGGAACACAGAAGGTGCTTCATGGCAATCGTCTATGGATTTGGGGGCTCTGACAACATGCAGGCAGTGTCCTAAGTGCCTTGCATGTATGGGTTTGATGATCAGGTGGCCCACAGTCCCACCGACTTTGCAGAGGAGGAAGCTGAGAGAGGGTGACTGCCTGCCCCGGGTCTCCAGCAACCATAAAGAGAGCTGGGACTGATTGTCCGATTGTCCCCTAACAAGGGGCCCAGACGTTAGGAAGGGACTGCAGCAAAGACATATTCATGTGTGTTGGCAAGGTCTGTCCCTTCCTCCAGGGAGCAGAGCTTGGACTTCAGCCCTTTCCCCCTCTTCCTTGCATCTTTGTGCTGCCTGTACACCCCAACCCTATGTGGTGACCTTGGGGAGAAACCAAGACAACCTGAGGTTAAGTAGGCAGTGTAGGGTGTCAACCAGGCGGCTCTAGGACCTGGTATCTCCCAGGAGGGTGCATCCTTCGCACCTCCAGGCCTGGCTGCAGCCTCTGCCTCTCCTGCGCACTTACTTGTAGGCCACGTCGCAGTAGCCCAGCGTTCGCGCCTGGTAATGCTGCACATTGTGGGCCTGCTGCTGGCACAAGGCCGGGGTGTTGCAGGAGCTACCCGCCGTGTGCGACACCACCACGAAGTCCACCGGCAGGTTCAGTTTCTGGTCGCACTCGGACGCCACGGCCTTCCACTCTCTCCGGGGCACGATGGGGCCGCAGCAGGCCTGGTCCTCTTGCGCCGCTGCGAGGCCAGGGTGAGCGAGGAAGGCCCAGGCGAGCAGCACGCAGAATCGAGGCATGCTGGGCTCGATGCACAAGGATGGCTAGTAGCGCGGGGCTGCCTGGGCCGCCTTTATATGCCGGCGCCTAACAGGGTGGGGGTGGGGCGGGGGAAGGCCTTGCTTCACACCCCTGCGGGACTTCCCTAGCAGGTTACATAGAACCCTAGACTCTGCTTCCGTCTCTGGCCAGACTGAAACAGGATGCGGTTTGGTTGGGTCTGAGGGAGGCCGTGTGCGGGGAGCCCAGAACAAAGTCACGGGGCCCCTCACCCAGCTGAGAGTGGGGCGGGGAGAGGCGCCCAGGCCCCTGGGAACTTTGCCCTGTGATTTCTGGAAGACTGGGGGCCTGTGTTGTCCCTCCTTTCAGTGTGGCATTGGACAACTCACCAGGGCATTAACACCAGAGGGAGGTGGGGGCGCTTCTTCTTTCTTCCCACAGGGATGGGGTAACAAAGGCTGCCGTTTTAAAAATACTTCTCCCGGGCCGGCTGAATGGCGCGGTGGTTAAGCGCTAGTTTGGGACTCCAGCGGCCCCGGTTCAGGTCCCACATATGAGGGCCAGTGATATTGCCCTCAAAAAAAAAAAAAAAAAAAAACTTCTCCCAGGCCCAAGCCTGATATCATTGAACCCTTTCAGCAAATCCAAGAGGTGAGTATAGAGAAGCCCATTTCACAGTTGAGTAAACTGAGGCTGGGAGAGGGGACGTTATGTGGCTGAGACATGGGGCATAGCAAAGCCTGGTGGCCCAGAGCCGAGATTCAGAGCCAGGCTGCCTGCCTTTGAATTCTGGCCACATTCCAGTGTGTGAACTCGGACCAGTGACCTAACCTTCCTGTGCCTCAGTTTCCCCCACCTGCAAAATGGAGATGATAAGATGGCCAATGTGGGATTAAATGGGTTGACAGGGTTGAGCCCTTAGAAGATGCCTGGCTCAGAGTGCCACACAAGCTTCACTGGGACTCAAACTCAAATCTGCCCTTGGTAGTAAGCAGCGTGCTTTATGTGGGTGCTGCAGGCAGCTCCGTTCTGCACAGGTGGGAATCCGAGGAGGAACAGCCATTTGCCCAGCGCTACTCAGTGGTTTGGGATCACCTGTTGGCACAGAAGGCTTTCCTGGGATCTCTGCCCTGCCCAGGACCCCTCACCTACTCCCTCTTAGAGAGCTGTGATGAGATCAGTGCAGATTACTTGATTTGCTCTTCCTCCTTTCCTGCTACTTTAGTGGATTAAAAAAATTTACAGGGACTGGCCAAATGGTACGGTGGTTGGGAGCTGGCTTGGGGCACTGGCGGCCCTGGTTCGGGTCCCACATGTGAGGGTCGGTGACACTGCCCTCAAAGAAAAAAAAAATTTACGAAAATAAATTGCTAGCTATAACAAGTTGAATTGATACAAAATGTTAATCACCCTTGTCCCACTCCCTCCATCTCCACCCACCTGAGGTCACCAGTGAGGTATGTTTTCTTTCATCGTATTTTCGATTCTCCTGTAAATCATGCTTATACCCCTGATATTATCACTTGGCACACCAGGCATCTCTAAGCACTTTTTGTGAGTTATCTCAGCATACGCTCCCAACAGATTTGTGAGATAAATGTTATTATTAACCCTTTTATAGTCAAGGAAATGGAGGCCTGGAGAGGTTTTCACCTACAGGGAGAAGATAGTGATGCTGGATTTTAGCCACAGGCTTCTTAGTGCCAGAAATTAAATTCTAAACCATCTATTTCACTTCCTATAAACATTATATAAGGACATACAACAAATAAAAACCATGCATATCACCTTGCCTTTTGTCACGTAATATTTCATGTGCATCTCTCTAGGTCAGTAGATCTAATTTATTCTTCATAATAGTTACATGGCATTTTGTGGTATAGTTTTACAATTTTGATATAATATTTTCTTCTTTGAAGCTTTCCAGTTCTTTCCCCTCAATGCTGCACAAAATTTCATCAGACATAGAGCCCTACACACTGAAGCATTTATGCATTATAAATATAGACTCTAGGTCAAAGGCTATTTAATAGATATTACTGGTTTGCTTTCCACAGAAGGCTGTTAACAATTCATGTTTCCACCAGTGATGTATTGGAGCCCCCAATCACCCCCAAAGTGGGTGTTATTACCTCTTAAATGTATGGGTATAAAGTGATTTTTTTTGTAGCTTTTTTTTTTTTTTTTTTTTTTTTTTTTTTGAGGACAGTGTCACTGGCCCTCACATGTGGGACCCGAACCTGGGTCGCCGGCTTCCCAAGCCAGCGCCCAACCACCGCACCACTGGGCCGGCCCTTTTTTTTGTAGCTTTAATTGGCATTATTATAACCACTTGGGGGACTGAGTATTTTTTGAAGTTTGCTGCACATTTGGATTTGCCATCTGAACTTGTCTTCTGTCAATTGCCATTTTATTTCCATTGCTTATTTTTAAGTGAATTGATGTTTACCATTTTGTCAATTTGCAAAATGAAGAAAAGCATCCCATAACTAGGATCGTTGAGTTGTTGGGTATGTACATTTTTGGTTTCATTTCTTTTAAAAAAACATTAAAAGATAACATACATGTAGAAAACTGTATAAATGCAGTTTTTGTAGTGTTTATAGAATAGAATTTATAGAGTTAATAGAATTAATAGAGCGGAGAGCTCTATTAGTTTTCACACCATGAATACTGTATCCAGCACCCAGATCAGGAAATAGAGCTACATTAAAAATTTTAATAGATATTGCCGAATACCATTCCAAAAGAGTTTAGTATTTTCCCCCCAGCAATGTAATCAGTTTTAAAATGCTTTACCAATCCAGGGAGTGATACCTCGTTATTGTTTTATTTGCATTTTCTTGAACATCAGAGAGGTGATCATCTTTTTAGTTATTTATGACTTTGCATCCATCTTCTATGAACTATCTGTTCATCTCTTAATCATTTCCCTGTTGGGTTGTTGTATATAGGGGATATTAACCCTGTCTATTTAATGTGCTGCAAACTTTTTCCTCCAGGCTATTAAAAAATCTATTTTTTTTCTTTTATAGTTTCTGTGTCTCTTATATTGCTTTAAGAAAATCTTTCCATATCAAGGTTATACTATTTTTTTTTTAAAGATTTTATTGGGGAATTGGGGAAGGGGAACAGCCAAGTTGTCCTTCAATCTTAGTTGTGGAGGGCACAGCTAGCTCAGCTCCAAATCCAGTCGCCATCTGGTTGCCCGTGGGCAGCTCACAGCTGATCAGCTCAAGGTGCCATGTTCAATCTTAGTTGCGGGAGGCGCAGCCCATCCCATGCGGGAGTCGAACTGGCGACCTTGTTAGGAGCATGTGCTCTCACCAGCTGAGCCATCCTGCCACCTGTTGGCAGCTCAGTGGCAACTCAGCTCAGGCGCAGCTCACTGTGGGATTCAAACCCGTGGCCCTGTTGCTCAGAGCTTGTGCTCTTAACCAACTGAACTTCTCGGCTGGCCCCAAGGTTATACTTTTTTTCTATTAAAAAAAAAATATTGTTGTGGTGACTGGTTAGCTCAGTTGGTTAAAGCGTGGTGCTCTAACCAAGGTTGCTGGTTTGATCCCCGCATGGGCCATTGTGACTCTACCCTCCCTAAAAGAGTCAACTATGCCATTGTAACATGAAAGCAGTGTGTAACCAATGACCCCAATAAAATAAAAATAAAAATGTTATTTTATGTTTTACTTTTAGACCTTTACCTCCATTAGAATTTATAATTGCATATGGTGTGAGGTAGTGTCTAACTTTGTTTCCAAATGACTAGCCATTTGTTCCAGCACCATTTATTAAATAGACCTGGTTTTAAATTTCAGCCCTGCCACATTTTAGCTGGAAGACCCTGGGCAATTGGGCAACATTTGACATAGCTGACCATTTCCTTCTTGAAATACTCACTTCTCTTAGCTTCAGTGTCATAAGACTTGATTTTCCTTCTGCTTCTTTTGTCCTCCCTCTCAGACTCATCCTTCCCTCCTTGGCTGTTACACTGTACTTTTTCTGCCAGGTAATCTTATTCAGGTAATAATTTCCAGATTTTTATGTCCAGCCCAGAGCTCTCAACTGAATTACGGACCTCTGTGTTCACCTGCCTATTTGACAGCTCCACTTGAATGTCCCACAGGCACTTCAAATGCAAGATTCCCCAAATGGCTCATGATTTGCTCCTCCAAAGTCGGCCCTCTTCCAGGAGCCCCTGTCTAAGGGAATGACATGAGTATCTTCCTGTTACAAAAGTCATACATCTGAACATCATCCTTGACCAACCTCCTGTCTCTCCCCTCTTGTTTCTTGCTCCCAAAACGATGCCCAGCACATAGCAGGTGCTCAATAAATACCAAATGATTGAATGAATATCCAATTCACCCCTAAGTTATGTTGTTGTTACCTCCTAGATATCTCATGAATTAGGCCTCTCCTGTCTATTTCCACTCTCCATTGTTGACGAAAAAACAACCAGCCTAAAAGAAAGCTTATAAGCGTTTATTTGAGCCAAATTGACAACAATTGCCAGGAAGCAAAATCTCAACGGGTAGAGAAAATGCTCCCCAAAATGGCAGTTTGCATCTTATTTTATATATAGAATCAAAGGAGGAGGATTATATGAAATCCATTGGTGGCAGATTAAGGGGGTGGGAGAAAGCAAAGGGGGAAATCTTTGGGATTGGATAAAAGTAAAATGAAGAGACTCATACTTCTTTTACATTGGAGGGTACATGATAGTTAATAGCATTTTACAGCACATAGAGATAGTATTTGAGGAACAAGATAACAATGAGGGATTCTGTAGTTTCCTGCTCTGGTGTGGTGGGTTGTGTGCCCTGGAGGGTCCAGAGAAAAGGGATTACTCTGGCATTCCAAGTTCACATTAATTAGATACAAAAAAAAAAAAAAGACAATGGACAGCCTCACTTAAGGAAAAGATTGACCTTTTTCAAAGAAGCTACAGGCCAAGGATGTGACTTCCCTCCATGGCCCACCTTAGTTAAGAATTTTGATGTTCATGCCATCCTATGTGGTTATATTCAGTCTCCTGAGCTTGTCAGGTTTAACCTGTGGCCCCTTTTCCTCCCACACCATACTGGTCCAGTCACCATCTCCTCACACCTAGACTTTGCTCCCACATCTGCAGTGACTTCCCAGCATGCACCCTGTCCCCTATGAGGCCAAAGCTCAGATCCAATTAGGTTTTTCCTGATTTTCAAAAGTGAGTCACATTTTTCTGTTGCTTCTTATGACTCTCCAGATGAGTCCCAAGCTCCTCACCATGGCCACCAGCACAGGCTGCCTCCACCCCAGCCTCACCTCGCTCACTCCTGAGCCTCTCTTCCGGAGTTCCCCAGCCAACTAGCCCTTCTTGCTGCCCTTGAAGATGCTCTGATTAGCCTACCCCTTAGGGAACTTTGTACACATTGCACAAATTTTTTTTTTTTTAAGAGGACAGTGTCACTGGCCCTCCTATGTGGGATCCGAACTGGGGCCGCTGGCTTTCCAAGCCAGCTCTTAACCACCACGCCACTTGGCTGGCCCTACTCTGCACGAATTTTAAATAGAGGAACCTTAAGAAATTCAGGAACTGTGTACTTGAGCTTTAAGATTACAAATCATTCAGTTAGCCTTTTGTAAATATTTGCACATCAGATTCCTTAATGGTACTAAGAATATAATTATTAGCCAGGTGGGGTGAAGACTTCCCTTGTTAGAATTTTATGTATTCTCTGTCTCGTCAGCCTAAAATTGACATATGCCCTTACAAGCCTTCACTGAAACATCGACGGACAATTGTTCTATTGCCTTTAATCTTGGCACTGTATTACTTGTGTACTTTTTTGATAGGAAATTAAATTAGATTTACTTCCTGTGTGTTTTAGGAACATTTAAAAATACTTAATTCATCAACTGCCTTTCTTTGACCTTGTTATGATTAATTAAGACGGTATAAAAACTCCCCAGATTCTCTTGCAGTTAGCAAAAAACATTTGTTTTCTTTGTTGTATCAACAATGAAAGAAATCGGGCCAGCTGAGTGGTGCATTGGTTAAGCGCTGGCTTGGGAAGCCAGCGGCCCCGGTTCGGGTCCCACATATGAGGGCTAGTGACACTACCCTCAAAAAAAACGTAACAACAAACAACGAACAAAAACAAACAACGAAAGAAGTCAAATTAAATGGTGATTATGGCAAGAACAAGTTTAAAACACAATGCATAATTTTCATTTTCCCCTTGATGTTCCCAATGCTAGCATGCTCACACCCCTCACTTGCCCCATTCTAATCGTCACTTACCATTCCTTTGGTGTCACCTCCTTAAAGATGACAAATCTCCATATCTGCTTTCCCTACATCATTTCCTTTGTATTTATCACAGCTGTAGTTATTAACGTACCTGTGTAATTCTTTGATTAATGTCTGTCTCTCCTATTATACAAAGAGGTCTATAAGTACAGCCCTGATATAATTTATTGTCCAAACCATGGCACTGGAGAGTGAAGGAAGGAGCTATTGATTACGTTGGGTCAATAGGTGTACATGGACTGTCCCAAATAACCCAGGATGTATAATGGCACCATTTAAAGATAAGGAGGGCGGGCCGAGTGGCGCCGTGGTTAAGCTCTGGCTTGGGAAGCCAGCGGCCCCGGTTCGGTCCCACATAAGAGGGCCAGTGACACTGCCCTCAAAATAAATAAATAAATAAAGATAAAGAAGGGGCTACCGTTTTTTCCCCTCTCGCTCACCCTTACATCCCCAGTTCCTAGCACACAATTGGTGATAACTACATGTGACTATCACATATGAAACCATTCTCAGTTTCTCTATCTGCGAAATGGACTTACGACAGCTCCTCTTTCACAGGGCTGCTGTAAGTGTCAGGCTGCCCCTTATATGCGTGTTCCCAGACAAGAGTACAGATGGAGACCTATGTACCCTATTGTTAAATATTTAAAAGTTGTAATCAAGCTAAAAGCTGCTAAACAAATATAATCTACCCTTTCTACAAAAACACCTTCAAAAAGTGAAAGTAGAAAGATATGTGCAAAGCCACAGTCCTTACCAAATGACTGTGGGCAGGGCAAATTTAAAATGGATTTCTTTTTCTGCCGCAGACCATGCTTCACCCTGGGGAATTGGGTGGGGAGGAGGAGAGGGGCAGCTTTCTCCCACATTTTTGAATCAGTCCCTCTTTCAGTACTTTGGGAAACTCACATGGTAATACCCACTTTTCATTCCTCTTTATTGGGGGAGGGGATGCTCTCCTTTTGCTCCTGCCCCCATTCGCATCCAGGACTTCCTACAGGTGTCTCCTCCCTTACCTGGGCTAACTAATGTGACCTGCGTACATGAGGTGCTCTCAGCCTGCCCCATCCTGCAGGCAACATCCTATTAAGTTCCTCAGAGGAAATAGAAGCTGGAAAACTCTGTTGGGAATTAGAATTCTCAGACACTATGGCATTCTGCCCAAGAACATGGAAACCTCTGGAGAGCAGACTCCTGGCTCCCAACTCACAGCTTAGCTCTCTTCTTTTCTAAATCCTCTTCCCCCATCCCACCTTGGGGCCTCCTGTGCACCCCACTCACTTGCCCCAGCTCTGTCCACAGCCCCGGAGAGAGCAGACCCCTCGGGTTAAGAGGTTCACGTCTGAGCCCCTTGCATCAGTGACTCAAGGAAGAGGCCCATGCAGATCCTGGAAGGAGGCTAGGGGCTGCATGTTTAGGGAATTCTAGGGTCTTGGGGTCCCAGAGCATGTCCAGAATGGGTACCCATCGTGCTCCTGGGGACCCCTTGTCCTGTGGAGAGAGAGTCGGGCCTGAGTCTAAGAGCCATATTGATGCTAATTCCATTCCACATAATTTATTGAGCACCTACTGTGTGCCCCATCTGCCTGCTGTATGTTCTGGGGATTTAGCTGTGAACAAACAGAAGTTCCTGTACCCACATTCTAGTGGGGGAAGACAGGCAGTAAATAAAGAAACTAATACCTGTCAAAAGCAGATATATTTCACGTGGGTGACACGATTAGCGTGGTGCCTGGCAGGTGACAGGTGGACAGGGAGCATCGTCAGCTCTGACCTTGGGCTTGGTCATGTTGCTGGGGAAAAAATACGGCCTCCCTCTCCGCGACTGCCTCCTTCCGCCGCCAGGGGGCGAGTGGTGGTTTGCTCCTAAGAATAGTAATAGAAATAGTATAGAAATAGTAGAAGAACTGAGAGCTAGGAGTTACTGAATTTTATGCAGATGTGGATATCACACAGCATTTTAGTCCCTCAGATCTGTGTGAGTCTATAACAGAGAGAGAGAGAGGGACAGAGAGAGAGAGAGAGAGAGACAGAGAGAGAGATTGAGAGAGAGCAGAGACAGAGAGAAGCTGTTACAGGCAGAGGGATAGGGGAGAAAAGGCATGGAGAAGAGGCTGAGTAATGTGGAACTATAAGAAGGCTGATGTTGCTGGGGTGTAAAGGACCAGGGCCTGTGGGAAGTTAGCTCCACACAATTGCTAGGACTTGTCTTGCACACTGAAGGTCTGGATTTCACACTGTGGGCACTGGGGAGCCATGGAAGAGTATATAAGGATGGGAGAGACGTGAGCCACTTTGCATCTTTGAGAGAACATTCTGGGGAGCTGAAAGGGAGAGGGAGTAGGAGATAGACACTCTTGGAGAGTACCTATAACCATGGAAGCTTCTAGACGTTTCAAATTAAGGGCCAGCCAAGAGGCTCAGTTGGTTAAGAGCTCGCTCAAGAGTGTAAGCTGAGCTCTGAGCAACAGCAGTTCGGTGCCCAGCCAGAGCTGAGCTGCCACTGAGCTGCCAACAGGTAGCAGGATGGCTCAGCTAAAAAAATAAAAATAAAATAGAAGTTTCAAATTAAAATTTATTGGGCTGACAATGGTCAACAAAATGACATAGGTGTCAAGTGTACAATTCTATAATACATCATCTATATATTGCATTATGTGTTCACCGCCGGGAGTCAGTTCTCCTTCCATCTTAACAATTTCTAGGGTCGGCCGAGTGGCGCGGTGGTTGAGCGCTGGGTTGGGAGGCCGGCGACCCTGGTTCGGGTCCCACATGTGGGGGCCAGTGACACTGCCCTCAAAAAAAAACAAAAAAAAAAACCAATTTCTAACACCATCCTGGTGATGGAGTTGAGACTTCTTATAGCGTGGTTAGGGTAGAAATCCTGGCTCTTCATTTACCTTTTGCTGGAGTGGGTTGGGTTGGTTTTTGTTGTTTGGCCAGAGTAGAGGTGTTATTGTCTAGACATTTTCTGTCTTGCTAGTCTGTGCCTTTGCTGATCTTTTGGGGCATTAAAAAAAAAAATCAGCATCTGTGGGTATTTCCTAATTGCAGCTTCTTCAATTCTAAGTCTGGGATATTTCAAGCAAAAAGAAAATGGGACAGGGCCGGCCAAGTGGCCCAGTTGGTTAAGAGCTGGCTCAAGAGTGCGAGCTCTGAGCAACAGGGTTGCTGGTTGTATTCCCGGCCCAAGCTGAGCAACTGTTGAGCTGCCAGCAGGTAGCAGGATGGCACAGCTAAAAAAAAAAAAAAAAAAAAAGAGGGCCGGCCGAGTGGCACAGTGGTTAAGCGCTGGCTTGGGAATCCAGTGGCCCCGGTTCAGGTCCCACATATGAGGGCCAGTGACACTGCCCTCAAAAAAAAAAAAAGAAAAAGAAAATGGGACAGGGAAGCATGGGCTGAAGTGGAGAAGATATAATGGACAGAAGTGCTCATGTATATGGGCATGGTGGGTATTGGGCAGTGTGCACACTGAGCTATTGGCCGCTGCCCAACACACGATAGCAGTCTGGGCACTGCAGGACTCCAAGGGGAAAGCCTTTGTCAGGACCGGGGCCCAGGATAGTGGTGGTGATGGTGACAGCAGCAACAGAAGAAGTAGTTTTGGCAGCATTGGTGGGTCCCAGTACCTGCAGTTAAGGAAGAAAGGAGGGGCCTTTTATGGGCAGCACTGAGACCTGTGGTGGGAGCTCAGCTTGCCCACTCATGCCTGGAGCACTTCCCTGTAGCTTCCACACAAATATTAACTCTCTCGCCTGCGGGGAAGGACAGGAACTGTTAGCACCCAAGCCGTATTCTGCACTAGTAATTATTACAAAACAAAACCATGTGCATGGCTTCCTGTTCTGGGACAAGATAGAGTGGACAAACTCATTTCTATTTCTCCCATTAAGTACATAAGTACCTTGAAATTATATATAAGCAAACATTAAAAAAAAAAAAGACTGGAAAATGGAGATAAGAAGGCAAACTGGTTAGGGGACTCAGAACCCCAGGAATAACCAGGTGGCAGGCATGGTGTCAGAGGAGCTCAATAATGCAGAAGAAAATCCTGGATACAATCAACAATCACTCATATTAAGAAGTTGAAAGGGCCAGCTGAGTGGCTCAGTTGGTTAAGAGCTCGCTCAGGAGTGCAAGCTGAGCTCTGAGCAACAGCAGTTCAATGCCCAGCCCGAGCTGAGCTGCCATGGAGCTCAGCTAAAAAAAAAAAAAAAAGAAGAAGCTGGAAAAATCACAACTCGAATGGGAAAATGCAATCACCAGGTTGGTACAGATGTCAGAATGATCTGACTAGGATTTTATTTTATTACTTTTCGGTATTTTTATTTATTTATTTTTAGCAATTTACATATCTCCCCACCCTTTCTTTTAAGTTAGTGTGACAATTTTCCATAGTAAACTACTAAAAGAGAAGATTTGGTCAAGAATGGAATGAAATAGCAAAAACAAACAACCCCCTCAAAAACAAAACAAAACAAAACAAAACAAAACAAAACACAATCATTGCTGCTTTAAAAAAAACAACACTCGGAAAACAAAACAAAACAAACAAAAAACAACAACACTTGGGCCAGCCGAGTGGTGCGGTGGTTAAGCGCTGGCTTGGGAAGCCAATGGCCCCAGTTCGGGTCCCACATATGAGGACCAGTGACACTGCCCTCAAAAAAAACCCAAAAAATAAAAATAAAACCAACACTCTCACCAGTTATATTCAAACAATAACACACAACATTTTCGTGATATGTGTCTTCAATGTTTCATTGCGGCTGGCTCCCCTCACCATCATGTAGACGGGGCAGTTTGTCAGCCTGTCATGCTGGGTCTGGGTGGCTCACCCCAGCTTCACATTATCCAAAGGCTCTGGTTAGAAGACTCTAAGGTCTTGAAATCCCAAATTTTGTCACGGCTCTATGTAGTGCAAAATTTGCGACAATCTTGCTTGTCCACCATATAAATAGATACTTGGATGACGCTGTGCTGGTGCAGTGTCTCCAAGGCTGTCTTGCGGTCCTCAGTCGTGGCCCTCTTGTCCATGTTGTGGAAGCGTTCCATGGCAGACATGTTGTCTGACTAGGATTTTAAAGTAGCCATCATAAAAATGCTTTAACAAGTAAATATGAATGTGCCTGCAACCAATGAAAAAGTAGATTGACTCAATAAGGAAATGGAAGATATAAAGATGAACCAAAGGGCATTTTATAACTAAAAAATACAATAACTGAAAGAAAAACTCAGTGGACTGAGTGGACTGAGAAACAGAGTGGAGAGGGCAGTAATCAGTGAAGAGAGAACAATAGAAATGACCCAATCTGAGCAACAGAGAGAAAATAGAAAAGAGAACGAAACCTTAGAAACTGTGGGACTATAACAAAAGATCTAACATTTATGTCATTGATGCCGGCGACGGAGAGGAGGAAGGTGGGACTGAAAATTTATTCAAATAAATAATGGATGAAAATTCCCCCAACTGGCAAAACGTATCGATAAAGATGAACTGGGACTTTAAGGAAGCTGATCCAGCTGGGAGGCCTATGGGAGGAGCTGGGCCATGGAGTTCTAAGGTCCTAACTTCCTTTTCATTAAACTCTGTGGTTCTCTGGGCCAGCCGAGTGGCTCAGTTGGTTAAGAGCAAGGGTTCAGAGCAACAGGGCTACCGTTTCGATTCCCACATGGGCTAGTGAGCTGCACCCGAACTGAGCTGCCGCTGAGCTAGTGAGAGCACATGCTCTTAGCAGCAAGATTGCTGGTTTGACACCTGTATGGGATGGTGGGCTGTGACCGCCCCGCCCCCTGCCCCCCAACTAGATTGAAAGCCACAACTGGACTTGGAGCTGAGCTGCACCCTCCACAACTAAGACTGAAGGACAACAACTTGACTTGGATCTCACGGGTCCTGGAAAAACCCAATCCCAATTCCCCAATAAAAATCTTTAAATAAAATAAAGTGCAGGGCATGTGAAAAGCTCAGCCCACTGTTCCTTTAAAAAAAACCCCACAAAACTCTATGGTTCTAACTTCCTTTCTCCATGATATGCATATCTATCCACCACCTTAGAGTACAGGCCACTGTGTGCACATGACTTGCCAGATCAGCACATGCTGGGCTGCAGCCTTCTTTCCACCCCCGACCCCTGCCCGAATACAACCTTTTTGGTGACAGACTACCTAGTTGATATTATTGTTCAGTTGACATTTTGGGGGCTCTCCCAGTATCCAGAGAAGAACAAACCCCAACAGTTTCAGAGCAGGTGAACAATCAGCTCCTGGAGCCTCACAAAAAGCCATTTTGGCTCACTGCTTGCTCTCCGATTCTGAATCCTCAGGTAAGTTCTCCTGGAGTCAAGCTAATGCTTTTTGCATTTGAAGCTCTCTGGGCTTTACTCAGGAATTCTTTAGAACTGTGTGTGTGTGTGTGTGTGTGTGTGTGTGTGTGTGTGTGTGTGTGTGTGTTTGATGTGTGTTAGGCACAGCCAGAGGAATGAGTCGCAGGAGACCAAAAGTGGTCTATTAGAATTTATTTGGCATGTTTGAGCTGCGGGGCAGGGGCGGGGGGAGTTAGGCTAGAAAAGACCATAGCCTCCCAGAGCAAAGAGGGGTGTGGAGTTTTATAGGAGGGGGTAAACGAGGTTGGTCCCCTTCAATACTTTAGGGGCTTTTTGTTGTGTTGTCTCTTGCAACGAAGGGTTTTGGGGTGTGGCCATGTCCTTCTCCACATCCTGGCTCCCACGAAGGGTTTCGGGGTGTGACCATGTCCTTCTCCACATCCTGGCTCCCACGCCACAGCCTGGACTGCCCACCAGACCTGCTAATCTTAAGCCCCTAGGAGACAAACACAAGCCAGCAGGTACAAAGTACAAAGCAAGACAAGATGGCTTTTAGGGTAAGATGATTTCTACATTCCAGGCAGCTTCTCCATCCTAAGGCAAATACAAGCCGGCAGGTACACAGTACAAAGGCTTTTAAGATAAGATGGTTTCTGCTCCTGGCCTAAATATGGCCTAACAAATTCCCCCTCTTGATTTGGTAACTATTCTTAGGAAAAGGGGCAGTGGTCCATTTTCTGTCATGCTTCCTGCTGAGCGGGGACTTCAATCTGGGATCGGGGGCCCTAAGAGCATGGTGAGAGCTATTTGCCTACTGGTATCTTCAGCTATGGTTTTCTGTTTAAAGTTAATGAGCAGGTGGATCAAGAAGGGGCCAAAAAGTGAGAGGAGAAATAAGATGATTAAGTGGCCTATGAGTGCGAGTAACCAAGAGAGGCTTGGGAGCCAGAAGGTCAAGGAACTAGTCTCCTCTTGACTGTTGTATTTGTGCAGCCATTCAGCCTGTTCATAAATCTTTTTTTTTTTTAAATTGGGGCATGAGGGGAGGGGAAACAGCATTGGGGAATTGGGAAAGGGGAACAGACAAGTTGCTGTCTTTTTGTTCTTCAGTCTAGTTGTGGAGGACGTCGCTTCACTGGCCCATGTTGGTATTGTGATCATTGTGCTCTTCCCTGCTGAGGCAGATCGCTCATCAGCCATTGGATGGCCACTCATGGCGGCTCATGGCAGCTCCCGCTGGCTGCCAGCCGCTCATGGTAGCTCACAGCAGCCCATTGTAGCAGGGGCTTCATTTTACGCAGTGGCAGGTGACTCACGGGCGACCCAGCTCCAGGTGGAGCTGTTGTTCACCATCTTAGCTGTAGAGGGCAGTGTCACTGGCCCTCATGTGGAATCTGAACCCCGGGTCCTGCTGCTCAGAGCTGGCGCTCCCAAGCCAACTCTTAACCAACGCGCCACTTGGCTGTCCCTCATAAATCTTTTTCATATTGGTTTCAACTTGTCCTGAATTATTATTTTATTTTATTTTTTTTGAGGGCACTGTCACTGGCCCTCACATGTGGGACCTGAACCACGGCCGCTGGTTTCTCAAGCCAGCTCTTAACCACCGCGCCACTCGGCCGGCCCTTGTCTTGAATTATTAATGTAGGTACAGCAGCAGGTCTTGTTAATGACCGCACAAACACCACGTTGGTCTGCTAGAAGGTAGTCTAAAGCAAGGTGGTTGTTGAAGACAACACTGGCTAGTGAATCTAACAACCTGGAGAGTCCTGCCAGGACATCTGCCGTTTCTCGAGAAGTGTCTTCTATGGACTTAGTGAGCTCCCTTAGAGTGTGTTCATGATAGGCAAAACCTTCCCAAAAGGTGGCGGCCACTATTGCTGCAGCTACCCCTGTTACCACAAGTCCGAAACCCCTCTTCTGTCTATTGGAAGTGGGCTCTGGGTGAGTTTTAGAATGGTAAGGCCCAGTGGGGTCAAGGTGCCTAAGTCTCCTCCATTTAGGAAATTATCAAGGTGGGAGTGGGCTATGGCCTCAAGGGGTTCCTGCTGGGTGGTGAGCCAGTTGTTATGGGCCCAGCATAACCACATCAGACCTGGCAGGGCAGGGATGAGAGTGCTATTGTTAGAGTTATATCAGCTAAGGAGGATATGGGACAAAGGGAGATACAAGATTTGAAAGGACCTAGGTTGGCAAGTTTGGATGTGTAGGGGGAAGCTGGAGGTGGGTTAAAGCTGGGTAAGTTCCCCTGAAAGGATTTGTCCAGTTTCCGTGGTGTGCACCCTGTCGATTTGGCTTGGTCTAAGTTTGTAACAGTCTCAGGACAACAATGAGTGTCATTAGGGGCACAGGGTTGACTGAAGATAAGTTGACAGAAGAGGTGAGACCAATTGAGAGGCTTCAGGATGTCACCAGTTGTTAAGTCAGCTGAGCTGCCCTGGGGTAAGGTGCCAAGAGCCTGGAAGGGGTGGATATTGGATGTATGGGTGTTATTTTTTTATTTTATGTTTTGAGGGCAGTGTCACTGGCCCTCATATGTGGGAACCGAATCGGGGCTGCCGGCTTCCCAAGCCAGCGCTTAACCACAGCGCCACTCGGCTGGCTCAGTACAGGTGTTATTAAAGCAGGGAGTGCAGCCTAGGAATGAATTACAGGTGAGAGAGGTTTTGGAGAAGTTGAAAGTCGTATGTTGTAAGGGAGTTATTCAGAAGCAGAGGGGTGGGTTACATTCCCAATGAACCCTCAAGGAAAAGGGGGACCTCTTGTTCTGGAGGGAGGAGTTCAGCACTTGAATTAGAGAGTGGTTAGTAATTGGATAAGCCTTAACATGGGTACTGTATCTAGAAGGTGGCTCGGGGTTGTTATGGCAGGTCCAGCATCTAGTTTAATTTTCACCTGTGGCTAAAATGCAAGAGGCTTTAATTAAAAAATTATCTTCCCAGTCCCTGTGTCCGGGGGAGGGGAGATAGCAGAGAAGGGCAAGGTAAAGGAGTAAACCTAAGGAGGATAAGGGAGAGCTATGGTACATTTTGACAGGCTGGGATAAAAGGGTTTGGGGATTATAGAGAGAGTTCCAAGTAGTCCTGAAGCTCAGTTGGTGTATCATCCATAAAATCCTCCTGTAACAGCTTGTCAAAGGCCAGTTCCCAGATCAGTTCTTCTACCTGGTTGTCAGTTAAGCCTCTTAAACTATCCGGGGGCATTTGAGTGAGATCCTCTAAGATGGTATCCTAAACTTGTCCAGTACGGACCTGTGAGGTCTTATTACTCATGTGGTCTGTTGCTTGTATATTGTCACTTTTGTGTACCCCGTCCGAGTGCAGGTATAAATGTCCGGTGGGGTGTCTGGCTGGGGTTCCTCTGGCTGGTCCAGCTTCTGTTGTTTTTGTTGGTCTATCTGGGGTTGCTGGCTTGAGGGCCCTTTTGAGCCTACATAGGTGAATCCAAGAAGGTATCCCTAATAGTTTGACTGCTGTGGAGATCTTTAGGATACCTTGATAGGATCCTTCCCATTTGGGATGGAGTGGGCGGACTTGGTCTGGAAATGCCTTCAAGAGGACCCAGTCTCCGGGTTCTAGAGGAGTTGCTGGAATTTCAATTCCAGCCTGAGGTTTGGGGAGGAAGGTATCAGCATGGTAGCGGAGGAGGTGTCGGGTGAGGGAAAGGGTAGGGAGATAATCACCAAGGAGAGGTGAAGAGGAAGGGGGTATGTTTCCAAGGAGGAAAGGGCTACCATACATGAGTTCAAACAGGCTGAGGAAAGTTGGAGTGCTGGAGGGCCCTGTGGAGATGGAAAAGGACAATAGGGAGGAGGGAAATCCAGCCCTGAGGGAGTTCTAAGGATGGCTTGGTTAACTGAGTTTTGAGGGTAAGGTGAGCCCTTTCTACTTTCCCAGAAGATCAGGGACAATACGGGATGTGCAGTCACCATTGAGTCCCAAGAGAGGTGGCAACTTGTTGGGTGATTTGGGAAGTAAAAATAAGACCATTGTCACTCTGGATGGTTGAAGGGAGGCCAAAACAGGGGATAATGTGGTGGAGAAGGGCATGTATGACCTTGGAGGATTTTTCAGACATGGTGGGGAAGTCTTCTAGCCATCCAGAGAAAGTATCCAGGAAGGTGAGGAGATAGCGGTGTGGGTGGATGCGTGGCATATGAGTGAAATCAATTTGCCAATCTTGGCCAGGGATATGGCCGTGGGCCTGATGGGCCGGGGAGGATGGGGGAGGTTGAATGGGAGTTGGAGGGGCAGCAAATAGAACAAACCTGTGTGACATGGGCTAAAAGGGAAGAAAGATGTGGGTGAGTGATAAAGGGACGTAAGAAAATGAGTAGGGGTCTATATCCAATGTGAAGAGAGTTGTGGAAAGCCATAAGGATGTCTAAAGCCTGGCTATCAGGCAGGGTTAGTTAAGCAGCAGAGGTAAGCCAAGGGGCCCTCCCAAATGGCTCCCTGGCTGACAAATGGCTCCTGGAAGTATAAGTGGGCTGATGGTCAGGGATGGCAAGGAGTTGGGTAACAGGCTCCTGAGAACTGAGAAGGGAGGCCCGGCATGCCTCCCTATTGGCCTTGTTGTTACCAATAGCAGCAAGGCCAGAGCCCCTTTGGTGGCCCCTGCAGTGTGTAATGGAAACATGAGCAGGGAGTTGGAGAGCCTGAATGAGCTTGAGGATTAAGGGGCCATGGGCCACAAGGGAACCTTGGGAGGTAAGGAAGCCACGTTCTGCCCAGATTGCAGCATGGAAATGGACAATATGGAAGGCACATTTGGAGCTTGTATAAATGTTGACAGAGCCTCCTTTGCCTAGGGTTAGGGAGCCGGTAAGGACAATCAGTTCAGCCTTCTGAGCGGAAGTGTTGGAAGGGAGAGGGGAAGGTTCTATGAGTTCATAGGCAGAAGTAACAGCATAGCCTGAATAGCGCTCTGTTATGAATGTAACTGAACCTGTCAACAAACCAGGTGTAGTCGGGATCAGGAAGAGGGTTTTCAGAAAGGTCAGGACAAAGAAGCCGGGAAGATTTGTGTTCCTCAATGCAGGAATGAGAGGCAGAGGTGGAAGTAGGAAGAAATGTGGAAGAATTGAGAGCAGGGGACTGGAGAAGGGTAATGTTGGGAAGAGGTCAGAAGAATTTAATAATGGGTGAGGCGAAAATTGCTAAGAAAGGAAGGGACCTTATTATTAAGAAAGTTGAGGTCTGAATGGGACAAGAAAACAGTGATAGGTTGAGAGTAAGTAAGTTTGAAAGCTTCTAAAGTGAGGAGGCAGAGGCGGCGAGTGTGTGGAGGCAGGGGGGCCAGCCCAGGGCATTGGGGTCTAGTTGTTTGGATAGGTATGCAACGGCTTTGAGGTCAGGGCCTGGTTTCTGACTCAGGAGGCCTAGAGCTAGTCCTCGAGATTCATGAGTGAGTAGGAAGAAAGACTTGGTCAGGTCAGGTAAAGCAAGGGCGGGGGCAGGAATGAGAGCTGTCTGGAGTTCAGAGAAAGCAGAGGTGGTCTCTGAAGTAGGCAGGAAAGGTTCCTGGAGAGGCCAGCGGCGGTCTGGTAAAGGGGTTTGGCAATGAGGCCAAAACTGGGGATCCAGATACAAAAATACCTGACCAAGCAAGGTAAGAGAAAAGATCCTGTTTAGTGGAGGGAAAGGGATAGACAAATGAGCGTTTTGCATTGTGTAGTGATTTCCCCGCGACCTGGGGAAAGGCGGAATCCTAGGTAGGTGATGGTTGGGGTGGAGAGTTGGGCCTTATGGTGGGAAACAGGATAACCTAGGGAAGCCAGTGAGTTAATGAGCAGGCGGGTATGGGACGTGGAGATACTATGTGTCGGGCTACAAAGGAGGAGATCATCAACATATTGGAGAATTGGAGAACCAGGAGGGGAAAGGGAGCTTAGGTCTCTACGAGGGTCTGGTAAAAAAGTTGGGGGTTATTCCTAAAGCCCTGAGGGAGGACTGTCCAGATTAATTGTTGAGAAAAGTTGGTATTAGCATCAGTCCAGGTAAAGGTGAACAGGTCCTGGGAATCAGAGTGTAAAGGAATAGAAAGCATCCTTAAGATCAAGGACAGTAAAATATTGAGTGTCAGGAAGTATGAGGGATAAAAGGGTATATGGATTGGGAACTATAGGGTGGACGGGAATAACTGCTTCATTGATGATTTGAAGGTCTCGCACAGAGCCATATGTCCCAACCGGCTTCTTGACCAGAAGAATGGGAGTATTGTAAGGGGGAAGAAGTGGGGCGGAGACTCTTCACCTGGAGGAACTTAGAAATTAGAGGTCTGAGTCCAAGGAGGCCTTATCAACGAATAGGGTATTGAGCTTTAGTGGGAAAGTGAGTAGGATCTCTGAGTGAGATAATAAGAGGTGGGTGGTGAGTGGAGATAATGGATTGGGAGGTATCCCATATTGAGGGGTCAATGTCAGGTGGGTTAGAAGGTGAAGGAAGAAGGGTGGGCTCTGGGGGTGATTCTCCTAGTAAACCGAGAAAAGTGGTAGTGGAAGAAGGGGTATACAGAGTAAAGGTGGAATGAAATTTGGAGAGGATGTCCCTGCCTAAAATAAGAATGGCACAGGAGAAGGAAGGAATGGGTAAAAGGGTGTTCCTCTAGGGAACATAAAAGGGGTGGGGTAGCCATGGGGTGAGAAGGTATCCTATCAAATCCCCACAATCAAGACGAGAGAGGGAGAGAGCTTGCCTGAAAATTCAGGGAGTGCCAAGTAAGTGGCCTTTGTGTCCAGAAAGAAAGAAACGGCCTTACCAGCAACTAGGAGAGTTACCCATGGTTCCGTCATGTGTATGGTGGAGGTGGAGGCCTGTGACGGGACCAGGCCCCTTCAATCTTCATCGGTGCCGAGGATCCCCAGGAGGGAAAGATTTTTCCTGTCTGTTGGTGCCATGGCAGGCGTGGTGTTTGGCCTGAGCCAGAAAGTGGATGTTTCTGAGCCCTAATGGGCTCGAGGACAATCCGATTTCCAGTGGCCCGCGTGGCCGCATAGCAGGCAAGGCTTAGTAGGAGGCCTTAGGTTAGGGGAAGAGTGGCTCCAGTGTCCTGGAAAGCCACATTTAAAGCAGGCATCTGGTTGATTAGGCTGTGCAGAAGATTGGGGTCCCGGTTCTTTCCTTTGGGGCAGACCCAGCCTAATGGCCTGGGAAACTGCTGCAGCAACCATCTGTAAAGCCTGAATATGGGCCTGTCTACTCTCCCCATCTTGATTGTTGAAGACCTTAAAGGCCGGTTCTAAAAGACCTGCTTGTGGGGTGTGAGGACCTTTTTCTAGTTTCTGAAGCTTCCTGCGAATATCAGAAATTCCTGCAAATTTCCATTTTCTGAAGCTTTCTGTGAAATGCATGACTAAGACAGCTCTGCCATCAGAGAGTCAGGGTTAATGTTAGTGTAGGTTTGTAGGGCTTGTGAAAGGCAGGAGAGTAAAACAGCTGGGTTCTCATGATGGTCCTGGTAGATTTCCCTAACTTTTTCATAATTAACAGCTTTCTGAATAGCAGCCTTCATGCCCTGAAGGAGACAATTAACCATATGGTCTCTCTTTAGGCAGTTAGCATGGGGCTGGGGGGTGAGGCTGGTAATCCCAGTTAGGATCCTGGGTAGGAACAGCAGTCTCCCCAGGGGGATGGGTGTTATTATTTTGATGATGCATGAACTCTGCTATTTCCCTAGCCTTCTGAATGATACAATCCTTTTCATCAGGTTTAGTACATGTGGACAGAATGATATAGATGTCCCGCCATGTAAGGTCATAGTTAAAGGTGAGGTATTCAAACCCTTTAGCAAAGCAGGAGGGATCAGAAGGAAAAGAGCCTAGCTTAGATTCAATCTGACTCAGTCCATCACCGAGAAAGGGACATGGACCCCAACAGGGGTCCTTCAGTGCCTGCCACTTCCCTGAGAGGCATCTGGGTGGCTGGGGGTGCATAAGGCCGCCCAGGTCAGGTATGAGGAGGGGAAGCAAGGTCGGGAGCAGGCGGGGCAGCAGAGGAGGAAGAGGGAGTAGCGGGTGGTGACTGAAGGCAGTGGGTTGATATGGTGGTGGTGGTGGTGGTAGGGGGTTGAACTAGCAGAGGTTGGAAAGAAGAAATATCGGGGTGGGGGGTGACTAAAGGCTCTGGATCAGGATTAGAGTGTGAGGACTCTGGAACAGGGGGAGAAGAAGAGGCAAAGCTAAACCTAAGAGGCATGATTCACCCTTAGGTGGGAAATGGGACAAATCCTGTTGCAGCTCAAAGAAAGCCAGGAGGTAGGAGACCTTACTCCATTTACCCTGCCAGTAGAGGAGGTTGTCTAAATCTTGGAGAGCATCAAGGTCAAGAGTTCCAGTGGATGGCCAGGATTTGCCTTTATCAAGCTTATATTTTGGCCAGGCCACAGTTGAAAAGGAAATAAGGCATTTAGCCTTTAAAACGGAGGAAAGTCTACTCTTACTGTGGCCCAAAAGGATCCCCAAAGGGGAGTCCCTGGGATAAATGGAGGAGCTGGAGCTCATAGTAATGAAGGAAGGGAATAGGGGGCAAAAGGAGGTAAAGTCTAGGCCCTCTTAAGCACCTGGAGGACAAGGGAAAATGGCAGGGAGTCCTGCTGTCAGTTTCCTCTGGTCCAGCGAGGGAAAGTGTGCAGACCGGGGCAGGCTTCCCTGCCAATGGCTGACCCAGGGACATGGTCAGGCCTAACGCTAGGTCTTGTACTGAACGGCAAATCTGACCGAGTTGGAGGGTGGAAGAGGGAAGACTTATCAAAGTAGTCCCCCAAAGAGCAGACGAAGGTGGCTCCCTGCATGGGCCACCAAATTGCTAGGCAGGGCTGGAGGAATGAGTCACGGGAGACCAAAATTGGTCTATTAGAATTTATTTGGGATGTTTGAGCTGCAGAAGGTCAGGCTAGAAAAGACCATAACCTCTCTGAGCAAAAACGGGTATGAAACTTTATATAGAGGGGGTAAACAAGGCTGGGGCTAGTCCTCTTCAGTGCTTTAGGGGCTTTTTGTCATATTGTCTCTCGCAAAAAGGGTTTGGGGGTGTGTGACAAAGCCCTCCTGTTCCACATCCTGGCCCTCACGATGCTATCTGGATGCCTAGGCCCACTGATCATAAGCCCCTAGGAGATACAGGTATAAGGTACAAAGCAAGACAAGATGGCTTTTAGGATAAGATGGTTTCTACATTCCAGGTGGTTTCCAGACCTCAGGCAAATACAACCTGGAAGGTACAAGGTACAAGATGGCTTTTAAGATAAGGTGGTTTCTGCTCCTGGCCTAAATATGGCCTCACAGTGTGTACATGTGTTAAAAGGCCTTGCTTGTTTGTTGTCTGTGAATACTCAATTTGGTGATGGCCTGATTTCTTTGGAAAAAATTGGTATTTGAGACAAGATTGGCTTTTATCTAAAGATCCCTTTGGGGACAGAGGTTATTTTTACTGAAACTAGTCAGTTTGGCCTAGTAGTAGACTGTGTTGTTTCATTGAGAGGAATGCCACCCAGTTTATAACTGGACATTCCCAGGGTCGGTTATTTTCCTACAAGTGACTTTTAGCCTTTGGCCTGATCCTTTGTGATCAGACTGTTCTAGAGCAGGGGTCGGCAAACTGCGGCTCGTGAGCAGCATCCAAAGAGCCTCTTGTGGCTCGCTAGCCACAGTTTGCTGACTCCTGTTCTAGAGTGAGGCTGCCTGGTCCTGACCTGCAGGTTGCTTGAGCTATAATTGTTTTGGGCCTTCTGAAAAAAAAGGGGATCTCAGCTATCTTAATATTCTAAGACCTTCCCTACTCCATCAGGGGTGCTGGCCAAGTACATGGTTAAGACCTTTGGGGAATTTTCATGCGCATATTTAACTAAATGGAGAGATCTGACTAAAAGTAATTGAAATTATCAGTGGCCACTGTGGGGAACTTTTTTTTTTTTTTAAAGATTTTATTGGGGAATTGGGGAAGGGGAACAGACAAGTTGCTGTCTACCATCGCCGGGGCTTGCAGCTCAGCTCCAGGTGGAGCTGTTGTTAGCTGTAGAGGGCAGCGTCACTGGTCCTCATATGTGGGATCCGAACCGGAGCCGCAGGCATCCCCAAACCAGCTCTTAACCAATGCGCCACTCGGCCGGCCCCACTGTGGGAAACTTTTGAGATCCCCAAACTTAATTTTCATAAAACCAAATTGGACAATAATAGCGCTATTAATAGAATTGATGAAGCTGAGTGGAATGCCTATTTTCTTTATTTTTAAAAGATTTTATTGGGGAATGGGGGGAGGAGAACAGTGTTGGGGAATTGGGGGAGGAGACCAGTCAAGTTGTTCTTCACTCTTCGTTGTAGAGGGCCCGAGTCGCCGTCTGGCTTCCTGTTGGCAGCTTGTGGCTTCTAAACTCAGGGTGCTGTGTTCAATCTTAATTGCGTGTGGGTGTAGCCACCATCCCATATGGGAGTCGAACCAGCAGTCTTGTTGTTAAGAGCTCATACCCTATCCACTGAGCCATCTGGGCAGCAACTCAACTCAAGGTGCAAGTTCAATCTTTAGTTGTGGGTGGGCGTAGCCCACCACTGAACAGGCAATCTTGTTGTTACACCAGCTGAGTCATCCTGTCACCTATTGGCAGCTCAGCGACAGCTCAGCTAGGGTGCAGCGTTCACTGGCCTATGTGGGAGTCGAACCGGCGGCCGTGTTTCTCAGAGCACATGCTCTAAGCCAACTCTTAACCATCTGAGCCACTCGGCCAATCCTGGAATGCCTATTTTCAATGGTACATTGAGGCTTCCAAATGAGACCATGAATCTGAAGTTGCCTCTTTGCAAAATAAAGTCTTAAAGTTATCAAAGGCCACTAAAAATCTCAAAAAGCAAGAAAATGGTGTCTGAAGCCTCGTGCTCTCTCTGCAGCTCCTTCTTGCCTGTCCCCCACTACTCCACTGTCTCGAGCTCCATTCTTGGGACCACCCTGCTCTATGGTACTTTGTTTCTAACTTCTCCACCTCCTCGGCCATCTTGCCTCCTGCTGCCGCCTCCCTGGCCTTCCTCTCTGCCCCCAGTACCACTTTCCCTTGAGTTCTCTCCTGCCTTTTCTTCCTCTGAACTTATCAGTACATTTCCATTAGGATTAAATCCTCTGGGGATCCTAACAGACCCCAAGTTTCCTATGTCCCCTGGACCAAAGCTGAGTTACAAGCCATTGTAAAGGAATTCCCTGAGGTAACTGAGGACCCTCACAAGTTGGCTGAGGAATTTTATGTTATTGTTCAGGCCTATCAGCCTGGGTTTTCTGATTTGTATCAGCTAATCGATATGATAGTTGGCGAAGACCAGGCTTGACACTGGATGAGAACTGCTGGATGGGAACATCCTGAAAGAGACTTAGAAAAGCAAACCTCCAATTTGGGGGAGGAAGCTAGGGAACTTGCTCGAAAACTTCATTGAGCAATTCCTAAGGCTTTCCCAAAGTCTGTCGGTTGGAGCAAAATTAAGACTTGCTCACAAAGGTCTGGCAAATCTGTTCATGACTATTATAATAGACTTCAGGTGGTATTTTTGTTTGTTTGTTTGTTTTTATTTAACTGAGTCATCCTGCCACCTGTTGGCAGCTCAGTGTCAGCTCAGCTCGGGAATCGAACCGGCAACCCTGTTGCTCAGAGTTGGCACTCTTGAGTGAGCTCTTAACCAGTTGAGTCACTCGGTGGGCCCCTGATTTCAGGCTGTTTTTAAGGAAAATTCTGGTCTTTCTTTGTGTTGTCACCGGGGAATAATGAAGTTTCGGCGGTGAGATGCCCAGCACGAAAAAGGCATGAGGAGCCGACATGAGGAGGAACCAGTTTTATTCAGCAGTAGCAACCTTATATAGTGGTTTGGGGGAGGACTGCGCAGGAGAGTGCGCATGCTCCCTCCTGCAAGTGCAGGATGTCATGCTTACATCAGGGATTATGTAACCAGAGCCAGGCACCTGCGCAGCAGGCTCGGAGGTTATGTTCCGCACGTCAGCCTGCAAACGTCTGGACATGCCCTGGCCTCGTGTCCCGGGCTTCTGCTCATGCATGCCTGAACGTGCCCGGGCCCTGTCGTCAGTCCACCCCCTGCAGGGTGGTGGTTTGGGACTTGACCATGAGTTGGGCTAGGGCTTCAACCTGTGGCTCTACGTCTATCACTCCACTCCCTGGCAACAGGATGGCTAAGGGGTAAAACCACCAGGCCGCCAACAATGGTAAACTGGGTCCCAATCGGCCGGCCTTTGGGGTAACATGGGCAGGAGGTGACCTTGAAGGAAGGGGAGCCCCTAAATGCAACGACCTGTCCATCAGGTCCGTAGATATGGCCAGCCGTAGCGATCACAAACCCAGATAGCATCACCTGCCAGGAAGTCAGTGGGTTTCGTCCCCACTATGCGTCGCCTATCCCACCAGCAGGTAGGGTCTGTTACTATGGTAATGTTGAGACAGAGCTCCTGGGGTAACCAAACCCATCAGATGTTTTGGGACCGCGGGATGTCTCTGTTTGACACACAGAGCAGCGCAGTGAGACAATGTTACATGAATCCCCACCGACCACCCCCAGCCATTGCTGAGGAGAGGGGGGTTGTTGTAGTGTTGTTTTCATAAGAGGGCTTTGACAGTGCTGCGGTGGGTGTTTCCCTCCGAACTGTTCCGGTCCCAGCCCTGGAGATCTGTCCAGTTGGTACCGGTGGCAGAGGTTATTCGTCAAGGCAGCCCTTCAGCAGTCTGTGCTGGCAGCTCTGTGCACACCCAGCAGTGCGGGGCGCTGTGCACCCAGGCAAAGGTGTGTGCGCCCAGGATAAAATGCTGTTTCCTGTGGCTAATCTGAGCGATACGACAGAGCAGATAAGGAGACCATCATGGGTAAGTCATGGCCTTCCAGCAAAATACAGGCTACGTGCTCATTCTGTGATAGCACCGTAGCCAGTATGGGGGCAGCTTCTGGTCGGTGGTACCACACTTGTGCTCTGTGGGTCATCGGTAGGGGACCAGGGTTGAGGTCCACCGTGTACAGGGGTATGGGCCAAAGGTGTAGCATAGGGGTCCCTCATAAGAGGAACCTGCTTGCCTTGGTTGGTAAAGTCCCTTGTACTGTGAAGGGCCAGTGCCCAAGTCAGGGTGTAACCTCCAGGCCCTTCTCTAGACCCTGTTCCCAGGGCTCAAGCAGGGCAACATGGTTCTTGGGTGACCTGAGACTCCCAAGCCCAGGTCAATTCCTGCGTCTGACCAGGGGCTACCGTGGATGGAGCAGGTAGGATTATCATCCCTCCCTTCAGCTCGGGCTGTACCTCCAGGTTCCTGGTCCCCATGACCCATACTCCATGACGTAGGAGTCGCAGGAGCTCCTTGGTTACCTTATCCAGTGGGGCCTTACCAGTCTTTCGTGGCTGCTTGTTCAATAGGCGAACAGCTACAGATACCTGGTTTTTCCAGTGTTTCCACTGGGGGGCCAATACCCTTAACTTGTCCTTTAACAACCCGTTAAAGCGTTCGACCATACAGCAGCTTGTGGTCAGTAAGGAATGTGTAGTTGCCATTGGACATCATTGTCCTTCACCCAGGTTTGAACTTATGGACCTGTAAAATGGGTGCCTTGATCACTGGTGATAAGCAAGGGCCGGCCAGAGGTGGCTAACAAGTGCTCCAAGGCTAGGAGCATGTGTCCTTGGTCTGCCTGGGCCACCGGGTAAGCACAGCCCAGTCCGGTGGCAGTGTCTACTGCTGTCAGGGTGTAACAGGTTCCCTGGATTGCAGGAAGCGGCCCAATATAGTCCACCTGCCATTCTATTAGGGGCCCCGCCCCCAAGGTATGGACTCCATGGAGGTGGGCAGATGCCATCTTTGGGGGCGGTGCTCTGCACACCAAGGACACTGATGGTTATCTTGTTGTGCCTCAGCTCTTCTTAGCTGTAAGCCCCAGCGTGTAGCCACTAGGCCCATAGTCCAGCCACCCACATGGCCCAGCTTATTGTTGAGCCAAATAGCTCTGGCGGCGGACCCTGGGGGCGCTGCAAGTGAGCATACTCGTACTAAGGCATCAGCCGTGTCTTTGCTTGAGGGCCTGCAATGGCCAATGGCCTGAGACTTGGTACACGGTGGCACCTGTGCTCAGGCCCTGTCTCCAAAGGTCCTCCCAGAAGTCGCTGCCCCACAATGGGCAGTGGCCAATCTGCCTGGATACATGGCCCAGCTGTCAATGCAAACATGTACCCGGTCGGGTTCCTTGGTCAAAACCATCCAGACTGCCTGCAATTCAGCCCATTGGCTAAAGCGTCTGGTACGTATATCATACCAAAAGGTGTCAGTGAGGGGTTGTAGGGCTACAGCTGCCCATGTGGAGGACTACCCTTGGCAAGATCCGTCCATGTACCAGGCGTCAACCAGCACTGGGGGCTTGCCCTCTTCAAAGGGGCTAAGTGTCTCCCCCATTTCCACAGGGTCCTCTGCTTGCTCAGATCAGAAAGCGATGGGCCCCAAAACAGCATGTAACTTCTGGGTCAGTGGACTAGTGGAGAACCAAGCCCGTTGTTCTAACTAGGTCCTCCATTTTATTAATGGGGGTGTTTTATTAACATTGGCATTTCTGTCATGCTGGTTCGTGGCCTTGTTGCCCAAGACTGGAGCCAGCTTTTTACTGGGTAGGTCATTTGCACCATGATCGAGTGCAGACCTGTGATGCTTTCACAGGTCAACAGGGCAGCATATACCTCCACTAATTGCTTTTCCATCAGGGAGTACCATTCCTCAGCTCCCTTCCAAAGCTGGGACTAAAACTTGATGGGAGTCTTCCGTGCACTCTGTCTTTTGCCAAAGACCCCAGCCGAACCCAGAGTCCTCAACATGGACGGTCAGGAGGAATGGCAGGACTGGGTCAACGATCCTTGGGGTCTGGGCCTGTGCCACAGCATGTTTTGTCGCCTTGAATGCCTGCTCAGCTTCGGAAGACCAATCCCAGGGCTCTCCTTTGCGGACCAACCGGTGCAGGGGTCGCATTAGCGTCACCAAGTGCGGTATGAAGGTTTGACAGAACTCCAGTAGTCCTAGGTAGGTTTGTAGCTGCCTCACCATTTCCAGTTGAGGGTATGCTTGAATCTTATCTATGACTGCTTCGGGGATTACTTTTGTCTTACCTGACCAAATAACTCCCAAGAACTTGACAGAGTAGCCAGTCCTCATTGACAGCCTACCCCCAACCCGTTAGGGCATCTCAGAGACAGTGGACAACAGTTTCCAAATCTCATCCTGCCAGACACGCCATGTATCGTCACAGGGGTGGTGGTGGGGTTATGTGTGTGGCTGCTGCAGGGGAGGTGTCAATGATGAGATGCCCAGCGTGAAAAAGGCACAAGAAACCGGCATGAGGAGGAACCCACTTAATTCAGCAGTAGCACCCTTATATAGTTGGTTCGGGGAGGACTGCTCAGGGGAGTGCACATGCTCCCTCCGGCAAGTGCAAGATATGCTTACATCAGGGCTTATGTAACCAGAGCCAGGCACCTGTGGAGCAGGCTTGGAGGTTATGTTCCGCATGTCAGCCTGCGCACATCTGGACATACCCAGGCTTCGTGTCCTGGGCTTCTGCTCATGAGTGCTTGAACATGCCCAGACCCTGTCACTTTGGATATTGACACCACACGGGTAACATAATTCTTTGTCAGTGGGCTTAACAGAAATCTTTCCCTCCTAGTTAAAAGATTCAGGATGGAATGGGAGATGGTGGACATCCTAGATTTGATCAATTTGGCTAATTGGCTCGCCTGTAGGTATATGAACCACCTAAAAGTAAGATTGCCAAGATTTTTAATTCTCAGCCTTGGCAAATGAGAGGCCCTATGTGAAACCAAAGGAGTCCAAATTTTTGCCACTGCTGCAAGGAGCCACGACACTGGAAAAGGGATTGCTGTTAAGTTTAAGCATCGCTTCAGATGCACTCAGCATTTTAACCAGCCTTTTCCATGTTTTTTAAATCTCCAGTGATGGGGCTCTGAGGGACTACAGGGTGTTTTTCCAAACCTTCCTTTTAGCAGCTTGGAGAAACTTTTCTTTAAATGGTAAGGAAACTATTTCTATTCTTATTGACACTAGTCCTGTTATACCCAGCAACGAAGTACAAACTGGGACACAGTCTTTAATATTTTGGAGTTTGTTAGCTGGCAGCTGTGAGCGGGCTCATGCCTTGAATAAACCCACAGCCCCGAACAAAAGGAGAGAGGGGATTTTATAGACAGAAACAGCAAACAAAGCAAATGACAATTTACAGATGCTTTCCATAAATCTTAGACAGTTTTGACAGCAACAAATACAGCAAGCAAGTTACAGAAGTCATAAAATGAGCAGTAGTTAATTATATTGACAGCACTAAATGTAGCAAGCAAGTGTGATAGCACTAAAATGTAGCAGCAGTTAATTATCAACATGTTTAAAGATTTATTTATTTATTTATTTATTTAATTGGGGAATTGCGGGGAGAGGAACAGCGTTGGGGAATTGGGGAAGGGGAACAGCAAGTTGCTGTCTTTTTGTTCTTCAGTCTAGTTGTGGAGGACGTTGCTTCACTGGCCCATGTTGGTATTGTCATTGCGCTCTTCCCAGATGAGGCAGATCCGTCGCCGGCCTCTGGATGGTCGCTCACCGCGGCTATTGGCAGCTCACACCAGCTGCTGGCCACTCACGCTGGCTGCCGACCACTTACCGTTGCCTATGGCAGCCCACTGCAACAGGAGCTGCAGCCTACACCGTACCCGGGGCTCGCACAGCCCAGCTCCAGGTGGAGCTGCCATTAGCTGTAGAGGGCAGTGTCACTGGCCCTCATATGTGGGATCTGAACCGGGGCCGCTGGCATCCCCAAACCAGATCTTAACCAGTGCGCCACTCGGCTGGTCCTATCAACATGTTTAGATAGGAAGAAGTCAGACCTTGTGGTCTTATCTGGATAAGCAGAGCTGGCCTATATCATGTTTAGATAAGAGGTAGCTAAGCCTTGTGGAATGTAGCAAGCAGTTAAGGAGGATGGGTGTCTATCCCTGGTCAGTCTAAGGAGAAGCTTTAACAATTCTTTAATATAGAGAGGCTGGGGGTGGGGGCTAGTGGATGAGGGTCCTCTTACTTCAGTCCTACACTCTCGGGGCTCAACCCCACTGTCAAAGCAGCCCCTGCCTTGGAGTAATAAGACACTTCAAATAGTGGGGATTTCAAACAAACCTCAACAGGTTTACATATCTGAAGCTAGTCCCTTTGTTTAGGCTCTTTAAAAGGTACACAATGTTTACTCCTTAGTTTTTCTGCCCTTTCCCATTCATTAGGCAGAGACATCTTAGAGAAGTACCATGCTGGAATATCCTTTTCTTAATGGTGACTGTCAGAATGACCTATTGTTGTGGGCCAACCATGTAGGTCCCCCCACCCCCATAAAAAACTTTTAAGTCTTCTTTCCTATAGAAATGTTAAGTCTCCTCCCCAGTTTCTTAATTTCTTAGCTCCTGGCTTTGATTACTCTTCTAATCAGCTTGTGAATCCTAGACGAAAGATTGCTCCTAGCTTGAATCATAGAATTCTCCTATCCCCCGGCTTCTTGATTGTTTTGTAATTCAGTTTATGAATCCTAAACAGTAGATTGTTCATAGAAATCTTTTACCCCTGCTTTACATAACTACTTAAAAGCCTGTGAATTCCCAACATTCCCTTAAACTATTCTGGACCTAACTCTTGGACAATTCTCTCCCAGAGAATAAATAGGTTTTAACATTTCCTCAGGCCAGTAAGCCTAATGTTCCTCCCAACCCATTCTGCCCAGACAATTGATACCACCTGAGTGACCTGTTATACCTGACTGGCCACAGGCTTCCTAAGAGCTAACAGATTTATTAATTAAAATCTAGTTTTCCTCATTCAGGGTTTTGGGGATACAGATGATACCCCAACAAGATTGCCAGTTGCAACCAAAGAAGCCAACGCAGTCTTCCAGGCAGATCTCGAGACCCCTCCCTTTCATCTGAGATCAGATAGGGCGAGAGTTCCATGAATCCCCCAATAGGCAGGGACAGCTCTACTCCCCTGCCTAGCAGCAAGCAGGTACAGAAGAAAAGACCTCCTGTCCCTCAACTTCCTGTAGAGATTTTATGGGGACCACATCTCTCAAGGGGAAAACAAGGCAGGCAGCCAGAGGCATGCCTCAGGTCTCTGCATTCCTGCATGTCTCACAGAATGCAACAGCCCAGGAGACCTCCCTTCTCCATCCAAAACTCCCCCTTTGTATTGTAATTACCTACCCCTGTGGGAAAACAAATGGGCACAAAATACCCAACTAAATCAGACCAGTCACTTGCACCTGCACAGTACCTCTTGTCAATCACAGTTGCCAATCAAGGGGAACACGCCCAGAGAGAAACAGCCCATTCTAGAGAAAAAACCCCAAGTCCGAGGCAGTCTTCCCTTTTTTGAGTGCCTCCTTCCCTTTTTGAGCTCTTTTGAGTGTTTTGAGCCTCGCCTTTGCGTGGCCCACTCCAAACTCTTTGGAATGTAATTTCTCTTCTAATAATGGGCCCTTGAGCCATTTTCTACTGCTTGGACCCAGTGCAGGTCTGGATGTGGATTGCATAGGGACATAGAGAAAGCCCTGAAAACTTCCAGGGTGGACAAGCATGGGAAGTCTTTAAAAAGCCAGTGTTTGGTGTAGAACGTGCCAAGAAATCATTTCCCCCGGGGTTTCCATTTGCTAGAAAGCAAGCATCAAGGAAAGCATGCCACAATTTGAAAAATTCCAGCATAGGTTTGAGGTATTGGGGAAGGTAGCAGCAGCCAGCTGGAACTGGGTCGGGAACATTTCACTAAATTAGTTGATGTGGTTTTTTTCTTACATATTATTCTTCCTGCCCCTCCCTTTCCAGCAGCTCTGAGCATCTGTTGTAACAGTATATAAGTCAGTACAGGTTCCATACCCAGCTTTCCTGCTGCTCTGCCATCTACTGCTCTGCAGGATAATCAAGAACCATGGTGCCCAGAATCTTTGGTAAGGGGGCTGCAGCCCAAGTCCATCTTAAGTGTTATCACACCCCTAATGTATCACTGAACCTCAAACTTAATTGTCTTTCCTATGCAATTATTCGCTTCCCGCCTTGTAATCAATCACCCCATGTTATTTCTAATTTCATCCAAATCTCTCTCCCAACCTGCAAATTTCAGAATCTTCATTCTTTCCACAGCCCTCCCTGCCACCCAGAGTCAGTCTCAAACTTTTCAAATCTTTTATTGTTACCAACATTGAAAGAAGCTCACTGACTTGGGAACCATGATACTCGACAGCATTATCTCATTCCCCTTCTGCTCTCAGCTGCTGTCTTCTTCATTTTTCAACTCGTGGGCTCACACTCAGAAGGAGTCACAGGTGAGAACAGGTGAGAGGATGGGGGAGGTGGCACTGTGGATGAGAGTGGGAGCTCCCAAAGGTCTTAGACTGGTCCTTGGAGGCCATTCTGCCCTGGCCTCCTCCAGATACTGGACTGTAGCTGTGCCAGCCGGCACCCAGGTGTGGGGACCAGATCTACAACCCCTTGGAGCAGTGCTCTGATGATGACACCATCCTGCCCCTGAACCGGACCCGCCTGTGTGGCCCCACCTGCACCTTCTGGCCCTGCTTCCGGCACTGCTGCTGTGAGTCCCTGGGCTCTCAGAATCGGGCTGTTGTAAGATTTAAGGTCCCGGGCATGAAGTCCAGCTGCATGTCTGCCCCCCTCACCAGGATCTGTGCCCAGGTAAGAGTGAGATTCTAGTCCAGGCTGGGAAAGGGGGGAGTAGGGGATGGAGTTTGGTTGTCTGTGTTGCACCCTGATATGCAATCTTTGCTGGGTTCCTCATCACCCGGCCTCTGGGTAAACATGTACCCTGTCCTTTTCCATGTCCCTGTCTTATTCTCTCATTCTCTCTCTCTGCAGGAGTACCTGCCCAACAAGCCATCCTCCAGGACGGAATTTATCTGGACCATTCTAAGGAACACAGACACAGGACACTCAAGATTTTGATATTTGGTGAACAGGAGTCCTGTCACAAACATTTTAAACCATAAACACCACTTCCTAATCCTTAAAACTTCCATAAACAAAACATCTACAAAGTTTTTAAAAATAAAACACATGTTTCCTGATAACTGTATTGGCTTATTTCTAGGATTTATTTTTTTAAGCTACAAAATTCTAGATAAGTTTACTGAAACTATTCTTTTCTTTTCTTTTCTGGAACCCCTACCCCGTTGGCACCTAGTTGAAAACGTGGAGATTCCGGGAGAAAGGAACTGACATGGATGCTGAGAAATCACATTACTGTTGGAAATACAAAATGGTCCAGCATTCAGGAAAACAGTTTGGCAGTTTCTTGTAAAATTAAAGATTCTCTCGCTGTATGACTCAGCACTCACACTCCTGGGCATTTCCCCTAGAGAAACAAAACCTGATAGTCCCACACTTAAAAAAATTACATGAATAGTCACCACAGTTTTATTTGTAATAGCTGCAAACTGAAAACAACCCAAATGTCCATCAACAGGTGACTTGCTAGAGAAGTTGTGGAAAACCTTACGATGAAACACTCCTCAGCAATTCAGGGAAGTCAGTATTGACACACTCAACACTTGGATCACAAAACCATTTTTCTGAATGGAAACCAGTCTCAAAAGATTACATATGGAATAATTCTATTTATGTAACATTCTGGGAAAGGCAAAATTATAAAGATAGAGAACAGATTGTTTGGTTGCCAGGGGTTAGGTGTTGGGGGAAGCTATGACTACAAAGGGACTTCATAACGGTTTTATTTTTGGTGGAGGTGAAAGAACTGTTCTGAGGAGAAACAATATCTGTAGTGTCTGACAAATCAGAAGGGCTTTGTCAACGTGGATTATTGTTATTGTCCTGTGTCGTCACTCTTACCTTTCACCGACAAACCTCACACAACCAGTCCATTTATGAAATTAAATCAATTTCTCTGTGATTTTTCAGGGTACTGGTATTCTTCACTATGTAAATTTATACTATGAATAATATATATATATATATATATATATATATATATATATATATATATATATTTTTTTTTTATTTTTTTTTTAGGGCAGTGTCACTGGCCCTCATATGTGGGACCCGAACTGGAGCCACTGGCGTCCCAGGCCAGCGCTTAACCGCCGCGCCACTCGGCCGGCCCTATACTATGAATATATTTGATGAACACACCTGACTTTGTTGAGCCAAAAGAGATAACGTGAATCAAACTGTTGTCATATCCAAGTGTGTGAGAGTTTTGAGAGTTGGGCAGGAGTCCAGATAGGAGGAGTTCTGTGTCAGCTGTTCCCCTGACAGGGTTCTGCCCTGGGCTTGTTTATACCTGTGGAGCATTATGTCTCCCCTTCCCTACATGTCCCCGAGTGGTTAGCCCTGCGAGGATCCCAGGGGTGCATCTGTCCATACCTGGTGACACCAACGCGCACTCAGATTCAATTTAGAAAATATCTGTTGTAACTTTAATGCATTTAATTGTATATTTTATATTACCGTATACTTTTGTTTCTTTGTGAAAGGAAAAAGCAATGTGTTTCTGCTATCACACGCTACTGTTCTCACTTTAGGAGCCCAAAGGCAGTATCTAGTTACATGCTGACTTCTAAGTACAGTAGTCGTTTTCAATGCTTCATATCATGTGACAACTTTTGATGGACTGTTAGAATTTTTTTTTTTTTCTATTTTGAGGGGAGTGTCACTGGCCCTCATATGTGGGACCGAACCGGGGCCGCTGGCTTCCCAAGCCAGCGCTTAACCACTGCACCACTCGGTCGGCCCTGTTAGACTTTTAAAGAGTATTTTTGATGATATTTAGGATGATTACTTGGAGTTGTGAATTAAGCTAGTAGAAATGAATAAATAGAAATGAATCATTATTTTTGCCAATTAAAACAATAGAATCCAGGGCCGGCCGAGTGGCCTGGTGGTTAAGCGCTGGCTTGGGAAGTCAGCGGCCCCGGTTCGGGTCCCACATGTGAGGGCCAGTGACACTGCTCTCAAAAAAAAACCCAAAAAAAACACACCATAGAATCCAAGTTCCTGTGTTCTGAAACATTTCTATCCAACATGTTTCCAGAAATGGACTCAATTTGGATCATAAGGAATATGTGTGGAGTACCCAGTTTCTATGGTATCTACATAAATGCATTTGCTTTATTAGATACTTATAAGTCCCAACATGGGGAACTGTTATTTCACTGTGGTTGAAGAGGACACTGAAGGTCCAATAGGTTAAGTCATTGTAAATGGTGGAGTTGGATTCCTACTAAAGTCGTGAAAGAGAATTATGAGCATACTGTTTTTTGGGGGTTTTTTTAGGGCAGTGTTACTGGTCCTCATATGTGGGACCGAACCTGGGCCGCTGGCTTCCCAAGCCAGCGCTTAACCACCGTGCCACTTGACCAGCCCATGAGCATACTGTTTAAACACTGTGAAGGCACTAGAGCCAGAAACTGGTAACAGCATTGGACTCCGAGGGGTGTAAATGGATATGAAGGTCAAAGAAAGGGACAGAGACTTTTATTTTTAATTAAAAAAAATATATGTGCTGGAAGTTTTACCTTACATATGCATTCTTTGAAAATTTAAAAAGAATCCAGGTTGGGCAAATAACCAGGATAATAAGCACCCGGCATAATAAGCACAGTGACAGAGGTAAGCAGGAGTGCTATGGGGACAGAAGAATGGGTCCTTATTCTTTATTATTACTTTTTTTTAGTTTCAGGTGTACAACATAGTGATTAGACATTTATATCCATCACAAAGTGATAACCCCAACAAGTCTACTACCCATCCAACACCTAACATAGTTATTACAATACTGTTGACTATACTCTACATCCCGTGGGGTCCTTATTTCTTTATCACTGGGTGAAGTTGGAAGCAGGGTGGGAAGGAGGGGAGGAGAAGCTGCCTGAGCTGAGCCCTGAAGAAGAAGTAAGAGTTTTTCAGATGAAGGGCTGGAGGAAGCCTGGAAGCAGAAACCTGCAGGAGCCACAGCTTGAAAGCCTGTTTGGGGCATTCCAGGGGTGACTGTTTGGGTGGATGATGGAGGCCAGTGGTGCTGTAGGAGAAGGGTGGAGGTGGGGTGGGGTGGGGGAGGCCCTCCCCCCTGAACTGGAATTCCAACTTACTTTAGAGGATAACCACTTGCAGTGCCAGGGAGAATAATAAATATATGATAAGTGATAACTGTATGAGAAGCTGGGTTCCACTCTCCATTAAGGAAATTCTGCTTGTAATAGTGGTCATCAAAGCCCATGGGAATTGTTGGTGCTCAATAATCTCTATGAAACACACAGGCAAATCCAAGTGAGAATGTAGATGGTAGACGCATCATGTGGGCACCCCAGGGTAGGGCAGGGCAAGGGCAGAAGTGCGTCTTACTTGTTTATCAGATTGTGATTTCCAAAGGTGAACACACAATATTTATTACCCACAGTCTCATCTGCAGTGTCACCTTGCCACTCCCTCATCAACAGAGGGGGTCTAAATCCCTTCCCCCTTCGGTTCTGCATCAGCCTTAATGACTTACTTTCCCCCCAAATGTGGCAGAAGTGGTGCTGTATGACTTCCCAGGCTAGGTCAGAGAAGGTCACATCATATCCACCTTTCTCCCTTGGAACCTGCCCTCCTGATGCTGCCTCTTGAGTTGCTCCCACTCAGACCCCCACCACCAGTTGTAAGTACCCCAGGCACATGGACAAGCCATGGCTAAGGCCCAGCTGGACCAAGCATTTGAGTTGTCTTTTCCCAGGTGCCAGACATCTGCACAGTGAGCCTCCAGATGACTCCAGCCCAGCCACAGAGTCACCCAGCCTTCACATCTTCCCAGCTTCGGCCCAGAGATAATGGAGCAGAGACATACCGTTTCCTCTGTGCCCTGTCCAAACTCCTGACCCACAGAATCCATGAAAATAACAAAATGTTTGTTTTTGCCACTACATTTTTGGTGGTTTCTAATGAAGGACCATATCGCTAGAACAAAAATTGGTATATGGCCATGAGGAGCTGCTAAAATAAAGAGACATAAACCATTTTTTAAAAAATTATTTTTAAACATAGTTCTTTTTTTTTTTTTTTTAAGATTTTTATTGGGGAACTGGGGAGTGGCGCAGTGTTGGGGAATTGGGAAAAGGGAACGTTGTGTGTTTCCAGGACTCATCAGCTCCAAATCAAATTGTTGTCCTTCAGTGTTAGTTGTGGAGGGTGCAAGCTCAGCTCCAAGTCCAGTTGACACTTTCAGTCCAGTTGTGGAGAGGGGGCAGCCCACCATCCCACACGGGAGTCCAACCAGCAACATTGACTGAACCATCTGGCTGCCGCTGGCTGCTCAGCAAAAGGTGCCATGTTCAATCTTAGTTGCAGGGGGTGGGGGTGGCTTAGCCCACCATCACATATGGGTATCGAACCAGCAACCTTGCTGCTAAGAGCACGCTCTCTCACCAGCTCAGCAACAGCTCAGCTCAGGCACAACTCACTGGCCCATGTGGGAATCAAACCGGTGACCCTGTTGCTCAGACCTAGGACTCTTAACCAACTGAGCCACTTGGCCAGCCCCTCAAGTTTTTGAGATACCTCCATACTGATTTCTATAGTGGCTGCACCAATCTGCAACCCCACAAACAGTGCACCAGGGTTCCCTTTTCCCCACAACCTTGCCAGCACTTGTTGTTTGTTGATTTATTGATGATAGCCATTCTGACAAGAGTGAGGTGGAATCTCATTGATGTTTTTATTTGCATTTCTCTGATGATTAGTGAAGTTGAGCATTTTTTCATGTCTGTTGGCCATCTGCATGTCGTCTTTAGAGAAATGTCTCTTCGTGTCCTCTGCACATTTTTTAATTGGGTTGTTTGTTTTCTTGCTGTTGAATTGAATGAGTTTTTTAAAAATAAAGTTTGGATATGAACCCTTTATAAGATCATTGGCAAATATCTTCTATCTTATGACCCAGGAATTCCACTCTTAGGTGAGAGATATGATAATTAAGTTCGGGAACTCATCCTAGAAAAAGTGCTACATACTCATTGCTGAATATCATTACTGTCACCTTTGCAGTACTCCCCTTGGGAAGCTATGCACCTACACCAGCGCCTAGTCCACCCTTCAAAGCAATTTTGAAATTCTTTTTCTGGAATGACCATCAGAGCTGTTGTCGTGTTATTTTTGATGTCCTGAATGTCATCAAAATGTCTTTCTTTCAATATTTCCTTTATCTTTGGCTAAAGAAAGAAGTCATTGGGGGCAAGATCAGGTGAGTAGGGAGGATGTTCCAATACAGTTATTTGTTTATTTGCTAAAAACTCCCACATGGACAGTGCTGTGTTAGCTGGTGCAGTGTCGTGATGTAAGAGTAATGAATTGTTGGTGAAAAGTTCAGGTCGTTTTTATCTTAATTTTTTCATGCAGCCTTTTCAGCACTTCCAAATAGTAAACTTGGTTAACTGTTTGTCCAGTTGGTACAAATTCATAATGAATAATCTCTCTGATATAAAAAAGGTTAGCAACATCATTTTTTTTTATTTTAATTTTAATTTTTTTTTTTTTTTTTGGAAATTGGGGGAGGAGAACAGCATTGGGGAATCGGGGAAGGGGAACAGACAGGTTGCTGTCCTTTGGTTCTTTGGTCTAGTTGTGGAGGACATCACTTCACTGACCCATGTTGGTATTGTAATCATTGCGCTCTTCCCGGATGAGGCAGATCAGTCTCTGGCCACTGCATGGCAGCTCACGACGGCTCTTGGCAGCTCATGCCAGCTGCCAGCCGCTCACACTGGCTGCAGGCCACTCAGGGTAGCTTACAGCAGCCCACTGCAGCCTATGCCATCGATGGTGACTCACAGCAGCCCAGCTCAACAGGTTGAGCTGTTGTTCACCATCTTAGTTATAGAGGGCGCAGCATCACTGGCCCTTATATGGGATCCGAACTGGTGGCTCTGCTACTCAGAGCTGGTGTCCCAAGCCAACTCTTAACCAACGCACCACTCGGCTGGCCCAGCAACATCATTTTGACTCTTGATTTGGACAGACGGAACTTTTTTGGTCATGGAGAATTGGCTGACTTCCATTGTGCACTTTGACTCTCTGTTTCAGTGTTGTATTCGTATACCCATGTTTTATCACCAGTGATAACACGGCCCAAAACATCATCTTGCCTCTCGAAAAGGTCTTGGCAAACTTCGACTCTCCTTTGCTTTTGCTCATCGGTGAGCTCCTTTGGGACCATTTGTGCACACACCTTTCTCATGCCAAGATTTTCTGTTAAGATTTTGCTAAGTGTTTCTCTTTTGATGTTTATTTGCTATGCTTCTCACAGTCAGCCAACAATTTTGACACAAAATTCAATGAATTTCGCAATTTTTTTTTTTATCAGTTCTGCTCGTTACTGGCTGCCCTGACCTCTCTTCATCAGTGACACGTTCTCGCCCCTCAGAAAAGCATTTAATCCATTTGTACACTGCCCTTTTCTTCATGGCATTATCCCTATAAACTTGGACTAACATGTCCCTGATTTCACTCCCACTCTTGCCAAGTTTAACAAGACATTTAATGTTTGTTCATTGCTCTAATTCAGGCTCAGACATTCTCATGGTGGCACACAAAAACATGCAACAACAATAATGAACACCACTCAGCAAGACACCGCAACATGTCAACACGAACACAGCTGTGAGACACTGATATACCAAGGTTATGAACCTTACCCAGCTGTTTGTATATGCTGCCAATGTAAGCACATGTTGGCACATTTGCAAACTTAATTGTCAGAACTTGTGTGTGTGTGTGTGTGTGTGTGTCAAACACACAACAGGTTTTCTTTATTTTTGCTGCAAGTTTACATGCTGGATCTTGTCAAAGGACCTAGAATAATCAAAATAATTTTTATGAAGGAGGACAAAAATTACGTAGAAAGCAACAGTAATAAAACAATATGACATTGGGTTAAGGACAAATAATCAGTGGGACAAGATAGAGAGAGTCCAGAGAAACCCATACATATATGGTTATCTAATTTTAGAAAAAAGCACCACTATGATTAGATAGAGAAAGAATGGTCTTTCAAGATGTAGTGCCAGGTAATTGAATATCTATGTGGAAAAAATAAACTATCTCACACCAAATATAAAAATGAATTCAAAATAGATTATAGGGCTAGTGAGAATAGTAAAACAGCAAATCTTCCAGAAGAAAACATAAGATTTGGGATTAAACAAAGATTCCTTTAAAAGGACACAGAAAGCACTAACCTCAAAGAAATAACTAATCAATTGATAATTTGTGTTTTATGAAAATTAAGAACTTCCATTCATCAAAACAAATCAACATTAAGAATGTGAAAAGGCAAGACACAAACTGGGTTAGAGAGAGGAGGCAAGGTGGGCTAGAGACAGAAATATCACATCCAGAGTACAGAACCAATAAAAAATAGACCAACAACCAATTTTTTAAAAAAGAAAAAGAACAGACACTTCAAGTAAGAGGATATCCAAATAGTCAATTGGACAGATGAAACCATGCATAATTTCAGTACTCATCAGAGAAATGCAATTAGATACAATCATTCACCCATCAGAATGGCTTAAATTTAAAGGCTGGCACACATGTCAGCGAGGGAGTGTAGCAACTGGGACTCTCTGGGAGTGTAAATTAGTACAATCACTTTGAAAGCATGTTTTATCTATGAAAGTAAACCTATGGCTGCCTGGGAACTGGCAAACCCACTCTGAGGAGATATACACATGGACTCATCAAAAGACATGTACAAGAATGCTCAGAGTAGCCTTATTCTTTACAGTCCAAAACTGCAAACAACTCAAATATCTGTCAATGGTAGACAGATAAGTAAATAGTGACATATTCACAAAGTGGACTATTACATAGCAATAAATGTGATCTGCTGCTTTACACATAAACAGGTGAATCTAACAGACATAATGCAGGGATGAAAGCAGACACTGAAGAGAGTATACTGTGTGGTTCCAGTTTTGTAAGTTCAAAACAGGTAAAACAAATATATGATGATCACACTCAGAAATCTGCATGGAGTCTGACTGGGAATGAGACAGCGTTCTTGAGAGATGCAAATTTCTATACCTTGATCTGAATGGTAGTTATACACATAAATTCTTTATGCAGTACATTTAATATTTGTGCACTTCAGAAAAATTAAGAAGCAATAACAAATTATTATTGCAATGAAAAATATCTCTTTTATTGAAAATAACGCTAGCATTTCCTGGAAATGTTTTCTTCTGTAATCTCAATATTCTTTTTTTTTTATAATCTTTTTTTTTTTTTTTTTTGGTTTTTTTTTTTATTATTTTTTTTTTATTAGTTTTCAGTGTACAACACAATGCAATAGTTATACTCTTTACCCCCCCAAAGTGAAAACCCCCCTCCCCCAGTTCGCCACCCCACTCCCCCCCCATATCATACATATCCATCACAACTCCCCTGACTCGCCTCCACAGCATACTCCACATCCCGTGACCACCCACATATTCAGTTGCAGTTGGCATACAATACTATACAACATCAGCTTCAGGTGTACAGTGCAGTGATCAAGCCTCTATTTCATCCATGAAGTGGTCTTCCTAACAAGACATGTGACTATCTGACACGCCACAAAATTTTTACATTATTATATTCCCCGAACTGTGTTTCATATCCCTGTGGCAATATTGTAGTTGTCTATTTATGCTGTCTAATCCCTTCCCCTTCCCCCATCCCCCCCCAACTAGCAACCCTCAGTTTTTCCTCTACATCTATGAGTCTGTTTACTTTGATCGTTCACTCAGTTCTTCAGACTCCACACACAAGTGAGATCACATGGTACCTGTCCTTCTCCGACTGACTTATTTCTCACAACATAATAGTCTCTTCACAACAATATCAATTACATTCCCAGAACTGCCCCCATAACCCTGTGGCAACATTGTAGTCCCACATATACTGTCCAAAACCTTCCCCCGCTCCCTCTTCCAACCAGCAACCATCAGTTTTTCCTTTATATCTGCTTGATATGACATCAATCTTCTTAAATTGTCTCTCTGGGTTAGCTTGTTTACCCCTTTCTTTTGTTTAAAAAAGTCCTTTTAACATTTCTTGCAATGCTGGCTTGGTGGTAATGAATTCCTTAAGCTTATTCTTTTCTGAGAAGCTCTTTATTTCTCCTTCAATTTTAAGTGATAGCCGTGCTGGATAGAGCAATCTTGGTTGTAGGCCTTTATTTTGTGTCACTTTGAGTATCTCCTGCCACTCCCTTCTGGCCTGCAGAGTTTCTGTAGACAAGTCAGCTGTTAGTCTAACAGGAGTTCCTTTGTATGTAACCTGCTGTCTTTCTCTTGCAGACTCTAGGATTCTGTCTCTGTCTTTAACCTTTGCCATTTTCACTATGATGTGTCTTGGTGTGGACCTGTTTGGGTTCAGCTTGTTTGGAACCCTCTGCACTTCCTGGGCATGTATATTGATTTCCTTCACCAGGGTAGGGAAGTTTTCAGTCATTATTTTTTCAAATACCTTTTCAACCCCTTGCTTCTTCTCTTCTCCTTCTGGTATCCCTATGATTCGAAGGTGGTTGCGCTTCATTTTGTCCCATAGGGCTCTTAAACTATTTTCATTGTTTTTTATTCTTTGGTCTTTTTGCTGTGCCAACTGGGTGAGTTCTGCTATTTTATCTTCCAAATCGCTGATCCGCTCCTCTGCTTCATCTACTCTACTGGTGATTCCTTCGAGTGTGTTCTTCATTTCAGTTATTGTATTCTTTAGTTCTAACAGGTTGTTTTTTATAGTTTCCCTATCTTTCTTTATGTCCTCGCTAAGTTCCTTAAACATTCTTATCATCAGTGTTCTAAACTGTGTCTCTGAAAGGTTGGATCCCTCTGTTTCATTTGGTTCCATTTCTGGAGGTTTCTTCTGATCTTTTACTTGTGACATGTTTCTTTGTTTCCCCATTCTGGCTGTCACTCTGGGATTGCTTTGATGTATTAGATAGATCACCAGGAGAGCCCTGGCTGGATCACGCAGGCACACAGCTCACGGCCCAACACTCCCAGGAGAACTCCCAGTCTCAGCCTGTCCCAATCAGCCGCTCGCAGATCAGGCCGAGCAGCCCGACAACCAATCACCAGCCTGGCAACTCTGCAACCACAGTGTGGAAAGCAGAGACCCAAGGCGGCTTGCGTGCTCCCGCGTCTCAGTGAGCAGCCTGTTGGAGTCGGATCACTCCCACTAGGCGTTTTCCTGGCAACACAGCACAAGCCGAGTGAAGGGTGAGGATCCGAGGTGGCTCGCGCTCCCGGGTCTCAGTGAGCCGCAGTAGGAGCCGGAGGGCACCGCCCTATATTTCCCTGGCAACGCAGTATAAGCCGGGCGGAGGGTGGGGATCCAAGGCTGCAGGCACGCACGCACGCACTTCGCCAATTCCACCAGACCAATTAGGTCTCATTGGACCTGATCCTTCGTGGGAGGGTCCAAGCCCGACAAAATGGCGCCCTCCTTACACCACTCGCGTGCAAGCTCCGCACCACGGGAACAACAATCCAAAAACCTCCAGCCTTTGCACCAAAGGTGCTCAGCTCAGTCCGTCCCCGCAGGCTCCCGGCTCACACAGCCACTCCCTCCATCAGGAACCAGGTAAGTGCTCACCGGCGAGAAAGCCCGGGCGCCGGCCCCACTGATTCTCCAGCCACTCTTAGCCTCACCAAGCTGAGGAAAGAGAGTCCTTACTAATTTATTGCTGGCTATCTTAGAATTATAATCTTTTATTGTGAAATAAACTTTTTTAAGTTAGTTTCAGGTGTACAACACAATGCAATAGTTATACTTTTTACCCCTCAAAGTGACAACCCCCCTCCCCCAGTTCGCCACCCCACTCCTCCCCCCCCATATCATACATATCTACGTAATCTCAATATTCTTGACAAACAATATGTTGCTTAGGCATCACTTTCATTCTTAATGGAAATATCAATACTTCTAATTTAATTTTTTCTTGAGTTAATATCCATAAAATAGGCATTATCTCTGGATCGATTTCCTATACACCTTTATTTGTGCAATGAAAACACCGTACCTGTTACATATTAAATATACTAATTACATGCAGACTTTCACTTTTTTTTTTAAAAGATTTTATTGGGGAATTGGGGGAGGGGAACCGCGTCAGGGAATCGGGGAAGCGGAACAGACAAGTTGCTGCCTTTTTGTTCTTCAGTCTAGTTGCGGAGTTGCTTCACTGGTCCATGTTGGTATCGTCATTGTGCTCTTCCTGGATGAGGCAGATCGGTCGCCGGCCTCTGGATGGTCGCTCACCGCGGCTATTGGCAGCTCACGTTGGCTGCCGGCCACTCACTGTAGCCTATGGCAGCCCACTGCAGCAGGGGCTGCAGCCTACACCATCGCGGGGGCTTGCACAGGTGGAGCTGTTGTTAGCTGTAGAGGGCAGTGTCACTGGCCCTCATATGTGGGATCCGAACTGGGGCCGCTGGCATCCCAAGCCAGCTCTTAACCACTGCGCCACTCGGCCAGCCCTCACTTATTTTTTTCTAATTTACTTTTTATTTTTTATTTATTATTATTTTTTAAATTTTAATTAGCTTCAGGTGTACAACACAGTGCAATAGTTATACTTTTTACCCCTCAAAGTGACAATCCCCCTCCCCCAATTCTCCCCAACTCCTCCCCCCATATCATACTATCTATTACAATTTCTTTGACTCCCTTCCACTGTATAATCCACATCCCGTGACTATCTATATATTCAATTACAGTTGTCATACAATATTATACAACATCAATTTCATGTATACAGTTCAGTGATCAAGCCTATACTCCATCCATGAAGTGGTCTCCCTAACAAAACATGGACCACCTGACACCCCACAACATTTTTACAATGTTATTATATTCCCCGAACTGTCTTTCATATCCCTGTGACAATGCTGTAGTTAACTATTTATGCTGTCTAATCCCTTCCCCTTCTCCCTCATCCCCACACCCCTCCCAACTAGCAATCCTGTTTTTCCTCTATATCTGAGACTATTTCTGTTTCTTTTGCTCATTCATTCAGCTTTTCAAATTCCACATATAACTGAGATCATATGGTATTTGTCTTTCTCCGACTGACTTATTAGAGATAATAGTCTCTAGGTCCATCCATATAGTTGCAAATGGTATGATTTCATTCTTCTTTATAGCACAGTAATACTCCATTGTATAAATGTACCACAGTTTCTTAATCCAGTCATCTACCGATGCGCATTTCGGTTGTTTCTAAGTCTTAGCTATTGTAAATAGCGCTGCAATAAACACAGGGGGGCATATATTTTTTCGAAATGAGCGTCTTGGATTCCTCTGGGTAGATACCCAAGAGTGGAATTGCTGGGTCATACGGCAGTTCCATTTCCAGTGTTTTGAGATACCTCCATACTGATTTCCATAATGGTTGCACCAATTTGCAGTCCCACCAACAATGCACTGGGGTTCCCTTTTCTCCACACCCTCACCAGCACTTGTTGTTTGTTGATTTGTTGATGATAGCCATTCTGACTGGAGTGAGGTGGTATCTCATTGTGGTTTTTATTTGCATTTCTCTGATGATTAAGCCCTCACTTTTTTTTAATTGATGCTTTTTCATTTCATGTGTCAATACTGTTCATGTATTAACTTAACTGCAGAACTTAACTTAAGGCATTCTTTGCTCTTAATTATTCCTTGCCAAATTATCTGGCTATCACAACTCACAGATCACGTACTTCATGCTGTTTTGAAGAAAATGTGTCACAGAAAGGAGTACCCAAATGCAAACTGGGGAGGAGCTCAGAAGAGGGGAGAGATAGAGCCATGATTTAGAAGGGCAGGCATGAGGGGGTGTTCCTGGGGAATGGCTCCATGGCCTGCAGCCTCCTGTGAGTTGGTGTGGTTTGGGGCACCAGAGAAAATGCCCTGAGATGGGCTGCTCTCACTGCACACACTTTAAATATTCTACTTTTATTTTTTTGTGTATCTCCTTCCAAGGAAGCCTCTTCTTTCTCCAGCTCCTCCTGGTTTCTCCTCTACCATGGGAGACCCTCAAAGGAAGTTTCCATCCTAAAGTTTCAGATTGGACCCTCATGGTTAAACCTCTGTGCAAGGGACTAGTTTAGGACAGACCCAAGTTTCCCAGTGACTGCAGCCAGTGGCATCAATTTCAGGCACATTCATTCATTTTGTTCCCATTTATTTCAGCAGAAAATTATTGCAGGCCTCTGTGCTGGGTACTGGGTACTGTCCCTGCTGCTGATGACACAGCTGTGAACAAAACAAAGTCCCTGCCATCATGGAACATTAGCTCTTGGGCATAAGCAGAGCAAAACCAAGCCAATACATATGTAGTATGCCACGGAAACAAATACAACAAACAAAAATAAATCAGAGTGATAGGAGGGATCAGGATGGGTGTGGAATGGGGCTCTTTCAGATACAGTGGTCAGCATAGGCCTCTGCGGGGGTGACATCAGAGCAGAGGTTGGAGTCAAATGGAACCGAAAGGTGTGCAAGTCTCTGGCAGGAGGACAGGGTAGAAAAAGGAGAAAGTGAGTGAGAAATCCTGAAGGAGGCAGGACTGATGTGCTCCAGACATGAAGAAGGCAATGAGGTGGAGAGGAGCGGGCTGTGAAAAATGGCAGCAGGTGATGAAAAGCTTCCAAGGGTTAAGTCACATGATGAGGATTTAGGATTGATGGGAATATACTTTGGGGATATTTGAAGAGGGCAGTGGACCCCTCTGGGTGCTGGATGGAAAACAGACCTAACACACAACTCTTATTCTCACTGACACATCACAGCGCTGCTCTCCCTTCTCCAGTACAAAACCTCTCTTCTTTCCAAAGCCATTGAAAAAACAGGCTCTCTCTGCTGCCCCCAACCAAGGCTGCCCATCTGCACACAGGAAGCAGAGCCCTGGCAATTCGGCACCTACTCCATGAGAATCTGTCCCAACTTTTTATTCTGTGGAGCACAAGACCCCATAGGAAACACCTGAATACTTTCTTATATCTGGGGGTACCTGACCTTATGAGACTTGGTAGGGCAAAAGATGTTATCAACATTGTATCCGAAATGCCAGAATTCTCTTTCCCAGACTTTTTGCAGCTCGGGTGATGTAAGCTCAGCCAACCAGATGCACCCATTCTGCTGCCTGGGAAGGGAGGGTCCTTGCTCTCCTGCTGCAGGCACGGGATGGCACTCCACGCCAGAAAACCCGGTGCTTCTGGTGGTGGAAAATGCAGTAAGACCCCATTTCAGGTATACATCTTAGCGACAGCAGTTTCTTCTCTTTTTCTGATCAATAACTTGGTTTCAAAAAAAGTTGGGATTACTAAGCTGCGTGCCATTTCTCTATCCTTCCAATCGACCGTTGGGCTCCCTTATATCCCTTCAATAAATCCCTTTTCTAAAAAATTACTCAGAGTGTGTTTATCCTGATTGCAGTTTAAACTCCTCATGGATGTAGGGCATATCAGGATGAAATTTAAAATGTTGGAAAGTTATAGTTATGAATAGATTATTTTCTATTATTTATCAAGCATTCATAAGATTTTACCAGAAGGAAGGCACCATTGGCTGGGTCTCACAAGTTGACACATTTGTCATGCATGTGCTCTTGGACAGAAACACCATCAATCAGTATAAGTATATGAAATAGAGGTTATTAGATTGTAGTGGGGTAACATACAAAGAAAGAAATAGCTGAGCATATTTATCCCCTGAACACTCAGTGTCCGTCCAAGTTGTGCTTGGGCCAAGCGTGGCTTGATTGGATGTACCAAGGAAAGGCTCCAGTAGCTCATTTAGAAGTTTGTTATTTGGCAGAAAAGAGATGTGAGAATTGGAGACTACATATGATCCTCATTTATCCACTCTGTGTGGATAATTATACATTATGCTCTAGAAATAGTAGGTGTTTGTTTATGGAGTATTGTTTCAGACCCCTCTATTTATATTTATTAACACAAATATTTATTGTTTATATTAAATAAATGCAACATACTATTTTTCCAAAAGGCAATGAATGAATGGTGATTCCAAAATGCACCAGCCTCAGGGTGCTGTACACAGAAAGTGGAGCATAATTACTACTCTTCTTTCTTCTTGTTTCTAGCCCCTGTATTTCTCCAGTTCATGCCCCACACTGAAATATTTCTCAAGTTTACTTTGCAGAGGGTTAAAATATGAAGTGTCAGAAGAACCACCGAATCACCCTGGAACCATTTTGTGGCAGTTAGGTAAACAACTGGGAGCAGGCAGAGGATGTGTGAGTTGATCTGTTGGAGCCTGTCCTCAAACGAGGTGAACAAGAGCCAAAGACACATCAAAGTGGCCCCTGATGGGACACTTGAGGCCTGAGGAACCCCTTCAACTCAGCATGGCCTCATTAGCTGTGTGATTTTTCTTTTGCTTTTGGAGGGAGGGTGAGCTCTTCAGTCACAGGGAAACATAGCCACTAACCTGCTTGAAACCCTGAATCCAAAGTTTTATAAACAGCTTGAAATCATCTCTCAAGGAATAGGGCCGCCAGATAAAATGTAGGACTTGTAGTTAAGTTTGAATTTCAGATGAACAATGAAAATATTAAGTATAACATGCATCTGCAGCACCATCTTCCAACCAGGTCACTCAGTCCCTTCCCTGGACTCCAATCTTAGCTCTTTTATGAGCGTCTCTGCATCCTTCGCCTCTCTCACAAAGTCCTTCTCTGTATTTCCAGTTGAAGAGAGACTTGCAGAGTGACTAGAGCTGATGATTTCTGTAGCAGCCTAGGGAGGATCCTGGGGTCAACCTGGCCCTGGGATACATGGGGTGGGGTGGGGTGCAGGGTGCTCTGATGGCTTTGGAGACCACAGCTTGGCGTGTCCGATCTCGTCATGATATAATTCAAAATAAAGCAATACTGAATAGAAGAAGTACCATGCTTAATTGTGTGCTGAATTTAAAAAATGGCTCTTCCTTGACTTTTTGCTTATGAATTGAGGGCTAAGGTTGCCAGACCTGAACTGTTTCCTTATTTGAACTCCTGCTTTGTTGGTTTCCTCAACAAGGGCATGGTGTGCATCTTGGGGCTGAGGGCTTTGAAGTCTGGTGTGAGGAGAGTGATGTGCCCAGAGATAGAATCATCATCTCTGAGTGGCCTCATCTTCCCTTCATGGCCAGGCAGTCTTACCCACCTCCTCCTTCTGAGAAATTATTGGAAAAGACTCCAGATCAGTCTAGTTTGTTGGTTGCAGCCCAAGTGAATGTGTGAATGTGTGTTGTAAGGATTTCAAATGACTCAGGCACCTATCACTCCTCCGCTTCAGGGCCCATGCATTCACACAGGGACTGGGACCTACATCTCTTTGTCCAGCTGACTTAGGATTCACTTGAGCCTAAATCCTCCAGGTGACCCCCCCAGATGATGGCGTTCATTACACTGCACTTCCGAGACTGTGATATTTTTATTTATTTATATTATTATTTTTTTATTTTTAGCTGAGCCATCCTGCCACCTGTTGGCAGCTCAATGGCAACTCAGCTCGGGCTGGCATCGAACCACTGTTGCTCAGAACTCAGCTTGCACTCTTGAGCGAGCTCTTAACCAAGTGAGCCATTCGGCCGGCCCACCTGAGACTGTGATATTTGCTCAGCAAAGTAAAGCCCCCAACAAGCTTGTAGTCTTCCATGCAGCCTACTCCTTCCGGTCTCAACTCAGGGGTCCACTGGCATATATGGGATCCAGCTCCATGACTCTTGGGAACCAACAACTCAAGGACCTGATCTTGGTTCTTTCTCTGCCTGTCTCTACCAGCCCAGAATTTCTTCCTGATGTGCTTACCTACATTAAGCTTAACTAGAGCTAATGTATGTCTTAGTGGAACATATTCTGACCCTCCCAGAACATGAGAACATAGGAAGCTTGTGAGGAGCTCTCACCACTGTGTTTCTCACTCACTTCCGTGTCTATCAGGGAGGTTGTATTGACATAATGTGGACAAAAAAAGGGGGGCACGCTAAAATAAATCTAACCGGAAGTAACCACCCAGGGTGATCTGATCATAAATTTCTAACTTGGCCAGTAATGGTGAGTAGTCATGCCCCAGATGTACAACTTCTTTAGTAAAATGTTTATCTTTGCCTTAAGCAAGGCCTGTCCATTGTCCTTCGGTGTGTAATTAACACACCTTTGAAATTCCTCCTTCACACTTAGTAACCACCCTTAAGAGAGCATGTACTCTTGTTAACTATCCTGTAATCCAATCCCCACCTTGCTTTCTTCCCACTTGATTGTAACCTTCCTGTGTTACTGGAGTGCTACGGGCTGTTCTCAGCACAATGTTGGGGCTTGGTTTCCACATCAGGGGTCAAATCCGGCAGTGTCCAGGCTAGGTTCCCACACTGGAGGTTGAACTCGGGCCTCAAGGAAAACTGGGAATCATAGCTGCAACATTGCCGGAGGATGGGCCATCCTCGGTGTGGTGTCCAGGTACTTGGCGTCTCAAGCAAAGAGTTGAAAAAGACAGAGAGGTAGAGTGGTGAAAGAGCAAATTACTAGAAGAAAAAGTATACTCCAAAGAGATAAGAACGGGCCCAAGCAAAAGCAAGGCTCAAAAAGGCTTTGGCTCAAAGTCTCCAAGGTCAGGGGCCAAGGGCAAAGGGCCCTGACTGGTGAGGACTTGGAGTTTTTATCCTTCTTTTCTCTAGAATGGGCTGTTCCTTGCCGGGCATAGGACCACTTGATTGACACCTGTGATTGACAACAGGCTATTACCTCATCTCTTTAGACTGCACATGTTCCTTCCCAGGATTCAGTCTGTTATAATGATATTAATGATCTTCCGGGTATATGTATGATATTATAGTGATGGTCTAATGAGGCCCAGGTGAAATGAAGGTCATTGTGGCTTTTACTGCACAGGTGTGAGTGACTGGTCTAATCCAGTCAGGTATTTTATACCCATTTGTTTTCTCATAGGGGTAGATAATTACAATGAAAAGGGGAAGTTTTGGGTGGAGAGGAGAGGTTTTTTGGGCAGTTGCTTTCTGTGGGACTGCAGAAATGCAGAGACCCACTGCCTGTCTCTATCTGCCTGCCTTGTTTTCCCCTTAAGAGATGTGATCCCCATAAAATCTCTGTGGGAAGTTGAGGGACAGGAGGTCTTTTCTTCTGTATCTGCTTCCTGCTGGGCAGGAGCGTAGAGCTCTCCCTGCCTATCGAGGGATCCACGGAACTCTCACCCTAGCTGATCTCAGATGAGAGGAAGGGGTCTCGAGGCCTGCCTGGAAGACCATGTCGGCTTCTTTGGTTGGGACTAGTAATCTTGCTGGGGTATCATCTGTATCCCCAAAGCCCCTGAATGAGGAAAAATAGATTTTAATTAATAAATTTAAAGAGCAGAGTTCTGAGCTATTGATGCAGGGTGGCTCCATGATGGAAAATCCGGCAGCTATTATGGAGCCAGTGGCCATTCAAACAGCCATTCAGGTGGCGTCAATTATCCAGGAGCTGGGCCCAGAATGGATTGGAAAGAACATTAGGCTTCAATGATTACAATCAACAAGCATAAATCACAAAGTTCAGGGTAATTATCTAAAGCAGAGGGTAAAAACACCTCTTATGATTCAGGCTAAAAACAATCTGTTGCCTAAGATTAGGAAACTGATTTACAAAATAATTAAGAAACAGCAGGGTAGGGGCTAAGAAAGTGGGGAAAAGGAAACTTAAGGAAAAGGAAATTTAAAATCCCTATAGGAAAAAAAGCTTAAAGTTTTTTTTACCGGGGGAGCTACTCACTTGGCCAGTATCATAGCTATTAATAACATTAAAATTTAGAATCAGATTGGGATGTGAATGGGAACCAGAAATATGTATGGTATTGGTTATGAGTTTTAGGAACAGAGTTCCAGAAACAAGGAGGTGGATGGGGCTGACCTAGCGATATGGAATGAGTATCTATGATGGACTCATGTGTAATGTCTGGGGCTGGGGAAGGGGATTAGGTTAAATTAGGGAGGGATTGGTGGCTGAGATTGCAGATGGGATCCGAGGGATTTGGGGTTGGGTCATCCTTACCCAGGATGCAGTATCAGGGGGTTGTGACTCTGGGTTATCTGCAGTAGGGACAGCAGCAAATCCCAGAAGTTCTTGTGTTGATGTAAGGAACATCCAAACTTGTAGAGAATTTTAATTAGTTTATTTGAGCCAAACTGACAACAATTGCCAGGAAGCAAAATCTCAATGGATCGAGAAAATTCTCCAGAGAATGGCAATTTTGCAGCTTATTTTAAATATTAGAATCGAAGAAGAGATATAAGGAAGGTTACATGAAATCCACTGGTGGTAGATTAAGGGAATTGGAGAAAGCAAAGGGGGGTGGGAGGTCCTGAGATTGGACAAAAAGTAAAATGGCGAGACACATACAAAGATATGTTATCTTAGATGCAAAAAGACAATAGGCAGGCTCATCTAAGGTGAAGACTGACCTTTGTCAAGGAAGCTACAGGCCAAGGATGTGACTACCCACCATGACCCACTTTTAGTTAGGAATTTTCATGTTCAGACAATCCTATAAGGTTACTTTCGGTCTCTGAGTTTGTAGGGCCTGCCATGCTGGCCTCCCCTGAGCTTGTCAGGTTTAGTCTGTGGCCCTTTTATTGTTCACATTTGCTATCTCTTTTATGTCAGTAGGTGAGGTCAATCTATTTTCTTCCCTTCTACCCTGCAGATCATGTAAAATCCAAGAGGAAAATGTCTATTCCTTACCATCACCCTGCATTTAGTGTCATTCAAAGTAGAAAGCCTTCACTAGACATTTCAGGACTCTGAATGGGACACGTGATCTGTTACACATTCTTTCATTGTAGCACTTACCGTCCCTGAACCTCAGTTTGCCCAGCTATAAATGGACAGAGCTGTTCTGTTTTTTTGTTGTTGTTTTTTTAGGGTAGTGTCACCGGCCCTCACATGTGGGATCCGAACTGGGGCCGCTGGTGTCCCAAGCAAGGTCCCAACCAATGCGCCACTCAGCTGGCCCTGGACAGAGCTGTTCTAACTATGGAATGTAGAGAGTTTCCAAGGGCTGGGGAAGATTCTAACTCTTTGGGTGATATAGATTACAAGGGGGACAAAGCAGGGACCTCATGTGAGACTAAGTCCTTCCTGACCAGGTGGCATGCCTGTCTGAACGGCCATGAAACCACCAAACCTTTTCCGGTGGCTGTGAAAAGTGAAACCAGGAAATAACACAACAGGGAGGGTGGGGATGTGGAAGAGATGCACAGACACCTATGAGGCTGGACTGTGAGCTGTGTGTGCATCACCAAGGAGAGAAAGCCAACAACTTTTCCATCTGTGGTGATTCATGCCCTGAAAAATTCACCCATTCTTCTACTGACACATTTATTTACTCACCCAAACATTCACTAAGCATTGTTATTCATTGCATAATCTTCAATTCACTTGTACACTCTTTCAATTGCTAATTCATTCATATACCAATTCTTTCACTCACTAACTATATGAAATAGATAGCTGTAATCATAGAAAACCAATACACCATTGGTTAAACAAAAACTGGGGTGTATTTCTCGCCCATAACAAATGTGGAAAAAGACTGTCCATGGAGGAAGTAGAAGCTGAATGATGTTATCCATGACCTAGGTTCCTAATATTCTGCTTCTTTATCTGCAGTAGGCTGAATAATGTCCCTTCTCCAATGTCTACATCCTAATCCCTGGAACTGGGAATAGTTTACCTCACAGTGGCAAAAGACTTTGCAGACATGATTAAATAAAGGATCTTGAATGAGGAGATTATGTTGGATTATCCAGGGCCCTAAATTTAATCACAAGGATCCGGATAAGAGGGAGGCAGAAGGAGATGAGATGATGGGAGATGAGATGATGGGAGTGAGAGGTCCAAGTGTTGTGAGGAAGGGTCCATGAGCCAAGGAAAACATGCAGTCTTTAGAAGCTGGAAAAGGCAAGAAAGGGATTTTTCTCCTAGAGCCTCCAGAAGGAGCACAGCCTTGGTGACACTTTGATTTTGGTGACACTCTGACCTCCAGAATAAGATAACAAATTGGTGTTTTAAGTGGTAATTTGTTACAGCAGCCACAAAAAAACTAATACATGATCCTAAGCTTTTTGGTTGTTTATTTTAAATAAATTGTACTTTATTTTCTAGAGAAATTTTAGGTTTACCGAATAACAGAGCACAAAGTGTAGAGTTCTCATATACACTTCGACAGTTTCCACTATTAACATCTATTAATAGAATTAGCATGGTATATTTGTTAAAATTGACAAGCTAGTTGTCACTAAAGTCCATAGTTTATATTAAGATTCACTTTTTCTGTTGTACATCCTACAGGTTTTGATAAATGTATAATAACATGTATGCACCATTATAGTATCATACAGATAGTTTTACTGCCCTAAAAATCCCTGTTTCCCCAATTCATTCCTCTCTGCTCACTCCCAGCCCTCATCCTTAGCCTTCTGTCTTATCATTTCACGTTTGCTGAATGTGGGCTGTATTCCCAGGACTTATGAGAGTTCTGTTGCAATTAGTTCTTATATTTGCCTTTATTTCTCGCATCTTTAAGAAAGATAACCACTCCTCATCATACATTTCCATCCAGATATTGTATTGTTTCTTTGCTTCTTTTGCAGCAAACCTCCTTAAAAGTATGGTCTATGCTCGCTGGTTCAGGTCAGCATCATCCATTCTCTTCTGATCTCACACCGGCCAAACTTCTGCCCTCCCCTCTCCACTGGAACTGCTCTTGCAAAGGCCAAATTTTATAAGAGTGTGGTAAGAGTATGTTTGATCTGGTGAAAAGCTGCTAAACTGTCTTCCAAAGTGGCTCTATTATTTTGTATTCCCACCAGCAATGAAAGAGAGTTCCCAATACTCCACATCCTCGCCAGCATTTGGTGTAATCAGTGTTCTGAGTTGTGGCCATTCTAACAGGTGTGTAGTGACATTTCACTGTTGTTTTCATTTGCAATTCTCTGATGACATGTGCTCTTGAATATATTTTCATATGCTTATTTTCCATCTGTATATCTTCTTTGATGAAGTACCTGTTTTTTTCCAACCAATTGTATTTCAAAGTTGGGAAGAAAAGTGACGTGCGGTAATTCTGGACACGCCTCAGAAAAACACTTCTCTCGCCCCTACTTTCTGTTCCAGCCCATTTGGGAAATGTGGTGTTATGGGTGAGGTGATACTGGGAGCCTGAGCTGAGCCGGGGTATGGGCTGAAGCCTCACTCATCCCCAGTGTTCTCAGGCCCTTCCTGACACCAGAGCTGACTCCTGGATAGTCACCCCTTTTTCTCAGAGGAAATAAGACTCAGGGGGTTTTCTCTTTGACTTTTTTCCTTCTCTTTATGTCATTAAATCCAGATCCATGATTTTCTGGAAATCCATCAGCCTTATGCCTCTCTGGTCTCCTCAAAGTCAAACCCCCTTCGGAAGTAAAAATGGTCCTGCATCATGAGAGTTCCAAACCTCCCCACCCCACACCACTACTTATTGGGTGGTGGGGCTAAGTGGGCTTGGGAGAGGGTGTAGCACTCTAAACAGGGTCTGGCTTTGTTTGGGATCAGGTGTTGTAGGAATGGAAAAAGGCATAACGTAAGGCTGCTTGGGTTGTAGGAGAGGGTGTGGGGAATTAGCAGGGAGTGTTATAAGTACACTGATTATTTCCTTTCTTTTTTTTTTTGAGGGCAGTGTCATTGGCCCTCATATGTGGGACCCGAACCGGGGCCGCTGGCTTCCCAGGCCAGCGCTTAACCACTGCGCCACTCGGCCGGCCCTGATTATTTCTTCTTATATACACCCTTTGCAATGTGACTTTGCATCTCCTACCATCAAGATTTGGTGTCCATTTCTCCACCCCCTTGAATCTCAGCTGTCCTCATAACTTGTGGTCCAGAGAACACAGTGAGTGTCATGTGCCAGTCTAAAGTGTAGACTTTGCTCAAGAGGCCTTGGTGATTCCTCTTTGTACCTCAGGAAACTAAAATAACGTGAACACTCTCTGACCAGACTGTTAGAGAGTAAGAGATCATGTGGAGGACAACCCTATTGTCCCAGCTAAGGACACTCCAGGAAAGCCTGTCACCGGTGTGTATGAAGTAGGGGCATTGTAATAAATCTAACTGAAAGTAACCTCACTAAGTGATCTGATCATAAATTACTAATTGGGCAGGTCATGGTGGGTAGTCACACCCCAGACCTATAACTTCATTAGTAAAAGATTTATCCAGCCGGCCGAGTGGCGCATTGGTTAAGAGCCAATGCTCTTTGGGATGTTGGCGGCCCTGGTTTGGATCCCGCATATGAGGGCCAGCGACACTGCCCTCTACAGCTAACAACGGCTCCACCTGGAGCTGGGCTGTGTGAGCCCCGGTGACGGTGTGGGCTGCAACCCCTGCTGCAGTGGGCTGCCATAGGCTACAGTGAGTGGCCGGCAGCCAGCGTGAGCGGCTGGCAGTGAGTGTGAGCTGCCAATAGCCGCGGGGAGCAACAACCAGAGGCCGGCGACTGATCTGCCTCATCCGAGAAGAGCGCAATGACGATACCAACATGGGCCAGTGAAGCAACGTCCTCTGCAACTAGACCGAAGAACAAAAAGACAGCAACTTGTCTGTTCCCCTTCCCCAATTCCCCAACGCTGTTCCCCTCTCCCAATTCCCCAATAAAATCTTTTTTTAAAAAAAGAAACCGAGAACACATGAACAGGTTGTAGGTGAGCAAAAACCCCGTCCACTCACCAGCTGAGTACAGACATGTGCATAATCCCCACCAAGGTCAACTTCAATTGAATCTGGCTCAGATCAGAAGAACCACCAGCATGACGTGGGGACTCAAGGGCATTCACAAAGCGGTTGTTTCATGTCATGGAATGTAGAGAGAGAGTTGATTCTGCAGCACCAGATAGGTTCTAGGCTGTTCTGCAGGCCTCCCTGATTTCAGCTCTTTCGGGATTCATTCACACTTTCACCCAGATCCTACTCTGCCATCCCAGGACACATTCTTTAGACATTTTCTGGGGTGCTCTGTACTCCAGAGTGGGAAACTTCTTAGTTGTCTCCATCCTCACACAAGGAGGTGCCACAGGCACCACGGCAATGGTCTCTGTCCATGGTGCTGACCGCGAGCCTCAGCCCCTGTGCAGAGAAGCAGTTGAGATGTCATGCAAGGTGAAGAGACTGTGGACATAAGAAGACAGGCAAAGAGTGAGGTGCCCCTCCCCAGTCAGGAGTGTCCACTATTGGTTCCCCTTTTAGGTGTTCAGTGTTTGGATGACAATGATGCTTGTCAGTACACACTGCCAGAGCCATTGCACAGAGTCTTTCACAGCCTCAGGTTCACAAGGAATTCACTCAGACCATGTGTAGATTTTGCTAGCTAAGTTGTGATGTTCTGCCTCCTCACTTCATTTTTAACCCAGGAAGTTGCCTTTCATTCATTCACTTCTTCATTGATTCTTCTCAAGGGATTGTGAATGCTGTTTTTCATGTGTCAATTTTTAAAAATATTTCATATAGTTTCATTTTAAAAATAACAAATGGTATTTGATTTTTCTGGGATTCTTTCTATTTGATACATGTAGGATTAGGAATGTCTATTTTAATTTGTCATGGGAAGACTGATTTTCATTGACCTAGAATTATGGCAGATCTTGTGGCAAGCGGTAGCAGGGGGAAAGATTATTCTTACATGAATTTTAGAAGAAAATTGCAGCATTTAAGGTAAAAGGGGGAAAAAGTTAGTGATTCTGTGTTTGGGGGTGAGTGTTAAAAGACACCGAGTGCTAGAAATTTCTGCCTTGGGTTTGAGAAAAAGGACAAAACTTTGAGAATGCCAGTGGAGGGCCCAGAGGAAATGGAATGGTGATAAATGTTGGTACCACAGAGCTGTCCATGTCAAAGACAAGCCTCACCATTGTCATGGTGATGGTACTGATAACAGAGTGCAGTAGTCAAGTTCTGACTCTGGTCCTCAACACTGTGGGTTCAAATCCCAGCTCTAATGGATAATAACAGGGTGATCTGGGTGAATTTATGCCACTTCTTTTACCATGCATATCTCAGTTTCCCTAGTTGTAAATGAGAGGGTCCTAATTTTTTCAGATTTACTAGATTTAGAAAAGAGTAAATGGATTAACGTACATAAAGTGCTGAGAACAAGGCCAAACACCAACAAAGACTCAGAGATATTCACTATTATATTATCATTCTTCCAGATCCTCAGCCTTGAGAAATTTAACTCTCTATTTTCCCACATTTTCTGCCTCTCTTCACCTCACTCCAACCTCACTGTCTCTCTCTGACCCACCCTACGATCACCTGCTCCCCCCTGCCTGAGGGCCTTCGCTCCTGCTGTTCCACTTGCCTGAAGTTCTCTCCCCTATGGGTCACAACAAGGACACTTCTCAAGGTCCTGCCACCAATGTTCCCTTCTCCAGGGGGACATTCCTGAGCAGACATCTACCTATACGGAGCTATAATTTTCTATCTCTGCAGATTCAAAAAAAAAATGCACAAATATAAATTGATTGTGATAGATCTGTCTGGCACTTTAGACTGTGAGACCCATAAGGACAAGACCTGAGTATGTGTAATCACCACTGGGCACTGGTGCCTCAATTTTCTCATCTGTAAGATAGAACAGATAATTGCACACACCTTTCAAATTTTTAAAGTAAAAGATAAAGTGCTAAAGTTCAGTGTCTGCAAATATGACACTCCGGATACCTGGTCTTGGTTGTTAATGGCCTTAATGTTTATCATGTGGACTTGATAAAGCACTGGCGACTTTTCTACCCAGGCTCAGCAACTCCTCACTGGTCCACATTTGGAGCAGCCCCTCCCTGTCCTGTGCCCAATGCCAACCAAGTGGTGCGCTGCCCCGACCTCACTCCCCTGGCTGGAGACATGTGAGGGCACAGACTCAGTGCTGAAGCTCCCTGTCTCCCCCATTGGTCGTGTCCCCACTCTCTGTCCCACACCCTTGCAATTGATGCAAGAACCAGAGACCTGTGATTGTGATGGAATTTTTACTCAGTAACACCAGGAGGTCCTGGGTAGCCATGTTGAAACTTGAACATAGGAACTAGCGGCTCCCTATGTGTTGCCACCTCTGGATGCCAGAAAAGGATGCCCTATCTGCCTTCATGACCTTTCACAAACCCTAAGCACCCATAATTATAATATATGTGCAATATGAAAAACTGCTTTGTGCTTTACCTCCTGACAGAGATAAGGCCCTGAGTAAATGAAATTCCTCCAAAAAAGAGTCCAGACAGCAGAAAAGTTGATGTATATTTGTGATGTGTGTCTCATGGGCAGAATGTCTCTCAGAGACATCTGGGTGGTGTTGGATAGGCCACGGGGCCAGCCAGCATTTGGATCCCCAGCCAGGCAGGACGCTAGGAGCAGCTGAAAACCAGTCATGGTCACTGGGAACATGAAGGGGTATAAAGAACCAGGAGTTGGCTGTGAGCAGCAATGTAAAGACAGCTGAGGAGAGGCGCATACCGGACATCTGAGCGCCTTTGGAAAGGTGCTTCGTGCTCATAACCCAAACTGTCCTGCATGGGAGCTGATAATTAATTAATTAATTAATATTTAAAAGGCAAAACAAAGCTGAAGAGAGAGTCAGAGGCACAGGAGTGAGAGTCACCATAGCTGGGATGGACCTTTCACTTGTCCAATCACCAGCAAACTCCAGCATTCAGTATGAATTTTTCCATCTTTGAACAATGGAATGGGTGTCTAAAATTCACATTGAGTCCCTCACTAACACACACACACACACACACACACACATACACGCACACACACACACTACTGTGTTACCTGTCTGTTTGTTACCTCTCTAGGGACTGAACCAAAGACTGAGGACAAGTCAACATTACGTCAGTAAAACTCTCTTTGCCAAGGATTGGTGAAATTGGAGGAACTTTAAAAGTGAATAACCCCTCATTTGCCACGCGAGGGCACCAGAATAGAGGTAAAATAGTCTTTGCCAAGGATTGGCTGTGAAATTGGAGGAACTTTAAAAGCGATATTCCCTCATTCACCACACGGGGGCGCCAGAACAGAGGTCATTTATTCAGAAGACTTGCCTGCTCACAGTCTCTGAAGGTTCAGCTACCACACACCAGCAACACTTGGACACCTACTGAGTCAGCTTCTGGGCTGCCCGTGGACTCCACTACAAGAAATACTAAAGAAAGTTCTTCAAGATAAAGGGAGGTGATGCCTGAATGGAGCCCAGCTCTGCAAGAAGGAAAATATGAATCCTGAGAAAGTAAATATACAGTAAATGTAAAAGACTACTTTAAGAATTATTAAAATACCAGTGCCTCTGTGAAGTGATTGTTTTCGGGGCCCTCCTCCTAGGCACAGGTGGTGTGATGCAATGAATATGACATTCATTGCAACATTCCTATTCTTATATACAAGGTTGAACAATTAAGTTCGTGAACTTCTTGCAACGATGCTGCTAAACTTTTTTGATATCAGAGGGATTATTCATTATGAATTTGTACCAACTGGACAAAAAGTTAACCAAGTTTACTATTTGGAAGTGCTGAAAAGGCTGCGTGAAAAAAATTAGACAACCTGAGCCTTTCGCCAACATTCATGGCTCTTGCATCATGACAATGCACCAGCTCACATAGCACTGTCTGTGAGGGAGTTTTTAGCCAGTAAACAAATAACTGTATTGGGACACCTTTCCTACTCACCTGATCTACCCCCCTTCCCCAGTGACTTCTTTTTTTACCAGAAGATAAAGAAAATATTGAAAGGAAGATATTTTGATGACACTCAGGACATTAAGGGTAACACGATGACAGCTCTGATGGCCATTCCAGGAAAAGAGTTCCAAAATTGCTTTGAAGGGTGGACTAGGTGCTGGCATCGGTGCATAGCTTCCTAAGGGGAGTACTTCGAAGGTGACCATAGTGATATTCAGCAATGAGGTAGATAGCACTTTTTCGAGGGTGAGTTTGCTAATTTAATTGTCTGACCTTGAGTGTAGAGGTACATCACAAGGCCATACCCAGGGGGTACTCATTTCTCTTCTAGAAAGATAGCGACACTTTTGCGAATGGGAAGACAATTTCAAGAACTCTGTGTACTCTCTGCCTCCCCTCCGAAAAACAGCAATTGTTTAGCCCTGTGATGACATTCTTCCACTCATAAACACCCTTCCATTCAGACTTGTTCTCACTTGTTCTGATTCATCAGATCGAGGCAAATGTTGGCTCAGCAGTCTGGAGACGAGCACCTGCATGTAAAGTAAGGACGATCCCAACCCCAGCCCTGTCAGCTGCTCAGATCTTCCACCTCCTGCAAACCCAACTTTAACTTTCCCCCTCACCTCCCACCCTACAGCCAGCTTCTGCCCAGACACCAGCACCCTTGCCTCTCCCCGCTCCTGCCCCACCTCTCCTTGTCTCTCCCAGCCTCTCTCCACCTCTAGTCTCTCTCTTCCTTTCCCCCTTCTCTGCTCATCTCTTCTGGTCTCACCCCTGTCCTCAATGCCCTTCTTCTCCCACGGCTGCTGTCTTCATCCTCACCCTCCTGGGCACTGACAGGTGGCATCACAGTTGATTCAGGGTGTGAGAGGGAGGAGGACTCTACGAAGGGCTTCAGAGCTGGGGTAGGTACAGGGAAGCCCCTGGCCCTCGAGCAGAGCAGATGGCTGCCCTTCCCCTCCTCTAATTCCTCATTTCTCCCTTCTTCCTGCCTCCCAGACTCTCTCCACTTGCCACTGCTCCCATGCCATCCTCTGCCCACCTCTCTCTATCCTTTCTTACTGGCTCCCATTTCTCAGAACTCTCCGCTCTCTCTCTCTCTCTCCTGCCTGCCCATGACTCTCCCTTCTCCCCGGCCCTTCTCTCTGTATTGTCTCTCCCCTCTTTCTCCCACCTCCCACTGTCTCTCCCATGTGCCTCTCTGCCCTCTATCTACTGTCTCCTTGTCTCCTACCTCCTCTCCGATCTCTCCCAGTATGTGCCTTCTCTCTCTCCATCTTTCCATGCTTCACTGTGACATCCCCACCTCTCCAGGTATCTCCCAGTCTCCTGGTGAATCCCAGTCTCTCCCTGCCTTTTCTCCCTTCTCCCACCTCTCCTCTCCTTGCCCCTTCCCCTCAGCCCTCCACCTGCCTCTTCCCCCTGCCCTCCTCATAGGTCCCAGCCTCTTCCCCACAGCTTCCTGAGACATGTACCAGCTTCCCTGTTTGTTCTCTGGCCACTGCGATTTTAACCCTACATGCATCTTACCAGGATGAGGCCTGTCATGACTCTTAAGCCTAAAGTGTTTTATAAACAATCTTGAGTGCAGTCCCCTCTCAACCTGTGCTCTGATTCTTCAGCCCAAAGCCTGATCCAGCAGAATGGCGGCCAGCAGCAACGTGTAGAATAAGGAGGACCCCACTCAAAGCTGCTCTCATATCCCCTTGTCCCCCCCACCTTCCCCCCACAGCCAGTATCTATCCAGCCACCTGCTCCCTCTGCTGTACCGGGAGACCATCTCTTCATTTCTCTCCAGTCTCTTCCCCACTGAAAACTTAGCTAACCAACCTAAACTTCAGCTCACAGCCTTTCCTGCCTCTCCCTGCCCCCTCAGGAGTGCATTCTCCTAAGCCCACCTCCTCCTATAGCCCCAGGTATTAGAGCCTCACTCAGAATAGCTCTAACCAAACCCAGCTGCAGGCCTTCTCACCTGCCTCCCCAGAGGCTGTTCCCCCAGAGCCCCATCCTCAGTTCCCTTCCTTCCCCACAGCTGCCCTCAGCATCCTCACCCTCCTGTGTTTACAGGTGGTAATAACACAGGTGAGGACAGTGGGGAGGGAGGGGAGAAGAGGTGTTTCTAGAGAGGAGGATGGGTGCACGGGGGTGGGGTTAGGGGACTGCGGGGGCACAGCTTGGGTGTGGACTGTCTTGTTACTAACTCAAACTCTGTGTCTCTCAGACACGCACACAGGCTAAGGTTTCTGGCTGTGTCTGATGTGGCCCCCAGGTGTGGGGACCTTTAGACTATTGCAGTGACGATGACACCATCCTGCTCCTGAGCAAGACCCACCTCTGTGGGTCCCAACAGCCTCTTCTAGCCCTGCCTGGGGCTCTGCTGTCCTGAGTCTTTAGCCCCCAAACAAAGTTTGTGGCGAAGTTGAAGTTTCTGAACGTGAAGGCCCCGTGCCCCTCCTCTCCCATCTCCAGGGTCTGTCCCAGGTGAGGACCCTGTCTCACTCACAGGTGAAACAAATGTAATAAAACAGGGGAGGGCTGGCCGAGTGGCGCGGTGGTGAAGTGCTGGCTTGGGAAGCCAACGGCCCTGGTTCGGGTCCCACATATGAGGGCCAGTGATGCTGCCCTCAAAAAAAAAAAAAAAAGACATGGTAAAGTGGTAGACAGTAAGATATTTCACAGAGGAGAAAACATTATAATGAAGGGCACTTGGACTTGGGGAGACCCCATTCCCCTTTTGTTTGGCAGGTGACATGTGTCAGACCTGCTGGTAGGAGAGAGACCTGGCTTGATTAGGGCATGGGGCCCTGAGTGGTGACTTACCTCCTTGGTGGCTTCTTTTCTCCTAACTTACCTTCTCGGACACTCCCTTTCTCAAGCATTTATCATCAGCGTAGATAGGAAGACTCTGGGTCACTGGCCATTCACTCACAGATGAACGGGCATGCCCTCTTCTTTATGTGGGTGGTTTTTGTAGCTTTTGGGCACAGACACCAGATTGAAGCTAGAGAATGAGAACAATTGGAGATGCATTTGAACAACTTCAACAAGAAGTTTCACTCTGGCAGGAAAAACTGGAGAGCAGGAAAGTTGTGTGGAGGGAAGATTTTATGAAAGATGAGAAGCCTTGAGTCTTATTTAAAGTACAGGCAAAAAGGAGCCAGTTCACAAAGAGAGGCTGATGATCTGGGGATACAGGAGCTGACCACAAGGCACAGTCCTTCATTATGTTAGTGGGAGGCAGAGTATGTTGGGTGTGAATGCTGGGGTAATTTACAAGGTGTGACAGGAGACTAGGGGAACTCTGATGCTTTTGACTTTTCACTTTGAAAAACCAGATGAGGTCATCTCACGGTGGGAGGAATTAGATAGTGAAACATGACAAGAGTGAAGGTTAAAATCATCATTTTGGAATCAGAGAATAAGCTGACTCAGTAGGTGTCCAAGTGTTGCTGGTCAGAGACTGTGAGCAGGCAAGTCTTCTGAATAAATGACCTCTGTTCTGGCGCCCCCGTGTGGCAAATGAGGGAATATGCACTTTTAAAGTTCCTCCACTTTCACCAATCCTTGGCAAAGACTATTTTACCTCTGTTCTGGCGCCCTCATGTGGCGAATGAGGGAATATGCACTTTTAAAGTTCCTCCAATTTCACCAATCCTTGGCAAAGACAATTTTACTGTTGTGACGGCCAGATCAGTCCTTGGTCCAGTCCGAAGGGAGCAGGTAACAAAGAAGCCCCTATGTGCATGTCAGGATTAGTGAATTTTAAACAAGTGAATTTTAAATTCGTAGTTTGGATTCGATGTGAATTTTAAACAAGCGTTCCGTTATGGAACCAAATCCTGGAGTTTGCCTGTGATTGGACAGGTCCATTCCCAGCTATAGTGACTCTCACTGCTGTGGCGCCGGACACTCTCTCCAGCTTTGTTTTGCCTTGTGAGTATTGAGTAAGTGCTGACCAAGTCCCATCCATGAACACGAAGCACCTTTGCAAAGGTGCTCAGACTCCCTGTGTGCACCTCTCCTCAGCTGTCTTTACACTGCTGCTCACAGCCAACTGCTGGCTCTTTATACCCCTTCGTGTTCCCAGCGACCGTGACTGTGGCTTTCAGCTGCTCCCAGCGTCCTGCCTGGCTGGGGATCCAAATGCTGGCTGGCCCCCCTGGCCTATCCGACACCACCCAGATGTCTCTGAGAGAGATTCTGCCCGTGAGATACACATTGCAAGTACACATCAATTTTCCTACTTTAATACGTGGCATGAAAGCGCTCTGGTCCATGCAGAGAAAGAAAACAAAACGGAACTACACACTTTGAACCCCACCAGCTCTGTCTCCTCCAGTGTGCCCCACGGGACACTGTTCTCAGCAGGGCAGCCCCTAGTCACTCAGACCCTGGGCGGCTTTCATGAGGAAAGTAATGGCCAGAAGTGTTCTTTGGCCCCTTCTCTAATGACCTGCTTTGTCACAGGTAAAGTTCTGTCCTCACTACAGAATTAGGGCTGCAGGGGAGTGGGGAGGGTCTGTGTGCCTATCTGTCCAAGAAGGTGGCCCTGCCCTGTTCTCTGTGTCTGCCCGTCTCCCTCTCCCATCCTCTATTACCATCCCTCTTTCTCTCTCCCTCCCCTCCCCTCCCTCTCTCTCTCTTCCTCCCTCCCTCCCTCCCTCTCCCTCTCCCCTCCCCTCTCCTCCCCTCCCTCCCACTCTCTCTTCCTCCCTCCCTTCCTCCCTCCCTCTCCTCCCTCACCCTTTCCCCTTCCCCTCCCCTCCCATTCCCTCCCTCTCTCTCTCTCCCTCTCCCGCTCCCCTCCCTCCCCGTCCCGTCCCGCCCTCCCTCCGTCCCTCCCTTCTCTCACCCTCCCCTTTTGTTTCTTTCTCCTGTGTTATGATGATGAGAATAGTAAGGGCAGTGAAATCTTTGACCAAAGAGTGCTGCCCTTTCGAATTCCTCTATAAATTTGCCAGTGAAAAGTGATCCTGTCACTAGAAATGGTAGCGGGGACAACCCATGTAGGGAAGACTCATTCCAGGAAATTTGTGGCAACTCTTATGGGCAGAGAAAGCCTGTAACCATTTAGAAAACGTACAGATGAGAGTGAGCATGTGTCGGCAGGCTTAGGCTTTGGGAATGGTTCCAGTCTGTTTGTCGGTAAGCGAGGGGCTGGAGGGCAGCCCCCCTTCCTTGTTCCACCTACAGGTTTTTCAGGTTTATGTTTATCTGACAGATGAGGTAAGTGGCATCCCTTTGGTTCAGTAAAAGCTGAAAGGCCTAAACCTTGTTTCTCTCAGACAGAAGCCCACCCCACCGCCCTTTCCCACGGGGAAAGACGTTCTAAGAGCCCCAGTGGAAATCTGAAACCATGGATTAAGTACCAAACCCTCAGCAGCTTCTTCAACTCTGCCGGAAATGTGGCAGTAGCTTCTTCATTGGCAGAAGCAGCCTCCCCAGTCATTTTCATATTATTCAGTTTAAACCTATGCCTGAGTCTTGTAACCATCCCTTTCTTGCGGTAACCATCCCTTTCTTGCGGTAACCTTACTTGCATGGTGTCACTAGTTTCGGGGACCCCTTGCTGAAGTCTTTCTATGAGCTCAGTGCTTTGGGGCACAACACGTTGTCATCAATAGGAACACATTTTCTGTTCATGTCTTCCACACACAAACTTATTACACACCGTGGCCATAACCTTTGCAGTTTGAGATGCAGCAGCAAAATTAGCATGAATTTCTTTTTCCTTCTTCACAATGTCACCGATAGGTTTGGTCTTACTATAGAACTTAGCAACCTCAGCATTTGATCTTCTTTTTCTTTCTTTATTAAGTCAACAACTTTCACTTTTGCACTTAAAAAAAAAAAAGCACTTTACGGCTTCTCGTGGCATATCCAAATTGCCTCAGCACTACTCTTGTATTTTGGGGCCATTATTAAGTAAAATAAGGGTCACTTGAACACAATCACTGTGATACCATGACAGTCAACCTGATAACCGAGACAATGACTAAGTGACTAGCAGGCAGGGAGCTTACACAGTTTAGCAGTTGCAGCCACAGCTCACATGTAAGGGGATATTTCTTAGCTACTGGGTCCAGGGCTGACCTATAACACCTAAAGTTCTCTAGTATATAAAGTCCAGAGAAAGCCGGCCGAGTGGCTCAGTGGTTAAGCGCTGGCTTGGGAAGCCAGCGGCCCCGGTTCGGTCCCACATATGAGGACCAGTGACACTGCCCTCAAAACAAACAAACAAACAAAAAGTCCAGATATATTGTTATGTTTTGGATATCATACTCCAAGGGTACAATCCCCTTATTCATGCACAAACAAGGAAAAACAAAGAAAAAGGTAGAGAGAAATTAGAAAAGTCCATGTGTGGGGTGAAAATAGAGAGGACGTAAGGTCCTAGAAAGCATCCGTGGATGAGAGGTTCAGACTCCGGGGTCTGGAGATGACTCCCGACTTGTGGATAAAGGGATGAAGCAATCATAGAGAAATTAGGGCCACACATCCTACAATAATAGGCCACAAGATCCCCCCAAACCTCTCAATTGTCAGTTGGTCTCCAGGAGAGAAAAATGTAGGATAATAGAAGCTCAGCCTGGGGAGGTAGTTTTTCCTTTAGCCAAGCTATCATGACCCAGATATCAGACAGACAGAAGGCATGGTTCCATTTGTCTTTGGCCACGTTGTGGTGCTTTGTTGCTAATGCCCGAAGAATGTACTCTGTCCAGAAGTGAGCTAGCATAACTGAAAGAACATAAGAAAAGATCATCCACATATTGGATTAAAGTGGAATTTCCTGGGAATTTTAAGTCCTTCAAATTTGCATTTATGCTGTGCAAGAAGTGGGTAGGAACCTCAATGAATCCTTAGGGCATTAAAATCCAGATATATTGCTGATTTTCCCAGGTGAAGGCAAATACTGGGAATCTTTATGAACAGAAATTAAAAAAAAAAAAAAAGCTGAATTGGTGACCGTGAAATACTCGGCATTGGAAGGGATCACACACAGGGCAGAGTTAGGGTTAGGCATCAGGGGAAATCTTGGATTGACGATTTATTGATGGAGCTCAGACGTTGGGCTGGCCAATAATCTTTTTCATTTGGCTTCTTAATGGCCAGAATGGGGTGCTGCATGGACTGGAAGTGGATTAGGAGTTTGTTGTCTAATATACCTTGGATTATGGACAGAGCTCCTTACGTTGCTCTGGTTTTCAATGATATTGTGAAATTGAGGGCCATGGAGGGCTCTTATTCTACCTCAAGGAGCTTTGTCCAAAGCACAAGGAGTTTGTTGGCGACAAAGAACAAGGGTTATTTTCTAACAGTTATTTAAATCATTAGGTAAATGAGTGGTAGGTTGGAGAAGCACAGGAACTCAGGGACGTCAAACAATGAGGCTAGCGGACATAGACCTGAGGGGGAGGAATCGGGGACCTGTAGAAGGAGTCCCTTAAGAGCACAAAGAATTCTGACAGCCCAGCTCATGAGAAGAACCCTTCCTAACAGGTTTACCAAGGAGGCAGAGCTGAGAAGGGAGTTACAACTTTAAATGTTCCTAAATGTGGGGCTGTCTGAGTGGTTCAGCTGGTTTAGAGCTCACTCAAGAGTGCGAGCTGAGCTCTGAGCAACAGCAGTTCGATGCCAGCCCGAGCTGAGCTGCCGCTGAGCTACCAACAGGTGGCAGGATGGCTCAGCTAAAAAGAAAAAAAAAAAAAGAAGTAAAAGCTCCTAAATGCTCTTTCCGTGTTGTCTCTGTTTATGGTGACAGCCACAGTTTCATCCTTCTACTCTTTACAAGTTGGAATATATGACCATTTTGGTGGGATATACCTGAGATAGGGCTCCCAATAATTGTTCTCTTATTTCTCAGTCTCCAATGGGAGTCGGAGGGAGGTCGAGATCCTTGAAATTTTTTTTAGGGATGGTGGTTGATACTTTTGGCTTTTTCAAATCAAAGGGAGACATCTCCAAGTCCAACCAATGAGTGGATAAGTTGATGTACATTGGCAAACACTGGACAGTACGTTTCCAGAACAATTCTAAATTGTTTGGTAAATTGTTTCCTTTCCTTTCGGGAACAGGAAAGTCTTTGGTGATGGCATGAAATTTGGACCAGACCAAGGTTTAAGTGTTATTTCTTCTATCAGTGTCACTTCAGAATGGGTGCCTGCTGACCTGGGCTTCATCTGCCAGAGATGGGGACTCAGGGAGCCAGTGTTTCAGGGAGTTGAGGAGTTTCCACCAATGAAGGATATTCTGGGACAGACAGATGGAGGGAAGTGGAGGGGGAAGAATGTGGGGTTGCTGTGGGGTTTACTGGGACAGAACAATAATTGTGAAGACATAGTTTGAAAGCCTCAACAGCTTGAGTGAGACTTCAATTATTTTGCTATTTCTTCAGCTTCTTCATAGTAGATGAAATAAGCAGACTATGGTGTGTCCCAGATTTTTTGTGCCTTTTAGCCTTAGGGATCCCCTTAGGTGGACTAATTTGGGGGTATCCCAGGAGCCCCAAAGCGCATTGTCATAAAATTTCAGGAAAGAGGGCCAGCTGAATGGCGCGGTGGTTAAGTGCTGGCTTGGGAACCGGGTTCGGATCCCACGTATGAGGACCAGTGACACTGCCCTCAAAAAAAATTTTTTTTTCACAAAAGAGAAGAACCACATTATTAGGACCTCAGTGGTGAAGCATGTAGTCAGCAGGGCCTGGGGCAAGAGGGAGAAGCAGAATCCAATAGAGAGAATAGAGGCCTCACCCACAGACAGCCAGGAGGATGTTCCAGCCTGGGAGTTATCTCCCAAAGAAGCCTGGGGCTCTAATCCAGCTTCAAAAAGTATGTGCAAAATGTGCAAAATTGTAAGAACCCAAACCTGTCCTCACCATGCTTCAACAGATATTTGCCCCGAGCGCTAGATTTTGAGTCAGATTCACCACCGGCTACTCAAATGAACCAGCCTACTGGAGATCATACAGAGGTCACTGTGCGGGCTGAGAAATCCAGATAACCAATGGCAGTTGTAATCCAGATGGAGTCCTGACACAGATAACAAAGATAGACATGGCCAGGAATTAGTGAAAGCGGTAAAAACAGATTTTATTCAGTAAATGATGGCAGCAGGGCCAAGAGCTGAGCTCCATTCTGATTTGTGCAAAGGTGAGTGGGTGTTTTACAGTTTTTAAATTTTTTTTTTTAAAGATTTTATTGGGGTTTTGGGGGAGGGGAACAGCGTTGGGGAGTCGGGGAAGGGGAACAGACAAGTTGCTGTCTTTTTGTTCTTCAGTCTTGTTGCAGAGGATGTTGCTTTACTGGCCCATGTTGGTATTGTCATTGCGCTCTTCCTGGATGAGGTAGATCGGTCGCCGGCCTCTGGATGGTCGCTCACCGCAGCTATTGGCAGCTCACGCTGGCTGCGGGCCACTCACTGCAGCCTATGGCAGCCCACTACAGCAGGGGCTGCAGCCTACACCGTCGCCGGGGCTCACACAGCCCAGCTCCAGGTGGAGCTGTTGTTAGCTGTAGAGGGCAGTGTTACTGGTCCTCATATGTGGGATCCGAACCATAGCTGCTGGCATCCCAAACCAGCTCTTAACCAATGTGCCACTTGGCCGGCCCAGTTTTTAAATTTTTAAAAAATTATTTAATTTTATTTATATTAAGTACTATTTTTTTCCAGTTTCAGGTGTACAAACAATGCACTAGTTAGACTTTTCACCCCTCTCAAAGTGATAAATCTATTGCCCCCTGACATGATATATATATATATTACAATTCCATTGACTCTATTTCCTATGCTATATACTCCATATCCCATGACTATATATATTTTAAATTATAGTTGACATGCAATATTATTCAGCTTCAGCTTCAAGTGTACAGTGCAGTGGTCAGGCCTCTACACCATCCATGAAGTGGTCTCCCGAATAAGACAAGTGCCCATCTGACACCCTACAAAATATTTACAGCACTGGGATTTTGCCACATGCTTTTTCTGCATCTATTGATATGGTCATATGATTTTTATTTTTCATTTTATTAATGTGGTGTATTACATTAATTGATTTGCAGATATTGAACCAACATTGCATACCAGGAATGAACCCCACTTGATTGTGGTATATGATCTTTTTAATGTGATGCTGAATCCGATTTGCAAGTATCTTGAGGATTTTTGCATCTATGTTCATTAAGGAGATCAGCCTGTAGTTTTCTTTATTTGTAATATCTTGGTCTGATTTTAGGATCAGAGTAATGTGGTCTTATAAAATGGGGTTGGGAGCCTTTCCTCCTTCTGTATTTTTCGGAATAGTTTGAGAACAGGTATTAATTCTTTTTTGAATGTTTTGTAAAATTCACCTGTGAAGCCATCTGGTCCAGGACTTTTGTTTGTTGGAAGCTTGTTGATTACTGATTCAATTTCTTTGGTAGTAAGAACCAGAACCAGTCTGCTCAGAGTTTCTGTTTCTTTCTAGTTCAGACTTTGTAGATTGTATGCTTCTAGAAATTTATCCATTTCTTCCAGATTGTCTAATTTGTTGGTATACAGTTGCTTGTAGTATTTTCTTAAAATTTTCTGTATTTCTGTGGTATGTTTATCACTTCTCCTCTTTCATTTCTGATTTTATTAATTTGGGCCCGCTCTCTCTTTTTCTTGGTGAGTCTGGCTAAGAGTTTGTCGATTAGCTTTTACAAAAAACAGCTCTTGGTTTCATTGATCTTTTGTATTGTTTTTTTTTTTTTTGGTCTCTATTTCATTTATTTCTGCTCTGGTCTTTATTATTTCCTTCCTTGTACTCCCTTTGGGCTTGTTTTACTGTTCTTTTTCCAGTTCCCTTAGTGTAAAGATAGCCTATTGACTTGAGGTTTTTCTTGTTTCGTTAGGTAGTCCTGCATTGCTATGAACTTACCTCTTGGGACTGCTTTTGCTGCATCCCATTGATTTTGGGTCGTGGTGTTTTCATTTTCATTTGTCTCGAGGTATCTTTTGATTTCCCCCTTGATCTCATTTGTGACCCCCTCGCTATTTAGTAGCATGTTATTCAGCCCTCATGTATTTGTGTATTTTCCAGGTTTCTTTTTATAATTGATTTCTGGTTTCATAGCATTTTGGTCGGAGAAGATGCTTCAGATGATTTCAATCTTCTTAAATTTTTTTTTCTTTTTTTCATTTTTTTTAAATTAGTTTCAGGTGTACAACACAGTGCAATAGTTATACTCTTTACCCCCCAAAGTGACAACCCCCCTCCCCCAGTTCACCACCCCACTCCCCCCACCCCATATCATACATATCTATTTCAATTTCTTTGACTCGTTTTCACAGTATACTCCACATCCCATGACTATCTATATATTCAGTTACAGTTGGCATACAATATGAAAAACTGAATGAACGAATGATCAAAGTAAACAGACTCATAGATATAGAGGAAAAACTGAGGGTTGCTAGTTGGGAGGGGGATGGGGATAAGGGAGAAGGGGAAGGAATTAAACAGCATAAATAGATAACTGCAGTATTGCCACAGGGATATGAAGCACAGTTCGGGGAATATAATAATGTTGTAAAAATTTTGTGGCGTGTCAGATAGTCACATATCTTGTTAGGGAGACTATTTCATGGATCAATCTTCTTAAATTTATTGAGACTTGTCTTTTGGCCTAGCATGTGGTCTATCTTGGAAAATGTTGCATGTGCACTTGAGAAGAATGTATATTTTGTTGCTTCGGGGTGAAATGCTCTCAAAATATCGATTAACTCCAACTGGTCTAAAGTCTCATTTAAGGCCATTGTGTCCATGTTGATTTTCTGTCTGGGGGCCTGTGCATTGGTGACAACGGGGTATTGAAGTCCCCTACTACGATAGTGTTACTGTTGATCTCTGACATTATGTCAGTCACAAACTGTTGTATATATTTAGGAGCTCCTATGTTAGGTGCATAGATGTTTACTAAGGTTATGTCCTCTTTTTGGATCGATCCCTTTATTATTATGTAGTGCCCTTCTTTGTCTTTTATTGTAGTCTTCATTTTAAAGTCTATTTTGTCCATAATAAGTATTGATACCTCTACTTTTTTCTCATTTCCATTTGTATGAAATACCTTATTCCAACCCTTTACTTTCAGTCTGTGTGTGTCTTTGATCTGAGATGTGTCTCTTGTAAGCAGCATATACATGGGTCCTGTTTTCTTATCCACTCAGCCACTCTGTGTCTTTTGATCGGGGCATTTAGCCCATTCACATTTCAGGTGATTATTGATAGGTGCATATTTATTGCCATTTTGTTATTTGTATTTCTGGTCTTCCTTTGTTAGTTTTTCTTCTTTCTTCTGTTTAAAAAAACCCTTTTAATATTTCCAGCAATGTTGGATTGATGGTAATGAATTCCTTAAGCTTATTCTTTTCTTTTCTTTTTTTTCTTTTTTTTTTTGAGGGCAGTGTCACTGGCCCTCATATGTGGGACCCAAACTGGGGCCGCTGGCTTCCCAAGCCAGCGCTTAACCACCATACCACTCGGCCAGCCCTAAGCTTATTCTTTTCTGAGACGCTCTTTATCTCGCCTTCAATTTTAAGTGATAGCCTTGCTGGATAGAGCAGTCTTAGTTGTAGGCCTTTGCTTTTCATTACTTTGAATATTTCCTGCCAGTCCCTTCTGGCCTGCAGAGTTTCTGTAGAAAAGTCAGTTGATAGTCTTATAGGAGTTCCTTTGTATGTAACCTGCTGTCTTTCTCTTGCTGCTTTTAGGGTTGTCTCTTTGTCTTTAACGTCTTTTTGCCTTTTTAACTATAATGTGTCTTGGTGTGGGCCTGTTTGGGTTCAGCTTGTTTGGAACTCTCTGCACTTCCTGGGCATGTATGTCAATTTTCTTCACCAGGGTAGGGAAGTTTTCAGTCATTATTTCTTCAAATACATTCTCAATCCCTTGCTCCTTCTCTTCTCCTTTTGGTATTCCTATCATGGGACTGTTGTTGCACTTGGTGTTGTCCCACAAGTCTCTTAGCTATTTTCATTGTTTTTTTGTTTTTGTCTTTTTTTAAAGATTTTTTTGGGAATTGGGGAAGGGGAACAGCATTGGGGAATGGGGATGGGGAACAGACAAGTTGCTGTCCTTTTGTTCTTCTGTCTAGTTGTGGAGGACATTGCTTCACTGGTCCATGTTGGTATCATCATTGCACTCTTTCCGGGTGAGGCAGTCGCTCGCTGGCCATTGGACAGCCATTCACAGCAGCTCACAAAAGTGCACACCAGTTGCCAGCCAGCCCCACTGCAGCCTGCCCCGTCACTGGCAACTCACGGCAGCCCAGCTCCAGGTCGAGCTGTTGTTCACTGTCTTAGCTGTAGAGGGCGCAGCATCACTGGCCATCTATGTGGGATCCAAACCCGGGCCCCATTGCTCAGAGCTGGCATCCCAAGCCAATTCTTAACCAACACGCCACTCGGCTTGCCCTTATTTTCATTGTTGTTTTATTCTTTTGTTATTGTTGTTATCCTGATTTGGTGATTTCTGCTAACTTGTCTTCTAAATCACTGATTCGGTCCTCTGCTTCATCTAATCTGCAGGTAACTCCTTTGAGTGTGTGTGTGTTTTTGTGTGTTTTTTTTTTAGATTTTTTTTTATTGTGAAAATGGGGGAAGGGAACAGTGTTGGGGAATTGGGGAAGGGGACTGACCAAGTTGTTTTTCTTCAGTCTTCATTGTGGAGGGCGCCAGTCACCATCTGGCTTCCCATCAGCAGCTCCTGGCTTCTAAGCTCAAGGTGCTGTGTTCAATCTTAGTTGTGGGTGGGCGTAGCCACCATCCCATGTGGGAGTCGAACCAGCAGCCTTGTTGTTAAGAGTGCACGCCCTATCCTCTGAGCCATCCGGGCAGCAGCTCAGCTCAAGGTGCCGAGTTTAGTCTTAGTTGCTTGGGGCATAGCCCAACATTGAACAGGCAATCTTGTTGTTACACCAGCTGAGCCATCCTGCCACCTGTTGGCAGCTCAGAGACAGCTCAGCTAGGGTGCAGCATTCACTGGCCCATGTGGAAATCGAACTGGCGGCCCTGTTGCTCAGAGCTCATGCTCTAAGCCAGCTCTTAACCAACTGAGCCACTCGGCTGGCCCTTGAATGTGTTTTTTATTTCAGTTATTATATTCTTTAATTCTGTTTTTTATCATCAGTGTCTAAACTCTGTCTCTGATAGGTTGGAGTTTATTTAGTTCCGTTTCTAGAGGTTTCTTCTTATCTTTTATTTGGGACATGTTTCTTTGTTTTTTTTATTCTGCCTGTCGTTCTGTGACATTGCTTCGATGTATTAAGTAGGTCACCTATGCCTCTGAGTCGTTGCTGGGTGGTCTTATGCAGTATGTGTCCTTTATATTTGGATTGCACAGTCTCCCTATTCTCCTGTCCCATGTGTTCCAGAGGTGTCGCTGTTGAAGTTGATTTTTAATTGCTTTTGGCTTGTCAGAAGATGGGATTGGCCTTCAGGCTGATTAGCTGGGAGGATGAGCTCTGTTTACTGTGTATGAGCTGCTGTGTGGAGGTTGACCCCCTCGGAGGAGGTTTGGCCGCTATGGGCGCTTGTGCCTGTGGAAAATTTCCTTTGAGAGTGCCACTTGAAGGTTCAACCAGGTAGTATTGTGGTTTGGTTTGGCACTGGCCTCTGAGTGTATTGGTTCTGGTGTCTCTGGGACAGGGCTCCCACTCAGAGCCATTTCAGCCCTGTCTGTTACTGGCCTCAGGCAACCTGGTAGGTGCCTCAAGACTGTAGGCAATTGGCTGCTGCCTGTGCTGGACCTGGGATCATGTGGGGATGGTCTCTGCATGAACTGAAGCTGGCTACTAGCAATATTGGGCCTGAGCAGTTTCATTAAAGGCCCAGGGCCCCTTAGGCCTGTTTCCACCTGTCAGTTGCCTGTAAGGCCTAACTGTTGAAAGAGGCTCTTTAGGAGTGTGTGTGTTTGGCTATTTGACCCGATGCTGAGGGTGCCTTTGGTGATGTGGCACGAGCTGGGCTGGATGAAGTCCAAGTGAGTTACAAGATGTAATTGGTGGTTTTTAAGACATTAATGCAGATTTGGTCTTACGCCTGTGAACATCTGGCCTGTGAACCCCTTGTATAAGGTCCCAAGGGCACTACAGCCAGCCTCCGCCTCACACTCACAAATTCCCACAAGCTTCTCCCAAGTGGCTGTGGTGCAGGTTTGTGGTCACTGAACACCACCAAAATGACCCAAGGGCCCTGCAGCCCACCTGCTTTTGTAAAAAACCTTTTCCACAGTTTGTGGGGGTGGGGCCAAGCACCCAGGCACCCACAGTGCCCCTGGCAATGCAGCTGTAGGTGGGCGAGGTGGTGTTACCAGTGGGTAAAGGCTGTGGTCAGTGGTTTTTATAAATTCAATGTAGTCTCAGCTCCTGGACCAGTGCTAGGCCCACGTCCACTTCATAAAGCAAAAACAAAGCAAGGCAAACCAACAACACCAGGGACAAAATACACCCCCACAGAAACATGATAAACAATGATCATACAGGAGAAACATAAATCTAGGAGAGACAAAAACACAAACACAAAAACAGCAGAACAAGACAGAAAAACCATAACCGAAGCAATAACCTGACAAACCTGAGAACAACAATAACAAAAAGAAAAGAGATAATAGAAAAATAAAAAGGAACAAAAAAAGAGAAAGAAGAAGAGAAGAGAAAAAAGGGGGGAAAAATGAAAATCAATCAAGCAAGCCAGCAATCAATCAATCAATCAATCAATCAATCAATAAAAGGCTCTCCGTCTGCTTTAATCTATAGACCACTTGCTCAGCCATAGTGAGTCTCTGGTCAAATCAGCACCAGCTGTGTTGTGGAGAAGGGCCCAGTGCATCATGCACCAGCCTCCCTCTCGCAGTGAGCTACCCGCAATTTGCTGCTGTGTGATCTGTGGCTGTGCTCACCACCAAAAATCCCCACAGGTTGCTGCAGGCTGTCCCCTGCTGCAAAAATCCTCTGTGACCTGTGAAGGTTGGGGCCAGGCACCAAGGGCCTCAGGATGCCCCAGCAACGCAGCTCAAGGTGGGCGGGGCAGGCCCCCCAAGCCACTACAGGGTGTGGTCAGTGGCCCCCACCAAGTCAGAGCAGCGTGTGCTCCTGCACCATCAACTAGCCCGCACAAACGTACCATGAATACCCCTGCCAGATCACACCGGCGGGCAGCTCCCAAGCCAACACTCCTAGGAAAACTCCCAGTCTCAGCCTGTCCCAGTCAGCAGCCCACAGATCAGGCAGAGCAACCCCACCGATGCCAGGAGCCAGCCTGGCAACTCTGCACAGGCAGTGCAGAGGGAGGGGACCCAAGGCAGCTCGCGTGCTCTTTCCCGCGTCTCAACCCACAGCCAGTTTTAGCAGGTGCACGCCCTCGAGTCAGGGCATCCCCCTGGCACTGAAGCACAAGCTGTGCACAGCACCCAACCCGAGGCAGCGCGCACACACACCAGTGTCTCAAACAGCCAGTGCTGGAGCCAGAGCGTACCCTTATAGTCAGGCGCCACCCCGGCTACGCAGTACAAGCTGTGGGGAGAGTGGGGACAAGGCAGCATGTGCGCGCACACACGCACGCCTGTGCCGATTCCACCAGACCAATGGGATCCTGAACCTGGCCCTCTGTGGGAGGGTCCAACCCTGAAAAAATGGGACCCTCCTGTATGTCCCTAGTGTGTAAGCTCCACACAAGATAAACAATGGTCACCAAACCTTCAGCTCCTGCGCCAAAGGCGCTCAGTTCAGTTCTTCCCCACAGGCTCCTGGGCCCACCACCCACGAAGCCAGGGACTGGGCAAGTGCTCGCCAGTGAGCAAGTCCAAGTGCTGGCTCCACAGGAGGGCGTCTGGTTCTGCAGCCACCCACCACCCCACCGAGTTGAGCAAAGAGAGTCCTCACCAATTTTTACTGCTGGTTATTGAGGATTTCCTCCTCCTGGCAAAGTAACTATGGGCTGAGGAGCCCAGCGTGGAGCTGGAGGGTCCCTTGCCTCTACCACTGAGGTGTACCTCCCAGGGGTCACCCTCTCTCCGTGGGCCTGGAGTCACCCTGCCTCACGTCTCCCCCTCCTACCAGCCTCAATGTGGCCTTGTCTTTCAATCCTTAGTTTAGAGATTCTGTTCATCTAATGTTCAGGTGACTTCCGAGGTTGAATGTTGTATAAATGATTTGTAATTTTGTGTGATCTTGGGAGGCAGTTGGCACAGCGCCCATCTATTTGACCATCTTAGCTCCGCCCTTCATTATCCTTTTTAATGATAACATTTCAGAAGAGTGGCTCTCCAGTCCTTGACAGCCATACTTCTGACCTGCAAGAGATATACGTTCAGGCCAGTGCCTGTGAGGCCCACACCTCCTTGCCTCTCCTCTCTCAGCCGAAGCCCAGGGGACCAGAGCTAGAAGTGGGGACTATGTTCTGATGATGCAAGCTGATGGCTCTCAACTACCACAGCCCTGCTGGCTTCAACTACAAAGATGAAACAGGGGCCGGCCGAGTGGCGTGGTGGTTAAGCGCTGGCTTGGGAAGCCAGCGGCCTCGGTTCATGTCCCACATATGAGGGCCGGTGACACTGCCCTCAAAAAAAAAAAAAAAAGATGAAACAGAATTTAGAAACTTTATTGTTTGGCTTGAAGATCAGAAAATCAGACACATCAAGGTAATTTAAGAAACATCCACAGCTGTGACTGCCCCTAGTTCTTTGAAACGTGTGTCAGAGATGTTCATTATCCTTTCAAGATTCAAGATCAACAAGAAGCAATTGACTGGCTTCATGGTTTAGTTATCAGATTTGAATATGGAGATAACGCTGAAAAATACAAGGACTTGATACCTGATATACAAAAAATGCTGACAATGCAGCTAAAAATGCAGAGCCATTGATCAATTTGGATGTGAATAATCCTGCTTTTATGGCTTTGGCTAACCTTCTTCAGATTCAGCGTCTTGCTGGTTACCTGGTAATGCTTAAGGCAATTTGTATTTTGGTCCAGGAGCCTGACACAGGATGCAGTTGCTAAAGCAAATCAAACAAAAGAGGGCTTGCCTGTTGCTTTAGATAAACATGTTCTTGGTTTTGACACAGGCGATGCAGTTCTTCATGAAGCTGCTCAAATTCTGAAACTCCTGTGTATAGAAGAGCTCAGAGAGCTACAGACAAAAATTAATGAGGCCATAGTAGCTGTTTGGGCAATTATTTCTGATCCAAAGGCAGACCACAGACTGGGGAAAGTTGGAAGATGAACTTTTAAGGGTTTCAGCCTCTCATTTACTTAGTACAATTGGGAATCATGTGTATGCTCTGTCATGATTTGGTACATCAAATGTCACATTTTTCGAGGGAAGACTATGTTCTAGAGATTTATCATCGTTGCTTTTTCTTTAATAAAACTTGGGAAAGTGGGAAAAAAGAGATATGAGTTCTGACAATTAAGTTCATGACCTTGTTGCAACGATGTTGGTAACCTTTTTTGGTATAACAGGGATTATTCATTATGAATTTGTACCAACTGGACAAACAGTTAACCAGATTTACTATTTGGAAGTGCTGAAAAGACTGCATGAAAAAGTTAGAGAACCTGAACTTTTCGCCAACAATTCATGGCTGTTGCATAATAACAATGCACCAGCTCACATGGCACTGTCTGTGAGGAAGGTTTTAGCCAGTAAACAAATAACTGTATTGGAACACCCTCCCTACTCACCTGATTTGGCCCCCAACGACTTCTTTCTTTACCCAAAGATAAAGGAAAAATTGAAAGGAAGACATTTTGATGACATTCGGGACATCAAGGATAATATGATGACAGCTCTGATGGCCATTCCAGAAAAAGAGTTCCAAAATTACTTTGAAGGGTGGGTTCAGCACTGGTGTTGGTGCATAGCCTCCCAAGGGGAGCACTTAGAAGGTAACCATAGTGATATTCAGCAATGAGGTAGGTAGGACTTTCTCTAGGATGAGTTCGCAAACTTAATTGTCTGGCCTCGTACATAGTCACAGTTATAAACCTTTTTAAATAAATGAACTAAGAAAGGGAGGTCACCAGATGCTGTCTAGAACAAATAGTAAATTGTCCTGGCAGCATGGAGCATTCTCAAGCAGATTTTTTTTGTTTTGTTTTGTTTTGTTTTGTTTTGTTTTGTTTTGTTTTGTTTTGTTTTTGAGGGCAGTGTCACTGGCCTTCATATGTGGGACCCGAATCAGGGCCGCTGGCTTCCCAACCCAGCACTTAAGCACCGCACCACTCAGCCGGCCCTCAAACAGATGTTTTAATGGGGGATAGGGTTGGGTAGCTGGGGCTATCTTAGGACATACCCTTATACACCAGATGCCAGGGTAGAGTTTGGTCAAGACTCCTAGTGCAGAGGTTTGGATGGAGTGGTGATGGGCCAGTGTCACTGCTGGCCTGATTCTTTTGGTTACTGCTGCCTACCACTTTGAAAACGAGACGGTTATTTTATGTGCCCTCTTTCTCCCTGCACACTACCTCTCATCCTCTCCGCCTCTCTCACAACTTCAAACCATCAGTCCCCCTCATTTGATCTTCGGGTCTTACTACCATCTCCTCAATCTATGCTCCGCCCTCGTCCTGTATTTGCATCTTTTTTATGTCATTCGTAGGTTCCTTGGCCCAAGTCTTTTTTCTCCCCCAGAGAAAAACAAAAAGCCTGAGCGCTCTATTTGTGCCCCTCTCTCTGTCTCTCCCTTTTCCCGTTTCTCCATCTTTCCCTCTGTGTCTGCATCTCCTCTCCCGTTCTCCCCTTTCTTTCAATTTTATTTTATTGTGGTAAGAGTACTTACCATGAGATCTACCCTCATAACAAAGTTTTGAGTGGACAATACAGGATTGTTGACGGTAGGTACAGTGTTGGACAGCAGACCTCTAGAGCTTAGTATGCCTCTTGATTAACTGAAACTTTATGCCCGTTGATTAGGTAAAGCCCGTTTCCTACTCCCTCCAGCCCCTGGCAACCACTATTCCATTCTTTGATTCCATGAATTTGACTACAGTATTTTAGATATCATTTAAGTGGAATCATGCCATATTTGTCCTTCAACGAATATTAATAACTTATTTCACTTAGCACAATGTGCTGAAGTTTCATCCATGTTGTTGCATATGAATATTGCAGAATTTCCTTCTGTTTAAAGGCTGAATAATATTCCACCATGTGTATATACCACATTGTAGATATCCATTCCTCTTTCCATGGACATTTATGTTGTTTCCACATCCCTACTATTGTAAATAGTGGTACAATCAATATGGGGTGGTAATATCTCTTCCAGATTCTATTTTCAATTATGTTAAATAAATATCGTGAGATGGGGTTGCTATGGTCGTTCCATTTTTTTTTTTTTTTGAGGGAAGTGTCACTGGCCTTCATATGTGGGACCCAAACCGGGGCTGCTGGCTTCCCAAGCCAGCGCTCAACCACCGCGCCACTCGGCAGAACCTGGTCGTTCTATTTTTAATTTTTTGAGGAGTCTACATAGTTTCTGCTCCAGAGCTTCCACTGTACACCCACCACTCTGCTCTATTTCCCACCTCCTCTTTCTGTTTTTGTTTATTTTGTTTTAGGAAGAATTAATTTTTATTTTTTTAAAGATTTTATTGGGGGAATTGGGGGAGGTGAACAGCACTAGGGAATCGGGGAAGGGGAACAGACAAGTTGCTGCCCTTTTATTCTTCAGTCTAGTTGCAGAGGACGTCGCTTCACTGGCCCATGTCGGTATCATCATTGCGCTCTTCCTGGGTGAGGCAGATTGGTTGCCTGCCACTGCTGGCTCACGCTGGCTGCCAGCCACTCACAGTAGCTTACCGCAGCCCAGCTGCAGCCTACGCCGTCACCGGTGACTCACTGCAGCTCAGCTCCAGGTCGAACTGTTGTTCACCATCTTAGCTGTAGAGGGCGCAACGTCACAGGCCCTCCTGTGGGATCCAAACAGGGCTCTGCTGTTCAGAGCTGGCGTCCCAAGCCAACTCTTAACCAATGCGCCAGCCCCAAGAATTAATTTTTAAGAGCAGTTGTAGGTTAGTAGCAAAATTGTAAGGAAGGCACGGAGATTTGTTTTACCTGGTACAACACTTTCCAAATGTGGCCTGGAAAGTGGCAATTTGTTACAATTTGAAACTCTTTGAGAAGGGCTTAGCCTTGGCTCTTGCGCATGTGCAGACTTGACACTCTGGGTTTGGGCCCCCAGATTTCCTCTCCTCTGATCCCCAGACAGGACCACATGCAGGCCTGGAGGCTCTTGTATCCTCATCCCCGGTCCCAGGCTCTCCCCTGTCCAACCAGCGATTGACCCTCCAGGCTCAGCTGTTCTCTGACCCTCCCAGCTTCTGGGTGCTCTGACCCTCCCTGCCCCGTGTGACCAACAGTGCATGCTGGATACCTGATTGTCTTTCAGGAGCACTGGTTCTTTTTGGTGTCAGTCATCACAAAGCCAGATGCCTGTGACCATGGTTTCCTCCCTGTGTTTTGATTCAGAAATGCTGGAAGGTGCTTTGGGTGACAAAAGACAATTTAAAATATCCTTTTTGAGGCAGATAGAGGGGGATACGGGCTGTGATGGGGCCTGGTGGGAGGTGACTGGACAGCGACACTGGGAGTGCAGATCTGGATATACTAAAAACAGCATGGTGCTCCTTTATGGATAATGCAGGTTACAAAGCAGCGTTCAGATGACCAGAGTTATTTTATTTCTTTTTTAAAAATAGGAACATACAGGGCAGCCAGTTAGCTCAGTTGGTTAGAGCACAGTGCTCATAACACCAAGGTTGCCAGGTTCAATTCCCACATGGGCCACTGAGATGCACCCTCCACAACTAGATTGAAACAACTACTTGACTTGGAGCTGATGGGTCCTGGTAAAAAAGAAAAAAAAGGAAATATGCATAGTTGTGTGAGCAGGTGTAGGAAATAATTTTTAAACTATAGATCTCAAAAAGTTCAAGTACTTTTTTATTTATTTATTTATTTATTTTGAGGGCAGTGTCACTGGCCCTCATATGTGGGACCCGAACCGGGGCCTGCTGGCTTCCCAAGCCAGCGCTTAACCATGGAGCCACTCGGCCGGCCCCCCTCCCAAAAAAAAAAAAAAAAGTTCAAGTACTTTTTAAGTTGTGGAAACAGATGATTTCTTTCCACATTTACTTAATGTTCATTTGAGGTGTGATCAAAAAATATGGTGAATGTTTAAATTTAAAATAAAAAAATTATTACAGTGAAAGAAACATTGCCATTAACCCCTCTCAGAATACTCCCCCTCGCTTCGAACACACTTATATCATCATTCTTGCCACTTTCTGAAGCAGTTCTGGAAGTCCTCTTTCATGAGTGTCTTTAGTTGCGCTGTGGTGGCTGCCTGTGGCTGCCTTGATGTCCTGAATCAATTCAAAACATTTATCTTTCATTGTTATTTTGACTTTGGTGAAGAGCCAGAAGTCGCGCGGTGCCAGATCCAGTGAATAAGGTGGATGAGGACACTTTATTTGACAGAAATTGCCATACCAGAAGCAATGTGTGACACAGAGCCTTTCCATTGTGATCGCAAAATATGGTGAATGCTGCTGCCAAGTGCCATCAAATGAAAAGGCAGGGATCTTCAATGGGAAGCAAAGCGTTGAAACTTAGTAACAGGGTGTGACAAGTTTCAACTTGTTCAGTTCAGTCAGTTGGGTGTGAGCTGCGGTTGAGGGAAGGTGTGTTTTAAAGTATGCCATAAATCATCCTCTATCATGACAACACTCCGTGTCACACATCACTTCTGGTATGGCAATTTCTATCAAGTAAAAACAGTATGGTGTGTCCTCATCCATTTTATTCCAGATCTGGCACTGTGTGACTTCTGGCTCTTCTCCAAAGTCAAAATGATTCAGGACATCGAGGCAGCCATGACAGCACAACTGAAGACACTTGGAAAAGAGGACTTACAGAACTGCTTCAGAAAGGGACAAAAATGAAGTGATAAATGTTTTGAGGGGGATTAAAGGCAATGTGTCTTTTACTGTAATAATTTTTAAAAATTTAAACATTCACCGAATTGTTTGATTACACCTCATATACATACTTTTGTACATTAGATGAGTTTTACACTAAACCTCGATAAACACGTAAAGCATTTTCCACAAAATATTTATTAAAACATTTAACATTAGAAATGTTATGTCTGGCCGGCCGAGTGGCGCATTGGTTAAGCGCTGGTTTGGGGATGCCAGCGGCCCCGGTTCGGATCCCACATGAGGGCCAGTGACACTGCCCTCTACAGCTAACAACAGCTATATATATATATATATATATATAACAACAGCTGGGCTGTGCGAGCCCCGGTGATGGTGTGGGCTGCAGCCCCTGCTGCAGTGGGCTGCCATAGGCTGCAGTGAGTGGCCCGCAGCCAGCGTGAGCGGCTGGCAGCCAAGCGTGAGCTGCCAATAGCCGCGATGAGCGACATCCAGAGGCCAGCGACCAATCTGCCTCATCCGGGAAGAGCGCAATGACGATACCAACAGTGAAGCAACATCCTCCGCAACTAAACTGAAGAACAAGAAGAGGCAACTTGTCTGTTCCCCTTCCCCGATTCCCCAACGCTGTTCCCCTCCACCAATTCCCCAATAAAATCTTTAAAAAAAAAAAAGAAAAGAAAAGAAATGTTATGTCAAATATTGGGGATTCTATAACCACTAAAATGTCAAGTATAATGTTTTTTGCCCACTGTCATTTGATTACTCTTTTTTTCATAAAATATGGGAATTTTACATATTTTGGTCAAAAGAGTTTGTTTCTTTCTTAAATATTGCTTAATGTTTTATATTTAACCTTAGTATTTTTCTATTCTTATACTCTTTTCATGTTGGCATAGCTGAGGGTTTCCATGATTTTATATATGTGAAAAGTGTTCTTTGTAAATCTCAATAGCACAAAAATAAATAAAATGAAAAGCAAAGCTCCTCTTTTATTCTTAGCACTTCTCCTTCTACCCTCAGTGAATACACTATCTATCATTTCTGATGTGACCTTCCAGAATTTTCTGTGTTTATAAAAGCATGTCTGCATGGACATGATGGAAGCAGGAAATACAGGGGAGCAGGCACTCTGCAGCTGGAGTGCCCGGGTAAGACCCTTTGTGCCTTGAATTCCTCATTTGTACAATGGTGATGAAAACCAGACAAAATGAATCTTTATTTATTTATCTTTTAAAAGATTTTATTGGGGAATTGGGGGAGGGGAACAGCGTTGGGAAATCGCAGAAGGGGAACAGACAAGTTGCTGTCTTTTTGTTCTTCAGTCTAGTTGTGGAGGACGTCGCTTCACTGGCCCATGTTGGTATCATCATTGTGCTCTTCCAGGTTGAGGCAGTCGCTCACCATCCATTGGATAGCTGCTCACAGTGGCTCACAGCGGTTCACAGTGGCTCATGAAAGTGCATGCCCACTGCCAGCCAGCCCCACAGCAGCCTACGCAGTCGCCAGGGACTCACAGCAGCCCCGCTCCAGGTCGAGCTGTTGTTCACCATCTTAGCTGTAGAGGGCGCATCATCACTGGCCCTAAAGTGGGATCTGAACCGGGGTCCTGCTGCTCAGAGCTGGTGTCCCAAGCCAACTCTTAACCAACGTCACTCGGTGGGCCAAATTTTTTTTTATTTTTTTATTTTTTTTTTTTTGAGGGCAGTGTCACTGGCCCTCATATGTGGGATCTGAACCGGGGCCGCTGGCGTCCCAAGCCAGAACTTAACCACCACGCCACTCGGCTGGCCCGAAATTTTTATTTTTAAAGCATTATAAACAATGCCTGAAATATGTTGAGCGTTGTGTAAGTGCTTGTTCAAAACTAAACTTTTTGCTGTTGTTTAACTTACACATATAACTACCTCACTCTTTTCCTTTTTTAACATAATAATTCAAAATATTTTTGTATAAAAACGTGCAGAATCATCCCAAGCTTTCTAATGGCAGAGTATTATTGCAGTATCTGAATGTACCAAGATTTATTTAGCCAACATCCTTATTTTTTTTTTTTTGAGGGCAGTGTCACTGACCCTCATATGTGGGATCTGAACCAGGGCCGCTGGCGTCCCAAGCCAGAACTTAACCACCACGCCACTCGGCTGGCCCGAAATTTTTATTTTTAAAGCATTATAAACAATGCCTGAAATATGTTGAGCGTTGTGTAAGTGCTTGTTCAAAACTAAACTTTTTGCTGTTGTTTAACTTACACATATAACTACCTCACTCTTTTCCTTTTTTAACATAATAATTCAAAATATTTTTGTATAAAAACGTGCAGAATCATCCCAAGCTTTCTAATGGCAGAGTATTATTGCAGTATCTGAATGTACCAAGATTTATTTAGCCAACATCCTTATTTTTTTTTTTTTGAGGGCAGTGTCACTGACCCTCATATGTGGGATCTGAACCAGGGCCGCTGGCGTCCCAAGCCAGAACTTAACCACCACGCCACTCGGCTGGCCCGAAATTTTTATTTTTAAAGCATTATAAACAATGCCTGAAATATGTTGAGCGTTGTGTAAGTGCTTGTTCAAAACTAAACTTTTTGCTGTTGTTTAACTTACACATATAACTACCTCACTCTTTTCCTTTTTTAACATAATAATTCAAAATATTTTTGTATAAAAACGTGCAGAATCATCCCAAGCTTTCTAATGGCAGAATATTATTGCAGTATCTGAATGTACCAAGATTTATTTAGCCAACATCCTTATTTTTTTTTTTTTTGAGGGCAGTGTCACTGGCCCTCATATGTGGGACCGAACCGTGGCCGCTGGCTTCCCAAGCCAGCGCTTAACCACCGCGCCACTCGGCCGGCCCAATATCCTTATTTTTAATAAATTCCCAAGGTATTTTATTTAATTTATTTATTAATTTATTTATTTTAAAGATTTTTTAAATTGGGAAATTGGAAGGGAACAGCGTTGGGGAACTGGGGAAGGAGAACAGACAAGTTGCTGTCCTTTTGTTCTTCAGTCTAGTTGTGGAGGACATCGCTTCACTGGCCCATGTTGGTATCATCATTGTGCTCTTCTCAGGTGAGGCAGATCGGTCGCTGGCCTCTGGACGGCCGCTCACAGCGGCTCTTCCAAGGTATTTTAATGATAATGAAAAATGTTCACAATATAATGTTAAAGAAAACAAACTAGGATACAAAAATGTACATACACCATGAACCAGGTTTCTAAAAATGTGCATCTGTGCTAACATTGGTTCAGTTTTCCTTTAGGGCCACTGAAGTGTTACAGGCTTGCCACACTCCAAGAACCTTGAAGGACAGTGCCATTTCACTAAGTTATCTGGGGCTAGTTTGTTTGTTTGTTTGTTTGGTTTGTTTTGTCTTTGTTTAATTGCTTAGCCAATTAAACAAATTTACTTTCTATTGCTATAACATTCACATAAAATACCCTTTCAACCCTTTTTAATGTTTACAATCCAATGTTTTGGGGTTTGGGAGTTTTTAAAGAAAATTTACAATGTTGTGTAACCATCACCACCATCTAATTCCAGAAAATTTTCATCATCCCCAAAAGAAATCCATGACCGTTAGCAGTTACTACAAATTCTCCCCTTCAAGAATCCTCTGGCAACCATTAATCCACTTTCTGTCTCTATGGATTTGTCTTTTCTATAAATAAACTATGAGTGGAATCAATCAATATTGGTGTTTTGTGTTATAAGAATGAAATAAAATATTCTGATTTCTATTTAACTGTTATGCCTAAAAGACATTGTTATCTGACCCACTGAGGACAGAAATTAATAATGATGATCTTGTCAAAGATAGTTGGATCATTGTTTCTTTGCTGTTCAATAATCTTTTTTGGACCTGATTATTCATTCGAAGGACATGGAGTTCTCTGTGATGACTTCCCTTCTCTCCCAATGGGAAATCCTGGAATCCAACTGTTAGATCAAGCTCTAGAAACTTAGCCAGTCTTTGGCTCCTCTGCTTGTCCAGTTTGCATTACAGTTGACCCTTGAACAATGCAGGGGTTAAGGGCACTGACCCCCGTGTGGTCGAAAATCCACATATAACTTTTGACTCCCCCAAAACTTCATTTATCCCTTGGTATCTACAGGGGATTGGTTCCAGAATGCCCAGTGGATACCAAAATCCATGGATGGTCAAGATCAAGTCCCTCTTATAAAATGGTGTAGAACAATCATACAGCTGGCCCTCCACATTTGTGGATTCCCAACTGTGGATTTAAAATAGTGTTTTCAATCTGAAGTTGACTGAATCCACGGATATGAAACCCAGGGATACAGAGGACCAACTCTATATTTATTGAAAAAAAATCTGTGTATAAGTAAGTGGACCCCCACCATTCAAACCCATGCTGTTCAAGGGTCAACTGTACTTCTCTCTTTTTAATGGGTTTATTCAGTCCTGCTTTACTAATATCCAGGCTGCCAAGTCACCTCATGTCTCACTCGGTTGTGAGTCCTCTGACCATCAGCCCTGGTCTCTGTTCTTCTTGCTATGTTCTTCTGCATCTCCATTTCCTTCAGTGCCTCTCACACTATTCCTGCTAATCATTTTCCAGCCAGGTGCAATTTTTATGGGTGTAACTTCCTGAATTTTCTGTCCTTTAAAAATGACTGAGGTTCTGCCATCAACCTGTATTAGTAGCGTACTCTCTCACAAAATATACTATGTCCAGGGCATAGTAAGTGGAATGCACTGAAATTCCAGCAGTGGAACTTAGGTTAATAAAGAACCAAGATCACCTAATGACTCAAGAGGGTTTTTGATAACATCTCTGAGGTCATCATCCTCTGTCTGTGTTTCTTTCCATTACTGTCCACTCCTAATTGTATTTCTATGTCCCTTTGGGAGGAGGAAATTGGAACCTCTGTTTGCACAGACCAGGTGATGGTGAGAATGAAGGTCACCTGGACCTGTGGACAATGGGGACACTTCAGAGAAGTGTCCCCAAGAAAAGGGACATTCAGTCATCCCAACCTTACACATGATAGATCTTCTATCTAAATCTACTATCTAGTTGGAAATTCTTCATTCGAATTAGAAGGCGGAAATACCCTTGTATTTGGAGTAATTCTGTGTTGTGTATGCTAGATAGTTTTCACTTACATTTTTTCTCAAAAAAAAAAAAAAAAGAAAGTTTCCAGTTCAGAGGTGTTGTTACAGGTCATTTCAGGGGTCCTGGCATAGATTCAGCCATTCAGTCCTGGCATAGAGTTGGTCAGACCCCATTCCTGTACTAAATAAAGCTTCTATTTATAGTAGTTTGAGGGCTTTCTTTTTCCTGAACTTCTTACTGCTGCTGCAGAGCATTTGACCCAGAAAGGGATCCAGCCGGACCACCCAGGTGTTGGCATGTAACCAATGGCCTGTGACATGTAGCGCGGACCAGCCTGCAAGGTGGAAATCTGCAGGTGGAGCAGTGGGCACTACCCCACCCAATCAGACACTGGCTTCTCCTTCTCAAGCACAACCCACATACCTGACATTCTTCCTGAAAACAGGAAGTTCCACAAATTTTTGCCTGTTCCCTGGAAGGGGCTCCCTGAGGCCAGATGGAAATAACACCCTATGCAAGCAGGAGGAAGGAAGTTCCGCCTCTTTAGCACCTGGTGCTAAGGCAAAGCCTGTGATGTTACAAAATAAGCAGTGTTTTGTCTGTTTCACATCCCAGAAGCACAGGTCTCCCAGCATCACTACGGGGCTCTCTTACTTGGGGTTTGTTTCAGGTCTTACTTGCCCTTTCCAGAGGGGCTCGGTCGGGGAATGATGGAAGTGCCCTGGCAGGGATTTGGGGTGTCTGGGTCCAGTCCAGACTGTGTCTGTGACCTGCAGTGAGCTCTCGTGCCAGGGTCTTCCTGACATCCAGGGAATTGGTCAGAGAGAATACAACCAATGAGACTTCCAGTAGACCTTTTTTTTGTTTATTAAAGTTTAGTGGGGTGACAGTTGTTAGTAACTTACATAGTAGACTCTTATTTACGATGGGATCCTGAGCATCCTTTGCAGTGGGATCATGGTGGTGACCAAGGCAGCCCTGGTCCCTGCCCAGGAGCTTTAGGTCTCTTGGAGATGCGAGATTCATCCCCAGACAGAGATGACTTAATGGGCAGCACAGGGATTGGTGATGTAGAGGCAGCTCGTTAAGGATTGCTGACACTCATGGACTTTGTGTCCCCTACTGTACAGATGCCTGCCCAGGAATTAGGATGGATGACAGAATGACATTCAGAGACCACCAGATATGAATTAATGCTTTTCTTTCATCCAGGAAACAGCAATAGTACTCCCCCGAGGAGAAGGGCTTAGGTTCAGTCCTGTGTGAACAGGTATGAAGTGGGAATGTTGATTTTGACTTTCTGGGGTTTTTTTTTTTGTTTTTTGTTTTGTCTAGGACCTGAGGCCAGGGTGAGGTTCCTGCACGTGGGCTGGGGTAGAGGGTTTGAAGGTTGTTCTAGTGCCCAGGGAAGGAGCTTGTGGTCAGCCCAGGAGTGCAGTGAAAGTGAGTGAGGTAGGGCTCACAGCTGTCAGAGTCAAACATGAATAATCAGATCTCCTTGTTATACAGGGAGATGAACAGTGCTACATGTGAATAGCCTGTTTGACCCTTTGAGACAGTGTAAAGATTCAGACCCAGGGCTGTCTGACCCCAAACCATCACTGTTGTGTCAGAGCATCTCAGTGTCCACGGACTGGCCCTCAATGCCTTTTCACCAACACAGATTCCAAGGCCCCCCTGCCCTGCCCTGATCTCCCTCAACTCTTCCACCCAAGCCATGACTCAGCCGCCTACAGGGAGCAGGATCCAAGCCCAAGAGGGTGGGCTGGACTCTTCCATGCTCAGAGATGCCAAACCCAACCCTGCCCCAGGGAACCTGTTTCCAGAACTGGCTGGTATCAAGGCCAACCTCACCACTCTATTTGGCAGAGACACTCAGCTGGGAGCAGGGCCTATGTTCAGTCTCCCAGGAAGTACCTGGGACAGAAGACGTGAGAACTGAGCCCAGTTTTAGAAGACACGATGAGGCAGCTAAGTCAGTGGCTCTCACCAAAGAAGACGGCAAGTCTGTGCCAGGAGTCTTTCCACTCCATGTTTATTAACTATTTGTACATGACTCACTAGGAAAAAAAGATATTACAACATTCTGTGGTTACACATGTACAAAAGAAAGTTTAATTACTCAGTAATGGTTTTCTGTCTATGCAGTATACACTATTCCATTTTCAATCAATTCTATTTTAATTTTAAAAATACCCATTAGGACAGACTCATTGGTTTTACAACCTGAAAGTGTGTCAATGATCCATGTTTTGCAGAATACTTCTTTACCCTGCAGCTGTAAGGGATGGGAGGCCTGAGGAGCAAGGGGAGAAGCATGCTGGGAGAGGAGCATGCTGTCCTCTATGCCCTTGGGAGAGAGCAGACATCTAGGACTCTGGTGATTGCATCATTATTTCTGCTTTCAGAAGCCGCCTTCCTGGTCTCCCACCTCCTGTCTTCTTTTCCTGTCCACTGTCTCGCAGGAGGTGGACACTGGGATCTTTCACCGCCTCAAATCTCACCACTTCCATCCCCTGCTTAGGACCTGTCTTGTGGCTCCCATTGCACTCAGGCTAAGTCCAGAATCCTCATCAAGACCCATGAGGTGACTGGCCCTGCCCTGCACCTGCCCTACTAGGGCTGAGTCCCACTGAAGTCATAGTTCTCACTTATTCTTAAAATCACAGCTCAGATGAGTCTCCCGTCAGGAAGTCATCCCTGATGCCTTTGGCCCTCCTTCCCAGCCCTACTCACTCTGGGTCATTCTTTTCTGGGGTTGTCTGTGTGCCCCACTGGATGTGAGAACCAGAAGGACAGGGCCTGGGACTAAGTCAGCACTGGGTCTGCAGCACCAACTAGCACAGGGCTGATGACAGAGCAGGTGCTCCAGGAATATAGAATGAATGAATGAATGAATGAATCGGTGGAAGAATGAACGAAAGCACTATGTTCAGGGTATATCTAATTCAACATGTCTGTCCTGACATACTGCCTTTCTGAGAACTGGTGCCTGAAGTTCAAACCTCTCCTTTCCAGGGAGCCTGCCTGTCCTCCCTGTAATGCTGTTGTTCAGCTGGACCACGAGTGATCTCAGATGCTGGGAAAGCCTGAGGGCCCCTCCTTGCAGAAGAAGCTCCATCCCAGCCTCGCCTCTCCGCTCCCCCATCCCACACACATTGGACCCAACCCAGGCTGGAAACCCAGGCTGCCAACATCAGGGCTCTGCCTGGAGTGAGCGAGTTGGGCCAGGGCTCAGAGCCTTCTCTGTTACTAATCACTTGGCTGCCTCTCTACGAAAAACAGATATTACACCACTGTGCAGCTTACACATAGCTTCAAGAGAAAGTGAAAAGACAAATAGCAATAAAGTGCACTGTCAGCCTCCCTCCTGGGAGTGAGTGGCTCCTTCAGCTTCTGATCTCATGTGGCTTTTCTCAGAGGAAAAAAATTCTCCCCTCTACCTCAGATCAAGTATATTCAAGCACAGAGAAGGTGAATTCCTGTGAAGGAGACCAGTGAAATTCTTTCGCTCATCCTGCTGTCATAATTTTTATGAGGTCATGCTCAGGATGTGGATCATCAGCCATCTTATGATGGCAGTCGACTTTTATGTCCAGAACATCAATGAAACATATATGCAAGTATGATAATGATATTAATCACCTCTAAAGTCATCAATTGCTTACGAAGTGCCTGGCAGAACTTCTCTCATTCTCTCATTCATATTCTCCCCTTCTCTTCCCGTCCCTCATCTCCCCTCTCTTCTCGTCTTCTTTTCTCTTTCCTCCTTCTCCATGAACCAAATGAAAACAGTGACTTTTACAGGCCAGCCTCAGCATCAAATCTCAAGCCTTCAACAGTGCCTGAGCTGTATAAGCTGTGTGTCCTTGTCTAAATGACCACTAAAAAGAAGAAACAGAAGTAGTCATCGTGTCCTCGTGGCATTTGAGTTCCTGTCTTCGTTTCAAGAGTGACCCCAGAAACCTGGCGAATTTCCCATGTTGCACACTTAATTCAAATTAGAATTTCCAAACCTGTAAGGTCACTGACTAGCACAGCCTCTTTCACCTGAATCCCATCAGCTGTGGTTAGGTGAGCAGTGACTACACTCTGGTCCTTGGGCTGGGAATATGAGGTCATGGACCTGACAGGTTCTCCCAGGAGAGTTTGAAATATACAAAAGAACATGGGGAAAGTAGAAGACTTGTGGGGTCACGTGGATATGGCATCCTTTGCTATTTCAAGTTGGGAAAATAGGGATGGCTCCAAGGTATATACTACGCTCGTCTTTTTGCTAAAGTGGCCTTATTACTGGGACATGAGAGTCTATGAACCCCTGATGTATGTGCTTATTGCTATTTTGTTATTTGCTTTCTGGCTTTTTTGTAGTCCCTCCCTCCTTCTTTCTTCTTCTCCTGCTTTCTTTCCTTGTGGTTTGATGATTTTTTTTAGGGTTATGTTTAGATTCCATTCTCATTATCTTTGGAGTATCTACTATAGGTTTTGTTTTATGGTTATCATGAGGCTTACATGTATCAGTCTGTATGTATGCTGGTCTATTTTAAGTAGACAGCAAGTTAAGTTTGAACACATTTTAAAGCTATATTCTTCATGCCTCCTATGTTTTATATTTTTGATGTTTCATTTTACATATATTTTTTATTTTTTATTGTGTATTCCTTAACTAATTGTTGTAATTATAGTTATTTTCACTGTTTGTCTTTTAACCTTTATATTAGCTAATTAGCTAGTCTTATTCCTTCAATATACATTTACCTTTACAAGTGAGATGTTTACACTCTTATGTTTATTTGTTATTAATTAGTGCCCTTTCTTTTCAGCACAAAGAAATTTTTTTAACATTTCTTGTAAGGTCTGTTTAATGGCGGTGAACTCCTTTCTGCTTGTCTGGAAAACTCTTATTTCTGGTACTGAATCATAACCTTGTTGGATAGAGTATTCTTGGTTGGAAGCTTCTACTTTCAATAAATTAAGCATATCATGTCACTTCCTTCTGGCTTGTAAACTTTCTGCTGAAAATTATGCTGATATTCTTCTAGGGGTTCCCATTTGTGTAACAAGTTGTTTTTCTTTGCTCTTTTTAAAATTTTCTCTTTATCTTTAACCTTTGACATTTTAATTATCAGACTTGACTTGGTGTGGCTCTCTTTAGGATCATCTTAATTAGAGCTCTCCAGCTTTCTAGATTTGGGTGTCTCATTTCATCCCCAGATGGGGGAAGTTTCTACCATTATTTCTTCATGTAAATTTTCTGTTCCTTTTTCTCTCTCCTCTCCTTCTAGGACCCCTGTAATGCTAATTTTGTTCTGCTTGTTATTGTCCCATAAGTCCCTGAAGCTCTCTTTAGTTTCAAAATGTATTTCTTTTTGCTGCTCTGTTTGGGTGATATCCACTACACTGTCTTCCAGATCAGTGATTCTTCCCTCTGCTTTAGGTAGTCTGCTGTTGACCCCACTCTAGTGTATTCTTTTGTTTGTTTGTTTGTTTGTTTGTTTGTTTGAGGGCAGTGTCACTGGCCCTCATATGTGGGACCCGAACCAGGGCCACTGGCTTCCCAAGCCAGCGCTTAACTACCACGCCACTCGTCTGGCCCTCTAGTGTATTTTTTTAAGTTGTTGTATTCTTTAGCTCTATGAGTTCTGATTAGAACTTTCTAATATATTTTGTCTCTGTTGATGTTCTCGTTGTGTTCATCCATCTTTCTCCTGAGTTTTATGAGCATATTTATGGCCATTACTTTGTAGTCTTTATTAACATAAATTACTTATCTCTGTTTCAAAGATTTTTTTTTCCTGGGATTTATCTTGTTCTTTCGTATGAAACATATTGCTTCATGCCCTCATTTTGCATGACTCTGTGTGTTTGTTTCTATGTATGCAAACAACTGTCTCTTGTAGTCTTGAAGCAATGGTCACAAGGGAGACTGGGGACACATTTCAGTGTGTTGTCTGTGCAGTGCCCTGGGGGTAGGAGCTTTCTGAGCACTGTCTTTTTTATTATTTCAGTCTCATGAGTCCATAAATGCAAGATCCCTGGTCACTGACAAAAGGTGTTCAAGGGGTATCTCCTGTGTGGTCTACATGGACCCTCTGGATTAGGCAGGTGAGACCCAGTGGGATGCTGGGCTGGGACCAGCACACCCACTTGATTAGGCAGAGGTGGGGGCAGGGCCTCAGTGAGACACCAGGCGCAGGGCAGCCTGCCTGATGTCTTTGGCAGGGCAGAGCTGTAGAAGAGTTCTGGGGTGGAGCAAGCAGTACTAACATGATGGAGAGAGAGTGCCAAACGTGGCACTTGCCAGTGATCACTAACAAGATAGAAGGAAAGCATAAAATAGTACCCACCAACTCCTCTGTCCCTGGAGAGAGTTCCCACAGACTCTTGCCCCTCCACCTGACTCTTTAAGATTAGTTAATGAATCTTCTTCATTTATGGTCTAAGCACTTTCCAAAGTCTTGCTTCTGTACTGGGTCCTGGGGCAAGTGAGTCTGTGAGTGAGCCCTATAAGAGCAGTGTCTTCATTTCCTACAGCCCTTTGAGTTTCTTGGACATCAATCCTGTTGGTTTTCAAACAGACATTTTCAGGGCTCATGTATCCATGCAGGTCTAAAATGTTGGGAGCATTGGTATGAGGCCCAAAGTCCTCACTCCTTAAAAGAGGGGCTCCATGTTTTTGATATCCTTCCCCCTTCTAAGTCATTGCACCAGAGGTCAGAAAATTTGCAAGATTGAGTCTCTGCTTCTATCCATCTCAATGTGGCCTTTTTCTCGTTTGTTGTAAAGGGGCTGTTCAGCTATTTTTTGGATCTTTTCCATAGAAAGTTATTCCATATGTCACTGTAGATGTGTTGTGTCCATGGGAGGAGGTGAGGTGAGGCCCTTCCTATGCCATCATCTTGAACCACTCTCCTCAATGTCATTTTTCAAAAAATTTTTGGGATTGATTTTATTTGGGCTTCTAACAGTGGTTAGAGCCACTATTGTCTTCATAACAATCATGGCTCTGGGAATGTCTCACTGAGAGTGCCCAGAAAAGTCTGACCAGCTGAATCATTGCTTAAAATACACATATCGGCAGGCTGACTGAGTGGCGCGGTGGTTAAGTGCCGGCTTCGGAAACCAGCGGCCCTGGTTCGGGTCCCACATATGAGGGCCAGTGACACTGCCCTCAAAAAAATAAATAAATAAAATAAATAAAATACACATATCGGCCGGCCGAGTGGCACGGTGGTTGGGAGCTGGCTTGGGAGGCCAGCGGCCCCAGTTCAGATCCCAAATGTGAGGGCCAGTGACACTACCCTAAAAAAAAAAAAAATACACATATACACACTAACTGACAAATGGTGATGCACCTCACTTAGAAATGTGTTAACATTTACAAATCTTCCACCTGTAATACCAAACCCTCAACCAACCCCTTCTTTTTCATTGATCTGGGAAACCAGACTCAATCAAATCCCTCGGCCCCCTAACCAGTCCTTCAACTCCCCATTTCCATCTGTCTCCATGCAGGGTGGCCTCCTGTAGCACGGGCCAGACTGTGACCACTGGAATCAAGCCCAGCTCCACTGGTTCCATTTTCTTCTTCTCGTGCCTTTAGGGTAGGATACTGCAGCGAACCCAACAGTTAACACTCAGACCAGTTCCCCACTCTAACTGGGGAAGGAAACTTGAGAGGGCCAGAATTCATCCATTTGATTAGTTAACTGAAGAAAGATTCATTTTGGTAAAACTTGCTGTCTTTGGAGACAGTTCAGTGAGTTGTTTTGGATTTTTGTTTTGCAGATGATGGAAAGAAAGGCATCTGAGAGCTGCTGATGCACTCCCACCCATTCTTACCACACACCAGCTGCTTGCATACACTGGACTTCAGCAGAGGGAGCTAAGTTCTGTGTATTTGGCAAACTCTCCTGGCAATTCTGGGCAGAACTGACAACTGGGCCACAGCTAGTTGAGACTTGTCACTGAAGATCCAATTAAGCTTCAGTCTTAAGTTCCACCTTCTTCTTCTGTCCCAAGTGGTTGTGGACATCACCTGGGGGCTGATACTCAGGGCCAGGAGCCGCAGAGGCAGACAGCCAGGTTCAGAACATGTTTCCATTTACAGGGAACAGAACACAGGCCTCCAAGTGTTCATGGAGCAACATGCAAATTGCAATGATGGGTAGACTAAAACCGAAGCACAGTACCTTAGCAAACACTGGCAATGCAGCTGAATACACCCAGATATATAGACAGACACTTGTTCAACACATAACAAATGCATAAAATAAATTAACCTTGGAGGGCCATATTTGCTCCAAACAAGTGGTTAATGTGAGCAGAATGGTTGCCACTCAAAGTATATTCATAAGAAAACAGTGCTGGGGAGCTCACACACAATGGACACACACTCAGGACATCCAAAAAGTCATTGTAAACAGACTTCGCTTTGTTCAACATGGATTTCGGTTTCATGGACCCCAAACGCAGACACTCATTCACCTCAATCATGGCCTTGGATTTGTCTATTTCTGTATACATACATATATTTTTTTCTTACCATAAAATCAATGCCTAGTCTGAATATCATCGTCCAGAGCGGGGGAGGAACCAGACTCTTCATATGAACAGAGTGGGGAAGGAAATGCCAGTTTCTGCCTATGGCAGCCCACTGCAGCAGCTACTGCAGATTATTTCTCCACTCAGATTATTCCTATCAAAGCTCAACTGGTTACCTGAAGCCAAACTACAGTAACAAGGATCCTGTGGTCCTTCTGAACAGCTGCCTACAGCCCTCTACGTGAGCCACTTAGACTCTTTACATAGGCTACAACAATTAGTTACCCCACTCACAAAGGGGGGTGGGCAGGGAAAGGCCATGAAACCACAGATAACCAAGGCAATTTTTTCCAAGCAGAAAGTTAAAACAAAACAAAACAACTTATTGAGAATCAAGAGAACATACTGTGGGACAGCCAGATTGTGGGGCTGCCCTTCTTCAGGACCCCCAGCTTCCTCATCTGTTTATAGAGAACAGGGAGGCGGGAAGGCCTGCACACCGTGTGCTTGGGATAGGGGAGGGCGCTGGTCACCTGTGAGCACAGACCAAAGGGCAGGGGAGCAGACAGCTGCACCCCTATCCACTACCGTGTCTCAGGGACTCCTGTGCACCCATAGAAGTGCTAAAGATAGCTCCCATCCACGCCAGGACACAAAACACCTCTTTCTGGCTCAACTGCATCCAGGCTCTTTGAAGACCATCTTGTGAAAGAGCCACAAACTTCCCTTTTCCAGAATAGAATTTTTTTAAATAATTTTTTAATTTTAATTTTTTTATTGGGGAACTGTGTGTTTTTCCAGGACCCATGAGCTCTAAGTCAAGTTGGGTTTCAATCTAGTTGTGGAGGGCACAGCTTCAGTGGCCCATGCGGGGATCCAACTGGCATCCTTGGTTTTATAAGTACTGTGCTTTAACCAACTGAGCTAAACTGCCACGCCCCAGAACAGAATTCTTGCCTGGCCACTGATAAAGCTCTTGTTTTTAGCTCGGTTTTTTGTTTGTTTGTTTTTTAAGATTTTATTGGGGAATTGGGGGAGGGGAACAGACAAGTTGCTGTCTTTTTTGTTCTTCAGTCTAGTTGCGGAGGACTTCGCTTCATTGGCCCATGTTGGTATTGTCACTGCACTCTTCTCAGATGAGGCAGATCGGTCGCTGGCGTCTGGATGGGCTGCTCGCTGTGGCTCTTGGCAGCTCACACCAGCTGCTGGCCGCTCATGCTGGCTGCCAGCCACTCACTGTGGCCTATGGCAGCCCACTGCAGCAGCGACTGCAGCCTACACCATCGACAGGGCTCGCACAGCCCAGCTCCAAGTGGAGCTGTTGTTAGCTGTAGAGGGCAGTGTCACTGGCCCTCATATGTGGGATCCGAACTGAGGCTGCTTGTGTCCCAGGCCAGCTCCCAACCAATGCACCACTCGGCCGGCCCTGTTTGTTTGTTTGTTTGTTTGTTTGTTTGTTTGTTTTTTAAGAAAAACCAGAGAGAAGACAATAGAATCTTCTACACCTGAATTAATCTGTGGCCAACCAGAACCTTCTGAGCAGGGCCCCTCAAAGATGCACAGTGATGCATTAATCTCATCACCTGGAATTTGAGAGCACAAGCCCCCTACCAACCTACCACACAACTGTTGTCCGCTCCCTTCCTCCCACAGGATTAGACCAATTCTGGCTCTGCAGACACTGGCAGCGAGAGGTGACCACCCCTGGGTCTCTGAGGGCTTCCTTCTTCACCCGGAGCCGAGACATGCCGCCTCTCCCAGACGGAGACACAGTGAGGTTCTCTTACACTAACAGCAAGGCAAAAATGCACTCCCTCCCCAAGGGTCACCTCAGGGCACGATCTCAGCCCCTCCCCTTGGGGGCTTCTAAAACACACATCTCTCCCACCCAAGCAGGTAGTAAGGTAAAGGGGAAAATGGAGGATGGGGTGCTGTGTGAGGAATGAGTCACAGAGCCAACTTCTCGGCCTTCCACAGCACTGTGCTTCTGTGAGAGAAGAGGCATCCATACCCTAACTGTACCTGGAGATATAGAAAAAGGCAGGAGCCGGGAGGGTAGGGGAGTGGGGGAGGGAGAAAAAAAGAAAAGAGCCAAGTGGCTGTACCACTTTCTCTGAAAGTCACTTAATGCTTCTCTCCAACCTTGTTTGCTTTGCCAAGTCCTTGGGTACAGGCAGGGTCTGCTCTGGGAGTCTGGGGGGTCCTGCACCTTGATGGTGCTCAATAGCAGGCATGCAGGTGGCCACAGCAGGTGGGGGTGCCACGGCTGTGGGGGCTATGTCTCCAAGGGCTGGCAGAACTCTTCCTACTTGTCGCCAGAGGCCCACACATAGCAGCTGTTGCAGAAGCCCAGGGGCCGATCCAGAGGGCCATCAATGAGCGTGTTGCACTCTGAAGTCCTTGTCGTGGTGGCCCCAGTTGCACAAACACACCTCAACACCCGAGTCATCCGGGAAGCAGCGATATCTGCCAGGCATCTTGTCCTTGCTGTCAGGGTGGGCGCTGCACTGCTCTCAGCTATAATCTTTCAGTAGCCCCTCTTTACATTCAAAATCCTTGTCCAGGAAGGCCCCAGGGACCAACTTCCCCACAGAAACGCAGGGCTCCATCCCAGGGGCTTTGGTGGCTGCTGGGTTGGCTGGCATGTCGGAGGGCTCAGGGTCAGGATGGTGCTCGGAGGTCTTGTGCTGCTTCTGCTGGGCCCAGACAAGGGGCTGCCCTGAGCCACCGGGGAGCCCCTGGTGGGATCGGCGCCTGGAAGTCTGTAGTGCCACATCGTGCAGGCAGCTGCTGCTGCAGTAGCTGGAAGGCACTGTATGGTAGGGGAGGAGCTGGAGGTCGAGTCACCACTTCCTCATAAGGAAGTAGGAAATAGTTTGGCAAAAACCTGAAAGAAGATGGCAGCGCTGAGTAATTGTGGGCTTCTTGGTAGGCAGTCAGGTTAATGTCATGTTGCCAAGGCCGAGCCCGAAGACAGTGCTTGTCTGGTGGGTGATGGCAGATGCAGCAGCAGCTCAGTGCGAATGTGATGGTCCACACCAGGCTGAACCACCAGGCTTCACAGAAGTAGTTGTGTTAGGTACAAGTTAGAAAATGGAAGAGGAGGAGGAGGAGGAGGAGGAGGAGGAGGAGGAGGAGGAGGAGGAGGAGGAGGGATAGAAGCGGGTCCATGGTGCCCACAGAAAAAGCTCATAAATAGCTTTGTTTAGCTGCCTCCAGCCACGTATCGTTATTACAAAAACCGTTGAGAAGAGGTGGCCTGGAGCAAGATAAGGATCTGAGTCAACAGACCTCTACCCATCTGAGGAGGTCACACCCTCCCGTGGAAGAGCATGAACCCCTTTTCCGGATACAGCAATATGTAAGTCCTTCACCCAACCCAGCAAACTATAAGTGCTTGGGACAATATGGCCGGTTTCTCTCTCTCTGCCTCTCTGTCACTCTCCCCCCCTCCCCACGGCCCCCATCCTTGCTTAGGCCTGTTCTCTTCCCCAAGAACGTATTACTGATACTAGGAGCCTATGCCTCTCTCTCTCACCTCTTCCCTGAAGAGAATGTATTACTAATATCAGGAGCCTAAGCCTCTGTCTCCCACCATTGTCCTTCCTGAGAACATATCACTAACAAATGCTGTTTGCATACTCATCAGCTTGCTGACCTTTGATTCTTCATTGTGTCTGAGAGAAGTGCCAATCACTTGTATACAAATATTCAGAGGAGTATTATTCGCCAGAGTCAAATGGTGGCAACATCACAAATGTCCATCAGTTGACGAATGGAAAAACTAAATGTATATGCATATAATGGAATATTATTTCTTGTAAGAAATGAAGTACTGGCACATGCTACAAAATGGATGAATCTTGAAAACATTAGGATAAGTGAAAAAAGCCAGACACGAAGCACCACATATTTATACACTATTATATGAAATATCCAAAATAGGTTTCATATTATATGAAGAATGCAAAATAGGGAAATCCATTGAGACTGAAAGCAGATTCATGGTCTAGGGCCTAGGATGGAATGAGTGTTCCCTAATGAGTATGGGGTTTACTTCAGGGGTGACAAAAATATTCTGGTGATGGTTACACAATGTCTTGAATGTACTAACTGCGACAGAACTTACAATGGTTAAAATGGTATATTTTATGTTATGTATATCCTATCACACATATAAAAATGAAAAGTAAGAACATTTGCATAGGGTGTGTGTGTGTCCAGAGAGCAGGAGGAACTGTCCACCCCACTGGTGCTGACCACTTTAATCTATTTCATTATTTCTGTTGCTGGAATGATACTTGCTCTGAGTGTCTTCCCTTTGTAGTGTGATTCTGCTTCCCACCTGCTTGTGCAGAGTGGAGGCTAGTCTGGTTCAACTAAATCTAAAACCCTTGATCTATTTGGTTCCTGAACAACTCATTCCCTTTCCACTGATGATTAAAAAAAAAAAAAGAAAAAATACAACTGGGCCTGGTTCTCAAGTGTCTTCCTTGATGGCAAAGCCACACAGAGATGTGATAAGTGCTCAGCAACAGAAAAAGATGTCCAAAGTGCCATCAAGATGTAATGGGGTGATCCCTAAGATCGCCAGGTTCATGGATGTTTTGGGGGAAGTGACATTTAAACTGAAAGCTGAATAATGAATAGAATGCATGTGAAGAGGTTAGAAAGACAGACAAGAGCCATCATGCATGATCCCCAGAACATGTGGATGTGTGTGTGGGGGGGCACAGACACTAAAGTTAAGGGACAGAAAGTGGGGAGAGAGTGGTCAAGCCTACAGCTGTGGGACATGAGGGTTGAGTCATGGGAGGCATTTGGGGTTGTAATAAGAAGTTGTAATAAGTTGAAGGTGGTGGGGAGCCATGAAAGGTCACTTGGCATCCAACCCACACACTCAGGGGCTCCCTGTCTGCATAGGCTGGGCAGCTTCAGAATGGCTTTCCCAGATGCCTTTGCAGCTGGGGTTCTGGATGCATTTGAAGCTTTTGGCAGCACAGCCATAGAGTCAACAGGTATTTCCCCAGCAGCAATCATGAGTTCAGGCAACAGCTTTGAGGTGCTGAGAGGCTACTGGGGCTGCAGAAGTAAAGTCCAGATCCCTCAGTTACATCAAGAGTGCTGGTGTGGGCATCCCAGCCTTGAGCCTGCTTCTCCAGCCCCTCTTATGACAAGTATGATCTTAATTCACTGGTTTACTTGGAGGATCCAACCAGGGCTGGGGCAGGGCCAAACAATCCATTCTTTGGTCACCAGAAGTCCCTTTGCAGGGAAAGGTTAGGTACTAAAATCCTGATGATTGGATCACAGGAGTTACAACATCCTCCCCTTCAGCCAGCAGAGAAGGCCCTCCTGGCCCTGGGGAGCCCCAGCCCCTCCTACATATCTGACATTCTTTCTATATACCTGAAACCACCACATTCCTGCCTGTTCCCTGGGAGTGGGGCTCCCTGAGGCCAGATGGAAATAACACCCAGATGCTGACAGGAGGGATATACATTCAATAAATTCCTGGGGCAAAGGAGGTGCCAATGGAAAAGGGGGTGAAAGCAGGAAATGCCAGAGTCCTCCTGGGTTTCCCATCCTGGAGCCCAGCTCTGCCAGCCCTGACGAGGAGAGCCGTGGGACATCAACCTGGGTCTTGTCCAGTGACATCCGTGAGCAGGGTCTGCCTGTCCTTCCCAGAGGGGCTGGGCTAGGGTGTTTGGAGGCTCCTGGACTGGGATTCAGGAGTCCTGAGTTCTATTCCAGCCTGTGTCATTGATCAGTAGGACCTTGGGTCAGTGTCTTACTTGGACCCACGTAGCAGGATGAGAGAATAAAACAAATGGCTGTCTAAGGTAGCTCTTACACTTACTGCCAAGAGAGCCAGAAACTTCTTGAGCCATAAGTAGAAGCAGAGTCCCAACAGTTAATGATGGCTTCACCCAAGACAGGCCCAGTCCTGCCTCTCAGGTGCAGGCTCTCATGCAGAAGACAGAGCAGTCCCCACACAGTGAGGTCCCATGGCAAACACAACAGGAAGGGTGTCTCTGAGGGAACTGATGGTGAGATTGGACAGGACTGCGTGCAAAGGCTTCTTTGATACTTTGTGAAGGGGACGAAGAAGGATGCAAACCCCAGCCTGTCTCATCCCAAAGTCTCAATGCTGTTGAATTAGTGGCTCTCAGTGTCCACAGATCTCAGGACCAGCCACAGTCCTTCCATCAACACAGCAACCAAGACCCTCAGCCATGTTCTGAACTCCCTCCACTTCCCTGTCTTTTAGTGACTCAGCTCTAGGCAGGACTGTGGGCTGGGCTGTCTCTATTCAGGCACAACCCCAGCCCTGCCCTGGGGGATATGCTTTCTCCCTCTCCCTTCTGGTACCCCTGATTTTGGCAGAGGCAATCAGGCCGGAGCCCCAGCCTGCCTAGAGCCATCCCAGAAAATGTCTGAGGCCAAAGCTATGACACATGAAGCCCTTCTGCAAAAAGCAACAGAAAGGCTGGAAAACAAGATTCAGCAGCTAAGTTTATAGCATTTGCCTAGAGCCTTTTCCATTCATGAATTTATTTACCAATAGGCTGCTACTCATTGGGGAAAAAATAAACATTACATCATTACACGGCTTCCAACATCTTTGAAGGAAAGTTTCAGTAAACAACCTTTGACAAGATTTTGTGCAGCACACACGAATAAATTTCCTAATCTAGTTGTGGGGGTTTTTTTAATCATGTAGTTTATGACCAACTCAATTAGTTCTATAACTTACTAAAATATTACATCCACAGTTTGGAAAATACTGCTCTACTCTATGCTGCAGAGAAGGAAGGCCATCTGGGGCAAAACAGGAGGACATCTGGGGCTGGGAGGGGAGCATGCTGCCTCTCTGCCCTGTGGGGGAGAAAGAGGCTCTGGTAATTGCAGATATTTCTGCTCTAATATCTGGTCTCCTACTCCTATCTCTACTCATGCCCATCCTCCTCACAGCAGACAGATACAGGGATGATCGTAGACACAAATCTGAACATTTTTCTTCCTTGCTCAGGACCTGACCACAGTACTCAGGGCACTGGGCATAAAGTCCTGAGTCCTCCCTGAGGCTCACAAGGGACTGACCCTGCCTCGGCCCTCCAGCCCCTTGTCCCCATCCTGACACCCACTCTCTCTGGGCTCAGACTTCCTGAAACAGTCACGGATCTGGCTCATCATTTAAATCTTAGCTCAGATACCCCTCCTCCAGGAAGCCCTGCATGAATTCCCAAGATGAGTGATGATGCCCCCTGCCCCGGGCTCTCATAGCCCATGGGTTTTCCCAACTCAAGGCTGAGCTCTCTGAGCCATCATGGTCTTGGGATGGTCTGTGACCCCCAACAACCGGACCATGTTACCAAATCACCCCCCAAAATTCAGATCCATGTGCCTGATTCACTAATTAGCCAGAACACTGAGACAGGGGTGCTTGGAGATAGAGAAAGCTTTATTCAATTTGACCAAAGTGAGGGTGGGAAAGCAAGGTCTCTCAAACCTGTTTTCCCCAAATAGTAAAGTAGAAAATGTTAATACAGCTAGGGGGTAGGGGAGGAGGAATTTTGGGGAATTTCAGGTGAGTAGGGAGGGTGTTCCAATAGTTACTTGTTTACTGGCTAAAAACTCCCTCACAGACAGTGCCGTGTGAACTGGTGCATTGTCGTGATGCAAGAGCCATGAATTGTTGGCAAAAAGTTCAGGTTGTCTCACCTTTTCATGCAGTCTTTTCAGCACTTCCAAATAGTAAACTTGGTTAACTGTTTGTCCAGTTGGTACAAATTCATAATGAATAACCCCTCTGATATCAAAAAAGGTTAGCAACATCATTGCAACAAGTTCACAAACTTAATTGTCAGACCTCATATACCTCATTAACCCATTTAATTAACAGAATCCTAACTCTCTCTCTTTGTCCCCCTCCCTCTTTTTCTCTCATGAACTCCATGAAAATTGTGGTTTTTGAATGTCCTGTTCACCCCTTTCTCACCTGTGCCTGAAAGACAGCCTGGGGTATATAAGGTGCTATGTGGACATGTGCTCCTGAACAAATGACCACTAATGAAGAGACAGAGAGGGAGACAAACAACAGCACCCTGGGAGGAGTGTGAGTCCCAGGGGTCCTCTAGGGCCTGTCCCACATTTCTGTTTCATGAGTAACCCCAGCATCCTCTCCACGTATTTCTCTTTGTCCCCAAACTTGTTCAACCCGGGATTTCCAAATGCGTAAAAACTAGTCTTTCACTGGAATACGATGAGCTGTGGATTAGTGAGCAGTTCCTGGTCTTGGGCTGGGAGGTCAACTGCAAAAGAAAGTGGGGAAAGTAGAAGACTCATAGGATCCAGTGGAAAAGCTGTTTGGTGGATTCATTGGGGAAGGGTAAGAACGGCCCTGAAGAGCACCCGTGCCATCCTGCTTGTCGAACAGGCCATCATGCCGGGCATGAGAGGGAGGCACTGGGGAGAGTCTAGTGCAGGTGGCATCTGTCCTGGCTCTCAAAGGACTCCACGTTGCCAGACATGTTATCTGAGTCTTCCTGACCCAAGGGCCCAGCATGTCTCTGCAGGCCTGGCAAGAGGCAGGAGATTCGATGACATCACCATAGAGATAAAAGCACCTGCTGGGAGCTACAGACCTTCCTGTGACTTCGCAGCAGCCAACCCAGAGCCATGACTCCCCGATGCCACATGCTGGGTAAGGATGACCCAACTCCATTCCCGGGGAGCCCATCTCCAATCTCAGCCTCCACCTCCCTCCCTAACCTAAGCTAGTCCTTAGCCTCAGACCTTACACATGATTCCATCATAGAGATAGCCGATTCACATCCCCAGTGTCAGCTCCATCCACATCCCGGGTTCACTTCCCAAATTCATGCCCAATGCCACACATATCCCAGGTTTCCACTCCCTACCCAATCTTCTAAATTTTATTGTCAGTTATACCCATAATATACCACTAGTCTCTGCTCAGCCTTCCTTCCCAGGCTGATCCCTTCTGAGTCTCCTGGTCTATATTCCTCCCACCCAGGAAACACTCATATTCCCCAGAACCCTAAACCCATTTCTTCTAAGAGTCCTGCTGCATCCTCTCACCTTGCACAGTCCCAGTAATCCCAAGACACCTGAACACAGGTGACTAGATCCTGCCCTGGGTCTGCTCCTAACCTTCTCCTGAACCTCAGTCAGGACAGAGACCCTCAGCCCTTCCCTCACCCCAGGCTGGGCTCCCCGAGGTAGACCTGTGGTCGCCCCGTCAGCCACACCTCATCCCTTCCCTCTTCCACAGCTGTCTTGGCTGCTCCCTGCATCCTCACCTTCCTCTGCTTACACGGAGCCCCAGGTAAGTCCGGGAGGGACAGGGACACTGAGGGTGGGGTGCGGCTTCCAGAGGGTCCCAGGCTGAAACCTGCCTGCCCTGCTGTCTGGGTCACACCAGCTCTGTCTCCTCCAGTGTCCTCCACGGGTGCTCACCTGATGCTATGCCAGTCACACACAAGATGTGGGAGCAAGTTCTTTGACCCCCAGCTGCACTGTTGCTATAACAACGCTGTGGTGTCCTTGGGCAGGACCCAAAAATGTGGAAACTGCACCTTCAGGGTCTGCTTCGAGCAGTGCTGCCCCTGGTCACTCAATCCCCAGGAGACCTTCGTGGTGAAGATGAAAGGCCAGGAGTGTTCCCTGGCCCTGTCCTGGGATGACAGGGTTTGTAGCAGGTGAGGTCCTGACCCTGCCAAGGGATTAGGGGTGCAGGGGAGTGGGGAGGGTCTGCATGCCTGTTCTGTCCATATGCAATCTCACACCCTATTCTTTTTGTCCCCCTATCCCTATCCACCTGCTCTGTTCAATCTACCTCTCTCATTTTCTCTCCTCGTTTGTCTCTCCTTTTGGTTTTATTTCTCTCTCAACCTCTTTGCTGTCCTTCTTGTGTCTCCCTTTTCCATCCTCTGCCCATGTTCTGTCTGTCCCTCCATTTCTGGCCCTCTCTCTCTCTCTCTTCAGTGTCAGCTGACAGAAGACCAGAAGACCAGATGACCAGATGGCCTAGTGACAGCCAGAGTCCGCTTCCTGAATGAGCCTGGAGAGACATCCCTGGTGTTGACTTAGATCTGGAATGTGGAGTGGGTATTTGGGGACAGGAGACATTCAGACTCAATCCTTCTTTCTCATTCTTTCTCCTTGAATGCTCTGAATCTGCCCTAAGTATAGTGACCAGTCCTCCCTTTCTGATTTTAGACAATTGTGAGAGATTATTTTGCTGTTGGAAGCCCCAAAGACCCCGACCCCTCACACTTACCCCCAGAGCCCATATCATTAAGTAAAATCCCCGGCTGTCATGGGGCAGTCTTCTCTGACATAATTTCTTACCTTAGGCCCTTTTCTCCACCACGTACAAAACAAGCCACTTCATACATTTTGCAGTTTTACATATGCTGTCACAGTGGAGGCCTGAAGGGCTGGGAAAGATCATAAAGGGTGGAATGGGGTCCTTTTTTCAATAGGTATGCCCACGTTTCCCATATATAAACACATTTCAAGACAGCCACCCTGATCTCCTGGTTTCACTGAATAAAAATTTTATCCCAACCACAGGGCTCTGGTTCTTGCTTAAACCTATCCATGGTGTGGGACTGGGAGGTGGAGGAGACCCACAGGGAGAAAGGGGATTCAGCGCTGAGCCTGAGTCTCCCCCATTTTCCCCACCCACCTTCACGCCCTCCACCTGCCTCCCCACCATGAAGTGAGGTCGGGCTGGCGCGCCCCCTGGAGGGCGGTGGGAGCAGAACGGGGCGGGATGGCTCTGAGTGTGGACCAGGGAGGAGTCGCCAGGGCTGGGGACAGAAAAGTCGCCTCTCCTGCAATGCAGCCCCAGGGCTGGATTCTCCACTAGTCCCCACCAGCCAGTAAGTTGTCATGTGGGAGGTTGGGACTCTCACACAGGAAAACTTGACTTGCAATAGACCAAAAGGCAGTCAGCATTATAAGATTATGAATAGTGACGGGTCTGGAAAGTAACACAAAGTAGAGAAAAAGATCAGAGTGGACAATCAGGAGAAAAAGGATTGATTCTTCAGGGTCCCCTTCAGTCAGCGGTGGCGGATGGGGGATCTGACAACATGTTTGGAACCTCCAACCACAGGCCATTATCAGCCCAGGCCCCTGAGTATGGGCCACACCCATGGCACCAGCATTTCCCAAAGGTCTAAAACAGAAAGGGGGGAGGGGGGAGAGAAGGGCCATGTTTGTCTCAGGAGTTTTGGGAGACTTCACTGCAGCAACCCAGAAATCCCTGCTTTTTCTCTCCAATTTTCATATTAAAATTGCTTTAAAATGAAATTAATACACAGAAATAGTTTTAATGTCTTTCACAAATGTTAAGTGTCTGGAAAGCCATTTATAACCTCTGTCCAGGGTCCTGGACGTCTCTAGTCCTGGCCTCATCACCATCCTCCAATCTGGGCGTCTCCTGGACCCCCTCGGCCCCATGTGATCCTCACAGTGTGTCCTGGACGACCCCTCCTCCCTGAACCAGGGTCCCTTTTTCCAGAAGTTGGGCCTCCAGAGTCACATAGGCCGAGGCCTCTGACCACGGTTCCCTCCCTGTGTATTGTAGTTAGGAGAGTCCAGGACTGTGGGAAGGCGCTTCCACGGCGGGTTGAGGTGAAAGTGGACAAGTGGAAACGTCCTAAATTAGGTGACATAAAGTCCAGAGACAGGTCTGTGGTGGGACAGAGCGGGACACAGTTTTGCTGATACTGAGGGCAGGCATGGTCCGTGTCCTGGGATGACGGGGGTTTTGAGAGGCTTTAGGGATCATCAGATTGAGGTTTTTGGTTTTTAATTTTTAACTCATTTGTATGTAGAGTTCTAAGTGTGCACTCAGGAAATACTTGGAGCTATATAGACTGCAAAAATTTCAAAGCATGCTTTTAAGTTGTGAAAAATAGATTTCCCCTCAATTTACTTCTTTTCATATTTGTACTTTTGTATAGTAGATGATTTTTAAGTTAAAACATTTTAAAGTATTTTAAATATTTTCACAGAAAATTTTTTTGTTGAAAGCATTTAACAAAAAATTTAACTCACATAGTGACTGCATACTCTGTGAGCAGGGTATTTTACTATATACAGGTTTTTGTTTCCTGTCATTTCATTATTCTCTTTGCTCATAAATGACGGGGTTTTTACAAATACTTGGTTAAATCATCTGCTTGTTTTTCTTTTGTAATCTTATTCCATGCTTTATTTTTATCTGTATTTCATTCCATATTGGCATAGCTCATGTTTCATATTTCCATTATTTTTTATTTCCATTAAATATATTTATTTATAATAAGTGCACCTTGTAATATAAGCAGCACAGGAATAAATAAAATAGAAAGTAGAGTTTCCATCTTCAGCCTTTGCCTTTCTCCCCTCAAAAAACACCCTTTCGACAGGGTCTAGAGTGACCTTCCAGAAGGTTCTGTGCCTAGAAGAGCATGTCTGCACAGACATGATGGAGGCAGTGCACGGGGAACAGGAGCTCTGCAGCTGGACTGCCCAGGTCAGACCATGGCCAAGTGGTCATTTGTGTCTTTCATTTAGTATAAAGTTTTCAAGGTTCATCCATGTTGTAGCACGTATCTGCATCCCACTTCTTTTTATTGACAACAATATTCCATTGTATGAACACACCACATTTCGTTTACCCATTGTAGTGTAGGTATCTCTAACAACCTTTTGTTTTTATTAAAGATTTTATTGAGGAATTGGGGAAGGGGACCAGTGTTGGGGAATTGGGGAAGGGGAATAGCCAAGTTGTCCTTCAATAATAGTTGTGGAGGGCGCAGCAAGCTCAGCTCCAACTCCAGTGGCACCGCTCAGCTCAAGGTGCTGTGTTCAATTAGTTGCGGGTGGGCGTAGCCACCATCCCATGTGGGAGTCAAACCAGCAGCCTCATTGTTAAGAGGGCACATTCTATCCACTGAGCCATCCAGGTTGCAGCTCAGTTCAAGGTGCCATGTTCAGTCTTAGTTGCGGGTAGGCATAGCCACCATCTCAAACAGGCAACCTTGTTGTTAGACGCATGTGCTTTCACCAGCTGAGCCATCCTGCCACCTGTTGGCAGCTCAGCGGCAGCTCAACTTGGGCACAGCTTACTGGCCTATGTGGGAATCAAACCAGCTACCCTGTTGCTCAGAACTCACTCTCTTGAGCAAGCTCTTAACCAACTGAACCACTCAGCCAGCTGGCTCCTCTAATAAACTTTTGATAGTAATGTAAATGTCCGACATTAAGTTTTTGATTGCTGAGTCATCCATATTACAGACAACTATCTCCAATAAGCAGTGTATGACACATGTATGACACAGCTACTCAGCTACGTGCAAAAAAAACCTAGATGAGGTAATAGGCCACTACTACCTGTGAAATTCCCCTTTAGAAAGCCCAGGGCAACCTAGATAATTGACAGTTTGAGTGACCCCACTACTTCCTTCCTGTGCCCTAATTTGTGCTGTTATGCTTTATGAACCCTCCAAATCCTGGACATGCCACCCTTGGACTTTCATAAAGGGAGAGCCCCAGGTTCACACCTCCACCCTCTCTCTTTACCAGCAGCCTTGCTGTGTGGTCCTCTTGCATGCCATGTACCCTCCAGGACCTGTGAGTAACAAATCTTGTTCTGAAGAGTTCTCTGATAGTTTTTGCGGGCATGCGTACTGCGATTGTTAGAACCACGAGGGCCAGTCCAGACACATCACGACTCCAGTTGGGGAAATGCCTGTGGGGGCTCACTACAATTATACAGCCTAGATGAATGCCCCAGACATTCCTACCCTGTAGCACCCCTATCAATAGGGGGAGACCCACACAACACCCATTAATCAGTTGATAGACATTCGGGTTGTTTCTAATTTTAGGCCATTGTGAATAATTCTGCTATGAATATTCTTGTACAGGTTGGTGTGAAGAGATATTTCATTGTGGTTTTATCCACATTGCCCTAATGACTAAACATGTTAATCATCTTTTCATGGGCCTACTGGCTCTTTGTATATCATCTTTGGAGGAACGCTTTTAAATTCTTTTGTCTACTGTTTAATTGGTTGTTTGGCTTTTTATGATTGATGGGTAAGAGTTTTTATTATATTCTGGATACAATTCCCTTATCAGGCATATGACTTGCAAATATTTTCTTTTATACTGGGAGTTGTCTTTTCACATTTGTGACGGTGTTTTTAAAGTACAAAGTTTTTAAATTGGATGAATTCCATTTTATCTGTGTCTCTGGCTCCTTTTTTGTCCAGGTAGCACTATTCTGCTCTCCAAGCTTGATAGAACTTGGGGTAAATGTTCAAGTTCGTCATCCACCTAGGTTCTCCTGTATCACTGTCACCTCCTAGCTGTATTTCCTTATGTCCCTCTGGGAGGAGAGAGTTAGGATCTCCCTTGCACAGACCTGGGGCTGAACTGAGGTTATAGAGATAACGGAGATCATCTTGTTTTATGCATAATGTGCTACTTCCAAGACATGTGCCAAGGATAGGACACACAGTCACCGCAGTGTTTTCACGTGTTGCCTCCTCTACCAAATCTGGCATCTAATTGTGGTTACGCCTTCCACATGAGAAGGTGGAATGACTCATGTACTTGGGTACTTCTCTATATTTTTGTTGGATGCATTCCAATTTTTTAAATTAAAAATTGAAAAGTTTGGGCCGGCCAAGTGACTCAGTTGGTTAAGAGTTGGCTTAGAGCATGAGCTCTGAGCAATAGAGCCACCAGTTCGATTCCCACATGGGCCAGTGAATGCTGCGCCTGAGCTGAGCTGTCACTGAGCTGCCAACAGGTAGCAAGATTGCCAGTTCAATGGTGGGCTATGCCCACCCGCAACTAAGACTGAACTTGGCAGCACCTTGAGCTGAGCTGCCGCCCGGATGACTCAGTGGATAGGGCGTGCACTCTTAACAAAAAGGCTGCTGGGCTTGACTCCCGCATGGGATGGTGGCTATGCCCACCCGCAACTAAGACTGAACTCAGCACCTTGGGCTGAGCTGCCACCTAGATGGCTCAGTGGATAGAACGTCCTGTCTTAACACAAGGCTGCTGGTTCAACTCCCTCATGGAACGGTGGCTACACCCACCTGCAACTAAGATTGAACACAGCACCTTGAGCTTAGAGGCCACGAGCTGCTGACGGGAAGCCAGATGGCGACTGGTGCCCTCCACAATGATGATTGACCAACAACTTGCCGGGTCCCCTTCCCCAACTCCCCAACATTGTTCCCCTCTCCCAATTCCCCAATAAACTCTTTTAAAAAAAAAAGGAAAAGTTTCCCAGTTCAGCAGTATTATTCTGGGGCATCTCTGCATCCCAGCATGGAGCCTGCACATCTAGCCCTGCCACAGAACTTGTCAACTCCTCCTTCTAAAAAGCATGGAAGGGATCTGCTGTGCCCATCCAAGTGGCGGTCACCTAACGCTCTGTTGCAGGTAGCAGAAATCAGGCCTGAAACCTTGAAGTGTCACTAGGGACCTCCCCTGTCAGCATGTGCAGCCTGGCCCTCTGACACTGGGAGTCCCAGCCCCACCCCCTCAGAGACATCCTGCATTCCTGACTTCCTGCTCAGCGGGTGCTCCCCCAAATTCCTGCTCTTTGCCTGGAAGGGCCTTCTGAGGATTGTTGGAAATAACAGCCTCATGCTGCCAGGAGGAAGAGTCAACAGATTTGCTGCTGGGATGAATGAGGGAGCCAGTGAAAAAGCTGGTGACAGGAGGAAATACCAATTTCCTTCTCTGTTTCACATGTTAGAAGCACAGATCTACTGACTCCATGCAGAAGCTGTGGGCACATTGTAGCTGGGGCCTCTCCAGGGTGTCCGAGGGGTCGGCCAGTGACATGGAGGTGGGCTGGGTGCAAGGGTGATATGTCTATGACCTGCAGTGGGGTCTCCTGCCAGGGACTTCTTGTATCCTGGGAGAGAATATAACCAATGGAGTTTAGGGGATACTCTTATTTCCTGTGAGACCCTGAGCAGCCTTTGAGTGGGAAGAGACAGAGTTCCCAAAAACTGGTACATGGGGATGGCCACAGCAGTCCTGGTTTTTATCCTCATAGAGTTCTAGTACCAATACAGGTGATCAACTTGTCCTTGGACAGTGACAACCAGAGTGGGCAGGGCAGGGACAGGGGACAAAGAGGCAACTGTTGTCAGAACTTTTTATTTGAGTGTCTAGCATCTCCTGTTGGAGGCTGGGCAGACCCTACCCAGGAATTATATTGATGTGGGATGGATGACACAGAGACACCACCATATATAAAATATAGTTGATCACCCACACAGGAGACTGCAACAGGGCTGCCCAAGGAGCAGGGCTCACAATGAGTCTGGAGGGGTGTCCAAGGGAAGGGAAGTGGGTAGCTTTGACCATCTTTTGGGCTAGGAATTGGGGTACGGGTGAGGGTTCCTGGATCTGGGATGGGTTTATGTGGTTGGAACTTTCTGCTGGTGCCAAAGGAGGAGGCATGTCAACTCTGTTATAGGTCTGCCCAGTGGACCAGAAGTGGGAGGTGGGCTGAAGCCATCAGCGTCTAACATGAAAAACGGAGTCTTCCTCTTTTTTCAGAGGTGGGTGGTGCTACCTGTAAATGGCTTCTTGGCACTGTGAGGTGCAAGGACAGGATTCAGACTCAGGGCTGTCTGACTCCAAAGACTCATCGCTGTGCAGACTGTGGGAAGGGCCCATGCTGCTCCAACAATCACAGGACCCTCCAAGGGTGTCAGGCTCTTGCCACCTGGAGAGATGGAGAGATTGAGAGGATACCAACTCTCTGCACTCAGGGGCCAGTAGATCCACCTGGGTGCTGCCCTGAGGATGCTTGGGCACATGGTATAGAAGAACGTTAGGCCCTAATGGGGCAAAAGGGCTGTTCTGGTCTACAAGGGTTGAGAAATAGGCTCCTTCTTCCACAACAAAATCAGTTTCACATGCACTAAGGCGCAGGATGGCTCAGCTAAAAAAAAAAAAAAAAAAAAAACAAAAAAAAACAAAAACAAAAAAAAAAAAACAAGATAAATTAGAATTTTCAGATTAATTTGGAACTTTGGAACCCAAAAAGCATGATAGGGAAAAAAATCATTTGTACTTCTGAGTCAATTTCTAGGGGAGAATAACTCCTTGTTGCTGCAGTGTATGGAGTACAAGCAAAAAAGGGTTATTTCGTCCACGTCTAAGGGGATGAAAGATAACTGTGGGGGGATACAGAAGCTGATGTCTACTGGAGATAGGCCTCGAGCAACTCGGTGGCTGTAGCCAGAGTGACTCTGCTGCATGGCCTAAGGCAAGCTTCCCCTAATGGGCCACACAAGGTAGGCTTGGCCCACATCTCACGTAAAACAAACCCATCCAGCTGTGCTCAAAGAAAAGCCAATCGCTGGGCTGCAGCGTGTACCACAGGGCCATGGCCCAAGAAGCAATGGAACTCTACAATCATCTCAGGGCTCCCTGCACCTACAAGAGATGATGTCTGACACAAAGACTATTACTAATACATCTGAAAATGTAAAATCTGAAATCTATTGTCTATTAGTAAACTGATGACTAATGAGATTATTTTGAGCCAGAGAAGTCAATTAGTATGCAGCACAACTCTCGAAAAAGACCAAGGGAAAGGTTGGATGGCGCAGTTGCTCCTTGCGTTTGTCACCAGATGCACATCTCTGTCATTTAATGTGGACCTCCCAGTCAGTGCCAATGTTCAATGAGAACTTCTCCAGGCTCAGAGAGGATGTGTTAGCACAATATGTAAAAGCCACAGATTGCTTGTTACCATCAGATGAATGGGTGGTCACAGATGATGGCTGCTTCTTGAGGCCTGGGACAGATATCTGCTCCACCACACACTTGCTGGGATAATGACCACTCTCGTCAGCACAACTGTTGGTCAAAACATCTGAAGAGAGTTAAGTGCTGGCTTGGGAAGCCAGCGGCCCCGGTTCGGTCCCACATGTGAGGGCCAGTGACACTGCCCTCAAAAAGAAAAAAAAAAAAGAACACCTGAAGAAAATGAAAAGTTCCTGTGCAAGAATTGATTCTGGTGGAGGTATTGGAATGAATGGCCATCGTCAAGATATAATTTACCCACAGCAGGACACTTAGTGCTTACAGCCACTCAGAGCCCATATGGGAAATCAGTCATCCAGCCTGTGGATTTTCCTATCCTGGTCTTTGTTGGTACTACACTTCCGCCTCGCTGAAACACTGGTATAGTGTCCAAGGCTACTGGGATCTTCACAGTACGTGCTCCTTCCCAATGAGCAAATGTCTTAGTCATACCAGACCTCATTTGGTCCCGGCAGAAACACATCAACCACGGTAGCTTTTGGCTCTGTGACTGGATGAACCAATAAAGCACTTCCCAGCATGTATTCATCTTCCACACCAAAAGTCTCTAATTCATCAGGAAACTCTACCCACAGAGGCCTCCTGATGGGTTCGGAAGCCACATGTGCACGGTAGAACAGAGAACACCAATAGGGCAGGAGGGCATAGAGCTCTCTGGTGGCTTCTCTGATGAGCCGGGTGTGTTCCTCCCCAAAGAGCCAGGGTTCTCATCGCTTGGTCTTTATGGCAGCATGGCCAAGAAAGAAGAGCTGGTAGGCTCCTGCCTGCTACCAATGCATGATCAGCTCTGCCTCTGGATTCCCGATGAAGCCGCCTACATCTGCTCCACAAAAAGAGATCCCAGCAACGTTGACAGTGAGAAACATAGGGATAGAAATTTTCAGGTAACTCCATTTTGCTCTGTTGTCTCCTGTCCACACAGCACGATACTTTTGTGATCCAGCAAAGAAAGAACATGTAAGAACAAAGGGTCTCTACTTTCCCTTAGATCGTTGTAGTAGACATTTGCTGATAAAAACCATAGATGTTGTGAAGTTCTCTGTGCTCCCAGTTGCCATGATGAATGGCATTCTTCTGCATGGTTTGCTCTGGCCCTCTAAAGACAGAAGGCTCATTCATGTCATTCCATATGTAGAGGATGTCAGTAGATCCCTGATAAACAGAGAAAGCAAAAAGACTTGAATACCATTCTCTGACTTCGGAATTGGTAAAATCCAGATAACAGGAGAGTCCAGGCCAGCACACCCCTTCAAAGTCTCCCCCTTCATGAGTCCTCACAAAGAAACCCTGTTCTTGGGCCTTGGCATACAGTGAGTAGTCAGGATCAATCTTGATGTGGGGGTCACTGATGACCACAAGCTTACATTTTTTTTGTCCCGGAGCAGCTCTTGCATCCTTTGGGGTTTTGGGAATCCTTTCTTGTCCCAGGTAAAGTACCTTTTGCTCTCAGTGTGCTCTATGTCCAACTATATGACATCGTATGGAATGTCATGTTTGTCAAATCCTGCATCCAATGCTTTTACATCCTGCTCATCTTCATAGTTCCAGTGGCACTGATGGTACCCCAAGGAGAAGAGAGGGGGCATGGCTTGTGTGCCTCTAAGGGATGATTACTGCTTAAAGATGTCAGTAGGCGTAGGTCCTGTCAGCAGGAAAACGTCAATGATTCCACTCTCTGACATCCAGTGCACGTCAGTTCGAGGGCTGACCTCTTGTTTAGCAGCAACTGGGCCCCTCTTTACCTGAGGCTCTGTATTGATCTCCACCAGTGTTTCTGAGAAATTCAGCCAAAAAAATGCCCAAAGTCCTGCCCTGTTTGCCGGCCAGGAGATAAGGCACAGAACCATAAATTCCCTTTTTGTCCTGTATTTTATATACATAGACATCCAGCATGTATTCATCTTCCACACCAAAAGTCTCTAATTCATCAGGAAACGTTATAAAGGCGGTAAGCATTCCCATCACTAGTATTTTTAAGTTGGTGTGACTCTGCATGCTGTGGGATCCCATAGAGATACTCAAATCTATGCAACGAAAAATCCAGACCAATGGATGTAGGACCATTAACTCTGACATCCACAAATTTTCTGAATTTCTCCTCCCACAGGCCCAGATCCTCTTGATTTTGCTGAAAGGTGTCAACTGATGCATCCTCTTCATTTTCTTTGGTAGTTCTTTGCTTGAGAGGAATCTGCAGATGCTCAAAGTACAATTGGCCTAGCAAGTTTATGCTCATCACAACCTCTTCTTCAGACACCAAGTCAACCTTGAATGGGTTTGCTGTGATATGACACTTAAGATTTCCTTTTTCATCTGCCAATACCAAACTGCCTGTATCCTTGAAGCATGAAAGCAGCTTTACAGTGCTTGGCTCACTTGTGAGGACATCGGGAACTTCATACCTCAGCTTCAGGGGAGTTTCTCCATTGATTTTAAGCCTGAAAATATTTCCCTCTATACCATAAACTTCAGCCAAAAGAGGAACCTTAGTTGCTTCATTGATGACTTGGAACTTGCTGCTGTCTTTGTCTGTTATGACTGAGTCTAGTAATGCCTGATAGGGGGACTGCTGGGACAGCTGCTGCTTCTGACGCCTATAGAAAGCAATCTTGCTGCAGTCTTTGAAAATGTTATCCACAGCTTCAGCTTCAACACTGATTTCCTCCTTCTTGGCTGCTTCCATGGCTTACCAGTCACTTCACAGGCCCCCAGCTCTCAGGCCAAGGTCTGGTGCGATCTTTTCAAAATGTGAATAGACAGACAGGCCTCTTTCTAAGTTACCACCAGCACTTCATCACCTTCACGTTTCTCAGAAATGGGAAGTCCCCTCCAGGTCTTTAAGGAGAGACAAATCGACTCTTGTTCCTGGATTTCCAGGCCCAAACAAGTGCTTCTACCGGGATTTATTTCACATATTGTTCTTGGTAGTGACTGGCTGATGAGGAACTGCTTTGGTTAGAAAATGAAACTGTCTTTGCAGCCAAAGAGCCCTAGAGGATGAAAACTCAAGAGTGTGAGAATCAGGAAATATCCAGACGGTCTGCCTGATTTGGGCGAAGCTTCTGCAGGTCTAGCTCAGTGACAGTAACGCCATATATGTATATAACTGATGTGCTTTCTCCCCGTTTTTAGCTTGGAGTGGAAAGGGCCGGCCGGGTCTTTGCTGGAGGTTTATGATTTCCCGCCAAACTCTACAGTACCATCATACTTTCCAGGTCTAGAAGGGGCTTTTTATTTATTTTATGTTTTTAAATTTTTTTTTTTTTTTAAGATTTTATTGGGGAATTGGGGGAGGGGAACAGCATTGGGGAATCGGGGAAGGGGAACAGACAAGTTGCTGTCTTTTTGTTCTTCAGTCCAGTTGTGGAGGATATTGCTTCACTGACCCATGTTGGTATCGTCATTGCGCTCTTCTCGGATGAGGCAGATTGGTCGCCGGCCTCTGGATGTCGCTCACAGCGGCTATTGTCAGCTCACGCTGGCTGTCGGCCACTCACTGTAGCCTATGGCAGCCCACTGCAGCAGGGGCTGCAGCCTACACTGTCGCAGGGGCTCGCACAGCCCAGCTCCAGGTGGAGCTATTGTTAGCTGTAGAGGGCAGTGTCACTGGCCCTCATATGTGGGATCCGAAACGGGGCCGCTGGCATCCCAAAACCAGCTCTTAACCAATGCGCCACTTGGCCAGCCCTAGAAGGGGCTTTTTAAAGAGGTTATCTATTACACCATCCAGTTTAGGAATCTTCGTCTGCACCACCACCAAATTCCACTCGTTGCTAAAATACCTCTGGAAACCGAGACCTCACTACTAGATGCCAAACAACCAGACTACGGATTTCCCAGATTTTTAGTCCCAAAATCTGACTTTGACTCGTAAAGGAAATATGGGGCTGGAGCGAAAGGGACGAAGCCAGAGCCAAACACTACATACTCGTAGGTAACTGCCTGGTCCCCAAACCCTTTAAAGGCTGGGAGAGAGAACAGCCGACAGAGGCGAAGGTGGCTTTTGGCGATCTCCCTAACCTCCAAGGTGACCAGGTTACAACGAGATGACGCCTGCGTAGTATCTCTTTTTATTCTCTGTCATAAGATTTAGACAAAGAGGAAACTTTAAACTGGCCTTTTCTAAAAGAAAAAGTAGAATAAAAATGGAATGACCCTGGTAATATATTCTGGGTGTTTGGGTTTAAATATGTGACCCTTGCCCCTTAGCTGGAATATCTGGCATATTTTAGCTCCCAGGTTGGTCCCATCTTAGAGTCTCCATCAAAGGGTTCAAACCTAGATGCCTCCACTCCACAAAGTCAATTCCCAGAGACTGAGGCTCTTAGAAAAGATTTCCCTCTCCTGCCTACCTGTGGCCTGAGGTCTTAGATCAGGGACCCTCTGTTCCTCCAGCTGAGGGACCTAGCATGGGTGGGTGTTCACTGAGGCTGTAGCATCCTCTGACAATTCAGTCAGAACCCAGCACCTAACCTAAGGCCAGGGCAGGAGAGCCACTCACAGAACAATTGGAACTTCTTTCCCTTTTGGAACCAGGGGCCAACTCAGTGAGTGGGCTCTCCTGCCCAGGGCAGTCCCTATATTCTCCAGGATGCCAGGCAGGTATTTCTGGAGCCGCAACAACAGCAAAAAATCTCAAGCAGGAAAAGCTTAACCAGATCAGCCCTGGGGCCATCAGTCTCCCAGGGCTTCTTGATGGGCTGCACTGAGGGCAGGGCTACCGGCAATGAGAGGTTCTCCAGGTTGAAGGTGAGGCTGCCCTGCCCATTGTAGCTCAAGTGCCAGAAGCCTCCCTGGGGCTCACAGCCCAATGGGACCTGGGGGTAGTAAAGGCCTGGCCTCCAGGAAGTGACCTGTCAACCTCACTATCCCTGAGCCTCTTTACCCCTGGGACTCCAGCTCAGAGGGGTATGTCCTCTCCTCCACCCAGGTGCGGGGTACCTGGTGCCATCTCAGGGAGGCCTCCCCTCTGTGCGATCCCAGCCTTGCTGTGCCCTCCTCACCCCAAGCTGCAGGGTGAACAAGGCAGGGACCACAACTTGGACCCATGTGCCCCTGGCCCAGCTGGCCCGTGATCTCTGTCAGGGGGTCTCTGAGCTGCCACTCATCCTTTAGGTCTTCAGTCTCTCTCACAGGACTCAGCTCCTGGGTCTGTCTTGATCCTTAGACCCCGGACCTCTGCCCTGTGGCTCTCAACATCATAGCACAAGAAGAGCTCATTATCAGAGGCCAGGAACTGGGGCATCCCAGGCCGTCTAGAGACAGGGTCATGAGGTCCAAAGGGATAGTGTGAGTTCCTGAGGGAGGAGGACACACTGGGAGATGGGCCCTGCCAGGCTCACGGTTCCTAACAGCTGCCTCTGACTGCAGTTATTTAAATCAGGTGATTCTGTTCCCCACCCATGCTACATGTGGGTGCAAGGAACCAAGCGGAGTATTTTGTGATAAACAGCACCAGAAAAAGAGAGAGCCGGAAGAGATTAGGATGGAAAGAAAGAGGTGTAAACATGGATGAGAAATTTTAGATTTTTCTAACTTTTGGATCTTAAGAACAGAGCATTGTACCCCTATTATTAAAGATTTGTATCCTCCTTCCTGCTCTTCCCCCTGTAAGTGCCCTTCTAATCAACTTTTCATTAAAAAAAAGTATATTTGGGCAGAGAGAGACGGAAATGACTGAGATCCACAGCTGCACAAGCCCTCTTCTGGGGACCCACAAATGACATCACTCACCAAGGCTCCGAAATACCTGTTTCCCTGTGGATCCTCCTACCCCAAGACGCTGCCTTTTCTCTAGGGTCCCCAGACAATCTCCTCAGTGGCCGCCTCACACTGGAGCCATTTCCTGCCTCACTGTTTGTTTTATTGCATCCCCCATCGGACACTTACGGAACACACACTGCCTCTCCCAGACTCTCACTTACTCCCCTTTTTCCCCTCACAGACCTTCATCATCTTCCCCAATGGGGTCCCTCAGACACCCTGCTCAGGGTAGCCCGGGCACCGTCCCCCACCATGACTCCCAGACTCTCACTTGGCTCCCCGCGGATACCCCATCTTACATTGCTCCCAGGACAGAGTCCCTCAGACACTCACCGTGCCCCACTCCGTGTGGCTCCACGGGACACTCACCATCCTCCATCCCAGTGTTTCCGGCCTTACAAACACTCCCCACCCTCCCCACTCGCTATGTCCCCAGATGCTCACCTGCATCCTGGGGACCCAGGAAACAGCGCCCACACCACCACCTTGCCAGTACCCACCAGACACTCCACTCCCCATGGTCCCGCTCCCCACCTTTTTGGTGATTCCAATGGTCGCCTGTGTGCAATAAACATTATTTTATGTAAATTAGTGTTGTGTGTCATTTTTCCTGATATCCATATAAATTCATGCCTGAGGGATTGTCCTGTATCCAGTCAGGGTAACCAGGCATCCCAAAGCACCAACAACAACAACAAAAGTCCAATAGCCAGTTTCCTCTGTATTGGCCAATCTCAGTGGTCACTGTCTGGGGACCAGTCTGCAATCTCTACTGGATTTAAAGCTCTGTGACATTAAGGATCACACTGCTATGGTCACAGCCAGTGCCCAGTTGTTGAGGACACTGTCTCCTGTAAAAACCAAAGGACACTCAGGATCTCCTGGGAAATAAGAGATACTGAAACTCCTTTGGTTGTATTCTCTCTGCCCAGTTTCTTCTATGTAAAGAAGACTCTGGCACGAGGGCCACTTGCAGGTTACAGACACAGCCTGGACTGGACTCCCAGTACCCAGCCAGGGGTCTCCATCAGTCCCCTGCCCAGCCCCTCCGGAAAGAGCAAGCAGGCCCTCGTGTCAGGAACCTCTGGCAAGCCCCAAGTAAGACGTCCCCACAGTTCCCAGGTGGCGCTGGCAGATCTGTGCCTCTGGAATGTGAAACAGAGAAAGAAACTGGGGTTTCCGCCCCTCACAGCCTTCTCCCACTGGCTTCCCCTTTGCCCCAGAGCAAAAAAGCTGAATCCTCATCCTGGAAACATTAGCGTGTTATTTCCTCCTGGCCTCAGGAACCTTTTTCCTGGGGATAGGTAGGGACGTGGAGGAATTTCAGGTATGCCCTGAGAATGTCAGCTATGCAGGATGGGGACTCCCCAGGGCCACAGGCCCTGTCCTGTGCTGGCTGCCTGGGTGGATAGGCTGATCCTTTGCTCCACCTGCATTCCTCAGGGTATCCGGCTTGCTTCCAGTTACCTGCAACAGGGCTTTAAGTGACTACCACCTGGATGCAGACACCAGATCCTTTCTCAGCTCAAAATGCTCAGTGGTAGCACTAGCAACACACAGAAACCATTCAACCCAATATAAGTAGAACAGGCTTTAGTACAGGGCTGAGGGGCTGAGAAATTCTCTGGTAGGGCAGCACATGTTCCATGCTGGGGCTCCAAACATGCCTTAGTATGACACTATCAAACTGGGAAGATTTAAAAGTTGGACTCTATCCGGCAATACTATAGAGAAATACGCAAGTATGTGAGTCATCCAGCCTTCGCATATGGTTGAGGCAACCAAATTAGATGCTAGATTTGGTAGAGAATGCATGAGGTAGGAACACTGGGGTGACTGGGTGTCCCATCCTTGGCACGCGTCTTGGAAGTGGCCACATTTTTCACAAGTTAAGATGATCTCCATTATCTTTATAAGCTGAAATCAGCCCCAGGTCTTTGCAAAAAGAGATCCCAATTCTCTCCTCCTAGAGGGACATACGGAAGTACAGCTAGGAGGTGACAGCGACACAGGAGAACACAGGTAGATCATGACCCTGAACATTTCATCCCAAGTCCTCTCAAGCCTACAGGTAGGTTTGGAGAGTGGAGCAGTGCTACCTGACAAAACAGAGGAGCCAAAGAATAGCTCCATATCTAGAACTTGACCTAACAGCTAGATCCCAGGATCATCACTGGGGGGACAGAGGTCATCACGAGAACTTCCTGACCTTAGAGTGAATTGGAAGAGAATATAGAGCATACTGAAGACCCAAGAAGAGACAATGTAACTATCTTGGACAAGTTAATCATGACTTATTTATGTCCTGAGTTGATTTACATATCAATACCTTCTTGACCATAACAGAAAAACACAAGTCAGAGTATTTTATTTTATTCTTACAACACAAAAGCCTACTTAGGTAATGTCATGTGACACATTTTATAAAATAAAAGTATTCTTCTGTGTTCATGGATCAGATAATTTAATGTTGTTAAAATAAAAGTAACTCCAAATTGATCTACAGAATCAACATAATACCTAAGAAAAGCCACCTGTCCACTGTGCAGAAATTGGCAACCTGATCCTAATTCTTAGGGAAATATAGGAGACCCAGAATAGTCACAAAGTGGAAAAAGAAGAAAAACTTGGAGAATTTACATGTCCCCATTTCAAAACCTACAATAAAGCTACCATAAATGGGGACGCTGTGGGCTGGCAGAATGACTGATTTTACATACATATATATTGAATTGGAATAGAATTGAAATTCCAGAAATACACCCTCACAAGAATGGTCAATGGACTTATGACAAGGATGTCAAGATAATTCTTTTCCTGAATTCTGTTTTCAACAAATGGTGCTGGGACAACCGGACATCTACATGCAAAAGAGTGAAGATGGATTTGTTCCTCACATTATACAAAGAACTACCTCAAAATGGATCACAGAACTAAATGTAAAGGCTACAAATATATAATTCTTTTGTGTGTGGGTGGTTTTTTGTTTTTGTTTTTAAAGATTTTATTGGGGAATTGGGGAAGAGGAACAGCAGAGTTGTTCTTTAATCTTAGTTGTGGAGGGCGCAACTAGCTAACTCCAAGTCCAGTTGCCATTTGGCTGCCGGTAGGCGGTTCAGGACAGCTCAGCTCAGGGTGCCATGTTCAGCCTTAGTTGCAGGTGGGCATGGCTCTTCATCTCATGCGGGACTCGAACCTGCAACCTTGTTGTTAGACGAGCGTGTTCTCACCAGCTGAGCAATCCTGCCACCTGTTGGCAGTTCAGCAGCAGCTCAACTTGGGCGCAGCTCACTGGCCCATGTGGGAATCGAACAGGCAACCCTGTTGCTCAGAGCTGGTGCTCTTAACCAACTGAGCCACTCGGCCGGCCCCCAAATATATAATTCTTAAAGAAAACTAGAAGTAAATTTTCATGACCTAGAGTTAGGCAATGGGTTCTTAGATGACATCAAAAGCAGAAGAGAAAAAGTAAAAATAGATAAATTGGATTTCATCAAAATTAAAAACTTCAGGGCCGGCTGAGTGGCTCAGTTTGTTAAGAGCTTCTTCAAGAGTGTGAGCTCTGTGAAACAAGGTCACCGATTCGATTCCCACATGGGTCCGAGTTGAGCTACTGCTGAGCAGCCAACAGGTGGCAGGATGGCTCAGCTAAAAAAAAAAAAAAGAGCAGGTGGAGTGTCCTGTTGGTTAAGAGTTGGCTTGAGAGCGCCAGCTCTGAGGAGCAGAGCCCCGGTCAGATCCCACATGAGAGTCAGTGACACTGTGCTCTCTAGAGCAAAGATGGTGAACAATAGCTCAACTTGGAGCTGGGCTGCTGTGAGTCGCCAGCGATGGCATAGGATGCAGCAGAGCTGCTGTGGGCTGCCGTAAGCTACCCTGCACAGCCAGCGTGAACTGCTGTGAGCCGCCGTGAGCAGTCATCCAAGGTCCGGAGAGTGACTGCCTCACCCGGGAAGAGTGCAATGATCACAATACCAACATAGGCCAGTAAAGAGATGTCCTCCACAACTAGACAGAAGAACAAAAGGACAGCAACTTGTCTTTTCCCCTCCCCCATTCCCCAATAAAATCTTTAAAAAAACATAAAACTTCAAAGGACATCATCAAGTGAAATGACAACTCACACTACGGGAGAAGATATTTGTAAATCACATACCTGATAAAAGAATTTTATCCAGAATATAATAAGAACTTTCACAAGTCAACAATCAAAAGTAAAATAAATAAGAAATGGTAAAAACATTCAAGCACGTTTCTCTAAATAAACACATTTCTCTAACTAAAATACAGAAATGACCAATAAAAGCATATCCAATCAGTATCTGTCTTTAAATTTCCACAATTAAACACTTTCGCTAAATATTTTGTAATATTTTTAAATATTTTAAAGGTGCTTTCACTGCAAAAAATTTCTACTGTGTAAAAGTATGCGCATGAAGGGAAGTAAATTGGACACAAAACTCAGTGTTTCCCAAACTTAAAAGTACTTTGACATTTTTGAGCTCTATAGTTCCAAGTATTTTATGAACGCACACTGAGAACTCTATATATAATTTGAATTAAAAATTAAAACATGGGGGCCGGCCTTGTAGCTCAGTTGGTTAAGAGTTGGCTTAAGAGTGAGAGCTCTGAGCAACAGGGCCACAGGTTCAATTCCCATATGGGCCAGTGGCACTGTGCCCGAGCTGAGCTGTCACTGAGCTGCCAACAGGTGGCAGGATGGCTCAGCTGGTGTGACAACAAGGTTGCCTGTTCCATGATGGGCTATGCCCAGCTGCAACTAAGACTGAATTCGGAACCTTGAGCTGAGCTGCCGTGGAGATGGCTCAGTGGATAGGGCGTGCTCTCTTAACAAGGCTGTTGGGTTCAATTCCGGCATGGGATGGTGGCTACGCCCACCAGCAACTAAGACTGAACACAGCATCTTTAGCTTAGAAGACATGAGCTGCCGACAAGAAGCCAGATGGCGACTGGCGCCCTCCACAATGAAGATTGAAGAACAACAACTTGGTGGGTCCCCTTCCCCCATTCCCCAACAGTGTTCCCCTCCCCCAATTACCCAATAAAATCTTTAAAATAAATAAATGAGTAAATAAATAAATAAATAATTAAAACACAAAACCTCAATCTGATGACCTCTAAATGCTACTCAAAACCCGCCCCATCCCAGCACAGGGACCACGCCTACCCTCTGCACAGCAAACCTGTGTCCACACCCTGTCCCACTACGACCTTGTCACCCTCCTTCATGTCGCCTAATTTAGGACATTTCCACTTGTCCACTTTCACTCCAAACCGCAGTGGAAACTCTTTTCTGAGGTCCTGGACTCTCCCAACTACAATACACAGAGAGGGAACGGCGGTTACAGGCCTCGGGCTCTGTGACAACCACAAAGAGGGACCTGGGGATCGGAAAACACAGTCTGGGGGTCCAAGACATGCTGCGCGGATCGCAAAGGGCCAAGAGGATAAGGCACCCCAGAACCACGAGGGTCCAGACCCACCCAGCCAGGATGGAAGAGGGTTGGGCCGTGGACTAGACAAGGGACATCCAGGACCCGGGACAGAGGCCTCAGTGCCCCAGAATCTCCTGTTTGCAGTCCTGCCAACTTTTGGCTTCGCTGGAGAAGCCTGAGCGCCACCTGCCGCGTGCTTCCAGCAACTCGCGCGTGTGCCCAGCAGGCGGGTGGGGGGTGCGGGGGGGGGGGGAGGAGGGCATACTCTCAGACCAGAATAGGGTCCAGAATAGGGTCCTCCAGGAGAAGGCGGGAAGAGTCCCCACGTCACCGTCCTGTCCCCAACCTCGTGTATGTGCCCAGTAGTTCCGGACAAGTCCCTGCCCATCTAAGACCAACCATCGGGCCACAGCACTTTGTCCTGAAAGGATCAGGAGTCCTTGGACCATGGGCTCATTTTGCCTCCGTCTCCCACAGAGCTGTGAAAATGACTTCATCTGGAGCAAGCATCCGGAAGAAGCAGAGCCTCTACCAATGAGGCCACCCCACTTCTGCACCTGGAATCCACCCCAGTCTTTTATGTCTGGCTTCCAAACCCAACAGGAGCTTAGGCACGCACTAGGCCTCAGGGCATCCAAGCAGAAGCAGCAACCTCGCCCTTTATAGAATCACTAGTTCTGCTTGATTTACTATGAAACCAGTCTGGAAAGGCAGACAGAACTTGGCGAGTCTGCCAAACTGAATAAAATGTTCAACCTTGTCATTGTCTGGTGGGGGCCAGCAGGAGTCTGTCTGAACACCTGTCAGGATGAGGGACACTTGCTGAGGTGACCCTGCACCAGTATCCCCCGAACCCTGACCTTATTCAGCTCTAAGTGAAGAGGAGAAAGCTGAAGCACGGGACCTTCATGCACTTACCAAGTCACCACTGATCCCCGGTTCCCAGACCCAGACCCCAGCGTGGCCCATGTGCCCTGGGATGGAGAACGTCCCTGTCTCCCCCACGAGGCTGTCCTGAGGAAGAAGAGTCTCCTAAAACTGGCTTTACAAGCTGAGGCCCCACCTACACACACAAACATGATAGATTTAGGATGACCCTAATATTTATGATCAAGCACATATTTCTAAACAATAAAATGGTAATACACAGAATAATAGAATTAATTCTAACATTTGTAGCATTGTTTGCTTTGCTGGTTTCTTAACAAATCATAAAATCACTAGTACACAAAAATGCCTTTCAGAATTTTATAATTTTCAGTTCTTTGATTTCCACTTGGGCCCTGGGTTATAAGAAAAGACCTGATTTGGGCATTTTCAGAAAATGAAGGCAGATCCAGATTAAACAAGGAAACCACAATGTCCTTTGTCCTCGCCAATCAACCTGCAGAATAATGGACATCATGAGAGCCCTGTAGGTACACACTTTCTATACTAATTCCTGCCTTCAGGCTACAGCGTTATTCTACAAACAACATACTGCAGTTATTGCTAGTGATGTAACTACTTCAGTAGCTAAAAGAAATAATATATTTTTTTTTTTTTTTAAAGATTTTATTGGGGAATTGGTGGAGGGGAACAGCGTTGGGGAATCGGGGAAGGGGAACAGACAAGTTGCCGTCTTCTTGTTCTTCAGTTTAGTTGCGGAGGATGTTGCTTCACTGTTGGTATCGTCATTGCGCTCTTCCCGGATGAGGCAGATCTGTCGCTGGCCTCTGGATGTCGCTCATCGCGGCTATTGGCAGCTCACGCTTGGCTGCCAGCCACTCACGCTGGCTGCGGGCCACTCACTGTAGCCTATGGCAGCCCACTGCCCACACCATCACCGGGGCTCGCACAGCCCAGCTCCAGGTGGAGCTGTTGTTAGCTGTAGAGGGCAGTGTCACTGGCCCTCATGTGGGATCCGAACCGGGGCCGCTGGCATCCCAAAACCAGCGCTTAACCAATGCGCCACTCGGCCGGCCCCAGAAATAATATTTTAAACTTGCTCAAATCTTGAATTTTGGGTTAAGCTCCATCTTGGGAATATGTTCCTATAAAGGGTGCCCAGGGTTTCACTGCCCCGGACCCAGAGAGTCAGGGTCCTCCTTCCGTTTGTCTGTGGAGAGGGGTTATCTCTTCAGTGTATCCCCAGGCAGTGTGGTAACCAAGGAAAGGGGTCCCCAAGTAGCTGAGAGCATAGGAAGGATTAGTGATGGGTCCAATGAACTCAAACTTTAAAACTGATGATTAGTCATAGTAAGAATACAATTATCAAATAGAATCTTACTTTCACCTCCTCTTCCATATTCATTCTATGAATATGGTGATGATGATATTTAGCTTCAGTCAGTGCCAGACAATAGAAATTTTAACCCTCAAGTATTTTATTTGTATTTATTTATTTATTTATTTATTTATTTATTTATTTATTTGAGGGCACTGTCACTGGCCCTCATATGTGGGACCACACCAGGGCCGCTAATCCTCAAGTATTTTAGATCTGAGCCCAAATTTCCATATGGGGTGAAGTAAGGAGAGGGGGAGACAGCAGGGAAGACAGCTAGCACTGAAAATGTAAGGGGGATAGGACAGAAAACTGGGTCAGGAGTCGACGCTCTGGGGGAGAGATAAAGTGGACAAGCTGGGAGTGCTAGTTAGTGTGAACATAGGGGAAAAAAGGCTGGTGGCAGCAGATGTGGAGTTAGTAGGGGGTCTGAGTAGGCAGGGCTGGGAGAAATAGCACAAAGCGGAAAAAGACCTTATTGGTTTGAGGTAGGTGGGACAATTGTCTCACAAGGGCGACAAAGCCAGCAAAGGAAGCTGGCCGCAGAGATGAAAATCAAGGTAGGACTGGATAAAGGCCAAGACAAATGGATGGAGGACCAAGATGACTATGTACTAGAAAGGAAAAGGGCATAAAGATGCTTATGGGTTGGGGAAGGGTCAGGGTCAGTGTCAAGGGGTGGAGGAAGGGAATAAGATAGTGAGTGTAATGGAAGGAACAAGGGGTGGGACTCAGAGAATGGGGCCACGAAAGAATTGGGAAACTAAATGACATGGGATACAGAGTGGGTGAGTGATAAATGGGGGAAAGGCTTAAAGATGGAGGGGGAAAGAAAGGGGCCTTGGAAGGTTTAAGAGGCAGAAGGTCATATATAAGCTAGGTGATCCCTCCAGCAGTTGTGAAGGTACACTGGGGAGACATGAAGTCACCGTTGTCTGCAGTGTCCCCCACAAGGACATAGGCAAGCAGGGGGGTCACACTGGCATGGTAGCCGGCAACAGGATCATCGGCAGCCAGCGGGGTCACGCTGCAGAGCTGAGGCGTGACAATGGCCAGGGTGGTGAAGTCCGCCATTAGAAGTGTCTTTTCCACAAGCAAGTGTGTGACAATAGCAGGTAGAAGGGCAAGGGTGTGTGTGAGGGCGGGACACAGGAGGGTTTCTTTTGCAGGTATATGTGTGACCATGACCAGAGATGTGGAGAAATGAACAAGACACTGGTTCATGTTGGCCCCTACCTTGGCCCATACATGCCGCAGTAAAAGGACAATACTGGAGCGTGGCTGTGAGGCCCTGGGTGTACCCAAGTGTAAAACAAGAGGTGTATGGGAAGAGGAGGATGTCTGTGAGGCACTGTGGTGTAAATGGGAGTAAAGCCTTGAGGGGTGTGCACTGATGGGAGTTTCCTGTGGGTGATGATCTGACTCACACAGAAACCTGGGGATGGTAGGAGAATAGCTGGGTGATACGGAAGACTCTCTAAGGACAATGGGTGAAGACATGGGAGACCTTGGGGAGGCATTTGGTGAGGTCAGGAAGTTATTAGGTGTTTCCTGTGGGTGATGGGCTGGCTCTCTTAGAAACCTCAGGGTGGTGGGAGAGTAGCTGGGTGACACGGAGACTCTAGGGCCTGGGGGTGAAGTCCCAGGTGATAATATTACAAACATATGGTATATTGTTTCTGAGCAGGGTGACTCTGAAGAATGCCAGAGGGATGTGGGGGTAAAGCTACATGACTCTGGTGACCGTCTGGTCTGAAATGGAGAGAGAAATGGGAAGCCATGTGGTGCAGGTGACAATGGGGATGAAGGTGGTGTCACCCTTGAGGAGGATGGAAAATATCCTAAGGTCCGTGATGAGAAGATGCTGTTTGGGTCTGAGTTCTTTGGAGAAGAGAGTGAGAAGCTGGTTGAGGCTGGCTTGGAGTTTGGGGAGTCAGGGCTGGGGGACACTTCATGGGAGGAGCCAGATATGACCTCACTCTTCTCAAGTGCAAGCATGGTTGAGAAACCTGTGGCTCCCAGGACACCCTGCTTCCTCCTCTAACTACAACAATGGAGGATAGTCGTGTGTGTGTGTGTGTGTGTGTGTGTGTGCGTGTCCAAACAAATGTGGAAATCAACAAAGACAGACAGACGTTCATTTACCAAGTGTTCTATCTTTCTGTCCTCGGAATTCGCTTCCAGGTCACTGGACGCTGTAAGCAATAGGCGCAGGCAGCTCAAAGGAAGACATCAGGTCGCTGCCCTCTTCTTAGCGAAATGGAGCCCACACAGGCTGGGGTTCGTTTAAATACCAGTGGGCGGGGCCTGAGGGGAGCACGGGTGGATCATGTGAGGGAAGAGGTGGGGGATGTGAGGAAGGCGGGGACAGACGAAGGGAGGGACAGGGTTTTACACCTCCCTACCCCCAGATTATTCTAGCTTTGTCAGGTCAACTCCTCTCAACATAAATTGCCCTATTGACTTGATATATATTAAAAGTATATTAAGGGCCGGCCGAGTGGCGCATTATTAAGAGCTGGTTTGGGGATGCCAGCGGCCCCGGTTCGGATCCCACATATGAGGGCCAGTGACACTGCCCTCTACAGCTAACAACAGCTCCACCTGGAGCTGGGCTGCGCAAGCTCTGATGATGGTGTGGGCTGCCATAGGCTACAATGAGTGGCCGGCAGCCAGCGTGAGCGGCCAATAGCCGTGGTGAGCAACCATCCAGAGGCCGGCGACCAATCTGCCTCATCCGGGAAGAGCGCAATGACGATACCAACATGGGCCAGTGAAGCAACGTCCTCCACAACTAGACTGAAGAACAAAAAGACAGCAACTTGTCTGTACCCCTTCCCCGATTCCCCAACGCTGTTCCCCTCCCCCAATTCCCCAATAAAAATCTTAAAAAAAAAAAAGTATATTAAAAATATCAAATAATGTACGTCAAGAACTTAGAGTTTTGGAACATTACAATCGAAACAATCATTAATTTCTCATTTCAATAGCTAAAATGAAATTATTGACTCAATCTTGGTGGTTGCCAAGACAGTTTCCTGGGTTTATTTTATTATTTAACTGAATATTTTGACATTGCATTGTGTAAATTTTACATGCACACGTGTTACTTTAATACAATTATCTTTTGTAGTATGATTGCTACTGTAGCGATATTTATCACATTATGTAACCAAAATTTTCTTTTTGTTTTGAATTTGCACTTGTATAGTTTACATTTCTTTCCGTAGCCAAAATGTCCCTTTCCTCTGCTCCCTTTTTTTTTTTTTTTTTTTTTTGAGGGCAGTGCCACTGGCCCTCATATGTGGGACCCAAACTAGGGCCGCTGGGTTCCCAAGCCAGCGCTTAACCACCGCGCCACTTGGCCGGCCCTCTGCTCACTTTTTATTATCAAAATTGATTCAAGGTCCTTTTCCATTCAGTGTGTCATAATGCAGCACTATACGTTTCAGGGGTGCTCCAGTTCTTCCAAATTGGTGTACAAAGATCCTATTCGTGCTGGGTTTTTTGTCTTCTCAAAATGTCCCATTTCTTTTTGACAACATCTTTACTTTCTGTATCAGTAATATATGCCAGACTCACTTTTTCCTTTATATTACCCAGACCTTGAGTTATCAATTTCTCGAAGGTGCCTGTGACCTTCGGGTGGGAGATGGTCTTTAGAAATCAATAGGGCTCCCATACTGGCATCTCCAGTTCCTATCAACTGTCCCAGAGATCTTTCCTCAATCATCCATATTTCTGACTTCATTCTTCCCCAGAGAAAACCATGGTACTTCCCAACATCAATTTACATTATCATTTATTCAGTCCTACACACAAAATGTGAAAATTTTAGTTTGAATAGAATCTGATTCATAAACTTTTCTCGTATATGCCTTTATAAGACTTTTTTTTATTCCCCTGTATTTTCTTCTAATAATTTTGTTGCTTTTTTTTTATATTTATCAATCTACCCCAAATCACTGTATGGTTTTACAAATGCTATGAAGCTGGCATGGTTCAGAGAGGAGCTTCTCAAGTTGATAGCTTAGAAAAACTGGCCAGAGAAGCCCAACAATCAGCTCCTGAAGAAGAAAACAATGGCTCATGACTGGAAATCCAACAATTGTTGGTTTAATAAAGAAAAGAGGCTTTGGCTTGGACCAAATAACAACCCTGTCCTACCAGGAACTCTAAAATTCCCACTTTTAACCACTGTACATGCATTGAACCATTGGTCAATTGACAAAATGGTAGCTTTCATGCACCAATATTGGTGGGGAAATATTAATAAGGCTGCAAAAAGTTCCTATCTCAGGTGTCCCACCTGTCCTAAGTATAATTCAGGGAAGCCTATTCACACTGCCCCTGGACATTTAAATTGCCTGATGGACCATTTGAAGTTTGGCAACTAGACTTTATACAGCTCCCCCCATCTCAGATACAAGTATGTTTTAGTCGTGATATGTGTGTTTTCTCACTGGACTGAAGCTTTCCCTTGCAGACAAGCTAATGTACCAGCAGTGGCTAAAGTGCTGTTAGAAAAGATTATTCCTACTTGGGGAACTCCTCTTGAACTTCATAGCGATTGAGGAACCCATTTCACTGGTCAGGTGCTAAAGCAAGTCTGCTGTTTGGCCAATCCTATAACATTTTCACTGTGCCTACCGCCCTCAGTCTTCAGGATTGGTTGAATGCACTAATGATATCATTAAGACTCAATTGGCAAAATTTACAGAAACCCTTCAAATACTTTGGCCAAAGGCATTGCCATTAGTCCTTTTAAATCTCAGATCTACTCCTTTTGGGACTCATAAGCTCTCACCTTTTGAGATAATTACAGGGAGCCCTATGCATTTGGCCCCTGCCCCTCTTGATCCACAGCTGGTGAAAGGAAACATACTTCAGTATTGTGAAGGCTTAATTAATCCTATCAACAGTAACCATACTTTAGTGAAACAATCATTTGACCATACACTCCAGGGAAATAAAAAACTGAAAATTCATACATTAAAACCTGGAGATTTTGTTTATTGGAAAAGACATCTAAAAAAGGTTTCTCTCCAGCCACACTGGACAGGCCCTTACCAGGTACTGTTGACAAACCCCTGTGCTGCTAAACTACAGGGTGTAGATTCTTGGATACACCTGTCACACCTAAAGAAGGCACCAAACCCTGACTGGAAAAGCACACTGTCTGGTGACCTGAAACTAAAGTTATCAAAATTTTAAGGCAAATTGGGGCCAGCTGAGTGGCGCGGTGGTTAAGCGCTGGTCTTGGGAACCAGCGGCGCCGGTTCGGGTCCCACATATGAGGGCCAGTGACACTGTTCTCAAAAAAAAATAAAAAAATTTTTAAGGCAAATGACCCTGTGGAGCCTGAATTCCTGGTCTATCACCTGCCATGCAAGTTAGGTTGCTATGTTGTAATTCTAACTTTTACTTTATCTGTATAAGCTCTGCTTTGGATGCCGGTCGACACTGGATGCCAGCTGTTTCCCCATCCCTACGCTCTTCCCCATGATGTGAGAGATGACACCTAGAAGAGGCCCTTCTGACACCGAGAAAACTAGAGGCTGAACAGACATCAAGGGACGAAAAGACTAGACTCGAACAACCTGAGACTAAAGACCTGACTGTTGATCAACGATCTTTTAGAAGATCTTGATCAAGAAGGCGGAATGAGGGCCGGCCGAGTGGGCCGGTGGTTAAGCGCTGGCCTGGGAAGCCAGCTGCCCGGGTTCGGGTCCCACATATGAGGGCCAGTGCCGCTGCCCTCAAAAAGAAGAAAAAAAACAAGGGGGAATGATAAATGGAACTGGCATCCTAAAAATGCTTAACCATCGAATTGGGAGGACTATGGGTGAGGCGGGGCCCCTTGTTAACTCTATAATCCTGACTTCCCGTTTATTCTTATGGTAATTCCAGGGGGAGGGATCTTAATAAAGGGATTAGCCATCTTGGAAAGGGGGTCTTTTTGCCTCCACGTGGGCTGCTAGTAGGAGTTCCATGTAGGAGGTGTGCTTCCCGTACTGAGGTGGTGATCTTGCTTCTTTTTCTTTTCCCGAATAAACCGTTTTTTTGTGTGTGGATTACTTGGAGAGTTATTTTTCGCCAGTCAACACAGTTGACGAAAGGGCTCGAGACTGTGTCCGGACAACTACCTGGTGGAGGTAGAGTAAGTCTCAAGAAGTTTAACGGGTAATGGGTGAAAAAATAAACTTTTCGTATGTATGAGTGTGAATGAGTGAGTGATTGATTATAGTTCTATGGTTTCGGCTACAGAACTTGTATGGGCTCTAATCGGTGATTTCTTGGTCAAGTCGTATGAGTGCATCTTAGCCAAGACTGACCTTCAAGTTCCGCAAGGAATGAGGCCAGACGAGCATCAGAGTGAAGACGCGTGAATGAGATTTTCTTCTCTATAGTTTTAAAAACTAACATGGGGGGCCGGCTGAGTGGCGCGTTGGTTATGAGCTGGCTTGGGACACCAGCAGCCCCGGTTCGGGTCCCACATATGAGGGCCAGTGACACTGCCCTCAAAAAAAAAAAAAACTAACATGGGAAATACCGATAGTCAGTGTAAATATCAGCTTTACATTTCACTGCTCCAGCAGCTTCTTGAGGCTAAGGGAGTGCGAGTCTCAGAGAAAAGATTAACGGAGCTGTTGGGAATGATCGAAGTATACTGCTCATGGTTCTTTAATACAGGAACCCTAGATTTAAATACTTGGAAAAGGGTAGGTACAGATCTCCAGGCATTACATCAAAAGGGAGTTTTTATCCGAGTTACAGTTTGTAACACATGGAGATTAGTTAAATCAGTTTTACAACCTGTACAGACAGATATAGGAAAAGAAGAGGATGAGGAGGATAATCCTAGGTCAGAAAATCAAAAGGAGAATCAAAATTTGAGGAAAGACACAGGAATTACAGAAGCTTCTACTGAGGCTCCAAGGTCTTTGTATCCATCACTGGGGGAATTTCGTCAATACTCATCCCCACCTTCCTTCACAATAAGAGAGCATCGGACTAGAAATAATAATCCCTTTCTCTCTGATGCCCGTATTCCTACTGGAAATATATGGGCCCCTTTTTCTATGGTAGAGAGAGGAATTAGACAGGCACAGTTAGAAGGAGATTTAGAAGTCTTAGCTTTTACAGTAGTGATAAGGGAGTGAATTGCTCCTGGCACTGATCCACAACATCCTCAAGGAGTTTTTGAACTGGAATATGAGACCTTACTTTTTTTTTTTTTTTTTTGAGGGCAGTGTCACTGGCCCTCATATGAGGGACCCGAACCGGGGCCGCTGGCTTTCCAAGCCAGCATGTAACCACTGCTCCACTCGGCCAGCCGGAGACCTTACCTTTTAAAATTCTGAAGGAATTAAAGGTAGCCGTAACACAGTATGGCCCTAATTCACTATACACAATGGGCATCGTGTGAAACTTGGCTGATGGACATAGATTAGTTCCTGTAGATTGGCAAGCAATGACTCAGACCTGTCTTTCACCTGCTCAGTTTTTACAATTTAAAACTTGGTGGAGGGCCGGCCGAGTGGCGCAGTGGTTAAGCGCTGGCTTAGGAAGCCAGCGGCCCCGGTTCGGTCCCACATATGAGGGCCAGTGACACTGCCCTCAAAAAAAAAAAAAACAACTTTGTGGATTGATGGAGCAGAGACTCAAAATAGACACCATCAGAACCATAATGTTGACGTTACTCAGGATCAATTATTAGGAACAGGTAATTGGGAGAGTTCACAACAACAAATAGGATTGCCTAATCAGGCTATTGACCAGTTGAGAAGGATTTGTTTAAATGCATGGGAAAAGATAGAAACAGAAGAAAAAAACACTAATTCTTTCAACAAAATTTTACAAGGTCCTACTGAACCACACATAGTTTGTGGCTCGCTTGCAAGATGCTATCAGAAAGCAGGTTGCTAATAAGCAAGCTGCTGAAGTAATTCAACAAATTCTTGCTTATGACAATGCCAATAAAGACTGTAAAAAGGCTATTGGAAATATGAAAGGAAAGACAGATCTGACTGGTTACATTCATTTGTGTCAAGAGGTTGGCACAGAACAAACAATACAAGGCTGAGCTGCTGGCCCAGTCTATGGCAGAAATTACAATTGGACAGAAAAGGTTTTCTGGCAACTGCTACAATTGTGGAAAAACCGGTCATACTACAGATGAGTGCAGAAATAAAACTAACATTGGCTCCCGACCATCTAATGCCCTGGCGGGACTGAGACAACCTGGAATATGTCCAAAATGTTATAAAGGAAATCTTTGGGCCTCTGAGTGTAAATCTATATTTCATAAGAAGGGCACTCAGTTTCAGAGAAATGGGTGGAGGGGTCAGTTCCAGGACCCGACAATAACCAGGACATACATGAACCAGACAGCACCTCAGAATTACCAAACTGTCCCTCCTCCCTCCCCCAAGCTTTCAGTACAGCAATTAACTCCAACTACGGAGGGAAGTGTTATCGTAGATCTATGTTCAAGACAAGACCTTTTGTTGCCTGATGAAGGTCCAGTGCGGATGCTTACAGATATCTTTGGACCGCTCCCTCCAAATACTGTTGGACTTCTCCTTGGTCTTTCTAATTTAACATCAAGAGGAGCTTTAGTTGGAGGAGGGGGTTTGTCACTTTGAGGGGTAAAAAGTGTAACTATTGCACTGTGTTGTACACCTAAAGCTAATTAAAATTAAAAAGGAGTTTTAGTTGATACTGGTATCATTGATTCTGATTATGAAGGAGAAATTCAAATTATAATGTCCTCGTCTGTTCCTTGGTCAGCTAAAAAGGGAGAACGGATTGCACAATTACTTTTGCTCCCTTATGTCCTCCCAGGAAAAAAGGGAACTCAAGAGAGGGAAGGGAGGATTTGGAAGTACTGGTCAGGCAGGAATCTTTTTAGCAGAAAAAAATCTCAGGAATTCGCCCAATTTGTCAAATTGAGATACAGGGAAAAAATGTACAGGTCTTTTAGATACTGGTGCAGATGTTTCAATAATTAATTCTCAGGAATGGCTACAAAACTGGAAAGTCCAAGAACCTAATATAGATATTGTGGGAATAAGCTGAGCTTCAGGTTTACACCAAAATGTGTATTTTTCCTTGCCTCAGGCCTGAGAGACAAAAAGGATTTTTACAACCCTATATTGCTGACTTTCCCGTTCATCTATGGGAAACAGATTTACTTACACAATAGGAGGCAGAGATCTGGATCCCCCCAGGACAATATAGCAACCAAAGTCAAAAGATGATGAGCCAGATAGGATATCAGCCCCAGAGGAGCTTAGGAAAATTTAACCAGGGAATTAAATCAGACACACCAAATTCTTTTTTCTAGGGGCCACTGGTAAAAGGCTTCGGACCCCCCATAGCCTTAAAATGGATAAACAATAAGCCTCTATGGAAAGAACAGTAGCCCCTCCCTCTCTCAAGAAAAATTGGAGGCATTAACAAAATTAGTACAAATTCAGTTGGAACAAAATCATATAGAGCCTTCTACAAGTCCTTGGAATTCTCCAGTATTTGTAATTAAGAAAAAAATCAGGGAAATGGCGAATGCTCACTAATTTGCGAGCTGTTAATGCTATTATTGAGCGAATGGGTACTTTACAGCTTGGACTGCCACAACCTTCCATGATTCCAAAAAATTGGCCTTTAATAGTAATTGATTTACAGGATTGTTTTTATTTTGTTTTGTTTTGTTTTGTTTTTGAGGGCAGTGTCACTGGCCCTCATATGTGGGACCTGAACCGGGGCCGCTGGCTTCCCAAGCCAGGGCTTAACCACCACGCCACTCAGCTGGCCCTACAGGATTGTTTTTATAACATCCCTTTACATTATCAAGATTGTCCTCGATTTGCATTCTCCATACCATCTATAAATAATAAAGAACCAATCAAGAGATATCAAATGAAAGTCCTTCCTCAGGGAATGTTAAATAGCCCAACTATATGTCAGCTATTTGTAGCTAGAGCTATTCAGTCAGTTAGAATAAGCTTTCCAAACTGCTACATTATCCATTATATGGATGACATTCTCTGTGCTGCATCTTCTGCAGAAAATTTAACAAAATGTTTTGATTTGTTAAAAGAACAGCTTGACTCTGCAGGACTCTAGCTCCAGATAAAATTCAAACTACCACACCAGTCCAATATTTGGGAACTATTGTAGACAGACAGACTAGTAAACCCTAGAAAGTTCAAATAAGAACAGATAAAATCTCCACCTTAAATGATCTTCAAAAATTATTAGAAGACATTAGTTGGCTACATCCTACTTTAGGCATTCCTACCTTCACTCTCAGTAATTTATTTAGTCTTCTACGAGCACTGCCTCAATTAGATAGTCCTCCCAATTTAACCCCTCAAGCTAATCAGCAATTGGAGTTAGTAGAACAAAAAATACAAGAAGCTCAAATTCAGCATATAGATCCAACACAACCCTTACAGGTTTTGATTTTTTCCTACTCCTCATTCGCCTACAGCAGTGATTGTTCAGCAAAATGATTTAGTAGAATGGCTCTTCTTGCCTAACAATTATGTTATATCACTCCCGAGCTATGTGGAATTAATTTCAGAACTCATATCACAAGCTCGAACTAAAATTTTATATCTCAATGGACAGGAGCCCAATAAAATTGTGGTTCCTTTTAAAAAACAAATTTTACATTTAAATAGTCATTCTGATTCATAGCAGATTGTTATAAGTAATTTTTATGGAATAATCGACAATCGTTATCCAAAAAATAAATTGTTCCAGTTTCTTCAAAAAACGAATTGGATTCTACCTAAAAAAGTTAAACAAACACCTATTCTTCAAGGTGTCACAGTTTTTACTGATGGGTCTAGCAATGGTAAAGCAACAATTGTTAGGAAACAAGGCAACCAAATAATACAGACTAACTGCACTTCAGCCCAGAAAGCTGAACTGGTTGCTGTTTTAACTACTTTAAAAGAATTCTCTAGTGCTTTGAATATTATTTCAGACTCAGCCTATGTGGTTCACACTGTACAAAATATAGAAACTGCACTGCTTTCTCACGATTCTAATCAATCTCTTCAGACCCTGTTGTCACAACTCCAAAAAATTGTGAGAAGCCACCAACATCCATTTTTTTATTACATATATTCGAGCACATACTTCATTGCCTGGTCCTATGACCCATGGCAAGGCTATTGCCGATACTCGAGTGGGAAGTGCTCACATTGCTGAAGCAATGCAGTTTTTTTTGTTGTTTTTTTTTTTTGAGGTCAGTGTCACTGGCCCTCATATGTGGGACCCGAACCGGGGCCGCTGGCTTCCCAAGCCAGCGCTTAACCACCGCGCCACTCAGCCGGCCCTGCATTTGCATTCATTAACTCATACTGATGTTGATGGACTTCGATCACGCTTTCCTATTCCAAATAAACAGGCTTGACACATTATTCAAACCTGTCCAAACTGTCAAATTATTAACTCACCACAAGAATGCCCAGAAGGAGTAAATCCTCGGGGCCTTATCCCCAATGCTCTGTGGCAAATGGACGTGACTCACGTCCCCTCATTTGGAAAATTATCCTTTGCGCATGTCACAATAGATACTGCCTCTGGCTTTCTTGTGGCTACTGCACAAACAGGAGAAACTGCTGCTCAAACCTGCCGAAACACGCTTGTATGCTTTTCTATAATGGGGCTCCCTCTAGTGATAAAAACAGATAATGGCCCTGTGAATACCAGTAAAAAATTTGCTCAATTCTGTGAAACCTGGAAAATTACTCACAATACTGGTATTCCATATAACCCACAGGGTCAAGCCATTGTTGAGTGAGCCAATGCTACTGTAAAAAAATAAATAAATAAAAAAGGGGGGACACAAGGCAGAACCCCACAAATTACAATTGGCTAAAGCTATGTTTACTTTAAATTTCTTAAATTCATCTGGTCCAAGTAATGAATCAAACATTGGACACACTGCAGCAGAAAGACATTTTAATAATCAACATCGTTCTAAGCCATTAGAAAATGTACCCATATGATGGAAAGATATCCAAACCAATCAATGGCATTTAGGAACCTTATTAACATGGGGAAAAGGTTTAGCTTGCATTTCTCCATTTCTGCATTTCTCCATTTCTGCAAGAAGAACGTTTGTGGGTACTTAGTCAGTGTATTAAGCCTTACCATGAACAACAACCGGGCAAGATTCAATCTGACGAACGTCTGAAGGCCAGGGACTGGAGATGACAGCGATGGCTCAGACCATTTCCAGGGACGGAGCGCCCTCCAGTGACCACTGCTAAAATTGACAGTCTCTTGCTACAGATGGACTTTTTACTTTAAATTCTGTGAACTGGACAAAAACTTTGCATAGATGGGTTTTGCTGGTACTATGATTATTTTGCTTACTGTTCTATGTTTATTCTGTTTGGTCTTCAGATGTGGACAAACAGCCCTCTGATGGACAGTAAATGAGAAATCTGCTAGGTCTGTGTTTCTCACAGTTTAAAAACCAAAAAGGATGAGATGTCACATTATATACCCTGCCTGTCTGCCTCCATGCACCTCTCCATAGAGACAGATCATAACTTCAATAACATGCTTACTGGATATATCCCTGTTTGGCACCAAAGGATGGCCGGTTAGTCAATGATGGGTAAGATCCCATGAGAGGGACAACCCAAGCCAGACACGGTCGCTTGGATGCCAGTGGGTACCAACAGGAGGAATCATGAGTTGACAGAAATAGGGCGTAAACCCTTTGCTTCAGGGTCTGCCTATGAATGACCTGTTGATATGATAATAGCTGTCCTCCGTGCATTCTTATCAGTAAGCCTTGGCAGAGGAGGTTCTGTCTCTTAAGAGGTATATGACAATAACCATATGGGATCTCTGTAATGGCAGCTTGTAGGTGTGGGTGATTAGGCCTTGAGCTATGTTTTTGGGTGTGAGACTAAGCACTCTCAATTTTTCTTTTCTTTTCTTTTTTTTCTTTTTTTTTTTTTTGAGGGCAGTGTCACTGGCCCTCATACGTGGGATCTGAACCGGGGCCACTGGCTTCCCAAGCCAGCACTTAACCACCGAGCCACTCGGCCGGCCCTCAACTTTGCTCTTTTCTTTGGAATACTCTGGCTGTTAAATGGTCATGTTTCAGATTTGCAAATCCTAGGACCCTCGAATAAAAAACTTTGCCATTTTTAATTTCAGCAAAGCTTCCTGATTCATTATGGTTGGTCAACAAAAGTAATTTTATTATGAAGTCAAGTGAGACATATTGAAAGGCTCAAAACTCTTTGAATCATGGGAATTTGGATTAAGAATTAGTTTATCATTATACAAGCTCCCTGAGACTGCCTCTGCTGTGGTCTTGTACAAGGCTTTTGGAAACCAGAAAAGCACTAGCCAAGGAAACTTCAAGCCTCTGCACAGGCTCTATAACTAGTGGACACAAGAAGACCTGGGACAGTTGTATCTAAGATGCCTTGGTGGTGACTGTGGAAAGAAAAGTCCCACTCCATTTTGCAAATGAAAAAGGTCAGCTCTGTTTTGCCCATGTTCATGGTCCCTCTTTCACCAAAACTCTCCAATACCATGTACCATCTCTACCCCAAAATCAGGGCTCCTGCATCACCTAATGGAAATGATGTTACAAATGCCCTTGGTGATGTGACTTTGTGGTTGATGGAGACTCTGAATCTCTTGTCAGCTCAACAGTGAACCCAGATGACGAAGTTGTTCTATTAAAGCCTAATAGGACCGGCCGAGTGGCGCAGTGGTTAAGCGCTGGCTTGGGAAGCCAGCGGCCCCGGTTCAGGTCCCACATGTGAGGGCCAGTGACACTGCCCTCAAAAAAAAAAATGTAAAGCTTAATAAACATCGCTGTCCCCCTCGTCATATCCAATCCCACATTCCAGTAGGAAAATCCAGTAGGCAGATAGGAAACAGGACAGACCTGCCATTTTAACTGGTTCCAGTATCCACTTAATTGCTCACAGTTCCTATGGGGCTTATTAGAAAATGTCTGGTGAATTTACAGAAACTTTATGTGCAGGATTTCAAGGTTTAGATGACCATGTAGATTGGTGGGATATAAGTCCATTTTAGGAAAAAACAGATGATCTGGACTAAAGGAAAGTGTGATGTTTATTTTTATATGTCAACTTGACTGGTATCAAGGGTGCCCAAATACTTGGGGAAACACTTCTGGGAGTGGCTGTACGGGTATTTCCTGGAAGAGATTAATTAGCATTTGAATCAGTAAGCCAAGTAAAGAGATCTGCCCTCAGTGATGTAGGTGGACATCCTGTAATCCATTGAGGGCTGGAATAGAACAGAAAGGCAGAAGGATGAATTCCCAGTTTTCTCTTCTTGAGCTGGGACATCCATCTTCTGTGCTGGGACATCGAAGCTCTTAATTCTCAGACCTTCAAACTTAAACTGAATTACATTACACCACTGGCTTTCCTGGTTCTCCAGCTTTCAGAGGAGACATTAAGGACTGTTACCCAAAACATATAAAGAACTCAAAACTGAACAATAATGAAACGGACAGTCAACAGTAAACTTGTTTAGATATTAAGTCATAGTGTCTAGAGAGATAGGTATAGGATTTAACTAAATGTTTCAATTGCTTTGGTTCTCAGGTTGTTTATAGTTAAAGATTAAGAAACTATGTGAGTCACTTATAGTCAAAGATTATTAAGTATGGTAGTCATGTCCTGAAGGCCTGCCTGTAAAGCAAGTTCCAGGAAAAATGTTTAAAAATACATTTTGCTTGAGATAATCGAAAAAATGTAGCTGGTTAAGCATAAAACAATAATAGCTTAAACAATAACTAAGGTTACAAGATGTTTAGTTTCTGCCTTTTTGCTTTAAAGATAACATCGCTGACACACAATTGTGAGACATTTTGCAGAATCTGGGTTTTTCAGCCCAGTTATATCACCTGACCACAGTGACGAAGGTGCCAGACAAGATGATGTCAGGAATTGAGTTAATCAGGCTAAGGAAAACCACTGAAGCTTACACAGGAATTAACAAATCAACTTTGCCCATGACCTTTAACCCTCAGCATTTGCTTTTAAAAACGCTTGCTCAAAAACCATCTGGGAGGGCCGGCCAAGTGGCGCATTGGTTAAGAGCTGGCTTGGGATGCCAGCGGCCCCGGTTTGGATCCCACATATGAGGGCCAGTGATGCTGCCCTCTACAGCTAAGATGGTGAACAACAACTCCACCTGGAGCTGGGCTGCGTAATTCCCCAGGTGGGCATAGCTGCAGCTCCTGCTGCAGTGGGCTGCCATAGACTACAGAGTCTGGTGATGGATCTGCCTCACCCAGGAAGAGCACAATGATAATACCAACATGGGCCAGTGAAGCAACGTCCTCCACAACTAGACTGAAGAACAAAAAGACAGCAACTTGTCTGTTCCCCTTCCCCGGTTCCCCAACGCTGTTCCCCTTCCCCAATTCCGCAGCAAAACCTTAAAAAAAAAAAAAAAGCTATCAGGAAGTTTGGATTTTAAGCGCTAGCTCACTATTCTCCTGTCTTGGTGCCCTGCCAATAAATGTCTTTAATTTCTCTGCAAAACACCGTGTTCAGTGTTTAGCACTGCTGTGCATGGAGTGGGCAGACCCTCTTGGGTTCCTCAACAATAAGAAAGCAAACAACCCAGGAGGTTGAAAGTTGGGGAGGTTGTACATGTGTGGGGACAAGAGATCTATAGAAACTCTGTACTTCCTGCCTAATTCTGCTGTAAACATAAAACTGCTCTACAAAATAAAGTCTATTAAAAAAAAGACACAGGAACCACCTGTAGGGGTTCCCACTCACCCACTCTTGGATAATTAGAGAATCAAAATAATGATATTAATAGATTATAACCCCATGAATAAAATAGAAATCTAGAAATCCATAATGATGTACATAACAAATTAAAACAAATAAAAAGAGGAATATTTTTCTTATAGTGGAGTGACAGCTCATAAATGTAGAAGAAAAGACAGATTTAGAAAATTGTCATTTGGCAACTTTCATAGTAATAATTCAGCCAAGAAAATCAAAAGACACTATTAATAGGGATGAAAGTTTGATGAGGAAAGATATTTACATACTGTCAAAGTTTCTCCCCACTAGATACTTATTGATTACAAAGGGGAAAAGTGTCACTTTATGGAGGAGAAACCTGGTAGGCACCACCTTAACCAAATGATCAAAGTGAATTTCATGGTTGATGAGACAAATCATCCCCAGTATCACCTAAAGGATTCAACGAGAAGAACTGAATCAGTTTCTGTGATGTCCCTACCGGAGATGCATATCCTGAAGCTAATCATGAGAAAACACCAGACAAATCTAAAATGAGGGATGTTCTAGAAAACAACTGGTTTGTAATCTTCAAAAGTGTGAAGACCATGAAAGTCAAAGTAAGACATGACAAGATGAGGTGATGAACCATTATGTTGGCTACTTTAACCTCAAGTGGTTCAGGAAACAAAAGTAAGATAATAATATTGGGTTGTCAGAAAAGTCATGACACATTTTTGCAACGAAAAACAAAATACGTCATGACTTTTCCAACAACCCATTATTTTGTCTCATAGGATAGATATGAGAATTATGTTATATGATGGGAAATCTTATGGTTCTTGGCACATAATCTTTCAATGAATTGAAGATGTTCTTATTATGTACAATGAAGACATTAAAATATGTATCCAATGTTACCTTTATCTGTATGTTACTATTTCTTCACAAGGACACACACACACACACTTTTAGGGGTGTGTGTGTATGTGTGATCACATCCATTCTAATTTCTACCACCAGAGGACGCATGAAGCTTCGGTTAGGGTTACTAGTTTTTAGTTTAGGTAGGCCAGTGGTTCTCACATGTTTTGGTGTCAGAACTCCTTTATACTAAAAAATTATTGAGGATCCCAGAGTTTTTATTTATGTCAGTTATATATTGATACAATATGGTGTACTGGTAAACCAGCTCTGTGAAGGAGAAATAACCCCATGCTATAGTGCTTCTGTACTGTAAATCCGCCATGGCCCATTTCAAGCTACCAAAAGTTTAACAACTGGCCCACATGTCTGAAAATGGAATATCTGGGTCTCCCCAGCCAGTAGGGTCTGGCACCAGCACACCACTGGATAGCTATTGATATTTACCTTGTATAAATTCAAACTGAGAAAAAAATTTAAAGATTTATCTATTTACTTTAATATATCAATAATAAATCCATTACATGTTAATATCAGAGCAATGACATCACATATCATGTGGCCTCTGGAAAACTTCACCCTACATTGAAAAGAAGAGTAAGGCAAGAACCTCTTAGTATTATTATGAGAATAGTTTTGACCTGTGGACCTCATGGAAGGGTCTCAGAAACGCACCCCCCGTCCCCTGCAGGAGTCCACAGACCATGCTTTGGGAACCACTGGCCTAGACTTTCTGTTTTCAGCTCTATTCAATCCAGTACCTTACTTTTAAAAAAATAATAAATGTTTCACAGTATCCCTTTTATTATCATGAAATAGCATTCATACACAACATAACTTACCTGTATATAATCTCTAACTTAAAAGTCATTGCGACATATTGTAACATAGAGAAGGAACAAAAGAAAAATACAGTCCTTTACCAGACATGTCTGCAAGCATTGAGGGAGGTGTTTGGGTGATGGGAAGGCAACATGTGTATATGGCATATATGACATAATAGCCCAGCTGGGTTCAGGATGGCTCCTGGAATCAAACACATTAATATTTCTGCTGTGAAATGTGGGGTATTCACACCGAAGTGAGAAATGCAGATAACCAGAATTGCCTATGTCAGGTCAGGTTTTGCCATCAAGTTAAGTTAGACAACAGTCTATCTTGTACAGTTATTTGGACCTTGGACTTGTGGATGAATGATGGTGAGCCTGCAACTTATAATAGGCAAGAGATGTTCCATTAGGTCGATGCTCACAGACATAACAGAGCCAGGTGTCCCTGCTTTCGATGAATTGTACTTTAGATTTAAGGTGAATAAGGCAATATTCAGTCAAATGTCTATTTGTCTTATGAGTTGACAATTTGAAATGAGGTCTAGGCAGGGACACGATTCTCTGACATTGTGAACATTCCCAATACCAACTTCTGCCCAAAGCAGGGTGTGATCTCTTGATTCACACATAGTTGCTTTCCTGGAAAATTCAGAGTGTATTCAGATAGTGCAAAACTCTTGCTGTTTTTATGTAAAATGGGAGCAGCTATAGCCTCGGATGAATTTTTCCTGCACAGTGCCCACTGGGGCAGAACCCAGGAAACCCCTTCTTGTCAGGATTGAGCAGTTCATCTCAAGAAGCCACCATCTCCCAGAGACAGCCTCAGCTACTGAGCTCTGAGGGAGATAAGGCAGGGAGGTGTGGGGCTCAGGGCCCTGAAGGGGGCCCCCTGGCCTCACAGAGTCTACTGAGAGATTCTCCTGCAGGGGGCGCCGGGGCGCTGAGGACATGAGCAGGGGACTTAGGCCACAGTATCCATGACACCGCTGTCTGGGGGGCAGTTTTCTGCACCAACACTGACATACACATCAGCAACCGCACAGGGAACCATGACATGCAGGAGAATTTTACATGCATGTGACCATAGACATGACTGAGGTTTCACATGTTTTGTTGATGACAGGTGGCCTTATTTACAGAACCCAGATATGCACCTGTGTCACTATCAGTGTGTGTACACCAACATGCATTCTCGTGCCAATATCAACAGCATAGGATCAAGGTGGCGTTCCCAGGTTAAGACATAGTTCTTGATACTGGGCATACACTGATACATGTACTGTCACAATCCACATGGGTTGATACTGACTTGTATGCTAATGACAGCCTGTTATATGACACCTACATGTGGGACATTGGTACACATGTGGATATGTATGTATGTGGGCATACAGGTAGTGAAAGTGCCACTTTGAGCCTTGTCCATCCACTCTCTAGGCTGGGACCCATTGGCCCCCAGAGGCAGCTCTTCTGATGAAGTTCTGTGCCCCCTCCATCCGGCAGAGCACAGGTGTATCAAATGCTTCAATGAATAAGCAAATGAGTGAATGACAATCAATATTTTGAAATCACTAGGTGCTCTGTGCTATGTTAGGCACTCACATACCTGATCTAATTAAATCCATACCATGGTCTCTATGATATAGGGACTATCGTGATACCCACTGTACAGATGAAGAAAACTGAGTCAGCAAGATACTATGTAACTTTCCCAAAGTCATACTACATGTAAATGCAGAGCCTGGATTTGACCCAGATCTCCCCAAACTCCAAAAAGGGTGTTCTTAACCACTGGCCTGTCCTAATTGTGATGGAACAATGCCCACCCCCAAATTCCTGGGACCCACCACCATTCATGCAAGGCAGGCACTCAGCAAGCTGGAAAAACCAAAGGCAGCCTCTTATCATTAATTTAAAGAGGAGAAAAGAGATAGAGACACTTTAATCCCAATGAGGCTGAGAAGTTCTGTGTGAGGTGGTAACTCCTGGCCCTGTGAACTGAGGTGAGGGAGGGAAGAGGTGGTCATGTGGACACTTAGCTCTAGGGAAGAAGGGTGTGGAGTCCTTCTCCATCCCCCCGTCATCATGGATCCATAGCCCTCATGTTAGAGAGGATGTGGAAATATCAGAACCATCGTTCATTACTGGTGAGAATATATAATGGTGCAACCTCTGTGGAAGCACTTCGGCAGTTCCTCCATAAATTAAACAGATTACCATATAATCCATCAATTCCATTCCTAGGCATATACCCCAAAGAATTGAAAACGTGTTCTAACAAGTACATATGCACGAATGTTCATAGCAGCATCATTCACAATCACCAAACGGTGGAAACAACCCAAATGTCCGTCAGCTGATGGATCGACAAAATGCGCTCAATCCACGCAATGGAATAACATTCAGCCATAGAAAGAAATTGGAGTTCTGATCCCTGCTACAAGGTGTGTTATTACATGAACCTTACAAATATTATGCTGAGTGTAAGAAGCCAAACTCAAAAGGCCACATATTGTGTGATATCATTTATATGAAATGTCTAAAATAGGTAAATCCATAGAGTCAAAAAGTAGGTTGGTGGTTACCAGGGCCTGGAGGGGATGGGAATGGGGAGTGGCTGGTGTTTTCTTTTGGGGTGATGAAAGTGTTTTGGAACTAAATACAGATGGTGGTTGCACACCATCCTGAATGTACTAAATGTCACTGAGTTACACACTTTAAAATGGTTAATTTTATGTTATGTGAATTTCACTTCAACAAAGAAATATAGCCAGGTACCCCCCTCCACCCCCCAAAAATTAAAAATTCAGGTTTTCCAGCATGCTCAGTACATTTCAAGTGCTCAAAAGCCACATGTGGCCAGTGGCTACCATATTGAACAGGACAGGTGTAGAACATTTCAACCATCACAGAATGTTCTATTGGACAATGCTGGTCTAGTGTTTCCCACAGTCTGTGTCTGGCTGATTGTTTCTTCATGGTATTGTTTAACCTGTTCCTCTGTTCACTATCTTTCCTATAAACTAGTAGTTACCTATAAACTAGTAGCTTAATCAGATTCAGGTTCAATTATTTTGGTGAAAGTATTTCACAGGTGCTGTGTCCTTCTCTCAGGGGGTGCATCAAGTTTGGTTGTCTTTTTTTGTGTGTATCAGATGACAACAGCATCTTTCCCATCTCATTGGCCAAATGAAGTCACATGACCAAGCCCAAGCTCAATGGACTGGGGAATGTATTTGACTTACTCAGCAGGGCCTCTAAAGTCACATGGGAAAGTCATGGGTGTATTGTTCTACATCATGGAGAGAGTAGAGATCTGGAAACAAGTCAACACCCCACAGGGGATATTACTTTTTATCAAATGAGTTTTCAGAAATGACTCTTTGAGTCACAGAGAAGTTAAGTAACTTGCCCAAGGTCACACAACTGGCAAGTGATGGTGCCAAGATTTGAACCCAGGCAGGCTGGCTCCAGAGCTTCGGACTGAAACCGCTACACTACAGGAAAACAATGGAGTTCACCCAATGGGGCTGTCATCATGTTCCAGTAAGAGCAGGAATGTAAAGGCCTAGTACCGCGCTTGGCAGAGGACGCATGCGTGCTGCTTCGAACTCTGTTTATTTCCACTACCTGATTCCAGGTTGGCCGTGGCTTGAGTTTGGAGGGATTTTCTGCTCCTGGCAGTGTTCCAGAAAAGCCAGCTAGCCTTTATAAACCCATATTATGAGGAGTCAGCATCAGGGGAAGGGAGAGTGGAGATAAAATCAGATCACAAGAGGTAGCTGTAGAGAGGTTTGGAGCAATTCCTTCCAGCTTCGGGCAATAGACAGGGTGAGTCATACAGAGGTGAACATCAGCCAGTGAAACGTCTGAGCAGATGTACAGGAGACAGTAACCAGAGACAATGAATGATCAGAATTGGGTATAGGCACAGTTTTGGGTTTTTGTTGCTGAACGCTGTTTCCCTGTTTCCTTGTTGATAAGACAAGCATTTCTTCTCCACAGGCAGAGCTCCAAGATATTGTCCTATTAAGAGCATGGTAGAGGGCCGGCGAGTGGCTCAGTTGGTTAAGAGCTCGCTCAAGAATGCGAACTGAGCTCTGAGCAACAGCAGTTCGATACCCAGCCCAAGCCGAGCAGCCATTGAACTGCCAACAGGTGGCAGGATGGCTCAGCTTAAAAAAAAAAAGTGTGGTAGATGTTTCTCCCAAATGGTCACAGTAATATTTTTGGTCTCACGTGCTCTTCCTGTGGAAGCTTGCCCCTCTCCATCAAGAAATGGAGCCTATTTCCCACCCCCACCCCTACCCCTCCTTGAAGCAGGGCAGTACTTCGTGATTGCCTTTTATGAAAAGAATGAGATGGAAGTCATACTGCATAATTTCCAAGCCTGGGTCACAAAGGAGACACGGCTTCTGTCTGTATCCTTGCTCCCTCTCCCTCTGCCTTGGGATCCAGCTGCCATGATGTGAGGAAGCCCAAGCAGCCACATGGAAAGGTCACATGTAGATTTCCAACTACAGTCTCCAGGTGAGGTCCCAGCTAACAGGCAGCATCAACTGCCAGGCAGGTAAGTGAGGAAGCTTTGGATCATTCCAGACCACAGCCTTTAAGCTGCTCCAGCTTATGCCAAGGGGAGTAGAGCTGTGCTGTCCTCACTAGCCCTGCCTAGGTTGCAGGTTCATGAACAAGGTAAACCTTCTCATTGGGGTGGTTTATTCTGTAAACTAGAGAGCTTCCTGTTCTTTCCCACCTGAGAGACCAGAGGACCTCATTCAAAGCTAACTCAGATGTCATGTCCCAGCTCAGAAGACTCCCAAGAGTGAAGTTTAATGCTAATCCCGAGCATAAGTGTCTGGTGCATTCGTATATGTTTTAGTTCTGTTTTAATGCTTAAGTACCAGTTTCCTTGGGCACTGTAAAGCCCTCAGACTGGCTACCTGCCATGGCTCAAATAGCCCCTGCTTCCCTGAATAGCACACTGCTTCCCCTGCAGCCCTTTCTAATTTGGGGCCTTTCATTTTCTCACACTCCACATGCCTCCACACTGAGGCTTGGGGGATATTTTCTGTTTATCAAGATTCTTTTGGGTGCAAGCAGCTGAAATCAACTCAAACTAATCTAAGCACAAAGTAAATAAGTGAAGCACTATGTAAGAACAACAGCAACAACCAAAAAATAACTATAAAGTTTCCAAGAATGAAATTGAATTTCAGGTATGGCTAGAGCCAGGCACCCACGTGCTGGTGTCAAGATTGTCCTTCACAAACTTTCATTTCTGCTTTCCTGTGTATTGACTTTCATCTCATAAAGCCTCTCCTTTCTTGGTGGCAGGGTGAGCCCTATCAGCTCTGGCTCGCTTCCCGCCAGCTTGGCAACTCCCGCAGTAATAGAAAACCTTTCTCGATAGTTGCAGCCAATGTCTCAGGGTTGGCTCTCACTGGGCTAGGTTAGGTCACTTGCCTTCCCTGAACCAACCACTATGCTCAAGAAAACAGAATAAACTGATTGACTGGACCTGGGTCCTATGTTTCTGGAGCTGGTGGGAGTTATGACCAGCCCTATACAAATTAAATAGACTGAGAGGGGAGACAAGTGGTTCCCCAGAAGAAAACTGAGTGGGATACTGGGTGGGCAAAACCCACAAGCTTATGCTAGTGTCCTCTTCCCCACCCAAAGCTGCATCCAGAATACTGGTGGGTTGGGGATTAGCCCCGTCCCCTCCAAAACACACACACATACCCTGTTCCTTATCCAATTGTAATGCCTTCACCACTCCTTGGTGACCTTGTACCACTCCCTCTTTAGGACCCTGGTAGGAAGATAGCATTTCTCTGCTCTTTTTAAAAGTGGGTGTGATTGTTTTACATATTTCCTTGACACAAACTTAATTATTCAACAGTGGGAACCTGAAAAGGGAGTTGGAGAGGCAAGGAGGCAAGGCAGGAGCTACAGAAGGTGCCAGGCTGGAGGAGTGGGGGCGGGATGGAGGCACGAGGACAAGGGAGTTGATGGGGACTGAGAGGAAATGGTGGGTACGGAGGTGGAGGGATTCTAAAACTCGGGTGGGGTTGGGAGTCGGGAGTGACGGGAAGAAGTGGGGGACTCAGTGGATAAGGACGAGGAGATAGAGGAGGCAGAGCTGGGCGACTGGACAGGGTAGGACTGGAGGTCGAAGGGATCCAACCCGGGGTAGGGAAAGGAGGGATGAGCCGGGGGTGGGGGGTTACAGGGTGGGCGTTCGGGCGTAAGGGACAGTTAACTGGGTGGGTCGGAAGAATATTGGTGTCGGGATGACGCGAGAGAGGCTGGGCCAGAAGGCGCGGCCCGAGGTCCCTGCTGGCGACACTGCTGAGAAAGTAGGCGGCGAGGGGCGTGGCTGGGAGGGTGTGTGTGTTCCACAGTCCCCGCTCCTCCTGGCCTTCCAAATCTTCCTCTCTGGTACCGCCTCTTTCTCAGAAGTGACAGACTGTTCGTCCAATCAGAGTGGAGGGCCGGGCGCAGACTAGCCAATAATGAGGCGGGGGAGGAGCTGGGGAGGGGGCTCGTCGGGTAGGGGAGGGGGCTAGGGGCCTGCTAGGGCTCCCGAGCCGCGACGCGCGAGCCATGGCGCTGGGGCTGCAGCGCGCAAGGTACTGGGATTCGGGGGCAGGATTTATGAGAATTGTGGGGTTCTCCTTCCGGGGACCCCTGAGCAGGGTGGGATGCGTGGGTGCAAGGCAAGGACGCCCTGGGGCCAGCTGTTGGAGGCACGTCCCTGACGCAACCTCCACCCTAGAGGGTAGAAGGGGTGAGGAGTTTCCCCAAGTCCCTTGCTGCCCCTCCCCTCTAGCCAGCAGCCACTTCAGAGTCGTGATCCCCGACTTCTTGCTGCTTTGGGTTCGTCTCCCCTCCTGGTTGGGGTGAAACGGGGACCCCACGGAATTGGGGGTGTTGCGTTTGAGCAGTTCCTGGGCTTCTGGGGAGGCATTCTCCCTCCACATATTGACCCTTCTGGCCTCCGAACCCCCAGAATTGAGGTTGTTCTTTGCTACCAGATCCCTGAAATCCTAAGGAATATGGGATAGCCCCAAATTGAGCATTCCCAGATACAGGAAATCTCTTGAAATAGGGAGTCAGCTCCTGAGTTCAAGAGAAGAGAGATTCTCTTTCATTAGGCTCCTTGACACAGTCTCCCAAAGTTGAGTTCCCTAGAAATAGGCTGAGGGAGTCCTCTTTCACAAGCTACCTGGATCCTTCCCAGGGACCTTTTTGCATTCTTTTGAAATAGAGGGTCACCCCTTTAATAAAAGGGAAACAGGCTGACCCACTTGCCAAAGTCTAGTGCCTATGTCACTCTTCCACCCCACCCAGTCCCTGTGACCATAGGGACAGGGGCACCCAAGCCTTATTTTGGGAAGACCCTATGGAGGGTGCTGTGCTTGATTCAGCGCAAGCTGTGATGGGAGCACCCCTGCCACAGTGCCCAGCTGGGTCATCCTGGGCAAAGGCGGGGGTTCTGTGTTCAGCTCCCAGCAGGTGCAGATCTGCTGGGGGCAGTGAGGAACCTGTGCTCTGGGTCCACTGCCAAAGGTATTATCTGGCCATGTTTTCATGGGGACCCCGGAAAATACCCCAGGCTCTTGGTTTTCCTTGTCCAATATGAGGCGTCCAGGAAGCCTCACCCCCTTCCCTCCTCCCTGGCTTTGCAGGTCTGATTGGATCCGTCACACCCCCATGTTTTTCACTTCCCCAAAGCCATCCCCGCCACACCAATTCTATTCTAGTCTCTGGCTCTGAGCCCGCCAGGGAACTCCATTCCATCCTTTCTGGGCCAGCCCCAGCCAAAGCCCTCCCAGCGCCCCCTCCTGGCTGGGTGGGGGCCCCTCTTGGCTGAGCTGGAGTGCTCCCCACTCCCACCCAAGGCCAGCCCTTTCCTGTGGTGTCATCCTACCACTGCACACCACCCACTCATATCTCGCACCCGAATCCCAGCCATGTTCCATCCCCTTCTGCACCCCTAGGATAGCACATGGGCCAAAGGGGGCCTGGGCGATGGTGAGTGGGCCCCCCATACTCCCTCACCTCTTTCCTTTCTTCCAGCTTGGGCTTGCTGCTATCCTACCCCAGTCAGGGATGTTCTTAGGAAGTTCCTGATGGGCACACTGACCCAGGTGACCCCCAGGTTAGAGGGTTCCTGAAGAAGATAGGACTTTCGGTATAGGCACCCCACCGGATTACCGTGTCCTTTGGAATGAGAGTCAGGGAGCAGAGAGACTTCCCCCCAGCCCCTACTACAAATCCCTTCTCAAATCCAAACCCTGTCTCTGGCCTCTCAAACCACCTGGGGCAGTGGCAAGAGGGGTCCCTGCCCAGGCACCCCAAAATCTTCTACACTTTTTGCAAGACCCCGATACCCAGCTGAGTGTCAGAAGAGAGGCCCAGGGTAGCCCTGAATGTGGGTGAGGGTTTCCCCACTTTCTCCGGGCCTTTGTTCACAGGTAGCCAATTGTTCAGCACAGAGAAGTGGGCTTCTGCCTCTCCTGGTTGGGGGTGCACTAGGCTCCAGTCCCCATTTTCAGGCCTCACCCTGGGGCCTCCAGGCCCTGGCCCCACCCCCTGTTCTCTGCTGGAACACAGAGGAAGGGTGGCAGGGTTCCAGCTGCACGTCCCAAGCTGGGCAGAGTGCCAGGGGGCTGGACCAGGGTTGGGCATGGGGCCAGCTGGGGAGACTGTCCAGCTGGGGAAATCCGGAGGCAGCAGGGGTGGGACACAGAGAAGGGACTGAGGCCACTGGGCAAAGGAGGGGCAGGGTAAGAGCCCCCTTGGATGGGCACACCGGCCAAGGCATGGCATTCAAGAACATATAGGCCCCAAACGTCAAATCCCAGTTCACCCGCTTCCAGGCTGTGTGGTTAGGTGCCAGTGACTACCTCTCTGAGGCTCGGTTTCAATGTCCTGGAAAAATAGGGGTCATGTGTCCCCTCCCCCGACCACCTCAAGATGAGCAGTGAGGGAACAAATCTTTGGGCAGGACACCCCGCCCGTATGCAATAAACTGTTGAAGTCAGACAGTTCTGGGCAGAAGTAGACAGACCTGGTTTTTAACTTGGTGTTGCTGCTAAAAGCTGTATGGCCTCAGGCAAGTTCCATCACCTCCTTGGGCCTGCTTCCTTATCAGGAAAATGGGGAAAACACTGGTAGGTACGTGGTCAGACTAACAGACATCATGAGCATAGTTGGGCTTTGGTGGAGGGCCTGGATTAGCAATCGGATTCCCTGGGCCGCTGGTACCTGTAACTGCTGGTACCTGTAACTGGGAGGTCACTTTGGCTGCTTCTCAGGGTTGTTGAAAGGATTTAATAGGGTCTCTAGCTCCATGAGTGTTCAATACACCAAGGCTGTTAATATTTTTTTTTTTTTTAACTGAGCCTTCCTGCCACCTGTTGGCAGCTCAACAGCAACTCAGCTCGGGCTGGCATCAAACCGCCGTTGCTCAGAGCTCAGCTTGCACTCTTGAGCGAGCTCTTAACCAACTGAGCCACTCGCCGGCCGTAAGGCTGTTATTATTATTCCTATCACTAGTATTTAGTCTTCTTCCCAAGGTGCTTGTGTAGAAGTCATGTATGTAGTTGCACACACACCACACCACAGGATTACCACCAAAGCTCCCAGTTTCTCCAGTGCCCAAGAGGCTCCTAAGCCTTCCATCCCTGATGTGGACAAAGGGAGAATAATAAAAAAATAAAAATTAGGGCCGGCCGAGTGGCGTGGTGGTTAAGAACTGGCTTGGGATGCCAGCGGCCCTGGTTCGGATCCCACATATGAGGGCCAGTGACACTGCCCTCTAAAAAAATTTAAAAAAATAAAATAAAAAAAATAAAAATTAAAAAAAAAAGAAAGAAAAATGTAACCTTTATAGAACATTAACCAATTGCCAGGTCCTCTTCTAAGCCCTTGACATATATTATCTCATTTAATCTTTGCAATAACCCTGTGGGGTTGGTGTTGTTATGCTCAGGTTCGCTGGGCAACTTGCCCAAAGTCACACAGCTAATTAGTAACTGAGTCGAGATTGGAACCCTGAACCAGAGGAACTAACCCCCACTCTGTTTAATGAGAAAGGCCAGAAACCCAGACATTTGTGTGAAGCCAGCCAGCAAGAGGCCCACACTTCCTGTCAGAGAACAGGCTGGGAGCTGGAAGGAGGGTCCACTGCAGCCACCAGCTGGTCCTTCTATGGAGGGAGAAGTCTGCCACAGAGAAGATTACAGAGCTCAGCTGCCTGGGAGGTGGGGACCGGCCCCACCCCCATTCCTGTTCCTACTCCCCGTTCCCTCTGCCCAGGGGCCCCCAGCTCAGTGAGGCCCACCCACCCCCACCCTCTGGGCAGGAAGACAAACAGGGCTGGAACAGAACCAGAACAGGACAGGACGGAATGTCCTCTGGGCAGAGCAGGACTGGAGGCTTCTGCCCCCCCCTCCATCAGCCATGAGGGAGGGGATGGGGGTGAGTGCTGGCTCCCTCCACCCCTCCACCCAGCCTGCCCCTTTCTGCACCTCCCAGTTACACTGAGGAGTTTTTCCCTCTGCAGGCAGACAGGACAGTACCCTCCCCTCTCCTCATCGTGCCAGTGGGTGGGGCTACAGTTCTCCTGCTTGGAAGATAGGCTGATGCCACCCCCAAAAGTGGCCTCTAGGGCCGGCCAAGTGGCGCGGTGGTTAAGAGCTGGCTTGGGACGCCAGTGGCCCCAGTTCGGGTCCCACATATGAGGGCCAGTGACACTGCCCTCAAAAAAAAAAAAGTGGCCTCTGGTTTCTAGAAAGGGACAGCCTCCCCTCCAAGAGTCCTGCTTCCCTGGGGTGGGTCACAGGGAAGGAATTAGAAACATAAAGGCTTTGGAACCGCAATGCCTGAGTTCAAACCCCAGCTCTGCCAGTTACTGGCTTTGTGACTTCTTGAGCAAAGGACTTCACTTTTCAGAGGCTCAGTTTCCCCTTTGTGAAATGGAGGTTTAAAGTGCCTCCTGCCTAGAGCTATTCTGGGATTGAATAAGTATACACAGTCAGACTATGTAGTACAGTGCTTAGCAAAGTATAGCTGCTTATTGTTAATGGTTTTATCAATATCATAGATAAGATTATATGCTATATGTGGTATACTCTATAATTTAAAAAAAAACAAAAACAATAGAGCTATAGAGTTTGGAGTCTGACAGACCTGGATCTTGACTTTTAAGAAAGTGGTAGAAACAGGGAGAAACACTAAAGCCTGGATGTAAACCCAGAGCCAAAGAGACAGGGGAAAATTGAAGAGTTCAAACCCTGGCTTCACTTATGGGCAAGCACTGCACCTCTCTGTGCTCCCATTTCCTTGTTTATTCAATGGGGATAATTGCCTTTCTTCTAGGGTTGACCAAGCTCTAAGTGTTAATGTAAGTTACATACATGGCCCATGGACTGACACATGTCACAGTAAAAGCTGGATTAAGTAGCAGATATTTCTGAAGAAAAAAAACACGATACTCGTCCTTCTATTCTCAGCCCGACTTGCAGAATTCAAGCAGTTGAAGTAGATTAAAGGGCAGGGGTGAGTGGTTGGTTAGCTGTTGGCTGGACATGACCCTGGGGCTGGTTTGCTGTGTCACCCTGGTGGGGCCCCTGTTGGTGGGTCGTTGGACTTTGAGATCTGCGCTCCAAGATTCCGAGGACTCAGCTCAGCTGAGGAGGGGGAAGGTCAGGAGAGCTGGTTTGGGGAGGCTGTGTAGGGCAGGGGGCCTGGGAGGCTGCAGGCATCTTCTTCATGCTCCTTCCCTTCCCTGGCTCCGGGCCAGCTCGGCCAGCCTCCTCCGAGCAGGAGGCCTCCCAGTCCCCTAGGCGTCCCATGCCAGGGAATAAACAGCAGATAAGTCAGGGAGGGGACAGAGCGGCCCTGCGAGGCACAGGAGGGCAGCATGGGCTGACTCGGGGACAGATAAAACGAGAAGCTAGGAGCGGCTCTAGAGTATAATCCTTCCAGGCCCAGAGTGATCCGGGAAATCGCCTGGACCACACAGCAAGCGCGGGCCCTATGTGGCAGCGCCCCACGGGCTTGTCCCGTCCGCCTCTATCTTTTCCCCTTCCGGAGGAGCCACCAGTGAATGCTGCCCATTCCCGCAGGTCAAGCACCGAGCTGCGCAAGGAGAAGTCCCGGGATGCGGCCCGCAGCCGGCGCAGCCAAGAGACCGAGGTGCTGTATCAGTTGGCGCACACTCTGCCCTTCGCGCGCGGGGTCAGCGCCCACCTGGACAAGGCCTCCATCATGCGCCTGACCATCAGCTACCTGCGCATGCACCGCCTCTGTGCCGCAGGTGAGTCGGGTCCCCGGGAATTCCCACCGTGGCGAGGCTCCGCCCTCGGAAAGCTATAACGCAGGGAGGCCCCTCCTCCGGGAATCCTGGTCCCGATAAGGCCCCGCCCTCTGATGTCTTACCAGTGGAGCCCCAGCATCCCTGGAATACACTTTCCCGGTGAGGCCCCACCCCATCAAGTTCTGGAGTTGCAGCCCAGTTCCCAGTTGCAGAAGTTCCGCCCCATGGACATCTATCTATCATTTGTGAGGCCCCGCCCCTTGGAATGCACCCTTGGGAAGCTCCGCCTCCTTAGAAATCAGTAGAACGGGAGGCCCACAAACTCTCTAAAGCACCTCAGCCCTCAGGATTTGGTCCCCTGGGAGACCTCGGCTAAGCCTCGTCCCCTGCGAGGCTTCTCTAACCAATTTTTAATTACTTGAGAGAGTCCCCCTTCCCCTCCTCAAGTCCCTAGTTTTGTTTCTTGTTCCCTTAGTAGCCATACCTTTGAACTCACACCCAATTAGAATTCCACTCTGCAGGAGGCTTTGAGACAGACACACACACACACACACACACACACACACACACACACCCTACCTAAAATCCCAGGACCCTGAGAAGATTGTATTATGGGGCAGGTGGGAATCAGCCTCCATCAGGCTCTATCCATTAAACTTCCCTGCCCCGTAGAATTTTCCTTCTCTGGGAGGCTCTGCCCCCTTAGAATTCCGTTGCCTGGGAATCCCTGTTTCTTTAGAATTCTGCCCATCTGGAAGGTCCTGCCCCAAGAATTTGGAACCCCTGCAAGGCTTGGCCCCCTTACAATTCTGACTCTTGCTAAGCCCTGGCCTCTTAAAATTTTACACTCTGGGAATTCCACCTCCTTAGAATTCTGTCCTCCTAATAGTTCTAGTCCCTTGAGACATCCCTACCTCCTTAGAATTCTGTCTCCCTGGGAAGCCCTGCTCCCTGAGAATTCTAATCCTTGGTGGCCTGCCCTTCTTTGGGCCCCAAGCCACTGGATGTGCTCCTCTCACCTGGGGTGGTGGTGTACCTATACATTCCTCTGAGTGAGGGAAGGCAGAAGGGGGATAATCAGGGGGACCCACAGCTGGCTAAAGATGCCCCATCCACCTGGCCCGGTCACCAGGGGAGTGGAGCCAGGTGGGAGCAGGGGGTGAACCACTGGATGCCTGCTACCTGAAGGCCCTGGAGGGCTTCGTCATGGTGCTTACCGCCGAGGGAGACATGGCTTACCTGTCGGAGAATGTCAGCAAACACCTTGGCCTCAGTCAGGTGAGAGGAGCTGCCTGCTTTGTGCCTGGTCCTTGCAGGTGGTGTTGGGATACAGAAGTGACCAGTACCACCTTAGCCCTACCTTTACAGGCCTCACAGTACAGAGGGAGACACCAGACAGGAAGAATGGTCAGGGCTGGGATGGAGCAGCCTAGAGAGCTGTGCAAGCCCAGGGAGGTTGGGTACCTGACCCAGCCTGGGGGCAATAAGGGCTTCCAGAAGGTGAAAAAAAAATCTAAACTAAAACAGAAGGATTTAGCCAGTCAAAAAGTATGGGAAATGGATGGGACCAGCAAAGATTAGGAATGTAGATGGCTAAGGGAACAGAATATGCAAAGATCCACAGGTGAGATAATAAAGACATTTATTTGGGGAAATAAAGACATTTATCCTGGCTAGGTGCAGAGTACAATGGGAGAAGGTGAGACCAAAAAAAAAAAAAAAAAAAATGGCTAGAGAAGCCAACATGGGCTAGATAATTTAGGGCCAAAATCAAAGGTTTATCTCCAGGGCACTGGGGAGCCATGAAAGGATTTTAAGCAGGAGAGAGGTTGTGTCAGAGAGGTAGAATCAGATTTACATTTTAGAAAGATCCCTCTCCATGCTGAACAGAGATAAAATTGGAGGGACTGAGATGCTCCAGGAGGTAGATGCAGGGCCTTGGGTGGGAGAAGAGGAGTAAGAATAGGGATCTGACAATGGGAAGACAAATGAGACACTTAGGAAGTAGAACTAATTTCAGCCAATCCTTACAGTAAGCTCTGTGAGTTACCATCCTTTTTCCTAGTTCACATAAATGGACTCCAAGTTGGCATCTGTTCCTTTTCCCTGCCTTGTTAGCCCACTCGGGTACCAATTTCTCCTTCAGCTTGAGCTCTTTGGGCTCAGAGAGGTGGTAGAGGGAAGTGGTAGAGCCAGGATTCAAATCCAGCAACAGGAGGTGCTGTCAGAGGAGGGAGCTCTCGCTCTTTCCCTATTCACCATCACCTCTGGACTGTGAGCTATGTGGGTCCCCCATCACCTATGTCCCCTCCTGCCAGCACCAAGCTTATTGCCTGAACTGAACCAAGGCATTGAGTCTTTAGCTTGTCAAACAGGCAGGATTTGAATGGGGACTCACCTCAGGGCCTTTGCACTTGCTGTTCCCGCTTTCTAGAACACTACTCCAGAGAACCACAGGACCCCCTGCCAGTTTCCTCAAAGAAATTGTCCCTAACTAGTGCCTCTAAAATAGCATCCCACCATTTCATCACCTTTCCCTGCTTTAGTTTTCTTCATATTACTTATTATATATATTGTTTTATATATGTGTGTATTGTTTTGATTTTGTTTATTTATTGGCTATTTCCCCCCATTAGCCAGTAAGCTCTAAGAAGCAGGGACTTTGTTTTTGTGGCCAGTGCTGTGTCCATACCATCTACAAGAAGGCCTGGTAAAAAGTATGGTGGAGAAAGGAAGAAAGGAGGGAAGGGAGGGAGGGAGGGAGGGAGAGAGGGAGGGAAGGAGGAAGGGAGGGAGAGAGGACAGGAAGGAATAAGGAGACTGGTGACATAACCCAGGCTAATGAAGCGGGGCTGTGTGGTGAGGCTGGGAAGGAGGAGATGGGTCAGAGGCCCTGGTAAAATGCTTTTCCTCCAAGACACCCCACACTTCCCTCCCTCACAGCTTGAACTCATTGGACACAGTATCTTTGATTTCATCCATCCCTCTGACCAAGAGGAGCTTCAGGATGCCCTGACCCCCCAGCAGAGTGAGTTCCCTGGAAGTTTCTCCCCAAATTACAGACACTGAGGCTCCACCCTGCCCTCAGTATATCCTTTCTTCCTCTGGAATACTGGATTGAGAAAAATGGGAACAGGAGGATGTGGCCCTGCCCTGGGAATCTGAGGGGACACGGCCCTGCCTGTGGGGTCAGTGGGGATAAGCGCCCTGCCCTGGGCCTGTCTGAAGGAACATACCCTACCCCTGGGGGACTCTCTCTGGTTCCAGGTCTCGATTTTGGGGATGAGACTGGGGAGACTATAGGAACCAGGGTGTAGGAGGGAACTGGGTCCTGTCCAAAGCTGCCCAATGACCTGCTCCTCCCTCTGCCCCTCATGGTCCTCCCCAGGCCTGTCCAAAAGGAAGCCGGAGGCCCCCACTGAGCGCTGCTTCTCCTTGCGAATGAAGAGCACCCTCACCAGCCGCGGGCGCACCCTCAACCTCAAGGCGGCCACCTGGAAGGTGGGCGTGGCCTGGCCTGGAGGCGGGCCTGCTGGAGCTGGGCCTCAGCCCTAAAACTCTTGCAGTGGTTTGGAGTCCAGGGGCATCCTGGGCTGGGGATCCTGTGGGGCTCCTTTAGTCTGGGTCTGGTGGGTTCTTTGGGTATCTAGGAGGTTGGGTGTATGGGGTTTTTGTATCCTTCCCTAGTCTGGATCTCTATGGTTGCGGGGGGCTCCAGCCTTCTGGGCCTGGAGTCTCCATGGGGTTGCAATCTGGGGTCCTCACACTTCCCTGAGTCTTAGAATCTAGAGATCTTCAGAACCTCCTTAGATTGGGTCTCTCTGGAGTTGGGGGCTGGGGGTCCTCAGAGCTGTCTGAGCTGGGTGTCTACAGTCCTCAGAGATTTGTTCTTCTCAGCTCCCTGAGGGACCCACAGAGACATACCTCCCAGCCCCGTGGGTAGCCCCTGGCCCAAGTGCATTACCACTTTGCCCCTCCCCCACCAGGTGCTACACTGCTCTGGACACATGAGGGTCTACAAGCCCCCTGTACAGACTTCCCCAGCTGGGAGCCCCAACTTAGAGCCCCCCCTGCAATGCCTGGTACTCATCTGTGAAGCCATCCCCCACCCCGGCAGCCTGGAGCCCCCACTGGGCCGGGGGGCCTTCCTCAGCCGCCACAGCCTGGACATGAAGTTCACCTACTGCGACGAGAGGTGGGCAGGAGCCCAGCTGCCCACCTGCTAGCCTAGCTCCTCTTCCTTTCTACCCAAGTTCACTCACTGCATTTTCTGTGGGTCTTTTTATTTTTGATTCTCTCTCTGCCTCCTTCTCTTTGAGTCCTTTAGTTTCTCCTTCTGTCACTTTTCTTAAATGGGTCAATTCATGTGAAACAGGACAGTGCCCAACACACAGTAAGCACTCAATAAACTGTCGTTATTAACTCTCCCTCTAGTCTTCCCTTTCTTTTTCTCTCTTCTTCTGTTCCCTCTGCTCTTCTTTCCCTTTCTTCCTCCCTTCATTTTTCTGCATTTTCCTTCTTTCCCTCACCCTGGAGTTATACTTAGGAATGGTGACTCTGGGTTCAAACGGCATATATTTAAATCCTGGCTGTGTGTCCTTAGCCAAGTGACTTCACCTCTCTGTGTCACACTTTCCTCATCTGTCCTATGGAATGATATCAAAGCCTACTTTGAGCCGTTGTTTTGAGCACTGGGACAATGCACTATAAAAATGTATATTTTAAAAATCATTGTTGGGCCGGCCGAGTGGTGCAGTAGTTAAGAGCTGGCTTGGGATGCCAGCGGCCCCAGTTCGGATCCCACGTATGAGGGCCAGTGACACTGCCCTCAAAAAAAAAAAAATCATTGTCATCATTATTACTTTTTATTTTTATTCATTCTTTCTGGTCTTTTTGTGATTTTCTTTCTTCCTTTCTCTTCCCCTCTCCTATTTCTTTCACGTTCTCTTTTTCTTCTTTTCTTTTTTCACTCTTCCCATTTCCACCCTTTCTCTCCCCTTGTATTGGCTTCCTATAACACACTACAGTAAGCACAGTGGCTCAAAATAACACAAATTCACTATCTCAGACTTCTAGAGGTGAGAAGTCTGAAATGAGTCTTACGGGACTAAAATCAAGGGCTGCGCTCCGTCAGGAAGCTCCAGTGAAGAATCGGTCTCATTGTCTTTTCCAGCTTCTGAAGACATTCCTTGTCCCATGGCTCCTTTCTGTCTTCAAAGCACATCACTCCGACCTCCCTCTCCATCATGGCTCCCATTCTCACTTTGACCTGCCTCCCTCTTATAAGCACCCCTGTGATTACATTGGCCCACCCAGATCATCCAGGATAATCTGCCCGACTCGAAGTCCTTAACTTAATCACACCTGCAAAGTCCCTTTTGCTGTGTAAGGTCACATAGTCACAGGTTCCAGGAATTAACTAACACACCCAGGCATTAAGACTGGACATCTTTGGCGGTCATTATTCAGTCTACCACATTCTTCTTTTTGTACTTCTTACTCTCTCCCTTTCTCTCCCTTATAATCCTGTCTGTCTGCCTCGCTGTCTTGGTTCCTGGGTCCCCCTGCCCCTTCCCTCCACCTGCCCTCTACCTCAGCCAGTTGAACTGACCAGGCTCCACTGCACTCACCCCAGGATCGCTGAAATCGCCGGCTACAGCCCCGATGACCTAATTGGCTGTTCTGCCTACGAATACATCCACGCGCTGGACTCGGATGCAGTCGGCCAGAGCATCCATACCCGTACGTGTTAGGGTTCTGTTTCCCTGGGCCTGAGCCTGCACTATATGTGGTCCCAAGCAATACTAGCTCCCCGATCCCCAAGGCACCCTATCTTCTCTGGCCCGGTCATACCTAACCCCCTGCCCCCAGAGCCCTGCTCTCCCTACTTGCCCCTTCTGTGGCTCTGACCCCTCCCTATGCCCTTCCCCAGTGCTGAGCAAGGGCCAGGCAGTAACAGGGCGATACCGCTTCCTGGCTCGGAGTGGTGGCTACCTGTGGACACAGACCCAAGCCACAGTGGTGTCAGGGGGCCGGGGCCCCCAGTCTGAGAGTATCGTCTGCGTCCACTTCCTGATCAGGTAAGTGGGAGGGAGGCAGCGTGACTATACCTGGGTCTGGTTTGCATGTGTGCAGACAGGTGTGTGTGTGCACACGCATGTGCATTGTATTGTGCACATGGGTGTGAGGGAATGTACACACATACATGTATGTGAAACGTGGAACACACATGGGTCTGCTTGTGCACACAAATGTCATGGATGCGTGTACTGTTAATTTAAATTAAAAGGATTCTATATTCAAGTTAAAATAAGAAATCTAACAGACTCACAGGGACTTTTTTTGCTTTTTAAAATTTGAGGTGTAGTTTACATTTAGAAAATTCACTTTTTGGTATATGGTTCTGAGTTTTGATGAATGCATGGAATTGTGTAACCACCACCACAGTCAAGCTATAGAATAGTTTTCTCACCCCCAAAAAAATTCTCCCATAGTGAACCCGCACCCCCCCATCCCTGGTAACCACCAACCCCAGAGTCTTTCCTTTTCCAGAAAGTCACGTACATGAAATTCTACAGTATGTAGCCTTTGAGTCTGGCTTCTTTAACTTAACATAATGAATTTAAATTTTATGTTTTGTGTATCACTAGTTCCTTTTAAATGTTGGGTAGTATTCTGTGGTTTGAATACAAATGGATGCCAATTGGTTTATCCGTTCATCAGTTGGAGGACATTTGGGCTGTTTTCTATTTTGGGTAATTACCACAAAAACTACTGTAAACATTCTCATCCAGGGCCCTGTGAAGCCATATGTTTTTGTTTCCCTTCGGTAAACACCCAGGAGTGGAATGGATGGGTCATATGGTCAGTGTATATTAAACTTCCGAAGAAACAGCCCACTGTCTTCCAAAGTGGCTGTACCATTTTGCTTTCCCATCAGCAGTGGATGAGTGTCCCAGATGTATCCTTGACAGCATTTTGTACTGTCTCTTTTTTGTCTCTTTTGGCTTGAATTTTAGCCATTCTAATGGAAGTGGAAAGGTAAATCATAGGCTCTCGCCAACCCCGACTCCATTGTGCATCTTAGAAGTTTCCTAGCATAACAACATGGTGACAAAGAGCAGAATGTCATATATGAGCAGGAATTACAACTTTTCTTTGAAGATTACTTTCTAGGACATGGCATTAATTTCTAAAGCCTTAGGGATTTTTCCAGGTCTTTTTGATTGAGGAGAGAGACCCTTAGAAGACAGAAAAGTCGGTAACAGGAGTATTTGTATGAGTCTTCATAGTGCACAAGAAAACAAGACCAATTACCTTTTTTTTTTTTTTTTTTGAGGGCAGTGTCACTGGCCCTCATATGTGGGATCCAAACCTGGGCCGCTGGCGTCCCAAACCAGCTCTTAACCACCACACCACTCGGCCGGCCCACCAATTACCTTTTGAATGTTTCTACTAGAACACCTTTTCAAATCAGAAACTTTGAATAACTTGTAAACAAGTTAGAAGTCTCTCCACTGTCACTGAAAAGGAGAGGGGGCCTGCCCCCATCTCTTCTGGAAACTCCTTTTATTCATTATGAAGATTTGCCTTTTTATGGCCAGGCCCTAAGATTTCAATCTTTTTTTTTTTTTTTTTGAGGGCAGTGTCACTGGCCCTCATGTGTGGGACCGAACCGGGGCCGCTGGCGTCCCAAACCAGCTCTTAACCACTGCGCCACTCAGCCAGCCCAAGATTTCAATCTTTTGCTCTTTAAGTAAAGAGCAGCCTGGAGAGTTCAGTTTCACTGGCAGCAAATGGGTGAAGAATAATAGACATTTAATTAGTAACAATGAAATGAGGGTCATGTGGTTTTAATCCTCCTTAGTACTGTGTTCATACCGTATAGTGTAGGCTATGTGACTATTGGTGTGTTTTCAGGTGCTTATGTTTTGTAGAGTTTCCCCTCACTTCCCATCCATACTTGAGCCTGTGCTTGATTGCTTCATAAAAATATAACTCACTCATCCGGGGCTGAATCTCCGGGACTGAATCTCCATTACTTAGAACAGTGCCTGGCAGACAGTAGTTGCTCAATATACAATAATAGCAAATATTTACATAGAGTAAATGTAAATATTACCTGCCAGGCACAATTCTCCACACTGTACATACAGTAACTCATTTAAGCCTCATAACAACCTGGGGGGGAGGTATTATTAGTCGCTCTTGATAGGAGAGGAAGATGAGGTCCAGAGAGGTTCAGGCACATGCTCAAGGTCACACAGTTCTTAAGTGGCAGATCTGGGATTTGAACGCAGGCTGCAGAGCCCTTGCTCTTTTTTTTTTTTTTTTAGCTGAGCCATCGTGCCACCTGTTGGCAGCTCAACGGCAGCTCAGCTCGGGCTGGGCATCGAACTGCTGTTGCTCAGAGCTCAGCTCAAACTCTTGAGCAAGCTCTTAACCAACTGAGCCACTCGGCCGGCCCTTCAGAGCCCTTGCTCTTAACTACTAGCAGTACTAGTTGTCTAGGAAATGTTTGTGGAATGAATGAATGAGTGAACTCCATGTGGCGTGTATGCTTATCTGCCAGCCCACGTGTATAGACTATGTGTGCAAATCTGTCCATGTATACACTTGGGCATGTATGAGTGTTCCTGTTTGTGTCTGTGTGTACTGAGTGTATGCACACATGTGACTGTGTATGCTTGTGTTTTTCAAAGGGGATGGGGTGGCTTTGGTCCAGACCAAATTTGGACGTTTCCAGCCCAGAAGGGTTTTAGTTGGGGTGGGGAGGGAGGATCAGCTTCTCCAAGAGCTGGTGGAAGGACCACCCACATTCAGTCCTGGATAGCATTATGCAAATGAGGGCCTTGTCCTCAGCCCCAGACTGATTCTCAGAAGGCCAATTTGCTCAGCGAATATTTGGATTATCTCTGCAGCTAGAGACTGGGGGAAGGGGAGGCGCAGGGGACATGAGAAGGATATATTTATAAATCCATTCCCTTGAATATGAAAAAGTCTATGAATAGAATCTTCATAAATAAAACCTTATTCATTAAAATATATCCCTTTGAATTCTTCATATTTGGTAACACAGGAATGTTACATATATAGTCTTCACTAATACATTTTTATGAATATGTTTACAAGTGAAGATCTATAAAGAGAATGCTGTTTTCATGCCTTTTATTGCCTCCCCTCTCTGCCCCTCAGGCTCCTTCCCACCCCCCACCCCCAGTCTCTCCTCCCTCTACCCAGGCTGTACTACATGCCTACTCTTTTTTCTGTCTTTCCTTCCATAAAGGGAGCTTGGAAAGACACACTTAGCTTGCTTTTGAATGCTATTATAATAAAAAGCACTCAACAAAAATTAAACCCTTAAAAGAAACCAGTAAATGTGGCAAATTATTTTCTGCACAATGCTCTCCTGCCCCTGGGTGGGACTGCCTCCTATGACAGGACATCCATCATCCAGGGGGGCTGCCTGGGCTGGAGCCAATGACCCTCCCTGACTTCCACTCCCCTTTCTGCCCTGTACCCCAGCCGGGTGGAAGAGACCGGAATGGTGCTGTCCCTGGAGCAAACGGAGCGACACTCTCGCAGACCCGTTCAGCGGGGCACCCCCTCTCAGAAGGATACCCCTAATCCTGGGGACAGCCTTGGTATGGGGCAGGGCTGGGGCTGGGAGGGGTTATGTCCCCAGGGCACTTAAGAGAAAGACCAAATGCTGTAATGTGGCTCACCCTGTGTGACCTGACTCCTGCCTCCCTCCCCTTCTTACTCAGTCTCTGAACCATACCAGCTTCCTTCATGCTCTTCAAACATGCCAGACTCCTCCATGCTTCAGGGCCTTTGCACATGCAATTTCCTCTGCCCTGAATGCTCTCCTCTCTCCTGTCCTTCCTCTTCTCCTGTGTCCCTGGGATGATGGCTTCAGTCTTGTCTTGCTCTGCTCTGAATCCTGCTGTGGCTCCCTATTGCCCTCGCCCTTCAGTTTGTTCCATGCTCCCGCCTCACTGCTCTTTGGCTTCTAGTAATCTTAACCATCCCAAGTCTGGTTCCTTTCTACCACTTCCTTCTCCCCCTCCCCCAATCCTGGACAAGTTCTTTCCCTGTTTGTTCTTCAAGGCCTCACCTTCTCCAAGCTGTTGCTGGCAGCCCATTGCTCCTGGGTGTGGTGTGGGGTCACCAGTATCCTTTCCTTTTCTGGCTCAGAACTGGCTCCAGGCTACATCTGGACCTGCAGGGAACTTAGAACCTCCTTGAGGGCCTTGGGCCAGTCTTTTCTCCTAACATGCAAGCCCCCCAGAGCCAAATGGCCGAAAGCTGTTCTGTGACCCTGGAGAATCGGGTCAGTCATGTGCCCCGGTCCAGCTGTGTTGGTTTTAAATATTAAAATATTTCCCCACCACTGGGCAATTGCTATTGTCCCAAGCCTACTGTATGCCTCCCCATCCTACGTTGTTCCCACCCATAGGACCCTCTGGGGACTCGCCGCAATCTGCTAACCAAAGGGATAGCACCTGGACCACCAGGGGTTCTGAACCCAGGACCCAGCTCCCAGCACTGTGTGTGTGGTGTCCACCCTGATTGGTTGTTGGAGATGTCAATTATGCTCCCTGGGGCTGCTGAGGAGGGCTCTGGCCCTCAGTCCTGGGTGACCATCCAGTGTCCTCCCCATCTTGATGTGTCTGCAGACGCCTCTGGTCCCCGGATCCTGGCCTTCCTGCATCCCCCTGCCCTGAGCGAGGCCACCCTGGCCGCTGACCCGCGACGTTTCTGTAGCCCTGACCTCCGCCGCCTCCTGGCACCTATCCTAGATGGGACTTCAGTAGCCGCCACCCCCAGCGCACCCCCAGCCGTACGGCACCCCCAAAGTCCTCCTCCGGTAAGCAGGCCCTCCCACCTGAGCCCCTAGGACCCAGGCTGTTTTTGCCTTTGGCTGGAACCTTGCTATTCTCTCGGCTTTGGTTTCTCCATCTGTGACGTGGGAAGGTTGGGATGAGCCAGGGTCTGGGGTTCCTTTAAGATCTAGATTCCAGATTCTTCAACTGTTATCTGGGCCAAAACCTGGAATGTTTGGAACTAGCATGGATGACTCTCTCCTGTCTTGTGACCAAGCATCCAGGATCTCTGAACTTTCACTTCAAGAAGTCAAAAATTTCTCAAATCATACAAACCTACACCTGCATTCAAATCCTGAATCTGCCACCTATCAGCTGTGTTATCCTGGACAAGGTGGTGGTGGGGCTCAGTTTCTTCCCCTGTAAAATTAGGATAATAGCAAGTAGCCGCCTCGTTGATTATTGTGAGGGTTCAATGAGATCACTCATGGGAAGCACTTAGTAGGACCCTGGTACCTAGTAGGTGCTCAATAAACCATAGCAGTTACTATTTTTACTTAAGAATCTAGATAGTCTGACCTTTGCCTCAGGGGTCCCTATTATCTGGTGTTGACTTTCCTCATCCCCATTCTCCCTCCCCCTCAACCCCCACCCCAATATCTTCTCTCCACTAGAGAACTAGATTATGACCTTTGACCTCACTCTTTAGCCTTGGAATAGCCGAACTCTGCATCAATTCCTCCATGCTCCAGATTCCCAAGACCTTTAACCTCAGGCTTTGGTTTTTTCAAGCCTTTGATGTTTGCCAGTGGATCTCTACCCAGGCACTCCGACTTTTGAACAAACAGGTTCAGAACTCATTTGCATTTGCTATTTGCCCGCCTTGGTGTCCCAGCTGTCTGACATTGACCCTCACTGCTACCCCTGAACTCAAATGTCCAGACCAGGGGTCAGCAAACTTTTGAGACAGAAGAGCCACTAGGGGTCAGCAAACTGCGACTCGTGAGTCACATGAGGCTCTTGGAATACGTACATGTGACTCTGAAGTAAAATTGAAAATGAAAACAAAACTATCATAGTTTCATTTATAAAATTTTTAAAGGATATTATTCACACAATGGTGATTATGTAAAAATATATTTATGGCTCTCCAATAATTTTTTTTTTTTTTTGGAGGACAGTGTTACTGGCCCTCATATGTGGGACTGAACTGGGGCTGCTGGCTTCCTAAGCCAGCGCTTAACCACCGCGCCACTCGGCCGTCCCTCTCCAATAATTTTTAAATTGTTGTGAGGGACACAGGATTGGCCCTTCTAGGGGTCGGCAAACTTTTGAGATGGGAACATACCCAAAGAGCTGCATGTGGCTCGCGAGCTGCAGTTTGCCGACCCCTGCTCTAGACTGTTTTACTGTTGACATCTCCCAGGCTCAAGATTTCTTTAAGTTTCCACTCTGTCTCCTCACAGGCTGACCTCCCAGATGAGCTACTTGTGCATGTGGAGAATGCACACAAGGTCTTGGGAGCTGGGAAAGAGCTTGAGGCAGCGGAGACAGATCTAGATATAGCTCAGGTAAGGGCTGGCATGGAAGGAAGTCTTCAGCTCTGTGCCCTGGGGGCTGACAGGTCTGGGCTTTAGAGAAAGGTAGCGGGATGGTTAACAGGATGAGTGGATGGTTAGATGGATGGATGGGTGGATGGACCATTGGATTCATTAGGTGGACTACAGTGGATAGATGGATGGGTGATGTTTAGACAGACATTTGGATGGATGGATGGATGGATGGATGGATGGATGGATGGATGGATGGATGGATGAGGGATGTTTGGATATGTAGTTGGATAGATAGACCATTGGTTCATTGGATGGCTGATAGATGGAAGGATAATGTTTGGATGATTGATTGTCTAGATAAATGACAGTGGCATGATGTATTAATTATCTATTGTGGTATAATAAATTACCCCAAAACTCAGCATCTTAAAACAATTAACGTCTATCATATCACACAGTTTCTGAGAATCAGGAGTCTGGGAGCAGCTTAGCTGCTCAGAGCTCTCAAGTCAAGCACTCAGTCAAGGCAATAGTCACCTGGGGCTAGAGAAATGGTTCTAAAGTCACCCACATAGTTGTTGGCAGGCTTCAGTCCTTCACGGGCTTTGGCTGGAGGCCTCCATTCCTCACCATGTGGGCCTCCACATAAGCTGCTTATGTGTCCTCACAGCATAGCAGCTGGCTTCCCCCAAGGCAAGTAATCCAAGAGACAGAGAGAGCGGACCCAAGACAGAATGTACAGTCTTTTATAACCTAATCTCAGAAGAGAGGTACTGTCACTTCTGCTCTATTGTATGGGTCATACAGACCAACACTTGTACAGTGTGGAAGGCAACCACATACAAGTGAGAACACCAGAAGGCAAGGATCATTGTCGATGATCCATGTCCCTCCCTCAGGCAAAATACACTCACCCTGTCCCAAGACCTTCAGAAGTCTCTTCCCATTATAGCATCAGCTCGAAGTCCAGAATCTCCTCACCTAAAACAGGTCTGGGTGCAATGAAGCTCTTTGAGTACAGTCCCTCTCAATTTGTTGGCCTGTGAGCTGAAGAAACAAGTTATCTGCCACCCACATACCCAACATACGGTGGTGGGAGAGGCAGAGAATAATTGCTATATATTCTCCTGTTCAAAAAGGGGGCAAAAGGGCCGGCCGAGTGGCTCAGTTGGTTAAGAGCTCGCTCAAGAGTGTGAGCTGAGCTCTGAGCAACAGCTGTTCGAGGCCAGCCCGAGCTGAGTTGCCATTGAGCTGGATGGCTCAGCTAAAAAAAAAAAAATTTTTTTAAACTATAAAACAACAACAAAAAGGGGGCAAAGAGAGCTCACAGGTGTCACTGGTCCACAGAAGTTTCGAAATCCAATTGGGCAAATATTGGAAGTTCCTTGATCAGAACTCATTGCTGCTATTTCCCAGGAGTTTTTCTCCATGGTTCTTGGATCTGCCCTCTAGGCTCTTGGCTCCTCACTCTGAGTCATCCTTCCTTTTTCATAAAAGGTAACATGTATTGCAGCTGAGTGGTTTTTATAACCTTCTTCCTGCTTATAGAACTTTGGTAAGCCAAAGATCTCTTTTCATTTTGTACCATCCTTGTTCCTTTCAGTCCAAGCTGGCAATATTTTCTGTTCATTTAATTCTCTTTAAAACAATTTTGTGGTTCTTACGTGAATCTCTTTGGATTTCACACCATTAAACAAAAGTCACACGTACAGATCTCATTGAGATAAACTCTTGTCTACCTTGGGCTCCTACCGAGATGGCTAAGGGATAGTGCCCCCAAATTTAATAGAAGCACTATTGTTTGCGAAGATCTATGAGGCACATCCTTAAACTCTAGAGCTCCTTTTTTTTTTCACTGAAGGGTATTCTATGCACCACCTTTGATCTTTCTGAGGTCTTAACAAGGAATATTATAATCACATGCTGAGCTTCATCTTTCAACCACTCTTTCCTGAGAGCGCTTTTCTTTACTCTGAATCCATTTCTTAGTTTTAGTATCATTTGCCATCTGGGGAGTTCCAAGAGTCAGCCAAACACAAGGTGAAGGGCACAATCCCCCAGACGACTCAATTGCCCAAGTTCAGAGGTCCTCAGGGCCACCCTCACTTTAGACGAGCTGGATACAAATTCAGAGACTCCCCCACTTTTGATACCTTGCTAGAACTAGTCATAGAACTTAGGAAAGCACTATACTTGTAATTATAGTTATATTATAGCAAAAGAATATTGTAGCCAAAAGAAGAGATGCATATGAGGGCATCTGGGACTGGAGGTCCCAAATGCAAAGCTTTCATGTCCCCAGGGACATGTTGCCCTCCTGACATTGATGTGTGGCTACTTGTGCATGGAGTATTGCCACTCCAGCTCACCCAAGCTTTGACGTCCAGAGTTTCTATTGAGGTTTCATTTTATAGGCAGGATTGATTGAGTTATTGCCCATGTGGTTGAATTCAATTACCATCTTTTTCTCCCCCAACACACACACTTTCGTTGGAGGTCAAGCTGGTTTCTCTTGGCCCAAAGCCTCCACCCTTTAATCGCATGGTTGGCCTTTGCCAGCCCCCGTCCTGAGTCATCTTGTTAGCGTAAACTATCAGGCAGGGTCTCCAGGGGGCCCACCATGAGTAGCAAACGTTTTGATGTTACCTTCCAGGAGCCAGGACAAAAGCTGAAGCTCTTTGGGGGTAAAGTTAATTCTTCAGCATACAGGCAGGTTGAGAATTTTCAAGACCTTCAAGTCCCAGCTCCTTGTGTTTAACATTTTCTCATTTAGCTTCTCTCCCCTCCTGCCTTTTACTCCAAGTAGCAAGAAGAAATCAGGCAGCCTCTTCAACACTGGCTGGAAATCTTAGCTAGGTCACCCAGTTCACTGGTTACAATTTATACTCTCCACACAACTGCAGGTGGCAGTGTTGCTCAACTTTCAGCCGCTACACAGCACAAGTCCCCTTTCCTACTGTTTCCTGTAAGGTGTCCCTTACTTCCTGTTCAGCCTTCGCTGGCAGGCTCCTTTGGGTTTAAATTTTGACCAATAGTTTGTTTAAGGCGACCTCAGCTTTCTCCACCAGGCTCTTCAAAGTCCTTCCAGTCCCCGCCCACAGCCCAGGCCAAAGTCACTCTCATAGTTTAGGCTTTTGTTACAGCACCCTGTTCTTGATATGAGCATCTTCTCTGTTATCTATTTCTGGATAACAAATTATCCTAAAACTTAGAGGGTTGAAACAACAATCATGTATTACCTCACATAATTTCTGAGGCTCAGGGTCTGGGAGCCACTTAACTAAGTGGCTTTCTTTTTTATTTTTTTTAAAGAAATTTTATTGGGGAACGGTGTGTTTTTTCCAGGACCCATCAGTTCCAAGTCAAGCAGTTGTCTTCAATCTAGTTGTGGAGAGTGCAGCTCAATGGCACATGCGGAGATCGAACTGGCAACCTTGGTGTTATGAGCGCTGCGCTCTAACCCCCTGAGCTAACTGGCTGCCCCCTGGGTGGCTTATGCTTAGGGTCTCTCATGAGTCAAGATGTCACCTGGGGTTGCAGTCACCTGAAGGCTTGATTAGGACTAGTAGATTCATGTCCAAGTTCACTCACTTGGCTGGTGGCAAGAGGTCCCAGTTTCTTGCCATGTGGGCCTCTCCATAGGGCTGCTCAGGACATGGCTTTTCCCAGAGCAAGTGATCTGAGGGAGAGAGTGCAACAAAAACAAAAGTCACAGTGTCTTCACATCCTAATGCTGGAAGTCACATACCATCATCGTCTCCATATCCTATTGCTCCCGGGTCAGCCCTAGTCACGGTAGTAGGGGACTGTCCTAAGGCGCGAATACCAAGAGATGAGGATGCTTGAGGGCCATCTTGGCAACTGGCTATCACAGAGTCCTTAGATTCATCTTGCAGATGGAAAAATTGAAGCTCAGACTCTTGACCTCAGGCATGCAACTCAGAAGTGGTGGAACTGGGGACACTTGCCCAGGCCCACCCTAGGCCAAGGCTCATGCTCTTAATTCCCTCGTGCCCTCTGCAGGACGTTGATACCCTGGATTTGGAGATGCTGGCCCCTTACATCTCCATGGATGATGACTTCCAGCTGAACTCCAGCGAGCACCTACCCAGGGCCTACCACAGACCTCCAGGGGCTGTCCCCCGGCCCCGCGCTCGGAGTTTCCACGGCCTGTCACCCCCAACCCCTGAGCCCTCCCTGCTGCCCCGCTGGGGGAGTGACCCCCGGCTGAGCTGCTCCAGGCCTTCCCGAGGGGATCTCCCAGCATCCTCCCACATGGCTGGGGCTCGGAAAAGGTGAGCCACAGTAGAGGGGGGATATCATGGGAGTGTTGAGAGGGCCCCTGATCCCCTGTCTTGCTCCTGCCTCCTACTCCAGCCTCATCCCTCATCATTCCTCCTGCCCTGACCTCTGCCCCAGGTGGGCCCTCAGATGTCCGCTACCCATGGCATGTCCATTCCAATCTCTATATCTTTGCCTATCTGCCCTCCGCTCTTCCCATTGTTTATCCAAATCCCACCAGTCAACTGGGTCCTTCTCCTTTGGAACATATTTATATCTGGCCTAGTGACATTTTTGTCATAGTTAAAAGGACATTGCCACCATGTCAGAGAAGCTGTCTGGAACTAAGTTTCTTAATACCTTTGAGAATCTATTGAAAGCTATGGACCCCTTTCCCGAGAAAATTTACACACACATAGAGACATATTTTGCACATAATTTCAGAGGGTTCATGTCCCCCTTCCAAAGGTGTTAGATTGTTAATACTCAAGTTTTTGCTTTCCAAATTGTGAGCATGTGCCCATTTAGTTTCCAGAGGGATCTCTTTACTATCTTTATGAGGCTTTTATGGATACATTTTAGTATTCCCCAAGGCTCCCAGCTTTACGCTGGATATACAACAGGTGCCTAATAAAGACGTATTAAATGAGGGAGGGAAGAAATTAGTGAATATAGTAGGTAGATGGATGAAGAGATGATGGATGGAAGGCAAATAGATGGGTGAGTGGACCGATAGATAGGTGGATAAATGGATGGATGGATGGATGGATGGATAGATGGATGGATGGATGGATGGATTGGTGGGTGTATGAGCAGATAGATAGATAGTTTGAAGGAGTTAATGAATGCTTATTACCTCCTCACCTCTGAGATTCTTGCCTGTTTTCTTCCAGGACTCTGGCCCAGAGCTCAGAAGACGAGGCCGAGGGGGTTGAGCTGCTGGGAGTGAGACCCCCCAAACGGTCCCCAAGCCCAGAGCCCGAAAACTTCTTATTGCCTCCCCTCAGCCTGGTATGTGTGGGGATTCATGGGGTTTTCTGGCCCTCAGAATCCAGAAGGCTTAAGGCTACTGTTTTATGGATGGGAATACCAGAGAGGACGGGGATGGCTGAAGGTCAAATGGAAGGTCAGGAATCCAGCTGAGGCTAGGACCTTGATTTGCTTGCTCAGATAATGTATATGAAAGAGATTTGCAAATTTATGTAAGTTGGTAGGAAGTGCTAAGTAGAACATTAAGCAGGGGAAGGAGGGAAATGATAGGTGTTTGTACCTGTAGGAAACTTCTGCTCCTGTGGGCCCCCCTCCCAAACCTAGAACATGTCTTGGCCTTGGATGATTGACGTAGTGCTGAGTACAGACACTAGCATCAGATTAGCTTGGGTTCAAGTCCCAGGTTGTCACCTTGCCACTGTGAGACCTTGGGCAGGTGATGTCACCACTCTGAGCCTCAGTTTCCTCTGGAAAGTGGGATAGTTACATCTGACAGGACTGCCATGAGAAGCAAATGATCCTCAACAGGTTGTTGATAAATGGTGGCATAAAAACTCAAGGAGCATCCCTTCTCCCCCAGTCTCCCTGCCTCCAATCTCACCCCTGCTGTCAATTCTATACAACCACCACCAGAATGCCCTTTCTACAAGCCAGCTTAGTCCATGTGACTTCCATAAATCCTCCCTCCAGGACCTTCCATGGTTCCCTATTGCCCACAGAAGAGTTCTCTGGCTCCTCGCCCACCAGTGCTGTTTGAACATGAGCGGTGTGGCTTCTAGTATTGGCAGCTTATATTTATGAGTGCCAACCATAGATGCTGATTACACTCAGTACCTTGCATAATTAAATTATTCAATCCCCGTGACCATTCTTGAAGTATCATCATCATCATCATCATCATCATCATCATCATCATCGGTTAGGCAACCGTATCAGTTGGAGTCTGGGCAGGAAACAGCACACTCACATGCGGTGTTGAGGGAAATTTAATGACAGGACTTGGCAAAGGTGCGGGCAGCATGTAAGGCATCAACAAGGGCTGGTACAGCACCCTGGGGCTCACCATGTGGAGAGCTGACACCCTCAGTAGCCTGGAGGCACAGGGCAGGGGATGGGCACTGAATCTTGGAGAGAGGAGGGTCCAGCTTATAAGAGCTGGAACCTTCTGTGGAGGGACACAGGCATCCCAGGATGTCCCATCAGGGAAGCAGCTAGAAGATCAAACACCCCTCCGTGCCCTCCTCCTGCCTGCTGGCATCTCCCATTACATGAACCCAAGGTTGCACATTGATGGAGTCCACATGCACAGGTCAGCCTGCTGGGGCACAGAAGGGGAGACCAAAGTTCTGGAGACACATGCGTAGAATGTGTGGGACAGTGACTGACTTACCCGAAGTCACACAGCCAATCAGCAGCCATGGAACCCCACAGTGCCCTTAACCGCACCACCCTGCCTCCTTGGATATTGATGACGATGGCGGTGGTGGCGGTGGTGGCAGCTTTGTCTCTGTCCTGCAGAGCTTCCTCCTGACAGGAGGACCAGCCCCAGTGAGCCAACAGGATCCCAGCACCCACCTCCTGGCACTGAATGAGCCCCTGGGTGAGTAGCAACCTGGGTACACAGAGGCCCTGGGTCCCCCTCTCCCCTAGGAGGTGCCCTGGGGGGTTGAGAGAGTGGTGGGGCAATCCTGAAGGTGGGGTGGGGGCTGTCAGTGCCCAGATGTGACCTTGGTGGAAATGAGCAGCCCCTCCCACCTCTTAGGGGCACTGTCGGGTTGGAGGGGAAGGCAGGCCCTGAGGGAGGTGGGGGCTTGCCAAAGCTGCCCAATGGGGTGGAAGCTGAGCCTGGGTCCCCTGAAGCCTGCATCTGATGATGCTTTGGGGCTGAGTCCTGCCTTGCTCATTCCCCACTGTGTGGCTTTGGGAAATAGTTTCTGTTTCTGGAGCCTCAGTTTCCCCTTCTGTCCATTAAAGCCTATTATAGTTGTTCTTACCTTATGGAGATGTTTGAGAACTTGTGGAGATGCTGCACAGGAAGAGCTTAGCAAGCAAGGCCTGTTTTGTAATGAATGCTCAGGAAATGCCGGCAATGCTGCTTCCACAGCCCCTCTGCAGAGTGTGAGACAGAGCTGCCCTCTTGTTTGTGTTATTATCATCATCTTCCAGCACAACTATTGGTAGCCATAGGTAGCTCCACTTGAAATCACCAGGCATCAACTAGGGGAGGGAGGAGAGGGGGTCTTTCCAAAGCACAAATCTGACCTCTCCTCAAAACCCTTCTGTGGCTCCTTAGTGCCCTTCAGGGGAAGATCAAGCTTCTTATCTTGGTTGGACTCAAGCCTCTGGGTCTGACCGCTGCCTCATCTCAGGGTCTGTTTCACATCCTCTGTTTCAGCCACAGTCACTGCCTTTCGATTCATTCTGTCCTTCAAACATGTAACAAATATTTATTGCACACACAGTAAATGCCAGACGTTGTCCTAGCAGCTGGAGACACAACTGTGAATAAAACACATAGAAATCCCTGCCCTCCTGGGGCTGACATTCAACTGAGGGAGGCCGCGGAGAACAAAGAAACACAATACTGAGTGTAAGAGATGAAGAGACGTGCTACTGGGGAAAATAATACATGCAAAGGAAAAGGGAATTCTGGAGTGGGGAGATTTCAATTTGAAGTATGATTAGGCGTGGTCTCATTGAGAAGGTGACATTTGAGCAAAGACCTGAAGGAGGTGAGGAAGTGAGCCATGACAATTTCTGGGGGAAGAGCAGTTCAGGCAGAGGGAACAGTGAATACAAAGGTCCTGGGGTGGGAGTGTGTGTCTTATTTGGGGAATAACAAGGCTAGTGTAGCTGAAGCAGAGAGGAGAGGGGAGAGGGGTATAGGGCACTGCGATGACTTTGAAGTCATCTTGCTTGAGGAGACTGCCTCAGGGCCTTTGCATGTGCTGATCCCTCAGCCTCAAATGCTTTTCCCTCTGTTCTTTGCCTAATTATTACGTCCTCTAGATCTCCACTCAGATATTACTCCTTCCTATTACACAGGTATTTGTTTATCGACTGTCTTCTCCCTGTGGGCGTGAGCTCTGTGAGGGCAGGGGCCAGGCCTGTCTTGGTCACTGCTGTGTTCTATTGTGTGTGGAGGTGGGGCAGTGGCTGGGCCCAGAGCAGGTTCTCGCACATATTTGTAAATGAAGGGCTAATGTTTATCTAACAATCACTCTGCCAAGTTTTGTGCTAAATTTATGTACATGACCTAACTGATGGCCTTCACTGGAAGGTCAGCCCCGCAAAGGCAGGGAGTTTCATCTGTCCTGTTCACTGCTGTGTCCCCAGTGCCTGGCACACAGTAGGTGCTCAATAAATATTTCTTGAATGAGGGAACTCTCACAAATGAGGTAGGTATAAGTATCTCTGTTTTCCAGGTAACAACAGCACTAGTTATTGTTCAAAGCACTTTACATGGATTCACTCATTTATTCCTCACAACAGTCCTGGGAGGGAGGCAGTTATTAGCCCATTTTACAAATGAGGTAACTGAGGCACAGAGAAGTAAAGTTACCTGCCCCAGGTCACACAGCAAGCAAACAGCGGAGCCTGGATTCAAACTGAGGTAGAGTCTGGCTCCAGGCTTCTCAATTACTGTCCTACGAAACATCCTGGACCCCTGAGGTTCACAGAGCAGAACTTGCCCAAGGTTTCACTGCTGTTTGAATCCAAGTATGCCTGCCTTACCACCCACAGTTTTTTTTAAAGATTTTATTGGGGAATTGGGGGAGGGGAACAGCGTTGGGGAACCAGGGAAGGGGAACAGACAAGTTGCTGTCTTTTTGTTCTTCAGTCTAGTTGTGGAGGACGTTGCTTCACTGGCCCATGTTGGTATCGTTCATTGCGCTCTTCCCAGGTGAGGCAGATGAGTCGCTGGCCTCTGGACGGCCTCTGACGGCGGCTCTTGGCAGCTCACACCGGCTGCCAGCCGCTCACGCTGGCTGCCGGCCACTCACTGTAGCCTATAGCAGCCCACTGCAGCAGGGGCTGCAGCCTACACAGTCGCCGGGACTCACAGCAGCCCAGCTCCAGGTGGAGCTGTTGTTCACCATCTTAGCTGTAGAGCGCAGTGTCACTGGCCCTCATGTGTGGGATCCAAACCTGGGCTGCTGGCATCCTAAGCCAGCTTTTTTTTTTTTTTTTTAGAGGGCAATGTCACCGGCCCTCATATGTGGGATATGAACCAGGGCCACTGGCATCTCAAGCCAGCTCTTAACCACTGCGCCACTTGGTTTTAACTGTCAGGAAGGACAGACGGGTTAGGGTGATAATTCCCCACTGGTTTACCTTCTATCTTCCCTCACAGGCATGGGCCCCTCACTGCTCTGTCTCTACCCGGATGAAGACACCACCCAACCCAAGAGCCACTTCCAGCCAGCGACAGGCTTGGCCCAGGCCAACTGAGCGAAAGCCTTTGCCCATCTCTCTTCTCCCCAGAAAGGACCTCAACCACACTCCAAGCTGGCAGTCAACGCACAGGATGGGGGAGCGGGAGGGGTTCCCGCTCTCCTCTCAATGGCCCCTGCCCGCCTCGGGCCTACCTCAGCCCCCACCCCTCTGCCCATCCCCTATCTGGGGGCTCTTTGGGGTGGTCTCAGCTCAGTGACCTCTCGGAGGGTGTCCCTGGCCCCCTCCTCCACCTTCTCTCAGGATTCCCTTGGGGTTCTTGATACTGGTTACCTCATCCCTTTCTCCAACTCTCTTGGCTTTATTTTGGGTAATTAGGGGTGGGGGAGGTTGGGGTTCAGATCTGTGTTTCTGGGCTCTGAGAAGTATTGATAACCATAATCACCTTACTTTCCATCCATTTTTCTTTTATTACTATCTTTATTGTTTTCATGACATGGTTTTAATCGCTATGAATTGCCCGGTGTCCATAAGAATGTGGGACTCCGATCTTCCCCCCTGCCACTCAGGTGTCAATGGGGAGGGGAGCCTCTGGGACAGATCTCCCCCCACAGTGACTTCTGATTGAGTCCTTAGCCTCCCAAGTGGCCACCAGCTCTGCCTACGCCCTCCACTCTGAAGTTCTGCTGCCTCCAGCCTCGCCTGGACTCTTGACTTCATTCGTAGATTTCCTATTCTAGGTGGAGCCTCTAACTTCCTCTGCTTCCAGCCAAATACAACCTCCAACCTTCTGCAGTTCTAGAGCACACAGCTTCAGACCTTCTCTAGTTCTAGACTGCACAACTTTCGACCTTCCTTGTTCTGGACTGCGCAACCTCCAATGTTCTCTGGTTCCAGACTGCACAACCTCCAAAGTGGTCTAATGTAGACCTCACATTCTCCAAACCTCTCTGATTCCAGATCCCACAATCTTCAATTATCATTCTGAATCTCACAACTTTCAGCTCTATTTTCATACTTCATGGTCTCCCAAGTTGTCTGGTCTAGGCCTCCCAATCTCCAACTCCCTCTGGCTCTAGAGCTTCTGACCACCAGAGTCCTCTGGTTCTAGTTCCCTGACTTCCTCTGGTTCTAGGCCTTGGCTTGTAAATCTCTCTTGTTCTAGATATCACATTCTCCAATTCCTGCTGGTTCCAGATCTTACAGCTGATGATTTCCTGATTCTGGACCTTGTAACCCCAAGCTTCCTATTGGTTCTAGTCTTCCTAACCTAGAGCAAATTTGGTACTGAATCCAGACTTTCTACTTTCTAAATCTCATGATTCCCAGCTCATTCCTTTTTACTTTCTACACTCAAGATTTGCTTTTCCCATCAAAAAAAAGTAAAATTGAGGTTTATGTTTTCATCTTATAACCAGTACTTCCAGCACCAGACGCTGTGCTCCAGTTCTTTTTTGTTCTAGCTCTCATGGCCTCTACCATTCACTGGTTCTTGACTACACAAACTCTAGGCTTGGCAACTTCCAGGGCCCTGTGATTCCACATTGAATGATCTCCTTTTTCTCTGGTTCTAGAACTTGGCCTCAAATGTCTTCTGATTTCAGACCTCATCCTATAAATTCCCTTGGTCCTAGACCTCACAATCTTCAATTCCCTCTCACTCCAGATATTATGACTCCAAATTACCCAGGGTTTAGAACTCAGCCTTCAAAGATTCTCTGATTATAGACCTTGCCTTAGAAATTTCTCTGATTCTAGACCTTACGACTCCCCAACTCCTGACTCTAGGTCTTAAGACTCTCAAATCCTTCTGGTTCTAGAACTCAGTCTTCAGGCTTTTTCTAATTCTAGTCCTTACTCTAGAATTTTCTCTGGTTCTACACCTCACAGCCACCAACTGCCTCTGATTTCAGATCCAAATTCTTCTGATTCTGGAACTCAGCCTCCAAATGCTTCTGATCCTAAAATCTGGACCTCATTCTGTAGATTCCTCTGGTTCTGAATCTTACAGCCTCTGGCTCCCTGATTCTGGACTCCAGCCTTCTAACTATATCCTGGGCTTCCCACCCCGCTCAACTTGCCCCAATTCCTACTGTCTTAAGTCTTCCCATTCCAGATCCCTACTATCCAGGTTTCTCTGCTCATGGACTTCATGCTTAAGCCTCTCCATTCTCAATCTCATATCCCTAAAATTTCTGTCCTAGAACCCCCTATAGTCCACCTCAGCCCTCCAGATGTGCACTTGCCTTTACTTTACCCTAGGTATCTAGGAGACCTGGGGCTCCCTCACCTCTTTTGGGGGGGTTCACAATCCAGGAGACTTCCCCAGCCGCACAGGCACACGCACAGCCTATCTGCATATCGTGCAGTGGGAAGAGAGGCTAAGACTCCTCAGTTCTCTGCAACCACCCATGTGTCCCCAGCCCCCTTTCTTTCTACGATGGTGCTACTCTTGGTCACCTACGGGAAATGGCCTTCCTCTCTCAGCCAGATTCACCCCCTTTTTGGAAGGCACTTCTTACTCTGTTTTGTCAGGGGATTGCCTGTCCAGATTGGTGCTATGGGGAGAAGGGTCTCACCTCTCCCTCCCTCAGGGGGTGACCTGGGACCTCAATAAGGGACTGACTAGCCACCCTGGCTCTGAAACCCACTGATTTCTATACCACCAACCATAAAGACCTCGCCTTGGTAGGCACCAGAACTCCGTATGTTGACTCATCTGTGGGGATGCTTCAGGGGGTGTGAGTGTACTGGGTCACGGGCATCCAGGTCACTTTGTGATTCTATGTGTATGTGTGTGACTCTGTGTTCCTAAATTGGTCCATGTAATGTGTGTTTGGTGATGTCACTCTGTGTGTATGTGTATCTTTGTGATATAATTCTGTGAACCTGTGAGGGGGTTGTAATCCCTTCTACGTGTGTTAGCATCTGGATGACATGCCTCTGCCTATGTGTGTTTCTGGTTACTTCGGGTTTCTGTGTTCTTGAATGTGGGAGGTGTTGATTTTTTTTTGGGAGGGGGCAGAGGTTACCTGTGTGTGTATGTGTGGTTTTGCGATTTTGCATACATGTGTAGGACTGTTTGACACTGTACTTCTATGCACTGATGTCTGTCTGTGTGACACGATTCCCTGTACTTCAGTGTGTGTGAGAAGGGGGAGATGTCTACAGATTCATGTGCAGATGATGGCTACACCTATTCTGTCATGTCTCTGTGTATCACCCTCATAACCCCTCTCCTGGGTTCCATGAAAGAATCTTTTCAAAAGACAAAAACCACTTTCTAGCCTTGGTATTTGTAACTCCTCTGCCTTAAAATGCCTTTCTCCCTTCCCCTCTCACTTGTTTAATCTCCTACTAATACTTTAGATCTTAATTCAGACATCCCTCCTCCAGGAAGTCTTCCTTGCTTGCTCCAGCTGGGTGAGTCCTCCCACAGCATCCTGAGAGTCTGCCCTCTCCATCCCCATCACAGCTCTAGGTACTCTGTCCCACTCTGAGTATTTATAATGGAGTGGATATAAAAAGTACTTACTCTGTGTCAGGCCATCTGCCAAACATTTTACTCATGTGATCTTATCAACCTCTCCTCTAATCCTATAAAATAGGTATGATTATTATCTCTATTTTAAGAGGATGAAACTGAGGTTCAGAAAGTCATCTGCCCAAGGTCACACAGCAGGGAAGAGCTGAGCTGGACTTGAATCCAGAATTCAAATCCATATGGCAGCCTTCCCACTCAGACACCAAAAAAAATCTCAAAAATCTATCCCACAAGGTGGGCTCTGGAGCATAGAACTAGCGTAGGAATTAAGAGCCCAGTTATTAGGTGGGAGCAGGTTCAAGTCCTGGCTGCCACTTTCTTGTATGACCTTGGGCAAGTGCATTGACCTCTGCAAATCGCAGTGTCCTGGTCATCTGTAAAACGGAGACAAACCAGTACATTTTGGGTGACTGTTAGCTGGGGGAGGGGGGGTGTCCGTCAGACTACCACAAGGTTTGGGGGAGGGATAGTTTGTGTTTCCAGGAGAGGGAGCCAGAGCAGAACCTTTAGTGCTACAGTTCGGCATGAGTAGCGGTTGAGGGCTTGGAAAGGGTGTTCTGGAAGGTTGTACAGTGTGTGGGGATTGGGGGCGGGGTGGACTCTGCACATGTCGCGTGAGGCCAGACTATCCTAGGTCATCAGAAAGAGTTTGAATTTTCTCCTAAGGGCACTAAAGAGCTGCGGAGTGGAGGGTGAGGGAGAAAGGAGATGGTGCAACGAGCTTCTGAGCCTTGCTCAGGGCTAGGGGATCCGGGACGCCTTCAGTGAATAACTTAGAAACACTGACTCTCGAGGTTGGAACTTTATTCTGTTGGTTTGAGAAACCACCCGCTTTTCAGAAAGGGGTAACAGATCCTAGAGAGGGGAAGATGCGTTCAAGGTCATACAAGTAATTGACAGTAGGGCTAGACGTCCAGCTCTGGTTAGGCTTGGTGCTGCCTCGCAAAACAGCCATTTACCAGCGGCATTTGCAACCCACCTACCAATCCCGAAGACAGTGGGGAAATCCCGCTTTAAGCCCCAAGAACCTTCGGCCTCAGAACGTGGCAACTTCGGGCGCAGGGACCACACCGGGCCATTTTTCCCCGCGCGCCCCTCTTCACCTTCCCCATTGGCTCATTCTAGGAAGGGCGCAGTCTGGGGGCCCTCTGGTCACCTTGTCCTCCGCGCGCTCTACGGCGAAAGGGTGCTGCGCATGCGCGTGAAGGGCGCCTTCGGGGCCCGCGTTTTACGACACTTGTGCAGCAGCGGCCGCAGCAACTCGGCACTCCTTCGCGACGATTCGGCCGGGTGCCGCTGGCGGCCGTTGCCAGGGTAGGGGTCGCTTTGCGGCATGGCGATGGCGGAGGGTGAGAGGGCTGAGTGTGCTGAGCCCCCCAAAGACGAACCCCCGGTTGATGGCGCTCTGAAGCGGGCAGAGGAACTCAAGACGCAGGCCAACGACTACTTCAAAGGTGCGCCCGCCCCGGAGAGGGTGAGGGGGGATGGAGAGCGACCCAGGTTGAGGGGGGTACCGGGCCCGCGCGGAACCATGGCAACGCGGAGCGGCAGCCTGGGCGCGGGCCAGGCACTACCAAGTCACCAGGCGTGGGGAGGCCCAGGGTGGCTCTGCCCAGCGGTGGCAGAGGGGGCTTCTGAGAGAAAGGGTGATACCTAGGTGTGGCGGGCGGAGCGGGTGCCACTAAGTGGGGAGACTGAGGAGGGCGCCACCAGGTTGGGGGTGGGGGTCGGCAATGAAGTCTCTACCAGCTGAGAGACCCCCGAGAGGTGCTAACTTGTGGTGAGACCTGAAGAGGGCGCTACCTAGTTGTGACATGGGGATGGGGAGTGATGGCGCTACCAAGGGGGGAGACGAGGGATGGGTGACACCACGTGGGGGTTAGGGGCGTCAGCCCCAATAGAGTAAGGAGTCGCGGGGATGGGGAATAATCATTAGAAAGGAAGGCAAGGCGATAGGAGATTTGGGGTTACACGGGGAACAGGGATGTGTGGGAGGCCCTGGGAGGAGAGGTGGGGGAATCCCAAGAATAGTATGACTTAGGATCTTGAGAAAGAGAAAGATGTGAGGGCATTCATTCATTCATCGTGTTTGTTGAGCACCTGCTATGTTCTAAGGCCTGTGCTAGACTCTGGGGAACCTAACAGCGAAGGAGACAGATGTGGCCCTGCCCTTACACAGCTTGTAATTTAGCGAGAGAATCAGACATTGAGAAACAACCCAAATAAATAATAAAATACTTAGAGATTGTGATGAGTGCTTTGGAAAAAAAAAAAAACCTCAACAGGGTGTAAGCAGAGAATAAGGGTTGGAAGCTACTTTAGCTGGGTGGTCAGGGCAGGCTTTACTGAGGAGACGGCATTTAATTTGAGAAGGAGAATTGAAGAGTGTTTCAGGTGGTTAGGGCCTCATATGCAGAGACCCAGAGGTAGGAAATGAAAGGAGACAGATGTGGTTGGAATTTTAGCGAGTTAGCGGGGAGACTGATACAAGTTTAGGCCGGGAGCCAGATCATATAGGGTTTCATAAGTCATTGCAAAGACAAGTTTGGATTTTACTCAGCTGTCCAAGAGGAGACATTGGGTAGGTAGATTGGTCAGTCGAGCTCTGAGGAGAAGAAATTGGGTGTGACCAGCCTATAGATGGTGTTCGCTGGCAATGGCTGAGGTCATCTAGGAAGAGAAGAGGCCTAGACCGGAACCTTGAGGAATTCCGATGTTTAGAACAGAAGAGGAAGAGGCTGAGGAGGAGTGGTCAGTGAAGTGGAAGGAAAATCAGGAAAAGTGTCAGGAAAGATGAGAGAAGAGAGTGCTTTTAGAAGGTGGGGGCTGTTCCCTGGGTCAAATGTTGCCGAGATGAGCACCGAGCATGGACCGTGGGATTTGGCTCCATGACTGTCAGTGGTATCCTTGACAAGTGCAGTCTCTGAGGAATGATGGAAGGCACTGAAGAGTGATGAAAAGTGTGGAGAGACAACAAATGTTGACAAGCATTTCGAGTATTTTGGTTCTGAAGGGGAGTGGAGAAAGGGGAAGGGGAACTGCTTTTTTTTTAAGGATGGAAGAGACTTAAGAGTGTCTTAATAGAGAGGTTCAATAGAGAAGGAGAATTGATCCTACAGGGAAGAGGGGAGACTTGCAGCAACAAAGCCCTAGAGAAGGGGAGGGGAAGTAGAATGGATCTAACGCCCTAGAGGAGAGTTGGCCTTCATTAAGAGCACAGGTGGATCCGAAGAGTGAGAAAGTTTGATCAGACTGGGGCATCATGGAGAAGGTAGGACCATTGGGTGGTGGGGCTGGAGGGAGAGCCCTGAAGGCCGGTCAGGGAGTATGGATGTCATCCTGGGGGTGGTAGAAAGCCATGGAAGGTTTTAAGAGAGGAGCAACATGGTCTGATTAGTATTTGAAAAAGATCCCCCTGCTGCCTTGTGGATATTGGATGCAAGGGCCAGACTGGAGACCAGGAAGGAGACTAGAATGGTGGACAGGTGAGAGGTGGTGGTACTGCCAGCCAGGCTGGAGAGACAGAAACTGACTCAAGAAATGTTTCAGAGAGAAATCGAGAGTGGCTGCCTGGAGAGAGGGAAGAGGGAACTCCAGGTGAAAAGAACAGATGGCAAAGGCCCAAAGGTGCATCCAGGAAGGGAATGGGGTTGAAGTGTAAGAGGAAGAGAAGTTCGGTTATGGCAGAGGCTACAGGGAGGAGCCTGAGCTTGCTGCTGAGGGTTCTGGGGAGCTGTGGATGGTTCTGAGTAGGGAAAGGACAGGGTTGGGTTTGTGTTTTGGAAAGACAGCCCCCACCCCCACCCTGGGGCAAGAGTGGAGTCTGGGAGACCAGGGCGGAGGCTGGGGCAGAAACCTGAGCAGAAGATGAAGGCCAGACCAGGGCGGGGCTGAAGGGCGGGGAGTGAATGAATAGATTTAAGAGATGTTCAGGAGGCTGACATGATAGAACTTGGTGACTGCCTGACTTTGGGTGCTGAGGGGTGGGATGTGTCCAGGACAAGGCCCAGTCTCCAGTGGAGGGGTGGCATAGAAGGTGGAGTCATCCCTGGAATCGGGCTTGGGAGGAGCAACAAGTATAGGTGAGGTAAGAATTCTGGGAAACTGTAAGCCATTGGAAGGGGTCCCTTGCTCCCCAGGACCTGGGATCAGAGCTCTCAGGAGCCCTGGGGCTGGGCAGGCAGCCAGGGGTCCTGGCATTGTGCTGGCACAGAGCAGAATGCCCCTCCTAGCCCAGGCCCCTCTCTGCATGGCTGGCATTGGCAGGCACAGAGCCTAGCCTCAGGTCTGTGGGAATAACAAAAAGAATAATTACAGCTTCCTTTAATTGAGCCCCTGTGGTGGCCAAGTACACCGCTTTGTTTAATCCTCCCCCCTGGGGCACTGGGAGGTAGGTAGGTAGGGACAGCCCTGTTTGTTTTATAGAGGAAGCTGAGGCTCAGAGAAGTGAAACCACTTGCCCAAGGTCAGAATGTGTGAGCGGCAGAGCCCGGATATCCCCCTTCCTCACCACGTGCTTGGCTCCCACGTGCAGAGTCCTTTCCCTGAGCCATCCTGGCCCCCTGCAGGGTGAGGAGGGATCCCAGGGACTCAGAATATGCCCTGCTCACCTTTCCCCCATAAGGCTGGATTACTTCCAAGCAGAGCTTGGGTCATCTCTGAGCACCCCTTTCTGTAAAATGGGAGGGGTTGTATTTAAACCCCCCAAGGAGGCCTTCAGGTCTGAGTTTGTAGATGGGGTTAAGAGCTCAGGCTGCCTAGGTTCAAATCTTGTTTCTTCCTCTTCCCTGCTGTGTGACCCCTGGGCAAATGACTTAACCTCTCTGTGCCTCAGTTTCCTTATCTCTAAACTGGGGACTGTTGAGGATTAAATGCACATATTTGTTAATATACAGCACTTAGAAGAGGGCTGGGGTATGTTATCTTTGGGCAGATGTGTGAAGTACAGGCCCCTCCCATTCCCTCTGCTCCATTCTCTATTCCCTTGGCTTAGCCATTCATTCCCTTCTTTTACAAGTACATATCTGCAGTAGCCACATTTCATATGTGAGTTCATTCATTAGCCCTCACAACCACCCAGTGAGGTTGGGCCGATGGTGATTTTGTATTTCAGATGAGCAAATTGAGGCTCAGGGAGGGGAGGCTCTGTCCTGGAGGCCTCATGGTCTGGACCTGACCTGCTGAGCCGGTTGTCAGGCTCTCAGACACCAGGTTCCCCGCCCGCATATCCGAGGGCCACTCAAGTAACACCTCAGCTGTTGTGGGCTGGCCGGCTGGCCAGCTGGCCTTTGGAACACCGCCAGGAGGCTGGAAGGAGTCCCCCAACATACTAGCATTCCAGAGAGGGTTGGTCAGACTTGGGCTGCCTGGTTCTGCCCTTGCTTGTTTCTGGGAAGTCCTGGGCCTGCCTGAGGGGCTCACAGTCCCTAAGACACACCCATCACCTTAGCGTGACAACCCAGAGTGGGCAGGGCTGGGACAGAGGAGCCCCGGGGGCTGGGCAGCCCTGAGGGGTACCTGCCGCAGCCTGGGGGTCAGGCAGGGATTCCTGAAGGAGTGGGCATCAGGCTATTTGAAAGATTGCCAGATGTTAGCCTGCAAAAGGAATCATTGCATTGTTCCTGGCCATCTTACCAGGAACTGGCTTCTCCTTTCTCTAGGGTTGGTTGTCTGGTCAGTCAGTATGTCTTTCTGTCTATCTGTCTTCATTTCTTCCTTCCTTCCTTCCTTCCTTCCTTCCTTCCTTCCTTCCTTCCTTCCTTCCTTCCTTCCTTCCTTCATTCTGGAACCGTTCATGGAGTTTGGAACCTCCTTCCATTCTGTTTCTTCACCTAACTCTTTCATCCTCCAGAGCTCAGTTGCCACTTTCCCTCTGGCTGACACTGTGGGTCATCACTTTCCGGGGACGGATCTGCGTGTTGCTCCCCCCGAACTGTGAGCCCCAGGAGGACAGGGCTGAGGGGTGCTGTGTCCTCAGAGCAGGGGTTCAAAGAAGTGAGAAGCTGCCCTAATGGGGCTTAGGTTGAAATTGGGGAGGTGGATTATAAGCAAACAAAATAAAAAAATCTGATGGTTTAGCCAGATGGCTCTGGAGAAAAGCAAAGTGGGAGTTAGGGCAAGAATTCCCATTTTAGGCAGGGTATTAGCAGGACTCTGAAACTCCAGTCCAGAGGGGTATGTAAATTGCCCAAGGACACCCCGCTAGTAAGAGGCAGAGCCAGGGATGGGGCCTAGGCCACCTTCCCCTGCGCTAGGTTTTCACCCAGAGGCCACCTTGCATGGAGGGTGAGAGCAGGAGCACGGTCTTGGCCTGGCTCGGAGTCCCTGCTTACCACTTGCTGGGTGACCTCAAACATAGGCTTTTCCTCCCTGAGCCTGTCCCCTCATCTGGAAAATGGGGCTTATGCAACCACTGTCGGAGTACTTGGTGAGGGTTCACTGAAGTGAGTCATATACCAGGAACCCCATGTGGCACCTGGCACATCATGGTCCCCCAATTCTGGTAAGCCTTGGTCTCCTGCCTGTCAAATAACCACATGGAAGGGGCCCAAGCCTGACTGTAGATACAGACTGAGTGTTTGACCTTGAACAAGACCTCATGACCCATATGTAAAGCGAGTGGCAGATGGTGCTTATGCCATAGAGATGCGAGGATTCCACGGGTCAAGATGTAAAATGCAGGGCACAGCCATAGCTCATTTCAAATAAAATCACTTTTTCCCCTTGGCCAGATGTCACATTGTATCGCTCCACACTTACAACATCAGTGTCCAGACCCCGCTGTGGCTGCCGCCTTCAGGATCTGTTCTGCCAGTCTCCCTGCCCTCATCTCCCACCCTCCCCCTGCCCCAGCCACACCAGCCTCTCACTCCCCCCACCCCCACCCTGCCCCTGGGCCTTTGCACCCGCTGTTCCTCCGCACTGGAACGCTCTTCTCCAATCTAGTTTGTCACTTTCTTTGGGTCTTGGCTGTTACGTCCCCTTCTCCTTGAGGCTTAAGTAGGTTCCTTCTCCTTCCCCACTTCCTATTCGCCTACTAAGCCCCCACTTTGGACTTGTTTACTTGCTTTGGGGGCTGGACAACCAAGGGGCTCAGGGCAGACCCACATGTGCTGGTTCACAGCTCTGGCCTGCAGTCAGATGCCCTCTCCAGGCCAGGGGGGGAATTCATTAAGACCCTCCTGAATTCCTGGAAGAAATATTGCCCAGTCTGGGGCCTAGAGGAGTCACGGCTGGGTGGGCAGGTGTGTGGAAGAGACCTTGGGGTCCTGGGGATTTGGACCTGAGGAGACAAGGCCTGTGCCAGGGTGGGACAGTGGGGAGAGGGAAGAGGGGCAGGCTGAAACATTTCTCAGCCCAGCTGTGGACCTCATCTGTAAACGGGGAGACTGGGCCAATGCTTAGCCTAGGGCCTGTCCTTGCTGGTGGCCCTGCCTCATGCCACCTCCTCCTCCATCCCCACAGCCAAGGACTACGAGAACGCCATCAAGTTCTACAGCCAGGCCATCGAGCTGAACCCCAGCAATGCCATCTACTATGGCAACCGCAGCCTGGCCTACCTGCGCACTGAGTGCTATGGCTATGCGCTGGCCGACGCCACGCGGGCCATTGAGATCGACAAGAAGTACATTAAGGGTTACTACCGCCGGGCCGCCAGCAACATGGCACTGGGCAAGTTCCGTGCCGCCCTGCGCGACTACGAGACGGTGAGCCGGGCCTCGGGGAGGGCCAGCTCCCAGCACCTGAGCCTGCCGGATGCTGAGGGCGAGGGGTGGCCTGGGGCAGGGAGATCGAGGGAGGCCATTCACCTATTTACTCAGCACCCTTCACCCAGCAAAAGCCCATGGGACCCCTTGGCCTGAAGCCGACTGCCTGAGTCCATGTCCTGGCTCTGCCATCACTCACTCGGTTACCTGGACAAGTTCCCTAGCCTCTCTGTGCCTTCTTTTCCACGTCTGTGAAATGAAGAGAACAGTAAGACCTGCCTCCAGGGGTTGCCGTGAACAGTGAAGAATATATGAGTTTCTGCTCTTTAAGCATTTAGAACGGCTTCTGGCACAAAGTCGGCATCCTGTAACAATTCACTTTAGGGCGACTGTTGTTGTTACTGTTGGTGAAGAGCCACACGGCCCCTCTGCTGGTGGCACTTAGCATTCAGAGGAGGGCAAAAAACAAATCCGGGATTTTGGATAGAGGTGAACACAATCGCGCAGAGGAGGATGTGTGCGGCCAGAAAGTGGAATAGGGAGATAGACTCGGGACAGCAACGGGGAGGTGGAGTAAGGAGGAGACAGGGAGGGCACCTAGAGCACAGCAAGAATCCTCTAGTTCTCATTCATCTGCCGCCCCATCGCTGGGATCTCACTGATTGTACCGATGGCCGTAAGGACTTGCAGAGCACACTCCCACCGTCACGCGACTGGTCGAATGAGTCGTTGCAAGCAGCCCTGTGAGGTGGGAACGGTGGTTGCCCCCAGTGTACAAATGAGGAGACTGAGGCCCAGAGGCTAAGTCACCTGCCCACCAGATGCAGCTGGCAAGTTGGGAGGATGGCAGAGCTGGAATTTAAACCCAGGTGGCCGGGCCCGCCAGCCCGTGTCTCCCCAGCGTCTTGAGAATTAGCTCCTTGAGAGTCAGGGTTTCGTTTGTTCTGTTTACTGGGATGGTGCACTTGGCAGGGGCTCAGTCAGTGTTTGTGGAATAGACGCTTATTCTGCTTCCGAAACACACACACACTCTCTTCCTTTTACTTCATTCACAGCTCACACCCAGTGGCTTCTGTTGTGCAGGGAGGGGCATGGGGGCGCCGGGAGGGGGCTGAGCGTCACAGGCCGGGGCTGGCTGTCGGCCACTGGCCCATGATGCGGGGTGGATTTCGGGCCAAGTGAAGGTGTGAGCCAAACCCTGAGCCAAGGGACACCTGTGTCAGGGTGGGGGCAGAGGCATGGCGGAGGGGGTAATTTAGAGACTGAGGGGCCTGGGATGAAACAAGGAAGGGAGCAATAGAACAGTTCTTACAGCTTGGGCTCCCGAGCCATTCCCCTAGCCAAATGTCTACGAGCCGTTCCCCTAGCCAGATGTCTACGTTGTCCCTGGTGTTCTCATTTGGAGAATGGTGACAGGAGGAGTAGCCGCCTCCTGGGTGGCTGTGGGGCTCTGATGAAGCGGTGTGAGTAAAGGCCATGGGGGCTGGAGGGTGCAGTAATGAGTAACCCAGAAGGGCGACGGAGGTGGGACCGGGACAGCTTTGCTAGGGCTCCGGATGTGTGTGTGCGGGGGTTGGACCTGCACGGGGGGGGGACTGACAATGAGAAGAGCCCCGAGCACAGTGTGTTGCAGGGGTTCTTTTCACAGCTCTGGCCCAGCGGGGGCCAACCCCACATCCTCCGTGAGGCTGAGATAGTCAGTTCCAGCCATCCTCTGGGCGTACAACATCTGGGCTTTATCCCAGGCCTTGTGAAAGCCATGGGGGCCTGGGGGCAGGATCCACAACTTTTTTGGACTGACCTGGCCACACCCAGCACTTAAATTATCATGCCCCATTTCCCTGTGGGAGCTCTGCCAGCAGCACTGGGGAGGGGGAGTCCCCCCCCCCCCGCCCCTCCAGGAGCCTGAGAGCCTTGCCTGCCTGGGCCTGGGTCTGGCCCAGCCACATGCCTGCAAGCCGTCCACCCTTCTCCATTTTGACTTGTTTCATCAGGCTCTGGGTGCCAGGCACAGGGGCTAAGCTTTGGGGGGGGGACTCCCCATCCTGAGCTACCTCTTGCCCTCCAGAGCTGTTTTGTGACATGCTAGTTTCACAGAGGATGTGCCCAAGGCCCCTCTTAGATTGTGGCATCCTTGGAGGTGGTGCCAAGACGTGACCTCGGTTGAACACATGAGCCCAAGGCTCTGCCTTTCAGCTGCCTGGGCCTTGGGTGAAGGGCCTTTCCTGTTCAACCTCCGTTTCCTCATGTGCATGCTCACTGTGGGCCTGGCTCTGTTGGGAGTTTTTTACATGCATGAATTCAACCCATTTTACAGGAAGGAAACTGAGGTCTAGAGAGGGGGAGCCCCTCCTCCAAGGTCGCCTAGCAGAGGCGTGGCGGAGCTGGGACTCGAACCCAGAGTCGAACCTAGAGTCGGGGCTTCTAACAGTTTGCGGACCATGCGGTCAGCTTAGCAGTTCTGTCTTCATCAGATAGAAAAAAACAGAGAAGAAAAAAACACTTCATTGTTTGAAGGAAGTGTCATATATTGTTTTTCACTTAGGTTTATGTAGATGTGTGCTGGGTGTGATGCGAGATGTGGATCTCTTACTGGGAGTCAGAAGGTCACTGTTGCAGTTGGGGGCACCAGCTCCAAGGTCAGGACACCTGGCCACGGTCTGTGTAGCTCAAAGGGCCTTGGCTCTCCGGCCTCAGTGTCCCGGTCTGCAAAAGGGGGAGAGCAGTAGGCCGGCCTCAGATCACGCTTGTGAGGTTTAAATGAGAGCAGCACGGGTAGAGAAGGGCCTGCCTGCACCCGCATAGCACTTGGTGCGCTTTCCCTTGGGGGTGTCTGGGGACGAGCCTGGCACTCACAGGAAGCGCTGTGTGCACGGGGCCAGGACCTTGTAAAGGGCCTGGGAGCTGGGGGTGTCCCCATTCTGCCCTCCCTCCAGGGCCAAGCCCCGGACCCTCGGCAGGGACTGAGCTCCCCTTTCCACAGGTCCATGTTGACTTCCCCCACCAACCTCCCTCATCTCCAAGTCAATCCTTTCAGGGGGACCCTTGCTTCAGGATTCCCCACCCTTTTTATTGGGTCCTCTTCTCATAAGACCCCATCTGTGTTCCTTCCTGTCTGGTCGGAACTCAGGTGGTCACATGGGCCCAGGCCGGATCTGGGGGGCTCCTTCTGCACCCTCCACCCCTTTCTGGGATCTGTTGGGTATGGTTTGCGTTTGGGTTTCTTCTTACAGCCTAGCCCAGCGCAGTCAGGTGGAAATGCGTTTTGCCTTGCGAGACTGTTGCAGCTCCAGGACACCTAAGGTGTGGATATACGATAGTGGCAGGGAGTCGCATTAACAGCGCTCACCGTGGGTCCGGCGCAGCCTGGGCCTGCGTGCTATAATAACTCCTATGATCTTCACAACAACCCCGGGCCGTGGGGAATATTGGTGTCCCTGATTTACAGATGAGGAAAGTGAGGCCCAGAGAGCAGGTCATTACCCTAGGCCCCACAGCCAGGAAGTGACCGCCTGGTACCAGAGTCAGGCTTCTGACCGCTGGACGTATGCCCCGGGCGAAAGTTTCCTGGCACAGCACTTGGCCTTCGCTCAGGCAATGTACTCCAACGGTCTCTCTTCTGGTTTATTATAAAAAAGAATGTTGGGTGTGACGAAATTAATTCACTAGAGGGTCTCAAGCTGTGGGGGGAAAACCCTAGCATTGTGCCAAAGACTGTCCCGGTGCAGGCAGTGCGTGCCCTAGAAGCCTGGCTTTGCTCCAGCCGCCTGTGCCTCGGGCGGGCCTGTCTCCTCTCCGGGTATATCCAGTATCCCTCACCAATATGTTGTCATGATAATCCTACTGCCCACCACCCATTGTCATGGGGGGCCCCTGAGGTCAGGAGCACTCGGCTTGGGGCCTGGTCTACAGTCTCTCACACTCGGTTTCAAACCCAGGTTTCAAACCCAAGCCGTCCTGAAAACCACAGTGGTTCTGGGAAGTTTGTTTGGTGGCAAAATCTGACCTGAACTAGTAAGAGGCCATTGATGGGCCTGATAGCTCCCGTGTGGTGTGACTGTGAGTTTTGCTGCGGAAACGGGAGTGTGTGTGATGACCAGGCATCACTCGGACCAACCGGGGTGTCATATAACATAGACCATGTACACTGTGTGACCTTTCTAAAATCCAGAAAATTCCCAATTCTCAAACATGTGGTCCCCGTGGCTTCACACAGGGATTGCGAACCTGTGTTGTCATTTCATCGATTTGAGCACTATAGCTGTTGCCCGATGGCACTCCCAGCTGAACATACTTTTTTGTTGTTGTTGTTGTTTTTTGTGTTGTTTTTTTTTTTGTTTTTTTTTTGAGGGCAGTGTCACTGGCCCTCATATGTGGGACCCGAACTGGGGCCGCTGGCTTCCCAAGCTAGCGCTTAACCACTGTGCCACTCGGCCGACCCTGAACAGTTTTTAAAAACAGCTTGTTTATTTTGAGAGCATTGTAGCTTCACCTGCAGTTGTAGGAAGTAAGTAATACAGAGATCCCATTCTCCCGGTCTCCCCAGTGACATAGCTGGCATAACTCCCTAAATATCAGTCAGGAGATTCACATTGCTGTAATCCAGATACTACTTGTTAAAAGTCCAGTGTTAAGTTCTGACCCAGTGGACTTTGGCTCCTGAAGGACCCTCCAGGGCCTGGAGCAAATGGCCTTCCCCAGGAATGGTAGCCTGGCCGGGCCACTTCCGCTTTCCCAGGCCCTGGCACAAGCACTGACTCACTGCTAGCCCCTGCGATGGGCCTGCTGTGAAATTCTGACACCACCCTCCACAGGCGTGCTGTCACCCTCCTCACTGGCTGGCAGCTGAGGGAGTCTTGAGAGGTGGGGCTGCCTGCCCTGGAAGGCCTGGGCTCGGACCCCCGAGGCCTGACCCAAGTAGCCTCTCATGATCACCATGCCATGGAAAGGGGTACAGGGTGCTGTGGGGACGGGTGGCAGCTGGCAGGGGAGAGGGACAGCGTCTGGATGCGGGGTGGATGTCAGGAGCCCAGCTCAGGCAGGGAGAGAACGGAGTCCTGGCTTTGGGGCTCTGTGACTTCACCTCGTGGCCTCAGTTTCCTCATCCATCAAATGGGAATTGTGATAACATCACATAGAGCTGCTTTGAGGATTACATGAGCAAGTCAATTGCTTACAATGCCAGGCACATATGAAGTGCTCAGAAAATTTGCCATGTGTTATTGTTGTTGCTTGTCTCTTGTTACCACTTGCGCTCCTCTTTCCCCAGTGTGGTCAGGGTTTGTCCCCATCCTCCACCCCAGCCTGTGAGCTCTCTGAGAATCCCAACTGGCTGGGCTGAAAGGCTGAGGGGTTCATCCATCCACTCGGAGCATTCCTTCACTGCTGGGATACAGCCTCGGCCCCGCCCTCACAGGCCACCTTCCAGTAGGGAGAAGAGAAGCAATGCTCAAGGCTGGCCAGGCGACCCAGGGGTTTGGGGGGCGGGGGGTGGGCAGAAGGGGTGCCTGACCCAGCCTGGGGGAAGGGGAAGGACCCAGAGGAGGAGATGGGGCTAGAAAGGACTTGGAGGTGAGAATGATTGTGTTCTAGGCCAGGGGCAGCCTGTGCTGGGCAGGGCCTGGAGGTGAGAGGGGCTGGTGCACGTGGGGACTTGGGAGCTTGGTCTGGCTGGGCAGCGCTGGGCAAACAGAAAGCGGGCCCTTGTGAGCCAAGCCAAGTGGTGGTTTGGACTTTATCACGGGGTGTGGACTCATAACCTCTCCCTGTTTGGAAGGACTCCAGGGGATGCCTGTGCTGCCTCACACCACCCCACATCCCAGGCAGAGCCAGGCTCCTAGTCTGAGCCTGCCCAGACAAGGAAGAAGCCATCAATGGCCGAGACCCAGCTTTCTGCCACCCCACCTGGTCTGCATGGCCATTCCTAGGGTGGAGGAGCCACACCGACCCTCAGAGAGCCTTTGAACAAGCTTCTGACTCGCTCTGCCAGGCCTTCCCCCAGCCCTAGCACTGCCCGGCTCGGTCCCCTGGAGCAGGAGCTGTGGGGGCCACTAACAACAGCAGCGTGTTACAGATAACTATCTGAGGCCCAGAGGGGCGAAGCCACTCGCCCAGGTCACAGCCACTAAGTGGCAGAGCAGGGATCTGACTCCAGCTCAGTCTGCTCCTGCGCTAGGAGGATCTGAGCTGGCAGGAAGCAGGACAGGAGCTGGGGAGAGAAGAGGGGTGGGCTCCCTGACTGAGAATGTGCTGGGTCCCAACGCAAAGGCATGTGCTTTCCGCATAGGAGCTGGTTTGATCAGCACAGCCGCCTGTGAGGGCCACAAGGAGCTGCCGACACTCCTGTTAGGTTGACTCTTGCCTGGTGCCACTGCCTGCACTTCCCCAGTTGTCACTTGTTTAGTCCTCACAGCAGCCCTTGGATTAGTGCTCTTACCACTTCCATGTCACAGAGGGGGACTCTGAGCCCCCGAGAGGCAGGCTCACCTGCGCAAGGTTACTCCACTGACGGTTGGCAGAGCGGGGCTTTGAACCCAGGCAGCTTAGACCTGTGGCCCAATCTCCATCTCCCTTCAGAGGAGACAGGGAACTCATTTGTCCTGGGTCTCCCCAGAAACCCAAGGTCGAGCAAAGGACGCTACCCCACTCAGCGCTGGCTGTGCCTTCTGAACACTGTATTCCTTTCTTATTCCCAGCAGCCCTGGCAAATGAAGAAACTGAGATTCAGGGTGTCTGAGTCATCCAAAGTCATTGGCCCTTCGAATGTGTCTGGGCGGTTAATCATGACTTTAGACCCAGCACATCCGTTCCTCTCAATCCCACCCACCTTGGTATCGACTGTGATAATACCAGTAAAGTGTGCCTCAGCCTGCTCTGGTTCTAACACGAAATCCGAAGCTGAGCATGTGCCCCACGGATAGGGTGGTTGTGTCTTTTTTTTTTTTTTTTTTGAGGGCAGTGTCACTGGCCCTCATGTAGGACCTGAACCGGGGCCGCTGGCTTCCCAAGCCAGTGCTTAACCCCCGCGCCATTCAGCAGGCCCTGGGGTGGTTGTGTCTTAATGATAGTTAGAGCTAAAATTTATTAAGAGCTCGTGCATGGGTTCCTGCATTTACCCCTCACGGCAACCCTGTGTGGGCCACAGTGTTAGGTCCGGTTTGGGGATGCAGGAACTGAGTTCTGAAGGTGAAACGCGTCTGGGGCTGCAGCACTAGTGCATGGTGGCCCCAGGTGGTCTGGCTTCAGCATTCGCGGAGCCCAGGGCCAGGCTGACCACGGGCAGCTGCGACACCTCTGCCTCTGCACGGACTGCCCTCTGCCCTCTCCTTGGTCTGGACGTTGATGCCCCTTTCCTTCTTCCCTTCCTTCCCTTTGTCCACCTGCCTGCCCAGGTGGTGAAGGTGAAACCCCACGACAAGGATGCCAAAATGAAATACCAAGAGTGCAACAAGATCGTGAAGCAGAAGGCGTTCGAGCGGGCCATCGCGGGCGACGAGCACAAGCGCTCTGTTGTGGACTCGCTGGACATTGAGAGCATGAGTGAGTCAGGCCCGGGTACCCTTCCAGGCCCAGCCTAGGACATCCTGCTTCCTTCCATGGACCCTCCACTCCCTGTGTGCACTGTGGGGTGGGGAGGCGGGGCTCAGGGGCAGCCTCTGGTCCCCCACCCCAGGCCGCTGTCTGTTGCTCCCCTTCCTGCATTCTTGGGAAGTCCAGAGCTGGGGCTTGAGTTCCCCAATTTGGGAGATATGGGGGCCCCTCCTCCTCCCGCTCAAGCCTAGCTCCCTACCAGCTTCTGTACCACTTGCCCCACCCCCTGGCAGTAGCACCCACCCCTCAAGGGCCTCCCGTGTCTTATTTGTCTCTAGGTCCTCTAGGCTTTCAGATGATTCAGTCATTCATTCCACAGACAATTCTAGAGAACCTACCATGTGTCAGACATTGTTCAAGGCACTGGGGATACAGCTGTGAACAAAACAGCCCCAGCCCTCATTTGAGCTGACGTTCTAGTGGGGAGAGAGGTGATTAGTCAGCCAATGAAGCAATAGTGTTGTTAAGTGCTGTAAAATCAGGTAGGCTGAGGGGAGGAGGGGACACACCAGACAGGGCGGGTAGAGAGGGCCTCTGAGCCGACCTGGCGGAGGAGTGGAACCCCTTTTCACTCCATCCCCATCTAGACCTGAGTGTCTAAAGCCATGTCTGCCCCCAGCCTGGGAGCCAGGGCCCCCTTCCCACTCACCCAGGGGCTGTGACCATGGACTCATTTCCCCATTCACACACCAGCCATTGAGGATGAGTACAGCGGGCCCAAGCTTGAGGACGGCAAAGTGACAATCGCTTTCATGAAGGAGCTCATGCAGTGGTACAAGGACCAGAAGAAACTGCACAGGAAATGCGCCTACCAGGTAACGCACCTGTCAGGGGCTACACACCCCTGTGACCCCGGGATAGCATCACAGCTCTGGCAGTGCCGGAACAAAGCCACCAAGGGCAGGTCAAGGACAGAGGTGGTAATGGTAGCTAACACTGCTGAGCCCGCGGTATGCCGGGCCCCGTGAGTTCTTTGTTTCTGGTACTGTATTTTTTAAAAAATTTTAATTTTTAGTACTTCCATTTGGTTCCTTTTTAATACTTTTCATCTGTCTGGCCCATACGTTCACACACATTGTCTCCCTTTCTACTAGACCCTTTAACACATTTATAAGAGTTCTTTTTTTTTTCTTTTTTTTTTTGAGCGCAGTGTCACTGGCCCTCATGTGGGACCCGAACCTGGGCCGCTGGCTTCCCAAGCCAGTGCTTAACCACCACGCCACTCGGCCGGCCCCTATAAGAGTTATTTTAAAGTCTCTGTCCAGTAATTCCACCATCCGGGTCCTCGCTGGGCCTACTTCTGTTGTCTTTTTTTCCATCGGTCTCATAATTTTTTATCGTATGCCAGACATTTTGCGTAAAAGAACAGTAGAGACTGAGATAAACGAAAATTTCTATAGGAACTGGCAGGATTTCCTTCTGTCAGGCTGTGCGTGGGGGGCCTTGTCAGTCTGGCTCGCACTTTGGGGCAGCTGTGCTTGGAGTCAGTTCACCACTGGCCTTAAGGTCTTCAGAGTGGAATCAGGCTGTCTCTTCAGCAGGGCTTGGCATGCAGTGACGTCTCCAGCGTTAGGAACTGTGGGAGATCTCTGAGTCCCAGGCCCCCTGCTAGAGTTTTGGGTTGCTGGGGAAGTCTCTGCTCTTCAGTCTCACCCCCTCTCGCCCCACTCTGTGCATCAGGAGGTCTCCTCCATCCTGCCCTGCGCCTGGACTCCATGATGGCTGGGTGAGAGCGTTGGCGGTGAGGGCAGAGGCCTTCTGTGGCTGGGGTTCCTTGGGGCGCTTGTCTGTCCCTCCAGCCCACACCCAGCATGAGCTTTCTTCTGGCTTCCCCTCCCTCGCTCAGCCTTGGCGAATCTTACCCTTCGGCCACTCTACGAAGATGGCCAGGATGGAAGCAGTCTGTTTCCCCAAGGAAAGGCCTGTCTACTGTTGGATTAGTTTAGGCTTCTTGGCATCCTCAGCTCTCAGATGGGTTGTTGTTGTTGTTTTTTTAAATTTGAATTTGTTGGGTTTCTCACCATTATGATGAGAGTGACAGTCTTATAACTTTCTACAGAAGTGGACATCTACTTTTTTCTTTTGTTTGTTTGTTTGTTTGTTTGTTTTTAGAGGGCATTGTCACTGGCCCTCATATGTGGGATCCAAACACGGGGCCGCTGGCATCCCAAGCCAGCTTTTAACCACCACGCCACTCGGCCGGCCCAACATCTACTTTTTAACACTTTTTCCCAACTTTTTATTTTGAAAATTGTCAAACCTACAGAGACATCAAAAGAACAGTATAATTAGCATCTGTACCCTTTGCCTAGATTCACCAACTGTTAACATTCTGACACATTTAGTTTGTCTTTGTACATATATATGCATGTGTGTATATACACACGTACTGTGTCCTTTTTTCTGAGCCATCTGAGAATCAGTTGCATCATAACCTGTATCTCCTAAAAACAGCCTTCTCCTGCAGAACTAGAGTTCAGTTGTCACACCTTAGAAATTTAGCGCTGATATGATAATTATTGACTAATACAGGTAGTCCACAGGTCGCCTGTGAAATCCGGAAACATTGTCAAACATACATGGTATTGTCAAGGTCACCTTCAACTAGTAAAAACTGTTATCTACATGTTTGAATTTCCCCCGTTTCCCCAAAACATCCTTTTTAGCTATTACTTTAAAATCCAGACTCCATTGGAGGATCAACTATTGCATATGACCTGCCTCTTAAAAACTCTTTTCATCTAAAACATTCTTATGCCTTTTGGGGAAACTGTTCCATGACACTGATATTTAGATGTATCCAGGCCAGTTGTTGTATAAAATGTTCCACTGCTAGATTCATCCTTATGTTTCTTCATGATACTGATTATTTTGAGAGAAACAAAGAATCTCGGTTTTCACATGAAATAACCCTGATGTTTAAATGCACAGAGGCTGCTCAGATCAGTTTGGGGGACACGTCTGGCCCCAGCCAGCACCCACTTTTCTGGGCCTCCCCTGCCCATTCCTCTCCTCTCTCCACCTCTCCCTCACCCACAGCCCAGTGGGGCTCCAGGGGCTAGAGCAGGGGTCGGCCCTCCAGCTGGTCCTGCTTACAGCCTGCTCTGCCTTCCAGATTCTGGTACAGGTCAAAGAGGTCCTCTCCAAGCTGAGCACGCTCGTGGAGACCACACTCAAAGAGGTGCGCGTTGTGGGGCGGTATGCGGGTGGGCCAAGGGTGGGGGCTCCCTGGCTGGGGAGGGGCCACGGAGCTCAGAAACTCACAGACCCACCTGGCTTGGTCTGCCTTCCCTCTCCATCCCGTGTCTGTCCCCCTGGATGTCCCTCCTCTCTTGGCCTCTCGGTCTCTGTCCCACCCTTTTCATGTTTATGTCCCCTGCCTGTGTCTGTGCATGGTTCTTCTCGGTCTGCTGTGACCTCTTGCCCCTCCTCTCCCCCCTACCCCCTCCCCACGTCTCTCTCTGGGCCCCTCCCTCTCCGGTGGCCTCTTTTCTTCCAGACAGAGAAGATTACAGTATGTGGGGACACCCATGGCCAGTTCTATGACCTCCTCAACATATTTGAACTCAACGGTTTACCCTCGGAGACCAACCCCTATGTATCCTTCCTCAGAAGAGCAAACCTCTCCCCCGAGTCCTGGATTTTGGAGAGGAGCCTCCGGCAGAGAAAAAGGGCCGAATCTGGGAAAGGAGCTGCTTGAGCAATCGCTCACGCACCAGGATGTGGGTGTACCACAGGCTGCCTTGTGCTCCAGCCTCTGGGGACAGACAGGCCAAGGCCGGTCCCCACATGCTGTAGGACCGGGCAGGTGGCGCAGTCTCTTGGGGCCCTGGGTTCTCTTCATCTTGACATGGGGCTGCTGCAAGACCCTGCCACTGCCCACACCTGGGTTTCTCTTGGCTTTGCCACTTCCCAGCTGTGTACCTGTAGCAGGTTTCTTCACCTCCCAGTGCATGAGCTTCCCAGGCAAAACGGGGATAATAATAGGGCCTACCTCCTCAGGTTATTGCGAGGAGTAAATGAGTTAATGTATATGAAGTGTTCAGTGGCCCACAGTTAGTGCTATGTCAGTATTGGCTGGTGTTATTATAACTGCTTGATAAATGGCCACTGTTAGGTCCACCACGCCTGTGCAGTGTTGGGTTGGAGGGTCTGTGTCCCATTTCCCCTGTGGCTTTGGACCTGTATTTGAGGGAGAGCTGAAACAAGCTGAGCACCTGGTGTCTCCCCCCACCACCAGTTTCCCTGAGAACAGGTGAGGTTGGGGACATCAGTACACTCTACTGAGGCTCAGAGAGGCCAAGCTGCTGGGCCAGAGCCACACAGCAAGGAAAGAGACAAAAGCCCCAATCCCCCGAGCCCTGCTGACATCCTCGCTCCCAGGGAGGTGCTGACAGGAGCCGTGGGGTGTGGAGAGACTGGGGAAGGGGTAGCCCCCTTTGTTTTCCTTAGCAAGGCAGATATTTAATGGCGACTTTGTGGACCGTGGCTCCTTCTCTGTAGAAGTGATCCTCACCCTTTTCGGCTTTAAGCTCCTGTATCCAGATCACTTTCACCTACTTCGAGGTGAGCTGGGAGGCAGGGGCGTGTGGGACCTGTGTGGGGCCCTGGGCAGGCACTTGTTTTCTCCTCCCCGAGCCCCCAGTTCCTCAGGGATACAGCTGTGTTTATTCTGTGCCTTCATGCCCAGGGCTGCCCTGTAAGGTCAGGCAGGTTGTGCAGTGCACACTGGCATCGCACAAATGGCGCTCTGTGGGCTTGATGAGGACTTTGGTCATAGGAGGGCTCTGGGCAGAGGAAGTCAGGGGCTGACTCGGGTGTCAACAGGATCCCTTGGGCCTCCATGTGGCAAACAGACTCAGGGCCTAAGGTGGGAGCAGGGAGACTGGTGGGAACCCTGGACCTGCGTGGGAGCAGTGGCTGAGTTTGGGCTCTCTTTAAGGCAGAGCCCAGAGTGTTTGCTGGTGGGCTGGATGCAGAAAAAACGGGCCAAACAGGGTACTCCCGGGTTTTAGCTGGAGCAGCTGGTGAGCTGTGGCTGCCACTGACTTGACAGGGGAAACCGGAAAAGGAGGGTGTGGGCCAGGAGGTGAGCTCAGCTCTGGCCGTGGCTATGAGACTAAGAAGAGATGTCTGGAGGGCCCCCGGTAGGGGAGAGGGGGCTGCAAAGTTTGGATTCTTTGGTGAACATGTGTATTGGGCAAGATGAGCTCACCTGGGAGTGAAGGCCACCAGGGGAGGACCTGCCTGTTGAGAGGTGGGGAGAGCAGGAGGTGCAGCCAGGAGAGGGGGGAGAATCGGGAGGCGGGAGTGAGGGCCATGGGCTGGGTCCGGGACTCCCAGGGGCCCGAGCTGACGCTGGCCAGCTCCAGCATTCACGCAGCAACACCTGGCACGAGGTAAACGCTTGCTAAGCACCTGCTGTGGGCCTTGTAAGCACCAAAGGGTTAGCTCCGGCTGAGGACTTGAACAATCCAGACTCAGACGTGGGGTCCCAGGAGGGAAGAAGGTGGTTGTGTGTGGGAAGATGGAAGCACAGCGTGGGGCTCGCCCACAGCAGGTGCTCTGCAGTGGACCCATTTTTTTTATATCAAGGTCTCCCCCCCGCCTTGGTATTTCCAGCCTGGAAGGCACAAGAGGCCCTCCAAGAGGGAGCCCAAGGCCCACAAGGGCAAGGGGCACACCCGTGGCCACTGGGGGCTGGGGCCATGTTGAGCCTGGGCCTGGTGGCCAGGTGCCCGTGTGCTCCTCCAGATGAAGGGCTGAAAACAATGTCTCTACCTCATTGGGTTTCTCTGAGGGGCCACGGAGCTGATGTCATCCCCGTTATTGGCTTGGGGCCCCCAGGCCTGAGTCTGGGCCCCTGGGCAGTGGAGAGCTGAGGTTTCTCTTTGTCCTGCTATTGGCCAGGCAACCATGAGACGGACAACATGAACCAGATCTATGGCTTCGAGGGAGAGGTGAAGGCCAAGTACACTGCCCAGATGTACGAGCTCTTCAGCGAGGTGTTTGAGTGGCTCCCGCTGGCCCAGTGCATCAACGGCAAAGTGCTGGTGAGGACAGGGGCCGCATGTGGGCAGGGGTGCTTGGGAAGCGAGTTGGAGGGTTGGGGTGTGGCTGGCACCTCCCCTCATACAGCTGTCCCTACCCTGAACCCCAGATCATGCACGGGGGCTTGTTCAGTGAAGACGGCGTCACCCTGGACGATATCAGGAAGATCGAGCGGAATCGGCAGCCTCCAGATTCAGGTGACAGGCGAGCTGGGTGACAGCCCCTTTCCTCCCAGGTCCTGGTGTCTCCAGGGGCGAGGAACAGCCTGGGCTCAAATCTGAGCTACTGTGACCTCAGCCCTGCCCCGGATGTGCTTTGTGCCCTTGGCAAGGACAGCAAGGCTGAGCCTCCGTTTCCTTACCTGTAACTTGGGTCAGTGCGCCTCCCTTGTGGGGCCATGCTGGCAAGAGAACATGCGTGTCCAGGGCCCAGAGCACACAGGCGTTTATTCATTTGTGAGTTCAGCTCCTGAGCCGCGGAGTGATGTACTGGGGCTCCCGTTCTAGTGCAGAACAGACAGCGGAGTATTCACTCCCATGCGTGTGCTCGCACACTCACAACTGAGGAGGGTGTGGATAGGGTGGTATGAGAGGCGGCCTGGGGACGCCACGTTACAGCTGATATGGAAGGAGGAGGAGGAGGAGGAGGAGGCACGTCCTGGGCAAGCACACACGGGTCCCAATGCAGGGGGAGGAACAGCGGGCGGCTGGTGGTTTGGGGTGAGCAAGGAAGTGTTTTAAAAGCGTTGACAAGGGGCCGGCCTAGTGGCACGGTGGATAAGCGCTGGCTTGGGAGGCCAGCGGCCACGGTTCAGGTCCCGCATATGAGGGCCAGTGACACTGCCCTCAAAAAAAAAAAGAAAAAAAAGCGTTGACCAGGCCAGACCCCGTAGCCTCAGGCCTGCGGCAGTGGGCGCCACGGAAGGCTGAGTTGGGGAGGGACCTGATCTGCATGTCGATGAAAGCTCCTGGCTGTGAGGCCGCAATGGACTGACCAGGGTCATCAGGGAGGCTCCCCAGTCGCGCCTGCAGTGGGTAGCTCCTGCCCAGCCCCCACCTGGCCTGGGAGGTGGTCTGTGAGCACCACCCCCAAGCAGGTGGGCCTGACGTTCCCCTCTGCTCCTCTCCAGGTCCCATGTGCGACCTGCTCTGGTCAGACCCGCAGCCACAGGTCAGTTTCCCTGGGAGCCCTGGCCAGACGGTGTGGGCAGGGGATTGGGGGTTGGGGGTGGACAGGCACCCTGAGCTCCCTGCTTTCCTCAGAACGGACGCTCGGTCAGTAAGCGGGGCGTGAGCTGCCAGTTCGGGCCCGATGTCACCAAGGCCTTCCTGGAAGAGAACCACTTGGACTACATCATCCGCAGCCACGAGGTCAAAGCCGAGGGTTATGAGGTGGCCCATGGCGGCCGCTGCGTCACCGTCTTCTCCGCCCCCAACTACTGGTATGTCTCCATTGCTCCCGCACAGCTGGGCCTCTCTCCCCAGCCCACTGGTTTTACTTTTTATAGAAAATGCCAAAGATAAATAAGAGCAGATAAAATAGTATATTGAATGCCGACATACCCATCACCCAGGTTCAACAGATACCCACTCAGGCCAGTCTCTGTGGCCCTGACCACCCCGCCCACCCCCACTGGCACCCCCACCCTGGGCAATCTCCATGTGAACCCCAGGCATCACCTCTTCCACCCACTGACACCCCAGTGTGTTTAACTGTTTTATGTGCAGAACCACAGTACCAGTGTCACACCTTTGAAAAGGGTCATCTGACCCCAGCCAGAGAGTTCTGTTTATTCTCGTGTCTCATAACTGTCCCTTCAGTTGATTTCCAAGCAGGACCCAAACAAGGGCCACATTTTGAGTCACTTATCTTTGCGTCCCCTGTCCCTTGCCATTTTTTGGTTGAAGAAACCAGACAGGCTGCTTGTCCTGCCAAGTTGCCTAAGCTCTGGACCAGGCCAATTCCGTCCTTGTCACCGTGTTCCTCTGGCCCCTGTTTCCTGGGGGTGAGAGCCAGGGCACGGTCAGATTGGAGCCCTGCTTCCACGGGGCTGTGTGTCCCCTGCACATCCTGTCCTCTCACCTTCGCCCTCTCCTTCCCCCTATCCCTCTCCTGCCTGGGCCCCCTCTTTCATCTGGATTCCTCTCCCACTCCCATCCTCAACTCTTGTCTCCGTCAGTGTCTGTCAATGGCCTCTGTCCCTGTGTCTCCCTCTTCTCTCAGCCTTTCTGCCATCCAGCCTCCGGGGTCTCCTCTGCCTCATCCCCTGTCACCTCCCCTCCCTCCATCCCCCACTCCCTCTCCTCTCTGCCCGGCCCTTCTCCATCCCCCAGCCCCTAATGGCCACTCTGCCCCTGCCCCTGCAGTGACCAGATGGGGAACAAAGCCTCCTACATCCACCTCCGGGGCTCCGACCTGCGGCCTCAGTTCCACCAGTTCACAGCAGTGGTGAGTCACCCCCAGGGACCCCACTCTCCAGCCTCGGCCTGGTCAGGAGGGTGGGGGCACAGTGCCTGACAGCTGGGGGGATGGCCTGCCATCTGCACCCTGGCGCTCAGACTCCCCTGAAGCTTCCATGTCTCTGTCTCTGTCCCGTGTGCCTCTGGTTCACAGCCTCATCCCGACGTCAAGCCCATGGCCTACGCCAGCACGCTGCTGCAGCTGGGGATGATGTGAGGCCGGCGCACCAGCGTCCCCGCTCCCCGCCCGCCTCCAGGCCTGGCCCAGGGCAACGTTGGACCCCCTTTTACTTTGTAAAATTTGTATTTATTCCCCTTTAGGTTTGCAGAGGGGGTGGGGGGCTGGCCAGAGGGTCTGCTCCCCGGACAAAGAAGAAGGGGGTGGAGAGGCTGAGGTCGGGGATGGGGCACTATCCGGGCATTTCAGAGGGAGGCCAGCCATGGGTGGGGCGGGGCCCAGAGGCTTCCCTGCCCCCTCATTTGCATGGCCCCTCCCCTGCTAAAGCAATAGGGCCCCACCATAGGAAGACCCCAAAGGAGGGTCATCAGGGAGGCCTCGCCTGCACCCCCCTCCTGGCAGCCCCGGGGTGGGGCTTGGCTGGGGCTCACTCCCTCCCCCAGCTATTTTATGTCTGTAATTAAATATGTTAAAATAAAGTCATTGTAAGTCAACTTGTCTCGGATGGTGGAGGTGCTAGGATTGGAGTGGCCACTTCGTTAGGAGATCCAGAGGGTGGGGGAACCACCCCACCGCCCTCATCTCATCTCTGGGGCGGCCTGGAGCTGGCGGACCAGCCCGGCAAGCCCCTGTGTCTGGGGGTCATAGCAGGCACCTGAGGGAGAGCTCCGTTGCCTGGGATGGAGGAGCCCCCTCAGCAGCACGTGCACATGGAGACACCAGGTGCAGGCTGGGGCGGTGGGGCTAGGCCCGCAGACACAGGAAGAGACTCTTTTCAAGTCTGAGCTCTGCTGGACCCCCCTTTTTCCACAGAGAGGTAGACGTGGGCGGTTGTCTCCAGGCACATGACAGCAGACAGGGGGTGGAATCCGGGGAGTATTTGGCCCCGTGGTTGCCTCCCCCAGGGCAGGAATGAGGCGCTCAGTCCTAATTCTGTGTCGGCCTTGCAGGAAGTGTGGACACCTTCCTGGGGACTGTCACCGCTGTATAGTGTCCTAAGGGAAGGAGACGTGAGTCCCCTGAGAAGTGTTCTGAGGGCTCCTTCAGAGCAGATGGAGATCAGCCACACTAGAAGCCGCGCTATTCCCAGGCACCCCGGGAATGGGGTTCTCGCTGCTGCTGCACTTCAGGAATCCCTGAACCCACCTCACGATAAATAAATGGCAGTGGTGTTAGCTCTGCTCAGCTCCATTCCTTCATCAGGGTTTCCTCGTGGTCTGTGTGTATTCTGTCTGTCTGCCTCTGGGGCCACGGTGATACCTGTCTTTGCATTACCTACATCCATGTCTACAAGGGGAGCTACCGCGGTGTGCTTACCTGTATCTATATCCACATCTGTGTTAATCTCCTGGGGCTGCCGGAACAAATCCCACAAACCGGGTGGCTTAAAACAACAAAGTTACCCTCTCTCAGTTCTGGGGGCCAGAAGTCCAAAATGAGGTCAGCTCTGCCTGAGGGGTCTAGGAGCGCATTCTTCCTTGCTTCTCGCAGCTCTTGGCATTTCTTGGCTCCGACCTCTGCCTCGTCTTCACATGACCATCCGCTTTTCTCTGTGTCTCCTCTTCTGTCTCATAATGACACTTGTCACTGGATTTAGGGCCCAATTGAATTATCCAGAATGACCTCATCTGAGATCCTTAATTACAGTTGCAAAGATCTTTTTTTCAAAGGAGGTCACAATTGCTGGGCTTGGGTTAGGATGTGAACATACTCATTTTTTGCAGGGGGAAGGGCCCATTCAGTCCACTATAATAAATACTCCTATGTCTATACCTAACATCTATCCCTACATCTTTATCTATATCCCTGTCCATATCTGCATTTGTATCTATGTCCTTATCTGCATCTACATTTATATCATTATATCTATGGAATAGGTTATAAGTATACAACCAAATAACAATGGGAGTTATCTTCTGATTGAAGAATCCTAGCTGATTTTAATTTTTTATGATTTTGTATTTCTCAAATTTTCTCAATGAGCACATATTACTTTTATAACAATTAAGAAATCTATTACTATATTGAGGAATATAGGAAAGCCTTCACTGTGTCTAAAGCTGACCTCCTTTTCCTCATTCCAAGCCTCCTCCTCTCCCATCTCAGAGGCGGCTGCCCTGTCCTCTGTGTCACCCAAGGCACAGTCCCGGCCTTGTCCTGACCTCTTTCCCCTTATTTCCTCCCGTTCAGCTCTCTTAAGCAGTGGCCCTCCCATCTAACCCACGTTTGCCTGAGTCGGGCTCAGCCTCGGTCACCCTTGCCGAGGTTTCTTTTCCAGATGGAGGGTTGGTGGTGCCCTGCCCCTGTTCCAGGCAATCTCATGGCCTCTGGTGTTCTTAGGATAAACCCTGAGCACAGCCCGCCAGCACAGTCTGGCCCCACCTTGCCACAAACCCTTCACCCCAATTAAAGCTAAGTTCAAAAATTGGGGTTTTCTACATCTCTATAGATGACTATTTTTTGGCTTAAAAACTCTGCACTGTATGCTCTGTATAATCATGCATTTAAATATAAATATTACATATGGGGGGAGACATGGAATCCACAAAATTAAAAATGCAACCAAACTGAACATTAAAAAATAGTACGTGGTGGGCCGGCCCAGTGGTGTGGTGGTTAAGCGCTTGCTTGGGAAGCCAGTGGCCCTAGTTCGGGTCCCACATGAGGGCCAATGACACTGCCCCCCCACCCGAAAAAAAATAGTACATGGTAGCTGGAGAGATGAATGAGGGCAAAAGCTAAATCTGAGGTAACAACAGTGGCCCAACACCACTGATCTGATGTACCTGTAAAAATTCAGTTAAGTATTTGGAGATTCAAGTAACAAACCTTGCCCGTCTTGATCAGACTTCCCAGGGTCCCTACCGAGTGTCAGCCCTGAGCCTGCACTCACACAGCTCTTTGTAAATCCTCTTCCTCACTCAAACTCATCTTCTGGTGAAAATGAAAAGGCTGCTGACAGACGAGGCACTTGAGGTACTTGGAGCACAGACTTAATAGTCATTGTCATTTTTCTGCTGTGGAATGTGCTTCATGACAGCAGTCTACCAACCCTGAAGAAATTCAGGCTTGTTTTTCCCTCTCGCTTCAGGCAGCAAATATTCCTGATATTCTCTACATAAAACTTCAAATGGATGCCTTGGGAATCATGAACTAATTCAATTTATTGTCACAGTCATGAGAAACCATGGACTTCCAGGTGAATTGAAGCAACAGAAGACTTTTTAAACAAATACACCTTTTTAGTTCATCTTCTTACTCCATTATATGCTTTGATTACCAGCTGTCTGAAAAAAGTTGTTCATAGAAGATTCACAAATTTGCATTAGAATGACCTCACAGCTGTGGCCTGTCATCAGAACTCATTTATCTCTATACATCTTTTTTCAAGCCAACATCTTCCCACAATTTATTATACTATTTATAAAGTATCTTTTCAGGGCCAGCCAAGTGGTTAAGTGCTGGCTTGGGACAATAGCCCCGGTTTGGGTCCCACATATGAGGGCCAGTGACACTGCCCTCAAAAAAATAAAAAAATGTATATAAAAGAAAAAATCTTTCACATCACAAAATATAGTACTTGCTCAGTACAGATGCCCTAGAAAATGGAAAGACACTGCTCAGTTGTCTCCAAAGATGACTGTAATGCATGTCACTCCTCCCACACTAGAGGCAGTGTATCCCCTCCATGACTCTGGTCAGGCCTTGTGACTTGTTTTGACCAATCGAATGCCATGGAAGCGATGCTGTGTCAATTTCAGGTCTAGGCTTTACCAGCCCTGGCAGCTCCCACTTTTACTCTCTTGGAAGCCAGCTGCCATTTTGCAAGGAAGCTCAAGCTTCACTACCAAATAATGAAAGATGACTTAGAGGAGAGAGGCCACACAGAGGAGCCAACCCAGTGTCCTGGCCACCAGCCCCAGCCCGCCACCAGCTGACTGCAACCACAGGTGAGACCACCAGAAGAACCACCCAGTGACCCCCATTATATGGTAGTAATCATTGCAGCAATACTGGAAGATGTCACTTAAAGTCAATAGGTTCTGTGACTTTAAGAGACACTAATTTTACCATAGGCTAGTTGATAATAAACAAGAGTTCAATTCCTAGGGCATCTCATCAATGTTATAACAAAATGACAGTGAACAAAACAACATCATTCGAGGACTTGCCGTACTAGCTGAAGCCAACAACCCCACAACCCCCCAGCCCAGAGAAGAACCCTGTTAACATTTTAGTGTAGATTCTGCCAGATTTATTTTTCCTGTACCCATACATATAAGTAAAAAATTAACAACAGGAATATGTGGAATCTACAAAACAAATATCTTGGTGTTATTTTTACGTTTCAGGAAAGCTGTCCAAAATGACTTTATTAATAGTTCAGCTGCAGCAGGGAGAGGAACTCTGGCTAAGTTCACCTTTTAACCACCAGGAGTTGCACTGAGCTTTTCGTAGCTAAGAAAATCAAAACCGGGGCCGGCGGAGTGGTGCATTGGTTAAGACCTGGCTTGGGGCACCAGTGGCCCCGGTTTGGAACCCACATATGAGCGCCAGTGACCCTGCCCTCTACAGTTAGGATGGTGAACAACAGCTCCACCTGGAGCTGGGCTGCTGTGAGTCCCGGGAGATGGCATAGCTGCAGCCCCTGCTGCAGTGGGCTGCCACAGGCTACAGTGAGTGGCCAGCAGCCAGCGTGAGCGGCCGGCAGCCGGTGTGAGCTGCCAAGAGCCCCTGTGAGCGGCTGTCCAGAGGCCGGCGACTGATCTGCCTCACCTGAGAAGAGCGCAATGATGATGCCAACATGGGCCAGTGAAGCAACGTCCTCCACAATTAAGCTGAAGAACAAAAGGACAGCAACTTGTCTGTTCTCCTTCCCCGGTTCCCCAACGCTTTTCTCCGCCCCCAATTCCCCAATTCAAAAAATCTTAAAAAAAAAAAAAAAAGGGGGAAATCAAAACCCAAATCCACAAATTTAGCACGTTTGTGCTGAGTTACTTGAATACTTTGTCTACAAGGCCCCACACACCCAGGAGCAATTATTTTTTGAGCACCTCCCAAAAATGTCTGAACCAGGACAAAAAGTATTTGGTCCAAAATACAGAAACTGGCAATATCAAAGTTTTCTGATGCTTCATTAAACATCTAACAGCATGTCAAGTCCAGTAATTGTTACATATGCCTACTGTCTTTACATTTGAGAGCTATTTGGAGATTAGCTTTGTCTCAATTCGCAAGAATTCTTGATGGGTGCAGAGAAAACAGCCAAGCTTAAATTAAAGAGCTACTGTGGAAAAGTCTTGCAATTCCTCAAGAGGTTAAACAGAGTTATCATATGTTGTGGGCTGAATTGTGTCCCCATCCCCAATTCATGTGTTGAAATCCTAACCCCCCAGTACCTAAGGTAGTTAAGGTAAAGCGGGACCTATGGGTGGGTCCTAATCCAATGTGACTGGCATCCGTAGAAGAGGTGATTAAGACACAGACACACACAGAAGGAAGACCATATGAGGGCACAGGGAAGACAGCCATCAACCAGCCAAGGAGAGAGTCCTTAGAGGAAACCAACCCTGCTGACACCTAGATCTTGGACTTCCACCTTCCAGAACTGTGAGAAAATTAATTTCAGTTGTTTAAGCCCCCCAGTCTATGGTATTGGTTATGGCAGCCTTAGCCAACTAATAATACATTACATGACCCAGCAGTTCTGTTCCTAGGTACCTACCCAAGAGAAATGAAAACATCTGTCTACACAAAAACTTGTACATGAATGTTCACAATAGTCACAAAGCAGAAACAACTCAAATGTCCACCAAATGATGCATGGATAGACAAATGTGGGGGATCCAGACAATGCAATATTACTCAGCCATAAAAAGGAATGAAGCACTGATAGATGCTACAACGTGGATGAACCCCGAACACATCATGTTAAGTAAAAGAAGCCAATCAGAATATTTTGTAAAACAACAAGTCACTGACTAAGGTGGTTGATTGTAGTTGATTGATATGAATGATTGCACTAGACACATTCCCCTCATAACTCATTTTTTCCCATTTCCCAGGTCAATGCTTTGGGACCTAATTGTCCATAGAATTGACAGGTAATCATTAAACAGCTGTCATTAAACAGCTGTTTGTGTGATTAACGTTGTCAGCTGGCACCGTACCTATTTGATCACAACTGTGTCCATCCAGGGTGGGTGCTCAGTTTTTTTTTTTAATATTTTACTGGAGAATTGGAGGAGGGAAACAGTATTGGGGAATCAGGGAAGGGAAACAGACAAATTGTTGTCTTTTTGTTCTTCTGTCCAGTTGTGGAGGACATTGCTTCACTGGCCCATGTTGGTATCGTCATTGCATTCTTCCCAGATGAGGCAGATCGGTCGCCGGCTTCTGGATGGCCGCTCACAGGGGCTCTTGGCAGCTCACACCAGCTGCCGGCCGCTCACGCTGGCTGCTGGCCACTCACTGTAGCCTATGGCAGCCCACTGCAGCAGGGGCTGCAGCCTACACCATCGCCGGGGACTCACAGCAGCCCAGCTCCAGATGGAGCTGTTGTTCACCATCTTAGCTGTAGAGGGCAGTGTCACTGGCCCTCATATGTGGGATCCGAACCGGGGCTGTTGGCGTCCCAAGCCAGCTCTTAACCAATGCGCCACTCAGCCGCCCTTTTGTTTGTTTTTTAAAGTTTTTTGGGAACAGCTATGGTCATTGGTTACACATTGCTTTCATGCTACAATGGAATAGTTGACTCTTTTAAGGAGGGCACAGCTCACAGCGGCCCATGCAGGGATCAAACCAGCAACCTTGGTGTTATTAGCACCACACTCTAACCAACTGAGCTAACCAGTCATGCACCCCCCACCTGCGTTTTTTAAACACACACCTCTTCTGACAGTTAATCTGTTTGTATGTTTAAAAAAGCACCTGGGGGGCCGGCCGAGTGGTGCATTGGTTAAGCGCTGGTTTTGGGATGCCAGCGGCCCCGGTTCGGATCCCACATGAGGGCCAGTGACACTGCCCTCTACAGCTAACAACAGCTCCACCTGGAGCTGGGCTGTGCGAGCCCCGGTGATGGTGTGGGCTGCAGCCCCTGCTGCAGTGGGCTGCCATAGGCTACAGTGAGTGGCCCGCAGCCAGCGTGAGCGGCTGGCAGCCAAGCGTGAGCTGCCAATGGCCGCAGTGAGCGACATCCGGGGGCCAGCGACCGATCTGCCTCATCCGGGAAGAGCGCAATGATGATACCAACAGTGAAGCAACATCCTCCGCAACTAAACTGAAGAACAAGAAGACGGCAACTTGTCTGTTCCCCTTCCCCGATTCCCCAACGCTGTTCCCCTCCACCAATTCCCCAATAAAATCTTTAAAAATAAATAAATAAATAAATAAATAAATAAAATAAAAAAAAAATAAAAAAGCACCTGGGCCAGCCGTGTAGCTCTTTGGTTAAGAGTTGGCTTGGGAGCGCGAACTCTGGGCAGCAGGGCACTGGTTTGGATCCCACATGGGCCAGTGATGCTGCACCCTGTACAGCTAAGATGGTGAACATCAGCTCAACCTGCAGGTGGGCCACCGTGAGCCCCAGCGACTGCATAGGCTGCAGTGGGCTGCCATAGGCTACTGTGAGTGGCTGGCAGCCAGCGTGAGGGGCCCACAGCCAGCGAGAGCTGCCATGATCCGCCATGAGTGGCCCTCCAATGGCCGGCAACCAATCTGCCTCACCCGGGAAGAGAGCAATGACAATACCAACATGGGCCAGTGAAGTGACGTCTTCCACAACTAGACTGAAGAACAAAAGGACATTAACTTGTCTGTTCCCCTTTCCCAATTCCCCAATAAAATATTTAAAAAACAGTAAAATAAAAAAATGATAAATAAAAAATAAAAAAGCACCTGCACTGTGGTTCCCAAATTCTAAGCCAAGAGACATTTTTGAGGGAAACACAGCGACATCTGTCGGACACTGCGGGAACTACCAGCTAGGGTAGTTCGGAGCTTCCACCTTAGCCCTGCAGCAGTCCTTTCGATGACATCCTATCTTCGTGAACCTGCGTTTCCTTGGTTGGGGGAATAAAAAGCAAAACCCACGCCAACATCAAGGCAGGTCGGGAAAATGAGGGTGGCGGTGTTCAGCTGATCCCAAGGTTTGAGAAGTTGTGCAGCGCCACACACAAGCACACGCACACACCCACACATCCCATTAGTAAATAATTATGTTTATTTAAGAATGAAATCAAAGGATATTTTTTCAATATATTTTCCAAATAGCTACTAAGTTTTTAAGACATAAATCCTTTTCAGGTTGTTTGGACCTAACTAGATAATAAAGGAAATGGTTAGGTATTTATTTTGGGGAGCCATTGAAAAATTACCAAAACCTAGAGCCCATGCACAGGACCAGTTTAGGGCTGTGGGCACCAGGGCACAGGGTCCCAATTCCTGGGTTTGTAACCTCTCTTTGCCACATTTGGACATTATGCAACTTCTCTGCCTGTAAAATAGGAATCATGAGTTCTGGAGATTAATGACAAAAGATGGTGTAAAATTCTTAGACAATTCTTAGACAAAGCAGGCAGTGAATGCTAGCTGTATGAAATTATTTCTTTAATTAACCAAAATGCAGTCATTCTATATACATTTCTACCAATGAATTTTTTCTGCAGTTAACAATATTACCAGGACAGGGCCAGCCGAGTGGCTTGGTGGTTAAGTGCTGGTTTGGGAAGCCAGCAGCCCTGGTTTGGGTCCCACATATGAGGGCCAGTGACACTGCCCTCAAAAAAAAAATTAAAAAAAAATATTACCAGGACAATTTTTCCAGGCTCCATAAGGGACCAATAGCTTCCTAAGGACCAAATAATAATTTGATTGTTGCTTCCTTTTTCCTCAGTCTGTGTCCTTCAGGTTCTTTGTAAAATAAGAATTCCCAAGACCTCACAGTTCCCTGGGTTCCCTGAAACTTTGATGCAGACCTACAAAGGCCTGCCCTTTCCTCCCAAGACCCCCAGCCTTAAGTTATTTTCTCCTCCTCCAGAAAAGCGGTCGGTCCATCCCCCCACCCTGGCATTCCAAGCCTCTGGGTCCTTCCCTGGCTACAGCCTCCTGCAGGATAAATCAGGTCTCTGCCACCTCCAGGCCTGTGACCCTGGACAGGTCTCCCAACTTTCCTGAGCCCAGTTTCCTCATCCGCATAATCGGGATAATAACAGAATTCGCATCATTGGGCTGCTGTGAGAATGACAGCTGTCAGCATCTAAGACAAAAGAATCTGCCTTATAACATGTGGAAGTGGGGAGGTGCCTGACTGGAGGCCCCCTTTCCAAACACTCCTCATCCTCATCAAGGGGACTGGCACCTGGTCGCCACCATCTCTTTTGGGACCTTGGCAAAGAACAGAGCAAAAAGCTGTGAAGTCACAGGCTGGGACTGGGAGCTTATCTGCAGCTTGGATGTTGTATGATTTGGAGAAATTAAACAACCTCTCTGAGCCTTGCTTTCCTCATCCATCTAGGTTAGGTCTCATCTAGTTGTTGATGTAGAGATCGAGTGCGTGGAGCACCAGTAGGGCTGAATTAGCTGTTGCTGATGTCCTCATTCCTTTTCCAGTCAATTCCCAAGATGGCAAATGCACTGAATTCAATATTTGTTGGGTTAAAGCACCCTCTGGTGGGCACAAGGAGCCACAGCCCAGGGAAAAGGAATATGGAGCCAAAGTTAAAACTGAATTATTTTGGGCCGGCCGAGTGGCTCAGTTGGTTAAGAGCTCGCTCAGGATTGTGAGCTGAGCTCTGAACAACAGCGGTTCGATGCCAGCCCGAGCGTTGAGCTGCCAACAGGTGGCAGGATGGCTCAGGAAAAAAAAAAAACACTGAATTATTTCATTCCTTCGTTCAACAAACTTCCTTGAGCCCCTTCTCTGTGCTCTGTGCTGGATGGTGCTGAGGACCCATCAATGACACACAGCCCTGAACCTTCCCTTCCAGGGTTCACAGTTCAGTGGGGGAGACAGAGGGACAGCCCAGAGGAGAGGCACCTGACACAATCCAGGCACTTTAGGCTGGAATGAGACCCAAAGGAGGACAGGCCAGACATTTTCAGACCTCCTGGGCCATGGTTCAGGAGCTGGACTTTGTCCTGAGGTCAATGGGGAGCCACGGTAAGTTCTGAGGTGCGTGGGACAGGGTGTGGGGGAGACACGGGGTCAGATCTATTGAAGGTTAATGGAAAGGTTTGAGACCGGGTAGGAGAGACCAGGAAAGAGATGAGCTGAGTAAGCAGGCACTTGGATGGCAGTGGGACCTGGAGATGGGTGTGTGTGTGTGTGTGTGTGTGTGTGTGTGTGTGTGTGTCAAGGATAGGGGTGGAGTGGGAGAGAGAGCTGGGTGTGTGTGTGATGGGGTGTGTGGACATGTGAAAGGATTCCAGTCAGTGTGGTGTGTGTGTACCTGGGTGGGTAGGTGTGTGATTGTATGTGTGTGTGGGGGGGGTATGTCTGGGTGTCTGTGAATTAGGGGTGTGTTAGTGTGATTGTGACACAGGGTGACGCGCGCCTACTCCACATCTTGAAACTGCCAAACCACCCCATGTCTCTGACGTGGAACTTGCACGTGCAGAGCTGAGGCACAACATCCCCAAGTTTGGATGTCATTTTCCATATAATCCTTGCATATTGGGGACTCCCAAATACAAGATCACTAACTTCTCATGTGGCCTAAAACAAAAACAAACGAAACTAAAACCCACTGTGAAGAAAGGAAACCACAAAGCCAAGAGAAGGTAAAAGATGATCTCAGATGAAAGCTATTCTTTTAAATGAAATCCATTTAGGCCTGCTGTAACACTACTTCCTAACTTAGCTCCCCTCACCTTTTTTCACGTTCTCACCAACTGATGGAAGCCAGGCCAAATGCTTTCCGGGGCTGACACAGGAACAGGACGAAGGCTGGTTTTCACCCCCCATTTCCCAGATGAGGAAACTGATGCTCAGAGAGACGGGAAAGAAATCGAACCCGGGTCTGACTTCTCATCACCGCCCTCCAGTCCCGCGGACGGATCATATGATATCCCCCAGGCTGAGGCCATGGTGCCCCCGCACCAGGACCTCACCTCCTCCTCATCCCCTTCCCCACATCACCCACTGAGGATAATCCTGACCCAACCTCTGGCCCGCTCAGGCAAGGAGAGGGGCGCTCCCAGACTCCCTCGTGGGTGAACAGGTCTTACAAGCACCTGGAGGGAAGAATGAAGGTTCCCGGGACAGGAAGCGACCTCCCCGCCTCCACCCGCAGCAGGTAAGACCAGGTTGGTGGCCTCAGCCCACGCAAGTCGCAGATCCCTTTGTTCCCACCAGGGGGCGCTCCAGGACCGCTAGTTAGAGACGTGCCTGCGAAAGTGCTTACCTGGAGCTCAGGTGCACGGGACGGTAAAACGTGCCCAGATAGATTATTTTCGAAGTGCGGAGCTGGGATTCAACACTGATTACAAAAGTAACAGTAATATTTTTTTCTATCGCTCTTACTATATTCCAAGCACAGTTTGAAGCACTCAGGTTATTTTTAAAATTAAAATACATGTAAACATAAAATTTACGATTCTAGCTATTTTTAAGTGTACAGTTCAGTGGTATAAAAACATCTACACTCAAGTTAAAAAAAATAAAAGATTAAAAAAAACAAAAGGAGACTTTTTTGTACCTCAAGTTAAAAAAAAAAAAAAGATTAAAAACATCTACATTGTTGTACAGCCATCACCACTATCCATCCCCATAACTTTTTTCATCTGTAAATCTGAAGCTCTATACTTATTAAACAATAATACTCTATTCGCCCCTCTCCCCAGCCTCTGGCAACCACCATTACACTTAATGTCTTTATGATTTTGATTATTGTAACTACCTCATATAAATGGAATCACACAGTATTTGTCTTTGTGCCTGGCTTATTTCACATAAGGCTCACCCATGCTGTAACATGTTGCAAAATTAGCTTCCTTTTTATGGTTGAATAATATTTTATTGTATGTGTATACCACATTTTTCTTATCCATTCATCAGTCAATGGATGCTGGGGTTGCTTTCACGTTTTAGCTATTATGCTCCCATTGTTTTAAGGCAAGTTTAGGCACTCTTATTGTTCACATTTTACAGATAAAAAAACAGACAGGGTATATGACTTCCCCAGGGTCACACAGTATAGAAATCTGAACCCCGGCAGTCTGGCTTGACTCAAGCCATGGCCATGTGACTCCAGAGTCTGTGAACACTCCTTCCCTTGTGGTGCCCCCAAACCCTGGGGTAGGTGGAAAGTGGGGTGTAGGAGATGAGCTGCAGGGATGAGCTGGAGCAGATCAGGAGGGGTCTGAGTCACTGGGGTGCAATCTCGATCGATGCGCTGCTGTGGACCTCACAGTGGTTCCCACACACGCACACACACACTATCTTGGTCACCGTCAGATTGAGAGATGCTCTGGAAGTGACCTGTCCATGATTAATAAGCTCACTAGGACTTACTGAGCACTGTGGGGTGTGGGAGAGGGGGATGGCTGGGCCCTGGGCTCTGCTCTGAGCAGTGGAGTCAACCTCTCCCATCTTCCTGAGGACGCTAAGAGAATGTGATCCCCATTTTCAGGTGCCTAAATGGAGACACTGAGGTAAGTAACCAAGGTCCTAAGTTGGATAAGGGAAGAGTGAAAGTGAGCCCGAGCAGCCCCACTTCAAATACCCTACCCCCACTGCCCCGTTTCCTCATCTCTCCCTGCTCCCCCAAGAAGGACGGAGGACAGAAAATATCCCCATCTAGCTCTCCCCGTTCCGTGTCTGTGTTCTGTCTTTCTCTTAGGTGACGGCAAGGGGCAGCTGGGCCAATCCCGGTAAACGCTAATTTGGAGTCATCCACGGGCCGAATTTGGGGACTGGGCCCTGCAGGCAGCAGTTAGACCCTCCTGCTTTAAAAATAGTGAATATTCTTGCGGCCATCTCTGGGTCACCAAATTAGCCATCCCACATCTGTACCCTCGGTGGATGCTTATGCTGGATTCGGGAGGGCAGACAGAGATGGATGCGTCCACTCCGGAGCTGGACAAACTGACTCCCGGTCTTCTCTGTCAGCCGAACGTGGGGAACTGTCTCCAAAATGACCGCTATCCATTCTTCCCCGACGTGTGTGTGCTTGGGACTGCCAACTAGAGGTGGAGTCTTTCTCCTCTCTGCTTAAATCTGGGTTGGCCTAGAGACTTGTTTTACAAAGAAGTCCCAGCCAAACACTCCCTTCCTCAAACCCTCTAATGGCTTCCTGTCACTAAAGGTCAAAGCTAGAGTCCTTATAATAATTAGAACTTCTCGATCCAATACCACTGGCCAGTTGGGACCATTTAAATTTAAATGTAATTAAAATTCAATAAAATTGAACATCCGTTTCTTTTGTTTTTTTAAATATTTTATTGGGGAATTGGGGGAGGGGAACAGACAAATTGCTGTCCTTTTGTTCTTCAGTCTAGTTGCAGAGGACGTTGCTTCACTGGCCCATGTTGGTATCGTCATTGCGCTCTTCCCGGGTGAGGCAGATCGGTCGCCGGCTTCCGGATGGCCACTCACAGCGACTCTTGGCAGCTCACACTAGCTGCCAGCTGCTCACTCTGGCTGCTGGCCATTCACTGTAGCCTAGGGCAGCCCACTGCAGAAGGGGCTGCAGCTATGCCGTCCTGGGGACTCACAGCAGCCCAGCTCCAGGTGGAGCTGTTGTTCACCATCTTAGCTGTAGAGGGCAGAGTCACTGGCTCTCATATGTGGGATCCGAACTGGGGACGCTGGCGTCCCAAGCCAGCTCTTCACCAATTCGCCACTCAGCAGGCCCTGAACATCCTTTTTTTTTTCAGTTGTATCAGCCACATTACAGGTGATCAAGAGCCACCTGTGGCCAGTGCAAGTAGAGGACATTTCCATCATCGCAGAATGTTCTCTGGAACAGCAAGGGTCTACTCACTATCCCATTTTAGCTGTCTGCCTCATTGCCCACCATTCTCAGTCATCCAGAAATCCTTGTGTTCAGGGAACACATGGGACATATTCCTGCCTCAGGGCCTTTGCACTTCCTGTTCCTGCTCCCTGGAGTGTCCTTACCAGGATATTTGTATGAGTCTGTCCTTCACGTGGGTCTTTTTTCAAAAGTCACATTCCCAAGGAGGGCTTCCCTGACCGACTACCCTATTGAAAATGTCACCCTTTCCCATCTTATTTTTCAGAGCTCTGATTGTCATCTGACACACTTATTTGTTTCTAAACAGCACACTGTATTTGTCAAGGGAGTTAATAGAGGGAATTGGCGACATGTGTCTTGCAGGCAAAGTGCAGAAAGGGAGAGGTCAGGTGGCCCACAGATTAGGAATGCAGCGAGCTGCTCCCGACCAGGGGAACACTGCTGCCCAGAGCCCAGGTCACTGGGCCGCGGAGATACCACAAAGAGAGCCGATGACCTGAGAAGGGATCCAGGAGTCCTGGCTCATGTCGCCGCCGCCGCCGCCGCCGCCGCCGCTGCTGCTGCTGCTGCTGCTACTGCCACCGCAGCCCCAGCAGCCTCCGGATAGCGTCCCCCGCCTCCCTCTTCCAACTGCCACCAGTGCGCATGGGCGACCAGAGGAATCGGGACGTGGCTGAGGCCAAGGGTCCTACCGATGATGGGCAGCTGGGGTGGGTGAGCGAGGGGTGAGGGGCAGCAGAGTGGGGGCCGCTAGGGGTGGGGTGGTCCGTCCTGTCCCCGGCCGCCTACCCAGCGCCAGCCCAGCGCCCGCACGCGGGGGCTGCTGTTTCCAGTTGTCGGGTGACTAACTGAATGAACCACCCGGGCTTGGCGAACCGGACCCAGGTGCGCCGGGCGAGGAAGGTGCTGCAACGCTCCGCTCTGGCGGGAGGGAGCCGAGAGGCGCGCGGAGCTGTGTCTCAGGTCCAAGTAGCAGGGTCTCAAAGGCCTTGCGATCCCGCCGGAAAGGGCGGCGCTCCGGGCCCACACAGGCCCCTTAGCAGCGGGTTTGTCCCCACACGGAGGTGCTGAGGCCCAGAGGACCCCGCGGAGCGCTGCCACCTCGGGTGGGAGGAGAAGGCAGCTCCTGGGACGAGGCCGAGAGACCCGCGCGAAACTTAAGAATGTGTATCCGGGCCGAGAGCTGTGGCTGCTGCGGGAGGCAGAATAGACAAAAACAGACCCTCGGGGAGCGTTACCTACCGGGGACAGATAAAAGTCTCCTAGAGAAGCAGGTCCTGCATTAGACAGTGATGACTGCGGGGGAGAAAAATCCGGAGGGCGGGCCTGAGGAGGTGGGGCAGGAGACGGTTTGCAATCGTCACCTCTTTAAGGCTGTGCGGGGAAGCCCTCACTGAGGAGGTGACATCTGAGCAAAGACCCGAAAGAAGTGAGAGGCGAGGCAGGCGGATACCCGAGGGAAGCGCATCCAGGGGGCAGGAACACAGGTGCAAAAGCCCCAGGCCAAAGCTGGGATACCAGGGGGTTATTCAGGTTTCATCACTGACCCCTCCAGTGCCAGGCTTCGGCGCTGTGTTTGTCTCTGTGAGGGCCTGCGAGGTGAATAGATTGTGCGTGGGGGTAGGGGGTGGGGGCAGGGGAAGGGTTCTGTGCGCGTGATCGCATGTTTGATTCTGGGTACGGACTAGGTCTGGGGGAATAGGTTTGGATGAAGGGAGGTTTTCACTCTCATTTCCCAGATGAGGAAACTGAGGGCCGGCCGAGTGGCGCGGTGGTTAAGCGTTGGCTTGGGATGCCAGCGGCCTCGGTTCGGGTCCCACATATGAGGCCCAGTGACACTGCCCTCAAAAAAAAACAACAGATGAGGAAACTGAGGCTCAGAGAGGAGAAGGGAGCTCAATCCTGGATTTGTTCTACTCCAGAGCTTCCTCGCATAACCACATAACAGATCCAGGGCATGAGGCCCAGGTGCCCAGGCTCGAAACCCCACACCCTACCCTACCCAGTATCGCCTCCCACCCTCAAGCTGATCCTTCCCGCCCCTTCGGCCCGCTCAAGACCCGAGACTCCTGGGAATGTGGTCGGGTCCTAAAACTACTGCGAAGAAAGATTGGGGACTCCGGAGGCAGTGGACGACGGTACCACCCCTTACCACTACCCAGCACTCGCGAGCGGGGAGACAGCCCACATGAGCTGCGGCGCCCGCGGTGCCCACCAGAGGGCGCTCCAGCACCGTTAGTTAAAGATGTTCCAGGCTGGGGTCCAGGGCCAGAGGCTCCACCTGGCCTTTGAACGCCAGGCTGCGCCAAGTGGACATTCCTGGAAGGCAGAGGTTCTTCAAGTGACGTCCTGGGATCAACAGCATTAGTATCACCTGAGAACTTGGTAGAAATGCATATTCTTGGGCTCACTCCAGACCTACGGAATCACTTGGGGTTGGGACCCAGCATTCTGCCTTTTAAAAGGCCCCCCCAAGTGATTCTGAGAACCCTTATTATGGGATATGATTATCTCCAGGAGGCCTCGGGTAGCGGTTCTCAGCCCTGGTCCACACTGGAATCACCCCGGAAGCTTTAGGGCCCCGAATGCCCCCACCTTACCCTGGACCAGTTCCATGAAAACCTCTTATAGTGCAGGCTGGGTATGGGTGTTTGAAATGTCCCAGGTCATTCCACACAGCAGCCAGGATTGGGATCCACTACTGTAGGGTCTTGTAAAGAATTGGTCTCCTCTGACATATCACAGGAATCAAAGGAGATGATGTCCATTGGGGCTGATTTGAGCTCTAACACATCAGATCTTCAATCCTCTCAGCAATCCTGGAAAGAAAGTTCTATGATGATCTCTCTTTCAGATGAGTAAGTGGAGGTACAGAGAGGTTAAGTAACCATCCCAAGGTCATACAGCTTGTAAGGGGCAATGCTGGAGGTAAGCTGGGCAACCTGACTCCAAATCCCTCCTCTCTCTGTCCCCGTGGGGTTTAATCTTTTCCTACCACACTACCATGGGGCCCAGGAAGGGGGACCCAGAAAGACCCCATGTGTTGCAGGGTAGCTAGCATCTCTACATCTGTGTTCCATTTTCTCTTTGGTGACAGGAGTAGCTGGGCCTGTCCAGATAAAGGCTGGTTTGGAGACAAAACTCCAGTTTTCTGGGAACTTTCTCCCTGAAAATCCCAGTATGTTTGAAACCACTACCCCGGAAGCACGAATGGGCCATTCTCCCCAATTGTAAGCACCAGTCACAGCACACTCCACGCCATTACGCCACAACTCCCCATTTTGGCCCGTTCCTATTGCAATTTGTCACTGTGTCCAGTGGCCAAGCTGCCCCAGATGTTGGTGGGGCACAACCAGTGCTAGCAAACACACAACTCTGGCATGAAGGGCCCCAGAATCTACATTTAGACACATTTTCCAGATGATTCTTTAGTCCCTTGTGAAACGTATGAAGTGTATAAACTGCAGGCCCTAGGCCCTTGGGCCCTGAAGAAACCAGGGGTGTGGGGATGGCAAACAAAGTGACGTAAACACAGGTCACCATCATGGAGGGGACACAAGGGCGTGACAAAATCACCCTGGAGCATTCTTCAGCTGCCAAGTCGAAAACCAAGAAATAAGTTTGTAAACATTTTTATTTGCATGTTGTTGGTTTGTGCCCTCTTTGTAAGTTCAAGGAGATAGTCAGTGTGAAGTGTGCAGACAAAGGGTAGATGAGATAGGGGTAAAAGGAGGAAGGAATTTCTCCCTGCCCTCACTCCCTTTTTCAAGCTGAGCACCTGGAGTTGCATTTGAGGAAGTTAATGCAACCCCATTGTACAGGTTTCCTTCTTTACATTTCTTGGGTTACTAGACTGTCTTAAAGTCAATGTATGAAAGATAAAATTTTAATATGAAAAGAAAGGGGTGCTAGGTAAAGAAGTGAGGGGCACTGCCTGGCCCTCATCTACCTCCCGCTTCAGGTGTGGAGGCAGAAAGATCTTCTCCCTCCAAGAGCAGGAGAGGGAAGGATGCGCCCTGAGTGGCCAATAAGGTAATGGGGTGGTGGGTACTCCGGCTTCCCTGCCCGCACCTCACAGCAGGTCCTCTTGCTCCCCCTGCTCTGCTTCTGCTCTGGCCTCGGCCCGCAGCACCCTGAGGCTCCTGGCCTCGCCTGCCCGGGGGACTCTCTTGGGCAGGGTTGGCACCCGGGGAGTGTGCCAGAAGGCTCTCCGGCGCTTGCAAAACCATGAGAAGCGCCCAGGGGTCTGGAACCTCACTGTCTTCACCTGCTTTCGGGCCCTAACTCCTGGGGTTGTTCCTGTGGCCCCCGGGGCAGCTAAGGCTTCAGCTTCCTGGACAGCTTGTGCCTCTGCCCTCTGATTATGTGCAGCCTCTGCCCTCTGGTCAGCAATGGCCTCTGCCCCCTGATTATGTGCAGCCTCTGCACTCTGGTCAGCAATGGCCTCTGCCCCACCAGGTGCAACCCCTGACCCCTGCTCAGCTATGGCCTCTGCAGCCGCCATCCTCTGATTCTCTGCAGCCTTCACCCTCTGATTATCTGCGGTCTCTGCCCTCTGATGATCCACAGCCTCTGCCCTTTGATCAGCTATGGCCTCTGCCCTCTGATTAGCTATAGCCTCTACCCTCTGGTTATCTGCAGCCTCTATCCTCTGATCATCTACAACCTCTGCCCGCTGGTCATCTGCAGCCTCTGCCCTCTGGTCATCTGCAGCCTCTACCCTCTGATTGCCTGCAGCCTCTGTCCCCTGAACTGCAGAAGCTCCTTCCTCCATCCTGCGCCTTCTGAACGAGGCCCAATTGATCTTGGGCCTCCAACGCCTTGGGGGGGCCTCAGGCACTGGCCCATCTCCTGCATTCCCCACATTATCCCCGCAGCTGGAGCTTCCTGGCACCCCATCCCTCTCCACCCTGGGAGAGGCCTGCTGGGACTCGCCCACTGCTGGGCTGGACCTCGGAGCCCAACCCCTCACCCTCTGTTTCAGCTTCCCCCAGGAAACCTGGCTGACATACTCTCGCCACCTGTCCGCCTTAGACGGCTGGGGCCCTGGGTTGTCCTCAAACATGGGCACCGGCAGGTTGACACGGCGGCGGGGAGGCGGCGCGCTGGGTTTCTTCTCCCCTCGCCGCAGGAAGGCCTCCACCAGTTCCTCATCATCCTCGCTCTCCAGGTCACTCCCCAGGAATTTGCTGCCCAGGTAACTTACAGGCATTTTGCGCACCTTCCTGCCACGCCCCGTGCCTCTGTGGCCCTTGTTACCCTTCTCTCTGGAGGTCTCGAAGTCGCTGAACTCACTGTCGCTGGCGTTGCTGCTGTCATAGGTGCCCACAACCAGCCTGGGAGGAGGGGTCGCCATCTGCTGAACTCTCCTCCTCCCTGGGGGCTCCTTGGGTTTTTTGGGGGGCTGGGGCGGGTGAGGGGTGCTTTTCTCAATGATGCGGGCCACATCCTCCAGGGTGCGGCCTTCCTCCTCCAAAAATTGGGTCAGCCGCTCGCGAAATTCCGCCTCCTTGGTGGCAGGCTTGGAGATGACCCTCCAGACACCCCCAGCCAGCCTGACCTCCCGGGGGATGAGCAAATAGTCTACGTCCTCCCCAATCTGCAACATCCCCACCGTGGAGTCCTCCTCCTTGCGGAATACCTTGCCGATCTTCTTAAATGTCCCCACAGGCTTCAGGGCTTCCACCAGGACGTCCAAATCCACATCTTTGCAGACGTCGGGGACGCTCCAGAGGATCAGGCAGTCGGGAGACGGGAGGAAACCCCAGGGGAACCAGCCCCCCACGTGGCTTTTCTCGAGGGTCTTTAAGATCTCCAGGGTGATATCTGGGGTGAGGGCAACAAGCCCAAACTACACTCGTCTTGGGGGTCGAAGTGGAGGTGGGAGGTCCCAGCAGCGCTGTCCAGAGATTCTCACCTCTCTAGCGGGAGATGAGCCAACACCTCCCAATTTCTTTGCCTGCAACAAGTCCGGTCTGAACCAAGGCAGGGTCCCCTCCCAAGGACTGGTTGAAATCAATTTCCAGAAAGCTTACGTAAGCCGGGGTAAGGTTAGTCCTGAGACCCAAAGCCCACAGCAAGCTCCAAAAGTGATGCCCCGGCTCGAAGTTGGGGCGCACAGGCTGCCCGTGGCTCTTCCTGCCCCGGGCACCAGGGACGCGCCTGGAACTTGGGAGAGGACTTCGGAGACAAAGACAGCTCAGCCGCGGCTATTCAATATGGCCGAGGCGCTTGGAGGAGGCAGCCCAGCCCCTCAGGAGGGTCTCCCGCCCCTCGGCAGGCTGCCACCCCAGTCCAGGCTGACCTTGACGCCCCTCCCGCCTCCCTGCCCGCGCGCGCTGTGCAGTAGAGCTCGGGGGCAGGAAGTTCCTTCTCGTCCTCCCCCTGTGTGAGGCCCACCTTTCCCCTTCTCATCTTACACTCCCAGACTCGGGAAGACTGACAGGGGGGCTGTCCACTCCTTTTGGGTCGCCCTCACCCCCCTCCCGCACGGGGGTGTGGCCGCGCCCCGGGCCTCGCTGGGGCCACCGCCTCCATGCTGAACGCGCGCCGAGGCCCACGTCAGCACCTTCCCCCGAATGAGGCAGCAATTCCCAAACCTACCATCCTAAACGTGCGGGTTCCAGCCAAGCCCTGAGGTGGGGGTGCTAATGGGTCTGTACTTTTGAAAGCTGTTGACACTGTATATTGCCATTCTAAATTTACGTGACTTCTGGTACCAGCAATTCCTACCTATATACTCATAAATAGGGGTGGAGAAAGTGGTACCAGGATCTTACTGCACCAGCTCTACAAGTGGGACTTGGCACACAGTAGGTGCTCAGTAAACATTTTTGAGTGAAGTGAATGAATGAACCTAATTGTTCAGCAGGGACTGACTTAATTTTATGGTCTATTCTTACAGTGAAATACTGAGCAGCTATGAAAAAAGGATAGTTAAGTTTTATGGAGCACTTCCTATGCGCTTAGGCACCTCTGTAATTGCTTTCTATGAATCATCTCATGAAATGTTCACCATAACATTATGACAGGTAATATGATGGTCTTTCCCATTTTGTAGGGAAGGAAATAAAATCACTTGCTCAAGGTCACATGGCCAGGAAGTGATTGAATCTGGATTTGAATCTGAAACAGCCTGATGTGGTGTGTTGGGGGAGGGGTGCGGGGGCCAAAGGACCTATGTGTGTGTACATGAACTCGGCACATGTACAAGCTCTGCCAACAGTAACTGTTTCTGGAAAGGGGAATTGGGGACCCCAACAGGTGGCAGAGACACATCTTTTTCACTCTATATCCTTTTGGATTGCTTCGATTTTTGGCATCCAAAATGTTAATTAAAACAAATGAAATTAAACCAAAGGTCCTCAGACTCTGCCACAGACATAGTGGATCCCTGGGACTCAGGGGCCAGGGTTGCAAAGCTTCCCAGGTACTACTGAGGCAGCCAGCCTATGTGCACGACAATAACAACAGCATTGGTAATAATAACCGTTAACTTGCCCGGAGGGTTTCCTGCAATGTGCTGAATAGGCCTGTTGTTATAGATGCCCAAAGCTATAGGGTAAGGTGGGTGCTTTCACTATCATCTTCTTACAAATGGGGAAACTGAGGCTGGTGTGAAGTTGCACAACTCTAAGTGGACGGACTGATATTTGAACCTTGGCACTGGAGTAACCATCCAGGCAGGCTCGGAAGACACAGCTGATCTTTATTGCTTGCCTGGATCTACAAAAAACCACCTCTTCACTAGGCTCCCTGCTTTCCCTTTGCAGCCTGCAATCCATCCCCAACTGACAGCTGGAGGGACCTTTTAAAAATTTAAGTCAGGGGCCGGCCAAGTGGCGTGGTGATTAAGCGCTGGCTTGGGAAGCCAGCGGCCCCGGTTCGGGTCCCACATATGAGGGCCAGTGACACCGCCCTCAAAAAAAAAAAAAATTTAAGTCAGGGGGCGGCCGGTTAGCTCAGTTGGTTAGAGTGCACTGCTCACGACACAAAAGTTGCTGGTTCGATCCCCACATGGGCCACTGAATTGCTCCCTCCACAATTACAATGAAACAACTACTTGACTTGGAGCTGATGGGTCCTGGAAAAACACACCGTTCCCAATAAAAAAAACAAGTAAATAAATAAATAAAAACTTAAGTCACAGCTATCTGTACTCTTTCTAAAATCCTCATCTCAGAGTAAAATCTAAGTCCTCACCTCAGCCCACAAAGCCCTACCAGTTGCCCCCACTTCCCTCTCTCTTCCTCTCTTCACTTCACTCCAGCCACACCTGCTGCTTTTTCGCTGTTCCTCCAACACACTATGCTTGCCCCCAACCTCAGCGCCTTTGCACTTGCTGTTCCCTCCACCCAGAATGCTCTGCTCCCACCTTCTCTGACAATCTCCCTCTGCTCAAATGGCACGTTTTTTAGAGAAGTGATTTTGCCTCCCCTCTCCCTAACCCTCTCCAGGGCCCTATAGCCCAGGAATCCTTAAACATGCATGGACCCTTTCCAGCATAAAGTGTCTCAATGCATAGAATTGCGTCCATTGGATTACAAAGGAAACCAACTATAATGAAATACAGCTGTCAAAACAACAACAGACCAAAAAAAACCCCAGAAAACAAAAAAACTGTAAAATAATGACTTTAAAACACGATATGAAAATGAATATGTGTAATTTATTTAACTCAAGATATGTGATTTTATTTAACCCCTGAAGGAACGAGGCAGATGTTTAGAGAAAGAGGAAAGGGAGAGCCCAAAAGAAGGGAAGGGAGAGAGGGAAAGAAGGAAGGAAGATGCCTGGGGAATGGAAGGAGGTCAAGGTCTTGGCGACGCCCTTGCACAATTGTTGGCGCACTCCGGTTGGCTTTGCTTGGCTGGATTTTCTCCTCCTCCTCACCAGCCCCATCCCGGGCCTCTGCCCAAACCGAGCCTCGCGCCACCCGGCTCCTCCCTTTCGCTCAGTTTCTTGCCCAGCTTCCCAGCGGTCTCCATGGCAACGAGGAGACGCGTTCCAAAGCGCGGGTCGGCTCTGAGAGGGTAGAGTGGGGCGGGGCGCAGGGCGGGGGCAGGGCAGCGCCTCTTCGCTTCTCATTCCTTCCTTAGGTCTAATGCCCCAAGTCACTTTCCCTGAGAAGCTGCTTTGTAGAGGCCGGAAGCTGAAAATCCCCTTTTGAGGAAGAATGGCTTAAGAATCCAAATCTGAGAAGTCAAAATAATGACCTTGCAGATGAGACATTTGGGTTGTTTTTGTCTTTGGCTGGAAGGAGAGGAGGGTTATCCTAGAAATGAAAACCTCATATGTTCAACATTCTTACAGAAATTGCCAACCCCTGAGCAATTCCCTGTGGGTGTTTTAACTTGCCCAGATCTCTGACAGGCAAGATCCCTCTCCAGCCTCCCCACCCCCCACCCCAAAAGTATAATTACAGCTTCCACTTTTATATTTATTTAAAAGAAACGAAAAATCAAAAAAGAATAAGGGAAGAAAACAGAATAGGACCCAAATCTCTCTACCCAGCTTCACTTGGTTGCGGTTAAAAATAATAATAATAATATTAAAAGTGACACACACATGCTAAGAAAATGCTGGAGTCACAGAGAGGTGTAAAATGAAAAGCAACCCCGCCCCAGCCCCAAACCTCCAATCTCTCCCCCAAAGTAACCACAGTTAAATATCTCTGTACTTTTCCAGAAAAAAAAAATAAGTTTACTTTAGTATATATGTAATTTTAGGATTTACCCCATGGGTAAATCATCCTGAATTATTTTCATCACAGTCTTATCACTTCCTGGTATTTTTTTTTTTTAAGATTTTATTGGGAAATTGGGGGAGGGGAACAGTGTTGGGGAATTGGGGAAGGGAACCAGCCAAGTTGTTCTTCAATCTTCATTATGGAGGTCACCAGTCACCATCTGGTTGCCTGTCAGCAGCTCATGGCCTCTAAGCTCAAGGTGCTGTGTTCAATCTTAGTTGCAGGTGGGCGTAGCCACCATCCCATGAGGGAGTTAAACTGGCAGCCTTGTTATTAAGAGCATGTGCTCTATCCGCTGAGCCATCCAGGTGGCAGCTCAGCTCAAGGTGCTGAATTCAGTCTTAGTTATGGGTGGGCATAGCCCACCATGGAACAGGCAATCTTGTTACACCAGCTGAGCCATCCTGCCACCTAACGGCAGCTCAGCAACAGCTCAGCTTGAGCACAGCATTCACTGGCCCATGTGGGAATTGAACCGACGGCCCTGTTGCTCAGAGCTAGCACTCTAAGCCAACTCTTAACCAACTGAGCCATTCGGCCGGTCTTCTGGTATTGTCTTATTTATTTATTGTCTCACCCTATTAGAACATTAGTACTATGTAGGCAGAGATATTTGTCTGGTTTTTTCACTACTGAATTCTCAGCATCTAAACAGTCCTACTAGGTGCTCAAAATATTTGAATGAATGAATGAATGAATGGATTGTGCTAGATCTATTACTATAAAACTTGCTTTTTTGGGGCCGGCCGAGTGGCGCGGTGGTTAAGCTCTGGCTTGGGAAGCCAGCGACCCCGGTTCGGGTCCCACATATGAGGGCCAGTGACACTGCCCTCAAAAAAAAAAAAAAAACCTGCTTTTTTTTCACTTAATAGTATGTCTTGAAGTCTTTCAATATGTAGATCCATCTCAGTTTCCCATCACATACGCCAGCAAGGTGGGAACGTGATAATACTGATTATAATTCACTTTTATTGAGCACCCATTTTGTCCCTGGCCTTGTGTTATTTTCTCTTTTAATCCTTACAACCTCTCCTAAGCAAGTGTTATTCCCATTTTCCAGATGAGAAAAACTGAAGCCAAAGAAGGTCACACAGGTAGGAAATGGCAGAGCCAAGCTCTGAATCATTCAGGTTCCTTAGATTCCAACTGCCACACTCCTTTTTTTTTTTGAATTATTTATTTATTTATTTATTTATTTATTTATTAAGAGGGCAGTGTCACTGGCCCTCATGAGGGATCCGAACCGGGGCTGCTGGCATCCCAAGCCAGCTCTTAACCACTGCGCCACTTGGCTGGCCCTTCCTTTTTAATAATTTATTGGGGTGACATTGATCAATTCCCACACTCTTAAGCCTCCATTAATTGCCCAGTAGCCTGGCAGGTTTGAGGTAGGAATAGGATTGGTGGGAATCCCCAAAGACTTCTCTCCCAGATGTAACCTTGGCACAGTCACCAGATTTGTCCTCAGCTTTGGACATCCAGAAATCAGATCCCTGTGTGCAATACACAGGATATAATTTATCCACACCCTCTGAACAAGGTACCAATGGGTTAAATTACAGCACATAGTAGGTCCTCAACGAATACAGCAGGAAGCAGCATTGATACCCTCTTTATCATGTGCCCTGTTCATGCCAGGGCTCAGGTTGGGGCATTATCTTGGTGTGTTCACTAGTTTGCCTTCTGGCCTCCCAGATTCCAAAACAGCCTTTTGTCAGCACATGGAGAATATATTGTCTCCTGTGGGAGCTAGGCACACATTTATCAAGTTCAGGGATCTGAGAGATAAAACCAGGCTGATGTGTTTCTTGTCAATGCAAAACACAATTGTCACTGGACCCAGGATCCCAGTGGCCAACACTTAACAATAGTCAATGAGACCATGTACCTTAAGTGTTGGCACATGACCTGGGAAAGTAAATGCTCAAAAAATGAAAGCCATGTTTTTTAGAATGGCAGTGTTACCTAGTGGTTATATATGTAGACTTGAGCCTGGTTCAAATCCTGGCTCTGTTTACTACGCTGTGACTCCAAGGTCAGCTGGGGCCTCCCCAGCTCCAGAGAGACCCAACCCTGTGTTAGGAGCACAGGCGGTGGGCAGAAAGATGTGGATTAGAATCCCTCTTGAGCCTTCCTGTGTGGCCTTAGGCAAGTCACTTAACCTCTCTGAGTGTCACTTTCCTTATCCATAGATTGAGATGATGGTCATGATAATAATACAGATTCATAGTCATATATCTCCTCTTCTGAAATCTGAAAAGCTGAAAGCTTTGCACCAAACAAATAGACAAACATCTGGAGGCAAGATCTAGACTGATGTGTGGCTATGTATAGTCTTAATTTTTTTCCCTTGATGTCAATATACTTCATTTCCCTACAGAATACTAATGAGTTTGATTACCGGAGCTGCCTCAACCCCCTAGGGGGTGAATTACACAGTATAAGATATAATCACTGTGTCATTATTCTAAGATCCAGAATTCTGAATGACACCTGGCCCAAGGATTTGGGATCAGGGGTTGTGGACCTACACTGCTTTATCTCAGGGATTGGGAAAATATAATGAATTGATGAATATGAAGGACTTTGCACAGTGCCTGGAACACAGGATAGCTGTTATTGTCTTTATCCCAGATGAATTGTTTTACTTTTCCCATCAGCTACTGGGAGCCCATGGAATAGAAGAAAGCTCTTGACCATGAGATCTGGTAACATCTTTTTTTTTTAAAAGATTTTATTGGGGAATTGGGGGAGGGGAACAGTGTTGGGGAACGTGGGAAGGGGAACAGACAACTTGCTGTCCTTCTGTTCTTCAGTCTAGTTGTGGAGGACATTGCTTCACTGGCCCATGTTGGTATCATCATTGCACTCTTCTTGGGTGAGGCAGATCGGTCACCAGCCTCTGGACAGCCACTGACAGTGGCTCTTGTCTGCTTACACCAGCTGCCAGCCGCTCACGCTGGTGGCAGGCCACTCACTGTAGCCTATGGCAGCCCACTGCAGCAGGGGCTGCAGCTATGCCATCTCTGGGAACTCACAGCAGCCCACCTCCAGGTGGAGCTGTTGTTCACCATCTTAGCTGTAGAGGGCAGTGTCACTGGTCTTCATATGTGGGATCTGAACCGGGGTCGCTGGCGTCCCAAGCCATCACTTAACCAACGTGCCACATGGCCATCCCTCGTAACACCTTTTTAAAAAATAACTCAACCCTGGAAAACTTCAGGCAACCCATGGGAGTAGTTTTTCAGAACATTTTTTTTTGCAGCCAGATTGTTTTTCCAAATTAAATCTAACACAGCTTCCCCAACACATCAAAGAGAAAACTGATTACATTAGCATATGTTTATTTTTTAAAGTTTGTACAATACAACGTCAACCACAAAGAACAATGAAGAATTTTAACTGAACCCACTTTTGAAATAGGGGGCTCACAAAGGCCAGTTGCAGCCTGCCATCAGCAGAACATCCAATGTACTTGAGAATTTTTGTTTAGGATCTGCTATGCCAGCGATGTCTTGACTCAGACAGAAAAGCAGCTTCAAATGGTATCAGTTTTGCACAACTTGCATTGCAATATCAGGAAACTCTTCAACTAGTCCAGAAAAACTCAAAGAAGTGGTAGGAGATCGGGGGGTTTACGGGCAACATTAAACAACCTCCCATGCTGTGTATCACAAATCTGAATGCTGTATGGAAAACATCCAAAACCCACAATAAGCACAAATACAGTCTTAATACTGTAGTATAATGATAAGAAATATCACACTGTCCCTTGTGCCTTGATGGGAGAACTGCATGCAACCAACAAATGTGCTTAAGGTTTGTGTAGCAGTTATTCCAACCCAGATTCTGAGGCAACAATGAACACAGTAAGTAGTACAATATTCTGTGAGTGGGGGTGGCTAGGCTGGAAATTGACAAGGAATAAAAAGATCAGTAGAGACCTATGAACTTCTAGACCAGGGATGCACTTGCAAGAAGTTCAAATAGATGTGTGGGGATGGCAGGAAAAGCTCTGTCTCAATTATTGCATAAAAGAAAGTGATATTGAGGGTGATGGTAGAGAGTCTGCTAGGGGAATGGACAAAATCAGTCTTCCCAATTTTAGGTTATGTCAACACAAGTTAGCTCTAAAAATTCTTCTGTGTCTTAACACCTGCTGGGAGAGTAAGGACCTAACAGGAGTTTCTGACTGTCTGGGAGTGGGTCACTTGCCTGTACCCTGGCTGCCAAGATGGGGGTGTAGAATGGCACCTCCATATTTTGCTTCTGCTGGGGGGACAAAATGAAGTAGCCTCTCAGAAATAATAAAGGGGGTTGAATGCTGGAATTCACAAACATGATTGCCCACACAGTGATACATTGGGGGTCTCCAGTGTTACACTTTGATAGGTCAAGAATTTGAGTACGTGCTTGCCTGTGTGTGTGCGTGCGTGTGTAAATTACATTTTTGAAAAGAAATTCAGCTCAAATATTTGCAGATCCCTGAACTAATGAAAGTTTGGAAATTCACAGGTCAGACTCCCCTGGACAAGAGCTCTGTCTACCACGGGCATTTTGATTTTACCTGATTGGGTTTTTTCTCCTTTTTTTTTTTTGTTCTTACCATTTGGTTCTAATGTTGGGGACTCAACGTTAATGTTGTTAATGGATAACTCTTGAAGGTGACCGCTTAATTATTTACCTCCTTTAGGACCATTCCCTGGAAGTCCTGCTTTTTGTTCTTTAGAGAGTGGAGTGCACCCCTCCCCTCCAAGTCAGAGCTTCTGGTGTTTAATTTAGGGAGACCCGGACCCTCACCTCAGGCGCCAATCAGAGCAGAAATGTCCCCGGTCTGACCATCCCTGCAAGGGAGACCCAGCGTGTGGAGAACAGCGACAGCTTTTCACAGAGTCACACACAGAGCAGTGAGTCCCTCAGAGGTTGCCATCAGGCAGCTCACTTTGTCAGGCGTGGTTTCTGCTTGTCATGTGCAAAATAGAGTGCCCACCTCGGACAGGTTTGTGCCAGAGGTACCTTCAAGGTACATCCTTTTAAGAGACAAAAAGCGGCTCTAGACTTTGCAACGGCAGGATTTCCAGCAGGGCCCAAAGCTAATGGGGTTGGTGTTTCCTTCCTCCCATCACACACCCAGCAAGAGGGGCTGTCCTCAGCATCTCGCCGCAGGGTTGTCGAAGTGGCCTTTCTCCCGAGCCCGGATCAACCTGCTACGTTCTTCCTGCTTGGCTTTTCCTGAACTCTAGTAAGAGATCTTTTACAGCACCTTGGAATCCTGGACAGAATTTCTCCCTTCCTTTTCCTACAAACACCTGCTTGTGCAGGCGCATGGACGGGGGATAGGGAGCCTGAGAGCCCGCGGTCTCCATAGCAACTGTCTGACGCACTGGTCGGCTCCGACTGCGACTGCGCAGCTGGCTCCCCCTGGGTCTCTGCCCGGGTTGTCAGACGTTTGCGGGTCTTGAGTTCCTTCTTCATTCAGAAGTTACCCTCACCCGCTGAAATAATACCCACTCACATACTCAGGTGTTAACTCTCACAACTACTCAAATATTACCCATTCGAACTCATTACACATACTCAGATGCTACCCACACCACTCATATACTATATTCAAGTAACTCGGATGCTACCCGCACCTCCTCAGATATTTAACACGAGTGCCGCAGGGGTAAGGTTTGAGTCTGTTTTGTACCCTGCTGTATCCCCAGTGCCTGGTACACTGTAGGTGCTCAGGAAATATTTGTTGAATGAATAAATAATCCATACTCAACCAGATATTACCCACATCTATTCAAACAGTACCCACACCTACTCAGATGTATCCAAGTAACTCAAATGTCACTCACTCACTCACTGTGAGTGCCGTGAAGGCAGGATTTCCTTCCTTCTGTATCCCCAGCTCCTAGAACAGTGCCTGGGACATAGTAGGGGTGCAATAAATGTCTAAAGAATAAATGACCCACACTCAACCAGTTGTTAACCACACCCACTCAGATATAACCCACAAGTTAATGCAGACAAAAATGCCCACCCTCACACTGGTCAGGTGTTCCCCAGGTCCTCAGGTGATACCCATTCTTACTCTAAGTTACGCTCGATTGAGTAATGCCCATTATACATGATCTACACTCACGTGCCTTCCCCAAACTTCTTCAGGTGGTGCCCACCCTCCCACAGTCGTCACCCACCCCCACTCAGCTGACACCCACCTTTCCTCAGCTGCTCCCACACCCACCCCACTTCACCTCACAGCTTCTTGTCAGATGCATGGTGCCTTCGGCGGTTTTTCTTGTGCTTCCGTTTGCCCCTCTTGCCCTCTCCAGCCTTGCTCTCCTTCTCCACCGAGTCCACAGGGGGCACCCGGTCCACCCCCGCAGTGGCCCCAGCTCCCAGCTTCTCCTCCCGCCCGGGCACACAGAACTTTCTGGCAGGCAGCTCTCTGGGGCCTGTCACAGTCGGGCACAATTCCTGCCTCAGGACCCGGGCCACATCCTCCACCGTCCTGCCCTCACTCTGCAGGAAGAGGTTCAGCTTGGCCAGGAATTCAATGTCTTGCTTCCGGGGCATGTAGACCACTCTCCACATGCCGCCCTTGCCCTTGATCTCCCTGGGGATCACAGCATAATTGATATCTTCCACCAGCCTAATGATAGCTGCCTTGGATCTCTCTTCTTCCAGAAAGGCCTTCCCAGCCACTTCGAACTTGCCCAGAGGTTTCAGAGGGACCCGGATGATCTCTTCGAATTCCTCATGGTTGCAATCCTCTGGGATACCCAGGATCATCAGGGACTTGTAACTGTCCACCTCGAGGGCCTTGCACCCGTGCTCCAACAGTGCAATGTCCTTTACCCCAAACAGCATCTTGCCCAGCTCTCTGAGGCAGCAGTATGCCCGTTGGTGCACACCTGGGCTGCCTCGGGAATCCAAAAAATTATCCAGGATGCCACGATCCCTTCCCGAAGGCTGTGTGAAAGAGAGGCCTCACGGACCCACTTTGTCTTCCTTAGTCAAGGAAGTCCCGGGCCCTGCCTGCAGGGCTGACAGTAGCCTCCCTCCCGAAAGGCTTCTTGGGAATTCCCAGGGATTCAGGCAGACTGAAGCAGAGGTGGATGTCTGCCACTGGCTCTTGGCTCCTGGGCAAGGCCTTACCAGGGAGGGTCTGAAGATGCTGCCTCCCCTTTCTTGGCGGTAGTCTCCAAAGGTTTTGCAAGCCCTGGCAGCCGCTGCAGACCTGGGACTGCTGATCTCCCTGGGGCTGCTGCCACCGAGGTATTGTGGGTGGAGGCCTGGCGGGCAGAGCCGTCAGTCCCTCACCACTGGCCCAGAAGCTGCCCCCAGTGCCCTGTGGCCTGGCTAAGACGAAGATGTGGCCGCTGCACTTGCTCCCGCAGTGACGTCATTGCCTCTGCGGCCCAGCGGTCTCCATGGCAACCGCTAGAGCATCTCCTCTGCCATTGGCCGGGCCCAGCCGCATTGAAATCAGAGTCCAAGGAGGTCTTTCCGAGGTGGGAGATCAGCTAACTGCTTTCAGAAGTGTCCCCCACCCCCACCCCTTCCTTACCCTTTGGGAAAATGGCTGATTCCAGAGGAGTGGAGACAGGGAAGATACAAAACGAGCCTGGAACATCTTTTTGGGTCAGAAAGTAAGGAAATGCTCAAAGAATGATGAAAACAGGCGGAAAGACACAGGAGCCAGCTTGAAGAGATCCCGCTAACCAAATCTGGGGAAGTTTGAGCATCAGCGTTAAAAATGGGAGAAATAGATATCAGAATCCATGAGTCCCTGTTGCTATAAGTAAATGAATAAATGGAAGGTTTGGTCGAAGAATGTGGGTTTTTATGTTGTCTCCTATAAAACTTATGAAACAAAGGGAGCAAATGCATCTTTACCGTGGAATGACCTTGTTTGTAGGACGCACTCACTGTAATATTCACGAATAATATTCAGAATGATGCACCGAATTGGCAATTTGCTCTCAAAATGTATTCAGAGGGAAAAAAAATTTTTTGCACCATACTTGCAACTTTCCTGTAAGTTTGTGATTGTTTAAAACAAAATTTAAAGAATAAAGAAATACCCTGCATATGTGATCGCCTTCACAATGTCCATTCCCCCCTCCACACCCAGTAATAAAAGCCATAAAGTTTAGGTTGGATTAACACCCTCCAAACTCCTAGCTCCAGGGGTGGGCACTGCATGGCTTGAACTAATCAACATAACCCCACCCCTTTGCCACAGTAATTGGTTCAAAATGGTCACCCAGGTAACAGGAGCCTAAGCCAATCAATGAGTTCTATCTTCCTAGTGAAGATATTGGTTAAGATCTGAACACATAAACTCAGTTAGTCCAATTAAAATAAAGCTCAGGACTTCTGTGCCTAGTTATGAAGAGGAACATTCTCTCCATTCCCCCTAGATGTGAAAGCGAATATGGGAGCTGCAAGAGGCCATCTTGGAACTATGGGAGAAGCCATTTTCAGGATGCATTCTGCATCCTGTGTAAGACTGAACTCAGAGAATGACAGGGAAGCCATGCCATGTCCTGATGACATCATGTACCTGGGGCTCAAACCATGCCTGAAACTTACTCCCTCTGAAACTTTATTTTTTTTTAACTTTTTAATGGAAATACCACATATGTAATGAATAGTGCACAAATTATAAAAGTGAATGGCAAAGCCAGATGTCCTTCCTCAGATCCTGACTTCTGGGTCCATACATTTATTTTTGTTTATTAATTTATTTATTTTTTGAGGGCAGTGTCACTGCCCCTCATATGTGGGACCCGAACCGGGGCCGCTGGCTTCTCAAGCCAGCGCTTAACCACCGCGCCACTCGGCTGGCCCGATACATTTAAACTCATACAATACCAAGCCATTCCCCGAGAAGAAGGTGCCTTATTGTTTTACCTGGCTTGGTTCCTGTTCTGTCACTCAGCTGCTGTGTGACCTTGGGCAGGCTAATTTCATTCTCTGGGCTGTGTGGTGATTTTGTCTTGTCTGACATACTTAAACTGGGCTTATGTGTTCTAAAATACCTTTTCCCAGGTGGCTCTGGATTAGGGTTGGGAAAAAGAGAAATTTTCGTGTGCTATAGATGGCAGAAGTGAAGCAACAGATGTTGCTGTGGGAAGGTCAGCACAAACACAGCCCAGGCACAATGACTCATGCATGTTGTCACTGACCTGCTTGCTGGCTCACCTTGTTGTCTTGGGGGACTATCAGGCCTCAGCTCCACCTGCTCCCACTGGCTCTCCTATTCTAGTGTTTGTGAATTTGGGGATAGGCACCTGGAAAGGTCCATGAGGGAAGGGCACAGCTTCTCCTGCAAGTCACACATGAAATTGAGGTTAGTGTTGGCAAAAGATACATGGGGCTTCCAGTTTGTTCTCACAGGTTCCAAGTCATTCTTGTAGGTTCCAGTTTCCCAACTACCCAGCCAACTGACTTACAGAGACTTAAAACCCAATAGTAGTTACAGAGGCACCAACCTTCATATACTTTTCCTCTGGCAACCCTCCTGTTCCCTGGTTAGTAACTTTTTTTTTTTTCCCATTATCCATTTTTGGATCTGCCGTTCACCCAGCTTTGTCCACCATTGCCTAGGATCCGACCCCCTAAAGGAGTTCCTTACCCCTTGTCACTCATAGTGGACCAACTTCTCTATTGAGCACCAACTGATCATAAATTACGAGGGTTTATAAAACAACAGGCTTGAACTGATGCATTGCTTTTCAAGTTTACCAGGAGAGAGGAGAGAAGGAAAATGTGCCCTCCCATCTAGGGGTTTTGGAACCAGTTCTTTGATAAAGATTTCTCCAATGTGTTGTTATGGCATTAAAATTTCACATTCAACTCCATAACATAACATTGTCCATTTTAATACAAAGATAATTTTTCCCTCAAAAGACAAAGTTAAGTTAGGCAATCAAAAATATTTGCCATGGGGCTGGCCAAGTGGTGCGTTGGTTAAGATCTGGCTTGGGTCACCAGCTCTGAGCAGCAGCCCTCTGGTTCGGATCCCACATATAAGGGCCAGTGACACTGCCCTCTACAGCTAAGATGGTGAACCACAGCTCCTCCTGGAGCTGGGCTGCTGTGAGTCGCCTGTGATGGCATAGGCTGCACCCCTGCTGCAGTGGGCTGCCATGAGCTATCATGAGTGGCTGGCAGCCAGCGTGAGTGGCCGGCAGCCAGTGTGAGCTGCCAAGAGCCACTGTGAGTGGTCGTCCAGAGGCCGGTGACTGACTGCCTCACCCGGGAAGAGCGCAATGATAATACCAACATGGGCCAGTGAAGCAACGTCCTCCACAATTAGGCTGAAAAACAAAAGGACAGCAACTTATCTGTTCCCCTTCCCTGATTCCCCAACACTGTTTCCCTCCCCCAATTCCCCAATAAAATCTTTTTAAAAAAAAGAATTAACATGAAGAATCTTAAAAAAAAAAAAATTGCCATGGGGAATGTAAATTGGTGCAGCCACTGTGGAAAACAGTATAGAGATTCCTAAAAAAATTAAAAATAGAACTATCATATAATCCAGCAATTCCACTTCTGGGTATTTATCTGAAGGAATTGAAACGCTAATTTGAAAAAGATATCTGCACCCCCATGTTCATTGCAGCATTATTTACAATAGACAAGATACGAAAGCAACCTAAGTGTCCTTTGAGAGATGAATGGATATAGAAGATGTGTATATATACAATGTAATATTATTCAGCCATAACAAAGATGGAAATCCTGCCATTTGAAACAACATGGTTAGATCTTGAGGGCATTATACAAAGTGAAATAAGCCAGTCAGAGAAAGACAAATATCAAATGATCTCACTTATATGTGTAATCTTTAAAAACAGAAAAAACCAAATTCGTAGATACAGAGAACAGATTGGTGGTTTCCAGAGTGGGGGTTGGGAGCGGGAAAAATGGGTGAAAGTGGTTAAAAGGTACAAATTTCCAGTTATAAGATAAAAAAGCTCTGGGGATGTAATGTACAGCACAGTGGCTATAGTTAATAATACTGTGTTATATATTCAAAAGTTGCAAAGAGAGTAAATCTCAAAAGTTCTCATCACAAGAAAAAAAATTTGTAGCTAAGTGTGATGGTGAATGTTTAAAAAAAATTGCCATAGATTCATGAATCCTTGGGGCTCCATTGCACATCCCTAGGTTTATGCACATTACAAATTGAGAAGCAGGCAGCAAAATGGTTCATTTATGAGATCCACCAATATTGACTGAGACGTTTCCTTGTTCCAGGCTCTGGGTAACGTGCTGGGCATACTTGAGTGAGTATAACAAGCTCTGCTTTTAGGAGCTCAGTCCAGTGGTTGTGACAGGCTAGGCTAGCCTGTTTACAGTCAGGGAAAGAAGCCCCATAATTATCACCAAGATGTGTTCTGACCCCTGGTGTGGGGCATGGAATAGAGAATATGCTAATTGGGACATTTTTGCCAAAGTTTAAAGAGACAACTTTGTGTTGGTGGCTCTAACCAACTAATCCTGTCTGGCCTCATCTGGAAAGCTTCCTGGAGGAGGTGACACTGAAAGGGACCTTGAATGGTGCATATAATAACAATAACAATAGCACTATTTTTTTTTAAAGATTTTTTTTAATTGGGGAATTGGGGGAGGGGAACAGCGTTGGGGAATAGCGGAAGGGGAACATACAAGTTGCTTTCTTTTTGTTCTTCAGTGTAGTTGTGGAGGACATTGCTTCACTGGCCCATGTTGGTATCGTCATTGCGCTCTTCCCGGATGAGGCAGATTGGTTGCCGGCCTCTGGATGGTCGCTCACCGCGGCTATTAGCAGCTCACTCTGGCTGCCAGCCACTCACGCTGGCTGCCGGCTGCTCACGCTGGCTGCCAGCCATTCACAGTAACTCAATGCAGGCCACTGCAGCAGGGGCTGCAGCCTACACTGTTGCCTGAACTCGCAGCCCAGCTCCAGGTGGAGCTATTGTTAGCTGTAGAGGGCAGTGTCACTGGCCCTCATATGTGGAATCCGAACCGGGGCTGCTGGCATCCCAAAACCAGCTCTTAACCAACGCGCCACTCGGCCGGCCCACAATAGTACTATTTTTTTTTTTTTTGAGGACAGTGCCACTGGCCCTCACATATGGGACCCGAACCGGGGCCGCCGGCTTCCCAAGCCAGCGCTCAACTGCTGCTCCACTTGGCCGGCCCCAATAGTACTATTGTTTAAAGCAGGCATTGCTATCACTTACATAGAGCATGCTATATGTCAGACAATATTCTAAGACCTATATCTGTACTAAATCATTTAATTTTTGTAACAGTCTATAAGTTAGATATTGTTTTATTGATTCAGTTGCTCATTCATTCAACAAATATTTATTGAGCAGTTCTTATATTTATAGTCAGGAAAATTGAGGTACAGAGAGGTTAAATCACTTACCTAGGGCCACACAGCTAGTGAATTTAAAAAAATTTAAAAACTTTTTTTTTCTGTGAGTCTTTTATTCATATCTTTTACCTTTTTTTTTCCTTCAAATTTGGGGTTTTCTTTTTTTGCTGAGAAGTAAGAAAGTTTTACAAATCAAGGAAATTAACATACTATCTGCACCATGTGTCATGAATCAGTTACTTGTTAGTTGGATTCTAGGCACTGTGGATACAGTATGAACAAGACAGACAAAATTCACTGTCCTCTGAGAGTCGACACTTTATTGGGCACACAGAGCAGAGACAAATGAATAAGAAAGGTATATGATATCAGACAGTTAAGTTCACAAACTCATCCTAGAAAAAGTGCTACCTACCTCATTGCTGAATATCACTACGGTCACCTTCAAAGTACTCCCCTTGGAAGCGATGCACTGACACCAGTGCCTAGTTTACCCTTCAAAGCAATTTTGGAACTCTCTTTCTGGAATGGCCATCAGAGCTGTGGGTCGTATTACCCGTGATGTCCTGAATGTCATCAAAATGTCTTCCTTTTAATATTTCCTTTATCTTCGGGTAAAGAAAGAAGTCAGTAGGTGAGTAGGGAGGGTGTTCCAATACAGTTATTTATTTAATGGCTAAAAACTCCCTCACAGACAGTGCCATGTGAGCTGGTGCATTGTCACGATGCAGCAGCCATGAGTTGTTGGCGAAAAGTTCAAGTCATTTTTGTCTAACTTTTTCATGCAGCCTTTTTAGCACTTCCAAATAGTAAACTTGGTTAACTGTTTGTTCAATTGGTACAAATTCATAATGAATAATCCCTCTGATATCAAAAAAGATTACCACCATAGTTGCAACATGTTCATGAACTTTTGTCAGACCTCGTATAATACATTACATAGTGATAGTGAGTGGTTATGAGGAAAACTAAAGCAGGAAAGGAGGACAGAGAAAAAGTGTGCCTGTGGGGAGGGGGCGGGGGGAGCATTGTAATTTTTTACAATGTGCTGGGGAAAGACTCTATGGAGGTGATTTTTTTTTTTTTGAGGGCAGTGTCGCTGGCCCTCATATGTGGGACCCAAACTGGGGCCGCTGGCTTCCCAAGCCAGCGCTTAACCACCGCACCTCTTGGCTGGCCCAATGGAGGTGATTTTGAGCAAAGACTTGAAGGAGATGATGGAGCAACCATGTGAATATTCAAAACAGTACTCCAAGCATAAAGAACAGCCAGTGCAAAGGCCCTGAGGCTGGAGCCTGCCTGGTGAGTTTGAGGAACAGCAAAGGAGCTAGTGTGACTGGGTCAGAGGGAACAAAGGAGAGTTAAGAAGAAAGTTGGAGAAAGAGCAGGTGGTGGGAGAGGGAAGGTGATAACCAGATCTTGCAGCACCTTGTAGCCACTGCCAGGGACTTGGGGTTTTTCTCTGCATATGATGAGACCCCCAGGGTGAGGAAGTTTAATGAGGTAACTGAAGACCAGCACTTACAAGAGTTCGATAGTCAGGTGGTAGTACTGGAGTTGGAGAACATAGATTTCTGAATATATATATATATATATATATATATATATATATATATATATGCCCTGAGCAACTAATCCTGTCAAATATATATTTATAATTATGTTTTAAGCTCTGTTCCAAGTTCTATGCTAACACTGGGGGCACATCCAAGAGTCCAGCAGATATCAATACAAAAAAAGTAATACTGGGAGCTCTGGGAGTGGATAAGGGGGCGCTTAAACCATGCTGGGGAGGTCTGTTCTGTTTGAGGGACCTAGAACAAGGTCTTGCTTATAGAGGGTGCTCAGTAAACATTTGGCTAAATATGCAACTGAATTCACTCCTTCTCCATTTCCACAGCTCCAGTTCCATTCAGGGTCCCGGGCTCCTTATACTATTATCTCATTTAATCCTCACTACAAGTTTTTAGAAAGGTGCTATTATTATCATCATTTTGCAGGTGAGGAAACTGGGGCACATAAGGAACAATTAGTTTGCTCAGGGCCAGGTAGCTACTAAATGGCAAATTTGGAACTCAGATCAAGGCAGCAGGCTCTAGAACTCCCACACAGAACCACTCTCGCTGAACTGTCCTCCTGAAAGATGGCGTCATACACGCCTTTGTCAGGAATAAGATGTCTGTTTTCCCCACTCTCAACAGGATTGCATTATTCATTTTTTAAAAAGATTTTATTGGGGAATTGGGGGAGAGGAACAGTGTTGGGGAACCAGGGAAGGGGAACAGACAAGTTGCTGTCTTTTTGTTCATCAGTCTAGTTGTGGAGGACGTTGCTTCACTGGCCCATGTTGGTATCATCATTGCGCTCTTCTCAGGTGAGGTAGATCAGTTGCCGGCCTCTGGACGGCCGCTCACAGCAGCTCTTGGCAGCTCACACTGGCTGGGCCACCCACTGTAGCCTATGGCAGCCCACTGCAGCAGGGGCTGCAGCTATGCTGTCTGGGGACTCACAGCAGCCCAGCTCCAGGTGGAGTTGTTGTTCACCATCTTAGCTGTAGAGGGCGCAGCATCACTGGCCCTCATGTGGGATCTGAACTAGGGTCCTGATGCTCAAGGCTGGCATCTCAAGCCAACTCTTAACCCACATGCCACTCTGCCGTCCCAAAGTGCCATTTTTTTTTGACCTTTAAATCTTCAGTCTACCTGGACTGTATCTTGATATTCCACATCTGCTTTTCAGGCAGGTCATCTGGGACTACAGACTATCCCTCCTGTGCCTGGCATCTTTGTGAAGGCCATGAGACATGATGGCATTTTTCTACCATGCTCCCTAAATCTCTGGTCACCATCAAGGCAGTTCGACAATTAGGCAAATTGTCTGAGTCCTGAAAAACAGCAGAAAGTTTTGTAGCCAACTGCTTAGGTCCCACACAACACTTTTGTTCTGGTTACTATTGCTCTGTAACAAATTCCCCTAAACTGAACAGCTTGAAACCATAGTTTTATTTCGTTTGTGATTTTGAGAGTCAAGAGTTGAGAGCTGGGCTTGGCTGGGAAGTTCTTTCATGGGATCCCCCAGCATTTGTAGTAAGTGCTGGACGAGTCTATAGTTACCTGAAGGCTTGCTCAGCTGAGCTGCTGTCCAAGAAGGTAAACCTGGAAAACATGATGCTGAGGGAGAGAAGCCAGATGAAACACCATCACAATATTTATGATTCCATTTCTATGAAATGTCCAAAGTAAGTAAATCCATAGAGACAGGAAGTGGGTTAGTGGTTTCCAGGGAAGAAGGAGAGGGGGTGGGGAGTGACAGCTTCATGAGGACAGGGTTTCCCTTGGAGGAGACAAAAATTCTTGAAATGAAAGAGGCGACAGTTGCACAACATTGTGAATGTATTAAATCCCACATATGTGAACTTTGAAATGGTTCATTTTATATTAAGTGAATTTTGCCTCAATAAAAAAAGAAATTGATGACTGTTTTTGGCTCAAATGATTAAAATGATGGTGGGTCCATTCACTGTGATGTGGAAGCGTTAGGGAGAAATGAGCTAGGAGAAAAAGGATGCCATTTTCCTCTGACATTCGATATGCCTAGCAGATATATCCAGAGTTAGACACAAGAGCCTGAAATTCAGGGAGCCATGGGAGTGGAGACGTAAATTTAGGTCATTGGCACAGGGGAGGTATTTTAAGCCATAGGGCTGGATAAGGTCATCTAGAGACAGGGTGTGGAGAGAGGACAGAAATGGCTCAGAACCAAGCCTCCGGGCCTCATGGAGAGTCAGTGTCAGGCAGGAGAGGAGGGACCCAGGAAAGAGGTTGCACAGGAGGGGACGGGCCTGGAGAACTCCAAGTGCACATGTTTGAAAAACAAAGAGAGTAATAGCAAAAGATTGGAATTATACCAAATATCCATTTAGAGAGGGCTCTTAGGCAAATTGTGGTGCATCTATCTATACAATGGAACACAGGCACATGTAGAAAAAAATTGGGAGGGAGCTCTCTGTGCTAATATGGAAAGGTTCCTTTTGTATGAAATGTTATGTTGAAACCTTCAAGGCAGAATAAAGTGTGTGACAATTTTTAAAAAAAAGAAAGGAAAGAAAGGAAAGGGAAGAGTTACAAAGGGAAAAGTGGAGATTCACAGTGGAGAAGCCTGACACATGCCACTTCAGTCAAGCGATCAAAGTGTACATTCCTGGTGCATATTGAGAGGGCTGGTACCCAGAGGGACACAGTACCACTTCTGGGAAATTCCTGCCCAAAGCACAACCCCTGAATCTAATCGCAAGGAGACATGACACAAACCCACATCAAGGGTCGCTCTACAAAAGCACTGGCCAGGACACCTCAAAGTATCAGGGTCACAAAAGTCAAAGAAAGATGGAGAATGACTTCAAAGTGAAGGAGAGGACAAAGATTGACAACTAAATGCAACTTAGGATTCTGTATCATATCCTGGGCTGGAAAAATACAGCTGTGAAGGACATGATTGGGACTACTGACAATATTGACTATGGATTGTTGATTAGATAACCATGTGGTATTAGGGTTGAATATCCTGATTTTGATAATTATCTTCATTATATAAGACAATGTCCTTCTTTTTTTTTTTTTTTAAGATTTTATTTGGGAATTGGAGCAGGGGACCATCCAAGTTGTTGTTTTTCAATCTTTGTTGTGGAGGGCACCAGTTGCCATCTGGCTGTCCGTCGGCAGCTCGTGGCCTCTAAGCTCAAGGTGCTGTGTTCAGTCTTAGTTGTGGGTTGGCATAGCCAACATCCCATGCAAGAGTCGAACCAGCAGCCTTGTTGTTAAGAGCACACGCCCTATCCACTGAGCCATCGGGAGGCAGCTCAGCTCAAGGTGCCGAGTTCAGTCTTAGTTGCTGGTGGGCGTAGTCCACCATCAAACAAGCAATCTTATTGTTTCACCAGCTGAGCCAGGCTCAGCTAGGGCGCAGCGTCACTGGCCCATGTGGGAATTGAACCAGAGACCCTGTTGCTCAGAGCTTGTGCTCTTAAGCCAACTCTTAACCAACTGAGCCATTCGGCTGGCCAGAAAAAGTCCTTTTTATATTTAGGAAGTAAACACTAATATATTTTGGGGTAAAGGTGCATGATGTATGCAATTAACTCTCAAATGGTTCAGAAAATTATATATATATATATATATATATATATATATATATATATATATATATATATATAGAGAGAGAGAGAGAGAGAGAGAGAGAGAGAGAGAGAGAGAAAGGGGTTTCCAAGGACTGCCCTCTCACAGTATCACAACTGGGTGGCTCAAAATGACAGAATGTACTCTCTCATAGTTCTAGAGGCCAGAAGTCTGAAATCAAGGGGTCAACAAGGCTGTGCCCCTTGGAAAACTTTAGGGGATTCCTTCCTGGCCTCTTCCAGTTTCTCGTGCTTAGCTGGCAATCCTTGGTGTCCCTTGGCTTGTGGCCACATCACTCTGATCTCTGTCTCTCTCTTCATAGGGCTGTCTCCCCCCTGCATCTCTCTCCTCTTCTTATAAGGACACTGGTCGTGTTGGATCTAGGGCTCACCCTACACCAGTATGACCTCATTTTATCTAATGACATCTACAACAACCAGCACAGAGAAGAGAGGGTTTGGGGGAAGGGAGAGCTGTCAGATGAGGACAGAGAAGGGGTCATTGTGCTGGGTTTACAAGATGGAGGCTCCAGTGCCTTGAGGAGGGTCACCGTTTGAGAGGCAGGGACAGAAATCAGGCCACAAGGGACTGGAAGAGTGAGCAGAAGGTGGATCAGCAGAAATTTGAGGATAGTACTCCTTTAAGGGTGTTTTGCTGTAAAAAAGAAGGGAGAAATGGGGACGTAGCTAGAGGTGGGGCCAGGGATGGCTTCCAAAAACCAAGAAATGATGCAAAGGAGATGGTGAAACGAAACAAGTTAGGGAGAGATGAAACTCAGCTCTGCCCCAGGAATGAAGGTGGGACCCCAATGCAGAGAAAGGACTGGCATTTTTTTTAAAGATTTTATTGGGGGGCCGGCCGAGTGGCGCATTGGTTAAGCGCTGGTTTTGGGATGCCAGCGGCCCCGGTTCGGATCCCACATGAGGGCCAGTGACACTGCCCTCTACAGCTAACAACAGCTCCACCTGGAGCTGGGCTGTGCGAGCCCCGGTGATGGTGTGGGCTGCAGCCCCTGCTGCAGTGGGATGCCATAGGCTACAGTGAGTGGCCCGCAGCCAGCGTGAGCGGCTGGCTGGCAGCCAGCGCGAGCTGCCAATAGCCGCGGTGAGCGACATCCAGAGGCCAGCGACAGATCTGCCTCATCCGGGAAGAGCGCAATGACGATACCAACAGTGAAGCAACATCCTCCGCAACTAAACTGAAGAACAAAAAGACAGCAACTTGTCTGTTGCCCTTCCCAGATTCCCCAACGCTGTTCCCCTCCGCCAATTCCCCAATAAAATCTTTAAAAAAACAAAAAAACAAAAACAAAAAAAAACACAAAGATTTTATTGGGGAATTGGGGAAGGGAGCAGTGTTAGGGAATTGGGGAAGGGGAACAGCCAAGTTGTTGTTCTTCAATCTTAGTTGTGGAGGGTGCAAAGCTCAGCTCCAAGTCCAGTCGCCACTGTCAATCTAGTTGAGGCGAGGAGGGGGCTGCGCAGCCCACCATCCCATGTGGGAGTCAAACTGGCAACCGTGTTAGGAGCACACGCTCTCACCAGCTGAACCATCTGGCTGCCCGTTAGAAGCTCAGCGGCAGCTCAGCTCAGGTGCAGCTCACTGGCCCATGTGGAATCGAACCGGCAACCCTGTTGCTCAGCGCTTGTGCTGTAACCAACAGAGCCACCCGGTTGGCCCCAAAGGGACTGGCTTTTGGCGGAAGCATGGACACCTCCTCCAAAGGAGGGACAGAAGAGCAAGTGTATATTAGCAAATGTGGATTTCATGGTAGGAAGCTAAGGGAGCAAATAAGTGTTATTTTATTTTTTAGCAAAAACTTATGTAGTGCTTACATGCCACACCCTGTTCTGATCACTTTGCAAATATAACTTGTTTTATTTGCATGGCAGTCCCCTGAGGTAGGTTATTATCTGTTACTATTATCGCTCCCATCTTACAGATTAGGAAACTAAGGCACATAGATTGAAAGCACCTTCCCCAAGGTCACACAGCTGGTAACAGAAAAGGCCTCTTTTTTTAAAGATTTTATTGGGAAATTGGGGGAGGGGAACAGTGTTTGGGAATTGGGGCGCGGGGGGAATGAGCCAAGTTGTTCTTCAATCTAAGCTGTGGAGGGTGCCAGTTGCCATGTGGCTTCCCGAGGGCAGCTCGTGGCCTCTAAGCTCAAGGTGCTGTGTTCAATCTTAGTTGCGGGTCAGCGTAGCCTCTATCCCATGCTGGAGTTGAACCAGCAGCCTTGTTGTTAAGAGCGCACGCTCTATCCACTGAGCCATCTGGCGGCAGCTCAGCTCAAGGTGTTGAGTTCAGTCTTAGTTGAGGGTGAGCACAGCCCACCATTGAACAGGCAGTTTTGTTGTTACACCAGCTGAGCCATCCTGCCACCTGTTGGCAGCTCAGTGACAGCCCAGCGAGGACGCAGCATCACTGGCCCATCGTGGGAATCGAACCGGCAGGCCTGTTGCACAGAGCTCACGCTCTAAGCCAACCCTTAACCAATGGAGCCACTCCACCGGCTGGAGACAAGGCCTCTTGGAGTCGGGAGTCAGTTGCAGAATCCACACTCTTAAACTCTCCCCCATAGACAAGTATTAACTTGTCTATGCTCACCGTCCATCGTGCCTCTGTTCTTAATAAGGGAAGATTCCAGATCAGCAGTTGGGGATTCAGGCTGGGCAGAGTCACTTGGAGGTTTGAGGGGAGAGCAGTCACCAGCAGCTTGCTGCCTTGGAGAGGAAAAGTTACTAGAAAAACAGGAGGCTTGAGCATTTGAAGTTTGTGGTACTGGGTTTTCTTTGAAATCCTGGAGGCTCGCGGAGTTTTTGCATCATGGCAGGGAATGGCTTTTGCATGAGGAGGAGCGGATGGTGGCCCTTCCTGAGTCCACAGTGCATCTGCAAATCCTCCGTGCTTTCTGAGCCCTGGAATCTGGCCCTAACTGGCCCTTCTGTCCTTCCAACCGGCCACTTGGATCCGAGGGAGCTAAGCCCTGGAAACCCAGCATGTCCCCAGGCTGAGGGGGAGGGAAAGCCCTGGAAGGGGCGGGTGTTCGCAGGCCCAGGTCCAAAGGAAAGGAGTTCCATTTCAAGAACGGGAGCCCAGTGGCAAGGGGTGGGGGGCTGTGGGGCTGGAAGGAATGTGGCGCCCAGAATTTGGAGGGCCTCCAGGGCAACACGGGAAGTTTCTATGAGCAACACAGAAAGCAGGTCCTATGGCGGGTGCCCTCCCCTCAGTCATGGCGAGTGAAAAAGAGAGTTGGAGGCTCTGGAGTCAGAGGGACCTGAGTGAATCTTAGCATTGTGGTTTCTTGGCTGGATGTGAACAGCTAAATAACAACCCCAGAGACAACTACGCACTAACCCTCAGAACCTGTGATATATGACCTCACATGGCAAAGAGGACTTTGTGGATGTGATCAAGTTCAGGACCTTGAGACAGGGAGAGTATATCTTGGATTATCCAGGTAGGCCCAATGTCATCGCAAGGGTCCTTATTAAAAAATAAATAAATAAAAAATAAAGGCAGGAGCATCTGAGCCAGAGAAGGAGATAGAAAAATGGAAGCAGAGTTTGGAGTGATGCAAGAAAGGGCCAGGAGCCAAGGAATGCAGCTGGGCCCTAAAAACCAGACAAGACCAGGAAGCGATTTGTACCTGTCCGCCGCCTCCAAAAAGAAGGCAGCCCTGCTGAGCCATTTTAGATGCAACCTCTAGAACTGGAGGACAATAAATGTGTGATGTTTTTAGCCGTTAAGTTTGTAGTAATTTGTCACAGTAGCAGAAACTGGGTAAAGCAGTTTCACCATCTCGTTGGGCCTCAATTTCTCAATCTGTCAACTGGGGATAACTGAATCCTCACAGTGTTTTCATGAGGATTTGGTTGAATGTGTTTAGGATGGCAGCTGGCACAGAGTAAGTGCTCAATAAACATCAGTTTTCAATATCTTCAAAATGGAGATAAACCACTTATTTAGCCAATGAATATTTACTGAGCATCAACTATGTTCCAGGCACTGTTCTAAGTGTTAGAGATGCAGCATGAACAAGACAGATAAACACCCTTCCTTCAGGGAGCTTCCATTCTAGAGAGGGAGAAAAACAAAACAAATGAGTAAATGCTATGGGATGTGAGATGACAGAAAGTGCTATGAGCAAATGAATCAAGAAAGCAGAATGGAGAGGGCTGGTGGACTGGGTCAGGGAGAACTTGTGGAGAAAGGGGCATTTCAGCAGAGGCCTGATGGAGGCAAGGGAGCAAGCCACACAGATGTCAGGGAAGAGCCTTCCAGCCAGAAAGTTTAGCAAGTGCACTAATTCCACCTCTGGTTCCAGAGTCAGCACGCAACTCATTCACAGGCAAGCAGAGTTCAACCTGGGGTTTTTCCTGGAGTGACTGGAGGGGTGAAGGGAGGGGAAGGCTCTCCTTCTTCTTTCCACTGGATACACAGTGTTTTCTTGGAGGACAGGAACCCTGAGCTGCTGGGAGCCTGCTTGTGAATAAGGCCAGCAGAGAAGAAACTCTGGAGACAGGAAGACAGATTTCCTGCGGACATTATTTAGACCTGGATCCAGCCACGCCAGGAGCCAGACCATCCTTCAGTTACACTAGCCAATAAAATCCTTTTTAAAAAATTATTTTACAGCGACTGGTTAGCTCAGTTGGTTAGAGCGCAGTGCTCCTAACACCAAGGTTGCTGGTTCGATCCCTGCATGGGCTGCTGCGCTGTGCCCTCCACAACTAGATTGAAACAACTACTTGACTTGGAGCTGATGGGTCCTGGAAAAACACACTGTCCCCCCATTAAAAAACAAACAAGCCAGGGCTGGCCGAGTGGCTTAGTTAGTTAAGAGTTGGCTAAGAGTGCGTGCTCTAAGCAATAGGGCTGCCGGTTTGATTCCCACATGGGCCAGTGAATGCTGTGCTCTAGCTGAGCTGTCGCTGAGCTGCCAACAGGTGACAGGATGGCTCAGCTGGTGTAACAACAAGATTGCCTGTTCAATGGTGGGCTACGCCTACCCACAACTAAGACTGAACTCGGCACCTTGGGCTGAGCTGCCTCCCGGATGGCTCAGTGGAGAGGGCATGTGCTCTTAACAACAAGGCTGCCAGGTTTGACTCCCACATGGGATGGTGGCTACGCCCACCTGCAACTAAGATTGAATGCAACACCTTGAGTTTAGAAGCGACAAGCTGCCAGATAGTGACTGGTGCCCCCCACAACGAAGATTGAAGAGCAATAACTTGGCTGGTCCCCTTCCCCAATTCCCCAATAAAATCTTAAAAACAAACACACAAACAAACAAAAAACAATTGACCAAGACACTAAAATTTTTTTTAAAGTTATTTTACTTAAGCCAATTTAAACTGTAATTCTATTCTTTGCGATTGAATGATGTACACTTAATAAATCTATTGGCATTCCTACTACTGTTACTACTGATTATAATAATAAAGAGTTAACATCATGCTTACTACGTGTAAGCCACTTGACCTGCACTAACTTATTTAATCTCCACAACAACTCAATGAGCATCATGCTATTATCCCCATTTTAGAGCAGAGGAAACTGAAGTTCAGAGAGGTTAAGAAAAACTGGCAATGGTCACACAACTAGTAAGCAGAGAACCTGAATGCAAATTCAAGTAGTCTTGTCTCCATTTATCAATAATTACACACACATGCAAAATATTTATTGAATTATGTGCCAGGCATTGTTTTAGGTGCTTAGGGTACGGCAATAAACAAAAATAAAATCAATGAAAATTCCTGCCCTCATGGAGCTTATATTTTAGTGGGTGGGGAGATAAATAATAAGCAAAAAACTCCATAAATATGTAAATGATACTGTACATGAAAAAGAGATACATCTAAGAATATAAGAGGTGGGGAGGGCATTTTTTTGGTAGAGTGGTCAGAGTATGTCTCATTCAAAAGGTGACAATTGCTAAAAAAAAAAAAAAAAAAAAAAAAAAAAAAGTTTGTAATACAAGTTACCATTTTGGGCCGGCCGAGTGGCTCAGTTGTTTAAGAGCTCGCTCAAGAGTGCGAGCTGAGCTCTGAGCAACAGCTGTTCGAGGCCAGCCCGAGCTAAGTTGCCGTTGAGCTGCCAACAGGTGGCAGGATGGCTCAGCTAAAAAAAAAAAAAAAAAAAAAAAAAGTTTGCAAAAGGTGACAACTGAGCAGAGACTTAAAGAAAGTGAAGGACCAATTCATGGAAATATCTGGGGCAACATTAGTTCAGGCAGAGGGAATAGCCAGTGCAAAGGCCCTGACGCAGGACTGTGCCTATTGTGATCAAGTAATAGCAAAAAACAAGGGAGTGGAGGGAGATGAAGTCAAAGAAGTAAATAAACGCAAAATTAGTAGGGCTGCGAGGAGAACTTTACCTTTTACCCAGAAGGAGATAGAAGCCAGAGTTCTGAGCAGACCGGAACGTGATCTGATTCAGGTGCTAACAGGCGGCCTCTGGCTCTGTGTGGGGAATATTCTACAGAGGGGCTAGAGATTGCCAAATATAATAAATAAAGGTAGGGCCGGCCGAGTGGCCCATTGGTTAAGAGCTGGTTTTGGGATGCCAGCGGCCCCGGTTCGGATCCCACGTATGAGGGCCAGTGACACTGCCCTCTACAGCTAACAACAGCTCCACCTGGAGCTGGGCTGTGCGAGCCCTAGCGACGGTGTAGGCTGCAGCCCCTGCTGCAGTGGGCTGCCATAGGCTACAGTGAGTGGCCGGCAGCCAGCGTGAGCGGCTGGTAGCCAGCGTGAGCTGCCAATAGCCGCGGTGAGCGACATCCAGAGGCTGGCGACCCATCTGCCTCATCCAGGAAGAGCGCAATGATGATATCAACATGGGCCAGTGAAGCAACGTCCTCCGCAACTAGACTGAAGAACAAAAACACAGCAACTTGTCTGTTCCCCTTCCCCGATTCCCCAACGCTGTTCCCCTCCCCCAATTCCCCAATAAAATCTTTTAAAAAAAATCTTTGAAATTAAAAATAAATAAATAAATAAAGGTATAGAATGCCCAGTCAAATTTAAATTTCAGATAAACAATGAATAATATTTTACTTGGAAGTATGTCCCGTACAACATTTGGGATATACTTTTACTAAATAAAATTGTTTATTGTATTTTACCTGGTAACCCTACTCCAGATAAAGGGGTGGAAGCAGGGATCCCAGTGAGCAGGCAGCGAGGAGGAAACAGATGAAAACCAAACCGTGGTAAAAAGTGGATGGATTCTGGGTCCGCTGGAAAGTAGGGCTGATGACCTGTCTTAATAGACCATGTGTGATATATAAGAGTGCGCAAGGAGTCCAAGATGACTCCAGTATTTTGGACCTGAGCACCTGGAAGGATGGTGTTGGCATGATCAGGTTGAAGAAGACAAGAAAGGGCAGGTTTGGAGAGAAACATAAGGTGTTCCCTTTGGGCCGCTTGGGTGTGACATGTCCATGAGGTACCCAGGTGGGGCTAGTGACAAGCTGGTTGAACTTACAAGTCTGGAATTTAGGAAATAAGCCCCAATCACAGTGCTGCCTCCTAAAACATCAAGGTCAGCCTCACCCTGCAAGTTGAAGAAGGAAGGGATAGTTGGTGACGACAAGGTAAGACCTAGAAAGGTCTTGGTGGCCCCCCACCCCCACCTTCCTGTCTGGAACAAGGAAACGGAAGAAATGGCTATGCTATTTCCCTGGTGTCATGCATTGAATTGTGTCCACCAAAAAAGATATATTGAACTCCTAACCTCAGTAGTTCAGAATGTGACCTCATTTGAAAATAGGGTCTTTGTAGCTTTAACCAAGTTAAATCTCTCCCAAACCTGGTGAAGTAGGTTACCACTATCTCCATTCTATAGATAATAAGCACCTGAGGCAAAAGGTTAAGTGGTTTGCCTCAGCCTTTGGGTTCAGTGTTTGGAGAGCCAAGTAGCCATCTCTGCCTCCCTGAACCCAGCAGCATTAGAGATGCTGCAGTTGCCTAGGTGACCATCATCTGCTTAATCCCATCAATGGTGGGGACCACACAGGTCATTTCCATCTACTGTCATTATCTGAACACACACTTTCCCATTTATAATTGAGCTCTTGATGTAACCAGGAGCAAAAATCTCCTTATGTTCTTTACATGTTGAATTTTTTTCAATTGATATATAAAAGAATAATTTATACTTCAAGAGGAACATGCTAAAATAATAAATGATTATTGTGAAAGCTGTTGCTTTTGTGACCAAAACAACTGCTAAGTGTTTATACACATTTTAAAAAGAGAAGTAGATAAAAATATTAGAGAATTAATATTAAGAAGGACATTATACACTTTTCAGCCAACCAAAGCTGAAATTAATTTTAAAATAATAAAAGAACAAACAATAGAGATTGGATTTTATTGTGATTTATTATGATTCTAATTTTTAGAATTGTTGAGTGTACTAGGATTCATAACATCATATAAAATAACCATTGAGAATTGTATTTAATATTTACTTATATAATTACATTTAAGCCAAAGGTTATTACAAAATTGTTAGAAATTGAAAGCAGAATGTCAAGTTTGCTACTTCAAAATTTGGAGGAACTACTCCATGATCAACTATCTCCATCATAAATCATCTTTGATACAGACATATAAAGAATAAAAGAAATATAGAATTTTGTTTTGAATTTTGGCAATGACAACGCCTTACATAATTAATAGTGGTAGATTGTTAAAATAAAGGCCTCAAGTGGGGAGGAGAGTGGTAGATGAGGGTAATATGGTGATGGAAGGAAAACTGACTCTGGGTGGTGAGCACACAATGTGATGTATAGATGATGTATTGCAAAATTGTACACTTCAAACCTATACAACTTTACTAGTCATTGTCACCTCAATAAACTTTTTTAAAAGATTTTTATTGGGGAATTGAGGGAGGGGAACAGACAAGTTGCTGTCCTTTTGTTCTTCAGTCTGGTTGTGGAGGACGTTGCTCCACTGGCCTATGTTGGTATATGCACTGCGGGTGAGGCAGATCGGTCACTGGCCTCTGGACAGCCGCTCACTGCGGCTCTTGGCAGCTCACGCTGGCTGCTGGCCACTCACTGCAGCTTATGGCAGCCCGCTGCAGCAAGGGCTGCAGCCTACACTGTCGCCTGGACTCATGCAGCCCAGCTCCAGGAGGAGCCATTGTTCACCATCTTAACTGTAGAGGGCAGTCTCACTGGCCCTCATATGGGATCTGAACCGGGGTCGCTGGCATCCCAAGCCAGCTCCCAACCAACTCATCACTCGGCCAGCCCATGGCACCTCAATAAACTTTAGTTAGAAAAATAAATAAATAAAAATAAAGGCCCCTCCAATCGGGTGGCTCAGCTGGTGAGAGTGCATGCTGTTAACAACAAGGTTGCTGGTTCGACACCCACATGGGATGGTGGGCTACACCCCCCACCACCACTCCCACCCCCCCACATCTAGATTGTAAATGGCTACTGAACTTGGAGCTGAGCTTGCGCCCTCCCTAACTAAGATTGAAGGACAACAACTTGACTTGGAGCTGATGGGTCCTGGAGAAACACAATGTTCCCCTTCCCTGATTTCCCAACACTGTTCCCTTCCCCAATTCCCCAATGAAATCTTTAAAAAACGAAATAAAATAAAATAAAACAAAATAAAATAAAATAAAATCTCTTAATGAATTGTGCCTCCCTAGGTCCACACCCTTTTACAAAGTGACCTTGCCATTAAGAGGAGAATTTGTTTCCGGCCACCTGAATCTGGATGTGTTATATGACTGCTTTGATCAACAGCAGGCAGCAGAGGTGACCTAGTGTAATTGCCAATATTAGGTCTCAAGGGACCTTGCTGCTTCTGCTCTTGTCACACATACACATATACATACATATACATATATGCACAATCATATACACACATATACACACAAAAATATATAAATACATTTATACTCACATACATATGCATATGTACATATACACCCATGTATATACATATAAACGCACACATACACATATATACATATACATACATACACTTAAATAGAAACATACATACATTTCCACACATATATACTCAAACAGACACATATCCATACACAAAAATACATGCACATATATACGTATAGGGAGACATATGCTGGTATATAAATATTTACATAGCATTTTTCCTCTTTTGGAAGGAAAAATGAGAACCCGTTATGGTCGTTGGCTTTGGAAGGAGGTAGAGAAGTAGGGCAGGGTGGCGTTTTCTATTTTCAATTCAGCACTGTTTGAATGTCTAACACTGTGCATCCCTTATTTTAAAATGTCCACAGGGGCTATTTTGGCAGTGGGGTTATGGGTCATTTCTTGTTTTCTTCTTTATGTGGATCCTTATTAAATAAAACCAATCACCACAACCTAAAAATAAAACGTGTTAGAAGCCAAGACCACATTATTGGCTACAGTCACAGTGATTCTTCTTTCTTTCTTTTCTTTTTTTCCTTTCTTTCTTTCTTTCTTTCTTTCTTTCTTTCTTTCTTTCTTTCTTTCTTTCTTTCTTTCTTTCTTTCTCCCTCTCCCTCTCCTCCCCTCCCCTCCCTTCCCTGTCGCTCCCCTTCTCCCCCTAACCCTCCACTCTCTCTCTCCTTGTCCTGCAGGTCTGATTGTTCTTGTGAGTCTGTCACTTAATAAGAAGACACTTATAGCCTTATCTGGATATCCAGGCCTGAGCACATCTTCACACGTGAAATTGTTCAGCTCAGCAGCTGCCATTGCTCACATTGCCCAGGCTCCAAGAAATGACAGGAGCATCTGTCAAGGGTTTATTCAGCCTTGGTGACATAAGAGTTTTATTACAACAAATGATTTGATAACAAGTTTGAAGACAAGGGTTTGCTATTCTATTCTAGATGGCTTCAGGCTGACCACTTCTGTGGCAACTTCAGGGTATTTCCCTTGTGCTTTCTCATTTGTGGTAAGAAATTACAAGAGTTTCATAATTCCATTCAGAATTTTTTCTTTTCTTTTTTTTTTTTAAAGATTTTATTGAGGAAGCGAAACTGTTTTTCTAGGACACATCAGCTCCAAGTCAAGTAATTGTCCTTCAATCTAGTTGTGGAAGTCACAGATCAGCTCCAAGTTCAGTCACCATTTTCAATCTAGTTGCGGGAGACGCAGCCCACCATCCCATTTGGGAGTCGAACCAGCAACCTTCTTGTTAAGAGCACATGCTCTAACCATCTGAGCCATCCGGCAACTCACTGGCAGCTCAGCAGCAGCTCAGCTCAAGTCCTTGTCTTCAATCTAGTCACAGAGGGCACAGCTCACTGGCCCATGTGGGAATCGAACCGGGAACCTTGTTGTTCAGAGCACACGTTCTAACCAACTGAGCCATCCCACAATCCCAGAACCTTTTTAAAAATTGCCCCACTGCACCTCTCTGAATTATTCTGGACCTGTGTGACCAAGATTAGAACAGATAGCCATTTAAAAACTGTTACCTGGTTGCCAGATGGGCACTGGACTTATCAAGGAGATCACTTCATAGACTGTGTCCAATACACTATACACTTGAAGCTGAAGTAGAATAATATTGAATGTTAACTATAACTAAATATATAGGTATATATAGTCACGGAATGTGGAGTACAACATAGGGAAGATAGTCGATAGTATTGTAACAGCTATATAAGATGTCAGAGGGGTAGTAGCTTGGGGGTTGGGTTATCACTTTATGAAGGATTTAAATGTCTAACTATTACTTGCTTTCTACACCTGAAACTAATAAATAATAAATTTTTTAAAAAAGAAAGAAAACAACAAATACAAGAGAGAGAGAAGTGGAAAAGTGACAGAGGGAGAGGATAGGCAGGCCACGTGAACAAGGAGGCAGACACTGGAATTCTGCAGCCACCAGCAAGAGGATGCTGACAGCCATTGGAGAAGCAAGAAAGGAACCTCCCCCTGAGCTTTCAGAGGGCACATGGCCCTGCCAACACCTTGATTTCAGACTTCTGGCTCCCAGAATTGTGGGAGAATAAGTTGTCGTTGTTTTAAGTCACCAAATTTGTGGTAATTCGTTATGGCAGCCCTAGGAAAATTAGGCCTAATTACAACAATTCCTAATAATGTTAAACATTTATTAAACTTGATTATGGCCAGGCAAAACAAACAAACAAACAAACAAACAAAAACTGTTACCTGGTCACACAAGCCAGGACATTATTGAAAAGAAAGTGAGACAAGCACATTACATTTAAGAAACATTAAAATATTCAAGGGCCAGCCAAGTGGCGTGGTGGTTAAGCGCTGGCTTGGGAAGCCAGCGGCTCCGGTTCGGTCCCACATATGGGGGCCAGTGACACTGCCCTCAAAAAAAAAAAAAAATGAAAAGAAAATATTCAAGAAAAATACAATAAGTAAAAGGTTTTGGCAATAGAGAAAAAAAGGAACACAAAAAAGGAAACGGAATTATTTCAAATATATGCATTTAGAGTTTGGCAAGTTTTTTTTAAAAACTTTTTAATGATTCTTTGGTCACATACAAGTTTTAAAATTAAATGGATAAAGCTTGCTCCTCATAGCTTCTGAGTTTTGTTTATCTGCTTATAAAAATATTTCCTCCAGGGCCAGCTGAGTGGCGCGGTACTTAGGCGCACACTTGGGAAGCCAGTGGCCCCGGTTCGGGTCCCACATATGAGAGCCAGTGACACTACCCTCAAAAAAATATATATATATATTTCCTCCATGTTTAAAAGCATGTACTAATTCACCAATTTTTTTAGTGCTTGAAGACTGCATGGTTTGCATTTAAATTGTTGATCCATTTTGAATTTATTTCTGTGAAAGGAGAACAGGAATCCAGCCGGCTTTTATCCCCTCACTCTCTAAAGAAAGGTTTGACTACTTGATCCTTGTATTGCCTGCTGACTCACAACATTGCCTTCATCAAGTGCAAAAATCTCAGGATAGTCGGGGGTACAAAAATGTTAAGAATATTATACATTTATCATGCATTTTATGGTCTGATGGGGCTTACCCTTGCCCCTACCATACATTACACTTCTTTTTCAAAGTTTCTTGGTTACTCTCATATGGTAACAATTTTTCAACAACTTCTCTTGTATTTGTAGGTTAATCTCCAAGAGGTTGACAAAGAGGTAGTGGGGAGTTTTCATTTTTTAGGTAAGTTACTAAAGACTATTGACAGTTGATGCACATCCACTTGTTTTTATAGAACTGTTACACAGGATTGGAGCTTTGACATAGCAGCCATGGCTGAGCATTACTTGTCTCTGTGTTGAGCGCAACAAGGCATGTGCTTTGCAGAAATAGTTGGTAGAGTTTTTTAGGCGTGGACATGCCATACCAAAAGTTTTTAAAAACTAACCAGCATCCACAGGGATACACCTTCCAAAACAAAGACGCTTTATAAGAAGTGCAAATATTTGTTCAGAAATGGCAGGAAACGCTTCCAAGAACTGCAGAAAAATCTGGTTAATTTAGCAATGCCCATGAATGTGGTTGTGGTAACTTGACATTTTTTAGGTACAGTGTTGTTTTTTAATACAAAGAAGCACAGCTAAAATGAAAAAAATCCTACTATCGCACCACATCGGCATTCTAAAAAATAATGTGTAATCAAATGTGAGAGTTACAGAGAGGGAGAGAATAAAGTCCCCCCACCCCCACCCCCACTTCCACTCAGTTGCCCACCTCAAAGCAATCAGTTATCACAGTTTCTTATTGTTCCTTCCAGGAAAAAAAAAATTAATGTGTATACTACCATTTATAACCACATATACTTTTTTTTTTTTGAGGGCAGTGTCACTGGCCCTCACATGTGGGACCCGAACCAGGGCCGCTGGCCTCCCAAGCCAGCGCCCAACTACCGCGCCACTCGGCCGGCCCATAACCACATATACTTTTAATTTATACAAAGCTGATACCATGTGCCCTACTATACCTTGGTTATTTTTCACTTAAAATATTTTCCAAGTTTTCTACATCAGCAGTAGACAACTAAACCTTCCATTTTTTTTTTTTTTTAGAGGGCAGTGTCACTGGCCCTCATATGTAGGATCCGAACCGGGCCACTGGTGTCCCAAGCCAGCTCTTAAACACCGCGCCACTCAGCTGGCCCTAAACCTTCCTTTTTAATGTGTATAGAGTGTCCCATCTTCCCACAGTTGTACCACAGTTCATTTAAACAGTTCCAAACTGATGGACCTTGAATTACTTTCATTTTTCATTCTTACAAACACCCATCTGTAATATCTCTTGAACGTGTAGCATGGCATATATTTGAGAGTATATTGTTAGAGCAAGCTGTTAGTAGCATGTTCCCTGGGACCCAAAACAAAAGTCAGTTTGAAAACTTGATAGCTATTGTCAAATTGAGCCCAGACAAGTTCACACTCCCAACAACGAGTGGAACTGTTTCATCACAGTTTTGCCAGCACTGGGTATTACACTTTTAGAACATTTGTCGGGCCGGCCGAGTGGCGCATTGGTTAAGCGCTGGTTTTGGGATGCCAGCGGCCCCGGTTCGGATCCCACATGAGGGCCAGTGACACTGCCCTCTACAGCTAACAACAGCTCCACCTGGAGCTGGGCTGTGCGAGCCCCGGTGATGGTGTGGGCTGCAGCCCCTGCTGCAGTGGGCTGCCATAGGCTACAGTGAGTGGCCCGCAGCCAGCGTGAGCGGCTGGCAGCCAAGCGTGAGCTGCCAATGGCCGCAGTGAGCGACATCCGGGGGCCAGCGACCGATCTGCCTCATCCGGGAAGAGCGCAATGATGATACCAACAGTGAAGCAACATCCTCCGCAACTAAACTGAAGAACAAGAAGACGGCAACTTGTCTGTTCCCCTTCCCCGATTCCCCAACGCTGTTCCCCTCCACCAATTCCCCAATAAAATCTTTAAAAAAAAAAAAAAAAAAGAACATTTGTCAATCACATACATGGAAATTGGTGTCTTGTAGTTGTTTTCTAATAGACTCTCTGCTCTATTCCATTCTTCTATATGTTTGTCCTTATCTCATGACTGTCTTTGCTGTGCATTTCTTTATTAAGTGTGAGGCTGAGCATCATTTTATGCGTTTACTGGCCATTGATACTTGTCTTTCTGTCAACTTCTTATTCATGTCCCTTAATCATTTTTCTCAGGAGTTGTTCCTCTTTTTCTTGATCACTTATATGAGCTTTCTGTATAGGAAGTTATGAAACCTTCCTCTATCTTTCCCCAGTTTGTATCTTTTGCCTTTATTTTTTTTTCTCATGTAAAAAATTAATTTTTCTGAGGTCATAGTGGCCAAGTAGCCAGTTTTCTTTGATAGTTCCAGGTTACATGAGACTGGAAGCTTGCCCTGGGTCCCAGCTTTGGCCTGCATTTATGTGCATGCTACCAGATATTTGCAGTCCAAAAGTCCACTCGACTTTCAAAGCTTCCTCCCCCACCCCAAGATGATCAATTATCCACCCATCTTTCCCTCTACAACTCGTACAATTTCATTTTATAATTTTTTTAATCTTTCTGGAATTAATTTTGACATAGGAGTGGCTTATTTCCCCGAATAGTTAGCTTGTCCCAGCACGATTTTCTGAATTCATCTTTCCCTCACCAATTTGAAACCCCACCTATGTTGTAAACTGTAATTCTATATTTATGTAGCTGTGTTTCCAGACTCAATATTCTCCCACTCTTCAGTCTGTACCAAACTGTTTTAATTATTGTAGCTTCATAGAAACACATTTTAGTGTTTAACAGAGCCAACCACCTCTGGTTATTGATGTATCTCTCCACTTTTTGATTATTTCAGATTTTTTCCTCCCTTGCACTCATAGAAAATGCTTCAGTTAAGCACATGCAGAATTTTGACAAAGCAGCAGTAGGAAATTCTTGCTTGGGAGTTTTGATCTTGAACATTCTGTAAGTGCTCACTTGTCTTACCTAAGTGTGAAAGTCACAGGAGAAACACTCAGGACTCGCCTCGAGCATGAAAGTGGACTAAAGCTGTTGACATTAGCTACACATTCACTGTTGTTCCAGAACATTCCTGCTGAGGCTGAGCCCCAGGGTAGTGCTTCACTTGAGCGTGACCAGACTTGTCACTCTGCAAGTCCTCTTGCTTTTCCAGTTTTGCAAAGATGGATGAACCCAGGCTGGAATTTTAAAAATTGACCCTTGGGAAACTAAAAAGTCTTCTAACCCAAAACATGTTGATTAAAAAATTCAAATACACATATCAAGATGACAGGAAAAGCTTTCTTCCAAGATTTGCAGCAGAGCTAATTTACCTGGCAGAGAGAGGTAATGTGATTTCCACATCTAACACATGTGTTTGGCATGGTGACTTTTTAATGTGGGGAAAGCATCAAGAACCCCCACTTCACTTCCCTCAATAATGGCCCAAGGGCTGGCTGAGTGGCATGGTGGTTGAGCGCTGGCTTGGGAGGCGAGTGGCCCTGGTTCCCACATATGAGGGCCAGTGACACTGTCCTCAAAAAAAAAAAAAATTGGCCCATGATCCAGCTGCCAGATTTTTTACTACTTTAAAAAAAATATGGAAGGGCTGGCCGCATGGCTCAGTTGGTTAAGAGCTTGCTCAATAGTGTGAGCTCTGAGCAACAAGGTTGCCAGTTCGATTCCTGGCCCAAGCTAAGCTGCCACTGAGCTGCCAACAGGTGGTAGGATGGCTCAGCTAAAAAAAAAAATGGAGCTGAAATTCAAATAAAATTAACTATTTTAAAGGGTACAGTTCAGTGGCATTTAGTACATTCACAATGTTGTACAACCATCACTTCTATCTAGTTCCAGGACATTTTCATCACCCCAAAGGAAACCCCATCTTCATAAGCAGTCACTCTCCATTCAGCCCTCCTGCCACTGGCAACCACTAGTCTACTTTCTGTCTCTATAGATTCATCTATTTTGAACATTTTGTGTAGGTAGAATCATATAATAACTTGACCTTTTGTGCCTGGTTTCTTTCACTTAGCTTAATGTTTTGCAGGGTCAGCCATGTTGTAGCAGGTATCAATACTTTATTGATTTCTACGGCTGAATATTTATTATTGAAGAAAAATAAAAACAATATGAGTAGATAGAAATTGACAAGGTACAGGAAACCAGAATAAATTCCAAAATCCTTGCACAATTCCCACCTGCCCTCTACCCCGTTTCTCACTCTACGGGCAATCCCTGTTAAAAACAAAACAAAAAACCCCTGTATCTTTTGAAACAAATATATCTGTATGCATTTATTAATGGATATCAATGTATTTACTCCTTTTAAAAATATTCAACAGGGCCAGCCAAATGGCGCATTGGTTAAGAGCTGGTTTTGGGATGCCAGTGGCCCCGGTTCAGATCCCACATATGAGGGCCAGTGACACTGCCCTCTACAGCTAACAACAGCTCTGCCTGGAGCTGGGCTGTGCGAGCCCCAGTGACAGTGTAGGCTGCAGTACCTGCTGCAGTGGGCTGCCATAGGCTACAGTGAGCGGCCGGCAGCCAACGTGAGCGGCTGGCAGCCAGCATGAGCTGCCAATAGCCGCCGTGAGCGACATCCAGAGGCCAGCGACTGATCTGCCTCATCTGGGAAGAACGCAATGATGATACCAACATAGGCCAGTGAAGCAACGTCCTCCGCAACTAGACTGAAGAACAAAAAGACAGCAACTTGTCTGTTCCCCTTCCCCAATTCTCCAACGCTGTTCCCCTCCCCCAATCCCCCAATAAAATCTTTAAAAAAATTTATTTTTGAAATTCAACAAAAGGGATCATTACAATCTTTTTTTGCAGTATGGTTTGTTCACTAAAGAGTATGGTGTGGACAGAACTGTACCAGGCCTGGTCCCAGCCCTGGCGTTCCCCCCACTTGGGGCCATGGGAGCCTTTCACACTTTACTGATGGAGTGGGTGTAACTAGAGGGAGTGATGCTATTGTGGGAGGTACTTAAACATCTTGGCCAAATATGGCATTTCCCGCAGAGGGAACAGGGGGAAAGGCCCCAATCAACAAACCTTCCACCGGGCCTTTCCAAGCATGTGCTCCACTGCCCAGTTAGTTCCCAGTCTTCAAACCCAGCTTCCCTTTTGGTCTCTTGAGCATCTTTCCGCCCCGACAACCTCCATTCACCATTCACAAAACCCCAACCTTGCCCCCTAAGGATCTGTCTTCTTCCTTGGGTGTGAATTATTCCATCTGGAATAATTTCTCAGGAAAAATTGTTTAAGATACAGATTTCCAATAGATACAACCCCCAAGGGATCCTGACTCAGTATGCAGGGCAAAGAAATAGCATTTTTAACAAAGACCCCAGGTGACTCTGATGAAGTGGCCACCCTAGTTCAGGAGTCCCTAGCCTGGGTGGGGGTTGGGCAGGAGAAAACTAAGTTTTTAACTGAAAGACCTCAGCTTCTGCCTGAGGAGAGGGGTGGCAAGAGTTTCCATCATCCAGCTGCTATTATTATTATTATTATTATTATTATTATTATTATTATAAGATTTTATTAGGGAATTGGGGGAGGGAACAGTGTTGGGGAATCAGGGAAGGGGAACAGACAAGTTGCTGTCCTTTTGTTTTTCAGTCTAGTTGTGGAGGACGTTGCTTTACTGGCCCATGTTGGTATGATCATTGCGCTCTTCCCAGATGAGGCAGATCGGTTACCAGTCATTAGACAGCCGCTCACAGCAGCTCATGTCAGCTGCCGGCCGCTCATGTGGACTACCGGCCACTCACGGTAACTTACGGCAGCCCACGCCGTTGCTGGCGACTCCCGGCAGCCCAGCTCCAAGTCGATCTGTTCTTCACCATCTTAGTTTCAGAGGGCACAGCATCACTGGCCCATGTTTGTGCTCCTAAACCAACTCAACCAACAAACCACTTGAGTGGCCCCATCCAGCTACTTTTAAAAATAAACTTGGGCCAGCCAAGTGGAGCATTGGTTAAGAGCTGGCTTGGGACGCCTGTGGCCCTGGTTCAGATCTCACATATGAGGGCCGGTGACACTGCCCTCTACAGCTAAGATGGTGAACAACAGCTCCACCTGGGGCTGGGCTGCTGTGAGTCCCCGGGCCGGCATAGCTGCAGCCCCTGCTGCAGTGGGCTGCCATAGGCTATAGTGAGCTGCCGGCAGCCAGCGTGAGCTGCCAAGAGCTGCTGTGAGCGGCTGTCCACAAGCAGGCGACCAATCTGCCTCACCCAGGAAGAACGCAATGATGATACCAACATGGACCAGTGAAGCAATGTCCTCCACAACTAGACTGAAGAACAAAAGGACAGCAACTTGTCTGTTCCCCTTCCCCGGTTCCCCAATGCTGTTCCCCTCCCCCAATTCCCCAATAAAATCTTTTAAAAAAATAAAATAAATAAACTCACATTTTCAGATAATTCATAGCACCATTTACCTGGTCTAGAAACTTCTAGAAATGCCAACATCTGTGGGAGATCATTTCACATAGCAACAAGGACAGACATCTCAATGGCTTTTTCACTCATGGTAAATGGACAATCCTTGAAGTTTAAACACAGGTCTGACAATAGCTCATACTGGGCTGGGCGTCTAGGACAGTGTGTATTGTTCAGCAGGAGGAACCCTTTTCTCAAATTAAATAGCCCATTCCACCTCTACCAATAAGAGATTTAATGGATATTTAATTTGCTAACCTTTATTTCATGACCTATACATTAACAATTACTAATCATTATATCAATTGGATAACACAATGAAGCCCATTATAATGGACCTGGTTTTGAAATCAGGCGCTGGCGAGTTGCATGCAGGCTTTCGTCACCTTGAGAATCCAGCTCACTCCTGTGTTCTATTTTGCTCACATCCAGGAAAACCGTGGCGTATACAGAAGAAAAGCTGCAAATGGAAACTGTGTTCCTTTTTTTTCTGTGTCTTCAGTTAAAACTCACCCAGGGTTTCTAAAGGAACCGTCACAAGAACTTTGTTCTTAAAGTTGAATCACTAACAACATCAAACAACTGTTCCCATTCTTTATCACAAAAACAGGAGTCAGAAGAGAGGCTGAAAACGTAAAGGGCTAAAACCCTCTCTGACAGAATGTTATTACTGGTCGCCATGTGAATGCCGTTACTTGCTATCACGACTGGAAATCACAGCCCGACAAGAGCATGTGAATTACAAAGTGTTCTATTACAGCGCATGCACCGGACTGAATTTCCCCCATTTCTCACCTTTCTCATCAGTCACATTTACAAGGAATTCATTTATATGCAAATAAGTGGCAGAAGCAATTCATTTGAGACCTGTACAGAAACAAGTTAGCTTATGAACACCAAGTAATATTTTGATAGTCTCCGATGTGACTGGTTTGGCTTATTACATATTCAAGTAATTATTTTTCAGTGTTGTTTTTCTTTTAATACATGAGAAAAATAGATTCGGATCACGTCTTTGAGCATGCCTTGGGCCGCTCCAGGATAGTCTGGATACCAATGACCTCAGATATCCTGTGCCTCCACCTACACATGCGCACACAGAAGACATGGTATTTTGGTCTATTCAGAGGGCAGAAATTGACAGCCAATTTTTTTAGAATGTATTCCCTCGTACTATAATGTGAGAAGTGTCTTCAGCCTCAAAGGTGTTGAGAGTTTGGTGGTATTGGGTGGCATCAATGCAGGGAAGCCGGGACAGCCTGAGTCCTTCTCTGCCAATCATCCCTCTTCCCTGCAGATTTCTGAAAGGGTTTTACCTCAAATGGGAATCCAAGGACCATTTTTATTAACAGAACCTAAAACTCGAATACTTCAAGGATATTCTTCTTCTGCAAAACTAACTCTCAGGACCTTACCACCCTCTGGTTAGATAACTGGAGGATGTTAGTTGAAGTCTAACAGGAGGAGCAAGGAAGCTAAGTCAGCCTCAAAGACCTTGGCTTAACTTACCTGCAGCCAAAGCACAGAGAAGGTGGAAGGAGAAAATGGCTGTCTTGCTCTTTAAAGTGCCAGTCCCTGCAGAGGTCAACCCACCATCCAGAAGAGCAAGCAGGAAATGGAACAGAAAGGCCAAACATGGATAAGTATAACTATGACCCTACCCATGTGTCAAGGTCAGTGTTCTACAATTTTCCTAATCTGCTTATCAACTTTCCGACCTTGAAGGTGAGTCTAGGAGGAGGTGAGAAAGCACTCCTGGCAAAGAAAAAAGCATCGGGGTACATATGCCTCCCTCCCTTAATTCCTCCTACCTAAGATCTCATGTAGCATTTATCTGTGAGAACCAGATCTCTACAAAGTGGGTCCCTAAAAGAGTCAAAAGTCTTGGTTCACTCAATGACAAAAGAAAACTTTGTTCCCAACTTGGAACTTCTTCCTTGGTCTTCTTTCAACTCCTTGGGTTCGGGTGGCCCCCCAACTCAAAGCTTCCTGGGTTCTGTGGATAAATCAGAACAGCTCAAGGGAGGCAGGGAGAAATATCATTAGAAATTTGTTTTACTTCCCGGGATTCTCTAAGTCTTTGAACATTTCTACCCTCCAACCAGGCCTCCAGAACACTCCACCCTCAAAGCCACCTACCCCAACAAACATTGCAACCCCCAAACCATTCAGTTCTTCTTGAGGGAGATGGTCACAAGGAGCAGCAGGATGACCTGAGAATATCACAGCAATACTCATCAATGAAACATAGGTCGGCAGGTTTGCTTTGCCGCCTCCTGTCCCCACAGGTGTCCCCAGTGCTGGACTTCAGGGGCACTTAGGAAGGCGGTCAGGGCTCTCACCCTCTAAAACCTCAACTGATATATCACCCACCTTCTCCACTGCACTGGGGTCCACCTCATTGACCATGTGACATGCCACCCCCTTGGATTCATCAGATCCCATCTTCTGCCCCTGCCCCTCCTTCCCTCATCCACTTGTTAACACGACCCAAATGACTTCTGTTATCATTCTCACCATGAGGAGAGCCTTCCAGCTTGGCCTCTGCACCCTGTAATGTTGAAGCTGGCAACTCAGTAGGCTGTGGGCATCGCGGGGCCTTCTGAACCAACACACACCTTCTTAAGCCTGGACCTTTCTTTGGAATCAATGCTTTCTTCTTGGCGCCTTCCACATCAACAAGGACATAAGAGACAGGGCCCAAGCTCACCTTCTTTTTCTTCCTCATGGGGGCTGGGCTCTTTGTCGAGGCCCAGCCCACAGCCTTCTTCTTTGGTGGGCCCTCCTGACCACCATCTTGGTCTGACTCAGAGGGAACTCCAGTGCCCACAGCTTCTGACCTGGTATCCTGAGGTGCATTTCTGGGAGACTTCCAGGCACATTTCTCCACCAGCTTCTTCAAAGCCGACTCCTGCTTCACACAGGGCTTTGTGTTGCTCCTGATATATTCTGAGACCTCCATATTTTCACCATCAACCTCAAGATCCCCAAAGGAGGCTGAGCTGTTGGAATGATGCCCTTTGGGTTTCTTCCAGGACACTGGCTCCTGCTCGGGGTTTTTTTTCTGCTTCTTTCTCCTGGAGCGAGTCTTACCTCCAGCCTTACAAACCAAAGGTTTGGGAGGGTCACCTTTATCTTCCATGTCATTCCAGCCATCTGGGTTCTCCATCTTCAAGGCAGAGCCTACCTGGGCAGCCCGCCCTGGTTCCTTTTTGACCTTCCTCCCTGCTGCTGAAGTGGAGGCTGCCACTGCCTGGGCCTCAGCGGCCTCCTGAGCCCTAGCTTCCTCCCGGTTGCGGATCTCAGCATCCATATAGAATACAATTTGTACCACTGCCCCCAGAAGTACCCCCAAAGCTTCTGCCCAGTTCTCTGGGGGCAGATTCTGGTTCTGGGGCTGTGGTGGGTGGCTGAGCTGCAGAAGGCGGTCCACATCCTCCCGGGTGCGCCCCTCCGCATCCAGGAATTCATTCAGGTTTTTTAAAAACTCTGCATCCTGGGTGGGGTCTCTACAGACCACTCTCCAGACACCACCCCTTCCCGGAAATTCCCGAGGTATGGCCCTCAGATTCACACCCTCGCCGACCTCAATTAGAGCGGCTTTGGCATTCTCTTCCCTCAAAAAAATCTTGTTGAGCACCAGATACGGGCCCAGTGGGGAAAGGACTCCATTCAAGGTCTCCTCGATTTCAGCTTGGCCACAGTCCTCAGGGATGCTCATGACCAAGAGGGACCTGTGGATGTCCACTTCCATTCCCCGGCACCAGTCCTCCAGGAGGTTCATCGCCATGGTCGCGATCACCTGGCAGCTCTAATCCCACGTGTAGTGAAGAGTCTACCAGGTGAACTGGGGCTGCTGCGGTTCCCAAAAATTAATCCTGTACGGTGACAAGAGAGGGTAGTTAGATTCCCGGGAGGACTCCTACGCTCAGTGATCTTGGCTGCCCCCTCCGCGGCTGGCCCACAGGAGGCCTCGCGCTTTCCCAGGAACCTCCTCCCAAACCCGGCCCAGGGTGCTCACACGTGTGCTGGAGCCCGCGGAACACCGCCCTCGGCCCCTCTTCCCTCTTCTGGGCCTGGCTCTCCGCCTGCTGGGCAGGGATCTGGCAGCCCCGCTGCCCACCGGCCAGCTGCGCATAGGAGAAGCTTCCAGGGTGCAGCTGCTCTCCAGGCACCGCCTCGGCCCACCCCGGCGCGGCGGCTCGGGGCCGAGCTGGCGCGGGAACGGCAGCACTGTAAGGACCGGGACAGAACACAAGAATCCCTAGATCTCCGCTGCTGAGCCGAGCGAAGGCTGGCGTCGCAGTGTGCGCTTGCGCTCTTGCTCCCGCGCTGCCGCGCCACGCAGTGCCCAGGTCTCTATGGCAACCGTTGCTTGCAAGTGGTCTTTGGTGTTGCGCGTGGGGAGCCGGTTGGGAGTGGAGTGTTCAGCTGTTCACCGAGCTAGGAGTCTGCACATTCTCTGACTGCGCCTCCATCTTTCCACCCTCCTGTATTCATTGTGGGCCTGGGGATGGATGTGGGGGGCACTGGCTTCTATTGCTGGGTTCAGCCAACAGGACGCCTGGGAGACACCAGAAATCAAAAAGAGGAAAGCAGCTTTAATATCCCCTGAGTTCCTCTAACAAAAGTCACAGCTTCTGGCCGGAGCCCTCTGCAGCTAGTTCCTGGATTCCAGAAGTTTCCAGAAACTTATTGCTTCCACCGCTGCCCCCTACAAGCCTGGGGGTAATGCCTCACTTTTCCTTGCTGGTTGCCTCAGCTTGCTGCCCACAGGCAACAGCTTTGTTAATAATTAAACTCAGCGACTCAGTTTGAGTTGCGCTCGCTGATACACCTAACAATATCGGCCTTAGATAAGTAATCTGACCTATTTGAGCTCCTTCCTCTTCTCCACAATAGAAATACCAATAAAAATTTTCCTGATCTGGAAGTTTTGAAGTGCAGGGAGATCACATATGAAAGATGTACTGAATTACAGTTTTGGCCTGGGGAGTCAACCAAAATCTCTTATTTGGATTTCATTTTAGAATTGGCCTGAGATCTCCATATTTTCACCAACATCAGCCTCAGGATCCTCTAAGGAGACGGAGCTGTTGGAATGATGCCTTTTGGGTTTCTTTGCAAGGCCAAATAGTTGAATACCTATTCTACTGCCATTTCTGTCATCCCCGAATTTGGGCATGATCAATATTTGTGTGGTTGCCCACGTTCCATCTTATTTCATGCAAAAATAAGAAATCAGGGCCTGCCGAGTGGCACGGTGGTTTAGAGCTGGCTTGGGACACCAGCGGTCAGGGTTCGGATCCCACATGAGGGCCAGTGACACTGCCCTCTACAGCTAACAACAGCTCCACCTGGAGCTGGGCTGTGCGAGCCCTGGTGATGGTGTGGGCTGCAGCCCCTGCTGCAGTGGGCTGCCATAGGCTACAGTGAGTGGCCCGCAGCCAGCGTGAGCGGCTGGCAGCCAAGCATGAGCTGCCAATAGCCGCGGTGAGCGACATCCAGAGGCCAGCGACCGATCTGCCTCATGCGGGAAGAGCGCAATGACGATACCAACAGTGAAGCAACATCCTCCGCAACTAGACTGAAGAATAAAAAGACAGCAACTTGTCTGTTCCCCTTCCCCGATTCCCCAACGCTGTTCCCCTCCGCCAATTCCCCAATAAAATCTTTAAAAATAAATAAATAAATAATAAAAATAAAAATAAAAAAATAGAAAAAATAAGAAATCATTCAAATTGTTAAATCTAAATAGTCATGCTCCAATAAAGAAACACTTTAGCTATAACAAGAGTTTTAAAGCCTCATGCTCTTTACATGTTGAAATTCTACAAAGCAGCTGAAGAATGAGTGTGTATCACTATGCAGTAGTTTTTAAAACATGGCCATAAATTTTTTTACACACCTCCTTTTGAGAGATGGGAACCTATGTTCCCTCCTGCTGAATCTGAGCAGACTTGTAACTGCTTTAACCAATAGAAAGTGTGGTAGAAGGAACATGATTGGGCCAATGGAGTATTGCAGAAGGGAAGCTATAGAGTCTCAGTCTAGCTTATAAAAAGCCAAGAAACTTCTTCCTTGTTCATGGTGACACACTCGTTCTTGGATCCTTAAGCTTCCAAGTGAATAGTTTGACTATCCTCTGGCTGCCATGCTGTGAGGAAGCCCAAGCCACGTAAGTGTGTGCTCTAGTCAACTGTTCCCAGCTGAGCCCAGCCTTCAAATGATCTCAGCCCAGGTGTGTGACTAAATAAACTTCTAGATGATTCTAGTCCCCAACCATTTGAGTCAATCCCCAACCATTTATATATTCCCAGTTGAGCCCAGGCATCATGTAGCAGAAATAAACCATCATTGCTTTACCCTGCATGAATCCTCAACCCATAGAATCAATGAGTAATAACGAAACAGTTGTTCTATGCCACTAAGTTTTGGGGTGGCTTGTTATGCAGCAATAGCTAACTGGAAGATATTGCAAAGATAGAATGCAGCAAGAATCAATGACTATTGGCAAAGCATTACTACAAAAGATAACTGGGAACAACAATCTTAAGTCAGTTCCTGGAAAGATTCCCTAAAGCAGCTTTTTTTCTAACAGTGCACAAAGTTTCACTTCATGGGATTTTTTTCAATGAAGTAGCATCATCACTCAATTAGTTCTTGTAGCTTCTGAGTTGAAGAGCAGATAAATCTTCTACTTTAGTTAGTTAGCAAGGAGGAAAAGCTTGATAGTGGGGTGACATGTCATCCATCCATCATCAGCAGAGCTGGTCAAAATGTCTTGTTCCTTCATCATCCATTTAGTATCCTATACGGATAATAGAGTGGTCAGAGGAGCAAGCTAGTAGCTGATTGTGCTGTAAAAATACACTGACTACTTAAAAATTAAAAAAAAATAAAGTTGGAGGCCGGCCTTGTGGCACATTGGTTAAGAGCTGGTTTTGGGATGCCAGCAGCCCCGGTTCGGATCCCACATATGAGGGCCAGTGATACTGCCCTCTACAGCTAACAACAGCTCCACCTGGAGCTGGGCTGTGTGAGCCCCAGTGATGGTGTAGGCTGCAGCCCCTGTTGCAGTGGACTGCCATAGACTACAGTGAGTGGCCGGCAGCCAACGTGAGCGGCTGGCAGCCAGTGTGAGCTGCCAATAGCCGCAGTGAGCGACCATCCAGAGGCCGGCAACCAATCTGCCTCATCCGGGAAGAGCGCAATGATGATATCAACATGGGCCAGTGAAGCAACGTCCTTCGCAACTAGACTGAAGAAAAAGAAGACAGCAACTTGTCTGTTCTCCTTCCCCAATTCCCCAACACTGTTCTCCTCCCCCAATTCCCCAATAAAAAAATCTTAAAAAAAGTTGTGATAGAATTTCAGATTTATCCTTAAACTCCCTATAGGTCATTCTAAGATGGTGATTTTTGCCTGTGACCAAATACTCAGCCATTCAATATTTTATCAAAATGTGCGTTTGGTCCTGATACATAGCAAGCTGTTATCAATATTGTAAAGCCAAAAGTTCCAAAGTGTCTTCCAACTTCTGAGCAGCATTCTTCTTATACTGTCTTTCTAATAACCTGGAGTTTGTTCCAGGTTGGTTGGACCACTGGGTCCAGAAAAGAAACAAGAGGTTATAGCATCAGGGCTGGCTGAGTGGCTCAGTTGGTTAAGAACTCGCTCAAGAGTGCAAGCTGAGCTCTGGGCAACAGCAGTTCGATGCCCAGCCTGAGCTGAGCTGCTGCTGAGCTACCAACAGGTGGCAGGATGGCTCAGCTAAAAAAACAAAAAAGAGAGAGAGATTATGGCATCTACCAAATAGGATGCTCTTATTAAAAGAGTGTGGCAATTTGTACTAAAATCTAGTGCTAGCACAGGGAGCTGTTGTAAATTTGCTGACTGAGAATGGATAAAATGGAAAAAGTCAGAAAATACCAAGTGTTGATGAGAAGATCAACTAGAACTCCTCATACATGTACACAACTGGTGGCAGTGTAAATTAGCACAATCATTTTGGAAAACTCTGGCTGTATCAATTAAAACAAAACATATGCAAACCCTGCAAGTTAGGAACTCTACTCCTAGAGATAGGTAGGTAGATAGATAGATAGATAGATAGATAGATAGATAGATAGTAGGTAGATAACCAATGGAAACATATTCACTAAAAGCCATGGGTAAGGATATTCATTGCAGCACTATTCATGATAGCCGAAATCTAGAAGCCACCCAAATGTGAATCAAGAAGAATGGATAAATTGTGGCATGTTCACAAAATAAAATCTAAACAATTAAAATGGATTGATTACCCACGATTACACACAACAATATAAATAAATCTCTCAAAATGCTGAGCAAAACACCCCAGACACCCAAGAGCACGTAGAGTATGATTCCACTTATATGAAGTCCGAAAACAAGCAAAATTAATCTATGCTGTTAGAAGTTGGGATGGTGGTTGACACTTGCTTAATTTCGCCTTGAGCTGAGCTGCTGCCCGGATGGCTCAGTGAATACAGCGTGCGCTCTTAACAACAAGGCTGCTGGTTCAACTCCCACATGGGATGGTGGCTATGCCCACTTGCAATTAATTGAACACCGCACCTTGAGCTGAGCAGCGCGACTGGACTTGGAGCTGAGTTTGCTGTGCCCACCACAACCAAGATTGAAGAACAACTTGGCTGTTCCCCTTCCCCAATTCCCCATCACTGTTCCCTTCCCCCAATTCCCCCAATAAAATCTAGAAAGAAAGAAAGAAAGAAAGAAAGAAAGAAAGAAAGAAAGAAAGAAAGAAAGAAAGAAAGAAAGAGGAAAGGAAAGGAAAGGAAAGGAAAGGAAAGGAAAGGAAAGGAAAGGAAAGGAAAGGAAAGGAAAGGAAAGGAAAGGAAAGGAAAAAAGGAAAGAAAAGAAAGAAAGAAGTTTAGTTGGGGCCATGTTGATTTTGACATGCTGTGTTGAGGATCCCCAAGACCACTCTCAAGTTCAATGATTTGCTAGGAGGGTTCATGGAACTCAGAAAAATTATTGTACTCACAGTTATAGTTTATTACAGCAGAAGGATACAGTTTTAAATCAGCAAAGGAAAAAGGTGAATGGGGAAGAATCTAGGAGAGATCAGGCGTGAGCTGCCAGTTGTCCTCTCCCAGTGGAGTCATGGACAGCACCTAATCCTCCCAGCAACAATATGTGACAGCACCAATGGAGGATTGCCTACCAGGAAAGCTCACCTGAGCCTTAGTGAGCAGGGTTTTTATCCTGGGTCAATACATATGCATAGAGCACTTGTGGTGCTGGCCTTAGTTACTCAGACTCCAGCCCCTGCAGAGGTCAAACTGATACTGTGTGGCCTAAGGCCCCAACCATAAAACCCATTATTGGGGCAGGATTAGCCAAGGGTTTAGAGGTTACCTAGGAGCCAGTAAAGGGCCAGTCATTTCTTTGGAATGTGCAGGGTTTGGACAACCCAGGCCTGTTGAGTTAACCCTTTGCTGCACAGATGCCTATGAGTGTGTCAATCAGGATTCAATCAGAGAAGCAGATTACTATGAGTTAATTAAGCATTCCACAATACTTAAGAGATAAACAAACATTTAACAGAGATAAAAAATTTTATTTGCTTATATGTAAAAAGGAATATATGAATATATATTTATAAAAGTACAATTATATGTGTATATGCATGTACACACGCAATGTGTGTGTTAAGTGGAGGCAGCTGCTTGCCCCTCCTCCCATCAAGGAGCCACTCTGGTTACCATCAGATCTAAAAATAATTTTGAAGCATCCTTGATAGGAACCTTAGCTGTGGTTTCCATAACAACGCATGGCACTGCAGTTTCCATGACAACACATCCCTGCAGCCCCAACCCTTCCATTCATCTCTGCACTTTGGGTTTAGGGTTACCTTTCCATCCTCTTCCTCTCTGTTTTACCTTTGGGCTTTTACTTTGTCTTCCTGTGTATTTCTCCAGTTTGTACTTGCAAAAGGACCCCTCTCCCTCCTCCTCATGCCCCAATTACACCGCTTCCCCCCACCTCTAACTCTTAGGCTGCCAACCTCAACATCTGGTGTGAGTCTGCACATACATTTCTCCATTTCATATAATCATATTAAAATGCATACACTAGGTATCGGCAGGAGCAGCCGGGCGGCAGGAGTAGCCATTATAGGAACTGGAGTTGCCAATTAATCCTGATCAAGATGACAACCTCCCAAAAGCAGTGAGACTTCGTGGCAGAGCCCAAGGGGGAAAAAAACAGTGGGGAGTCTGGCCGGCATTGGTGAAGTCCTGGGCAAGAAGTTGGAGGAAAGGGGCTTTGACAAGGCCTACGTGGTCCTTGACCAGTTTTTGGTGCTAAAGACAAATGAAGACCTCTTCGGGGAATGCTTAAAGACACATATGGTGCCAACGCCAAGCAGTCCCGGGAGTGGTGCGATGCCTTCTTGTGATGCTCTCTGGGGAACCCCCAATCTCTAGCCCCAGGTTTGAGTCTCCAAAGTTTGCAGCTGAGTGGGGGCTCTTCCCCAGTCCTCTACAAAGGATTGATGTCTACTCAACTTCCGATGCCCTCCAAGGTCTTCAGGGAGTTCTCTTCCCTCACCATTTCAACTTCTTTGGAAATCTGCCTCTTGCATGCATCTCCCTTCTCTTTCCCCTGCCAATTTTGTGTGGATAATTACCAGTTTTTCTGAGTGGATTCCTGGCCCCTTCCCTCACCCCCACCCTCATCTCCCGTCTGTTTTATGCTATTTGGCTTCTCTTTTGGCAGAACAGTCGTTGTCCTTATAAAGTTTTTAAATCAATAAAGTCAGTGGCCTTTCAAAAATTAATTAATTAATTAATTAATTAAATAAAATGCATACACTTTTTTTTTATTTTGAGGGCATTGTCACTGGCCCTCATATGTGGGACCCGAACTGGGGCCGCTGGCTTCCCAAGCCAGTGCTTAACCACCGCACCACTTGGCCGGCCCAAATGCATATACTTTTAAATAGCCACAATTTATCTCTTTTTAAAAAATTACTGTTAAAAGGGCCGGCCGAGTGGCGAGGAGCTTAAGCGCTGGCTTGGGAAGCCAGTGGCCCCGGTTCAGGTCCCACATGTGAGGGTCAATGACACTGCCCTCTTAAAAAAAAAATTGTTAAAATACTCCAGAAAAAAATAAAAGAGGGTGGTGGGGGGGAATGGATGAAACAAGATTGGCCATGATTTGATAGTTGTGATAGCTAGAGGTCATTATAATATTCTCCCTACTTTTGTCTATGTTTTAAATTTCTGCGTCACATTATACCCTGCCTGTCTGCCTTCATGCACGTCTCTGTAAAGACAGATCACAACTTCAATATTATACTTACTGTATATATCCCTGTTTGGCACCAGGATGGCCAGTTAGTCAGAGACGGGTAAGTTCCCCCAAGAGGGACAACCTAAGCCAGACACAGTCGCATGGGTGCCTGTCGGTGCCTGTGGGTGCCCGTGGGTGCTCGTGGATATCAGTGGGTACCAGTGGGTACCAACAGGAGAAATCAGGAGTTGACAGAAATAGGGCGTGAACCCCTTGCTTCAAGGTCTGACAGCCTGCCTGAGAAATGGCCTATTGATATGATAATATCTGTCCTCAGTGCATTCTTATCAGTAGGCCTTGGAGAAGGAGTTCTGTCTCTTAAGAGGTGCATGACAATAACCTCCGGTAAGGGCAGCTTGCTGGTGAGGGTGATTTGGCCTTAAGCTATGTTTTTGGTTGTGAGACACACAGACCTCTGAAGCTACTTTGACCCTTGCTTATGTGCAAAATAATAAAAGGATCAGTCAGGCCCAATTCAGGCTCCAGTCCATGAGACTGGGGTCCCCTGACCCCGAACTGTTTTCTCTATTTTGTGTGTTTCTCTCTCTGTTTTCCTTAACCTTTCACCGTCCCTTCTCCACATCCACCTAGCCCAGTCGTGCGGGACGCGACATTTCTGTAAAGAAATTTTTTTTTTTTTAGAGGGCAGTGTCACTTGCCCTCATATGTGGGATCCGAACCGGGGCCACTGGTGTCCCAAGCCAGTCTTAACCACCGCGCTACTTGGCTGGCCCTCTGCAATGAAATTTTTTTAAAAGGAAAGAAAGGAAATGTCTTCTGTCTTTGGTATTTTATTTTATTTTGCTAACGTGGCTTACGGAAAAAATAAAATGCATCCCCAAAGGATTTTATTGTTTTAAAATAAACAATAAAATTGTACTAATTGTCTCATAAAACACCCCATCCTATAATTTTTAAAAGGTAAAATTCATATTATTAACTGGAAGAAAGAGTCACTCTATTCCTCCTTATTTTTGTTGAAATATTTAACCAAATGGATATCTCTATTTAGATAATTATTCTCATACTTTTGGAAAACTGTCATTATTAAATACTTCAGATATATGACAAAAAGGTATAGGCATATCTTGTTTTATTGTGTTTTGCTTTATTGTGTTTTGCAGATATTGTGTTTTTTTACAAATTGAAGATAGGACCCTCCACCAGCACAAAGGTTACAACTTGCTGAAGGCTCAGATGATGGTTAGCATTTGTTAGCAATAATATATATATATTTAGAGGGCAGTGTCACTGGCCCTCACATGTGGGACCGAACCGGGGCCGCTGGCTTCCCAAGCCAGCGCTTAACCACCACGCCACTCGGCCGGCCCTGGTCCAAAATATTTTTAATTAAGGTATGTACACTTCTTTTTAGTTATAATGCCATTGCACACTTAGTAGATTATAGTATAAACAACTTTTTATGCACTGGGGAACCTAAAAATCGTGTGTCTCACTTTATTGTGATATTCGTTTTATTGCAGTGGTCTGGAATGGAACCCTCAATGCCTTCAAGGTGTGCCTATATAAAGAATAATAGAATAAGCATCTGAGTGCCAGGTTACCCACCCAAGCCGTCCGTAGCTGAAAAATTGAAGCATTTCCTTTTTCAGCCATTCTCTCCCATGATTCTCACCTTAGGATGTTTGCACTTGCTGTTCTCTGTCCCCATGCAGTTTCCTCCTTGTCAATCAGACCTTGGTCCAAATGTTACCTCCTCTAAGAAGCCTTACCACACTCCACCTATCTAAAGTAGTTTCTCCCTTACATACATTCATGAAAATTACTATCACATCACGTTAGTTTATTAATGTGTCAGTTAGCATTTGCTGCATAACAAACAGCCCCCCCAAAAAAATGGTTTAAAGATAGCGTCTAAAGCGTATTCCACATGATAATGTAAGCCCCCCAAGGGTAGGCGCCTTCTCTGTCTTGCTCACAATTATATTCCCAGAACCTAGACAGTGTTTGCCTCAGAGAGACATTGAATAATTATTTGTTGAATGAATAAGTAAATGTCTATTGACTGTCCTGAGCTGGAAATGGAGAGGGTCACATTTACAACTACCGTAACTTTAACTAAAGCCAGAGAGTGAGACACTCTCTAAGAAAAAGGAGGAGGAGGGAAGTAAGAAGGTTGTTTCTGTCTGCAGCACTGGGAAGAACGCCAGAACAAAAGAGCCCTTATTCATCAGTGTAGACAGGTAAATAGTAAACTCTACACGAGTAACTCCTGCCCTCCCCTTGCGTTGGACTGAGAGTTTTCCTCATGACAATCAATGAGGCCAGTCACTCCAGGTGGCCATAAATCCTGTGGGTGGTCATTCTAGGGAAACTTTCCAATCTGAACTCCCTGCCTCCTCTGTCTAAGCTCAGATCTCCCTAGTCAAATAAGGTTGGAGTATTCACAGCTCTACTCCCCACCCCACTCCCAACTTTACCCCACACATATATTTTCAAAAAACAGCATTGCTTGTATCAGGCCTTACCACAAAATTTCTTTTTTAGCCTGGCAAACTTTCCTGGTGGATTTCTTGAATTCCCTCTCCCTGATGGTCCAGATAAAAGAATCACCAGATGGCAAAAGCCAGTGAGAGCCATCATCTAGATGAATAACCCATGTGGGCCTGGCTGCAGTGCATGCTGGGAACCAGAGAAAGGCAGAGACAGAGATAAGAAGTCAGGGATGGGTCTGACGGCTTGAATGTGTTTCAGGGCTTGTAATAATTATTATTATTGTCATCACCATAATCATTATTATATTAGTATATTAATAAATATAATATAAAATTACTGTTATTATTATTAAGCATGATTCTAGCATGGTGGATACAGCAGTGAAGAAGACAGACAAAATCGATGGCCTCTAGCAGAGGAGATAAACAATGAACAAATAAATGGAACGCAACATTGGGAAGAGAGGTGTGATGAAGAAAAATAAGGCAGGAGAGAGTGACAAGAGAGTGTGTTTTTGATAGCGTGGACATTTAAATGGAGTCCTGAATGAAGCAAAAGGATGAGCTTTGCAGATACATGGAGTAAAAGCTTTCCAGACAGGGGAAACAGTCTATGCAAAGGCTAAGGTGCTGGAGAGTGTGAGATGTTTGAGAAGCAGCAAGGAGGACAGTGTGGCTGGTGCAGAGTGAAGGGAGGGGAGGAGAGGGGGATGGAGACACAGTCAGACAGGAAATGGGGCTAATTGTGCAGGGCCTGGGGAGGATTCGGCTTTTTCTCAGAGGAGCATAGGAGACACTGTGGGCTTCTGGGCAGAGGAGTGATCGGATCTGTATTTAACCCGCACGTGGAAGAGAGATGATCAACCTGTCATATAGATGAGGACACTGGGGCTCAGAAACCACACATCCTGTTTGTAGGGGAGCCAGGATTTGAGCCTGCATCTATCTGGCTTTCTGTGCCCCTAACTGGGGACTTGGACCCCAAGCAAAGAGGAGAAGGCTGGCTGGCAATGCTGGCTCTGGAACTGAGCAGAGTATAGCCAGGAGAACGAAGATCCTTGAAGCTCCCTGAGCAGGGCTGGGCCTGGTAGAGACTGACAGCTGCTCCCATTAGTCACCCTCCTCTGCTGCATCACCCATCAGCTGGAGACCAAACCTCATGGTCAGTCCTAAAATATGTGATTATCTGAGAGCACTCCAGTGAAGATCAGGCATTGAGCTGTATTGTTTGGCTTGGACTCCTCCACTCGCTGTAAGTTTTTCTGGACTCTCTCCGCCCCCTGGGTTCTCTTACAAAGCCCTGATCACTCTTGGCCTGGATCACATCTTCTTGTCCTTCAGGTTTCAGCTTATTCACCTCTTCCTCCATGAAGCCCTTCCCAACAGCCTGAGCTGGGCCCAGCGGCCCATCAAGGCACCTTCCTCCCACCTCTGCACACTCTGGGTTCTAAGTGTCTGGAGGGGATCTCCCCCACCGGACATAGGAGGGCAGGGCTGGAGCTGTCATTGGTAACCCGTGTCCCCAGGACAGGTCAGACACAGAGGAAGATCTCAGGAAGTATTTTTATTGTAAGGATTTTCCATAAATTCTCCAAAGACATTAATGCAAGAGGGGAGGAAGTTTAAGGTGATGGTTAAGACAACTTGGATCAGGCTCCCTGTTCACATCCAGACCCCATGACCTCAGAGCTGTGAAACCTTAAGCAAGTCACTCCATCTACCTGAGCCTCAGTTTCTCTGTCTGCAAATGGGGTGTTGGGAGGATTCTGGGAACGATGCATGTGAATCATGGGGCCTGGCATGTAGAATACACTCAGCATGTGTCCGTTTTCATCACTGTTATTATCCAAGACAGGGAAATGATTTTTCATCTTTTTTTTTGACTTTTCCTGTTTTTGTTTTTGTTTTTTGGGGGGAGGTATGAATAAGCACTCTTATCTGATTATAGATACCAAAAAATGAGCAAAATAAAAGAGAAAAATAAAAACCTCCCACAAATTTATGTTGCATAGAGAACCTTATTATCATTTTTTAAAGATAAAATCAGGACTCTCGTATAACTATAACAGGGGCATGTGTCAAACATTTTATTTAACTCATCAAATGACTCAACAAGATACTCCAACCAGTTCAAAGGGAAAATCCGCAGGGCAGACAGACACATAGGCCATTATGAATGCTAAAATGAATTTCCTTAGTATATGGAAGACTGGTTTTCCCCCCAGTGGGAGAGGGAAGTCAACTGTCCACTGGACAAAATTCACTTGCATGCCTGTGGACCAGGGTCATTTGCATTGCTTTGTTATCTATAATTTACAGAGGTATAAAGAGCTCAAAGAGACTTCCGGTAAAATGGCGCAATAGACAGACGCTGTGCTAACTGCCTCCCAGGATCACACCAAAATTACAAGCAAATTATACAGCATTCAACCCAGGAGGTTCCCAGAACACTGGAGGAACAGAACCACTAAACGAAGAACGTAAAGAGGAGGCCACGTCGGGTCTGGTAGGACGGGCGGAGACGAGAGAGGGCAAACCCCGTGAGGGAGGTCCCAGCTGTGGAGAGGCTTCTCCGGTTGGGGGAGAGACCCTCCAGCCGCACACCAAGCTCACCAGCCAAGAGCTCCTTTGCTGGGAAGAGAAGTTCTAAGATGACTGGGAGTAAATTAGTGAGGACTCTCTTTGCTCAGCTCGGTGAGGCTAAGAGCAGCTGGAGAATCAGTGGGGCCAGCGCCCGGGCTTGCTCGCCAGTGAGCACTTACCTGGTTTCTGGTGGAGGGAGTGGCTGTGTGAGCCAGGAGCTTGCGGGGATGGACTGAACTGAGCACCTTTGGTGCAAAGGCTGGAGGTTTTTAAACTGTTGTTTCCGTGGTGCGGAGCCTGCACGCGAGCGGTGTAGGGAGGACGCCATTTTGTCAGGCTTGGGCCCTCCCACGGAGGATCAGGTCCGAGACCTAATTGGTCTGGTGAAATTGGCGCAGAAGTACGTGCCTGCGGCCTTCGATCCCCACCCTCTGCCCAGCTTATACTGCATTGCCAGGGAAACGCAGGGCGGGTGCCCTCCGGCTCCAACACGCTGCTCACTGAGACCCAGGAGTGCGCGAGCGGCCTCGGATCCCCACCCTCCACTTGGCTTGTGCTGCGTTGCCAGGGAAATGCCTAGTGGGAGTGATCCAGCTCCAACAGGCTGCTCACTGAGGCAGGAGTGGGCAAGCCGCCTCGGGTCCCTGCTCTCCGCACTCCGCTTGCAGAGTTGCCAGGCTGGTGATTGGTTGTCGGGCTGCTCGGCCTGATCTGCAAGCGGCTGATTGGGACAGGCTGAGACTGGGAGTTTTCCTGGGAGTGTTGGGCCGTGAGCTGTGTGCCTGCGTGATCCAGCCAGGACTCTCCTGGTGATCTATCTAATACATCAAAGCAATCCCAGAGCGACAGCCAGAATAGGGAAACAAAGAAACATGTCACAAGTAAAAGATCAGAAGAAACCTCCAGAAATGGAACCAAATGAAACAGAGGGATCCAACCTTTCAGAGACAGAGTTTCTGAAACTCTGTCTGATAAGAATGTTTAAGGAACTTAGCGAGGACATAAAGAAGGATAGGGAAACCATAAAAAACAACCTGTTAGAACTAAAGAATACAATAACTGAAATGAAGAACACACTCGAAGGAATCACCAGTAGAGTAGATGAAGCAGAGGAGCGGATCAGCGATTTGGAAGATAAAATAGCGGAACTCACCCAGTTGGCACAGCAAAAAGACCAAAGAATAAAAAACAATGAAAATAGTTTAAGAGCCCTATGGGACAAGGTGAAGTGCAACCACCTTCGAATCATAGGGATACCAGAAGGAGAAGAGAAAAAGCAAGGGGTTGAAAATGTATTTGAAAAAATAATGACTGATAACTTCCCTACCCTGGTGAAGGAAATCGACATACATGCCCAGGAAGTGCAGAGGGTTCCAAACAAGCTGAACCCAAACACGTCCACACCAAGACACATCATAGTTAAAATGGCAAAGGTTAAAGACAGAGACAGAATCCTAGAGGCTGCAAGAGAAAGACAGCAGGTTACATACAAAGGAACTCCTGTTAGAATAACAGCTGACTTGTCTACAGAAACTCTGCAGGCCAGAAGGGAGTGGCAGGAGATACTCAAAGTGACACAAAATAAAGGCCTACAACCAAGATTGCTCTACCCAGCACGGCTATCACTTAAAATTGAAGGAGAGATAAAGAGCTTCTCAGAAAAGAATAAGCTTAAGGAATTCATTACCACCAAGCCAGCATTGCAAGAAATGTTAAAAGGGCTTTTTTAAACAAAAGAAAGGGGTAAACCAGCTAACCCAGAGAGACAATTTAAGAAGATTGAAGTCATATCAAGCAGATATAAAGGAAAAACTGATGGTTGCTGGCTGGGAGGGAGTGGAGAAGAGGGAGAGGGGGAAGGTTTTGGACAGTGTATGTGGGACTACAATGTTGCCGCAGGGAGATGGGGGCAGTTCTGGGAATGTAATTGATAATGTTGTGAAGAGACTATTATGTTGCAAGAAATAAGTCAGTCGGAGAAGGACAGGTACCATGTGATCTCACTTGTGTGTGGAGTCTGAAGAGTTGAGTGAACGATCAAAGTAAACAGACTCGTAGATGTAGAGGAAAACTGAGAGTTGCTAGTTGGGAACCGGGTGGGGATGGGGGGGAAGAGGAAGGGATTAGACAGCATAAATAGACAACTACAATATTGCCACAGGGATATGAAACACAGTTCGTGGAATATAATAATGTTGTAAAAATTTTGTGGCGTGTCAGATAGTCACATGTCTTGTTAGGGAGACCACTTCATGGATGGAGTAGAGGCTTGATCACTGCACTGTACACCTGAAGCTGATGTTGTATAGTATTGTATGCCAACTGCAACTGAATATGTCGATGGTCACGGGATGTGGAGTATACTGTGGAGGGGAGTCAGGGGAGTTGTGATGGATATGTATGATATGGGGGGGAGTGGGGTGGCGAACTGAGGGAGGGGGGTTTTCACTTTGGGGGGTAAAGAGTATAACTATTGCATTGTGTTGTACACCTGAAACTAATAAAAAAAATACGTCGCGGTAAGAGACACATTGCCATTGATCCCTCTCGAAGTGCTTCCCCTCTCTTCGAACGCGCTGATTCCATTGCTCTTGCCACTTTCTGGGGCGGTTCTGGGGGTCCTCTTTCATGGGTGTCTTTGGTTTGCGCTGTCATGGCTGCCTCGATGTCCTGAATCTATTCAAAACATTTACCTTTCATGGTCATTTTGGCTTTGGGGGGGAGCCAGGGGTCGCATGGTGCCAGATCTGGTGGGTGGGGCGGATGAGGACACACCATAGTGTTTTTGTTTGACAGAGGTTGCTGTGCCGGGGGCGATGTGTGACATGGACCCTTTCCGTTGTGATCACAAAATACAGTGAATGCTGCTGCTGAGTGCTATCCAAAGGAAAGGCAGGGATATTCAATACATGAAGCGGCACGTGGAACCTTAGTAACAGTATGTGACAAGTTTCAACTTGTTGGGTGCAGTCAGTTGGGTGTGAGCTGCGGTCGGGGGAAAGTCTTATTTAAAGTGTGCTGTAAATTATTCATTATGACAATGCTCCATGTCGCACATCGCTTCTGGTATACGGCAATTTCTGTCAGGTAGAGACCTGATGGTGTGTCCTCATGCGCCTTGTTCACTGGATCTGGCGCTGTGCGGCTCCTGGCTCTTCCCGAAAGTCAAAATGATTCGGTATATGGAGGCGGCCATGATGGCACAGCTAGGATACTCATGAGGGAGGACTTTCGGGGCTGCTTGGAGAGTGGCGGGAGCATGGGGTAGGTGTGTTTGAGGTGAGGGGGAGTGTTTTGGGGGGGATTAATGGCAATGTGTCTTTTATTGTAATAATTTTTTTTAATTAAAAAAAAAAAAAAAAGCTCAAAGACTCAGAGACCCCACAGGATCAGAAAACCTGGAAAAGGGTGCTAGACAACACCTAACTTTCCAGCAAAAACATCAGTCAGCTTTTTGGCACATTTCAAGGTCTTTCACAATTTTTCTCTACGGGCACAACAGAATATCTGAATTCATCTCACATAGTGATATGTTTTATGAAGCTTTATTTTCTATGGTGTGTGTGTGTGTGTGTGTGTGTGTCTCCTAGGTCACAGTAAAATGTGTTTTTTACCATGTCCACAATGTGTGACAGCTACTGTGATAAGTTAATTAGCTATTCCCCTCTGGCTGGGTATGAGGTTTTTTTCCAATTTTTTGCTATTTCACATGAAGAGTTGGTACCCTACATATTTCTCTACTTGGATTCAGATGTGACTTCTTAATTTATTTGAAATGATGATGCTTTTTAAGACATGTTTGCATTGCACAGAACAGAAATCTAAACTACAGACTCAGGCTTCACTATATCAGGCCTGGCAACTCTATCCCTTTCATGACCATGCTGAGCTCGTTCTCTTTCTTTCTGGAAATAACTGACAAAACCTTGGGATTAGGTGGAGAGAGAAGAGATGTGTTCTCATCTGAGCTGGGGCTCAGGTTACAGCCGCCAGCTGCTGGCCCTGAATTTCCTCCAGACAAAAATCCAGCAGCTGTCTCCAAGCTTTGCAACAAGGGAGCTAGGTTCCAAGTGAGGAGACGTCGCCAGGAAACTGAGAGGCCCCACGTTCTTTTTCTTTGCTTCATTTATTTTTCCTAAAAAACAGGCACACAGCAAAATAATCCACATAGTAAGATTGCATTAATATAATATTCAAAAATAATCAAATCTACAATGTTGAGAATACATGTTCATTTCCAAACTATTACACATTTGGTAATAAACACAGTATCTATAGAAAAGCAAGGAAGTGTTTATCACAAACCAGGATATTATTTACATTGGGGAGAGGGAGGAGTTAGTGATGAGCAGGACACATAAGGAGCTCCTGGGCTGCCTATTTCTTGATGAATTATATAGTACCATAGAGTTTGCTATATAATTATTTGTTAAACAGTATGTTTGTGTTTGAGGCACATTTCTGTATGTATGTTACATATTTCCAATTCTAAAAACTGTTTTTAAAAAACAGTCATACAGGGTACAGCAGTGAAATCAATGTTATACCAATTTTCTAGAATGTTTTGTGGATGAAAATCCGAACCCAGCAGTACAAGTGTATATTTTCAAAAGACTTATAAACTAAATGCACAAAATGGTCAGGTGACGCTTGTTTGTCTTCCTGGTGTCAGGAAAACATCCTATGATCAGAGTAGTCTTGGCTGGTGACTTTTTGTCACTGCGTTTTGCTTAAAGCCCTTAACCAAATGAATGAGAAAGAGAATGAACTATTTTACTTTTTTTTTGGAGGACAGTGTCACTGGCCCTCACATGTGGGACCCAAAACGGGGCCGCTGGCTTCCCAAGCCAGCACCCAACCACTGCACCACTCTGCCGGCCCTACTTATTATTTTTTTTTTTGAAAAAGAAGATGTGTATTATAGTCTTTGAATTCTAAATGCATATTCATGTTTGACAAAAATTACAAATATCTACCTGAAAATGGCAACATGACAGAAAAGCAACTGGTAAACCGAATTTAATAAGCATAGTGAAGAAATAGTCTCTCCACCATTTCTTATGGAGGGAGATCATATTCTCTTGCAGGCCTGGAAAATGTCATGTGGAAGAAACAAAAATCATGTATTTTTAAGCCCTTAATGTAAGGAAATGGGATATGCTGGACATTAGGACAGAGGGGTGATCCTAATAAGGAACATACATATGACTCAGGAGTAGGGACATTTTATTCCAACTGAAATAAGGTTTATGCAGAAATAAGGCTGCCTTGGGGCCACCCCCTCACACACAAACAAGGTTTTTAGCTTAGAGGCTGAAGGGAAAAATGAATCATTTGTACATCTTTTTTTTTTTTTTTTGGCTTGGCTAGAGCTAGCATTTTCATTAAAATGCTCCCTGTCCCTTCCACCCTACTTAGTCCACTTATTTTGTGTTTTTCCCCAGTGCAATTTATATAGACATTCTTTACCAGACTATAAAAGTAATGTGTGATTACGATAGAAAACCCTCAGTAAATATGGAAAAATCATCCATCATTTTGCCACACATACAATTAACATTTTAATGCAGAACATTTTGCTTCTTAAAGTTAGAATTTTGTGGGCATGCCGAGTGGCTCAGTTGGTTAAGAGTTAGCTTAAGAGCGTGAGCTCTGAGCAACAGGGCCACCAGTTTGATTCCCACAGGGGCCAGTGATGCTGAGCTGCCAACAGGTGGCAGGATGGCTCAGCTGGTGAGAGCATGTGTTCCTAACAACAAGATTGCTTGTTTTATGGTGGGCTACGCCTGCCAGCAATTAAGACTGAACTCGGCACCTTGAGCTGAGCTGCTGCCAGGATGGCTCAGTGAATAGAGCATGCGCTCTTAACAACAAGGCTGCTGGTTCGACTCCCTCATGGGATTGTGGCTATGCCCACCCGCAACTAAGATTGTAACACACACCTTGAAAGAGGCCACAAGCTGCCAATGGGCAGACAGATAGCAACTGGCTCCCTCCACAACTAAGATTGAAGAACAACTTGGGTGATCCCCTTCCCCAATTCCCCAACACTGTTCCCCCTCCCCCAGTTCCCCAATTTAAAAAAAAAAAGTTAGAATATTGGCTTTAATTCAAAGAACATTGAAGCCTTTAAAGTAAGTCATAATCAGTCCTCCCAGGGCAATTATTATTATTATTATTATTATTATTATTATTATTATTCCTCCTCCTCCTCCTACTACTACTACTACTGCTACTGCTACTATAATACTTACTACTACAACAATAGGGCCCAGGGTCACCATATATAATGAAGCTTTGAGTGGGATTCAGGACTCCTGGGTTCTACTCCTAGCTCTGTCACCAACTTGCCTTGTGATCTCAGCAAGTTCCTTCCCCAGCCTGACCTTCAGCATCTTGCCTATTTCTGGAAGATTGGGGAAGAAATGGTTCACAACCCTGCCTGCACTTTAGAGTCACCTGGAGAGCTTTTAAAATGATTGATGCCTACACCCCACCCCAGACCAACAGCTTCAAACTCTCTGAGGGTGCAGCCAGGACATCACAATTTTTTAAACGCTTGCTGGGGATTCAAACGGGTAGCCAAGGTTCAGAACCTCCATCCTTTTCTGGAGTTCTAAGTCAGTAGTCTCTGGGGAGGGGGCCCCAGTCTGACGCTGCCTCTCTGGAGGACACACTTTGAGAACCGCTACCTTTGATGTTAGTTAAGTCTCTGCCTTCCACAACAGCCTATGAGCTTATGAATCTCTGGTTAGTACAAACAGGACGGGATTTCTGGATGAGCACACATTTTTAATAGAGAGTCGTGTTGTGGTTGGGTGGATCCACCGCCCACCCTGAATCAGTTAGGATGTCGAGACTGATGACATCATCGCTGGAAGAAGGAATCAAAACGTTTATTACTCTCATGTTGGGATTTTTCTGGGGAGAACAGAGCAGGTACAAGCCAGTCCCAGTGGCTTGAACAAAATCAGAGTGAAGGGGTTGGGACTTTATAATAACTGAGGGATGGGTGGTTTGCAAGTCTTGATCTTTACATCCACGTCAAGAGCGTCAAGAGCGGGAGAAAGCCAACTTTTATATCGGCTTTCCCAGACGTGAAGAGGGCAATTTAAAGGCTGTCAATGGTCAAACCTCAAAAGAGAGAGTCAGAGGGCCAGCCGAGTGGCTCAGTTGGTTAAGAGCTTGCTCGTGCGATCTCTGAGCAGCAGTGTTGCGGGTTGGATTCCCGCCGGAGCCGAGCAGCCAGCCTCTGAGCTGCCAACAGGTGGCAGGATGACTCAGCTAAAAAAAAAAAAAAAGAGTCAGTGTCTTTACTATAGAAGTTTCGCTTTCGGGAATACTAGATAGACATGATTACAAAATATAAGTGGCACAAGAAATGAGCAGATCCACTTATGCAGACCCCACTCAGTGCTGGATACTGTTCTAAGTCCTTTGTGCCTAATACCCCATTGACACCTCACAGCGGCCCTGCGAGGGAGGGGCTAGTTCAGCATCACCCCATTTTCAGATGTAGAAGTCGAGGCCTGCAGAAGTGACTCACCTAAGATCACACAGTCAATGAGTGGGGTGGTTAGAAATTGAACCCAGGTCCTACCTCCAGAGATTAGACTCTTGGCCAGTGTGCTGTTTTCTTTTTTTCTTTCTTTCTTCTTTTTTTTTTTTTTTGGAGGATAGTGTCACTGGCCCTCATATGTGGGACCCAAACCAGGGCCGCTGGCTTCCCAAGCCAACGCTTAACCACCACGCCACTCGGCCGGCCCTGTTTTCTTTCTTTACAAGAACATAGTGCAAAGTAGATCTTTTGTACATCCACACAAATGTTTCCTCTTTTTTTGAAAAGTCACATGGTAATGCACAAATGGTAATGTGTACCCAGATCACCCAGGTACCTTGTTAAAAAACAGATCCTGGTGCAACAGGTCTGGGTTGGCGCCTAAGAAATTCCCAGGAGATGTTGATGCAGCTGTTCTCACTTTTGAGAGACCGCTGCCCTGCAGGGAAGTCCACTTTCTGCAGCCTAGCGTACCATGGACAGACGGAGCTTTGGAGCTTCGAAACAATGGACCAGCGCTTGATATGCAACGCTTAAGGGGACGCCGCCTCCATGCGACTTTAACCACTAGTGCCGGAGCGCCTCCTGGTGAGCACCGTGGGCACACCCTGAGAGCCATGGCGGCCGGGGGAGAAAGTGAGGTGCGGGGCGCGATTTTAAGCAGCGGTCTTGGAGCGCTATCTAGTGGGAAAATAAAGCGCAGCAACTCTCGTGGGTTGACATTTCTTCCTCAGGCCTAGAAGTAAGGGGCGGAGCATCCCTTGAGATAGGGCGGAGTCTGCGCTGAGGAAGGCGGGTCTTGACCACACCAGGCCTTGGAGAAACCCGCTGGAGAGGAAGGGGTGTATTTCTCTGTTCCTACAAAACTGACTTCTCCCTCCGGGCCACTCTAAGACCTGGTCACACACCCCGATATCTCAGGGCGCCCCCATCTCCATTTGAGGGGCCGGGACAGGTTAGTCCTCGAGGCCTGTGCTGGGGGCGCAACCCTTGACTATCTGCAAGCCCTGACCCCCACCCGGGCCCAGTGATTCTGAATGCTCATTTCAAGGCTGCCCCACACCTAAACGCCAGTCACAAGGAATCTAGTTAGACAACCACCTCTATTACGGCTGGTGGCCTGTTTTGCAAACGCTGTCATCCCTTATGCACAGCACCGAAGCCTGGCGCTGGAGGGGTCAGGTATGAAACCTGAATAACCCCCTGGTATCCCAGCTTTGGCCTGGGGCTTTTGCACCTGTGTTCCTGCCCCCTGGATGCGCTTCCCTCGGGTATCCGCCTGCCTCGCCTCTCACTTCTTTCGGGTCTTTGCTCAAATGTCACCTCCTCAGTGAGGGCTTCCCCGCACAACCTTAAAGAGGTGACGATTGCAAACCGTCTCCTGCCCCACCTCCTCAGGCCCGCCCTCCGGATTTTTCTCCCCCGCAGTCATCACTGTCTAATGCAGGACCTGCTCCTCTAGGAGGCTTTTATCTGTCCCCGGTAGGTAACGCTCCCCGAGGGTCTGTTTTTGTCTATTCTGCCTCCCGCAGCAGCCACAGCTCTCGGCCCGGATACACATTTTTAAGTTTCGCGCGGGTCTCTCGGCCTCGTCCCAGGAGCTGCCTTCTCCTCCCACCCGAGGCGGCAGCGCTCCGCGGGGTCCTCTGGGCCTCAGCACCTCCGTGTGGGGACAAACCCGCTGCTAAGGGGCCTGTGTGGGCCCGGCGCGCCGCCCTTTCCGGCGGGATCGCAAGGCCTTTGAGACCCTGATACTTGGACCTGAGACGCAGCTCCGCGCGCCTCTCGGCTCCCTCCCGCCAGAGCGGAGCGTTGCAGCACCTTCCTCTCCCGGCGCACCTGGGTCCGGTTCGCCAAGCCCGGGTGGTTCATTCAGTTAGTCATTCGACAACTGGAAACAGCAGCCCCCGCGTGCGGGCACTGGGCTGGCGCTGGGTAGGCGGCCGGGGACAGGACGGACCACCCCACCCCTAGCGGCCCCCACTCTGCTGCCCCTCACCCCTCGCTCACCCACCCCAGCTGCCCATCATCGGTAGGACCCTCGGCCTCAGCCAAGTCCCGATTCCTCTGCCAGCTGCGCTGCTGCTGGTCGCCCATGGGCACTGGTGGCAGTTGGAAGAGGGAGGCAGGGGACGCTATCCGGAGGCTGCTGGGGATGCGGTGGCAGCAGCAGCAGCAGCGACGTGAGCCAGGGCTCCTGGATCCCTCCTCAGGCCATGGGCTCTCTTTGTGGTATCTCTGCGGCCCAGTGACCTGGGCTCTGGGCAGCAGCATTTCCCTGGCCCGGAGCAGCTGCTTTCCTAATCTGTGGGCCACCTGACCTCTCCTTTTCTGCACTTTGCCTGCAAAACGCATGTCGCCAATTCCCTCTATTAACTCCTTTGACAAATACAGTCAGTGTGCTGTTTAGAAACAAATAAGTGTGTGAGATGGCAATCAGAGCTCTGAAAAATAAGATGGGGACATTTTCAATAGGGTGGTCAGGGAAGCCCTCCTCGGGAATGTGATGTTTGAAGAAAGACCTGCCTGAAGTGAAGGGCAGACCCATGCAAATGTCCTGGTAAGGGCACTCCAGGGAGCAGGAACAGAAGGTGCAAAGGCCCTGAGGCAAGAATTTGTCCCACGTGTTCCCTGAATGCAAGAATTTCTGGATGGCTGAAGCCATGTGAGAATGGTGGGCAGTGAGGCAGACAGCTAAAACGGGGACAGAGTGAGTGGACCCGGGCTGTCCCAGAGAACATTCTGTGATGATGGAAATGTCCTTTAGTTGCACTGGCTACATGTGGCTCTTGAGCACCTGTAATGTGACTAGTGCAACTGAAAAACAATGCATGTTCAATTTTATTGAATTTTAATTACATTTAAACTTAAATGGTCCCAACTGGCCAGTGATTTTTGACTGAGAAGGTCAAACCATTATAAGGTCTTTGGCTTTGGCCTGTAGGTACATAGGAAGCCTTTAAAGGGCTTGGGGAGGGGAGTAACTTCTTCAGACATCAGGTATAAGTCCTAAGAGCACTCCTCTGGCAGCCCTGTAGCCAAGAATGGGGGTGGAGCAAGAGACTCAGGTAGGAGGGGAGGCCTCTTAGTCTGGGGTCCAGCAAAGAGCCTTGAAGATCAAGCATGGGAGCTGGGGGCTGAGCATAGAGCGTTACAGGACACAGAGCACAGAGAAGGGTCCAGGTAAGTGCCAGGGTGAGGAGAATGAGGGTGGTATGGGTTCAGCTCAGAGCCCAGAGTGGGGGCTAGTGAATGGGGCAGAGACTTTTGCCCAGGTTGTGGGGAGAGGAGTGGGCTAGGGGGTCAGGATTAGGGATAAGGGCTGGGGCCCCAGGATGTGTAATTGGGTGGGCCAGCAAAGGGGGTCTGGTAGCAGGGACCTAAACAGCAAGGATTTCTGGGTGACTGAAGCCATGTGAGAGTGGTGGGCAATGAAGCAGTGAGCTAAAGTGGGCATAGTGACTAAACCAGTGCTGTCCCAGAAAACATTCTGCAATGATGGAAACGTCCTCTGCGTGCACTGGCCACAGGTGGCTCTTGAGCACCTGTAATGTGGCTGGTACAACTGAAAAAAAAATGGATGGAGAGCTAGGACCTGGAAAGACATGATAGGGCAGGAGATAGCTGAGGTTGGAGCTGGGGGAGCGGGCGAGAGGTCGGGCAGGTAGAAACTAAGGCATGGCACAATTTAGGTGGGTGGATTAGGGTAAGGGGCTGGGTGGGAACACAGGCACTGAAGCAGAAAGGACACTAGGTGTAAATCAGTGACAGAGCAGTCCCAGGATGCTCTGGATGAAAGTCAACCATGACAGGTAGGACATCTGCTGCCCAGCCTTGGACATGCCTCGCCCCCACTGCCCAGAGCTCAGAGAGACCAGATCAGAATAGTTAGTTCACTTTACTGAAGGATCCCAGGTGATACAATTGCACAAGGAGAAGGGTCTAAACTGCTATGGGAGAAGTTAGAGAAGTTACATGGGGCCCTCCCCAGCCCAGGCATCTCTGGAGGCCACTCGGCCCAGGGCCAGGCCCTGAAGTCCACTAGACCCCAGGGAGGACAGGGCTTCCTCCCCCGCCCCAGGCCCACCCTGACTCAATCCACAGTAAACTTGTGTCTGTCCCAGGGGGATCCCTGAAGCCCCAGGGGCCCACCTCCCAGCAGCTCTCAAGTCGCCTTCTATAATACACCTAGGTGTCCCAAAGTGGGGCTCAGACAGTCCAGTTGGGCTGTGAGGAGATGCACAGGCCCCTCTGCCTTCCTCAAGACGCGCAGGGAGGACCCTCCTGGCACGATGGGCTGGTCACTTCCTGGGGACCAGAAGTGGGACACAAATACACACAGCCCAGAATAAGAAGACCTGGAAGGGTGTCCAGTGGAGGTTGCTATTGAGAGAAAACATTGAGATGGGCAGAGAAGGCCAATGCACACATCACAACATGGACACTGACATGACACGGGAGCATCTGCACTTGGGACAGCAGGTGCTGGCCCCCGACAGCCAGGCCAGGTTACTGGAGGGGGACGACTCCAGGGCTGGACTGAAGCTCCCTCCAGGGAACAATTCCTCCTCTCTAAATAAATATAGAACCCTGGTCAGCTCCCACCCGGGCAGGACCAGCTCCCATCCCTCAGGTGCCCCCTCAGGGTCCCCACTGCCCTTTAATTCACTCAGATAGTGAACTGGGAAACCCTATTATCTTAAGTTAGGGGCTGCAAAGACAGCACTGAGGAGCTAGTCAGCCCACAGGAGGGGGCAGCAGCTGGTGGGACAACAGAGGGGAGCCTCAGGCCTGTGGGAGGGGCACTGCCCAGCACTGCAGAAAGAAGCCAGTCTGGATGTAAATTGCCCTAAACTGAAAATGTTGGCAAATAATCTGGATTTTTGGAAACCACTGCAGTCTGAGTGACAGCTTCAGCCTGTGGACACCAGTAGGTGGCCTTGGCCTTGAGCAGCTCTTCATTTGTATCAGCTGCACCTGAGGTGGGCAGGCTGATTCCTCTTTCCCTTTCTTCCTCCTCCTCTCAGGCTCCTCCTCCTACCTACCCTCTCTCTTCGCTCCCTTACCCGGGAGCAGCCCCCTCTACCTCTCTTTCTGGAATCATCTCCTCCCAGAGGCAGGAAGCTCAGCTTCACCCTGACACCCACTGCTCGGCTGGCCGCCAAGCCTTCATCACAGACCTCAGGCCCCGACAGATTGGGGTGGGAGGGCAGTGGCCTACAGACACTGGCCAGAAGCATGTGTCTGGAATCATTGGGGCCTCACGGAAACCCATAAAGAGCTCACTGGCACTGCTGGCCTCCCCAGGTGCCCGTGTCCACGGACACACTCACACCCGTGCTAACTGGGAGGCACCCAAAGCCAAGCCCGCCTGGTGCTCCTGAGACACCGTCCCATCGCCTGGAGCTTCTGCCGCCGGGTGCCCGTTTCTCTCTCCTTCTTCTATCAGGATCGCTCGTGTCACCTGCAAAGGAAGGACTGAAAGGTAAAGGTGAGACCCGCAGTGCGCGCCTGGCGCACAGCAGAGCACAGAGCACACGGTTAAGCTGGAGACCGGCCTCTGCTGCAGGGAGGGCGGAGGGAGCGCGGAGACGCCACATCGCCGGCCTCGGCCTCGCTGTCTATGGGAGCCACTAGCGGCACTTGGGGGGCAGCCTTCGGCCACGACGAGCCTTCTTCCCGCGGGCCGACTTGGAGCCGGTGGGCGGCTGCCCCCGGGCCTCGCCGGCCTTGGCGCGTGCCCCGACGCCTGCACGCCCGTTCTTCTTCTTGACACCCGTCTCCTCGTCCTTGGCTTTCTTTTCGGGAGTGACGCCCCGCCCGCCGCGGCCTCGGCCTCCCCGTCGGGTTTTGCGGGACCCCGAGGGGGCGCCGGCCTGACCCAGGACCTTGGAGGCCGTGCGGGCGCGCTTAGCCCGGGGCTTCCGGGACGCCCGGTCCTCGGGCTCTGACTCCTCGCTCTCGGTGTCTTCGGATGATTCTTCCGAGCCTCCGTCCGAAGCCCCCTCCGACTCCTCTTCCGACTCCCTGTTCTCACGCGCAGCCAGGAGCGCCAGGACCTCCCGCAGACTGCCCTTGGCGTACTTGAACTTCCCACCTTCCCAGGCCTCTTCCTTTTCTTCCTTCATCATCTCAGCCGTGTCCTGGGCAGCCAGAAGTGCCACTAGCTCCAGGAGGCCCACCTCGTCTTCCTCTTCATCGGCCCAGCCCCCGAGGAGGCCGCGCGGAGCCTTTTTCCCCTTGGAGGGTGTCTCCGGCTCGGCCAAGGTAGACATGCATTCCAGAAGGTTCCCGTCGTCCTTGGCCTTCCTCAGGACCATGGCGTCCACTTGGCGGCCTGCCTCCTCCACTTTCACGCGGGGTCCGGAAGTGTCCTTGGACATGACGGACAAAACCTCGGGAAGTACATCGTTTTTGTCTTTCTTATCGCTCCAGCCCAACGACTCGATCACAGAAGCGATTTTCAACATCTCCTCCCGGGCGGAGGGATCCGACGGATCTGTATACGCCACAATGGCCACAAACTCCGGATTGCCCACCCCGTCCTGTTCTGGGTCCCCGTTTTCCAGCGACTCGCTTTCGGAAGCGTCGCTGTCCACTGGCCCCTCGTCAGATGCATCTCTCACTGCAAGTAGGGCCACCAAGTCGGGGACCTCGCTCGGGTCTTCGATATGCAGGGTGATCGGCTTAGCCCCAGGGGGTTCTTTGTCCATCTCCTTCTTCTTGGCTTTGTCTGTCACCGTCACCAGCGCCAAGAACTCGCGGGGACAGTCTGCATCATCTGCGTCGCCCTGGAGAGACCACTGCTTCACGAGCTCCTTGGCGGCGGCTTGGAGTGTGGCGTACAGCGCTCTCTGGTCGTCGTCCCCGCTCAGCTCCCCCTCCTCGAGCTCCTCTATCACGATGCCCAGGCTGTCGTCTGAGGAGTCCTCGGACTCGCGCCTGGCCGAGGTGCACGGCCGCCCTCCTCTGCCTCTCTTCTTGCCCTTCTGGGTAAACCTGTTGCCTCTGGTTCTGCTTCTGCGACCCCGACGGCCCTTTCTAGCCTTGCTGGCTGCACCATGAGGACAGTCAGTCTCCCTGGCCGCTGGCTCCGACCCCTGGGCCTCGGTCTCCGAGGTGGGAGGGGTGGGCGTGTCCCTGGGGACCCTGGCCACCTCAGCCTGCCTGGGCCTTTCATCCAGCAGCAAGCGTTTCATCTGCCTTAGGACTCTTGTGTCTTCCGCGCGGTCCTTACACAGAACCCTCCAGACGCCATCCTTGCCTGGGATCTCCCTGGGGATGGAGGAGTGATCAATGTCCTCCACGAACTCTACCAGGGCTGCCTTGGCTTTCTCGTTCCTCACGGCTCTCGTGTTCCGCAGCCTGAATGTGCCCAGGGACAGGAAGGCCGGCTGCAAGACAGCTTCGATGGCTGCCTGCTCCAGGCCCTCGGGGATGTCGGTGACCAGCAGGGCCCTGTGCACATCCACGTCCAGCCCCCTGCACCAGTCCTGCAAAAGGCTCATGGCCATGATGCCCAGCCCGCTGACGCTGATCACGGGGCAGGAGGGAGCCCAAGGCTGACTCGGGCTACAGCGCCCTATGCAAATCCCACCCTGGAACAGCACCAGAGGGCTTGGAGTTCAGGTTCAGGTGAATGTGGCGGGGCTGAGGGCTCCGGGATGGGGGAGGGGGGACTCCCGCAGCGTCTGGCCGGCTGACGCAGCCGCCTTTCCCTAGGTCCCTTCCCCAGGACTGTCCGACAATCCGCAGGGGGCTTACGTGTCTGGCCCAGGGATGTAGCGGGCCCCGCCGCTCCGCCCTTTCTCCCTGGCCTGAGTGACGCGACGCCGGGCCAGGTGCAGGGGAGGGCGGCGCTGTGGCACCTGGAGCGGTGGAGGGAGGGAAGCCGCCGTGGGCTGGGCTCCGGTGGCGTGTGGGCTCACACCCTCCGCTCCAATCTCAGCAGTTCTGCTGCAACGCGGCTACTGGGTCCTGCGCCTGCGCACTTGGGCTCGCCCCCTCCCGGAGCTGGGCCCAGTATCCATGGTAACACGGCCCGCTGGAGTTGGGGACAGGGGGTAGGAGTGGGTCTGGTAGCAGCTCTTAACCCACTGGATGAAAGGAGGATGTGGGTGTTGTTGGTAATATCATCTTCAGTGATGAGCCCAAAAAAGGGGAGAAATTCACAGGGGGCAAGGATGTAGAGACCTAAATCAAGGGGCTCTAGTCTCGCTAGATGGGACCAGGACTCTCTTGGTTTTAGAGTTTACGGTATCACTCAGTGTAAACAGACTTCAGTAACTGTACACAGGCCTCATTTGTGAGATGCAGGCACCATTCAGGGTGCACAGACCTCACCGACCAGGTGTAGGCCTCGTTCAATGAAATCAAGCCTACGTTCCCGTGTTCACCAGGATGCACGTGCAATTAATCCTGTGCTTTGGTATATGGTTTATATAGGTGTGTGGTCATCAGTGAGGTCAGACATGACTTCTGCCAGAAAGCATTTCCCTTGACTGGGTCCACTGACCGGGGCATGGGACTTACCTGTGCTTCACGATCCTTCGTGGCTGGCCCCACTCTCTCAAAGTCAGGCACTGTGGCCCAGCTGTTGGGTTTCTGTCTCTGTCGCATACCTCTGCGCTGTGACTCCAGGAAGGTTCCTGAGAGTCTCTAAGCCTCAGTATTCACCTCTGTGAAATGGTGATAACTCTTAACCCTACCTACCTCATAGGGTCTTTATCGGGATTAAAGAGGATGATCCATGAAAACACTTGAAAAGAGAGGTTGGCTCATAGTTGGTGCACCATAAAATGTGGCTATGGAATTTCTTTCTTTCTTTCTTTCTTTCTTTCTTTCTTTCTTTCTTTCTTTCTTTCTTTCTTTCTTTCTTTCTTTCTTTCTTTCTTTTAGAGGGCAGTGTCACTGGCCCTCACATGTGGGATCCGAACCCCGGCCGCTGGCGCCCCAAGCCAGCTCCCAACCACCGCGCCACTCGGCCGGCCTGGGATTTATTTATTGAGGATTTACCATTATGTAAGCATTTGCTAAATAAATAAATAACCAAAACACAGTCTTGTTGTTGTGTTTTTAATGCAGAAAGAGAGTTTAATTGCAAGGTTACCATGGCAACCAGGCGTATAGCAAACCAAACTGCTTACTCATTCTCCTACCAACTCCCCTGCAGCTCTGATTTCCCTGTTTTTCTCTTCTGCTTTCACCTTCCTGATTCCCAAATGAATGTTACCCTTCTCTCTAGAGCAGCCGTTGTCCAACAGAAATATAATGCTTCCCCCGTGGAAGCCACATGGGCAATATTAAATTGCTAGTGGCCACTTTCGATAAACAGAAACAGGAAATGAATTTTTAGAATAGATTTTATTTAGTCCCAAATAAACAAAATATTATGTGTGCTTGTCATTAACATAAAACAATTATTAATGAGATATTGATGTTCTCTTTTTCATAATGAATCCCTTTGGAGAAGCCACATTCAAGGGCTCAACAGCCACACTTAGCCATTGGTAATTTATTTTGAAGCATTCATTAGGGGTGTGTGTGTGTGTGTGTGTGTGTGTGCGCGTGTGTGCACGTGCGTAGCACAGGTATATTCCTCCCTGTGTTATTTATAACCCTGAAAGATCGGGAAACCCAATAACAGAGGAACAGGAAGCTGGCACATGGGTGAGGTGCTTATGAAAATGAAGATTCATATACCATATAATTCACCAATTTAAAGTGTGCACTTCAGGGCCGGCCGAGTGGTGCGGTGTTAAGCGCTGGCTTGGGAGGCCAGCGGCCCCGGTTCAGATCCCACATATGAGGGCCAGTGACACTGCCCTCAAAAAAATAAAATAAAATAAAATAAAGTGTGCACTTCAGTGGCTTCAGTATATTCACAGAGTTGTGCAACCCTCACCACGTCTATTTTAAGACATTTTCATCACCCCAAAAAGAAATCCCACATCCTTTAGCCATCACCCTCCAACTCTCCCCCCAGCATCTGGCAACCACCAAACTACTTTCTATCTCTATGGATTTGCCTATTCTGAACATTTCATAGAAATGGAATCATACGATACGTGGTGAGTTTGTGTCGGGCTTCTTTCACTCAGCATGATTGCAAGGTTCATCCATGTTGTAGCGTGTGTCCGTGCTCCATTCGTTTTTATGGTTGAATAATATTCCATTGTATAAATACACCATGTTTTGTTTATCCACTCACCAGAGGATGGATATTTGGGTTGTTTCCATATTTTGGCTATTGGTGAGTAATGCTGCTATGAATACTCATGTCCAAGTTTCAAAAACATATCTTTTTGTTTCTCGTGGGAGATACTTAAGAGTGAAGTTGTTGGGTCACACAGTACCTCTGTTTAACCATTTGAGGAACTGAAGAGGCAGTTTTTGTAAGAGTTTGTTCAGAGCAGGGGCTTTTTACTACTTCCTCAGAAAAGTGCTATAATGCTATGTGGCAGCCCTACTGTCTAACCGGCAGCCACTAACCAGGCAAGTCACTTCATCTCTCCCTGCCTCAGGGTCTCCACTTTATCATGAGGTGCTGAGGATCCAGGAGGTGGCATGTGTGGGTGTTGGAACAATGCCCAGCCCTGAGTGTCACTGGGACAAAGGTTGCATTTTCTCACCAGAGGACAGGACAGCATGACACACTGGGCTGCATGCAAACTGTGTGGGGGACACCCCAGGAGAGCACCTGGTACCTACAGGTTCAGGAGCAAGTCCCTCTCCCAGAAGTGTATTTCAGGAACTTCTACTGGGAGAAGTTTGACCTCCTGGGGGGTGGTTTGTAACATAATCTGGGCACTAGTGGGCATCTGAGGATGCCTAGTGTATGGGATGCCCAGGAATGGTTGGGAACTGTGAGTTGGTCCACATCTTCCATGACCCTGGGAAACCCCACTAGGCCTTCACACTTGTGAAAAAAAAAATCCGTTTACAATGATCTGAACTCAGAACCTAACTCTGCTTTACATGAAAACATAAAGTGTCGTTTTAAAATGTGGTTTTCATTGACACTGACTATGCCACCTTTTATTCTAGGGCCCCACCATACTTCCAGCACAATTCCACTTCTCTTAGGTCCACATTTATTCATGAAAAGCAGGTGTGAAGATCTGTTCTCTTGTTGGTTTCCTGGCTGCTCTGTCCCCTGGTGGGGTGGGAATGGGGCAGAGTGGGTGGGGATGTGGTCCCAGGAGCCAAGTAGAAAATTAGAGACTCAGAATTTCCAGAAGAAGGGGGCATCCAAGAAGTTGAGGGCTCCTGTGACATTGCAGAAGCTCCAGGGCAGAGGATCAGGGACCCTGTAAGGACCCCCAATGACATGTTAGGGGGCCCATGAGATCAAACACATTTTCTTAAAATATCAAGACATTATTTGTCCTTTTCACTCTGAGTCTCTCACAAGCGTTCAGTAGAATTTTTCAGAGGCTACATGGTGCACAATACTGCAAATGACCGATGGCAGAAGCAGGTACCAGGATCCAGGCATCTTCTGTTGAGTCAGACCTCAAAGAGATTTGCAAAAAACATAAAGCAATGCCACGCTTCGCAATTTGTTTTTGTTTTGGAAAACATAGTTATTTATACATATTATTTTCATGGATGTGTAACATGTGTTTGTTACTGGTATTTAAAAAAAATAGTTCATAAATACATACTTTTAATTTCTTGGTTGAAATTCCTAATATGGTAAACATCGACAGATTGAACCCACATAAACAAAAGCTCCTTAAGGTCCTTGATCATTTTTAATAATCTAAGAGGTCCAAGACCAAATAGTTTGAGAGCTGCCTTTTCAGAGATTACAACACAATGTTCCCTGGGGCCCTCAAATAAGAAAAAGATTATTGGGAGGGTGGGGTCCTCCAGCGAGTTATAAATGAATCATGGGAGTTAAGTGCACTGCCGGATTGCCTCTGCGTGGAGTCACCAAGCTGGAGACCTGGGCCTGGTCCGGAAGTGTGTGTCCAGAAGCCCCCATCAAATTACCAGAGTGGAGAGGACCTCCAAGAGCAGGTTGGAGAGCAGGTTCCTCCCTCCAACTAGGAACGGGGTGGGTGCCCTGGACTATGCCAGGGCCTCCTTCCGGCTCCCCGCAAGCCTGCCCCTCTCCAGCCTCCTTGGAGTGGGTTCAGTCCCACTCCAGCCCTTCCAATTCATCTTCCACAAGACATCACAAACTTGACCTTGCCTCTCCTTTACCCCAAACCTTTCTGTAGGGAGACTCCTCTCCATGGCCTCCTAGGCCTTGCACACTGCGGCCCCGCCCCCCTCCCGGGTATCTTTCCAGTCTAAAGCCCTCTTCCCCCACCCCCTCGCCACCGTTTCGGTGTTAAACTTTACTGAGAAGAGATTCCTATGTTCCTCCCAGCCCCCAACTGGGCTGTGAACCCTGGGAGGGCAGGGCTGAACTCTCTCAGTCGTTGCTGGGTCTCTAGCTAGGTGGGAGCAGGCCCTAGGGGAATTTGTGTGTGGAAGGAAGAAAGGGGAGATGGCAGGGAGAAAGGAAGGGAGGGAGGGAGAGACAGAGTGAGAGTCTCTATAATTTAATCCTCTGGTTCCGTTTTCCCTGAGTTGTGTCTCCCTGTGACCACCAGAGGGCGCGCTGACCCAGCAAATCCCTATTGCGTCGCCTCAGCCTGCTGTACGCACAAAAAAGAATTATGATGAGGAGGAGGATTCATATCAATAACTGCTACTGAGCACCCTGCTGGTCTGGTCCTGGCCAGTGTAGGAGCTGATACCCTGTGTTTAAAAGAAAGAGAATGTCCCCGGGAGGGAGCTTCAGTTCAGCCCTGGAGTCGTCCCCCTCCAGTAACCTGGCCTGGCTGTCGGGGGCCAGCACCTGCTGTCCCAAGTGCAGATGTTCCTGTGTCATGTCAGTGTCCATGTTGTGACGTGTGCATTGGCCCTCTCTGCCCATCTCAATGTTTTCTCTCAATAGCGACCTCCACCAGACGACACCCCTTCAAGTCGTCTTATTCTGGGCTGTGTGTATTTGTGTCCCACTTCTGGTCCCCAGGAAGTGACCAGCCCATCGTGCCAGGAGGGTCCTCCCTGCGCGTCTTGAGGAAGGCAGAGGGGCCTGTGCATCTCCTCACAGCCCGACTGGACTGTCTGAGCCCCACTTTGGGACACCTAGGTGTATTATAGAAGGCGACTTGAGAGCTGCTGGGAGGTGGGCCCCTGGGGCTTCAGGGATCCCCCTGGGACAGACACAAGTTTACTGTGGATTGATTCAGGGTGGGCCTGGGGCGGGGGAGGAAGCCCTGTCCTCCCTGGGGTCTAATGGACTTCAGGGCTTAGCCCTGGGCCAAGTGGCCTCCAGAGATGCCTGGTCTGGGGAAAAAACCCCGTGTAACTTCTCTAACTTTTCCCGTAGCAGTTTAGACCCTTCTCCTTCTGCAATTGTATCACCTGGGATCCTTCAGTAGAGTGAACTAACTATTCTGACCTGGTGTCTCTGTGCTCTGGGCAGTGGGGGCAAGGAATGTCCAAGGCTGGGCAACAGATGTCCTACCTGTCATGGTTGACCTTCATCCAGAGCATCCTGGGACTGCTCTGTCACTGATTTACACCTAGTGTCCTTTCTGCTTCAGTGCCTGTGTCCCCACCCAGCCCTCAGACCCACACATAGGATCATCTCAACCAGCCCAGCCCTAGAAGGCCCAGAATAGGGGTGTTTTTGCAATTTGCAGTCTAAGAAGCCCCAGAGTCAAGGCCGATAATCCACCTGGGAAAAAGTAACTGCAGACTGGCATCTTCCAGAGCATTTGAGATCTTGCTTCCCAGCAATTCTCATCAGTTTGGCTCGAGTAAACTCTTATAAAGGTTCTCTATAGTTTTGAACATTCTTGCATTGACAAGATAGATAGTGGCTGATTATTGCTGGAGATGATGGGGGTGGAGAAGAAAGGAGTAATTTGGTTCCAGGAGGTGTTATGGTTGAGCGTAGGTAGACCCAGGTCCTCTCCCAGCATGCTTCATCTCCAATTACTCTGTATTTGCCTGGCTCCAATCTTACTCCTCTGTCCTGATTCTCCCTCCCTGCCTAACAGCTCTAATGAGCCACTGTTTAGTACCTAACCAAATCAGAAGTGATCTACCCCCAGCTATTTCAGAGGAGATGATTTTTTATTTTATTTTATGTTCACAATTCTATAATGCCAGTCACACATTTCAAAATAATGTATTAAGAGTGAGACCAGTTTTACACTGACAGAAATCACCTCTAAACAATATATTGATAATAATGTATACCAACTATATTTAAATAAACAAACAAATAAATAAATAAATAGAATAAAAAAGGAAATCATAAGAGAAAAAATATATATTAAAAACAAATATAAGCCCGGGCCGAGAGGTGCATTGGTTAAGCGCTGGCTTGGGATGCCAGCGGCCCTGGTTCGGGTCCCACATATGAGGGCCAGTGACACTGCCCTCAAAAAAAAAACAAAAAAAAACAAATATAAGCCCACCCGTGTGCCTGGTCCCTCTTATGGTGCAGATTTCAGCCAACATTTCCCTGATGGCTTGGTCCTGAGAATACTGGTCTAAATATTTTTAATATTCCACCTCCAGCTTTTTTGTTCAGAAGAAGCAGAATTAGTAGAAGAGGCCAGTCCCCTTCTGAACAATTACAGGGGCAGAGAAATCCAATCGATGTGGGTTTCCCCATCTCCAGGGCATACACACTGAGTTTGGTACGTAACCAATTAGTTGAGAGGTCTGAAACTGAGTGGGTGCCGGAGGTGGGGAACAATGAAACATTGTAGTTTTATTCCAGTCACTGTGCCTATACGGAACATCTAGGATCTTCCTTTCCCATCCCTCAGTGATATCTAGGTCCCAGCTCAGTCACGTTTGGTGAGGGAATAAAAAGTCTATCCATTCTCTTTAAAGCTCTGTCCTCCTTTCTTCTCCTTCTTCAGCTCTGGCCCTGGGACTTGCAGCTGGCCAGAGGCACATTCTCATTTTCTCCTCCCTGCTTCTTTCCAGGTCTTGCTCCTGGTCGTTTTGGACAGGGAGGTGCAGACAGACACAGCTCTGATTAGCCTCATCAATGTCATGGTCTTGGTTTAGTTTTGTAGCTTCTACAGCCATCACTGGCTCCAACTGGGCCTCCAGTTGCTGATGGTCTCATGAAATGCAGGTGTGGATTCTCTGGGGAGATGGGTGATGAGAGATGAAAGGAAAAATAATAGAACAAACTAACAGACTGAGAATGACAGATCATCCATCCCCTAGCATAATCAATTTAACCCTTGGCTCCTAAGGTACAAAATTAACACAGTGTATCCTCTAGGAACTAGGATGGGGCACCCTAAAAAGCTTGTATTCATCATCTGTTACTAGGTTAGCAATTGTCCTGAAACCTAGCAGCTTCAAACAACAGTTACTATTTCACAGTTTGTGAGGGTCAGGGATGGGTGGGGTGGGGGCGGGGCTTAGCTGGGTGGTCTGGCTCAGGGTCTCTCCTGGGGTTGCAGTCAGATGTCGGCTGGAGCTGCTGTCATCAGAGAGCTTGTCTGGGGCCAGAAGACAAGCTTCCATGACTCATTCCCATGGCTGTTGGCGGGCGGCCTCAGCTCCTCACCACGAGGGCATCCCCTTAGGACTGCTTGAGTGTGCTCACAACCCGGCAGCTGGTTCCCCCAAAGTGAGTGGTTGCAGAGAAAGCTAGGCAGCCACAATGCTTTATGTGATTTATATGACCTATTCTCAGAAGTCACACATTGCCACTTCTGCCATATTCTACTTATTAGAAGTGAGTTTCTAAATCCAGGCTTCACTCAAGGAGAGTAGAATTAAGCTTCACCTCTTGAAAGGAAGAGCATCAAAAATTTTGTGGACATATTGCAAAACTACCACAGAGATTTCTATCATCTCCTGGCTCATTTTCTGCCAAATCCATAGAAATTAAAGCTGCATATGTATAGGGGGAGGAATTGCTCCCTTGGTAGTTCCTGGAGGAGCAATGTGCTAGTGGATTTTCTCCATTCTCCACTCCAGCACACGCTAATGTGTGTGAGGATTTGACTTGGGGCTAAGAGGTAAAAGATATTTATGTAATGGGCTCATGGGAAAAATCTTTATTTTCTGAAAGGCACCTCCTGGCTGCTTAGGAATCTACACAGTTTCTGTCCTGTCTAGATCTAGGGAATAGTGATACAGGTAGTGAATGATAGCAGAGATGCATTACAGGGCAAAAAAGGAAGCCCAGGACATCATGCGGAAGATTTTCAGGGACAACTCACAGACTATTCAGCAAATAGTGGCTTAAAAAAGCAAGAAGTCAAGCAGTGAGTTGCTGGGGTTGATATAGCAGTTCAGCAATGTCACTTTCAGAGTCTGCAATTTTCCTGTCCTGTCCTGTTAGTCACAAGATGGCTGCAGCAGCTCCAGACACTCACACACCATGTTCAAAGATAGGAAGCAGGGGTAAGCAGGTAGGAAATTTCCTTAAGGAAACTTCTTTTCCTTAAGGGTGGGAATACCTTTTACCAGAAGGCCCCAGCAGACCTCCTTTTATATCTCTTTGGCTAGTACTGGGTCACATGCCTATCCCCCTTACCAAGGGTGGGGCTGATTAAGGAAGTTCTGACTGGTATCTGAACAAAACCCAGGTTCTGTGAGAAAGGAAGAGTGTGGGAGATAGTTTTTTGGGTAGGCAGTAAACAGTATTTCATACATGTCCTTGAGGTTAACATACATGAGGTTATCTATTGCTACCTTAAAAACTGTTCCAAAACTTAGTGCCTTAAATCGACGTTTATTTTGCACTTAAATATAATTGGGATGCCCATCTCTTCATGTGATATTGGCTGGGGGCGACTCTGTGGAGAAAAGATTCTTTCCCAGGCAGCTCTGGAAGAAGTGGAGATGGGCTTTTGAAGGCAACCTCCAAGTCTCAAGCTGTTCTTGGTTTCCTGAAAGCAGAAATAAAAGATTTCCAGGCGCCAGTAGCCCTAATCAACACCTCCCCCGTGCCCTGTCGAAAGGATCTTTCACGGCCTTGTGACCCAAATCCCATTTAGCCACTCCAAGGATGGCTGCAGGCAGGAAGCACAGGGCCTAGAAAGGAGACGTTAGGAGAGGATGCCTGTAAGAGGATGAGGGGTGTGTCTTGCGTGTTACCCGGTGTAGCTCTGGCAGTCCTCAGCCTCAGTCTTCTCTGCATCCTTGCGGATGACAAAGAAGCCCTTCTTCACAGAGCAGCACCGCTGAGTGGGCCTGTGAAAGGCCTGCTGTGACCCACAGCAGCTTACATCCGAGTCGCTGGAGTCAAGAGCCACTGTGCCACAGATTCTCCATCTCTGGAATCTGACTGCCAGCACCAAACCTGGAAATGGGAAACCTTAGTGGGAGACCCAAGGGGCACTGGGCAATCGTGAGTCCTTTCTGCTGACACTCCCAGCTCCTCCTTTCCCAGCTCAAACCCACATGTACTACTGCAGTCTGCAAGCCCCATATGTCTAGCTTCTGTGTAACCATCCAAACTGGTGGCAGAAACTGCTTTCTGTTCATTAAAATCTATTCTCTTGGGGGAGGGGAGTTTTCACTTTGTGAGGGGTACAAGCGTCTAACTGTTACATTGTTTTATACACCTGAAACTAATGGAGAAAAAAACAACAATAACTCTATTCTCCCCTTCGTCCCTTAGTAATAAGATGCTCATGGTAGCCCAGTTAGAAGCATCTGCCAGCCTCCTCCCTCCTGCAGCTATTAGGTGTGGTTGTGTGCCTAAGTCAGGCCCTCACTGATGAGACAAATAGTTAACAGGAGCAGGTTTATGAACTGGCAGGATGGGACAGGCAAAGAGTTAACAGGAGAGAGCTTATAAGCCTGCAGGAATGATCTTAAACATTATCTGCTTGGCTCCGACCCTCCCTGGCCAGCACTGCACCTGCAAGCTGACCAGCACCTGACACCCACAAAGGTAGGAACAGAACAGTTCCCAATTGCAACAGCAACCTCCTGCAAACTAACAATCACCCATCATGGATGGTAACAGGCCAGCTCCCAGGAGAAAACAATTGTAAGGGCAGCCCCCCTGCAAGTTGACAAGTACCTTACATCCTGCATGGAAAAATATAAAACCCCAGCACTCCTTCTCATTGGTGCAGCTGTCTCCATCACTCTGCCCCAGCAAACTTCTGTCAGTATTTCTCTTACCCATCTGTCTCCTCAGCCCTCTCAGCACGCCCTGATGAAACTTCTGCCAGTTCCCAACAGAACTGTCTCTCTCTCTTTTTGACTTTCAATAAATCTTTTCTCAATCTTGTAGTCTCATAAATTCTTTTACATTCTGCAAACAACCAGGGGTTAATTCTACACCAAGAGACTCATCGACTCAAGTGCTACGTACAACTTCTTTTAAATGAAGATGCTGGCCCATGATTTCTTCTTTCTGTCTCCTGGCTGATGAATAATTACAACAGAGGCATATCTAAGGATAGAAGCCATTTGTTGAATGTATCAAAGCCAATTCTCTAGCTTGAATATTATGAAGAAAAAGAGTCTTCTACCCTAGACCAGCCACCTACTTTAGGATAGAGAGTGAGGGCAAAAAAAGATTACCTTGATTAAGCCACAATATTCTGTTAGACTTTCTCACTGTCTTACACTCTCTTTTGTATTTTCCATCCCTTTATTTACTCTGTGCTTCAGTCTGGATATTTTCTAGTGAATTCCTGATCCTATCCTCTATTGTGTCTAATTTGTTGTTAAACACATATACTGAATTCTTAATCTCAATTATGGTATTTTTTCATTCTATAAGTGCTTTCTCTCTGGCGAAATTACCCATCCTTTCACCTAACTTCTGCTTTTTTCCTCATTTATTTTTAACATATTCATTATAATGATTTAAGATCCTTGTCTGCTAACACCAAGATCAGGATTATCCATGTTTTGTTTTGTTTTTTGTAGCTGAGCCATCCTGCCACCTGTTGGCAGCTCAGCGGCTGCTCAGCTTGCGCTGGGCATCAAACTGCTGTTGCTCAGAGCTCAGCTCGCACTCTTGAGCAAGCTCTTAACCAACTGAGCCACTGGGCCGGCCTCATGGTCTTTTTATACTATCTTTTTTTTTTATTTTTAGGGCAGTGTCACTGGCCCTCATATGTAGGACCCGAACCGGGACTGCTGGCTTCCCAAGCAAGCGCTTAACCACCACACCACTCGGCGGGTCCGATACTATCTTTTTTTCTCTTGATTTTCAGTCTTTTGGTCTTGTCTCTAGCATGCTTTGTTATTGAATGTCAGGCATTGTGTATGAAAAATTATACAGGCTCTGGAGGATATTCCTCCAGAGAGGGTTTTTTTCCCCCTTTGTCTCCCATGCAGGTTAGAATGAAAAATATCATTCTAATCCAGTCAAATCAGAGCTGAATCTAGACTGGATTGCATTTTGGACGGGCTCCATGTATATCTAGTTCAGACTTGCTCATGGAGTTCCAACTTGGAGGCTGGGATATTAACTGGGGCTCCATGGCCCTGGCAGCTCTTGAATTCTACTCCTTGTTCCTCAGCACTGTGAGTCTGCTGAAAACTCCGCTCTGCTTTTCAGAGGCTTTCTCAGTGACTTCTTAGACCCTGCCCCACGTGGCTTCAGCGTTCTACAATGTTTGAAAGGGAAAGTATTAGACTGTTTTTCACCCCTTCTTTCTCACCAAGATCCTTGTCCTTCGAGTCTCTAATTTTGTCTCTGTAGTCCCATGAGATGTCCAAAGTTTTGCTGGTTTCTCTACTTCTTAGAAGGATTTCTCTGCCCAGTGCTTTTGCCCAGATCTTCAGTCCCCTGCCTCATGCCCAGACACACCAAATACCCTGAAGGCAGAGGCATGTTGGCTCAACTGCAGAAAGTTGACTTATCTCACTTATCTATACTATTGCCCCTTATCTGGGATTTTGTTCTTTCAACTCCTGGTTGCCTTACTAGTTCATCAAGGCTTTGGATAAACGATTGTTGCTTTTACCATTTTTAACTGGCTTTTCAAATTATTCCTGACAGCACTGTGGTCTTCTACAAACTACTCCATCAAATCCAGAGGCATTAATCACTGTATTTTGAGGTCTTTTAGTATTAATAATTTAGCCTCTACCCTGATACCAAAATTGGTACTGGAAGTGGAGCACTGCTATAATAAAAACCTAAGGGCCGGCCCAGTGGAATGGTGGTTAAGCGCTGGCTTGGGAAGCCAGCGGTCCCGGTTCGGTCCCACATATGAGGGCCAGTGACACTGCCCTCAAAAAAAAAACCAAAAATTAAATTTTGGGCTGGCCGAGTGGCATGGTGGTTGAGCACTGGCTTGGGACGCCAGCAGCCCTGGTTCGGGTCCCATATATGAGGGCCGGTGACACTGCCCTCAAAAAAAAAAAAAAAAACCTAAAATATTTGCCATTGGCTTAACAATCAGGCAGCAGGCAATAAAAAAAAAACAGAGACTGCAAGGGCCAGCCGAGTGGGGTGGTGGTTAAGCGCTGGCTTGGGAAGCCAGTGGCCCTGGTTCGGTCCCACATAGGAGGGCCAGTGACACTGCCCTCAAAAAAAACAAAAAAAAAACAGAGATTGCAGACTGCAAGGCAAAACTATTTGATAGAACAGTCATCTGTGGTGATATGGAAGACAGCCTGTGTGCTTATGAAGTTTGTGGTTTAGGGAACTCTTTAGAAATAATTTTTTATCGTGGTTGTAGTATATGTATATATTTGCCATCTTAACCATTTTAAGTATATATTTCAGTAGCATTAATTGCATTTACATCGTTGTGTAACAATCACCACTATCTAATTCTAGAACATTCTCATCAACCCCCCCAAAATATCATACACATTAGCAGTCATTCCCTATGACCCCCTCCTCCTAGCCCCTGGCAACCACTAACCTACTTTCTGCCTCTGTGGATTTGTCTAGTCTAGATATTTCATGTAAATCAAATCATAGTAATTGGCCTTTTGTGTCCGACTTCTTTCACTCGGCATACTGTTTTCAAGGTTTATCCATGTTATAGCAGTTAAAGCATGAATCAGTGCTTCATTCCTTTTTATGGCTGAATAATATTTCATTGTGTGGATATATCACACTGTGTTTATTCGTTTATCAGTTAATGGACATTTTAGTTGTTTCCACTTTTTTAATATTATAAATAATGTGACTGTGAGCTTTGATGTACAAATTTTTGTGTGAACATATGTTTTTAGTTTTCTTGTATATATATCTAGGAGTGAAATTGCTAGGTCATACCGGTGAATCTATGTTTAAATTTTTGAAGAACTGCCAAATTGGTTTCCAAAATGACTGCACCATTTTATATTCCCACTGCCACTGTAAGAGAATTTCAATGTCTTAACGCTTTTGCCCAGACTTGTGTGTCATTTTGATTATAGCCATCCCAGTGGGTATGAAGTGGTATCTTGTAGGTTATTTTTTATTTTTATTTTTAGTGCAGTATAGTTGACAAATAATATTATATTAGGTTTAGGTGCACAACATAATGATTTGATATGTGTATTTGTTGCAAAAGGATTACCACAATAATTTTAGTTTTAACATCCATCACCTCACATAGTTACCAAATTTTTTTTTTGTGATGAGAATTTATAAGATCTGCTCTCTTAACAACTTTCAAATATACAATATGGTACTGTTAACTATAAACACCATACTGTAATACATCCCCAAAACATATTCGTCTTATAACTGGAAATGTATACCTTTTAATCACCTTCACCCATTTTGCCCCCCTACCCACCCATTGTGGTTTTGATTTGCATTTCTTTAACAACTAATGATATTGAGCATCTTTTCATGTGCTTCTTGGCCATTTGTATGTCTCCTTTGGATAATTGTCAAATCCTTTTTCCATTTTAAAATTGGAATGTTTCTCTTTTTGTTGTTGAGTTATGAGTTCTTTATATATTCTAGATACTAGACTCGGACCAGTTATATAATTTACAAATATTCTCTCCCAGTCTGTGTATTGTCTTTTCACTTTCTTTATGGTGTCCTTTGAAACACAAATATTTTAATTTTGATGATGTCCAATCTATCTTTTTCTTTGGTTGCTTGTGCTTTTGGTGCCATATTTAAGAAACCATATCCCAGTCCAAGGTCATGATAATTTACTTCTGTTTCCTTCTAAGAGTTTTATGATTTTGGCTCTTACAATTTGGTCTTTGATCGTTTTGAGTTAATTTTTGTATATGAAGTATAGGATGTTTTATTCTTTTGCATGTTATCCCAACACCATGCATTGAAAAGACTATTCTTTTCCCCATTGAATTGTCTTGAAACTTCTGAAAAAATCAATTGATCAAATTGGGCTGGCCGAGTGGCGCAGTGGTTAAGAACTGGCTTGGGACACCAGAGGCCCCAATTCGGGTCCCACATATGAGGGCCAGTGACACTGTCCTCAAAAAAAAAAAAATCAATTGATCTGTGGTGGCCAGGTGGCTTAGTTGGTTAGAGCGCATGCTCTAAGCAACAGGATTGCCGGTTTGATTCCCATATGGGCCAATGAGCTGTGCCGGCTGCAACTAGATTGAAGACAATGACATGAGCTGAGCTGCCACTGAGCTGCCGGTGGGCTGCCTGATGGCTCAGTTTGTTAGGGCACATGCTCTTAACAACTGGGTTGCTGGTTCGACTCCCGCATGGGATGGTGACTGCATTCCCTGCAACTACATTGAAAACGGCGACTGGACTTGGAACTGAGCTGCACCTTCCACAACTAAGATTGAAGGACAACTTGATTTGACGTTGATGGGTCCTGGAAGAAACATATTGTTCCCCGAAAAAACACAGTGTTCCCCAATAAAGTTATTTTAAAAATAAATTGATCATAAACGTGAGGGTTTCTTTATGGACTTTTATTTTTATTTCATTGATCTATATGTCTATGGGAGAATAGTTTTTAAAAGGCAGGATATGGGTGGCTGCTGTATGCTTCCTGCTACTTTTAGCAAGTCACAGGTCAGAAATTATCCCAGACAAGAATTGGACACTTGGACACTTTGCAAATAGAGATGGACAGAAGTAGAATTCAGCAAAAGGAGGAGGCATTTTCTTTTTTTAGTCTGAAATCTAAATTTATTATGAGTCCAGAGATTTGCTGTCTTGTGGGTTCACAAAGACACTATTTATGAGCCCCCAAACATCAAGTGATAGGCTCCAAGCCTTTTTGAACATCACCATTAAGATTTCATGGCCTTGGAGCCAGCTGAGTGGCGTGGTGGTTAAGCGCTGGCTTAGGAAGCCAGCGGCCCCGGTTCGGGTCCCACATATGAGAGCCAGTGACACTGCCCTCAAAAAAAAAAAAAAAAAAAAAAAGATTTCATGGCCTGAAAAAAGGAATCAGATAGTAGCAAAGGTCAGATTTTTAAATATTATTGTTCCACACAATACTGTTGTTTCCAATGGCCTCAGTAGTTGCTATAAAAACGAGGTGATCGGCCGGCCGAGTGACACGTTGTTTCAGAGTTGGTTTTTGGACGCCAGCTCTGAGCAGCAGGGTTCGGATTCCACATGAGGGCCAGTGACACTGCCCTCTACAGCTAAATTGGTGAACAACAGCTCAACCTGGAGCTGGGCTCCTGTGAGTCATAGGCCAGGGCGTAGGCTGCAGCCCCAGCTGCAGCTGGCTGCCATGAGCTACTGTGAGTGCCTGGCAACCAGCATGAGCAGCCGGCAGCCAGGGTGAGCTGCCATGAGCCGCCATGAATGGCTGTCCGATGTCTGGCGACCAACTGCCTCAGCTGGGAAGAGCACAATAATCACAATACCAACATGGGCCAGTGACGTCCTCCACAAATAGACTGAAGAACAAAAAGGACAGCAATTTGTCTGTTCCTCTTCCCCGATTCTCCAATGCTGTTCCCCTCCCCCAATTCCCCAATAAAACCTAAAAAAACAAACAAACAAAAAAAAACCGAGGTGATCACAGAAGCTAGCAATGGCCTGTAGATGCTTTATGGAGGTTCACGACATCATTTCTAAGTTGTCTTGCAAAAAAATGGAACCTAAAATTTGATCAAGCTTCTAATTACTAGTTTATAGGATAAATAGGGAATAGAGGAATACATTAACAGACCCTACAGGAATACAGTCAGCAAAATTCAGAATATGAAAGCTATAGGACAAATGACTTGTTTTTTTAAAAAAAATAAATTGCAAAAAAAGGAAATAATGATCCATGCAACAACATGGATAAATCTTGAAAACATCATGCTAACTTAAAAAAAAAAGTCAGTCATGGGAGACCACATACTGTGTGATTTCATTTATATAAACTACCCAGAATAAACAAACCTATAGAGACAGAAAGTGGATTAGTGGTTCCCAGGGACTGCAAGAAGAGGGAAATAAGGAGTGACTGACTGATCAGGGGTGGAGCTTCTTTTTGGGGTGATCACAATGTACTAAAATGAATTGTGGTGATTATTGTACAACTCTGTGAATATGCTCAAAAAAAAAATGTAGCCATACATACTTTTGTTAGTAACTGCCAGGTGGCATGACAATTGAGATAAATATCAAACTAGTGGGGCCGGCTGAGTGGTGCTTTGGTTAAGAGTTGGCTTGGGACACCAGCTCTGAGCAGCAGGGCCCCGGTTCAGATCCCACATTAGGTCCAGTGATGCTGCGCCCTCTACAGCTAAGATGATGAACAACAGCTCGACCTGGAGCTGGGCTGCCATGAGTCGTCGGAGAGGACGTAGACTTCAGTGGAGCTTCAGTGGGCTGCCTTAAGCTACCATGAGTGGCCGGCAGCCAGTGTGAGCTGCCAAGAGCCACCGTGAGTGGTCATCCAGAGGCCAGCGACCAATCTGCCTCACCTGGGAAGAGCGCAATGATAATACCACCATGGGCCAGTGAAGCGACATCTTCCACAACTAGACTGAAGAAGAAAAAGGACAGCAACTTGTCTGTTCCTCTTCCCTGATTCCCCAATGCTGTCCCTCCCCCAATTCCCCAATAAAATCTTTTAAAAAATAAAAAATAAAAAACTAGTGATAGTATTGATTATAAACAATCATCTATCACAAGATCACCAAGAGGTATGGCCCCTAGCACTACTACAGTTTTTGTCCCTTTGTCTTGTCAATCATTAGTACCTGAGTTAAACTACAAAAAAGTATAGGAACAAGGGTCTGTTAGTGAAGAATAATTTGCACAAAATTGCTGGGTCATTTGTCTCCCTGACCCTGTTTCCCTATGGAGTTGCCTGCATTGTTCATTGGTCTAAAGATACCTTTTTTTTTTTTTTTGAGGGCAGTGTCACTGGCCCTCACATGTGGGACTGAACTGGGGCCGCTGGCTTCACAAGCCAGCGCTTAACCACCGCACCACTCGGCCGGCCTTTAAAGATACCTTTTTGTTATGGTGCCCATTAAACTTTTGCCCCATCATCAGACATTATGTAATGCAAGAGATTGAAAACCTAAGTTAAAGTCTCTGAAAAGCAAAGTCGAACTTACCATAGTCTCACAGATGAAGATTAGATTTCATGATTCACCAGAGAAGAACCCTGGAGCAGATATCAGATTCTCAATTGAAAACCTGGAAGGGCTATGGGTGAACCGGAGGTAGACTAAGAATTATCAGCACTGCAACCCAGTCTTGACTTAGCACAGTTCCTGATTGTACTAAGGTGAGCATCCACAATTCAATTAGTGTAGCATAGGGAAGATTGAACCTCTTCTGAAGGAAGATAAGTTACTAAAATATCTACAATTTTATACCTAATGACCAGCATTCAGTCAAGCACTATTAAATATGCTGAGGAAAATACAATACGACAAAACACAAAAGAAGAAACAGGTACTAGAAACAGCCCCACAGATATTCTAAATATTAGACTTATCAAAGACTTTAAAATAACTATAAATTATATGTTCAAGAAAGTAGAAGAAAAGATAGTGATATTAGATGAAAAGATGAATAAATTTATTAAATTTTTGAAGTACAAAGATTCAGATGGGAATTCTAGAACTAAAACTTTCAATATCTGAAATTTAGAACTTACTAGATGGATTTAATAGCAGATTAGACACAACAGAAAAAAGGATTAGCTAACTGAAAGGCATGCCAATAGAAAATACCCAAACTGAAGCACCAAAAGAAAAAGAATTGAAAAAAAAGAAACAAGCACTAGAAATATGTGGGGCAAAATCTAAAGTTCTAACATACATGTAATTGGAGTCCACAAAGGAGAGGAGAGAGAAAATGGGGCAGAAGCAATGTTGGAGGATGTAATAGCTACAGATCTTCCAGAACTGGTGAAAGACACAAATCCATAAATTCAAGAAGCTCTGCAAACCCCAAATAGGATAAATAAAAAGAAAATCACACACCAGCACACTACAGCAAAGCAAGTCTCCTGAAACCCAAACTCAAAGAGAAAATATTTAAAAGCAGCTAGATAAAAAAGACACATTACCTTCAAAGAGCAACATTAAAACTGACAGCTGATTTCTCAAACAGGAGACAGTGAATCACATATTTAAAGGGCTGGGGGGCCGGCCTAGTGGCGCGGTGGTTGAGCACTGGCTTGGGAAGCCAGCGATCCCGGTTTGGGTCCCACATATAAGGGCCAGTGACACTGCCCTCAAAAAATATAAAAATAAAATAAAATAAATAAAGTTCTGGGGAAAAAAAAAACCTGCCAAACCAGAAATACCAGGAGTGCCAAAAAAAAAAAAAAAAAGGATACAAATGGACACTTTGGTCAGCGTTGCTCAAGCAGTAGTTCACCATAATCAGAAGTGTCTGGACACTGATAGTAACCACTTTGAGCACTTCTTGTAATTGCAGAAGTCAAATATGACTTGTATTCATCTTTTTATATATTGAGTATTACAATTTTAATAGTTTTTTCCTTTCTCAAAATATGTATACATTTTTTTGGCACCCTCTGTATATACATTTTTTTATATGTTAAAAAATCCAAGACACTTATGAAATGCCTAGAAAATAGAGACATCAAAAAGAGAGCAAAATCCCTCTGGTCAGAATGGCTATCATCAATAAATCAACAAACAACAAGTGCTGGTGAGGTTGTGGAGAAAAGGGAACCCTGGTGCACTGTTGGTGGGATTGCAGATTGATGCAACCACTGTGGAAATCAGTATGGAGGTATCTCAAAAAAACTGGAAATGGGGCTGACCAAGTGGCTCAGTTGGTTAAGAGTGCAAGCTCTGAGCAACAGGGTCGCCAGTTGATTCCCATTTGGGCCAGTGAACTGCGCTCCAACTGAGCTGCCGCTGAGCTGGTGAAAGCGCATGCTCTGAGCAGCAAGGTTGCAGGTTTTTTGTTTTGTTTTGTTTTGTTTTTGAGGGCAGTGTCACTGGCCCTCGTATGTGGGACTGAACCGGGGCCGCTGGCGTCCCAAGCCAGCACTTAACCACCGCGCCACTCGGCTGGCCCAAGGTTGCAGGTTTGAAACCTTATGGAATGGTGGGCTGCACCCCCTCTCCCCGCTACTAAGATGGAACACAGCTCCTTGAGCTGAGCAGCCACAAGCTGCCGCCTGGATGGCTCAGTGTGCAACAGGGTTGCCAGTTCAACTCCTGCATGTGATGGTAGACTACGCCCCACCCCATAACTAGATTGAAAGCAGTGACTGGACTTAGAGCTGAGCTTGCATCCGCCACACCTAATATTGAAGGACAACAACTTGACTTGGAGTTGATGGGTCCTGGAAAAACACAATGTTCCCCTTCCCCAATGCTGTTCCTCTCCCCAATTCCCCAACAAAAGTGTTTAAAACAAAAACAAAAAAGAAAAACTGGAAATGTAACTATCTTATGACCTAGCAATTCCACTCTTAGTATCTACCTAGAGAAACCCAAGACGCTGATTCGGAAAAATATGTACACCCCTGTGTTTATTGCAGCGCTATTTACAATAGCCAAGACTTGGAAACAATCAAAATGCCCATTGATAGATGACTGGATTAAGAAAATGTGGTACATTTATATGATGGAGTATTACTCCGCTATAAAGAAGAATGAGATCTTACCATTTGCAACTATATAGATGGACCTAGAAAGTATGCTAAACGAAATAAGTCAGTCAGTCGGAGAAAGACAAATACCATATGATCTCACTTATATGCGGAATCTAAAGAACTGAATAAAGGAGGGCCGGCCGAGTGGCGCGGTGGTTAAGCGCTGGCTTGGGAAGCCAGCACCCCGGTTCAGTCCCACATAAGAGGGCCAATGACACTGCCCTCAAAAAAAAAAATAAATAAATAAAAATAAAAAATAAATAACTGAATAAAGGAACAAACTAAACAGAAATAGTCTCAGATATAGAGGAAAAACTGATGATTGCTAGATGGGAGGGGGTTGGGGGGAGGGAGAAGGGGAAAGGATTAGACAGCATAAACTGGTAACTACAATATTGCCACAGGATATTGAAAGACAGTTTGGAGAATATAATCAGTAATGTTGTAAATATTTTGTAGGGTGTCAGATGGTCACATGTCTTGTTAGGGAGACCACTTCATGGATGGAGTAGAACCTTGACCACTGCAGTGTACACCTGAAGCTCGAAGCTGAATAATATTGTATTGTCAACTATAATTTAATATATATATATATATATAGTCACAGGATATGGAGTATAGTATAGGGAATAGAGTCAATGGAATTATAATAGATATGTATGATATGGGGGGAGTGGGGTGGCGAATTGGGGGAGGGGGTTGTCACTTTGTGAGGAGTGAAATGTATAAGTATTACATTATTTACATTGTTTCATACACCTGAAACTAATTAAAAAAAAAAAAAAGCAAAATCCCTTCCCTTGTGGAGTTAAATTCCAATGGATTATGAAAATCCCTCACTCAACTCCCATAGCCCCAGGATCTTCATTCAGCTTTATGCCATCCATCATCCATCACCACCAACGCCCCCCCAAAAAAAATAAAAAATAAAACCCCACCAGTACCTTACCTGGAGTTTCCTGGCTCTGGGAGTAGACAAAAATTCTCTCAGAGAATGGGGAAAACAGGAGGCAGAAGCCAGCTAGAGGACAGAAAATATGAGAACCTGAAGTCTGACACTAGGGTCAGGATGAGATGAAGGAAGTACAAATTAAAGACAGGTAGGGTCTGGGCCGGCCCGAGTGGCGCGGTGGTTAAGCGCTGACTTGGGAAGCCAGCGGCCCTGGTTTGGGTTCCACATATGAGGGCCAGTGACACTGCCCTCTAAAAACAAACAAACAAACAAAAAAGACAGGTAGGGTCTGAGAATAAGGTTAGTGATGGGGAGGGGCTGGGGATGGAAAAGGAAAAAGAGATACATAGGATGCTAAAGTGGGGATAGGGGTTGGAGATGCAGTTGGGTTGGCAATGAGGTTTGGTTTGGGGTTGGGGATGGGGTTGGGTATGGAAGAATAGATGAAGGTGGGTTGGAGGGATGGAGTGAGACAGGAGTTGGAGATGAGATTGTGTTAGAGATGGGTTTAGGTTTAGGGGAAGGGGCTGGGCCTGGAATGGGGAAGGTTGGAGCATGGACCACCATACCAAAGAGGAGCAGGGCTGTGGCCATGGAGCTGTAAACAGAGGTTGTGCAGGGCCTGGATTTCTTGGGAGTCTGGTTGAGGTAGGCTCAGACCAGCATCCATTACATAGGATCTCTAAGCCATTGACTGAGTCACTGCATAGTTACAACCAGGAGCTGCAAGTCCTCATTATGCAAGGAATTTTGCATAATAAGTAGGGGCCCATTCCACAGGAAAATATGAGGACAGCGTTCTTTATTCCTGGCCACAGTGTCCCTAACCTTGGAGATAGTGGACTAAATAGCATTCCCCCAAAATTCATGTCCACCTGGAATCTCAGAATGTGATCTGCTTTGAAAATAAAGAGTTTGAAGATGTAATTACTTAAAGATCTCAAGGTGAGTTGTTTCAGGATTTAGGGTGAGCCAAAACCCAAGGGAGATTTAAACAAATATATTCAGGACCCTTTTATACTAAAAAAATTATTGAGTACCCCAAAGAGCTTTGTTTATGTGTTACGATTATATTCTATTTATATATTTACATTTATGTAACTATTTTATTTTTATATTTATTCATCATTTAATTATCATAATATAAAATAAAACTGAGAAATTTGAAAAAAATGGTAACTCATTCTAAATATAACAATGATAAATCTATTACATATTAGCATAATATTATACTTGTAGGAAAACATAACTATATCTTCTGGGGGAAAAAAAACTGGCCAGAGTGTCCCTAACCTTGGGGCACAGTGGGTTCAATAGCCTGCCCCCAAAATTCATGTCCACCTGGAACCTCAGGATGTGATCTTGTTCAGCACCAAGGTGTATATAGATGAAATTAGGTAAGGCCTTGAAGGTGAAATCGCTCTGGATTTACAGTAGATCCAAGTCCAGTAACTGGTGTCTTTGTGGGAGAATGGAGATTTGGTCACACATACAATCAGTACCGTTTTACACTCTTAAAGAAATTACTGAGTGTCACGTCCTGCGTGGCAAGGGCAAATGGGACTCGAGAGGGGCGACGCAGATTGAATAAGAACAAGAGACAGAAGTAAGATAAGAGCGAGACCAAGGGTCTCAGCCAAAGATGACTGAGCCCTGAATCGGATCTGCGCATAGCTTTTATTGTAAATTTTTAAGGAAGTAAACTGCAGTAAATCATTAACCGCGTATACGTATGTGCCTTAGGCTCCTTTTCCATTAATCCGGATAGTCATCTTTGTTTTGTGTCCCGAGGGTCTGGCCATCCTCACCACATACCTCCATAAGTAGATAGTAAGCACCCTCCAGGTGCAGCAAGGAAACAATAGGAGCAGATAAACAAGTTATGCTTCCCCAAGCCCACTAAGGCCAGCCTGCAAGCCCTTCAATGTTGGGGACCATGACCCTCAACAACTGAGGACCCAAATAGCTTTTGTTTATATGCACTATATTTATTTAGAATTTATTTATTTGAGGGCCGGCAGAGTGGTGCAGCGGTTAAGCGCTGGCTTGGGAAGCCAGCGGCTCCGGTTCGGGTCCCACTTATGAGGGCCAGTGACACTGCCCTCAAAAAAAACAAAAACAAAAAAAAACAATTTATTTATTTGATATTTAAACAAAATTTTATTTATATACTTATTCACCGTGTACTTACCATCTTGGAAATTAAACCTGAGAAATTTGAAAAATATGTTTATAAATTCTCCTAAATTACAATGATAAATCCATGACATATTAGAATAAAGAATATGCTTGTCGGAAAACATAACTGTATCTTCTGGGAGAAAAAAATGAGAGACGAGTGACAGTGTTTTATATTTTTGCAAAATGTCTGGCTAAACAGAAGATAGATTCTCATTTCAGCTTCTGCATTAAGTCTGCTACGTAGAATGAGAGAAAAAGGACAAATAACATCTAAGTAGCATGAGGAAATCGTTTTGATGTCACAGACCTCCAGAAAGTCTTCAGAACTGCTGGGGTTCCTCAGAGCACACATTGAGAACCACTGTCCTCCATAGCAATCCTCAGGCAGTTGCGGCTCCTCCCACTCAGTCACATCAGCTAGCTTTCTCCGTGGGGTGGGTAATTGAACAGAAATTCCAAACTCACAATCCACTTCAACAGCATTTTCCCTTATGGGCTATGGTTTTGAGATGTGGTTTGAAATGTCCTTCTCATTCAAAGGCAAAAAGATCTTCTCATACTTCTCCTTTTATTCCCGTGAGTGTTTTGCCTATTACATCTGGGTCTTTAATCCATTTAGAGTCACCTCTGAAGGTGTCAGGGAGGAAGCCACCTCTCCCATCCCTTACAAGAGGCCAGGGTCCCACTCTAGATGCCTCCTCCGTGGTGTATACAATCACCACATACACACGAATCTGTCCCTGAGTGTGACTTTTTTTTCTTTTTTTTTGAGGGCAGTGTCACTGGCCCTCATATGTGGGAACTGAACCGGGGCCACTGCCGTCCCAAGCCAGCGTTTGACCACCGCGCCACTCAGTCGGCCCATGTGTGATTTTTTTCACCAATTGAAATAGCAACATATTTTTCCTCCTTACTCTTGTGTAAATTGGGGAATTTATAGACAGATTTTCTGATGTGGGGCCATCAACACGTTTCCTGTCATATACCCAACTTGATCCTAACACCATTCTTCTGGTAAATAAACCATTACAGTCCATTGCCTAATGCTTCCTTTTGGAACTTTGCATCTCTGGGATGATGGCCAATTTTATGTGCCACCTAGGCTAAGATATAGTGTCCAGTAGTTCGACTGGTCAAACAATGGGTCTAGACGTTGCTTTGAAGATATTCAGCAGACGTGATAACGCTGACATCAGTTGAGTTGGAGTAAAGCAGACACCTCTCCAAAGGTGGGTGAGCCTCCTCCAATCAGCTGACGGCCTGAAGAGCAAAGACTGAGGTTTCCCGAAGATGAAGAGATTCTCCCTTTTGGAGTCCGTATTTTTTGAATGTGTACAATGAGCGTGTGTTCCTTTAGTAACATTTAATGAAGAAATTAAAAGTAAGTTTTTAATAGAGGTTTGTTCACCCTAAAGAGAGTGAGGACTGATATCAGGAATGTAGATGAGGATACCATATGAGTTAGTAAAGGGGGCGTTCCTGGGAAACTGCAGACATCTGTCAAGGGTGTTCCAAGAAAGAGATGAAATCCATGGAAGTGGCAATGAGAGACTGCTTCCACTTTGCAGTTCCGAATCTTCTCTGGGGTGTAGCCCTCATCTGCTTCAGGGCAGTTCTGAGTTCAGAACGCTGAGCCCCACGCCCTGATATCTTCCCTGTCAAGTGTTTGGTGATACATTTGACAAACATTGATGGAGCATGTAGGAATGACAGGTCCCTTGCTGGGCGATGGAGACACTGTGATGACCAGGAGTCATCAAATAGCAAAGATCATGGCCGGTTGCCATCATGATCCCAATCAAAATAGTACAATGCCTGCTATCCACAGAGAAGAAGGTGGCAACATGGAAACTGCATTCTTAGCTTCAGAACAATAGGTGTGGGGTGATTCCTAGCCCAGGGTACAGGTAGTGAGTAGGTCCTTCTGATACTGAACAAACAGATGTGGAAAGAGAGGGGTGGGGCATTGATGCCTATCCCAGGCACCCTCCCAAGAGAACATAGTGATTTCTCTAAGGCCAACCTGAGAGCTCCTTGGGGATATCCCAGGACACAAGTCAAAGGACAGGAATCCTCATTTGTTGTGAAATCACAACTTAGTGACTGACCACTTCTAACAATAAAAAAATGGCAAAAGATCGGAAGTCTTTTTTTTCTGGGATTAGGTCACAAAAGGACCTACTCTGTCTCACCTGCCCTCGCTCACTCTCTTGCTTGCTCTGGGGAGGCTGGCTGCCACGTTGTGTGCTGTCCGAGACCATGATAAAAAACTGATGACACCTGCCCACAGCCAGCCAGCACCCAAGGCCTGCCCACTGCCACCGGAGTGAGCCTGAAAGCAGGTCTTCCACCTTGACATGACTGCAGCCCAGCCAGCCCCTAAATGCAGCTTGGCGAGGGACCCAGAGCCACAGGCACCCAGCTGGGACACCCCGATTCCTGACTATTGGAAATGGAGAGATAATCAGTGCTGGTTGTTCTAAGCTGCTAGGATTTGGGGGTAATTTGTTATGTGGCAGTTGAATGGCCTCCTGCACTGACACTGGACTGTGACACCTGTGTGATGGCAGGGAAAGGTCAGTGATGTCACCTTCATGTCCTCAGATACAGCACAGCTAGGGCCCACTTGTGCTGGTTGTTCAAAAGGCTCATGGAGTAAATGAAGGATTGAATGACCACAGTCGTTAGTGCTAGTATCTGCTTTTTTTTTTAACGCAGTGTCACTGGCCCTCATATGTGGGACCCGAACCGGGGCCGCTGGCTTCCCAAGCCAGTGCTTAACCACCGCACCACTGGGCCAGCCCGTATCCACTTTTTAAAGACACAGACACTCGAGGGCCGGCCGAGTGGCGCAGAGGTTAAGCGCTGGCCTGGGAAGCCAGCAGCCCCGGTTCGGTCCCACATATGAGGGCCAGTGACACTGCCCTAAAAAAAACAAACAAACAAAAAAAAAAGACACAGACACTCGAGAACACGTGAGAAAATAATTTACTGGACAAATAAAATCTCTCCTCTGGTTCTGCATATATAAAACTTCTCCTCTCCCTGGAAAAAGTGGTTATGCCAATACTGGCTGTCTAGACCGCTGAGCTTACTTCAGTTTTTGTTTAGCAGAATACAGGCCCAGTTTCAATCAGGGAAACCAACCAATTAGGACTAAGTTGTATGTCGCAGTCATGATTCTACGAGGGTCAAGTACCAATACGACACAACACACACACACACACACACACACACGTATGTATGTATGTATGCATGCCTATGTGTGTATGTATTTATTTATTGAATTATTGCAAAGCAGTGGCTCTGCCATTTGGGTCCTATCTGGGCAAGTACAATATTTCTAGGCAGTTGGAAACTCTCAGGCAAGAGTGGAGGTTGTTCTTCAACGGCCAAATCTCTTCTTTTGCCATGGAAACCTTAGTTCTGCTTCTCTTAAAGCCTTTCAAGTGATGGGACTACCCAGGCAATATGTACTCACACACAGTGTACTTATCACACACTAAAGCTTCAAAATCAGCGAGTCATTGTTAAACACAGGAGCTCAAAATTCTAATTATTAGGCAAAAAGTCTTGCATAAAGAGGGTCACCCCAGTGACCCTTCATTCCTGGCCAGAGTGTCCCTAACCTTGGGGCATAGTGGGCTGAATAGCCTGCCCCCAAAATTCATGTCCACCTGGAACCTCAGAATGTGATCTTGTTCAGCACTAAGATGTATATAGATGAAATTAGGTAAGGCCCTGAGGATGAAATCACTCTGGATTTACGGTAGGTCCAAGCCCAGTCACTGGTGTCTTTGTGGGAGAAAGGAGGAGACTTGGTCACACATACAGTCAGTACCGTTTTATACTCTTAAAGAAATTACTGAGGACCCAAACAGAAATTTTAATTATATATTTATTCACTGTGTACTTACCATCTTGGAAATTAAACCTGAGAAATTTGAAAAATATGTTTATAAATTCTCCTAAATTACAATGATAAATCCATGACATATTAGAATAAAGAGTATGCTTGTAGGAAAAAGAAGCTGAGAGGAGTGACACTGTTTTACTTCTTTGCAAAATGTCTGGCTAAACAGAAGATAGATTCTCATTTCGGCTTCTGCATTCAGTCGGCTATGTAGAATGAGAGAAAAAGGACAAATAACATCTAAGTAGCATGAGGAAATCGTTTTGATGTCACAGACCTCCAGAAAGTCTTCAGAACCGCTGGGGTTCCTCAGAGCACACATTGAGAACCACTATCCTCCATAGCAATCCTCAGGCAGTTGCGGCTCCTCCCACTCAGTCATGTCAGCTGGCTTTCTCGGTGGGGGGGGTCATTGGACAGAAATTCCCAAACTCACAATCCACTTCAACAGCATTTTTCCTTATGGGCTATGGTTTTGAGATGTGGTTTGAAATGTCTTTCTCATTCAAAGGCAAAAAGATTTTCTCATACTTCTCCTTTTATTCCCGTGAGTGTTTTGCCTATTACATCTGGGTCTTTAATCCATTTAGAATCACCTCTGAAGGTGTGAGGGAGGGAGCCACCTCTCCCATCCCTTACAAGAGGCCAGGGTCCTACTCTAGACCGCGACACCTCCTCCATGCTGTATACAATCCCACATACACACGGATCTGTTCCTGAGTGTGATTTTTTTTCACCAATTGAAATAGCAACATATTTTTCCTCTTTACTCATGTGGGGAATTATGTAGACAGGTTTTCTGCCATGGGGTCATCCATACATTTCCTGTCGTAAACCCGACCTGATCTTAACACCGTTCTTCTGGTAAATAAGCCATTATGTTCTATTGCTTAATGCTTCCTTTGGGAACTTTGCATCTCTGGGGTGATGGCCAATTTTATGTGCCACCTTGCCTAAGATACGGTGTTCAGTTGTTCAGACTGGTCAAACCACCGGTCTAGACGTTGCTTTGAAGATATTCAGCAGACGTTATAACGCTGACATCAGTTGAGTTGGAGTAAAGCAGACACCTCTCCAAAGGTGGGTGAGCCTCCTCCAATCAGCTGACGGCCTGAAGAGCAAAGACTGAGGTTTCCCGAAGATGAAGAGATTCTCCATTTTGGAGTCCGTATTCTTTGAATGTGTACAATGAGTGTGTGTTCCTTTAGTAATATTGAATGAAGAAATTAACAGTAGGTTTTTCATAGAGTTTTGTTCACCCCAAAGAGAGTGTGGACTGATATTAGGGATAGAGACGAGGATGCCATGTGAGTTAGTAAAGGGGGCGTTCTTGGGAAACCGCAGACATGTGTCAAGAGTGTTACAAGGAAAAGATGAAATCTATAGAAGTGACAATGAGAGATGCTTCCGCTTTGCAGTTCCAAATCTTCTCTGTGGTTCGGAGAACCCCTCACCTGCTTCTGGGGGGTTCGAGTTCAGAAAGCTGAGCCCCATGCTCTGGTGTCTCTCCTGCATTCATCCAAGGGTTTGGTGGTACATTTGACAAACATTGATAGAGCTCGTAGTAATCACAGGTCCCTTGCTAAGCAATGGAGACATTGTGATGACTAGGAGTTATTAAATAGCAAAGATCTTGGCCGGTTGCCATCATGACCCCATCAGGAGGGTAGAATGCCTGTTAGCCAACAAAGGAGGAGGTGGCAATGCGGAAGTTGGATTTTTAGCCTCAGAACAATAGGGGTGGGATGACTCATAGCCCAGGTGCCAAACCTTATGTGCAGTTTGAAAGAGAGTAATTCAGGGAGTGACGTACACCGTGGAATGAAGGCCGTGCCCTGTGCACAATCCCAGGCACCCTCCAGCAACCAGAGAACTCCATGGGTTTACTCACCTCACCATAGGACAGGCATCCTATTTTGTTTACAACATCAAGGCCCCATATAAAATCGAAAACCAGGGGTATCAACCCTGGAATGCTCTGGATTGTGGGCACTAAATGGATGCTCATGGTAATCAGCATTGTTTCTGTTGTGATCAAGAGCCCCCAGAGAGAATGGCAACATCAGGCAGGGACTCCCCTCCCACCCTTGTCCTGCTTCTCCTTTCGATTGTCCTGGGGTTGCTGGTCCCACATGACTAGTCCCAGACTCTGAGGACGTTGACACTGTCACTGATGTGACAGGGAGCCTATCGGGGTGGGTGTGGGGGTCACACACTCATACAAGCACTGGAGAACCTGTTTATGATTCCATCAGTATTCATGGAGTGCCCCCTCGGCCTCTCTCCCACAGGCCCTGGAGACCCATCCTTCACCAGAGTCCAGGCTCAACTGGGGCTTCCATTCCACTCGGAAAAGTGGACACGAAATAAGTACCTAGAAACACAATAATTTCATGGAGCAACGAAGTGCTGCAGAGAGAGTCAAACGAGGTGATGTTGTAGGAAGCACTGACAAGGAGTACAGGAGGTCTGCTCCCCCAGGGATCCGGGTCCTGGAAGTCTTTTGAGTTGGTGACACCAACGTAGAGGAAGTGGTCATGTCAGGGTGGGGAGCGGTGACAAGAAGAGAGGTCGAGACCGGGAGAAGAGCAAGCGCAGAGGGTCTCAGAGGGCAAGGTCTTAGGGGATTGGAGGATCTGAGAGAGGCCAGAGGGTGACCCTCAGTGAGCAGACTCCACAGAGGCCTGAGATGGAGCCAGCACAAGATGAAGGTATTGAGATTTCTCTTTCTTACATGAAGAATGGGGAGCCTTTGGAGGGTCTTCAACAGCATGACAAGATATGAATTTGTTTTAGAAAGAGCATTTTAACTGTGGATGGGGAGTGGATTTAGGAGGGTAAGGGTGGAAATGGGGCACCAGATGAGAAGGTTGTTTTCACGAGCAAGACAGAGATCATGGTGGCTTGGATAAAGGTGGGGACAAAGGAGCATAAGTTCAGATTTGGGAGTTATGATCAACCGACTGTGTCTTCATGCAAATGTATCTGTCTCCAGAGTCATTACAAGACTAGACAATACAAGGGTTCAAAAGACCAGAGAACCCCCAAAGTAAAAATGAGGCCCAAGCCAATAAGAGAAAGGGAGGAGATGGGAAAGTCCTCAGAAGCAGAGGCAGTGAGTTCTAAAACCTGGTGTCACAGGTCAACATGGTCTTGTCCACTTTGTCAACCAGCACTTCCATTTCTCTGGTTTGGTGTCAGTTTTTTATCTGTTGCCTCTCACTCCATTCCCACCTATTGGCACCCTCTTCCGTACCACCAAAGCTAGAAGCCTGGAAACTCCTAGAGGTTCTACCCATGAGAGGCACAATCTCCATGTATTTTCTGCTTCTGGTAGAGCCTCTGATAACAGCAAAAGGGGAATCCAGGGTTCTGGTCCTACTTGGGGCTGATTTGCAATATGTCAATTTAGTTAGGTTGAAGTATGAGGTCTGACAATAAGGTTGGCGAACTCATCCTAGAAAAAGTGCTACATATCTCATTGCTGAAAATCACATCACTATGGTCACCTTTGAAGTATTCCCCTTAGGAAGCTATGCACAGACACCAGCACCTAGTCCACCCTTCAAATCAATTTTGGAACTCTTTTTCTGGAATGGCCATCAGAGCTGTCATCATATTACTCTTGATGTCCTGAATGTCATCAAAATGTTTTCCTTTCAATATTTCCTTTATCTTCTGGTAAAGAAAGAAGTCATTGGGGCCCAGATCAGGTGAGTAGGGAGGGTGTTCCAATACAGTTATTTATTTATTGGCTAAAAACTCCCTTATAGACAGTGCCACTGACTGTGAGCTGGTGCACTGTCATGATGCAAGAGCTCTTTGGAACCATTTGTGCACACACGTTTCTCATGCCAAGATTTTCAGTTAAGATTTTCCTGTTTCTCTATCGATGTTTACTTGGTCTGCTATGCTTCTCACAGTCAGCCGACGATTTTGATGCTGAATTCAACGAATTTTTGCAATGTTTTCGTCAGTTCTACTCATTACTGGCCACCCTGATCACTCTTTATCAGTGACACGTTCTCTCCCCTCAGATAAACATTTAATCCATTTGTACACTGCCATTTTTCTCATGGCATTATTCCCATAAACTTGGACTAACACGCCCCTGATTTCATTTCCACTCTTTTTTTTTTTTTTAAAGATTTTTTTATTGGGGAATTGGTGGAGGGGAACAGCGTTGGGGAATCGGGGAAGGGGAACAGACAAGCTGCTGTCTTCTTGTTCTTCAGTTTTAGTTGCGGAGGATGTTGCTTCACTGTTGGTATTGTCATTGCGCTCTTCCCGGATGAGGCAGATCGGTCGCTGGCCTCTGGATGTCGCTCATCGCGGCTATTGGCAGCTCACGCTTGGCTGCCAGCCGCTCACGCTGGCTGTGGGCCACTCACTGCAGCCTATGGCAGCCCACTGCAGCAGGGGCTGCAGCCCACACCATCACCGGGGCTCGCACAGCCCAGCTCCAGGTGGAGCTGTTGTTAGCTGTAGAGGGCAGTGTCACTGGCCCTCATGTGGGATCCGAACCAGGGCCGCTGGCATCCCAAAACCAGCGCTTAACCAATGCGCCACTCGGCCGGCCCTCATTTCCACTCTTGCCAAGTTTAACAAGAAGTTTAATGTTTGTTTGTTGCTCTAATTCAAGCGCAGACATTCTTTTTTTTTAAAGATTTTTTATTGAGGATTTGGAGGCGGGGAACAGACAAGTTGCTGTACTTTTGTTCTTCAGTCTAGTTGTGGAGGACGTTGATTCACTGGTCCATGTTGGTATTATCATTGTGTTCTTCTCAGATGAGGCAGATCGGTCGTCGTCTTCTGGACTGCCGTTCATGGCGGCTTTTGGCAGCTCACTCCAGCTGCCACCACTCACTGTAGCCTATGGCAGCCCATTGCAGCAGGGGCTGTAGCCTACACCGTCGCCAGGGCTCGCACAGCCCAGCTCCAGGTGGAGCTGTTGTTAGCTGTAGAGGACAGTGTCACTGGCCCTCATATGGGATCCGAACTGGGGCCGCTGGCATCCCAAGCCAGCTCTTAACCAACACGCCACTCAGTCAGCCCTCATCTCGCACTCTTGAGTGAGCTCTTAACCAACTGAGCCACCGGGCCAGCCCTCATAAGCCTTTTGAACAGCCAGCACAAGTGGGCCTTTGCTGTGCTGTATCTGAGGATATGAAGATGACATAACTGACCTGTCCCTGCTGTCACTGGTGTCACAGTCCAGTGTCTGGACAGGAGGCCATTCAACAAATGTATTGGTTATCCACCACCACATAACAAATTACCCCCAAAACTTAGCAGCTTACAACAACCAGTACTTATTATCTCTCCATTTCCGGTGGTCAAGAACCTGGGTGTCCCAGCTGGGTGCCTGTGGCTCTGGGTCCCTCGCTGGGCTACAGTTAGGGGCTGGCTGGGCTGCAGTCACGTCAAGGTAGAAGACCAGCTTCCAAACTCACTCTGGTGGCAGTGGGCAGAAGACATCAGTTTTTGTTGTTGTTGTTGTTGTTGTTGTTGTTGCTGCTTTATTGGGGAAAAGTGTGTTTTTCCAGAACCCATCAGCTCCAAGTCAAGTAGTTGTTTCCATTTAATTGTGGAGGGCGTGGGGAATCGAACCGGCAACCTTGGTGTTATGAGCACTGTGCTCTAACCAATTGAGCTAAATGGCTGCCCCAAAAGACATCAGTTTTTGGTCATGGCTTCTCCATCGGGCAGCTCACAACATGGTAGCCAGCCTCCCCAGAGCAAGCAAGAGAGTGAGAGAGGGCAGGTAAGACAGATGCCAGAGTCCTTTTGTGACTTAATCACAGAAGAGACATCCCATCCCCTTTGCCATATTTTGTTTGTTAGAAGCCAATCACTGTGTCCAACCTACAGGCAAAGAGGCCTAGATCCCAAAATACCGGGAGGTGAATACCAGGAGGTGAGTCATTGGAGGCCATCTTACAGGTTGCCTTTCAGGAGCCACGTTAAAGTGATAATAAATATGATCATGGCTCCATCTAGTGGAAAAGGATGGCAAACTGTAAAGTATGTGACAAGGTGGGAAGTTCCAACGGTTTTGACTCCATCATTGGGTTGCCAGAAAACACACAGGACAGACACCCAGTTAAATCTGAAACTTCAAATTTCAGAAAAAGAAGAAATGCTTTTTTTAGTATAAGTATGTCCCATGCAACATTTAGGACATATTTATACTGAAAATAACTTGTTGAACATCCAGAGAAAGGCATCCAGGAGGCCTTTGACTCCCCAAGCCTAGAGTTCAGAGAGAGAGCTAGTGTGGCAGGCAGAATAATATGCCCCTCAAGATATCCACTCCCTAAACTTGTGGATATGTTATGCTACATGGCAAAAAGGAATGGCCAAGTGTGATAAAGTTGGGGCTGTTACAGCAGCAGTAGAACAGTAATACAATAAGAATGTCAGAGGGAGAGAGAGAGAGAGAGAGAGAGAGAGAGAGAGAGAGAGAGAGAGAGAGAGAATGTGACAGTGGAAGTAGAGGTCAGAGAGAGAGAGGTCTGAAGATGCTCCATGGCTGGCTTTGCAGATGGAGGAGTGTCCACAAGCCACGAAAGGAAGGCAGCCAGCCTTTAGAAGCTGGAAAAGCATTCGTTTTCCCCTAGAGCTTCCAGAAAGAGCACGGCCCTGCCAACACCTTATTTTAGCCCCATGTAACCCATGTCAGGCCCTTTTGTTCCAGAACTGTATGATAATGCAGATGGGTTATTTTAAGCCACTGTGTTTGTGGTAATTTCTTACAGCAGCAACCGGAAATTAATACACTTGGGCTGAGGACAAAGATGCAAGCAGGGAGTGGAAACAATTAGAGATAGAAGCATGGGAATGAATGAGATCAGGGCGAAAGGGTAAAGATGGCATTAGGGCCTGGGCATGGGGCAGCCATGTACCATCCCCAGACCACAGAAGAGGAGGTCACAAGGGAGGCTGGTCCAAAACAATCAGAGAGATGACAGGAGCATGAAGGACAAAAGCCAGGGGCTGACACCTGCCACTCATGTAGGCAGTGTGGAGCTTCCACTTCTCAGGGAAGGTCCCACTGTCACTTCTATGCTTATGGCTTCCCCATGTGGCTCTCCTGCCCAGCCCTGTTGCCAGGGCCCCATTTGGCCTTGGTTGCAATTATGTAGAAATCAAAGGTTGCTAGTTCCAAAGTATAAATGGGAAACCTGAATGGAGAGATTGGGGACAGAGTGTTTCCTAGTGAGATGTGATAAATGGGTTGGTTCTGTTGTAAAAAATAGAAAATCCACAAAAGCAAGAACTTGTCTGTTTTTCTCACTTCTGAATTCCTAGGGCCTAGAGCTGTGGCTTTAAACTGGGGCAATTATGCCCCCTAAGAGACATATGCCAATGAGGCCTTTTGGTTGTCACAACTGTGGTTGGTAGCCGAGCCAACCTACTGTCATCTAGTGGGTAGAGGCCAGGGGTGATGCTAAATGTCCTATAGTACCCAGGACAGCCCACCGTCATCACATACACACACACACACACACACACACACACGCACCCCGAAGAATCATCTGCCCTACAATAAACAGAATAATGGCCCCCAAAGATGTCAGTGTCCTAATCCCCAGGACCTATGAATATGTTAAACTACATGGCAACAGAGAATTGTGGTTGCAGATGAAATTAAGGCTGCTAAACTAACTGAAGTTAAAATAGGGAGATAGGGCCAGCAGAGTGGTGAAGCGGTTAAGAGCTGGCTTGGGACGCCAGCAGCCCCAGTTCGGATCCTACATATGAGGGCCAGTGACACTGCCCTCAAAAACAAACAAACAAACAAACAAACAAACAAACAAACATATAAAATAGGGAGATAGCCCTGGGTTCTCTGGGCGGGCCCATTATAATCACAAGAGTCCTTGGAAGTGGAAAAAGGAATAAGAAGGGAGAACCAGAGAGACAGCAGCATCAGAAGGACTTGGCCTGATGTTGGTGGCTTTGAAGATGGAGTAAGGGGCCACAAGCCAAGAAAAGTGTGTGACTTCTAAAAACTGAAACATGGGCCGGCCGAGTGGCAGGTTGGTTAAGAGCTGGCTTGGGACGCCAGTGGCTCTGGTTCGGATCCCATATATGAGGGCCAGTAACACTGCCCTCTACAGCTAAGATGGTGAACAACAGCTAGACCTGGATCTGGGCTGTGTGAGTCCCCCGGACAGCATAGCTGCAGCCCCTGCTGCAGTGGTCTGCCATAGGAAACAGTGAGTGGTGGGCAGCCAGCGTGAGCAGTTGGCAGCCGGTGGGAGCTGCCAAGAGCTGCTGTGAGCAGCCGTCGGAGGCTGGCGACCGATCTGTCTCACCCGAGAAGAGCGCAATGATGATACCAACATGGGCCAGGAAGCAATGTCCTCCACAACTAGACTGAAGAACAAAAGGACAGCAACTTGTCTGTTCCCTTTCCCCTTTTCCCCTCCCCCAAATCCCCAATAAAATCTTTTAAAAAATAATAATAATAAAAATAAAAACTGAAATAAGCAGGGCCAGCTGAATGGAACGTTGGTTGAGAGTTGGCTTGGGATGCCAGCGGCCCCGGTTCGGATCCCATACGAGTGCCAGTGACACTGCCCTCTACAGCTGGCAGCAGCTACACCTGGAGCTGGGCTGCGCGAGTCCCGGCGATGGTGTAGGCTGCAGCCCCTGCTGCAGTGGGCTGCCGTAGGCTACAGTGAGCGGCCGGCAGCCGGTGTGAGCTGCCAATAGCTGTGGTGAGTGACCATCCCAAGGCCGGCGACCGATCTGTCTCACCCGAGAAGAGAGCAATGATGATACCAACATGGGCCAGTGAAGCAACATCCTCTGCAACTAGATTGAAGAACAAAAGGACAGCAACTTGTCTGTTCCCCTTCCCCAATTCCCCAACGCTGTTCCCCTCCGCCAACGCCCCAGTAAAATCTTAAAAAAAAAACACTGAAACAAGCAAATGAGTAACAGATTCCCCCCTGGAGGTCCCCAAAAGAAATACAACCCTGCTGACACCTTGATTTTAGCTGATTAAGATCCATTTTGCACTTCAGATATTTAGAACTATAAGAGAGTCAGTTGGTGTTGTTTCAAGCCAGTAAATGTGTGGTCATTTGTAACAGCAGCCATAGGAAATTAATGCAGGCCCCAAATGTCAATAGAGTGAGAGTGAGAAAGTCTATCCTAGAACAGCACCTGGCACACAGTTGCTGCTCAAACATATTTCTTTTTTTTTTTTAAATTTATTTATTTTAGCTGAGCCATCCTGCCAACTGTTGGCAGTTCAGCGGCAGCTCAGCTCAGGCTGGGCATCGAACTGCTGTTGCTCAGAGCTCAGCTCGCACTCTTGAGCGAGCTCTTAACTAACTGAGCCACTTGGCCCTCCCTCAAAAATATTTCTTGAGAGAATGAATGACAGAAAGTTGGACCTATACAAATAATTTCTTTTTTTCTTTCTTTCTTTTTTTTTTTTAGAGAGATTTTATTGGGGAATTGGGGGAGGGGAACAGTGTTGGGGAATTGGGGAAGAGGAACAGCTAAGTCATTGTCCTTCGGTTTTAGTTGTGGAGGGTGCAGCTGGCTCAGCTCCAAGTCCAGTTGCCATCCGGCTGCCCATCGGCAGTTTGCGGCCGCTCAGCTCAAGGTGTCGTGTTCAATCTTAGTTGTGGGGGGAGCACAGCCCCCATTCCATGAGGGAGTTGAACCGGCAGCCTTGTTGCTAAGAGCACACACTTTAACCACTGAGCCATCTGGCCACCCGCAGCTCAGGGCAGCTCAGCTCAAGGTGCTGTGTTCAATCTTAGTTGCAGGAGGGCGTAGCCCACCATCCCATGTGGGAGTCCAATCGGCAACCTTGTTGTTAGGAGCACATGCTCTCACCAGCTGAGCCATTCCGCTACCTGTTGGCAGCTCAGAGGCAGCTCAGTTCAGGTGCAGCTCACTGGCCCACGTGGGAATCAAACTGGTGACCCTGTTGCTCAGAGCTCACGCTCTTAATCAACTGAGGCACTTGGTCAGCCCACAAATAATTTCGTTTTTGTGACAAAATAGTGTTTCCTGGCTGGTTTCTTTCTTTTTTTTTTTTTGAGGGCAGTGTTACTACTGGCCCTTGTATGTGGGACCGAACCAGGGCCGCTGGCTTCCCAAGCCAGTGCTTAACCATCACGCCACTCGGCCGGCCCCTTCCTGGGTGGTTTCTTAGACATTTTGCCAATGAGAACTGCCTTTCCCCATAATTGTCTGTGTCCATTCATACTGGAATGTCATTTTTAAGCTTGGGGCCGAGGTGATCACAAAGCTTGACTTACATGTTTGCTATTGGAAAGTATGTTTAATTAGTATGTGTTTTTGACAGAAAGTAGAATGTACTCCTCGAGCTTGTAATATTTAACCCCTGACAATATTGTCACTAACCCAGTTATAATTAACTCACTTCGAGCAGAAATGGCCAAGAAACTCCTGGAGTTATGAAAAGAACCCACATGCTTTCCCGTCCATTATAAGTTTATGTAAATAAATGTGAAATTATGTTAAAGCGGTTTCAGGTTTTCTGTAACAGTTTTACTGATCTGTAATTCACAAACCATAAAATCCATCCTTTAAAAGTATACTATTCAATGCTTTTGAGTATATTCACCGAGTTGTGAAACTATCACCATAATCAATTTGAGAACATTTTCATCACCCTAAAACAGAAAGAAGGAGGCATCCACACAAAAACATGTACAACAGTGTTCATAGCAGCATTCATTATTCATAATAGCCAAAAGGTGGAAATAACCCAAACGTCCATCAATAAATAAATGAATAAAGTCAGCATATCCATACAGTGAAACATTATTCAACCATGAAAAGGAATGACAATGATACATGCTACAATGAGGGTGAACCTTGAAAACATCACACTGAGTTAAATAAGACAGACACAAAGTCCACGGCTCCACAGAGCTCAGCTTCTTTATGAAAATCTCTGTTACAGGCAGAACATGGCCGGAGAGGGAGCAAAATGAAGGCTGGCTGTTGGGACAATACCACAACTAAACAAGAATTCTAGGAAAACTGAACTTTTTTTCAGCCTCTGACCACTCAGGCTGAGCTGGGACAAAAATCCCTTTTCTGGGGTGTGTGGGGAGTGGGAGTGGAGGAGGGTGTGTGTTACTCTGAGGGTTGCTGAGCCTGTGGGCAGAAGGAGGGAACTCAGTGTCTTAATCAGCTTAGGCTTCGATAACAAAATGCCATAGACTGGGCGGCTTAAACAACAGACATTTATTTCTCATAGTTCTGGAGGCTGGGAAGTCCAAGATCAAGGTGCTGGCAGATTCAGTTTTGGGTGAGGGCCCTCACATGGCCTGTCCTCAGTTTGTGCCCAAAAGAGACTGAGCTCTGGTCCATCTTATTATTATTATTAAGACACTAATCCCATCGTGGGAACCCCACCCTGGTGCCCTTATCTAAATCTAATCACCTCCCGAAAGCCCACCTCCAAATACTATCATATTGGGGGTTAAGCCTTCAACATATGAATTCGGGGGTAGGGAGGGACACAAACATTCAATCCACAACACTCAAGTAGATACGAAGTGATAATAATAATAATTCTTATTTTTTCAGTCAGCTTTCTATATGCCAGACAGTTAATACGTACGATCTCTTGGACCATGACCCTGAGGCAGCGTGTAAGTTATTTCTTGCTGCATAGCAGATTGGCCCAAGACTTGGTGTTTGAAAACAACAGGCATTTACTATCTCTCGGAGGGTCTGTGGGGCAGGATTTGAGGAGCAGCTCAGCGAGGCAGTCCCAGCTCAGGGTCTCACCTAGTGGCTGGTTCTGGGACCATCTTGAAGCTGTCTTAATCCACATGCTGGTGCAAGGGGCTTCTTGGCCTCTCTGCTGTTCCCATGAGGTCTCTCCAGCTCGGCAGCTCAGGGACCCTAAGGTACAAGTCCCAAGAGAGCAAGACCCAGGCAGTGACTGTGTCACCTTTTCAAACCTAGCCTCAGAGTCACTCAGCATCATGTCTGCTGCATTCTATTCATGAGAAGCAAGTCAATAAGGCCAGCCCATATTCAAGAAGATGGGACTATTAAAAGAATCCACCTTTTTATGAGAGCACTGTAAAAAAACCTATGAATGTGATTTTATTATTATTATTATTATTTTGAGGGCAGTGTCACTGGCCCTCATATGTGGGACTCAAACCAGGGCCACTGGCTTCCCAAGCCAGCACTTAACCACTGTGCCACTCGGCTGTCCCTGAATGTGATTTTAAATCATCACAAGGAGGTATTATTTTATGGCCATTTTACAGATGAGCAAACTGAGGCACAGAAAAGTTAAGTAACCTGCCCAACATCATCACACAGCTTCAGATTCAAGCCTCAGCAGTCTGGCTCCAGAACCTACATTCTATGGCTTCTCATATTATCCGGCATCTCTGCCTATGACCATACTGAGCACAGCTCCTCCAAAGAACTGTGAGGACAGTGAGGAAAGACTGCATGGATGTCTATAAACTGTTCAAAGAAAATGCTCAAAGCTCTGCCAGTGAAATTGAGCTCCCAAGCCATCATTTTTGCCTGTGATGCCAACCCAAGAAAATTCAGAGCCAGCGCTTTAAAATGCAAATCCCCAACCTTTAGCAAAAGGGGTGTTAAAAAGTGATTTAAGGGCCAGCCAAGTGGTGTGGTGGTTAAGAGCTGGCTTGGGATGCCAGCGGCCCCGGTTTGGCTCCCACATGTGAGGGCCAGTGACACTGCCCTCTAAAAAGAAAAGAAAAAAAGTGATTTAAATTTTTTTTTAATAAAGATAACTTTTAAAATGTAAAAAAGAAGTTAAGATTTTCTCTCTTTCCTGCAGCTCCAGACAGTAAGGTACTGATTTGCATAATCAAGCTGGGCTAAAGAATCTACCCCCATAAGGTAACAAACTGAGAGCAGTTTGAAAAGCCCCCATCTTGTTTTCCTGGGCAACCTGGAGGCTTGACTCCCCGTCACCAACCTGTTCATTTACGGCTGCTGTTGGAAGGATAATTTGAACAAAAGAGTCTTGTGCGAGTTCCCTAGAAATTGTTACCATAGCTTGAGAAAAATAACCTCCCAGAGAAGCTTGCAATTCTGATTGGTCGTCTTCCTCAATCATTTGTTGCCGTGGTGATAACATCATATCTCTCTGATTGAAGAGAATAAATGCTTGTAGGTTTTCCATGCCGTGCTCAATCAGAAGAGGATTGTTGGCTCTTTTCTCCCACAAACATAATGGAAATCAAAGCCTGTGACTCTGCTAGATTTCCTATTTTAACAAGAACATTGAGAGTCCTGTCTCATTTAAATGAACCAAAGCGTTCAGCCCGGAGCACAGCCAGGTCTGCACAAATGTCTCCTGTAGTCACCGCGTTGGAGGTGAGCGGCAATCTTAACTTCATCAGAGCGCCCTCTGGTGGAGGATAAGAAAACAACAGGACTGTCGCTGTTGGGAGACCCCGTTTTGTTCCCTTCTCTCTGGGGCGCTCACCACCACCACCCACCCGGCAAGGTTTGTGGTGGAGTGCTGAACGAGGACAGACATCCCGGAGACTCTGCAGAGGGTGGAGGAATATTCCCTCCCTCTCTCCGTACATACTATGGACACCTACTGTGTGCATGGTGGTATGCCCTCTGCACTTTTCGTTCTCATTGCAACCCCCTAAAAAGGGAATTATGACTTCCTCCCTTTCTGCAGATGAGGACTCCAAAAACAGAGAGGTTAAGTCTTTTTCCCAAGCCACACAGCAAGAAACTACATATACTGAGGATATCAGAGCAGAATGAGAAAAAGAGTCTGGGTTCTTTTTTTTTTTTGAGGGCAGAGTCACTGGCCCTCATATGTGGGACCCGAACCGGGGCCGTTGGCTTCCCACGCCAGCGTTTAACCACCGCGCCACTCGGCCGGCCCCTGGGTTCCTTAAAAAAAAAAAAAAAGATTTTATTGGGGTATCGGGGAAGGGGAACGTTGTGTTTTTCCAGGACCCATCAGCTCCAAGTCAAGTTGTCCTTCAATCTTAGTTGTGGAGGGCCTAAGCTCAGCTCCAAGCCCAGTCATACCTCTTTCAATCTAGTTGCGGGTGGGGTGGGGTGGGGGGTGAGAGGGGTGCCGGGGGGTTGTAGCCCACCGTCCCATGCAGGAGTCAAACTAGCAACATTGTTGTTAAGAGCATGCACTCTCACCAGCTGAGTCATCCAGCCACCCATTGGCAGCTCAGTAGCAGCTCAGCTCAGGCACAGCTCACTGGCCCATGTGGGAATCAAACCAGTGATCCTGCCCCTGGGTTCTTGATTACATCACTGAGCCACTGAATCAGTCCTGGGCTGGCCCTGCCTCCAGACCTTCTATTATGTGATATAGATAAATAGGTAGATAGGTAGATGATAGATAGATATGAAAACTTCATGTGACTTTTTTTTAAAGAAAACTTAACATGATTTCTTAAAGAAAACTTTAATATGAGGTAAAAATTACAGATAAGTCACCAACTATGACCATTTTATGATGGGACAATCATTGAAACATAATGCAAAGAAGTATAGTTAAAAAACCAATCATGGGGCAGCCGAGTGGCACGTTGGTTGGGAGTTGGCTTGGGAGCACCAGCTCTGAGTAGCAGGACTCTGGTTCAGATCCCACATGAGGGCCAGTGACCCTGAGCCCACTACAGCTAAGATGGTGAACAAAGCTCGACTGGAGCTGGGCTGCCGTGAGCTGCTGTGAGCAGCTCTCTAATGGCCGGCGATCGATCTGCTTCAGCCTGGGAGAGCACAATGATAATACCAACACGGGCCAGTGAAGTGACGTCCTCCATAACTAGACTGAGAAACAAAAGGACAACGAGTTGTCTGTTCCCCTTCCCCAACTCCCCAGTGCTGTTCCCTTCCCCCAATTCCCAAATAAAAATCTTTAAAAAAAAAAAAAAAAAACATCAACAATGAGCACACTCAGGGCCGGCCGAGTAACTCAGTTGGTTAAGAGTTGGCTTAGAGCACATGCTCTGAGCAATAAGCCGCCGGTTCGATTCCCACATGGATCAATGAACACTGCACCCTAGCTGAGCTGTCATTGAGTTGCCAACAGGTGGCAGGATGGCTCAGCTGGTGTAACAACAAGATTGCCTGTTTGATGGTGGGCTATGCCCACCGCAACTAAGACTGAACTCGGTACCTTGAGCTGAGCTGCCCCCAGATGGCTCAGTGGATAAGGCATGTGCTCTTAATGACAAGGCTGCAGGGTTCGACTCCCGCATGGGATGGTGGCTACAACCACCCACAACTAAGATTGAACACAACATCTTGAGCTTAGAGGCCACGAGCTGCCGATGGGAAGCCAACTGGCACCCTCCACAATGAAGATTGAAGAACAACAATTGGCTGGTCCCCCTCCCCAATTCCCCAACACTGTTCTTTTCCCCCAATAAAATCTTTAAAAAGAAAAAAAAAACCAATGAGCATGCTCAGAGTCCAGATCTTGGTTTCCAACATTATTCTCCAATAAAAGGAGCCAAGGCACCTTGGAGAAATGGCTGATTCTAGGAATGGAGCAGGAAATATACAAGATGAGCCTCGAACATCTTATAATGCCAGAAAAGTAAGGAAATACAAGAACACACACACACACACACACACACACACACACACACACACACGATAAGGATTGTCAAAGGGACATGGGAGCCAACCAAAAGAGCACACAACGGTCAAAGCTGGAACTATTTGAGCAACAAAATAAACAATGTAGAACTGGATTATAGCCCACAGTATAAAATAAATATTCACAAACCCACACTGATAAAAATAAAGAGGTTGAATAAATAAACAAATGGGAGAGAATAGACAGATTTCCTATGCAGAAGGTTTCCAAATAATTTATGTAGATATTACCCTCTCAAGGAGGTGAAGCAAAACTATCCACTTCTTGGGCCAGCTGAGTGGCTCAGTTGGTTAAGAGTTAGCTTAGAGTGTGTGGTCTGAGAAACAGGGCCGCCAGTTCAATTCCCACATGGGCCAGTTCCCACATGCCGCGCCCTAGCTGAGCTGTTGCTGAGCTGCCAACAGGCGGCAGGATGGCTCAGCTGGTGTAACAACAAGATACCTGTTCAGTGGTGGGCTATGCCCACCAGCAACTAAGACTGAACTTGGCACCTTGAGCTGAATGCTGCCAGGGTGGCTCAGTGGATAGGGCATGTGCTCTTCACAACAAGGCTGCTGGTTCGACTCCCGCATGGGAAGGTGGCAACGCCCACCCGCAACTAATACTGAACTCAGCACCTTGAGCTTAGAGGCCACGAACTGCCGATAGGAAGCCAGATGGCGACTGGCACCCTCCACAACGAAGACTGAAGTACAGCAACTTAGCCAGTCCCCTTCTCCAATTCCCCAATACTATTCCCCTCCCCCAATTCCCCAATTAAAAAAAAAATCTAAAACTCTCCATTTCTTAAATATGGTCTGTGTAGAGTGACTTCCTGCCATAGACTACAGTATGGGAAGGGAGGGGAAAAGAGTAACATTATACTGAAGAAATCTGACAAATACACTGTCAGACAGGTAATAGTCAAGATTAACATCTGGGCCGGCCAAGTGGCTTTGGAAGCCAGCGGCCCCGGTTCGGTCCCACATATGAGGGTCAGTAACACTGCCCTCAAAAAAAAAGAAAAAAAAAAAGATGAACATCAATAGTGATAATTCATATCATGTGATGAGAATGACACTTTACATCTGTGGTCTTTCTTCCGAAGAGCCATAATTCCAGTTTAATCATGAGGAAAAACCTCAGACAGACACCACTTGAGAGACATTCTACCTGACCAGTACTCCTCAAAACTGTCACAGTCATCAAAACAAAGAAAGGCTCAGAAATTGTCATAGTCCAGAGGAAACTAAGGTGACATGATAACTAAATGTAATGTGATATCTTGGATGTGACCCTGGAACAGAAAAAGGATGTTAGATAAAAACTAAAAAATGGATGTCAGTTAATACTATTGCATCAATATTGGTTCATTCATTGTAACAAATGTATCCTACTAATGTAAAAATTCAATAATAGAGGAAACTGGCTGTGGAGTATGTGGAAACTCTGTTTTATGTTTGTAACTTTTCTGTAACCTAAAACTACTCTAAATACAAAGTTTAAAAATAATAATACAAGGGCCGGCCGAGTGGCTCAGTTGGTTAAGAGCTCGCTCAAGAGTGCGAGCTGAGCTCTGAGCAACAGCTGTTCGAGGCCAGCCCGAGCTGAGTTGCCGTTGAGCTGCCAACAGGTGGCAGGATGGCTCAGCTAAAAATAAATAAATAAATAAGTAATAATAATAATACAGGGCCGGCCGAGTGGCACATTGGTTAAGAGCTGGTTTTGGGATGCCAGTGGCCCCGGCTCAGATCCCACATATGAGGGCCAGTGACGCTGCCCTCTACAGCTAACAACAGCTCCACCTGGAACTGGGCTGTGCGAGCCCCGGGACGGTGTAGGCTGCAGCCCCTGCTGCAGTGGGCTGCCATAGGCTAAAGTGAGTAGCCAGCAGCTGGCGTGAGCAGCTGGCAGCCAGAGTGAGCTGCCAATAGCCGCGGTGAGCAACCATACAGAGGCCGCGACTGATCTGCCTCATCCGGAAGGAGCGCAGTGACGATGCCAACATGGGCCAGTGAGGCAGAGTCCTCCGCAACTAGACAGAGGAACGAAAAGACAGCAACTTGTCCGTTCCCCTTCCCCGATTCCCCAAACGCTGTTCCCCTCCCCCAATTCTCCAATAAAAATCTTTAAAAATAATAATAATAATAATAATAATAATAATAATAATACAGAGGGCCGGCCGAGTGGTGCAGTGGTTAAGCGCTGGCTTGGGAAGCCAGGGGCCCCGGTTCGGGTCCCACATATGAAGGTCAGTGACACTGCCCTCAAAAAAATTTTTAAAAAATAAATAATAATACAGAGGAAAAAAAGAATATTAAAAATTACACAAGTAACCCAAAAGAAAACAAGAAAAGAGGAACAAGAGCAAATGGATCAAATAAAAAGCAAACAGCAAGATGGCAAACTTTAACCACACCATATGATTAATTACATATAAGTGGGCTAAACACTCCAACTAAAATACAGAGATTGTCAGACTAGATAAAAAGGAAACCCATCTATATGCTGTCCAATTAAAAAATTGGGGCCGGCTGAATGCCTCAGTTGGTTAAGAGCACGAGCTCTGAGCAACAGGGTTGCCGGTTGGATTCCCACATGGGCCAGTGAGTTGCGCCCAAGCTGAGTTGCTGCTGAGCTGCCAACAGGTGGCAGGATGGCTCAGCTGGTGAGAGCGCGTTCTCTTAACAACAACGTTGCCTTTTGACTCTCGCATGGGATGATAGGCTACGCCCACCCGCAACTAAGATTAAACACAGCATTCTGAGCTGAGCTGCTGCGAGCTGCCGAATGGTGACTGGGCTTGTAGTTGAGCTAGCTGCACCCTTCCCAATTAAGATTGAAGGACAACAACTTGGCTGTTCCCCTTCCCCAATTCTCCAACACTGTTCTCCTTCCCCAATTCCAGTGAATTGCACTCAAATGTTATAAAAACAGCCAACTAATTGCAGAATAAAATGCATGTCAAAATTTAAAAAAAAAATGTTAAAATATAAACAGTCATATTGAAAGTAAAAGGGTAGAAAAATATACACCATGCAAACAGAAAGTATACGAATCTGGAACGGTTATATTAATATCAGACCAAGTAGATTTCAGAACAAGAAATACTACCAAAAAAAAAAAAGAGGGTCACTTCATAATTATTAAATGGTTAGTTTGTCAGGAAGACATGCCAATCATAAATCCATATAGACCAAATAACAGAGTTTCAATATACATGAAGCAAAATTTAACCAATCTAATGGGGAAAATAGACAAATCCACAAGTACAGTAGTAGAAGAAGTAGACCAAGAAAAGTCAGTAAAGATATAGAAGACTTGAGCAATGCTATCAACCAATTTGACCTAACTTTAGGCTTCTATAGAATACACAGCAACCACATTCTTTCCAAGTTCCATAGAAGAGTAACAAATATATACCATCTGATGACCCATATAACAAGTGTCAATAGATTTCAAAGGATGAAGAATATGTTTTCTGATCATAATGGAATTAAATTAGAAATCAGCCGGCCGAGTGGCGCGGTGGTTAAGCTCTGGCCTGGGACGCCAGCGGCCCCGGCTCGGATCCCACATATAAGGGCCAGTGACACTGCCCTCTAATAAAAAATTTAAAAAAACAGGCTACAGAGAGTTTATTGAAATTTTAAAAAAAAAGAAAAAAGAAATCAATAGCAAGATATATGGGAAACACTAAATATTTAGAAATTAAACACACTTATAAATAATCTAGAGATTAAAGAAGAAATCACAAGGGAAGTTAGAAAATATTTTGAACTCAATAAAAATGAAAATGCATGGGCTGGCCGAGTGGCTCAGTTGGTTAAGAGCTCGCTCAAGAGTGCAAGCTGAGCTCTGAGCAACGGTGGTTCGATGCCAGCCTGAGCTGAGTTGCCGTTGAGCTGCCAACAGATGGCAGGATGGCTCAGCTAAAAAAAAAAAAAAAAACCTAAAAAAATTAAAATGCAACATACCAAAATTTATGGGATGTTGTTAAAGCAGTGCTTAGAGGGAAATGTATAGTTTTAAAGTGCTTAACTTAGATATAAACCTACCACAGATTGAAAGCGTAGTGTAGTAGTTAAGAGCATGGACTCTAAAACCGATCATATCTTGTTTGAAAAAGTAAAACAAAACAAAGGAAATTCATTTTAATGGTATATTTTATTTAACTCAATATGTTCAAAATACCTATTTTCAATATGCAGCACTAGCTCCATTTCAAGGGATCAATGGCTCTGTGTGGCTAGTGCCAACTATATTGGCAGAAGAGCTCTTAAAGTACTAGAACCATCCTGGGCATGTTGGGAATGCTTTATGTTTGTTAAATAAACATCAAGAAAGATAAAAATTAGGGGTGAGGGGCGGTGGATTGGGGGAGAGGGGTTGTCACTTTGTGAGGGGTGAAAAGTGTAACTATTGCATTGTTTTGTACACCTAAAACTATTAATAAATAAAAGAAAGATAGGGCTGGCTGAGTAGCTCAGTTGGTTAGGAGTTGGCTTAGAGAGCGAGCTCTGAGCAACAGGGCCACCGGTTCGATTCCCACATGGGCCAGTGAATGTTGCTCCCAAGCTGAACTGTCTCCAAGCTGCCAACTAGGTGGCAGGATGGCTCAGCTGGTGTAACAACAAGATTACCTGTTCGTTGGTGGGCTATGCCCACCCACAACTAAGGCTAAACTCAGAAACTTGAGCTGAGCTGCCGCCTGGATGGCTCCGTGGATAGAGCCTGCGCTCTTAACAACAAGGCTGTTGGTTCGACTCCCACATGGGATGGTGGCTATGCCCACCCGCAACTAAGACTGAACACAGCACCTTGAGCTTAGAGGCCACAAGCTGCCGATGGGAAGCCAGATGGCGACTGGCGCCCTCCACACGAAGACTGAAAAACAACTTGGCTGGTCCCCTTCCCCAATTCCCCAACACTGTTCCCCTCCTTCAATTCCCCAATAAAATCTTAAAAAAAAAAAAAAAGGAAAGAAAAGTTATTTCTGCAAGTCAAGAAGATTAAAGACCAAAATCCTGGGGCATGTCTCCTGTGCATATTCATGTATGAGATTTATGTCTAGGAAACTGTGATTTGCAAACTGTGAGTTGAGACCCATTATAGGTTTGGTGGAATCAGTAGGTCCCAAAGAACATAATTTCTGAAACATGAAATGAAATAGAAAAAAAAGTAGTCCCTTGCACATGATAAAGGACTGTTTCTGAAATTTTTGAAAATGTGTGTGTGTGTGTGTGTGTCTGGGTTATGATGTAAAATGTAGCTCTTATTGTGAACCTTATTCAAAAGAGTTTGAAAGCCACTGATTCAAGGATGTACTTAAGAGTAGACTTGCTAGGTTAAGACTTAGCAAATGAACATGTTCATCTTGCCTATGGAGATTGTCAAATGGCTTTCTGCAACCACAACCATGATATGGCAATGAAAGTCTGTTTCCTATTTCTTCTTCTGGGGCAAAAAAAAAATAAATAAAAAAAAATACACTTCTCTATCCCCTAGCAATGAGGTGAGACCATGTAGCTGGTTCCAGACAATGAAAAGTAAGCAGAAGTCACATGTGTCACTTGCAGACTTAGCCTATGAGAATCTCCAATTTCTGTCTTTCCCTGCTATGTCAACATAGAGATCATAAGGGGAAATGAAAGAGCCTGGGTCACTGAGTCACCACATCGAGGATAGCTGTCCTGCAGAGCGGCTGAGGCCCATGGTGGACTTTGTGTAAATGAGAAACTTTAATTGGGTTAACTGAGATTTTTTACATCTGTTACTGCTCTATAACCTAATCTCTTAAATGATGCACTCACTAGAATGATTGTATCAATAAACACTCCCACTAATATTGTAGAAGAATATCCTTCTCCCCATATTTATTCATTAAGAAAATATTTATTAGGGCCGGCAGAGTGGCTCAGTTGGTTAAGAGCTTGCTCAAGAGTGCAAGCTGAGCTCTGAGCAATGGCGGTTGGATGCCAGCCCAAGCTGACTTGCCGCTGAGCTGCCAACAGGTGGCAGGATGGCTCAGATAAAAACAAAAAGAAAATATTTATTGATGCTTCTGTCCAGTCTCTCCCTAACAATTCATTGTGTGTGTGGACTTCTCTCATCTAAAAGGTTGGTGGCTTTTGCTTGGGATCAGTGCTCTCTATTCACCTCCTTACTGGTCTCTGAACACATTCCTGTTGCGTTAAGACTTGACAGATTTGTAGATGTGTGATGTTCAGGCACAGGATGCTAAAAGCTATGTTGCTATTATTCTTAGTTTGTAAATTGTCCTTTTGATACCATCTTGTTTTCTTTTGTAGGTATAAATAAAACACTGTTGACAATAAGGGGAAAAAAAGAAGAAGAAAATATTTATTGAGCACCTAGTATGTTCCTGGCTCTGTTTTAGGCACTGAAGATACAACAGTGAACAAGACCTCGTGAAGCTTATATTCCAGTGAAAGACTCAAACTATAAATAGAATAAATAGGAACATTATATTTGAGATGGTGGTTACTCCTATGAAAACCAGTAGAAGCCAGATAAAGGGAATGGGGAGTGTTGGATTACGATTTTAAATGGAATGGTCATGGTAGGCCATCACTGAAGATGTGTTGTTTGAAAAGACTTGAGGCTAAGAAGGGGAAAAGCCACATGGCCATCATGGAGAGAGCATGTGAAGGAGAGGAAATAGACAAAGGCGCTGAAGCAGGAGCCAGCAACAAGTGTTGGAGGAATAGCAAAGAGGTCAGTGTGGCTGGAACAGAGAGAACAAGGGGAAGACCATAGGGAGGTGAGGTCAGAGAAATAACAGGGTCACCATTGTGGTATAGGACCAGCAATAGATAACATTGTTGGCCTTGGCGTTTGTCCAGCTGATAGATATCAAATGGCGTATTGTTGTCATTGTAATTTGAACTTCCCTGGTTATAATGGGGTTGAGCGGTAGTTTGCTGTTCATTCCTAAAGCTCAGAAGACTTGGAGATACTACCTTGGTACTTTTGCCTACCTGTAGCATAAGACAACCTGAGGCCTGAAGCCCAGGAAGTCCCCTGGAAGGTCACTAAGATCATTTCCCTGGAAAGAGGGTGCTTTGAGACTAGGGTCACCAAGTTTAGCAATTAGAAATACAGGACTCCAGTTGAATTTGAATTTCACATAAACAATAAAAATATATATTTTAGTATAAGTATGTCTCATGCAACTTTTGCTCAAAAATAATACTACATTGAGCAAAAGAAGCCAAAAACAAACAAACAATACATGCTATATGATTCCATTTCTGTAATACTCTAGAACAGGCAAAACCGATTGCTAATCACAGAAGCCAGAACAGTAGTTCCTTGAAGGGGACAGGAACTGACTGGAAAGTGCCACAAGGGGGCTAACTTTGGGGGTGATGGAAATATTCTAGAGCTTGTCTTGGGTGGTGATACAGGGTTGCATGCAATTGTCAGACTTGTTGAACTGAGTACTTAAGATCTGTGGCATATTACTGGATGTAAATTTAAGCCATACATGCAATATATATATATCGAATGTCATACAGCTGACTCTGAACCAATCAGAGGTATGGAGGTAGGACATGCTGATTGGTTTATGCCTGAACCTCATGGCCTCTCACTAAAATACCCACAAAAGTCATTTTCCACCAAAGCAAGAGCAATAACCAAAAAGGAGTGGAGACATGGGGCAAGTATATGTTTGGCTGCCATAACAAAGTGATCCAAAGTAACAGTGGCTTAAGCAATATAAAGGTTCATTTCTTAAATAAAGGTTTGACACTGGGGATGGAAAGGTGAGCTGTGCTCCACGAAATAATCAAGGAAGTGATCAGCACTGGTTTCTCATCTAATGCCCATGATGGCTGTTCCTCCAGCAGGCAAGAGGAGAAGGAGGGCATGTCCCCTCTCTTTAAGACCATACCCAGGAGTTGCTGCACTTTTCTGTTCTTGGTCAAGCCTTTCTACCTCCCTGGTTTCATCTAATTCCAGTGGTACTAAAACAGTTTCATATGGTGGGAAAATGGAAGAAACAAGCCAGTAGAGAGCTTGTGAGAATTAAATGAGCTAATGCATACAAAGTACTTGAAACACAGTAAGCACTTAAAGGTGTTAGTGGTAGCATATTTATTATTTCACAGCCCTAAATAATTCAGAAGATCTGTCTGGTGAAATTGAGAATCAAAAAAAGAGAAAGGGGAGAGAGCAGGAGTCTAGCTTTCTTTTGCTTATTTGTTCAGCAAATGTTGGCTGGTTCTTGCTTGGCCTTCTCTGTTTCGGGGCCAGTGCAGATAACCAAGACAAAGTTTAGCCCAGCTCATATCCATCAGGAATTCTTTGGTTGCAAGTGACAGAAATTCAACTCAAACTCGCTTGAGATAAAAGGGAAAATCGAATGGCTCATGTCATCAAAATTCTGGCATGATGGGGTGCAGATGGCCTTAAGAGTAGAGTACTGGAGCGAGGGAAGTGAATGCCAACAGGACTCTCACCCCATCTCTCTTTGCTTCTCCGGGTGTCAGTTTTATTCTCTCCTCCGGGTGGGTAGGAAAATGGCCACTGACAGCTCTGAACCTATTCTTTCACCGCCACCCCACCTAAAAGGAAACAGCTTCTTGCCCCAAACTCCACATCCAAAAGGCCAGAGAAGAATTCTCAGCTCAGCCTACATTCTGCAGTGGGTGGGACATAATAACTGTCCCAGCTTGACTCACTTGCCCATCCCTCAGCCAATCACGGTGAGGAAGGGAGGGGCACATAAGCGAACGGCAGCTCCTATTCTAAACAAGAGAAGTAGGGGTGCGTTTTTGAGCCCCAGTAAACAAATTGTCTCGGCTAACCTCATTAATTCTTTTCCCTCTTATGTCTGAAAGCTTGGAACAAGAAATGCAAGAGTCAGGTGGTCTAGAAGATGACATGGTAATGGTTGCGAAGTATGGTTTTCCCAGCGCACCTAAGCACGAGTGCCTGCATACAGCAGGTACCCAATTAATGCTCATTGAATGAATGACTGGATGCTCTGTTCCTAGAGGCTGTCCTGGGACCGCCCCAATTTCATAGACTCTGAACTGATCAGGACTGAAGCGGGGATAGGGGTCCCGCACACCCGTGCAGTGCGTCTCGGAGCGCAAACACCTGCCCGAAGGGCGGAACCGTTAAGCGACAGACAAAACCTTGAAGACCCCGCCATCATTTAGGGCCCAGTTGGAGGCGGGGCTTCCAGACCCCAGCATTTTGGATTGCACCATCGTCCATCTATTAGAGGGGAGATCCGAGAAAGTCCTTCTGTACCTTCCGCCAGCCCTTTACTACTCTCTGGCCACTAAGACGATGTATTTGCTTCTCTAAAAGCCACACAGTTTCCCCATTCACCTCGTTCTGCCTCACAGCTCCACGCGGCCACACACTTCAGGCTTCCCCCCATCACCACCACGCAGTGGCTCGCCCCAGTTTGACGCATTGCAGGGAAGGCCCGACCAATCGGCGCCGCGCTCTCATTTCCGCCATGGCCCGAGCCCAATAGCGGCGCAGCTCACACAAGGACTCGTCACGCGCCGCCGAGCGTGCCCCTCCGCCGTGGAGGAAAGTGGTGTGGCCACAGGGGGTGGGGCGCGTGGCGACGGAAAGTAGTCCCGCGGCGGGTGCGTGCGCCCGCGGCCAGCAGCAAACCCCAGCAATATACAGGGTGGGCACAGGAGATCCGCGGTCCCGGCCACGCGGAGGGCGACGCGGAGGGATCCGCGGGAGCCGCAGTGCGGCGGCACGTGGGCCGGCCGGGGCGGGGCCGGGCGAGGCGGGGCGCGCGCGGCGGCCGTTGAGGGACCGTTGGGGCGGGCGGCGGCGGCGGCGGCGAGCCCTGCGGGCAGTGAGTGTGGAGGCGCGGACGCGCGGCGGAGCTCGAGCTGCTGCAGCTGCTGCCGCCGCCGGAGAAACCTTGATCCCCGCGCTGCGGACACCCCGGCCTTACCATGGTGAGTGAGGCTGGAGAGCCGCCGAGGCTAGGGACTCGGAGGCGGGCACCACGGGGCAGGACTCCGGAGAGGGCGAGTGGACTCAGAATGGGGGGCGTCCGGGCCCCGGCGGGCGCCTCTGGACCCTCTTTGCCCCTCCCAATCGGGGGCATTCGAATCCAGAGCGGGACGCTTGGGTCCCAAAAAGGGATTTGAGGGCTTCCAAAAGCTACTTTTGGCACCAAGTGGGTTGTTTTTGAGACCCCCCAAAATAGGCATCAGAGTCCTCTATGGGGGCATTTGAACCCAGGATGGAGCATCAGGACCCTAAGAAGGGGCGTTTGCACACCTCCTGCCAAGGGCTTTTGAAGCCTGGATAGGGCGTTTGGCCTCTGAGGTGAACCCCAGGGGGCGAGATAAGAAACACTGGCTGGGGAAGCCGGCTATTTAGGCCCTGATGAAGGCTTTGGGTCCTGAGAGGATGCAGGGAACGGGGATCAAGAGGGAGGCCGCGCTGCCGGGGAGCCCCCCGAGAGAGTGCTGTGGGTAGCTGGGCCTTGGGTGGGATGGGGGTGACTCCTGCGGATGAGGCCTTTGGGGGAGGGGGGGTTCTCCGAAAACCAGCATTGCAGAGGAAGGAGGAGGGTGAGGCACATGTTTCGGGGACGAAGGGCCCGGGGTGGGTGGCAGTGGAGGTTAGAAGATGCTCTGGAAGCTTGCAGGAACGCAAAAGAATTGGGGTCAAGGAGGTGGTTAAAAGGGGATGATGGCAAGACGTGTTTGCCAGTGGTGGGGCAGCAGGGGGCCTCATGATTGATTTGGGGGCAGCCTGAAAAGGCTCTGTCTGAGATTACTAATGGGTTAAGACTGTTGATCTAAGATGAGGGGGTTGGGTTTTTTTTTTAGGGGGGCAGGGAGAAGTGTTGGGATCCATGAGAAGTGGCTTTCCAAGGTGAGGGATGGAGAGGCCTTGGTCGTTGGGTGGTGGGAGGTGAAGTGGAAGGAAGCTTGGGGTGGGGGAGTTGAAGGAGAAAATGAATGGCAGCCAAGGTGGGCCTCAGTTTGGAGGTGGATGTGGGTAGCTCCTTGGAAGTCTGAGGAAAGGGCCGGGACAAAGACTGTTGAGTCTGAATGGGGAGTGGGCTGCAGAGCCAGAGGGAGTGGCTGTACCGTTCCCCTTCTCCAGGAAGTACGCGGCTGGGCCGAAGGCACCCCAGGCACCCGGGCAGTTGGAGCAGGTGGGCGGAGTTCAGGCCCCCATTGCGCACTGAAGTCCCACCTAATGGTGAGGGATCAAAGTTTAGGATGCATCAAATGAGCCAGCTTTTAAAGCTTTGACCATCACCCCCTCACTGTCCGTTTCAGACCAGGAGAGCTGCTTTTTCCAAACAGGAATGCTGGTTTTCTCATGATTTCCGAATCCACGCACTGTTCTGCATCTCCTCACTTGTGCCAAATGACAGTGCAGTACAGTGTGGCGTCGGTGACAATCAAACAGCCTATTCGTGTGGCCTCAGGGTGGGTGCTGCAGTGCTTGACCAGAGAGAGGACCTCCAGAGGGACCCTTGATCAGCCTGAGGGCCACTTGCTCTGTTTAGGGCCTTCACTGAATGCTTCTGTTAATTCACACAGCTGAGCTTTGAGAGAAAACCAGCAGACTGGTTCTTTCCTACTCCCTGCCACCCACAACACCCCCAACCCCCCCCCCCCAGGCTCAGAACCATGCGCAGCCCTCTTCCCTGGCAGGGTTGGGGAGAACAGGCAGCCGCTGCTGTGTATCAGATCTCATACTTGCTGACACAGACCTGATGGCTCCTCTCACCGCTACCCCACTTTCCTCCAGCAGAACCTTGTGAAAGGGGCACTGAAGTACTGGCAGGTGCCAAGAGCCCCCCCCCCCCCAGCTCCCAGATCGGATCCAAACTTTGGCCCCAACTAGTTTCTCTTTCCATTTATAATCAGCAAGGTATGGGTGGAACAAGTCACTGTTAACTAGCCATGGACGAACTTTGGCCTGAGAGCTGTGTCTCCTCCTTGGCCCGGGTAAGGGGCCCTGGCCTTGGTTTCTGATCTCATCTAACACTGCTCTGGCATTGGCTGGGGGCTGGGGTAAGGCAGAGAAATAATACCCTCTTCCCTCCCCCACCCCAATATTTTTTTCTTCTTGTCCAGCCTCTTGCTGGAACCTAAGATGAGGAATAAGGAAGCAGGAGACCAACGGGGTTATTTTGGAGACAGTTTTTGGTAAAAGCTTATCATCTTCAGCTCTGGAAAGGGAAGAAGCCCTGAGAAGGGGTCACTTCTGGGCAGCAGCCATGCTTTGAGATCTATAGCTCGGAGCTGGGATCTTGCCTTCCCCCAGCAGAGGAGAGGGGGTCTCCTGACCTGGAAGGAGAATGCCTGACCACCTCTGCAGGCAGAGCTACAGCTATTTACAACCCTGTGACAGTGTGCAGTGCCTCACCTGCACCCTGCGGCCCATCTGGGTGGGGAGTGGCAGACGTCTGCCCTCAGAGCCACTGTCGAGGGCATTCTGCAACCTGCCCTGGCCTCCTGGCCCCGCCCCCTGACAGCATTGCCCAAAGGTGGGGGAGAACTGGGCTTCCAGCCAAGTGGTGCAGTGGGGGCAGGAAGTTCTCCGGTTGGGCTAGCTTTTCCATCTAGGCCAGGGGAGAGGATGGAAGCAGGTGGCATGGCGGCTCTCCTCCCCGGACTGCTCCTCTCTGATCCTCCTTTTCCCCTCCCCTGGCATTGCCTGGCCTTGGTAACCGAAGCCCATCCTCCCTTCTCACTTTCCCTGAACAGCTTCTTCGGGTGGCAGGACCTAGGGGATAAGCCCGGGCTTCTTTGCCCTTAGGAGCCAGGGGAAGTGCGGGGAGCAAGGGGCTCATGGGTCTGCGGCTGCCTGTGGGCAGTTAGGAGCCCAGTGGTCCTTAGTCTTTTTCAGGCAACATAGGAGTGTCTGCATTTGGCCACTGAACCTTCTCTTTAAACTTTAGGCTTTTCTAGAATGCGCATGTATGGTGTTTTCCCTTCTCTACCTTCCTTCTTCCCCCTCCCTTAGCCATCTCGCCTCTGTCACCATTACTTTGATTTCTCCTCCATTCTGCCTATTTGGGGCTTGGCCTCAAGTACCTCTTCCCTTTGATTAAAAAAAGAAGAAGACATTTTAGACAATACTAGTGTGACTAATTCTTAATATTTGGGACAGGATGGGAGTGTTATTGCTAGCTTCCATACAAGCTCTGGAACCTCTGTAGAACAATGCAAATGCACACAATAGGGTGCATTGGTTTGGGGGGCCCTCAGACCCAAAACTAAAAAGAACCCGTTGTCGACTTGGAATTGCCTTCCCATAATTATGAGAGGAACTAAAGGAGGGCGAGCAGTCAGTCTGGGTCCACTTGGTCAGGGGAGGGTGATACCTTCTTGGCAGCATTTAGACAAACCAAGGAAAATTCATCCTCTTACTGCCTAAAGAGCTAAATCTTGGGATGCAGTCTCCACCTAGATCCTCCCCTAGAGGATCCCAGTACCTGGCTGCTTCACAGCACACCAATGCAGGAAAAGCTAAGCTGCCTCTCCTCTGCCCCACATGCTCCAAACCCCACATGCAGCAAGGGCTGGAAAGGGTTAAAAACTGCAGCGCAGCTAGGGAAGCTGACTTTAGTCCTTCCGCCACTGCTGCTGCCTGCTGCAGTCCCCTCCCTGACATTTGCCCCTCCTGCCCAAAAGAAACAGAACAAAATGGTGCCCTGTTCCATCACTGTGTGCAGGGGAGTAGAGCTACTGCCTCTAGCCTGACCCGGGGTCTTTTAGGCATTCAGAGGCACCATTTAGGAGAATATTTGCCAGTTGAGTACACTGTGCTTGGACCTGGCACCTCCAAATAGATGACACAGAAACTAGCAGGCAGCCCAGGCACCGTCCCTGGGCCCTACCCAAGGACTGGCCTGTTTCAGTTTGGAGCCTTCTAGAACTGCTTGATTAGGCCTCTAGGGCAACTGCTCCCTTCACACAGCCTCTGGAGCTCCCAGCAGCGGCGATGACACTGAGACATGAGCCTGCACTGTGCCAGTGCAGGTGGTCTGGGGCTAGAGCAGTACTTCTCCCACCCACCCCACCCCCCACCCCCAGGTGCATGGGGTGCCATGTGGAGCTGGCCTCACCAGCAGGGGCTGGGCTGAGCCAGGAAGGTGTAGCTGTGATGGCCACAAGCCCGCCCGGGCACTAACTTTCTACTTCCTGCTTTTCCAGGCTGACCAGCTGACTGAGGAGCAGATCGCAGGTGAGCTTGCCCACCCCTCTCCCCCTCCCCCTCCCCCAGGATGGCCTCTGCATCCCCAGCCAGATCTCACTCCAGCCAGGGCTAACATCTGACAGACAAACTTGTGTGTCCCCCACGTCACCTAGTACTCTGCCCTGTGCTTCGAATGTTAATAACTGGCGTATAAGAGCCACCGGTACCCCAGTAACACCCAAGCCCATGGCCCTGAGACAAGCCTTCACCGGACAGCAAAGGCTGCAGGTCATCCGGGAGCCGATTAATCAGTGGCTGCAGGGTGAGCTGGGCTCTCAGTCCCCGCTCCTGCCAGGTAGACTCAGCAGGTCAGCTCCCTGCCTCCCTATCCCACTGTAGGAGCCGCCCAGGAGATGGCCTGTCACTGCCACCTCTGCATCCCCCTCTGCAGAGGCCCCTCGCTCACCAGCAGTGCATCTCCCCGGTTCTCTGCATGGGCAGCAACTTCTCCTTCGGCCTCAGCTAACCTGTCACGTTGGAGAGCCCTTCCCTGATTCCCTCTCACACAGACCACTTTCCTTTACTCTCCGTCATGTTATTCTGTTGTTTTTCTTCATAGCCTTTCCCATCAACTGACACTATTTTATGATGTCTTTCTCTGCTGTACCTCCTGTCACTAGATGTGAGTTCCTGGAGCTGGGGCTTTGTTTTTGTTGGTCCCTGCTGTACCTTCAATGCCTAGAATCTAGTAGGTGCTCCGTAAACTGTTGTTGGCTAAGTAAATGAACAAAGGAGCCATCTTTTTTTTTTTTTTTTTTTTTGAAGGCAGTGTCACTGGCCCTCACGTATGGGACTGAACCGGGGCCGCTGGCTTCCCAAGCCAGCACTTAACCACCGCACCACGGGGCCGGCCCTTAAAGGAGCCATCTTATATCTCCCAGTAAGCTGAGAGAAATACCTGGGTCCCATTTAACTCACTTCTGTAGTTTGTCCCTCCCTTCTGTTCCCCTCCAAAGGCCAGAATGGTTGAGCTGCCTGAGGACAGAGGCCAGCTCTCGGTTTATCTCCACAGCCATGGGCCAGTCCAGCAGACAGAAGCAAAGGTCCAGAGACTGGAGCCCAAGCTGTGGCTTTACTGTCAGGGTCACTAGGCTGTGTGACAGGTATTGGAGGCCCAGCTTCAAAGTGGGAGGAGGCAGGAATGGACTTGCCTTCTCCTTCCCTCCTCAACCCTCCCCACCACCAACATACAAAGTCACACTTTCAGCTTCTAAACTTTGGCCCCAAGTGGCTATGGAGACCCACTGAGGCAAGCCAGAGAAGTGCCTTGTCATTTAGTGGTCATAAGTTCAGGGTGCACACATGACCCACTCCCTGCCCCCCAAGAGCAACAAGGCTTCAGCACGGGGAGGTGCCAGCATCCCCATGGAGACTCTCACCGTCTCCCCAGGGCCCAGAGGCTCCAGGGCACGGCTTGGCTATACGTGTGGCTCCCGGCACACCTGCCACCCACACCCCAGCTCTCTGCCCTCGTGTTACACAAACACCCCACTCTCCACCCTTTCCCCATTAGCAAACTGTCCACCGGTTCACCCCAGCCCACACCCTCTGGGAACAGGCTGCCAGGCATCTGTTCTCCAAGTTTGGGGGTAGGGAGCATCAGGTGCCAAAATGGGCCCAGTGGGAGGGCAGGAGCCACGTGCTTCTTCCCCGCTCCTGATGCGTCCCCAGCTGTGGCCTTCCCACTCAGCACCACTAGCTCAGCCTCCTGGCTTGGCAGCCCTCCCCTTTCCTTCCATCCCCCCACCCACCCCACGCACCGTCCGTCAGCCATGCTCTGCTGCTGACCACCCACACACTGCACCATGCAGCCATTCACTCGCTCCTCCTCTGGAAGCCGGTAGCATCGGCCTGAGGAACTGGGCTGGTGGTACCAGTCAGGGGGAACAAGGTGCTAACCAAAGATGTTCTGTGGCCTCCCCTCTCCTCATTTTTCCTCTCCTCCTTTTCCCTTCCCAGACAGTTGACCTTGGCTGGCATACTTTAGACTTTTTTGTGGGCAGTGTCACTGGCCCTCACGTGTGGGACCCGAACCGGGGCTGCTGGCTTCCCCAGCCAGCGCTCAACCACCACGTCACTCGGCCGGCCCCTAAGGCTGGCATACTTTAGATCGAGACTTCTCTTGGTTCTCATCACTCCATGACATTGGTCCATTTCATCATTTGAGGGAGAGGCCAAAGCCAGAGACCCAAAAGAAATGTAGAATTATCTAACAACAGCCATCAGCCCAGTTCCTCCCTCTGTCCTCCCTGAACCAGGCTGGTGGAACAGGTAGCTTTACCCGGCCCAGAGGAGGTGCTCAGTAAGTATTGGCTGAGACGAGAGGGTGGGACTGGAACTGAAGTCCGGTTCTGGTTTCTGCAGGTGGGCCTAACTCTCCACCCTGCTCAAGGGAGGGAATCCGCACCCTAATGTCAGGATTTCCCCACGGTGTTTGACCTCTGATTGACCCCTTTCTTCCCTCAGAGTTCAAGGAGGCCTTCTCCCTTTTTGACAAGGATGGAGATGGCACTATCACCACCAAGGAGCTTGGGACGGTGATGAGGTCCCTGGGACAGAACCCCACCGAAGCAGAGCTGCAGGACATGATTAATGAGGTGGATGCAGATGGTGAGTCCATGGAGCGGTGGGCGGCCCCACTCCTGGTCAGCTCTCCCAGCATAGGGAGCCTTCCCCGGAGGGAGGGAGGTTGCCTCCCAGAGGCCAGGCCAAGGGCATTTCGAGCTTCCTTCCCACCTTGCAGGGAATGGGACCATTGACTTCCCAGAGTTCCTGACTATGATGGCCCGGAAGATGAAGGACACCGACAGTGAGGAGGAGATCCGAGAGGCCTTCCGTGTCTTTGACAAGGTAAGCAGTCCTTTCCCAGAGAGGCTTTGGGGCTCCCGCAGAGGGATGCCCAGCACAACTGGAGCCACTGGGTCCCCACTTCTGGGAGGCCTGGGTCCCAGCACCAGCCCCACTCTGCGCACTGCGGCTTCAGGACGCACCTTCCCCTACCGAGGGAGAGAGACTGACATCCCTGCGCGACTCCCCCCTCCCACTGCCCCCGGGAAAGACCGGCCAACAGCCTCGAGCTCAGAGCCTTTACCTGACCCCCAACACCAGGATGGCAACGGCTACATCAGCGCAGCAGAGCTGCGTCACGTAATGACGAACCTGGGTGAGAAGCTGACCGATGAGGAAGTGGATGAGATGATCAGAGAGGCTGACATTGACGGAGACGGCCAGGTCAATTATGAAGGTGAGCTGGAGCAAGGCCTGGGGCCCCTCGGGTCAGGGAGGGCCCCTCGTGGCTCAGCCCCACTCACCTGCTGACCTCCCTCCTCCCTTTGCCTTCCAGAGTTTGTACAGATGATGACTGCAAAGTGAGCGCCCGGGCAGCTGGCAATGCCCATTCTCTTGATCTCTCTTCTCGCGCGCGCACTCTCTTCAACACTCCCTGCGTACCCGGTTCTAACAAACACCAATTGGTTGACTGAGAATCTGAAAAAGCAACAAAGATTTGTCCCAAGCTGCATGACTGCCCTTTCTTCTTCCTCCCTGAGTCTCCTTCCATGCCCCTCATCTCCTCCTTTTGCCCTGCCCGCTTCCATTCACCCCTTCCAAGGCCTGATGCATTCATAAGATGAACCTCCCCCGTCCCCCCCCCATTCCCCAGGGGAGCCTCTGACCCCCTCCTCCTCCTCCTCCTCCTCCTCCTCCTCCTCCTCCTCCTCCTCCTCCTCCTCCTCCTCCTCCTCCTCCAGCCCGGGTGGCTCTCCTCTGTTTCGGTTTGTTTCCTTTGGTTTGTCATCTTATTTTGGGTGCTGGGGTGGCTGTCAGCCCTGTCTCGGGACCTGCTAAGGGAGGGTCGAGGCCCTCACCCAGGCAGAAGAGCATGCCTGTTCCATTGCATGCAACCAGCCCTGTGATTCCATGTGCAAATCCCAGCAGCTTTTGGGGGCAGGGGTGCGGAGAGAGGCATTCCAGAGGGACTAGGGGGAGTGAGGAGTTGTGGTGTTGGCTGGATGTGGCCCCAGAGAGGGTCGAGAGGCAAGGGAGTCTTGGAAGCTGGCATTCTTTTACCACTTGAGGGGGCCAACTCATAGAAAGGGCAGACGGAGTGGACCACACTCAGACCCCACTGGCTGCTATTCTGACATCATCTGATTGGCTTCCCGACGCTGGGCTGGGTGGGGCTGCTCAGTTGGCCACTGCAGATTGTACCTGCCCGGTCCCTAAAGCGATCTCAAGCTGTTCTGTAAATACCTGGTGCTAACATCCCACGCGCTCCCTCATAATGCACCCGCCCACCCGCATTTCGGTCCCCTCATGGGCACCAATGTGTGGGGATGGTCGCTTTGTAATGTGCTGGTTGTTTTTTTATTTATGCCCCTAGAAAACTTTAAATTTTGTCAGAAACCATGCTGGGCTAGCTGAAGGGTGGGGAGAGAAAGATGCACCCCACCACACCCTTGAGAGAACATACCTGCAATAAACAACCTAGTCGGGGCCCTTGCTTCCTGGTCAGCCGGCCCCTTCTCCATGGTGACTCGCTGGCTCCCTCACATCTGTGCTGTCTCTGTGCCCACCTCTCCCCTCGCCCACCTGCCTGCCCCCACATTCCCCAGCGGAGAGCATGATCCGTGACCTTGCTTCTGACTTTGTGGGACAAGTAAGTCAATGTGGGCAGTTTGGTCGTCTGGATTTTTTTTTCCTTCTGTTTTTTTCATCTGCCCCCTAACCCCAACCCTAGGTCGATCAAGTGGCTTTTCCTGGGACCTGCCCAGCTTTGAGAATCTCTTGTCATCCGCCCCCTGGCACCCAGCCTCCGGGGGTGGGGGGGGGAGGGAAGGGGAGGGCCATAGTTGGAGACCCAGCCAAGAGCTGAGGGTAAGGGCAGGTAGGCATGAGGCTGTGGACATTTTCGGAGTGTTTTGGTTTGGGTTTTGTTTCTTTTTAAACCGGGCAATATTGTGTTCAGTTTAAGCTGTGAAGAAAAATATATATCAATGTTTTCCAATAAAATACAGTGACTACCTGATGGGCTCTGGCCCTCTTGTCTTGGTTTCTGGGCCTGCTCCCCGCATGGGCCTCTGCCCCGGCCTGGAAGAAGCTCTCCTCCGTGCTCACTCCAAAGACTGGACCTCATCATTGCGAGCAGTGGGGCCTCTGAGCCGGAGTTCAGGTCCCGGCCAGATTGCACAGTTGAGGGCAGCAGTATCCTGGCTGTGTGGCCACTCAGCTTTGAGTGCTCACCACAGGTCAGCACGGGGGTGCACACATGTGAGAGACCAACCCCACCCTTGTGGGGTGGGGGAACAGCAGACTGCAAGACAAAATCTGAGAAGTCCTCAGATCCTGAAGGCAGGGTCAGACCCTGGGAGCCTAGGCCGGTGGGGGATTCCCTACAGGGTGCTCTGGGGACAGGGTGGCATTCACTGCATGACTCCATGTCAGCTGGGCAGCCTCAGTGTGCCATGTGGTCCTGAGCTCATGGAGCTTCGGTCAGCTCTGGAAGAGGGCACAGGACTTGAGAAGCAAAACAACTGCAAAAGCTGCTTAACTTCCCTGGGGTAAGAGGGATGAGGAAGAAAGGCCGGGTGGTCCAGCAGTAATGTAGGGGAGGGATGTAACAGAATCCTGCCGGGGGGGGGGCAGGGGGGACTTTTCCCAAAACACATGCTCCACCCGTAGGGCTCGGGGAATGAATAGTTCATAGACACTTGTCTTAATTTCTGAGCTGCTCACACTTGACCACGGGCTGAGCAGGAGTCAAGCAGAGAGTTCAGTGGAATAAAAGGACTCCTGTTCATCTTTGCCTGGCCTTGGAAGGATGGAGAAGCCTGGCAGGGCCCAACCTCAGGGGCCTGCCTTGTGGCAGAGGTTTGGCCTGGACTGCATCTTCCACAGAGCCCAGCACTGGGGGAGAGGAAGTTGGGAGCAGCAAGCCATTTTTCCAGAGCCCCAGCTCCTGTGCCGTTTTTCTGCCATCTGGTTGTGGTTTCACATTTGGTACAGTAAGACTGGGTGTAATGGATAAACAGGCTGACTACTGGCTTCCGCACTTAACTGCCTCCCTGGCCTCAGGCAGATGACTGGTCCTGACCTCACTGCCTCTGGTTGTAGAATGGGCACGTAACAGCACCTACTTCCTGGGGCTGAGTCAAGGACTGAGTGAGCCCTCAGGAACAAGGCCTGGGGTCTGGTGAGTGAGTATTCGTGCTTCTGTGGGGTGCTTCGTACCTCACAGGTTCTCTTCGAAGTTCCGTATCCATGATCTCGAGTCCAAGCAACCATTGGGGCTGGCTGCAATTAGTCCCCATTTTGCAGACTAGGAAACTGAGACCCGGAGAAATGAAGAGACTACTCCAAAGTTATTAAGTCAAAAGTGCCAGAGCTGGAATTTGAACCAGATCTGACCCCAAAGAGTCCATGCTTAGTTGCCCAGTTTTAGAGAAAAGAGTCTTTAAAAAAAAAGACGGGGCCCATCGAGTGGCGCATTGGTTAAGAGTTGGCTTGGGACCCCAGCTCTGAGCAGCAGGGGACACCAGTTCAGATCCCACATGAGGGCCAGTAACACTGTGCCCTCTACAGCTAAGATGGTGAACAGCAGCTCAACCTGGAGCTGGGCTCTTGTGAGGTGATGGAGTCAGCATAGACTCCAGTAGGGCTGCAGTGGGCTGCCATGAGGTACCATGAGTGGCTGGCAGCCAGTGTAAGCGGCCGTCCAATAACCTGGAACCGACTGCCTCAGCTGGGAAGAGTGCAATGATCACAATACCAACATTGGCCAGTGAAACAACGTCCTCTACAGCTAGACTGAAGAACAAAAGGACAGCAACTTGTCTGTTGCCCTCCCCTGATTCCCCAACGCTGTTTCCTCCCCGAATTCCCCAATAAAATCTTAAAAAAAAAAAAAAGTCAGGCCGGCCGAGTGGCGCAGTGGTTAAGCGCTGGCTTGGGAAGCCAGCGGCCCCAGTTTGGGTCCCACATATGAGGGCCAGTGACACTGCACTGAAAAAAAAAAAAGTCAGGCCAGAGACAGAGCCAGTTAGGCTGGGGTCACAATGGTGGGGTCTGAGATGGGAGCGGTCCTCTTAACCGCCAGGAGGCCTGTGGAAAAGCCTGGCCTCGTAGTCGAGAGGAAGACAGGTTTTGGTGAGCCACAGAATTGGACTCCAGGCCCAGTGTGACCACACACTGCAGTGAGTCTGCACGCTCCAAGCCTCAGGGACCACTTCTGCCACTCCGACCTAACCTTGGAGCAGTAACTTCACTTCTTTTTTTTTTTTTTTTTTTTGAGGGCAGTATCACCGGCCCTCATATGTGGGACCTGAACCAGGGCCGCCGGCCTCCCAAGCCAGCACCTAACCACCGCGCCACTCGGCCAGCCCTGTAACTTCACTTCTTGACCTCAGTTTACTAGTCTGTAAAATGGAGAATAATCTATAAAAAGGATCATAAAAATATCCCCCTCGGAGGGTTGCACCAAGTACTTTGTAGGCATCATCTCATTTAATTCTCATCCAGGCCAGATCGAGTCCTAATAAAATTCGCCCATTTGTGTGGGCATATGGGCATGAAATAAGTTATTACCGAGATCTGACAGTACAGGAATGGCGGCCAGGCAGGGAAAGCCTCTGGCACCACATTTCCTGGAAGTTGCTGAGCTGGGTCTCAAAACCCCAGGTCACTCGTATCCCAACTCACATGCTTTTACCCGCCGCCTCCCAGTGCCCGCAGGTCTCTGCTGCCTATCATGTTCCCCTCGGGTCCTGTGTTTTGAAAGACTTTTATTCCCAGACAGCCTGCATTATTAAATAATTATGACTTTCCTCTTCCATTCTTTAGTAATCAAAGACACATATACAACACTTGGAGCTTTTAATGGACCCCAGGTAGGCACTGAAGGGAGCTGATTCCAGCCCAAAGCAGAGGTGCTCGCGATGGGGATTATTTCCAGTTCAGGCTCACAGATTTGCGGGACCAGCTCAAAGCCTGTCCTGACAAGGCAACTAGACAAGGGGACACACGGGGAGGTGCCCGACCAGCATCCAAACGATGGATATCCAGGTTTCTCTCACTTCCCCAAGGGCCGTGACTCTGGTGCCACTTCTAGATGTCACTCCTAGTATGACCAGCAGGTGGGGCCATGACTACAGAAGTCCCTGTGAACTGCAACTCCCAGGTACCAGCCAGGGTGTATATGTGTGTGTGCTAGGAAAACTGAGATGTGTAAAGAAATGAAGTTAAAAATGAATAAAGTCTCCTTGAGGGAGACAGACCGGTTCCTAGTATGTCACTCCTTGACCCCCAGCCCAGACTAGGGCCAGTGCCTCATACGTGTTCTCACAGATCCTTGCACTGTGCTTTCTCGGTACATATCACAGCTCATGAGTTTGTATATTTGCTGCTTATTGTAATACATATTTCTGTGATTATTAAGTTGTCACCCCACTGGATCGTGAATCAAGGAGGGCCAAGGCGGTGTCACTGCTACATCTCCAGTGGGCTTACAGCAGCCTAGGGCCCAGAGCAGGATCAAGGGGACCTGTTGAATTAATAAATGGAGAAGCTAAAGACGGGAGGCAGCCGAGGACCAGAGTCACAACTGTGACCACGACAGAAACCCTCCTCTTAGCTCACTTTCTTCCAATCTTCAGGTCCCAGCTCAGACATCCCCACCTCCAAGATGTTTCCCTAGAGTCTCCCTCCCCAACCCCCAGCCCTGCCTGCCTGACTGTGAGCCCCAAGAGGGCAGGGCCAGGGCTGTCTCTGTCACTGCCATGTCCCCAGCATCACAGGAACCGGACCTGCCGTACAGTCGGCTCTCAATAAGAGCCCGCTGAGTGAATGAGTGTCTGTACTAGGCAGACTGCAATGAGTGTCACCATGGAGCCCCCAAATGCTGAGCACGCCTGAGAGGAGTGATTAAGCCTTTAAGGAGGAGGAGTTTAGGCAGGATCTTGAAGGGCCAGGGTGCTTTTGATGGATGGAGAAGGGGAAGAACACAGTTCCAGGAAGGGTGAGCTCAATTAGCAAAGAGGTGGAGGCTTGAAAGGTCACAGGCTGTTTGGGGAAAACCCGGTTGTCTGCTGTGGCTGAGCAGAGCCCATGGGAGTTGACCCTTGGCCTCCAGGCCATGGGAGCCCTTGGAGCTTCGCAGGCAGGGGAGTGAGCACTCCGACACGGCCTTCCGGACAGGACCTTGGCAGCTAGCTAGCATGATACACGGATAGGCAGGGGTCAGGACATCCGCTAGGAGAGGAATTCCTAAATCATCCCTGAGGGGCTGCGGGTGGACGGGGCGGGAGTTGTTTGAACCCCCCTGACCTGGCAAACAGTGTAGACATCCAGTGTAGACATCCAGGCCAGAGGTGGCAGGGGTCTGACATAAACAATGGGATGCAGAGGAGGGGGCGAGTTCCTGAGATGTTAGGCCTGGTGGGTAAGAGCCAGCAGAAATCCAGCTTCAACACCAGCCTCGCCTCCCCTTAGTCCGCATCTGAAAAAACGGTCATGGTAATAGCGCCCCCTTCAGGCCAGGATGCTGTGGGTTCCAATGCCCAGCCCTGCGCTGGCATTTAGGGAGACCTAAGGCCAGAAGGACAGAACTGACCCACCTTTGGAGGCGTCACAGACAGAGGAGGAGTGTCCCTAGGGGTCACGTCTGGACAGGCAGGCCCCTTCTCTCTGCAGCCCCTCCCCCCATCCCTTCTCCATCACCCACAGGGAGCCCCTTTGGGTTGATTCCCATGCTTGGTGACAAAGGCTGGACCCCACCAGAGGTTTCTTTACCTGATTTTTGCTTTTTGTACAAGTCAACTTTATTATTAAATGCAACCAATATAATATACTCTGTCAACACTGCTGTAAAAGTTCTTACACACTCTCAATTATTTTTTTTTTAGTATTACAGTTTATTATTGTGGTAAAATGCCCATAACATAAAATGTATAATTTTAGCCATTTTAAACTGTATGATTCAGACACATTTAGTACATTCGCGATGTTAGGAAACCATCACTATCTAGTTCCGGCACATTTTCATCACCCCAAAAGGAAACCCCAAACACATTGTCATCTTGACAGATTTTTTTAACTCTCCCAGACACCCCTTGTTCTTCTTTAATGTGATTTGAAACAGTAACTGGAAAAAAAAAAAGTCAAAACAATGAAGCAAAGCATCGCTTTGTTGTCAGATAGCGAAAGACATTTGCCCAGATAGTGAAAGACAAGGCCAATAGCAATAACAGCACTGTTTACCGTAGGCTATACTCCAGGCCCTGTGCTAAATTGCTTTTCAGGGGAAATCATTTCATCCTCAGCACAACCCTGTAAGCTAAGTACTAGGTTATAATTGCCCTCGTATGCAAAAGGAAGCCAAGGTACAGAGAGTCCATCACCGTCCCAAGTTGCTGGGCTCGAGATAGACCAGCTCCACTGCAGGCTAGACGAGCTTTCTTCTTGCTGTATGACCTGGGGCTAGTGACTGCCCCCACTGGGCCTGGATTTCCCCTTCTGTAGAAAGGTGCTAATAGCAGGCTGGAGGGAGAGCGGGCACCTTGCATGGAGGAGGACTTGCTGATGTTAGCTGCTAGAGAATGCTCTGGCTTTACCTACCCCACCCTTCCCCAGGTTCGGAGCAAGTGAGAAAGAGTAGCTGAGAGGGGTGGGGGCGAGCAGGGCGTGCCTTTCGTGCCAGTTGGCTCACTCCGGAGCACCCTTGATTCTGGGCGTCTCTGAGGGCAAGGGATGGCAACCATAAACGGGGAGGGGTGGAAGACTGGAAATCACCCAGCAGAGTCCAGGTTGGGGCAGAGACTGGTCTGTGTGCCCAGCACCTGGCAGAGTCAGTGCGCACTATTTGTTGAATGAATTAATGAATTAATTAATGAAAGTTTTGTGAGGGCTCCAAGGACATATGAGGTGAGGTCAGGCTCTGTAAGGAGGCAGCTACTTATTTGAAGACAAAAAACTTAGGTCTGTGTTGTTGGGCTGTACCTGGCATTTGCCCACATCCATGCCCCCCCCCCCCGCCCATGCCCCCAAAGTCCATGTCTTATGACTACCAAACCACACAATGCAGCATCTTCCCTTCCTTCCTTCCCGCCTCTCCTGGGGCTGGAGGGGGAGGGGGGAGGGGCAGGCTCCCAAGTTTGATGAGGAATCAGAAGGGAGAGGAGGCAGGGAGTCCCTGGCTCTTGAAGTGGCCTGGGAGAGGGCAGGATCATCCCCTGGGGATTTGGGATGGGGAGCTGGGGCACCCTGAATGGATGGGGACCAGGATAGGAACACTAATCCTAGCAGACCCAAGTGCACAGGAGCTTCTGGGAACTTCACTGCCTCCTAAATATTTAGACAGTGAGATGGATGGCCAAGCGAGGGCCACACCAGGCCGCCCAGGCCACTGGTTATTTTGAGAGAACTGCTCTTGTGCTCCAGGATAAATGTTCCCTCCCTCACCCCCTCTTTTCCCAGAGCCTGTTGTGGCCACCCTGAAGGAGAAGAAATAGCAGCTGATCACCCCCTGAATTCATGGGGTTAAGGGTTCTGGCAGGCCAGGGCTCCAGGATCCATCTCTGTGCTCATCTACCTGCAGCCATCAGCCATGCCCCTGATTGTCTAGCTTCTGCTCCCAGCAGTCAGGGCAGGAGATCACCGGGCAGCCTATGTTGTCAGCAGAGGGAACAGGCTGCCGTGGACCCCACTTTGGATGCCGTTCCCATGGTGCTGTCAGATGGCTGTGCTGGAGGCAAGGGTGACCCCTGAGCCTTGCCCCAGGCTGACAAAGGCACCCAGTGCCCCTCCTTGCTCCTGAGAGTGGCAGGAGCCCTTGGGTCCTCCCTCCCTGGGGCAGACTGGGAGAGGGGTGTCTGCGAGTGGCTGTGGGCAGGGCTGGGGCAGAGGCAACAGAACCAGAGCTTGAGGCGCTGGAAGACAGCCTTGCGGAAAAGGATGAAGACCCAGGGGTCCAGGATGGGGTTGAAGGCGTTGAAACGGAAGGCCAGGAGGTCCCCCATCTCACTGCTGTCCGGAGCGATGGCCTGGGTGAAGCCGCGAATCTGAGGACATGGTGGGCAGGTGAGGGCGTCAAGAAGCTTCCACCTCCCACACCCCACCCCACCCTCACACCCTTTCACCTACTTGCTTGCTGCAGAATTAAGGGAGGGGAAGGAAATAAGATTAGATGAAAACTAAGAGAGAAATGCATCCGGGGAGCAGAGACACAAAAGCCTCAGGAAATAGCCAGCAGAGGCCTAGAAGGTGAGAGATGGGGCCTTATGGATGGGTCCTGGGGCTATGCCTGTGTGCATCTGTTCACAGCTTCCAGTCCCTGGGTCATCATAACCCCCTAAATGTTTGACAACCCTCAAATCTAGCCCAGCCTTACATTTTACAGAAAGAGAAACTGAAGCCCAGAGTACAGGTGGGATGACAGGGTACCTCAGTATGGGGGTCTGCCCTGCTTCAATCAGGAAAAGGCTGGGCTGGCTCCTCCAGGAAAGGGGTGAGGCCGGGAAGAGTCCATGGGCAGTCGGGGGGGGGGGGCTGGGGGGGGAAGCTTGCGGGGAGGGGCCAGGGGGGAGCTCAGACTTTGAAATCAAAAGAACCCAGGGTCCAGACCTGACTCTATTCTGTGCAATCGTGGGCAAGAGACCTCTTGTCTATAAAAATGGTGACAAGACAGGATCTTTGTCCTGTTTCTTGGTAAATGTAGAATGGGGGCATTGGTCATTTTAAACATGATCTGAAAAAGGATTTATAAACCATTGAGCACAGGGCAGACATAGAGCAAGTGCTGGCTGAATAATGGTTGTTATTAATGGGTAGGGGAAGGCTGAGTGTGCATTTGGGCGGGGGGTGTGTGGTAGAGATGTGGGGAGGGTATTCAAGGGGTCAGGAGGTGTCAAATGGGGCAGAAGCAACTGGTGAGAGATGTCTCCAAAATCTCTGGAGTTGTCTGACTGTGGCCAGAGCCCTCTGACCTCTTTGAGTCTCGGTTTCCCCATCCATGAAATGGGCACAAACAATTGAGGACAGCCCCCTCCCATCACCCGCTCCCCAGCTGCAGAGGGGACTCACCGTGAGAGGCAGGGAGCACACAGCCATGATGCCTGTCATGAGGGCCAGCAGAATCAGATGGTCAACCTCATCCTCACCCTTCCGGAGGCTGGGGACCAGCGAGCCCTTGTGGCGCCTCTGCTGGCGGTACATGCGGCAGAGGCTGAGGGTGACAGAGCCGTTGCAGAGGACGATGGCGGCCACCAGCAGGGCCACGAGGCTGGCGTAGGCCAGGGAAAAGGCACAGCCGCTCAGCTGCGTGGAGCGCATGCGGATGAAGCACCAGCTGCCTGGACAGTACTGCTGGTGTTGGCCCAGGCCCAGCAGGGGCAACGAGCAGAAGAGGGTGCAGAAGGCGTAGATGGCGGGCAGCGCCAGGCGTGCGCAGCGGGGCCCGTCCAGCTGGGCGTAGAGGTAGGGGTGGCTGAGCGCCAGGCAGCGCTCCACAGCCATGGCGCACAGGATGAGCGTGGAGGCCAGGCCGAAGAAGGTCATGGCAAAGGCGAAGGCGTCGCACAGCACCGGGCGGCCCCAGGCCAGGCCCAGCAGAGAGCTGTTGCGGGCATAGGCCACGAACACCGCCGGGCTCAGGAAACACGTGCCCAGCAGGTCGGTGACCGCCAGCCCAGTGACCAGCACAGCGAACGCCGACGGGCTCGATCGTCGCCGTATCCCCAGGATGCCCAGTGCCAGCCCGTTGCCCACCACACCGGCCACAAACATCAGGGTGCTGGTGGCCGGGCCCACCGAGTCCCGCACGTAGGTAAGGTTCCTGCACGATTCTGCCATCCCTGCCTCTGTCTGCTGGCCTGGACTGGAAGGGCCCCAAGGGTGGGAGGTAGGGGGGAGGGGGAGGGGTCTACCCCTAGGGCCACTCAGACGCCCACTGCCCACCTCCCCATGGGCCTCACCGCAGCAGAAAGGGTGGGGTGGGGTGGTATCTCCTGGTCAACCCACACTTCTTGTATGTCCGCCCATCTGTCTACGCTTCTCTCCCTTGCGTCTTCCTCTCTCTCTCTCTCTCTCTCTCTCTCTCTCTCTCTCTCTCTCTCTCTCTCTCTCCACCCCGCTTTCTTTCCTCCTCTGTCTCTGTTTCCTCCTTCCTCTCCTGGTCCTAGTTCTTTCCTTCTGTCTCTCCGTCTCGGTCTCTGTCTCTGTCCCCTCCCTTGTCCACCCCTTTTGTCCCTCCCTCCTTCCCTCTCTCTCCCCACTTCCGACTGTTTTCTATCTCTTTCTCTGCATTTCTGCTTTTGCAGCCCCTCCTCACGGCACCTGCTGGCTTTCTCAGTCCATCCTCTGTCCCCTCACTCCAGTCCGGTCTGGTCTCGCTGCTGACTGTGAGGTCTCCCTATGATAGCTTCTCCCTACTTCCTTCCCTCCTCCCTCCCTACTCATCTTGCCTGCTCACCCAGGCTTTTTCATTTCCTCTCTCTGCCCCGCCTTCCTTCCCCCTGCTTTCTCCAGAGGCCCCCTCCACTCACTCACTCCCGCCTTCCCGGAAGTGCTCCCTCTGTCCCCCTGCCCAGCACATCCATCTCCCACCTGTCTCCCCTCCCTGTGTCCTCTCATGGTCCCTATCACCGAGCCACCTGCCACCTCCCCACACACAGGTCTCTGCCCTTCTCCCTTCCCCAGCATCCCCCCTCCAGTGGCCCCAGGTGGGGATCACTGAGTCATTATCACTCTTGGAGTTTGGAGCTCACCAGTGGGCCAGGATGGGACTTGAGGGGCACTGCTGGCCAGACAAAAAGGCTGTCTCAGGGTGGCCTCTGGGATCTATTCTGGGCTCTGGGCTCCGGGCCCCGGGGTTGAGAAATGACTAGGAAATTCCTGCCTGATGCAGTGTTTTCCAGGCACTACTGAGATTTCTGTTCCCTGGACACAATTCACTCCTTCCAGAAGGCTGAGGAAGGAGGTGGTTGGGCCAAAGAAAAAAAATGCCAGTCCCTGGAAACATCCTCAGACATCCCGCTGCTCACATACTCACCCAGCAAAGCCCTGGGAAGTGGAGAGCACCCTCCTGCCCTCTTGCTTCTCACCCCAGCACTCCCAGGCCCCAGGCCAAGCTCTGGTGACCTTGACCTCCAGAAATAATATTTTAACCACAAACAGCCATCCTGGGCTGCAACATCGCTGTCTCATTGATCGCTCCCACCCCTCCCCAAATGCACCCCCAGCTGCCCCCGCCCTGGGTCAGTGTGCCTGGGCCTGCCTGTCCCAGCTGCCAGCACAGCCATCACTGGCCCCATTCCCACTGAGCCCACAGTTCCCATGCAACCTCCACACCCATAAGGGCCAATGGGATCTCAGAGACCCTTTCAGACGTTCCTTATTTTTCAGGGAGGCAGTTTAAGTGTAGAGATTTCAAACTCATAGTCTCATTCTCTTTGACTTGAATTTCTATCCCAGTTCAACCACCTCCTTGCTTTGTGATGGTCCCAGGCAAGGATGGAAAACCCATGTACTTCAGTTTCCTCATCTATACAATGAAGTAACAGCAGCTCTTGGGCCTGGTGGCCGACCATGGCCAGCAGCCTATCCCAGAGCCCTCTCTGTAACAAGGAGAGAGCCTGTGCAGATGTGTCACATCCAAGGCCATGCTCTTGACCCCAGGGCTGGACATTGGGCAGCTGCAGACTTCCCCTCTCTGTCCCTGTGTCCTCGGGTGACCACAGCCCCCTTGCTCCTCCCTCTCCATCTCCCTATCGCCATGCCCAGCTGGCATCCCCAGCTTCCAGTAGACAGGATGGATGCCCCAAGTCCAGCCACACCAGGGGTTCCGAGAGTGACCACATCACCCTGCTCTGGGAGTGCCCATGTATGCGGGGCGCAGGCCTCCCAACCACGTGGTGTCCCCTCATGCCCTGTGGTCGCCAGGCAGACCAGAGGGAACGCAGGAAGTTATATGATATTAATGAAGGATGATGCTGGCAGGCTCGCATCCTGTCTCTGCATCCGGAGAGTCGTGGGGTGGAGGGAGCTCTGGTTCCCAGAGCCTCCCTCCTACTGGCTTCCTGTCCCCACTAGTAAATTCTGAGTGTTGAGAAAGTCCACTCTGCTCCCATGCCCAGTAAGATCTCATACAAGCCCCTGCCCCCTCCAAGCCTCAGTTTCCCCACCTGTACTGTGGGGGGAGGGGCAGCAGCAGGAGCCCTTGCAACCCTGGCATCAGTTCCGTGCTTGGGGAGTAGGTGGGGTGGCTGTGACTATAACTCATTCCTGCCCCGAATTTTCTTTTTTTTTTTTTTTTTTAGAGGGCAGTGTTATGTGGGATCTGAACCGGGGCTGCTGGCGGTTCAAGCTAGCGCTTAACCACCACGCCACTCGGGCCGGCCCAACTGTAACTCATTCCTAATGAGAGGATTAAGGGTCCCTGGGGCTCCTGCTAGTCTAGTCCTCCACTCACCTTCTGGGGACCCGCAGCCTCCCACCCAACTGAAGCCCCAGACAGACCCACAGCCAGGGCTACAAAGGGTTCCTCTCTCATCCAGGTGCCATGGGGTGAGAGGTCACCCCCCCCAAGCAGGGAGTGTGAGGGTGGTTTCCAGGGAGGCTTGTGGGAGGGGCGAACTGTGGGAAGGAACTGCTCCGGGTGGTTGAGTCAGCAGCTGTGAAAAGCAGGACTCACCTCCCCAGAGGGACCCCAAGGCAGCAGGCGAAGAGGGAAGAGAGCCCAGAGACGACTGGAAATGGACACACAGCACCAGGGAGGAAGGGAGATGGGCACCCGGGAGGGGGTGTGCTAGGGACTGTGGGTATACAAATGGCATGTGTGGGCAGGCATTATTTTCTCTAAGGGCTTTTTGTGCCTCTTTTTGCGTGCCTGGGAGTGTCTGTGTATTGTGGGCTTGTGTGGGTTTTTTTGTGGCCATGTCTATTGTGTGTGTTTGGTGTGGAGGGCTGCCTGGTACAGGGGAAAGGGATGGGTTTGGAAGCTTGCTGCCACCAGTCACCGGTCACTGTGTGACACTGGAAAATGACTTCCCCTATCTGAACCTGATGCTTCATCAAATAGCGATTAGAGATGGAATTCACCCTCCCTATCACCAGGGAGGCTGCTGCTGGTGTTGTTATTCACCCAACAAACCCTGACACACTCTATATACCAAGGGCTGGGGATGCAGAGGGGCTCAGAGGGTACCATCTGATGGGGGCATGTTCCCAAATGGTATGTGACAAGTGAGGGCAGAAGAAGGTTAGAGCTGGAGCCTGGGCAGGCGAGTCGTTCCACACCCAGCGAGGACTCCCTTCTGGGTGGGTATCCATGAGAGGACAAGTGCCAAGCAGGCCAGGAAACGGGGCGCAATGGGCCTCTCCCACGCCTGCTGGCCAGTGCCTCCAGCCGCCTGCCCAGGCCTGCATCTGGATTCGCTGTGATCCCAGCTAGCCCTAGGCCAGACCCTCTCCTAACTTCCTGATTTCTGTCCTCCTGGCCCTGCCCTGGGAAGAGGCAGACCCTACCTCATCACACACACACACACACACACACACACCTGCCACGCCTCCTCTTGGGCCTGTGCCCTCTCACTGCTGTGAGAAGCTGCTATGTGTCCACCCTGACCTGCCCCTTCCTTGGCAGGTCCCAGCACTTACAGCCAGGGGCCATTTTTTCTCAGCACACCACGCTTTTCTCCACCCCAAATGGCTTCCTGCGCCTGCTCCAGGGGGGGGCTCTACTTTGATGTCCCTGCCCTGCCTTTGCCTGGGTTGTGCCCCTCACCTGGGATACCCCGCCTTCTGTCCTTCTCCTTTGAGTCCCCCTCAACTCCTCCAGCCCCTCTTGAGCACACCCATCTCTCCCACTCCAACCTCAAGCCCCAACTGGCCAGGTGACAACTCCTTTCTGGGCCTGTTTGCCATATCTGTAAAATGGGGATGAACAGAGGCCCTTTGGGAATTAGCTGAGAATTAAGTGAGATGGGGCATGTGAAACAGGACCCCCACTAAGCGATGGCCATGATTGTGGCTCAGTTGGTTCAGCATCCTCTCAGCAATGCCAAGCACTGCTCTGAGCATGTGGGGTGCAGAGTGGGAGGAAAGACAGGCTGGGTGGGGCAGCCAGTAGTCCTCAGGGTTTGGGGTGAAGTGGGAGGAGACTGCTGAGAGCAAGCACTTCCCTGGGTGTTACCTCTCTGCCTCTTGGCCAGGCACTGACCCTAGAGCTGACCTCACAACAGGAGAGGGGATGGCAGGAAAGAGCAGCGGGTGACCAGAAGCTGGTATTGCGGTGTCATACCCACTAACAAGATTATCTGTGTTTGCATGCATGGAGGCTGGTTGTCAGGAACCTACCCTGTCCCTTCTGGCCTCCCCGCCCTCCCAGCCTCTGTCATGACCATCGTCTGAGTCCAGGCTTACCCAGCTCCCCTCCACCCTACTCCAGGCAGACATCTCCCTTCCCTACCCCAAGTCAGTCAGCCCCGCTTGCTCCTCCTCCTCAGCTTCCATTCCCCTAGACCAGGAATTCCAATAAGGAAGCTCCAAGATCCCAGGGCTGAGAGGGTTAAATCCCAACATCTAAGCTCAAGAAGATCTTACACTGCTGAATGCTGGACAAGGAAGGGGGACCCCAGAATCCTGGTCCCGCAGGTTTGAAAGACTCCAGAATTCCAGCCCTTCAAGTCCTTTGCATTTCAGGTTCTAAGATGCAAGGATGCTGGGTCTGAGAAATTCCGGAATCCTCCTGGCAACTTTCCTCTAGCACCTGCCCCCCCACCACCACCACATCACCCCCCAGCTCATCCTTGGCTCTCTCTGTCCCTTGTCTCCCCCGGGGCTCCCACAGACATGATGCAACCAAGCCAGAGCCGGCTGAGAGGTGGGAGGGCAGGAGGGAGATGTAATTACAGCTGCTCCTGTCTTAATTCAACAGGAAGCTCAGAGTTGGGGCCCAGGGGACCCTAATCTAAAGTGAAAAATGGAGCACTTACCAGACCCATGCACAGCCCCTTCCAGGGAGGGGAGACCCAGTGAGGTCTCCAGTACAGATACAGAGGTCCAGCCCTGATCAGCCACAAACTAGGGAGCAGGGGTGTTAGTCTCCAGAGAAGAGGAAGTAGAGATTTGGGGTGGGGAGGGGGTTGTGAACTCAGTGGCCCTTGGGCCAACCAGATAAAATAATTAACCAAACCCACAGCTCACTCAGTCTGTATTTCCTCATTTTCAACAGACGTTTCAAAACATGTCACCTTTCTCTTCGTTCCACTGTGAGAAGCCCCCGGCACAGGCTCCATGATAAATAGCAACTGGCCCTTGGCTTCCTCACCTGAGAGCAACAGGGCAGGGTAGGGAATTTGGAGAGCTGGAAAGCCCAGGTCCCATCTCACAGCCTATGGTCACCCTGTGGAGTTGTGTAGATATGAGGTCACCAGACTTTCAGTTCAGGAGAAGCCGTAAGTATGGACTCTTATGTGAAGTACTCTGTTTTTCAATTTGGCAACCAAATCAAGGACATTTTTAACCATTATATAGGCCAAAAGTAGGGAGCAAAAAATTATAGAACTGCAGGCTGTATACGAGTATGTCCTGTGGGCTACCAATATGTGACATGAGACACACAGGGCAGGAACCAGAGCTGTCAGTCACCCATGTGTCCCCAGATCAAATACAAATAATTGTTGAAGGAAGGAATATACACATTAATTTGTCTCCTCTCCTTCTAACCACATTTCGCACTTCTCTGAGTCCCAGGTCTTATTACCACATCCCGGCTCAGATGTCTGCTCCTCCAGGAAGCCCTCCCTGTCCCCCCAAGCTGAGTCACATGCTCCCTTTGAGCTTCCCCAGCTCAGCCCTGCCCACTCAGTCATCACTATCTGGGGACATGTCTGTCTCTCCTGCTGAAATCTAAGCCCCAGAAGGGCAGGGGCAGGGCTGTCTGGGTCACAGCCATGTCCCTAGCTTCAACCAACACACGGCAGGTACACAGGGAGTGCTTGGAAGAATGAACAAATGAATAAATGAATGGATGGAGTTCGGTGCTTAAGGACAGAGGTAGGTCTGTGGCAGGGGGCAGCCAGATGTGAAAAAAAGGGGTGGATTCATTTAGGAATGAGAAAGGTGGAAAGAGCACCCCAAAGAGTCGCCAACCCAGAAGGAAGGAGAGGAGAGAGGCCTGCTGAGGGGTTCAGGGAGAGCTGCAGACAGGTCTTCAACCCATTACCTCCTAGCTGTGTGACTTGGAGTAAGGAACTTACTTTGGCTCCCTTTCCTCATCTGTAAAACGGGTACTATACAAGTGGCCAGCTGCTTCTGGGCTGTTGGGACGATTAACTAAATTCAGGGTTGTGGGGGACTCAGTGGAGGCTCATTTCCTCCGTCGCACCCTCTGCATCTATACACCCCACATAACCTTATCCCCACCCCCACACACACTCAGGAGGGGTGAGAAGAGACACAGGTTCCTCCACGGTGAACCCAAGCTCTGTGCGTGCCTCAGCTTCCCCAAAAGCACAGGTACCACCCCAGTAGCCACGTTTATTGGATTCATACTTTGGCAGGGGAGGGTAAGCTCTCAGGAAGGCTCAGAGCAGGATGCAAAAGAGGCGCTTGTCGCGGAAGGGGTTCTCTGCGGCCGGCACCGGCGTCACCAGCGGGTCGTCTTTGGCATGTGTCTCGCAGAAGGCCAGTAGCTCGGCCGCTGCCTGGGACACCTGCGGGAGCCCGGGTGGTGTTCGCGCCCCGCCCCGCCCCAGGCCCCGCCCCTGCCCGGCTCCCGGCCGGGGTTCAGCCTGGTTCTGCAGGGGATCTTCCCCTGCCCCCGAGGCCCCCGGCCCCGCTCCCAACAACTCCAGGTCGAGACCCAGCCCTGAGCTCCCGCCTTCCTCCCACCTCGACCAGGCACCTTCATGCGGTCGATATTCACTTCCAGCTTCAGCTGTTCCACAGTCTTGCGGGCCTCCGCGATCTTGGCCATGTTGTTGGACATGGCTGAGGCGGGGAAGGAGTGAAAGGTCAGGCGGGAGTGGCAGCTGAAGGGATAGGCTAGGTAGGGACAAGGCTGGGTCCCCAGGTAAGGGATGCGGCTGGCTGCGTGGTGGGACCCAGCAACGGGGGTGTGGGTGGAAGGGCTCACAAATGGGGTTTCCAGAGGCTGGTGGAAGGAGGTATAGGAAAACAGAGGGAAAAGTGGAAGGATGGAGAGCCGCACACATGGGGAACCAAGAGGCACGGGGAGGGAGGGACAGTTGAACAGGGAGAAGAAGAGGGGTGAGAGGAGGGATGAAGGGGAACGCAGATGGGGTACCTAGTGGCAGAGGGAGGGAGGCACAGAGAGGTGAGGAAGGCAGGAAGGAGGGAAGCACAGACTGAGGCTGAGAGGCAGGTGGAGGGAGGGTCAGAAGGACAGGGCCACAGGTGCTGGATGGGGATCCAGGTGTCCTCAGCCCCCAGGGATAGGGCATGAGCCAGGAGGGGGGCCCTCCCCAGGCCAATTAGCGGCGGCTCCAGGGAGAGCAAGGAATTAAGATCTCGGCGGGAGGGGCGCAGAGGGGGCCTCATTAGGATCTTGGCAGCAGCTGCCCCCACCACCCCCCTCGGGGAGCTCCCCCACCCCAGACCTGGCCACCTCAAAGGTTCCTCTGCTCATTAGCAGCCAGAGAGTGGGCTGGGGTTGGGGGAGGGCAATCCAGACAAGACTGGGAAAGGGGCAGAGAGGATGGAGACAGGGACAAATTGGAGGGGCAGAGGGAGAGACCAAGTGACAGAGGGAGAGAATGAGGCACAGGGGAAATAAAGAGATGGAAAAGGAAGAGAAAGAGGTGGAGACATGGGGGAGGGATGAAGTGATGGAGGGAGTAGGGGGTGGACAAAAAGAGAGGTAAAGAAAGGAACAGAGTGATACAGGGGGAGAGAGGCACAGAGGACAAAGGGAAAGAGGGGGGATAGAGAAGGGGAGATGGAGGAGTCCAGGAGGGATGGGGTGATGGGGGTGGGAGAGGATAAAGATAGAGACACAGAGAGGGGTACAGGAAGGGGTACAGGGTTAGGAGGGGAGAGATGGGCACAGGGGGATAAAGGGACCAGGGATAGAGAGATGGAGATGGAGGGGCTGGAGGAGAGACAGGTTAATGAAGACACCGAAATATAAAGTCATTCATTCACTCAATCATTCATTCATTCTCAGGCAGACAGTCTAACGGATGAGCAAAGGGAGGAGCTGTTGGGGCCAGGCCCAGAGCCTCCTACCTGTTGTTGCCTAGGGCTGGGATGGCGGGCTTGTGGCGGAGGCTGGGAGACAGCTTCTGGGTCCCCCTGCCCAGCCCAGCCACGCCCCCTCCCCTGAGGCGCAGCCCCTGAGGACCCGCCTCCTCCTGATGCTGCCCCGCCATTCCTACAACCTTGGCCACCTTGGGTCTGTCTCTCTGGGTCCCATCTCTGTCTCGCTGCCCCCCTCTTTGTCTCTGTTTCTGTGTCTCTCTCCCTGTGTCTCTGTCACTCCTGTTTTCTGTGTCTTTTTCCCTTTCTCTTTTTTTTGAGGGCAGTGTCACTGGACCAAACCAGGGCTGCTGGCTTCCCAAGCCAGCGCTTAACCACCGTGCCACTCGGCCGGCTCTTTCCCTTTCTCTATCTCCCAGTCTCCCCTCTTAACCTCTGTCTGTCTGTCTCTCTTTTACACACACATTCACAGGAAAAAGACTCTCAAGGTGTGCCCTACACCCTGCTGTATTTATCTCACGATCACACAAATCTCTTTTGTGTGTCCCACATCGCCCTTCACTCCATCACACATGCTCTCCCACCTTGTCACATCTGCCACCTGTGTCACACCCTCACAGAAGACCCCTCTCAGCACAGACTCACACTCGCAGTCCCTCGCACAGAGATGTGCACAATATCTTGCTGTGTCACACAGTTTGGCCACACAGTCTCACAAATGACCTGTGCTGAACACACAATCTCCCACAGTGCCACACTCACATGGTCTCTCTAAATGCCACATACAGGGGCCGGCCGAGTGGCTCAGTTGGTTAAGAGCATGAGCTCTGAGCAAAAGGTCGCTGGTTCGATTCCCACATGGACCAGTGAGCTGTACCCAAGCTGAGCTGCCAACAGGTGGCAGGATGGCTCAGCTGGTGAGAGCATGTGCTCCTAACAACAAAGTTGCCAGTTCAATTCCCACATGGAATGGTAGGCTATGCCCACCCACATCTAAGATTGAACTTGGCACCTTGAGCTGAGAGGTCACAAGCTGCTGATGGACGGTCGGTCGGATGGTGACTGGACTTGGAGCTGAGCTAGCTGCACCTCCACAACTAAGATTGAAAGACAACAGCTTGGCTGTTCCTCTTCCCCAATTCCCCAACACTGTTCCCCTTCTCCAATTCCCCAATAAAATCTTTATTTAAAAAAATGCCACACACAGTCCCTCACAGTCTTTCAGAGTGTGATACATCATCACCAATGACACCTCGCCCAACAGTCAAAATATACTATCTCAGAATATCACACAGTAAGTCACATATCCAGTGACTCCCACATACAGTAACACGCATTCTTACACAATCTCTAACGGCCACACACAATCTTACACTTTTCCTGACACAGAGTCTGTGCCCACCCACACACTGTCACGTACAAAATCTTGCTAAGCCTTACACAGTCTGTATCATACACAGCTGTCACCCTCACACAGCAGTCTCCCAGTGTCACACATTTACACACACAAGGTCTCTTGTACTTTCATCTCTGAGTGACTTGCACAGTCTAACCCTCTCTCACTCACTGTCACAACACTGTGCCAGTCTGTCAGTCTCCCACAGGATCTGCGTCACACACAGTCACACACAGTTCTCACAGTTCATCAGTGTGACTGACACTGTCTCACACTCACATACTCTCTCTGTCACACCCAGTCCCCCGGGGCCCCTCACACTGCCATCTGTGGGTGGATCACATTCATTCAGTCTCACACATCATCAGCTTATGTGACTCACACAGAACTCATGTCCTCACTACGTTGCACACACTCTCACACACACACTCTCTCGCTCTCACATATCGTCTCTCGATGGCACAGTCCCCCAAATAGTATCTCAGGCACACCCATCTTCATGGTGTCACACACAGTTATTACATGTTATCTCTCTTATCTCACATACAGTCACACACAACCTGTAGGTGTAACACAAGATTTCACACAGTCACACTCTGTTACACAGCATCTCACAAGGTCACACAGCCACACACAATCTCTGGCATCACGGACAATTTCACAGTAGTACACGCTCATACAATCTCTGGTTGTCACCCACGGACACCCACAGTATCTCTCCTGCAGTCAGCACACTCAACTCTCTGTCTTCTTCTGACAGTCCCCTGCCGGCCACACGGGGGCGCCCGCGGCCCACCGAGCCGCACCCCACCACTGCCAAAGCGGTAAAAGGAGGTGAAATCAGGAGGGCAAGGAGCCCCTGCGGGCCCGCTGGGGTACCCACATGGGAAAGAGACATAGGAAAGTGGCGGGAGTTAGAGGTAGAGAACTGAAGATGGATTGGGACACAGAGAGGGGGAGAGAGATGCAGGGAGGGACAGATACAGAAAGAGACATGGATATGGAGACAAATTTGGAGAGGCAGAGAGACCTAGGGACTCAAAGAGACAGGGACAAGCAGAGGATTGCAGAGAGACAGAGACACAGAGACTTGGGAAGGTACAGGAGAGACACACGGAAGTGTAGGGTCGGAGGAGGACCGAGGAATACAGATACCCAGACAGGGACAGGCGGGCAGAGACAGATACTCAAACAGCGCCTTCCATAGGGAACAGTGGAGGAGGCGGGGCCTAAAGAGGTGCGTCCAGGGGTGTGGCTTAGGGCTTTCTAAGGGGTGGCCTAGGGCGAGGTTTGGAGGGGCGTGTCGAGGGAGGGCGGGGATGTGGGCGTGGCCCAGATGGGGCATGTCCAGACCACTCCAGATTGCTGCGGGAGGGGCGAAGGCGGGAGCCCTGGAAAGAGGTGGAGGTGGGAAAAGGAGAGCCTCTACCGCATTGAGCCCATCGCAATTCGTTTTTTAGGGCTTGGACTGGCGGGGAGGGGACACCAGCCCAGATCCATAGTGTAACCATTTGATAGGGAGGTGTCGGACCCTGACTTCCCTCCTCCCCTACTTCGCGGGAGCCACGGGGCTAGGTGGGGGAGGGGAACCAGGCTCACATCTGGAAAGCATCAGGCGCGCCGGACATGCCAGGGCCCCGGGCCCCGCTGCGGAAGCGGGGAGGGGAGCTAGGGCGCCCTCGTCTCCCCCTTAGCAGGGTCTGCCGGCGCCGGGGAGGGGCCTGGGCGTGCGCCCGGCCTCGGCGCCTCCCGCAGCTGGTTTCCATCATCAATGCTGGCCCAGCCAGCCCCCAAGAGGAAACTTAGCTTAGAGCGGGGGTGGACAAGGTGACGACCCAACCTCCCTTTCCCCTCCCCGACGGCGGCAAGAGGCTGACAGACTGACACTGCCTGAACCAAGTGTAACCTCCATTTCTCTCCGGAGCTGTGGACCTCAGCCCTCTTTCCATCCTATGCACGACCTTAGTTTCCAGGTGTGCAGTCCTGCCCTGTGCTGCACAGGAATCGCCCCAGCCTCATGACAATCTAGTAGTCGGTGCTACTATTTGTCCCCATTTCTTGGAAGGGGGAACCAAAACCCTGGATTCGGATTCAGCTCTGGCTTTAATTATTCAAGAAACGTGCAACGGACGCCAGCAGTACTTTTAGGGCCAAATATCCAATCGCCTACTGTATGTATATTCCCACCTGGGTATCTGGTGAAATTCTCAAAATCAATGCATCCAAAACTGAACTCCGGATTCCACATGCCAAACCCACGCTTACAGCAGTCTTACCCATCTCCTTTGATAATAAATCTTTGAGGTCATCCTTGACACCCCTCCCTCTCTTGCACCCCACAAATGATCTAGCAACAAGTCCCATTAACTCCATCTTCAAATTCTCTCCACAATCCAATCGCTTATTACCTCCTCTGTTGTCCCCACTCTGGCCCAGCCATCATGCCCTCCCACTTGGACTAGTACAGTCACTCCTCACTGGACTCCCAGCTTCTACTTCTGTCTCCCTCAGCCTGGTGCCCACACAGCACCCAGAGGGACCTTGTTTGAACTGAAGTCCCCAGAAAATAGCAAGTATTAATGAGAAGATATTGGAACCGTCAGATACTCTTGATGAGAATGTAAAATGGAGCAGCCACTTTGGAAAACAGTGTGGCTGTTCCTCAAAAGTTTAAACAGGGGCCGACCAAGTGGAGCGGTGGTTAAGCGCTGGCTTGGGAAGCCAGCGGCCAGGGTTTGGGTCCCACATATGAGGGCCCGTGACACTGCCCTCAAAAAAAAAAAAAAAAAGTTTAAACAGAGTTACCACGTGACCCAGCAATTTCACTCCTAGGTATCTATCTACCTACAAGAAATGAAATATATGTCCACACAAAAATGTATACAGGGGCCCGCCAAGTGGCTCAGTTGTTTGAGAGTTGGCTTAAAGTGCGTGCTCTGAGCAACAGGGCCACCGGTTCGATTCCCACATGGGCCAGTGAACGCTGTGTCCTAGCTGAGCTATCGCTGAGCTGCAACAGGTGGCAGGATGGCTCAGCTGGTGTAACAACAAGATTGCCCCTTCAATGGTGGGCTATGCCCACCTGCAAATAAAGATTGAACTCGGCATCTCGAGCTGAGTTGCGGCCCAGATGGCTCAGTGGAGAGGGCGTGCGCTCTTAACTACAAGGCTGCCGGGTTTGACTCCTGCATAGGATAGTGGCTATGCCCACCCGGAACTAAGACTGAACTTGGCACCTTGAGCTGAGCTGCCGCTCAGATGGCTCAGTTGATAGAGCATGCACTCTTAACAACAAGGCCATTGGTTTGACTCCCACATGGGATGATGGCTATGCCCACCCGCAACTAAGATTGAACACGGCACCTTGAGCTTAGAGGTCATGAACTGCCAACGGGAAGCCAGAGGGCAACTGGCGCCCTCCACAACAAAGATTGAAGAAAAACAACTTGGCTGGTCCCCTCCCCTGGTTCCCCAATGCTGTTCCTGTATAAAAAACTTATACAGGAATGTTCATAGCAGCATATTCATAATAGTCCTGAACTGGAAACAACCCAAATGTCCAACCAACCGATGAAGGGATAAACTAAATGTGGTCTATCCAGACAGTGGACTGTCATGTGGTGATCAGAAGAAATGAAGTTCTGGCACAAACTATAAAACATGGATGAACTTTGAAAAATTATACTAAGTGAAAGAAGCCAGACACAAAAGACCAGAGAGTGCACGATTCCATTTATATGAAATGTCCAGAATAGGCAAGCCTATAGAGACAAAAGTAGGTTAGTGGTTGCCAGTGGTTGAGGAGATTGGAGGATGACAGCTAAGGGTGAAGAGTTTCTATCTGAGGTGATAAAAATGTTCTGGAATTTACTGTGATAATAGTTGCACAACTCTGTGACTATACTAAAAGACACTGATAAGATCGATGAAAGAAATTGAAGAAGACACAAATAAATGGGAAGATATTCTGTGCTCATGGATTGAAAGAATTAATATTATTAAAAAGTCTGTACTACCCAAAGCCATCTACAGATTCAAAGCAATCTCTATTAAAATTTCAATGGCATTTTTCACAGAAATAGAACAAACAACCTAAAATTTGTGTGGAATCACAAAAGACCCTGAATAGCCAGAGCAGTCTTGAGAAAAAAGAACAAAGCTGAAGGTATCACCCTGATTTCAAACTATATTAGAAGGCAATAGTAATCAAAACTGTAGGGTATTGGCATAAAAACAGACATATGGATCAATGGAACAGAACAGGGAACGCAGAAATAAACCCATACATATGTGGTCAATCTAAGACAGATGAGCCAAGAATACACAATAGGAAAGATACTCTCCTTTTTTTTTTTTTTGAGGGCAGTGTCACTGGCCCTCATATGTAGGACCCGAACCGGGGCCGCTGGCATCCCAAGCCAGCGCTTAACCACCGTGCCACTCGGCCCGGCCCAAGAATACACAATGGGCAAAGGAAAATCTCTACAATAAATTGTTTTGGGAAAACTGGATAGCCATATGTAAAAGAATGAAACTGGACCACTATCTTACACCATACACAAAAATTAATTCAAAATGGATTAAAGACCTGAATGTAAGACCAGAAGCCATAAAACTAGAAGAAAACATAGGTGGTAATCTCCTTGCCAGCAGTCTTGGTGATGATTTTTTGGAGTTGACACCAAAAGCAAAGGCAACAAAAGCAAAACTACACAAGTGGGACTACATCAAACTAAAAAGCTTCTGCACAGCAAAGGAAACTATCAACAAAATGGAAAGGCTACCTACCAACTGGGAAAAAATATTTGCAAACCATATATCTGATAAGAGGTTAATGTCAAAATATAGAAAGAACTCATACAATTCAATAGCAAAAAATCCAATTTGATTTAAAAATGGCAGAGGATCTGAACAGACATGTTTCCAAAGAACACATACAGATGGCCAAGAGGTACATGAGAAGATGTTTACATCACTAATCATCAAGGAAATGCAAATCAAACTCATGATGAGCTATCATCTCACACCTGTCAGAATGGCTATGCTCAAAAAGACAAGAAACAAGTGCTGATGAGGGTATGGAGAAAAGGGAATCCTGTGCACTGTTGGTGGGAGTGCAAATTGGTACAGCCACTGTGGGAAACAATGTGGAGTTTCCTCAAAAATTAAAAATAGAACTACCTTATGACCCAGCAATTCTGAAGGAAATGAAAACACTAACTTGAAAAGATATCTGCACCTCCATGTTCACTGGAGCATTATTTACAATAGCCAAAACATGGAAGCAACCTAAGCCCATTGATGGGTGAATGGATAAAGAAAAATGATACCACCATGGAGTATTATTAAGCCATAAAAATGAAGGAAGCCTTGCCATTTGCAACATGCCATTTGCAACAACATGGATGGATCTTCAGGGACTTATGCTAAGTGAAGTAAGTCAGACAGAGAAAGACAAATACTGTATGATCTCATTCATATGTGGAATCTAAAACAAAACAAAACAAAACAAAAAACCCTACCTCATAGACACAGAGAACACACTGATGGTTGCCAAAGGCGGGTGGCAGATGAGCAAAATGGGTGAAGGTGATCAAAAGGTAAAAATTTCCAGTTATAAATTAAATGTCATGGAGAGGTAAAGTACAGCATGGTGACTATAGTTAATATTGTTACTGTACTGCATATGTGAAAATTGCTAAGAGAGTATATATTAAAAGTTCCTATCACAAGAAAATTTTTTTTAAGTCATTAAGCTCTATATTTTATATGGATGAATTTCATGGTATGTGAATTATATTTTAAGATTTTTTATTGGAGAATTGGGGGAGGGGAACAGACAAGTTGCTGTCCTTTTGTTCTTCAGTCTAGTTGCAGAGGACGTTGCTTCACTGGCCCATGTTGGTATTATTATTGTGCTCTTCCTGGGTGAGGCAGATCGGTTGCTGGCCTCTGGACGGCTGTTCATGGCGGCTATTGGCAGCTCACTCTGGCTGCAGGCTGCTGCCGGCCACTCACTGTAGCCTATGGCAGCCCACTGCAGCAGGGGCTGTAGCCTACACCGTCGCTGGGACTCACACAGCCCAACTCCAGGTGGAGCTGTTGTTCACCATCTTAGCTGTAGAGGGCAGTGTCACTGGCCCTCATATGTGGGATCCGATCTGGGGCTGCTGGCGTCCCTAGCCAGCTCTTAACCAACCTGCCATCTGGCTGGCCCTGAATTATATCTTAATAGAGCTGTTAACCTCCCCATCTCCCCCCAACCACCACCCCCCGCAAAAAAAACCCAAGTCCCTCTTCTGCTCAGAATTCTCCCATGGCTCCCTCAGTGCTCACCATGCTCACCATGGCCCACGAGGCATAGTGACCCTTACCATTCTCTGCGTTCATCTCTCCTCTCCCTTACACACTACTCACTGCGTGAGAGGCCAGCAGACACCCTGGAGCAGTGTGTCTCTTAGCTATTTTGCCAACATGACAGGCACCATTTTGGCCTCAGGGCCTTTGCACTGGCTGACCCCTCTGTCTGGGATATTCTTTCCCAAGATATCCACAAGGCTCATCCTTCCTTCCCGTCTCTGTTCAATCAAATGTCACCTTCTCTTTTATTGTTTTTTGTTTTTTTGAGGGCAGTGTCACTGGCCCTCATATGTGGGACCGAACCGGGGCCGCTGGCAAATGTCACCTTCTCAATTAGACCAGCCCTGATCCCTCTACCTAAAATTACAAACTCCCCTGCTTCCCCATCCCACCCAATTCCCTCATATCTCTGCTTGGTTTTTCCTCACTGTCTTTATCACATTTAAGATGATAAAATTTACTAATTATGTCAACACACAACCCCCCCACCTTCAATCTCTGTGACCAGTTCCCTATGTATTTTTCTAAAGATAATCCGTATAGCAAATATACAATGTATGGCAGTGGTAAAGAGCCTGGACTCTTAGGCAGCCTGAATTTAAATTCTGGCTTTGTTATTTAATAGCTTCAGGAAAGCTACTTAACCTCTGTGCCTCAGTTTCTCCATCTGTAAAATGGACATAATAATAGTATCTACCCCTCCGTGAGGTTGTGAGGATTAAATGAGTCAATATATATAAAGTGTTGAGAATGTTGTCTGGCATGTCATAAGTTTCAATGGGTGTTAGCTGTTATTCTTTATGAGTAAGACACAGAATCTTAAAAAGGAAGGAAGGTCATCCATGTTACTTCAACCATTTTGACCACTGAGTGGCCTATGTGGCCTTAGACAAGTCCCTTCCTCATAGGGCAAATATTCCCAAGGGCCTGACAAGCAATGACTTTTCCTGGAAAACCTTTAAAAATAACTTTGATGGGGCCGGCCGAGTGGCGCATTGGTTGGGCGCTGGTTTTGGGATGCCAGCGGCCCCGGTTCGGATCCCACATGAGGGCCAGTGACACTGCCCTCTACAGCTGACGACAGCTCCACCTGGAGCTGGGCTGTGCGAGCCCCGGTGATGGTGTGGGCTGCAGCCCCTGCTGCAGTGGGCTGCCATAGGCTACAGTGAGTGGCCCGCAGCCAGCGTGAGCGGCTGGCAGCCAAGCATGAGCTGCCAATAGCCACGGTGAGCGACATCCAGAGGCCAGCGACCGATCTGCCTCATCCGGGAAGAGCGCGGTGACGATACCAGCAGTGAAGCAACATCCTCCGCGGCTGAACTGAAGAACAAAGGGACAGCAACTTGTCTGTTCCCCTTCCCCGATTCCCCAACGCTGTTCCCCTCCACCAATTCCCCAATAAAATCTTTAAAAAAAAAAATAAATAACTTTGATGTATTGGTCGTCTAACAGAAATACATGTTTATCCATATACACAATAGAATAGAAACTCCACAAGGCAGGGACTTTTTTCTGTTTTGTTCCTTGCTGGGCCCTACTGAGCACTAGAGATACAAGTGAGCACAGCAGGCCTAGTCCCCACTCTTTTAGACCTCAAAGGAACGGAGTGGTGGACCCACTGTGTAGACACAAGGGTCAAAGCAGCAACAAATACCCATTCTTCAGACTGTGGAGTCGGTGGGGATTGGGTCCTAGTTCTGGCTCTCTCTTGCTGTGTGACCAGGGCAAGTGATGGCCTCTCTCTGAGCCTCTATTTACCCATCCTTAAAAATTAATATAATTATTAAGCCTACCGAATAGAAAAATGGGCCATGTATGTCAACAGGTGTAAGAAACACAAGTTGGTCAATAAACAAACCAAAAGATGTATCACCTCAAGGAAACAGGGAATAAGACATGCCAATTAAAACAACACAGTTCTGGGTCAGCTGAGTGGCGCAGAGGTTAGGCGCTGGCTTGGGAAGTCAGCGACCCCAGTTCGGGTCCCACATATGAGGGCCAGTGACACTGCCCTCAAAATAAATAAATAAATAAATAAAAATAAAAAATTTTAAAAAATAAAACAACACAGTTCTAAGGGGCCGGCTGAATGGCTCAGTTGGTTAAGAGTGTGAGCTCTGAGCACCAGTCACAGGTTCAATTTCCACATGGGCCAGTGACACCGAGCCTGAGCTGAGCTCCCACTTAGCTGCCAACAGGTGGCAGGATGGCTCAGCTGGTGAGAGCATGTGCTCTTAAATACAAGGTTTTGGTGGTTCAGCTCCCACATGGGATGGTGGGCTACGCCCACCCGCAACTAAGATTCAACATGGCACCTTGAACTGAGCTGCCCTGAGCTGCCGATGGGCGGCCTGATGACTCAGTAGTTAGAGTGTGCGCTCTTAGCAACAAGGTTTCCAGTTAGACTCCCACATGGGATAGTGGGCTGCACCCCGCAACTAAGATTGAACACGACACCTTGACCAGAGCTACAACCTGCCTGGGTGGCCGGCTGCTACTGGACTTGGAGCTGAGCTGGCTGCGCCCTCCACAACTAAGACTGAAGGACAACAACTTGGCTGTTCCTTTTCCCCAATTCCCCAATAAAACCTTTAAAAACAAAACAAAACAGTTCTCAAACCCACGTTAGGTGAAGGGGAAGAAAAACAGGCATCTCAAAATTTGCTGTTGCACATGTCAATTGAAGGCAGTCTTAGTGGAAGGAAGTGGGGCATGGAAGTGGAATTAAGTTTTTAAATGAGCAGACTATAATGACTAAGCATTTCTATGTCTAGGAGTGGACCCTACAGACATTAATACATAAATGCACAAAGAATTATGTACAAGGACATTACTGCAGCAAGATCCATACGAACCAAGGAATAGGGTTAGATTATGGGATTCCGCAGTGGAATCTCATACAGCTACTGCAGTGATAGGAAAATATGGCACTTAAGTTTAGATGAAATGGACAAATTCCTTGGGGCCGGCCAAGTGGCTCAGTTGGTTAAGAACTTGCTCAAGAGTGCGAGCTGAGCTCTGAGCAACAGCGGTTCGATGCCAGCCCGAGCTGAGTTGCCGGTGAGCTGCCAACAGGTGCCAGGATGGCTCAGCTAAAAAAAACAACCAAACAAAACAAAACAGACAAATTCCTAGAAAAATACCACTTAGCAAAACTGACACAGGAAGAAATAGAAAAGCTACGTAGTACTATAACCATCAAATAAATTAATTTCTTTTTTTTTTTCCAAAAGGATTGCCACATTTTAAAAAAAGATTTTTATTGGAGGATTGGGGAAAGGGAACAGTGTTGGGAAATTGGGTAAGAACAGCCAAGTTGTTGTCCTTCAATCTTAGTTGTGGAGGGCGCAGCTAGCTCAGCTCCAAGTCCAGTCGCCATCCGGTCGCCTGGCCGCTCAGCTCAAGGTGCCATGTTCAATCTTAGTTGTGTGTGTGTGTGTGTGTGTGTGCGGGGGGGGGGAGGGTCGCCCACCATTTCATACAGCAGTCAAACCAGCAACCTTGTTAAGAGTACGTTCTCTCACCAGCTGGGCCATCCTGCCACCTGTTGGCAGCTCAGCAGCAGCTCAGCTTGGGAGCAGCTCACTGGCCCATGTGGGAATCGAACCGGCAACCCTGTTGCTCACAGCTCATACTCTTAACCAACTGAGCCACTTGGTCAGCCCAAAGAAATTCAATTCTTTTTTTTTTTTTCGAGGGCAGTGTTACTGGCCCTCATATGTAGGACCGAACTGGGGCCATTGGCTTCCCAAGCCAGCGCTTAACCACTGCGCCACTCGGCCGGCCCAAGAAATTCAATTCTTTTTTTTTTTTTTTAAAGATTTTATTGGGGAATTGATGGAGGGGAACAGCGTTGGGGAATCGGGGAAGGGGAACAGACAAGTTGCTGTCTTTTTGTTCCTCAGTTTAGTTGCGGAGGATGTTGCCTCACTGTTGGTATCGTCATTGCGCTCTTCCCGGATGAGGCAGATCGGTCGCCGGCCTCTGGATGTCGCTCACCGCAGCTATTGGCAGCTCACTCTTGGCTGCCAGCCGCTCACGCTGGCTGCGGGCCACTCACTGTAGCCATGGCAGCCCGCTGCAGCAGGGGCTGCAGCCCACACCATCACCGGGGCTCGCACAGCCCAGCTCCAGGTGGAGCTGTTGTTAGCTGTAGAGGGCAGTGTCACTGGCCCTCATGTGGGATCCGAACCGGGGCCGCTGGCATCCCAAAACCAGCGCTTAACCAATGCGCCACTCGGCCGGCCCAGAAATTCAATTCTTAATTAAAATCCTTCCCATGAAGAAATCTCCAGGCACAAATGACTTAACCATAAAATAAAAAAGTGATAAACAATGCATACAGTTCAATTTATGTAAATAGTTTTATATAACCAGTGTGAAAATATGTATATGCCTATGTATAGTAACGTTTATATAGTTCGACATGTATGTAAACACATAAATAAAAACATGAAGAGGGCCAGCTGAGTTGCTCAGTTGGTTAAGAGCTCGCTCAAGAGTGCGAGCTGAGCTCTGAGCAACAACAGTTCAATGCCCAGCCTGAGCTGAGTAGCTGCTAACCTGCCAACAGGTAGCAGGATGACTCAGCTAAAAAACAAAACAAAACAAAACAAAACAAAACAAAAAAACATGAAGGATGTACATCAAACTGATTATGACGACTTCTGAGAGAGAAGATTTGGGACTGTTCCTTTACCTATATTATTTCCGTCTTTATGAAACCATATTTGTGATCAAACAAAATTCCATCAAAGATCAGATTCATTGAAGTAAAATAACCAATAGTAGAAACATGATGTTGAGACCCGCCCTAGCATCTGCCATCTGGTTCTGGACACTGCCATATCCAAGGCAAACAGTAGTTGCTCAATAAATGTTAGCCCAAAGTAAAAGCGTTTTTACCATTTTAACATAGAGTCCACCACATATGTAACATTGTGCGTTTATTTACAAAGAGGTTAGAGAAACACACAGAATCTGGCCCCCCTGTGCAACGGGGAGTCACCATCGTCATAATAAATACAGTAATTTTTTAAAAAGAAAAAAATACTGGATTGGAACAGCTGAGGGTCATCCTGAGCTCCCCCCATTCCCTCTCACAGGGGGGTTACAAGATAGATGCCGTCTTCCTTCCCCTCTTCTACCTCCCAATCCTCCATAATTGTCCAAGATTAGAGGTAAAAGAGTCTTTCTTTCCAGGTGTTATCAACTTCTACTTAACCCTCAAAACCCTAAAGTCAGTGCTCCTTCCCTTCCCAGGGAACTCTGCAGGCACCATCTGGGTCAGACAGAGTTTCCAACCGGGGTACCAAGGGGATATCCTAGGGGTCCAGGGACATGGATGTGGGGGGCACTTGTATATGAGGGGAACCATGTCTGGGCATAGAAAGGTGGAATAAGGGCTCAGTGAGAGAAGTAAAGGGCTCAAACAGACTAAGTGTCTAAACTAAAATGAGTAAATTCAAACTGAATTACCCCTTCTGCATACCATAGTATACCCATAGTACAGATGAGGAAATTGAGGCCCAGAGAGATGGAACTTTTTTGCCCCGCAGGCTGCAGAGCCAGCAACTGAACTGGGTCAAACAGAGCTCCTCCCCCATTCCTCCCTATGGTGGAGGGAGAGCCTTTTCAACCAAGACTGCAGTGGATGGGGGCAGTGAGGAAGGGTCTTTGGAAGCAGAGAAAATGGTGGTCTTTGGAAGGGAGGTGTGTAAGGGTCAGTGATTTAGCAGTGTGATGGTGCAGAGGCTATGAAGGGGGAGCCCACGCAAACCCTCAAACTCACACTGTAGTCATGACCTTGAGAGAACCCGAACGGAAACGTAGTATCTTTTTCTTGAGTGCGTGGGAAGCCTTGATCTTCACAAAGACTTTGGCGGGGCCCGCTGGCGCCCCTCCACCTGCACCGCCCCCTGGCCCTGAGGCCGCGGTGGCCGCCACCAGCTGCTGCGGCCACACGAGGCCACCGCTGCCGTCTGAGTCGCTGGATGCTGAGCTGAAGGCAGGTGACTCCCCTTCGCTGGCACTAGATTCACTTTCCCCGTAGCCGCCTCCAACGCCGCCCGTCGGCCCCCGGCGTCCAAGGGGCCCCAAGCGCCCCGCTGAACACTCTGAGTCGCTGCCTGCGCAGCCATAGAGCAGCCGGCGCTGAGGAGCAGACGGGGATGGGCCAGGCCCTGGGCCGCCGCGGGCCGCGGGGCCGCGGGGCCGGCCTCGGCGCCCATCGGCTGCGTCGATCTCGGCGGTGGAGCGCCAGCGGCGGCAGGACCCCGCGGCCTGTGCGGCCAGCGTGGGTGCTGGGCCGCGGCGGGGCCGTGGAGGCCGAGGCTCTTCTCGTTCAGCTGTAGGATACTTGGGGGGTCCCGGAGGAACCACGGCGGCTCGGCCCAACAGGCTGGTCTCGGACTGGGAGCGCGCTGCCTTCCGAGCCCTGGGAGAGCCCCGGCGGCCCGAGGCCTCCGTCATGCGTCCGCGGCGGCCTGTGGCCCGGGGACGCTCCCGAGGTGGGGACTGCTCCACGCTGCGGCCCCGGGTCAGCGGTGGCGCTTTGCGGCGGGCCGCACGGCCAGGGAGGCCGCGAGTAGCCGCCTGTGCCCCTGGGATGTACTGCGCCTTCACCAGGCGGCCCTCGCCGGGGCTGTCCGGGGGCGAGGATACAGCTGGCGGCGCAGCGGCCTCTGGCGCCGCCTCCGACTCCCAAGGCGAGGCCCAGGCGCGGCCCAAGGCGGCGGGGCTGGCGGGACGGCCCCCCGCGCGCTCCACTGGAGGCTCGGGCGCGGGCCGCGCGCCTCCGGGGGGCGGGGACGCGTCGGGTGGCCGCTGGCGCACGCTGTTCTGGCGCCGCGGGCCCCCGTCCGCGCCCCCGGGACTGGTCCGGGGCTGGCCCGCCCCCCGGCGGCGGCGCCTGCGCAGGAGCGCTGAGATGTAGCCGTCCAGGGGCCGCCCTTTGCCAGGTGCGTCGGGCGAGTCCGCAGGAGGACGGCCTCCTGGCCGCGGGCTGCGCAGCGCCACTGCGTGCAGGGGGCTGGGCGTCAGGAAGGGCCCCGCGCGGGCCCGCCGTTCCGCGGAGGAGCAGGCCTCTGGGCCCACAGACCCCGCTGCCGTCGGATAGGGAGCGGAGAAGGATCGCGGGACAGCTGCCCGAGCACCCACCGCCTCCGGAGCGCTGGGACTGGCGTCTCCTAGAGAAAGGAAGGCAAGAAGAAAAAAAAAGGAATAGGGAAGAGGTACTCAAAGCCCTTTCTCAATGTGCCTAGGAGGAGCAGGTTGTCTGTTGCACCCACCCTCCCCACACACTCCCACAATTCTCCAATTCACATCAAACCCTGTTCTCACCCCTTCCCTCATATCAGGTTCATAATAAAATCTTCTCAAGACCCCACATGATCTGTCTTGCCTCTACCTCTCTGACCTCCATCTCTAACGCCTCTCCTCTATATATTTATTGGTCTTCAGCCATACTGACCTCCTGGATGCTCAGGCCAGTCCTGCTCCAGCCTCAGGGCTTTTGCACTTGCTTCCCAGAAGACTTTCCATAGAATATCTGCTTAGCCCACGCCCTTACTTACTTCAGGGTGCCACTCAAATGTCCCAGTCTCAGTGATGTTGCCCCTGGCCATAGTTTGTAAAATTGCAATTCCCTCAACTCAAAGGGACAAGCCCTAGTCCCCTTCTCTAATTTTCTTTTCATTGTACATATCACTATCTAATGTCCTATATGTTTTACTTATTTATCTTGTGTATTACCTATTTCACCCACTAAAATGTCAGCTTCGTAAGGACAGGGATTTTTTTCACTGCTGTATCCCTCACCCCTAGGATAGTGCTAGGATAGCACATAGTAGGGGCTCAGAAACTTACTTGTATAAATGAATAACAGCAGTTCCTGTTTACTGAGTGACTCCCATGTGCCAAGTTCAATGCCTAAGGCATAGGCTCACTGAATACTCAAAACTTCTCTACGCGGTAGGTGCTGTTATTAATCTCGTTTTAAAAGATGGAGAAACAGGTCCAGAAAGAAGTGACATGCTCAAAAATCACAGAAAAAGGGAATATAACAGCTAGAATTTGAATCCAGATTGGTCTGACTCAGAAGCTTGGGCTCAAAACCATCCTCTCATTGTCCAGTCCCTGGCTCTCCGGGCCCCAACCCCACCCACTTTACCTAGGGACTTGGGTCTCTCGCTGGCATAGATGCCCCGGGGTTCAGAGGGACCCAGGCGTCCATAGGAGCCAGATCCGGAGAAGCCACTGTCCCCACAGAAGGTGGAGGGTGGTGAGTCGGGACCTCCTGTGGAGCTGGGGTCTTCATAGAAGCCTAGATTCCAGGGAGAAGAAGAGAGACAATCAGGGGGCCTGTCTGGGGAAACCAGGAGTGGAGAAAAGGAGCCAAGAGGCAGAGATGAGGAAGTCTGAGGAATGGTGGGCAGTGGGAAACATTGGGGTGTCCCAGACCAACCCTGCCCCCTTTACCCATGCTTACCTGAGCTGCGCCCGCTCTCCTGTTCCAGGCCCCCAGATTCCAAGCTCAGGTCTCCCAGCTGCTGTCCCAGGTCCCAGATGAGCCCGGGCAAGGCCTCCTGAAGGCATGGGGAGAACAGGATGGTCAGAAGGGGCTGGGGACCAAAGAGTTTCACTTTGACAATGAGGCTCTGGCTTCCAAAGGTAAAAGCAGCACCTGATCCCCCTCAAGATCTCTGCCCCTTGGGGCCGGCCGAGTGGCATGGTGGTTAAGCGCTGGCTTGGGAAGCCAGCGGCCCCGGTTTGGTCCCACACATGAGGGCCAGTGACACTGCCCTCAAAAAAAAAAAAAAGGTCTCTGCCCCTTCATCCCATTAGAAAGTCCTGGCTAACTCTAGTTCATCCTGCAGCTACTTCATTCCCTTTTAGGTGTGATGAGGCCTCAGAAAGCCCTGTCCCTTCCCCTTCCCTGTCAACTGTTCCCCTCCATCTGTGCTCATGGCCCCTTGACCCCTATTAGTCTTAACTTCAGATCTTCTTGCTGTTAGGGCAGTTCACTGCTAAAAGTTGGTGTCCAGGACCTGCCTTCTCCCAGTCCTTGATCTTCCTCAGATGCTCCCATCTTCCCCCAGTGCCCTTTATCCACCAGTAGAAAGTTGTTTTGCAAGCCTTCCTAAGACCTTCCCATCAGAGACTGAAACGTTCCTCATATGGATAAAATAGCCTGACCACGACTCATGTAAGTCTTTGCTCCTCCCTTCAGAAAGAAGCCCCCATGCCTACTGGAAAGTCCTGTGAGTCTGGCCTCAGTGGTACTGCAGCAACGGGCCCCAGCAGGTTCCTTTGGCCCAAGGACCACATCTTCCTCCTGTTCTTGCTCCATTCCCACCAAGAAGCCCCCAGTGTCTGCCCACTGCTCCTCAGCCCCATAAGACGTTTCCGTTGAGTCTACCCTGGATTCTTTTTTGCTGCAAGAAAAGACCATTTCTTATCAGGTGTGAAAAAATGAAGGTAAAAAAACCCTTTGAGGGGAGTGTGGTAGTGACTGGGGGTGAGGGTAGGAGCTGAAACAACACAGGTGGGGTCTCCAAGACACTAGGACTTAATCCTATTTTGGAAAAAGGGGCCAAAGTCAGGAAGAGTCTCACACAGGTCTGAGTGAGGCCAGAGGTGGCAGCAGCCTGGGCTGACGGTTGACCCTCAGACAAAAGCGGCTTGTCTGGACGGTGGAGGGAGGGGAGGAGGTAGGAGGGAATGGGAGGGCAGGCGCCCAGCCCTGCCTATTTAGGGCAGAAAGACTGGCCGGCTCCCTCACAGACACCCCACCCCCACCCCCCTACCCCCACCTCTCGCAGCTTCCCACTCCTTCCACTGCTCTCCTGGGCCGTGTCCCCGCCCCCATCCCCACCGCAGAACATAAGCCCCCATCTGGGCTTGTTTATGGTAGGAAAGTCAAATCAGTTCACTTTAGGCTCCTGCTCTGGCTGTGCAGAGGTACTCAGGGTGATGGCGCTATCTTTGAGCAAAACCCAGGAAAGCAGGCAGACTGTGCAGCATCAGGAGTGGCTAAAAAAAAAAAAAACACGGACCACCCAGATACACCATGTCATGTTCCCCACTAATCGCCCCCGTGCTCACTGTGCTAGCCACACTGGCCTCACTGATCCCAGAACATGCCAGGCCTGCTCCGACCTCAGTAGGATGTGTCCCCCACATCTCCTGTCTGGCTCTTTTGCCTCAGTCAAAAACTGCTCACCCCGTCCCTTCTCCCACCCTCTTTCCAAAATAGTTCCCCCGTCATTCTGCATCCCTAGTGTCCTGTTTTCCTATAGAGCAGTAATGACCTCCTGGCTTAAAGTTGTATCAGGTTGTCATTTGTCTATTGTCACTCTCACTAGGATGTCAGCCCCTGGAAGGCAGAGACTTGTCTGTTTTGTTCATTGCTGCACCTTCCCCTCCCCCAGTGCCCAGAACAGTACCTGGCACAGAATGGGTGCTCAGGAAATGTTTGATGAAGGAGTAAATGTATACAGCAGAATAATATAGAGCCATTAAAATGGAAGGAGGCATTTCTATACAGAAGCATCACCAAGATAGAGCATTGAGTGGAAAAAGAATAGTGCAGGGCTGGCCATGTGGCGCGGTGGTTAAGCGCTGGCTTGGGAAGCCAGTGGCCCCGGTTCGGGTCCCACATGAGGGCCAGTGACATTGCCCTCAAAAAAAAAAAAAAAACAATGCAGAATATGTAGTATGAGGGTGAACGAGAATTTCCTGGAGGGTTGGTTAAAATCTGAATTACTGGGTCCCTCCAGAGCTGGAGCCCAAGAATTTGCATTTCCTATAGGTTCCCATATGATGCTGCTAGTCCAGGGGGCCACACTTTTGAGACCCACTGGCATAGTCTCCAAGAAACTGGAATTTGTGAAAAGCAAAGCAGAAATTTATATTTCTTGATATATAAACTGTTTCTGCCAGTAGACGCACTGGAAGTGGTCCAAAGGGACTCACACCAAGGTAACAATAGTGGTGATCCCAGGGGAGAGAGTGCATTTAGGGGATCAAGTGAGGGATAAGGGGACTGGATAGTAGAATGAAGTGGTTAAGGAGGCATGGCTTGGAGCCAAATTGCCAGGGTTCAAATTAAGCTCTGGCACTTTCCAGCTGTGTGACCTTGAACAGGTTACTTCACCTCTCTGGGCCTTGGTTTCTTCATCTGTAACATGGGCATCATTCAACTCCCTCTCTTATGGGGTTGTTGTGAGGCTTCAATGAGTTAAAACAGCAGTTCCTTTTAAGAACTTAATAAATGCTCGCTTTTATTATTATATGAAAGCTCTGAATTCCTAACAAGGAAAATATAAAATCGTGTTTTACTTGTGTAATTAAAAATAAATGTTGGTAAGTTCTACAGGTCTAATTTCAGTTCTTCCATTGCAGGGAGGTAGGAGTTAGGGGGACAGAAGGAAGATGCTTTCTCCACCCTTGTGCCTGGACCCCCCATCACCACACACACACACACACACACACACACACACACACACACACACGTCTATTTGTAAGTCTGACCTCATTCTTTCCAGCTGCAAAGGGATGAATCTTTAAATGATCAGAAGGTCTTTGGTCTGAATCTGGCTCCCTGTTTGCCCACAATGCCTCTCATCTTTTTTTGTAGGCCCTACTGCCAGTGGGCCTGAGGGCATCCAGCTCAGGCAGATTTAACCTGAGTGTGGCTAGGGCCCCTGGAGACCCCTTTGCCCAAACTTTCCCAGACCTTTGTTCTTCCCCTCACATGCACCGGGTTTGTATCCAATTCTCTTTGTCCCTACTGGGAAGTCCTTCTGCAAGTCTAACTTAAGTCCTTGCTGGAAGGGGTCTTTTTTTCTTGGTGGTAGAGAATGTGACCCCTGCCCTTATCCAGGATTCTGGCTTCTTTTCTGTGATACCCCTAGTCTGTACCTGCACCCCATCATTCTTATTAGAAACTAATGAAGTATAACTTCAGCCTTCCTTGCTTCAAAGGGAATGTATTCCTAAGTGGGAGGTGGGAGGGATGGAAGGGGTAAGCATCATCAGACAGAGGCTCAGGTATCAGTAGAGGCCTTCACCACCTCTTCAGAAGGACCCAGGAACCCTAAACACCAGAGGGGTTTATATTTAGCGTTTCTCTGCTCCTCCCTTAGTGTCGCTGTCTCCCTCCTGCTGCCTGCCACCGCCTCCTCCCTGACGTTGGGACGGAGCTTTGCCTGGAGACTGTGGGGGGAAGAGGCCTCTCTACTACCACCTCATGTGGGGGGTGTGCTGAGGGGCAGAGATGAAGAAGCTGAGGGGGCAAGAGAGGGGGGAAACTGAGGCAGAAAGAGGGAGATACTAAGGGACAGTGAGGAAGGACACAGCTTGCCTATCGCCATGCCTTCCCCCTTTCCTTGTAGAGATGGGAGGCGCCTCCCCAAGCCCAGCCATCTCTGGGTGGGGTTGGGGGAGCTGGTGAAGGCCCCCACAATGCATCTCTAACTTTGGGAGGGGGTGGGGCCTGCCACAGCTGTTTCTGTTTCCAGAGAAGAATGTGCAGGGTCCCACTCCCGGCAGGGGGAGGGGCTGGGCTTGCAGCCTGGGAGTCTGACTTCAGTCCCCATCTGGGGAGGGGGCAGTCGAGGTCAGCAACAGGGAGAGCCCCCTCCCCCGCCACCTCGGCTCAGGTTTCCCCAAACGGGAAGCTCTGACCACCCACAGGCTTGGGGATGGGATCTGCAAGGGGAGCTGGGGTCTGGGGCCTGACGGGCTAGGGGGAGGGGGAGAAAGAGACAGAAATGGGGACGTGGGCCAGGGAGAGGTGCAGACATGCAAGAAGGGAAGAGCAGGGAGACAGAGATAGAGAAGCACAGAGAGACAGAGGATTAAGACAGAAAAACACACAGCAAGTCCCAGAGAAGTGGTGGTGGGGAGGGAGAGTGCAAGAAACCCAGGAAGAGATCTGAAGAATCAAGAAATGGTGAGAGGGATGGTGCTCCTTAAGCAATCTGGAGACCTCTGCCTCACCTTCCCCCATTAGAGCGCCCAGGGAGTCCAGAAGTCCGACTCCCATGCTGCCTCAACCCGCCTCCTCTTGGGTTAACCACGGCTGAGACCAGGTAGAAAAGGAGGGAAAGTGTCACAGGAGGGTCAAGATCACCGTGGGGTCCTTGGGGATTGTGAGTTTCCTCTCAGCAATCATCACTCCCTCAGGAGGCCCTAAGATCCCCTCCCCCCCCATCTCGCCCCCTCCAGAGATCTCCAAGCACACCAGGACTTAAGAAATATGGAGCTCTAGTAGCCAAGGCCCAGAGGGGCGCATATTTGGATCCTGGCTGTGTGACCTTGGGTGAGTCGTTTGCCCTCTCTGAGCCTCAGTTTCTTTCTCTGTAAAATGGGGACTATCCCTGTTATCCCCAAAGCTACAAGAAGACAATGCATGCCAAATGCTGGTCCCTGGTTGTGACACATACTTGGCGCCCAGAAGGATTTTCTTTGGGGAAGGGGTGTAGAGGATGGGGCCTGTGCATCTCAAGAGGCTCCAGCCAAGGCAATGCAGTATCCCCTTTCCCAGTTTGGAGGCGGGGAGGCCACATCCCCTACATCCGCCGCCCAGACTCCAGGGTCTGCAGCCCCACCCCCTGTCCTTTTCCTCCCTCCCCACGACCGGGACGAGTGTTTGAGCATCCAACCGAGACAGACAGGCAGACACAGATGGGGACGAAGGGACAGGCGGACAGACGGCCTCTCACCAGCTGCTCCTCCAGGGCCGCTGCGGCCCGGCGCGCGGCCGCCGCATCTTCGTCCTCGTCGGCGTCCTCCTCGTCCTCCGCCTCGGCGCCCCCCATTCCGGGCTGGGCCAGCCGCAGCGCCTGCTGCACGCGGTACTCCTGCCTCTCCCGGAGCCAGTGCAACTCGCAGAGCCCGGCCAGGCTGCCCTCCAGCCAGCCCCGCAGCCGGCCCCGCTCGGGGCTCACCGGGAACGAGAAGGCCCGGATCATGGCTGCGGCCCCCCGCCCCAGCCCGGCCGGGCCCCACGGCCACCCCTCTCCCTGTCCCACCTCCCCGCCCCAACAGCCCGCCTGCCCGCCCGCCCGCCCGCTGGCCCGGCTGTCACCGTCTCATCTGCATAGGCTCCCGCCCATTGGCCCGCCCACCCGCGCCTTATCTGCATGACCACACCCCCGGCCACACAGCATCCGTAGCCGATTGGTGGGTACCCTCCCTTACGAAGATGCTCGGCGGTGCACCCGCCCCACAGCGCGACGCATGCTCGTAGCTGCCTACTCCTTCGGCTTTCGGGCGGCCTCGCCACGCCCCTCTGTTCGCCTGCCTTTGGACCCTGACCACGCCCCCCACGCGTCACAATGAAACAAGTCCGCCTTTGCTCAAATGTCATTGGTCCGTGCCTCCCCGGTACCGCAGCTGGCTACAATAGGACTGTCCCGCAGGAGGGGAAGGGGTGATCTATAAATGGAGAATGGGTCCGAGTGACAATTTGGCAGATGCTACTCTTCCCCCACCCCTCGCATCCCTTGGCTTCTGAGGCTGCGCACTAGAAGGAAAGTGTTAGAGTCAAGCCCTGATTTTGCCTTCTCTTCCACGAAGCCTTCCCAGACATTCAGCTGTAAAACTAGAGGGCCAGACGAGCTAAGATCAACAAACTCCCATACAATTAAGCTTCTAAACGGGGCCAGCTTCACCGGCGTGCGACCGGCTTAGAAGATCCAGGGGCTTGGTTTTAATGCTCTGCTGCTACTGTCTTGAAATTTTTTTTTTTTTGAGGGCAGTGTCATTGACCCTCACATGTGGGACCGAACCGGGGCGCTGGTTTCCCAAGCCAGCGCTTAACCACTGCGCCACTCGGCCGGCCCAATTCTTATTTATTGAACAAGGAGTTCCGCGTTTTCATTTCATACAGAGCCTGGCAAATTTTGTGGCCAGTCTTGCTTCTAAGAGTCTAAAATAGATTATATTCCAAATTCTGGAATCATGAGACCCTCGACTGAAGATTTTATGATTTGGCCAGGACAGACTCTAAGCGTCTTTGGTCTCCCAGATACTGTGAGGTTCTGCGCTCACCATTCTACGATTCCAAGGGCCTTTGTTCTAGGTTCTAAGAGGCTTTGTTCTCAGCCTTCTAAGATGCTGTGTTCTCAGCGTTCTATGGTTCTAAGAGTCTGAGCCCTGCATTCGTTTTCAGGGATTCCCCCTCCCTTTCCGGGCTCCGCGAGCGGGGCTGGCGCCCCCTCAAGCGGCCAGCCTGTGTCACTACGCCAAGTGTGCGTCTCTACAGCCTTCAAGATCTAGCTCCAATATTCATACCCATTTCTCAGACAGATCTGACTTTCTAAAAGCCAAGGCCCAGAAGATCATGTGGGAACCGGCCTCTTTTATGATCCCCGGGGCACCAGGAGAACTTCTGGTCCTGAGTTGGAGAAGCAATAGTAGTGACTTAGAGCAAAGACCGCCAGGAGTGAGCCCCAACTCTGCCACATTCCGACTGTGTGACCTTGGGAAACTTGCTTAACCTCTCTGTGCCTCAATTTCCACATCTGTATAATGGGAGTCAGAATACTGTCTACCTCATAGAGTTATGAGGATTAAGTGCTTGGAATACTGCCTTCCACGTATAAAGAGCCTCAGCAAGGCCTGATAAATAAGTAAAAAAATAATCAAGTGGACTGGCCGAGTGGCGCGGTGGTTAAGCGCTGGCTTGGGAAGCCAGCGGCTCTGGTTCGGGTCCCACATATAAGGGCCAGTGACACTGCCCTCAAATAAATAAATAAATAAATAAAAATAATCGAGTGAGTCCAAAAGAGAAAAATGAGTTTAGACTTTAGTAAAGGCAACTTTTATTCAATCCCCCTCTTGTTTAAGACAGACCTACACTGTCCTTAATTTTCCAACAATGGGGCGATAATTGGGATTGATGAAATGGGGATCTGGAGAGCTCACTCTCGAACAAGATTTTCTTAGTAGCTAGTGTCTGGGGACAATATCAGGATTGTTTTTTCATCCCAGCTGTTTGTGCAAGACTAGGTGAACCATTTGCTGCATAAAATGTTGGCTCTGGAGCTGATTTGGGCTTCTAGTCACCAGGAATTTAAAGATGTGTATTCCTGGGGGAAAAAATACAAATAGTTGGATAAAGGAGTAAAACCAAGATTTGAGGCCAGAGGGCAGCCAGTTGAGAGAGTTCCAAGAAGGAGGTGAAGAGAGATTCTTGGTTGGTGGAGTTAGAACAGCTGTAGCACATCTGCAGATTTCCTTGTCGGCCTCTTGATGTCCTTTCCTTATTGGTGATGATTCCCGAAGAGTTCCTGGGAACCACGCGCAGCAGTTACTTTCAACCACAGCCCACAAGTCCCTCCCCAGCAGCTTCTAACCCCGGTACAATCATTCCCAAACATGATTGGAGGCCACACTTCATCCTTGGAGTTTACTCCCAAGCATCTGGCTTATTGTTACAAGGCTTTTGGGGGGGGGGTCCTAATGAAAAAGGGGATCACAATCATCCTGGATCTTGTGTTTGTGTGATGATTTTCAGCCTCCACAGGATTTAGCAGATCTATGTTTGTGAGAAGTTGGGGGTTTGAGAGGAGAAAGAGTGAAGCTCAGGTATTGGCAGAATAAGGGGGATTGAAACTCTGATTAGAGCTTACAGGATTGGCAAGACCACAGGGGCCCAGCAGCTTGGGAGGTAGACACCAGTTAGTGAAATCTCCACATGTAAAGTATGCACCATTGTGGGCAATCCAAGACTCAGAAGAGAGATAATCATCTTATTTATTTGAGTGGTCAGAGAGCAAATGTTGATTAAAGGTGGAAAACCAAGGAGAACACAAAGGGACAGGACTGGGACCATGAGATGAGTTACAAGAGGAGTGACGCTGCTGATAGCAAGAGAAATTGTCAGTGGCATTGGCTGACTGGGATGGGTTATATTTTGATATCCAGAAAACCTGGTGAGTTCAGTGAGGAGGTAGTTCCTGCCATTCAGGTTGTTATGGTGTCATTTACTGAATAAAAGGTTCAATGATGACAGCAACTGAGTCCCATGAAGGGGCCATTAGGGAAGTTGTGGAAGGAGTACAGAAACCCTGATTTATACATGGGGAGGGGACTTGGTGTGGGGTATGTGGGACAATGCTCAATCCATCTGCAACAATCTTATTTCCAAACCAGGTCACATTCTGAGGTACTGGGGGATGATTTCAACATATCTTTTTGGGGGGTTAGGGGACACAATTCAATCTCTAACAGGCCCAGAAACCATTGGTGTTGTATTTTAGCCTTGGGTAAAGATGAAATTAATGATGAGATACATGCTTTCTGTGGATAAGGTTTTACCTTCAGATGCAAGGTCATGTCCTAAACTGTTATTGTGACTGACAGTTGTATTTGTCCCTAGATACCTTTTGTCCCTATGAGCAAGGCCTTGGGGGGTAGATACTAAGTGTCAGTGAGTACGCTGTTAAACTGAGCAGACAGGACCATCCACATATTGGATTAGAGAGGAATGGAAAGGAAAAACCAAATCCTTCAAACTGGCATTTGGAGTCCGACAAAAGTAACCAGGGGCTTCAGTGGAAACTGGAAGCGTAACTGTGCATGTATATTGTTGACTTGCCCAGGTGAAAGCAAAAAGGATTGTGAATTGGGATGTAGAGGTACGTGAAAGAAAGCAGAGGAGACGTTTATATAGTAAAGCGGGTGGGGTTGGAAGGTATAGAGGCCAGGATGGTGTTGGATTGCAAACTCGTGGGAACCTACTTTTGACTATTGTATTTATGGCCTAGAGGTGTTGTACTAACCATACCCCAATGGTAACACTGGGGTTCTTGACAGACAAGATGGGAGTATTGAAGGGGCTGGAGGCAGGTATTAGAAGGCCCTGAATGATGGGTTGGAGGCCCCAGAGAGCCTCTGGGGTCAGAGCATGTTAAGGCAGTTTCCAGAGGGGTATGACAGGATCTATTTTCACTTTAAGAGGTCCAGCCCCAAAGATGTGCCCTATGTCTGTTGAGTTGGAGGCCCAAAGAAAATCTGGAATGTGGGTCAGCATGGCTGACTTTGTAGGCCTGAGGGAGAGGGTGATGGGTTATTTTGGGGGAGAGGGTTGAGAAAGGTTAGTGGCCCAAGAGGGATAAGAGCAGTCAGGGATTGTGAGTTAGGCTCTCTCGTAAACATGAAATGTTAACATTTCAGGTGGAATATCCCCTGTGAAGATTTATTGGCGTAGTTTGAGTAAGAAATTATTTTGGGTAGTAAGGTGCCTAATGAGATGGTGAGTGGCTCAGACAAGGGTAAACCATGTGGTAAATTGTGGCCCAGGGAGGATAAGGGGGGACTGTAAGATACTAATGGGAGTGGGGATGCCCCCTCCATCTACTAAAGCTGCAGTAGCACACCAGTTGTTGGAGATGGTCATTTCCCTGTGGGTTGAAGGGTATTTATGGACACAGAGGAAAAAATCTGCTGGAAGAGTCATTGGGGAGACTGAACCTTAGGCTCAAATTCCGTTTTGTATTTTAATGCTGGACAGTCTTCAGTCCAATGTCCATTTTCTTTTCAGTACCTACAAGTATCCCTATCAAGATTAGGTTTTGTGGTATCTGATAGCCCTGATAGGTTGGACTTTTTGTCTCTACTTATTTAAGTTGTAGGACCTTAAATTGCATTGTGTGGATTTGATTGTATCTGCCCTGATGTTGGGCTATCTCAAGGAATTCAGTAATCAAAGCATTTTACCAGTTAACGTGTTTTTGATCATGTCTCTATTTTCTAGCCTCAAGAAGTTAACAAAACTAGTGGCCAAGACAGAAGAAAAGTAATGGCCAAGGATCAGGCCTGAGTCTTTCTGTACATTTCTTGGCCTGGGTCTATCACTGGAGGTGGATTTGTACCTCTGTAGTCTATACTCCTGGATCTTAGATCAGTTTTAGAGGGAGAGACATTCAGGATGGAGTCTAAAACACATTCCCCATTAGCATTAGCTCAGATTACGCCCCAGAGGCATTCTGGTTCATTTGAAAGTTTCTCATAGACTGAGGCTCATTTAGCTTTTTTGAATCAAAGAGCTGCAGCTCCGGAACCCACCAGCAGATGGACTATCTGATATAAACTGGGAAGACATGAAGCATAAGCTTCAGGTACTAGCCTAAATTGGCTGTTAGGCACTGCCGTTTTTACAGGGTCAGTAAAGCCTTCAACTAAGACGTGTAAGTCTGAGTGTGACCAAGGTGTAAAGAGAACTTGTCCAGGTGCATGCTCCCCTTGCTTGCCCTCAGCTGTGGGGCCAAGAGTCAGGCTGACAGTGAGGAGCTGGGGAACAGGAGGGCAGGGCCAAAGGTGGAGACATGTTCCCTTGGTCTACAGTCTCAGCTCACCCAAGGCTGCCCCACCCTCTTGGGCCCCCCATCCCAGCCCTGCCCACTCTGGGGCATCACTGTCCGACGACAGCTCTGTCCCCCCACTGGATGGTCAACCCTCTGAGGGTGAGGCCTGGGCTGTTCCAGTCACCACCGTGTCCCCAGCATCACCAGCACAGTGTGACAAATGGGTGAACCAGTGAATGAGCACACTCAGTGTGTAAAGAAGTCATCACATCAATTTAAAATACTAAATATTGTGTATCAGGTTTCTCCTTATGGACCAGACTTGTGCCAACTGCATCGTCGTTATTAACAGTTGTGATTAGTATTAACAACATCAAGTAAAAGATGCATCAAACAAGCCATGAATTACTTTTCTCTAAATCCTCCACCCCTCCAGTCATGCTCCCTCCGTCTTCCCTCTCCAGTCATAGTCCTTCCATCTCCCCTCCACTTCCAACTTTTCATACCTTACTCTTCACCCGCCGCCTTATGCCACTTCTATACCTTCCTCCCTTCTAGTCTTGCCTCCTGGCAATCCTCCCTCTCTATATTTTCCACCTCAGTTAGTCCATCTTCCCAATCTCCTCCCTCTCCATTCCCCTCTTCCTCACCTCTCCCACCCACCCTTCCCACCATCCCGCCTCCTTTTCAGGTAGGCCGTTCTCCTTCTAGGTGAACATCAGTCGTTTAATGGTACAAGAATGCAGTGTAGGGCCGGCCGAGTGGCACGGTGGTTAAGCGCTGGCTTGGGACGCCAGCGGCCTCGGTTCGGATCCCACATATGAGGGCCTGTGACACTGCCCTCAAAAAAAAAAAAAAAATGCGGTGTAGCCAGAAATCTGGCCATGGGGGCAGAGATGAGTCCGTTTTAACTGTTGGATAATTAGCTTTGGAAATAACTGCTCCCCATCTCCGCCATGCTCCTCCTCCCCGGGGGTGTGTCCCATCCAGTTTGGGCAGGAAGCCGTTTCCCCTAGAGCAGTCCATCGCTGGCATGGTGTGGAGGGCAGCTCCCGAGGGCGGGGGGCGGACAGCATCACGGGGCAGCCAGAGCGAGGTCACTGAGCCTCAGAGGACGCTGATGCGCTCGGCTAGCCCTTGCATCTCATGATCCTGCGGTGGGAGGGCCCTACCCCCACCCCCATCCCCACCCAGCTCTCCGTCTGCAGGCAGCCCTGGCCCGGGCAGTGGGTGCTCGGCCACGAACTGCTCCCAGCGTGCATCGTCACTCTCGTGCGTGATGTACCGCTCGCCGATCTTTCCCTCCAGCTCTCGGAGGTCCAGCCACGTCTGGTACTCCTGGGCGGAGGAGAACACGGTTTAGATTAGTGGGGCGGGGCATGGAGAGCAGCCAATAGCGACCCCACATTATCTGCGCAGCCAGTGAGAAGCCAGGTACCAAAGAAGGTGAAGCCACACCCTTCACAACCTGCCCAGCCAATAGAGATGTAGCTCCACCCGTCCTACAGCCCAGCCAATGGGTGGATCAACTATGTTCCGTATCTACAGAAAATGTACCTACACCCTTCACTACTTGCGCAGCCAGTAAGAGATCTGGTTCCAGCCCCGCCCCCTGCATCACCTGTAACCATGGGTGGCTGAGAGACTTGTCCACGCTATAGCGCTTACGCATCTTCACCTGCAGCAGGTTGTTGATGAGGTCGATGGCTGAATGGGAAGGATAGAGACAGCTCAAGTCCTTTCGCCCCTCTTCCAACAGGCCACCCTAGCCTACCTGCCTGCCATCCAGGCCTTTCTTCTGCACTGGCCCAGATGCTTTGGAAACCTCACTCGCACAGATCACTCATCCACCCATTTCCTCATTGGGTTACATATTTGTCTCACCCCACATACGTGGCACTCACACTCGCTCCTACATCTCTTCAGTGTCTACCTCAGTTTCCCCATTCCTATGTCACCTTCGTAAGTTTTGTCATACACAGGTACATACAGGCACCTGTACTATTCTTCACTTGGTATTTTTCTTTCACCCAACTCATTTGTTCAAGATAAAATGTGAAGTGGACAATGCAAGTTGAAAACCAGCATGTATAGTATGCTTCCATCTGTGTAAAAAGGGGAAATAAGAGGATATATGTCCACATATTTGCTTGCATATAAATATAAAAGAAGCTCGAAATAGCCATTGCCTTTGGGAAGAATGGCAGACAAAGGAGTGTGAGAGAATTTTCACTATAGGCCCTTTTATATTACATTAAAAATTTTGCACCATGTGAGTATTTAAGTAAAAATCGATACAATTTTGTTTTACATTAATTCACTTGTTTTCATTTCACTTTCTAAGGTGAAAATGAATTTATATAAAATGGAAACTTTACACCACCCTGGTCAAGGGAAATTCAAAGATCATTTGCCATGTCCACAATAAAAAAAAAAAAGAAAATAAACAATGTGGACGGTAGTGTCACTGGTTTCCTGCAGAAGGCCCAGAGACTGAGGCCTGTTCTTTATCAAAAGAAGGATTAGCAAGTATCAGGCATTCAAGACAAACCGGCACTTGTCTGAGGCTCTCTCCTTGATCAGAATTGGAGGACAAGGGCCTCACTGTGCGAACCCCTCTGAGTATAGGCCTTGTCTACACAGGCCCTCTGCTCACACCCACAAGCTCCCTCGTGCACATCCACCCACACTCAAATTCACTCATGCACATTTGATGAACTTTTACTGATAGACTTCTGAGGTCCGGAAAGACAACCCTGAGGACCCCCATTATTATTCCAGGGCTCAAGTCCATCCACATTCTCATTGCTATTGCTCACCTCTCTTAGGCCCACCACCAACTCTTTTCTTGAACTAAGTAACCCTCATGTCACCCCTCTCTCTGCCTGCTCCACGAGGTCACGCCCTTCTAGGTCCCATTCTCCTCTCACTGTTCACAGAACACTCAACAACCTTCTCCCCTCATGATCTCTTTTCTCTAACTCTGTCTCAGTATTCTCAGAGCCTAGGACAATCTAAATCAGGCATATAGTAGGCACTCAACATATCCTTGTTGAATGAATTGTTATGAATAAATGATGGTCTTCTTAACCTTTCTCCCATACTCCCTCTGTCCTCCTGAGCTGCTGGCTCCAGGACCTGGCCCTTGTTCTAACTTATTTAGGGCTTTTTATCTTAGCTCCGCCCTTGGCCCACCCCCACACCGGGCTCTGCCCCAGAGTTGCAGGGCCCTAGGACTTTACTTTCCCAGACCAGTCCCAAAGGCGGCAGGCCCAAGTCACAAGGCTCAGGGCCACCATCTGGCCACAAAACCAAAGCCCCTATATGCAGTTATCCCGAGGTCCGCCTTGGTCCTCGCTCCCCTTTCCTCTGCAGTCCCACGATTCTCCCCACCCCAGCCAGCTCCCAAAGTTCCGGTTGGACTTTGGTCTCATGGCTGGTCCTTTTCCTGGACAGCGTCAGAAAGCCTCCATTGCCCTGTCCCTCCACTAGCCATGCCCATAAACCAGCCCCCTCCATCACTGGACTCGCCCCCAAGCCCCAATCCCTCATCCACCCTAGCACCCAGCAAATTAGCCAAGCCTGATCCCCCGCTTTTGCAGGGCTAACCCTTTTGGGCCATAATTTCAAAGACTCCAGGCTCCAGCCAACACCTTGGGAGGACCTGCCTCTTCTCCTGGCCACCCAGTCCCTTCGGTCTCCTCAGGTCTAGTCCCTCTTCTAGTCCGGCCCTAGACAGGCCAAGCCTCACTTAGCCTCCAAGGTGCCAACCGCATGTCTGTCTTAACGCTTTTGAGAATTTTGTTTCCAACCCACAGAACCTAGCCTATGCCTGAGTATGGGAGCCTGGTTCTATACACGCTAGAGTCCCTGCCCCAAAGTTCCAGGTCTACCGTGCCTCATTGTTTAGAGGACCGTCCTCCCTGGGGCCCCGCCCCATTGCTAGGCTCCACCCCCATGATACCAGGCTGTTTCAAGCCCCCCCCACACTCCTCCCCCACACTCCCACCCCCACTTCCTCCACACCCCCACATCCCCACTCCTCATGCAGCAGGCCCTGCCCCTCGCCTCTGCGCACCTCCTGCGGAGATGTGGCTCCAGGGACAGGCTGGGTACATGAAGGCTGCGTTCTGGATCTGGTCGTTGATGTCCTCATCCTCATTGAAAGGGAACGTGCCACTGAGGCTGACATACATGATCACGCCCACCGACCACATGTCCAGAGAGCGGTTGTAGCCCTGGTTGAGCAGCACCTCGGGCGCCAGGTAGGCCGGCGTGCCAACCACCGACCGCCGGAACGACTTCTCACCGATGATGCGTGCGAAGCCGAAGTCACATAGCTTCACCTGCAGGGTGAGGGGTGGAGGGTCTGACAGGGCGTTGAGGCCGCACCCTCCTGTTGTGTCGTCTCCCCATCCCAATATTCCAGAGAAAATAGGATATTGTTTCTAACCCAGGCTCCTGGGCAAGTGAAGCTGGGCAAGTGACTTCTATTCTCTGTGCCTCAGTTTCCTCATCTGTATGAGGAGGATCATACCTGAAGGGTTGTCATGAGGACTGCATGAGTTAATCTACCCAAAGCTCACAGGACAATCAATGCCCGGCCTGGAATGACTGCTTAATCAATGCTACCTGCCACTATACCTCTGCTACATGGTACAGGTCTTAGCCTCCAAGTGCCTGTTTCCTCTTCTGCACAGGAAGATGCTAACAGTCCCTACCTTAAAGGGTAGCTGTATGGCTTGAAAGAGTCAACACATGTAAAGCGTTAGGAGCAGTGTCTGGCAGAGTGAGCTTCGGTGATCTCAGGAGAGGGACCTGACTTATCTGAGCCCCAGTTTTGTCATCTGTATTGGGGATGTTAGCAGCAGCTCCCTCTCAGGCTTTTCAGGGGATTAAATGGGACTGGGCAGGTAAACTGCTGACCATGGTATCCCGACAGGTGTGTGCCTACCTTTCCTTTGTTGGAGGGGGCAGTCTAGGTTTATGAACAGGCTTTAGAGCCAGCAAATCTGGGCCTGCTCTGTTGCCTACAGGTCCATAGGAGCATCACCTCTGTGCTGCCACCTCTGTTCATGTATTGTCCCCTTCCCTGCTCAGTATCCTTTCCTGGCTCACTACTGCTCTCCAGATAAAGTACAAAATCCTTAAAGCCCCAAGCCTTTGTTGCCTTCAAAAGCAGCCACACCCCAACCCCTGACCCAAATCACAACTTGACAGCAATACCACTCTTTTGTGAGATCCTTTTCTTTTTTGATAGATCTTATAGATATTTTCCTTTTCTAAGATCCACCCTTTTCTTACAATGGGATATTATTCGGCCCTAAAAAGAAATGAAACACTGACACATGCTACAACATAAATGAACCTTGAAAACATTAATAAATGAAAGGAGACAGCTACAAAGGACCACATATTATATTACTGTATATTCCACTTACATGAAATGTACAAAATAGGCAAATCCACAGAAAGTAGATTAGTGGTTGGGGGTGGGGGATGGTGGGATTGGAGGATGATGGCTGAGAGGTATGGGGTTTCTTTTTGGGGTGATGAGAAAATGTTCTAAAATTGATGATGGTGATGATTGCATAACTGTGAATATACTAAATGTGAATATACTAAGTGTGACTTGTACACTTTGAATGGGTGAATTCTACAGTATATGAATTATATCATATGTGAATTATATCTTAATAAAGCTGTTAAAAAACCAAAAGTACAGAGCTTCCCACCACAAGGCCTTTGCACAGGCCTTTCCCTCTGCCTGGAACACTTGTCCCCCAAAAACTAACTTCTGCTCTTTCTTCAAAGAGGCTTTCTCTGACCCTCCAACTGGACTATACATCTTCCAGTTACCTGTTACATGTTACCTATAGGTTCTACAGGTTACCGGTTACCTATAGAACCATGTTACAGAGCTTATCACAAATATAATTATATTTTTATGACAATTTGATCAACATTTGCTCTTTCCTCTATGATCCGCACTGTCCAATGTGGTGACCACTGGCCACATGTGGCTACTGAGTACTTGAAATGTGGCGAGTGCAACTGAAGAACTAATTTTTAGGGTTGTTTTTTTTTTTGAGGGCAGTGTCACTGGCCCTGTTATGTGGGACCGAACCGGGGCCACTGGCTTCCCAAGACAGCACTTAACCACTGAGCCACTCAGCCGGCCCTGAAGAATTAATTTTTAAATTTTATTTAATTTTAATTAATTTATGTTTAAAAACTGATCTTAAATTTAGTTATTGGAAAACTTTTAAATATGTTTGTAACAACCTGGGTATGCGAATCTACTTTTCCAACTGTTAATTTCATGAAATCTAAATACAGGGCAAATAAATAAATAAATAAATACAAATAAAATATTTCTGATGACAGTTTAACATGTGAATTGAGATGTGCTGTAAGTGTAAAATAAACACCAGATTTTGAAGACTTAGTATGAAAAGAAAGAATATTTCATCAATAATTTTTATGTTCATTACATATTGAAATGGTAACGTGGTTTGGGTATACTAGGATAAAGTATATTATTAAATATTTCACATTTCTCTTTAGTTTGTTCAGTGTGGCTACTAGAAAATATAAAGTTATAGATAAGGGTCATATTATATTTCTTTCTCTCTCTCTCTCTCTCTCTCTCTCTCTCTCTCTCTCTCTCTCTCTCTTTCTTTCTTTTTTTGAGGGCAGTGTCACTGACCCTCATATGTGGGACCCGAACTGGGGCCGCTGGCTTCCCAAGCAGGCACTTAACCACCACACCACTTGGTGGGCCCTCATATTATATTTCTAGTGGATACTATTGCTCAAAATCAAGGGGTTTTGATTTATTTATTTATTTTTTGAGGGCAGTGTCACTGGCCCTCATATGTGGGACCGAACCGGGGCCGCTGTCCTCCCAAGCCAGCGCTCAACTACCATGCCACTTGGCGGCCCAAAATCAAGGTTTTTATGCTCAGCACTATTGACATTTAGGGCAAGATAATCCTTTGTTATGGGGCTGTCCTGTGCATTGTAGGATGTTTAGCAGCATCCCTAGATGCTGGGAGCAACCCTCCCCCTCAACAGTTGTGCAACCAAAAATGTCTCCAACATTGTCAAATGTTCCCTGCAGGGCAAAACTACCCCCAGCTGAAAATAACTGCTATAGATGGACATTCCTTGGTCATAGAAATGGGGATGTCTTTGCTAATCACAGATCCTAATGCCCCACCCTGGAGCCTGGCACATAGTAGGCACACAATAATTTTTAGTTGACTAAAATGAACCTCTGGCTTTTGAAATGAAATGAACTAAATGATTGCAAAACATAGATAATAAACTTCACAGGGGTGTGGAAGGGCTAAATGGGAAAATGTCATGAAAGGCCCTTAAACATAGTAGGCACTCGATACATTGTAGATGTTATAATCATAACCCTTGTCCAGTCTGACCCTGACCTTAAGGGGGTTCTCATCATCCAGTTAGAGGCTCATCAAAACTGTTTTCGGGTCGGCCAAGTGGCGTGTTGGTTAAGAGCTGGCTTGGGACGCCAGTGGCCCCAGTTCAGATCCCATATATGAGGGCCAGTGACACTGCCTTCTACAGCTAAGATGGTGAACAACAGCTCCACCTGGACTGGGCTGCTGTGAGTCCCTGGGACAGCATAGCTGCAGCCCCTGCTGCAGTGGGCTGCCATAGGCTACAGTGAGTGGCTGGCAGCCAGCGTGAGCAGCTGGCAGCTGATGTGAGCTGCCAAGAGCCATCTGTGAGCGGCCGTCCAGAGGCCGGCGACCGATCTGCCTCACCCGGGAAGAGCGCAATGACGATACCAACATGGGTCAGTGAAGCAACGTCCTCCACAACTGACTGAAGAACAAAAGGATAGCAACTTGTCTGTTCCCCTCCCCCAATTCCCCAATTAAATAAATAAATATAATAATAATAATAATAATAATAATAACAATCCTGGGTGAAGGGAGTGAAAAGATACAAACTTCTAGTTATAAAATAAATGTCACAGGGATGTAATGTACAACTTGCCAACTATAGCTAATAATACTGTATCGCATATTTGAAAGTGGCTAAGAGAGTGGGTCTTGAAAGCTCTTAACACAACAAAAAAAAATTCTGTAAATATGTATGATGACCAATATTAACTAGACTTGTGGTGAACATTTCACAATATATCCAACATTGAATATTGTACACCTGAGACTATGTATACCTCAATTTTAGAAATTTTAAATAGAGAAAACAATAAAAACAAAAAATGTGGAAACCAATTTTTAAAATAATAGTAATAAAAATGCTAAATTTAATGGGCCACATGATCACCCAGAACGGGCTACATTTCACAGCCTCCTGTGCACCCAGCCATGACCAGGTGGTCCAGTTCTGGCCACTGGGACGTGAGGAGAAGGGATAAGAGCAACTTCCAAGTATTGTCTTAGAGAAGGAAAGGGGTATGTCCATTTCCTCTACCCTGTTTTTTTCCTCTTTCCCTCTCCTATTATCTTTTTACATAGTAGGCAGCCATCATGGACCATGAAGACCAGACAACAGCACAGAGAGGCCAGAACAACAAGACAGCAGGAGCCGTGGTCCCCAAAACCACGGAATGTACTTTTTTAGCTGCAGTATGCTTAAACTGGGTCCTACATGAGTGAGAAACATGCCTCTATCTCATTTAAGCTATTGTTACATTAGGTCTCGGTGTCGATTAATTATCTTGATTAATGCAAGACATCACCACCTGCCACCAATGTTGGCTGGACTCCCCCAAATCAGGAGGGGACATACTAACCTGAGGAAATGGGTCAGCCGATGCCAGCAACACATTTTCCGGTTTCAAGTCACAGTGGACGATGTTTTTGAAGTGAAGGTGTCTCAAAGCCACCAGGATCTGAGGGGAGGAAATGGCGTGAGTCAGGAAGGTAGAAAGGTATCCACCCTAGATTCTGCCTGTAGCAGCCAGCCCTCCAAAACCCATCCATGCCTCCATCTGCATTCCCAAAGATGTTTCTTGGGGCCAAGGGAGATACTGGAGCACCAAAGATGAATCCCAGAATCCCAGAACCATTTGTGCCTAAGATAGGAGTTGGACACATAATTCCATTGAGTTGTCAGAAAAGTCATGATGCATTTTTGCAACAAAAAACAGAAAAAAATACGTCACGACTTTTCCGACAACCCAACAGAAAGGCTGAACTGGAGCAGTGGGTTGGGGAAGGTCCTAAGATCCTCCGGCATATGGTAATATCCTGATAAAAAAAAAAAAAAAAAAAGAGCTTTTAGGGCCGGCCGAGTGGTGCGGTGGTTAAGTGCTGACTTGGGAAGCCAGCGGCCCTGGTTCAGGTCCCACATGTGAGGGCCAGTGACACTGCCCTCAAAAAAAACAAAAAAAGCTATTAATAAAGCAGTGGCTTTCAAGGATGTACTATTGTGTGACTCAATTTAAAAAAAAATATTTTTCGTCCATTAAAAAACTATAAGATGGGGCCACCCAAGTGTCTCAGGTGGTTAAGAGCACAAGCTCTGAGCAACAGGGTCACTGGTTTGATTCCCACATGGACCAGTGAGCCATGCCTGAGCTGAGCTGCAGCTGGTGAGAGCATGTGCTCTTAACAACAAGGTTGCCAGTTCGATTCTGGCATGGGATGGTGGGCTATGCCCACCCGCAACTAAGATTGAACAGGGAGCCTTGAGCTGAGCTGCCACAAGCTGCTGAGGGGTGGCTAGATGGTGACTGGACTTGGAGCTGAGCTAGCTGCGCCCTCCACAACTAAGATTGAAGGACAACAACTTGGCTGTTCCCTTTGCCCAATTCCCCAATAAAAATCTTAAAAAAAACCAAAAAACCCAAAAAACTATAATATGAAACAATATAAACAATACCAATATGACATGCATTAAGAGGTGGGGTAGGGGAGAAGTCCAGCTGAGCAGCTCAGTTGGTTAGAGTTGGCTTGGGAGCACGAGCTCTGAGCAAGAGGGCTGCCAGTTCAGTTCCCACATGGGCCAGTGACACTGCGCCCTCTACAGCTAAGATTGTGAACAACAGCTTGAACTGGAGCTGGGCTACCGTGAGTGGCAGGCAGCCCTCGAGAGCTGTTGTGAGCTGCCGTGAGCTGCCATCCAATGGCCGGCGACCGACTGCCTCAGCAGGGAAGAGCACAGTGATCATAATACCAACATGGGCCAGTGAAGTGGCATCTTCCACAACTAAACTGAAGAGCAAAAGGACAGCAACTTGTCTGTTCCCCTTCCCCAATTCGCCAAAGCTGTTCCCCTCCCCCAATTCCCCAATAAAAATCTTTAAAAAAAAAAAAAGGTTGGAGGGGGTTCTAGAGCCAGTATACCCCAGTGGAAAACCTAGTTTTATACTTACTAGCGTGTGGCTTTGGGCAACTCACTTTATCTCTCTAGGCCTTAGTTTTTTCATCTGTAAAATGGGGGTGATGACAGTACCCATTCTCATGGGTTGCTGTGAAGTTTAAATGGTTGATGCATTTAAAGGACTTAGGGCAGAGTCTGGCACAGAGCAAGTACTACATGTTAGCCATTATTGTTATTGGTTATTATTTTTGTGAAGGCCTGTTGGTAAACATATATCTCTGTGTATTTCAACTGTAGCCTCTCTTGTTGTTATCTGTTAATTCAAGAATATTCTATGATGGCAAGGTAAGCTGATTTTAAAATAAAACAAAAACAAAAACTGATACCATTGGAAGCACTCATCTGTGGGAACCATGATTTTCCTTGATTCTGTATAACCCAAACAAAATACCAAATACACTCGAAGAAGAGTGATGTAAGCATGAAGTTGTAATCTCTACCTTAGAACTTAAATATCTGTCCTCCTCGTTTTTGCTGGATGATTTTCGAGGACAGAAATGCTCCTTGAAAGCCACTGCTGAGGTCCAACCTCCTCATTCTACAGACAGGGAGGCTGAGCTCCCAAGGTGTATTTGTACATCTTCTCCCGATTTCCTGTTGGTTGATTTCTGCCCTTCTAGTAAATGTGGTGAGTAAAGAGAGTAGGTTGGAAGCTACATAGATCTAGGTCAACTCTCAACCAGACTGTTACCTAGCTGTGTGACCTTGGATGAGACCCAGGAACCTCCCTCCACCTCAGCTTCCTCATCTGTAAGATGGAGGTTATAGCCATACCTACCTGAAAGGGTAGTTGAGGTACCGATAAGTGAAGGGCTTAGCCCAGGACTTGGGGTGAGGCAGGCAAGAGGCAGAAAGCAGAAATCTGGAGAGAAAGAGAGAGAGAGATACAGAGAGAAAGAAAAAAAAAGAGGAAGAGATGGATGACCAGAAAGAGAAACCACCTTGATTGCTGAAGGCAGGCAATTCCCTCTCCCTGCCTGAGATCTGGATGAGCCTGCCTCAGTGGGTTTCTGTCCCCATCCAGCAAGCCAGCCTGACAAAGGCACACAGCTTGGGAGAGCGAGGGTGCTAGGCCTGGATAAAGGAAACACAGCACAGGGGACTTTGCAACCAATAGAGAACATGTCCCAGAACCAGCCAGATGGGAAGGCCTTTCTAGGAAGGCCATGAAATGCAGAAGCCATGCAGAAGCAACATTTAACATGGTAAAGGTTAATCAGTAAAACTGGGGAGAAAAAAAACCATTGTAAGAGTTAAACTCTCTATGGCAAATAAAAGCTATGAATGAAATGAAGAGGAAAACAAATACCGAGATAAAAGAATTGAACAACACAGTGACAAGGATCCAAAGTATCCCACATACAAAGAGCTCTTACAATTCAATAAGAATAATACAATTGAAAAAAGGATACCTAAAGACAGGCCAATAAACATATTAAAATATGCTCAAGCTCACCCATAATTTTCAAATGGTCAAATGAAGCCACGTGACGTATTATTTCTCCACGTATAAGACTGGTGATTATTTTATGCACAGCTAGTAAGGAGTGAGAAAATAGACACCCTACCCTCAGACTCTGTTGGTGAAGGTTAAGATTGAAAGGGGTTTTAGAGAATATCAGGGCAACATCTTTAAAAAAATTTAAAGCAGACCCCTGGACTTGGGAGTCTATATCTGAATGTGTTTTATTGAAACTCTCTTATCAGAGCCCACTAATGTTTATAAATGGATGTTCACAGAGTGTTGTTTATAATAGTGGAAAAGAAAAAAAACAACCTACATGCCTGGCAATTGGGGAATTTGGTGATATCCATCATGGGATACAATACCAAAAGAGGCAGTTCTGCTAACTATGTACTGAAATAGAGCACAATTATGCGTCACTTAAAGTCGGGGATACATTCTGAGGAATGTTACATAAAGTGATTTCATCATCGTACAAACATCACAGAGTGCACTTACACACACCTAGATGGTCTAGCTAATTGCTCCTAGGCTACAAGCCTGTACAATACGTTACTGTACAAAAACAATGTGAGATTACATCAAGCACAAGAGAAAATGATGCAATCAAGAGACGCAGTAAACATGAGATGTACGAGGCTGCTACAGGCATAACATAGCACACTGTTTTAGGCACACTGTTTTTGATATGACTAGAAAGAGTACCCTTTAAAATAATAAAAAGTATAATACAGTAAATGCATAAACCACAGTAACATACTCACTTATCATTATCAAGTATTATGTACTAGACATAATTGTATGTGCTATACTGTCATACAACTGGTGGTGCAGTGGGTGTGTTTACACCAGTGTCACCACAAACATGTAAGCAATGCATTGTGCTATGCCTTTAAAAAAATTTTTTTTTTAAAGTTTGTAGCAGAGGACAGTTTATTAGAGTAGAAAGTAACAGCTCTCAAAACGAGAGGGGGTCCTGACTGAGTGCCCTGTGTTATGACTTTTTGATGTTTATGTCACTAGGCAATAGGAATTTTTCAGCTCCATTATAATCTTTGAGACTACCATTGTATATGCAGTCCGTAGTTGACTGAAATATCATAATAACTGTCATAATAACTATGATTACTATTACTAATCTATTCTTGTTTTTACTCATTATCCTATTATTTTTCTATTGTTATTACTCTATTATCTATTCTATTATTATCACTATTATTCCTTTTATTGTTATTATTATTCTACTACTGCTTTCTATTGTCCGCTATTGTAACTCCCACTCAGTGCCGCCTGACCGCTGGGCACATGGGGCCTCTCCAAGGTGCTACAGGGCAGGTGGGGAGCCAGGCAGGGAGGCTGGAAGTGGGTGGGGTGGGCAGACGCACCTGGGTGATGAGGAATTTGGTGAGGCGCTCCGGCAGCCGGCCCTTCTCGCTGGAGAGGATCATCTCCAACATGTCCCCGTGTAGCTTCTCCATCACCACAAACACCTTCTCGGGTGTCTCGAACATGCACTCCAGGTTCACGATCCCCGGGTGCCGTAGACTCTGGAGTGGGGTGGGGGGTAGTGTGGTGGTCAGGGCCCAGGTCACCCACAAACTTAGGATGCCAGAAGGTAAGTCATGGGAGCAGGTGTATGGCAAACAAGAAGGAGGAAGTCCCTACATGAGCAGCTTGTTCCCTGGGGGTGAAACCGGGGCCTGGCCCAGAAAGAACCCCCCAGGTGTCCAGAAGGATCTTTACATCATGAAATTCTAGTGAAGGTCCAGAGTTGTGGGAGAGTGGGAGAGAGTGTAGACAAATGGGTAGAATCTCTGTACATCTGTCTTTCCCTTTGTCCCCAGCCCTGGCCTGGCCTGACCTCCTCTCTCCCACCCAGGCTCCAGTCTCACCCCTTTCCACCCACCCTCGGATGGCAGTCTGCGGGATTGTTCTAAAGTACATACCTGACTCTGTCCCTTCCTTGCTCAAAATCCTTCCATGGCTCCCCAGTACCCTCAGAAGAAAGTCCACAGGGTATAACCCTACTCTCCTCCCTGGCCTCACTTTCTACTATGTAAACCATCTATTAACCTTGAACTCCTTCAAGTTCCTAGAAGACATCATGCTTCCTCTCACCTCCAGACCTTTGCACAGGCTGGTCACTCTGCTCAGAACACCTTCTCCACCCCTTCAGTCTCAACATGTCTAGTCCCTTCTCCGGGAAGGCTTCCTTGACTACCCCCAGACTGGGTCAGTTGGCCCCTGAAAGGAGGAAGTGAGAAGGAAAGGCCCTTCCCGGGTAAAGGTGGAGCTGAACCACAGACCCCAACGGTCACCTGCAGAATGGCCACTTCGTTCCTGAGCTGGCTCTCCTGCTTGGTGGGGAAACGCAATTTGTCGATGACTTTTACTGCCACATCCCGTCCCGTCTTCCGGTGCTTTCCTGGGCAGGGGGTAAGGGAGGTGGGGGATGAGGGGAGCAGGATCTTTCAGTTTTAGAAGAAGCTCACCCACCACCCCCAACACAGGGACACAGCCAGCCTTGGACAAAGGTGGATGGAAAGCCACCAAGATGGCTCTGAGGGGCCCACCCCCAGGAGAGATGTGAGAGGCAAGAGGCCCTGGGAATAAAGGTGGGATGAAGGAAGATAAAGACAGAACTCCAAGGAAGGGACTTACTACATGGAAAACTAGATTTATAACCAGTCAGAATCTAGGCTCAAGCTCTGTAGCCAATCAGAGTGTAGCTCACCCTCCCTGTTCATACCGTGAGAAAGTCCATTGGCTTTTCCCAAAGAGAAAGGGACAACCTGCAACCATCTGCCCCAGAATCTAGCTTTTTTTTGAGGGCAGTGTCACTGGCCCTCATATGTGGGACCCGAACCGGGGCCGCTGGCTTCCCAAGCCAGCGCTTAACCACCGCGCCACTTGGCCAGCCCAAGAATCTAGCTTTCTAATCAACCAAAACAAGAGGTGACTTGTGACCAATCAGAAGGGAAGGTCCAGGGCCGGCCAAGTGGCGCGGTGGTTAAGAGCTGGCTTGGGAAGCCAGCGGCCCCGGTTCGGGTCCCACATATAAGGGCCAGTGACACTGCCCTCAAAAAAAAAAAAAAAGAATGGAAGGTCTGGAGCTCAGAAACCGCCAGGACCGCCTCCGGGTTAGCTCTGAAGGGCCCTTACCGCCATAAACCACTCCAAACTGCCCTGAGCCCAGCACCTCATCCGGGAAGATCTGGTAGACAGTGGCGATGTCCTGCAAGGTGGGGACAGGGAGGGTCAGGGTTGCACATGGAGATGGGGGTTCAAGGAAACCAGGGAGGGTGGGAGAGCTAGGAGGCTGTGTGTGTGGGGGAGGACATCCTTGGGGACATGGGGTGTGGGTGGGTGGGGGGTGTCTTACCACATTCTCTTGGATCTGACTGTTAGACACGGAGATGCTCAGAGAAGCTTGTCCTGGGGAGAGGGGAGAGGCAGAGGTGAGGGGACCCCAGGCTCAGGATTATGTCCATCCATAACTCTAGAGGCAGCCCCTGGAGCCAGACCACGTGGGTTTGAATCTGGGTGATCCAAAGCACAACTTCTGTCTACTGACTTGTCCACTGTGAACCTCAGTTTCCTCGTCTGGAGAATGGGTATAAGGACCAGAGAGAGGAGTAAATGAGATGTATTAAGGGGGCTAGAGAAATGACAACACAAATAATTTCAGTGAGCATTTCACCCCATGATCTCAGTACCAAGGAAGGCACGCTGATCCCATTTTATAGAGGAGGAAACTGAGGCTCAGGGGGAAAGTCCAAACTGACTCTAGCATCTTCCCCTGAACTTGCCCCGCTACCAATCCAACCAGAAACAGGCATTCCCAAAGCCATGATCCTTCTGCCACTTGAGCATCTCTCTCCTCCCCACTCCAGATTTTTTTTTTTTTTTTTTTTTTAGCTGAGCCATCCTGCCACCTGTTGGCAGCTTAGCAGCAGCTCAGCTCGGTCTGGGCATCAAACTGCTGTTGCTCAGAGCTCAGCTCAACACCCTTGAGCGAGCTCTTAACCAACTGAGCCACTCGGCCGGCCTCTCCTCCCCACTCCAGAGATTGCCCCTCAGCCTCCTCCCTCATCTCCCTGCCCCAATCCTGCTCCTTTCTATTCACCCTCTCCTCTGTTGGGAAGTCAGAGGGATCTTGCTGAAGTACAAACATGACCCTGCCCATCCCCTGCTCAGAACCAATCATGGCTCCCCAGTGCCCTCAGGAAGAAGTTCAAGCCCCTTAAAGGGCATACCCGGAAGGGTCTGGTCCCTCATCTACCTCTTTGACGTCAAGCCCTACAGTACTGCTATGTGTCCCCGACACACTGGCCTTCTTGCTCAGCCTCAGATATAGCAAGTTCTCTCCTGCCTCCGGACCTTTGCACTTGCTATTCCCTCCACCAGGAACACCTTCTTTCCCTCATTCTGGATTTAGTTAAATGCTACCTCATCTTTCAGTCTCAGCTTGATTGTCACTCCTGGGGCCATGTTAGATTATTCTAGCACATGTTCTATGAAACAGCTGTCATTGTACCAAGTGAGATGATTAATACCTGTCACCCATACTGGATTATAAGCTCCAGAAGGCCAGGAACTTGGTATTCTCTGGTGGTCCTTTGTTTTTGCCTGACATCATTTCCCATTTGCTTTCCCCTATCTCACCCCTCCTCAGCTTCCAAGTCTTAGCCCAGGTGTTGCCGCTTCCGGGAAGCCCTCCTGGATACCCAGTCTGGGTCAAGCACCTCCTCTGGGTTTCTCCAGCCCTCTGGTTCCCACGTCCCAGTACTGGTCACTCTGGGGCATCACTGTCTAAAGACAGCACCACCTCCCCCACTGGACTGTGAGCCCTGAGAGGGCAGGTCCTGGGATGTCTTGGTCACAGCTGTGTTCCCAGAACTATCCAGCAGAGGCCAGGCACAGAGGAGGCACTCAGTAAATGCATGAATTAAAAAGTCTGAACTCATAGGCCGGCCAAGTGGCGCGGTGGTTAAGAGCCCAGAGGCCCCGGTTCGGGTCCCACATATGAGGGCCAGTGACACTGCACTTCAAAAAAAAACAAAAAAAAGTCTGAACTCACAATTTGGAGGAGTTGTCACCATCTGGACAAAACTCAGAAAGGTGAAGCGACATGAAGGGCTTAATGGAGATTTGGACCCAGACCTGCTGAGTCCAGAACCCACATTTGCCACTGTGCCATTCCTTGCCTTTCCCTGGCTTTCCCCACCCCATCCTCTCAGGGACTCATGATGGGGACTTACTGTGGGGAGCATGGCCCGGGGCGCTGGGTGCATCCTGGAGGATGACGGGCATCAGGGCCTGGCGGATAGCCGTTTCCCAGGCGCGGGCAGCCTCAGCCCCCTGCCCGCTGGGCCCCCCTGGGGCTCCGCCAGGCGTTTCGCCCACGAAGTAGGTGGTATTGGCAGTGATGATCTCGAAGCAGTGTGGGTTGGTGCCCGGTGGCACAAGGCTGAAGTTCTGGGCGGGCTCCACAGCAAGGATTTCCGACAGTGGAATTTCCTGGTAGGGCACAGAGCCAGTGCAGGTGAGGACACCAGGCAGACCCTGGAGCTCCCCGCTTACTCAGAAAAGTATACAGAATCCAGTGTCAGTGGGGAAGGGCCTGGTTTGCATGAGTGGTCAGGAAAGGCCCCCTGGAGGAAATTACATTGACCAGAGACCAGAAAGGTTAAACGAGACCAGCTGGTGGAGGAAACAATATGTGCTAAGCCCTAAGGTGGGAAAGCTTGTGTTTAACCAATATTTCCATCACGTGGATGGTGCCTGACACATAGCAGGTATGCCATGTTTGAGGAATAAATGAAGGAAATGAGGCTAGAGCCAGATCACACAGAGCCTCATGGGCCGCAGGGAGGAGCCTAGGGCCCATGGGGAGCTATGGAAGGGTTTAGAGCAAGGGAGGGGCAGATCTCTCTGGCTGTATGTTGAGGTTGGATGAGAGAGAATGGGATTGAGACAGGAGACCATGAGGGAGTTTGAGGGGGCCTAGGTGGGAGAGAAAGTGCAGGGTCAATGGAGAGGGAAAAGGGAGTGCTTTGAAAAGTACTGAAAGAGAAAGGATGGAGAGAGGAAGAAATGAAGAGTGACAAGAGAGACAGAAGATGCCAGAACGGGTAACAGCGAGGTATCTGGGTTTTATTCTAAGGGCAGTGGGAGTCACTGGGGAGTCACTGGGGTGCTCTAACTTTTTGTTTTGTTTTGTTTTTAGAAGGCAGTGTCACTGGCCCTCATATGTGGGATCTGAACCCGGGCCGCTGGCATCCCAAGCCAGCTCCCAACCACCGCGCCACTCAGCCGGCCTGGTTCTGATGTTTTTAATCGACTCCTCTGGCTGCTACGTGGGAAAAGACTGTGGAGGCAAATGAAGAAGAAGGGGCTGGTGAGGAGACAGCCGCAACGATCCAGGTGGGAGACTGGCTGGAATGCAATGCTGGCATGCGAGGTGGTGATGAATACAAATAAATAATTCAATAAATTAATTATAAAGTAATAATGATAACAAGTTTATAATTATTTGGAGCTTAATACATGCCAGGCCCTAAGCTAACTGCTTCCTGTAGATTGTCTCTGAATTCTGGCCACAGTCCTGAGTTGAGGGCTATTCCTTGAAGCCTTATACAGGTAAGAGACGTGAGGTGCGGAGAGGTCAGGTAAGTCACCCTGGGTCCCTCAGCGGGAAAGTGGTGGGACCAGAATCAAACAACCGGGCAGGGGGGCACTTGCTCAGGGGTTGGAAGCCAAGCGGGCAAGCCGGGGGTGGGGAGAGGATGATTCTCCGGCATATGGCTGAAGCAACTGGAGAATGGAGGGGGAAAGTCTGGGGGAGCTGGGAGCCGAAAGACCCACCTTGTAATATCTGTTGGTTGTGTTGTTCTGGAAGAGTGTGATGCACTTGCAGTCCAGGCGCCAATAGTGCCTCTTCCTCTGTTGGGAGAGGCGTTTGAGGGCGAGGTTGTCTGCTTGGACTTCTCTTCTTCACAAACCACCCCTCCCCTAGCTGTCTCCACCCCATGGGCCCTGACCTCGCCCTTAGCCCCGCCTCTTAACTCGTGCCCCGCCCCTCCTCCCATCTCTAATTCCAGCTGGCCTCCAGCACAGCCACGCCCGCTCTACTCAGCCCCACCTCCTCAAATGGATCCTGTCCCGCCCCTAACTCTGGCTCCGCCCCACCCCGCCCACTCACCAGCGTGTCCTTGTTGCTGTAATGAACCACCCAACCTTCGTGCAGTGTGGTGCTGGATTTCCGTGTCGTGTGTCGCACTGACTGCACCACCCTCATTAGGGGGATGTACCCTAGGGAGCTGAGGAGGGGAAAGGAAGGGGCGAGAGGTTACTACAAGCAGACAATAGCCATAGTGCCTAGGGGCGCAGGGAGCAAGCATCTCAGGGCAGCTTGGGGGGCGGGGAGGGGTTGTTTTTTTGGAGTTTTTTGGCACACTTTTTCCAGTTTTATAGATTTCCCATTACAAGGAAGGGGACTCTTGAGTGGCTGAGTTCCCAAGTCCGGCTGCCTGGCAAATTACCCAACCTCTTTGTACCTCAGTTTCTCCATCCAAAGGGGTTGCTGTGAGGAGTGAGGATCATTCAAGGAGCTTAGCACAGTGCTTGGCAAAGAGTGGGCCTCCAATAAGCGTTAATTAGTATTGAGCCCAGCGATTGTGCAGCCAGCTGTGTGACATTGGGCCAGTGACTCAACCCCCTTTCCCTTATCTGTGCACATGCTGTTAATACAGTGAGGAGGCCTAGAGAGATGAACTGACTTGCCCAACTCCAGAACAAACTACCTCTTGACCCCTGTACTAGACAAAGATTCGGGTGGCCTTGACCACTTCTCTTTGCCTCTCTTAGACTCAGTTTCCTCATCTGTGAAGTAGGCTTCCTTTCCCAACATCCCCAAGTCCATCAAGGTCCAATTATGATAGCTTATTATTCTGTTACTAAACTCTCCCAGGAAAGACCTAGGAGAAAGGGAATCAGAGGTTCCAGGTGGCTCAGGTAGGGTGGTACCAGTAAGACACTGCACTATCACTATGACATGCATACCTATCCTCCCTCTGGCCTTGTTTCCCATCCTTGCCCCCCTACGCCCCTCCCCTTCCAGCCATACCAAGCTCCATGCTGTTCCTGGAACATGCTTGGTCCTACCTCAGGGCCTTTGTACTTGCTGTTGCCTCTGCTTAGTAGGCTCTTCCTCCAGATAGCTTCCATATGGCTCCTTCCCTCCCCTCCTTCAGATCTCTTCAAATGTCACCTTGTCAGAGAGGCCTCCTTTAATGACCCAGACTATAATAGCATGTTCCCCATTTTCTATGTTCTTTTTTTTTTTTTTTTTTGAGGGCAGTGTCACTGGCCCTCATATGTGGGATCCGAACCGGGGCCGCTGGCGTCCCAAGCCAGCTCTTAACCACTGCGCCACTTGGCCAGCCCCTCTATCTTCTTTCATTGCTTTATTTTTATTTCATTTTTGATAGCAGTTACCTGATGCTATGGATGCATTTATTTGATGCCTCCCCAACAAGAGAGTTTTACTGCTTTTGCTCAGAGTTGTGTGTTTGGAATCTAGAACCCAGTAGGTGCTCACTAAATATCTATCAAGGCTCCATGGAAGTGTCTGCACTGGCCCTTTGTGGTGAAGTCTCAGCTCCTCTCCCTTATTAATTATTGGCTGAAGCTCCTGAGCTTCAATCTTTTAAATCCAGAAATGGCATAATGATTCTTATGATTCCCTGTGGGAGGGATTTAGTTCAAGAACAAATGCTTAAATTAGTGGTTAAATCCACAAGCTAGCCTCATATATTACTGTATTAATACAATGTATTAATAGTACTATATTAATATTGTTCCAGAACATGAACACACACACACACACACACACACACACACACACACACACACACACAGAAAACATTTCAAGGATGAGACTAAAACTAAAGAGAACTAGGGCCAGCCAAGTGGTGTGGTGGTTAAGCGCTGGCTTGGGAAGCCAGCGGCCCTGGTTCAGTCCTACATATGAGGGCCAGTGACTCTGCCCTCAAAAAACAAAAATCATACAAACAAAAAAACTAAAGAGAACTGGAAATTCAAATATTTCCTCCCATACCCCTAATGGATCATCTCTCACCCTCCCAACTTTGGGATTCAAGATTAAAATACCAGGAAGGTCTTCTTTTCCATTTTCCCAACACTTATAACCTGATTAGAACTTTACTCACATGATCTAATGAAATTCCCACAACTGCCCTGTGAGGCAGGCGCCATTATTGCCCCAGGGGAAAACAGAGGCAGATGGAGAAGTGACAAGTGGTGATTTAAGTAATGGAGCTGGGATCTAGTCCTGCCGCTCTCAGCCTCCAGTGCCCTGTGCTTTGAGCCCTGATGCCTTCTTGCCTCCTCGCTAAACAATCATCCCACACTCATGTATGAAGCCGGACCCTGTCCTAAGCACTTGGAAAATGGACAAACATCCTTGCCCTCCAGTACTTGAGCTCACTTGAGCTCTAATGGAGTTGAATAAATATGAATCCCATTTATAATTTAAAATGGAGATAAGTAAATGTTATTCTTTGTCAGAGCTCCCATGCCCCAAGAAAGCCACTGCCTGTCAGGTCTTGGGATATTTCCCCTTCCCCATTTTACAGATGAGAAGACTGAGGCATTAAAAGAAGGGGCTTGTTTAAGGCCATACAAGTCAATTCGAGGCCAAAATGGTTGAAAAAAAAAAAGGATAGTTTCTCTTCATTTTAAGATTTTAGTGTTCTGTGTTAAGAGCTAACACTATTTAACATTTACTGTGTACCAGGCACTGTTTTAGGTTCTTAATTTATATTCATTCATTTCATCTTCACAACAACTCTGTAAGGTAAGTTCTATTTTATCCCCACTTTACTGATGAGGAAATTGAGGCTCAGAGAGGTTAATCTTGCCTAAGGCCACACAGCAGTCTGGTTCCAGAGTCCATGTTCTTATTTACTCTTTGTACTGTCAGTTTGTAATACAGACTGTTTCTGGAAGGACCCACCAGAAACTGATCCTGGTGGCTTCCTCCAAGGAGAGGAGCTGGGCAGCTGAGAGGCAGGGAAGTTGGAGGGTTTGGCTACATACCTTTTGAATGACTGTTTTTTTTGTTTTGTTTTGTTTTGTTTCGTTTTTGGGCAGTGTCACTGGCCCTCATATGTGGGACCTTAACCGGGGCTGCTGGCTTCCTAAGCCAGTGCTTAACCACCGCGCCACTCGGCTGGCCCTTGTAATTTCCAAAATACAATGTAAATTAAAATACACTTCTATGAAAGCTTTTTAAAAATGTAACCAGGAAAAAAAAAAGGTTAAATTAAGAAGTAAAGGGCCAGCCGAATGGCGCGGTGGTTAAGTGCTGGCTGGGGAAGCCAGCGGCCCCGGTTCAATCCCACATATGAGGGCCAGTGACACTGCCCTCAAAAAAAAAAAAAAAAAAAAAAAAAAAGAAGTAAAGTCTGGGGCCAGCCGAGTGGCTCAGTTGGTTAAGAGTTGGCTTAGAGCGCGTGCTCTGAGCAACAGGGCTGCCTGTTTATTCCCACATGGGCCAGTGGACGCTGTGCCCGAGCTGAGCTGTTGCTGAGCTGCCAACAGGTGGCAGGATGGCTCAGCTGGTAACAACAAGATTGCCTGTTCAATGATGGGCTATGTCCACCCACAACTAAGATTGAACTTGGCACCTTGAGCTGAGCTGTCGCCTGGATGGCTCAGTGGATAGGGCATGCGCTCTTAACAAGGCTGCTGGTTCGACTCCCGCATGGGATGGTGGCTATGCCCACCTGCAACTAAGCTTGAACACAACACCTTGAGCTCAGAGGCCATGAGCTGCCAACCGGAAGCCAGATGGCGACTGGCGCCCTCCACAATGAAGACTGAAGAACAACCACTTGGCTGGTCCCTTTTCCCAATTCCCCAACACTGTTCCCCTCCCCCAATTCCCCAATAAAATCTTTAAAAAACAAAGAAGTCAAGTCTGGGAGCTTAAATGGTTCACCACGGTTCACCTCAGGAACCTGGGAAATTTACAAGTAGAGGGTGATGTCAACCTATCATAGAGATTGGGAAGGGCATCCCTGGAGGGCACCCTCCGTACCTCTGGGCCTTGCCTCCCTCGACTTCCTCCTCTTCACTGGCACGGAGGGCATTTTCTGAGTGGGAGCCCGGGATGACACCGGAATCGTCTGACTCATCCATGAGGGCGCTCTTGTCAGCCTCACTGAAATCGGTGGCCTCCTCCATAGGCACATCTGGGGGGGCAGGGCATCAGAGGGGCCTCATCCCAATCTGGCCCCCAGCCTCTTCCCGCTCAGCCCACAGCCTCTTACCTCCATTGATAAGAGCCTCCCCCAAACAGTCATTAGGAACACGGGTGGCGCAGCGTTTGTGACAGTTAAACTTGCAGTCTGGAAGTAGAACAGGAAAAGAGGAGACAGGTGGGAGGGGGAAGAGAGCTCATATGTAAGGGTTCAATCTTGACCCCTAACCCCCAGGCTTAAAAGAGTCTGCTATTTGGGACAGAAAATCTGGCTGACCCTCCCCTGGTCATTCCATCCCCTCTTTGAACTAGTTTCCCCAACTATGAACAGACTAGATTAAATAAATAGGAGGGCCAGGTTAAGTGCCTGTGGTTCTCTAAAGCCCTATGACTCTAAGGGCCTAAAGTTCAAGCAGTATAAATATCCATTACCCTCAACTTCTAAAATCTTAGAATGTAACAGGGTCTAACATTCTATGATTCTAGACTTTGAACACTCAAGGGCAGGGTTTCTCAACCTATGGCACTATGAACATTTTGGGCTGGCTAATTCCTTGTTGTGGGGGCTGTTTTGTGCATCATAAAATGTTTAGCAGCACCCCTGACCTCTACCCACTAGATGCCAGCTGCATCATCCCCGTATGACAAATGAAAGGTCCCCCAACATCCGCTGGTGGGTGGGGAATTGTCCCTGGTTGAAAACCACTGCTTTACAGTGTGATGATTCTAAGGGTCTAGAATACTATGTATCAGAGATTCTAGAATTTGATGTAAACCTATTTTTCTACGGTTCTGTGATTTTAGATTTTTAAGACTCCAGAGTTTGATGTCCAAGTTTCTCAAACTCTACACACATTTATGATTCTACAGTTCTATCATTCTGGACTGCTAAGAATCCCTGCTGTCCAAGGTTTTAGGGTTTTATATATCTAAACTCTAGAATTTGATTATATGAATCTGGACTTCTACGTCTCCAGAAGCTGATTATTCCAAGGTTCTAGGATTCTGTGCATCCAAAATTCTAGAATCTAATTGTTCCAGTTAATTTTAGAATTGGATAGTTTTAAGCTTTTATGGGGTCTAGAATTTGATGATTCAATATTCTGGGGTTCTAGATTTCTAGAATGCTAGGATTTCATGGGTATATGATTCTACATGTCCAAGACTGAAATTTGATGCTTCTAGGCTTCTGTTATTCTCAAATCCTATAGTTCTAATGTTCTAATATTTTGAGAATCTACAATTTGGTAGTTCTAAGATTTATGAGTCTAAAGTTCTATGATTCTTTTGGCAGAATCCCACAACCCAGAATTCTTAAATTCTAGGTTTCTGAGGTTCTCTGATTCTAGAATTCTCAAGTTCTACAGTTCTAGAATTCCATGCTGTCTTACGAATCTAGATTTATAAGTTCCTAGGTTTCTAAGTTTCTAATGACTAAGGTTCTAGGATTCCAGAATTCCAAAAGTTCTAGAACACCAGGATTCAGGGCACACGCCCTATGAAGGGCCTGTGCTCCTAGGATTGGAATACTGAGATTCTTGCGTCCTGCCACAAGCCCAGCTAAGATCTTAAGCCTCTGGGTGTGTATGGGGGGAGGTAGTTCTGACCCTATCTGTCTCCCAACTCACACAGGGGCCCCCGCTGACCTTTGCACTGCAGACCCTGGCGGAAGAGGCCCTTGAGAAGTTTCTTGCAAGCCTGGCAGACGGTGGGCCGCGTGTAGCTGTGGATGAGGAAGGTGTGTGGCACCTTGACCTTGGAGAGTAACATCTTGTCCAGCTCAATGGGACGACCCGTGTAGGATGAGGCAGACGACGAGGAGGAGGAAGAGGGGGGGCGGCGAGGCAGGAGCTCGGTGGTGCTGCGGTTCTATCAGTCAGCGACAGTGGAAGGGGCACATCAGAGCATTGCCGCATGCCTAGGCCTCGTCACCCCCCTCTGCCACCAACCTAGCCCACTCTCCAGCCCCTCACCAGCTCGTCAGCCAGGCAGGGCAGGGAGTCCGAGGTGCCCAGACGCAACGAATGGCCACTGGCCAGAGACGTGGACGACAGGCGACGCTTGCGGGCCCCACTGCAGTTGTTGGGGATGCTGAAAGCGCAGCGTTTGTGGTAATTCAGTCCGCAGCCTGCGGGGGGCGCCAAACAGTCAGAGACATAGCTTCCACCCGCCCTGGCCTCTAAAGCTCTGCCCCCCTTCTCCTTTTCTGCAGATGTGAAGTACTCTAGATCCCTCCAGACGCCTCTCAGTGGTGTGATTAAAGACAATAGAAATCTACAAAAACCCAATTCAGGCAGAACGGCTAATGGCCCAGAACCTTCAGGAATAAAGGTTTGGGCCACCCCAAGCACCACGAAGCGGGTCAAGTGCTCGCTGAGGATAAAGGGAAAATGGATTGGGGAGTTGAAGAAGGAAGCAACTACCGTGTGAACAGTTGCAGAAATGAGGTCTGTAATCGTTAGGAGTTATTTCTTCTTTGTTTTATGAATATTTGTGTGTATACCAAATATTTTTTTTCTCCCCTCTTCCACCCCCGTATCACCTAACATAAGATAGTGATAATAAACATTATATCACGGTATTTAAGTTACAAGACATCAAAGGAGAAGAATGAACACCGACCACCCAAGAAACACATCGTCTTCTGGGGCAAGAAAGAGTTAGCGTGTTTTCTATCGGACTCAGGATGGTTGTATCATATCAGTGGATGCATGACTTTCTTATTGGTTTTTCTTTTTAAACTTTGCTTTTTTTAATCCTCATCCATGAAAGAATTAGGCTCAGCTGGAAGTTCCCAATGGGTTTCCTGAAACCTTGCTCTCTAATCCATCTCTGGTGATTCCAAATGGCTCCAGGACCTCTGTCTGTCCTGGAGTGAGCAAGTTCCTCCAGCCTCTGGAAGCTTCTTTCAGAATGCTTCGTGAAACTTGTCTTCTGGTAGCCCGTCTATTATAGACTTTCCAGCTCAGTAATCCTCCATCGCAGGCACCACCTCAGATATGCGATGTCACACTGCAGAGGTGCACTTGAGGTTGGCGCTGCGAGGAGACCTTCCGGTGCCAAATGGCCTTTGCATACAGGAACCACTTCCCAGTTTGGGCCTTTCATCACTCATATGCTTCGCAGAATTTCAGAATCTCACCCATGACTCCCAGTAGAATTATCCAGGTAGAGCCCAACTCTCGTAGGAAGGTGTCAGTGGCATGAAGTACAGTCATTTGGGAGTCTTTTGGAACCATATGAACTTGAGGCATCGTCTGTGATGCTGGGCTAATGAAGTCCATGCTAAGATTGCCCATTAGAATTTGATGACACCAGGGATGTGCCATGATGAAAGTTACATATGCCAAGACATCAAGAGTTGGATATGATATGTGGATGATGGCAATGTTTTTTTTCTAAAGATTTTTTTTATTGGGGAATTGGGGGAAGGGAACAGCGTTGGGGAATTGGGGGAGGGGAACAGACAAGTTGCTGTCTTTTTGTTCTTCAGTCTAGTTGTGGAGGACATTGCTTCACTGGCCCATGTTGGTATCATCATTGTGCTCTTCCTGGATGAGGCAGATGGGTTGCCGGCCTCTGGATGGTTGCTCACCACAGCTGTTGGCAGCTCACGCTGGCTGCCGGCCATTCACTGTAGCCTATGGCAGCCCACTGCATCATGGGCTGCAGCCTACACTGTCGCTGGGGCTCACACAGCCCAGCTCCAGGTGGAGCTGTTGTTAGCTGTAAAGGGCAGTGTCACTGGCCATCACATGTGGGATCCGAACCGGGGCTGCTGGCATCCCAAACCAGCTCTTAACTAATGCACCACTCAGCCGGGCCAATGGTGGCAATGCTGATAGTAGCTTTGAATACACTGAATTTGTTTTCTGCAGGCCTGGTATGGCTATTATCCTGAGTCCTTAAATAATGCCACAATATATTTAGGACTGCATAACAATCCTAGTTGATAATGTAGGTCATCTGGAAAATAGGGTACCGAAGACCTTAGATTTTCATAAGCTCATGACAGCCACAAAGCTGAAGATCCTCCGACAATGGAATATCTGAGAACATGCCTCTAATTGCAGGTACATCGAATAGACAATGGCAGGGCAGATCATCATCACCGAATGCATGGCCCTCATCTGCTGTGTGTAGAGTGTAGCCAAGGCATGTGGCCTTTGTCTGCAGGCGGGCGAGATCTCAGCATTCTCACTCAGAAGCATAAAAATGGAAACAGGGGGCCTGCTGATCCTAACTCTTGGGCTTAACCTTGAGACATCTTGGCTAAAGGAACACGGCGTGTTCCTTTGTGATTTAAGACGTGTATAGATGTTTTTTTGTAGACTGAATATTTGTGCCCCTCCTCCCCCCCAGTTCATATATTGAAGCCGTAACCTACAATGTGACTGTATTTGGGGATAGGAATTTTAAGGAGGCAATTAAAGTTAAATGGGTTCATAAGGGTGCGCCCCTGATCCCACAAGGCTGGAGCCCTTATAAAAGGAAGACACTTCAGAAATCGCCCTCTCTCTACATGCCATGTGAGCACACAGTGAGAGGGAAGCCATCTGCAAGCTAGGAAGAGTCCTCACCAGGAATCAGAACCTTGACGGAACCTTTATCTTAAACTTGCCAGCCTCTGGAACTGTGAGAAATAAATGTCTATTGTTTAATCCACCCAGCCTGTGGTATTTTGTTATGGCAGCCCTTGCAGACTGAGGTGCCAAGTTGACAAGGGGTGGACTCTGATGGTCAGCTTTATGTATCAACTTGGCTAAGCTAGCATCCTCAGTTATTCAAATACTAATCTAGGTGTTGCTGTAAAAGTATTTTGTGGATGTGATTCAAATCCACAATCAGAAGACTTTAAGTGAGGGAGATTATGCTAGTTAATCTGGGTAGTCCTGCTTCAATCCGTTGAAAAGTTTAAACAGCAGAGCTGAGACTTCCCGGATGAAGAAATTCTGCCTGTGGATAGCAGCTTCAGCTCCTGCCAGAGTTCCCGCCTGCCCTTGCTGACCCGCTGCCAGAGTTGGCTAACCAGCCCCCACAATCCTGTAAGCCAATTCCTTCCCCAAATCGATATAGGCCCGCCTTCCTCTCTGTGCACACCACCATTCCCTCCCCCTAGCTCCTTCGGAGTTCCGCCTCCCAGGCTCCAGCCCGGCAGCAGAGGTCTGCCCCAGGCCTCACCCTCCACCAAGCCCCGCCTCTGGGCCCTTACCTCTCCCCCAAGCCCCGCCTCCCAGCTCCACTTCTTGGCACTGAGCCCCACCCAGGCCCCGCCCTAAATCCAAGCCCCACCTCCTGCTCACACCTTCAGCTCTTAACCCCAAGCTCTATACCTCTGGGCCTTTATCTCTCCCTCTGAGTCCTGCCTCCTAGGCTCCGCCTCTTGGCCCTGAGGTCCAGCCAAAGCCCCACCTCCAGACTGTCACCTCTCACCATCACACTTGAGGCCCTGGCGCACGAGACCGAAGAGCATCTCCCCGCAGTGGTCGCAGAAGGCTGGCGCGCGGTAGGAGTGCACCGTGAGTGCATGCGGACGGATCTGGAAGTCCTCGAAGGTGGCCGAAGCTGCAGGCAGCAGGGAGGGGCAGATGATTGAGCCGGGGCCAGCGGAGGCCATTCCAGCCCCCGTTCCCGGATTGCTTACAGTCTTCCCAGCTGCAAGGTTTAATTGTACCTTCCTAAATTCATTTACTCACATATTACATTCATCCTGGGTTCAAATCCCAGCGCCACCACTGGGCAAAACATCTATGTGCCTATGCCAGGGGCTGGGGGAAGGGGGTGGGGCGTTGTCGAATGGGTATATAGAGTTTCAGTTTTGCAAGATGAAAAATCTGGAGATTGGTTGCACAACAGCGTGAATGTAATTAACACCACTGAGCAGCAGACTTAAAAGAGGTTAAGATGATAAATTTTATTTTATGTATATTTCACCGCAATTAAATATTTTTAAATTAAAAAAAAAAAAAACACAACAGACGCCTGAGGGCCAGCCGAGTGGCGCGGTGGTTAAGCGCTGGCTTGGGAAGCCAGGGGCCCCGGTTCGGTCCCACATGTGAGGGCCAGTGACACTGCCCTCAAAAAAAAAAATACAGACGCCTGTCTCACCCTCAGAGTTTCTAATCAACTTGGTGTAGGGTAGAGCCTGAGCATCAAGAGAAAAACACAAACACCTGTGTATCTCAGTTTTCTCATCTTTAAAATGGAAATCCAACAAATATTTACTAAGCACTGTTCTAAGCTGTAGGGAAACCACATAGAACAAAAGAGACAAAATCCCTGCCTAGCCTCTACTGAGAGAGGTAGCTAAACAAAATAAAATAAATATTCTAGCAGTCTAGCAGTTGCTCTGTGCCAAGTACTTAAAAATATGTACTAACAAATTTAGCTCTCTCCTGTTATAATCCCCATTTTCTATATGAGGAGACTGCAGCACAGACAGGTTAAGCAACTTGCCCAAAGTCACACAGCTAGCAAGTCACAGAACTCACATTCAAACCCAGGTCAGTGTGGCTCTAGAACATACTTACTGCCTCTCTGAAACTTTTAAGTAATAAGATCTACAGTAGGTTAGAAGTCAATAAGTGCTTAGGAGAAAAATTAAACAGGGAATGGAGACAGGGAAGGTGCGAGAGGTACAATTTTATTTTATTTATTTTTTTATTTTTTTGAGGGCAGTGTCACTGGCCCTCACATGCGGGACCCAAACCGGGGCCGCTGGCTTCCCAAGCCAGCACTTAACCACCGCGCCACTCGGCCAGCCCCAGGAGGTACAATTTTAAATAGGTGGTCGGTGAACTCCCCCCTGAGAAGGTGACATTAAGGCAAAGGCCTGAAGGAGGTATGATATGAGCCATGCAGGTGTCTAGGAAAGAACATGCTAGTATCATAATAGTAGCTCTGTATAAGGATTAAATGAATATATAGGGAACAATATATAGGGAAAGCTCTTAAAACACTGCCTGGCACATAGAAAGTGCTCAATAAATGATAGCTATTATTTTGTATGTTTCATTTTAAGACCAAGTCTATTCCTCCCCCCACCCCAAGTTTAGTCTAATATTAAGCTATTTTTCTTGTTTATACACTGGAAAGGGTATTCTCTTTAATGAGCCAAGCACTGTTTACTCACTCAAGATAAAGCTATAAACAAGACAGATTTACCGCCCCCCACTCTCAGGGAGCTGACATTCTTTTTGGGGAGACAGACACAAAACATAAACACATAAATAAACAAGGAAATTTCAGACAATGGAAGATATGGCATTTAAGCTGAGATCCAAATAACAAGAAGGAGCTAGCTATGAGAAGATGGGATGGGGGGCAGGGAGCGTTCCAAGCATCAAGAACAGCACGTGTAAAGGCCCTGAGGTAGGAGGGAGCTTGATTTGTTCAAAGGACAGAGGGCAGGCAAGCATGGCTGGAACAACGAAAGTAAGGAGGACAGCGTTAAGACATGAATTTGGGGAACTGGCAGGGGCCAGATCATGAACAGTCTTGAGGCCATGTTGAAGAGTTTGTATTTTATTCCAAGGGTAATGGGGAGCCATGGGAGGATTCTGAGTAGTGGAGTGTCATGATCTGACTTAGGTGCTACTGAAATAGTCTAGGCAGGAGGTGATGGTGGCTTGGAGCAGTAGAGGTAGTCAGAAATAAATTTAGGATGTATGTTAATGGTAGGACCAATAGATTTGATGATGGATGAAGTGAAGGGGTGGGAGAAAAAGAGGAGTCAAGGACGCCCCAAGGTTTCGGGCATGATCACCTGGGTGAATGGTGATACCATTCACCAAGATGCTGACAACTTTGGGAAGCGCAGGTTTGAAGGGGAAAAATCAATATTCCTGTCTTGGACAGACAATACCTGAGATGTCTACAGATGCCAAGTAAAAGTGTCAAGGAGACAGCTACATAAACGAGACCAGGTTTTAGGGGAAAGATCAGGATGAAGATAAATATCTAAGAGTTGCCAGCCTATGAGAGTATTTAAAACCCAAATAAGGTTACCAGGGACTTAAATCCTAACTTCTAATAGTCATCCATCCATTCAACAAATTTAACTGAGCACTGCAGTATGCAAGGGGAGGTGAGGGGGGGAGTACAGCCATGAATAAGGCAAATACCTTCCACCCCCCACCCTCCTGAAGGAACCAAGAGCTACAGACTCGTCTAAAATACTGAGAGTTTCCATCTATAAAGTGGGAATGACCAGTGGGTAAACTAGATTCTGGCTGAAAATACAAGTGCTCAGGTGTCATCTTACTTTGCAGAATTAGATTTCATTGGGAAGGAGGCATGGCCATCAAAACATCTAAAACTTTATATCAAAGTCTAACATATGTCTAGAAAAGGACACATCAGAAGTGCACAGCTTAATGAATTGCCCAACTGCTCACAGTGTCACCAGCATTCTGATGGATAAATGGAAGTTTAAACGAGACACCAGACAACACTGTCGTGCCTCCCACCGAACTTCAACCCCATCTTCCCCCAAATGCACCTACTCTTCTGGCTTCTAACACCATGGAGTAATTGTTTCTGTCTTTGTGCTTCATAAATGGAATTGCACATAATATAGTCAGAGGGTCAGAGGCCTGGCTTCTGTCTCTCAGCATTAGGTGTGTGAGATTCACCCATTTTGCTGTGGATGGTTTATGTTCTGTGCGAATTGCACAGCTAATTGCAGTGTGTGTGCACCACAACTGATGCATTCCAGAGCAGTAGTTTGTAAAAGCTCCCTAGGTGATTCTAATTTGCAGCCAAGAATCACTGGCTGCCTCTCACTTTTTTTTTTTTTTTGAGGGCAGTGTCACATGTGGGACCGAACCGGGGCCGCTGGCTTCACAAGCCAGCTCTTAACCACCGCGCCAAACCCTGGCCTCTCACTTTTAAAAGCAGATTTCTATGCCCCCCTCCCCTCCAACCCCTCCAGATGCCCCTCCCTCGATCGTGGCTCCGCCCCTAGGCGGGCTTCGCCTCTCACCCGACAGCACCACCTCCACCAGGTCGCCCTCCTGGATGTCTCCGGCGGAGCGCACCAGCTGCAGGAGGTTAGCGGACGTGGGGTCATGTTTGAAGAGCAGGATCTTGTCGTAAAGGCCATAGAAGCCACACTCGGGGAACTGAAGGGCGGGAGAGGAAGGGGGTGACGGAAAAGCTCAGAGCGGCCTTCAGCCGCGGTCTGGAACCCTCCCCAGGCAGGGCCGGCTGTTTCCCCCGGAAACTCAGAGACCCCGCAGCCCTTCGCTTCCTGCCTGCTCCCTCCCAAACCCAGCTCGAGCAGGGCAGGGTGCCAGGGCCCCAGGTGTGCTGGGAGAGAGCGCTGGCCAGATTGGCAAACTGGTGTGGGAGGAAGAGTGGCTCCGGAGCCTGGGCACCTAGAATTTCCCGGAGATTGGGGTGGGGGTGGGAGTCTGAGTGAGCACCCCTTTCCTTATGCTCCCCGCCAAGCTTCCTTCCTGGATCTATTGTTGTCCCTGTTACCTGGCTCCAGTCCCAGTATTGGGGCAGGGCTAACTGGAAGGAGGGGATTTAGGACTCTTGGGGGAGGGGCGGTGCGTGGAGCTGCGGGAAGGCTAGAGCTCAAGGGAGCTGAAGTTAGGAGAGTGCCCTCCCACCCAATGCCCAAAGGACCCAGGTGTCTGGGTCCCCAGCTTGGGACGGTGGGGGCAGGAAATGAAACCCGGTAGAACAGAAAGTGAAACAGTCCAGGTTGGGTGGCTGGAAGGAAGGAAAGGGGCCCTACCACACCTGGACAGAGAGGGTATAAAATAAAATGGGTGAGCATTGGACAAAGAATTTCACCCACGGAATAATCTCCCACCACCCGCTATCTCCCCAGTCTGTTTTCCCAAGGAGCAGGCTAAGTCGGTTGTGGGAGCTGGGCCTGCTAGTTTTGGGGTCTGCGGAGGGGGGGGGGCAAAGGAAGCCCAATGTATTATTGCCTGCTGGGAGAGGGTCCACAGGTGACCCAGACTGCCTGGGCCCTGACTGCCTGGCAAGTCTTTCTCTAAATTCTGGTTTCCTTGTCTGTAAAATGGGGGACTTGGCCCAGCTCCCAATGTTTCTCTGAAGCCCAAAGAATTCATTTCCAGGAGTCTGAGAAGATCCTGGAATTTTAAGATTTAGGGATTCCACCTTCCTCACATTAAAGGATTAGACATTTTTAGATCCCAACATATTATATGTTTTAGGATTTTCAACAACCTAAATGAGCAGTAGTCTATTATTTTTTAATGTTCTAAGAGTCTGACAAACTAGGATTCTAACATTTGCATATCTTAACACTAAAGGATTGCAACAACCCAGGAATCTAATATTCCAACATCTGAATGTTTTAGTATTTCAACAACCTAGGGTTCTAATGTTTGAACACTAATATCAGAGGAGTTCAATAGCCTAACAGTTGCATATTCCAACAATTTAGAATGCTACTATTCTCATGTTTTGACAGTGTAGAATTCCAACAACAGAAAAGCCGATGACTCTTTTAACGTTTTAGGATTCAGGAACTGAGTTTCTCCTGATTCCCTCTTGCCATGACCCCTAACCCCCTCACCCTGGTGACCCTGGTGTCCAAAGTTAAGAGTGGGGTGGAGTTGGGGAAGGCTGGTTTTAACAGGCCAGCATCAGACCTGGGGGGGGGGGGGACACTATAATTAGGAAACGGGACAGAGTCCACAGAGCCTCTGAAGTTTGGGAAGAGATGCCTGCCCCTCCACAAACATCTTAGGCCTGGGGGAGGTCAGAGTTTGGGCTCTGAGACCTCACTTGCCCCTGGCCGTGCTAACGCACGCACTCACACCCACACATGTCACCCGATCTGCCATGGCCAGCCCGGCTTTAGTTTCTACTGTTTCCACCAAATGGGAGGTCGGGGATGGGCCTGGGCAGGGAAGTTCCCCCCACATCTACTACCCCCACCTGCCCCTTCCTCCTCTTCTCCACCTAGCCAGCCCCTCCCTTCCTCCCTGCCGGCTGCAGAAAACAACATGCATGGACTCGCAATCTGGGGAGGCCTCTGGGGCACTCCACCCTTGCTCAGGCCTCCCTCAAACGGGTAATGGGGTGAGGAGGCAATTGGAGGCCAATGCCCTACCCGGACCCCTCAGTCTCCCAATGTTTAGACCCCCTTCCTCCTCCTCCCCCTCCCCTACGCCAGACTCCTGGTCGCCTCTGCCAGCGCCTCACTCCTCCAGAGCTCTCCCCAAGCTGGATGGGGGGAACCCTGCGCCCTCACCTTCTGGTCCACGATGGAGCAAGCCAGCTGCTTCACATGGGCCAGCTCGGAGGCGGCGGGCAACAGCACGAACTCGCGGGTTAGCCCGATCTGGATGTGGAAGGAGACCCCGGGGCCCGGGGCCGGGACCTGGGGCAGCAGCGGTGGCGGCGACTGCAGCTCCAAGCCGCCGGGGGGTGGAGGAGACCCCGGCCCGGGAGAGGCCGGGAGCCCGGCGGGATGGGAGGGGGCGGCGGCCATGGGAGGAGGCCCAGGACCCGCCGCCCGGCGCCCACCCGGGATCCGGCTGGAGGAGCCCGGAGAACCCGGATCACTGGATCCAAGGGGTCTCGTCAACTGGTGGTGGGCGCGCGGGATCCCGGGGATCCGAGAAGAGAAATCTGGCAGGTTGAGGGGACTGGAGGATGGCGGGACCCTGGGAAATTAGAGAAAAATAATCTAGTGGGTCAGACGCCCGGGAATCAAGGAATCACAGACAATCAGAAAAAAAGAAATGGTTTGGGGGACCCAGCGATTGAGAAATTCCAAGAAATCAAAGAGAAAAATCTAGTAGGTCGGGGTCGCAGGGATCAACAGAGCCCAGGATCCAAAGGCCCCTTGGAGAGAGAAGGGATTGAAAAAGGAGCAGGGGACCCCCGAATCCGGTGTCTCTAAGAGGAGGATCCAATTAAGAAGGGGGCCGAGGGACTCACCAGACCTTGGGGTGGAGGGCAGGAATCTCTGAGTCGGGGAACAAGACGGGCTCGGGGATGGGTAGAAGGATCCAGAGGGCCGGGGTGCTAAGGAGGGAATCTCATGGGTCTCGGAAGTTGGAGAAAAGTTCGGTCCCCGGCCCGCAGCGAAGGGGGCGTTACCGGTCGTGGCGCGGGGTGGGGCAAGGGAGGGTCGCCCGGCGCCGGTGTTTCTTTCTCCTTCTCCAAAGTTTAACTCGGCTGCGACGGCCCAAGAGGAAGTGTCCGGAGCGACAGCGGGGTCAGCCAATAGGCGCCTGCCTCGGTGACGTCAGAGGTGGGCGGAGTCTGCCGAGGGCCCGGGGCGGAAGGGGAGGGCGGGCCCAGCACTCGGAGTTGTCAGTCTCGGGGGTGGGAGATGCGGGGCAGGGAGGCAGCGTCGTTTCCTCTCCCCAACACTCCCTCGTCTGCAAAGTTAATTTTTCCCTGAGCTGAAGAAGGAGGGGCGAGCTACGCTCACCGCCACCACAGGCCGCGGGGGCCGGCGCTCAGGAGGCGCCGGTCCCTTGAAGGAAGGGGGCCCTCTTGCCTGGCCTGCATCTGGTGCACACCGCGGGGGAAACGGTGGGAAACAGTGTCAAGTCCAGCCCGCTCTCTGGTCTAGGCCTCCCTCTTTCCAGAGAGTTGGCTCTGCCCTTCCACGCCGCAGCCCCGGGGAGGGGCGCTGCAGAGCTCCCCCAGCCCATTCCACAAGGTGGGAAGACCGAGGCCTCCGGATGCACAGAGGTTCTTGTCTCAAGTCTTTCTCCAGCAACCATGGGCAAGGAGCGTGGAGTAAACTCAAAAGGCCAGGCCTAGGTTACCTGTGCAGGATAGTCACGCACCAGGGTGGGTGGAAAAGGGGTGTAGCTTCCTTCCCTCAGCTCCCCACTCCACCCGTCATCAGGAGGGTGACGAGCCAAAGGCCTGGGGTGCCTGGAAGGGCCATAGCAACCGGACAGGACAACACACCCACACCACACCACTTTGTAGATGGGAGGGCTGATTGTTCTCCTGGGGAAATGTGCGTTTCTTTCTCTCTGTGTGACTTTAGGTAAGCGACTTGCCCTCTCCGAGCCTGTTTTTCTATGTGTTAGATGGGACAGTCATCGCAGGATCTTTGCAGGGATTAATGAGATTGTAGAATGGTGCCAGGAACACAGTAAATGGTGGCTGTCACTAACTTGGGTGGACACTCTAATACAAGGGTGGACACCTCAGGTATGTTATCATTCAGCAAGCACAGACTGATGGCCTACTGTGTGTGCCCGGCCTCTCATGAAACCTCTTTCAAAGAAGCATTTCAGACCCGATTTCTCCTCCCCAGCTAATAATAAAAGAGTGGCTACCATTTAGTTTACATACAGGAAGCTGAACCCTCAGAGACAAGATGACTTGTCAAAGATCACCAGGCCAGTTGCTACTACCCCACCCCACTCGGAAGGTCAAGGCCCGGTTTGAGCTCCAAAGGCTACCCAATAAAGATGGGCCACCTGCCTGCTGGTTGGGGATGGGGGCCATGAGATGAACCCTCTTTCCTGCTAAAGGGTTGTTGGGGGCAGCTGAGGTTGGTACAGTAGCAATTGTCACCACATCCGGGGGCTGGCTGGGGCTGGGGAAGGAAGTCTGAGGCTGGAGCGAAAACCCAAACCACCACCTGGGGAAGCTGCTCAGAGGCCAGAGGAATGAGTGGGGGGGGAGTGAGGCCACGTGGAGCCCATACCTAGGCTCCTGTCACCAGCTGCCCACCTACACCCTTTCTTCTTGTAACGCTAACATGTCTGGAGTGTGCGGTTTGCAGGACTGTCGAGTGTTCACTGGGGCCCGCCAGTAACCATGCCTTATTCTGGTCACTGGGGTATGGCCCTTAAAAACCCAGGTGGGACTTGCCCAAGGAAACTTAGCTGGTCGGTGGAGATCTGAGCAAGCAGAGGGAGTGACAAGGGACTGGATAAAAATTCTGATGACCCGCTGGAGGCTTTGGGCAAGTGTCTCCCCCCATCTCCATCCCTCTCATCCTCTGTAAAACGTACATAATGCTCCCTGCTTTTCGAGGTTGTGAAGACCCAGTGAAATTGCGTGTGAAGAGTTTGGCACAGGGTCTGGCTCCTGCTAAGTGCACAGTTGACCACTGCTTTGGCCACCTCAGAGAAGGGAAGGGACTCATCTGGGCCCCCACATCTCCTCCTACAGGAAGCTCCCGGCATGGTGGAAGTGGAAGGGGAGGGAAGGGGGGCCTCACCAATACCCATCACACATGGAGTGGGGGTGGTGTTGAGAGGGGCGAGGAGTCTTGAGCTGCATTGTCACATCATCTGTTTGTGAGGCTCTGCCCCCAGGGGAGGGAGCACTTAGGGACAGAAAGGAGGGGCATGGGGAGATTCGGTCCTGTGCCCCCACTTCCGTCCCTCCACCCACATCCCCACCTAAGCTCTGGGTCCCTCTGGCCCCCTTGCCCTACCACAAAACCCCAACCCATCATATCCCCTCTCCAAACTCCACCCAACCGCCGCAGAGCTGGTTACTCCTTCCCCAAAGTCCCTGGGGCCCCTCAACAACCAGTACCACCACCCATCTTACTCCAAAGGGTTTATTGAGACAAGTTTCACATACAAGTCCAGGACAGAGGGGATGGGGCTTATAAACAGGAATTTGGAAAGGGGGCCTGGAGGCTCAGGATGGAACCCAAAAAAGAGTGAAATAAATAGAGGAAGAGAGTGGAGGGCCAGGAGAGGAGACTGACAGACTATCACACAGTGATAACGACATGGGGGGGGGGAACTTGGGGGTCCATTAAAATCCCATTTATTTATACAGATATACAGGGAGTTATGGGGGACTCAGGGGACCCCACTCCACCCTCCATGCCCCAGGGAGGGGCAAGAGAAGACCATCTCTCCCCATGGGTGAGCCAGTGGGAGGTGAAGGGGGGCTGCCCTTGGAGGAGTGTTGGGGGAAGTAGGGCATCGCCTGCTCCCCAGGCAGGTACTGACCCTGGAGGCATTGGGTAGTGTCTGGAAAGCTGTGTTGAGGGAACTGGAGGGGAGGGTGGACTGGGTGTGCTTCCAGGTAGGCGAGGCCTAGCACTCCCACTGGGGATAGCCTGGGTCCAGCTGGCTCCATGGCTCCCCGAAAGACCCAGAGCAGGGGAGCTTGGGGTTCCTCCCAGCAGTTCCCACCCAAGTCTGGGAGGATGGAGGGGTCAGGGGTTCAAAGAGAGAACCTGGCACCTTCTGGCATCTTGGAAAAGCTGATCCCCAAGGACACTCAGCCCTGGTTCTGCTACCCCCAGAAGGCAGTTCAGAGACCAGGAGTGGGTGTCAGGGCTGAGAGGAAACTCCCAGAGGCCATCTTGGAGGGTGATTCCTGAAGGAGGCAACTCCCCAGGCTGGATGCTGGCAGAAGGGCAGACCTGGGGGAGGGCCTCTTGGGGAAAGGGCCTTTAGCACCACCAGGCTCCAAGGCAGGCGGGAAGAGGCTGGGCTCCAGGTCTCCACACTGAGGCTGGGAGTCACCTGTGGGAGACAGAAGGGAGGGGAGACTGAACCATGACCTCCAGGGCATAAGAAGTAAGGCAACTCTGGGTCCTTGTGGGCCTCCACCCCTCCTCTGAATGCCCAGAGGCTACACAGGGTGCCCAAAGTGTGACTGCTGAACTTGGTACCCTTGGAAGGGGCAGGTGAAGGGGTGTGTTTGAGGGCCTTCTTGTGGGCGAGGATACAGGAGGTTGCTGTCTTCCTGGACCAAGCCTGCGTCCTGCCCAGCCTCTCACCTCAGTCCCACCTGCCCGGCCCCGATCCCTGGCCAGGGCGGGGCCACGTGGGCATCATACGAAGACCTTGGCCAGGGCGTCGGCGCCCGCGCTGGCGATGAGGGCCTTGCTGGGGTGGCAGGCAACGGCGTGGATGGCCTCCTCGTGCTTCTTGCGGTGGGCCGTGATCTCTTGCACACACGTTTTGTTGTCCAGGCTCCACAGACGAAGGGAGCAATCGTGGCCTGTGCACATATGGGAGCAGCAAGAGCTGTCACCCAGCAGCATTGTACCCCCGCAGCTCCTCGCTCAGACCCAACCCCTGAACCCCTCAGCTGGCCTCTCCAAAGTCCTCAGAGTCTGGTGGGGGCTCAATCCTTCTCCCGCCCACCTCTGCCAGTTAACTCCTGATGTCCCTGCCTGTCAGCCACCCATCTAGTTACCAAGTGTTTACTGAACACCTACTGCGTACTGGGCCCTGGGGGTACAGCGAACAAAATGGGCAAATGTCCCTGGTCCTGTGGTGTTGACATTCCAGTACGGGAGAGACAGTAAATTAGAAAACAGAACAAACAGAACAAACAAACAGAACGAGTGGCGGGGTGGTTGGGCGCTGGCTTGGGAAGCCAGCGGCCCTGATTCGGGTCCCACATATGAAGGCCAGTGACACTACCCTCAAAAAAAAAAAGAAAACAGAATGAACAATGCTAGGTGGTCAGGAGTGCTATGGGCACAAATCAGTCAGTGTGAGGACAGAATGGCCAAGGGAAGGGGAGAGCAGCCTTAGGGGCAGGGCACAGCCAGGGGAAGGCCCGGAGCATTGACAGGAGGCAGGCGTAGCTGCCACAGCGTGAGCAGTTGGGGAGGAGGTCAGAGAGGCGGGAGCAGCGGGAGCCTGGCTTTGAGAGCCATGAGCCACTGGAGGGAGGTGGCCTGACTTTGTTAGAAACATCAGGCTGGTAGCGGTGGAGGCCAGCTCTCTTTGTCCTTTTCTGTGGGGATCTGGGCCCTGATCTCTGGTGGAGCTAGATCTCACTCACCATCCCCTCACCTCTCTCCTCCAAGACAGCTGCTACTGTCATGGGGCAGATGGAGAGGATGAGTTGGGTTCAAACCCATCCACCCTCCCCACCAACTGCTCCCAGCTCTGCACACTCGCTTGCTGACAGCTCGCTGACACGCGGTGAGGCTCATGGCTCACAGCGTGTGGCAGCCCCACCCCCGTGGCAGGTCTCCCAGATCAGCAACACACACGCTTTACCCCCTGGGGCGCTTCAGCCCCCTTCTCCTCAGCCCAGGTTCCACCCATCCCTTTGAGGCACAGCCCCAAGGTCGCTGGGCCTCCGTGCCCTTAACCACAGAGAGCAGGCAGCACTGACTGCTAAATAAGCTTGTGGGGACCCAAGTCAGACAGATCTGAACTTCAAAGATTGGCTGTGCTGCGCCCAAGTTACATAACTTCTCTGAGCCTCAGTTTCCACATCTGTACAATGGGGACAACAGTACCAATCTCCTGGGGTTATTCAGATCAAACGAGATGACGCAGGAAGTGCCTACACTGCTTTGCTGTCACCCAGAGGCTCCCTGCCCCTGCTCGGATAACTCTCTCCAGCTCCCCCCACTTGAGGCCAGTGCCCAGCCCTGCTGGGGAAGGAGCCAGGAGGGTCCCAACTTACTTCCCGACATCAGGAATACGCCATTGGGGTCCACGGCCAGGCAGGTGACCGCGTCCAGGTGGGCAACCATGGAGTGCACGCATTTTCCTGAGGGGAGTGGGGCAGCAGGTTACTGTCCCACTCCCCACCTTGCCTGCGAAGGTGAGGGGACTAGAGGGGACACTCAGAGCCTCCAACCCGGACACCAGCGGTTCTGAGTCTGAGCCTGGTCCATCCCTGCCTCCCACAGGCAAAGGTTGAGTCGGGGCGCCGGGAAGGCTGAGCCTCACCTGTCCGGTTGTCCAGGAAGCGGATGCCTCTGTCGTCATGGGCGGTGATGGTGAGGGGCTGGTTTGGATGACTCACCACCTGGTTGATCTGGGTTGGGCCTAGAAGGAAAGCAGGGAGAGAAGGATGTCAGCGGGAAACCTGGGGACCAGGACCAAGGCAAGAAGAGAAGCACCACGCTCCCACACCCCGCTTCTGTCCAGATGGCAGGGAGGGCTGGGCACCCAGGCCACTGTCTCATTGGTACAGTGGGCACTGGGGCCTGCCCTGGGGTGACAGACATTGAGAAAGCCTGTCCATGCCACTCAGTGGGCCGATGGGCGAGTGAGTCCCTGACACACTGCCTCCTCTCAGCCCTCCTGAGATCCCGTGCTATCCGTTCAGAGCAGTAGCTGGGACCTCATTTCCTTCCAGCTCAGAGCCCCAGAGGGGATGGGGAGCCATCTGCAGCTGAGCAAGCCTCGGATCACAAAAGCCACAGGAGAACTGGGGCCTTGGAGGCATTCAGATCCGAGCCCCCTGCCCTGGGGCCTCCTTACCGCTGCTCCCCCGGGACTCCAGCATAAGGAGAGCACTCTCAGCCTCCAGGTCATACAGGACTGTGTCGCCAGAGCGGAAGGAGGCCACGATATGGGCAGGCTCGATGCTGGTGAAGGCCACTGAGGTGGGGATCCCGTGATCTGAGGGTGGAGAGGAGGGAAGGCTGCCTAACAGACCAGTCTGGCCCTGGGACAGGGGTGCAGGAGTGACCCTCCTCCCCAGGCCTCCAGCTCTGTACAGTTCCTGAGGGAGCAGTCAGGGTCCCCACTGTCCCCATCCCCCCACTCACCGCTGGCTGTGGGGAAGGTACAGAGGCAAGTCGGGCTGCTGCTGCTGGGGTCCCAGATGCGGACAGTGCCGTCGGCGGAGCAGGAGGCCAGGCGCTGGGTGGTGGGACTAAAGGCCAGGCCCCACACAGCGTCCCCATGGCCCTCCAGCACGTGGCTCAACATGCTCGGGTCTAGACCCACCAAAGGACGGATGGACTGTGTGTTAGGGCTGCCAGCCCCGTGCTGGACAGCCTGGGAGCACCACCTCTGCCACCCATTCAACCAGCTTCATACCCATAATTGTCACGCCCTCAGAGCTGTCACCACTGCAACCGCCCTGGTGGCCGTTCACACTGACCACCAGCTCCTCTTGGAATATATTAGGGCTTTGAAGGCAGCCCAGCAAGGAAGCTGCAGAGGGTGGGGATGTCCCTATGTTCCCCGCTGTCCCCCAGGGCCCACAATAGTGCCTGGCACAACGTGGGCACTCGATACACAATTTTTAGGACTTAGTTAGGGGAGAAGGAACAATGGCGACTCTTCACAGCCTGGGCCCTGTGGGTTGGCCCCGACCTTGGTCCCAGCAGTCTTTTCTGCCCCTGCGCACCAGCCTTGTCCAATCGCTCCAAAAGGTCATCCCCACCATTGCCTCCCTGGTCACTTGAGTTCACATGGGGGACTCTGGTTGGGCCCTGCTGACGCTCAATGTGTGGCAGCTCCTTTGGCTGAGCACATCCAGCCAGGGACTGACCCCTGATCTTTCACAGGGTGAGAATGTTCTCTGGAAAATGGTGTTATGTTCCTTTGATGGAAACACAGACCTCTGAACGACAGGATGCTGCACAAAGCCATGTGTGTGATCCAAAGGGTTATTAACAGAGGTGTCAGAGGATAGGGAGGCAGACACAGGACAGAGTTGACAGTCTGGTCACTTCTCCACTTGATTTTTTTTTTTTTAAATTGGGGAATTGGAACAGTGTTGGGAAATTGGGGAAGGGGAACAGCCAAGTTATTGTCCTTCAGTCTTAGTTGTGGAGGGCACAGCTAGCTCAGCTGCAAGTCCAGCCGTCCCTCAGCAGCTCAGCTCAAGGTGCCCTGTTCAATCTTAGTAGCAGGTAGGCATAGCCCAGCATCCCATGTGGAAGTCGAACCCGCAACCTTGTTATTAGGAGCACATGCCCTCACATCGTGCCACCTGTTGGCAGCTCAGCTCAGGTGCAGCTCACTGGCCCACGTGGGAATCCAACCAGGGACCCTGTTGCTCAGAGCTCACGCTCTTAACCAACTGAGCCACTCGGCCAGCCCCTCCACTTCACTCTTAAAGGTGCCCCCAAGATGAAACACAAACTCTCTACAAGCTGGCCCAGCTAACTTCTCCCATCTCACCTGTTCTACTTTCTCTTGACCCACTCCGCCAGCCACCTAAAGGCACCGGCCGAGCCTGAGCACAGTGCCGCCAGGGCCCACCTTCTGTGGGCTGACCCCCGGCCCTAACGCTGATTCTGCGTTAGCTTAACCATCAGCTCTTCTCGCCTGCCCCGCAGTGACGTGCTGAGTCACGCTGTTCCGTGCTTAACCAAGCTGAGTGTCCTTGGTGTTCCCCACAACACCTGCAGCACCAGGCAGATGCTGTCTGTGCTGAGGGAAGGAAGCGGCCCCGGTGCATGACGGGTGGAGAAGGGTGGGAGGGAGAGGGCGCTGTCTCACCGTAACCATCGTAGGGGTCCATATTGAGGTCTGGGATCTTCCAGCTGTGGATGCGGGCATCGGCCCCACCACTGTAACAGCATTCACTGTTGCTGCCCATGGCGACTGCCAACACGGCGCCTCTAGAGGGTACAAAGGGGGAGACGAAAAACTCAGTGCTTGCCCCTTCCCCAATCCCTCCTTGGGGACACTGAAGTTTGTCCTCTGCCAGCATTTTCCAAGGATGGCCAAAAGGAATTCAGCGTTCGGGGCTCTTGTGCCATGGGCAAGTAGCCTGTCCCCAGCCCTCCGCCCACCCTCCAGATCTGTTTCCTCTGCCAAAGGCTGTGCTGAGAGCCAGCTGAAGGTGGGCACTGAAAACGTGCAGAGAGCCAGGAGCAAGGGGGGGCGTGTGTGCAGAGGGTGCCAGGGACTCGGAGCCCTCCTGCTGCCCTGCCTCCCACCAAAGGCCCCCTGGGATGGCAGCGAGCCCTAAGGGTCAGCCTGCCTTTGGGGCATCTCCCTACCTGTGAGCCCGAAAGGCGTGGATAGGTTCCACGTCTAGTGCAGCATTCCTGTGGGGAGACAGATGTCACCCAGAGCCCCTTGTCGCCCCGTCCCCTGGGCCCAGCTACCCCCTACCCCAGCCCTCCAGCCCGGGGTCGCTGCCCTCACTTCTTGGCTGTGACAGCCTTCTGCAGGTTCCAGAGCTTAAGTGTGCCGTCCTCGGAGGCGGTGAGCAGAGCCGATTGGCTGTGGTGGAAGGCCAGGGCACGGATGCCGTCGTAGTGTGAGCGGAGGGTGAATTTGGGGTTCCATGTCTTCTTAAAGGCATCTTTGCTGTCTGACAACTGGGGTGGGGTGGGGGGTACGTGCCTCAGGTCTTCTCTTCCACCCCAGCAGTCCCGCAGACACTGACATCCAGAACTCCAAGGATCTGTCCCTCCCCCACTCCAGACCCCCATGGAGCCCCAGACTAGCCTCCAGACCTAGACACTACCCTCTTCTTCCTGGCCCAGCACTGTCCCCGCTACTCACTCAACAAGTTCCTACAGTGTGCAGGGACTGTAGGAGACAGGTTCTGGGGAGACAAAGGTGAATCCAAACCCCTGGGATCTCCCAGTTCAGAGGGGACTGGAGGGAGACACTCAGATGGTGCCATCAGTGCACAGGCTGAGGAACCTGTGAGCAGTGTTCTGAATTAAAAATGCACTGGAGGGCCGGCCGAGTGGCGCAGTGGTTAAGTGCTGGCTTGAGACGCCAGCAGCACCGGTTCGGATCCCACATATGAGGGCCAGTGACACTGCCCTCAAAAAAAAAAATGCACTGGGAGGGGGCACCCACAGCCTTACTGCCTCTGTTGAGGTCAGCAAGGCTTTCCTGACCAAGTGGCAAAAGAGCAGGTGCTAACCAGACAGGGGAGGGGCCCAAGGAAGCAAAGTGCATGTGCAAAGTCCCTGAGGCAGGAGGCAGCCGGGGAGGGTCCTGGGAGAGGGTCAAGGGAGAGTGGCAGAGGGTGAGGCCACAGGTCGGCCGGAGGCCCCGGTGAGCCACGTTCTGGAACCTGCATCTCATCCTAAGCAAAATGGGGGGCCATGGGAGGGCTTAGAGCAGTGAAATGACAGGTTTGTTGCAGCTGCCCCGGGGATGCTCGGACTGGGGAAGACAAGAGTGGCTGCAGAGAGAAGAGCTCAGAGAGAGAGGTCAGGGGTCATGAGGGAGGTCTCTCTGGAAAGAGAAGGGCATTTAGACATGATGCTGGGGCAGGGCGATGGGGACAAGCACACAGGGTGGGGAGCAATGGGGACACTGCACATGCCCTGGGGTGCCATTCTCCGATTACAGACCCAGGGAGGGCCACTTGGGCAAGAGCAGACTATCAGGTAAGCCTCAGTGCCCTGCCCCAAGATGGGGTTCACATCTGACAACCCCTTACATCTAGGCTGTCTCCCAAAGTTCCTGCCTCAGCTGTCACTTCTGGCACATTCTTTAGGGCCAGAGGATCTGCTGTTGTGGGGTGACCCCCTCATTCGCACAAACCACAGGTGGGGGTCACACTCAGGCAGCTCCCCCGCTCAAAGACTCCACTCTGGCCTCCCTTCCCACAGCCGTGCCCGACCTCACTGAGACCACCAACCACCTATCCTGCCAAATAAAAGCTGTGGGGAGTGTCCTGCCACAGGAAGATGCACACACACCCAGAGTTGGAGATTCCCAGATAGCCAGAGGACCCTCCATGTCTTGGACTTGAACACTGGCTCGGAGGTCTCCTTTTGCTCCAGCCTGACTGCCTTCCCCAGCCCCCACACACACCAGACTGGCCTGATGGTTTGGTTGTTGGCTGGAGACCACCAGCTCAATTCCCCCTTCCTGCACAGGCTACCTTACTCTCACTGCCGCCAGCCCAGAGCCCCCTTCCTCCTCCGATGCTGTATTTCAATTCAGTTCCCCCCTTCGCCCCGCCCCCAGCAGTGGTGGGTCCTGGACTTGAGGTGCCTCTAAGCTGAGGCAGGAGGAGTGTCATTTGAAGAGCCTGGCACTGTGATTAAGACATAGGCTCCAGAAGCTTCTAGGCCCTGCACCTTGGTGACCCTGTGAGGTCCCTCAAACTGTCTGCATCAGCACCCCTTGTCCTCATGGGTAAAGGGACCGAGCACAGGCTGTGCGGTCAGCGCTGAGGAAGTGCTGGCACCTGCGCAAAATACCCAACAGGGGTCGTGGGGAATGGGGCACCCCGAAAACTTACATCACAGCTGAGGTCGTTGTCATTGGTGACGGTGAGATCTGCCAAGTCCCCCAGGCTCACCTCCCCGCCCCCGATAGTGTCCATGATGAAAACGTCTGAGGAGAAGCCAAAGGAACCTGGTGGGGGGAGGGGAGGGAGGGGACAGAGAGGGGCCGGGAGAGAGAGAGAGACAGAGAGAGGCAGAGAGAGAGATGAGGTGTGAGAAAGAGAGACAGGGAGAGGACAAGATCAAGAATCACAGCTGGAAAGAAAGAGACAGGGAGAGACAGACAGGGCAGGACAGACAAAAAGAGGGGGAGACAGACAGACAGACGAACTTTTGGGACAGGGAGGCTGCAGACTAGAGGCCGGGCCTCGACCCTGAGGACACAGAAGCCCTGGGCTTAGCTCTGCAGCCTCCCTCTGCTGTGGGTGCCGTGGGCCCTGTGGGACTGGACCAAGGTGGAGGGGCCTCTTACCTTCATGTGGCCGGGGCTGCGGTGTGCCAGGAGGCGGGCCAGTCACTTTGGGGGGCAGTCCATCCACATCCCGAAGGTCAGCCAAAATTCCCTGGAGTTTGACCCGCCGGCTTTCTACAGGGATGAGGCACCGGGCAGGGAGTCACCCACCAATTCAACGAGCCACGCACAGGTGACGGCTTCCACCAAGAGCCTCTCCTGCAACTGTGGGGAGGCCAGAAAGCCCTGGCCTCAGGGCGCCTTGGGTCTCAGAGTAGGGGTGGGGGCCAGGCCGAGCAGAGCAACTGAGCTGGGAGCCTCTCTGGGCCGCCCTTACTGGAGCCCTCAGTCCCGTCATTCTCTGTGACGCCAGGGGCCTCCCAGCTCAGTCACAGGACAGGAGGAAGATGCAGCACTGCCCCGTCTGCCTCACCCCCTCGTTTCCTCCAAGGTCCGCCAAGATCTGGACACACGCGTGTGGAGGGCTGGCGGCCCTGCTTCAGGAAGAGTCAGGCCTGCCTCTGTCCCCATGGGGGTTTTCCAGGGAAGGGGTGCGGGCCTGGCCACTATGGCGTGGTCCTCCTGTTCTCCTTGGCCACCCTCCTCTCAGGAAGTGTAACTATCCGGTGGCGTCCCCACGGCAGGAAGCAGCTGTAGGCGGCTGTGTGTGCCCCCAGAAACCTCACTGAGGAAGGCTGGACAGAACACCGGCTGCTCACCCAGCTCGTGGTGGCTTCCCTCTCCAGCACATCGCCGAGGGTCTGGGGAGCCCTCCCCATCCTCTCCTGAGCCCAGAAAGTCAAATTCATTGATGGCATCTTCCGAGTCGTCCTCCTCATCCTCGTCCTCCATTTCGGGCACCAGGGCCTTGGCTGGCAGCTTTGGGCGTGGAGAAAACCAGACAGGTGAGGGGGCTCGTGCCCACAGCCCAAGCCCACTGGGTCTCCGGGGACAGAGAAGCCGGTTCCCTATTTGGAGCTGCTCCCTCCACCAAGCCCCACACTGTGGTGGCTGTGCTCCCCCTGCTGGGAGCCTTCAGAGGCTGCACCTTACTAGAGCTGGGTGGGGCCAGCCCCCAGCCTGGCTGTGGAGACCCCTCCCTCCTCTGCCTCCCAGTGACCCCCTCACAGCCCTCCCGGCATTCGTGCCCCGCAACCCCTGCCTGGTAGCACAGTACTTCTCATGAAGAAAAGCCACAGACAATCTGTTTCAGGGGCGAGGGGCGAGGGACGACGTTTGTGTCTAGCTGTATGGGTGAGTATGTGGAGGTGCACAATCACAGTGAGTGGCGACCCACGGGGGTAACAAAAATAACAAGCCCTCATCAAGCATTGCCGGCCTCTCCATTATTCAGTGCACTGAATAAGACTCACATGTGATTTCACAACCCAAAATACAAACAGTTATCATTACTGTAATTATTATTCCCAATTGACAGATGAGGAAACAGGCTGAGCAGAGTGGGGGCCCTTGCCAGGTCCAAGCCATCCCTTACACACTGCAACAACTGGGGTGTGGGCTTCCTGGGGTTCTCCGAGTCTTCCTTAGACCTTTCTAGATTGGCTAGAACAATAAGAACTTTAGTTTCTTATATAACCAGTATGTGCGGCTTGCAGAATGAGAAAAAAACTACCTAGTTCCCCCACTCTGAGAAACAGAATGCAGGGCAAGTGAATACTGAGTTTGCCATTTCCCACAGTTGGTCTTAACCTGGGGTAGAAACCAATCATCTTGTTTTCCACAGTCCCATCCCAAACTTGGGAATTTAGGAGCAGCCTGGCCCCTGCGTTTCCCACACAGACACCTTATATACACAGCCTTACAAGATTATATCTTGCATGATTCTTTTACCCTCTCATGGTGTAAGCACCACGGCATTTTATACAAGGTACCATCCAGGTGTACAGAGAACCTCCAAGGCTTAAAGAAGTTCCAGAATTTTCAAAGACAAATTTTGGTATCTCAGGTCTGCTGTAAGTGCATAAAAATATACCCCACCCCTGCAACGGGATGCTGATGCCCACCAGACTTGACCACTGCCTTTTCCAGGGAAACTTCTCCCTCCTAAGTGATTCCTGGGCCCCTATGGGGCTGGCCTCAGTCAGACTGCCAACTCCTTGAGGGCGTGGCTGACCCCTTCCCACAGGCTCAGCACCCCAAGCTGGGTCTGGAGGGGTACGAATTTGGAGGCAACACCTTGCAAGCATTTGTGAGGGACCAGCCTCTGGTCTGTGAGGGAGAACCAGAGAGATGGCATATGGCACCTTCCTCTTCCTTTCTGAAAGACTGAGGGTCAAGGTTTAGGCAGCATGCCCAGAGGCAATGGCAGGGGGCGGGGCTCCACAGGGCTGTGGAGCCATCCAGGTCTCTGAGGCCCAGGAGAGAGGGCCTGTGACCGTTAGTGCCACACCACTGCAAGTACCATTAATACTGCCACCACAGAGCGCTCGGCATGGTCAGCCACTGTGCAGCCAGAGGCTCTCTATGCGTGAACTCACTTGAATCAAATCCTCAGCAACCCAGAGACAGGGACCATTAGCCCCAGAAACTGAAGCTCAGACAACCAGGTGCCCAAAGTTATACAGCCAGGCCAGTGGAAACTCGGGGAGTCACGAGCAAGACTTTCAAATTATAATCTGGTCAGTGAAGGTCGGCTGTGTAGAGACAGAGGGCCTTGGGGGTGTGTGAAATGCTTACACAATAAGCCACCCCACAGGGCATGTGGGACAGGGGCAGTGATAGATGCAAAAGCCTAAGAGAGTATGAAAAGCCAGCAATAATTTCTGAGGAGCAGAAAGGAGTGGGAAGGTTCTCAGAGAAGGCTGAGCTAAGGCCTGCCCAGGAGTGAAAATCCCTACGGCGGGGTAGGAGGAACCACCTGGGACTGGGAACAGCAGCCCTGGAGAGCTCAGGCTCAGACACATCCTGGCTCTCCTGCAAGCCCAGCTCCAGGGTTTTGGCTGTGTACTCCCTTCCATTCACCATGTTAACTGAGCACCTAGCCTGGGCAGGATCCTGTGCTGAGCCACACTGGGGACACTGGAGAGGGAGAAGAGGCCAGGACAGACCTGGTCCCTCACAGGGATATGGGACAGAGGGTACATGACACAGGGAGGACAAGCACCCAGGAGGCTCCTGAGCTTGTAAGGGGGAGTCAGGGAAGGCCCGAGGAGGGGTGTCTAAGGTGGGCCTGAAGGAGGGAGGAAGGGAGTTCTGATGGGAGAGGGGTTAAAGAAAGGCCATCTCCCACAGATGCCCCCTTTACAGGCACCTGTCCCTGTCTCCACTGTGGCATGTACCTTTGTACATGACTGCTTACAAGCCCGCTGCCAGCCACAAGCTCCTCCATGCCGGGGACTGTGTCTCCATACCCTTCCTGTCAGCTGGTCCACGAGGCCCAAACTGACGTTCACTGGACAAATGAGATTATGCCACGCTTAAGGACAGCGCCGCTGAGATGGCAGGGGCACAATGGCTGTGGCAGTTAAGGAGCAGGGGTGAAATATGGTGTGAGCCATATCTTGAGATCAAGCTGAAGGGATCTGGACTTTACCCCATCAAGTGTCCCCGGGCCTGGGTCCTGACAAGAGCAACAGACTGGACACTCACACCCTCTGGAAGCTCCCACAGAGCCCCTGCCAATCTGGTCCTAGGCTGACCCTTGCCCCCAACACAGGCTGAACTCTGGACCCAGCCACATTTATTCAGGGTGCTGGGGAGGGAACCGTGAAAAGACCCACGGAGGCTGCCTTGTGGAGCTTACCATCTACCTGGTGAGACAGGGAGCTACTGCCACACCAAACAATATCTGAGTATGACTGTGATCAGACTAGCCCAAAGGAGAGAGCTCTGTGAGGGCACCACAGGGGCTGGCCTGGTCTGCAGAGTTCAGAAAAGGCCTCTCAGGAACACCCAAGCTGAAGAAGGGAGGATGGAGAACACAGGTGCAGGTGGGGCAGAGGTGAGACCTAACAGTAAAGACCGAGGCGCCTCTGAAGGGTACCGAGGTGAGGAGACGGGGACTCTAGGAGGTGGTCAGGCTAACACAGACCGGAGGTAGCCCCAAGGCACCTACAGGGGTACCCTGTTGCTAGTACACAAACCAGGAGATCCTCTTGGAGGACAGGAGGGCGGGGTGCGTCCTCTGGCTCACGGCTCACCTTCACACGCTGCTTCTTGTGCTGCACGCTGTCCAGCTCGTCGTCCTCATCGCTGTCTTCATCCTCACAGCTCTGCAGGAAGGGGATCTGCTCCAGCACTGAGCCGCCCAAGCGCTCTTTGCCATCTCTGCCTGCCGCGTTCCTGCCCACAACAGGGAGGCAAAGGGGGTGTTAGTCCTGCCAAGTGACCAAGCTCAGATGGGAGGGCACCGAGGCTTGGCGGCCAGAGCCTGGACCCAGAGGAACCTTGACTGATCCACACAGGGCCGCAATCCCAGCCTCCGCCTGACAGACTATCATCCCAAATCAAACCTTCATTTTGACCACAGACTGGGCCCAACTCCTCACTGAGTTCTGAGCCCAAGTTCTAGAGGACTAGCCCCCAACCCTGACCAGACATGTCCCCGTGTGTCCTGAGTCAGAAGAAGAGCTACACGAGAAAGTGCCACAGACTCCGCAGCCCCCGTTCCCATGACCTGGTCAAAGCACAAGCACATGTCAGGTGAGTGGCAGAGACCCCCAGCAGGAAAGACAACTGGTTACCCATGCTGGGGCCCTACAGCCAGCCCGGCCCAGGGCAAGCCTGCACTCGCCTCGACAGATGGCGCTCTTGCTTCCGGCCTACTGTTTAATGCCCAACTGAGTGACAAGTTTTAGCAAAGGAAGTATTTGCCAAACCTGACTCCAGGTAGAAAGGGGGTGGAATTCAAAGTAAGGTAAATGCAAACAGCCTCCTTCTCTGCCACTAGGCTGATGCTCTAGAGTTCTTGTCCACTGCCCAGGTATACGGGTACTGCCTGGTAGAGGCCTTTCCTCCAGGTTGCCAAATCCAGCACTCACTTCCTGGCCTCCTTGTGCACCGCCTCCCAGAACATCTCTGGGTTCAACTGCAGGGACACCATTCTCGGGGTTCAGGGGGTTCAGCGTCGCGCCTTTCTGCGCCTGCCATCTACACTCTCTCCCTTAGTGACCACAAAGTCCTGTGACTTTCAAAAACTTCCCATGTGCTGCTGAGCTAGAGTTACGGTTAGAAGTCAAGGTCCCCCCACCCCCAACTCCAGGCTGGCTACTCAGCATCAGCACTGGGGTCACCAGGCACCTCCAACCCCATCCATCCTAATGGCCCCCTTGATAGGTCATTCATCTTCCCCATCTCAGCCAATGCTGCTCCCAGCTGCTCAAAGCAAACCCTGGAGTCAGTCCTAGTTTCTTTCCTCTCCCCCCACATCCAATCCTTTAAATCACGTCAACTTATCCTAAAAACCTATCAAGAAGCTGACCACATCTCCCCTTCCATCTAACATCCCCCATCTCTCACTGGGACACTGCAGTCGTCTCCCAACTGGTCTCCCTGCCCCGACTCATAGGCTCACACAGCCGCTGCTTCTCCCGGCAGACCAAGTGTATCAGATTACGTCATACCCCGAGTGGAAACCACGGGCTTCCCACAACCCTCAGGGTAGAATTCAAACTCCTTATCGTGGCCAGTGAGGCCCTGTTTGATCCGACTCCTGAGATTTCAGCCTCACCACAGACCACAGCCCCACATGCTCGCCCCACTGCAGCCACGCCGGCCTTTCTGCTGGTTCCGAAACATGCCAGGTCTCCTGTCTTGGAACCTGTCCACTTGCTGTTTCCTCTGCCCAGAACAGTCTCCCTCCAGCTGCTTGTGTGGCTTACCCTCCATTTCCTGCACTTCTCTTTCCAAACATTACCTCCCCGAAGCAGTCCTCCCTGCCCTCCTCATCCACAGCACTTCTATTTCTCCCTCATTGCCTTACCCAAACGGGGCCGCTGGATTCACAAGCAGCGCTTAACCACCATGCCACTCGGCCGCCCTGCGTCTTCTTCATAGCACCTAACACCTCACTCTTTACTCTGATGGACAATCACGGATGAGAGAACGAGTAAGAGCCAGAGGGCAGTGACTATGTGTCTTGTTCCCTGCCAGGTCCTAGCATGTGGCCCTTCAGCAGGTGCTTGAGTCAGTCTGCTGAGGAGTGTGCAGGCCTGAACTTCAGCAGACAGGCCAGGCTGGAGAGGAGCCATGGTACATATCAGCACAAAGGCGAGGCCGTGGGAGAGCATGCGCAGGGGACCCTGAACAGAATCAGGCTCCCTCAATGAAGGGACAGAGAGTTCCGGAACAAATGAGCCCAGAATACGCTCCAGGAAGGAAGTGGCCGGCAGAGCCTCCAGGAGCACAGCTAACTTTTCTGGCAATGGCCTTCACGAGGGAGGAGGCAGAGGGGTGGGCCCGCCAGGCCCGAGGGCTCACCTCTTGATCTGCTCCTCGATCTGTTTCACCAGCAGTGACTCGCCGCCGCTGAGCCCCCCAGGGCCCGGCGTGGCCCTGGGGCCCCCTTCACTGGGCTCCACGGCCCCATTGAGCTCCAGTGAGCGGCCCAGCAGGGACCGCACGCGCTTGGACCGCATGTCTAGGATGGTGTCCGTGTAACCCACCTCTTCCAGGTACCTGCAGGGAGGCAGAACCAGCGCAGGTCAGGCATCTGGGGCTTTGTTAGGTGCTGTGGGCATATATAAAGGACAGCAACTTGGGATAGCCTTTTTGGAGGGGCAGCTTGAGACTATACACCAAAATTTTAAATACGCACATCCCTGACCCCACTGTTTCACCTTCCACACTACTGCCAGAGGCAGCCTCATCCACAGACACAGTGCTGTCACACAGACGCTCGCCGCGATGTTGGGCAGGAGACCAAAACAAAGGGGCTGTGGAAGCCAATTACTGATGGGGTGCTAGGCAGAAATTAAACGAGGCAGAGCGCCAGGAAAAGATGGCCACGACAAACGGCTTAAGAAAAATTGTAAATTATGTGTTCTATACAATTCAAGTGTTTGTTTTAAAAAGTGTTAATGAGAGCATAAGTATAGACCACACACACACACACACACACACACACACGCACACACACACGTAATACACCACCCCCTCCCCATAAGGCCAAGAAAGATATGTATTAAACTTATGAGCAGTCAGTGACCTCCGGAGAATAGGACTAGGGACACAAAAGGAACTTCTGTAACTTACTATTCACTTCTACAAATGAGCACTTATTACTTCTGCAATAAAAAAATAATTGAAATAGGGTCAGCCGAGCAGCGCATTGGTTAAGAGTTGGCTTGGGAGTGCCAGCTCTGAGCAGCAGGACCCCGGTTCAGATCCCACATGAGGGCCAGTGAAGCTGCGCCCTCTACAGCTAAGGTGGTGAACAACAGCTCGACCTGGAGCTGGGCTGCCTTGAGTCACTGGAGACAGCGTAGGCTGCAGTGGGCTGCTATGAGCTACTGTGAATGGCTGGCAGCCAGCGTTGAGTGGCCGTGAACGGCCGTCCAATGGTTGATGAGGGACTGCCTCACCCGAGAAGAGCACAATGATCACAAAACCAACATAGGCCAGTGAAGTGACGTCCTCCAGAACTAGACTGAAGAACAAAAGGACAGCAACTTGTCTGTTCCCCTTCCCCAATTCAAAAAAAAAAGAAGCCAATCAGTACTGGTCCAAAAGGTAAAAAAAGTCGGGGGGAGAAATTATGGTTATCAGTGGCTTCAAAAGATACAAGCCAAAAAAATTAATTAACTAACTAATTATTTTAAAATATGCAAGCCAAGAATTCCTTGCTGGTCCTCAGAAGGCTCCCTGAGAACCTTTTTCTGTTTACTGTGACCCTGCAGTCCTTTTGGGACCTCTGCCCCCGCACATTACACAAGACATGCCTTAACTGCTGTCTCATCTGAAGTGCCTGCGTGTGTGTGAGGCACCCCTCTCCAGCAGAGAGGCAGGGGAGCATGGAAGTGAAGTTGGGCTCCAGGAGCAGACTGGTGGAAATCACACCACAGACCCTCCACTTATTAACTGTGTGACCTTATGCAAACAGATACCCTCTCTGCACCTCAGTTTTGTTTTGTTTTCTTTTTGGAGGGCAGTGTCACTGGCCCTCATATGTGGGACCCGAACCGGGGCCTCTGGCTTCCCAAGCCAGTGCTTAACCACCGCGCCACTCGGCTAGCCCTGCACCTCAGTTTTTTAATATATGAAAGTGAGGGGAATACCAGCAGCTATGCCACACAAGGATTTATGTGAAGCATCAACACATGCCAAATGTTAACACAGTGGCAGGCACATACTAAGTAGTTGGCAAGTGTTGCCTATTCTAATCATTTTGTTATTGTTTGAACACACTTTAAGCTAAAAATTGCACTTCCATGGTTAAGCGCTAGCTTGGGAAGGCAGTGGCCCCGGTTTGGGTCCCACATATGAGGGCCAGTGACACTGCCCTCAAAAAACAAAACAAAACAAAACAACAACGACAAAAAAACACCTTCAATGAAATACAAGAAGGAATGGGCTATAGAAAGTTATTGTTACCCCCTTCACATACTATACAGTTCTTAAACTGATGCAACACAACGAACTTATATGGAAAGATATAGCACTCAGCAAAAGCAATGCATTACAAAATATTGGGGGGGGGGAGCCCCTATTTATAAAGCACGTGCACACAGACACACACACAACCACGGAAGAGACTAATAGTACGAGTATATACGCCAAAATGTTTATGGGGGCATGAAATTCCTTGGGTGATATGAGTGATTTCTATTTTCTCTTTGTGTTTCCCTATATTTCCCAAGTTTCCTAAAACACACAAATCTCTTTAATAATAAAAAATAATTCAACCTTACCCTAGGGGAAAAAAGTGACAGAGGCATTTGGGGTTGCTTTCCAACTGTGGAGGGTCCCCTATATCTGGCTCCTGCAGTGGGTCTTCCTGCCTTCTCCTCAGGCAGGGCTCCACTCACAGGGTGACAGGCCATCCCAGCTGTGGCCAGCAGGGATCCCAATAGTTCCGTGTCCCCAGTGGGGACAGGAAGGACTGTGAAGTCTTCAGGCTTATCTCCCAAGCCAGACGTGTCCCTCTCCCCAGGACCCCCCACCCCCATACCACTCTGTCCTTCTGCACACTCACTGTCGGAGAAGCTGCCGTCCCTCCTTCCACACCAGTGGGCTGTTCTCCAGGGTGACCGACTCCACAGGGCCATTGGAGACTGGTGGGTGGCGAGAAAGGAGGCCGGCTGTTAGTCAGGGCACCACCACATCCCCATCACTGTCCCCATCTTCCTCACCCTCAAAGCCCAACTGGTCGCTGTCACAGGTACCACGGAGTCACTTCTGAGTGTCTGAAACCTACTCTCCCCTCCGCATTCCTCATCTCTAGTCTCCTGACTGGTCATTCCCCAAACCATCCCCAGACTATCTTCAGACTCAATTCTGTTATTTAATTTCCCTACACAGGAAGCTGGCCAGTTCTGAGAGAAATGACAGGCTCGACTGGGTTCAAGTTCAGCTCTGCCACGTCCCAGGTGTGTGACCTTGAGCTGGTGGGTTTACCTATCTAAGCCTCAGTTTCCTCTTCTGGGAAACTCGGCACTTACCTCTTGAGATTGTCGTGTGGATTAAATGAGATATCTATTTATTTTATTCATCAAATATGCTACGTGCTTGTCTAGGTCCCCGGGTGACGTCAGTAAACAAACCCCCTGCCCTTGTGAAATTCACATTCTTGTAGGGGGAGTCTGACATACATAACGACAGTCACTATTAGCCTGGCAGTGAAGGTCGTGACAGGTCACCTGGTGCCTCACCTCCGCGGCCCCAGCCATTTGTTCCAGTCACACCCAGTAGCTCCTGTGCTCTAACATACCAACACTCCTCCCTCCACCTGGAGCGCCTTCCCTACGGCCCTGCTGCTGAACTGATCCCACTTTCAAGGAGCGGAGACTGTAACGGACCTTGCGAGTCTGTCTCTATTCACAGAGGGACAGCAGGCAGGACTGGCCTTCTTCACCACTCTCCACCCTCCCATCTCCCCCAGGGCCAGCACAGCCGCCTATGGGGAGAAGCGCTGAAGGTGAGATCCAACCCCTCCCTAGTCCTTCGGCCAACTCTGTTTTCTATGGAGCAAAGTCAGAAAGAGGCAGCCCATCTCGGCACTTCTTCAGCACATTTGGTTTTGTTGGGAGGGGCAAGTGGGGAGGATCTGAGGGTGGGTACCTTGTTCTGAGAGTTCCAGTTTCTTCTCCCCCTGGTTTGGGTCTGTCCCAAACTTCAATTTATGATATTTGGCCCTAGAAGAACAAATGATTAACGAATGAGACACAGAGGAGTATACAGGGCCAGCACTCACCTCAGAACCCCAAATCCCAGGGTGACCCCCCCATCCACTCTCCTACCTCTGAAGCTCCCCCCTCCCCCCCATTAGGAAGCAGTCCTGGTGGAGAAGGCGGCAGCAATAGCGTTGTGAAGAACCCGCTCTTTGGAATCTGGCAGACTGGGTTGCTATCCCAGCTCCAGGAGTCCGTGAAGAAGTCCTCACCCTCTGGAAGCTTCCCTTGTACTCATTAGACTATTGGAAGGGATGAGACAATATGAATATACGGTGTACGGCACACAGTGCGCCACCAGCATCATGGATAATGTCACTAGTGTCTATGCTGAATCCACCGCTACGTCTACTTCTGTCCCCTTTCCTAGAACTATGCAATACTGGCGATCTGACCCCAAATCTCCCTGGGTGGAAGGGAGAGCGAGCAGCCAGTCCCGTGAGCCCCCACGCTCCCGCTGAGGACCGACTTCCCAGCAGGCAGGTCCAGGGACAATGGGGCCCACCTCTCCTGCTTCAGCGCATACTCTAACATCTTGATCCGTCGTACCAGGTCTGCCTTGAGATTCTCTTGCCCTTTCCTCTCTCCCTGGAGGAAGGCCACCTGAGCCTGGGGGGACAAAGGGAACAGGAAGACAGCAGGGATCAGTGCCAGCGCCTACCCCACAATGACACGCAGCAGCCATGTCTTCAGGCGTGAAGCCCCTGAACCAGGGTTCAGTGGAGCATGAAAGGGCATGCTGGATCTGCTTCCAGGGTCCCCTGCCATGTCACTTACAATGAGAGTAAAAGAGGCGTCCACAAAATGAAAGCAGGGCCAGCTTGGGCCTAACCTGCCCTGCCTCCTAGGGAGAAGCCGGCTCAGGGATAAGGTGGGGCGGTAGGTATTAACAGCCTTGCGCTCCTCCTCCCCCACCCAAAGGCAGGTGCCGTCCTTAAGGCTGCTGGTGGAGGTGGTGTCTCACTGTTCCTACCAGAGCATCTGTCTCTGGGAGGCGTAGGAAGCTACTTCTGGAGTTTAGGGACAAGAGTGGGTGGCTTGGCTCAGCTCCCGCTCCAATACAAAAGCTTTACGACCCGGCCCCCACTGCGGGAACCAACCGACACTGGAGTCTGCCCAGGGTGAGGGAGACATGTCACAGACACGACCCAGGGCCCCTGCCAACTGCTTCACACCATCTGCTGGCATGGGCTGCTCCAGTCTGCTCTGGTCTGTCAACAGGTCTTCGGGAGACACTGGGCCAACGGCCTGCAAGGCAGGATCCTGGCCCCGACCATGTTCCGGGAGTCCTGTGCCAAAGCTCATCCCTGCCTTCTCCCCAAGTGCTCCACTGTTCCAGGCTGGGTCAGCCTGAGCTCCAGGCCCAGTGCAGCCACTACTTGCTGCATGAATACAGGCAGGTCATCGGCTTTCTCTGAGCCTCCATTTCCCCTTCTAGAAAATGGGGCTCGCGAGAGTACCTGGCCTTCACGTGTTAAGTTCTCCTCAGTTCAAGGCCTGGCACAGAAGATGGGCTAATAAATGCCAGCTCCTGCCTCTTATTATTTCTATTCTCCCTGTCCGTCCTTCCAGTGTTGACAGTGCCGAGTTCTTGAAGGGAGCTAGGGCCCTCTGAGACCCGAGAGACCCACCCAGCAGAGATGTACGAATGTGGCTTACATCTTCCGGAGCCAACCCCGCACATCACATGCTTCTTGAACTTCGGTGAAGTCCCCATCTGGCCCCAGACACCTTTTCCAAGCAGTGCCCACTCTCAAAGGCGCACTGCCAGATCTCGGCAGACTCTCAGATGCCCACCGCACTGCTGTCCTTCTCCCGGGGGCTGGAAGGACACTGATCTACCTGCCCTGTGCACCTGGAACATAGCACAGTCCTGTGCCCACTTCTGTCCCGCTCCAGGGACCAGGCTTCTCCCTCACGTTAGCAGAGAGCTAAGCACATGCTGAGTACTGCCTGGCACTGGTGGGGGTCGGGGGCTGGGGAAATGGGCACACTCAAACACTCTCGGTGGGCTCATAAATTGATGCTCCCTTCCCAAAGGACAATCTGGCCAGATCTACAAAACTATTAAATGCACACTCCTTTTGTCCTAGCAGTTCCACCTCTAGGGATTATAGGAGCTTATCCTACTTGTCGGAATCTATTCTACAGGCATAATTGCAGCAGTAGGCTTCCTTTTGAAAAGATATACATGCATTGATGTATGACAAAAGTATCATTCATTCATTTACCCAAAATATTTACTGAGCCCCAACTATGTGTCAGGTACAGTTGTAGATGGAGGATACAGCAATGAACAAAATGAGGTTGATATTCTAAAGGAGGGTGTGGGACAAACAATGAACAAACAAATACATGTCACCAGGTATGACAAGGAAAAGAAACCTCATCTGTCCATTGAGAGAATGGGACTTCTTTCCCCCTTAACATTTTTTTCTCTCTACACTTTAACACAGGCGTACATAAATATCTAAGGCCAGACAGGTAGACACACTGTGATCAACACCTCGGGAGTTTGAATTTCTGTCCTTTGTGTATCTTCTTAGTCACCCAAATCTACTCTGTCCAGTCATTTTAGAAGGTGGAGAAGGCAAAAAAAGGCTGACCACCAGACAAAGCCCTGAGTGCCTCCTCACTGCCCTCCTGGGCTTCCATAGGGAGCGTCTGACCTCCCGGCGCCAGGGCAGCCTGCTAGGAGCCTACATTTGTTCAATATCCAACGCTGCTGACTTCCTATGACAGGCCAGGGACTGGAGGGATACTGGAGATGACTAGTGGCCCCTGTCCCCCAGAGCTCTCAGTCCACCGCAGAAGATGAGCACGAGCAATGATAACGAACATACCATGAGCAGAGGATGTTATGGGAGGAGGGACCCCAGACCCAATTTTGGAGTTAAAAAGTGATAGATGGGCCAGCTGAGTGGCTCAGTTGGTTAAGAGCTCGCTCAAGAGTGCGAGCTGAGCTCTGAGCAACAGCTGTTCGAGGCCAGCCCGAGCTGAGTTGCCGTTGAGCTGCCAACAGGTGGCAGGATGGCTCAGCTAAAAAAAAAAAAAAAAAAAAGTGATAGTTGTGCTAACACCAGAAGGCTGATTAGAAGTTAGCCAGGGGAGTAGAGTGTGCTGCTGGCATATGACAGAGACAAAAGTTGCATGGCAGACTTCAGGGTCTCTAAAAAGGCCAGTATAGCCACACCAGAATGTTACACAGGTAATTTCAGCTATAATGTGGAGAACTGTAGGGTGGGAGAACTGTAATGTGGGAAGTAGGGTGTGGTGGCAAGGCTAAAGGTGGAGACAAAGAGAGCCCCAGAAATTCCAGAGGCCCAAACTAGGATGGAGCAGGGACAGGGAGGGCATGAGGGAATCTGAGGTAATGAGGAGGAGGGACTAGTAACACCTGGTGACTTATCCATGGGGGAAGAAAATGGGAGAATCACTTGGCCCACTCTGCTCTGTTGTCCCCTTCTCAGTTCCTCTGGCAAAGGAGGGAGAAAAGGGAACCAGAAACATGTGGTTGAAGTGTCTCAAGGTGGTGGAATCCCACGGAAAGTGGAAGTGCTGGTGGCCAGTCCCTCCTACCTGATAAACACCAGTAGCCACCACTGCCTGATCTGCGAGTGTGGTGGTGGGCTGGCAGGTAGGTCTGGGATCTGGAAGTTCTCTCCTCACATCCACCCACAGCCACTTCCTCTGGTTAGAATGTTACACCATCCACGAGCTCAGAACCATGCTGAGACACGGCTACCGCCTCTCCTCCGGCTGTTCCCTCTCCAGCCAGGCAGCATCTGAAAGGCTTCCTGAGGCACCATAGCATCTGTCCTCCCAGGAACTGATGCCTCTCTGCACACCTCTGTTGACCTTTCTGACCCAGCCCCTAAGGGAGGGGCTTCCCTGTGGGTCCCATCTGGCCCTGCATCTACACCCCTCATGCCCAAGCTCCTCAGGGTTAAGTCCATTGCATCCCTCAGAGTCCCTTCTGAGGCGGGAAGTGGGGAGGGGCCAGCCCCACACCTTCTCTGCTGCCATGACATTTGCCACAACTGTCACTGCTCCTACATGAATGTCCAGGTCGGTCATTCCCTACATCCAGAATTTCCCTACGAGGTTCCTCCTGTCCTCAACAAGCTCCTCTTCCCAGAAGTGCCACAGATCATGAGCAGAGCCATACCACTCTGTAGCCTCCTGTGCAAAACTAGCCTCCTCTGTTTAGCTTGGAAGTTTCTGAAGGGCAGAAACCACACCGCCTACTTCTCAGAAACCCCCCACGTGGCAAAGTCCTGCTTATTATCAGACCCAATCTACACCACCTCCTTGCTCCAATCTTTGGGTGCCTCCAGCAGGACCTCACAAGGAGCTGCCTTTTCTGCCATTCCACACACACTCACTGAGTCCTGACTGCACAGCAGCTCCTGTGCTGGGAGCAGCTGTACTGTACTCAGAGAAAAGGTATTCAGAGCTCATCAGAAAAAACGGACTCGGTCCAGGCCATAAAGAATCTCACAGGAGAAGTCACACCTCTGTAACTGATAAGTGCCCCCGCAACAAAGGAAAAGAGGTGCTGCTGATGGGAGTCTAAACGTGGAGCAGCTTGGCAGAACCAATCACCATTTTATAAACACATCCATTCCACTATTCCACCCATCCGTTCCGCTTATTGTGAATACACAGGAATATAAGGACATTCACTGCAGCCACTTCTGATGGAGAAAAATCAGAAACAAGCTATAAGTCCATCAACAGGGGTCAAACTAAATAAATGAGCTACAGTACAAACATCTAGTGGAACGCAGTTATCAAATATAATGAGAAAGCTCTGTGCTGATATGAAAGGAACGCCAAGGCACACAGGAGTATGTGAAAAAAGTCATAAAATGATATATTTAATATGATCTCATGTTTACATACATAGAGTTCAATTACTTTTATAGCAATAAATAGTAGGGAAGGAGAATGAGAGAGGAACAAAGCAGTGATTTCTCTTTTCACTTATACATATATGTATACACACACACACTTCTAAGATTTTTGGATTTTTACTAATGTAACAGAACGAAAGAAAACAAAAATACAAAGTAACTGACGCTGGAGCCAAGACAAGGACAGCCTAATGGTGCTACCCACAAGTTCCTCTCAAACTCCATGATGGACCACTGAGGGAATAAACACACACCTTTTCTCTCGTTAGCCTTAAAGATGATGGGCAGGCCGAGTGGCGCGGTGGTTAAGCGCTGGGTTGGGAAGCCAGCGGCCCCAGTTCGAGTCCCACATATGAGGGCCAGTGACACTGCCCTCAAAAAAAAAAAAAAAAAAGAGAGAGAGAAGGTGGTGTGGTGGGTGCTGTAGGGTGCACTGGCGCTTAAGTCCCAGAGATAAAGATTCAGTCTCAGTTCTACTATGACTGCTTGGATGACCCTGGGAAGGCCAATCAGCTTCCGCGGAACAGTTTTCTCATCTGTACTGTACGGCTGAGGAATTGAGCATGAGCTTCAAAGCCCGCACACCAGCCCTGCCACCCATGAGCCCCGATCCTAGATAAATCATTGACCCTCTCAGGGTCTCCATTTCCTCGTCTTTTTATTAAAATAAAAACAAGGGTGGTGGTGAATTATATCACTCCCAGAATATTGCAAGGATTAAATGATACCATGTATGTAAAGTGCTTAATACAATGTCTGACACTTAACATGTGATCAACAACAGCAGCTGCCACCATTACTGCTGAGTGAAGGCAATCACATTGGCCCTGCCTAAAGAATGGGGGTATTGAGAAGATTTAATGAGATGTATGCCGCCTGGAAAGGGCCCCGGAAGTAGAGAGAGGGACACAAAAGCGAGGGGCACTTCCATAAGGATTCCTCTCCAATCTCAACCCCAAGCCTGAGCAGCCACACAGCCAAGATCTCTAGTGGAGTGGGAGAACTGTGGGATGCTCTCTATTCATCCTATGGACAAAATTCTAATCAGTTATTTACTTGGGTCCTCACGTCAACTAGATAGTAAACGGCAAATCAGAAGGAAAAACATGGGCTGCTAGAAGTAGATACTGACTTCTGCTAATAACATGCCCAAGTCCAGGCACTTTCAGACTCCTCTCAGCCCATCGCTGGACTCCTTCAAATCCTCACAACTCTGATGCCCAGGCTTCTTGGGGTGCTTTGGAAATGGACCCACAGTTCTCAAGGTCACAAAACCCAGCTCAGTTCCTCGGACTCTTCTAGACATCATCCCTGGGTGCATCTCCCCCCAGGGCGCTACTCCACACACCATGGGATCCTTTCCCAGAGACTTCCACAAACACGTCGCCCCTCAAGGTCCTTCCGAGACACTTCCTTCCTGCTCTACAAAATCCGCCCCCTGCCGTATCCCAGATATCCTCGGATTCCTCCTTATAGCCACCATCCCCGGTGCCCTCCTCTCCACGTTGGAGATGCCCGATCCCCCCCAACCCCGACCCACACTCCAGTTCAGGGTTTTCCACCTGCAACCCTACACACACCTCCTATCTCAGGACCGTCCCCCACACCCCCAAACTGGAGCTTCCACTCTCAAGCTCCTCCACACAGACTCCTAAGGGCACGTCCTAGGGACCCCTTCCCTGCACTCGGTAGCCACATGCCAGTGCTCCCACCGTTTCCTCCTCAGCGGGGAGGGCCTACACCATCACCCTGGGGCCCCTCGAGACCCTCCTGTTACCCCTTCAGTCCTCACACAACCGTCCTTCCGTTCCCTCCACCCAAATGCTCCGAAATACCGTGTCCCAGGACCCGGGCCTTCCTCTCCCTACTCAGGCCTGGTTCCGGCCGGACTGCTGTCGCCCTCAGGTTCCCAAGTCCTCCCGACCCCCCTCTCCCATACTGAGCCCGTTGGACTCCTTCTCCAACAGCAGTTGGTCGGGACGGGGGTGGGCGTCCCTCGGCACCCGAGAGCTCTGGCTCACAAGCCCGTCCAACAAATCCTCTCAGCGCCGCTGGCTGAGCTCTCCTGGGTCCCCGCCAGGCCCCAAGGCCCCTCTCAGGAAGCCGCCAGCCGGTCCGCGCACTCCCACTCCCACTTCCAGCTGGTTCTGGGCCCCTCCGCCCCTTCTCTCGGCCGGCCGCGCTCCAGCACTCCCGCCCCCGGGCCCCCCTCCCGCCTCGAGGCGCCCCGGTGCCCCCAGGACCCTCCTCGGACTGCCCCTCACTCCCGCTCTGAGCCAGTCGCGGTCCCCTCCTGCCCCCCCCCGGCCGTCCCGGCGGCCATTGCTCCAAGATGGCGGCGGCGGCGGCGGCGGGTGAGGCCGGGCCGGGCCGGGCGGGGGGTCGGGGGTCCGGGGGTCCCGGGCGGCGCTCACCTGCAACTCGGCGCGCTCCGCCTCCCAGCGGGCCTTCTCCGCTTCGAAGCGCGCCCACTCGTGCTGGATAAAGTGCAGGATCCCGGGCAGGCTCAGGGGCTCCGGCCCCGCTGTGGGCCCGGGGCTGCCCCCGCCGCTGCCTCCCTTAGCAGCCGGGCCGGGCCCCGGGGCGGGGGCAGAGACCGGGGCCGTCCCCGTCGGACCAGGGCCGGCGCCCGAGCCGAGGGGACGGCAGGAGGAGGCGGCGGCGGCGACGGCTGCGGCCGCTCGCTCCTCCATCATGGAGGCCCCGGGCCGGCCCGCGCGCCTGCCGTGCCTCGCGCGCCTGCGCGGCCGCGCCAATCCCCCGCGCGCGCGCTCGGCAGGGGCCGAGTGGGGGGGCGGGGGCGGGGGCGGGCGCGCGCCTCGCCCACCCGGGGCGACCCCGAAGGCGCGCGCTGGGGGTGGGGGAGCAGGAAGGGGCGGGGCGGGGGCGCGATCCGGGAGGACAGCAAACTGGACCCAGGCCCTGCGCAAGGATCGTCCCTGGGGAGAGCGGGACTTTGAGAGGGCTCTGCTTTCTGCCCGCCCCCTCCTGCTTCGCTCCAAAGAAAGATTCTAACCCTTTCCAGACCCAAATACCACGCTTCTCGAGCATCACTGTAACTCTCTGAGAGAAAGGGCGACCACCAGGGGTGGTTTCAGCCATGGCTCCATCTCTGATTCCTGGCCCAGGTCGGTTGTCATGGTAACCCTTCCCTAGCCTGGAACACCCCCAGCCTCCCCTCCCCTCCACCTTTGTGGTTATGGAGCCTCAAACCTCCTGTCCCTGCACCAGGAGGAAGTTGCTAAGGTAACCTAAGTCCCTGGTGATCCTTCTGCCCCTACCCTCATTGCTTATTATGGCAACCTCACCTAACACTCAGGTAGAAAGGATCCCAGCCCCAGGGACACTGATTATTGAAGGAAATACCTCTTTCCCAACCCCTTCCCCCAGCCACCCAGTTGGCATTACCTTGGTAACCATCTCCCCTCTCCTATGGTGGGAGGTCCGTGGACCAAACCAACTAGGTATTTAGAGGAGGAGATACTCTGCTGAGTAGTTGCTATGGTTACAGGGCCTGACCATCCCCAGGGATGTGAGAAACCAGCAAGGCCAAGTCCTGGTTACTATGGTAACAGGGGTAGTCCCCCTTTCCAGTGACCCTAGTAACCAGACCCACCAAGGTAGGAAACGGTTTTAGGATTTTCTCTTAGGATGGAGTGTATAAAGGCAAGGGGTTGTCATGGTAACAGCTTGTCACTTCTAGCCCTACCTTTCTGGACATATTCATGAGAGAGGGATGGTTATATGTTGCTATGATCATTGATATCCTTTCCACCCGTTCCTGAAATGCTCCAGGTAGTGTCTGAGCTTAAGGGACTTCAAGATAAATGATTCCTTGACCTTCTCACTGCCACTTTTGTAGGTGAGATGAAATTGTACTCTATTGTGCAAAATTGGTTGATTTAGGGTTTTCTGGTTCTCCTTCCCTCAGCAGTGCAGCTGAGCTGGGCTGGAACCGCCTCCCTGGAGCTCCGCCGGCCTGCAATGTAGGAGGTAAGAAGGCCCTCAATGTCAAGAGCACTCGTATGGACACTGCCCTTTCCTCATCCCCAAACACTTTCCCACATATCTACCCATCACATTCCCATTCTACAGGTGCAACAATTGAGACTCAGGCTAGATCAGAGCTCAGGCCAGGTGAACCTAGGCCTGAAGTGAGTCTGGATCCACTTACATTGTTTTGTGGGGGATAGAGAGACAAAGTCTTGGCTTAACTGCCTTCTCCTTCCCTGACTACCTTTTCTAAAGGAAGTCCTGTGTTTTTTTCTGCCCCCCACCCCAACCCCACTGGTTTATTGCCCCAGTTTTAAGTCATTTGTATAGTTTTTATCTGTCTTCCTACCTCTGGAGGGCCTGCTCAGTGACTGCCTAATTCATTCCGTGTCCCCAGAACACAGGGTATGGCACAGACAGCACTCGATAAATAGCTTTGTTGGGTTAGTGAATTGAATTAATTAATGTGCCATATTCAGCTTTGAAAGCACTTGTAAAGTTAGGACTGGCAAAATCTCAGAAGGCTGACTGACAAGTCCACCACTTTCCAGCTGTGCAACCTTAAGCAAGTGAATTTACCTCTCTGTGCCTCAATTTCTTCATTTTTAAATGTGATCATAACTTGAAGATTAAACAAGTTAATGTGTGTAAAGTACCCAGAACAGGATCTGGCACATTGTTAATAGTATTCTATTATGGAAAATATTCGTAAAAACATAGAACATTCGGACCTTCAAAATCATTTCTTCTACCTTACCTCAATAAAGGGGTTTTGAGTCCTTATAGTAAGGGAAGCCAAGACTGACCTTGTGAGAGTACTATTAGATGATTCCTTTCTCCTTCGTCTTTAGTGCCCTCACCCAATAGATGGCACCTCCTCATCAAGCCCTCATACCCTCTGGTTTCCAAAGACCCCATTTCTGTCCTCTGTCCTGCTGGGTACCTCCTAGCCCAGAGTCAGCCAGACAGCATGGCAAGAGCCAGAGCCTGGACAGTAGAGACATGGGTTCTAGTCCCTGCCTTCTTTTTGTCTCTGAGCCATGGGTTCCCCATCTGAATAACTGGAGTCACTTATTCATTTATTGAGCAACTGCTATGTGCTGGGCATTGAGCTGAGCTCTGGGCATACAACAGAGAACAAAACAATAAACAAGATAAGTAAAAATCTACATGATAAATACTAGGAGAGAAAAATAACCAGGGATGGGACAGAAGAAGTATGTGGGTGACAGAGAAATGCATTTTTAAATAGGGGGACCAAAGGAAGGGCTCACTGGACAAGTGACATTAGAGCAAAGACCTGAAGGTCTTTGGGAGAGGAGTCATGCGGATACCTTCTGGAGAGAGCATCCAGGCAGAGGAAATAGCCAATGTTGTGGCTGGAGTATGCCAGGTGCACTTGAAAAATAGTGGTTGGTAGCCAGTGTGGCTGGAGCTGAGAGAGTAGTAGAGGGTGGGAGACCATTGGGGGCCTTATGGGCTCCAGTGAAGACTGGCTTTCCCTTTGAGTGAATTTTGAGTCATGAAGGGTTTGAGCAGACAGGATCTAATTTGAGTTCTCAGTTCTAAGTAGGAAACAGACTGTAGGGGACCGGAGCAAGAGAATGTTCTCTTTAGAATCTTTAGAAGATTCTAAAACTATCTAAGGGTCTCTCCTGTGCTACCTAAGCTCTAAGATTCTAAGATTTTTAAGGCTCCAAAGATTCAGTGGTTCCAAAAATTCCTTCTGCCCACAATAATGTGTTCCATGAGGTCAGGGGTATTGCCTGTCTCTGTATTGTGTGTCCACCGCTCTGTCCCCAGTGCCTTGAACAGTGCCTGGTGTGTAGTAGGACTTCAAGTAGACAATGAAGGACTGAAGGACGGATTCATCTAAGGTCCAGAAGGCAATTCCAAGGTTCTAAAGAGTAAGAAGTCACTCTTAAAGTGCAATTCAGATTCTTAAGTGACATCCAAGTTGGTCAGAGAAGGGCCAGCAGAACTGAGACAGGTGAAGCGCAGTGGGAGTACATCCTTGTTAAGAGAGTGGAGGAGAGGGGTCGGCCGAGTGGTGCGGTGGTTAAGCATTGGCTTGGGAAGCCAGCGGCTCCGGTTCGGGTCCCATATATGAGGGTCAGTGACACTGCCCTCAAAAAAAAAAAAAGAGAGAGAGAGAGAGAGAGTGGAGGAGACAGGGCCCTAGGCACATGGCCACAGTGCAGAGTTTGGCTCTGGGGACCTGAGTGAGCTTTACAGACACATAGAAACCCTGATCTTGGCCATCATTTTTTTTTTTTTTTTTTTTTACCAAGTGCATTATCAGTGCCCAGCCATGTGCTAGGAACACAGTGGTAATGGAAACAGCCCTGGGTGTAGTGGAGCAAACAGACCCATTCCCAGACAGTGCCAAACCAGAATGGGTAGGGCTGGGATGGGTGAGCCTAGAGGAGACTTCTAACTCAGGCTGGGGATCAGGGAGGGCTTCCTGGAGGAGGGGCCATCTGAGCTGAGGCCTGAAGCATAAATAGTTCTCCAGGGCATGGGGAGGAGGGGTGTTTAAGAGGAGACACTTCTAGGCAGAAGGAACAGAATGTGCATAGGCTTAGAAATAAGACCTATTTGAAGAAAAGTCCAAGGTGGTTTAGGCAAAGAGTTGGAGGAGGCAAGATGGAGCTGGAATGGTGGGTGGGCCAGGGCCATGTCACACAAGGCCTTGTGGGATATTGTAAGAAACTTAAACTCTCTCCCCAGGGCACTGGGGAGCCTCTGAGCAGGGATGGAGAGGTCAGATTTGTACTTTATGAGGATCCCTCTGGCCACAACAGGAAGGAGAGTGAGGGGCTTGCTCAGGAAACCAGGGGAGGATGAGTGGGGATCTGGCTGGGCACAGGTTGAAGCGGGAGCTGTGGGAAAGGGGTGGAAAGGTCAGAAGTATTGAGGAGCTAGGAAGATTAGCTGAGTCTCTGATGTCCCTCTCCCTGGGAGGAGCAGAGACCTATGAATATCCTTGATGGGGAACCTTTATTTAAGTATCTGCTCAGAATCCAGTGAGTTAATTACAGCTCCTGTGCTGGAGACTAGCCAAATCTTCAAGTTGTAACGGGGACGGGAAGACAGCGCCATCTGGGGGTTGCTTCGGAGTGTGGCCAATGAAAGGGGTGAGTCCTAAAGCTAGCAGCCCCTTTTAATGCAGCCCACTTCATTTAAAACAAACAAAAATGTTAATTGTGATGAAATATATGTAACAAAATGTATCATCTTAACAATTTTAAGTGTATAGTTCAGTAGTGTTAAGTATATTCACATTATTGTGCAAATAATCTCTAGAGCTTTTCCAACTTGCAAAATTGAAACTCTAAACCCATTAAACTCCCCATTTCCCCCTCCCCAGAGCCTCTGGCAACCACCATTCTACTTCCTGTTTCTATACATTTGACCCACTCCATTTACAAGAAAATTAGTGACCAACATTAAAAATTGGGATAATTCTGATTTAAGAAAACATTTCTAGCTTTTCTTATAAAACCAAAACGATCTGGCTGACCACCAGGAAACAGATGACCAGGTGGCACAGGATTTCAGGAAGTGAGAAGGGGCAGTCAGGTAGGGACTTGGGGGCCAAGGCTTGAGGGCATCAGTCTCACGCTAGAGCCAGAACTAGGGTGTGGGGGAGACAGGAGGAAGAGATCAGGGGTGGCTTCCTAGAGGAATGTAGTCATGTAGTAAAGAAGAAGGTGCAGGGTCGGCTGAGTGGCGCTGTGGTTAAGCGCTGACTTGGGATGCCAGCGACCCTGGTTCGGATCCCATGTGTAAGGGCCAGTGACACTGCCCTCAAAAAAAAAAAAAAAAAGAAGAAGAAGGTGCAAGTTGGGCTTGGCGATGGGGTCTGGAACATTTATAACTGAACCCGAATCTGAATAAGTGGACAATGAATAGAAGGGTGGAATTGAACAAGAAAGAAGGGAAGATGATTCACTTGATAAAATCTTATTGAACACCTAATATGTACTTAGCTCTGTGCTAGTGTGGCCTTGGGGACCCAGCAGTGACCAAGACAGGCTCAGGACCTGCCCTCATGGATTTCACAATCCAGTGGGAAGACACACATGAGACCCTAGGCAGTAATGACTTAGAATGATGGGGCAACCCAGGGGGCTGAAGAAGCCCAGAGGTTGGGGGTGCAAGACCAACCTGGGAGGTCAGGGAGCGCTACCTGCAAGAGGGAAGTCAGAGCTGAAACCAAATAGGGAAAAGGCTGGAAAGAAGGGCAAGGCTGAAAATGGGTTGAGGGGGTGTTGCTGGCAACCAGCTCCAGCCTCCTCTTTCATTCCCCCCTCCCCAGGATGCACCGGAGGCTCAGCTAGGGCCTGATGTTGGCCCCATGCGGCTCACCCGCTGCCAGGCTGCCTTGGCAGCCGCCATCACCCTCAACCTCCTGGTCCTCTTCTATGTCTCGTGGCTGCAGCACCAGCCCAGGAACTCCCAGGCCCGGGGTCCTCGTCGCGGATCTGCCGTCCCCCACGTCACCATCCTGATACGGGAGTTCGAGGTCTTTGACAATGCGGTGCCTGAGGTGGTGGATTCCTTTCTGCAACAGGACCCAGCCCAGCCGGTGGTGGTGGCAGCCGACACACTCCCGTACCCACCCCTGGCCCTGCCCCGCATCCCCAATGTTCGCCTGGCGCTGCTGCAGCCTGCTCTGGACCGGCCTGCCGCAGCCTCGCACCCTGAGACCTATGTGGCCACTGAGTATGTGGCCCTGGTGCCCGACGGGGCAAGGGCCGAGGCACCAGGCCAGCTGGAGCGCATGGCGGAGGTGCTCCGGACTGGAGGTGCCCGCTTGGTGGCCGCGCGAGTTGCTTCTGCCAATCCTGCCCGGTGCCTGGCCCTGAACGTCAGCCTGAGAGAGTGGACAGCCCACTACAGCCCGGCCCCCACTGCACCGCGCTGCGACGCCCTGGATGGGGATGCTGTGGTGCTCCTGCGCGCCCGCGATCTCTTCAACCTCTCAGCGCCCCTCGCCCGGCCGGTGGGCACCGGCCTCTTCCTGCAGACGGCCCTGCGAGGCTGGGCAGTGCAACTGCTGGACTTGACTTTCCCGGCGGTGCGCCAGCCCCCGCTGGCTACGGCCCACGCACGCTGGAAGGCGGAGCGTGAAGGGCGCGCACGGCGGGCGGCGCTGCTGCGAGCGCTGGGTGTCCGCTTGGTGAGCTGGCAGGGTGGGCGCCTCGAGTGGTTCGGGTGCAGCAAGGAAACCCCACGCTGTTTTGGGACCGTGGTGGGTGACACGCCAGCCTATCTATACGAGGGGCGCTGGACGCCTCCGTGCTGTCTGCGCGCATTGCGCGAGACCGCCCGCTACGTGGTGGGTGTGCTGGAGGCGGCTGGGGTGCGCTACTGGCTGGAGGGCGGCTCACTGCTAGGGGCAGCACGCCATGGGGACATCATCCCATGGGACTATGACGTGGATCTGGGCATCTACCTGGAGGATGTGGGCAATTGCGAGCAGCTGCGGGGGGCCGAGGCGGGCTCTGTGGTGGATGAGCGCGGCTTCGTATGGGAGAAGGCCATAGAGGGCGACTTCTTCCGCGTGCAGTACAGCGAGAGCAACCACCTGCACGTGGACCTGTGGCCCTTCTATCCGCGCAACGGTGTCATGACCAAGGACACCTGGCTGGATCACCGGCAGGATGTTGAATTCCCCGAACACTTCCTGCAGCCTCTCGTGCCCCTGCCTTTTGCCGGCTTCGTGGCGCAGGCGCCCAACAACTACCGCCGCTTCCTGGAGCTCAAGTTTGGTGCTGGAGTCATCGAGAACCCCGAGTACCCCAACCCGGCACTCCTGAGTTTGTCAGGAAGCGGCTGAAGCCCTGACTCTAGCGCCTGGGGTCAGGGGAACCATCCTTTGTCCTGGTGCTGCTGGCATTTGGTGGGCAGGCCAGGGATGCCAAAGCCCTTCACGACCCAAGACAGTTCTCGACATCAAAACCATGCCCTGCCCAAGATTTCCAGGAACCCTAGGTTCCGGTGCTGGGACAGAGTTTTGGAAAGAGGGAGAAAGTATAGATTCTGGGGCCGGACTTCCATGATTCAATCCCTGGCTCTAACATTTAATAGTTAGGTGGCCCTGGGCTAGTGTTCCGTTTTCTCTGCCACAGTTTCCTCCAGGATTCAGTGTCCAGCACATGAACACCAGGACAGTTGGCTGCTAGAGTTGCTTCTACCACTAGAGGGCGCCTTTGTCCTACCGTGGAGCGAAGGCGACGGTAAGCCCAGGACCTATGCTCCATATTGCAGCTATTGAGCCTTTGGTATTCTGCCTGAACCCCTGTGCCCCGCCTCCGGCCAGGATGATCATCACCCCTTCTTCCGGGATACGACTTCCTCCCCTTCTGGGAGAGCCCTCCGAGGTGCATGCTGCTGTTAACCTCATCTTGCAGAGGAGGAAAAGGACTCAGCTCTGAAGCGTGGGTGTGGTTACAACTGGGGTTCTGGTTTGGGGCCCCACTCTTTATTAACTGTGTTACCTCATTATTTTATCTCTCTGCACCTGTTTCTCTGCTTGCAAGGCAGAGATAATAACCATAGCTGACATTTACTGAGCACTCACTGTACCAGGCATCGTTCTCAGTGTTTCACATGAATTAACTGATTTACCCCTGCTTCCACTCTCCCAGATGAGAGAGCTGCTATTATTTCCATTTTACAGAGGAGGAAACTGAGGCCAGAATGATAAAGTCACTTGCCCAAGGTCAGACAGCATAGGAAGTGGCAGAGTGGAAACTTAAACCCAGACTGTCAGCCTGGAGCCCACACTGAAGTGACCCATAGTGCCCCTTTCTGATACTGGCACCCAAAAGGGCCCTTACCACTTTAATTCCACAATAGGCAGTGATGGCAGCCTTCCTTTTGTGATCTTGCACCTAAGAGTAAACACTGTTTGGGCATGTACCCTTAATATGTGTATTTATTTATAAATTCTATACAGGTACTACTATCATGCTGTATATTAGTAATAAGGCTTAAATTATTCCATTTTTAAATTAAAAATAAATGTAAAGATTTTTGTTTACTTACCTCAACACAATGGCTTGTTCCCGCACGCACACCCTGGGTCTTTGAAGCAACAGTCTTTGACATGGGAGAGTCTTAGGTTCACACTGCAGCCCTTCTGCTTCCTCCCTCGTGAACCAAAGCCACACTGGGAAATGGGGGTGATGAGAGCGCTCACCACACAGGAGGCTCCCGTGAGGCACTTGAGTGGTAAAAGGGTCAGCAATCATGGCTGGGTTTGGATCCTGGCTTGGTCGGTCACCTGCTTTCTTTGTAGGTCCTGACTTGATGACCTTAGGCGAGTCACTGCCTCTGAACCTATAGATTGGTTGGGAGGGTTGAAATGTGAAACACTTACAGGAAAAGGTTTCACAGACAAGCAAGAGAAGACAACCATGCAAATCTGGCCTAATCCTCCTAGTCTCAGATGTCCAAAACCTGACTTCTTATAGCAGCAGCCTGTTTTTAGCCACTGAACCCACAAATGGCTCACAAAGAGACTGGTTGGGTTCCCATGGATCATTCTGGAAATATGGGCATGATTTGGGTTATCACTGCGATCAGGTGGTGCTCTTGTTCTTGGAAGGCATGGCTCAGGCATGAGGATGTCTTACATGCAGGGCACCTGCACACAATAAAGAAGTGTCCCTTGGGCCGGCTGAGTGGCGCGGTGGTTAAGTGCTGGCTTGGGAAGCCAGCGGCCCCGGTTCGGTCCCACGTGTGAGGGCCAGTGACACTGCCCTCAAAAAAAAAAAAAAAAAGTGTCCCTTGTCTCACATATGGTTTTAAAATGCCCCTTGGACATTCATGAAGGATGAGTAATGTTCAAAATATTCTGCAATGGGGGGCTGGCCAAGTGGCTCAGTTGGTTAAGAGCTTGCTCACGAGTGTGTGCTCTGAGCAACAGCGTTGCTGATTGGATTCCTACATGGGGCAGTGAGCTGTGCCTGAGCTGAACTGCCAATGATCTGCCAACAGGTGGCAGGATGGCTCAGCTGGTGAGAGTAACTGCTCCTAACAACAAAGTTGCCTGTTCGAGATGGTGGGCTATGCCCCCCTGCCCACCACTAAAGACTGAACTCAGCACCTTGAGCTGAGCTGCCACCCAGGTGGCTCAGTGGATAGAGGGTGTGCTCTTACAACGAGGCTGTTGGTTTGACTCCTGCATGGGATGGTGGCTATGCTCACCTGCAACTAAGATTGAACACAGAACCTTGAGCTTCGAGGCCACGAGCTGCCGATGGGAAGCCAGATGGCGACTGGCATCCTCCACAGCTAAGATTGAAGAACAACAACTTGGCTGTTCCCCTTCCCCAATTCCCCAACACTGTTCCCCTGCCCCAATTTCCCAATAAAATCTTAAAAAAAAAAAAATTCTGCAATGAGTACGGTAATATAAATTAATATATAAATCAATATATGCATCCAATTTTTGAAATATTTCTTTAAATCTTAAATAATCAAAATAATCTATGTATAGATACATATTTCTTTAAGTTTTTGCCAGGAGCATAAGTTGATGCTCAGCTCATTCTTAAGTTATTAATGATTTTGTTTTATTTAGAAATTGTTTGTGTGATTACTTGATTGACACAGCTGTATATGTGTATATGTATATATATAAAATAATATTTATATGTATAGATATATAACCTTGCCTTAGCTGTGATTTGAAAAGAGAACCACATCAAATACTCCTACAAACTTCTCATTAAATTGAGAATCATTAGGTAATCTGAGATTTCAATAGATAAAGAATTTCTCGCCAGCGGCCCCGGTTTGGTTCCACATATGAGTGCCAGAGACACTGTCCTCTACAGCTAACAACAGCTCCACCTGGAGCTGGGCTGCGCAAGTCCTAGCGACTGTGTAGGCTACAGCCTCTGCTGCAGTGGGCTGCCATAGGCTACAGTGAGTGACCGGCAGCCAGCGTGAGTGGCTGGCAGCCAGCATGAGCTGCCAATAGCTGCTGTGAGTGACCATCCAGAGGCTGGTGACCCATCTGCCTTATCTGGGAAGAGCGCAATGATGATACCAACATAGGCCAGTGAAGCAATGTCCTCCGCAACTAGACTGAAGAACAAAAAGACAGCAGCTTTTCTGTTCCCCTTCCCCAATTCCCCAATGCTATTCCCCTCCCCCAATTCCCCAATAAAATCTTTAAAAAAAAAGAAAAAGAATTTCTCAGGTGGGCTGAGTGGCACATTGGTTAGGAGTTGGCTTGGGAGCGCCAGCTCTGAGCAGCAGGGCCCCCGTTGGTATCCCACATATGAGGGCCAAGATGCTGTGCCCTCTACAGCTAAGATGGTGAACAACAGTTCCACCTGGAGCTGGGCTGCAGTGAGTTGCTGGTGACCGCGTAGGCTGCAGTGGGGCTGCAGTGGGCTGCCACAGGCTACAGTGAGTGGCTGGCAGCTGGCGTGAGCTGCTGTGAGCCACCTTGAGTGGCCATCCAATAGCTGGCGAGCGACTGCCTCAGCTGGGAAGAGCGCAATGATAATATCAACATGCGCCAGTGAAGCGACATCCTCCACAACTAGACTGAAGAACGAAAAGGACAGCAACTTGTCTGTTCCCCTTCCCCGATTCCCCAACGCTGTTCCCCTCCCCCAATTCCCCAATAAAATCTTTTTAAAAAATTTCTCTTAGTATCAACCATAGTGTTTTTTGTTTTGTTTTGTTTTTGAGGGCGGTGTCACTGGCTCTCGTATGTGGGACCTGAACCAGGGCCGCTGGCTTCCCAAGCCAGCACTTAACCACTGCACCACTCGGCCGGCCCAACCATAGTGTTTTGGTGCTTTCTCCTCTCTTCATTGTTCCTGAACTAACAACAATTATGTTAAAAACTGTTTCAGCCCTTATAATACTGCCTTTATATATTGTATATTCAATATTTTTATTTTCAGCTAAGCAGTGATATGACAGAAAAATCATTGCAACAATTACCTAGAACTAATGAGTTTATATTATAATACATGTTACTGAATTTTACTGCTTTCTCAATTATTCTTGAGAAATTAACCAGTGCTATTAACCAGACAAAACAGAAGTTTGATATTTTAACAGCCAGCATATCCATACTAGTGCATACTAACTAAATTTTAGGCTTACTTGAAAAACACCTAGTTAAGAATTGTCTGACCCCGGAACCTAACTCTTCATACAAACACCAAAGTCCTTTTTGTAAGGTTTTAATAGGCTCTGAATTTTCCAGGAAGTGCAACTACCATGTAAAATGAGGAAAGCTTGTGTTGTGATTTGCTCAAAACTTGGCCAAGGATTGTCAACAGGTTCAGAAAATCATGTTCTGCAAGGCTCTTCGTAATTAGACACCAAGCCTGATGTGTGTACCCAGCCATGTTGGGAGCTGCCTTCGCTCGCACGTTACAGGTGTAAGCCTCTGGCTACCTCCTTGGGTTCTGGGGAGACGGCTTCACACATTTTCATACTGAAATGCATATTATAAATTACTATCCTTTTATTTCTTTTTATTACAGTTAGGGCAACATAGAGATTGGTTTTAAAATCATGCACAGGTAGGTTATATTGATCTGTGCACGTCATTTCATGAGAGCCAAGAAGCCTTCCCCAGAGGAGACATTCCAGCCAGCACATGCACATGGTGGTTTAAACACAAAAACATTCAATTATGACTTATTAATCCATTGGCAAGTGGTGACTGCCATGAGTCCCCTGCTATTACCCTCCCGGCTCTCCCTAGGGACCCCCTGGACCTCCCCCTGACCCAGCAGCCAAGGGGTTAACACTGGGCTATGGGAGGGAAGGGGGTCCTTGTCCCAGATGCTATTGGATGGGCCAATGCATTTACCAACTAGTAAATAATTTGTGTATTTCCCCTGGATGATACAAAATACTTGTTATAAAAAGTGGATGACAAGGGCCAGCTGAGTGGCGCGGTGGTTAAGCACTGGCTTGGGAAGCCACGGGCCCCGGTTTGGTCCCACATATGAGGGCCAGTGACACTGCCCTCTACAAAACAAAACAAAACAAAACAAAACAAAAGTGGATGACAGGCCGGCCGAGTGGTGCATTGGTTAAGAGCTGGTTTGGGATGCCAGCAGCCCTGGTTTGGATCCCACATATGAGGGCCAGTGACACTGCCCTCTACAGCTAAGATGGTGAACAACAGCTCCACCTGGAGCTGGGCTGTGCGAGTTCCGGTGATGGTGAGGGCTGCAGCACCTGCTGCAGTGGGCTGCTGTAGGCTACAGTGAGTGGCCGGCAGCCAGTGTGAGCTCCAATAGCTGCGTTGAGCGACCATCCATAGGCGGGAGACCAATCTGCCTCACCCGAGAAGAGCGCAATGACGATACCAACATGGGCCAGTGAAGCAATGTCCTCCGCAACCAGACTGAAGAACAAAAAGACAGCAACTTGTCTGTTCCCCTTCCCTGATTTCCCAACGCTGTTCCCCTCCCCCAATTCCCCAATAAAATCTTTTTTTAAAAAAAGTGGATGACATGCAAAGACCTGTGTCCAAATGCACCTTTATGCACAATGGCCCCAAGCTGGAAACCTCCCATTGTCCACTAACAGGTGGGGTCAACAAACTGTGTACATACAGACAATGGAATCCTCCTCAGTGATTAGAAAGAAATGAACCCCTGATCCCATGCAAAAACATGACTAAATCTCAAAAGCTTCAAAGGAAGCCAGATGCAAAATCACATGCTATGATTCTACTAATGTGAAATTCTAATCCTTAGGGACGCAAAGCAGATAGGTGGTTGCCTGGGCCTGGGGGGTGGAGGGAGGGAAATACTACAAAGGAGCATAAATGTATGCATCTGTCAAAATTCATCCAATTGTCTAATGCAGGGGTCGGCAAACTTTTGAGATGGAAGAGCTGCCAGGGCAGCAAACTGTGGCTCACAAGCTACATGCGACTTTTTGGGGACCTACATATGGCTCTGAAGTAAAATTGAAAATGAAATTAAAATGATCATGGTTTCATTTATAAAATTTTTAAAGGATATTATTCACATAATGCTGATTATGTAAAAATATGGCTCTCAAATAATTTTTAAATTGTGAGGGACAGGATTGGCTCTTCCAGGGGTCAGCAAACTTTTGAGATGGAGCCGCATGTGGCTCGCCAGCTGCAGTTTGCCGACCCCTGGTCTAATGGATGTGATTTAGTGTATGTAAACTATACCTCAATAAAGTTGATACCCAAAAAAAGATGTGGAGGAGAGTCTAACAGGCCTAGAAACATTGATCTGTTGCTAGGATGGACAAGGCTGAATCATTACCCTGTACTTGCCTGCCTCCCATACTGCCACTCTGAGCCTGGAATCCAGGCCCAAGCTCAATCCAGGCCCAGCTTAAACCTTCCCTCCCAAGCCAGGGTCCTAGAAAGGTGCAAAAGGGCTGTTGCAATAAGAGGGTGGGGCAATGGAGAAAGAGAGGTGGGAGTACGGCCCAGGGTGTGGCTGTCCAGGTGCTTTTTCTTCTGCTCTTATGTAACCTTCATCAGAGGTCTTTGGGTGAGGCATAAACAGCCATTGTTACCAGAGGATGAGACTCGGCAGTGTTTGCCCAAGGTCACATAGCTGGCAGGTGGCAGAAGCTGGATCTGAACCAGGGTAACAGCGTCTTGCCATCAGGCAGCTCTGTAGCTGGAGCCCAATTCATTCATTCTGCAAAGATTTATTGAGTACCTACTATGTGCCAGGTCCTATGCTGTGCTCTGGGCACACAGCAGTGAGTGTGCCCAGCAATAAGGATGCTCCCTCAGGGAGTGCACATCTTAATGGGGACCAGGCCTGGGAGCCAGTTAAGCTCCTGTCCACACGAGAAGGCTTGCAATGGTCCAGTCTTCCTATATGACCTAGATTAGATAAATTAGTAGCAAGTGTTCGGTCAATTTTAAAAAAGGAACAGAAAAATATGGCTAAGTACTGTTTGGTGGAACTTGGCCCAGTTACCTATTCTTTGTATGTGCACTTGTTTTATACATTACATTCAATATATTATTTATGTAGGTATGTACTGCTTTAAACAGCATCCCTCATAATCTAAATCTAATCCATCCTCAAAAAGGATTACAAAGGGTCAGCCAAGTGGCGTGTTGGTTAGGAGTTGGCTTAGGACGCCAGCTCTGAGCAGCAGGGCCCCGGTTCAGATCCTACATATGAGGGCCAGTGACACTGCCCTCTACAGCTAAGATAGTGAACAACAGCTCCACCTAGCACTGGACTGCTGAGTCGCCCGCGACAGCATAGGCTGCAGTGGGGCTGCAATGGGCTGTCATAGGCTACAGTGAGTGGCCGGCTGCGAGCATGAGCTGCCATGAGCTGCCCTGAGCCGCCAGTCAATGTCCAGTGAGCAAATGCCTCACCCGGGAAGAGCGCAATGGTAATACCAACATGGGCCAGTGAAGCAACGTCCTCCACAACTAGACTGAAGAACAAAAGGACAGCAACTTGGCTGTTCCACTCTCCCAATTCTCCCATAAAAATCTTTTTAAAAAAGGATTACATAGAAAATTTGGGGATAAACAACGATTTTAAGCAGGGTGGGGGAAATAATGCACTCCCAGCTCCATTCAAAAACCCCAACCAATTTCCCCAAATATCATTAAAACACTCTTAAACACTTCTATGACAACCCACCAAAGGTTTTGGCATAATAGAAAGCATTGAAAACACCAATTACTTAACTATTCAACACTTAATGAACTCATTAGTGGCTATATTTGTATGCAATATGCAATTTTGCATAGAATCAGATGAATTATATTTCCATACTGCAATGGTCATGGGATGTAACTAAACCTAAAGATTCTAAAGATAATCAAAATACCACTACTGCACCCCGGTTGGTGGTGCCTCCAGGCACCTGGCAGAAGTCTATTCAGGGACCTAGGAAGATAACATCAGTAATGCACCTCAACAGCATACAAGATGCGGTCCTGATAAAACCGGTGAGCTGCAGCTGGTGTCATCCACATCCTGGACTCAGAGGACTTGAAATAGTTGCACAGCTGCACAGGTTTTTGATCCAAATGGTGAAATTTGGGTTAAAAGTCATTATTGAGACTATTCGCAGAGTGGGGGTTCAGATATTGAGTGAGACCTATGTAGGTGGTTACAATGGAAAGTGAATTACTTACCATGAGTTATTCAAAATTAACTGGAATATACATAGGGTAAAATGCACACATCTTGTGGGAGGGGGCAGTTGGCTCAGTTGGTTAGAGTGCAGTGCTCGTTAACACCAGGGTTGCAGGTTCGATCCCATGGGCCGCTGAGTTGTGCCCTCCACAACTAGATTGAAACAACTACTTGACTTGGAGCTACTGGGTCCTGGAAAAACATGCTGTTCCCCAATACAATGAAAACAAACAAACAAACAAATAAAAACCCAACACATCTTAAGTGTACAGGTTAATTTTCCAAATGTTGACACTTGTGTAAGCATCATCCATGTCAAGACAGGACATTTGCTGTATCATAGGTTCCTTCATGCCCTCTCTCAGGAAATAAGCATTCTCAGAGGTCACCACTATTTTGATTTCTCTCACCAGAGATCAGTTTAGGCTGCTCTAGGCCTTCACATAGATGGAACTATATAATATATACAGCTTCTGGTTTCCTTCACTCAAAATATTACCTGTGAGATGCATCTGAATTGAGTACAGTTGACCCTTGAACAGCTCAGGGGTTGGGGCACCGACCCCCCTGTACAGTCAAAAATCCGTTTAACTTTTGACTCCCCAAAAACTTATTGTCCCTTAGTATCCATGGCGACTGGTTCCAGGACCCTGTGGATACCAAAATCCATGGATGCTCAAGTCCCCTATATAAAATAGCACAGATCAATGCATACAGTCAGCCCTCCACATCCGCAGTCTCCCAACCAGATCGAAAACAGTACAAGTGTTTATAAAAAAATCTGTGTATAAGTGGACCTGCGCAGTTCAAACCTGTGTTGTTCAAGGCTCAGCTGCATATCAATACTTGGCTTTTTTTTTTTGCCGAGTAGCCTTCTATCGTATGATGATTGTACCAGTTTATCCAAGTAATTCTTTTCCAAATTTTGGCGATTATGAAGAGAGCAGCTATAAAGCTTTGTGTGCCGGTTTTTTGTGTGAAAAGTTTTCAATTCTCTTGTCTAAATACGTTTGAGTGGGACTCCTGAGCTGTATGATAAATGTATAGTTTAACTTGATAAGAAACTGCTCAGCGGGCCGGCCAAGTGGCTCATTGGTTAAGAGCTGGTTTTGGAATGCCAGCGGCCCCGGTTCGGATCCCACATATGAGGGCCAGTGACACTGCCCTATACAGCTAACAACAGCTTCACCTGGAGCTGGGCTGTGCGAGGCCCGGCAACGGTGTAGCCTGCAGGCCCTGCTGCAGTGGGCTGCCATAGGCTACAGTGAGTGGCCAGCAGCCAGCGTGAGCTGCCAATAGCCGCGGTGAGCGACCATCCAGAGGCCCGTGACCTATCTGCCTCATCCGCGAAGAGCGCAATGACGATAACAACACAGGCCAGTGAAGCAACATCCTCCACAACTAGACTGAAGAACAAAGACAGCAACTTGTCTGTTCCCCTTCCCCGATTCCCCAACGCTGTTCCCCTGCCCCAATTAAAAAAAAAAATCTTAAGGGCCAGCTGAGTGGCGCGGTGGTTAAGCGCTGGCTTGGGAAGCCAGCGGCCCCGGTTCGGTCCCACATATGAGGGCCAGTGACACTGCCCTCAAAAAAATAAATAAATAAATAAATAAATAAATAAATAAATAAATATTAAAAACAAAAACAAAAAAACCCCTGCTCAGCCATTTTCCAGAGACTGGACCATTTTGCATTGCCACCAGCAATGCGTGGGCTTTCTAGTTGCTTTTCATTCCCGTCAGTACGTGTCATTATTTTTGTTTGCTGCCATTCCAGTAGGTGTGTGCAGTGGCATCTCATGGCGGTTGCCAAGGGGGTTGATGAACAGACATTTTATTTCAATGAAGTCCAGTTTATCCTGTTTGTTTTTTATTTCCGTGTGGCTGGTGCTTTTAGTCAAATTCTTAGAAACATCTGATTAGATATACTTCACAATTTTATTGCTAAAAAATGTCCTCAGTCTCCCTCCACCCAGAGTTCCTGGGAGTATTTCTATTATTGTGGAGTGAACAGAGGGTCCAGGACAGGGTGGGACATACCATAGAAAGTCACAGCATGCGCGCGCACGCGCGCACACACACACACACACACACACACACACACACACAAGCACTACAGCCACCAAAATAACCAGCAAAGGAGCCAGCAACATGTCGGAACATCCTTACTCTCAAAGAGGGCAGAATTCCGGGCCAGCCGAGTGGCGCGGTGGTTAAGCGCTGGCTTGGAAAGCCAGCGGCCCTGGTTCGGGTCCCACATATGAGGGCCAGTGACACTGCCCTCAAAAAAAAAAAAAAAAGAGGGCAGCATTCCATTTGTGACCTGTACCCTGTGCCCTGAGACGGAAGGCCAGCCAGGCTCCCAGGATGAGGTGTGGAGGATGCTATTTCTCCATCTTGCTGTTTCCCAGCCTTAGATGGAGGCAAAAGTTGAGGACTGGGGAGATTTGGGGAAGACACACTCACACACATACACATACACCCCAGCAGTGAGGCCTCCCAGATCTGGTGTCAGGGAAGGAGGTTGGGGCCCCTGGCTCCCTGAAGTGTGTGGGCAGGGTCCCCAGAGCCCCAGTGTGTCCATTGATCCATCCCTCATGATCCCAATGTCCAAAGGGCCCCCATCAAGGCAGGAAAGGTTCCTACAAAGGTTCACATGACTGATTCCTTTTCGCAGGTGTCAGCATCCCCACCAGCCCCCGAATAGCATTTGAGGAGGGGATTCCCCTCCTCGGCAGGGACGGACAATGGAGCCAGAGGGGTCTCGCTCTTCGCCTGGATCAGCTCAGGCACCGAGCTCCGAGAATCTGTCCGATCCACATAATGTTGGAGGAGTCCCGCCCCAAAAGCATCACCTTCCACATTGAGGATGGTACAGGACCGGTCCCTGAAGGGAGAGGAGTGATGGGGAAGTGAGTGAGAGAGGAGGGGTCAAGACCCAGCCCTTCCTCCTCTCCCCCTAAAATCATGAAGTCCCCATCACACCCTTTTGCAGAGAATCCTGTTCTACTCCCCTAAACCCAGAATCAGCCCTCCATCCTCCCAGGACCCCCAGTATCCCTTCCTTCTAGAACCTCAAAAGTCTCTTTATCTAGATTCTAGAACACTGGAAGCCATGTACTTCTCTTCTTTTCCTTGGAAACCTAAAGTGTCCCATCATACTCTGTCAGAGAACCCCCCAAATCTTCTCCATTTTCCCTGGACCCCAATAATCCTTCTCCCAACAAAACACAATATTTGCTCCTTCTAGAACCTCAGAAAGTTACCCCTCTCTTTTCTTGGGGCCCCAGAAGACCCATCCACCCGTCCTCTACCCCCTGAGATACAGGCATTTCTCCTCCCTAGAATCCTAAGAGTCTATTTCTTCCCTCTTTATGCTCTGTGTATGTGTGTATGTGTGCTATTTTAGAAAATTGAGCTATAATTCACATGCCATAATTCACCCTTTAAAAGTGTACAACCTGGGCTGGCAGAGTGGTGTGGTGGTTAAGCTCTGGCTTGGGAAGCCAGCGGCCCCAGTTCGGATCCCACATGTGAGGGCCAGTGACACTGCCCTCAAAAAAAAAAGTGTACAACCCAGTGGTTTTTAGTAGCATTGTACAACAATCACCACTATTTAATTCCAGAATATTTTCATCACTCCAAAAAGATAACTCTGCACCCATTAAGCAGTTATCCCCCATTTCCTCCCATCCCTCCCCCAGCTCTAGGCAACCACTAATCATCTACTTTCTGTCTGTAGATTTACGTACTCTTGACATTTCATAGAAATGGAACCATAGACTATGTGGTCCCTTGTGTCTGGCTTCTCTCAGCATATTTTCAAGGGTCATTCATCTGGTAGCATGTATGTATGTATCAGAGCTTCATTCCATTTTATTGCCGAATAATATTCTATTGTATGGCTATGTGATTTTATTTATCCATTCATCAATTGATGGACATTTGGTTTGTTTCCACTTGTTCACTATTATGAATAGTGATTAATAGAATAATATACTATGAACATTTGTGTACAAGTTTTTGTGGACATGCATTTAATTCTCTAGGTATTTAATACCTAGGAGTGGTATTGCTAAAACACATGGTAATTTTACAACTTTAGAAACCAAACTGTTTTCCAATCTTTTATGCTTTTTTTTTTTTTTGAGGGCAGTTTTACTGGCCCTCATATGTGGGACTGAACCGGGGCCACTGGCTTCCTAAGCCAGCGCTTAACCACCGTGCCACTCGGCCGGCCCCAATCTTTTATGCTCTTAATAGCTTCATCATGGTAGCTAACAATTATGTATGTAGCAGTTACTACTTACTAGGGGCTTTTATAAGGGAGTCGCATGTATTAAGCCCCAAGGAGAGACCATTCTCTCCATTTTACAGATGAAAAAACCAAGACACAGGGAGATTAAATACTTGCCCAAGGTCATAATAGCTAGCAATGGTAGCACTGGAATTTGAACATAAGTAGCCTGGCCTAAGAGTCATGCACACGACCTTTCTGGGATTCTTTTTAGAAACCTAAAAACCCCTTCCTCCCGTCTGACTAGAAGTCTCAAGATCCCACCCCATTTCCTCTAGAACTTCCTTCCTTTCCTCTTCTGCCCTCTTGCTCTTCCCCTTTCCCAGGGGTACCCCTGAGCCCTCCTGAAGCCCCAAACCCACACTCACACAAGCCAGTCCACAGCCAGGATCAAGGAGATGTCCTGAACCGGCAGGCTGACTGCTTCGAGGATGATTGCCAGTGTGAGGACACCTCCAGCGGGGATGCCCGCAGCGCCGACACTGGATGCTGTGGCGGTGACACTGGGAGCGGAGAGAGGGGAGGGTCAGAGAGGGGCCTTGCAGTGGGAGGAGCTGCCACAGGAGGCATGTTCCCCCCAGCCTGTGTCCACTTTTTTTTTTTTTGGAGGGGGTCAGGTGAGTGTGTGTGCGGGGGAGGGTCCTAGCTGCAGCCACCCTGCACTCACAGGATGGTGATGATCTTCACGAAGTCCAAGGGTCGCTGGTTGAGCTGTGCAATGAACACTGCAGCCACACACTGGAATAGTGCGGCGCCATCCATGTTGACAGTGGCACCAATGGGCAGGATGAAGCGGCTGATTTGCTTAGAGACACCATTCTTCTCCTCCACGCACTTCATCATCAGCGGTAAAGTGGCAGAGCTGAGGGACCACAAATCAGAGCTCAGGTGGCCAGCCCAAGCCTGGCCCTTCCTACCGCCCAAGCCATGCCCATCGTAGGCCACGCCCACACAGCCCTTCCTCTCGGACCCAAGCTCCACCCACCAGCCTAGACACCAGCACCCCACCCCAAGGCCTCCACTCACAGCCCCTCTACCTCTCCATTCCCCTCTCTTCCCAAAGCCAGAAGTCACTAGGGATCCCATAGAATGCAAGGATTCCAAAATATTGGCGTCCTGGACCTCCTGCTACTTCTCACAATACACACAGAAATTCATACCTAAATTCTATGCTGTCTGAGAGCTCACTGACCCACACCTCCTTCCATCTCCAGCAACAGATCTCCGCTAAGAATTACTACTCTTCTGGGGGTGCCGCTGTGGGGAAGGTCCAGGTCTGAGGCGACAGGGTCAGCAGAGACAGACAAAATGCCCAGGAGAGAAGGTGGAAAGAGCTCCGAGAGGTTGGATCTAGGGTGGAGCACTAGAGTCCCCAAGGTCCTGGCCTTCGAGGGGAGGAGGGGTTCTCAGGAAGAAAGGAAGAAATCTCTAAGGCAAGTTTCCTACTTTTAGGAGGAGGAAAGATCCAGTAAAGTATGGTCCCCGTACCTAGATCCAATGTTCCCAAATACAAAAGTTCAGGGGTCTTTAGACATCTGATGCCCACTCCAGACCCCTTAGCTTAAAACTCCTGCCCTGGCCAGCCAAGTGGCTCAGTTGGCTAAGAGTTGGCTTAGAGTGCGTGCTCTGAACAACAGGGCCACCGGTTCAATTCCCACATGGGCCAGGGAATGCTGCGACCGAACTGAGCTGTCGCTGAGCTGCCAACAGGTGGCAGGATGGCTCAGCTGGTGTAACAAGATTGCCTGTTCAATTGTGGGCTATGCCCACCCGCAACTAAGACTCAACTCAGCACCTTGAGTTGAGCTGCCGCCCGGATGGCTCAGAGCATAGAGCGTGCACTCTTAACGACAAGACTGCTGGTCCAACTCCTGCATGGGATGGTGACTACACCCACCCGCAACTAAGACTGAACACAGCACCTTGAGCTTAGAGGCCATGAGCTGCCAACAGGAAGCCAGATGGCAACTGGCGCCCCTCCACAATGAAGATTGAAGAACAGCAACTTGGCTGGTCCCCTTCCCCAATTCCCCAACACTGTTCCCCTCCCCCAATGACATCTTTAAAAAACAAACAAACACAAAACTCCTGCCCTGGTCTGCCCCAAGGCCGCACCTAGAGGAAGTCCCGAAGGCGGTGGCCAGCGCCGTCATGATGCCCCACAGGAAGCGGAAGGGGTTCTTCCAGGTGAAGAGGAAGTAGATAAGGGGCAGAACCAGGAGTCCATGGATGGCATGGCCCAGCAGGCAGCACAGGATGTATTTTCCGAGACTGGCAAAGAGCATCTCCACATTCTCCATCTCCACGATCTTGCCAGCCACCAGGAACAAGATGCCCACGGGTGCATACCTAATTACCCAGGAGACAGATGGCAGCCTCTGACCACGTGCCTACCTAGTGCCAGGCACATGCTCTTCATAGCTTGACCACAGCCTCCCTCATAGTCAAGAGACACCCTCAGCAATGTGTGCAGTAGTTCAGGCACCTCCCGTGTCTTCTTTTTTTTTTTTTTTTTTTTGAGGGCAGTGTCACTGGCCCTCATATGTGGGACCCGAACCGGGGCCACTGGCTTCCTAAGCCAGCGCTTAACCACCGCGCCACTCGGCCGGCCCCCTATGCCTTCTTGACTATGCTCTCTCTCCCCTTAAAGATAGTGCAGCTAGGGCCAGCCGAGTGGCGCGGTGGTTAAGCACTGGCTTGGGAAGCCAGCAGCCCTGGTTCGGGTCCCACATATGAGGACCAGTGACACTGCCCTCAAAGAAAAAAAAAAAGATAGTGCAGCTGGGAGATAAAAGAAGCCTGGGTGCTTCCATCGTCACTTGGAGTAGAATCACCAACCAGATTTGGACTTCACATGACTGAGAAAGAAACATCCACCATGCATGAGTCATTTTCATTTTCTGGATTCATCTGTTATAGCAGCTTATGTAACTAAAACCAAGACAATCCCTCAGGCCGTGGTTCAGGTCTTAATAACCACTCCCAGGTATGAAGCATTTTGATGTGCTGTGCCTTTGAACGTGATTGAATCTTCACCCTAAGGGAACTCCTATTGAGTCTCTTATAGTTACCACTGAACTAATAAAATCTAATTAATAGGTCTGTAAAGCAGGGACAATAATGCTCCCAACCTCACAGAAATGTTGGGAGGATGAAATGAGATGCCATTAGAAATGAGTTGAAAGCTTTTTAATAATTCATCTGTAAACTTTAGCACCCTCTCCTGGAGTAAAGATTTTGGGGTCCTTATGCCTCCCTGGCAGAAGGCCTTCCTTGACTGCTTGATTGCTATGACCAGTTATCTCCCAAACCCCTGTCCTCTTTTAGTAACAGAAAAAAGGCACCATTTCCCAGCCACCTGTGTACTTAGGTTTGGCCAAATGCCCATGTTCTGGCCAGTGGGATGTGCCAAGAATTTATACAAATAAAGCACTTGATAAATATTAGCTAATATTGTTTACTGAAGGACTGGTATAGGTCAGGCACTGTCCCAGGCACTTCCCAAGTATTAGCTCATTTGTGCCTGATACGACCAACCCCATTTTCCAGATGGAGAAACTGAGGCACAGAGGGATAAGTAACGTGTCATAGGGTGCAGGGCTGGAAAGTGGCCGCGCAGGGTTGGGAACCCAGGCCTCGTGGCTACAGAGTCTGCTCTTACCTACAGCACCCCGCCTCTGCAGCGAACTGTTTTTACTAGTCAAGGTGCACTTGATTTCTGCACAGTAGCTTCTTAGATGCCAGCTGCTGGAAACAGGGTGGGTGGGTATATGGGATTTGTTAAAAATGTAGCAACCCTGGGGTCCAGCTGAGTGGCTCAGTTGGTTAAGAGTTGGCTTAGAGCGCAAGCTCTGAGCAAGAGCCGCCAGTTCAATTCCCACATGGGCCAGTGATGCTGCGCCTGAGCTGAGCTGTCATTGAGCTGCCAATAGGTGGCAGGGTGGCTCAGCTGGTGTAACAACAAAATTGCCTGTTCAATGGTTGGCTACGCCCATCCACAACTAAGACTGAACTCTGGAAACTTGAGCTGAACTGCCGCCCAGATGGCTTAGTGGATAGGGCACGCATTCTTAACAATAAAGCTACCGGGTTTGACTCCTGCATTGGATCGTGGCTATGCCCACCTACAACTAAGACTGAACTCACCACCTTGTGCTGAGCTGTTGCCCGGATGGCTCAGTGGGTAGAGCGTGCGCTTTTACAACAAGTCTGCTGGTTTGACTCCCACATGGGATGGTGGCTACGCCCACCCACAACTAAGGTTGATAACACAGCACCTTGAGCTTAGAGGCCACGAGCTGCCGATGGGAAGCCAGATGGCGACTGGCACCCTTTATAATGAAGATTGAAGACAACAACTTGGCTGGTCCCCTCCCCCAATTCCCCAATAGAATCTTAAAAAAAAAACCCATAGCAACCCTGTCCCCTCCTCCTGTTTTCTAAGCTTCTAGATCCAGGGTGAGTCCTGAGAGAATCAGTGTGAGACCACATGGAGATGAGATGGGGAAAGAGACAAGGATGGAAGCCAGAGTCCTCTGCACATGTTTTTTCTCGGTATCTAAGCCCATTTAACAAAGCTCATCGTGATAATAGTTGTAGTTGGTATTACGTGAATGCTCAGTAGGTACCAAGCATTTAAAACACTTTCTAAGAGCTTTCTTTACCTATACCCAGTCACTTGTTCCATCTTCGTGATAACCCTATAAAGCAGACGCCATTTTAGATCATTGCTCCAAAGGGTGACATTTGATTACCTTTAAATCTCTAAAATTGAGATGTGTTAGCCAGGCTGTGGTCACAGCTTGTCTTTTTGTCACCTTCTAGTAAATCAAGGAGGTGCCAGTGTCAGTCTTAGCTTCCGTGGAATACAGCACTGTCCTCATTTTATAGATGAGGAGTTTGAGGCACAGAGAGAGTTAAGTCACTTGCCCAAAGTCACACAGCCTGAGAATGGTCCATGTTGGATTTGAGTCCAGGCCCTCTGCCTCCAAGGAGTGGACAGAGGGTCACCCCATTCCACACCCCCTTCCTCTCCCACCACCTACCACATGATCCAGGAGACCAGCACCATGGTGGCATCATTGAAGGAGTTGAAAAAGCGGATGAGCAGCTCTCCCTCAGGTCCCAGCTTCCGCAGGGCCACGCCGAAGACAATGGCAAACACCACCAGGCCCAGGATGTTCATACCCTCCACCTCGTCCCCCACAGGTACCTTTGGCAAAAAACAGATGAGGTTGGGAGGTAGGCTCTCAGTCAACGTGCACAGTCCCTGAGGACTGTCTTGGGTGCTGGGGGCACTCAGCTTCTTGGGGCCCCTTCCTCCCAAGGCTCACAGTCCAGGTCCAGGGGATGTTGTTAGGAACCACCCAGAGTGTGCAGGGCTGGAATGGGAAAACCCAGGGGAGCGTGGGAATGGGGAGAGGGCATGCCAGCTCAGGGGGTGGGATAATTACATAGGGCTTCCTGGAGGAAGGGCTAAGGCCTGGAGAACAGGAAGGGTGAACCAGGTAAAGAGGGGTGGTAGAAGGTTTTAAAGACAGGAAACAATGTGCAACAGCCTAGAAAAGAGCAACTGGGGCATTCAATGAGCAGGAAGAAATCCACTCTGGCTGGAATGGAATGAGCTGGGCAGAGTCACAAGAGACTTGGAAGAGCAGCAGGGCAGGGGTCCGACCTTGCAGTGTCTTGTGGACCATGGCAAGGAACCTGGGCTTTCTTCCAAGAGCAGTAAGGAACATGACAGGGCTTTGGGCAGGGGACAGGCAGGGTCAAGTTTGTGCTTTGGAAAGACCACTCTGGCTGCTGGGCTGAATGTGGGTGGGAGGGGGAGGGCCTAGGGGCAGACCAGGGAGGCCAGGGCAAGATGGGTGGGGTGGGGGGGTAGCCTGGACTAAAGTGGGGCACTCGGGAGGGAAAAGAGGGGGCAAGATGGAGATTCCAGAAGGGCAGAAAAGACAGAAATTGGGGAGGGGCTGCACAGAGTTTAAAACAGATTATACAACAGACATTAAAAGACTTGGGGGGTGGGGGGGAGCTGGCCGAGTGGCTCAGTTGGTTAAGAGCTTACTCAAGAGTGCGAGCTAAGCTCTGAGCAACAGCAGTTCAATGCCCAGCCTGAGCTGAGCAGCCGCTGAGCTGCCAACAGGTAGCAGGATGGCTCAGCTAAAAAAAAAACCCCAAAAACTCAGGGGGGGGCCGGCCAAGTGGCACGGTGGTTGGGAGCTGGCTTGGGACGCCAGCAGCCCCGGTTCGGATCCCACATATGAGGGCCAGTGACACTGCCCTCTAAAAAAATAAATAAATAAAAGACTCAGGGGTAGACAGAGGCTGGAGTGGGAACAAAATGGAAAAACCGCAACAATGGGCCAAGGGGTGGGGTCCCCTGCTCTCACCTTCACCTGGGTTCCGTTGAACTGTCTCATTTCATATGAGGTGGCATACTGCAAGGGGGGTTGGGAAGAGTCAGTGTCAATTGTCATCAAGATCCCCCCTACTCCATACTGGCACCTACAATGCTCAAAACCTGTCCTAAGCATCCCTACCCCACTAAGGTAGGACTATTCATACTTCTGTATTCCAGAGGTGGAAACCGAGGTTCAGAAAAGTAAAGACACTTGCCCAGGGTCACACAGCTAGAATTAGAACCCGAAGGGGGCTCAGAACCCATATTCTCATTTCTTGATGAAGAGTATGGATGGGTTTCAGAGGTCACTCAAGAACCCTGCAATATTGCCTGTAAATATGTGGGCAGGTGCATTTTTTCCAGGCACTGCCCCAAATCAGGGGCCAAGGGGCTGCAACTGACTGTCTCCCTCCCTGCCCACCTCCCACCCTTCGGGACACCCCCCAAGGACTCACTGAGCGGAAGGCTGCAGACACCAGGTTGGAGGGGAAGATATTTCTGCGGAGACAGACATGGGAGGGGGGTATTATTAGATACCACAGGGGGAGGTCAGGAGGTGTCTGGGTGGCTGGGTTGGGATGGGGGGAACGTTGGAGGCCCCATTTGCACCCAAATATGGCCTCTACCCATGTCTCAGCCAGGTTCGGTCAGGCAGAGTTGGACACAGGCCTGCACACCTTTCTAGGCGGGGAATCTGAGTTGGTCTCCTAGGGCCCCAGGAGGCTGGCATTCGAGCCTACAGGGATTGCGGTTAGAAGTGAGGAATGCTGGCTTCCCAGGCCAGGCTGGGGCAGGGTCACCTGGGGCCTCAGCCCCACCCTATGCAGCAAACTTCACCATCTGGACATCTTGCATCAGCCACTTTCTCCTAGAGAGCTGGGAGAACTGAGAAAAGGTCTGGCCCTGGGGGCTGGCTGTTGGGTCTGAAGATCTGGGTATTGGGAAGAGGTGGGGAGAAAGAGTGACAAGGGTGGGTCATAAATGTTGTAGGATGATTCAGTGCATGAAACCCCGCTGGGCATGCGAGGGTGTCAGACAACAGCCTTATGTCTCAGGGTGAGACAAACACAATAGCAAAGGCATGTAGTAAGTGCTTTACATAAATCAACTCATTCAGTCCTCACAATAGCCCTCAGGGATGAGCACTATTATCCCATTTTATAGAAAAAGAAACTGAGGCACGGAAAGGTGAAGAAAATTGCCTGGCCAGGAAGTGCCAGAGCTGGGATTTGAACCCAGCTAACTGGCTGCACAGTCCTAACCACTGAACATTCTCACGTGTTCTGTCTCCCTGATGATATAGGTGCACAGAACTTGTGGTTGTATATTCAGTTTGTCGAGTGTTGATATCCGGTTGGGGTGAGGGTTAGTGTTCAGATATGTGGGACACTTGGTGTGTGGCCATGGAGGTGTATATGTGTGTATGCTTGTGCTAAAAGGGTTTTGGTATCCAGTGGGTGTGCATGTGTAACGGTGCAAGCTCATGTGTCAGTGTGAGACGTCAGTCATGGCTGAATGTGTGCCTGTGTCCAGCTGTGTGTCAGTTGGTTGTAAAGTTGTGTGGCTCTGAGATATTTCAGCTACGCGTCGGAGTGGTAGGCCAATGAGTTATATATATTTTGGCACACAGGGGAAGCCTGTATACTTCAACAGGGTGTGCCTGTCTGCAGGTTGGCCTATACCACCCAAGCCAGCCAGGGCTGGGCCAGGACCCAGCTAATCTCCCCCAGCCAGAAGGCGTCCACCCACTGCAACTTCTGCCAGGAATTTCCCATCGAAGACTGCACTGAGGCCCCAAGAAGCTGGAGGAACCCAGTTTTGTGACTCATCATTTTCTTCCACCACTTCCAGGAAGTGCCAACCAACCTGGAGACACTGAATCACTTGCCCAAAGGCAAGGCCATGTGGACCCAGCAGACTGTCCTGCTTAAAAGTGGGGCGAGCCATTTTGTGGGGGTGGGCAGAGACCAGAAGGAACAGAATCTGCCCCTTTCTAAATGGCCCGTCGTTTCTGGGCATCCTGGAAGGGGGCACAGAGTGAGGAAATTGAATGGAGAGTGGTGGAGGTGGCGAGACTTGCCAGGAACATTTAAAAGGGGAAGCCCAGGGCCCGCCGAGTGGCGCGGTGGTTAAGCGCTGGCTTGGGAAGCCAGCGGCCCCAGTTCGGGTCCCACACATGAGGGCCAGTGACGCTACCCTCAAAAAAAGAAAAAGAAAAGGGGAAGCCCAGGTAAACTGCGTGGGGAAGGCAGATGGATTAAAAAAACAAAACAAAAAAAACCTGGCTGTCTGGATGACATATAGTGTGGGGAGCCCTGGGACTGGGAAGGGGATTTGGTGGGGGTCACTCAGATCTCCTCAGGTCCTCCACAGGCTCCTTGAGTCCCAAATCTTTTACTTACCCAGACCCTGGACTCAAACCTTTATCCAGGAGGCCCATCCCGGAGCCTTTGGCTGCCCAAAGATCCCCTTCCAAACCCTCTAGATCTGGTCCCCTCACAGGAGAGCCACTCTTAAGTCCCCCAAATTCCCCAAGCATTACTTTCTCCTTTCTCTGTAAGACTTCCTTGTTTATCACCCTTATATGAGGTCCCCGTTATGTCATCAGGCCCCCACATTTAGAAGCATCCTTCCCCAGGAATCTGTCCTCATCCTCTGTATCCTGATCCTTGAGGGGCCGCGCTCCCCTGACCATCCCGTCCAGTTTTCCCGAGACTCTGGGGATGTCCCGACTCTGGAGGACCCAAAGCTCCCCTCCTGTCCACGTGGCCACCCTAGCCATTCCTAACACATGCCCCTCCCCACGTGGCTGAAGTACCCTCCCACCCCCAACACTCCACCGGGCGGGCGGTGTCTGACCTCACAAGATCCAGGAAGGAATCCAGCACCTCCTTGCTGGGGGATTCTTTCAAAGGACCGCTGGACGCGACTGAGGAGTTGATGTTGGCGAGGGCGGCGCCGGGCTGCAGTGCCAGCGCCAAGCCCACGCCGAGCGCGGACGCTAGCAGTGTGGTGACCAGGAAAAAGAGCAGCGCCCAGGCACCCACGCGGCCGAGCGCGCTCGGGTCCAGGCTGGCTGCGCCGCCGATCAGGCTGCACACCACCAGCGGCAAGATGATCATCCGCAGCAGGCGCAGCAGCAGCTCGCCCGGAAAGGCGAAGGCCGCCAGGCGCGCGGGGCCCAGCGCTGCCGCGCCTCCGGCCCCTGCCACCCCCAGCCCCAGCGCCACGCCCGCCACCACGGCCACCACCGTCAGCAGCACCAACAGGTTGGCGCGAAGGCAGCGGCGCACCTGGTCCCGGGAGCTGCAGCAGCCGCCTCCTGACGCTCCTGGGTCCTCGGTGAGGACCAATGCCGGAACACCGTTCGGGGTGGACTCCGTCGCCGCCAACCCCTTGGGGTTTCCCTTAGGCGGATCGGCCACCATGATGGGTTTCCTTAGCGCCTAGAAGCTGGGAGCGCCTGGGGCTCCTTCCCTGGAAGCAGATGTTCCTTAGAACTGAAAGTTGAGTAAACAGAACGTGGAGGCTAGAACTTTGAGGGCTCCCTGGAGTGTAAGTTCACAGCGCTAAGGTTCCTTGACTCTTGGAAGCTGAGTGTCGGAGATCTCTGGGCTGGGCGCTGGGGCTCCTCTGTTCTTCCAAGCTGTGTCCAGAGCCCGAAAACTGGGAGCGCCTAGGTTTCTTGGCCCTGGGGGTGGGAATAGAGGAGTTTCTCAAGCTGGGAATTGGGATCCTTGACTCCGGAAGGCTGACGGCGCCCACGTGGCCAAGGTCTTCAAGAGGCGAGATCCCAGTGGCGCAGATCCGGGGGGCGGGGACCCGGGGTGCCTGGATCCTGAAAACTGAGGGCTCGAGAGCCTGCGTCTGGGGGCCCAGAGACAGAGCTCCGGGAAGAAAGGAACCGAGACAGAGCTCCGGGAAGAGAGGAACCAGGTTCTTGGGTCCGGGAGGGGAGCCCCTGGTCCCTGGATGAGGAAGGCGGTGGTCTGGTATCCAGGAAAGCAGCCGCTGCTAGCCCAGAGGTCCCTTCGGAGGAGCGCCGCGTGGCTCTAAGCCCGCTGGGCGGAAGCTGCCAGGATTAAGGACAGGGGCGAGGCTTGAGAAGGCGGGGACCCATCTGAGGGTGCTGATTGGCTACAGCGCGTTCAGAGCCCCCCCTTGAGAACGAGGGGTGGGGGTGAGGAGGGAATTGGGCCAAATCCCCTTAGAAGGTAGAATAACAATGGCCATATCCAGGGGCGGGGGCTTAGGTGGGAACCCGGCGTTGAAAGGACTGTTTTTCCGCTAACTGGGCTGGGCTGTGGGCTGTGGGTTGGGGCCGTTAAGCCACAACGGTTTCCCGCGCGCGCGGGTCTCTATAAAGTGCAGCTGATCCTCTGGTGGCTTATTTTCAAATCAACTCCTCCTGAAACTCCTCTTCCGCGCTAAATTCGGTCTTTTATCACCCCTTGAAAATGCACATCCCCCACCATGATTGGTATAAGATTTAAATGAGATGGAGTTATTTGTTTAATAATGTGAATAATTTTTAAAATAAATGTTCCCAGTCAGAGCCCTACACTTATCAATTAATGGCACTTACTATGTATTAGGATTGTAATCCACTTCCCCCTAAGTACACAATTTGCAATTCATCCATTAAAAATTATTTCAAGTATGGGCTGGCCGAGTGGAGCGGTGGTTAAGCACTGGCTTGGGAAGCCTGCGGCCCCGGTTCGGATCCCACATATGAGGGCCAGTGACACTGGCCTCAAAAAAATAAATAAATTATCTCAATTTAATGCTGTGCTAATGGTTTTATGAATGCTTTCACCATATATTTTCTGCCATATTTTATTATGAAAATCTTCAAACATACAAAAAGTTTAAAGAGTTTTTACAGCAAACACCCATATACCCACCACCTAGAGTCTACAATTATTTCACCATATTTCTATATTTCTTTCTATCCATTTATCTCTCTATCCATCCTTCCGTTCACCTTTTTTTTTTTCTCTTCCCCAAACAGAGACATGTCCTTGAAGGGACTATCATTTATTCTGAGCACATTGTTGGGACCTGTGATGGGTGGTACTGGGGAATCAGCAATGAGCAAAACAGTCCCAACCCTGTTCTCCAAGGAATCACAGTCCAAAGGGGTAGACAGACCTAGCCTCAGAAGTGACGAGTGCGCAGGGTTGGGATGGGGGAGCCCAAAAAGGGTGCTTGACTTGGCCTGGGGGTGAGGGAGGGCTTCCTGAAGGAGGAGGCATCACAGCTGGGGTAGGAAGGGGTTGGATCAAGCCCAGGGAAAAAGTGTCCCAGGCAAAGGGAATAGTACGTGCAAAGCCCTTGAGTTGAGAAGAGCCTGGAAGGTTTCCACACAGAGATCTGACCTAGTCGCCCCACCCTCTGAGTGGCCCCAGTGGCCTCCCTCTGGATAAAGTCCAAACTCTTCAGCCTAGCATCTGTCTATTCAGTAATACATTCCTTCAATCATTTAACAAACCATATCCACAGAATGGAACGCTGAGAGATGTCAAACAGACTGAGATAGGTGGGGAACTTCGAGGAGGGTCATCTTCAGCCAATCAATCAGGTGGTCAAGAAATATTATTAAGGAGTATTATTAAGGAGGAAAATGCAGGTGCAAGAGAAGGTGTATAGGACAGCCCACTGTGTCATCTGTGGGGAAAACAAACAAATATATTACAGCCTGTTACAAATGCATTGATTCTACCGAGAGCAAACAGATGGTCACCCGAGGTGATGGGGGTGGGAGGTTGGGTGGATAAGGGGAAGGGGATTAAGAAACACAAACTTACAGTTACAGAATAAGTCACGAGGATATAAGTACAGCACAGAGAATAGAGTCAATTATATTGTAATAACTATGTACAGTGACAGACGGTTACTAGACTTACCATGATGATGACTTCATAAGATATATAAATGTTGAATCACTATGTTGTACACCTGAAACTAATATAATATTGTGTATCAACTATAATTAAAAATAAATTCTGGGCCGGGGCCGGCCGAGTGGCGCGGTGGTTAAGCGCTGGTTTGGGAAGCCAGCGGTCCCGGTTCGGGTCCCACCTATGAGGGTGTGACACTGCCTTCAAAAAAAAAAAAAATACATAAATAAATAAAATAAATTCTGAGGGCCAGCCGAGTGGCACGGTGGTTAAGCGCTGACTTGGGAAGCCAGCAGCTCCGGTTCGGGTCCCACATATGAGTGCCAGTGACACTGCCCTTAAAACAAACAAACAAACAAAAGCAAGAATTTGTAGAAACTGCTTTCAGGAAGGAAAGCTGTAGCTTTGCAGTTCAGCATGGGCACCATGCCTCACTGCTTAGCATGTAGCTGAATAACTTCGGTCAAGTCATTCAGTTCTCCAGCCTAAATTTGCTCAGTCATGGAATAGAGATAATGGTAGCATCTGCCTCAGAGATCGTGGAAGGGTGAACCAAGTTCATGTGCATAAAGCGCTTTGGTTGTTTCCTGCAAACCACAACCTCTTGGCACTTTTAGCCACGGTGGCCTTTTGAGATCAACATTATATCTAAGGCAAAAGTAAAACAAAACAAAACAAAACTCTTCCATGTGTTCCCTCAAACACAGATTCACAGGCTGGTGCTTACCCTGAGGAGTGTTTTCCATTCCCAGGGGCCACGGGGCAAAGGGAGCCTGAGAGGCCCCAGGTGGGAGCCAGCAGCTGGGTTTCAGATGCTGGAGAGCAGGTGGCCAGGGTGGGGGCGGGGAAGCTTCTGGCAGCGCTCCTGCTAATCAGGGCCTGCAGGGCATGGAAAAATGGCGTAGGCCACTTGGGCAACATAAAGGTAGGCCAGGCTTAGCCTAGGCATTGCCTACCCACTCCAAGCACAAGAGTGCCAGACAGGAGGAAAGATGGAAGGAGGAGTTTACAGAACTCAGCCATCCCAGAACCTTCCTGGAATGCGAGGTGGGTGTGGGCCAAGAGGGAAAAGTTGGAGGGCTTGTTTGGTCCAGGATTGGCCAGGAATATCCCACCCCCCTGCCCTCCCCAGGCTTGGAGAGGAAAACACCAACTGGTTTCACCCAGCTTTACCTCCTACTCAGCCAAACCTCCTACCCAGATTCAAATTTCATCACTGGGGGAAAAAAAAAGGCCTGCTGCTCCAAAAAGAAAGTGAGGGGAGCCAGGAGGAGGCTGGGCTGAATGATAGGAAATCTGGACCTCACAGAGCAGGGAGGCCCTCTTTGGCCTGTTTGCCACCTGTGAAATAGGTATTGTTTCAAAGGGTGTCTGTCCTGAGAGGACACCCCCCCACCCCACCCCCCACCCCCCCACACACCCCACCCCCCCACCCCGTGTCTCACAGCAGGAGGGCTTCAGCCTCCTCCATCAGACTTGTAATCAGGACCTCCCAGAGAATACAACCTCTCCTCTTCCCTCAGATTTGCATTCATGCGTTCAGCAAACTTTTTCTGAGCACCTACTGTGTGCCATCCTATAGCTGACACAGCCCTAGCTCCTGTCCTCCTGGGCTCATACTCCGTTGGGGGAGGCAGTGAGCAGGGCTGGGATAGAGGAGCCCAGGAGGGAAGCCCAGCCTGGGAAATAGGGCCAGTGAGGGCTTCCTGGAAGAGGCACCTGAGCTGAATTTTGAAGGATGTCACAGCTGGAGGGTGGAGGGAAAGGGTACAGGCAGGGGATGCAGCAAGAACAAAGGCCTGGAGGTAAGACATTTAGGAAACCAAGAATAATTCTATTTGGTTGGAGTAGAAGCTGCCGAGAAATGAGGCTGGAGCAGTGGGCAGGAGCCAGACTAGGTAGATAGAAATAAAGAGGCTAAAGTTAAAATCATTCATTTAACATGGTTCACCTCATAGAGTTTATCACCTACGTCACTGTTTCTTAAACTTCCCCGTGTCTCACAACTCCCTTTGCATGTTAAAATGCCGATTCCTGGGCTCCAAAGCCTAACTTCAAAAGGAAAAAAAGTAAAATTCTACCACACGTCCAGAAGAAGGGGAGAATGGGCAGACTGGTGTACAGCCCTAAAGACTGTTTCTAGATTTCCACTCCTTGATTGGTGTCCAGGAGTTCTTAGCATGGTCTATACATATATATTTTCAAACTTCAGGTGTCAACCTATTAATAGGGCGTTAACTAAATTAGCAAACCTCAAGCAGTTCATTTTAACAAGCATGAAATATCAGAGTACATTGTAAAATAATTATTGTTTTGTGAAATTTTTTTTTTAAAATATTGTTTTATTTTATTTATTTATTTTTCTTAGAGGGCAGTGTCACTGGTCCTCACATGTGGGATCCAAACCGGGGCCGCTGGCGTCCCAGGCCGGCTCCCAACCAATGTGCCACTTGGCTGGCCCTGTTTTGTGAAATTTTAATTTAATGTAATTTAACACACACCTGTACATATACATACTGTGTTGCAAGTAAAATACACATTCTCTTGAGTCTCAGGTGTCTCAAGTTCAATATAGTTTGGAAAATATTGCACGGTCTACCCCATCCTGACCTTTTCAGTCCTGCCTCCTCACCTCTTTTTCTCACACACTTTGCTCCTCATTTGACTAAGATCTTTGGATTTTCACTCCGGATCCCCTGAGTCCTCCAGCCTCCCCCAGTCCCCTGGACTCCCCCTCACAGCCCTGTCCACTCGGAGTGGACACTGTCTGGGGATGGGTCTGTCCCCTCCATTGAGCTGGGGTAGGGACTGTCTCAACCATCACTGTGTCCCCAACATCTCCCTGCCCAGGAGCCAGGAATACAGTAGGGACCCTGAGAATGTGCGTTGGCTTTTTTAGAAACAGGAAGGAAAAAGAGGAAGCTGAACCCTTGGGCCCATCAGGGCGAGGAGGCATGGGGGTTTCATGCATTCTGGCCTGGCTGGGAGGCTGCAGCCTGGGGGACTTGAGACTGGCCCTAGAGCGTCCCTTCCAACCTTTCTAATTATTTATTTAAGAGCTGGCTCGTCTGGGCTGCTCCGCCCCGCCTCCCAGCTGCAGGCTGTCAGGCCCCTGTGACTTGTGGTCCAACAGTAAGTAACTCGGGTTTCTGGGCCTGGAGGCCCAGAGCAGGTGTGTCAGGTGCTGCCCTCCCCACCACCTCCTCGCAGATCAAGCTAAGGTCACAGAAGCTGTTTCCCAGGGCAGCTGCCTTTGCCACCACTCCAAACCCTGCCCTGGGACCCCACAGGTGTCCTGGGGCTTGGGTGACCTGGATAAAAAGACATTTGATACCTTCAGGGAGGCAGGATAAGGTATTGAAATGGTCAAGGGCATGGGGGATGGTTGGGGCAGAGAGATGGGTCCTCCCACTTCCTAGCTGACCTTGGGCAAATGGTGCCGCCTCTGAGCTTCCCATCCTCACATCTGAAACAAGATGAAAGTGGTATTCAGCTGTGAGGTGGCAGGAGGATTGAACAAAACAGTCTTTAGCACAGACCTGGGCGATGTGTTAGAAAATCAGAACGTTGGAGGGCCTTTTATTACTGTGATGATTAGCTTTTTTTTCTATAAAGAGCCCAGTTAGAGGTGATCCAGGCCTCACACTGGGGGATCTGAGGAGACAGGGACCTGCCTTGGGAGTCTGAGGGGACGTGGCTCTGACAGAAGCTAATTCCCACACAGCCCTGTTCATGTGACTATGTGGGAGTCACCTCTGAGGGCGGCTGGCCTGAAGGACCAGAACACTGTAAATCTGGGGACATTGCCATGTCAGACTGCCTGGAGCTAAAGGAGTCCTTGAATACACAGTAATTTCCCTCACTGGATGCAGCCGGCTGGATCCCAGGTGAAAGGTCCAACAAGCCAAGCCGCTGCCTTGCTTTTTGAGGGGAGTAGGAGCTAGCAGTCTGGCCTTGAGAAGTGTTAGATTTTGCACTTCAGCCGAGATGAGAGGGCAGGCTGAGTGTTGATTAATAGGCCCTGAGCAAAGTCCTGCCAGAGGGTCAGCATTTTGGGGTGGGAAAGGTAGGGTGAAGGGGGTTGCCACCTTCAACTCAAGTAAAGCAGGCCCATGATATATGAGGGAACAGTAGAAGCCAATGGGTTCAACCCCCCTTGGTACAAACAAGGAAACTGAGTCCCAAAGTCCCACAGCAAATTATTGAAATAATTAGGAGAGGAGCTGTGAGCTATGCCAGCTAAGGCCCTGGGTAGGCGTGAGGTGCCAGGCCTGGCAGGGAGAAGGGTACAAAGCATCGAGAACAACAGAACCACAAGGCTTCACAGCCTGAGAAGGCCATCGAGATATATTCCAGCTAATGTTTTGTCACAGCCCCAATTAAAATTTTTTTTAGGGCCAGCCGAGTGGCGCGGTGGTTAAGCACTGGCTTGGGAAGCCAGCGGCCCTGGTTCGGGTCCCACATATGAGGGTCAGTGACACTGCCCTCAAAAAAAAAACAAAAAAGCAAAAAAAAAAAAAAAATTAAATAAATAAGTAAATAATTTTTTTTAGATGAAACTCACATAACATAAAAATGAACCATTTCAAAGCATACAATTAATTGGCATTTAGTACATGCACAGTGTCATGCAACCATCACCTCTACCTCATTCTAAATAATTTTCATCACCCCCGCAAAAGGAAACCCTGCACCTGGTAAGCAGTCACTCCCCATCCGCACCCCCCAGAACCTGGCAGCTACTAATCTTCTTTCTGTCTCTATTACTGTACCTCTTCTGGGCATTTCATATAAAATGATAGTCTAAATGTTTGTGTCCCCCACAACTCATATGTTGAAACCTAACCCCCAAGGTAATAATATTAGAAGGTAATTACCTTTGGGAGGTGATTAGGTCATGAGGGTGGAAGCCTTATGTATGGGATTCATACCCTTATAAAAGAGGATCCTGGGCCGGCCGGGTGGCTCGGTTGGTTGGAGCATGAGCTCTGAGCAACAGGGCTGCTGGTTGGATTCCCACATGGGCCAGTGAGCTGTGCCTGAGCTGAGCTGTCACCGAACAGGCGGCCGCATGGCTCAGTTGGTGAGAGCACCTGTTCTTAACAACAAGGTTTCCTGTTTGACTCCCCCATGGGATGGTGGGCTGTGCCACCTCTACCGCCCCTTAAATAAGATTGAGCACAGCACCTTGAGCTGAGCGGCCGGCCATGAGCTGCTGAGGGGAAGCCAGATGGCTCAGTTGGTTAGAGTGTGTGTTCTTAACAACAAGATTGCTGGTTCAACTCCCACATGGGATGGTGGGCTGCAGCCCCCCACAACTAGATTGAAAGTGGCAGTTGGACTTGGAGCTAAGCTTGCACCCTCCACAACTAAGATTGAAGGACAACAACCTGACTTGGAGCTGATGGGTCCTGGACAAACACAATGTTCACCTTCCCCAATTCCCCAATAAAATCTTAAAAAAAAAAAAAGGAGGTTCCTGAAAGATCCCTCACCCCTTCCTCCACCTGAGGACACAATGAGGACACAATGAGAAGTCTGCAATGCAGAAGAGGGCCCTCACCTGATCATAGGGGCACCCTGATCTCCGACTTCCAGCCTCCAGAACTTTGAGCAATCAATCAATTTCTGTTGCTTATACGCCCCCAGCCTGTGGTATTTTATTCAAGCAGCCTGACTGAACCAAGACACTAACCTTTTGCATCTGGCTACTTTCACTTAGCAACCCACCCAATATTTTGATTTAATAGTAGTAACTAACGTTTATTGAATATTCCAGGGTGCTGCTCCCAGAACTCTACATGTATTAACCTCTTTGAGCCTCTCGATAGCCAGTGAGGGGGTCCTATTATTATCCTCATTTTACAGTCCAGTAAACAGGGACAGAGAGGTCCACTGACCTGCCCAAGGTTGCACAGCTGGTAAGTGGTAGAGCCAGAATTCTTTTTCTTGTCCTTTATTTTTATTTGATTTTATCATTATTTTTTTAGCATCTTATTTTTGTACTGTGATAAAATAAACATAACATGATATAAAAAACAAACAAACAAAGCACTGGCCTGGGAAGCCAGCGGCCCCGGTTCGGTCCCACATATGAGAGCCAGTAACACTGCCCTAAAAAAAAAAAAAAAAGAAAAAGAAAAAGAAAAAAACAAAAACAAAACAAAAACTAGCATAATGTTAACCATTTAACCATTTCAAAGTGTACAACTCAGTGGCATTGAGCACATTCTCAGTGTTATGTAATCATTACCACTATCAAGTTCCAAGCCTTTTTCATCACCCCTAGGATCAAAGCCAGGATTTGAGCCCCCATTTTCTATCTTTAGAACCCAAGCAGCTATTCCTACCTTGCTTCTCAACTGAAGAATCTAGCAAGTAGGCAAGAAGTTGTCCTCTCCTTGGAGTGAGGCCTGCAGGATATGTATCTATTGGTTGTTCCCTTTGCCCGGCTGGGATTGGGTTCTAGCACCAGTTCTGGAACACTGTGGGCTGTTCTCTCTGCCTGGAAACTTCCCTCCACCTCTAGCTCTTTGTCTCCTGTGATGATGAGGGTGATTTCTAAAGGCAGGGGCTGCCAAAGGGTACGAACATGAAAGAAAACAGACTGATAGGCCAAGATTGGCTTCATGCATGATTTAAGCTCCTGGAGTCAGCTATGCCTGAAGCCAGCCAACTTGATTTTTTTTCACTCCGATGAGCCAATCAATTCCTGACTTTTCGGCCAACAGTTACAGTGGGGACTTCAGCCTCTTGAAACAGAAAGGGGCTGAACTGATGGAGTGGGAGTTAGCCTGTTGATAAGGCGCTGGGAAGTAAGCTGCAGAAGAGGAGAAATGTGTGAATAAACAGGAGTGGGTGGGAAAATAGCCCATTTCAGGGGACAGACAGCAGATTATCAAGGTGGCCATAATGTGGAATTTCTGAGGGGTCATGGTGCAACCTCCTGGTTGCAAGACAAAGGAGCAAGCCCCAACTATGGAGGGCCTAGGTCTTGGAAGGATCCAGAGGCTTTGACCTGGGAGCAGCAGGAGCCATCCGAGGGTTTAAGTAGCAGAGTGACACAATCAAGTTTGCATCTTTAGAAGGAGCCTCTGCACTCTGACCCATTTGCTGGGGGTGTGTGGAAATTGGTGCGGCCCCCATGGAAAGACATGAGGCAACAGGCATTAACGTTAGAACTCCCACACCCTTTGACACAGCACTTCTTGTTTGTGGGGTTTGTTCACACAGAGAAAAATCACCAAAGCACTGTTTGTGTTAGCAAAAGACTGGGAGCAAGCTAAGGGTCCATCAGGAAGAGACCTGTGTTAAAGAATAAAATTCAACTGAGTAAATTTTACTAATTGGCTTTAAGTGATTCATGAATGGGGCAGCATCCCACCTAGCAACTAGAAGGGTGCTCTGAAGGGTTGTACAAAATGGGAGGTTTCAGAGGAAGATGGAGGGCAAGGGAACTACTAACAAAAGAAGAAGAAAAAAAAGGATTATTTTGAGACCAGGATATCTTTTGGAGGGCAGGGAATGACAAGGATTTTTATCACACAGATTGCTTCTTTCTTATGGGGGAAGGCCTGGGGAGTGGGCTCACACTACCGGTTGACAGATTACCTCATTGGTGTTAACCAGAAAATTCCAGACCGGTTGATTAAGACAATGTTTCTGGGAGAGATTGAATCAGCAATGAGGCCAGCTATTAAATCTAGGTTTGGTAACATGGGCTTTTAGCACAAGCAATGCCGTTTTAGTCCTGTGGTCTTCCCTTTGACATCAGCAAAATATCTCATGGCCCATCCGTGCAATGGAATACTATGCAGCTTTACAAAAGAATGAATTAAATCTCTATGCATTATGGTGGTGTGTTGGTAAATTTAACCACTGGCTCTCTGGGGGAGGAAACAGTGGTGATTTGTAGCATTTACCAATGTCTGTGGTTTAAATACTTCTACCGTGGCTGATTTTAAACCACCAACGTGACACCACTGAATATAGAGCTTGGAAGAGATATGCAATAGCCCACCACTATGTAGTATTTCTACTATGCAGACACAATAGACATAAATAGCCTCTAGAGAAAGTGATAAATTGTGACTAGTTATTATCTTTGTGTTTAATATAATTTATTTAATTGTAAGTTTATATAATTTATTTATTTATTTATTTTTTAAAAGATTTTATTGGGGAATTGGTGGAGGGGAACAGCGTTGGGGAATCGGGGAAGGGGAACAGACAAGTTGCTGTCTTTTTGTTCTTCAGTTTAGTTGCGGAGGATGTTGCTTCACTGTTGGTATCGTCATTGCCCTCTTCCCGGATGAGGCAGATCGGTCGCTGGCCTCTGGATGTCGCTCATCGCGGCTATTGGCAGCTCACGCTTGGCTGCCAGCCGCTCACGCTGGCTGCGGGCCACTCACTGTAGCCTATGGCAGCCCACTGCAGCAGGGGCTGCAGCCCACACCATCACCGGGGCTCGCACAGCCCAGCTCCAGGTGGAGCTGTTGTTAGCTGTAGAGGGCAGTGTCACTGGCCCTCATGTGGGATCCGAACCGGGGCCGCTGGCATCCCAAAACCAGCGCTTAACCAATGTGCCACTCGGCCGGCCCTAAGTTTATATAATTTAAATTTTAATAATGGCTATGTTGGGCCAGCTGAGTGGTGTGTTGGTTAGGAATTGGCTTGGGAGGCCAGTTCTGAGCAGCAGGGCCCCAGTTTGGATCCCACATATGAGGGCCAGTGACGCTATGCCCTCTGCAGCTGAGATGGTGAACAACAGCTCAACCTGGAGCTGGGCTGCCATGAGTCGCCAGCGGCCATGTAGGCTGCAGTGGCGCTGGCTGGCACCTGTGCTTTCGTGAGCTGTCGTGAGTGGCCGTCCAATGGCCGGTGAGCGACTGCCTCACCCAGGAACAGCACAATGATAATACCAACATGGGCTAATGAAGCGACGTTCTCCACAACTAGACTGAAGAACGAAAGGACAGCAACTTGTCTGTTCCCCTTCCCTGATTCCCCAATGTTGTTCCCCTCCCCCAATTCCCCAATAAAGTCTTAAAATAATAATAATAATAATAATGACTATGTTTAACAACTGGCTTGCAAAATTCCAGAAAGTTTAGTAATCAGCTCTTACACACTGTTACAAGCCAGCCCCACTGAGACATCTCCAAGATAAGAAAGCCAAAACCAACTTTTGGGCAAGGCTCTACAGGATGATGTCTCACCATTCCCCCCACCACTATCACCACCACCATGCTCTCCCCTCACTGGCTCCTCTCCAGCCACACTGCTCTCCTTCCTGGATCTGGAGCACTTCATATTAATTCCTACCTCAGGGCCTTTGCACTTGCTGTTCCCTACACTGTTTCTACCCTTACCCCCAGATAACCACTCGACTCACTTTCTTACCTCCTTCTGGTCTTTGCTCAAGTGTCACCTTTTATCGGGGCCTTCTCCGACCAGTTTGTAGAAAAATAAAAATCTGCCTCCCCAACACTCCAGCATTATGTTTTCTCAATAGCCCTTACTGCGCCATCTGACCTACTATGTAACGTTAAAATGTACTTGTCATTTTATTTATCTACTGTCGGTCTCCCCTACTAGAATGTCAGGGAATCTTGTCTGTTTTCTTCTCTGCTTTATCCCCAGTGCCTAGAACAGTACCCAATGTATAGGAGGTTCTCAATAAATGAATACAGGCATACTTCGTCTTATGGAGCTTCACAGATTTTTTTTTTTTTTTTTTTACAAATTGAAGGCAAGACCCTCCACCACAAAAGGATAACACTGGGCTTTAGTGTGGTGGTCTGGAATCGAACCCACACTATCTCTAAGGTATGCCTCTATATACCCTTAGATTTAGCAATAAGGTGCAGAATCATGTTAATAACTTGGATAGTATTTCACCACTTGTGCTTACATAGGACACACTACCTCTGGGAGAAACTGGGGGGTCCAGTGCCTCCCAGGAAGGGCCCCAGAGGGAGCAGAGAAGGGCAGGCTTTCATTGTGTCCCGTCCTGTACTTTTAGGCATCTGTGCCATGTACCCTTCATTACCTATTAACATTTTTTTCAAGTGTTCTATAAAAAGTACGGCCTCGAGCTGCTGTGGGGGGCAGGGACACAGAGGAAGGGGAGCCTGGGCTGTGAGGAGGCCGGGGCAGTGACCCGGGAGCAGACCGGATAGGGCTGCCAAGCCGTCACAGACTGTTCCAGAAAGTCCTGCCACGGAATGTTCCGCACAAAGCCCTTAGAAGGCTCTGGGGGCTGAGGCCTGTCCCTTAGGCCCAGCCTCTGCAAGCCAGCCAGCCAGCCAGATCTCCCAGAAGGCACCCCGGCCACCTCCACCCCTCCTAAAAAGATTCCAATAAGATCTAGCCACCTCCAACTGTCCAGTGAGTCAAAGCTCTCCATCCTTCATACATACCTCATCTCTAAAGGGAGCAGCTGAGTCACATTACATCCTGTTGCCCCCATTCCTCCTTCTCTTTGCTCCCTCCTCTTCCACCCCCAACTCTCAGTCTCTCTTTCTCCCCTCCCTCCTCTTTCCTCTTTCCTTCTTCTCTCTCCAGCTCCTCCTTCCAGCCAGGCACCACCTCCCCCAGGACCTCTCAAACACCAGCTCTCTCTCTGCTCCACATCTTTGCCCATGCTGTTCCCTCTGCCTGGGATTTCCTTCCCCCACCTCTTCATCAGAGTGGTTTATCTGGAGATCTTGGCTTCCATCCTTCGTGTAACATAAATTTGCCAGGCATCAGCTTTTTGTCAGGCATTCTGCCAGGGATGAGGGAGCAGGGGCTGAAGGGAGGGCACATCCTAGCTGGGAAGGCAAGAAATAAAGGAGTCAACAAAAACTGGAAGCAAGGGAATTTTTTTTTTTTTTTTTGAGGGCAGTGTTACTGTTCCTCGTATGTGGGACCGAAACGGGGCCGCTGGTTTCCTAAGCCAGCGCTTAACCACCGCGCCACTCGGCCAGCCCTCCAAGGGAATTTTTAAAAAGAGTTAAATGCTGCCAGAATAATTGATCTGCAATCTGACTGTCGAGGAGGAGCCCGCCCGGTGAGGAACTGAGAAGGGAGAACGAGGCAGAGGGAAGAGCTAGTACAATGGCTAAGAGATTGTGAATGAGCTTGGAGCTCAGAAATGAGAAAAAAGGCCAGTGCGGCTGATTTGAGGGAGTGAAGGAACATGGCCTCAATGCAGCTGAAAAGGTCAGTCTCCATGGGTGTCATAGATTCTGTAAGGAGCTCGGCTTCCCCTCCTCCAGGGAGCCGTTGACTGAATCAGGTGTTCCATCCCTACTCTGTTCACTCTAAGTTGTCATTCTCTGGTCACTGGCCTATCTCCCCCACTGTCTTGTGAGGGCAGGGCCTGCCACCAATGTGTCCCCATCATTGTCTAGTACCTATCTGGGTACACAACAGGTACTTGGCAAAATTCCCTGGCCACCTCAGAAAGGCTCCTTTTCTCTGCCTCCCCACCTCCCCAGCCTATGCCTCTTCCTGGCCCAGCCCAAGCATTCATGAGCTTCCCACCTGGCCACTCACACAGGCTTTGGCCCAGGTTCTTTCATCTCACCCTCAAAGGCCCATCTGGGGAGGATCCCCAGCTCCAGTCACCTCTGATGAGCTGCAGATCTGATGTGAAGGCTCGGAAGTAGTCAGATCAAAACAAGGAGGCTCCCGTTCTGTTCCCAGCTTGAGTGCTCAGGGGTGGAGAATGGAGGAGAGAGATGTGGACCCAGCTAAGGTGCGCATACATTTCCCCCATCATCATCATAATACAACTTTCAATTGCTGACTTATTTAATGCCAGGTTCTGGGCTAACTTTTTACAAGAATGTCATTTATTAATTTGAATTGGTAATGTATGGTCAGGGTGCAAAAGGCAGAAGACTCATAAGGCTCATGGGACAAAGTAAGTATCCCTATTTCACAATTTTCAAAGGTTGGAAAAAAAGCACCCCTCACATTCAATGGGGGCAGTTCAGATTTTTAAACAAGGTATATCTGTTGTTTACCCATTCCCTTTCCTGGAGGCAAGCATAATTACCAGTTTAACTCGAAATGTTTGTTCAAAAAATATTTATTGTGCACCTAGAGGCTAAAGTCCCAGAGTGCATGGAGCCGATATTCTAATGAAAGAATTCAATCATAAACAGAGAGATAAGGAGAATATGGAGTGTCAAGTGGAAAGTTCTATGGAGAAAAATAAAAGTCCAGAGTGGGAGATCAGGGCTGGTGAGTCACTTTTTTGATAAAAAGGTCAAAGAAGACCAAACAGCAGGTTTGAGTGCTGATGGGAATGGCCTAGATTCCTAGATTCTAGAAGAGAAGCACAGGAGAGGGAGGGGGGAGTGGCAGGAATGTTGTCCTCTAAGCAAGAGAGTAAGTGCCCTGGGCTCAAGAACATAGCTAGTCATTAGTAAGGAGGGTGCTTTTTGCAAAGATGGCCACAACACAACAATCTCTCCCATCTCACAAACTCTTTTTCTTTTTTTTTTTTTAAGATTTTTATTGGGGAATTGGGGGAGGAGAACAGCGTTGGGGAACCCGGAAAGGGGAACAAACAAGTTGCTGTCCTTTTGTTCTTCAGTCTAGTTGTGGAGGACATTGCTTCACTGGCCCATGTTGGTATCGTCATTGCGCTCTTCCTGGATGAGGCAGATCGGTCGCTGGCCTCTGGATGGTCGCTCACCGCGGCTCTTGGCAGCTCAGACAGACAGGCTGCCGGCTGCTCACGCTGGCTGCCAGCCACTCACGGTAGCCTATGGCAGCCCACTGCAGCAGGGGCTGCAGCATAGCTGACCTGGGGACTGTTCTTCACCATCTTAGCTCTAGAGGGCAGTGTCACTAGTCCTCATATGTGGGATCCGAACCCCAGGCCCTGCTGCTCAGAGCCGGCGTCCCAAGCCAGCTCTTAACCAACGCATCACTCGGCCGGCCCCCACAGACTCTTATAGTTTCTTCCACTGAGTGTGTTTTGTGTGAGGTTATGGCCCCTCCCCTTGCACCAGGAGAGAACGTTGTGACTGTCTGAACCAGTAAAGTCAGGCCCTTCCCACTTACTCTTAGGATACTCGCTTTTGGAACCCAGCAGCCATACTGTGAGGAAGCTCAACTAGCCCACAGAGAGACTACACAGAGAGGTCTCATGAAGGTGCTCTAGCCATCAGCTCAACTGAGGTCCCAGCAACTGCCAGCACCAGCTGCCAGACATGACTGAAGACTCCGCCCGCTGATTCTAGCTCCCAGCCATCGCCATCGAGTCACCCCCAGTCTGCAAGTCTTGCCAGCTGAGGCTCCAGACATCAGGCAACAGAGACAAGTTGTTCTTGTGTCTTAGTCAAATTCCTGACCTACAGGATCCATGATTATATTTCAAGGGTTATTTAACACCATTAAGTTTGCAGGTTATTTGTTACAAAGAAGGAAATAAATAGTACCCCAAGTAATAGAAGGAAAGGTGAGTAGGTGAGTGATAGGAGTCTGGGGAAGTTTCCTCCTGGTGGGTTCTTTTCTCAGTGAAGTAGGTCCCATTGAGAATGAGCAGAAAAGGAGGAGGTATATAGGAGTTTGAGGAGAGAGAAACTATTTAAAAGTCTAGGAAACAACCCAAGATCCATCAATGAATGAATGGATAAACAAAATGTGGTTTATCCATTCAATGAAATATTTTCAGCAGCCATCTTTCTGTGCCACCTTTCGGCATGAATATCCTGGCTGATGCTCTCAAAAATTCAAGAGCATAAATGCCAAAAAGGGAGGCACATGCCAACAGTTTATTAGGCCATGCTCCAAAGTCATTTTCCAGTTTCTAATCATGATGATAAAGCATGATTCCATTGGTGAATTTGAAATCATTGAGGATCACAGAGCTCAGAAAATTGTAGGACCCTCACAAGCCTGACCTATTAGTTTCGTTTCATGGTACTGACAACTGCAGCTGGCATTGTGACCAAGAGGAAGTGAGACAAAAACACATAGGAAGGAAAGTCCGGGGGTTCTTTCTAAGGACTTTTTTTTTTTTTTTTGAGGGCAGTGTCACTGGCCCTCACATGTGGGACCGAACCGGGGCTGCTGGCCTCCCAAGCCAGCGCTTAACCACTGCGCCACTCGGCCAGCCCTCTAAGGACTTTTTAAAAAGGGAATTTTTACATGCAAATAAAATGCCTAAATGGAACAAAATATGAAATGAAATTCTGACACATGCCACAACAGGGATGAACCTTGAAAATATGCTCAGTGAAATCAGTCAGACATGAGAGGACAAGAATTGTGTGATTCCACTTATGTAAGGTACCTAGAATAGGCAAATTCATGGAGACAAGAAGTAGAATAGAGGTTACCAGGGGCGGGGGGAGGGGGGGGAGTTAGGGTTTAATGAGAACAGAGTTTCTGTTGGTGATGAAAACGCTCCGGATTGGATTGCCCCAGATTGTAAACATGCTACATGCTACTGAAATGCATGTTTAAAAAATGGTTAAAATGGTAATTTTGTTTTGTTTTGTTTTGTTTTGTTTTGTTTTTGAGGGCGGTGTCACTGGCCCTCATATGTGGGACCAGAACCGGGGCCGCTGGGCTTTCCAAGCCAGCACTTAACCGCCGGCCCTAAAATGGTAAATTTTATGTTACGTACCTTTTACCACAATTTAAAAATATTTTAGGAGTACAGAAGAAGCAAATGTGCCAGGGCTCTAAAAGCAAATTGCCAGACAACATCAATGCCTGCCTTGAAGTTCGAGGTACTGAAGTTAAAATGATATCAGTCAACCTGGTTATGGGGTTTTCTCCCAGCCCTCAGCAGACCAGGTACAGCCCACCGTAGGCAGGTAGTGGGCATCTTCCCTATGAGACCGATGAGTGAGAGGGATCGAGGGAGTTGAGGGAGGGGGCAAGAAAAGGATTGCAATGATGGGCCACAGGCTCTAAACTGGGTGAGGGCCCAGTGGGCATGAGGGGGCGAGGCTAATGGAAAGTGATCGGGTTAATAAAATGGAGGGGTTCCCTGGTGGGGTTGAAGGAGTTTTGAAGTTGGGACTCCAGATGGAGTGAGCTAGAAAGACCCACATGGTGATGCTGGTATGGGATGCTCGAAGTTGAGATTGTGGAGGGAGCCAGGGTGGTTGTGGATTGCAACAAGGTGTCTGCTCTGATGACAGGAAGGAGAGAGGAAGGGAGAGACAGAGGAGGAGTGGGAGACAAGATCTTTGGAAAAGAGGTCAAGGCACTGAGGAGCCAGCACGCTGGAACAGTCATCTCTGTGCATTTTGAAATGCCCGAGATCTAGGGCAGGAAAGAGTGACAGAAACTGGAGAACTGAGGGCCAGAGAGCTGGGGTTCTTCCAGTGTAGCGGGTGGTGCAGTGCAGTTCGTGAGACTCAAAATGGAAAGTTTAGCTCTTCCCTTAGCTGCTATTTTTATCCCGTATCACTCTAATCCCATTCAAAGGGCATCTGGCTGCAACAGATGTCTTCATCCTGAAGATGTGGAGTCGTCATGGCAACCATATCTCCATCGCATTGGGCAGGGGGTGAGGCCTGGCATCCATCTCCATGGAAACAGCCAGGCCCACATCCTGGAAAAAGAGTGTCATCATCTGGATGATGTTTACTGGCCTGGGATGCCTTCTTTTACTAGCCTTACTCCCTCCTCTAGAAAGATGTAATGACAGAAGTAGAGGTTGGAGTGAAACTATAGTACACACTTATGGATATTAGATTCTAGTTCCGTTAATTACTTTTGAGGGTTTTCTCCCACCTGTAAACTGGACTGTTTCCTGAATTTTAGTTTCCTCAAGTATTTGGCTGCAACTCTCCATACTAATGTTTCCAATTTTCCCCCACCCTTTGACTTGGAATCACTGAGAACTAAAACTGCCCTTTTTCCTGAAGCCCTGAGAATTGCAGTTAGACGACTTGGTATTAACTTCAGAGAAATTGCCACAATAGCTCATATGTAGGCAATCTCCATGTCTGATGCTGTGTAAGCCAGTAAAAAATGTTTACCTGAACATCTGATGACATCATCAGAGACATTTCAAACTGCAAACGAAGTTTAGCGACTGACACCTAGAAGTCTTTTCAACGGGCAACTCTCCAGGCTCAGAAATTGCTTTATAATTTGCTCCAATCATTAACCTTTGTTTTTGTTTTTTCCTTTTTTGTTTTCCTAGAAACGCCTCTTAGTAAATACCCATCTGATTGCTTGCGTACACAGTTACAGACCTCACTTTGGGAGTCCACGTGCATCACTGCCTCCTGAAATGAAACACAATTGTTTAACTGAACCGACCTAGCCTCAGGACTAAGAGATGAACCCAATGGGATCTGGAACACTCTACCAACTAGGACAGGTTCAAACTTAACACCAGATAACACAAGATGTTAAAACACTCCACAATATTATCTAAATCCTTTCTCTTTTCTTTTCTTTTCTTTTTTTTTTTTTTGAGGGCAGTATCACTGGCCCTCATATGTGGGACTCTAAACGGGGCCGCTGGCTTCTTAAGCCCGCGCTTAACCACCGTGTCACTCGGCCGGCCCTATTACCTAAATCCTTGAACAGATTCCCAGGGCCCCCGAGATTCCTGACTTCTTCTCATGAATGGACCCTTCAAGTTGGGGACAATGGTTACAGACTGGGTTTCAAATATATTGCCTGTATAATTATTATAGGATATGCTACTATAATCCTATTTAGATGTGTACTTCCGAGTTACAATGTGCCCTTACCCTTGGCTTCTAGCATTTCAGCTACCCAAGCAGTTAGTCCTCACCGTTGACTTTGATGCCTTGGCCTCACAGCGTGGGGTGAAGTGTAAGCCCTGTTTTGTTTGGTAATGCAAGTGCCTCACTTAAGCTTTGATTGCTGACATCCGTTTCAAAGATGACTGTCTTGAATAAACACATTGACAGCCACAACACTAGAAATAAAGAGAGGCGGGACGGCCGAGTGGCATGTTGGTTAAGCACTAGCTTGGGAAGCCAGCGGCCCCAGTTCGGGTCCCACATATGAGGGCCAGTGACACTGCCCTCAAAAAAAAAAAAAAAAAAGAGTGAGGCTACCCTCCTCACCCCCTAGGGCCCTTTGTTTTAGAGATCTTGGTTGATTTCAATATCTGACCATTTGGGCTACTTGTTTGTTTTCTCTTCCTGTGCTTTAAATTCCCATTCTTATGTTTTAAATTCTCCAATAAAGATTGAGCATGTGAAAGCCTAGGCCCCTACTCTCAGTTCCAATAAAAACAGAACCCCAGGCCTTTGTGAACTCTGTCTACCCAGGACCTCGGTTGTATGGCCCCAAGCGTGTTGCTAGTTTCCAGGTCCTGGAAGTAATCACCTGTAACTTATCAACATTTCCTGATGGTTATTACTGAAGGGTGTCTTGCAATCATAGTGAGAACCCCGAGAGGCCAGTCCAGTCACAACATTCGTTATTAATAGACTGAGACAAGCACAAAACAGGAGGAATTAATACACTTATGAATTCTTTCAACATTTAATTTATAAATTAAATGCAAACATTGCCATTTTAAATGTCAAAAACATCAAAATATCAGTGTTAAGGAAAATAATATAAATGAAGCCATTTTTAAAATGGAGCTGGAGCTGGACCTGCCAGCCCAGAGGAACTGTCTTGCACATCTCATGCCTCAAACTGAAACCGAGGCCAAACGACTCCAGGGCTCGAGTTGAGCTATAAAATAAGCATTTATTGTCAGAGCACCGGTGGTCTAAGAAGGCGGTGGATTAACACCTCCAAAAACTGCCTTAAGATTCTCAGGCTGGCTTAGGGTATTTAAGGGACAGTCTGAGTGTTCCTCTAAAGGGGTCTGCATGGAGCCTTCACTCTGGCAACGTGGCTCTCCGGTGGCATCAGCAACCCAGGAACAATGATGGGAATAGCCTGGAAAGAATGCTAAACTATTGGGATTGTGATCAATAAGCCCACGGGTATTAATCATAAGTTTCAGGGTAATTTTCTTTTTTTTTTTTTTTTTTTTTTTTAAAGATTTTATTGGGGAATTGGTGGAGGGGAGCAGCATTGGAGAATCGGGGAAGGGGAACAGACAAGTTGCCGTCTTCTTGTTCTTCAGTTTAGTTGCAGAGGATGTTGCTTCACTGTTGGTATCGTCATTGCGCTCTTCCCGGATGAGGCAGATCAGTCGCTGGCCTCTGGATGTCGCTCATCGCGGCTATTGGCAGCTCACGCTTGGCTGCCAGCCACTCACGCTGGCTGCGGGCCACTCACTGCAGCCCATGGCAGCCCACTGCAGCAGGGGCTGCAGCCCACACCATCACCGGGGCTCGCACAGCCCAGCTCCAGGTAGAGCTGTTGTTAGCTGTAGAGGGCAGTGTCACTGGCCCTCATGTGGGATCCGAACCGGGGCCGCTGGCATCCCAAAACCAGCGCTTAACCAATGCGCCACTCGGCCGGCCCAGGGTAATTTTCTAAACCAGGGAACTGGGTGGGACAGGGGACATCCAAGCTCCAGCACAGGGGGATGATCTATTGTTAAGCTATAGGTCAAGGAAAGGTGAGGCCAGGAAGTTTCGAGGGGTCCCAAATGGGCTTTGCTTCAAAACCTTTGGGATGTTAAAACAGGGCAAAATAACCTTTGGACTGGGCCTAAAGAAACTTTGTAGCCACCCACCTACCCACCCCACAAAAAATCCTGCAGAGATAACAAGGATGCAGATGACCACTGGACTGATGACTACTGAACTGAAAATTAGAAACATTGTTTAGAATTAGTGTCACTGTGTTTGTTTATCTGCACCAATAGAAATGCCTTCCTTCTATTGATGTAATTGTTCCCTTTCCTTTTCTCATAAATACCCCTTGCCTTTGTCTCCAAATGGGAACACAGTTTGGGCGTCTGCCTGAATCAGTGCGTCCTGCATAGCTGTTCTTATTGATTTCAAATAAATGCTTGTGGCCTCTCACTTTGAAAGGCCTTTTTTTTTTTTTGAAGGCAGTGTCACTGGCTCTCATATGTGGGACCCGAACCAGGGCCACTGGCTTCCCAAGCCAGTGCTTAACCACACCGCGCCAGTTGGCCGGCCCTGAAAGGCCTTTTAATTTCTAAATTAGCAACAGTAACCTTATGGTTCAACCTAGTTCAATGGAATTTCATGTTGGAATTCGACCAGACAATTGTGACGTTCCTGTGGAGAGATAGATGTGTGAGAATGGTAATTATGAAACACAGGAATAAGGGCTGACTGGATTTACCAGATATTAAAGCAACCATGAAGCTACAATAATCAAAATGGTAGGGACCTAGCAAAGGAATGCACAAGCTGTGGGGCCACAAATGGATCCCAGCTATGTAGGAATTTAATATATAATAAAGGAGGTGTTGGGCTGGCTGAGTGGCGCAGTGGTTAAGCGCTGGCTTGGGACGCCAGCGGCCCCGGTTCGGGTCCCACATATGAGGGCCAGTGACACTGCCCTCAAAAAAATAAAAAAATAAAAATAATGAAGGAGGTGTCTCAGTTCAGCGAAAAAAAATAAGAGTTTATTTAACAAATAGTGCTGACATGACTGGTACAGAGAAATTGTGCCTCAATTGCACACCATATTAAAATATTGGTTCCAGAAAGATCAAAGATGTGCAACAGTAAAGCCTTACAAGAAAATACAGGCTTTACTTGTCAAGATGGGAAAATCAAAAGTTAAAAAAAAAAGATAGATATATTTGGCCATGTTAAAACTAAAAACATTTGTCGAGGTAAACAAAGATATAATAACGCCTATAGGCAAATGACAAATAGAAAATACTTGCAATACAAGTGACACATAAAGGTTTAACTTATATGATGAGCTTTGGCAAATCAAGAAGGCAAACACCCCAAAAGAAACATGGACAAAAGATTTGAATATACTTTTCAGAGCAGTAAAATGAACCAGCTCATACATGTATGAGAAGATACTTGGCCTCTGCAGGAAACAAGACTAAGCATATTCAAATCACAGTTTTGTTTTGTTTTTTACACCCACTAAATGGCACAAATTACAGAGGGGCCCACACATCTTGCTGGGTGAGATCTGTGGAAAAAGGCAGCTCATATATCACTGATGGCAATGAGAATGGTGACAGCCTTTTCGAAAGAGAATCTGGCGCATCTACTACAATGAGAAAGAGGTTTTACCCTTGACTCAGCAACCCCACTGCTGGGAATTCAGCCTGTAGAAATCAAACATCCGGAACAAGATAAAGGCAGATATGGAAGGGTGCTCACTGTAGTACTAAAGTAGCAAGAAGCTGGGAATCAAAGATGAAAACCTACCTCTAGGTCAAATACATGCTGATCTACCCATTTTGTGAACTCTGACTATGCAGCCATTCCAAAAGAGCAAGCTAGAATCCACTCTGGTGGGCTTGGTCCAGGGGTCCTTAATCTCAGCTGCTTATTAGCATCACCTGGGAGTGTATAAAAACCCTCATCTTCAGACGACACCCCAGAACAGCCAAATCAGAGTCCCTGGGTCCAGGCTGTAAGTATTTTGTAAGCACCTCCCCATCCCCAAGTGATTCCAAGTGCAGGCAGAGTGGGAACTACTGTCTTAGAGGAATTTCCTGTGACATCAAGTGAGAGAAAAAAGGAAGATGCAGAGGTGTGAGCACAGCAAGACCAAAGGAAGAACAGCCTCCAGTGTACTGGGTTACCAAGTTATGTGCCAGGCACTCTTCTAAGCATTTAATCCTCATGACAATTCTATGACGTGGGACTGTTATTATCCACATTTTACAGATGGGAAAACTGAGTCACAGAATGGTTCTAACACTTACCCAAAGTGTCAGAGCTGGGATTTGAACCCAGGGCTCTAGAAACCATGCTGAATACATACATACATATGTATTCAAATATATATATATATTCAAATATATATGTAAATATATATTATATATTCAAATATATATTCATATATTCATGGATGTATTATAATATTCCTATATATGTAATATTCTTATGTATATATTTCTGTATCTCTAGTATTCCTTAATACATGATATTCCTATATATTTCTCTGTTTTTTTTTCTTTTTCTTTTTTACTGAGCCATCCTGCCACCTGTTGGCAGCTCAGCTCCGGCTGGGCATCGAACTGCTGTTACTCAGAGCTCAGCTCGCATCTTGAGAGAGCTCTTTTTTTTTTTTTTAATTTTTATTATTTATCTATTCATTTATTTTTTTTGAGGGCAGTGTCACTGGCCCTCATATGTGGGACCCGAACCGGGGCCGCTGGCTTCTCAAGCCAGCGCTTAAGCACTGCGCCACTAGGCCAGCCCTAATTAAACTTTTTATTTTGAGATAATTGTAGATTCACATACAATGTGAAGAAATAATACAGAGAGATCTTGTGTGCCCTTTGCCCAGTTTCCCCCAATGGGAATATCTTATAAAACGGAAGTGTAGTCAACACCCCTTATTTGGGGCAGTTCTGTTTGTTAACATAATAAAGTTGCCGCCAACCCTGAGTTAGCGAATACTGAACCACTGCTTCTGGGGGGACGTACAGGGTTGGGTTTCGGTGAGCTTCCAGTCATAACGTTTTCATGAGCCCATCAATATATGATTTGTTTTATTTGTGTTTTTGTTTAAAGACCCCCTTGTATAACATACTTTGTTGATTCGCTCATATGGAACTCCCACCAATAGCACTGTTAACTAACTCCCGCCTGAACCAAGCTCATCCAATACACAAAAAAATGTACGTATTTTCTCCATAAGGCACATCAGAGCCTCCTTGTGCCCAGGAACGCTGGGCAGCACTTCAGCACTATGCTTGTGGGCCATTTTATTTTATTTTATTTTATTTTATTTTAAGATTTTATTGGGGAATTGGTGGAGGGGAACAGCGTTGGGGAATCGGGGAAGGGGAACAGACAAGTTGCTGTCTTTTTGTTCTTCAGTTTAGTTGCGGAGGATGTTGCTTCAGTGTTGGTATCGTCATTGCGCTCTTCCCGGATGAGGCAGCTCGGTCGCTGGCCTCTGGATGTCGCTCACTGCGGCTACTGGCAGCTCACTCTTGGCTGCCAGCCGCTCACGCTGGCTGCGGGCCACTCACTGTAGTCTATGGCAGCCCACTGCAGCAGGGGCTGCAGCCAACACCATTACCGGGGCTCGCACAGCCCAGCTCCAGGTGGAGCTGTTGTTAGATGTAGAGGGCAGTGTCACTGGCCCTCATGTGGGATCCGAACCGGGGCCGCTGGCATCCCAAAACCAGCGCTTAACCAATGCGCCACTCGGCCGGCCCCTGCTTGTGGGCCATTTTAAACAGCAAAATCACCACCAACAAAAAAAAGCACAAAAATGTGAAAAATGTGGCACTGAAATAGACCGTGAAATGCACATCTCTTTGTTTACAGTGTGAGAGCTGAAGGCACAAGGCAGAGCGTCATCTTGTTCCATCCCAGCTGGGAATGTGTACGTTGGGCAACTCACAATTTTTGCCACTCTGTACATGTCTAGGAATGGCTGCTAAAGGGTTGTGAGTGTTGACGAAAATCCCGTATTTATTTTATTTTATATTTATTTTTAAAGATTTTTTTGGGCCGGCCGAGTGGCACATTGGTTAAGCGCTGGTTTTGGGATGCCAGCGGCCCCGGTTCGGATCCCACATGAGGGCCAGTGACACTGCCCTCTACAGCTAACAACAGCTCCACCTGGAGCTGGGCTGTGCGAGCCCCGGTGATGGTGTGGGCTGCAGCCCCTGCTGCAGTGGGCTGCCATAGGCTACAGTGAGTGGCCCGCAGCCAGCGTGAGCGGCTGGCAGCCAAGCGTGAGCTGCCAATAGCCGCGATGAGCGACATCCAGAGGCCAGCGACCGATCTGCCTCATCCGGGAAGAGGGCAATGACGATACCAACGGTGAAGCAACATCCTCCGCAACTAAACTGAAGAACAAAAAGACAGCAACTTGTCTGTTCCCCTTCCCCAATTCCCCAACGCTGTTCCCCTCCGCCAATTCCCCAATAAAATCTTTAAAAAAAAAAAAAGATTTTTTTATTGGGGAATTGTGGAATTTTATTGGGGAATTTTTATTGGGGAGGGGAACAGTGTTGGGGAATTGGGGAAGGGGAACATTGCGTTTTTCCAGGACCATCAGCTCCTAGTCAAGGGTGGTCCTTCAGTCTTATTTATGGAGGGCATAAACTCAGGTCAGCTCTAAGTCTAGAAGTTACTTTCAATCTAGTTGCTGCGTGGGGTGAGGGGCTGCGTAATCCACCATCCCTCTCAGGAGTCGAACCGGCAACCTTGTTGCATACTGAGCCATCTGGCGGGCAGACAATCGGCTCACGGCTGCTCAGCTCAAGGTGCCCTGTTCAATCTTAGTTGTGTGTGGCAGGGGCGCAGCCCACCATCCCATGCAGCAGTTGAACCCACAACCTTGTTATTAAGAACACGTGCTCTCAGCAGCTCAGCGGCAGTTCAGCTCAGGTGCAGTTCATTGGCCCATGTGGGAATCGAACCAGCAACCCTGTTACTCAGAGCTAGCGCTCTAACTAATTGAGCCACTCGGCTGGCCCTGGTATTTATTTTAAACACAGAATCTGCAAATGATGAGGCTCAATTATCCAAGATCATAACTAGGATGTTGACGTTGATATGGACAAGAAGAACATTTCCATCACAAGGATCCTTCCTGTTGCTCTTTTATAGCCACCCTTATCCCCTCCCTAACTCCTGGCAACTACCAATCTGTTCTCCATTTCTAGAATTTTGTCATATTAAGAATGTTTTATGGGGCCGGCCCAATGGCACATTGGTTAAGAGCTGGTTTTGGGATGCCAGCAGACCGGTTCGGATCCCACATATGAGGACCAGTGACATTGCTCTCTACAGCTAACAACAGCTCCATCTGGAGCTGGGCTGTGTGCGAACCAGCGACAGTGTAGGCTGCAGCCCCTGCTGCAGTGGGCTGCCATAGGCTACAGTGAGTGGCTGGCAGCCAGCGTGAGCTGCCAATAGCCGCGGTGAGCGACCATCCAGAAGCTGGCGAACGATCTGCCTCATCTGGGAAGAGCGCAATGAAGATACCAACATGGGCCAGTGAAGCAACGTCTTCCGCAACTAGCCTGAAGAACAAAAAGACAGCAACTTGTCTTTTTCCCTTCCCCGATTCCCCAACACTGTTCCCCTTCCCCAATTCCCCAATAAAATCTTAAAAAAAAAAAAAAGAATATTTTATGGGGCCGGCTGAGTGGCGCGGTGGTTAAGAGCTGGCTTGGGACACCAGTGGCCCTGGTTCGGATCCCACATATAAGGGCCAGTGACACTGCCCTCAAAAAAATAAAATAAAATAAAAAATAAATAAAATAAAACTGACAAAATTATTAAAAACAAAAAGAATGTTTTATGTAAGTGGAATCAAACGGCACATAACTTTTTGGGATCCATTTAAAGTGTACAATTCAGTGGTTTTTAATATATTCATAAAGTTGTGCACCCATCACCACAATCAATTTGAAAACATTTTCATCACCCCAAAAAGAAGCCCTACGCCCCTCACCCATCACCCTCCAATTCTCCTCCCCTAGCCTCTGGCAACCACGAATCTGCTTTCTGTCTTTATAGATTTGTCTCTTCTAGCCATTTCATAGATAGAATTATAAATATGTTACCTTTTGTGCCTAGCTTCCTTCATTCAGAATGTTTTCAAGGTTCACTAATGTTGTAGAACTTGATTCCTTTTCCGGAGTAAATTCCATTCCCTTGTTTGGATGGACCATATTTTGTTTATCCATTCATCCATTGATGGATCGGGTTTGACTCTCAAGGTCTGAAACAAAGCAGAGAAGATGAGGAAGATCAAATGTCATCTTTCTTTTTTTCGTTCTAAAATATTTTATTAATAATGGTATTTTGGCACTTTTCAAAATATATACCAAAATACTGGTTTAGTCACCTTTGCTACTGATTATGGTCTGGTGTTTGTGTTGGTTGATTACTGGAAGTTTTATAGTTCAAAGAGGTAAGGATTTGAAATCTCAAAGACAAATATTTGCCAACCTTCATTAAGCGAAGGTGCTGTTGTAAGTTGTTGACTCATATTATCCCATTTGAACCTCCCAACAGCCTTGTGAAGTAGGGACAGTTATTACTGCCCCCATTTGACTGAGGCTGTCTCCTGAGGCCATACAGCCAGTAAGTGGGGAAGCTGGATTTAAACACAGGCCCTCCAGCTTCAGCAGCCTCACTATTGGTCACAACTATAATAAATTCCACAAAGTGAGTCAGCCTCGAGGAGGTCACAGCATCACCTCCAGAGGTTGACAAGTCTGTAATTTCATGATTCTAATGTTTGAAGATTCCATGATTCTAAGGCTACTTGGATACCAAGGGATGTGTGGATGGATGATACCACATCTGGGGTTTGTTTCAAAATAAATGCAGGTGTGGGCATTGGATAGGATATAGGGGTACAAGGTTAGCCAATAATAAAAAACATATGCTCAGGGCCGGCCGAGTGGCTCAGTTGGTTAAGGGCTCGCTCAAGAGTGCGAGCTGAGCTCTGAGCAACAGCGGTTCGAGGCCAGCCTGAGCTGAGTTGCCGTTGAGCTGCCAACAGGTGGCAGGATGGCTCAGCTAAAAAAAAAAAAAAAAAAAAAAAAAAAAAAAGAGTGCGAGCTGAGCTCTGAGCAACAGCAGTTCAATGCCCAGCTCGAGCTGTGCTGCTGCTGAGCTGCCAAAAGGTGGCAGGATGGCTTAGCTAAAAAAACAAATGCTCAGAGCCGGCCGAGTGGTGCGGTGGTTAAGTGCTGGCTTGGGACGCCAGCGACGCCGGTTCGGATCCCACAAATGAGGGCCAGTGACACTGCCCTCAAAAAAAAAAAAAATTAAAAAATCAAAAAACAAATGCTGAAAACAACAACAAATGAAAAGTGGATGCTCAATCTTCTAGCTCAAGTTTTTGCACTGAGACTCTCCAGCAACTAAAGGTGAGAGGAGGGGAGACCGGTTTCCATCCTGGATCTCCCACTTCCTAGCTGTGTAACCCCAGCTAAGTGATGTCACCTCTCTGAGCCTCAGGCCTGTCCAGTGGGAGAGACAACCTTGACCTCATTTGAGAGTCTACACATCCAGTACAGAGCCTGACCTGCAGCAAGAACTCAGATGAGAGGGCCGGCTGAGTGGCGTGGTGGTTAAGCGCTGGCTTTGGAAGCCAGCGGCCTGGGTTTGGGTCCTGCATGTGAGGTCCAGTGACATGGCCCTCAAAAAAAAAAAAAATGGGACAGCCATAGCGTCAACATTTTAGGGTTCTTGAGAGGATTCGTGCAAAGGTCCTGAGGCAGGGGAACAGCAAAGAGGCCAGTGTGGATGGAAGAAGGTGGGAGATGAGGTTAGAAAGGAGGTGGAAACCTCATGGTCCTGCTGAGTGAGGCGGAAGCCACTGGAGAGATTGAAGAGGGAAGTGACATCATACACTTAATGTAAAAAGATTCTGCTGCCGTTTGGGGAACTCCTACAGGGGGCAAGGGCAGAAACAGCAAAGAGGTGACTGGGCTGCAACAGTCCAGGTGGGAAATGATGGCCGCTGGATCAGGATGGTAGCTGTGGCGGTGGGACTTTCAATACATTTTAAAGGTTAAGCAAACAGGATTTCCTGCTGGCTGGGATGTGGAGTGTGAGAAGCAAAGAAGAGTCAGGAATTCCTTCCAAGTTTCCAGCCTAAGTGCCTGGAAGGGTGGTGGTATCTATGTTGCTCAAGGAAATAGGCTACTCCTTCTTCTTCAAGTAAACACCAAATGGTGGATGACGCCAGGGCTGCGGGGGGATGAGGGGGGAGCTCTGGAATGGGAGACCGAGCAGCATCTGGATCTGGGGTTGTGGCTGGGTCAAGGCCGCGGCAAGCAAGGCCCAGGACAAAGAGGAGTGGATCCCCATCACCCAGTTGGGCTGCCTGCTCAAGAACATGAAGATCAAGTCCTGGAGATCTAACTCTTCTCCTTGTCCATCAAGGGATCTGAGATCGTGGACTTTTTCCCGGGGACATCCTTCAAGGACGAGGATTTGAAGAGTATGCTGGTGCAAAAGCAGGCCCCTGCTGGCCAGAGGACCTGGTTCAAGGCATTTGTTGCCATCTGGGACGAGAAGCTGCTGCTGATGGCTGGTGTCGACAATTGCTACACTTCAGCCAGGGACTGCACTGCCCCCCTCCAACTTCATTGCCATCTCTAAGACCTGCAGCTATCTCGCCCCTGACCTCTGGAAACAAACCGTATTCACCTATCAGGAACTCACTGACCGTCATGTAAAGACCCACACTAGAATTTCTGTGCAGAGGACCCAGGCTCCAGCTGTGACCGCCACATAATGTTATACAAGACAAATACAGTGTATCAAATCTGTTAAAAGAAAAAAAAGAAAGAAATCGGCTATTCAAAGCGCTTAGCGGCTTAGCGTGCAGCGGCACACAGGAAGTGCCTGACCTGGGCTGTATCAATTAACAAGGATGTTGTTAGCTAAGTGCAGGATTGCATCACAGGGAAAGAAAGGCAGGCCTGACCTGGCAAACCTTGACAAGACGCCGGCAGGTGTTGGGCACGGAGCCAGCCTTGTCTTTCACCCCACATTCTCCCCCTGGGCTGGACTGGCTCTTTCTTCCCCGGGCCAGAAGAAATAATCTCACCCTTCTCTACCTTGAATTCACTTTCACCCAGGCTGCTGAGGCTCTCACGCCCTCCTGCCAGGCCTGTCTTCACTCAGGGTGCTGAGATGTAGTCTGCTTGCGTATGATGTATATGATTCTTTCCCTATCTTCCACAACTTCTGAAGCGGTTTTCCCCTTCCCCTTTTGCTCATTTTCTCACTTGGTGGCTTGTCTTTTTCTCATTTATTTGTAGGAGTTTTTTTTGTTTTGTTAAAAGATTCTTGGGCCGGCCAAGTGGCGCTGTGTTTAAGTGCTGGCTTGGGAAGCCAGCGGCCCTGGTTCGGTCCCACATGTGAGGGCCAGTGACACTGCCCTCAAAAAAAAAAAAAGATTCTATTGAGGAATTGGGGGAGGGGAACAGCATCTGGGAACTGGGGAAGGGGACTAGCCAAGTTGTTCTTCAATTTTCGTTGTGGAGGGTGCCATCTGGCTTCCTGTCTGCAGCTCGTGGCCTCTAAGCTCAAGGTGCTGAGTTCAGTCTTAGTTGCGGGTGGGCACAGCCACCATCCCAGGTGGGATTCAGACCAGCAGCCTTGTTGTTAAGAGTAAGAGTGCATGCTCTATCCTCTGAGCCATCTAGCTCAGCTTAAGGTGCAGAGTTCAGTCTTAGTTGCAGGTGGGAGTAGCCTATCATCGAACAGGCAATCTTGTAATCTTGTTGTTATACCTGCTGAGCCATCCTACCACCTATTGGCATCTCATGACAGCTCAGCTTGGGCGCAGCATCACTGGCCCATGTGGGAATTGAACCAGAGGCCCTACTGCTCAGAGCCTGTGCTCCAAGCCAGCTCTTAACCAACTGAGCCACTGAGCCACTCAGCTGGCCCAGGAGTTCTTTATATATTGTGGCTAACAATCACTGTTACATGTATTGCAAATATCTTCACAACTTGTGCCTCCTCTTTTCATTTTGTTTTGTGTTTTTTTTGTTTTTGTTTTTGTTTTTTGTTTTTTTTGAGGGCAGTGTCACTGGCCCTCATATGTGGGACTGAACCGGGGCCGCTGGCTTCCCAGGCCAGCGCTTAACCACTGTGCCACTCAACCAGCCCTATGGTCTCTTTTTTTTTTTTTTTCTTTTAGCTGAGCCATCCTGCCACCTGTTGGCAGCTCAATGACAACTCAGCTCAGGCTGGCATCGAACCGCCGTTGCTCAGAGCTCAGCTCGCACTCTTGAGCGAGCTCTTAACCAACTGAGCCACTCGGCTGGCCCTTCCTATGGTCTCTTTTGATGCCCAGAGGTTTCACTTGCAATGCAGTCTTTTCTTTTATGATCAGTACTTTTTGTAATCTCAAAAAATCCTTTTCTACAAATACCACCATATAAAGAAATAAGGAAGGCCGGCTGAGTGGCACGGTGGTTAAGCGCTGGCTTGGGAAGATAGCGGCCCCGGTTCGGTCCCACATATGAGGGCCAGTGACACTGCCCTCAAAAAAAAAAAAAAAAGGAAATCCCATATGTGTAAAGCAGTGACTCCCCATTCTTCCCCATTTCAACCCAGCCCCTGGCAACCACTGATCTACTTTCTTTCTCTACAGATTTCATATATTGTAAATGAAATTACATACTATGTTTGGCCTTTTGTGTCTGGCTTATTTCACTTAGCATGTTTTTAAGGTTCATTCATATTGTAGCATGGATCAGTGTTTCATTCCTTTGTATGGCTGAGTACTATTCTGTTGTGTGGCTATGGCATATCTTATTTATCCATCATCAGTTAATAGGCATCTGGTGTCTCCCCCTTTTGGCAGTTAGGAATAATGCTGCTATGAACACTGGTATACAAGTTTTTGTAAGTTATTATTTCTTTGGGTTTACATAGAGATTGTATACCTAATTTTTTTTTAAGATTTTATTGGGGAATTGGGGGAGGGGAACAGTGTTGGGGAATTGGGGGAGGGGACCAGCCAAGTTGTTGTTCTTCAATCTAAGTTGTGGAGGGCACCAGTTGCCACCTGGCTTCCCATCAGCAGCTCGTGGCCTCTAAGCTCAAGGTGCTGTGTTCAATATTAGTTGCAGGTGGTCATAGCCACCATCCCATGTGGGAGTCAAACCAGCAGCCTTGTCGTTAAGAGAGTACGCTCTATCCACTGAGCCATCCGGGCGGCAGCTCAGCTCGAGGTGCTGAGTTCAATCTTTAGTTGCAGGTGGGCGTAGCTCACCATCAAATAGGCAATCTTGTTGTTACACCAGCTGAGCCATCCTGCCACTTGTTGGCAGCTCAGTGACAGCTCAGCTAGAGCACAGCATCACTGGCCCATGTGGGAATCAAACCGGCGGCCCTGTTGCTCAGAGCACACGCTCTAAGCCAACTCTTAACTGATTGAGCCACTCGGCTGGCCCCTGTGTACCTAAATTTTATTTCTCTGGGATAAACAAGAAGAAGAGGGATTGCTTGAGTCATAAAACAAACACAATGTTTAATTTTACGAAAACCTGCCAAAGTGTTTTCCAGAGAGGCTGCACTATTTTGTGCTCCCACCAGCAACACAGGAGTTAGTTGCTCTGAGTGCTTGTCACATTAGGTAGTTTATTTTTTATTTATTTATTTATTTATTTATTTATTTATTTATTTATTTATTTATTTGGGGAATCGGGGAAGGGGAACAGACAAGTTGCTGTCTTTTTGTTCTTCAGTCTAGTTGCAGAGGATGTTGCTTCACTGTTGGTATCGTCATTGCGCTCTTCCCTGCGCTCTTCCCGGATGAGGCAGATCGGTGGCCGGCCTCTGGATGGTCGCTCACCGCGGCTATTGGCAGCTCACGCTGGCTGCCGGCCACTCACTGTAGCCTATGGCAGCCCACTGCAGCAGGGGCGAAAGCCCACTGCAGCAGGGGCGGCAGCCCACACCATCACCGGGGCTCACACAGCCCAGCCCAGCTCCAGGTGGAGCTGTTGTTAGCTGTAGAGGGCAGTGTCACTGGCCCTCATGTGGGATCCGAACCGGAGCCGCTGGCATCCCAAAACCAGCGCTTAATCAATGCGCCACTCGGCCGTCCAACACATTAGGTAGTTTAAATGAACTACCTAGTGAGTTTGAGTGTAGTGATCACAATGTTGATCAATTACAGTGATCAGCATTTAACACCTGAATACTCATTCCTCCTGAGCACACTTTATCTTTTTTTTTTTTTTTTTTGAGGGCAGTGTTACTGGCCCTCACATGCGGAATTCGAATCAGGGCTGTTGGCGTCCCAAGCCAGCTCTTAACCACCGCACCACTTCGCCAGCCCCCCCCCCTTTTTTTTTAAATTGGGGAATTGGAGGAGGGGAACAGTGTTGGGGAATTGGGTAAGGGGACCAGCCAAGCTGTTGCTCTTCCAGCTAAGTTGTTGCTCTTCAATCTTCGTTGTGGAGGGCACCAGTTGCTATCTGGCTTCCCGTTGGCAGCTCATGGCTTCTAAGCTCACGGTGCTGAGTTCAGTCTTAGTTGCGGGTGGGCATAGCCACCTTCCCATGTGGGAGTCGAACCAGCAGCCTTGTTGTTAAGAACGCACACCCTATCCACTGAGCCATCCGGGCGGCAGCTCAGCTGAGCACACTTTATCCTGATTCAGGGACTCTGCACTAGATGCTTTTCCCTCTTTCTCATTGGCTGTTCCTTCCCTGTTTCATTTCCTGAATTCTTTTTTCTCCCAATCTCTTTCTCTCCTGCACCTACTCCCTTGGTGATCTCAGCTGACCTCTCGGCAATAAATACCATCAGAGTTTTGGTGGCTTCTAAATATCTTATGTCTGGCCTGGGCCTCTCTGCTGAGCTCCAGACCCATGTAACCATTGCCCCCAAAGCATTGGCCCTGGGAAGCCCAAGAGCTCAAATTTGACCTATTTCTCCCACCATCTTCTCACTCTAGAAAAGGAGATTCTAGTCTTCCAGATGCTCAGATTGTAAAATTGGAAGTGATCCTTTACTTCTCTCCCACTCTACATCAAATTGTCAGCAAACGCTACTGGTTTCACCCTTCAAACATATGCAGAATCTGATCACTTCTCTCTCCATTGCCTCACCCCCACCTTGGCCCAAGCCAGCGTCATGTATTACCTGGATCATTGTAATCACCTCCTCACTGGCCTCCCGGCTCCCACCCTGGACTTTCGGGTATCATATCTGACAGACCATCATCCCTCCTGAGCTCAAAATGTTCCTGTGCCCCACACATTGTATGATTCCGTATCTATGAAGTGTCCAGAATAGGCAAATCCATAGAGACACAAAGAAGACTAGTGGATTAGTAGATTATCTAGGCTGGGGGAGGGTATGGAGGGATTGAGGGGTGATAGCTCAATATACAGATTTCTTTGGGAGGGGGTATAAAAATGTTCTCAAATTGTGATGATGGTAACACAACTGTGAATATGCTAACAACCATTGAACTGTACACTTTAAATGGGTGAATGATACAGTGTGTGTTATATTTCTTTAAAAAAAATTTTTTTAAATTGGGGAACAGTGTGTTTTTCTAGGCCCCATCAGCTCCAAGTTGGGTAGTTGTTTCAATCTAGTTGTGGAAAGTACATCTCAGTGGCCCATGTGGGGATTGAACCGGCAACCTTGGTGTTTTGAGCACTGCTCTCTAACCAACTGAGCTAATTGGCCGCCCCTGGTGTGTGTTATATATATATATATATTTTTTTTTGAGGGCAGTGTCACTGGCCCTCATATGTGGGAATGAACCGGGGCCGCTGGCTTCCCAAGCCAGAGCTTAACCACCACGCCACTTGGCCAGCCCGGTGTGTATTATATTTTAATAAAGCTGCTACCACCCTCCCCTAAACCCTCCAAACAAAAAGCCTTTCCCTTGGCTTTTGCTTCATACAGAATATTCTCAGTGTCCTTTCCAGAGCTGGTCTGACCTCTATTGGCCTTTCCCTTTCTACCTCCAGCCCCACTATTTTCTGAACACATCGCTTCCTCTCTCCCTTTTGCTCCCTCTGTTCCAGACATGCTGGCCTCCTTGCATATTCTGCCTCAGGGCCTTTGCATTTGCTGTTCCCTCTGCTTGGAATACTCTTCCCCTAAAATTCCCCATGGTTCATTCTCTCACCTTCTTTAATCTCAGCTCAAATGTCACCTCCTCTAGAGAGGCCTTCCTGACCATCCATCTGGAACAGCAGTGGCCTCTGCCAGGCTTCCCCCCACCCCACTTTGTCTCACTTCCTGGATATGGACTTACTTACGTATTACCCTGTTACCCTCAGGACAACGTGAGTTCCCTGAGGGCAGGGGTTTGTCCAGCTCATTGCTGTATCCCCTGGCACTAAAACAGTGCCTGGCACCTAGTAGGTGCCCAGGAGGCATTTGTTGAATACACAAATAAGCGAAGACTCTGTATCATTCTGTCTCTTGAGTCTCAGGTCTGCGTGCCTGGAGGTCTCCTGGTTGTTTTTTCTGGTTGACCCCCAATGGCTAACACTCTCCCTAGTGTGTTGATGGTGGCCCCCCAAAAGATATGTCCACGTCCTGGAGCCTGTGAACATGACCTCATTTGGAAAAAGGGTCTTTGCAGATATAATTGAGGACCTTGAGGTGAGATAGATCATCCTGGATTATCCTGATGGCCCCTCAATCCAGTGCCAAGTGTCCCCATAAGAGGCAGAAGAAGAGAAGGTTCAGACATAGAGGAGAAGGACATGTGAAGATGGAGGCAGAGAATGAAGCGATGCAGCCACAAGCCAAATAATGTCAGAAGCCACCAGAAGCTGGCAGAGGCAAGGATGGACCCTCCGCTAGAACTTCTGGAGGGAGCACTGCCCTACCTATGCCCTGATCTCATTAGACTTCTGGCCTCCACACCTGTAAGGGAATCCATTTCTTTTAAGCCATGAAGTTTGTGATTATTTGTATTGTAGTCTCAGGAAACCAATACAGGGCCCATGTCCTAATAACCTCAGCATATTCCTCAGACCTGCTCTTTGCCTGGGCCCCATCTCGGGGATGATGTCACCTACCACCCCAACCTCTGGCCACAGACCTGAGCCTCACTTCTGCATGCCTCCCCCTGCCCTAGGCCCTCCAGGGTAGGCAGCCTGAAAGCCTTGTTGCTTTAAGCCACTAAGTTTGTGGGAATTTGTACAGCAGCAATCAGAAGTGAATCCACTGTTGTTAATGGTTGTGTCTATAAAGGGATTCACTTCTCCAAGCCTCAGTTCCCCATGTGTAAAATAATGAGCATCAGAATCAGGGCTCATTGTGCACCTCTGCAGGCATTCATCTCTGACAGGGCTGTGCACGCAGCAGGCACTTAATGTCTGTGGAGTGAATGTGTGCTTACTTATGCTGGGCACTATCCTGAACTTTTCCATGACACCTTCAGATCTCAAGCAGAGCCTGTCAGATAAAAAATATTATCAACCCATTTTTCAGATGAAGAGACTGAGGCAGGAAGGTGAAGTGACTTACCTACAGATTACACAGTGGCCGAGCTGGAAGACCGAAGTGAGGCTATGTAACATGACAAGAGCTGACATGATGTGCCTTGCCATCGTGTATCAGGCCAGCAGTCATCACTCTGCCCTCAGTGGGCACGGGGAGGGGAGGACTGCCACCCTCGAGGGCACTTAGAAACAGCAGTGGTGTTTTCTTGTCACAAGGGCCAGAGGGTCACTGCTGGCATTTGGTGGATGGGGCCAGCAGTTGGTCACGCCTGGGACAATCTCAAAGTGAAGAATTGTCCCATCCTGAGAGCCAGCAATGCTGCTGCTGAGAACCACTAAACACTAAGCTCTGTGTCTGCCCTTGCAGCAAACTTCTGGTCTAGTGATTAAAAACAAAGATTCTAGAATCGCCTGCCTGGGCTCAAAGCTAGCTCAGGCAAACCTGGCGTGGCTACTAACTAGTTCCATGACTTCGGGAGAGTCTAAACTTCCTGAGCTCATCTGAAAAATGGGGATACTAATAGTTTCTTCCTCATAACTTGAGAGGATTGAGGTAACGTGTCAATGCTTAGAACTCCTGGGAGACACTCAGTGCTATTAAGCATCAGCTATGAATATCACTATTTTATGCTCAGTGTCTAAATTTGTCACCCCTTCCAGTCTAGGGGACCCTAAATGGGCAGGAGCAGGTGAGAGTGCACCTGGGTCCCTGCTTTGCTCAGCACAGTGTTTGTTGACTGACTAACTGACACACTGATGGCAGGGCATCCTGAGTGCCCATGCCTCCCAGGCCTATCTTTGGCAACTCAAACACACAAGGCCAGGTTGGGACCACAGGTTTATTGGGAACTCCACTCACACACACACATACACACACACACACACACACACACGGCGTCACACAACGACGGCATGGTTACTCGGTACACGCAAGGTGGCCTCCGCCCACAGCCAGGGCCCAGAGGCAGTGGGGTGCAGTCTCCTCCCTTGTGGCCCAGACCCAGCTGGGTGCCTTCCTCCTGGGCAGCTGAGGGAGGGGGCTGCTGGGGTGGAACCAGGGCCTGGAAAGGGGAAGCGAGCAGGCAAGTCCAGGGAGGGCCGGGCAGGAGGGGCTGCCCACCCTCACTCCAGGGACTGCAGCATCAACAGCTGTTTCAGCACCTTCGTCTGGCTGGTCTCACGGATCTCGCCGGCCAGGAACATCTCGTCCACGACCGTGTAAACCTGAGTGAAGGGAGGTCAAGGGGAGAGCCTGGTGTGAGGCAAGAGGTCCAGATGCTGGTTTGAACCTCGGAAGCTGGGGGCTCTGAGGCCCCAGAGCGGTTACAGCCCACCCTCCTGCCCCCACCTCTGGCTCCCTCATCGTCTTCACCTTGTAGAAGTTGAACACCAGGTCCAGTTCACAGACGTTGTGGAAATATTCGTTTAAGACCTGGGAGAGGGAGACAGAGATGGTAAGAGACGGGCAGGGAGACAGACACACAGAAACAGGAAGAGAGGTTGTCAGAGAGATAGCAAAAAGACATAGGGAGGGGAGGGAGGATAAGGGGAGAGAGGGTGAGGGGAGGGAGGGGAGGGGAGAGACAGAGAGAGAGATCCAGGATGGAGGGAGAGACAGATAGTGAGAAAGACAAAGAGAGAAACAAGAGCAAAGGTCATCAGATGATGGCAAAAATGACAGACTGAGGCAGAGGGAGAAAGAGATGAACAGAGAGAGGCATGGTCAGAGGGATGGAGATGGAGCCGGACAGAGATAGTGGCACAAAGACAGTAGTGGGCTGGAGCCGATACAGGGAGACAAAGAGGAACAGTGAGAGAGACAGGGCCGCCCTTACTGCCGCCCCCACTGCCCCGGGGAGGGTGAGGAAGGTCTGTGCATCCCAAGAGAGGAGAAGAGGGTTCCCAGGGCTTGAAGCCCCACCCCCCACCCCCACTGCCCCCGCCTGCCCAAGCACACACCTCCACGAAGTTGTGGATGGCCTCCAGGTAGGCCAGGTTGTTGTCATTGACATCCACACAGATGCAGAAGTAGAGGCCAGCATAGCGTCGGTAGATGATCTTAAAGTTCCGGAACTGCAGGGCAGAAAGGCTGTGAGCGACGGGGCGTGCCCAGGACCCAAGATGCTGGGCTGAGCGGGGCCAAGATATTTAGTTCTTCATTCCTCTCTTGGTCCCTGAGGCCCTGCTCTGTGTCTGGCCCTGGGCTGAGGACACAGTGGTGACTGAGACGGGCCTGGCTCTCCCCTCCTGGGGCTCATAGTCCATGGGCGAGTCATCCTCAGACATCCCCAGAGTGAGCAGGTAATTCTGCCTAGGGGTCCAGGAGGGCTCCTTGGAGGAGGGGGGCATCTGAAGTGAGCTCTGGAGGATGAGCAGGAATGAATGGGCAGGAGGGTTCCAAGCAGACGGAACAGCTTATGCAAAAGCCCAGAGCAGAGAGGGAGCCTGGCGTGTTCCATGTGGCATCCATCCCACCTTTCCACGGCTCCCTAGTGCCTCAGCAGAGAGTCAAAATGGAACCAATTCATTCGTTCATTTCATATACACTGCCTGAGCACCGACCGTGGGACAGGCTCTGTGCTGGGCAGTGCAGAGTCACCACTTACAACTCAGACAATCCCAACCTTGCCCTTAACTGAACTGTAATATAAACATTACTACAGTAACACATTCACATAACCCAGGAGTAAATACACATGGACCGGGGATGCAGACTCTAATTTTATGTGTGTGTCAGTAGAGAGAGACAGATATAGACATAGTTAGGCATACTGGCTTGCGAAGTACCATGTCATCGGCCAAAATCTAAAAATCCCGGCTGTGCGTCTGGCAGGTGTGTGGAGCCACCTGGTAGCAACTGCAAAAGCCTACATTAGTCCTTGATTTTTATGCTTTTTTTTCCAGCTCATCTTTTTGTTCATTTTATACTTAGAGTATGTTTTCTAATATTATTCCAGTAATGCCTGCATGTAACCCATGGATTAACAAGCATGTATCAGGGTGCATGCTCTTTTGTTTAAAAGACAGAGAGTGATCAAATGTATGGAGACGCCTGCTCTGCCAGAGAGGGTTCCCAATGGAAGGCCGAGGGCAGGGAGGCTTTATCTGGAGATGTTATCAACTGGCTGTCACAGCTGGTGTGGCCTTGGCAGACTCTGACACAGAGCAGTACTCTTCTTTTCTTGAAATTCTCCCTTTTCTGCTAACACCCTCCTCCCTCCTTCCTATGCCTCTGTTTTCAATTTCCAGGCTTCTCAGGGGTCAGGCCCAGAGCGCATGGCTTCAGCTACATACTCTTAGGTAAGTCTCTTCCTGTAGGCTGGGGCAGATTTCTTCTGAACTCCTCTGGTCACTAGGCCCTGTTCCAGCCCTGACCATTGCCGGTGTCACTGTCTAGGGATGGGTCTGTCTCCCCACTGGACTGTGAGCCCCAGGACGGAAAGCTGGGGCTGTCCCCAGCGTCCCCAGCATTGCCCTGCACCTGGCTGGATATTGAATAGGTGCGTCAGTAGACAGAATAACGTCTCCATCTCCTCACCCCCAGGGGATGTCCACATCTTAATCCCTGTGCACATGGGACCTCACATGGCAAAAGGGACTTTGCAGATGAGTTTCAATTAAGGATCTTGAGATGGGAGATGACGTTGGGCTGTGTGGATGGGCCCACTGTAGTCACAAGGGTCCTTACAAGGGAAAGAGGAAGGCAGGGGAGTGTGGGTCACCGAGAGATTTCAAGGTGTTACGCTGCTGGCTTTGACGACAAGGGGTCATGAGCGGAAGAATGCAGGCAGCCTCTAGAAGCCGGAAAAGGCCAGGAAACAGATTCTTCCCTAGAGTCTCCAGAAGGAGTATAGTGGCCCTGCCAACCCATTTTGGACAACTTACCTCAAGAACTGTAAGACCAATTTGTGTGGTTTTAAGCTACTAAGTTTGTGGTAATTTGTTACAGCAGCAACAGGAAACTAATACAGGTGCTAAAAATATGCATTAATGAATAAACGAGAACAAAGTTTGAATGGCTGGGCTTTCTGGCTGGCCACTCAGCCCTCTGTTTCCCCTCACAAGTCTCCTCCTCCAGGATGCCTGCCCTGACTGTACTCTCATCAGAGACATTATTTCATCTCTCCCTTCTCATACTCCCCAGTTTGTTGGGGGAGGGACTGCATCCCCTCCACCAGGAAGCCCTCCCTGACCCCCAGGCTGGGTCAGGTCCCTCCTCCTGCTAGGCTGCTCCATTCAGCTCTGCCCACTCTGGGTTGTCACTGCCTAGGGACAGGTCTGTATCCCTCACTGGGTTGTCTCAGCCCCCACTGTAAGTGGAGCACAGGGCTGGCCACAGAGGAATGGGTGGTAAATAAATGAATGAACAGGTGAATGAGTGGGCCTGGATCAGGGGGATCTGTGTGTTAGGCCTCTTGTGACATTCTGACCAGCTGGCCTCTCTGGCTGCTCCTATCTGTTTGGGCCTCCCTGACTCCCTACCGCTCCCTCAGACGTTGTCATTCCTAGAACTCAGGGTAGGACCTGGCGCTGTGCTGACAGCAGGACGTCCCACGAGAGTGGGCATCCCGACATCCCTGCTCGGCTCAGCTCTTGCGCCACCAGACTGCCCTTGGCAAGGCCACCAGTGACCTCCGCTCACTGCCTCCAGGGGCCAGTCTCGTTCTCCTTGGAAACACTTTCCCCTTGGCTGCTGGGACACCCAAATCTCCTGGTTCTTCTCTACCTCCTCACTCCTCCCTCTAGATGTTGCCTCCCTTCTCTTCTTTGCTCTGTCTGTCCTCCCCTCACCACCCCATGAGTCCTGCAGCTGTAGCTGCCCTATGTGTGCAGAAACTTCCACGACACCATATCCTGCCCAACCCTCTCCTTGAGCTCTGACTTGTCACTTCCTCCTGGACACCTCCGCCAGGATGGGAACAGACACCTCACTCCTGATCTTCACCTCAGCCTGTCCTTTCCAAAGTCTGATCCATCTTAGAAAATGCCAGTGCCATCCTATCAGTGGTCCTGCTTTCTGTCACACTCCATGACTCAGCCTTGGTCCTCTGGCTGGCTTGACCTCTAGAACTCTTCTTGCCATCCCCACTGCTTCCATGCTAGTTCCAGTCACCAGCATCTCTCACTTGGACCATGGCTGTTGCCTCCTGTGGTCTCCCTGCTTCTGTTCTTGCCCCTATGGAGGGATTCCCTACGTCCGCCCACATTCCTCTTCTGTTCAAAGTCCTCCATGGCTGTCACCTCACTCAGTAAGAGCCCATGAGGCCTTGTGCTACCTGCTCTTGTTATCTCTTGACCTCCCCTCTCCTCCCTGCCTTACTCTACTTCAGACACACTGGTCTTGCTATTCCAGAAATTCCCCAGTAGGTTCCTGCCTCAGGGCCTTGGCTGGACTTGGAAAGTTCCTCTCTCAGATATTATCTCTTTTCTCAACTCCTTCAGGTCTTGGTTCAAATGTTACCTCTTTACTGAAGACTTTCTGATCAAGCCACTTAAATCTGCATTTCAACCCCAGGGTACACACCCCAGCCCTTTCATCACCCACAGCTGCTTCTTTTTGCTCTGGGGTACCTATTACCACCCTGTACATTATACCTTTATCATCAGCTCTCTGAGGGCAGGGCAGTTCCCTGCAGTATCCCCAGTGCCTAGAACAGCACCTGGCACACAGCAGGCTCACAGCAGGCCCTCGAGAAATATTTTTTAAATGCTACAAAACAATCAGCCTGGTCTCCTGAATATGCTAATACCATGGGAATTAAAGGTGGAGACTTCTCGATGAAAGGAGACCAAAGAGACATACCAACAAAAAGCAATGCAAGATCCTTGGGGGAAATTTAAATATTGATTGGGTATTAGACTGACATTAAGGAAGTATGATGAATTTTATCAGGTCTGATAATGATATTGGGATAATGTAAGGAAATATCTTCATTTTCCGAGACATATTCGGAAATATTTAGGGATGAAATTTCATGATCTCTGTAACTAAATTTAAAACACTACAGCAACGGGGTAATTCATTATACCATTGTCTCTACTCTTGTGTGTTTGAACATTTTTTTTTTTTTTTTGAGGGCAGTGTCACTGGCCCTCATATGTGGGACCCGAACCGGGGCCACTGGCTTCCCAAGACAGCACTTAACCACCACACCACTAGGCCGGCCCTGAACATTTTTATAGTAAGTTTTAAAAAGGCACCAGAAAAAAATTCTTCAGCCACAAAAAGAAAAAGTTTGAGCAAAAAAGGGCAAAATATCAATACTAAGTAAATCTGGGTAGTGGACGTATAAATTTTCAATCAAGTTGTCTCTCATTGTATTAATCTGTATGTCTGAAAATTTTCACAATGCAAAGCACTCCCCAAAAGGAAGGAAGACAACAAGCTAAAAGCGTGTTAAGTGAATGAATGAATGCGGGAAGGAAGGAGGGTCAAGGAGGGGTTATTGTAATCAGAGGTTGGGCAGGAGGCTGGAAAGGAAGCACAGGATTGTGGGAGGCATGGGGAGGGGGGAGGGCATCACCTCCACAAAGTTGGTGTGTTTGGCATCTCGGACAGTGACCACGGCGTGCACCTCCTCGATCAATTTCTGTTTCTCATCATCGTCAAATTGCATGTACCACTTGGCCAGGCGCGTCTTGCCTGCCCTGTTCTGGATGAGGATGAAGCGGATCTGTGGGCAGCAGGAAGAGGAAGTGAGAGCAGCAGGGAGGGAGAGCTAGTGCTACACCCAACAGCCCCACCCACCACCACCGAGGAGAGAGGGTCCAAGCCTCCCAGCTGCCTGACTTCCCCAGAGCCCAGCCAGGCCAGCTTGGACCCATGCTTCTGTCCCAGGTCCCTCCAGTACCACCTGTGGAGTGATTTCTCTTCCACCAAGTGGCCAACTCCACTCAGCTCCAGGGCCCTGAGTCCCAGGCTGCACTACCTCTTTTCTGCCTGACCTTGGACAAAAGATCCACCCCTCTACCCCTCAGTTCCCTCACTGGCAAAACAAGTTTCCTTAAAAGATCCATCTTATCAGGGTGTTCTGCAAACTAAATAAGTTTACAAAATTAGTCCAGTGGCTGGCACATAGCAGGCACCCAGTAACTGTTTGAGTTTCAGACTTCTTTGGTCTGAGTCCAGGCAATGCCAACTTCTTCATTTCTCCTTACTTTTTAAAAATTGAGATATAATTCACATACCATAAAATTCATCCAAAATGTGTACAGTTCAATGGTGATTAGTATATTCATACAATTGTGCAAAAAAATCACTATCTCATTCCAGAATATTTTCATTACCCCAAAAAGAAACCCCCACTCATTAGCAGTCACTTTCCCTCCTCCTAATCCCTGGCAACCACTAATCTTTCTGTCTCTATGGGTTTGCCTGTTCTGAACATTTCATATAAATGGAATACACCATATGTGGCCTTTTGTGCCTAGCTTCTTTCACTCAGCATGTTTTCAAGGTTCATCCATGTTGTAGTATATGTCAGCACTTCATTTCTTTTCCTTTTTTTTTTTTTTTGAGGGCAGTGTCACTGGCCCCCATATGTGGGATCCGAACTGGGGCCATCGGCATCCCAAGACAGCTCTCAATCACCGCGCCACTCAGTCGGCCCTCATTTCTTTTTATAGCTGAATAATAACCCATTGTATGGATAGACCTTGTCTGGTTTATCATTCCATCAGCTGATGGACATTTGGGTTATTTCCACTTTTTGGTGATTATGAGAATGTTGCTAAGGTCATTTGTGTGTGTGTTTTGTTTTTTTTTTTGAGGACAGTGTCACTGGCCCTCATATGTGGGACCCGAACCGGGGCCGCTGGCTTCCCAAGCCAGTGCTTAACCACCGCGCCACTTGGCCGGCCCTAAGATCATTTGTGTGTAAGTTTTTATGTAGACGTATGTTTTCATCTCTATTAGGAGTGGAATTGCTCGGTCATATGTGTTAACTTTCCCAGGAACTGCTAAACTGTTTTTTAAAGCTTCTGCCACTTCCTAAGTGACTTGAATGCTTAGTGCCTCAGTTTATCCACCTAGACAATAGGGTCATATAAGGGTGTGATGAGGAATAAACAATATATGAGAATTACCCAGAACAGTGCCTGGCTCAGATTATACACTCTGTGTCCACTATGATTATCATCAGTGATGGCTAGGAAATTTGTTTTTATGATTCTGAAATGCGAGATCAACCATCACAAGGCTACTAAGAAAACTGAAGGGGTTAATGCCAGGAGTGCTTACCCAGGTGCCTAGTACATACTGAGCATTCAATAAAATTAGCTATTATTATGACTGAGGGACATCTGACCAAGTGGCTACAACACAAACTCTAGAGTCCGAATGAATCCTGGCACTGCTCACTGTGTGTTCATGGGCAAGTCACTTAACCTTTCTGGACGTTAGTTTCCGCTTCTGTATAACAGACATAATGAGAGTCCTTCCTTCAGAGGTTAATAAACATAAGGGATGTAGTACAGTGACTAACCCATACTAAGTGATATACACTCGTAAGTATTATTTCTTAGTATTATAATTCATCATCATTTTACTTTGAGACAACCATGGCTCAAGTTCACCCAGCTAGGAAGGCTACCTTTGAGCCCAGTTCTGTTTAAGACAGGCATGCTTATGCCCATTTTATAGATGAAGAAACTGAGGCTCAAAGAAAGAAATCTCAAAGTCAGCAAGCAGAGCTGGGAGTCCAATGGCTTTGCTCTGAACCCCCTTACTCTGCCTTGTGGGAGCCTCCACCCTTTCATGAGAGTCCACTCTCTTTCCTAAGCCTCATTCTCCACGTACTGTCTCCCCCTCCCCCAACCAATCAAGCTGGCTGGGAACAGGATGTTACACTCTCCTTCCAAGAACCCCTTCTGCTGAGCCAGGGAAAACCACTTCCTTGAAGGGCAGGGGTCCTGGGCAGGAAGGGAAAGGGCTTGGGGTGGAGGTGGGTGGGACCCACATCAGGAAGCCACAGTCTGCGGGCAGAGCCAGAGATATATGGGGCATGCAGGAAGGAGACCAGGAAGCAAACCTATCGAGCTGAGGCAGAGCTGTTCTGACACGCACCCCATTCATCTCTTTTCGCAGCTCCCTGCCCAAAGAATCCTTTATGGTCCCAAACCCATCCCCGGGGACGGGTGCTAAATCCAATGGCCAGTCATTGCTCCAGCAACCCCATGTCTCATTTCCATGCCTAATCCGACCCCCCGAACTCATCTCTTCTTGGTAGACCTGTTCCATTGAGCCCCATTCATTTCTAGTATCCACTCCCTAACTCCAAGCCTTCATCCCCTTTACAGCACTTTCCCCGACTCTAAACCCACCCCCTACAGCTGTCTACTACCTGTCTCCACTGTCCAGTCTCTTCCCTTCGAGATTATCTCGCATCAGCAGTATCTCGCCCGTTTCAACACCCACTCTCCGCCTGTAATGCCATCTCCCTGCCTCTAGAGACCCCTTCTCTTCATCCCTATGCCTCTTATTCTCCCACGCTCCTGCTACAACCCTAGAAAATCCTCATTTTAGGACACCCCATCCCACTTCCAATTCCTTCTTTCCACCTCCGAGAGGCTGCCTTGCCAGCAGCTTCCCTGTTTCAAAGCTCCCAATCATCTCCAATGTCTCCCACCCGCACAGCCCTCTCCCCTTAACACCTGATCTCCAATGTCCCCTAGCCTCGAGACCCCCGGTGCATCCCCGCGCCCAGAATCACCGCTCAGTTTCCCCCTTTCTGGCCTGTGACCGGTCCCAATCCCAAGACCGCTCCCGGCCCAGGCCATTGCACCGCGGCGGCGGCGGGGGGGGAGTGTTGTCAGTACCCGACCGAGCCTCCAGTCCCACCCTCCTCCTGTCCCCAGCGTGAGCGCGCCCCCGTTACCATGGCGACCCCCGTCCGGACCCCAGCTGGCCCGGTCCCGCGGCGACTGGGCGGCTCCGGCTCTAGAAACAGTTGGGGGACTTAGGGCTAGAGCGGACTTCCGGCAGAGGGAATCACGTGCCCTCTCGCGCACTTCCCGCTGGGAATTGTAGTCCCAAGGCTGGGTTTGCTCCTCCGGACAAGAAGACAGTGAAGAGACTAATCTTTCTTCCCAATATGCTGCGCGCCTGTCCATTTCCCACCACACGCGTCAGGCTACAAATGAATGCTGGGAGTTGCTGGTGCATCTCTTCGGAGGACTACAATTCCCGAAATGCAAGTTGAGTGTCACATTTTGGGAAATGTAGTTCTAGTGGACCCCTCCTCTCCCAACCGGCTTTCAAGGCGAGAAGGGCATGTTGGGAATAGTAGTTTTAAATAAGAAACTGCGTTTGGGGGAGTAGAACTGTAATTGTCTTTCGGTGCTCACCCAGTGATTTGTTTAAAACATCTTGAGAGTTTCTCTGTGGAAGACCGACAGTCAATTTGGGAGTCAGAGGTCACACCCTGTTATTTCCGCAATATCTTATTCGTACACACAAATCAGCCCTATCCAATGTAGGAGGGGATGTGAATACCAGGTGAAAATCATTGCAGTCTATCCTGGGTGCTGGCTACCACAATTGCTTATAGTAGAGGCACCTATCCTAGGTGAAGACTTAGGGACAGCTTCCCAGAGGGAGTGATATTTGAGCTGAGATCAGAAGATGAGTGGAAATTAACCAAGAAATGGTGTGTGTGTGTGTGTGTGTGTGTGTGTGTGTGTGTGTGTGTGTGTGTGTGTGTGTGTGTAGGGGCGAGAGGATGGGAGGGGGGCCAGGCGGGCAAAGTGCCCAAGCACAGGCACAGACTTGGTCTCTGCCCCAGGAATCTCACAGCCTGGATGATTTGGAGCCTGAGGTCACTTTCCACAGAAATAGAAAGAACCAGCACTTTGGTATGGACCCTGGAAAGATTCTTTTCTTTGCCATGTCATTACAGCATGCTTGTTATAGGGAAAAACTGAAAAGAGACAAAACATGCATCAATAGAGGAAAAATCAATTATTCCACATGCAGTCATATAAAATATTATGCAGTAGTTATGATAAATGAGCGAGATCTCTGTGCATCGATTTGGACTATCCATAAGACATGTTGTTGGAGAAACTAAGGGACACTCAGAGTGATACCTATATGTTGTATCATTTGATTTTTCTTTTTATTTATCTCTCCAACTTTTTATATAGAAAATTTTCATATATACAAAAAGTTGTACTATTAGCACAATAAACTCCAATGTATTATTCACCTGATTAACTAATTGTTGATATCTTGCCACATTTACTCTTTCTATATTTATTTGAACCATTTTTAAGTGAGTTGCAAACATCGTGCTACTTTACCCCAAAAGGCCTCATAGTTTAACATTCCTCTTAAGAGGGGCGCCTCCTCCATAAACACAATACAATGACACATTCAGGAAATGTAATATTAATACTACAGTATTATCTAACATAGATCCGTATTAAAATATACCTGATCATCTCAGTAATATTCCTTATAGATTTTTTTTTATTCCAGAATTCAATCCAGGATCACAGGTTGCATTTAACTGTCATGTTCCTTTAACCTCATTAAATCTGGAACAGTTCCCTTGCCTTGTCGGTATTTCAAGATGTTGGCATTTTCTATGAGTCCTTGTTTCCTCATGTTTAGATCCAAGTTTGACATTCTTCAGCAGGAATATCACATAAGTGATGCTGTGACCTTCTCAGAGTATCCCACTGGGGGCATGTGATGGTTTGTTTCATCCTTGGTGATGTTAAGTTTGACCATTTAATGCCATTTATTTATTTATTTATTTATTTATTTATTTATTTATTTTTGAGGGCAGTGTCACCGGCCCTCATAGGTGAGACCCGAACCGGGGCCACTGGCTTCCCAAGCCAGCACTTAACCACCATGCCACTCCGCCAGCCCGCCATATATTTATTTTTTAAAGTTATATGATCCCAAAAGTATAATAAGCAACAAAAGAAAAAATAAATTGAATTTCATCAAAATTAAAACTTTAATTTTGCATCAAAGGACTATCAAGTGAGTGAAAAGGGCCAGCCGAGTGGCGTGGTGGTTAAGAGCTGGCTTGGGACGCCAGCGGCCCCGGTTCAGATCCCACATATGAGGGCCAGTGACACTGCCCTCAAAAAAAAATAAATAAATAAAAAATAAATAAAATAAAATAAAAAAGAGAGTGAAAAAGACAACCCATAGAATGGGAGAAAATCTTTACAAACACATATCTGGTAAGGGACTATTATCCAGAGTATATAAAAAATTACAACCCAACAACAAAATCTCAATTCCAGAATGGGCAAAAAATTTGAATAGATGTTTCTCCAGAGAAGATATACAAATGGCCAATAATCTCATGAAAAGATGCTCAACATCATTAGTCTTTAGGGATTGCAAATAAAAACCACAATGAGGTACCACTTCACAACAATTAGGATGGCTATTGTCACACACACACACACACACACACACACACACACGAAAAATAACAAATGTTGGCAAGGATGTGGAGAAATTGGAACATTTGTACATTGCTAATGGGAACGTAAAATGGTGCAACCAATGTTGAAAACAGTTCGGCGGTTCTTTGAAAAAGTTAAACATAGGATTACCATATGATTCAGCAATTTTATTTCTAGGTATATTCTCCAAAGAATTGAAAACAAGAACTCAGATACTTGTATACACTAATGTCCATAGCAGTGTTATTCACAATAGCCAAAAATCTAAATGTCCATCAACAGATGAATGGGTAAACAAAATGTAGTGTATGCATACAATGGAATATTATTCAACCTTAAAAAAGAATGAAGCTCTGATACATGCCATGACATGAACTTTGAAAACTTCATGTTAAGTGAAATAAGCCAGACACAAAAGGACAAATATTGTATGATTTCACTTATATGAGGTACTTACAACAGGCAAATCTATAGAGACAGAAAGTTGAATACAAGTTATTAGGGGCATGAAAGAGAGGCAGAAAGGGGAGTTATTGTTCCATGGGTACAGAGTTTCAGTTTGGTATAATTAAAAAGTTCTGAAAATGGATAGTGGTAATGGTTGAACAACACTGTGAACCTAAAAGTGGTTAAAATGGTAAATTTTATGTTATTTCTATTTCAACACCATAAAAAATGCACTATATTAAAAAAACAACTTTATAACTCAGTAGTAGTTATCACCAATATCATGCTTACAATGTTCCAGGCACTTTTCTAAGCAACTTATTTATTGAAACCTTAAAACATCTCTGTGAGGTAGTATGTATATTATCAACCCCATTTTTCTTTTATTTTTATATTTTTTTTGAGGGCAGTGTCACTGGCCCTCATATGTGGGACTCGAACTGGGGCCACCGGCTTCCCAAGCCAGCGCTTAACTACTGTGCCACTCGACTGGCCCTCAACCCCATTTTATAGATGACAGAGTTGCGATACAGGGAAGATGAATAATTTGCTCAAGGTCTCACAGTTTGTACGTGGTAGAGCTGAGATTCTAGTCCAGAAATTCTGCCTCCAGATATGATGCTCTAGCTACTATACTATGCAGCATTCATGTAAGTGTATAGAAAGGTCAGGATGAAAACACATTTCTCAAGAGGGAAGTGGGACTGGGTTGGGTTGTCCAAGGAGATTGCATCTTATCTGGAGTATTTTAACTTTTTGCAAGGACAAGAAATTTATGTATTGTGTAATAAAAATAATTAAAGGAAAGGATATATAATGCAATAGAAAAATGGGCAAAAGCTTTGAATGGCACTTCACAAAAAATGCTATTCAAATGGCTCATACATATATGAAAAGATGCTCAACCTCATTAATCATTGGGGAAAGACAAATTCAAAACACAGTAGATACCACCACACAGCCATTAGAATGGTCAAAATTTAAAAAGACAGGCAATATCAAGTGTTTGGGGAAACGTGGAGCAGCTGAAATTCTTATACATGATTCTGGCATGTCAATTGGTATATCCACTTTGGGAAACGGTGAAAGAAAGTGCACACATGCACACTTGTGACCAGCAATTTATCTATGAGGTCATACCTAGTAGAAATGAACACATATGTTTACCAAAATACATATTCTAGACTGCTCATAGCTGCATTATTCATAATAGCAAAATGTGTAAACTATGCAGATGCTCACCAACAGCAGAATGAATAAACACATCGTGGTTCATTCACACAGTGGAGTACTACACAGCACTGAGAACGAATGATCTATATCAACACACAGTAACGTGGACGAATCTGATAAACAATGTTGATCAAAAGAGGCCATTTGTCGGGCCGGGCGAGTGGCGCGTTGGTTAAAAGCTGGCTTGGGACGCCAGCGGCCTGGGTTCGGATCCCACATATGAGGGCCAGGTACTGCCCTCCAAAAAACAAAAAGAGGCCATTGGTCTAATTCAATCTATATAAAATATAAAAACAGGCAAAATTAATCTACGGTGTTAGAAATCAGCATAGCGATTCTCTTTGTGGGAAGAGGGCAGTGACTGGAAGGGGACACCGGAAAGGGCAGCTTCTGAGACATTGGTCATATTGTTTCTTAATCTGGGTGCTGGTTATAGGCCTGTATTCTCTTTGCGGATATTTGTCGTACTGTACACTTGTGATTTGTACACTTCTCGGTATGCGTTATGTTTCAGTTTTTAAAGTTCACAGAAATTGAGAGGATCATCATCCAGTCTTCCAGCGGATATTTAGTGCGTGCCCACTATGTGTCAAGCACTGGCCAGGCGCTGGGATAACGCTGTGAATCAGAGCATCCCCGCCTCCCGTTCCTTCCTTGTGATTGGTTGCCCTTCTGGCCAATGGCGAAAGAGCTCACTGCTCTCGGACATCCCCTGCAGCATCAGCTGCATAGTCCTCAGTTCGGCTTGTAGGCGGCGCTGTGAGCTCACCGACGGCTTGGTCAAGCGCAGACCTGGTCCCCACCCTCTCTTGTGATTTTTTTCTGATTCTGAGGAATGGAGTGAGAATATGCTCCAGCATCTCCATCCTTTTTGCAATACTCTTTTGTGGATTTTTATTTTTTGCCTGTGCATCTCTGCTGTGCGGGTCTGGATCCCCAGGACTCTCGTACCTACTCCTGCTCTCCCGTTGGTGTGACCTCCCCAGTTCCAGTCATTGGAGCCTCTAGGGCAGCGCTTGGGAAATCTTGACAGCAGCCCAGACCAGCAGTCGGCACTTCTTTCTGTAGGCTAATTGTTCACTCTGTTGTTTATTTATCCTGGAGTGGAGATTAGCCGGGTGCGCGAGGGCGGCTGCCCCCAGGGGAGCCCGCTTCCTGTGGTTGGCTTGCTTAGCTGACACCCACCTTCTTGCGCACTGGAAATAACTGCAGAGCTGGTTCTGTTCGTTCATCCAGAGGAACCCTGCTTGAGCCCCTGCCTTGTGCCTGGATCTGTGCTGGGGGCATCAGTGGTGACTGAAACAGTCCCAGTCCCTCTCAGAGCTCACAGTCCAGTGGGAGAGAAAGACCTATCACTAGACAGGGACAACCACGGTTATCAGGGCTTGGGTGGAGGATCTAAAGGGAGCCTATAAAAGGCGCCTGATCCAGCCTAACAGATCAGGGAGGGCCTCCTGGAAGAGGGGAAATCTGAGCTAGAATCTGAGAGGTAGGAGTTAGTTATCGGACAAGGACTGTTTTTTCAGCTACCATGTCCAGTGCCTGCCATCATCCCCTTTGTTTAACATAGAATTTTTTTCATTTATTCATTAACACGTATTTATTGTGGGCCATTTGCCAGACTGAGTAACTAGCCAGAGACCCTGACTTCAAAGCGCTCACATATAGAATGGTGATACCAATACAGAAATTCATAGCACTCTCATGGAGTGCTATGAAGATATCATCTATCCAATTGTCAGGGTTTGAATCTTAAATCTGCTACTTTTTAGCTATGTAACCACTCTATGCCTTAAAGTAACAACTATAACCTACTCATAAGGTGTTGTGGAGGAACAAGTTAGTTAACATGTTTAAAGTGCTTTAAAATGTTGCCTAGCATTCTAAATGTTGCCCGTTTTTATTAGAATGAGGAGTCAGACCAAAGTGGGAGGCCACCCTGAGGAAGTGATTTTAATTTGAGACTTGAAGGATAAAGTGGAGTTAATGGGCTTCAAAAAGTGAGCCCAGGGCCGGCCGAGTGGCGCGGTGGTTAAGCGCTGGCTTGGGAAGCCAGCGGCCCCGGTTCGGGTCCCACATATGAGGGCCAGTGACACTGCCCTCAAAAAAAAAAAAAAAGTGAGCCCAGTATTCTCTCTTCTTCCGGTGCTGTCAGTTCACAAATTTGCCAAGATTGGGAAGACACTGCATTGGAGTTAAAAGGCATATTGATTGGAGGTAGTGTCCCCTGCCCCGTGTTCTCTCAGCGATCTCAAAATCATTTATAAACCAGGGTTTGCAGTAGCAGCCTTAAGAAAAATCTTAGGCCACACACTCGATTGGTTTGGCTTACAGTGCTTAAAATAATTTTTGTTTTTAAGTCACGAACATCTAAAAACCAGATTTCATGCATTAAAAGTGCTAAAGTTAAAAAAAGGTCAATGGAAACAACCTTGATCAGTAATCAGAGAACCTTTATGTAATAGGATGTTTGTAAACTTGAGCGCATGTAGTTTTATCATCTTTTATAGAACAAGATATGATTTTCAACGCTTTACAAATATAACTCATTTAATTCTCACAGCAGCTCTATGAGGGCGGTAAGATTATTATTCCACTTTATAGATGATGAGAATGGAGAAGAAATAGAAAATGCAATAGGAACCATAACCTTTCTTCATGCATTCCATAAATACTGACTAGGGGCCCGGAACCCTCATCTTCCACGATCCGTACTTCCGGCGGGGTCTCAGGGGAACAAACCCCTCCTCAGTAACTTCCCATCACTACTATTTCCCTTCCAGAAACCCACACTGACATTTGATTTGCAATCATTTGCACGATGCTGACTTGGAGGTCAGGGTGCAGTCGGGACCCGGCCCTCGCCCCTCTCCTGGGTATCATAGGCAGTCACAGAATCCAGAACAGTTGTATTAAAGCGCGCGTTGCCTGCAGATTTCCTTCACTACCAGGAGAAAGCACGCGTTCCCCAGCCCCGCCCCTTCCTCGGGAAACGACTAATTGTGAGGCTCATTGGGCTGAGGCGGGTCACGCCTCCTAGTGCTCCCCAATCAACTCCCTCCCTGAGTGCACTTCCAGCTTTTCAGCTCCTCCCCACCGCCCCACGTTACGTCTCTCCCTCTCTCCTCCTCCGTTATCCCGGGGGCTGCGGCTAGCGCGGCAAACCCACCTACCCTTTCCTCTCATTGGCTGCTCAGGTCCCGCGCGAGCGGGATCGCGCCCTACGCCCCCTCTCCCTCCTCCAAAGCCGGGCCATGCCTCTCCCCTCCGGCTTTCTCCAAGAGCGAGCACAAGGAGGGGATCGGCTGCTTCTGGCGCGCGCATAGGTGCGCGCGCCTCCCGCGGGCCACTCCCTCCACCTCGTGCCAGTCACCGCGGCGGCTGGCAGCATCTCCCGCGCACGCGCCCACGCCCCCCTCCCGCCGCCCCAGCCGGGTCGCGGGTCTCCCCGCGCTGTCTCGCGCCGCAGCCACTGCAGTAGCGGCATTTTCTTGGGGCGCACGCGCATTTCGCCTGCCGCGGCGGTTCCCAGCCCCAGGCCGCGGCGGTGGCAGTGAGCCCCTCGGGCGCGCACGCGCTCTCTCACTTTTCACCCTACCCCGCGCCGGCTGTCCCCTCGCGGCGCGTGCTCAGGGGCCGTTATCCTCCTGCAACGGTCCCCTCGCTACGCACGCGCAGTAACAAGGGGGCGCAAGCGGGAGCGGCGGCCGCAGGAAGGAGGCGCCGCCGCCGCCGCCATTGCTAAGGAGGGAGGGAGCGAGAGAGCGAGGTTGGTCCGCCCTCCCGTGGTTCCCGCCCCTCCCCCTTCCCCTCCCCGCCCCCCCGCCCCGAGGGAGAACCGCGGCGCGGCAGAAGGTGGTGGAAGAGGCGGAGGAGGGAGCCCGCAAGGGAGGGTCTGCCCGGCCCCCCGCCGCCGGAGCCGCTGCCGCCGCCTCTGCAGCCGCTGGAGGAGGAGCAGCAGAACATGGCGCCGGGGCCGCCGTCCCCGCTGCCGGGATCCCCAAGGCCCGGACCGCGCTGAGGGTGCCCAGCTGGTGAGTGCGCGAGCTCGCGGACTCCGGCTCCGAGGCTGGGCGCCGCCCCGCTGCGGGGTCCAGGGGGAGGCGGGGACGGCGGGGCCCGGAGCCCGCGAACAATGGAGGAGCCGGAGGGGGAGGGGAGGGAGCGGCCCCCCAGCTCCCGGGCCCCGCCGGCCCCGCAGCTTCGCGCTGCGGCCCGGCCCGCGGGGCCCGCTTGCCCTTCGGACATGCCCCTGACCACCCCAGCTCTGCTGTCCCCACGTCTGCCCCCATCCTCTGACCTACTGGGATCTCGGTGCCTGCCTCGCCCCCCCCCCCCACTTCAGCCACTCTCTTCCCAGTTCTACGGACCCCCTTCCACCTTTACCCCTCCTGGACTCTGCAGTGCTCTGGGGACCCACCTCCTCAGTGACCTTTCTGCATCTCTTAATTCTCGACCCCCACTTTGAGATTCGTGGCCCCTGTGCCTCCTCTCGGATTCCGCTCTCACCACCCAGCGGACCTGTCCCCTTCTTTGACTTGTCTGCTCTTAACCCTTCCTCTCAGAACCTCTTGCATCCCCAGGAGCTGTCCCTCTAGGACCTGTGGTTCTACCTCCTTGGAGGCCTTTCTGAGATTCTTCGTCTAGGCATTGCTGCCCCAGGTCTTCCTCTTGGACTTAGTTTCACCTCCCTCTGGGGCCCTACCGCCCACTCATAGCACCTGCTGTACCCCAGGATGCCCCTGGTCTTTCTGACCCTTCCATGCTTCCGTTCTGTCTCCTGCTCCTCCTGCTCGGACTCCGATGTACCATGCCGTCTCTTCCTCTTCTCAGATCTTGTTCCCCTTGGCCATTGAGACGCTTGCCTCTCTTTCAGACCTGTCTGCTCCTGGCTTTGCCCCTTGGCCAATCTCAGCTCTTGCTGTGCCCCCTAACCTGCTTGCTTTCTGACTCTGCCTTCCATGAAGCAGTGGGCCCTGTCTCTGACCTGGCATTTCTCTCATTTCTGCCATTCATGGCTCTGCCGTCTCTCCCTAACCCAGCTTCTCCACAGCCTCAGAGCCGCACTGAGGCCTCAGTCTTCCCCCGTGTTCTCCTTGAGGTTTTCTCTCCCCACCTCCTCATTGGCACTCTTGCGCTGTTCCATTCATTTGCTCCCTGTTTCTTTGATCTGTCTCCCTTTCACTTTTCGCTTAAGACATGTTTCCATCCTCCTCTTTGCTCCAACTTCTCTCCATTTTGGCCCTTCTTACACTTGCCCCTTTACCTCACTAAACCAGCCATAACTCCTCTCTGACCCATGTCCCCTTTCCCGTTTGCATCTCACAGACCTGTCCCCCAAATCCTTTGTGCACTTGGTCTTTAATTTGTTAATTTCTGCCCCATCTTCTCTATTAAATGTCTTCCAGCTCTTCCCCTTTTGGAGCTGTCCACTTGCTCACCTATTTTTTTTGTACCCATTTAATTTTCCTACCGCTGTCATCTCTAGGAGTTGTCCTTTTTAACTCTGGTCATCTTGCGACTGCTTCTCACTTCTAAGTTTCCCACCTGACCTCCTCTGCCCCCACCATTTTGATTCAGCTCTCAATCTCCACTTTGTCCTTTCTTGTATTCCTCCTCCCCTCTTTGTCCTGCCTCATTTTTGTACCTTCTTTTTGAGTCATCTCCCCAATTTTGGCCAGTATTAGAGCTGTCTTCTCAACTGGTCCTATCTGTCATTGTTTGCCTCCCTACCCTCAAGTCCCCTCTTGGAGCCTCCTGAGTTCTTGGATGGATTCTCCCTCTCTTTTAAAACCCCTTTCCCAATTCTGTCTCTGCTTGACTTTTTTTCCTCCCTCATCTTTTCTTTCCCCTTGAATCTTACCAGGCTCCTTTTCATCCCATTTAGTTCCTATCAGACCTGGTTCTCCTCCCCTCCCTTGACCTGCCCATTCCCTACTGAATGCTTCCCCTCTTCAGACTTGACTTTCTCTGGTCTCCATCCTCAGCTTTGGAGGGAAAGGGGCTAGGTTGGGCCTAGGATTCCCTAGGCTCTGATTTAGACTGCAAATTCCCTGTGCCTGATCCTGAGGGTTTTATGCTGAGGGATCCTGTGAGATCTGGGAATGTATTAGGTGGGGGGTGGTTGGTTACTGGTTTCTGGAGTCTGGGAGTGTTCCCCCCCATTCTCCCCCTTCCTGCCCCTTGGCCGGTTTTCTTTCCCACACCCGATTTGCTCCCCAGCCCCTTCAGTTCCCTGGCCTTGCTGCTTTGTGTCTTTGCAAAAAGGCGAGTGCAGCTGCTCACAGGTCTTGCTGCTTTCTTCCTTTCTCTGCCCTCTTTTCTGAGTGATTGTAAAGAGAAAGTTGTATCCTCTTGCCCCTTCTACCTCCAAGCCAGCACCCCGTGGGAGAACTTAGGAGTGTGCTGCTTTTTTTTTAAACTCCTGGCTGGGGAAATGCCAGTTCACAAGTTCTCCCCAACCCCATCAGGGGTTGTGGACATCCTTGGTGTTTACTGCTGTGGGCCTGCAGAAGTGTCCTGCCTTCCCTAACTGCCTCTGGTTTGCAGAGTGACCTTTGGGAGGGTTGGGGGATGCTGGGCTGGCTTCTTTTTCACCTCTGCCCCGGGAAGCCTCCAGCTTCCTGGTCTTCAAAATAGTGAAGGCCTGGATTTGGAAAGCTCTTTGCCGTTGTTTGTTGAAAGAGAGAGTGCCAAGTGTCACTCAGATTTCTGCCCTCTGGTATTGCAGGCGCTCCCAGCCACAGGAGCTGAATGCCTCTGGGCAGAGTCATGCTGGATTGGGGGGGCGGGAAAGGGCTCACTGGTGTACAAGGGGTATGTGAGTGGGCCCTGACACTCCAAGCCTTTTGAGTGACCTGATTTGATAGAGTGAGAAAGGAGTGCCAGGAACTGGCTGATTTGATTGGAGTTTTGGTTTTATTACCTGAGAAATGTGTCTTAGCTACCTTTCCTTGAGCTGTTTTCTTCAGTGATCCTATGTTAGAGGTGGGGTTTAGGAAATTCATTCAGAGGAAGAGGTGGTTTTTACAGAAAAGCCTTCCAACCATTTTCCTTCCTTAACTTAGGAGAGGGAACCTTTTGCATGTTTTGGGTTTATTTATTTTATTTCTTAAGTAAATCAAAAGCCTGACTTTTTTCCCCTGTGGCCTAGGGCAATTGCATATTAAAGCAGCCATCCAGCTGTGAAGGAACATTTACTGGAAGGACTTTATTTCTTAACTGAGCTATGATCAAACTTTGTTTACTTCAGCACTTATTCAGAAATAGCTCTGTGTGAACACATTTGAAATAAAAAATAAAAAACATTCACTGTCATTTACAGAATTGGACCATTGACTCATCACATATTAGGGCATTTTTATGTGAGACAGTGAGGGGGGCTGGATAGTAGATCCATCTGGCTCTTTTAGCTTTTAATTTCTTAGGACTTTAAATTTTCTGACAAGCAGAGGCTGGTAATTTTAATTATCTGTGGCATGTGTCGTCACCATTATTGACTTAAAGAATTTGGGTTCATTTCCGCTGGTTTCTGTTCATTTCTGAATTTTGTGAATCATGATTCTCTGAATTTATTTTATAGTTTATGTTCCCCATGTTGGTATAAATAGTGTTTTGTGTTTTATTCTTAATGTGGAAGTGGCAGCTAATTAAGAATAAAAACAACTGTGTATGCAATACCGCTTCAATTTGTGTTCCAGAGTTTTAACATCACTGGCAGTATGGAAAGTTTCTGCAAGCCCAAAGCCTAAATGTATATAATAGGAAGAAAGGAGATAGACAAACAAAGAGCTGATTTTTCTTCCTAAACTGATAACTGATGTTCCAGACTGTCAGATTTCTCTGATGGTAGCAGAGGCTCTATAACCCCAGCATCAACATTTGCTTTCATGATGGAATTGGGTGGTAGGTAGCCTTTAGCCTTCTGGACCAGTTGATGTGCCAGTTGGGGATTAGATGTGGAGCTGGTGATAGTGGTAGATGACTACTTTCAACCTAGTGACATGTCTTCAAGGGCTCTTGCCCTGCCTAGAAAATCTTTGTAATACTGGCTTGATGAAAGTTCCTCTCATCTCTCTTTTTTTCAGCCTTTCTTTTTGGCTATGTTCCCCTTCCCTTACCCATCTCCCCTGTTTTCTTGATATGATGAATTTTTCTTGGCATGATCCGTTTAGGACAATAAGAAATAAAAAAAAAAATAGTCCTTCCTCTTTATACCAGACACATGGAAGGTGTTGTCCCTGTGCAGATTCATGAGCCTGATGGTGGCTTTTGGCAAAGTACAGTCTGGGAGAAGTGAGGGTTGCACAGGTGACTGTAAACCACAGCCCTATACTTGTCTATGTTTGGTCATTCTGTACGTGATGGGGAATTATCAGGTTAGTACAGTCACAGATTGAAAAGGTGAGAGTGGGTTTCCGAGTCTCTGGTCTCCTCTGCCTCCCCTTTTCTGTCAGCTGTGGGACTCAGACAGGTGTTCGTCCTCTTGCAAGGCAGCCTTCCTGTGATCTGCTCTAATTCTTGTCATTCTCTGCCTGAAGGTCTAAACAGTGTCTTAATTCACCTAATCAGTGGGACATTTTATGGATCATCTAGTCCAGTTGTTTAAATTCTCTTTTTCACACTATGTAACATAGTTCAATTTGGAGATTCTCTGCTTGAAGGGGTTGGAAGGCGACTAGCAGGAATCCATCCCTTGGCCTTGGAGCAGCACAGTTTGAAATTCAGTGCCTACTCAGGCCTTCTCATTTACAGACAGGGAAATGAAAGCTTGCAAAAGGGGAATGGTGACAGACTTCCTGTCATAGTTGAAAGAACACTGGCCATACAGGTGGGAGACCTGGACAAATCTCTATACTTCTCTGGGCTTCACATTTGTAGTCTGAAGTGTAGTGTATCGTCCCTCTCTGCTTGTATTGTAGATTCCTGTTGTCCTGGTTCACATACCAAGTTAGTGCTGGGACTGGACTCCCTGTGCTACTCTAACCAATCCCCGCCTTCCCCAAATTATGTCCTGTAACCCAGAATGGGGGTAAGGGCTCTTTTCCTGGGGAATTCAGTAAAATGAACCGGATTACCTTTGTTGTATATTTTTTGAAATGTAAAATAAACATTGCCTCTCTTTCAGTCATTTGCATGGAAATTAGTTTATAATTTGGGGAAAAGGGGCATCCAGACTGTATTAACTGCATAACTAAAACCATATACTCTTTTCCAAACAATATGGAATTTTTCAAGCTGAATCATTGTTAACCTAGGCTATCAAATAGCAATGGTCTGACTAGTACTTGAATTGCTGTTATTAAGAAATGCAAACCATTCATGTTCATCTTGCTGAAAGTTTATTTCTGTTTAATTTTGATCTTGTGCTTTATCAGGTTTCATGTATGAAGAATTCTTGAAAATAACTTTTGGCATCTGCCAGTCTGGTTTTCATTTATTTGCTTCTCTGATATTAAGAAACACCATTAAGTTGACATATTAGCTGAGAGCCAGGTATTTTCAGCCATGAAGCATCGTCACAGGAAAGCAATACTAATTTTAGTTGAAAATAGCCAGACTTGCCTATCTCCTTCATCTTCCTTTACTGAAATGAACATTTTCATTTTATGAAATTTCCAACAGTTGTGACTGTTGTATTACACATCTACAGGTATTTTGTGTCATTTTTGCTCTCCTAGTGTCTGCCTGTATTCTTATTTGGAAAATGTCTTCTTGCTGGTCACTATAGTAATATTTGCACTCGGTAAGGAAATTTGAACAATTGAGAGGCAGCTTCCTGTGGTGTAAAGAATGTTGAATTGATGATAAAGAAGAAACCAGTGTCCTAACCCTCCCTGGCTCTGCTGCTTACTGGCTGTGTGGCTTCTGCCAAATCATTTTCACTTCTTTGGGTTGTAGTTTCTTCATTTGAAAAATGAAGGGATTATACTGGTTGGTTCCCCCTCTGCCTTTTTTATAGCTAATAATACTCAATTGTCTTCTCTCCCTAGATAGTAAACTCTTTGAGGAAAGGGACCCTTCTCATATATCTTTGATTTCCCCTCACACCTAGCAAAATACCTTGTACGCTGCGTAATATTGATGGAACCCAAACAGGTGCCAAAGCCTTTTTTCCTTTTCGTTTTTTACAGGGAGGAGATGTGTGCACCAACTATCATGGCCATTTTAAGGCTTTAATCTCTTAGAGGACATGCCCTCCTGGTCAGCATTTAATTGTCACACACATACATCGTAAGTGTCTTGATCAGGGTTACACAGCTCATAGGTGGCAGGGCTGTGTTATGAATCCATCTCTGATCCCAAAGTTTGTGTTTATTTTATTAGGCTGACTTGCCTTGCCTCTCTGGAATATAAGAAGAAGCTATAATTCATCGCCTTGAGGAATTTATTGTCGGTTATAAACAACTATATGTACAATATAGGGTGGGGTGAGGGAGGTAAATGTTGAATAGAGTTCTGATTAATTTCTGGCTCCTTGGAAGGCAGTCCTATATTAATAGTTTTAACGATTTTCTTATTTAGAGACTGAGCACACAGTAGGTCTCATATCATAGTATTTTGAAAAGAATCTACATACTAGCTTGTAATTCTAGCCAACATTGAAAAAGTTGAACAATTTATTTCTCATCTGGATTCAAACCCACGTATAACAAAATTGTATGTAAGTAAACTTGTCTATCAGAAAGAAGATAGAAAGAAATGTTTGGTCATGGAATGACTCATTCGTGTATATATATATATATATATATATACATGTTTATATATATATTTTAAAGATTTTATTGGGGAATTGGGGGAGGGGAACAGACAAATTGCTGTCCTTTTCTTTTTTTTCTTTTTGAGGGCAGTGTCACTGGCCCTCATATGTGGAATCCAAACCGGGGCTGCTGGCTTCCCAAGCCAGCGCTGCTTAACCACTGCGCCACTCGGCGGCCCCCAAATTGCTGTCCTTTTTTGTTCTTCAGTCTAGTTGTAGAGGACATTGCTTCACTGGCCCATGTTGGTATTGTCATTGTGCTCTTCCCGGGTGAGGCAGATCGGTCACCGGCATCTGGACGGCGCTCACAGTGGCTCTTGGCAGCTCACACTGGCTGCCAGCCGCTCACGCTTGCTGCCAGCCACTCACTGTAGCCTGTGGCAGCCCACTGCAGCAGGAGCTGCAGCTATACCATCCTGGGGACTCACTCAGCCCAGCTCCAGGTGGAGCTGTTGTTCACCATCTTAGCTGTAGAGGGCAATGTCATTGGCCCTCATTTGTGGGATCCAAACTGGGGCCCTGCTTCTCAGAGCCCGCATCCCAAGCCTGTTTTTAACCAGCGCGCTACTTGGCCGTCCCTAAATCTATACATTTTTTGGCAAATAGAAAAGTACCCGAGTAGCTCTTGAGAGACTTTCTTCTCCTGAGGAAACTCTAGACAGCTAGACGTGTCTAGATAAAAATACACTTTGCCCCTTGACTTTGTGTGATATAATCCTTTTTTAAAACTGCAAATCAGGGCCGGCTGAGTGGCGCAGTGGTTGGGTGCTGGCTTGGGACGCCAGCGGCCCGGGTTCGGATCCCACATATGAAGGCCAGTGGAAAATAAAGAAAAAAAAAATAAAAAAATAAAACTGCAAATCAGAAAGTTATTAAATAATGTTGGGGTGATGTTGGCCACTTCAGCTTATAGCCTCCTGAAGTGTAGTAAAATTTTACAAAAATATGGTTATGTTGTACTTCTCCCTATCTCCATTTAAAAGAAAGGTCAAGGGCTGGCCAAGTGGTGTGGTGGTTAAGCGCTGGCTTGGGAGGCCAACGGCCCCGGTTCGGGTCCCACATATGAGGAGCAGTGATACTGCTCTCAAAAAAAAAAAAAAAGGAAAGGTCAAAACCGTGGCTTTATCTATTACAGCCTGCACTGCTTGGAATAAGACAAAGGAAAATGATTACCCTTAATTGCCATGGGCAATTAAAAAGGATTCTTTGTTCAGCAACAAATTGATTGTGTACAAATGAAAGTCAGCACTGCATTAATACAAGATTATTAGATTCTTGAAATCTGCATCTTCAGCTAGAGAGAGTGGCTTTCACTTCAAGTGAATTGTTTATCTGGGAATAGGGTACCTAAATGAATGGTGATAAAAGTAGCATTGGGTTTTTATTTTTCAAAAATGTTGTTTACATTTGTAGGCGGAAGTCTCGTGGATGCTGCATTTGTGAAACCCATTTTTTTTTTTTTTTTTTTAAAGATTTTATTGGGGAATTGGGGGAGGGGAACAGCGTTGGGGAATCGGGGAAGGGGAACAGACAAGTTGCCGTCTTCTTGTTCTTCAGTTTAGTTGCGGAGGATGTTGCTTCACTGTTGGTATCGTCATTGCGCTCTTCCCGGGATGAGGCAGATCGGTCGCTGGCCTCTGGATGTCGCTCATCGCGGCTATTGGCAGCTCACGCTTGGCTGCCTGCCGCTCACGCTGGCTGCGGGCCACTCACTACAGCCTATGGCAGCCCACTGCAGCAGGGGCTGCAGCCCACACCATCACCGGGGCTCGCACAGCCCAGCTCCAGGTGGAGCTGTTGTTAGCTGTAGAGGGCAGTGTCACTGGCCCTCATGTGGGATCCGAACCGGGGCCGCTGGCATCCCAAAACCAGCGCTTAACCAATGTGCCACTCGGCCGGCCCAGTGAAACCCATTTTAATGGCCTGAAATCACTGAATACTTTTTTTAATGCTGCTGGCCTGTAGGGAATTTCTTTGATTGGTCAGTCAGTTGAAGAATGCAGATAAAACCTTTGATAAATAAGGAAAAAGGGGAAAGGGCCCCTGACTGCTGCAGGAGTGGGTTTGGTTGTTGGCATATGCCCAGAATTAGTCTACACCCAGAAATGCTTAAAAATGGCAGTGTTAGCTAAAGTAGTTGTGATTTGATGTTGTGTGCGTGTGTACAAGGAATACATATATTTTCTTATTTTTTTTATTTTTTAGAGGGCAGTGTCACCGGCCCTCACATGTGTGATCCGAACTGGGCCCTCTGGTGTCCCAAGCCAGCTCCCAACCACCCCACCATTTGGCCAGCCCAGGAATACATATATTTTCTTGTGTACAGATCCCCTTTTAGCTTTTGTTTCATTTACTTTTTTAAAAACAAGGTACATGTAGAAAGGTGGATAAGCCTTAAGCATACATTTCTGAATTTTCTACAGGTTGTACAAACCCCTCTTTCATTTGGCAGAGCATAATTTCTTTTTCCACACAATTCTTAATAAGTTGGAAATTATTTGAGAGCCTTTATATGGAAGGCGCTTAAGTCATGACTTTAATATATGAATGTGAATGTGTAAGAGGATATCTATAACTTTTCCAAGTTTGTTCAAGGTCACATATCTGATAAAGAATGAGATAATGGTTATCTGGTACAAATTACAAGTGTCGAAAACATTCTTTTGATAACAGATCTTCCCTATCGGTGCTGTAACTTCATTTTTTTTGGTCTGTGTTTGCTGGGAATTAAAAGGAAATAAATAGTCACTACTGGTGATATCACGATGGGCAAACTCTGAACTTTCTGGAAAGCAGTTCGGCAATGTTTTACGAGACATGCAATCTTTGATCTACTTACAGGAATCTATTGGGTTATCGGAAAAGTTATGACATATTTTTTCTATGTTTTTCATTGCAAAAATGCATCATGGCCTTTCTGACAGTCCAATATATAGACCAAGAAGTAGAGTTGAGGGTGAAGATTGTATACAAAGATGTTAACTATAGTGATGTACATAAAAAAGTAAAACTAAGTGTTTTAGCCTTAGGGAATGGTTGCTTTATGGAAAAGTATGGAGTCATTAGAATAGGGTGTTTTGGAGAGTTCTTGACATGAGAAGGTGCACACAAAATAAAATTAAGTGTGAGAAAAAAGCAGGATGTAGAACCATAAACAGTAAGATTTCAGTTATTTTAAAATATGTTTGGGAAAAAGTGGAAGAAATATGCCCAAGTGCTGTTAGTATTGATCTATATATGTTGTTGAATTTTGAGCCATTAAAATTTCCTTTTTTTTTTTTTAATGTAAATACCTGAAGGAAAAATTTAGCTGAAAAGCAAGAAACTAGTAATAGTGAGATCTGTTGGACTCTAGTACTTTTGAAGTTGAGGTGCCCACCCTTTCTTGGAATAATAATTGAATTAATTATTAGTAATATTAGCCAGTTAATAATAATATCCTTATTGTACACCAGGGTGGTGCTGAGTGTTCCCTCATAGCCCCCTCACAGTAACCCTCTGAGGTAGGTGGTGTTTCATTTTCTAGTGGGCAAGCTGGGGCTTCCAGAGGGGACTTGCCCAAGGCCACATGGCTGGTAGGTCCCTGAGGCTTCAGAGCCTTTGCCCTGAGCCCCTACTTTCTGCCGCCTTCTCTGGTGTGCTGCTTTACACTGTACAGAACTGAGGAGAACTGGAGTCTACTACATGGCCGATAGCTGTAGCTAAACCCCCCAGTTCTTTTTTTCAGAAAGGTTCCCCACCCCTGACCGCCCTCCGTGATTCTTTTAAGAGAAAGGAACCATTAATATATTACATTTTCCTTTTCTTAGTCAAAATTAGGAATGGCCATGAAAATAGTTATCTTGGGTCGGCTGAGTGGCTCGTTGGTTGAGAGCTGGCTTGGGACGCCAGCAGCCCCGGTTTGGATCCCACATATGCGATCCAGGGACACTGCCCTCTACAGCTAAGATGGTGAACAACAGCTCCACCTGGAGCTGGGCTGCTGTGAGTCCTGGCAACGGTGTAGGCTGCAGCCCCTGCTACAGTGGGCCGCCATAGGCTACAGTGAGCGGCCGGCAGCCAGCGTGAGCTACCGTGAGCCACTGTGAGCGGCCAGCAGATTTGCCTCACCTGGGAAGAGCGCAATGACGATACCAACATGGGCCAGTGAAGCAACGTCCTCTACAACTAGACTGAAGAACAAAAGGACAGCAGCTTGTCTGTTCCCCTTCCCTGATTCCCCAGTAAAATCTTTAAAACGACAAAAAAAGAAATTAGTTATATCTTCCCTTTTATGAGCCAAAAGTCTTTAAACAAACAAAATTTAAATAATTGTATTTATTTAATATATTTAATTAATTATATTTAAATATTTAGATAATTAAGGGCTATTAAGCAGAAGAGGGAACAAATTAGTTCTCATCCATCATCTTTTTTGTTTTTCTTGAGGGCAGTGTCACTAGCCCTCAGATGTGGGAGCCGAACCCGGGCCGCTGGCTTCCCAAGCCAGCGCTTAACCACCGCGCCACTCGGCCAGCCCCAAATTAGTTCTTTGTAGCTCCAGAGGATAGAGATATAGGGAGACAAGTTTTATTTTTCCTTTTTCCTTCCCATTCAACCAACGTTTGGGTGTCTACACTGTTTAGACTATCAGTTATACAAAACATGCATTCTCCTCTCCATGTATAAAACAAAAGAATTCTTCCCTTACAGGTAACACAAGGAACACCCTGTGTCTGTATCAGAAAGTAAAAAATTTAGAAGGCCAGTGGCCTGATTTTCTTCTTGATCTTATCTTAAAGAAGTAAGTGTGACTAAACATTTCAACCCAAGAATGCATTGACTAGGAAGATAGATTCATTTTATTATGAGAAAGAACCTTTTAAGAAAGTGGTCCAAGTTCATGTTTTATCTTGAATAAGAAATTATTTGGAGATTTAAAAATTTGCCTTGTTTTATTGTTATTTAACTAGACATTTGCATGCACATATACCTATGTATTTACTGGTCAGTTGTTTCATGAGAGGGAGTCCTGGCAGTCGTGATGTTCAAGTGCACTGTGAAGGGTTTACATTCAGACATCAGGAAGAAATTGTGGAATAGCTTTGGAAGCTCCACAAGATTTTTTTCCTGTTTTGTTCCTCGGCGTGTTCTGAGAGCCTATTTATCCTAGAATTCATTAATAGCACAGTGTTTGTTGAATTAAAGGTGTGAATTTTTGAGAGAAACAAGGGAAAAAAACGAAGCCTCTGGAGTCTTTCAGCCCATAGGTTCTTGGGATTCCTCAAGCTGTGGATAGAGCCCCTGTCTGCTGTTAGTTTTCATTTCGCTGCTCTCCAACCTTGTGACCTTGGACAAGTCATTTATTTTAGTTGAGCTCTCGTCTATAAAATAAGCCTAAATACCTGCTCTGCCTGCCACAAGGCTTTTGTGTTCTAATTCCAGACTTTTTTTGAGAACGAAATGCCAAGAGTGAATGTGGAAACTAAAGTTGGAAATCCTTTCAGTTTTCTGGGAGAATGAAAGAGAAAACAACTTGGTTGACTAAACTGTTTCGGTGTGCCAGCGTTTTAGAGTGCTTCAGAGGCGGCAGGATGGAATCCAGAATCAATAAAGCAGCACGTGCTGGTCATCTGTTGGCTTGTAACTTGCCCCCAGGTAACAGTCATTTTTAGGGCCTGATCAGTAAGAGCCTCACACATCTATATATTGCAGGTCATAGGCCAAATAACACTTGTTCGGATCAGTTTGGTTTTCACAGTGTTTGGACCGGGGCCTCAGTTACTCTTTCTCTCATCACGACACGTGGCCTTGGTTTGAGTCCCAGCCCCACCTCTTGCCAGCTCTGCGTGCTCAGCCATGACACTTAAACTTTGGGGCCTCAGGCACCTCCTCCATAAAAAGGGGAATATAGTAGTGTCTACTCATAGGGTCACTGTGCAGATTAAAACGGAGAGTATATTTTGAGCCGGCCGAGTGGCGCAGTGGTTAAGCGCTGGCTTGGGAAACCAGCGGCCCAGGTTCGGGTCCCACATATGAGGGCCAGTGACACTGCCCTCAAAAAAAAAAGCTTGTAACAATGACTGAATCATGGGAAATACTTTGTAAATGTCATTATTAGTGCAGTGGCTTAGCTTTTGCATACCAATTGAAGAATATGGTGGTGAGAAAACAAATGCAAATTTATCAGTTTTTAGTTTTGCCAGGAGAACATTAGAAAAAAAGAAAGAAAACTCTTCTCACTATTATATTATTAAAAATATAAGATCCAATATCAGCATAAAAGATAGCCCTTCCCAAGGAAGTTGGCAGCCTGACATGGACATATGTAGATATATGTTGCCTTTTTTTTTTTTTTTTTTAATAATTAAGATATTTCTTTTTTTCTTTTTTTTAAAGATTTTATTGGGGAATTGGGGAAGGGGAACAACGTTGGGAAATCGGGGAAGGGGAACAGACAAGTCGCTGTCTTTTTGTTCTTCAGTCTAGTTGCGGAGGATGTTGCTTCACTGGCCCATGTTGGTATCGTCATTGCGTTCTTCCCGGATGAGGCAGATCAGTCGCCGGCCTCTGGATAGTCGCTCACCGCGGCTATTGGCAGCTCACACCTGCTGCCAGCCACTCATGCTGGCCGCCGGTCACTCACTGTAGCCTATGGCAGCCCACTGCAGCAGGGGATGCAGCCCACTGCAGCGGGGGATGCAGCCCACACCATCGCCAGGGCTCGCACAGCCCAGCTCCAGGTGGAGCTGTTGTTAACTGTAGAGGGCAGTGTCACTGGCACTCATATGTGGGATCTGAACCGGGGCCGCTGGCATGCCAAAACCAGCTCTTAACCAATGCGCCACTTGGCCGGCCCTGTAGATATATGTTTCTAATTCTCATTTCTACACAGACGGGGGAAACTTTGCCGCAGGCCAGCACCAGTAATATGTGGACAGGTGTCTAGACAGACAGGTGTAGCTTCATGTGCATTTATTCTGTCTGAGCCTTAGTTCTCTCATGTATAAAACAAAAATACTAATGTCTACTCACAGGGTTATTGTGAGAAACTGAGGTAATGAATGAAAAGTGTTCGGCATATAAGTGCTCAGATGATAGGTTTAGGTCCTTATTGGGTGCCAGTTCATGCTACATGCCACTAGGAATTCCAAGAAGTAGGGTATTGTGCTTGTTTGCACAAGTCTTCTCACCATCCTTCCCTTTCTTGTTCCTTCTCTCCACAAGTCACTGGAGCCACTAAACAAAAACCCGACTGTTGCACTCCCCTGCGTGAGAATCTTCAGTGATTTTCTGTTGCCTGCGACGTCAAGTCCACGTAGTTAGTGTGACCTATAGAATCCTTCACAGCTGGGTCTGTCCCACCTTCCCAGCCTCATACCTCTCAGTCTCAAGAACATGCTGTGTTCATTTTCTTTCTGCCTCTGGTTTTTTGTTTCTTTAAGATGTTATTGGGGAATTGGGGGAGGGGACCAGCCAAGTAGTTGTTCTTCAGTCTTCATTGTGGAGGGCGCCAGTCGCCATCTGGCTTCCGATTGGCAGCTCATGGCTGCTCAGCTCAAGGTCCTGTGTTCAACCTTAGTTGCGGGTGGGTGTAGCCACCATCCCATGTGGGAGTCGAACCAGCAGCCTTGTCGTTAAGAGCGCACCCTCTATCCTCTGAGCCATCCAGGTGGCAGCTCAGCTCAAGGTCCCAGGTTGAATCTTAGTTGAGGGTGGGCATAGCCCACCATTGAACAGGCAATCTTGTTGTTACACCAGCTGAGCCATCCTGCCACCTGTTGGCAGTTCAGCGATAGCTCAGTGACAGCTCAGTTCCCTGGCCCATGTGGGAATTGAACCGGTGGCCCTGTTGCTCAGAGCCCACACTCTAAGCCAACTCTTAACCAACTGAGCCATTCGGCCTGCCCCTTTCTGCCTCTGTTTTTGATGAAGCTGGAAAGAGCGTGCCCTTTCCAGCCCTTCTCCGATTGGTCAATTTCTTACTCATCCTTCAACATCCCCTGAAGTGTCCTCAGACCTTCCTGGGGTTGTCCTCAGCTCTGCTCCATCAGCACTTTGCTGGGGATGTTATGCGTATTGCTTGTTTTTGTGTAATGATGGTTCTGTATCAGTAGCCCCAAAACACCCATACTGTTCCCTCATTCCTGTCCCCTGGCCACCTAGCTCTCTTCAGAGACATCAGTGTTTTACCAGAGATATTTTTCCTTCCCGAGATGCTTTGCACATATACAAACAAGCAAATATAAATATGTATGGCCTCCCTACCCCTTTACATGAATAGTAGCATACTATAATTGCTGTTCTGTGTCTTCCTTTTTTTCCACGGAATGTTTTGGGACATTCTGTGTTAGCACAAAGGAAGCTTCCTCGTTCTTTTTTGCAGCCTCATGGTTTTCCATTATACAGCTAGAACGTAATTAGCCAGTCTCCTGTTGATGGGCATTTAATTTGTTTCCAATTCTTCGCTTTTGCAATCGGTGCTATAAAGCAAACCTGAATATATATCATTTTGCACGTGTGAGGTTATACCTGTAGGAGAAATTCCTAGAAGAGGAATAGTTGTCTTCTACTTCTTGAAGCTACGGATTTGTTAGTTTTTGTTTTTTACCTAGGAAAGTGTCTGGCTTGTTATGGGTGTCTAATTAATGCCTGAATAGTCTAGCAAGGCAGACAAGGCAGATTTTGGAAAAATATCGAATACTGATATCCTGAGGCCTGGTATCGGGTGCAGAGATAACCTTGAAGCTTGCGGAAGGACATGATTGGAAGGTGTCTACATAGCTCGCTCAGTTTAGGATGAATTGGACTCCCCCCCACCCCCACACCCCACTAATATGGCAGTCAATACAACATTGCTCTCCCACTGTGAGCTTACCCTAGGGAAATCTTTTTACACTTTCCTAGGTGGAATGAGGTCCTCAGAGACTCCTGCAATAATAATAGCCAATACTTCCTTAGTCTTTTTAATATGGCAGGCACAGTTTTATGCACTTTATATGTATTAAAGAATCATAAACCAGATCTCAGAAATAGGTACTGTCCTTGTACCCATTTTACAAATGAGGGAACCGAGGCAGCACATGTTAGGTAATGTAGGCTTGTTCAGAGAAAAGGGCCTAAACCCTCCCCCACTCCTTATAAAATGCTCTACCCCTCCCTGTGGGGTTAATCACCTGTGATTTCACGTATTGACCTTGATTATTGGGAAATCTTTCTCCCACTGAAAGGTATTTGGATGAGCACAGTGCATTCTTTGGTTTGTCCCCTTGATCCCTAGTTTAGCTTCCCTGTTAAAGATTTCCAGAATGATCTAACAGTTAATTCCATTTCCGTTTTCCCTTTCTCCTTCTTAGTGAGGTCCTAATTGGACTTCATAATCCAGTTTGTTCATTTTAGGGTATTTTCATCTAAGCTTATCTTAGCAAATTTCAGTCAAAGCCTATTGCCAATTCCATTTCTGTAATGTCTCCTTGAAGTGTTTTGCTTTTGGTTTTGGGGAAATAGCCCTGGAAATTTTGGTATTACACGATGCTGAAGGATAGGGCCAGTGGCATGTGTTGACTGTCCTCAGCCAGCCTGGAATGCTCACTGTAATACACATTTCAAACGCCTGTCTTCCCAGACCCTCCCTCTCTACTTCCCAGCTCTAAATTGGTACCAGGGCTTCTTTATAGATCAGCCTGTCTACTGGAACTTTTTCTGCTCTGTCCTTTACAGTAGCCACTAGCCACAGGTTTCTACTTGAAATGTAGCTAGTGGACTGAGAAATTGAATTTTAAATTTTATTTAATTTTGATGAAACTTTATTTTTATTTATTTATTTATTTATTTTTTGAGGGCAGTGTCACTGGCCCTCAGATGTGGGACCCGAACTGGGGCCGCTGGCTTCCCAAGCCAGTGCTTAACCACCGCACCACTTGGCCAGCCTCTGAATTGTGTTTTAATGGTAGAAAAAATTGCAAGATTTCATTGACATTGCAGTGATTTCTACACAGGCTTCATCCTTGATTCTAGAAATTGGCATCAATCAAGGTTGTAGGTGCGGGAGTTTTAGGAGATGGAGGCTTAGAATACAGGTCAGAAATGAACAGAAGTATGACTAATATTGGCCAAGTGCCTTGATAAAGATTGTTGTGACATAATGGAATTTTGTCCTAATGGTTAGGTCCTTAGTGAAAATCTAGGAAAGAAGATGAATCATCCATTTTTCCTCCGCCATATCCCAGATGATTTTGCCAGCATTTTGTTTAGAGGATGAGTTGGGTGTTTTTGGCTTGACTCTTTCTTGGGGCGGTTGGGGTATTTGAAGAGAGAGTGAAGGGGATTTATTGCTTGCTGGCAAGACTGAAGAAGCAGAAATGGGCCTACTTAAATCTTTTCCATACTGGAAAGCAGCACCTTAGTCCGAGTTCCTTTTTGTAATGGTGTGTGTGTGTGTGTGTGTGTGTACATGTACGTGCATGTGCATGCATCTTTGCCATATAAAGATGTCACTGATTAAATTTTTTGTTAAATATCCTTGAATCCCTAATAGTTCTGCCAACTCCAGATCATCTGTTTTGGTAATTTCATTCTCTTCTGGAATGATGTATTGACCTTCTGAGTGGGCTGATAATGTTGGAAGATAGGGAAGCCGAGATGGAGAGTGACAAATGATAAAACTGGTGCTCAGAAGTAAAGGAAGAAACTTTTAAAAAGTCTCTGAATTAAGTGGAATGTGGGATCTTGGATTGGACCTTGGAATAGAATAGAGACTCAGTGGAAAAAACCGGTGAAACCCAAATAAAGTCTGTAGTTTACTTTTTGGTACCAAAGATAATTTCTCTGTTTTAACACGTATACCATGGTTATGTTAACATTAGGGGAAGCTGGGTGAAGGGCATATGGGAACTCTCTTGTAATATTTGCTGCTTTTCTATAAATCTAAAATTATTCCAAAGTAAGTTGAAAGGAAAAAAAGCCAGGAAGAGCAAGAGCATTCAGGGGCTGTGACTTAACCAAGTGGGGGAGGTGGACATCCATTTGGACTGTATAAGGGTGCTCTGGGGCCTCTGTCTCTCTCTACTTCCCCCCTTAAACCCAGTGATCCAGCCATGTTGGATAACTGTAATCTCCCAGACATCCTTGCTTCTGGGCCTTTTTATATCGTTTCACTTTTTCTGGCATATTCTCCTTCCACCCCCTACCCCAGACCAAACCGAACCAAAACAGAAAACCAAGAACCCCTAAAAACAAACAAAAAAACAATAACAAAAAAAAGCTTAACTAATTCCTTTCAAATCTTTAGGTCTGGCTTAGATTTTATTTCTCTCCAAAAGCCTTCCCTGGCCCTCAGTGGTCAGCCCCTTGCCTGACTTTGCCTCCTGACTTGACCCCTGATGTGGTACTTTTTACTCTGTTTGAATTGTCAGTGTTCTTTTCTCTTTCTCCAACTATATCTTTAGCTTCTTGAAGGCGGGGACTGTGCTTTTCATCCTTTTATCTCTAAGCATGTAACCCAGGAATCTGGACATCGCTGATGTTCAGGAAATGTTTCTTGAATAAATAGCTCCACAAGAAGAAGCAAGACTCCTGCTCACACCCTCTCAGGCTCCACAGGCAGTTTCCCTCGTGCTCTTAGGGAAGGTGCTGTTGTTTGCTGTAATCAGCATATGTGCCAAGCCCCTGCCATTGAGAGAGAAATCAGGGCTTCAGAGATGAGAAAGCACATTTTTTACAGGCTTATTCTTTTTTTTTTAAAGATTTTATTGGGGAATTGGTGGAGGGGAACAGCGTTGGGGAATCGGCGAAGGGGAACAGACAAGTTGCTGTCTTTTTGTTCTTCAGTCTAGTTGCGGAGGACGTTGCTTCACTGGCCCATGTTGGTATTGTCACCACACTCCTCCCCGATGAGGCCGACCGGCCGCCGGCTCCCAGATGGCCGCCCATCACGGCCATTGGCAGCCCACGCTGGCCGCCGGCCACTCACTGCAGCCCACTGCAGCAGGGACTCACAGCCCAGCTCCAGGCGGAGCTGCCGCTAGCCTCAGAGGGCAGTGTCATTGGCCCTCACATGCGGAACTCGAACCGGGGCTGCTGGGGCCCCAAACCAGCTCCCAACCAATGCACCACTCGGCTGGCCCTACAGGCTTATTCTTGTATCTTATTGAAGCGCCCAGAGGTCCACCTTAGGAAACTATTTTATTGTTTGTTTGTTTGTTTGTTTGTTTTGAGGGCAGTGTCACTGGCCCTCAGATGTGGGACCCGAACCAGGGCCGCTGGCTTCCCAAGCCAGCGCTCAACCACCGCGCCACTCGGCCGGCCTAGGAAACTATTTTAGAATCTGCTAGTTATGTAGCATTTTCTTTTCCTGTATGATGTGAATTTATTATCTTATTTTACCATAAGAGATACGGTTGTTTTCAATCTGTTCTTCAGTAAACCAATCTACAATTATTAATTAGATTGTGTACAACTGTCGGTGGATACCTGATACTATCAGATATTACCCCTGCTTTTGTTTCTTACATTCGAGTTGAGAGAGCTAGAACCTCCTTCCCCCCGAGTTTGTTACTGTGGCTTAATAACACAAACCAGGTAGCAAGAGGAGTGGGCCCTGGTGGCGGGCAGTGAGGCCTTGCGGGTACTAACGCCATCGCCTCTGTCTCCAGCTTCCCTTAATGTCGGCATGGTCTCTAAGAACCAAAATGGTTGGTGAATTTGGGTTGCCTCTAGTTAGGCATAGCTGGAAATGCAGATTCTAAGCAAAGGTTATGAACTTGAGTGTATGTTGACCCTTAAGGGATTGGGATGCTGTCAAGAGTATAAGCCGAATTGTGGTTCTGTTTATTTTCTGTGGAGAGAGGAGCTGTAGCTTTCACTTAACTCCCAAAGGAATCCATGACCCAAAAAAGATTAGAACCATTGGTTTAGAGTAACACAGAGACCCATGGCCTCATTTTGTCTCCCTTTTGCTTCACTGTTTCAGATTGGGTGCTGCGTTTTGTTTTTCCCTGGCACTTGTGAGGAGGCACTTGGTGCAAGGAACCCTACTGTCGAATGTCTAAGAGGAGAGTGCAGGTTTTTTTGGAAGCGTGGTATTATGGCCTAAGCCCTCATCTGGCCTCTCATAGTTTAGTAAAATTGGTTTTTTTGGTTGTTTGTTTGATTTACATATATTGTGAAATGATTACCGCAAGTAGGTTCAGCTAATATCTATCTTTCATATAGGTACAATGAAAAGAAGAAAGAAAAAGGAAAAAAAATTTCTCCTTGTGATAATAGCAAAAATATCTATGTTTGGAATCATGATTACTGCTTTCCCAGGTCCAAGTAGCTGAGCAGTGGGCACATAAAGATGAAAATGACTGGGTCCAGGCCCTAAATAGGCTTTTGGTGCTGCACATGTAAGTGCTCCGAAGGGGATCGTGTCTCATGGGAACAACTGTCACATCGTAATGTGGCCAGTTCCGGAGGATATATGTACCAGGGAGAGCAGGAACAGGGGGAAGGTTGTCTAGACTTTATGTTTGATTGACATTTCACTGTTGATTTATCTCATTACCTCACTGATGTGTTGCGGATCTTTGTATGTGAGGGTACCGTGTTAGGTGCTTAGGGCCGCGGCCAAGCTGGAAAAGGTCCGATGAGAAAACCGAGGCCCAAGCTGTGATACGTGTATTCATATGGAACTCTGAAATACTGCTGAGACCCTCCCCCCCTCTGTGGACAAGAGTACAGTCATGTGTCACTTAAAGATGACGATACGTTCTGGGAAATGCGTCAGGTTTTGTCATATGAGAACATCATAAATGCACTCACACATGTCTAGATGGTGTAGCCTACCACACACCTAGCTGTATGGTCCGCCTGTTGCTCCTAGGCAGCAAGCCTCCACCGAATGTCCTGTACTGAATACTGTAGGCAGTTGTAACACGATAAAAGTATTTGTGTGTCTAAACACAGAATAGGTACACTAAAAATGCAGTATGGAAGATGAAATATGGCACACCTGTATAGGGCACTTACCACTCATGGAGCCTGCAGGACTGGAAGTTGCTCTGGGTGGGTCAGTGAGTGAGTGGGGAGTGAATGTCCAGGCCTGGGACATGACTGGACACTGCTGGAGACTTTATAAACACTGCCCACTTGGGCTACACTAAATGTATAAAACATTTTTCTTCAGTAATTAACCTTAGCTTACTGTAGCCCTTTTACTTGATAAACACTTTTATTTTGTTAAAGCCTTTTGACTCTTGTAAATAACTCTTAGCTTAAAAAAAAACACATTGTACAGCTGTACAAATATACTTTATATTCTCATTCTAGCTTTTTTTAATTTTTAAAATTAAAAATTTTTTTCCTGGGCCGGCCGAGTGGCACATTGGTTAAGAGCTGGTTTGGGACGCCAGCAGCCCCGGTTCAGATCCCACATATGAGGGCCAGTGACACTGCCCTCTACAGCTAAGATGGTGAACAACAGCTCCACCTGGAGCTGGGCTGTGCGAGCCCTGGCGATGGTGTAGGCTGCAGCCCCTGCTGCAGTGGGCTGCTATAGGCTACAGTGAGTGGCCGGCAGCCAGCGTGAGCGGCCAGCAGCTGGTTTGAGCTGCCAAGAGCCGCAGTGAGCGACCCTCCAGAGGCTGGCGACCCATCTGCCTCATCCGGGAAAATCGCAATGATGATACCAACATGGGCCAGTAAAGCAACGTCCTCAGCAACTAGTCTGAAGAACAAAAAGACAGCAACTTGACTGTTCCCCTTCCCCGATTCCCCCACGCTGTTCCCCTCCCCCAATTCCCCAATAAAATCTTCAAAAAAAATTTTTTTTTGAGGGCAATGTCACTGCACCTCACATGTGGGACTGAACCGGGGCCGCTGGCTTCCCAAGCCAGCACTTAACCGCCGAGCCACTCGGCTGGTCCAAATTTTTTTTTAAATTATTATTATTATTATTATTTATTTATTTATTTTTTTATTTTTTTGAGGGCAGTGTCACTGGCCCTCCTATGTGGGACCCGAACCGGGGCCACTGGCTTCCCAGGCCAGTGCTTATCCACCGCGCCACTCGGCCGGCGCAATTATTATTATTATTATTTTTTTTTTTCCCCCACTGGTTGCCAAATGCTCTTTAATTGAAATATTTTCCTTTGTAGTTCTTAACTAGCTGGGCATTCCACTGCACCACTATTGATGTCATCTATGATGTCATGAGGGTGGCGGCCATCAACATTGCAGCCCACAGACTGGGCAGTCCCCAAGATCTCTTTAATGGTTCCAGAGAGTTCTCGAGCTAAAGATCGGTGCTGCATCTGTCGGGCAATGTTGACAATCTCATCAAAACTGATATTCCCACTGTGCTTAATGTTTTTTTGCTTCTTCCTGTCTCTTGGCGGTTCTTTGAGGGCTTTGATGATCAGGGCAGAGGCAGAAGGTACCACCTCAGTCTGGGCCTGTCTGTTCTGAATGGTCAGTTTCACGTTTATCCTCAGCCCTTTCCAATCACCAGTTGCTTTGGCGATGTCATCACCAACCTTTTTTGGAGACAAACCCAGGGGGCCGAGCTTGGGGGCCAGCGCAGACATCGCACCGACTTCCCCACCGGTGCACCTCAGGAATACGACTTTGATCTCATTGGGGTCCAACTTTGGCGGCATGATGGAGGCGGCTGGTGTCGGATGAACCTGGATTCGGGACTACTGAAGAAAGTTGCACCTGGCCTCCTCCGAGCCGAAAGCCGAAAAAGCCCAATTACTATTATTTTTAAGCTCAGCCGTCCTGCCACCTGTTGGCAGTTCAGCTGCTACTCTGCTTGGGCTGGGCATCAAACTGCAATTGCTCAGAGCTCAGCTTGCACTTTTGAGTGAGCTCTTAACCAACTGAGCCACTCGGCTGGCCCAAAAAAAAAAATTTTTTTTTCCTTTTAAACTTTTTTTGTTAAAAACTAAACATAAACACACACTTTAACCGAGACCTACACAGGGTCAGGCCACATCTTGTCCCACTGTAAGGTCTTAGGGCATTAACAGCACGGAGGTGTCATCTCCTATGGCAACAGTGCCTTCTCTGGAGGACCTCCTGAGGGACCTGCCTGAGGCTCCTCTTGAGGAGACATCACTCTTTTGAGAAATTGAGAAATATATATGCCCATGGTGGTGTGCTTGGTTTTTTTTCTCATCATAGATTTGCTGGTAAGCAGATAATGCACCTGGAACAACCCTCTCTATTAGTGAAAACCTTTCGATGTTGGGGTCCGTGTTTTCAAACTTTTTAAGGAGCTTCTGCTAAACCCTTCACTGTGAATTTTCTTGGGGGGGTCTCCTTTTTCTTCTGCAGTTTCCTTTTTTCTTGCCTTTCCTTTTTCTCTTGCCTCTTCATCTATGTGTTCCTGCTCCAGTTCCGACAACTCCTCATTGGTCAGCTCCTCAGGACCACCTCAGTGTTGTCCGTGTCATTCACTCTGTGTCTCCATGGCATCCCCAGCCACACTCAGGTTAAAGCTGTTTGCCATCTCAACTGCAGCCTTGTTGATTTTTGCAGACCCCTCATCCTTGGCAAACCCTTTGAAATCATGGGCCATGATGTCACTTAGGCAATAGGAATTTCTCAGCTCCATTATAATCATATGGGACTACCATCATATATGTGGTTTGTTGTTGCCCAAATTGTCCTTCTGCCATACTTGACTGTATAAGGTTCTTTTTGCCCTCAATCCCTCAGCAGGTATTTATTGGACACCTAGTGTGTGTATAGTTCTGGATTGGGCCCTTGGACTGGACTGTTTACTTAGTAGGAGACAGCAATATCTTTTGATCTCTCCCAGTAATCAATATAGTGACAAGGTCCCCTCTGCTGGAAAGTAGCATAGATGGGCTTTGGAAGTCAAAAGTGCCAGAGTTTCAACCCATCTCTGCCCTTTTTCCAGCTGGGTAGCCTTCAGTCAGGTCGGTTGACTCCTGAGCTTCGGTTGCCTCACATGTAAAACCAGGATATAACTGTTACCCTCCATAGAGGATTTGTGCATTATACTCTGCACATCAACTGCTTTGCAAGGGCCTGTCACATAGTAGGGCCCAATAAATGGAAACTTATTGTTACTAGTGCGTGAGGATTATAAATCTCAGAAGTTCTCTCATTTTATTTATTCACTAAGGATAATTACTGTCACTCAGAAGGAAAAGTATTCTCTTTATGTGAATGGGGAAATGGGTACTCCTGGTTAGTATTAGAAACAATGACTAAGTCTTTTCTTTTTGAGGGGGAGGGCTTATTCTACCATAATTATTGCAAGGGCAGACGTTCTTAATCTGGGGCTCCTGAACTTTTTGTGTAAGTGCATTTTTTTTCTGAGGGAGAAGACCCAAATTTTCGTCAGCTTGTCAAAGGGATCCTTAATTGCCAAAAGATGAAGAATTGACCGATTGCGTGGGTGTAGAGCTACAGTTGATACGCTGGATCCTGAAATTGCCCATCATAATAATATTACTGAGAACTTTTCCAAATAAAAAGAACATAATGAGGATATAGAGTGAATATTCAAAAGCTTTGGTGTGCTTTTTTTTTTTCCCCCAGGGAGGAAGTAGGACAAGTAGGAAAGAGAGAGAGATATCAGGAGGGCATAGGAAAGTGCCTGAAGAATTAAGTGCTAGCTTCTTGCCCTCATATGCAGTTCTTTTGCACAGGTTGATTCCAGGTTATCATCACTCTGCCTCCTCTTTCCTGCATCACACTGGATCCAGTGAGATCAGACTTCTTGCTTTCTCTGGAACACATACATGTTCAGGTTTTGTCAGCTCATGTTGGTCCCTTCTCCAATAATTGGTGCTTCACAGCTCCTTCCTGATTCTGCCTTTCTTAATTGTCATTGGCTTGTAAGTCCCTTGAGAGTATCGATTCCCATTCACCTTTTATCCTCCACAGGCGTGGTTGTTTGTTAAGAATTAGGCAATAAGGATTGTGAACTAAAGTGAAAATTGATGTATAAGAAGGAACTAAATACCTGTTGAAGGGAGGAAAAGGATATAGGTTAAAATTCTTGAAAACATAAAATTATAATGAGATGCCAGTGTGAGTTCTGAGTTTTGGGCGAGTTTGGGAAACCCTCTTATAGCCTCTGTGACAGCCTGGGTAGCGGGAAGAACCCTCCCTGAATTAGGAAGCGGGAATGTGGGAACTGGTAGCCAGCGTTAAGGCCTTGGCCAGATCATGTCACCTCTCTGGAAAGTGGATTTGACGTTTTAATCACATAGGGGAACAGATAAGACCCCTTACTTCTCTTCTAGTGGAATGTAGTGGGTGGGATGTTAGTCCCTTCACCAGCCTTAAAATTCTGTGATCTGGAAAATGGGTACCAAGCTCTGCTTGGGATTGTTGTAAGGATGAAATGAGAAAGCACTTTAGAGATAATAAAGTGCTCTTCTCTTATGAGGACAGCTAACCCCCCATCACCTTTGACCTATATCTTAAACAGATGAAAAATGTTTAAAATGTGTACCAAGGTCATTGCCAGCATTTTTACATTAGCCAATCCCCAGTGAGTTTTTCATACCACATTGTAAGCTAATTAGCATAGGAAGATTGGATAGAGCTTTTTGTGCCAACAGGAGCATGAACTAATGATCTTAGGGTTTAGGTAGATTCAGGGACTTAATTCTTTCTCTTATAAGTGAATCCCTTAACAGGATGGGGGTATAGATTTGTACTACTGTCTTCACTAACTTAAAATGTATTTGAGGAGAGTACATGTACTTACGAGTAGTATTTTGGAAGTGTTTCTACATTGAAGGTTTGTTGCTGCCTTTCTATTGAGTTGTTTTTTGTTTTTTTTACATTTCAGACTCGACTGACTCTTAGAGTCTTAAATACAGTTTCACATTGGTGAAGGCTGCATGTGGTGAAAATCAAATTCTCTACTAATTTGGGGCATTTTTGACCATAAATTCAGGATGCAGTTTTTCTCCCAGTGCTTCCATTTCGTGATTAGGCTGAGTATTTTTAAGCACAACTCCCTTGTCCTTACAATTGTCCCCAGTACCCTCAAAACAAAGAGCAAGTGATGCAATTAGAATGCAATCCAGTGCCTGTGGATTTCAAGGAAAATTATTTTCCACACAACTCGGAAGCTCATGGATAAAGTCATGCTTCCTTTTATTTAGCTCTGGCAAATTTATTAAAAATGACCTAATAAAGTGAGATTCTTACTTTGAGGTTAGAGTTTTTGAGGGTGAAGCAATGATGTGACTTTGATTTATGAATAAAATGTCACTTCTGATTCCTTCTCTAAGCTGTTTTAATTTTTTTCTTTAACCTTTAAATGGAATTGATGTTTACACTGTACGCTGGTATTTAGTGAGATGAAAGACATGGGTCGTTTCCTGTTGTCTCCTGTGTCACTGTGCTCGCTTGTGAGTTGTTGAGATTGAGAGAAATGAAGTGGATTTTTACCTATCCACTGCTTGCCTCTTCCTTTCCTCCCTTCCTCTCTTTACTTTTAGCTGAGCCATCCTGCTACCTGTTGGCAGTTCAGCAGTAGCTCAGCACGGGCTGGGCATCGAACTGCTGTTGCTCAGAGCTCAGCTCGCACTTCTGAGCGAGCTCTTAACCAACTGAGCCACACGGCCCGCCCCTTACCCACTGCTTTTTAGTATAGGTATTTTAATTCCTTTCAATTTGAGACTGGTTTTCTTCCCATAGTATTTAATTTTTGATTGCTCTTATGAGAGGCCAAACTCCTCAGGATTCATATGAATACAGCTGCCCTATCTATCAATAAGAAAGAGATCGTTTTCCTGGAGTCTTGATACAATTATTTCCAGAATAGTGAAGTCACATAATTACTTTTTTTGGTGACTTTTCAGGTATACTTTCTGTGTGAGTAGAAATTAATTTTTGCAGTGGAATTAGAAACATGAGGTTAAATTTAAGGGCAATAACTTACAGCATCTTTTCCCTTCTACTGTTTGAGAAATGAAGAAAGGTGCAAGTTAGTGTTTTCTCACAATTTAATGCTCAGACAACTGAAGTTACCTTCGTTCTTAATTGCAAATTACTAAAGTTTGAAAACAACCATTTTCCATCAAGCCTCACTTTGGAAATGGTTTTTATGGTTAAAACCCTGGCAGACACTCTGAGTTTCCTGTGTGAGTCCTGGTTGACATCAGTGTTCCCACTGAGGAGACAGCCTGTTGAATCTGCTGGCCCTGGGTGAGCCATTTGATCGCCATGTCCCAGTGTTCTTACCTATGAGGAGAACGCCTACCCTTCTCAGGTAGGAGTAAGACGCTAACAGGCAAAGTATGTAACAGTACTTCGAGCAACATGGGGTATGCACACACGTTATTATGGGGAGTGTATTATTGAAGTTCTGCCTCTAGGTGGGTAGGAGGCTGAGCCCCCCACAGTGGCGAGCTCTGCTAAGAGAGCAAGTGGATTACAGCAGCAGTCGCTCCTGTTGGCTCCAGAATGCATAGGCTGCACAGCTGGTTTTATCCATTGTCTCTGCAGAGTGCAGTGTTGGGGTTAAACCAGGTGCGTAGGCTTCAGGGGCAGGTAGCCAGGGCGCATGAAGCGGGGTAATCTGGGTGAGTCACTGACCTCTCTTCTCTGAGTCTTTCTCATCTGTAAAATGGGGATTTTGATAGTACCTGCCTTTTTCAGTTCTTATAAAAAATGAAATAAAGTCACATGTTCATGTTGTTTATTTGGTACCCTGCCTGGCTCTTGAATGTTTGCTATTATTACTTCTGTAAAGGAGAGATACGTGTAAAGGAAAACCTGTGTGTGTGTGTGTGCGCACGCATAAAGCCAATTCTAGAGCATCTTCTGTTCCCTCCCTTGTCCCGCTTATTGTGCAATGAGGAGACTTCACGTTGGTTTGGGACTCCTGCTCTGACTGTCCTTTTATTTCTCTCCTGGCCCCAAGCAGACCCTCAGTAAATGTTAAATAAGTGACGAACCGGAAGCCCCTCATTGTGAAGGACTGGCTTGATTATCAGAGGAAGATGTGATTGTCTATGGTAATTGCTAGGTTTTTGTATATTCCAATTTGTTGAGAGTTGTTTATGAAGCATTCAGCAAAGATCCTATTTTATAATACCAGAACTTTTCACTTGCCAGCCTCTGAAAGGAATTTCTTATGCCTAATACTGGGGAAGTGTTTACATTGTGCTGTAGGGCATGGTTTCCTATGGTAAGGTTATTATTATTATTATTTTTTTTTTTTTGAGGGCAGTGTCATTGGCCCTCATATGTGGGACCGAACCGGGGCCGCTGGCATCCCAAAACCAGCACTCAACCAATGCGCCACTCGGCCGGCCCATGGTAAGGTTATTAGAAGTCATACTGGGCCAGTTAAAAATGTTCATTCAGGGGCCGGCCAAGTGGCGCATTGGTTAAGAGCTGGTTTTGGGACACCAGCGGCCCCGGTTCGGATCCCTCATATGAGGGCCAGTAACACTGCCCTCCACAGCTAACAACAGCTCCACGTGGAGCTGGGCTGTGCGAGACCCGGCGACGGTGTAGGCTGCAGCCCCTGCTGCAGTGGGCTGCCATGGGCTACACTGAGTGGCCGGCAGCCAGCGTGAGCTGCCAATAGCCGCGGTGAGCGACATTCCAGAGGCCGGCGATTGATCTGCCTCATCCAGGAAGAGTGCAATGACGATATTAACATGGGCCAGTGAAGCAACGTCCTCCGCAACTAGACTGAAGAACAGAAAGACAGCAACTTGTCTGTTCGTCTGTTCCCCTTCCCCAATTCCCCAATGCTATTCCCCTCCCCCAATTCCCCAATAAAATCTCTAAAAAAAAACTTAAAAAAATGTTCATTCAGGCGTTTATCTGTTAGGCATGTTGGCAAATGAAATATGAAAGTGACAACAGCTGATGGTCCAGTTTCATCAGTCAGCCTGGAAATCAGGGAGAGTCAAGCCTCTTTGTACTCTTGCTGGGGATTACATCTTCTGTAAGGTTTCTATTTCATGAGACATTTTTTGTTTAATGGGAAACTGGGTCTGCAGATGATGTGATGAAGGGCTATAGGTGTGGTTTTAATAGTTGTTAACTCTGGAATTAGCAGTTTTTATTTAGCCTTTTAAAAAACTTTTACCCTCCAACTCTTTTTACCCTTAGCTCAGTTTAATATAATACCAGAAGATGAATTGAAGATAAAACTTACAGATGTCTAAGTGATCTCGGAGCAGGTTGGAAACAGACTTTTAGGAGCCAGAGGTTTGCATCTGCTCTAGATAGACTCAGTTCTTCATCCTCCTAAGAAAGGTAAACTGTGTTTTGGACAGTTTTTTGTACTGGGGTTCTCAGGCTAGATCCCGAAAAATAGAGGCCCTCATCAGAAGTGTAGTGATGGCCTTCACAGGTTCAGTGGTGGCTGGCAAGGAAGAGCCGAAAATCCCTGCCACGAGTGCCAGTTGAACTTCACCTCCCCTCCTCCGTGGCTGCCTTTCAGGACTGAAGGGGCTTTGCAATTCCTTTGGTGAGTGCTTTGAATGAGATTTGTGTTCAGGTTGCTTCTGAGAGCTAGAGTGACTGCTTGGCCTTCACCCCCACTCTCTGTGAATTCCACAGCTTTGTAACAGTCATCAGTCAGACACCAGGCACCTGAAGTACCTACTGTGTGAGATGTTCCAAGGGAGCGTGGAAGGAGACACACAGGGATTCGCCCTACTCTGTATCAACCCAGTCAAAGAGACACGATATCGACTGCCTTTTTAAAAAACGTGCCACTAAACTATACTATAAATGTGCAACTAAATATACAGCTAAGCTAGCTTCTTAGTTCTTAGGACTCAAAAATTATGTGGGAATATACCTAGGAAGATATTTTCTAGGTTTTTGTTTTATGGGATATTTCTTAAAAATTGGTAGTCTTCATTCTCTATCTTAGTTGATACTGCAATTTTGATTTCTTCATCTGCTGTTGTATCAGTTATTTTCCAATCAGGAAAATAGACCCCACTCTAGATACTTCAAGCAGAGAGGGGCTTAAATGCAAGGGATTTGTTAACAGAGGTGTTGAAGGGCTGGAGGAGCGAAAGGAGGAAAGGAGCGGGTGTGTGGAGGAGCAAGAGGGAGAATGGGGGGGGGTTGTTACCCCAAGATCAGGAAACGGCCTTTAAGCTGGAGTCCAGGAGTCGGCATTCACAGGCAGCTGCTGACTTGCTGCTGCAGTTGACCAGGAACCAGAAGCCAGCACCCCACTGGTGAGTGCAGTTACCTACAGTCCTCCCCAGATGCTCACTTCTGCTGCAGACAGACCAGAAGTGGGTTAAAAGGGCTGTGTCCCTCATCCTGCCATCCTGTCTTCCAGCCTTTGGCAGAACCTAACTGGAAGCCAGCTGGCAGAGGATTCTGGGAAATGTAGTTTGCTGGCTTTCAGTTCTGGTGGTACAGAAAGGAGTATAGGCAGGGCAAGTATGGCTAAAGGAATGCCATCGTTGCTTGGGGATGAGCTGATAAAGCATTATTTTAGACTGATGACATGCACATAGGTGGAGAAGAAGTAGAATGACATTCCAGATGAGCGGGAGAGCCTGTGTGGAGATATGGAAGCAGGAACGCACAAGGCATGTTCCCGAAACAGCTTATGTGGAGCATGGAGTTCTTGTTGAAGGATAGTTGAAAATAAGGTTGGAAAGGTAGGTTGGAGTCAAGTTGGGGTGGAAGTGTTATAACAAAAACTAAAAAGTTAACACAGAGCATGCTACACAATGGTTTGGCCTGGGAGAGACCTGTGAGGAAACTCTCATAATATTCCAAGCTTTGGAATGCAAAGGCCACAGCTAAGACCGCGGTAGCCGGAGTTGGCGGGGACCAGTCCATCCAAGGCAAGCTTTTTTTTGAGGGCAGTGTCACTGGCCCTCATATGTGGGACCCGAACCAGGGCCGCTGGCTTCCCAAGCCAGTGCTTAACTACTGTGCCACTCGGCTGGCCCTCTCTTTTTGTTCTTCAGTCTAGTTGTGGAGGACGTTTCTTCACTGGCCCATATTGGCATCATCATTGCGCTCTTCCTGGATGAAGCAGATCAGTCGCCGGCCTCTGGATGGCTGCTCACTGTGGCTATTGGCAGCTCACACCAGCTGCCAGCCGCTCACGCTGGCTGCCGGCCACTCACTGTAGCCTATGGCAGCCCACTGCAGCAGGAGCTGCAGCCTACACCATTGCCAGGGCTCATGCGGCCCAGCTCCAGGTGGAGCTGTTGTTCACTATCTTAGCTGTAGAGGGCAGTGTCACTGGCCCTCATATGTAGGATTCGAACCAGGGCCGCTGGTGTCCCAAGCCAACTCTTCATCAATGCACCACTGGGCCAGCCCTTGAGGTGACACTTTTATTACTCAGGGATACCTTTTTGGCTTTTTCTTTAGACACAAATTTACATATCCCATTTAGCAGGTAATTGTTGAGCTAGGTGCTGAGGTTGGATGGAATTAACAATTGAACAAGAAACACATGAAAGGAAAAATACCAGTCAGCCTAAGAGCCTTTGCAGTTGCTGTTTACTCTGCCTGGACCTCTCCTCCCAGATCCCCACATTATGGACTCCCTCACCTCTTTTTTGTTTTGTAATTGTTTCGCCTCACTGGAATGGGAGCTCTCTCTCTGAGGGCAAGGATCTTTGTCTTTGGTTCATCGCTGCATCCGCAGTGCCTAGTGCAGTGCCTGGCACAATAGTAGGTAATTGACGAAAACTCAGTCATTTTTTTATTGAATGAGAGTAAATGAATGGGACATGCAGGGAACTGAAGGAAGGCCACAATGGCCAGAGTCTAGTGAGAAAAAGTAGAATGGTGGAGATGAGATTACATAGGGATGGATAAGAATTTGGGGTTTTAGTAGAAGGGCAGAGGGAAACTCTCAGGTTGTAAGCAGGGGCTTGACAAGATCAGATCTGTACTTTGAAAAGATAATTTGCTACCCTACAGAGTTAGGGGTTGCAGAGAGCAAGAGTAGACGTGGGAAGGGACACATGAGGCTGTGAGGATCCCGGCGACCTAGCTTCCCCAGCCGCAGATGTGCTGCTCTTTCTCAGCTGTTGAATTTGAATGTCCTTTCCAAGGGCAGGAATTGATTGTTATCAGTCTGGTTATAATTGCATGCGCTTAGGTTATCATTAGCCCCAGGAGACTTACCTGTCTCCTTGAAGAACATCATTGTCCCATGATCCTGCTGACGAATGAAAGCTGTCAAGATAGCTTGGCTATGCGATGCCATTTAACTAGTTTGTATCTGTGAGTGCCTTCCTGCCTCCTGCAAGATTTAATGGCCTAGTTAGGGAGAAAGAGAGAAAGTCCAGGCCTCTTGGCTGTTTTCCAGGTGTTCTACCACTAAAATGTTAATATTACCTTTTTCAAACTTCTTCTGAATCATTTGCTGGCACTGTAAGTGGCCTTTTAAACTTTGATTTTGCCACTTTGGAGATTGTTTGTACTCGTACTTTTCGCTGTTGGAATTCGAGTTGCTTTGGTTCCTTGCAGAAGGCCGTGCACAGGCCTTTGCTTTTTAAAATGGAGTTGAGTAGCCTGTGATAGGTAGGAATGTTTCCTCCCCCTGACATGTTAGTTGGCAAAGTAGTAGAGGCAGCCCTTAATAAAGGTCACTCTGGAAGAATATTAGCTGGGTACTTAGCATTCTTGGCATTCTTGTGGAATGATACAGGTTTATGGTCTTTTTATTAAGTTCTTAAAATCGAATGGTCTTTAATTAGAAGCAAGTACATATAAAACTTTGTGACTCCAGACAACACTGGCCTTACTGTACTAGATTATAGAGTGAGGTTTGCGCCTGTAGGAATACGGGTTTTGGAGGGGGAATAGAGAAGGGGCGTGAAAAGGCTGCTCCATCCATGCCATCTGCTCGCTGCAGCCTTAACAGTGTGGAATGTGGGTATACAGCTTTCAAGCTCAGTTAGTTACCTTTTGATTGCTCCTGACTAGGCTTTTAACTCTCATGATTCAACTGGTTGAGGTGAGCTTTCTGTTCAATAGTCAACATGGAAAATGGAGTTCAGTAGCCTAACCTTTTTGAACTCATGTAATTATGAGACTTGATAAGCCATGATACATAGATTGTAATCACCATTTTTTTTTTTTTTCTGAGGGCAGTGTCACTGGCCCTCATATGTGGGACCCAAACCGGGGCCAGCGCTTAACCACCGCGCCACTCGGCCGGCCCAGCTCTTACATTTTAAATAAGACAGTGGAGGAGTCTATAAATTCAAGGACTGACAAGTTGTTACAATCCTCCGCCCTAAAAAGGAAAAACAACAGTGAGAGAAACCCCACCTTATTCTATTGTGCACAATTTTTCACTGGGCAGGAGGAGCTCGGGAAAGCCTGTGTCATCTCTTCCTCGGAGTGTAACCCAGGATGTCCTTAATAGAGAAGACCGGAGGGGTGACGTGTGACAGGCTTTGGGTGCAAACAAGTTATGTAAGGTTACATGCTGACACCTGTGCTCTTGAGGGGAGCTGGTGGCCGGAAGGATCGTCCTTGTTAGTGACAGCAAAATGCAGCCCCTGATAGGCTTTCTCACTCAGTGGGTTTTCTGAGCAGAGAGCAGGTGCGTGGTCTGAGGAGCCAAGAAGGGGTGTGCAGAAGCGAAGGAGCTTGGTTGAGTCACCTGGTCATCACCAAATTCTTTTTTTTTCCTGCAGACTGTAGAGTCACATTAGCCATGTTTGAAAAGTTTTCTTTTAAAAATTTTATTGGGAAATTGGGGGAGGGAACAGCGTTGGGGAATCGGGGAAGGGGACCAGACAAGTTGCTGTCCTTTTGCTCTTCAGTCTAGTTGTGGAGGACATTGCTTCACTGGCCCATGTTGGTATTATGATCATTGAGCTTTTGTCAGCTGAGGCAGATCCATCACCGGCCATCGGACGGCCACTTATGGTAGCTCACAGCAGGCCACTGCAGCAGGGGCTGTAGCCCACGCCATTGCCAGTGACTCACAGCAGCCCAGCTCCAGGTCGAACTGTTGTTCACCATCTTAGCTGTAGAGGGCAGTGTCACTGGCCCATATGGGATCTGAACCGGGGCCCTGTTGCTCAGAGCTCATGCTCCCAAGCCAACTCTTAACCCATGAGCCACTCGGCCGGACCGAAAAGTTTTCATTTAAGATTTTAACATAGTCGATGCTGTGGATAGTGAAAGTCAGTCTGCTGATAAGGTTTTATGATGGTGGTATAGTTTTCTATTCGATTCTTTCTAGTGTGAGTTAGAAATCAGCAGGAGCTATTTCTCATACATTGATTTTAAGACTTTTTGAAAGAAAGTAGCTGTGACGCAATCCCAGGGCCATTTGTCACCTGGGGAGTGGGAGATGAAGCTGCTGAGGATGAAGCTGCTGAGGGCAGCGTTCTGTGGGTTTATGTTGATGGAGCAGTGCTGGCATTCTGTACATATGGAACTGAGAAAGGTATGTTCTCCCCTATGTGAGTTTATTTTTGATAGTTTGAACTCGGAGACCTTGTTTTCTGAATAGCAGCCAGATACATGAGGTCAAGGTGATTTCCTCTAGTAGATAGGACAGCTGTCATGGAAGAATAGGCTAGACCTGTTTTCCTTCTAAGTCTGAGGGCTGAAGTAGTGATAAGAGGTAACTCATTGATCTTCCTGAAAATTACTGGCCAAGGACTTCTACTTTCAAGGAATGGTAGTTGATAAGGAAGAACTAATTACTATCCTGTTATCTAAGGGAAAATCATGAAGCTAGCTAGCATTTTAGAGAAAATGCTATTTGTTATACATTCCTTAATGTGATCACAGGTGTTTTCTTCGTTATTTTGGACTCTCCAACAGGACATGTTAGTTGTATAGTTTGAAATTTATCTTGAAGTAGTGGATAATAGATAGGTATTATAAAGAACACATAGCACAAGCTCATGAAAGTATACATACGGTGAAAGGTGGATGTTGTAGCTGTAATAAATGGTACTGGTTGAATGTCACTCCTTTTTGTTCCCTTCGTGGTCATTTTGATTCTTCAATCTTTTTTTTTAAAGATTTTATTAGGGAATTGGCGGAGGGGAACAGCGTTGAGGAATCGGGGAAGGGGAACAGACAAGTTGCTGTCTTTTTGTTCTTCAGTTTAGTTGTGGAGGATGTTGCTTCACTGTTGGTATCGTCATTGCGCTCTTCCTGGATGAGGCAGATCAGTCGCCAGCCTCTGGATAGTTGCTCACCGCGGCTATTGGCAGCTCACTCTTGGCTGCCAGCCGCTCACGCTGGCTGCGGGCCACTCACTGCAGCCTATGGCAGCCCACTGCAGCAGGGGCTGCAGCCCACACCATCACAGGGGCTCGCACAGCCCAGCTCCAGGTGGAGCTGTTGTTAGCTGTAGAGGGCAGTGTCACTGGCCCTCACGTGGGATCCGAACCGGGGCCGCTGGCATCCCAAAACCAGCACTCAACCAATGCGCCACTCGGCCGGCCCTCTTCAATCTTTTTTTTTTCCTTTTTTTTTTTTAAAGATTTTATTGGCGAATCGGGGAAGGGGAACAGACAACTTGCTGTCTTTTTGTTCTTCAGTCTGGTTGTGGAGTACGTTGCTTCACTGGCCCATGTTGGTATCGTCATTGCGCTCTTCCTGGATGAGGCAGATTGGTCGCCGGCCTCTGGATGGTCGCTCACTGTGGCTATGAGCAGCTCACGCTGGCTGCCAGCCGCTCACGCTGGTTGCCGGCCACTCGCTGTAGGCCATGGCAACCCACTGCAGCAAGGGCTGCAGCCTACACCATCGCTGGGGCTCGCACAGCCCAACTCCAGGTGGAGCTGTTGTTAGCTGTAGAGGGCAGTGTCACTGGCCCTCATGTGGGATCTGAACCGGGGCTGCTGGTATCCCAAAACCAGCTCTTAACCAATGCGCCACTCAGCTGGCCCTGATTCTTCAATCTTGATTAATCTTATCTCTGCCTGCTTATTCATGGCAAAGAGTGGTGTGTCCAAGCAGCCCTGGGATCGGGGTGGGATGGGAGAGAGGCCTTGGGTAGAGCCCAGTTCTGACAGCAGCTTCTGTGACTTACTTCCCTTTTCCTCTTCAGCCTCGCATCTGTTATCTAGATGAACTGGCAGCAGATCAGTTCATCTAGAAGTTCTTTTCGTTGTTAATCCCCAGAAGAATCTTAAGAATTTTTTTCTGATCAGCCAGTTTTCTTCAGATTTTGCTGCTTATTTATCTGCCCTTTCCCCTTGGCAGACTCCCTGGACAGTGAGACACAGGGTCATGGGTTTAAGAATGGGAAGGAAATTATGGCCTTGAGCACAGTCAGAAAGAATCTGGCTCTCAGGCACTTCCTGTGAGCCACCGCTAAATTACAAAGACTGGGCCCTGACCAGGCTTTTCAAAGGGGCATCTTACACCACCTCTGTGTCAGCGTTTCCATCATGAGCAGTTGTTTTTCACGGTGCTTATTATGACCAGGTTTGAAGTGGCCTTTACATGGGAAACACTTACCCAGTGGGGTGAGGATAAAACAGATACGTAGGGAGAGTGAGAGTGTGCGGGGTTACTTTCAGAAACCCCCCTTTCCACCCAGACCTGACCATGCCATTGTTGCTTATCATCCTAGGGGTTTCTCAGAGGGTGAAGTCCAGACTCCTCAGGGTGACAGGGCCCTCCACAGATTTGCCCCTGACCTTGCCTGTGACCTCTCCAGCAATACATGCTCTCCGTTCCAGTTCTCTGGCTAGGACAGCATGGTGGAGCGGGACCACGGGATCTGGGGGGTGCAGGGCTGGGGTGGTGTCAGGAGACCTGGGTTCTAGACAGGGCCCCGTCTCTCACTAGCTGAGTTGTTTCCTTTCTGTCTCAGTGATCACTGATCTGGGTAAGTTTCCTAAATGCGAGAAGAAAAAAGGGTTTGTGGGGCAGACCGGGAGGCTGTTTTTGACTTCTTTCTCTTGGCAAAATCTTAGGAATCAGGCCACCAAATGTCTGATCAGTAAATGGCTTTTCGAACCATGAGGTTTTTGAGCTTTTTAAAACTATAGGTCTTTTAGAAAAGAAGTCTTTTTATGTGGAATCCCAACATATAAAACAGATCCAATTGAGTTGCTCTATTTTAAGTCTGGAAGGTCTGATGTGCCACCTGTTCAGCCTTCTCCAGAGCTCCAAGGAACTGCCAGTTACATCCGGGGCCCTCCACACACCACTTCTCAGCATGTCTTCTCACTTGCCCCAGTGAGGATTAGAGTCACCTGTTTGACAAAGACCTCCAGGCAGAGTCCTAGTGTAGACAAGGGAAAAGTGGGTTGCCGTGGATGGGCCCTAGTGGTCTGAGAGGGCCATGTTCAAACCCCAGCTCTGCTTGCTATATGGCTATGTGATCTGTGTTTCTTCATTGCCCTGAACTGTATCCTTTTATAAAACTGTAGAGAAAGTGTATAAAGATATGAACATTTACGAAGTGAATGCCCATGTAACCAACCCCAGAAACAGAAAGGAAGCCCCACTCGTGTCCTTTTTCTATCATATCTTCTTCTCTAGTCTCACAGTAGGAACTTGAAATGTGCTTTTCATATATTGAAGTGATAAATATTTGATTAAAGATTTTATTGGGGAATTGGGGAAGGGGAACAGCCCAGCTGTTGTCCTTCAGTCTTAGTTGTGGAGGGCGCAGCTAGCTCAGCTCCAAGTCCAGTTGCCATCCTGCTGCCCGTTGGCAGATCGTGGCCTCTAAGCTCAAGGTGCTGTGTTCAATCTTAGTTGTGGGTGGGCGTAGCCACCATCCCATGCGGGAGTCGAACCAGAAACCTTGTTGCGAAGAGTGCACGCTCTGTCCACTGAGCCATCCGGCCACCCGTGGGCAGCTCAGCTTGGGCGCAGCTCACTGGCCCATGTGGGAATCAAACCGGTGACCCTGTTTGTTGCTCAGAGCTCACACTCTTAACCAACTGAGCCACTCGGCTGGCCCCCAAGCAATATTTTTCACAATGACTTTTTGTTAACAGTGTCTACATGTAACATCTTTTCATTTAGAAAATCTAGTTGTTTTTTTAAACATATTAACACATATATTCATCTCCTCTAGAAGAAGATAGGGATAAATACCTTAATTTAGCAGATTTTCACATATGATTGAGTCTCGGGCACAATTTTGTGTTGATTCCAGGCCCCTTTCCATGTCTTGTGACTGTTCATTTTTTATCTCTCTCAGACCTCTGTTTTTAACTTCATTTGAAACAAGGCAGGTATGTAAGTAAATGTGGAGGCCCGGAGATGGACAGGAGAAATGTATTGATTTTGCTTGTTTGAGTCCTACATTAGTTTTTTATTCTGTGGGTCCAGTTGTCCCCTGCTAAGATTTGCTGGCTTGGAAGTTGGTTCTGTTTGTTCTGTTTCTGTGGGACCATTGTTCTTATCTTCATTACAGGTGCATTAAATAATATAAAGCCAACCATTCTTCTGAAAAAAATGTGTGCATGGAATATGACTTTTAGTACTTGCAGTAGCCTGTTTTAGGACTGGCAATTTATAGAATAATGCAAATGAGTAGTGAGGAATAATTAGAAATAATGGGCTGAAATCCGCCTGTCATCTTAGAATGCCATCAGGGGAATAGAAGAGTAAGGCTTACTGTTGGACTTGAAAATAAGCTGACCTATTTTTCCCAATCGACAGAAATGCCTGTTTCTTCAGCACTGTCCTCCGTTTGCAAGCTACATTTGGCTGGACGGTGCCTCCACTCTTCTTGACTATTCAGAGAAATTTTTATGGAGAACCTTCTTTCAAAAAGAACTTTTTTATCTACGGAGTTTTTTTAAAAACTGAATAGATCGTAAGTGCTCAGAAATAATTGCTGAAATAATTTATAGGTTTTCTTTACCACTTCAAAATCAATGTAAAATTGGTCCGAATACCAGGAAATTCAGAGGTAAGACTCGGCTGTGTTTTTGTATCTCTGTTTCGTCAACACGTCAGCTCAGTGTATTAATGGTAAACAGCCTGAGAGATGGAGGCTTGTTGGAGTGTCTTTGATTTTAGCCTTGATTTTGTATTTCCTTTGGTGGGGAATATTTTCACAGCTTATCAGAAATCCTGTTTTGTTGTTGTTTTTAATATAGGCAACCATGTGCTGTATCAGTGAGAAGGATTTCTCTGCCTTTGATTTTGTCTTTGTTTCTAGTCACTTTGATCAGATGGTTTGGTTAGAACTCCACAGCTACCTGGTAGAAAGCTGCTGAGGATAAAGTTAAGGAAGTGCTTTTGCTGAAAGCAGCCTCCTTCATTCATCAGGGGAATTTGATTTCATCCTGTGAATAACTTGGCTTAGAAATTTTGTTTCTTTCGGATGGGCTGGTAGAGTTGTGCATACCTCAGAGCATGAGAACTGTGTCAGGGTGAAAAGTGGGCTGCTTGTTTTATTTCTTGTGGGCCAGTCAGGGCAGTAAGACAGCAGCAGAGCCCTGTTTTTCTACCCTGGAATTCAGAGGCGCCTTCATCAGGGCTGGGGGCGGTGCGGTGGGGGTAGGGGTGGGGAATCAATCAAAAGGAGCATGAAAAGAGATTTGCAAAAACGACAAATGGCGTTTCAGAGACTCTTTCCTAGCTATTCTTTTAAAAACTAACTGTAGGCCAGATTATTTTCAAAACAGACACCTGAGTTATCAGTCCTTGAAAATTGTTTTTGACCCATTGTGATTTCCTCATTGGGCTCTCTGGAGAGTGCTGCCTTTGGAGTTAGCAGAGCAGAGTGAGAGCCCAAGGCGCACACCCAGCGTCCAAGAATAGCCCATCTGTGGCGAGATTCCATGTTTCAAGACCAGATGGTTCGACACTTAAATGAGTCTTTCCAAAGATCCAGATAACCCATTTCAGAGATTTCCTGTACCTCTATAGAACCCTTGGGGATAAGAGTGAGATTCCGAGGCCATGAGGAAATCCTCCCTCCTACAGTAAACTGTAGGTGTGTGAAGCCTGTACTGGTGGAAGCAACCCACAGGACTATTCTGGGCAAATATTTGCTCTTTGCTTCCTTCATAAATCCATGGCTTTCTGCCCACTTCTCCACGTTATTATTTTAATTTGCATTGCACTGAGGTATAGTTGCCATATTCAAATGGAGCTTTCTTCTATGTAAGATGATCTCTGCCTTCAACTCTGTTGATTTGTTGGGTGAGGAGTTGAGGTAGCAATGTTAGCACAGTAAACATTGGGGGGATGAAAGATTATTTTCATAGTAGATTCTCACAGGTAAACATATCAATCTGTTCATAGTTTGAGCCCCAGCTGCCCTTGTTGTCTTCTACCTCCCACGCATGAAAATTCTGTTCCAGTCTGTCCCCAAACGTGTCTCGTGTTTCCATTTTGGTCACCGTTGTTCATGCCCTTTCACGTCTTTAGAATGCTTGGGCCATCTCTCCAAGCCCGGCCAGTCTTTTATGTACCAATTCAAATTTTTCTTCTTCTCTGATACCTTCCCGGAGCTTAATGGTCTCCTCTTCCTTTCTCTGGATCTCAGGAAATGGTCTAGGCACTGATTGTCTTGTGGTTTAGTTTGTTTTTAAGTAAAAATATTGTATCTCAAGAAATGATAAGATTCTCATCACCAAGGACTGCCCCATTCTTGGTTTCATCACATCTTCTTAGCTCTATAAATCTGTATTTGATTTGGTTGATGGACAGCTCAGTTCTCAATTCTAAGGATGAAAAACGAGAATCATACAAAAATGCTTAATTAACCCCCCTGAAATATAAGAAGGAAGAGTTTAGCTGCTCTGTAACTGGGGCTATCAATCCTATTCAGTAGTAGAAGCTGTGTTGTGCTTGTTGAGTTCGATATAGTAATTTTACAAGACACTTCTCCCGTGGGGAAGAGAGGAGCAGGATCAGGGTACTGCTTCCTATTCTGACAGAAATCACACCGAGGCAATGAAGACTCCCTCTGTCTCAGTCAGGTTCGTGAAGATTCGAATTGCTCTTTACGGCTAAATATCTTGACACATCATTTGTGCACATCACCGAACAAGGCTCTGTAAATTCAGCTGGATTTCATAGGTGAATGAGTTAGATGAATAAGGACTTTGGACTCCTTCCAAGTTTTCTTCTCTAATGTGTCCAAATTTTTCAGAGGAAAAACAAACAAGAACCTTAAGAAAGTTTAATGTTTATGAATATGAAGATGGAAACACTGGGTGTTTTGAGACTATTTTGTTTAAATTCAGTGGTTCAGTAGACCGCAGAGTAGTGTTCTTACTGAAGCTTTTATACGCCATCCTTCCTGGCTCATTTGGCAGGTAAATTCCTCTAGAAAATTCTCCTCTAGGAGCCTCTCTTACTGGGAAAAGGTTTCCTAGTTGGACCCCCTCCTTTTGCTCTTCCTCCCTCTCCTGTAGCTCTTAGTCTTATCAGGTATCTACTTAGTGTAAACATTTTAACCAGTTGCTGATGGTAATTCATAGCTTTGAAAACCCACTCAGAAATTTACAGCCCTGAGATGTATGAGTGTTAAGGAGGTTTAGAAAACGCCCTTTGCTTTCTGTTAGTTACAGTGCATGTTTCCTTTCCTTTCCCCATTGGAATTAAGAAAAATGATGGTAACAAGTGTTTTACTTTCTTTGCTAGCAGCTCCCTATGAAATTATTTCCTTATTCTATTATTACATAATAGAATTATTATATAATATCATCGTATTTTTAGTTTGGCCGTATTCTGTATATGGTTGTTTGGAACTATTGGGTTGTCGGAAAAGTCATGATGCATTTTTGCAACGAAAAACATAGAAAAAAAATACATCATGACTTTTCCGACAACCCAATAAATGCATTTTCAGAATTTGTTGACTATTCTCGTAGGAAGACCTGGTAGTTTTGGTTATGGGTAACGGTGGTGGCCCTGTGTGTCATGGAGCAGTCCAGATCACAGAGCTCAGAAACAGCTCCTCTTGGGGGGTTGGGGGGGTGCGTGAGGCTGCGGGGTGGGAGGGATGGGAGGGTGACACACGCTGCGAGTTGTTGACAGTATGAACTTGAGCAGCCACAGTAATGCCGGATCCCAGTGGCATTTTTGTGTCCTGTGAAATGTGCACTATCTTGGGAATGTTACCACTTCTTGCCTGGGTGTTTTGTAGAGGTGTTAAAAAGGAAAACGCCCTCCTCCTGCCTTCCAGTTGAGATGCTCTTTGGGGAGCCAGTGTCTTGGTTAAACGCGTTAAATAAACAACTCTGGGAGCCTGGTGACAGGTCCTAAAAAAGCTCTCAGATGTTTCCCGTTATGTTTCTGTGACATATATTTGTGACAAAGAATTGAAAATACTCCTGAAGTATTTTCCTTTCTAAATAGTTGACTTAGCATAAAACTACCTGTTAGGTTCTTTGTTTTTCTTTTTCTAATACAAGTAGCTCTAAAGCTCAAACATAAAAGGAGTTACTGTTTTAAAGATTACTGACCACCCCCCTGCCCCCCCCACACTGTAATTCTTCTGTTTTAACGGGATTAGTGTTGTCAAATTACCAGAACTGACATTCAGATTTTGCTGTTTGAATGGCTTAGTTGGCGGCTGAGAACATCGGTTCCCATCAGATTTTAAACTAAAGACATTTCAAAGCCTTGGACACGCCCGGTCTTCTACTTTCTCTTTCTTTGTGGCCCTTGAGAACATTAAAGTTAGTGACTCAGCTAATTTTTTTTTTTTACCCTCCTCTTAGAAAAATTGAACGTGTTTGTGACCAAGCACTTAAGGTTATTTCCTTTAAACCAAGTGTTTGAGACCTTTTTAGATTTATAACAGTCTTTGTTTACCGTGTAATTCAGTCCAATTGAGGAACTAGTAAAACTGCATTATCCAGACATCAAAGGCAGACATGTAAGAAGAGCGTACTTATACCAGGAAACCTATTAGGTTTCTAACAAGTGGAAAGTTACCAGGTGTCCAAAAATTAACCACTCCCATGCCAGCTAATCTTTTTTTTTTTTGAGGGCAGTGTCACTGGCCCTCATATTTGGGATCCAAACAGGAGCTGCTGGCGTCCCAAGCCAGCGCTAAACCACCACATCACTGGGCCAGCCCTTTTTGTAGCTTTTTTAGTTTAGTCCATTAGCAACATTCTATGTTTAAACTATCGTTGCTACATTCTTAAAAGTTGCTTTCTTTTCTTTAGCATTCTTCAGATAACTGACTTTGACTTGAAGGACTAACTAGAATATCATGCTATTGAAATTATAACTAAACAAGGCATTGAATGGATAATAAATACATTTTAGTTTAGTTCAAAATTGAGCCAATATCTTTATTTCTTGAAGTTTAAGAGCAGGTTGGAGTTTTGTTTTCCTAAGATTTCTATGAAGAGAGAGATTATTCGGCCCACTTTACAGAGTCTAAGTGGGATAATTTGCCAGCTGCATGCATCAGCCTCTTGAAGTGTAGGACCCAGTCACCAAGTAGTGTTTCAAAATTGGTCAAGTGGGTGGCCCTGAGTCCTGCCAGACCCTGGGATGAGGAATTGATAGAGAAGGGCTGGCTCTGGTTCGATTCCTGAAACCTAACAGAGCCTCAACATTCCTACCTGAGGCTTTGTTAAATCCGGTCTCCTCATGGATTGAAATAAAACTGTATGTGTGCACTACAAAGTAATGTGCAAAAGCACTTCAATTTTGTACTTTTTTTTTTTCAGGTAGTTCAGAGAATGTGTATAAACATGCTTTAGATATTCATAAGCATCTTATCATTTTACTTAGGTAAGCAATTCCCTAGGGAAGTGGAGTGGGGGAAGCTGGTTTTGTCTCTTGCCTGTGGACGCCTCCTTGTTCCTGCTGGAGTCTGGAACTTGGCCTCTTTAGGAGCTTGCCACTAGGTTATCTGGAGGCAACTGCTCTCAGTCACAGAGATTTCTCTTCTGAAAATGGTCACACAATTTTTACATACCACATCTAGCCACATTTTGTTTCCATAGAGGGTTTGGCTTTCTGGGTTATCAGAGGAAGATATGGGTGTTTGGGAAAGGTATGTGAAGTTATCATAGCGGGCAACTGTGCTCCCCTATTCAGTGCCCCCTTGTATCAGTCGGAATAACATGTGGTGGTCTGACTTCCTGTGGCATTTCTTGTGAGATAGGCCACCAAAACATTAAGGTTGTGGAAATGCTGGGTTCCTACCAGGGGTAAATGAGGTTCAGGAGAAAATTGCTCCGTTTGTTTTAAATCTCCTCTTTGGGAGTATTTCAGGAGACTCTTCATTTGGCTTCAGGTTTAGCAGTCGCACAGTCATATTTGCACATGTCAGTAAACGGCGGTGCAGTGTCAACAGTGTAGACGGCGGTGCAGTGTCAACACTAGTAGCCAGAGCGGCAACCAAAGACTACACATTTTACTTATTTCGGCTGGAAAGTTGCGAAAGACTTTGTAAGGCATCGTAACATTTCATTACTTCAGCTATTCAAACTTTAAGTCCTGTAAAGTGCCACTTTTCAGCCTCAGTCTGTGGTTCCCCATAACCTTTGGGAGAGAATCCAAACTCTTTGGAAGTGGCTTAATCTGGCCCCTGCGTCCTTGCTAAGCGTCTGTCTCACCCACCTCCTCCCCACACACTTGGTTTCAGCTGGTTCCCCCATGGGCCATGCTTTTTTCTGGCGAGAGAGGAGTGTGCACATTTCTTTTTTTATTTTATTTTATTTTATTAGTTTCAGGTGTACAACACAAGGCAATAGTTATACTCTTTACCCCCCAAAGTGACAACCCCCCCTCCCCCAGTTCGCCACCCCACTCCCCCCCATATCTTACATGTTTATCACAACTCCCCTGAGTCCCCTCCACAGTATACTTCACATCCCGTGACCATCCACATATTCAGTTACAGTTGGCATACAGTACTATACAACATCAGTTTCAGGTGTACAGTGCAGTGATCAAGCCTCTACTCCATCCATGAAGTGGTCTCCCTATCAAGACATGTGACTATCTGACACGCCACAAAATTTTTACAACATTATTATATTCCCTGAACTGTGTTTCATATCCCTGTGGCAATATTGTAGTTGTCTATTTATGCTGTCTAATCCCTTCCCATACCCTCCCATCCCCACCCCACTCCCAACTAGCAACCCTCAGTTTTTCCTCTACATCTACGAGTGTGTTTACTTTGATCATTCACTCAGCTCTTCAGACTCCACACACAAGTGAGATCACATGGTACCTTTCATTCTCCAACTGACTTATTTCACCCAACATAATAGTCTCTTCACAATATTATCAATTACATTCCCAGAACTGCCCCCCATATCCCTGCAACAACATTGTAGTCCCACCTACACTGTCCAAAACCTTCCCCCTCTCCCTCTTCCCCACTCCCTCCCATCCAGCAACCATCAGTTTTTCCTTTATATCCACTTGATATGACTTCAATCGAGCCTGCACATTTCATTCCCTCTCCTTTAGATCCGTCTCACTTGAGCTGGAACCTCCTTCAGAAACGCTTCCCTAAATCTAAACGGCTGGCTTTGAGGATTGTTTAAGATGCTCTAACAGTCATTTATTCACCTTTTCAGTAAATATTTGTGTCAAGCGCTGTGTCAAGGGCTAAGGATGCAGACGTGAACAAGCCAGGAGTGGGCCTTATCCTCACAGAGCCCATTGTTTTCAGGGAAACAGCCCCATATTCACACGCTTCAAAATGTTTTTGTCGGGAAATAATTACAGACTTATAGATAGTTACAAAAATCAAAGTAGCACAAAGGAATATTGTATACTCTTTGCCCAGATTCACCTATTGTTATTTTTCCTCATGTGCATTCTCTCTCTCACTCCTTCTCTGTATACGCACACATACACCGAATATTCTTTTCTTAACCAGTCACATACTTTATGGCCTTTCCCCCACTGCCCAAATACTTAAGAGTGTATTTCTTAAGAATGGGGCTATTCTCTCACTTGATAGTTATCTACTTCATAAATTTACATTAATAAACTATTTTTATCTAATATTCTGTACATAGTCCAGGGTTGTTAATTGATCTAATAATGTGCGGTATAGCCTTCCCTTCTTACCCCCGTCCTCTGGGGCAGAATTTATTCTAGGGTCAGACAGTTGCATTTAGTTATGATGTTTTCTTTTTTTTTTAGTATTTATTCCTGGAAATAAGCAGAACTCTGCTTCTGCTATGTTCTTTTTTTTTTTTTTAATTGTGAAATAAACTTTTTTAAAATTAGCTTCAGCTGTACAACACAGTGCAATAGTTACACTTTTTACCCCTCAAAGTGACAACCCCCTTCCCCAATTCCCCCCTCACTCCCCACCATATCATACATATCTATTACAATTCCTTTGATTCCCTTCCACAGTATAATCCACATCCCGTGATTATCCATATATGCAATTACAGTTGACATACAATATTACACAACATAGTTATGATGTATTCTTTAGCTTCCCTTAATTTGTAGTATTAACATAACCATTCTTTGTTAATTATCACATTGATATCTTTTGAAAAGTATAGTGTGTCCCCATCCTGTTTAAATAGAATCTGGCTCATTTTGTGTTTGTCTGATGTTTCCTTGTGAGTAGGATGAGGCAGTGCATTCTAGGCCATCAGCCTGCCTAGCGGTGTGTCCTCCCGGGATCACTTCCAGGGTCCCATGATGTCCTTTTAACCCTCTTTGGTGGTGATAATTTCCATTATCCAAAGTGTTGCCCAATTTCTCCACTGTATAGTTAATAGGTTTTGTGTATTTCCCTTTGCAACTAATAATAAGTAGTCTATCGGAGGATACCTCAATCCTATGCAAATACCCTGCTCCTTATCAAAGTTTCCCTCCTAGATTTAGTGTCAAGTGATGATTTTTATCTGATCCAGTGGTATAAATTCAAGTTATTATTTTGTGCAATGGGTCATAATTTATCACTATACTTAATTATTATGGTACTCAGATTATCCCAGATTTGACCTGTGGGAGCCCGTTTGAACTGGTTCTAGTGTTCTTGTGAGATAACCCTATCATTTTTTCGAGCACCTCCTTTCTTGCACAACAAGATGTTCTAGGCTCATCTTGTACCAACCCTGCCTTGACCCTGGAATCAGCCGTTTTCCCAAGGAGCCCTCAAACTCTTGTTTTAGCACTTAGCACACTGCCTGCTTATGTGTCTTCCTCCATTAGATGACATTGCACCTCTCTGAGGGCACATAAATGATCAGTCTTACTCACTTTTACATTGTCATCCAGCATTAGGCTTGGCATGTTTGCTGTTTAAGTACTTGTTGAATAAGAAAATCAATTTTTGCTGTATAGTTCAGTGATTAAAATCGGGTTCCAAAATGATGATGCTGATGGGTTTTCTTTTTCCGCCCCATATAGGAAGAAATGTTGGCAATTTGGCGATAGAAGTGGCAAAAACTGATCTCAAACTAGTATACAAGCACTATGGGACCTGACACTTTTACTACATGGGCAGCCAGCCCCCACTGATAATGTCGGGAAGCCATTGGGTCCACTGGAAAACACTAATCTGATCTCGGAAGTGGCTGATTGTGGCAGGATGTGTCGACGATGATGATGGCAAGAAAGCAAGATGTCCGCATTCCCACCTACAACATCAGTGTGGTGGGATTGTCTGGGACCGAGAAGGAGAAGGGCCAGTGCGGCATTGGGAAGTCTTGTCTGTGCAACCGCTTCGTGCGCCCGAGTGCTGATGAGTTTCACTTGGACCATACCTCTGTCCTCAGCACCAGTGACTTTGGTGGGCGAGTGGTCAATAATGACCACTTTCTGTACTGGGGAGAAGTTAGCCGATCCCTGGAGGATTGCGTGGAATGCAAGATGCACATTGTGGAGCAGACTGAATTCATTGATGATCAGACTTTTCAACCTCATCGAAGCACGGCCCTGCAGCCCTATATCAAGAGAGCTGCTGCAACCAAGCTCGCATCAGCTGAAAAACTCATGTACTTTTGCACTGACCAGCTGGGGCTGGAGCAGGACTTTGAGCAGAAACAAATGCCAGATGGAAAGCTGCTAATTGATGGTTTTCTTCTTGGTATTGATGTTAGCAGGGGCATGAATAGGAACTTTGATGACCAGCTCAAGTTTGTCTCCAATCTTTACAATCAGCTTGCGAAAACAAAAAAGCCCATAGTGGTGGTCCTGACTAAGTGTGATGAGGGCGTGGAGCGGTACATTCGAGATGCACATACTTTTGCCTTAAGCAAAAAGAACCTCCAAGTTGTGGAGACCTCGGCAAGATCCAACGTGAACGTGGACTTGGCTTTCAGCACCTTAGTGCAACTCATTGATAAAAGTCGGGGAAAGACGAAAATCATTCCTTATTTTGAAGCTCTCAAGCAGCAAAGTCAGCAGATTGCCACAGCAAAAGACAAGTATGAATGGCTGGTGAGCCGCATTGTGAAAAACCACAACGAGAACTGGCCAAGCATCAACCGCAAGATGCAGGCCTCTCCTGAGTACCAGGAGTATGTCTACCTGGAAGGGACTCAGAAAGCCAAGAAGCTGTTTCTCCAACACATCCACCGCCTCAAGCACGAGCACATCGAGCGCAGAAGGAAGCTGTACCTGGCAGCGCTGCCGTTAGCCTTTGAAGCGCTCATACCCAATCTGGATGAAATAGACCACCTCAGCTGCATAAAAGCCAAAAAGCTCTTGGAGACCAAGCCCGAATTCTTGAAGTGGTTTGTTGTGCTTGAGGAGACCCCGTGGGATGCCACCAGCCACATTGACAACATGGACAACGAGCGGATTCCCTTCGACGTAATGGACACCGTCCCCGCGGACCAGCTGTACGAGACCCACTTAGAGAAGCTGCGGAACGAGCGGAAAAGAGCTGAGATGAGAAGGGCGTTTAAAGAAAACCTGGACACCTCCCCTTTCATAACTCCTGGGAAGCCTTGGGAAGAGGCCCGCAGTTTCATCATGAATGAAGATTTCTACCAGTGGCTGGAAGAAGCTGTCTACATGGAGATCTATGGCAAGCACCAAAAGCAAATTATAGACAGAGCAAAAGAAGAGTTCCAGGAGTTGCTTTTGGAATATTCAGAATTATTTTATGAGCTGGAGCTGGATGCGAAGCCCAGCAAGGAGAAGATGGGTGTGATTCAGGATGTTCTGGGAGAAGAGCAGCGGTTTAAAGCATTGCAGAAGCTCCAGGCGGAGCGCGACGCCCTCATTCTGAAGCACATCCACTTCGTGTACCACCCGACCAAGGAGACCTGCCCCAGCTGCCCGGCCTGTGTGGATGCTAAGATTGAGCACTTGGTTAGCTCGCGGTTTATCCGGCCATCGGACCGGAATCAGAAAAATTCACTCTCTGATCCCAACATTGATAGAATCAATTTGGTTATCTTGGGCAAAGATGGCCTTGCCCGAGAGTTGGCCAATGAGATCCGAGCTCTTTGTACAAATGATGACAAGTATGTGATAGATGGTAAAATGTACGAGCTTTCCCTGAGGCCGATAGAAGGGAATGTCCGGCTTCCTGTGAACTCTTTCCAAACGCCAACATTTCAGCCCCACGGATGTCTCTGCCTTTACAACTCAAAGGAATCCCTGTGCTACGTGGTGGAGAGTATAGAAAAGAGTCGAGAGTCTACATTTGGCAGGCGAGACAATCATTTAGTCCATCTCCCCCTGACATTAATTTTAGTTAACAAGAGAGGAGACACCAGTGGAGAGACTCTGCACAGCTTAATACAGCAAGGCCAGCAGATCGCTAGCAAACTTCAGTGTGTCTTTCTGGACCCTGCTTCTGCTGGCATTGGTTATGGACGCAACATTAACGAAAAGCAAATCAGTCAAGTTTTGAAAGGACTCCTGGACTCTAAGCGTAACTTAAACCTGGTTAGTTCCACTGCCAGCATCAAAGATCTGGCTGATGTGGACCTGCGAATTGTCATGTGTCTGATGTGTGGAGATCCTTTTTGTGTAGATGACATACTCTTTCCTGTCCTGCAGTCGCCAGCCTGTAAATCTTCCCACTGTGGAAGCAACAACTCTGTTTTACTTGAACTACCAGTCGGCCTACACAGGAAGCGCATCGAACTATCTATTCTTTCGTACCATTCCTCGTTTAGCATCAGAAAAAGCCGGTTGGTCCATGGGTACATTGTTTTCTATTCAGCCAAACGTAAGGCCTCCTTGGCCATGTTGCGTGCCTTTCTCTGTGAAGTGCAGGATATCATCCCCATTCAGCTAATCGCACTCACTGACGGCGCTGTAGATGTTCTCGACAACGACCTCAGCCGGGACCAGCTGGCTGAGGGCGAGGACATCGCTCAAGAAATCGACGGCAGGTTCACAAGCATCCCCAGCAGCCAACCCCAGCACAAGCTTGAGATCTTCCACCCGTTTTTTAAAGATGTGGTGGAGAAAAAGAACATCATCGAGGCCACTCACATGTACGATAATGCTGCCGAGGCCTGTAGCACCACCGAGGAGGTGTTCAACTCCCCTCGGGCAGGCTCTCCGCTCTGCAACTCCAACCTGCAGGACTCGGAAGAGGACATCGAGCCCCCTTCTTACAGCCTCTTTCGAGAAGATACGTCACTGCCCTCTCTGGCCAAAGACCATTCGAAGCTCTCTATGGAACTGGAGGGAAACGATGGGCTGTCTTTCATCATGAGCAATTTTGAGAGTAAACTGAACAACAAAGTACCTCCACCAGTCAAACCAAAGCCTCCTGTCCATTTTGAAATGACAAAGGGGGATCTGTCTTACTTAGACCAAGGCCATCGAGAGGGACAGAGGAAATCTGTGTCTTCCAGCACCTGGCTACCTCCGGACGGGTTCGATCCTTCTGATTACGCCGAACCCATGGATGCTGTGGTCAAGCCAAGGAATGAAGAGGAAAACATATACTCAGTGCCCCACGACAGCACCCAAGGCAAGATCATCACCATTCGGAATATCAACAAAGCCCAGTCCAACGGCAGTGGGAATGGCTCCGACAGTGAAATGGACACCAGCTCTCTTGAGCGAGGCCGGAAGGTATCCATCGTGAGCAAGCCAGTGCTGTACAGGACGAGATGCAGCCGGCTGGGGAGGTTCGCCAGTTACCGAACCAGCTTCAGCGTGGGGAGCGATGATGAGCTGGGGCCCATCCGGAAGAAAGAGGAGGATCAGGCATCCCAAGGCTACAAAGGGGACAATGCTGTCATTCCGTATGAAACAGACGAAGACCCGAGGAGGAGAAACATTCTTCGCAGTCTAAGAAGGAACACTAAGGTGAGACATTAGTTTAGGGGTGGGTCACAGGAATGGCTTGCAGTGTCTCTGTAAGAGCTGATTGATGATGATGATTTTCAAGGACAACTTACTCTGGTAAAAATACTGTGTGCGTGGTGTGTTTACTCTTTGTTTGATTTAGCATAAAAAAGTAAGTAGTGTCTCTGATAGCTGCTACTGGTGGCTCTCAAGTAGCAACGACCTTGGATCAACAGCCTGAGTTGTCTTTGTCCAAAACCATAATTAATTACCAAAATGAGCAGATAGAGTTGAACTTGTCAGTGTCCTGACAAGTAGCCAAGCCAGTGACGATAGGCTTGCTCTTCCTTCACTGAAACACTGGAATCCAAAATCGTGTGCCTCGGCCTCTTACTGCTAAACAAAAGTTTATTTGTATATCTCTTCTGTGCTTCTCTTCCCCTGCTGGTCCATAGAGGTTGTTACATTTTAGATTAGGAAAAATTGGATGAATGTTTGCACACACAAATTAGTTCAAGGGTCTTCAAGTACATAAATGAAAACTAAGGACCTTGCCACTGCAAGTTACAAGCCTGTCCCATATTTGTAGAATTGGAACACTGGGTTTTTTTGTGTTGTTTTTTTTTTTTAAGCTGAGCCATCCTGCCACCTGTTGGCAGCTTAGTGGCAGCTCAACTTGGGCTGGGCATCGAACTGCTGTTGCTTAGAGCTCAGCTTGTACTCTTTCTTTTTTTAAGATTTTATTAGGAAATTGGGGGACGGGAACAGCTTTGGGGAACCAGTGAAGGGGAACAGACAAGTTATTGTCCTTTTGTTCTTCAGTCTAGTTGTGGAGGACGTTGCTTCACTGGTGCATGTTGGTATCATCATTGCGCTCTTCCTGGGTGAGGCAGATCGGTCACCGGCCTCTGGATGGCCACTCACAGCGGCTCCTGGCAGCTCACACTGGCTGCCAGCTGCTCACGCTGGCTGCTGGCCACTCACTGTAGCCTATGGTAGCCCACTGCAGCAGGGGCTGCAGCTATGCCGTCCCAGGGACTCACACAGCCCAGCTCCAGGTGAAGCTTTTGTTAGCTGTAGAGGGCAGTGTCACTGACCCTCATATGTGGGATCCAAACTGGGGCCGCTGGGGTCCCAGGCCAGCTCTTAACCAGCATGCCACTTGGCCTGCCCAGCACTGGGGTTTTTTTTGTTTTGTTTTTTAAAGTGAGTTGTGACTGCTGTCAGTGAGCTTCAGATTTGATTTAGGGACCACAGGTGGGCAGGGAGGGGAAGAGAGAGAAAAGTAAATCATGTGTATTGTGAATGTCGGGCCTGCTGTCAGATGTGGAGGGAGAGTCCCCAGCTCAGCGCAGGCGGAGGTGCTGTCTTGTGTAGAATTGCACGTGCAGGGAGGGCTCAGTGCCCTGGCCCCTTGGGCTCAGGCTTCGAGATGGAAAAGCATCTCCCAACTCCTCCTTTCCCTGCAGTTATAGGACAGGGAAAACCTCTGTTTTTTAGAGAAAGACAGCTCAATGAAGCACCACAACAGAGCTGTGTTACATGTCAGCCTCGACCCGCGTGATACACAGATGATGTCTCAGCATTGAAAGCTTTTGCTCCCCTGCTTACCACGACATGGCAGAAAACAAAGTCACTTGTCTGAAAGTATTTCGTGGAACTTAGGAAAGAAAGGTTGCCAGAAACTTACGTTATTATAAGACATACCGAATCAGAAGGCTCTAGAGTCCCAGTTGTTTTGAGAGCTGACAATTCTGTTGTGAAATATCACCTGGAGGCCAGCTCTGCAGCGTTCACTGGTTAAGAGGGCCTTGGAGGTGGAGGGACATGGTGCCATGGCCCTCCCCAGGAAAACGGATTCACTTTGTGTTCCCTGACAGCATATCAAGTGCTCCTCAATCACCGTTGGCTGGAGCTTCTAGAATTTTTGTACGTATGCAGTTGTCAGAAAGAGCAGGGCAGTATCATTTGTTCTGTTCCCCTTTCCCCATTGAGCTGAATATTAATAAATATCCAAGGCATTCTTCTTCTGTCTGATTTCCCCTCCGTTTGTTTTTCCACTTGGATTCCTTTATCTACCTGCTTTCAGTATTTTGTTATCCAAAGGTTGTTAGTGGGCAGCCCCATCCAAAGCCTGAAGCCAGAAAGTAGCCTGACCTGCCTCCCAGTATTTTCCCAAAGCTCTCCTATTTAATGATACTGGGATCCAAACATTTTGAATATTTTTGACTTTCTTCTCTTCCTCCTCCTCTCCCAATGAAGACGGTTGGCAGAACAGCTTATCTAAATGCAGACAGTTTTCTAATTGTGGGGGCGTTTGCACACCTGGGAATTAGGAAGGTGGCATAATAGCACACTGTGAATTTTAACTGTTTTTCTGACTTCTACATTTGTAATACTTGTTGAAGATAATGCTTTTAAAACACATTCCCAAACAAGCCATGCTTTAAAGAGCACACTGTGTAGGCCCCACAGAAAACACTGGGTATGGCGAGCCCCTGAGATAGCTGCGGCCGTCCGTGCTGTTAATGGGCATTTCTTACCTAGAACTTCCTTATGCTGGGTCGCCGGGTCAGCATGCCAGAAGTGAGCGACTTCCTGTCTGTCTTATTTCTGTGGGCCACACCTCTTCAAGGCAAATAAAAACGATACCTCTGGCCCAAGAGCAATAGCGTGCCAGTAGTCAGTTTAGGAGTATCCTTAGGAAAGAGTGAGTAAAACCTGAAATTGTCTTTTCCTGCCCTGGAAATGGGGCTTTGAAATGAGTGTGGCTGCTTTGTCATCTTAATTCAGAGATAAGCAAAGCCTTGATTCTTCTCTTCCTGGTGGCTCAAACCTCCTATTAGAATTGCTGCCATTAAACCAGACTGACACTTGTTTTACTGGAAAAGCAAGATACTGTGGGCCAGAGAATGCCAAGCCAGCCCCTACATGGGGGATTTGGCTTTCGATTTTTATTGGCATGACAAAGCAATAAGTATTTATTTGAAGTGAGGGGGAGCCAGCAGGTAATGGAAAACACACTCAGTGCCTCCTGCCTGCCAGACACCACTGGGGAAATGGCACAGATCCTTCGTGCACAGACAGACCTAAGTGCCCAGTTGAGGCAGCAAAACCTGCGCAGCGTCTGAAAATGACAATATAATAGGTGGTCTGGGTGGGGAGTGGAAATCCCACATTGGCTAAGGTAGTGTTTATGGTGATGGGGAGCTCAGGCTCTGGGAATGGGTGGTGGGCTCCAGTCACCCCAACTCCTCTGCTTCCTCACTGGGCCTTTGGGCATGTGCCTCTCCTCCTGCAAAAGGGGAGAATGTAGAAGCACCTTCATCCTATGGTGTGGGAAATGGAGTGAGATTATGCACAGAAAGCATTGAGCATACTGCATGCTGAATAAGCGTTAGTTATTGTTATTTAAGTAGACCTTGAAGAGGGAGGTAAGGAAAGGCTGGAAGGTGAAAATACGCATGTTGTATTGAGGAAAGGAGAAAACTGCTCTGATGTAGCGTGCCCCCCCCATTTGTGTACGTTTTCACCTATGTGTTACGCAGCCGCTTTCTCAGCACTTACCCTAGCAACCGCCCCAACAACAAAAAAGCCATGCTCTGGGTACCGGACGTGATGTGGAGAAAGAAACCGCTCAGCGCCCTTGGCTAATTTGCTAGATTACCTCTGTACTGTGAAATTGGACTTGGGGTGAGGAACTCGCTTTCATTTCCCCTAAGGAAAGTGCAGGCTGCAGAGCTGACTCTCATTCTGGGTCCTTTCCCAGCTGAACCATTAGCAACCCACCCTCATAGTGGGAGCCTTCCGCACTCAGCTGAATGAAAGTGAAAATCTACGATTGCACTTGAGTGGGGTTCGTGAATAGATGCTTTGTCTGTAAAGCGTTGTTGTTGCACATGGTCTCTGTCTCTCAGTGCCGTGGGCTTGCACAGAGGAGATCAGGACGGGCAGGCTCTTATTCTAAGCCAAAAAACAGGCCCGGGTGCCTTGCTCCACAAAATGTGCCTTGTGGGCAAGCTCAAATTGCTGAATTTAGTGTGTTTGACCACCGATTAAAGAGAAGCCATTATTGGCTATTTACTCTTCTATCTGATGTGCCCTTATTTTTGTATATATGTATAAAAAAAAGACAAAACAGGATGATAAAGAAAATCTTTCACTCACTGTAGCTACCACATGACAGGACAACCTATTGAAAAGCAAACGAATTCAATCACGCATTGTTTGGTCTATAAGGCACCAAGTAACCAGTTTGACAGTTTGTGTGTCCCCCCCACCACCAGTGAATTGGCTTATTTCATTGGATTCAGTGAATTGGCCGGTTGTTGGGGCTTTGTGTGGACACAGCTCTCATTTTGTGAGGCCTAGAACGGAGTTAAAGTTTCTAGTGTGAATAAAAACCAGCTGGGGAATTGGGCTGCTCGCTCCCCGGGAGGGATGTTGCATTTTGACAGACAAGCTGAATGGTATGAAATCTGAGCTCTTTGTAACCTGCTCAGGAAAGACTCAGTGTGTGCTCCCTAAAGACTGGTCCTACTAACTGAGCTGTGAAGCCAGATGAATACCTGGCTCTTAAAAATGGGGTGGGGGCACTGACTTGACCTTGGATTTTCTGATTTTTTTTTTTTTTTTTTTGAGGGCAGTGTCACTGGCCCTCATATGTGGGACCCAAACCAGGGCCACTGGCTTCCCAAGCCAGCGCTTAACTAATACCGTGCCACTCGGCCTGCCCGGATTTTCTGATTCTTGAAAGCATTTTCTCTTTTAAAAGAACTGCTTTTGCTCCAAGGCACATGCGCATTTATTCTTTTAGGAAGGAAACAGTTCAGTGCATGGGTGTTTAGTGAGCCCTTGTCTTCATCTATCAACAGGTCACAGTCACAGGGACAGTCGAGTTTCAACATGTATTTACATGCATTTTGAATGTTACCAGCTGGGAGGTACAGGGTACTGCGGAATGGTAGTAAGGAATTTTACCTCTACCAGGGTACCCGGGAGCGCTCCTCCCAAAATATGATATCGTATTTCCCCCAATATGATATCGTATTTCCCCCAAAATAAGACCTAGCCGGAGAAGAAGCCCTAGCATGATTCCTCCAGTATATGGAGGGCACGCACCTCTCACCTGAGGGTTTGTGACCTGTTTCAGAGAGAAGGGTGCTTTTTCCACAAACTCCTTCAGCTTAGCATATTCAGTATACCAAGGTGCCATATTCATGCGAGGGCTCATGTTCCGGCTAGATCTTATTTTCGGGGAACCAGGGCATATAAAGCTGAGACTTAAAAGGTGAGGGAGGCAAAGTCAGTGAAGATGGAGGCTTCCGGGGGAGAACTTTTGAGAAAACAGTATGGCCCTTGGAGCAGAAAAACACGGCATGTTCAAAGAGTTGAGAGAAAGCTAGCGTTGGCTACTGCAGAGATTGAGGGAGAACCAGGCGGAAGAAATGGGCTGGACACCATGAACAGGGTTTTGTACTGCGCTACCTTTCAATACCTGCTTTGTGCCAGGTACAGCAACAGGCATTTTTACATCAGCTTTTCATCAGTTTCTCTTCTCAGTCTTAATGAAGTGATTTTTTTTCTTTTTAATTCCAGTTTTAGAGATGAGGGCAGAGAGATTAAACACCCTGCCCAAGTCAGTAGTTACTAAGTGGAGGAACATTTTTTTGAACCCCAGTCCGCTGATTTCCACTTCTGGTGGGTTTTTAGAATCCAGCCTGTAAGAAAGACGGTAATATTCAGTAGCCAGGCAGACATTTGGGCCACTCAGTCAGTTTAGTCAATTTGTTCATTTCAGACAAAGGACTTTGATTATCGGAAAAAATCCGTTTCCCACACTGCCCCTAAGAACAGCATGATGCTGTTTGTCTCTAGCTTCAGAGTCTCTTCGAATAGAGGACAAAAAAGGCATGGAGACACTGAAATAGCAACTGGAACTTTGAGAAATTGTTTTGAACTGGTGTCATTCTTTTCTCAGTTTATTTTAAGCCCGAAGAACTGCTGTAGTGTGTTTTGGTGACAAAAACAGACTATCTTTATCTGCCTTAGCTGGCAGCACACCTGTTCTTTAAAAAAAAAAAAAAAAAAATTACAATAGGCAAATTTATTTCTCAGAGAACAGAGAATTGCTCTAATCTTCACGGAGCCAACTTGTTCTCCTCCATCACCTAATGATACTGAAATATCTTTGTAAGGATTCAGATTATTTCGAGCTGGGAATCACCTCTACTTCCATAGAGAAAGGACTCCTGAATGCGTTTTCTCCAGTGTTGGAGAGGAGGCAAGCGGGTAAAAACTGACCTGTAGTTCTGGGAAGCTCCTGTTCAGTGAGTGTTGAGTCAGGCAGGATGTTTGTAAAAATTTCTGGAGCTAGTGGAGCCCCCTCTCTACTTTGCCTCTGGTGGCATTGGCCAATTTAGTCAGAAGCAACACCAGGGATTGACCCAGATTTGCCCGATGTCATGCTTTATAGAGCAAAAGGCTGTGGTCTCAGTTTATTTGGGGCCCTTGAGGGGACGACCTGCCTTTCTTTCCCCATCATACCAGAGGACTAGGGGTGCTAGGAAGGCTGAGACTTCGCACTCCTTCCTGCTCCCTCCCTAAATAAAGATGGCGTGAGTGGCGGGTCATCGCCCTACCTGCCAGCTTGAAGGAGACAAGCCTAAGCATTTGCACTTGCACAATAGACTTTGAACGAATACACCCTCAGATTTTCTCTTAAACTTGGGCTTTGACTTTTTCAGAGCCAGAAGGGAGAGCACCGGTTAACCAAGAATACATCTCGGGCATGAGCGAGTAACTTAGTTGAAAAGGTCTTTTTCAAGCTCTGCTGGAAATGGGAGATAAACATTGCCAATCCAAAAGCCAGAATGCGGACTACAGAGGGCAAGAAAGGGCTCTTAGGGGAACTTGAAGTGATGTAGCTTCTGGAATCTTGCGGTTTTTCTCTCCTACCCCTTTCAGTTCGTCCAGGGTGTGCCACCACACAACTGACCAAACCGTGCGTGGGACCCTCGAGGGCTTTGCGTTACCAGTCTCACTCTCAAGAGGGAGAGCGGTTCCAGACTACATTCTCTATGTAGCTAGCATTCCTCCTTTTACAAAAGGAAGAGAAGCATGGAGGGCCCAACAGCCTGGACTCTGTTTCTTATTTCCTTTGTTTAGTTATGTTACCACGCATTTAAAAGGCTGTGCTAGGTGGTACACCTCTAGTAACCATATTTTCTGACCCTAAAATCTGGATAAGTAGTGTGACATGGATAAGAGTATTTTGGAGACCAGGAGAGAACATTTGAAGATGACAGTTTAAGGTTACTACATAGCTCTACTTACTGTTCCCACCGAAGACAGAATATCCTTTATTCAAGAGGGGTGGCTGAAAAAAAAAAAAAAAAAAAGAGGGGTGGCTTACCTCTCTGTTGGTGCCGGGGAGATGCTTCTTTGTGGCTTAGTTGCTACTTGCTTATCTGATACCTACATGAGCTTTACTTATTGTGGCTGTATGTCTTCTCTTACCAATTAGATGGTAAGTTCATTGAGGGTGAGAGGTGACTTTGGTCCAGGTATTAGCTCTGCTGCTAGTTTGCTATGTGACCTCGGGTATAATTCATTCAAAAAGAAAAAAATGCTGAGATTCTTGCCCTCTAGGAACTTAGCCCAGTAGGAGAATGGCCGTACGTGTCCCTATATGTCTGTCGCTGTTTGGTGCCGCGGAATCATACAGGAATCATCTGTGACATGGTACTGTCAGCATGAACAAGACCTTCAGAGCCTCAGCTCCTCACATCCCAGTGAGAGCAGCACAGTGTTAGGACAAGCAGAAAAGCCTCTGTGCCCACAGACAGTCCTCATCTCAGCCAAACTTGAAGAAATTTGTGCATTATTGGAAACTGGTTTTCTTCAGGAAATGTAGTGAATGCCAACTGCACGTCAGGCTCTGGAACCCAGTCATCGCACAGGCTGATCGGAGGGGCCCTTTTCTAGCCAGTTTTTATTCCTTGGCTGTCATTCTAATCCTTTTCTTGCCCCCATGGACGTGGAGGGGCTGTGGAGTGGGCTTACCACTGCGCAGGCAGGCGGCTGACGTCTTCCTGCTGCCAGAGTTGGGAGTTTCTCTGACATGGAATGACAGGGCATTCCCTAAATGCCCTGTTCTCATTTCCAAAAAGCCAAGAGGCCAGAGGCAAATTCCATTTGCCATTTCTCCGCAGGGCAGCATTACCATAAACTCAACTAGTGGTTCGTTTCTAGTTCCTTTGCCACCTGGTTAGTATCAAGACTAAGCATCAGGCATGTTCTGAAGGCTACTGAAGTAACGAACAATGGACTACGTTTATCCAAAAAATATTTATCCAAAGGACAAGGTGAAGATTCAAGCTGACCCAGTCCTTGTTTATATCAGTGGCATTTCATTTGGAGATAGTTCCCAGAGGGGAAAGAACCACGGGGCTTTAGCGTTCATCTATCACTGGCCTCTGGGTCCTGGCGCTCCCAGTGCTGGGTGTGAGTCTCTCTGAGCTTCTGTTTCCTCATCTTTCAGATGAGGAAGACTAATAACCCTTACCTTAAAGGCTGGAGGTGAGATTTTGCTAATTGTGTCCTGCACGGGACCACCCCTAATGAATCACTGTTATCTTCTGGTTTTGACTCAGACTTTAAATTTAGAGGCACGGATGTGTAGAGTGTTCTCAGGGCTTGGTTTCCTCTGGCTACATGCTTTTTTCAATTCAGCTTGCTAAGTGCATGTCCCCAAAAGAAGATGGATGTTGGGGTGGTGTCACTTTCTCCTCTCCAAGGACCTGCTTCTGAGAGGGCTCCAGTGACTCCCTAATGAGTGACACGTGTCTGACTGTGGACAGAGACATGTGGCAGGCCACTCAGAAGAATGGCATTTCCATCTGACATGTGCCCGGTAGCCCTTCAGATGCCTGATATGTGGTGCTGGTTCTATCAGCAGTCTGGCCCAGCTCTTGGCACGCACCACAGTCTGCTGCCCTTACTGAGAAAGGTTAGAATCTGTGCAGGAACTCTTCCCTAATTTTATAGCACCTTACAGAGCCTTCAGTTATTTCAAGGAGGTATTTTGACATTTTGTAAACCAGAGTATGTTTAAATGAGAGGGAGGGAGAGGGAGAGGAAAAAAAAGGAGAGGAAGAGAGAGAGAATGAATTCATGTCACTCAGCCAGGGGAGTGAACACTATTGCTAAAGCTCATTCTCCATGTCCACATTTGTAAGTTGAAGTGCTGAACTAGATCTTAGACTCCTCAGGGTAAGAGGACTGTGAGCAGTTGCCTAATTTGTCTTCCTTCCACCTAATGGCAGAATCTCCTTGACAGTCTGGCCAGTAGGTTGCAGCCTCTGCTTTGAATACTTACAAGAGCTGGGGTGGTTTTGTTTTTTTCAGTTTTCCTTTATATTAGCTGAACTTGCCTCTCCGTCTTTTCCCCTTATCTCTCCCAGTGTAACTGTTTGGGATCCTATAAAGTAACCTCTCTCTCTACAAAATAGTCCTATAACTATTTGAAATAGCTGTCGTAGTGCCCCAGTCTTCCCTTCTTGCAAAGCCCCTGCTCATAAGCGTTATTGAGCTGTTTGCTCCAAAATTACTCAATCCCTTTATTTTAAAGCTCACATAAGGAAAACATGCTCTAAACAAATGGTAAATTTCCTGAAACCACAGAAATACAATTGAAATTGTGGTCTTTGTTAAAATACCTACTAAAGAGGAGGGTAACCACATCAGATGAAGGTAAATGGACCCAGGTGCATCTCCCAACAATTCGATTTCATTTCCAAGTTAATTAGACCAATTTAGGAGGGCAGATGTACTTACCAATGTGTACAACTGTAAATTTAAAAGTATTTAGGGGTCTCTGCATAAATTCCACTGAAGGGGACAACTAACTAGCTTCTAGATCAGGGTCAGCCATTCCCTTTCCTTATCTTGCCCATCATTCCTTTTGGTACCCTTCATATGGAAACAAATCACTTCCTGTTTAGTCTGAGATTCTTTGAGGACTTCCTGTGCAAACGCAGAAAAAGAACAGCTGAGAATGAAATGCATGAAAGAAGGAACAGGCCCATATCTGGGCTGTTGGCTGGCATTACCTGAAATGACAATGCAAAGGCAAAGACAATCCAGCCTTCACACAGCCTGCCAGCTGCTAACTGGTTCAGCACAGAGGACTGGAATGCACGGCAAAAGGGTGTCGGGGCCCCAGCACAGAGCCACGCTCGGCACAAAGCCTGGCCCTGGCCCTGGCCCACTGCTCATAAGACCAAGACACAGCCTCAGGCTGTGGAGAGTGGCTGCTGCTATCTCCCCTTATGACTGAATGCCTGAGGCACACAGCAGGCCCCAACTTCAGACTTTTTATAAAGAAGTAAGGAAAAGCAAATTAATGATTTGTGATGTATCTTTACATAAAATAACTTAACCAATCTGGACTCTCTCCTTAACATCTTCTACTTCTGTGAAGTAACATAAAGAATTTAAGCTTTGAAATCTAACAGACCTGGGTTTGAACCCTGACAGACAAGTTCTGTGACTTCAGTCAAGTGACTTAGCATCTCAGGACAGCACCCTGCCACAGGTGGTTATGAGGATGAAGTCACCCAATAATGTGAGCCCTTACTGAAGGAAAGAGAGGCTGAGTGCTTCTATTGTTACACATGGTTGCAGCCGGATACCGGTGAGTCATGCAGTGCTCTGTCCATACAGTTTAAACTATTAACCATAGAATCTGAATATACAGAGAAGACCATCTGGGTTTCAGTGACATTCTTTTTACCAATCCTAATCCTGCAGTATTTGCCTGCCAAAAAAACCTAACACAACAGCACCGTTCTTCAATAAAACTGAGTCTTCCAAATCAACTGGTATTAAGGAATAAAAAAAACAGAACTTGAAGAGACACCACAAGGGCGTTATTTCTAATCACCGGAAAGTCTTCCAACCATAGTTCTAGTAACTAGACAATAATTTTTTTTTTAACACATTTTTTTGCGGGAAACGAGTAAACTTGTCATGTAGCTCAAATGCCCGCTTACAAAGTGTTAAAATTTTATTAGGGAATTGGGGGAGGGAGCAGCATTGGGGAATCAGCGAAGGGGAACAGACAAGTTGCTGTCCTTTTGTTCTTCAGTCTAGTTGTAGAGAACGTCGCTTCACTGGCCCATGTTGATATTATCATTGTGCTCTTCCCGGGTGAGGCAGATCGGTCACCAGCCTCTGGACAGTCGCTCGCAGCAGCTCAATGCAGCCCCACTGCAGCTTTGGCGTCCCTGGTGACTCATGGCAGCCCTGCTCCAGGTCAAGCTGTTGTTCACCATCTTAGCTGTAGAGGGCAGTGTCACTGGCCCTCATGTGGGATCCAAACTGGCGGCCCCTGCTGCTCAGAGCTGGCGTTCCAAGCCAACTCCTAACCAACGCACCACTCGGCCGGCCCTAGACAATGAATTTTAATCTTATGCTTTCTCCACCTTCTCAATACTAGAAGAAGACAATGATGTGTCTTCTATCATTCCAAGTCAGTTAGAAAATGTAGCCTCCATCAGTTGAATACTTACTATGTAGCAGATACTCGCTTAAGTTCTTTATATGCATTATTTCAACCCAGAGTCACAACAGATCTGTGGGTGGAGGTGGCAAGAATCCCATTTTGCAGATGAAGAAAGCCAAGTCCTAGAAAAATTCGGTTACTTGCCCAAGTCAGTTCTGTCTGACTTGCAAAACCTGTGCCCTTAACCATTATGGTTCACTGCCTTCTCCTGCAAGTTCTTGGGATCAGCCAGCTGAATAAGTGGATGATTGAAGAAATGATTAAGGGTGCAGTTCAGTCTGGATAACTTGTAATGAAGACCCACTGACATAGAATACCAGGGTCTTTAGAGACAGACCCTTCTTGGTTTGAATCCCAGTACTGTCGCTTACTAGTTATGTCATTTAGGTATCTGACATTTTTCCTTGGTAAAATGGAATGTCATAAGGTTTGAAAGAAAGCTCTGCTTGGTACATAGTAACCTCTCAGGTAGTTGCTGCTGCCTCTTCTGCTGCATGAGGAAGGTGACAGCTAGGAAAGAAAAGACAAAGAATTGTCTTATTTGTCAAACACCTGATTAATTAGTGTTACCCTTTCCTATGCGGAAGCCATTAACACCACCACCACCCCACACACACACACACCCACACCCACTCCCCACACCCCCCACATCCCTCCAGCTAATGTACCAAAGGGAATTCTCACTTAGGGCTTTCAGCCCCAGCGAAATCCATGCCTATCTCTGTTCTGGAAAGGGGAAATTATTAATTTTCAATTCTGTCTTTTATCCTTTGTGGAGTTTAGCCATCTTTGTATATCATCTATTACCAAATGGGATGTTTGGAAAACTTCCTGTTTATTCCAGTGTGCCTGATAAAGGGTGTAGATAGTCATCTCATTGTTGTTAAATAAACTTGGCCTGCCTCCTATAAACACCGTGTTCTGATAACAGTCTCAGGCTGAAGGGGTGACTGTGTGGCAGGCACATTGCTGGCATCTTGTGTGATATTTGGAGGCTGGAAAATACAAAATTAGTGAGATGCATAAGTGGGGCTCTTGTTTGGAATGTTTCCAGCAGTTCCCGTACCACTGTGAGCTCCCCTCTGGAAGCCTCCCTGATGTTTCAGTGCATGTTGAGACTCACTTTGTTTTTGTGCTTTCTTTTCTCTTTCCTGGACAGAAACCAAAGCCCAAGCCCCGGCCATCCATCACGAAGGCAACCTGGGAGAGTAACTATTTTGGGGTCCCCTTAACGACCGTCGTGACTCCAGAGAAGCCGATCCCTGTTTTTATTGAGAGATGTATTGAGTACATTGAAGCCACAGGTAAGTGTGTTCCCTCAGAGCGCATTACAGCTTTCACTGTCTACAGGATGCTTTCCAGAGGGCTAAGCCATCTGGAGCTTCTGGAAACAGCTCTTGTTTTAGTGTGAGATGCTGTCTGAGAAGGAGCTGAACAGTCCCGACAGCTGTCATCCTCCCTCCATCTCCATGCAGTTGTGCAGGGTCTGTTAGAGCACTCAGAACATCCTGTTTTCAGGGCTGCAGTCTTGGCTGTTTGGGGCATCTCTCTTGTGACCCCCGCTGCCAGTCCGTCTTAGCTTGGAGCCTCTGCGTCAGCTTCTTGAGGGCAGAGAAGGGGTTTTATTTATCACTCTGTCCTCAGCACTAGACTGGGCACAAATGGTAATACATTGTGGTTTAATAAAACGACTGACTGTGACTCTTACAGTCCTTGGCCGTTGGTGGGTGCCTAAGATTCACGTAAGGATAGACTGTTTTTCCTGAGGTAAAAAACCAGCTAGGATGTTTGAACTTCTATCTTCTGGTCAAAAAGCTGTATTTCAACTCCCCTGACAACCTGATGTTATCTCAGAGGACAACTATCTTAAAAGTTGCCGTATTGTTCTTGAAGTGACAAGATTTTATCTGTGTTAAAACATTTCATTCATTCAGAGTTCCCATAACTGTGTCTTTGGCCTTTTTTGAAAGCCCTGGAGCTTCCAGTTTCGCTCCATTGTTTCCCCTGATCTTCTCCTGGATGCTTTCAAAGCTGATGAGCTTTGAGGAGAAGCAGAAAGGGGTGGGCACAGGGTTACGTGGATTCTTGACCGTTGATAGTTGAGCTCAAGAATACAGGCTTACACTGACTCAAAACCAAGGAGGGGATTAGGGCCTCCCTTTGTGTTCTTCCTGATTCTGGTGTTGTCTGTAGTGGGAAGTATTGTGTGGTAAGGACAGCCCACCAGGCTGTGCTGACGACTTCAGCAGTGTCATGTTCAGCTGAGTGACTGGTGGTAATATTTCCTTAGGATGTGGGGACTCAGGGAAACTAGGTTTCAAGTTAAAGCCCACTGAAGACTCTATCGTTATTTCCAGGGTTTTTTCTGCAGCACACCAGGCTTGAATCTCAGCAAGCACTTTGCATAATCGTAGCAGATCTAAAGCTTTGTTTAGTCCATTCTGTACCCAAAGCCTTTTCCGAGTGTCCCTCTTTTGGACGCTGGTATTGTATCAGTTTCTTCCTGACGGCTCTCCTTGGGCCAAGAGGAAATCTACACAAAGCAAATTCAAGTGATTGAACCCTTCCTTCTTGTTGACCCAACAAGAAGAGATAGTTTGTGTCATTGGGGGGTGGGGGTGGGGTATATTTTTCCCCTCAATTTTTTGATTTTGAACTTGTTTCGGATTTGTAGGGAAGTTACAAAAAGTATTATAAGTTGTAACAAATTGAAAGTTACAAATGATCCCATGATTCTCTAAGTGTTAACATTTTACCACATTCCCCTATTCTTTCTCTCTATAAATGTATCTTTTTTCTGTAACATTTGAAAGCTGCAGAGATGAAGAACCTTTACTGCTAAATACTTAAATGTCTGTTTCCTAAAAACATTCTCTTAACATAACCACCATGCAGTTTTCAAAATCAGAATATTAAAATTGATCCATTACTAGCCTATCTAACCTGTAGAGATTTTCATTTTGTTAGTTGTCCCCTTAAGGTCTTTTATAGCAAAAGACAAAGTTTTTTTTTGGTCCAGGATTAATCCCAGACCACATACTACATTTAGTCATCAGGTCTCTTCTTTTTTTTTTTTTTTTTTTTTTTTTTTGAGGGCAGTGTCACTGGCCCTCACATGTGGGACTGAACCGGGGCCGCTGGCTTCCCAAGCCAGTGCTCAGGTCTCTTCTTTAATCTAGAACCATTCAGTCTGTTTTTGCATGACCTCAATAGTTTTAAAGAGTACAGATCACTTATTTTGTAGGATGTTCCTCACCTTGGGTTTTTTGTTTTTGTTTTTGTTTTGATGTTTCCTCATGATAAGGTTCAGGTTAGCATTCTTGGCAGAAACAGCAGAAGAGTGATGCTGTGTCCTCCGTGCATCACACCAGGTGGCATGTGATGTCGATTTGTCCCTCACTGGCAATGTCCTTTGATCACTTGATTAAGGTGGTGGTGTCTGCCAAGCTTCTCCACTGTAAAGCTACTCTTTGCCCCTTGGTAATGATAAGTATTTTGTAGGGAGAAGCTTTGAGACTGAGTGTCTGGTTTCTCCTGATACTCTCACCCACTGGCTCTAGCATCCATTGATGATTCTTGCCTGAGACACTGATCACCATAGTTTTTCTAACTCTAATTCCTTCTGCACTTGTTAGTTGGGATTTTCCTGTCTGGGAGAGCTGTCCCTTCTGGGGGAAGCCTTTTGTGCGTGGCCTCCTGCAGCAGCTCACCTGTGGTGGCCCCAGGGCTGAATGTTACCCATGGGCCCTCTAGCCGGGCACATCAGTGGCCTTGACCCATTCTACCTGCATTGCTTCTCTCACTTTTAGCTTCTTTTTTTACACCCAGTGACAAAGTTATACCCTTCCTTGCTCTTCTACTTGTGAACCCTTTCAGGTGTGAAGACCTCTGCAACCCTGCCCCCCAGTCCACCACCAGCCACCATCGAGCTGCTGCTTCTCTCAGAGCTCTTTCAGACTGCACCACTGTCTTTGTCACCAAAAAGCTTGGAGCCCTCAGGGTCATCTCTGACTCATGTGATCAATTCCCAAGTCTGTCGTTTCTACTTTGTCATGTCTTGGCTCTGTTCCCTCTGCTTCATTTCTACTGCGCCACCATCACCCTCCTTCTCAATCCATCCTGATTACGTGACAGTTCCTCTCCTAAAACCTCTTCCTGCTTCCTCTCTACCAGACACTGGCTGCACCTCCCTCTCATGCGGTACTGTCGAGCTGCGGTTGTCTGCCCACCTTCCTCTCGCCCTTCCCTTCATTCTTCCTTTTCTCCCCCACCCCCTTCTTTCTGTTGTGTACTATGACAGGCATTCACTTCAAAACTGTTTTACAGGAATACAGACAATATATTAGAAGGACATAGACCAAGCAGAATTTCTTTGTATTTTTCTGCTTCGCATATGCCCTTGCTGTGGTTTGAAATGTGCCCCAAGTTCTCCTGCCTCTGGCCCCTGTCTTCATTCTTCACTACTCCCCCATCCCAGAAGCCCTTGGAATGTCACCTCCCTGGAAGTTCTCCTCAAGCACATTTCATCTGCCTGAGAACAGGATTTTCAAATTTCCTGTCTCCACAGAGCCTGGCACCCAGTATACATGAGTGAATGAGTGGTTTTCAACCTGCAATGGCTTCACTTGGTTGTTTTCTTCTTTCTTTCTTTGTCCTTTTAAAATTTGCTTCTGTACTTCCCTTCGTTGGCATTAGTCTATACTTTTATAGAATTTCGGGAAAAAAATTAAACCTGGTATTGGTGTGTGTGTTGAGGAGTTGTCTTTGTGTACTCTATTTCCTAAAAGAACTTTTTTTCCTCTTCAGAAAATTAAAGCATGTTCATTGTAGAAATTCAACAAAACTCAAAACCTGTGAAAAAGTATTTAAAGATTCATTGATTTTCCACTTAGTGAAAACAACTGTTAGTGGTTTGATATGTTTTCCTATAGTCTTATTTCTCTGCATATGTATATAAATTTTTACTTCTACATTATTCAAAATAAGTGGTGTGATCTGTCTCAAAATTTTTGAGCATAACTCTTTTAGATGAGGCAAAAAAAGCCCTGAATTCACCAATTTACTCCTGTTTTCCTGCAGAAAAAGAATACAGTAACTAAGGGTTGGGTTGGAGGACCATTTTTTTGGAGGGCAGTGTCACTGGCCCTCATATGTGGGACCCGAACCAGGGCCGCTTCCCAAGCCAGTGCTTAACCACCACGCCACTCAGCCGGCCCAGGAGGACCATTTTTTGGGAACCACTGTTTTCTAAACCAGACATCGTTTTGTGAGTATGATTCCATCATCAGAGACTCTGAAAATATCAGTTTTAATTGCTGCATCTTGTTCCATTACATGGCTCTGTCACAGATTATTTAACTATTCCCCCGTTGTTGGGCCCCTGTAGATTTCCTCTGGATGTCCATAAAATAAAGAAGCAGATTAACTAGTGAGGCATTTGGAATAGTGATGGAGAGCTTCAGGTCTGGTTAGACCGGGGTTCGAATCTTTGTTGTGCCATTTGCTCATCTGTGAGCTGAGGGTGGTGACAGGACCTGCTTCCCAGGATCCCTGCGAGGGTGCAGGGAAACTGGGTGAGGCGCCCGGGAACTCTCAGTGCTGCTAGGCATCTCCTAGTCACCACTGTAGCTTTGCCCGCAGTGCGTTAGTCTTCCTTCCTATTGCTGGTCCAACTTGGCCACAAATCATAAATATCCATGGCTTTTGTTCGTTCCTCCCCAACTTTTACTTATTTTTATTTTTTTTATTTTTTTGAGGGCAGTGTCACTGGCCCTCATATGTGGGATCCGAACCAGGGCTGCTGGCGTCCCAAGCCAGCTCTTAACCACCGCGCCACTCGGCTGGCCCCTCCTCCCCAACTTTTAAATTTGCAATTGGCGAAACCCATTGAAAAGTTGAAAGGGTCATACAGTGATTGCCCAGTATTCACCAGTGATTGACATTCTACCACTTGTACTCTTTCTCCCTTTGATTTTTATAGTTCTGAACCGTTTGAAAGTCAGCTGCATACACCGTGTCACTTGACTCCTAAAACTCTCCGTGTATGTCCCTAAGTTTGGACTTTCTCCTCCATAACTGCAATAACATTATCACATTTGAGAAGATTAGCATTAACTCAATAGTATCTCATATATAACCTATGTTTAAATTTACTCAGTTGACTTAACACTGCCTCTTAGAGCTGAATTTTTTGTTCTAGAGTCCAATCAGTATTCATAGTGCATTTGGCTGTTGCCTCTCTGTCTGTTTTAGTCCAGAACAATTCTCAGCCTTTTTTTTTTTTTTAAATGATGACCTTTGAAAAGTCTAGACAGTTGTCTTGTAGAATGTCCCCTTGTGTGGTGTCCTGTCTGCACCTCTTCATTGTCCTCAGCCCCTTCTGACACCACCCATCATGTGTGTCCTGTCTGAGCAGAGGGCAGGGACAGAGGATGCGGTGTCCCTCCCTGGACAGAACCCACCTGTGAATTGAGCAGGGGGCTCTATAGCATTTCGTTGAATGACTGAATGAATTATGGGTTCAGTTTTTTTTCTCAGCCCTGACTGACTTATACTGAACTTGCACTTTTCTTAAGGAAAGCCTGTGCTGCCACCAGACCTCCCTGGCCCATTTCTCCCTTTCTTATTCATGATAAAACTTGCCATTGAGGGCTGGCCGAGTGGTGCGGTGGTTGGACGCTGGCTTGGGAAGCCATCAGCCCGGTTCGGGTCCTACATGTGAGGGCAGGTGACACTGCCCTCAAAAAATAAATAAATAAATAAATAAATAAATAAATAAATAAATAAATAAATAAATTTGCCATTGACCCCAGTTCCTACATGACATGATAGGCCAGGCTGCCACTATTAGCTGATTGGGGACAATACTCCAAATGAAGCTTGTTTGCCAGCCTTGTCCCCGAGCAGTTCAAAGTCAAAAGTCACTATGTCCCTGTTTTCGTGTCTGTCTCATACACCTTGGGACTTCTCTTGTCCTGGCAAATAATATATTGCTTTTTTCTGAAGGGCAGTGCTTGGGAGTTTACAGCCCTGTATGGTGATGGGAAAATGCCCAGCACCCCTCTCCTTTCCTGCCTCACCGCCTGCATTGCTACCCACCTGCCTCTTCGCAGCCAGCAGCAGTGGAGAAGACAAACCAAATCGAAGCCTAGAGGTGGAGATGGGTGGTGTGACCATTATGATTTGAGACATCTTGAGCTATCCCATCACCTACAAATATTATTTCTAATTACAAGAGTAATTTACTTGCTCGCTGTAAAAAAAAAATTAATCATGGGCTGGCCGAGTGGCATGGTGGTTAAGCGCTGGCTTGGGAAGCCAGCGGCCCCGGTTCGGGTCCCACATATGAGGGCCAGTGACACTGCCCTCAAAAAAAAAAATTATAAATCGTGTATTGATAGATGTTACATAGATATAGAACGTGAAAGTCCCCCATAATCCTGATCTGGGAGTAGAGGGAGAGACACTTTGTTTGCAGGGTAGGACCCTGTGACAGCCACGTCCTCTCCTCATAGTTGGTGAGTAAATTGCCAGCTCCTCCTAAACATACCACAAAGGAAGGACCACTGTCTTCTCGCCTGAAAAGTCGTGGCTCCTGCACTCATTTCCAGGACTTTCCATTGGAGCTCCTTTCCCATATTCTGAGGTTAGCTCAGTACCCCTGGGTGAAGATTGGCTCTGGTTTGCACCTTTTTTCTTGAGCTTTCTGACCAATTCATTTACCCTTGTTTTATACTTCCCCAAATTGGAATGAGTTCAAGAAATGGCCAGTAGGTAGAACAGCTTTTAGATTGATTTGCAGATGCTTTTAGCTCTGGCCCAGAGACAGCCCTGGTGCTTGTTGTGCTAATAGGATATTAGATTTTCACTCTCGGCTCCAGTTACATGGGAGGGCTGGAGGAGGGCGAGTAACTACCACAGCTGCTCTGGGGTCACCACTGATGTGTGTAGGGGAGTACTGGGGGTCAGACAGACTTTGTCTTTCTGGCCAGAACGCTTTTTCTTCCAGTTTTCATCCATGTGGAAAATTGATTGGGGCAATGGAATCACTGCACCCTTTCCATAGCAGGGTGACTCCTGAGTGAGAGAGAACATTGGCCCAGCTGACCTAAGCTCGCTGATGCTTGACAGGAAGTAGAAATATACGGTCCAGTCCAGCTTTTATCTCACTGGAGTCAGGGTGAAGACTTTAGAGCCCACTCATTCACAATCCTCCTGAAAATAATTTCTCAAGACAAGTACACTAACTTTCTACCTTACTGCGGTCACAAAACTAAGGCTTTATGGGTCTCTGGGTCAATTTTGAGTTCAGGCTTCCTTTTTTTTTTTTTTTAAGATTTTATTGGGGAATTGGTGGGAGGGAACAGCGTTGGGGAATTGGGGGAGGGGAACAGACAAATTGCTGCTGTCCTTTTGTTCTTCAGTCTAGTTGTGTAGGACATCGCTTCACTGGCCCATGTTGGTATTATCATTGCGCTCTTCTCGGGTGAGGCATTCGCTCATGGCCATTGGACGGCTGCTCACAGCAGCCCACGCCAGCTGCCGCCTGCTCACGCTGGCTGCCGGCCACTCAGGGCAACCCACTGCAGCCCCACTGCAGTCTATGCCATCCCTGGCGACTCATGGCAGCCTAACTCCAGGTCGAGCTGTTGTTCACCATCTTAGCTGTAGAGGGCGCAGTGTCACTCGCCCTCATGTAGGATCCGAACTAGGGCCCTGTTGCTTAGAGCTCACGCTCCCAAGCCAACTCTTAACCTACAAGCCACTCGCCAGCCCAAGGCTTCCTTTTCACAGTTGGTGGGGAAATGGAAATATTCGTGTCCTGCAGCATAGAAACCCCTAGAGGGAGCTTCTAAGTGTTGCCCCTCCTCATCCCTGAAGGTCTAGTACCCTGCAGGCTGAATGCCTAGTGCTTGCTGTCTGAGCTGTGCCACATGTATTCCCCAGGCCTTGCTTGTCAGCCATTTAACTAAAAATAGAATTCTCTAGGAATGATTTCTTTGAATAATGTGTGAGACCAGACCTCCTCGCTCCTTTCTGTGATTTTTAACCTTTTTCTTTTGGCACTGGGAGGGGTCAGGGTGACAGGAGCAAAAGTAATTTCCCATCCAGCAGCCCTTTTCTTAATTGCTTTGCTTACTGAGAGGTGACCAACCCCCAGCACCTCTAGCAAGTGCTGTAGAGGGCTGAGAAAGGAACTGACTGTTCCCAGGGAGAAGCAGCTTTATTTGGGCAGAAGGCTCCTCTTTCCTACTTCGAATTATAATACATTCAGACCATACCATATAAATAACTGTAGGCCACAGTTTTGTTAGTGCATCTTAATTTTAGTTAGTCCCTGTGGAATGGAAAACTCCCTGTAGTCAAGGAAGCCTGGCAGCTGGTTAAGGTGATAATGCCAAAGATGGTCTCCACCATGTTGGCTCACCCGTTTTCTGTTCCGGACACATCGTGTGCTTGCTGTGGTCCAGGCACTGTATGGGGCACTTGGCATATGCCAAGTTGCTCTAAGAACCCAGATGTGGTGGGAAGCTGGCCCTTGGGAGAGGATCAGGGTACATCACTCTTGGGAAGATCTCAGTGGCAATAAAATGTAGGGTTAGTCTGGCTGGAGAGAAGGCGGCAGCATTTATATTGTCCACCCTACTGTTTTAGGAGGAATCCCACACAAACCCTGGTGACAGAACGGAGCTCTGCCTTTGGGCAGCACCTGTCAGGGCACAGGGTTGCGGCTGAAATTCCCGATTTTCCAAGCCCTTTGCGCGAGGGCCTGGAGTTGAGCCACACAACCCTGCCTTGGGACTTCAGTGCCTGCACTTGGCAGGCTGTGTAATGCACAAGAGGCCTTCTTATATTTGCCTCCTGGGGCTCTGTTCCTTGGTGGGAAGCAGAAGCAGCTCAAGCTTGACCTGTCTTCTCTGGCTGAGTGAGAAAATGCAGGACACGGGCACCAAAGCGTTATAGAAAGACAAAAACGTCCTTATAAGCCGTCTGTAGTCTACAAATACTTAACTTACCATGTCTTTATTGAGGAGGGGAGATTTCATTCAACAGATATTTAGTGAATATTTGTGTTAATTAAGCACCTGTATGCTAGGCACTATGTTGAACTAAAAAGTTTGCCCCCACGATGTTCAGGGGTGGGGGAGATAGACACAGTCACACAGAGGCATAACAAATTCAGGCAAGGAACCTTATTAGATGTTAAAATCACTGGGTAATAAAATGACTGACAGGACCAAGTGAGAATTGGGACGGTTAGAAACCTTGCCTGCTGCTGTTGGGAATATAAAAGGGTATAGACTAACTTTGGAAAACTCTTTGATATTTTATTAAAAAGTTAAACATACAGTTAATCATTCTACTCCTAAGTATTCGTCCAAGAGAAATGAAGACATTTTCACACAAAGACATGAACTAAGCTGTTTCCAGCGGCTTTGTTCATGAGAGCCCCAAACTGGAAACCACCCAGTGTCCCTCCACAAGTGAATAAACGAGTTGGTCCATCCATCCCTGGAATACTACTCAGGGGCCAAAAAGAAGGAATTACTGCTACATGCAGCAGCGTGGGGGAATCTCAAATCATTCATAGCTGAGAGTGACAGAAGCCAGACACAAAAGACTGCAAATTATGACTCCATTTATATACAGCTCTGGAAAATGCAAACTAATCTATAATGACAACAGGCAGATCACTGGTTGCCTGGCAGCTAGAAGTAGCAAGAAGAATTGATTGCCAAGGGGCATGGGAAAACTTTTGCGGGTGATAGAAATATTCTGTGTCTTGATTGTGGTGATGATTTTACTCCTGTGTGCAGATTTCAAATGTATTAAATTGTACACTATTTTTTTTTTTTTTTGAGGGCAGTGTCACTGGCCCTCATATGTGGGACCCGAACCGGGGCCGCTGGCATCCCAAGCCAGCTCTTAACCACTGCACCACTCGGCCGACCCTAAATTGTACACTTTTACCTAGTTTTTTTGTTGTTTTTTTTTTGAGGGCAGTGTCACTGGCCCTCATATGTGGGACCGAACTGGGGCTGCTGGCTTCCCAGGCCAGCGCTTAACCACCGCGCCACTCGGCCGGCCCTTAAATTGTACACTTTTAATGGATATAGTTTATTGCATATAAATTATTCCTCACTAGTTTGTTTTTATTTTATTTTATTTTATTTTTTTTTTTGAGGGCAGTGTCACTGGCCCTCATATGTGGGACCCGAACCAGGGCCGCTGGCAATCCAAGCCAGCGCTTAACCACCGCGCCACTCGGCCGGCCCCTAGTTGGTTTTTAAAAAACCAATCATTGGGGAAAGGTTTTCAGGGAACTTGATATTTACATGGTCTCAGAATATTAATCATCACATTACTTATTATAGTAATTACAAAGGGGGAATATATCTTTATAATGGTGAGATCTAGGGGTTATCACCTTAACTAAGTGATCAGACCTGGTACCCCTGCTACCAGTTCAGGTGAAGATCGTGTGCCTTCTTTCCAAAAATATTTAATCTGAATCTTAGCATGAGGAAACGGTCACATAAATCCAGAGTGTGATACATTTTACAAGACAACAGGCCTAGACTCAATACAAAGATCAGGGTCAAGAAAAAGATTAAAAGTTTGTGGGCCCAATGCAACTTCTACATTTATAGCATGAACCCCTTTCCCATTCAGCCAGCCAAGCGTTAAGTCCATGAGCTTTGTAATCACCCTGGCGTCCTGACTTGCCCAGGCAGTAGCTGGCCTTAAACATAAACTCTGTAAGCCTCATTTTCCTGTTCCTTCAAATTGGGAATGCAAATAATAGTTCCTTCAAAGGGAATTTTTAGAATTACGTGAACTTCTGTTTGTGGTGTTCCTAGCATAACGCCTGGTCTATAGTAATCACCCATTCAGTGTTAGCTGTCATCCTGGTGGTTCCTGTCACTGACGCGGCTGTGGCTGAGGAAATCCAAACAGGACGTTTCCCCCAAACAATAATGGATGAGATTGGACATTGTCTGTAGGCAGTGATTAAAACGTTTCATTGCAATGGAGTATCCATTGAGAAAAGTACACTCATCATGAGTACAGTTCGATGAATAGCCACAAATGGAACACACTCGTGTAGCCAATACCCAGACCAAGAAACAGATGACCAGCCCCCCCCCCAGAAACCTCTTACCAGGCTTAATCACCATCCTGGTTTCTAACAGTTACAGAATCATTTTGTCTGCTTTTGAACTTTTTTTTTTTTCTGTGTATTGTTTTGACAGTTCCACGAATTTTTTTTTTTTTTTTTTTTTTTTTTAGATTTTATTGGGGAGTTGGGGGAGGGAAACAGTGGTTGGGAATTGGAGGAGGGGACCAGCCAAGTTGTTCTTCAGTCTTCGTTGTGGAGGACGCCAGTCGCCCTCTGGCTTCCCAGTGGCAGCTTGTGGCCTCCAAGCTCAGGGTGCTCTGCTCAATCCTAGCTGCGGGTGGGCGTAGCCACCATCCCATGCGGGAGTCGAACCAGCAGCCTTGTTGTTAACAACAAACTCTGTATCCACTGAGTCATTCGGGTGGCAGCTCAGCTCAAGGTGCTGAGTTCAGTCTCTGTTGCGGGTGGGCATAGCCCACCATCGAACAGGCAATCTTATTGTTACACCAGCTGAGCCATCCTGCCACCTGTTGGCAGCTCAGTGGCAACTCAACTAGGGCGCAGCATTCACTGGCCCATGTGAATGGGGCGCAGTATTCACTGGCCCAATCGAACCAGCGGCCCTGTTACTCAGAGCTCGTGCTCTAAGCCAGCTGAGCCACTCGGCTGGCCCCGCCTGCATTTTTTTTTTTTTTTTTTTGAGGGCCGTGTCACCAGCCCTCATATGTGGGACCCAACCCGGGCCGCTGGTTTCCCAAGCCAACGCTTAACCACTGCGCCACTCAGCCGTCCCAGAGACAGTTTTTAATAAATTTTGTAGCATGTTGAACGTGGTAGTTTAGAAGATGTCTTAAAGCACATATCAGTCCCTGAAAGGGTAGTAATCTACAAGTCTGAGAGCTAAAGCAGTAAGGATATCTGCTACCTATTTGTGCCTTTCTGCCTCGTATCTTTTAAGGGCTCGGGGGTCCTGGCATGGCGGTGTGTGGGCACACGAAGCTGTCTCACCCATTCTCTGAGCAGCTGGGTCATTCCCATTTGCACAGTACGCATGGTTGGAAGAATCCTGAATTCTTCCAGGATCTTGTGCTGTGGCTCTTTTCTTCCCTAGGACTCTCCCAGTGGTTTCAAGGTGAGGCTGTGATTAGCACAGATCTTGATAACCCCATGGGTTTTCTGGCTGGGCCATGCAGAGCATTGCTCTCTGATTAACTTTTGACCATTGGCAGCACAGATAAGTAGGTATTCTTGTTGACACCTACCAGTGAGACTCCAGAATGAAAGGTTCAGCCCTGCGGACAGTTTGGGAGGTGGGGGGAGGGGAGGCAGAACCCAGCAGCGGAGGCTCTTACCCTGAGGCTCTGAGGGTGGTCTCTGAGGGTGATGGGGAGCCCTGCAGCCATGGCTTGAGGGCTGCAGTTGTAGATCAGTTTGTTGGTATCATTCACAGGTCAAAGGTGGCCCTTGGCTCCTCTGCACAAATGGAAGCCCTGGATAAAAATGGTCTTTGACAGAATTCTTAGAGCTGTGACCTTCCTCCTGATCTAGCTCATCTCCCTAGGTAAATGAGCAGAGTGCTTTTTGCGTGACAGATTTAAATTTCACCACTAATTGAGGGGAGCATCTTTAGGGGAACACGCTTGCCATTAGATCAGAGGCCTTTGGGAGACAGCTTGGCCACAAACACATCAGGGCGGGTTTAGGCGGGGGCGTGGGGGGGTGGAGATGGAAGAGTACGGAGGGCACCTGTTACTGGTAACCATGGGACAGGCTCCGGAGAGCCCAGGCAAGGACTTCCGCCCTGTGCCGGACGTGCATGTGCCCGTACACGTTACATAGGTTTCAATGGCCTTTCCCCTCTTTGTTTCTTGCTACTGAATGATCTGTACAAGAGGAACCTGAAGCCAAACTACCAGGATTCAGATCTTCAGTCTGCTGCTCCTGAACAAATGTTTAACCTCTCCATGACTCAGTTGCCTTGGCTGTAAAATGAGGATAAAGATAGTACTTTGAGTCATGGAGGTGATTCAGTATGTTAAATGCCTTATAACAAAACAGTACGGGGCAGGGTGTAAGTGATCGGTTAACATTTGCTGCTGTCCTATTGCTGACATTGTCTGAGACCTACCTTACACTCCAGATGGGCCTCTCAGCTAGCTGGGGCCCTTATTTGCCCAGCCTTCCTGGCCACTGGGCTTTGTCCCCTTCCCTGTGCGAGGTACCTCACAAGGTCCAGCCGAGGCTTCTCCCTCTGGGCGAATGAGTGATTCACTCCCTGTCCAAAGGCTGGGAGCGTCAAGCACGGACTTTGGTACCTATAACCTTTAAAATCCCAGCCCTGCTCTTTCTCTCAGCTAAACTGCTTCATGCCTCTGAGCTCAGCTTCCTCTATATAAAATGCAGCTCATGGTGACAGCACCTTGTTAGGACAGTGAGGATTGAACGAGATCCTGTGCATAAGCTGCTTGGCTGGGCATGTAGTAAACACTCAGAAAAGGGGAGCCCCTGTTATTTCATGGTGACATTTTCAGTGTTAATTTCTTGCTTACCCTCTGATTATTCATTTCATGGGTAGGTTTTGAATCCCTATTTAGAAGTTCACTCTTTACTGTCAGGGACCTTGCGTCTCTGTGTTTTAGGCCTTCTTCGTGCTTACTTGGCCCATGATAAAGACTTGGGAACTGGTCCGGCCGAGTGGCACGGTGGTTAAGCGCTGGCTTGGGAAGCCAGCGGCCCCGGTTCGGGTCCCACATATGAGGGCCAGGGACACTGCCCTCAAAAAAAACAAAACAACAACAAAAAAGACGTGGGAACCTTTTTTCCCAGAGTTATCTTCACCTCACTCTTTAGATAAGTAGTCCTTTGTGCATTTATTTCTCCAGAGAGCCAGAGGGCTGGAGTGCCTAGAACTGTGAGGATACTGTCCTTTTGTTGTTTTCAGCACATACGTAGATACTAAGCACCTTAGGTACTAGGTGCCATGCACTGTTCAAGATACTGCTGATACGGTATTGGACAAAACAGATAAAAATCCTTGCCATCATGCAATATACATTACAGTCCTATGAGGGAGACAGACAATAAATCAAGTACAAAGAATCTTAGTGATGAGTGCTCGGGAGCAAAAATGAATCAGGGTGGTGGGATGTGAAATGTTCAGTAAGTGTTAAAATTTTGGAGACTGAGGGCTGAGCGAGTGCTTTTGATAAGAGCGTGAGGAAATGAGAGAGGGAGCCATGCCATTTCCTGGGGAAGAAACTTCCAGACAGAGAGAACGGCGAGTGTTAAGTTTGTGAGACTAGAACATTGCTTGCAAGGCTTTTACTCTGAGTGCGGCAAGAAGCCATTGGGGGGCTGTGAGTGAAGGGACAGTGTCTGGCCTTCGCTTAGTGAGTAACCGGCGCCGGGGTGGGCAGACTGGACCTTTGGCTTGAATGTTCTCGATCAAGCTGCTTTCTGCGAACCTTTCTCCATCCTGCTCTGCCTTTCTCTGGATATGTACCCAGTCCTCCGGATTGCTGCAATGGGCTCACCGAGACTCTTGGTCTAGACCTGAAAGATGGAGGGGTAGAACTCAGCAAGATGGGCAGTCTGGGTTAGAGCAGCCAAAACCGGAGAAGGCCTGAAACGGTCAGCAGACGGGTCAGCTCCTGGTCTTGGCGGCCTTTCCAGCCTCATCTTTCTTCACACTTTCCAGTTTCATGCCTCCACATCTTTGTCCATCGCTGGTTTTCACTGCCTCACACGTTTCCCTCCCACCTGACAAACCTCTACTCCCTCTAAAGTCTTGCCACTCTAGATAGGCCTTTCTCATGGCTCGTTTTCCCTTGTGTTAGGATTAAGCGAAGTCGTAAGGGTAGGACCATGACATGGTAGGGTTAGTGTCCTTTTAAGAAGAGACACAGCAGAGCTCTCACCAGAAACTGAATCGGCCAGCACCTTGGTCTTGGACTTCCCAGCCTCCAGAACTGTGAGAAAAGAAGTTTCTGTTGTTTAAGCCCCTCAATCTATAGTATTGTGTCCTGGCAACCTGAGCAGACAAACATAGGTGACCAGGTGACAGACAAGGGCATCAGAGCTCCAGAGATCCTTAAGGGAGAGGTTGGTCCTTGGCTCATTTCTGTGACCCGATGGGGCCTGGCTCTCCAGAGACCTCAGTCAGGGATCTTTGTGTTCTCATGACCAGAACAGAGCAATTGGGTCAGTAGGAATGGGAATATGAGGCACCAGAGTCAGAAGGACTGAGACTGGTGGAAGAAGACGTGGACGAATAAATACCACTTGAGAATCCTGGTCTAAAAAGATAAGCTCACTCTTTTGTGTAGCACCTGGCTCTCAGGTGGTTTATTTGTTTGAAATGTAAGATGACTTGGGTATCAGACAATTCAGTCCCACTTTTTCAAACAGAGATGGTGCAAGGTCTTGTGATTTCACCCCAGTTTACGTTCTTTCCCTCTTGGCTAGAGTCCTTTGGCTATTTAAATTTGGTGGCCTCCCAACAGTTTAAAAAAAAACCACAAACTCACACAATTTATCTTTTCACGTAAGCTGCAATTTGGTTGAAACAAGACCTTTGTAGTATGTAGTCCAGAGCTCCCGATAACTGGAACTACAATCAGTGTTTCTGTTTTGTGATCTATTTTTTGTGTTTCAAAAGCCACAACAGAAAACTCTTTCTTCTGTGTTGTCAGGAGCCAGCATTTGGGCCATGACAGCGAGAGAGTGTTTTTTGTAGCAACTTAATCTGTAAGGAGGTATTTCACTTCCTGGGCCGGGCTCTTTGCAGAGTGCACATACTCCTCTGTAAAGGACCTCGGATCCCGGTAAATTCAAAATTCTCCTGAGCCTTGAAAAAATGTAGGTTGTATATCAATATTTGTTGTTGCTATTTTAATATCACTAAGACTAGAGGAGGAAAAATAAGGTGAAAATAACTCGCCTGAATTGAAGTAAATATAACAATCCTTGGTGCTAAGAAGCCCCACGTGATAGCAGCTCCCGGGGGGCGGGGCGAGGGCAGGGTGCTCAGTACAGGTGGGAACAGTCCGTGTGGAAGACATGAAAGTGGGCTGAGATGTACAGCTTTGGGTGGAAGGAATGTGGTAGTAGCTGTTTTAACAACAATAATGATGAGGGTAATTAACATTTAGGAGGCCTCTTCCTAAGCTCTTTATCAGCTTGACCTTATTTTGTCCTCACCGTGAGGAGAGGAGCCCAGCACCAGAGGAATTGTCCCATGCCTCCCGCACACGGCTGGCCTCTCAACAGCCGTGGTGGCAGCAATTATGGGAGGCTGACAATATCTTCCTATCTGAACATCACTATTTCATAGGTCCCGTATTTTGGGTCAGGAAGCTTTATCTTCAGAGTGATCTTTGAAGGGAAGGACTTCCGCAGCATTTAAATAACATAAGATTACAGGGGAAACCCCCGTAAGCCATTCCGTAGGTGTGGAGGAAGATCATACCTGCCTTACCTATGCCACAGGATGGGTGATCACTGAAGATCAACTGAGACACATGGAAATGTTTGCAAATGATTAATCTTTGCAACTATTCTTGTCTCAAGGTGTGTTGATCTCATAATTTGAAAAGGAGGAGTAAGGCCTTCAGCCACTCTTGAACAGGTATGTGCTGGATGCTGTATGTACCTCTTCTTATCTTTACAACAGCCCTGAGAAGGAGAGCCTCTGATAAGCTTTAAAGGTCAGAGGGGACTGGCAGGCCTGTTTCCCTGGGTCGGGAGCTGGGTCATCACAGCTGTGGCCTCAGGTCTTGCACATCTTGCCCAAAAGAGGTTGTCAATTTAACCTTGACCTGCACTACCAGGGCTCCCAGACTTTGATTTAGAGGGCCAGTACAGTTACCCTTCACATTTTGGGGGTGACAGAGGGGTGCCAGCTTTTTGTTCTGCTGAGCAAGGACATGACAAAAAAAAAAAAAGCCATCTTTTTTTACTGTTATTTCACAAAAGAGAGAATATTTTATCAACTCCAAAGTAATAGGAGGACCAGCTGATTGGCACGGTGGTTAAGCGCTGGCTTGGGACGCCAGCAGCCCCGGTTCGGGTTTTACATATGACGGCCAGTGACACTGCCCTCAAAAAAAAAAACTAAAAAAAACCCACCGAAGTAATAGAAAAGATGATTTCAGACAGAATATAGGCCAGTCCGCTATTAATTTTTTTAATCAGGTGTTTGATACAAAATGCAGGACAACATGCAATGGAAAAGCAGGTCTCCCCTCTTTGCCTTCTACCCCAGTCCCCCATAAACTAGCAGGCTCCCTTTGTATATAAGTTGCAGACATCTTTGTTGCTTGACTGTATTTATAATCTTTCTTCCATATAGAATTCATTCATTTGTTTGTTTTTACAGTTGAATTTTCCATTGTTTCTTTTGGCTTCTGGGCTATTGATATGTTTAGAAAGGGTTATCTTCCTCTAAGATTATTTATGAAACTCGACCATAGTTTTTTCCTAGGATTTTATGGCTTTATTTTTATCTAAAATTTATTTTGTGAAAGATGCAACATTTTTTCAGTTGTGACAACAGTGTTTATTGCATGATCTGTCTTCCTGCCACTGATCTGAAAGCCACTTATAATATATACCAACTTCCTGTGTGTATTGGGGTGTCATTCTGAGCCCTCTCATTTCATTGATCCAGCTAGCTAACCACTTATCCATCCACGTGCCAGAACTGCACTGTTCTAATTACTGTAGCTTTATAGGCAGCCGCTTTGGAAATCTCTTGGCTTTTCTTGCTTGTTTATTTTTCCATATGAACTTTAGAATCTATCTGTTTAGTTTTAAAAGATAAACCGTTTGTAATCCTACTGGGATCATATTAAATCATACGTTAACTATTGCGATCTTAATGATGTTACAGCTTTTATATCCTTCAGTAGCATTTTCAAGTTTTCTTCATGTAGCTGTTGCGTATTTTTTTGATGCACATTTAAAAGGGACTAATAGGTGGCCATTTGTATGTATGAAAGCTTTTGATTTCTGTATATTAATTTAGTACCCAGACCTTACTGAACTTTTTGTTGCTTGTAATAATTTTTCAAATAATTCAGTCAGCTTTGTTGAAATATAATTTACAGACAATAAAAATCACCAATTTTAAGCATATATTCAATGAGTTTTGACAAATAAATACAGTTGTGTAACCATCACCGCAGTGAAGATATAGGACTTCTTGGGTTTTTTAATTGAGGTAAATAGTTTATATCATCTGAAAATATTGTTTACCTCCTTTCCCCCACATTTATTCCTTTGATTTTTTTCTCCCGCTCTGGACTAATTATATTGGTTAATAGTACCTCTAGGATAACATTACATAATGCTAGTAATAGTGGATATTCTTATTCTTGTTTCTTAGTTTTGTTTTTTTTTTGAGGGCCGTGTCCCTGGCCCTCACATGTGGGACCCAAAACGGGGCCACTGGCTTGACCACCGCGCCACTCAGCCGGCCCTTATTCTTGTTTCTTGTTGGTTTTTGGGATAAGATCAATTTTTTATTTTTATTTTTTCATTTTTAAGGATTTATCTATCTCTGCATCCTTTTTTTTTTAGCTGAGCCATCCTACTACCTGTTGGCAGCTCAACGGCAACTCAGCTCAGGCTGGCATCGAACCGCCGTTGCTCAGAGCTCAGCTCACACTCTTGAGCAAGCTCTTAACCAACTGAGCCACTCGGCTGGCGCTTCTCTCCATCCTTTTATACTAAGAATATTTTGGTTTATTTTTATCAAGAGTGGAGTTAAATTGGGCCGGCCGAGTGGCACATTGGTTAAGAGCTGGTTTTGGGATGCCAGCGGCCCCGGTTCGGATCCCACATGTGAGGGCCAATGACACTGCCCTCTACAGCTTGCAACAGCTCCACCTGGAGCTGGGCTATGCGAGCCCCGGCGATGGTGTAGGCTGCAGCCCCTGCTGCAGTGGGCTGCCATAAGCTAGAGTGAGTGGCCGACAGCCAGCGTGAGCTGCCAATAGCCACGGTGAGCGACCATCCAGAGGTCGGCGACCCATCTGCCTCACCCGGGAAGAGCACAATGACGATACCAACATGGGCCAGTGAAGCAACATCCTCCGCAAAACTAGACTAAAGAACAAAAAAGACAGCAACTTGTCTGTTCCCCTTCCCCGATTACCCAACACTGTTCCCCTCCCCCAATTCCCCAATAAAATCTTTAAAAAAAAAGAGTGAAGTTAAATTATATCAAATACCTTTTGAGCTTTTAAGATGATGCAGTCGTTATAATTTTTCTCTTTTGATCTACTTAGGAATAAATTAATAACTTTCTCCTATTGACCCACCCTAGCAGTCCTGGAATAAATCATACTTAGTGGTATAATGGGACATAGATGTTTGGTCTTTGTCCCCAGCTTCTAGCCTACAGCTGCTGCAGCCCCGGGATCTCTGGGGTGATGATGAGATGAGTGGTGACTGGGGCCTCTAGATCGCTTCAGGATGCACCAGAAAGACCAAGGCATGATGCGAGCAGTGCAACTTTTAGCTCCACCCCTCCAACCTACAGGGAGGGGCAAGAGCCTGAAGACTCAGTTCAGACACCTGTGGCCAAATGATTTAATCAGTCATTCCAGGGTAATGAGACCTCCATAAAAACACCTAAATGGTGGGATTCGGAAAGCTTCCTGGCTCAGGTGCTGGGAGGATGGCGCTCTCAGAGCATGGAAGCTCCATGTCTCTTCTGCCATCCCTTGCCCTGTGCATCTCTTCCATTTGGCTCTTTCTGAGTTGTATTCTTTATAATAATCCAGTAACAATAAGTTCAAATGTGTTCCTGAGGAGGGGGTTGTGGGAACCCCTGACTTCTAACCTGTCCGGCCGAAGTACAAGAGGTGGGGACTTGTGACTGGCATGTGAAGTGGGGGTCAGTCTTGTGCGCTGAGCCCTTAACCTGGGGCGTCTGGGCTAACTCCAGGTAGTTAGTGTTAGAGTTGAACTGAATTGTTAGACACGCAGCTAGTATCCAGAGAGGTGGAAAACTGGTTGATGTGAAAAAAACCCACAAACACTTGGTGTCAGAAATGTTGTGAGTAAAAATGATCACTTGGTCATAGAATATTAGTTTTTAATGCTGTTAGAGAAAGTACTGCAAAATGCTGTTTGCTGATAGTTTTTGCACAGTAGTCATAAACAGGGTTACTCTGTGTAGAGATTTTTTTTTCCCCTCTTGAATGTTCAGAAATGTTTATTGTCTTTATAGTCAAATGGCAGTTTGGCTGGATATAAAATTATTGGGTTAGCCCTTCTTTCTTTGAGGACTTTGTAGGCCCGATTCTAATGTCTTTTGGCATAGATTGTCCATTGTGGAAATCTGAAGCCAGTAAGTGTTTTGCCTGAACGCACCAGTGATTTTTTTTCTGAAGTTCAATACGTCTTTCAGGACGTGTCTTATGAAGTGAACTAAGTCAGTTTTTCCTGAAACATAATGAGCCTTTTAATTTGTAGATTCTGATCATTCCAACTTTTGTTCTACGTGTCCTTTATTGGGTTTTCAGCAATGTCTTTTCTTTTCCATGTGTTTTTTTTTTCCTTCTATAATGGAAAAATATTTCTTTTTCTCTTCTACTTCTCTGAGCTCTGCCCCTAAATATTTTATCTATTTTTGTTGTCTTATATCCTTTCTAAGTGCTTGTATCTCTGCTTTACATACCTTGTTTCAAAAGGGATTGCATTGTTCGTTTGTGTTTTTTTTATTCATGGGAATATGTTTTTATTTACTACATAGCCACATTTTTTGATGAATGTTCTTTGCAGTTGTTTTTTCTTGTACCTCCCCTTTTTGCTGGTAGCCTTCCTGGAGATCTTGAACATTACATTTAACTGTACAGTTCAGTATGTACCTGATCCTTTCCAAATTGTCATTCATCTTTGAATGAAGTGATTCCTTCCTAGTCTGACAATTTGAAGAAAACCCCTTTGAGGAGGGCCTAGCTTAGCAGAAGTTGTCCATAAATATTCTATACATGAACGGAGCTACTAGCCTTTCTTGCCTTCAGACATCTGGAGTTGGCTGTTGCAATGCCCCAGGCAGCCTCTCCCTGCCTCCCTGCCTCCTTGATAGGCTGCTTCGTGTAGGTTTCACTTGTGTGTGTGATGCTTCGTGCCCGACTGGGTCCGAGGAAGCCTCCATCACCAGCCCCTGAGCCAGTTCTCACTGTTTAGAACAATGGATGGCTGGTTTCACCCCCTCAGAATGAAGCGTTGACTGTAGAAATGGACTCGCACGCTTTGTCGGACATCTGTACCAACAGGCATTCTGTTTCATCGCTTTCCCACACCCTTACTTGACCTTTACAGCATTTAGCAGTTCTTAACTCATATATTCGGGTTTGGGGTCACAGATGTCTGGTTTTGTCACAGTTGCGATGTTTCTATTTCTCATTCTCCTGGTTGCTTTTGTGTGATTCTCTAGGCGAGGAGGAGTAAAGTCTTCTTAATCCTGCCACTTTATAAAATTAAGTACAATCTCTAACTGGAATAAATTTAGCATTCTGAAAAACTCATTTTTTTTTTTATGTTTTTTTTTTTTTTCCTTTGGCCTACGGATGAGAACTGCCTCACTATACTACTGGTTGGGAAATTGCTGCTTTTGTTTAAAGGTAACTTAATCTTGTCACAGGAGTGCCCTGAGGGTTTAGTGAGAGGGACGAGCTCAGATGCTTTCCTGCCCTCCATTAGCCTGGCTATTTCTGTCTTCCTCTGATTTTATTAGCATTTCAGTTAGATCTTTGTCCTGCAGTTAGCCATCTTCTTGTGCGTGTAAATCACTGCTGAGAAACGCGAGGAAGACGACCAGGCCGGTTGGGCCGCAGGAGTAAATGCAGACCAGCCTAGTCCCCATGACAGGAAGTTGTGAGCTGTAGGCGGCAGACCCCACGACTTCCTTAGGTCATGTCCTATGGAGAACTTGGTAGGTTTGCATTCTGGAGGCTACATAAAGAGCACAAAGTTCCTGTGTAGACTATTGTTTTTTTCACCACAGCCTTGATTATTACTGTCATTTCTTTCGCTAAACAGTATGTCACTCAGGTTAGGCCAAGTTAAAATTTCAGTGGCTTCAAAGAGCAAAGATTTCTTTCTCGCCCATGATATTTGTCCTGGGGACGCTGCTCTGCATTGTCCTCACTCAGGGTCCCAGCTGACAGAGCAGTCGCCCCCTTGCATGATGCTGAGTGCCAAGGGAGACACCTGGAGGGCCTCATTCCAGCAATTAAATGCTTCAGCCTCTCTTCGCTTCCACTCCCAAGCCATTGGGTCAGCATGGTCACATGGCTTCACCCAGCCACAGGGGGACAAGGGAGTTCATTCTTCCTTGTTTCCAGGAAAGAGGAGTGGGACATTGGGAGAAGCACTAATGATAACCATGGCCACCTGTCAGTGGCTTCAGCAGACTTGGCAAGTGTTCCGTGTAGAATTTCTAGTGTTTGGATTTGTACATTTTTCTCGTAGCATACCAGTAGATTGGAATGTCTGTGTCCAGCTCTGTGTAGACTTCCTGGGTGACCTTACAGAGGGAAATGTTCTAATCTCTTTTCTCCTTTCTGCATGATCTTGCTTAATCCCTATACAGTCCTGTGAGCTAGAGACTACTGTCTCATTGTTTTAATGATGAGCTGGTATTGAGGAAAATTAAATCATTTAATCAAAAGTGGCTTAACTTGGGGCTGGCCGAGTGGCTCAGTTGGTTAAGAGCTCGCTTGGGCCGGCCAAGTGGCGTGGTGGTTAAGCGCTGGCCTGGGAAGCCAGTGGCCCCGGTTCGGTCCCACATGTGAGGGCCCGTGACACTGCCCTCAAAAACAAAAAAAAAAAAGAGCTTGCTCAAGACTGTGGGCTGAGCTCTGAGCAACAGCAGTTCGATGCCCAGCCCGAGCTGAGTTGCCGCTGAGCTGCCAACAGGTGGCAGGATGGCTCAGCTACAAAAGAAATAAATAAATAAGTGGCTTAACTAATAATAATTAGTAGATTCAGCTCAAGTGTCCATTTATCTCATTCCAAAGCTCAAGCTCTTAATCTTATTTATTTACACCTTAAGATCTAAATGGCCCCAACTTGAAAACGAGGCACTTATTAGACTAACTCATCTACAAGGGGCCCCCCTTCCTGTAAGTAGCAGCCCTGGTTGTGCGTTGAACACTAACCCTTACCAGGTTTGGCCTTTTCTGGCAGCTGGGAACTAGGGCCTGCAAATGAACGATATAAAACGGAAGTCTTCATATGGTACAGAAACATGAGTCACAGCAGCACGAGCTGTACATCTCTTGCCTGATTTTAAGCACAGACCTTGGCAACCAGCCGTCATGGTGGGTTGATTGTTTCAGATCTCTAAGTAAGTAAATCTGACCGTTGGGAGACCAGCCTTTAAAGTAGGTTAAACATAAAGCTGGATTTTTTGCTTTAGGTTTCAAACTCTATTTTAAAGCTTTTGTTGTTCTTGTTGTAAGATAGGCACCCCTTGTTTAAAATAATCAGAGACACAGTATTTAGAAATTGATGCACTTGTGTACTGTTGGTGGGAATATAAGTAGATATGACCATTATTTATTTATTTGATTTTTTTTTTTTTTTTTTTGAGGGCAGTGTCACTGGCCCTCATATGTGGGACCTGAACTGGGGCTGCTGGCGTCCCAAGCCAGCGCTTAACCACCGTGCCACTCGGCCGACCCTAGATATGACCATTTAAAAAGATAATTTGTCAGTATCCATTAAAAATTTTAAACTCTTATGTCTTTGGTCCTAACCCTTCTGGGAGTTTATCCTTTAGGAATGTTGGTATATGTCCACAAAGGTGTATACGAGGCTGTTAACAGAATCGTGCATCCATACAGCAGAGTACTAGGCAGGTGTTAAAAAGATGACGCGTATCTACATGTACCAATGTGAAACATGTCCACAATTTATTGTAAAGTGAAAAAGCAAGTTGAAAAATAATGTGTGCAGTGTGATCTCCTTGTGGAGAAAACCCGTATGTGTATGTTTATGACTTGATGGGAACATCAGAGATTTCAGGAGTGTCTCCCAGGTGGCTCTGGGAGGGAAGGGAGATTTTTGAGGAAGTAGTGGTGAAAACTAGGGCTTTTTACCCTTCACTCCCTGTGTAACTACTATAGTGCATGATTTAACAATAAATATATATATTACTTTTTTAAAAATTAAACTTTAAAATTGTTTGAAGTAAAAAGTACAGTTGCTTTCTCATTCCTCGCAAGTTATTTACTGTTAGGGGTTTCAGTTGTTCCCTTGGAGATTTATTTTCTATGTATATATGTACACATAATATATAGCGCATACTACTTGTTTGTATATAAATGGAGCAACACTAAAAATTCTGTTCTGTGACTTGCTTTTTTTCCCACCCAAGACTATATCGTGGGCATTTTCCCATATTGGTAAGTATAGATAAACTACAGCTATTACTATTACTTCTGCTTTCTCCTCCTCCTCTTGCTCTTTCCCCTCTTCAGTGCGTAGTATTTCTTGGTCTGGACATATCATAGTTTATTGAATCAGCTTCCTGTTGTGAAGGACACTGGTTCCAGCCTAGTATTACAAACAACACCGTAATGGCTACAGCGTGTATCTACACACACATACACGTGTGCAGGTGTATCTGTGGGGGAAATACCTCTGAATGGACTGAAGGGTGTGCACATTTTATATTTAGATGGATATTGACAAAATCCTGTTGAGTATATACTCCCATCCGCAGTGTATAAGGGAGGCGTTGTGTCTTTCTTTAAATAGTAACATGTTAGAATTGGAAGGTGCTTTAAAAATCATCTAGTTCAACTCTACAGTATGGGTGAATCTCACGAATATGTTGAACAAAAGAAGCCCAAAACAAAAGAATACATACTGTATGCTTCTATTTGTATAAAGTAGGAAAACAGGAAAAACTTAGCTGTGTTATTAGAAATCAGGACAGCGATTATCCTTGACAGGGAGCACAGAGGCCAGAAGAGCCTCGGGAAGGCCGGGACTGTTCTCGGGCTTGACCTGGGTGCTGTTTCCATGGGTGTGTTCAGTGCATGGAAATTCATCGTTGCACACTTCTCTATACACTTACTCCTGTGTGATATAGATACTTAATATAAGGGGGTTTTGTAAGCCTCTAGTCCAGCTCTTTCATTTTACAGATGAAACCCTTCTAGTTGAAGGGGTTCCTCCCTCTCCCGCCATATGCTGCCGAGACTTCCTGAGAGCCTTATTCTGGAAGCCTGAGCCCCAGCCTGTCTTGCCCAGATTGGACTAGGGATGCTGTTGGCATCGGAAAGGCTGGGAATGTTTGCCAGTGTCTCTCACCTTCAGGCCTCTGATGGATACCGGTGTGGCTGTGTGCCAGCTGATGTGTCAAATGGAGTTTCTGGTTTTGTGGCGTTTGGGAAAATCCCAGCACCAGGCCTCTCATCGAGTGGGTAGGCAAGTTCAGGAGGCCTGACTGCTGAGGAGGAGCCCAGTTCTGTCACTCCAGCCTCCTCGTTCATGAGTTTTCACCCGAGCCTGCTTCTCACTGCATCCTAATCTCTGCTCTCGGCTGCTTCTTCCTAATCGTTTTCAGGCCAGTCCTTGGTTCAGATAATGGTATCTTTTCAGTAAAATTGTTTTGCTCAGAATAAAAAGGAAACAGATTTCTGTTTTATCCTTCCTGGCCCACTTTGGGAAGGTGGTGACACGGATTGCAAGGAATTGTTTGCATGGTCTGTGACTACACGATGGGAGATTTTCAGCAGCCAGGATTCCTTTATTTTGCTATGGAGCTTGTGTCTGGAAGCTTTCTGTGAGTCAAAGCACAGTTGGACGTTTGGGCATGTCCTCTGGTCAGAAAGCGTCTGTCGCCTCTGATTAGAGATGAAGATGTAGTCTGAGCATTTGCTGGTGCGCATGCCCTATCGACTTTGCAGGTGCTTATAGCACACCTATGTGGGATGCTTTTTTTTTTTTTTTTTTGAGGGCAGTGTCACTGGCCCTCATATGTGGGACCCGAACCGGGGCCGCTGGCGTCCCAAGCCAGCTCTTAACCACCGCGCCACTTGGCTGGCCCCTGTGGGACGCTTTTTGTCATGAGTTAGAAATAATGGCTAAGTTATAAGAGCCACCCATCTTAATATAAGACAGCCTCACTAGCCTGGTCCTGACAATACCAAGAGATTTGTGTAAACTTCAGGTAAGTTCAGGCTGACCTCTGAAATCTTACACATCTCCAACATGTGAAGGAAATGTTAAAGAAAGCTACTGATCTTTTCTTAGGGGGCACTGGTAAATACAGCACTGGGGAGAGACATTCCAGATAGATATTGAAGAAACCCCAAATGGGTAAGTCCTGATTTTGAAATAGACAGGGCCTTTTATATAAGTGGGCACTCTCTTAATAGAAAATTCCCACGTTGGACCCCATTCCTAGCCCCTAACCCATCTCACCACTTCCTTTCCTTTTGTTTCCCGGCACCCTCTGCCTTCCCTCCTCCACTCTGGTCTCAGCAAATCCATCTATCCTCAAAGACCCAGCAGGAAGCCTGCCTTCTCCTTGGACTGACCATCCTTCCTTGAATTGACCTCGCCCGCCCTCTGGACTTGTGCCAGTTATTGTCTGTGGATCTGCTTAGCAGTTACCATGTCCTGCCTTGTGGCTTATCTGTTATTCTCTTTAAGTATGATTTCACTTTTCACGTCTGTACCTGGTCTCCCTAAGTTATCACGGCCTGAAAGGACACTGTTCTTTTTTGTATCCCCACTATACATGGGACTTGGTACAGTGTCCCCCAGGGAGTATGCTTTCAGGAATCATTTATTGCCATGATACTCTTGCCCAAATACCACCATATGTCCTACCACATCATCAGAGATGAGATTATTCTAAATTGAAATTTGAATTTGAATTTATTTTGTGACTTGAGCAGGTGGCTCTTCCTTTACACCATAAGTCAATCTCCACTGAAAAACTGTGGGACAGAATAACTCAAGTTCCTACTGACTCAGCTAGACCTCTGAGTTTGGGACAGTATTTGCTTGACAGGGCAGTTTCAGTTCAGCAGAGGTGTTGGCATGGCTTGTTGGAGCTAGTGGAAGATTTCACCTGGGTTTTAGGGTCAGATGTGAATTCTTTGAGAAGAAAGAATAGGCACAAGTCAACATGGATCTAGGGTGAGACTAAAAGTCTCAAAAACTTTTAGAAGTGAACATTTCTGGTCACTCTTTGGTAGCCTGTGCAAATATAAAGCGTGGCTCTAAAGTGATATATTTCTCCATCATACTTTTATTCACTTACCACCTTTATATTCTTTTCCTGTGTTTTGTGACTATTGCTTTATCAACTGTTAAATCCTAAAAATTGTTTTTTTTTCTGATTTTTAAATTGTTTTATAGCCAAATCATGTTTCTTAAGTTCTTATTTTATAATGTGTTCTGATAGCTGTAGAATTAATCTTTTTCAGCTCTACTTCCCATTTCCCCTCATTGCTCTCTCTTTTTTTTTTTTTTTTTTGAGGGCAGTGTCACTGTCCCTCATATGTGGGACCGAACCGGGGCCGCTGGCTTCCCAGGCCAGCGCTTAACCACCGTGCCACTCGGCCGGCCCCTCATTGCTCTCTTTATCAGAATGTTCTATCGCCTCACAGTGTTTAGTCAATACTATCCTAAAAGAGTAATTTAATTTAGGGCCTGGATGTGCCAGTTTCCTTAGGTGCTGGCGGTTCAAAGATACTTGAAGAGGACGGCTCCTAGTGCCCTAGGAGGGCAGTCAGGCTAGGGAGATTCTGGTCAAGGCCAAGTCAGTAAAGGGCGTATTTGGCTGGAAACCTTCCCACTTTCGGCAGCGGCAGGGCCCAGTGCCCTGTGTACACCCGGCAGCCCCCGAGGTCCACTGAGCAGTCTTCCAACTGCCCCTTTTATGTTGGATGTTTTTTGTGTTTTTTGTGGTTTTTTTTGAGGGCAGTGTCAATGGCCCTCATATGTGGGACCCAAACTGGGGCCGCTGGCTTCCCCAGCCAGCGCTTAACCACTGCACCACTTGGCCGGCCCCGGATGTTGTTTTTGTTTAAAGATTTTATTGGGGAACCGGGGAAGGGGAACAGACAAGTTGCTGTCCTTTTGTTCTTCAGTCTAGTTGTGGAGGACATTGCTTCACTGGCCCATGTTGGTATCGTCATTGCGCTCTTCCCAGGTGAGGCAGATTGGTCGCGGCCTCTGGACGGCCGCTCACCGCGGCTATTGGCAGCTCACACCGGCTGGTTGCCACTCACGCTGGCTGCCGGCCACTCACTGTAGCCTATGGCAGCCCACTGCAGCAGGGGCTGCAGCTATGCCGTCCCTGGCCACTCATGCAGCCCAGCTCCAGGTGGAGCTGTTGTTCACCATCTTAGCTGTAGAGGGCAGTGTCACAGGCCCTCATATGTGGGATCTGAACCGGGGCTGCTGGTGTCCCAAGCCAGCTCTTAACCAGCGTGCCACTCGGCCGGCCCTTCTGTTGGATCTTTTAAATATAGTTTTACTACTACTTTTTTTGTCTTTTGAGAAATATGTGACTTCTTAAGAAATTATTCTGCTTAGTGCTTTTTAACCATACCATGGAGATTTTTATTTGGTTTATGTTTAAAATGCAGTTGGACGTCTTGGTGATGTATCAACATGGAACATTTCAATCCAAGATCATGGGCCAGTCGAGTGGCGCGGCGGTTAAGCGCTGGCTTTGGAAGCCAGCGGCCCCGGTTCGGGTCCCACTTATGAGGGGCAGTGACACTGCCCTGAAAAAAAAAAAAAAAAAAAAAAAAGAAATCAATCCAAGATCATGATTTCTCTGCATGTTTTTCCCTCATCATCAGTCATTGCAGTGTTCGTCCTTATTTTCTGGAGTTGACGGGGTGGGGTGAGTGTAATAAATTTGTCAGTCTATATAAATATTCCTGGGCCTATCGAGAGTACCAGGCAGTTTCCAATGCTGAGGCGATTCTGAGGAAGCCTAAGTCCAGGTCCCATTGGAGAAATGGCTACATGGAGGAGAAAATGAACAGTTACTGGTTCACGGCAGTGAGTTTGCCTGGTGTCCACAGGCCCAGGCATCAGATGGAAGTCAGAGAAGGAAGGAAATCCCTTGAGTTGGCTTTGTACATGCCTGGGCTGGGGCTGGGCCTGAAAGTTACATGGGATTCTGTAACAAAGAGAGGATGGGAAAGAATCTTGTAGGTAGGAGGAGTGGAGCAAACAAGAGCCAAGTGTGGGGTGAGAGGCTCCGGGAATCCCCGGGGCTGTATTGCCCTAGGATCCTTTGACTGTCAGGCACCAGCGTTTGCACTTGGCCTGGCGTGTTCAGGCTCTCGCTCGGATCCCTAGGATTCCAAGGAAGTGCTTCAGCATGGCGATGGGGAAGGCAGGCCACCAAGACTCTGGGCCCTGCACAGTGTAAGATTTCATTGGGAAAAAGGATTTTATCACTCCTGAAAAAGCCTTTAAACCCTTGCTGTCTTCAGGGAGAAGGTAGGGTCTGAAGATTTTCATCTGACAGAATTTGCTGAACTGTGTCTGCACGCTCTTGGAGGCCTTGTACCTTCCCACCTCAGTCACCTATTCAGTCAGTCCTGTTGTTTTTTACCATCTAAGTGGGCCTGGCCCCTGGTACCTGGCACCTGCTACTGCCTTTGGTCTCACCATCTTCCTGGTTTACCTTCATATTCTCTTAGTGATTGGTCTTTCTGCTTCCGGTCTCATGTCCTTTTCGTCCCTCATCCACACTGCTTCAGATATCTTTCTAAAATAACTGAGATCGCATCCCTTCCCCTGTTTACAGTTCTTCAGTGGCTCTCCATCACCCCAGGGTAAAGCTTAGCGCTGTGGCCAGCCCGTCATCTAGCGCCACCTCTTGCCATCTCCTCACTCGCGCTGATGAACTTCAGCCACACAGATGAGAACGATATATAGCTCCTCGAGCTTTCGTGATGTTTCGCGCCTTTCCTGGCCGTTCCATTTCAGGAGTTCTCCTCTGACCTACCCTCGGAGTCTGCCCACTGACCTACCCTCTGAGCCCGCCCCCCCGCCATGTTCTGGGGTGTCCTGCAGTCTGCTGTGCACACTGACCACACTGGACTTGGACTGTCTGCCTCAGCAGAGCCTAAGTTCCTTGCGGGAAAGGACTGGTGCTCATCACTGTATCCTTCAAACCAAGGCCCCGGAGCTCTAATAAATGGCTGTGAGTGACCGAATGGCATAGAGACCTCGCCCCACCAAAGTTCCAGTCAGTGAAAACGTGGAATTGTATACACAGAAAAAGAGAAGTAAAAAGATGCATGTAATACTAGGGCCTCGAGCAAGGTTACAGCATCTGACTAGGGAGAAATTTCCCTGTGTTCTTAGCAGGAAGGGTAGAAGGTGTCTTGCAAACAGTCCAGGAATGTGTGTGAAATTTTTGAAGTGGGGAATTTAAGTACAGGGTCTTGGAAGGAAAGGAGCCATGCGTCAGCAGGGCAGAGGACAAACGCCAGTGACTCAGACTGCCAGGGCCAAGGGGACACCTGGTGTCGTGAGGGGGGGCTGGCCTTGAAGATTCAAATGCATCTTTCTCAAGTTTGGGGCAATGTTTGTAAATAATTTTAGAATTTAGGGTTCAAAATAATAAGAAGAGGAAGCGGTATTCATAGTAGGTAAAGAGTGGTAACAGCCCTCAAGTCCGACTCATGATGGCGTAGCCATGCAGTGCTATATTATTCATCCGTAAAAAGGAAGAAAGACCTACATAGTCAGGCAGCCGTCCCTCCGTATCTGCGGGTTCTGCATCACAGGCTCCGCATCCTCAGATTCAACTAACTTCAGGTTGAAAAAATGCTACATTGTTGCTGACGAGTGCTGTGTCATTAGGCCTATGACGGTTGTGTCTATACTGAACATGTACAGACCTTTTTTTCCTGTCATTATTTCCTGAACAATACAGCATGACTATTTACATAGCATTTACATTGTATGGGGTAGTACAAGCAATCTTGAGCGGACTTTTAAGTATGAGGAAAGATTGCATAGGTTATAGGAAAACACTGTGGCATTGTATATAAGGGACATGAGCATCCATGGATTTTGATGTCTGCAGGGGTACTGGGACCAATGATTCCAAAGGACAACTGTGTACACTACAACAGGGATGATTCTGGGGAACATTATGCTAAGTGAGAGACACCGGTCACAAAAGATTACATATTGGAGGATTCCATTTATACCAAGTGTCCAGAATAGGCAAATTACTATCAAGACAAAAAGTAAATTAGTGGTTGCCAGAGGCTTTGAGGAGGGAGGAATTTGAAGTGGCTGCTAATGGATTTGGAGTTTCTTTTTGGATTGATGAAAATGTTCTAAAATTGATTGTGGTGATGGTTACAGAACTAAATTTACTAAAAAAAAAAAATTGTATGTTTTCAGCGGGTGAGTTGTACATGATGTCAGTAAAGCTGTCAGATGATGGTGGTGATGATGAGAGATGAGGATAGATGGTAGTTGTTTTACTCCAGGTTTTGGTACTTAAATTTTTTCGCTCCTCAGCAGCCTGTTAATTCAGGAGTGGGCGGGTCCTTAGAGAAGAGACCTGCACTGACAAAGATTCCTCATTGCCTGGTGAGTTCTTTTCTCTCCCACACCACGGGACTGCTGGAGGCAGTGGAGCATTGTTCAGTCATTGTTCAATCTTCGGAGCCAGCAGGGAGCCAGCAGGGGCTGGGTGGAGCCTGTGTGAGTCTCAGTGAGTCCAAGTGAACATTTACATCCGGGCTAGTCTGAGTAGCCATGGCAGAACGCTCTCTCCCTTCAAGGGTCTAAAGACAGAGGGCTTAATGGTCCTAAATAACTGCTGAATTAATTGTTGTTGTCTTTGGGTGTCATCGGCCTCAAAGAAGCAATACATTTTCTCACCTAGTGATCTGCTCACACCATTGTGCGACCTCCGTGCTCCAAGTGTTCCTGGGTTGGATTATCTCACCTTCATTGCTCTGTCTGCCCTCTCCATTTTCAGGACTCCTTCCCTGAGTATCCTCCCTCCCACCTGCCCAAGGCCAGGGAAGGTGTCACTACCGGAAGAACCAGTTAGGTTCTCTGCAGCTGTCTTGTAGTGTCACCGTGCTGCCTTGCCTTTGCCACTTGGCTTCTCAGTTCCCTGTAACACTGCTGTGCTCTAAGGGACGGCTGCTTTGCCGTCACCTGGCTCAGCACCTCACACAGAGAAGGCATTCAGGTGTTTATTGAAAGTGTATGTGATTTATTCTTCCTCTGTACTGAATTAGATAAGGCAGAGAAGGAAATAAAGTCACAGACACAGGATGAATTCTTGGGGATTGATCACGTACACACACTGACTTTTCTTTTTCCTGGCTCAGGCTTTTGCACTGCACACAAGTTTTGTTTCACCTTTGAAAGCTGTAGTGTGCTGCTGCCACAAGGGCCATCTTTGGAGTTTCCTTAAATAGTGGTTGTTGAAGGGACCCGGTACTGTTAGAACAGGTGACTTGGGGGAAAGCAGACGCCCGGACCCCACAGTATCTGACTTGAAGGACTGTGCAGGCAGGTGGATTTTTTACTTCGAGATGCGTGACTGAGGGTCTGTGGATGGGCTCCGGGGGCGCTGAAGCCCTGAAAATCAGGGCAGAGGTTTTGTGTGCGTGTGCACGTGTATGCACTGCGGGTAGAGCATAATCTCAGCCTTCGTTGGGGTGGCAAAGTGAGGGGAGTCTCCTCCTCTTTAACCAAAAGGTTAAAGACTAGTGTGCAGCCCAGTGTTTGTGGAGACCCACCACAAGATCCAGAGTCAGCAAGGGTGCCGGCACACCCAGGTCCTCAAGGAGTTTATGACCCAATCAAGATAAAAGGATGTGGCCTTAAACCACTTAGGGTTTGCAAACACAAGATGGTGAGGGCTGGGAGGGACTTAAAGGATGAGCAGGACCCAGGTGATTGAGCCAAGATCACATGGTGTGCTCTTCCCGGCTCACCAAGACAAGAGACCTCGGAGCTTCCCCGGGGTTACACGGTGGCCCAGAGTGCTTGGGGTCCACCTGCAGCTTTCCTGTGGCCCCTCCCCTCCCCTGGGATCCTTTCCAAGATGCAGAGTATGATCACATATATGCTCACGACAAGCAGCAGTAATAGCAGCTAATAAACCTGTTTCAGTGCAGTAATGTGAGCTCCTGACTTTATTTCTGGCCTCTCACCTGCATATTATAGACTGAAAAGAGACAGCAGCCATCAGGGGTGCTGGAATTTCCTCCCGCACCGGAGTGGACTCCCTGTGTCCTGCCTCCCCACAGAGGGACGTCTGAGCACATGGCCGTGTCCCTTGTGTTTTCACCATGGTCACGAGCAGCGTGAGCCCACTGCTAGGGAGCGCTTTGATGGGTGGCGCACAGCGCCTCGGCAAACACCAACGCAGCCTTTCCTGGAACTGCCCTCCAAAACCCCACCAAACTAGAAAATGGAAAGTGGTTGCTAAGTGTTTGGAATTAGTAATATGCATATATTTTCAGCTTCATAACTAACCGAGAGCAAATGACGATGTTGCCCTGATTGGAGACAGCAGGACTAAAGGCCAAACTATTTATTACTCGAGCTGATTTCCTGCAGCTGTCGGTGAACTCCCAGATTGCTCAGTCTCAGTGGGGGAGCGCTGGCGTGCAGCACAGAGCCCCTCAGAGAGGTGCCAGAGCAGCGTCTCTGGGCAGCACGGCAGGTGTGACCCTGAGCAAGTCCCTTCACTTCTCTGAGTGTCAGTGTCCTTGACTGTAAAATGAAGATGAAAAGAGCCTCCTTGCAGGGTAGTTGTGCATGTTAAGGGAGAGCATGTGCACCGGGTGCCACCTGGGAACTGACATTGCCAGGCCTGGTGCAGAGTGTTTGCATGAGGCTCATTTCATCCTCACAGCAGACCTCTGGGATGGGCGTCATTTCCAATTATCTGATGAGGACAATGGGGTTCCGAAAGATGAAGATGGGAGCTGGGATTAGAACCCACATTGCTGCCCTTCGCTGGGGTAATTAAGGCCCAAAGAAGACAGATCCAGGGAGGCCCCGACAGCTCAGGGAGCAGTGGGCCAGGCGAGCTGAGGCTGGGCCCTGCCCCCACACCAGACACCCTTTCTCTAACCGCATGAGGGCGTCTTCCTGACACCAAGCATGAGGGGTCTTTTCCAACACCACTTTTACCCTGGCGCCAGCTAGGTGTCCTAGAAACAATTCTAACACCACCAGAATCAGCATCAGACTGTACAGGTTTAAGGGCTCAGCCCCATGAGGCTGCCCTTATTTCAGATACCAGTTGCAAGTTTGGAGTCCCGCACATGTCTGTCCGACTTGGCCACAAAAGCAGGGGTTCCCACGCCTTCCCCCACATTCAGTAATTTGCTAGAAAAACTCATGGAGCTCAGGGAATTGCTGTACTTACTCACATGATTTATTGTAAAAGATATAACCCCGAAGCAGGTAAATGGAAGAGATGAGTGGGGCAGGCAGGGTAAGGTGCACAGAGTTTCCATGCCATCCCAGCACCTCAGTGTGTTCACCCACCTGGAAGCTCTCCGTGTCCTGTTGTTTAGGGTTTATAGAGGTACCCTTACATAGGCTGTTGATTAAATCATTGACCATTGGTGACTGAGCTCAACCTCCAGCCCCTCTTTCCTCCCTGGAGGTTGTATGGGGCTGAAAGCGCTAACCCTTTAATCAAGGCTTAGTCTTTCTGGTGACCAGTCCCATCCTGAAGCTATCTAAGGGCCCCAACAGTTACCTCATTAACATAAACTCAAGTATGGTTGGAAGGGGCTTTTATGAATAACGGGAGACACCACTGTCATTCAAGAAGTTCCAAGGGTTATAGGAGCACTGTGCCAGGCACTGGGCACAAAGACCAAATACATATTTCCCATTATGTCACATTGCCTCTGGCCCTCAGCAGGCACCCAGGGCTGAGGGCCCAAGTCCTCGGAGGCCGGGAAGAGCCCAGCCCCGGGCCAGCGTGCCTCTCTGTGCTTCCCAGAGCACCTTATACACTTTATTAGCTGATCTCCCGTGATTCGGAGCAAGGTATTAATCTCAAAGTAGCACTAATCCCTTTTATAAGAGGAAACAAATCATGGAGTCCTTTGGGCCGAGGCCATTCACAGCCCGTCACAATAGAAAGGGCCCATGTGCCGGCCCTTTCGCCGGTGACACAGTGAGCTTTATGGCATCCAACTAAACTGGATTCAGAAGTTTACCATTATATCCAGTGACAGATGTAAACTAGAAGCACATTCATTAAAAAGGTTATTAATGTAAAAAAAAAAAAAGTTTACCAAGCTCCTTCCCACTTGGGGAGCAGCTAGCCTAAAAAAGAGTCCATGTTTCTATCCATAGTCATCGTAGCCACTTTCTGGAGCTGCCGTGGAGATTTGGCCCAGCAGTCGTTTCCCCGAGCCAGCCTCGATCGCTGTAATTCTGCCTTTCAGAGAAGGCAGCTAATTTCAGGATACGCACTCCTATCTATCACTGTAACAGTTTAATAGGTGCAGTTACAGCTTGAATACACCAACAGGCTCTATGTGAGTAATTGCCATATTTACACTGCTTTGAATTGATGACAAAGTGCTAAAATATGAGGTGTGTGGTTTCATACGCCGTGATTTTTATGGGGGCTCTGTTACTTAATCTCTCCCTCCCCTGTAATTCTAGGTTTGTTAGCGAGCTGCCTTCCCATTATCCAAATAATTTTAAAACAAAATCTTTCTTTGCTTTTTTTGCCTACCTCCCACGTACCCATTTCTCACCACCTTCCCGTTTTCTGCTTACTGTAAGTTAAACACAAGTCGCTTGCCATCCCGCCTGCCATAACCGCGGGCCGGCAGCTCCTCTGTTGCCCCTTCCAGATAAGCAGAGCGCAGGGAGCTTGTGACCCGGCACTGCTAGCGAACTTCCTCAGGACCCCGTGCCCTGATGAGGACAGCATGGCCTGGCAAGCTGCCTGGAGAGCCCAGCAGCCAAAGAGAAGGAGAGCTTGTTCCACAGAGAAATCCTGCCTTCCAGCCAAGACAGAAATAGTCTGGGTTGGAGCCCAAAATCCCGAGACAGTTCCGACAGGCCGCCTGGCCTGGCCGTTCCACTTACACTTTCCCTCTCCGCAGCCATGGACTTAGACGGGTTACTCTGCCCATGGCCAGCTGGGAGCACAGGAGACTGTGCCTGCCCACAGGCAGGAGGGCAGGCTGGCCAGGAGGACTGGCCCGGGGGTAGCACCCACTGTCGGCTGTCGGCCCTCCTTTGGGGTGGCCCACCTGTGCCATTGAATTCTTACCTGAGGGAGCTCCTGTGGCTTGTTCTCCCTCCTTCGTGTGTGTATGTGTGTGTGTGTGTTTGTGTGTGTGTGTTTCTGTCCAGCTTCTGGGAAAGGGTGCAGCCCTTTTATGGGGGATCCCAGCCAAAGCCAGACCACGGCCCTGCCCTGTAAAAGCCCAGGTGAGGAGAGCACACACAGAAGAGCAGATGACTCGCCCTGGGGAGATCGTGAATTACAAAGTCCCTGTGACTTCACTAGACAGTAGTGGGGGCAGGAAAAGCGGATCCTCAACCAGTCCCTAAAGGAAGATGGGAGTTGGGTAGGCTTGTTGGTGACACCCCTTCCCTCTGCCGGCCAGAATGCCTGCCAGTGCCTCGAGGCATGAAGCTGGTTGAGAACAGACTCCTTCGGTCCACTTCCTCCTTCAACCAGAAAAACTGCACTCCTACTTTCAGGCAAATGTTCTTCCTCCCCTCCTTTGCGTGGATAGTCCCTGGATGGCTCCTCCAGGCCAAGTTCAGGTACATAGAAGGGAATCGAAAAACACTACCTACTCTTGAGGTCTCCTGGGGACCAGCATTCAGCAGATAATCACACGGCTGTACAGTGACTCACATTTTGCCCAGTGCTGCGCAGGACATGTATGGAGTATGGTGATTAAACAGCTGTGGAGTCAGGCCCCCTGGGCTCGGATACTGGGCCTGCCCCTTGCTTGCCATGTGGCTCCATTCCTTCTGCTGTAAAATAGGAATGGTACAATGGCGGTGCAAGCACATCAGGTGGTTGTGAGGGGCTGCCGAGATCGTGCACGTGGAATGCTGATCACCGCACCTAGCCCATGGTATAATCACTGCATAAGCAGTTATTGTTGTCATAAGTTGTTGATGTAATTGAGATCTGGGGGTCCGGGCAGATCTCCCAGAGGAAGCCATGTTTAGCCAACCAAAAGGTGGAGGTAAAGGTAGAAGGAACAACCTATAGGGAGGCCCTGAGGCTGGAAGGGGTCAGTGCTTTGAGGCCCCGAAAGTCCCCGTGATTGGAGTGAAGTGGATGGGGGGAGGGCAGCAGGCAGTGCGGTGATGCAGGCTGCCCAGGCCATGTGAGGAGTGTGCATTTATCCTAGATGCAGCGTAGGAGTATAGGCCGGTGGGGACCACAGTCAGCTTTTCTGCCAGAGGATTATAAGTTGCTAACCTATGAAAAATGCTCTTTCTTAGTGAGGCCAGGAAAGGAAGGACCTTGGGCTGTCACTGGTGACATCGTCTTTCCTTTCCCAGTTCATTGGGTATCAGGAACCTGACAGAAGTTAACCTCTGCCCTCACAAATGCTTGGGAGGAGTCTGCCTGGGACCTCAGGGAGCTCCTCTCCCCAGGCTGCTGTGAAAGGGGAGTTGGCATGGACTGCATGACGGGGTGGCGGTGGTGACATTGTACCTGTGTACTAGTTGGGGCTGTTTCTTTGTTGGTAGCCCTTTGTTTAGCTAGTGAGACCCCTCACTGCGTTGGCACCAGCTCTGCCTCAGAGTCACACTGCCATCCCTGGGCTCACTCCAGCGAAGTGACACTCAGAACCCAAAGGCGCACCCAAAGGCATGCGCCTTTGGAAGGGGGGCCCCCAGCTGCTCCTGGCTGTGAACATCTGTGGCTGCTGCAGCATGCGGTCTGCTCACCTCAGTCATGGCTCACACTCTCCTCTCCCCTCCAGCCTGGGTCACCCAGAGCAGGCAGCGTCAGCTCGAGGCTGGCAGAAAGTTCACTTGATCAGTGTGGTGTCTTAAACACATCTATTGGGGTATGCATTTTCTTGGAAGTCAGGATAGAAAACAGAACCCCTTGTTTGGCTCAGCAGGGCTGAGAAGCCCTTTCACCATTAATGACGGTAACTACACGGATAGCCTATAAAGGATCGGCCAGATGCTAGGGCCGTGTGACGCCCCAGACCTCGCGTGATGTTTGCATATCCTCACCCCAAGATACCTTCTCTCCCTTTCTCCTTAGTCTTGAGACTCATGCCATGGATCTGGGTACATACAATGGCTTTGGAAATTTATAAATCCGCAGTGCTTAGTTGTGGGGCTAACACCCGGTCACGCAGTTATAATGGAGTGTCAGTGGCATTCTGTCATGGGGAGAAAGGGGGTCTGGCGTCGCCAGAAACAGATCTTGATTGACGAGGGAATTACCGAGGGAAGACAGCTAACAAAGGGGCACTGGAGGGACCAGAGGGAACCTAGTGTTCTAGTAACAGAAGAGCCAGGAAATCATTCCAGGCACATCCAAAACAGGAAGGCGGCGGGCAGATCTGGTGGGGACTCGGCAATGTTATCAATAGTAGAACTTCATCGTAGGAATAAAGCCAGGGCGCTTTTCATTGGCTGCTTTCTGTATGGAGAGGAGGCCGCGTTTTTCCTCTGGCTCTTCCTACTCAGTCCTCCAATTGACAGATGAGAACACTGAGTGGGATGTGAATGAAGAGATGAATGCATGTGACTAAACAAGGGAGGAATGGAAAACCCTGATAACGCGGAATGAATCTGGCATCTTTGGGATGTATCCTCCGTACAATATTCAAGGGAGAAGGGACAGGAGTTAGTAGCAAAACACTGAAATGCACCATCATTGTGACAGTGCCTTGAAGCCAGTTCAGGTCCTACCCCCACCACTTACCCAGCTCTGTGGCCTTGGGCAAATGGCTTAGCCTCTCTGAGCCTCCATTTGCTGTCTCTAAAAAGGGAACAAAAATAATACTCACCTCAAGGAATTACTGGGTGGATTCACTATCAAAATTCTCGTGAAGAGCTTAGAAAAGTGCCTGGCACATCGTAAGCCCTCAGCAAAATTAACTCTTATTTTATGATTATTTCCGTGTGCCAGCCATTTATATCCCTTTCCCATGTGTAGTCTCAGCATTCACAACATTTCAACAGTCACTAATAAACAACCCCATGTTTGAGGAGGACCCCAAGGCTCTGAGAGGTGGAGTGATTTGTCTTCAGCCACCCAGCCAGCTATGAGACAGAGCCAGGATCAGAATTGATGTCACTTTGGTGTCAAAACCCATGCATGTTCTTAAATACGTTTCTGCAAACTGGCTTATGTTGGCTGAGCCCTCAGGCAGGCCTGCTGTTGAGGCTTGCTAAGAGTATAGAGAAAAGAAAAAGAAATGGCAGGAGTTACTCTGTGGGCTTGCCTAACTTATCTCATTTCTTCCTCACAGCAGCCTAAGAAGGTGGGTGTTAATCTGTTGTATAGTCAGATGAGCAGAAGGAAGGGGCAGGATTCGAACCCATGCCCCCCCTGACAACAAAACTCCACTTGCCACTTAGATCATTAGGATAATAGCTACTCCCTCGGCCCTGTGCTAAGACCTCCTAACTGTGTACCACCAGACTGAGTGGGGACTGGTCTCTGTTGTCAGAGAGGGAAACGCAGGCACAGTTGCCCAGGGTTTTACAGCCAGCAAGTAGCTTCTGCTTTTGACCTAAACACTCTGCTGCCCCCTCCCCCTTTCATCTGCCATTGAGGTGGGGGTGCTCCCATGTGGTCCTCAAAAGGAAATTTGTAGATGTACTGCTGGGAGGGCTTTGTACTCCTCTTGCCCCAGAGATCAGTGCTCCGCCAGACCATTTGGATTTTATGCTCCAGGGAGTTTCCTTCTCTCCCTGAGTTCTCAGCACCCCTCTGGCCTTGAGACAGCCTGCCTGAGATCTCTTGGGCACATGAAAAAGAGGAGAATGGTCTAGTAGATGCCTCAGCCTCCAGAAAAGTTGACAGAAATTGTTTGGTAGCTGAGACATTTCTGGTGTGGGGCGCTTTCAAGCCCTGGCAGCACCAATTAGAGGACTAAAGTGCTGAGTTTTTATATCTAAGTATAGAAAGCAAAAAAATAAACGAGTCAGAGTTTGTCTTGAAGGAAGTACTGATTTGTTGCTGGAAAGGAGACCTAGGAGGAACTGAGTCCTGGTGCGACTGAGCAGAGGCAAAGCCTGGCCCGGGGCCGACAGCGGAAAGACTTCTGGCCAAGAGCACTGGTGTTGAGACGCGGTGCCTTGAATCCAGGAACAAGAACTTGTTTGGACATTTCAGAAAACCAGACACATACCAGGGCAAGAGGTGATTCCCTCACTTGGTTTCCAGCTCCTGTTGGTCACCCGTCCAGTTTCCTAATGCCCCTGGTGTGCCAAGTGCTGCAGGGATCTCTCAGGAGCCAGGGTCAGCGGCAGCCCATGGGGAAAGCCTCGCGGCTGGCATCCGTGGGCCTTCCAGCCTTTTTTTTTTTTTTTTAAAGACTTTATTGGGGAATTGGGGGAGGGGAACAGCGTTGGGGAATCGGGGAAGGGGAACACACAAGTTGCTGTCCTTTTGTTCTTCGGGCTAGTTGCAGAGGATGTTGCTTCACTGGCCCATGTTGGTATCGTCATTGCACTCTTCCCGGGTGAAGCAGATCAGTCACCGTCCTCTGGATGTCGCTCACTGCGGCTATTGGCAGCTCACGCTGGCTGCCAGCCGCTCACACTGGCTGCCAGCCACTCACTGTAGCCTATGGCAGCCCACTGCAGCAGGGGCTGCAGCTATTCCGTCCTGGAGACTCACAGCAGCCCAGCTGCAGGTGGAGCTGTTGTTCACCATCTTAGCTGTAGAGGGCAGTGTCACTGGCCCTCATATGTGGGATCCGAACCCGGGCCCCTGGCGTCCCAAAACCAGCTCTAAACCACTGCACCACTCAGCCGGACCCCTTCCAGCCTTTAGATGGCACCAAAATAGTTTTGAGGAAGACCACACCTGAAAGGCTCAGGAAGGGGACTTATCTGCCATGTGGGTGCTCAGTAAATATACTGAAAGAAAGAATAGGCCTCTTTGCTTTTCTCCTGACTGTTTTGAAACATATTTATAGTCAAGTCATACCTGCCAAAGTTAAAAGTTTCAATAATGCATAAGGGATGCTTACATTAAAAAGTAGCGATTTTAACACTTTCTGTGAATGCTTTCTTCCTGAAGTATTTGATGTCTAGTTTTCCTTGGGTATTGCCCCTCGCCCCCCAATTTTATTGAATGGTAGAATTCAGGAGTCGGAGGACCTTGGAGGCCTGGGCCATCTCCTCGAGGGGAGTCCTCAGAGTGCGGTTCCCTGATCGGCAGCACCACCCGGAAGTGTCAGAAAGACAGGTTTCGGGGCTGAGCTCAAGACAGACAGAATTAGAAACTACAGGTAGAGCTCTGGAACCTCTATTATAACAAGCTTGCCGGGTGACTCCGATGCGTGTGTGATTTTGAGACCCAATGATTGAGAACATGGAAGTGAAAGAGCACAGGCTGTAGGTTCAGATGGCGCTCAGCCCACAACCCCCTCACTCTCTGACCTTGTGTGTGTCGCTTGACTCCTTGGCCTCTACATCTGTATCTCTACAATGGGATCCATAATAACCTCTCTGAAGGGCCTTTTGTGAGAGTGAATATAAAATGCCTGGTCAGCACATAGCAGTACGTGCCTCACACATAGTAAGGATGCAGAAAATGGTTTGTTGTTAGCTAGACCAGGTATTTATCCCAGACAGGTGGCTGTCCCATGAGGAGGTCGTTCAAAAGCTCTGGCCCATTCCAATGAATGACAGCTGTGGCTATACATAGTTATTTTATATATCGAGAGAATATTTGCCGTCCTGTAATTTCCATTCTTAGTTGGAGCTCTCTGTGTTCTCTTGAGCCGTTGGAACAAGACTGTTCTACGTGGCAGTTGTTCAGATATTTGAAGACAGACAGTGACCTTGGCCATTCTGAACTTTCTCTTGTTCTATTCCCAAAGATTAACTGAAACGTAAAACATAGTATATATTTGAAACCAGTGGGTGGTTTTTAACAAAAGAAAGGAAAAAGGCCTATCACTGAGACCAGTGATTGGCGATTTCTGGGATGGAGAGAATCCTCAGAGTTTAAGGCTGAAGCTTCCCCAAGTGGGCTTATGGGTATGGGATGGACGTTGCGGTTGGGGTACCATTGGTGAGGACTCTGTTTCCTGCTGGCAGGCGCGAGCCGGTCACGTGGAGTGTTTCTGTGTAGGCCAGTGGGGCCCTGGACACACACCCCCGGAACCCAGCGCCTCTGCCTGCAGGACCCCAGCCCTCTTCCTACCCTGGCCCTGGGCTCCTTGGCAAGATGCCCATGCTGTCAGGCATCCTTCTCACCCGCATCACTCGCCCTCTGTTTCACTAACAGCCTTCATGGAGTTTGCAGTCTGCTCTGAGGTTTTTGTTTTTATTTAATTGATGTCTAATTAGTAGTTGTGAAAAAATTGTACTGGCCAAGCAAATGATCCCTTTCCTAAATTATGCCATGGTGCCATGTAGGTCAGTGGCAGAATTGCTATTTTAAAATGGGATTTCATAAAATAAACATGTGTCCAGATAACAGGAAATACTAAGTTGATGTGATTAATTGATGCCGTGGCTGGCCTTGCACTTTCAGGTGCTTCCCTTTTTGGGATCGCGCATCCAGTGGGGTTCGGCAGGCCCGCACGCCTGATTGATTTCCAGATAGCTCATTTGCACTTTGTTTCCTGCCCTGTAATGCAGGGCAGGTGATTGTCAGGAGACAATGCGGAGGACCCCTCTGTTCCCGCTGAAGGTCAAGGTTACCAGAGGTGATGGAATGGCCTGAGGCTGTCAGGACCTTGTGCAGCTGAGAGAGTGCCTATCCTCTATCCACACTGGGGCTCAGGAACCCACACACTACCTCATCAGGGGCCCCGCAAGCTCCTGCCACCCGCACCGCTGCTCTCCTGTCTCAGAGAGCGCTGATAGGTAAAGGGAAGAGTACCTACAAAATAGTTCTTTTTTCAGCCTATAGGGTATGGAAGCTTGAGCCTGCTGACACACACAGGGCTTGCCCAAATGTGGATGAATTCATGTGTAAGCAAGCATGTGATGTGTTCCTGGAGAGGTGAAATAGGTAGAAAGCTTAAATATGTTTACAAAAAGCACTGAGAAAGGAGACCACTGTAAAATTACTAACTAGGGATGGTGAAGAGGTTTATCCCTGACCTCTTACCTTTGGGGTTGACAGCAGTAGGGGATGTACCTTCCCCAAAGCGACCCAGTATGCTCAGGGTCAGTGGACTGTACTCAAGTGTGGTGTTTCAGCTGGGGCGAAGGGCTGTGGTCTGGACCCAGCATGGCAGATAAATGCCAAGCATCTTCTGGAACAGTGCAGAGACAGAAGAATGGGAAAGGCCCTGGACTTAGACCACTCTGCCTCGTACCAGCTGAGTGATTTGGGCCACGGATGTGACCTTTCTGAGCCTCACTCTTCTCTGTGTTCTCTCCATCCAGTAGCTCCTACCATAGGGGGCCCCTCGGCATCGTCATTCTTTAATAAATGAGTGAGTGGTGGGCGGATGCGGGAACGTGCCTTGCTCAGTGCACGGGAGGGCAGTGGGAAGGTCACCACCGAGAGCTGCATCCGGGCCTCAGGTTTGGCAAGTCAGCATTTCTCTCGCCGAAGGCAGTGATGGCAGCTCCTTTGTAGCTAGGCATTGCACGGTAGGGTATTCTTAGGGCCAGCCCATTAACCTCCTTTTCTCTGGGGTGACAGGCCTGTATGCAATTAACAGCTTTTAAGCCAGAGAATTGATGAGTTTTGTTTTGATAGTCTTCAAAGTTCACCTGCCACTAATCTGGGGCCCCAGAAGCAGGCAGGCTGACTGCTTTTATCTCGCCTGATGGGTGCCTCTCCAGAGGCTGCAATTACAGTGATAACTGATGTTGAGACACTTGGCTCTCAGAAGCCTACTAATTGACTGTGAGGCCTCGACGCTGCCCACACTGCCTTCTGGTGTTCAGGGGTGGCTCCGGGCGCTTCCGCAGTACCCCCTCAGCTTGCCAGCGCTGCTCACAACCACAGTCTTCAGGGCCTGCTGAGTGGCGCAGTGGTTAAGCGCTGGTTTGGGCAGCAAGCGGCCCCGGTTCAGGTCCCACATAGGAGGGCCAGTGATGGTGGTAGCCACTGATATAAAACCACAGTCTTCAGAAGGCCACCCAGCTTGTTGGTTTGGCCATGAGATCCCATCTCGGTTTTCACAGGGACTTCATTGTCCTTTGGACTGTGATCTAAGGGGGGCAACATGGACTTTCCTTCCCTGAGAGAAGGGAAATGGAGTCGGTGGCAGTGCTTAGAATCCACTCCAAGCTAGGCAGTGCTTCCTCTGCTAAGGGGTGAGGGAGGGAGTCAGTCTCTCACTTGCTCCTTCATACTCTTCTACATTATTTAATTGAATTTTTGTACTGGATTTTTCCCTTAACCTAACACGGTACATCAAGTAAATTCCAGAAGGATCACAATGTTAAATGTAAAAAAAGAAAAACACTTAAAATAACAAGGAGGAAGAAATAGACAATGTCTGATTTTTGAACAGGAAAATTCGTTCCAGCATAAAGGAAAGCGTCGTAAAGAAAATGGATGTTAAAAACCTAATTTTTTTTTTAGCTGAGCCATCCTGCCACCTGTTGTCAGCTTAGCAGCAGCTCAGCTCAGGCTGGGCATCAAACTGCAGTTGCTAAGAGCTCAGCTTGCACTTTTTTTTTTTTTTTTTAAGATTTTATTGGGGAATTGGGGGAGGGGACCAGCCAAGTTGTTGTTCTTCAGTCTTTGTTATGGAGGGCGCCAGTCGCCATCTGGCTTCCCATTGGCAGCTCGTGGCCTCTAAGCTCAAGGTGCTGTGTTCAGTCTTAGTTGCGAGTGGGCGTAGCCACCATCCCATGCGGGAGTCGAACCAGCAGCCTTGTTGTTAAGCGCGCACGCCCCGTCCACTGAGACATCCGGGTGGCAGCTCAGCTCAAGGTGCCGAGTTCAGTCTTAGTGGTGGGTGGGTGTAGCCCTCCATTGAACAGGCAATCTTGTTGTTACACCAGCTGAGCCATCCTGCCACCTGTTGGCAGTTCAGCGACAGCTCAGCTCGGGCGCAGCGTTCACTGGCCTATGTGGGAATCTAATTGGCGGCCCTGTTGCTCAGAGCTCGTGCTCTAAGCCAACTCTTAACCAACTGAGCCACTCTGCCGGCCCTTAAAATAGACTTTATTTTTTCATTTTTTATCTGAGCCATCCTGCCACTTGTTGGCAGCTCAGCGGCTGCTCAGCTCAGGCCGGGAATCCAACTGGCAACCCTGTTGCTCAGAGCTTGCACTTTTGAGCAAGCTCTTAACCAACTGAGCCACTCGGCCAGCCAAAAAAACCTAAAATTTTTGAATTATGTACTTTAAAAAATTTAATACACAAAAGTAGAAGGCAGGGCTGGCCGAGTGACGCAGTGGTTAAGAGCTGGCTTGGGACGCCAGCGGCCCCAGTTCGGATCCCACATATGAGGGCCAGTGATGCTGCCCTCTTAAAAAGAAAAAAAAAAGAAAAGAAAAGTAGAAGGCAGATAACACAAAGAGAAAAAAATATAAACATTTATAACATATTAACATAGTTCCTTAATATTCTAAAACCTCTTTCAAGTACAAAACGAGAACCACTCCTACAGGAAAGTGAACAAGAATGTAAATAGGAAATTTAACAAAGTAAGAAATAGACACTGCCAAGAATCTGTTAAAGTTACCAGCTATCCAGAAAACATAAAAAACATAATTGGGGCGGCCGAGTGGCGCGGTGGTTGAGCGCTGGCTTGGGAAGCCAGCAGCCCCGGTTCAGGTCCCACATATGAGGGCCAGTAATACTGCCCTCCAAAAAAAAAAATAAATAACATAATTGTGGGTTATCACCAACAGTGAAAACTTGGGAAAGCCTAAATGATTAACAATAGGACTATTTTTAAAGTTATTAAATACTTTGATGTCTTTAAATCATGTTGTAACAGAATAGGAATATTTAATGATTAGAGTAAATTCACAACATACTTTGTAAGTAGAAAGTGTAGGTTAAAACATAGTATTATCTCCATTTTGTTAAAAGATTAAAATTCAAGAGCATACATCAAAATGTGGACCCAAGTTATCTGTGGCTGATGTTGTACTTCTATATTATTTTAATTTTTTCAAAAAAATAAGTATTTTTAAGTGAAAAGACTATGGGGGGAGTGGGTTGAAGCATCTGGGAGAGTCAAGAGCACTTTGCCCCATTCCTCTCTCATGGCCACCGCCCCTTCTCCCCTGGAGTCCAGTCCTCCTCAGTCCCTGCTCCTAAGACATCTGCTTGTTCCTCCTCAGGATTGAGTACTGAAGGCATCTACCGGGTCAGCGGGAACAAGTCCGAGATGGAGAGCCTGCAGAGACAATTTGATCAAGGTAAGGCCACAGCCCCGCCACACATCAGAGGCTAGAGCCAGTCAAGGCAGCTGCAACAGCCCAACTTTCAGTGGAGCTCCTCGAGGGAGCTGCAGTTTGGCCCTGTGGGGCCTAGGGGTGTTCCTGCCACACACAGCCCCAAGGCAAGAGGTGCTGGCTTAGTGGCTGAGAAAAAGAAAGCATTCGGCCGCAGTTAGCCTTGCCTCCATGGTCACACTGCCCTGGAGGATCAGGCCCTGTTAGCAAACGGAAGCATCACGCTGCCAAGCCTGCAACAGCCGGCGGCTCCCACATCACCACCCACAGACACTGTTCCACGTCACCCTGGTCTATGCCCCACTCACTGCCGAGGGCCTTGCTTCCCTGGGACTGGGCCATGCAGGGACATTGTGGGTACGTGGTACAAAAGTTGGCTTGAGAAGATAATCCTATTTCGCCAGTGTCCTCTTCACAAAGTCCCTGCACAAGAAAAAGAAAATGAGGGAATAGTCTGCGATCAGCTGAGTCTGGCATCCAGAGTCCCAAAGCTGAAGTCTCGTGAGTTAGACTCACTCTTGGCAGGCACTCCCATCTCCTAAGCTAGATCAATTCTGAGAGGCCAAATCTATTTCATCCTAACCTGGCTTAGAACTGAGTGCACTGTGGGACGAGAAGTCCCAGTGCCAGAAGCAAATGAGCCAAAGCTATCAAAGTTCTCAGATGTCACTGGCCAGAGACAAAGGTAAGCTAAGGATCACCGTGGGGTCCAACTCAGCACATGGCTGGGCTTGAGGAGACCAAGCCAGGCTCAGAAGCCAGGCAGCCCTTGCTGGCTTGCACGACAAAGCTGCTAGCTAGGAGCAGGCACCCTGCCCAAGCCCCCAGGGGCCATAGCACTTTGCAGCACCATAGTCAGTCCCTGCTAGCTGGCAGTGGAAGGGGAAACGCCTGTTCATCTTGCAGGATAGGAAGCATGAGGTCAGATGAGGGCATAGCCCCACACTGGGGTATGCACGTGTGCTGTATATGCGAGAATCTGCAACGTGGTTTATAACCTGCTAAATGGGAGCAGCAGGTGATTACATACAAATCAGGAATGCAATAAAGTCTGAAAAGATAAAGACAGAGGTCAGTGGTATCATAAGCTGGGAGGGGCCCCGGGGAGAAGAATGAGCCTATTTGTCCTGTCACCATGAGGGCCAAGATGGTTGGTAATGTGTCTAACCCACCGTGAAAAGTGAGCCAGCCTTTCAGGAAAGCCTCCTCCCTTCTTCCCTGAGGGGAAGGCGTGTGAAGAAAAGGTAGCAACACTTCCAAGCAGACATGGGGACCTGGATGGCACAGAATGAGGGGTGTAGCTCCTCAGCTCACAGGGTGACCTTGCAAGGAGGCGCTGAGTGTCGGCCTGTCTGTGAATCTCAGAACCTTTTCTGAGCAGCACCCAGGGATGCCACCTCTTGTCTAGCCTCTGATCATCTCAAGTCCCTGCCCAGGCCCCGGGCCAGCCCTGGGCAGCATCCCATGGTCCCCGAGGTTTCCCTGCCTTCCCCCTAGCACTGAGTTTGCCTTTTGCCTCTGCCCAGCTGAGATTGGTCTGGCTTCACTCTCCCGACTTCCTTTCAGACCACAGCCTGGACTTGGCAGAGAAAGACTTCACAGTGAACACCGTGGCTGGTGCCATGAAGAGCTTTTTCTCGGAACTGCCAGACCCCCTGGTCCCGTACAACGCACAGATTGACCTGGTGGAGGCGCACAGTGAGTACTGGCACCCCAGCCTAGCACCCCAGGTGAATGGTGGGGGCAGCTCCATAACAGGGTCCTGCCCTCGGGGAGCGGACGCTCTGGCCCTTGGAGCTGAGGTTTGAAGGACACAAGGAAAGGGGACTAACAAGATGACACCAGAGGGACTTAGAAATGAGGCCCCTGCCTTTGTAGACTGGAGGTGCTTCTCTAAGGGCTATAGCAAGAGAGCTGCAGGCTCCCCCAAACTGCATGAGTTGAGAGCCCCTTGTGGTTGTGGGGTCGAATCCCCGCTTCCTGCCCTGTGCACAGTGTAGCCTTCCCTGACCCTTGGTTTGCTGCATCACTGTCCCTACTCCCGTTTATGAAATGAGATTAGGAACGGTCTGGGGGCGAGGCTATGACAGACCTGTTAAGCGGCAGCTATTGCTTTCCTTTCCGCTCCTCTCACTCACCTCTCTTCCTCCATCTCTCAATAATACAAGGAAGTTAACATGTGCTTTGGGGCCAGACAGCCAGCTGCTGAGGAAGCCAGCCTCTGGAGCGAAAGGAACCACGCCAGTGGCCCCAACCAGATGTCACTTGGGGCTGCAGCAAGTTAGCACCTCTGGTTTTAGGGTCACCTTTGCATGCCGTCCTGCCTGCCCCAACAGCTGTTTCCGCCCTGGCCTGCCACCTGGTTGGCAGCCTTTCCTGGACTTTGTATCCTGCTGCAGAGGGGGCCTGACCTCTCGGAGCTTTTTCTGTGTGGCACTTTCTACCTTTTTGAGCCAAAGGCTTCCTTCCTACTTGGCACCTCTGGTGGGCCACGACCCCCAGAAGCAGCCGTTGCTCTGCCATTGCAGAAGGGAGAGTGTTTTTGCCGGTGAGCAAGGAGCGGGCGGGGGGGCGGGGAGCCATGTTCCTTGGACCCCAGGACATTAGTCTCATCTTGTCACCTCCCAACTCTAAAGAGGGAGTTTTGAGTTAGCACGTTTTACTCCCCAGGCTGATGGTGTGGGCAGAAATTTGGTCGCAAGTCAGCAGGGCTTTAAGTCCAGGGTCACGGACTCTTAATGGCTTCAAGAAATAGAGGCGCTGACAGAAGGGGCTGAGCTGTGGAAGGGCCCCAGTCAGAACCTGACTGCTGCCTGGGCTGCAGGGCTCCTGCAGTCCCCTTCCCTGGTCTCCATTTCCCATGATGTTTGTGTCCACAAACAAAAATATATGGTGCCACCGTCACCGTATTTTATCCACACAGTTTTAGCGGATTAAAATTGTTCGCAGCTCCTAATCTTCTCAAAGCCCAGTAGGGATGGGGCAGGAGCACATTCTGGACTGTCACAGGGCAGCCTGGCCTTTCCCATCTGCTTCTCAGGGCAAGAAGTCAGTGTTTCTCCAGATGAGTTAGGGGTAGGAAGAGGTGCCAGCTTCTTCTCTGATCCTGCCATCTATATAGAGGTCTTCACAGCAGTCACTTCTCCAGATGTGAAACGCATAGGAAATCTCCATCCAGAGCCAGCGGGAGTTAGGAAGGGAGATGTGGGCTGGTACCCAGCTTGCTAGGAGCTGGGGTCTTGCTGTACAGCATTTGTCTTGACTTGGCGCCATCTAGAGGCTTGTAGGGTCATGGCATCGAACAAAATCCCATTGTTTCTACCGGAATTGCTGACATAGCATCTTTTTGTTTTGGGAAAGGGGGTGGGGGCAGAAGAAGGAGGTTATTGATGGGGACTCAGCGCTGCCTGCTTCCAGGGCTGATGAAGGCAGCGTCTGCTGCTCCTGCAGCCTGGAAAAGGGTGGAGATTTTTCCCCTTCCTCTTGCCATTGTGTGTTTCCTGTGCCCCAAGCTGGTTAGCAGGGGCTCCCTGTCTTGGACCTGGTGTGGGGGAATGTATCTCCCTGACTTGGCACCTCTCACAGACGAAGAAGCTAAGTGAAGAGTGGGACTGTACATGTCAGGGGCTGGTTAACCGAACCAGAGACACCAACCAGGCAGTGCCAAAGTTAGTGTTAAGGGACCTTATGGAACAAAGATTCTCTAGCCCAAAAGTAGCTGTTCCTATCCTCGCCAGGTTTCCATGGTAACATCAACTTGACCAGCTCTTTCCTCTTAATACCTAAGAGCTGTTGTGTCTGTGTGTTCAGGGCTTGGAAATGGTTTCACATCCCATCACAACAAATATCAAGGTCACTATCAAATTGCTTTGTTAGATCCAGAATTTCACAATATTGGGGCCGGCCGAGTGGCTCAGTTGGTGAAGAGCTCACTCAAGAATGTGAGATGAGCTCTGAGCAACAGCAGTTCGATGCCCAGCCTGAGCTGAGCTGCCAACAGGTGGCAGGGTGGCTCAGCTAAAAAAAAACAAAAACAAAAAAAACCCCAGAATTTCACAATATTAGACGTGCTGAAAATGTGCCCAGAAAATAGAGATTTTTGTGATTATTCACCAGTTATCTTACTACCACATTCAAGGCGATGTGTGGGAGATGCTGAAATGAATAGCAGTACACTGCCAGGAAGCGGCCAGCTGTTCTGAGATGAGACATTGACCCTGCCCCTCCCAGATGCACATTTAAGCTGCCTGCTGAACTAGCAATGCAGAAAACATAGTGAGGAAGGACTAAGGGAGAGGGCTGCGTGGAAGAGGTGGCACCTGAACTATGGCTTCAGGTAGGACCAGGATTTCAGGAGGTAGAGAAAAGAGCTTTGAATTCCCCATTCCATCTCGCCCTCACACGTCACCTTGGCCTCTAAAAAGTATTGTCCGTTATTCTTGTGCCACATCTTCTCCTTTTCCTCTCACAACACCCCCCACCCTACCACCACCTATCTGGAATGCCGCCATTCCACTATGTCTTTTGGGCCAGACGGGGTCCTAGAGCTGGCTCCGTCTCGGTCCAGAGGTTATAACCCCTACAACTGCATGTAACCCCATGTGTGCATTTTTAGTCTACAGAGAGGGCCAGTAACTTTCATCATATTGTCCAAGGGGTGTGTGACCCCAATGGTTCAGGATGCCAGCTGACCAACCGCCTCCCATTTACAGATGAGAGCTCAGGGCCAGAGGTCGTACATGACAGACGGCCCATCACCAGGCGAACCTGCCTTGCTGCTCACGGCCTCTTGGTCACAAGCTGCCTGTGAGGTTGCACATTCTGGGATCCTGCTGCTTACGGTCACGGGAGTGTTCCTCACCTGCTAGCACATGCCGGGCCCCGTGTGGGACAGGGATGGACCAGGGCACAGTCCCGGCCTCCATCTGGTGGGGTAGGAGACATTGAGCAGGTTACTGCAAGGTCAGGCCTCCAGGAGAAGGACACCCGGAATCTTCCAGAGCGAGGTCTCACCATGGAGTCATTTCCCACCTGAGGGAGAGGTGAGGCTTGTACACTGGGGCGCGCCTGCATGCCTCACCGAGGGGTGTGGCCCTCAGCCGGGTGTTGTCCTCTCCTGGTGCGGCAGGAGTGCCAGGTGGTCAGAGGCCATCGGGAACTTCCCTCTCGGCAGCAGGCTGGGCCGCAGCAGATCCCAGCTGGAGCCTGCTTAGCATCCGGCGTGCCGACGGTGGCAACAGAGTGGTCCAGCCAGGACAGGAGTGGGGTTTAGGATCAGGGTCCCTGGCACCACTCTGTGCGACCTTGGACCAGTACTTTACTTCCTTGAGCCTTGGTTTATCTGTACGCTATAAGGGATATGGTGGGCTGCTCTCTAACGTTCCTAGTGGCCTCTGGCTGTCCCGTCTTCTTTCTCCTGAGTTCTTGGGGTCTCATTGTTCTAAATTGCCTGGTCTGTGTCCAGACTTCATTTTGGTTCAACTGGCCTGAAAATGCCTCTCCTGAACTGTCTTGCTGTCTCAGTTGACACCTAATTTCAAAAGAATGGTGTGTTAGCCGGGGAAGCCCAAGCCCTGTAAAGACCCTCCCCACCCCTTTCCAAGAGGATTGTTCAAGTTGGAAAGCGGTCTGCAGCCTGGTGGAAGGCAGGTATGCTGAACCGGGATGCAGGGCCTGGGGCCCACCCCACCTTCCCCCTCACCAGCCTGTGCTCTTGGTGTTGTCTCTCGAGCGGGTTTTCTTAGCCAGCATGTGGGGTAAACTCAGCCCCCCGCTTCACTCGGGTGGTGGTGAGGGCTGCACAAAGAGCGGCTGTGAAATCTTCCCGCCGACACTCCGGCCTCCTCAGAGGTAGCAAATCACCAGTGTCATGACTACTGTGACAAGGCCGCCAGTCTGAGCCTGGAGCGGGTCCCTCGGCACTGGTAGGGGATCGCTGGCTTGCGGGAGGTGAACCAGGTCGTGTCAGAAGGACATCAGCAAGACAGGCCTTGCTTTTCGTGTAATAGATGCAGGTCCAGGCTTTGCGCTGGGAGACTTCCTGCTGCTCTCCTGACAACTTCCCTTCTTCTCCTGCCACGCGCCCCAGGCTCCTGGCCTGCGCAGCTAGTGTGAGAGAGGGACAGGGAAACCGAGGAGGTGGGCCACCGGGCCCTTATCAGGCCCCCCACTGTCAGGTAGGAGGCTGGCATCGCTAGGGCTGGTCCGCGAATTACATACTATGCAGGCAGGCTCTGTCACCTCCCCCCCCGCCCCCCCAAGGAAGAGAGAGAGGAAGCAACCCTCCTTGTTGCTCAGCGGAGAGGAAGGAGAGGGCCATCCCGGGCAGACCATGGCCTTGCCAGCCCCGTTTCCTGCCTCCAGCCAGGAGGGCGGGTGAGGCTCAGCTCTTAGGTGAAACTGCTGCTAATGAAAACAAACACAGCTGTGTTTGTGTCATGCCGGCACCAGCCCCGGGCACCGGGCACTGAGGGGAGAGACCTGTGCTGAGCTCGCATCTGGAAGGGGCACAGTTATTTGGCTGAGTCTCTGAGCCATGCACATGCCTCCCGTGTTCATCAGTACACTCGCTCCTCCTCCTAGAGAAGCTTACTTTCTTTAAGTAAACTTGTTTCTTAAAACTTAACAGGAGGGCCGGCCGAGTGGTGCGGTGGTTAAGCACTGGTTTGGGAAGCCAGCGGCCCCAGTTCGGGTCCCACGTATGAGAACAAGTGACACTGCCCTCAAAAAAAAAAAAAAAGAAAGAAAACTTAACAGGGAAGTGTTTTGAAACTCAAGGCCAGAGAGAGTGTGCCCTTGAGGTTGAACCCTTAAAATAAATCCTGGGTTCAGAGAAAGGAAGCTGATAATGGCCCCACATAATTAGTTCCTGTGGTTCTTTTTTTTTTTTTTTTTTTTTTTTGCCATTTTCTAAGAGACAAATGTTACCAAAACACTGTTTTTATCAAGTCGAAAAGTGTGCTCAGTTTCATGTTCATTGGCCTGCCGGCAAACACTCTTGATGGCTGTCTCTGCCCATCCGTGCACCTCCCCTTCCACTTGGTTCCCTGAAAGCCAGACTAGCCTCCTGGTCTTATTGCGTAACCAGCCCTGCACTATTCACTTCACGCGATGTCGTCACAGAGTCGGCACTGTCATCAGCCCCTTGTACAGGCAAGAAGACTGACACTCAGGTGTGTCACCTCCCCCAGGGCACATGGCTGGTTGGTGTTAGAGACAGGATTAGACCCAGGGCCCTGTGGGTAGGGTTCCCTGAACACCCCACCCCCACCCCGCCGCCAGCTGTGTCGGTCCATCTGTCTTTCCAAGTCTAGCTTGAGCCAGGCTCCTCGCATACTTCCCCAGACCACAGACCTTCTGGTCACGTCACCTACTGCAGAGATTCTTAACTCGGAGGCTTCAGGCTTCCTAAAGAATACATGTGTTTGGGCATCGGCCTGGGCCCACAGTGCCACAGCTTAGCTAACCTGGCCCGGCTTCTCCCCAGGGATGACGGTGCCCCGGCCTTTCCGGAATGCTGGCCGCTTCGCCTCTGACTGCTAGCCTTCCCTCTCCCTTCTCCACCTCTCCCATGCTCCTCCATCAGGGAGACAGGATGGCTGTGGAGGGGCCAGGTGCCCAATCAGCTAAGATAGTGACTTTGACTGAGAAGGTGTGCAGAGTGGCCGGTGGTTGTGGGGGCAGGTGAAGTTGGGAGGCCAGCCCACTGTGAGGGAAAGGCCTTGGGTAGGAAACACAGGGGCCCTGCCTGGAGGAGGCGGGGACCCCAAGGCAATTTCCTTACCCTGCCTTTCCCTTCCCTGTGAGGTATGGCTGGGGTTGGTGGGGGGGGGGGCAACAACAAAGAAGTCCAGCGGTCTCAGGGGGTCATTGAGGCCAACCCCCCTGGAGCTGCTTTAAGATGTCCAGTCCTCCTCTGGACATGTCCAAACTAATTCTGGTGGCACTTTGCTCACAGTTTCAGCCACCTTTGGGGGAGGGAGCTGGAGCTGGAGCTGCAGAGGGATGTGTGGGGTTACGAATATAAAATGGAGCTGCCTGTCCAAGGACTGTGTGTGGGGTCAGGGTGGGCAATACAGGGTGTGTCCAAGAGTGCCTGATGGACAGGGGCCCCCAACAGGGGCCTGGTGCGCCATGGCAGAACGAGGAGGGCCGAATTGGCTCCCCAAAAGCCAGGGAGCAGCTGTTCTCTCCAGCATCTGGAGCAAAGCCAAATTCAGGTTGGGATGGCCAGGGGCGGGTCTTCCAACCCATGTGAGGGGTGGGGGGCCACCCACCAGGCCAGGCCAGGCCAGGCACAAGTCCGGGGAGATTGGCTTTGACTCTGTGTTGCCAGAGGACATGCCATCCCAGGACGCACTCCCCACCCCAGCCCTGCAGTCCTGGCCTGCTCTGGCAGTGAAGCAGGGATGGGGCGGGCTGGGGGTGTCTTTCCCCTCCTTGTACCAAGTTGTGCCAACTCTAAGCAGGTAAAAGTCGGTGCACCTCTAGTGAGTGGAGGGCTTCCTGAGGTCCTGCAGGCCAGCAGAGAGAGCTGAGCTGAAAGGGTGGCAGGGTCACAGGGCAGGGGCCGCCTTTGGTCTGAGTCTCCCAGCACCAGCTAGAGATCCTGGTAGTTCTTGTGCCGGGAACTGGGACCCAGGCAGTGTGGCCAGGTGGGACCCCCAAGTGAATGGAGCTCCCAGCTCCCCCAGGGCAATGGCGAACAGTACCTGTAAGTCACTAGGTCTGAAAACCACTTGCTGAGCGCTTGGACGGGGCCCAGGCAAAGGAAGGCCTGAAGAGGCTGACAGAGCAGATGGCCAGTTTGGGGAGCCCTGGGGTGCAGTGCACACTGGCCCGTCCTCCAGGGCCGCACGGGGCTTTGCCCAGGTGGGTGAATGGAGTGGATGCCGGACGTGTGACGGGAGCAGGGTAGGGAACAGTGGGGTAGGAGAGTGTGGCTGGATCCTGGAGTCCCAGGGAAGATGAGCATGCCTCCTGGGGAGTAGGGGTGGCTTTGGAGGCCCAGGGGAGGGGATGGGGGGACAGAGCCAGCCCACCCACCCTTATTTGCCCCCCTTCCCTCCCCTCTAAGCCTCCCCGGGGCTGTACATAACTCCTCCATCCCTTTGACCACCTCTCATCCATTTAGTGACCACCTCGCAGGCCCACTCCCCAGGATCCGAACCAACCATCCTGCATCATACTTTGGTTTGGGGGATTTCCTTACATTCGTTTTATTTTTCATTTTGTACAGAGAAATATTCTTTTCGAAATCTTTTTTTTTTTTTTTTTGAGGGCAGTGTCACTGGCCCTCATATGTGGGATCTGAACCGGGGCCGCTGACCAGTGCTTAACCACCGCGCCACTCAGCCGGCCCTTGAAATCTTTTGACTGAAGTAACTTTTCTGGTACTGTTGTTAACTTGTTCCTTCTTTTCATTTGTTTTCCCACCCCAGGCCTCCCCTCCTGGTTCCCACTCATCCTTTCTTCCCTTTACCACCCACCCCCCCCGCACTTCCCTCCACACACCACACACCCCCTCCCCCCGTCCCATCTGAACCATTTTGTTTCTTTTCTTTCTGTCAGTTTTTGAGTAAATTATCCTCTCCCCTCCTCCCCCTCCACCCCATCCTGCCCTCGATTTAAATAGTCCCTGCTACAAGTAACAAATGCACTGTGAAGATCCCAGCATTAATAAAGTTGTACTGTAATTTAAAAAAAAAAAAGAATACATGGGTTTGGGGAGTCCTCCAGGAGTCACAGGCAGACTTGTATACAGCTTATTTGTGGGGAGAGGGCCCAGTGTTTTCCTCCATCCCAAAGGAGCCCTTCCCCCAAACCAAGCAGGAACCATCGTATTTCTTAACGGATCCTGTCCGTCCACCCACACAACCCTCAGTTGTGGTACAACTTGCAATTTCTTCATGGTGTGGTGTTGCTGAGCCCTGGATTCCTAGAGATAGTCTTCAGTTCCAAGAAGTAGCTGTCAGTATGTCTTCCCACACTCGAAGCAACCTGTCTCGGCCGCCTGACTTCAGGTGGGCTCTGGCCCGTTTTCACCACACTGGCCCCAGCTGGCTCTCCCAGCCAAGGCAGACCAGGCTCACTCGGGGAGGCGGGGCCAAGACCCAGGAAGCACAGGGGTCCTCACTCAGGCTGTGCAGCATCTCTGGGCCTCAGATGCCTCGTCCTTGAAATGGGGTGATAACAGTCCCTGCCTTGTAGGATCATGAGGACTGCCTGAGACAGGCTTGTTTCCTTCGGGCTAGCTTGTTTTCACTCTCCCAGTACATTAGGATTCCATGACGGGCGAAGTGTGGGCGGTGGGGGGCAGGGGCACGTAGTCCCTCTGATAGACTGCATGAGACTCCCCCACTGTTTCCATCCGCTCCTCCAATAGGGAGATGTGTGGAGGGTCCCTATGGCTCTAGGAAAAGGACAGAGCCCTGGTCTTATGACAAACTCCCTCCTTAGACAGTCTGTTGGTGTGAGTGGGTGGCAGCGCTCACCCTTCTGGTCAGGAAGTAAGCAGGCTTTCTGCATTGAGATGCCCGTCTCCAGGGGCAACCGGAGGCGCAAAGAATGGTGTTCTTTATGGTGGAGTCCGTTTGGATCATTGCATCTCGGATGGTGGGGGCCAGGAAGTGCCAGATGCACAGTGTCCCCTTCAGTCAGGGCCTGGGACCCAGGGCTGGGCCTGGCCCCTGGGCTGGTGCCGCTGCCAGGTGTGCCGCCTTGGACACGGGCTCGGGGGAAAAGAATGGGGTTGGGCTTGTCTGGGCCGCCTTCAGAGAAGGTCCGGCCCAGCACACTCGGAGGTGACCATCATCCCGCCGATCTCACCAGCCGGCCAGGACCACTCATCAGCCATGGTCACGAAGGTCGGGTTTTCTCTCTCCTCAGAGATCAACGATCGGGAGCAGAAGCTGCATGCCCTGAAGGAGGTGCTCAAGAAATTCCCCAGGGAAAACCACGAAGTCTTCAAATACGTCATCTCTCACCTGAACAAGTATGTGGCGGGCTTGCTGTGTGGTTTTCCCCCTTCAGAAATCCCCAGTCAGGGCCAGTTAGCATCAGGATGAGACTGAGCAAGGCTCCGTCCCCAGCCTGGTGACAGAGGCTGGCTCAGCAGCTACCCGCATTCCAGTGGGTGCAGAAGCCGAGGTCGGGATACCTGTTAACGGAATTTTTCCGGAATTGATTCATACGGAATAGGTCTGTTTTCTATGCAGACCTATTTTTCCCTTGACAGAATGGTGTTTTATAGAGCTCTGGCTTGAGACACACACGTTTCCGACCTCTGCGTGTCGCCCACATTGGTGGCTTGGGTGAGAATCCCTGAGGCAGTCCGTCCACCCTGGGGCTTGTGGGGACTTGTCACATGGGGACACGAGCAGAGCACAGGGCACGGACTTGTGCCTGGGCCTCTTCTGTCCTCAGGCTGCAGGGGGACAGGCAGGGAAAGCAGCTGGGGTGACAGCGACCCTGAGCATACATGGGGCAGGGCGCACTGTCCTGAGGGGCCCTGACCACAGGTTTGGTGTCGCCTGCAGGGTCAGCCACAACAACAAGGTGAACCTCATGACCAGCGAGAACCTGTCCATCTGCTTCTGGCCCACACTGATGCGCCCCGACTTCAGCACCGTCGACGCGCTCACGGCCACGCGCACCTACCAGACAATCATTGAGCTTTTCATCCAGCAGTGCCCTTTCTTCTTCTACAACCGGCCCATCAGTGAGCCTCCTGGTGCCACGCCCAGCTCCCCCTCGGCCGTGGCTTCCACCGTGCCCTTCCTCACCTCCACACCGGCCACCAGCCAGCCATCCCCCCCCCAGTCGCCACCTCCCACCCCTCAGTCCCCGATGCAGCCACTGCTCCCCTCCCAGCTTCAAGCCGAGCACACGCTGTGAGTCCACAAAGCCCGGAGCAGAAGGAGGCTCGGTCTTCTCTCTTCAGGGTGGCATTTGGCCTTGAACGCAGCCAGGTCCACTGGGGCAGGTGTGGGAGGGTGTTTCCTCTCCTCTGTCCCCTCCTCAGGACCTCAGCAGTAGCACCAGCCAACAGTCCACCATAGGCTGGGCCACCAGGCACCGAGCCCAGCGCTGCAGACCTGGGGCTGGCTGCAGGCGGTGGCCGGCAGCCCTGCCCTTTGACATGAACCCCTCTGAGGACTGAACTGGTCAGGCAGTGGCCTCCACGGCCCTCCATGCTGTCACTGCTCCCAGACGCCTGCCCACGCACACCAGCCTCGGGTCACCTGCTGCTGGGACAGCCCTGGCCTTTGCCAGTGGGAGGAGGAGGCTCCAGGATTCAGGGCCACCCCAGGGCGGGGCTGGCAACCCCTGAGGAGAACATTTCCCACCTGTCTCTTACCGCCTTCCATACCTGCACCCCCACCCCCAGTTAGGGGTGCAGCCTGTTGGCAACCTCCTTGGGAACACGTAGGCCAGGGCTCTGCCCCCCCAGGTACAGTGCTGATGGCGACTGCCCGGCCCATCAGAACAGGGAGGTAGCTTCGTGCCTGGACCAAGAGAGGGCGGCTTTTCCCCTCCGGCCCTTAGATGCCCTCCTCCCCTTCACAGGCTGCGGGGATACATCCCCTTTACAACAAAGGAACACTGGGAGGAAAGTAGAGAAACCCATGGAATAATTTAAAAAAAAGGAAAAGGAAGACACTACAGGAAGAAAAACTACAGACCTCAAGATTCATCTCTCTTCCCACTTCTCTGAGAGGGAAACAGGTGGAAGAAGGAAGGTGGACCTTGTCTTTGTGACAGCAAAACAGGGAGGCCCAGGGGTGGTTGCCTGAGAGCCCTTTGGGGGCCCACTTAGGTCCTGTCACCAGATCCCCCTTTCCCCAGAAGACAGTTTGAGCCCTTGGTGCGAGGAGCTGGGGAGAGCAGCAGACCGGCCTGGAAGCTCGTCTGCCTTGGAACACACCACACAGGCTGTGGAAACACTACTTTGTGTGTGTGCGCATGTGCGTGGGGGGGGCACAGCTGAGGGGGCCGGGGTGCACTTGGGGTTTGGTTTAATGTACTTGGTGTTGAAGTTAAATCATTTTCATCCTGGGCGGTAGTATGCCGCCAGCGGGGGTATTCGTGGGCAGTGGGCAGGCTGGGGGAACTGAATGAAGTACGGTGGTCTACTGGCACCCGCCCCGGGGCGTCCTTCTCGCCCCCAAGGCCGGCAGGACCCAGAGGAGCTACAGGCACAAAGGCCAGCAGAGTCGCAAGGAGAACACCTTGCCTGCCCGTCACCCCGTCGCCGCAACCCCCTGCCATGTCCGTCTCCAGCACTTCCTGGCCAGTGGCCTTCCCCTCTGTTTCCTGGCCTTCCCACTGGCCCCTGGGAGAACCCTTCTCATTACCCACCTCTGCTCCCCCCTCCCCCCTTCCCAAACACATCAACCCTGCTAAGGCTGCTACAGATACTGGCTGCCCTCCACTCCTGGCGGCTGAGCCATAGCCTCTGCAGGGGAGAAGCCTGACACTAAGGTACCCAGGGCGTGGCTGTGGGGTAGAGGGCCCCGCACGCCACACAGCCCTCCGGGTCTCGTGCACTTTAAGAAGCAGCGCCTGTGGTATGTTTGAGGGTGCCCCGGGTCGCCCCAGCTGGGTGGCCTGATGAGTAAGAGATGCCTCCAAACAAGCCCCAGCCCCACAAGCGTCATGTTGCCTGGAGGGTGCAGCTGGCCCCTTGCTGACCTCGGGATAAGCTGGATACCTTACCTGTCTCGAGTTCTCGTATGGCAAAATAAGGTGCTTGGGAAACTAAACTATCCCTGCAAGTTTTACCGCCTCTCTAAGAAACAAGTCAACAAGCAAACCCAAGGTACAGGAATGTTTTATGTGAATGCTGGATGACGGGTGTTCCCTCCTGGTGGAGCTGCACCTGGTGCTTTGGTGGGGCGGGCTGAAAGGCGGTATCTGTGTTGTTTTGACAGGAGGTTGGCAGACCCCCCTCCCAGGCTGGTGAGGAAATTAATTTCTTGCTCTTTCTAGGTCATGCTCACCCACTCCCAGTCAGCCCTTCAAGGAATTGGGTTCCAGTTGAAGGAAAGCCATGGGGGTGGCCTGGAGCCACTGTCCCTTGTGTGAACTAAAACAAGTAGCCTGGTTCCCTCCCACTGCCCAGTCTACACTGCCGCTTCCTTGTGCTGGGGCACTAGGCCTCCCCCCACACCTACTGCCACCTGCAACCTCGGCTCTGCACCAGGAACTCGCCCCCAACGCCCCTGGCTTCCCACACCACCCCATCCCTGCACAGATGTGTACAGGGGATGGGGGGGTGCTTTGCTGTCCTCGCCCCTGTGGAGGTCGCCTCCAGCCCCACAGCGCCCCCTGCTAGCCAGCCTGAGCAGCCGCAGGCCCTCCTCGCCTGCCGGTGTCCTGCCAGGACTGGGAAGGAGCAGGGGGGACGTGGCTCATGCCCCCCCAGAGCCACAGTGGGCAGGAAGTTCCAGGGCTTCCTCTTGTTTCTGTTTCCTCTGCTAACTCTTAAGCTTCTCTTTTCTGCTTCTCCAGGCTGACTTGGACTAGGGGACATTTCTTGGTCATTCTGAGTTGGCATTGCCACTCGTAGCAGTACTGGGCTTAAGCTTCTGGTTGGGGGTCAGCATTTGGACCAAATAGGCACCTGGAGAAAGGCCCATAAGGGGAAGTCGGGGCATGTGTTGTGACACTGCCTTAAATGGAATGCTGCCCACAGCTTGGAACAGAGGATGGCAGGCATAAAGGGCTCAGCCGGCAGCGGGCCTGGTCCGTCCGTGCCCTACAGCAGCGTAGTGGTGTGCCTGGCGGCTCTTTCCCTGGCCAGTGCTCTTTTTATGCCCACAAGAGTGTAGATGCCACGCTCAGGGAGATTGAACAGCCCTTGGTTGTAAGCGAAAGGCTGATTCTGGGTCTGATGCTGCCACGATGGGAGGGAGGGTGCCGGTCCACAGTAAGGTGGCATTGTGCATGCACCCCAAGTTATTGGCTGTGTTACCATCTGGTATCAGCGTCTGTAAAGTCGGTCCCATCACTTGACACTGAGAGGACTTGACAGTACTGCTTCTATGCGATCCGCATCCCACCCCAGCCTCCGTCTTTCTTCCTGCTTAACACAGGAAGCATGCTGCCAGGCGATCCTTCTAGTAGAATGTGTGTCTGCCAGGGTGGACGGGGTGATCCAGGAGCAGAGCCCTGGTCGGAGGGCCTGGGAGAGCGCTCCTTCCCTGTCCCTGTGCCTCCACTCCTGGTGTGGATGGGAGCCGACAGGGAGACCTTCTTCCCCCATGGGAGGAAGGGTGTTCCAGCCTCAGCCCTGAAACTTGAAAACTGCAGCATTTGTAATCAAGTCATCTCCATCTGCGCCCCTTCCATCCTCTGCTGTGAGAACACACTGTTTGGAGGGTGTCTGTTACACAAAGGAGTGGACAGTGGCCAAGGAAACGGGCTGGGAGTCGCTGGGGTTCTGCTCAGCCACCTGCTGCTTTTCCGAGGGGAGGCAGCTCGAGAGACGGGTGAGTCGCTGCGGACCAGGTTCCCTCACCCCACAGTCCCACGGGTAATGGGCGTGGTCTGCCATGGTCCACGGGAACAGGCCCCAAGAGCTGGGCTTGGTCATGGTGCTGTGCGCGGCACACCGTGGACAGTTGCCCGCCCTCCTGTTGCCACTCGTTTGCACTTGGGTGAAAGGACAGAGTCGTGGATGCCAGAAACCTGAGTCACATCTGGGACTGTGTTGGGGATGGCACCAGGGACGGGATGGTGTGAGGGGAAACGCCGTTCTCCCCTCCTGAGGTCTGGGCCTCCCTCAGGCTGTGTCCTTCCGTCCTCTGGGGGCCACCTTTCAGCTGGCCTGCCCTGCCAGCCTGCAGACTTCGCCAGGTCAGAGATGACCGCCCCTCTGCTGCCAGCCGGCCCCAGCAGCCCTCCTTGGGCTGCTCAAATGGCAGTGATGTTACACTTTCAATGTAGTTGAGACAGGGCGTAAGTTATTGTTTGCATAAAAAAGAATCATGTTCCCTGTGTACATTAAAGAAAAAGGAAATGTCTCTGAATTGTATGGGAATAAAACTTGTTTGAAAATTTGGAATAGTGCTGCTGCCAGCTTATTTTTCTGGTACTTGTATTTTCACATGTTAAATGATCTTTATATATGTTGAATTAACAAATATTTTGAGTTTCCTGAGAAAAACAAAAGCATTAATGGTATTGAAATGTGTTAGTAGTCTGGCCGTGTGCCCAAAATTCTGTTTTGCAGCAAAAGTGGAGATATGTATGTAAAGAAAGTATAACAGTTATTTCTTTGTATTTTAGGGGCTTTAACCAGGACATCCTCTAGATGGTGTTAGGAATGTTTGCTTAATTTCCAGACTTTTTTGTTTTTTTGAACACGTCGTGGGTATTTCGAGGCTCCAACCTGACTAGTGCATGGTCAGCCGGCAACTGAGGCTGAGGCATCTCTCTGACTGAGGTGTTTTTGTTTGGTTTTGTTTTTTAAAATCATGTATTTGCTACAAAGTATTGTACTTGTCTCAATGGGAATGGTGTAAAAAACTGAAAAGGCCTTATGTGATATGTATCATAGTTAATAAATCCGTCTTGTAAAAAATCAAACCTGAGAGAAATGAAGGTGGCCCCCTCTGCTGGGCTCCTGCCCCCAGGCCTCGTGGGGACACTGGCTCCCTCCTCAGAAGCAGCAGGAGCCGGCCCCTCCCGCCCCCGCCGAGCTGCTGGGGGCTCTGCCCGTGCCGGGCCTGCTTCCGCCCTTGCCCAGCGCTTAGCTGCCTTCCTCCTCTAGCGGAGTGACCTGCTTCCCCACCGTCGGCGTGATTCTCGTAGTTTATTTCAGGTCATTGTTCAAAGCACCATCCGCACACAGACCCCTGTGGCCGGGCGCCCAGCAGGCCTAGGAGATAGGAGAGTTACCCTTCGTTCAGGACCTGTATCTCTAGGAAGGGAGGTTGTGCCCCCCAAAGAAGCCTCGGTCACCCAGGCCCAATCTGCTCTGTCCTCACCCCTTCCTTCTAGGCTCCTCAGGTACAACTGCAGCCGTGACCTTCCTGTTTCCGCGGCCCCCGTTCTGGCACAGGCCCTCATTCCAGCTCACTGGACTCTGATGGACACCTCCACACCTTAAATGGCCTCCCTGACCTCAGTCTTGCCCCTTCCAATCTACATTCATACCCCAAAGTTAGTCCAGGAGGAAGACCTGGCTTTGCGTTACCTATGGCGGGAGTGGGAACTGGTCAGTACGAGACTGCTCTCCCTTCCTGTGCCTATGGCAGACATGACTCCTTGACCAAGACCCTCCCCCAGAGCTCAAGCCCTCCACACGCCTCCAGACAGCTGCTGCCGGTCAGCAGGAACTGGAGACAGGCCCGCCTGCTTACATGGGTTCCTCACTGGGCAGTCAGACATGCCCACTGTGGACCATCATGCCAAGACCTCTCACTCTGGACCCAGCCTGCCCTTCCCTCCCACTCGTCCAGTCAGACTCCCAGCATCAGTCAAAATTGTTCTTCTCTGAATACACTTGGTTGCTTCCCACTTCCAGACCTTTGCTTGTGCCATTCCCTGCCTGGAATTTCTTCTATCCACAGGCCCCAACACCTCTGCCCTTGCCTGTCCTTCAAAGCTAGTCCCTCTAGGAATTCTTCCCTGACCCTTTCATGCATTGATTCAATTTGTTCTTTAAAAAAAATAAAATCTCGGGCCGGCCGAGTGGCGCGGTGGTTAAACCCTAGCTTGGGAAGCCAGTGACCCTGGTTCGGGTCCCACATATGAGGGCCAGTGACACTGCCCTCTAAAAAATTAAAAAAAAAAAAATCTCTACAATGCAGAGCTGGCACTCTGTGTGCTGACATAAACTAGTCTTTTTCTCTAGTTGATGTCCAAGTCGTGTAGAATTGTGGACTTGTATCTCTCAGCCACCTGAGTCAAGAACCTTTCAAGGCAGGGCCGGTGGCTCCTCCATATGTCCTCCCGGGATGCCCAGCAAAGTGTCTGGAACACGGTAGGTCCTCAGTTTGTAGAACACAGTGGTTTCAACCATGCCCTCGACTTGAATCTCCGTCTATAAGCTGACCTCTCCCACGTGGCTCTCCAGCCCAGACCCCCACTCCAAGCATAACACTCATATCCACCTGGCTGTAACAGTCCACCTGGGGACTCCAGTGTGACATACCCACAGCCTAACTCCTGACCCCTTTGTCCAAACCTGTCCATTTCCCACAAGCCAGACCCTGGAGGTCTCCGTGGGGTATCACTCTCCCTTTCCCATCAGCTGGGCCCACCTCCAACATGTTTTACTTCCCATATAGCTGTTAATCTCTCCACTTTCCTCCTCTTTCCCTGCCACGATCCTGATTGAAGCTGCCTCAGCCTCCTTGGCCTCCTCCCTGGCCTCCCTGCCTCCAGCCTCACCCCTTTCCCTTCCATCTCTTGACAGAGAGAGGTTTTGCAAACAGATCTGGCCCTGCCACCCCTCCGTTATCACCTCCCAGGGCTCACCAGCATCCTTAGAGGAAACTCTTCAGCTTTACCTGGCACCCTGCTGTCCACCTCTGACTCTCTGAGGGCCCACCCACCTCAGTCCTTTTGCATATGCTGTTCCCTGTCCATCATCCTCGCTAACTCCCTCCTTAACCCTTAGATTTCAGCTTCACGGACTCTTCCTCAGGAAAGCCCTGTCTGACCCCAGACCAAGATGGACTCCTTTGCTTTCGAAGAAAGAAATGTTCTCTTCTTCAAGAGCATTTTTCTGCTTGTCACTCATCCAGATTCACGTATTCAGCTACCTAACACATATTTCCTGAGCATTTACCCTGTGTTGGGGACCTGGGGACACAGCGGGAGCTGACATCTAGTGGAAAAGACAGTAAATAGGCAAAGAAATGAACGTATGCCATAATGAGGGAGCGATAAGGAGTTAGGAATGGTGTGGCTTTGGAGGAACAGGGGTGATATTTAGGAGGGTCAAGAAGACCTCTGAGGAGGTGACATTGCAGCAGAACAGGGACCAAGGTGAGGTGAGTGAGGCACTCACCTGCCTCGGTTACAAAACTTCGGGGGACACAGTGATCGAGATAAAAATATTCTAATGCAATGTTTTAAAAGTCAAACATCGGGCCGGCCGAGAGGCGCGGTGGTTGAGTGCTGGTTTGGGAAGCCAGCAGCCGTGTTTCGGGTCCCACATGTGAGGGCCAGTGACACTGCCCTCAAAAAAAAAAAAAAAAGTCAAACATCAAAAGGAATGGGGTCAAATATATGGTGATGAAAGAACTGACTCTGGGTGGTGAACACACAATGTGATATATAGATGATGTATTACGGAATTGTACACCTGAAACCTATATAATTTTATTAACCATTGTCATCCCCAATAAATTTTGATTTAAAAAAAAACAACAACACATCAAAATGCTAGATAAAAACAGAATCAGCAACACCGCCTTAGGCAAAAAGAGAAATCAGTAGCTGAGCCTGGAAGTGGGAAGGAAGTGATGGTGGATGAAACCATAGCGGCAACAGTGAAAGTAGGGAGAGGAGGTGGGAGACTGGGTATCCTGAAGATCAAGGTGACACAATTTGCTCAAGATTGTAGTGACTGTGAGAGAGAGAGAAGGCGGGATGACTCCAGGGTTGACACTACAGTGTATAGTGACACTGTATTACGTCTGTCTCTCCCACTGCCCTGTAAAACCTACGAGGGCTGGAGCTATGCTCCCCAAGCTACAGCTAGCACCTAACACGTACTAGGCGCTCCAGACCTCCAGGCTCACGGCCCCAAGGGCGAGAATGCGGTGTGTTACCCCATGCGGCCACCAGGGGTCAGCAGAGCGCCGCCCTGCCCAGCCCTGGTGGAGCTCAGGAAGTGTTGGAAGCCGGATTGGGGGCGTGTTAAGGAAGTGGGGACAGGAAAGCCAAATTAGAAGGAGCAGTGGAGACCGGGGAGGTGGCAGGTGCTGAGAAATGGGGGTGGAAGCGTCCCAGGCTGGGAAGCAGGAGGACGAGCTATTCTTCCTGTCATTTCATCTTTCCATATATTTATTCAGCCGTTCAGTCACAGGAGGTCAGGTGCCAGGCCAAGATAAGAAGCTTGAAGTTTGTCCTGAGGGCACTGGGGAGTGTAGTTTGAGCAGGAAAGAGACTGAGTCGGATTTGCAGGCGGTGAGAGGAGGGAGACGAAAGTGGACATTCAAGAGACACAGGCTCACAGGAACTCTGCCTGTCAGGTGGGGACTGAACAGTTGACATAAATGTTAGCTAACATATAATAAAAGCTAACTGTTTTTTGGACACTTAGAAGGTATCAGGCCCTGTTTTATTCATTTTTCATCTATCAACTCAATTTTCACACAAACTATGATGTAAGCATGATCATTATCCCCATTTTCCAGATGAGGGAACTGAGGCACGAAAGGCCCAAACAATTTGTCCAACATCACAGGCTAGTAAGTGGAAGCCAGGGTTTGAACCCCAGCCATCCGACTGCAAAGCCCAAGGCTCTTCCTGTGTTGGCCTTAACAGATGACTACACATTGGTTGGCTTCCAACAACACAAATGGATTCTCTCCCAGGTCTGGAGGCCAAACGCCCAAAATCAAGGTCTCCACAGGGCTGTGCTCCCTTTGCAGGCTCCAGAGGAGAATGTTCATCGCTTCTTCCAGCTTCTGGTGTTTCCTGGCCTTCCTTGGCATGGGGCTGCATCACTCCAATCTCGGCCTCCACGTTCATACGGCCTTCTCCTTCCTCCCGGTGTATTTCTCCTATAGGAGTCGTCTCTTCTGCCTTTTTTTAAATTATTATTATTCTCATTAAACTTTGTTTTAATGGATCTCAAAATTTCTGTGACAGATTTTTGGACAAGTTGATTCCATTAAAAAGTACTGATAGGGCCGGCCGAGTGGCGCAGTGGTTGGGAGCTGCCTTGGGACACCAGTGGCCTGGGTTCGGATCCCACATATTTTAGAGGGCCAGTGATACTGCACTCTTAAAAAAAAAAAATTACTGATGGGCGCTTCCGCTTCCGGTTCTCAGTGTGGACTCTGATCCTGGTTCTGCTCTCTGGGGAGGAGGTTGTAGCGTCAGCAGGCTGTAGGCGGTTCGAGCTCCCAACAGGATGATTGAGGTTGTTGGCAATGACCGCCTGGGGAAGAAGGTCAGCGTGAAGTGCAACATTAATGACACCATCAGGGACCTTAAGAAGCTCACCACAGCCCAAACTGGTACCCGTTGGAACAAGATTGTACTAAAGAAGTACACGATTTTTAAGGACCACGTTTCTCTGGGAGACTATGAAATCCGCGATGGGATGAACCTGGAGCTTTATTACCAATAGAGCAGAATTCTTTCCCCACTGCCCTGCTCTCCCCTTCCCTTCCCTCCCACCCTCACCCCCACACTGGTATGGATGCTTGGTATGAAAAAGTCATGTTAATAAAAACTTAGGGGCCAGCTGAGTGGCTCCTTGGTTAAGAGTTTGTTTGGGAGTGTGAGCTCTGAGCATCAGGGCCGCTGGTTAGGATCCCACATGGGACAGTGATGCTGCGCCCTCTACAGCTAAGATGGTGAACAACAGCTCAAGCTGGAGCTGGGCTGCTATGAGTCACCGGCAATGACTACAGTGGGGCTGCAGTGAGCTGCTGTGAGCCGCCATGAGCGGCCGGCCAATGGCCCACAACCGATCTGCCTCACCAGGAAGAGCGCAATGATCACAATACCAACATGGGCCAGTGAAGCGACGTCCTCCACAACTAGACTGAAGAAATAAAGGACAGCAACTTGTCTGTTCCCCTTCCCCAATTCGCCAACGCTGTTCCCCTCCCCCAATTCCCCAGTAAAATCTTTAAAAACAAAACAAAACTTAGAAGCAGCAAAAACAAAACAAAAAAAGAAAGAAAAAAAAGTACTGATAAAAATATGCAACACTTCACAAATTTGCAGGTCATCCTTGCGCAGGGGCCATGCTAATCTTCTCTGTATTGTTCCAATTTTAGTATATGTGCTGCCGAAGCGAACACTCTTCTGTCTCTTATAAGAACATTTGTCACTGGAGTTAGGGCCCACCCGGATAATCCAGGACGATCTCATCTTCAGTTCTTTAATTATATCTGTAAAGACCATTTTGCCAAATAAGGTCATATTCCCAAGTCCCAGGATTAAGATGTGGACATATCTTTTTTTGAGGGGCCACTACTCAACCCCCCCATCACTGTCCTCCATGGCACTGTTATTATTGATATCATTGGTATTATTACCTACAGACTCTAGAGAAAGGTAAGGACTGCAAGGAGTGCGTGCTTAATAACTGCAGAAGACATCTCATCATTGTCCTGCCCTCCCCAGCTAGTGTTCAGCCTCTCATCCCGTCTTCAGGGGGACACTGCAAGGGCATGGAGAGAGAGTCTCTTTCTATCTGGAAAGGGTGGCCCTTGGGTTGGGAGAGATAGTTAGCCAAGCACTCAGCATCCTTCACTTGGATGTAGGAGACCAGCCCCACAATGCTGACACTCTGCTGTGCACAGTGCTGTGCGTAACAAGTGTCACTTTGTACCACTGAGGCTCATTGTCTTCTTTTGGCACCTGTGGACAGGTGACAGGTGAGCCCTTGTTGTCCTCTATGAGGTTAGAGTTCTTCCCTGACACCTTGGTGGCCTAAAGGGGACAAGATGGGGCCAGAAGATGGGAAGCCAAGTGAACAGCAAGCAGGGGTGAGGCAGAAGCAGGCATCTGGGACGACTCCAGTTGTCAAGCCAAGTGACACTTCAACATGGGGCCATTTATTGAGTTGGTGCATGGTGCTCTTCTCTCATCTCCCCAACCCTTTTATTCCAGTAATTCTCAATCCTTGACCAGTCTCCCTATAATTGCACCTGCATGTGCACACACACCTGCTTTATTTTTCTCTTTAGCATTTAGCTCCATCTGGTATACATTTTTTTCTTGTTTTGTCTGTTGTCTCACACCCCCACTAGGATGCCAGCTCAAGGGACAGGAATCTCTGCCTCTCGCATCCCTGCTGGGTCCCTAGAGCATCTGGCACACAGTAGGTGCTCAATAAATGTTTACTGGATAGATGGAGCGAAAACAAAACAGGATGGGCCGGCCGAGTGGCGCATTGGTTAAGAGTTGGCTTGGGACGCCAGCTCTGAGCAGCAGGGCCCCAGTTCGGATCCCACATATGAGGGCCAGTGACGCTGTGCCCTCTACGGCTAAGATGGTGAACAACAGCTCCACCTGGAGCTGGCTGCAGTGAGTCACCGGCCATGACATAGGCTGCTGTGGGGCTGGCCTGCAGCAGGAACGTGAGCTTTCGGGAGCTGCTGTGAGCCGCCGTGAGCGGCTGTCCAATGGGTGGCGATCGACTGCCTCACAGGGAAGAACACAATGATAATACCAACATGGGCCAGTGAAGCGACGTCCTCCATAACTAAACTGAAGAACAAAAAGGACAACAACTTGTCTGCTCCCCTCTCCCAATTCCCTAATAAAACCTAAAACAAAACAACAACAACAAAAAAAAACAGGACAACCCTGGGGCCAAATTGGGTGGCCCAGGTCTGACCCCTCATCATCTATTTAGGGCTTTAAACTGAAACATTTTCACTCTCAGAACTGAACATGAGCTTGACCTCTCAAAGAATGCATTCCTGGCATGCTTCACCCCATTAGCAGTCCCAGGCCATGGGAGACATCTGGCTCTCCGGATGTTGGCCTTGAACCAGGCCTGCCTCTGGGGACCCTCACTTCACTACGTGCAGGAGGGCAAGCAAGAGGGATGTGGATCAGACATGCAGTAGGACTTCCTGGGAAGTGAGCGCCTAGGGATATGTTGGTGACTCAGGAGTCTCAGGTTGGCCCCAGGAGGTCTCAAGTTGAAGGAGACTCAGCTCTGAGGCATTTGGTTGCTATTGAGATGAATACACCCTTGGGAGCTCAAACCTGATACCTGCTCCCCTAACCACTCTGCCTCATCTTATTCAAGGGTAGCTCCATCTTCTAGGCATTTTACAGAAAAGGATAATGAGGCACAGAGATGAAGGAAGCTGCCCAAGCTCATGCAGCTGGAGCCAGAATGAGAACATGAGTCTGTTGAGCCACTTCCTTAAAACTATGCTCTCCATCTCCCAATAGGGAAGAAGGAGAATGTTTAAGTAGAAGTCATTGAAACCCCCCCCCTAAAAAAAACCACACACATATATCCCACACACTGCCATGCTCTCACTACCTACCAAAATCCTTGTCCCTCTTCTTGATTTCCCCTGGTGACAGGGAGCTCACCACCTACCAAGGGCACATACTATCCTTCCCCATCTCTTCTACCCAGGCTGCTTTGGGAGTAATGGGGTCTCAGTGCTTTGATGGGAAATGACTCCAAAGCAGAGGAAGGGCAGGGAGAGCTGAACGCAGCTGAAAGGCAGGGAAGCCAGGCTGGGACAGGAGGTGTGGGATATGAGACCATGAGGGTCTCGGTTACCCCAGTCTCAGGATCCCCTAACAGCTCCCCCTGCTATCCCTTCAAGCCCCAGGTGGTAACCACTCACTGCTTTGCCTGCCTGAGGTGCTGCACCAACCCTCCTGGATTCCTCCAAATCTTTATCAAGAGTCCTTTATGAAAGATTCCTCGGTTCCCAGCTGGATGGCCCCAGCTTTCCCCTCCTGGGACCTAGCCTGATGCACACCCTGGCCCAGGAGCTCTCCTATTCCCAGCTGCATCATCAGAACTGCAGTAGGAACCAACTAGACATCACAGAACAGTCCTACCCCCATTTCACAGATGGGAAAGAGAGGCCCCAAATGTGTGTGTGTGAGAGAGAGAGGGAGAGAGAGAGAGAGAGAGAGAGAGAGAGAGAGAGAGAGAGAGAGAGATTATCTGTGACTCTGTGACTGGTGTCTAGGTAAGAGGATTGCAACTGGGTACTTGAGGGTATATGTGTCTTTGTATGTATAATCATATCTAGCATATTTATTGCCTGTCTTTGTTCTCAGGTTTAAATGGCTTAACTCAGCAGTTCTCAAACTTTTTAGTCTCAGGACTTCTTTCTATTCTTAAGGAAGACCAAAGAGCTTTTGTTTTTTATAAGCCATATCCAAAATTACAACCAAGAATTTTTAACGATAACACTAATTTTGAAATAGCAATAATAAACCCATTACAGGTTCACATACATAACATTCTATGAAAAATACGTTTTCCAATACAAAAGAATAGCGCGTCATTATTTCACACTTTTGCAAATCTCTTTTAAGTCCAGCATAATAGAAGACAGATGGATCTTCATGACTGCTTCTGCATTCAGCCTGTTTTGACATCACATGTCATATAGCTTCTGGAAAACTCCATCCGACACTCATGGGAGAATGAAGTGAAAAAGGCAGAAAACACCTCAGCATGACAATTTGACCAAGTAAACCCCCTGAGAGGGTTCTAGGAACAAACCCGTGCAAGTCACACTTTGAGAACTGCTGGAGGAACTTATTGTATGCTTACAATGATGCTATGAGGTGGGTACTGAATTAAATGAACCGTGGCACCTGCCCAGGCCACACAGGCAGGAAGTAGGATTAGCCAGTGACCTGAGCTTGAGTCCCTATGCTGACTCCAACAAGTCTCCTTAGGGAAACAGGGAAATGTTATTGGCTGAGAGACAATCACCAACAGGCTAGTTTCTATGCATCAGTTCCCCTGGCTGTAAGATGGGCTTATCAATATAACCGAAAACAGAACTTTGCTATGGAGAAACGATTAACAGAACACAAGTACTCCCAAGTCGTTTAACTGTGGATATCATGAACAAGTGTGAGTGTTCCCGTCAGTCAGTGCACACGAGTGTTCAGAGGTGTGTGTGCCTTTGTTTCTCTATCTGTCCAGCCAGAGGAGAGCCCATGCTCTTGCTGAGCCCCTGCCTGCCTCTCCTAAGCGTCCCGCCACATTTTCATTTGTTGCAGTGGGATCTCCTAGGGGCGGTTAAGCGTCTGGAGACCCCCATGCCAGGATGCTGAAGGGGCTTGGGAAGGAGAGACGTGAGATCGCCTATCGGAGTGGGGAAGTCCTGGTTCGGATGCCTGGGTTTCCGTTCTCTGTGTGAGGCGCTACAATCCCTGAGTTCCCATTTATGATCTAAGCGGGGAGCCCGGATATTGGGGATCCCGTCCTTGTGGCGGGGGTGTGTGGGGGGGAGAGTGAAGATAAGACTCCAGGATCCTGACCTCTGAAGTTCCTCAGATACCTGTGTCCCGGTGCCTGAGAGGTCTAGATGCCAAATCTTGGCCTTGAAAAAGGGGCGGTGGGCTTGGATTCAGGGTCCCCCTCTTGTGGGGGGGCCTGCTGACACCCTCGAGTTTCTCGCCTGGAAAATGAGGGTTTCAAATGCTTGGATTTGCTTCCCTGGAGCAGGCACTAACGTCTGAGTCTCCACCTCTACAGGGTGCACGGCGCCGGCCTTGTCCCAAGTGGCAGCTGGAGCTCCAGGTTCCCTTGGGGGTACTGGGGCGCTAGTTCCTCCCAGTGAGGATTCGAGATAATGCCAGGACTCCGGTGTTTCCCTCTCTGACTCCGAGGTTCTCGTTCTGGTGGGAGGGGGCCGAGCCCCCGATTGCTGGGAATCCCCTACCACAGAAAAGGCCTGAGGGACTGGCGCTGGGCTGGACCGAGTGGGGGGTGTGGAGACTAGATGGGCGGGGCTATGGCAGACCCCGCCCCGCCCGCCAGAGCTGTCCCCGCGTCTCCAAGTCTGCGAGGCCGCGGTGGGCGCTGAGAGCCTAGCGCCACAGCCCGAGCCCCTCCGAGCCCGGCCTGCCCCGGGGTCTATGGGGCCGCCCCTCTGCGCCGCCCGGCCGGCCCCACGCCGCGCCCGGAGCCTGCCCTGCGGCCAGGTAAAGGAGGCTGGGGGTCCTGCGGGTAGGGGATGCCTACTGGCTAGGATGAGGGGACGGGAACTCCTGGAGGGCTAGGGAGCCGGAACTCCAGTGTCCTGTATCCACAAGGCTGGGGGAAGGGGTACAAGGCTGTTTGGGTCCTGGAGAAGTAGGGGGCTGGGGCATCTGGACACCTGGTTGGGAGGCTTGGGGGAGGTGTGGATACTGGGGTGGATGGGGGAAGTCCTGAACGCTTAGCCCTGGAGGAATGAAGACCCAATTGAACACGTTCTTGGTCCTGAGGGATCTGGATACCAGGACACCTGGGCCCCGACTATCGGGTCCATTCTGAGGGCTACCCCAGGCTGAAGCTCAGGCCACTGCGTCGGGGCTGGGGCTCGCACGCCCGCATTTTCAGGGAGGAAGTTGTGGTTGCGGAGATCTGGTGGTCCGGACACGTGGCGCCACCCCAAGGGGCTGGGGGGTGGTCCCTGGGTAGAACATGCGGGGGGGGGTCCCTGCCCTCTGCCCCCCCCCACCTCCTCTAGCCCAGTCCGGGAAATAGGCGCACCACGATACGGGGACCCGGACTTCTGCGAGGGTCTTGGAGGGCTGATCCCCAGGGCAGAGGGTTCCGGGGGCAGAATCTCCGCGGCGAGGCGCCCGGCGCCCGGCCCGCGCCCGGCTTGGGCATGCTTGGCACGCAGCGCGCGGGCCGGTCCGATCCGTATGCGCGCCGCGTGCGCCTATTGGTATGCGGGAGCCTGCCCGGCGCGGGCGTGAGGCGGGCGCGCTGGCGGGCAGCGCGGGGGCGGCGGCGGCGGGGCACGTCCTCGCCCTGAGCTTCGTCAGGGTCCCGGCAGGGTGAGAGCTGCGGGCTCCGTACCAGATAGAGGAAACTGCTCCTGGCTGACACCCTGAGCCCCGCGCGGACCTCAGCTTCCCTAGGGGGAGGTGGGGAGCCCTAGGCACGGAGCGCTGCCTCCAGCTCCTTCCCGCGCCAGGAGGCGCGGGTCTCGAGTCCCGCAGGCTGCGCTGAGCCCGCCTGAGCGAGTCCCCGCGGAGATGGCGGCCCCCTATCCCAGCAGTGGCGGCAGAGGCGAGGTCAAATACGGGGCAGGTCGTGGCAGCAGCGTCCCGTGGGACTTTCTGCCGGGGCTCGTGGTCAAGGCCCCGCCCGGACCCTGGTGAGCAAGGCCCCGCCCCTCGGGCCCCGCCCCGCCCCAAGGGGGGTGTTCTGAGAGAATTCACACTCACTTTTGCCCCGCCCCCTGGGGCTAGAATTTGTTACCCTGCGCTGCTCAGCCGTGGTTTTGAAACCCACCGCCACTGTGTGGCTTTCTCAACCCCTTCCTCATAATTCATACCCAACATAACGTTCTTTCCTCTCTTCCTCCTTCCCCCTATTATCTACACCCCAGGCTGCGTCCCACGGCCGACTGTAGAATTCACACTCAGGTTCTGCCCTCACCTCCAGAATATTGAATCCACTTCCAACGCCCCATTCAATTCCCGAGGCCCAAGGAAGCGGGGCTTCTCCCACCCCCAGGGCCCCGCACCCCTGAGCCCCGGAACCCCGCTGACGCCTCCTCCGCGCCGCCCGTCCAGCCTGCAGGCGCAGCGCAAGGAGAAGTCCCGTAACGCGGCGCGCTCGCGCCGAGGAAAGGAGAACCTGGAGTTCTTCGAGTTGGCCAAGCTGCTCCCGCTGCCGGGAGCCATCTCGAGCCAGCTGGACAAGGCGTCCATCGTGCGGCTCAGCGTCACCTACCTCCGCCTGCGTCGCTTCGCCGCGTCGGGAGCGCCGCCCTGGGGGCTGCGGGCCGCCAGGCCCCCGACCAGCCTCGGTGAGTGCACATGCGCGGGGGGCAGGGGTCCCAAAGTTTTCCCTGTGGGGCAGAGAAGCTGGGATCTCAGGTGCACCCCCGATTCCTCGCTCAGCAACTTGACCCAGAGGGAACACACGGTTTGGAGTCAGACAGACTTTTTGTGTGTCCCTATCAGGTGGCTTCTACTCTCTAAGCCTCAGTTTATTCATCTGTAAAATGGCCACACAAAGTCGGGAAGAAGTCACGAATTCTGGCCTCATCAAGGGCCTGGCAACACTAGAGACCATACTACTAGTAAATGCTATTCTTTAGAGGAGATGTATCCCCAAGGAGACCCACAGATCCGTGGGTGGGACAGACAGCACCCAGACTGGGCCTCCCGTCTAACTAATGGGCAAGAGATCTCCCGCACCCAGACCTGAGGAGCACCAGAGGATACCCGAGGACTCTGGAGTCAGAATTCCCAGTTTGGGTAGTGGGAGGGAGACAGTATAATATGGCAGGTAAGATGGAGAGCTTAGACTCACCTGGGTCCCTTCCCCACTCGGCCACTTCCCAGCATTGTGACCCCGGGCAGGTCACTGCACCTCTCTGTGCTTCATTTGTGTAATGGAAATCATGGCGAAACCCGTCCCTGAGGGCTGAAGAGAGGATCAACCAGGTAATATGTATACATTCCTGGCAGAGTAAGCCATCAGTATGTGGTGACCCTGCAGGGTTGTTGGGTACCTGTGACTTATTGAGCATCTACTGTGTGCTGCTACTGTTCTGAGCCCTTGGGATCCATCAGGAAACGGACTAGATAAAAGTCCCCGCGCTGGACAGGCTGACATCCCAGTGGCCAAGACACAATAATGAAATAATCAAAGAAAAAGAATCTATAATATGTAAATATAGAATATATAAAAACAAATATTTAGATAGATAGATACCTGCTTTTATTATTATGACTTTATTATTGATAGATATATGGAGGAGTTGTTATAATTACTTCTGTTTTATGCATTACTGCTTTATTTGTGTTACCAGAAGACAGTAAATCGTGTTAATCTGAGGTCTCAGGTGACAGGGACAGGGCACCCCAGGCTATTCCCGGCCCCTGAAGAAGGGGTGTCCTTAGGGTGGTGGGGTGCTCCAATTCCACTCCTGCCCCTGTCCCAGGGGGGGAGGAGGGAGAGAAAATAGCATTGATTAAGCTCGCAATAAATCACCATTTAAATTTAAATAATCCGGCTTCCCAGGCGGTAATTAGGAGAATTGACTGGCGCCGAGAGAATGCGGCATTAGAGCCTCTGATTACTGTCATTACCGCGAACAACATGTGCGCTGTCGGGGGATAAACATCTTGTCTATTGTCCCCGAGCTTGCCGGAGAGGGGGAGGGAGCTGAGAGAACCTCGCCGGCGTCCAGCCCGCTCCCCCCCCCACTGCCTGGATGGGCAAGTCGAGAGGGCAGGAGTTCGCAGATCCCCAACTTCATTAGCCCCATTCCCCCCCCACGCCTGTATGCTGGAACTGGGTGGGAGCAGGGGAGGGGGGAAGAACTGCGTGGACTCCCTCCTATACCCCCGAGAATTAGGAAATTGGGGGGTATCTCCTGTTCAGGAGGGTTCCTAACAAGAGGCCAAGTGCCTGCTTGTGTAGTTCACATGGGGAAACTGAAGGCAACGTTTTAGTAGAAGTTAGAGAGCAAAGCATTGTGCCCCTCACCCTCCCAAGAGGAAGGGACTGCCATGTCCTCAATAATAATAATAATAATAATAATAATAATAATAATAATAGTAATATACAATACATGCTGAGCAATGTATACAAATGAACTTGCTTAATCCTCTCAAAAATCCTAGGAGGGAGGCCATACTATGATTACTATTTTTTTTTTTTTTTGAGGGCAGTGTCAACTGGCCCTCATGTGTGGGACCCGAACCGGGGCTGCTGGCTTCCCAAGCCGGCGCTTAACCACCACGCCACTCCGCCGGCCCCTATGATCACTATTTTATAGAAGTGGAAAACTGAGACCCAGATTGGCGAAGCTGTTTGCTCAAAGTCACGCAACCAGGAAGAGGCTCGAGGAGCCTGGCTCCCGAGTCCACCTTCTCATCCATACTTGGCATGTTTGTAGGTCTCCAGGGATGGGTCCTCCCATTTAGGTCTCAGCCTTTCTCTGGGCCTCACTCTGACATCTGTAAAATGGGACAACAGAGGTTAAAGTCTAGCCCTGGGCCTCTGAGTCTGGGGAGAAGATAGCCTTGCTCTCATATCAGCATTGGTCATTCAGTCAACAAACCCCCACTGAACACTTTTCCTGTGCCAGGCACTGTTCTGGATTCAGAAACACAGCAGGAAACATGACAAGGCCCTGCCCTCAAGGGTGGGCCTACAAATCCTGCATGGGGGGCCCCGGGCCCCACCTGATCTCATCTTCTTCTCTCTTCAATGCCCTCTCTCCCCGCAACACATACACACACTGGCCACCTTGCTGTTCTTCAGAGAAGCATGATCTCCCCTCAGAGCCTTTGCACTTGCTGTGCCCTCCACCAGGAATGCCCTTCCTTCTGAATGTCAGCTCTTCAGTAATGCCTTCCCTGACCACTCTATTACAAATGACACTCCTCCCAGCACTCTCTGTCTTCCTCTCCTGACTTATTTTTTCTTACCATCACATGGCACTAGAGATTTATTTCTCTTGTTTATTGTGTGTCTCTCCCTCATGGCACCTTGTTCCCTGAGTCTGGAATAGTGCCTGGGACACAGTAAGGGCTCACTTCCACAGTCAGGTGACTGTGGAATGGAGTGAAGGGAAGAAGGGTGACATCTTAATTCATGGGTCAGGCATGACCTCTCTGAGGAAGTGACCTTTGAGCTGAGACAGGAAGGAGGTGAGGGAGCAAGCTATGAAAATCTACAAGGAGAGGGCCGGCCGAGTTGCTGAGTTGGTTAAAAGTTAGCTTAAGAGCGTGAGCTCTGAGGATTAGGGCCACTGGTTCGATTCCCACATGGGCCAGTGACGCTGTGCCTGAGCTGAGCTGCCAACAGATGGCAGATGGCTCAGCTGGTGAGAGCATGTACTCCTAACAAAGTTGCCTGTTCGAGATGGTGGGCTACACCCACCCACAACTAAAAAAAGACTGAACTCAGCACCTTGAGCTGAGCTGCTGCCTGGGTGACTCAGGGGATAGAGCTGCACACTCTTAACAACGAGCCTGCTGGTTCGACTCCCTCATGGGATGGTGGCTACACCCACCAGCAACTAAGATTGTAACACAGCAATTAACAGAGCAACTTGAGCTTAGAGGCCATGAACTGCCGACAGGCAGCCAGATGGCAACTGGCACCCTCCACAACTAAGATCAAGAACAACAACGTGGCTTGTCTCCTCCCCCAATTCCCCAATTTTTTTAAAAAAAGGACAGAAAATGTACAAGAAGAGCCATCCAGGCAGGAACAGCATGTGTGAAAGCCCTGAGGCAGGCTGGAATCAGCTTGCTGGTTTGAGGAAGTCTGGAGAGGAATAAATGAGGCAAGGAGTAGTCAGCACGGGCCAGGTCCTGCAGAGCCTCATGGGCCATGGTGAGGACTTTGTTACTCCAAGTGAGAAGGGAGCCATGGAGGTAGTGGGAGTGTGTGGGAGCAGGGAACCCAGTGCAGAGGTAAGTGCAGTGGTCTAGGTGAGAGGAGGGGCAGCTAGACCAGGGGAGGGGCTGTGGAGTGACAGGTGGTCGGATGCAGGGGATGCAGTGAGGGTACAGCCCATGGGACTTGCAGAAATGGAGGTGGGTATGAGAGAAAGAAGGGGGTCAAGGTGCACGGCAAGGAACTACCTGGAAGAGTAGAGGTGACCCAGGCTATGCATAGTAATAATTATAAGAATAGCACTGAGTGGCGTGGTGGTTAAGCGCTGGCTTGGGAAGCCAGCGGCCCCGGTTCGGGTCCCACATATGAGGGCCAGTGACACTGCCCTCAAAAAAAAAAAAAGGCAATAGCAGCAGGATTTGGGAATTACTGTCCTACTGTATGCTGGCTGTGTGCTGCTTACATGCATGGACCTATTGTGCTATATCACTTGACCCATTTTACAGATGTGGCTGAGAAAAGTAGAGGCAGAAATGCCACCCCCAGCCCTCAGGCCCACGCACTGTGATTACAGTGGGATGGTTCCCTCTCTCAGACCTCCAAAGGGTAATGACGTCCCGGGCCTTCTTCCCCACCACCATGGCAGCAAATCCCTGAGGGCCGTTGAGAATGGTAGGTGAAGAGGGAACCCCCTAAGGCCTGGGAGAGGCCCTCTGTCCCCACTCTGTGTGAGGGATGACAATAACTGGGACAGCGTGTCTTCTCCAGCAGAGTCAAGCTCCAATAAGAAACTCAGCAAATGTTTGTTGAATGAGTGAGTGATGGTTAGGGTTTGGACGTGAGAAGGGGGCAGGTCTGGGAGTAATGAAGAGCCAGCTGCTAAATTTAGGGAACAGAGGAGTTGAGGCATTTGGGGAACACAGGAGAGGAGTTGGGGAGTTGGTGGGTTTGGAAAGGAAGAGCCTGGGGGTAATGAAATGCATGTCAGTGATGGGGATAGATCCCAGGGCTCCCTGTCCTAGGGGACAGGCCTGGTGTTTGGGGGAACAGCCAGTGGCTGAGCCCTCCCCTTACACCCCCCATCCCCACGTGCCCATTAACGCTGTTAATTGCAGCCGTTCAGTCTGACCTGGGCTGATCCTGCGAGAGGGAAAATGAAGGAATTAGCAAAAATGACAGGGGAAAATTGCGACAATTAGCAGGCAGCATTGTTCCCGCCTGTCACCCGGCGGGTTCGTACAGCATCTCGGGGGGAGGAGTCCCCATTAATCACTACCCCCACCCTCAGTTATTGTTCCTGGAACTCCAGGCAGTGGTGAAAAAAGGATGTAACAGCGGGAAGATGGAGGAGTTCCTGAGAGAAGGAGGCACGGCCTAGACATTTGGGGCCTGGGGGTGGAGCTGGGGGCGGAGCTCTGATTGGGCGGAGGGGCGGGGTTTCGCTGCCTAGTGTTTTCGTGGTGTGAAAATAGCAATAGTAATCATACTATTAATACTTATTCCGGATCTGTGTTTGGGAACACCTGCTGGGTGGACCAAGCCGGACTAGACCTTTTCTAGAAGTTTCTTAAGCTAATTGAATGCCCAACTAGGCTGTGAGGGTCATACTCTTAGCAAACCCACTTGACAGGGGAGGAAACTGAGGCACAGAGAGGTGAAGGGACTGGTCCCAAAGCACACAGCCAGGGAGGGGCATCCCCGCAGCTGGACACCAGACCTGGACCCTTAGTCTTGCAGAAGCCAAGTGCTTGAGACCCTCAAAGTTACCAAATATTTTGCCTGGTTCCCCAGTTAAGGCATGGGGCTCGAGGTAAAATTTATATAACATGAAATTCACCATTTTAAAGTGTACAATTTAGTAGCACTTAGTACACTCACAATGTTGGCCAACCATCACTTGTGTCTAGTTCCAGAACATTTTCATCACACCCCAAAACCATGTACCCATTAGCAGTCACCCCTGCTCCCCCTACTCCAGCCCCTGGCAACTACCATTCTGCTTTTTGTCTCTATGGATTTGTTTATTCTGAACATTTCATATAAACAGAATCATATAATATATGGCCTCTCATGACGGGCTCCTTTTACTCAGCATAGTGTTTTCAAGGTTCATCCACATTGTAGCATGGATCAGTGCTTTGTTCCTTTTCATGGCTGAGTAATATTCCATTGTCTGAATATAGCACATTTTATTTATCTATCAGCTATTGGACATTTGGGTTGTTTCCACCTTTTGACAGGAATAATGCTGCTGTGACATTCATATATGGGTATTTGTTAGAACATGTTTTTGATTCTTTGGAGTATATGCCTGAGCCGAAATGCTGGGTCAGACAGTAATTCTACTCCTATGCTCAACTTATTGAGGAACAACCAGACTGTTTTGTACAGCGGCTGCACCATGTACATACCCACCAGCAGTGCACGGGGGTTCCATTTTCTCCACATCCTCACCAACACTTATTTTCTGTTTTGTTTTGTTTTGTTTTGTTTTTTTCTAGCCATCCCATTGGGTGTGGTCTCTCATTATGGCTTTCATTTGCATTTTTCTAATGACTAATGATTTTAAGCACCTTTTCATGTGCCTATTGGTTATTTGTATATCTTGTTTGGAGAAATGTCTATTCAAGCCCTTTGCCCATTTTTTTTTTTTTTTGAGGGCAATGTCACTGGCCCTCATATGTGGGACCCGAACCGGGGCCACTGGCTTCCTAAGCCAGCGCTTAATCACTGTGCCACTCAGCCAGCCCTTTTGCCTATTTTTGAATTGAGTTCTTTGTCCTTTTGTTGTTGAATTGTAATGCCTTTATCTCTATTCCTTGATATCTGTCTGTCCATTTTTCTCTCTGTGTCTGTGTCTCGCTCGCTTTCTCTCCCACCTTCCCTCTTTCCTTTTCGGTCTCCTCTCTGCCTCCTTCTCCTCCTTCAGGTCTGCGCTCAAACACCCCCTCCTTCAACAGGCCTTATCCCATTCCTCTTCATTTCACACCACCAATTCAATTCTTCATAGCACTGGCCACAAATGATAATTCTACATTTGTTAGTTTTTTTACTTGTTTATGTGTCTCTGGCCTGGGTGACTTGTGAGAATAAGACTGGGCTGTCTGGGTCACCTCTGTGTTCCCAGCACAACCCAGCACAGAGCCTGGCTGCACAATTGGTGTTCAGGGAGAGCTTGCTGAATGAATGAATGAATGAATGAATGAATGAATCCCTTTCTGCATCCCCTGGTGTCTCTCTGTCTCTGTGTGTCTCAGTCGCTTTGTCTGTCAAGCCCACCTGTGCCCCTCTCACTCCTCCCCACATCCCAGGCCTCTACCCCACGGAGCTCAGGGCCCTACAGTAACCCCAAAATGGCTATGGGACTGGGGAGGGGGGACAGATTTGTAGCCTGGTTTCCTGGGGGCCTGCACAGAAGGCCAGGGTCGGCAAGACCACAGTCCCCAGCCTCACCCCTCCCTCTGCCCGCAGCCCCAGGCCACAGGGGCGCTGTGGCGCTGGTTTCAGAAGTCTTCGAGCAGCACCTGGGAGGACACATCTTGCAGGTGAGGCCCCTTCCCTGCCTGCTGCTCCTTGCTGCCACCTGCTGGCGGCCTCCGGAGAACAACACCCTTTCTCCAGCGCCCGTCCTATGGGAAGAACCACGTCTAGGAGGTGGAATACTGGGGCTCTCTCTCCTGCCTGCCCCTTCGGAGCACCACCAAAGCCCCGCAGCCCCCAGAAGAATCCATCCTAGATGGAGATCAGATTTCAGAACGTCTTACAGATGCCAGGCCCTCCTCTCCTGCTTCCCTGTCTCTCCACTCTAGTCGCTGGACGGCTTCGTGTTTGCCTTGAACCAGGAAGGGAAGTTCCTCTACATCTCAGAGACTGTCTCCATTTATCTGGGTCTCTCACAGGTAAGGGGTCCATAGTAGACTGCCTGGACTGGCTGAGCCGCACTCTCTCTTGGTGGCCCTCCCTATACCCTTCCTCTCTCCTGGCCTTTACCATCACAGCATGAAAAAAATGGACTGGATCTGAGGTTCCCAAAGTATGTTCCTTGGAACCTTGCATGGCACCCAACATGGCTCCTTTTCACAGGCAGAGGAGAGTTATCAGAGGACAGGTCAGTTTGAAGAAAGCAAATTAGCAGAAAGATCAGTTTGCCAATGAATGGTGGCCACATGCACCATATTTACCAAAACTTGTTTCTTCTTAACAATTTTGAAGGATTACAGCAATCTGTTTAGGAAGGGTTTTGCCAGCTCTGGAAGGTTTTCTGTGGCATTTTAGGTGACTGGCTTGTGTTTTTGTCTTCTTCTCAGCTGGCCATTTCCACCTCAGCTCCTACAGCTGGAGGCTGGAAGGGGAAAGGAGAGCAAGGAGAAGCTGAAAGCACCCTTCCCTGGAGTCCTGGCTCCTTGTGGATCTTAGGCCTTGCCAAACCAGTCAATACAAATTGCTATCAACTTTTATCGTTTTTAGAAAGATTTTTGCAAATGATCAATTTGGAAAATTCAGTGTGTCGGTATTTGGCTTTTGTGAGCAGCTTTTCAGTGAGTTGTTGGAGATTTCTGGAGAAGGAAGACCCTGAAAAAAGGGAATATGGACAAGAAGAAGGGAGAGAGGAGGAGTTGAGCGAAGGCTTGAAGCTGTGGGCAGGGTGTAATGAGAGGAAGAGGTCAGAGGGATGAGGGATAGAGGAAAGTGTGTGACCCCAAGCTCAGGAGCAGTGGGAAACATGGAAGGTTTCTGAGAGGAGGAGGGCCTCAAATACCACTTATGAAGTGGTATTTGAGTGGGGACCGAAGGCCAGACAGTGAGGATGTTGGAGGCAGGACACAGCAGGGAGAAGATGGGAGCCCGGACTGGGGGAGATGTGGAGAGAAGGGGACTAATGCAAGAGATTCGGGGTGGTAGTGAATTGAATATAAAAGTCAGTCTGATTAAAATGACCTCTTTAGGGGCCCGCCGAGTGGCTCAGTTGGTTAAGAGCGTGAGCTCTGAGCAACAGGGTCGCCGGTTTGATTCCCCCATGGGCCAGTGAGCTGTGCCCAAGCTGAGCTGCCGCTGAGCTGCCAACAGGTGGCAGGGTGGCTCAGCTGGTAAGAGTACATGCTCCTAACAACAAGGTTGCTGGTTCGACTCCCGCATGGGATGGTGGGCTACACCCAACCGCAACTAAGGTTGAACATGGCACCTTGAGCTGAGCGATGGCTACTGGACTTGGAGCTGAGCTAGCTGCACCCTCCACAACTAAGATTGAAGGACAACAGCTTGGCTATTCTCCTCCAATTCCCCAACACTGTTCCCCTTCCCCAATTCCCCAATAAAATTAAAAAAAAAAAAGGAACTCTTTAAAGAGTTTGAAAACCACGGCCGGCCGAGTGGCGCGGTGGTTAAATGCTAGCTTGGGAGGCTGGCGGCCCCGGTTCAGGTCCCACATATGAGGGCCAGTGACACTGCCCTCAAAAAAAAAAAAAAAGAGTTTGAAAACCATTCCACTGTTTGTATGGAGTCCCATACCTTTTGAGACTTCTGGTACTCATTTCAGGGCACAGCTGTTTGTTGTAAGTTGGAAGCTATGACCCCCCCACCCCCACCCCCTTATACAGCTACTTAACAGAGTAGGCAGGGGCAGAAAGTCGTTAGTAATCAGTGGATTTGAAATGGGAGGGCACAGGGAAAGCCTAGGTTTGTTTCCTCCTTTAAAAATGCTTTTAAAAAAATTCTAATAAGAACACAAGACTGGCATGAAACACTCCTGCAAGCAGCGAGTGAACCTGAGGCGGAACCGGCAGGCGAGTGGCTGCGCGCGCACCTTACCCGCCCCTGCATTCCCTTCCCTCGCCGGCAGGTGGAGCTAACGGGCAGCAGCGTCTTCGACTACATCCATCCTGGGGACCACTCCGAGGTGCTGGAGCAACTGGGGCTGCGGGCCCGAACCCCCGGACCTCCCACCCCGCCCTCTGTCCCTTCCTCATCATCCTCTTCCTCATCTTCCTCCTCGCTTGCGGATACCCCTGAGATCGGTAATTCCAAGGGCCCCCAAGGAATGAGGCCTGATCAGAGGACACCGGGTACACTACATGCAGCTGTTTCCTTTATACAAAACCCACTCTCATTAGAGTTGTGCAAAGCAAATTTTTGTAAAATGAATCAGAATCTAAGCTGAGGCAGCAAGACTTGGCTCCCTAAGAATGCCCGGATCCCCAAGATTTGAACTTTAGAAAGGCTCCTCTGGCCGCAGATTGTGGGTGGGTGCCTGTGGGTGACAGATGGAACCAGACTTTGGTAAATAATAACAACACACGCTTATTGGCTTTTACATGTGCCGTGCCTCCAAGTATATAACTTGACTGACTCCTAACCACAATCCCACAAAGCAGGAACTATTACTCTCCATTTTACAGAGGAGGAAACTGAGGTACAGCAGAGAGGTTAATTGTCCTAGGTCACACAGCTGTTAAGTGGTTGAGCTGGACTCCAGCCCAGGTTTGTCTGGTTCCACGTTCTGTCTTCTGACCGTCTCTCCACTGGAAAATTCCACTCCATGTTGGGGAGGGAGGGTGTTGGAGATTACCCTGAAAGTTCCTTTTAGCTCTGAGATGTTGACGGACTATGAGGTTAACTTTCCTGTAAACAAGATTTTCTTATTTGGGGCTTGCTTTACACCAAAAACATGTGAGTTGTCAGCAGTGCTTGAAAGTTTGAGGAGATGTTTGTGACACATGTGAGACTGTTGGGAACTGTGATTATGGTTACACCAAAGTTTGAGGCACAGGGTCATCTGGGTGTGAGCATATTTATGACTGTGTCATAGGGGTTTATAGAGTAATTTGTATTTGTGAGTCTTGTCTGTTGCTATACCCTGAGGCCCTGCTCTGTGCTCAGCCCTGTGCTGGGTAGGGCTGGGGAGACAGTCGTGACCTCAACAAAGCCACCCTCCCAGGGCTAACAGTCCAGAGAGGGATACTGACTCACTCCCAGACGGTGATGGCTCAGAGTGGGCAGAGCTGGGATGCGAGACCCCAGGGGGATGTCTAACTCAGACTGGGGGGTCAGGGAGGGCTTCCTGGAGGAGATGTCTGACCTGAGACCTGGAGATTGTAGCTAGAGATGGTGTCAGCAGCAGGAGGCAGTTCTTGCCAACATTTTAGGCCTTGATGAGGAGCTGGGTTTTCTAAGGGTCTTAGGGAGCCTTGGCAGCTTCAGGACAGAGGAGGGACAGAGTCAGAGCTGAGCTTTAGAAAAACCTGGCTGGCTGCTGCTCGGAGGGGAGTATGATGTCAGTGAGCTTGTAGGACTGTTAGGTGGCTCTCTGGCTGTGGCCATGACCCTGTGTCTGGCCAGCCCTGCATGGGATGGGGGTGGCCTATGTATGTTTCCTCCCAAGGATTCCATAACCTTCCTCACTCTCCACCCCAGAGGCCAGCCCCACCGCGGTAACCCCCTCCTCCAGGGTCCAGGAGCGCTCCTTCTTCATCCGCATGAAATCTACCCTCACCAAGCGGGGACTGCACGTCAAAGCCTCTGGGTACAAGGTGGGTGTCAGACTCTTGATTCCCACGTCCCTTTGCCTTCCCGGGGAGTGCTCCTGATTCCGGCTAGTTGTGTCCCTGTGCCCCAGTGCCTGTGGGTGACGACCAGAGCCAGGCCCAGCAGCAGCGGGGTTAAGGCCCTCCTGACACCGCCCCACCCCCACTTAGGCCCCTCATCCTGCTTAGCCCCGCCTCCAACCACGCCCACCGTCTGCAGGTTATCCACGTAACCGGTCGCCTTCGGGCCCGCGCCCTGGGCCTCGTGGCCCTCGGCCACACGTTGCCCCCAGCCCCACTGACTGAGTTGCCACTACACGGACACATGATAGTCTTCCGCCTCAGCCTGGGTCTCACCATCCTTGCTTGTGAGAGCAGGTACCGGGGGTAGTGCTGAGGTGGGCCAATGGGGACTCACAGGAGACGTGGGGGTGTGGGCTGGGACACTTATGGGCACTGGGGAGCCTGCGGGAGGCTGAAGAACAGCAGAGGGCAGGGGTGACTGGAAGAAGGGAGCCAAAATGTGGAGGTCAGGGTGGGGCCTCTGGGGATGGAGGAGGGACTGTGCCGATGGAGGCCCAAGCCCTGCCTGACTGCCTGACGACGACGGGGTGGGGAGCGCCCTGGGCAGAGCTCCGCCCCTCCCTGACCCCATCTCTCCCAGGCCTCTCTGGTCCCTCATCCACTCCTGCACCATGAAGTGGGGGAAAATGAAATAGTGAAATAGTCCCCTCGCTGTGGGCGCCTCTGGAGTGCCCGGCCCACCTCACGCCTAGGAGTGCCATCTGCTTGAATGCCCAAAGCTACTCTATAGAAGGGACACTATGATTACACCTGTTTTATAGAGGGGGAAACTGAGGCTCCAAGCACTCCAGAGTAAGGGTGGGAACCCTAGGTGATTCCAGAGCCAACCCTGCCTCTTTTCCCCGCTCCATGGTCTCGGGCCCCTCCTCTCCTCCTCCCTTTTGCCCTCAGAGTCAGCGACCACATGGACCTAGGGCCCTCAGAGCTTGTGGGTCGCAGCTGCTACCAGTTTGTCCATGGACAGGATGCAGCCAGGATTCGCCAAAGCCACCTGGACCGTGAGAACCCTTATCCCTGCCTACCTGCACCCCAGACCTGAGTATCCCCAATGCCCTGCTCCCTGGAAGTCCTGCTTCAGGGCTGACCACAGCCCCTCCTGTTGCCAACTCCAGGAGCTTAACTCATCACAGAAGAGCAGCAAGGAGGCTCTGAACAACAGCTCAGATGTGGCGTGGGAGGAGGGCGGCTGTGGGGCCTCTGACCCACCCTTTAAGATCCAGGCGCCGCGATGCCACTTACATCGGGGTCTTTCTGATTCTATTTTCCTCTGTACTTTTGCCTTTCTTTTCTCCCCACTCTCACCTTCTGTTCCGCTGGCATCATGTCTCCCATCTCTGTACCTGTCTCCCTCTCTCCGTCTTCCCTGTCCACTTCTCTCTCCTTCTCTGCTTCTCCTGTCGGTCTCTTCTCCCTCTGCCCGTCTCCCCGTCCCCGTGTCTTTGTCTCCTCCCTCCCCCACCCCACCCCATCTCTTCCCATCCCTCGGGTCCCTGGGCTGGGCCCAGTGCTGGACAAGGGTCAGGTGATGACTGGGTACTACCGTTGGCTGCAGCGTGCTGGGGGCTTTGTGTGGCTGCAGTCTGTGGCCACCGTGGCTGTGAGTGGGAAGAGCCCCGGGGAGCGCCACGTGCTCTGGGTCAGCTACGTGCTCAGGTGAGGGCTGCCTCCCCAGGGGGCTGGACACCCCCCCCCAGAAGCCTCTGCTGTCTGTCTCTGCGCACCTCAGGGTGGGAGCTCTTCGAGGGAGGGGATGGGGCTCCAAGAAGGGGACAAGCCTGGAGGGGGTTGAAAAAAGAGGGGAAAGGGCCAGCCGAGTGGCGTGGTGGTTAAGCGCTGGCTTGTGAAGCCAGCGGCCCCGGGTTCGGATCCCACATGTAGGCCAGTGACACTGCCCTCAAAAAAAAAAAAAAAAAAAAGAGGGGAAAGGGGGACAGAAAGAGCACAGGCCTGGAGGTGAAAAGCCCTTGCTGCAGGACAGAGGGGAAGGGGGAGGGGGTGACAGGACCTGCTAGGGAGGCACGTCTGAAACGGCCTCAGGCCTAGACTGAGGGTCTGGAACTGATCCTGGGGGCATTGGGGAGCCATGGCAGGGTTTAAAGCTGGAGAGAATCCCAGTCAAGTCTGCTTTTCAGAAAGACCCCTCAGGCTGCTGTGAAGTGGGAGGTCTGAGGGACAAGACGGAGGCTAGGAGACCAGGGAGGAGGCCTCGGGCAGGTCCTGGGAGACGCCAGCCCATGCAGGTGGAGAGGGAGGGGTGGCCATCTGCTGTCGCCCAGGTCTCTGGCTTTGCTTGGGCCTGGATCTGGGCCCCTGAGAGGACCAGCAGTTCAGAAGGAAGGCACCATGTCAGATGCGTGTGAGGTGTCTGAGGGATACCTAGGTGGTGATATCCAAGGACCTTGGGAGACAGGGCCAAGCTGGGCTAGGAGATAACTTGGAGTTTGGGGGTCCAGTTATGAGGCTAGGTGCCTTGGAATAAAGGCACTACATTCACTGGGGGTGGGGAATCTACACTCACAAGACTGGGGGGCAGGATGGAGTCTGCTCTCATGCAGGACCCCTGGCTCCTAATACCACCTGTCTTGTCCCAGCCAAGCTGAGGGTGGCCAGATACCTCTGGACACCTTCCAGCTTCCAGCCAGTGTGGCCTGTGAGGACACGTCCAGCCCAGAGCCAGAGCCCACAGGTGAGACCACCTCCCATTCCAACCCCAACCCCTGGAAGGCTCGGAACAACCCCTGGGCCCTGCAGTGTCCAGTCTGGGAGTCACTAGCCACACGTGGCTCTTACATTAAAATTAAAACTAAAAGTTCAGGTCCTCAGTCATACTTGCCCCATTTCAAGTGCTCAGTTGCCATATGGGGCCAGAGGCCAATGCGTTGGATGGCGCAGATATGGCATACTTCTGTCATTGAGGAAAGTTGTGTCTGCCCCGGTCTAAACTGGGTTTCTCAATCTTTGCTCTACTACCATTTGGGACCAGGTTATTCTTTGTTTGGGTGACTGTCCTGTGCATTCTAGGGTACTTAGCATCCCCAGCCTCTAACCACCAGATACTAGAAGTGTCCTCCTGCCCAGTCGTGATAACCAAAAATATCTCCAGACACTTCCAAGTGTCCTTTGGGGGACAAAACCACCCCCGTGGAGACCCACCGAGCTCAGCTTCATTGCATAGATGGGAAGACTGAGGGCTGGCATGCACACAAACAATGCCCTTCAAAATCTTCCAGAGCTAGTACCTCCAGCAGAAGGGAAGCACGCTGCCCCGCTGGACAAGGATGAGGCCCCCCACACCCGGGGCAAATGCATCAAAGTGGAGCCTGGCCCAAGGAAGACGAAAGACCCAGAGGACAGCGGAGACGAGGAGATAGCTGTCCATCCAGCCCCACCACGGCCTGAGTTCACTTCTGTCATCCGGGCCAGCGCCCTGAAGCAGGACCTCATGCGGCCGTGGGGCCTGGTGCCTCCTGGGGACCCCACACCTTCCCTGCTCCATGCAGGCTTCCTGCCCCCTGTCGTGCGGGGTTTGTGCACACCTGGCACCATCCGCTATGGCCCCACGGAGCTGGGCCTCATGTATCCACACCTGCAGAGGCTGGGCCCGGGCCCCACCCTCCCAGAGGCCTTCTTCCCCACCCTGGGCCTGCCCTACCCAGGGCCCACAGGCAACAGGATGCAGCGCAAGGGGGACTGAGGACTGGGAGAGCAGCCTACAGAGCTGGACCCCAGGGGATGGGGGCAGATCACCAAGGGGACAAGGAAAGGACTCTCAGCTCCATTGGCGCTCTTTGAGAATTAAAGTCCTGCTCCCAGTCTGTGGCTTGGTCTCTAGGGGCCATGGAACTCCTGTCTCCTTCCTTTCTAGTTATCTCCACCTGTCTTCTTCACCTCCCACAACATCTGCCCCTTACCTCCGTCCATCCCACTGCAGACCCAGCCTTCCAGTCACAGGAACCACCACTCTCACAGGAACCACCACTGGGAAGATGGAGCAAGGAAAGGGTCAGGTTTTAATGTCCCAGTCCTCAGGCCCGGTCCATCCAGCGCCCGGCCATTCCCCGCAGCCCTGCTGTTCACTCCGGTGGGGGCCGGCCTGCTTCATCAGAGCCTTCAGCTGTGGCCGTCCCATCGTCCTCCGGCACCAGTTCCACGTCCAGTTCCAGCTGGCCCATGTAGAGGCCAACGGCACAAGCCCAGAGCAGACCAACGGCCAGGACAGCGCCCATGCCCGCGGCGGCACCGCCCAGCGAGAGCTGCATGGGCCCCCGAAGCGCTGCCAGGCTCACCACGTAGGAGGCACCGCCCCACACCACGCACAGGCCGCCCAGCAGGAAGAAGCCTGTGGGAGGGGGCAGAGGCTACAATTAATGGAGGGGCCGGCCTGGGGTCCCAGGGTGGGGCTGGCGGGTCGGGGGAAGGCCATGATCAAGGCCAGGATCAGGGGAGTAGATGCCAAGACACAGGGGGTCAGGTCAGGGGTTAAGGTGGACTTAGAAGGGGGAAGAGGCAAGCTCACAGGGCAGGGGGCAGGGATAATACAGAGCCAAGGGCAGCGGGCATGAGAACGTATCAGAAGCGGGTATCTAGGACTTGGAAGTGAGGTCCAAGATCAGAAGAGGAGCGGGGGGCTAGCCTGAGAGCAAAGACAGGAATAGCAGCTGGAACTAGACTCCTCATCTTTGTCAAAAAGTCAGATTGGAGGGGAGGACCCACAGCCATACCCTGGACCACCCACTCAGGTGGGGGTAAGGGTGGAAGGTCAACACACATGAGGATGAGACGGTTTCCAGTACGGGGAAGAATGAGGGGTTATACACCTACTGCTGCAGGAGAGAATCTATACTCATGGGGGGCAAGTGGGGGCTCTACATTCCCCAGTGGGGGAGGAAGTGTCCACACTCCCTGGTGGGGACAAGAGTCGGGGTCTGCACTCACCATAGGCGGCTTCCCGGCCCATGTCACTCTGCATGAAGGAGATGACCCCGATGCCTGATGCCAGGAGGCCATTTCGGAACCAGGAGAGGAACGCTTGGAGGGAGGGGGAAGAAGCAGTATCAGCCCAAACCCTGCCCCTAAAGTCCTCAGCCCAAACAGTCAAACTGAGGGGCTCCAGTCAACCCACCACCCCATCCCACTCCGAATTCCCACCGGGTCCTGAGGGCACCCCCATCTAACCCTATCCTCCCCAAACCCTTTTGTCTCCATCTCTGAACCCTCTCCTCAAACTCTGCAACACCGAAGACTCAAGACAGTCCGCAGAATCTGCAGGAAAATCGAGGACCGAAACTGTAGAACCTAAATCTGAAGACAGGAAGATGCCCTCTTCTTTCTCGGGCCTCGGGCACAACCTTTTCCCCCATTCGGGCTTGATATCATTCACATCCAATAACGGGCTAGCTGGGTTACAAACCTCCCACCCCTGCCCCCTCCCGTATATCTAGAAGCCCCATCCTCTCCAATCCTGACAGAAGGCCCCGCCCCCTGGAGCGGTTGTTCCCTCCTCCAATCCGGAACTTCCCCATCTTCCGTGAGATCCACACTCCCACCTTATGCAGAGTGGTCGCCTTTTTGATCGGAACTGGCCCCTCCAACGTGGACCCCTCTTGTAAATAACTCTCGTACGCCGAGCACTCTTTGGAAGCCCCTCTCGTCCAGACATCTCCGTTCTTCTCAGGCTGCCTGTCCTAGCCCGACCAGCCTCTCGGACCCTCCGTCCCATCCACAAGCCCTTCTCCTTATGTGGGCACACTGCGCTCTTGCAGCTAGCGCTTTCCTGCGCGTATACCGAAGCCCCTCTAACAGGGGGGCCCTGTTTCCAGCAGAAGCCCCATCCCTATCTCCCACTCTCGTGCACCAACAGCTCGGCTATTCCGACCCCCGTCTCCCATTCGAGCAGACCCGTGCCCCAGCCCCAGACCTGTCTCATGCGCCTTCCGGAGGAGCCAGGCGTCTGCGCGGTCCAGCTCTGACACGGGGGGCGGCGAAGCCCCTGCGCGGGGGCTTTGGCCCGGAGCGAAGGATCCCCGGGCGCCCCCGCTCCGGGATCGCGTAGGCGGCAGCATTGCCCCCCGGAAGCGGAGTCGCGCCAGGCGGGCGGCGGGAGCCCACCACCAGCCACCTCCCATGGTTCGCACTACGACCGCCGCGCACCGCCCCGCCCCATGGGCCGCCCGTAGGCTGAAGCACACGTTACTCATATTGAGCGACTTACCCATTGGTTTTATGCGCGCCACTCAAACCCAGTGCACACTGTCCATTGGTCAGAATGGCAGCGATTCCCTCCTCTGTCATCTGTGCCGGTCCTACGTTTCCCGCCTTGCTTTTGCTAATGAACTACAAATCCCAGCAATCACTGAGACAGGGGAAGGCCAGTCTTTAGATGCTGCAGGTCCGATGTCTGCCGGGACGTGTAGTTTTTGTTCATTTTAATTCCAATGGCCAAAAAACAAAAACAAAACTCTTAATATAAAACCTTTGCAAAATGTCGAAGAGCGCAGAGGAGAAAGTGAAGCTTACCATCAATCCCACCAAATCAGCGGTTACTGTTAATATTTTGTTCTATTCCTAACCCTTCTTTTTTTTCTGTGCAGATGTAAAATTGATAATTTTTTTTTTCACATACCAACAAATCATGAAAATTGACCGGTGGCATTATTTTTCCACAACATAATTTTTAAAAATATATTTATTTTGAACATGGTACAAGATACAAAAGGTATAAAAGGGTCTAGTGAAAAGTAATTCCCACCCTGTGTCTTAGACAGCCAGTTCCCATCTCCCATCTCATTGCATCAAATTTAATGGTTCATACTGATGCATTATAAAGATGTACCACAAGTGGGCTGGCTGAGTGGCGCGGTCGTTAAGCACTAGCTTAGCAAGCCAGGGGCCCCGGTTCCAGTCTCACATATGAGGGCCAGTGACACTGCCCTCAAAAAAAAAAAAAAAAAAAAAAAAAAAAATGTACCACAGTGACTCCAGGCCTAGGCTGTTTCCAGTTAGCCCTGTTATAAACAATTGTGGTTTCCTTTTAGGTCTAAGCCTTTATCTGAGTCCAGAAGGACCTGATCCCACTAGCAAACTTCAGCCTCCAGCTTCTCTGCCTCTGAATCCACACATGGCTTTATATATCCTCCGGTGACCTTAAAAATAAAACATGTTTTTTTTTTACCAGCCAAAAATGCGTTTATCCTGTAACAGCAAAGAATTGCAATTTGAGGCAAGCAGCTATAGAAAAACCATAGACAAGTCCAACAAAGGAGAGAAACATTATTTTATGGAGAAAAAGGAAGTTGGGAAGGGGTGTTTTGGAAAAAAGAAAGAAAAAAAAACTGGAGAAAAACAGAAGGTCAGGGAGTTGACGGATTCTCATTAGCTGAGCTGCTGGGGTGGTTGATTCCTTGTAGGGGACGCAATACATCTTTTCCCGGTGGGGCCTATAATTGATGATTTTTTCCTGCTGAATTTTCTTCTGTGGGGTTCTGTCTGTAATTGACCATTCTTCCCGCAAGTAATTGACACGAAACGGAAAGTACTATGTGAGAGCTCCCCCTTCTGGCGTCCCGACTTTATTTTAGTTAGGTTTCCCTTTATTCTCATCCTCTTTCCTATACTGTGTCATCATGATTGCTATACTTACCTGTCTCTGCCGTCAGTCTGTCAGTTTCCAATGCACGAGGTCCTTGATTAACGCATCTCTATATCCCCCAACCTAATATATAGGTAGCGGACTTGGTAAGTAATAATAGTAAACATTTACCTACGGCTTTCTCTGTGCCAGGAATTGTACTAGGTACATTATGTGTATAATGTCATTTAATCTTCATTGTAACCATAGAAGTTAAGGATTAGGATAGGCTTTTATAGAGGAAAAAATGAGGCTCAGAGCAGTGAGATAATAAAAGTTAATGTTTATTGAGCACTAATCATGTGTCAGATTCTGGCTCTTGCTTTATATGGATACTCTCATTAAATCTTCAAAATAACGCTAAGTGATATGCACTATTATTATCCCCATTTTACAGAGGAAGAGAAAGGTTAAGTCAGTTGCCTTAAATCACACTGCTAATTAGGTGACTCCAAGGCCAAATTACTAGCCACCATGCCATGCAGCTTGTACTCATTCATTCATCCAAGTATTTACTGAGCACTTGCTCTCTGACAGCATTATCCTACACATCTGGTATAAATCAGTAAACAAAACAGGCAAAATTCTCTGCCCTGAACTTCCTCAAGGTAATAAAGGGCATCTACTGGGCTGGCCAGGTTCACATTGGTTAAGAATTGGCTTGGGATGCCAGCTCTAAGCAGCAGGGTTCCAGTTCGGATCCCACATACGAGGGCCAGTGATGCTGCGCCCTCTACAGCTAAGATGGTGAACAACAGCTCGACCTGGAGCTGGGCTGCTGTGAGTCCCCCCGGCTGCGGTGGGGCTGGCCAGCAGCTGGCCTGAACTTTCGTGAACTGCCGTGAGCTGCCGTGAGCAACTGTCCAATGGCTGGTGAGAGACTGCCTCACCCGAGAAGAGCGCAATGATAACACCAACATGGTCCAGTGAAGCCACTTCCTTCACAGCCAGACTGAAGAACAAAAAGGACAGCAACTTGTCTGTTCCCCTCCCCAATTCCCCAACACTGTTCCCCTCCCCCAATTTCCCAATAAAATCTTTAAAAAAATAAAAAATAAAATTAAAGGGCATCTACAAAATACCTACAATTAGCATCATTCTTAGTGATGAAATACTAAAATATTTCTTCTAATATTGAAATATCACTTCTTTTTTTTTTTTTTAAAGATTTTATTGGGGAATTGGCAGAGGGGAACAGCGTTGGGGAATTGGGGAAGGGGAACAGACAAGTTGCTGTCTTTTTGTTCCTCAGTTTAGTTGTGGAGGATGTTGCTTCACTGTTGGTATTGTCATTGCGCTCTTCCCGGATGAGGCAGATCGGTCGCTGGCCTCTGGATGTCGCTCACCACGGCTATTGGCAGCTCATGCTTGGCTGCCAGCCGCTCACGCTGGCTGCCGGCCACTCACTGTAGCCTATGGCAGCCCACTGCAGCAGGGGCTGCAGCCCACACCATCACCGGGGCTCGCACAGCCCAGCTCCAGGTGGAGCTGTTGTTAGCTGTAGAGGGCAGTGTCACTGGCCCTCATGTGGGATCCGAACCAGGGCCGCTGGCATCCCAAAACCAGCGCTTAACCAATGCGCCACTCGGCCGGCCCCTGAAATATCACTTCTAATCAAATTGTCAGTACTTTTTTTTTTTTTTTTGAGGGCAATTTCACTGGCCCTCACATGTGGGATAGAACCAGGGCTGCTGGCTTCCTAAGCCAGCGCTTAACCACCGCGCCACTTGGCCGGCTCTCTAATCAAATTGTATTGAAGGTCCTAGCTGGTACAATAAGGCAAGAAAAAGAAATAAAAGGCATATATATCCAACAGAAGTAAAACTGTGATGTGATTGTTTATGTACAAAATTCTAAGGAATCGAAATAAGTACTAAAACTAATAAGTGAATTTAGCAAGGTTGCAGGATACAAGAGCAATATGCAAAAATCAATTTCATGTTTATATCCTAGCTGGAAGCAATTGTAAAATGAGACTGAAAATAATCCCCTTTACAATAGCATTAAAACCAGAAATACTTAGGACTAAATTTAACAAAATATATACAAGATTTCTACATTGAAAACTACAAAATACTGCTGAGACACATTAAAAAGACCTAAATAAATGGAGATATATACCATGTTCATGTATCGGAAAACTCTTTGCTTCTGTGGAGCTTACATTCTATATGGAGAAGCAGAAAATAAGCAATTCTAAAGAACATGCTGCTGGGCCGGCTGAGTGGCTCAGCTGGTTAAGAGCTCCCTCAAAAGTGCGAGCTGAGGGCCAGCCGGGTGTCGCGGTGGTTAAGCGCTGGCCTGGGAAGCCAGCGGCCCCGGTTTGGGTCCCACATACGAGGGCCAGTGACACTGCCCTCAAAAAAAAAAAAAAAAAAGAGGGTGCGAGCTGAGCTCTGAGCAACAGCAGTTTGATGCCTCTCCTGAGCTGAGCTGCAGTTGAGCTGCCAACAGATGGCAGGATGGCTCAGCTAAAAAAATTAAAATAAAGAATATGCTGCTGGGCCGGCCGAGTGGCGCATTGGTTAAGCGCTGGTTTTGGGATGCCAGCGGCCCCGGTTCGGATCCCACATGAGGACCAGTGACACTGCCCTCTACAGCTAACAACAGCTCCACCTGGAGCTGGGCTGTGCGAGCCCCGGTGATGGTGTGGGCTGCCATGGGCTATAGTGAGTGGCCCGCAGCCAGCGTGAGCGGCTGGCAGCCAAGAGTGAGCTGCCAATAGCCGCAGTGAGCGACATCCAGAGGCCAGCGACCGATCTGCCTCATCCGGGAAGAGCGCAATGACGATACCAACAGTGAAGCAACATCCTCCGCAGCTAAACTGAAGAACAAAGGGACAGCAACTTGTCTGTTCCCCTTCCCCGATTCCCCAACGCTGTTCCCCTCCGCCAATTCCCCAATAAAATCTTTAAAAAAAAAAAAAAAAAAGAATATGCTGCTGACTACTCAGTGGGAAATGGATTTAGCAGCCAGAGGACGTTTTAAATGAGCATCTAGTGATGAGTCTTCCTAAGCTCTTCAATAGTTCTCCATCGCCCTCTGAAATCTTGACTACAGGGCCTGCCAGGCTAGGCCCCTCTGGACCTCTGCCCCTTTATCACCTGAGAAGAATTTGCATTTTATAAAGGGCGTGGCAAATTGGAGGGGGTTAAACTTGGGGAGGGAATTCAAATGAGTTGTAATAGATAGCCTGCCTGCCAGCAATGAATGCTAAGAATTAAATGGGATTAAGTGAGAACTGGAAATATGTGAAACATTGTTCACATTCTTGGCTGGTGAAACGGTTTCTGGCTGAGGAGAAAAGCAGGGTGGAGGTGGGGACTGAATGCCAGAAACAGTCAGGGCAGAGAAAACAAATCCTCTGTAAAGAGACAGATCCCAACACTGGCCTGTTCCTGTTGCAAAGTGATCACATCAGTGGTTCTAATATGAATCACCTGGGAGCTTTAAAAAACTATTAATGCTCCAGCCCCACCCCAGACCAACGCAGTCAGTATCTAACCAGGCATTGGTATTCTTTTCCAATATATGTATTTTTATTCATGACCAGAAAGAAATGATAATTATGTGATACAATGGAGATGTTAGTTTGAGCTATGGTGGTAATTATATTGCAATATATAAGTGTAATTTTATATCTATCTATCTATCTATCTATCTATCAACATGTATCAAATCAATACATTATGCATCTTAAACTTATACAATGTTATATGTCAATTATAGCTCAATGAAAATAAAATATTTTTAAGGATGTATTTTTATCAAGAGCTGACCAGATGTCAGGGACGGTTCAACAACTGTGGACACGACATTGAGTCAAAGAGATAAACGATCAGCTTTCACGGTGGGACATTTTAGAGTGTGAAGGGAGTGACAATGTCAAATTGTGTCATCCACAAATCAGGCATTTATTTGGGCTGTCCTATAATTCCTTCTTTTTTAAGATTTTATTGGGGAATTGGGGGAGGGGAACAGCATTGGGGAATCAGGGAAGGGGAACAGACAAGTTGCTGTCCTTTTGTTCTTCAGTCTAGTTGTGGAGGACATCGCTTCACTGGCCTATGTTGGTATCGTGATCATTGTGCTCTTCCTGGCTGAGACAGAATTGAGACAGATGGATTGCCAGCCATTGGACAGTCGCTCACAGCGGCTCATGTCAGCTCACTCTGGCTGCCAGCCTCTCACAATAGCTTAGGGCAGCCCACTGCAGCCTACGCCATCGCTGATGAGCTGTTGTTCACCATCTTAGCTATAGAGGGCGCAGCATCACTGGCTCTCTATGTGGGATCTGAACCGGCGGCCCTGCTGCTCAGAGCTCGAGCTCCCAAGCCAACTCTTAACCAACGAGCCACTCAGCCGACCCTGTCCTATAACTCCTTTAACAAAAGTCTAGCATTTTCTCTGGCCAAGTGTTCACGCTTGTTCATTTCTTACCTCTGTTTTACCCTGAATGACCTCTGGCTTCTCTCCTCCCCACAGAGCCTGAGGGTATGTAGTTTACGCCAACTCCCAACCAGCACTGAACTGTGAAACAGGCCTCCTTGTCAGTGTCTCCTGAGAATCAGCTGACCTCAGACTGATAAATATCCTGTCTAACCTTCTTGGTTACTTACTTCCCATCTACCTTACTTCCCCTTACTGAAAACCCTCTTACCATAAAAAAGCAATGCTTTTTTGGTTTGATTTTTGGATGCTTGCAGATTTCTGAGGTCCCTACTGCAATGGTCTTTTTGAATAAGGTTTCTCCTTATCTTTGTCTGGATCTGTTTTTATTTGACATCTCCATAAAGTTCTCACACATTCTTCACTAGGTTAATTCCTCGATATAGTTTTTAATCGCTCTTGAGGAGGATATCTGATTTTCTGTTAAATTCCCAGTTGATTATAGAGGAATGCCATTGATTTTTAAAAATGGAGATAAAATTCACATCCTTTTACATAAGTGTACAGTTCAATGGTTTTTAGTATTATTTACAAAGTTGTGCAACCATCACCACTAACTCCAGAACATTTCATTATCCCCAAAAGAAACCCCATCCCATACCCCCTACACCTACCCCAGGTGTAACCATTCATCTACTTCCTGTCTCTATGGATTTGCCAATTCTGGACATTTCATAGGGTAAAGGAATCATAAAATATGTGGTCTTGTGTGTCTGACTTTTTTCACTCGGCATAATGTTTTCAAGGTTCATCCATGCTGTGGCATGGACCACTGCATTTTTTTTTTTTTTTTAGAGGGCAGTGTTACTGGCCCTCACATGTGGGATCTGAACCGGGGCCGCTGGCATCCCAAGCCAGCTCTCAACCACTGCGCCACTCAGCCGGCCCATCCACTGCATTTTATGACTAATATCCTGTTGGATGGATCTATCACATTTTATTTACTCATTCATCCGTTGATGGACATTTGGGCTGTTTGTCTGCTCACAGGACATTCTCCCCCACCTTCCATACTCCTGAGGAACAGACGGAGCAGGGTCCAGCCAGACACAGCCCCACATGAGGGCACAGGCCTTCCAGAGCCTAAGGGAAGCTGGATTTCATCCCAGACTTGCCTACTCTATTGCTTTTGAGCAGTACACAACCTTCCCAACTGTACACGGCATTTCTGTTAACGTGAATTCAAACAAAATTAATTCATTGAAAAGGTATTGGGCAGTCTGGGAAGTGTTTCCTCACTCAAAAAGTGTTTCCTTACTGCTTTTCTGCTTCTGCTCTTCGCTGGTAAGGAGGTGAAGGCTGGGAGATGCTCTAGCCATGAGGGGTGGGGGGTGGGGTGCTGCTGGCAAGACCAGCAGTATGGGTAGTCCAAACCTAGGTGAATTTGCAGTTCACTCTGACTTCAGAACCAACCCTGGAAGTGCCCTATTGGCATTCTTACCTGAAGTGACAGATTTCTGGCTCTTTAAAATAAGCTGAGTTGGAATTTTGAGTTACAGGTGAAATCCTTACTCAATATGGATGAATTAGAAGAAATTCCAAGATGGCATTCTGAATTTCTGACATAAGCCTAAAGCTTACCTGCTGAGACCAGCAACCAGCGTAAAGGCAATGAGAACCCATCTCTAAGAAATATTTGTGGATCCCAATTAAACTGCAGAATGGCCCCCCAAAGACATCCATGTCTTAATTCCCGGAGCCCGTGAATATGTATTTCACATGGCAAAGGGGACTTTGCAGGCGTAAAGAAGGATCTTGAAATGGGGAGATTATCCTAGATCGCCCAATCTAATCACGGGGATCTTTAAAAGCAGAGAACCTTTCCTAGCTGTAGTCACAGATGTGACAATGGAGGAAAAATCAGAGATGTGTGAATAATGGCTTTGAAGAGGAAGCAGCTGGTTGAGACAAGGAAACAGAATCTGTTTCTTCCAAAAAGGAACACAGCCCTGGCAAATTTGATTTTAGCCCGGTGAGACCCATGTCACACTCCTGGCCCCCAGAACTAGAGCAAATCTGTGGTTTTAGCCAGTTTGTAGAATTTAGACAGCGGCCATGGAAACTAAGAGACCCGTTGAAACACAGAAGCCAAAGTCCAAAGGAGATATGGCTAAGTCCTGCTTACCTTTCACACCCTTGGCAAGTGTGGCTTCCTCAGATAAGGACCCTGGTTGACAAGTGGGTGGTGTCTGAGTCCCTTTGGGCTATAACAAAATACCACAGCTCTGGAGACTGGAAATTCAAGATGAAGGCTTGGGCAGATTCCATCTTGTGAGGACCCACTTCCTGACTCACTGCCGTCTTCTGGCTGTGCCATCGCATGGTGAAGGGGTCGAGGACATGGCAGAGACAGCTCTGTGAGGTTGCTTTGCTAAGGGCACAAATTCCATCCACGAGTGCTCCATCCTCCTGATGTAATCACCCCCTAATACGGTCACACTGGGCAACAGGCATCAGCATAGTCATTTTGAGGACACAAGTACTCAGTCTATTGTGGTTAGGGCTCCGGCTCCTTCCCATCCCGAGAGGCCAGCCCAGTCATCCTGGGTTCATCGCTGGCTTCCGTGAGCGGTGTGCAGGCAGGACTGGGCCAGTTCGGGTCACCGCTGTTACCTCTGACTGCCGAGACTGGCCACAGCGGGAGCTCAGGCTGTGGGATGCGGTGGCTCCCGCTCTTTGGAAGCCCCATTCCCAGTGTCATCATGGATGTCACCCTAGGGTTGGCCATTAAGAGAACAGATCTAGGTTTCACCCCCTGCCCTGTGCCATTTCCCATCCTTGTTATTCCCAGGGCACAGGATGATGGGAGCAGCACGGAGAGACACGAGACCTGCAGGCTTTTTAAAATAACTGCATCCTTTAATGGCAGTAATACAATTATTGGATTAAGAGACCACAGGAGAAAGGGCAGGTGACGTTTCTGGAAGACAGATACAGAGTACAAAAAAGGGGGTGGAATAGTCATGCGACGATCATTGTAAAAATACAGTACGTTATATACATATTTGCACCATCAACTTTCAACTCTGAAGGAGTATTTACACTTTTGTTACAATCCTGGTTAGAGAACAATTTTTCTTTAAAAGCTCAGCCTGATGGCAAATGAAAATTTTGGGTGAATTCATAGTCCATGAGGTTCTTAGGCTGAATATCCAAGAGGAGGGTTCCAGCTTCTATTTCATCCACAAATTTCAGTTTTAAAAAAGTATTTCATTTTGCTTTTACAAAAGAAATTCTCAGAGGAGGAAAACAAAACAAAACAAAAGACAAAAACCCAGCCACACTGTGTCTTCTTACTGATTTTACAAACACCAAGGGCTGCAGCCCTCCTGCTCAAGGCCAACACTGGTGGCTGAAGGAAAATCTCACTAATGATTGTTTAAACAAAAAAAAGGACACAGACAAACCAAACCAGCCTGACCACGGCGCACCGACCCTGTGGGGCTGCCTCTCCCACCCTTGCTTCTGGCCCCAAACTCAACTACTCCCCCCCCCCCCCCGCCCAGAGAGGGGTTTGGTATAGCAGCCTCATTCACCTCCCCCGCAAGGAGCTGCTGGGGGGGAGGGGTGTGTGTGGGGGCACCCTTTGGCTGGGTCACCAGGTTTTCTCATTATCAGCGAGGGAGGCAGGGGCCTTCGTGAGACCTGGGAGGTGGTGGGACACAGAGAAAGGAAGGGGAGGCCAGCAAGGACCGACTCCGGTGGGAGGGACCCCGAGCAATACAGGCCTGTCGTTTCACTCAGGCCATGTCCACGGGGTGGACCTTAGCGGGGGTCCTGGGAGGAGGGGGGTGCCCAGTGCAGATGTCTCTGCTCCCTTCCCGGCTCCGCCGAATGAGGGGAGCAGGACGCAGGCTTCGGGTCCCACCCCCCCACCTGCAGCAAGGGTCCCAGTCCCTCTCCTGGAGAGGGCCCGGCAGCCCCTTCCCGGCCCTGGCTACTCTCCAGAAGTGCCCACAAATCCAACAATGTGACATGTCTCTGAACCCGTGGCACCTGTCGGCTTAATAAAAAACCAAACACATCAAAACCACAGGCCCTAAAGATAGGGTGCAAGAAGGGGCGAGGAAAGCGGGGAACAGAAACACTTTGCCAAGAACCACCGAGGGCTCCCTCTGTCAGGAACCTGGTGGGGTGGCCAAGCCACGGATCCTTGAGCTGTCCCCGGCGGGGCCAGGGCAGGCCCACTGGGCGCTCAGGCTTCTGAGGACCAGGACCGCCCCGGGCAGGAGGGGAGGAGGGCGTGGTCACCATAGGACAGGAGCTAATACTGACGGAAAACACTCGGGTCTGCGGAGGCTGCCCCCTGGAAGCAGTTTGGGGGACCTGCCCCACACCAGCCCTGTTGCCTCCAGGTCCATCTCGCACCCTGGAGTCTCTAACACAGGTCCGAGGGTGTGGGGTCAGGGCTGAACTCTGGACGGAGGGTGGCAGGGAGGGCTGGGTGCAAATCCACGAGACGGCAGCAGGAAAAGCTTCATTTCTCCCAGCCCAGGCCGCTCCCAAGGGCTCTTTTCCTCTTTCTTTGATCTTTTTCACTCCCATCGGCCCCAAAGTGGGTCATCACAGCCTGTGCGCTGCAGAGATGGGTTCTAGAAATGTGCGGACCTGCTTTCTGCACGGGCCCTGCCTACCATCTTGGCTCTGTCTCACCTCCTCATGCAGCACGGCGAGCGGCGTTCAGTGCCATCTCCACGCCTGCTGTTCCCTTTGTCCTGGGGTGGGGGTTGCGGGGGTAGGAAGAGGGGCCGAGCTGTGCCCAGAAAACCCACCAGACCCCCAGCCTTCAAGGCGTCCCTGAAAACTGGGCCAGCCAGACAGACTGCCTGCGGCGGCTGAGGCCCAGGGGACACGCAGCTGTTCACGTGCACAGGTAGGTTTCCTTGGCGGGAGCCGGGGAGCCCACAGCACTGACCAGAACTGAAGATGGTTATATACAATTTATATGTTTCAAAAAGAAAGTACTACTTAAAAAGAGAGAGAAAAAAAAAAGAGAAAAAAAGAAACACCCAGACCCCGCCCCCTTACCCCCAAGTTCCCACCTCTGGTTGCTGCACTTAAATATGCCCTGGGAAGGGTGGGTGCAGGGAGTGCGCGACTCCCACCTAACACTACTGGCAAAAGGGGGAGGCAGTAGGGTCAAAGCCTTTAAAAACATCTTTCAGGGACCCCGCGTCCTGCTCGCCCTCGCGGGCCGGGCTATTGCCAGCGAACGGGCTTCCGGAGCCTGTCTTAGGTGCCTGTTTCACGGTCCCGAAGAGGGTGGGCACGGGCAGGTTGTGCACGCCGGGCTGGGGCGGGGTGCCCTCTGCTGGCGGGGCGCCGGTGGCGGTGGCCGGGGCCGCTGCGGCTTTGGGCCGGGGCCGGTTATAGCTGTTGTATCTGTCCGTGGCTGTGGCCGCGCCCCCATCCACACCGGACTTCCCCGATTCCGGCTGTTCCAGGGCAGATTTGCGGACGAACGGGGGCTCCTTGGCCTTGGCGGCCGAGCTCTTGCCGTTGCCCTCGGGGCCCTTTGGCGGGGCACCTGTGTCGGCAGCTGGCTCTGCGGCTTTCCCACCTGCGTTGGGAGTCCTGGGGTCATAGAGGCTGATGCCGCTGAGCACACTGCTCTGCCCGCTCCCGCTGCCCTGGCCCAGCCCGCCGGCTGCCAGCACGCGGGGGTCATAAGGGGCGATGGCTGGGGGAGAGGACTCCCCACTGGGGCTGGCAGCTGGAGAGGATGCTTCGGCAGGGCCAGGCTTGGCAGTGCGGGAGGCGGCAGCTGGGTCTGCTGGCTTCTGCAGCCGAGGGTCACTGGGGGCCTTCCGCACCCGGGGGTCACTGGGCTTGTCGCTGGGGCTGGGGGCAGCCGAAGGGCCAGTGGCATTGACAGTCTTGAGGATGCGAGAGAGGAGCTCAAAGTCAGGCAGGCCGGAGCCGGACGTGCCGGGGTCCGTGGAGGTGCCCGGGCGCTGCCGGGAGTTGGCGGGCCCTGCGGTGGTGGCCCGATGCAGCCTGGGGTCCAGGGCAGGCAGGGACTGCAGGGCTGCGGGGACGGGAGGCACCAGGTCCTGCTTGGGGATGGGCAGGGGTATCAGGTCCTCGGGGTTCCAGAGCACAGTGCGGGCGAAGCTCGGCTTGCTCAGGGTCACATCCTTCTTGATATGGCTGAACTGCTGCAGCTGCGATCGTGGGTCCCGCAGCGGATGCCCGGGGAGGGGGTCCAGGGGAATGTTCACGGCCTTCTCCCGGAGGGCCCGCTCCCCTTCCTCCTCTTCTACGGGGGGTGGCCCAGACCCCTTGGAGCTGCTGGGGCCTGAGGGGTTGGAATGAAGGCTGCCTTCAGGCTTGGGGGCGGGCAGGGTGCGAGCCAGCCGAGGGTCGGAAGGCCCTGTGTCACCTGGGCCTGACGCGCTGGAAGCCTCAGCGTGGCGAGTGAGTCTGGGGTCCCGAGTAAGGCGGGGGTCAGCCAGTCGGCCTCCTGTGGGGTGTCCCTTCTGGAGGCGGGGGTCCCCCAGCCCACTGCTGCTCAGCTCCCCAATGGAGGCCTGGGGTCGGCTGGATGTCTGCTGCCTCAGGGTCTTAAGGATGGAGGTGACACTGCTTCCACCCTCATCCTCGTCACTTGAGTACCAATTTCCGGTGTCACCTGAGAAAGAGCAGAGAAGAGCAGGGAGGAGGTGAGTAGCCACCACATCCAACAGCCCTCTTGGACCCCACGGCAGCCCACTGGGTGAATGCCCCCGCTGCTTCTTACCTCTCAGAAACTCAGTTTCTCCTCTCTTAAGAAACCCCCTCCTCCACAGGCTGCCACAACCCACCAGTGAGTTCAGGCTGGCCAAGTACCAAGCCTGGCAGGTCCCTGGCTAACATTTCTAGACCTTTCCTGCTGTGCCAGCGCTGTTCTAAGTGCTTTGTCTTATTAATTCTCACAACCAGCCAGGAGGTAGTTTTGTTATCAGGCCCACTTGAGGAGAAAACAGAGGCATGCACGGCGCTCTGAGATGGGGGCAGGGCGAGGACTGAGCTCAGACTCCAAGCCCAGGGCGCTGCCACTGCCTCCTCACCCCCTGGGCAGGCTCAGGCCCCCATGTGGCAGCCTGTGAGCAGCTAGTACGGACTTAGCTCTCACTGTGCTTGGGGTTCACAGACACTTGCCCCTGGGCCCCTCACAATACTGCCACATCCCAGGGAAGGGCAGTCACGGGCTGATAAGAGGCGGGGCCAAGGGGGCAAACTCAGAAAATGGCCCAAGTCCAACCTCCTAGGCAGATAAAACAGGAGCCACCAGCGGAGGGGGCTACCCCCTCCTCCCACTGTCCCCCACTTGCTGCCGGGTTCCCATCAGGGCCACCCATGGCATCTGGCTTCAGATTTTGAACACAATTTGTCCACCACATTTCACCCTGAGGTGGTTGCCACCACATTCCATGCGACTGGCAGCTGCCTGTGACTGATCATTGCTGGTTTAATCAACGACTAGGTCTCATCTGCTGGCTGCCTGAGGACTGGGCTGGGGAAAGGGCTCTATGAGCATCCTGCAGCCTCCTCTGTGAGGGCGCAGCAGGTCCATCGAAGGTCCATGCTACTTCCGCAGGGATCAGCCCTCCTCCCTCCAGGATGGGACCGAAGTCTCTCCTGACCCCCAAGACACAGAAAGGCAGCCCTGACTGCCAGTTTTCCTCAGGGACATGCAACAGCCCCAGCCTGACTTCACGGCCCTCGGCAGGGGTCCTTCCTGGCCACAGGCTCCTTTCCTAGTCGTTCTCCCCACCATCCCTTGCGCAGCAGCACAGGGGGCCTGCGCCCATCGGGGAAAACCCCTGCCCCTGGGGCGGACACATGCCTTCCTCATTCTCCCGGTCCTGCTTGCTGCTCTCAGCCAGCCTCCTCGCTCTTTCCTCCTCCTCCTGCTGCTTCTGCTGGATCCTCAGGTACAGGGCCCTCTGGGCTGAGGGCAGGAAGTCGGGGACACCGGCGCCCGGCTTCGGCCGGCCTGGGGGCCCTCCCTCAGAGAAGCTGTCGGGCTCCAGAGGGTGCTCGGGGAAGAGGGGCTCCCCAGGCTCCCCTGGCATCTCTTCGTAGTGCCCGTAGTCCTCTGTGGCAGGGAAGAACCGAGGGTTCGTGTCGGGAAGGGCCTCGAAGCGCCAACTCCAACCCCCCCATGCCCTCAACTAGAGGACCACCCCTGATGGAGATGGTGATGGGTGAGAATGTGCAGCCCGGTGCTTCCTATCCTCCCAGGAGGGTCCCCTGGAAAGCCCAACAGTGGGGAATGAGGCAGCCAGCCTAGGATGCAGCAGGATGAAAATGGGGTTCACAGCGAGACTGAGTGACGTGAGCAAATGCTCATGATGTGACAACAGGATGGAACATCATACGGGTGTTTATAAAATGCAAAGAAAAGGCTTTGGAAGGACAGACAGAAAACAGTCTCTTTGAAAATGAGATTAGGGAGACAGGCACCCAGGGATCTTTCACTTTTTACTCCACACGCTCTGACCTGTTTTATTTGCCATGAGCACTAGACTCATGGTTTATTTGTAACAATCAATAAGGAAAAAAACTATCTTATAGTGAGCTCATAACATGAGCTCAACCACTGGGAATGAGACCAGTAAAGAAGAGAATGAAATACACCAAAATGTTGCTATGGCCACGTGTCAACCCAGAGACTCATGGGTGATTCCTCCTCCTTCTTTTGTGGGTTCCTGAACTCCACAAATGTTTGTGAGCAGGCTGCTGCATTTAACATGGGGAGGGGCAGCATGGCTGGCTGGGGATGACACACCTGGAGACTGTGTGTGTGTGTGTGTGTGTGTGTGAGTGTGTCCCTCTCAGAGAGTGCCCAGTGAGCGCTGCCCCACAGAACACCCTGTGAGGATGACAGGGGCCACACGTGAGCCATGCCATGTGCCCACCACTCCCCATGGGGCCCTGGGGCATTTGCAGCATGGCCAGCACTTCCAGGACAGAGAGTCTGTAATTTCATTTAAATTACATGTGTCGGATTAACATGATTAAGTTGGTAAATATTTCATACACAAAACATAAAGCAAAAAGTGAAAGGTCACCTTCTTCTAGCTCCTGAACTTCCTAACGGGAACGTGATGGAGGGCCTGCTCTGTGACACCCTGGCTGGGAGCTGGGGACACTCAGTGAACAACCAACAGTCCCAGTCACCCTGCAAGGAACTTTTCGTCAAGAGTGACTCACTCAATAGTTTTGCACTTGTGAATACAGTAAGTCCTCACTTACTGTCACAGATAGGTTCTGTGATTTTAAACAACATACAATGAAACCAATTAACCAGAGGCTAACTGGTATAAGTAAGCTAGGGCTGGCCGAGTGGTGCGGTGGTTGAGCGCTGGCTTGGGAAGCCAGCAGCCCTGGTTCGGGTCCCACATACGAGGGCCAGTGACACCGCCCTCAAGAATTAAGCTCCTATGGCAGCTCATCAACATTACAAAGAAATGATGTTGAATGGAAACTGTGAGGACCTGCTGTATACCAAACACCACTGAGCTGAACGATATACTCTGAAAGGGCAGATTTCCTGATGTGGGAATGGAAGCTTGACAGGCTTGCTTTCCTTCTGTAGCCAGGCCTTTTCCCATGCACATTTTACATACACTTTTAATGGGGGAGGGAACTGTGAGAACCACAGCACCCCCTCAGGCAGCCTGCTTGGCTCACTGAAAAGATGTCAATTATCTTTCTGAAGCCCTGTTCCTTACCCGAAACACCCGCTCATGGCTGTGAACATCATCTAGACACCAACAATACACACCCCTCCAGACTGCTCGCCTGCCCTGACACCTCTCAAAACTTCTGCATGGCTCTCAAACGGGCATCTCACACTTAACGTGGCCAGAACAGAAATGCTGCCCCCACCCCAACTTGGCTCGCTCCAGCAGGGCTTCCTGGCCAGGTGGCACCAGCACTCACAGAGTGACTGCCCCACGGCCAGAGGCCACCCGCCCTGTGAGGCACATGGGTCATGTCGTCCCCATGACACCACCTCCCAGCCCGGAAGCCTAGTCCGCTACTCCCTGCCACCCGGCTGCCACGCAGCTCGCCTTTGCCCGGGATGACTCCATGCAGCCCAGAAGCTTCCCTGATTCCACTCCCGCCCCTACTACCCATGGCCCTCTCATCTGCCTATACCCTGTCATTCTTCCACCGAGGCTACCTGGCCATGGAGACAGAGTCGCTGTATGGGACTTCTCTCCCTTGTCCCTTCCAAGGCCGTCTGCTTTTCTCAAACAAGCTGGCTGGCCGGGGCCTTCGCACCTGCTGTGCCTCCTCCTACCTGGGCCGCCTCCTCCCCTTCACCACCCATCTCACAGTCACTTCTCAGAGAGGCCTCTGCGACCGGCCCCACCACAGCCAGACCCTCCCAGCCCGCCTCGGACCCCCCTCGCCCACAGCACCCCATGTTATTTCCGGCAATGAGCAATGCTGAAATGCGCCTTTGCACTTATTTACAAACGTCCTGCCTGCTGCCTCCACCATAAGAAAATGCAGCCAAGGCAGGGACCACCACTGCTGCGCCGGCTTTGACCTCGGGCTGGAGCAGCCGCCTCCTTTCTGAAGGGCACACACTGCCTCCCCCGGCTGCAGTGTCATCATCTAACCACCCCAACTGTCAGACATTCAACTTGTTACCAATACCCGTTCTTGTCTTAATAAGAAAGGAAGGAAACGAGGAAGGAAGATGGTCAGATGTGGGGACAGAACGAGCAGTCACAAGGCTGCGGCCCCAAGCCAATACGGGCAGCCCCAAGCCAAGAACCACCTGCAAGGCGGCTGCGCTGGTGGGGTCCTTTAGGCCTCCTACCCCAACCCCACTCCACGCCTGCCCCTCTAAGTTCCCATGCTCCCGACTGCAGGCACAGCAGGCAAAATGTCTAATAAAATTAGAGTGATAATAATCATAATACTCCTTTCGGCCTCAACAGGGCAGTGACTCCCATGTCAGGGAAAATGTTCAACCGTTCACAGGACACAGATGGAGCTGGATTCATGCTTTCCGAGACTCAGATCAAGGAAGAGAAACCGAATCTTCGCGACTATGACGCTCTGGGCGGCTCCAGCAGCACCCCCCGGCCCCCCCCAAGCCCTGCATACCTGCATCCCCCATGAGTCCCGGCTCCATCTCCATGCCTTCCTGCTGCTGGTAAAAGTTTTCATAGAAGTTCTGGGCTGGCGGGATGGGGGGCATCATTCCAGAATGTGGGGAGTCTCCAGGACCATAGGGCATCATTGGGGGGCCGCCAGGTCCCATGGGCGGCCCAGGGTTCATGCCAGGGCCCATCGGCATGTCGGGGTGCATGTCTGGATGCATGTCGGGGTGCATATCTGGGTGCATGTCCGGATGCATGTCAGGGTGCATCGGACCCCCCATTGGCCCTGGGGGTCCCATGTTGGGCCCAGGGCCCATTGGCCCTGGAGGTCCTCCGGGTCCAGGGAACCTAGGGAGAGGAAGAAATGGAGCCTGTGAGAGGGTGGCAGCCACACTACGGAGGATATGCGGGGGCATCCAGACCACGCCCTCTAGTTCAGGGCAGTGCCAGGCCCCGTGCACTCACCTCACACCCAGCTTCTCGGCCAGCTGTCCCGTGGGCCGTACCACGATCTCAAACAAGGAGGGGATCTTTTTGTTGTACATGTCCTGCTGCTGCTGCAGCTGCTGTGGGGACAGCGGCTCGTGCACTGCCATGGGCATCTGAGGGGGCCCGGGAGGCGGAGGGGGAGGTGGGGGTGGAGGTGGGGGGCCCCCTGGCATAGGCCTGCCATTTGGAGAGGTCGGGGCAGGGGGCCCGGGGGGCCGGGGCGGGGTGGGTAGGAGGCCCACGCCAGGGGGTGGTTTGGGCAGGGGGTTGATGCCCTGCTTCTTCAGTTCTTCTACTTCCTTCTCATCCTCGGCGCCTGCTTCCGCATCATCAGCCAACATCTGTGGGTGGGAAGGACAGGGAGTGACAGTCAGGACAGGACAAGAGTCCAGTTGGATGGACTGACCCAGTGTTCACAGAGCTGAATTTACTGAGGAAAACTCTAAATCCCAAGGCCCCTGCGGCCCTTACAGCACAAGGCCAGTGACCATGAAGCCTGTTTGGCACCAAAATCACCGCCCCACACCACTGCTGCACCCACTCTGTGACAGCAGGCAGGGGGAGCCACTCCTGTTTTGCAGCAAAGTACACGTAACATAAAATGTACTACTTTACCATTTTAAAGTGCATAATTCAATGGCATTAAGTATATTTATGATGTTGACCACCTCTGTCTAGTTCTAGAACTTGTCTATCACTCAAAAACAAACCCACAACCTTTAGCAGTCACTCCCATTAAATCTGCTTTCTGTCTCTATAGGTTTGTCTATTCTGGACATTTCCTATAAATGGAATCATACAACATGAGGCGTTTGTGTCTGGCTTCTTTCACTCAGCATGCTGTTTTCAAGGTTCATCCATGCCGTAGTGTGGCATCTATTCTGTGGCTGGCTAATATTCCACTGTCCTGTTTGGATTGAAGGGCCTCTCATTGCACTTACAATCAAACCCACTCCTCACCCTGACCCACAGGACCTGACGGCAGGGCTGGGGGTCTGGGGAGGACTTCGTTTTCTTGCATGGTGCCCCAGACTGCTGGACCCTGAGCGCCCAGTCCACTTCAGGCTGCCAGCAGCCAAGCACAACCCCTGCAGGGCCCAGCTCTGGGCCAGGCTTCTCCCCAAGCATTTGTTTCTCCCTCTAATCCTAACTATGTGGCTCAGCGTCCCCCAAATGTGGGAGTCTCTTATTAAAGTTCAATTCAGAGTGACTACCCTGGTCTTCTGCATTCATCACTGGAACACCGTTAGCTGCCTTCAAAGCACTGCCCAGACTCTGTAAGATCACTTATTTAGTAACATCCTTGTCTGCTGTTGGCTCACCCAATGACTGTCAACTCCATGAGGACAGGACTGTTTTCTGCCCTGATGTACCCCGGAGCCCAGCACTGGGCCTGATACCAGTACATGAACCATTTCAAAGTTTGGATTAGAGCAGAAGGTCTCACCAGGTAGGATCTTGTGCAGGAAACTTAACACAGCAGGCCTGACTGCTCTTGGAAGGCCTTGCCACACTGGCCTTCGGCTGGTGTCTGGGAACTGGGTTTTGGGAGGGTTTTCAGCATTCCCTGACTGATCAGGAAGGCCCCCTGCACCTCAACTGTCTGGAAAAACAACATGCTTTCTGCTGAACACCCTCCCTTTCCTTCTGGAAGTCTGGAATTTTGACTCGTGCCAAGCAGAGGCTGCCTCCATGACCACCAGCCCCCAATACAAACCCTGGGCACTAGGCTCTAATGTGCGCTTCTGGTAGACAACATTCCACACTGCAGGAGATAAGCATGTCCTGTGTTGACTCCACAGGCTGAGGAGTCTTGGAAGCTGGTTCCTGGTTTCCCCACTGCTCCATCCTTTCCTTTTGCTGATTCTGCTTTGTCCTTTCACAGTAAAAATCTCAGCCATGAGGATGAATACAGGCTTGGTCCTGGGAGTGTCCCCAGCAAATTGTGGCACCTGGGCCTGGGTCGTCTTGGGGTCCTCGACAGATGACTTGGTGGATCCTAACATGCGTCTCGGCTCTGAGATGCCCTGTCCCACTCAACTCCTCCTGTCCCTCCACCCAGGGACGAGGGGGTGCAGGTGGCAGAGGCAGGGCCTCCTAGCGGGTGTCAAGCAGCTCTCAGCTCTTCTCTCTCCCTATGATCAGCAGTGGTATCTGGACCCAGGGTCAGCAGGGTCCACGGAAAATATGGCTTTGAGGGGGACGGAAAACTTGGAAAGCTGATCAGTAGAAAACATTTGTCCCTTTGAGCCCTGATACTCAAGGTGTGATCTGTGCATGGACCAGCAGCACAGGAGACTCTGAATCGGATCTGTATTTTAACATATGCCCACTGCAGTGTGGGAAACACTGCCTAGACTAGCCATGCGGGAGAGAGCCCAGAGCCTCCCGGTGTCTTTAGCACTCTCAGTGGGGGATTGGGGGGCAGGCCACAGCCCCAGCCCATAGGCCATCTGCTCACTTCCCTCCCTCCAGGCAAGCTGGCCCCTTTCAGTTGCTCAACCGAATGTGCAGCTGCTGCTCATGCTGTGTCCCCTGCGGGCACATGCCTCCCTCACTCTTTGCTTCCTGCCTGCCACTCACCTAGGGGCTGGCAGAGTGTCAACTCCTCAGTGAAACTCCCTGGAATGTCAGCCTTTTCAGAACCTCTGGACTCTGCATTTTTTCTCTCCTATCACGGGCTCCTGGTATGTGATCAGGACCTGCCTAATGACTGGATCCTATCTCATCACGGTGTCCCCAATTGCCAGGACAGTGCCTGGCAGCAACTAGGCACTGCCACACAGATTTGTAGATAAATGACCAAGGGAAACAAACCTATGCATCTCTGATGCCCCTGGACTCTAGGGAAGGGCTCCTTTATCAGGAGAGTGGAGGACGGGGCAGTGGAGATGAGGGACGTGCAAAGTGTAAAGGAGTGAAGGCTTTGACTGGCCAACTTTGCTGGTTCCTCACTGGTGGGTCTTCCCCTGCACACCACCTCCCCTCAACCTGGCCCTGAAGTCCTGCCTACCTGCACACCTTCAGTTACTGTGGTTCGTGGGCGGGGCTCCCACTCCTCTCTCTGACCCGAGCTGCAGGTACCACCTCCACTTGGTCACACCTCATTCATAAGCTCCGCCCCACACCACCCCAGAATCTGGGGTATTATCACCGACTCCTTCCTTCTCTTATCTCCACAGCCAAGCCACTGGCTTGGAGCTGCTGCCTGGACCTCCTGAAGAGCTCACCTTCCCTCCTCACCCCCGCCCGCCATCCTGCCATGCCCCAGCCTCCTGTCTGGTCAACCTTCAGTCGCAAAGACGGCCATGGCCCTGCACTGCTAGGTCCTTTCAATGGTAACTCAGTGCCCTCAGGTGGAAGGTGAAACCTAATGAGGCCATAGCTCATTAAAAAGGAACAAACTTGATCACAACCTCCTCCGCACATGTGGAAGTGCGCCACAGTCCAGCCGGTGAATGTGCCCCTCCCCCTTTGCCTCCAAGCTCCCCCCCAGAATGCCCCATTCACTTCCTCCTTGCCCTACTGCCTGCTCTGCCTGGCACCTGTTCTTCCTTCAGGTCTCCTGACACCTGCTGGCCTCCCCAGACTAAATCTGCCCGTTGTGAACACGCCGCACTTCTCTGTACCACTCAGCCCGTGTGCACCCAGCCAACACCCCCTTGTCCGTCAGACCGCCAGCTCTGGGGCTGTGGCTGTGGCGCTCTCCCTGCCATTCAGCAGCTCCGAGCAGCGCTCAGCACTGTGAGCACTTAGTGAACTCGTGGCGGAAGCTCACCCACAGGACAGCCTCCGGGATGGTAGCACCAATCCATGCTGAGTGGGGCCTCCTCCTTCTGACCTCTGATCCCTGGGGCTGCCTGCCTGCACTCTGCACCTCAGCTTCTAAGCCGTGCCCTGCAGTCGGGGCGTCCATCTCCCATCCATGCTGGATGAGACTTACCTCCTAGCCTGCTGGCCGGCCGGAGAGCACCTCCTCCCATGCCAGAACTCAGCCTCTCTCACCCCTCACTCAGACCCCGCATTGTCCTGACAGGACTCCCGCCCTGGGTCTCGCGTGCTGCCTTCAAGGCAGGGGCTGAACCACATTTAGAGCCCAGGACACGTAAGAGACATTTAAACACATGAGAAGAACCAGAGTTCCCACCAGGAAAGCTGAGCCCAAACCAGCCAAACAGTCCTTCCTCAGATGCTGTGCAGGGATATGATATTTTTGAACATGGCTCTATTGGGGCAAGTAAGATATATTGTCAAAATTAACTTCATCTGTTTCTTTTTACATTTTTTTCAGTGTCACTCCCAGAAAATTTGTAAGTAAACATGTGATAGTTCTTGACTTCCAAGACTGGCCACTTTATAAGTACTTTTGATATTTCTTTGTCCAGGTGATACAAATTGTTCAATTATCAATTGTGCTGTGGAACTAGTAGGTGGATAATTAAAAAAATTAATTAAACAGGTGGGCCCAATGTGTTCTTATGGACAGCACTGGTCTAGAATGCAAACTCTGAGCCTCCAGCAGGGGGCAGTGCTCAGTCAGATACTGTTGTTCAGTTCCTCACACGAGAAACGAAGCTGCCGTGACTTTTCCCACTACTCATCCTGTGAAATATTATAACTCACAAACTCGAGATATATATCTACTCATCTAGTCCTAGAGTATTAGGCTCCCCAAATGGCCTGGAAAGAAAACTTTTCCCATCTTTCCTCTGCCAATGAGGGGCTGACGTTCTCTTGCTTTCCATTCCCTCGGATGGGTTAGGAAACCCAAGACAGGACGATGGGGCCCCAAAGTCCTAGTGGCTGCTCAGGGAGAGCAACAGACACTAGGATGTTTCAGGTGTCAGCTGGTGAATGAGGAGGGCCTGACACTTCACCCCAGGGACAGAGTCTCCCACCAACCTCCAATTTCCTTGTACATTTTCTATTGTATAATAGATTCCTTAAAACTTGGAAGAAAACATTTGACAATTTGACATTTCTGTCAAAATACAACCCATCCCAAGTCTCCTCTCTTCTGCGTGTATGGTGGGCTCTCTCTAAAAGATAGCTACGAAATTATAAGGTATGATTGGAGACACACCAGGCAACACTCCTTTTATGTAGCCACCCCAGTGAAAACTGCCCCGGCTGGAGATAAGACACTTGTGTGACCACCTCAACTCTCCCTGCAGAAAACAACAAAATCCCCATTTCTTCCAGATCAATGCAACTGGGAATTCTGGTCCTGCAGAGACTTGTCAGGAGGGCTGCAGTGCCAGGTCAGTGGAAGGGGCACTTCCTGGTTCCCGTCAGCTATGGCGACATTAGCCCCGGACGTTACCTTATCCAAGAGCTCTCTCGTTTCCTCGGTCAAAGGGTCATGGGAGAACATGCAGTCGTCACCATTGATGCAGTTCCCAGTTGTGTGGTACAGCTTACATGGGAAATCACGTACATGGCAAATTAAGGCAAATACTTCATCTCATGGAACCCACCCACGGGCAAAATCCAACCCCCTGTTTTGGACATGAGGAAATGAAAGCCCAGAGAGGTGAAGTGACTTGCTCAGGTTTGCACAGTGCGTTAACAGCAGACCCAAGATGACACCGTTTCTCAAGACTCCTACTCCAGAGAGCTTTCCCACCGCACCATGCTAGCCTTGGGGTTTGTCCTCGGCTCATCCCTCAACAGGAAGAGGAATGTTCAATGATTTGCCCAAAGTTACACAGCCAGTTGGAAAAGTCTCAGGATGACAGGCAACGGCATAGGCTGGTTTCAAGCATGTATATATATATGAAGAGAACATATATAATAGCATGTGTGCCTCTGTTTACTCATCTGCAGAACAGGAACAGCAGGCCCACCATAGGACAGATGTGAGGGTTAAATGAGACGGAGATACACAGAGAGCTCCTGGCATGGGGAGATGGGAAGTGCAGCTGTTATTACCAGTAAGGAGAAAAAAAGCTCTGCCCTCATCAGATCAGATGTGGGCACCAAAGGATATCATGCATATAGGGGCAGTTCTCAGCTCTGGCACAAAATCCGGTGATGTAAAACTTGCACAGTTCTCGCTTCTTTGGTAGCTCAATGTCGTGGCTAAAATTACAGTGGTCTCCCTGGAAGGAAAGCAATGGAAAGGTCAGGCAGGAGCACTGGAAGCCCTTGCTTACTCCCATCTGCAAAGGAAAACACTATGAATGAATTCTCCCTGGGAAAGGGCTGCTTTCCCACCAATTTTATTTTTTTATTAGTTGAGCCATCCTGCCACCTGTTGGCAGCTCAGCGGCTGCTCAGCTCCGGCTGGGCATCAAACTGTTGTAGCTCAGAGTTCAGCCCGCACTCTTGAGTAAGCTCTTAACCAACTGAGCCACTCGGCTGGCCCTGCCACCAACTTTATACTTCTAACAAAATGTGCACTCTCCCCTCTCTCACGGGCCCATCTCCCTCCTGTATCTATTCCATTTCCTTTCACTGCCTCTTTCTAACCCTTCCTCCTCTTTTAGATACTGTTTCCACTGTTTGCTGTATGACAGCCAGTATCCAGTCCCATGCTTCTTCCTTCCTAAGAGAACCCCAATTTGTTTGGGTAAGAATGTGCCCAGCCAAAAATGCTCCATTCCCCAGCCTCCTTTAAAGTTCCGGCCATACGTGTAGGCAAAAGACCCCAAGGAGGACAAAGCACAGCCTCAATTTAACAAAAATTCCATCCGCCCATTTTTCTTCCTCTTAACCCGTAGATGTGATGCCTGGAGGCACAGCAGCCATTGTGCTAACATGAGGGCAAAAGCCACATGCTTAAGGATGACGGAATAAAAAGCAGGATGGAGCTTGGGTTCCCCAGGGTGCCAAAAACCACTGCACCAACCCTGCACTGTCTGCCCATCCCCAGATTCTGTTGTGAGGGATAAACATCTAAGTGTTTAAGCCAGTGGAGTTGCATTTTCCATTATTTGCAGTTGAATACAATCCAAACAAAATAACATTGAGGTGACCTAGAGATAGAAATTGTTCTATACTCACTTCCCCTGGCTACTCATTTTTCTTTGTTTGTATGTATTACAAGTTTCTAAAAAATAACATGAAATGTGACTGTAATAAAGCATATTTTATATACATAGCCCATTTGTTTGAAATACATATTCTCTGGACACGTTTACCAATTCTGTCCACTGTCATTAAATTTGAATAAAAAGTTGGCTAATTGAACTAACATTGGGTTACACTTGTTTCTGTCTGAATTCTGTGGTCATCGGTCCGTTTCCTGGCAGCAAACTCGGCTGTGAAGTTCAGGCTAGTCTGGTGCATCCTCCCCCTTCTGTATGGATACTGTAGTAATTCCCTCTCCAACATTAACTTAACCAGAATATGTGACATCTTTTCAATCCTAACACAACATTTGAGGCCATATGGATCAGTTGAAAATTTTGGCAAAAAAAGCCCCCCCAAACCAAAAAACCCCAGATGTGTCATCTTGCTCTGGCCTATCAGTCCCAAGAAGAGACCTGCGTCTTCCAGGCCCCACAGGGATCTCCTCCCCCTGTCCTCCCGGCCCTGAGACCTGCCCCCAAGCAGTGTGGCCTCTAGAACATTCTCAGCGGCCTGTGTGCCCACTGGGAGGCTGCTGCCCTGCCCTGGCACCCAGGTCCCTTGCTTGGCCCCTTACCCATGTGCACCGCCCCTCCACGAAGTATTTGCAGATGACTTTGCCTTTCTTGTCGGACTGCTGGTGCGGCTTGTCATGGTCACTCCTCCGGTAGTTCCCACCACCATCCTGTTGGAATACAGAGTGTGGATATGAAGGGGAATGAAAAGGGAGGGTGGGAAGGACGCTATGTGGGCCAGGCGGAGACGGACTCTGAGTGAACAAGAGTGACAGGAATTGGCTGGTGGGGATGACATAAGTGTCTTCACAGATAGAGCAGTGACCAGCAGGTTACGCCCAACACTGGGGCCCTGCGGGGTCTGAGCCCCACGGGATGGAACGCTGGCACTTGGACGAGAAAAGCCCTGGTACTTGGAGCTGCTGGCAATGAAGATGCCAGCAGCACACAGCTGTGCAGGCACACATCCACCTCCCAGAGGCCGAGGCACGCGCTTCCCTGTAAACCTCCCCAGGGCTAGCTGGCTGGGTCAGCTAGAACCTTCCAAACCTTAGAGACTCCTTACGGGTAACTGCAGGAGCCACACAGGAGTGGTTTTAAAAACAAAGGGTCTCTGGGCCGGCCGAGTGGCGCGGTGGTTGAGGGCTGGCTTGGGAAACCAGTGGCCCAGACTCGGGTCCCACATATGAGGGCCAGTGACACTGCCCTCGAAAAAAAAAAACAAAAAAACAAAACAAAACGGGGGTCTCACCAGCAGCACGGCCGCCCTGAGAGATGAGTAGTGCTGATCGGCCCTATGGGACTGGCTGATGGGAGCAGGGGGACAGGGTCAGCCTCAGAAGACAACTTATTAAAGGGGGAAAAAAAATCTGAGGAGGAGCCTCAGTTAAACACATGAGATCAGAATGAAGAGTTGACTCACGCCCATGTCATCGTCATAGAAGTCTTCATCGTCGTTCATTCCACCCTTGTTCATCCCTCCTCGGCCGCCTCGACCGCGGCCCCGGCCCATTCCTTTGCCTCGACCTCGGGAGCCCCGGCCCCGGCCTCGACTTAATCCTGCAGAGGGAACAAATGGTGTGAGCCGCTGCCTCTCCCTAGGACCCAACATCAGCTGCCAGAAGGAGCCCCACCAATTCATCACCTCCTGGGCCCCTGCCTACCTCGTCCTCGGCCATCCTTGGACCGGCGGTACTGGTTCAGCTCCTTGGAATAGTCATCATAATCCTCGTCTCCCATTGGCTCCTCACTTTCTCCATACTGGAATTCCAGAAAGAAGGAGAGAAGTGTCCCACGGGAATCAATCAACACTGTCCCCAACTATACACTCTGCCCCCTTTGTCTTTTTGTTTCGGGACCACTAAACTTAGAAAATCAGGTGAGCAACCCAGGGCCTCCCGCCTTGCCCCCCTCCTCACAGCCCCAGCCTGAGCGGTGGGTGGTCCTAATCCTTTCTGTGCGGTCTTCACTCCTCAAACTCCCACTCCCTGGGCAAACCCATTAGGACGCGCCTCTACACAATGGACAGCTGTGCAGCCCCAAACAAAGAAGGCACGGAAAAGTGTCGGCAGGAACAGACCCGGGAATGTGGTAGCTCTCCTCCAGAGCGCATGCATGTGTGTACACATGGCGGGGCACAGGGGAGATAAATAAGCACCTGACTGCAAAGGCCTAAAATGTGTCTACAGCACACTCAGGAACCTTGTCTCCAAGGACGGGAACTAAGTGGCTGAGACACCAGTGGGAGGAAGATTTAATTTTCACAGATCACTCTTCGGTACCTTTTCAATTTGAACCACATTAACGGTTTCCTCGATGCTACAATACCCGGACATTTTAAACACATAAATCTGCCATCTGATGCTTTCTTTCCACCTTAGTCTTACAGGCCACCTCCAAAAGCGCTTAGAGCCCACTAGCCACCACCCAACGCTCGGGCTGGAGAAAACCTTACATCCATCTCGTCCTCATAGAAGTCGTCTTCGTCCTCCGGGTGGTCTCCCATGGAGCCTCGGCCCCTGCCTCGGCTGCCCCTGCCCATGCCTCGGCCTCGAGACCCTCCACGGCTGCCTCGGCCCCGGTAGCCCCTGCCACGGCCTCGGCTGCCTGCACAATGATTCAGGAAGTAAGTGCCTGAGCAGGAGCAAACCCACCAGCAAGAGAGACGTTAACCCACTGTTTGCCCCTGAGGTCAATCAGTTCCTCCTCCTCCTCCAAGAAGCCTTCCCAGCTCCTCCAGGTGACTAATGGTCCCGATCCCCTCAGTGCTGTGGACACATGACTGCCACTGCACTCACTACACTGAAAGCCGCAATGTCCAACACAACGGCCAGCAGCCACATGCGGCTACTGAGCATTCAAAACGTGGCTGACCAATCTAAGAGATGCTGTCTGTGGGTGGAAAGCACACCTGGATTTCAAAGACTTAAGGAGAAAAAGAAAGAGAGAGAGAGAGAGAGAATATAAAATACCACATCTATTTTGATTACATGTTCAAATAGGACTTTGACTGTATTAGGTTGATAAAAAAATTGTTATAATTAATTCCATCTGTTTCCTTTTACTTCTTCAATGTGACTACTAGAAAATTTTAAAGTACATCGTGGCTTACATCATCCTTCTGTTGGACAGTACTAGTCTAGAATCTCCCCAACGAGCAGGGTCTGACCAAGGGAGATGTCCAAGAAAGAAAGAAGGAAGGCACATAGGGCCAGGTCTTAGGCAAGGCTTAGACCTGCTGAGTTGGAAGGTTCTGGAATCGCTTTTGGGTTGGGAAATCTAACTGGCCAGGCTGGGTTTGTGGTTCTCTGCCATCCCCCACTATTCTAACTGCCACAGGTTCAAGGTTCAGAGGTGTGGCAGTCCCAGAAGCTGCAGTCACACCTTGTCAGGTGATGTGAGCTTGGAGGATGGGGGAGGAGGCTACTGAGTGTGGAGACAGCCAGCTGTCAGTTGCCTGGGCCCAGATGTGAGAAAAGCTGTCCCTTTTCTCTCTGTTCACTGCTGACCAGGAAGTGAATTAAAAATAAACACCCACCTTCAGCCATGCTGGCCTTCTCCCTGCCTCATGCCAGCCTGGCTCCACCCCAACCGCAGCCTCAGCACTGGCCTCTCTTCTCGGGTGGCGAACTCTAGCCCCCCAGCCTGGCACATGCAGTTCCCTGTCCTCTCCTTCTAACTCTGCCCTACATGACTGCCTGTCTCTTCTCCTGGACGTGAGGCTCTGTGAGCACTGGGCCAACCAGGCCTGGCTCGCTCTGCACTGCAGCCCAGCCCCCAGCCCCGGGGCTCACCGCGGCCCCGGCCGCTGCCCTCCTTGGCGCGCCGATACTGGTTCAGCTCTTTGGTGAAGTCATCGTAGTCGTCCTTGCCCATGTCCTCTTCTTCGTCGCCCTCATACTCCCCGTACTGCTCATTCTCGTAGTCTTCATACATGCCGTAGCCTTTGCTGTCCATCTTAGAGTAGGACTTCTTGGGCAGGGATGTGGTGTGCGATGGAGGATACTGCTGGTGGGACTGACCGGGAGGGGAGGGTGAGCTGGCCCCAGGGCCTGGGGTCCGGACCAAGATCCCCCCCGTTCCCTTAACTGACACATCTGTCTGGGTGTCTCTGCTGCCCTTGGGGCGAGACATCAGCCGCCAGCCACTCTGGGAACTAGTTTTCCCCTGAATGAGGCCTGGGCATTGGGCCCAGATGCTTCTATTCTTCAGAAAGGGCCACAGCTCGAAAGAAAATTGAGAAACAGACCCCACAACCCCTGAAGAACCACAGAGAAAAAGAGAAAGGAGCTACTTCCCACGGATATAGAGCAATCCCATTTGGGGAGAGGGTGTGGTAGGCAAGAGGGGTACTCCTTGATTAAAATTTTCCTGGGGCTTTAGAATTCAATTAATAAGCTTCTTGGTAACCAAAGTAGAAAGCCATTTTTAAATGATGCTTTCCAAAGTGTGCTAGTGCCAAGAAATATTGTATGAAGTTAAATATAAATGGAAGCCCCCAAGATATCCTTCAGGCAGTGAATGGATAAACTGTGGTACCCCTGACAATGGAGTCTTTATTATTCAGCAACTAGAAGTGAGCTAGAAAGCTATGAAAAGACCCAGAGTAACTATAAATGCATATTGGTAAGAGAAAAAAGCCAATTTGAAAAGGCTATATACTGTATGAGCCTAACTCTATGACATTCTGGAAAAGGCAAAACAATAGGGACAGTAAAAAGACTGGCAGTTGCTAGGAACTCAGGGGGAAGGGAGAGCTGAGTAGGTAAGGCAGAGGGGATTTTTAGGGAATTGAAACTATTTCATATGATAGTATATGGCGAACACATAACTTTATGCATTTGTCAAAACCCAAAGAACTGTAAAACCCTAACGTAAAGTATAAACTCTAATGTGTTATTATTGGCTCATCAATTACAATATATGTACCACACTAATGTAAGATGTTAGTAACAGGGGAAGCAGAGCAGGGCTGGTAGGGGCCTATATCATCTGTTCAATTGTCTATAAATCTAAAACTGCTCTAAAAAATAAAGTCTATTGATTTAAGAAAAAAAATCCATACTCATTATTAAAAAAACAGAAAACACAAAATAAAGATACACAGACACACACAACTACTTTAGCAGATCTTAAAATGCTTAAACACCCAGTTCCCAGTCCAAGCATGTGGCATTCCTTCCCTTCCCTGCCTTCCTTAGGTCTTAAGTCTGAATACCTTATCTGTTAATGATGGATGATGCTGTGTCATAGGCATGTGTGGGACATCTGTAAGACCTACTAGCTTTAAAAACATTTTTAATCAAAACTTGAAAATCTGATTAAAACTTTGGATTGTTAAAAATGAAAAAACCTGGGCTGGCCGAGTGGCGTGGTGGTTGAGCACTGGCTTGGAAAGCCAGGGGCCCCAGTTCGGGTCCCACATATGAGGGCCAGTGACACTGCCCTCAAAAAAAATAAAATAAAAAATAAAATAAAATAAAATAAAATAAATAAATAAATAAATAAATAAATAAAATAAAAACACCTGGAAGGGGGTGGGGATGAGGGAGAAGGGGAAGGGATTAGACAGCATAAATAGGTAACTACAGTATTGTCACAAGGATATGAAAGACAGTTCAGGGAATATAATAATGTTGTAAAAATGTTGTGGGGTGTCAGATGGTCACATGTTTTGTTAGGGAGACCACTTCATGGATGGAGTAGAGGCTTGATCACTGCATTGTATACTTGAAATTGATGTTGTATAATATTGTATGCCAACTGTAATTGAATATATAGATAGTCACGGGATGTGGATTATACGGTGGAAGGGAGTCAAAGGAATTGTAATAGATAGTATGATATGGGGGGGGAGGAGTAGGAGGGAGAATTGGGGGAGGGGGGTTGTCACTTTGAGGGGTAAAAAGTATAACTATTACACTGTGTTGTACACCTGAAGCTAATTTAAAAAAATAAAATAAAATAAAAAATAAGAAAACCTGGGGCCGGCCGAGTGGCGTGGTGGTTGAGCGCTGGCTTGGGAAGCCAGCAGCCCCGGTTCGGGTCCCACATATGAATGAAGGCCAGTGACACTGCCCTCAAAAGAATAAAAATAAAAAATAAAAATAAAAAAACCTGAAAATCAATGTTGAATGTTTTTTTCTTACCAATGAATTGTGCAGGAGGGAAAAAATATACAAACTGAACAAATAATTTAAATTTATGTTTAAGGTCACAGACATAATAGGATAAATATTTAACTTCTGACTCCACTCAAATTATCCACTGAAGATAATTTACTTCCAGGGCTGGCCAAGTGGCGTGTTGGTTAGGAGTTGGCTTGGGACACCAAATCTGAGCAACGGGGCCCTGGTTCGGATCCCACATGAATGCCAGTGACGCTGCAGCTAAAATGGTGAACAGCAGCTCGACCTGGAGCTGGGCTGCCTTGAATAGACGGTGACGGCGTGAGCTGTCGTGAGCATCCAATGGCTGGCGAGGGACTGCCTCACCCGGGAAGGGCACAATGATAATACCAACATGGGCCAGTGAAGCAACGTCCTCCACAACTAGACTAAAGAACAAAAGGACAGCAACTTCTCTGTTCCCCTTCCCGATTCCCCAATGCTGTTCCTTTCCCCCAATTCCCCAATAAAAATCTTTAAAAAAATAAAATTTACTTCCATAACCATTTCATTCTCTTGCCAATTTCCCACAAAAGGTCACTTCTCAACAGTGGAAAACAGACATCTATGACAGAGACAAACCAGCATCTTTCTTGGGGACAGGGGACATACTGAGTCCTGCTAAAGCCACAGGAAGAGGTGGCACAGAGAAACTTTAAGACATGGCTTATGGGGATCAATCCCTGCACTTGAGAGCTGTACAACCTGGTTGAAGTTTTTGGAGGCTCAGTTTCCTCACCTGTCAAAGAGGGGTGAAAACAGTAGCTAATTTTGCAGGATTCAAATCTGTGTAAAGTGCCACAAAAGAACACCCAGCACACGGCAAGTGCTCAGGCTAAGTAAACACAGGCAGTTTTACCACACTAGGGCTCCAACAAGTAGTTACTCACCGGTGCGTACGGGGGGCTGTACTCTCTGTACTTGCGGTGCCCCTTCTCGCTGGGGCTGAAATCTGAGTCATCAGACAAGTCTGAGAAATCATCGCTGGAAGAAGCATGGCGCTGAAATGACAGAGGAAGTAGACTTGGCGAATTTGCTGCAGGTGGCCCCTCGGGCAGTCAACCCCAGGACAAACACTGCTGGAATGTGCCGGAAGGGCTCTGTGCTCTGTGTGAAACACCTCTTCTACAGGCATTTAGTGGCAATGGAGCATGAGCTACCAACTCATTAGAAAAAGGTCTTTATCCAATTTGGGGAAGGAAAACACCACACTATTAAGAGTGCCCTCTGGCCTGAGAAGATAAGCTCCGCCCCTGGAGCTCTCAGCCAGGCAGCGGCAGCCCTACTCCAGACCTACCTTGTGCTTCGATTTCCTCCTCTTCTTTGACCTCCTCTTCTCCTTCTCCCGCTCTTTCTTCCTCTTCCGCTTCAGCCTCCTGTGAGACTTCTCCTCGTCTGAATCGCTGTGATGCTTCTCCCCCTTTTCTTTCCGGCTCCTCTCGGGCCCTCCGGAGGGGTCCTGGGTCTCCTCGGCCCCATCATCTTCCAGTTCACCTTCTTCCAACTCACCATCTTCCCTACAAATCAACCCCAAAGCCAACATGAACATGGGTTTGAGAGGAAACCTCTGAGGGCGCTGGGCGGGCCAAGGCTGACAGGAACGGAGGGCCCGACTGCTGTGAATGAGATCTGTAATCCCTGTGAGAGACCGTGGAAGAACGTGGGGGCCACTGCCTCCCATCCCATCCCTTGCCCTCCCCACAAAAGGACTCCATCAGACTCCAGCTAACCTGGGTAGGGGCTGGGAGCTGAGGGAAGGGACAGGGACTGACGTCATTGGAGCAGGATTTCCCAAAGTGTCCCTAGTACTAGAGTTCTAAAAAGAGGAAAGGTGATGAGGTTCTGTTGTTGAATGAGTTGAGGGAATCCCCATCTTGGGGATTCACAAAGCTTAAAGCCATGACAGAAGTTCCCAGAAGTCCTACAGTCAAGAAACCTGTACAACTTGGCCTCAGAGCACTTCTGAAAGTCACTTGACTACAGATGCTAATTCTCTCAGGGAACAGGGATTAGCATCCCTCCCAGCGAGCACAGTGGCATGCAATGGCCTGGAGTCACCTGCTCAGCCCCAGCCCTGTGGATGTGTCCCGTCAGCTGGTGGTGGTGTCTGTGGACAGCGGAGAGAGGGCCACGGTTCTGAACCAGGGGTGGCCCGAAGGCTCCTGGACCCGACCCACGGGCAGACCTGAGGACACTGACGGTATTTCACAAAAGCCCCTAACAATCACTAGTGAACAAGCTCCAGTCCCAGGTTCTAAGGTCTGACCCACCCTCAGCTCCACGGCTCTGGGCTAGAAGCAGCTAGACAAAGGGAGAAGGGTAAAAGGAAGGGCCCCAGGCCCCTCTTGAGGTCCTCACATAACAGCTATCAGAGCGCGTCTGCAGAAGGTGCCAGCCTCCCACCTGCTGCTGACCGCCTTTTTCCACCTGACTTGCCTTACACCTCTGGGCTCCCCAGCCAAGACTTCCTGACTTTGTTGACTCCCCAACATCACCCAATTCCCAATCCTTTACAAAATAAAAGTACTCTCCCAACATGACAGAAGCTACCTATAAGACATTCTAAATATCTAAATATCTGTGGGGTGGGGTGGGGGTGAGGGATAAATAGGGTTAAGAAAGGAGCAGCTGGAAAAAGAACCCAGTTTTTGAGCCAAACCCACAGACACAGTTTTCACAAGTACAGAAGCTGGCTTTAAAAAAATAAATACAAATTGTAAAACACTCCCAAAGTTCCTCATGCACAACCATGGAAAAGTATGTGTGAGGGTATAAAAAAATGCCTTCCTTGTCAATTAACTGGGATTCAAACAAAGGACAAAGATAACATAAAGAGTAATGCTGGGCCGGCCGAGTGGCGTGGTGGTTAAGCGCTGGCTTGGGAGGCCAGTGGCCCCGGTTCGGTCCCACATATGAGGGCCAGTGACACTGCCCTCAAAAAAAAAAAAAAAAAAAAGAGTAATGTAATGCACCCACGCTCCCAAAGACTAACAAAGGGAACCAATCTAGGCAGAAAAAGCCTCAGCTGCTCAGATGGACCCGGGGCGGTGTGGGCAGCAGCTCAGCAGGCCAGCAGGCCCCTGGAGCCCTGGAAGGCTCTAGCAGGCTTTGTGGAGAAACAACAAACTGACCACTTCTTTGAGCATCCTTCACGGCCCTTTCACTCGCGTCACTCCCTTTGTCCATCTTGGTGCTATTTCCCAAACGTCAAGACCTTCAAGGGGAGCCTTTCTATTAACACTCATTCCCAATTCAAAGGGGTTGGGTCGGCTTAAAACTCAAATGGTCCAGTCCCACGGATATCCCAGCAGAGATCAAGGGCAGCTCTCAAACACAAAATGCAGGACACAAAACTCTGATGCTTCAAAGGAAACAATACAGAGAGGTGACCGGCATATACCTCCTGTTGTTTCCTTGAAAAGGCATACTGTCCTGGGCCAGCCCCACAGGAAGACTCCCAGTAAACTAAAACTTTGGAGAAGGCACATTCCTGACATGTGAGGCATCTTCCGGCTCGGGTGCGGCCCAGGCCCACAGCACAAGGCGAGGCTCGAGCAAAACTCTCACGGGACAGAGGCAGCTCTGCTGGAATGGCCTCACCCACAGTAAAAGCACCACCTAACTAGGGAAACTGGTTTTGGTGAGCTCGCTCCGCAACCTGAGGGAGAAGTTGTTATTCATTTGACGGCTGCATGGAGTTGTGGAAGACGCTGGGACAATGGTTACTGGAGCAAACATGACATGCATCCCTGAAGGGAACACTGTGGGCGAGCCAGGTGGCCACACCTCAGGAGAAACACCCGGAGAGACAGGCAGACTAGACAGGTTGATGCAATGGAGATGGGGAAGGCCCAGAAACAGACTGGAGGCAGAGGCTGGTATTCCATGAAGAAAAGCTATAAAGAGTATCTCTCTCAACACTTTAGTCCGGGAAGGAAAAAGCTGAGAGCAGCATGGGCATAAAGTATGCAAAACCCAGGGCAGGGATGGAGAGACCACAGTGACACAGGAACTGTCTGGGCTCCCAGAAGCCCAGATGAAAGAAAGAAAGCTCAAGAGCACCAACAGCAAAAGACTCTCCTGGAAGCAGGAGAAGCCTGTCAGAGTGGAAGAGAGAGTTGGCACGCCAGCAACCTTCTTATCCCAGACACAAGGGATTTAAAGGGAGAGTAGGTGAGGGGACTTGTCGAGGTCAGCCAGCCAGGGGGTAACACAGAAAAAGCCAAAAACGGATTCGATTCCCAACTCTAAGCTCATCATCCTTCCCGATCAGTAAGGAGGGAAAGGGAAGGGGGAGACCACTCATCCACCACCTGCCTGATGCCACACACATTTCCGAGCATCTTTTCTGGGCCGGGTCCCCTGAGCACCTCCTTTTCTGCATTGTCCTCATAGGAAATGATACAAGTTACAAGAAACCCGGTCCACAAGGCAGCCTCCGTGATACAGGGCCAGAGCAGCGGAGCCACTCTCACCTGCGCCTGCTCCTGGGCCAGGACACCGGGGCTCAGCAGGCCAAGGTCTTGCCCAGGGCCAGCTCAGGCCTCCACTCTCTTCCTGCCACCCACAGTGGCTTGAACGAAGAAGGCACAGGCTGCCGTACATCTAACACCTGGTGGCGGGATGACAAAAAACCATCCAAGCAACTCCAAAGCCTTCACCGTCACCAAGAAGGATTGCAGAAAGCCTTCATTCCGAAAGATTTCCCAAGGCAGGTCCACCCCACAAAGACTTCCCACGAAAGAGGGGATCCTCTCTGCATCATCTAGATTAATAGCCTTAGGTACATCTGGGCTCAGTGAGAGTCTACTGTACCACTTTTTATAAAGCTTTTTACAAATGGTGCAGTGAATTCTTGAAATTTTGTTTTCTTAAGAGTTGGGAGAAGGTAAAAAACAAATAGGATTAAAAAAACCGCTGGTGGGGCAGGCCCAGTGGCTCAGTTGGTTAAGATTTGGCTTAAGAGCGTAAGCTCTGAGCAACAGGGCCGCAAGTTAGATTCCCACATGGGCCAGTGAAGGCTGTGCCCGAGCTCAGCTGTCAACAGATGGCAGGATGGCTCAGCTGGTGTAACAATAAGATTGCCTGTTCAGTGGTGGGCTATGTCCACCCGCAACTAAGGCTGAACTCGGCACCTTGAGCTGAGCTGCCGCCCAGATGGCTCAGTGGATAAAGCATGTGCTCTTAACAACAAGGCTGCTGGTTCGACTCCTGCATGGGATGGTGGCTACGCCCACCTGCAACTAAGATTGTAACACAGCACCTTGAGCTTAGAGGCCACAAGCTGCCGTTGGGAAGCCAGATGGCGACTGGCGCTCTCCACAACGGAGACTGAAGAACAACAACTTGGCTGGTCCCCTTCCCCAATTCCCCAACACTGTTCCCCTCCCTCAGTTCCCCCAGTAAAATCTTAAAAAAGAAAATCGCTGGTGATTTATGAAGGGAAATTAAATAATAGAGGAGACACTGGGACGGTAACACTCAATTGACCACTGTGCACTCTCAGTGCCATCTGGCCATGCCCCTCTCAAACTCCTCAGAGCCCTGGGCTAACCTCTGATCACCTGAGGGGGTGCGGGGGTGCCCTCTGCTAACACTGGAAAGTCCCAGCTAAATGCAGTCCACGCACGAATACAGGGTGTATTTTCTTCAGACTCTGTTCAACAGAAAATCAAACCAACTGGGACAGAGGGCACAAATCCTGTGGAGCACTGACACAACCGTACATAGGCAGTCTCCACAAAACAGGAACCAGGTTTAAGCGGTGCCACTTAACAGGCTGCTGGCAAAATCCATGTCGAAGCGGGATTAAATACCGAGGGAGCACGCTTAATAGACTGTGACATAATCCCCCAAGAAAAGTGGGGGAAGCCCCACTGCACTAATCATTTCAATCAAGACCTGCCAAGCCCTCTCGAGACCAGCATGCAGGAGAAGCCCTGCGGCACTGGCCTCAGCAGAGACCACCTATTCCCAGAGCAATGTCCCGGGATGCAGCAGGGCCAGCCTGCCAGAGCGACCAGGGATAGAAAACCAACCACGCTGGGAGACCAACTTGAAACAGGAGCCTGGGAGGAAATGAGAAGAGGCCAGCGCTTTGTCTAGGGTCAGATCTGCCTTGCACCTCCTGGACTAAGCTTTCAGGGCATTTAAGTTTCCATTTGCAGAGCTGGTGACAGCCAGGTCCTTCTCTTGGGTCAAAGAATAAATCTGGATACCCATTGTAGGAATGCCCATTCAGCCAATTCCACAAAGCACAGACCCACGTTGGGGTCACTGCATACCGGCGTGGGCTTGGCAACGTTACTTTTACCATGTTTCAAAGTAGGCTGGCCCACCCTCCCTCCAGCTGATGGATTTCGGCATCTAGCTTTTCGCTGGAGACCAAGCAACTCAACCAGCTCTGCCTCTTCCCTCGCATGTGCTCTCAGTACATGTAACCTCGGCTTGGTTATCTCATCTGTAGAATGGGGTAACTGTAGTAGCACCTACCTCCAGGGTTTGTGAGGGTTACAGGGGATGCTGTGGATCAAGCCCTTGACAGGAGGGCAGGCACCAAGTCAGTACTGGGCAAATAGTGGCTACTGGTTTTAAGAACCAGCTAGCATGACCGTACCTTTACATGAATAACCCTAAACGGGCTGGATATCTATTGGGAAGTGTTTTCTCTAAGGAGAAGCTACAGCCAACTTCCCTTTAGGGCCACTGCTAACTGCTGGCCAACGAGGTCCCCACCTTCTCTTGGCCCAGCCATGCCTGCAACGCCCTTTCTCAACAAAGCCTGCTGATGAAACTGACAAAGTCACAGCTCCCCTTCCTCAGCTCTAATCTAGGTGGTACCAGAAAGTAGCCAAGTGGCTGACCAGGAGGGAAAGGCTCAGGGACAGCTGAGGAGGGACAAAGGCCCCTTACAAAAACAAAGCTTGGCAACATGGAAATTCTCTAGTCAAGGGAGTTGGGTGGAAGTTGAAAGGGGTCTGGGTTTGTGGATCTATCTACCTGGTTTACTGAAAGAGAGAGAGAGAGAAGAGAAAAAGAGAGAGAGAGAGAGTGAGAGTGAGAGTAAGAGTGAGAGCGAGAAACAAGAAAGGTGGTGGAAATCCATGGGAGCAGTGGTTGTTACCTGTGGATCATGAGAGCCCTTGACAAGAAGCGGCTAGGTAAATGTGAACGTCAGGGTTATGATCATTAACTGCCCAAACTCCCAACAAATTGCCTGGGTAGGCTCTAAATGACCCATTAACTAGGGACAAAACTACAAAAATTACAAGGCGGTTCCGCCTCTTCAGATGTTGAAGGACAGGCCTACATGCCGAAGTCCAGGCGCCCCACTCCGACTCTGCAGCCAGTCCTTCACTAGAAGCGAAGGCACGAGCCTCTCCTTTAGAAAATCAGCTCAAGACTCATGCCGGGGAGGGCCCCACGCCTTTCCCTCAATTTAGGACGTGGCGAAGCAGCCCTGGGAAGGAGAACCTCACTGAGAGGTTTTCAGAGGCAGGAAATTCTTGAAATAAACCTCTGGGTCTCGCACATGTTTTTCAGTGTCCTTACTATCTAAGTTCACTGACAAGAAACCAAGAGCAATGGGCTCTGTGTCTCCCTGTCCCTCAACATTCTCAACTGAGGTCACAACTGGCTCTGTGACATCTCACCATTTCCACGGCAACATGCTCACATCACAGGCACCACCCAAGCAGCAAGCACAGATCAGGAAGGGAGAGGCAACACCTGACTACTAGCAACCTGAACCCCTCACCTCAAACATGAGCAGAACAGCCTGTTGGGTGCCCGGATGTGAACACACCTACTACCAGTAGTCAATGTGGGGGAAATTGGAGAAATCTGAACCCAGGCTGGGTATTTAAGATATTACATACTTATTGTTCATTTTGTCAGGCATGATTATGGTTTTGTGGATATATTTTAAAAATATTTTAAGTTGGAGATTCATACTGAAGAATTTACGGCCAAAATGAGATGAGATCTGGGATCTGCTTTGAAATACCCAAGGGAGGTGGGGGTGGTAGTGAGATGAACCAAAACTGGCAGAATGTATATCCCTGTTGAAACTGGGTGATGGGTATACGGTGAGCTGTGATACTGTTTTTCTTTTCTCTTGAATATGTTACAAAATTTCCATAACAAAAAGTTAAAAAAGAAAAAGATGCCCTGGGTGGGGATAACCTCCAGGCAAGGTGAGAAGGGAGGTGTAAAGGGCCTGGAGAAGCTAATTTCCTGGCAGAGAGCCGGAGCCCCAGGAAGGCCTCTGCCATCCCTCACCTCTCTACCCTGGTTTCCTCAACTACAATATCTACCTGGATACTTCAGGGTCTTATAAAGTCTAAGAGCAGGAGGAAGTGTTCATTCCGAATCTTCTGGCCCAGCAGCTTCCTTGCCAGGCACCATGCTCCTGGGCTCTCTACGTCTACCTGGCTTTCACCAAGACCCAGCACCAAACCTGTATGGTAGTGATTCATTAGTTGCCCATTTTACAGAAAAGCAAGCCGAGGGAGCATTTTCTCAATCCGTTGAGACTTTGCTTCCCAGCAATTGTCAGTTTGGCTCAAATAAACTCTTATGAGCTTAAGAAAATAAAAAAACAAACAAACTGAGGTTCAGAGATGGGAAAAAATTTTGCCCATGGAGTCAAAGCAGGAAGAAGCAGAACTGGAGCCTGAATCCAGGACTTTCTGACTCTAGACCCAGCTCTTAACTGCTACCCTTGAGACAATTAGAAATGACCTGAAAAAGAGTTAATTTACTAATCAGGCCAACTGACAAAACAAGCCCTCCCCTGAAATTCATAACTAAGTTGGAAAATATAAGACATACATACAAGAAAACAGATTAGATGAAACAGTATTCCAAGAAATGCCAAAGTGAGGTACTAAGATATTGGGCCAGTTCCTTAAACATTCTGCCCCAGTGTGAACTGTGAAGGGAAGGCAGTGATGAAACCTCCAGGGTGGCTGCAACGAACTCTTGTGGGAAGAATTTCCCCAGACCATGTAAGTCAAGTGCTTAGCACCAACCTGGCCCAGAATAACTGTGTAGGAGTAAAACCTATCCTTGTGCAAAGACAAAAGGCTAATACAGTCCTTCCAACATCAAATGAGGGGAATTGGGACATTCAAAAATCTAACCAGGGCCGGCCGAGTGGCGCATTGGTTAAGAGCTGGTTTTGGGATGCCAGCGGCCACGGTTCGGATCCCACATGAGGGCTAGTGACACTGCCCTCTACAGCTAACAACAGCTCCATCTGGAGCTGGGCTGTGCGAGCCCCGGCAACGGTGTAGGCTGCAGCCCCTGCTGCAGTGGGCTGCCATAGGCTACACTGAGTGGCCAGCAGCCAGCGTGAGCTGCCAATAGCCGCGGTGAGCTACCATGCAGAGGCCAGCGACCCATCTGCTTCATCCATGACGATACCAACAGTGAAGCAACATCCTCCGCAACTAGACTGAAGAACAAAAGGACAGCAACTTGTCTGTTCCCCTTCCCTGATTCCCCAATGCCGTTTCCCTCCCCCAATTCCCCAATAAAATCTTTTTTAAAAAAAATTTTAAAAAAATCTGACCAGGCATTTGGATAGTTAAGAGAATAAGGTACACATAAAGGTCCAAGGAATCCTAGTGAAAAACCAAATGGGACTTATTCCAAGATGGACAGAGAGCAAAACAAATCCAACGAAAGGAAATTCAAAGTCCCCTAAATGCTGGAAAGAAACACTTCACCCCCAAGTGTGCAGCATCCACAATGGGGTTCATCCAAGCACACACACCCTTTGACAGAACATTTCTGTAGAGCATCAAACAAAATGACCATGGAAAAAACTCTGCCGGCTAAAAAATTTTCCAAGTGTCATTTTCTTTGCCTGAGTAAGCTAACTATTCTACTCCCACTCGTTCTGAGAACAGTTCATGTGTTAGATAAAAGGTATCCAAGTTTCTCCTGTCAATCAACCTCTGAAATTTGCTTCTCAGCAACAAAGTTTCTTAGCCACCTCCTCACACCAACCATGCTTCAGACTGCTTAAACCTGGAAAGATGCTGGTTCATACTCGAGGACAATTGAAATAAGATTTTTTGTTTATATAATTTTTTTTCCCCAGAAAAATCAATTTGGTTCCACTCAACCAAAGTATTAATATTTTCCTCTTAAAAAGACACCTGGCCTAGAACTCTACAAATTTCTTGTCCATACACCCCTAAAGAATTTATGAAGAATTGCAATTATCTGTACACAACTATTAATTAACTTCTGGTCATCTGTGGGCTCCTGGAGGGCTGAAGAGAGAGTGGCAGTCATCCCCCTTCCCTGAGTTTCCCAGGGCCCAGCACAGACTGGGCAGGTGCTCAGGATAGACTCTACACACACACAAGCAGCATCAATCTCTGCTATCCACACCCTCTCTGTCGATTTCATCAACACAGCTATTGGACCATTTCCCAGGTAGTAACCTGGGTCACTTAAAACCCTCATGAGGTCATTAAGGGATTGTCTTTAGTCACAAACTCATTCACCAAGTGTTTACTGAGGGCTTCCTGATAGGCAGGAGGGCGACTGCTGAGACCCTATCTTTGATGGATTGGTAAACCAACAAAGCAGATGAAAGTAGCTGCCAGTGGCCTCCCCACCCCCACCCCAGGGTTGTTGCTGAGGCTGTGGCTCCTGGGACGGCTGTGGTACCCTGAGCAATGGCAGTGCCTGGAATCCCTAGGAAACCTAAGCCCTGGTGTCTGTCAGGAAAATGAACAGGGCAATACTCCAAGCCACCTGCAATGGATATTTAGCCAAATGACACTCTCATCTGGGCCCAGCTCCTTTGGGTCAGGCCATAGTGGGGATATACTAGCCACGATCCACTTCTACACCAGGCTTCAAGAGTCTCCACTTATTTCTAATGACTGAAAATCCCTTCAACTCAAAGGTTCAAAACCCCCGGGCTTGGGCCCCTACATTCCCTAGGAGTGGAACCCAGGGATGGTGGAGCCACCGCAGGTCCCGGAGGGGCACTAGCACCCCCCCCTTTGCTGCCAACTTGAAAGGGCATACCTGTATTCCCTCCCATTCTCTCACACCTCCGCCACAACAAAACTGACAAGGACAGCTGCAGTGCAGGCACACCAGGCACATCACGCCAGTGCAGGGACCAACAAACTTTTTATTTAAAGGGCCAGAGAGTAAATAAATTTTAGGTTTGGCAGGCAGTCTATATCCCAAATTTCTCAACTCTGTTTAGCAAAAAAGCAGCCACAGAAGATATACATGAATGGGTGTGCCAGTGTTCCAATAAAACTTTACTTAAAATAACAGGCTGGGTAGGCTTTGGCCAAAAGGCCAACTTGCCTGCTCCAGTCTCAGTGGCTTTCACACTTTGACCTTGACCCACATCCCCTCTTTTACATTCCTCTTAAACAAGTTTCATGAAGCCAAGTTAACCTTAGCAGTACTCTGCTTTTTCTATTCTCTTCCATTTGTTTTTCAAATGCAGGAGACAAATCAATAAATGGACTTCATATCCCACTAACTGCCACATGCCACAGTATGAAAAGTATCACACCAGACCCAGGAAGACAGCTTATGGGTATAGAGCTCAGGTCTAGGTTCTAACAGGCTGTCTGGGATCTAACTCTGCCTCCATACCTACCAGCCGTGTGACCTTGGACAAGTGACTTCTCTGTTTCAGTTCCTCAGCAAAGGGCTGAAGTGAATTAATGCAGAAGCACTCAGAAGGCCCCTGGCAGGTAATCTTTGACCCTTCACATGACAACTGGGCACTGTCACACCTTTGAGAAGGCCAGGAGACATAGGAGTTGAGTAACTCATGAGTCACTTCCGGTCAGCCTGACTCACATGTCCACGGCCATCCACCCCCCCACCCCCATCTGTCTACCAGAAGAGGGCCAACCCTGGTGTAGAAACAGGCAGCATCCTGCTTATGAAGCTTATGGCCCCTGGATTTTCTGATTTCTGGGACCATCTGACAGGGACCAACAGGACAAGGGAACCACGTACTCAGCTAGCTGCCGAGCCAAGGTTTCTCTGACGATCTGCCTGTGAGCTGGCCACTCAGTCCAACCTTCCAATTCATTTTAAGGCATCTACCTTGCAGTTGGGTACTGGGAGCTGCAGAAGTAGCAGCAGCCCCTTACTGTGACCGAAAGCTGCAGAAGGGAGGTTAGACACAGGAAGGAAATACGAGGCGTGGTAAAGGCGGTACCAACCTCTGCCCAACTCTAAATAAAGTCCTCAGGAGAGAAGGACTAGTTGCACACTCTGAAAACTTTTCTGCTCCAAGAAAAGCACGGGACAAGCCTGGCTGCTGAATGGATGAACAAAACCTTAACTGACTCAGCCAAATTACCCAGGGGTGGGCAAATCCTGGAGCTGGGAAAAAACTTGCTCATTTCTTGGAGATGCTGGGCAGGGTAAAGGACTTGCTTAAGGTGATGTGACTTGTTAGCAGCAGGTGAGGTGCTAGAGCCCCGCTTCTCAAGGGGCCTACCAAGATTGCAGCACTGATTCGGATTTTCTAATTGCAAAAGATGAATCAGAAAGGTAGTTAGCATAAGCTCAAGACAGCATGGCTTTTTTAGCATCTATAATAAGGACACTGGGCAAGCAAGAAATGCCTTAAGATGGCTTTTACTTAGTTTCAACCCCAATCGGCTCCTTGCAATTGAATAAACTGATCAGAAACCTAAGAAGTGAAAGATAAATTGAGTTCCTTCCAAAACACAGATGTTGGTCTTACTTCTGTTTACACACCAGACTGTAAGTTCTACTGGGTTGTCGGAAAAGTCATGACGTATTTTTTTCCGGTTTTCATTGCAAAAATGCGTCATGACTTTTCCAACAACACAATATTTAGAATTTTTCTCTAGAAGGGACAGAAGGGAGAGATAAAGAAACCAAGACCCAGTGAGTGCCAGGCATTGTGTGGGTGCCCTGCTTATGTTCATTTGGCTGCAGTGACCCTGAGAAGCGGGCGTTATCATCACCGCCCACTGTACAGTACGGAAGGCCAGGCCTGAGCGCAAGCGTATCTGCCTCCAAAGCCCATACTATTCCTTCATATCCTGTTGTCACCTCAATGTTCAGAGGATGTCACCACTTGCCTTACAAAAAGGGAGCTGAGTCACCAATTCACACACACATGAAATATACACGAGAAAGATCCTCTATCCAGAGCAACGTGGCTAGAAGAAATTATGCTCCAAGCAAATAACCTGTCTTCTGCCAAAAAATTATTTCAATAGCAGGGTGCAACGTCTACACCGACCAAGAGGCCATGCCTTCATTGTCATCAACTGATTGAGAGCCAAAAATTTATTTAAAAACTGCCCACGTCACCTTGTATCATTATCAAATCAATGAAAAAACTTCGCACTATGTCTTTAAGATTGCATCTTCGTGAACTACTCAAAGCAAGAGAGGTCTGCAGCGAAGACTAGGCAGGGAAATTTGAAAAGCCAAATCTATGAATTCTGGCTTTCCCAGAAGGATGTTTTTACCTCATCCAAATGAAATTTCTTCGCAACCCGGACCAAGAGGCAGCTTTTCTGCTTTTTCCATTAAGTTTTAATTATGAAATCAGCCTCAAACCATTTATTCTGACAGGACTCCCTCCACCGATGAGCAGACTGCAGTTACGGGTCCTTGAAATCGGCTTATTAAATACCAACTGCCAGAAATCTCAGAAACCATCCTTTCTCTTCTATTGTGTCAGTGGGCATGTTTGCCAAGGTATAGGCGAGTGCTTTGCTCGTTTCAAAACTCAGCCATTTCACTTACTAGCTGCTCTGAATTATTTTCTTCTGTCACTCAACTTCCTCACCTGGGTCAGAACCAGTCACTCCAAGGACTAGAAGATAATGTCCACAGGGACCAAAATTAGGTTCTCTGGACTGTGGTTTGACCTAAAGCTATCCACAGAGATTTGGAAATAATTTCAGGAGCGATTTTCACCACAGAGGTATTTACTGTAACTGGATCTGCCCTATACAAGATGGCTCTGGGACTGAACTGCCACAAAAACAAGAGAAGTGAACAAGTAAGGCAACCCTGAGACATCCATTCTCCTACCAGGGAAGGGGAAAAGAGCTGAGAGAAAGGAGCAGAGGTCAAGGCATTATTAAATGATAAACTACTGAACCAGCCCAATATGAAATTGTCTCCATTCAAATGGACAGGAACACACAAATTCAGAGTCAACCATTAATCTCTAACTTGCCAGGTAGCCAACAGCTGGGAAAGCCTTCATTTCCACAGGTGGAAAACAATTTTCCCTTGGGATCAGCCTTCCTGGAGAAGGAAAAGCCACTATTGTGGCTTTTGAAAATAGCTCTACATAAAAAAAATTCTGGCTTGTCAAGAATCAAAAATTTCAACCTGCAGAGCAAATCAAAATGCTACCTAGAAGACAGGACAGACTGAATTAGAAAGCCCTTTTGGGGAATCCTATTTTTTTCTTTTGAAGAGCAAATTTGAGGGGAGTTAAGAAAAAAAAGGGGGGGTTAGGCCTCGAATATCCATGCTTTTCTGGTCACAACTGATTTTGTTTCTACTGGGAGATTTTTATCTGCTTTCAGATTAAACCTCTCCCCAGAGAATATAAAAATTTTCAAGATAATAAATATATAAGAGTTGCTGTTAAATCAGGGATTCTGAGTGACACCCTTTTTTTTTTTTGTTTTTTTTTGTTTGCAACATCCATTAATTTGAATTTTAACTAATACTGGTACATCAGTTTGGGGGACAAAAAGGCAGTACTGTGACATTTCAAAAACAATGGCTACCAAAATAGTTTGACATAATTATGAGGGTTTCTTGGATTTGATGTGAGATTCCTTTGAGAACAAAAAAAAAACCCAATAAACCCTTGTGTTTATATGCCTGAGCACTTTTTAAATGTTTAGGGAAATATTTTCAAAATCAATAAATGACTGCTCAAATTTTCACTTACAAAAGAAATCCCATTTTCTTAACAGTTCATTTTAAAAGTAAGTTAAATAAGCATCCTTCTACAGCTTGGTAGCTCTTGAAACTTGGAAGGTTCAACTGTTAGCATCAGTTTCTGCCCTTGGCTCCTGGAGGAGGAATTTCACAAAAGGAGGGGAAACTTTAAAGCAATTCATTTTCGGCTGACCCTGCGCACTGGATAGTGTGTTCAGTTCGTGCTTCAGACATTTTTTGCAGGAATACTGTACTGTGTGGACACTTCTTCCTCCCACAACTGATTTTACATACCTAAGATCACCACTTCCAAAGGAGTTAAGTTGTGAACACATTGAGAAGAACAAGTGGTCCACAATTTACATGTTTCCTCATCTGAATGTGAGTGAACTTTTTTCTTCTAAGAGCTGGAAAAAAGGAAACGGTCTTTTGGAGGGGAAGAGGGCTGTGTGTTAAAAAGCTTTCTCTAACAAAGTCTGTCAGGAACCAAGAGTGGGCAAGAGGGAAAATGGAACTTCAACGTGTTTTGTCTTTTAACAGGAGAACTTATGCTTGTAAAACACATCAGAAGTACAGTGTTTGGTTCTGCAAGTCATTTCTGTTGCTGGTTTTTCTTTGTACGTGTAGGAGAGGGGGAACTTGGGGCTGAAGGAAGTGTTCTCTCCACCATGACTGGGCGTGTAACACGTTTGCATCAACTTTTCACGGTCAGGCATGTGCTTTCGAACAAAGGAACAGTGGAGACAGGGAGAGGAGATTGGGGCTTGACACATTTTACAGATTTGGTGCTTAAACAGTACTTTACAAATGACTTGCTTAATTTAAACGTCCATCACCATTGAAGTAAAATGAGAAAATTGGATCTACTTGAACCACAATCTTTTTTGGGGAGTAGGGGCTGAGGGGAGGGAGAACATTAACTTGAATCCAAGTATCATAAACCAAATTCAGTAAACTTGTCTCCTACAAATGGACTTGAAGTATCCACTTTCTTCAAAGGTGAAGGCTGGAGACAATGCAATGGATTGAAATGACAAGAGGGATACCAAGGGCTTGAAAACATAGGGCCTTTTACATAAGTTTTTGTCATGTTACAGTAACACACTTTTTGGGGGAGAAAACTGTGTACGTCAAATTTTACAAATTAAACATTGAAAGGATGTGCAAGTCTAAAAGGGCTCAACAGGGTTAGAATCCTGATTTGAACATATAAATTCACTCTCTCAAGCATCACTTTGGTCTAAAGGTGAGGAGGAAGGCAGGCAGGAAAGGGACAAAAAGGGAGATAATTGAAATTACTCAATAAAAGAGGCTACTTACCATCCCAACCCATTGTAAGACACACACTTCTGACATAAGAGAACTCCTTAGAGGTCGAATAAAGCGTGTAAGCACCTTTGAGTAATGCACCTGCCCCCAAGAGGGGGCCCGGAAGCCCAACGTGGGCTTAGCGAACAGACCTTTGCTAATCTGTTTATTTCCTTGAACTGGAGTCAGGCTGCGATGGGCTGCGATTCCCAGGACGATACATTTAATTAGAACAAAACAGAAGAAAACAAAAAAAAATTTTGTAAAAGCTCACCAAACTGCTGCACTTGTGTCTCTGAATGTGGGTGGCATTTCTTTTAAAAGGCAAAGTATGGTCTGTGAAGGAGAAAGGAAGGGGAGGTGGGAGTGGGGAGAAGGGGCCGTGGTGCCTGGCAGGGAAGCCCTAGCTAAGACGCCTGTCTAGAGGAGGGTCCTCAGCGACTCCTCAGCCGGGACTGCGCTCCCGGCAGCCCTACCCTATGTCCAGCGCGTTCTTTCCCTCCCCACCCCCACTCCCTCCAAGACTCCTGTCGGCAGAAACCCTCCTTCAATTTCCAAATCCACTACCTCTTCCCCTGCCCCACAAGGAAAGGGTGGGCGAACCCTGCGCCCCAACCTTGTGTTGGAGCAGGGGAAATGGGGCCCCAACCTCACCCTAAAACACGCAGAGTTGGTCCCTTTATCACCCTCCAGAGAAGGGCGTGGGGCGAACCCATTTCGCACTTAATCAACGGGAGGGGGGGCACTCCGTTTCACCCGCTGCCAAAGCACGCGAACCTCGTTTTCTCTCCCGGAAGGGATGGCGCCCCATTTTAGCCCGAAAGAGGGAACCCCAGGAGAAAGAGGGGACCAACTTCCTCTCCCCTCCAAGGCAGGGAAACCTCCCCCTCCACCCCCGCCCCAAAAAACCGCATCACCTATCTAAGAAAATCAAGAGGACCCCTCCCTTTAAGGAAAGACATGGGGAAGGGTCTTCTCCCACCAAGAGGCAAGGGCTTCCATCAGAAGCTAGAGATCCCTCCATCTTTTTTGCCCTCTAGGGAACAGCTAGGGAACACCTCCCGCCAAAAATAGGCGCGAGAGCCCCCACCCAAAGGACCCCCCAGTAGGAGGATGGAGAAAGGACTCAACAAACCCCCACTTTCTACCTAAGAAAGCTAGGGTACCTCTCCGAGTAAGGCAGGGCACACCTCCCCCAGGAGAAAGGATACTGCCAGAAGCTAGGAGACCCCCAACTCCAAACCCCTGAGAGGGGCTGTTGCTCGAGATCCCCCTAAAAAGGGCCCGGGGCCCCTCCCCCATCCCCTTCCCCGAAGCCAGGCGACGGGCAGGCGGGCCCGTTGCTGCCAGCTCCGGGCGCAGGGCAGCCAGGACCCCCGTGGGCCTCCGCAGGCCCCCCCCCCGGCGCCCCCTCCCCGGGGCGGGCAGGCGGGCGCGGGGGGTCCGGGGGGCGCCTCCTCACCTTCCCCTCAGCATGGCGCCCAAAAAAGACAGAGCGAGAGCGAGGGAGAGCGGGCGAGCGCCGCGAGGGGGGGGAAACGCATGAGGCCAGGAGAGAAAGCAAGCGAGAAAGAGCGAGAGAGCGAGAGACACCCACCGACCCCGCCCTTCCTCCTCCTCCTCCTCCTCCGCGGCCCGGCCCAACATGGCGGCAGCCCCCCTTCCTCCTCCTCCTCTTCCTCCCCCCGGGGACGCTGCCCCGGCCGGGCCGGGGGCCTGACCTGTCGTCAGGGAGCGGGAGGCGGTGGTGGAGGAGGTGCGGGGTGGCCGGGCAGGCTTCGGGGGAACACGGAGGAGGCGAAGGCGTTGATGGCGGCGGCGGCGATGGCGGCGGCGGCGACTCTGATGGTGGCGGCGGGGGGGTCCCGGGCGCGGCCTCCATAGTTCCTTTTGGGGGGGAGGGGATGTTAATGCACGAAAAAGGACTGCTTGGGCGTGGCGGGAGGGGCACACTTCAGCTCTGATGGCTCCTGATAGGAATGGGTATATATTTTTTCGGTTTCGGAATCACCTTTGTGCCGACCTCCGCGTAGGCCGCGCGGCCTAGGCTTCGGCGGGCCGCTCGCCGCCTGCTTTCTTCGCAGCCCGCCACGGAGGTCACTCGCTCACGGGCGCAGGGCCCTCATCGAGGCGAGAGCCCCCACACACGCACCCCGCGGGCCCGGGAGTGGGAGACCCGGAGAACACGGACACTGGTGGGTGGTTGGGTGTAATTAGCGCGGGCCGCGCGCGATGGAGCAAGCGAGAGGGAAGGGGAAAGAGGAGAGCGAGCGAGGGGGGTTTAAAAACAAAAAAAGGATTTTAGGAAGAGAGAAACGGGCGGCGGAGACCGGCCGACTGTCTGTCTGTCTGCCCGCCTTGGGTGCCCCGGCTGCCCGGCCCCCGCCGCAGTCAGATATTCACACAAAATGGCGGCACGGCCCGGACGGGCTGGGAAGCTAAGGCGGGAGGAAGGGCAAGGTGGGAGGGGGAACCGGGAGGCGGAGGCCGCGTCACGTGAAGGAGAGGGGCACTGACCACTCGCCCGAAGGGCGGCGGAAAAACCCGAAGGGAGAAGTGAGGCCGAGGAAGGCGGAAAAAGCCGAAAGGAGCTGCGTGGGAGACGGGGGGAGGCGGAAAGAGCCGAAAGTGGCGCTGGGGGTGGGGCTAGAGAAAAAAAAGGGAGGCCACAGGCAGCCGGAAAGAGCCGAAGCGGATCGGGACTGGGAAACAAGGAACTGAGGTGATCCGGAAAGATCCGAAGGTGGCGTCGGTGTGGGTGGCAGGAGGCGGAAACAGCCGAAAGAGGCAGCGCGCGGGTAATGGGATTTAGAAGAAACGAGCCGAAAGGCAGGCTAGGGAGGCGATTAATTAACGCAGTAAACTATTTTGAGGAATTCCCCCGAGAGCAAGCGGGAGGAACCGAAAATCACTAGCTTGAGGGAAGGCAGGGAAGAGTCGAAAGTTTTAGGTGGGAGAGGGAGGGAAGGAATTCGGGCTACGGAGAGAAAAAAAATAACCTAAAGCCGGAGGCACGAGTGCTGGAGTTGTAGGCTTCCGGAGAATGGGAGGATGGAGCGGAGTAGAGCACGCCCGGAGATGATGTCATTAGAGACCTCGGTCAATGACGTCATCCCTGGGCGGTGCAGGAAGGGCGGGCCTTGGTACTTCTTCAGTGGAATTTTAAGAACGGTGTGTGGTAGGTGGAAGGTTCTCAAACACTAACTTGGAAGCTCTGGTCGGGTTCAAACAGTACAAGAACGTAAAATCCTTTGACCCTCACAAGTATACTCAGGGGAGCTACTATTCCCATTTAATGGATAGCGTGAACCTTGGTATTTAAGTAATTGGCTCAAGGTTATAGGATTAGCCATAAGCAGCACAGCAAAATCTTTCATCAGAGCTGGCATTTCTATTGCCTCCTAGGGATAGTCTATGAACCTCTGGTAAACCTCAATAGGAGGCATGCACCCTAAGGTTTTATAAAAAGCCATGACCTCTTGTTCTGAAAATTAGCTCTTGTCTTATTCATAGGTTCAATGAAGACGGAATGACTGGCCACAGAATCTCAGGTGATGGTGTATTATCGGATGCACCAAGTGATGAAATGGGCAGGCCCAGCATAACTTCATCATCATTTGGAAATGAGACCTTGGTAGTACTGAATTCAAACAGTGTGAATAAGGTCTCACACATACAGGTAGCAGATTAATTCCAATGGATCCAAGTTGCCTTCATTGGAATAATCATTTAAAGAGAATTGGTGTAATTTATTTCTGCCCCTCTCCGTTCTATTTCTGTCAGTATTACCATCCCTGTAAGTAAAACAGATTTACTATCTGTTTTCTCACTATAATTTTTTTAGTTAAAAACATGACCATGACACAAAAAAAATTGTGACTATGAGTCAAAGATGTTATTTAACCCATTAATGAGAGAACAAGCAGAAAAATAAAGCTGGTTCAAGGGAGGGCCATGAGGGATGGGTATGGATAGACAGTGGGGAAAAAAAGAAAGCTGCAATTAGGTTGGAAAGGTTGATAAAAAATTGGTCAATGTGGGGCTGGCCGAGTGGTGCGTTAGTTAAGAGCTGGCTTGGGACGCTGTTGAGCAGAAGATCCCACACTAGGGCCAGTGACGCTGCGCCCTCTACAGCTAAGATGGTGAACAACAGTTCTACCTGGATATGGGCTGCTGTGAGTTGCTGGTGATGGCATAGGCTGCAGTGGGCTGCGGTAAAGCTACCGTGAGTGGCTGGCATCCGGCGTGAATGGCAGGCAACCAGTGTGAACTGCCAAGAGCTGCCTTGAGCAGCTGTCCAGTGGCCGGTGACCGATCTTAGCCGGGAAGAGCGCAATGATAATACCAACATGGACCTGTGAAGCGACTTATAGGCCAATTAATTTTTTTGTTATTTTTTGAGGGCAGTGTCACTGGCCCTCATATGTGGGACCCGAACCACGGCCGCTGGCTACCCAAGCCAGTGCTTAACCACCGCGTCACTCGGCCGGCCCTTATAGGCCAAGTAAAAGATTTGCTCTTAGAGGGCCAACCGAGTGGAGTGGTGGTTAAGCACTGGCTTGGGAAGCCAGTGGCCCCGGTTCAGGTCCCACATATGAACATATGAGGGCCGGTGACACTGCCCTTAAAAAAAAAAAAGAAGAAAAAGATTTGCTCTTGGTAGGGACATTTTATTTGACAAGAAAAAAAATTCTGAGATGTCCTAAATTAAGCAGGCTGTAAGTTAGAAGGAAGAGATAAGAGAGGTTAATCAGTTAACAACTGCAGTGCAAAAACCAACAAAAGTCTGCTTACATTCCTGAATGTACTAATATACGTTGAAATTTTGAATTAACCTCCAGGTGGCTATTTCTGAGATTATCCAGAGAGAGAATAGCCAAAGTTGGAGAATTGCTTGGTGTGGGAGTAGAGGGACCAGAAGAGAGGGGAAATACATGAGTTCCCTTAAAACCACTTCAGAAAATAGATTGGCCATACAACTACAGTTGAATATATACCTGCAGTATGATTCAACAATTCCCTTCAAAAGTATACATCCAACAGAAATGCAAGCCAAAAGTTATGAACAAGAATGTTCAGAGCAGGGCTGGCCAAGTGGCTCGTTGATTAAGAAGTTGGCTTGGGAGCACAAGCTCTGAACAGCAGAACCACCATTTCGGATCCCACATGCGCCAGTGACGCTGTGCCCTGTACAGCTGAGATGGTGAACAACAGCTCCACCTGGAGCTGGGCTGCCGTGAACCGCTGTGATAGGCTGTCCAAGGGCTGGCAACAGATCTGCTTCACCTGGGAAGAGCGCAATGGTAATACCATGGGCCAGAGAAGCAATGTCCTCCACAATTAGACTGAAGAACAAAAGGACAGCAACTTGTCTGTTCCCCTTCCCCAGTTCCCCAATGTAATAAAAAAAAATGTTCATAGCAGCACTATTTCAAATAGCTCCTAACTGGGAACCACCTAAATGCCCATTAATAGGATAAAGACAAACTGTATTCACACTTTTGAGAATCCCTGGATCACTGAGTTAGAAAACCCAAATGGCAGAGTCCTTTGTACTATATCTTGTACCAGCTAGAAAACCTCTTCTTGCATGGGGCCCCAGAAGCCTTAGAGCTTTCTTAGCTGATGAGTGAGAGCAAGCCTCCTAACTATGATACAAGTTGCCTCCAGAATTTCAAGAGGGCTACCAAACATTGTGGGTTTTGTTTGGGGCTTTTATTTTTAGTGTGTTGGGCTGGGGTGGGGAGTGGGAGGCGGGGTTTAGGTGCAAGTTTCAGCAAATTGCCCTTTCTATTGGAAAGAAAAAACTGCCAACATACCTTTTCTTCTGGATCTCCAAAACGTCTTTGAGCTGGCAGGTCCCTGTATTTTTCTGAGAGGGAACCTTCTGTAATGCTCATGAGCCTAACCAATGCTTCCATGGCACCTGTTTCTTTCTACTCTTGGAACATCATGAATCTGGCAAAGGACTTTATTTGGGGGTTTCTTTGTGTTATAGATGAACAGTCCTTTACAGAGAAGACACTTCAGAGTGTGGAAGAAAAACCAGCAGCTGGCTCCAACCTTTGGAAACCTCTGGGGAAGAAAGGAGATCATTGGCCAAAGAGAGGCATTATGATGTGTTGGATCCTGCTGACTGCCAACTCAATAACTATTTATTTCTTCCCTACTAACCTAACCCTGGTTTCAGTGGGAAGATGGAAACTAATGAAGTCCAGGCTAGGAGATGATCTTTGCTTGGTCCGCTGGTTCTTGAGAGGTGATGTCGCCCCCTAGAGGACATTTTGGAAATTATTGAGGGAAATTAGTTTTGGTTGTCAACTGGTTCTCATGGGGACTGTATGGCTCCCATAGGAGCATTTTGGAAATTTGAGGGGAGTTTTTTGGGCATTACAATAATGAGTGGGTTATTACTGGCACTAGAGGACAGGGACTGTGCTTGATAGAATGTCCTGCAACATGACATTGGTATTGAATGATCACCTAATGAACGAGGTTAATGGTAGTTTTTAAATAATGGAAAGAGCTATTTATAGTAAGTTATATTAAGCGGTAATGCTGAATTTTTCCAGTTCTTTTAAAATCGTGAGCATAGAAAACTCATGGTAGACTCTTGGGAATTTACAAGATGTGTATCACTACTTTTGTGTAATGAAAATGTTTTGGAATAGATAGAGGTGGCTGTTGAACAACAGTGAATGCTAAATACCACCGAATTATTCACTTTAAAATACTTAATTTTTTTTTTGAGGGCAGTGTCACTGGCCCTCATATGTGGGACCCGAACTGGGGCCGCTGGCTTCCCAAGCCAGCGCTTAACCACCGCGCCTCTCGGCCAGCCCTAAAATGGTTAATTTTATGTTACATGAATTTCATCTCAGTGAAATATGTTTAAGAACATATATATCCCAAAGTTGAGAATATATCAGTACATTAAATTTTCCCTGTAAGCTTTGGAAAACTGTAAGGGGGGAGAGAGAAAGGGGACACTTTAGATGTTTAATGAGTCAAGAAGTGCAGGAGAAAATAATTTATAGAGCAGTTAGCTTTATTTTCAGGGTTCTTTTTCACAAAGTGATCATTTTACAAGAGTTACTGCATACTCACAGATAATGGCTGCAGTCACTCCCTAACCAATTACAAATGACTACATGCCACAGATCTTCAGGGTTGCTTTCAAGGTCAATCTATTAACTAATAAATCATTTAACACTATGGATCTATTTTTAGGTCTTCAAAATAGTTTGACTCCTTTTATTTTTCTTTCTATGATCCATGTACATTTCATTTTAATAATACAAGGAAACTCAGCGAAACTGTTTATTTCCAAAGTCTTGTCTAAAAGACACTTGATATAGCTGTCTACTGCCTTGTCATTCCATGACATCTAAACATCTTTCCCACACAGAGAGGTTATTTGATCCTGTTATTGGCCTTTTCCCTGAGACCAGAAAGTATCACAGTACAGTGCAATAGGTCTGGATTTAAAACTTTATTTATTTATTTATTGTAAGATTTTATTGGGGAATTGGGGGAGGAGAACAGCGTTGGGGAACTGGTGAAGGGGAACAGACAAGTTGCTGTCCTTTTGTTCTTCAGTCTAGTTGTGGAGGACATTGCTTCACTGGCCTATGTTGGTATCATCATTGCACTCTTCTTGGGTGAGACAGATTGGTTGCCAGCCTCTGGATGTCTGCTCACCGTGGCTATTGGCAGCTCACACTGGCTGCCAGCTGCTCACTGTAGCCTATGGCAGCCCAGTGCAGCAGGGGCTGCAGCTATGCCATCTCCCGGGACTCACAGCAGCCCAGCTCCAGGTGGAGCTGTTGTTCACCATCTTAGCTATAGAGTGCAGTGTCACTGGCCCTCATATGTGGGATCCAAACCAGGGCCGCTGGTGTCCCAAGCCAGCTCTTAACCAATGTGCCACTCGGCTGGCCCCTGGATTCAAAACTTTAAAATGAGGGTTTAAAAAACTTTTTATTAGGGCTGGCCAAGTGGCGCGGTAGTTGGGCGCTGGCTGGGGAGGCCAGCGGCCCCGGTTCAGGTCCCACATATGAGGGCCAGTGGCACTGCCCTCAAAAACAACAACAACAACAAAACAAACAGACAAAAACTTTTATTATGGAAAATTTAAACATACAAAAATGAAAGAGTAAAATGAACCCTCATGTACCCATTGTCCAACTTCAGTGATGATAAACTCATAGCCAGGCTCAGTTCCTTACTCTCACAGCTCCATATATATATATATATATATATATATATATATATATATAATTTATTTCTACATGTCACTATATATTTATCAATATCCACTTATACCTTTACTAGGTTAAATAGTGTTTCCTTCCCTACAAATTCATGGCCTTACATGGAACCTCAGAATGTGACCTCACATGGAAATAGGACCCTTGAAGATATAATTAATTAAATTAGATGAGGTCACACTGAAGTAGGGTGGCCCTCAATCCAATATGGTGTCATAAGAAGGGCCCACCCTAATAATCTCATCTTAATTTGACCTTCCAAATAAGGTCACATTCATAGGTAGCAGGGATTAGGACTTGAACATATTTTTCGGGAGAACACAGTTCTACTTATAACACTTTTTATAGGTGAAAATCCATCAATCTGTATAATTAAATACTTTTAATTTATTATAGGGGTTACACTTTTATTAAAACCTATTAGTTTTGGGCCGGCCGAGTGGCTCAGTTGGTTAAGAGTTCTCTCAAGAGTGCGAGCTGAGCTCTGAGCAACAGCAGTTTGATGCTCAGCCGAGCTGAGCTGCCAACAGGTGGCAGGATTGCTCAGTTAAAAAACAACAACAAGAACAACCTATTAGTTTTATCACTTTATTCCCAGAAGCTCCTACTCTACCCAGTAGCGGGTGTCTACAGAATGAGTTAGAAAGTGTGATTAAAAGTTGTACATGGGGGGCCGGCCGAGTGGCACACTGGTTAAGCGCTGGTTTTGGGATGCCAGCGGCCCCGGTTCGGATCCCACATGAGGGCCAGTGACACTGCCCTCTACAGCTAACAACAGCTCCACCTGGAGCTGGGCTGTGCGCGAGCCCCGGTGATGGTGTGGGCTGCAGCCCCTGCTGCAGTGGGCTGCCATAGGCTACAGTGAGTGGCCCGCAGCCAGCGTCAGTGGCTGGCAGCCAAGAGTGAGCTGCCAATAGCCGCGGTGAGCGACATCCAGAGGCCAGCGACACATCTGCCTCATCCGGAAGAGCGCAATGACGATACCAACAGTGAAGCAACATCCTCCGTAACTAAACTGAAGAACAAAAAGACAGCAACTTGTCTGTTCCCCTTCCCCGATTCCCCAACGCTGTTCCCCTCCGCCAATTCCTCAATAAAATCTTAAAAAAAAAAAAAAAGTTGTACATGGGCCGGCTGAGTGGCGCAGTGGTTAAGCGCTGGCTTAGGAAGCCAGCAGCCCTGGTTCGGGTCCCACATATGAGGGCCAGTGACACTGCCCTCAAAAAAAAAAAAAGTTGTACAGAGCCATGAGAAATATTCAGAGCTCAGTCTGATGTCTTAAAACAGCCCTAAGAGTTAAGTGGTCCTAACAGGAAGAACAAGAAAAGACTAGAGGGCCAGCCCAATGCTGCCAGCCCAGTGGAGCATTGGTTAAGAGCTGGCTTGGGGTGCCAGCGGCCCGGATTCGGATCCCACATGTGAGGGCCAGTGACATTGGCCTCCTAAAAAAAAAAAAAAAAAAAAAGCAGTATTTGGGCCGGCCGAGTGGCGCAGTGGTTAAGCGCTGGCTTGGGAAGCCAGCGGCCCTGGTTCAGGTCCCACATGTGAGGGACAGTGACACTGCCCTCAAAAAAAGAAATAAAAATAAAATTAAAGAAACGAGTAGAATGATCAGCACACAGATCTTTGTTCTATGGTTCTCCACTGACTGCATTTTAGAATCATCTGGGGAGCATTTTGTAAAAATCAGAATGTCTCAGTTCCACCCAGACTAATTAATCAGTCTCTGAAGGAGGGGCCTGGGCACCATATTTGCTGAAAAGCTCTCCAGATAATTCTAATGTGCAGATGGGATTGAGAACCATTGACTTGGTTAATGGTGAGCAGTCACCTGGGTGGAGGTAATTATGTAATCTTTAAACCCAGGAGCCTGAGCTACTGAATAACTGCTCTCCACCCCTTTTAAGTTACAAAGTCTCACTTTGGGCAGCTGTTCTAATTAGATGTTGTTGAAAAACAAACTGCCCCATGGGTAAATAAATACCTTGGAGAACTGAACACAGGGTCTCAAAGAGATACTGGTATACCCATGTTCATAGCAGCATTATTCATCATAGTCAAAAGGTAGAAGCAGGCCGGCCGAGTGGCGCGATGGTTAAGCGCCGACTTGGGAAGCCAGCGGCCCTGGTTTGGGTCCCACAAATGAGGGCCAGTGATACTGCCCTTAAAAAAAAAAAATGGTAAAAGCAACCCAAGTGTCTTATCGATGGATGAATGGATAAACAAAATGTGGTATATACTTACAATGGAATATATTCAGCCTCAAAAAGGAAGGAAATTCTGACACATGCTACACACATGCTACACATGGGTGAAACTTGTGGATATTATGCTAAGTGAAATAAGCCAGTCACAAAAGGACAAAAATTGTATGATTTCACTTATGTGAGATATCTAGAATAGGCAATCTCAGAGAAACAGAAGTAGAATGATGGTTGCCAGGGCCTGGGTGGAGAGAGAAATGGGGAGGGTTCTTTTTTGTTTTTGGGTTTTTTGTTTTGTTTTGTTTTAAAGATTTTATTGGGAATTGGGGGAGGGGAACAGACAAGTTGCCATCCTTTTGTTCTTCAGTCTAGTTGTGGAGGATGTTGCTTCACTGGCCCATGTTGGTATCGTCATTGCGCTCTTCCCAGATGAGGCGGACCGGTCGCCGGCCTCTGGATGTCACTCACCGTGGCTATTGGCAGCTCATGCTAGCTGCCGGCTGGCCACTCACGCTGGCTGCAGGCCACTCACTGTAGCCCATGGCAGCCCACTGCAGCAGGGGCTGCAGCCTACACCGTTGCCGGGGCTCGCACAGCCCAGCTGCAGGTGGAGCTGTTGTTAGCTGTGGAGGGCAGTGTCACTGGCCCTCATACGTGGGATCGGAACTGGGGCCACTGGCATCCCAAAACCATCTCTTACCCAATGCGCCACTCGGCCGGCCCTTTGGGTTTTTTTTAAATAGTTATTTAATAGATAAAGAGTTTCAGTTTTGCAAGATGAACAAGTTTTGGGGATTGGCTGCACAATAATGTAAATTATACCTTTAGAAATGGGTAAGATAGTACATTTTATGTTATGTGTATTTCACCACAATTAAACAAAAATGCTCCAAAATGTAGTGGCTTGAAGCAGCAACAATCATTTCATTATTTTTTTATTTTCTTTTTTTTTTTTTTTTTTTAAAGATTTTATTGGGGAATTGGCGGAGGGGAACAGCGTTGGGAAATCGGGGAAGGGGAACAGACAAGTTGCTGTCTTTTGTTCTTCAGTTTAGTTGCGGAGGATGTTGCTTCACTGTTGGTATCGTCATTGCGCTCTTCCCGGATGAGACAGATCGGTCGCTGGCCTCTGGATGTCGCTCACCGCGGCTATTGGCAGCTCACTCTTGGCTGCCAGCCGCTCACGCTGGCTGCGGGCCACTCACTGTAGCCTATGGCAGCCCACACCATCACCGGGGCTCGCACAGCCCAGCTCCAGGTGGAGCTGTTGTTAGCTGTAGAGGGCAGTGTCACTGGCCCTCATGTGGGATCCGAACCGGGGCCGCTGGCATCCCAAAACCAGCGCTTAACCAATGCGCCACTCGGCCGGCCCTATTTTTTTATTTTCTTTTAAAATTTTCATTAAATGTATTGGGGTAACGTTGGTTAATAACATTACATATATTTCAGATGTACAACTTTATGACATCTCTATACTGTATTGTGTGCTCATCACCTTAAGCCTAGTCTCCTTCTGTCTGTCGATGGATTTGACCCCCTCATTTCATTATCTTTCACAGTGTATGTGGGTCAGGAATTCAGAAAGGCTTGGCTGTCCAGTTCTGGCCTGGGACTTCTCATGTGGTTGCAGACCATGTGGCTAGAAATGGAATAGTGGAGGTCTGGAGAGCTGGGGGCTGAGCCGACATCACTCTGTCTTTTTGTAGTTTCAGAGCTTCTCCATGTGGTTTCTCCTCATGGCCTGGTTGGGCTTCCTCTCAATATGCAGCCTCAGAGTAATGGGATTGTTTATCTGACTGATCATGGCTCAAACTCAAGTGTTGCCATGCACAGGGTGGAAGTGACCTTCCCTTTCCTGACTTAGCTTGGCAGTTAAGCGGTGTCCCTTCTGCCACATTCTATTGGTCAGTCACCAAAGCCAGAACAGTCACAAGGGAAGATAACATCCCTCAATGGGAGCAGTGTCAAAGGGATTTTTTTTTTTTTTGAGGGCAGTGTCACTGGCCCTCACATGTGGGACCGAACCGGGGCCTCTGGCTTCCCAAGCCAGCGTTTAACCGCCATGCCACTCGGCCGGCTCTCAAACGGATGTTTTAAGAAGAAAATGTAGGGGGCTGGCAGAGTGGTGAGTTGGTCAAGAGCTGGCTTGGGGGCCGGCTGAGTGGCGCATTGGTTAAGTGCTGGTTTTGGGATGCCAGCAGCCCCGGTTCGGATCCCACATGAGGGCCAGTGACACTGCCCTCTACAGCTAACAACAGCTCCACCTGGAGCTAGGCTGTGCGAGCCCCGGTGATGGTGTGGGCTGCAGCCCCTGCTGCAGTGGGCTGCCATAGGCTACAGTGAGTGGCCCGCAGCCAGCGTGAGCGGCTGGCAGCCAGCGCGAGCTGCCAATAGCCGCGATGAGCGACCATCCAGAGGCCAGCGACCGATCTGCCTCATCCGGGAAGAACGCAATGACGATACCAACAGTGAAGCAACATCCTCCACAACTAAACTGAAGAACAAAAAGACAGCAATTTGTCTGTTCCCCTTCCCAGATTCCCCAACGCTGTTCCCCTCCGCCAATTCCCCAATAAAATCTTTAAAAAAAAAAAAAAAAAAAAAAGAGCTGGCTTGGGATGCCAGCGGCCCCAGATTTGGATCCCACATATACAGGCCAGTGACACTGCCCTCTACAGCTAAGATGGTGAAACCTGGAGCTGGGCTGCTGTGAGTCCCCGTGTTGTTGGAGAGTGGGCCTCTCTCGGCGCAAAGTCCAGGTCCTTGGCAACTCGAGCAAAGAATTGAACGAGACACCAGAATAAAGTGGTAGAAATAAGTAGTTTATTAGAAAAGATAGTACATTTAGAAACAGAAATAGACCTGAGTACTAGAGAATGGTTCAAGGGCCCATTACCAAAGAGTGTGGAGAGGCACATGCCAAGGTGAGGCTCAAAGGGAAGTGGTAAAAAGGAGCAGGGAAAAAGCAGTACCCACCGTGCTTCCCTCCCAGAACTTGGGGTTTTTATCCTTTTTCTCCAGGATGGGCTGTTCTTCCTGGGCGTAGGTGTGAGTGACTGGTCTGATCTAGTTGGATATTTTGTGTCCACTTGCTCTTCCTGCAGGGGTAGGTAATTACAATACAAAGGGGAGTTTTGGGTGGAGAGGGGAAGTGCCTCAGGCGGTTGCACTCTGTGGGATGTGTAGAATGTAGAGACCCAATGCCTTCCTCTTACTGCCTGCCTAGTTTTTCTTGAGAGACGTGATCCCCATAAAATCTCTAAGGGAAGCTGAGGGACAGGAGGTTTCTTCTGTATCTGCTTCTTGCTGGGCAGGGGCGTAGAGCTGTCCCTGCCTGTTGGGGTTCACGGAACTCTCACCCTAGCTGGTCTCAGATGAGAGGAACGGGTCTCAACTGGTCAACACTGGAAGACCGTGTTGGCTTCTTTGTTTGTTGGGGTATCCCCTGCATCCTCAAGGCTCCTGAATGAGGACAAAAATATAAATCTGTTAGGTTATGAAACTTGTGGCTATTCAGTCCATCACTCAGGTGGAGTCAGTTGTCTGGACACAGAATGGGTTTAACATTTAGCTTCCTGGCCTGGGGGATATTAGGAAGTCTCAGGCTTTCAAATAGTTATCTGAAGCCGGGGTAGGAGACTTCTATTGTTTCAGAATCAGGAACTGATTTACACAGCAATTAAGAAGCAAGGGGGATCTTCCTGTCCAAGATTCACAAACTGGTCAGAAAAGTAATCAAAGCCAAAGAGCTAAGAAACTAAAGAACTAGGGAGGAGACTTAACATTTTTATACTTAACACTTCTATAGAAAAGAAAACATTGAAGTTTTTCAGTGGTGGGGGTTGTTGCTGCTCAGTTGGCTGGTAACACCCGGAGACATCATAGCTGCAGCCCCTGTTACAGTGGGCTGCCATAGGCCACAGTGAGTGGCTAGCAGCCAGCGTGAGTGGCTGGCAGCTGGTGTGAGCTGCCAAGAGCTGCTGTGAGTGGCCGTCCAGAGGCCGGCGACTGATCTGCTGAGAAGAGCGCAATGATGATACCAACATGGGCCAGTGAAGCAATGTCCTCCACAACTAGACAGAAGAACAAAAGGACAGCAACTTGTCTGTTCCCCTTCCCCAGGTCCCCAATGCTATTACTCTCCCCCAATTCCCCACTAAAATCTTCAAAAAAAAAAAGAGCATGTAGGTTGGAAGATGTTGTTGTAGCCATCTTTGCAAAATGCAATCAGCCACATTAATGATCAAAAGAATTTAGTAAATCCCCTTGTAGCCATAATTGACATTCTTAGTTGGCATCATTTCACCTTGGCAATATTTGGAGTTAAATATAGAAATATTCAAGTGACTCAAACTTCTGGAATTAATGTTTTGGTTTAAGGAATTTGTGCGTAGTCTGCTTTTTATATACTGGAAATGTTTAAGAGAATCTGGCCTACCAGAGTTTCCTGTTGAGATCTGTAGTTTTGAAGACTTTTCCCTGTAATGAATCTGGATAATGACATATGAATATTTATTGGACTATTTCTTTTTTTGCAAGCTTGATCTTCAAGATAAATTAAAAAAAAAAAGATTTTATTGGGGAATTGGGGAAGGGGAACAACCAAGTTGTTGTCCTTCAATCTTAGTTGTGGAGGGTGCAGCTAGCTCAGCTCCAAGTCCAGTCACCATTCGGTCACCCATCAGTAGCTAGTGGCCACTCAGCTCAAGGTGCCGTGTTCACTTTTAGTTGCAGGTGAGCATAGCACACCATCCCATGCGGGAGTTGAACTGGCAACCTTGTTGTTAGGAGCATGTACTTTCACCAGCTGAGCCATCCTGCCACCTGTTGGCAGCTCAGCTGCAGCTCAGCTCAGATGCACCTTACTGGCCCATATAGGAATCAAACCGGCAACCATGTTGTTCAGAGCTCGCGCTCTTAACCAACTGAGCCATTTGGCCGGCCTCCTAAAATTTTTTGATAAAATAAAATGAAATAAAAATTGCCAAAATTATCAAACTATTCTCATTCTGTTCCTGAACTTCAACCCATCAGGACCCTCATCCCATCCTCTGGAGTAGGATAAGGGGTAAGATCATAGTTGGAGGCTGGATTGGGGGTCAGAAATGCAGTTAGGAAAGGGCCTTTCCTAGGGGGTTAAGTAATTTTGGAAGAAACATTACAAATTTAAAGAGGAATGTGCTTCTGAAACTTGCTCAGTTCATAAAGAGCCTCAAATCATTCTAAGCAAACTGATGCTCATTCTAGAAGAGTTGACTTGTATTTTAGTTGTCAGGATCCTGAACTTTTTATGTTCTCTGTTTGCCTCAAAGCACAGTGGTCACACGTTGCAAGTTGTAATTAACAGACTTACATGCTTTAAAAAAAAAGACCAAGGGGCTGGCCAAATGGCGCATTGGTTAAGAGATGGTTTTGGGATGCCAGCGGCCCCGGTTCGGATCCCACATATCAGGGCCAGTGATACTGCCCTCTATAGCTAACAACAGCTCCACCTGGAGCTGAGCTGTGCGAGCCCTGGCAAGGGTGTAGGCTACAGACCCTGCTGCAGTGGGCTGCCATAGGCTCAGTGAGTGGCCAGCAGCCAGCGTGAGTGTCTGGCAGCCACTGCGAGCTGCCAATAGCCGTGGTGAGCAACCATCCAGAGGCCGGCGACCGATCTGCCTCATCCGGGAAGAGCACAATGATGATACCAACATGGACCAGTGAAGCAACATCCTCCGCAACTAGACTGAAGAACAAAAAGACAGCAATTTGTCTGTTCCCCTTCCTCGATTCCCCAACACTGTTCCCCTCCCCCAATTCCCCAATAAAATCTTAAAAAAAAAAAAAAAGACCAAGGGGCTTAGTTGGTTAAGAGCTCACTCAAGAGTACTAGCTGAGGTCTGAGCAACAGCAGTTCGATGCCCAGCTCGAGCTGAGCTGCCGCTGAGCTGCCAACAGGTGGCAGGATGGCTCAGCTAAAAAACAAAACAAAACAAAACAAAACAAAACCAAGGGCTGGCTCAGTGGTGCGACGGTTAAGAGCTGGCTTGGGACACCAGCGGCCCTGGTTCAGATCCCACATATGAGCACCAGTGACACTGCTCTCTAAAAAGAAAAAAAAAAAAAAAGACCAAGAACGGGGCTGGCCGAGTTGCTCAATTGGTTAAGAGTGCGAGCTCTGAGCAACAGGGTTACCAGTTCGCTTCCCACATGGGCCAATGAGCTGTGCCTGAGCTGAGCTATAGCTTAGCTGCCAGCAGGATGGCTCGGCTGATGAGAGTACATACTCCTAAGGTTGCCATTTCGAACAAGGTTGCCAGTTCGACTCCCACATGGGATGGTGGGCTATGCCCACCGGCAACTAAGATTGAACACGGCACTTTGAGTTGAGCAGCCACGAGCTGCCGATGGGCAGTCAGATGGTAACTGGACTTGGAGCTGACCTAGCTGTGCCCTCCACAACTAAAATTGAAGGACAACAACTTGGCTGTTCCCCTTCCCCAATTCCCTAACAATGTTCCCCTTCCTCAAATTCCCCCAATAAAATCTTTTTTTTTTTTAAAAAAAAGAGCAAAAACAACCAAGAAAAGAAAAAAAGTAAAACAAAGAAAAAACACAGGTCCTCTTACATGCAGATTTCTTTCGATAAATACTGTAAATATATTTTCTCTTCCTTATAATTTTCTTAATAACATTTTCTTTTCTTTATCTTACTTTATTGTAAGAATACAGTATATAATACACATAACATGCAAAATATGTGTTAATCAACTGTTTATGTTATCAATATGGCTTCCAGTCAACAGTAGGCTATTAGTAGTTAAATTTTGGGGAATCAAGTTATATGTGGATTTCAACTGGGCAGGAGGTTGGTGCTTCTAAACCCCATATTGTTCAAGGGTCAACTGTATATCTGTATATTTAAATTTAAAAACCATTCATAACCTAGTTTCTTTTTTTTTTTTTTTTTTGAGGGCAGTGTCACTGGCCCTCATATGTGGGACTCGAACCGGGGCCGCTGGCATCCCAAGCCAGCGCTTAACACCGTGCTACTTGGCCAGCTCTCTAGTTTCTTGATTGATGCTTTTGTCCCCTTCAGTCACCACAGCCCAGCCTTCACTTTTCTGCACTCCTCGCGTCTCTACTTGTCCATTAAGTCGTCTGAGAGATCTTCCCCAACCCCACAGTACAAAATACTCCCTTCAAGGTTTATGTAAGAGACCAAATTCAGAAAGATGGAGAATGTCAGCACGGAAAGGGGAAGAGAGTCAGGGAGCAAAAGGGTTGGGGTTAGGCAAAGGGCTGGAAGAGAGATAGAGAGGAAAAGGAAAAGTATGAGGAGCGAGTTGTGGGGAGAAGAATATTTAGGTTATCCAGTGCTATGTAACAAGTGATCCCCAAACTTAGTGGCATAAATCAACAGAAATCATTTGTTTTGCTTACAGATTAGCACCTTGAGCAGGGCTTGGCAAGAATGGCTTGTCTCTCCTCTATCTGGGGTGACCTGATCCACTTCTAAGATGACTGACTCACATAGCCAGCAAGTTGGTGCTGGCTGAGGGTCAGGAGCTTTGGGTTCCTTTCCATGTGGACCTCTCCATGGGCTGTTTTGGCTTCTGCTAGTGTGGAGTCTGGGATTAAGAGCAAGTGTCCCAGGGCAGCTGGTTAGCTCAGATGGTTAGAGCGCAGTGCTCATAACACCAAGGTTGCTGGTTCGATCCCCATATGGGCCACTGAGTTGCACCCTCCACAACTACATTGAAAAACCACTACTTGACTTGGAGCTGACGGGTCCTGGAAAAAAAAACACTGTTCCCCAATTAAAAAAAAAAAAAAGCAAGTGTCCCAAGACATAGAATAGACTGTGGAAGCTGCCCATGAGGACAGGACTTTGATTATTTTATTCGTCACTTTAATCCACAACATCCCCAATGCTAGGTTTGCAGCAGGCGTTCCATAAATGCGTGCTGAATGAATAGCCTCATAAACGACCACCGGGGTATCCTCGTGGAGAACATAGGCCGCGCCATTTTTTAGTCAGGATTGGCTGGAGCCTCCACCACGTGACTGGCAGTGACTGGCCCGCCTTTGAGCCTGGGGAGGTCCGCTGGGTCTGACCCAGGATTCACGGGCGGGCTGGCCGCGGAGGAGCTACTGCGCAGTCGCGGTTCCTGGCGCAGGCGCAGACGCGGCCGGCGGCGGTTGGAGGCGAGCGGGCCGGCGGGTGGTCGGCGTGAGCAGCACCGGAGTGCAGGCAGTGAGAGCCGGCGCCATGGTGGAGAAGGAGGAGACAGGCAGCGGGATCAGCGAGGAGGAGGCGGCGCAGTATGACCGGCAGATCCGTCTCTGGGGATTGGAGGCCCAGAAACGGTCAGGGCCGGTGCGGCTTGTCGGGCTGAGGGTCTAGAACGGTCGTCCGGCCTGAGGCGTTAGCTGCCCTAAGGGTGCTGGAGGGTCTAATTTGAAGAGAGGAGGCGGGAATTCTGTTCTTGGGGATGGCGGCCCACCTGCGATTACTGGAAGGGTTGATTTGGGGTGTTTCTGGAAGGGATTGGAAGCGGGGACGTCCCAGGGTGGTGAGAGGGCCGTTCTGAGGAATTGGAGGCCTCCGAGAGGGGTGGGGGAGCCCTAAGGGATCGGGAGGATTCAAACTCAGGGACTTGGAAGTCCTCGAATGGGGTGATGGTGGGGTTTAGGGCATAGGAAGGGCCAGGAATGCCTGGAAAGGCTGAAGCGGGGCGGGGAGGGCGGGGGCGTAGTTCATTCATTCCTGGAAGGTGGGGACCTGTTCCTCTGCCGGACGCTGGGGAGACTGCTGGGGAGCTTGCCTTCCTGTTGCTTCTAAGGGGTGGGTGGGCCAGTCTGAAAGAATGAGGGTTTTTGAGGAGTTTCGTGTCAAGTTATTTTTAGTGGGAGTCTTGAGAGGCTTGGAGAGTGTATGGGGGCTGGAGATGCCTTAGGGGGTTGCTGTTGCTAGGTATGGGGGTGTGTCCAGAGAGGACAGGACAATAAGGTTGGGCATACCTGGGGTATTGAGTATCCAAGGGGATGAGGGGTTTTTTGGGTTTTTTTTGTTTTGTTTTTTTTTGAGGGCAGTGTCACTGGCCCTCACATGTAGGACCTGAATCGGGGGCCGCTGGCTTCCCAGGCCAGTGCTTAACTACCGAGCCACTCGGCCAGCCCTAGGGATGAGGTCATTGAAAGAGGCGATTGGTTTGACCAAATATTTATTGAGCACCTGTCTGAAGCACTGTTTTAGGCACAGCATATGTCCCTGAATTAAACAGACTCCTTACTCACATGGAGCTTACATTCTAGTGTTGGAGACACATACATAACATGTTAAGTAATGCAAGAGTGAGGGAGAAAAAGCAGGATACGAGGGTCAATAAAGGATGGTGAAGTGGAGAGCTGTTTTGATAGGGTAGCAGGGAAGGCCTCTAAAGCGTGACATTGTGTCTCAGACCTGAATGAAAGGAAAAAGCCATCTAGAAGAAACTTCTGCAGTCAAAAACAGCATGTGTAAAACCCTGGAGGGCCAGCACATACTTGGCAAATTAGAGGACCAGGGTGGCTGGCACCAAATGAGTTGAGGAGTAGCTTTGTTATGTTTTATTCTACTGTGTGCTGGGAAACCTGTGGGAAGAGTTTTGAATAGGAGTAACATGAGCTGATTTGTGGGTTTTTTTTTTTTTTTTTTTGAGGGCAGTGTCACTGGCCCTCATATGTGGGATCTGAACCAGAGCCGCTGGCGTCCCAAGCCAGCGCTTAACTACCGCGCCACTCTACCGGCCCTGATTTGTGTTTTAAAAGGATCACTCTTGCTATGTGGAGACTAGGTTGAAGTGCACAGAAGTGGAAATAAGGATTCTGGTTAGGGCACTACCGCAGTGATTACTGCAATAATCCACTTGAGATATAAGTAATGGGGTTTGGAACTCTAGAGAAGGGATCAAATATATTTTGCAGGTAGAGGGGACAAGATTTGCTGAAGGAGTCTGTGTGGGGCGTGAAAAGGAGAACTCAAGGATGACTAAGACTTGGCCTGAAGACATAAGTGATTGATTTTAGGGACTGCTGTTTGAAGGATTGGAGTGTTTAGAAGTCCTAAATGTACTAGAAATATTGATCCAAGGGATTGGGGGCAGGAAGTAGTTTTGTGTGAGGTGGGGTAAAGTTGGTAAGGGTTAAACAGGAATGTAGCGAGGGAACTGTCAGGGATAGATATGATTTATCTGAGAAGCAATAAAGAATGGATGGGAGCTTCTGAGGAGGAGATGATCTAAGGGGCAATTTAAATTCAGGGTATGGAATTCTTGGGAGGCCGGAGTTATTCTGAGGGAATGGAGTGAACTTGGAGAACCTGAAAAGGATTGGCTGAGGCTCCTGGAAGGGAGGGAAGGGGTTATCTATAACTTGGAATCTACTTTTTTTTTTTTTTTGAGAGCAGTGTCACTGGCCCTCATATGTGAGACCCGAACCGGGGCCGCTGGCTTCCCAAGCCTGCATTTAACCACTGCGTCACTTGGCTGGCCCAATGCATGTCCATTTTTAACTGAGTCTGACAACAGCTCTCTGCAGTGGGAAGGGCAGTGCTTTCCTTCTCTTTATAGACAGGAAGGAGACTCCACAAAGCAGATTGAAGGTAGAGGGGACAGTTCTCTTGCTTCTAAGGGAACTCCAGGTGTGATAGGAGAACTCTGGGGGCTGGAGTTCCTTTTGAAATGGAAGGTGGCAGACTGCATCTGGCTACAGCTTTGCCTCTGTGGTGTTAGACCAACATTGTCAGAGACCTGGAAGGGAGAGTAATAATAGTAAAAAGGGTCTTCCCGGGGAAGTCATACAGTCTAGAGGTTAAAAACTGGGCTGGGGGCCGGCTGAGTGGCTCAATTGGTTAAGAGCTCGCTCAAGAGTGCGAGCTCTGAGCAACAAAGACAGGGTTGCTGGTTCTATTCCTGGCCCTAGCTGAGCTGCTGCTGAGCTGTCAACAGGTGGCATGATGGCTCAGCTAAAAACAAAAAACAACAGCAAAGAAAAAACACACAAAAAAACTGAGCTCTATCTCTCATACACTGTTTTACATTTTTTGAAATTAGTTGCCAGCCTTTAAAAATCTCAGTACTTGAACAAATTAGGGACAGTTTGAGCATCAGAAAGAATCAACGTCATTTAATAATATATAATGACTTAGAATCCATAAGGCCAAGGTAATATTCAAACAAAAGAGAAATAAAAACTAGTTTGTCTCTTGGAGATGATTATTTTTATTTTATATATATATACACATATATATATATATATATGTATATATATATATATATATATTTTTTTTTTTTTTTCCAGAGGGCAGTGTCACTGGCCCTCATATGTGGGATCCAAACCGGGGCTGCTGGCTTCCGCAGCACTTAACCACCGTGCCACTCGGCCGGCCCAAGGGAGAGTATTTTGAGGGGGATTAATGGCAGTGTGTCTTACTGGAATAATTTTTTTTTTTTTTTCAAGATTTTATTGGGGAATTGGGGGAGGGAAACACACAAGTTGCTGTCCTTTTGTTCTTCAGTCTAGTTGTGGAGGACGTTGCTTCACTGGTCCATGTTGGTATCATCATTGCACTCTTCCTGGATGAGGCAGATTGGTCACTGGCCTCTGGACAGCAGCTCACAGTGGCTCTTGGCAGCTCACACCAGCTGCTGGCTGCTCACGCTGGCTCCCCGCCACTCACTGTAGCCTATGGGAGCCCACTGCAGCAGGGGCTGTAGCTATGCCATCTCCGGGGACTCACAGTAGCCCAGCTCCAGGTGGAGCTGTTGTGCACCATCTTAGCTGTAGAGGACAGTGTTACTGGCCCTCATATGTGGGATCCGAATCGGGCATCCCAAGCCAACTCTTTTTTTTTTTTTAATTAAGCATTGCTCTTTTTATTTTATTTATTTATTTATTTTAGGGCAGTGTCACTGGCCCTCATATGTGGGACCCGAACCGGGGCTGCTGGCGTCCCAAGCCAGCTCTTAACCACTGCGCCATCGGCCGGCCCCCAAGCCAACTCTTAACTAATGCGCCACTTGGCCGGCCCTACTGTAATAATTTTTAAAAATTTAAACATTCACCGTATTTTTTTTAAAAGATTTTATTGGGAATTGGGAAAGGGAAACATTGTGTTTTTCCAGGACCCATCAGCTCCAAGTCAAGTTGTTGTCCTTCAGTCTTAGTTGTGGAAGGTGCAACTCAGCTCCCAAGTCCAGTCGCTACTTTCAGTCTAGTTGCGGGGCAGTGGGTGGGGCAGTGCACAGCCCACCATCCCATGCAGGAGTTGAAGCGGCGGCAACCTTGCTCTAAGAGCATGCGCTCTCATCAGCTCATCAGCAGCTCAACTCAGCACAGCTCTCCGGCCCATGTGGGAATCGAACCGGCGTCCCTGTTGCTCAGAGCACACCCTCTAACCAACAGCCATCCAGCTAGCCCAATTCATGGTATTTTTTTTTTTTTTTCCCTGAGGGCAGTGTCACTGGCCCTCATATGTGGGACCCGAACCGGGGCTGCTGGCTTCCGAAGCCAGCGCTTAACCACTGCACCACTCGACCGGCCCAGCTCGCACTCTTGAGTGAGCTCTTAACCAACTGAGCCACTCGGCTGGCCCATTCAAGGTATTTTTTGATCATACCTCATAATTTCCTGGCCCCTGTGAGAATGTTAGTTTGCATCTCTTGCTGTGGTGTATAGCTTGTTTTATGGATGAGGTTCAAAGAAGGGAGCAAACCCTCCCAAGGTCACACATCAAGTAAACAGAAGTAAGACTGGATTCATAGTCACTAACTTCAGGTTCACTACTATTTCTGTGACAACTTGTTTTCCATCTTACGGGCTCATTCTTTCAGTCAAATTAACATAGAAGCGGGTGTTGCAGCCGGCAGCTGGATATGTCCTCAGACTGTGTGTGCCTCAGCAGTTTTGGCACTGCTTTTTACAACAAAGGTGTGTCTAATTTTTCTTCCACTCAATTTATCCCATATCTAAGAGAGGAAGGGAGGGTGACTGGAAAGAGGGAAGCAGGTTATGAGCTCTATGAGGGCAAGCAGTTTAAAAATTTCCGATAATTTGGATGTGGGTTTTGATTGGTCTCTCCTAAATTCCCAGTACTTGCAAGTGTGTAGACATTTAGATATCTGTTGAGTGACTGAAATGATTGTACATTGTAAACACCTAGGAAGTCCCAAAGCCTGGGTTCAATTCCTAGCTCTGCTAACTAGCTCTCTGCTCTTGGGTGAGTCACGCATGTCTTAGGTTCCACATCTACAAAAAGGAGGGTGAGTCACACATGTCTTAGGTTCCACATCTACAAAAAGGAGTGTGAATAAATCTTTTAAGGACTCTTCCAACTCCGTAATTTTGACTTTACAGAAAAGCGACTACAAAATCTTCCCTATTGTCAGACACTCGTTACCCCAACACTGCTGACTGTTCACAAGAACTTCAGCTGGTTACATAGGCTCATATTTGTCATTAAAGTGACTGAGCATGTACTGTGTACTGGAGGCCTGTCCTGATTCATTTAAGGACCAATTTATCCTAGTGGTTAATAGTTGAGTTTGACTCAGCTCCAGAACTTCTTATTTAACCTTGGATACATTTCTCAGCTTCTCTGTGCTTTAGTTTTCTCATTTATCAAGTGGAGATAATAGAATCTATTTTATAAGATTGTGGAGAGCTAAATGGGATAATGCATGAGTAGTGTCCATTCAGTGAATTATAGCTACAATTATTTGACAAGTATAAATCTCTAGCAATAAAGGAAGGGCAACTTCATAGGACATAGCTTGAGATACATAAGGCAAGTGTAAAGCAGGAGTCAGTGGGACTCCAGATGGATGAGGAAGACGGTGGGAGGAACAGATTGGCCTAAGCAGATCACAGATGTCTGAAGTTATATTTTGGATTCTGACAAGACATTTAAGTAAACACGATGAATGGGCAGATGGATGAAACAGTAATGTAGATTTAAATGAAAAGTACTGTACTGTTAAAGTGAAGAACAGATTTCTAGAAGGAGAAAGGGGTCAAATCTGCGAAATGCTGATGGCCCCACTAATTTATCCTGTTGCACAGACCATAAACCTTGTTTTTTTGTTCATTGCTGCCCCTTAGGCCCAGTCTATTGGGAAGTCCTGTCTGCTCTGCTTCAAACTTCATCTCGTTTACCTTTCTTCATTTCTTTTTTTTTTTTTTTTTTTTAGATTTTTTTTTTAAATTCGGGGAGGGGAACAGTGTCAGAGAATCGGAACAGACAAGTTGCTGTCCTTTTGTTCTTCAGTCCAGCTGTGGAGGACATCACTTCACTGGCCCACGTTGGCATCGTCATTGCACTTTTCCTGGATGAGGCAGATAGGTCGCCGGCCTCTGGATGGTCACTCACCGCGGCTATTGGCAGCTCATGCTGGCCGCCGGTCACTCACTGTAGCCTATGGCAGCCCACTGCAGCAGGGGCTGCAGCCTACTCCGTTGCTGGGGCTCGCGCAGTCCAGCTCCAGGTGAAGCTGTTGTTAGCTGTAGAGGGTAGTGTCACTGGCCCTCATATGTGGGATCTGAACCAGGCAGGCCATTGGCGTCCCAAGCCAGCTCCCAATCAATGCGCCACTCAGTCGGCCCCATCTTCGTTTCTTTTTTTTTTTCCCATCTTCATTTCTTAATCCAAGCCACGTGTACCATCTCAAATTACCTCAAGTCTCCTCATTGGTCTCCCCTCTTCCACTCTTTTTTTTTAAGCTGAGCCATCCTGCCATCTTAGTGGCAGCTCAGCTCAAGCTGGGCATCAAACTGCTGTTGCTCAGAGCTCAGCTTCCCCTGCTCCACTCTTCTTTTGTTTGAGGGCAGTGTCACTGGCCCTCACATGTGGGACTGAACCGGGGCTGCTGGCTTCCCAAGCCAGCGCTTAACCACCGTGCCACTCGGCCTGCTCTCCTGCTCCATTCTTGACTCTATATTCTCCACACAGCAACCGAACGGATTTAAATTAACACATCTTGGACCTGTGACGCAGATTTGTGTCTATACATTAAATGCCCCGTCCTCAATGTGTTAAAAAATCATATTACAACAGTCCGTCCTGCCTAAAGCCTTTAGTGATTTCCTGGTATACAGGCTCAGAATAAAATCCAAAGCTTTTAAAACCCATTGCCTTTCATGTCCTTGCCTATTACATCTCCCTGGCTCACTCCATTCAAGCTGCTTGATTCTTTCTGTTCCTCAAATATGTTAAAGCTCTTGGTGGCCTCGGGGATATTGTGCTTACCCTACTTGAAATAGTTTTATACCAGAGTTTTGCATGACTCACTCTTATTCATTAGACTCTCAATAGGGTGGTTCAAATGTGAATTTGGTAGCCTTAAGAGTTTTTAACCACGAGTGGAATTCATTGACTTAACTTGTAATGTGTATTGTGAATTCAAAGATTATGACATAAAGGTTCTGGTTCCTTCCTTCCCAGAAATTTAAAAGGTGGTCATGTGGCAGCAGAAGTGAAAGAGAGGACAATAAGTCAGCGTATATTTATCTAGAACCTACTGTATACAAGGCAGCATGGGGGAGACACAGAGAGGAAAAATCATAGATCATGGTCAGAACAGAATTCTGACCCCAGCTCTGGCTTCGCATTAGCTGGGAGAACTTGGACACCTTTTCTGAGCCTCATTTTTCTCCTTTCTCAAGGCAGACGTGGATCCTTTCCTGTGGAAACATGGTGGCCTAACCTTGGGGTCTATGGAGCCCCTTGGACTTTTAGGAAGAGAAATTTTATACAATGTTTAGGGCATGTAAGGTTTTTTTCTGAGAGAGAAAAATGGTGAACCACAGTCAAGGTTTCAATGAGGTACTATGTGGAATGTACCTATTTCAGTGCCTGACATTTAGTGAACCCTCTGTGGATGTAATTAGTGCCATTGTTGTTACCTGTGGACTATATACACAGTATGTCACAATGTAATTTTACATTTGTTGTGATATTGAGAGGCAGTATAACTTGAATATGTGGAGGACAGGGCATTTAAATGGTTTAAATGTTTGTTCCCGGGGTTTAAACCATTGAAATCAACTTTTGTACTCTGTTTCTTTAAAAATTTATAACAAATTCCCTAACTACTTTTGTGAACTGAAATTTTCAGGAAATACCAACGACGCTAGTGGTGCTTGAGGATGTGATACCTCTGGAAATATTCCCCTTGTGGAGTGGCACTAAGCAGAACGTGCAGATGTGCCGAGTTTCACTTCTGTTTTTGTGGGCAGCACAAACATGGCTCCTCCTAGCAGGATATTTTCTTTTACGCTGTTCACTTCCAACAATTTTCTCTAGCACATGTTTGCGCACATCACCCGAAAGTCTCTCAGGGGGGTCCTCATGAGGCACATGAGGAGTTTGGGTTGATGTTCCTGGGCGTGCCACCTCTGTGTCCGAGTCTGTCTCCACCTTATCTGTAGCCCGCTCTTTTGCCAGTTGTAGCATAAATCCTTCGTATCTCTTTTTTTTTTTTTTTTTTTTTTTTAAGGGCAGTGTCACTGGCCCTCATATGTGGGACCTGAACTGGGGCCGCTGGCTTCCCAGGCCAGCGCTTAACCACCACGCCACTCAGCCAGCCCTCTTTGTATCTCATTTTCGATGTAGGGTTTAGTTTTTGATAGATTCGAAAAGAATTGAAAAGTACACAATTTATAAGCCAAAATGCAACTTTCTTCGGCCACTTCTCTGTTTTTCTCAAGAGAGAATAAGACGACAAGTACTGGGCCGGCCGAGTGGCGCATTGGTTAAGTGCTGGTTTGGGGATGCCAGCGGCCCTGGTTCGGATCCCACATGAGGGCCAGTGACACTGCCCTCTACAGCTAACAACAGCTCCACCTGGAGCTGGGCTGTGCGAGCCCCGGTGATGGTGTGGGCTGCAGCCCCTGCTGCAGTGGGCTGCCATAGGCTACAGTGAGTGGCCCGCAGCCAGCGTGAGTGGCTGGCAGCCAAGAGTGAACTGCCAATAGCCGCAGTGAGCGACATCCAGAGGCCAGCGACCGATCTGCCTCATCCGGGAAGAGTGCAATGACGATACCAACAGTGAAGCAACATCGTCTGCAACTAAGCTGAAGAACAAAAAGACGGCAACTTGTCTGTTCCCCTTCCCCGATTCCCCAACGCTGTTCCCCTCCGCCAATTCCCCAATAAAATCTTAAAAAAAAAAAAAAGACAAGTACTGATCTGCACTATCAACACCCTTCATGAACATATTATACTAAAAAATACAAATAGGTTTTTTTCCTTCTTATTTCTCCGTGGAACATCAATCATTGTTGAATCGTGAATTCTGGTAATCATGTTGCCAACACGAGTATCCCTCCAATATTGAAGAAGAATTTCACCCTTTCTCCCGAATGTGCTTTCGCCATGTTTCAGAGACTGATTCGTTTTTCATTTCTGGAGGGGTCTTTCCCTGTTCACTCTGATTGTTCTATATACTCTAAATTGTCTTGAAAAGAGAGTTTCAGCAATTGTCACATGATTGTAATAGTTGTCAAATTTACATGGTAAATTTGATCGTGATAAGGTTCCAAAAGTGTGAAAATAGTTTCCTGTAATTTTTTTTCCTTCACCAGCATAAATTTCTAAATTCAAGATATAGCCTGAGGTGCTTTCAATGACCATACAAACAAGGCAGCTGTGCTTTATAAGTTTCCCCGGGTTATATGTTTGTATACGAAGCCTACCCCTCTGAGGAATCATTGCTTCATCTAAGGGAAGTTGTTGATTTGGCTTATAAATAGTCTGAAATCTTTCAAGGAAAAAATACAATAAGGGTTGAATTTTGAAAAGCCTGTTAGTTGATTGTTTCAGAAGTTCATTGTTGTTGAAATGTAAACACCACCAAATTTGTTCAAATCTATTATGGCTCATAAGTTTCCTGAAAATAGAATATCTAAAAATGGATCCATAGACCAATAATCCTTTAGTTTATCTTTCCTGAGTTGCCCCATTAGAATAATTATTGAAAAAAAATTTTGGGGGGGGGCCGGCCGAGTGGCTCAGTTGGTTAAGAGCTCGCTCAAGAGTGCGATCTGAGCTCTGAGCAATGGCGGTTCGATGCCAGCCCAAGCTGAGTTACCGTTGAGCTGAGAACAGGTGGCAGGATGGCTCAGCTGAAGAAAAAAAAAAAAATGGAAAAAAAAATTTTCATTTCTGCTACAGTGACATCTGACCATTTCAACTCCTTAGAACCAGTAACATACTTTTCCTGATTTTGCAAGTAATATAGATTCGTTTCCTCACACAACATATCAAAGAATCTGTCTCCAAGAAAGAGTCCTATTACTTGTGATACTTTCATCGGGTCAGAGGGAATTTGTTTCACCCTTGGGTTTCCGGTTAATGGCCCTAAATTTGGTGTTCTATCTGTTTTTACCCATGAACCGCCGAATCTAGTGTGTCATTGTCATCGTCACTTTCATTTGCACTTTGTTCACTGTCACTGTAACTCAGTAAAGGATGCATAATTTTGTTTTGCCTATTTCCAATAATAGAAGAATCGCTGTCATTTTCACTGTCACTATCAGCATTGTCAAGAACATCAGATAATGTGTCCGCCAACAATTCTGCTGAAATTTCATCTTCTGTAAGATATTTTTTCCCATAAGAGCTACATCTTTCCATCATGGGTGTAAAGTGATTGAAATCTGAATGCTGACTAAATGCAGAGCAGAGCAACAGAGGAAAATACAGAGCTGTTTGTTCTCTATATCACAGATCATTAACTGGGAGTGAGGTCACGTTTCTATAAATATTCATCAGCAGGACCATTCAAAGAAAGGCTCCATGTATTGCGTAGTTAAGTGTATAGTGTGTGGAAACCAAGCACGTGTTAAAAACGCAAATTTGCGTCATCCGTCTTGCACAGCTGTAATGTATAGATGCAAATCTGCGTGACCGGTCCACAATGTGTTAAGAGCACATATTGCCTGAGTTGGTATCTACTTTACCTTTTGGTAGCTGTGTGATCTTTGGCAAGTTTCTTAACAACTCTGTGCCTTAGTGTATTACTTTCCTGTTCCTGCTGTAACAATTGTCACAAATTTTAGAGACCTAACACAGATTTATTCTCTTACAGTTCTGGAGGTCAGAAGTCTGAAATCAATTCCACTAAGCTAAAATCAAGGTGTAGAGGCCACACTCCCTGTGGAGGCTCTAGGGAAGAATGTTTGCTTGACTTTTCTTTTAAAGATTTTATTGGGGAATTGGGGGAGGGGAACAGAGTTGGGCAATTGGGGAAGCAGAACAGACAAGTTGCTGTTCCTTTGTTCTTTTGTTTAGTTGTGGAGGACATGGCTTCACTGGCCCATGTTGGTATTGTGATCATTGCGCTCTTCCTGGGTGAGGCAGTCGCTTGTCAGCCATTGGATGGCGGCTAAGGACAGCTCACCTGGCTGCCGGCCACTCAACGGTAGCTTACGGCAGCCCATTGCAGCCTAAGCCGTCACTGGCGACTCTTAGCAGCCCAGCTCCAGGTCAAGCTGTTGTTCACCATCTTAGCTGTAGAGGGCGCAGTGTCATTATCCCTTGTGTGGAATCCGAACCTGGGCCATGCTGCTTAAAGCTGGCATCCCAAGCCAACCCTTAACCAACGTGCCACTCGGCTGGCCCTACTTGACTTTTTAGTGTCTAGAAGACACCTGCATTCCTTGTGTCATGGCTCCTCCCTTCATCTTTAAATTCTTTTCTCTGCCTATGGCCCCACATCTCTGCAGATGTGTTTTTGTTGTCACATCTGCTTTCCTAACCCTGACCTGGTCCGCCTCCCTCTTTGTAAGGACCCTTTTGATTACTTGGCTTCACCAGGATAATCCAGGGTCATGTCTTCATCTCAAAATCCTTAATCACACCAGCAAAATTCCTTTGGTCATATAAATTAATTTATTCACAGGACCCAGGGATTAAGGCATTATTTTGTCTATCACACTCAGCTTTCTTATCTGTAAAATGAGAATAATAATAGTTCCTGCCTCACAAACTTTATACAAAATTGCTTAGAGCAGGGATCTGCAAACTGGCTCGCGAGCCACATGCGGCTCTTTGGGTATGTTCTGTCTCAAAAGTTTGCCGACCCTTGCTTAGAGAGCCATTCCTGTCCCTCACAACAATTTAAAAATTATTCGAGAGCTATAAATATATTTTTACAAATAAGGAAAATTTTAAGTAATATTATAAATAAAACTATGATAGTTTTATTTTCATTTTCAATTTTACTTCAGAGCCACATGTACATACCCAAAGAGCCACATGTGGCTCGCGAGCTGCAGTTTGCTGAATCTTGGTGGCTCTCCCGTCCCAAAAGGTTGCTGACCCTGGCTTAAAACAATGCTTGGCATACAGTAACTATTTAATAAGTGTTAACTGCTATTGTTATCTTACTCTTTTTAATGGCTGCCTAGTTTTCCATAATATGTGTGTACCAGGGCAGTGTGGCCTCGGAGTCACCATCTTAATAGCTCTACTTTATTGTTACCCTTGTCTACTAGCTGATCATATTAGCCACTTTCTTTCTTTCTTTCTTTTTTTTTTTTTTTTAGGGCAGTGTCACTGGCCTTCATATATAGTATCTGAACCGGGGCTGCTGGCTTCCCAAGCCAGCACTTAACCACTGCGCTACTCGGCTGGCCCCATGTTAGTGTGACTTTGCTTAGTTCACCTCTTTGTGCCTGTTTTCTCAGCTGTAAAATAGGGATAACAAGGGACCAGCTAAAAAGATTGTCATGAGGATTGAATGACATAATACATGTAAAGGGTTTGGAACAGTGCTTGGTACATGGTGTTCAATAAGTGTTAGCTATGATTACATGCTGGGTTTATGTAATTCTTTTCTTTTTTTTTTCCAAGTTGAGTTTATTTTATTTTCATAATTTTATTTATTTATTTTTTTGAGGGAAGTGTCACTGGCCCTAAGATCCCTGTGCTTGAGATGGGGAGAGCGGGAGCAGGGAGGTCAGGTGTAAAGCTGTCATAGTTTGATAGATGAGAGATGATGGTGGCTCTGGCCAGGGCAGTGAGTGGGGGTGGAGGCAAGCAGATAGGCAGTGCTGCTGTGAATGTATTTGCCCAGGATATTTGTGCCCACTTGAATATTTCGATAGGATTGGTTCCTACAAGGGGAATTACTGTATCAGTATGAGTAATAATAGCTGACATTCATTAGGTGCTGACCATGTGCCAGATACTATTTTAAGTGCTTTTTATGGAATGGAGCCATAAGTGAGCTGCAGTCTCAGGCCTCCTAGCACAGGTAAGGGTTAGCAACATAAACGTGTTCCTTGCTGACGCCAGCTGAATGAAAATCTCACCAGCAGTAAGAACAGTCTGAAGAGCTCCATAGGACATAGGGACCGCGGAGAGGCCATGCAGCTGTACATGACTTGTGTCAGAGGCATTCTTCTGTAGCACTGCTCTCAGTTCAGAGGAGAGCGCTCACTTGTTTGAGTCTGCCATGCTGAGGAAGGGCTTGTGGGAAAATGACACTCAATTTGGGATTTGAAGTCTGGGGAAAGGCTTACTCGGCAGTGAGAGGAAGAGTGCATTTCAGGTGTGTGGGGTCTTGTGATTTAAAATCTGCAGATGGAAAACAGAAGACAGGTTTGGGTGTGGGTGAGTAATCTGGTAACGTGGCAGGTAAGGCTGGGAAAGTCAGAGGGAGCCTGTACTGAAGGGTTTTAAATATCAGCTTTAGATTTTTTTTTTCTGTCAGATATTTTTGAAAATAGGAATAAAACCCGTCACTGAGCTATTTTATAATTAAGGCAATGGGGATTAGGAAGTTAAATTTAAACCTATACTGAGCATTTGTTATGTGCCAGGGATTATGCTAATGACTTTGCACACACCAAGCTGTCAAAGGTATTAAGTGATGGGAAGTCAGAATTGGTGTCCCCATTTTACAGGTGAATAAACTGAGATTTAGAGAGATTTGCAGCTTGTCCAGGTCACCCAAGCAGGAAGTGGCAGAATCACAATTCAAACCCAGGTCTTCAGGCCTGGAGGGCACGTGCAATCAGTAGTGACTGTTGCTGAAGGACCATCAAGCAGAGCAGAGCCTGAGATGACACGTTAGTCGGTTTAGAGATTAGGAGGCTATTGGGAATGTTTGAAGATACCGATTCCTGGGAGAGAGCTGGGCAGTTCTAGCTCTCTAGTGTCCTTGAGGTACTAAGCAGTCAGACAGGAGAAACCCAGTCGCTCAGGCTGACAGGGAACAGGGAATCTGGAATCCCAGGTGCAGCAGCATCGGGCCAGGTGAAGGAAGGGCTTGTAGACTCCCAGTGACAGCAGAGACCTGGAAGGTACAGCTAAACGCAAGGGTGCTTGACCTTTCTGATGTCAAAGGTCTGATATATACACTATATTCTTTTTAGAAACATTGCTGATTATATGTGATGATTCTCAAGGGATTAGAGTGCCTCTGGACAGCCAACTAGCTTTCCTCCCTCCTTTTACCCACTGGTATAATGCCATACGTCTCTGATAAGAGACCTGCTCATTTCTGGCATCTCTTGTTATTTACCTTGCTTGTGTCATGTAAGCCCTTGTCCCAACTTCCTCCTCTTTTGGTGAAGTGGAATTGTCACTTAAAAGGCTCATGTGTACTAACCTCTGGTTGGCAGAGGAAGGGCCCACAGAAAAAAAGCAGTAATGGAGAAGCTGAGGCCCAGATGTATGCCTTTGAGGAAAATATTGTCAATATCTTCCTCCTGCTCCCATTTTACCCTTGGTCGTATCAACGAAGGAAATCCAAAATTTGCTAACATCAAGAAGCAGCACAGGACTCTATTGTATTAGCCACTTTCTTGTTAAAGGTTTCTAGTCTAATTACATGCAAGTGTCCATAATTATTAGAACCACTTTTGGAAGAGCTGCTGCATGTTCTCCCCAATACTGGTACTTGTTGAGAATTGACTCATATCATAAACCAAGAGCAAATTCATTGGCCAGCAGAATTTGAACTTATGTGAGTTTATTCTTTTCAGTGTGAATAATCATACATTTGCTGCAGAAATATTAATAAATTTAATTGCAGAGTGCTAAGATCTTTTTTTTTTTTTTTTTTTTAAAGATTTTATTGGGGAATTGGTGGAGGGGAACAGCGTTGGGGAATCGGGGAAGGGGAACAGACAAGTTGCCGTCTTCTTGTTCTTCAGTTTTAGTTGCGGAGGATGTTGCTTCACTGTTGGTATCGTCATTGCGCTCTTCCCGGATGAGGCAGATCGGTCGCTGGCCTCTGGATGTCGCTCATCGCAGCTATTGGCAGCTCACGCTTGGCTGCCAGCCGCTCACGCTGGCTGCGGGCCGCTCACTGCAGCCTATGGCAGCCCCAGAGTGCTAAGATCTTGATGGGGTTGTTTCATAATACATGACGTTAACTTTTTAATTTTTTTAAATTTTTTATTTTTTTTGAGGTCAGTGTCACTGGCCCTCATATGTGGAATCCAAACCGGGGCTGCTGGCGTCCCAAGCCAGCTCCCAACCACTGCGCCACTCGGCCGGCCCCATGATATTCTTTTATTTTAAAAAAATTTTCAGTTACAGTTGACATACAATATTGTGTTAGTTTCAGGTGTACAACATAGTGATTAGACATTTATATACTTTGTGAAGTGATCACCTTGATAAGTCTAGTCCCCATCTGACACCATACTCCTTTTTCCTTTTTCAAATTTGAAATTTTCTGATTCTGAAACATTTCTGGTTCAAGGGATTTCGAGTAAGATATTGTGCTTCGCACTTGACCTCAGAGTTAAGTCCAGACTTCTTGGGCTAACCCAATCTCCGACTACCTTTTGTTAGCCTCATCTTCTGTCACTTGACAGTTAGAATGATCCAAACATTTCCTAGGGGCACCCTCTTTCATGCCACCACGTTTTTGCTTGGGTGTTAGAGCCTAAGTAGTACCCCTTCCCATCCATCTCTTCTATCAGAATAGTCCAAGCCATCACCCTCTCACCTTAGCTGTGGCTTCCCCTCCAAACCTGTCTCCCCCCATGGCTTTCTATCAGGCTTAGAATAAAACCCAGAATCCTTACAATACCTGTAAGAGACTTCATGACGTAGCCCCTGCTTCTGTCTACACCCGCGTTCCTACCATTCTTCCTTTAGCTCACTGCCCTTCTTCCTGTCCCTGAAACATGCCAAGCATTCCTGCCTCAGGGCTTTTTCACTTGCTGTTTTCTCTACCCAGAATGCTCTTCTCCCAAATGTCTCTCTCTGTATCCTTTAGTTCGTTTTGATTTGTGCTCAGCGCCTTCTCAGAAAGGCCTTCATGATGAGTCTGACTAGAATAGCATCCTCCGTCAGTCTTGATCCATATGATACTGGATTTTCATAACTTTTTTTTTTTTTTTTGAGGGCAGTGTCACTGGCCCTCATATGTGGGACCGAACCGGGGCCGCTGGCTTCCCAGGCCAGAGCTTAACCACCACGCCACTCGGCCGGCCCTTGGTTTTCATAACTTTTGACATCTTATTTGTTTGTCTCCTTCACGAAGTATAAGCTCCAGAAGGTCGGGGTGAGGTCTGTCTTATTCACTTGTTTCTCCACACCTTAGAGAGGTGCCTGACATAGGTGCTCAACAAATATTCGTTGAATGAATTTTTCTCTGCAGGATGGATTGGAGCGTCTCTCCTAGTTTTTTTGGGTTTTTAAAAAAGATTTTATTGGGGAATTGGGGGAGGGGAACAGCATTGGGGAATTGGGGAAGGGGGACAGAGAAGTTGCTGTCCTTTTTTGTTCTTCAGTCTAGTTGTGGAGGACATTGCTTCACTGGCCCATGTTGGTATCATCATGGCGCTCTTCCCGGATGAGGCAGATCGGTCTCCGGCCTCTGGATGGTCGCTCACCGCAGCTATTGGCAGCTCATGCTGGCTGCCGGCCACTCACTGTAGCCTATGGCAGCCCACTGCAGCAGGGGCTGCAGCCTATACCGTCACTGGGACTCAAGACAGCCCAGCTCCAGGTGGAGCTGTTGTTAGCTGTAGAGGGCAGTGTCAGACTCTCATGTGAAATCCAAATCTGGGCCACTAGCGTCCCAAGCCAGCTCTTAACCAATGCACCACTGGGCCGGCCCTCTTTCCTAGTTTTGAGGCCATGGTGCTTCAGTGCATTTAGTGAAACCAAAATTGTTGCTATGTTGTTTTGCTCTGCTGTGATGCGACGAGCTTCCACTCAGTCATCCCGTTAACAGTGTCTGCCTTATTTACAGGCTGCGGGCCTCCCGGGTGCTTCTTGTTGGCATGAAAGGACTCGGGGCTGAAATTGCCAAGAATCTCATCCTGGCAGGAGTGAAAGGACTGACTATGCTGGATCACGAACAGGTGAGATGTGCAGCCATCTCGTCCTTCTCCTTGACAGTCTCTCCTCTTCATTATAAACACTGGGAAATTGGTGGGGGCGGTTCCTGCTTGCCCCTTGGGCTGTGAAAGGAGGGCTGGCGTTAAATGGCACTGTAGCCTTGGGAGATTGACAGCAAGTGCTAGCCCTGGGCTTGAATTCAGCTCCACCTCATCTTAGGTGGGCGACCTGGGGGAGACTCCTGTCGCCTTGTTGAGCTTGCTCTTGTCTGTAAAATGGAGGTAACTTTTCCCTTGGACCCAATTTGTGCCATAAACCCCTGAATAACTAATTAAAAATGGATAATTGCCATGCCAGCCGAGTGGTGCGGTGGTTAAGAGCTGGCTTGGGACGCCAGCGGCCCCGGTTCAGATCCCACATATGAGGGCCAGTGACACTGCCCTCAAAAAAAAAAAAAAAAAGGATAATTGCCTTGGGGCTTTGTCATGGTACAGCTTTCACACCCACCCCCATCCCCGTGATTCTGCTTTAGAAAGTCTGAGATGAGGCTCAGGAGTATATACATCTAAAAAAATAATCTCAGCTCAATTAAACAAATTAAAAAAAAATTGAAAGGTACCCAAAGCAATCTTGTATAGATGGATCACAGACATTACTTTGGAAAACATTGAATCGGAGAGGATGTATATGGGCTGCTTAGCATAGTGCCTGCACATAACAAGTATCCAATAATTAATAATAATTGTATGATATAATGTTATTTAATTGATAATAATTGAGCCCAACTGCAATGTAGCTTTCCTCTGACCTGCCTTTTCTCTAAGGGGAAATTAGCTGCTGCTTTCTCTACATTCTCATGCCTCAGTGACTTTAGGTTGTTGTTGTTTTTTTTGTTTTTTGTTTTTGTTTTTTATTTAATAGAAAATTTCAAATATATACAGAGGTACAGAGAATAGTATTTGATACCCTATCTACATGGCTTCTACAGATACCAATATTTTATTGATTTTTTAAAATTTTATCTTTTCCCCTCAATTTTTGTGGCCAGTATTTTAGGTAAAATACTTGGAAGATTTTGTCATCATATGATAGAATTTGTGTCATTCTTTTAGGCAATGAACTGAGGCCCTGTCTCACACCCAGTAACCTAGCACACAGTGTGAGGTATAGGCTTTGTGGACAAAAGCAAATGTTAGTGAAATTTTTAAAAGCTTGCCTTGTTCTGGGTTTCAGAAGAAAAATAGTATCTGGAATTATTGAATTTTTATAAATTCTGCAGTATGAAGAAAAACATGGGTTGGCTCACTTATATCACAATCACAAATTGATTTTTGACTTGATTTAAAAACCTACAGAAGGGCTGGCCGAGTGGCTCAGTTGGTTAAGAGCTCACTCAAGAGTGTGAGCTGAGCTCTGAGCTTCGGCGGTTTGATGCCAGCCCGAGCTGAGTTGTCGTTGAGCTGCCAACAGGTGGCAGGATGGCTCAGCTAAAAACAAACAAACAAAAAAACCTACAGAAAGGGCCAGCTGAGTGGCGCGTTGGTTAAGAGTTGGCTTGGGAGCGCGAGCTCTGAGCAGCAGGGCTGCTGGTTCGGATCCCACACTGGCCAGTGATGCTGCCCTCTACAGCTAAGATGGTGAACAACAGCTGGACCTGGAGCTGGGCTGCCGTGAGTCGCCGCTGACTGAGTAGGCTGCAGTGGGCTGCCATAAGCTACTGTGAGTGGCTGGCAGCCAGCGTGAGCTGCCGTGAGCTGCCGTGAGCCTCCGTGAGCGGTTGGTTGTCCAATGGCCGGCGACCGATCTGCCTCTCCTGGAAAGAGCTCAATAATCACAATACCAACATGGGCCAGTGAAGTGGTGTCCTCCACAACTAGACTGAAGAACCAAAAGACAGCAACTTGTCTGTTCCCCTCCCCCAATTCCCCAACGCTGTCCCCTCCCCCAATTCCCCAATAGAATCCTTAAAGAAAAAAAAAAAAAAAGAAAAAAACCTACAGAAACAAAATTCCTGCCAGCAAATTGCCAGGTTATGAATGGTTTAAGCATAGGCTGCTGTGACATCTCCCCAACCACAGTGTCCCCTAGAGGCAGGAACACCCCATCTAGAGGAAGAATTGGTTTGCAATGTAGAGAGGGTAGGAGTAGAGATACAAGGAAGGATGGTTCCTAAACCTGGAGGCCCTTGCCATGGAAAATGAAACCACATGGGGATGGTGGCTTCCTCATCTGGTTGTGGGAATCCAAGATGGTGGAACAATACTGTAACACTGAGGGGTGTGTGATGTGGTTCTGTCACCCCCTCAGTCCAGGGACAAATGCCGCCTGGTGTTAGGAGTTCACAGGCAGAAAGGCCTAACACAAGTTCACAGTCCTATCTGTGCTTTAGAATATTCGGGGAGTTTTTACAAATTAAAGTCCTCCAGGTGAGAATAACAGGGAAGGTTGAGAACCACTGGCTTTATATAACCTGTTTCCAGTCAGCTTACCAGCTTGACTCCATCTCATAAATGTAATATTCAGGAACACTCTGTGTTTGGTTCTGCTCTTTGCTTATTTCTTTGAGTAGGAACATCCCAGGGAGACAGTGCAGAAGCTTTGGAATCTTACAGACTTGCCCTCAAACCCCACCTCCTCGAGCTGGGCAAGGGACTTAACCTGTCAGAGACTCGTTTTGCTCATCTTTTTTTTTTTTTTTAATTGGGGAACAGCTCAGCAGCCCATGTGGGGATTGAGCTGGCCACCTCGGTGTTGTGAGCACTGCACTTGCTCATCTATTTTTTTTTTTTTTTTTTTTTTTTTTTTAAAGATTTTATTGGGGAATTGGCGGAGGGGAACAGCGTTGGGGAATCGGGGAAGGGGAACAGACAAGTTGCTGTCTTTTTGTTCTTCAGTTTAGTTGTGGAGGATGTTGCTTCACTGTTGGTTGGTATCGTCATTGTGCTCTTCCCGGATGAGGCAGATCGGTCGCTGGCCTCTGGATGTCGCTCATCGCGGCTATTGGCAGCTCACGCTTGGCTGCCAGCCGCTCACGCTGGCTGCGGGCCACTCACTGCAGCCCACGGCAGCCCACTGCAGCAGGGGCTGCAGCCCACACCATCGCCGGGGCTCGCACAGCCCAGCTCCAGGTGGAGCTGTTGTTAGCTGTGGAGGGCAGTGTCACTGGCCCTCATGTGGGATCCGAACCGGGGCCGCTGGTATCCCAAAACCAGCGCTTAACCAATGCGCCACTCGGCCGGCCCACTTGCTCATCTATTAAATGAGGATATGAATTCCTGCCCCTTAGATTTTTTTTTTTTTTTTAAGAGGGCAGTATCACTGGCCCTCATATGTGGGATCCGAACCGGGGACGCTGGTGTTCCAAGCCAGCTCTTAACCACCGCGCCACTCAGCAGGTCCGATTTTTTTTTTTTTAATTTCGTTTACATTAGCAAGCATCCGAGAGCACCTGCCGCCACCCTGAAGTGTTCTACCTAGGTCCTGGCGATACAAAGATGCACAATAATTGGTTCCCATTCTCAGATTTTTTCCCAGAAATCAGAGTGGGCTCCCTGACTCAGGTCATGGTAACAGGACATGAAAGTCTTTCTGGAATTTTGACCTGAACTGAGTCTTAAAGAACAAGTAGAGATTTATCAAGCTGAGGGGCTGGTTTTAGGTAGGGGACATTAGCAATGGCACGAAATAGCCTGGAAGAAATGGAGTCTAACAAGCAGTTTGGTGTTTTTAGAGTGTGAAACCCAAAGTGATGGAGGATGGAAGCAGGTTGCAGGTAGGCCCCCGTCATGAAGAGCCTGCTGGCAAGCGGTGCCATAAGCTTTTACTTAAACTTCCGGGTGGCAAGGAATCATTGAAGAGTTTCCAGTGGGGAGGAGTGACTTGGTCAGCTTTGGCTTTTGGTAAATCACCGATTACTGCATAAGCAATGCTAGGCACAAGATATACAAGATAGACCACTTAGAAGGCTGCTTTAGTTTTGGTGAGAGATGAAAAGGGTCTGGGTAACAGTAGTGGTGATAGGGCAAGAAGCACACAGAGAAGAGAAAAAAATGCAGGTGGTAGGACTGATAGGATAGTATATGGGAGAGTAAGGAGAGCAAGTGACACTAAAGGTGCTGGACACTGTTCCAAGAGCTGTTGTATTATTTTATTTAGTCCTCACAGCAACCCTGAGATGTAGGGATTATCATCCGTATTTTACAGCTAAGAAAACTGAGGAAATGGAAGTGAAGTATTGGCCCACTCAAGGGCACAATAGTTAGTGATACCATGCCCCAGCATGACTCCTGGCAGAGCCCATTCTCTTAGGACCTTAACAGGTGGCTACTCAAGGAAATATCAAGGATATAAAGACCAGGTTTGTGGTTGAGGTGACTAGATGGGTGATTGGTGGGCTCGTCAACAGAGACAGCAAATACAGGAGTCGAATATGAAGGACCTGTGGGAGATCCAGGAGGAAGTATTTGGTGGGTAGTTAGGACTCAGAGTTCAAGAAGTAATCTGCCAGAGCAATTTGAGAAATATCAGAAGATTTTGGTAGAGACTGCAGGAAGAACTCGGTTGGTTTATGGACCTATGCGGAGTGAAAAGATGAGTCTGAGATGGAAATCTTGGAAACAGTCACACTTAGGAGGGGCCATATGGACTGGACTGCCTGCACGGGAGGAGAGGAGCCAGGATCTGAAAAGCCAAGAGGGCAGAGCACAGATAGTAATTAACACTGATGGAGTGATTAGCAAGTGCAATATTTTTATTAACATTTGCATTTTACTCGTGATTCCCTCATACTTGCTCAAGGTCACACGTAAGTGGGTGAGCCAGGATTTGAATCAAATATTTGAATCCTGCCTGAATTATGCCAGAGCCTTGCTCTTCACTATCATGTACAGCACAGACTCTTGGTGTATAATGAGATCTCTGAAGAAGAACGATGGATGGGCTGAGCGTGCCCTTAGAGGGCTGGCCTTGAATGGGAGGAGGACCAGCTCATTTTCGTGGAGGAAAGGTAGGAAGAGAGTGTGTGCTGTGGAAAGTTGGCAGGAAGAGAGGAGGGGAGAGTACTTCTAGTGAACCCGTCCTGGTGAAGCTGGCAAGGTCATACCTAGCGATTAATGGTTAAATTAGATGTTTGATGTGGGAAGAAACGCTTTGTGAACAGTATAGGGTCCATAATCCTGTCCGGTGATTCTATTATCTGTCTGAGGCTCTGCGATGTCCAGCCTTGTGGGTGAAATATCTCTGCTCCAGCCCTCCCTCTTCTCCTTTGAGTTGTAATTGAGTTTAAGAGTTTTTTTGAAGCATTCTTGTCTGAGTTTTGCCCTGGTCTGATTTTAAACCACTTGTAGGCAGGGATTACATCCTTTAAACTACTTACGTTTGTCTTTTTTTTTTTTGAGGGCAGTGTCACTGGCCATCATGTGGGACCGAACCGGGAGCCAGCGCTTAACCACCGCGCCACTCGGCCGGCCCTATGTTTGTCTTTTAATGCTTAGAGTTGGGCACATGGCAGATATTTGATAAATTCTTACCACTGATAATTATGCCATTTTGTTAGCACTTAACAAATGTTAAGTAGAAGCAAGCATGGACTTTTGGGGTTTAGAGTACGTTCTGTTTATATAAACACAAGGGGGCGCTGTTTAACCATCAATGTACAGTAAAAGTTAAACATCTCTATTTTAAAGCCTCAGAAGGAAAGAGTGTAGGGCTCTGCATTAGGCAAATTCCTGCAGGAACAGTAATGCAATTAGATGGTAGATATTTTAGGTATCCTTTAAAAGTTCATTGTCTTTGATCTGTTTTCCTTCAAATTCAGGTATTTAAAAAAAATTTCTTCCTAGGTATCTCTGGAAGACCCTGGAGCTCAGTTCCTGATCCGTACTGGGTCTGTTGGCCGAAACAGGGCCGAAGCCTCTCTGGAGCGAGCCCAGAATCTCAACCCCATGGTGGATGTGAAGGTGGACACTGAGAATATAGAAAAGAAGCCCGAGTCCTTTTTCACTCAGTTTGATGCTGTAAGCTTCATAGTGTATGATCTTTGGGAATTCAGCAGATTAAAGCATTAGTTGTATGTATAGCAGATACACGAGAGTGTTATAACAAATCTTGGGTTCTGAGCTTCTCCCCAAGTAAGTTTATAAGCTGTTTTGTTCTTTCGAGTTAGTACATCGCCTTAGTAGATTGAATGTGTTGGTAGGTTGTTGGATCTGCTGTAGCTGTGAGTTCCGGTCTGTTGTTTTCTTTGGGCATACATTTGCCTGGACCAGGTTTTGTCATTGATATTTTGTCTTCTTTCCAGAACCTTTGCACAAAGCTTTGATACATTTTATTGCAAATGTTTTCTCCCGAAAACTTAACAAGTTGGTGATTCACGTCTGCAGCAGAGTCATTTTTTTGTTAGAAATATCAGACTACAGCTTATGTTTTGTCTTTCGAAAGAGCACACCTGATCGTGGCCTGTCTCTTTCACACAGCCACGTGGACCATATTGCCATGGATAACCAGACCAAATCACTGCAGTCAGAAGCCAGATGAGGCACATCCAGCCTCATTCGGTTTCGCTGCCAAATCTGTGCAGAGGTGAAAGGATAAGTTAAATTCTGTTTCAGTATCTGTGACCTTTCAGACATGGTTCCTTCGCTGTATCCTGGGAAAAAGCGTAACAAATGTTGGATAACCATGAAGTAGTCACAGGTGATCTACTTGGTTTTTAAATGAAAGGCCCATTACACGAGAGGTTAGAATTTGGGGTGAGTAGTAGTTTGTTTTTCACACTGTTACATTTCATATGTGCATCTGTTTAAATATGGGCATGGAATGATGAATCATCTGTGCATTTTGTCTTTTTTTTTTCTCTTTTTAATTAATTCTATTTTGTAACTCCAAATATTGGTACATTTTCCATTTGGACAAAAGTCTTCTTTTCATTTCTTTATCCATGGAGCCACATTTGATTTATTCTAAGTGTCCCTTAAACTTCTAGCAATTGGAGAGAAGCTTCATTAGAACTGAAGCATCAGTCTAGCTGCTTGCGTGTGCATGGGCAAGCGTACCTGCCTCAAGGGCCATCTTTGATGACTGGTCCCGAGTAGGTTTTACAGTCCTTCTGTTTTTTTTTTTTTTTAAACGGGACCCGAACCGGGGTCGCTGGCCTCCCAAGCCAGCACCAAACCACCGCGCCACTCGGCCAGCCCTACAGTCCTTCTGAATCCGTAGGCTTCCATTTGGTCAGCTGATTGCATGTTCAGCTGTGGCTGTCTTTTACCTTTTAGATTCGCTTTTTCCTTGGGAGGCTGTGTCCTTTGACACCAGAGGCACAAATTTCTCTGAGTGTTTTCAGTGTTCGGGCTGCCAGACAAGAGCAGAGAGTTGCTATTGAACGTATCCTTCTGTAATTTCTTCTTCAACTTTCTATGTTCAGAAGAGAACATGTGTAATTTAGAAGTTGTCTTCTTGGCCCTGATAACAGTTTCTCCTGAAAAGACAGTGTTTTATGCAGTAAAATTTAGCCATTTCCAATACCTCAACTTATTGGAACAGAACCTACAGGCCTCAGAGCAGCATTGATAATTCCACTAAGTGAATCACCAGTTCATTGTCTAAGTCTGAATGGAAGGTCACTTGGTCTGCAACCTTTTCTTTTGTCCTTAAATTCAGATAAAGTTTCACATGGAAAACTGGAAAAATAATCTCAACAGGACTTGTTTATCATCTTCATCTTAACATATCAATCAAAAGAAGGGGAGAGAAAAAACGCCCTTGTATTTAAATGTGGCCTTTGGGTCAATTTAAAAAACTGGTTTAGCTTCTTGCTGTAACTTATTCAGATTTTAATATATTTGACCACTTAGAAATAACTTACACTAAGTTATTACTATCTTTTTCCTTTTTATGAAATGTGGTTTATATACATTCCTGGATCAGGAGAACCAAATTCATTGAATGGCTTTTACTTTCTATCTAAACACATTTTGTTTTGGCTGCAGGAAGTCTCATAATTTACATTTTCTACATACTGAAACCTGCAACTTTTCTTTTGTCTTCTACCCATAGGATCCAAAGAACCTGTTGTACCAGTTTGCAGCTAGCTTTAGACATGCCCAAAGAGACTGTTCATTAAGATTTATTTAGACATCAGGGCAGTGATTCACAGTTTGCAAAACTCACACCCTGCCAATTTCTTTCTTCCTGCAGGTATGTCTGACTTGCTGTTCCAAAGATGTCATAGTTAAAGTAGACCAGATCTGTCACAAAAACAGCATCAAGTTCTTTACAGGAGATGTTTTTGGCTACCATGGATATTCTTTTGCCAATCTTGGAGAGCATGAATTTGTAGAGTAAGTGTCGGGAGAGGAGGAGAGAACATAACATTTTTCAAAGTGTAGATTTATTCACTGATAGGATCTGAACTGTTTAAGAAAAGTATTTTACTATAACACTTAGAACATATGGAAACCAATTCATTAATAGTTTAGGATACATGGATATGTGTTCAGAACTGTAGAAGTGGCCCCTGCCTTCCAAGACCACATGGTCTGATCTAAAGCATAAAGAAAGCAGAGTTCTAGGCAATCAGAGTACACCAACCACCGGGGGATTTGGTCAGTCTGGACTTCAGAGGGTGAAGCACACTTTCTATTTAGGGAAGACTTGCTTGGATTGGACACATTTGTTGCCCAGCTTGGGCTTGCGTGTTTTCAGGTTGAGAAATAGTAAAACGAATACGAAATAGTTAGATGCAGGCACACTCAGCCAAAGTCTAGTCTACCTTGGAAAAGCTCCAAGGTCCAGAGGCTGGTCTGGTGCAACAAACAGACCTCTCCCCGGGTTTTGAACATTGTGGTTGCAGACGGTGGTAATTCTCACATGATGAGACCTGCAGGGTTTTGAACTTGTAGTTTCTAGACGAACTATGAAAGATGATATTGTAAATCTGTATGAGTTGGGTTTCTGGCTGTAATTTTCTGACCACTGTCCTGCCCTCCTCCCCCTGTGAGAAGTTAAAGAGAGACCCTGCTGTGGCAGGTGGAGCTTCCTACCAAGAGTGGAGAACTGCTTTCTCTAGTTTAGCTTCTTAGACAAGGCACTGAGATTTCTCTGGTCTGCAGGTTTCTTTTTTTTTTTAAAGATTTTATTGGAGAATTGGGGGAAGGGAACAGTGTTGGGGAATGGGGGAAGGGAACCAGCCAAGTTGTTGTTCTTCAGTCTTCACTGTGGAGGGTGCCAGTTGCCATCTGGCTTCCCGTTGGCAGCTCATGGCCTATAAGCTCAGGGTGCTGTGTTCAATCTTAGTTGCAGATGGGCGTAGCCACCATCTGATGTGGGAGTCAAACCAGCAGCCTTATTGTTAAGAGTGCATGCTCTAGGCCTCGCCCCCATCTGCACGGTGGCAGAGGAGGTACACCGTGACCCTCTGCACTCCAGCGAACATGGTGCTGCGAGCTGCGTGGAGTGTGCGGGCGGTGGCCTGCAGCGTGCGTGCTGCCTCGGCGCCCGTGGCACCCTGCTTGCCGCGGCCCTGGGGCTTGAGGGTGGGCGCCGTCTGGACGCTGCGCACCGGCCCCAATCTGCTCTTGGTGCGTAAATTCACAGAGAAACCTGAGTGGATAACTACAGAAAATGGTTTTGGAACAGTGGGAATCAGCAATTTTGCACAGGAAGCTTTGGGAGATGTTGTTTACTGTAGTTTGCCTGAAGTTGGGACAAAATTGAACAAACGAGATGAGTTCGGTGCTTTGGAAAGTGTGAAAGCTGCTAGTGAACTCTATTCTCCTCTATCAGGAGAAGTAACTGAAATTAATGAAGCCCTTACAGAAAATCCAGGACTTGTCAACAAATCTTGTTATGAAGATGGTTGGCTGATCAAGATGGCACTGAGTAATCCCTCCGAACTAGAGGAGCTGATGAGTGAAGAAGCCTACGAGAAGTACATAAAATCTATTGAGGAGTGAGACTGGAACTCCCTGAATAAAGCAGTGTGAAACAACTTAATCTAGCATAGTTGTCTTAAATTAGTGGTGGATAGATTTAAAATAGCAACCTTTAGTAACACCAATGGAACTAGAAACTACAATACTTCTGGAAGAAAATACCCCTTAACTTTCGAATGATTGCAGATAAACACAATATACATCTTCACAACACCCTATGATTTTTTTTAGGCGAGGCTACAGTTATAATATTCAGAATTCCTGAAATATTTGTGGTAAACTCTAGTTATAAAAATTATGTAATTCAACAATAACATACCTTAAGTCCTATATTATAATATAACGTGCTTACACCCATCTCTGGATTTGGGGTCAAAATACTTTTTGTTGTTACGGTGTCAGATGATGAACAATACTGTCTTAATTTTTGCAATATACTGCGTTTGCTGGTGCTATTTTTATACAGTGAAGCAACAGCCTTGCAGGAGAACAAAGTTTAATAATAAAACATTCAATTTCTTCATTAAAAAAAAAAAAGAGTGCATGCTCTATCCTCTGAGCCATCCGGGCGGCAGCTCAGCTCAAGGTGCTGAGTTCAGTCTTAGTTGCGGGTGGGCGTAGCCCACCATCGAATAGGCAATCTTCTTGTTTCACCAGCTGAGCCATCCTGCCACCTGCTGGCAGCTAAACGACAGCTCAGGTAGGGCGCAGCGTTCACTGGCCCATGTGGGAATCAAACCGGTGGCCCTGTTGCTCAGAGCACGCACTCTAAGCTAACTCTTAACCAACCGAGCCACTTGGCCAGCCCAGGTTTCTTTTCTTTTGAAGTGGAAAGAAACAAAAAGTTGAATTGGAATTTTAACTCAATGTTAATTGGTAACATTAAGTAGACAGAAAATAAATAAGGTTGGAAGATTTAGATAAATATAATTGAATTAATAAGTATTTGATGTGTACCCTAACATGTATTTTATTATTTTTTCAGATTAAATTTTAGTTCAAACTGATAAAATCCATGACAAAATAGCATCATAGTAAAGCCTTAGTCCATCTGGAAGTCCTCTGGGCTGCAAGTTTCTAAGTTTCTTGCCTGTAAAATTGAGATGGGGGAAGGACAAACATGTTCAGGATCTCATAACTCTTTAACAACTAGAAAATTCCATTTTTTTGGGCATATTATGAATGGATAAGTCATGGTAGAGAAAAGCAGTCCAGATTATTTTAATGTGAGTTCCCCGTGACAGAGGGGAGGAATTCAGTTTGGCTATTTATTTCATGATTCAAGTGGAACATTCACAAAGTTCACCGAGAGCTTACTAAGCAGTGCACTAAGTGATATATGTTGTTTCTCTTCTTAACAAGCATCCTGTCAGGGATTGTTTCTCCTGTATAGTGGGTAACTGGCTCACCAGATAATCAGTGGCCGAGCTGGGATTTGAACCCAGGTCTGTCTGATTCCAAAGCTTTTGCTGTTAACCACCATCCTGTTCTGTGAGCTGATGCCCTTTTTGTTCTAATGGCATGATCCCTAGGGCAGAGCTCGATTCCTTCCCTTGTCACCCTCTAGGGAGAAAACCAAAGTTGCCAAAGTGAGCCAAGGAGTAGAAGATGGACCTGATACCAAGAGAGCAAAACTGGATTCATCTGAGACAACTATGGTCAAAAAGGTATGTGTACTGCGATGTGGGGAGACAAAGGTCAGGAACCCTGGGTCCTTGTAGGGGGCAGGCAATTACCATTGCAGAGTGGAAAGCAAGCCTGGTGGGCTTGAAGGGAGGGGTCTGGAGTGCTTGTTTCACTTAGAGGAGGAGGCAGCTGTTGCTTAGTGCCAGCCAGCTGAGCTGTGAGGGAATGTGTGGACCTAGGATGCCAGATGTGAGTTTTCAAGAGAATAAGGCATACAGATTTGTTTGTATGCTCTGTCCCAAACTTTATAATACTGGCAACCTAGTCACCTTGGTTTGAATGCTGTTCTCGTCAACACTGGAGACTGAAGAGGACGCGTGTGCAGGACTGATTTGCTATGTGTGCCACCAATTTGACCCCTGGTTTATGGAGTAGTGTCAGAAAGACTATTTTTGAGCTAAGGCCATTACTTTAGTTTAAAAAAAAAAAAATCCTAAGTGGACAGGAGACAGTTTAAACTTGAATTGCTTTTGTTTTGTTTCTTCACCAGATTTGTTTTGTTTTCACCAATCTTTCAAGAAGAAAAACCTCAGTGTTGACAAATTTTATTAGGTGTATATTTTTAAACATATACTTAGACTCTAGTTGGAATTAGTACCGCAGTTGAAATTCATTTTCTAGAAAGAGGAGTGGGACGGGAATCCGAGATGATGGTTTCCTAGCCAGCGGTGGGACCTGAGAAGGGAATCATATGATGGGGAAAACAAGATGAAGTGGCCAGAATTGGCTTTGTTGACCTGAGAGAAAAGACACCACCAAGCCCATATTTACTCTTTGCTCTGTAGATTTAAATGTTGAGAAAGAAAAACAGCTGGTCAGAGCATAGAGTTAAAATTGCTCTGAAGGGGGGATTCTAAGAAGTGCAGAAACCACAAAAGAGAATGCAGAAAACCACAAAAGTGGAACTCTTCAAGTTTCCAGCAAGGCTGCATTGGAGTTTTTTCTTGCTCTTTATGTTTGTACTGGAATAGTTTGATGCTGTGTGATACAGAGGAATTATTAAGCCCTAATTTTAGTGTCTATTCACAGGACCATAATTATCCAGAGTGAACATTGGTGTTTTGGCCAAAACTTGAGTCCTTTTCTTTCTTCCTTTCTTTCTTTCTTTTTGAGGCCCAGTGGAGCCTTATCTGAATAGCTCCGTGAGTTGGGGGGGAGGGAGATAAATTGTTAACTAACGGAGGAGTACAAAAGCAGCTTTGTGGGTGCTGTCAATTTATAAATCACACCCTCTTACAAGTGTGACACTTGGCCTTGGTGTGAAGGGTTTTATGGCTTAAGGGCTCCTCTGATTGAGGCGGGTCTTTCACATTCAAATGGAGAAAGTGCCTAGCTTTGTTAGCCCTTCACAGCTGGAAGTTTCCCTGGACTCTATTCTGACAGTGCCCACTGGGACGGATCTGGAAACCTCTTTTGGGAGCCACTTTATCTAGCTATGAGGAGAATGTGGGCAGCCCGGGCAGGCACTCCGCGGCCTTTGCGTACCATTCCGAAGGCTCTTCAGCACAGAGCTCTTTGTGCAGCCCCTTCCTACGTGGGGCCGAATTCGAAGGTATCAAAATATTCCCCAGCTGACATTGTTAGTCAGCTGTTTCATTTGGACAATTCAGGCTTGGATTCCAACCCCGAGCCCTTAAGGTTGCGAGGCATTCAGTGCATTCCTGCTGACAATCCCCGGGATTCCAAACCTTGCCTTTGTGCTGCCTCACCAAGAGCCCTGGGGAAGCACTGGGCGCACTGGGTTTGGGCCACGGCTTTGCCACCTTGTAATAACAGGCCTCCTCCATTTTGGCAGACTGCTCCATGGTTTGGAAGTTTTCTTCCACTTCAGTAATTCCTTGATTCAGATTCTGCCCCTTTGCCTAAATTGTACAGAATATAACTAGTTGGGTTATGCTCAGAGTGCAGGATGGGGGTGGGGAAGCAGCCACTTCCTGTTTCCTGTGAAAGGTTTCTGGTTAGGGTTCCCTTGCCCTCCCCCTTTTCCTTAGGTTCAACCAAATGTTGTAAAGCCACTTTTGCTTCAAGGTACACATTGTGCTCCTAAATTAGAAACGCTAAAAAACAAAGAGGAAAAACAGAGCTTGTGGTTTTCGCACCGTCTAGGAAGACACTGGGCCTTTCTGACACATGGGCCATCATGAGAAACACAGCAGTGGGGGAATGCATGGCCCAGGGTGAGACAGGTGCTCAGTAGTTTGTTTGCTTCCTTTGCTGCCCAGGAGAAGTCATGAGATGGATTTCATCAGAATCGGATCTTGGGCACCTGATGTAGATACTAATGCACAGTAGATTAAACGAGAGAGCCATGGTCTTGTGGTGAGGAAGTGTTCAGAAAGGCTTCCCAGAGGAAGGGTTGTTCGAGTTGCCATATGATTGCCGGTTTGCCCAGCACAGAAGCCAGGACCAGCATTCAGTCACAGGAAATAGGATCAACAAAAAGCACGCTGTAGGACAGAGTGACTCTGGCATCCCTCGCTCCGAAACAGTCAGCTTTTTTGTTACCTTTGAGTTGCAGATGCCTACTGTGTACAAGGCACTGTATTGGGTGCAGGGAAGGACAGCCAGTCTTGTTGCCTCCATGTACAGCTGATACTGAAGCGAAGGAAATGAAACAACTTGTCCAAGATCACACTGCTCTGTGAGGAGGAATAGATGGGGAGCAGAAACAGTGGCTGCAGCGTGTCCACTCCCCCTGCTGCTGACACAGTGAATCCCCTGGGCGTTTCTAGGCTAATCTGAAGTTTTATGAAGATGGTAGGATAAAATATGTGAAAATTGGGATATTCCAGAAAAACCTGTAGGATAAAAGGCCACCCTCATGCTCCCGTGCCACTGCTCATGTTTGTTAGTGGCTCCCTGACATAAGTATGTGCCTGACATGAGTGGTTACTCGCCCTAGTAGCTCTTAAAAACTTAAACGTAGAGTAGGATTTGTTCATAACATGCTAAGAAATACAGATTTAATTTTAACCTCTGCTTCTGAAATAGTAGGTGACTAATTTGGACACTGTTAATACTCTCTCACAAATTAGTTGTGAAATTGTACAGTGGAGTAGTGATTCATTAGTTTGATTCCCCTTTTCCGAGCAGTTTGTTGACAGCTCTCATCCTCCTCTCACCCCCATCCTTAAAGAAACATTGCTGGTGACTGACTAAGTCTTCCTCTTTTATGTGGCACCTTGACCTGTAATGCTGATTGCACTTCAGAAGACTTGTCAGTGTCTCTCCCTTTGGAGTTGAAGAAGCTCCCTGAGGACCGGGCAGTTTTGTCTCCAGCGGTATTCCTGGTGCAGTGTGGTTGTGCCATTCTGGCAGGATAATGGCACAGCTCCGGAGAAGATGGTTGCTTTCAAAAAGAATTCCTGAATTAACTTTCTTTGTTGTCAGTTAAATGGATTAACCTTGTAGTACATTAGTTTTCATAGTTAACTAGGTTATTTGAGCTGAGCTAAGAGAACAGATTTCAAACAGGACAAGGCACTTGGCCAGGAATATGTAGAAGTAAGTCATTGGGTTGCCTAGACCAGAGAGATTCAAAACCTGCTAAGTGTCAGAAGCGCTTGGTTGGGGTGGGGGCGGGGCAGGAGGAAGGGAGAGCTGTGTGTAGATTGCAGAGGTGGGTGGAAGGCTGGATAGCAGGTTTTCTAGGTGGGGCAGTTGTGGAGTGTGAGGTGTGTGCTCCTGGTGCCTTGTCTCACCGGGGAGAAGTTTCTGGGCTCGGGATAAGGGAGGGTGGTCCTTCCCAGCATCAGCGCACAATCCAGTCTGGGTTTTTGTTTTGTTTTGTTTCTTTAAAGATTTTATTGGGGAATTGGGGGAGGGGACCAGCCAAGTTGTTCTTCAGTCTTTGCTGTGGAGGGCGCCAGTCGCCATCTGGCTTCTCTTCGGTAGCTCGTGGCCTCTAAGCTCAAGGTGCTGTGTTCAGTCTTAGTTGTGGGTGGGCGTAGCCACCATCCCATGCGGGAGTGAACCAGCAGCCTTGTTGTTAAGAGCACATGCCCTGTCCACTGAACCATCCGGGCAGCAGCTCAGCTCAAGATGCCAAGTTCAGTCTTCGTAGTGGGTGGGTGTAGCCCACCATTGAACAGGCAATCTTGTTATACCAGCTGAGCCATCCTGCCACCTGTTGGCAGCTCAGCAGCAGCTCAGCTAGGGCACAGTGCCCACTGGTCCATGCGGGAATCAAACCGGCAGCCCTGTTGCTCAGAGCATGTGCTCTAAGCCAACTCTTAACCAACTGAGCCACTCGACCAGCCCCTGGTCTGTATTTTTCTTTTTTTTTGTTTTTTTGAGGGCAGTGTCACTGGCCGTCATATGTGGAATCAGAACCGGGGCCACTGGCTTCCCAAGCCAGTGCTTAACCACGGCGCCACTCGGCCGGTCCCCCAGTCTGTTTTTTTTTTTATTGTGATATTTGATACACAAAAATCATGCGACATCATTGCAAGTTATGGAACATCATGATAAAACAGTATCTCACTTAAAAACCAACACATTTCCAGTACGGTTGTGCCAGCCTGTGTGCCCCTTCTCTGTTTTCCCCAGGGCTGCTGGTACATTTGTGTGGACTTAGTAATGTGGGACCTGGAAGGGGTGGCTATGGCCCTGCTTTGGCATGGTGTTTTATCATGTGTTGGTAAATCTAAACAAATGGAATAACACTTACTATGTGATGTTGTAGGTATAAATTAAGAAGGATGCAGCTAGCCATGTACCCATCACCCAGTTTAAAGCAGAAAGCATTTCCAGCGTAGTCAAGGCCCCCGGCCGTCCCTCCTTAGCATAAGTAACCAGTGTTCTCAGTCGTGGTTCTCATTCCCAGGCATTTCTTTTTACTACATATGGATGCATTTCCCAGCAATATACAATTGTTTGATATGCTTTTTAACTTCTTAAAAACTAGTTTCATGTTCTGTGTATGCTGCCACCTGCTTTTTACAAGCAGCATTATTTTTGTGAGGCCATCTGTGCTTGTAGTTCTAGGGCTTCGCTGTCCATTATGGTAGCCACTAGCCACATGTGGCTATTTAAATTAAAATTAATTAAAATGAAATAAAATAAAAAATTCAGTTCTTCAGCTTCACTAACCACATTTCAAATGCTCAGTAACCACATGTTGTGGCTGTTGGCATTCTTATCGCAAAGCACAGGCAGAGGACGCTTCCATCACAGCAGGTTCTCTTGGACAGCACTGCAGGACCTTCTGTTTTTTGGCTGTAGTGTATTTGTTATGTGAATACATCATTGTTTATTCTGCCATCGATGGACGTTTAGGTGTAAGTTTTTGCCGTTATAAATTGGGCTCCAGTCAGTTTTGTGTGTGTGTGTATAGCTCATCTCCTTGGGCAAATGAGTGATTTCTCTAAGGTAGATAGACTCTCGGGAGGAATCTTGGGGTTTGCGCCTATTCACCTTCACCAGACTCTGCTGCTAAATTACGCTTGCGTTTTATTCATTGATGTTATCTAGCCAGTGGTGTGCGATGGTAACATGCGCTAACTTCATTCAGGGTCTTTGCCGCTCTGCTGAGTGGGACAACTGTCTCCGATTGTGGTTGTCGTTGGTTAGAATGCTTTTGAAAATTATAGTCTCCCATGAGTAGGTGTAGAAATTAGACCTAGAAATCGGTAGTTTTGAAAGTTGTTTCGATTCTGGTTTACATTCAGCTTTACAGCCAGAACTGTATCACTTGTTATTGATGTTTAGCCTGATTGAAAAAGTAAACTCTATTCACAATTCCAAATATGGAAAACAGAACAAGTTGAGCGAATGTGAATCTTGCTCCCCAGCAATGACTAACATTCCTTTCGTTATTTTTTCTATGCATATACATGATAAAATTGGAGTATCTGTATGTGACATATATGTGTTCTTGTCTTTGGCTTTTTTTTTTGTTGTTGTTGTTCAATATGTTTTCATAAGCATGCCCCAGATTTTGTACCTGCTTTGGAGAGCATGGTTTTAAATGGTTGTGTAGGTTTTTCTATTTTGCCATGCCCTAATGTATCGAACCGGTCTCCTGTTGCATTGAGGTGATTGCAGTGTCTCACTCTTCTAAATGGCTCAGCACAACCCCATAATTCGATGGCTGATAGACCGTGTGGAGAATTCATCTCTTATATTTACTGTTGGGCTTTTTGGCAAATGAAAAGCAGGTTGGATCCTATCTGCTCATGGGTTTATTGAAAATCTAGTCTATTCAGCACTGTACTTTCACTGTGGTCTCTGCCTCAGGAAGCTTTGAGGAAAGGAGATCAGTTAGAAGTGTAAGAGGGCTTGTTATTAGTCTTAACTAGACTTTCAGATTGAAATCCTTAAGGCTCAAAATCCCAGGGGAGGAGCGGATAGTGGAAGGGAGTGTTAGGTATTCTAGACAGAACACTGAGCCAAGGGCATGGAGAAGTGCAGGGTGAATGAGGTGTGAAGGTTACCTGTTTTAGTGTGTTCATTCCGGTAGACGGTGGATGCTCCTGCTTGGCAGACACTGTGCTGGGCGCTTCACCTAAGAGATCCTCCATTCCCTGCAAGCACTGTGGGTGAGGTGGGTAAAGCAAGCACCACTTTTTACAGATTAAGTGACTTGATTAAGTTTTGTTTTATTTTCATTGTTATAAGCAACGATTGCAGACTTTGGATAGTTTGAACAACAACAAAAAGGGGACATCAATTAGAAGTTCAAGAAACATTGAATAACTGCTGTGATCTGAGAAGGGAAAAGACCAGGCAGCTGGGGAGCCTCAGAAGCAGAAGGAATTTGGCCTTTCTCTTCAGAGCCCTGCCATTCATATGTCTCCATTTCCAGCTTTCAAATTCTCAACTCCCAGGAGAGAGAATCTGGTCAGGCTCAGGCCATGGGCCCGCCTGTGTATCTCACCTGTGGCTGGAGGGCTGGTACACATTACCGACGGGCCACTGCGGGCCTCCTCCCCAAGTTCCGGGGAACTTCCCTGACGGTTGTTGCCACAGACAGACCTAAGGGGTAGTAGATTCATTTTTCTAAGGTCACAAGTTAGTGGCAAAACAGGGAATTGTTCTGCCCTTAGATTTGAGGAAGAAAAAGGGCCTCTTTCCTTGGCCCCAGTGCTCTTTAAGTTCCCACTCTTTCCTTCTTCCAGCTATTCCTTCTCATGGGATCAAAGAGACGTGTCCACCTGGAGCCCATAGCCTTCCCCCGCCCAGTTCTAGACCACATTCTGGGTGCCTGGGACCCCAGAAAACCCAGGCTTTCTTCCCAGGCTCCTGTGGGCTGCTTCCCTGATCTGCCTCTGAAGTACAGACCTCACCACAATGTCTGCACGCCTAGGCCTGGGGGGTGGATGTTTTGGTGGGCAAGTATGGGCTGGGGGGGCACACTTAATTGCAGAGCCTCTTGCATTGTGCGGCAGAGGGGGAAAGGTGTGGGGCAGCTCTCTCAGGGCACCTCGTTCTGGTACGGAACTCCCAAAGAGTGTGAGAATTCCATGTGAACCTGGTCTTTCAGGTGGTTGTGGAGAAGGTCTGTTTGTCAAGGCAGAAGAATACAATATCTTTTATTTAATAGCTTGTTAGTGTGATTTATAGCTAAATATGTTGACATGATCAATGGGTTTTCATTCGTACCCTTGCCCCAGGCCCTGAAAGTGTTGGAAGTGTTGGAGGTGGGGCTGCCTGGGACTGAGACTCTAAAATACAACTTTTCCCCCTCGTTCATCATTAGTGGCCTACTGAATCCCACTGATTCTTAGCATTGCTCTTAGCCAGGCAAACTACAAAAAAACTGAATTAAGGTCTGGATAGGTTTTCAAACCTAATAACACTTTGTTTCCTCTTTGTGATGGCATTCCCAGACCATACGCTGATGGCTTGATCTGTGTTGTAAGACTTGTTAAGAAGGGTCTGGCAGCCTGTATCAGGCACTAAATGTCACTAGGCTGACTACAGGACTTATCTTTTGAGGTCAAACAGACCCATTGACCAAAAGGTGTGAGGGCAGTACAAACATCTTATATACCAGCTTTTACAATGGATCTAAACCCCAAAAGGAGTGATTCTGAGAAGGCAGAAAGCCACCTTAACTGTGACTGTCTTATCTTCATTAGCAATTTGAACTTTCATCTGTCAAATCCATTTTGGTTAGCAAGCTGTGTAAACTGCCTGGTAGCTGATAGGTCTTGATTCACTAAACCTCCTAAATTATACTGCTTGCTCTCTCTCTCACTCTCTCGCGCTTTCTCTCTGTTCCCACCCCCACTCCATCTCTCTTCCCCCTCCCACCAATATCTGGGGATGATGGATGATTGGGTGTTTTGGTGTGTGTGTGAGAGAAGAGAAAGAAGAAAGACACATACCTCTGTAAGTTTGAAATTATTTATACACAACACACACAAACACACCCATTTTAAACTCAGTAAAAGTAGCTAGTACTGAGAACCATTTCTTTCTGAACCTTTTGAGAGTAAGGTGCCAACATGATGGCCCGTCCATCACTCCCAAATATTTTAGTCTGTATTTTCTCAAACAGGCATCCTCCATCACCACAGACCAGCCATCAAAATCAGGAAGTGCACCTGGTTTCATCACTGTCACCTAATCCTCAGACCCCATTCAAGTGTCACCAGTTGTTCCTGTCATGTCTTTAGTGGCAAAAGGATCCAGTGCAGAATCATGCGTGGGCCTAGGTTTTTGTGAAGATTACAAGCCAGTGATTTATTTTTTTTTTAAAGATTTTATTGGGGAATTGGGGGAGGGGAACAGCATTGGGGAATCTGGGAAGGGGAACAGACAAGTTGCTGCCTTTTGTTCTTCAGTCTAGTTGTGGAGGATCTTGCTTCACTGGCCCATGTTGGTATCATTGCACTCTTCCCAGCTGAGGCAGATCGGTTGCCGGCCATTGGACAACCACTCACGTGGGATCACAGCTGCTCACACTGGCTGCCGGCCACTCACTGTAGCCTATGGCAGCCCACTGCAGCAGGGGCTGCAGCCTACACTGTCGCCGGCGACTCACGGCAGCCCAGCTCTAGGTTGAGCTGTTGTTCACCATCTTAGCTATAGAGGGCACAGCTCACTGGCCCATGTGGGATCCGAACTGGTAGTCCTGCTACTCAGAGCTCGTGCCCCCAAGCCAACTCTTAACCAACAAGCCACTTGGCAGGCCCACAAGCCAGTTATTTTGTAAAATGCCCCTTCATTTGGTTTCTTCTGATGTTCTCTCATGATTAGATTCTAGCTACACATTTTGGCGAAAATACCACAACAGGTATCTTCTCATCACATCCTATAGACTGGCCCCTTTACTGGTAATGTTAACTTTCATCATTTGAGTAAGGTTATGTTTGCCAGACTTCTTTGAATACAGTTCTTGTTTTCCCTGTGTGAATAATAACGTGTTTTGTGGAGAGGTATTTTGAAAATATATAACTATCCCATTCCTCATCAAACTTCATTAGTTAATTTTAGGTCTGTGGCCTAATGGATTCTAGTTTATTTAAAGTGTTGTTAGTCTTGGGCTGGCCGAGTGGCGAGTTGGTTAAGAGTTGGCTTGGGACCCCAGCTCTGAGCAGCAGGACCCTGGTTCATACCCCACATATGAGAGCCACTGACGCTGCACCCTCTACAGCTAAGATGGTGAACAACAGCCCCACCTGGAGCTGGGCTGCTGTGAGTTGCCGGCAACCACGGAGGCTGCAGTGGAGCTGGCCGGCAGCTGGCATGAGCTTTCGTGAGCCGCCTCCAGTGGCCGGCGAGAGACTGCTTCACCCTGGAAGAGCGCAATGATAATAACCAACATGGGCCAGTGAAGCGACATCCACCACAACTAGATGAAGAACAACAAAAGGACAGCAACTTGTCTGTTCCTCTTCCCCGGTTCCCCAATAAAATCTTAAAAAAATAAAATAAAAAAAAATTTGTAATCTATTATTTCTTTTTATCCTCATATTGCTCCACATTAGACCAGTGAGAGTTTAGGCTGGCTCCTGATTTCTCATCTTTGTCATTCTTGAGGACTTCCGTGTTTCATGCACAGTAAGATATTCCAGGCTCCTCTGTACTCTTCCTGTCCTGCCTTCAAAATGAGCCATTTCTCCAAGGAGAACTGTTTCTCTTAGAATCATTAGAATGGTGATTAAAAACCAAGATCTGGGTTGTCAGTGTGCTCATTGCTCCCAGAGTATCGTTGCTTTTAGACTTTCTCAGTGGACATAGCTAGTTAATATTTGTATGTGTACATACACAAGCATCAGCAATTATGTGTGTGTGTGTGTGTGTGTGTGTGTGTGTATCGAATTCAGACCAGTAACCACAGGCTTCATTCTTTTCTCTTCAAGTCTTTTCTCTTTCCATATTCTAATTCTCTTCTCTGATATGAGAAACTTAGCTCCCCAGATTCTCCGTATATTTACTTGTTGCATCAAGTCCCTGGATGTAATCAGCCCCCTGCTGCTGCCCACTGGGGATGCCCTTCTTACCCTGCTCTGTGCTGTCACCTCTAGCCAGGCCACTCAGCCCCCCACACACAGCCTCTTCCCTGCCCTTCCTCAGTCCCAGCAAATGGCTTTTGGAATGATTGTTCAGAACAGGGAAAGGAAAACCATTTTCTTATTCATATTTAATTGTTTATATTTTAAAATATAAATACACCATGGCATTTTCCCAGATAATCCAGTTTATCTTAATAGGTTTCAGCCATACTTCCTCTTACCATAGGACTTTCACAAATGCCATTTCCACAGTAGCCTGGAGCTTTCGTTCCAACCGCCCCTCCCACCCCCATCCCTTGCTTATTTTTGTTGTTACTTACTGGTATTGTCATCCGTCTTCAGCAAACCATTCCTCTACTGAGAAACATTAATGTTTGTTTTTGCTTACTTTTACAAAGACCGTTTCATTGAGTAGCTTCAGACCCACATTCTTATTCCCGTGCATGAGTGTTTCTGCCTAAAAGTTGTAAATATAGTCAGTTAAAGAGCCAGAATGGAACTAGGGCTTTAGTTTGGCTTTGTCTTCCTTCTGTTCAGAGTGTACATGTCATTCATAGCTCTGTCCCCATCGCCCAAGAGAACACACAGTAAGTGCTCAATAAATGTTTATTGGGTGTGAGTGGACCTCAGCTTGTTTTCCTGAACAGTAAACCTTAAATCATGACATTTCTCCTGGATGGTGAAGAGCCACTGCCTTGTGATTTAAAGTCAACGTGGTTGATCCCTGAGCTGTTGTCCCTTTTTTCAACAGAGGGTGGTCTTTTGCTCTGTTAAAGAAGCTCTGGAAGTGGACTGGAGCAGCGAGAAAGCGAAGGCAGCTCTGAAGCGCACCACTTCGGATTACTTTCTCCTTCAAGGTGAGCGCGCGGAGCTTCCTGCTGGGCGGTGAGTGCTGCGCGCTGGTTTCTGCAATTGCGGCTGCAGAGTCCAAACGTGGATGTTTTCCCCGAGACGAGTTCTGTGTGAGCTGGTTCTCAGTCGCCACCCATCCGAGAGTGAGTGAATGGAGACTGTTGGAGTGAATGGAGACTATTATTTGTTGACATGAACTGCCCTCTAAAGTTGAGCCTGAGATAAGTGTCGTAAATCAAGCCAACCTGTCAGTCCCACTCTTCAGAGTTCTTCCTTGGCCCCCAAACCAGCCCTCCTCCTGTTTCTTTCCCTCCTTGCTGTTTGCTAAGTAGTGTTTGGCTTCTCAATGTTCTTCTGCCTGGCACTTTTAATTTTTTAAATATTATTTTTTAAATAATCATGAGCATTGAGTGCTTAGCATGAGCCGTTGGGGGTAGATACTATTACTATTTTACTGACAAGGAAACTGAGGCATGGAGCGATTAAGGTTACTCATATTCTCAAAGTTACACAGCAAGTAAGTGTAAAAGTAATAGTTTGTAAAAATAACCCAAATTTATTGTAGAAAATGTCAGAAATGTTTTTTTAAAAATCACCTTCACATGTTTGTGCTTTTGTGGATGCCCTTCCCAACTTTTTTTTCCATGTCCCAGTTCACGTAGCCCAGTATTTGCATGGGATACTGGAGTCCTTCAGCCCCCTGTGCTCCTCCAAGGCCTGAGAGTCAGTATCTGCAGAACCATAACCCATTCTTAGGAGGACTCAGGGTAGACAGATGGAGCTTTTCTTTTTTAGTTGCGTTTGGACAGTCTTTCGCCTTCCTTTCCCCAGGGCTAAGATGAGAGCTGCTTCCCCACCTGCCTCCCTCCTAGGAACTCCTCCAAGTCAGGAGAGATGGTGGCTGTGTGTGATAGTTCAGAAAACTTCCTCCCCAAAGGGAAATACATACAACTTCCTTAATGTACTAGTAACATCACACAAGGCTACAGGCTATATTTATGTTATCTATGAATACAGCTTTCCCCATTCTAACTAATGGTGTTAACCGGATGGGGGATGAACTATTTTAAAACACTGAGTATCCATTTATATAGAAATGATTAAATGGGTTGGGTAGGAATGAGTCTTATATGTTTGAGTATAGGGCTCACAAAAGAACTCCTTTTAAGGATGGGGCAGGACAATGAAGAAGTGCCACCTGGAGTCAGAGCCAGGCTCTCCTGTCTGGGGTTGCTCAGGGAGCACGCTGCCTAGCCTGCTGGGAGAAGCTGATTGCTCAGTGCCCAGCACACAGAAAGCCCTCACTAAGCAGTAGATGTTAATTTGCAAAGGTTCAGGTTATAGCCTGAGCATTTCTAACTGCTGCTTATAAAAAGAGTCCACTGATATTTCAATTTATCATGATCTGGTGATTCCCACAGGGGACATTAGCAATGTGTGGGGACATTTTTGGTTACAACTGGGGGTGGGGCAAGGAGAGGCCAGGGGAGTTGCTAAATATCCCATGACACGTGGCACAGAACAGCTCACCATGACAGAGTTGGTCTCACCCACAGTGTCAGAAGTGCCGAGGTTGAGAAGCCCTGCTCTAACCCTTTGCAGTGTTCAGAGCATTTTCTTATCCAGTCACCACCACAGCACTCTTAGGAGGTCGAAAGGGCGAGAATCATCCCCAGGTTGCTTCTTTGACACTTGGAAACAGAGACCCAGAGAGGCCTGGTGTTTTGCCTAAGGGAACAGATTTTCGATGGCAAGGGAGGCAGAACCTGCTGAACAGCCCAGGTCTTTCAAGTCTAATGAATACTACTGTGTGAGATACCAGGTAATAATAGCACCAGGCTCCATTCCCAGTGCTCGTTGGATCCTTGCCACATTCTTTTAAGTTGCTACTGTGCCCCATACATGAGGTCTGACAAGTAAGTTCGTGAACTTATTGCAATGATGTCATTAATCTTTTTTTGATATCAAAGGGATTATTCCTTATGAATTTGTACCAACAAACAGTTAACCAGTTTACTATTGGGAAGTGCTGAAAAGGCTGCATGAAAAAGTTAGACGACCTGAACTTTTCACCAACAATTCATGGCTCTTGCACCACAACGATGCACCAGCTCACATGGCACTGCCTGTGAGGGAGTTTTTAGCTAGTAAACAAATAACTGTTTTGGAACACCATCCCTACTCACCTGATCTGGCCCCCAATAACTTCTTTCTTTCTTTCTTTCTTTCTTTCTTTCTTTCTTTCTTTCTTTCTTTCTTTCTTTCTTTTTTTTTAAGGGCAGTGTCACTGGCCCTCATACATGGGACCCAAAGCGGGGCCTCTGGCCTCCCAAGCCAGCGCTTAACCACTGCGCCACTCAGCCGGCCCAATAACTCCTTTCTTTACGCAAAGATAAAGGAAATATTGAAAGGAAAACATTTTGATGACATTTAGGGCATCAAGGGTAATATGACCACAGCTCTGATGGCCATTCCTGAAAAAGAGTTCCAAAATTGCTTTGAAGGGTGGACTAGGCTCTGGTGTCGGTGCCTAGCTTCCCAAGGGAAGTACTTAGAAGGTGACCGTAGTGATATTCAGCAATGAGGTAGGTAGCACTTTCTCTAGGATGAGTTCGCAAACTTAATTGCCTGACCTCGTATAGATGTTTTAAAAGCACAGGCAGACTGATGAAAAGCCAGGCCTGTGGCCATCTCTGCTCTGAGGAGCCTATCAAGATGGAGAGACACAATGAATACCCTGAAAACTGGGGAAAAGTGTACATTTAATCCAGATACTGCTGATCTTCCCATCAGAAGTAACCACGGGCTGGAGCAGGAGACACGTCATGAAAAAGAAGCAGGAGCTTTAACATTATCACCCGCATGGCGGGCAAAGGTGCGCGGTTGTTCTGAACTGGAGCTTTGGAATCACAACAGACCTGGCTTTCAGTCCTGGCTCGACCACTTTTTGAGGTGGGTTATGTTGGGTGGAACAGACTTCGGTTCCCTGAGGCTCACTCAGATTTCCCCCTGGCCACAGCGGTGTTAATATCACTTGCCTCAGAGGGCTTTTGTGAGGCTCGATGGGGTACCACATGCAAAAAGCTTGGCACAGAGCAAGTCCTAGAGACCTGGGTTGTCTGTGACGTTGTGTGCTTTGTGGTTTCTGTTCGTTTGTTTTGGCATGTAGTAGAAGTTTTGGGGTTGACTCAATTTACCCTTAATTCCACACTTGAGTAATAGTATGTATCAGAGCAGCAATCCTGTTGAGTTCTATTTTCAGCCTGTGACACTTTGTGGGGTAATATATCCCATGTGTTTGCTTCTCCTAAATGGCACTAGTTCTTTTGAGTTTCAAGTTCCAGCACTTTGGTTTTGGTGATTAAGACGATGTTTATGAGTTAGTTAGATTTCTTTTATTATTATTATGGCAAATCACCATAAAATGTACCACCTTAATAATTTTACACATATATGTAATAATCATGGAATTTTAGAAGAAGGAGGCAATCCCACATATTGTATATGCCAAAGGTGGCAGATATGTGCTTCTCACTTCCCCCATCCCTCCCCTGTAGCAGACATGGCTGAAGGAGCCGTCGTCATTGGCCGGCTTGTCTAAACCAACGGGCTGCTTTTCCCATAGCCTCAGCGTCCTTTAGCAGCACTGCCTGCAGTCACTCTCTGACTTGGCATGCAGAATGAACCCACTACTCAATTCTAATTAGGCTAACTCTCTCTTTTTATAAGAATGAGGCCTAGAAGGGCAGTGACTTGCCATGGTCATGCAACATATTATGGTAGTCTTAGGTCTAAAACCCAAGTCTCCTAATTCTTCCAGGGCCTGGTTCTTTTGTTGTTGTTGTTGTTAAAGATTTTATTGGGAAATTGGGGAAGGGGAACAACCAAGTTGTTGTCCTTCAATGTTAGTTGTGGAGGGTACAGCTAACTCAGCTCCAAGTCCAGTCGCCATCTGGCCACCCGGCGGCAGCTCGCGGCTGCTCTGCTCAAGGTGCCATGTTCAGTCTTAGTTGTGGGTGGGCATAGCCCACCACCCCATGTGGGGGTCGAACCAGGAACCTTGTTGTTAGGAGCACATGCTCTCACCAGTTGAACCATCCTGCCATCTGTTGGCAGCTCACTGGCCCATGTGGGAATCGAACCGGCGACCCTGTTGCTTAAAGCTTGCACTCTTAACCAACTGAGCCACTTGGCTGGCCTGGGTCTGGTTCTCTTATTCTTTTTTTGTTTTAGTTTTTGTTTTGTTTTTTTTTGTTGTTGTTTTTTTGTTTCGTTTTTTTTGAGGGCAGTGTCACTGGCCCTCATACGTGGGACCCGAACCGGAGCCGCTGGCTTTATAAGCCAGCACTTAACCACTGCGCCACTCGGCCGGCCCTTGATTGTTTTATACCACATCGAGTGTCCAGTGTTCTTCGTAATTTTTTATTTTATTTTATTTTAGTTTTTGATATCCAGCATAACCTTTTTGAGCTTTCCTCTTTGCAGGAGATGACAAGTCCTAATCTTTCTGATTATTTTTCCCCCCTCTTGGTCTCCCTGAGCTTTGCTCTGTCTTTCCAGAGGTGCTACAACTAGAACTATAAGGAGTGTTCCAAATACAGTAAACCCAAGGCCCTGGTTTGCTTTCTGGGAGCCTCTCTGTTAGTGTATATTTGTTCAGTTCCCTCGACTGCGTGCTGGACTAAGGTTCTGGAAGGAAGTAGAGGGAAATGGCTCTTGTGATCGCGTTCCCTGGTTACTGCCAGCCGCTTAGAACCCTCAGCTTGTGGGTCTTAAGCTGACTCTCTGTAGGTGTATCACCATAATCTTATATTTAGAGAAATACTTTTGATTTTCCGCTCAGCCATTCACATAAATGTGAGATTCTTGTATAATTTGACCTCATCAGATTTATCTAGGAGGGCATAGCAGCCTCCACATGTGATGCTGCCTTCTGCCTGTCACACTTACCATCAACCGTCATTGTGACCTTGGACAGAAGTCAGTTTGCCTCTTTAGGATTTTGTTTCCTATAAAACGGTAGGACTGAGTTAGCTGGCCTTTCTCTAAAATCTCTTTTCGTTCTAAAGCCAGTGAACCTAATGAAATATAAGTTTCTTCTTGTTTTTTGTTTGTATTTTTTATTTTTATGGTTTTCACAATTTCACTGAGGTATGATTTATACCAGAAGTTTACTCATTTTAAGTATACAGTAAGTCCTCACTTAATGTCACTGATATGTTCTGTAACCAGTCTCATCTTGAAAGGCACGTAAATTGTCTTCAGTTTTTTCCAGTCCTTGAATTTGTTCCCTAGAGCCTTTAGGAATGGGACAGATCCAGCTGCTGGGGCCTCAGGAGTTCCTAGTGAGGGCAGGGTGCTTAGCTGTGATGCACACCTGAGAATACTTCCCAGAGAGCCTGACTTTGTGTCACCATTGCCTAATGGAACACGTAGAGGTGCTCCACAAATAAATATTGTTTGCATGAGTGACTGACTCTCGCTGGTCTGGTTGTGTGCTCCACTCTAGAGGGAGAGTAGGCTGCCCACTGGTGTCCTCACAGGATCCTCTTGCCTGCCTGCTCCCCTGGGCACCCATCAGGCTTTGAGGCCAGAGCCCCTGTCCCGGGGCTGCCCCTCACAGTTCTTACTGCCCCATTCACAGTCCAGCCTCTGGGGAAGCAGCTGTCCTGCCGTCCGTGTGCGTGTGTTTGCCTTGTTTGGGTGGTGAGTGTTTTTCCAGTTTACTTAATAAGATAGTGGCCAGACTGAACGCTTCCTGCTGCATTTTTCCACTATCTTGAGAGTTGGCCTCGCCATCTGTGAGCAAAAGGTCTCATCTTTTTATTATTCTCCCATGGCATGTTGCAAAACATTAAGCGTGAGCTGGTTTCCTGTGGCAAAAACTTGACTTTGATTTGTTCTTTTTGAGGTTACTGTGAGTTTATCATAACAGGAGTGCTAAAAATACCGGGTCTGGTATGGAAACAGCATTCACTTACCAGCATGAACAATAACATGCAGGTTTAGTCCAGAGCGGGAAGAAATGGAGTCTCCCAAGACAAGAGTCACTTAGCACAGGATCCTTGGCAACTTAACTTTCTTCGTCTCTGTTCAGATGACTTCTGGAAAAGTACTTCAGGCCATCTCCGAGCCACAGGGTTAAGGCTGCAAACACTCAAACCAAATATTTTTTGAGCACCTGCCATGTACCAGACCCCATGCCTGGGAATCATCGAGGAGGAAGAGTGAGTCTCCTTTCCAGTGGAAAAGACAGACAAATAATTCTCCTCGAGAGGAGAGCTATAACAGAGGACTACGGAAAAAGCTGTCATGTTGTGCTGTTCTCTTTTCAGTATGTGCGAATTATTCCATCATAATCAAAAGCAAATTATAGGAGCTCAGGGAACTGAGGCCATCTTTGGAGAGTTGGGAAGTCTTCACAGGAGGAGACATATGAGCTGGACTTGAAAGAATAGGCATTTGCTAGATGGTGAAGAGGTGAGAATTTCGCAGGCCAAAGAGGGGTACAAATGGGCAGCAGGGCAAAGACTAGGTAGGTCACAGGGAGATTGGAGCTGGGTGGGAAGTGGCCAGACGAGAACCTCAGGGCCCTGCTTTTTAGTTTTTTTATCTTAGAGGCCAGCCAGTGGTTCTCCAACTGATAGGGTATCAGAGTCAGTCCAGGAACATTTGGAAAATACAAAAAAATAACTCAGATTGACTAAATCAGAATAACTATGGGTGGCTGACATCGCCACATTTGTATAAAAGTTTCTGATGGGTCAGCCAGTTAGAAGGAAACCACGGCCACAGGAGGACAGGAACCCGTGTCCTACATCAAAGCCTTGATTTACTACTATTTGTGTTTTTATTTTAAATCCATTAAATATTGTGTTTCAAATGAGGAACACTGAGGCAGGAAAAAAAGGAACTAACCCATGTAGCTTGAATACAGTATTTTGACTATGATATCCTCAGACTAAAGAAAAAAGAGCTATAAATACATTGAACTCTGGTTAGGTTTGTTTTTCACAGTGGTATGGATTAGCAATTCTGAAACTACTTACTGTGTATTCTAGGATTGAGCAAATAGGTAAATACGCGTACATTGCAGATAATGAGAATCAGGGTTTTTTAGTTACAGAAAAGTAAATATGGAAGGTGGGAAAGGCTAGAAGGAACCCTATGGGATTGGCTTGGAATTGGAGTCATCCAGATGAATTCATGGTTTTTTATATGTAGATAATAGAAATAGATGTGTGTATGTATGTGTCTTCACATGTATACATACAGATTTCCTAGCTCTGTTGAGAGGGCTTAGAAGCCAAGTCATTCTGGTAGCAATGAACTCACCTTATGTCCTCATCTTGATTGTTATATTCAGGGAACCGGGGCTCCTCAAAGAAATGGCTAATCCCGAGGCTAGGGTAGGAAAATGACAAGTGAGCCAAGAGTATCCTGCTGTGCCAGAAAGTAAGGAAGCGCTCAAACGATGGGTCATGTCAAAAGGACACAGAAACCCTGGGCGTGTTGGTTAAGAGTGGCCTTGGGATGCCAGCTCTCAGCAGCAAGGGCCCCAGTTTGGATCCCACATGAGGGCCAGTGATGCTGCACCCTCTACAGCTAAAATGGTGAACAACAGCTCCACCTGGAGCTGGGCTATTCCGAGTCGCCGGCGACGGTGTGGGCTGCCATGAGTGGCCATCCAATGACTGATGACCGATTCGCCTCACCCAGGAAGAGCTCAGTGATAATACCAACATAGGCCAGTGAAACGACGTCCTCCACAACTAGACGGAAGAACCAAAGGACAGCAACTTGTCTGTTCCCCTTCCCAGATTCCCCAATGCTGTTCCCCTCCCCCAATTCTCCAATAAAATCTTTAAAAAAAGAAACAAAACACAGACACCAGCTTGAAGGGGCTTACTGGTGGTCAAAGTTGGGACAATTTAAGGATCAAATAAATAATGATAGTAACTGATTATAACCCATAGAATAAGAACCCAATGAGTCTATACTGATAGATTAGATAAGTGAATAAGTAAATAAATGGGGGGAGAAGGGAAAGTTCTTTTCTATGGTAGATTAACAATAAATAAAGCAGGAATGATGAAGATAAAATATCTGTGTTTATCACTATCAGCATAGTGGTAAAAATGGTTTCAGTCAAGAATCTTTGATGGATGCTAAAACTAGTTGGAAAATGTGCTGTGAAACAGAGTAGATGTCTCCTCCCAAGGTACTTGTTCATTAATTACCAAGAGAAACTTTAGAGAACGCTGGCAAATTATATGTCAACCAAGAGGTCTAAGTTAGCATTTCAGGAGAAGGACACAGCACCATGCAGGATTTCCTGTCCAAAGTGGGTAATTGGAATCTCATTAGGAGGAAACATCAGACAAACTCGAATTGAAGAATCTTCTCTAAAATAAATGGCCTGTACCAAAAGTGTCCTGAAGGACTGAGGAACCCCGTTCCAGATGAAAGGAAAATGAAAAGACATGATAATTAAATGGAATATAGAATCCTGGATTGGACCTGAGAGCCGGGGAAGATTTTTTTTTTTTTTTCTTACACTCTCAAAGGCATTAGTGGGACAATTGGTTAAATTTGAAAAAGGTCTGTAGATTAGATGATAATATGTTAATTTCACAATTTTGATAATTGTTTTGTGTTTATCTAAGAGAATGTTCTTATAATAACACGGAAGTATTTAGGGGCAAAACTTTTTTTTTTTAATAGTATTTTACATTTTTATTTTTATTTATTTTTTAGCTGAGACATCCTGCCACCTGTTGGCAGCTCAGCTCGGGCTGGGCATCGAACTGCTGTTGCTCAGAGCTCAGCTCGCACTCTTTTTTTTTTTCTTTTTTAAAGATTTTATTGGGGAATTGGTGGAGGGGAACAGCGTTGGGGAATTGGGGAAGGGGAACAGGCAAGTTGCTGTCTTTTTGTTCCTCAGTTTAGTTGCGGAGGATGTTGCTTCACTGTTGGTATCGTCATTGCGCTCTTCCCGGATGAGACAGATCGGTCGCTGGCCTCTGGATGTCGCTCATCGCGGCTATTGGCAGCTCACTCTTGGCTGCCAGCCGCTCACGCTGGCTGCGGGCCACTCACTGCAGCCTATGGCAGCCCACTGCAGCAGGGGCTGCAGCCCACACCATCACCGGGGCTCGCACAGCCCAGCTCCAGGTGGAGCTGTTGTTAGCCGTAGAGGGCAGTGTCACTGGCCCTCATGTGGGATCCGAACCAGGGCCGCTGGCATCCCGAAACCAGCGCTTAACCAATGCGCCACTCGGCCGGCCCTCAGCTCGCACTCTTGAGTGAGCTCTTAACCAACTGAGCCACTCAGCTGGCCCCTTTAGGGGCAATTTTTAAATCATTCAGGAAAAAAATGTGAGTATAGATATAAAGAAATAATAAGGGTGGTAGGATGTTCACATTTGGAAAATCTAGGTGCAGTAATAATGCAGGAATTGTGTGTACAGTTTTTCTGGAAGCCTAAAATTATTTCAAAACAATTTAAAATAATGAAAAACCAAAACAACCTCCAAAAAAGCCCATTCACAATACCTGGAGAAACCTTGATATTTAATGACCGATTGAGTAATACCTGCAGAGGGGTTTTGACCTGTGGTGGGTCCATGGGAAGGGGAGGGGGACACATTTAACAGAGGACATCCCCTGGTAGTCCTTGGGTACGGTTCTTCTGGAAAGGAGCTGTGTAGGTGCCCCCAGATTAGCAAGGGCACCTAGAGACCTCTGCTGTGGGAGAAATCCCACACCTCATGAGTGAGAACAAGCCTGAAGAACCCGGCTGGAGATAGGCAGTACTTCCCCATGCTGATCCCGGCTGGCACGGCCTCCACCTTGGGCCCTTGCTCTACAGGGACTTTCCTCTGGCAAGCAGTAAGAAGTTAAGGCTAAGGGTAGGGGGTGTATTTGCATTTATATGCAAATATAAACAATTTTCTAACAGCAAACAAGCCTTCAATTTTTGTCCACAGCTGGACAGGACTTTACTAGGAATACAAATGGTGGCTTGGGGGCAGACACAGCAGGGCAGAGGGCATGCATGGTATCCTCTAGTGAGTCACTTCCCCTGCTGAGTCTCATAGTTGGTTGTGGAGCTGATTAAGGATAAGGATTAAAGATAAGCCGAGAGATGTCCTAATGGGCTGCCTGCAAACAGAACATCTATGCTGGAATGAATCTGTTGGAAACCAGCACTCCACATTGAGCTGTTCCTTAAGTTTTGTTCCAAAAGCATTTGCCATTTTCTCTTCTGCAGAATGTTAACCATGTTCAGGAACTTGATTGGCAGCCGCTTTCACCTAGAGCCCCAGACAGGCACCCTTTGTGGCACTGGAGCCAGCCTAGACACCTGCTGCTGCTCTCCTCCTTCCCTCCTAGTCACCTGCCCCAGGGGTGTCCCAGAGGACTGCCTCCCACCACCAGCCTTCATCAGAGATGTAACCCCTTCACCAGCTGCTCTCTGCCTTCAGATCTCCATATCCATTTTCAGTCACTGATCTATGGAAAAACTAAAACCCTTCCTTGATTCTCTTTTTCCCTTCAGGATACACTTTAGACTTCCTGGATTGGCATCCCAGTCCTAGAACCTGCTGACCTCTTTTTCTCCTTTCCACTCCCTTCTGCCCTTCTTGAACCCTACACATATTGAACTGCTTGTGGTCCCCCAGATATCTGTCACCCCATGCTGTCACCCACCCATTTCCACACATGTTTCTGTTCCTTCTGCCTGGAATGCCCTGCTTTGGCTCTTCCCTCTTATCCTCACTGCTCAGCTCTGATGTTACCTCCAATAACCTGACCCTCTTATCCGAGTTGGGTTTCCTTCCTCTGTAATCGCCTTCCACCCTGTGGCCCACAGAGCTGACTGAAGGGCAGGGAGCACAGCTCCCCCATGTCTAGACTGTCCAGCACAGGTCTGGCGCAAGCAGAGCCTTGGTAAATGTGGCTTGATCGATGGCTGTAGCCACCTGTCCCAAGTTTGGAGAATCTTGCCAATTCTCAACTTGTGGCTTCATTAATTTATTTAGGGCCCATATTAAACCATCTAGATGGTGCTAATTTGCATAGTTGGCCTTCGGCCTTTTCCCCACTGTGCCACAAAACAGGAAGTACCTCTAAGCCCAAGTTGGTACAGGACTGTGCCTAAACCATCCCAAGGGTTAGGGAGCGCTTCCACCCTCCTGTAACTCCCTGTGTCCAGGGAAAAAGGGCTGTTTACTAAGCAGCAGCCACTATCTCTGCCAGGAGCTGGCGAGGTCAGGCCGAGGGCCCTCCATGGGGGAGTTAATCATCTTTTCTAAGGTGACTGATTGTTCTTAGGTGAATGATTGTTCTTGGTTCATACATCTAATCAAACGAGTTTGGAGTTCACGTCTGCTTTCTCCTGTGAGTAGAACCTTCTCGGTCACCTAAGCCTGGGGTCTCCAGATTTGGATTTGGAAGAAAAGTTTAGGCTGCAACTCTCCCTATACTTCCTGACTTTGAGCAAGTCCCTTTACTTCATGGTCTGTTTTGTCATGTAGCAGTGGGAGTGGTATTGACAGTGTTCTAGTCCCAGTGATTATGGATAGGACAAGCCTTAGAAATAGTCCAGTTTTCTCTTTTTTGAAATCATAAGACATGTTCTTAGAAAAATAGATACCTTGGAGGAAACTGCCATTTCTTGTGTATTCTTCCAGAACTTTCTGGTATTTTATTTGTTTTTTTTTGTTTGTTTTTTTTTTTGAGGGCAGTGTCACTGGCCCTCATGTGTGGGTCCGAACCGGGGCCGCTGGCTTCCCAAGCCAGTGCTTAACCGAAAACTTCATTTCTTCAATTCCTGCTTCTCAATTCTCCCTGTCCCCACCACACTCCCAACTTCCCTGTTTTCATGCTTGTAATTGACTTTGTCTCCAGGCCTCAGCTTGATTTGGTGATCAGTTCTCTTCAGAAGGAACTTCTTATTTTAGAACTTGTAACCTTTGCAAACCAGGTTGCAGGCGGTCATCACTCTTTGGGCCTGGCATTCCCCAGGGGGTGTTTGGGTGTCCAACAGCGACAAGAACCACTGAGGGGGAGACAGCCACAAGGAAATGGGTTCCGATAATGGGGCAGCAGCTGAGGACTTGTTGATTTGCTGCTGTCATGACCACAAACATTTAAAAATAATTTGTAGGGAGGGAGAAAGAAAAAAAAGCTGTGGGTTTTGTTTTTTGTTTGGTGCCACTACCTTATCAGTGATAGAGAGAAAGCAGACCACAGTCATTCAGAAAGGAAGAAGGCACTGTCATGCAGAGAGAGGAGAGGTGAGGGGAAGGACAGAGGTGACCCATAAGTGCTTTTTAACCTTCAGCGGATAGAGTCTGGTGAGGGCACCGACTCTGGTTAGGCACCTGCCCCAGTCCGAAATCTGAAAAGTTGGCATAACTCTAAGCCTCCCTTGTAGGAGATAAGGAGTAAACGAAGGCCGGGCACATGGTGTGCATTGATAATTGTTGATTAAGAGCTTTGTATGCATCTTGATCACACTGAGCCTTCACAGCACCCTCCTGAGAGCAGGTCTTCACATGAGGAAATTGAGTCTTGCGGAGGCTAAGTCGTTTGTACAGGATCACCACAGCTAGTAAGTGTTTAAGCATCACCCAGCACTGTGTCTCAAAGTGCCCAGTCAGACTGCTGTAATTATTAGCCAATTAGTCATTATGAATGATATACTAATAGCATTATTATGTCCATTTTTTCAGTCTGAACTTCACAAGAGCCCTGTGACATTTTCTTATTCCACTTTTGCAGATGGGAAACTAAGGCCCACCGAGACGAGATGGCAATAATGGGCAACATTGTCAACAACCTGCCTTGTTTTTTCCTTCGCAGGCCCACATCACCCCCACCTCTGGCTTTAGCCTGTGTCTGAGCGGCTCTCGGGCCCCCAGCCCAGCTGCAACTCTTGTTTAAAGCCTCGCATCTTTTCCCTGACTGTCAGACAACAGTCACGGGGATGTCCTGTGCCATCTTCCCTCCATCAGAGCGGTTGGCAGAGAGCAGCAGCTGCCTAGAGTCAAGGTCATGTGCCACTCAAGTGCTGGGCTGGAGAAAAGGCCCTGTCTCCCTAGTGCTTGTGACCAGGCAGGGCGGGTGTGAACGTGGAGGGCTCTGTCAGATGCCGCTGAGAGTAGGGGGTGCGGTTGGCCAAGCTCAGAGATGAGGGGCCGTGCAGTAGGCGTCCGGGGAGCTCTGTACTTGTCCTCTCCATTATTTGCCTCTGCAGTTTAGAAACTTTGAATCCCCTTCGTTTTGTAAATTGCAATCTTTTTATACTAATCAGAATGTTCCACTTTAAAGGTGAGAGTCAAGCTCAGGAATCACTTGACATTTTTAGAGGAGAAATAGAATATTTGGCTGCATAGAGTCTTACTGAATGGTTTGCATTATTCCAAAATAGTGGGCTCTCCGGGGTGGGGAGCCAAATCCATTTGAAGTGATTTTTTTTTTTTTTTTAAATGAGCATGTCTTCTATCTTGTCTCTGCTCCTAGGGAGGCAGTATAACATAGTGGTTACCTGTGTGGTGACTTTGGAGTCCATTGTGACCCTAAGCTTCTCCGAAGGCCTCAGTTTCCCACCTCTAAAATGAGGATGGGGGGCCGGCCGAGTGGCGCGGTGGTTAAGCGCTGCCTTGGGAAGCCAGCGGCCCCGGTTTGGGTCCCATATATGAGGGCCAGTGACACTGCCCTCCAAAAAAAAAAAATAATAATAATAATAAATAAAAATAAAATGAGGATGGTAACAATTGTACCAACCCCATTTTATTTTATTTTTACATGGGAGCACTCATTCTGAATATAGGATATTATATGCCTTTTTAAAAACCTAAATGTTGTAAAAAAGTGATAAAAACTGCTTCAACATAATTTTAATAACTGAATACTATTCATTCTATCAATATAGCATGTGTAACCATCCTATTATTGAATGTGAGATTATTTCCAGATTATCTGTGGTATAAATAACAGGGCAATGAGCATTTATACATAATTCAGTCACTGGCCAAAAGGGCATGACCTTTTGTGAAGATCCTCAGTACCACATTTTCATGTGGTTTACTGAGCATTCACACTCCCACCAGCTCGGTGACAGAGCCTGTCCCTCAGCCTTCTTGCTTAGGTTGAGTAATCTTGGTCTTTAATTTGGTAGGCAAAAAATGGCATCTTGTTTTCAGGTCATTTCTGAGAAATAGTACTCTTTTTCCCCTATCAGCAACTTCATCCAGCTGCTTTAAATTCTTTTTCAGAAGAGAGGGCAATGTTAATAACAAGCGATAGCTTTTTTTGGTCTGTTTTGAGCCTATAGGTGATGAGGTCATAGACTAGATTGTATTGGAAATGTGGAAAGGTGGCCAGGGCTTGGAGCTCAGACAGGGCATTTCAGAGTAAGCCTTCGGGGGAGGCCTCTCTGAAGGTGAAGTTCTCTGGAGAAAGAGATCCAAGTGCTGTGTGGCTGTGGGGACAGACGGGAGCTTCTGAGTGTCCCCTCCATGGCTTTAAGCTCTGCTTTTGAGGGCAGGGCCTGGGGCTCTCTGGGTCCCTAGTACAGCTCAGCACAAGGTGATGGGGTAGAGGGCAGGTGCTCAGGAAATGTTTGTGGATGAAAAAGTGAAAGAATGAATGTATGCACATACATATTTTTATTTGTTTTTTAAGATTTTATTGGGGAATTGGGGGAGGGGAACAGACAAGTTGCTGTCCTTTTGTTCTTCAGTCTAGTTGCGGAGGACGTTGCTTCACTGGCCCAAGTTGGTATCATCATTGCGCTTTTCCCGGCTGAGGCAGATCGGTTGCCAGCCTCTTGACGGTGGTTCACAGCGGTTCTTGGCAGCTCACACTGGCTGCCAGCTGCTTACGCTGGCTGTTGGCCACTCACTGTAGCCTATGGCAGCCCACTGCAGCAGGGGCTGCCGCTGTGCTGTCCCAGGGGCTCACAGCAGCCCAGCTGCAGGTGGAACTGTTGTTCACCATTTTAGCTGTAGAGGGCAGTCACTGGCCCTCATATGTGGGATCCGAACCGGGGCCGCTGGCGTCCCAAGCCAGCTCTTAACCAATGCGCCAGTCGGCCGGCCCCACACATACTTTTATTAATTTTCTGGGTTAAGGAGGAAAACTAATGAAGGGAGGCGGGAGTATGGTTGAGCTGAGCTGAGCAGATGACCAGATAAAAGGTAAGAGGCTGCGAGAGCCATGCTCATGGTGGCTTCCCTGAAGTGTGCCTGCCTTTCCCAACCCAGCTCCGTCCCTCTTGCAGCTCATGCCTGTTTTCTGTTTCTAGCTGGACATTCCGTGTCTAGCAGGTTTGCAAATACTTGCTAAGCAGCAGATCCATCCTTGGTTATCTTGAATACTGTGTTTAGTTCGATTAGTAAAAGAGCAGGCCTGATTCGGATCTGTGAAGACCTTTTGTCACTTTGTCATAAGCCCTGTCCCCTCATGTGTGACTGTTTGCCTTCCTTCCCCAAATACCGAGGCTTCCCATGGAACAGATGCTTTCTCAGTGCCCACGAGGGGGCAAAACCTTGCTAGGCACTAAGTAGGTAGTGGTGAACAAAACAGACGGTTTCTGCCCCACAGAGCACAGACATCTAGCGGCGGAGACAAGTCAGCCCCTGAACAAGTGAATTGACCCAGATGACTGAAGTCACACGCTGAGACGGACAGCCGATGGACAGCCGTGGAGGGCAGGATGGGGGCGGAGCCTCTTTCAGAGCCCAGTCACTGCAGTGTGCAGAGCTCAGTAGTAGTGAAGTTACACAGTTCACTGAGTCAGTTTGTCAGCTCTAGGGGCCATGGAACTGGGTTTCTGGAGATTGGGGAAGAGGAGTGACATTCTGGAGTATCATCATCACCCAGTTCTCGCACTGCATTTGGCACTGTCCGAGGTGCTTTCCGTCTATTCACTTAATCCTTAAACCCCATAATGTAAGTGGTTTTACAATTCCCGTTTTCCAGAGGAAGCGCAGGGACGTTGTCACATGCCCAAGGTCACAGTAAGTGGAAAAGTTAAGGGATCCAGAACATGCAGCCTGTCTCTAGAGCCGTGGTCCTCACTGCTGCTCCCCAGGCCCCACGCAGAGAAGATGCAGTGCGCTCTGCAGGGCAGCCTGTGCATGCGCGTGCGTAGGGCAAGAGGTGGTGGTTCCACCCGATGGTGGGGAGCCTGCCTACTAGATGAGACTGCCGCACTCCATCCCCATAATGCTCTCAGAGCTTCCTTTTCTGGTCCCCACCTTTCACTATGGGGTATGTAGTTGTAGTTTGCCACCCTCACTAAATGCCTCGAGGGGCAGAGTGTACGTTTTGCTCTCCGCTGCCCAGCTCAGTGCCTGGTACAAAGTCGGTGGTCATTACATGTTTATTGAATGAACAATTGACTAAATGGCAGACCTCGTGTCTTGCTAGAAGATAGGCTATTAACTAAGAGGATAACTGTACTACTTGTTTTCTTGGAAGTTTATGCAACTCAGGAGTGGAGCCAATTTCCAGGCCATTTCCAGAGATCATAAGTTTCCACTAAATGAGGTGGCTTGGGGAGAAGGGGGTGGGTACCCAGTAGGTTGGGGAATACCAGGGAGATTGGAGCAAGGGTGTCAGGAACAGAAAGCTTTAGGTGTTCAGGCAAATGAGGTTTTTATATAGATTTGGCTTTTTTTCCCCTTAATTGAGCCATTTGGGAGATAGCAATTGGATTGGGGCTCATTTGTAACATTGACTTCATTTTTTTTCTATAAAAATACTGTGGGTTTTTTTTGTTTTTTTTGGTAGCCTTAGTGATTATGCTAAATATAATCCCACTATTTAAATGCAATAAGAAATTTATAGAAAGAAATACAGTGATTAATAATATTATTTTCCAAATTCCTGTTGTAATACTAATCTGATATTTTGATTCAGATTAAATTTGAATTTGAATGTTAATGTCTTTTTGCAAATATAGTAGTATATTTACATGTACAGTTTTTCTTCTAATATATGAAAAGTTGCTTGTTTTCTCCTTTTCAAAGTTTGCCTTTTCTGTTACAGTGGCAAACTCTGAACTTCAGCAGAGACGCTAGCCTGTCATCTGTAGCAATGAATGTCATTTCCCCAGACTTCAGCAACCTGAGTTAATTAAAAGGTTCAGATGAAGTCAATCAAGTTTGGGGCTCTAATTTGGTGCAGTGTTTTGATACCATTCGATGAGTCATCTTTTGGCAGAGCAGCTGTCCATCCCTGACAGTATTTGATCTTAATGGAACAGTTTTATAATCTGGAAACTGGTGGGGAGGTGCTCTTCAGAAATGCAGAGTCAACAGTGATGTGTGTGTGTGTCTAGCGATTTGGGAGGGGCGGGAGAGCAGAACAAAGAGGCGAATTTAATAAGCAAGAACTTGTCAGGGGCTGGGGTCAGTTCTGAGGCTGCTGCCTGTCTAGAACATGGGCTTCTTCTCGCCCCCTCCACCCCTGCTAACTGGAGTGCTGACATTCGAAAAAGAGTGAAAAATACAGCTTCTGTTTGCTTTGCTGCAAATGAGTGGCCGGACTGACTGGCCTCCTTCCCAGAGGCCCTGAGAGGACTTCAGATGTGGTCAGCGAGGTATCTGGACGGTGCCAGCCTGCCGGCCCTCATCCAGGCTGCCTGCACCAGTAACAAGCAAGGGGCCCAGAGAAAGAGCGGGCCCAGCTGCTGGCCGCCTTCACTCCTCTTAGTGCCATCCTATTTCTTACTGAGATGAAACTGGTCTCACCCTCTGAAGACTGATGGGCAAGGTTTCATGTATCCTCCGCCTCCACTTCTCACCCACTGAAGTACTAACTTACAATTAATGGACCATTTGAGAGAGGGCAGGGCCCATCTGGAAAATGCACAAAAATGTGGCTGAAGGGGAGTCCTCCTGAGGTGGGGGGCAAAGAGCCAGGCTGCTTGGAATCCTTGAAGCCGCATTCCTGATGGCCCTGCCGTTTCTCCTGGGTTTGATTAAGGTTAAGAAGCACAGAGACTGAATGCCAGAGTTGGCATTTCTGCTCCAGTAGCTTTTGGCAGTTACATTGAATAAGCCACTTAATCTCTCTGAACTTCAGTTTCTTCATCTACAAAGTAGGCAGGGTAACGGGACCCACCCACCTCACCAGGTCCTTTGGATGTGTTCACATATGCAGTATGCTTATAGTGATACCTGCCACATAGTAGGCAGTTGCTTTTGCTATTATTATAATGGTTTGAGCTTTTTTCCAAGAGCTTATATTTTCTCACCAAAAGATGAAAAGCTTTGCGGTGAGAGCTGAAAAAGTGATCCTGTCTTCTTCATCTCTTATAATAGTCAGTGCTTCTGTCCCAGTGACACAGAAATGAGATCGCACAGGAAGTACCTGTATGGGGCCTCTGCTGCTGTCCACCACGCTGACTGGCGGGAAATCAAACAGTCTCACTCATTTTCCAGGTGGTTGCCACCGGGCCTTGGATTGTGCATTACGAGCGGTCTGCACTTGGCACTGCCCCCATCATCTGTCTGCTCAGTTAGCACTGATACTCATTCAGAGTTTGTGTCTGTGTCCTCTTGAGTGATTGACAAGAATAGGGCTGACATTTGATACAGTCTGCTCTGAGTATCCTCTGCTTTGGCTGGACTAGCAGATTTCTAGATTCCTTTGTCTTCACAGGACATTGTTGGAAAAGAGGCTTGGTCTAAATGGATTAATTTCCTCTTCAGTCCTTTTTCCACCCTGCCCCCAAATGCTTACTTGATTGCGTTTATTTACTCCAAATTGGAATTCCAGCAATACATCTGCAGAGTTAAAGGTTAAGCTTAGGCGAAGACTGATCAGTTTAGCCAGAATCCAAATGGTCATTGGCTGTGAGTTGGCTACCAAGTGGTCAGGTAGAACTGAGGGTGCTAGGAGCTGTGTTCTCGAAAAAGAGAGGAGAGTCACGTCTCCAGACAGCAAACAGGGTTCCAAACAGGTGTCCTGGAGCGCGCCCCGCCCCTCTCTAACCCTCTGATGTACAGAGCCTGATCCTGAGCATGTTGCCAGATAAATGCCGGCATGGAGCTTTTCTCTGACACTGGCACCGAGAAAAGCATAGCCCAGAAGCAGGTTGGATCTTTTACCTGGGCCTCCGCAGTTTGGGAGCTTCTTGGAACACTTTCTAACCCATTTCTGAACTTCCTTTAGGCTTTAGTGGAGCCATCTGTTGTGGCTCCTAGCTTCCCCGTCCTCTCCTGATCGCTTTCGGACATACAGAGATCAAGACTCACTCGCCTCACCTGCCCTCGTGCCTTTAGGGCCTCGGTCTGCCGGGCACACAGTCAGTGCTTGGTCCTGCCGGTTGAATGAATGAATTTGTACTGTTTCTTGGAGAGTGGTTCTCCACCCGGGCTGCCCATCACCAAAACTATTTGTGAGTCCTAAGAAACAAGTAGAAAGGAGGTTTCATTCCTTAGTCTGGGGTGGGCTCCAAATACTTGGATTTTTAGAGTCTCACAGCAATTGCCTGAATTTTCAATCCACCTTAAATTAACTTTTAAGGAAGAACCCCTTGCTCTGATAGAGAATATAATCTTCTGAATCAGTTCACTTCTTCAGTTAGCACATAGCAGATGAGACTTAAATGGAAGCGCTTTGTAAACCGTCAGGCCCTCTCCACGTAAGAGGGGCCATTCTGGAGCACCCAGGGATCCATGAGTCTCTACCTCGGCTCTGAAACATGCAGCTTGTGTGATGTGGGAAGAGAATTGCTCTAGAGATTAGCTGTACCCCTTCCTTGGGGAGCACATGGGGAACAGGAATGCCACCCGCCCAGCACACAGTGAACGTTGGGGACAGGGTGTAGTGGCCCTAGAAGGCGTTTGTATTTTCATCAGTCTTACGGTCCTGCCTATGCCTTTCTGTTTGCTCTAAAAATGTAAACCTTGTTAGGCTCTCACCGTTACGCAGTGGCTCTGATTTGCTCCCATCATCTCAGCTTTTCTCTGGTTCACAGCCAAAATTAAACACCCATTTCTGGAGGTTGACATAATTGTTGTACTAAGGGAGGTTTTGTTTATAATGACTTGCTTGTCTGATGAGTCTGAGCATTTGGCTGGCCTTTCTGGCTGAAGCGGCCCTTTGAACTGATGCCTAGAATGCATGCCTCCTGCCCCTGACCTCTCTTCTCGGTCATAATCAGGCCTTTTCCCCCTGCTAGAACCTTCTTCCCCCTTCTCCCCAAACACACACTTCACTCCGTCATTGCTTCCTCAGGGAAAGCCTTACCTGACACCACTGCAGATGTCCGATCCTCAGTTACATTATCATGGCACCCACTCATCACAGTTATTTTTGTAATTATTTGATTGCCTTAATAATATTTATATTATTGGGGAATTGGGGGAGGGAAACAGACAAGTTGCTGTCATTTTTTTTTTTTTTTTTTTTTTAAAGATTTTATTGGGGAATTGGCGGAGGGGAACAGCGTTGGGGAATCGGGGAAGGGGAACAGACAAGTTGCTGTCTTTTTGTTCTTCAGTCTAGTTGCGGAGGATGTTGCTTCACTGTTGGTATCGTCATTGCGCTCTTCCCGGATGAGGCAGATCGGTCGCTGGCCTCTGGATGTCGCTCACCGAGGCTATTGGCAGCTCATGCTTGGCTGCCAGCTGCTCACGCTGGCTGCAGGCCACTCACTGTAGCCTATGGCAGCCCATTGCAGCAGGAGCTGCAGCCCACACCATCACTGGGACTCGCACAGCCCAGCTCCAGGTGGAGCTGTTGTTAGCTGTAGAGGGCAGTGTCACTGGCCCTCATGTGGGATCCGAGCCGGGGCCGCTGGCATCCCAAAACCAGCGCTTAACCAATGCGCCACTCGGCCGGCCCTCATTTTTGTTCTTTAGTCTAGTTGTGGAGGACATCACATCACTTCACTGGCCCATGTTGGTATTGTGATCTTTGTGCTCTTCCCGGCTGAGGCAGATGGGTCGCCGGCCATTGGACTGCCGCTCATGGCAACTCACACCGGCTGCTGGCCACTCACAGTAGCTTACAGCAGCCAACTGTAGCCTACGCGGTTGCCAGCGACTCACCAGCGACTCACGGCAGCCCAGCTCCAGGCCAAGCTGTTGTTCACCATCTCAGCTGTAGAGGGCGCAGCATCACTGGCCCTCATTTGGGATCCAAACCAGCTGTCTTTCTGCTCAGAGCTCACATTCCCAAGCCAACTCTTAACCAATAAGCCACTTGGCTGGCCCGTGACTATAATTTTTTAATAAATGAAAAGTGTTTTACCTTTTAACTCGGCACACTTTTTTTTTTTTTTTTCCTGAGCCATCCTGCTACCTGTTGGCAGTTCAACGGCAACTCAGCTCGGGCTGGCATCGAACCGCCGTTACTCAGAGCTCAGCTCCCACTCTTTTTTTTTTTTTTTTTTTTTTTTTTTTTTTGAGGGCAGTGTTACTGGCCCTCATATGTGGGACTCGAACCGGGGCCGCTGGCTTCCCAGGCCAGCGCTTAACTACCGCGCCACTCGGCCGGCCCCTCAGCTCCCACTCTTGAGTGAGCTCTTAACCAACTGAGCCACTTGGCTGGCCCTCGGCCCACATTTTAATTAATGCATACTTCCTAGAAAATGGAAAAAAGTAACAGCTATAAGCATTTATTATGGAAAGACTTGCTTTTCAACCTCCCTTCCTTTTCCTTTCTTAGTGCTCCTGAAGTTCCGCACGGATAAAGGAAGAGACCCTGGTTCTGATACCTTTGGGGAAGATTCTGAGCTGTTGCTCCAGATTCGAAACGATGTGCTGGAGTCCCTGGGTGTTAATCCCGACCTGCTTCCCGAAGACTTTGTCAGGTTGGTCATGGCATTTATTACAGTTTCGCCTGAATGGATAAACGTCTGCTCTCAGTATCTGCCTTAAGTTGGAGAGATGCTTTATTAAGACCAAAAGCCCTGAGGAGAGCAGCCTCCTTTGCCGCATTCTGCCAATTCCCGGAGACCTCGGCCTCCCCGTTGGTATAGCAACAGTGTGTGAAAAACAGAGGTGCAGGTTCTGTTTGTTTAACAGGTATTTTATATTCATGTGGCTCATCCAAATCAAGGCAGTGTAAAATGTATACGCCCTATTGTGTACCTTCTTTCACTTTACATTTCTTCCGGGGATGTTTCCAGCTCAGTACCGGCTTTCCTGCCCGTGTTCCAGCACGGGAGCAGGAGAGCTCACTGTGGCCAGGCTCTTGTTACCACAAAATGCTGTCGTGTGTGACCTTGTGTGTGTGTGTCATTTCGTGTGTGTGCATATATAACTGCGGGGTAAATTGCTAGAAAGGGAGTATCTGGGTCAGAAGAATGTGATTTACTAGTTGGCAGACACTGCCCACTGCCCTCCATCGACAGCTCATCATTGTACACCCTCCACAGTAAAGGCAGCCATGTTCCCGGCATCCTCTCCCCTGGGCATGTGGATACTTTCACCTTAGGTGACCGGTCTGCTCGTTTACACAATCAGGTTTAGGCTTTGTTTGGGGAAATCCAAATGGAATTCCTTCAAGCAGTTAGTTCTGGGATCATTTACTCACTCCTTTTCTTCCAGTGTCTTTGGGGGACTGGCCAAACTGCTTTGCTGTGCCTCTAGCTTGTAGCAGTCATAACGAGGGCTGTAATTTATTGAGCAGCTATTATGTACATGGTCTCTCTTCACAGCAACCTATTTTATGTGAGAGGAACAGCTAAAGCTCAGGGACGTTAAATGCCTCGTCCAAGGTTTATATAGTTAATAACAGGAGTACTGTGTGTTAAAAGCTTTCTGTGCTTTACCCACACTGTCACATTTAATTGTCACAATATTCCCTCGAGGTGTGATTATTTTCCCATTATTTTAATGAAGAAACTGAGGCACAGAACGGTACTCCCACTTTCCCAAAGTTTTAGTAAGTAGCTAACCAAGGCCTCACCAAGGTCTCATCACAGTACTACTCTCTGGTAGTAGCATGCCACCTTGGTTTTCTTCCTAGCAATAAAGTGAATTAGAATCCCTTCCTCCCCTCGTTGTTTCTTTCTTCACTTGAGTCTGGGCACCTCGCTTAGACCCTAGCAAACCCCACCAGATTTCAGACCAGCACAAGGCTTTGAACAACCTGCCGAGCTCTCAGCCATAAAGAGGCAGAAGTCTACAAGGTGTTGGCACCGGGAGGTCAGGGGCGGTGGCACTCCAGGCTGGGAAGGGGTCCCTGTCTCAGGCTAACAGCCAGTCATGCGTGTCTTGGTGGACGAAGAAGAGTGTGTGAGAAGCAAGCAGTACCTACTCTGGCTCGTGCAGGACTCCGTTTCCAGCAGCCCCAGCCAGGCAGGCCGGGCCACATCCCCGGTGCTGGGTGCCAGCCCGTGAGTATGCAGCTAAGTGACTAATCTGGGCATTTAGAGATGAGCGGCCTGGCTCTGCAGTGGCTGAGGCCCCACTTCCCAGAAGGAGAAAGCCACCTCCTAACTGCTAATAGCCTAACTAGCTGCTGGCTGGCTTTCTCTCCGAAGTGTTTCCCTTCCCCGCCCACCTGCTCTGCAGAAACTGCTTTCCCGTGTCCAGGTCCTTGTGTGCTCAGGTGCTTCCGCTCTCTTGTCCTTTAAGTAAGAGGGGTTTGGTGGCCTCTTGAAGCCTGTCTGTGGATAGGTGGAGATAAGGCCCGAGATGGGATAGGGGTGTCTAGCAGCTGAGCCCCCCTCAGAAATTGCCCACTGCCAGCTCGGAGCAGCAAGTGCTCTTGAGAAGGGAAGACTGTGCACAAGCCTCCGCTTCCCTCATCTGCCTGTGCTCTGCCTGCGCTGTCCTTTATGTTACCTTATTTATTTTTTTCAGAAAGCTTTATTGCTTTTGTGATTATGAAAGTAACAGATGCCTGCTGCTAGAAAGTGTAGATGGAAAGAAAAGGGAAAAGGATCACCGGTAGCCCCACCACTGAGACGCAGCCATGGCTGACATTTTGGGGTGTAGCCTCACAGACTGCTCTGTGTATGTTTACTCATATTTTCCTCTTTCTTAATAGCGAAATGATGTCATACTGTCCATGATAACCTCCTTCTTTTCAGCATATCAGACCTATTTGTGTCAAAAATACATACAGTTCCATACCCTCACTTTTACTTCATAATGTTTCATTGTCTGATATGTGGTTATTTATGTTTAGCCATTCATTACCTTATTAGTGGGTATTTAAGTTGTTGATAGTATTTAACTATTATATAAATTTATAATGAGCATTCATAATTTGTATATTTAATGTAACTTTTACTGTTTAAAATTTTTTTTTATCATGGTTAAATATACACAACTTAAAACATACCATTTTAGGGCCGGCCGAGTGGCACGGTGGTTAAGCGCTGGCTTGGGAAGCCAGCTACCCCAGTTCGGGTCCCACATATGAGGGCCAGTGACACTGCCCTCAAAAAAAAAAAAGCATTTTAACCATTCTTTTTTTTTTAGATTTTTTTATTGGGGAATTGGGGGAGGGGAACAGCATTGGGGAATCGGGAAAGGGGAACAGACAAGTTGCTGTCTTTTTGCTCTTCATTCTAGTTGCAGAGGACGTTACTTCACTGGCCCATATTGGTATCGTCATTGCGTTCTTCCCGGATGAGGCAGATCGGTCTCTGGATGGGCGCTCACTGCGGCTATTGGCAGCTCACGCTGGCTGCCGGCCGCTCACGCTGGCTCCCGGCCGCTCACTGTAGCCTATGGCCGCCCACTGCAGCAGGGGCTGCAGCCCAGTTCCAGGTGGAGCTGTTGTTAGCTGTGGAGGGCAGTGTCACTGGCCCTCATATGTGGGATCCAAACCGGGGCTCCTGGCATCCCAAAACCAGCTCTTAACCAATGCGCCACTTGGCCGGCCCTTAACCATTCTTAAATGTAAAATTCATTAAGTAAATTCAAATTATTGGGCAACCATCACTATTCCTTTTTTTGTTTTGTTTTGTTTTTTTGAGCGCAGTGCCACTGGCCCTCATCTGTGGGACCCGAACCAGGCCCGCTGGCTTCCCAAGCCAGCACCCAACCACCACGCCACTCGGCCAGCCCAACCATCACTATTATTTATTTGCTGAACTTTTTCATCATCTCAAACTGAAAATCTGGACCCACTAAACACTAACTCCCCAAGCCCTTGCTAACTTCTCTTCTACTTTCCATCTCTGTGACTTGGAGTATTCTCAGTATCTCGTGGAGCTAAGTGAAATCATACACTATTTTTCCTTTTGTGAACTTACTGGGGTTTTTTTGGTTTTGTTTTTAAAGATTTTATTGGGAAACTGGGGAAGGGGAACAGACAAGTTGCTGTCCTTTTGTTCTTCAGTCTAGTTGTGGAGGACGTCGCTTCACTGGGCCATGTTGGTATTGTGATCATTGCTATCTTCTCTGGTGAGCCACATCGGTCACTGGCCTGTGGACGGCCACTCACAGAGGCTCTTGGCAGCTCACACCGGCTGCCAGTCACTCACACTGGCTGCCGGCCGCTCACTGTAGCCTATGGCAGCCCACTGCAACAGGGCTGCAGCTATGCTGTCCCTGGGGACTCACAGCAGCCCAGGTACAGGTGGAGCTGCTGTTCACCATCTTAGCTGTAGAGGGCAGTGTCACTGGCCCTCATGTGTGATCCGAACCAGGGCCACTGGCAACCCAAGCCAGCTCTTAACCAATGCACCACTCGGATGGCCCTGGTTTTTAAATTACAGAAATAATATTCATGTTATGGAAAAATCGGATGGTATAGAATACCACTGACCATTTGGTATTACATGTTATGTATTTTCTATCATAGTATATATGTAAACAAACAAAATCCTTTGTAAATTAAAACAATACTCATAATATTTACTGTTAGAGAGGATGATGGCAAAAACTGCAACCTTTTGAGCAAGTGCTTTGGAAATATGTATTAAGAGTCACTAAAATGTCCCTATTTGTCATAGTAATTCTGCTTCTCTTTTTTTTTTTTAAGAGGGCAGTGTCACTGGCCCTCGTATGTGGCATCCCAAGCCAGCTCTTAACCACTGCGCCATTCGGCAGGCCCCTCTGCTTCTTAAAGAAAGAGAAATTAGGGGCCGGCTGAGTGGCTCAGTTGGTTAAGAGCTCGCTCAAGAGTGTGAGATGAGCTCTGAGCAACAGCAGTTTGATGCCCAGCCCGAGCTGAGCAGCCACTGAGCTGCCGACAGGTGGCAGGATGGCTCAGCTAAATAAATAAATAAAAATTAGATTTAAAAAATAATAAATCGGGCCGGCCAAGTGGCACATTGGTTAAGCGCTGGTTTTGGGATGCCAGCGGCCCCGGTTCGGATCCCACATGAGGGCAAGTGACACTACCCTCTACAGCTAACAACAGCTCCACCTGGAGCTGGGCTGTGCGAGCCCCGGTGATGGTGCGGGCTGCAGCCCCTGCTTCAGTGGGCTGCCATAGGCTACAGTGAGTGGCCCGCAGCCAGCGTGAGCGGCTGGCAGTCAAGCGTGAGCTGCCAATAGCCGCGGTGAGCGACATCCAGAGGCCAGCGACCGATCTGCCTCATCCGTGAAGAGCGCAATGATGATACCAACAGTGAAGCAACATCCTCCGCAACTAAACTGAAGAACAAAAAGACAGCAACTTGTCTGTTCCTCTTCCCGATTCCCCAACGCTGTTCCCCTCCACCAATTCCCCAATAAAATCTTTAAAAAATAATAATAATAATAAATCAATTAAAAAAAAAAAGGGAAAGAGAAATTAGAAAGATGTTAAAGAACTGGGCTGGCCGAGTGGCGCTTGCTTGGGATGCCAGTGGCCCCGGTTCTGATCCCACATATGAGGGCCAGTGACACTGCACTCAAAAAAAAAAAAAAAAAAAGAGTTAATGATATAGGACAATGCAATACGATTCATGGATTAAAGTGATGTTTATTATGGAAAATATCAAGCATACAGAAAAGTGGAAAGGCTAGTATAGCAGTGAACATCTACATACCACTCAGCTGGATTCAATTGTTAATATTTTACTTTTAGTTTTGAGGGTAGAGGCATGATGCTGACATGATTGATGCTTTAAAAATGCATCAAAGTTCATCTGTTGCATTTGGTTCTGTGTCTTTTCATCTAGGAGTTGGTAAACTGTGACTTGCCACCTGTTTTTGTAAATAAGTTTCATTCCACACCTACTCATTTGTATATTGTCCTTTACAGTTTTTGTACTGTTTTTACAACTCTACAACAGCAGTCTTAAAGAGTTTTAACAGGCCGGCCGAGTGGCGCGGTGGTTGGGCGCTGGCTTGGGAAGCCAGCAGCCCCGGTTCGGGTCCCACATATGAGGGCCAGTGACACTGCCCTCAAAAAAAAAAAAAAAAAAAAAAAGAGTTTTAACAGACCATATGGCTTATAAAGCCTAAAAAATTTACTGTCTGCTACTTTACAGATAAAGTTTTCCAACTCTTGATCTAGAACAGTTTACCACTTTTTTTCTTTTTTTTAAGAGTCCAGGTCAATTATATTGCAGAATATCCCATATTCTGGAATTCTCTGATTGTTTCTTGAGGTGATGCTTATTTTGTCTAGTTTGATTTTTATTATTTAAACTCACAGTAAAATTCATTCTTATTTCTTCATGGTGCATTTTTAAAAAACTTTATAGACAGTGAAATTTATTTTTTTGTTATACAGTTCTATGAATTGTGTGCTTTTTTTTTTTATTTAAAGTTCATGAATGTTTACAAAAGCACAGAGTTGTGTAATCACCACAATCAAGATACAGTAAAAGTTTCATCACCGCAAAATATACCCTGTGGTGTCTTGTAGTCAGCCCCTTCCCCACCAGCAACCACTGATCTATTCTCTATCCTTATAGTTCTGCCTTTTCCAGTAGTGTAATAATATACAGGCATACCTCGGAGATATTGAGGGTTCAAGGTTTCAGACACTTGCTTTATCGTGATACGTGTAATATCATGAGTATCGCAATAAAGTGAGTTGTAACCTTTTTGCTGGTGGAAAGTCTTGCAAGAGTCCTCTATGTACCTCGGATGCAAGTCCTTTATTACTATATGATTAGCTAAAATTTTCTTCTATTTTATGTGTTGTCTTTTTACTTGCTTGATGATATCCTTTAGGTTTTTTTATTATTATTATTCTTTTATTGTGAAATAAACATTTTTTTTAAATTAGTTTCAGGTGTACAACACAGTGCACTAGTTATACTTTAAAGTAGTTTTTAACTTTTATAAAATACAGTTGACCTGTTTTCTTTTTTCACATATGCATTTGGTATCACATCTAAGAAACTATTGCCTAATCCGAGGTCATAAAGATTTGTTTCTCTCTTTTCTTCTAACTTTTTTTTTTGAGGGCAGTGTCGCTGGCCCTCATATGTGGGACCTGAACCAGGGCCGCTGGCTTCCCAAGCCAGCGGTTAACCACTGCGCCACTCGGCCAGCCCTAAGATGGATTTTTCCATTTCTACAAAAAAGGCAGCTGGGATTTTGATAATAAGTTTGTCAAATATATAGATTAATTTAGAGAGTATTGCTGTCTTAACAATATTAGGTCTTCTAATCCATGAATATGAGATACTTTTCCATTTATTTAGGTCTTTTATTTTTTTCAACAATGTATTATAGTCTTCAGAGTATAAGTTTTACACATCTGTTGTTAAATTTATTTCTGAATATTTTATTCCTTTGGATGCTATTGTAAATGGAATTTTTTTTTTTTTTTAAGATTTTATTGGGGAATTGGGGGAGGGGAACAGCATTGGGGACTTGGGGAAGGGGAACAGACAACTTGCTGCCCTTTTGTTCTTCAGTCTAGTTGTGGAGGATGTGGCTTCCCTGGCCCATGTTGGTATTATCATTGCTCTCTTCCCAGGTGAGGCAGATCGGTCGCCAGCCTCTGGACGGCCGCTTACGGCGGCTGTTGGTAGCTCAATCCAGCTGCAGGCTGCTCACACTGGCTGCTGGCCACTCACTGCAGCCTATGGCAGTCCACTGCAGCAGGGGCTGCAGCCTCCGCTTTCACCAGCAACTCACAGCAGCCCAACTCCAGGTCAAGTTGTTGTTCACCGTCTTAGCTGTAGAGGGCGCAGCATCACTGGCCCTGATGCTCAGAGTTAGCATCCCAAGCCAGCTCTTAACCAACGCGCCATTCGGCTGGCCTGAGAATTAGGCGTATTTTAAAAATAGGAAAATATTCCCACATTTGGTTATGTTTGAATAATGGAGTAATGGGTGATTAGTTTTTCTTTAGTAAAGTTCTCAATGTGTTTTATAGTTCTATAATAGACCTTGGTAACCAGGAGGAAAGGTACCTCAGTGGCTGAACAGATGGAGTGCTGGTCCTGTCCAGGGAGTGAGGAAAGGGCACTTTCGTACACAGTTGGTGGGAGTTGTGATGAATACAGCTTTTCTGGAGGGCCTTTGGCAAAATGTATCAGGACCTAACAATTCTGTATTTAGGGATTTGCTATAAGAAATTATTTGGACATCTCTGCCAAGGTGTGTGATTGCAATGTCGAACAGTCTAAATACCCATCAGTAGAGTACAGTGTGGAATGAATAATATTTGATATTACTTGGGTTTAAAATTATATGTTTAGATATGTGCACTTTTTAAAATATCTAGAAGGATGAGCACAAACTGGGAAGATTGGAGGTGGTCTCCTGATGGTAGGGTTCCTTAGGGGAGCTTTCCCTTTAACTTGTCTGTGTTCTAATTTGCTCGTTTAAGGGACACCTTTGAGTTCGGGGTAGGAACTGGCTGAGCATATTTTCCCTGGGGAGGTGGTGGAAGAGTGTTTAGCTCCCCAGGATGGGTGATTTGAAGGGGCAGGTGACAGTATCCGCTAAAATTGTCCTCTGGATGCCCCATCCTGGCCCAGAAGGACTGGTATCTATGTGGGTAGCGAAGACTTTTTGCTTTAATTTCAGGTCACAAACTTCCCATGCCTCCTGCATGTTAACACAGGCCTTCTCCCTGACATTTGTCTGGGAATAGCATATAGAACCCCCCGCTCATTATGGGTAAGGAGAGAATTGCGAGAATGTGACCGGGGCACTGAAACATCTGATATTTGTAGGACCTTATTTTTAGGAAGCATAGATATAGTTTTTCTTTTAACTTAAAAAAAAAAAAAAGTGTTGTGAAACAATTCCTGCCTGCCAAAGTTCAAAGGTCTTTCCCAACCACCTACTAACCCCTGGATCAGATTGAATTTTCACTCCTAGATGTCAGCGTTTGCATTGTTGTCTGAATTGATCCTCCTGGTAGATGTTTTCATTTAGACAGCCCACTACTGACCTTTCCCAGATGTCCCATCAGCCTTCCTGTTCCTCAGTGCTTCATTTCACTTGTCTTCTCTTTTAGGTACTGCTTCTCTGAGATGGCGCCAGTATGTGCAGTGGTTGGAGGGATCTTAGCCCAGGAAATTGTGAAGGTAACAGTCTCTATGGCACAGAAGACATTGATCCACTGCCCACCTTGCAGATGTGCTGAGAGAGAACCCAGGACTGTCTTAGCTGCCTGGTTTCTCTGACTCGTCCTTGTTTTGTATCCTTCCCTTTCTCACCCCATCCCATTCTCTCCAGCCCACCCAGGTGGACATTAAGCATAGGACCTCCGAGGGCCTGCTCTGAGCTAAGCCCAGAGCTAGACAGTGCACTTAAGACTCTGTCTGCCCTCCCCTAACTGTACTGATTAGTTATTTGGTGCTTATCATATTTGCCAGGTATGCTGTTTCTCGTGGCTCTGTGAAACGGGTGCTACCATGGTCCCCAATTAAGGGGAGAACACTGCTGAGGCCCTAAGAAGGACTCCAAAACCTGTGCTCTTAACCTCTGTGTTTCTTTCTATCCATCACCGTGGCGTCCAAGCTCCATCTTGTTCATGCACACACCACAGGTACTTAGAGAGAAGGAGGAGGAAAAGCAGTACCAGTGGGGCAGGTGTGCTGTGCAAGGAGCCCCAGAGGGCTCTGTCCAGGGTGGCCTGTGACCACGTTAGGTAGGCGTCATTGGCCCTCTCAGAAGGAAGGGATCTCACCTGGGGTTGTGTAACCAGTAACTAGCACATCGTTTTGAATTTCTTCTAGAAGAACATTTGGGTTGCTAAAACTAGAGCGTACCCCTAAATATATTTTACTTTCTTTGGGGACTTTGGTATTTGCCCAAAGATGCTAAATTTGCCTTTTGCAGGTTCTTGGCTGCTTTAATGGCCTTACAATGATGGTTTGTCCTTTTCTTTCATGGGATAGAGTCATGCCTGGTTAAATGATTTTCCAAGCCCAGGTACATGTCAGGTTTAGCTGAGGAGGAGGAGGAGATTTGGAGACCCAGCTCTTACTACGTTATCTTGGGATCTGCAAGTTTATTCTGGAGACATTTGACTTAATTTGACAGTCCTGCCATCTTAAAGCTCTTTTTCCCCCACTCTTCTTTTCTGATCCTTTTCCCTGGACCAAATTTTTCTTTTCCCCAACTCTAACCTTCTATTTGGGCAGTAGAGTGAGCACCAAAGAGAAAAGAAGAGGGAAGAGAGGAGCGTGTGATGGCCAGGCCTGTTTCTGCTTAGCCCAGAGTGATATGAAATGGCAGTTTATGTGCCCAGTCTGAGAAAGTGGTCGTGGCCTCCCAAGAGCTGTGCTGAGAAGGATTCTGGGGCTGCCTGTCAACAGACTCCACAGGAAAGAGTGCAGTGATGGAAAAATCCGAAGGGGGAATGGGAACGGATACTTTTTTTTTTCCCTCTGAGGACAGTGTCACTGACCCTCATATGTGGGACCCGAACCGGGGCCGCTGCCGGCCCACGGATACATTTTTGTAGCCTATAATGACAACAACCATAATGTCACTTGATTGAAAGCCCACTATGTACCACACAAAGACTGTTCCTTACATGGATGCTCCTTGTATCCTCACAACAGCCCTGGGAGGTCAGAACTGGAGCGCTCCCTGATGTATGAAGGAGGCGGTGGTGGAGCCAGGATTTGAGCCCAGGCCTGGTGTCTGAGCTGGGTCGTCATGCCTCAGGCACTGTCCCTGTGGCACCCGCAGATTCGCTTCTGTACAACCCATTGAGAAGCAGCTCCCTGAGTTTTTCGTGTGGGGTGGAGATTGGGGGTCAAGGCAGGTGGCTGTGACCCCATTGTTTGCAGCGCCTTCTCGGCATCCCAGTCCTAACCTCCAGTGCAGCCCCCTCCTCGCTGCCTGCTGGGGACAGCTGTTGCCCAGCATCTTGTTTCTGTTTGTCCCAGATAGCCAGAGCACTCTGCATTCTTGGTTGCTGGGTGTGTCTGGAATCTCCTCCTACCCCCCATCTGGCTTGGGAAGCACTTTACCTTTTGCCCCGTGTTCACCCCATGCCCTGCTGTCTTATCCCCATGACTCCCCCCTACTTAACACGGTTCCAGCCTTTAGTCAGCTGGCAGTAGGGTCCTGCAATTTCAGGGTTACAGACCTCCCCCTTGTCTCCTGAGAGCCCATCTGACCACTCAAAAAAAGTAAACATGAGGCGATGGAGAACAAATGTAAAATTCTGTTCCTCTGGAATCATCTTTGTTCCCTTCCTTCCTTATTATCATTCCAGACACCCCATGTTCTGTCCACATCCCCGTCATGACTTGCTTCCTTCTCACCCGCTGTCCACAGTAGGTCTCCCTACCTACAGGACTAGAGGTGATAGTGACAGCAGCAGCCATGCCAGACTCCATGTTAAGTCACACTGTGTCATCTCCTGTAACTTGGGGACCAGAGTCTAGGACTTCACCTGTGAGCTCTTGGGGCCCCCCCAGCCGGCTGAGTGGTTGGGATCCTCAGATACTGGCAAGGGCCCCCAGCCCCGTGAGTAGCAGCAGCTCCCACTGACTGAGAATTTCCCCTGTGCCCGGCACATTACAAGCTTGATGGCACTTCGTTCTCACCAGAAGCCCCGGCCAGCAGATGCTATTTATTTGCCCTGTCACATGTGAGCCGGAGGAGCAAACGTGTCAGATCCACGCGCCATGCTGCGGGACCTCGGAACCCTTAGTGTCTGTAGTGCCATGCGTGTCAGATTAGAGGCTCAGTACATTTCCTTGGACGAATGGCTGAATAACCACTTAAAGTAGGAGTAATTGTCCCCATTTTACAGATGAAGAAATGCATGGGAATTGGCACCAAATTTGAGAAGAAGTTTCTGATGTTTAGAGCACATCTAACCTTGTCAGGGAAGCTCTGCCTTATGAATGACAACCTGGTGCTCCCGGGAACCTCTAAATGCCGCTTAGCGGCTTGCTTAGGTGATGCTGTACTCTCACATGGCAACCATGTTTGGGTTCAGAACCTCTTAGAAAAGTCAGTGACACCTGTGAACCCAGTTCCCTCAGGCACACACAGGACTCAGCATGGGATTTCAGGGCATCTAAGTGTGTCTTTAAAAGAGCTGTGTCCTTGTGTTAACCCCACAAGACAGTCTCTGTTTCCATGGCTGACTTGCATCTCCCTGGCCCGTCCTGTGGAAGGCAGCAGCACCGTCTCCTCACAGAGGAGCCGCACCTGCGGCAGTGTGTGTCCCATCAGGTGACGGAGGCTGCAGCCTAAGACGTGTCGGAGTGAGTCACTGTCTCTCAGCACAAGAGTCAAATAATGGTACTGTCAGTTGCCAAGCGGTGCTGCGTCCTGCTAGGCAGTATTTAAGGTATTTGAGGTACCTCATCTCTTAATGCCTAGGATAATAGATCTGTTATTTGGTTTTTCATGGAGAAAGTAAGGTTCAGAGAGGCTAAAGGATCTGTCAAGGGCACACAGTAGCAAGAACCAGAGCAGAGAGACATGACAATCAAAGATGTCTACAGGGCCGGCCTATTGGCGCACTGGTTAAGAGCTGGCTTGGGAAGCCAGCGGCCCCGGTTCGGTCCCACATATGATGGCCAGTGACACTGCCCTCAAAAAAAAAAAAAGATGTCTGCAGACGTAGCCAAATAACCCCCAGGGAGCAAAAGCGACCTCTATTGGGAAACCACTGCCCACACTGCTTATGAAAGACCTGGTTTGGGGGGTTTTCCTTCTTTTTTTCTCTGTTTTATCCCTTTCGAAGCATTTGAGCTGAACCCTCTTCTTGTTTTTCTCCCCAGGCCCTGTCTCAAAGGGACCCTCCTCACAACAACTTCTTCTTTTTTGATGGCATGAAGGGGAATGGGATTGTGGAGTGCCTCGGCCCCAAGTGAACCCAGGACATGGCAGCCCCGGAGATGCTAACCCTCAACATGCCCACATCTGTCCCCTGTCCCTTTCCCCCATGAAGGCATCTCCAGGCAAGGGGAGAGTGAAGTTGTTGGAACAGTACAAACCATTTCCTGCGAGCAGCGCGGCTGTGGGGAAGCGAGCCCGGCAGCTGCTGAGCGCCGCCAAGGGGTGTGGGCCGGCTGGCTCCCCTCCAGCTCTGTTCACGGCTGTTGGCCAGCTCCCGAGTGGCGGTCACCTGAAAGCGCCCTCTGACGACCCTCTGTTCTGGTGCTGTCATGGCATCACCAGGCCTCTGGGTTACCGCCGGGGATGCCTGCCAGGAACCAGTGCGCCTGGTTGCTTAGGAGCCTCTCGCCATGTTCTGGACTTATTCCCCACCTGATGTCACACAGAGAGGAGCATGACCTCAGGTGGGAATAAGTCCCAGGCCCAATGGAACCGCAGTTCCAAGGCAGACAGGTGACCTGAGAGAGGAAAATACATGGCAGGCAGAATGTATTTCCTCCAAAGTTTGAGATCCTGAAAAACAACAGGTGGTCTCTGGTGTGCTGTTCTTGAGTTTTAGTTGAGGATTAGTGAGTTCAGCCTGGATTGTGGAAGAGAGGAAATATTACCAAGTCCTCTTGGCATTAGGGCGAGACCTTGCAAGTCGAATATTAGTAGGAAGCTTGTTTTAAAAGGCAAAGGCCAGAGTCCCACCCGCTGGGGTTTTTACCTTTGGGGGCTGCTCTGTCCTGTTAGCCGACCCCCATCTCCAGGACCGGCCTGGAGGCTGGTGCATTGAAGGGCTGTGTCAGTCTTTCACTTTCCCCCTGAATGGCAGCTGTTTGTGTTTTTTTTTTTTTTTTTTTTACATTTTCTAGATTTCCGTGGTTCTTTAAAAAGGAATGACAGAAATAAAGTTACTTGCTTTGGGATTTGTTTGCTTTTCTTCCACATTTGAAACTTCCTCTGACTGGGAGTGATCCTACCAATTGCCTTTTTAAACCTGGAGAAATATCACTGGGCGCTTTAACGTGACCAAGATTCCTCCCCTCCTGCCGTTTCTGGATATGCAGCAAACATTAGTTAGATTGCTCAAATTCTAGAATGCATAGAAGTTTCTGGCTCCAGTTGTTGAATAATTCAGTTAAATAGTGGCTGTTCTCAGTGACAAGAATTACAGCATTAATGGAAAAGAAGTAAAGTATGATACTACCATTACCTCCTGTTTACACCCTCTATGTACCAGGCATCGTGCAGAGGAAAAGTGGGCAAAGACCTCATTTTAAATTTAAGTGACACTTAAAAAAAAAATTTTTTTTTTAAGTGACACTTAAGTAATATGCCCCAGCCTTCCAGCTGGTCCGGGTCAGAGCTGGCATCGGAACACCAAGTTTGTCTTGACTTGGCAGTCCATGCGGGTTCCTCCTTGATGTAAAATTAAAGTTGTGTGGGGTTTGGGTCTGGCCAGTTGGAATAAATCAGCTCCTTTCCTATTTCAATCCTGCTGTACTCAGTGAAAAGGAACTGGTCTGGGAGGTGGAACGTCATTCCCGACCCTCCCTCAGGGTCATCTCTGCCCCCACCTTAGGTGAGGCTAGGGCTGCGTTTCTGGAAGGGGCCCCTTTCTAGGTCCTATTAGTGTCAAGTCAGAGGCACCAAGGTCAGTGGTTTTATTGATGCATGAATCGCACGCTGCCTTTGAAATTTGGAGCTAATTATACCCTTTATTTTTTAATGTGGGGCCTTGGTCACAAGGGGGAGCAGGTGGGTCTGAATGGATAAAAACAAAATTGTCATTGGAGAACCTTCTCAGGCTTTTCAAACTTTTCCACCCTGAATCTCACATGGCAGAGATTGAGTCATCCAGAAGGGACCCCTCGGGAATCAGGGAGTGGTACTGGAAGCTGCCAGCCCCGGGCAAGAAATGTCTTTATTCTCATTTCTTCAAATTTCATATTCTCCCATGTTACATGTCAGAATTGTCATAAAAGTGGATTTCTCTAAGTCTCCGGGAGGTACACAGTGATTGTCCTGTAGTTTCTAGTACCTCTAGGAGATGTGTATCCCACATGGGGAAGGAGAAGCGACTCCGAAGGTGACACATTTTTGGGTTACTGGAGTCACCAAATGAAATGCTGGCTCATTGGGGCCGCCAGCGTTTTCCACTCCATAGGCCACTTCTGTTGTCTTTGGTTTGTGCAATAGCCAAACTCCGTTAAGTGCTTAATGTGTTGAAGCCTTCAGAACATTCTAGTGGAACAGGTGCTACTCAAAAAGAATAAAAAAATGTAATACAAGCAAAGGTAATAAAAAAAAATTACCACACAATAACAAGCTCGGTTCCATCATAGCCCACATCTGTGATTTCCCTTTGCAGTGCAGACCCTTTTTGTCAGTTTCCTGCACTCCTTTTGTAAGTATAAATGTGTTTGTTGAGGTATGTCGTATTTGCCCCTTTACACATGGGGTAATGGAAACTTAAGTGTAGTTGTCCCGTCAAAAGAGTTTAATAATAACTAACATGTTCACACGACCTGCCTTGTATTTTTCAAAATGCTTGTACTTCCGATAAATGGTTTGAATCCTCAAGCGGCCCCATGGGGGTCCATACCGTTGACACCATATCACCGGTGAGGAAACAGCTTTACCCAAGAGGTCAGGGATGAGATGTGGGCTGATGGGAAAGGCTTCTATGCGGGGGCACGTAAACGTTTAGTGGCACCACTTCTGATGACCTTGGTAAGGACAAGGAGACTTGGGCTTCGCCCTCACCAGGTCCTTAAACCTAGTAGGCACCACTGAGCACCACCAGTCAGGCCCAGGTGCTGAGGGGTACTTCAGCTGCGTCCAGAAGGGCAGGTGTGTTTTGTTTTTAAGCTCGTAGTATAACCCTCAAGTGATATACCAGCATAAAAGTAAAAAGATACCTCCCCGCTACGTCGTTTGTCCTGTCAGCTCGATGTTGGCCACATAGGAGCAGCTGACTTCACAGCTAAACAGGATTTCGGAGAGAAATATGAGAGGCTTTTTGTGTATGTTATGTGTATCCACTTGCAGATCTACCCCAGAGGTCACCCCTCGCAGTCACTGAGAGTGACTCCTTCCATGCTGTCAGGTTCAAACCCACACTCCATCCCTTAGCTATATGGGCAAAGGACCCTCCTGGACTTCAGTTACTGCATCTAAAATGGAGCATCAAGTAGTATATTCCTCTGATAGGTGAAAATTAAATGAATTTGGTATGTTTGCGTAGAAACTGCGCAATGTTAGCTGCTATTGTGCATATTTGTATAACTTCCTGCAACTTGCTTTTTCTCACTATGTCTTGGAGATTGCCAGTGCATCGCTCATCAAATTCCAAAACCACAGATGAGCCATAAACCATTTAATCAGTCTGTTGTTGAGTGATACTGAGCCTGTTTCCTATGTACATACTTGGGAAAGACTCCCAAAGCCAAATGCTCAGGTTACAAACAGAGTAAGTGCGTTTGAGATGGTGATCCTTTCCACCAGGCTGTAGGGTGGTAGCATTGGGTGTTTCCTTTGTTGTTTGGATAGAAAGTACATGTGTGTAGTACAAAACAGGAAGGTTTACAAAGATATGCAGTTGCATTTTTTAAGGAAGGACAGATTATTATAAACAATGAAAAGTAAATCTGCCCTTTCCAGCAGCAACCACTGCAGGGTGAGAGCATTTGGAAGCGGGTGAGGCATGCCGGTTCAAGTTTGGAGTTAGCTTGCTAGAGGTTGCACAGTTTGCAAGTGGCATTGGTTTAGCTGAGGGCCTCCTTGCCAGGTCCTTTGAACTTCTGCTCTGCCAGGTTGTAGGACTGCTTGGCAGTTGATTACAAGGGAGAAGGCCCCAGATACCACGTCAGGTGTCTATGAACAACTGATCCCTCCTTTGTTTTTCTAGGATCCCTTTGGACTTGGCTGACAAAATGGGGCCTCTAGCCTTGACTGTCTCTGGGTCTCCGCTTCTTCCCATCTAACCGGGATTGGTGGGGTGGGATTCCCCACTTTCGGTCCTCAAAGATGATGGGTTTGGTTCTAGGCAAAAGATACAGAAGTTCTGTTTCTTGTGTGCTGGGGGTAAGTTTCTAACAGACAAAGCCCCCTGCAAATAACTAAATTCTAGACAAAATATAACAAAAAAACACTACCAAAAAACAACTACTGGAAGGCCCTAGAGAGTGAATAAGGCAGGTGGAATTGGAGGGGAGTTGAAAGTTGCAAGAAGAGCCCGGCACAGGGTGAGTTTTCTGGTGCTTGTGTGTGTGTTTTTCCCCCCACCATGTTAGCCTGAGGCAGTATGCCAGGCCACTCAACTCGGGTAGGAAACCAGCTGTCCTGAAGAACCAGAGGACAGAGCCAGGGTAACCACAGCTCCTGGGAGAGAGAGAGAGAGAGCAAAGAGAAACCCCGAGTTATGTGTATAAATTCAGCTCATGACTCTTGCTGACCACCTGACTGTGAATGTATGGGGCAGACTCAGCAGGATGGAAGTGAACTGGGTTTGAGCTGTCACCCACTGCGTCAAGTTTCCAACAAATATCCCCTAAAACCGAAAGAGCCACATTCTTTGAAGGATATAACAAAATCCAGTATGTCTACAACATAACCTTCATAGTACCCAGGGTACAATCCCAAATTACATACATGGAAAAATATACATGGAATCAGGGAAATGTGATCCATTCTCAAGGGAAAAGACAAGATGATTGAGCATCCAAGTGTTGGAATTGGCAGACTAAGATTTTCTCATTGAAGTAAAGGAAAATACACATGTGATGATGAAAAATAGGAAGTCTCAGCAGAGAAATAGACAATATTAAAGAGCCAAAAGGGGGCTGGCTGAGTAGACCATTGGTTAAAAGTTGACTTGGGAGTGCCAGCTCTGAGCAGCAGGGCTGCCGGTTCGGATCCCACATGAGGGCCAGTGACGCTGCGCCCTCTACAGCTAAGATGGTGAACAACAGCTTGACCTGGAGCTGGGCTGCTGTGAGCTGCCATGAATGGCCATCCAATGGCTGGCGAGCGACTGCCTCACCCTGGAAGAGCGCAATGATAATACCAACATGGGCCAGTGACGTGATGTCCTCCGCAACTAGACTGAAGATCAAAAAGACAGCAACTTGTCTGTTCCCCTTCCACAATTCCCCAATAAAATCTTTAAAGAAAAAAAAAAAAAAAGGAAGTTCTAGAACTGAAAAATACAATATCTGCAATTTACAAAACTCCCTGGTAGACCTAAATTAATAGCATGAAGATGATGGAGAAGAGATTGTGGATTAATAGAAATTATCCAGTCTAAAAAGGAAAAATTATTTTAAATAACAAGAGCTTGTGGGACACCATCAGGAGGTCTGATAGATGTCTAACGAGTCCCAGAAAAGGAAGGAGAGAGAATGGGGAAGAGAAAATGTAAGTAATCGTCCAAAACTTTGAAATTTGGTGAAAGATGTTAAATTTACAGATTTGAAAAGCTCAGTGAGTCTCAAACGGGATAAATATGAAGAAAACTGGGCCTGGACATACAGTCGGTATGCAAGTAAAAAACGAAGAAAAACTTGAAAGCAGCCTGACAAAAACACATTACAAACAGGAACTGTGATTCAAATGATCCTATAATAGATTTCTCATCAGACATGATGGTGGCCGGGAGACAGTGACACAACATCTTTAAAATGCAGAAAGAAAACAGTCAATTCCAGAATTCTATAACCAGTGAAAGTAGGCCTTTTCAGATAAAAGTAAACTAGGAGAATTTGTCTCCTGCAGAAAATACCCTATGAGAAAGGCTAATAGAAGTTCCTCAAGCTTATGGGAAATTGTCCCGTGAGAAACTGTGGACTTCATGATGCATTGAAGAGCACTGGAAATGGTAAATAGATGGGGGAATTCTTTTCAGATACTTCCTCTTCATTTCTTTGAAATACATGACTAAAGCCAAAGTTCTGACATTGTCTTGTGGAATTTGTCATGGGTGTAGATGTAATCCATATGACAACTATAGCATAGAATGATGGGGGATGTGGCAGTTTCTACCTTAACAATAATAAATTGATAGACCTAATCCAGCCATATCGATAATTCCATGAACTATTACTGGAAAGAGGAGGTGCCTGGAGAGCAGTGAGGACCAAGCAGAGGTTTGCTGCCAGACAGCTGCGGGTGACCATACCACCGCCCGCCCTCGGGCCTGTGCACAAGTACTTAAGCATGAAGAAACATAGAATAATTAAACACCCAGGTACTCAGTCATCATTTTGCCACTTGCTTTGTTTTACTTCTTGTTATTTGTTTATTCACATGGATAGGGTTCTAACTCATTCAAATTGCTTGCGGTCTTTTCTGTTGTATGACAAGCACTCAATTTACCCTTTCGACTGCTATTGGATACTTAGATGGTTGGTTTTGTGCGTTGCCAATGCTTGGACACTTGTGCACATCCACTTGTAAGGGAGACACCCAGGATGGCTGTTGCTCGACAAGGTTTTTCCGAATGCTTCTCCAAAGCGATGGTTCCCTTAACCTGACCCTGACCTTTATTATAGAAGGGCCACTTCCCCTGAACTTCCTCTTTTCCAGGGGGAACAGCAGGAAGGGGCAGAGCTGGGATCTGAACGTGTGTCTGCCAGTCCTATTTGGGAGGGGACACAAGGAAAGCATTTGGCCAGTTGCTGTTTTCAGGAAGGTGACGGTAGCCCCCTTCTTATATTAATTCAACACCAGTTCTTTATGCCAGACAGTGTGCTAGGCCTTAGGGCAGCTACATAGCTGAAGCCTCACCCAAGCTGCTCTCCCAGATGTCACCTTGTGCCTCCCTGAGGGCAGGGTCAAGGTCCATCTCAGTACTGGCCCTTTCCCCAGGAGTCCTCACGTTGCTTCTCCGTGTAAGTTACAGGCCATTCATACTTTATCCCATGGAGGGATAAAATGAGAATGGAGCACCAATACTCCCCCTTTGAGTGGGTGTTCAGTAAGGATGCATGAAGGCTGGGCTACGGTCAGTGGTGCCAGGTTCCTCGGCCTTCCTTTAGGAACAGCTGCAGACACCTAGGTGTGCCCTCTGGACAGGTCAGGAGGCTCTGACCAGGCCATGCAGCAGGGAAGGAGAACAGAAGTAATATCCACTGTTCCAATCTGATTTTATTGAAAAGGAAACATACAAAAATCATGTACAAAAAAAATTAACCAAACATGTACAGAAAATTCATTCCGGTATCTACAGCAGCGCATATACAGTATTTTACAGGCTGGGCCACCCCTCCCCGCTCCCAGACTCCTCCCTCTTCTGAGATTCCCTCCCTCCCTGACTCCCCATCTTCCCCCCAGCGCTTCGCCCTGGGGACTAAGGCTGGGGCGGTTTCCGCCAAAATATCCCACCCCCCAAATGAATGCCAGTGGTCACACGTGCTCTCTCTAAACCTATGCAATGGGATTGATGGGGACAGGGGGTGGTCACGGGCAGAGCACAGGATTCACAGTCTGGGCCCCTCCTGGCCACCCCCAGATGAAGGTGAGGCAGGCATGCCCACCACCCGCCGGCTGGCTCAGGGAAGATGGCTGGGCGCTGGGCTGGGGCAGCCATCAGACGCACCCCATTCTCTGGCTCCAGGAGGCTAGTGGTCACGTTTGGCTCATTTGTTCTTCACGGGCCCCCTCCCCAGGAGGAGGGGGGGAAGCACCAGGGGCCTGATGAGGCCAGGCCCAAAGTGAAGGAGCACTGGGAGGGAGACTCCCCCAGTGTCACCCCTGCAGCTGGAACGGGCAGCCAGCACCAGCAGCCTTTCCTGAGATGGTGGTGGGCGGCAGAGGCGGGTGGCTCAGTCCCCACCCCCTCGGTCACCGCCGCCTTCAGACACTGAGTCCGAGTCCGTCAGCCCTCTCTCTCCTGGCTTCTCAGCCAGGGACCCAGGAGTCCATATCTCCATCAGAGCTCCCCAGGCTAGGCTGGGGCTGGGTCTGGAGTGGCTGCCCTGCCCACCCCTGGGACAGGCAGGGCTGGGAGTCCAATATGCTACATGGTGCAGAAAATGTCCCCCGCGCTGGCCAGGGCGTCAGGAGGTGGGAGGATCCTGCCCCCCAAGTCCCTGACGTCCACCGGGCGGGTGCAGGCACCTAATTGGGCTCCATCTCAGGGGCTCCACGGCCCCTGGGTAAGGGCAGCAGTCCCATGATGAGATTGTACAGGACCCTCCACGGCGAGGGGCGGTGTCGCTGCTGCTCCTCTTGTCTCTAGGGAAAGAGAAGAGAAGTTAGAGAGAGCTTGTGATAGGGGCGCGTAGGTGGTCAGGTCCAAGGGCAATGAGGAGCGAGGCTGGTCCTCCGAGTGAGTTACACCCTCAACCAACCCTCTGAAGTAGGTGATGTTATTGCTAAGGGGGTCCAAATCTTGGTTCCTCCGCCCACCAAGGCCAATGGCACCTCGGAGGATGACAACAAGTGGTGCAGATTAGCTGTGATCTATCTCGTCTCTGGTTTCCAGATGAGAAAGCCACCCAGTCAAAGTCACACAGGGCTGAGGGCTAGGGCTGGATTGCAGACCACCCTACCCTCCCCTAAAAGGCTAATGAGACGGAAAAAAGGGATCAGGGAGCCCATAGTCTCAGTGATTCTAGAACAATCTGTGGAAGGAGGAGAATGGGAACAGTTCACCATCTATCTGTGCTGAGGCTGCACAAAAGTATATCTAGGCAAAGCTAACCCCTGCCCTCTCTCCAGTGGCAGGATGAAGACTTGGGGTGGCCTGTAGGGCACTCTCGGCTCCAAAGTGCTAGGAAAGTGGGCACAAAGAAAGCTAAACAGGGCCGGCTGAGTGGCGCGGTGGTTAAGTGCTGGCTTGGGAAGCCAGCGGTCCTGGTTCGGGTCCCACATATGAGGGCCAGTGACATTGCCCTCAAAAAAATAAAAAAATAAAAGAAGCTAAACACCAGAAGACGCCCACCAGTAAAAATGAAAGGTAAGGTGCAGCACACTCCGTGCCCCACATTGAGTGCATGGCCAGGCCCTGTGTTATTTAATAAGGGGGGCCCACCTAATCTATCCCTAAGATGGGAAGGACAACCCCATCTTAAAGATGAGAACAAGGCAGGAAAAACGATGCTAATGATCCCACTTTGTGCATGGGGTGGGATGCCTGGTACCAGCCCCTGCCTACTCATCACTCCCCACTAACTCCCCACCAACTCTTGTAGCCAGGAGGTAGCAAAGGGGACACATCAGACTGGCATAAAAGGCCTGCCATCGTTATACTGTTTATGGGCGCCACCTGGCACAGCCATGTTGTGAACACGCCAGCAGTTGTCTCATCAGGCTGAGGCACAGGCAGGCCACCCAGTCTACTCTGCGGACACACAGGAGTGCACATGGAGATGTGCACTGTTTGGAAAAGCCAAAAAAAAGCCAACAAATACAATTTGAGACATTTTTTAGATCCTAAAGATCCATCAATGAGAAAATGAACACAGGTACTGTATGTTAATCGGACAGAATGCTACGTGGCAGTGAAAATGAAAAAAACAGAGCTCCTCTGCCTGTATGGATGAATCTCAAGCATACATTGAGGGAGTAAAGTTTGGAGAGGAACACACACTATATCTTGTATACAATGCCCAAAACGCCCCGCCCCACGGGCCTAAGCATTGTTTGGCCTGGTAAATAAGGAGTAAAAGAATCAACACCTGCAGAAGAATGGAACAGGCCAACTTGAGAGGTTTCCTTGGGAAGGGGGAAAGAGGAGGGGGGTCAGAGAGGGGAACGAGGGGCTTCACAACATCCGGTTTTTGTTTTTCTTTGAATAAGCAAGTAATATGGATGTCATGTTCAGCTTGGACAGAGCTGTGCGGTGGGTGCCCTGATGTTTGTTATTCTCTATTCTCTGCTGTGGGCTTCAATATTTCGTTTTCATCAGAGGCGGGGCTGTGGGCTTGGGGGCAGGGCCTCCCTCAGGGCGGGGCTCTAGGCTCCGCCCCCGGCCGGCCCGGGAAGCAGTGTGGCGCGCTGCGGGCCGCGCGGGCGGGCGGGCGCGGTCGCGCCGCCGCTGCTGACTCACCAGCTATAAATAGCCCGGGATATATGAGCTGCACGGCGGAGCGCCGCCCTCAGTCCCCGCGGCCGCGGGCCCGGGCGCGCCACATCGCTCGAGGCAGCTTCAGCCCCGGCCCTCGCCCGGGCCTGGGCCGTGCAAGCGCGGGCCCTTCGGCGGCTCGGCGGCCACGCCGCCCCTCCCACCTGCCTGTCCCCGGCGCGACCCCGCCGCGCAGGGCAGCAGCTGCCGCACATCTGGCGGGGCCGCCCGCAGCCCCCTCCCCGGCGGGAAGTCCCACCTGCCGTCTACCCCTCCCCCAGCACTCACCCGCCGCTCGTACAGTGCGTCGAGGTCGTCCGCCATTCGCCGCAGCTGGGCCCCGATCTCTCGGGCCCACTGCTCCTCCTCCCCCCGGACTCCCGGGGCTGCTTGGGTGGGACCGCCCGCCAGGGCACCCGGGGCGCTGGGCACCGGCGATTCTAGGTGCTGCTCCGCGGGCGAGAGTGAGGGCTGAGGACCTGGGAAAAGCCGAGGGGTGTGGTCAGCACCATGACCCCTTTAGGCCCTGAGGTGTCCCCGAGGGACTCGTTGGCCAGGGCCTGCGTCTCCCTTTTCCAGCCGCCTGATTTCTCTGTTCCCGGTCTCATTTCTAGCGATTCCGTTTTCCCCTCTTAGAGCCAGATTTGTCAGCTCCTACTCCCCAGGCACCAGAAAGGAAGAGGTTCTGGGGTCACCTGTCTAGCCAGCTACCACCCCATTACCCGTGTTAGTCTGGGAGGCGTTCCTCGTATCCGACCTAAGTACTTCTATTCCTCAAAGGGGTCAAATTTTGCCTGCTCCATTTAACAGATGGAGAAACTGAGGCCCACCCTAAAAAAGTGGCCCAAGGTCACACAGGGATACAACCACTGACTACACCCAGAGTCACAAGCCTCAGGTCTCCTGCCCTCTCTTGTCCAACCACAGTGAAGCCACACCCCCGGATGTGGCAGGGGCCTGGAGACCAGAAGGCCAGACTGGCCGCCTCGGGGCACGGGCCTGGGGGGGCTGGGATGCGGGAGATGCCTTCCTGCCCCACCCCCTTCTGAGCTCCTCTGACGTCTCTTCCTCCCTCTGGTCACCCCAGGTCCTGGCCTGAGAGATCCCTAAGGCCGAAAATCAGGCCTCAATTTCCACACCTGGGACTCTGGTCTTGAAATCGGGTCCCTTCTTGCCCGACTGCCAGGGAACTGAGCCAAGGAAGTTTTCTCTCTCTGAGCTTCCCTGGGCTCCAGGGACGGGGTGCGGCTGGAGAGGGAAACCGGGACAGTCTCCCTGCCACCAAGTGAGCCGGCTGGGATGGGGCTACCGGGCACCACAGAGTTAACGGCCCATCAGGCAGGGGACCTTTAACCCTTCCCTCCCCAAGACTCACCCCTCACCCCAGCTTTCCCAACACAATGGCCCCTCCCCCCCCCCTCGTTCCTCCTCCCGGACTGCTGAGAGGGCCGGCCCTGGCCAAAGAGAAGCAGATAAAGGCAAAAGGCCACCCTCGACCCCTCCCCAAAGTCCTGAAGTGACCGTCCTCCAGCTCTGCCCACACTCTCTCGTACTACAATCCTCAGCGGGGCTCAGGGGACCCATACTAAGGGAGAGGGGCTGGGAAACAGCTGTTGCCCCAGGCCCGGAAAAGGCCCTGGGCAGCAACTCGAGGACTGCAGTCAGATTCCAGGAGGGACTTCCCACTCGGCCTCCCCCACCCCCAGCCTCCCACTTCGTCTTCCTGCTTCTTGCAACACAAAGACCACACTGGCCACACCCTCCCTGTGGCCCGGCCGGCTCGCCACCTCCCCCCACCCGCTCCCACTTCGCCAGTTCCTCTGTCTCTCACTCTCTTGTCTCCCATCGTCCCTGGTGTGGGCGGCACTCACCGTCGGGGCGCGGGCCTCGGGGTCGGCTGCGGGGACCCCCAGGCCAGCGGGGGCCCCCCAGGGTGGAGGTGACGGTGGGCGGGGCTGTGGGGGCGCAGAGGTAGGCAGCGGGCAGCAGGGCAGGGGCGGCAGGGGCAGCGGGCAGGCCGGGCTCGCAGAGGCCGCAGGACACAGCCGAGGGCACCAGGCGACTGAGTGGGAAGGGGCGCGGGCCGTCGCGGGCCAGGCCCTCTACGGGCTCCGGGGAGCTGCCCTCCTGGCGTGCTCGGGCCATGGCGCTCCCTGGGGCCTGCGGGATAGGAGAGGATTGCTATTAGCCAGCAAGTGCAGGGGGCCCCACGGCCCCACAACATACACACCCTATGGTATCCCCAGGACACTCCCACTCTCACACAGCAATGAGCACACATGGGGTCAGGGATGGCACCCACGATAACACACAAGGGCCCAAATGGAGGGGACTGTGGATGCCTATGATGGCCACACAAGACACACAGCCACTCAGGGGCTGCACATGGTGATGGGCATATGAGGATCAGAGAGGCACAGGATGGCTAGCTCTCACAGCAAGTACAAGGGCTCACACAGGACCCAGATGCAGGGGTTTGTCAGGTGTCCGGTGTGTCTAAGGGTTGACAGCCCCACAACACAAACTCCCCCAACCAAAGGTTCACACAGGACATGGGTTGGGGTTAACTTCCAGGGCATAGTGATGGGCACACACGAGGGCAGCCAGGCACTGTGACGGCTCCCTCAACACACACAGGGACACACGCAAGACCCAAATGGAAAACACTTGAGGGTGCGTGTGAAGGGTACACAACACATACATAAGGACTCATGCAGGTCTGGCCAGCCTGACCTGGTCCCAATGTCAGACACTGCTACTGAGTACACCTCTCACACACACACACTGACCAAAAAAGGTGAACATACACATTTACATAAACCATCAGAAGACCTATACGCACAATGCATACTGTCTGGCACAACCCATCCCCTCCATCCACTCATATACAAACTGTCAAAATCTCACACACTGACCCAGTGTTGATATGCATACAGACACACACACAATGCAGCCAACACAAGCACAGATGGAAACACACTAAACAGGCACTGCCACACTTCTCAAACACACATGCCCCTCCCCACATACACACCTCAGGACTCATGCACATATCAACACAAAACAGACACCCCAGACACACACCCACTTGTCACCAACTCTCAGAACCCAGGATACATGTAAATCAGGCATACATAGACACACATGTCATTGGACCCAGAAGCATTACCACACATGCCGGCAACAACACATAGACATAACAGTAGAACAGCAGTCATCAACTCATCCTCCTCCCCCAACCTCAAAACACCATCACCAACTGTCAGCTCCGGACACGCACACACCAGCTAACTCTAATCCCACACAGCCCTGGCAGCACACACACCTAAAGCACCCACAGAAAACACTGGTCTCACGTGACTGACATAAACACTACACACACGCAGCCCACATGACACACATGAGCCAGCCGATCGTGGAGACGAGCCCCTCAGACCCAACACACACACACACAAAAACACACACACACACACACACACACACACACACACGGGCTCAGACACAGCCCCATGCAAGAGGCTGCCAGCAACACCCACTGACAGCAACCACTGCACAGACCCCACAGAGACACGGTCCTCAATTCCAGACACCGATGCCAGACACACAAGCCAAACACAGACAGAGACAACCCCCCAACCACCCATACACACACACCAGGCAGAACTCACACAGACACCTGGACAGAAAAACAGACATCGGCATTCAGCAGACACACCATCACAAACGCTTAGCTGAGACACATGCCCTGGAGATATACACAGTCACAGACAGTCCACACAGGCAAGACACACAAGCACACACAAACACAGCACATCGTGCAAGACACACATATAAATACACAAACACCTCACTCAAGCAACACACAACTACACACTAGCACATGCAGGCAACACAGACCTATAGAAGCACCCCCAAACAGCACACTCTGACAACTCTCACAGAGAACACACACGCAGGTACACCACACATAAACAGAGCCCCCACCCTTCAAGCAGGGCAGACACTGACAGTACCCCACACAAACACACACAAGGACTCACGCACACACCCCGACGAGTCACAGCCCCAACATTCCCCTGGACGGACATCACCACTCCCTGCGGACCCCAGCACAAACTCGGAGCCAGACACACGCACACACCCAGGCGAGACACCTGCAGATCCACAACCCCGCAAACGCGCGCTCCCACGGCGGGGCCAGACGCCCCCCTGCGCTGTCACAGCCCCCCCACCCTGCCGCCGCCACGTGCGCCCGCCCCGCCCGCCAGGCGAGCGCGGGGCCAATAACCGGCTGTTGCTGGGGCGCAGCCCCCGCCCGCAGGAGCCGCAGACTACGCGGCCCGCGAGCCGCCCCCTGTCGCCGCCCCCAGCGGGCGCGCGCCTGGGGTGTGGCCGCCCCTCCTTGTCGTACCCCCCCCTCGCCCCTCCCGGACTGCGAGGGCCGGGGCAGTCAGGGTCGACTCACTTCCCCGGGGCCGCACTGGCCGCCAGGGGGCGCTGCAGAGCCCGCACCCCATTGTTTGTAAACAAACCCGCCAGACCGCTGAGGCACCTGCGCTCCCGGACCCTTACAGCCTCTAGCCCAGCGACCCCAACCCAGGGTCCTTCATAAAGGTGGAAGGCGGGGAGAGAGGGAGGCATGGAGTGGGAAGGCAGCGCGTCCCCACTGCTCTCCGCGTGTACTCCCGCCACCTCCTCCAGGGAGCCCACCCGGCCTGGCCAATCGCGGCCGGCGGGGACTCGTGGTGCGACTCACCCCGGGGGCATGAACAAGCCGGAGGGGGTGGTGATGGGGGGCGGGCGGCTTCCTTCAGGAGGACGCGCCCGCCGAGCGCCGCACGCTGCGGCGACTGTTGCTGCTGCTCTAACTGCAGTGGTTGCTGCTGTCGCTGTGGCTGCTGCTGCTGCTGCTACTGGAGCCGCAGGAGCGCCCGCGTCGTGGCCGCCGCTGCTGATTTTGTTGCTGCAGCCGCCAGTCGCCCGCTCGCATGTGGCTCGCGCCGCGTCTCAGGCCGCCCGGCGGATCCTGGGCCCGCTCGGCTGCCGCCCCGCCCCGCCCCGCCCAGCGGGTCCCACGCCCCGCCCCCGCGTGACGCCACGGCCCCGCCCGCCCGCCGTGGACAAGTCGGGACTTGCTAGCGCGCGCCGCGCCCCCTACCTCAGCGCGGGGGGTTTCCCTGCAGCCTGGGCGGGGCCTGGCCCGGGGCGACACAGGACAGCCGGACACACACACTGACACACTGACACACTGACTGGGACCCACAGACACACACCCCTGGAGCTGTGCTCCAGGGTACACAAAGTCACGTGCTGACAGGGCCACCGGGTCAAGCCAACGCACAGACACACGGCCACAGTCGCACAAATGCAAACCTTGGAGGACACACTCACACACACACCCAGGCACAAATACATAAACTGACTCACTGCCACGGTTGCTGGAACACACAGACTGACCCGGTGAGAGGGACACACACAGGTGCACAGACACTCACGCTGATGAGAACATGCAGACCCCAAAACTCAGAGTTTGAATTCATGACATTCCCACTGAGCAGGTACACACACACACAGACACCTGTCACAGGGATACCTGGGCACGCAGCTTGATCTAGATGACACTCCCACAGGGACACACACAAACACAGCCATACCAGCTCAGAGCTGACAGTAAAACTGCCAGAAGTTGACTCTCACAGACATAGATCAAGTCAGACATAAAAGAAACTGGCCCCCAACACACAGTTCACCAAGTCATACCTGTGACCAGGTACTTGCTTACTGTCACACTCCGGAGGAGGTAAACCTGGCCACACTTGCCACAAATCTGACTGGGGACCCAGGGCAAGAAGGAAGCCTCAAGCCTCGGCACCTAGCATGGACATGCCCGGGCAGCCCCTGCACTGACTCTCACCCTGTCTTGTGGGTTTCACTTCCTTTTCTTTTCTCAGTCTCCTATTGTCACTATCACATCAGCTCTTGGTCACCTGTCCTTTCTTCTCTTAGGGCTGCAGGGGGCTCTGTCTGACCTGCACCTTCCATTCCTTCTATGTCACACCCCCAACCAAACCAAGTCACCAGAGGGTGAGTCACCTCTGTAGTGCCAGCACTGGGCTGGCCAAGAAGGAATGCCAGTCTTGAGAGCAATGGTGGGCTTGTCCAAACTCAAACTTGGCTCCCTTTGGTAGGAGATCCTTAGGTCTCACCTGAAATCTCCCTACTTTACATATTGGGGATGAATGAATTCAACCTCCCTCCCTCTTTTCCTTCCCTCATTCATGCATTCATTCATTTCCCCTTCCTTCTTTTCTTCCTTCTAATGTTTTCCAAACTGTGGATTGTGAGGAAATCATGGATTGTAAAAATCACTTTCATGGATTTTTTTTTTTTAATTCATTGAGATATATTTACACACAATAGAATTCATTCTTTTTTTTTGAGGGCAGTGCCACTGGCCCTCATATGTGGGATTCGAACCGGGGCTGCTGGAGTCCCAAGCCAGCTCTTAACCACCGCGCCACTCGGCCAGCCCAAATTCATTCTTTTTAGGGCTATATAGTTTGGCAAGGTGTGACAATTGTACACTATTGTAAATGACCAAAATCAAGATTCAGAACATTTCTTTCACCCCAAATACTTCCATGCCCCTTTATAGTCAACTCCTTCTAACTGCAACTTTAGTTGCTCTTGACCAGACTTTGAAAAAAATACAAAATAGAAAATCATTTTTAAAAATCATAAAGTCAAAGGAAAATGTTTTGTTGACATATAGTTCGTAGATACCAGGTCACAAAAAAAGTGTATTTCTGACTTTAAAGACCAAGTGTAAAGGTGTTCAAGAAATGCACTTTATTTATTATTATGATTTTTTTTTCAGGGCAGTGTCACTGGCCCTCATATGTGGAACCGAACCGGGGCCGCTGGCTTCCCAAGCCCGCGCTCAACCACCACGCCACTAGGCTGGCCCAAGAAATGCACTTAATGCATTTATTAAATGAGATCATGCATGGAAGTCATTAAGTGCAGTATTTGACATGTAGTAGGTGCCTAATAAATGTTAGCATTTTCACTCATATAACTAGTTAATGTCAGTGTTTGCTCTATGCCTGGCAGTGCTGAAGCTGGAAGAGAGGCAAGCCCCAACCCTGGGCTAGCTCACAGTCCAGACTGTATCCTTCACTCACCAATCCATGCCCTCTAGCTGCCCATTCTAGGACTGGACACCAGGAGGCCAGATATGCTGGAATGATTCTCTGAGAAGAAAATGAATGTGAAAGGCAGGAGGAAAATACAATAGCTTCGTGGGTAGGGGTCTGAGAGAGCAAGAGAGGGCCAAAAGTCTACTAGGCCATAAGCATTGTCACCAGTCAAGATCCTCCCCATTATTTAGTCCAGATCCTGTTCCAAATTATAACATCCTATATTCCCAGACCGACCCAGAGCTGTGGCCCATCACCCCCAAAGCATGCAGGCAGAGCTCACCAAAGAGGATTCTGGGTCTAGATGACCTGAGTTAGAATCCCCCTAGCTCTGCCACCTACTGGCTGTGTGACCTTGGGCAAATGGTCATGTCTCTGTGCCTCAATTTCCTCATCTGTGAGTTTGGCCAGTAAAGGGCTCTATCTCATAGGATTCTGTAGAGTGAGAAGGTCAATAAAAATAAAGCCCTGGGGCCTGGTGGGTACTTAATACATGTTACTCAGCATTACAACTACCAGTGTAGGGGGTCTACTGACTCTCTGGAAATCCAAACAAGGACTTTAAGTTAAGACCCTCAGGTTGGGGCAGGGATTTCAAAACTGTGTCCCGCGGGCCAGCCACTAGTGTGTTTTGCTTGAACTTCACAGTTTCTAATTTTGAATATTAATGCCTCTCAAAGGGACATTCAGCACAGTGAAGTGATAAAATACCCAGACTCTGGAGCCAGGCTACCTGGGTTCAAATGATGACCTTGATCAGTAGCTTCCCTACTCTGTGCCTCAGTTTCCTCGTCTGTGCAAAGGGGATCACCAAAATTAAATGTGGAGATTAAACGAGTGCATATTTGTACGGCATTTAGAGCAATGTCTGGCAGGAGTAGCCTCCGTGTGAAGTGCTGGTTAAAGAAATAAATGTCCCAGCTAGTTTACTGCAGACCCACAACCTTCCCCAGTCTCTTGTATGCTATTCTGGGGAAGTAGATTTGTCAGCATGGCCAGAGGGAGTTGGGAAGGACTTAACTTTCCACTGCAGGGCCTGAGTCCTGGCTTTCCGTGGTGGCGGTGGTGGTGTTGGTAGTGATGGTGGGGTGGCTACTGGGTCCCCTCGGTGCAGCCGGCCTCCCAGGCCTGGAGGCTGAACCGGAGCCGGTGGGGGTTGGGCGGGGGCGCCGGCGTCCGCAGGGTCCGAGAGGCCGGCGCGTGTGAAGGTTACCGCTCCCCGGCGGGGCGGGGGCCGCGCGCTGTTGCTGGGGTCTGCCCGGCCTGCCTGCGCCCGCGCCCCCCCTCCTTCCCGGCCAGCCAGTGAGCGGTACCCGCCGCCGTTGCCAGGGGAAACTCGCCGCCCCGTTACCCAGCAACAAGCCTGGCCCAACCAGGCGCGAGGACCCCCCAGGCCCCGCCCGCCGCTGCCCACCGCGTGCCCAATGCCAGGCGGGCAGAGCCGGCCCGGCTCCCGGAGACGGCGAGCGCGCTCATTGGCCGCCGCCGCGCCCGCCCGCCCGCCGGGATCTAGGGGAGCCCTCAGCGCGGGGGGCGGGGAGCCGGGCCCTGGGGAGCTGCAGGGCGCACGGCCTGCAAGCCTGTGGCCGGCCGGGGTGAGGCTCGGGCTGGGGACCCACACTCCCCTCCTCCGCCCCGCCCCGCATTCTTCGGGGCGAAGATGGGCACTTGGGATGGGCTGGAAACTGGGGCTGCTCATCCCTTCCCTCCCTTCAGGAAGGTACGCTGGAGTTAGCTTTGCGAAAACAGGGACCCAGCGATCCCCTCCCAGGAGAACTGGGCATCCTGATCCCATGAAGACAGGGGCTGATTGAACCCCCCCCCAAAAGGATTCAGGCAGTGTGGCTCTTGAAAACAGGAACTGAGGATCGTCCAGGAAAGGACCCAGGCCCCCATAAAAGTAGGGGTGTCCCCTTTCCTCCCCCAAAGACCCAGGCATTCCCTGTCCTATGACAACAAGTATATGAGCCCCCTCCCCCCAGGAGGTGCTATATAGTTTTCCAGCTCCAGGAAACAAGAGCTGAGGATGCCCCCCAGAAGGGGACCCTTGCCTATCTGATGCTATGAAAGTTAGGACTGAGCACCACCTCCCACCGGAAATGGCACTCAGGCCTATGGGACCCCAGGCCCTGAGATGCCTCAGAGCCCCTGGGCATCCCAGCCCTAGCTCTATTGATGCACGAAGACCCCCCATGCCAGCAATCATCAGACCCTCAGGAATCCATTTCATCCCGATGACCACCTGCCCAGTCCAGGGAGCCCAGCTCCCCTCCCCTGAGTCCTTTTCCCCAGGATCCAGCTTGTTGCTCCCCCAGGACCCAGGCATCTGACCGCACAGCCACTCCCTCTCTTCCCTGGCAATCAACACCCCCACCCATACCAGGGTCCCAGGCCTCAGTACCAAAGACCCTGGAGTTTAAGCCCTGAGCCTCTCAGACCCTACCCCCAGACCCAGACACTTGTCCAGGTGACCCAGCTCCTCACAGTGGTCCAAGGGACCCCCTTCCCAGTCCTATTACCCTGGGATGCTCAGGACCCTAGGTCTGGAAGATCCAGCCCCACAGCACCTTTAGTTGGCCGACATGGAGCCCGGGCTGTGAGCCCTGAAGCTCACGGGACCCTGATTGTGAGCCCCTAGGCCACTCCAGAGAGGCTATAATTCCTCAGCCTCCATCCTAGGGAGACAGACTCAAGGCAGCCAAGCTTCCCAGCTCCAGACCCAGGCGAACCCAGGTGCGGCCCGCCCCTACCGTGGTACCTGGGGGGGGCGGAGTCGAGGATTACTCAGCCTCCAGAATGAGGCGATGACATCATCCTGGGGGGGGTTGACTAATGGCCGCGTTGGGGGGGGCGGGGAAGTTTACCCGGTAACAGCGTTTGCTGCTTGGCCCCGCCCCGGGGAAGGGCTGAGAGGGGCAGACATAAACACACATACACACACACACACACACGCACAAGCCCACTCAGCATCCCCTCCCCCAGCATCCCACATCACACACATCTTACTGGGACAGGGGCAGGGATTGGGGATTGTGTGATTGAGTGTTTGTGTGCTGTAGAGTCCTCTGTAAATCTGCAGGGTCAGTGTACTGTGTGTCAGGGTATTGGCATATGAAGGTGGTGGTTCAGAGTGTGTGACTGTCAGTGTGCTATTGTGTATCAGTTGATGTGTGTGTCAGTGGGATGGTGTTGTGTGTCAGCCTGCTACATGGAACAGCTGAAACTATGTGATTGTGTGTCAGCATGCTATTGTACGATGTTCTGGTGTCCTGTGTGTGAGTGTGATGGTGTATCGATATGTTGTTTGTGTCAGTGTGCTGTTATGTGCAATGTGCTGGTGTGCATGGATGAGATGGTATGTCCATATGATTGTGTTTGTGTAACACTGGGATTGTATAGGTGTCAGAATGATGTGTTATCAGGAAGGACTGTGAACAGGCTGTGTCATTGTACTGTTGTGTTAGTGCGGTTGTATGTATTAGTGTAATGCTGTGTGTCAGTGTGGTTGTCACTATGAGTGTGTCTGTGCAATGCTGTGTGTCAGTGGGAGTGTTTGTCTATGCCATGGTGGTTGTGTGTGTGTGCACAATGCTGCATATCCATGGGATTGTATGTGCCACCACATGTCAGTGGAATTGTTATGTTGTGTGTGGTGGGTATGTTGTGTGTCACTATAATACTGTGTGCCAATGTGCTTTGCTGTGTATAGGGAAGGTGTGTGCATGTGTGCCACTATTATTGTGAGTGTCTGGACAATGCTGTATATAGTGGAATTGTGTGTGTAACTGTCATTGTATCTGAAATGTGTGTCTGTGGAACTGTGTGTCTGTGGAAATGTGTGTCTGTGGAAATGTGTGTTACTGAGAGTATGTGCATCTTGCAATGCTGTGTGTCATTGTGATTGTGTGTGTCATTGTAAATGTGGGTCACTGTGGTTGTGTTTGTCAGGGGAATGTTGTGTGTCCATGGGACAGTATGAGTTAATGAGTTTGTGTCTGTGCAATGTTGTGAGTCACCGTGATTGTGTCACTGTTGTGATTTTGTGTGTGTCACTGTGCAAGTGTGTGTATCAGGATGAATTGACTGTAGGGTTGTGAGGGTGTTACTGTGATCTTGTATGTCGCTGATATTGTGTGTTCTAGGGACTAGGTCATCAAGACTGCATGTTTCTTGGCGATGCTGGATATCAGTGTGGTTGTGTTAGGGTGATGCTGTGTGTCATTGTGATTGTGGGCCTGGGCATGCTGTGTCCTGGGACTGTGTTTGTGTCGTTGAGATTTTGGGTGTCTGTGTGATGCCGTGTGCCTCTGTGTGTTCCTGGGACCGTGTGTATGTCACTGTGCCACTGGGGTTGCGTGGGGGGGGGCGATGCTGTGTGTCCCTGGGACAGTGTGTGTGTGAGCCACTGTGATTGTGTGTCAGCAGCGTGCTGCGCCGGTGTCGGGGGAAGGTGCGCGCGTCTCCAAGCTCCTGCCCGAGAACAGCAGCGCTGCACTCTGATTGGCTGCGGCCTCGCCAGTGAGAAGCTAGCGAATCCTGCGGTAACTTGGTAACTCGGGACTCTGCCGCCGCCGCCGCCGCCGCCGCCGCCGCCGAGGGCCTGGGGGGCTGGAGGGCTGGGAGGGGGCGGGCCCCCCCTCCCCGTCTCCCGCAGGACCCGCCCCTGCAGGCGACCCCAACCCAGGGCGACCCTCATTAGTTCTCCCCCTCTCCACTGGTTCCCCCACATTACCTCTATCCCTACAGCTCTGTGCCCTGGACTCCATCTCCGTCACCTCTGCCTCTGTTTCCCCCATCTCTGCCACTTGCTAGGTCTCTCTGTTTCTTTCTCCGTCTCTGTCGCCCCACGTATGTCTCTCCCTATCTCTGTGTCCCTGTTCCTCTACCTCAGTCTCCCTATCTTTGTCTCTTCTTCCCTTTGTCTCTCCCACCTCTTGTCTATGTCTCTCCCTCCCTCCTTCCCCCACCCCCTCTCGCTCTCACTCCCACAGCCATCTCAGAATTCACTTTTCTTATTTCTTTTTTTTTTTTTTTGAGGGCAGTGTCACTGGCCCTCATATGTGGGACCCGAACCGGGGCCTCTGGCTTCCCAAGCCAGAGCTTAACCACCGCACCACTCGGCCGGCCCTCAGAATTCACTTTTCATTCTGCGTAGACAGTCAGTGGACCAACTCGGTACTCATCCTCGCCCCTCCCCGCAGGCCCCAGCTTCTGGCAGCATGCAGGGCAGACTTCAGGAAGGACTTTCCGCCTTGGTTCAGTACCCGGGCTTTATCGCTCGGGCCAGGCGAAGGCCGGGCGGCCCCGTGGCTTCCGGAGGCGCCCGGGCGGGATGAGCTCACTGCGAGTTGGCTTGGATTTCATCAGCTTCCTCTGCTGGAGTTGCCCCCGCTCCGCAGCCCGCGCGGGCCGTTGGGGCGAATCCACCAGGCTCCTGCTGCCCCCGAGCGGCGAAAGGAGGAAGCGCAGGCGCTGCAAAAAAAGTCCGCCTTTGCTACTCAACGATGTCACCAACTCACGAATGGGGCAAATCTGAACCCATTTGATCCTCATTACACTCCCGTGAGTTAGGGACTATTTAAAATCCCATTTAAAATTGGGAAACTGAGGTCAAAGAATTGAGGTCCGCCACCTAAAGTCACATAGGTGGTGAAATGGAGCCTCTAGGCTTCCATAGGGAGAGAAGGGGATACTTGTAATCACAAAGATGCCAGTGGTCATTTTTATATTCATTCCTATATTCTCTCTTTTTTTTTTTGAGGGCAGTGTTACTGGCCCTCATATGTGGAACCTGAACCTGGGCCGCTGGCTTCCCAAGCCAGCGCTTAACCACTGCGCCATTCGGCTCACCCCATTCCTATATTCTTATATTCATTAATTAATTCATTAAAGACTTAACCGGCCTCTGCTGTGCCAGGCACTGTTGTAGGAACTGGGGATATAACAGTAAACAAAACACACAACATCCCTGCACTCATGGGGCTGATACTCTGGTCTGGCAGAGATGGACAGTGAAAAATGTAAGCAACAATACAAAATGAGTCTTGAAGTAGAAAAAGGAAGCAGGGAAGGGGGCTTGAGAGTGTTGGGGGTGGTCTTATTCACTAGGATGTCCTGGGAAGGTTTTCCTGAGAAGTGATAGTTGAGTAAAGGCCCAGAGGGGTGAGGGAGCAAAAAGTGTCCCAGACTGAGGGAAGAGCAGGTGCAAAGGTCCTGAGGCCAGAATGGGAATGTCCAGGATGGTGAGAAGCTACTGGGCAGCTGGAAAGGCTGGGAGTAAGCAAAGGGGGAGGTGTGGGAGGAGAGGTATGAGAGGGGGATAGATCATGGCGAGGACTTGAACTTTTACTGTGAGTGAGGTGGGAGCCACAGGTGGGTTCTGAGCAGAGGAGGGATGAGAATGCCCTCTGGTGGCCAAGTGGGCAACAGTCTGTGAGCAGAGAGCAGGGAACCCACCCAGTGAGGTGACTGTAGTAAGAATGATGTGGTGGCTACTGAACCATAGCCGAGGCTATGGAATCAGAGTAAAGGTGGAGCTGGTTTGCTTGGCTGAGGCATTGGGTGTGGGTGTGAGGAGAAGAGAAGAGTATAGGGACTTCCAGGTTTTGGCCTGAGATAATAATAAGGGCTGAGATGGTGATGATTATGATGATGATCCTCATGGCAACTCACATTCTGTGCACCTGCTGTGTGCCTGACGTTAAACCCTGATGACTATCCTGATAAGCAGGAGGGATTGGTGGGAGATATGGTAGGATTCTGGATTTATTTCAGTTTATTTTGAAAGTAGTCTACATAATTTGCTCAATAATTATTTGTGGATTCCATGGATAAAAGCAATACTAGCAAACACATATAGTGTGTGTCTGGAACTGTTTTCGGCACTTATATTATTTGATTTAATCCTCACAACATGCTATCATTAGCATCATTTACACATAGGGAAATTGAAGCACAGAAAAGTTAAGCACCTTGCCAAGCACAATACTACTACTAATTATACTAATTTATTATGGAGGTGGTATGGTGAGCTCTTGGGAGTCAGAAGGACCCCTAGGGGCTCAAATTCCAGCTGAACATGTGACCTTGGGCAGCTCACAATGTCTTTTGGCTTTGATGTCCTGCTTTGTAAAATGGAGATTAGAAGAGTATGGGATGAGTTGGTGAGATAATACACGTAACAAATTGAGGTTGAGGATAAAAATACTCTCTTTCAGTGCTGGGGATACAGTAATAGACAAGCCAGACAGGACCTTGAAGCAATCATGATAAAACAAATATGCATTCAGTCACCCTTTAGAGGCCTACAAGCTTTGAGTCTTATGCTGCCTCCTTTAGGCAGAACCCGCTGACTGCTCTCTGCCTCCCCCAAGGTTCATAGGAGGTTATTTTGCCTGTGCCTCGGCTTGCATCAGAGAATGTGCCACCACCCTTTGTCTCCCATGGGGCCTGGCTGGGCCTGCCTCAGTCTCCCTCATAACTGGGGAATGGAGCCACCATATTCCCTTCTTCCACCTGGGACACTACCATATTCATACCCAGCTTGTCCCTGCGTTTCACTCTGGTCTCCGCTCAAATGTCACCTCCTTGGAGAAGCCTTCCTGGACCATGTCTGTCCCCTCACCCTGCCTTATTTTGCTTCACAGCGCTCCTATTACAGATTAGATGTTTATGGTCTGTCTCATCTTGGAGAAAGTGAGCTCCGTGGCCGCAGAGACATGACTCCAGCACAGCTGTGCATTTGAATCCCCATTTCACAGATCGAAAAACTAGGAGGAGGCTAGGCACAAAGTAAGTTTTCGTGGGTCAAGGACTATTTGTTGAATGAATGCTTGTCTGGAGTCTAAAGCAGCAGGGAGAGAGCCACACTGCCCTCTGGTGGTGAATCTGAAACTTGCACACGAAAGTCGACTTGGCTATCAAATTTCCTACCGGATCTTTATATAGCCTGATACCTGATAATTATGAACTAATGCTAGAGTTTAACTCCATTTTACATATACACGCATAGTATTTTTTACGATTATTTTTTTAACTTTCACATTTTATTTTCAAAATTCTTTAAAACATTGTTTAAATGGGGGCATAACTTACATACTTTTGTAAAACCTACAAATCCTAAAAAAATCCTAAAAAAGTGAAATCCTAAAAAAGTTAAAAATTCTATGCAATCAGCACCCCCAGGGAAGAAACAGAGCCTTACAAGCCCTCCAGAACCTCCCCTCAAGCCCCCTTCTCGTCTCTTTCCTCCTGGATAATCATGATCCTGAATTCTAACAACAGAGATTAGTTTTGCCTGTTCTAGAACTTCATATAAATGGAACCATGCAGTGTGTGCTCCTTTGTGTCTGTCTGGATTTTGTCACTCAGCATAATGTTTGTGAGATTCACCCATGTTGTAGGGTGGGAAGAGAACAATGATAATACCGACATGGGCCAGTGAAGCGATGTTCTCCACAACTAGACTGAAGAACAAAGGACAGTAACTTGTCTGCTCCCCTTCCCTGATTCCCCAGCACTGTCCCCCCCCAATACCCCAATAAAAATCTTACAAAAAAAATCTCAAATATAACAAAAGGGTATTGACAATATTTCACTGGCAATTTTTTTTTTTTTTTGAGGGCAGTGTCACTGGCCCTCATATGTGAGACCCGAACCGGGGCCACTGGCTTCCCAAGCCAGCGCTTAACCACCACGCCACTCGGCCAGCCCTCACTGGCAAGTTTTTGAATTCTCTTATACTCAAACACATTCATTATAAGTAGGTGAAAGCATTTGACCATTTCTTTATATTTTCCAGTCTAGTCGTACTAATGCATTTTTACATATATTTTACTCTGTTATACATTACTTTCATTTCTCTTTTATGTTACAGTTAGGTTATTATATTGATTTTTTTAAAATGATGTATGCAGGTAGGATGAACTAGCTATGCATTTCGTTTCAGAATAGTAAAAAGTGTGTTATGAAAATAGTTTTTGTCATACAGGGTGTTTGGCAAACTGTGGGGTTGGGGCCTGCTGGTCTAATAGGTTGGGGAGACTATGAAGGCTCCGTGAAGACCAGGTTGCTTTAGTTATTCAATATATATTGAGGGCTACTGTGTGCATGGCTGGGCAGTGCTGGGGACACAGTGGTGATAGAAATAATGCCAGACCTGCCCCTCCAGGGCTCGAGTTTGGGAGGATACAGACTAGTTCCTGGACAGTGAGGATCCTGAATGGGCTGGGCTGGGAAGAGGGAATCTGGGGGCGGTAGGACAGCCCAGAGGGCCACCTGCCCTAGGCTGGGGTAAAGGAGGGCTTGCTGGAACAGGTGACATCTAAGGTGAGCCTGGAAGATGAGGAGGACCTAACCAGAGGAAGAGGCTGAGAAGGGTGTTTCAAGCAGGAGAAACAACTTATGCCAAGGCCCAGACAAGAGGGAGAATATGTTGTCTTCAAGGAACAAAAAATATTGTTCTGGGAGCCGGCCAAGTGGCGTGGTATTTAAGCGCTGGCTTGGGAAGCCAGAGGCCCCAGTTCGGTTCCCACATATGAGGGCCAGTGACACTGCCCTGAAAAACAAAAAACAAACAAATAAACAAAAATATTGTTCTGTGTGGCTATAGGTTGAGAGGGGTTTCTTAACCTTGGCTCTATTATGGCCTGGGCAGCCTCTTTCTGTCTGAAGGACTCGACTGAGGGCTGGGCACATGGAAGTTGGCATGTCCTAGGGACTGGGTTCAAACCTGGCTCTGCCACTGCAGTGGACTGAATTGTGGCCCCCAAGGTATGTCCACCTGGAACCTCAGAATGTGACCTTATTTGGAATAACGGTCTTTGCAGATGTAGTTAAAGGGTCTTGAGATGAGACCATCCTGGATAACGGTGGAACCTAAATTCAATAACAGGTGTCCTTATAAGAGACAGAAAAGGAGAAGACACAGAGACAAAGAAGAAGGCCATGTGAAGACTGAGGCAGCGATTGGAGTGATATGGCTACAAGCCAAGGAATGTGAAGAATTGCAGGCAGCCACTAGAAGCTAGGAGAGAAGCATGGAATGGATTCTCTCTCAAAATCCTCCTGAAGGAACCAACCCTGCCCAATACCTTGATATCAGACTTCAGGATTCCAGGATGGTAGGAGAATAAATTTCTGCTGTATTAAGTTACACCATTTGTAGTAATTTGTTACGGCAGCCCCAGGACACAAATGCGACGACGGCTTAGCAGCTGTAACACCTTGGGGAGGGGAACCTCACTGAGACTGTTTTCCCCTCTGTAAAATGGGTCTAAACAAGCACTTACCTTGTAGGCTGTGATGCAAATGAAAACAGAGCATTCATTTAACGAAAAAATTAGCAAATATTTGTGACAGCAATGAGCTGGTGTTATTTGCAAAGGGTGTTTCAGGGAATAGTAATGGTAACCATTAAGTTAATGCACCTACTGTGTGCCAGGCATTGTTCCAAGTGCCTCTTTTTTTTTTTTTTTTAAGATTTTATTGGGGAAGGGGAACATTGTGTTTTTCCAGGACTCATCAGCTCCAAGTCAAGTAGTTGTTCCAATCTATTGATAATTGTGGAGGGCGCATCTCAGTCAAGTCGAGTAGTTGTTTTCATTCTAGTTGTGGAGGGTGCAGCTCAGCTCCAAGTCCAGTCGCCGTTTTCAATCTAGTTGCGGCGAGCGCAGCCCACCATCCCATGCGGGAATTGAACCGGCAACCTTGTTAGAGCATGCGCTCTAACCAACTGAGCTAACCGGCTGCCCCGAAGTGCCTCTTGCTGCTGTCAATCATGCACATTCTCTTACAGTTCTGGGGGGTCAGGTGTAAAATCAGTTTCACTGGACCAAAATCAAGGTTTGGGCAGGGTCATGTTTCCTCAGGAGGCCCCGGGAGAATCAGTTTACTAATTCTTTCAAGCTTCTATTCTAGTAAGGTTCTTTGCATTCTTTTTTTTTTTTTTTTTTTTTGAGGGCAGTGTCACTGACCCTCACGTGTGGGACCCGAACCGGGGCTGCTGGCCTCCCAAGCCAGCGCTCAACCACCACACCACTTGGCGGGCCCAGGTTCTTTGCATTCTTCGGCTTGTGGGCCGCTCCTCCACCTTCAGGAACAGGAGCATAACATCTTGCTTCAGTGTCACACAGCCTTCTTCCCTGTCAAACCTCCCTCTGCTTCCCCATTCTAAGGGCCCTTGTGATTACATTGGGCTCGCTGGGAGAGTCCAGGATCATCTCCCTATCTCAAGATCCTTAACTTAATCACATCTGCAAAATCCCCTTTGGCATGTAAATTGACATTCACAGTTTCTAGGGATCAAGGCTTGGACATCTTAGGGAGCCATTATTCAGCCTATCTACTCCCCCAAAGCCCAAAGGTGGGCACTATTATTATCATTTTACAAATGAAGACGCTAAGGATCAGAGAGGTTAAGTGAATTCCACAGGTGGCAGAGCTGGGATTTGAACCCAAGCAGCCTGGCTTCAGAGTCCATGATCTTAGCTTCTTCTCTCGCTGTCTCTCTGGGGGGGTCAGGCAGCCCCGGGTTCAAATTCCAGGTTGGCTCCTGAGTAGCTGGATGACTTAGGGCCAGCGGCATCCATTCTGTGAGCCTGTGTCTTCATCCCTGAAATGAGAGTGAGAAGGCTCACTTGGCTGGGTAGGAGGGGCAAGGAGATCAGGACTCTCTGGAGCCTGGTCCTGTGGCTTTGCTCCAGGCAGGTGCTCAGTCACTGGTGCTTAGCTTAGCTGACCTTTGGGAGGACACTGGGCCTCTGTGTCCTCATTTGTAAAGTGAAGATAATGATGAAACCCTTTGTTTCATGGAGGGTTCTGGTGAAAATGCTGACTGCCCCAAGGAGGAATTCTCAGGGTCCAGCTCACTCTTAATCTTATCTTCTGATCCCCAGTAGACAAACACGAAAGCACTCGGCTTCACTTTTTAATCAGAGATTTATTTAATCAGGCAACTCAAACCACAACAAGATACCCCTCTTTGGCCATCAGATTGGCAAAGATCAAAAAGTGATAAAATGCAGTGGCAGTGAGGCTTTGGGAAAGCACGCACTCCTGTCCTGTCTGGAAGGGTGGGAGTCGGCACAACTTCTCTGCATAGCTGCCACCATCAGAGGTGGCTTTCCTGTGCAGCACGTGAAATGTAAGCCTCTGGGCCCCTCACTCCCATGGCTCTGTCCAACACCCTGGCAGGTGCCCTTGCAGTCTTGTACCCTTTAAAACAACTTTTTGACCCAGAATAGCCTCGGCAATTCTGAGGAATAAAAACAAAGTCGGGGGGATCACGCTACCAGACATCAAAACCTACTACAAGGCCACAGTAATCAAGACAGTTTGGTATTGGCATAAAAACAGGCACATCGATCAGTGGAACAGAACAGAGAGCCCAGAAATAAATCCAAGCATTTACGGACAGTTAATCTATGACAAGGGAAGCAAGAATTTACACTGGAGTAAAGATAGTCTATTCAATAAATGGTGCTGGGAAAATTGGACTGACACATGCAAAAAAATGAAACTGGATCATCTCCTTACGCCTTATACAAGAACAAATTCAAAATGGATTAAAGACTTAAATGTAAGACCTGAAACCATAAAACTCCTAAAAGAAAATATAGGGAGTACATTTGCAGACATTACCCAGAGCAATATTTTTACTGATACATCCCTACGGGCAAGGGAAGTAAAAGAAAAAATGAACATATGGGATTATATCAGACTTAAAAGTTTTTTCACAACAAAGGAAACCATTAATAAAACAAAAAGGAAGCCTACTGAATGGGAGAATATATTTGCCAATGATATATCTGATAAGGGGTTAATATCCAAAATTTATAAAACACTCATGAAACTCAACACCAAAAAAACAAACAACCCAATTAAAAAATGGGCAGAAGATATTAAGAGACATTTCTCTAAAGAGGACATACAGATGGTCAGTAGGCATATAAAAAAAAGTTCAACCTCACTGGTCATTAGGGAAATGCAAATAAAAACCACCATGAGATACCACCTCACCCCAGTCAGAATGGCTATTATCAACAAATCAACAACAAGTGCTGGCGGGGCTGTGGGGAAAAGGGGACCCTGCTGCACTGTTGGTGGGACTGCAGATTGGTGCAGCCACTATGGAAGTCAGTATGGAGGTATCTCAAAGAACTGGAAATAGAGCTACCGTTTGACCCAGCAATTCCACTCCTAGGTATTTATCCTGAAAAAACCAAGACACTTATTCAAAAAAAGTTATGCACCCCTATGTTCACAGCAGCACAATTTACAATAGCTAAGACTTGGAAACAACCAAAATGCCCATCAGTAGATGACTGGATTAAGAAACTGTGGTATATTTATACAATGGAGTATTACTCCGCTATAAAGAAGAATGAAATCGTGCCATTTGCAATGATATGGATGGACCTAGAGATTATAATGTTAAGTGAAATAAGTCAGTCAGAGAAGGACAAATACCATATGATCTCACTCATATGTGGGATCTAAAAAACTGTATGAATGAGCAAAGTAAACAGAAACTGTCTCATAGATATAGAGGAAAAATCAGCGTTGCCAGTTGGGAGGGGGGTGGGGATGAGGGAGAAGGGGAAGGGATTAGACAGCAAAAATAGGCAACTACAATATTGCTACTGGGATAGGAAAAACAGTTTGGGGAATATAATTAATAATTTTGTAAATATTCTGTGGAATGTCAGATGATCATAGGTCTTGTTAGGGAGACCATTTCATGGATGGAGTAGAGGTTTGATCACTGCACTGTATTACTAAAGCGGAGGTGGTATACCTACTGTAATTGAATATATATAGATAGTCACGGGATGTGGATTATACTGTGGAAGAGAGTCAGAGGAAGAGTAATAGATATATATGATATGGGAGGGAGTGGGGTGGTATATTGGGGGTGGGGGGTTGTCACTTTGAGGGGTAAAATGTATAACTATTGCACTGTGTTGTACACCTGAAACTAATTTAAAAAAAAAATAAAACAACTTTCTATGTTTGTTTGTTTTTTTTGAGGGCAGTGTCACTGGCCCTCATATGTGGGACCCGAACTGGGGCCGCTGGCTTCCCAAGCCAGCACTTAACCACCACGCCACTCGGCCGGCCCTAAAACAATTTTTTAAAGTGAGGTAACATTGGTTAACGTGAGTATATAAGTTTCAGGTGTACAATATTATAGTTTGATATCTATATACATCATAGTGTGCTCACCACCAAAAGTCTCATTTCTATCTGTTACCATATGACTGACCCCCATTATCCATTTTGCCCTCCCTCATCCCCTGTCTCCACTGGTAAACACCCATCTGTTGTCTTTATCTAGTCTAGCACGATTTTATTCTTTTTCTCCAAGAGGGCTTCCAACTGTGTATAAACTTCAGGCCCTACACATCCTGGGTCCACTGCTCTTCGTTTTTATTATGAAGTAAAAATGTGAATTATTAGACTTTGATCCAGCAACTTTTTTTTTTTTTTTTTTTAAGCTGAGCCATCCTGCCACCTGTTGACAGCTCAGCTCTGGCTGGGCATTGAACTGCTATTGCTCAGAGCTCAGCTTGCACTCTTGAGAGAACTCTTAACCAACGGAGCTACTTGGCCAGCCCCAGCAACTTGTCTTTTTAGAAGTCATAATGGCCTTGTGCCAAGCACTTTCTGTGTATTCATTCACTGACGCATTGAATTCTGCACAACAAAAGTAGGAGGGAGGTGTCACAACCTGTTTTACAAGTAAAATAGCTGAAGTCTAGAGATATCTCCTATATTGCCCAAGGTCACACAATCAGTAAGTGAGCCAGCTAAGATTCAAACCCACACCTTCTGGTTTCAGAGTCCACAGTTTTAATCATAATATTATAAGGCCTTTTTGAGCAAAGTTATAGATCATGTACCCACAAAGGTATGTATGTAATTCTAGAAGTTCAATGCAGCATTGTCGACAATCTCCCCAAATTGGAAACAACTAAACATCCATGAGACCAGGGGGTGCAAATTATGGCCCATCTACAGGATGGAATATTACACAGCAGTTTAAAAGGTTGTCAACCATTCACTGTTAAAAGATATAGAATTTATTTTTTTTAAATTAATTATTTATTTTTTTGAGGGCAGTGTCACTGGCCCTCATATGTGGGACCAAAAAGGGGCCGCTGGCTTCTAAGGCCAGTGCTTAACCACTGCGCCACTCGGCTGGCCCAAAGATATACAATTTAAATGCAGTATATATGCTTTTTGTTTTATACCAAGGCAATAAAATAGTATTAATAAACATTAAACTTTTTTTTTTGAAAGTTTACTGTGTATGAGGCACTGTTGGAGGCAATGGGGACATAGCAAGGCATAAAACAGACAATGCAGTGCAAGGTACAGACTGCGAACAAGATAAGTAAGTAAAAGATATTTAAACTGGTGGTTTCAAGAAAACCCCCTATGAGGTGACATGGTGACATTTGAATAAAGGGCTGAAGCAAGTGATGTAGTCAAGTTAGCAGGTATTTGGGGAATTATGAGTATTAAGTTGTATACGTAGAGGTCTCTGAGTGGCTGTTAATACTAGCCATATAATAGGCAAGGGACTACCAGATACTTCCACTTGCCGTTGTTTTTGTTTGTTTTTTAAAAGATTTTATTGGGTAATTGGGGAAGGGAGCAACATTGGGGAATCTGGGAAGAGGAACAGACAAGTTGCTGTCTTTTGTTCTTCAGTCTAGTTGTGGAGGATGTTGCTTCACTGGCCCATGTTGGTATCGTCATTGCACTCTTCCCGTCTGAGGCAGATCAGTCGCTGGCCATTAGATGGCCACTCATGGCGGCTCACAGCAGCTCACGACGCACGCTGGCTGCCAGCTACTCATGCTGGCTTACACGGCAGCCCACTGCAGCCCCCCTGCAGCCCACGCCAACGCCAGTGACTGAAGGCAGCCCAGCTCCAGGTCGAACTGTTGTTCTATCTTAGCTGTAGAGGGTGCAGCGTCACTGGCCCATGTGGGATCCGAACTAGCGGTCCTGCTGCTCAGAGCTCATGCTCCCAAGCCAACTCTTAATCAATGAACCACTTGGCTGGCCCCACTTTCCGTGTTTTAAATAACAAAATAAAATTGGCAACCTTAGGGAATCTTGTCTGCTGGCTTATAACTGCCATAACCTCCTATAAAGGTATTAAGTAGCATTTATCATCGCTTTATAATAACTGGCTAATTACATCTGAGTTTTATTTATTTTTTTTTGAGGGCAGTGTCACTGGCCCTCAAATGTGGGACCCGAACGGGGGCCGCTGGCTTCCCAAGCCAGCGCTTAACCAACATGCCACTCAGCTGGCCCCACATGAGTTTTGATTAATGCATGTAGCCCCCTGAACTCTGGCCAAATCCAGCTGATCCCTTTCTGAGCTTCTTCCAGGTCCTGTAATACATCAAATTCACTCACCACAGGGCCTTTGCACAGGCTGTGTGTTTCTGCCTGAACAGCCACCTTCAGGCCTCTCCCCTGTCCCTTACAAGGCATCTCCCACATTTCTGGTTATTTACATTTACTTGCGCATTCCCTCATGAGGGTAGGGATGCGGTCTGCTATATTCATCACTTTGATCCTCCCGCCCCCTCCCCTAGCACAAGCCGGACAGATTAGGCTTCCAGGAGTCATAGCCCAGTGCCTGGCACCTATACTGGAACCAGGAAATGAGGAGAGCAAGTAGAAGCCGGACACGGAGAGGGAGGGAGGGAGAAGGAAGGAAAGAGAGAGAGAGAGAGAGAGAGAGAGAGAGAGAGAAAACGCGCGGGAGGAGGGAAAGGATGGCGTCTCCTTTTCCTGGAAAGAGGTAATCCAAGCAGAAGGAAATCCACAGGTTTGCAGAACACCCTTGCGGACCAGTTGGATACATTTCAGCGTCCACCCACGGTAGCGCGGCGCCTTTAAGGCTTCCGGAAATGGGCCGGCAGGACCGGAAGTGACCCTCTTTATTTCCCCTCTTCACGTGATGAAGGCGGGAAGTGACGCGCGCGGCCCGGGAGCTGCGGACGTGGAGGCCGACGGACCCGGAGTCGCAGACGCCGCGGGGTCTCCGGGACAGGTGACCCGGAGAGGAGGCCCGGAGAGCGCCCGAAGAGGGCGGGGCCTGACGCCCCACGTGGGGGAAGCGAACGCGGGCGGAGGAGTGAGCAGCCCGCGGGGGCGGGGTTAGAGTACTCTGCGGGAGGCGGGGATAGGACGCCCACATGGAAAGCAGTAGGGGCGCTGGCGAGGCGCGACGTCGGCTGGTGGGCAGGGCTCCGCAAGGCGAGGCCGGAGCGTGGGTGTGCAGCTGGGGGCGGGGCCTAAAAGTTGTGCCCACGCTGGGGGCGGGGCCAAAATGTCCGGAGAGCTAGGGGCGGGGCCGGGACGCGGGCCGAAACGCTGGGGGCGGGGTCAGAAAGTTTTGCCTGAGCTGGAAGTGGGTTGGCCGGGAAGTCAGGGGCGGATCCAGAGGCTGACGTAAGGCGGGGGCGGGGCCAAAAAGTTCCGGGGAGCTCGGGGCCAGAGGGCTGGTGGGGCATGCTGGGGTGGAGCCAGTATGTTTTGGGCGGAGCCAGGGGGCGCGGTCAGAGCATTGGCCTTGAGGGTGGCTGCGGAGCCAGGACCACGGCTGTTGCTCGGGGTGTCAGAGGTAGGGCCCGATATTGACGCGACGAGGCGCGTAAGAAGCTTGGCTGGAGGCGGGGCCAGAGCGGTGGTGGGCTAGCCGGGGGTGGGGCCAGTGTAATACGAGAAAGGGGGGCGGGTTTCGGTTGTTGCCTGGGGAGTCAGGGGGCGGGGCCGGAGGGTTGGCGGGTAATGTCGGAAGCAGAGCCAGATCAGTGACGCGAGCGTGTGGGCGGGCCCAGAAAGTTTATCCCGGCCGGGGGCGGGGCCTGGTTTTTCCGACCGAGTCGAGAGCTGTTCCCTGGAAAGCCGCGGGCGGTCCGGCAAGTTTTGTTGGCGTCGAGGCGGGGAGAATATTCAGGGGAGAGCTGGCCTGGCCTACGAAGCCTCGTTAGTGGGTACTGGGCCTGTTTTCGTGATCTTTGCGGGGTACAGGGAGGCAGCGGCACCTTTTTTGGGATGGTGGGGACGGAGCTAGGACATCCCTGAGGAAGACGTGGATTTAGAACGTGTTCTCTAAGGGTCCCAGCAGCCTGTAGGATTGGGGTTCCAGCTTTTTTTGAGTGTGGGGTTATGAGACGTTTCTGAAATGTTCCTGGGATAGATGCGGATCTAGAATGTTCACAGGGATGTGAGTGACACCAGAATGGGCACAGGGTAGTGGGCCTAGAACTTGTGCAGATTGGGGGCAGAGAATGTATCCCAGTCTCTTGAGATGGAGTCCCAAGTTAAACCTCAGCACAGGGATGTAGAGGCTGGACTAGAGAACTTCGTTTGGAGGGGATCAGTGTTACATGGTTTAGGTGGTGGTGTGGGGCAAGAACTTTCCCAAGGTGGGTGTGAATCCAGCCTTTACATGGGAAATAGGTGTGTCCAAATGTTCACAGGGGGTGGACTCTAAGTTTTCCAGGTAAGAAGGGGGCTAGTATTTCATTAAGAGGGCATGAGAGGGCTACAATTCTTTTGGGGTGCAGATGTTTTTTGTCTGTGCAGGTGTGAGAGAGGAGCCCCCAGTATGGGAGAGGATACATTGGCCTTAGTCCTTTTGTTCCCTCTGCCCTCAGGAACCCCCAGTACTGTGTCCAGATTCCGCAGGGAAGGTTTGCTGGGACCTTGGCCCCCACGCTTCCAGCGGAATGGTGAGATGCAAAGTGGAGTCTCTGGAATCTGAGCTTTGGAGCAGGGAGCTTGGGAGGACGGTGCCAGACTCAGACCCTGGTGCTCGATTTATATCCTGGATTGAATGGCACTGGGGTGGGTACAGTATCTTCTTACTGTGTCTTCCTTTCAGTCAGCCACACTGGATCTGAAATCGAAGGAGGAGAAGGATGCTGAGTTGGACAAGAGGATCGAGGCTCTTCGTCGGAAGAATGAGGCCCTCATCCGGCGCTACCAGGTGCCCTAGCCCTGCCCTGGGACACCCCATCCCCTCTCCTCCCCGCAGTGAGTTTCCCTCACTTTTCCCTGCCTTAAAACTTTTTCATGGCTCCCCTTAACTCTCAGGATAAAAGCCAAAGGCCTTAGCCTGGCATTTCTTCCTTCATGCCATCATTCCGTTGTTCATTTTCAAAAGGTCTTTACTGTATGAGGCCCTGTGATGAGTGGTGCTAGGGAAACAGCTGTGACTGAGACAGCCCTGGGCCTGCCCTTCCGGGGCTGACAGTCCAGTGGGCGCACAGACCTGACTTTAGTTAGTGGTGACTCAAACTGGGCAAGGCTGAGTTAGGGGGGTTAAGGGTCTGTGGGAGCTCAGAGGGGCCTCTTCCCCCAGCTGGGGGGATATTAGGTAGGGCTTCCTGGAGGAGGGAATTCTGAGACTTGAAGGGTGAGTAGACATTAGTTGTTTGAAAAATAGAGTGGAACATGTTTCCAACAGAGGGAACAGTTTGTGTAAAAACTTGGAGCTTAAAGCTGAAGGGTCAGTCGGGGGTATTGACCTGGAGAGGTCAGTAGGGGCCAGGCTAAGAGTTTGGACTTTTTCTAAAGGGCACTGGGGAGCCATGGAGAGCTGTTAACCTGTTATTAGAAGTAGAATCAAGTCAGAATAGCTTTTTAGAAAGACCCCTGTGGCTGCTGTGTGGTGTGAATGAGAGGAGGCAATACTAGAGACCAGAAACCAAGAAGGAAGCTAAGGCAGGGACCTCGGGGGAGAGAAGGTTTCTGGCATGGAACGGGGCTCAGTGACTGACGGGAGGTGGGGAGGCGGAGGGAGGATCTAGGATAAGGCCCAAGTTCCCTGTAAAAGGTGACAGAATATGATAGGGCTGTCCCTGAGTTGGGACCTCCCCGGTTAGGTTCCCACATATGATGGCCAGTGACACTGCCCTGAATAAAAAACAAACAAAAAAAAAAAACAAAAACCTGAGTTGGGACCTGAGAGGAATAGCATTCATTTATTCATTCTTCATGCATCATTCATTTAAAAAAAAAGCATACTGAGTTTCTGTTGTGTTCCAGGCAGTGTTCTAGGCTCGGGGTATTCACCAGTGTACAAAACAGACAGATATCCCTGTCCTTGAGCAGATTCTGTTGCAGGGAGGAGTCAGACAATAGGTAAAACACACATAATGCCACGTATGAACAAGGGAAGGGCTTGCATGAGAATGGCATGGGAGCTGGTTTCTATAAGCTGGTCAAGTAAGGCCTCCCTGAGAAGGGGGCATCTGAACAGAGACCTGAAGGAGGTGAGGGACTGAAGGATCTCTGGGGGAAGGAGTGTTCTTGGCAGAGGGAATAGCAGGTGCAAAGGCCCTGAGGCAGGTCTGAATTTGCTATATTCAAGGAACAGTGAGGAGACCAGAGTGAGCAATGGATACAGGTGGGGAGATGAGGTCAGGTGTTAGGGAGGCCAGATCCTGTAGGACCCTGTAGGTTGTGGGGTAGCCTGTGGCTCTTACTCAGAGGCAGACACCACAGGAGATTCTGAATAGGGGAGCAGTGTGATGCAGTTTGGGGGAAGATGCTGAAGTGACCAGTTTTCTTTTTTAGTGCTCAGGAGAGAGGCCTGGGATGGGGCCAGACTTGGGAGAAATTCAGGGGGCTCTGGGAGTCCAGCGGCGCAGAGGATCTCTGATATTCATCTTCCTCTGATGTTTGCTCCTAGGAGATTGAAGAGGACCGTAAAAAAGCTGAACTTGAGGGCGTTGCAGTGACAGCTCCCCGGAAGGGCCGCTCTCTGGAGAAGGAGAATGTGGCAGTTGAGGTGGTGAGCTTCACACTGAAGTGGGGGATGCCTGAGGGCAGGAAGGGGGAGAGAGTTGAGACCTGAGAGCCCTCTCAGCTGTCCCAGACCAGTGGGTGGCCTCCATCCTGGCAGCTGCCCTTGGACCTGGGCCACCCCATTCTCCTTGCCCCACAGACTGGACTTTTCCTCCCTCTTTCAGGAGAAGCACCAGGGTCCCTCCCGGAGGTCTCCCGGAACTCCTCGGCCCCCAGGGTCCAGCAGGGGAGGCCGGACTCCCACCCAGCAGGGAGGCCGGGCAGGCATGGGCCGGGCATCCCGCAGCTGGGAGGACGATCCTGGGGAGCAGCCTCGAGGAGGAGCTGGGGCCCGTGGCCGGAGGGGCCGGGGCAGGGGGTCCCCTCATCTCTCTGGAGCTGGAGATACCTCCACTGCTGACCGCAAATCCAAGGTAGGAGCCAGGAAGGGTGGAGGCCTCTGCCTGAGGCTCTCTGTTGTTGTTTCTGTCTTTTCCTGTTTTCAAATGGACCGTTTGCCCAATTTTCCATCTTTCCGTATTTCTTTCTGTTTTCCAATCTCTCCGTCTGATACTTCTCTCTCCTCTTCCTGGCCAGTAGTTGTATGTACTGTCCGTCTTTCTGTCTCCCCTTTTTTCGATCTCTGGTGCATGCTTGCTCACCCACCTTCCCTTGCTCGTCTCTTTCAGGTCCTGTATATTTATCTCTGGTGGGCACTCTCTTTCTGATGGGCTCCTTCCAGTGCATGTACTCACTCTCTCGCTCTCTGTCTGTCTCACTCCCTGGATTTGTTTGTGTGGAGCACTGACGTTCTTATTGTAACGACCGTTTCCCTGAAAATCAGACCTAGCCGGAAAAGAAGCCATTGCACGATTTTAGGTGCCGAAATATGGCACCTTGGCATACTGAATATTTTAAGCTGAAGGAGTTTGTGGAAAAGGCTCCCTTCTCCCTGAAACAGGTCATAACACCCTCATGTGAGGGGTACGTGCCCTCACATCCTAGGGCTTTTTCTCTGGCTAGGTCTTATTTTTGGGGAAAGATGGTACTTCCATCACCCTGATACGCAGGTTAGCAGGGTGAGAGACCATCTAGTGTAGTGGATGAGAGCCTGCCATGGACTTGGTGTCACCTTGGTTTTGTTAGTTCCCTGTCCTTGGGCAGCTCACTTCCACTCTGGGAGCTTCTGAGTTCTCACTCTTAAGTGGGAAGAATACTCAGCTTTAAACGTTACCATAAACATTTTGGACATCAGGCACGGAAACTCTCAGAGTAAGTGCTCAATGATCGTAGCTTACGGGTGTTTACTATTTGTACATGCTAAGCAGCTGTAAGAAAAGACCCCAGCATACCATGGCTTAAATCAAGTGAAAGCTTATTTCTCTCTTAGATGCCGAGCCTTGGGAATGAAAACGTCCTCTCTAGCAGCTTGTTCATGTGCTTATGTATAATTCTGTTACCATGGAAAAAGCGGAGAATTGATTGTAGGGGGTCACCTAGCCATCTGCCAAGTTATTACTATTGTCATTATTACTGTGGCGACTATGGTGTGTCGGGGTTCCCAACCCCTCTCAGTGTTTTGCTAGAGAGACTCCCAGCCAAGATTTATTACAGTGAAAGAATATGAAGCAAAATCAGCAAAGGGAAGAGGCACATGGGCTGAAGTCTGGAGGAGACTAGGCGTGAGCTGCCCCGAGGCCTTACCCAGTGGGGTCACACAGGCTGCACTTAATTCCTCCAACATTGAGTCGTGGCAGCATATGTGAAGGGTCGTCTACCGGGGACACGTTAGAGACCCAATGCCCAGGTTTTTTATTGGGGGCTGGCCTCTGCCTGGTACATACTCAAATTTGTGTCCCCAGAAGGAAAGCAGGCAGGTCAGCATATACCATGTTGGCATCAACGGTTGAGGCACAGTGAGCCCCCCTTTATCAGTCAACTGTTGACTGGGAGCATACTGGGAGTCAAGTTCCAGATGCCAGCCAAGAGCCAGCCTTGAAAGCAGGCCTGTCTGAGAAGAGAGGCTCAGGCCTGCCATGTTGATTCTTCTGCACAGAAGAGCCGAGTGGTTCTTCCTGATGCTGGTGCCTGTCTGTCCCCCAGGAGTGGGAGGAGCGGCGCAGGCAGAACATCGAGAAGATGAATGAAGAGATGGAGAAGATTGCAGAGTACGAGCGCAACCAGCGGGTCAGTGCCAGAGCGTCCCCTGTGTGGGGCAGAGCTGCCCGGGCCGGTGAGCCTGCCAATCCTCTGTTCCCTCTGCCCACAGGAAGGCGTGCTGGAGCCTAACCCCGTGCGGAACTTCCTGGACGACCCCCGGCGGCGCAGCGGACCCCTGGAGGAGCCTGAGCGGGACCGCCGGGAAGGCAGCCGCCGGCACGGGCGCAACTGGGGGGGTCCCGACTTCGAGCGGGTGCGCTGTGGCCTTGAGCAGGAGCGGCAGGTGGGTGCTGGCAGCGGGGGCACCCTGGGCTATGTCCTGTTTTGCAGCCAGTCTCTGACTTCAGCAGCATACGTTCCCAGTGTGTGCTGAGCCCTGAGCACAGTGGCGAGAGAGACAGAATAGGGAGAGGCAGCGTCTTTGTCACCCCCACATGAATTGTCAGTACTGGTGCCAGTACCACACTGCTTCCTTCTGGCTGTGTTCTGTCCTTCCTGACATCGGTAATGTTTACTCGGCTCCAGCCAGGTGCCAGGCACCATCAGAGGCCCTGGGGCTTAGGGTTGTAAACCAGGCAAAGCCTCTGCCCTAATGAAGTTTACTCTGGTGGCAGCTAAATAAATTCATATAAGATACCAGGTAATGCCAAATGTTGTCAAAAAAAATCCAGCTGGGTGAGGGGATAGAAGATAGAAAAGGGTGCTACTTAACAAAAGAGATCTGGGACGGCCTCTCCAAGGAGGTGCCATGTGTAAAGACCTGCTTCTGATCTCCGCCCTGTCTACTTCTCTACTTCTCACCCTTCTCTACTTCTCCCGTGACCTTGAGCACCTGGAGGGCGTGGGGTGGGGTGAGTTGTGGAATAGGGCCCTGACTGCCTATTCCCTGATGGGCAGGGCCGCCGGGCTGGCTTGGGCGGTGCTGGTGACATGACACTCTCTATGACGGGCCGGGAGCGGTCGGAGTACTTGCGCTGGAAGCAGGAGAGGGAGAAGATTGACCAGGAGCGGCTACAGAGACACCGCAAGCCCACTGGCCAGTGGCGGCGGGAGTGGGATGCTGAGAAGACCGATGGGATGTGAGTCTCCTCCTTGCTCACCCATTTGGCTCCTTGAACTTGGCCCTGACTTCTAATTCTTTTGATTTGCTCTAGTTTCTCACCTTGTGTGTCAGTTAGCAGTCGCTGTGGCAATGCTGTGTAACCACCATGTCTCAGTGGCATATAAAAGCATCTCTTTCTCGTGTTCACAGGTCAGCTGGGTTTGGTGAATCCAGGCTGGACTTTCAGCTGTGGGTCTGGCTGGGCTTGGCTTCTCGATGAAGGTTGAACTCAGTTCTGCTCCATGTGTGTTCATTCTGGGGTTCAGGCTGAGGGGAGCATCTCTCTTGGGAAGTGCTGGTCATGGTATTGGCAGAAATGCAAAAGGGAGAGTGGACACACTTCCCCATTCTATCAGCCAATAGACCAGCATCGCTGGGGCAGGAACTTAAACTGCCCACTCTAGTGGATAGTACTGCACTGGTTCCATCTAACGGAGGACAGGAAGAATCTCTAACAGTGATTAGACCTGTGCATTCTCCCTTCATCCCTCTAACCTGTCCCTCACCAACCCAAGCCCCTTATCCCAGTGGCATCATTATCCTCAAGTCTGACTCTGTCCTTTTGGGTCCAGGAAAATTCCAGTTAGTCAGACTTAAAGGAAGGCATCATTACATCATTGACAGGAGGACCAACTTTCATACCAAAGGTGGAGAAGTTTCTGAAAGAGGTGACGAACCGCAGTCTTAAGATCAGCAACTGTAGCTTTTACGCTATCCTTTGTCCTTTGCTGCGTTGCAAGATTTCACACCTAGAACTTTTATTAACACTGGCTACAGAAGGAGGATCTAATCTGTGTGTCTGGTGATCAGAATACTTATATTTATTTATTTTGAGGGCAGTGTCACTGGCCCTCATATGTGGGACCTGAACCAGGGCCACTGGCTTCCCAAGCCAGTGCTTAACCACCACACCACTCGGCCAGCCACAGAATACTTACTTTTAGATTGTGAGCTAAGCTTGTGCAAGCATGAGAAGTATTTTGCACGGATACTGTCACTGATCTTTCTAAGGTATAGGCAGCTAGGCTTTTGGGAGGTGTTCTCAGGATTAAAACGAGAGAGTAATTGTTTTTCTCTTGGTTCCCAAAGCAGCCTTCAACAAGTCACATTAATGTGTGTGTGCATTGATTTTTTTTTTTCCTAAGATTTTTATTGGGGAATTGGGGGAGGGGAACAGCATTGGGGAATCGGGGAAGGGGAACAGACAATTTGCTGGCTTTTTGTTCTTCAGTCTAGTTGTGGAGGACGTTGCTTCACTGGCCCATGTTGGTATCATCATTGCACTCTTCCCGGATGAGGCAGATCGGTCGCCGACCTCTGGATGGTCGCTCACCGTGGCTATTGGCAGCTTACGCTGCCTGCCAGCCGCTCACGCTGGCTGCTGGCCACTCACTGTAGCCTATAGCAGCCCACTGCAGCAGGGCACCGTCATCGGGGCTCGCACAGCCCAGCTCCAGGTGGAGCTGTTGTTAGCTGTAGATGGCAGTGTCACTGGCCCTCATATGTGGGATCTGAACCGGGGCCACTGGCATCCCCAAACCAGCTCTTAACCAATGCGCCACTCAGCCGGCCCGTGTGTGCATTGATTTTGTCAGATGTTTATTGTGTCCCATTTATGTGTCATGGAAGGTCCTAGATGATGGGGATACAGCAATGAATAAATCACTTGCTTCTGCCTTCATGGAACTTAGAGTCTAGTGGGAAAGATGGACCGTGACTAGGAAAGATGGACCGTGACTAGATGTAATGTCAGGTTATGAAGAATAATGATGCAGAGTGCACAGAGGGATGGAGGCTATTGTTTTAGACTTAGATAATATATGTGTTATAAGATACGATTATTTTATTTTTTTGAGGGCAGTGTCACTGGCCCTCATATGTGGGACCTGAACCAGGGCCACTGGCATCCCAAGCCAACTCTTAACCAACGTGCCACTCGGCCAGGCCAAGATTGATTATTTTAAATGGGGGCTTAGGAAGGCTCTGAAATGAGGCCTGTAGTAGGTGAGAGAACAGGCCACTGAAAGATCTGCAGAAGAGCTTCCCAGCAACAGCAGGTGCAAGGGCCCTGAGGCAGAAGCTCCTGGTGGTAGGAGAACCTGCTTAGCTAGGGAGGCGAGAGAATAATAGGAAAGGAGGCCAGACAGGAAGCTGGGGATCACGTACTTCCCAAATTTTTGTTCTGGGGTGTCAGATACTAAATTTCTTTCTGTATTTGTCAATATGATTTTTTTTTTTTAAATTTTATTGGGAAACAGTGTGTTTTTCCAGGACAAATCAGCTCCAAGTCAAGTAGTTGTTTCAATCTATTTGTGGAGGGCGCAGTTCAGTGGCCCATGTGGGGATCGAACGAGCAAACTTGGTGTTAATGAGCACTGCGCTCTAATCAACTGAGCTAACCAGCCGCCCCCTCAATATGATGTTAAATTTGCCTCCTGTCCATCACCTGATTCTGTCTCCCTTCTAATCAGTTACCCCGCTCTGGTTGAACATCTGTTCTTCTAAGATCTTGATTTCGGACCCTGGCCCCCATTTCTCCCCCCTTATCTCTTGCTACCCCTCTTGCTCCCACTGCTCAACCCCTTTCTCTTTCCCTAGGTTCAAGGATGGCCCAGCTGCTGCCCTCGAAACATCCCACCGTTACGGTGAGTGGGTGTCTCCAGGTGGGGTGAGGCAGCTAGTTGGGCCAGATGTGGGGGGTGGTTTGTGTCATGCTCCCTGCCCCCAACCTCTCCTGGGTTCTGTTGCAGATGACCAGGCCTGGGCCCGGCCCCCCAAGCCCCCCACTTTCAGGGAGTTCCTGTCCCAGCACAAAGCTGAGGTCAGCCGCAGGAAGAGGAAGAGCAGCCGACCTCAGGCCAAGGCAGCCCCCCATGCCTACAGGTGGGGCACCCCTCCCCTAAGCATGCAAACTTCCCTAGTGGGGCTGTGTGGCCTTGTCCCGGTCATTCTTTCTTGTATATTTGTGGGTCTGTGTGTCTCTCTGGGCACTTGGTCTGTCTGTGGATGAGGCATTTGGTTTAGGGGAGTCACGGCTTGGCTCTCAACTTGACTCTCATTTGTTTCTCTCTCCCCTCACCCATCTCTTCTGCTACCTGCCCCTCCCCTCCATCTATCTGTCCCTGACACCTGAGGACACTTGCCACCATTTCCCCCTGAGTGGTCCAACATGCCAGATTTTCATCTGGAAATCCCACAGCCCCTCTCTTCCTCCCAAGTTGAGTTTTGTGCTTCTCTGGGAAGGAGTTGGCGGTGGGAAGCCCCTTCCTCCTTTACCGCCAGGTTTCACCCTTCTCTTTGTCCTCTCCAGTGACCATGATGACCGCTGGGAGACAAAAGAGGCAGTGTCCCCAGCCCCTGAGGCCCCACAGCCCACTCCCCCAGATAAGACAACCACAAAGGTAGGGCGGGCTGTCCTCTCTGGGCAGGGACTTTGGGGGTGCTCAGGACCCCCACCCTCTCCCTGACCTTCCTTGTGTTCCACACAGCCCCCTGAGACCCCCGCTCCTCCCCACCGGCCTCCTGAGGATGAAGGGGAGGAGGATGAGGGGGAAGAGGATGAAGGGGAAGATGAGGAGTGGGAAGATGTGAGTGAGGATGAGGAGATTGAGGAGGAAGAAGCTGAGGAGGAGGAGGAAGAAGCAGCAGCCCAAGACCACCAACCCCAAGAGGCTGAGCCCAGTGGGAGCCGCAGCGGTGAGCAGGCCAAACAAGAGCCTTCCACGCCAGAGGAGCCCCTGCCACTTCCCCAGACCCCTGGCACACCTTCCAGCCCCTTCTCGCCCCCTGGGGGCCATCAGCCTGTGTCCGACTGGGGTGAAGAGATGGAGCTGAATTCTCCCCGGACCACCCACCCAGCCGATGCTCTCTCCCTCTCTCTGGGTGAGGCCTGGTCTTTTGGAAATGCATGAAGCTGGCTGCTTGTGTGTGTGCTTGAGGGGTGCATGGGCAGGGGGGAATCTCAGGGGCTGGGCCCTGGGGCCCCACTGCCCTGGTGGCTAGCAGGGACAGCCCATGCCCCTCTGTGTATTGTCTATGCCTGTCTCTGGAATGCCCCCTCCCCCTTCCCAGATCCTGCTCCTGCTGTGGGCCATTCAGAGCCCCCTCCCCAATAAAGAGTTCACATTGTCAAATGACATTCCCCAGGTGTGTCCTTGAACCCCCTCTCACTCCCCCAGGGCCCTCTGTCTCGGGGTGGGGGATATTTGGAGGGGGAGGGGCTTGACTGGGCCTCCCCCTTCCCCAGGAGGTGACCAGTCAGCTCCTGCCTCGTTGGAGAGTGGGCCCGGTCTACCAGGAACCCAGAAAGCTGAAGAGGAGGGGTCTGAGGCAGTTCCAGGTGGGGGAGCTGATGGGCCCTGGAGTTGGAGGTGGTTGCCTTCCTTCCTCTTCCTCTTTTTATGGGGCTGAAGGGAGGAGGGCTTGGCGGGTGTAGGATGGAGTGGAGTTGTGGCTCCACCATGTGTGTGTAGGGTAGCAACCTGGGGGTGAGCTTAGAATGCTGGGATGAGGTGAGAAGGGCGCTAAGGTCAGAGGGTGGGGCTGAGGGAAGGACTTCCGGCCCTCAGCGACGGGTAATTGAAGATATGCACTAGTCTTGGGGTGAGGAGGTGGAGCCAGGGCGGGATTAGGATTCTGCGGTGGACCCCAGCGGTTTAGGAAAGGATCAAAAGGGATGGGGCGGGCCGGCCGAGTGGCGCAGTGGTTAAGCGCTGGCTTGGGAAGCCTAGCGGCCCCGGTTTGGTCCCACATATGAGGGCCAGTTGACACTGCCCTCAAAAAAACAAACAAAAAACCCAAACAAAAGGTATGGGGCTAGATCCAAGGGTAGGGTCTAAAGGCAGGATTAGAGATTGAAACGTCAAAAAAAAAAATGCGGAGGGGCAGAATAATGGGTTTAATTGAGCGCGATTTAGGGGTTTGAGGTGTAATGAGTGGGATAAATTAGAAATGCGGACCCGTTTAAAACGATGGGTCCAAGGGAGTAGGAGCAAGAGGCTGAACCCCATCTCTTCTCCCCCTCCAGCTTGTGAAGCAAGCACCTCCCCCTCCCAATGGAATTAGGATTTGGGGGCAGAGCCAAGGAAGGTCTGGGTTAGAACTGAGACAAGGCAAGGGAGGGCAGATACTCTTAAGGGTGGCCATGATAAAGGTTGGTTTAGGCTCCTGAGAGGGTAGACTAGGGTCGAAGTAGACAATTTAGGGTGGTGGGTGAGGCCGGGGTGCTGCGCTTTTTCTTTGGGCCACGTGTTAGCCAAGTGTGACTGATCTCGCTATACTAGATTATCTTCTCGATTGTAAACAGGGCTCTAGTGGGATGTATGCTGCTTCGTTGGTCCCCTGTGAGAATTAAAGCTGTCTGAGGCTCCTAAACCACTAAGCGCGAAACAGCTGTAGCCAGGCTCAATCAGGATGAGGGCGAGGCTCAACGGGGAGTGGGTCGGGTCTGGGTGGAGGGGGCGGGGACAGTTCCCCTCTGCTGACCTCCCCTTTTCTCCCCAGAGGCGGGCACCGAGGGCCAGGAGACAGCAGAGATCACCGACTTCCAGAGGGTGCGTTTCTGCAAGGTGGTGGCAGCCGCTCCGCCACCGGGGGCCGCCCGCTGACTGCACCTGCCGACTTTGCACTAATATCCCGCCGCCTCGCTCCTCTATCCTCTGCTTCCGCCACACTCCATCCAGGAGAGGGTTAAATGTAAGGGGGGAGGAGTCAGGGACAGGGAACGGGGTGGGGTCAGGGCAATAGACCAATCTCACAAATGGGGGACGCCGTGGCACCGCGACTACTGAGACGGCCCGGGGTTACCCACCTATGGAGGCCGTGGTGGGGTAGGTGCCAGTATCCGGGCCGAGTTTCTTGCCTACAGAAGCTTACATCTGGGGCATGGCAACTAGCCGGTGACTTTTCTGAAGGACTTGAATTTCTCAGGCACTGGCCTCGTCTCTATTAAAACGCAGCGCTTTCGCTAATCTTTGAACTGTGTTTCTGGCGGGGGTAGGCTGGGTTGCTGTGCTTGGCAGGCTTTTCCGTGGCGGAAGAGACGGGAGGAAAGGGTCTTCCTTCCTCCACCCCCTGATACGTCTTCCCTTCCCCCCCACCTCCCGCAGGCCTCCCCGAATTCCTGAAGACGCTGCTGGGAGGGGACGGAAGCTTCCCTGCCTTGATGGGGAGGGGGCGGCTGGAGGGGGTTATTCTGGCTCTCCAGGCTGTGTGTGCCCTTTCCTCCCTGGAGCCCACTCTGGACCCCATCGTTTAGGGAAAGGGAGAAATTAAGGGTGGAGGCGTTGGAGCTGGGGACGGGGCACGATTGGGTGTGGAGGTGGAACTGGAACGTCCCGGTGTGAGCTTACACCTCCGGACACAAAGTATGGAGGAGGAGGTTGATTCCGTGGGGGCGTGGCTAGGGCTCCCTGGCGGGGCCAGGGTCCGGGTAGGCGGAGTTAGAACCTGCGAAGTGCTAGGAAAAGGGGTGGGGTCACGAGAGCCGGTTTATGGGAGTTCCTAACACTGGTGTCGAGGACTGTCACCGGCGGAGTGCGTAATTAGAATTCGGTGCTGAAACAAGTGTAGTGAGGAAGAGGAAAGGGGGAGAAAAGGGTGGAGCTTGGGCTAGAGAGGGATGAGGCCAGGGAAAGAAGAGGGCGGAATCGAATGCTGGCGTTTTGTGTGATTCGGAGAAAAAAGCACGTTGGAACTGGGGCGGGGTTGCGCCGAAGGAGGGGCAGGACTTGAGAGGCCTGAGCCTGCCCGGAGGCGGGGTTTGGAGGCGTGGCTAGGTGCCTGGATGAAGTCCTGAGTCCCGAGAAGGGGCAGGGTCAGGGCGCGGGGAGGAGGCCCCAAAGAGAGGAGGGAGGAGCTCAGCGGTGGGGCGCGCTCACATTTAGAAGGCGTGGGTATAACTCAGAAGTCTGGCAGTAGTCGGCTGGCCCAGGACCTGCATTTAAGAAAAATCCCGGTATTGGAAGCCTGGGGCAGGTCCGAACGCTGTAGTTAAGTTTTAGCTTGATAATGGTTGGTTAGAGGCTGAGGAGGGGCGGGCCTAGCACGCTGAGACCCGCCCACGCGGGGGCGTGGCCACGCTGGCGGGGGCGCGGTTGGACCAGGGAGATTTAGAGCGCGGAGGCGGTACTCCGGGGGAGGGGCCTAGGGCGCGGGGGTGGGTCTTGTGCGGACCTCCGCGCGGGGCGGAGTGGGCTGCGGGGATGCGGGGCACGAGCTGCGTGGGAGGCGGCGGCGGCGAGAGCCCAGGTGGCGCCGGGCTGAGCGAGGGCCCGCGGGGTCGTTGGCTGCGCCTGGCTCCGGTCTGCGCCTACTTCCTCTGCGTCTCATTGGCCGCCGTGCTGCTCGCCGTCTACTACGGTCTCATCTGGGTTCCCACGCGGCCCTCCGCGGCCCCGGCCGGACCACCGCCCAGCGCGCCGTCCCCTCAGTGTGCCGTCCGCCCGGGCGCCCCGCCGGCCCCAGCACCCGCTGCTGCTTCGGTATCCTGCCTTCTGCGAGCCCCCGGCGGGCCGCGACCCCAGCTCGAGCTGCCGCAGAGCCGTCGCCGCCGCCGCCACAGCGACTCGAGCCGCCAGACTCCCGGAGAGACGCCGGAGACCGCGAGGGGGCGAGGGCTCGGGTAATCATCCCATCTACCCTAAGCTGGACTGCTGGCCCTCGAGAGCCTGGCGCCCGCGCCGTGGATCCACTGTTCCCAGTTGGGCCCGGACTTCGTCTTCATGAAATCGCCTAGCGTCTCTGGAGCCGTCATTCTGAAGAATGGGGGCGGGGGATGGGTGGGACGAGCAGGAGAAGGGGAGCTGTCTTGGGGTCTCGCCCTTCGCAGCTCCTCGGCTGTCTGGCCCGGTCCTCCACCATCTGGCAGACCACATCTTGATCTCTTTTCCTGACCCTCTCTCCGTAGGATTCTGAGCACATAGCCCACATCCCGTCCCCCTCTCTGAATCTCTGTGTCCATACGTCCACCTGCAATAAACTCCAGTATCAACTGCCTCATGCTTGTTTGTCGTGTTGTCTGCAGAGGTGACTCCCCTCTCAAGTTTGTGAGGGAAGTCTTTCCTGGAGTCTTAGCTTTCCCTCTTAGCTTTCCCTCTCTTGTCCTGGGTGGGGTGGGTGGGTTCTTCCCTTCCCTAGATGGTCCCTGGTCTCCTTCTATCGCCATCATGTAGTTTTGGGGTTGGGATGGGAAGAAGAAGCTTATCTGCAACAGGGCAGTTGAAGGTCAGACAGTGTGAAGGACTTCACAATTTTTCTTTTATGCTTGGGGCAGAGCACAAGCAGAGGGTCCGCCCTGTTGTTACAGCATGGAACAAGAGGAGACAGGAGATGATTTCAGGCAAGAACTGGGGTTCTGGGATTTGTGCTTAGTATAATTATAATGTTAGGGACAGAAGCTAACTCATCCTGAGATGTCAGAATGCTGCTGAGAGGGAATGATGCCTTGTTCCTTGGGTCTGAGAGAGAGGGAGGGCGGGTGGTGGTGGTGCTTCCCTGCGTCCTTGGAAATCACAGAGGACGTTCTCAAAGCACTGTGCTGTCTTTGAAGATTAATACAACCTCTCCGGATTTCAGTGCTGCTGGTAAACCAAGGTAGAGAAACTCAGGTTCTGCTGAGTCAGAGGTAGTTGAGTCCATTTTCCCACCTGGAAGACTGAGGCCTGCCTCTGGTCTAGGCAGGGCAGTGGACCCTCCACGCAGGAAGTGGTTTTCCTTTCCAGCCTCCTCCCTTGAACTAGAAGACTTTCCCAGGAGAGTGAAGCTGAGCCTTCTCCCTCAGTCTGGGACATCTGTGGATATGGACTGGACTGGGGATGTCAGTCATTCTCTTTACCTCTCTACCTTTCATCTACCTCTCCAGCACCACTTCCCAGAGAGTGTCTCCCGACTGAAGAGAAACTCAGGAAGCTAGTACCTCTTTACAGTTAGCGTTGTTGATGGTTAGGGGCACTGACTATGGGCCCAACGTGCCCAGATTCAAATCCCAGCTCTTCATCTCACTAGCTATGTGATTTTGGGCAGGTTACTCAACCTCTTTGGTCTTGTAAAGTGAAGATGATAATAGTACCTATCTCACAGTTTCTCTGTGGATTAAACAAGCTAGTGATCTAAAGCTCTTAGCTTAGGCATCACATATTCTTTCTCTCCACCCACCTCTGTCAAAAGCCACAGCTTGGATCCCAAGGAATATCAAGTCAACCCAGAGATCTGGATATCAGCAAATGGTGAGTTAGAGGGAGGGATTTCATCTCTGTTCCCACTAGCCCCCCCCATTTTATTTTCCAGCTTTCTTCTCCCATCCCCATTTCTCCCGATATCTCGGTTTCTCTTCTTGTCTCTTCTTGTCTCCATCCTCCTCTCTCCCCCTTTTCTCTGTCTCTCTGTCTCTCAAGCTTTGTGTGTCTCTCCCTGATGCCTCTCAACTTCTCTCTGTATCTCTCTCACTCTCATTCTCTCTTTTTTTAATTGGGGAACAGCCATGGTCATTGGCCACACGTTGCTTTCATGCTACAATGGCATAGTTGACTCTTTTTAAAAAAGATTTTATTGGGGAATTGGGGGAGGAAACAGCGTTGGGAAATCGGGGAAGGGGAACAGACAAGTTGCTGTCTTTTAGTTCTTCAGTCTGGTTGTGGAGGACATCACTTCACTGGCCCATGTTGGTATTGTGATCATTGAGCTCTTCCTGGCTTAGGCAGATTGGTCGCCAGCCCTTGGATGGCTGTTCACGGTGGCTCTTGGCAGCTCATACTGGCTGCTGGCTGCTGGCTGCTCACGCTGGCTGCTGGCCACTCACGGTAGCCCACTGCAGCCCCACTGCAGCCTGTGCTGTAGCTGGCGACTCACGGCAGCCCAGCTCCAGGTGGAGTTGTTGTTCACCATCTTAGCTGTAGAGGGCAGCGTCACTGGCCCATGTGGGATCCGAACCGACGGCCCTGCTGCTCAGAGCCTGTGCTCCCAAGCCAACTCTTAACCAACGAGCCACTCGGCCAGACCATAGTTGACTAAGAGTCAACTCACCGCGGCTCATGTGGGGAATTGGTGCCATCAGCACCACGCTCCAAACAACTGAGCCACCCGGGCACCCCTTGTCCCTCTCTTGATCCCTTACTCTCTGACAGACTCTAATCTCTTTACTCTCCACCCCAGCTCTCTCTGTCTTTTCCCTTCTTCATTTCTCTCCCCCCATCTTGCCCCAACACCCCCATCCTGCTCCCCTTTTCCTGCCCACCTGGTACTTTTCCCATTTCTTCCTTAGTTCAGCCTCTCCCACTCCCCTATTTCCTCCCCTTTCTTTGTTTATCTTTCCTTCCCTCTTTCCGTTTCTCAGCCTCTCTTTTGGTCACTATCCCTTAATCTTTTGTTTAACAAATATTTTTTGAGCATTTACTATGTGCCAGGCCTTATATTAAACACTGGGGACACAGCAGTGTATAAGACCAGCAAAAACTCCTGCTCTCGATGGAGCTGACATATTAGTGGGGAGACAGACAAGAAATATGATGAGTAATTTAGATATATGTTCTGTCAGATAATAACAAGCACAAAGGAGAATCAGGGTAATGGTGATAGGAGTTATGGAGCTGCTGGTTGCTAGGTAGAAGCCTAAGAGAAATAAGGGTAAGACTTGCACATCTCTTGGGGAGGAGTGCTCCAGAAAGTGGGAACAGCAAGTACAAAGGCCCTGAGGCTGCACGCTTGTTTGAGGAACAACAGAGGCCACATGGCTGGAACAGAGTGAGTGAGAGGGCAAGCAGAAGGAGGTGAGACAGCAGAGAGTAGGGGATATTGTGTAGAGCCTAATGGGCCACAGTGAGGACCTCGGCTCTTACTCTGAGTGAGGTGGAGCTATGGGAGACTTCTGAGCTGCGGGGAAGTGTGAGCCAACTTAGGTATTAACAGGCCCTCTGACTGCCGTGTGGGGAATGGGTGTAAAGGGTGAAAGCTGGGAGCCCAGTGAGGAGGCACCGCCGTGGTTCAGGTGAGGGACGATGGTGGCTAGATCAGAGTGGTGCCTGGAGAGGAGGGAAGTGGATGGTCAGAGTCTGTGTGTGTGTGTGTGTGTGTGTGTGTGTGTGTGTGTGTGTGTGTGTAATACACAGCATAAAGTGTTTCAGGGCATGAAGTACATTCTCAATGTTGGACAATCATCACTACCATCCCTCCGAGATCTGTGAAATGTTAGAGGGAAGGAGGGACTGTGTGAAAGGAGCTTCAGTCTGTAATATAGTTCTGAGAAAGTCTGGGTGTGTATATCCATGGGGCGGGGTCCTTGAGCAAAGGTTGCTCATCAGAGGAGTACTGGGTCAGGTGGTGGGCTGGCATTAGTACGCACTGTGTTCTGTCATTGGGAGCAGCCTGAGAGAGGCATGGCCTTGACACCAATGCGGTGGGGCTGTCAGACAACTGGGCTCTCAGCAGCAAAATCTCTTGAAGGGAGCTCTGAGCAGCGCCCTTCCATGGCCACCACAGGGACCTGTTTCTCGTTCTTTCTGTGCACAGGACCAGTCTCATCCCAGGGCAACTTCCCCAGATGCCCACAGATCTAGGAACCTGTGAACTCCTCATTCCCATCTCTCAGATGTAAAGAGGCTTAGGCCCCACTGGTGAGCCTGCTTTACTTCAATCTGATTGGATCAATATGGCTCACGTGACTACTCCAGAACCAGTGCCTGTGCCAGGGGTATATCAGGTGCTGGTTGGTTGAGGCTTGGGTTTCTGAACCACTCACTGGCAAGTGAAGACAGGATGACTCTAAAGGTTTAGACCAATCAGGTCTCATCACTGGATCTGGCCAAAGCCAGTTGACATCCCAACTCTGCAACCGAATTGCAAGAGCTGGGACTGCCAGGAGGGGGCGCCGAAGAGTTGCCGTCCTCCTGGATGCTGCCGTTCTTTTCCGTCCATCCCTGGAATTCAAGATTTACAATCAGAGCAGGAATATATGTAGATGTGCGTGTGAGGGTCCTGCTAATACAGCCCCGCATCCTTTATCTGCAATTACAAATTCCAGAAAGCTGAGAACCAAAAAATATTTCCTTGGGGATAATTTTGGCCCAGTCTCACACAATCAACAAATATGAGTTATTTACACTTTTTATTTATCTTCTGTTGGTGTGAATTTTCACACATTTCCCTGAAAATATATTAACATGTCTGATGAGGAGGGGGCTGCTTCAGCCCCTGGGGGGGGTGTTATATAATATATGGTATTCCCTCAGAATTACCTTCCTAAAATTGGAATAATTCTGAGTTCTAAAACGCATGTGTCTCCAAGGACTTCAGCTAAGGGATTGTGGCCCACTAATTGGGCACACTGCCAAACCTAGATTCATTTTAATTATTTGTTTAACATTTATTTAATGGCTTTGGGTAGAAACTCACTTTCCATTACAATGTTTTAAAAATGGAAAATGACGTTCATTTACTAAGTACCCTTGTTAATGATATACCATTTTCCTTTTTTGTTCTTTTTTTTTTTTTTTTTGTGGGCAGTGTCACTGGCCCTCACATGTGGGACCGAACCGGGGCCGCTGGCGTCCCAAGCCAGCGCTTAACCACTGCGCCACTCAGCCGGCCCAATGATGTCCCATTTTTAATGCGTATTTGAAAGTGTGTCTGTGTGTATGTGACTGTGTGAATGTGTGCCCATACGTGAGGTTGTGTCTCTTTGTGTGTGCGTGACATTTCTGGGTGTGCACATACGTGGGTCTATATGAGAGATTGTGAGTGTGTCATTGTGTCTGTGTGTGTTGAGCATCTAGTTGTTTCTGTGTGTAATTGTGTGTATGTGTAAATGTGACTGGGTCTCTGAATGTGTGTGTGTGTGTGTGTATGTGTGCATGAGAGGGAGGCATGGTTCAGGGCTTAAAGTTAATATGCTGAAATAAAGTCCTCATTTCAGGCGATCATCTCTGTCTCTGTTTTAGGATCTCAGCGGACTCTGCAATGTAAATTACTTCCCAGAGCAATTTCCCCTTATCAAGCAATACCTTGTACTTCCACTAGAGGTCGCTTGCCTATTTTGGCCAGAAGAAACGTAAACTATTGATACATTACTGCTATTTAAATCCTGGGCGTTTGCAGACAAGTGCCAAGGGCAGCTAGCTCAGGCTCACCTCAGCTGTACCTAGAGCAGCGAGCGGTTCTCAGACTTGTTGGTCTCAGGATTCTATTACACCCTTAAAAATTATTGAGGACCCCCAAAGAGGTTTTGTGTAGGGTTTTATCTATCAATATTTAGGTATTAAGACAGAAATTAAAAAAATATTTATTCATTTAAAACTAGCCATAATAAATCCATTGCATTTTTGGCAACTACTTTATTGTGGTAAAATATACATAACATAAAATTTACCATTTTAGCCTTTTTTTTTTTTTGAGGGCAGTGTCACTGGCCCTCATATGTGGGACCCAAACCGGGGCCGCTGGTGTCCCAAGCCAGCTCTTAATCACCGCACCACTCGGCCGGCCTCATTTTAGCCATTTTTAAGTGTACTGTTTGGTGGCATCAAGTAAATTCACATAGTTGTGCAACCATCACTACCATTCGATTCCAGAATTTTTTCATCCTCCCCATCTGAAACTGTACCCACTAAACACTAACTCCCCATTTCCCTACCCACCCAACCTTGGGTAACGTCCATTCTACTTTCTGTATATATAAATCTGCCTATTCTATCTCATGCAAATGGAATCATACAATGTTTGTCTTTTTCATCTGTCTCATTTCATTTAGCATAATGTTTTCAAGGTTCATCAATGTTGTAGCATGTGTCAGAATTTCCTTCCTTCTTAAGGCTGAGTAATATTACATTGCATGCCAGTATTTTGTTTATCCGTTCATCTGTTGATGGACATTTGGAAACTCATTATATTTTAACATCCATAACATTTAGAAATGCTGTATTTTCTAAAATACAAAAATTAAAGAGAAAAAGCGGTATTAGTCTATATTTTTGAGGCTCTTTTGCATCTGCTCAATAGAAGACAACCGGGTTCTCAGAGCTGCTTCTGCATTTGATTGTTGCAGTTTCACACATCATGGAGCCTCTGGAAACAAAATCAGGGTGAAGTCCAGCTGAGTCGTGGGAAATCCTGGTTTTTTCAAGCCTGTTCACCCCACTTCCCCAACCACATAACCCTGAAACTTATGTGGTTGTAAAACCGCCTGTAGCCTTCCAGGTCATCTGAATTTAACATCTGGTTCTAAGTACAATTTGTTTTCTTTTTTTTTTTTTTTTTTGAGGGCAGTGTCACTGGCTCTCACATGCAGGACCCGAACTGGGGCCGCTGGCTTCCCAAGCCAGTGCTTAACCACTGCACCACCCGGCTGGCCCAGTACAATTTCTTACTATTTTGCCAGCACCATCTTGCTGTGTGGATCATAATTAAAATAAAAATAATCTGGTAGTCATACACTCACATTGCAACTATGTAATGAGATGGTCTACAGTTATACCACTGGTAATGTATCAGTTAACTATCTTTGGGTAACAAACAAACCAAAACCCCTGTGTGAGGTACACATATGGACATTTATTTAGCACCATGCATCTGTGGGTTTGGCTGAGGGTCAGCTGATTATGGATGGGTGGCTCTGCTGACCATGGCTGGGCTCTCCCATCTGTCTGAAGTCATCTGGGCTTGATTGATTAGGGCTGGGCATGGCTGGGTGACTCGCTGATCCTGACTGAGCTCCCTTGGGTGTTTGTGGGTGGGCTGATCTTGGCTGGCCTTGGCACATGCCTCCAACGCTTGGGACCAGCGGGCTATTACTGGAAAATTCTTCTCACGGTAATGGTAGAGGTGTGAGTCCGACTGCACAAGTACATTTCCAGTCTCTGTGTTCTGTGTGCCATCATCCTATTGGCCAAGCAAGTCACATGGCCAAGCCAGTGTAAAGGGGCAGAAGTACGTTCCTTCCAAAGAGATTAGGTGGATGGATTGAAGACTTGAAGGTGGCCATGTCCCAGCTTAGGCCACCATGGGGTGGGTGGGAGAACCTGGATGTTGTGTTCAAACCTGAAACTGAGGACCAAACTATGAGCATTCGAGAAGGCATGCTTATAAAAGGCATTAATATTAATCCTGTGCTTCAGAGGAGTTAGTAAGGGGTTAGTAAGTAATTTGCAGAGCAATAAGGGTATGTGTTGGGGGGTGGCTAGGTAGGCGGGAAGATGAAAACCAGGCAATCTGACTCTAAACTATGCCCATTTCATTACTCAGCCCAAATCATATGGAGAGCCCACATGTGGGCACTCTGGTTGATGGTCCCAGCTGTGCTCCCACTTGATGGCCAGAATTAACTGCCAGCCATGTGAGCCAGCTGCCTGGGACATCAAGCCCAGTCAAACCTTCAAGTGAGTACAGTCCCAGCCATCACCTGACTGTAACTGAATAAGAGGCCCCGGGTGAGAACTGCCCAGCAGTCCATCCATAGAATCTTGAGAGATTCTATAAAAATAATTTAAAGCTACCTTGAAGTTTGCTATGCAGCAATATAGAAATAAAACTTCCCCATTCCTTGCAGTCCTCAACCTGTGGATGATGGGAGTTGGTGGGTTGGTGGACAGATGGCTCAGCTTCTCTCTCTTAGAAGGAGACTATTCTTTTTTTTTTTTTTGAGGGCAGTGTCACTGGCCCTCATATGTGGGACCCGAACAAGGGGCCGCTGGCTTCCCAAGCCAGCGCTTAACCACTGCGCCACTCGGCCGGCCCTAGGAGACTATTCTGAGGCATGATCTACTTGGGTTCGCTGGTGGTCCCTGTGGGATTCAGCCCCATCTGCCCTCAGCAGTGATCTACTCGTGTGCACACCCTTTGTTAGATGTCTTCCCTTTCCCGATTCACATTCCCCACTGTGATTCCTGGAATCACCTCATAAATAAACTGTCTTCACTCAAGTTCTTGTCTCAGAGTCTGCTTTTGAGGAAACTCAAGTCAAGACAGCCATAATGATGATGATGATGATGGAGAAGGAGAAGGAAAAGAAGATCAGGGTGTTATGATGGGGTTTGTAATGATGATAATGCTGGTGATGGAAGTGATGGTGATGGTGATGGTCATGATGATGACTGTCATGGTGATTGTCATAGACTGAATGCCTGACTAGGAAGTGGGGCTTTTGGGAGGTGCTTCGGTCATGAGGGTAGATTCCTTGTGCATGGGATTCATCCCATACAGAAACTCTGTACTCATTAAGCAATAACTGTCCATTTTCTCCCTGCACCCAGCCCCTGGTAACCTTTAAATCTACTTTTTGTCCTTGAATTTCCCTACTCTAAATGTTTCAGAGTAGAATCATACGTTATTTGTCCTTGTGTATCTGGCTTATTTTGTTTAGCATAATGTTTTCAAGGTTCATCCATGTCATAGAAAGTATCAGACCTTCATTCCTTTTTTATGGTTGAATAATACTCTATTGTCTGTATATATCTCATATTGCTTATCCATTCCCGTGCTGACAGACACTTAGGTTGTTTCCAATTTTTGGCTCTTGTGACTAGTGCTGTTGTGAACAGTGGTATACAAGTATCTGTTTGAGGCCCTGTTTTCAATTCTGACAATTAAGTTCGCAAACTTGTTGCAACGATGTTGCTCACCTTTTTTTGATATCAGAGGGACTGACTATTCATTATGAATTTGTATCAACTGGACAACCAGTTAACCAAGTTTACTATTTTGAAGTGCTGGAAAGGCTGCATGAAAAAGTTAGATGACCTGAGCTTTTTGCCAACAATTCATGGCTTTTGCATCACAACAATGCACCAGCTCACACGGCACTGTCTGTGAAGGAGTTTTTAGCCAGTAAACAAATAACTGTATTGGAACATCCTCCTTACTCACTTGATATGGCCTCCAATGACTTCTTTCTTTACCTGAAGATAAAGGAAATATTGAAAGGAAGACATATCGATGACATTCAGGACATCAAGGGTAATACAATGACAGCTCTGATGGCCATTCCAGAAAAAGAGTTCCAAAATTGCCTTGAAGGGTAGACTAGGTATTGGCGTCGGTGCATAGCTTCCCAAGGGGAGTACTTCGAAGGTGACCATAATGATATTCAGCAATGAGATATGTAGCACTTTTTCTAAGACGCATTTGCAAACTTAATTGTCAGACCTCATATGTTTAGGACTAGAGTTGCTGGGTTCAGATGTAATTCTATGCTTAACGTTTTGAGGAACTGCCAAATTTTCCATAGCAGCTGCACACAATGACTTCTTTTTCCTTACTAGATTATTGGTTTATTATGAAAAGATAAAACTCAGAAATAGCCAGATTGAAGAGATGCATAAGGCAAGGCATGGGGAAAGGGTACAGTGCTTCCATGTTCTGTCTAAGCAAACCAAATCTCCATGTGTTCATCAACCCAGAAGCTCTCTGAACCCTCTGCAATGACATTTTTTTTTTGTAGCTGAGCCATCCTGCCACCTGTTGGCAACTCAACAGCAGTTCAGCTCAGGCTGAGCATCGAACTGCTGTTGCTCAGAACTCAGCTCGCACTCTTTTTTTTTTTTTTAAGATTTTATTGGAGAATTGGGGGAGGGTAACAGCGTTGGGGAATTGGGGTAGAGGAACAGACAAGTGGCTGTCTTTTTGTTCTTCAGTCTAGTTGTGAACAACATTGCTTCACTGGCCCATGTTGGTATCATCATTGCGCTCTTCCTGGATGAGGCAGATCAGTCGCTGGCCTCTGTACGACTGCTCACAGCAGCTCTTGGCAGCTCACACCAGCTGCCAGCTGCTCATGTTGGCTGCCGGCCACTCACTGTAGCCTATGGCAGCTCACTGCAGCAGGGGCTGCAGCCTACACCATCGCTGGGGCTCGCGCAGCCCAGCTCTAGGTGGAGCTGTTGTTAGCTGTAGAGGGCAGTGTCACTGGCCGTCATATGTGGGATCCGAACCGGGGCTGCTGGCATCCCCAAACCAGCTCTTAACCAATGCACCACTCGGCCAGCCTTCAGCTTACACTCTTGAGCGAGCTCTTAACCAACTGAGCCACTCGGCCGGCCCTTGCAATGACTTTTTATTTTTTTACTGTTATTTTTTATTTTTTAAAGATTTTATTGGGGAACCGGGGAAGGGGAACAGACAAGTTGCTGTCTTCTTGTTTTTCAGTCTAGTTGCAGAGGACGCTGCTTCACTGGCCCATGTTGGTATCATCATTGCGCTCTTCCCGGATAAGGCAGATCCGTCGCTGGCCTCTGGATGGTCACTCACCGCAGCTATTGGCAGCTCACGCTGGCTGCCGGCCACTCACTGTAGCCCACTGCAGCAGGGGCTGCAACCTACACCATTGCTGGGGCTTGAACAGCCCAGCTCCTGGTGGAGCTGTTGTTAGCTGTAGAGGAAGGTGTCACTGGCCCTCATATGTGGGATCCAAACCGGGGCTGCTGGCATCCCAAGCCAGCTCTTAACCACCGTGCCACTTGGCCGGCCCTGCAATGACTTTTTAAATCATGATTTCCCTGCATTAGATTCCGTTATGCTTAAAATACTTAGAGTGGTATATCCGTCATATAGGTTACGTTATGCTGCAGTAACCCCTTCCCCGCAGTGGCTTGACACAACAAAGGTTTATTTCTCATTCATGTACCACATCGTCTGGGAGCATCACTCCACATTATTTTCATCAGCCTGGGGACCCCAGCAGCCACTAGCTAGTCGCCTCGGCCAAGGGAAAATTCAAAACATGGTCAAGTGTGTACTAGTTCTTAAAACTTCCATACTGAAGGGGCGCATATTCCTTCCTCCCACATTTCACTGGGAAGGCAAGCACATGGCCCTGCCAAACTTCAAACAGGCAGGAGTGTGGAACCCCATTCTCTGCCTAAAAGGAGAGCCAGAATGTTTGAGAACATCTCTAATGACTATTACAAATGGGTTTTTTCTTGGCACTGAAACATGAGTCACTCATTCTACAGCTCTCCTCTGAAAGACACTCTTTTTTTTTTTTTTTGAGGGCAGTGTCACTGGCCCTCATATGTGGGACCCGAACTGGGGCCGCTGGCTTCCCAAGCCAGTGCTTAACCACCGTGCCACTCGGCCGACCCTTTTTTTTAAAGATTTTATTGGGGAACTGGGGAAGGGGAACAGACAAGTTGCTGTCCTTTTGTTCTTCAGCCTGGTTGTGGAGGACATTGCTTCACTGGCTCATGTTGGTATTGTGATCAATTGAGCTCTTCCCCAGTGAAGCAGATTAGTCTCCGGCCCTTGGACGGCCACTCACGGTGGTTCATGGCAGCTCATCCCTGCTGCCGGTCACCCACATGGACTGCCGGCCACTCATGGTAGTTTACGGCAGCCCATTGCAGCCTACGTCGTTGCAGGCTACTCATGGCAGCCCAGCTCCAGGTCAAGCTATTGTTCACCATCTTAGCTATAGAGGGCACAGGGTCACATGGCCCATGTGGGATCCAAACCAGGGCCCTGCTGCTCAGAGCTCATGTTCCCAAGCCAACTCTGAACCAATGAGCCACTTGGCTGGTCCCTGAAAGACATTCTTTTTGACTAGAACTTGGGCTTGCTTTCTCTTCATCTTTATATAAAAGAATAAGATCAGGCGGCCGGGTGGCTCAGTTGGTTAGAGCGCATGCTCTGAACAACAAGGTTGCTGGTTCAACTCCCACATGGGATGGTGATCTGTGCCCGCCACCCTCCTCTCCCCCCACAACTAGATTGAAAATGGTGACTGGACTTAGAACTGAGCTGTGCCCTCCACAACTAGTTTGAAGGAAACCACTTTACTTGGAGTTGATGGGTCCTGGAAAAAACACAGTTACCCAATAAAAATTTTAAAAAATTAAAAAAAGAATAAGATTGGGCTGACCTAGTGGCCCGGTGGTTAAGAGCTGGCTTGGAACGCCAGCAGCCCCAGTTTAGGTCTCACATATGAGGTCCAGTGACACTGCCCTCAGAAAAAAAAAAGAATAAGATCACAGTTGCCCATTAGGGTCACATAAAGAAAAAGTGGCCACAATCCTTCCCACCTATGCCCTTTGCATCATGACTTTGTAGTTTTTCCTCTCAAGGGACAGAGTCAATTTCCCCATCCCTAGAATTTGGCAGACCTTGTCCAATAGAATGTGGCAGAAGTGACACTGTGTCAGTTCTGAGCCTACGTCTCAAGAGTCTGTGTCTTCTGTCTGCTCTCTTGGGAAGTTTCCACTGCCATGGGGGTAAGCCTAAGCTAACCTGCACCAAGTACACCTAAGGCTCCCAACTGATATCCAGGCAACTCCCACAAACAGAACCGCCTAACAACCCACAGCTGACTGATGAGCTCCTCCAAGACCAAAAGAACCATCCAGCTGACCCATAGACTTGTGACCAACAACAAAAGGTATTGTTTTAAGCCATTAATATTTGGAGATATATATTTTTTTTTTACCTAGCTGTCTTAGTCCATTCAGGTTGCTATAACAAATTAGCATAGACTGGCTGGCTTAAACAACAAATATCTGTTTCTCATAGTTCTGGAGGCTGGCCAGGAAGACCAAGATCAAGGTGCAAGGTCCAAGTCTGGGGAGGGCCCACTTCCTGGTTTGCAGACGGCCGTCTTCTTGCTGTGTCCTCACATGGCAGAAAGAGTGAACTCAGAGAAGCTGTTTTCATCACATTTATGGTTTATTACAGTGCAAGGACAGAGCTTCAAATCAACAAAAGAAAAAGGGCAGCATCTAAGAGAGATCAGGCTTGAGCTTTCAGTTGTCTCTCCCAGTGGAGTGATATGGACAACACATTTCTCCCAGCAACATCACATGACAGCACACACGGAATATTGCCAACCAGGAAGGCTCACCTTGGTGTCCAGGTTTTTTTTTTTTTTTTTTGGGTGGCCGAGTCAGTTATATAGGCATGGAGCATCCAGGAACTATTATTCTGCCTACCACAATGTACAATGAAATTCAACTTAGCAAGAAAAAGGAATACACTTCCGGCACGTGCAATGACTTGAAACTCCAGAACGTTATAGTGAGTAAAGGAAGCCAGACCAAAAAAATCCTCTCACAATGTATGATTCCACTGATAGGAAATTCTAAAAAATGCAAACTACAGTGACAGGAAGCAGTTCAGTGGTTTCCTGAGGATGAGAGTGGAAGGAAGGATGTATGACAAAGGACCCCAGAGAAATTCTCGCGTATCATGGAAATATTTGTTAAATTGATTGTGGTGATGGTTTCGTGGACACATTTCATTCTAAATATGTGCTGTACATTAATTATATATCAATAAAGTTGTAAAAATAGCACATAGTAACTATATTATATGCTTAATGGATTTACTAATGAATATCTTACTTTGGTTTTGCATTCTTAGCCATTTTGTTCAATTGCCACAATCATTCTATGGTCGTTTAAAAAACTTTATCATGATATTTCCCATTTTCTCATGACATTCTACCAACCCTATGAGGTAAATAGTCTTTTGTATCGGAGGTGAGGATTTATGTTTATTTATGTTTCACAATTTATGTAACTGACTTCATGGTTCTGACATATAAAATGTTTATTCTCTTGAAATCAAACAACACATATTTATGTGTTCCTTTATTGTAGATAGTAGGTTGTCATGAGGTAAATAATCTGCCCTTCATTTTACAGATAAGGAATGGGGTTTAGAGGAGGTCAAAACTTGTCTAGCGTCATGTACCAGGTTTTCTTTGACTGCAAAGACCTCTGTGGATTCTGAATTCTTTTTTAAAAAATTTAGATATAATAGACATAGCATTATATTCATTTCAGGTGTACAACATAATGATTTGATATTTGTACATATTGGGAAATGATCACCACAATAAATCTAGGTAACATTCATCACCATACATAGTTACAAATTAGGCTGACTGAGTGGCACAGTGGTTAAGAGCTGGCTTGGGACACCAGCAGCCCCGGTTCGGGTCCCACATATGAGGGCCAGTGACACTGCCCTCAAAAAAAAAAAAAAAGAGTCTTGCGTAGTTACAAATTATTTTTTATTGTGACAAGAACTTTTAAGGTCTACTCTCTTAGTAACTTTCGAATAGGCAATGCAGTATTTTTAACTATGGTTACCATGCTGTATATTACATCCTCATGAACTGTTTATTTTATAACTGGAAATTTATACCTTTTGACCACCTTCACCCATTTTGCCTAATCCCCACCTCCCACCTCTGGCAATCACCCATCTGTTCTCTGTATCTATGACATAGGGTCTTTTTTTTTCTTCAGGTTCCTCATATAAGAGATCATACAGTATTTGTTTTTCTTTGTCTGACTTATTTCACTTAGCATAATGCCCTCCAAGTCCATTTATGTTGTCACAAATGGCAAAATTTCCTCGTTTTTTTAAAAAAAATTTTATTGGGGAATTGGGGAAGGGGAACAGCCAAGTTGTTGTCTTTCAATCTTAGTTGTGGAGAGCGCAGCTAGCTCAGCTTCAAGTCCAGTAGCCATCCGGCCGCACGTCGGCAGCTTGGGGCAGCATCAAGCTCAAGGTTCCGTGTTCAATCTTAGCTGTGGGTTGGCGTAGCCCACCATCCTATGTGGGAGTCCAACCAGCAACTTGTTAGGAGCATGTGCTCTCACCAGCTGAGCCATCCTGCCACCTATTGGCAGTTCAGTGGTAGCTCAGCTGGGGCTCAGCTCACTGGCTCGTTTGGGAATCAAACCGGTGATGCTGTTGCTCAGAACTCGCGCTCTTAACCAACTGAGCCACTCAGCCAGCCCCAAAATTTCCTTCTCTTTTTTTTGAAGATTTTATTGGGGAATTGGGGGAGGGGAACAGACAAGTTGCTGTCTTCTTGTTCTTCAGTCTAGTTGCGGAGGATACTGCTTCACTGGCCCATGTTGGTATCGTCATTGTGCTCTTTCCGGATGAGGCAGATCGGTCGCCGGCCTCTGGATGGTCGCTCACTGTGGCTATTGGTAGGTCACGCTGGCTGCCGGCCACTCATGCTGGCTGCCAGCCACTCACTGTAACTCATGGCAGCCCACTGCAGCAGGGGCTGCAGCCTACACCGTTGCCGGGGCTCGTGCAGCCCAGCTCCAGGTGGAGCTGATGTTAGCTGTAGAGGGCAGTGTCACTGGCCCTCACATGTGGGATCCGAACTGGGGCTGCAGGCATCCCGAAATCAGCTCCTTTTTTTTTTTTTTTTTAAATATTTTATTGGGGAATTGGCGGAGGGGAACAGCATTGGGGAATCGGGGAAGGGGAACAGACAAGTTGCTGTCTTTTTGTTCTTCAGTTTAGTTGCGGAGAATGTTGCTTCACTGTTGGTATCGTCATTGCGCTCTTCCCGGATGAGGCAGATCGGTCGCTGGCCTCTGGATGTCGCTCACCGTGGCTATTGGCAGCTCATGCTTGGCTGCCAGCCGCTCACGCTGGCTGCGGGCCACTCACTGTAGCCTATGGCAGCCCACTGCAGCAGGGGCTGCAGCCCACACCATCACCGGGGCTCGCACAGCCCAGCTCCAGGTGGAGCTGTTGTTAGCTGTAGATGGCAGTGTCACTGGCCCTCATGTGGGATCCGAACCGGGGCCGCTGGCATCCCAAAACCAGCGCTTAACCAATGCACCACTCGGCCGGCCCCCAAATCAGCTCTTAACCAATGCGCCACTCAGCCGGCCCAAGATTTCCTTCTTTTTTTTTTTTTTTTTTTTTGAGGGCAATGTCACTGGCCCTCATATGTGGGACTGAACTGGGGCCGCTGGCTTCTCAGGCCAGCGCTTAACCACCGCGCCACTTGGCCGGCCCAGATTTCCTTCTTTTTAATGGCTCAATCATATTCTATTGTGTCTGTGTATATATACCAATATATATTTGCATAGATAGATAGATAGATAGATATCACATTTCCTTTATCATTCACTATCTATGGACACTTAAGTTGCTTTCATGTCTTGGCTATTGTAAATAATGCTGCAATGAACATGGGGTGCATATATGTTTTCATTTTCTTCAGATAAATATCCAGAAGTGGGATTGCTGGATCATATGGCAGTTCTATGTTTAATTTTTTTTTTTGAGGGCAGTGTCACTGGCCCTCATATGTGGGACCCAAACCGGGGCCGCTGGCTTCCCAAACCAACGCTTAACCACCGCACCACTCGGCCGGCCCTATGTTTAATTTTTTGAGGAAACCCCATACCGTTTTCCATAGTGGCTGCACCCATTTACATCCCACCAAGGGCTCCCTTTCTCCCACATCTTCACCAACATTTGTTATCTCCTGTCTTATTGATAGTAGCCATTCTGACAGATGTGAGGTGATATCTCATTGTGGTTTTGATTTACACTTTTCTGATGACTAGTGATACTGAACATCCTTTCACTTACTTATTAGCCATCTGTATGTCTTCTCTGGGAAAATGTCTAATTCAGGTCCTCTGCTCACTTTTTAATCAAATTGTGGTGTTTTTGGTTACAGTATTGTGTGAATAAAAAACCTCCCATTTGGGCAGGACAAGTGGCTCAGTGGTTAAGAGCTTGCTCAAGAGTGTGAGCTCTGAGCAACAGGGCTGCCAGTTGGATTCCTGGCCCGAGCTGAGCAGCTGCTGAGCTGCCCACAGGTAGCAGGATGGCTCAACTAAAAGAAAGAAAGAAAGAAAGAAAGAAAGAAAGAAAGAAAGAAAGAAAGAAAGAAAGAAAGAAAGAAAGAAAGAAAGAAAGAAAGAAAGAAGGAAGGAAGGAAGGAAGGAAGGAAGGAAGGAAGGAAGGAAGGAAGGAAGGAAGGAAGGAAGGAAGGAAGAAAGATCCCTCTCAGTTGGTAGGTTAACCTTTTCATTTTGTTGATGGTTTCCTTTGCTGTGCAGAGACTTTTTAGCTTGATGTAGTCCTACTTGTTTAGTTTTGCTTTCGTTGCCTTTGTTTTTGGTGTTAATACCATGCTTTCTTACTGTTTTCTTTCCCTTTTTTTTTTCATGCGGGAGTCGAACCGGCAACCTTGCTGTGAAGAGCTCACACTGTATACACTGAGCCATCCGGGGGGCAGCTCAACTCAAGGTGCCAAGTTCAGTCCCAGCTGCGGGTGGGTATAGCTACAATTGAACAGGGAACCTTGTTGTTAGGAGCACATACTCTCACCAGCTGAGTCATCCTTGGCAACTCAGTGGCAGCTCAGCTCAGGCGCAGTGTTACTGGCCTATGTGGGAATTGAACCGGCGGCCCTGTTGCTCAGAGCTCATGCTCTTAAGCAAACTCTTAACCAACTGAGCCACTTGGCCGGCCCTTCTTACCTTTTCCTTTTAATTCTTTACTCTCACCTGCCATTAAGTATATCAATTATTTTTCTGTACTTCTGTGAAAGTTTCATTATAATCCCTTTAGTGATCCCCCTAACTTATTGAGGGGCAATACTAATACCTAATTTTTTTTTTAATCAGTGTTTGACTCAAACAAAGCAAGAACCTAAGCATGACTTCACCTTCCTTCCCTTACTTCTGCTTACATTTTGGTATTACTGAGTTTTTTTGTTTTGTTTTTTTTTTGTTTTTTGAGAGCAGTGTCACTGGCCCTCATATGTGGGACTGAACCAGGGCCGCTGGCTTCCCAAGCCAGGACCCATCAGCTCGAGGTCAAGTTGTTGTCCTTCAATCTTAGTTGTGGAAGGCATAAGCTGAGCTCCAAGTCCAGTCGCCATTTTTAGTCTAGTTGCGGGGGGGAGGAGGGAGGAAGAAGGGAGGGGCGCAGCCCACCATCCCATGTGGGAGTCGAACCAGCAACCCTGCTGCCAAGAGCATGCGCTCTCAACAGCTGAGCCATCCAGCCGCCTGATGGCAGCTCAGCTCAGGCGCAGCTCACTGGCCCATGTGGGAATCGAACCGGCAACCCTGTTGCTCAGAGCTCGTGCTCTAACAAACTGAGCCACCCGGCAGGCCCCTTGGTTAATATTCTTAGTTATTATTTATAATAACAATATTTGTTTTAAAATCCTTAGTTAATATTTTTTACACAGTGCTTCCCTAGCCACTCTCTTCTTCAGAGGGATTCTTTTTTTTTTTTTTTAAGATTTTATTGGAGAATTGGGGAAGGGTAACAGTGTTGGGGAATTGGGGGAGGAGAACAGCCCAGTTGTTGTTCTTCAATCTTAGTTGTGGCGGGCGCAGGTAGCTCAGCTCCAAGTCCAGTCTCCATCTGGCAGCCTGTCTGTTCACAACTTGTGGCCACTCAGCTTAAGGTGCCGTGTTCAATCTTAGTTGTGGGGGATGCAGCCCACCATCCCATGCAGGAGTCCAACTGGAAACCCTGTTGCTAAGAGCACACACTCTAACCACTGAGCCACCTGTCTGCCCATTGGCAACTTAGGGTAGCTCAGTTGAAGGTGCCATATTCAATCTTAGTTGCAAGTGGGCCTAGCCCACCATCCCATGTGGGAGTCGAACCTGCAACCTTATTGTTAGGAGCACGTGCTCTAACCAGCTGAGCCACCTACCACCTATTGGCAGCTCAGTGGCAGCTCTGATTGGGCACAGCTCACTGGCCCATGTGGGAATTGAACCGGCAACCCTGTTGCTCAGAGCTTGTGCTCTTAACCAAGTGAGCCACTAGGCCAGTCTCCCCAGAGAGATTCTATATGCTAGAAGTTAGGACTTTTATTCATATCATCCACATATCTTAATTTTTTTTTCCTTGGAGTTTTTCTCCATCCCTTATGGATGCCTTTTGGGATTGTAGTTTTAGCTCACTCATTTATTCTCACTCATGTATCTATTCTGCCAAAGAACACCTCTTGAGTTCTTTATTTCAGTAATTACATTGTTCATAGCCCTTATCTCCAGTTAGGTTATACTTCATAACATTCTCTTCTCGCTTTGAGTTTTCAATATCACCCCTTATTTCTCTAAGGATATTTATTATGCTTGTTTTACATGCCTTATTAGCTCCACTTCACTGGGTATAGTTTCTTCCCTGCCTGACTGAGATAGCTGAGCCTCCTGGGCATGCTGACAATTTTGCACTTCAGAAAAGGTAACAATTCAGGACTCCATAAACCTGATAGTTTTACATCAGGTTTCTTGGAGCATTGACTCAGAGGTGAAGAAGAGAAACGGATGTCTATTCACCAAAAACATATGAACAGAATGAGAATTACTGCTTCTGGCTAGAGCAGAGACAATTTTCTGGTAAAAAAAAATTGTCAAGAGTTATCCACGTGTAGTGGACACTGTGGGTGCCTCTCCCTGCCTTTGACCCATCTGGGCACAGTTGGCCCTGGGGCTGGCAGTTTCCAACACATGGACAGCTTCTCAGCACCCATGTGTCTCCTTATGGCTTTCTCCGGCATCACTCAATTTACCTGGACTCCAGTGCAACCCAAAAAGTGGATGGGGGTAGTTAATGTCCCCTGGGGCAACCCATACCCAAAGAGGGATGGGAGAGAGGCCATTAGCACCCCAGCCTGTCACGTCCTGCGTGGCAAGAGCAAATGGGACTCGAGAGGGGCGACGCAGATTGAATAAGAACAAGAGACAAAAGTCAGATAAGAGCGAGACCAAGGGACTCAGCCACAGAAGACTGAGCCCCGAATCGGGTCAACGCATGGTTTTTATTGAAAATTTTCAAGGAAGTAAAACTGCTGTAAATTAGTAACCGTGTGTTATTGTGTGCCTTAAGGCTGTTTTCCATTAACCTATCCCATTGTATTCCAACAAATGCTATGCCTTCATACATCACTACACAGCCCTAGGACACTGACGTTACTGTGTCCTCCCAGGGGAGATAACTGATATCATTACATCAGGTCCCAGTCATACTGAGACACCCCCCCCCCCCCCCCCGAGAGAGCTTTACCGATATCATTCCACCGGGCCTCGGTCATACCAAGACACTCTCTCAAGACTAATAGGATCAGGGGCTAATGCAGAAGAGGGGGTGGTCTTGGAATCGGCTGTAAGGCAACACCAGCCTCCCTGGGCTGCAGCGGGAAGAACCTGACTGGGGCATGTTCTGCCTGGTTCCCCAGAGGGTCCCCGGCAGGATTGAGTCCCAGTTGCTTGTAGCTGTACCCCACTGACTAACCCACCTTTCACTGGCTTTTCTTCCTTCTCTGACTCAGTTCTCTCCTTCCTCACTACTGTGTCCTCCTAAATAAACTACCGTCACCCAAGACATTATCTCAGAGGCTGCTTTTGGGGAAAGTCAAGCAAAACTCTTATTCCTCTGTAGGTCTTGTTCTAGTTTCATTTGTCTCATGAATTTTTGTTTTGTCTTGTTTTTTTTTCAGACTTTGTCTTCTTCTTGGGGGGTATATTAAACAGTGTAAAATTAGAGAATTATTGTTTCTGGCCGAGTGGCTCAGTTGGTTAAGAGTTGGCTTAGAGTGCGAGCTCTGAGCAACAGGGCTGCTGATTCGATTCCCACATGGGCCAGTGATGCTGAGCTCTAGCTGAGCTGTTGCTGAGCTGCCAATAGGTGGCAGGATGGCTCAGCTGGTGTAACAACAAGATTGCCTGTTCAATGGTGGGCTATGCCCACTGTCAACTAAGACTGAACTCAGCACCTTGGGCCGAGATGCTGCCCGGATGGCTCAGAGGATAGAGCGTGAGCTCTTAACAACAACACTGCTGTTTTGACTCCCACATGGGATGGTGGCTACGCCCACCCACAACTAAGACTGAACACAGCACCTTGAACTTAGAGGCCACGAACTGCCGCCAACGGGAAACGAGATGGCGACTGGCGCCCTCCACAACGAAGATTAAAGAACAACTTGGCAGGTCCCCTTCCCCAATTCCCAACACTGTTCGCCTCCCCCAATTCCCCAATAAAATCTTTAAAAAAAATAAAAAAGGAAAATAAATAAAATTAGAGAATTATATAAATTGCTTATTTCCAAGAAAACAACTCTGCCTTCATTTTCAGCTGATTGCAAATATATGTTCTCAGGACCAAACACAACAATAGAGATAGATCCTAAAAAGGAGATGCTTAAAACATCCACAGAGGGGGCTGCCATCCATGGAGTGAGGGCGATACAGGAAGTTTTGAACAATGTATCCCAGTGAAACTCTATCTCAGCACTTCATAGCACCTGAGGTGCCCAGGAATCACTTGGGACTCTTGTTAAAATGCAGGTCCTAAGTCAGCAGGGCGGGGGCGGGGCCTGAGATGCTGCCTTTCCTGCATCCCAGGGTGGGGGCTGACCATTGTACTTTGGGGAGCGAGGAGCTGTAAGTGAAAGATGGCCTCGAAGATGGCTAACCTGAGGAAGTGCCATAGCCCCACCTGACCTGTTTTCCCTGTTTCTCCCCAACCCAGCTCAGTGTAGGGTCTTTCATGTAAGACAACCTGGGCCTGCCGAGTGGCACCGTGGTTAAGCGCTGGCTTGGGACGCCAGCGACCCCGGTTTGGATCCCACATATGAGGGCCAGTGACGCTGCCCTCTAAAAAAAAAAAAAAAAAAAAAGTAAGACAACCTGCTGATGGGAATGCAAAATGGTGCAGGCACTTCCGAAAACTGTCTGTCACTGTAATAAATTGGATGGTGTCTCCTCAAAAGACACATCCACCAGGAACAGATGTGGTTAAGTTAAGGATCTCAGGTTGAGATCATGCAGGATTATCTACATGGGCCCTAAACGCAATGGCAAGAGACAGACGGAAGAGGGGACACAGACACAGAGGCCATGTGAAGTCAGAGGCAGAGACTAGAGCGCTACAGCCTCACACAACGCCTGGAGCCACCGGAAGCTGGAAGATGGAGGATGGACCCTCCCCTAGGATCTTCGGAGGGAGCACGGCCCTACCCACAACTTGATTTAAGACTTCTGGCCTCCACACCTGTGAGGGAATAAATTATTATTGTTTTAAGCCACCCAGTTTGTGGTCATTTGTTACAGCAGCTGCAGGAAACTAATAGTCAGGTTTTTAAGATTTTATTGGGGAATTTGGGGAGGGGAACAGTGTTGGGAATTGGGGAAGGGGACCTGCCAAGTTGTTGTTCTTTAATCTTTGTTGTGGAGGGCGCCAGTCACCATCTGGCTTCCTGTTGGCAGCTCGTGGCCTCTAAGCTCAAGGTGCTATGTTCAATCTTAGTTGCAGGTGGACGTAGCCACCATCCCATGAAGGAGTCGAACCAGCAGCCTTGTTGTTTAAGAGCACACACCCTATCCACTGAGCGATCTGGGCAGCAGCTCAGCTCAAGGTGCTGAGTTCAATCTTTAGTTGCAGGTGGGCGTAGCCCACCATTGAACAGGCAATCTTGTTGTTACACTAGCTGAGCCATCCTGCCACCTATTGGCAGCTCAGCAACAACTCAGCTAGGGCGCAGCATCACTGACCCCATGTGGGAATCAAACCGGCGGCCATGTTGCTCAGAGCTCGCGCTCTAAGCCAACTCTTAACCAACTGAGCCACTCGACCGACCCAATAGTCAGTTTTTTACCAAGCTAATAAATAATACACTTACCATATGACCCAGCAACCCTACTCTTAGGTGTTCACCTTGGAGCAGTGAACATTTAGGATCACAGAAAACCCTGAATAAGAATATTTACAGCAGCTTTTTAAGTAACTACCTCCAACTGGAAACTACTCAAATATTTTTCAACTGGTGCATGGATAAATAGACATGATACACCCATACAATGGAATTCCACTCAGCTATTAAAAGGATTTTTTGTGATATACTCAATGATATGCATGAAGTTTAAACATATGATGCTAAGAGAAAGCAGTCAGATTCAGACGATTCTATTTCTTGTTTTGTTTTGTTTTTTGTTTTTGTTTTTTGAGGGCAGTGTCACTGGCCATCATATGTGGGAACTAAATTGGGGCCGCTGGCGTCCCAAGCCAGGGCTTAACCACCGCGCCACTCGGCCTGGCTCCTCCATTTCTTGTATACTCTGGAAAAGGCAACTATGGTGATGCAGACTAGATCCGGGGTTGCCAGGGGTTACAGGTGGGGGAGGGGCTAACTCTAAGGAAGCAGCCTGAGGGAATTTTCTGGGGTGATGGAATTCTTCTGGGTCTTGTTTGTGGTGATGGTTACACAATTCGATGTCTTTGTCAAGACTCATAGAAATGTATACCCCGAAGAGTGGATTTTACTGCATGTAAGTTAAAAATAAATTAACAAAGGGCCGGCCGAGTGGCTCCGTTGGTTAAGAGCTCGCTCAAGAGTGCGAGCTGAGCTCTGAGCAACAGTAGTTTGATGCCCAGCCTGAGCTGAGTTGCCAACAGGTGGCAGCATGGCTCAGCTAAAAAAAAACACAAAAAAACAAAAAAAAGTCTGGGTGAATACACACCAAACAGTAGGAGTTTCAGACGGGTGGCAATCAGAGGCTTTCTCAAAGCATTTTTTTCCTTTTTTTGGTGGGGGAGTGCATTTCTGGATTGTTCAAATGTTTGCAATGTACATGGATTACTTTTTTTTTTTAAAGATTTTATTGGGGAATTGGGAGAGGTGAACAGACAAGTTGCTGTCCCTTTCGTTCTTCAGTCTAGTTGTGGAGGACATTGCTTCACTGGCCCATGTTGGTATTATCATTGCGCTCTTCCCGGGTGAGGCAGTCACTCACCGGCCATTGGATGGCCGCTCACGGCTGCTCTTGGCAGTACACGCTGGCTACTGGCCACTCACTGTAGTCTATGGCAGCCCACTGCAGCAGGGGCTGCAGCCTACACCGTTGCCGGTGACTCACAGCAGCCCAGCTCCAGGTGGCGCTGTTGTTCACCACCTTAGCTATAGAGGGCAGCGTCACTGGCCCTCATATGTGGGATCCCTACCAGGGCTCTGCTGTTCAGAGTGGGCATCCCAAGCCAGCTCCTAACCAACGCGCCACTAGGCCGGCCCTACATGGATTATTTTTGCAATGAAAAGAAAACTTGAGCTTTCCAAATCGAAGGTTGCTGTAGAAAAATACTATTTGTGGAGGAAGGATGTGGGTGATAGGTTGTAGAAGTGCAGCACAGAGTGGGGAAAAGAACCCGAGTCTATACTCATCAATCATAATCGTTCTCTTTGTGGTAGGTTGAAGAATGGGTCCCACTGATGTCCACATCCTAATTCCTGGAATCTGTGGCGTGGCCTTAGGTAGCAGAAAGGACTTTGCAGATAAATTAAGGATCATTCAATGGAAGATGATCCTGGATTATTCAGGGGGACCCTAAATGTAATCACAAGAGTCCTTATGTGAGAGAAGCAGGGGGAGGTTTGAGACACACAGCAAGAGAGAAGGACATGTGACCATAGAGGCAGAGATTGTAGTGATGGCCACCAGCCCAGGAATGCCGGCGGTCCCCAGAAGCTGGAAGAGGCAGGAACAGAACCTCCTCTAGAGGCTGCAGAGGGCGTGTGGCCCTGCCCACCCCTTGCTTTAGGACTTTGGGCCTCCAGAACTATGAGAGGATATATTTCTGTTGTTTTTAGCCACTCAATTTGTGGCAATTTGTTACAGCAACAATAGGAAACTAATCTAGCTCCTTCCTCAGTCCAGGCTTCAGCACGTGTCCATGTGAACCTAGAATGAGGCTGGGGAGGACGGTTGTGGCTGGGGGTAGGGTGGGGTGGGATGCCCACTCCAAATACCCAGGGAGGAAGATTTAACAGTCCCCAAGCACTGGGCCACTTCTTCACATCTGCTTTGCTTATCTGGGCCTCCAAGCAACTTGGTTGGGAGGTTGGGCTCAATATTCCCACTTCCCAGGACCCCAGGGGAGTGTAAGCCAGTTGGACCCCTGAGCTTTTCCGCAGCTGTCTGGGGCCCTAGAAAGAAAGAGAGAGATGATCTCAAATGGGAAACCAAGGCCCAGAGAGGGGCCAAGTCTAGATCGGAGTCGGGGGGTCTCTTTCATCTAGTTTCCTCCCTCAGACCGGGAGGGAACTTCCTCAGTTTTCCTAGCCCAGACCTCCCTCCTCTGACTCCCTTCTCTGCCCCACAGAAGAAGCCCTGGCCAGGATGCCCAGTGTGCAGACCAATGAGAGCCTTAGAGGAGAGAGACGGGTCATTTCCTCCCTGGCTATCTGCACCCTCCCTTGGGGCTTTAAAAACCACAACCCTCAGGCAGAAGGCACCTCTGATAAGCGGGAACTCAGGAGAAGTGAAGATGGTGAGTCTAGAAGGGATGTGGTTGCAAGAACCCTCTACCTGTGCCCACTCCTCTCTGGGTCCCTCCCTTCCCCAACTCTCCCCTTCTCACTGTCTCTCCCTTTCCTTCCTCCTTCTCCCTGTCCTCCATCTCCCCCTTCTTCCCTCGCCCTCATCGCAGACTCTCCCACTCCTGGGCTGGGGTGCAGCTAAGGAGTGAGTTTGTCAAGGAGCAATTGCAAGGCCATAGACTGGAATCCAAAGGTTCTGCAGGGCAGGAAATTAGTGCATTGGATGACTTCCTTCCTCAAGCGGAGAGATCCAGGAAGGAGCTGGGCAGTGGGAATGGCAGGAACCAAAGAAGGGAGGTGGGGAAGAAACCAGTTTGGAAGAACCATCCAGTGAACTCACCTGGTCGGTCAGGTGTTCTGAATTGTAGAGATGGGCAAACTGAGGCAGGAGCAGAGATGGCCTGGGGTCCTTCAGTGGTTCATGGCAGAACCAGACTGTCCCATGGATTCTGTGAGCGTCAGAGGGAGATGCTCCTCCCCCTCACGCACCTGTGCCCAGAGGCCAGCGTCCAAGTGAGCAGGCTCTGATTTAGCACCTGCTGTGCTGGATGGTCTCGTCCTCACGTGGGTGAGAGGGGAAACTGCAGAACAAGCTGGCTGGACCAGAGAGGGAGCCTGGCGTTGCTTCATTGCCCTCACCCCACTTCTGAGACCGTGCTTGAGCCAACAGGACTTCAGAATAGGGCCCACTATTAGCTTGGCTTCTTTTTCTTTCTATAAAATAATGCCAGTTACCAAAGGGTATTTGGTGAAAAGTCACTCTCCCTGCCCTCCCCAGAGCCTCAGGCTCTTCGTCACTGCCCCCGAAGGTGACCGGAGGCACCAGTTTGTGGTGGATCCTTCCAGAAACAATTCACAGGTGCTCAAGGATGATGCCTAGGGAATGAAGTAAGGAGTGATTTGACATGGGAGTCAAATTAAAACCGAGTTCATATTCTACCTGTCTTGGAATAGCTGAGGGGACTTGCCTTTTCTGGGTCTCCTTCTCCTTATCTTTAAGACGGGGATAAAAATCCTACCGAATTAGAACCTCAGTCATAGTGATAATGAAAAACAGTGGACTAAGTGTTGCTAAGAGAGTCATTTAAATTAGAATCTGGACCTCCTAGGGAGGTGGGTCCTGGGTCTACCTCCTGCCTTGGTTCTCAGGGCTGCTATTAATTGCTAACCTTAGCTCAAGGCCCAGCCATAACATGCTTGGAACAACAGCAGGAATCACATGTGGACTTTTCCTCCTCATAGTTTTTCACCCCCCTCGTTCGCATATTGGAACTAACCCAGCTCTGTGAACTTAGCCAGCCACCCTTTCTTTCTTTTCATGAAAGAATTACACTTTGTTTTTACCTTTATAAGCCTGCCTTTCTTTGGTCTCTCTGGAGCCCAGTTTAGGATGCTTTCTGACTTTGCATCTCTGGGGCTGCAACTCCTTTTGCTCAAATGCTTTTTCTTCTTTTTCAAATTTTTATAAGAGTTTATTTGAGTCCAAACTGATGACATATGCTGCGGAGCAAGATCTCAGATGCTCTCCCTTTTAATTCTTTATTAGAGCCCAAACCTTTTTTGCGGGGGAGGGGGTTGACAATAGATTAAATGAAATAATACATGGAAACCTCTTACAATGGTTCCTGGCATACAGTTGATGCTCAATGCAGGTAACATGTCTATCCTTCCTCCCAGCCACTGCAAAAAGAACTACGTTTCACACATTATCTTAACATCTTGCTTTTTTCATGAATATCATATATTATTAACCAGCATTTATTGAGTGCCTGCTGCATGCCAGGCACTGTGCTATGCACTTCACATTTACTAATTTCATCTTAACCTGTGAGGAAGATACTGTTATCATCCCCGTGTATCTCAAGGGAGTTGCCTCTTTCTTTTTATTAGCCATATAATAAACTTCAATGGGAGTTTCCATCCTCTATCAATGGAGATTTAGGTGGTTTCTAATATTTTATATTTAAAATGAAGGTTATACTTTTGGACCCACATCTGGGTTTCCGGAACACTGTCAATGCTTCTTTGAACAGATATTGCCTAACATATATTAACTTACGTTTCATATCCACGGTGCCCGAGAGTGTCTGTCTGTCTGTCTACACCTTCACTGCACAGTTATATAGCATGTTTGTTTTTGCCAACCTGAGAAGCAGTTCTTTGCATCCTCAAGGGTCTGGAGGCTGGTCTTTAGCCTGTGATTTTCAAAATATGAGTGTGTATGTTTCTTAATGCTTAGGGATTTTGAAACACAAATGCTGTACACACTTAAGAAGATAAATCAAAGCTGAGGTGCCCACCACCACCTTATAGCTCATTGCTCAGAGGACACAGTCTAGAATGGTTTCATGTGGGTCTGTGGGTGGATTGTTTAAAGATGTTGTGTCCATGTAGGAATAGGGGGGGGGATGTTCCAGAAAAAAAGTAGAACTTGCCTTCTGTGTATTACTGTCTCTGACACAAGGAATGAGAGCTCTCTCCATGCAGACCATAACCTCTTCGAGGGCACATACCAGTAACCAATCTACTAGTCAGTTAATATTTATGCAATGAAGAAATACTCTTAGAATCTTCTTAGACTCTTAGAATTCTAGAACTACAAATCTTTTGATATATTCTATATAATGCCCATTTTTTTGGAATGGTCAGTGCACTCCTGGTATGGTTCTACATACAAGCAGAACAAAAGCACATATGGTGAAAAGCTTCCTTCTGATGCCTGACCCACCACCTTACTTGCCCTCCCCAGGGGCGACCACTATTACAGGTGTCCTCTGTCTACTTCTGGGGCTAGACTGTACAACACACACAGAGAAAGAGAGAGAGAGAAAGAGAGAGAGAGAGAGAGAGAGAGAGAGAGAGAGAGAGAGAGAGAGCGAGCACAGGTGACTTAGAGAGAGAAAGAGAGAGAGAGAGAGAGAGAGAGAGCAGGTGATTTTCCTCTTTTGGTTGTCTTACACATTATCCGGTCCTTTTTCTATTTCACCTTGGAGCCCTTCTACATCAGTGCATAAACTTCCTCATTCTTTTTGATAGTTACATAGTATTCTGTTGCCTGGATGTTCCAACATTAATTTAGGACACTTAATTTAATTAAGTGTCCCCTCTTGCTGGGCCCTTCGGTTATGTCCAATTTCTAGCGATGCTGCAAAGGCCAAACTTTGCAAGCCATTTGCAAAGTCCTGGGGGAAAACCACCAAGTGTTCGAATCAGCATCTTTTCTCTGCACTGTGAGAGGAAATGGCAGAGTGAGCTCATTCCAGGAAAGGAGTTTTGTCATCTGATGAGAGGAGGGATGAGGAGTGTGTGTGTGGAGGCATGGGGTTCTTTTTTGGGGTCTGACTCATACTGCAGCCAAGGATGGCAGACAGCTTGTGAAGTCAGAAGAGGAAAAGCTAGCTAGCCTCATGTCTCTCGCCCAAGGAGGACATTCAAAATATTTGGCAACATGCAGAGTTCCCTGAGCAGGACCTGGGGCCTCTTGCTGTGCCTGGCATTTACCTTTTGGTGTCTGGAGCAGGGGGAACTGGAGGGAGAGGATCCCAGAGTAGCCAGGGTGCTGGTGGGGGGAATGGCAGATGGAGATGGCTCAGGGCAGGGGCTATTTACCAATGACAATATTTCAACAATTTTAACTTCCCGTTTTGAAATAACTTCACACTTATAGAAAAATTACAAGAATAATACAAGAACTTCCATATACTCTTTACCAAGACTCTGCAAATTTACCCTTTCTATCATCCATATCTATCTATCTAATCTATCTATCTATCTATCTATCTATCTATCTATCTATCTATCTATCTATCTATCATCTATTATCTTTTTTTCTAAACCATTTGAGAGTAAGTTGCAGGCATTATGCCCTTTTGCTTCTAAATACCCCAGTGCCTGTTTCTCAAGGTCAAGGACATTCACCTACATGAGCACAGCACAATTATCACTGTCAGGAATTTTTTTTTTTTTTTAAAGAATTTATTGGGGAATTCGTGGAGGGGAACAGCATTGGGGAATCAGGAAGCGGAACAGAGAAGTTGCTGTCCTTTTGTTCTTCAGTCTAGTTGTGGAGGACATTGCTTCATTGGCCCATGTTGGTATTATCATTGCACTCTTCCTGGGTGAGGCAGATCGGTTGCTGGCCTCTGGACTGCTGCTCACCACGGCTCTTGACAGCTCATGCTGGCTGCCAGCTGCTCATGGTAGCTTTACGGCAGCCCAGTGCAGCAGGGGCTGCAGCTATGCCGTCGCCCAGCGACTCACAGCAGCCCAGCTCCAGGTGGAGCTATTGTTCACCATCTTAGCTGTGGAGGGCTGTGTCACTGGCCCTCATGTGAGATCTGAACCCCGGGCCCTGCTGTTCAGAGGTGGGGTCCCAAGCCAACTCTTAACCAACACACCACTTGGCCGGCCCCTCTGTCAGGAAATTTAACATTCCATGCAGTACTAGTATCTCACCTACAGACCATATTCAAACTTGCCCAATTGTCCTTTACAGTGAATAATGCCCTTTACAGTGAATTTGTTTTTCCTGCTCCAGGCTCCAGTCCAGGATGTTACACGGAGTTTGATGGTCTTGGCTCTTTAGTTCCCATTCACGTGGAAACAGTCCTTCAGCCCTTCCTTGTCTTTATGACACTGGCATTTTTTTTTAAAAAGATTTTTTATTGGGGGAATGGGGAAGGGGAACAGACAAGTCGTTGTCCTTTTGTTCTTCAGTCTAGCTGTGGAGGATGTCGCTTCCCTGTCCCACATTGTTATTATGATCATTGGGCTCTTCCCGGCTGATGCAGTCAGTCACCAGCCATTAAACGGCTGCTCACAGTGGCTCACAGCAGCCCACTGCAGCCCTACTGCAGCCTACGCCAGCACCAGCCAGTCACGGCAGCCAAGTTCCAGGTCAAGCTGTTGTTCACCATCTTAGCTGTAGAGGGTGCAGCGTCACTGACCCATGTGGGAACTGAACTGGCAGCCCTGCTGCTCAGAGCTCGCGCTCCCAAGCCAACTCTTAACCAACTGAGCCACTGGGCCAGCCCCCTGGCATTTTTTTTAATTGACTAAATTTAATTTGTATAATATATAATTTGCCATTTTATTTTATTATTTTATTTTATTTTTCTGTATTTTCTTTTTAATTGGGGAACAGTATGTTTTTCCAGGACCCATCACCGCTAAGTCAAGAAGCTGTTTCAGTGGCCCATGTGGGGATCAAACTGGCAACATTGGTGTTATGAGCACTGCACTTTAACCCACTGAGCTAACCAGCCGCCTAAAATCTGCCATTTTAAAACATTCACTTCAGTGGCATTTAGTACACTCACAATATTGTGCCACCACCACCTCTATCTAGTTCAAGAACATTTTCAGAACCCTCAAAAAGAAACCCCATACCCATGAAACAGTCACTCCCCATCCCCCCTCCGCCAGACCCTGGCCACTTCTAACCCACCCTCTGTCTCTGGATTTGCCTATTTTGGACATTTCATGTACATGGAATCCTATGATATGTGACCTTCTGTGTCTGACTTCTTTCACTCAGCCTCATCTACTCTGTATCTTGTATCGGTGCCCCATTCTTCTTTTATGGCTGAATAATATTCCACCATGGGGGTAGAACACTCCCTGCTCATCCACTCATCAGCCAACACTGACATTTTCCCTTGAATAATTTAGTCACTGATATGGTCAGCCTGGCCGACCTCAGGGCAACACAAAGGTATTAGAAATGAAAGACTGGTTCAGAGAAAGAACTCAGCTCTTCAATAATCATAATATTGATAAATGAGAATAGCCTTGGCTGCCATTCCTTGTCCTCCTACTCTATGCCAGGCACATAGCTAGGTGCCTGAACATTTTTTTATCTTATTTAATCCACGAGGTGGGTGTTTCAAGTGGGTATAAACCTCAGCCTGCAAGTTCAGGTGCACTAAAAATGCAGCTCTGAATATTTCTGTAATGACAATTTCGATTTCTCTCTGTCTCCTTTCCTTGGGTGAGTGATAAAATGGCCTTCAGGGATGGACCACAGAGCTCTCCCCTGAATGGTCCTTACCCTGCCCAGAGTCTGTCCTTGGAGACGGTCAGGGGCAGCCTGCCTGGGTTTGTGTTCCACTCTGTACAGGTTTGAATTCCTTTCTGTGTGACCTGGAACAAGCTACTTCTCTTTATGGTGCCTCTGTTTCCTCATCAATAAAATGGGCATATTTATAGAACCTACTTGTAGGGGCGTAGTCAGGTTTTAAAGACCTAAGGCCATGCTTGGCACAAAGTAGGTGCTCAAAAAAAATACTGTTGTTTTTTTTTTAAATTTTATTTTAATTAGCTTCAGGTGTACAACACAGTGCAGTAGTTATACTTTTTACCCCTCAAACTGACAACCCCCTCCCCCAATTCTCCCCTCCACTCCTCCCCTCCATATCATACTATCTATTACAATTCCTTTGACTCCCTTCCACTGTATAATCCACATCCCATGACTATCTATATATTCAATAGTTGGCATTATTATACAACATCAATTTCAGGTATACAGTGCAGTGATCAAGCCTCTACTCCATCCATGAAGTGGTCTCCCTAACAAAACATGTGACCATCGGACACTCCAAAAATTTTTTACAACATTATGATATTCCCCAAACTGTCTTTCATATCCCTGTGACAATGCTGTAGTTACCTATTTATGCTGTCTAATCCTTTCCCCTTCTCCCTCATCCCCACCTCCCTCCCAACTAGCAACCTTGTTTTTCCTCTGTATCTATGAGACTGTTTCTGTTTCCTTTGCTCATTCATTCAGTTTTTCAAGTTCCACATATAAGTGAGATCATATGGTATTTGTTTTTCTCCGACTGACTTATTTCACTTAACATAATAGTCTCTAGGTCCATCCATATCATTGCAAATGGTACAATTTCATTCTTCTTTATAGCGGAGTAATACTCCATTGTATAAATATACCACAGTTTCTTAATCCAGTCATCTACCGATGGGCATTTCGGTTGTTTCCAAGTCTTGGCTATTGTAAATAGCACTGCAATAAACATAGGGGTGCATATATTTTTTCGAATTAGCATGTTGGATTCCTCTGGGCAGATACCCAAGAGTGGAATTGCTGGGTCATACGGCAGTTCCATTTCCAGTTTTTTGAGATACCTCTATACTGATTTCCATAATGGCTGCACCAATTTGCAGTCCCACCAACAGTGCACCAGTGTTCCCTTTTCTCCACACCCTTGCCAGCACTTGTTGTTTGTTGATTTGTTGATGATAGCCATTCTGACTGGAGTGAGGTGGTATCTCATTGTGTTTTTTTGTTTCTTTTTTGAGGGCAGTGTGACTGGACCTCATATGTGGGATCCGAACTGGGGCCACTGGAGTCCCAAGCCAGCGTTTAACCACCGCACCACTTGGCCGGCCCTCGTTGTGGTTTTTATTTGCATTTCTCTGATGATTAGTGAGGTTGAACATTTTTTCATATGCCTGTTGGCCATCTGTACATCCTCTTTAGAGAAATGATTCCTCATATCCTCTGCCCAAAAAAAATACTGTTTTAATGTGATCATTCCAATCCCTGCACAGAGATTTTCCTGCTATATCTGGTGCCTGTGGGGCCTAGGCTTGCCTACAAGGCTCTCTCCAGCTTAGCTGCCATCCTCAGTACCCTCCCTTTCTCTCTTGGGGTGCATAAGTCTTCCTGGCAGCTCTGTCTGCAAAGGTATGTTCAGGACCCCTCCGTTCTTTATTTTATTTTATTATGGAAAAGTTTCAAACACAGAAAGGTGGAGAGAATGATATTATGAACCCAAAGTTACCTATTACCCAGCTTCAATAGTTATCAACACTTTGCCATTCTTGTCATCCAGGGTCCTCCCTCCCTTCTTCTTTTCTCCCTCCCTCTCTTAGCTATTTCTTTGGCTGGAGACTTTTTTTTTTTTTGGAGGGCAGTGTCACTGGCTCTCATATGTGGGACCCCAACCGGGGCCATTGGCTTCCCAAGCCAGCGCTTAACCACTGCGCCACTCGACCGGCCCTTGCTGGAGACTTTTACAATTTTTTTTTTTTTTTGAGGGCAGTGTCACTGGCCCTCATATGTGGGACGGAACCAAGGCCGCTGGCTTCTCAGGCCAGCGCTTAACCACCGCGCCACTTGGCCAGCCCAGAGAAAGATTCCAGTTTTATTTTTTTATTTTATTTTTTTGAGGGCAGTGTCACTGGCCCTCATATGTGGGACACGAAGTGGGGTCGCTGGCTTCCCAAGCCAGCGCTTAACCACCACACCACTCGACCAGTCTGAGATTTTTAAAGCAAACCCAAGACATCCTATTTTACCAGCTATGTATCTCTATCTGAAATGGCCTTCTTCCTCTATTTATTTATTTATTTATTTATTTATTTATTTATTTATTTATTTATTTATTTATTTTTAGCATAAACACAATACCGTATTACCCTCAATAAAACTGGCACTGATTCCTTACTATTGTCTAACATCGGGTCTGTTTTTAAATGTCCCAGATTGTCTCAGAAATGTCTTATTTTCCAGTTGATTATTCTACTCAGGATCCAAATGGGGTCTCCATATTGTCTTTGTTTGATGGGCTTCTTAAATCTCTCTTTAACCCATGACACTTCCCTTTCCTTCTTTAAAAAGGCCATTTACTTGTGGGAGAAACCCCGACCATTTGTCCTATTGAGTTTCCCTTGGCCTGATTGGGTTGATTTCATCCCTGCGGTGTCATTCATCATGTTCTTCTCTCTCCGGCTTTTCTTGTAAACTGGCAGTTTTAGATCTAGAGCCTTGATTAGATTCACGTTCAATTTGTGTTTTTTTTTTTTAACTTTTATTGAGGAACAGTGTGTTTTTTCCCCCAGGACCCATCAGCTCCAAGTCAAGTCATTGTTCTTCAATCTTAGTTGTGGAGGGCGCAGCCACCATCCCATGCAGAAGTCCAACTGGCAACCTTCTGGTTAAGAGCAAGTGCTCCAACCAACTGAGCCATCTGGCCGCCCTCAATTTTTTTTTTTTAATTACCTTGTTGGTGGTGCTGGGTCCTTTCTACAGCATCATATTAGATAGAACAGGATGTCCAATTGCCTGTCTTCCTGGAGTGCTGATGTTGATTGGCAGGTTTGGGGTGCCAGCCCGACCCATTTATTGTCAAATTCCTGTCAATTTTTCACTTGATGGTTTTTTTGTTTTTTTTAAAAAAGATTTTATTGGGGAATTGGGGGAGGGAACAGCGTTGGGAAATCCGGGAAGTGGAACAGACAAGTTGCTGTCCTTTTGTTCTTCAATCTAGTTGTGGAGGATATTGCTTCACTGGCCCATGTTGGTATTGTGATCATTGTGCTCTTCTCGACTGAGGCAGATTGGTCTCTGGCCATTGGATAGTGGCTCATTGCAGCTCACAGCAGCTCAGCAGAGCCTCACTGCAGTTCCACTGCAATCTATGCTATTGCTGGCGACTCATGGCAGCCTAGCTCCTCACCTGATGGTTTTAATCAGTTGTCGGAGATCATATCCCAGTTCTATTCTTTCCTTGATTCTATCATTCCCCCCACAGGTATCATTCTTAGATTCTTCTCTAAAGAACGACTTTCCAACATCACCTCTTTGTTTCCCTGAAATATACACTGTATAGAAATGGCAGGATGAAGGCTTGATTCCTTCCCTTTCCAGAACAAAACGGTGACCAGGGGTTTGCTTGTTCTTATCATCAGTATGAACTCATAGGTCTTTTTTTTTTTTTTTTGAGGGCAGTGTCACTGGCCCTCACATATGGGACCCGAACCAGGGCCGCTGGCTTCCCAAGCCAGCTCTTAACCACCATGTCCTTGGCCGGCCCTGAACTCATAGGTCTTTATCTATTGATGTGTGTCATCCCACCACAGTTATTTTTATTATTAGATACTCAGAATGCCCCATCTTTGACTAGTGGGAGGCATTTCAAGCTGTCTTTTTTATCCCCATTAAAAATTTCCTTACTTTCTAGTATGAGATGTTTTGGGCTCCTCTTGTATATTTCCTGGCTGGAACAGGAATCAGCCCTTCCCCAAGGAGACCTGACTCCTTTGAATTGCAAATGGTAATTAGAGACCATAATCTTTGTTCTTGTCCTCATACCCTTCTCTGTTACTCTCGATGCTTCTGTCCTCCCTCCAGCAAAGTCAAGATCTCTTTCGTATTCCCATGTCTCGTTCTTCCTCTTGCTGTCCCCAAATATTTTCTCTCTGCTCTGATACTGAAGTTTTGGGATGATGACCGCAAAAAGCAGTGGGCTGCTAGGAGTTAACTCAGAAAGAAATGGAGGCATAGAGCAGTCATGGAATTGGCGGAGGGTCATGCATGCTTCAAGTAGAACAGTTGGGACCTGAGCTGAGCCATCCTGGAACCCAGGGCACCAGGACACATGTGCATCCCTAGCTACACTTAGCAGAATATCCTCCCATAGTCTACAAATCGCCTCCCCCCTAAAAAAACAACAACAACAAACCTCCAATATCTCCTGGGAAGGTGGCAAGGTGGTAGGAAGTCAAATCAGCATGGAAGTGTTTTCAGTATTTTAATAAGTGGTATGACACCCTACTGGCTCTCAGCCCTCAGCAGTCCCCCATTTCCCTAGAGAAACCTGAGGCTCAGAGAAGTGGAGTGATGGGCTCAAAACCACGTAGCTCTGATGGGCTCCCTGGCACCTGTCTGCAGACTCATGTTCTCCTTGCCTCTCTGATTCCACCCAGGACTCCATGGAAAATAGCACCACTGTTTCCTACAATTATGATGAAAACCTCCTGGACCCCAATGTATCAGTGGATAACTCTTCCAAAACCGATAGCCTGAGCCTTCCAAATGTGATTGCCCTGGTGATCTATGTGGCCGTCTTCCTGGTGGGAGTGCCAGGCAATGCCCTGGTGGTCTGGGTGACAGGGTCCGAGGCCAAGCGAGCCATCAATGCCATCTGGTTTCTCAACCTGGCGGTGGCCGACCTTCTCTCCTGCCTGGCACTACCGATCTCATTTGCTACCCTCATCCAGCACGACCACTGGTTCTTGGACAACACTGCCTGCCGCATCCTCCCCTCTCTCATCCTGCTGAACATGTATGCCAGCATCTTGATTCTGGCCACCATCAGCGCTGACCGCTTTCTGCTGGTGTTTAATCCTATCTGGTGCCAGAACTACAGAGGGGCCTACTTGGCCTGGATGGCCTGTGGTGTGGCCTGGGGCTTGGCCCTGCTGCTGACCCTACCATCCTTCATATATCATAAGGTGCACAGAGAAGACTATCCACCCAAGGTACAGTGTGTTATTGACTATGGCAAAGACGGTATCCATAAACACAAGGGCGTGGCTGTCTTCCGGCTGGTTATGGGCTTTCTGTGGCCGCTGGTCGTACTTACAGTCTGTTACACCTTCCTTCTCATCCGGACATGGAGCCGCCGTGCCACGCGCTCCACCAAAACGCTCAAGGTGGTGATGGCAGTGGTGATTAGCTTCTTTGTCTTCTGGCTACCCTACCAGGTGACAGGGATAATTCTAGTCTTCTTGCCCGACAACAAAGTCGTGTCCAGTTTGGATGCCCTGTGTGTCTCCATTGCTTACATCAACTGCTGTATCAACCCCATCATCTATGTGGTCGCTGCCCAGGGCTTTCACACCCGGTTCCTCAAGTCTCTCCCCTCCAAGCTCCAGAATATATTGACGGAAGAGTCCATGGTTAGGGAGAGCAAGTCTTTCACGCTCTCCACGGTGGACAACCCATCTCACAAGAACCCGGCGGTGTAAGGGGACGTCTCCCAGGCCACTCTCTGCCCATGGCTCCATCTTTCTTCTGGTCCATTGTCTTTCTGCTTATTTGAACTCAGCCGTGGGTGAGCTGGTGTTGTTTTAGTGAACTCTCCTCCTTTCCCGTCCAGGTGAACGCTCCTCATCCTTCCTCATTTCCAAGGTCAGTACTTCCTTCTGGGGCACTGAACCTTTCTTTTCATGCAAGGACATTGAAAAACAAACAGAAAGCAATACACCAGGCATACTCCCAGACAGCAACACATTTGCAGGGGCAGAGAGTGTGAATACAGACAAATAAAAACATTCTAACCTTTCAAAGAATAGTTATATATCTGTTTTATGCAGACTTGGAAAAAAAGTATAACTGGCATCTCAGAAGTTATTCTTGTTTGGGACAAAGCAAAAGTACATGGATCTACTAAACTTTTATAAGCTAGTTGATTTCAAGAAAAACAGTGGGCCAGCCGAGTGGCGCAGTAGTTAAGAGCTGGCTTGGGATGCCAGCGGCCCCGGTTTGAATCCTACATATGAGGGCCAGTGACACTGCCCTCTAAAAAAAAAAGAAAAAGAAAAACAGTTAGTTACAATAGTACTTTAAGTTTCAAAAAAGCTTTAAGTAAAAGGGTGGTTATGGGGAAAAACAAGTGTGAGCAAGGTGTTCTGAAGGCTGACTGTGGTAAGCATTGGTTGGGTACCTCCAGACCATGGGGCCACAGAGGAATTTGACTTTTTGTTTTGTAAACTACTGTTTGTTTGCACTTAAAAATAATTACAGTTTGGGGAATATAATCAATAATATTGTAAATATATTCTAGGGGACCAGATGGACTCATGTCTTGTTAGGGAGACCACTTCATGGACATTGTAGAGGCCTGACCATGCACTGTACATCTGAAGCTGCCGCTGAATAATATTAGATGTCAACTATAATTTAACACATATATAGTCATGGGGTGTGGAGTATAGTGTGGGAATGGAGTCAGTGGAATTATAATAGATATGTATGATATCGGGGGTGGGAGGCAGTGGTGGGGGGAGGGGGATTTTCACTTTGTAAGGGGTGAAAAAGATAACCATTGCATTGTTTTGTATGCCTGAAACTAATAAAAAAGCAAAAAAGATGCTAAGCCAATTGGCAAAATCTAAACAAAGGTCTGTAAATTATGTAACAATATTAAAAATAATAATAATAATAATAATAATAATAATAATAATAATAATAATGAAACCTTTTATTTTGACACTATTGTAGACTTATGTCCAGTTGTAAGTAATAACACAGAGGAGTCTTGTGCCTGGTGACCTATTTCCCTCAATAGAAAAGTCTTGCAAAACGGTGTTACGCAGCCACAACCGGGATGTTGACATTGATACAGTACAGGGACAGGACACTTTCATCACCAACAGGATCTCTCATGATCCCCTTTTCTAGCCCCCCCATTTCCCTCCAACCTCCCCAGCCTGTCCTGAACCCCCTGACAACCACGAACCACTCCCCATCTCTATAATTTTTGCCCTTTCAAGAATGTCTTATCAGTGGAATCATACAGTGTGTAAGCTTTTGACTCTGTAAAAAGCTAGTATCGGGCCGGCCGAGTGGCGCATTGGTTAAGAGCTGGCTTGGGGTGCCAGGGGCCCCGGTTCAGATTCCACATATGAGGGCCAGTGACACTACCCTCTACAGCTAACAACAGCTCCACCTGGAGCTGGGCCGCAAGGCCTGGCGACGGTGTAGGCTGTAGCCCCTGCTGCAGTGGGCTGCCATAGGCTACAGTGAGTGGCTGGCAACCAGTGTGAGCGACTGGCAGCTGGTGTGAGCTGTCAATAGCCACGGTGAATGACCGTCCAGAGGCCGGCGACCGATCTGCCTCATCCGGGAAGAGTGCAATGATGATACCAACGTGGGCCAGTGAAGCAATGTCCTCCGCAAGTAGACTGAAGAACAAGAAGACAGCAACGTGTTTGTTCCCCTTCCTAGTTCCCCAATGCTGTTCCCATTCCCCAATTCCCCAATAAAATTAAAAAAAAAAAGCTAGTATCCATCACTTGAATAATGAAAATAAAAATAAAAATTGAAATGTTGCTATGTATAATTGACTTTACAACTTTTCTGCTTAGTGTTTTGTGTTGCGTGTATGGGGATTGCCTAGGAATATTGTGCAGACCAGCACTGTCCAACAGAAATATGATGTGAGCCACATCAGTGTTTTTAAATTTTCTAGTATCTATGTTACCGGAGAGCAGGCCCTTCTCGGGGTGGTGTGCAGGCTTGGTTCCTACACCAGTGCTCAAACCCAGTGGTGTCCAGGCTTGGCTCTTACGCTGGGGGTTGAACTCGGTGGAGTCTGGCTAGATTCCCACACCAGGGGTCAAACCCGGGCCTCGGAGAGGAAACCTGGGAATCCTAACCGCTTTGTTGCTGGGGCTGGGCCCTCCTCAATGCGATGTCCAGGCTCTTGGGGTCTCGAGCAAAGAATTGAAGGAAACACAGAGGTAAAGTGGTGAAAGAGCAGTTTATTAGAAGTGAAAGTACACTCCAAAGAGATAGGCACGGGTCCAAGCACAAAGAAGTGGCTTAAAGGGCTCAAAGGGCTCATTATTAGAAGAAAAAACCGCATACACTCTAAAGGGTTTGGAGTGGGTCCCTGAGCAAGGCTCAAAAGGCGCTGACTGGTGAGGACTTGGAGTTTTTATTTCCTTCTCTTCTAGAATGGGCTACTTCTCTCTAATTGTGGGGCTGCTTGATTGATACCTGTGATTGACAATGGCTAATGGTTATGGTAAATAAGGGCAAGTTTGGGTGGAGAGGGGAGGTCTCTTGGGCTGTGATTTCCAGTAGACTATGTTGGACTTGCAGGAATGTTACCAGGCGTCTCAGAGACCCAATTCCTTTCTCTAACTGCCTGCCTTTCTTTTCCCCATAAATCTTGAGAGACGTGATCCCCATAAATCTCTATGGGAAGTTGAGGGACAGGAAATCTCTTCTGTATCTGCTTCCTGCTGAATGTGGCTGTTGTCCCTGCCTATTGGGGATTCACGGGACTCTCGTCCTATCTGATCTCAGATGAGGGGACGGGGTCTCGAGATCCGCCTGGAAGACCATGTTGACCTCTGTGGTTGGGATGCGCTGGAAGTCTTGTTGGGGGATCACTTGTATCCCCACGGCCTCTAGATGAGGAGAGAGATTTTAGCTAACAGAGTTAAAAGTGTTGACCCAAGAAGCAGGATTCAAAGCCACTGATACAGGGTGACTGTGTGATGAAAAATTGTTCAGTGACATGGAACCTGGACTTTCTTCTGGTTTAACGGGCCACTCAGTTATTGTCACCCGGGAGCTGGGCCTGGAAAGAAGGCTGTGCTACAATGACCGTAGACAACAGACGTTAATCTCAAGCAGACAACAGACGTTAATCTCAAGCTTTAGGGTAATTACCTAAAGCAGGGGTAGGAGATTTCTATGATTCCGGTTAAAAACAATCTATTATTTATGATTAAGAAACTGATTGGAAAAATGATTATAACCAGGGGCTATGGAGCCAAAATACTAGGGAAAAGAAAACTTAGAGTTTCCATAGTGAGAAGCCCTTTTGTTTGGCCCATATCAGCCTCATTAAAAAATTAAAAAGAGCCGGCCGAGTGGCGCGGTGGTTAAGCGCTGGCCTGGGAAGCCAGCGGCCCCGGTTCGGTCCCACATATGAGGGCCAGTGACACTGCCCTCAAAAAAAAAAAAAAAAAATTAAAAAGAAACAGATGAAATAATAGTAATATATGACAAGAATGCTAATTATATTATATGAATATTATATATTACATGATTATATGTTATATAATTACATATTATCTGAACAATATATTATATAATAATTTATAATATAGAAATATACAACTATATTATATAATGTAGAGAATATAGAACACATGTTACTACTATGTTCATATATGTATGTATTAATATAGTATAGTAATATTAATGCTATTAATATGATATATTTATATTATATTGCTATATATTTAATATGTAAATAATAATAATAACAATATAGTTAATAACATATTTTGCTTTATACAGCCAAATATTCTTATTTGAATATATAATCAATGTGAAAAACTATTAACAAGTTCTTTTACATTCTTTTTTTTTTTTTTTTTTTTAGAACCAAGTCTTCAAAATCCTGTGTGTGTGTGTTGCATGCACAGCACAGCTCAATTCGAATTGGCCCATTTCAAGTGCTCAGGAGGCACTTGGGGTTCATGGCCACCGAATTGGATGTCACAGGTCTTGTCCTCCTGCTCTTTGCAAAAGCAGGGGGAGTGGAGTGGAGTGGAGAGAACAGCCTAAAGCATGGGGCTGCAGGGCAGGATCTTACTGATTCCCCACTGTCCTGTCTGCCTTGAGTACAACTTCAATTAATTAATTAATTAATTAATTAATTTTTAAAAATATTTTATTGGGGAATTGGGGGAGGGGACAGTGTTGGGGAATCGGGGAAGGGGAACAGACAAGTTGCTGTCCTTTTGTTCTTCAGTCTAGTTGTGGAGAACATTGCTTCACTGGCCCATGTTGGTATCATCACTGCACTCTTCCTGGGTGAGGCAGTTGCTTGCTGGCCTCTGGACAGCCGCTTACGGTGGCCCTTGGCAGCTCACACCGGCTGCCAGCTGCTCACTGTAGCCTGTGGCAGCCCACTGCAGCAGGGGCTGCAGCTATGCCGTCCCTGGGGACTCACAGCAGCCCAGCTCCAGGTGGAGCTGTTGTTCACCATCTTAGCTGTAGAGGGCAGTGTCACTGGCTCTTAAGGTGGGTTCTGAACCGGGGCTCTGCTGCTCAGAGCTGGTGTCCCAAGCCAAGTCTTAACCAACGCACCACTGGGTCAGCCCACAACTTCTATTTAAAGATGCTGCCTGAGCACCTAGATGGACAGGTGCCTTCTGTGCTTCCAGAAGAGGCCATGTGTGGTTTTTGATAGTAAATGTTGGTTCCTATGCAGAGCCCCTGGCAACAAGGTTGTTGAGAGGAAGACCTGAGCCTAAGTACCTTCAGGTCTGGGTGGAGTCACCTGGTAGCCCCTGGGAAGGCCCTTGTGGTCTTGGATGTCCCTTCTCCCTTGATTGCCAACATCCCTCCTGCTGCCTTCCTCCCAGGCTGGCTCCAGACCTGGTTGGTTCACTCTCTCTCTCTGTCTCTGTCTTTTTTTGTCCCTCTCTATCTCTGTCTGTCTGTATGTGTCTCTGTCTCTCTCTCTGTTTGATCATTCCCTGTGTCCTCCACAGAGTTTCTTCCTCTGCCCTTAAGTACTGGCTTTCTGGAGTTCTCTCTTGAATACGCGTCTCGCTTTTGCGACTTCACCCAATATCATCATAGCTCTCTGCAGGGTGTAGCTCTCACACCCAGTCACCTCACCCAAATTGACCTTGGCATCTTCTCCTACACCTCTCTCTCCTCTTGTATCCCCATCCCAGGGGAAGGGGTCCCTTTTTTTTTTTTTTAAAATTTTATTGGAGAATTGGAGGAGGGGAACAGCGTTGGGGAATCGGGGAAGGGGAACAGACAAGTTGCTGTCTTTTTGTTCTTCAGTTTAGTTGTGGAGGATGTTGCTTCACTGTTGGTATCGTCATTGCGCTCTTCCCGGATGAGGCAGATCGGTCGCTGGCCTCTGGATGTCGCTCACCGTGGCTATTGGCAGCTCACTCTTGGCTGCCAGCCGCTCACGCTGGCTGCGGGCCACTCACTGTAGCCTATGGCAGCCCACTGCAGCAGGGGCTGCAGCCCACACCATCACCGGGGTTCGCACAGCCCAGCTCCAAGTGGAGCTGTTGTTAACTGTAGAGGACAGTGTCACTGGCCCTCATGTGGGATCCGAACCGGGGCCGCTGGCATCCCAAAACCAGCGCTTAACCAATGCGCCACTCGGCCGGCCAAGGAAGGGGTCCCTTTGACCCATGCTGGATGCCACCCTATTCCCACCCCACACTCTGTCTGGCCCAAGTCCCCCATCCTCTCCTGCATGTGTCCCTGCCTCTCCTCCTGCCTGGTCTCCCAGCTGCCTGGCCTGTTTATAAAAGACCATCCCTGTCCCTATTCTACCTTCCTGCATGGCACAGCCTCCTCCAGGAAGTCCTCCCTGACTTTCTCTGCCTCCCCACCCCCATGTTCCATCCCCATTCCTGGCCGTTCTCTGGCTTTCCTGGTTTGGGAGTGGGCTGTAAGCACTGAGGTCTTTCCCTCATCCTGATTTGGGAAGGAGATGCTATCCCAAGAGCTGAGCCCCACAGTGGTCTTCTAGAAACACTTGGAGGCCAATGGGTGGGATCTAGGAGGCTTCTCTGAGGTTACTTCTCTTTAGCTACTGTCCGGTGTTGACCAGTTCTGCCCAGAAGGGAAGTGGGCAGAAAACCCAGGCCATTGCCAAATCTGGGATCAACACATCTGCTGGGTCAACAAGTCTGAAGAGGAAGTGGTGAACAAGGGAAGTAGATGATGGATTTGGCTGAGCCTGCTGTGTTCCGCCACCACCGCCAAGTTTCCTGTCACCCATCCTCCTGTTTCTGAGACCTGGCTCCCCAAGGCCTGCAGTGTCATTTCAACATGGGATCAATATAAAAAGTTATCGAGAGATTTCACATTCTTTTTTTTTTTTTAAGATTTTTATTGGGGAATCGGGGAAGGGGAACAGACAAGTTGTTGTCCTTTTGTTCTTCAGTCTAGTTGCGGAGGACGTCGCTTCACTGGCCCATGTTGGTATCATCATTGCGCTCTTCCTGGGTGACGCAGATCGGTCGCCGGCCTCTGGATGGCCGTTCATGGCAGCTATTGGCAGCTCACTCCAGCTGCCAGCCGCTCACCCTGGCTGCCGGCCACTCACTGTAGCCTATGGCAGCCCACTGCAGCAGGGGCTGCAGCTATGCCGTCCCTGGGGACTCACAGCAGCCCAGCTCCAGGTGGAGCTGTTGTTCACCATCTTAGCTATAGAGGGCAGTGTCACTGGCCCTCATATGTAGGATCCGAACTGGGGCCGCTGGCGTCCCAAGTCAGCTCTTAACCAACGCGCCACTTGGCCCACCCTTCACATTCTTTTTTGTTTTTTTTTGTACCACGTCTTCAAAATCTGTTGTGCATTTTGTATTCACAGCATCTCTCATCTCAGATCTACCATAGTTCAAATGCTCAGTAGCCTCGTGTGGCCAGTGGCTATCATACTGGACCACTCAAAGCTAGAATTCCTTAACTAATATTTAGACTATCTACAAGATTCAACATCTGATAGCTGGAGCCTTATACTTCTAACACTCCGAGGTTCTGGAGTGACATTCTAGATACTGTGTTTCAGTCTTTGGCTAACATTGTAGAGGATCCCTTCGGAGCACATAGCCTATGACTCCAATGTTCTAAGAGTCTGTGATTCCAACACTCTAGCCTTCAGAGTCTTTGACCTTAATTAGAGGACAACAAACTCCAGCCTGTGGGCCAAATCTGGCCCACTGCTTGTTTTCGTAAATAAAGTTTTATTGGAAAACTGCCATGCCCATTCATTCTGTGGCCTCTTCTTTCTACCAGGGAGGTTGAGTAGTTGTGCAGAGATCGTGCATGACCTCCTGACCATCAAAAATTAAAATATTTACTTTCTGTTCCTTTACTAAAAAAATTTATTGACCCTTGGTCTACATATTCAAAGATTCTAACACGGATGGTGATTTTACAGATGTTTATTTAATTGTTGCACTTTATAACTTACACATATACATTCTTTTGCATGCATCAAATACCACATAATAATATATATTGTTTGAAAGAGACTGGTTTTTCCATCTTAGCCATTCACCCTTTCTGGCTTCTAGAATTCCATTAGGTTGAACTCTATGAGATTGTACTATTTTGGGATGAGGAGGTATAAAGTTTCACGTATTACTTAAAAAAATTGTAAAATGTACATAATATAAAAATTCACCATCAGTAGCATTTAGTATATTCACAATGTTGTGCAATGTCACCACCATCTAGTTCCAGATGTTTCATCACCAAAAGAAAACCCTCATATCCGTTATCAGTTTCCGTCCTTATTCTCCCTCTTTCCCCCAGCTCCTGGCAACCACAAATCTGCTTTCTGTCACCACAGATTTGCTGAAATTTAACCCATTTTGACCCACAAAAATATCCATTTCCTATGGGTCAACTTTATAACTTTCTAGGATGTTTTCATTCTAAGATTCTCCCGGTGTTGAGGTGTAGAGACCCTGTCCTTGGCCCATAGCATCTCCCAGGCCCCAAGGGAAGGGCCCCCAGCTTCAGGGACACCAGGAAACCTTAGTCCTCCAGAATTCAAGAGATGTACGCCCCGAGACTCAGTGGCTGAGGAGTTTAAGATCAAATGATCTGAGAAACACACTCTTATAAACTTATCAGATCAGAGAAAGTTTGAGCTGACCAAAGACCGTCCCCACCCGTGGCTTCTTCCATTGTAATATTTTTCTGACCAGAGAAGGCTCCCACAGAGGCCTGGGGCTGACAGGATCTGGGAGATGAGGCCTTCCAAAACACAGTGTGAGGGGGGAAAGGAGTGTTTGTTTCCATGGAATCTGGGGGGTCAGGCTCAGCCAAGACTGGGACACTCAGAGAATGACTGGAGACACCCCAGGTCACATAGTGACTTCCAGTCTCTTAACGTGGAAACAACTTCCTCTAACAGAGTTCCTTAAACTCTGAATTTAATTCTCTAAACACAACAAAACAAATGTATAAACATATGCCTCAACCTCTGAAGCACACATACACGGAGACATGCAAACATAAAAAAACTGCTGAACCAAGGGTTCCAAAGTCGGGAAGCCACTACCTCTTACTAAGCCTGCATTCTTAAAATGTAAATTTCAGGAATTTGTGTCATATTCTTTTTGTTGTTAATTTAACAAATACGTACGTAGCGTATTCTATGAACCAGGCACCGTTGTGTGTGTTTTTATCTCTTTGCCCATTTAATACTCTGAGCAAAACATCCACTTTACAGGTGCGGAAGCTGAGGCTCAGGGGGTGCTGAGGCCCTAAAACTCATCAACAGTGGACCTGAACCAGAATCTTATCGTTCTGGCTCTCGAGTCCATGTTTTCAGCCTCTGTACTATGCTATGAGGGAGGTTGACAACCACTATGGTCAACATCTTCCCATTTTAAAGATGGAAAACTGAGGCCCACAGAGGGGATTGGACTTGTTTGTGTTCTGTCTGCTTGTGAGGCCTCAGGCCCTGTGCTCAGTGGCCTGGGCTTTTTTGTGGAGGACATGACCCTGAGCTCTTTCCCTCAGAACATGAGAGGCTGGAAAAATGTTTACCTGTCCTTGGGGCTCAGCAAAGGAGGTGCTGGGGGCATGGAAGCTGGGAGTGGGTGCTCGGTGAGAAAGGCCTCAGAGGGCCCTGTGAAGAAAGCTAAGACCCCCAGGCCTTGTAGATCAAAGGACAGGCAAGTCTGGCTTCCAGGAAGCTGGTGACACCGAGTCTGGGTTGGAGACATGATTAGCTCTCCACCCACCGAGATCTCTCCAACCTCATCTGCCCAGCAATTTTGGGATGTGTGAGTCATGGGAAGAATACAGGACAAACACATCCTGGGAACAGGAAAAGGCCACTCCTATTTTTCCCAGGTTATGGAGATTTGCTGGGGTTCGTGAGGTGGCAATGCCCAGTGGCGTCCCATAGGAGCCCTGGCAAATGGGACGAACTTCTAGAAATCCACCAGCTTCCAGACACGTGGGAGACACCCCAGACCTCCTGGGTCCGGCTGTGGGCCTGGATCAGGCTCCCAAGTGGTGTTTGGCCAAACCAGGGACCCTCTTGCAAGAAAAGGTAAGAATGGAGGGAAGGAGGGATGTAGGGAATTTCACAATCTTGGCCTACTCAACTCATTCTTTTCAGAATCTGGGCATCAGAACTCGAATTTGAGAAATGGAATCTTAATCACCATCACACTGGAATTCACATCAGAAGCCCAGGCTCTTGGAATTGACTTGGGCAGGAACGCTTTTGCAATGATCCAAATATATTATCACACTCAGTTGTCTAGGAAATAGCCATTCTCCAACCTGCCCCTTCTGGAAAATTCATCAAATGATCACATGCCTAATGAACAAGCCCTTTGACTCAGCAATTCCACTTCTTTTTTTTAAAGATTTTATTGGGGAATTGGGGGAGGGGAACAGCGCTGGGGAATCGAGGAGGGGAACAGACAAGTTGCTGTCCTTTGGTTCTTCAGTCTAGTTGTGGAGGACATCGTCTCACTGGCCCATGTTGGCATTATCATTGCACTCTTCCTGGCTGAGGCAGTTGCTCATCGGTCATTAGATGGCCACCCATGGCAGCTCACGGCAGCTCACAGCATCTCACGGCAGCTCTCTCTGGATGCCGGCCAGCCCAACTGCAGCCTACCGTTGCTGGCAACTCACGGCAGCTCAGCTGCAGGTTGAGCTGTTGTTCACCACCTTAGTTGTAGAGGGTGCAGCGTGACTAGCCTGCATGTGGGTTCTGAACCAGGGCCCCGCTGCTCAGATCTGGCATCCCACGCCAACTCCAACCAACGCGCCACTCATCTTGCGTGCTATTCCACTTCTTAAGAAAGGTCCTAGGGCCGGCCAAGTGGCGCGGCAGTTAAGCGCTGGCCTGGGAAGCCAGCGGCCCTGGTTCGGTCCCACATATGAGGGCCAGTGACACTGCCCTCAAAAAAACAAACAAACAAACAAACAAAAACAACAAAAAGAAAGGTCCTTTAACTTTATTTTCCTGGATTATATACACACAAAAAGGCGCACACCTCAGGACTGGGCAGCTCTGTTTATCTCCGAGAGCTGGGCACCCAGGTAACTGTCACCGAGGGTCAAGAAATCGCATAAGCCCACTCCCAGAGTCCCCTCTGGTACTCCTCAGTCACTATTCACCCCCATAGAATTCTTTTGCCTGTTTTTAAACTTAATGTGAATGGGATCATTCAGTAAACTTCCCAGTGTGTCTGGCTCCCCGCTCCATCCACCTATGTTCATTCTCATGCTATAGGATATTCCACTGCATGAATATACCCTGATATATGTATTCGTTCTCCTGTGGGTGAGTATTTGGATGCTTTCCCATCTCAGGCTGAATGTTCCAGTACATGTCTTTTGGTGAGCATATGTGTGCTTCTCATATGTTCAGCTTTGGTAGATTCTGCTTCATGGTTTCCCAGAGCGGAAGTTCTAGCCAGGCCGCCTGATATACAAATATAATACATATATGCCAAGAGCATGGGCCAGGGTGCTTGTAACTGCAAAGAATGGATAGAAATCTAAGTGACTTCTTAGCTTCCCTGTGCCTCAGTTTTCCTCTTCATTCTTTTACTCACCAGATATCGTCTAAGCACCTGCTGTGTGCCAGATGCTGTTCTAGATGCTGGGGACATAGTGGGGCCCAAAGCAGGGAGGAGCTGACACCCTGGAAAACAGGGATAATAATAATCCTGCCATTCTGGGATGTGGGAATAGTAACACTGCTTATCTCATAGGGTTGTTATAATGGTTATGCCTCGTGTGTTAACAGGTGCTTGATAAGGGTCATTGATTATTTGAATGATGATAAAGCAAAAATCATAGTAATTGTTTTATATGTAGATGTAAATATAGAAGTAGAATTTATTGTATAAAATAATAATGCCACTCATGCTTATCATTAAGCATCCTTTTAGTCTGAGGCTGGTTAATAAGCATTACATGCTCAGACAATGGACTAATTTTTAAGCCATTGTGAACACAGGGGTGATGTTCGTGAATATAGGGAAACAGACCTAAGACACATTAAGAGGAACAGATGAAGGGGTGATGCAGTGCAGTGGGTGTTGAATGTTCCCATTTCTGTTTACTATATTGAAAGGGAAATACCATAGACAACTGAATTGCTTACATGCAGAAAATGTCCTGGGTTTTTATGAAAAGGGTGGGGTCTTATGATGGGGAGGGAGGGTGCAGTAGATAAGCAGATAGCAGCTAACACATGCACAGTGTTCAGCTCTTCACTCCTATTAACTTGGTGGATTCTCATAAAACCCTATAAGGTAGGCATATTATTCTTATTTTATAGATGAGGAAGCTGAGGCACAGAGAGGTTAAGTGACTTGCCCAAGGCCACACAGCTGGTGAGGATTTGAGATTTTAAAGCCTGCACACATTTACTTTATTTATTTATTTATTTATTTATTTATTTGAGGGCAGTGTCACTGGCCCTCTTACGTGGGACCTGAACCAGGGCCACTGGCCTCCCAAGCCAGCGCCTAACCACCGCACCACTCGGCCGGCCCTGCACACATTTACTTTAGTGATGAAAATAATATAAAAGCAGAGTACCACACATCAAACATGCACACACAAAGTGGCTTGACCATTTAGCAGCAACTTGACAAAGTGGAGGGAACAGAAGATAGTGTCCCAACTTCCCCTCTGTCTTTCCTGTGGTATCAACCCTGGCTGGAGCCCTGCGCAGTGCCAGCCACCTCTGAGAGTCAGCAGAGAGCCTCAAGGTCAGGCCACTCTCACAGGTCTACCATCTACCCGAACCCTTGCTCTACATCGTGTGCTTTACACCTATTAACTCCTCAAGGCCTCCCAAAACCGGTGAGGTAGGTTCACTTAGGTGACTCTCATTTTTCAGACAAGGAAACTGAGAGAGAGCCAACAGAAACTGAGTCACAGACCCAGATCTGCTCAGGACCACTAGCTGTATTGCCTTGTAACTCTCCTGAATCTACGATTTTTGCATAATATTCTAGGGTATGGTGTCCTGGAGTGGGGTTAACACAGTTCGAAACTCAGCTGTGTTACTTGCCTAGCTGAGTGGTCTTAGGTAAGTTACCTAATGTCTCTGTGCCTCAGTTTCCTCATCTGCAGAATGGGTATAACAATAGTATTAAAATCAGAGGGTTGTTGTGAGGAGTAAATGATGTGATATTTAAAGGTGCTTGGAGCAATGCCAGGTACGTGACACAAAGTGCTCAATGGATGGTGGCTTCTAATAATATTAATAATAATACCAACAACAATAGTTATTATTATTGCTATGATAGAGTATGTCGCTTCTCTGCTCAGCACCCTCCCATATCTCCCATATATTTTTTTAAATCCCTCATGGAGTAAAAGATAAAGCCTTTACAATATCCCACATGACCCCTGATATCTTTGTTCTTACCTTCCCTTAGTCCCCCTCGTCTATTTCATTCCAGCCACACTGGCGTTCTTGATATTCCTTGAACAAGACTGTCATGTTCCCACCTCAGGGCCTTTGCATTGGCTGTTCCCTCTGATTGGAACTCTCTTCCCCCAGATCCCTAGCTCTCTCCCTCACCTCATTTATGGCTTTGCTCAAATGTCAGCTTCTCAGAGAAGCCCTCCTTCACCCCTCATTTAAAATTCCAACATAGGGAATTAAAAATTCCCTGTGATTTTTTCTTTCGCCATAGATTTTATCACCTTTGGAAATACTGAGCATTTTGCTTTTTTATTCCTTTACTGTCCGACTCCTCCCACTAGAGTGGCAGCTCCAAGGGAAAAGAGGTTTTTATGTCTGTCTTGTCTCCTGTTGTGCGTGCAGTGCCTGAAATAGAGAAAGTACTCCAGAGCTGTGTTGAATGAATGAATGAATGAATGAATGAATTGTAAGGAATTTTATTTTATTTCAACATTTTATTTTTCCTGTTTACCTAACACTGTTGTTATGTTCAAAATTTGCTTTGGTAGGATTCTAGAAACATTCTGTTTCTTAACCTGGTTGCTAGGTACACAGTTGTGTCTAGGTTGTGAAACCCAGTGAGTATACCTGTGTGAGGTGTGCACTTTGCTGTCTACGTGTTTCATGATGACCTAGTTTATGTTAAAAAAAAAAAAAAGATGACAAATTTGCTCCAGAGGTACTTTCATCACACCAAGATTTGAAAATACAGATGAAGAAGAACCGAGTCAAGTACTTTTGCTGTGATTATATTAAGCTTTCCCCCTCTTGATGGCTGTTCAGATTCCAATATTTTGAATTCTAGAATTCCAGGCTGCTGATGGATGAGTGTTTGAACATTTCAGTATTCTAGAACTTCGTTGTCTAATAAGATGGCCACTAGTCGGGTGCTCTATTTAAATTAATTAAAACTAAGTGAAATTGAAAAATTTAGTTTCTCAGGTGCCCTGGCTCCATTTCAAATGCTCTGTAGCCACCTGGGGCTGGCAGCTACCATGGTGGATGGCACAGATAGAAAACATTTTCATCGACACTGAGAGTTCAATTGGATGGCACTGCTCTAGAATCCCAGATAGTAATTGGCTAGGGTTCTAACAGTGTAATATTTTGGAATTCCAAGATTTTTGATCATGATTGTGTTCTACTATTGTAATCTTCTAGAACTCCAAGATACTCAGAAGCTGAGATCCTAACACTAATATTCTAAAATTTCAGAATGCTCACAAGCTAGTGGTCTGACATTAGCATTCTAGAATTCCAATGTTCGAATGTGCTGGGGGTTCTAGGCTGGCATATTCTAGAATTCCAAGATGCTAATGAGCTAGTTTAACTGCTAACATTGTGGTATTCTAGAACTTCAATACTCAATGTGCTGGGGTTCTAAAGTGGTCATATCCTAGTTTCTAAGATGCTAACAGGCTGAGGTTCCTGCACCCAAGGAATCCAGAAGCCTGAGAGTTTTTGTCACCGAGGTTTCATGGCCTTTGTCTCCTGCCCAGGTGTCTGGGGTCCGGATGGAGAATACTTCTCTTGTCTATGAGTATGAGCACTATGGCGAGATTCCGGATTTACCTGTGGACTGCCCTGATGGCACCTGTGTCTCCATTGACTCCCTCCGCACGGCCCCGCTCCTGCTGTATGCTGTCGTCTTCCTGGTTGGGGTGCCGGGCAATGCCATGGTGGCTTGGGTGACCAGGAAAGAGACCCGACAGAGGGTCAGTGCCACCTGGTTCCTCCACCTGGCTGTGGCGGACCTGCTCTGCTGTTTGTCTCTCCCCTTCTTCGTGGTGCCCATCGCCAGTGGGGGCCACTGGCCATATGGGGCAGTGGGCTGTCGGGCCCTGTCCTCTGTCATCTTGCTGTGCATGTATGCCAGCGTCCTACTCCTGGCTGCTCTCAGTGCAGACCTCTGCCTACTGGCCCTCAGGCCCCCCTGGTGGGCTGTAGATCGGAGGGTGTGCAGGGTGCAGGTATTCTGTGGGGCAGCCTGGACCTTGGCTTTACTATTGACTGTGCCCTCAGCCATCTACCATCGCCTGCACCAGGAATACTACCCTCCCCAGCTTCAGTGTGTGGTGGACTATGGCGGGTCGGCCGTGGCTGAGAACACAGTGACCATCACCCGGTTTATTTTTGGCTTCCTGGGGCCGCTGGTGGTCGTAACCAGCTGCCACAGCGTCCTCCTGTGTCGTGCAGCCCGACGCTGCTGGCCACTGGGCACAGCCATCATGGTGGGTTTCTTTGTCTGCTGGGCTCCCTACCACATCATGGGGCTGGTGCTTACCATGGCTGCCCCACACTCCATGCTGCTGGCCCAGGCCCTGCGGGCTGAACCCCTTGTCGTGGGACTCGCCCTTGCTCATAGCTGCCTCAATCCTGTGCTCTTCCTGTATTTTGGACGGGCTCAACTTTGCCGGTCACTGCCAGCTACATGTCGCTGGGCCCTGAAGGAGTCACGGAGCAAGGATGAAAGTGTGGTCAGCAAGAAATCCACCAGCCATAACCTGGTCTCGGAGATGGAGGTGTAGGCTAGAGGGAAGCTGGTGTGTATCCTCCTATTCCATTTCACAAAAGCGGCTTCAGACAGGTAGATCCAGGGGCTCAATGATAATCATCACTTACTCCTTTATTCACTCAACAAACACATGTGCAAGGCCCTATTATAGGCACTGGGATGTAGCAGTAACCAAAACAGACACACACGTCCCTGCCCTCAGGGAGCTGACATTCTCATGGAAGAAGACAGACAATAAGCCAGGAAAGAAATAAATATGGAATATGTCAAGTGGTGACAAGCGCTAAACCTAAGGAAGACAAAGAGAGCTGAGTGGGGTAGAGATATAGATCAGCCAGGTGAGGCCTCTTTTGTAAGGTGATATTTGAGCCAAGACCTGAAGAAGGGAGGGAGAAAAACATTTCAAGCAGAGGGAACAGTAAGTGCCCTCTGCAGAATGTGCTTGGCATATTCCAAGAACAGTGAAGAGGCCAGTGTGGGTGGGACAGAGTAAGCAAAAGGGAGAGTGGTGTGAGATGCTATTGCAATTGTTGATGGCGCAAGAGGTGATGGTGACTTGCATCAGGGTACTAGCAGCCAAGGGGGTGAGAAGGTGACAGGCGATGGATTTACTTTGAGGGAAAGGCCATGTTCAAGCTCCATGGCTTGGTATTTGAGACCTCTCTCCACCACTGGACATGTTTATATTCTAGGTGCTCAGACCCTGTAGCAGACAGTATCATGGCCCCCATCCAAATTCCCTGAATCTGTGACCTTATGTGACAAAGGGGACCTTGTATCTGTGATTATGGTAAGGATCTTGAGATGGGAAAATGATCCTGGATTATCTGGTGGGCCCAGTGTCATCACAAGGGTCCTTATAAGAGGGAGACCGGAGTGTCAGAGTCAGTAGCAGGAGATGTGACAATGGAAGCAGATGTCAGGGTGACGTGAGGAAGTTGCCAAGCATGCAGTGGCCAAAGAAGGCAGGCAGCCTCTAGAAGCTGAAAAAGGCCAGGAAATGGATTCTCCCCAAAGCCCCCAGAAGAAACACAGACTTGCCAATGCCTTGATTTCAGACTTCTGATCTACAAAAATTGAATTGAATAAATTTGTGTTGTTTTAAGTCACTAAGTTTGTGGTAACTTGTTACCGAAACCACAGGAAACAAATATAGATCCTCTGGGCTGTATTCACTTCCTGCCTCTGGGCTTTTTCCCAAGCTGGAATGCTGCCCCAACTGGTAACCATTAGCTAACAGTGGCTATTCAAATTCAAATTAATTCAATTAATTTAAATAAAAAATTTAGTTCCTCCTTTGCACTAGCCACAGTTCAAGTACTCAATAGTCACTGGTGGCTGGTGGCTACCATATTGGACAGAGCCGACAGAGAATATTTCCATCATCATAGAAAGTTCTACTAGGCAGGGCTGCTCTAGAATTTCACCTGCTCAGACCTTTGAAATCACACAGGAGTGGCACCTGTGTGTAGAGTCATGACCCGAGGATAGCACTTTACCAGTAGTTTCTCCTTTAAGGTAATTCTTACAACCCAGGGAGGTGGGGGTGATGCTTCATTTTATAAGCTGAGGCCCAGACAGGGGAGGTCATTTGCCCAAGATCACACAGCAAGGAAATTATAGAGCTGAGATTGGATCCTATAGAGCTGAGATTGACCCCAGTGCCCATGCTCTTAATCACCGAAATTTCCCTTTGACACCTTGCTCAAATGACACTTTCTCCAGTGAGCCCTCCCTGATTCATGCTCCTCCCAGGGAGGTAACAGTGTTCTTTTTTCCAAGTGTCTGGAACACAAGTTCCCATCTAAACTGTAAATTCCCCAAGGATGACATCTGGGCCGCTTGAATTTCTTTCTCTCCTCCATCCATCCCAGGCCTTAAAAACAGCCACAATATTTGTCTACACCTTTGTTTTCTTCCAATTAGATTGTGAGCTCCTGGCTGGTGGCGATCCCTATCTTGCCATCTCTTTTTTTCTTTATCTGACACAGGGACACATAGTAGGTCCTCAACAATACATATTTTACTCCTTGGTATTTTGTTCAGAATTCTCCTACGTGAATTATGAAGACTAAGACTGCCTTGTAGAATGAGTTATATCCTGGAATAATTTATATAACTTCATGAAAGGTGTGTGTGTGGGGGGGCGAGCAGGGGGAGGATCCTGTTGTTAATCTGCTGGGGCCAAGTGCCATTTAGGAGAGTTCTGCTTTGACACATTTTAGAAAAAGTTTTTGTGTGTTTTGAAAGTTTATTTTCATTTTTTTATTGTGCCAGCCTTCCTTTTTGTTAAGAAGAGTCCATTTTCAGGAAAGCTTTCAACCGTATTTCTGTACAGCTTTTGCATAGAAGTCTCTTGATCATTAAAAATACTTCTTTTTTTTTTTAAAGATTTTTTGGGGAATTGGAGGAGGGGAACAGCGTTGGGGAATTGGGGAAGGGGAGCAGGCAAGTTGCTGTCTTTTTGTCCTTCAGTCTAGTTGCCAAGGATGTTGCTTCACCAGCCCATGTTAGTATCATCATTGTGCTCTTCCCGGATGAGGTAGATCCATCGCCAGCCTCTGGATGTCGCTCACCGCGGCTATTGGCAGCTCACACTGGCTGCCAGCTGCTCACGCTGGCTGCCGGCCACTCACTGCAGCCTATGGCAGCCCACTGCAGCAGGGGCTGCAGCCTACACCGTCGCCAGGGCTTGCACAGCCCAGCTCCAAGTGGAGCTGTTGTTAGCTGTAGAGGGCAGTGTCACTGGCCCGCATATGTAGGATCCGAACCAGGGCCGCTGGCATCCCAAACCAGCTCTTAACCAATGCGCCACTCGTCCGGCCTAAAATAATATTTCTTTTTACTTTTTGTAAGTTCCACTTTTTTGTTCTTAAGTTTGTTTGTTTGTTTGTTTTACCATGAATGTATTGACTTCCTTAAGTTTCCAAAGAACCGGGTCTTATTGGTTTTTCCAAGAGCTAGTTTCAAGTTTGCTATTCAATTCTGGTGTTAGTAGTTTGTGACTTTCTTCTTGATTTCATATTTGTTTACCTCCTCCCGTTTTCCTTTAAAAATTTATAGTTCTCTTTTGCAGATTTGAAGCAGAGAGTCCATTTCTTTTCCTTCTCTTTTCCTTCTTTGGATAATGACATATGAATTGACCTCTCTATGTTCAAGTTGTTTCCCAAAGGTTTGATAATTACAACTGTCAAAAGTTCAGTTTGGTCCCACATATGAGGGCCAGTGACACTGCCCTCAAAAAAAAACACACAAAAAAACACAACAACTGTCAAAAGTTCAGAAATAATCGAAGTAAAACCAATCAATAGCCAAAGTAGTAATCAGTAAAAGCTTATCGTGCACACATCAAAAGACAGCTTGCAAGGGAGCACTCAAACCAAAACAAGGAACAAGGAGTACATTGTTATAAAGCAGTGACTGTTTTTCCTTCACAATGATTGGGTTATAATATTAGCATTTTCTTAAATAATAGGGAATTGGTCAGTGGTTACATCATACCCATGTTGGGAAATAGTTCAAGTTTTGCTTATAATTTCCATAAGTGTAAGCAAGAAATGATTCATGTTGGGTTAGTCTCGTAAAATAAGCCAAATTCAGTTTTGTATGCCGAAACTGGTTTAGTCTGCTCAGGGAATTTTCAAGGTTGGTCTCTGTTTGTTTTTTATTTTAACACGCCCAGCTTCCCACTTGACATTCCAACTCGATATCCAATATGTAACTTACACTTAATATGCTCAAACTGGAACTCCGGATTTCTCTCTCTCAACCTTCCTCCTACATCTTTCTGATTTCAGGTGATGGCAACTCTGTATTTCCAGACACCCAGGTCAAAAACTTTGGGATTGGGGTGGCAGGGTAGCTCAGTTGGTTAGAGTGTGTGCTCTGAATAACAAAGTTGCTGGTTCGATTCCCGCATGGGGTGGTGGGCTGCGCCCCCTGCAGCTAGATTAAAAACAACAATTTGATGGGTCCTGGAAAAACACACTGTTTCCTAATAAAATTAATTAAAAAACAAAACAAAACAAAAAAACTTTGGGACCATCCTTGATGCCTCTCTTTCTCTCACATTCCATGGCCAATCCATCAGCCAATCCTGCTGGGTTCTACCTTAAAAGATCTCCATGGGCCGACAGAGTGGTGCGGTGGTTAAGCGCTGGCTTCAGAAGCCAGCGCCCCGGTTCGGTCCCACATATGCGGACCAGTGACACTGCCCTTAAAAAAAAAACACAAAACTCCAGAATCCGACCACTTCTCACCATCTTCTCGGCCGTCACCCTGATACAGCCACCACAATCTTACCTATTCCAGTTGCCTCCTCCCTGGTCTCCTTTTCTCATCTTGGTTCCCTACGGTCTGTTCCTCACACAGGAGCCAGGAGATCCTGTTAAAATCTAAGTCAGATCATGTCTCATGTTCCTCCTCTTCAAGCAGATTGGAAGCCAAAGTCCTCACCATGGTGTGTATGATCTACGCTCTACGTCTCCCCACCTCATTCCCTACTAACTGCCACTCCCTCCCATCCCCCCCCCACCCGCTCCCACACTCCAGCCAACAAACCTGATCGCTGGTCCTTGAATCCACCAAGTCTGTTGCCTCTCATTTGTTTCATTTTCTGGTTCTTGTACCTAGAATGCTGTCCCGTAGGGGTCCCCTTGGTTCGCAGCCTCACTTTTATCGACACTCTGCTCAAATGCTACTTTCTACATGTCTCTGACCATGGTACTTAAAACAGCATCACTCCTCCCTCCTGCTTTGTTTTTCTCCTTAGAGAAGGTAGTCCTGCCTGACAGTATACGAGCATTTTCACTTTTATCTCTGTGTCTGTCTTCCCCATTAAATGTGAGCTCCACCGGAGCAAGGACTTGATCTGTTTTTGTTAACTGCATCCCTTATGCCTAGAACTGACTCCAGGAGTGAAAGGCTGTACCTTCTGAACGGCAATATTATCCTATAATGAAAATGAAAGATCTAACATTTATCAAGTGCCGATATGTACGGTAGTGCAAAAAAAAGTTTATGTACCTCATTTTCTTTTTTTGAGGGCAGTGTCACTGGCCCTCATATGTGGAATCCAAACCGGGGCCGCTGGCGTCCCAAGCCAGCGCTTAACCACCGCGCCACTCGGCCAGCTCATATGTACCTCATTTTTAATTTAATTATTCCAACCATCTTGAAAAATAAGTATTGGGCCGGCCGAGTGGCGCGGTGGTTAAGCGCTGGCTTGGGACGCCAGCGGCCCCGGTTCGGGTCCCACCTGTGAGGGCCAGTGACACTGCCCTCAAAAAAAAAAAAAAGGGCCAACCGAATGGCTCAGTTGGTTAAGAGCTCGCTCAAGAGTACAAGCTGAGCTCTGAGCAACAGCGGTTCAAGGCCAGCCCGAGCTGAGTTGCCGTTGAGCTGCCAACAGGTGGCAGGATGGCTCAGCTAAAAAAAAAAAAAAAAAAAAAAAGAAAAAGAAGTATTTACCTTATGTTATAATAGGAAACTTGAGGCTCAGTCTCGCTATGACTGGCATGTCACTTTTCTCATTCATTTAACTAAATTTGAAACAGGGCCCAGTTGCGACTCCCACAAAAGAAGACTTGCAATGTCCCCAGCTTCACCTCTCCCTGCCCTAGAGCTTAACAATTGATCACCCCCCTCCCTGCAGTTTGAGCTTGGGATGTCCCCTGTCCTAGTTCCTGAATTTAGAATGTCCCCTGTTTTAGAAAATTACTCTGAAACTTATATGATTAATACTCCCTGTTTTAGAAAATTACTCTGAAACTTATATAATTAATACCCCCATGCTTACTGATCACAATCTCTATGGCCTAGCATTCTTTCCAGGTCACTGTCATCACTGCTCCTAGGTTGATGAGCATGTTGGAGAGCCACAACATCGGAGGGAACGCTCCATGCAGACCCCCGGAACCATCACATAGTCTTTGGAGGAATGCCCGGATTTCCCCATTAAGTATTCCAGGCTGGTCCGAGAATATTAAGGCAGTTTTGGGGGTTGTTAACCTGCTGCCTTCTCAGGCCATCGGCGCTCTAATAATAATTCTCCAACTCCTGTGTCCATCCCTGCACGAGTCCTGGACTTGTTTGGCCTTCAGGTTCAAATTCATTCATCAAACATTTACCCACCATCTAATAATCCCTGTGGTGGACCCTGGAGAACAAAGGATCTCCAAGACAGAAATGGCCCCTGGCTTCAGGAAGCTGGGAGGTTGAGTTGGAGTATGCATTAGTGAATTGATAGGGTGAATTATACATTAGGATTATGCAGTAATAATGATGAATTATAACGAAGAAATCTTGGGAGTGTTTTAATAGTGTCTGGGCTCCGGCCACCTCCCTCGTTGGGTTAAAATTCCAGGGTCCGGGAGATCCCGGGGTGCAAGTAAGGGGCTGTTCAGGGGTCGGGTCTCAGAGCAAGTCACCACCGCCGCGCCTCCATCAGCCCCTAGAGGGCCCGGCGTCACCCGAGGCTAAACCTGAAAAGAGGCGGGGCCGGAGCGTGCGCAGGAGCAGGCGCTGAGTGGGACTTGGGCGTTTGCAGCTGCCCATTGGTTTCTCTGTCCGAGGTGGGGCGGGGCGGAGCCGTGAGGATGGCACGCGCAGGCGCAGACGGGCTTCGGGCGCGTGAGGGGCTGGAGACCGGAAGTGGAAGGTTTCGCGGCGGTTAATGAGGTGAGGGGGCGGGGCGGCTGCACTTGGCTTTAGTTCGGCGGCTGGAGTTGGACTGGGTCAGGGGTATCTTGGGAGCGAGCTGAGGGGTGGAGGGAGATCCCGAGATGAGGAGGCCGAGGGGCTGGGGGAAGCGGACGGAGATGGAGGCTGAGCGTTTCTGAGAGAACCTGGGGACAGAGAGGCCCGAGAAATGGTGGCATGAAAAGAAGCTGCGAGACACGGAGGGAACGAGAGACCAGCAGGTTTCAGGGGAGCAAAGCTGAAAACTAGAGAAGTTGAGGACCAGGAGCTGATGGGTTCCACTGAGAGAGGCTCACAGAGACTGTGAGAGAAATGTGGTCGTACCGGAACTTGGGAGATGGAGGGAAACGTAGGAAGGTCAGAGTGGAAGCTAGGGGAAAAAGATAGATTGACGAGGAGGACAATTTAAACGGAGGCATCATGGGGAGAGACCAATAAATATGGAAAGGTGGAGACAATGCAATAGGGAGAGCCCGACAAAAGCCGACATGGGAGGATTGAGAGACGGGATTGAAGGCAAGAGACTTGGAGAGAAAGCAAGAGATGAGAATTGGAGTGAGATAGATGGGACATGGGAGATAATGGCAGACACATGGAGTAATCCTGAGCATTTAAAACTGGAGGGATAAAGCCAGACACTGGAGAATCACATTGGAAACTGGAGAAGGAGGAATAAAGGAAGCCTGAATCCCGAGATTTGAATTCCTCACCTGCCACTTACTTTTTCACCTCTGTGGCTCAGTAAAATAGTGATAATAGCACCTTCTTAAGGTTGTGAGAAAAGTATATGTGTGTGTAGGTTTGTATATGTGTGCATGTAAACAGAGGAGTGATTTAGAGTAGTACCCGATACATGAGTAAGCACTCGGTAAATGTTAGCTATCGTTAAAGCTTCAAACAATTGTGAGACAGAATTTTAGATGGAGAAATGAGAGATGAAGACATAGTGATGGAGAGGGAGAAGTGGAGAGGCAGAAAAACAGTTTCAAATGGAAAATGAGAGGCAAATGGAGAACTGAAGAGGAATGGAGAGAGAGCATCAAATGGAGAAAGACGGGCATATGGGAAAAAAATCAGACTGAAAAATAGAAACAGTGGGAGGAAATCAAATAAATGAAGTGAGATGAGACCGGACTAGGAAGGGGAGAGAGATGCAGGTGGTGAGCAAGATGGACTGAAAAAGACAAGACACTGAGACCTGAAGATGGAGAGAGCCAGAGAGGAGAGAAATAGGAAGGCAAAGAAAACCTCTAAAAGCCATGAGCCTAGGAAAATGAAACCAGGAGATATTCAGAGACACCATAATAGAGAAACTAGTAGATCCAGAAAATCTAAAAGGCATCTTAAGAAAGTAGACCCCTTGAGAGCTATGGGGATGCTCAGTTGGGCCCACATGCCTGCAGAGGCCAGTTTAAAGTCTGAGAAGCATGCTCTCCATTTCATTCTGAGAACCACTGGTTTTGTATCACAGTAGCCCTTCAAGGCCCTTTCCCCTTACCTCCTTCCTAGAATAGAAATCCCCTCTGAAGCTTCTCTGGCACCACCTGGTCCAGGTGTTTAATAAGCAATGTGCACTCCTCACAGGCTACTGCTTCTCTGCCAGTTCACAAATTCTTCCTCAGTTGAAACCTGTTTCTGGATCTAATAACTCCCAGGGTTGCCCCGAGTTCTCCCTGAGACCTCAGAAATCCAGTCTCTGAACTTCTCCAGGACGGCCCTTGAGAGACTGAAGGCAGAGTAGGTGAAAGCATTGCTAATACCATTATAAAGGTGAATTGGGGTCTTTTGGGTGCAATTTTTTTCCAGGTTATATGCCCCTGGTTCTTCTCACTTTTCCCTATGTTAGTCATCATTGGGAGAAAGCACTGGTCTTGAATACTCGTTATTATTTAGCTACTCTGTACCAGGCTAGGTGATAAACATTGCCATGTTTTGAGATGGCCATTGTCCGTATTTTATAGATGAAGAAAACAAGCTCAAAGAAGTTAATTTGCCAGTGGTCACACATCTAGTGAATGATGAAGCCGAGGTTCAAACCCAGATCTGCCTGACTCCAAAGCCTTTACCATGGAAGGCTCTGAACCCTTTTAAGATCATAAACCCTTTGAGCCGGCCGAGTGGCGCGGTGGTAAAGGGTTGGCTTGGGAAGCCAGCGGCCCCAGTTCGGATCCCACATATGAGGGCCAGTGACACTGCCCTCAAAAAAAAAAAAAAAGATCAAAACCCCTTTAAGAATCTGAGTGATGGGGCTGGCCGAGTGGCGCAGTGGTTAAGCGCTGGCTTGGGAAACCAGCAGCCCCGGTTTGGGTCCCATATATGAGGGCCAGTGACAATGCCCTCTAAAAAAAAAAAAAAAAAGGAATGCTGACTTAACAGAGGCGTTTGTACCATGGGCATTACCTTAAAAAAAAAAAAAAGAATCTGAGTGATGAACTCCCTCTAAAAAATTGCACATATGAGGGTATGCTCTTTATTAGGATTTAACACAGCTGAGAGTCAGAAACCCAACTTGAAACAAAAAGATGTTTCCTTATGTAGCTGGGAAGTGGAGGATTGAAGGACACTAAGCCTCAAGCACTAGGTAATATCGCCAAGCTCCTTCCATCCCCGACACACACATTGTCTTCTACTTCTCTCCTTGTCGTGGCTGAGTGATCGTCCTTGTGTTTGCCTCCCTGTGCCCACATGCAGGCTTTTCTCTAGGACAAATATCTAAGAAAGATTATCATCTTTAAGAGCTACTACAAACAGCTCTGGGTTTATATCATCTAACCTAGCCAAAGTAGATAAAATAAGAGCTTTTCCCTCTTAGTAATCCAGTAAATCCAAGTAAGACCCTGATTGGCCCTCCTTTGGTCATGTGTCCACCTCTCAGGCTAATCACGGGTTCAGAGGACAGTAGGGTGCCATGATTGGCCAGGCCGTTGTCACTCACCAGGCAATAGGGGTTCTCTAACTTAAAGGCCACCAGAACCAGGAAGGGCTGCTCTCCAAAAGAAGGTGTGCACTTTTGTCAGAAAAAGAAGGAAGGGATGTGCCAGACAGGCAAAAGCAATACATGCATAATGCAACACTTGCAAAATTAGGCACTTAATTTCAGAGGGTTCCCAGGTGTCCTAAAGCTCAGTAGACCCCAGGTTAGGAACCCTTGGCTTACTATTTTCATAATACCACACCTCTCGTGTTTTTGGTCAGGGAAAACTCACACAGCCCCAATCACTGGATTGGCAGCCTGATGACATATCTGTCTCTTGCATGTGACCATGACAATTCTTGGGGGCTCAGGGTGATCTTATTCATTACTCTCCCTTCTCTTAGTCCAGTGCTTGTGAAACAGCAGGCTTTCAGTAAATGTTTCTAAGGATGAATGAATGTCTTCTGTTCTCTCCCCCAAGCATTCAGGGCCTGAAAACCCAGGGTGAACTGTGTATATCCCAGAGATCACTGCAGGCGTCATGAGGTGGTGCCCTGTGTGTCACCAGCTTGACTCCGGCTCCTAGCCACTTACCCTGCTATCGTTTGCGGTGATCCTGTACCACCCATAAGGAGGAAAATTCGCTCTTTGAGAGAAAGTGGTGCCTTATTGCAAGCACTGACTTCTCACTGCAGGAGGTGGGGAATGGATGAGACTGTTTGGTCCAGGTGACCAGAACTGAGGCCAGTTTTGTGACAGTGTTGTGATTAGGTACAACATGCCTCCTCCTTCCAGAACAAGGGAGGGCAGGGATCACCGGGACCACCACCGGGCTCCCAGTGAGGAGGAGGCCCCGCAGAAATGGGACTGGAATTGTCCAGAGACACGGCGTCTCTTCGAGGATGCCTTCTTCCGTGATGAGGATTACATCCGCCAGGGTTCCGAGGAGTGCCAGAAGTTCTGGACCTTCTTTGAACGTTTACAGAAGTTCCAGAATCACAAGACCACCAGGAAGGAGGAGAAAGACCCTGGGCATCCCAAGCCTAGCACCCCAGCACTGGCCGACCTACCTCGAACTTACGACGCGCGTTACCGCATCAACCTCTCTGTCCTTGGCCCTGACACTCGGGGCTCTCGGGCGCCAGGCAGGCACCTGCCGCCAGAGAGAGTGTCCGAGTTCCGTCGAGCCCTGTTGCATTACCTGGACTTTGGCCAGAAGCAGGCCTTTGGGCAGCTGGCCAAACTGCAGCGTGAGCGGGCAGCGCTTCCCATCGCCCAGTATGGGCACCGCATCCTGAAGACGCTGAAGGAGCACCAGGTGGTGGTGGTGGCAGGTGACACAGGCTGCGGCAAGTCCACTCAGGTGCCCCAGTACCTGCTGGCCGCTGGCTTCAGTCACGTGGCATGCACCCAGCCTCGGCGGATTGCCTGCATCTCACTGGCCAAGCGCGTTGGCTTTGAGAGCCTCAGTCAGTATGGCTCACAGGTGAGCAGGGGCTAACAGGATTCTGGCTTTTCTCATGTGACCTTGAGGAATAAGTTGCTTGCCCTTGGCAGTATCGATAAGTTACAAAAGCTCTTCTTACCCTTTGACCCCGTGGTGATTCTTCTAGAAATGTATCTACCGATTGGCTTTGATATGGTCCAAAGGTAAAGGCACTGTTACCCAGTAAGGCATACCTCGTTTTTTTTTCGTTGTTTTTTTTTGAGGGCAGTGTCACTGGCTCTCATATGTGGGACCCGAATCGGGACCGCTGGCTTCCCAAGCCAGCGCTTAACCACCGTGCCACTCGGCCGGCCCCATACCTTGTTTTATTGATCTTCACAGATATTGCCATTTTTCACAAATTGAAGGCAAGACCCTGCACCAGCAAAAAAGATGACAGTTTTCTTTACTGCAATACTTGCTTCATTGCAGTGGTCTGGAACCACACCTGTGACATCTCCAAGGTCTGCCTGTATAGCACTTTAAAAAAATTGGAAAAGTCCTAAAAATTCATCAATTTTTTTTTTTCTAGGCAGCCATAAAAAACAAATGAGGACACTTCCTTACTGATGGTTCCTAGGGCTCTCCTATTTAAAAAATTGTTATTTAAGTTAGAATACTCTCAGCACAGAAGAAGGCACACATCATAAATACAGTGGGTGCCTAAACAGTATATACACATTATAAGAAAGGAAAACTGGGGCCGGCCGAGTGGCCAGCAGCCCCGGTTCGGTCCCACATATGAGGGCCAGTGACACTGCCCTCAAAAAAAAAAAGGAAACCTGTATTAAAATTCTAATACTCAATGTATACTGATAACAAAAGATGAATACAAGTCACGCTTGACTTCTGCAATTACACGAGGTGCTCAAAGTGGTTCCCATCAGCATCCAGACGCTTCTGATGACGGCGAACTGCAAACTACTGCTTGGGCAACACTGACCAAAGTGTCCACTTGTATACATTTATTTGGCACCTCTGGTATAAAGCCCTGTGAATTTTCACAAGTTGAATATATTTGGGTAACTATCACCCAGATAAAAAAAAAAATCTCAACCTTACCAGCACCCTAGAAATCCTCTTGTTTACCCTTCTGGTTACTATTTTGAGGCCCCCAGGGTCATCACTATTCTTAGTGATAAATTATCATTTTTGTGCTAGATTATCACACGTGAGTTAATGATAGAATATCACAGATGATTTTTGCCTCTTTATCTGTTTATAAATGGAATCAAAAAGTCTGTTCTCTTTTGGGCCTGGCCTCTGTTGCTCAGTATTAGTCTTGTGAGATTCACCTACAGTATAGCATGTAGGTGTGTGCCGTGTGTTGACAGTGCTGTGCGGTAGGTGTCCCGTTGTAATGGGACCACATGTATTTGCCCCTTCTACTGTTGATGGGAATTTGGGGGATTTCCAGTTTTAGGCTCTTGTGAACGGTGCTGCTCTAAATATTCTATAGCATGCCTTTGGGTATCTTTTGGTACATATTTTTGTTGGGTATACATCTGGGAGTGGGATAGCTGGGTCATCTGATCTGCATATATGTTTAGCTTTTGTAGATACTGCCAAACCATTTTGCAAAGCTGTTGGACCAAATTACACCCCTACCAGTGGTACGTTCCACGTCGTCAGCAGCACTTGCCATCGTTAATCTTTTTCATTTTAGCTTTTCCAGCAGTGTGTAGTGGTATCACATTTTAATTTGCATTTCCCTGATGACTAAGGACATTGAGCACCTTTTCACATATTTGTTGGCCATTTGGAGATCCTCTTTTTGAAATGTCTGCTCATGCCTTTTTTCCATTTGCCTTTGGCATTGTCTGTCTTTTTGTTCTTGATTTATAGGTCTTTATCGATTCTGGATAAAAGTCCTGTGTAGGGTTTATATATTGCAAATCTTGTCTCCTACTTTGTGAATTGCCTTTCATTTTCTGAATGGTGTCTTTTTTTTTTTTTTTTTTTTTTTTAGGGCAGTGTCACTGGCCCTCATATGTGGGACCCGAACCAGGGCCACTGACTTCCCAAGCCAGCACTTAACCACCGCGCCACTCGGCCGGCCCCTGAATGGTGTCTTTTGATGACAGTGTCTTTTCATTGAAATATAATCCAGTCTGTGATTTTTCCTTTTATGCTTGGCACGCTGGGTTCTGTTTAAGACGTCTTTGTCCACTTTAAGGTCATGAAGATGTTCTGTATATTTTTCTAATAACTTTTACATTTTGAACTATAATTCCTCTTAAATTGTGTATATGTGTGTATGTGTGTGTGATGTAAGGCACTTTTTAGCAGTGTTGCCTTAAATAATGACCGCAGTTTCCCCACCTGTGAGGTGAGGATAAGAATAATTTTCACATCCTGTGGTGGTTGTGTGAATGAAATGAGTTGATATACATAAAGCATTTAGAATAGTTGGTGGTGCATAGTAAGGACTCCAAGAAAGGCTGATTATTAGCATTATTATTAATTAGTATCATACACCAGGCTCTGTGCCAAACACTTTAGGTGCATTAGCACATATAATTCTTATAGCATCTGGGAGAAAAAAATGCCTCTGAGGGGTGGAACTGCTTGTCCAAAGTCAAGCACACTGAGTGGCAGAAGTGGGATTTGAGCCCAAGCCCGGTGGACTCCAGAGTCTGATGCGGGGGCCTTGGCTCAGATTTCAGTGTAGGCTGGGTGAGGGGCTGGCATCTAGGCCCAGGCCCTCTCCTGACCACCCTCTCCCATCCCCCAGGTTGGCTACCAGATCCGCTTTGAGAGCACGCGTTCGGCGGCCACCAAGATTGTGTTCCTGACAGTGGGCTTGCTCCTGAGGCAAATCCAGCGAGAGCCCAGCCTGCCCCAGTACCAGGTCCTGATTGTGGATGAAGTCCACGAGCGTCACCTCCACAACGACTTCCTCCTGGGCGTCCTGCGGCGCCTGCTGCCCCAGCGGCCTGACCTCAAGGTCATCCTCATGTCGGCTACCATCAACATCTCGCTCTTCTCCAGCTACTTTGGCAACGCGCCTGTGGTGCAGGTTCCCGGGAGGCTCTTCCCCATCACGGTCAGTCCCCCGCCGCCTGCACGACCCCTGCTCTCCCACCTGGCCCCCGGCCCCACCTGGATGTGGCCCGTCTCTTCTCTGTGGCTCTGTTTCCCACCCCTTCATTTAATAAGGATATTCTCTCTCTCTCTCTTTCTGTTTTTTTGAAAGCTGCCATTTTCTGAACATTTATAGTATGCTGGGAAGAGTGCTAAGTGCTTGTTCGAGGAGACCCAAAAATGGAAAGGCTCAGATGCCGTAGAAGTTTATTTCTCTTAACAGTCTGGCTGGTCCAGGCCTATGGGCAGCTCAGTTCCACATGGTCATTCAGGGACGTAGGCTCTTCCTTTCTCATTGCTGGACCATCTCATAGGGCAGGGTTTCTCAAACTCAGCGTTGTTGACATTTGGGGCTGGATAATTATTAGTTTGGGGCTGCCCGGTGTGCTGTGGGATGTTTAGCGGTGTCCCTGGCTTCTACCCACCAGCAGCCAATAGCATTCTCCTCCCCCAGTTGTCACAGCCAAATATGTCTCCAGATATTGCCGGATGTCCCCTGGGGGCTGTACCACACCCGGTAAGAACCACTGTCTTAGGAAGTTGTTCTGGTCTGTATGGTCAGAACTTGGAGGAGGACGGAAGGAACCAAAGTTCAGGGAAAGTCCAGTTTGTGTTTAAGTTTGACATGACCTCGCAGTTGTTTCCATTCTGCTCCCCGAGTCCCACCTGGCTACAAGGGAGGCAGGCGACATTTCTCCCTAGGTGACTGTGTGCCAGGGAAGAAAAGAGGAGACTTTCTGGGGACCACAGTGCTCCACACATCCGATCTCACCCCATTCTCACAGCAGTGCTGGGGGCGAGCCTGACTCCGTCATATTTCATTACACACCCCTCTCCCCTGAGGTACCACTATTGCTGAAGAATCTGAAATCAAGAGACAGACATTTCAGGTGAAACAAAGGGAGTTTGGTATTCATCAGAAATCTCGTTTCTTAGCTTCTCTTACAATTTGCCCTACCCAAACCCAGCAATTTGTACCCTGAACTTTCCCCCAGTTTCTTGACCTGTTTTCTCTGGCTTGCATATATTTCTCTGGCTTGCATATAGTTTCTGTGTATAATATTAATGATGCTGCTCACAGTTAATGTTTATCGAGTATATACTGTTAACATACATGAGCTCATGTGAGTCTCTCACTGCAACCTTGGTAGTTCTGTGCCAGGAATTACAAGCCATGAGGGTAAAAGCGACACTCAAAGATGTGAAGTCACTTGTTCACAGGACGACTCAGCAGTGGCAGAGCCAGGACTTGAATCCTGCTCACAGACAGACAGACCCTGTGCCGGGAAGCTTCTGTTTGCCCTTGCCCACCTGCATTTCCTTTACCCACCTTCCTGTCAGCCCCAAGAGGCGGACCTGTATGGATGGCGCTAATGAACCCCCTTCCCTTTGGCCTCCGGGTGTTTCCACTGCACAGTCGGAAAAGGAGGTTCAGCTTGCTACCTTAAGATCTCCAGTAGGCTGTATCCTTTAAACAAAGCCACAGCTCCTTTCAACATGGCTCTCCACACAGCCCTGGCCTTTATGTTTTTTTTTTCTTTTTTTTAAAGGTTTTTATTGGAGAACTGGGGGAGGGGAACAGACAAGTTGCTGTCCTTTTGTTCTTCAGTCTAGTTGTGGAGGACATTGCTTCACTGGCCCATGTTGGTATCATCATTGCGCTCTTCCTGGATGAGGCAGATCGATCGCTCACGCTGGCTGCCGGCCACTCACTGTAGCCTATGGCAGCCCACTACAGCAGGGGCAGCAGCCTACACCGTCGCCGGGGCTCGCACAGCCCAGCTCCAGGTGGCACAGTTGTTAGCTGTGGAGGGCAGTGTCACTGGCCCTCATATGTGGGATCCAAATCGGGGCTGCTGGCTTCCCAAAACCAGCTCTTAACCAATGTGCCACTCAGCCGGCCCTATAGTTTTGATTACCAACCACTCCTTCCTCTTGTGCCTCTGGGCCAAGAATTGGGAACATCTTCTAAGTTCGTAGCACCAAGAAACTGCACTGTCCCTTATGAGGCCCGGTTCTAAATCCCTGTCAGCCTATCTTCTAAGCAGCCATAAAAAACGTGAGGACACTTTCTGAGTAGGGCTTTTCAGGGTTTTAATCTGGCTCCACCCTTAAAATTTTGTTGTTCTTGAAGTTATACTTCAAACAAAAAAGAATGCACCCATCATGTGTATAGTGCAGTTGAGTTTTGCAAATTAAATACCTCTACGCAGCCAGCACCCAGATTGAAAAACATCAAACCTTCCAGCACCCAGAAGCCTTCCAGTTACCTTAATACTTGTCCTTTAATTATCCTGTTTGAGTGTGCTGTCTGCTTTCCGACCAATTTGCGTCTTCTCTGTCACCCTGTGGTCCCCCAGACCCGTTGCCCTGAGCTGGAATGACAGGGTGTGCTCCTGCCTGGGGCTGTCTCCTCACAGGTTGTGTACCAACCACTGGAGGCCGAGCCGACAATATCTAAGACGGAGAAGCTGGACCCGCGGCCCTTCCTGAGGGTGCTGGAGGCCATTGACACTAAATACCCTCCCGAGGAGCGGGGCGACCTCCTCGTCTTCCTCAGTGGCATGGCAGAGATCAGCACTGTGCTCGAGGCCGCCCAGACCTACGCCAGTCACACCCAGCGCTGGGTGGTGTTGCCACTGCACAGTGCCCTCTCTGTGGCCGACCAGGACAAGGTACCACGTGCTGCCAGGCAGGGTGGGGCAGGCGGAGGTCCAGCTGTGAGGGCCAGGGGAGGAGGTGCGGTTGGGGGCATGTGACTCCACAAATGGGGGCTGCAGAGGGTGGGGGAGTATGTGCCAGGCTGAGCTTCCTGGTGAGGTAGGAGGCATTAGAGCTAAGCTTTGAAGGCCAAGCAGGATTTTGAGTAGGAGACGAGGGAGGAAGGCAGTTCAGGAAGGGGGTCCAGCTTGAGCAAAGGCATGGCAGTGGGAATCTGGGAGTTGGGTGTAGGGAAAGGTGAAGAGACCACCTGGCTGCAATGGAAGGTGCTGGGAGGTAGGCCTTTGGGTCACTGTGTTATTTATGGCAGTATAACAAATTACCCCAAAGCTTAGCAGCTTATTAGAATAGTAAGCATTCGTTACCTCGCTTAGTTTCTGCAGGTCAGGAGTTTGGGAGTGGGTCCGCTGGATGGTTCTGGCTCAAGGTCTCTCCTGAGTCATAGTCATATGTCCGCTGGGGCTGCCTCATCTGAAGGCCTGACTCGGGCTGGAGGGTTCTCTTCCAAGATGGCACAGTCACATGGCTGGCTGTTGGCTGGGGCCTCAGTTTCTCTCCACATGGTCCTCTCTAGGGGGCTGCTTAAGTGTTGGCACAACATGGCAGCACGACGGCTGGCTCTCCCCAAGAGACCAAAGCAGAAGGCACATCGTTTATGACCTAGCCTTGGAAATCACAAATCATCATTTCTGCAGCACCCCATTAGTGAAGCCGGTCTACCCTGTTCAATGGGAAGGTACTGGATGAGGAGGGGACTCTCAGAAGGGGAGACTCCCAGGAGGGGAGACTGCCTGGGGCTATCCTGGAGGCAGACTACCACAGTCACCTTGGGAAAAGTCCCTGTGGGTCACAGTTAGTTGTTTATTGATTGAAGACAAAACCTCTGAGTACCCCCTGGGTGCCTCCCCTTGTGCTGAGGGGGCTCTTCGGGACACAGTGGGAGCCAGGATATGGCCCTTTCCCTCAAGTGGCTGTTGGTCTGTTGGAGGAGATGGACAAGTTTGTAAAATTGACCATTTGACAAATGGCAGAGGAAAGCTCTGGAACTCTGAGAGCAGTCTTGGTGGATTCGGGAAAGGCTTCCTGGAGGAGGGGACTTTCAAAACTGAGACCTGAGACAGCCCCAGCCTAGGAAGGGCGCGGGGAGAAGAGTGTCCCAGCGGATGTGTATGGAGCACTTGTGGCAGCAGCTTTGAGCTCTGGGTACGGTGGGTCCCATTTAGTCCTCACTGCAGCCCCGTCTGCCAGGCCCTGTCGTCATCCCCACTAAACAAATGCAGAAACCGAGATGTAGGCACTTGTGCAAAGTCACGTAAGTAGCAGAGCCAGTCTGTGGGACTTGGTCATTTGGCACCTAAGCCCATGCTCTTCACCAGAGGTTGCAAACTTTCTATTAAGGGCCAGGGAGTACATAGTTTTAGGTTTTGTGGGCCATCTGGTTTCTGTCACAACTACTCAACTCTGAAGCGGGAAAGCAGCTGTAGACTGGCCTGGTGAGGTTGTGTGCCATTAAAACTTGATTCTCAAAAAACAGGTGGCTGGCTGGATTTGGCCCCCAGGCCAGAGTTGCTGACCCCCACAGTTAGCCACTATGCTTGATTGCCTCTTGGGTCTGAGAGAAGGGCTTGTGCAAAGGGCCTGGGGTGAGAAAAAGATGGGGTAGCTGGGAAACTACATGCAGTGTGGCTGGGGTCTAATTTGTGAAGGGGAAATCAGGAGAGATGGGACTGGAGAAGTATGCAGGGTTAGACCACAACGGATCTAGTGTGGGGACCTAGTGTGGTGCTTAGGTTTGTCCCGAGCACATGGGGGAGCCCTGGGAAGGTTCTGAGCAAGGTGCCAATGTGTGCTTTTGCAGATCCCCCTGCTACGTGTGAAGATGGACTGGAGGGGATGAGTCTAGAGGCCAGAGACCAGGGAGGAAGTTGGAGCAGGGGCCGGGTGGGAAAGGATGGGCCTGGAGCAGGGCAGGGGCGGTGGGTTTGGGGTATGAAATCAAGAAATGAGCAACATGTTCAGGTGTGGCTCGAGTGGGGAGGGAAGGGAGAGGACCCAGGACAGCCCAGGTTTCTGGCTCAGGTGATATGATGAAGGATGAGCCATCTCTGAGATGAAAACTGGAGGAGGAAAGGGCTCAGTGGAAGGTGCTGAGGCTCTTTTAGACATATGGGTGTGAGATGCCCGTGGGGGCATTCCAGGGGTTGATAAGGGCTGAGTTAGTCCCTGATGTCACCTCCTTACTTTCCCCCAGGTATTTGATATGGCCCCCCTTGGCGTCCGGAAATGCATTCTCTCCACCAACATTGCCGAGACCTCAGTCACCATTGATGGGATCCGCTTTGTGGTAGATTCTGGTAAGGTCAGCTCCTCCAGCCACCCCGAGGACCTGGAGAGAAGTGTGGGGTTTGGAGGTGTGTGGATATAGTGAGGGGCGCCAGTCCGAAGCAGGGAGTAGGCGGAGTTTAGGGTTTCCACAGATGGAACAGGAGGGTTCAGCATGTGATTCTGTCACCATTTGTGTATGTTTAAAATTCTCCATCATGAACAAATGGTGCAAGGGGAGGGAAGACAGATACCAGGCAGCATCTCAGCTGGCAAAACTGCTTCCTTCCTGAGGCCTTACTAATGGCCAGTGCTTTGCCCTTAACCCCAAGATCCTGTATATTTATTTGTGTGTCTGTTTACTGTCTGCCTCCCTTACTCATGTGTGAGCCCCACAAACTCAATAAATGTCAGCAGTCACCTTATAGGATTGAATCTGGGATGCCAGTGATGATAAAACATTCCACAACTTTATGTACCATTAAGAAAATGTATGGGCCGCTCGAGTGGCATGTTGGTTAAGATTTGGCTTGGGAGCTCCAGCTCTGAGCGGCAGGGCCCCGGTTCGGATCCCACATGAGGGCCAGTGATGCTGCGCCCTCTACAGCTAAGATGGTGAACAACAACTCAACTGGAGCTGGGCTGCCACGAGTCGCCGGCCATGGCGTAGGCTGCAGTGGGCTGCTGTGAGCTACTGTGAGTGGCTGGCAGCCGGTGTGAGCTGCTGTGAGCAGCTGTCCAATGGCCAGCGAGCAACTGCCTCACCTGGGAAGAGCGCAGTGATAATACCAACATGGGCCAGTGAAGCAATGTCCTCCACAACTAGACTGAAGAGCAAAAGAAAAGCAACTTGTCTGTTCCCCTTCCCCGATTCCCCAACGTTATTCCCCTCCCCCAATTCCCCAATAAAATCTTTAAAAGAAAAAAAGAAAATTTACAAATGCTGCCTGTTAAACACGGACATGCTATTGATTTTAAGGTACATCAGAGACAACACAATATGAAAACAGATTGGTCTTAGAATGGATGAAATATGGTGTCTGTTCAGCCCTGTGAGACCAGGGACTTTGTTTTGTTTGCAGCTGTATACTTAGTGCCGAGTACAGTGCCTGGCATGTAGAAGTGGCTTCAGAATACTTGCCACATGACTGAACCAGTGAATAAACAAAGCCTTCAGCAAAGAAATGAAAAGTTGTGTGAATGAGGAAACGAAAGAGTGCATTCACAAAATGCCAGGGTCGGGCCCAGAATGAGCTGTCGCTCAGTGTTAATGGGGTAAAGGAGTAAGTGGGTGTCCATGAATGAAGGTCTGGGGACATGTATGCAGGGCCGGTGTGGCTGTTGCATACAGAGCCCTTCCTCGCTGCTCCCCTTTCCCCCACCCAGGGAAGGTGAAAGAGATGAGCTACGACCCCCAGGCCAAACTACAACGGCTGCAGGAGTTCTGGATCAGTCAGGCCAGTGCCGAGCAGCGGAAGGGCCGGGCGGGCCGCACGGGCCCCGGCGTCTGCTTCCGCCTGTATGCCGAGTCGGACTATGATGCCTTTGCCCCCTATGCAGTCCCAGAGATCCGGAGGGTAGCCCTGGACGCGCTGGTGCTGCAGGTGAGGCACGGGCAGGGAGGGCAGTGGCTCCTGAGTGCTGGGGTCAGGGAGGGACCGGGCGGCCTTTAGACAGGACCAGTCCCGGGGCTCAGGGCCAGCCAGGCCACTTCCAAATGTCAGATCCCACTCTGAGGGGACAGTTGTTTCCCAAATCCACAGGGTCACGGGAACAACCTCGTGATTCAATCAGAGTGCTTTCAGCTGTAACAGAAAACCCATCAAGAAGTGGCTTTTAGGGGCCAGCCGAGTGGCGCGGTGGTTAAGTGCTGGCTTGGGACGCCAGCGGCCCTGGTTCAGGTCCCACATATAACGGCCAGTGACACTGCCCTCAAAAAAAAAAAAAAAGAAAGAAAGAAAGGCCATGGGAACCTTTCCCAAAAGCCCCCTGGCTGATTTCCCAGTCTGTCCTGTTGGCAGAACTGGGTCATATGTGCCCACTCTGTGACCTGTAATTGTCCAGGGTGTGGTGTTGCCAGACTGGCTCAGAGTACTGATTCTCAGCCCCAGCCACACACTGGAATTGCCTGGAGAGCTTTAAAAAAATCCCTGTCCTGCTCCCTGCCTAGAGCTTCTAATTTAAAGGTCTTTTGATGGGTATTTGGTGATCTTCCAGACAACGTCAAGGTTTGGTGAGCAGGGAGAAAGGTGGATTGGCTGGCTGCCAAGTGGACAGCTGGAGTGTCTGGCGGCCTCTAGAGCAGGGCCAGGCAAGCAGGTCACCTCGCTAGGAGACTTGGGCTGAGCCCCCAGGCTGGCTGTCTGAGCCTTCCTCTGGCTCATGCGAGGCCTGGTGATGGGCGTATTTCACCCTCCACCCACTGCCCCTCTGGCCTCTGAATTAATGGGGATTCATTGGTCCAAAGTGAGAGAAACCCAGCTCAAACTTTTGTAAGCAGAAAACGGGATTTTATGGAAGTGTGTATCCATAGTGGGAGCGGGGAGGTCAAGCTTAGGAAAAGTTAAGGATTTGTCCATCTGCCATGGATGGGCTAATCTCCAGACAATGGAAAAATAACCACAGCAGCTCGGCTTCTATCCTGGCCCCTCACAACCGGAGAGGACGCTGGAACTTCTCTCTGCCACCTCCAGGTTCCAAAGTCAGGGAAGGATTCTGATTGGCCCAGCTCAGGTCATGTGCTCATTCCTTAGTCAGTTGCTATGACCAGGGGCTGAGAGACCTCAGCTGGCTCAGCTCAGGTCATGTGCTCGTTCCATGAACAGGGTGTGGTAGAAGAGGTGCTGGGCAGACAGACAGACAGACAATAGCCCTTCTCCCCTGCCTCTGTACGATGGGCCTTGACATGAGGAGTTTTAAAGTATCACCATTTGTGATCCCTCAGCCTTCTCAGTGCTCCGCAGTGGCTTATGTGTCCTCCATTCTCAGGGAGTTTGTTTCTCATTCCAGATGAAGAGCATGAGTGTGGGAGACCCCCGAACCTTCCCCTTCATTGAACCCCCATCACCAGCCAGCCTAGAAACAGCCATCCTCTACCTCCGGGACCAGGGGGCCCTGGACAGCTCAGAGGCCCTCACCCCCATCGGGTCCCTGCTGGCCCAGCTGCCTGTGGACGTCGTGATTGGTGAGGGACCCCCCCCCCCTTGGGGTAATCACACAGGGCACTGGGTGGTTGCAGGGCACTGCTTACTCTTTGAGTGACTCATGGGTGAGCCTGATCCTTCTCTGGGCCCTGTTCATTCACAGGCCCCCTGTGTCAGGCACTGTTCTAGGTGCCAGGGATACAGCCGTAAACAAACAGGCACCATTCTGTTCAGCCTGTCCCTGGCTTCACCCTGGGACCCCTCTTTTGCGTCAGTCATAAGGATTTCAAAACCTCTTCCTCTTACTCATTCGTGTGTCATCCCGGCCTCTCCAGAGGGGCACACTGACCTGGGAGTGTTCGCCTTGCCTAATCCTCCTGACTCAAGATGTTCTATCAAAAATCCACCACCCACAGAATATTCTTAGCTCAGCACGACCACTCATGGCACCATTTCCTAATGATGCTCAACAGAACCTCCTGGGTGTGTTACTATCATGAAAGTCCCCATCATTGCAGTAAACTGGAGCTTTAGTGTGGACAGAAGGGGGAGTCCACCACCCCTGTGGGCCTCCCATGGATATGAAGTGGTTATTTTCTGTTTGTTTTTGAAGGAAACAGGGCTAGAGCAAGGACAGTCCGATTTGAGAAGAAAAAGAACCTTCCATGGGCATTTCCTGTATGCCAGTGAAAGGCTTTATGGACCTTCTATCATTTCATTCTCACGTAGTGACGGCAGGGCCCCCAGACACCCCTGTTGCACAGATGAGGAAACTGAGGCTCAGCCACAGGGTGGGGGTGGAGAGCTATGCCCAAGGGCACGGAACAAGCGAGTGACAGGGCCTGGATTTGGTCAGGTGGGCTGCTAAATGTGTTCGGCACGCTATCGCTTGTGGGAGAGGAAGAGTGACACTCTCTTTCCAAACTAGGAAAGTGAGGCTCAGAGAAGGGCTGCCACTCACTTTCCCTGGGTCATCTGGCGGGCAGAACAGGGAGGCGCTCCCCAGGCAGGCTGCCCCGCCTGTCCCAGGGCCCTGCAGGGCGAGAGACCCAGATGACTCAGTGCCAGGCGGTCTGGGCCCAGATGACTCAGCCACCCCTGGGCACTCGGAGCACTTCCCAGCATGAAACAGTTCATCCCCACAGCAGGTGGATGCTGCCCTTACCGCCTCCATAGATGGGGAGACAGAGGCACAGAGAGGTGGGGGGACTTGCCTGAGGTGATGGAGCTGAGGGGTCCTGAGACAGACATTTTACTGCCTCCTGCCTTCATCTTACGAGGCTAGATGTGTAACAGGAGTTTTCCGGAAAGGCCATTGTGGGGACCCCTGGCGATGAGTCAGATATGTGAGGTGAAGCCACTGACCGTGGGGCAGGCAGGAAGGGCCTGAACATCTGGAAACGGTGTCTCACCACGTGATCCTACTGGTCCTTCTCCCTCTGTCCGTCCAGTCCTCACTTCTTCCCCTGCTCCCGCCCTCCACCTTCCCCTCGACCCCTCCTCTCCATCTTCCTCCGCCTCCACCTTGAACTAGACCGAGATGGCAGAAAGGGTCATCCTGAGATAGGCACAAAAGTCAGCACCTGCTGTGTGCTAGGCAGACCAAGTACAGATCCCGTGGAGGTCACATTCTAGAAGGAAGAGCAAGATACAACCTTGGCAGGTCAAAATGAGGGCCAGGAAGAATAAAGCCAGGAAGGTGGAGACGGGGTCTGGGGAAGCTGGTTGTAAAGAGAAGAGCAGGGCAGGTGGTAGCATTGCTGACAGTGGCAGCCAGCACTTAACTGTGCCACCACCTGCCGGAGGAGGTGGGGAAACTGAGGCCTTGCCCAAGGTCGCACGGCCAGAAAGCACTGAGTGTGGGTTTGATTCTGTCCCCCTGGCTCCCGAGCCCTGTGTGGGCGAGACAGCGGGAGGTGGGTGGGCGAGCTCAGCGTGGTGTCCGTCCCCAGGGAAGATGCTCATCCTCGGCTCCATGTTCCGCCTGGCGGAACCTGTGCTCACCATCGCCGCCGCCCTCAGCGTCCAGTCCCCCTTCACCCGCAGCGCCCAGAGCAACCTGGAGTGCGCGGCAGCACGGCGGCCCCTGGAGAGTGACCAGGGTGACCCCTTCACACTCTTCAATGTCTTCAATACCTGGGTGCAGGTGAGGCCGGCAGCGGGGCCACCCCCCACCCCTGTCTAGCTGGAAGACCCCGTCTCCACCATTCATGGGACCAACATGTGCAGACGCCCAGCCCCAAAGGGGAGCCTGCGGTTTCTCAAGCACCGGTTCAGGGCCGGCTGAGTGGTGCAGTGGTTAAGCGCTGGCTTGGGAAGCCAGCGGCCCCGGTTCGGTCCCACATTCGGTCCCACATGAGGGCAGTGACACTGCCCTCAAAAGAAAAAATAAATAAAGCACTGGTTCACACCAGCGCCATCTGGAGAAAGCCCAGGCTCCTAGGGTGGCATGTGTATATCCAACACATGTTCCCTGAGCCCCTAATCTGGGCCTGGCCCTGTGCTGGGCTGTGCTGGGGACCCAGTGGCAATCAAATCCACCTGGCCCTGCGCTCCTGGGGCTCACAGCCCAGTGCAGGAGACAGACCCGTCCATAGACAGTGACCACCCAGAATGGGCTGTGATGAGGCATCCATGGGGCTGAGAGACAGCCTGGAGCGGGTAGCTGACCAACTGTGGTCTCCTGGGAGGCTTCCTATTTGGGGGACAGTGGGGCTGAGACCTGGAAGAAGGAGAAAGCAGGTGACGGAGGGCTGACAGGTTGCCCACCTGTCTCGCAGCCTCCCAATGGCTGATATCCGGGTCGATGCTGGGGTAGCCTGGGGGGTGAGTTAGCCTCCTACCCCCTCCCCCAGCTAGCCAGATCCTGACACCTGGAATCTGTACCTCCACCCAGGTGAAATCTGAACGGAGCAGAAACTCACGCAAGTGGTGCCGCCGCCGGGGTATAGAGGAGCATCGGCTGTATGAGATGGCCAACCTGCGGCGCCAGTTCAAGGTGAGGCTCAGGACCAAGGCTGGGGGCAGCCCCATCCAATCAGAATGGGCCAGGACCACACCTGGGAGGCCAGGATGTGGGAGGCAGAGTGAATGCCCGGGAGCACCCTCCAGACACAGCCTCTTTCCTTCTGTGACAGCCATTGGGGTCCCACCCTGTACCCAACTTCCCCACCATCAGATGACCAGGTGTAGGGGTGCCCCCAACAGGGCAAAGGGGTAGAAATACCAGAGACTCCCTGGGGGAGGGGTTCTGTAGGGTCAGCGGTCACATCCTCATGAAGCACCTCGCCCTCTGGAGTAGGGGTGCTGGCTGCACGGGCTGAGTGCTAGGATGCAGCGCAGGGAGATGGTTGGGGGCCCCAAATCTGGAGCCGGACAGCCCAGCAGTGAATCCCAGCTCTGCCATTTGCATCGACGCTGGGCAAGTTACTGCTCCTCTCTGGGCCTCAGCTGTCCCTCTGAAACCGGGGACGTTAGCAGCACCTGCCTCACAGTGACCCCGTGAGGACAGCGTGAGTTAGTGCACATAGAGCTGCAGATGGCCCCTATGAGTGCTGGTACTTTTATTGTTATTGTTTTGTGGGTCTGCTCCGTGGACGGCTTTCCATTTGAGCACGCATCTGCTGCTCCATACTTCTCAGTGGTCGCGTGTATGCCGTGGAATATAAATGAAATGAAAGCGCCCCTGTGGTAATCCATTCCCTTTGGTAGCAGACAGGCAGATTGAGGCCCAGAGTGGGCGGTCACCCGACCAAGGCCTCCCATGTAATTTTAGGGGTCCCTCTGTTGGGGACCAGTGATGTTCTGACCGTTCTCAGCATCTCTCAATGTCTCTGGCTTTCTAGAGTAGTGGTTCAGTCTTTGGTGGGCTCCAGACACTGAGAAACTAATGAAAGGTGTGGGCACTTTGTCTCTCTCTCTCTCTCTCTCTCTCTCTCTCTCTCTCTCTCTCTCTCTCTCTCTCTCTCTCTCTCCCTCCCTCCCTCACTCCTCTCTCTCTCTCTCTCTCTCTCTCTCTCTCTCTCTCTCTCTCTCTCTCTCTCATACACACACACACACACACACACACACACACACACACACACACACGCATAGTACCCTATATTCTCCATTGGTCAGGGCTCAATGAGAAAGGTGCAATCCAGTACAGCCACTCAAAGACTATTTTCAAAGGTGTGGGCAGGGTGGAGGGCAGGGGTCCTAAAGTGCATCAGAGTCCCCCTAGGGGCTGCTGAATCCCGATTTCCAACCTCACCCTGAGATTCTGATCGGTTTTCCGGAATGGGGCCCAGGACTTGGTATTTTGATAAGTGCCTGTGTCCCAGATGCTGCTGCTGGTTGGAGGACCACACTAGTATAGGAGCCCACGGGAGCCGGGGCAGGTCAGAGCTGTGACAGGAGCCCTCAGGGAGGACCCTGGGTGATAGTCACCTGGCCTCCCCTCCTCCTGCCCGGTCTCCTTCCCGTCCCCAGCCTAGGCGCTCATTGGCCCACGACAACGGTCCTCTTTCATGGAGCAGTCACCTGTGCCCACACCGTGCAAGGGGTTGTTCTTATCTGGTCTATTGCAGCCCCCACCGGCCCCAGTGGGGAAGTAGTGGGAGGGCCGCCCTTTTCATTTGAGGAAACTCGTGGCTCAGAAGGGTGTGGTCATTCACTTGCCAGCAAGTGGCAGCCCCCAGCCTTGAACACATGTCCAGGTCCAGAGCCCCCTGGGCCTGCCCTGTGTCCCTCACTCAGCCCCCCCCCCCCAGGAGCTGTTGGAGGATCACGGGCTGCTGCCTGGGACCCAGGCCCTGAAGCCTGGGGACAGCTACAGTCGGCTGCAGCAGCGCCGGGAGCGCCGGGCCCTGTACCAGCTGAAGCGCCAGCACGAGGAGGGCGGGGGGCGCCGGCGCAAGGTGCTGTGTCTGCAGGAGGACCAGGACGCCTGTTCCAGCGACGAGGACCGGGGTGGCACAGCCTCCCGGGGGGCTGGTGACAATGTGGATATCCAGGTGGGGCGCCACGTGGCTGTCCGGTGCCTGGGGTGGGCGAGGCTGGAGTGGGGACATGGCCTGCCCTGGGGGTCGGGTGACATGGCTTTGTCCTGGGGGTCCAAGGGGACACGGCCCTGCCCTCACCTCAAGAGACAGGATTCTGTAGACAGGACCTGGCCCAGCAGTCCACAGAACCCCTTGGGTGCATGTATCCTAGTACAAGTCCCTTGGGACCTCACCTTCTTCTGTTTCCACCAGGATGTGAAGTTTAAGCTGCGGCACAACCTGGAGCAGCTGCAGGCGGCCGCCAGCTCAGCCCAGGCCCTGACCCGGGACCAGATGGCCTTGCTCAAGCTCGTGCTGGGCCGGGGCCTCTACCCACAGCTCGCCATCCCCGACCAGTTCAACAGCGGCCGCAAGGACTCGGACCAGGTGGACCTCCTTCCCGCTCCCAGTCCCTGTGTGTGTTGTCATTCAGCACAGCTTCCCGGTGCCTGCCCTGTGCTGGGGACATGACTGTGACCCAAACAGCCTTCGCCGTGTCCTCGTGGGGTTCATAGTCCAGTGAGGAGACAAACCTGTTCCCAGACAGATGACCCAGTGTGGTTGGGGCTCGGATGGGGAGCCCGGGGGCTGGGGGAACACAGGCACCTGACCAGCCAGGGTGGGGTCAGGCAGGCTTCCTGGTGGAGGGGACTCCTGAGCTGAGACATGGAGGAGGGAACCTGGCCAAGAGGGTGGAGGAAAAGCGTTCGGGGCAGCGGGAAGAGCAGGTCTGAGGGCCTCTGTCTCCTGGCGCCTGCTTTTGGCCTCCCCAGATTTTCCACACCCAGGCCAAGCAGGGCACTGTGCTGCACCCGACCTGCATCTTCGCCAGCAGTCCCGAGGTGCTGCACACACAGGAGCAGGGGGCCAGGGGCGGCGATGGGAGCCGAGGTACGGTGAGCCCGAGTGAGGAGAGAACCCCCTCACTGTCTGAAGTTACCCCTTCATTTCTCCCCACACTCTGCCTTTGTTGGGACTGCTGAGGCGGGACCTGCAGGAGGGGAGCCAGCTGGGTGTCTGGGTGGCCTTGGTGGGTTCACCTACATGCTGAGCCTCACCCTCCCGGCTGGCGTGGGCAGACCCGAGGGAGCACTGGCCATACCCCAGGACTGAGTTTTTAGTCTGTCAGGAGACCTGTCCCGTGAGCTCTGCGACCTCCCTGTCGCCGTCCGGCCCAGGGGCCTCTCCCAGCCCCTGTGGGTATGGAAGGCAGTGTTCAGGCAGTGGATCCAGCCTCCCTTCTAGTTGAGCCCAGGCCGTAAAAGCCACCTCGGCTGAGCAGCTGCTCACAGGCCAGGCGGGGTGCCAGCTGGGGGCACCCCTCCAAAGGTGCAGGCCTGTGTGCTCCCGGCGGGCCTTTGCCCCTGCAGCCTGATGGCTTGTTGTGTTGTGTGTCTGAGGTCCGAACACAGCTCATCTCTCCTTGTTTGTAAACAAAGGCGCATGCTATATTAAAACGGTAAATATGAGATCAAAAAGATAAGGTTTATAATGTTAAACCTCAAAGATAGAATATGAAACTTCGGATCTTTGAATGCTGTAAATTCCTAGTCAGTTTACCCGTTTTGTGTATATTTTTTCCTTTATTTTTTAATTTTGAAAATTTCTATGCATCATCCAAATAGAGCGTATGACAACCCTCCCCAGCTTCTGTGACTGTCAGCATTTGGCCATCCTTGTTTCTTCTGTCCCTTTATCCGTATTTTCCTTTTTGCTGGAGCGTTTTGCATTTTTGTTGTTGTTGTTGTTGTTTTAGCTGAGCCATCCTGCCACCTGTTGGCAGCTTAGGGGCAGCTCAGCTTGGGCATCGAACTGCTGTTGCTCAGAGCTCAGCTCGCACTCTTGAGCGAGCTCTTAACCAACTGAGCCACTCAGCCAGCCCTGGAGTGTTTTAAAGCAGATTGCAGATATCATGTTATTTAGTAATAATAATAGGGATTGTTTGTAGCATTCCTACAGTGCTGTTACCACTCCTAATAAGATTAACAATATTTCTTAATATCACCAAATAGCCAGGGTCATATTCATTATGACAGAGTATTTAAAACTAAGTCACAGACCTTTTATCGTTGCATGTGTGAGCATACAGAGATGGGTAAATAACCCAGGTGGGACAGGCGGCTCCTGGGGCACCAACGGGTGTGGTGGGTATGAGTGGTGATGAGTGAGTGGGCAGGCTGGGCCTGAGCTGTCCTCTTGACCCTTTCAGACGACAAGGACAAGATGAGCAGCAGGCACCAGCTCCTCACCTTCGTCTCTCTGCTGGAGACCAACAAACCTTACCTGGTGAACTGCGTCCGCATCCCTGCTCTCCAGGTGTGATGACTGTCCCCAGAACAGGAGGCATGGGGTGGCCTGAGGAGTCATCTTCCCCCTAGGCTGATTGCAGGAATCAGTTGCAGACTGTTGAATGGCTGCTCTTCATTCTTGTATTCATTCAGCAGTCCCTTGCTGAGTGCCTGCCATGTGCCAGGAACTGCTGAAGGTCCCTGCTCTCCTGGAGCTGACATCTAGCGGGGGAAGACAGACAATAGCAATAAACACAAGAGAGCATCAAATGAGATGTTAAATAAGTGATGGGGAAAATAAAAAGAATAGGAGCGGTGGGGTGAGGGTTAGGTCAGGTTCTAGTATGAAATAAGGCAATCTGGGTGGGCCTCACTGAGAAAATGCCATGGAGCAAAGACCTGAAGGAAGGGAGGGAGGAGCCATAGGGATCCCTGGGATCCCCAGCAAGTGCAAAGGCCCTGAGGCACATACATGCCTGGTGTGCACAAGGAACAGCTGGAACAGTCAGTGAGGGAGAGTGGCTGAAGATGAGGTCAGAGAGGCAGGTGAGACTGGAGCCCCCCACTCCCAGAAGGGTTCAGAGCAGAGCTGGGTCACCCAGCCACCCAGCATCTGACGTGGGGTGGAAGCAAGGAGCCCGGCAAGCAGGTGACTGCAGAGTCAGGTGGCTGGACCTGGGTGGAGGTCGAGGATGTGCTCAGATTGCAGATATACTTGTACCTGCAGCCAGGAAGTACGAGTCCTGACAGCAGTAGCTGCCGCGCCCTGCGTGCTCACTGCGTGCCACCCTGCCGTTCCTAGCCTGGCCATGACTCTCACTATAGAAGAGAAGATGAGGCTTTGGGGGGCAAGGGGGCATGTCACATGCCTAAGCCAGACAGTGAGCAGGTGGCCGAGCTGGAGCGCTGGGGCCACACGCCTCACCTAATGCCTGGCCTGCTCATCAGAAAGCCCCCCACCCCGTCCCCTTACCAGGACCCCTCGCTTCAACCCCAGGGAAGGTGTAGGGAAGAGAAACCTGTCAGCTCCCCAAGCCTCAGATTTTGCTGACCCCGTGAAGCTAGCTCCAATCTGCTCAATTCCACATTCATTCATTTATTACGTGCCTACCTCGCGCCAGGCATGGATGACTGTTTCAGGTGCTGGGGAATGCAGTCGTGATCAGAAGTGACGAAACTCCCTGCATTTGTGGGGATCACACATGAGTGGGGGAGGCAGACGGTGTGTAAAAACTCAAATAAATATAAAGGATTGTGCCAGATGCTCATGTCAGCGCCAGAAGGAGAGAACGGAGCATGGTCAGGGGCAAAGCATTGGCCATTAGCAGGGCCTCAGGGAGGCAGAAAGATTTGCCAGCTGAGATGCTGCCTGGTCTCTCAGTCCTTCCCGCCCCTGCACCGTTTGTTCATGATGGAGGATTTTTAACAGACGCAGGAGGAGACAGAATCGCATGCGGAACCCTACTGTTCCGTCACTCCGGCCCGAGACCACTGACGTGTGGCCAGTCCTGCCCCCACCCACTCCCCCCACCCCGTGCCATAGAATTTTCCTCAACAGAGCATGACAGTTTTCAAACAGAAAAGTCAAAAGAAGGGCCGGCCGAGTGGCGGGTGGTTAAGTGCTGGCTTGGGACGCCAGCAGCCCTGGTTCGGGTCCCACATATGAGGGCCAGTGACACTGCCCTCAAAAAAAAAAAAAGAAAAGAAAAAAGTCAAAAGAAGTTTATGGTGAGCCCCCAGACCCTCACTCCCAAGATCCTTCAGAGGGCATTGGTCTTTCGTTTGATCACATGTCTGTCCTATCCACTCATGACCCATTTCAGTAAGTGGGTTTTTTTAAAGTTGCTTTTTTTTTTAAGTGATTTTTTTTTTTTTTTGAGGGCAGTGTCACTGGCCTTCATATGTGGGACCTGAACTGGGGCTGCTGGCGTCCGAAGCCAGCGCTTAACCACCGCGCCACTCGGCCGGCCCTAAAAGTTTCTTGATGTGTTTAAAGCTGTTGACATCAGTACCCTTCACTCTCAAACACATCAGCAGGCATCCCATTAACTAGTGTTCAGTATTTATTTGTATATTTGAGGATAAAACATAGAGAGTGACATGTACAACGGTAGGGACACCATTCGATGAGGGGTGACAAGGCGTACATGCCTATAATGACACGGACCCTTCCCTCAGCCGTCCGCCCCTACACGGGAGATGACTACCCAGCCCTCCTAGGAAAGCCTCTATGTTTTACTCTGTAGTGGTTGTTCGTCTGTCTCTCCAAGTAAAATGTCAGCTCCATGGGGCCAGGGACTCCGTTTTGTTCACAGTTGTACCTCCAGCACCTGGAAGAGTGCCTGGCACAGAGTAGGCGTGCAGGAAATGGTTGTTGGGTGGGGGTAGAAGGAATGGGTGGGTGCGTGGGTGGATGGATACGTTGGATAGACAGGTGTATGTGTGGGGGAACTGATGGATATGTTGGATGGACCGGTGGATGGACCGGTGGATAGATGGACAGGTGGATGGATAGACAGGTGGATGGGTGAGGGAACTGATGGATACACTGGATAGACAGGTAGATGGGTGAACCAGTGGATGGATGGACAGGTGGGTGGATGGACAGGTGGATAGATGGACAAGTGATGGATGAACAGTGGGGGAGCAGAAGCCCTGTCTGGTGGCCCCTCTGAGATGGCATCCTGCCCCTCACCCACTGCCCAACTTCTGCCCCCTCTCTTCCAGTCCCTCCTGCTGTTCAGCCGGTCCCTGGACACCAATGGTGACTGCTCCCGCCTGGTGGCCGACGGCTGGCTGGAGCTCCAGCTCATGGATAGTGAGAGTGCCGTCCGGCTCCTGGCAGCTTCCCTGCGCCTCCGTGCCCACTGGGAACATGCCTTGGACCGGCAGCTGGCTCATCAGGCCCGCCGGCGGCGACAGTCAGAGAAGAAGGAGGAGGAAGAGGAGGATGAGGAGGCTCCTGTCATCCGCAAGGAGGTGGAGGCCCTCAGCCGGGAGCTGCTGCAGTTCGTGGCATCCAAGGTACCGCCGCCGGGTGCCTGCGCCACCTGGGGCCTGAGGCTCCAGAGGGCCTGGCTTCCAGCGCCCCTCATGTGCGCACATTTGGGGGTTTCAAACCAGAAAGGTTGATGATAAACCCAAGGTCCCACAGCTGGTAAGGGTAGGAGCTAGGGTTTGACCCCAGGAGCCTGTTAACTGCGGTAGCCCTTACTCGTGAGATGAGCATTAACCACCTACTGCATGTGTCGTGCAGATTACTGCTCATTAACAGTGAAGGACACGCAGGGTGTGAGAGGGAAGCTGTCAGGTCCCTGCTCATGGAGGACAGATGGAAAGAATTGGACAGAGCAGATCTGAAACCAGGCCCTCACCTCTCAGGTGGGGAGCTGAGAACTGATCCTGACTGTACCACACGAGGCAGGGGTAGGGGAGGAGGGTGCAATCCAGGACGACGCTGTGGACGAGTGGAGGGACCAGTGAACCATGGGAAGAGGAACAGGCTGACGTGTCGGGGAGGAGCGCCAAGGGGGCCAGACTTAGGGCTGCACTCAAGGTCTGGCTATGGTCCCACAGGTGGCTCAGAGCAGAGGGGCCTGGGGAAGGCAGCTGAGATGGGGCATCAGGCACGAGTGTCTGATACCATGTTACGATTAGCTTAAGCCGTTGGCCCTCGTAAGTGAAAAGCCCAGGGGTGGATTTCAGGCACAGTTGCATCCAGGTGCTCTGAGAGTGTCTCCCTGAGTCCATCTCCTGTCTCTCTTTCCTCAGGTTCTCTACAGCCTCCGGCGGCTCACGGGGCTGGAAGCCCAGAACCTCTACGTGGGACCCCAGACCATCACAACTGCCCCCAGTCTCCCCGGCCTCTTTGGCAGCTCTGCCCTGTCCCCCCACCCCACCAAAGGGGGCTACGCAGTCACTGACTTCCTCACCTACAACTGCCTCACTGTGAGCATGGACCCTATCTTGGCCCCTCCACCTCCTGCCCCTGAAGATGGGATTTTAGGGAGTTCCCCCAAACCCCATTCCCGCCTAGTCCAGGGGTACAGTTTCGGAATGGGGCTTAGGGGTTCCGGGAAGGGTCCTAGGCTGGCTGTGGTGGGGCAGGGGACTCAGCCTTGACACGACCTGCCTGCCACAGAGTGACACGGACCTATACAGCGACTGTCTCCGCACCTTCTGGACCTGCCCCCACTGCGGTCTGCACATGCCTCTGACGCCCCTGGAGCGCATCGCCCATGAGAACACCTGCCCCGAGGCCCCGCAGGATGGCCCCCCAGGTAAGGCTGCGGCTGTGGGGGCTGGGAACCTGTGCCCACCCAGCTGTCCGTCGGTCCCCTGGTGGTTTCCTGTGTGTCTGGGCATTTGCTGGACACTGGGAGTTGCCTGGCGGATGCCACGTACAGATTTTGTCACAGAAACCTGGAGCCCGGGTTGGGGAGGGCCCGGAGTGCCACCTGTTTCTCATTTCTTTCTGTCTGCTTCTCTCTGGCCTCTCTGTGGTCCGCCTCTGTGTTTCTGTCTGACTGTGGCTCTGTCACACGGCTGTCTCTGCTTTGGCCATGTCCTCCCTGCTGTTACCCATGGGATGCTCAGTTCCCGCTGCAGTGCATGGTCCCCGCCCCAGGGCTCTCTCAGCCTGCCCCTTTCAGGCTCTTTGCCTCTCCCTCGGGACACAAAGTACAGATTGGCCTGTGCGTGCATATTGATCAAGGGGGGCTTCCGGGAGGAGGCAGAGCCGGATTCCCCAAAGGCCGGGAGCGCCTGGACCCCTCAGGTGCCCAGAGTTTGGCTGAGGGTGAGAGCCCGCAGCGGAGCGCCCCCCTCAGCCTGCCTTCTTCTCTCTCTTAGGGGCTGAGGAAGCTGCTCCCGAGCCCCCACAGAAGACCTCGGCCCTGCAGAGGCCTTACCACTGTGACGCCTGCCAGCAGGACTTTCTGTTCACGCCCACGGAGGTGCTGCGGCACCGGAGGCAGCACGTGTGAGCCCAGCGCAGGGACGGGCCTCCTCCTGAGCCATGGCCTGTCCCCCAGGGGGGAAGGGGTGTGAGTCAAGTGTCACAGACTGAGTTGGACCTTTAAGCCTGCTCCTGCCCACCCGGCAAGGAACAGCTGCCCCGTTGGTCATCCCCACGGCCTCGTGCTCATGCCGTCTGTGGGTCCCAGGGTGGATATGGCCGAGCAGGGACTTCAGCTTTGGGGGCAGAATTTTGGCGTCTCCGGCTGCTGCTCTCGGCTGCGTCTGTACTGGGGCCTCTGCTTCCCCTTGCATTAGGGAGACCAGGCAGTGGCCCATCCACGCGTGTCACTCTGAGAGCTGCTGAGGAGGAGGGTGTCTGTGTTCATGTGGGCCCACAGGCTGCCCTGCAGGACCCAGCCCCGCACAGGCACTGGGGCCATTTTTGCTGCAGGGCCGGTGGGCAGTTCTCAGCCGTCCCCCTCATGACTCTCCAGCCATGCCACGCCCCTCCCTGAAGTGCCTCCTGCCTTGGTGGGGAAGGGGGGCACCCTGCCGGAGATCTGCCCACTCCCTGGCTGCCGTGCCTCGGCTCCTCTCAGCCCCCTCCGCTCCACATGGAGCGGGGCCTGCCTGCCCTCGCCTCCCTCTGCCTGCACTCACCTGTGTGCTCACTCCCTCAGCTTCATGCTGACCACCCCATCTCTCCCCTGCCCGGGCCCTGACCGCTGCCCACAGCGCCAGCTCCTGTGTCCAGCTGCCACCTTGGCATCGACGCTTGATGCCTAACGGGCATCTCAGGCTTAACACAGCCGAAGCCGAACCTGGGTTCCCTGGGACAGCCCCTTCTCAGTAAGTCAGTTTTCAGTCAGTGCTCATTCAACCATTTACCATCCATGTATTCATCCTCTGTCTCTCCACCAACCAAAATTTAGAGCTTTACTTTTGGGAGTTTGTATTCCCCCAAATCAGAGGGCTCTGCCCCAGGTAACCGCGCATCTCCACTCACCGTCAGGCCAAGGTCACCTGGCCCCTCTCCCTCACACCGACTTGCACTCTTAGCCATCCCATTGGCGCCCCTTCAGGAGAGATCCAGAGTCCCCTTCTCTCCTGGCCCCACCTGGGCTCCTGCTGTCCCACTCACAGACCGGTCTCCCAGCTGACCAAGGTCAAGTTGGCTGGTGTAACTCAAGTCAATCACATATACATGTGGAAATAGAATGTTTTGATTTTTCAAAACACAGGACCATGCCGCCCGTGCTTCAGCTCGCACGGAGTACGATTCGGAGGCCTTGTGAACCAGTGAGCCTGCCTGCTCTTTGTGGCTGCAGAGTGCTCCATCCCACAGCCGCGCCACACGTGGCCATGAAGCCACCTCCCATCTTTGGCTCCTACAAACAGCTGGCTCGGATATCCTTGGACACGTGTAGTTCCCAGATGCGTGGGCGTCTGCGTGGGATAAATTCCTGGAGGTGGAATCGCTGGTCCAAAGGGTGTGTTTTACAGGTCATTTGATACATTGTCCCAAATGTCCTGCCCTGTAGGCCTCACCGACTTACATTATTTTGATTTCCCGATTGCCAGTGAGCCTGAGCCTCTTTGCATTATCCTGACCCATTTGTATTTCCTCTTCTGTGCTGGCGCCCATCTTTTGACTATGTTTTTCCTAGACTCCTTGTCATTTTCTTTTTGGTTTGTAATAGCTCTTTATATAAAGATCTTAAGCTTCATCATAGATGTAACAAACATCTTTCCAGGTCTCCTGCTTATCCTTTGGCTTTGTTTATGGTGACTTTACTCAAAACTTCTCCATTTGGAGGTTGTCAAATGTCTGTCCCTTTTCTGTTATGGCCCCCGAAAATGCCTTCCCCAACTCAGAGTATTAAAAATAGAGAAATAGGCCGGCCGAGTGGCGTGGTGGTTAAGTGCTGGCTTGGGAAGCCAGCAGCCCCGGTTCAGTCCCATATATGAGGGCCAGTGACACTGCCCTCAAATAAATAAATAAATAAATAAATAAATAAATAAATAAATAAATAAATAAATAAAATGTTGTTCATCCTTTAAAAAATAAAAATAGAGAAATAAATGGTTGAAGGGAGAGACTAACCTCAGAGCTTCCCCCACCCCTGTCCAGCCAGTCTAAGAACATTATGGCTTGTCAGGACACTTGTTGCTTTTCTTCCCTTTTCCATGTTAAAACATAAAATGAATGTCCATATAGAGTTCTTTATATTTGTGTTTGGGACGGGAGGTGGGGGGTTGGGGATAGGGAGGTGGGGCTGCAGCATCCCCTGGTGTCTGACCCATTAAGTTAATCCTGGGGAGTGAGTCTGAAGGAACCTGCTGGAAGGAGGAGCCTGTTAATGCCCCCAGAAGGCCATTAGGGCGTGTGTCCGAATTGAGGAACCCCAGGGGTCATAGCCCTTAACAGCACCAGACCCTTAACAGCCCTAACAGCACCAGAGGTTCTTATTACCCTTTCATTACTTGGGGGGGGGGCTAAGTCTGTTCCAGGATGTGCAGAAAAACTCCAGGTGGGACTTGGCTTTGCCATCCTCACAGCTGCATGGAATAAACCTGGAGACGTCTTTGGCGCCCATCAGATTGTCCCAGGTTAAAAAGATTGATGATGTAATAGATACGTTGTCAGAGGGGCAATAGATTGGGGGAGGGGGTTATCACTTTGTGAGGGGTGAAATGTCCACTACATTGGTTTGTACACCTGAAACTAATTTTAAAAAGAAAAGCATATTTGGGTGGGGGGGAAAGGTTGATGACGCCCCCTGCTGGCGAGTATGGGGAAATGGGCACTTACATCCACCTTAAAGGGAATCGGTACCACTCTCCCCTGTAAGGCGGTTTAGCAGGATCTTTTCAACGGGCAAATTGTGCATAACTTCATTCCAGTCTTCTAAAACTTTCTCTTGAAGCACTACATACAGAAGTGCCCACATCATAAGTGGGCAAGCAGCTTGGTGAATTTTCCCAGAAAATGAAATATCCCTGTGCCACTAGCACCCGGACCAGATCAGCCCCCAGCAGGTAGCTGGGGGCTCCCTCCGCCACCCCCACCTCTCTCTGGCCCCAAGGAGTGATGGACAGTCTGACCTCTAACACTAGTGCCCAGTGTTGACCATTCTAGAACTTCAAAAAAAACGTACTGTCTTGGGTCTGGCTTCTTTCCCTCAACATCATGTCGCATGGGGCTGTGGTTTGTTCATGCTGCTGTGTGTGAATTAATCACGATGTATTGATCCATTCTTTTGTCACGGGCATTTGGCTGGGTGCCCGTTACAAACAACGCTGCGGGAACACACGGTACTGGGTTTTCAGGGAGCACCTTTGTGCATTCCTGTTGGGCATGTGTCCAGTAGTGGGGCTGCTCGTCACAGGACATGGGTATGTTCAGTTTTAGTACGTTCTTCGAAATTGTTTTCCACAGTTATTTTAACCAATTTGCGTTCCCACCAGCAAAGTATGTATGATGAGAGCCCTGAATTTGCCACGTACTGACTCGGTAATGTCAATATTTGTTACTTAAGCCATTCTAATGATATTTACCTTGGCTTGAATGGTTTTCATGATGACTAATGATGTCAAATATTATTTCATGGGCTTACCAATTTATTTATACACTTTTGGTAGTTAATATTAAATAGTTTGCTCCTTACAAAGGTGTTGTTTTCTTATTATTTTTGTAATAAATATGTAGTTTATATAGTGTTTCTTTAAATAGAAATATATGTCAAATATGTTTTATGAATATTTTCTCCAAGTTGATACTTGCCTTTTAATTTTCTTAGCAGTGTCTATTGCAGAGCAATTTTTAATTTTGATGAAATTCAATTTATCATTTTTCTTTTATTTGTACTTTAAAATATTTTTATTTTATTAATTTTATTGTTTATTATTTTTAATAACTTAATTTTAATTATATTTATACCTATTTTTCTTATCTTATATTTATTATTAGTTTTATTATTTAAAGATTTTAATTATTATTTATACTTATTTTATTATTTGTACTTTTTGTGTGCTACCTAAGAAATATCTGCCTACCCTCCCAGGTCATGACATTTTTCTCGTATGTTTTCTTCTAGAAGTTTTATAGTTTCAGATTTTACTTTTTTTTTTTTTTTAAGATTTTATTGAGGAGTTGGGGGAGGGGAACAGCTTTGGGGAATCAGGGAAGGGGAACAGACAAGTTGCTGTCTTTTTGTTCTTCAGTCTAGTTGCGGAGGACGTTGCTTCACTGGCCCATGTTGGTATCGTCATTGCGCTCTTCCTGGATGAGGCAGATCGGTCACCGGCCTCTGGATGGGCGCTCACTGCGGCTATTGGCAACTCACACTGGCTGCGGGCCACTCACTGTAGCCTATGGCAGCCCACTACAGCAGGGGCTGCAGCCCACACCATCGCCGGGGCTCGCACAGCCCAGCTCCAGGTGGAGCTATTGTTAGCTGTAGAGGGCAGTGTCACTGGCCCTCATATGTGGGATCCGAACTGGGGCCGCTGGCATCCCAAAACCAGTTCTTAACCAATGCGCCACTCGGATGGCCCCAGATTTTACTTTTAAGTCCAGGTCCATTTCCAGTTTTTGTGTATAGTTAAGAGTCAAGGTTCATTTTTCTGCATGTTAATGTCCCATTGTTCCAGCACCATTTGTTGAAAAGACTATTCATTCTCCTTTGAATTAATTGGACACCTTTATTGATAACCAGTTGACTAATCCACATGGGTCCATTTCTAGGCTATATTCCACTGATCTATTTATTGGAGCTTATCCCTCTATCACATTGTCTTGATTACTGTAGCATTATAGTACGCCTTGAAACCAGGTAGTGCAAATCCTCCAGTTTTGTTCTTTGTCAAAATAGTTTTGGCTGTTCTAGATCCTCTGCATTTCTATATACATTTTAGAATCAGCATGTCAATTTCTACACGGGCCTGCTGGGATTTCAAGTGGGATTGTCTTGACTCTACAGACATTAAGGGAGAACTGACATGGTGACATTTCAACAATACTAAGTCTTTCAATCCATGTATGGTATATCTCTCTCTTTAAAACATGTATGGCAGGGCTGGCCAAGTGGCGCGATGGTTAAGCGCTGGTCTTGGGAAGCCAGCGGCCCCGGTTCGGGTCCCACATATGAGGGCCAGTGACACTGCCTTCAAAAAAACAACAAAAAACCAACAACCCATATATGGCAGGTTTTCCTTAATTTCCTCAGCAGTGTTTCATGGTGCTCAGTGTACAAGTCTCACACAACCTCAGGGCAAGCCTGAAAGGCTGGGAATAGGCAGGGAGGACAATGTCATCCCTATTTTATATGTCTGGTCCTGACCTGTGAAATGGGGATAATGGTCCCACCTCACAAGCTGTGAGTGCTGACTGCATTAATCCCTGTGCTTAGCACATAATCGTAGCTACGATTACCCCTAACGCAATAAGAAAGGCAACCAAGATGTGCTTGTCAGTCACCTGTCAGTGACATCTGAGGGGGCATTTCTCACCTCAGAAATCTGAGTACAGATCTATTGGGTTGTCGGAAAAGTCATGACGTATTTTTTTCTACGTTTTCCTTCGCAAAAATGCGTCATGAGTTATCCCACAACCCAATAGGTTTTCCTCCCCTCTCGCCTACTGCATCCAATCAGTAAGTCCTCCTTTCTGCGTCCTTTTTTTGTTTCTCTAATGAGATCTTTCTCATTGTTTTGAGGGTCACCGTTCCACCATTGGGATCATCTGGGATGGGCCAGAATCTGGTCTGCTGATCAGCACTCCACACACCTGGGGTCATCTCCAGGCTTCGGCCGAAATGAATGCTCACATGGAGCACTCGTGTCCCCACCTCCCAGGGTCCCCAGCCCCTCCGTCAGGCTCCTGCCTCCCCATTCCCTCCCTCTCCCCACTGCAACCGCTCTGGCAAAGTCAGCGATGACCTGCACCTGTTTATTCTGTAGTCCTCATCTTAGTTTTGCCATCTACCTGCCCGCCAGGAGCTGTTAGTGTCAGCACATTGATGACCGTTAGGTGACACATATTAATTTGATGGCTCCCTCCTCTCTGAAATGTGGCCCAGTTTCTGATATTTTTTTCCTTGCACACCTTCCTAAGTAGCTCCTGAGTCTGCCCCCTCCCCCTCCCACATCCTGCCCTGTGGGGGCTCCTTCATCTTCCTGCTTCCACTCTCACTCCTTGTATCAGTTTCCCATGGCTGCCATAGCAAAGTACCACTGAACTGGTGACTCGGAACAACAGAAACTTCTCCTCTCACAGTCTGGAGGTTAGACGTCCAAAAGCAAGATGTGGGCAGGGCTGTGTTCCCCCAAAAGCTGCAGGGGAATCCTCCCTGGCTGCTTCTAGCTTTGGGGGCTTTGTCGGCCATCTTTGGAGTCCCTCAGCTCGTGGCTGCATCAGTCCAGTGTTGTCTTCACAGGGCTGTCTTCTCCCTGGGTGCCCATCTGTTTGTGTCCAAATTTCCCTTTTTTTATAAGGACACAGTCATATTGGATTAGGGTCCACCCTATGACCTCATCTCAACTTGACCATCTCCAAATAAGAGGGCCAGCCGAGTGGCTCAGTTGGTTACGAGCTCACTCAAGAGTGTGAGCTGAGCTCTGAGCAACAGCAGTTCGATGCCCAGCCCGAGCTGAGCTGCCACTAAACTGCCAACAGGTGGTAGGATGGCTCAGCTAACAAACAAAAAACCCAAATAAGGTCACATTCACAGATCCAGGAGTTAGGGCTTCAGTATATCTCTTAAGGGGACACAATTCAAGCCATAGTACCCCCTCTAATCTACCCTCCACATGGCAGCCCAAGGGGCAAAGCACAAACCCAGCTCTGTCCTTGACTCAAAATTCTTTCAAGGCAATGGAGTACTATTCAGCCATAAAAGGAATGAAGCCTTCACACAGGCTACAACATTGATGAACCTCAAAAACATTATGCTGAGTGTAAGAAGCCCGATGCAAAAGACCATAGATTGTAAGATTCCATTTATATGAAATGTCCAGAACAGGCAAATCCGTAGAGGCAGAAAGTGGATTGGTGGTTTCCTAGGTTTGGGGTTTGGGGAGCAGCTGCTAAGAGGTAGAAAGTTTCTTCTGGGGGTGATCAAAATATTCTATAATTGATTGTGGTGATGGATGCAAACTCTGTGAATGTACTAAAGCTATGGACAGACCCGCATGCTTTAAATGGGTGGATTTTATAGTATGTGAATTACACCTTCGTAACACTGTTACAAACACTTTCCCTGGCTCTCCAGCGCCCTCTGGATGGAGACCAGGCTCATTACCTGCCCCACATTCTGATGCATTTGCACTGGGTGACCCACAGACACATTGCTCTGGACACACGGACTCATAGAAGGAGGCACCCAGTTATAAAGACCTGCTTTTCCATACAATTCCCACCCAGACACACACAGCAACACCCAGTCTCCAAGTCATGGACACAAGCATGTACACACAAACACACACACACACACACACACACACACACGCCCCCTCTAGCAAGGCACAGCGTGACAGCCGGCCAGGGACCCAGCCATTCCTCGGAGACACACACACACATTCAGTAACTCCCTACAGCTACACACCGACCCCAGGATCCAAAGTCTGAACCTCAGCATCCACACAATGGACTGCCTGGTCCTGCCCACCCAGCCCACACTGGCCACCCCACAGACCCCGCTGGGGCCCCCACTTCCCCCTAGGCCAGCCCACCCACTGCATAGGCGGACATAGAACTCAGGGTCCACCAGCTGGTTCCTCACCCCAGGAAGTGGGGCCGGTATATTTAGTTACAATTAACCTCCCACCCAATTTCCCTCCTCCCCGGGCACATCCAATTGGTTTAATTAGAGAGAATTAAACAAGAGGCATTTCCAGTCACCAGGAGAAGTCGGAGGAGGAGGGGAGAGAGGAGCTACCCCTCCCCCACTAGCCAATGTTCCCCGGGGTCCTGTTCCCCGACTCCCAGCCAGGCAGGAGTTGCATGAATGCATCAGTCTCTCCTTCCAGTAGACCTCAGGCCTCAGCTCAGCCCTGTCTCCTGCCTCATAACCCATCCCCACAGGCTTTCAAAGCAGAAGAGGGGTTTGCAAGTCCTTCTTGCTGTCTGTCCCTCATCCATCCCGCTTCAGTACTGGCAAAAGCGGGGAAAGAGAAACACTACAAGCCACCAAAACAATGTCTAACTCCGAAAATAGTTCATTAAAAATCATAGAATCTTAGAATTCTATTTTTTTTGTTGTTGATGTTTTTTGTTTTTTGAGGGCAGTGTCACTGGCCCTCACATGTGGGACTGAAACGGGGCCGCTGGCTTCCCAAACCAGCGCTTAACCACCGTGCCACTCGGCCGGCCCCTAGAATTCTATTTTTTATTTTTTTATTTATTTTTTGTTGTTGTTGTTGTTTATTTTTTGAGGGCAGTGTCACTGGCCCTCATATGTGGGACCCGAACCGAGGTCGCTGGCTTCCAAAGCCAGCGCTTAACCACCGCGCCACTTGGCCGGCCCTAGAATTCTATTTTTTAAAACGAGAGGTCGTTGAGCAGAGTGTTAGCATATAGGCTCTGGAGCTGCTGGGTGGTTTGGTTCTCCATATGTGTGACCCTGGGCGAGCAACTTCACCTCTGGGCCTCAGTTTCCTCATCTGGGTAATGGAGACAATGATCATCCCATCTCCTGGGACTTCATGGTGGGTTTGCCGGATTGGTAGGCTACGACTGCTAGAACAGAGCCAGACACACAGCACGCACTAGGTAAGAGTAAATATTAATAAATGCCTAAAGGCGGCAGCCCAAACCCAACCCTACCTTGTGCCACCCAACAGCTTCTACCAGAGTCAATGATGTGCTCATTAACTTGGCCCACTGGAACGTCAGCTCCCCCAGGGTAGGAGTCTCTGGCTTGTTCACCGATGTGAGGAGCAGAGAGTATGTGCTTGAGTGAATGAATGACAGGTGAAGGCGACTGAGTGTCAAAATTGCTTCCTGTGCTCTCCACCCATTTCCCAGGTACCCGGTCACCTCTGAGCTGCAGTTTCTCTAGTTACAAAGAATAACCCCTGACTTTGAGCCCTTACGGTTCTCAACATTTACCTTGCAATACCTTGCTTAGTCAGCATAGCAGACTATGAGGTAGGTGTTGCTGCTATCCCCACTTTCCAGATGAGGAAACCGAAGAGAGGTGAAGTCGATCGCCCAGGGTTACACAGCTATTATGTTCCCGAGGCAGGATGTGCAACCATTCTGTCAGCACACTCTCAACAGGTGAGACTGCTCGTGCTCTGCCTGCCCATCTCCCATGGGACAAAGTAAACTGAAGCCATAGTGTGGGAGAAGGATGCCAAAGTGGCCCCAATTCTCCACCTCCTCATAGCCACCTCTCTTGCAATGTGAGTTTGCAGCTCCACCCACTGAAGGATGGAGCCTACTTTCTCTCCCTTGAATGTGGACTGGACTTGAGACATGCAGGATCTAAAAGAATGGAACCGAGATCTGAGTCGGAGCCTCAAGAGGCCTTGAGCCCTTTTGCTCTCTCTTGGAGTCCAACCAAGCCTCCATGTGAATAAACCGGACAGCGTGCTGACTGGTGGTACCACATGGTCCAGTCACTCGTGTTGCCCTGCCTCTAGCAAGCTAACCCCAGAAGCAGAGTCCCCTTGCTGGCCCATTGCTGGCCAGATACACAGGAGAGCCCTGTTGAAACCACAAGAACTGCCCAGCTGAGCCTAGTATAAGATACCAACTTATAGAATAATGAGCTAAAAAATGTGGGTGTTTTGAGCCATAAAGTTTAGGGGTTGTTTGTTACATAGCAAAAGCTAACTGATACACACAGAGTGCCCACAGACAAAGTAGGATAAAGAGTATCAATGATGATAATGAATGATTCATGAGCTTCAAATCAATGAGAATTCAAATCTTGGAAGAGACACAAGAACTCGGGCTGATGACTTTTTGTTTTTAAGACTTTATCATTTAAAAAAAAAGTAGAAGACATCAGAGAAGGGAGGTAGGGGGAGAGAGGAAGGGGATGGGCTGGGAGGATGAAGGGAACCTCCCCAAATGTCGGATCGGGTGACTCTCTTCCCCTGATGGCCCCAGCCCACCCCCAACTCCATCTCTGTCCTAGAGGCGAGGGCCCCCAGCCACCATCTTCTGAAGACGCAGGTCCTGGATCTCAGCTCGGGTTCTGGACAGAGGTGAGGGCAGGAGTGGGGCACAGAGCCCAGAGGCCTTGTTTTAGTCCTTGAGAGACCCTTAAGTGGGCGCTCAGGCCCCCTATGTCCCAGCGGGGCTCCAGGGAGGTAGGCATTGAATAGGAGGGCCATAGGAGGTGGGATCCTGAAGTCAGAGGGCTAGGCAGGGACTGGAGCCACGTGGTCACAGTCAGAAGCCTGGGATCTGTGGAGAGGAGAGGAGAGGAGAGGAGAGGAGAGGAGAGGAGAGGAGAGAGGAGAGGCCAATTCAGGAGGGGGGAAGGGGTCTGGCTTCATGTCAGCCCTTCTCTGCAGCCCTCATTGGCCCCACAGTGAGACGGACTTAGAGAAAGAGAGAAACAGAAAGAGAGAGATGGGGAATCAGAACAAAAATGGAGGAAGGAGAGAGACAGACAGATGAAAGAAGAAACAAGGAGACAGATAAGACAAAGAAAGAGAAAGACAAGGACAGAGAGTGGGACAGAGGAAGAGACATGGAGAGAATCAGAGATGTGGAAAGAGAAAGAACGAGGCATACAGAGAGAGACACAAGAGAGAGACAGAAATGAAGAGAGAGACAAAGAGGAAAAGACAAGGGTAGGAGGGGACAGAAAAGGACAGAGAGAAAGGACAGCCTGCTGGGGGAGAGGGATAAGCCCCTTCCATCACTCCTGACCCCAGAAGCCCCCGGGACCTCCATGATTGGTCAGAGCAGAGCCAAGACCCTTAACCTGCCAGGTTCTGAACAAGCTCACTCATCTCTCCTTCCCAGGCTCCTGCCCCCAGTGCCCCTCCATGCCTAAGCCCTCCCAGGTCTCCACTCATTTACTAGCCTTTCTGTTGGCCCTGAATTTCTTACCCACCTGACTCACTAGCCCCAGCCCAGCCTAGCCTCCCTCCCGTGTGTGTGTGTGTGTGTGTGTGTGTGTGTGTGGTATTGGAGGGGGCGGTGTCATAGCTGTGAGGTTTCTTTTGCATATGCTGTTCCCTCTTCTCCTGCCTCACTTTTCCTATTCTCTTGGTCTCAATTCCAAAGAGCCCTCCTCTAGGAAGTCCTGCCTGAACCTCTCAGTCTGATTCCATCTCTGGGCTCCTCCAATTCCTGGGTTCCCTCATGCCAGCCCTGCCCACTCTGGCTTGTCACTGTCTGAGATGGGTCTGTCTCCCCCTCTGGATTGTGAGCCCCATAGGGCAGGGCTGGGTTTTCATGGTGACTGCTGTGTCCCTAGCACCACCCAGCACAAGGCCAGGCACAGAGGTGCTCAGGGAATGTGTGTTGAATGAATGAATAGATGCTAAGCTAAGGAGTTTGAACTTCATCCAGAGGGCACTACGGAGCCGCAGAAATGTTTTAATTCAGTGAGAGTCAAGCAAGATCTGATCTGTGCTTTAGAAGCTCCAGGTAACCTCTCAACCTCAGGCCTTTGCACATGCTGTTCCCTCTACTTTTCTGAGCTGGATGAACCTGCACAAGTGATCTCTTCTCTCTGAGCCTCAGTTTTCTCATCTGTAAAATGAAAATAACAGTTTCTCCCTCTTAGGGTTATTGTAAAGGCTAAATAAGAGGATGCTATAAAGTCTTAGGACCTAGAAGAGTAAAAGAATGTACCCTATTACTTTGCACCCCCCACTTCTACCCTGTGGACTCCTATTCATCCTTCAATGCCCCACCCGGAAGATACTTCCTCCATGAAGTTTTCCCTATTAGCTCCTCTGAGCCAGCTGTATTTTACTGTTTCAACTGTTGTACTGGATTGCTGTTGGTTTCTGATGCTCAATTCCTCTAACCCCAGAATCTTCTCAAAAGCAGGACCCTACCTGAGGCATGTCAGGGCATGCAGTGAGAGTTTAATATGGGAGTGTATGTATGTATGTATGTATGTGTGGATGGATGGATAAATCATCTTCCCACCAAACCTTGGAGAACCCTCAGTTCAGGGACCCATGCTGCTCCAGCTCTGTGTGGCCCACTATTGGAGTCTGGAGGTCTTATGAAGGTTTGAGAGCTGTACAGTCCCCAACCCAGGACCCCTCAACACTGGACACTCACACTTCTCCTGAATCCAGCCTCTATAGATAATGCCACTCTCCTTCTAAGTTCAAACTCATCCCCATTGATCCTGGAAGACAAAAGAGGGGGGTCAGTGGGTCTTCACCAGATACCCTCATATGCACCTAAATCCCTCCCACCTCCTTCTTCCTCAGGGGATCCCTATATCAAAACAGACTGAGTCATTGTTTAAGAGGGTGCTGATCCTATAAGAAAAAGGAGAGACTTCCAATAAGTGGGTGAAACCTGGAAGAAGCAAACTGTGAGGAAAAAGTGGGCATTGAGAAATCTGCATTTGTATCATCAGCTCCCGTTTACAAATTAAACACTATATTATTCATGAATTTAATCCCAGAAGGTGGAGCATCTCCATTTAGAGGAGGGGGCCTGGTGTCTTGGGGGCGCGGTCTTACCAGGGGCTTGGCCTTACCTGGTGGCCTGACTGTCATGTGTGGCTGTGCCTCCGTGTAGCCCCCCATCGGCTGGCCCTCTGGGCTGAAGGCTGCACCCTGTCCTGCAAGGGGGGTTGAGGGGTGCAAGCTGATTCCCAGGGTGCCTGGGTCCAGGCTTTGAGACTCCCCCGGGAACACTAGGCCCTCTCTCCCCACCTGCTCCTGGTACCTGTGCGGTTGGATTGATCGATCATTGGTTGCACGATGCGTCTCCGTGCGTTAATGAACCTGGGAGGGGGTCATGGAAACGGAGGAGGGTGTAAAGAGGGGGTAAGAGAGAGGCAGAAGTTAATACACAGAGAATCTGGGAAGAGGATGGAGATGGGGACGGAAAGATGGTGCAAGGGGGAAGAGAGGGTCCAAGAGGCTTCGTGGCCTCCTTCAGCACCGCGGACAGCGCCCGGGCTCCCCACGTAGGCCTCCCCGCCCAAGCCTCCAGGGCCCCTCACCAGTTGTTGACTTGCAGGATGGTGAGCCCTGTGTCCTGCGCCAGCTGTTTCTTCTGCTCCTCAGAGGGGTACGGGTGCTGTGGCCACCAGCAAGAGTCACCCTGCCTGCAGGGCTGCCATCTGATCCCCAGAGCCTGGCCCGTCCCAGTCCCGGAGGATGGCGAGCCCAGACTGGGACAGGGGCCGGAAGAGCCAACCCCTCTGAGCTTCTCCGTACTCCCCCGGGACCAACAGAAGGAAGCGGAGCCAAGATTTGAGCAATTATGCCTGCGGGAGCCCTCGCCTCTTCCAGCAATTAGAGGCTAATTGGACAGCTCTCATTTGGGAGAGAGAGCTTGGGGACGGGGCTCCACTGCTGGGAAAGGAGGCAAAACCCAGCACAGCCCTCTCTGAGTCTCTGTCAGGGCTCCTCTCTCCCTGCCCCAATTTCTGTCTCTGTGGCTCTCTCTGTCTCTGACTCAGTCTCTCCAGGTCTCTTGCGCTGATTCAATCCTCCCCATGTCTCTCCATCTCTCTTTGTTTCAGCCTCTCCTTGTCTTTTTTTTTTTTTTTTTTTGAGGGCAGTGTCACTGGCCCTCACATGTGGGACCCGAACCGGGGTCGCTGGGTTCCCAAGCCAGCGCCCAAACACAGCGCCACTCGGCCGGCCCTCCTTGTCTCTCTTTTTGTCGCCCTCTTGATGAGGCAATGTGGTGAAGTGGTTAAGGCATGCCTGCCTGTGTTTGAACCCACCTCTGGCTGTGAGACCTTTGGGCCTCACACTGCTCATCAGCCGAATGGAGACAATACAGCCCCACCCTCTCAGGATGGTGGATGATTGATGGGTTGGTGAATGTCAATGATTGATGGGTTGGTGAGTTGATGGGCCAACGCGCAGATGAATGGGTAGGTGGGTTGGGGAAGAGTGAATCAGTTAAAAGCCTTTAGCAGCCCCTGGCATACAGGTAGCGCTCGGGATGTTTTTTTCTGGTTTGTCCCCATCTCCTTGAAATTCTCCCTCCACATCCCCCCTGCCTCAGTCTTCCATCTCTGGGACTCTTAGAACCTCAGCCTCTGTGCAGCCGTCCTTCCCCCATTTGTCTCTGTGCCCATTCTGTCCCCAAGCGCAAGGCTCTCACCGACAGGTGCTGAAACAACCAGGCTCTCATGATGTTAGTGGCCACCTTGGGGAAGATGCCCCTTTTCTTGTTCCGCCGCCGCTCCTGGTCCAGCTCCTCGTCCTCTCCCCCAGAACTGGGAGAGGCCACGCTTGTGTCCAGCCCGTCTCCTGAGGGGGGAGAGGCAGCTTGTTTGTGGACAGTGAGGGTGGGGGACCAGAAGGACGCAGAATCCTCACCCAAAACCCCACTCCATACCCCAGCTGTCCTTGCCCCATCTCCCCCCGCCCCAGAAGTCCTACTTGCTATATAACTTCAATACTCAAGACTGATTCCCATACTTCCCCTCTAACTTCCAAGGTTCTCACCTTGGTCACTGGAATTGTCTCCACTCTGGGAGGCCAGGCCCCCACTGGATGGGCCCGGAGTCCCCAAATGTACAGACCCACCATCCTCGTGGTCTCTAATCCATGTATTATTCTAGAAAACAAGAGCTGGAAGTCAGTGCCAAGGTTTGGGGTACAATATTGCACAGTACCTAAGACTATGGGCTCTGGAGCTAGAACTGGGTGGGAAGCCTGTCCCTGCTTTCTTTTTATTATTTTATTTATTTATTTATTTTTAGCTGAGCCATCCTGCCACCTGTAGGCAGCTCAGCTCTGGCTGGGCATCAAACTGCTATTGCTCAGAGCTCAGCTCGCACTCTTGAGCGAGCTCTTAACCAACTAAGCCACCCGGCTGGGCCCCCTGCTTCTTTCTTTTTTTCTTTTTTAGAGGGCAGTGTCACTGGCCCTCATATGTAGGATCCGAACTGGGGCCGCTGGCATCCCAAGCCAGCTCTTAACCACCGCGCCTCTTGGCCGGCCCCCATACTTCTTTCTTGACTATAACCTTGGGCAAGTCATTTTACAGCTCTGTGCCTCAGTTTCCTAAACTAGATAATAGACGACAACAATGGTCCCCACCTCACAGAGTGTGGAAAGGATTCAATGAGTTAATTTACATAAAGGCACAGAGCAATCACTCAATAAAGATGAGTTTATACAGATCTATGGCACCTTATCTGAAATCCTTTGGGCTGGAGGTGTTTTAGAATTCAGAAGTTTTCATATATTTACACAGTAAGTCAGTGCACACACTGTGTATTTCATAACACCCCAGCAGGGTCTGGGGCATAACCTCGTCATCAATCTCATTAACATTTCTGCAGCAAAATGGATGAATATTTAACTAAGTGGAATAAATGAAGGCTATAAATAGCCTCTCATTAGTTCAGGTCAGATTTTGCTGCCAGATGAGTTTGCACTGAATTTATGGGGGAAAAAATAACTTCCAGTTTTTAGAGACTTCGGGGCCTCAGAACTGTAGATCAGGGAGTCCAGGACTGTTTTCTTTATCCAAACTCTGACGCACCTTGAGGAACTTGACAATCTGTTAGGTTCACCCTCTGTCCGGCTCTGTGTCCCAGGAGGCCAACCCACCCGTACAGACTGCACCAAGATCTGTCACTCGGCTTAAGGTTCAGTTCAGTGTTGGGAGGCAGATTGGATGTGGGGTGGTGGAAACAGCAGCCTGCTGTTCCTGAACCCCAGGGTACCCCACTGCCTTAGTGATTGCCCTGTTCTCTCATCTCTTTGTAAACAGTCCCTCCCCACCAGACCCAGGGTGGGTGCATCTGCATCCTGCTGGGGCACAGCTCGAGGCACAGCAGCTGAAGGAAGTCTCCTCCAGGCTCAGTGTGTGTGGAATTGCTTTTTTGAGTGCACTGAGGGAGGCTTGTGTGCAAACTGCAGCGTCATTAGATCTGAAGGCTTTAGAGTGTGCCTGTAACTGTCACCTGTAGCTCTTGCGGTGCTGGATCTGATCGGATGCTGTGGGCGAGCCCCCATATCGGTGTACCTGAACCTGTCCTGAGACTGTCGTGTGGTGTGTAGTGTTGAGTGCCTACGTCTACGTCCGAAATGGCATGGTTGTCCCCGGGAGGGAGGTGGCTGTGTTGTGGTTGCTACGTGGGTGGAACTGAGAGCTGTAGTGGGTTTCCGGTGTGGTTGTGTCACTCTCTGAGATGGCCAGGTGGCTGGCTGTAGCTGACTATCACAAAGTCACATTTTTCTAAGTTTGTGGCTATAGGTCAAAGGGTTGGTTGTCCTATTTGTGAGACAGCGTGTGGTTGTCCTGATTTCCGTACAAGCGGACGGGAGGCTCTGTGATTATATTGAGTGGTTGATTGCCAAGGGAGTGAATCGGAAGCTGTGTGAATAAGGAATACGGCTATGCCTCCGAGCATTAGACTGATCGATCATCATACCCATAGGGCTCTCGCTGATGGGTACATATACGGGCTATGGGCAGAGGGTCCTTGACCCACCTGTGACTGCAGTATGTGGTGTGCCTGGGCCTATGTAGTTGGGGTGTGGCCATGTGCCTGTATTTGGGTGCAGGGATGGTGTTGTTCAATTGTGTGTTGAAGTTGGGTGTTACCCTCATTGGGATCCACATGGCTGGGCTATTGTGTGATTGTCAGTGAAACTGTTGTCCAACTGTATCTGAGACTGGATGAATCTGGGGCCATGTGTGGCTATTGGGTGGCATGGTGTGTGTGCATGCCTGCTACAGTCCAGTGGTTACAAGGTCAGGGTAGCATGTGTGTGTGCGAGTGTGTAGGCACTGTAGTCAGTCTGGTGCTGAGTGTGGCTGGATCTGATTTATGTGGCGGAGTTGTCATTTGTGTGGCTGTTGTGTGGTTGGGGTGTGTGTACCGCACACATACATGCTCTAGAATGATGTCTCAGTCAGGCTGTGTGACCTATATTGCTGCTATGCAACCGGGGTGTGTATATTTAAGTTTGTGGTGTATGCTTACACATGGCTGTGAATGAGAATGGCTGTGACTATTTGTGTAGTTCTGTGTGAATCTGTGTGGGTATAGCCGAGTCTATGGGTGGTGCATAGTTGGTGCGTGCCCCATGGTCAGGCTGTGTCTGACTGTGGCTGCCTGAGGCTGTGTGGTCTGTGTTCTCATGCTGTAGCCCAGCTGTGTCTGCGCATGGCTTTGGTTGCGGGGTGATGCCTGGTGCCTGTCCCGGGCCCACCTGGTCTGGGAGGCTGGGGCAGGAGGCCGGGTAGTCCTCAAGGTCCTCCCTGCAGCCGCCATCCCGATCCTCGATGACCAGGTCAATGGGCATCTTCCCCTTGAGGCAGGTGATGTAGCGGTGACAGAAGTTGTCGCACAGGTCGTGGACCTGAGGGGGCACCGGGGTACTGGGGGGGCCACCCGGGGGCCAGGGCTGGGGTGTACAGGAATGGGGGTAGCATTCTGCTCCAACTCCGGTGGGGAGAGAGCCTGAAGGGGGGTGGAGGGGCGAGAGGGGGAAGGAAGGGGAGCAAGAAAGGGCGTGAGGGGAAGTGAGAAGCACTCACCTTTTCCAGCTCCAGCAGGTGGAACCGGAGTACCTGAATAGCCTGTATCATCTGAAAAGAAAAACAGGAAGAGACAAGAGGGGAACGAGGGTGGGGGGAGAGAGACAGAGAAAGAGAGAAGGAGGGAGAGAAGAAGGAAGGGGTGCGGGAAGGAGAGAAGAGAAGAGACAGAACAGAAGGAGTGAGACAGAATGACAAAGACAGAGAGACAGAGCAAAAAGAGAGACAAAGACAAAGAGACGGGGCAGAGAGAGAAACAGAGAACAGAGATGGAGTCCCAAAATTATAGGAAGGGAGAGCGTTTGAGAATCAGAGACAAAAAAAGAGAAGCAAGAGGTACAAGAGACAGAAAAGGATCCATCACGAGAGGTGTGAACGAGGGTAAGCTACAATAATAAAAGTACCCCCTCTTTTGCCTGCTTGCCCTCTGCTCCATTTGCCACCCTTCACCTGCAAACTACATTTCCCAGAGTCCTTTGCCAAAGGGTTGGGCCAATAGGAAGCCCTGGCGGGAGCTGGAAAAAGAAGGGAAAAGCCAAGGTATTCCTCCTTCTCTACCTCTCCTCTTCCTTTTCTCTCTCCCTTTCTCTCTCTGCTTTGCAGCTAAGTCCCTGCACTCATTTTGGCATGGGCTCTGTTCTCCTGGTAGAACAGCTAATGCCTATTGAATCCCCATTCTGTCCCAGGCACTGTTCTAAGTGCTTGACTCTCATTAATCATTAAATCCTCACAAGGGCCCTAAAAGATAGAAATTACTACTAGCTACGCTTTTCAGATAAGGAAACGGAGGCACAGGCAGATGGAACAACTTGTCCGGTTCACAGAGCTAAGATGTGGCAGAACTGGGATTTGAACCCATTGGGTCTGCATTCTCAAACTCTAGGCTATACTGCATTGCAAATGGACCACAGTTATCACTATTTGAGAGTTTGCGTCAGGTGGTCTCCTCTCTGCTCTCCCAACCAACCCCAAGGCTATGGAGGGCAGGAAAGGGGACCCCCGTAGAGAAGGGCGCATTGTGGGGGGCCCAGGTCTCACCAGATTGTCCAGCTCTGGGTTGGAGGAGAAGAGGGGCCTCTCAGAGCGGACCTGGGAGGAAGAGAGAAGCCAGGGAGGGCACATCTTGTCTCCCGCCTGCCCTCCTCCCTGGTGGTCCTGGAGCAGGGTGGGTGGGGGTGCCCACCTGCTTGGCAAAGGCTGCGATGTCCTCATTGAAGGAATCGGAGGAGCAGACGTCACCGCCCAGGGGTGTGCCCAGCCCAGCCCCGGCCCCATCGCGGGGCGAGCAAGTGGCCAATTCACATTTTTCAAAGACCAGAGCCAGCAGCGGGAAGAGCGGGTGTCTAGAGGAAGCAGGAGGGGAGAGCGGTCATGAGGGGAGGGCAGAGGTCTGCGATGTGAGGATGTGCGGAGCCACTGGGAGGGGAAGAGACCAGAGGGAAGAGAAGGAGAGACAGAGTAAGATAGTAAGAGAAAGAGAAAAAGATCCAGAGAGAGCAAGAAACACTGAGAGAGGCCTGCATCCATGGAGTCCTGGGCCCTGTCCCCACTCACCCATATATCTCATCCTTCTCCCTCTTCAGGCCATCGCTGTCCAAGCCTGGCGGTGGGGGCTGGGGAGGCCGGCGGGGGCCGTAAGGCCCGGAGGCTCTCGGTGTCGGAGGCACTGCCTCCGAGAAGCCAGCCAGGGCTGCGGTGCCATCCACAATGCCTGGGTAGTGGGGCAGCTCATCGTACTGGGGGGAGGCAAGAGGGGGAGAGCCCCAGGGAAGCATCAGCACCACCTTTCCTGACCCTGGGACCCACCCTTGTGTTCCGCAAGTATCTGAGCCCTACCCCCTTAAGCTCCCCAATATCTCATGGAGCTGTGGGGTGGGACTGAGGGCCCTGTCCCACAGCCTTCTCTTGTAGCCCTGGACTGTGACAAATGGCCCATCAGAGATTCCTGATGTATAGGCAGGGGAGTCCAGAGAAGAGAGACAGACCCAAGTCTCAGGTCTGAGGGTCATGATGGGGGCGGGGGGGGGGGAGGCAGGGACCAGCTGGCTGGTAACTGCCTGCTCTTCACAGAATGAAGGGAGAGGAAGGAGGGGAGAGAGCTGTAGAGAGATTCAGACAAGAGACAGGGGAGTAGAGAGAGAGAGAGAGAGGTGGTGAGAGATGGAAAGAAAGGCAAAGAGAAAGAGACAGGAGATTAAGAGAGATACAAAGAGACAGAGGGAAGGGTAGAGGGTGAGGAAGAGAAGATACAGGAGAAAGAGGAGAAGGGAGACAGAAGAGAGCGATGCTCATTCACAGACACTTTCCCGGAAAAGCAATGCATTGTTTGTACACAAATGTACACATACAGTCTCCCGGCTTCAATTTCATATCAGTTGTCAAATATGCACGTCTGAGTATGTCTTAACTTATCACACCCCACTCACCATGTGAGTCCAACACACACACACACACACACACACACACACACACACACACACACACACAGCCGAACTCCAGGCACAGGAATGAATGAATGAGACATCTAGCACAGTGCCTGGCACACATTCAATGCACTCTTGGTTTTTTGTTTTGTTTTGTTTTTGAGGGCAGTGGCACTGGCCCTCATATGCAGTGTCACTGGCCCTCATATGTGGGACCCGAACAGGGGCCGCTGGCTTCCCAAGTCAGCGCTTAACCACTGCGCCACTCTGCCGGCCCTCAATGCACTCTTGTTAAATGAAAGTATACCCGGCACAACCGCACAAGTCCACTTATACAAACAGCCCCCGAGAGAAACCACGGGCATCCGGGCAAGATTTCAGTGTCTTGTCATCACAGAAGCACACAAGCTGGGGAAGCCCGGGGGACGTTAAATCACCCAGGTCAAACCCTTTTCTTGGAGATGAAGACACTGAGGCTTAAAGAGGCAAAGGGGCTCAAAAAGGAGGAGCGAAAGAGTTCCTGCCACCTTCGGTCCCAGCACTGAGGGCTGTCCGGTGTGTCTTTCCTTTCCTCCCCTTGCACCTCCTCTTCTCCTAACTTCTCCTAAGCCCAGAAGTTGCATCCAATTGCTCCCCGCTGTTCATCGCACATCCGAAGGTGTGCGATCGAGTGCTCACATCCTGCCATGTTCGCCCCCTGTCCCCAGGTGCCTACTCACGTCCGGGCCAGTCTCCGCCGATCTGGCCCATCTCCAGGACATAAAGGAGAGGTGAGAGGGGCCCTGACTGGGAGACCCACCTCTCCCAGCACCGTCCCCACCCTTAACACTCGGAGGACTTGGAACAAAAGTAGAGCAGGGAGGATTGGAGGGGGGCAGAAAAGGAAGTGGGGGTAGGATAAAGGGCCTGAGATGGAGGGGGAGATGGAGGGACAGAGTGGGGGAGACCGAGGAGCAGAGAGAGAGAGATGGTGGGGAGGGTGGGATGGGCTGATGGGGCCAGAGCGTGGGGAGGGGGCGAGATGGAGGGATGGGGGAGGCGAAGACGCGCTGGGGCACAGGGGTGCCCGCCCTCGCACCTACCCTCCGGGCCATGGGCTGATGCCGGCGGCAGTTCCTGGGTCCCTCCAGGGCCTAGCCGGCGGGGAGGGCGCAACCCGGGGCAGCGGCCCCGAATGGCCCGCGGTGCCGACGCCAGGGGGTGGGGCAGGAGGCTGGGTGCCCGGCCCCCCCACCCCCGCCGCCGTCAGTGGCAGGCGCGGGGCAGTGCGGAGGCTGCGAGCATGGACCCCCCCAGTCCCCTCCCCTTGCGGGGGTCACAGCCGGGGGCTCATGCCGAGGGAGGCGGCGAGAAGGCGGGGAGGATCGTCCCAGGCCCCCTCCCCGGGACCCCTAGTCCCTCTCCGGGTCCTGGGAGGGCAGAATCAGCCGGAGACAAACAGACCAAAACCCGGGGGGCGGGGGTGAGGGTATGGGGAGAGGCGCTGGCCGGGCCGGGGGCGGCGGGGCTCCCCGCGTGGTGCGCGGTCCCGGCGTGGGCGGCCCGGAGGGATGCTGGCGGCGCTGCCTCTGCCTCTCCCCGCTCCCGGTCTCTCCCTCTCTCTGTGGTCACATCCGGAAGTTCCACAGCGGAGATGCTTAACCCACTGTCCGCCGGTGGCGCGGGCGGCGGGCGGGGCGCGAGCGTCCGGGCCCCCTCCCCCATCGCCCCGATCCCCCGCTTCCAGGCTAGGGGGCCGCCGCAGCTTGGCCGAGCTGCTTTTGTATCGGAGTCTCCTCGCTCTGGTCTCCCACGTTTCCCACCCTTCCCACCTCCCTCTTTCTTATCGCTCCCCCCACCCTCTCCACGTCTTCTCCGTCTCCCCCTGTCTCGGCCGCTGCCACAGGTCTCAGTCCCTCTGTCCCCTTTTTCTCCGCTCTCTCCACCCTTCCTGGTCTTTCTCTCCATCCCCCTGGTTCCCTCCTTTTTCTATGTCTTCACGTCTCTTTCCCCCCCACCCCCACCCCCGCCATTTCTTTCTCTCTGTATCTCTTCCTCTCTCTCATCTCTGCTCCACACACCCCTGCTTCTCTCACCACCCCACCTCCCACAGGCCCTCCTGGCAGCCGGTCTTCCCCTCACCCCTCTCTCTCTGTTCTCTGTGAGACAGATCAGAGGAGAGAACCAGAGGCTGTAAGTAACCAACCCCCCATATTTTAGTTCTCTTCTTGCTCTGCACCCTGGGAAATATCACCCCTCTGCCCACTGTTGACCTCTGCCCTCTAGAATGGCCTTAGTCTCCCAAACTGAGGGTGAATGATGTGACCGGGTTACAGAGATGTTGGAGCAAAGATCCACAGCTTTTATCTGATTCCCGGAGGAGGCTGGGACCCAAACAGCCTTTGAAACTGGTGTTCTAATGAGGTAAAGAAGATTTGTGCAACAAAAACTTAACCCAGCACCTTCTATATGCCAGGTGACGGTCTGGGAATACAGTGAACGAAAGACAAACTTCTTAGCATCATGGCGTTCACATTTTACTGGGATGGGGTGGGGGAACGAGACTACTCAAGTAAATGAATGTGTCAAGTACAAAATAAGTGCTCTGAAACAAAGCAGAGTAAGGACAGGAAGAATGATGTCTATAAGCTGGACAAGGAAAACCCTCAGAAGAGGTGACACCTGAGCAGAGGCCTGAAAAAGGTGAGGGAGCCATGTGGATTTCTGGGAGGAGATCATCCCAGTCAGGGGCAACAGCGAGGTGCAAATGCCCCCCTCCTCCTTGGGGCAGGAGTGTGCCAGGTGTGTTCTAGGAACGTGAGGAGGCCAGAGAGGGCAAGGGGGAGAAGGGAGGCTGCGATTCATTCCCCTGCTGGCTTTTTCTACATTGGGGTCTTTCTCTGATGCCCTCGGATTCCTGGGGCTGGGGTGGGGGTGGGGGTGCAAAAGATGTCAGGACACCTGTGAACTCCCTACTACAATTGCAGCCTGGTGCTTCTGTGTTTTTTCCCTAGGGAGATGGCCCATAGTTTTCATCCTATTTTCATGAAATGATACTTGACGGCCCCGCCCCCCCAAAAAAAAAATTACAAACCATCACTCCAGAGGGATAACAGCAAAGAGAAATGAGAGATCCAAAGAGAAAGGGACAGAAAGTTGGGAGGAGACAGAGATGGGGGCGGATAGAGGCTCAGAGAGAGGACGACAAGGCCCAGAGACCAAAGAGAGGGGAACAAGGCCCAGAGACCAGAGAGAGGCAGAGGCTGACGGGAGCTGGAGGCAGTGCGCTTCCCTTGCTGGGCTCTCCAAGGATGTTTTTACGACCCTCATAAACAGCTCAACCTGTTTCTCCTTCATCCTCTCATCTAGTGGAAATTAAACAAAACCACTCCTGCCCCGGGGGATGGGAGAGACCCTGGAGCTACAGCCTGAGGGACTGGGGTCAACGGAGCAGCAGCACTTCCCAGTGGGAGGGATGAGAGGAGCCCTGTGGGGGAGGGCAAGGAGAAGGCCCAGGTCTCCCCCAAGAGCCTGGGAAAGTCATCCTCCCCCACCGGGGCTCAGCTTCACCTCCAAGCCCTCCCCACTTGTCTTTGCCCCCCACCCCCATCTCTGCCTCTGGCTTTCTCAATCACCCTCACTCTCTTTGTCTCACCCATGGTCTCTTTCCCTATCTCTCTCCTGTCCTTTCTCTCAAACCCTGACATACTGTGAACCCTCCTCTCTGGCTGACTCTGGGGTCTGGACACCTCAGAGGAACCCTCCCTTCTCTGAGCCTCAGTCTCCCTATCTGCTGGATGAGCAATGGGACTGGGTTGGTGGGTTGATGGGGAACCAGTTAAACTAGAGGGTGTCAGGACTTGGGGCCCTTGGCTCTCTCCCAGAACCCACCACTTTGAACTGTCCGCAGCTGACGCTGGCCCTTTAAGGAAGGCGCTGGTCCTTTAAGGAAGGCAATGAGGAAACGGGGGCTTTAATCACTGCCACAGGCACCCCGCCCCCTAGATAGGGGTTTTGGAGCAGAAAATTAATTTAAATCACTGTTTAATTAAAGATGCAAAGCTCTTCTGTGTGCCCCGCCCCGTGGCCCTCAGCCAAGGTTCAGGGTCAGGGAGCCAGGGGTCTGGGCCCCCAACCTCGCTTTGTGTCTTGGGGGTACGCTGAGGTCCCCTTCCCCAAACTGATTCTGAAAACAAGAAGTGTGGACTGAGGGACCATCCCAGTTGGGGGGGGTGATTGGACAGGGGACAGGGACGGAGGCGACTTTGTCTTAACTGGGTGGGGGTCCAGTGAGGCCAATGAGGGGGTGTGATTTGGAGAAAAAAAACGTTGCTTCTTCCATTGCTCTGAGTGCAGAAGGACCCTCCAGCCCCCAAAACGAGGAGGAGGGGCTTGGGCTCTTGGGCATAAATCTTTTTAATTAAAGAGAGGAGTGAGATGTTGGAAAGGAAAGAAACTGGTGTTTGGGAGAGAAACTAGTGGGGAGGGCAACGGACTGGAGGGCGGAGGAGGGGAGGCGCTGCCTGCTGTCTCACTCCTCCACCCCAGTCTGTCTGTGTCACACACACACACACACACACACACACACACACACACCTGTCCCATTTCTCTCTGATCTCTCTTGCTAGCTGTCTCCTTAAATGGCCCTTGGACCCTGGATCCTTGCATCCCAGGGGAGGGTGCAGTTGGGGTCCAGGCCTGGGTCTTGGTGGGTGCCCAGTGCTTGCTGACCCCAGTGTGACTGCATCCGTGAGGGCGATATTAGGGTCTCTGTGTGTCTGTATTGGGAAGTGTCTTCGCTGCATATGTGCTTTTCTCTCTGGGTGCATGGGCATGCCAGCATGGGCACAGACCCCCAAATGAGCTGCACCGACCCAGGGAGGGGTCTCACCCTTCAGCCCCGCCCTGCTCCCATTTTATAGATGGGAAGGCCCAGGTCTTGCCCACCCCATTGAGCCCTCCATGAGTAGATCTGGAGTACCTCTCAAGTCTCCCCAACACAGATTTCCCCCCACCTTGGCTGCTGAGCCCTCGGTGGCCTGGGCAGGACCCTCTCGCTCACCTCAGTCCCTGAACGCTGACCACTGGGGCTGGGCCCACCAGGCAACCCCGTTCCCAGGGACCCCCAGCAACTCCCAAGATCTGCTCTCAGACTGTGGGAGCTGAGGGAGTGAGCAAGGAGCTAGCTGCTCAGGGCCCCCTCCTATCTTCTTTCTTGGTCCTGTCGGCTCTTGCCTCAATTTCTCCTCTTTATCATCAGCTCTGTGTTTGTCTCTCTCTTTCCCTCCTTGGGGAGCCCTCCTCCTTCAGTCCTAGACTCTCCAAGGATCTGTATGTCTGCTCAGGAAAGGGTCTAAGGGCGGGCAGAGTGGCGCGGTGGTTAAGCGCTGGCTTGGGAAGCCAGTGGCCCCGGTTCGGATCCCACATATGAGGGCCGGTGACACTGCCCTCAAAAAACAAAAAAACAAAAAAAACAACAACACATTTGGGCCGGCCGAGTGGCGTGGTGGTTAAGTGCTGGTTTGGGAGGCCAGCGGCCCCGGTTCGGGTCCCACATGAGGGCCAGTGACACTGTCCTCCCCCCGCCGAAAAAAAAAAAAAAAGGAAAGGGTCTAAAATGAGGGGTAGTCTGTCTCATGTGTCCCTCCCTCCATCATTTTCTCTGTATATCTGTGTCTCTCTTTCTCTGGATAATCTCTTAATCCCTCTGTCTCTGTGTGTATGTCTGTCTCCATCTCTCTCATTCTTACTCTAGCTCTCAATCTCTCTCTTTCTCTTTCTCTCAGTCTCTCTCCTCCCCCCACCCCCCCACTCCATCTCTGGGGACCTCTGTCTTAGTCTTTGTGTCCCCACCTCTCTCTCTTTGCCCCCGCCCCTTGTCCCTGGGTTTCTGCTTTCCTGTCTCTTGTTCCCTGCTCCCCCACCCCACTGCCCAGACCTTTCATAGATGCATCGCCCCAAATCCCCAGTTCCTCCCCCTGCCTGGCCAGGCTCCAGGAGAAGGAAACATTTATCTTGGTGGGCGCCCCCCCCATCCCGCGCCCGCCCTTCTGCCTGCCTCTGGGGCCCATCCATCATCAGAGCTAGCAACTCGGGCGGCTCATTTGTCACCCGCCGCCTGCCACCCCACCAAGCAATCATACCATTAGCCATGGCTCGGCAGAGGCCACCAGGAGGACCAGGCCTGACCCGGTCGGGGGAGGGGCACAGGCAGCGACTCCCACCCCCACCCCCAGAGCCCCACTTCCTGTCTCCCAGTCCTTTCTCTGTATTTGCCTTTCTCTGCCAGTTTCTCTTTGTGCCTCTGTGTCTCTTTTCTGGGCCTCTTCACTTCTCTCCCCCTCCTCCTCTTTCTCTCCCACTTCCTCTCTTCCTCTGTGTGCCTCCTGGTCTTGGGTGTGTCTGTCTATCTTACCTGTCCATCTGTCTGTCTCACATGTGTCTCCCTCCATCTTTTTCTTTCTATCTCTGTGTCTCTCTTTCTCTGGGTGTTCTCTGTCTCTGTCTGTCTCTGTCTCCATCTCTCTTTCCATCTCTTGTTCCCACTTTGCTCTCAATCTGTCTTTCTCAGTCTGTCTCTCTCAGTCTCTCTCCCTCCCTCTGGCCCCCACCCCGTCTCTCTGTCTCTGGGGACTTCTGTCTCTCTCCCTCTCCACCTCTCCGCCTCTCTGAGCCCCAGCCCTGGGTCTCTGTCTCTTTTTTTCTCTCTCCCCATCACTCTCTCCATCTCCCTCTGTCTCTATCTTTCCCTGTCTCCCTCTCCCCGATCCGGCTCTGCTCTGGTCCCGACTGTCAGCCCATTTAATCTCTGGTTTTCTCTCCACACATCTGTGGGCAACTCCTCTCTCTGGCTTTGTGTGCTGGTTACGGGGCTGGAGGATTACTTTAAACCTCTGGCACTATCTCTGCCCAGATTCCTCTCTCTCCCTCAGCATTGTGTTAAGTTTCTCTCCTCCAATTCTGTCTCCACCTCTGTTTCTGTTTTGTTCTGTGATTCGTCCGCCCTCCTCTCTCCCGTTCTCCCCCTCTTTCTGCTCCTTTCCCCCTCCAGCCCTGCGGTCCCTCCTTTGCTGACCCCAACTGCCCCTTTTCAATCCATCATCCTTGAGATTTCCTTCCCTCCACCTCCAGGGAGAGAATTACAAGGAGAGGGCAGGGGAAGGGGGAGGGGAAGGGGGAGGAGAAAGAGAGCGAGTGTCTTGGAAGGCACTGAGGACGGAACCCCTATCCCTTCTCTCCCTCCGCCTGAGTGCCTGGAAGTCCTTCCTAGCATCTGACTTCAATCCTCAGGAGGATGGCAGGACTCAGAGGAGGTGCCAGGAGCCAGCCCTTCCCTGTCCCCTAGAGAGACCAGAAGCTGTGTGTTTGGCTGGGGCCAGAACAGGGGGAGACCTGGCGCAGTTGCCCCTCCTCTCTCTCATTGGTGCCCATGCATTTTCCCACTGGAACAGAGAGGCAGTAGGCCCATGGGCTCTGCATGCCCCATTCCGACCTCTCTGACCCGACAGCAGGTCCCACACTGGTGCCTACCATGACCCTCCATCAGTGTGCTCTCCAGTCAGAGGGGAGCATGCTGGGAGTTAACCCCTGAAAGCAGCCTCCTCATCGGTAGCTGGGAGTTAGTGAATAAACACCCCAATTCCTCATTTTTAGGTTGGGCACCCTGAAGAGGGTTCTATAGTCTCCAGTGGACCCCATTGCCCAGGGGTGACCGGCTCATCATCAACACACTTTTTTTTTTTTTTGAGGGCAGTGTCACTGGCCCTCATATGTGGGATCTGAACCCGGGCCGCTGGCTTCCCAAGCCAGTGCTTAACCACCGCGCCACTCGGCCGGCCCCTCAACGCACTTTTTAATGGCTCCCTTCCCCGTCTCCCCTCCAGTCTCCTGGAATCACCTCCCAAATATACCACTTACCTCCCATCCTTGTCTAAGGCTGGCTTCTGTGGAGCCAATCCTAAGACAATGGCCAGGCAGAGATGTGGTGGATAGGCAGAGAAAGGGCACAAAGGGGAAAAGATGGTGAATTGTATGTCACTCTGCTGGGCTGTTATACACAGAATTTTGGTTAAACATCACTCTCGAAGTTGCTGTGAAGGTATTTTTCAGATGAGACTAACATGTAAATGAATAAAGCAGATTACCCTCCATAATGTGGTGGGCCTCATCGAATCAGTTGACGGCCTTAAGAGAAAAAGACTGAGGTTCCCTGAGAAAGAGGGTATTCTGCTTCCAGATTGCCTTTGAACTTGAGCTGTAACATTAGCACGTCCCTGGATCTCAGACCTGCCCTGCGGAATTGGGACTTGCCTGCATTTACAACTGCATGAGCCAGTTCTTTAAAATAAATTCCTATCCATCCATCCATCCATCCATCCATCCATCCATCCATCCATCCACACATCCACCTGGATAGATCCATCTATCTATCTACACATCTTGTTGATTCTGTTTCCCTGGAGAACCATCACTAATACCTCCCAAACCTAAAATGTTGTGAGCATGTGAGACATGGCAAAAGAACAAAAATAACATGAGAGTTTGAGATGTAGCACCCATCAACAGATGAATGGATAAGCAAAATTTGCTATATTCAATACAGCAGAATATTATTCAGCCATAAAAGGGAATGAGGCACTGATTCATGCGGCAACATGGATGAACCTCAAAAACATTAAGCTAAGTGAAGGAAACCAGACACAAAAGGCCACGTATTGTATGATTCTGTTTAAATGAAATGTCCAGAACAGGCAAATCCATAAAGACAGAAAGCAGATTAGTGGTTGCCAGGGGCTGGGGGGAGGGGTGAATGGGGAGTGACTGCTAATGGGTAGGGGGTTTCCTTTTTTGGGGGGTGATGAAAATGTTCTGGAACTAGATAGAGGTGATGGTTGCCCAACATCGTGTATGCACTAAAGTGCCACTTGAATTGTGCACTTGAAAATTGTAATTTTATATATGTGTTTTACCACAATTAAAAAAAAAGAGTTCAAGATGTAGATATGCATAGAAACTAAGAGACAAGAGACAGTGGTGGTGAATTAGCTCTAAAGATGAACTATTAGCTTCCTGTGGTTGCTACAAATTAGCACAAGCTCAGTCAGTGGCTTAAAACGACAAATTTCTTCTTCCACAGTTCTGGAAGCTAAGAGTCCAAAATCAGTCCCAATGGACTACAGTCAAGGTATCAACAGGGCGGCAGTCCCTCGGAAGGCTCTGGGGGAGAATCCGTTCCCCAACTCTTCTAGCTCCTGGGGGGTTGTGGCACTCCTGGGCTGGTGGCCGCATGGCTCCAATCTTCCAAGTCAGCACCTTCAAATCTCAGCCAGGTCTGCACACGGCCTCCTCCTGTGTGTTGTATAATTTCTCTGTTTCCCTCTTACAAGGATCCTCGTGATTGTACTTAGGGCCGACCCAGGTCATCCCCAGGACCATCTCAACAGCTTTAACTCAATCATACCTGCAAAATCCTTCTTTTTGTCATGTAAGATAATTTTCACAGGTTCCAGGACATGGATATCTTTGGGGAGGCTATTACTCAGCGTACCCTGAATTGCCACCAGCAACTCTCCCAGTCCCTCTATGCGCATGCGCCACCCATCAAGAGCTGGTGTCTATTTCCCAGCCCCTGGAATCATGTCTTGCTTGACCAACAGAATGTGGTAGAAGTGACCCAAGGTCATGCAGCTTCCACTGTGCCTCAATTGGAACCTGGCCATCACGCTGTTAAGAAGTTGGTCTAGCCAACTAAGGGAGGAAGCGGGGAACCACAGGGCGAAGTGAAATGGCCCGGGCCACAGACAGCTCCCCCTGCTGGCTACGAGCGGTGGTGTCTTGCACATTCTAGCCTCAGCCAACCGCATGGGGAACACAAGAGCCGCTGTCAACACACAGAATCTTGAGAAATAGTACACCATTGTTTAAGCCACCAGGTTTTAGGGGGGTTTGTTACTCAGCAACAGATTACTGATACAGAGACAGACGGACAAACACACACACACACACATGCGCGCGTGCGCACACACGGTGGGTGGGGGCTGACATTTGGAAACGGAGTGAAGGTACAGATGAAAAAGCAAAGTAGAAAGAGAGAGAGAGGGCCGGCCGAGTGGCGCGGTGATTAAGCGCTGGTTTGGGAAGCCAGTGGTCCCGGTTCGGGTCCCACATAGGAGAGCCAGTGACACTGCCCTAAAAAAAAAAAAAAAAAGAGAGAGAGAGAGAAAGAGAGAGGTGGAATTAAGGAAATGGGGGAGACGGTAAAAAAGAAACAGAGACCTTTTGAAACAGAGATAGGGAGAGATAGAAGTACAGAGACAAAATGCAAAGAGGCAGAAATTGTCAAAAAGGACATGGGCTTCTGTCAACAGTCCCAGTTTTCAGCCGACTGCCAGCACCCACTGTCAGCCTGGTGAGTCAGTTATCTTAGACATCAGATAACTGTAGTCTCAGCTGACATCTGACTGCAAGCGTGTGAGTCCCCACTGAGAGATAATAACTTCTCATTTTAAACCACCAAGTTTTAGGTTTTTTGTTATGTAGCAACAGACACCCAAAACAAGACGCTCGCAGGGTCAGGGAAAGGTGGATGAGGAGTAGGAAGTTGGGGAAGAGGGAGGTCTGAAGTTGCAGATTTATTTGAAGGAAACAGGCTAAGGACTTGGAGAACCGTTTGGAAAGATGAGGCTGAGGAAATGAGGGTTTCAGAGTCTGGGGATGGTTAGAGGATCAGGACTGAATCCAGCTGGAAAACTTGATCTTAAAATGGGTGATGCAAAGGCCCTGGGGCTCATTGGCATGAATTTCACCAGTGATTTAGTCTGGTACCCATAATCTGATTGGCTAGTTTCTGAGCATCACCTCTGTGTGTTCCTTCAAAACTTTTTGCAGAAGAGTCTGTTCATTGTCTTTCAATATCCAATTTTCATGTTGCCTTAAAAATTCTCTATGATTTTTAGCATGATGACCTGGAATAAAAACTACATATTTTTCAGCTTCCTTGGCAGCTAAGTGTGGCCATGGAATTCAGGTCTGGTCCCTGAGATGTAGAAGGACGTGATATGTGGAATTCCTGGGTAAAAACTTACAGAGAACGGTGGATCCTGCACCTCTTCTCCCCTCGCCATCCTTCTCATTGAAATGATGCCCCAGAGATGAGCCATCTGGGACCAAACAGATGAGAGCCATACTCTAGCTATGTCGGAGCAACAAGATAGAAAAAACGCGGGTTTTTTATTGTCCTCATGAAAGAGAGTTGCCATACCAGATGTGGACTGTTACACGAGAGAGAAAGAAACTCATCTTTTTTCAGCCACTATTATTTTGGATCCCTGCAAATCACATCTAAACGCATATCTCAGTACTATTAATGAAAATATTGATAGGAAGACCTTGCAAGGGCTTACATACAGCCACCCTCTTCAGGTTCCAGAAGTCACTCTTACCCTCAATTTAGGGGTGTTAACACCCCACCTCTGCCAGCCCCAGGGTGCTGTGCCATCCCTTATCCATTGCTTTATATCCTGCACCCCTGTTGCTGTCCCCTTCATCTACTCACCTCAGTCACCCAATTCTGTGCCATCTGTGTCCTGCCACAATGACCTTGCCCTCACAATTCCTATCCCAACCACCACCTCTTGCACCCTCTTTGCTCCACTGCACTGTGAGCCCAGTGAGAGCAAGAACATGTGGGTCACTGCAGTGTCCCCAGCAGGGTACCAGACAGAGCTGGTGAACAATGGACAAAGTGAATTAAAGAAACCCAGGCCTGGAGGGAGAGGAAATATTCCGCCTGGTCCACTTTTTCCAGGGTTTGGTGATCTAGCACCTGGGACTCGGGTGGGGGAGCAGGTGCATGGGGACTCCCCTGTCTCTGTCCTTCTGAGGCTGTTTGTTCCCATGGGGAGTGTAGATGTGTGTGTGTGTGTGTGTGTGAGAGAGAGAGAGAGAGAGAGAGAGAGAGAGAGAGAGAGGGAGAGAGAGAGAGAGAGAGAGAATGAAATATGAAGCAAGCTAAGAACACCTGGAAAGTAACTATTTCCATCTATTGAGCTCTTGTCAGGTGCCAGGTATTACTCTAAAACTATATATAAACATAATTATATTAAATTCTATATGTAATTATAATAAATTATGTATAATTATATATAATTTACATATATAATTTAATACAACAGCCCTATGACATAGGTACCATTAGTCCCATTATAACTCTGATCCCCATTTTCTCGGTGAGGGCACTGAGGCCCCGAAAAAGTAAATCATACTCTGCTGCCTCCCATGACAGATCATTTAAATCACTCCCAAGCTGACTCCCCTGGAACTCCTGGCATCCAGGTGAGAATCTGGACGGTTGGGGTGGGATGAAGGACACCTATAAGGCTCATCTTGCCCACGTCCCAAACTCAGGGTATGTCTGTCTTTGAAGCTAAGCCCTTAACCCATCTCCCTGGCTCCTGGCTCACACATTTCCCACCTTTACCCCGCTCTCTTTGTTCCAGGCTGGTAAGATAGAGGCGCATCGTTGTCCCATTCTGCACCCTGGATCTCCTCATCTCCCATCTCTGCCCTTCCTAGCTGTGGGGCTTTGGGAAAGTTGCTTCACCTATCTGAGCCTCAGTTTCCTCATCTGTGAAATGGGAGTGATTTCTAGGACTGGTGGTAGATTGAATGAGGCTGTGCCTACGAGAGGCCAGTACAGTGTCTGGCATTGTGGGCTCTCCATAACTGCCAGCTGCTCTTGGCACAGTTCTCATGCATGAACTTCGGTCCCCTAAATACTCTCTTGTGCCCGAATTCAATGCCCTCCTGCTCCACACCTCTCCCCACATTGGCAGAAAAGCCCGCTCATGCCCCATATGTTCCTCCAACAATTCCCTTCTCTCCTTCCAGATTCTCCCAAGTGTGGTCTACCTGCTCTGACTCAGTCTCCCCACTTGCCCTTCCCTCTTCACTCTACAGCACCCTGACTTCTATCCCCACACCCTCCACCCAACCGCTCTAAATCCTGGGGTCACTTCCTAGTCTTCATTCCCCTCCGCCTCTCTTCGGCTTTGACCCCCTGTCCACCACGCCCTCATTCTGGAACTCTCTTCTCCTGGTTTCAGGTGCCCCAGTCTCCTGGTTTCCCACTGTCTGGCGTGTCCTTCTCCTTTGCCAGGTCTCCCATCTTCCACCTGCCCTAGACCTTGGGCCCCTTGAGGCACTGCTCATACTCCTTTCTCATACTACACACTCCCTGGCAGCCCGCACCCCCACCCCCGAGGCTTGGAGACACCCCGTGGCCAACAAATCCCAAATCTCTCTCAAGTGCAGCCCCCTCTGCTGAGCTCCAGGTATCCCCGGATGTCTCCCCTGTCTCTGGATGCCCCATGGGCATCTCGTGCTCAGCCTGTACTCACCTGAACCCAGCATATTCTCCAAGCAGCCAATTCTTCCTACTTACCCCGCCTTCGTTCCCCAAGCCCTGAGACCTCGCTCTCTGGAAACCCTTCCCATCGCTCCCGCTCCCAGATCGACCCTCCACCTTTCTCCCTCCTGCTCTGTGGCCCAAGAAACGGACCTGTATGCACCAGACCTATTACCTCTCTTGACTTCTAACTTCTGGTTAAGTTCAGCCAATGGGAGGCACCAGCAGGAGTGTAAGGCTGGGGTGTTCACTCTCTTGCCCCTTTCTCTCTTGGCGTGGATTGGGGGTGCCTTTACAACTGCTGCAGCCTCAACAGTTCAGAACCTCGGCTCACATCTTGAAGCCCAGGGCATAACTGCTCCCTCTACTGCTGGCCTCAGGTACTGCACTTTCCCTCTTTTGTTTTCTTTAACCCTGCTCAGATCTTAATATTCCTTTCATTAAACTCTCCCTGGCTTCGCCGAGTGCACCATCTCTTTCCTGCCAGGGCCGGATCCATTCTCTCTCTAAAACCACCCCCTTATGACCATCCTCCTTCCCACCATCCGATCTGGGACACCCTCCTCTGCTGCCCCAGCCTCCTCTCTGATCTCTCAACCTCCAGTTTCACAAGTAGCCAAAGGAACGTTTGAAAATGTAAATCAGATATCAACTGCCTGCCCCGCCCCTCACTGAAATCCCTTCCAAAGCTCCCCTTTGCCTTTAAGATAAATTCCAAGCTCAAATTCCAAGCTCCACTGCATGGCTGATAAGGTCTCTTATAGTTGGTCCTCTTGAGCTCTCTTCACTCCTCAGCCGCCCGCACTCCATCCATGCTAGCTAGCCACTTGACGAAAAAGCCAGTAACTCACAAGTCTGCACATCTTTATGTAGGCTGTCGTTTAGCTGGAGAACCACATGCGCCCACGCGCGCGGCACACACCCCCTCCTATTTCAGCAATCTGAGAAAGTTAATTGCTTTATTCAGGAACACCCCGCCCCCCAATCAACCCCAGCTCTCTTGCTCAGGCAAATTAGTCCTATTCTTTTGAGCTCCCCGGATGCCCTGTGAAGTCCTGAAGTTCGCTGCTGATGGAATAGGGGCGTGGCTGGTGGGTGATGAGTGGGCACGTGGAAGGGGAAGCTGTGTGGACTTGCTGTGGCTGGTGCGTGTGGGTGTGTCTTGCAGAGCACTGGGGACCTGGAAAAGCCCAGATCACCTGGTCTACTTCACAACTGCTGAAATCTCGAAGACCTCATTAGCTTCCTCCTGAATCCCAATTTCCCATGGGAAGGCTATTTTCCAGGCAGAATTTCAAAGTTTTATGGCAACTTTTACAGAAATCACAGAGAAAAGAGACAGCGACTGGTGCTGATGAGCTGGAAGTAGAGAAGGGGAGTGGGTAACAGGTCTGGGATGCTGGGCTGATGCACAAGGATGACAGAATGCTAAAAACCCGTGGGTTACAGGGTCATCCTTAGGGTCCCAAGAAGTGGGCAGCACTCCCCACACCCCAAGTGTGTCCTTTGGGCAGGAAACATCAACAGTAAGAAAATGCAGATGGCCTACCAACAGATGGGTGGCCTCCAAAGTTAAAAATGCCCACCCAGATCCCCTGGTCCCATACCCACCCTCCCACCCACCCCTGCTCCCCATCAGGCAGAGATGTGGCAGCATTTGCTGGCTTGTAGCATTGGTCCTCTGGGACCCTCGGTCTCCTCTTCGAGGGTCCTGCCCGGATTTGCTGGCACTGAGGGCAAAATGAGCCTTCTAGATTGTCAGGGGAGACTGGCTGGACTCCCTTTGATTCGTGGCCTCCTCCCCAAAGCAGATTCTCATGACTGGGGGAGTCTGCTGCCCTCTCAAAAGTAAAGTCTGTCACCCGCTTTCCCCAAGACATGCACCCTCCCGTGATCCCCCTCTCCCAAACACACTATATACACACACAGGTCCCCCCTCCAAGAAATGCCTGGGCTCTCAGAGGTAGTGGAGGGGAGTGGGGGCGCTGGGATGTGAGAAGTTGCAGGTCCAAAATATGCCCCCTCCAGCTGTGAAACCCCAAACTTCTCCCCCTCCCTTCTCCAAGCCTGGGGAATTAGCGTCCTCCCAAGGGCCCGAGTGGAGAAATCAGAGGAGGTGAGCCCCGCTTTGTGCACTCATCCACCCGTCCCTTCCCCCTCCCCTGAGGGCTAAACGCAGCTCCCTAAAGGCTGGGAGAAGGGCTGAGATGCTCCAGATCCTGGGATGAATCAGCTCCCTTCCAGGGTCCCTGGGGAGGGCTAACTTCTGAAGCCCTGGGAACAGGTCCATGGTGGCAGCGGCGGGGGTTCTCTAAAGGAAGGGGTCTTACAGGGTGCATCAAGGCTGGGAGAAAGATGGAAGAGTCTAGCGGGTCACTGAGGGGAGGTTGGTTCTCTGGGGAGGGGCCTGCAGGTGGAAATTTCCCCTGGGGTGTAGACAGAAACAGGAATGGGCTGGAGTTGTGGGTAACTCACGGGAGGACCTGGGGGAGGCCCCCGAGGAGAAGGGAGGAGGCTGCTGGTGGGGACAGAGGACAGGGGGAGAGCAATTCCCAGGAGGCAGGGAGGAAGAGTCTCAGGCAAGGAGGCTGAATCTCCGGAGGACGGAGCCGCGGGATCCGGATTGGCGCAGCTGTCTCCAGGGGGCGGCCGAGTCTCTGCGGAATGCGCTAGAAGCCTCGAATGTGGCAGTAAGCCTCGAGGCTGGCGAAGAGGATGTAGAGGAACCACAGGCCCAGGAAGAGCGCGGTGGTGGCGAGCTTGGGGCCGCGCGGCCCGCCCAGCTCGCCGCCGATGTGCGGCCGGCGCCGGTACAGCAGCACGGCAATGCCCACGAAGGCGAACACGGTGAAGAGCGTGACGGAGAAGGCCAGCGTGCCGGTGCGCACCTCGAAAGGGCGGCCCTGCACCGCCCAGTACACGGCGGCCACTGACCAGGCCACGCCTAAGCCCAGGAACACGTTCACCGCGTTGGAGCCGGTCACGTTGCCGATGGACGCGTCCGCGCACTGGTCCTGCAGCGCTGCCACCTTGCTGGCGAACGTGTCTGCGGGGGAAGAGACACGCGAGGCTCAGCAGGGTTCGCGGGCCACTCCCAGGTCCTGGCACCCGCCTTCTCCACCACCTGCTTTCCATAAGGCACTTCCCATAAGATCTACCACCAGACTTGGTGTGGTGCAGATCCTGTCTCCCACTCTGTAGCTCTAGGCAGACAGGAAGGGCTTGAGGCTTTGAACTCACCCAAGAGGTCAAGTCGGTCAGCATCCCTGTGCCTGCTCTGTACAGAGCCAGCTGCCTGCTTTCTATGGAACTCGCTGCCTTTATTTCCATGGGACTCACTTCCTGCTTTATATGGGACTTGTCTGAATTCATTGGGACCCACTGCCTACTTTCTATGGGACCAGCTGCCTGCTTTCTCTGGGACCCAATGCCTTCTTTCTACAGGACACACTGTCTGCTTTCTGTGGGACTCACTGCCGGTTTTCTATAGGACTGCTCTGCATTCCATGGGATCCACTACCTACTTTCTTTTTTTTTTTTTTTTTGAGGGCAGTGTCACTGGCCCTCATATGTGGGACCGAACCGGGGCCGCTGGCTTCCCAGGCCAGCGCTTAACCACCGCGCCACTCGGCCGGCCCTCACTAACTACTTTCTATGGGACTCTTTCTTGGTACCTAGTGCCTGCTTTCAGTGGAGCTCACTACTTACTTTCCAATGGGACTCGCTGCCTGCTTTTGATGGGTATCACTCTCTACTTCCCATAAACACACTGTCTGTTTTCCTATGGGCCCAATCATCCCATGGCCACCAGGTTGGACAAGATAAGTGTTAGGCTCCACCTACATTTAACCCTTTCCTGTCAATTCCCCATTTGGTTTCTGTCAAGCAAATAGCTGGTTTCTATGGCCTCCACCCATTTCTGAACGTCTTCCTAATAACTCAAGTCACCGGTACAGAAGGCAAGCATCAGAAAGCCATTCTCCAAAGGCTGCTTTCCACAGACCCACCGCCTGCTTTCTAGGCTGACAGCACCACCACCTGACTGGTGAACACACTGATGTAAAAAACAAAAGTGTCAGGTTCCCTACACCCCTGGCCTTCTTACTCCTGTAGGAATTTCAGTCTTGGCCACCTGGTTTCTAAGAGACCTTCCCTCAGGTTTATGTGGGAAGAGGCGATGTGAGTCACTGTGTTTCGATGAGACATACACTATAGTCTCTGAAGCCCCACTATCTACAACCTCTGGTTTCCACTCTGCCCTCTCATCTTCATTAAAGCTTTGAGATTCATTGGTGTGGCTCCTATCATGCCCATCAATATAGTTCTACGGAAACTGGTTTCTTAGTGGGGCAGCGGGAAAAGAAGAGAGAAATTAACATCTTGTTTCTACCAAATCCATCATCCGGCTTCTACCATTTCTTACCACCCTGGTTCTATGGGACATTTCACCTGGTTGCTTTTGGGGAGGGTTCAATTCACATATTGACTCTATCAGATCCCCACCTAGTTTGTATTGCACCCCACCACCATATTTCTCTGGGACCCACCCCAAGGGTTCTGCGTGACTCCACCACCTTGTTTCTGCCAGGCCTTTCTCTTAGTCACCACTGCCTGGCTTCTCCGGGACCCTACCCCAACAGGTGGTCTCCCAGGGTGTTACCGGGGATGGAGGTGCCCAGGGCCACGAAGACTACGGCGTTGACAGAGTCCTTGAGGCCAACGGTGCAGCCAAAGTGGGAGGCGAGGTCCCCAATGAGGGCGGTGAGCAGGCCGATGACCAGGATGCAGACACCGAAGCAGGCCCAGCCGTGACAGTACTCGGTGGGGGGCACGCAGGCGAACAGCACCTTCCAGAACACCGTCAGGAAGTGCATGACGTAGTCAAAGCACGAAGGCAGCCGCTCCTCCCGGGACCCGTCCTCCTCCTCCTCCTCGTCCCCTGTGGGCACACGACCCAGCTGGGGCACACACCCATGCCTCTTTCCTCGCCTACAGAACCCATTTTGTTCAACTCCCAGGCAGTGAGTCCCATAAAACGAATTGCTTTCCCAGAATCCCTTGAAGCTAGGTGTGGCCAAGTCAGCAGCTAAAAAGTTACTTACCCAGTATCCCTTGCAGCTAGGAGATTGTATAGGCCCAGGTGGAAGTATCTACTTTCCTAGAGAATCTCTTAAAGCCAAAGGAGGCCATGTGCCCAGCTTAAAAATATCCAGCTTCCCAGGATCCCTTGCTGCAAGGGGTGGCCATATCCCTAGCTAAAAATATTCCTTTTCCTAGAAGCCTTTACAGCTACTGACAGCCATGTCTGCAGGTAGAATATTCACTTCCTCTGATTCACTGCCGCTAACAACAGCCACATGCTCAGCTAAACGTACTCACTTTCCCAGGATCCCCTCCTTGCAGCTGGAGAGAACCATACTCGTATACACAGCTAACATTAGTCACTTTCCCAGAATCCCTTAAGACTAGCAACAGCCATGCCCTCAGATAAAAATATTCACTTTCCCAAAATTCCTTGCAGCTAGTAGTACTGAGCTCAACACTTGCTTTCCAAGAGTCCCTCGCAGCAGTGGCCATGTGACCCAGTTTGGCAGTGAGACATAAACAGACCTTTTCTGGAAAGCTCTAGCTTTCCTGATAGGCGCACTGTGTTATGGATGTGTTTTCTGAGCTTTGTAAAGGATGCCTCCTCCTTAGAGTTGTTTGTGTCACTTATTGGACCGAATTTGGCCTGCTTTTGGCCTGCAGTGACTTGTGGAATGGGAAAACATAAATTACATGTTTTGCCTACCTCGCCCCAATTTGACAAGCATAAAGCAATGAGTGAGAAGCAATGAACACACTTGAGTGTGCCAGATATTACATCTGGAAGGATGATGGTAAGAGGCATTATAAACTCCTGACTAGTCACTCAGAGCAAGTCAGGAATAAAAGCCAGGCCAGCCACCAAATCATGAAGCCACTTCCCATGGTTAAACCCAAGGATTCCTTCCAATGTCAATGATAGAAGACGCTTGGTGGTGGTGGGAGGCAGATAGACTGATGGATTTGCGGAATCAGGTCATATATCCCTTTCCCACTTTTCTAGCTCACTTAGCCACTTGGCTTGTTAAAGAAATAAATGCTTAGGGCTGGCCAAGTGGTGCGGTGGTTAAGAGCTGGCTTGGGATGCCAGCAGCCATGGTTAGGATCCCACATATGAGGGCCAGTGACACTGCCTTCTAAAAAAAAAAAAAGAAAAGAAACGCTTAAATTTGTGAATACTTAGCTAAGTAAGTGGTTTGTGTGGTTTCTTGGTTCTGCATGTTACATCACAATGAGGTTTTTGCTGCAACACCAAGTAAAATGGAATTGGAAACTAAAACTGGAAACTCAAATGGGACAGGCATGCGGACCCTTCCTGTTTCCCTGCTTCCTCTTTCTTCATGCTTGGAATATGGACTTGACACCTGGAAGGTGCAGCAGCCGTTTTGCAACCATGAGGGCAAAAGCTGAGAATGGGAAAGAGAAATAAAGAAGGAGCCTGGGCATTTAATGACATCACTAAGCTGTTGCTAACTCTTTATTGCCTCCTGCAGATATTTTTGTTCTGTGAGAAAAACAAATCTAGCCTGCTTAAGCCACTTGTGGCTGAGTTTTCTGTTGTTTGCCACCTAACTGACCACAGTGAGACATGGCTGAGGTCTGAGCAGGGAGGACACACTCAGTCCCATTTGAAGACTCAGTTCAGAAGCCTCCTACTCCAGGAAGTCTTCCCTGACCTTTAAGCTGCGTCAGACACCCCATTGGGGCTTCCACAGCTTCCCGGGGCCCCTTGTCCCAGCCCTGCCCACTCTGTATTGTCACTCTCTTGTGACAGGTCTGTCTCCCTCACTGGACTGTGAGCTCCACAGGGACAAAGTCCAAGGTGTCACGGTCATCTCTTTGTCCCCAGTAATGTCCTGCATAGGGCCGGGTCCAGAGGATCCTTCAGAAATAAATGTTGAAAGAATGTGTCTCATATGTTCATTGCAGCATTAGTCACAATAGCCAAGCTATAGAAGCAACCCAAGTGCTCATCCACAGACAATTGGATAAAGAAGATGTGGTACATATATATAATGGAATATTACTCAGCCATAAAAAGAATGAAATATTACCATTTCTGACAAGGACCTAGAGGATATTATGCTAAGTGAAAAAAGTCAGACAGAGAAAGAAAAATACCATATGATCTCACTTATATGTGGAATCTAAAGAACAAAATAAATGAACAAACAAAACAGAAACAGACTCATAAAAACAGGGAACAAACTGATGGTTGCCACAGGGGAGGGGGATTGGATAGCTGGGTGAAAAAGGTGAGGGGATTAAGAAATATAAATTAGTAGTTACAAAATAGTCATGGGGATGGAAAGTACAGCATAAAGAATGTAGTCAATAATTAGTCTGGGTACCAGACTAATCGGGGGGGATCACTTTGTAAATTATATAAATGTCTAACCACTATGTTGCATGCCTGAAACTAATATAAAATAATACTGAATGTCAACTGTAACTGAAAAAATAAAAATAAAACCAAATCTAATTTCCCTCCCCTCCAAAAAAAGAATATGGCTTAGAGGGAAACACCACTTCGTTTCTATTAGGCCTACAATCTGGTGTCCCTAGGCCTGCTACCTGGTATTTTCTCATCCCCTGAGGCCTGGTTTCATGGGGTGTCACCGCTGACCGGTTTCTTTCAACCACAATTCCTTGTGTGTTTTCAGTTCCCACCAGCTAGGCCTCCCTGAAGGAAACCTGATGTAGTGTAAGGGGCACAAGCCCTGAGTTCCACCTTGGCCCTTTCTAGATTCCCTGTGGGAATTCAGGCCAGTCTCCCCTCTGTCTCTGGGCCTCAGTTTCCTCAATCTGTATCACAAAATGCCAGTGTTGGTCTCCAAGATTCTGTGAATCCAGTTGCCATAGTGCCTCTGGCCACAGGAGGGCAGTATGGACCCATCTGAGGCTTAAGAAGGGTGGGAACCCCAAGGGGTGGGAGAGCTGAGTGCCGCGGAGACTGTCTCCATGGCAACACAGGAACCCAGGCTCTGTCTGGGGAGGCCATGCCATTTAACCTGTTCCCACTCTCCAACCCCCAGAAGCCAAGAGAAAGTCTGGGCAGGGATCCCTCCTCCTTGCAGCCCTCCACTTTCGCCCCTCTATTTCTGTCTGCCTTTCTCTCTGTGTCTCCGTGTCTACCTGCCAGTCCCTCTCTCTCTGGCCCCCTGCAGTTTACTGACTTCATTCTCCATCTCTCCTGGTTTCTCTGCATCTCTGTCTGTCTTTGTGATTCTCTGTGCACCTCTCTTTGTGTGTCTGTCTCTGCTGTTTGTGTCAGTTCCCTATCTTTTCCTTTGTCTTTTTGTATCTGTCTCTGTGTGTCTTTCCAGTTCTTTCTCTTCTCTTTGTTCTCCTTGTCCCTCTTTCCCTTTCTCTGTCATTTCTCTTTGTGTCTCTCCATCTCCCCTTCCCTCTCTCTTTTCTTTCTCTCTTCCTCTCTCTTCCCTCCCCACTTACCTGCGCTCACCGTAATTGCTTCTAAAAACTGCTCCCTCCACGAATGGGTTCCAATCACCAAAGCCAAGTTCGTTTTCTTGATGAGTTTATCCACTGTGTTCTGGAGAATAAGGGTGGGGAAGACATCACTGCCCACGATCACCTCAGCGCACCCCTGAGGCTCCATGAGGGGAACTGGGGTTAGAGACCCACACCGGATGCTCAAAGGTCTCCAACCTTCCTGGTGCTACTAACAAAAGGGGAGAGGGAGGAGTGTGCTGTCCATGGTGCTAAGGGAGGGACCCGGAGGATGGCCTTGGACCCTTGGTTGCCCCTCCCTTGTGACTCCTAGTTGATTCCCTCCTGGACTCTCCCACAGGAAACAGCCCAGGCAAGACTCCAGGAAGCTGAGGCCCCAGAAAATCACCTTAAAATCATAGGACTCCTCGATAATGACCTCCAGCCGGCAGTTTTCCCCAAGAACCGGCTTGCCCATCTCTGCTATTCTCCGAGCCTCCTCCTCTTCAGCCGTCAGTTTCCTGTCCCCATCCCCTGCAGCATGAGGGATGTGAATTAGACTCCACGGAGGTCTTATTAATTGGGCCTGAGATGCCTTCACTACCTTTTCTGTTGTCTTCTCGGAAGCCTCCTTGGTGACACCCCCTCCAGCCTGCCCAGCCTCCTAGCTGACAACCATCTTCTCCAGCCTGAGCCCCAGCTCCCGCGGGCTGGCCCACGAAGTTCAGCTGGTGGGCTCTGGGGTTCATATGGTGGAAGCTGTGTGACCTTGGGCAAAGCCTTAGCCTCTCTGTGCCTCAGTGTTCATAAAATGGGCACAATAACAGTACCTACCTCATAGGATGGTTGTGAGAATTAAAGGCATTAATTCATGCAAAGTGCTTAGAACAGTGCCTGGCACATAATCAATAGAAATGTTATTTTCTTTATTATTATCCCCCAACATCATCATCATCACCACCCTTGAGGGAGGAGGCCTGGTCTCTACATCCAACCTCTGAAAACATCCTAGAGTATGTTTGATGTGGTGAGGAAAGAGGGGAAGACCCAACTGCATACAAATCTTGGAGTCACACACCCTATACCTGGCATTGAACTCAGTTATCCCCCTAAAGTATGTTAATCCTTTGCTCCAAGCCCAGCACCAACTCAATCCTAACTCTTGGAAGAAAGCCATCCATCAGCCAGGAACACTCTCAGAAAACTTCCCAAGCAGGAAATGACTTTTATTTTGTTAAGCTACTAGGATTTGGGACTTCTGTGTTATAGCAACTTGTATTGCTAACCCTGACTATTACAATCTTTAGTTCAGCCCTAGTCCTAACACCAAACCCCAATTCTGATTTCGACTCCAAAACTACTCTCTCACTATCTCTAAGCCATTGACTCTACTAGCTCCAGCCATCATCCCAGTCTCTGACCCTGGCTCCAATTCTAGTCACAAACCCAGAAACCAACCTCCATCTTAATTTCAACTTTGACCCAGTTCTAATCCTGATCTTGAATCCTAACCCTATCCTAGTCAAACTTCACTCCCTCTGAGCCCACTGCCAAGACAAGTTGGAGTCTATGATTTACTTTCCACCCCCTACTCCCGACCTGAACTGTAAAAACATGATCTTAGCCTCTGAACCCCTACCTATAATCCCAAACTCGACTGACCCCAACAACTCTAAGGCCACCTCACATCCTCACTCAGGCCTGACTCTACCTTCATCTCACCTCCAACCTGCCTCCAACCTAGCCTGGAATGGTAGCTTCAGTCCATGACCATACCCTGACACCCCCATCTAGTGTCCCCCTCTCTCGTCAAAGCCGGACAGAAACTCCACTCACCTTGATTGAGCAGCAGAGCTGGGGAGAGATAGAGAGAAAGTCAGATTGCTTCTCTGTGAAGCTTGGGTCCATGATCTTGTAGGAATGTCCACAGCGGAGCCCCCCAAACCCTCTGCCCTGGACCCTTTACCTCTCCCACAGCCTACCCATCACCCCTCACCTGAAATCCCTCGCTTAAGCCACTGCGGCTGGCCCAGCTCGATGAAGAAATTATCTTTTTTTTCATATTCCTCGTCATCAACTATCTTCACCTGCAGAGTTTTCCTGAGTGGGGGGAGGCAGGACACCCAGCATGAGGCCCCTCCCCTGAATCACCAGGTCACTCGCCCCTTAGCCACCCAGTTTCTTGAGCACCCACTCCGTCCTAGGCTCTGTAATCTCATTCAATCCTCGCAGCCACCATCAGAGAAAGGCTCTTTCTCTTATGATCCCCCGTCGACAGAAACAAGCCCAGAAATAGCTGAGGACGCTTAGATTTATTAAATAGCAATCTGAAGGATTCTGATAAAACCAAGTTAGATTGGGTCCTTCCTCTGCTCAAAACATTCACCAGGATAAAAGCCAAAGTCCTTTGATCTGGCCCTTGTTCCCTTTCTGGCCTCCCAACCCTCTCTGCCTTGCTTGCTCACACCAGCTACACTGGCCTCCGCCCTGTTCTTTGAATGTACCAAGGCCTGCTCGGGCCTCAGCGCCTTTGCACAGGCTGCTCCTTCCACCTTGAACACTCTTTCTCCAGGCCCACTCCCTTATTTCCACCAGTTCTCAGTTCGAACTTTACCTTCTATTTCAATGAGACCCACTCCCACCACCTTCCTTAAAACTGAAATCCATCCCTGACCCCACCCACCCCAGTCCACCTGGCTCCCTTCCCTGCTTATGTCTTCTTTGTTCTAACACACCATCTAATGTGTTTATTCTTTGCCATTTGCCTCCTTACATTAAAATGTAAATTCCACCAGGACAGTATCTTTGTTCATTTATGTTCTCTGCTGTATCCCCAAAGTCTAGAACAGTGCCTGGCACACAGTGCTTCCTCTGTAAACATTTGTTAACTCAAATCCTTCAGCCCAAGAGACCATCAGTTTCCAGCCCTCTGTCTGGCCACATTTGGAGAGTTAACTGAGTGCTAACTGATTTTCTCAACATCCTGCTGCTATGGTAACGGGGGAGGGTTAGGAGCAGCCCCCTTCCCTTCAGGCACACAACCCACTCCCCTCAATCACAAAGACCCACAACCCCAGAAAGCCCACAGCCCTGCCACTAGCAGCTCTTTCAGCTGCAGGACCCACAAGGCCCAGCCCCAGAATCCAGAAACACAAACACCCAGCCCACACAATCACCCAGCAGAGGAAGCACAGCCAATCACACCGCCCACATCCACACACCATCGCACCCCTCAGCCATTCCCTATGCAGTGGCAAAACCTCATGGGCTGGATGCCCGTTAGCACAACGCCCCCACCAGAACCTCAGCAACATGGCCAACCTGCAGACCTTCGAGGTGGTGCCACGTAGACTCTCCTTCTGTATATCTTGCTCTTTATGCCTCTTAGTGTCTGTTTATTCCTCTCCCTCTCTCTCTCTCTGCATCTTGTTCTCGCTTTCAACCTTCCTCCGTCTTGCTACTCATCTCTCAGCCTCTCTGTGTCTCTCACCCCATCTCTAACCCTCTGTCTCCGTCTCTCCCCAGCTCTCTGCTTTTGTTTATCTGTTCTCTCTCCACCTCAGTCTCTCAGTGTCCACAGAATGGAATAGCTAAGTCAACACAATTCAAATAAAAGGGTGTCAATCATAGTCACTCCACAGGTCCACCTTAACACACAAACGCATAGGACACAGTGACACTCATGCAAAGACACATGCACACGACAGTCACGTGGGGACATATACCCATCTCCACCCTCCCCCACTCCCCACTCTCAGGATATTTTAAATTTTCTGTGGGTGGGAAGGAATGGCCGCCCCCACCTGAGGAGTGGGCTGAGAGCTGTCCGAGGTGCTGAAATCCCGCAGCAAGAAGCGGGGTCTCCTGACACATGCAGGCAGCTGCTGACATGGTGACATGTGATACACACACCTCCAACGCTCACCCTCTCGCAGACACACTCTGATCCACTGACACGAAGTGACTGACATACAGTGACACGCCTGCCAACTGGCACCATGACAGGCATGCCCTCAGGAGACCCAAAGGAGGAAAAACCAATCTGGCAGAGGCAGCAAGAGGGACTCGAGCTAGGCAAGGGCAGGACTTCCTGAGATCAAAGGAAGCAGCTGTCTTCCCCAGCCTGACATTCTGTCACCTCCATGCCTGTCCTTCCTGTTTCCTGGAAACTCCACTCTCTGGCTCCCGCAGGCCTCTGATTTCAGACCCAGTCTCTTTAACATTCTGTCTCCCTTTGCCTCTTGCTGACCCAAACTCTCTTTTCTCTCTGTAGCATCACGAGGACCTCTCCTTCCCTGCGTCCCACGGAGTGTCTCTCAGTGAGAAGAATGTCTCTCTCTCCCCTGCATCTATTTCCCTTTCAGTCTTCCTCCATTTCAGTCTCTTAATCTCCCTCCCTCTTTCGATGTATCTCTGTCTCTCAGTTTCCTTCTCTCTTTGTCTCTATCTTTCAGTTTCTGTCTTTCTGTGTTTCTGTCTCTCATGCTGTTTCTCTTTCTCTCTCTGACTCTGGTACTCTGATTCTGTGTCTCCCTATCTCTATCTCGTTCTCCAGGACTCCTCTGTTTCTGGGTGCCTGTCTCTCTCTTCTTGCATCCCCTCCCTACCACGCCATCTCTGGGCATCTCTCCATCTCTGTGTTGATCCTGTCTGGAGCTGCCCCTCCAGCCCGCTGCTTCGAAGCACCTCTAATTAGCGCCTGCCCGTTAAAGAAAGGATGTGTTTCCCTAAACGCTAATTAGCCTCCTGTTCTCTGTGTCCTCAAGCCACAGCTGGAAGCTTGGGTGAGGGCGGGGGACAGAGGGTGTCCCAGCTCAGGGAAGCCGTCTGGGGGAGGAGAGGGCCTGTGGGGTCGCAACACCAGAAAGGAAGCGGGTTAGACTTCCGGATGAACCAAACGAACAGAAAGACAGCTCTCCCCATTCTCCCTGCCTTTTAGGTATGAGAAATGGGGCCTGGGATAGCGCCCTCAGCCCCCCAACCCAAGTTCTTAACCCAAGCCAGAGAGAGATGGAAAGGTATGGAGAGTCTGTGGCTGAAATACGATCCAGTCAGAGAACTAGATACTGAGCACAGAGATCTAGAGATTGTTAACAGAGACCCAGAGGGAGACTGGTCGGGAGCGAGAGACGCAGAGACACGAAGGAGAAATGGAGAGACAGAGAGAGCAGTGAGAAGCTGGGAGGAGGGCGATGCACAGTGGCTGGGAGAAGGAGGGGGAAAGGGAGCTCGGTGGGAGTTCTGCTTGGTGGGAGGAGCGTGGGCGGCAGGAGGAGGGAGACAGACGGGCATGCGGGGGCGGAAGGGAGCGGGCAAAGTGGGGGAGGCGCCGGCTGCATCCCAGGCAGGCAGGTGGGGGAAGTGAGGCTGCAGGCACACACAGGGGAGACTCGGGCATCTGTGTAACGGGGTGGCCAGGTGTCTGGGCGTGAGAACAGCGTGTGTGTCTGTGACTTTGTATGTCTTTATGTGCCAGTTTGTGTGTTTACGTGTCTCTACATGTATGCCTGTGTACGCAGCCCACCTCCCACAGACCCTACCTCACCTTCCCAAATCCCAGCCCTCCGGTTTCCCCAGGACCTGCTGCCACCTTACCAGGCTCCCATATTCCCACTCAGTCTTTTGCCAAAACATCTCCCATATTCCCTTCAGTTCTCCGATTTCCCCAGGTTCTACCTCCGACCCACAAGCTCCACCCTTCCCCCAGTACCCCCTCTCAGGCTCTGCCCCATCTCCGCAGGTCCCTCCTTCTGTTTTCGTCCTTTTCCTTGTGTACCTACCTAGATCTGCCCCTTCCCCATTCCATAGACTTGCCGTCCATTTCGTCTATGTCCCACCTTGGAAGAACCCTCCACTAATGTCCACTGGACCCCCTCTTCAGACCACATTCCATCTCCACAGCTACCACTCCTCTCCCCAGGTCCCAATCCTAGCTCCTCTCCTCTCTCTTTAGCTACCTGGCCCTTCCTCCTAGGGTCCCACCCTCCTCTCCTCAAACCAGCCCGATTCTCCCAAGTCCCGCCAATGTCTCATCCCATCACCTAGGCCACTAGGTCACTTCCCTCTCCTCCGTCCTCTCCCCTGTCCCGTCCTCTCTCTGGGCCCTGCCCACCTTCCCAGGCCTTTCCATTTCCCAGGAGCGACCCACCCAAGCCCCACCCATTAAAAGCCCACGCCCACTTATCAAGCCCCACCCTTCTCGTCGGCCCCGCCCATCTCCCGGACCACTGGCCTATGGGCTCACATGGTCTCGTCGTCGCCAAACTCGAGCTCGCCGCACGCGTCCTCGTAGTGTACGCCGCCGCCGCGCGCCGTGCCGTCCACCGTGCGGTAGGGGAGGCGCACGGTGCCGCGCGCGCCAGAGCTTCGCACGACGCGCACGTCCACGGTGCCCATGCACTCGCTCACGTGCAGCAGGCGGTCCTGGAAGGAGAAGATGCCCGCGTGGTCGTCGTCGAGGATGGTGACGGTGGCCAACAGCGGCGCCACCAGCCGTCCCTTGGGCCGCCCGCCGCCGTCGGGCTCGAACATGCCCTGCGCGTCCCCCACGCGCAGGTTCAGCAGCCGCACGAAGAAGTGCTCGTCCTCCTCAAAGATGTCGTCATCGATGATGCCGATGCGCAGTTCCTTCTGCGTCTCGCCCGGCTTGAACACAAGGGTGCCCTCGCTGCAGGGGAGGAGCAAGAAGGAAAGTGGTGAAGGGCAGGCGGTCAACGGCTGGGGGGTTGAGGGAATCAGGGCGGGCTTCGCGGAGGAGGGGGCCGCGCCAAGCGACAATTCACAGGTATGCGGGTGGCCAGGAATAAAAGTAATACTAAGGGTGAATCAGGATGGTCTTCCGGGGAGGGGAGGGGATGCGGGAGGGATACAAAATAGAATTGGTCCCTCCCACTGTGAGGGATTAGGAGGTCCAGCATTATACCGACCATGATAAAGGTGAGATCAGGGCAGGATTCCTGGGGGAGGCTTTAGTGAGTAGGAGTTCTCCAGGCAGAGGGACTAGCACATTCAAAGTCCCAGGGTGGAGAGGGAGGCTGGAGTGTTCCACAGCCACACTTATCAAATCTTAATGTGCCCATGAATGTGGATCCCGGTTCAGTAGCTCCAGATTTCAAGACTGCAGTTCTAACTAGCTCCCAGATGATTCTGGTACATGGATCATACTTGGAGTAGAAGTGATGTAGGGCCCAGAACTGACATTGTCACGCTTCTGATAAACCCTTCTGTGTTCCCAGGTACCCCCAAAAGAAAGACCACACTGCTTAACTTGGTATCATTCGTTCATTCAACAAACATTCCCTGAGCACCTGCTCTGTCTGTGCCTTGTGCTGGGCAGTGCTGGAAACACAGCAGTGAACAGACTCTGTCTTCACAGGGTTTCAGCCCTATGGCAGAGCCATATCACAGTGACAATTACATGTTTAATGATTTAATTACAGTTGAATCTTTCAAATAGTTATTGAGCACCTGCTGTGTGCCAGGAACTGTTCTTAGTTGGGGAAATAGCAATAAAACCATATCAGAGAAAAATTCTTGCCCTCATGGAGCTTCTGTTTTAGTGCAGGAGATGAATAATAAACATCATGTCAGATGGTGATGGTGCTTCAGAGAAAAATAGAGGAAGGGGGTTGTTAAGAGTAAGGAGAGGGCTGGCCGAGTGGCGCAGCAGTTGGGCGCTGGCTTGGGAAGCCGGCGGCCCCGGTTTGGATCCCACATATGAGGGCCAGTGATTCCCCTCAAAAAAAACACCCTCCAAAAAAACTGTACTTGCGACTGTATCTGTTCATCAGTGTAATAAATTTAAAAAAAAAAAAGAGTAAGGAGAGAGTGCTGTGTTAGGGTGGTCAGGGAAAGGTTTTCTGAGGAGGTGATGTTTGAACTGAGACCTGAGGGAGAGAGCCATGTGAAGGATATCTGGGGAAGAGAGTTCCTGGTAACGGGAACAGCCAGTGCAAATGTCCTGAGGTAGGAATGGACTTGGAGTGTTTGAGGAACAGCAGAGAGGCCAGTGTGGCTGCAGCAGAGGGAGCAAAGGGGAGAGGGCGGGAGATGATGTCACAGAGGGAACAGGAGTAGATGTCATAGGCTTTGGTGGGCTACGGTGAGGACTTTGGTGTTTACTCCAAGTGAGACGGGAATCACAAAGAGGCCTTGGAGCAAAGGAGGGACATGAGTTGGCTTAGGTTTAAAAGAGCATCAGTTGTGTATGTCTCTGAAGCACACACATCAGAGTGGCTCTACATCAAAGTGGCTTTAGGATGTTAATGCGTCTCGAAAATCGATAATTCCCCCTCCCAACTATTCTCACCATTCACATCAGGGGCTCAGCGCTGGTTCTGAAATGTGCTATATGATCAATAAATGTTTACTGTCGTTACTTCTTTTTTTTTTTTCCCTTGAGGGCAGTGTCACTGGCCCTCACACATGGGACCCGAACCGGGGCCGCTGGCCTCCCAAGCCAGTGCCCAACCACCACGCCACTCGGCTGGCCCTGTCCTTACTTCTTATCACTTTTACAAGAAAGGAGTCCTGGGCTGCAGTTCTCCAAAAGCCCAGCCCTATGGGAGGGGCAGAGGGACACCAAGGTTCTGGCATAGAGATAGAACCAATGGCAAGACCTGGAGTAGAGGGATAAGGGGCTCCCTGTTGTAGCGGGCTGTCCTTGGGGACGCTGTCCATGGTGGCTAAAGCACCCAGCTAGTCAGGCCAAGCTGTTCCGAGCCTGACTCGGCCTCCATGCCGGCTGCCTGATCTCGGGCAGCTAGGATCTGCAGCCCTCTGAGCCTCAGTTTCCTCATCTATAAAATGGTGTTATAAGGATCGAGTTAATATAGGGGAAGCATTCAACAAAAGTTAGCTAGTGATATTTACATACTAATATTAGAATCTTAGAATCCTAAAGTCATGGGATGTTAGAAATGTAAACTTAAGGGGTAGTAGAGTGTAGGGATTTTAGCACCATCTTTTCCAAACAGTTAAAGTGGCCATCACCAGGAAGGGGACAAGCGGGCACCACATGCTTCCTGTGCAAAGGACACAGCATCACTTCCATGGATTCCTGCCCAAAGTGCATCACCTGAATCTAATCACGAGGAAACATCAGACAAACCCAAATTGAGACTTCTAGTAACTGGCCTATCATCTTCAAAAGTGCCTGGGTCACAAAAGTTATGGAAAGGCTGAGGGATTGTTCCAGATCAAAGGAGACTAAAGAGACATGACAACCAAAACGCATCATGTGATTCTGGGTTGGATGGGAAGAGAGAGAAGAAGTGAAAATATGGCCATAAGGGATATTAAAGGGACCACTGAGAAAGTGCAAACATGGACTGTAGATTGGGTCATATTATTGAGTCAGTATTAAGTTTCCTGAGTGTGATAATCATTTGTGATTATGTAGGGGAATGTCATTATTCTTAGTAGACGCAAACTCAAGTATTTGTGGGTGAAGGGTCATGCTGTCTGCAACTTCCATATACCGCCATAATTATTAATATTATGTATTAAAGCAAGAGAGAGAATGCAATTAGGACAAAATATGAACAATTTATGAATTTGGGTGAGGTTATGTGCAGGTTCACTAAACTGATTTTGTAGCCAGCCCTTCTGTAGATGTGAAATTTTTCAAAATTAGAAGTTGGGGAGAGGGCCGGCCGAGTGGCGCAGTGGTTGGGTGCTGGCTTGGGAGGCCAGCGGCCCTGGTTCGGGTCCCACATATGAGGGCCAGTGACACTGCCCTCAAAAAAAAAAAAAAAAAGTTGGGGAGAAAAAAGAACATGGGGATTTTAGAAACTAGGTATCAGAATCATAGAAGGCTAGATTCATAGGACTCATCTTCCAAAATGCACAAAATCTGAGAAGATGACAATCTTAGAACCATCAAATCAGAGGCTGGTTGGGGTGTGGATTAGAATACCAACATGTGGCAATTCTGGATGCTTAGAAATTTAGATCCTTGGCTCGTTAGGATTATAGGGGCTTACATTTCAGAATCTTGGAACAACTATGTTGTTTGGGAGCCTCAGAGATCACATTTAGTTTGAAGAAACTGATGCCCACAGGATCACCCTAGCCCATGTGATACCTGTGGATAAATTTTAAAAAGGCTTCCCTTCTTCAAGACAGTTTATTTCCATGAATCAGAAAACTGCCCTAATAGACATACAAATCTACCACTATGTGAACAGAGCTTCTTTAGATGTGGTGCTTTTATGCAGTGCACAACCTCAACAACTGTATGACCATTCTGCCTGCCCAGCCTGAGGTAGGAACTTGCCCAGGGAACAGGGTCCAGGACTACAGTTGGACTGGGACTCAGGTGTCCTCCCTCCCAGTCCTGGCCCTCAGTGGCCTTGTAAGCTACGCCAGGACTATGAATATCAACGGGGATGGGAACAGACCCTGCTATTCAAGGTGTCAGGTGGGCTACCGAGGGTCTTTGCTGAGGCACTGTGGTAGAACTCAAAATCTGTGAAGCAGAGACCACAGCCCCAGAAAAAGAGTTCAAGGTATGAGGGACTGGCTGCTGCAGGATGACGGAACCAAAGATCTGTGAACAGTTCAGCCTCAGCTTTACTCCAGGGAGAGGATGAAAGGGGTGTGGCAGATGACTTAGCAGGTGGAACCCATGAAAGGCTCAGCCACCAACACTGTCTCTCACATCCTCTGCTTTATTGTTCTTCACAGCTCTTACCACTCCCTCACATTTTTATGTATTTGGTGTATACTTTTTCCCATGAGAACATTGTCTCCACTTAGGGACTTTCTGTGTTTCATTTACTTCTGGTCTCCACTGCCCAGATCTGTTTCTGACACACAGTGGACATCTGATAAGTGTTATTATGATAGGAAATTGTGGGGGAATTGCCCAGCAGTTAACAAACTATATTGTAAAGGTCTGTTCTTGAAAGTGTGGCATGGACAGGAGAACTACAAAAAGATAAAAAATTTTGTGGGCCACGTGAGAACAGAGCAGTTATCTATTTTGTTTACTGTGCTATGTTGAGCCCCTAAAAATGGCATCTGGCACATAGTAAGTGCCCAGTAAGAATTGTTGAATGAGGGAATATCATAGATCTGCTCAAAGAGGGGTGAGGAGAAGGACTGAGGCAGTGAGACACTGTAGGTACAAAAGGTGGGTTCCTTTATGGTGGAGCCAAAGAACGGGGGACAATTTGGGCACCATCTCTCTCCTCTTAGCCTACTTAATGCTCCCCACATAGCACTTACATCGACTTTTTTTTTTTTTTAGAGGGCAGTGTCACTGGCCCTCATATGTGGGATCCGAACCAGGGCTGCTGGCATCCCAAGCCAGCTCTTAACCACCGCACCACTCAGCCTGCCCAACATCACCCCGTGTTTTTATATGTTTAATAGTTTTCAGCCTTATTGTAACCAGAGGGTAGGGATATTAGCTGTCTTGTTCACCACAGTATACTCCTGGCATACAGTAGATGCTCAATACACACTTTTACTTTAGTAATCATGCGTGTATGTATGTGTGTGAGGGTACTTGTTCTGCCAGGTAATGATACATGTAACGGAGCTATAATATTAACAGTGTGGTGTCAAGCACAAGAAACCACAAATAATGAACCTGGAAGGGGCAGCTAGTGGACAGTGGACAGCCATGCTGTCTTGTCCAACAGTGTGTGCCAAATGCCTAGAAGAGTGGCTGGTACAAAGTAGGCTCTCAAGAGTGAGTGAATGAATGAATGAATGCAGCAGGTTTGTCCATAGCAGGGTATGGATAGGCGCCAGAGGTAGCCAGGAGACCCATTAGCCTGGAGGCTGCAGGATGGGGAACCTATGACCTGTGAAGAGCCAATCCTCCCCTCCCGGGACCCACCTGTACTCATAGTCGGAGCCGGCCTTGGCGGAGCCGTCCTCGGTGCGGTAGTCCACATAGAAGGTACTGTTGCCCTCGCCGCCCTGGCAGGTGACAGACAGCAGCACGGAGCCACAGTTCTCCAGGCAGTGGTAGAGGCTGGGCTCGAAGAAGATGTGGCTGGCGCCATCGTCCTCGTCCTCTCCGGGGCCGTCGGCCGGGGAGGCCCGGCGCGAGGAGTCCACCGCGTGTCGCCGCAGCACGTTGCCCGCGCCGGTCATCAGCCGCGTGGCCTGGATGCGGTAGAAAGCGCGGCTCTTCTGCTGGTGCAGCAGGGCGTAGTAGTTGGCGATGCCCACCAGCTGCTCCAGGTCCTTGTCAGGGTGCTTCTGCTTCAGATCCTTGAGAATCTGGATGACCTCGCGGCGGCTGGCGTCCAGCTCGCGGGCCTCGGCGGGGCCGGGGCCCAGGCCGCCCACCTCTCCCGGTGCCTCGGCGCCCACGAACGTGCCGTCCAGCTCGATGCTCTTGGGGGGGTCGCCCTCGGCGCCGATGATGATGCCGCTGCGCGGGTCGGTGCGGTAGCGCTTGTACACGTACTTGTAGAAGAGCAGCCGCTTGTCGGCCATCCAGGCGAACACCACGCACACCGGGAAGAAGACCAGGGTCAGCAGCGCCTCCCACACCTGCGGGCAGCCGCGGGTCAGGACCGCCGCGCCGCCAGGGGGCGCGCTCGCAGCCGCCCTCGCTCCCGCCTGCCCGCCTGCCGGCTCTCGGGGTCTCTGTCTCCCCATCCTCACCCAGGGCTTCCTCCGTCCCTGTCCCGCATCTCTCCCCATCTCGGTCTTCTGTCTCTGCTCCTTTCTTTCATTCTTGTTTCTGTTCATCTCTGCCTCTCTCCATTTCTCTGTCTCCTTTCCCTCCCGCCCTCCCCCGTCTCTCTGCCTGTTTTTGTCTCTCTCTTTGGCTCTTGTCTCTGTCCCCATCTCTCTCCCTGTCTAGGTTGTTATTTCTGTCCTTGCCTCTGTCTCATTCTCTGTGTCAGTTTCCTTTTCTCTTTTAAAAAATCTTTCCTCCTCTTGTCCCTCTTCCTTTCTTGTTGCCTCTTGTTGACTGTCTCCAAGGCCTTTTATGTAAGTATTTTGTAGATATCTATGTCCCTTGTTACATTCTTCCAGGTTTCTCTCTTTCTTTCATCCCCCACCCCCACCCCGCCTCTTCCCCTAGTCTCATTCATCCACCTTTTCTCACGCTGAGAACCTTACCCAGCTGCCCAAGTACCAGGAATCTAGACATCCTCAGTCACCACCAAGCGAGAGCACCCCTGCACCTGCAGTCCCAGCCCCTGTCCAGGGGCCGAGCCCATGTCTTCCTGCCTCTCTGTCCCTCCATCTGTTTTTCTCTCTGCTCCATTCCCTCCCCACCCACCCACTCACCCAACCTAGGAAGCCTCCGCTTCTCCAAACACCACTCATCATCCAGGGTCTGCGCTCTGCCCACCTCCCCAAACTCCCTCTATTCCCCTCCCCCCCTACCATCACCAGTGACTGTAGCCCTGGCCAGACTCTCCTTCCTTAGGATTTGGCCCTTAGGGACTGTGATTCTAAAAGAGGCACAAGTTTGGCTTCTCTCACAGCCTTACAAAAGGAGTTCCCATGTCCACATGCTGCCTCCCTAGAGGCACAAGGTGATGCTGAATTCAGATCCTCATTCTAGAGGAGGGATGCCTGGCCTAGCCTCTTGTCTATAAAATGGGGACATCCCCAAGATAATGAGTTATGCACACCTAGCATGCAGCATTATCAGTTCCTGACACACAGAAAATATTCAAATCGTGAAATTACCATTACCATTATTGTTATCATTATTATGACTAGTGCTGTTATCGGGCTCATTGAGGCCTGGGATTCAGTCTGCCATGGACTGGCAGAGGCCTGGGCACATACAGGGAACATCCACCAATACTTGACAGTTCCTCTTGAAAATATTCATGTAAATACTCAAATCTTACCTTTTGTATTAAAGATAAGGAAGAAAAGATTGTAGAGTATTTACTATCAGATGGCCCCAGAGGTATCTTAAATATGAGACTCATAGGTAAAATATTTTTTAAGATCCAATTGCCACATCCCCTTGTCGCTGTGTTTACTGATGTGTCAGGGAAAAGGCAGGACTTAGAAGCAGTAAAACCTCACAAAAGCCACCAGGCAGGTTTGTGAAAAGAAACAGAACTTTCTGCACAAGCTGTAAAATGAACCCTCGCCTTGTGTTCACTGAACTGGCCACCGTGTATATTGCGGGGAATTCTCTCTTAATCAGAAGACAGTCTCAAACCCTGAAGCCTGGCTCTCCTCCTTGTAGGTAAATAAAAGGTGACTTTGGCCGGTTCACATCTTCCAGGGCACCTGCTGAGAAGGGGCACGCGGACTTGCCCACTTTGGGAAAGGAGTGAGACACCTTCAGTTCTCAGAGGACAGAAATGCCCCCAAGAAATCTAGGGTTGTTTATGGGTTGTCACCATAACTGGGGAGGGGCATATAGTCCCAGCTTGGTGACACCCAGCGACTCATGCGACAGCCCCACACAATACAGAATTGTCGCATGTCCTGCCTGACTTCAGAACCTCCCACTGGACATTCACATCAGTGAAAACTGCTTATAATAATTGGAGTCTAGAACTCAACTCTATTTTCTGTATATATGATGTATTTTCCTGTATGGTTTAATATACACTGAATATGCTTCGTTTTAACCTCATGGCTACCTGGTCCTCTGCCTGACTCCTTGTATGAAATGGTCTCTGATCTTTTTCTTCCTTTTAAACCCAAACTTGTTCGTTCTACACAGGTGCTGGCATCTGGTTCCCTCATCGTGACTTTTAATGTTGTCATGTGGAAGTGTTTACATGTGGAAATGCAGATTGTTCTATTAGAGATTCCTTTCCTTCATATCGCACGCAGTCCATGGATTATACTGACTTTGGGAAACCAACAACATAGGCAAATTCATTCAGGGAAAGAACAGCTCACATTCACTCTGTTCCAGGCTTGCTGTTCTAAGCCATTCCACATGTAGGAATTCAGCTGATCCTCACTCAGCCCTCTGAAGTCAGTACTATGATGTCCCCCAGATAACAGGTGGGGAAACTGAGGCATAGAGCGGGTAAAGAACTTGCCCAAAGTCACACAGCTAGAAGAAGTAGGGGTGGGATTTGAACCTAGGCCCATGGCTCCAGGGTCCACACACCAAACCTAGAGACTAGAATTTATCCAAGAATTTCACATCAGTAAAGTAAAGGGATGTAACAAAATATTTGTTATAAAAAGGGAATATTGGACATGAAGGTTCAAGTACCAATGGTCTAGTCCAACCCCTTCCATGGTTTGAATGTGAAAACTGAGGCCCAGAAAGGTTATGCACTTTGCCTGAGGTCACACAGCACTTCCAAAGAAAATCTAGAGCCAGGCAATCTTTTCACTGCTCCAGTTCACTCCTCTAGGTGTCACCTTTATTCCATGCCAGTTCCTTCAGTTATTTCACAAAACTGTCCCATAATTCTGGTCCCTGTGTTATTCCCAAAAGGATCTTCCATGGCTATGTCGTCAGCTAGAGTTGTGGTGTCTTATACCTTCTGTTCCCTCCCAGTAGGCTGCTGCTCTAGGGGAAATCTCTCCACCTCACCTCTCACCCATAGTGTCAAATTCTTTTCACAGTTTTGGTGTAAATCCTTATCAAAGACCATTTTAAAAACCTAAGTCAGGAGATCAGCCTTTTTAACAGCGCCTGAAAACTGTGAGGTATTGATTGCTCTGCGTATTTCCCATAGCAGACAGGAAACTCAGCATCACAGTCACAAGTCAATCATAGTAACTGTCTTTCTCCCTCTCTCATCCCCATCTTTTGGTGTCACCATCTCCCTCTTTCCTTGCTGTGCTTTCTGATCCCTCAGTTCAGCCTTCATATCATCTTCAAGAATTTTTATGCCTCTACCTTCATATCCTTCCTGGAAAAAAACTATAACTGGCAACACCTGATGGATATCAATGAATAGATTACACATGTGTCTGAAGGAAGCCTGGGTAGCCTCAAATAAATTATGCATGCTTGCAAATGAATTAGGCAGGTCCATCAATAAATTATGCAAATATAGGCAGCAGTCATAGAATTGTGGGAAATAAATTAGGCAAATGTTTTTTGTTTTTTTTTGTTTTTGTTTTTTTTTGAGGACAGTGTCACTGGCCCTCATATGTGGGACCCCAACCAGGGCCTCTGGCGTCCCAAGCCAGCTCTTAACCACTGCCCCACTCGGCCGGCCCAAATTAGGCAAATGTTTTAAAGGAAGACTAGGCAGTATAAGACACTGGGCAAATGAGAAGCAAATGAGTATGTGAATATGGGTGTAAATTATGCAGCTGTGGGTCTCAATTTTGTCTCACTATTGGAATAAATTATGCAAAGTGGTCCTTGCTGTGGACTGGGTTTATACCTATGCTGGATTGGTTGGGTGTGAGTATAAATTACAATGAAGTGGCGTAAATTATCCTAACATCAGAAATCAAATATGAATAATGAATGAATGGTGCAAACCACGACTGCATATCTGGTAAATACAGAGTTAGATTACTCAGATGTGGGCATGTATCTGTGCCTGTCCCTGGATAAATTATGCAAATTGCACCAGTTACCCAAATCAATTAGCACTGTCAGAAAGCACAAGGCTGGATTACACAACTGGAGCATGAATTGTGCGAACAGGGATGTCTTAATTGTGAAAGCGAGAATAAATTGTGCAAAAGGCAGGGAGTGCAGGAAAACGTGAACACACCTAGGGAATACCTGGCTAGACTGTGCACTACAGTATGCATTACACCGATCACAGGACTCTGTTAGCATACAGAACACCCTTGTGAGAGTTCAAAGGTGCCCCTTCTGGATGGGTACATCGCAAATGGTAGATGAGCCCTTTCCAGGCCTGTAGCACCATCCAGACCTGGCTTGGGAGCACCCACTGGACGCCAGCCCCGCCTTGCCCTCTCCAGCCCTCTTGTACAGTGCGTGACCTGCAGAACCACACCTGGCGGCCCTCTCAGGTGTGAGCATGCATTTCTGCTGATACATGAATCGACTCCAAGCCCAGGGAGCCATCCCTCTGGGTTTTGCAGACACACATGCACCAAGGAGGTGTCCATGGGTCCTTGCTCACCTGGACCACACCTGGGGAAAAGACGGCAAGGATGAGATAAAGCCAGACGTAGGCGAAGATACTCCAAGAGGCAGTGACAAAGAAGACTCTCAGGTGCTTGATCTTGCGGCTCTCGCCGGCCGGGATGACGTAGATGCACACTGCAATGACCACAAACATGTTGAAGGCAGCGCTGCCTACGATGGTGCCCGGGCCTAGCTCGCCTGCCTGGAAGTTGTGGCCGCAGACCTCGATGACAGACAGCAAGATCTCGGGCGCCGAGGAGCCCAGGGCCATGAGTGTGAGGTTGGACACAGTCTCATTCCAGATGCGGACAGTGCCCACGCTGGTCTCGCCATTGGCCTTGGTGATGGTGATTTCCTTCTCCTTCGATGTGATGACCTCAATGGATGCCATGAAGCGGTCGGCGATGATGGACACACCCAGGAACATGTACACCATGGCTACAAAGTAGACCACTGCCCTCGCCGCCTTGTCACCCAGTGATGAGTCGTTGGGCTCCCAGACAGGCAGCAGGACCCCCGGCTGGCAGCGGTTGGAGCCCTGGCAGGCTTCTGTGCTGGCATCACTGTCATTGGCCAGGGGAGGTGGCAGAGAGGGGGTCGGAGTGGCCTCCCCCGAGCATGGGGGAGCCCCCAGGAGGAGCGCGAAACCCACCAAGGCCAGGGGAGCCATGGAGGGTGGTGGGGTCCTGTGGGGAAGGAGGAGGAAGTCTGGGTGAGGGGAGCACACCCCTCGCTGACACACAGAAGTCAGGGCTTGTTGGAGGTGGAGAATGGGGGAGGGAGCTGGTGAGGACTAACACATGGAGGACGGAGACTGAGGGTGATACAGAGAGACAGAGATACAAAGGAACAGGGACACAAAGAAATACAGAGAGGGCCGGCCAAGTGGCGCGGTGGTTAAGCGCTGGCTTCAGAAGCCAGCCGCCCCGGTTTGGTCCCACATATGAAGGCCAGTGACACTCCCCTCAAAAAAAAAAAAAAAAGAGAAATACAGAGAGTGCCAGGCAGAGACCAAGGGAGAAAGACAGATGTCCAGCAGATGGAAGTGTAAATTGGGCTAACCACTTCGGGAAACTACAGCTGAACATCATGCAAGCTACGACTCAGCAATTCTGCTCCCAGGTATGTACCCAAGAAAAATAGGTCATGTTTCTGCCAAAATACACATGAAAGAGTGTTCACAGCACCTTTGTGTATAATAGCTCCCATCTTGAAACAACCCAGGTGCCAATTAGCAGTCAAATGGAGAAGTATGGTGTGGTCTGGTCACACCGTGGAATACTATACAGCACTGAAAAAGGGGCTGGGCTACTGATACCCCCAACAACACAGACAAATCTCACAGACACGCAGTGGATGAAGCCAGGCACAAAGGAACGCAGACTGAATAATTCAGTGGGTGAGGCAAGGGGCTGGAGGTGATTCATGAGGGGATTCTAATGGTTTCCAACTTGGTCTTCAGAGGGCTCCTGCTCAGGATTTGGGCTGTGGTGGGTGCTGGGGTGTCTGTTTGTCTGTCTCAGGTGGAGCTGGGGAGGGGCTGCTAAGAGGCTCTCTCACTCACACCCTTCCCCACAATGGTGGCAGGTGTCTCTCTCCAGTATTCCTGGGTCTCTGTGAGGTGTACAATTCCTTAGCAGCTGTGACATATGAGCCCTGTGTTGGGCTCTTTGTCCTGTTTGTGGGTGTGGGGTCTCTACTGTTTCAGTGTTTCTCTTCATGCCTCTGGTCCTGGGTTTGAGGGACCATTTCTGTATCTTGTCTAGATTTCTTTTAAAAACACAAAGCAGTTCATATTACCCCCTCTGCTCAAAACCCTCCATGGCTCCCTTCTCACCCAGAGTTCCAAAGTCTTCTGCCTGGCTCATGAGGTCTTGTACAATCTGTCCATCCTGCTCCCCTTCCCTCTCTGGCCTCATCTCTTTCCGTCTCCCTCTTGCTCACTCAGCCTCAGCCACCTACCTCCTCTCTGGTCTTCAGACACATCAGACAAGTTCTTGCCTCAGGGACTTTGCACCTGCTATTCCCCCTTCCTTGGACACTCTTTCCCACATATCCACTCCTCTTCCTCCTCCTCCTCCTCCTCCTCCTCCTCCTCCTCCTCCTCCTCCTCCTTCAGGTTCCATTCAAATGTCACCTTCCCTGACTACTCTTTTCAAAATGACACCAGTCCCCATTGGGGAGTCCCCAGCCATTTCACAGATGAGAGGGCCAAAGCTCAGAGAGGTTAAACAACTTGCCCAAAGTCCCCCAGCACCAACTCTTCGACTCCAAGAGTGGCCCTGAGTGGCCCCACTTACAGCTCCTCTGCCCCACCCTTGTGTTGCCATGGTAACCCAGTAGCCTATTTTAAAAAACAAAACAAAACAAAAAACCTGAGCGAGGAGGGGTGGGGTTCTTGGAGCCTCCATCAGCCCTGACCCCTCTCCTGGCCACCAGCCTCAGCTCTCTCAGTACCTTCAGTTCCCTCTGAAAACAGCTCTTCTCAGAGTCTAACCCACAGCCTGCTCCCAATACACACACCCACCTACTCACACGTACTCACGGCTGGGAGCTGGCTCCGAAAGAGGGAGGCAGAATGTTGGCAGGACTTCCCTGAGGAGAGTGTGTGAGTGTGTGAGTGTGTGTGTGTGTGTGTGTGTGTGTGTGTGTGTAGGCAGGGAAAGGGGTGATTCTTAAAGGGCCACCGCACAATTAGCCCCCATCGGCAAGGCCCCTAATGATATGTCTAATTAGCAGCCCCCTAATTAGCAACGACTTAGCCATAATTACAAACCCACCAGGATCCAAAGCAAAGACTCATGCTTTTCTCACTCCGCTTTTCTCCCCCCACCTTCCAGTCCTCTCTGGCTTTCAGGAGAAACAAAGGCCACCTGGAAGTCATGAATTCATCTAAACCATCTAATTCCCTCTCTTACAGAAGGGTCATGGCCTGGGAAACACCTGCCCCTCCTGCTGCAGTCCTCAAGGGAGACCAGGGTCACTGATGGGTGCCTGCCCTCCTTGCCCAGGGGCTGGGCAAAGTAGCCTGGTTCAATCCGTTTTCCTCAAAAACTTGGCTTCCTCTCACTGAGGCCTTAGGGGAGGAGGGGTCAGGGAAAGAAAGCACTAGACAAATATTTTTGAAATGCACAATCAAGAAGTCTGAGCTCTGTTGCTGGGGACAGCTGGGCTCCCTCTGTTCAAGGCTCCTGTCTCTGCCTCTCTCTGTCCACCAAGCAGCCCTGAAACCTAATCTAGGTTTAGAATCCAGGGGCAAAAGGATCAGGTTGAGGCCAGGGTGGGAGCTGGGGAGGGTAGATGGCTGGCTCCGTCTCCCAGGGCCATCTCTCCCCATCATCCTGGGCTGGTGGCCAGCTGGGTCAGTAATGAGCACCCCAGTTCTGCCTGACACGCTTCTCCGGACCTCGGAGACCTCATCCAGAGAGTGGGACTGCAAGCTTCGGGGAGGTGTCCCGTCTGGCATGCCCGGTGGAACCTCCTTCCCTCAGGTCCCTCACATTGATGACGGAGGCAGTGGTTCCTGACTGTGCTTAGGGGAAGGGGCTGGGGGGAGGGGGGGCACTGCCCCTTGGAGGAATGTGAGAGGTGGGGAGAAACATGCAATCTGGGGTGAAACGTGAAACCTGGGCTTCTAAACATGCACACTTGCTGCTCCAGGGTGAGCCACACAATATCCCAGCCCGGGGATCACAGGTGCACGTACACACACACACACACACACACACACACACACACACACACAGAGCTCAGGGCTATGGTCCATCGATGGATAAACCGAAGTCCAAACGGGGAAAGAGCTTGGCCAAATCACGCAGCTTCAAGCCAGGGGCAGGGCAGAGATGGAAACTCAGCCTGTAAGACTGCTAACCTGGCACTCTTTTTAACCCATCTGGAGCCCCACGTGGACACCTGAGGACTCACCCCACCACAGTGTGGGCTGCAGGCTCTGGCTCACACCTCTCCCCTTGTCACTCACTCTCGCCCACCTTCTCTGGGGCCCCCTTCCCTCCAGGAAAGAAGAGGATATATTGTTCAGGGACCTCTAGACTAAGAAGGGCTCTCTCGGAGCCCCCAAGGTGGGTGGAGAAGCTTTTGATCCATCCCCACTGAGAGACAGGTCTGAAGCTGGTACACCATGAGGAGGATGGAGGTGAGACTGCAGGAGCGACTGGCCTGGCCTCACCCAGCACCTAGCGCTGTGCCTGGAGTATGAAAGGTGCTCAGTAATTGTCAAAAGGATGAATGAGTTGGGCCGGCCAAGTGGCACGGTGGTTAAGAGCTGGCTTGGGATGCCAGCGGCCCTGGTTCGGGTCCTACATATGAGGGCCAGTGACACTGCCCTCAAAAAAATTAAAAAAAAAAAAAGGATTAATGAGTCATGAACAGACAAACAGCAAGAGGTGTGGAAGTTAGACTGCAGGATAGACTGGTCCATTCTATATGAAGAGGAATGGGGAGGTCAGACTGAAGAAAGGACTGGTTCAATCTGCACTAAAAAGGGTACAGGTTAGACTACAAGAAGGACTGGCTTCAGAGTGCCAGAAACAAGGCAGGGGGAAGGAGAGGCCTTCTGGGAAGCCCACTCTGCAGGGCGGATCTGCTTCCTCCAGGTCTCCCCCAGCCAGGGGTGGAGACAAAGGTGTGTAGGAGGAGAGTTAACGGCCTACCAGGGAGAGGAAGAGGAGAGAGAGAGAGAGAGAGAAACATAGACCAGATACCTAGAGACAGAGATGGAAATGAGGGAGAGGGGAAGGGACAGGGAGGGGAGAGGAAGACACACTGGGAGATGTGGAGAGACAGTGAAACAGAGACACAGGAAAGCTGAGAGAGAGAAACACACAGAGATGGCGAAAAAGAAAAGCAGGGAAACCAAGGACTTAGAGACAGAGGGCTGGAAAGACACTGAACGGCCCCAGGCACAGAGAGGCACAGAGAGATACAGAGAGGAGACAAGAGTGAGAGACTGAGAGAGACAGGGATACAGGGAAAGGGACTCACAGAGACTCCGCAGGACAGAGACCCCTGAAAGATGTGCAAATACAGAGACCCAGACACAGGAAGTCGGGGGCGGAGGTAGAGAGCGCGAGAGTGGGGGCTTCCCCAGACGGGGTGGGGTGTTCTTGCCCCCTCCGTGCCCAGGAGACACCCCCTCTCCCGCCCGCCAGGCTCCCTGGAACACAGGAAGGGCTGAAGATGTTGGCTGCTGGTGGCGCCCCCACCCCACAGAAGGGCCTGGCATCCGTGCCCGGGGTATGCAGCCCCCCACCCGCTGTAAATGAGTTCAGGGAAAAGCAGCTCCGGGCTCCTCAAACGGCCCCCTCTACCCGCCTGGGGTAACGCTGTCCTTCCCTCACGCCCCCCCCCCAACTGGGGGTCTCTTACCTGCAGCTACAGCGTGGACAACGTCCCCCCAGCACTAAGCTGGTAGTGGTGAGCGACTCGGAGAGAGAGGGAGAGAGAGAGGGAGAGAGAGAGAGAAAGACAGAGAAAGAGAGAGAGACGGATAGAAGCTGGAGACTGAGAGGGAGAACCGGGAGAGGGGAGGGAGAGGGGATAGAGGGAGGAGAGCGGGAGGGGGGAGGGACACGGGGGAGGGGGAGCTGGCAAGAGAGGGAGGAGGAGGGGCCGGAGAAGAGAGGGGCGGAGGCAGAGGCGGGGAGAGGGGGAGGCGGGTGAGGGGAGCAGGGGAGACTAGGGGAGGGGCCTGGAGAGGGGAGGGGCGAGGGGAGGAAGCCCAAGCATTCCACCCGCCTTTGGGGTTCAGCACCACAGGCAGGGACAGCGGCGGAGGGCGTGTGTGTGTGTGTGTGTGTGTGTGTGTGTGTGTGTGTGTGTGTGGTGTGTCGAAGGTGTGGGGGGGTCATTCAGAAGCATCCACTGCCCTCACCCCCAACACACACAGTTTCTGATCCATGTAAGGGCCAAAGACTCAAAAAAGCTACAAATAGTTACAGGGTTACGTAGGGGAGGGCAAGAATGTTTAGTGAGTCAGATCCAAATTCACAGGTTGTGCCTGCAGACATAGCCTAACAAAGCCATCCAGAAACAACCACAAAGGTACCCGTCAATAATAACAACAGTTGCCATTCATACATGACCCTTTACACGTGCCAGGCATGGTTATATTTTTATAAGTGCTTGATACATATTGACACAACTAACTCTCCAACCTGGTGAGGTAGACGTTATTAACCCCAGTTTACAGGTGGGGAAACTGAGACACAGAGTGATTAAAATGTAGCTTCAGGCTCTACACTCTTCACCGCCACTCTGCACACCGTCCCAGACCAAGGAGCTGGCAAGGAGTCAGGAAGTGAACTGCAAAGGACCAGGCGGGTGGCCCAGATTCCTGAAGACAAACTCATGAGCCTCGAAGTGGACATACACTTGACTGCACACACACGTGCATGCACACTCCATCTCCCAGTGTGCACACTTCACAGACTCACACCATCATGAACTAAACTCACCCTGATTCCCACCCCAGGGTCCCACTCCCACCCGGGACGGGAGGTGATGTTGCACTCCACCTGAGGATGGGCAGCAGGAGAAATGAGACCCTGTTCTTGCCACTGGTCCATGCCATTGCCAGTCCCAGCTGCTGGGAGAGTGAGAGGACCTGCTCCCTGCAATTTCCCATGCTTACGCCTGGGTTCTGAAAGATGGGATTAAGACAGGGTGGCTAAGAATTGGTGGGCTACCTCCTAAAAATCCACTGTGGAGAACTGGCAGCTTGGACTTGTCAGTACAGGTGGTCAGACTGATGGATGGACTTCCATGGTAGGTGAATGGTGAGAATGACCTCTCCCTCAGGATGGAAGAGTCCCACCCAACCCCTCCCTGGGGGAAGGGCCTCACCCTCCCCACCAGCCCAGATCCTGCTCAGGAATTGCTCTCCAACCTTCCTGACCTGGATTCTATTCCTGGCCTGAGGTGGGGTGAGGGTAGTTAGTTCTCCAGTCATCCCAGCCCTCCGCTGGTCCCTGGGATGTAGGCCTCTGGAGATGTAGGAGCCACAGGAGGGGGCAATTCCTACAGCCTTGGGCTGGGAAGTCAGCCTTGTCTCCACCTCCCTGGTCCCAGTCTCCTGGGCTTTTCAATTAGGTCTAACCTAGTCCTTTCCAACATGTATATTCTGGGTCCTGTCTGCCTGGCTCTCATCTCAGCACTCCCTAACTGAAATCTCAACCTCAGTCACTTTGTGCTGGGGTCTAACCTTGACCCTTGGCACAAGGTCTCACCACAGTAATTTCTGTTAGGGTTCAATGTCCGCATAGAGGTCTAGAGGTCCAGGGGTCTAGTCTCAGACCCTCTGCTACAATCTGACCACCGCTTTCCCACAGCAGCCTTTTTCACCCATTTCCTTATCTTCCCACGGGGACCTAATCTCCGATCCAGAGCCTTCCACTGGGTCTCACTGCAGCCCTCCTTATAGGCCTAACCTGTTTCCCCCAGTGGGGTCTAACTTCAGTCCTCTCCTTTATAATCTAGTCTTTTCCATGGTGGTTTCACGTCAGTCTTTCTGCTAGAAGAAACCTCATTTCTTTCCTTGGAGGTCTATACTGATTTCTCCCCAGTCTAGCCTTTGGGTCTAACCTTGTATTCTCTCCCCCAGATCTCCCTCCCTCCATTCTTCTGGGCAAGGCCAGCACCCAACTCAGAACCTGGCACACATCAAACCAGGCTCTCATCAAACGCTTGTGGAACAAAAGAATGAAGACAACAGAAAGTTTGGTTCCTCTGGATGTATAAATAATCTGTGGCTGGCCAACTTTCATTGGGAGCAGAAAGGGGTTTTGGGTGACATCATCCCCTTTTCAAATGGGGACACTGAGGCACAGAGGAGGGGTGTATTAGGTGGGGTCACAGGGCACTCTGGGGTGGAACCAGAGCAGGAACTCCCAGCCCCACCGCCCTGGGGCACCTGGCGAAGCCATCTCCTCCTTCAGGATGCTTCCTCCTCCATGAGGGGCTGGAGGTGAGCACCTTGGTGAATGTTTCCCAGGCCTGGGGTGGGCACTGGATGGGTGCTCAGGAGGCAGGGGTCCCAGCACGCCCTGGGTCCACCCTGTCCCCCAGCCTTTGTGGCTGACGTCTCCTCTGCTCCACTTGATGACGAAGCCGTGTCAGGACCAGCTCTGAGGCCTGGATCAGGCTGTGCTGTGGGAATGAGGAGGGCGGAGCTGAGAGAGCTGGAGCGGTGCAGATTAGATCACATGGGACGGTCTGGAGTTAGACCACCCCAAAGGTAGGGGGCTCGGCCACGGCGGGAAGTCAGACAACAGACCAGTGTGTGGGGTGGTGGGAAAGGGGATCTGTGACAGGGTGAAGGTTAGGCCCAGGGGGACAGCCGTCAGTGACTTTCTGGTGAGAGGAGCAAAGCTGGGACCCAAATGTATGGGTCTGAGATTAGGACTCAGTGGTAGGGATGGGATGGAATGGATCAGAATATGGGAGAGATTGCATTATATGGGAGGGAGTAAGGTTTGACCCCTGGAGAGAGGCTGAGGTTAGGCTACAGTGAGGGAAGACAGAGGTGAGCCGCTGGCAGAAAAGGCCAGGCCAATAAGACAGAGGAGGAGCAAACCAAAGTGGAAAAGTGGGAGAGATTCCCCACATGAAGGACAGAGTTAGACTCTGGTTGAGGGGGGTCTGAGGTTAGACCCTAATATTAATAGAAGGGGTAGAGGTGATCACAGTGAAATGACTTGAAATAAATCATACTGAGGGATGATGGGATGGTAAAAGGACTTTCTCTTTCACCGTGGTCTGACCTCACAGTGCTTTACACTGGGATTGACCCTGTGCCCTTTCCATTAAGGTCTACCTCAGGCCTCTGCCCTGGGTCTAACCTCATTCTGTTTTATTCAGGCCTAACCTTATTTGGCCCATCCACTGTGGTTCAACCTCAGCCCTTTCCACTGGGGTCCGACCCCTATCTTTTCTCCTGAGGTCTAACCTAGGCCATTCCATTGAGGAACAGAGTGTAGGAAAAGCCCAAGCAAAGACTGCAGAGGAGGCTGGAAGGTTAGACTCCAGTGGGAAAAACCCAGGTGAGACCACATGGGAAAGGATCCTAGAGTCAGACCAGAGGGAAAAAGAAGCAAATACCATGTTAGGAAGGAAACAAAGGTACACCATGCCTGAGGGGTGAGGGCTGGGCCACAGGGGAAAGGTCAGAGGTGAGACTATATTAGCGGAGGTTAAACTGCAATGGAGGCTCCATGTTGGACCCCGGACCACTGGAATGGTTGGCCATGAGGCCATCACAGGGATAATGGCAGTCAGGCTGCTATGGGAGGATCAGAGGTCAAAGTACAGCAGAAGGCTGGACAGTAGACCCGTTCAAGGGCATGACCACAATAGAACGTTCAGAGGTTAGACCAAAGTGAAAGGGTTCAAGGTTAGGCTACGGCAGAACGCTAGAGACCGGCTGTGGGAGAAGGGCTGGTGGTGGCACAGCAAAGGGAGGGTAGGAAGTCAGAAACTCAATAGCCAGTTGGAGGCTAGACCGCAGACAGAGTGAAGCCGGTCACACACGTAGAAGAGAGGGTGGGTGTAGTAAGGACAAGTCACTGCCTGACACAGTGGTGGAAGGATAGAGGTTAGGTCAGGGGGCAGATCCAGGCTAGTCCACAGGGAAGGGACAGTTAGACAAAGGGACAGAGAAGGACAGAAGTTACAGAGGCTGAGGGAAGGCTGGGGGTGACAGATGTCAAATCAGAGTCCCCTCCACCAGGCAGGCGCCCTACTTTCAGCTGTGAGGGCTCCCAGCTGCCTCTTTCCTGGGATGTCCCAGGCCCTGGAACTGCCTCCCAGGAAGAGATTACCACTCCGCAGCTCCTGAGGCCCGACTCCCCCTGAACGCCCCTCTCTCTTACGCCCCTCTCTCTTACATGCGCTCCCTGAGAACACGCCCCCAACAAGGCAGGTGTGCAGACCCCCTCGGGCCCTGCGTGGAGAGCACCGCGGCTACCTGCAAGATGTGCACGCCCTTCAGAGACACCACCGCGAGCTCCTGCAGCCCGTCCCCGGTCAGGTCCAGGTGAGCCATGGCCAGCAGCGGGCTGGGAAAGCTCCTCTGCCACAGCAGGCGGAAGCCGGCCTCCTGGCCACAGTACTTGTAACACAGCAGCTCCTGCAGGGGGCAAGGAGCGGGGGTCACACAGGGTGAGAGCACGGGCAGCAGAGGGGACAGGCCCCTTCCTCAGGTCCCACCTGTCCGTAGGTGGCCACCAAGACTTCCGGCCGCCCATCCAAGTCGACATCGGTGACCAGGCCACAGAGGACGCTGTCGAACTGGTCGCTGCCAGGCAGGAGCAGCTGGTCCTCAAGGCCCCGATGCAGCAGGTCCCTGAAAGTCCCCAACGTGGCAGGGAGACTGAGGTCAGACTGCAGGGCCGCACCCGTAGTGACAGACCCTGCGCTGGGCACCCACACTCTCCCTTCCGCAGGTCTGGACACACGGTTCCTCATCTCCAGCCTGGACACCTTCATATGCACTGCGGTTCCCTTTCACTCAATCTGCTGCTCCCCAGGCTGCAGCCCCACACTCCCCCTGCAGGGTGAACCAGCTCACTCCCAAACGGAAACCCACGTAGTTCTCTTGGGGATCTGGACACCCGCGCTGTCCCCACGGAGCCTGGAGAGCTTGGTCCCCGAGGGGACATCCTCGCTGCCCACCAGGTATGCCAGAGCTGGCTCGTGCTGGCTCATCACAGCTGAGTGGGAAATTTTCAGAACTTTTGCAAGCTGGCTAGCATCATGTCAGTGGCGTGAAATCCGCCATGGTGGGAGTATTTACACCACAGAAATTGGCAAATGCTACAAATCAGGGTTTTCTCACGCATGGAGGCGGCTGTTATATATTTGCCAGCATGCTTTGTTCCCCTTCTCCGGGGGAGTGGACATCTTGGTTCCCGTCCCCAGGCCTCTATACACCCTCCACAGGCTCTACACTTTCACACTCGCACCCCCTCCCTGGGACAGGAACATCTGTACCTGGCCAGCCCTGAGCCTCACCCGAAGGGACTTCCTGCCAAGGACAAGGTTAGACCACAATGCAAAGGTATAAGGTTAGACTGCACCCATGGGCCCAAGCCCCTCACCGATACACCACTGCTGGCTCCAACATGCTGGCCACCAGCACACTGTACTCTTCCCTCGGTGGCCTGTCCTCAGTCTCTAGAAAAGGAACATGAATGGGGAGGTAGGTCCTCTCTCCCCTCAGTGAGAGGGATGTAGGTTAGACCTTAGGAGAAAGACTTGAGGTTGTGCTACAGAGGGAGGGTTCGAGGTTAGACCAGGAGAGAAGGATTGAGGTCAGATATGAGGAGGAGGAATAGGTGTTGGATGAGTTTAAAAAGTCTGAGGTTAGACCAACCACAGTGGGAGTACCAGGGAATAAGTCACAGTGGGAAGAATCGGAGTGAAGATTAGCCTGAGAGACAGAAGACAAACTGCAGAGGTCAGGCCAAGGGCGATGCCAGTGGACAGACCCCCGTAAGAGGAACAGAGTGACAAGTGGGGGGAAAGGTGAGACCCTGAGAGGTGGGACAGCATGAGTCCTCAAGAAAAGCCCAGGGTTATTAGAGTGCAGCAAGAGACAGAGTGAAGAGGCCACAGATGAGGATCAGAGGAAGTCCCAGTGTGAGCGATGACAGTTAGACCACCAAAGGCAGAAGTTCAACTCCAGGTCTAAGATAAGACCACAGGGCAAGGAGCTGGAAGTGAAGCGTGAGGGTATGGAGGGGAGGGAAGGGGCACACTGCAGCTCCAGGGCTGGAGTGCGGCGCTTGGGAGGGATGGATGGGGAGCTGGACATTTTGGGAGGGGAACAAATATAAGGGGGGAGCCAAGCCTGCAGAGTTGCCCCCCTCCCGCCCCCCATGTCCAGAGCTCACCATCGGGGGCTGAGAGGCTGAACACGATCACTCGGGAGATGGGGCCATCCTGTAGGATTGTCCACATCTGCAAAACCTCTGTGTGGAGGGCAAGGACTCAGGGCCTGCCCCAGCCCTCACCGTCATCCCACCCTGGCCCCTGGCCCCCGCCCCTGCCATCACCTCGACTCTGTTGGTCCACATGGGCAACGCGGACATAACCACTCTGACAGCCAAGAGCTGAGAGTCGCCGGGATGTGCCAGGGAGGTTATGGACGTCAAGCCAGAGGACGCTGGTGGGTGAGGGTGGACAGAGGGGCTGGAGAGCCATCACTGGGTCCCAGTCTTACATCTCCACCTCCCCAGGGGCATCCACCCCCTCCCCGTAGTGCTGGGACCCTGCTGCTGTCTGATTTCTCTGAGGCAATTCCCAATGCCCAATTTCTCTGAGGTCGCCTGCCCTGGTTCCCGGCTGGCCGCTTTCAGAGGCTCCTACCTACTGGTCAGGTTCGTGAGCTCTGGGAAGAGGTTTTCCACGGGCTGTTCCTCAAACTGATGCAGCCCCTCGTTCTAGGGGAACCAAGACCCATCCCCCATTTGGAGTCAGATGCCAAGCCATGGCGACCCCAGAAGGACTCTGCCCACTGTGCCTCTCCCTGTCTCACCTCCTTATAGAGATGAATGGCCGGGTCATTCCCACTCAGGAGAAACACGGTCTCCAGTTGATCCCCGACCTGGACCCTGAAAGCAGAGAACCCCAGTATGGCAGAACCTGAGTGTGGTAGAGTCCATGCGTAAAGTCCTCTTGCAGAAACCTTTGCCTGCAAGAACCCTAACATTCTGGGATCTAGCCACCAAATCCAGGGATGCAGGATTGTATGTAGAAAATTAGCATGCTAGAACTTTTCGTTTCTATAGCCCTGATGTGCTAGTCTTCATTCCAGATGTGGATTCAGGAATGGAACACAGAGCTTTAGAATGGGTTGCAGAACCTCAGAACACTAGAACCTCTTCAATCTAAAACCCCAGTGTTCTAGAAGTTCTGTTTTCTGTCTCCTTTGAAATACTAGAACTTTTAGAAATCGCCATCAAGGACATTCAGACTCAAAATGGTAGAACATTCAAACCCTAGAACCCAGAATATCAGTTTCTAGAACTCGCACCTGCTAGGCCAGGTTGGCAAACTACGATCCACAGGCCAAAGCCAAACCACCAGTTTTTATGAAGTTTTATTGGAACATAGCCATACCCAACATGTCAATGGTTACCCTCTTGCTACAATAGCAGATTTCAGTAGTTGTGACAGAGACTGGGCCTCAAAAGTTTAATATTTAACATCTGGGCCTTTACAGAAAAAGTTTGCTAATGCCTATGCTGGACCACTGGTGTTCTAGAATGGAATCCAGAGCTCTAAAATGAAATTCTCATACTCTGGGATTCTAGAACCTCAGTATTCTAGATGGTCTGTATTATAGCTCCTTGAAATATAAGAATGTTAGGACTTTATGATGACAGAATCTCAGCACTATCAAAGTGTAGAACTTTTAAAGCTTGGAATCTCAGAGCTTACGACTCTAGAAAACTTAGCATTTCTGGCTCTTGGAATGTCTGACTCTAGAACGCAAGAACCTGAGAACTCTCGATGTGTAGAATACAGATGCTCAATTGACTCAGGTTATCTAGTTTGGGGATAACAAAATGGAAGCCCATCAGCCAAGTCTGCATCCATGGCCATCTTAAATGTAACATGCTCTAAAAAACCAAAACGAGAATCTGATTGTTCATGGACAGGTTTGTGGTCTCATTTGCTGCAGCCCCTGCCCACCCTGCAGGTATATACACACTCCCTTATTGTATGGTGCCGCTTACTTACTCTGCATGGCACAGCTGGAAAGGAGTGAACTGGAGTTCCAGGTTCAGGCAGCTCTCTGTAAGGTTAAAACAGGGAGATGGGCACGGGGGACCTCACAGGTCCCCCTCCCACCCTCCCCACCTCTCCTTCCCTCCAGGACACACTTACGGGCAATGGAGTCAAGGTTGTACTCAGAGCCAGGCTCGTAGTCACAGTAAATGTTAAGGAAGGGGCTGCCTTTGTCCCCTGAATCCTGGGGGAGGAAAGTGGCCTCAGGGGAGAGGAGGGATGGCAAGAGGGATTTGGGTCAGACTCAGTGGGATCTACCACGTGTGTAAGGAGGAGGGAATAGGTAGGTGGAGGAGGCTCTGGGTACCTTGATGAATGTGATCCCCACAACCAGGCCCCGTTTGGGGGGTGACTTGTTGAAGGTGTCGATGGAGACAATCTCGGCATCCACTGGGGATAGTTCAAATTTCAAGTTTCAGGCAGTCTTGAGACCACAATACCCCCAATCATGGTGACCCCTGACCTTTGGGCTTCGGTAACCCCTGACAATTATCATGACCCCTGGGTCTGAATGAGTCCTGGATCACCATCACTATGGTTAGGAGGAATCCTGAACCCTAATCACCTCCAGGCCCCTATTATCTCTGTCCTCTGAACCCCAATGCTTCCTGGTTATCAGCTTTGACCCCCTTCCATCACCCTGATCTTATATTCCTTTCATGGTGATCCAGCTCAGACAGAACCTCAGAAGCCTTCTGTACACCACTTTCCCGGGCCATCCACCCCCACCCCCCACCCCCCCACCCCAAATCCATAGCGCCACGCACCGGGAATGTAATTGAACTGCAGCTCCTTGGCCACCGGCCGGATTTTCTGTCGGAGGTCTTGGTAGCGGAAGCCCAGCACCTTGCCTTTAAGGGTGGCGGCCAACAGCTCCCCGCGACCGCCCGCGCCGCCCGTCAGCCCGTACACATTGCTCTGTGACGAGAAGCGCGTGAAGCTGTCCTCGCGCAGCGGGCAGGGCTGCACGGCCACGGCCTTATCCCCCATCTCGCACCTCCACCATTCAGCCCTGCAGCCCCCGCCTTACCCAACCCACCGCTCACGATGCGACCTGGCTCGCCGGGTGCCTGCCCGCCCGCCGCGCCGACTGATGACATAAGGAAGCTGCCGTCGCTGCCCTTTACCAAGATGGCCGCCGGCCGGGCTTCCCTGGAGACTTTGCCCCAAAGCTGCTGTGCGCTGTGTGCAAAGTAGAATAACCACCACCATAAAATTTAATATAGCCCTTATGTGCCAGGAACTGTTGTTAAGTGCTTTCCATTTAGCAATTTATTGAAAACTCACAAGCAGGCTGAGGTAGTTTTATGGATGAAGGAATTGAGGCACAGAGAGGCAACTTAGGATCACACACCTAGTAAGCAGCAGTCAGAATTGAACAAGATAGCTCCATGGTTTAATCACATCACCTTCGAAACGGTGAAATGCATTCTTCTTACCCCCACAAAAAAAGATCTATTTGTCCTGGCAGATAACCTCCTTTCTTGAGTGACGACTTTGCACCAGTCATGTTGGCCCTGATTGTCCCACTGAATCGTCACAATCGCCTTGGTATTGTTACCCCGCATTCATTTATTCCGTCCTTTACAAATATACCTTATAACCCTTACAACCCTGCAAAGACGCTTTTGTTATCCCAAAATATAGAGGATGAAATTGTGGCTCAGGGAGAGGAGGTCCCTTGACTAACAGGCTAGAAAGCGGTGGACAGGATGTTAACCTGGTATTTGATTCTGGGGTCTTCAGATGTTCCTGTTTTGCCCCCAGGTCATCAGGGACTTGGGGGCTCTGTGTACATCTATATATTGTTTCCAAAAGATGAGTTACTGTTCCGGTCACTTCGAGTAATCGTCTGTGACCCCCCCCCCTTCATGCAGAAACACACACACACATACACACTGCAAGATCCATGGAGGCAGTGACTGGATCTCAGTGACTGTTGTCGGTGAAATCCCCAGCACCTGAAGCACACAAGGCCTGACACAAAGCAAGCATTCATTAAATGCCACCGCTATGTGCCAGGCCCTTTGCCAAGCATCTGGGACACTGTTATGTAAGAGACATAAAAGGGAAGTTCCCAAAGGCAGATTGGCTCTGGAGGGTGAAAAGAAATGTCAATTTGATTTCTGGATTTGGGGAGTCAAAGTTCCTAGAGGGCAGGGTCTAGCTATGTTGTTTAGTACTGTATGCCCAGGGTTTAGAGTAAGGTATGGCACACAGTAGGTGCTTAGTCAATACTCGCTGAGTGACTAGAATCTGGGGTCTACTTCTGCCACTTCTGAACGCTTCAGTCTTCTGCTTCATGCTGTAACCTCTAAGCTATGTTCACAATATGAGCAAATGAATAAATGAAGGAGGCAGTCATAGGTTGGAAGTTGTCCTGTTTAGTGTTTTCCAACACAAGCTGCACATTTGAATCACCTGTGGAACTTTCAGGAAAAAAACAACCCAAAAGGGCACAGAACCTCAATCAAACCACAATGTGTTAGGATGTGACCCAAGCTTGAGTACTTTTAATGATTTTAAGCACAGTCAGGGTTGAGAATTACTATTTCGGTCAGAAGGCAGAACAGCTTGTGCCCACAACAGACATCTGTAATCAATCTCAGGTCTCAAGAGTCTTAACTGAGCTTTAGGCAGCCATTATCAATCGATGGAACTGCAGGAGGAGTGGGGCAGGGTGTCATACAGGCCCTTCTTTCCTGACTTGGTGAACCTGAACCTCTCCTGAATTTCTTTCAGGCTCTAGGCTGGCGCGCCTCCGAGCAGCCTGTTTCCCAGGCAGTCCCTCCTCTGCATTATTCCTGCCCCCTGTTCACTTCCTGACATCCCATCACACTGTGACACTGTCTGCCTCCGGGCACTGAGCCTCCTCCAGCTGTCCCCCGGCAGCTTGCACTGGGGTGCAAGCACATGCACATCAGATGGCTCACCTGACAAGCAAACCCACATGGTTCTTGCCCACCTTTTGCGCGCCAAGTGCTTGTCATCTCCTCTCCAGCTCTCCATACCCACTCAGTCCTCTACTCCGCCCACCAAAGCCACTTCCTCCCTAGTCCTGCCACACATGGGACAAGTGTCTTTGGGGCTTTCAGGGAAATGTGAACATGGGTGAGGCTGGAAGGTTTGGCGGGCCTCTCCCACCCCCTTACCCCACTGTTGCATCCCTCCTCCAGCCAGCTCTGAGGGGTGGCACTGCCACCCATTGTCCCCGCTGAGGAAACCAAGATCCACAGCACGTTAGATGAAGACAGGTGCTCCTGGACTCCCAGGCCCACCACCTCTGGGGCTCCCTCTCCCAGCCAAGTCTCTGACAAAGCTGCCCACCTCTTCTCAAAGTATGCCCAGAGCCCAAGGGAGGCGGGCCAGGAAGGACAGGAAGACAGGACTCCAACCCCGAAGGAAGCAGCGGGTAGCAGAGGTGAGGAGGAAGAGACTCATGCGAAGTGTGGTTTTTTTATTTTCTTTCTTAAGCCAGCTGCAGCTTCCCACTGACAAAACTTCAAAGCACTAGGGAGATGTGGGGTGGGTGCAGGACCCTTTGAGCTCCAAGGCCTGGGGTCTCTCCTGGGAGGTCTGGGCTGCAGGTAGCTCCTGGCCCTGGGGGTGGGGGGAGGAGCCCACCCCCAGCAGCGAGAGCAAATCTCTGCGGCCACATGTGCTCAGAGCTCAGCTGGGGGACAGAAGTGGGAGACAGAAACCAACCTCACACCTCAGCTGGGAGGGAAATGGGGGACCAGATGCTGACCCCACCTTCAGGCAGCACCCACAGTAAACTGGTTTGTGTTTTGGGGTGGAGAAGGGCACCTTTGGGGCTTAAATAAATGGGCGGGGGGCAAGGGGTACAGAGAGAACAGGGTGACTGTCCGGCCAGGAGGCCTGGCCTCAGGGGTGCCGAAGCAGTGCTGAGCCTGCTCTGTGGCCTGCGAGACTCCTGGGTGGAAGGGAGGGAAGGTCTCGCAGCCAAGGTCTTGGGCCCACCTCTCTCTGGGCTCACACTGATCTTCTTCGTTGGAGGTGCCACAGGGAGCGCCGAGGGGCAGGAAGACAGGCGCCAGGGGGCTGGGTGGGGCTTAGCGCAGGTCCTCCTCGTCATCCTGGATCGTCTTCTTGATGCGCAGCAGCATGGTGGTCAGCCACTGGTCCAGCCGAGAGATGGAATCATACTCCTTCACCTGCGGCACACCAGCAATGGTGACTGTGGTGACAGGGGGCCAGTCCCACACCTGACCCCGGCTCCCTCCCGGCCCCCGATCCTGTAGTCCAAGGTCTCAGGTCCCAAGATCCTTCTGATGTGTCCCCGCCAGCCTTGGTCCCTGAGGGAACAAGGGGAGGCTGCAGGCGACTCCAGGCAGAGCAGCTCTGCTTTGGGTCTTCACTAGCCTGGGCATAAGGCTCCCTTTGGGGGAAAAAGTAGATTTTGTAGCTTAAAAAAAAAAAAAAAAGGATCCAGCTTCCTTGTTTTATGGATGGAGAAACTGAAACCTGAAGATGTAACAAAAGCCTGTCCGCAGTGCCAGCGGGAGAGAAAGGCCAGACAGAACCCCTGCCCTGCGTGCCCCGCTGCTTCTCCAGCGCTCCTTGGCTGAGCTTCCCTGCCCCCAGCCTGCAGGCCGGGGCAGGAGGGCCTACAGGGCATTGGTCTCTGTCATCACTTAGGTGTCCACACTTCCTAAGGGGCAGGTGCCCAGGGAGACACGCTTGACATACGCAGTCCAGTGGACCTGAGCTGGGCACAACCGAGTTCCAGAATGTTCAGAACCGAGTCAGGAAAGAGAAACATCGCTGTGGGGGTGGTTCTGTCGGGGGATTTTGTTATTGGAAGGATGGGACCTCTCAATGCCGCCCCCCTGCCCCCTGGGGAGGGGAGGGAGGATGACACCACGCATTTTCCTCCCTCTCTCTCTGCTCCTCTGGGTCACTTCCAAGGTACCCTCAGCTGCTCAAGCAGGGACGGGTGGTGCGGGTGGGAGGGCTGCGGCTCCAAGGGGCAGATGGCTGTAGGTCTGAACTCAGCCCTGTCCCCATGGGGTCAAAGACAAGTGTCTTCACCATCATCCCTAAACTGGGGAGAACACTGCCTACACCTTTGCGGCTACTCGTGAGGATTCTGGGGTGATTGGAGAAAGGAATTCACGGGGCCAGAGACTGAAAGGGTGAAATTCACAGGAGAGCGTGTCTGAGAAGGGCAGCCACTCACCGCCTCGGTGTAGTTGTCCACGTTCTGCTCCTCATGGGCTTCTAGCAATTTCTGCAAGAAAATGACGCAGAGGTCAGGGGCCCTGGCTGGCCTGAGGCCTGGCTGGGATTGGGTCCACACACACACCATCTGGGTGGGTGAGAATCGGAGGGAATCCCATGCTGAGAGGAAGGAAAGGGCTGTGTTCCAATCCTGCCCACGCCAGAAATCGCTCGCAAGCTCGCGGTCACAGAAGGGGGTGTGTGTGTGTCACAGCTCAGCCCCTACTAACTCAATGCTGCTTGAGTCTTGTCTCGCATAGAAAATGGAGACTCGGGCCGGCTGAGTGGTGCGGTGGTTGAGCACTGGCTTGAGAAGCCAGCGGCCCCAGTTCGGGTCCCACATGAGGGCCAGTGACACTGCCCTCAAAAAAAGAAAAAAAAAAAAAAGAAAAAAGAAAAAAGAAAATGGAGACTCAAATGGCAGAAGAGGGAAAACAAAATAAAAACAAAAGACCCTTGAGAACCACTACACAAACCTCGGTGATCACACTAACCGGATCCAAGCCTCCTGGGTTCCCCAGCCTGGCTCCCCACCTCCAGGCCCAGGTGGAAAGGGGCCCCAACACTCACTTTCATCAGCTTGTACTCCCGGGAATCGGAGAAAGCAGGGAACAGCTCCTCATACTTCTGGAGAGCAAGCTGAGCATTGCAAGGGTGGAAAGAAGAAAGGGGACAAGCTGATAAAGAGGGGCTGAGAGCCAAGGGGATCTGGGGACGGCTTAGGCCCTGAGTCAGCTCTCTGTGTCCCTCCCCCAGCCTCCAGTGTCACCTGGCTCTGTGCCTGGCGGCACCTCCATGGAGCTGAGCTCAGCATGAGCCTGGCTGCAGAAACACCTGGGGACAGTGCGGAGATGGCTCCCCAGACTGGTGCTCAGTGCTGCACCTGGCCCACCCAGGGTAAGGGGGCAAATGACAACTGCCTTGTCTGAGTACCTTTTTTATGCCAGGCCTGGTGCTGGACACTTTTCACATTTAACCATCATGAACACCCAGAACACCCAGGGAGGGGCAAATGATGGTGACCCCCATTGTGACCGTGAGGAAACAGCCAGAGACCCTAGGAAATCCAGCTTCTCCCCCTGACCATTCTCCACCCCTCACACAGCACTGACCCCTCTCTCCAAGAGGCCCTGGAAATGGGTGGGCGGGCACACAGGCTATGGTTCAAATTGTGAGACTGGGTGTTAGAAAGAACTGGAATCTGGGCTGTAGTTTACTAGCCGTGTGGCCTTGAAGCCTTGAACAAGGGACTCTGGTCTCGGCCTCAGCGTCACCTGGAAAACGAGTGATAGTGGTGCTGACCTCAGGGGGTGCAGTAAAGATTCAAAATGTGCTCTCATGGAAGAGCCTGGCAACCGAGTGAGCCAGGAATTGGAAACTCAAACACTAAGGGGCCGGGCACGTGACATCAGGGACAGAAACGCAGCAGTGAGAATAAGCAGCCCAAAGCCGACTGTCAGGGGCCGGATGTGAGTGAGGGGCTCACCCCGCTAAGGGCTTGAGAGGGGACTTGTCCTGGTGACAGTGGCCCTAGGGCTTCAGGGGCAGTGACAGGCAGGTAGGGCGAGCTCTGGGCGCTCACCTTGGCATTGAGCATGTCGATGCAGAAGTGGCAGAGGGCGGCCTTGAAGAAGTAATCCTTGGCGCTGTACTTGAGGAGGGGGCTGTCCATGGCATTGGTCCCCACCTGTGGGCACGCAGAAGCTGCTCTGTGAGCTCGCGATGGGCAGCCAGGGGCCAGGGTCAATGCCAGGTACTCGGGGGCCAGGTGAAGTCCTGCTAACCCAGGACCCCAAGGGCAGGGAGGCCAGGAACAGCCCCTGGGAAGTGGGCAATTGGTGTGTGAGAGACCAAGGCCCCGGGCATGATGCGGAGGTGGGTGTTGCCAGAGGGCCAGATATCTGTGGGCCTCCCAAGGAGTCCACGGCGATGGGAGGAGGTGGCCCCACTGTCAGGCCTGACAGGGGGCTGGCACATCGGTGGAGACAGGGATGGCAGGCTGCTGGAACATGAGAGGCGGTGCCCACCCCACTCTCCTCCAAGTCCAGCTGCCTGCCTTTCTCTGGCCACACGGAACCCATCAGGACACCCGGGCCCCGCCCAGGCCTCCCCACCAGGGAGCCTGCACAGCCACGTGACACTTGCTCCCTCCCATCATGGGGAGGGACCCTGATCCCTGACCCCCTTCCTAAGGGCTCCTCAGCTGCCTCTGGCCACCCCGGGCTCTGGCAGTTCTTCCTGTCCCTTCCCTGACATTGCTTCTTTGGAGACAGCCTCACTCTGAGGTCTGCAGGAAGCTTCTTGGGAGGACTGTGGGATGGGCCCAGCTAGGGAGAGGGCGGTGACACCCCATAGCGTTGTGGGTGGAAAACGCATTTAGCCAGGCTGAGTACAGGGTGAGGGTGAGGAGATGACAGGAAGTGGGGAGAAAGGGAGGGAAAAGGAGAGGGGGCGACGGAGATGGGGACAGACAGAGAAGGGGCACTGGCGCACAGGATGGGGTACAGTGCCCTCTGCAGAGAGCAGGGCTTGGAGCCCCACCATGCCCACCTGCTCGTAGATGTCAACGGCCTTCTGATACTGCTCCAGCTGTGCGGCATAACCAGCCACCTTCAGCAGACACTTGTGGGCTGAGCTATGTGGGGGAGAGAGGGCAGAGGGAGGTTGGTAGCAGGGAGGTGTTGCAAGCTCCCGGAGGTCGGGCAGGCAGGGGCGGGCTGGGGTCCCGGGTACCTGTGGGACTCCTCGCCTTTGTAGTAATCTGCAGACTGCTCGTAGTGGGCGATGGCCTGGGGGAGACATGGGGAGGGAGTGGGGCAAGGAGGCACCAATGCAGCCTTTGTCACCCGCAGGCCTGGACCTGCCTGGGACCGAGCCAAAGCCCTTCATCCAAGGTCTGCCAGTGCCCCACGCCCCTTTCATGGTGATCAGACACTAGGGAACTCCCCTGGGTGGATAGGAGACAAAGAGAGAGACAGAGACAGAGCGAGAGAGCGAGAGCAAAAGAGAGAGAGAGAGAGAGAGAGAGAGAGAGAGAGAGAGAGAGAGACACACACACACACACACACACACACACACACACACACACACACACACCAGGTCCCAGGGGACTGGTTGCCAGGCAGGGCCCGACTGTCACTCACCTTCTCAATGTCCACCAGTTCCGTCTCGTAGATCTCAGCGATGGCGACGTGGTGCTTGGCTGCGATCGTGAATCGGCCCTGGGTGGGATACGAGAAGGGGGTTTTGGTAACCAGTGCCTCATTCCAGTCCCTGAAGCCGTAGTGCCCTGCCACTCAGCCACACTTGTGAGGTGAGGTGTGCAGAAGACGGTACCGAGAGACGGAGGGCACAGGGCTTAAAAGGGGGCTGCAGGGTGAGAGGCCTGGTCTGAGTGCGGCCCCAACGGGGCCACCTTGGGCCTCCGTTTCCACCCTGTCCACTGGCACACAGGTGGATGGGGTGGCACCAGAGACAATGAGTGCAGAGGTACATGGCAGAGGCCCTGGCCTGAGGAAGCATTCGACAGATGGTCCAGAGAGGCCAGCAAAAGACCAGCACAGGGTCACCTGGTAAAAGCACTGGAGAAAACTAGCGTCCCTACTGCCCAAGGGACAGCTTCCCTCTTGCTACGGCCCCAGGAGGCCCCCAGCTCCCAGAGAGGCTGAGCACCCTCTACCTGCCTGCAGCCCATGGGGGTCCAGGAGCTGGGCCTGCTGCTCTGCACACTGGGGCTAGTCCATGGCCACCCCCACACTGAGGGCAGCAAGAAAGGGGCACGCCCTGGACTCAGCCAGGCCTAGTTGGAGGTCTCAGCGATGCCTGTTTGTAGGTATGTGTCCCTGGGTAGTCACCTCACTTGTTTGGGGCCCCCTCTCTTGACTGTCAAACAGGCTAACAACAGTGCCCACCTCCCAGGGCTGTTGGAGGAGGATGAAACCATTGAGTGTCTGGGTCAGTAAATGGCAGCTGCTGTCACTGCCAACACTACAGCTTCCCACAGACCCCTTCCTGCTGGGGGAGGGGCTGATGAGAGGGAGATGGGAGTGGGAAGAGGCAAAAAGTGGGGTCCACAGGAGCAGGATGGGTCCGGTCTCGTCCTGGCTCCTTGGCCTCTGGCTGGCAGCTACCTCTCCGGTCTCTTCTGTTGATGGGAATACTCCCTGGAGTGGGGCAGGGTCTAAACCCACTCTGGGCACGGCCACCAACCCCTCTGCCCTGCTGTGAGCTGGTCATCAAATAGGATGCTGGTGGGGAAGGCTGGCAAAGAGGAAAAGCACCCCTCCTCCCCAATAACTGTAACTTCTACAATGGTGGCCTGTGGGGAGGAGGCTGGACCTGGGAAGCGGCCTCTGTGATGTGCTGGGAGCTGCCGCCAGGAGCCAGGAGCCAGGCAGCCCAGCCCAGCGCAGGTGACCTACTCCCCAGGCCCCCATCCCCCTCCCAGCCTGCTCTTGGTCCACCTGGAGGTGGGTCAGGAGGGGGACAGCACACAGTCACTTACCATGTCTGTGTAGATCTCGATTGCTCTCATCAAACAGTTAATGGCCTCTGGGGAGAGAAAAAGGGAGGCAGGGAGGAATGAGAAAGTGAAGTCATTTCAGCAGAAGCTGGGAGAGGGGGATGCAGGCAGCCTGTGGAGAGATCAATCCACTCAGAGTTGCCAGGGTTACGCTCGGGGGCTCTCTCAGGACTGGGAGGGATGGTGAAGCCCAGGAAACGTGGTCTGACTCATTTATTCTGCAGACTGACTTGCTGGGCACACACTGGTTGTCGTGGCTGCCCTCTCCCTGGAGCTGCCACAATGCCACCGCCTTCCCAGTCACCCCAGGGATAGGGCGCAGCTGGTGCCGAGTCAGGCTGATGGCCAGACTCCCATGGGGGTTTTGAGCCAAGTCTTCCATGGCCCTACCCTCAAGGACAGAGCTGCTAGGAAAGGGGGCCAGAGGCGGCCAAGCCTGACACCTGAGATACCCAGGTTCCGCCTGGGCTGCCACCCTTTCACTGCAGGACCCTGAATCAACCATGTCACCTGCACCTGTCTGTCTGGCCTCCATCTAGGGCAGGAGGGGACCAGAAGCCATGACCCAGAGGCCCCGTCACTCTCTGGTCCCCATCTCAGTAATCAGCAGCACCCTCTGTGCCTTCCTTAGCCTGGCACTGATACCCGCCAGCTCCTCAAACCACAGGTTTTGCCCATGAAACAGATACACCGGGCTGGCACTGGAGAGGAAGAATTGGGCTACCTTTGTTGTACTATCTCTTGCAAGATTTTAAATTTGGGAATAGCTTTTTTCTTTTGACAAGTTATTTGGAGGAGAGCAAGCAGCATGAGTGGGAGGCATCTTTTAGCAGACAGAGATGAGCCTTTGGGAGGTTTCTTTCTTTTCTTTTTTTTAAACACATCTCAGTAAGGGAAAGGGAGCGGGGGGAGTTGGAAGGGGAAGGACAGAGAGCCTGGACAGACCACAGGACAAGGATCTGAGCTGGGCCGAGGCTGAAAGTTCATCCTGTAGTCCAGCGCATTCGAAAGGCTCCTGATCTGCTGCCAGGGTCTCTAATCAGCCAGGTCCACGGGGCCAAGACACTACAAAGACGTGTAAGGTCTGGCACCTGCTCTCAAGAGGCTTCTGGTCTCACTACCCAGGGAGACAACTGAACAGAGGCTTTCAAAAGCTCTGGGCTGGGCTTCCAGGGAGTCCACACCTCTCAGCCCCGAAATTTACATGCAAAATATGTCTGTACTACTTTGGGTGTGAGGGGTCTGGAGGTTTTGTCCAATTCTGAAAGGCCTCTGGGGACTCCAAATACATTCAGAGAATGTACACCACTCGGTCAAAGTTCTGAGGCTGACAGCTGGAAGCCTCAGGCAGTAGGGAAGAGGAAAGGGAGGCAAAAGGGGGCAGAGGACAGGGAGAGAACACAATAAAAAATTACAGTAAGTGTGACTTACTTACACACACACACACACTCTCTCTCTCTCTCTCTCTCTCTCTCTCTCTCTCTGTAACAGCATTTCTGGAAGTAACTGATAACCTAGCAACTGGTTGCAACACGGGCTGTAACACCATGAGGATGATAAGCAGCAGGGCAGCTGGGCTGCAGTGAGTGTGCTCTGCTCATCCCATCCCTGCACCATCCCCCTCCCCAGGGAATGAATGTGACCAGCAGGACCCTGGGACTCACCCACACCCTCTCCTGGACCACCTGGGGTGTCCCACAGGGCTTCCACAGGGCACCTGCAGGCAGAGGTGGCAAGGTTGCTCCCAGTGAGCTTAGCAGCTGGGAAGGGGAAAAGCTGGGGTTCCCCTGGCAGGACAGGCTCCCCTGCAGCTGCCACCCAGGGCCTGCTGGCACTAGCACTGGAGTGATGTCAGCAAGGTGGCCCTGCAGTGTCAGGGTGGGAGGAAGGCTTCCCCCCTGGCAGGAACATGGATTCACAGGGTTACGTCCCCTTCATGCCTGCCCTTCCCTCCGGGACGGCTATCCCTGAGAGCAGCAGGCTGCCAGCTGAAACCCCAGCAAGAGTGCTGGTGGACAAGCCCGGCTACCACCGGCTTCTCTGGTCACAAGGACCCCCAGGGTGAGCGGCCAGCACACCCCTGGATAAGCACAGCAGACTCACCTCTCCCCTGCCTCCCTGTCCACCCACAGAAAGCTGGAGCTGGAAAGGGCCTCTGAGAATGATCCACTCCGGGATGGGGGAAGGGGGGCTGAGGCCCACAGAGGGGAAGGCACTGGCTTAGGGAGACAGGGAGTCTGCAAACCAGGGCCCTCACCCCACACCCTGGGCTCCAGCTGCCTCCCATCCCCTTTCCTATCCCCCTTCCCATCCTGCTGCTGCAGTCTCTTTCTCATCACACCCGGACCTGGCCCGTCTCCTTGTAAAATGGGCAAACTGCAGAACCCAGAGGAAGTGGAATCGATTAAAGGAAGGTGTGGGCTTGGTACACAGTAGGCACCCAGTAAATGGCAGTGGGGGGTGGGGTACGAGGGGGAGGCCCAATGGTGGCCTGGCCACCTCCCTGCCCTAGGTGCAGACACACACCAACCCCTGGACCCGGGCATGAGGTAGGCAGGGAAGAGGCCTTCCTGGCCTGTCCACCCAGAGAGGCTGACAGTGGCTGGGAAACTCTGGGGAGCCACTAACAGCTAAGGGCATCACCTCCCCACCCCCATCCCCAGCCACCAAGGCAGCAGCAGGCCACCCTGGCCCACACTGAGGGCAGACTCCACTTAGGGACAGCGCGATGACAGGAACCAAATCATTTCCTTCCGCCCTGGCCAGCCCTGGCAGGCCGTAGGCACAGGCTTGGCACCAGCTGCCTCTAGAGGGGAGGGCCCCCCAGGGCTCCTGCAGGGAGTGCTGACACAGGATGGAGGCCTTCAAGGCAGGTGAGGTGATCAGCAGAGAACCAGGGAGCTGGCCACCTGCTTGGGGAAACTGGGCCAGGTGCCAGATCGGCCCTCCAGCTCCAGCTCCGTTTCACAAGGCATGGGCCAAGGGGCGGAGGCTCAGCACCCAGGCCAGGCCCCCATCGGATGGGAGCTGGGAGCCGCCCCTTCCTGTGTGTTTATCACACGCCAGGTGCCACCCTGGGCATGTCTGCCCCTTATCTCACGTGTGGGTTCTGTTTTATCAGACCGGGAAATGAAGACCCAACAGATTAAGTGACCTGCCCGAGGTCACAGGAGAGCAGGCTGCTCGCGGATCTCCAAGACCACACTGAGCCACACACTGCTGCCACAGACTGCTGTCAGGCTGGACTGGCCCCAGACACAACGCGGTGGGTCGTAGCCCGGATGCAAATGTGTCCTCTTCCTGACCCTGGGCTGGAATGATCCCCAACTCAGAGCTGTGATGGGGGTTGGCAGGGATGAGGCAGTGGTGCTGGGATGCTGCCCCAGTGCCCCTCCTTGGTCAGCCAAGGCACCCTTCTCTGGGCTCCAGCCAGGGCACCCGCTCTTGGCTCTGCCCAAATTAGGCTCGCCTCTGCTCCACTGCCCCCCTTGTTCCCTCACAAGTCTTCCCCCACCTCTACCAAATCTACCCCGTCCAGCCTCAGCTCCCAGGACAGAGAACCATGCTAGCTGATTCCTGGAGAAACCAAGTCGGCCTCTGTGCCCCACGAGGCGGTGGTCACCACATCTAACTGCTGCTGCTCTCCCATTGGCCTGGGAAGCCCCTGCTATCCCCCATGCTTTCTAAGGCCAGGCGCCAGGCCACACCTATGACACACCCTGCAGGCCCTTGCAGAAAGCTGAGAAAACCCTGATTAAAAGCCAGGGAAGGACATGACATCACAGTGCCAGGTGGGGCTTGTCCATGGGAAATGCTGGGGTCATTTAAACAGCAAATGGTGCTATGAGCATGTCACGTGGTCTGGCACACAGTTCCTGCCCCAGAAACCAGTTCTTCTAGTCACTCTGCAGCTGAACGTCATAGATGCTAGAATGGCATCTCCAGGTCAACCAGTTCCCCAGGGAGCAGGAGGAAGGCTGGAGGCAAGGGAGGGCCTCGGTGGGGGACACGCAAACTTCCCTGGGTGATTTAAGCTGAAAACAGACCCAGAGTTGCCTGGATCATCATCCGGTCCCCCACATGGCCCAGTACTCAGCTTTGTGCAGGGAGTGACAATGGCCCACCCAGCCACAAGGCCTCCCCTTGGGTACTGCTGGGCCTAAGCCCACCACGTGACCACTGAGGCCAACATCTGTGAGACACCCGGAGGCAGAGGGGCGACCAGTCAAGTCTGGGGACAGAGAAAAGCTATTGGTCTACAGAGAGATCAAATCCTGGGAACTCAATGTCACCAACAGTGATAATGGACCCACAGGCAATCCCCCAATGCTGGAGTGTGAACCGGAGCTCATCGATCCTCATAGAGACCTCTGAGCACTGTGGCCAACGGTCCCCTCTTGGGAAGGTTAGGCTTTTATTCCAAGACGATGCATCTTTAAAAAAAGAAATTCATGGGCCAGCCGAGTGGCGCGGTGGTTAAGCGCTGGCTTGGGAAGCCGGAGGCCCCGGTTCGGGTCCCACATATGAGGGCCAGTGACACCGCCCTCAAAAAAAAAACAAAACAATAAAATAAAAATGAAAAATAAAAAAAGAAATTCATGTCTTCCCCATTCTCATAAGAGAAAAGAGTGACAATAGGTGGTCATTTATAAAAAAGTCTTTGCTTGCTACCATGTAAAGATATCAACCTATGTCTGGCACCAAGATTAAAGAAATAATTAAAAATACCAGCTCCATGAAATCGGAAGTCTGGTACCCGTGGGGTTGTGCTTCCATTTCCAGATGAACCAGTGGGACAAAACGGTTTCCTCAGGATGAGTTAGTCCTAAACAGGGCTCCCGTCCCCAGCACACTCTCCTTTGAAGGAACTTGTTCTCTTAGGCTCTGTCCCCTGGAAGGGGGGAGGGTACGGGGAAGCCAGGTCAGGATAACTTCCTTTCCTTTTTCGGCAGCGACTCCTACCTGGCTGGTCTCAGAAGCCCTCCCACCCCCTTCTGCATGTTAATTCTAACAACAGAACAGATTTTCCTCTCCCCTTGGCATGCGGTGGGTCTGAAATGTAACTCCCACTCCCAAATGCTCCCAGGCTTCGGGAGGGGAGTGATCAGCTGCACACTCAAGTAGAAGGGGGAGGCGGAGGCTTGGAATGGGATGCAAATGCCAACCGGAGGGGAGCCAATTCTGAAATGAAGGCGTGAGTGCCTCCCTGCCAGCCTATCGCGTGTTGGCCACTGGAGAAAACCAGAGCCCTACGGCAACCTGAGCACTTTGGAGAGTGCTCACTGGCGCTCTGGGCAGCCAGCCCCAGTCACCCACGGGCCCTCACCTTGGGGGTCGGCTTTCTTGAACGCGTTGCCAGCGTCCACAAAGCTGGTGGCCGCATCATGCTTGTTCTGGAGCTGCAGGTGCAGCTGGGCTGCCTGGCAGAAAGCGTTTCCGGCAGCTGGAACAGAAAACAGCGATCCTGGCCTGAGTAGGGCTCCATACTTTGTAAGCCACACAGACACTGTCTTGGGAGGTAGCCGAGCTCTGCAGAATTCAGAGAGGCCCCAAGAGAGGAAGAGACTGGCCTGGGTGGGCAGAGGTCGTGGCCCAGACCTCAGGCCTTCACACCCCGGTGGTGCCCCGTGGAGCCTTGAACCACAGGGCTGGGAACCACCGCTCAAAGGCAGGTGCAGGCTGAATCATGGGATGGGGTGGAGAGAGGGGTGTCGGGGAAGAGAGGGGCAATCGAGATGCAACTCGTCCCCACTGACTCCACCTTTCCAAGTCCAATTTCTTTCCCCCAGGACTCCCAGCTCTTCCTGTCTAACTCCCCGGACTCCTCTGCTTCCGTCCACATTCTAGTCCCACACATGCAGAGTCACTGCGGGTTGTGTGTGCAAAGCACTACGCTAATCGTGAGGCTCACGGGGGTGGGGGGAAATACAGGGTCTGCTCCCTCCAGGAGCTTCACGTCCAGAAGGGAAACAGGATGTGGACACCAAGAATCTGAGTACATGTGGACAAGTGCCCAGGGGCAGAGGGCAGTGGGGACAATATCTGAAGCCCAGTCTGTCCTGTGCTCGGCTGCACACTGTCACCTTCCATGGGTCTTAAGCCATTCTATTCATGTGTCTCATCTCCTAAACTGACTTGCAGAAGACAGTGGGGTCTCCTGTCACCCTGGGATGGGGACTGCGCTAACTGGGAACTCCATCGCCACCTCCAGCCCAGGTCTGAGGCCCCTTCCCGACATGCTCCTCCAGCTGAGTCCCAATCACAGGATTCCTGAGCTGGGAGGAGATGAGAGGCCCCGTCCTGCAATGTTAGAGCAGCAGGACAGACACAGTTGCCCAGGCTCTCACTATGTGTGACTTATTCTTTTTAAGGCCTCCAAATTCAGCACAGAATTTCCAGAAAAGGTCCTATCATTGGGGAAGACTTTGTTTTTAAAAAAGGACCTAGGACTTTTGTTTGACTAGTTGGGGGAGGAGGTTTACAAACTTTGCAGGGGAAAGCAACATCCATGCGATCGAAAAACACATATTGCATCTTTAAAAGCACTTTCTAAGCTTGGGAGCAGCAAAATGCATATGGCATGTGGCTTGAGGCTAAGAATAGTTTGTGAGAGCCCCCACATCCTCAGAAACGACAATGACCGAGTTTACCCCGTGCCTTTACTCCCTGTGTCCACAGTCTGCCCCAGGTTTCATTTCCTTCTTCGTCAGAAAGTTCCTCTCTGGGTTCCAAACTGTCTTTGCTTGATTTCCCTGAACCAGTCTTGCTGATGCTTGAAGTCATATTATGGAATCAGCCCCCATGGGCTCAATGCGCTGGCTTTTCAGCCCTCGCCTCCAGGCCCTTAGGCAGCTCCCCACCAGGGCTCCTGCCTCTCTCACCTCAAGGCACCCCACCCCTGCCTCACCTCTCTTCTGCAGGTGCCAACCAAGGCCCAGCCTTGGGGAGCCCAGCCACAACTTAGGGCCAACTCAGAAGGGCCATGACTCAGAGGACACTCCGCCCACCAACAGGAGCTGTGAGTGTCTCAGGAGGCGCATGATGTGGGCAACCTCTGCCAGGTGGAGGCCCCTCCAGCATTATGTGACACGGTGCCACCACATTCACGGAGTGCCGACTGCCCTTGTGGTGATGTCTGATCTCTATGAATCCACACTACGGCCCCGCAGGCTCAGGACTATTAACTGTCCCCGTGGTACTGAGGAGACAACAGATTGGGAGAGGCCAGGTAACGTCCCCAGGGTCACGTGGCCGGCCTGAGCTGTGACACAAACCCAAGTCACTCTGGCTCCAAAGGTCATGAAGCAACACAAGGGCAGGTTAAACATCGGGCTCTGGAGTTAGAGCTCTGGTTTCTGAATTCTGTTCTGTCACTTACTAGCTGTGGCACCTTGGGCAAGAGACGGAGCCAAGCCTCAGTTTCTGAATCCATAAAATGGGCAACTTAATGAATAGTACTACTGGCCCTCATAGGATTGCTGGGATGATTCAGTTAAATAGTGCATGCTTGGTGCTTCGTACAGGGCTCAGTAAGTGGCAGCTGTAATTACTGTCATCACTGGACCCACCTGAACATCCCCCCAGCTCGGAAGTCAGACTCTGATGGAAGCACCAGGGAGCAGTTTCCAGGGAACCTAAAATTCTCACTTAAGGGGAAACCCCTCAAAGAGCTCATCAATCCACATGGGTCTACCTGGATTCAATAATCTATTTATCCTCATCCTTTAAGTCCTCTTTTCAAAGCCCTGTGATCCAAGTTGTAAAATAACCCAGTGGGTCCCACAGGACCAGAAGGCAGGCTGATGGGTGTGTGATGCGAGAGATGGCATAAAAGGGGGGGGGGGGGCCTGCAAGGCTACCTAACTTCCCAGCCAGCCGTGGGTCTTGGAAGCTGAGGGAAAAGGGGAGAAAGGAGCACGGAGGCACTCTGGCAGAGGTCACATACCACTCCAGTTTTTGGTCATTTTGAAAACATTTGCTGCTCTGGCGTAGATTTCACATGCTTCCTCTATTTTGGATGAGCCTCTGGGGAAAAAAGGAAAGAAAAAAGGATAAGAAAATCCAGTATGGCATCAAAGAGAAAAAGCAAGCAGAGACAGTGGAGGCTGCCCCTGTGCTGACCCCCATGATTTCCCAGTGAAGCCAGCTTCCCGAGTCCAGCTGCTTCAGGCTCTCAAGGGAGACAGAGTCGGTGGCACCCCGCCCGCCCCCACACAAAGGCAGCCTAGGACTTCCCTGGGGGGTGGCCTGGGACCTCCCCAGAGCCCAGCCTTTGACAGCTGCTTCCACTTCCTGCCAAGGCTGCTCCCAGGCTCCCTACAAGTCCCTTTTCCCCAAGGAACTGCAAAGCCTTGTGGGAGAAGAGCGCAACTCTGGACACCTTGTCCCTTCCCCAAAGCCTTAATCCTGTGCCCTGCACACTGCGGTTGTTCAGACAAGATCTCTCAACCCTCAAAGTGTGTCATTACCAATTTAGGACCGGGCATATATTATAATACAGACAAACAGAGAAATGCTATTTTTAAATGTGTATACAAAAGTTCCCATTTGTGTTAAAACAAAAAGAGGGGAAGAAAGGAAACATACCTGTTTATGTAAACATAGACTATTTCTGGAAAAATACACAAAAAACTAGTTGCAGCATTGTTTTCTAAGGTGGGTGGGGGCTGCAGAACTGGGGGCCAGGGGTGAGAGACAGACTAACACCCCTCGTTTGTACTGTCTGAATTTTTTTAATCACCTGCACATTTTGCCTATTTAAGAAAAAAAAAATATATATATAATATTTATTTATTTTTATTAGGATTTCTGTTGGGTCCTGTGGTCTAGCAATGAATCACATTTCTAGCAATTTACCCTCAGAAACTAATCAAAAAGCTATAAGGATGTTCAGTGCAGCATGTTCAAAGCAAAACAACGCTCAGAAACTTACTGTGCAATAGTAGGGGCCTGGGAAGTACACGAGTACTTTTGTTTTTTTAAAATAAAGAACAGTGTTTGGACAGCTTTACCGTAGCTTCCTGCCCTCCAAGCAGTGTATTTGAACCTCTCCTTGAATTGGGGGACCCTTCATTAGTACTTCACCCATAAGTCCTTCCACCTCCAATAATCCAACCAGACTTAGCCCAGCAAGTCTGTGGTCTCTGTAACCGTTCAAACCCCAATCATCCACAAACCCAGTAGAATAAAACCCACACACTCAGGAGTCCCCTGAATGGAGCTCAGATTCTCTCTTTATTGACATCAACCAGTGTTTTGTGTTGAAGGAAGAGAAAGGGGGTATTTTCTATTGTACTTAAAAGCCACACAAATCCACCTTCACTGTCGCACCACTCCTCTCCCCACCTGTGTCAACAAGGCTGGGGGGGGCGGGAATTCGCCACTCCAGTGTGATTCCGGGAGCTGTGTTCAGAGCACGCCTTCGCTGCATGACTAGTGCCGTGGATATGCCTTGCCCATTCTTTTGAATCATGTGAGGGGTTACAATAACCAAACCAGAGCCCATAGCCACCCTCCCTGGAGATTTCACGGGGTAGGTCTGGGTGGGTGGGGCCTAGAATCGGGATTTTTTAACAATGGCCCCAATGATTAAGATGATCAAGAGAGTTTGGTTGGGAAGGGAAAAGCTGACCTAGACCAACAGCTGGGAAAGCAGCCACCTAGTGACCTGTCCCAGGTCAGGTGATGTAAGTGGGCTGGGACTGGAATCCCGGTCTCCTGAATCCAAATTGTACCAGGTAAGGCTTTTCTTTAGATGCAAGTCTACCCTCTGCCTTCTGGGGCTGCGCTGACACTCTCCCTGACCCTCAGCTGTCCCTAGGAAGTGGCCCTAAGCAGTATGTTCTTCCCACACTCACCCCAGCTAGCCCAATACATCTTGGGCCTGAGGCCCGTTTGGAGGACTTCAGAGCCCACACCTGGCCTTGGAAAGGTGAGATGCTTTCACAAGATTCTGGCAGAAGAAATTTCAGAAGGGTCCCCTGGGACCAGGCTGCAACCCCCTTCCTCCCCCCACCCCCCACGCCCCGAGCTTCTCTGAAATGTTCTCAAAGGAGACAAATGGCTTCACAGACCGAAATCACAGGTCTGCCCAACCCATGGATCCCCTAGCACATCCTTTTCTTCTTTGTGGGTGCAATTAAATCCTACCCAGACCCAGACAGTCCCTGAAAAAGCTCAGCTCCCTGGACGAGCAGAAGTGGCCAGTCCCACTGAGAGTGACCAACAAGGTGCAGAGCCAGCAACTGCTGGCTTGTTTCAGCTCAGTGGGGCAGAGTGGACACAGAACACAAAGTTCGCCAGCTGCCGGGCTGAAATTCTATGATCCCAGACTACGCGGGGCCAACCCTGCACTGGGTCAGTGATTCTAACTGTGGGGTTTCAGAAATGCTGGCGGGGTTACCATGTGCTCAGGCTTCTGGGCCTGCCTCCTCTTTGCCTCCCAGAGTCGGGTCCTGGTCCTCTCCATGGGGGAGACAGGGGAATCTCTGGAGAAGCTGCTCACATATCCATTTATTCATCCGGGGAACAAATATCTGAGCATTTATGCTGTGCCACGCACTGCACATAACAGCGGTAAACAAAGAAGGGCCTGGTCCTCAGTAAACAGGAAATCAGCAAAACAATTTCAGAACGGTTAAGCACTAGAGGGACTTGGGAAGGACGGACTTCTGTGAATGGGCAAGTCAGGGATGTGAGATTTGAGCTTAGTCCCCAGTGATGACCAAGGAGACACCCATGAATAGAGGGAAGAGCATTCTAAGCAGCAGTCACAGCATGTGCAAAGGCCCTGGGACAGAAACAAGCTTGGACAGTACAAGGAAGAGAAGAGGGCCAGGATGGCTGTGGTGTAGGGATTGGAGGGAACGAGGCTGGAGAGGCAGGCAGGGGACCCCCAAGCTGGATGAAGGCTAAGAGAAGGGTTTCAGCCCTAGTCTAATGTAACAGGGTTTTGGGCGGGGAAAGTGACTGGAAGAAGTTCCCAGCTCCACTGCCCTACCAAGCTGTCTCCCCACAAAGTAAATCTGCATGGTTTACTACAGGATTTCTCTCCGCAGTCAGGTCGGCTTATGTCACTCATCTAAGGGTGGCCTCCATGACAAAAACTGCAAACTTACTGAGCGGGAGAAACCAGGCCTTCTCTCTCTTCTCCCAGAACAAGATCAAGAAAAGCTAGCAGGGCCTGCCTCTTCTGAAGAGCCTGGGTAGCAGCACATGTGACAGCTGACTGTCCCTCCCCCACTGCCCTCCCCCAAGCTGCCTCCCTTTGGCTCTTCCATCCCACGGCTCGGAGCCATGCCTGGAATAGAGGGAACTGGTTTGGGCCGGCCTGGTACAGGGCTGTCTATAATTACCGGCTCAGCTTTGCTTTCTCCCCCCCTCAAGGCGGAGGAAGCAGTCTCAGGTCTCCCAGGCGCAGCCACCAACCTCCAGCGACTGCCATATGGAGAGGAGCAAGCAGTGCCAGGAATGCACAGCCGGCCGGTGGGGCCTCTGGAGGGCAGAGTCCCAGCCTCCCTCCCTCCTTCCTCCATCCCCTGCGCACTTCCTGGCTCCCACCAACAGGCCACCCACCCCACCTGCAGTTTCCTAAGGACCTCAAAAGGCAAGGCATATGGAGCAAATCCCATTTTAGGTCCTGGACACTGCGGTGCCACAGCCACCAGCTCTCAGCCCTCTCCTGGGACTTAAAGCCTCTGCCTGATTCTCCAGTCCAGGGGTCGGCAAACTTTTGAAGTGGAAGAGCCGCCAGGGGTCAGCAAACTGCAGCTCATGAGCCAGTCTCTGAAGTAAAATTGAAAATGAAAATAAAACTATCATAGTTTCATTTATCAAATTTTTAAAGGATATTATTCACATAATGGTGATTATGTAAAAATATATTTATGGCTCTCGGATAATTTTTAAATTGTTGTGAGGGACAGGATTGGCTCTTCCAGGGGTTGGCAAACTTTTGAGACGGAACGTACCCGAAGAGCCGCACGTGGCTGGCGAGCCACAGTTTGCCGACCCCTGGTCTAGTCAGTGTCCTGCGTTGGAAGAATGAGCCCAAGGGCCTTGCATTCTCCCATAGGCTATGCATCCTCATTACTCTCTATAACTGGCTGAAGGGGTGCAGGGTTCCTCACAATAACCCTTCGGGTACTTAACACATTGTTTGTGGGAAACGAGTAAACTCGTCATATCGCTCAAATGCCCGCATACAATGTGTTAAAAGGTATTTAAGGGCCCTCCTGCCTTACAAAGGAAGAAGCTGGCTGGGGCACAGAGAGGTTAAGGGGCTTGCCCAAGCTCACGCTGCCAGGCAGCAGGCAGTGAAAGGTGACTTGGTTTTGGGGAGTGTCTTGTCCTTGCCTCTGCCTCACTCAGTGATCTGGGAGACTTTCCTCCTGATGTCTAAGAGTCTTCTGGAAAACAAGGAGGCAGACAAGGTCCCTGCCTGCTCTCACCTCTCCAGCGCATTAAACAGCCAGCGCTGCTCAGGTTTCCCTCATCTGACAAGTTGACTGCTCCCTGCCGGAGCCGGGCTGAGCAGCCTCCCCGCACGGAGCCCTGGCCCATCACACAGTGCTGCAAGCAGAGGGAACATTCGAGAACACAAAGGTCAGCCGGCATGGGGGGCAGGCAGCCACCAGCCTGGCTCCTTGCTGACTGCGCTGAACTGTCAGGGTCGCGGGGTGATCCCTCTGGCATTTTCTCCCACATCGCCTGCAAACGATGAGCCACTCACTGCATCCCAGCTGTGCAGTGCCCGGCAGGGCCTGGGCCCCCATAGACCCCAGCATGGACCAGAGAATAAAGCTTTCCACACTAACTGCCCAGCTCTGAAACTGTCACAGGACACTCTCCTGACATGCCTATATGGGCAGGGAGAGAAAGAGGATGGACCTGGGGGCAGGGGGACCTGGGCGGGCTAGAATCGGTCTCAGCACTTTGCTAACTGTGGGAGCCATCCCCGAGCCTCAGCTTCTTTGTCTGTAGAATGGAAACAATCAAGCCGACCTGGGAGGGGTCTTTGTGAGGATGAGAGATAACCTAAGCTCAATGCCTGGCACAGAGCGCAGCACAGGGCAGGCGCTCAAACAGCTGCTCTTAGACGAAGGAGGAGAAATACACTCTGAAGGCTGCCAGCCACCTGGCAGTGGGATTTCTAGAGCTGCTCGGAGCAGTGGCAAAATCTCAGACTGGAGACACACAGGCCTGCATTCCAGAGCCGGCTCATGGCTCACCGGCCTCGGTTTCCTCATCTGCACCTGGGGCTAAGACTCCACAGCTGGCAGAGCTGCCGCAAACGTGAGGTAGCACCAGGAGAGCCAGGGCCCCAGAGCAGGTGCTTACCAGACAAGAGTATTGCCCTTGTTAGGCTCGCAGAGAGAGCAGGTTCTAGAAACGGTTACCTACTTCAACATCTCGGCGTGGGGTTCACCACCCCCAGATCAGCTAAGTGCCACCCCTCCTCTACTTTCCATGCAGCCCTGGGCCTCCCTCCCACCCCACCCCTCACCAGGGGCCATCACCCCCTTTCTGTGAGCTCAACAAGGGGGCCGCACTTGCCACACGGCCTATGCCGAGGCCCTCTGCACCCCAACAGGGTTACTTCATCCCAGCCAAACACCCGAATGTTTCCTTTTCTTGAAAGCTGTTTCTTAAAGACCTGTGTCTCTCAGTTTCATCCCACACAGGGGCATCGAGACCTGTCTGACCAGGCAGCACAGTCCCATCCAGTAAGAAAGGCAACACCTCAGACTGCAGTGAAATGAAGGCCGAGTTACCCGGAAACCTTGGTCCCCCCAGGAAAGACTCTGCTCGGAGACTGGGCAAGGAAAGCCACGTTTTCAGTGGCAGGTCTTAGCAGCTGGCGGGGCACTGTGAACCGCCTCAGTACCCACTGGAACCGGCACCAGGGGTTTGAGTGCTCTGTGGGTGGAAGCGGTCTGGAAGCAAAGCCGGAAGCTGTGATTCCCACCAGGCTCAGCTAGGGTCCCAGGTGGTCCTGTATGGGGGACAGCCACCCCGACTTTGGCAGTTATTCTTGCCTCAGGGAAACAGGCCTCTAGGGCTCCTGGGACTGCTGGTGCCTAGGACTCCTGAGACAGGCGGTTCAAGCAGGACTGATTTGTCAACATCTGATCTTTAGGGACGTGCAGTTTGTAGACGGAACACCCTGTTACTATTTCTCCAGCTCAGCTTCCAGTAACTATACCTAATAACAGTAAGCACTTAAGAAGCACTTACCAGGGTCAGAACCTGTTCTCTCCCCACTTTACATGCATAATCCCATTTATTCCTTAGAACAATCCTATGAAGTAGCTATTACTTTGATTTTCATTTCATAGATGAAGAAACTTCCAATACATGTTCTTATCCATGTGGAAGGGAGCTTTTATTTTGGATTGGGGAGAGGGAGGAAGGGGGAATGTGGGGAGAAGGAAAAGCCCCAGGGAACAGAAGGGCCCTTTTGGATTTGTACAGTCCCCAGGGGCACAGCACAGAAGTCTACATCCATCCAGGGTGACAGAGCAGGAAGAAGGAAAAGTGCACCCCAGCCTGCCTCTCCACTCCCCTTTTCTGCAGTTTCATTGTGCTTTACTCAGGAAATCTCCCGTTTTGCTCCCAGAGAAGTTTGGGTAGCTCCCTCACCTTCCTTACAGCCCCCTCCGCAGGTGTCCACTGGCTGGGGAGCTGGGGAGCAGGGGGGAAGGCACAGAGGAGCTGTGATCTAACTGGCTGGTTGGAGGCTGATGCACCAAAGCCCCCTAGCGTCTGGTAGCCCAGATACAGTAAAAAGCAAAGATGGTCCTAACATCCAAGAATACGGGCTGCAGCAGATCCCACCTGGGGCTACCCTGCTTGGCCCTGCTGACATGAGCAGAGGCCTCTCAATTTGAGACGTTGTCATTGCTAAGGTTCCTGAAAGGGGAAGGAGAAGCACGAGGGACACGCTGAGCCCCAACACTCCTTTCTCCGAGCCACAGGAGGGCCTTGAGAAAGCTGGGTTGTGAAATGCCAAATGCAGGGCTAACCTCTCGCTACCCTCCCAGCCCTCAGACAGACAGGCTGCAGCCAGGCGGGGTCTCCCATCGGCACCCCTGCCCTCTGCTCTGGCTCTGCTCACCCACCTCTCAGCGCCACCTCAACTGCTCTTGGAGGTAGAAGGGGCTGGGGTGAATACGCCTGCTCTTTCTTTAAATTTTTGGAGAAAACAGCCACGTGGGCGGGAGGTAGGCGGAGTTAGAGGGAGGAAACTCCCTATGACACCTAGTTTGCCAACATCCTTAGTGCCCGGAGTGAACCGGAGCCTCAGGGAGGAGCTAGTGTGGTGTGTGGCAGCCAGAGGGCTTTGGGATCGGACAGGCCTGGGTCTGAATGCCGATCTCACTTCCTGGGGGCCTGAGCAAATAGCTCAACTGCTCGAAGTCCGCATTTGCCCAAGTCTACGTACAGCGCCTGGCGCAGCCTGGCTCAGAGTCCCAGGGAGCACTTAATAAACATGATCTGCTTTATTTCTGTCGCTGGCTTCACTCTCCCTCACCCAACCTCCCCCCACACTAGCTGCTGCAGTCCTTTCTAAAAGGCAAATGGGCGTCCTACAGGTCTGGCCCTGCTACGGAATGAATGTTTGTGCCCACCATCCAAATTCGTGTTGAAATCCTAACCTCCGACTAATGGTATTAGGGAAGTGAGGCCTTTTGTGATTCGTGCCTTCATGAAAGAGAGCCCACCACGCCAGGACGCAGTGAAAAGACGCTGTCTAGAAGGAGGCGGGTTCTCACCAGACACTAAACCTGCCAGGACCTTGATCTTGGGCTTCCCAGTCTCCAGAACTATGACAAATTTCTGCTGTTGTAAGCACCCCTGTTATGGTATTTTGTTGTAGTAGCTCCAACAGACTAAGACAGACCCCCCTTAAAATCCTCAAGGCTCCCCATCGGCTCCAGTCCAAGTCTATCTGGAAAGCCGCCCCCTCCCCTGACGTCGTCCTAGTTGAGCTTCACCTCCCACTTCTGCCCATTCTAACTTCATGTGCTAACACGGAACTCCCTGGTTTAAACTTCACTCCTCTGGGCCTTCCCCAAGCTGTCCCCTCAGCCTGGAGCAGTGCTCCCCGGCCAGAGGGACCCCCCAGAATTCCTGTTCATCTTCCCAGATGAAGCCCTCTCCTCCAGGGAGCCATCCCTGGTCCTTTTGGATCTCGGTTCCTCATCACTCCCCATTATTCCGGGCAGAACCTTCCCTCATACCATACCTTTGTTCGTACAATTACCGCAGCCTAGAACGCTCCCCAGACCCCCACTCCCCCAGCTCACTCCTCACCAAGAGCCTTTCGCCAGATTATGCAGGTCTTCTCAGCTCAGGAACTGCACCCAAAGTGCCACAATCTAGCCCTTAGTTACAGCTGACAATTTTGCTTTACTGGTGTTTGCCAAGTGAGGAAAATTTTTCCTCTGCCTTTCAGGGTTCATCTGGCTGGTCTAATAATCAAACTGACATAAGACAGGTTAGCAGGAGAAAAAACAAATTAAAGTTCGATAATGTATATTTCCTGTATACATGGGAGAGACCCAGGAACATGGAGTAACTTATCAAAACGACAGAATCCAAACGTTAACATCACTTTCAGCTAAAGACAAAAGATGTTGGGGGTGGAGTCAGTTAAGGGAGGTGACCAGGAAAAGCACAGTAACAATGGGTAAGATTGTTATGCAAATTTAAGTCCCCACCTTCCCCACTAGATAGTGAAGGCAGGCCAGGTACCCTGATGGAGACCCCTTACAAATGTAAATAACCTTTACAAAGGGTAACTTCTACTTGGTTTTCAGAGCTTCTCTAATGTCTGCTGTTCCTTAAAATCAACCAGCCTAAAATAATCAATATCCCAAAGAGGCATATTTTGGGCTGACAAACTCTGCTTCCCCTCACTGGCCTTCCCAAGCAGGTGGAAAGTGTCTCCAAGTACAGCCCAAAAGTACAGATCCCGAGTCCAAAGGGGCCAGACACCAAAAGCCACCAGGAAAACTATTAGCCAAAAACCGAGCTCTTGGCCCCACCCCAAAACACTGCATTTGACCTCCTCCTCTCCTGAAGGAAGAAGAAACACACCCACTCTCAGCTCTCAGCCTGTAAAACAAAACATTTCTCACCTAATCAACACAATCTGTCTGCCCGGATGTTTCTCCACACCAGCCAATTCTCAGCCAAGGTATTCAGGTTCCAGTGCTAAACATTATCCAACGTCTAATAACAATGGGCGGTCCATCTCCTCTCGAGGAAAAGAACCCTCCTTTCATTTCTTACCAATCTCGTAACGTGCTCTCTCCCAGTCCCCAGGCCCTCCTTTGGGCAAACTCTTCCAGTCTCTGCCTCTCTGTTTCCAGACTCCATACCCTATCTCCACCACAGTTCCTACAAACCCACCGTCCCTCTCTCCAGTCCTCTCAGTCCTGAGGGCATCACAGCCCTCCCCCCATCAGCCCTGGCTGTCTTCTTTTTCTCCCACCCAGGGCCTGGAGCCGTTTTCTAACCTGAGTTCCCCTAACCTAATTCCGGGGGCCCAGAGCCCCTTCCCAGTCCCTTTCAGTTCCTGTCTCATCACACTCAACTTCTCCCTCCTCTGACCCCTCCCAGACCTCTCCCCTCAGGCTCCCAACTTGATCCCCACAGCTCCAAACAGGTTCCAAACCTGTTTCCTTCCTGGAAGTTAACAATGCTGATGGCTAACACTTTCAGAATGTAACCCTGTGCCAGGCTCAATTCTAAGCACCCTTCATCCATTCTTATTCAACACTAGTAGCAAACTTCTGAACTAAGTTTTACTAACCACCCCCTTTAACAGGGAAATTACCCAAGCTCATGAAAGAAGTGACAGAGCCATACTTCAAACACGGGCTGTTGACACTCCTAAGCCATTTAGAATCCTCTAACAATGGTCATCAGAACTACTTTTATGAGCTAACGCGAATGTTATGTGCGATGCCTAACACCTGGTAGACCCAGCCCCCTTCAGGCCCCCTTGTCAGCATGCCAGTCATCCCGCTCACGGCGGAATCATTACTCAGCGGTCACACAGCAGGCCTCCAGCCCCCTTTGGTTTTCTCATCTCCCTCATCTCTCCCTTTTATCCCTCCAGCTCCCAAGCGAAGCCAGCATCACTCATTTCCCCACCCCACCCCACATTAGTCTCCATCCTTTCCGCCCAGAGCTCCTCAGTCTAACTCCATCATCCCAGAATTCCTCTGCTCAGAGCCCACACGGGTATATGGTCCCCCTATACTAGTCACCTTTAACCAGGGTCATACTCACCCCAGGGACCTCACACTTGAACTCTCATCACTTCCAGGGTCACCTGAGCCCTGAGTTCACGCAAATCCACTGCCACAGGCTTTAGAAAGGTCAATCACTCGATCAAGTATCCTTGGCCCCAGGCCCCATCTTGCCAGCCTAGTGTTCTTCAGAGAGATTCTCTGAGGGCTCCAAAAGGCTTCTGGACCCGCCTGCTCTCTGAGGCTCCCTCAATCCCCTCAGGCCGATACCCTTCAAGGTCTCGGACCACATTCCCGAGGCCTAGGTTCTCCTCCGGCCCCTTGGCCCTTCTTAGGGGCCCGTCTCTTGATGGGGTCGCCACGGCCTTGGGTGTCCTCAGACCAAGGCCCTTCCGCCATCTGAGACTGTCTCTTCTCAAACCTCCGCCTCAGCCTGTGTCCTCTCTGTCGCATCTCATCCCGAATCCCGTCCGTCCTCTAGGCTCGAGCCCTTAATCCCACCTAACCGCTTCAGGCCATGACTCCTTCCTCCTCTCAGCCTAGGTCACGGCCGACCCTCGGTGCAGTTCTTACCCAAAGAGGCCCGAGAAGAAGGACTGCGAGTTCTTCACTTTGCGCTCGGCCTCGGCCAGCAGCGCCATCGCCTCCTCTTCCTTCCTGGCGTGGTTCATGGCGGCCGCAAAAGTAGTCAGCGAACTGCCCGACCCAGACCCTTGTAGGACTCCGCCGGGGTCGGGCTGCGGTACACAGGTCGGAGGAGCTTAGTGGGCTGCGTTGACGTCGTACCGGCGCGCGCCTCCTGCTGCCCGGAACCATGTGATTCGCTCTGGCCAATCAGAGGCCTCGTAGGGCCGTGCGGGCCCCGCCGGCCACGCCCCCGACAGCCGCCGTACGCCGCCCGGTGACTCACAGCCTCCAATCAGCGACCTGAAGTTTCAACGCCTGCGCATACATCTGCCTTCGGCACCCCACTTTCTTCCTGTTGTTCTGTACGATACTCCACGTAATTCTGCATAAGCCAATCGTAGTCCCCACCGTCAAAGACCCGCCCCGGGGTGCTACCTTTCTGGATTCTCCTCCACCAATCAGCAGGTCCCCTACGGCCCCGGAACTTGGGCCCTAGTCAGCTGACCCCTGACCCTCACGTGACAACTCCCGAGAATTGTCGGAAGACACGCCCCACCCACGCCAAGGTTTGACAGCTCTCTTGCGCAGTGTAGTCCCCGCCTCTGTTCATCTCTCCTCGGTCTTCACTGGGAAAAAGAAACCCTCTGCTTTTTTTGCGCCCTCTGCTGACCCATGCTGAAACTGGTTTGGAAAGGCCAGTGAAGTACACACTTGAGAGCCCTGGGAAACGAAACTGAGAACCGAGGTTCTGGAACTCCGCTTTCATTTAAAAAAAAAAAAAAAAAAAAAAAAAAAGGGCCGACCGAGTGGCGTGGTAGTTGAGCCTGGCTTGGGAGGCCAGCGGCCCGGTTGGGGTCCCCCATGTGAGCTTCCTTGACAAAGGTCAATCTTTACATTAAGTGAGCCAGTTTATTGTCTTTTTGCATCTAAAATAACATACCTTTGAAATGTCAGACTAATCTATTCCACACCCGTCAGGGCACAACCATCATACCATAGTGGGAGACCACAGAACCCCTCATTGTTATCTTCTTCCTGGAATACAATCTCTATGTGCTGTAAATGTTAACTATCCGGTACCCACCAATGTAAAAGAAGTATGTGTCTCTCCGTTTTACTTTTTTAGACAATCCCAGAGATTACCCCTCAATCTGCTTTGTCCCGCCCCCTTAATATAACACCAGTGGATTTCATGTAACCTTCCTTATGTCTCCTTCTTTGATTCTAATGTTTAAAATAAGCCGCAAAACTGCCATTCTCTGGAGCATTGTATCAATTTGTTGAGATTTTGCTTCCTGGCAATTATTTGGTTTAAAAAAACGCATAAAAATTCTCTACAGCTTTGGACGTTTCTGATGTCAACAATACCATTCTCCAATAAAAGGAACCAAGGTTCCTTGGGTAAATGGCTGTTTCTAGGACTGGGGCATCTTGTAGTGCCAGAAAAGAAGTTCCCTGAGCATGCATGGACATGCGTGCGCGCACACACACAGTATGGTATGTCAGAGACACGGGAGCCAACTGAAAGAGTTCCCAATGGCCAAAGCTGGAACAATTTTGGCAACAAAATAAAGTAGTATTGGATTATAACCAAATGTATAAAATTTCCATGAGCCCATGTTGATATACATGAATAAATGGGAAAGAACTGACAAATATCCCATGCAGAAGAATTCCAAATAATTTATGTAGGTCCTCGGCCCTCAGGAACGTGGGGCATAACTCTTTACTCCTTAAGTGTGGACTGAGCACAGAGACTTTCTTCCATAGAGTACAGTATGGGAAGGGGAGGGGACTAAATTTACAGTGGGGAAGACTGACAAACATTGTCAGCCAGGTTACTGAGGTTAACATCAAAAGCAATAAGTGATGAAAATGGCATTTCTCCTCCATGGTCTTCCTCCTGGTCTAATCATGGAAAAAAAATATCAAACAAATCTCAATTGAGGCACATTTTCTAAAATACCTGACCAGGACTCCTCAAAACTGTCAAAAACAAGGAAAGGCTATGGGCTGGCCGAGTGGCGCGGTAGTTAAGCGCTGGCTTGGGAAGCCAACGGCCCTGGTTTGGGTCCCACATATGAGGGCCAGTGACACTGCCCTCAAAAAACAAAACAAACAACAACAACAAGGAAAGTCTGAGAAACTGTCACAGCCAAGAAGAGCATAAGAAGGTATGACTACTAAATGTAACATGCTGTCCTGAGTGGGATCCTGGAACAGAAGAGGGAAGTGAAGTAAAATACTAAGGAAATCTGTATAAAGTATGGGTGTTAGGTAATAATAATGTATTGTATCAAATGTACCATACAAGATGTTAATAATAAGTGTAACTGGGAATGGGGTGTAAGGGAATTTTCTGTACGATTTCCCAATGTTTCTGTAAATCTAAAAACTATTCTAAGAAAGCTGTTTTAGAAAAAAAATTCAAGTTCTAGGGCCTGACCTCCAATGATTCCAATTCTGAAAGCATGTAGCAGGATACAGGAATCTGCAGATTTTTACAGAACCCACCCCCAAATGATTAGGATGCAGATAATCTGGGAACCACTGGTTGAGGAAACGCTGATAGCTGGGGGGTGGGGGGATGGGGGGTAGGGTTTGGCTGAGGGTGGTAAGGCACAAGAAACCCTCGTCCAACTCTCTTTTCATGTTCAGACTCTCCTGGACCACCCACTTGTGGTTGTCACTGTCTTCTGACCACAGATCAGGTGGGGGTGAGCTTGGATTACCACAGGCAGTTTCAGTTCCGTGTCAGTCTAAGCAACACTATTATAAAAGCTTCCGTTTGTTTGAAGCTGTTCAGTTTTAGGGTAATTTGTTATGTGGCAACAGATAACTAATATACTGCCCAACCCTTTTAAGCCAGCGTCTTTCATTTCTGGAGCCACTGAGCTTAACTTGTTATTTAGGGTGGGATCTAAACCATAGGAGTACAGCCAGCATACCCGTTAAATAGCAGCTGCTCAGTTCACATGGTGCATTCTGCCAAATACTTAATTTACATTTTCTCATTTCACAGATACACAGGGAGAGACATTCTCCACTGCATTTTCCGGAGTGAGAAAAACTGAGGCCCAACTAGGGAAAGTGACTTGCCCAAGGTCACAGAGGAGGAGGAGCCAGGATGTAAGTTCTGGTTCACCTGATGCCTGAGCTTTTTCCCTTCACCACAATGCCCCACTGCTTCAAACGCCACTTCCTCCTCTGCCCCTGCCCTCTCCCTCCCATTTCTAAGGTTTACTTAACTGAACCCAGGCCCCTCTGTGAAGCCTCCTGACACTACCCTTGCTCCACCCTGTCAGACCCTCAAAACACAGTACACACTGCTATAGACACAATCACGCTCTATGCAATTAGTCCGTTGACATGTCCCTCTTACCCCTCTGAGTTAATGGCAGCCAGTCAGCTGTTATGCTGGCCTGATCCATCCTTGCCTCACTACCTCTCTCCCCATGTGATCCAACAAGTCTAATCTGCTTCTAAGATGCATCCCTAACCCCCCAGGGACTGTCCCTCTTCACTGCTCCCCCACTCAGGCCACTTTCATCTTACCTTAGGGACTTCCACCTGCTCTCCCAGTCTTGCCTCCTATGACCTCCATGCAGTAGCCCAGGAGGTGTTTGTTTGTTTTTGTTTTTGTTTTTTATAGCTGAGCCATCCTGTCACCTGTTGGCAGCTCAGCGGCATCTCATCTCTCAGGCTGGGAATCCAACCGGCAACCTGTTGCTCAGAGCTCGCACTCTTGAGCGAGCTCTTAACCAACTGAGCCACTCGGCTGGCCCTCCAGGAGGCTTTTTTTGTTTTGTTTTTTTGTTTTGTTTTTTGAGGGCAGTGTTGCTGGCCCTCCTATGTGGGACCCGAACCAGGGCTGCTGGCTTCCCAAGCCAGCGCTTAACCACCGCGCCATTCGGCCGGCCCTTCCAGGAGTTTTTTAAACACCTTCCACTAGTGTCCTCAAGGCAGAGTTTGCGCTTTGTTATGCTATGGCCTGGACTCAGATCTCAGCCTGCTTAGCGTGGCCTTTCCTGGCCATCCACCTAACACTGCCTGCCACACCTTGGTCACTCCCTATGACTTAGCCCCTGCTTTATTTTCCTCATGTCACTTTGTGGTGGTCTGCCTACCTACTAGCCATTTCTGCTTCCTCTTCTTTTCCTGGCAAACAAAATACCAGCAACAGACTTGCAGGAACACACTGGTTTTCCTCAGTCCCGGAGACAAATCTTGAGTGTCCGGGGTAACGGTGATCATTTTCCTTCCTACTGATTCCCAGGGATCAGTTTAGAAATGAGCACGGTCTATGGTTCTAGCCGGTGAGACATGAAGGGCGTTTTGCTGGTGGCTACAACAAGCTTTCCTCACACTGATAAAGTGACTCAAGGAAGGGAGGGCCATGCTCTCTTTTCTGTGTGGGAGGAGGGAATTCTTGCCGCTGCTGTAGCCACACGCTGAAGTTGACCACTCCTGGTGGTGCTTGATTTCACGGCTGAGCTGCTGGAACCACCACCATACGGTCTATTTGCTTAAATTTCTGCTGACCCTTCTGTTAGTAATGGCCCAAAGCACACCTGTGATCAATATATAAAATCACCCTTTCGCTTATTTATTACTGCTACTTTCCTGCTCCTATAATGTAAGCTGCATGAAGAGAGGGTAAACACCCTCTTCCCTCTTTCATCACTGCATCCCTGTCGCATGGATTGGACACTGTCCGGCACATGCTACAGGACGTGTTTGCTGAATGAATGTAAGAGGCTCCCAGCCTGTCCTGGGCAGAGGCTCAGCTTACTCATCTCTGCGGCTCCGGCAAGTGGCAGGGACTCCAAAGTCTCTGTTGGATCGAATGGCCAGGGAAGCCAGAAGACAGCTGGCTCAAGAACCCAATTTAATAAGATTTACAAGTCGACACGTACAAAAACACCTAACAATGTACAAGTCATTGCAAGACTAAGGGCTGAATCCAGAATGCAGAGAGAACCCCTGAAGGGGGCCCTGACGTGTTGGCCATCTGAAGGTCTTTTTCCACTGATTCTCTACGTCTTGGCCTTACCTAACAATGGAACCAAACCCCAAAACTGAGGCTAACACTTGAGAGCCACCCACGAGCCACCTACATCTACCTGTCCCCTCCCCTAGCCTCCCTACTGTAGGAGGAGTGGAATTGAAGAAGGGGAGAGACTATCACCCAAAAGCGACTGAGCCTCTGGCACCAGCCAACAGGGACTTCACAGTGACCTGATGACTGTGCGTTTCTCTACCTATTTGTGGTCAAATGCCCTCTGTGTATGCAAGCTGGGCTGGCCCATGGGGGACACTAAAGGTTCGGGGGAGGCAGAGGGGTGCCCTAAACACCTTGGAGAGGCCAAAGGGAGAGGTGGCAGGGCTGGGGGTCCCCATCCTGACTTGCTGCCTTGCCCCCCCTCAGCTATCTACCCAGGAATCACCACTGCAGGGGGCCGATGCCAGCCCCTATCTCCTTGTCCTCCTCTTCTTTCAGCTGGAAGGGCTTCACCGGCCACTTCATCCTGACGATGGGCTCCACGTGGTCCTGAAGCCGGTGCCTCTTCATGTGGGCATTTCGACTCTTGATCTTGTCGAACACCCTGAGGAGTCATCAGAGGACACGGAGGGTCAGAGCAGGGGCAGGTGGGACACCCTGAGAGCAGTGGTGTGAGCGCATCAAGGGAAGGGGCCAGTACCTCTCACACTCTCTGCAGGGAAAGACGCCCTGGCCCTCCACGCTCCCGGGCGGCTCGGGAGTCCGTTTGGGCCCAGTGTTGGGGCTGGAGATGAGGACTGACTCCCTCCGGTAACTCTTGGTCTTTATCTTTATCTCAGGGGTTGGATGGTGACTGGGTCTCTCCAAAGGGCTGCAAGTGACCTGCAGAGGGGGCAGAAACCACAGGAAGGGTGCTGACCCTCCACGCTCATGGGGAGATGCAGGGATCCAGGAAACGAAAGTCCTCTGCTGGGAAACCCTTCCCAGGGGGCGCCCTCTCTGAACCCCCACTTAGCTGGGCAGTGAGCGTCCAGGTCAGCACTGAACTCCAGATCCTGCATGACCCCCTACCTTTGCTTCAGTCCTGTCTGCTTCATCCAGCTCTCCCTTGAGCCTCTTTTCCAGCCCTGGGGCTCGGCTACAGTCAAATTTGATCATTTTTTTCCAGATGTAATAATACTCAACACACTGGGCTACGGTCTTTGTCTGGATCTAATGAAAGAAGACAGAAGCTGGCTATGGGCAGCCTTAAGTCCCCTCCCCACACGGCCAGCCACCGGCTTTTTTTATTTTGAGGGCAGTGTCACTGGCCCTCATATGTGGGACCCGAACCAGGGCCGCTGGCTTCCCAAGCCAGCGCTTAACCACCGCACCACTCGGCCGGCCTGAGCCACCGGCTTTTAAAAGCCCTCTCCTTTGGCACGGCGTGTCCCTTCACTACAAGGGGCAGAGGGTCACAAAGTCCTCCCAGGTGATGAGGGGGTTCATAGTGAAGCCACCGTAGCCAGGACCACCTGAGCTCTGCCTTCCCAGGAATCCCTCCCTGTGGGAAGACACACACGAAGGTACACTACAGGATGCTCACTGCGACATCCTGTCTAAGGGCCACAAGCTCACCAACCGAGACTAACTAAAGCACAATGCCCTCGTGTGGCGGATGCCACACAGCCTCTGCAACAGCTGGGCAGAGCCCTACCGTTCTGAGGAAAGGGGCCCATGGGAGGAGGAGTAGGTTTTGAGGGCACAGTTGGATCCTGGGGCATTCAGACTCCACCATTTGCTCTTCCCTCAATAAAAAGTGATCCCATTAACAATAACTTCTGTAAAAACCGAACAGAATGGAAAAGCTTAATTGCTCTAGAAAGACATCTCAGGAAAATTAAATCGGCCATTTACTATGTGGGGTGCACTTCAGAATATACCGGGGGTGCCAAAAAAATGTATACACATGACTTGTATTCATCTTTTGTTATCGGTATATACTGAGTATTACAATTTTAAATCAGTTTTTTCCTTTCTTCAAATGTGTATACACTTTTTTGGCACCCTCTATACTTTCTCCACATGATTTTTTTTCCAGCTTTGTGTGCATTTACAAACTAGAAGTCCAAACAGTACATCCTCTGCCTAAGAAATATCTTTAGGTTACAAAGAAGTTGGACTTCTGTTTCCAAACAAGATAGAGCAACAGAAACCAGATTGACCCTCCCATCAAAAACAATGACAAGAAAATCAAAACATATGAAAAAACGGTTGAGAAGACACTAGATATCAGACATAAAAAGTCTTTTCTGCGAGACAGAAAATAAACTACCACAGTCTCAACATACTACCTTGAGAACGAGTCTAGGCCAGGACCCCCGGGAGGAGGATCCAGGCAGAGCCCAGCAGACTTCCTGAGTCGAGATGGAGTGGAACATCTGGGGAGACCAACGTGGTGAAAGTCCACAGAGTGAAGTATAGCAGAAGAGAGAGCAGCAAGGAATAAACTCCAGAGGTCTGGAGAGAATTGGTCTCAAGCATTCAGCAAAGTTCTGACCAGCACATGACTACAAGGAGATGACCCAAGGCTGGGTAAAAAACCACCCAAAACGATTAGAGGAAAAGGTGCCTGTAGCTCACGCAGGGCCAGGAATAGTGCCTGTTCCCACTAGCCAGGGTGGAAAACCTCCAATTCACGGGGCATTACTAGAGTAATGAGAAGGGTCTTGCCCTAGTAATAAGTAACAATTAGCCCTAGACAAAAAAAAAAGCTGTTCTGGTCCCATCTAAAAAAAATCTAAAAGCAACACTCAAAAGGAGCAAGTTGCTTTCAAGTAATTGTATCCCACAACAGAGTACAAGAATATGTATAAGAATGCAAAAATATCCAGCACCCAACAAGCTAAAGCTCACAATGCCTGAAATCCAATGAAAAATGACCAGGCATGTAAAGAGGCAGGAAAATATGACACATAAATTGCTTTTTCTCAAACCAATCTGTTGGAATCAACACGGAATGGATACAGACATTAGAATCAGCAGGGAAGGACAGTAAAAGTTATTAGAACTGTATAATATAGGTTCAAAAAGTTAAGACATGGAGGATATAAAAGATACCCAAATAGAACTTCTAGAGATGAAAACTACAGCGTCTGACATGAAAACTACACTGTAGGATTAATATCAGATTAGACACTGCAGTGGGTAAGATTAGTGAACTGAAGATACAGCTCTGGAAACCATCCAAAATGAAACACATAATGAAAAAAGAATCAGTAAAAATGGGAAAAGCATCAGTGAGCTGTGAGCTGAGGGCCAACTGCAGGAAGCCTAACACACATCTAAGTGAAGTCCTCAAAGGACAAGGGAGGGACACAAGAAGTATTTGAAGAAATAATGGATGAAATCTCCCCAAATTGAATGGAAACTATAGACCCACAGGTCTAAGAAGCTCCACAAACCCCAAGCACAAGGGAAAAAAAAAAAAGAGGAAAACTACACCAAAGCAAATCAATAAAATAGCTCAAAATCAAAACCAGTGATAAGGAGAAATTCCTATAAACAGCCAGATAGAGAAAAAAAGACACATTATAAACAGAGAACAAAGGCAAGAAAATCAGTAGGTTTATTACTGGAAATAAAAGCAACAAGAAAGTAGAGCAACATTTTTAAATTATTGAGAGGAAAAAGAAGTCAAGGTAGAATTCCATGATTAGTAAAGATCTTTCAGAAATGAAGGCAAAATACTCTTTTTGATATACAAAAGCTGAAAGAATTTATTACTAGCAAACATGAACTACCTGACATGTTAACTGATTTACACTGATTTCCTGCTGGAGATTGCTGCCAGATGGAAATACGGATCTACACAAAGGAATGCAGAGCAATGAAAATAGTAATTATGTGGGTAAATGAGTAAGACTTCTTATTTAAATCTCTCTAAAAAGCATTTGACTGTTTAAACAAAAATAACACTGTACTGTGGGGTTCAGAACATGTAAAATAAAAGACATAACAGCAACAATATGAAGGCGACAAGGAGAAATGGAAGTACATTACTATAAGGTTTTCATTCTGCACATGAAATACTATCAAATCACTTGAAGGCAGACTTTGGTAAATTAGTGATGCATACTATAAACCCTAAAGCAATCACCAAGGTAATAAGGAATTACAGCCAATAAGCCAACAAAGGAGATAAAATAGAATCCTAATATTGACTACATTAATCCAAAAGAAGGCAGAAAAGGTGGAAAGGGGAAATAAAGAACAAAATGGTCAGTTAGAGAACAAATAGCAAGACGATGGACTTAAACCAAACCATCTCAATAAATCACAGTAAATGTAAATCATATAAATATCCAAATCAAAAGGCTTAATATTTCATATGGAATAAAAAGCAACACCCAACACATGCTACTACAAAAATGCACTTTAAATATAAAGACCCAAATAGGTTAAAAGGGGATGAAAAAGATATATTATGCTAACAACAATCATAAGAAAGTTGGAGGGACTGGCTATATTAATAACAGAAAAAGTAGACTTCAGAGCAAAGAGTAAAACCAGGGGTAGAGAAAATAATTTCATTATGATCAAAGGGTCAATTAATCAAGAGGACATAAGAATCCTAAATGTTTATGCATCTAAATCAGAGCTTCAAAATGCATGAAGCAAAAACCTGATAGAACTGCAGGGAAAAATAGACAGTTACACAATTACAGTCAAACATTTTAACATCACATTCTGAATAATTGCGAGAACAAGTAGACAGTAAATGTATGGAAGACCTAAACCACAATATCAACCATCTTGAACTGACATTTATGGAATGCCACCCCAAACAGCAGAATACACTTTCTTAAACTGGGCACAGAACATTTACCCAGATGTAAACCACGTTGTGGGTCATAAACAAGGGTTCAATAAATTTAAAAGGATTCAAGTCACACAAAGTATTTCTCTCACCACGATGGCATTAAATTAAAAATCAATGACAGACGAACTCTGGAAGACTCTCAAACATCTGGAAACTAAACCACACACTTCTATACAACTCACAGGTCAAAAGGGAAATGAAAAAGTATTTTGAACCAAATAAAAAGGAAAACCCAACATACCATAATTTATCAAACCAGTACTGTGAGGGAAATTTATAGCACTAAACACCTATGTTAGGGAAGACGAACGGTCGCAAATCAGTGATGTTTGCTTCCATCTTTAGAAACAGAATAAAAGAGCAAATTAAACCCAGAGCAAGCAAAAGAAAGGAAAAAAATAAATAAACAGCAGCGCAGGAATCAATTAAATAGAACATAATCAACAGAACCAAAAACTGGTTATTTGAGAAAATCAATAAAATCGTTAAACCAACAGTTAACCAGATTGATCAAACTAAAAAAAACCCAAATTACCAGTATCAGGAATAGAGTGGTGGCATCACTATAGTCTATAGATACAAAAAGAATAATATGAGAATATTATGAACTTTATGATACTGTATCAGACAACTTAGAAGATATATACAAATTCCTTGAAAGACAAAAACTACCAAAGCTCATCCAAGACAGCACTGATAACATGAATAGTCCTGTATCAGTTAAATAAATTGAATTTGTAGTTAAAAACCTTTTCACGAAGAAAACTCCAGGTCTAGATGGCTTCACTAACAAATATTTAAGGAAGAAATAAAACCAATTCCAAACAAACTCTTCCAAAAAATTGAAGACGCGGAAATACTTCTCAACTCAATTTATAAGGTCAGCACTACCTTGATACCAAAGCCAGACAAAGATATCACAAGGAAAGAAAGCTCCACACCAATACTCTTCATGAACATAAATGAAAAATTCCAAACAAAATTTTCACAAATAGAATCCAATAATATATATAAACAGACAATACACCATGACCAAATGGTGGTGGTCATGCATGTAAACAGAAAACCTAAGGCACCGCCCCTTCCTCCGCCGCCAGGAGCCCGGAGTCCCGCCTCCGTTATGAACATCCGCAATGCGAGGCCGGAGGACCTGATGAACATGCAACACTGCAACCTCCTGTGCCTGCCAGAGAACTACCAGATGAAATGCTACTTCTACCACGGCCTCTCCTGGCCCCAGCTCTCTTATATCGCTGAAGATGAGAACGAGAAGATTGTGGGGTACGTCCTGGCCAAAATGGAAGAGGACCCAGACGACGTGCCCCATGCGCATATCATCTCACTGGCTGTGAAGCGTTCCCAGCGGTGCCTCGGCCTGGCTCAGAAGCTGATGTACCAGGCCGCCCGAGCCATGGTGGAGAACTTCAATGCCAAATACGTCTCCCTGCATGTCAGGAAGAAGAACCGGGCCGCCCTGCACCTCTTTTCCAACACCCTCAACTTTCAGATCAGCGAAGTGGAGCCCTAATACTATGCAGATGGGGAAGATGCATGTGCAAAGAAGCGGGATCTCACCCAGATGGCTGAGGAGCTGAGGCGGCATCTGGAGCTGAAGGAGAAGGGCAGGCATATAGTGCTGGGCTCCATCGAGAACAACGTGGAGAGCAAGGGCAACTCACTGCCAAGCGCAGGAGAGGCCAGTCGTGAGGAGAAGGGCCTGGCTGCTGAGGATAGCGGTGGCAACAGCAAGGACCCTCAGCGAGGTCAGCGAGACCGCAGAGAGCACCGACGTCAAGGACAGCTCAGAGGCCTCTGACTCGGCCTCCTAGAGCCTGCAAGTGCTCCTTTCTCTGCCCTGGCCTGCCCATCCCATCCTCACCCCTCAAGGTTTCACAATAAACTTCACCCAGTGGCAAAAAAAAAAAAAAAAAAGAAAGAAAAAGAAAGAAAACCTAAAATTATAAAATTTCTAGAATAAAACAGGGGAAAATCTTTGTGACTTTGGGTTAGGCAAAGATTTCTTAGATACAACATAAAAAGCACAGCTCATTAAAAAATTAATAAATTGGGCTGGCCAAGTGGCTCAGTTGGTTAAGAGCTTGCTCAAGAGTGTGAGCTGAGCTCTGAGAAACAGCAGTTCGATGCCCAGCCCGAGCTGAGCAATTGAACTTTACCAAAATTTAAAACTTTTCTTCGCTAGACACTTTTAAGGGAACAAAAAGCCACAGACTGGGAGAAACTATTTGCAAAGCATATACCTGGATAAAGGACTCTTGTCCAAAACAACGAACTCCTACAACTCAGTAAAGACACAAATACTCCAGTAAAAACGTCAGCAAAAGATATGAATAGACACCTTACCAAAGAAGGCATACAGATAGCAAACAAGCACATGAAAAGATGCTCAGCATCATTAGTCACTGGGGAAATGCAATGAGACACAACTGTACACTCATTAGAATGGCTAAAGTTAAGAATACTGCCATATCGAGTGTTGGTGAGGGTGTGGGCAACTGGAACTCTCATCCTCTGCTAGTGGGAATGTGAAATGGTACGATTACTTTGGAGAATAGTTTGGAAGTTTCTCAGAAAGTTAAACATATGCCTACCATATGAACTACTCATTCCCCTCCTAGGTATTTGTCCCCCAAAAAACAGTACATGTCCATGCAAAGTCTTGTACATGAATGTTCACAGCAGTTTTATTTATAATCGCCAGTAACCAGAAAGCACTCAGATGTCCATGAACAAGTGAATGATTAAACAAACTGTGGTACATCCAATGGAATACTCCCGAGCAATAAAAAGGGTGAATTATCGGTACAACATGGATGAAGCTCAGTTATGCTGAGTGTAAGAAGCCAGACAAAGCAGAGCACATGCTGTATGATTCTTCCATTTATGTAAAATTCTAGATATTACAAACTAATTTATAGTGACAGAAAGTAGATAAGGAGTTGACTAGGGATGGGTGGCCAGAAGGAGGGTTACCAAGAGGCAGGAGGAAACTTTTGGGGGTGATGAATGTGTTTGTTATGGTGACTGCAGGGATAGTTTTTTACAGGTGCATAAATATGTCAAAACATCAAATCTTGGGCTGGCCGAGTGGCTCAGTTGGTTAAGAGTTGGCTTAGAGTGCGAATTCTGAGCAACAGAGTTGCCGGTTCCATTCCTATGTGGGCCAGTGAGTTGCGCCTGAGCTGAGCTGCCGCGGAGCTGCCAACAGGTGGCAGGATGGCTCAGCTGGTGAGAGCATGTGCTCCTAATGACAAGGTTGCTGGTTCGAGATGGTGGGCTATGCCCACCGGTAACAAAAGACTGAACTCGGCACCTTAAGCTGAGCTGCCGCCTGGATGGCTCAGTGGATAGAGCACGAGCTCTTAACGAGGTTGCTGGTTCGACTCCCGCATGGGATGGTGGTTATGCCCACCTGCAACTAAGATTGAACACAGCACCTTGAGCTGAGCAGCGTGGCTGGATTTGGAGCTGAGCTTGCTGCACCCCCCACAACTAAGATTGAAGGACAACTTAGCTGTTCCCCTCCCCCAATTCCCCAATAAAAATCTTTTAAAAAATAAAATAAAATCTTACACTTTGGTTTGTTGTTTTTTTTGTGTTTTTTTTTGAGGGCAGTGTCACTGGCCCTCATATGTGGGACCCGAACCGGGGCTGCTGGCTTCCCAAGCCAGCGCTTAACCACCGTGCCACTCGGCCGGCCCTAAAATCTTACACTTTGATTATGTGCAGTTTGTGTCCATAAAGTTAATAAAAGAACAAAAGTCAGTAAGGTATGAAGAATAGCATGATCTGGGCCAGCCGAGTGGCTCAGTTGGTTAAGAGTTGGCTTAGTGAGTGAGCTCTGAGCAACAAGGCCGCCAGTTCAATTCCCACATGGGCCAGTGATGCTGAGCTGTTGCTGAGCTGCCAATAGGTGGCAGGGTGGCTCATCTGGTGTAACAACAAGATTGCCTGTTCAATGATGGGCTACGTCCACCCGCAACTAAGACTGAACTCGGAACCTTGAGCTGAGCTGCGGCCCAGATGGCTCAGAGGATAGAACGTGCGCTCTTAACAACAAGACTGCTGGTTTGACTCCCGCATGGGACGGTGCCTATGCCCACCCGCAACTAAGACTGAACACAGGACCTTGAGCTTAGAGGCCACGAGCTGCCAACGGGAAGCCAGATGGCAACTGGCGCCCTCCACAGCGAAGCTTGAAGAACATCTTGGCTGGTCCCCTCTCCCAATTCCCCAACACCATTCCCCTCCCCCAATTCCCCAATAAAATCTTTAAAAAAAAAAAAGCATGATCATATATATATGTAAGATCCGTACAGCCAGAGAAATGCCTCATGTGTACACACACAGGGGTTAGTCATCAGAAGTAGGACTGTGGGGAGGGGTGTGGGGGGCTTTATTTGAGCATGTGATGCATTTCTGTACTGTTTGGAGTTGTTCACAACAATGGCTCTTTAAGATTATTAACTATTTACAATATGAACAGTGTCACTCTTGGCTCAGCTGTGTGAGCCAAGGCCTCGTCTATACCAGCCCACCCACGTTCACCTTACCATCTTGTGTATCAAGTAAAAGTCCTTCTTGTGGGCACAGAACGCCTTCTTAAAGAGCCTCTTTTCCATGGGGGTCCAGACATCTGAACCTATCGGGGAAACAGCCAAGAGAGGGAAGGACGTTTCTCTGCCTGGGACCACAGCCATGGCTGAATGGCAGACCATACCATTACTGAGCACCAATTATGTGCCAAGCATTCTGCTAAGCCTCTTGCCTGATTTATCTCATATGAGCCTCACAAAAACCTTAGCAGGTAGAGATCATTATTATCCCCACTTTACAGATGTAGCAACTGAGGCTTCCATTAGTTAAGAGACTTGCCAAGGGCAGGTGGAGGCCTCAAGCGACTGGAATCCAGGGCTGGTGTGCACAGCCGCTGGACCTGAGCCCTCCGTGGCCAAGGGCATTCCCATCTGGGGTGGGCAGAGCCCATGAGGGAACCACTGGAAAAGGGAAAGGCAGGATCCAGCTAGAAGAAAACGGCGCCCACTGAATCGCCCTGGAGAGGACAGGCCCTCCTGGAAAGGCAGATAAAGCCTCCAAGAGGCACCAGCGGAGCTTGCCATCGAAGCTGACTGGTTCCCGGGGGTCTCAGCCAGGCAGAAACCACACTGCCACCTGGCTCCAGTCACCTGTGTAGCGATAGTCTGCGAGTGGATGAGTCTGCTGCTTCTGGGGTCCTTTGAGGAGGAGGGTCTCCAGGGCCACCTGGAACAAGAGGGGTGGCAGGCTACTTACCAGGGAGGGAAGGTGAGGTAGGGGCCCGCCTCCATTGTCTCATTCACTCAAAAACTACTTACAGCCTTCCCCATCCCAGGGCTGCCCAGTGAAGCATCTAAGCGCACTGTTGGGGGCAGCTGCCACTATTTTCTCATAGCGAGATTTTCTTGACAAAGGAAACGGTATGTGGATTTATTCCAGCACAAGCTCTGTATTCTTTCAAGGACCAGCATTTTGAGTAGTACAGCCCTTGCCCATTGCCCCACTTTATTTTCTTCATAACACTAATCATTATCTTACGATTTAAAAACATATTTCCTGTTTTGACTCTCCTAAAATGTAAGCCCCATAAAGAGAGGGATTTTGTGTTGCTCACCAGCAATAACCCGTCGGGATCGGCTTTGCACTTTGCGGGGCTTAATACAAAATGAAAATGCGGGACCCCGTGTTCAAAACTTAAGAAGTTCAAGAAGGTGGCATCAGGGTGTTGAACCAAGAGTGGGGCCCCTGAGCCATCCCTGGCCCCAGTGCCACACATCACCAGGCACTCAGTGGGACCCAATATTTACGTGAGTGCTCTGCTGAGCACCTGGCTACATGCAGGCCACCGCCTCTCAGCTTGAGAAAAAGCATGACTGAGGCACTACCTCTTGGGTGCCTAAGTTGGTAACTTGACTTTTCCTCTTCCACTCTTCAGAGTTGGGCTTTTAATGTATTTTCTAAATCTCAGGGTTGCGTGGGGAACCCCTGAAGGAGGCAGAGGCATTTTTGTTGCATCAGAAGTTTTCATATATGGGGTTTTGATAAAAAAGATAAAGCTCAATAAATACACCAGATCGACGTACGGCCTGAGTCGCATCTACTAGGCTCCCCTCCCCACTGCTCCCCAGATATCTGGAACCCTGGTGCCCTGTTGTTGCCCCAGATAACTCGTTAACTGGGCCCATATCTGCCCATTTTCCCACCAGTTTTCAAGGACCACATCAATCCAAGCCCCCGGGAAAGGATGGGTGGCTTTCCCTCAGTTTTCATAGCTGAACACCCCTCCCCCCACGAGGATGGCACGTGGCATGGACCGGGAGCCGCAGCTCCAGGAGAGCGGGGGCGTTCCAAGGCTCCTCCGAGCACTGGCCCCCTCACCTGAATGTTGCCCTGGGCTTCGTGCAGGCAGTGCAGAGCGAGCTCCAGGTTGGTGCCCCCGCCTGGCATCGCGCTGGAGCAGGCCACCTTGCAGAGCTCAGCCACTGTTTCCAGCAAGTGGCCAAGCAGAGGGAGAGGAGACACAGGGAGTCAGCAAGGGCTGGAGATGAGGCTCCCCGACAGAACAGACATGGGGCTCCTTTTTACCATCTCCCTCACATCTCCGTTCAAACAGGCTGAGAGAAGGGAGGGACAAGGAGGAAGGCCAGAAACCCTGCTCTGGGCACCTGCTTTGGATGGCCTGGCCAGCTACTATGAAGAAGATGGCAGCACGGGAGAAGCAATACAGACTGAGGGCTAGTCCCCACTCCCTGCCTCACCCCCAGGAATCACTGCTTCTTAGTCAAGGTGAGAACTGGGAGGAGAAACTCCTTGGAGATGGGGGTGGGGAAGGTCTTTGGGAATTTGGACCCAAGGTCTCGGCCACCTCTATCCTGTGTCTCTGGGTTGGTCATTATATCTCCCCACGGCTTCCAGACCAGAGAAACTACATGTGCATCAGTTCCAGCTGGAGGTCTCTCCCGGAGCTCTGGGATCTCAGCCTGAAAGCGGCTTCCTATGTTGATGTGTCTGAAATGAAGTCACACACAGAGATGTGTGGGACATCCACATGTGACTCAGATGGGACATAAAACAGACATGGGGGCCGGCAGAGTGGCATGGTGATTAAGCACTGGCTTGGGAAGCCAGCAGCCCCGGTTCAGGTCCCACATGTGAGGGCCAGTGACACTGCCCTCAAAAACAAACAAACAAACAAACAAACAAAACAGACACAGGTGGTATGCCCTGCTCTGTGGAAACTCTCCACTATCTCTCAGATGCATCGAATGTTTGTCACCTCTGACAGACACACGCAGGCATTCCAGAAACCTCTCAAGGGACACTTCTTTCCTTCCTCCTATCTCCTTTGTTGCCAGATTTCTGGTCTCAGGTGTCTCTCTTGGAGTCTAGGACAGGGGACGTGAATGCCGACACCTGGCATACTTCTACATCCATGGCCACGTCCATTTAGCCACATTCTATGGATACTCATGAGTCTCACACTATGCCATCACCAGAACCCCAGAGTTCTGGGTATCCTGTCCCCATGGCCCCAGTTATGGTATGCCTGGACAGAAGGAATATTGGGGTAACTTCCCCCATACACCTGTGGAAATCTACTACCCTCTCCTGGGGAGGCTATGTAGCTAGACCTGATCCCCCTGTGATGAAGGAGCCCATGGGAAAAACTGACACTGGAATGCAAGGCTCCCCCACTTGGGAAGGACTCTCAGGTTCTAATTCTGTATCAACTCACGGTTCAACGCTAATCTTGGTGTCATCCTTCACCATACAGATGCCAAAAGAGCCATCCACTTGATCTAGAAAGCACAAAGAAAGGCCTCAAAAAGATGGATTAGAAGTGATACATGGGGCATCTTCTGCCTGTCTTTACAGAATAGCTGAAAGCCAGCTCTTTAAGATGGCATAGTATAGAGGTTGCTCAAAAAATTAAAAACAGAACTACCGTATGATCTAGCAACCTCACTTTGGGGTATTTATCCGAAAGAACTGAAATCAGGATCTTAAGAGATACCTGCACTCTCATTCATGTTCAATGCAGCACTATGCACAGCTGCCAAAGTATGGAAACCACCTAAATGTCCACTGACAGGTGAATGGAGAAAGAAAATGTGGTGTATAGACAATGGAATACTATTTAGCCTTAAAAAAGAAATTCTGCAATATGCGACAACAGGATGAACCTTGAGGGCATGATGCTAAGTGAAATGAGCCAGTCACAGAAAGAGAAATAGTGCATGATCCAATTATATGAAGTATGCAAACAGTTAAATCCATACAATGAAAGAGTGAAATGGTGGCTGTCTGGGGCCGAGGGAGGGAGAGATGGGGAGTTACTAATCAATGGGCATAAAGTTTCAGGTAAGCAAGATGAATAAGCTCTAGAGATCTGCTGTACAACGCTGTACCTTTAGTCAACAATACTGCATTGCATACTTGCTAAGAGGGTAGATCTCATGTTAGCTGTTCTTATTGCAATAAAATAAAAAATATTTAAAAGATTGCATGGAAGGGGGATAGGACTTCAGAAAAGGTAGAAGTAAGGAACTCGGCAAAATAACAAATTAACTTGATAAAAAGTATTTTTTAAAAGCAGGAAGTTAAAGTCTCCGTAAATTGTACTAAAAGTATACAGCATTTTAAGAAACACCAATTCAAGAAAATCGACTAAATCTTGGGAAGAACAGTGAGAGTCTGGGACATCTGGGCCATGACCAGCACCTCCTTGCTCACCTGGTCCCCTAGATCTGTATAACAGAATGATCTACTCCAGGTAGGTACAGCCAAGGAGATGGGGGCTCCCTCTCCCCCCAGATCCCATGCTTAAAGAATTAAAGGGAAGTATAATGAAAATTCCTCATCAAAAAGAGAATACCATTAAGAGACAGAAATTATAAAAAGAGAACCAAATGGAAATTCTAGGGTTAAAAAAGTACAATAATCAAAATGAGGCTCAAAAGATTTGAGATGACAGGAGAAATGATTAGCAAACTTGAAGATAGATCAGTGGAGACTGTGGAATCTGAACAGAGAGAAAAAAGAATGAAGGAAAATGAAGAGCCTCAGAGAAATGTGGGACATCATGAAATGCAACAACATATGTATAATGGGAATACCAGAAGAGGAGAAAGGGAAAGAAAAATATTTTAAGTGTCAATAGCTGCAAGCTTCCCAAATTTGATTTAAAACAACATATGAGGTGTGATAAAAAAAAAATATGGTGAATGCTGCTACCAAGTGCCATCCAACAGAAAAGCAGGGATCTTCGATATGGGAAGCGGAGAGTCAAACCTTAGTAACAGTGTGTGACAAGTTTTTCAACTTGTTCAGTGCAGTCAGTCGGTGTGAGCTATGATTGAGAGAAGGTGTGTTTTAAAGTGTGCCGTAAATCATCCTCCATCTTGATAATGCTCCATGTCACACATGGCTTCTGGTATGGCAATTTCTGTCAAATAAAAACATTATGGTAGGGCCAGCCGAGTGGCGCGGCAGTTAAGCGCTGGCTTGGGAAGCCAGCAGCCCCGGTTCGGATCCCACTTATGAGGGCCAGTGACACTGCCCTCAAAAAACAAAACAAAAAACAAACAAACAAAAAAAAACATTATGGTGTGTCCTCATCCACCTTATTCACCGGATCTGGCACCATGCGACTTCTGGCTCTTCCCCAAAGTCAAAATGAACACGAAAGGTAAACATTTTTTTTAAAATATTTTATTGGGGAATTGGGGGAGGGGAACAGACAAGTTGCTGTCTTTTTGTTCTTCAGTCTAGTTGCGGAGGAGGTTGCTTCACTGGCCCATGTTGGTAATGTCATTGCACTCTTCCTGGATGAGGCAGATTGGTCACCGGCCTCTGGATGGTTGCTCACCGGGGCTATTGGCAGCTCACGCTGGCTGCCAGCCACTCATGCTGGCTGCCTGGCTACTCACTATAACCTATGGCAGCCACTGCATCAGGGGCTGCAGCCAACACCATCGTCGAGGCCCGCAGCCCAGCTCCAGATGGAGCTGTTGTTAGCTGTAGAAGGCAGTGTCACTGGCCCTCATATATGGGACCCGAACCGGGGTCGCTGGCTTCCCAAGCCAGCGCTTAACCGCTGCACCACTTGGCAGGCCCTCACCATATATTTTTTTTTTATCATACCTCATATACATCTAAGAAACTATAAACTCCAAGTAGGATAAACACAAAGAAAAATGGCAGATGTAAATCCAACTCATCAATATAACATTAAATAAGATGAGAATGGACCAGATAAACCAATCCAAAGGCAGAGTTTGTAAGACTGGATTTAAAAACATAAGCTCCTAAGGGCCGGCCAAGTGGCTCAGTTGGTTAAGAGCTCGCTTAAGAGTGCGAGCTGAGCTCTGAGCAACAGCAGTTCTATGCCCAGCCCAAGCTGAGCTGATGCTGAGCTGCCAACAGGTGGCAGGATGGCTCAGCTAAAAAAACCCAAACAAACCAAACACAAAAAAACATATGCTCCAACTAATGCTATCTATAGGAGACATGCTCTCTTTTCAAAGAGACAAATAGGTTGAAAATAAAAGAACAGACAAAAATATATACGAAGCAAACAACCACCAAAAAAGGGACGAAATGGCTGTATGTTACAGAAATTAGAAAACAAAAAATATTAGTAGAGATGATAAAATTCTCATAGTGATGATAAATGATACCACAAACATATCATAATGATAAAAGGCCAGCCATCAGAAAGATGTGACAATTATAAACATACCTGCATGTAAAAATAGAGTCTAAAAATACAGGAAGAAAAGACTGATGGGACTGAAGAATACAATATACAATTTAAAAATAACAGTTGGGGGGGCCCGCTGAGTGGCGCGGTGGTTAAGTGCTGGCTTAGGAAGCCAGCGGCCCTGGTTTGGGTCCCACATATGAGGGTCAATGACACTGCCCTCAAAAAACAAAACCAAAAAAAAAACAAACCAAAAAAAAAAAAGGTTAGAGATTTCAATACTTTTAACAATGAATAGGGCCCGCTGAGTGGCGCGGTGGTTAAGCACTGGCTTAGGAAGCCAGTGGCCCCGGTTCGGGTCCCACATATGAGGGCCAGTGACACTGCCCTCAAAACAAAACAAAACAATGAATAGGACAACTAGGCAGATGATCAACAAGGAAATAGAAGACAGAAAATACTATAAGCTAACTAGACACAATAGACATTTACAGGGCATCCCACCCAAAATCAGTAGAAAACACATTCTTCTCTGTGGGAAGTTGATAGCACCCCAGTGTCTGACAAGGCCACATTGCCCTGCTCAGCACTGGATATTAGGGATGCTGCCTTATGGTTGGTCATGTAATATCTCCTGCCTCTGTGAACCCATGTGCCTTTTCTCCTATAGGAGACAATATATTTACTACACTTGTGACATGTTCCTGTGGTACCCCAATGAGCTAACTATGCAGCCAAAGACGGGTAAGATCTCCTAAAAGTGGGGAGACAACCCAAGCCAGGCGGTAGTTCCGTGGGGAACCCCTGAACTGAGATATTGGGGACTCAAGCCCCTTGGAAACTGAGGCACAGACCTCTGACAAACTCAGGCCAGAAAACTCAGGCCTGTGAGAAGCTGATGCATTTGCCTAAGGGCTCTGCTGTGAAAAGTCTCCTCAGAGGCCAAAGGTCTCCAGGCCATGAGAGTTCCAGGCAGCTTGCTGACCATGAGTTATGTTAACAGCCTTGTGTAAATTCCTCCGTTTGGTGCCTTGTTATAGCAACAGATACTGAAGCTTTAACTAAGAAACAGATATAACCCTCTGTAAGATAGAGTGGTGTGAGACCCTTTTAATTGCTAGGTTTTGTATTTACATAGTAATAAAACTTTAGATGCTTTTACCCTAAAACAAGGTAAAAGCTAGTCTTTTAGTAATAATTCAAGTATACTCCCTGAAAGTCTAACTGTTGAAATTTGGGATAATGACTAGGTAGTCATGGTAACCATTATTTAGGAGATATATAGAGACAAGTCTATCCTTAGCATAAGATAGTTATGATAAATATTCTTTAGGTGACAGGCAGAGACTGGGTCTGAGTCTCAGAGGTTATCACAGTGTAAAACAAGATAAATCCTTTAATGGAAGAGCAAGTCACAGTGCACCCTGGAAAGAGCACTTACAGGGGAGTAGAGGATTGTGTAAATCCTGAGAACTACAAACCACCGTTAATGATTTGTTGCAGTTTGCATCCTTAAAAATTCTCAATAAAAGCTATGCGCTGACCCTATTCGGGGCTCAGTCGTCTTTGGCTGAGTCCCTTGGTCTCGCTCCTATCTTTCTTTGTCTCTTGTTTTTCCTTAATCTGCGTCGCCCCTCTCGTGTCCCACTTCGCCCTGCCACGCAGGACGTGACAACTGGCGCCTCAACGTGCGGCTCGAAGAGGGAAGGAAGACTTTGAATCTGGGTGAAAATTCAAGGCGCAGACCTCAGGGCAGGCCGGCACTCTACTTGGTAAGGAGTAGGGAATAGTCCTGTGGAATTGCCGGGGTATCCGGACAATAACGTACCAAACTTTGTGTGATAGTGTGTGATTGTGTGAGTGAAGGCATCTAGTTCCACGGCTTTTCGCTACGGAACTTGGAGTGGGCTCTAATCTGCGGTTCCGTAATCTGTCGTAAGGCATAACGGCGACTGACTCGTTCACCTGTGCGGGGGCTTATACCGCAGCGCCTTAGCCAAGACAGACTTAGTCCCGCGAGGGGCGCGGCCAGACGAGCATCTGAATGAACAATTGAGTGAAAGTTTTCTTCTTTTTTTTCTTTTCTTAAAAACTAACATGGGAAATTCTGAGAGTCGATATAGATCGTATATTTGCCTCCTTAAGCAACTTTCTAAGAAGGGAGGGGTAAAAGTCTCAGAAAAGAAATTAGAGGAACTTTTAAAAGTTATTGAAATGCATTGCACTTGGTTTCCAGAGATAGGAACCATAAATCTAGACCAATGGGAGATGGTAGGTAAAGATATATCTGAAAAGCAACTTCAGGGAAAAGAGATACCAGCTACAATTTGGGAGACTTGGAGACAGGTCCGGTCAGTTTTAGAACCTTTACACACAGACACGGAAGATGAAGAGGGGGATAAAAATCGGGATTGTAACATCAATATTGAGTCATCAAAGGATGAAGGGAGAGAGGAGGAATCTGTGGAAGCACCCACGGTAATACCAAAAACATTATATCCCTCTTTGCAAAATCTGCTAACTCCTGATCATTTGCCTCCTCCTCCAACAACTAGAATGAAGTACTGTGGGTTATCTAAAAACCCACCAAAACTAAAACAACCAGTTTCTCCTGTTATATCGGTACCTCCACCTTATACACGAGGTCCATATTCATCAATGTCAGCCATAGAAAGGGCAATTCAACAGACAAGGTTGGAAGGAGATTTGGATGCTTTAAATTTTCCAGTCATAATTAGGGAGCGTCTTGCACCCAATGATGAACACCCCAATGGTTTGCAGATATTAGAATACCAACCTTTTCCTTTTAAAATTCTTAAGGAACTCAAACAGACAGTTACTCAATTTGGTCCGACTTCCCCCTATACTATAGGACTAATTCGAGGTATTGCTGATGGAAACAGGATGATTCCAATAGATTGGAATGCTTTAGCTAAGTCCTGTCTTTCTCCGGCCCAATTTCTACAATTTAAATCTTGGTGGATTGATGGTGCAGAAATTCAGAGTAGGCAAAATCAGGCTGGAGGGATAGATATTACTAAGGATCAATTAGTAGGTGATGGAGATTGGATAAATACCGAACAGCAGGTTTTAATGACTCGTCAGGCCCAAGACCAGCTTAAAAGAATTTGTTTGATGGCTTGGGAGAAAGTAGAAGTGGAAGGAAAAGTTCCAACTTCCTTTCAAAATATATTTCAAGGACCCCAGGAGCCTTATTCAGAATTTATAGCTCGCTTGCAGGATACTATTAACAAACAGGTATCCAATGCTCAAGCCGCTGATATTATTTTACAAATCATAGCTTATGACAATGCTAATGAGGATTGTAAAAAGGCAATAGGAGCTCAAAAAGGAAAGACAGATGCAATGGGATACCTCCGCCTCTGTCAAGGAGTAGGAACTGAACAATATAAAGCTACAATGTTAGCTCAGGCAATTACAGGAATGACAAGAGGAAAAAAGTTTCCAGGTACTTGCTTTAATTGTGGAAAGCCTGGTCATACTAAAAGGGAATGCAGACAGAAAATTAAATATGTTTCTAATATGCTTAATGACTCTGCTCCTGCAGAATCAAAATCACCAGGGACATGCCCTCGGTGCACAAAGGGAGACTCTGGGCATCAGACTGTATATCATTCTATCATAAGGATGGAACACCCCTTCAGGGAAACGGGAAGCTGGGCCAGCCCCAGGCCCCGACAACAACAGGGGCATATCCGACATCAGCCACTCCTCAGAACTATCAGGCCGTACCTCCCCAAACTTTCAGTACAGCAATTAAGTTCAGGAACAGAAGGGAGTGCAGCAGTAGACGTTTGCACCACCCAAGATATTTTATTACTTCCCGGAGAAACGCCTCTCCGTGTACCTACAGGAATTTTTGGGCCAATTCCACCAAATACTGTCGGACTTATTCTTGGCCGGTCCAATTTAACTTCAAAAGGAGTCACAGTTCATACAGGGATTGTTGATTCTGAGTATGAAGGGAAATTCAAATTATAATATCTTCAACTGTCCCCTGGTCAGCTAAAAAAGGAGAACGGATTGCACAGTTACTTTTGCTTCCGTATGTTTCTCCAACACAAAAGGAATCCAAAAACGAGGAATGGGTGGTTTTGGGAGTACAGGAAAAGCAGGTATATTTTTAGTAGAAAAAATTTCAGATATTCGACCTATTTGCCAAATTGAAATTCAAGGAAAGAAATTTAAAGGTCTTATAGATACAGGAGCTGATGTTTCAATCATCAGTTCTCAACAATGGCCAAAAAATTGGGAATTGCAAAATCCAGATATTAATATAGTAGGAGTGGGAAGAGCCTCAGGCTTACGTCAAAGTATTCAGATTTTACCATGTCTAGGACCAGAAGGACAACAAGGATTTTACAACCTTATGTTGCTGACATCCCTGTTAATTTATGGGGAAGAGACCTGTTGACTCAGTGGAACGCAGAGGTCTGGATTCCACCAAATCAATATAGTCCCCAAAGTCAAAAAATTATGAGTCATATGGGATTCCAACCAGGAGAAGGTTTGGGAAAATTCTAAGCAAGGTATAACTCAACCTCTCCAGCTCTCATCTCAGCAGGGAAAACTAGGAGTAGGTTATCAGACCAATCAAAATAACCCTTTTTGTAGGGGCCACTGTCGAAGAGCTACGTGCTTCTTTGCCTCTTAAATGGAAAAATGACACCCCGATATGGATTGAACAGTGGCCCCTTCCTCAAGAAAAATTAGAGGCTTTAACAAAATTAGTACAGATCCAACTAGAACAGGACCATATAGAACCTTCTACTAGCCCTTGGAATTCTCCAGTTTTTGTCATTAAGAAAAAATCAGGCAAATGGAGAATGCTAACTGATCTTAGAGCGGTTAATGCTGTTATTGAACCTATGGGTGCACTTCAACCAGGGCTTCCACAACCATCTATGATTCCTAAGGATTGGCCTCTTATAGTTATTGATTTGCAGGATTGTTTTTATACGATTCCGCTACATCCTCATGATTGTCCTCGATTTTCATTCTCCATTCCATCTATTAACAATAAAGAACCTATTCAGAGATATCAATGGAAAGTACTACCGCAGGGAATGCTTAACAGCCCAACAATTTGTCAGTTTTATGTAGCTCGAGCCCTTACACCAGTAAGAACTAAATTTCCTGATTGTTACATCATTCATTATATGGATGATATTCTCTGTGCTGCATCATCTATGAAACAACTAGCAGCTTGCCATGAATCACTTAAACTTCACCTGGACAAGGCAGGGCTATGTATAGCCCCCGATAAAATTCAGACGACCACTCCAGTTAAATACTTAGGAACAATTGTTGATCGACAAACTATTAGACCACAAAAGGTTCAGATTAGAAAAGATCAGATTTCTACTTTAAATGATTTACAAAAATTGTTAGGCGATATCAATTGGCTACGTCCTACTTTGGGCATTCCTACATATGCTCTCAGCAATTTGTTTAGCCTCCTGCGGGGACCATCACAATTAAACAGCCCTCGTAAACTGACTCCACAGGCAATTAAGGAACTAAAATTAACAGAACAAAAGATACAGGAAGCTCAGATTCAGCGTATAGATCCCTATCAACCTTTGCAAGTTCTGGTTTTCTCCACACTGCACTCCCCGACAGCGGTTATAATACAACAAAAAAAACTGGTTAAATGGCTTTTCCTACCTAATCATTTTGTTAAAACATTGCCAACTTATGTTGAATTGATTTCTGAATTAATATCCAAAGCCCGCACTCGAGTCTTACACCTTAGTGGGCAGGAACCTAATCAAATTGTAGTTCCTTTTAAAAAACAACAAATTTGTCATCTAAACATTCATAATAAATCTTGACAAATTACAATAGAAAATTTTTATGGAATCATTGATAATCATTACCCAAAAAATAAATTATTTCAATTTTTACAAAAGACTAATTGGATTTTACCCAAAAAACTCCGACAGGAGCCGATTCCCCAAGGAATTACTGTCTTTACTGATGGATCTAATAATGGAAAAGCTGCCATCGTTAGTGAAAAAGAAAGTCAACTTATTCACACTAACTGTAATTCAGCACAAAAGGCTGAACTGGTGGCAGTTTTAACTGCTTTGCAGACCTATTCTAAACCTCTAAATATTGTTTCTGATTCGGCTTATGTTGTGCACACGGCTCAAAACATTGAGACAGCGTCTCTCTCATTTAATTCTAATCAGTCTCTTCAGATTTTGTTTCATCAACTTCAGCAGGTTGTGAGAAATCGTCAACACCCATTTTTTATTACTCATATTCGTGCTCATACGACTCTCCCAGGTCCATTGACGCGTGGAAATGCTATTGCAGACTCTTTAGTAGGAAATGCTCAGATTGATGAGGCAACCCACTTTCACTCTTTAACCCATATCAATGCTAAAGGTTTACGATTTAAATTTCCCATTACTCATAAACAAGCTAGATATATAGTTCAAACTTGTCCTACTTGCCAAATTCTTAATGCTCCACAAAAATGTCCGGAGGGAACCAACCCTCGGGGCTTAACTCCTAATGATCTGTGGCAGATGGATGTAACTCACATCTCTTCTTTTGGAAAATTATCATTTGTACATGTCTCTGTTGATACTGCCTCAGGGTTTCTAGTAGCCACTGCTCAAACTGGTAAAACTGCAACACATTCCTGTCGTCATCTTTTGACTTGTTTTTCTATTATGGGCCTTCCAAAAAAAGTTAAAACGGACAATGGACCAGCTTACACTAGCGCTAAGTTTGCAAACTTTTGTGCAACCTGGCAAATTACCCATAACACTGGCATTCCTTACAACCCCCAAGGACAGGCCATTGTCGAACGTGCTAATTCCACCTTAAAGAAACAATTGTTAAAACAAAAGGGGGGAGATGAAAAGGAACCACCTCAGGTGCAATTAGCAAAAGCCATGTTTACCTTAAATTTTTTGAACTCCTCTGGCTCTGATCCACATTGTGGACGAACTGCAGCAGAAAGGCATTTTAACACCAGTTCAAAGAAAATGCCGCCAATCCCCATATGGTGGAAAGACATTTTGACTAATCAGTGGAATTTAGGGACCTTGTTGACATGGGGACGAGGTTTTGCTTGTATTTCTCCAGGCAAAGAAGAACGTCCTCTGTGGGTGCCTAGCAGATGCATTAAACCTTATCATGAGCGACTCACCCAAGAAGGTCATCAAGAAGCCAAATTGGCCTAAGGTTGCAAGGTATGAAATGCCTCCCAGTGAGTTTACACTGGAGGCTACCTCAGCTGAAGAAGAAATATATACACCCTCCTGTAAGGGAGATGTCTAAATTATCCCTACAATCTAGTAGGATGAGGACAGCGGTCCTACTCCACTCCTGCTGTTTCAGCTGTTACGCGAAACACTAGGAATGTTCCTTTTCCTACCTGGACACAAATAAAAAACTTGATACAGGTAGCAGAACATCGTCTCCAGGAGGAAAGGCTGCCTAAGACGAAAGGCAACCTGATGTTGTCCCTGATGGCTGTACTTACTATTGTAAGTTGCTTTCCTCCAGGAGCCATTGCTGATAATTTTACTTATTGGGCCTACATTCCAAATCCTCCATTATTAACTCCTGTCACATGGAATGATGATCCTCCTTTAATTTATCTTAATGACAGTTCATGGTTCCCTGGGCCTGAGGATCACAGAGGACCCGAGTTTCCCGGGGAGGAAGGGAGACTCTTTACTTTACTTAATCATACAGCCCTTGGATATTTACATACTCCCATATGTATTGGTTCTATTCCACCATGTCTCTCTCTTGCAGAGCAAACGTGGGCCATTCCAACAGAGAAAGAAAATAATACATTTAAAGATTTATTTATGATTTCTAGCAAAGGATTTGTTACTCAGCAATTGAGCACTCATAGTTTCCCGCCTCCAATTCCTACATGCCCTCTTATTAATCATTGGGACAGAAATCAATCCAGAATTCATTGGGAAGAATGTCGTGGAACTATAGATAGAATAATTATAAATAATACATTGGAAACAATTGTTGATTGGGGACCTTTTGGTCCTGCTCTTCAAATTTGTAGGAATAAAGTATGTGCAGAACCACGACAACTAAAAATCAAATAATTGGCGGTAACTTCTTTCAAATTATCGAACATCTTTTCAATATTTCTATTCTTTGGAAAGAAAAGGTTTTAGCTCCACCTCAATTGAGAATGATTAGACCTATTAGGGGCCCTTTTCAAAGGACTCTGTGGAAAATTGCTCTAAGCATTGGACCTAATAAATTATGGAAAGGAAATCTTACTATCAATAATGGTTATACCTTCCGGTATGAAGAAACTGGACAAATTTATTTACAAGTTTGTATTAAAAATCCATTTGTGTTTTTAATAGGAAACTTTACCATTGATCAAGATTTAAAATTGGTTGAGTGTCCCCTATGTCGTTTATTCACTTGTCTTAATTCCTCAATTCTTAATTATCCCCAAGATCAAATTATGATTTTGAGACGTAGAAAAGGATTGTGGATTCCAGTTCAAACCTCTAGGGTTTGGGAGGGTTCTCCAACAATTCATATTGTCCTCCAACTTCTCCATAAAATTTTACATCGGTCTAAAAGATTTATTGGCCTTTTAATAGCAGCAATTTTAGGAATTATAGCAATCACAACCACTGCTGCTGTCTCTGAGTAGCTCTCCATCAAACAGTTCAAACTACTCAATTTGTGCAACAATGGCATGAAAATGCTAGTAAAACTTGGAACCAACAATTAAAGATTGATCAAGAAATTAGTATTCGTTTAGCTGATTTGGAAACTACTGTGGTTCAATTGGGAAATCAATTAGAAAGTCTCCGGACTGTTATTAATTTAAAATGTGATTGGAATACCTCAACTTATTGTGTAACTCCTTTTTCATATAATCAGACACGTACCCCGTGGTCTGAGGTACGAGCTCATCTTTTGGGTCATATGCCCAACCTCTCTGTGGATATCCAGCAATTACAACAAGAAGTAGACCAAATGTCATCTGCTAATTTGCAGCTCCTCCCTGGAGAGGATGCCCTGTCCGCTGCTGCGGAAGGATTATCTAATTTAAATCCATTCAATTGGATCAAAAGCCTCAGTGGAGGTTTCGCTGGTGCATTTGCATTGCTAATCATTCTTTTATTTCTGTTTTGCTTAGTCCTCCAGTGTGGCCAACAAGCGCTCCGGCGGGCCATAGATAAAGAAACTGCAAAATCCGTGTTTTTCCTTCTACAGCAACAGAAGGGGGGCAATGTTGCCCTACAGCCGATTCCACGACAGCCCCCTCTGCATTAGCCTCTGAAGACAGAGCATTGGTTTTTGTGTCTGGTTCTGTGCCTACTCCCCGTCTTTATTAGATGATTTGCCCCTAATCTTTAGTAAGGACAGGCTAGCCAGAGAAGGGTAAGGACCTCCTTGAACGTAACCAACCTAAGACAGGGCTTGATCGCTAGAGGATCAAGTGCCTATGACGGGTAAGGTTACTATTTTACTGGAGGACACCCAAAACAGGCACTGTGACTCGCAGCCGCCTGGGTTCACAGGCGTGCTTTTTATATAATAAAGAAGGGGGATATGTGGGAAGTTGATAGCACCCCAGTGTCTGACAAGGCCACATTGCCCTGCTCAGCACTGGATATTAGGGATGCTGCCTTATGGTTGGTCATGTAATATCTCCTGCCTCTGTGAACCCATGTGCCTTTTCTCCTATAGGAGACAATATATTTACTACACTTGTGACATGTTCCTGTGGTACCCCAATGAGCTAACTATGCAGCCAAAGACGGGTAAGATCTCCTAAAAGTGGGGAGACAACCCAAGCCAGGCGGTAGTTCCGTGGGGAACCCCTGAACTGAGATATTGGGGACTCAAGCCCCTTGGAAACTGAGGCACAGACCTCTGACAAACTCAGGCCAGAAAACTCAGGCCTGTGAGAAGCTGATGCATTTGCCTAAGGGCTCTGCTGTGAAAAGTCTCCTCAGAGGCCAAAGGTCTCCAGGCCATGAGAGTTCCAGGCAGCTTGCTGACCATGAGTTATGTTAACAGCCTTGTGTAAATTCCTCCGTTTGGTGCCTTGTTATAGCAACAGATACTGAAGCTTTAACTAAGAAACAGATATAACCCTCTGTAAGATAGAGTGGTGTGAGACCCTTTTAATTGCTAGGTTTTGTATTTACATAGTAATAAAACTTTAGATGCTTTTACCCTAAAAAAAGGTAAAACCTAGTCTTTAGTAATAATTCAAGTATACTCCCTGAAAGTCTAACTGTTGAAATTTGGGATAATGACTAGGTAGTCATGGTAACCATTATTTAGGAGATATATCGAGACACGTCTATCCTTAGCATAAGATAGTTATGATAAATATTCTTTAGGTGACAGGCAGAGACTGGGTCTGAGTCTCAGAGGTTATCACAGTGTAAAACAAGATAAATCCTTTAATGGAAGAGCAAGTCACAGTGCACCCTGGAAAGAGCACTTACAGGGGAGTAGAGGATTGTGTAAATCCTGAGAACTACAAACCACCGTTAATGATTTGTTGCAGTTTGCATCCTTAAAAATTCTCAATAAAAGCTATGCGCTGACCCTATTCGGGGCTCAGTCGTCTTTGGCTGAGTCCCTTGGTCTCGCTCCTATCTTTCTTTTGTCTCTTGTTTTTCCTTAATCTGCGTCGCCCCTCTCGTGTCCCACTCGCCCTTGCCACGCAGGACGTGACACTTCTCAAGTACACATGGAACATATTCCAGCCCATAAAACGTGCCTCAATAAATTTAGAGGGACTGAATTCATACAAAGTATGTTTTCTGACCACAACAGACTTAAATTAGAAATCAATAAAAGAAGGCAATTTGGGCCGGCCAAGTGGCGCATTGGTTGGGAGGTGGTTTTGGGATGCCAGCAGCCCAGGTTCGGATCCCACATATGAGGGCCAGTGACGCTGCCCTCTAGAGCTAACAACAGCTCCACCTGGAGCTGGGCTGTGCAAGCCCCGGCAATGGTGTAGGCTGCAGCCCCTGCTGCAGTGGGCTGCCATAGGCTACAGTGAGTGGCTGGCAGCCAGCGTGAGCAGCTGGCAACCACAGCAAGCTGCCAATAGCCGTGGTGCGCGACCATCCAGAGGCCGGCGACCGATCTGCCTCATCTGGGAAGAGTGCCATGACGATACCAACATGGGCCAGTGAAGCGACGTCCTCCGCAGCTAGACTGAGGAATAAAAGGACACAGCTTGTCTGTTCCCTTTCCCCATTCCCCAATGCTGTTCTCCTCCCCCAATTCCCCAATAAAATCTTTAAAAAAAAAAAAGAAGAAGGCAATTTGGAGAATTCACAAATATGTAGGAATTAAATAACACACTCCTTAATAATCAATGTATGAAAGAAAAAATCAAAAGAGAAATTAGAAAATACTTTGAGAGAACTGAAAACAGGAACACAACATGCTAAAACTTACAAAATGTAGCTAAAGCAATGCTCAGAGGAAACTCTGTAGATGTAAATGTCTATTTTAAGGAGAAATCTTGGAATCATTTATATCAGCCTGTTGAGATCTTGTTTCCAGGCCTATTTCTTTTTGGTTCAAATACATTTTATAAAACTTCAAAAAAAAAAAAAGAAGAAATCTCAGATCATTTATGACCAAGTGATTTTCAACAAGGTGCAACATAATTCAATGGGAAAAGAAAGGTCTTTTCAACAAATGGTGCTGGAACTGAACCCCACATGCAAAACAATGAATTTGAACCTCTACCTCACACAGCATATAAAAGTTAACTTAAAATGGGCCAAAGACCTAAATGTAAGAGTTAAAATGATAAAACTCTTCAAAGGAAACATGGGAGTAAATCTTTGTGACCTTTGGCCAGGCAAAACATTAGGTACAACACCAGAAGCACAGGCGACGAAAGAAAAAATAAGTCGGACTTCATCAAAATTAAAAAACGTTTGTACTGCAGACATTACCATAAGTAAGATGAAAAGACAACCCACAAAATGGGATCAAATATTTGCAGGAAAATCACATATCTGATAAGGGGCTTGCATCCAGAATATATAAGGAACTCTGACACCTTAATAATTAAAAGATAACAACTCAATATTTTAAATGGGCAAAGGATCTGAATGGACATTTCTCCTAAGAAGATACACAAATGGACAATAAGCACATGGAAAGATCAAACCATAATGAGTACCACTTTACACCCACTAGGATGGTTATAATGAAAAAGATAGACAATAGCAAGTACTGGCGAGAGTGTGGAGAAATTGCAACTTTCACACAATGCGGGTGGGAACTTGGAATGGCCCAGCCATTTTGGAAAACAGTCTGGCAGTTCCTTAAATGGTTCAACACAGAGTTACCAGATGACCCGGCAATTCCACTCCTGGTTTTTCCCAAGAGAAATGAAAACATACGTCCACACAAAAACTTGTACATGAATGTTCATAACAGCACTATTTATAATAGCCGAAGACTGGAAACAACCTAAATGCCCATCAACTGATGAATGGATAAATAAAATGTAGTGTTCCAGGCAACGGATCAGTGCCCAGCCATAAAGAGGAAAGAAGCACTGATCCATGCTGCAACGTGGATGAACCTTGAAAACATTATGTTAAATGAATACACTAGACACAAAATGTCACATATTGTATGATTCCAATTATACAAAATGTCCAGAATAGGCAAATCCATAGAGAAAGTAGATCAGAAGTTTCCTTGGTGCTGGGAGATGGGGATTATGGGGCTATGGGGTGTGACTGCTAATGGCGACAGTGCTTCTTCTGGGATGATGAAAATGCTCTAAAATTGTGTGATGCGCGCACAACCCTGTGAATATACTATAAAGCATTGTACACTTTAAGTGGTGATTCATATGGTATGTGAATGCCATCTCAATAAAGCTGTTAAAAAAGTCACATGGAAGGGCAGGCAGAAGTGTGGTCAGGCTAAACGGCCTCCATGTTTTCCTTCTGTCTGTAAAACTCTAAGCACCGAGAAGGCTGCTGGTCCCAGGCGGCCCTGCAAAACTTATGAACAGTAACGGGACCCACAGACCAGCCACAGCCATAGGCAGGAGACTCCCTGGACTAAATGCCACAAGGGGAGGGTGGCTCTGGACACAGGAGGCCCGCTCTGTGATGACCAGAGACCCCAGCCCCAGCCTCACTCACCAAGCATGGTGCTGATGAGTCTATCGGGACTGGCCTGAGCCGTCGTAGAACAGAGAGTGTTGAAATACAGCCCAGATCCCTCCCGGATGGGGCTGAGCATTGGGGGTGGCGTGTAGGGAGGGCACTGGAACAATCCCTTCAGGAGGCGGTCCACCAGGAACACTGGGGCCCGCAGGCAGCTCTGGTGGCACCCTCTGGGGCTCAGCTCCCCAAACGTGGAGTGGGGAGGAGAGACGAACAATGCCTTGGGCTGGGGGCGCTTCTTCCGCTTCCTATGTTGGCTGCACTCCTTGCTGTCTCTCTCTTCCATGTCTTTCTCTTGTCCCTGGAGAAGAAGAGAGTTCAGAACCAGAGCAGTCACTTGAGGCCACCTGCTGCACAGCTCAGTCTTCAAGATGGCATGAGAGTGGGAAAAGGGACCTGACCGTGGAAACAGAAGGAAGTATGACAGGCACCGCCACTCCATGTGTCCGTGCTTGGACCCCTCAGCAAAGGGGAGGCAAGCAGGGCTACCCCTCCTAGGCCAGTGACGGTAATGCTGGAACCTTCTCACACACCCACACTTCAAGGAGAGGTCCTGACTCAGGCGATTTTGGTAAAGTGTGAGGCCAGTTTCAGCTGTTAAAATGACTGGCACTTAAAGAGTTGGGGGGCCAGATCAGTGTAACAGTGTGGCAAAATGAAAACTGGTTCCCCTCCAAATGACAACAGTTCCTGTGGGACGAACAATGGGAGCCATGCTCCCTGCCCCCGAACCCAGCAGGAGCGTCTCTGGGGGGTTCCCTCCAGCACAGGCTGGAAAGACTGACTGCCAAACTTGCAATGCTCTTTCTCACCTCCACTCTGCCAGTCTGCCTCCTCTACTCCTCCCCATCCGTCTTCCAGGTCTCAGCTCTGATACCCCTTCCTCCAGGAAGTCCTCCCAGACCTCAGGCTGGGTCTCTGGTGTCCCCTCAGGACTCCCACAGCATCCCCTGCTCCCCTTCCCAGCCCTGCCCACTCTGAGTCATCACTGTCTGGAGATAGGTCTGTCTACTCCACTGGACTGGGAGCCCCAGGAGGAAGGGCAGGGGCTGTCCTGTTCATCTTGGTGTCCCCAGCACTGCCAGCACAGGGCCACAGAGGAAACTCAATGGACGTTGAATGAACTAATGAATGAACGCGCAAACCAAGCTCTTCTACAGTGAGGATTTTTGGGGGCGTTTGTTTAGGTTTTTCCCACAGCTTCTACCAGCAGGTGGGGAAAGCAGTGGGAAGAAAGTGGACTGACCAGCACCCACCTTGGCTGTGCTCCCCAGGGGTCGGTGTGCCACAGGCACCAACATGGGGCTCTCCAAAGGAGCTGTGGCCATGTGGTCCAAGGACTTCTTGACTCCTAGGGGATTATGCCCATCCCCCTCCAGCCTCAGCACCTGTCTCAGTGGCTTGCAAAACTCTGTCCCAAATTCCTAAATGCAGACAGGAGTAGGAGAACCAGGAGCGGAAAAACTGCTCCAGCCTGAAGTTCCGACCTACCCCTCTGAAGCGCCACAGCCCTGCCTCCTGGCCCCTCCCCAAGCTTCCCCCAGAGGAGGAGGATGTCTCCATCCTAAGTAAATGACACCCAGTCCTTTAAAGCCTGTCAGAAACCCTGAGAGCAGAGAGCTTACTGCGTGTGCCCCTTCACCTGTTGTTCCTGCTTCGTTCGAGGTGACGGCCACTGGGCACTGTGAAAGCACATGTGGCTGCCCAGCCCTTTCTCGGTGTAAAACATCTGGCTGCAATTCTTGCAGACGTAAGTGCTTCTTGGTTCTTCCCAGTCTGTGGGGCCCCCGTTTTGCTGGTTACTGCGGGGAGATACGGCAAGAGAATGTGAGAATGAGATTCCATCCCAGATCACTGATTTTTTGACTTTTTATTTTTACTTTATTTATTTTCTTTTAATTGGGGAATTGGGGGAGGGAACAGTGTTGGAGAATTGGGGAGGGGGCCAGCCAAGTTGTTGTTCTTCAATCTAAGTTGTGGAGGGCACCAGTTGCCATCTGGCTTCCCGTCAGCAACTCATGGCCTCTAAGCTCAAAGGTGTTGTGTTACAATCTTAGTTGCAGGTGGGCGTAGCCACCATCCCATGCAGGACTTGAACCCGGCAGCCTTGTTGTTAAGAGCACGCGCTCTATCCACTGAGCCATCTGGGCGGCAGCTCAGCTCAAGGTGCCAAGTTAAGTCTTAATTGCAGGCAGGCGTAGCCCACCATGGAACAGGCAGTCTTGTTAGGAGCATGTGCTCTCACCAGCTGAGCCATCCTGCCACCTCACCTGGCAGCTCAGCAGCAGCTCAGCTCAGGCGCAGTGTCACTGGCCCATGTGGGAATCGAACCAGAGGCCCTGTTGCTCAGAGCACGTGCTCTACACCAACTCTTAACCAACTGAGCCACTTGGCCCGCCCTGATTTTTTCTTTTTAAAGTCTGATCCATTGACAACTAGATGAACCCTAAGAAATGGAGATGATGCCCCAATTCTTCACAGTCTGGTGCATGCCTCTTCAGGAATGAAGCGTTCAGAGCTTGCTCACCCAAGGGCCAGCATACAGAAGCCATCAGAGGACACCTGAGGGGTTGTACTCCCCTTGGGGGGGGGGGGTTCTAAACTTACCATCCACCTGCCATGTTCTCTTTCACTGGATGAGGGAGCCGGTAGATATTTCCACCCTGAAGATAAAAATACACCTGAGCCAATGTTTCAGAAATGATGTATTGCAAGAGCTAAAACTGTAAGACTCTTAGAAGAAAACACAGGTGTAATTCTTTGTGACCTTGGATTAGGCAATGGTTTCTTGGATGACACCAAAACAAAAGACAGAACAGACAAAGTGGACTTCATCAAAACTTAAAACCTCTGTGCTTCAAAAAACATCATCAAGAAAGTGAAGACAACCCACAGAATGGGAGACAATTGTTGCAAGTTATGTATATCTGATAAGGATTCACATTCATAATACATAATGAACTCTTATAGCTCAATAATAAAAAGTCACATAACCCATTTTAAAAATGGGCAAAGGGGGCCGGCCGAGTGGCTCAGTTGGTTAAGAGTTCGCTCAAGAGTGCGAGCTGAGCTCTGAGCAACAGCGGTTCAATGCCAGCCTGAGCTGAGTTGCCATTGAACTGCCAATAGGTGGCAGGATGGCTCAGCTAAAAAAAAAAAAAAAAGCATGGATGTAAATTACCTTCTAAGGGCCGGCCGAGTGGCTCAGTGGTTAAACGCTGGCTTGGGAAGCCAGTAGCCCCGGTTCGGTCCCACATGTGAGGGCCAGTGACACTGCCCTCAAAAAAAAAAAACATGGGCAAAGGATCTAAATAGACACTGAACCAAAGAGGATACACAAATAGCCAATAAGAACATGAAAAGATGCTCAACATCATTAGCTATGAGGACAATGAAAATCAAACCTTAATGGGAGAACACCGTATACCCAGGATGGCTATAACAATGGCTGGACAGACAACAAATGTTGGGGAAATTGGAACCCTCATACGCTGTGGGTGGGAATGTAACATGGTGCAGCTGCTGTGGAAAACCATCTGGCAGTTCCTCAGCTGGTTAAACATAGAGTTATCATATGACCAGCAAGTCCAATCCTAAGTATTTCCCAAAAGAGATGAAAACATATGCCCACACAAAAACTTGTACACAGACGTTCACAGCAGCACTATTTACAGTGACCAAGAAGTGGAAACAACCCAAATGTCCATCAGCTGATGGACAAATGTGAGGTGCCCAGACAAAGGAATATTACTAAGCCCTGAAAAAGGAACCAAGCACTGATACACGCTACAATGTGGATGAACACTGAAAACATCATGATAAGTAAAAGAAGCCAGACACAAAAGCCCACAAAGTGTACGATTCTATGGAGAGACAGAAGGTAGATTCATGGTTGCAGGTGCTGGGAGGGATGGAGAGATTTGGGATAATTAAGAGTGGGAGAGTTTCTTTTGGAGGTGAAAACGTTCTGGCCAAGAGTGGTGATGGATGCCGAACCCTGTGAACATAGGGAAAAACCACAGCATGGCACACTTTAAAACACTGAATTAGATGGTATGTGACTACCAAAGCTGTTAAAATAAAGAAGGAAGAGGTTGGTACGGTGTGACAGGAAGGATGCTGGGCCTGAGCACGTCGCCAGGACCTCGCAGGCACAGGATGGTGAGGGACCAGGCTAGTGTATCAGGTGTGCTCGGACCTGTGACTCACAGCCAGGAGGCCCGGCATTTCCCACAGGAATACTCCAGGGAGAAGGAGCTCTACCTTTATGTCCTGTGAAGAATTCAGGGGGCAAATCCAAAAGGAAGCGAAAGGCAAAAAGAAAACAGGCAGAAAAAGCTTAGTGAAGTAACAACGTGACACAAAGCATTTGTGACAAATCAGCAGAGTCTTTGTTCTGTTTGTTTGTTTTTTGGGGGGTAAGGGCGGTAATGGCAGGAACCACATGTCTGAACCTCCATGTCCCCCTCTGTAAAACTGCATCTGAGGACTCACCAAGGTTAAATCAAATGACAGTACAACTAAGAAATGCAGAAACAAGTACTGAATGAGGCTCTTGCCTCACATATGGTCATGTCCCATGAGAGAGGGCCTCGGTACCTGGATTCTGTTGAACATCGTCAGCTTGGACTTTGAGTCCCGTGGGGGATCCGCTGGAGGCCCGGCTGATGAGAAGGAGGCCATGGCTACCTGGCTGGGAGAAGCTGCACAGCACATATCTATTTTCACCTTCTCCTTCCGGAAGCCTGAGTAGCGCTGGGCTCTGGGGTGGCCGGAAAAGAGCCTGTGGCCTCCGCCCCGGGAGCAGGCCGGGCCCTTTTCACCTTTTGTGGGCCCTGAAGCCACACCATTCTCAGCCTGGGCCTGCTTCCCGGATACCTGGGCTCTGGGCAGCGGCTCGTCCCCACCTAACTGGGTCTGCTGTGGGCCCCCAGGGGAGAAGATGTCCCTCAGGTCCAAGGTCCCTTTTGTGGATCTCAACTGCTTGGCCAGAGAGATGTCTAGATTCCCAGAAGTGTCCAGAGATGATGCTTTGAGGGACGGTGGAGTGGTGGCCACTTTTGGTCCTCCTTTCGCATCCCATCTTGTGCTGCCGGGAGAGGCCTCTCTGGGGAATGTGGGCGTGGTTTTTCTCCTGCGGGCTGGGGATTCCTCTGGCTCCGGGTTTCCAGGGCCAGCATAGAGAGAGTCCACACTGGGTGTCAGTGGCGGCGGCTGCTGTGGCCACTGCAATGGCTTTAGAGTGGCCTGCTTACCCTCGAGCGCAGGGAGCTGGGAGGAAGCTGCTGCCACTTGGGCATGGGAGAAGATCCGGTGGGATTTGGTGAACATCTGGAACACCTGCATCTGCTCGTGGCTCACCAGAGATTCCTGCGACTTCAGGAACAGCTGCCGGAAGGGCGGCGTGGCATCCGATGGGAGCCCTCCTGGCTTCTGGATGTCCTGCAGCCCAGGCTCCCCGGGGTTCTGCCACGGGAAGGCATCGCAGTCAAACTTGCTCTTCTTGGAAGCCCAGGAGTCATCGTCCCCACTGGCAGGCCTAGGGTCACCTGAGGCCTCCCTGGGTGCCGTCAGGAGCGGGGGAGGGAAGGGCAGCATGCCCTCCCGACGGGGGCCTGAGCTGAGCGAGGGCTCCCCTGCGGGGGAGGTGCTGCGGGGCAGGCCAGGCTGGGGCCCCTCCCTGGGTGGTACCACTGGGGACTTGTGGGCCACAAGCACATTGCTCCCTTTGCTCTTGGGGCAGCCTGGCAGGTTCCGGAGCCACTGGAAGTTGTGGCTGGAGGGCTGAGAACCGGCAGGGACCGTCTGGCCCCTGAACAGAGGCAGACAGCCAGGCAGGGAGCCGCCCTCAGACCAGGCCTCCAGGGTGGATAGCTCTGACTCAGCTGGGTCATGGCCACCGTTCTCTGCTGCCCTTGAGGGGATGGCTGTGACTACGTCGGTGACAGGCTCCTTCCGTGGGGGATGAGGCTCCTCAGGCACTTCAGTGCCCTGGGCTCCCGGTGTTGCAGGGGTGCTCACAGGGGTGCAGGAGGAGGACCCCGATGAGGGCGGGCAGGGACAGGCCATGTTCCTTCCTTCACTGTTGTCCGAAGGCCCCGCCAGGGCTGGGCCAGGAGAAGCGATCTTCTGGTGGACGATGCTGCTCACGATACAATGCAGGAGGTCTCGGTTAGGCAAGAGGGAGCCAGGAGACCTGACTTCCGGGGGCACCAGGGACCGCAGGCTCCCGGGGGCCTGCGGACTGTCCACCTCGTGGGTGTGGGGGGAGTCCCCACAGGCCTCCTCTTCCGTAGGGGCGTCCTTCAGGATGCACAGACCGTGCTGGACCTCATAGTGCCGGCGCAGGGAGCGGTAGTCGCAGTAGCTCTTGCTGCAGCCTGGCTCGATGCACACGAAGGGTTTGGTCTTCTGGTGGGTGAGCATGTGCCCGGTCCTGGAGTCACACAGAAGGGGGTTAGCGGCACTCAGCTCGGGCCTTCCGCTGAAAGGACGCCAAGCAGGTCCCACAATTCAGAAACTGCCCTCAGCCCGCACTATGGTCAAAGCAATCTGGAAGGGTGTCCCTCTCCCTCATCTTTAAGCAAACCCTTTATCTGAGGGGAAAAAAAAAAAAATCAAAGGAAGACAGGCCAGAGTTCCCCAAAGCGGGTTCCCAAGGAACACCAGTCCTCCAGGGCTGCTCCCCGAGGACTGGGGCTCAGCTGGCAAATAAGTTTTGGAAAAACACTGTGTTCCTAGGAGGTTCACAGGGCACCGGAGCAAATGTAAAAAGCCACAGAACAGATAGATAAATAGAGAGGTGTCTGTTCACCTTTCCATGTCTCGCAAACTTATTTGCCCCCAGAACTGTGTTTTCAAACAGCCTCCTTTAGCAGCTATGAGAGCCCGAGTTTTGCAGGACGCACTGGGGGAAATGCCGATCAGGGATGACCCTTCCTTCAGCAAAGGCCTCTCACCACAGCTTGCCACTTAAGGAGACAGCTACCTGGAACCCCCACCGCCACAGCAAAAACAATTAAACTAAAAAATTTACAGGTGCCCAATCAATAAGAACTTTCTGGAAAACAGCCAACGTGCCTATAATTTCTGAAACTATGAATGGATACAAATATGTATTGTTTATATCATACTTAGATCTACATTAATGTGCTATAAACAAGCGAGTAAATCCCCCTCCGGGTTCCCAACAGCCCTACTCTGGACAGATCTAAATGTGGCACGAGGGGTATGTCCAATAAATAATAAAGCCCTTGGACTCCAGCTGAGGGAAGCAGCAGAGAAGGAATCCAGAAACTCCATTTCTAGCCCTGTTACCAGTATGTGACAGGAGCAAATTACTTCCTTCCCCTGGGGTGGTGTATGCAGAGGACAAAGTGCAAGATCAACTAAAGCCCTCCATAAAGGTCAGGAGCGCTATGAAAACGAAAGGGCTTGCCGGCCAAATGGCTCAGTTGGTTAAGAGCTCGCTCAAGAGTGTGAGCTGAGCTCTGAGCAACAGCGGTTCGAGGCCAGCCCGAGCTGAGTTGCCGTTGAGCTGCCAACAGGTGGCAGGATGGCTCAGCTTAAAAAAAAAAAAAAATGCAACGTATAATGAATGTGATTTAGGGCCGGCCGAGTGGCACGGTGGTTAAGCGCTGGCTTGGGAAGCCGGTGGCCCCGGTTCGGTTCCACATATGAGGGCCAGTGACACTGCCCTCAAAAAAAAAAAAAAAAAATTTAAAACGAAAGGGCTTGTCAACTCCTGCAAGTCTCTGGGTTTGAAAGAAAAGTCTGTCTTTTCTTTCTTATGAGCAAGAACAACTTATCCTTTCCAAGACATTACGAACAGAGGGAACTCTACTCCTAACTCTTATAATGGACTTTCTTTTAAAAATTAAGAATTTAAAAAACAAGCAAGAGGTTATTTTTGTTGTTGTTTTGTTTTTTTAAAAAGAAGCTAAAGAAAAACAAGAGTTAATGCTCCACTGGTTGCCATGTTCTAGAAACAGGCATTTCAGAAACTCTCAGGCCCCGAGCTCTCCCAACACATTTCTTTGTGGGATACAGATTCTCCTCAGACACCCACCAGGGACTCTGAATATTTCCCCACAGAGCCAAATTCCTCCATGTCAGAATTGCCTCAGGAGGGAGCCCTTATGTATCTTTAAACCACAAAGAGCCCCAGCTGCAAATCACAGCAGTGTGTGAATTTGGGGGCTCAGAAGAGTGACCCACGCAGGGCGGTGCCAGTCCTGCCCCAGAGCACTGGCAGTGTGAAAAGAATGGAAGCTGAGTGTAAGCACAGGTGACACCCATCTGGGGAACATGGAGGTGGGAAAACCCAACAGCGGGTAGGACAGGTTGATCTGGGAGGGGATGGAAGAGACACAGCAACACACCCACTCCCCACCAGCCACCCCCGCCCCCCACCCCAACAGACGTTTCCAGACCAGACTCCTACATACAGGTGGTCCTGACGCTTAAAGGCCTTGCCGCAGACTTTGCAAACGTGCTTTCTCTCCTGGCTGTGCGTCAGGTAGTGCTTGCTAAGAGAGCTGGCACTGCTGAACACCTTTCCACACAGGCTGCAATCCAGAAGCGGGTTTTGAGGGGAAGTGTGCTGCCGCTTTCCTTTCCTTGCGCTCCCAGAGGTGGCCCTGCCTCCTTCGTCAGCCTCTTTAGGCACCTTTAGAGTGTGTAGGCCCAGGTCTAAACAGAGGAGAAAGTACAGGTTACAGACATCTGGGGAAATCAAGGGGCACAGCTGACGCACTCCACAACTTAGAATCACAGCAGACGTGGGATGAGTGGACCCAGAACTCGCTACAACTTCAGCAGCTTTACTTGCAGAGAAAATGGGGTTCAGGACCAGGAGAGGGAGAGAAGGCACTCTGGTCAGGCCGAACCTGCAGGTGCCACTCAGAGGGACAGGAACGCAGCAGTATGAATGCTCTCTTAGGACAAGGCCACCAATATGAGTGGGCTTTGTGACTCTACTATCCATGGCACTCTTGGAAGGGCCATCCAGAAATATATAGCCCAACACCTTAGAAAAGTCCGAATCCTTTCTCCCAGCCAATTCTACTTTGGGGTTTTAAAATTAAGGAAATATGGGCCGGCCGAGTGGCGCGGTGGTTAGGAGTTGGCTTGGGATGCCAGCGGCCCCGGTTCGGATCCCACATATGAGGGCCAGTGACACTGCCCTCTAAAAATAAATAAATTAATTAATTAAATTAAATTAAGGAAATAAATGTAGATTTGTACAAAGAGCTGCAAGGGAGTTAACTGCAGCATGTTTTTCCTGGTGAAATGTGAGAAACAAGCTAACAACTGACAAGGGGGCAGGTAGGTGACTGCATTGTAGTTTAAATGGTCTATGACATAAGCAGTTAAAACTGTAGAAAAATATCCAATGACATGAAAGGATGCTCATGCCATACCACTGAGAAAAAAGCAATCCTGTGGCAAAACAGAACTGTCCTAGTCTTAGAAAAAGAAAGTTATTCAGAAAGCAAACTGAGAGAATGGATTGCTTGACTGGTAGGATTATGGGTCATTTTTATTTTCCTTTTCTTGTGTATCTGAATTTTCCATGTTTCCTGTATCCCTTGGGTAAAATGATAAAAGTTATTTTGATGAAATTATGTCATGGGAGGGGCAGGTGAAGGCACTGGGAATGTTCAGATGGGAGAAGGGATATGTCTTCCAATTCTGAAGGGCCGGCATGAGGAGGGAGCACACGGCTTCTGTCTTGCTCCAAGGCACAGAGCTGGGTTTGGTGACTGGAGCTGATTTCAAATCACTAGAAAACGTAAAGGTCACGGACCCAGGGCCGGTGCAGGCTCACTGTTGTGTTCCCAGTTCCTGGGCTTCCCATTCCGGCCCTTGTAGGCACTCAATAACTGTCTATTGGATGGACGAATCATGGGGATTTTTTTCTATCCCTTAGATTGGTCTTCTACACGGATTAGGCTGTCTGAGGAGACGGCAAGTTTAGAAATCACCGTTTAGCTAGGATGTTGTGGAGTCGAGGTCCCCAAACCCAAAAGGCCAGGGAATGGGGAGGGGCGGGGGATGGCACTAAAGGACCCCAAATGCCACTTCTCTATGGCTGAGATGCAGCGTGAGAGACAGAGCAGAAAAGAACCAGACTCTCCTTCCAATTCTGCCTCTGGCAGTGGGCCATCTGTCACTTAACTTGCCTGGTCTATATCTTCTTCATATGAGAAATTACTGTGACAAGTGGTCAAATGATTCCAACAGTTTAAATGAGGAACAACAAGACTCCCTTAGGGGAAAGCTTTGGCCTTACTAAGTTACTTTAAAAATGCTCATTAAAGCAACTATTAAACTAGAAAACAAGATGTTGTTTTGAAAAATTGGCAAGGACACTGAAAAAAGGGCAGTCATTAGCCCGGGAAGCTACTTATCATCCCAGAAAGCAGTGTGTTAAGAGCTCTAAAACTGTGTATATTCTCTGACGGGCAAATCTACTTGGAGGAATGTGTTCAAATATTTAACCCAAAAGAAAACTCAATGTATAAAAAGTTGTTCACAGACACATGACAACAGGCTAATGAACAAGAGTATGGTCAAACAATACAATGACCATTGAAGAGTCTACCGTCATGTACGAAAGCAAATGCACTGTTTTAAAAACTTCAAATTGAATCATACACTTAACATGCCTCTGCTAAATCATGTTTTCCTGAGTGATGTCATCCATGTTTTTAAAACTCTATGGGTGGGAGCCAGGGTGGGATTTTTCTTGTTATTACTTTTCTTTCTTTTCTAAGTGTTCTTTAATAAATATGTATTTCTTTTCTAATTTAAAATTTTAATTTAAATATATGTACTTTTATGGGCCTGATTTTAAGTTAGAAAAGTATAAAGAGTTAACAGTTAATGCTCACTGGATTTCTTTTTTTTTTCTGTATGTCAAGTTTAAAACAAAAGTTGAATGAATGATTTGTAACATTTGGGGAGGTGGTATGCACAAACCCCTATGAAAATCTGGGGAAAGTTACAATTTTTCTGCCCAGCAAAATATACACCTGTTTGCACCACCAGCATTTTTCAGGTAATTTCTGTGGCCCGCATTGAGAACCCTAACTACTGTACCCCCAGGCCTGACCCAGTGCCTACAACGCTGCAGAGGTCCCATGGAGCTAGGATGTCACATTTAGTCATTATCCCAGCCCTGTCCACCACATCTTGTGTGGAGTGGGAGCTTCAAAGGTTTTCTTTTTAGCAACTCTTCAGGACATTTCTTGAGCTGCACGTTCCAGTTAGTATCAGTCTTGCAGGGCCTTTTTAGATGTGGCCTTGTGTGCACATAGTGTGGTTATAAAGTCAAAGAGCTCTGGCTCAGTCAACGCATCTACGCAACTTACCCAAGAACCCATCAAGAGAGTTGAAAACAAAAATTGAATTCATCTCGTGGGGCAGCCTAAATGCAAACCAAAAGGAAATGTAACTAAGGTGTTTAATGATTCCGTTAGTTCTCCCTTTGCTCCGCCACTGCTGAAGGGAACTTAGAACTGAATCAATGGGCTGTCTGAAACTAATTGTAACAATATGATGAAAACAACTATTATCTCTCCAGTGCTTTATAGTCTACAAAGTGCTTTTACGTTCATTCCTTCTTCCGCTTCTTACTGCTGTTGCTCCAGGGGAAACAGAGTGGATCGTATCATCCCCCCACTTTACGGGTGAGGACATTGAGGCTCAGGAAGGTTAGATAACCAAGAAGCAGGTGGACAGGACTCCAGCTCATTCTAGAAATGTGAAAAGAGCCTCTGAGATGTGGTGCTGGATGGGAAAGTCTCCTGTAAACTCAAAGGTCTGCCCACCCCACACACAAGAAGAAGATATCCCCAAACACCCAAGTTTCTCAACATTGCTCCCCAGCATCAGCATTCATTTTTCTTGACCATGAAGTTGGGTACAATTCCCACGTGGAAAAAGAGTGACTGTTCCCTATTCGCCTATGGAAGAGAGAAATTTTCTTACCCAACCCACGCAGAATCAACCTCTAGCTGCTGCAGGAACTTTCAAACAGCCTGCCAGGCCCTTGGGCCCAGGTGGACAGCCTCACCTTGTAAGGAAGTCTGAGATTCTGGGTCTGCATACTCCTCCAGCAGCTTCACGGAGTCACTGTCCTTCCCCGAGTACAGGGACAGGGCATCCAGGTTGTCTTCTAAGGTCTCGCTGGGCATATCGGGTGTTGGGAGGCTGGGATCCAGGCCCAAACCACTTAGGCCAGCATAGAGCAGGTCTCGCGTGCTGGGACCCAGGTCCCGGTTGAGGGTGTCACTGCAGTTGAGTCCTTGGCTGTCAGAAAATGAAGGGAGATGCATCTCGGATGGAAGGGCACCCTCATCCCCAAGGCTGTACTGGTCCATGGCTCTCTGCTGCCAGGTCTTGGCCAAGAGCTACTCTCAGATAAGCAAAAGCATGTAAGGAGTCAGGAGGAGAGAGCTCTTGGTGGTGTCTAATTTCTGAAAATGAACGAGGAGAATCAAAATCATAAGGTGGCAACACAGTGTTGTGGATAGAACGTGGACCTGTTTTTGGTCTTTTCAGTGCCACTTAACAGCCATGTGACCCTGGGCAAGTCACTTAAGCTCCACAAGCCTCAGTTTCCTCATCTGTAAATTGGGCATAAGAGTACTTTCATCATAAGGTGGTTATAAGGAATAAGTGAAAAGATTTCCGGCAACATGGTGGAAATGACCTTTCTCCAGGTATAAAACTGAACCAGTCACTACAGCCTAGGACAAAGGATATTAACTGGGGCCAACAATAGACACACCATTGAAAGCCAGGGAGGAAAGGCTGGAGAGTAAGATGCCTGGGTTAGGATAAGGGCTTTGAAAAGCTTCCACACTAGCAATTTCTTACAAAGTTAAACAAGGTCTTATCATATGATCCAGCCATCATACTCCTAGGTATCTACCTCAATGAGTTGAAAACCTATGTGCACACAAAACCCACACACAATTGTTTATAGCAGCTTTATTCATAACTGCCCCAAACTAGAAGCAACCAAGAAGTTCTTCAATAGGAGGATGGCTAAACAAACTGTGGTACATCATACAATAGATTATTATTCAGCAATAAAAAGCAAGAAGCTCTCAAGCCATAAAAAGACACAGAGGAACCATGAATGCATACTGCTAAGTGAAAGAAGGTAGTCTGAAAAGTCTATATATTGTATGATTCCAACTATATGACATTCTGGAAAATGCAAAGCTATAGAGACTATAAAAAGATTGGTGATTGCCAGGGTTCTGTATGATACTATAATGGTAGGTACATAACACTATCCATTAGCCAAAACCCACAGAACTACACAACACAAAGAGTGAACCCTAACGTAAACTGTGCACTTTAATTAAAAAAATAAAATAAATTTTTAAAAAACTTTCTACATATTTCAGGAAAGGTAGAAGGCCATGTGCCCAGGGCAGGTGTGCATGCTCAGGAAAGAGCTGTGAAGGCTCTAAGCTCTAGCCTCCAGCTGACCTTTGTTCTGTGCAAACAGGTAGTGAAGGTGAAGGTTGTAAACTGCCCGCTGAGTATTGAAGGTGTGTCCCAACATTCACACAGAGACCAGCTGCAAAGACTGGGAGATTTTTGTTTTCCTCCAGGCATTTAAGGAACAGAGACTTCACTAACCACACATGACAAAGAATACAGTGTTTATAAATACCAGGGGCGGGCCGGCCAAGTGGCGTGGTGGTTAAGCACTGGCTTGGGAAGCCAGCGGCCCTGGTTCGGGTCCCACATCTGAGGGCTCAGTGTCACTGCCTTCAAAAAAAAAAAAAAGAAGTAACTTCAGTTTGGGCCGGCCGAGTGGCGTGGTGGTTAAGCACTGGCTTGGGAAGCCAGCAGCCCCGGTTCAGGTCCCATATATGAGGGCCAGTGACACTGCCCTCAAAAAAAAACAAAAAAAAACAAAAAAACCTGATACATATAAATACCAGGGGCACCAAAAATATATATACAAGTGGACACTTTGGTTAATGTTGCTCAAGTAGTAGTTCGCTGTAATCAGAAGTGTCTGGGGCCGGCCAAGTGGCACATTGGTTAAGAGCTGGTTTTGGGATGCCAGCTCTGAACAGCAGAGCCCTGGTTCGGATCTCACATGAGGCCAGTGATACTGCGCCCTCTACAGCTAAGATGGTGAACAACAGTTCAACCTAGAGCTGGGCTGCCGTGAGTCACCGGCGACCGCAAAGGCTGCAGTGGGACTGGCCGGCAGCTGGTGAGAGCTTTCATGAGCTGCTGTGAACTGCCGTGAGCAGCCATCCAATACCCGGCGAGTGACTGCCTCACCCGAGAAGAGCGCAATGATGATGCCAACGTGGGCCAGTGAAGCAACGTCCTCCACAACTAGACTGAAGAACAAAAGGACAGCAACTTTGTTCCCTTTCCCTGATTTCCCAATGCTGTTTCCCTCCCCCAATTCCCCAACAAAATCTTAAAAAAAAAAAAAATAGAAAGGTAAATCCATGCATATGCCATATTTTAAGTAACCCCCATGGAGTCTGGGGCAGTACCTAGTAACCAAACCATTATTTCTGCATCAACACCTATGCCTACTCAGAGACAATGGAATAAAGATTATAAAGAGCAACATGTGAGTTCAGATTTGGCCACAAAATGAGCTTGAGACTGCTCAGCAGTCTCAGAGATTTCGGGGTTTCCAAACTACAAAGAAGAAGTGTGAACTATAAAAATTTATATTCGGAGGCCAAATGAATCTGTCCGCCAATTCTAAAGTTTCTTCTACAGTGCTGCTAGGGACTGTTTCCAGTACTCCAAGAGGAAAGAACCCATCTCTTTCTTCATCTCCCAATAAAAAAAAAAGGGCTAATGATATATAAAGCATTATTTAAATGAATATAAAGCAGTATTTTATAAAACGATTAGCATTTTCTCCTTATCAGGTATCACGCCAAGTGCTCTACATGCATTAATTAACTCCCTTTTCACAATGATCCAGAGGCCAGTTCCCTTATGATTTCCTTCTTGCAGAGCAGGAAAGGGGCTCTGAGACGCTGGGTGATTTGTTCAAAGTCACATATCTAACAAGTAGTTGAGCCAGACCTTAAACCCGGATATTTTTACCTTAGAGCTGGCGCTCTTACCTACTATACAATACTTACTACCTATAAAATCTGTAGACTGCACTGTGCCAACTAAACTGAAGAACAAAAAAGGTGGTGGGTGGGGCAGGGTGGGAGACAGAAGGTCTCTGAATTCCCTGAATGCCCAATCACTTGCTCTCCGACATCCTCCCATAGTCCAGAGAACAAACTGGTCTGGTCACAACCTCAGGCAGGCCAACCAAAAGTCCAAGGCCACACTTTGCTATTTACATCCTTTTCCAGCGAGTAAAGCAACTGCCCCCCTCAGCCAAATATTGAACCTGCTCTTGTTCTGTAAACAGATCAACTCAATTCAATACTTTAGCACCTTCTGTGTACTGGGCTCCCTGCTGGTGGTCCCTGTGGGGCAGGGTTTGTTGTCCCCTGAAACCTTGTAAACATTCCCAAGGGTCCAAATACTGTTTCCAAGGGTGTTATAATTTTGTGTTTTCATTTTAAAAAATAACCTAAAAGAAGAAAATCAACCTGTCTAGATTATTGGATTACCACTTTATAACCCAGTACTACCATTTGCTTTCAATGCCCAGGGTATGTTCATAATTACACAAATGTCAAAAAGGACTATTTTAATTACCACATGCTAATGAGAAGAGGACAGAGATGGATTTAGTTCACAATAATGCCTTTGGACCCTACTAAAAGCCAACAGACATCATGGTACAAATGGAGATTTTGTTTCTGTTCAAACAGAGAAAAGGGATGGGAGAGCTCAGACATCACAGGGTCTGCTAAGCCCCAAAGGGCCCAGGATGGCAGTCTGCAAAGATTTTATTTCAAGGAAGCACTTAAGTGTCAGCAAAATTAATGCTCATTAATGTTTGTAATTTGAATTGCATCGATTTGGTTGCTTTGTTTGTATTTAATTTGCAAACTGATGTTGGCTTTATGGTGGCACAAGAACTGTAAGCTTTAGGAATGGATGTCTAGTTTTATCATCATTTATTTATGCCAAGTTTAATGCTTTAGAAAACAATTTAAGTCAACACAGGGTATCCAAAGCAGTTTCAATTTTTTTCTTTCTAGTGTTATCATCATTTATTTATGCCAAGTTTAATACTTTAGAAAACAATTTAAGTCAACACAGGGTATCCAAAGCAGTTTTAATTTTTTTCTTTGAACAAAGGCCCATCATCCCAGGCCTGGTAGGAGCAGGAGAAAGGGCTTCTCCTGTGAAATGCTACAGCCTCTTGGGAAAGGAATGTGCCATTCAGTTCTAGACTGCAGCTTGAAGTCCACAATAAGGTAAATGAAACTTACTGTGGCACTGTTTGGAGGAAAGGGGGTGAGCAATCTGAATATAACTACCTGCTATACAAAGCTATTTTATTTGGCCTGCAGTAAATTTAAATATTTTTCAATTAGTTATTAAGTTGAAAAATCTGTCCGAGTTCTTTTGGTCAGAGCATCACCGCCCAAAAGAACTTTCTGTGCTGATGGATATGTTCTAAATCTGCACTAATGATAGCCTCTAGCCACAAGTAGCTAATGAGCACCTAGAAATGCAGTTGATGCGACGGGGGAACGAAACTCTTTAATTTCAATTAAATTTAAAACTACATAGCTACAAGTGGCCAGTGGCAGTTCTAAAGATTTCTCATTTATTAAAGTAAGGCTTTCCAGCTTCTATTTAAAAAGCTGGGGGAGGGGGCGGGGGCAGTTAAAATCTGAGGATCTGTCAACACTGGGTCCATATTCTTGCAAAACAACAACTGGCTGGAGCTGAGAAGCTGCAGCTGCCTTTACAGAGAGCATGCGCTCTCCAGTTTGCCACAGTCCCCACCATTCCAGTTCCCTCCCACCCTCCCACCTCACTCATTTATATGCCCTGCCAGGCCTCTGGAGACATCGGAGTTCAGGACCCTGACCTGTGCAGAAAACTTTCACCAACCTCACCTTACTCAGCTTTACCAAATGAAACCCTGCCAAAGCAGACCTCTACTCCCCTCCGCTACAGAAAATACTCCCAACATAATGAAGTCTGAGATTATTTCTCCCTCCTCAGAATTCTGAGAAGCACTTGTCTGACAGTCCACCTAACATTTATACCAAATGGCCTCAGAACTTAATTATCTTTCGGGTTCTTCTACTTTCCCCCCAGATTACAATACAAACACTAGGGTAACTGTGACTCTGTCTTAAGTGTCTATACTTCTCAAAGCATCTGGCCTGAAACAGAACTCTGATCAAAGAAGGCTCTCAGCATCCCTTTCATTGACGAGTGACAGGATTCCATTGTGACACCTCCTTCGCTCTCTGAAAAGCTCCAACCTGTTGTTATGTCAGCCTCCCCCCCACCCCAAGTGCCACCTTTTCCTGTCCCTCTCTGCATCAATGTTACCTGGGAGAGAGTGTGATCAATCCTCTGAGTAACACCTGGTTGTTGGGAGCTGAGAGACAGGAGAGACATAGAGCTTTTACCAAATCTACACAGATTGCTTCCTTCTTTTCCCACTCCAAACATTACTGTGAACTATAGGCCATTATTGTAAACTACACATTTTTTTAAAAAATTGGATTCATTGCCAACACTTTTTTTAAAAAATGGAGAGATTTCAACTAAATATGTGGTTTCTGGCTTCTCTTGAAAATTATTAGACTTGATATTCCCTGGTAATTATCAATAGGATAGAGCTGAGGGACAACTGCCATCTCTGGATAGGGCTATGGCCTCCAGTTCCCATAATCTTCACTTATCTTCCCGCCTGGCCCCTATCATAATCATCATTATAATAATAAGGGTAGCAGCAAACACTTATCAAGGCTTTATCATATGCCAGGCACTACTGTAATGATTTATATATCAACTCATTTAATTCCCACAATACCCCTTTGAGGCACACACGATAACCCTACTTTACAGATGAGGTAAAGAGCCCAGGGAAGTTAAGTAACTTGCCCCAAATCAAGGTTGGGATCCAACCCCTGGTAGTCTGACTTCAAAGCCCTCACACTTCATCACTTCATTCTGCTATGACTCCACACTTGAGACTGGACTCCTGCCCTAATTCTACCACTATATTCTTAAGCTGAAAATCAAGGAAGACTGCCTCGTCTTACCATGTAATCACTATGTAATTTTAACCAGAGGTTAACTGATTTCCTCTGATCTCTCAGAGAAAGACATGGAGGAACCAGAAGACTATGATTGTACCTTCCAGGGAATATTCTTACATAGAATTAACTAAATGAGGAAAAGAAACACCAAAGTGTCTCACTCCAAAAGCTGATCCTAACAGAAAATGCAAATAAGCATTAAAATCTACAACAGCAGTTTTCAAAGTGAGGAGGATGTGGGGGAATCCTGGGGTTCTCAAAAGTCTTTCAGGAAGTATGCAAGACCAAAACTATTTTCATAGTAATATTCAGATGTTATCTGCATTTTTCATTATCAGTGAAACTTTCCAGAGACTGCAGGACATATTTCAAGAGGCTGATCTGAGAATCCAGATGACTCTAAAAATGTCAAACAATGTCTCTGTTTTTTTTCTTTCTTTTTTTCTATTTCTTTTTTTCTCACTAATTTTTTTTTGTTTTTTGAAATATACTCTTTTAATAAAAAATTCAATTATGTTACTATATAATGGGCTTATTATTCCTATTTTAAAATAAATAAATATGTTTAAAGCTTATTTGTTTGAACTTCTAATGCAACAAATATCAGCAGATATAGTTCACATACACAAAAGCTCTCTGGGATCTTCTGTGATTTTTGAGTGTGTAGGGGTCTTAAGATCAAAAAGTTTGAGAACTGCTGCTCTAAAGAGAAAAGGCTCAACATGTACCCAAGCGGGTATGTATCTGAGTATGTGTGTCTACCACAAAAGGAAACCCTAAGTCAAAAATTCCAAACTGGTGGCCAATAGGCTTTTTAAGGACCTCACACTGTCTCTAAATACTTATTAAATTCGTTGTCAGTACTTAAAGATCAAAAGGTTTCACATAAAGACAGTGTTCTGGTCTCTCCTTTTAAAAAAATCAAGTTTTGGCAACATTGTCCTGGCATTTCCATGTGCCCATTTCCATTGGCTGGCATTACATAGATGGGGCACAGGATCTTTGGTTCATCACACTCCAGGTCTTTAGCTGCCCTGTAGGTATCTTAAGTTGCTACCTTGAGCTAGAGAAGGAAAAAGCATTTTTGCAATAAACAATAAAACATACACCAATCTAATAAATGTCTGCATTCCTCCAGAGAGTCAACATGCACAATAAATAACCCTTTTCATTATGTGACTTCCTGAAGCAGCAACTGGTAATGGTCTAAGTGGGCGTCTTTGGACAAGTGCAAAGGGAGGGAACTCACCAGGAGAGGAGACAGTGAGTGAATCTCCAGAGAACAGGAAGGCCCAGGTTAGGCCCCACAGACAGAGGGGTTCAGGTGACAATCAGACAGTTGGATATTTTTTCCTGGAACGCTAGATGGTAAATTCAAGACACTCAGCCAACTTCTTTTGCCCTAAAAGCAGGTAGTGGAAAGGAAGGGACAGTCAGAGCGTGGGTCCCCAAAGAAGCAAAGACACAAGTGTGAAATTGGGGAGATAGGCGATATTTGGAAGAAGGAAGAGAGCAATTCTAAACTGGGGTGATTTCAGTGGGAAAGGGGATTTTGATGGTAAGGGAAAATTATTTTTTCTTTCTTTTCTTATTTCTTCCCCCTGAGCAGGGACCTGGAGGGTTTTGCTGGGAGAAGCCTAAGTGCGGTTGAAATGGTGATGAAAAGGGATTTTTGTTGGGAGAGTTGGGGAAGAGGTTTGAAAAAAAGAAGTATTAGATGAGAAACTCGAAGGACGAGTTGGTTTGTTGTTAGTGTAAAGAAATTTGGTGGGAAGAAAGGGACGAGAGAAAAAATAACTATATATTGTTTTGCTAGAGGAAGTCCCTAAAAGGACAGGGAGTGGGTAACCAAGGAAGATAGGAGATATACATATATTTTTTTGCTAGAAGATGCTAAAAAGAAACAAATCTGGGTCCTCTAAGGTGGGACGATTCAGGAGGAAAGAGGGTTTTTAGCAGAAGGGGCCGGGAAGTGGAGGATGAATGCAAGTTGGAAATGCAGAAAGTGCGCAGATCGGGTAGGGCCGCGGCGCGAGCTGGGGAGCTGCGAGGGAGCAGCAGTTGGGGCCTGGGGGGGGGGGTAGATAAGAAAAAGAGGTACAGCGGGCCAAGGGCCTCAGAGAGTCTTCTCCAAAGGGGAAGAGGCTGCGGGGGTGCAACGGGTCCTGGAGCTGTTGGGGTGCAGAAGGTGCGTGCGTGGCACCAGATGCGGGGTGCCCGCCGCGCCTGCTGCGTCCCTCGGAAAGGAGATGGCCCTCCCCAAAAGATACATATAAATGAATTAGATTTTAAAAGGGGGGGTAGGGCTTGAAAAATGAGGAAGGGGCGGGAAAGAGGAGGTAGGGAGGAAGGATAGGGGGGCAGAGGCAGCAGCAACCGGGTTTTACCCGCCCCCGGGGGCTCGCGCGCCGGGCTTCGCACCTCTCGGGACTCCCAGCGGCCTCCAGCCTCCCGTGCGCCGCCAGCCGGCCGGGCGCGCACGCGCAGCCCGCCTCGCCCCTGGAGGGTCCCGCTCAGCGGCGGCGCGTGCGCGCCTGCTGGCCTCGGGCCGCCTCGCTCCGCCCGGGCCCCCAGCGCGTGCCGCTGGGCCGCGCAGTCTTGGTCCGCGCTGAGGGGCGGGACTTGGTGTGGTCAGGTGACCAGCGGCGGGCGGGAAAGGAGGCGGTTGGTCGCCATTTTGGGAGGAGGGCGGTTGAGAGCGGGAGGAGGATGCAGGAGGGACCAGGGCAGGGCGGCGGGGGTAGGAGCCCGTTCTGTACGATTCACACACCGAGGCCGGGCGTCCGGCGGCGCTGGCCATTGTTCCTTGAGGGCAACGTTAGAACGCAGCGCGTGGGAACTCGAGCGCTCGCGGGCCGCTCTGAGCGGTGGGTTCCGCGGCAGGGGCCGCCCTCGCAGGGCCGTGGCGCCCCAGCCAGGCAGCCCCGCGTGTTCGCAGCAGGACGCGGCCCAGGCAGGAGCCACCGACACTGGAAAGACGTGGGGCTGCAGAACCGCAAAGGGGACGCAAGCTGCTCCACCTTGGTTTTGGCAAACACCTGCCGTGGGTCCAGCTCAGCGCTGAGGAGGAGGTGGACACCAGGAAGAGCAGCGGCCGGGGTGGGGTGCGGACCGGGCCAGGAGTTTGCATCCTGGGACAGCTTGCATGGGGAAGTCATTCCTGAGACAGTCAGCATTGAAAATCGACGGCGACAACACGTAGCCTAGTGGTTAGCTGGGGATGGGCGGTAAGCTGGCAGGAGGGCATCAGATTGGGGCGGTGGAAATATTCCAAAAGTAGGTTGGGATGGTGGTTGCACAACGTGGCGAATGTACTGAAAGTTGTGGGATTGTACACTTAAAATGGGTGTTTTCGTGTAAGTTATACCTTCATACATTTTGGGTTTTTTTTTTTTAATTGATCCCTGTGGTAGAACAGGCGCAGGAGGAGGACTGGCATTCTACTTTTGCATTCTTTCATTCAGCAAATATTATTTTCTGTTCCGTTTAGAGACACAGCAGTGTCTGCGTCAGACAGACATCCCCGATCCAGCTTCTGTTCTAGAGCAGTACTGTCCAATAGAAATATGCAAACCCCAGGTGCCAGACACATAATTTTGCATTTCCTGGTAGCCATGTTTTTTTTTAAAGGTTAAAAAAAAAAACAGTGAAATTAATAATACACTATATTTAACCCAAAATGTTATTTCAACATATAAACAATAAAAAAATTTAATGAGATAATTTACTGTTTTTTGGACTCTTCACAATCTGGTGTATAATGTATTGGATTATGGGAAAAGTCATGACGCATTTTTACAACGAAAAACATAGAAAAAAATACGTCATGACTTTTCCGACAACCCAATACATGCACAGGACATCTCAGTCAGATCAAGCACATCTCAAGAGCTTCACAGCCACATGTAGCTAGTGGCTCCGGAACTTGACAGCATATATCTACTGGGAGATATGCAAATATATTTATAACGCGATGGGGTTACATGTTAATGAAAAATAAAGGAAAGAGGATAGAGAGTGCTAGAGGATGCTATTTTATAGAGGTCAGTAAAGGCCTCTCTGGGAGGAGATTACACTGAGACCTGAAGGAGATGAGGAAGAGACCTACAAAAATATCTGGAAGAAGAACAAGTGCAAAGGCTCTGAGGCAGGAAGGTGTAGGGCCTATTTGAAGAACAGCAAAAACCAGTGTAGCTAGAACCATGTGAGTAAAGGAAAAAGTAAACGAAAAATATTGAGCTTCAGCAGTGTGATCTATATACACTTGATGGAGGAAATGAGGGCCCTGGCCACTACGTGGATGATTCTAAAGAACAGTGCTGGGCCGGCCGAGTGGCGCGGTGGTTACGAGCTGGCTTGGGACGCCAGCGGCCCCGGTTCAGATCCCACATATGAGGGCCAGTGATACTGCCCTCTAAAAAAAAAAAATCAGTGCTTAAGTTCCTAAAATAAATTGACATCTTTCTGCCCTTTGACAAACACTGAACACTTTATGGACAGAGACAGAAGATGCTTGCAACACATAATAGAAAGAGTTAGCATTCGGAAAATATTCTAAAGTCTACAAATTAATGTGACAACCCAAAAAGAAAAAGAGTAAAAGATATGAAGGGGCACTTGGTACAAGAGGAAACCTCTGAAAAGAGGCCAAACAATAACAAGGGAATGCAAATTAAAACCACAGATACCGAGTCACACCTACCAGTTTGGCAAATTTTTAAATTTTTTTCTATCAGGTGGATCAAGGAGAACGCATACAATACTGGTAATGCGTAAAATTGGAGAACAAATTTGACTTGAATAAAATGAAAGATTTAATTGACCCTAGGAGAAGCTCTTGCTCATATGCACTAGGAGATAAGCACAAGAATAGTCATAAGCAGCAATGTTTGCAATAGCCAAAAAAAAAACCCAAAAAACTGGGCCGGCCGAGTGGCACGGTAGTTAAGCGCTGGCTTGTGAAGCCAGTGGCCCCAGTTCAGGCCCCACATATGAGGGCCAGTGACACTGACCTCAAAAAAAAAAAAAAAAGAAAAAAGAACTATAGAAATCTCAACGAAGGCTGGAATTCAGTTAATAGTAATGTATCAGTGTTGATTTCATAGTTTCAACAAATATACTGTGATAAGATGCTGATATTAGGGAAAACTGGGTGAGGGGTATATATCTTTGCAACTTTCCTGCAAATCTAAAATTATTCCAAAATCAAAGATTTAGGGAAATAAGGAAAAAGAAAACATCCATCTATAGGAGGTTGGATAAATTGTAGTATATTTATTCAATGGAATAACTTACCGCAGTGAAAATCAGTCAGTTCAGTAACAACAATACAGATGTGCTTCCATTTACTAACGAAGTCTCAAAACACAGGCAAAACTAAACAATATACAGTTTAGGGGCACAAATATATTGAGGTTTTTTTGTTTGTTTGTTTTTGAGGCCAGTGTCACTGGCCCTCATATGTGGGACTGAACGGGGGCCGCTGGCTTCCCAAGCCAACGCTTAACCACCGCACCACTTGGCCGGCCCGAGTTATTTTTTTTTTTATTGAGAGAAAGATAAACACAAAATTTAGCAAAGTAGTTCCTTCGGAGGGGCGAGGGAAGGGGATGAAATGGAGAAAGGCCCACAAGGGAAATTCTGAGCAAATGATTGTTGATTGTTTTTTTCCTTAAATTGGGTGGTGGTGAGGGGAACCAGTTAGCTCAGTTGGTTAGAGCATGGTTGATAAGAGCAAGGTTGTCTGTTTGATCCCTGCATGGGCCACTGTGAGCTGTGTCCTCCCTAAAAGACTCAACTATGCCATTGTAACATGAAAGTAATGTGTAACCAATGACCATGGCTATTCCCCAATAAAATAAAAAAATTTTAAAAAATGGGTGTCATTTTGTTTTATTCTTTTTTTTTTAAACTATTTTATTGGAAAATTGTGGCAGGGGAACAGACGGTTGCTGTCCTTTTGTCCTTCAGTCTAGTTGTGGAGAACGTCGCTTCTCTGGCCCATGTTGGTATTGTGATCATTGCATTCTTCCTGGCTGAGGCAGATTGGTCGCCAGCCACTCACACTGGTTGCCGGCCACTCAGGGTAGCTTACGGCAGTCCACTGCAGCCCCCCTGCAGCCCACGCCATCTCAGAAGACTCAAAGCAGCCCAGCTCCAGGTTGAGCTGTTGTTCACCATCTCAGCTGTAGAGGGCAGTGTCACTGGTCCATGTGGGACCCAACCGGAGCCCTGCTGCTCAGAGTTTGCGCTCTCAAGCCAACTTTTAACCAACAAGCCCTTGTCTTATTCTTTATATCTTATCTTGTATGTATTTAAAATTTTAAAATATCTGTTCCATATGTATGTAAATTTTTTTTTTTTTTTTATGGCAGTGTCACTGGCTCTCATATGTGGGACCCAAACAGGGGCTGCTGGCTTCCCAAGCCAGCGCTTAACCACCGCGCCACTCGGCCAGCCCTAAAAAAAATTTTTAAAGAGAAGAATTTAGCTGGGGAAGCAAGGCTTTGGCCTCTGAAACAATTGAAGTAGGTCCTTTTATCCCCTCTCAAACCTTGCAAACCTTCTGAAGGACTCTAGGCACAGAGAAATGCTTATCCAGTTAGAGAAACTCTGGAACAGTTTTAAAAATATTTCTGGGATCCTTGCATAGATTATATAAACATCTAACTACTATGCTGTACACCTGAAACTAATATAAAATAATATTGAATGTCAAAACTAAAAAGTAAAACTATAAAGACACCATTTTTTAAAAAAAAGCATTTCTGGGGCCGGCAGAGTGGCTTGTTGGTTAAGAGTTGGCTTGGGAGTGCGCTCTCTGAGCAGCTGGCCCCCGTTTGGATCCCACATGGGCCACGTGACCCTGTGCCCTCTACAGCTAAGGTGGTGAACAACAGCTCGACCTGAAGCTGGGCTGCCCAGAGTGGCCGGTGTTGGCGTAGGTTGCAGTGGGCTGCAGTGGGCTGCAGTGAGCTACTCTGAGTGGCTGGCAGCCAGCATGAGCAGCCGCTGTTGTGAGCTGCTGAGAGCTGCCGTGAGTGGCTGTCCAATAGCCGATGACCGACTGCCTCAACCGGGAAGAGCGCAATGATCACAATACCAACATGGGCCAGTGAAGCAACGTCCTTCACAACTAGACTGAAGAAAAAAAAGGACAACAACTTGTCTGTTCCCCTTCCCTGATTCCCCAGCACTGTTCCCTCCTCCCACTCCCCAATAAAATATTTTTAAAAGGAACTACTGAGGCTCTTCCTGTGTGACACACCTGTGCGGGGCAGACAAGAAAGTAATGAGACAAGGCCCTGGCCATTGAGATTCTACTTTCGGGAGGTAGGACTTAACCACTGAAATGACCTCTAAGAGTGAACTGGCAAGGCTTCTTACATTTATTTAACAGACATCAAGAAATATTGAGTGTTTGTCTTCTGCTCAGAGCTTATGCTGGAGAGATGAAAAAAGAAAAAAAAGATGCAAGAAGCCTGGTAAAAGCTGGGAAACCTCAGAGAAAGATTCATGTCCTTGCTTCATGATTGCCTTTTGGTTGGCTAAGCACTTACTGTGTGCCTAGAGGAGACTAAGAATTCCCACCTGTGGGATAGCTTACAGTCTCGTGAGGATCAGGCATCCCCAACCCTTGATGAAACCTACAGGAGGAAACAAGTGGGGAGGAGAAAGTCACTAAAACCAGCCTCAGAATGGCATCTTCTCCCTGTCTGGAGGAGATGGTGGCATCTGTGCAAATGGCTTTTTGCCCCTATTTTTAAGTGGAGACTTGTGGGTAAAATTTGAGTGTGGAAGGGCATTTTAAAAACTACATTCAACACTAATCATAACACCCAAAAGGTGGAAACACCCAAATGTCCATCAGCAGATGAACGGATAAACAGAATGTGGTATCTATACAATGGAGTATTTCTGAGTCATAAAAAGGAATGAGGGGCCAGCCAAATGGTGTGGTGGTTAAGCGCTGGCTTGGGAAGCCAGCGGCCCCGGTTCGGGTCCCACATATGAGGGCCAGTAACACTGTCCTCAAAAAAAAAAAAAAAAAAAGGAATGAAACACTGATCCAGGCTACAACATAGATAAACCTTGAAAAGATTATGCTACATGAAAGAAGTCAGGTGTGAGAGGCCACATATTCCATTCATATGAAATGTCCAGAATAGACAAATCCATAGATGCAGAAAGCACCTTAATGATTGGTTGCCCAGGGGGTTGGAGAATGGGGAGTGACTATTTAATGAGTATGGGTTTCCTTTTGGGGTGATAAAAATGTTCTGGAACTAGACAGAAGCGATGGTTGCACAACATTGTGAATGTACTAAATGTCACTGAATAGTGTATTTAAAATGGTTAACTTTATGCTATGTGAATTTTACCTCAGTAAAAAAAAAATTAATTTAAGAAAACCCCTCAGTATTATTAAACTTTTGAAGGTGAAAAGGCATGGCTACATTTCTTTAGAGGAAGATCCTTTTTTTTTTTTTTTTTTTTTTTTTTTTGAGGGCAGTGTCACTGGCCCTTACATGTAGGACCCGAACCGGGGCCGCTGGCTTCCAGAGCCAGCGTTTAACCACTGCACCACTCGGCAGGCGCATAGAGGAAGATCTTTTGACTTTAGCACAGTGGTTCTCAAATTTGAGCCTGCATCGGAACCACCTGGAAGACTGATGGGGTGGGGGGGGATCTAGTGTGGGGCCAGAAAAATTCACATTTCTAATGAGTTCCCTGGTGATGTGGCTGCTATCGGCTTGGACACCACACTTTGAGAATCACTATTTTTTGTACCAATAATCTACTCAAGTTTTGGGGTGCTCCGTTCAACTCAAGAAAAGGGTGGCAGTCCCCCCACTGACCCCACTGACTCAGCACTGTGCTCTGAACACAGTACATGTTCACCTTTGTGGAATGAATGAATTGGCAGGATGACTGAATGATAAAATTACTACTGGCTGTCCCCTCCATGAAATACAATATCTGGAGACATTGGCAAAATGTTGGTGGTTCAAATTATGACTTGAACAACCTTGATACAGAGAGAGAGAGAGAGAGAGAGAGAGAGAGAGAGAGAGAGAGAGAGAGAGAGAGAGAGAGAAAGAGAAAGCTCTGCTTCTTGATATTTAGCCATGAAAATGCCAAGCCCAAAGAAGTGGATACCATTTTCCTGGCTCAATGAACAAATAGCAACTGGTGACAATGATGGAGGAGAAGAGGAAATGGACCAGCTTCTCTGGCAGGATAATCCTGAGTTCTCCCACAGCGCTGTTTTGTTTGTGTCTTGTCATCTTGCAAATCATTCAACAGATGCCTTTTGACTGTCTGCTATGCATAAAACACTCTTTGGGGCATTGTGCGAGAATTACAGCACCCTATCTCCTAGGATATGTATTTATATTTAGAGTAAACTTCCTAATGATTTCATATGCTATAAAATATATTTAATAATTCTATTTTCTATTTTTGATTATTGTTGTAATTCTTTTGGTTCTCCTACCAGATACGTGCTCCTTGAAAAGTGTGGTCTGGGGCCGGCCGAGTGGCGCGGTGGTTAAGCGCTGGTTTGGGAAGCCAGCGGCCCCAGTTTGGGTCCCACATATGAGGGTCAGTGATACTGCCCCCCCCAAAAAAAAAGAAAAGTGTGGTCTGGCCTCATTCAACAGTCTATTCCCCATAGCACTTAGCAAGACTTATCATCTATAATAATGTAATTAACAAAGGCTATTATTAATAATATATAATTATATCAGGATGACCAACTCATACCAATTTGCCCAGAACTTTCCTGATTTTAGCCCCAAAAGCCCCATGTCCCATGAAACTCCTCAATTCCAGGTATCCTGGAATTAGGGTGCTGCTCATCCTAATTATAATCTATAATATAAATAGAAGACATTTATTGAGCTCTACTTGTATTAATTTACTTCTCACAACATCCTGATGAGATAGGGATATTATTATCATCCCTATTTTCTAGATGAGGAAACCAACTTGGAGAGGTTAAGTAACCTTCTCAAGAATACACAGCTAGGAAGTTTGCAGACATTACCCTGAATAATATTTTTACTGATATATCCCCTCGGGCAAGGGAAATAAAAGAAAAAATGAACATATGAGATTACATCAAACTTAAAAGTTTTTTTCACAGCAAAGGAAATCGTCAACAAAGCAAAAAGGCAGCCTACTGAATGGTAGAAGATATTTGCCAATGATATATTTGATAAGGGGTTAATATCCAAAATTTATAAAACACTCATGAAACTCAACACCAAAAAAATAAACAACCCAATTAAAAAATGGGCAGAGGATATGAAGAGACATTTCTCTAAAGAGGACATACAGATGGCCAAGAGGCATATGAAAAAATGTTGAACCTCACTAATCGTCAGAGAAATGCAAATAAAAACCACAATGAGATACCACCTCACTCCAGTCAGAATGGCTATTATCAATAAATCAACAAACAACAAGTGCTGGCGAGTGTGTGGAGAAAAGGGAACCCTGGTGCACTGTTGGTGGGTCTGCAAATTGGTGCAGCCATTATGGAAATCAGTATGGAGGTATTTCAAAAAACTGGAAATGGAACTACCGTATGACCCAGCAATTCCACTCTTAGGTATCTACCCAGAAGAATCCAAGACGCTAATTTGAAAACATATATGCACCCCTATGTTTATTGCAGCGCTAATTACAATAGCCAAGACTTGGAAACAACCGAAATGCCCATTGGTAGATGACTGGATTAAGAAACTGTGGTACACTTATACAATGGAGTATTACTCCGCTATAAAGAAGAATGAAATCGTACCATTTGCAACGATATGGATGGACCTAGAGACTATTATGTTAAGTGAAATAAGTCAGTCGGAGAAAGACAAATACCATATGATCTCACTTATATGTGGAATCTGAAAAACCGAATGAATGAGCAAAATAAACAGAAACAGTCTCATAGATATAGAGGAAAAACAGGGTTCCTAGTTGGGAAGGGGGTGGGGATGAGGGAGAAGGGGAAGGGATTAGACAGCATAAATAGGGAACTACAATATTGCCACAGGGATATGAAAGACAGTTTGGGGAATATAATAATGTCGTAAATATTTTGTGGGGTGTCAGATGGTCACATGTCTTGTTAGGGAGACCACTTCACGGATGTTGTAGAGGCTTGATCATTGTACTTGTATACCTGAAACTGATGTTGTATAATATTGTATGCCAACTGTAATTGAATATATAGATAGTCACGGGATGTGGATTATACTGTGGAAGGGAGTCAAAGGAATTGTAATAGATATGTATGATATGGGTGGGAGGAGTGGGGTGGCGAACTGGGGGAGGGGGATTGTCACTTTGAGGGGTAAAAAGTATAACTAGTGCACTGTGTTGTACACCTGAAGCTAATTTTAAAAAAAAAGTGTATTTCACAATAAAAGAATAAAAGAAAAAAAAAGAATACATAGCTAGGAAAAAGCCCAGCCTTTTTACTACCATGGTGTTCAGTAAATATTTGTTGATTGAACGAGTAGACTAAGAATCCTTGGTATCTTACTGGTATTTGATCATAAAATCTAGTTGAAGAGATAAGACACTCTAAATCATCTTTGTATCTCTAGTAACCTGACAGGATCTGGCACAAAGGAAATCAATGTGAAATCACACAGACCCAGACATTCAAAACACAACACCAGCAGCATTTGGCTAACTACCAAAGGAGGAGCTTAGCTTCCACGGCTGTAGGAGGAAGGAGAAGGTTATGAGGACTGGAGCAGATACAAAGTTTCAGACATAATCTATGTCTTAAAGGTTAAATGGATTATGGATTCAAGTAGCCCAATTGAGGATCAGTTGCTTACCATGTGCCAGACACTTTGCTCAACTTTGTGTTTATCTTTCCCTTGCTTAAAAAAAATAACTTGACAACATATTTGTCCCTAAACTATATATTGTTTAGTTTTACCTGTGTTTTGAAACTTTGTAAGTAAATGGAAGCACACCTGTATTTTTGTAACTGGAGGTAGGTGGCCCAGGGTTGGTGCCACAGCTCAGCCGCATCATCACAGATTTTCATATTTTTCTGTTGTCCTCAGAGTACTGGCGTTTTTGAGCCTCATTATTGCTGCCTCATGGTCACAATATGGCTGCTGCTGCTCCAAGCATCACATATTCGCTCCATTGTCCCAAGTGGGAAAGATGGAGAGCAATAGAAAAGGCTTTCTTCTTAAGTGTCTTGGTATTTTTATCCAGAAAGAAAGATTTGGGCTTTTGGGGTGTGTGTGTGTGTGTTGGGGGGGTAATTTGCAAAAATTTCCCTATACTCTGCTCTTCTCTCTATCCACGCCTGGCCTTATAACTTTATAGTGTTCTCCCACTCTGACTCTGGCTTAGGCATGGGACTTGCTTTGGCCAGTGGGATATTAGCAGGTGTGACACCAGCAGAAGCTTAAAATGGGCTTGTGAGATTGGGCTCAATCACTCCCAACCTCTGCCATCCCCATGAGGACATTCCCAGGCTGGCCTGCTAGAGGATGAGACACCTGTGGAACAGAGTTGAGTTGCTCTAGGTGACTAAAGCCAGTCTCCATCACCCAACAGCCATTGACCACCAGACACGTGAATGAGCCCCACCCAGATCAGCAGAGCTGCCCAGGCCACCCCCAGCTGACTCCAGGTGCATGAACAATAAATGCTGATTATTATATTCCACTGAAGTTTGGGGTTTGTTTGTTACACACCATTACTGTGCAAGTAGATAACTGATTCACTTTTTTCAGAAATCCTCTAAGCAGGCTTGATCAGAGTGGGGGTAGGGGGAATCACATATTCAACCACAAACTGCAAGAGAGTCTACGAAAGCAAGTAACTGGCAAGAGGAAGAGTATTGAGATGATTGACTTGGGCCAATCCTGATCATTCCCCTGGGATTGGTCACATTACCCCCTCAAACAAAACTGAAGTTCTCTTAGCAAAGACAAGGCAGGGATGACTGAGGGAGGCAGACAGCAGTATCTGTCACCACGATGACTGAAGACAGTCATCATTTCATGGGGAGGTGGGCGCTAGATGCATGCAAAACCATATAGGGCTGTCAGAGGCCCCAAGAGTAATGGTGATGCCTTCTGAAGAGGGGACTAGGATGGGAGATAGATCAAGGAGGATAGATCAGCATTATCAGTATGGGGGTTTTTTATTGATTATTTTTAAATTTTTTAATCAGTAAGGGTTTTAGTTTTCTGCAAAATTTAAAAATTTACATGTATGAACTAAATTAAAGTTTATTAATTAAATGCAAAACTTGATTAAATTAAAACTTATTAACTAACACTGCATTAAAACTTATTAATTTAAAAAAAACTTACTTTGGGCCAGCCGAGTGGCACATTGGTTAAGAGCTGGTTTGGGGATGCCAGCGGCCCCGGTTCGGATCCCACATATGAGGGCCAGTAACACTGCCCTCTACAACTAACAACAGCTCCACCTGGAGCTGGGCTGTGCGAGCCCCGCGATGGTGTGGGCTGCAGCCCCTGCTGCAATGGGCTGCCATAGGCTACAGTGAGTGGCTGGCAGCCAGCGTGAGCGGCTGGTAGCCAGCCGTGAGCTGCCAATAGCCGCGGTGAGCGACATCCAGAGGCCGGCGACCAATCTGCTTCATCCGGGAAGAGTACAATGACGATACCAACATGGGCCAGTGAAGCAACATCCTCCGCAGCTAGACTGAAGAACAAAAAGACTGCAACTTGTCTGTTCCCCTTCCCTGTTTCCCCAACGCTGTTCCCCTCCCCCAATTCCCCAATAAAATCTTTTAAAAAAAAGAATGCAAGCTCTGAGCAATAGGGTCGCCGGTTTGATTCCCACATGGGCCAGTGAACTGCGCCCGAGCTGAGCTGCTGTTGAGCTGCCAACAGGTGGCAGGATGGCTCAGCTGGTGAGAGCACGTGCTCCTAACAACAAGGTTGCCTGTTGGAGATGGTGGGCTAAGTCCACCCGCAACTAAAGACTGAACCAAGCTGAGCTGCTGCCTGGATGGCTCAGGGGATAGATCATGTGCTCTTAACAACAAGGCTGCTGGGTTCCACTCCTGCATTGGGATGGTGGCTATGCCCAACCGCAACTAATTGAACACAGCATCTTGAGCTGAGTGGCGTGACTGGACTTGGAGCTGAGTTAGCTGTGTCCTCCACAAGTAAGATTGAAGGACAACAATTTGGCTATTCCCCTTCCCCAATTCCCCAACACTGTTCCCCTTCCCCAATTCTCCAATAAAATAAAACAAACAAACAAACAAACAAAAACTTTACCAGGAACTAATAAAAAATAAAAATTAAAATAAATAAATAAATAAATAAGAAAACTTACTAATTAAAATCACATTGAAACATATTCATTAGAGTGCATTTAAATGTATTGATTAAAATTTATTGATTAAATTGAATTTAAAATTTAGTAGATTTAAATTTAGTAATAAACTGAAATTGAAATTTGGAAATTAAAATTAAACTAAAATTTAAATTTCAGTTACTAAATTGAAATTGTCTACAGATTATGGTCTCCAAATATAATTCTACAATTAAAGGAATTCATGCGACATGCTTGTGAATTTACTAAATGCAGTGCTATGTGGCAGGCACTGTTTGAAGCACTTCACATATATTAACTCAATGAATCCTTACAAGCACTGTATGAGGCAGATACTAGTATTACCCCAATGTACCAGATAAGTCAATCGAGGCACAGAGAGACTAACCTAGCAAATGGAGGAGTCAAAGTCCAAAGATCTGGATTTGAACCTGGCCCCAACCCACAAGCTGTACGGCCTCAGGTGAAACTCAATTGCTGCACCACAGACTGGAGACAGTGACCCATCTGACTGGAGTCACAAAGAGAAAATAGGAAGACTTTCAATAAGGTCCTCACTGAATCATGAGCTGCCCCCATGACCTTCTCCACCTCCCACCACTCCCCACCCACATGCAAACCACCTGATCTTTTCAACAGGTTGATACAGTGCTTCTCACACTGGGATCAAGGTTATCTGTGGTTATCTGTGGAACCCTTGGAAGGTGTGAGAGTGCTTAGGAAGACTAGGCAGCAAAGGAGAGGCAGGGAGGGGCCCAGATTTACAGTCTGAAAAGCCCAGGCCTTTGAGAAGTCAATCAGTGAGGACGCAGTAAAAGAGGATCCAGAGAAGTGGAAGAAAAACTCTGAAAGGGGAAGCACCAGTGAAGCTAAGGGAGAAAAGATGCTCTCCCGAATAAGTGAGGGGTCCATCCTGACCACCAGCTTCTCCTCTCTACCATTCTGTCCTCACTTCTTTGCTTCGATCAGCCCTACTTTCCATGATTCGTCTTTTGAATCATTTCCTTCAAGCACCCTCAAACTCCTTGCCCCTCTCATCTTCCGGAGTACACACACCTGGCCAAACTCCAGCCATCTGCTTTTTCAGTGCCAGCTGAACGCAGCAGGAGGAAACCACCCAGCCAGCCTGACAGGTTTTACCTGAATCAGAGAAATCACAGACCTCAAATGGGCATAGGGCATTCTCCCTGCATCTCTGGTGTGCTTGTTTTCTGCTGAATGGTGAGAGGACTGTTTCCATCCAAGCATCCCACCCCGCCCTCCACCTGCCCTCCAGCTGAGGACCATGTCCCATATGGTACTTCCCTGTGCAAACCGAAGCCATCAGACAGGAAGCCCCTTGCTGCCCATCTCCAGATCATGAGTCCACTTATCTTCTTCCCTTTTGTTGTCACCTTCATTTCAACCTCCCAACCCCTGGGTTTCACACACTCTCTCCAGGGCTGAGGTTATCTCCCTCCTTCCTTCCTTTTCTTCCTTCCTTCCCTTTCCTGTTTCTGTTTCTCCTACCTTTTCCTCCCCTTCCTTCCTGTACCATGGTGCACCACACCAGCTGCTGTAGTCCCAAAGGCATTGGGTAACCATCCACCCCTCGGTGGGAAGAGAAGCCAAAAAGTTGTGTACCGATTTAAGCTACCACAGGTGGTGATTGTCAGGTCTCTCCTGGTAAAGGAACCTTTTCTCTCCTTTGCCACCAATAGTCCTAGCGGTAGTGCTTTGAGACTATGTGAATGGCCTGCTCCCCACCGACCTTCCCTTAGTGATTTTGGCATCTGATACTGATTCTTGTCTGGAACGAAGTTGCACTGCAGTTGACCATCTCGGAGATTACAGTGACCTGGACTCAACGAGTGGGGACAGAGATGGTGGCAGGTGCTCGGATTCTGGCTTTAATTGTAAGTCAGTCATTCCCCCCATATAACTGCTTACTAAATATGTGTCTCCCCTGCTTGTTCCATGAGGGCGGGAGACATGCTTATCTTGGCCACTGTGTCCCCAGTACCTAGCAGAGCCTTCTAGTAATAATAACATAAAAGCAACAGGTAGGGCCAGCCAGGTAGCGCAGTGGTTGAGAGTTGGCTTGGGACACCAACGGCCCCTGTTAGGATCCCACATAAAAAAAGTTTAAAAGTAAAAAGTGTGTTTAAAAAAAAAAAGCACCAGGTACTGTTCTAAGCCCTTCACATTCACTCCCTCATTGAGAGACGAGGATTGCTGTTATGCCCATTGTACATATGAGGAAATTAAGACACAGAGAGGTGACTAACTGGCACAACGCATACAGTCAACAGGTGGCAGAGCCAAGATACAAATCTGGGGCTGGCTGAGTTAAGCTTGGGATGCCGGCTCTGAGCAACAGGGCCCCGGTTCGGATCTCACATATGAGGGCCAGTGACACTGCCCTCCACAGCTAAGATGGTGAACAACAGCTCCACTGGAGCTGGGCTGCTCTGAGTCGCCGGGTGATGGCACAGCTGCAGCCCCTGCTGCAGTGGGCTGCCATAGGCTACAGTGAGTGGCTGGAAGCCTGTGTGAAGAGCCGGCAGCCAGTGTGAGCTGCCAAGAGCCACTGTGAGCGGCCGTCCAGAGGCCAGCAACAGATCTGCCTCACCCGAGAAGAGTGCAAAGATGATACCAACATGGGTCAGTGAAGCAATGCCCTCCACAAGTAGACTGAAGAGCAAAAAAAGACAGCAACTTGTCTATTCCCCTCCCCCAATAACCCAATAAAATCTTTAAAAAAAAAAAGATACTAATCTGGAGGCCTCATTCCAAATCCTGTGCTCTACTGGCCTCAAAAGGAAGTGTCAATAAATATCTATTGAATGAGATAATGTTGGTGGGGGTATGTGATGTGTTCCAGGTCATTTCAGTTCCCTCTACTTAAAATCCTTTTGTGGGGGGGTAGTTGGAATTTTGTTTTCTTTTCTATTTTGTTCAGTGATGGTCAATGTTCAGCCCTCGCAGAATGGGTTTTTGAGCATGAGCAGCATCAGCCCGGCCTGCCAGACGGGCCCATGCTCTGATCCACCATGTTTGTTTAGGGCATAAGACTCAGATTCCAAAGTACCAGCTCCTCCCTTGAAATCCAAGTGTGTCTTGTGTCTGAGGACACCTAGGCCATTCATTTCCCTAACAGAAGCATCCAGGTTCACAGATCCCCCGCCTTCCTTACCAAGGCCCTCGCAGTTGCCCTGTGTGCAGTCCAGAAAAGAAATTATGCAATGAAGGTAATGTGGGCCAATGCCATCTCGGTGCAGGTGACGTCGGTGGTTGAGATTGACACTTCTTTCCCTTCTACCAGTACCTATCACCCCATTTCCTGAAGTTCAGCACGACCATCAATCCCCCTGAAATTAAGACACTTGTTCCTTTACTTAAATGATAATAATAGCGTTCAGCTAATAAATGGCACAAGAAACAGCTCCAAAGCTATTATTCTTTGTACCATTTTCTCTTTTGTCAGGGGGATGTATTGTATTATTAGCAGCAATCTGAGATTTGGGTTTTGGAATAAGAGTTCAAGGGGAAGTTGGTGAAAGAAAGGTGAGAGAGAAGTTTGGATTTCCTTTGTCATTCAATAAACACTAAAGCAGTCGGTGGTGGGGGATGCCCACATGTTTATATTAGCTCTTAATCTCTCCTTTGTATCAGTTAGCTACAGCTGTGTAACAAACCATCTTGAAATATAGTGGCTTAAAACAATAACTATTTACCTTTTCTCATGTGTATTTGGGTTATCTACACAATTCTACTGATCTGGGTCAGGTTCAGCTGACTTTGGCTGGGTTCATTTATGAATCTGGCATCCTCTGGTGGGTTAGTGACTTCAGCTGGGATGACTCAATTCTCCTCTACCTTTCGCTCACATCACTCCAGAAAGCCAGCCCAGGCATGTCCTCCTGTCAAGAGCAGAGGAGCAAGAGAGAGAAGAGAAATACTCAGAGCCTCTCAAGGCCTAGTGTTGGAAGGTATACATTGTCACTTTGGCTGTATTCTATTGACCAACGCAAGTTGCAAGTTCCAGTTTAGGGGATGGGGAAATAGACTCCATCTCTTGATGGGAGGAGCTGCAAAGTCACAAGGCCAAGGGTCTGCATACAAGGAGGGGTGGAGAATGGTGGGCTTGAGGCATGTAAAGGTCATGCTCACTATATCTACTGTCTTCCCCATAATATGGCAAAAGCTTGGCTCCCACTGGCCACCGTTGCCCCATTTGCTCAACAAACATCCTTGTTTTCTGACTTCAACCTGTTTGTTCATCATTTCTTTCTGTAGGTCCTTTTGGTATCTTTTGGGGACTCTATCTCATTCCTCACTGTCTGAGCCCCAAGTCCCACAACCACCCATAATCAGAAGCTAATGGCCTCCACCTACTTCAGGGTCAAGACTATCCCACTTTCTCTGCTTCTTCTTCATTCCTTCCATCTCCTGCAATAAAGTGTCTTTTCTCATGGGCACATGAGGAGTTCAACCTGAACTTCTCCCACTTTCTCATCCCCCTTCCCAGTCAGTCACCATTCCATCTCGCTGTGGGTCAGTCTTCTTGTTTCCATCCTCCTGTCTCCATCCTGGTCCAGGCCACCCCTGGACAGGATCTCTTGCCTACACTAACAATAACAATCATACATAATGGCAGGGGGATGGGGGCCCAAGTTTTAATCCTGGTTCTGCTCTTGACTAGCTGGGTGGCTTTACCTCTCTGTGCCTCAGTTTCCACCTGCTATAGACGAAGTGTTTATGTTCCCCCTAAATCCGTGTATTGAAACATAATCTCCAATGTGATGGTATGAGAAGGTGGGGTCTTTAGGAGGTGATTCGGTCATTAAGGTGGAGCCCTTGTGAATGGCATTAGTACCCTTATAAAGGAAATGCCAGAGGGCTCCCTCACCCCTCTGACCATGTGAGGACACAGCAAGAAGACAGACACCCATGAACCTGGAAGTGGGCTCTCACCAGACACTGAATCTGCCAGTGTCTTGCTTTTGGACTTTGAATCTCCAAAACTGCATGAAATAAGTTTCTATTGTTTATAAGCCACCCAGTCTATTGTGTTATAGTAGGCTGAATGGACAAAGACAATGCCTCTATAAAACGGGGATGATGATAATACCTGCTTATAAGGTTGTTTGTGGTGAGAATTCAAAAGCCAACCACATCTGAAGACCCGAAGCATTTGGGACTATTCTGGGTCCTGGCAACTGATAAGAATAAATGACGAAGATATTTGAGGAAATTGATTCCATCCAATGTGCCAGGTCTACACTTGGTATGCGACCTTAGGAGCTAGTCCCATTTTTTCTGATGAAACAACTGAGGCTCAGAGAGGTTCAGTCACTTGCCAAGGCCACACTTACTGAATAATTGCGCCACAATTTAAATTGAGATCCATCTGATTCCTAAGTTTCTCTTTCTGACTGTGAGCACCAGCTTCTCACTGGTCCCCCTGCTTCCTCTCCTCTCTGCTCCAATCTCTTCTCCCCACATGAGCCAAAGGAATGCAAGGAAGGGGTAAAACTGATTGAGCCTCGTAAGCTCCTTCTGGGACATGACTCAGTACAACACGTAATCCAGGATGGGCCTAGGGAAAACACTGCTATAAAAACATTATTGAGGGCCGGCTGAGTGGCGCAGTGGTTGAGTGCTGGCTTGGGAAGCAAGCGTCCCCGGTTCGGGTCCCACATATGAGGGCCAGTGACACTGCCCTCAAAAAAACAAACAAAAAAAAAACAAAAAAAAAACATTATTGAGGCAAACGAGAGATTTGAATTTGTGGAATAAACAATAATACTATTATATCAGTGTTACAATTCCTGATTTTGATAACTGTCTTGGGATTTTTGCGAATGTCATTGTCATTGTTCTGTAGCTCCATGCTGAAGTATTTTTTTTTCAAGATTTTATTGGGGAATTGGGGAAGGGGAACAGACAAGTTGCTGTCCTTTTGTTCTTCAGTCTAGTTGTGGAGGACGTTGGCTCACTGGCCCATGTTGGTAGTATCATTGCGCTCTTCTTGGGAGAGGCAGTCACTCGCCTGCCATTGGGTGGCCGCTCACGAAAGCGCATTGCTGGCCAGCCCCCCTGCAGCCTACACTGTTGCTGGCAACTCATGGCAGCACAGCTCCAGGTAGAGCTGCTGTTCACCATCTTAGCTGTAGAGGGTGCAGCATCACTGGTCCTCATATGTGGGATCTGAACTGGGGCCCTGCTGCTCAGAGCTGGCATCCCAAGCCAACTCTTCACCAACGCACTACTCAGCCAGCCCTTCATGCTGAAGTAATAATAGAGATCAAGGGACGCAATGTCTGCAACTGCCCTCTCGAATGTTCAAAAAAGAGTGAAATAACACAAATGTGGATAAATGTTTTATTTTTGACCAGTGAATCTAGGAAAGGGAAATTCTTCTTACTCTTCTTGCTAGTTTGCTGTAGATTTGGACCTATTTCAGGATAAAAAACAAACATAAAGAAGCCCTTCATTCCACTCGTAGATACCTATCCAGGAGAAATTAAAAACCTATGTCCACACAAAAACTTGTACTTGAGCATTCAAAGCAGCATTATTCATTAGAGACAAAAAGTGGAAGTAACCCCACTGTCCATCAAGATGAATAGATAAACCAAATATGGCAGATCCAGACAGTAGAGTACTATTCAGCCATGAAAAGGAATCAAGCACTGATCCATGTTGTCACATGGGTGAACTTTGAAACATTATGCTGAGTAAAAGAAGCCAGACACAAGAAGCCACATGTTTTATGAGTCCATTTATATGGAATGTCCAGAATAGGCTAAATCCATAGAGACAGAAGGGAGATTAGTGGTTGCCTCAGTTTGGTGAGAAGGGGGAAATGGGTAGTGACTGCTAAATGGGCACAGGGTTTCTTGTTGGGATAATGAAAATGTTCTGGAATTAGATAGTGGTGATAGTTGCACAGCATTGAGAATATATGAAAAACCATTGAATTGTATATTTTAAATGAGAGAGTTTTACAGTGTATGACTTTTATAGTAATTAAAATTAACAATGATGATGACAACAAACATTTCAATGACAGTGTATTGCCTTTGGGACACCCCCAAATCCCTGGAGTACCTGCAAGGCCTCCTCAGCCTCTCTCAACCAAGCTCCCAGCACTCCAGCAGCCTGGCCTGCCTTCTCTCCCTGCTGCCTCTGGACCTTTGCACCTGCTCTTCCCTTGTCTGACTAATTCTATTCATCTTGCAAGTCTTAGGTTACAATTGACTTCCCTCCGGAAAGTTTCCCTTAATCCCCAGTCAGCATTTGAGATAATTCCCAGAGGACTTCTTTTAATGGTCTTTTTAATGCATGTTGGGGGAGGGGAGAAGTAACCTGCCCATCACACAGGTGATGTCATGACTATTGTTACTGACAATGAGCCTAAGGGAGCCCATTTAAGGAAAAAGAAAATAAAAGTTGGTCGAAAGAACAAATTAAAGGAGAACTTAGGGACTTCCGGTAAAATGGCGCAATAGACGCTGTGCTAACTGCCTCCCAGGATCACACCAAAATTACAAGCAAATTATACAGCATTCAACCCTGGAGGTCCCCAGAACACTGGAGGAACAGAACGACTAAACAAAGAACTTAAAGAGGAGGCCACGTCGGGTCTGGTAGGATGGGCGGGGACGAGAGAGGGCGAACCCCGTGAGGGAGGTCCCAACTGCGTGGGGAGGCTCCTCCAGTTGGGTAGAGACCCTCTGGCCGCACACCAAGCTTACCAGCCCAGAGTTCCTTTGCCGGGAAGAGAAGTTCTAAGATAGCCGGCAGTAAATTAGTGAGTACTCTCTTTGCTCAGCCCAGTGAGGCTAAGAGCCACTGGAGAATCAGTGGGGCCGACGCCCGGGCTTGCTCGCTGGTGAGCACTTACCTGGTTACTGGTGGAGGGAGTGGCTGTGTGAGCCGGACCCGGGAGCCTGCGGGGACGGACTGAACTGAGCACCTTTGGTGCAAAGGCTGGAGGTTTTGGGACTGTTGTTCCCGTGGTGTGAAGCCTGCACGCGAATGGTGTAGGGAGAGTGCCATTTTGTCGGGCTTGGGCCCTCCCACGGAGGATCAGGTCCGAGACCTCATTGGTCTGGTGGAATTGGTGCAGAAGTGCGTGTGTGCGTGCACACGCGCATGCGGCCTTGGATCCCCACCCTCCACCCGGTTTATACTGCGTTGCCAGGGAAACGCTGGGCAGGTGCTCTCCGGCTCCAACAGGCTGCTCACTGAGACCCTGGAGTGCGAGAGCCGACTCAGACCCCCACCCTCCACACGGTTTGTGCTGCGTTGCCAGGGAAATGCCTGGTGGGCGTGCTCCGGCTCCAACAGGCTGCTCACTGAGACGCGGGAGTGCGCCAGCCCTGGGTCCCCACTCTCCGCACTGCTCTTGCAGAGTTGCCAGGATGGTGATTGGTTGTTGAGCTGCTCGGCCTGATCTGCGAGCAGCTGATTGGGACAGGCTAAGAGACTGGGAGTTCTCCTGGGAGTGTTGTACTGTGAGCTGTGTGCCTGTGTGATCCAGCCAGGGCTCTCCTGGTGATCTATCTAATACATCAAAGCAATCCCAGGGCGACAGCCAGAATGGGGAAACAAAGAAACATGTCACAAGTAAAAGATCAGAAGAAACCTCTAGAGGGCCGGCCGAGTGGCGCGGTTGTTAAGCACTGGCCTTGGAAGCCAGCGGCCCCAGTTCGGTCCCACATGTGAGGGCCAGTGACACTGCCCTCAAAAAAAAAAAAAAAAAAAAAAAAGAAGAAACCTCTAGAAATGGAACTAAATGAAACAGAGGGATCCAACCTTTCAGAGACGGAGTTTAGAACACTGATGATAAGAATGTTTAAGGAACTTAGCGAGGACATAAAGAAGGATAGGGAAACCATAAAAAACAACCTGTTAGAACTAAAGAATACAATAACTGAAATGAAGAACACACTCGAAGGAATCACCAGTAGAGTAGATGAAGCAGAGGAGCGGATCAGCGATTTGGAAGATAAAATAGCAGAAATCACCCAGTTGGCACAACAAAAAGACCAAACAATAAAAAACAATGAAAATAGTTTAAGAGCCCTATGGGACAAGGTGATATGAAACAATCGTCGAATCATAGGAATACCAGGAGAAGAGAAGAAGCAAGGGGTCGAAAATGTATTTGAAAAAATAATGACTGAAAACTTCTCTACCCTGGTGAAGGAAATCAACATACATGCCCAGGAAGTGCAGAGGGTTCCATACAAGCTGAACCCAAACAGGTCCACACCAAGACACATCATAGTTAAAATGGCAAAGGTTAAAGACAGAGACAGAATCCTAGAGGCTGCAAGAGAAAGATAGAAAGTTACATACAAAGCAACTCCTGTTAGACTAACAGCTGACTTGTCTACAGAAACTCTGCAGGCCAGAAGGGAGTGGCAGGAGATACTCAAAGTGACACAAAATAAAGGCCTACAACCAAGATTGCTTTACCCAGCACGGCTATCACCTAAAATTGAAGGAGAAATAAAGAGCTTCTCAGAAAAGAATAAGCTTAAGGAATTCATTACCACCAAGCCAGCATTGCAAGAAATGTTAAAAAGGCTTTTTTTTAAACAAAAGAAAGGGGTAAACAAGCTAACCCAGGGAGACCAGGAATACAAATAACAAAATGGCAATACATATGCACCCATCAATAATCATTTTAAATGTGAATGAGCTAAATGCTGCAATCAAAAGACAGAGAGTGGCTGAGTGGATAAGAAAATAGGACACATGTATATGCTGTTTACAGATGGAATAAGATATTTCATGCAAAGGGAAATGAGAAAAAGAAAAAAGCTGCAGTACCAATACTTATTTTGGACAAAATAGATTTTAAAATGACTACAATAAAAGACAAAGAAGGGCACTATAACCCTAATAAACATCTATCTATGCACGCAACATAGGAACTCCTAATTACATGTAACAGATTTTGACAGACATAAAGACAGAGATCAACAGTAACACTATCATAGTAGGGGACTTCAACACCATTGTCACCAATGGACAGACCCTTTAGACAGAAAATCAACACAGAAAGAGAGGCCTTAAATGATACTTTAGACCAGCTGGACTTCGTTGATATTTTTAGAGCATTTCACCCTGAAAAAACAGAATATACATTCTTCTCAAGTACACATGGGACATTTTCCAAGATAGACCATGTTAGGCCACAAAACAAGTCTCAGTAAATTTAAGAAGATTGAAGTCATATCCAGCAGATATAAAGGAAAAACTAATGGTTGCTGGCTGTGAGAGAGTGAGGAAGAGGGAGAGGGGGAAGGTTTTGGACAGTCTAGGTGGGACAACAGTGTTGCTGCAGGGATATGGGGCCAGTTCTGGGAATGTAATTGATAATGTTGTGAAGAGACTATTATGTTGTGTGAAATAAGTCAGTCGGAGAAGGACAGGTACCATGTGATCTCACTTGTGTGTGGAGTCTGAAGAGCTGAGTGAATGATCAAAGTAAACAGACTCGTAGATGTAGAGGAAAAACTGAGGGTTGCTAGTTGGGAAGGGGGTGGGGATGGGGGGAAGGGGAAGGGATTAGACAGCATAAATAGACAACTACAATATTGCCACAGGGATATGAAACACAGTTCGGGGAATATAATAATGTTGTAAAAACTTTGTGGCGTGTCAGATAGTTACGTGTCTTGTTAGGAAGACCACTTCATGGATGGAGTAGAGGCTTGATTACTGCACTGTACACCTGAAGCTGATGTTGTATATTATTGTATGCCAACTGTAACTGAATATGTGGTTGGTCACGGGATGTGGAGTATACTGTGGAGGGGAGTCAGGGGAGTTGTTATAGATACGTATGATATGGGGGGCGAGTGGGGTGGCGAACTGGAGGAGGGGGGTTGTCACTTTGGAGGGTAAAGAGTATAACTATTGCATTGTGTTGTACACCTGAAACTAATAAAAAAAAAAACAGAAAAAAAACCCAAACAAATTGAAGGTACAAACAATAGAGAAGCAAACATTGTGAAATAGTCCTTCAGGAATTATAGAAGTTGGGAAGCCCTGGGGATGGGTTAACTCCTCCTGACCTCCTATAGCTGCCACCAGGCTAATATCTATCACACCACAGGAAATGTGTTGTTTCATGTCTGTCTCTGCCACTAGGGCATAGCCCCATGAGGGCAGGGCCTGGCCTGTCTCATTACCATTGTGTCCCCAGCATTGCCTGTACAGGGTGAGGCACAGAACAGGTGTAGAATGAACTGATACCATGCTTTGGAATGTGGACTTCCCCCAAGGGCACTAGGAAGCCACAGGAGGGTTTTAATCAGGGGAGTGTCAAGGTTGATCTGTGTTTTAGAAACTCCAGGTTGCCTCTCTTCGATGCCCAACTCTCTGCTTTCCACAAGCTTTTCCCATCAAACTCTTTTTTGTTGTTGTTGTTTTTTAGAAATTTTATTAGGGAACAGTGTGTTTTTCCAGGACCCATCAGCTCCAAGTTAAATAACCCATCAGCTCCAAGTTAAACAGTTGTCTACAATCTAGTTGTGGAAGGCGCAGCTCCTTCTTTGGCCCATGTGGGAATCGAACCGGCAACCTTGGTGTTATGAGCCTGCACTCTAACCACCTGAGCTAACCTGCCGCCCTATCAAACTTTTTTTTTTTTCAGCTGAGCCATCCTACCACCTGTTGGCAGCTCAGCGGTAGCTCAGCTCGGGCTGGACATCAAACTGCTGTTGCTCAGAGCTCAGCTCGCAATCTTGAGCAAGCTCTTAACTCACTGAGCCACTCGGCCAGCCCTTCAAACTCTTCTTTATCCTTCTCCAGGAAGCCTTCCTGAACCCCAGGCTGGGTCAGGTGCCTGCTCTGGGCTCCCACAGTCCCCTGCCTCTCCCATCCCAGCCCTGTCTACCCTGGGGGTTGGGCTGGGTCTATATCCCCTACAGACCTGACAGAGCTCCAGCAAGTCATCCCAGCTCTCAGTAACCCCTCCAGAGCAGGGGCATTGACTGGACCTCATTCAACTGCCATCTCCCCAGGCCTCCACATTCTTTCTCCCCATCAGCTCCTCCCCAGCTAGTGTTGGCTCCTCTCCTTGTGTACACTGTCATACGTATTATTTTTTGTTTGTTTGTTTGTTTGTTTGTTTTTAGAGGGCAGTGTCACTGGCCCTCATGTGGGATCCGAACCGGGGCCACTGGCGTTCCAAGCCAGCTCTTAACAACTGTGCCACTCGGCCGGCCCTGTATTATTTTTTAAAGTTGTATGTAATCGACACCTCTACTTTCTTATCATCTTTCTTAAAAACTTTAAAAAAAAATGTTTTTATTGGGGAACAGTGCATTTCGCTGCCCCAACTCCAAGTTGAGTAGTTGTTTCATTCTAGTTGTGGAGGGTTGCACCTCAGTGGCTCATGTGGGAATCGAACCGGCAACCTTGGTGTTATGAGCACTGTGCTCTAACCAACTGAGCTAACCGGCTACCCCTAAAATTAAAAACTTCTTAAATTAAAAAACTTTTACATAATACCTTGGTTTGCGAGCATAATTCATTCCAGAAACAAACTACTCGTATTGCAAGACATCGCTCGTCCACCACATTAAAATGTATTAGAAATGTTTGCTCGTCTTGGGGAACACTCACAAACCAAGTTATTTGCAATCCAAAGTTTTACTATATATCAAAAAATTTACCACTTTAACCATTTTAAAGTATGTGATTCAGTGGCATTAAGTACATTCACAATGTTATGCAGCTATCACCACTATCTAATTCCAGAACTTTTCCATCACTCTAAAAAGAAATCCTGTGCCCATTTAGCACTCATTCACCATTCCTTCCTCCTACCCCAGCCCTAGACAACTACTAATCTGCTTTCCATCCTTATGGATTTGCCTATTTTGGATGTTTCATATAAATGGACTCCTGCAATATGTGACCTTTAGTATCTGCTCCTTACAGTTAGCATGATGTTTTCAAGGTTCGTGTAGCATGGATCAGGACTTTTCTTATGGCTGAACAATATCCCATGGTATGGATGGACCACATTTTGTTTATTCATTCATCCGTTGATGGATATTTTGGCTATTGTAAATACTGCTGCTATGAACATTCTTGTACAAGTTATTGTTTGCATACCTATTTTCAATTCTTTTGGGTATATACTTAGCAGTGGTCATATAGTAATTCTATGTGCAACTCATTGAGGAAACACAAAACTGTTTTCCAAATTGCCTGCACCCATTTACCCACCAGCTGTGTATGAGGGTTCTGATTTTTCCACATCCTCCCAACACTTTTTATTTCCTCCTTTTTTAAATTATGGCCTTTCTGGTGAGTGAGAAGTAGCTGGTCATTGTGGTTTTGATTTGCGTTTCCCTAATGACTAATGAGCTGAACTCAGCCTCACACCCACCCACCTACCCACACTAAAACCATTTTCTCACATTCACCAGCCCAGTAGTTTAATTCCCTTTTTTTTTTTCTCTCTCATAACTTTGGATACTTCCTCCGTCTCCCACCAAAACCTGTCCATTCCTGGTCTTCCGCTTCTTTTTGGAGAGAGGTGTGGGAACTTGGGCTAGTTATATAACTTCTCTGTGCCTCAGTTTCTTCATCTGTGAATGAGAATGATAACAATTCTGACTTCAGGGTTGTTGTAATGATTCAATTAGCTAATGCATATAAAAGGCTGAGAAGTGTGCCTGGCACACAGTAAGCATCAGATAAGTGTGTAATGATGAGAAGAGTAGGAGGGCCAAGGGCAAAACTTTTCCTCTGAAAAAGGTTACTTCAAAAAATAAAATTTGCAGGGCCGGCCGAGTGGCACATTGGTTAAGCGCTGGTTTTGGGATGCCAGCGGCCCCGGTTCGGATCCCACATGAGGGCCCGTGACACTGCCCTCTACAGCTAACAACAGCTCCACCTGGAGCTGGGCTGTGCGAGCCCTGGTGATGGTGTGGGCTGCAGCCCCTGCTGCAGTGGGCTGCCATAGGCTGCAGTGAGTGGCCCACAGCCAGCGTGAGCGGCTGGCAGCCAAGCGTGAGCTGCCAATAGCCGCGATGAGCAACATCCAGAGGCCAGCGACTGATCTGCCTCATCCGGGAAGAGCGCAATGATGATACCAACAGTGAAGCAACATCCTCCGCAACTACACTGAAGAACAAGAAGACGGCAACTTGTCTGTTCCCCTTCCCCGATTCCCCAACGCTGTTCCCCTCCGCCAATTTCCCAATAAAATCTTTAAAAAAAATAAATAAATAAATAAAATAAAATTTGCCCTGGTATAGAATTTTAGGAAAACCATCAGAAATTCTTTTACTGGAAAAACAAAAAAACAAAAAAACCTCTGCTGAAGAAAGTAGATATTAAATTGTTCACCGTCATCAAGAATTTGCATTGAATAGCTTTTAAGTGCAAATTTAAATAGTTTTTAAAACAATGCAACTAAAGACAAACTTTTGAGGGGCAAGTGCAATAAGTGGTTAAGAGTATGAACTTCGGAGCAGGGCTGCCTGGATTGAAATCCCTGTGGCCTTGATTTTTGCAATTCTGTGACCTCTCTATGACTCAGTTTCCACATCTGTAAACTGGGGACATTAGAACCTCCTACCTGCTAGGATCACTGGAGGGCATTTAGTGAATTTATCTATGTACCTGGGTGGGCAGTGCCAGTTCAGTTAAGTGTTACTTATAATTCCATCATCTTTTAGCCTGGCAAATTTTCACTCTAGGCTGGGGTGACTTTCACAGCCATCTAAACTGGTTTCACAAACCCTGTACACTTATAGAGAGGAAGACTTTACAAGTAAGATCCATTAACAGGCTAAAACTCATTAGCTGTTGGAAGTCTTGTTCTCCAGATCTCCCTGAACAGAGGGTAATAATAAAGGTTAGAACCGAACAATGCTTCCTTCTGCCCATCAACTCCTCCAGCCTTCTGTGGTTTTCCCTGAGGAGGCCTCTTAAAGGGGTCTCTCCTAAGTTTTTTTTTTTTAAAGATAATAGATGATTTTTATTGTTTTTTGTTTTTTTTCTTTTGAGGGCAGTGTCACTGGCCCTTACACGTGGGACCCGAACCGGAACCGCCGGCTTCCCAAGCCAGCATTTAACCACCACGCCACTCGGCTAGCCCTGGTCTCCCCAAGTTTTGACTTGCTTCTCTTTCCTAAGAGAATCTGGCTGCATCTCCTCTGCCTGCTCAAGCATATCCCAGGAAGCAGCCCCTCCCGCCCAGCGGGAGTGTTAAATCTACAGGTGATTATTACATTGCTTAAAGCAACACATAAATAAAACCACTCTCTGGATCTGGGTCTGGATATCTGGTGGTGCATGAACAGGTGAAGCAATTCATTCCGATGATGTTCCCACCCCCCAATGCCATTGCAGGGGGTGCAGGTCAGTGACCTCCATAACCAAGTCAACAGTTTTCCTAGGTGCAGTAGCGAGGAGGTACGTGGATGCAAAGGGAGAATTCTCAGAACTTCATATTTTCATTTACACTATCATATGTTTCTTCGAATGGGTGACACAAGGTTCAAATTTTATAAAAGTACAAAAAGATCTACCTTCCCCCCACCCGGTCTCCCTCCCAGACAGCTGCTGTTACTGGTTTTGTTCGGCTTTCAAATATACTCTGGGCATTTATGTTTTTCAACACCCCATCCCCTTTTAAATTTTTATACACTTCGCTCCCTTCTTTGCTTTTTTCCCTTGGCTGCATATATAGCTCATTCCGTGTCAGCTCAAGTATTCCTTCCTCGTACTACGGTTACCTTGTGTCCCATTGAGGGCCGGACTACAGTTTATTTAATGAGTCCCCCAATGATGGACAACTGTGTTTTTTCCGGGTTTGTTTTTCCTTAAGCATCTTTATGAAAACAACAAAATAAGTTCCCCACCCCCTTGGTTAGCGTTTATCAAGAAACGGGCAGAAGCCTCAGCCTGTCGGCCCCAGCTGCCCGCATCCACCGAGGATACTCCCATCTCCAGGGCCGCAGGGCTCTGGCCGCGCGTCCCAAGCTGGCCATGCCTCCCCGAAGCTGTCAGGCGCTAGCTGGAGCCTTCTGAGTCCCGCCCCTCGGCTGGCCCGCAGTCGGGCCGATTCAAATCCAGCCAATGGCAGAGTGTAAACAAACTCACGCCCCGCCCCTCGATGAATAATACCTCCGGCCGGCGCGAGGCGTACTTAACCCTGTGGGGATTGGGGGCGGATCGGAGCAATGGACCCGCCTCCAGGCTTGGGCCAATGGGCTATCAGACCCCGCCCCCCCGCACTTGCTGCGCGGTGGACCCGAGGCCGGGCTGGGCTCGCAACTGCCTGATTTGGTGGCAGCTCACGGTCTTGGCTCTCCCGTGGACGGGCAGGGCTGAGAGCTGGGCAGCGCACTACTGCTGTACAAGCCATATTTAAAGCGGGGTGGGGATGGGGGGTCAGAGGGCGAAGGTCACCTGGGAATCAGTGCCCTCAGATTCTCCCTTCCTTCTCCAGCCTGGCGCTAAAACCCGGATCCTGGAAATCTCTGATGCAAACTTTCTCACAGTACACCTCATAGAACGAAATCTGGAGAGGTGGCAGGAATGTTTTAGGATGGGGCAAAGCTTTTTGTTTTGTTCTCCCTTGTTATTGAAATGTTACAAACAAACAAACAAAAGCAAGGATCGTGTGCTGCTAGATGAAAAGCTAAAAACACCCCTGACGCCAGCATCCTCCCACGCCAAGAAACAGAACTTGGGTTGGCAAAGTTTTCAAGAACTTTGTAGCTGCCAGTGCGAGGGAGGAGCCACGATGGGCATTGTTTAGACTTTCAGAGGCACAAACCATTTATTTTAAAGAAAAACCACTCCTCTGTAGAGAGGGAGATCAGGCTGGACATTAATCAGGGTCCTGCAGTGTAGGAGTCGGGTTGCTGGCTGGGTAGGAGGTGCAGGGCTCAGAAGTAAAAGGGATCTTGTTGGGAGAGCTAGGAATGGGGGTGTAGGACTAGAAATGAGGTTGATAGGATAGAAAATGTTGTGGTCTTGTGGGGAGGGAAGCGAATAGTTCCTGGCTGAAGCATTAGGAAGAGAAGGGAGACTTGGAGCCTGTGTGCTGGATATGGAAAATGACCTCAGGCCCCTGGGAAAGAGCAGGTTAGTTCTCCAATGTACTGGAGCCTTCCACAGCAAATAGGGGTTTTCCTGACATAACCTTTTAGCTGCATGGTTATAGTTATAACAATCCATTAAAAGTTGAGATGAGGGGCCCAGAAAAAGGTCATGCTGAGATCGTGGGGTTTTCATAAGCCTAGGTCCAATGTTTAGGGCTATGCTGATTGAGTGGCTGCAAGAGCCTATAGAAGAAGCCACTTGCCTCACAACAAACTTTTTTCAAGGCTTTTATTCAATCAGCAAACATGTGAAGTGTCCATCACCTGCCCAGCTTTACTTTAGGAAATATTGTGATTCATAAGGGATTAAGTCCCAAACTGGCAGGCAAGGACCCTGTGCTAGGAGCCTAGCTGAACACAGGATACAGCATAATTGCTGGTTGAGGTAGTGGATGCATCTTCTCTGGTCCTAATATATCACCTCTGTATGCAGCTGTGTTCCTGTCCCAAAAGAGCTTCCACATCCATTGTCCCATTTCATCCTCTCTGTCTGGATTCTGAGGACTGACAGAGCTGGGTCTGGATCCCCAGCTATGTGATCTCGATATGGTTTCTTACCCTTTCTAAGCCCTTGTCTCTTTCACAAAAAAGGATAGACTTGAGATTTAAATAAGAGCCAGCACCTGGCCCAGGGGGTTATTACAGTCTTTGAGTGTTTATCAGAGTGGAAAGTTGGTTACCTGATTAATGATGTATTCAGGGAGAGGCAAATAGCTGTCATCAACATACTTTGAAAGGCATCAAAAAATAAGATGATTTTGATGGGTGGATAGAGATGCACAGATGTGAGAGAAAACAAGCAGAGCGACATGCAAACTAGGTGGTGGCTGTGTATTTGTTCACTATATTCCCTCCACTTTTTCATGTTTAAAAAGGTTCATAATAAAATATTCAAGGGGAGGCCTGGCTGAGTGGCGCATTGATTAAGAGCTGGCTTGGGACACCAGTGGCCCCGGTTCAGATCCCACATATGAGGGCCAGTGACACTGCCCTCTACAGCTAAGATGGTGAACAACAGCTTCAGCTGGAGCTGGGCTGCGAGCCCTGGCGATGATGTAGGCTGCAGCCCCTGCTGCAGTGGGCTGCCATAGACTACAGTGAGTGGCCGGCAGCCAGCGTGAGTGGCCGGCAGCCACGGTGAGCGGCCGTCAAGAGGCCAGCGACCTATCTGCCTCATCCAGGAAGAGCGCAATGACAATGCCAACATGGGCCAGTGAAGCAATGTCCTCCACAACTAGACCGAAGAATAAAAAGACAGCAACTTGTCTGTTCCCCTTCCCTGATTCCCTAAAGCTGTTCTCTTCCCCCAATTCCCCAATAAAATCTTTAAAAAAAAAATATTCAGGGGGTGGATTTTGGTGTCTGATATACATTCCCACTGGGCAGATGAGAAAATGGAGGCGCTGAAGTGACCTGCCCCAGGTTCACCTGATGACTCAGAGACAAACTTGGTGTGACAACATCTGGGTGTGCTTAATTAGTCCCTACCCTGGCTGGGTAGCCCTAGGGCAAGTTGCTTAACCTGTGAGTCTCACTGCCAACTCAATTCTTAACTCATAACTTACATCTGATTCTCAAAGGAAGGAGTGTCACTTCAAAAGGACAGCAGGTCTCTATTTGGGCCCTTACTGACCTTACACTGGCCTTGGACATTTCATCTCCCAGAGCTTTGCCAGCCAAGGTTTGGGGCTGGCTATTTGTTGGCTTCCTTCAAAGCCAGCCAGGCCTGCTCCAAATGGTATGGCCTCAAGATAAGTCTCCCCAAGAGATCAGCTGTGCTTGTGGGAGGGTGGCTATTGTTTATCTCTTTGTTCAGTGGACCTAGACCTTTCTTGAGGACTAAGTGCTAGGCACATTCTAGGGCTGAGGGATATAAATGCACCAAGAAACCTAGGACCTGCCGTGGAAGGTGTGGAGAAACCAAGGCTAAGTGAGTTATTAGCTCACTAGCTTATTGTCGGTGTCCCCTAACAGACTGTATGTGTTGATGGCAGGGTGGGCAGAGACAGGAACCAGGCTGCTCTTGGTCACTACCATATCCTTGACACACACTAGATACTCAAAACAATATTTCCTGTATGAACGAATAAACTTGGACAGTCTCCCTCCCCCCAATGCTTCAAGTTTGCCAGCTTTGAGCTAGCCAATCCTCAAGTTTTGAGTTCCCCCACGGGCTGGCAGCTATAACAGAGACACAGTGCACCCAGCTCAGATCAGGTCCCACTTCCTGGCTGGGTGACCGCAGGCAAAACCCTTTCCCTCTCAGAGCCAATTTAGTTTTGTACACTGTAAGATGAAAATAACTAAAGGTCTCCAGATGGGGGATTATCAGAGGTCTCTTCCGGTTGGGCAGTACAGAGGATTGGAAACTGTGCTTGACACTAGGTAATGAATACTCAAGGTGTAATTCAATCATAGTCAATAGAAGGGCAAGCTACATAAAAAGTCTAAGTGTGTCTATTGCTGTTCCCCCAAGGATCACATACCTCCAGTGCATGACCACTGTTATATAATAGATATACCACTGTCTTATATTTGGTGCAACCCATTAGGAGTTCACTTCTGGAACTGATAAAGTTTCCTTTTTATATAATAATTAATAATAACAACAACAGCCAGCACTTTATCTGGCACTTCCTGCCAGGTGCTGCTGCTTTCTCAGTGATAGTTCATTTCCTTCCAACGACCCTATGAAGTGAGGCCTATTATTTAGAGATGAGGAAATGAAGGCACAGAGAGGTGAAATAATTTGCTCAAGGTCACACTGTAAGGAAGTGGCAGAGACAGGATGTGAAACGGGTTTACTGGTTTGAGTCAGGGTCCTTAACCACTGAGGTCTAACAAATTTTTTTTAAAAGGAAAAACTATTTAAATAATATTAGTACCACCAAAATACTAGGACAAATACTAAAGCTCAAAAAAATACAGGTGTTTCAATCACTTTTTCAACACACATTTACTAGTCAGCTTCTGCGTGCATGGAGCTTTTCTAAGCACTGAGGAGACAGAAGGTACTAAGAGACCAGACTATAAGTGCCCCTGGCCTGTGCGGCCCAGGTGGTCAGGCCTCGGCTGTCTGAGTCCCCGCTGGGCCCTCACCACTGCAAGGGCGCACAGTAGGGGGTCACCACGCGTTTCCAGAATGAATGCGTGAATCTCTGTCCCACCCGCGAGGCCTTCACAGCCAGGTGGGGCGGAAACGGACCCAGCACCACCGCAGCGTCCTGGGACTTCTGGGAATCCACCAGCGCGGCCCGAGAGGCCTCTAGGAGGTTCTGCGGCAGGACTGACCCGCGCCCCCGGCACCCTCCGCGGGGCCGGCGCAGCTCGGCAAAGACCGACTGGGGTGAGTGATCAAGCCAGCCGGGGAGTCCCGGCCAGTCGCCCCAAAGCCCCGCCACCTTCCACCCTTTTGATTCCGACTCGCAGCTCTTTCATGGTTCCACCTGCGGGGCCTCCCTCTTTCTCCATCGTCGTCTCCCGCTACCTTTTCGAACCATCGCGTCCTCCCGCTCGGTGACCGTCCCCCGAATCAAGGGCACGTCCAAGGCGCACAGCGACCCCTCCCCAGCCTGGCCAGGAGTCTGACAGCAGGAATCCCTTTTAGCCTTCCCCCCCCAACCCGGAGCGTCAATCCAGACGATCGCAGGACTCCATCGGTGGCTGGCAAGGCGCACCCCCAAAACCCCCACTACTGGGGCTGGGGAGGGGGCGGTGCTGGAGCGGGAGTGTCCCCTCCCCGGCCGTTCGCAGCCTCCCATTCGCTGACCTGCCCGCCACTCTGCGTCGGGAGCAGGGGCCGGTTTGCCGAGCGCAGGGCGGGGCTCCTTAAAGCTCCTCCCCCGGCGAGGGCGGAGGGAGGAGGAGGAGGAGGAGGAGGAGAAGGGGGGGCGGAACACAAAACCTGCAAAGGTTTTTTTTTTTTTTTCTTTTGCATTTAATTAAAAAAAATTTTTTTTTTGCAAACCCGAGGGGTCCTTCCCGGAGCGGGCGCGGGGCCGGGGCGCCCGGGCCGCACAGGGCGGCGGCGGGAGCCCGGCGGAGGCTGCCGGGCGGCCGCCATGCGATCAGGCAGTGCGCTGACCGGCCCGGCCGGTCGGCCCCTTCTGGGTCCTCCCTGTGCAGCCCGTGCGGGGCCGTCTCGGAGACCCCGCGCCGACGGCTGCTCAAACATCAGGGTGAGTTTCTCACAATGTAGCAATTTCTCTTTAAATCTCTTAACTCTCTCTACCTGCGAGTCGGGGCTGTGACAGGGCGCAAAAGCGAGGGGGGAGTGGGGGTTGGCGGCGAGGGTGTGTGTGGGGGGAGCCGGAGCCGGGGCCGAACCCACCCCCCCGACACTCACACACTCAGCCCCCCAACCGGGGCGCAGCGCCCGCTGCCTCTTTTTTTGCTCGGCGCCCACCGCCCCCGGCAGCTCCCCACCCCCCGCGTCTCTCCCACCATCACCGCCGCCCCGATCCTACGGGGACCCCCCCCCACCCCGGGCTCCCCTGCCCAAACCCGGCTCCCGGTGCCTTCCCGGCCCTCCCGCCGGCTGCCGGGGATACAATGGAGCGGCGGAAAAACGAGACCTAACGTTCCACTGGGGGAGGGGCGGGGAGACCCCCTCCCCCGGCCCCTGCGCCCCCTCCCCTCGCCCTGCTCCCCGCCTTTCGGGGAAGAAGAGGGCAATGGGCAGCGGATGGTGATTTCCCGGCCGAAGGCGGCGAGCCTTCATCTCCCCCTCTCGCACGTCCCCTGCGCCCCCTCCCCAAATGCCTCTTGGGGATGCCGGGGAGAAACGGGGCCTCTGGCAAGCTGGGGAGGGATGGATGCGGAAGGAGGCCACCCGGTCTCCCCCTCCCCACCGCCCCTAAACAATGAAAAGAGTTGACTTGGTCCCCCACCCCCTAGCAGTGAAAGGAGTTGACCCCCTCCTCCGTGGGCTGGCTTGGTCCCGGAGGGTGTCCGTTACGGGGGGGGGGTTGAGGAAGGAGGTGAGCCTTACCCCTGTCACCTCCCGGGATTTGGGGCGGCCCCCCATCTCCACCCCCTCGGCCTGGGAATGGGAGGCACCAGGCCCAGCCCGGGCACCGCGCTCGGGTGGTGACCTTTAGACAAAGGCAACCCTTTCCCTGGGGTGAGCCCGGGCGAGTCGGGCCCCTGCGGAGGGCGGCCAGGCCGCGGGCACCCGGAGGGAGGGATGGAGGAGGAGGGAGGAGGAATGGAGCCATCTGGTTTTCCCATCCCTGGCTGCTACTCGGGCTGCCTCCCCGGCTGCTGTCACAGGGGAGACAAGGGACCAGGGGCTGCCCAGGCCTTGGTCCGCGGCCAGCGGAGAAGCGGGCGAGGAGCCGTGGGAGGGCTCTGGCTGGGGCGAGGGCGCCAGCGGTGATTGGAAGGCACCGTGGTGGCTCCTTCCTCTCCGCGCCCCTTTGTTTTGCTTTGTGGTTCTGAGCAGCTGAACTTCCCGGGAGGTGGGGTCAGAGGCCGCCTTGTCAGCTCTCCTGGGGAGGCCGGGGTGACAGGTCCCAGCCCTACGGTGTTTCCAGACAGGGGGGCTGCAGTCCTGGCCCAGCCTCCAGTCCGGACAATCAGCCCCTTTTGTCACATAGCCCTCCAATAGGATAACAAGAATGTACTGAGCGGCTGCACTTCCCGCACACCTCCTTTTTGAGGGCGCTTGTCTGGGAAACAGTTTGTAGAAACACTCAAGACACCAAGGCCTGAGATTTATGATAAGTTCTGGGTGCTTTCACCTGGGTGGGGGTAGGGATGGGGGCTGAGTCAACTCTGACCTCAGGGGTGGTGGGAGAACCCGACAGGTGACAGCTCAGAAACTATCCCCTTCCCATGGACTGATGTCAGGTTGGACACCAAGGGTCTGTTGACCTTCCCCACCCTCCCACAGAGCTCCCCCACTCCTAGAAGCCGGAAATAACATCTCCCTACCCAGGGAGCCTTATGGATTGGCTGCTGCTAAGTGCACTATACACTGGCCACAACTGAAGTAGGAAGTTGGGACTATTATTAGTCCCATTTTACAGACAGGCTAAGGGAGGTCAGGTTAAGTGGCTTGCCCAGGGTCACACAGCCCCAATTTGTAACCCTCTCAAGTTTCTCCAACTCAGCTCAAAACTTCTTAGGTTCCCCTGTACCCCTCTTTGGCACTTGGTCCCTTTGATTTCAGTTGACCTGGGTCTCAAATATAGTTAATACCTGGACAGAGCTGTCAGAACACCGACCCACCCCTACACACACACACACACACCACCCCCTGGTTTGGGGAAGGGGTAAGATGCATCTGGAATCTGGGCTAAGAATTGAATCATTTCACCTGTGGCTAAAGCAGAGCTTTGGCCTGCCAGAGCTGAGAGTTGGAGGTGTGTGAGTCAGGGGCTGGGGGGGCCCCAGGGAGGTGGCCCCACTGTCATCTTCCTTCTTCACAAATCCTGAGCTGGGATTTGCCTTGGCTTTCTGCTACTCTCAGCCCCTGTGCGAAGGGGAAGCTGAGCTGTTGGGAACCTTCCCCGTTGCTCTCCCCTGTGACCCTCTGTGGGACCCTGAAGCAGCTGGCCGAGAACTTTCCTGCCATTTCTCTCCTTGGCCTCGGTGTCAGACTCTGGTTCTGGTGTCAGACTCTGGGTGTCAGGCCTGGTTCTACTCTGTGACCTTCAGCAGCTCATTTAACTTCCTTGGTTTCCTCATCTGTAAATGGGGGATAATCACAGTTCCCTTAGCTGACCTTGAGGTGGGCGAAAGTATTATCCAAACATGTTATTTTTATTTCTTATTCAGCAGACGGGATATGGCGTGTCATATAAGGTGGGGAGGACTGTCAGGTGCCGGGCATTTTAGGGTGATAGCAAAAAGGCGTCTACAGATTTCCTTGTGGGCGGGGGCTGGCTATAAATAATTCCACTTTGTTGACACTCGCCCTTACGGCTCTCTGACCTGGGACCCTACTCCTTAAGTCCTCACTGGTGCTGAGTAAAACCTTTGGGGGTTGGACTGAGGCAGAATTGCTGGGGAGGGTCCAGCTCACTCAGTGAGGGTGGTGCAATTTTACAGGTGAAGTAACTGAGTCTAGGGGAAAGTCTGTCCTGTGGCTGGGGGTAGGTGGGAGAGGGGCTCCATGTTGGTCAGCAGAACTGGGGAGACAACATTTTGAGGGAGCCCCTGCCCCCAACTGCTGTTCTCTCCTTAATGTGCAAATATCTTCCTTCCTGAGATGATAGGCATAAGTAATAATTCCTGGGTGGGCAAGAGGAGGGGGAGGCTGTAGGTCTCTCCAGGCTGACTGTTTCCTAAAGTAGGAACTCTTTTTTTTTTTTTTAAAGGGGGGAAGCATGAGTAAGATCCAAAAGGGACAGGCCTATGCACCGCCCCCATCCCTGCTGACTTCCTTCCCAGAGGCCTCTGGGGTCTTCCCCAGCCTTCCCTCAGGATGTGGGGTCTTCTTCTTCTTCTCCCCTCCACGAGTCTGTGGAAGGGCCAAGGGATCAGTGCCAAGCCCTGGGGCCTGGTGGGAGGGGTCCTGGGGTGTGGGGAGGGTTACCCAGGTCCAGCCACCAGCTGAGTTCCCACCAGCCATCCCAGCTCTCCCCTGTGGCTGTCTTGACTCCTGGTCTCAAGAATGCAGAGGACTGCTGGTGGGGGAAGTTAATTGGAAACAGGAAAACATGGCATTCCTTTCCAGACGGCCTGGGCTTGGAAAGCAACTGAGGGGCTGCCTTTTTCCCTCTCCGGCCCCACAGGGGAAAGGGGTGGGGGCATTGGGTATCTTGCCCTGGTCTCTTTTGGGTCTTCCCCCACCAGACACCCTCACTCTTAGTAGTAACAGTAGATTACCCAAACTACACCACTGCTCCCCCCATCAGAATGAGTTGCTCCCCACGTATTCACTATTCATATCCGAGTTTGTCCCCTCTCTTTGAGGGCAGAGGGCCTGCTTGAAAGTGGGGTCCCAGTGTAGAGTGCGGCACGCTAGAGACATAGGAAATGTTTGGTTGAATTGTCCCCTAGGAATCCCTCCTCATTCCTTTTCTAGAATTCTCCCCTGCCTGGAGTACCATCATTACAGTCTTGTCCCCATTGACTGAAGCCTTTGTGTCTCCATGACATGCAAGTTCCCCCAGCGGGGAGAGTGAGAATGTTTTCTAAGACATTTCTAGTTTGGTGACAATTAGTTTTGTGGAGAGTTTTGTGTATTTATGGTGGCGGGGGGAATGTGTTGGCAGGAGAAGCAGGAGAGAGTGCCTTGGTTTCTTTAATTGTTCCCAGTGAGGGCCTACTGTGTGTCAGGGCCCTGGGGCTCAGTTATGAAATTGGGACCCAGTCCAGGAGGTGGCTAGAGGTAAGTGTTGTTTTCACGGCTAGATTAGCTACGTTGGGATTTGATGAACTCTGTCTGGGTGGTCTAAGGAGGAAGCAACTTTTTCTGTCTCTTTCTAAGTGATATGTACACACGGGACAAATACAAAATAGTAAGTCTCCCTCTCCACTCTCCCTGGAATAGCTGGGCCCCCAGCTTGCCTCCCCAGAGGCAACCCCTCAATCCTGATGTTCTGTACACACACATTTATATCTGTTTATAGCATCAGAAGTATTTATTGTGCATAGAGGGTAGCCCGATCTCCCCATGGTTCTGCATGTGCCCTTTTTCACCGTTTTCACTGCATCTTCCTGGAAGGCCCTACTGCACAGTACGTGGAGGATTTCTTCTGTCTTTTTCTTGGCCGCATGGTATTCTGCAGTATGGGTGAAGCCTCATTGGCATGCGCAGACGTGGAGGTGTCCCCAAAAGTTTCTGCGCACAGAGCTGGAAGGCACGCTTCCACATGTCTTATTGGGAAATGGGGATGCCTGTGGGATAAACTGGAAGCAGGATTGCTGGATCCAGAGCCTGCACTTGCTCATTTGCTCAGTCTGAGGAGGTCCCTTTGCAGTCGCATCTTGAAAGAAGTCATCCCCCTTCTTGTTTGGTTCATCCTACCTATCTGCTCCGGGGTCGTTGCCCCATGTCACCTCCTTGCCTCTCCCTCCTGCCTGTGGCTTGCATCAGGTTTTTGCCTGCATCACATTTTGCCTGTGGAGGTCAAGAATGTGGGCTCAGGAAGCCAATGGTCTGTTGGTTTGAATCCAGGCTCTGCCACTTGCTGGCGGAATGGCTGCAGGCAAGAGGCTTGCTTGCCCTGGACCTCTGTTTCCCCCTCTATTAAATGGGTTCATTTCAGTACCTATTTTTTTTTTTTTTTTTTTTTAAGCTGAGCCATCCTGCTACCTGTTGGCAGCTCAACAGCAACTCAGCTCGGGCTGGCATCGAACCACCGTTGCTCAGAGCTCAGCTCGCACTCTTTATTTTTTTATTTTTATTTTTTTGAGGGCAGTGTCACTGGCCCTCATATGTGGGACCAAACCGGGGCCGCTGGCTTCCCAAGCCAGCGCTTAACCACCGCGCCACTCAGCCGGCTCTCAGCTCGCACTCTTGAGCGAGCTCTTAACCAACTGAGCCACTCGGCCGGCCCTTCAGTACCTACTTTTGAAAGGTTGTGAGGATGAACTAACCCCCGTAGCTAGCCAGTCTATGGTGGTGTTGTCTGTCATTCTTTGTTGCTCTTTCTCCTCGGGTCATGAACTCCCTAAATTGGCAGGCATAAGAGGGAATGCTGGCTTTTCCACTTAATTGCAGCATGACCCCTAAGCAAGTGAGCCCTTTTCTGGGTCTCAGTTTTCTTGTCTGTAAAATGGGCCCATGATGGCTCCCAATGAAGCAATGCTCTCCCAAGCCAGGCATTTGCAGCAACTGATGTCGCTGTTCAAATTGACACTATGATTACTGTTCTCCCATGGGACCCAGGCTGACTTCTCCACTCTGAAAAGTCCCCATTGTCTTCCCAAAAGACACATAGGAACAGTGTCGGCATTCTAAACCTGAAGGCCCATAGCAGCCGGCCCTGGCATCAGGCACGGCAGTGTGACCCTGGGAACAGACAGGGCTTCCCTGCTCTGTGCCTCAGTTTCCTCATCTGTAAGAATGAGAATGACAGGAGAGCCACCTCAGGTGTGATCACAGATGTTGAATGCCTGGCATATAGCAGGTGCTCAAAAAATATTCATGGCTGTGATGACGATGATGATACTGATATGATGATGAGAATTTGCAAAGTCTCCCATGAGATCGGATAGCCAAGTCCTTACTTGCCTTCCTCCACACCCTAGGCAATCAATGTTGCATTTTAAGTGGAGGGCAAGGACCCAGGCAATCAAATACCCTTTGGGTCTCAGTTTCCTCATCTGTAACAGAACGTTCCTCCTGGGCGTGTTGCGAGGCTTAAATGAGTGAATATGTGGAAAGCTTTTTTAAGACAGGGCCTGGCTTGAAGGGGTGCATGAAGGTTCACTTTGCTTATTTGTTCTTTATTCATTCTTAATATGTATAAAATTATTACGATTTTAACTTTTTATCATGGAATTTTTAAAGAAACCACCAAGAGTTGAGAGAAGAGCATAAACAAGCACCGCATGCCCATCGCCAGCTTCAATAATTTTCTGGTCCATTCCCCGCCCCACCGCCACCCAGCACCTTTTTTTTCCCCTTTTTTTGCTGAAATACTTTTAAGCAAATTCCAGACATCTTATATCAACTGTATTTTTTAGTGTTGCAAAGGACAGTATTACTTCTGGGGTCCAGAATCTGTTTTCCCACCTCCAGGATCCGTCCTAGTCCGTGAAGGAGGAGACATTAAGCCCATTTCACAGATTGGGAAACCGAGGCAGCAGGGAGTGGGCTTTTGGCCAGGTTTTCCTATCTCTGTGTTCTCTTCTTTGGGACCTTGGTGAGGTCCCTGTCTTGGCCACCACAGGCCTCGCACCCTGGGGGCTGTTGTTTTGTTTTGTTTTTTTAGAGGGCAGTGTCACTGGCCCTCATATGTGGGATCCGAACCGGCGCCGCTGGCGTCCCAAGCCATCTCTTAACCCATGCGCCACTCGGCCAGCCCTCCTGGGGGCTGTTTTGATTACATGGGTTTGGGGATTCACACCAGAATGTGGGCCGTGTGGGCGTAGGTTCTGATGTGCGGTGCAGAAATCTTCCCCGTAAAGGGTGAGTTAGAGAGTGGAAGCTGGTGGCGGGGGGATGGACGTGTTAACCGTGGAAGTGAGGGATAACTGGGTCAGCTGAATGCCTGGGTTCGGGTCCTCTTTCTGCTCCTTCTAACGTTGTGATTTGGGGGGAAGGTTACTCCCCTTCTCTCATCCTTAGAGCACGGGAAGTACAGAAGTGATAATAGAGGTTTCTTTTGAGAGCCTTTGCACCAATTAAATAAGGTTCTGTGTGGAAAAGATTTTCTGCAAGTGCCTGGCTCAGAAGGCAGCCACCATTCATGTTGTCACTGTTATTCCTTGTGTGTGTGCTCTGAGGGGGGCAGAACCAAGTGCTCTTTCTAGGACTAAAATGCTCCTGGAACCCCCAGCCAGGCTTGGCTGCCTTCACCACCTCTTCTTGCTCACATCATCCTTTAATGGTCTAATGGTCGCACTTGGAGCGACTGGAAAGGGCTGCTGACTTGTAGGTGAACCCCCTCCCTATGTCCCCTGTGTCCCAGCCTGGCACCCTTGGGGTGGGGGGGATATCTGTGGCTGTGGGACCCTTGTTAATGACCCCAGGGGCCCTGGAGGGAGCCCCTGGTGATCTCCGCAGCTTGGAGGCGAAGAGCAGACCATTTCTGCAGGATGTCCACAAGTCGAAGCTCCCCAGAGACCCCTTGCCAGAGATGGGTATTACCTGTTGTCCACTGTGCAGTGCTGTCAGGCGGAGGCCCACAGCTCCTGCCTCACGGGATGGTTGTGACAGTTTGCTGGACTGTCACCTCCCTCCTGCCCTTCATGGCACTTCACCCATCCTGGAACACTGAGCCCTCCAGGCTACATGAGGGGGGACCTGCTGCAAGGACTCTTAGCCTCTCCTCCAGGCCCCCTTCGGCTCGGCAAGCTCTTGCCACGGAGGCCTTACTTCTGTCCCCAGATTGTCACAATGACCTCCCACTGGTGTGTACACACTCCCCATTTCACAGAAAGTTTTCTATGTATATATGTATTTCCCCCCAATCCTCATGGAAGCACAATTTACATACAATAAAATGTGCAGTTTAAGCGTGCCTCTCCATGAGTCTCGACAAACAAACATGGCCATCTGTATAACCCATACGCCTGTCGAGATCCAGAGCATTCACATATGCACTTGTATATATTTATGTGTGTATAAAATTCCCTTTTATTCCCATTCCCTTGCCTTGCCTCCCCAGGTAACCTCCTCACCTGTTGTATTTAAGGTGTATCTCCTTATTCGCCTGTGCCCTGAAAAATTGTTTGCTTTGTGAGGTGGATTTTGACTGTAGGGGATCCTGCTTTATTTCTCCTTCTGGGTCGTTTTCGGCCAGCTCCTGGCTTTTAGGTTCCATGTTGCTAGTTGTCTGTCTCATCTGTTGCTTCGCCCAGCTGTGTTGCCCACGGGTACAGTCATCCTAGTTTGCTTAAAATTTTCCCCAAGGCCAGACTCCCAGGTCGCCACCACCTCCCTGTTTTAGAGGCAGCGAGAGGTGAAGTGACTTGTCCAAGGTCACACAGGTAGTTGGTAGCAAAGCGGGGGACTTAAATCCAGACACATCCTACTGGTTAATTCAGACCCACATAGCAAGCCTCCAGTGTGCCTGTCGTCAGAGCTCTGCCCTCAGGGACAGGGGAGGGAGGTAAGCCAAGAACACACCCATCATCCCTGCAAGGGGAGATCAGTATCTTAGTCTGCTGGGCTGGTGGAGGCTGGGAGGAGACAAGACTTCTGGGGTATGTTGGGAGCATCAGGGCAAGCTTCCTGGAGGAGGGGGCTTCTGGGGACAGGCTTTGGGCTCCAGGCCATTCTCAAGAGAGAGAAGCTTGGGGTGCTTTGCACAAAGGCCAGTTGAAGCTTCATGGGGGAAGGAGGGCCCTGGACATTGGGGTCTGGGGTGCTGTGGTTTTGTTGGTGGGAGGTATAAGAGAAAGAGGAACTCCAGGATGATTCAAAGTCATTGGCTTGAGCAACTGGGTGGATGCAGCTGCCTTTCTTGAGAAGTGGTAGAGGTGCCTGTGGTTTGGCGAGCACAAACCCCAGAGTAGAGCTCTTAACACCCTCTCAGCTGGTGGAAGGATGCAGAGAGGAGAGAGATGGAGCATGAATGAATGAGCTGTAGGGGTCACAAGTGATAGTCAGTGACACCCAATGATGACTGAAGCTCCAGGGATGGAGACTATTCCCCAGGGAGAGGACAGGAGAGGGTTGAGAACCAACCTAGGTGGCTGCTCCCATGGAGGGCAGAAGCTTCTTTGACCAAAACAGAGGAAGAGGGGAAGGAAGTTCTCATCTAGGTGGCTGCCCCCTTGGAGGGCAAAAGCTTCTTTGACCAAAACAGAGGAAGAGGGGAAGGAAGTTCTCATCTAGGTGGCTGCCCCCATGGAGGGCAGAAGCTTCTTTGACCAAAACAGAGGAAGAGTGGAAGGAAGTTCTCAGAAACATGGTCGGCATCTCGGGAGAAAAGTGGGGGAATTTCTAGAAAGGTAGCTTAAATGGACTTGAGGTTGCACTTCTTGGGTTGGATGCAGCCGTTCTGGAAGCAGACATGTCCTGGGTTTGATGGGGAGGTAGGGGCGGGAGCCAGACTGGAATGTGGTGAGAAGCCACGAGAAGGGAAAGAAGGCTTTGTGGACGGATGGCTGGAAGGCAGAAAGGAGGGAAGACAGATTGAAAAATATATATCTTGCCACCATCGTGGCTCCCTAGTATGCTCAGGTAAATGTCTAGCCCTCACCTGTCCCGACAGAGCCTCTGTAGCCTGGCCAGGGCTTATCTCCGTGACCTCTTCTCCTACCTTTCACCTTGCCCTCTTCACCACCAACCTTGTTCCTCCTTCCTCACCTTTGTCCTTGCTGTGCCCTTTGCCTGCAGTGATGTCCCTCAACTCCTCCCTATCTTTCAGGCTTCTGCTTAAATACCCCCTCCTCAGGAAAGCCTTCCTTGCTGACGCTGTCCAACTCCTTCACGTCACTCAGTGTCTTCCCGTGTTAGGATTCATCCCGAGGACCTGACTCAGAATAGTCAGGTTTTATTGCACAGATATAAGGGCCAGGTGACCTTTACACAGATTGGGAGGAGAGGAGCACATGGGATTGGTTTTGTAGGATCTGAGTAGGCTTAGAGGCTCGGGAAAGGAGCGAAGGGAAGTTCTAGAAGAGGTAGGAGGGGATGGTACCAGGTTGGCCTCAAGAGTGTTTCCTCACTGGTCAGGAGGCGGGGAGGAGGTGGGTGTGAAGGCAGAACAAAGGCGTTTGTGCAGTTGGGAAGGAGCTCAGGAGGGCCAGGGAGGGCCTGCTTGGAGACCAGGAGAGGAGGTCTGCGGGGGCATGTGGGGTGCCATGGTATTGCCAGCTGGTGGTGGAGGAGGAACTTTGGCAGTCCTGGCCTACCCTCTTTCTGGGGGGCCGAAGTCGTAAGAGCACGTGGTGATTCTTAAACTTGGGGGAAAGAGATCTCAGTTCCTTTTGGAGATCTGCTCAGAGGCCACAGACTTTTTCCCCAGAGAAATGCACACTTGGCTCTCCCAGAATTTGGCAAAGGATTTCAGGGTTGTTGTGGACTTGGTTAAGAGCTTTGCATGGATTGTGACCAGAGCAACTGCCCCCGCCACTGGCCTAGGCCCTTTCGTAAGCACTCATTGACTCGTAGAAGGCAAGTGCCATGAGCATCCCCATTTTACAGATGAGGAAATGGAGGCACAGAGTGGTTAAGTGAGTTGCGCAGAGTCACACAGCTGCTAAATGGTGGTCTGGCCCCAGAGCCCAGGCTTATAGCCATAAAGTCTCGATACTTCCTTGTTACTGGGGTCAAGATGAGAACGCTTACAGTCCCGGAAGCTGCCCTCATCCACTACTCGCCACCTTTGCCCTGGGATCCTGCTTGGGGCTCAGCAGGGTGTAGTCCCTTCCTCCTTTCCCTTTTTACTCTCTCTGGTTGTCTTCATCAATGGAACTGTGGCTGCCCCAGCTTCCTCCAGACAGTGCTACGTTTGTGAGTTTGTGAGCGAGCCCTGGTGTGTGACAAAGTGGTATGAGTCAGCGAGGCCTGCACGGGGTGGAGGAGTCAGCATTCCTAAAGCACTGTGGCTTGGAGCCAGCTGTGGGACTTGGAGCATGAGCCCCCACCTCTCAGCCTCAGTTTCCTCATCTGTTAGAGGAGCCGAATGCCTTCCTCTTGGAGGTTAAACAGGTGACATCACTTGTCAACACATGTGCTGCTTTTATGGCACTAACTGGCATCGTAAGTGTTTGAAAATTCTGAATATTTCAGACCGGAGCACACGCTCGATGGTGGAGAACACCCCAGCAAGGTGGGCCGCTTCTCATCGCCAGATAGACTTAAGATTTCTGTTCATAGATCTGTGGCTGTTGATGTGAAGGGTGATACATGAGAATAGTCATGGCAGGCCAGATTCGCCCCCAGTGAGTCAAGGGGTTAAAAAAAAAAAAGAATGGTTTTTAGAGATTGGAGGTTGGGATGGCAGATATGGGTCATAGATCTACAATATGTACTGGTGGGATTGTCTTGGAGTTTCATTGAGAGAATGTGTGGTCAGGTGACTGGCACTTGGCACCTTGTAAATGCTTGTTGATTACTCTCACTGTCGTGCTGTTATTATCTCTAACCGGCTTTTCGTCTCCTACTGGTGCAAACAGACGCATTGGGCTGGCCAGTAGATCAACGGTTTCTCAACCTTGAATGTGAATCCCCGGGGATTCCTTGAGGACCCTGTTAAAAATGCAGGTTCTGATCCAGTAGGTCCAAGGCCCTGCCTTTCTGTAGGTGAGGCCACTGCTGCTCCCCAACTGTCTCGGGACCACACATTTGAGTTGCAAATGTGCCAGAGAGTAGGGTGGTTTCCCCAGGATTTCTCAGACTTGCTTCAGGCAGTCTGCGAATCTAACTGAGACATTGGATGCTGAGGCTAAAATAAGACTCCTTACCGCTTAGCTTTTTGGGTTTGCCAATTTGAGGGCAGGTCTGTATTAATGATTACACACAGGAAAAAAGTCATAAAACACTATGAAAGTCTTTACTGTCTCCCCTTCCTCTGGAGAGGAGACCTTTGTGGGGAGTTTGGGGTATATTCTTTCAGCCCCCCTTTTCTATGCATACATTTTTTCCTTTGATCACACATACTGTATAAATTCTTCTACCCCTTGCTTTTCAACTTGAACAAATGTCTTAGAGTTGTTTCCGTGTCAGCAACCTAGAACCCCACCCATTCTTTTAGCAGCTCAGGAGTAGTAGTCCATCATTTATTTAACCACGATCTTATGGGTGGTTTTGTATTTGTTTTTCGTTTTTTTGTTTTCTTTTAGTTTAGTTCCAATTTTTGCTGTGAGCCTATATGTGTTTTTATATTTAAAGTGTCTCTTGCAGACAGTATATAGTCTGACAATCTCCATCTGACGGTCAGATATTAAGACCAGAACTGTTTGATAGAAGTAAATGCAACCTACTTATATGTTATTTTAAATTTTCTAGTAGCCACAATAGAAACAGGGAAAATTAATGTGAATATATTTTATGTAACCTAATATATTCCAAAACACTGTCACTTTGACCTGTGATCAATATAAAAATCATTCATGAGATATTTTAGTTTTGTATCGTGGTTAAATACACACAACATAAAATTTACCAGTTTAACCATTTTTTTTTTTTTTTTGAGGGCAGTGTCACTGGCCCTCATATGTGGGACCAAACGGGGGCCGCTGGCTTCCGAAGCCAGCGCCCAACCACCACGCCACTCAGCCGGCCCAGTTTAACCATTTTTAAGTGTACAATTCAATGACAAGTATATTTGCAACATTGTGTAACCAGCACCACTATCCATTTCCAGAACTTCATCATTTCGAACAAACTACCCACTATATACATTCTCTCCCTCCCCTGATAGGAACCTCTCTTCTACTTTCTGATTCTATGAATTTGCCTACGCGAGGTAACCTTATATATAAGTGGAATCGTACAGTATTCATCCTTCTATGTCTGGCGTATTTCACTGAGCGTAATGTTTTCAAGGTTCATCCATGTTGTAGCCTGGATCTGTGTTTCGTTCTTTTCCACAGCTAAATAATATTCATTGTCTGTACACACCACATTTTGTTTCTCCAGTCATCCACTGATGGACACTTGGGTGATTTCTGCCTTTTGGCTGTTGTGACTAGTGCTGCTGTGAACACTGGCCTACACGGATCTGTCTGAATCCCTGCCTTCTTCTTATGGATGTAACCTAGGCGTGGAATTGGTGGGTCCTGTGGTCATCCTGTGGTTGCCTCTTTGAAGAACCGCTGCTTTTCACAGTGCTGCACATTCCCACCAGCCCTGCACAAGGGTTCCCATTTCCCTACACCCTTGCCAACACTTGATGTATAGTCTTTATTTTTTATCTTCCTACACCAAGCTTTTGAAATCCGGTGTGTACTTTACACTCACAGCACATCTCAGTTTGAGCCAGCTGTATGGACAGACGGGTTCGTACCATTTTCTGCTCAAGGTTGTGACTGATGCGACTGGATTTAAATCTTCCATCTTGCCATTTGTTTTGTTTATCGCCTATGTTCTTTGTTCCTTTTTTCTCGTTTCCTGCCTCCTTGAGATGAATTGAGTAATTTCATGTTCCCCCTTATCTCCACTGGTAGCTGATTCATACTACCTCTTTGTTGCTCTAGAGTTTCCATTCTGTGTCTTGGACTAGAACTTGGGCTTCCAGTCGCTGTGAGATGGGAGCCACAAGGGGCTTTTGAGCCAGGGAGTGACCCGACCTGACATTCTTGTATCCACACCTTCAGTTGCTTGTGCAAGAGTGTTTCTACCAGCCAGATTCCTGGAAGAGGACTTGCTAAGGCAAAGGGCAGCATGCATTTAGATGGGGGTAGGCCCTGCCAAATTGCATTCCAAAAAGACTTAGCCATTCTCACCCCTTGCAAACAGCAGCCAGAATCTAGTGAGTGACTGCTCTGTGCCATGCCTTTGCTGGACCCTGGGGACACTGGAGAGAATCATCCCAGGTCCTGCAGCTTAAAAAACTCTATCCTCGAGGCCCAGGGCAGCCTCAGGAGCTGTCTCTGAGCTCAAAGGAAGGCGAAGGTTTCAGGGGAACCGAAAAAGGAGAGGCGAGAGGATATTCTTGGTGGTAGGAGGAGGCTTGGCACCTCCCGGGTGGCATGAGAGCTGGTGGGATCAGGAGGTGAACTGTATTAGTCCAGAGAGACCGCATGTGTGGGCTCCCCATCAGTGTGGGACATGTTGGGGTGCAGTGGAATAAAAGAACTACCTCCCTCTGGGGTTTGTTAGGTATGGGTCCACCTGACTGAGGGCAGGCTTGACCCAAGTTTTGGACCTGTGTCAGATAAACTTGGGCTTGCAGCCCCAGCTCGCTTCTTCCTAGGCAAGCTACTCCAAGCCGCTGGTAAAAGAGGATAAACAAGTCCGGCTGAGTGGCGCGGTGGTTAAGCACTGGCTTGGGAAGCCAGCGGCTCCGGTTTGGTCCCACATATGAGGGCCAGTGACACTGCCCTCAAAAACAAACAAACAAACTAAAAGAGGATAAACAGCAGCAGAAGCTGCCTCCCGGAGTGTGATAAGGCTTTAGTCAATGACATGATGGCAGCGTGGCGCTTACTACCCTCCTATAGTAAGGCTCCATAAAGGTTAGCCGCTATTATTATTATTATTGCCATTGTTGCATTGTCATTATTATTCATTTCAGGCCTATAGGCAACAGCCAGATCTTTCCTTATTGCCCAGAACTGACACCCCAGAGAAATGAAGTCAACCGCTCAAGGTCAGACCATTGCAGAGCCAGGATCTGAAGCTGTGTTTGTCTGATCAGAGCTCATGGGTATCCTCCTTCTAGGCCGTCACACACAAAATCCCTTCCCCTCTTAGAACAGCCAGCAAGACGCACTGTCAAAACACCACCAACAACCTCAGTAATGGTACCTGCAGTGACTTGGGCAGTAAGACCTGACCTGAGGCCAGGCTATTTATAGTCTGTCTTTAGTACGCTCCAGGTGAATAGTCATATGTTTGGCTGCAGAAATACTAGTGTTTGATTACCGGATGCCTCCTCAGAGCCTGCCGTGGGTGTTCTGTAGTAGATACGTGCACAGCCCATCACCTTGCAACGTCTGGGGAAAGAAAGCTGCATTTTGGCCTGTCTCAGTTTGAGGGATGTGAATAAAGGATCGGGGAGACCCACACGCATATAAATTCTGCTTCGCCCTTTCCCACACCCCAGGTTGCATGTCGCACACCACTTGGCATCTTCTAGCACTCTTGGATTGTGTGTATTACTCAGATTCGCCACTCCCTCCCTGCTAGATGGTTCAGAATGAGCAGCGGCATCAAGCCCGGATGGGGTGGAAGGCCAGGGAGCAGGGTGGGTGGTAAGAGTGGGCAGTGAGGCTTCGGAAAGCTGTCCTCCAAAGCTGGAACCAAGCGTCGGTGCAGCGTGATGGCTGGTGACGAGGGAAGAAGGGGGAATGTAGTGATGGGCCAGGCGCAGCATCGCGGGAACTGAGAGCGGTCAGGCCCTGCCAATGGTCAGGTAGAGGAATTAAGACTGAGCGGGCTTGGAGGAGATATTATGCGCTTTGCCCACTGGTTACTGGCACGTTGTCTGCAGCCTGGATCACTTTGCTGAATCCTCCACTGGGTTGTCAATAGATACCTCAAACTTAACACAGAGCTTCTCCCCTCCCTATCACCCCCAAAACCAAACCAAAGCAAAAATCAAGTCGGCTCCTCACCAGGTTGTCATTATCTCTGCTGATTGCAGCTCCATCCTCCCAGGACCAGAGCTAGATAGATACTTTGTCATCATCCTTGCCTCCTCTCTCTTTCTCTCTTAATTTAAATGAAATTTTTTTCCTGATTGTGGTAAGCGACATGCAACATAAAATTACCCATCTTAACCCCTTTGAAGCGGCACACATTCAGTAGTATACGGAAGATTCGTTTTCTTGTGTTGGACGCCTTTTCCTCTCTCTCGTATACCTGTCACCTCTGCCTGGAGAATGTCTCCAGAATCTGGCCACGTGTCCCCACCTGCACTGCCCCCTCCCTGGTCCAGCCTTGTCACCTCCCACCTAGACCACAGCAGTCTCCTCCTCCTGGTACACAGTCTGTTCCCCTCACAAGGCCAGAGGGACCCTGCTCTCGTATACCTGTCACCTCTGCCTGGAGAATGTCTCCAGAACCTGGCCATGTGTCCCCACCTGCACTGCCCCCTCCCTGGTCCAGCCTTGTCACCTCCCACCTAGACCACAGCAGTCTCCTCCTCCTGGTACACAGTCTGTTCCCCTCACAAGGCCAGAGGGACCCTGCTGTAACCTGGGTCCGCTTGCCTCCCTCTCTGCCCAGGGCCCTCCCACAGCTCCTGTCACCCAGAGTGAAAGCAGAGTCCTTATAGTGGCCCAGAAACCCGCTGCCCAGTGCCGTAGCCACTGGCCACATGTGGCCCTTGAGCACTGGATGAGCTGTGAGTGTAAAACTCACACGGGGTTTCTAAGACTTAGAATGAAGGGAGACAAAAATAAATTAATCTCAATAATATTTTTATATTTATTGCATGTTGAAATGATCGTGTTTGTATCTACCAGGTTCCATAAACTATGTTATTAAAATTAATGTATATATAACGCCACCTATTATCTCCTCTAGAAAACTTAAAATAGCATGTGAGGCTCACACCATACTTCTGTTAGGCAGCACTGGTTTAGAAGGCACCTCCCCCGCAGGGCCGATGCATTATCGTAGGTAAAGCTTTTAGAACAGTGCCTGATACATCAAACGCAACATAAATGTTAGCTGGTTTTTTTAAATTGCGGTAAAATATGCATAACATAAAATTGACCATTCTCACCAAGTTTAAGTGTACAATTCAGCGGCACTAAGTGCATGTTGTGCAACCCTCCCCTCTGTCCATTGCCAGAATTGTTTCAAAACCCCAAACAAACTCCATGTTAAATAATAACTCCCTGTCCTCTCCTGCCAGCCCCTGGTAGCCTCTAATCTACTTTCTGTTTCTATGAATTTGCCTATTGCAGGGTACCTCGTGTAAGTGGACTCATACAATATTTGTTCTTTTGTATCTGGATTCTCTCACAGAACCTAATGTTGTCAAGGTTCACCAATACTGTAGCATATGTCAGACTTTCATTCCTATCTAAGGCTGAATGATACTCCACTAGATGGATGAACCACATTTTGTTTATTCATTCGTCAGGTGATGGACAGTTGCATTGTTTCTACCTTTTAGCTGTTGTTATTTATTTATTTACTTTTTATTGGGGAACAGCATGTTTTCCCAGGACCCATCAGCTCCAAGTCAAGTTGTTGTTTCAGTCTAGTTGTGGAGGGTGCAGCTCGGTGGCCCATGGGGGGATTGAACCGGCAACCTTGGTGCTAGGAGCACTGCCTTCTAACCACCTGAGCTAACCGGCTGCCCCGAGCTGTTGTTATTTTTAACACACGATCTGGATCCTGACTTTCTATCTAACTTCATCTCCCACTTACTACTCTCCCCCTTATTCACTCTGCTTCAGCCACACTCACCTCCTTCCTCAACTCAGACAGACACACACCTCAGGGCCTTTGCACTTTCTGGTCCCCTGCTCCATGACTCCCTCCCTCCCCAAGTCTGCCTTTATCACTTTACTTAAAATTGCAAACCCCATGCTCTTCTCTTTTACACTTTGCCTCCATAGCTTCTTCTGACATATCATTTACATTGATTATGCATATATAAATATCTTATGATATTGTAAATATTTATAATATTTATAAATTTTATACATAAAATAGCATTTCTGATTTAACATTTATAAATATAATTTATAATGTATATTAAAATTTTATTCAATAGATATAAATCAAATACATGTATGTTAAATATTTGTAAATACTTAGTATAATATATTGTTATTCTTTTTTGTCTCCAGCCTTACTCTCCTCAAAACTTAAGCTCAGGGCCAGCTGAGTGGTGCAGTGGTTAAGCGCTGGCTTGGGAAGCCAGCGGCCCCAGTTCGGGTTCCACATATGAGGGCCAGTGACACTGCCCTCAAAAAAAAAACCACTTAAGCTCAAAGTGAGCAGGGCTCTTTGTTTTGTTCACCACCGTCCCCCCAGCTCCTAGAACAGAGCCACATGTCTCAGTCCTTAATTGCTGAATGGATGAATATTTAGTGAATAAGCACAGAAGGATGTGAATGAGCCAAAAAAAAAAGTGTATTGGGGGTGGAAGGGAGAGGAAATTGGGAAGAATAGAAAAAAGGCCCCAAGTTGTAAAAGCTGGTATGATCACACACTGGGTGGGTGTGAGGGACACTAGGAACAGAATGGCAGAGTAGGCAGCATGGTGCTTGAGGCTCCGATCTTGACCTGAAACCTGGTTCCCTCACTCATTTGCTGAGCAACCTTGAGTCAATGACATGCCCTCTCTGAGCCTCATTGCCTCATCTGTAAAAAGGGAAAAGAAGAGCTGTTGATTTTTTAGCAAATATTCCCTGCATTCCTACCATGTGCCAGGCACTGTAGTAGATGAGGTAGGCAGGCAATGCCCTTGGCCTCCTTGAGCTTCTATTCTAGGCTCCCACCTCCAGGGCTGATGTGTGAATCAAGCACTTAAATGCCTGGCAGGCCTGTGGTGAACCACAGTTCCTGTTGTTAGCTTAGCCGTAGATTTCAGCTTTCCCCATCTATCAGGTGGGTATAAAGGTGCCTACTGGGCAGCGTTGTCATGACACAGCCCAATACCTCGTTTATGGTGACGGCGATTTATAAATGGGGGCTTTTGTCATTGATGTGGTGTTGGGCTGGAGACGCAGGTTGGCCTTGATTATGGAGCTTAAGTTTCTTTTCAAAACACGAACTTGATATGGCCTAGAACATTTTGTGGACACTAAATCTCTGGCCTTGGACGTGGCCCTGATGCTTTGCTGTAGGCGCTTCTGAGTTGGGCACACCTGTTGTACCCTGAGGCATGCAGAGAGGCAGTTCCCTAGCCTCTCTCCTCTTTCTGGAATTTCTGCAAAAGGCACTTCGTTCATCAAGCTACTGAGTTGACCAATCTTCATTTAGTGGGTGTGTGTGAGAGTTAGCATGGGTCATACTAGCCGCTGTAACAGATAAGCCCTTTATTCTCATTGGCTTAACACAATGAAAGAGTTTTTCTTGCATATGTTGTAGACCAATGAGGGTGTTCCTGATTGGATGACCTCTTGTGAACTCACTGAGGAAACCAGACTCCTTCCTTCTTGTGATTCTGCCCTCCCCTGAGTCTGGAGTCCGCTGTAGAAGTGGAAAAATGCAGGAATGTTTTATGTGCCAGCCCTGCAAAGTGAATGTGAGTTCCACCTACATTCTGTTGGTCAGAATTCAGTCATATGGCTATACCCGGCCACAAGGGATGCTGGGAAATGTAGTCCAGCAGTGGGCCTAGGAGGAAAAGAAAATTTGGGGGCCACACACAACAGTCTTTGGCACAGTGGAGGTGTATTTGTAGATCTGGCATAGCTGGTGGAGTGGGAGGGAAGTACTTGTTTCTGGGAAGTGGGGGGCATCTGGGTTAGCTGTTTTCTTGACTTTTTGACTTGCAATCCCCGATAAGACATATATGAGTATTTTACCCCATGGTCCAGGATGGACGGACACACACATCCATCTGAAACAAAAGTTTTGTGGAACGCTTAGCTTGACCACCTTTGAGTCACTCAGCAACATGCTTTAATTATTTTATCCTCTCTTTGTTGCTGTTAAATTTTTATTCTCTTCTGTTTGCTTCATTTGTTTAAGTGATCTTGAGACCTACTATATTGATTTCATTCCTGTTCAAATATTGCAACCCACAATTTGAAAAACACTGAAAGTGAAAATGGAAATGTGAGAAAATTTGAACTGTAACGGGCAACTTCTGGACTCCTAACAGTATCATCTCAGTCTTCCACATTTTCCCAATTTCAGAAGCATGATAGAAGCATGGAAGGTTAGAACACTTAGAACAAAATCCACTCGCTTCCCATGCCCCCACCCCCACCCCCTCAACTACCCGGCTGACACTCCCCGTGCCCTCCACCCACCTCACAACAATCTAGTTGTTCTGGGCTGTTTCTCCCCCACCCATCTCCCGACGTGTTTGCATGGCTCCCTCCTCGCTTCATCTTGGTTCTTTGCTTCAGTATCACCACTATTGACCACCCTATTTTTAAATTGAAACCTCCCTTTCCCCATCAGTCCTTATCCTGCATTATGATCCCTTCGCCACTTAGCACTATCCAGTATTACGTTGTAGGTTAATTTGTTCACCAATCATGGTAAACATGCTCCTTCTATGAGAATTTAGCTCCATAAGGGTTCTCCCAGGGCCTGGGGCAGAGTAGGTATGCACTAAATATGTTGAGTGAATGAATTAAAGTTTTTTGGTTTGTTTTTTTTTCCCCCCTCCCCAGTGGGAAAGTGGTTTCCTCAGATCAAGGACAGGGTGTTGTATTGGAGGGCAAAGTGGTGTCAGGTAGGAGCCAGAGAAACTGGAGCCTGGAAAGGCATTCCCAGGAATTCTATGGAATCAATAGCTTGGTTGTTTGAAGCGAGAACATATGCCTGTAGATTATTTTTCACACAAGAATTGCTCAAAACAATGCGGGTTTTCCCTCTTCTACGCTTTATACCCGTACTAAATGTCACCTATTCATCAGCTGAACCTTCTGAGGCACCACAAGGCCTCTGGTCTTGTCCCTCAAGTCCCTCAGCTCTGGTTTTCTTTTTAAATTTTTATTGAAGTATAAAGGTTTCTGGTGTTTTTTTTGTTTTATTAAATTTATTGGTTAATAACATTATATAAATTTCAGGTGTGCAACTTTTATGGCATCTGTATTTTTTTTTTTTTTTTTTTTTTTAGGGCAGTGTTACTGACCCTCATGTGGGACCCGAACCAGGAAATTTTTTTTTTTTAGCTGAGCCCTCCTGCCACCTGTTGGCAGCTCAGCTCATACTGGGCATCGAACGGTTGTTGCTCAGAGTTCAGCTTGCACTCTTGAGGGAGCGCTTAACCGAGCCACTCGGCTGGCCCATGGCATCTGTATTTTCTATTGTGTGTTTACCACCAGAAGCCTAGTCTCCTTCCATCACCATATTTTTTGACTCTGTTGACCCTCTTCGCTTCCCCCCACCACCAAGGTTTCTATGTTTTGTGTTGTTTGAAGCCGTAAAGTATTGATCCTTCTGAAATCAGCACTACACACACTTAGCAAATTCGACAAACCCAGCACATTTCACATTCCTTTGTGGTTTCTGTGTCTTGCCTGTTTTTAGGAGGGTGAATGGTAGATGGAATGTGAGGCCAAAGCCTCATGCCCACCCTCACGGCACCCCTGCTGCTGGTCAGTAGTGGGTACAGAAGGGAGGCAACCCGGGATGACCTGGGAACCCACCCGGAAGTACGTGTAGGGGACCCAGCAAGTACAACTAGGAATGGAGGCGGAGGCCCTGGTTCTGCCAACCTTGATTAGGCGTCTGTGTGTTTGGGGGTATGGGGGCCATGCTGAGGGGAGATGCCGTGAGTGAAAAGCAGGGGTAAGAGTCAGGATGAGGGTTCTTGTTTTTTTGTTTTTTTTTTGAGTGCAGTGTTTCTGGCCCTATATGTGTGACCCGAACCGAGAAGGTGGGGGTTCTGGGTGGGCCACATGACCAGTTTTTCCCCCCCCCTTACTTAAAATTTTAAACAGCTTTGAGATATAATTACGTATCATCAAATTCACTTATTTAAAGTGTACAATTCAGTGAGTGGTGCAACCATCACCTCTGTCTAGTTCCAGAACATTTTCATCACCTCAAATAGAAACCCCGTACCTGCTAAGCAGTCACACACACACACACACCCTCCTCCAGCCCCTGGCAACCACTCATCTGAGCTTTCCTGTCTCTTATGGATTTACCTGTTCTGGACATTTCATATGAAAGACACCTTTTTTTTGTCTGGCTCCTTTCACTCAGCATCATGTTTTCAAGGTTCATCCAGGCCTTTTTTTTTTTAAGATTTTTTTTTTTAACTGGGAAATTGGGGAAGGGGAACAGACAAGTGGCTGTCCTTTTGTTCTTCAGTCTAGTTGTGGAAGACATCGCTTCACTGGCCCATGTTGGTATTATTGTTGTGTTCTTCCCAGGTGAGGCTGATCTGTTGCCGGCCACTGGATGGCTGCTCACGGTGGCTCTTGGCAGCTCATGCCAGCTGCCAGCCACTCACTGTAGCCTATGGCAGTCCACTGCAGCAGGGGCTGCAGCTCTGCCCTCCCGGGGACTCACAGCAGCCCAGCTCCAGGTTGAGCTGTTGTTCACCATCTTAGCTGTAGAGGGCACAATGTCACTGGCCCTCATGTGGGATCCGAACCAGGGCCCTGCTGCTCAGAGCTTGCGCTCCCAAGCCAATTTTTAACCAACAAGCCACTCAGCTGGCCCCTGCTCCACTTTTTGGAGTGTACTTTCTCTTCTAATAATGGCCCTTAAGCCATTCTCTACTGCTCGGGCCTACTTCATTTTCTTTGAAGTGTATTTTTCCTTCTAATAAATTGTCCTTTCACCACTTTATTAAAAAAAAAAAAAAAGAAGGGGGGGTGGCCGGCCGAGTGGCGCAGTGGTTAAGCGCTGGCTTGGGAAGCCAGCGGCCCCGGTTCGGTCCCACATATGAGGGCCAGTGACACTGCCCTCAAACAAACAAACAAAAAAAAGATTCATCCACGTGGTAACATCTATCACTACTTACTCCTTTTTTTTTTCCTTTTTAGAAATTAAGATAATTTACATACCATAAATTTCTCCCTTTTTTGGGGGGTGTTTTTTTAAATTAATTAATTAATTAATTTTTTTTTTTTTTTTTTTTTTTGAGGGCAGTGTCACTGGCCCTCATATGTTGGATCCGAACTGGGGCCGCCGGCATCCCAAGCCAGCGCTTAACCGCCACGCCACTCGGCTGGCCCTCTCCCTTTTAAAGTATACAATTCAGTTATTTTTAATATATTCACAAGATTGTGCAACCACCACTTCAATCTAATTCTAGAACATTTTCATCACCCCAAAAGGAAAGAAACCCTGTTCCTATTTTCCCCTCAGCTCCTGGCAACCATTAATATGTTTTCTTTGTCTGTGGATTTGCCTATTCTGGGCATTTCATATAAATGGACTCACATGATACATGGTCTTTTGTGCCTGGATTATTTCACTTAATATAACATTATCAAGCTTCATCCACGTTGTAGCATGGATCAGAGCTTCATTCCTTTTGATGGCTGAATAATATTCCTTTGTATGTGTACATCACATTTTGTTCATCCACTCATCAGTTGGTGGACATTTGGGGGTCTTTACACTTTTTGCCAATTATGAATAAAGCTATTTGGCCATTTCTTAAGCCAAGGTGGCATTTTCCGTCATTCCCTGCCCAGTCCCGTTTTTCCTTTCTTCCCACAGGCACCCATGCCTCCTCTCTCTCCTCCTCCTTTTCTCCTTTCTCTTCTCCCTTCCAGTTCTTTCTGTGTTGTCTGTCCCCCTCCCCCAGCTTCAGCCAAGAAGGAGGAGTCGGGCAATCATTTCCAGGGAACCTGGGCAGGCCAACTGGGCATCCCTGCTATCCCTGCCTGGCCTGGGAAGGGAGCAGAAGGGACAACCTGATCCTTCTAACACGGCGCCAGGGGACATGTGTGGGGACAGGGCCACGTTTAGAAAGCAGCTTTTCTTTGAGGCTTTAAAAAAAATTCTGTATTTATTTTATTTTTTATTTTTTGGAATAGAGAACACATGCCCAAAATTTCGAGTGAAAAGTCTCCCTCCTTCTCCTGACTTCCAGCCATATAAACTCACATACTCTCCTAGAGGTTAGTTAGTTTTTGGGCATCTTTCCAAAGAGGTGTTCTGTACCTGTGTAAGCATCTCTTTCTGTCTCTCTCTCTCTCTCTCTCTCTCTCTCTCTCTCTCTCTCTCTCTCTCTCTCTCTCTCTCGCGCGCGCGCAGTTTATAAGGCACTAATGACGGATAGTCTTAACACCATTCTGCCCCTTTCCTTTTCCTTTTAATGATATATCCAGGAGGTTCTAATTTATCAAGTTCAGTGTCATTCACAGCTGCATAGTATTCCATTGGAAGGCCCTGACTTATTGAACCCAGCCCCCTTTGCTGGACACTTAGGTTAGCTCCAGGCTATCACAAACAAGATACAGTGAGTAGCCATGTACAACTGTTGATTTGTGTGAATGTGAGTAGAGCTGTAACTTAAAATCCCAGAGGTGGAATTGCTGGGACAAAGGGTGTGTGTGTTTAAAAAAAAAAAAAATTATGAAAATTCCCAAATGTACACAGAGGTAGAGAGAATAGCCAAATGACCCTCTTTATCCCCAGGTTCCAAACAGATGAAGATTTGGCCATACTTGTCTTACTGATCTCTTTTGTGTTGTTGAAATATTTTAAAGCAAATCCCAGATCTTCTGTCATTTTAATTCTGCATACTTAAGTATGTATTTAAAAAACAAAAATAAGCATTTTTTTATACGCGTATAACCACAATTACATTATCGAACCTAATAAAAAGTCACAGCTCTTTGGTATCATCTGTGGATGCGCTTTTTTATTATATTTTTGCGTTGATGTAATTCACGCACCGTAAAATTTGCCCTCTTCACGTGTACACATCAATGTTTTTTACTATAGTCACAGGGTTGTGCAACCATCACCACAGTCTGGTTCCAGATTATTGTCATCACCCCACAAAGGACACCCGTACCCATTAGCAACCTCATTATTTCTCCCAGCCCTCCCTTCCCACTCCAAACGCCTGGCAGCCGCTAATCTTTCTGTCTCTCTGGATTTGCCTGTTGTGGACGTTTCATATAAATGGTACGATACCATGTGTGGTCCTTTGTGTCTGGCTTTCACTCAGAATTATGTTCTCAAGGGTCACCCATGTTGTAGCAGAACTTCATACTTTTTTATGGCTGAATAATATTCTGTTGTCTGAATATAGCACATCTTATTTATTCACTCATCAGCTATCGGACATTTGGATTGTTTCTACCTTTGGACAATTAGGAATAATGTTGCTATGATCGTTCATATACGGGTATTCCACGTTTTTGATTCTTTCAGGGTATATGCCTGAGTGGAAATGCTGGGTCAGATGGTAACCCGAGGTTACCCACCAGGAATGCATGAGGACTCCAATTTCTCTGTTTCATTATATCCTTCCTAGTGGGTGTGAAGTGGTCCTTGTGATGGTTTTGGTTTGCATTTTCCTGATGGCTAATGACGTTGAGCATCTTCTGGGGGATGTGCGTTTGAAATTCAGATCTATCTTTCCAAATGGGGGCCAGGACCGCTGTTTTTGACCGTCTTGTCTTTCATGTGTCCCCCAAACACTCTCCTTCCCTGATTGTTTTCTCTAGCCCTGGTTTGTTTGTTTTTGTTCTTGTTTTTGTTTTTTTAGCTGAGCCATCCTGCCACCTGTTGGCAGCTCAACAGCAACTCAGCTCGGGCTGGCATCGAACTGCCGTTGCTCAGAGCTCAGTTCACACTCTTGAGCGAGCCCTTAACCAACTGAGCCACTCGGCCGGCCCTCTCTAGCCCTGGTTTGTGAGTCTCATGGTCCTCAGTCTCTCCCTCGTCATCTTCCTGTACCTCTATAGTCTCTCTTGCCTTCTATTCAGGGATGAAATCTCGGTTTCCTGGTGGTCCACGACCCCATGCCCTTCCCTTGACAGCGTAGCTGATGATGTCAGACTACCTGGTGGAACCCCAGATCTGCTCCTTACTTGCTGTGTGACCTGGGGCCAGCGCCTTTCTCTCTCTGTGCCTCGGTTTGTTCACAGGGTGGCTGTGAAGCCCATTTCATTCCACCTTCCCTTGGGTTTTCTCCTTTTCTTTTCTTTTCTTTTCTTTTTTTTTTTTTTTTGAGGGCAGTGTCACTGGCCCTCACATGTGGGACCCGAACTGGGGCCGTTGGCCTCCCAAGCCAGCGCTCAACCACTGCGCCACTTGGCCAGCCCTCTTTTTTTTTTTTTTAATTGGGAAACAGTGTGTTTTTCTAGGACCCATCAGCTCCAAGTCAAGTAGTTGTTTCAATCTAGTTGTGGAGGCCGCATCTCAGTGGGCCACGTGGGGATTGGATTGGCAACCCTGGTGTTTTGAGCACAGTGCTCTAACCAACTGAGCTAACCCGCCGCCCCTCTCCTTTTCTTTATTAGACACTTATTGAGGGTCTTTGTAATTCACATCCCCAAATGGGAGTGACATGTATCCCTTTGTTCACTCATTCAACAGCTATTGACTGTCTATTGTGTGCCAGGAGGGGGAATATGGCACGAACAAGACAAACATCTCTGCCCTGGGGAAGCTGTTCCATTAGTGGAGGGAGACCCAGGATAGGACTGAGTGCTGAGTGCTGCGAAGAAAGAGGGAAAGTGGGTGGAGAGGGCTGCTTGTGCGAGTGGGAATCTTAACTAGCCCTCACTGAAAAGATGACATTTGAGCAAAGACCTGAAGAAGGTGAGGGGCAAGCCCTGTTGCCATCCCCAGAAGGACATTCCTGGCAGAGATACCAGCAATTGCAAAGGCCCTGAGGCAGGAAAGCAAAGATACTTGCCCCAAGTTGTAGCCAATAAGCCCTGGAACCACAATTTGTGCTGGGCAGTCTGGAGTCAGTGACTGGTTTTTTTTTATTTTTTTTTATAATGAACTTTATTGAGGTATAATTTATATACAGTGTGATACATCTACTTTTAAGAGCACTGTTGGGTGGATTTTGACAAATGTATACCATTGTATAACCACCACCCCAGGCAAGATAAGAACATTTCCATCACCCAAAAAAGGGTCCCTCATGCCCTTTGGCAATTAGTCCTCCCTACCTCCTGGCCTCAGGCAATGACACCTGCTTTCTATAACTATAAGTTCGATTTGTATTTTCTAGAGTATGATATAAATAGAATTGCACAGCATGTACTCTTTTTGTGTCTGGCTTCTGCCACTCAGCATAACGATTGTGGGACTTAGCTACATTTTGAGATTCATTGACGTTGCACGTATCAGTGGTTCGTTTCTTTTTGTTGCTGAGCTGTATTCCACTGTGTAGATATATTACAACTTGCTTATTCAGCCACCTGCTGGTGGATGTCTGGATTTATCCTGTTTCCTTTACAAATGAAGCTGCTGTGAACAGTCTTTGCATGGATATCCATTATCATTTCTCTAGGACTGGAATGGCAGGGTCTGACAAGGACATGTTTAATGTTATTAGAAACTGCCCAACTATTTTTCAAAGTGGCTATAACGTTTTGTATTGCCCCCAGCAATGTGTAAGAGTTCCAGTGGCTCCACCTCCTCACCACCACTTGCTGTTGTCAGCCTTTTTAATTTCAGCCCTTCAAATGGGTCTGTATTGGTATGTTATTCTGGTCTTAATTTTAATTTCCCTGATGATGAAAGGTGTTGAACATCTCATTAGTTTATGGGCGGGCCATTTGTAGATCTGCTTTTACTCGTTTTTTAGTTTAATTTAGTTTTGTTTTTTAAGATTTTATTGGGGAATTGGGGAGGGGAACAGTGTTGGGGAATTGGGGAAGGGGACCGGCCAAGTTGTTGTTTTTCAGTCTTCGTTGTGGAGGGTGCCAATCGCCATCTGGCTTCCTGTTGACAGCTCTTGGCCTCTAAGCTCAAGGTGCTGTGTTCAGTCTTAGTTGTGGGTGGGCATAGCCACCATCCCATGCCAGGGTCAAACCAGCAGCCTTGTTAAGAGCGCATGCTCTATCCACTGAGCCATCCGGGCGGCAGCTCAGCTCAAGGTGCTGAGTTCAGTCTTAGTTGCGGGTGGGTGTATAGCCCACCATTGAACAAGCATCTTGTTGTTACACCAGCTGAGCCATCCTGCCACATATTGGCAGCTCATTTGACAGCTCAGCTCAGGTGCAGCGTCCACTGGCCCATGTGGGACTCTAACCGGCGGCCCCATTGCTCAGAGCTCGCACTCTAAGCCAGTTCTTAATCAACTGAGCCACTCGGCCAGCCCCTTTACTCATTTTTAAATTGGGTTGTTTGCCTTATTACGGAGTTGTAGGATTTCTTTATATATTTTGGACCCACGTACTTTGCCTGATACACATATGTGCTATTAATAGACATTTTCTCTCAATCTGTGGTTTGCCAATTTACAATCAATCCTTTCTAGTCACAGAAGGTATGTTCTAGAAAGTTGGCAAAGGCACCTTGCAGGGACTTTGCAGAGATCCTGCTGGTTTTTCCAAGTGGCAGGCAGCAACTAAGGCCCCAACTAAGGTGACAGGGGTGACACTCCTCCCTTCAGCCTACATCCCAGCCCAGACATCTCTTAATGCCACCATCTCTTCTGCAAGCACACCCCAACTTCCCTGCTTCCACTTTTTCTTCCATGCGTTTCTTCAAATGATATATGATTTATGAGATAATTCACAAACCATACAATTCACCCATTTAAAGTGTGTGATTCAGTGGTATATTTAGAGCTGTACAACATTACCACAATCCATCGTAGAACATTTTTCATCACCCCAAAAAGAAACCACACACTTCTTAGTCATCATACCCCAGTCCTCGCTTCCAGCCCCCTAGTCACTGACAACCTCTAGACTACTTTCTGTCTCTATGGATTTGCCGGTTCTGGGTATTTCACAGAAATGGAATTCTACACTATGCTACCTCTCAAAGTTGGGCTTCTTTCACTCAGTGTAACATCTTCAAGGTTCACGCATGAATCAGGACTTCATTGCATTTTATTGCTGAATAATATTTCATTGCATGGATAGACCACATTTTTTCCATTCCTTTGGTTGGGCTCCCATCTTATACAATGATATAAGAGCCTTTGTCCCTTTTCTCTTTCTAGAAATTACACTTGACTTTATACACAGTGGGTGGGGACTGGGGTTGACAGGGGCCACCTCCTTACCAGCTACTTCCCATGATGGGCTGGTTTTATCCTCACATCAACCCGGCAAGGGTTCAGGTGCACCTGGCCCATTTCCCAGATGAGGAAACCGAGGCTCTCAGATGGAAAACCATTGGTCAAGATCATACAACTGAGCAGAAAGCTGAGGCCGTTGACCCAGATGTCCCCAGAGACCTGGACACAAATGCTAAGTATCATGTGGGCACTTAGGTCTTGGCGGGTAGGTGGTGGGGGAGATGTGTCAAGGGCAACTGAGGAGCCCCTCTCTGTCAAAAGGGGTCATTTGCTGCTCAATTCTTACTGTAGTTCAGATAGTCCTGTTTTTCAAGAAAAGCTGGAAATCTGGATTCTTTTTAAAAAACATTTTTCCAGTTTCTAAAATTTGGCCCACAAAGTAACTATGTAAACCAACCTAAATATATCTGGAGCTTCAGTTTGCTGCCTCTGACTGTTAAAGAGACAGATTTGAATGTGGCTCTTGCTGTACCACAGGGGCTGGACCAGGTCCTGGACAGGCACCTGCTTCGTGGGACGTCAAATCCTGTCTCAGTGTTGTCTCATTGTCCTCGGGGCCACTCACTGCTGTCACCAAGGTCCCTGGCACCAGACAGGCTGTGACAAAGGACTAGGGACCAGCCCCCCACTAGGTAGCCCTGGACAGACAGGCTTTGCACAGCCTGTACATTAGCTGGGAAAATGGGGCATACATTTTCATGGTTTTGCTTTCCTCATGTTGATAGTAACAGTTGACATTGATTGAGCATTTGATGTGTTAGGCACGTGGACTCATCAAATCTTGAAACAGCCCCACAAGCAGGAATGAATTGGAGAATATTTAAGCGCCATCAAATCCCAGGTCTGCTATGAAACACCCGCATACGGGCAGAACACCATTGGCCTGAGAGGTGGTAATTCTGATGCCTGTTTTGTAGACATAGAAACTGAGGCACAGAGAGGGGAAGGAACTTGCTCCAGGTTGCGCAGCCAGGAGGGGACTGTGCTAGGGGCAAATCCAGGCAGTGTGGCCCCAGAACTTGATATTTTGAAAAGTTTTCAAATTTGCAAAAAAGTGGCAAAAACAATATAGAAAACCCTTTATATAGATTTCACCAACTTTTCTCATTTTACCATGTTTCCCTCTTTTGTTCCCATTTTCTCTCTTTATGGGTCAGCAGAGCAAAAAGTTTTCTGTGTGGGGGGGTCTCAGTTTCCTCATCTGGAAAATGGGCCAGTTACATCTGAACGCGACACTATTTTTTTTTTTTCCTTAACCATTTGAGAGTAAGAGCCATTATACCACTCGCTTTTTTGGCCTTTGACACTTTGGTGTGTATTTTGGAAGAACAAGGACGATGTTGTGAAACCCAGGATCGTTATCAAACGCACCTTGTTGAACACGATGCAATACCTTTTTTTTTTTTAAAGATTTTATTGGGGAATTGGGGGAGGGGAACAGCATTGGGGAATCGGGGAAGGGGAACAGACAAGTTGCTGTCTTTGTTCTTTAGTCTAGTTGCGGAGGATGTTGCTTCACTGGCCCATGTTGGTATCGTCATTGCACTCTTCCCAGATTTGGCAGATCCGTCGTCGGCCTCTGGATGTCGCTCACCGCGGCTATTGGCAGCTCACGCTGGCTGCCGGCCACTCACTGTAGCCTATGGCAGCCCACTGTGCAACAGGGGCTGCAGCCTACACCGTTGCCGGGGCTCGCACAGCCCAGCTCCAGGTGGAGCTGTTAGCTGTAGAGGACAGTGTCACTGGCCCTCATACGTGGGATCCACACCGGGGCTGCTGGCGTCCCAAGCCAGCTCTTAACCAACGCGCCACTCGGCCGTCCGTAATAAGGTTCTTTATAGCTAGATCTCCCCACTCCCCAATATAGGACCCATTTTGGGATCACGCGTTGCATTTATTTGTCATGTCACTTGTTTCCTTCAATCTGGAGTGTTTTTTTTGTCCGATTTTCTTTTTTTTTTTTTTGAGGGCAGTGTCACTGGTCCTCATATGTGGGATCCGAACTTGGGCCGCTGGCGTCCCAAGCCAGCTCTCAACCACCGCGCCACTCAGCTGGCTCTGTCCGCTTTTCTTTGTGCTTTGCGACATTGGCCTTTTGGAAGGGTCCAGACCAGTTATTCTGTTAGAACATCCCTCCATTTGGGTTTGACTGCTGTTTCCTCTCAGTGAGAGTCAGGTGTTCAGGTGACACATCCCTGCGGGGATTTTCAGAATCCTCGCTCTTGACCTTGCCAAGGTTCTTCCTTTCAAAGGTGCACGCCGGTGGGCTGCTCATCTTGTTTCCATTTTGGCAGCTGCCATATTGTTTGAGACAGTCCATTGCACTTGTAATATGTGCAAAGGTAAAGAATAACACAGTCTCTTAACATGAAAACGTAATATAGGATCATTAGAGGGAACAGAAGAGAAGAATGGGGATGAAATTGGTATATACAAAGGTCTAGAAATTCTGTGAACACATAAGTGACTCATAATTCTGTCACCTTGGATAGCCAGCCTTATTAGCATCTTGGCACATGTCCTCCCAGTCAATTTGCTTTTCCCCTTGCCCTCCAGGCATTCAGTCTTGCACACTTGACAAGACTGACATATTTTGAGAGCTGAAGAGAAGAGGAAAATCCAGGAGGTCAAGTTCAGTCCAGGGGCATTTGGTGTACTGGCCAGGTGGGTACGTCATGAGTGGGGAATGCCCACCGAGGGCTTGTTTCCTGGAGCTGGGGTTTCTGCCCCATTTTGTGGGAACAAGTGTCCCCCACGGCCCATGGGAGGGACTCAGAGTCCCAGTCCTCAGGGTGAGCAGGGCTGGATCTATCCCAAGATCTGCAGAGCTCTGAGCCCAAAGCCGGGGTGTCGGCTCAGCTCAACACACAAGGCTGAAGCTCATTGTGCTTAAAAAGTTTTCTCTGGTGGTGGATTTTTTTTTTAAGCCTGAGCCTGGGGATTTGGGAACAGTAGCTACCCCTGATAACGGTGCACAGTTCTCTAGCACATCCTGTGAGCCCCAGCTCATGTACTTTACACGTATTAATTCATTTAATCCTCGCACCAAAACCATGGAGGTGTTATAGCTCCTGTCAGAAGTGGAAACTGAGGCACAGAAAGGCGTAACTTGCCCAGGGTCAGACAACTGCTTAGTATCAGAGCAGGAGCTGAACCCAGGCCACCTGGGTGTGTATGTGTGGCAGACTTTCTGACTGTATCTGATGAAACCCTTTGCCTATCTATTTAACTATGGCCTCCACGATTAAATAAGTGTCGCACTTTTGTGGAATGAAAAACAGATACCCCTTTCTCAAGACCCTTTACTTCCATCTGCCAGAAAATTGTGATCGTGTATGTACACGAGTCTACAGTGTTGTAAGATGAAAATGGCGTCCCCCTAGGGCTGTGCAGTGTACAACCTGCACAACTGTACATGGTTACCCAATGTTTAGTAAATAATTCTCAAGCATCTACTTCAGAGACAGATAATAAACAAGATTAGTCAGTAAAATATTTACTGTCAGATGATGGTAAGTGTTCCCAACAAAGATAAAGAGGGATCAGATGCAGGAAGTTGGAGCTGCTCTTTTGGAGGTGACGTTTGAATAGAGACCGGAGGAAGGTGAGGGGTTAGGCCATGTGGATATTTGGGGAAGAGCGTTCCAGACAGCGGGAACTGCCATTGCAAAGGCCCTGAGGCAGGACCATGCCTGGTGGGTTTGAAGATTGTTGAGGCCTGTGTCGCCGGAGCTGAATGAGCAAAGGGGAGAGGGTGGGAGCTGAGGGTCAGATCTTGTGGGGCCTTGTGGGTCACAGTGAGGACTTCATTTTTACTCCGAGTGAGACAGGAACCTGGGTAGGGCTCTGAGCCAAGAGGGACATGAACTGACGCAGGTTCTAACTAGATCCCTGTGAAGACTAGACTGGGGTGGAGGCAGGAAGACCAGTGAGGAGGCTGCTAAAGAGATTCAGGCATAATGTGGGTACGGGAAATGTTTCTTAATATTGAATGAATGAATGAATGATTTCAGCGAAGCAGAAGGAGGCGGTTGCTCAAGGAGAGGCGCAGGGTAAGGGCTCGGAGGTCTTCCCCAGCCACCCCACAGCCCGGTCCCTCCTGCTTCTGCCTCCAGAACAAAGCAGAGCGTTGGGGGGACCCAGCCACAGAACAACTGAGAGCGGGGCTCAGTGATCCAGGGCATGCTCTGGCGGTGTTGCCTCCACTTTCACTCTGTACAATGGGAATAATCAGGTGTCTTGGTGTAGTCAGCACCTATTTGCTACTTTTCCTTTTTATAATTGTGAAATAGAAGATTTGTACAGAAAAGTGTAAAGCATGTATGTTCCACTTGGCAATTATAAAGCAACACTCTTTTACGTAGTCTTTTTTTTTTTTGGCCCTCATATGTGGGATCCGAACCGGGGCCGCTGGCATCCCAAGTCAGCTCGTAACCACCGCGCCACTCGGCCGGCCCTACATAGTCTTTTTCAAAAAAAGACTTTATTGAGATACAATTTGTATACCACATAATCCACATTTAAAGTGTACAATTCCGTGGTTTATAGGCCATTTGCAGAGATGTGTTACCATCATCATAATCAATTTTAGAATTTTTTGTCACCCCAAGAAGAAATCCTGTGCCCCTTAGCCATCACTTCCTGTTCCTCCCGCGTATCCCAGTCCTGGCAACCAATGATCTACTTTCTGTCTCTGTAGATTTGTCTATTCTGGACGTTTTATAGACACAGAATCATATATAATCTCTGGTCTTTTGTGTCCAGCATAATGTTTTCAAGGTTCATCTGTGTTATAGCAGGGATCAGTGCTTCATTCCTTTTCACAGCTGACTAATATTCCATTGTATCATGGAACACATTTTGTTTCTCCACTCATCCGTTGATAAGCATTTGGACAGTTTGCACCTTTTGGCTAGTGGGAATAATTCTGCTGAGAACATTCGTATACACGTTTTTAATGTGGACACGTGTTTCCATTTCTCTTGGGTCTCATAGGGTAACTCTGTTTAACCTTTTTATGAACGGCCCGACTGCTTACCACGTGGTTACACCATTTTTCATTCTAGCAGCAGTGGATGAGGTTGACAGTTCCGGTTTTAACAACACACAGAAAAGTGCACACATCTTAAGAGTCTGGCTGGATTAATTTGCATACCCTGGACACACCCATCTAATCTGCTCCCTGAACAGAAGATTACCACCCTCCACCCTCCCGAGAGAGACAACTTGTGCCATTCCTCTCCCCCAACCCCTCGCCCTCCCCCAGGGAACCACCATCCTGATTCTAACTCCATAGATTAGCGTCACCAGGGTTTGCAGTTTACATGTGAAATCCTGCAGCCTTTTTTCCTTTCTGTCGATATCATGTTTTTGAGGTTCTTCTGTGTTGTGTGTGCCCATACTTGGTTTGTTCCTTGTTCCTTGCTGTGTAGTATTTCGTTGTGTGGATGTACCTTGATGTATTCGTGCATTCTCCTGTGGATGTGCATTTGGGTTGTTTCCAGTTACAGGGTGCAATGAACTTTCTAGGACGTGTCCTTTGGCCCACATCTGCCCTGTTATTCATAAGGGTGGGATTATAGAGAGAGCAGCCCCAGACTCTGTATGATGCCAGATAGAAATTGACAAAAGTATGCCCCACATCGCATGTTCTAGAATCTTCCTTCCTGGATGAGGATTAAAGGACATTACCACAGCCCCTGCTGCAGGTTTAAGCCCTTTAATTCTTGCTCTGGGGGCTGGAAAAATGTTCTTTTGTGCAGCGTTCATGAATTGGACGTCCACATTGTCAGCGCAGATGTGGAGGCAGCTGCCTGGGGGTCCTGTCCCCTGTGTGGGGGTATCCTGTTGGGCTTGATGAGGTTCACAGGGGGTGCCACCCCCTAGGGGGCATTCTGCCCTTTGGCTCTGAGATTTGGTTGTCTCGTTATTGGGGTGGCTCCCTGGAATTGCTTGGGCATGGACCACCAGGTGTAGACCGACTGTATTAATTTGTCTCCTGGGTTGATGTACAGGGTGGGAGAGACAGGATAAGTCCTGTGGAGATGCACCCACTTTCTCTGTGTCCCTCTTCCTCTCGCTCTCTCTGTTTCTCTCTGAACTGCTCTTTCCCATTTGGCATCTGCCCCATCAGCGCTCCTCAGCTTCCCCTTCTCTGACCAGCTTTCTTTGAGGAAGTCCAGTTTCACCCCCCCCACCCCGTGACCTTTCACCTCCTCTCCCACCTCGCACCAACAGGTTCCCTCTGGGTCCTTGGGCCTCACTCCATCCTAGTGTCTGCTCCCTCATTTTCTTTTTTTTTTTTTTTTTTCGGGCAGTGTCACTGGCCCTCATATGTGGGACCCGAACCGGGGCCGCTGGCTTCCTAAGCCAGTGCTTAACCACTGCAACACTCGGCCGGCCCCTCTGCTCCCCCATTTTGAGCCCAGCCCCTTGGGTCTCTGGTCAGCCTTGTGTGTGTGTTCCCCACTCAATCCCTTCCCCAACTCCTTTGGGTCTTGGGTCAGGCACTTCCACTGTTCAACATCAGCTGCGGTTGTTGAGAGCCGTCCCCCTCAGTCATTCAGTCAGTGTTTTCACAAAGTGAACAAAACAGACAGAAACCTGGGCTCGCCCCCTCCTGGCGGAGACAGGCAGGAGATAAGATTAATCACATTTACAGCATGTCAGATAGTAATCAGCACTGAAGAAAAGTAAAACAAGAGATAGAGGTGGAAGTGCTCCTGGGAGATAGGGATTGCAATTGTAGAAAGAATTGGTTGAGTCTTGATGGTGACAGTGGAGAATAGGAGGTAAAGGCAAAAAACATGCCAGACATAGGGCGTCGCTTATGCAAAGGTCCTGGGGCACGCATGTGTCTGGTATGTTGGAGGAGTATTGAGGAGGCTGGTGTGGCTGCAAGGGGTGAATGAGGGTGGGAGGGGGGAAGATGAGGACAAAAAAGGAATGGGAACAGATGGTGTGGAGCCTGGTGGCCTGTGGGGAGGATTTGGTCTTTTACTCCTGAGTGAGGCGGGAGGCCAGGGAGGACTCTGAGCAGAGGAGGGACAGGAGCTGATTTGAGTTCTAACAGGATCCCGTTGTCTGCCATGAGAGGACAAAGGCAGAATCGGAGACAGAAGAGACAGAACCTGGTAGGGCCACACAGGCAGGCCAAAGCAGCCTCTTTTTTGGAGCCGTGAGGGACAGACAGGCAGATCCTTGAGATGAGTTGACTTCATCAGGCCAACGCCCAGAGGGCCAGCCCCCGGCCTCTGGGAAGCAGGTCAGAGCTGCAGCCCAACAGTTTTTTGTTGTTGTTTTTTTCAGGTTCATTGAAGACTGTTGAGGTTTTTAAAATATGTTTAAACTTCTTCTTCTGGAATAATTTTAGATTTCCAGAAAAATTGCAAAAATAGCACAGAGTTCTTATATACCCCGCATCCCTTTTTCCTTAATATTAATGTTAATTTTACGTTACTGTGGTCTGTTGTTCACAAGCAAGAAACCAACATGCTGTATTGACTATCAGCCACCTCCAGAATTGACTCGGATTTCCTTAGTTTTTCCCTACTGTCCTCTTGGCTGTAACAGTTTCCCAGGCCTTCCCTTACTTTCAGTGATCTTGACAGTTCTGAGGAGTCCTGGTCAGGTAATTTGGAGAATGTCCCTCACTTAGAATCTGGCTGGTGTTTTTCTCATGACTAGACAGAGGTTAGGGGTTTGGCTGGAAGACCCCAGAGGTAAAGTGCCCTTCTCACCCCATCACATCAAAGGTACATCCTGTCAACATGACTTGTTACCATAGGTGTCAACCTTGATCACCTGGCCGAGGACACAATCCCTCTCCTTCACCCTCTTTTTAATCGGATGGTAATGTTTTGTACACACTGTTCTGCATTTTGCTTTTTCATGGAGCAAAAAGTTTGAGAGATCTTTCCCTATCAGAATATAGAGAATATCCTCATTAAAAAAAAAAAAAAAAAAGAGGGCCGGCCAAGTGGCGCATTGGTTAAGAGCTGGTTTTGGGATGCCAGTGGCCCCGGTTCGGATCCCACATATGAGGGCCAGTGACACTGCCCTCTACAGCTAACAACAGCTCTACCTGGAGCTGGGCTGTGCAAGCCCTGACGATGGTGTATGCTGCAGCCCCTGCTGCAGTGGGCTGCCATAGGCTACAGTGAGTGGCCGGCAGCCAGCATGAGCTGCCAATAGCCGCAGTGAGCGACCAGCCAGAGGCCGGCGACCGATCTGCCTCATCCGGGAAGAGTGCAATGATGATACCAACATGGGCCAGTGAAGCAACGTCCTCCACAACTAGACTGAAGAACAAAAGAAAAGCAAATTGTCTGTTCCCCTTCCCCGATTCCCCAATGTTGTTCCCCTCCCCCAATTCCCCAATAAAATCTTTAAAAAAAAAAAAATACCTGTATGGACATACAGTTTTGTGCTGCTTAATGACAGAATACATTCTGAGAACCGCGTTGCTAGGTGATTTCGTGGTCACTGTGCAAACATCATAGAGAGTGCAGTAAGTCCTTTAACGCCTTCAACAGGTTCTGGGACTTGAAGCAAACAATGTATAGCGAAACCAGTTTTATCATAGGCTAACTGATACAAACAAGAGTTAAGTTCCTATGACATCTCACCAATGTAATAACGTTAGTTGAGGACCTGCTGTACTTACACAAACCTGAATGGGAAACTTAGCTTACTACTGTAATTGTACGTGCTATATTTTTATACAATTGGCAGTAGGTTGTTTATACCAGCGTCACCACAAACACACTAGTAATGCGTTGTGCTGAGACATTACAATGTCTGTGTCACTAGGCATTAGGAGTTTTTCAGCTCCGTTGTAATGTATGGGATCACCATCACGTCTGCTGTCCGTAATTGACCGAAACATTGTTATGCAGCCCAGGAGTGTAATTCACATCCCCTAAAACTGATCCATCTGAAGTGTGCACTTCAGTGGTTTTTAGTATATTCACAGAGCTGTGCAATCCTCACCATCTAGTCGCAGAACATTTTCATCATCCCAGCAAGAAACTGTACCCACGAACAGCCATGTCAAATCCCTCCTTCCCCACCAATGCTACGTTTTCTGTGTAGCATCCGCTTCCTGCCTCTATGGATTTCTCTATTCTGGACATTTCATATGAATGGGAATCCTACAGTCTGTGGCCCTTTGTGTCTGGCTTCTTTCACTCAGCATGATGTTTTCAAGGTCCGTCCATGTTGTACCACGATGCCTTTGTGCTTCACCCCTATTTACAACTGAAGAATACCTCACTCTGTGGCTGTACCACATTTGAGCATCCATTCACCCACGGGTGGGCATTTGGGTTTATTTCAACCTTTTGGCTGTGATGAGTAGTGCTGCTGCTGTGGTCGTTTGTGTCCAAGTTTTTGTGTGAACGAATGTTTTCATTTCCCTTGGGTACATATGTAGGAGTGACGTTGTTGGGTCACATGGTAACTCTATTTTTAACTGTTTGAGGAACTGCCCAGGCTGTTTCCCACAGCAACCACACCATTTTACATTCCTACCTACAGTGTTTTGAGGGTTCTGATTGCTCCTCATCCTCACCAATTGTCTGTCTTTTTGTAATTGTCTGTCTTTTTTATTAATAACCATCCTAGTGGGTGTGAAGTAGTATCTTGGTGTGGTTTTCTTGGCATTTCCCTGATGACCTACATTGTTGAGCATCTCTTCGTGTGCTTATTGGCTATTTGTGTACCTCATTCTTTTTGACAACTGCATAGTATTCCCCTGTTTAGATAGACCATAATATATTTAACCCGTTTTCTACTTATATCCAGTGGATTGTTTCCAATATCTTGCTGTTGCATACGATGCCATAAAACCTGAACATATAATTCTGGCTGTGTCAGGTTGTACCTATAGGATACATTCCTCTTAGTGAAATCACTGGGTAAGGGGTAAAGGTGTTCTCATCTTTTTTTTCTTTTTTAAATTTTTGAAAAGGATTTTATTGAGGAACAGTGTGTATTTCCAGGACCCATCAGCTCCAAGTCAAGCCGTTGTTGTCAATCTAGTTGTGGAGGGTGCGGCTCAGTGGCCCATGTGGGGATCGAACCGGCAACCTTGGTGTTTGTTATAAGCACTGTGCTCTAACCATCTGAGCTAACCACCTACCCCAGGGTGTTCTCATCTTGATAGAGATAGCCCTATACAGTTGATTCTCATTATCAGTGCTGGCCACATTGCAAGTTCACCTTCCTGCTAAAATTTCTTTGTGTTATAATTCCCTAACCACAGTGCTTTCCCAGTCATTTGCAGGTGAAAAGTTTGAGTGGCCTCGTGTGCCCGTTCCCAGCCAAGGTCAGACGCAATGCTCTGCCTTTCCCGTTTCAGCTCTCACACTGTCAATGAGTGTCTTTCTCTTGGTCTATTTAGTGCCATAATTTTCACAGTTTTATGTTAGTGATTTAGCTGTTTGAAATCCCCCAAGCGTAGCGCTGAAGTTGCTGGCTAGCATTGCTGAGCTCAGGAAGGCTGGAATGTGCCTTATGGAAAATCCATACATTCAAGAAGCTATATTCGGGCACGAGTTATCGTGACGTTAGCCGTGTTCTCAGTGTGAACAAACCAGCAACACATATTAAATAAGATATCTTTAAACAGAAACACATATAAAACAAGGTGACGTATTGATCGGTTGATGAAAATATTGTGACCAGAGGCTCACAGGACCCTGAATTTCCCCCAGGAGCAGTGGAATTCGTTACTCCCTAATTCAGTGTTTGTAGGCACTTTAACTGCCACGAATAACAAGAATTGATTGTGTAGGCTTTTTAAAAAAAATCACACCAGCTGTGCTTTACTGAGATAAAATGCACAGGTCTTAAGTGCACAGCTTGATGAATTTTGACACATATTACCTGTGTAACCATCACCCAAATCTAGATACAGAACATTTCCATCATCCCAAAAGATCCCTTTGTGGACCTTCCTAGTCAGTACTTATTCCTCTCTTTTGTCCCTACCTCCCAACCCCTTGAGGCAACCATACCTCTGATTTTTTTTTTCCCCTCCTTTTCACTAGAACTATACATAAAGGGGACCAAACAATGGGTAGTTTTTCTGTATCTGGCTTCCTTAGCCCAGCATGATTTCCTTTGAGATTCATCCATGTCGTTGCATGTGTCAGTTTATTCCCTTTTATTGTTAAGCTGTATTCCATTGTATGGACAGAACAGTTTCTTTAGCCATTTACCCATTAATGGACTCCTGCACTGTTTGCAGTCTGGGGCTTTTGTGAATAAGGCTGCTATGGAGATATTTGTACAAATGTTTTTGTGGACATACTTTTCACTCCTATTAAGTAAATACCTTTGAATGGAATTGCTGGGTCACACAGTTTAGGTATATGTTTAACCTTAGTTAATCTAGGCTTTTAATTCTCTTCTCTGAACACGTCTAGTAGAAGCCATTCCGGGGATATTTGGCAGCTCAGTATTGCCAGGCCACTCGGTCTGTCTCTTCCTGTCTTGACCTTTCCCTCAGGAGTGCAGAATGGCTGCTGTAGCACCAGCCATTGTCATCAGGCTTCACATCAGTCTTTCAAGCAGGAAGAAGGAGCAGAAGCACTGGACACTGGCTCGGCACTGGTAGCTTGTGTTCAATATGAGAACAAGAGCCCCAGGAGGAATACGAAAGAGACAGAAGCTTTTAGAGCAGTGGTTCTCCAAGTGTGGTTCCCGGGCCAGCTGCATCCGCACCACTTGGGAACTTGTCAGAAAGACACGCTCTCAGGCCCCACCCCAGACCTGCTGCTCCTGAAACCCAATCTTGATTTTAAAAGCTTTCTGACTCAAGTTTAGGAACAAGTGGTCTAAGGCACGTGTGGGGTGCTGTTGGGGCTTTTGTTTCCTCTGCTTCCCATAGCTCCATTTTTTCCTGAACTTGAAGCTTTGTCTTGCCTGGTGCTGTGGAGACCCTGTGTCCAGTCAGTGTAATTGCTCCTTTTGTTCCCTTCACCTTACCCCATTGCTTGTTTCAGTCTTTCTCAGAGTTTCCCGTTTAGGGGTTTGTTTGTTTTTTAACCAGTACTAAGAAAAAAAATCTAAAATTTTTTTGAGATACCTGATTTTCTTGGCAAGCCTGCAGCTTTATAGAACAGCAGTGAAAGGGAAAAAAAGAACACACAGAACATTTCTAGTGTGTAACTATCTGTATAAACTGGGCTTTTAGGACTTAGGCACCAGTCCCATTATGAGCAATCCAAGTTTTTTATAGGGTACGCTTTCCTGTTGTTAAGCTAATACAGTGATTTTAGAACTCTATAGGTCACTCACAATGAAGATGGTGTAAATTTTAATTGCTCTTCAAATTGCTCTTTCTCTCTCTTTCCCAAAAGGGGTGGGAGTGGGCAAGGAATAAACATTTTTCCCGTTTTCCTTTTCTGACTTTGAAATGGACACAGTGTACTAGCGACTACATATCCAGGACCCAGCTACCTCTTGCTGAGCCTTTGCACAGAATTGCGAAAGGTACCTCTTTCTGGGAGGGCACAGCCCCAGAGAGTCTCCTTTGTGTGAATTAGGAGAAGGGAGTCCTTTCTCCAGGTGGATGGTGCCCTTATCTGAGTCTCACTGATGTCAGCAGAACCTTGGCTGGATTTGAGGCCCCACTTCTCCCCATAGCTGGATTCCTTTGTGCATTGAACAACATGGGCAGCTGTACATGGTGGTTGACATAAAGTATATAATATTATATACAGAGGGCGCCAAAAAGCTGTGTACACATTTTCAGAAAGGAAAAAAACTGTATTAAAATTGTAATATTCAATATATACCAATAACAAAAGATGAATACAAGTCACGTTTGACTTCTGCAAAGTAGTGACCATCAGCGTAATTTTTTTTTTTTTTTGAGGGCAGTGTCACTGGCCCTCATATGTGGGACCCGAACTGGGGCCGCTGGCTTCCCAAGCCAGCACTTAACCACCGCGCCACTCGGCCGGCCCTGCGTAATTTTAATACAGTCTTTTCCGTTCTTAAAATGTGGATACTTTTTGTTGGCATCCTCTGTATATATAATATTATATACCCAGTACAGATTACATGTGTCTATCTTATAAATGTACGTTCCGTATTAGTTTCCTGTGGCTGCCGTGTTCTCCCTGAAGGCCCTAGGGGAGGATCCTTGTTTGCCTTTTCCAGCTTCTGGGGGCTCCAGGTGTTCCTGGGCTTGTGGCTGCATCACTCCAATCTCTGCCTCCGTCTTCAAATGGCCTCTTCCCTTCTGTCTGTTCAAAGGTCACTCTGGTCATTGGATTTAGGGCCCACCCAGGTAATTCAGGATGATCTCATCTCGAGATCCTTAACTTAATTAATCCTTTTTTTTCCAAATAAGGAAGGCCATATTCACAGACTCTGGGTTGTGGACATATCTCTCTGGGAGGCCACTGTTCCTTGCACTGCAGGTGTCTTAGAAATAAATACATTCTAAGAGCATAACTTCTAGGCATTGTGGTATGTTGAGTCCACTCCACAGTGCATCACCCGGTTTGCCTGTCTGACTGAGCTGTGTCAGAAATGAACTGATTAATGTAGGGCGTTTCAGGACAGCATAAGGGGAAGAGGACCTAAGTGTGTTATTGGAGAGTAGCGGGACCCGTAGTGCATTGAAGTGGGGGCACTAGCCTGGCTGGCACCATCATGTAGTTCCCATGATCCTGGGAGCCTATTGGCCTGGCCCCAAATCCTGGCTCTGCCATTCGCTAACTGGTGACTTTAGGCAAGTTACCTCCCTTTTCTCTGCCTCAGTTTCCTCAGCTGTGAAATGGGTATGAGACTAACGGCACCTACCACTTAGGACTGTTGTGAGAATGAAATTAAATAAGATGAAGCACTTAGAACAGCACCTGCCACTAGTGAGCTCAGCAAACCTTGGCTGTCGGGATGAAGAGGACGACGAAGCAGGAAGTGAGGACAGCCGAGGGCATAGGGACAGACCTAGACCTCCTCCAATGCCCGGACTTCCAAACTCCAGCCATCCTAGGGGGGCTTTTAAGCAGGGGCCGGCCTTGTGGCCTGGCAGGTCAGGGTGGTGGCCAGTAAGGACGGGGCTTGGCGTGGAGGAGCAGAGACCAAAGTGTTCCTGGCCAGTAGGAGGCGGGCTTTATAGGTCGTTTGTGTGTGGTTTAATTGATATTTTTACTGGTAGATTTGAGCCCTGGGAAGGTATATCCATTTGCCCACCACCGTATCTTGGTGCCCAGCATGGGGCAGGAATATAGGAGATGTTGAGTGACACTGCCAATCAGTAGGTGAATGGATGCATGCAGTGGAGGCAATATTTGAAATTCGGTATCAAGCAGCAGAGTGTGGGCACCAATCAGGTATGCCTGGCACGGTGTGGAAGGAGGGTCCAGAGGGCTCCCTACTGTGCCAAGTGGTCCCTTCAGTTGCTTGGTCATTGGGGACGGTGGGTCTCAGGTGGTCCTGAGCATGTTGGCAGAGTGTTGGGGGCTTGGAGCAACATTTATTTATTAGTCGGTAAGGAAGTGCTTGAGTATTTTAACAGTGATGCAACCAGTTGTGAGTAAGCTGAATGTTAATCAGGCTGGGTGGTTGGATAGGTGAAAAGAGAAATGGTGAGGCCTGGATTTGGGCAGGAAGAGTGGTCATGGACTGGAGGAGATAGAATGGGGAGATTTAGAAGATGAAAAGGGTAAGACCTGATGAGTCAGAGGTGTGAGGTCAAGATTGGTCCTTAGTCTCTAGAGAGAGCTGTAGCTGCTATGTAACAAACAACCCCAAAATGTAGAGGCTGTTCCGGTTATTATTGCAAATTGCCCCAAATGTAGCAGTTGAACACAGCAATTGTATTACGCTCCTGGGTTTAATGGGTCAGGAATATGACATGGAATTGGACATAGTGGGTCTCTGATCTATACTGCCTAAGGTTCTGGCTGGGAATACTGAAAGGCTGGGGACAGAAGGCTTGTCCACACACATATTCAGCATTTGGGCTGGGATGACCTAAAGATATGACGGTCAACCAGAGCGCCTACCGTGGTCTCTCCATGTGACTAACTTTGGCGTTCCTCTAGCTTGGTGGCCTCAGGGTAGTCAGACTTCTATCTCATGGTTTCCATGTTAAGTGTCCCCACGGCCAAGGCAGAAACTGAATTGCCTTCTGTGACCCAGCCTCAGAAGTCACATAGTGGCACTTCTGTTGCACTGTCCTGGTTCAACTAGCCACAAACTTCCTTCGATTCAAGGGAGTAGCAAGATCATATTGGGAAAGATTGTAGGGGATCAGAAACACTGCTGCAGCCATCTTCGGCAAACACCATACGCCACAGTGGCTTAAAACCGTGATCGTAATGGTTCGCATTCGGATTGGGTACTTCTGCTGTTACCTGGGTGTCTGTGGTTAGCTTAGGTCAGCTAGGTGGCTCTGCTTCTAGGGCTTGGCTGGCTGTGAGCCAAGCATGTGTCTCTTGTCCCCCAAAAGGCTAGCCTGGGCTTCTTCACATGGCAGCTGGGCAAAGAGTGGAAGCATGCCAGGTCTCTAGGTGTAGGCTCAGAAATGCCTACATCATCACTTCTGCCACACTGTCAGCTAAGGCAAGTCAACAGGCCAGCCCAAGGGCTGGCCGAGTGGCGCGTTGGTTGGGAGCTGGCTTAGGACGCCAGCGGCCCTGGTTCAGATCCCACATATGAGGACCAGTGACACTGCCCTCTGTAGCTAAGGTGGTGAACAGCTGGAGCTGGGCTGCACAAGTCCCAGCAACCGTGTAGGCTGCAGCCCCTGCTGCAGTGGGCTGCCATAAGCTACCGTGAGCAGCCGGCAGCCGGAGTGAGCTGCCAACAGCCGCCATGGGCGGCCGTCCAGGGCCCGGCGACCAATCTGCCTCAGCCGGGAAGAGCGCAATGATAATACCAACATGGGCCAGTGAGGCGGTGTCCTGCACGGCTAGACTGAGGAACAAAGGGACAGCAACTTGTCTGTTTCACCTCTCCCAATTCCCCAATAAAAATATTTAAAGAAAAAAAAAAGCCAGCAAGTTCAAGGGTTGAGTAATAGATTCCATCTCTTGATAGAAGTAGCTGCAAAGAGTGTGGGACTAGGGAAGGGAAGAGTTTCTGGCCGTTGATGCAATCACCACAGTGGTCTTTTTTTCACATCCCCTTCCCATCAGCCCTTTCCCGTTTGGCTGGACCTCTCTTCCCAATCACTGTCTTCACAGAATACAGTCCTTGACCCATGGAAGGCTGTGAGAGTCCTTGCAATGGGCTGCAAATCTATCTAGAAATGCAAGCTCGTTTGTGTCAGGCTGTGTTTTACTACAAATAATGGAAAACCTAATGGGGGCAAAAGATTAAGAAGTCTGGAGGCAGGCAATACATGAGGAGTTGTTAAGAACCCAGTCTTTTTCCCTCCTCTCAACAGCTGTCCTCTGCCTGGGGCCTTACCAGCCTCAGGTTTGTCGCCTCCTGGTTGCAATATGACTGCCACAGCTCCAGTCGTCACAACCGTATTCAAAGCTAGAAGCAGGTAGCAAAAGACTTTCTCCCTAGAGAAAGTCTATCTTTATATTCTGGAAGAAAAACTTTCCCAAATTCCCCCCACAATCTTCCCTGAAAGTCCCATTGAACAGAACGCACCCCTGTACACTTGGCTTTTACTATTTGCAGAACTGTGGCTACCCTGGCTGCAAGGAAGCCTGGGAAAGTGAACGTCTGATAAAGGGAATAGGTGTGCCACTGGCTTAGTCTAATTATTTTAAAGCTATTTTGACCACAACCCACAGTAGGAACTATGTACACACACACACACACACACACACACACACACACTTGAAACTAGTGTCACCAACCCTTATACTTAGGCTTACCATGTGTGGTGCCTTTTTATAATAATATTTTCTATTCTATCCCATTCCATTTTACTCTATACTATTTGATTTAAAAAAAAAACAACTCCTGGTCACGGCCTGCTAATTTGATTTCCCAACCCTCAAAGGCGTGCCCTGCAGTTTGAAAAGGACTGACTCACAACAGTCTTTGTTTACACCTTGGAGTTGGCAAGTGTGATCCTGAACAGCATCAGGCTTTTGTGAGGAAGGCCAGGAGGGCTGGGGAAATGGAGTTTGGAAAAGCAGCATCTAGGTTTTACCCCATATCTTCTCATCTTGCCATTTCCCATCAGCAAATGATACAGTTCTGTCGACTTTCATTTTGACCCAAAAGGTAACTGAACTCCGTACTGGGAAATTAAAATTCTCCTGTTTCTGGAGCTGATGGGGCCTTTTAATTCCGTATCCTGCTAGGCAGCCTGGCTTCGGCACAGCTCCCGATGACAACGCAAAACTCTGATTGCATTACAAGTGCCGGAGGAATTCACAGGAGTTTCTGGAAGGACGCTTTGTCATTGTTGCGTCACAGCTGTTCTCTTGAGCGGGTTGTGGTTTTCAGGCCCAACTTTTCCTGCTTTTTATAGCAGGTGGTGAGAAATGAGGGTCTTCAGAATCGTAGGGTCTGAGTTCGAATTCTGGTCCCACAGTATTGTTTGAGGCACATGTTCTGTCCCCTCTGAATCTGTTTCCTGAGCTGTGTCAGCGTTCTACCCACCTCACTGAGGCTCGGAAAGGACTCGTGGGCATGGAATTAGCACCAGCCCTGAGACAGAGAGAGCACTGAGGCTATTATACAGGTTTTTCAAGCTGCATCGGTCAGCTTTGGCTTACAGTAGCAAAGTCTCATTCCCCCTCATGTGTGTGCCTTTCGTGGGTTGACTGTGGCTCTATCCACCTGTCCACTCCATCCTGGGATTCTGGCAGAGCCATGCGATGGTTCTTAAAGCTTCTCCCATGTGAATAATTTTGGGTTGGCAACTTTGCACACTAATTATGGCCCCTTGAGTCACTTTTTCAAAAGCTTTTGAGTATGTGTGTGCCCAGAAGAGGGACGTCCAGTGCCACCCTTGGTTGAGAACCTCTGTGCATGGTCCCCAAGGTCAAGGACTGCGTCTGCTTTTGCTCATTATGGTATTCTCAGCTCTCCCCATGCTGGACACATCATAGGTGCTTTATTTATTATTTCTTTTTAATTTATTTTTTTTTCTTTTTAGAGGGCAGTGTCACTGGCCCTCATATGTGGGATACGAACCGGGGCCGCTGGCGTCCCAAGCCAGCTCTTAACCACTGTGACACTCAGCCGGCCCTCATAGGTGCTTTATAAGTGACCTTTTCACCAGGCTGCTCCTTGAATGAATGAATGGGTTTATTTAACTTCCTCTGCAAATTCATTTCATAAATATTTATTGAGCTCCTACTGTGTGCCATGCACTGTGCAGGCACTGGGTGTCCCCCAAGGAACAAACAGGCAAACACCCCTCTCCTTGGTGGTGGGAGGGGGGGTTGATATTTTGATTTTGGGAGTAGGACAGACATCAAACAACCATTTGGGTGGCCAGTTGGCTCAGTTGGTTAGAGTTCAGTGCTCATAACACCAAGGTTGCCGGTTCGATCCCCACATGGGCCACTGAGATGCACCCTCCACAACTGGACTGAAACAATTACTTGACTTGGAGCTGATGGGTCCTGGAAAAACATACTGTTCCCCAATTAAAAATTTAAAAAAACAACAACAACCAATCAGATAGACTTATGACATTTAATATTAAAGTGTTTTTGTTATTTAAAATGTTTATTATGGAACATTTCAAATGTACCTAAAGCAGGGAGAATAGTGAAGCATGGACCCCTCCCCCATCCCAGTCAACCAACTTCTTTTTTCAGTTTTCTGCTGCTCTTGCCAGCGTGGTCCGATAGTACTTTCTGTCACCGTCCAAGCATTTTATGTCTGTGCTGTCCCCTACGCCAGCCGCCAGCCACATGTGGCTGTTGACCACTTGAAATGTGGCTAACGTGACTGAGAACTAATGTTTAATTTCATTTCTTTTTTTTTATATATAAATGTTTTTTGTTTGACATTCCTACTTGTCTTTTTTTCCCCCCGCAATATTTTAATTTTGGTAAAATACACATAACATAAAAGTCACCATCTTAGCCATTGTTAAGTGGACAGCTCAGCGACATTAAGGGCAGTTGCACTGTTGTGCAATTGTCACTACCGTCCATCCCCAGAACTCTTTTCATCTTGCAGAACTGAAACTCTGCTCCCATAAACACTGACACCCCATTGGCCCCTGGCAACCACCATACTGCTTTTCATCTGTATGGCTACCTTACGAGGAATCATACAGCATTTGTTGTTTTGCAACTGGCTCATTTCACTTAGCATTAGTGTCTTCAAGGATCATTCATGTTGTAACCTGTGTCAGAATTTCCTTCCAGAATAGCATTTTATTGTCTGTGTACACCATGTTTTGTTTCTCCATTCATCTGTTCATGGATGGACCCTTGGGTCGTTTCTGAGTTTTGACTATTGACTCTTGCGGTGAACATGGGTGTAGCCATATCTCTTCAAGACCCTGCTTTCAGATCTTTTGGATGTATACCCAGAAGTGGAATTGCTGGATCATGTGGTAGTTCTATTTTTAATTTTTTGAGGAACTGCCAAACTGTTCTCCAAGCAGCTGCACCGTTTTACACTCCCACCAACAGTACACAAGGGTTCCAGTTTCTCCCCATCCTCGCCAACACTTGTGGTTTTCTGGGTTTTCATAGTCGCCATCCTAATGGGTGTGATGTGGTGTCTGCCGTTTCAATTGCATTTCCCTAATGATTAGTGATGCTGATCAGCTTTTCATATGCTTATGGCCGTTTGCTTATCGTCTTTGGAGAAATGTCTATTTAAAGTCCTTTGTCCTAATTTCATGTAATTAACTTGAACTTAAATGTACATCGCTGCGTATGCCTAGTGGCTATCGTATCGGACACATATAAGTCTGTATGCTTCCTGCACACCCACAACAGGATTATTTTGCAGTAAATCACAAACATTCTATCATTTTGCCCCTAAATATTTTAGGATGTATTTCTAAAGGGTAAGGACTCTGAAGGGAAAAAAAAGAAACACGAAGCCATTATTACACCTAGAATCTTAATCACAATTCCTTAGCATCGTCAGATATCCAAACAGCATTCAAATCCTATCTCTTTCAATAGTTGGTGGGTTCATCTCTGTCCTTAAAAGCTCCTCTGCCTGCTGGTTGAGAGCTGCAGGATACCTGCTTATCCCAGAGCATGTGGGCGGGCACATTTCATCCCTCTGTGTAGCCCTAGATTTCTCATAAGTGCTCTATTTAGCCTCATTGATCTCACCTGAGAAGTGGGGATAACAACAGGGGGTTGGAAATATTCAAGGAGACTTGGTGCCCGGCAGTTTAAGTCGCACCCTGTATGTAACCCACGGCTGAAGCAGATGACATAGAAACCCTTCCAAATGTGTGCTCAAGGGTGACACATGGCAAAGGGCACCAGGTGGAAAAGCTGGGGACTTGGACTTTTGTCCCCCTGTCCAGGCTGTAGCCAGAAAGCTTCGGGAGTGGCCACACTGCATAATATTCGCAAAGGCAGTTAGATGATTACAGGCATACCTCGTTTTGTTGCGCTTCACTGTATTGCGCTACACAATGTTGCATTTTTTTAAAAAATATTTTATTGGGCAATTGGGGGAGGGGAACAGCGTTGGGGAATCAGGGAAGGGAAACAGACAAGTCGCCATCTTTTTGTTCTTCAGTCTAGTTGTTGTGGAGGACGTCGCTTCACTGGCCCATGTTGATATCGTCATTGTGTTCTTCCCGGATGAGGCAGATCAGTCGCCGGCCTCTGAATGGTCACTCACCGCGGCTATTGGCAGCTCATGCTGGCTGCCAGCCGCTCACGCTGGCTGCTAGCCACTCATTGTAGCCTATGGCAGCCCACTGCAGCAGGGGCTGCAGCTTACACTGTCGCCGGGGCTCGCACAGCCCAGCTCCAGGTGAAGCTGTTGTTAGCTGTAGAGGGCAGTGTCACTGGCCCTCATATGTGGGATCCAAACCGGGGCCGCTGGCATCTCAAAACCAGCTCTTAACCAATGCGCCACTCGGCCAGCCCACAATGTTGCATTTTTTACAAATTGAAAGCGAGACCCTCTGGCAGCAAAAAGAGTACGACTCCCTCGCTTTACGGGGACCTTCGCTTCATTGCGGTTGTCTGGAACCAAGCCCGCAATACCTCCAAGGTCTGCCTGTATAACTAGTATATATCGCTTACAAAATCCGCAAGGATTAAAGGTGTTCATATAAAACAATCCTGTGGGGGGAACCGCAGTTATCCCCATTTTCAAGATGAGGAAACTGAGGCACAGAGGGCCTAAGTAACTTGTAGGGCACACAGCTGGGAAGCGGCTGTGCTTGGATGGGAACCCAGGCCTCCTCTTACCTCCCCCACCTCCCCACCCCCACTTTTCTGGCAAAGAGTTCTTATTAGTCAAAGTGCGTTCGATTCTCACCCTGAGGGCTCGGCCAGCAGAGCGCACATAGCAGCTTGGTATGTGTAAGCTGCTCAGAATCTGGGGTGTTTGTTAAAAATCGAGCAATTCTGGCCCCTCCCGTGGTTTCTGACTTTCTGGATCCAGGGTAGGTCCTGAGAATCAATGTGAGACCGTGTGGAGAGGAGACTGGGGGCAGAGGGCAGAAGCCGGAGGCCTATGCACCCCGACCTTTCCTCATTAGCCAGTGATGTTTAGTAGTACTCAAAAACTAACAATGTCAAGACCAATAATATGGATACTAGCACCTGGTCTGTTCACACACCACAAGCCAGGCCCTGTTCTAAGAGCCTCTCCACCGTCATGTGAGAGGTGGGGAATAGGATTGTACCCATTTTACAGATGAGGATCCTGAGGCCCAGAGAGGCAAAGTCACTTGCCCCAGGTCACCTAGCCCATATGTGGAGGAGCAGAGATTGGAGCCCCTGACTCCAGCCCCAGGACTGTCACCCTATGTGGGACCTCCTGGCATTCACCTAGTGGTGGACAGGTGCCAACCTGGGCCTCTGAACGGGGGGAGCCAGTGTCAGAGGAGCCCAGGCCTGCTGATCATGCCATATTCTTCTCTCTTTATTATGGAAACTTTCAAAAGTAACTAGAACGGTATGATAAGCCCCCAGATACTGGCCTCCAGCTTTAATAGTTATCAACATTTTGCCCTTCATGTCTCACTTCTCCCCCCATCTACTGCCACTCAATGATGATGATTTATTTTTTAGTTTATTTTTTTTAAAAAAGATTTTATTTTCTATTGGGGGAGGGGAACAGACAAGTTGCTGTCCTTTTGTTCTTCAGTCTAGTTGTGGAGGACATTGCTTCACTGGCCCATGTTGGTATCGTCATTGCGCTGTTCCCGGGTGAGGCAGATTGGTCGCTGGCCTCTGGACGGCCCCTTACGGTGGCTCTTGGCAGCTCACACCAGCTGCCAGCTGCTCATGCTAGCTGCCAGCCACTCACTGTAGCCTATGGCAGCCCACTGCAGCAGGGGCTGCAGCTACGCTGTCCCGGGGACTCATGGCAGCCCAGCTCCAGGTGGAGCTGTTGTTCACCATCTTAGTTGTAGAGGACAGTGTCACTGGCCCTCATGTGTGGGATCCGAACAGGGGCCGCTGGCATCCCAAGCCAGCTCTTAACCAACGCACCACTCGACCAGTCCTTATGTTTTAGTTTTTAAAGGTGAAATTTACATGCGTTGAAATGCAGGAGTCTGAGCTGTTAAAATTTTAAGCCCTCACACCGACACCCAATCACAATGTAGAACACTCCCCTCCCTCCATTCGTTTCTCTGATGTTACCATTGGAATGGAAAAACACAGATAAAAAATTGTCGCGAAGTCTGGAGTCTCCCACTGAACATTGGCTTGTGGACCCCTTTGGAGAAGCCTGCCCAGGAAACACCCCCTCCTGGCTCTGATTCTGCTGGTATGAGGCTTACAGAGCTTGGGCCGTCCCCCAAACCTGAGGCAGGGAGGAGGGAAGAACTCAGGAACCTGGCTGCTCTGGCGAAACCACCCCGGGCCCCTGTGAACACCTCCAGGCCAGGGCAGCGCACCTGGAATCTAGGTGGGACAGGACCCCATGGTCCAGGGTCTTGTGACAGATGCTTTCTAGATTTCCCTGGGGCCTGGGACCCTGGAGAAGGCAGAGAAGGCGCTCCCTGCCCCTGTTCCTCCTCTCTCTTCCATGCCGCTCTCTTTTATCGTGTCTACGAATCTGAACTATCCCAGGCATTCCTAAAATGATAACAAAAGCCTGCACGTCAGCCAGCTCCGTCTTATCTTGACATTTTTGCCATATTCGCTTCAGATTTTAAAAAGAAAAACAATGTGATGAGCACCCTCTGTGGGATAGCGGTTAAGGATGAGGACTCTGGAGTTAGCCTGCCTTGGCTCAGACCCCACCCTGGCCGCTTCCAGTTGAGGAATCTTGGAAATGTTGCTAACCGTTCTGAGCCTCAGTTTCCTCATCTACAGAATGGGGCTAATAAACGTGCCTGCCTCCTAGGGACTTAGAGAAGGTGAAACGGATTAATACATGCCAAGTGTTTAAAACCTGTGCATGGTGGGCCCTAATTCAGAGACCCATCATCATCATTACAGTGGAGCCTCATTATTCATGAGTTCTGTATTTGTTCATTTGCCTGCTTGCTAACATTTGTAACCCCCAACTCTCCACACTCATTGTATTTTCCCCCTGTCACTTGCAGGCATGTGCAGAGCCTGAAAAACATGCACGTGTCCAGCTGAGGTCACTGCTGTGGCCTCCCAGCCCAGGGCTGAAGCCCTGTCTAGTTCCTTAGATCAGGAATGCTGGGTTTTCCCCATGGAGAATATAAGCGTCCTCAGGCATGGGTTATAGTGCTGCTGACTGTGTGTTCAATGTTAATGAGTCAACAGTTTCTATTAAATAAGGTGTCCTTAAACAGAAACAAAAATAAACCAAAACCAAGGCTGTGCATTGATTGGTTGATGAAAATGTGATGAGAGGCTCGTAGGTTCCTAACCCCTTGTATTTCCCCCAGGAGTGGTGGCTCAGTATTCATTAATTCAGTGTTCACGGCGACTAGAGAACATTGGTACCACAAATAACCAGAATTGGCCGTATTTTATTAGATTGCACTGCCAATAAGTGAAATTGTATAATGTTATACCATTGTATGGTGTGTATGTACACACATGTGTACCTGTAATACAGTATATATACAGAGGGTACCAAAAAAATGTATACACATTTTAAGAAAGGAAAACTGTATTAAAATGGTAATACTCAGTATATACCGATTACAAAAGATGAATACAAGTCACGTTTGACTTCTGCAGTGACAAGAGGTGCTCAGAGTGGTCACCATCAATGTCTAGACATTTTGGATTACGGCGAACTGCTGCTTGAGCAACATTGACCAAAGTGTCCACTTGTATACATTTTTGAGGGACACCCCCGGTATATACATATTTACATATTGTATGTATGATAATGTAGTGTTGTTTTATGTGGTTTTAAACTTGTATTTGACCTCTCCTTTCTCACTTCCCTTTTAACATTGTCTCTTCAACCCTTCCTCTCCTGTCTCCCTTCCCCTTAGTCCTTCTCCTTCCCCACCCCAGTCTCCCCTCCTCCCTCCCTCCCTCCCCCTATGTCTTTCTCCTTTTCACTGACTTTCTCACTCACAGCCTCTCTCTCATTCTCTCTCCACAGCTGGCCCCCGAAAGGACGTTCCCCAAGTCCCCAGCTGGGGGCCCCGCATAGACCTGGAGTGGACACCCTCTCCTTCCCTTCATGATTCCTTTGTAGCACAGGTAACCTTAGTGAAGGGTCCCAGTGCCTCCCCGGAGGGGTAGCTGTCCCTCATTCCATCTCCCTGGGCCCACCTCGGTCCAGGAACAGAAAGGAGCTTTCCTTCTTGGCAGAGCCTGCTTAGCAACACCCGGCAGCCCCTCCCCTCTCCAGCCTGGGCCCCCTGGCTCATTTGGGCCACCGCCCCCCTGCCTCCATGCCAGCAGCAGGCAGGGTTTTTCTCCCTCTTTTCCCCCTTTCTCCAGATTCTTTGCAGATCTTGCCTTTTTGTCTCCTGGCTGAGCTGTGTCCCCGATGTGGGCTGGTTAGGAAGGGCAGGGGTTTGTAGGCCATGAAGCATAGGTGAGGGCTGGGATATGGAAGCAGAGAGGTATGTTGTCACCATCGCCAAATGCAGCAAGAGCTGAGAACAGGCCTATCTGAGGACGGTCCCATGGCCAGCTCTGGGTGGGAGAGTGATTGCTTTTGAGGCCCTGCGAACGTGTCTTTCTTGTCTGCACTGCCTGCCCTGCTTGCTGTGGACCCAGGCTTGTTAACCAGGGCCTGTAAAATATGTACGTGTGTGTGTGTGTCCCCTGAACCCTGGGAAAGTACCTGTAACATTTTTGACCACGTGCATGTCTCTGGCAAGGGGGTCTTTTGCTTTCATTAGCTTCTCCTAGACACTGTTCGGAGAAGACCCTTACCCAGCTATGAGAGGTCCCCACCTGGCTCTTTTTTATATCACAGAGCAGTTGAGGTTCGTGGGAGCTGGGGTGGCAATTACGAGGTCTAGGTTAGGGGCGTTCAGAGAATGCTGGTGGGGCGAGGGGTTGTGAATCAACTGTAGGCCCATGTGAGATTGCATATGTGTGCGATGTAGGGGGAGCGGCTCCACAAGTCATTGCATCCTCAGCGAGGTTCAGAAACACCCTCCCCCACAAAAAAAGAAAAGAGGGTAAGAACTCCATGGCCCTGGCCTGTAAACTTGCACCAGTGTGGGACTGGATATGATCTCTCATCGTGTCTTCCATGCATCACCGGGAGGAAAGGATGAGCGGGTAGAGGGATGGGTAGCTTGTGTATTGGGAAGAAAGGAAAGGTGAATGTTTGAATGGCAATTTGGAAAGACGGGAGGATGGGATATTGGAGGGAAGCAGGGAGAGGGTGTTTGGAAAGATGGAAGCTAGTTAGGCAGGTGAGGGTGTGGATGGTCAAATGCAGAGAACTCAGTTCCCTCATCTGTAGAATGGGCCCAATGGCCTCCCTCCCCTTCCCGGGAGTGCTTGGGACATGCCTAGTGCAGTGTACGCAACCACAAGACAAGCACCCACAAGACAAACGTTAGCCATCCCATCTTCCTCATGCTGATGGGCGTGGCGTGGCCGGGCAGCTCCTCTGATGTGGAGCACCTAGCCTTCTGGCCCTGCTCCCTCTCTGTGCCCTCCCTTGGGAACCACAGTACATATGTCTTCAGAGGGGACCCAGAACCTGGGCTGAGAAGCCCTTCTTGCCTCCTCCACCTGTTCACCTGTAGGACAGACCCCTACCTCACCCCGCTCTGGGCCAGGCCTTGTGCTCAGGAAGGCGTGGTGGTGAAAGGCACACGCTCAGGGATCAGACCTCCTGGGTTCAAGGCCCAGCTCTGCTGCCTGCTAGCTGGGAGGTGCAGAATGATGGTCCCTGCACCTCTGTTTAACTCGTCTGCAAAGTCGGGGTGGCAGGACCCACCTCCTCGTGTGATGCCATGAGGATTAAATGAGTTAAGTGTGTGTGTGAAGCAGTTAGCACGGGGCCTGCGTGTGATCAGGGCTCACTTAGTCTTGGGTGATGTCATCATCATCGTTATCAGATGCTGGGGAGAGTGAGAGGAGAGGAGGAAAAGGCAGCTGTGCCTGGTCCCGAGGCTCTGCAGGAAGGGCACCCGACAGGTGCTCCCCGCCCTCACCCATGGCCATAGACTCGAGGGAACAGAAACCCTGACCCGTCCAGGGGCCTTGGACCCAGGGAGTGGTCCTTGATGGGAGGGTCCTGGCACGCTGCCAAAATCTAACCTCGTCTCCCTTACCCTCTTCCAACCCTGCCCCATCCAGTGGCGATGGATGATGAGGATGGGAGATGCTTACTAGACGTGATTTGGTGAGTAACAGGCTCCTTCCTACCCTCCTTGCCCCTCCCCTCCCCTGCCCACCTCTCACTTCCTCAGTGCCTCTTCCCTTCTCTCTTTCAGTGACCCTCAGGCTCTCAATGACTTCTTACATGGATCTGAGAAGGTGAGTGTGCAGGGCAGGGAGGCATTCCCAGGGTAGGGGGCTGTGGAATTAGGAGTTGACATGTTCCTCTGATTCAGTAGACATCTGCTCCCTGCCTTCTGTGAGCCAGGCACTGAGGTTAGGGCAGAGAGCAAAAAGAAATGGCAGATCCCTTGTCCTCATGCCATACACATTTCCTTGGTGAACAAAGTAACCAGTAACCCATAATGGTGACAGTGGAGAGCCTCACGCAGAGTAGGATTAGAAATAACAGTGGCACTTGCACAATCAAAGAGATTTAAAAGCAAATGAATGGCAGGTGGGGGCAGGGGCTTCTTTAGCTAGTGTGGTCAAGGAGAGCCACTCTAAGGAGGGGACATTGGAAGTGCACAAGAAGGATCAGAGGGACGTGCCCATGGTGCTCCAGGCAGGGAAAGAGCAGGTACAAAAGTGGGAACATTTGGGCCGGCCGAGTGGCGCGGTGGTTAAGCGCTGGCTTGGGAAGCCAGCGGCCCTGGTTCAGGTCCCACATATGAGGGCCTGTGACTCTGCCCTCAAAAAAAAAAAAAGCGGGAACGTTTGACATGTTCACAGGACAGATAGAAGGCTGGTGGGGCCGGACCGAAGGAGAAACTAGTAGGAGGTAAGACTGAAGAGGACAAAAGTCACCAGGTCATGCAAGGGCCTGAAAGACCTGGATCGAGGAGTTTAGATTTTATTCTGAACGTGACAGGCAGCTCCGATGGGTTATTAAGCAGGAGAATGCCATACTTCATTTGCAACCCAGAGAGTGGAACAGAGTGTGAAAGAGTGGAAGTCTGTTGAGCCACGAGGAGTTGTATCAGTCATCTAGGCCTGCGTAACGAATTATCCTAATACTTAGTGACTTAAAACGTTTGTTAGAGCTCTTACGGTTCATGAGGGCCAGGGATCGGGGAGTGGCTTAGCTGGGTGGTCTGGCTCAGGGTCTCTCCTGGGTTTGCAGTCAGATGTTGGCTGGGGCTGTTGTCATCCGAGGCTTTGTCCAGGCCGGAAGACAAGCTTCCATGATTCATTCCCATGGCTGTTGGCTGGAGGCCTCAGCTCCTCACCACGAGGGCATCCCCTTAGGACTGCTTGAGTGTCCTCAACCTGGCAGCTGGTTCCCCCAAAGCGAGTGACCCAAGGGAGAGAACCAGGCGGAAGCTCAATGCCTTTTATGACCTGGTCTCCAAAGTCACACACTGCCACTTCCGTCAGATTGTATTCACTAGAAGCGAGTCACTAAGCTGAGCCACACTCATAGGGAGAAGAAAGAAGCTCAACTTCTTGAAACAAGAAGTATGGATTTGTGGAGTGGAGGCAAGTGCCATGGGATGACGGTGACCTGGGCAATGGCATGACAGCAGAGGAGGGGCCAGGCGCTGGCTTTGTTTTGGGGTCTGTCTGGGAGGCAGAGTCAAGTAGACTTGCTGGTGGACTAGATGTTAAGGAAGACTGTCTAGAATGCTTCTTGGATTTTGGCCTGAACAGCTAAGTGGGTTGTGGTACCGATTTCTGTGATTGGGAATTTGGGTTGGATTCCAGAAATCCATAGGGGGCTGTTGGATATACCAGCCTGGGGTTCTGGAGAGACATCCAGCTGGAGAGAGAAATCGGAGTGGGGGGCACCCACCTTGGCCAGGGACAAACATTCACTGGGCCTCTGTGGATGCAGGCCCTGTCCGAGGTGCTGAAGGTCTTGCTCCTGGGAATTAGCCAGGTCCCTGCCCTTTCAGAGACATGTACAGCTCAACAGGTGAGGTACCCAGCTTGTGGGGTGTGCCAGATAGCTGGAGTGACTTGAGTGAGAAGGGACGGACGGTTGTTGGGAGGAGGTGAAGGTGGCATACATGACAGACCCTGAAGGGCGTATTACCAAAGAGATGAAGGGCAAAAGGCAGGGGCACGGCCTGGGCAAAGACATGGAGGCAGGATTCTCAAGTTCAAGGCAGGCATGATGTCAGAGGAATTTTGGAAGCCAGGCTGAGGGACTCGGTGTTGGGGACACCTTGCCTCCCACCTCGTCTTTGCCTTTTTTGTCCCATGTAACCCTAAATTGGTTTTTGTTCTAAAGCCTAGGCTGGCTTACTGCCCAGCTGACCTTTGACCTTGGGTGGGGGCGGGTCTTGTTGCAGCTCGACAGTGATGACCTCTTGGATAATCCCGGGGAGGCCCAAAGTGCCTTCTATGAAGGTCCTGGGGTAAGTGGCCCCGGGACTTGGGGATGCAGCAGGCTCCTCCCCACTCATCACCCAAGTTGCCCGCAATGGCAGCCAGTGGGAGGGAGGCCCCGAAGACAAGAGGGAAGAGGTTACGCTTACCCCTGGAGGCACTTTGTGGGGAGGAGGGCAGGGGGCAGTCATTGAGAGCAGTGTCGGTAGAGGTGGGACTGTGTCTGCTGTACCACTCGAGCTGTGCCCACTGGGCACTTGGAGAAGGAGGGGAGGGCCCTGGCCTTGGGGCCTTAGGGGTCAGCTGGTGCAGAGTGGTTCTGGGAGTTGAGGTAGATACTAGCTCTGAGGTTCACAGGAGGACAGTTCGCTGGGGAGCAGGGGATGTGGAAGCCTGGGGGCCTATCCCTGCTCAGCCACGTGAGGGGTAGTTACCTAGGGAAAGGGCATCAGCTGATGCAGTCCTCAGCCTCCATCTGGAAAATGAAGGTGGGGTGATGAGCAAAGCTCAGAGCGGGACTGCAGTATATTTATTAAGCACCTACTGTACGCCTGACTGTGCCAGACCCATTAGGAAATGCCAGTTGTCCTTCCCTCTTCTTTCTCTCCTGCTGCTTCTGCCTCCTTCCTCTTCTCCCCTCCCTCCTCCTCCTTTTTCCTTCTTCCATTCATCTCTCTCCCTCCCCCACCTTCCCCTTCTCTTTTTCCATTTCTCCCTTTTCATCATCATAACTATCATTTACTGAATGCTTACTATCTGCCAGGCCCTTTATAGTAATTTTCACTTAGTTCTCATGATAATAATGTATTCTGAATAATTTATCTTTCATAATATAAATTATTAAATCCAGAACCCAAAAGATAAACATCGTTTCCGAGTAACAATGATGACCCTTTCTTCTTCTTTGGTGATCATCATTCTCTTCACTGCTCTCATTTTTTAATAACCATAAGGTCCCTGGTGGGTTCTAAGTGCCTCCTGTATGTGATGTCAGTGAATGTCGCGAGCATCCTAGGAGGCTATCTGGTCAAATAACAGTGGCGATTCCATGCCATTAGCATAGTTATTTCTCGTGGAATATTCGCGCAAATATGCATACACATATTTACCCATACGTGTCCCGCATGGGAAGCATTTTTGAAAAACGTCAGACTCACAGTGCGCTTGGCACAAAGTAAGGTTCATGGCAGTCGCAGCTCTGGCTGCTGTTGTGTTTAACAACCAGGAACTTTTATTGAAATAAAACCTTTGGGGCCAGGCATGTTTTCAGAATTCATGATGTTTCAGATTCTTGAAGGGTGATGCTGAATTTGTGTGCGCTTCATATAACAACACGCTCATTCACCTTTCCGTGGTCAGACTTAAAAAGGGCCATGTTAGCTGGGTAAATTGTGCCTTTCCCCAAGAGCGCCACGTCGGTTCTGGTCAGGTTTTGCTGCCAAATTGTTACAGAAACATTTGTGGTTTTCCAGAGCCGTTGGGGTTTGGGAATTGCAGATAAGAATTAAGGGGCTATATGACTATTCAAAAAGTGGGTTTAGGGCCGGCCGAGTGGCGCGGTGGTTAAGCGCTGGCCTGGGAAGCCAGCGGCCCCGGTTCGGGTCCCACATATGAGGGCCAGTAACACTGCCCTAAAAAAAAAAAAAAAAAAAAAAAAAAAATGGGTTTAGTACATTCTACTGATGTGGACAGATGGGGAAAGAGGCCAGATTCCATAAGCCCCAGGTTGCACAGCTAAGCCCTGATGGAGCTTTGAATCCAGATTGAGCCACTTCCAGATGGAATGTTCTTTCTGACTGTGCTACCCTGACACCGAGTGTCCCCTGCTTCAGCCATGCCCTGATCCTGGTCCTTTGCTAATCTCAGATCTTCCCTTCCCACCTTGTTTGACCTCCAGCTCCATGTTCAAGAAGCTTCTGGAAACCACTTGAACCCAGAGCCCAGCCAGCCAGCCCCCAGCGTGGACCTAGACTTCCTGGAAGATGACATCCTGGGCTCGCCCGCAGCAGGGAGTGGCAGTGGGGGCAGTGGGGGCACGGACCAGCCCTGTGACATCCTCCAGCAGAGCCTCCAAGAGGCCAACATCACCGAGCAGACGCTCGAAGCTGAGGCTGAGCTGGACTTGGGTCCTTTCCAGCTGCCCACCCTGCAGCCCGCTGATGGTGGGGCAGTCCCTGCAGGTGCTGGAGGGTCTGCCGCCGTGGCTGCGGGGCCCCAGGCCCTCTTCCCAGGTGGCACAGATCTGCTGGGACTCCAGGCCCCGCCCACCGTGCTGACCCACCAGGCCCTGGTGCCTCCCCAGGATGTGGTGAACAAAGCCCTGAGTGTCCAGCCCTTCCTGCAGCCTGTGGGCCTGGGCAATGTAACCCTGCAGCCCATCCCGGGCCTCCAGGGCCTGCCCAATGGCAGCCCTGGAGGTGCCACAGCAGCCACACTTGGTCTGGCACCCATCCAGGTGGTGGGCCAGCCCGTCATGGCACTTAACCCCCCCACATCCCAGCTCCTGGCCAAGCAGGTGCCTGTCAGCGGCTATCTGGCCTCAGCAGCCGGCCCCTCAGAGCCAGTGACCTTGGCGTCAGCGGGTGTCTCACCCCAGGGGGCTGGCCTTGTCATCCAGAAGAACCTCCCAGCCGCCGTGGCCACCACGCTCAACGGGAACTCAGTGTTTGGAGGAGCAGGAGCTGCCACTGCAGCGGCCACCGGGGCGCCCTCAGGGCAGCCGCTGACAGTGGCCCCAGGCCTTGGCACATCGCCGCTGGTTCCGGCACCCAATGTGATCCTGCACCGCACACCCACGCCCATCCAGCCCAAGCCTGCTGGCGTGCTGCCCCCCAAGCTCTACCAGCTGACACCCAAGCCATTTGCCCCCGCAGGCACCACGCTTACCATCCAGGGTGAGGCGGGGGGGCTCCAGCAGCAGCCCAAGGCCCCCCAGAACCTGACTTTCATGGCAGCGGGCAAAGCCGGCCAGAACGTGGTGCTGTCGGGCTTCCCGGCGCCTACCCTGCAGGCAAATGTCTTCAAGCAGCCTCCTGCCACTACCACGGGGGCAGCCCCGCCTCAGCCCCCCGGGGCCCTGAGCAAACCCATGAGTGTCCACCTCCTGAATCAAGGCAGCAGCATCGTCATCCCTGCTCAGCACATGCTGCCGGGCCAGAACCAGTTCCTGCTGCCTGGCGCATCCGCGGTCCAGCTCCCCCAGTCGCTCTCGGCCCTCCCCGCCAACGTGGGTGGGCAGATCCTGGCGGCCGCAGCTCCCCATGCCGGTGGACAGCTCATTGCAAACCCCATCCTCACCAACCAGAACCTGGCAGGCCCACTGAGCCTGGGCCCCGTGCTGGCCCCCCATTCTGGGGCCCACAGTGCCGCCCACATCCTCTCGGCTGCCCCCATCCAGGTGGGCCAGCCTGCCCTCTTCCAGATGCCTGTGTCCCTGGCTGCGGGCAGCCTGCCCACGCAGAGCCAGCCGGCACCTACTGGCCCTGCTGCCACCACCGTCCTCCAGGGGGTCACTCTGCCTCCCAGTGCCGTGGCCATGCTGAACACCCCCGACGGTCTGGTGCAGCCGGCCACCCCTGCTGCCGCCGGTGAGGCTGCACCTGTCCTCGCAGTGCAGACAGCCCCCCAGGCACCCGCCACAGTCAGCACCCCGCTGCCTTTGGGCCTCCAGCAGCCTCAGGCACAGCAGCCCCACACACAGGCCCCCACCCCTCAGGCTGCTGCCCCACCTCAGGCCACCACCCCCCAGCCCAGCCCAGGCCTGGCATCCAGCCCAGAAAAGCTCGTGCTGCCGCCCTCTGCCACCACCACGGCCATCCTCACTCAGGACTCCCTGCAGATGTTCCTGCCCCAGGTAACTGGGGCTCCGCTGGGCTGGAGAGGAGGGGTGGGGTCCGGGCTGGGGGTCTACTGTGGAGAGGCAGCGACTGGGGAGGTCTTCTGGGTTAGAGAGAGCATCTCAGAGATGGCACCCCTGCTCTGGGTACCAGTGTCCCCTAGGGGGAGGCCTGAGGGTGACAGGGAATGACTAGGTGACAGGAAACAGGAGACAAGGAAAGGGATCAATGGACAAGGAGAGAAGTTGACACAGCAGAGGGACAGACAGATAAGAAGGACTTGGCTGGCTGACCGATTGAAAGACAGACACGAAGAGTGAATGGCTGGCTGACTGACAGACTGACCAGGAGAGTGCCTGACTGGCTGACTGAGAGACAGACAGACTGCCCTCCTGCTGGAGGGCTGGAGAGGGATCACAAAGAGATTGGGCGAGGCATGGACAGACAGACAGGGCAAGAGAGATGGAGAGTGAGGGAGAGCTGGAAGGCGGCTGACCTCCAGGGACTTGAGTGAATGGTGCTGCCCAGGCTTCAGCCTCCCTGGCACCTGGACCTCGGGGCTGCCAACCCCCTGGCTTCTGTGCCCAGCCTCTTGGTGCCCCTTACACCCAGTTCCCACCACCCCCTTCTCTGGAGCATCAGTGGGAGTGGGGGTCTCAGGAGGGCGGGGAGGCTGCAGGTCTGTGGGGGCAGCGTGGTGACCCTGTTTGGGCTGCCCATTTCAGGAGAGGAGCCAGCAGCCCCTCTCCGCCGAGGGCCCCCACCTCTCCGTGCCCGCCTCGGTCATAGTCAGCGCCCCGGCTCCCGCCCAAGACCCAGCCCCGACCACCCCTGTCGCCAAAGGAACTGGCCTCGGCCCTCAGGCCCCCGACGGCCAGGCTTCCCCGGTGCCAGCCCCCCAGGTAGATGAACCCCAGCAGCCTCTCTCCTAGCTCAGACCAGCCTTGCCCCCGCACCCTCATCCCGCTCCCCACCCTGGCTTCCCCGCCTGCCTCTCTATCTTGCTGGCTTGGGAAATGGTGCTCTCCTTTGCTCCCCACATATTTCCTGAGGGTCTCCTGGCAGTCATGGACGCTTGAGACCAGGGCCAGCCCCTGGGGAGCCCACAATCTAGGCAGGAAATGGATACACACAGCAGGAAATCAATGATTTCCTAAAATTTATCATTTTCATATCTGGATAAGTGAAACGTCCAGATAGTTCACATTTCAAAGAATGTGATGAAAATCCCCCTCTCCTGAACCAAGGCGGTTTCTTACCTTTGCCATGCACAGACAAGCAAAGTGACATCTGGGAATCTTCTCCTTCCATTTTTACGAAAATAGTAGCATAGTCCACATACAGGTTTGCACCTTGCTTTTATCATTTAAAAATTCACCTTGGAGATGACTTTATTCGCTATATGACTGCATAGTATTCCATTGTGTGGGTGGGTGTACCATTATTTATTTAACCATCCTTGTTCTTGGGCATTTTGTTTACTTCCGATCTTTAGCTATTGTGAGCAAGGCTGCAAAGAATGACTAATATGCCACTTTTAGGTTAAGTTCTTAAAAAGGAAATTGCTAGGGCCAGCCGAGTGGCGCGGTGGTTAAGAGCTGGTTTTGGGAAGCCAGCGGCCCCGGTTCAGGTCCCACATATGAGGGCCAGTGACACTGCCCTCAAAAAAAAAAAAAAAGGAAATTGCTGGGTCCAAGAGCATATGTGTTTGTAGTTTTGACGGATATTGCTAAATTGCTCTCCATGGAGTGTAAATTGGTTTAACCTTGATCTGCCATATATCATCTGTGCCTGTTTTCCCACAGCCTCCATGGTGTATTGAACTTGGCCAGTCTGGTAGGCGAAAAATTGTACCTTGTTTTGTTTTAATTTGCATTTCTTTTACTCTGAACAAGGCTGGGTAGGTTTTCATAGAGTTAGAGCTATTTGTGTTTTCTACGGAATTGTCTGTTCATACCCTTTGCCATTTTAAAATTGGGGTACTGGTCATTTTCTTATTGATTTGTAGAAATTCTTTATTTTTTTTAATTTTATTATTTTTCTTAATTGGGGAATTGGGGGAGGGGAACAGTGTTGAGGAATTGGGGAAGGGGACCAGCCAAGTTGTTGTTCTTCAATCTTTGTATGGAGGGCGCCAGTCGCCAGCTGGCTTCCTGTCGGCAGCTTGTGGCCTCTAAGCTCAAGGTGCTGTGTTCAATCTTAGTTGCGGGTGGGCGTAGCCACCATCCCATGCGGGAGTCAAACCAGCAGCCTTGTTGTTAAGGGCCCACGGTCTATCAACTGAGCCATTCTAGTGGCAGCCCAGCTTAAGGTGCCGAGTTCAGGCTTAGTTGTGGGCGATCATCAAACAGGCAACCTTGTTGTTAGGAGCACATGCTCTCACCAGCTGAGCCATCCTGCCACCTGTTGACAGCTTCGCGGCAGCTCCGCTCGGGCACAGCGTCACTGGCCCATGTGGGAATAGAACCGGCGGCCCTGTTGCTCAGAGTTCACTCTCTTAAGCCAACTCTTAACCAACTGAGCCACTCGGCCAGCCCTAGAAATTCTTTATATATTAGGAAAATCAGCTTTTGTCTCATGGATCATAAGCACATGAGAGGAATGGGATCCACCTTTTATTCTGGAGGAGAGGATGTTGTATTCATTAAAAAAGGACTAGTGGAGGGCCGGCTGAATGGTGCAGTGGTTAAGCTCTGGCTTGGGAAGCCAGCAGCCCCGGTTTGGGTCCCACATATGAGGGCCAGTGACACTGCCCTCAAAAAAAAAAAAAAAAAAAAAGAACTAGTGGATAGGTAGATTAGGATAAGTAGCAAGAGAAAGGAATAGCATCAGCAAGGTCCAGGATGGCAGAAATCAGCCTGGGCTTTGGCCGTAAACAGCCATGATTTCACTCTCATGTGATTTCAGTGCCCTGTGCCTTTAAGCAACCAGTTTCTTCATTCCATCAACAGATGTTTGGGAAGGGAGGTGTGGCACTTAATTTGTGTCAGGACTTGTGCTGACCCGAGCAAGTCCCTGGAACTGCTGAACTTTGATTTGCTTATCTGGAAAAAGGGAATAATAGTTTCTTATAGATCTCTTAGGAGGAGTAAATGAGTTACTACATGCTTCACACAGAGTAAGCACTGGATAAATATTTGTTGTTATTGTTGTTATTATTATTATTATAGCTATTGTTATGGGTAGAGCACGGGTCCAGTCCTGGGGGACATGGGGCCACATTGGCATCAGGTCATCTCTACACAGGGAGGAAAAGTAGGCAGAAAGAGTAGGGGAGAAACGAGGGGTGCCCGGCCTGTGAGAGACCCAAGCTGGAAGCACTGTTTCTAGAGTGAGTCACATGCAGGCCTGGGTCCCTCCAAGCAAGTGGCTTCCCCTCTCTGAGCCTCCATCCTCAGCCGTCACCTCGGGCTGGCAGGGCCCCTTCTCCTGAGCACGGTGTTGGAGAGCAGGCCAGAGCACATTAACCCTGTGCCATTTCAATGTGTTCGCTTGGCGAGCACCTGCTGTGTGCCAGGTGCTTGTCTAGACTCTGTCCTCGGGTGCCAGACCATCCCAGTTGACCCAGGACCAAGGAGGTTCTTGGGATACAGGGCTTTCTGTTTTAAGATGCAGACAGTGCAAACACGCGAGCAGGGAGTTTTGTCTGTTGTGTCCCTGCTGTGTGCCCAGTGCCCAGAACAGTGCCTGACACACAGAGGACACCGGTAAGCATTGACCGAGTAAATGCCTCGGGGAGGGAGCCCACCCACACGTACAAGCACCTGCTCTGTGCTGGGTCCACCACCGTGAAAGTAAAGGGAACGCCATGACTAATGGAGGCCAAGTGTGCTGTGGAAACCACTGTCCTGGAGGATTGTGGGCTGGTTGTCAGGAACAGGGACCTTGGAACCCCCACTCTGCCACTTATAGGCCCTGTGACCTCAGGCAAGTCACTTGCTTTTCTGTACCTCAGTTTTCTCGCCTGTAAAATGAGGATGATGCTAATAGTATCTACTTCCCAGGGTGGGTGAGGGATAAATTCATATATGGAAAGTGCTTGAATGGGGTTGGCATGTTGAAAGTCCTCCAAAGTGAAAGAAGCCAGGCAAACCTCCTCTGAAGGAACAAGTGTAAGCATTTCAGGCTCTGTCATTATAGCCATCCCCCCTTATCCACACGGGATACATTCCAAGAACCCCAGGGGATGCCTGAAACCACAGACCGTACCTAACTCTATACGCATATACTATGTTTTTTCCCTATACATACATACCTATGATAAAGTTTAGTTTATAAATTAGGCTCAGTAGGAAATGAACAATAATAACTAATAATAAAATGCAACAGTTATAACAGTACCCAACTGGGGCCGGCCGAGTGACTCGGTTGGTTAAGAGCTCGCTCAAGAGTGAGAGCTGAGGGCCGGCCGAGTGGCGCGGTGGTTAAGCGCTGGCTTGGGAAGCCAGCGGCCCAGGTTCGGGTCCCACATATGAGGGCCAGTGACACTGTCCTCAAAAAAAAAGAGTGCGAGCTGAGCTCTGAGCAACAGCAGTTCGATGTCCAGCCTGAGCTGAGCTGCCAACAGGTGGCAGGGTGGCTCAGCTAAACAAAACAAAACAAAAGAAACAATACACTATAATAACAGTTACATCAATGGCTTTGGGGCCATTATTAAGTAAAATAAGGGCTACTTGAACACAAGTACTGCGATACCATGTCAGTCAATCTATTAACTGTGATGGCTACTAAGTAAGGGACTAGCAGGCAGAGTGCATACGGCGTGGCGATGCCCGACAGAGGGATGCCCCACATCCCAGTTGGGATGGAGCTGGATGGCATGAGATTTCATCCTCAGCATAGCACACAATTTAAAACTTCAGAATTATTTTTCTGGGATTTTCCATTTAATATTTTTGGATTGTATTTGACCGTGGGTAACTGAAACCACAGCAAATGAAATCTCAGATAAGGGGGAGGACTGCTGTATAGTGCAAAAGCAGCTATAGACTATCCATATAATAAATGAATGAGCATGGGTGTGTGCCAATAAAACTTTATTGATGGTCACTGAAGCTTGAATTTCATATCATTTTCACAAGTCACAAAATATTATTCTTGATTTTTTTTTTTTAAAGCATTTAAAAATGTAAACACTATTCTTAGCTTGCAGACTATAGAAAATGGTAGGCCAAGCAGGGTGGCAGGCCAGGTTTGACCTAGCGGCCATGTTTTGCTGACCCTTTTCATATCTTTATTAGATGGACACACCATGATTTATTTATTCAGTCCCCTATTCATGACCACTTAAGGTGGTTGCCTATGTAATTGTTAACAAACAACACTCATAAATATTCTTGTACCCACATTTTGCACACACATGAAAATACTAGGTATGAGCAAAAATACAGTGAATGTTTAAATAAAACAATTATTAAAATAAAAGACACATTGCCATTAATCCCCCCCCCCAGTATACTCCCCCTTGCTTCAAACACACCTATCCCATCAGTCTTGCTTGTTTCTGAAGCAGTCCTGAAAGTCCTCTTTTGCATCTTTAGTTGGGCTGTCGAGAATTGATTCAAAACATTTACCTTTCATGGTCATTTTGACTTTGGGGAAGAGCCAGAAGTTGCACGGTGCCAGATCCCGTGAATAAGGTGGATGAGGACACACCATAATGTTTTTATTTGACTGAAATTGCCATAACAGAAGCGATGTGTGACATGGAGTGATGGAGGGTGAAGTAAAGACACTCACGAAAGAGGACTTCCAGAACTGCCTCAGAAAGTGGCAAGAACAATGGGAGAAATGTGTTCAAAGCGAAGGGGAGTATTTTGAGGGGGATTAGTGGCAATGTGTCTTTTACTGTAATAAATTTGTTTTAATTTAAGCATTCACAGTATTTTTTTTTAATCACACCTCATAACTGGGAGGTAAATTTCTGGAAACAGAATTGCTGAATCAGAGGGTATCTGTGTTTTCCAAATATTTTTTAGAAAGCACTAACCTGGGGTCGGCCGAGTGGCTCAGTTGGTTAAGAGCTCACTCAAGAGTACGAGCTGAGCTTTGAGCAACAGCAGTTTGATGCCCAGCCCAAGCTGAACAGCCGCTGAGCTGCCAACAGGTAGCAGAATGGCTCAGCTAAAACAAAACAAAACAAACAAACAAACAAACAAAAAAAGCACTAACCTTGCTGGTTGCTGCTCCATGAGGTTCGTGCCTGGGAGCAGGGCTTCCAGAGGCTTCATCAAGCCCAGATCCGCAAGCACCTTGCTCCCTACCAGGCCAGAAAAGGTCACCCCTTCCTGCATTTCTCCGATTCTGCATGAAGTTGAACATCTTGCCATTTACACATGGGCAATTGGAATCTCGATAAATAATCCACTTGTGTGGTAGTTTTAAAAAAAATTATAAAAATAATTTCATGCTCATATAGAGAATTTAGAAAATATACCAAAGAACAGAGAAGAAAAATAAATGGCCTGTGATCCTACCGTGCAGGAGCCACTGGTAACATTTTTGGCATGAAGTATTTTTGTTTTTCTTTTTTAGCCTTTTTTTTCCCTTCCCATCCATTGAAAATGTTTTACAGGACCGGCCGAGTGGCTCAGTTGGTTAAGAGCTCGCTCAAGAGTGCAAGCTGAGCTCTGAACAACAGCAGTTTGATGCCCAGTCTGAGCTGAGCTGCCAACAGGTGGCAGGATGGCTCAGCTAAAAAAAAAAATGTTTTTCATTTTTTAAATTAGGTATTCTAGTCACATGGTTCAATCATCAAAGAGCATTTTTTTTCCTTAAGATTTTATTGGGGAATTGGGGGAGGGGAATAGACAAGTTGCTGTCCTTTTGTTCTTCAGTCTAGTTGTGGAGAACGTTGCTTCACTGGCCCATGTTGGTATCGTCATTGCGCTCTTCCTGGATGAGGCAGATCGCTCACCACGGCTATTGGCAGCTCACACTGGCTGCTGGCTACTCACTGTAGCCTATGGCAGCCCACTGCAGCAGGGGCTGCAGCCTACACCGTCGCCGGGGCTCGCAGCCCAGCTCCAGATGGAGCTGTTGTTAGCTGTAGAGGGCAGTGTCACTAGCCCTCATATGTGGGATCCGAACTGAGGCCACTGGTGTTCCAAGCAGCTCTTAACCAATGCACCACTCAGCCGGCCCCAAAGAGCATTTTTTAAAGTACAGGGAGAAAGTGTTCCCCATGCCTACATGCTTGGCCTGCATGCCCCTCCACGTATCCACGAGAACTCATTTTTCGTATATCCTTCCAGTTCTTTGTGCGTATATAACCCAGTGCATATATGGGTTTACATTTCTCTCTGCCCAGAAGTGGGAAGTTAGCCCCCCCATATCTGCGGGTCTCGCACCCATATATTCAAACAACTGCAAATCAAAAATATTTGGGGGAAAAAAATTCCAGAAAGTTGATTCCTAAACAATACAGTATGACAACTATTTTTTTTTTTTTAAGATTTTATTGGGGGAAGGGGAACAGCGTTGGGGAATTGGGGGAGGGGAACAGACAAGTTGCTGTCCTTTTGTTCTTCAGTCTAGTTGTGGAGGACACTGCTTCACTGGCCCATGTTGGTATCATCATTGCGCTCTTCTCAGGTGAGGCAGATCGGTTGCCGGCCTCTGGACGGCCGCTCAACAGAGGCTCTTGGCAGCTCACACTGGCTGCCAGCTGCTCACGCTGGCTGCCGGCCACTCACTGTAGCCTATGGCAGCCCACTGCAGCAGCTATACTGTCCCAGGGACTCACAGCAGCTCCAGGTGGAGCTGTTGTTCACCATCTTAGCTGTAGAGGGCAGTGTCACTGGCCCTCATATGTGGGATCCAAACTGGGGCCACTGGCGTCCCAAGCCAGCTCTTAACCAACGCGCTACTCGGCCGGCCCACAATATGACAACTATTTATATAGTGTTTACATTGTATGAGGTATTGTAAGTAATTTAGAGATGATTTAAAGTATATGGGAGGATGTACGTAGGTTATATGCAAATACTACAACATTTTAGATAAGGGACTTGAGCATCTGTGGATTTTGGTACCTGTGGGGGTTGGTCCTGGAACCAATCCCCATTTCCCCAGTAAATACTATATTGATGCACATTAGATCATGTCTCATGGAGGCCGTGGCCCTCCACACACACAGCCGCAGTAAACAACTCAGTCACGTGTTATTTTCCATGCAAGCATGTTTATCTGTCTGTCACTTCCTGGAAGCCTATGTTCTGGATCAAAGCAAATGTGCACTTATACCATGGATATAATTTGCTGAGTTGCCTTCCTCTGGAGTTGTAGCCAATTGTGCCAGTTTAGACCCCCATGGGCAAAATATAAGAGTGTCTTTATGAGACATATGGCTTATTCATAGTGCAATGAGTGAAAGTGGTTCCACAGGGTGCTTTCAATTTGCGTTTCTCCTATTACAAGTGAGGTTGAGCATCTCTTGAAATACTTAAGCCTTTTGTGTTTCCTTTTCTGTACACTGTCTGGTCATACCCTTTGCCCCCCTTTTCTCACTGATTGTTATTCTTAGTGATTTCTAAAGGCTCTTTATATATGAGAGAGATGAACTTTATGCTATGAATCAGGAATTTCCCCCAGTATATCACTTGTTTTTTGACTTGGTTTGGGTGTATATGTGTGTGTGCATGTGTGTGTGACATGTGTGTTGTTTGTCTCTGCATTTTGAATGGATAGATTAAAATTGGGGGGACTATTTTTAAATTTCATTTTAAGATCATTTCAAACATACAGCGGGCCGGCCAAGTGGCGCGGTGGTTAAGCGCTGGCTTGGGAAGCCAGCGGCCCCAGTTCGGTCCCATATATGAGGGCCAGTGACACTGCCCTCAAAAAAACAAACAAACAAAAAACCCAAACAAACGTACAGCAAAATTGCAAGAATAGTACAGAGAATTAATGGGCATTCTTTACTCTTCAACCAGTTGTTGTATTAGTTATGTATTGCTGTGTAACAGATTACCCCCAAAACATAGCCACTTACAACAACGAACATTGACTTGTCTCAGACAGTTTCTAAGGAGCAGGAATCTGGAAGTAGATTAGCTGGAGGGTTCTTGCTCGCCATCTTTCATGGAGTCAAGATGCAGGGATGCAATCATCTGAAGGCTTGACTGGACTGGAGAACCTGCTTCCAGGATGGCGTACTCATGTGGCTGTTGGCAGGCGGCCTCAGCTCCGCTCTGCATGGGCCTCTGCAAAGTGTAGCTCATAGCACACTGCACAGCACCTTCCCTCAGAGTGAGGGATCCAGCAGAGAGAAAGGGTGCCCAGCTTGGAAGCCACAGTCTTTTTTATAACCAAACCTTGGAAGTAGCATATGATCACTTCTTCCGAATTCTGTTGGTCATGGAGACCAACCCTGGTACAGTGTCAGAGGAGACTGCTTGCGGGGGGCCATCTTAGAAGCCAGCTACCACACTAGACTTACCAACTGTGACTATTTTACTACAATCCATTTATTCTCACCTCTCTCAATAGCACACATTTTTCTCCTGAATCATTTGAGAATAAATTGTAGACATCAGGTTTCTTTGCTCTTTAATATTTTAGTAGAATATTTCAGCCCTTGAGAACAAGAACACTCTCTTACTATCACAGTAGATAATGTTCAAATTCAGCAAGTTTAGCATGAAGACAATGCTGTTATCTAATTCACTGTGTGTAATGCAGTTTAGCCAGTTGTCCAGAGATGGTGCAATATATTATTCTCTTTACTTCCCTCAGCATCCTAGCGCTCTGTGCTGACCACTCAGACCTCAGAAGCATGTGTTGAGGGTGTTGTGCAGTGGTCCAGCTCTCTTCATCCTCAACTCTCTTTTTTTTTTTGAGGGCCGTATCACTGGCCCTCATATGTGGGACCCGAACCGGAGCCGCTGGCTTCCCAAGCCAGCGCTTAACCACTGCGCCACTCGGCCAGCCCATCTTCATCCTGATTCACTTGTCTACTCACCTGCCATGGGCCATCTGGGTTGTTTTCCTACTTTCTGTCTTGTAAATACTCCTAGGCTGGATAGCCCCGTGAGCAAGGGCCTGAATGCTCCTTATCACAGATGTCTGCAAGGGGACTACCACTCACAGGTTGGCACCCTTTCAAAGTCACCAGACCACATTGCCTTCCAGAGGGGTTATCCAGGTGACAATCTCATCAGCCAAGGGCTGCCCCTCTGGTCTTTCCTTAGGGGTGGTCAGCCTTTGAGGATGTATGGATTGAGTGGTTGGTTGGTTTCTGTGTTGAATTGCCAGAAGTTATTCAGGGCCAAGCTTGGAAAGGATGGTGGAAGGGTCCAGGGGCTTGGAGGCTTAAAGCAAGTCATGACTCTGAAATCTTGAGTCGGCCCACTTTGAGGGCTGGAAGCAAAGAGCCCCAGCTTTGGACTCTAGCAACACTGGGTGAGGCTGTGTCCTCCTCACTCAGCCTTGAAGCCCTGGGTGATAGTAATGCAGGGAGACTCTGGGCCAGTTATTTCTACTCTTGGCCTCAGTGTCTCATCTATGAAATGGGTCCAATATGATCACAGCTCCCAGGGCTGTGTAAGACCACACAAGTGGACGCAGGTGGCCAACTGTACTTGCTGGATCTGTGTGGGCTGTCATGGGGTGCAGATTTTATGCCAATGTCAGGTACACAGTTGGCACTCTGGTTAAACAGAGGCCGCCAAGGTTATGATTCTTGGGGAGGTGACCCCTGGGGGAGGAGAGTGCAGGTGGCCAAGTGCTCTGGCTGAGGCGTGTTATAGGGAGAGTCACTGTGCCCATGTAACAGAACTAGTGCCCAGATATTGTGTGCAAGTCTGATACGTGCACACACACCCACTCTCACATGTACACACACATGCCCATACCTGCAGGCTCCTAAGGTACCTAGGTAGGCCTGCAGCCCTGGTCATGCAGGCACACAGAGGTGTAGAGGTCCTGGACACTTAGAAGGGGGCCCAGGATTTACAGGCTGGTGTCCAGAGGGTCCAGGCCCTGCTCCTCAGTTGTCATCCTTATCCTTGGCTCCCTGGGTCCTCCACGACCATCAGCCCCATACCCTAGTGCACAGCTGAAGGTACCCGCATTGGTGTTTTCCTTGGTTAGCTAGGCAGTCAGGCTGGGGCTGGCTGCTGGGACGCCGCCCACAGCCGCCTCCCCCCCCCCTCGCTGCTTGTGCTGTGCTCGCGCTCCTTGGCCCCTCGCCTCCCTGCTGGGCAGCTGGTGTGGTGTTGCCTGCTGCTCCCTCCGCTGCTGCCTCCCAAAACCCTGCAGAGCTCGCCTTCATCTGGGGGGATGGAGGAGATGGGGCACAGGGGGAGGGGGTGAGATCAGAGGGCTGAGGTATGGAGGGGATGAGGTGGGAGACAAATGCAGGGGTGAGGTGGGGAGTTGAGAAATGAGAGGTGGGAAGGATAACCATGGTGGAGTCCTTTCAGGACCAGAGTAGCTAAGAAGGGGGGGTTTCTGGTGGGAATGGCCGGGGTCCCCAATGTCTTGGGGCAATGGGAGCCAAGGTTGATTCTGACCCCTGCCCCCTCCCCTCTACCTCCCTCCCCTGCCCAGATCCCAGCAGCAGCTCCACTGAAGGGCCCAGGCCCCTCCTCATCCCCATCACTACCTCACCAGGCCCCTCTGGGGGATAGCCCCCACTTGCCCTCCCCACACCCGGCCCGGCCCCCTTCCCGCCCACCCTCTCGACCCCACTCCCGTCCTCCCTCCCAGCCCCAGAGCTTGTCCCGCCCACCCTCAGAGCCCGCCCTGCACCCTTGCCCCCCACCCCAGGTCCCGCCCACTCTGCCTGGCATCTTTGTCATCCAGAACCAGCTGGGTGTCCCCCCACCAGCCAGCACCCCTGCCCCCATTGCCCCAGGCCCACCCCAGCCGCCTCTTCGGCCCTCCTCCCAGCCCCCTGAGGGGCCACTGCCCGCAGCCCCCCACCTCCCTCCATCTTCCACCTCCTCTGCTGTGGCCTCCTCGGAGACATCTACCAGACTGCCAGCCCCTACGCCGCCCGACTTCCAACTCCAGTTCCCGCCTAGCCAGGGACCCCACAAGTCCCCCACGCCCCCTCCAACCCTCCATCTGGTCCCTGAGCCCGCAGCGCCCCCCCCACTGCCTCCTCGGACCTTCCAGATGGTGACCACCCCCTTCCCGGCGCTGCCCCAGCCGAAGGCTCTTCTGGAGAGATTTCACCAGGTAACCGAGGCAGGGCCCAGCCCCGCCGCACGTTCCACAAGCTCCCCAGCCCTCCTCCTGCAGTCTAATTGGAGCCCTCCCACTCGTAGTGTGTGCCCCCCCCCTCACCACCTGTCCCCCTCCTTAGGTGCCATCCGGAATCCTTCTCCAGAGCAAGGCCGGGGGACCCCCCGCCGCCCCGCAGACCTCCGCCAGCCTGGGGCCACTCGCCAGTCCCACTGCCTCTGTGCTGGTCAGCGGGCAGGCCCCATCCGGGACCCCCACCGCCCCCAGCCATCCCCCTGCCCCAGCACCCATGGCCACCGCAGGTAGGAGAGAGGTAGCCCATGCAGGAGATATGGGGACCTGGAGGTGGGCGGGGGGCTAATCTGTGGGTGCGTAAACCTAAGGGGTCGCCCAGACCTCCCGGGCCAGGAAAGGTGGAAGAGAAAGGCCCGAGGGGGCACTCGCTCCAGGGCTGGTGGGGCTGCCAAAGAACCGGAGGAAAGTGGGGTGCAGGCTTGGGGGTCATGTTTGTGACCCCCGAGCCCTGTCTGCCCCCTCCCCTGCCCTCAGGCCTCCCTCCTTTGCTTCCTGCCGAGAGCAAAGCTTTTGCCAGCAACCTCCCAACTCTGAGTGTGGCCAAGGCTGCTGCATCCGGGCCCGGGAAGCCCTCCGGGCTGCAGGTAAGGGGTCGCCAGATTGGAGGCGTAGGACCAGAGCAACACTGCCAGGGAACTGGGGAAGGGGCCAATGGGGCAGGGGAGACACCAACAGGCAGGAGGGGGCAGGGCAGGCTGACAGACAGGTGGTTAGGGACGGGCAGATGTGACAGACCCAGGCGATGGGTGAAACAGCAGGACAATCCAGGCAGGGGCATGCAGGAGACCCACAGACACCAAGACAACAGGGCGACAATAGTCAAGATGGCCTGAATGAGACCCCGAGATGGTCACTGGGGATGGAAACAGGTGAGAGGTTGAGACCGTAGGAGGAGGACAGATGAGACAGTTAGATGAGAGATGCAAGAGGAAGGAGCAGGTGAGACCCTAGACAGAGGGGCAGGGGTGAGTTGGGGGAGACTGAGGCAGAGACCATCTGTCAGAAATGGTGGCGGGGGGGTCGGTGAAGAGAAAACTACGTCAGCAGAGATGAGAGAAGTGGATGGACGGACTGGGACCCAGGAGGTTGGGGGAGACTTAGCAACAAGATTCACAAGAGGCCAAGAGAGAAGCCTGGGGGGTAAAAGGGGGGAGGAGAGAGAGAGAGAGAGATATCAAAGTGAAGAGATCTGAGGAGGAGTCTGCAAATAAGACGCCACAAAAGGGCAGGGGACACAGAGGCCATATGATGAGCAGGGAGGGAGACACCAGGAGTTTGCTGGCATCTCTAGACCGGAAGGCAGGCAGAGGCCAAGAGACCCACGCGTGAGAAGGGGCTGGAGGGGACCCTGGTGGAGGGTGCCAAGGCTCATGCCCATCACCCTCTCTTCGCCATGTACCCCACCTGCATTGTCCAGGTCTTCCCAGCAGGTTGAGTGTGATGGGCAGGGCACCTTGCAGGTGGGCCAGCACCCCATCAGGGGAGACAGCAGCCCCGTCCTGTCTTTGCCCCAGGCTGGGGGACAAAGGGAGGCAGGGTGCTGAGGGGGGCAAGGCTTCTCCATGCCATCCCCCTCACTCACCTCTTTCTCCCCGCCCCCCCCCCCCAGTATGAGAACAAATTGAGTGGCCTGAAGAAACCACCCCCACTTCAGCCCAGCAAAGAAGCCTGGTGAGTGACAGCACCCTGTCCTTGTGTTCCTCCCCAACCACTACCAGTCCCCCCACCCCTACCTTCCTGGAAGCATGGGAGGGGGTGTGGGGACCACTCTTTAGACGAGGGGTCAGGGGCTGGCTGAGTGGCGCGGTGGTTAAGCGCTGGCCTGGGAAGCCAGCGGCCCCGGTGTTCGGGTCCCACATATGAGGGCCAGTGACACTACCCTCAAAAAAAAAAAAAAAAAAAGACGGGTCAGGCAGGCCCCAGTGCAAGTCCCACTCCACCTCCTGTTAGCCCTGTGGCTTCAGGCAGGACTCTTTCCCTTAGGTACCCTCAGTTACCCCTCTGGCAAATGAGATAGTAATAGCGATAATAGGCTGATGGGTGAGGATTCAAAGAGACTGTGTTAAGAGCATTCACGTGGCACCACTAGGCCGTGAGCTTCAAGCGGGAGGCATTGGTGTGGCTTGGTCTCTGCTGCATCCTCAGCACCTCAGAAAGGGCTGGGCAGTCGGCACTTAGTAACATGGGACGGGTGGGTGGAGGGGTAAATGTTGGAGGCTTGTATGCATTTTCTCCCTCTCTTCTGCCATCCTTCCACCAAGAGTGTTGATTAGTGCCAAGTCCTAGCCCTGTCGTGTATGGGGTCCTCCGAACTTCAGCACAGGGTGGGGACCATCATGTCCAGTGGGGGAGACCGTCACACAATAAAGAGACGAAATGCACTGTAATACGCGCTGTGCTAGCAAGTCTGGTGAGAGGACAGTATTTTACCCACCAGCCAATCAGCCGACCAGCCTCCCTCCACCCCTCCTCGAGGTTGCCCTTGGGTCCCAGGCATCGCGAGGCCATGCTGACCCCCGGTGGCCGGAGACAGTATAGCATGGAGGATGAGTTTCAGGCTCTGGCCTCTGACTCCTAGCTCTGCCTTTTCCTCACTGTATGTGCTTTTGGGTCAGGGCACTTCACTTCTCCAGGCCCCGACTTCCTCATCTGTGAAACGGGGATAATGTTAGCACCTACTTCCTTTCGTTATCGCGAGAGATTCAGTGAGAGAGCAAGCACGGCCAATACACATTAGCACCTGCTTTGGAAGCATAGGCTTGCCCCTAATGTGTGTGTTGGGGGCTGGGGCTCAGCTCTACGTGTATGTGTGGTCTCTCCCCACCCACCGCAGTTTCCTGGAGCATTTGCACAAACATCAGGGCTCCGTCCTGCACCCCGACTACAAGACAGCCTTTCCCTCCTTCGAGGACGCCCTACATCGCCTCTTGCCCTACCACGTCTACCAGGGCGCCCTCCCCTCCCCCAACGACTACCACAGAGGTGAGGCCTCCCCAGAACCACCCTCCATCCTGTACCTGCTATGTGTGTGTGTGTGTGGGGGGGGTACCTCTTTGCCTGTCCGTTCCCAACGTCTGCCTCTGGACCTCTTCTCTTCCTCCGCAGTGGACGAGGAGTTTGAGACGGTCTCCACGCAGCTGCTGAAACGCACGCAGGCCATGCTCAACAAATACCGCCTCCTGCTCCTGGAAGAGTCCCGGGTAGGGCAGCCGTGACCGTCTCGCTCACGCAGAAGGAGGGAGGCAGGGAGGATAGTGGTCAGATCACAGGAAGGACAGTTTGGAGTCGACTCCCAGCCATCCGGGTTACTCGCATCCCCTCCCTCCCGCCTGGCTTCTTCACTTGTCCATCTTTCCTTTCCCCCTTAGAGAGTGAGCCCCTCGGCAGAGATGGTGATGATCGACCGAATGTTCATTCAGGAGGAGAAGACCACCCTTGCCTTGGACAAACAGCTGGCCAAGGAGAAGCCAGGTGGGAGGGGAAGGGAAGGAGAGGCGTCCCCCACTCCTCCTGGGCCCCAGAATTAGACTTGCGGGTTGAGGGAGGGGACGTGGCCTCACCTCACTCCACCACTAGGCGGCGCCCGAGCCTCACCTTCCTGCAGTAGCTGGTCTCCCCGGACCTATGGGAGCTGAGCTCCTCTTCCTCATCACCGTGTCCCTTTCACCCCACTCAGTCCTGGCATGGCGGGAACATTCTGCTACTCCCAGGGGGAATAGAAAAGCAGGGCAGCAGAGCCAGGACTAGGGTGAAGCAAGCAAGTTGCCCAGGTTGCAAAATGTAACCTGGCATCTACTCTCAAGTCCCGTTTCCCGCCTTGCACATTACCGGGATTTGGGGATTGCTGAGAAGGGTTGCACCCAGCAGTGTGTCCCGAGGCCTTGATGAGTCAAGGGCTTATTCCAGGGCCTGGTGGGTAGTAGGTGTTCGGTGCACACCAGCTTCTCTTAGCTCTGTTTTTGCGCCGGTGCCCCGTGCATTCCCTAACCCCAGTGGGTTTTCTTGGCCCCTTGGTTCTACAGATGAGTACGTGTCTTCCTCGCGCTCTCTTGGCCTCCCTGTCACAGCCTCTTCTGAGGGACATCGGCTCCCCAGCCATGGCCCAGCACCGTCCTCAGCACCCGGGGCACCTGCCCAGCCCCCTCTGCACCTGCCCACCAAGCTGGTGATCCGGCACGGCGGGGCGGGTGGCTCCCCTTCCGTGACCTGGGCCCGGGCATCTTCCTCCCTGTCCTCTTCGTCCTCCTCGTCCTCCGCCACCTCCTCCCTGGATGCCGATGAAGATGGCCCAATGCCCTCCCGCAACCGTCCACCCATCAAGACCTACGAGGCCCGAAGCCGCATCGGCCTCAAGCTCAAGATCAAGCAGGAAGCTGGGCTCAGCAAGGTTGTCCACAACACAGCGCTGGACCCTGTGCACCAGCCCCCGCCGCCGCCCCCCGCCGCCCTCAAGGCGGCCGAGCCCCCACCCCGGCCCCCGCCACCCGCCCAGACCACCAGCCAGATGAACGGCACCGTGGACCACCCACCACCAGCCACCATGGACCGCAAACCACCAGCCCCAGCCTCACACTGCCCCCGCCTGCCCCTACGGAAGACATACCGGGAGAACGTGGAGGCCCTGGGCAGTGGGGCAGCCGAGGGGGCCGTGACGGGCAGGGCCCGGGGCACCAGTCCAGCGCCACTGCCCACCAAAGTGGACGAAGCCACCAGTGGGCTGATCCGGGAGCTGGCTGCCGTGGAGGATGAGCTATACCAGCGCATGCTAAAGGGAGCCCCTCCAGAGGCCACTGCCAGTGCTGGGCAGGGCAGTGGCAGCAGGGACCCTGGCTGGGAGGCACCCTCAATGCCCCCCGCCAAAAGACGCAAGTCTGAGTCACCTGACGTGGACCAGGCTAGCTTCTCCAGTGACAGCCCGCAGGATGACACACTCACCGAGCACCTCCAGAGCGCCATCGACAGCATCCTCAACCTCCAGCAGGCCCCGGGCCGGACATCCGCACCCCCATACCCTCACGCCCCCCAGGCGGCTGTCACACCCGCCTCCCCATCACCTCTGCACAGGCCAGAGGCCTACCCGCCCTCCAGTCACAATGGCGGCCTTGGTGCCAGGACGTTGAACAGATAACACCGGGCTGGACTTCCCTTCCCTGTCCCCTCGCTCCATGTGGACGCCAGGGGCAGCTGGGCATCTGACCTCAGCCTCCTGGGGACATGAGCCGGGGATTCCCCTGAGTTTTTCTTGCCTAAGTTATTTGAGTCACAAAGGCCTCTTCCCCCACCTCCTGCTTCAGCTGGGTTGATGGGTGGGGGTCGTGGATTTAGGGGAGGGGGCTGTAACGTACAATGTCCCCCTGCCAAAGGAAGGGGTAATCCTGGAGTGTCATTTCCCATTTCTTCCCACATCCTGCCACACTCCACCCCTCCGTCCTGGGGACACGCGTGAGTTTTCCAGGGATGGGGGCACCCTGGTTATTCCCACTGCTCATGCGTGTCCGGGTCCCTCTCGTTGGTGTGGTTTCACGGATCCATCCCTGGAGGGCGCCCAGAGCTGAGAGAGTCTTGGAGGCCTCGCTCAGCCTTTCCCCACAGGCCATAAAAGGAAACGCAGGGAAGAGGCACTTGAGCCAGCATCTTAGAGCCCATTCTGGGGGTGTGCCTATGGGCATCGGTCACATCCTTGTGTGTGTGTCCAGCTCTGTGTCCTGTGTCCCTGTATGTGTGCTCGAGTGAGAGATTTAGACCCCTCCCGTCCCTCAACTGAAATCCGAGCACCTCCAAAACAGGAACCCGGGTGTCTTCTGCCCCTTCCCCAACCAGTCTTCCCTCTGTTCTTCCTGCCTCCAGCCACCCGCGCCAGATTTTGAAATCTCGGAGACAAAACGTACTGTAAGATAAATTTTTTTGTACTGTATTTATTGTGTATAACGATTTTTTTAAAGAATTCTGTACATTTAGAACTCTTGTAAATTAAAAACCGATCCTTTTTTTAAAACTATTGATGCCCACTCCAGCACCATTGCTTTTGGGTCTTCTGGGGGTTTGGAGTCTGAGGTTGGAACGAGACCTGGGTGGGGAATGGAGTGGGGAGGGCTTATTCCACATATATTTGTTGAGCACCTGCTTGGTGCCAGGGCCTGTTCCAGGCACAGGCAGTCGGGAGTCCCTGCCCTGGCGGGTGGGGCGGGCTTATCAGTGGAAGAGGCAGACAGCGAACAGCTCAACCAAAGAGGCAATTTTTTTTTTTTAACTTCCATCTCCCCACCCCATCCCCTTTGGCAATCATCAGCTTGTTCTCTATATGTTTCTGTTTTGTTTGTGTATTTATTTATTTTGGTTTTCCCAAGTTTCTTATTTCCACTATTGCCAATACTGAAGGGAGAAGAGGCGAGTTACAGGGTTAGCTTCCTGATCAGAATATCACCCTGTTTGATGTGTATTTCTGTTTAAAGACAGCTTATTGTTGATTCGTTCACATTGAGCTCACCGCCAACAGCATTTTTAATTCACACCTGAAGGAAGCTCATCCAACCCACTATTTTTTCATAACGCACGTCACAGCCTTTTTGTGCATAGGGACACTAGACAACATTGAGCACCACTCGTGGGGACCAGGGAAGGGGGTGACAGGCAGGTCAGAGGGAACAAGAGGGGCCTATCAAGTAGGACTTTGTGCTCCACGGTGATTACTCCTGTTACTGTGAGTAAGGCGCAAGCCACTGGAAGGTCCTGAGCAGGGGTCTCTGAGCTGACAGGTTTCCCAGGCGCCCTCTGGTGGCCGCGTGGGGAACACGGAAGGCAAAATCGGAACCTAGCGAGTAGACCCCAGGTGGGCGGTGGCGGGCAGATAGTAGCGATTGACCTTTCTCTTCAGGACCCTGGGGGTTTTTGTGGTGAAGTTGATACATGGGGTCTCTTGGAGATGGACCACCCCTCCTGCCTCGCTCTACACCTACTTCCCTCATATGCAAAATAAAACGCTGAAGGAGAGCACAGTTCTTAACATCCTTGGATCCCCATCCGCTCTGGGAAGACTCCACGTGGCCACGCAAAAAAAATTGACAGTGATTTGCACGGGCCGGGCCTCAGTTCTGGAAGGCTGGCTGCACGCAGCCCGTTCAGAGGAACATGATGACTAATGTTTGGGGAGCACTCACCGTGGGCATTGCACCAAGCCTTTCACCGTGTGGGAATGGATGGCCCCATCTTGCAGGTGAGGGAACCATGGCCCTGAGGAATGCAGTAAGGGGCAGCCTGGGCCAAAAGCTGGGCGGTGTGGCTGTGAGCCCACCATCTTCACCTCTGCACATCCAGCTTCCAGTGAGTCCCGGGGACAACAGCAAGGCCTTTGCAAGCAGGCAAGAGACCCTCCCTCCTTCCACGGCCCCTGGAGAGGGAATCCAAACTGATCTCAGCTCCTACAAAGTGAACCTTGCAGACCAACTTCTTAGCTACTGCTCCCAGGTCCTGGAAGCAGCTCGGTGGACATCTGTAGGGTCCCCTTTTCCACAGCCAACCTATCTGGGAAAAGACAGAGGCTCTGAAGGCTACCTCAGGGCCCAAGTCACCTGGGCATAGAGCAGGATTGGAACCCAAGACTGACAGAGTCCCAAGTTCATCAAGTAACTACCAGGCTCACTGGCTGCTTTCTCTATCTCCCCCCCCCCCGCCCTAAACCCCTCTGCCCCCAATTATGGCAAAATATACATAACATAAAATTTACCATTTTAGCCACTTTTAAGTATACAGTTCAGTAGTATTACATACATTCACGTTGTGTAACGATCACCGCCATCCATCCTCAGAACTTGTTTCATCTTGCAAAACTGAAACTCTGTCCCATTAAAATATACCTTCCATCCCGCCTCCCACCAGCTCCTGGCAACCACTATTCTCCTTTCTGTCTCTATGGATCTGAATGCTCTAAATACCCGAAACCAGTGAAATCATATAGTGTTTATAATGGGGCTGACTTGTTATGTTACACTTGGCATAATGTCTCCAAGGTTCATCCATGTTGTAGAATGTGCTAGAATGTCTCCATCCTGTTTTGACAAATGGGGAAGGAGGGAGCTAGAAAAAAAATCAACTATAAATGAAATAAAATTTAAAAACCTTTTTTAAAAAAGGGATAAAGGGCTGGCCGAGTGGCTCAGTTGGTTAAGAGCCCCAGCTCTGAGCAAGCGGTGTTGCCAGTTCAATTCCCACATGGACCAGTGAGCTGCGCCTGAGCTGCCACTGAGCTGGTGAGAGCGCATACTCTTAACAACAAGGTTGCTGGTTCGACTCCTACATGGGATGGTGGGCTATCCCCACCGTAACTAAGATTGAACATGGCACCTTGAGCTAAGCAGCTGAGAACTGCTGACGGGCAGCCAGATGGCGACTGGACTCGCAGCTGAGCTAGCTGTGCCCTCCACAACTAAGACTGAAGGACGGCAACTTGGCTGTTCCCTTTCCCCAATTCTCTAACACCGTTCCCCTTCCACAATTCCCCAATAAAAAATAAATAAAAAATTTTTTTTAAATAAAGGGGGTTGATAAAAATCTGAGCTTGTGCTTTGAGGAGGGAGTTCCAGAGGCTGCAAGGGCATTAGGGAAGCTGGGTGACACTGGGGACAGATCTCAGAGAGTCCCTGACCCAGAGAGCAGGGAGACAGTGAGGTGAGACAATAGCCTCAGTTATTAAGGGCTCAACGCGTATTTAATGAGGCAGGGTAGTGTGGACTCTCCGAGGCATTTCACTCCACTGACTGCTTCCTAGAAAATCTTTCAATGTATAAAATAAAACCCACAGGAATACAAGGGAACTAATTATACTGAAATATGGTTATCCATTTATTTAAAAACCCACAAATTGGTGACACGGTATAGGGGCTGCTATTAATTACACACTAATTAGAAAGAGCTAGCAGTGGGTCTGATCAGTGCTGAGTTAACAGTTACTGGAAATCTTTGAAACAACCGAAATGTGATGAAAACATTCCTCTCAGTAACAGTGAGAAAACATTCCTCTCAATAACAGGTCTTGCTGATGCTATTGTTTTGTAGCTCACATTCATGAGTGAAGGAAACCCTGAATTTCAGTGTAAAGTCCAGATATCATTCCCACCTCCAGCCCTGGTCCAAGTTCACCAACCCTCCTGAATTTCATCCGAGGATCGGGCAGACTGAGAAGCCCCAGGGTAGACATGAAAGCAAGGCTCTGCCATCAGACAACCTGGTTGCACTGCTGTCCTTCCATTCTTTGGGCCAGAGAGACTGCTTCCTTGTACCTCAACTTCCCCATCTGAGAAATGGGATTAATAACAACAATAATATAACAGGACCTCACCTCCTAGGCAGGAGGGAGATGGTCCATGTCAAGCTTCTAGACTAGGGTCTGGCTCCTACAAGTAGTAACATTAGTTATCACTAAGTTCCAGACCTTTTATTTACATATTTATCACCCCAATTATGTACATAATTGCATTTAACCAATTAAACATTTACTGAGTGCTGTATGCCAGGCACTGTACTAGGCACTGGGGTGACAAAGCGAACACAACAGACCCAAGTGCCGTTCCTCAGGGAGCTGACATTCTTGTGGGGAGGAAATTAAAAATAAGTAATGTTAGCAATAAATAAATACAAATCAATTTTTTAAAAAAAGAAGGAAAATAAGTAACAGATATAGTCTGGCTGATGGTGATAAGAGCTAAAAAGGAAAACGAAGTAGGGACTGGGGAGAGGAATGGTGTGGGCAGGAGGAAGTGTCAGGGGAAGGCACACTGAGCAGGTATAAACCCAAGGAAAGTGGTCATGTGAAGTAAGACAGATGGGGAAACTGAGGCTTGGAGAGGCAAAGTCACTTTCCTGTGGCTCTCCAGTAAGCAAGTAGCAGGGCTGGGATTGGACTCAGGCCTTGTATGCTCTGAGTCCCACGCTGGGAGGAAAACCCTGGGATTATTAGGGCCAATTTTTCTAAAGCACCTGCTATGGGCCAGGCATGGCACTCAGCCCTGAATGTCTCTGGGTTTTCTGAATTCACTTTTCCCAGATTCAGTTGTCTCACCTGTAAAAATGGGGATCATAATACCGACTTCTCTAGGATATTCTGAGATTTCAAAGAGTTTAGAGAGGTTCTTGCACATAGGGAAGCCCTCAATGAACATTGGAGATTCATTCAACAAATACTTACTGAGCCCCTTCAGTGTGTCAGGCACTGTGCTAGGCTGGGTGTCACAGCAGGGAACAACCCAGCTGGAAATCCTTGCCCTCATGGGGCTCCTGTTGTGAGGGAGATGGTCACTTAAGCAGAAAAATGTGGAATATGTAGAGTGATGATAAGAACTGTGAAGAAATGTGGTTAGATGGTGAGTGCTGCATCAAACAGAGAAATCAGGGAGGGCTTCTCCGAGGAGGTGGCATTTGAGCAGAGACCTGAGGGAGAGGCAGGAGCAAGCCATTTCTTCCAGGTGGAGGGAACAGCAAATGCAAAGGCCCTGAGGTTGGAGGTTGTTGGTGTGTTGGTGGAACAGCCAGGAGGCTAGAGTGACTGCAGTGGAATTAGCCAGGAGGAGTAGAAAGGAGGTAGGGGCAGAGGGAACCGGGAGATCGTGCAGGACCTTGTGAGCCACCTGCTTTGGCTTTTACTTGGAATGAGAGAGGAGGTAAGGAGGTTTGTGAGCTGAGGAGTTTCATGAACTCAAGTTTTAAAATTATTGTGATTATTACTGCAGTTGTTATTGTTAGTTTTAGTCCCATATTACGCAGGGAAACACAGATCAGGAAGTGGCCCAATGCCTGAGGTGGAGGTAGAACTTGAACCCCGGAATGAAAGCCTCTGTGTCACCCACCTCCCGAAGGAGCCGTCCCACTGCCCACCAGGGGGCGCCAGAGGCCGGGTGCCCGGTGGGTGGGGGGGGCGCCTCGTACCGCGCCACCCCCCCCTTCCCTCCTCCCAGCTCCAAGCCCCACCCGGCTCAGACGGCTCCGGACGGGACCGCGAGCACAGGCCGCTCCGCGGGCGCCTCGGATTCCCGCGGGACCCCTGCCCAGCCCGCCCGTCCTGTCCAGCCGCCTGCACGCCCCACCGGTGAGTGGCCCCGACCGCAGCTGTCGCCTCCCAACCTCCGCCCGCGGAGCTCGGAAGTCTCCCTTGCTCCCGATTAGTCCCCTGGTCTCAAAGACCCTCAGTCCCCACCCCGCAGTGTCTAACGGTCTCCCAGTTGCCCCCAGTTCCTCCCGAAACCTGTCTCCCGGGCTCCCCCCAGCCCCTTCCAGTCTGTAACAGTGTCCCCCACCCTCCGAGTCCCTCCCAGTCTTGCCAAATGTATCCCAGTCTCCCCCACTCTCCCCAGTCTCCACTAGTCGCTCTCAACTCCCTTCCCCATCTTCTCAGCTAGAGACCCTTCTTTGGGGTCTCTCAACACCACCCTCCTCTCTCTCTGCCCTTCTTGGCCCCCCTCCCACCCAAGAGTTCCTCTCTTACCTCACCAACCCCATCGCCTGTCCAGCCACCCCAAACGTCCTTCCAGTGATGTCCCCCAGACCTCTCCCTGCCTAGGACACCAACCAAAGCTCCCTTCCTCTGCCAACATCCCAGGTCCCAGCTCCCACCTACCTCTTCTTTACCTCTCCCACACTCCTGCCACAACTCCTTTTCTTTCTTTTTTTTTAAACTTTTTTTAAGAATCATTATGATTTTATGGATTTTTAACATTTGATTTGCAGGGGGGTTTTTTGTTTGTTTGTTTTTTTAAGCTGAGCCATCCTGCCACCTGTTGGCAGCTTGGTGGCAGCTCAGCTCGGGCTAGGCATCGAACTGCTGTTGCTCAGAGCTCAGCTCGCACTCTTGAGCAACCTCTTAACCAACTGAGCCACTCGGCCGGCCCTGATTTGCAGTTATTTTTGATGCTCAAATTGTACCTTTGGCCAGCAGAAGTCCCATCGACCTGGGTCCTGTGTCCCTGTGACTTGCCTCATCTATCTTTGAGTATTTCTCCACTATCTAATCCAGGTTCACTTGTTCGTTCTCTGTTGCAGCCCTAGAATCAGCCATTTCTCTAAGGATCCCTGGTATCTTTTAGTGGAAAATGATAGTTAGAGGCTCCAGTCTGACCCAAAGCTGGTTCTGTGAAAAGATTAGTAAAATTATCAAGGAAAAATAAACAAAGAGTGATCAAGGAAAAATAGAGACACAAACGACTAACATCAGGAATGAAAGAGGGGACACAAATGATTGATATCAGGAATGAAAGAGGGGACATCACTACAGATCCTACAGAGAATGAAAGGCTAGTAAGGAAATATAGAGAACACAGTCTGGGTGCTGGGGGTGCTCGTTGCTGCTGGGTTGGCAGTTCTCTCTCTCCCTAACTCCTTAGACCTACGATAGGAGCGGAGCCTCTGAAGTCAGGTTACTTGAAGTCCCAGCGTGAGCACCTTCTAGCGCTTTTGGCAAGTTATTGCTATCTCCCTGAGCCTCCATTTCCTGGTCCGAAAAGTAGGGATAATAATAGCCCTACCTTACAACGTTGTTATGGCTCTGAGTGGGTAGGGGCTGGTGTCTGGCCTGTTCCTGGGTCCACAGCACCTGATCCATGGCGTGATTTCAGTGACAATGTGTGAAATGATAGAAAGGGAGAAGGGAGGCAGACAAGAATGAAGGAGTGAAAGAATACATTTCTTCCAGGCAGCTTCTGCATCCTTCCCTTTGGTTCATCCCTTGGTTTTCCACCATAACTCCCCTTCTTCAGTCATTTCACCACTAATCTCTCTCTTTCTCCAGTTGGAATAATCACCTTCTTCCTACTTTAGCCATCAACTCCTGCCATCCACCATCAGTGCTCTATGCGCCTCTTCCTCTACCCATTCTGCTGTCCTCTTCCCATTCCACGTTGAGCTCCCTTCCTTCTCCTCCTCCTCCACCAGGCAGTCCTCCATCAAAACCCTCTCCTTCTCCCACAGGCAGCTCTCTCCCTGCACATCTCCTTGGGCGAGCCCAGTGAGGGTAGCGTGCAGCCACCATGTTTAGCTGGCTGAAGCGAAGTGGGGCGCGGAACCAGCAGCCCGAGGCCATCCGCACCGTGACCTCCGCCCTCAAGGAGCTGTACCGCACCAAGCTGCTGCCTCTGGAGGAGCATTACCGCTTCGGGGACTTCCACTCGCCGGCACTGGAGGATGCTGACTTCGAGGGCAAGCCCATGGTGCTGGTGGCCGGCCAGTACAGCACGGGCAAGACCAGTTTCATCCAGTACCTGCTGGAGCAGGAGGTGCCAGGCTCCCGCGTGGGGCCGGAGCCCACCACCGACTGCTTTGTGGCCGTTATGCACGGTGACACCGAGGGCACCGTGCCGGGCAATGCCCTCGTCGTTGACCCAGACAAGCCCTTCCGAAAACTCAACCCCTTTGGAAACACCTTCCTCAACAGGTGTGTAGCTGGGAGCCAGAGAGGCATCACCCTGTCCCCGGCCCCTATCTCTGTCCCTTCCCCACCTGTGTTTCTCTCCTTTTCAGCCCCAATTTCCGTCTCTCTACCTGATCCTACCCCCTTCCTGCCTCTGCTCCCCTGCCTTCTCTAGAGGAACAGTTAAGCCAGTGGAGCAAGCCTGCCTGGGTTCCACCCGTCTCCTGGGTTGCCTTGGGCAGATGACTTAACCTCTCTGTGTCTCTCTTATCCTCATCTGGAAAAAGGGGATAACTATAGTCCCTACTCCATAGGGTTGTTGTGAAGACTAAATGAATTAATACCTGCAAAGTGCTTAGAACAGTACCTGGCACAAAGTACGTATAAGTGCTCAGTAATCATCAGCTCTGATTTTTTTAGTTATTCTCTGTCCTGATCTTCCTTCTCTCTTTCAAGTCTTTCATTCTCTGTACCTGATTCACCACCCTCTGTGCAGTCCTGGCTTCCCTTCTTATGCGTCCTCTCCTCCTGCATCTTCCTTCATTGACGCCTGCCCTTCCCTCTGCCCCAGGTTCATGTGCGCCCAGCTCCCCAATCAAGTCCTGGAGAGTATTAGTATCATTGACACCCCAGGCATCCTGTCAGGTGCCAAACAGAGAGTGAGCCGCGGTAAGTGAGACTGGACTCCAGGGTCTGAGGGAGGAGGGGCTGGGGCACTGGACTTCTGGGTCAGAGGGAGGAGGGCCTGGCAGCCAGGACTCCTGGGTCAGAGGGAGGAGGGCCCCAGGTCTCTGCTAGGACTTGCCCCTGTGTCAGCTGGCCCAGAGCCGGCTGGGAAACAAGGGAACTTGTGGAAGGAAGGCTGTGTGATTCCCCCATGTTGATGCACGTTGCTGGTGGGGGAGGTGGGTGGGTGAACACGTGTGAACAGGCCGCAGCTGCATGTCTGGGCATCCCTAAGGACAGAGAGGGAGAAATCAAGAGAGACCGAGAGATACACAAAGTCAGAGAGAGAGAGAGAGAGAGAGAGAGACAGAGAAACTCGAAGCCCAGAGAGGAGGCAGAACTTAGTTAGCAGGGAGGCCCTGGGCACTGCGAGCTCCTGGCAGAGTCTGGGCCACAGATGGGGCTGAGAAGGGGCTGGGAGGAGGGATCTGGGCAGGGGCCAAGGCCTGGCCTGGAATTTATAAACAGCTGTGCAGGGGGAGCGGCGGGAGGCGAATTCCAGCGGGGCCTCCAGAGCCTGGCCCCCACCGCTGCCCAGTGTGGCTCAGCATCTGCACCACACACCCCCATCTCAGCATTTCTGTCCCCCGCTCCACGCCCCAGAGGCCAGGAACTGGGGCAAAAGAGGCTCCAGTGTAGGTCAGAGGGGACCTGGAGGCTGGGCCTCGGAGCAGGGCGAGGGCGCGGAGGGTTACCGTGTTCCTGGCTGCGGGCCCAGCCCCCGCGTTCGTGTGTCCCTGGAGAGAAAGGCAGGGGGCAGCTGCAGAAGCGATTGGGAGGGCGTGCTGCCAACCCGAAATGGGGGAGGCAGGAGGGCGGGGAGTTCTTGGGAGAGCTAGAGGGAACGGGGTCTCCAAGCCAGCGCAGGGGTGCCAGGTGGGGGGCCCAAAGGCAGTGGGAAGGGAGGAAGAATAGAGAGTGGGTCTCCTTCCCTGGGGGAGGTGGGGAGAGGTGGTCGTAGAGGCAGAGGAGAAGAGTCTGTCCAGCTGTCTGTGTGGATGTGCTTGTGTGTCTGAGAATCTGTGCCTGTGGTTGTGACTTTTTGTGCCTCTGAAGGACTGTGGGGGGACTTTGTGGTGGGGGGACTTTGTGGAATTGTGTCTCTATACCATTGTATTGTAAAGTGTTGGGTGAGTGTGTGTATGTGTAAGGGGATCTTTTGTGTAAGTGTGTAAACAGTTTAGTGTGTGCTGGGAAAGTGTGTAATTGTGGGTGTGACTCAGATTGTGTGTCTGTGTGTGAAAGACTCTGGGTATGTCTGTGCATCTGTGTGTGTCCGGGCTGGGCTTGTGGTTGTACCTATGTGTGACTTTTTTTTTTTTTTTTTTGAGGGCAGTGTCACTGGCCCTCATATGTGGGACCCGAACCGGGGCCACTGGCTTCCCAAGCCAGCGCTTAACCACCGCGCCACTCGGCCGGCCCCTGTGTGTGACTGTGTGGCCATATAAGACTGTATAAGCCTGAGGGGACTTTGTTGGATTGTGTGTGACTGCATGTGATGGTATCTCTGTGTACAGTCGTGTGCTTGTGCATGCATGCTGGTGTCTGTCTGTTACCTTCTGAGGGTCACACAGCATCTTTGTGGTTGTGTGACCACGAATATCTGTGGAGGTCCTAGATTGTGAGCAACGGTGTGTCTGCAACTTGTAGCTTGTGACCAGGTGTGTGCTACTGGGTACACATCTGTGTGTGTGAATTCATGTGTGTGTGCATTGATGGGCTGGGGGGTGTGGCTTCCTCTGTGTGTAATATCTGTGGACATGCATGTTGTGATTGTGGCAGAATGGAGCCCTTTGGTGGGGTTCAAATCTGGGCTCTGCTCTTTTTTGTTGTTGTTGTTGTTGTTTGAGAGCAGTGTCACTGGCCCGCATATGTGGGACCCGAACCGGAGCCGCTGGCTTTCCAAGCCAGCGCTTAACTACTGAGCCATTCGGCTGTCCCTTTTCTTTTTTTTTTTTTTCTTTTCTTTTTTTTTAGCCGAGCCATCCTGCCACCTGTTGGCAGCTCAACCGCAACTCAGCTCGGGCTGGCATCGAACTGCTGTTGCTCAGATCTCAGCTCGCACTCTTGAGCGAGCTCTTAACTGACTGAGCCACTCAGCCGGCCCTTGGGCTCTGGTCTTTTTAAACTGTGGGACCTTGGGCAAGCTACTTAACCCTTCTGTGCCTCAGTTTCCTCATCTGTAAATTGGGAGTAACAATAGTATCAGCTTCATAGGTTACAGTGAGGGTTAAAATGAAATGTTGGGCTGGCCGAGTGACGCAGTGGTTAAGCGGCCCCGGTTCGGTCCCACATATGAGGGCCAGTGACACTGCCCTAAAAAAAAAAAAACTAAAAAAAAACATGGGAAGCACTGAAAATAGTGTGTGGCACACAGTAGGTGCTACGGAAGTGCTAATGGACATTTTTCCTGTGTGAGTGTGCATGTGCCCTGGGTTTCTCTCTGCCACGTCTCCCATTCCTACACTGACTCAACCTCCTTCCCCCGTTCCCTCCCGCATGAGACACACTTTCCAAATCTGGACTGGTGTGTGTGTTTGTGTAGGCACTGGGTAGGGAGGGGGCCCCAGCTGCTGTCCCTCTAGTGACCTGGCCCTTCCTGCCCCAAATGTCCCCGACCCGTCCATTCCAGTCCCCAGTGGCCATAAGGAGCCTGCTTCCTCCTTGGCAGGATAGGCCCGGCACCAGCTCCCATAGGGGCCCTGCTCTGTCATCTCCTACCTGTGTGTCTTAAGTAAATCCCTTAACCTCTCTGTGCCTTAAATTCTTCATCTGGAAAATGGGGGTCATAAAAGTGTCTGTCTTCCTGGGGTTGTTTTGAAGAGTCAATGTGTTGAATCAGAGAGAGCATGAAGTGATGTCAGATGAACCGATGATGGTTTTGTTCTGCCATTTAACACCTCGTCCTCCAGGCCACTCTGCGTCACTAGTCCGAGAAGCCCTCGCTGATCCCCCAGGTGGGTCAGGCGCCCTCTCTCTGCTCCTGCAGCTCCCTGGGCTCCCGCCAATCCCAGCCTGACCACTCTGGGGATGAGTCTGTCCCCAGTGGCCTGTGACTGCCTGAGCAAGCCATGTCCCCAGCACAGAACAGTCAGCTGTGGGGATGGGTCCTGACAGACTCCCCCACGGTGTCTGGCATGCATCATGCCTAATAACCTGTTGAGCACTTACCATGCACTCAGCACTGTTTTAACAGTTTTATTGCATAATTTACATGCCTAAAACTCACCCATTTTAAGTGTATAGTTCAGTGCCAGGCACTGTTTTAAGCTCTTTATATACACTAGCTCATTTGTATTCTGTTAATGTTCACAACAGTCCTATGAAGTTGGTTCTGTTATGACTTTCACGTCATGGAAGAGGAAACAGGTTCCGAGAGGTTACCTCCTTAAGGTCACACAGCTGATGGGGGCAGAGCCAGGACTCAAACCCAGTACTTCCTGACTGACCTCTCCGCTCTTCCAAGCATCGCTTGGGAATGAATAGTGTGAATGAGGAAATGAGTGGTGAAAGAATGAATGAATGAACCCAGGAGCCAGTTGTTGGGATGGGTAAGGGCCTTGTATGTGTGTCCTCTGTGGTATCACCAGTGCCCAGGACAGGGCCTGGCACACAGAAGGTGCTCAGTCAATATTGTTAAATAAATTAAAGATATTAATGACAAGAGCAGAGTCAGGGCCAACTTGAGCTCTCTAGTTGCTGGGTTGTGGGGAGATCCGATAGGGCTGGGGAGGAGTCAGGGTAATGGAGACACTTGGGGCTGGGGTCCCATTGGAGCACACAGGGGGTCTGTTAGGAACCAGTTCAGCACTTTAGCAACTTGTTCATCTGGACTGATGTACACCACTAGTCTGCAGAATGAATGAATGAAAAAGGGGAGGGGGTGGAGTCAGATGGCTTGAGAGACTAGGGCCAGATTGATAGGAGTCATTCTGGGGTCTGGGGGGCCAAAGCAGTGGGATACACAGGGGCCTTGGCTATTTTACAGAGACAAGAATTTTGATAGTTAACAACCTGGACATCCGTACAGTCAGTCTGGTATCAACCTAAATGGATGCCTCGGGACAGCTGGAGGGTGGGAGGCTGATCTTTGCCCCACCCCTTTCCCCCCAGGCTATGACTTCCCAGCCGTGCTGCGCTGGTTCGCGGAGCGTGTGGACCTCATCATCCTGCTGTTTGACGCCCACAAGCTGGAGATCTCCGACGAGTTCTCCGAGGCTATCGGCGCCCTGCACGGCCACGAGGACAAGATCCGCGTGGTGCTCAACAAGGCCGACATGGTGGAGACGCAGCAGTTGATGCGTGTCTACGGAGCGCTTATGTGGGCTCTGGGCAAGGTGGTGGGCACCCCCGAGGTGCTGCGCGTCTACATCGGTTCCTTCTGGTCCCAGCCCCTCCTGGTACCCGACAACCGGCACCTATTCGAGCTGGAGGAGCAGGACCTCTTCCGCGACATCCAGGGCCTGCCGCGCCACGCAGCCCTGCGCAAGCTCAATGACCTGGTGAAGAGGGCCCGGCTGGTGCGGGTGAGTAATGATGGGGAGCAGGGGAAGGGCAGTACTGCGGGACAGAGAGGCAGAGGCAGTCTGGCTTTTCCTCTGACCCTCCTGTACTTGGCTGCTAGTCACGGACTTACGGGCTCTCTGATTAGTTAGTTGTATAATCTAAGAGAGTTCTCCAAGTTGGGTGATTCTGGTGCAGAGTGGACTGGGGGAAGCAGAATTGTTCTTCTACCATTGCGTGTCTGTCTCTGTTTCCTTCCATGTCTCCCTGTCTCTTCTGCCCTATTATTCCTTCATTCATCACCTACCACTGATCAGATTGCACCATGTCCCGTACAGGACTCCTGTGTCACTCAGCAAAAACCAAGCCCTCCCTGTGATCTACACCCGCACCCTACCTTTCCTTTCTGTCCTCTTCTTCCACTCCCTTCCCATCATTCATTGCACTTCTTCACACTGGCCTCAGTCCTACCTCATGGCCTTTGCACTTGCTGTTGTCTTTTCCTGGAGACCTCCCCCTTTACACCCCCCCAACCTGGCTACCCACATGGCTAACTTGTCACCTACTTCAAGTCTTTACTCAAATGTCACCTCTCTGGAAGACTTCCCTGCCTGCCCTCCCTTTTTTATGATTCTGGCCACGCCCTCTTGCGAGTCCTGCTTTATCTCTGTCGTAGTTTTCTTCATAGTTGTCATACTACCTGGCCTTATGTTATTCATTCATTGGGTTTCTGTGTTTACTGCCTGTCTCCTTCACTCACATTTAAGCTCCACAAAAGCAGGGATCTTTCTTTAGATTTGTTCCCTGCTGTATCCTCAGCGCCTGGAACAGAGTTGGTGCTCAGTAAACATTTATTGAATTAATGACTGAACATTCTCATTCAACGAAAGCTCTTCTGTGCCTGGCCCTGTTCCAGATGGTGTAGGGGACACAGCAGTGACCAAGGCAGTCCAAGGGAGGTGACAGACCCATCCCCAGACAATGACAATCCAATATGATCAGGGCTAGACCTGGGGAGGCCAGGGGGAATCAGAGAGGGCTTCTTAGAGGAGAGGGCACCTGAGCTGTGAACTAGAGGATGAGGAGGACAAGGAGAGGAAGGGATTCTAGATAGTGGAGCAGCAAAAGCATGGACTGGAAGTGAGAAACATGGCAGGTTCAAGGAAGAGGGAAAATGTCAGTTGAACCCAGTGTAGGCAGTGCAAGTATCTGAACCTCAGGCTGTGGAGGTGGATGGGAGTCAGACCACCCAGGGATGGGCCAGGAACCAGCGCTTTTGCTGCGAGCGCTGGGGAACCATGGAAAGGTTCAAAGCAGGGGGTGGGGAATAGGGTGTGGGAGGGTGTTGGACATCATCTGACTCCAGCTGCCTTCTTGGGGGTGGATTCAAGGGCTGTGAGACAGGGGGCTGCAGACCAGGAACAAGGGGACCCAGGAACAAGGAGGAGGCTGGATCAGGACAGGGTCTTGGGGAAGGGGAGGAGAGCACTGGTTTCAGAGTGATTTTGGAGGCTGAATGGAACATTCATAGGGAAGGCTGCCAGGGTGGAAGAGGGGCAGGAAGCTGGGCAGGCAGGGAGGCCCAGAAGGTTATTGGGGGTGGAGGGCCCTGAGGTGTTGATTTAAGAAGCAGTGGAGAAGGGGGTGAGTCAGAGCCCCCACCCCCACCCCAGGAATCCTCCTTGGGAGGGAGTGGCCCAGTGTGGACTGGAGGCTTCAGAATTCACCTTTTTCTCCACCCAGGCTCTGAACACTCTCTCTCTCTCTCTCACTCTCTCTCTCTCTCTCCTTATCTCTACCTCTTTCGCAGTTTCTTTCTCTCTTATTTCTCTTCCTCTCTCCTTCCCTCATTCTCTCTCCCTTTCTCTCTGATTTCCCTTCCTCTGCCTTTACCTCTCTGTCTTCTTTCCTATCTTTCTCAATCTCCCCATGGTACGCCCTGGCCCGCTTTCCCCCACTTCCATTCCCCCGCCACGGACCCCTGTTCCCCAGGCCCCTTGGGGAAGCAGACAGCGGCAGGAGCTGGAGCCCAGGGCCGTGGTACTGGGGGGCGAGGTCGGGCCAGACACCTGGTGCCCCCGCGGCGGCTGCGGAAACCCGGACAAACCCCGGAGTCCGGGATCCGCGCCCTGGCCCAACCCGCCCTCCCACCTTATCTCTTCCTGGCACCTTCCCCCGCTTCCTTTCTGGAAAAGCCATCAGCGCCCTGTGGCCTCCCATCTCTGGGTCCTGGAGGAGCTGCCCTTAGGCTCCGCCCCTCACCTTATTGGTCCAGTCTCACAGGCCACGCCCACCCCTGGCCACACCCCTGTCCTGATTGGCCCCTCACACCTACAGACCCCTCCTTCCCCTTCCTCCTGAAGATTCAACCATGGCTCCCCAGTGCCGTTCAAGACACAGCGTCCATTGTGACCAAGCCTCGCTGCCTCTTCCCGCCCCATGTCACCTGCTCATCCCCCACATATGATTCTGCAACAGTTGGTCCAGTCATCAAACAACGGTTTACCTCCCCACCCCATGCTCTCCTCCAAGGGTACAAGGCCTTTCTGGACTCTTGGAAGTGACCTCTTTACGATGTAGGGTGCATTCTCTGGCTCTGCCCTTCGGTTGACGTGAAAACTGCTAGAAGGGGCGATTTCACTGTGTTGTGATACTTGAGGCCAAGGCCTTGGGAGAGTGAGTCTAAAGAGGCCAAATGCACTGAACCTCATACCGGCCTTCTCCAGAGCAGCCCAATACCATTCATTCAACTGTTATTACGCACCTACCACGTGGCCCCACCACCACCATCACCACCACCACTGTTCTAGGCCCTGGGGATACAGCAGGGAGCAAACCAGACAAAGTTTCTTTTCTTGTAGAATTACTTTGTAATGGAGAAGTGGATATTACATTAATCTATAATATTATATTGTATGTGATAAGGATTATGAAGAAAATTGAAGCAGAGGAGAGACTCGTGAGGGGCTATTTTAGGGATTTTAAGGAAGTTTTCCCAGAAGAGGCAATATTGGAGCAGAGACCATACCAAGGAGAGGAAAAGGGGAGCTGAGTGGAGATCTGGGGGAGACCATACCAGCAAGTGCAAAGGCCCTGAGGCAGGAACATGTTTGAACAAGGAGCCGAGGGTGGCTGGAGGAGACAAGGTGGTGGAGGTAGGAGGAGATGAGGACTCAGAAGCAGCCAGAGTCACTAAAATTTTTAGCATTCTAAACTTATGATTCATTAAACAAGTGTTTTTAATTGAAAATTTAAGAACATTAAAGCATTCATGCTCTGTCAAGCATGTTCTCTCCCACCACCTCTCAGGGTCTCTTCCCTAGAGGTAGTTTCTTGTGTCTTTTTCCAGATATAGTCTATTTTTATTTAAGCATATACATTTAATTATTGAGCTTCCTATTAAAAAAAATAGGACATACTATGCTCATTTTTCTGCCCTCTTTGTTTTTTGATAACTTATGAGATTGTGGCTCAAAGATTTCCAAGTTTATTGGTTTATTCTACAAATATTCCTTGAATATTCCAAAATGTGCACATTTTGCTGGTGCTGAGCACAGAGGAAACAAATAAGGTCCCAGCCTTCCAATGGAAAGAGATAGAATAAGTAAACCAAAAGAAAAATAAAATAATGATGAATTGCAGTAAATGTTGTGAACAAAATGATGAAGGTGAAAATGATGAAGATAGAAAATAATTGGGTGGTGATGGCTGGGGCACCTGCTTCTTGTAGGATGGCCTCTGTAAGGAGGCAACATTAAAAAGAAGCTGTGGGAGCCAGCAGTGGGGGGACCAGTGCAGAGTTCCAAGCAGAGTGGCATGTGCAAAGGCCCTGAGGTGGGCAAAGGGTTGGCATGCTGGTAAAACAATTAAGACAGGTGAGGAAGCTGGAGCAGTGAGTGGAGGGAGATAATGTTGGATGAAGCGGCAGGAGCCAAATCATGTAAAGCAATGCTTCTCAAACCTTTCAGTCTCAGGACCTTTTTGCACTCTTAAAAATTATTGAGAACCCCAAAGAGTTTGTATGTTCATGGACGAAATCTGTCTATAGCGATCATATTAGAGGTTAAAACAGAGAATGTTTAATGTTTATTTATCTCATAATTAACCAACAACTAATAATTATGTAATTATTAATTAGTAATTTATTATAAACATTATCAATAGGTTGTTTATAATGTTAATTTATATTAACAAATATTGAAAGTAATTAATATTTAAGATCACTTAAGATAACAATAAGCCTAAGTTAACCTAAGTAACAGATGTTTTATGAAAATTAATTATTTTTCCTAACAAAAAAAATTAGGAAGGAAAGGACAGTGAGCCCATTTTACACTTTTGCAAATCTCTTTAATGTCTGGCTTCATACGCGTTGTAACCTTCAAAAACTCCACTGACCACTCAAGATAAAATGAGAGTAAAAAAGAGAAATAGTGTCTCAATATTATTATTCAAATACTTTTGATTGTGCAAATCCCTATAGGGTCTCTCGGGATCCCCTGGGGTTCCCCAGACCATACTTTGAGAACTACTTCAGTAGGGCCTTATCAGCTGTGGTAGGAATTTTGAACTTGGATAAGAAGCAAATCAAAATTTTGCAGCAGCGTCTAGTGGTCTGGTGCTTGTTCCTTGGGTAAAAAAAGAAAGAAAAAAAAAACCCTCCAGCTGCTGCTGCATAGAGAAGGGATTGTAGGGGCAAGAGGAGAAGCCTGGAGGCCAGTGAGGTAACCAGTGTGTCCCCCCAGGCAAAGGATGGGGATGGCTGAGTCTAGGGGCGGTGGCCACTGAGGTGGAGAAAAATGAAAAAGAGAGTTAGGAGGCAACAAGAAAAGGAATCGCTGTGGGGTTAGATGTGGCCAGCGAGGAGTGAGAAGAATGAAATCAGGAATGATTTCTAGGTTTCTGGCCTCCACTGGGGAGGAAGGGGTGGGGTGCTGTTTGTTCCCTGAGATGGGCACAGCTGAGAGGGCCACAGCTCTAGGGGCTGCACCCAAATTCCACCGAGGGCGACCTAGGATGGAACTGTCCAGGAATGTTGACTAGGCAATCATCTCTGGGCCTTGAGCGCCGGGGAGAGGCCTAGACTGGTATGTGGACTGGGGAGTGGACAGGGCCAAGGAGTGTTTAAGCCACAGGAGGGACCGGGATTGCCTAGAAGAGAGAAAGAACCCTTCCACCTGCAGTGGCAGCAGCTCACCTGTAACTGTTTGAAATGCAAATTCTCAGGCCCAGCCCCAGACCAAGTGTATCAGCTACTCTGGGCCAGAGCAGGAAGCTGTGTTTTCATGAGCTCCACTGGTGACTGTGAGACAAGCTCAGGTGAGAACTCTCCTCCCGCAGGTTCACACATACATCATCAGCTACCTAAAGAAGGAGATGCCCTCCGTGTTTGGTAAGGAGAACAAGAAGAAGCAGCTGATCCTCAAGCTGCCTGTCATCTTCGCTAAGATTCAGCTGGAGCATCACATATCTCCCGGCGACTTTCCTGACTGCCAGAAGATGCAGGTGGGAGGCCGCCCGCCCGCCTGGGAGGGAGGTGAAAGGAGTGCTGGGAAGGTTGGCTTCTGTGAGCTCCAGGACGGGGCCTGGAAAACAGAAAGAGGAGGGATGGATGGCAGGTTCTGGAAAGAACCTCCCACAAATGGTTCCTTGGGAGCATGGTTTTATGAGTTAGGATAAGGGAGCAAAGAGAAAGCCCCAAATAACTGTGGCTTAATTCGGATAGAAGTTAATTTCTCTCCTTCATAAAAGTCCTGGAAGATGGTCAGTGCTGGTTTGGTCCTTTACAGAACCAGGGATCCAGTCCCCTTCTGTCTTAGTTCTCCTCCATGTCTGGCCTCCAGTCCCAAGAACCCCTCATAGCACAAAATGGCTGTGGAAACTCCAGCCCTTGTGTCTGCATTCCAGCCAGGAAGAAAAGTGGAGATGGGTGGGGAAGGTAATGGGATAGTCACTCTCTTTAAGGACACTTTCTAGAACAGTACTGTCCAATAGTGCTTTCTATGATGATGGAAGGATTCTATGCTGCACTGTGCATACGGTAACCACAATAGAATTGAACTTTTAGGTTTTATTAAATTTTAAGTCATTTAAATTTAAATAACCATGGGTGGCTACTGTATTGAACAGGACAATTCTAGAGTTGCACATGCAACAACCAACTTGTGTTGACATCCAGTTGTCTAGAACGTAGTCATATAGCTACTGCTGGCTGCCAGGGAAGCTGGGAAGTGTAGTCTTTCCTCTAGGTGGCCCAGGTAACATTCAGGGATTCCAGAAGGGACAAATGGATCTTGGGGAACCATTGAGAGGATCCCCGCGAGTCCAGGCCTAGGATTAACCCATGTTGGGGAAAGTGTTGGTCCTGGGTGTGGTGGTATGGGGTAAATGAAAAGTTACTGGAGGTGGGCAGTACAGGAGTGACCAAATGAACATAGAGGTCCAGGCTCAGGCATGGAGGTCGGGACTAGCCCCTGACCCAGGCTGATCGCTGATACTCTAACCATGTGACCTCTGGGTCTGAGGTGTTTCCAGCCCAAGACTCTGAGGAATTATTGTAGAGTGAATTTCACCTTGACCACTTACTAGCTCCATGAACTTGGGCAAGTCACTTCCTTTTCTGAACCTGTTTCTTCAATTAGAAAATGGGCATCCTCATAGTATGTACCTATTGCCATGAGTGCTGAATCAGTTAATGTTTGCAACCCCCTTAGAACAGTGCCTGGCAGAGTTTGGACTAGATCAAGGCTTCTCAACCTTAGCACCACTAACATTTGGGCCAGAGAATTCTTCATTGTAGGGGGCTGTCCTGTCCATTGCAGAATGTTTAGAGGCATCCTTGGCCTCTACTCACTAGATGCCAGTAGCACCTCCAAACTGTGACAATCAAAAATGTCTGTAGATCTTGCCAACTGTCCCCTGGTGGGGCACTATCACCCCTGGTTGAGAACTGCTGGGCTAGATAAATAGCAGCTGTTAATATTACTTTGACATTTATTGAGTACTTTATCCAGACAAATTCATTTAGCTTTTCCCACCCCTGCCCCCAATGAGGGGAGTGTTAGTTATCGATCCGTTTTACAAATGTGGAAACTGAGGCCCAGAGAGGTGAAGTCACTTGCCTGAGGACACACAGCTCCTAAGTGGCAGAGCTGGGTGGGAACCCTGCCAGCCTGGCCATGGAGTCCTTTCCCCTGCTTCACCATCACACCCCCATTTCTTTATGGTCATGATCAGCGGGCTTCTCTGTGTGGTGCCATAATATGGATCAATCTTTGTGGCGACTTTCCCAATACAGGTGACTTAGAGCTGCGTGTGTCAGAAGTGGTGTGACCACAAACCGGCCCCATAGCTGCTCTAGCACAGGGTGACTTGTGGGGGGTAGGTTCCACCTCCTAAAGATCTGTCCATCCCAAAGCAAATCTCCACATTTGGCAGCAAGCCCCTTAGCCCTTTTTGTGTGTTGGAGTAACAATTAACAGAGCGGCAGGAACTGAATTTTCGTAAACTTAAATTACAGCGGGGGTGCTGGCTGGGCAACAGGGGTTCCCAGGGGGTGGGCACAGCTGAGGGCTGACCGTCTAGGACTCTGGTAAAGCTGGAGCTAATGTCAAAATGTTGAAATCCTTCTGTACCAGCTGACAAACAGCTGCTGCTCTGAGTCATTGGAGGTCCCTGAGCTGCCTTCTGTCCAGTGATTCTGGGGCACCCCTGGCACAGGGGGAGGGCCCATGGGATCCTGTTGCTCAAATCTCTTCGAAGTGGTAAGTGCCCAAGCAGATATTCAAATGCATCTGCATCTCTCAGTAAAGAGCTGCTAACTGAGCTGCCCAAGAGTCCTGGTGCCACGAATGGGCTGGGCCTCGGGGATGGTGCCACCTGACATTTTGATGCCCCCTTCCCTCCCTATAGGACCTGCTGATGGCTCATGACTTCACCAAATTTCACTCACTGAAGCCAAAGCTGCTGGAGGCACTCGACGACATGCTGACACACGACATTGCAAAGCTCATGCCGCTACTGCGGCAGGAGGAGCTGGTCAGCACCGAGGTGGGAGTGCAGGGTGGCGCTTTTGAGGGCACCCACATGGGCCCGTTCGTGGAGCGGGGGCCTGATGAGGCCCTGGAGAACGGTGAGGAGGGCTCGGAAGACGAGGCTGAGTGGGTGGTGACCAAGGACAAGTCCAAATACGATGAGATCTTCTACAACCTGGCGCCGGCTGATGGCAAGCTGAGTGGCACCAAGGCCAAGACCTGGATGGTGGGCACCAAGCTCCCCAACTCAGTGCTGGGGCGCATCTGGAAGCTGAGTGATGTCGACCGGGATGGCATGCTGGATGACGAGGAATTCGCCCTGGCCAGCCACCTCATCGAGGCTAAGCTCGAAGGCCATGGGCTGCCCACCAACCTGCCCCGCCGCCTCGTGCCACCCTCCAAGCGGCGCCACAAGGGCTCTGCTGAGTGAGCCAGCTGCTGCTTGCCGGCCCTCCCTCCCACTTGCCTTGCTGTGGCTCCCCAGCTTTGGTCAGCTGCACGTACATCCTCACCCTGGCCCACACGCACCCTGCCTGCCCACCTTCCCAGCTGTAAGGATGGGGGTCTCTCTACCCCCCACTGCCAGACAGGGGGGACCAGGAGAGGGGCAAGTCTTCTCTGCCCACCCTTCACACGTCTACCCTCACATACACTTAGGTACATCACTCTGACACTAACACCACACACACAGAGGCATCCAACCATTCATCATTCAATCAAGTATTTATTGAGCACCTACTACATTCGATGTTTGGGGCTCGTTCTAGGCACTGGGGATTCCAGCAGAGAGCAAATTAGACACATATCTGCTCTCATGGAGCTGACAGGGGACTATGTAGAAGAGAACGCCTACACAGTCACTCAAACATACAGACACACACCTGGCCCTAACCAGTCCAATCCCTGATTCTGGGCAAGACCCCTCGCTTCTCCCGGTAAAATGAGCAGCGATTTGGTTGAAATGACTAACAGGCCCCTGTCCCACTTCCTCTTGCCCGTCCAGGCTAAGGACCTCCCTACTCCATCACATCCTCAGGCCTTGGGACTATTGGGCGCTCAGAGGGGAGACACAACCTCCTACCTACTCAGATGGACTCCTCTGAGCCCCTCCCGAGCTCTGGTCACGCCCCTTTCTTTAATAAGGATCTTTAGGGGACAGAAAAGCCCTTTCCATCCTTGCTCCATCCAGACTGTGGTGACTTGAGGTATTTCTGCCCTTTGCCCACCAGCCCTGGCTTGAAAGCCAGGTCTGGCCCTCTTGGCCCCCACAGCTGGTGGTCTGGATTTTAGACTGCTGGGGCCCAGCCTCGTTGTCCACCATCAGTCCATATTTAAGTGGAGCCCTTATCAGATATAAAAGACCCCAGGGCTTTATTTTAGTCCCCTTTTCAGGGATGTCCTGGGGGAGGGAGGGAGGGAGGGGACAGGCTCTTGGTGCTACAACCCTCCCTCCCTGTAGGGACCTTGAAACCCCCACCTTTCCTGCCATCACCACATATTAGTGCTTGACCCTAGTGGGGACTCCACGGAAAAAATGGAGAAGAGTAAAACATGTGGGGACGTGCCCCCTCCAGGGTGCTGGCTGGGATTCCCACGCTCACCATCACCCCCACCCCATGTCTGGGATGGGCCTGCGAACGGAATAGCGGCCCCACAAAGTGAATAAAACCAAGGCTTCTTTCCACGTGGGAGTCAGGCTGTTTTTGGATGGGCTGGGGGTGAGGGGCGCTCTGCTCCCGACCCTCCCCCCCCCCCCCGGCAGGAAATCCCCGGGCAGGACTTGAGAGGGGGGTCCCCTCCAAGTTCTCAGGGGTAGGGGTGGAGGCCATGACTCAATGCCGCGGAGAGCCTAATGACTCAGGCCTGGGCTGAGGGCCAGACCGACATATTTTCCGAAGAAAAGTTACCCTTCGGGACATCCCTCCCTCCCACTGCTCGCCGCGGTGGCCTGGGAACCGAGCCCTGGGGCGTGGGGTTGTGTACGCGCGAGCTTGGGTACAACGTGCCTTCCGCTCTGTCCGCCAAAGTACACCCATACACTGGGGTACACAACTCCCGACACGTCACGGACAAACGGACTCCTGGAGTGGGGAAGGTGGCGCTGCCCACAGAACCACCATGTGTGCTCGCAGGCCCACGCCCAGGGGCCTTCGCTATGCAACGAATACACACCCAAACCACACCCACGGCACCCCGGGACACGGTGGCCACGCGCTGCCTATTCCGTGGCTTCCGGCGCCCTCTGGCGGACACTCGGGAGCTGCTGCAGAGTCCGCTGTCTGAGGTGGTCAGTGCTCAGGTCTCCAGGGCCGCAATCCGTGGTCTGTCGCCTTCCCAATACTCTGGGCAAGGATCCAGCTGCGTTCCCGGTGTGGCGCCTTTCTTTGTGCCCTTTTTCCTTTTTTGAATCCCGAGCAGCCTTTATGAGGCCCTGGATCCCTGTGGGTGATGCCAGGGCCCCAGCACCTCTGAGTTTCCTTCCTTACTCGTCAACAGTTACGATTTACTTGATTCAAAAATGAAGTCTCCGGAGCGAGGCAGTAATAATGATAGCTAACATTTATATGTCAGGCACGATTTTAAACGCTGAATACAAACATATTATTTCGTTTAATCTTCAGAATCAGCTGTGCGGTATATCTGGGTTTTTTTACAGACGAAGAAATGGAGGCAGAACTAATAAGTTGCTTGCCTAAGGTTAATGATTCCGAGGCTGCGCTTCTAACAGTGTATGTTTCTAGCATTCCTCAAACCTCGGCATTCCGAAAGCTCTTTGATTTTTCAGGATTCTGGGATTGGAACATTGAGAAGCCAAATGTTCTTTCAAATTAGAACGTGTCTTGCGCGGAATCAGCCATGGAGGGTTCAGATGTTTCTTTTTTAAGAAAACTAGACTGAAAATAATAATCAGCAAATAAATTTTAAAAATTGAAATAATATTCGGATTTTAAAAATATTCTTGAGCGTCCGGGAAAGTTTGGATTGGGCCTGAGCCAAGAATTTAAAAACCGGCCGCCAAGAGAAATCCGCAGAGGGAGGAACCATTTACCCTTTATCAAAAAAAAAAAAAAAAGATACCGGGCCGGCCGAGTGGCGGTGGTTAAGCGCTGGCTTGGGAAACCAGCGCCCCGGTTCGGTCTCACATATTCACATATGAGGGCCAGTGACACTGCCCTCAAAAAAAAAAAAAAAAAAAAAAAAAAAAAAAAAAGATACCCTTTATCAAGATGGTTGACTCCCCGCCCCTTTGACACTCCAGCTACTTTACCAAGATGGCAGACACCGGAAGTGGGTCCCGGGAGCGAGACGGCTATCTGCGCGCGCACGCCCCGAACCGGATGTTTCGCCGCCGCTGTCTGGAGTCATCCTTTAACAAGATGGCGGCAGGAAGTCGCGGTGGTAACGGCAAGCTCTGCTCGAAAAGCGAGGCCGATTCCGGCTTCCTGGGGCTGCGGCCCACTTCGGTGGACCCGGCACTAAGGCGGCGGCGGCGAGGCCCCAGAAATAAGAAGCGTGGCTGGCGGCGCCTCGCTCAGGAGCCTCTGGGGCTAGAGGTTGATCAGTTCCTGGAGGACGTGCGGCTGCAGGAGCGCACGAGCGGGTGCGTCGGGCGGGACGTCAGGCGTGTGGGCTACTTGTTACGAGGCCGAGCGCGCGCCCGCAGGGTCTCTGGGGCGCTGGGAACACCTGTCCCTGCTATGCCTGGGGAAGCTGACAGCATAAGCTGGGGGCTCAGGGTGGGTAGCTGGGGGACTTGGTAGGGTCACCAAGTACAAGAATGTCCAGTTAAATTAGAATTCAGGTAAACGAGTCCTGTGATTTGTTAGTGTGTGCATGTCCCGTGGACCTACGGTAGTGTGGTGCGTTTTAAGTATTAAGTTCTCTAAGCTGAATGGAGAAGCTTTAGCTTGGAGGGGTCCCATGCTGGCGAGAGGATGCTTGAATGAACGTAAGAAGAAAGCTGGGCCCTGAGAGGTTAACCTGGTCCTTCCGTAGCATCTGGCGCCCTCTCCAGTATCTGTGGCTGACATTCTGTATTTCCATCTCCCAGTGGCTTGGTGTCAGAGGCCCCCGATGAAAAACTCTTCTTCCTGGACACCGGCTCCAGGGATAGAGGTGAGGAAAAGCTTTTGTCACCTTAATGATTGGTCCTTATGTAATCCTCTTCAGTCTGTGTTCATGAAATGGCTTGGATTGCAAACACCTGCTATAAAGCGGATTTACTATAAACAAGAAGATCTGGAATGAATAGAAAGCAGGCTAGAGACTAAAAACAGTCACATTTTCTTTTTGAGGTATCAGAGAGCTTAATGCACGGGAAAGCCAGCAGGGGTCTGTCTGCCTTGATGAGTAGATTAGACAAAATACCAGGTCTCATTAATTTGCAGAAAAGCAAGTCAAGGACCTGCTGTAAGGAATTAAACAAGTTTTAATTAATAAAATACGCTTTAGTAAGTAGAGGACCTACTTCAATGAGTGTTTGAGAAACTTGTCGTAACCTGTTTTCCATAAATTGCCAGAATGCAGGATTAGGACGTGCAGAAACAAGTGGAGAAGTGAGGGATTGTTAGGGTTTACGCCAGTACCTGGAAAAAACAGACTTAAGACTAGACAATCTGCCTTAATGTGGGGATAGAAAACAAGTTCAGGGCTCAGCGTTAGTGGGAAAGCCAATATCTTTAGTGAGGAAAAGGCAGGCTTTTAACAGCAGGCCACCCTTAATGATAAATATGAGATCAGTCAAGGGGCCTGTTTTAACCAGAGCATGGGGACCCGTTTCAGTGGAAAAAAATACAGTAAAAGGACCAGCTGTCAGACATAGAGTTTGAGCGAACACGTAAGAAACGGTTCGATCTAGGGTATAGATAACAAAGGTAAGTCAGGGACCTGCCCTAGTGAATAGGTGAGGAAGTAGTGAAGACTTGCTTTGGCCAGTAGGAAGTCCCTTTGGGGAACAGAAGAGAGGAAGTTTATAGATTCTGCTTTAGGTCAAAAAAAAAAAAGTACATTAACAAGTGATTGTATGCTTTAAGTAAAAGGCAGAAAACTCTGTGGTGCTGAGAATTGCTCAGCTTGGGGCCTGAGTCCAGCTCCCTGGGCCTGTGTTGCCATCTGCTTTCCTCCTCGTTAGTGTTACAGATTCTAGGGTTGCTACCGTAATGTCCCTCATGTGCAGGGCTGTGGATCTGACTCTGTCCCCAGTGCAGGGCTGCATCCAGCTGACCCAAGAAATGGGTGTGTGTATGGGCGGGGGGGGGGTGTCAGAGCTTGGGCACCTGGGGCCTCCCAAGGCTGCACTGGGATGCAGGTCTGATGGTTCCAATGCCGGTGGTGGGGAGTCTTGAGATATAAGGAGGCCTGAAGCCTTGATGCCTCTCCTTTCACTCTCAGAACTGAACAAGAAGAGTACCAAAAGCCAAAAGAGGTCACTGCTTAAGAAACCCCTTCGGATCGACCTCATCCTAGAGAACACATCTAAGATCCCTGCCCCTAAAGAGTGAGTGCCCTGCTGGTCCCGCACCCTTCTTCTCTGCTGCTCTCTGGCCTCATGGCCTTCTGTGCAGCAGCCCCCACTTACTTCCTGGTCCTAAAGGAATTGCTGGGGAGGGAGGGGGCTGGAGGAGGGTCACTTAGGGGGCAGGTGGATTGGATCGTCTTGGATCCATTGGATCAGATTTGGGCTTTGGAGAATGGATTGGAGGGAGCGAGGCAGGGGGCCAGGGCATGTGAGGATGGAGCCTGGGGATGGAGAGGAGGGGAGGGATGGGAGCCATCATCAGGAGGCAGATCAGATTGGGCTTAGTGACTGACCCCTGAAGCAGGGGGAGGGTGGATAGGTGATGGCAAAGCTGTCCCTGAGATGGGGATGTGGGAGTAGGAGTGCCTTTGGGGACAAGGCTGAGGTCAGTCATTAAAGTGGTGTATGAGGTGCCTGGGAGACATCCAGGGCAAGGCCCCAGAGGCCCTGTTGTGTTGTTGGGCCTGGGGTTTAGGAGACAGTCCTGGACCGAAGACAGATCTGGGAAGATGCTCTCTGAAGCTGCTGGATAGAGTGAAGAGTAGAAGGAGCCGGGAGGAAGCTCCCTCTGTGGAGGGTTCTTGGCACAGGAGATGATGGAGGAGGAGCTGCCCTCGTAGTAGGGGGCAAGTAGAGGTGGGGGGCTCAATTGGGAAGAGCTGGGCCTTACCCACTTTCCCTGTGCTGCTTCTCCCCACCCCAGCATCCTTGCCCACCAGGTCCCTAACGCCAGGAAGCTCAAGCGGAAGGAGCAGCTATGGGAGAAGCTGGCAAAGCAGGGCGAGGTGCCCCGGGATGTGCGCAGGGCGCAGGCCCGACTCCTCAACCCTCCTGTGGTCAAAGCCAAGCCTGGGCCTCAGGACATAGTAGAACGGCCCTTCTACGATCTCTGGGCCAAAAATAGTGAGTGTCTCTGCTGTCACCAGTGGGTGGGGACAGGGCTGCATACACAGTTGTGCAGATTGTGCACTGTACAAGAGCCCCGTGTCTAAGGGGAGGGGGGTTGCCTTGTGGCTGTTGCTTTGACGATCTTCACAAGAGTCAGGCAACTTGACGTGGTGCCCTTTTCCCATGTGTGCTCTACATTCTCGAGTGGGCTTTCCTGAGGGCTGGCTCCTATCCCTCAGCCATGGGTTTCCTGCCTCCTGGACCATGTCCAGATACTTTCATGCCTGGCTTTTGAAGCCCCATGGGGTCTGAGAATCAGTCATTCCCTCCCCTGGGCTTATGGAAAGGGGCGGGATTAGAAGGAGCCCTTTAGGCCAGGGTGTTCCCTACACTGGAAAGCCCCCAGCAGCTGCCCTCACTGCCTCCACAGACCCTCTGGAGCGGCCCTTGGCTGGCCAGGACACGTTTTTCCTGGAACAGACCAAGAAGAAAGGAGTGAAGGTGAGAATGTGTCCAAATGGCATCCTGGGTGATAGAGGGCGGAGGAAGAGGCCGGGAGCAGTGGGGATGGCTCTCCCTTTGGGTAGCAGAGTCTCGGTTTCAAAGCCGGTCCATCCTGTGACCCAGAACATGTGTGCTGGAGCCAGGTGGCGAGTGGTCCTTTGAAGGGGGATAGCAGGGAGCGTTAGGGAAGGTGATACTAACTTAACGGGGTAGGGACCTGGGGAACCACACAGCCAGCAAGGAGGCAGTCTGTGAGAGAAGTCCACAGGGAGCACAGTTAGGTTTCAAGCTTCTATTCCAGTGGTGTTTTCCACGGAGAGCGAGGAAATTGCTGACTGCTCTGAGGAGGTGGGACTGGGGTGGAAGGAGGGACAGTCCAAAACACAGTCCTCAGGCAGAAGCACCAGAGCTGGAGGGCAGTTGGGTGTGGGGAGAGGACAAGGGCAGTGACATCAGGGGGACCCCCAGGCTTCTCCCAGAGACTAAGGGCCTTTGCTGGGGTGGAAGCCTGGAAGTGGAGGTGCTATCAATCACCAGGGTCCGAGTGGACCCAGGATTCTGTTCCTTACAAGATCCCCGGGGGGACCAAGGGCTGCACTGAGCCTTGGTCAGCTATAGCATGCCCTGACAGATACTGCTGCAGATTTCAGGGTGACTGACTGGCTGCGATGGCTAAAATCAGGTCACACTGAACCATGTTTTTGGCAATGTCACCCACCATGGGGGTCACAGGGAGTCTTCCCAGGAGAGGCGGGCAGAGCCCCTGCCTGCAAGGAGCTTGCTCGTCCTGGATGGCACTGCCTGGGGTACACCGGATCCCCCAGCCACCTCCCAGTGTGCAGGCTGTGGGCTGCACTGAGGCCTCTGCTGCCTCTTGAGCCTGAAGTCCCAGCTCGGAAGCTGATGAAAATGTGAGTCTTGGGGATCCCGGGCCTTATCCTGCCTTGTTCTTGTCCTCCTCCAGCGGCCACCGCATCTCCATACCAAGCCCTCCCAGGCCCCTGCCGTGGAGGTGACGCCCGCCGGAGCCTCCTACAACCCAACGTTTGAGGACCACCAGGTACACAGCCCTGCCGGGCCTCTCCGTAGTCAGCAGCAGGCCAGTGGGTTGGCATGCCCTTGCCAGGCACTTTTTCCGTGTCCACCCGAAGCTGGGGACTTACCAGTGACCAAGACAGCCCCGAGCCTGCTCTCTTGGGGCTCATGGTCTAGTGGGGGAGACAGACCTGTTCCCAGACAGTGACAACCCAGAGTGGGCAGGACTGGGATGGAGGAACCTAGCCTTGGGAGTCAGAGAGGGATTCCTAGAGGAGGGACAGTAGAGCTGAGACTGAGAAGGAGTTTGCTGTGGAAAGAGGGGAATGGGAGTCTAGGCAGGGGAAGCATGTGTGCCGAGGCCCAGAGGTGAGTGAGACCGAGGCACCTTTAGGGAAGTTCATAGGCCATGGGACTTAATAAACTGATGAGCAGACAAACCACGTAACCAAATGAGGCTTATCTGAGGCCAAGGTAGTTCAGCAATGGGAAAACCCAGTTGAGAGTCACTCACTATTCATTTCACAGACATTTGTTGAGCACAGATGTCATGAACAGGGGGACAAACCCCTGCCCTCAGGTAGCACAGGTTCCCCGAGAGAAATCACGATCATTGAGTAGATGCAGGATGCATGTGAATGCTGCAGCATCGTCCATGATAGAGGGACCTTAGCCCATCAGGAGCAGAGGCAGTGGTCCTCCCCGATGACGTGTCTGCAGAAACAAACCCCGGTACAATTGCACAGAAGCAATGGCTTGGCCACACCGGAGGAGGCCGCTAAGTGCAGTCTGTTCCTTGTAGGACTGATGTGGGTGGCATGGGTGCTGGGGAGAAGGAGAAGATCAGTCAGTCTTTTTTTTTTTTTTTAAATATAATTGGTTTGCAGAGCTATTCCCCATGCCATATGTTTCACCCACTTACTAGGCACATTTCGGTGGCAGCCATCATCACAATTTTAGAACATTTTTAATATCACCCCAGAAAGAAATCTTGTGCCCATTGGCTGTCACTCCCAATTCTCCACCGCTCCCAGTCTTCAGCAGGCACCACTCTCCGTCCTGTCTGTGGATTTGCTAGTTCTGGGCATTTCATGTAAATGAAACTACAGTGTGTGGAGACCAGACTGTCTTTTAACACATTGTATGTGGGAAACGAGTAAACTCGTCATATAGCTTTTTATGCCCGCTTACAAAGTGTTAAGGGAACCAGCAGGGCAGCCAGGAGGTTAAGGGTTACGAGGCCCCTCTGGCCGCTGCGGGGAGGTCTGGGTGAGGCTGTAGCTGGAGGACCAGGGAGAGGAGGGGACAGGGCACTGGGGGAGGGGCAGGTCTGAATCCCAGGAGAGGCCCCTGGGAGCCTCAGTCCTTACCCGACCATGCCGTTGCCCAGAACCTGCTCCGGGAAGCCCACGAGGTCGAGCTGCAGCGGCAGAAGGAGGCAGAGAAGCTGGAGCGGCAGCTGGCCCTGCCCACCGCAGAACAGGTCGCCACCCAGGTGAGCCTGCACCTCCCCACCCTCCCCTCCTTGCCCAGGCCTGCCCTTCACCTGGTCCCTGACACCCTCCCTCTCCCCCAGGAGTCGATGTTCAAGGAGATGTGCCAGGGGCTGCTGGAGGACTCCGATGAAGAAGGGGAGCCGGGCGAGGGCCAGGACAAGGTGCCCGAGGCTGGAGGAGACCAGATCGGAGGAGACCAGAGTGGAGGAGCCAAGGCCTCGGCCATGCCTGCCCGCCTGGCCGCTGTGGAGAAAAAGACGGAGCGGCAGCGGCAGCGGGAGAAGGCTGCCCGGATGCTGGTGAGCACTGTGGGCTCAGGTCTGCTTTCCCTGCTCTTGCAGCCTGATTTCTTTTGTCCTCTGCCTGCTTTCTGTCATCCCTGTAGCCTGCTTTTCTGTGCTGGGATCCCTGCAGCAGCTTTTCCAGCTGAGACCCATTTCTCAGCACCCTCCAGGCGCTCTTCTGGGTTCAGGGGATACAGTGGGGAACATGCTAGACCAAGATCCTGCTGCCTTGGTGCTTATTTTTGGGGAGTGGGAATAGTTGACCACTGACAGAAACAAATGGATAAGGAAGGTTGTTTCAGCTGGCCTGTTGTGATCTGGGATCAGGTGGCCAGGAAAGGCCTGGGAGAGGTGGCCCCACAGTGCTGGCCGGCCCTGGGCTGAGCCCCTGACACCACCTATCTGTGCAGCGGGTGCAGCAGGCTGCGGTGCGGGCCGCCCGGCTGCGGCATCAGGAGCTCTTCAGGCTGCGCGGGATCAAGGCCCAGGTGGCACAGCGGCTGGCAGAGCTGGCACGACGGCGGGAACGACGACGAGCACAGCGGCTGGCCGAGGCCGACAGGCCCCGCAGGCTGGGGCGGCTCAAGTGAGGCCCGGGCTGGGGAGCTCCCGGGGGAGGGCCAGGAGGGGTCCCGGGCCCCTTCCTAGAGGACTGTGTTTCCCAGAGTCCCATGCTCTCAGAGGCCCATTGCCCAGCCCATTCTTCCCCAGGAGGGGCCTTTGGACTCTGTGCCCTGGGCCAGGCTGACCTGAACGCCCTGCCCCTGTTCTCCAGGTATCAGGCCCCCGACATCGACGTGCAGCTCAGCTCAGAACTGTCTGGCTCGCTCAGGACCCTGAAGGTACGTGCCGGTCTGGGGTGATGTGGTGCTGTAGGGGAGAGCCCTGTGCCCTGTGATGATACCCATCCTTGCTCCCCGTGCCCCCCCGGGGGCTATGGGCGACAACATGGCTGCCCCCAGGCTGGGCCGGTTGGGCTGATGCCTGGGGGCTGAGGGCACGGGGTCCTGAGGTAGGGGTCCCTAGGGATGAGGGGCTGGGTGATGTGATGGCTTGAGCCTGTGACCCTCAGAGGGCCTTTCTCCCAGCCAGGTCCCATTACAGCCCCTGCCCTTTCCAATCCCAGAGGAGTGGCCCTAAAACTCAAAATGGACCCTGACCCTCCTCCTCTCAGAATCGTCCATAGTTTCCCAGTGCCCAGGAAGAAGCCCGGCTCCTCACCCAGCCATGGACCCTGCATTGTCTGGCCAGTCTTGGGGCTCCAGCCCACCATGCGCCCTTCTCCTCTGACCCCTGGCTTGTGCCCCTCTGCTCCCTCTGCCTGCACGCTTTTTTCCACTTCACCAGTTTCCTTCCTGTGGATTTCTCCAAACTCAGCTCAGAGGCAGTCCACGGGTCAACACCCGTCTCTCCACGAGCTCAGGGCCAGGTTGAGCCTCTGGTGCATGGGGCCAGCTGAGGGTCTTTGCTGAGGGCCAGTCTGCAGGGACAGAGCCCTGGCTGGACTCCCATGGAGTGGCCAGATGCCCTCGGATTTCGCTGGGCACCCGCTGAGGCCTCCTTCTCTGTCCCGCAGCCCGAGGGCAACATCCTCCGTGACCGTTTCAAGAGCTTCCAGAGGAGAAACATGATCGAGCCCCGGGAGAGAGCCAAGTGAGGGCCCGGGCTGCTGCGCGGGGAGGGAGGCGTTGGAGCCTGCCTGCGCTCCTTGTGCTTGCCGATCGCTGACCGCTTTTCTCTTTTCCAGGTTCAAGCGCAAGTACAAAGTGAAGCTCGTGGAGAAGCGGGCGTTCCGAGAGATCCAGTGAGTGGCACCCCCTTCTCCTTCCCAGTTGTCTGCTGGGTCCCTGGGCCCATCCCAAATCTGGTAACTGGCCAGTGGTTAAGGGTCAGCCCACCAGATGCACCTGAACCCAGAGTCAGGACAAGAGGGTCCCCAAAGGGAAACAGAAGGGCCCAAACCAGAGGGGGATGTCAAAGTGGGTGAGAATGTGGGGCCCCCGCTCCCCTCATTCACCCTCAGCCTCCGTCTGTCCCCAGGTTGTAGCCACCGCTGGATACCGGAGTCCCCACCCTTTAATAAAGCACCTTCTGACCAACAAACACGTTGGGCCTCGTATGTGACTTGTCCCCTGCTGTGGCAGCTTCTCTCTGTCCATCCCCCTCTAGTGCACAAGGATGTAGGTTCCGGAACCTTCATCTCCACCAAAGCCTGGTGAGAACCCAGGGTGTGGCAAAGGGCCTGTCCTGCAGGGGTAAGGTGGGCAGCCATCCCTGAGAGGAAGGTCTTAAAACAGGCAGAGGGGACTGGCTGGCGTGCTGGTTGGGTGGGGAGGGGAGTCAAGGTCCACACCTGGGTTTCTGACCGGAGGGATTGCCCGCTGTCCCCGGCTCCAGGCGACTGAGAGGCAGGTCTTGATGACAGCATTGTCACATTGGTAGTGGCAACAGCTAACATTTGCTAAGTGCCTACTGTGCTTATGAGCAGATGGAGTCATTCATTAAGCTCTCACTGCGGTCCCATCAGGGAGGGCTGGAATTACCCCATTTTAATAAATTTTTTTTTTTTTTTTTTTTGAGGATCAGTGTCACTGGCCCTCATATGTGGGACCCGAACCAGGGCCTCTAGCATCCCAAGCCAGCTCTTAACCACCACATCACTCGGCCGGCCCTTCTTTTTTTTTTTTTTTTTTTTTTTGAATTACCCTATTTTAAAGGTGAAGAAATAGAAACACACCAAAGAGGGTAATTTCCCTCCTGTCCCCCAACTAGTTAATATTTTTTGAAACCTTAATTCTACAAGTAATAAAGGACTGCTCTCTCTGTAAGTCATTGATATGGCACTTAAAGATACCCAAAACCTGTGACTATCAGCCCTGACCCTTTACTTACTGTCTATTCAAACCCACTCTCCTCTGCAGACGTGGCTGTCACTGCAGTTTGGGGTGAAGGATGCTGTTATGTTCTATGTGATTTAATGGCATGTCGATGTGAAAATAGAATTGTTCTTTATTTTCCTGTGTCTTGGAAAGAATTGTAACATACATTGTTTCTAACCCCCATTTTAGTGCATCTTAGAGAACTTTCCATGTCTGTACAGGGCGCTTCCTCGTTTTTTTTTCCACAGCTACATAGACTTCCGCTATACAAGTCTCAATTTCACACAGCCAGGCCCATATTGCCCCTCCCAGTGACATTGAAATGCCATGTGCCATTTCACTTGTGTCTGGAGGACAAGAGCCTGGAAGGGAATCTCTGGGCTAAAGGGAAAAGTGTATCTAAGGGATCATTTGATGGATTCAGCTAACGCGTTCTCTGTGTGTAGGCCATGCTGATTTTTATCCAGCAGCGTAGAAGCCCGCTTGTTAACTCAGCTTCACGCCTATCCAATCTCACTGTTATATTGAGCCTGCTTACTTACCAGTGAGGTCAAGCATCTCTTCATATGATCACTGGCAGTTTCCTCTTCTCTGCAGGTTCAAACCTTTTGACCATTCTCCTGGGCTATTTGGCATCTTCTTGTTTACTTGTCGTAGCTCTTTATTATGGATCTGAAGTCTGTCGTACACGATAACATTTCTCCCAGGCTATTCCTTTTGACTTTGTATAGGGTATCTTTTGTCAGACAGAAGTGTTCAGTGTTGCTAGTTTTCGGTTAGTCTCTCTGTATTTTTGTTTGTTTGTTTTTGAGGGTAGTGTCACTGGCCCTCATATGTGGGACCCGAACCAGGGCCACTGGCTTCCCAAGCCAGCGCTTAACCACCGCACCACTCGGCCGGGCCCGTCTCTGTATTTTTGATTGTGGCCTTCGGGACGGTTTCTCCAGGACCAGGTGTTGATAAAAATAGACCAAGTAATTTATAAAAGGAACGGATGAAGGGAGAGTATAATGTCAGCCTCGCTCCACCACCTGTAAAACATCATGACTTTAGAAACTTCCTCCCCCTCTCCCATCTAAAAAATAAAAAGGCATGTTGTGCAGACAAGAAAACAGCTCCGGAAGGAGAGGGTGTGGTGGGTAAGAGATGGCAGGTTGAGGTGAAAATAAAAGCCACTGTGTGTCTGCTAAGGAACCTAAAGCCTTGGCCTCTGACCCACTAAGCTCATCTGGGGAGTGAGTCTGAGAGAACCTGCTGGAAGAGGGAAGGAAACTGCTTAATGCCCAGAGGTGGCCCTCAGAGCATCCATCAAATACTGGAATGGGGTGGGATGGTCATAGCTACTCAAAGGCAAATTTTGCAGCCTTGACATTAGGCAGAGTCAGGAAATTCACGCTTTTATTGCCTGGGGAAATGCGTCTGCTCCCATATGTGCTAAAAGGGTTCTGTGGCAAAGGCACGTGTTTTATTTCAGGACACCTACATTTCACGTCTGAGTTTTACAGCAAAAGAAAATGCTGAACTGTAGTTAAATGATTTGCAAGCTGAACTGCCGCCTGCAACTTCCTTTGAAATGCAGAAAACAATAGGGATTACTGGATGATGGGGGATGGACAGGCGCCCAGATGCATCATAAAACAAGTACAGGGCCGGCCTAGTGGCTCAATTGGTTAAGAGTTAGCTTAAGGTCCAGACGAGTGGCCTGATGGTTAAGCGCTGGCTTGGGAAGCCAGCGGCCCTGGTTCGGGTCCCACATATGAGGACCAGTGACACTGCCCTCAAGAAAAAAAAAAAAGTTGGCTTAAGAACGTGAGCTCTGAGCAGCAGGTCTGCCGGTTCGATTCCCACATGGGTCAGTTACACTGTGCCTGAGCTGAGCTGCTGCTGAGCTGCCAATAGGTGGCAGGATGGCTCATCTGAGGAGAGTATGTGCTCCTAACAACAAGATTGCCTGTTCAATGGTGGGTTATGCCCACCCACAACTAAGACTGAACTCGGCACCTTGAGCTGAGCTTCCACCCCGGATGGCTCAAATGTATAGAGCATGCACTCTTAACAAGGCTGCTGCTTCAACGCCTGCATGAGATGGTGGCTACTCCCAGCCACAACTAAGACTGAACTCTGCAATTTGAGCTGAGCTGCTGCCCAGAAGGCTCAGTGGATAGAGTGTGTGCTCTTAACAAGGCTGGGTTTGACTCCTGGATGGTGGCTACGCCCACCCGCAACTAAGGTTGAACACAGCACCTTGAGCTTAGAAGCCACGAGCTGCCGACGGGAAGCCAGATGGCGACTGGTGCCCTCCACAACGAAAATTGAAGAACAACAACTTGGCTGGTCCCCTTCCCCAATTCCCCAACACTGCTCCCCTCCCCCCAAACTCCCCAATTTAAAACAAGTACAGTGAAATCTGAAGAGTAGAATCTAGGTGGTGGGGTATTTGGAAAACTCGACTTTAAAAATTTTCCCAATAATTAACTGGAAAAAAGGCACATGGAGATTTAGTGATGCTAATGGACCTTGCATTTTGGCCACTTATTTGTGCTGGTTCCTTCTAAGGCCCTACACCTTTCGAATTTGTAAGTTTTCTTAAATCAGGTCCCCCAAATTGTAAAGCTTCAGGCACCGCAAAACGTGGATCTGCCTCTGATAGTGATACAAAATTTAAAGGACTGCCCACTAGTTGGGTAATGGCTGAATAAATAATGGTACATCTATGCTGCAGAACGAGCATGACTTGGCTGTTAAAAAGATGGAGGCCATCTTTAGGCAGCAGCCTAGAATTGTTAAGAGCATAAACCTGGGAGCCAGCATCCTGATTTCAAATCACAACTTTTTCACATACTAGCTGTATGAGCTTGTGAAGGTTACTCACCCTCTCTGTGCTTCAGGATCCTCATCTGCAAAATGGACATAATGACAGTGCCTACCTCACTGTGGGATATCACAGGGATTGAGTCTGCACATAAAAGCACATGGAACAAAACCTGGCACAGACAAGTGTTTACTATTAAAACAATGTTAGGGGGGAAAAAATAACTTAAAAAAAAAGCGTGGAAACTTGCAATCTGTGCCAAAGACCCCCTCACAAAGACTTTTACCTTTTGGCCCACTGATTGCACTCTTGGGAACGTGCCCTAAGGAAGTGGCCGGAAATTTGAGGAAAAGCATAATGCATAGGCAGGCCCGGCAGAGTGCTGTGTAGAATGGAAGGAAACATGGTAATGGACGGGGGCAGGCCCTGCCACTGGGGGAAGGAAGGCCTCTGCGGCCGCTAACCCAGGGGTGGGATGCACGTGTAAGAACCGGGAAGTGTTTATGTTCTGATGCTTCGTGGATAAAAGCAAACAGGATCTGCTGTCGTCCACACTGGGGTTCATCAAACTGACCCAGTGCCCAAGGTCTCGGGTGGGGGGATTCCAGCAGCTGCTTTCTCCTTCCTGTTACTTCTTCCACCTTCTCCAACATTTCTATAATGGAGAAAAATTTTTTACAAAATTATGGACAAAGATTCCTTAATGTATGGAAGACCTCTGCTCCTATGCTATTTGGAAGATCAGAAACAAACCATCCAAACTTGGAACAATAAGAAATGGGCTTTTAGGGCCGGCTGAGTGGCACATTGGTTAAGAGCTGGTTTGGGGATGCCAGCGGCCCCGGTTCAGATCCCACGTATGAGGGCCAGTGACACTGCCCTCTACAGCTAACAACAGCTCCACCTGGAGCTGGGCTGTCCAAGCCCCGGCGATGGTGTGGGCTGCAGCCCCTGCTGCAGTGGGCTGCCATAGGCTACAGTGAGTGGCCCGCAACCAGCGTGAGCGGCTGGCAGCCAGCGTGAGCTGCCAATAGCCGCAGTGAGCAACCTCCAGAGGCTGGCGACCAATCTTCCTCATCTGGGAAGAGCGCAATGATGATGCCAACATGGGCCAGTGAAGCAACTTCCTCCGCAACTAGACTGAAGAACAAAAAAAACAGCAACTTGTCTGTTCCCCTTCCCCGATTCCCCAATGCTATTCCCCTCCCCCAATTCCCCAATAAAATCTGTCTTAAAAAAAAGAAAGAAATGGGCTTTTACAAGTGTGATGTCTGCACTTGGGATATTTCACCACCACTTTTAATTTTTTTAAAGATTTTATTGGTGAATTGGGGGAGGCAACCAGCCAGGTTGTTGTTCTCTACTCTTCATTGTGGAGGGTGCCAGTCACCATCTGGTTTCCTGTCTGCAGCTCATGGCCTCTAAGCTCAAGGTGCTGTGTTTAATCTTAGTTGCAGGTGAGCGTAGCCACCATCCCATGCGGGAGTCAAACCAGCAGTCTTGTTGTTAAGAGCGCACGCCCTATCCACTGAGCCATCCGGGGCGGCAGCTCAGCTCAAGGTGCTAAGTTCAGTCTTTAGATGCGGGTGGAAGTAGCCCACGATTGAACAGGAAATCTTGTTACACCAGCTGAGCCATCCTGCCACCTGTTGGCAGCTCAGCAACAGCTCAGCTCGGGTGCAGTGTTCACTGGCCCATTTGGGAATCGAACCGGCAGCCCTGTTGCTCAGAGCACGTGCTCTAAGCCAACTCTTTTTTTTTTTTTTTAAGATTTTATTGGGGAATTGGGTGAGGGGAACAGCGTTGGGGAATCAGGGAAGGGGAACAAACAGACAAGTTGCTATCCTTTTGTTCTTCAGTCTAGTTGCGGAGGATGTTGCTTCACTGGCCCATATTGGTATCGTCATTGCGCTTTTCCCGGATGAGGCAGATAGGCCGCCGGCCTCTGGACGTTCGCTCACCGCGACTAAGCCAACTCTTAACCAACTAAGCCAGTTGGCCAGCCCCCAGGAGTGGTTTCCATGTAAGTTCCAATCCTTGCCCACGCCAACCATGCACTGCTTTTACATTCAGGAAAACCATTTTTAAATCTAAAAGCTTTCTAAGGTCGACATGAAACTAAACCACTGAAAAGTTGACATTTTGGCAGTGTTCATCTGCCAGCAAAAGTGATGGTGGCCCAGAGAAGGCAAGGAATTTACGTAAGGCCAGACAGACTTGCATAGAGTCAGGGTCCAGCCAGAACTTTCTCTATTTCACTTAGAAAGCCCAGTCTTTCATGAATGAGACAGGAGCACAAATAGACAGATGGCCGAGGACCTTTCTACCCCTTTTTGCCTTACCTGCCCCACATATTTGGGGGATGGGTTTGACTGATGACCTAAAATTCTCCTTTGACCCAAACACTGGCACGACATTCACATAAGTCCCCCAGGCCAGAAACCTGGCAACATCATGGATTCCTCCCTTTCCTTCAATGATAATGTCATTTAAACCATTAATACAATAGTTATTCCATATGTAGAAAGCTGTTGCTGTCTCTGTCCCAGGTCCTTGTTCTAGTCCCAGCAAGATAAGTGCTATTGTGACCCCCTTTTTACAGCTGAGGAGCCTGAAGCACAGAGAAAGGGAGTGACTTGCCCACATAATGTTCGTTCCCCCTTGAAATAGTCAGTTTGTCCCCACCCCCTTCACCCACCCAGGTACTAGACCAAAATACTGAGTCCCCTCCTGGTAGTTGACATTTGAGCAGAGACAGGAATAAAATGAGGGAGGCAGTCATGTGGATATCATAGGGAAAACCTTTTCAGGTAGAGAGAATAGCCAGTGCAAAGGCCCTGGGGTTGGGAAGCACAGGAAGGGAAAGGAGGCCTGGGTGCCCGCAGCCAAATGAACCGAGAGAGTATGGGAGGTGAGGCCCATGACACGAACTAGGACCAGATGGTGTAGTGCCATGGGGACCACGTGAAGAGAGAGTCCTTCTGGCTGTGGATGAGGAACAGACCACAGAGGGCAAGAGATGAAGTGAGGAGCCCAGCAAGAAAGCAACTGCAATAGTCCAGGCAGGAGATGATGGTGCTGCACCAAGGGTGGAATCAGTGCAGGTGAGAAGTGGTCAGATTTGGACACGTTTTGAAGGTGGAATGCACAGATTGGCTAAAAGGATGCGTGTGTGTGCGCGCGCACGCGGGAGGGAGATCAGAGATGACACCAAGGACATTCTGGGCAGAACACTTGGATGGAGGTGCCCTATCCTGAGATGGGGCATAGATGGTTCTGAAAATACAAGTTCTAGAAAGCAAAGTTCTTACACCTTCCTGGCTGGTGGAGAGATGCAGAGGGAGAAAGAGGAAGGAAGGAAGGAAGGAAGGAAGGAAGGAAGGAAGGAAGGAAGGAAGGAAGGAAGGAAGGAAGGAAGGAAGGAGTTAAAAAAACAGGTCAACTGCGATGGGGACAACTTAAGTGAGAGGGTTTGGGGCAGAGAAATTTGGATTGGATTTGGGAGGGATTAAGCCTGAGCTACCTACTAGGCTTGTAAAGGGTGAGGTAAGGGAAGTGGCTGGACACAGGAGTTGGAGATGGGGGACTGGTCAAGGAGAGATTGGGGTGGTCAGCGTGTGGTTATGGGGCATTTGAGGCAGTGGGAGTGGGTACTAGGAGCTGAGTGTATACAAAAGGCAGGACATGAGAGGGAAGGTTGCGGGAGGGGGTGGGCAGCAAAGGGGATAGATACAGCAAAAGTGCCCAGAATGGGGTGGGACGGACAAGGGAGGCGGATGAACCATTCTGGCCACCACCTCCACCCCACAAGGTTGGAATTACCCCCCAGGAGGGAGGAGGGGTGAGCAGAAAGTCGGTTCAGGGGATGGATTGCTGATAACTACCCCCGGGGGACCAGGGAGTACCCCCTGGTGACTATGCGGGGAGCGGTCTCGCAGCGCCGCCTGTGGTCCTGCGTGAATATTAATGTTCCTGGTGTAGACGTCAAATGTAGTGTCTCAAGTTCAAGAGGAAGCGACTACAGATGCGAGAGAGACAGTGGCCGCCAGGGGGCGCCGAGAGCCCACGCCCAGGAACTACCTGCCGGGAAGGTTCCTGTGCCACCCTAACTCCCAGTTGACCCCCTACACAGGAGCCGTCAAAGGGCCACACTACAGCAGGCAGGATAAAAACTAGACCGGGTGGGGGAAATCCGAGGAGATGCCTCCTTAGGCCCACCCAGAGGGGTTTCTGAGGGCCTGGGGTTGGAAGTTCTGGCCCAGTGGATGAGACTTAATGTCCACACTGATTACAGACCCCTCCAGCAGGGCCTGGTGGAGGGGGTTTGGGGGTGGGCAGGGGTCCCGGATCCCGAGAGGTGGAGGGGAGTTGAAGGGTGAGGGCCAGCAAGAGAGTACAATGGACAGACATCCCTGCCCGTGAGGGGCATGTGTAGGCCACAGTGGGGACAAGGCCAGAAGGTGTAGAGACAGTTGCACTACAGGTACTTGTCACTTTGCTGTGGGCAAGGAGTGTCAGGCCGCACCCCTGACTCCTCCACTGCCCCACCCCACCATCCTGTGCTTTTCCCCATTGCCAGGCTGAGGTCTTATCCAGAACCCCTAAGGACTGGTAGGCATCATTCCACCCCATTTATCCATCATGGCTCCATCCATCCATCCATCCATCCATCCATCCATCCATCCATCCATCCATCCACTTATCCACTCATCCATCCATCTAGACATACAGAGTGCATGTTTGTGATTCTGCTTCTATGAAGTTGTAGAACAGGCCAAGCTAATGTATGGTGGTATAGGTCAGGAGAGTTGTGCCCCTTGACCGGGAGGATGAAATGATCTATATCTTGATCTGGGAGGTGTTTAAATAGTGTTATACATATGAAAAATTCACCGAGTTGCACACCTAAGATTTGTGAGCTTTACTGTGTAAGAAAAAGTAAGTTAAAAATAAAAAAAGAGGGCTGGCCGAGTGGCGGGCTGGTTAAGAGCTGGCTTGGGGGCCGGCCGAGTGGCGCGGTGGTTAAGCGCTGGTTTTGGGAAGCCAGCGGCCCCGGTTCGGGTCTCACATATGAGGGCCAGTGACACTGCACTCAAAAAAAAAAAAAAAAAAGCTGGCTTGGGACGCTAGCAGCCCCGGTTCGGATCCCACATATGAGGGCCAGTGACACTGTCCTCTACAGCTAAGATGGTGAACAACAGCTCCACCTGGAGCTGGGCTGCTGTGAGTCCCCAGGGATGGCATAGTTGCAGCCCCTGCTGCAGTGGGCTGCCATAGGCTACAGTGAGTGGCAGGCAGCCAGTGTGAGCTGCCAAGAGCCTCTGTGAGCGGCCGTCCAGAGGCCGGTGACCGATCTATCTCATCCGGGAAGAACGCAATGACGATACCAACATGGGCCAGTGAAGCAATGCCCTCCACAACTAGACTTAAGAACAAAAGGACAACAACTTGTCTGTTCCCCTTCCCCAGCTCCCCAACGCTGTTCCCCTCCCCCAATTCCCCAATAAAATCTTTAAAAATAAACTAAAATGAAATAAATAAATAAATAAAGACAGTCAGGGAAGGTCTCACTGAGGAGGTGAAATCTGAGTAAATACCCATGTTACCAGCACCACTGAATGTTCCAAGGCTCCTGCCAGTACCATATTCTTCAGTGTAGCCTGCACCCAAATACTTGCCTTAGTTCCTTCAGGCACCATATTCACCAGAATAGGTCCCATCAGATTCCTGCCATCTACACACTCATGTATCTGTGTCAATAGCACAGTATAACAGAAGAGGCCCAACAAGAACTTACGTGGTCTTTAAACCTGCCCCCAGTGGAAGAAAAGCCTTATAAGCCCTATTTTTAAATCAGGAATATGACTTTCCCTTTTAAGGATGCAAATCTGTTTCTTATCAGCCAAGGGCCAGCCTGAATTCTAAGCGCCTGGAACTTGTCTAGAAAGAGATAAGAATTCAGGGAGAGGAAGATAAGACTTCAGCTGGTGCTAACGAATGACTGCTTTCCCGTTTCTCATAGGGTTTTTACAAGATTCAATTGTTTCAAATGTTTGTGAACACTCAAATAAATGGCATGTTGTTTTAAAGATGGCTTTTGTGAAAATTAATGACGTTCACAATGGTATAAGTGATTCAACTATAAACTTACCAAATATTTTCTTAAAGATGTTTTTATCTGACCAGTATTTACTGAGTGCCTGGCGCATGCCACTCATCACTTTAGATGCTCGGCACATACCAGGAAGAGGGACAAAAGAGAAAAGCATGGAGTGCACATTCTAGAGGCATCAAAAAATGGTAATAAATAAGATATGTAGAATGTCAAGGGTGTGTGTATGTGTGTGTGTTGCTGCAGTGTTGTGTGCCAACGTTTGCCTCCAAGCATAGCAATGTGGTTGTATAATCTCACTGTGTGTCTTGTCCCTGGCATGACAATATGTGATATTGTTACTGTATTATTGTGCAGCTGTGTGTCTTGGGGACAGGTGGAGTTGTGTATTGCTGTGTGCTCCTGTGTGTGTGTGTGGGGGGACATGCTCGATAGGCATTAATGATCACATCTGTGCATGCAGCAGTGCTTTTGTATATCAACGCCTGTGACCGAATTCTGCAGTGTGTGCTTTGTAATTGTTTGTCCCTGAAATCTTGGATCTCCGGGTGAGCTGTCCTGCCCCTGGCGCTGTGTGTGTGTGTGTGTGTGTGTTGTGCTATTGTTTGTCTGGGGTACAATTGTGTGTCCCACCATTCAGCCAGATGGAGGTGGCTGATTGTGTGTTGTGCCTTTGCAGGTGTGAATGTTGTGACAGTGGCAGAACAGAGGTGTGTGTTATGTTGTTGTGTCTCTGACTGCATTGTGGTTTGTCTGGATGTGCAATAGTGTAGCCAGGTGAGGGTGAGCACTTGTGTGTAACCATTGGTCTGAGAGAGAGAGAGAGAGAGAGAGAGAGAGAGAGAGAGAGAGAGAGAGAGAGAGAGAGAGAGAGAGATCCAGCCCAAAAGTCATTACTAATTCCTCATGCCTCCCCCACTTCTAGACGACAGAGACCCCTTTGTTCTCAGTGCCAAAAGGGGGTATCTTTCTTCGCTGAGGCCCCTGGCAAGTTCTCAGCCCTAAGCTGGTCAACAAAACACCCTTTGAGCTTCTGCCCTGTACCTGGCCACTTGCTGTGTGTGCTGGGAACTTCAGTGGGAGCCCCAGATCTGTGATGACCAGTGTTTAGGGCAGTGATGGGGGAGCCCAGAAGGGACCCTGACCCAGTCTGAGAGGCTTGGGGTGGCCTTCCTTGAGGATGGCATTGTTACAATTTTTGGAACAAAAGGGAAAATCGCGACGCATACAGATCTAAAAGCGAACACATTAAAGGCTTGACAACCTCGGTGAGGTGTTAACACCAGTTCAAAAGAGATCAAAGGACAGACACATTTATAGATCAGGAATATTGAAATGAACGTGCAAACAGAGGCAAAACATTGGCAGGTCTAATGGTCTGAATGTTTGCGTCCTCCCAAATTCATGTGTTGAAATCCTGACCCCCAAAGGTGATGATATTAGGAGGTGGGGCCTTGGGAGGTGCTTAAGTCATGAGGGTGGAGTCTTCAGTGGCGTTAGTGCTCTTATAAAAGAGGCCTCAGGTTGATCCCTCATCCCTTCCACCATGTGAGGACATAGCGAGGTGCCTGGCTATGAACCACAAAGAGAGCTCTCACCTGACAACACTGGCACCTTAATCTTGGATTTCCAGCCTCCAGAACTGTGAGCACTACATTTCTGTTGTTCATAAGCCACCCACACTGTGGCATTTTGTTATAGCAGCTCAAACCAGCTACGGCAGGGGGCAGAGCCGTCCCTCTGCCAGGCATAATTCATTGGAGTGTCTGCAGAGAATCATTTCGCGCTGCTATCACTTATCTACAACTTAAGGAATTTTAAAGTAGATCCCATAGAGCCAGATAACTGTGAATGATGTTACAGGTTGAATTGCGTCCCACCCAAAATTCATATGTTGAAGTCTTAACTCCCAGGACCTCAGAACGTGGCCTTATTTAGAAATAGGGTTGGTGCAGATGTAATTAGTTACGATGAGGTCATAACAGGGCAGGCCGAGTGGTGCGGTGGTTAAGCGCTCGCTTGGGAAGCCAGTGGCCCCGGTTCGGGTCCCACGTATGAGGGCCAGTGACACTGCCCTCAAAAAAAAAAAAAAATGAGGTCATAACAGAGTAGGGTGGACCCTAATCTGACATGACTGGTGTCCTTTTAAAATGGGGAGCTTTGGACACAGACATGAACACAGGGGAAACGACATGTGAAGATGAAGGCAGGATCAGGGTGATGCTTCTACATGCCAAGTAACGTGGAAGGTTGCCAGGAAACCATCAGAAGTTAGGAGAGAAGTATGGAACACCTTCTGTCCTATAACCCTCAGAAGGAACCAACCCTGCTGACACCTTGGAGTTCATCCTTCTAGAACCTGTAAGGTAAATTTCTATGGTTTAAGCTACTCTGTTCATAGTAAATACTTCGTGACAACAGCCTAGAAAACAAATACTGATTTAATTTAGAGAAGGCAGTTTTCCACTGAAGACAAAAATTTCCCTAGAATATGTTGGAGCTGATTCCTGGAGGATAAGCGGGAATCAGACCGCAGGACAACTTAGGTATAGCAAGTGCTAAGGGGCCCAGAGTCAGGAAAGTGGTCCAGTCCCTGATGAGACTGCAGTGGTTCCATGGGGCAAGGGCACTAAGTGAAGAGGCAAGAAGGGACTGTGCTAAGGTTTGGGGCGTTGTTCTGAGGGCCCTGGAAACCATTGGTAGACCTCTATTTATAGGACACTGGATTAAGTGCTCTACAGCACAGGCTCATCATATCCTTCCAAGACCACCAGGAACAGAGGTCACACAGACAGCAACAGAGGTGAAATGGGACTTGCCCCTTGTCTGCCACCTACCCTGAGATATGGGGCAGGAAGACCTCAGAGTTCATCTTTATTGAGCTGCCCCCATGAGCCAGAAGCCTTGCCTTCTAGTTATTTCTGCGTGTATGAACTCATTTGACGCCCACATTAACCCCCGGAGGGAAGTACTACTTTCCTTCTTTTCTTTCTTTCTTTTTTTTTTTTTTTGAGGGCAGTGTCACTGGCCCTCATATGTGGGACCCAAACCAGGGCCGCTGGCTTCCCAAGCCAGCGCTTAACCATCGTGCCACCGGCCCCGGGAAGTACTACTTTCATGTTGCTTCCTATACCTTATCCCCACCGGCCACGCCATTCCCAAGAGGACAAAAACTTTGTCTAGTTTGGGCCAGCGTGACACATTAGTTAAGAGAGCTGGCATGGGACGCCAGTGGCCCCATTTTGGATCCCATGTTTGAGTGCCAGTGACTCTGCCCTCTACAGCTAAGGTGGTGAACAACAGCTAGACCTGGAGCTGGGCTGCTGTTGAGTCCCCAGGGATGGCATAGGTGCAGCCCCTGCTGCCATAAGCTACAGTGAGTGGCAGGCAGCCAGCGTGAGCTGCAGGCAACCGGTGTGAGCTACCAATAACCACGCAAAGCAGCTGTCCAGAGGCTGGTGACCCATCGGCCTCAGCCCGGAAGAGTGCGATGATAATACCAACATGGGCCAGTGAAGCAACATCCTCTGCAACTAGACTGAAGAACCAAAGGACAGCAACTTGTCTGTTCCCCTTCCCTAATTCCCAAACGCTCCCCCAATTCCCCAATAAAAGTCTTTAAAAAACCCAACATTTTTTGTGTGTGTCTGGTTTGTTATCCCTGTTATTTCCACAGCTGGGACTGCATGTAGGTAGGCAGTATAGTCCCTGAAGGCCAGCACGCCCATCTTCCAGATGGGGAAACAGGCTCAGAGAGAAAAGTCAGTGTCCTAGTCTCTTAACTCAGCTGCCAGTTTTCCAGCACTTTCCACTAACCTTTGGCCTGAACCCTTGGCCTTGAGAGAGTTGGAGGGCGCAAAAAGGGGAACTGCAAACCACAATAAGCTGGTGCCTAGTCCAGCTGCTTGGCTTTAATAAGGCAGCTGGGGGGCCTGGCGTGCTCACTGGAACCCTGGAGCCCGCCCAGGCGGGCTCCTAATTCTTTCCGAGCTGGCCCTCTTGCCCTCTTGCCCTCTGCCCTGGAGGAGAAAGGCCCATGAGCCTCGCCCTACCCAGCCCACACAGTAAAACCACCACTCCTTAGCAATTTCGTGTCCAGCCTGGCGCAGTCAGCTGGTCCTGAACCCTGCCCCACGAGGCTGTACCATTCCGGCCCAGAGTGGGGATCTATCGGGAGAGGACGCGCAGGTCTTCTCCCGGGTTCTCCCTCTGTCGGGACACCCCCTGGCCCACCAAGGGGAGTAAGAGGAGCCTTGGGCGAGGGGGAGCTGAGAGTGGCCGGTTAGGGGGCTGCTAGCTGTGGACCCTTCTCTCTTCCGACTCTCACCCCCCCCGCCCCGCGTTGGTTCGCGCCGGAGAACGCCCCGGACTGTACTAGGTGCAGGCGTTTGTCCCGGGCGCAGAGTCCACGCCCCCACAGACAGCGTCGTTCAGCGTCTGCGTTGTCGCAGCTGCAGAGATCCCGAGTCATGGCCCTCGCTGTCCGAGTCGTTTATTGGTAAGCACGACGCCAGAAGTCGCCGTCGGGACCCATCCTCCATCAGGATGGAGCGGGGCGCTGGGGCTGGAGGCAGGGGGTGGGGACACGGGCGCAGGACCCATGGGGACTCTCCACAAAAACAGGTACTCCCTTGTGGGTGGCGTGCACGTGGGAGAATGCGAGGAATAGAGGGCGTTGATCCCGCTCCCCAGTTTGTGACCTTCTAGATATCTCAGATTACAAAAGGTAGACCTGAGACACGGGTGTGGCCATTTGAAACCTACGAACTCCCAGGCTCCATTTGCGGAGCGGGTGGGGTCAGGTGATAATGGGAGAAGAGCCTCCGCCAGTACCATGAACAACCGTGGGGTGGGGACCGAGAGTTGAAAAGGTTCGACAATATTCCGAGGTAGGTTTGGAAAGGAATGAATACGGTGGTTGCCCCTCGCTACTAACCGTATTCCTTTTCTGGCCTCAGTTTCCACCTCTGTAGAAGGGAAAAGAGTGATCCTAATAGTTACCGTGGATGGAGTGCAGTGTGTCGGTGTTTACCACGTTTGATCTAATGTCTCTGTTAGAGTGAAAAAGCCCCAGGAAGGCAGGGGACTTTTCCTTGTTGACTGCTTTATTCCCTGACACCTAGTGCTACGTTGGCATGCACGTGCATGCTGGCCTGTCCGTGCTTAATAAATACCTGTTCAGTGAGTTTCCCCTCCCAGAAACCGCTTGAGGGAGAGGGATTTTAGTTCCATCTTGAGGTGCAGACTGCAGGTCATGGGTGACTTGAATTTCTGTGAAATGCCCACCAGGGTAGCCGGGTTTTTGAAAGGCTCAGATTTGTCTCCGGGTTAGAAATACCCACCTGGCAAAGCATGGGGTGGAGAGACATTTTTGCAGACCTCAGAGGCCTGTGCACCAGATTCCAGTCCCAAAATGAGCCTGTAGTGGAATCTGGAAAGGTGTTCAATTTCAGGACTGGGAGGGCCTTGGGAATCAGACTCCCCCAGGGCTGTGGGTGGGTGGACCAGTGGAGGGGATGGGTGCTGTTTCTGCAGTTCTCATGCTAACCCAGTTTTCTTCTTTGTCTCCTACTTGTGGTGTCCTTGTTGCCCCCTTTTGCTGCCCTCCACCTGTCTCTTGCCTCCTTTTCTCTGTGTTCTTTCTTGTGTTGCTGTCCTTCCTGTGTCCCTGCTTCTCCGTGTCACTGTGTGTATGTCTTTTCTCTCTCTTGAGGGTGTCTGCTCCTTGGTTTTATCATCACTGTCCTTAATTTCTCACTGGCCTCTCCCTGCATCCCCACCATCTCCCTCTCTCCCTGGCCCTACTCTCTTGGACTCTTCTGCCACCAGTGGCGCTTGAGGCTACAAGCCCAAGGTAAGAAAAGCGGCGGCCAAGAGGCTTTCCTGGAAGATGGGGGAGGAGGGCTAGCTGGCTTGGTCCCTCTTGACCCCTATTGTGCCCTGCCACCCTCCTTTTCAGTATCTTCAACTCAAGGAGAAGTTAGAAGATGAGTTCCCCGGACGCCTGGACATCGTGAGTCTTTGGGACAGGGGAAGGAATCAAATGTGGGTCACATTGTTTATCCCTGGATGGCAGTGGGTTGGTGTGTGTCAGCCCCACCCTCTACCCACATTTTCTGTTCCCTGGGAAAGGGTGGGTATCCCCTCGAAGAAATCTCAGCCCCTTCAGCATCTGTCTCTCTCCCCAGAGTGGCGAGGGGACTCCCAAGGCTACTGGATTCTTTGAAGTGATGATAGCAGGGAAGTTGGTTCACTCCAAGGAGGTATGCCTGTCTATCCATCCCATCTTGGTTTGGGGCTAGCAGGGGGTGGGGCTGGGGCTGGTATCTTGGTCCCAGCTCACGCCTTCCCTCTTTCTCCCATCCCCAGAGAGGCGATGGCTTTGTGGACACAGAAAGCAAGTTTCTGAAGCTGGTGGCCGCCATCAAAGCCGCCTTGGCTCAGGGCTAATGTGCCCTGAAGGCAGAGGTGAGGAGGGCCCAGCTCCTAAACCCTAGAAGTTGACCTCTAGTTTCTTAAGTACTCGTTTCTAACTCTGTCTATTCCTGGACAAGTAGCAATTTTCATATTATTGTCAGGATTGTAGAACTGCTTTTCACTACTGTCTGAGCTTGATTTCAAGCCAATATATTCCAGATGATCCCCAAACCCAACGTGTTCTAGAACTGGGCACCGGTTACTAGCCCCATCCAGAACCAAGTTCTGGCTCCTGACCCTCAAGAGCCTAGAAGAGACTCGAGTGGAGGTCCCACCGCAGTGTTCTGGAACTGAGTATTTTATGCCAGTATACTGTGGACTCTGGTACTCGGCCCCAGCATGCTTTGCACCAGAAAACTAGTTCTCAAATGGTTTAAACTCAAGTTCCATTTTTTAGAGTGCTTTGCTCAGAACAGAGTGAGGTCATGTTGAGTGTGAATTTGGACATGTAAATTTCAATTAATGCAATGCAGAAATGCAAATGTCTTGCCTCATGTGTGGGTCTGAAATAAAGTGAGTCTCCCCAGATTAAAAGAAAAATCAAGACTTGTATAATTCTTGGCCGGCCAAATGGCGCGGTGGTTAAGCGCTGGCTTGGGAAGCCAGTGGCCCCGGTTCGGGTCCCACATATGGGGGCCACTGACACTGCCCTCAAAAAAAAAAAAAAAAAAAAAAGACTTGTGTAATTCCAAAGCAGTAGGACCTGAATAAATTGTGAGCAGTGTTGCTGTAAGGAGGATGGGGGTGGCGGTGCCATTCTTGTGGGACTTGAGTTCTTTTTTTTTTTTTTTGAGGGCAGTGTCACTGGCCCTCATATGTGGGACATCAACTGGGGCCGCTAAGCCAGCGCTTAACCACTGCGTCACTTGGCCGGCCCTGGACTTGAATTCTTAATGACTCAGAGCCCATCACTTGTATAAGCACACCGTTTGCCACTACCAAACTGTCAGAAACTCAGGCGTTTACTTAAATCAGTGCAAGGGTACTTGGATTCTAAAGAGTTCCATCAGTGGATGATTTCACCCAACAGAAGCAAAAATGGGATTGATGTAAGAGAAAGGAGAGAGAAGAATGATTCTACTTTGCATGTTTTATGAGTGCAGTGTCAGAGGTCCCCAAGACCAGCCTCGGGTTCCGTGATTCACCAGGGCTTACAGAACTCGGCACAGCTCTTATACCCATGGTTATGATTTGTTACCGTGAAGGGTTAGAGGTTAAAGTCCGTGAAGGGAAGAGGCACATGGGACAGCGACCCAGAGACACCAGGTGTGAGCTTCCGGTTGTGTCTCCCTGATACGTCATGCGGGTAGCACTTAATCCTCCCAGCAGTGGTGTGGGACAGCATTCACCAAGTATTGCCACCCGGGGAAGGCCACTGAACCTTGGTGTCCAGGGTTTTTATTGGAGGTCGGTCACATAAGCATGGCTAACTGCCCTTGTGTCTGACCTTAGTCTCCAGCCCCTCTGGAGGTCAAGAGCTGCTACCTCTGGGCCAGGGCCCCACCATCAATCACATTGTTAGCATAGATGAGCCCGTGTAGCCTAAGGCCCAGGTAAACCAAGACATTCCTCCCAGGCAGGACATTCCAAGGGCTTCCAGGTTTCTCCCAGTTAACTTGGGGCAAAGGCAGACCTGTCTTTAGGTGAGGTGAGTCCTACCTAATCAGTTGATGACTAGTGAAGATCTCTGAGCTGGAAGGGGCCCACGGAGGGGAGAGGGGGCTGTCAAAGAAACCAGTTTCAGTTGTAATGGCTCCTCTGGAAACTGACCTTCCCTGGGCGGGGCAGTGCTTCAGCAGTGGAGGCCTCATTTTCCTCATCTGCTTCTCACAACAAACTCAAAGGAGAATTAAGCCTTGGCCCACCTTGCCTTGTTGGGTTAGACTTTTTCCCTCATGGGCATCCCATGTTCTTTGTGCCTCAGTTTCTCTCTGGGATTGCATTTCCCCTACCTCCTTACCGCTCTTCCCTGTATCACGGGCCCCAGCCTGGCCTCTCTGCCTGCAAACTGACCCCCTTCCCCAACTCTTCTCTCTTGCAGTCCAGTGACCTTGGCCCAGCCCCTCTCGGCAGATGCTTCATGACGGAATGGACTGAAATGTCTCATGGATGCCAGGTCTTTCCCTGATGTTTTTGCAGCCGCCGGCGGGGCAGAGATCGAGAACTCTGGTCTTTGCCTCTGTGTGTGTGTGTGTCTCTCCCCGGAATCCAGCTTTGTAAAGTGGACCTGCCCTTTCCTCACCTTGCCTTTCACCAATGCCCTTTTACTCCCCCATGTCTCCCTTTCTCCCCTCTGGTCTTTGGGTTGATCCTACTCCAGGCTTCCTTTTCAAGGGAGCCAAGAGAGGGATCCAGATGAGTGAGTCTCAGATTTCAGCCATGTTTGCAACAGTTCACAACTCAATAAATATTGGATGAGTTTAACAAAATGTGCCTGTATCCGTGTGTGTCTATTTTACCCCTGGAGCCCTTCTGCCCCCCATCTCCAAGAAAGCATTCACCAGATACTGAGCTCTCTCATGCCAGGTGCCTTGCTAATTAATAAGCATTTTACAGCAGCTCTGAGGTTAAGCATTTGGGAACACACAGCGGTGACATGAATTTAAATGAGACCCAGACTCCCAGATCTTTTGTTCAAATAAATTTTGCAGTGACCTCAAAGTCTCTGACACTTGTAATTGTCTGGTCTGGCTGCCATAAGAAAACATCAAGTGGCTCAAACAACAGGCATTTACTTTCGTACACTTGCAGAGCCTGGAGGTCAGATGAAGGTATCCTCGGGTTTGGTTTCGTGAGGCGTCTTCTTGGCTTATAGATGGTCACCTCACCGTGTCCTTTCTTGGTCTCTGCGTATGCACCCTGGTGACACGTGTTTGTCCAATTTTCCTCCTCTTATGGGACACCAGTCATATTGAATTACCACCCGCTTTAACGGCCTCATTTTGATTTAATTACCTCTTCAAAGGTCCTATCTCCAGTCACATTTTGAGTTCTGGGTGGTTAGGGCTTCAATGTATGAATTTGAGGGAGGAGACTCAATTTGTCCCATAATAACATTGCTTCCATGGAGAGTGGGGACCGTTCTTCGCCTCTACCTGAGCTGGCTAGAGACAGGACAAGCCAGGCCACTGCCTGAGTCTCTGAGCACTCACTGTCTGCATGAGGCCTCCTGGGACCGCTAGTCTTGGTTGGGTGTGTTCTCACAGTGATACACAATAGAGGCTTTTCAAGCTTCTGTGCACATCGCCAAGAGCGTTCCATCTGCTATTTAAGCAATCACATGGCTGAACCCAAAGTCGAGGGGAATTGGATCCTGGAAAAGGCTTTAGCCCCTGACAGCTAAACTAGGCATCCGTTGGATTTGATTGGCCCCTTCTAGCAAGATCAAGAAAAGTCATCCATTGAGGAAGTTTAAGGAGGACCTAGTCAGCAGCCATCACATTGTGTCACTGTTCTGGGTCAGCTTCTAGGGCCATCCATGCCGAGGATGGAGTGTTTGGGCACCCTCCATCTCTGCGGTGAAATCATCTAATGCAACACCAGTTCCCCCAGCAACATTTCGGACTAGAAATCTCACAGGTCCACTGCTTAGTATTTCACGTGGGCGAGACTAAGAGCAATGGGAGCCTGGCCACTTTTGTCCTGCTTCTGTACAAGACAAATCTCAGCCAGTTGATTTTCTTAGAATTGCATTTTGACATTTCACTGCCCTAGCTGATTCTGGATGCTGTGGGGCCATGATGGTGTAGGTGGATCAAGTGAGTTCCAAGAACTTCCCTGATAATCCATTTTACAAAGGGTAGGTCCTGGTGGTTATTAATACATAAAGGTATTTCAAAGTGAGAAATAGATCTTTCAGAAGTCTTTTCACTGAGGCCCATTTATATGTGTATATATATATATATATATATATATATATATATATATATATATATTTTTTTTTTTTTTTTTTTTTGAGGGCAGTGTCACTGGCCCTCATATGTGGGACCCCAACGGGGCGCTGTCTTCCCAAGCCAGCGCTTAACCACCGCGCCACTCAGCCGGCCCATTTTTTTTTTTAGCTGAGCCCTCGGCTCGGGATGGGCATCGAACTGCTGTTGCACATAGCTCAGCTCGCACTCTTGAGTGAGCTCTTAACCAACTGAGCCATTCTGCCGGGCTCTCCCCACTCCCATTTATATCTTATACATATCTACCTACCCTGCAAAGGTCCATTCAAATCTATTAAAACGTGAACAGAATTTCATTTGTATAAAATCCTGTGTTCAGGAATGGGAGGAGAGCCCTAGAAATATCAACCACCATCCTTTTACTTTAATTTTACCTTCTTCATGGAGGAGAAAGAGAAAGAGAAAGTGCCATGATTCTATTTTTATTTATTTATTTATTTATTTTTAATTAGTTTCAGGTGTACAACACAGTGCAATAGTTATACTTTTTACCTCTCAAAGTGACAACCCACCTCCCCCATTTGGCCACCCCACTCCTCCCCGCCATAGCATATATATCTATTACACTTCCTCTGACTCCCACATTATAATCCACATCCCGTGACTATCTATATATTCAATTACAGTTGGTATACAATATTATACAACCTCAGCTTCAGGTGTACAGTGCAGTGATCAAGCCTCTTCTCCATCCATGAAATGGTCTCCCTAACAAGACATATGACCATCTGACACCCCACAAAATATTTACAACATTATTAATTATATTCCCCAAACTGTCTTTCATATCCCAGTGGCAATATTGTAGTTGCCTATTTTTGCTGTCTAATCCCTTCCCCTTCTCCCTCATCCCCACCCCCCTCCCAACTGGCAACGCTGATTTTTCCTCTATATCTATGAGACAGTTTCTGTTTACTTTGCTCATTCATACACTTTTTCAGATTCCACATATGAGTGAGATCATATGGTATTTGTCTTTCTCTGAATGACTTATTTCACTTAACATAATAGTCTCTAGGTCCATCCATATCATTGCAAATGGTACCATTTCATTCTTCTTTATAGTGGAGTAATACTCCATTGTATAAATATACCACAGTTTCTTAATCTAGTCATCTACCGATGGGCATTTTGGTTGTTTCCAAGTCTTGGCTATTGTAAATAGCGCTGCTATGAACATAGGAGTGCATACATTTTTTTTGAATAAGCGTCTTGGGTTTTTCAGGACAAACACCTAGGAGTGGAATTGCTGGGTCAAAAGGTAGCTCCATTTCCAGGTTTTGGAGATACCTCCATACTGACTTCCATAGTGGCTGCACCAATCTGCATTCCCACCAACAGTGCAGCAGGGTCCCCTTTTCCCCACAGCCCCGCCAGCACTTGTTGTTTGTTGATTTATTGATGATAGCCATTCTGACTGGAGTGAGGTGGTATCTCATTGTGGTGTTTATTTGCATTTCCCTAATGACCAGTGAAGTTGAACATTTTTTCATATGCCTGTTGGCCATCTGTATGTCCTCTTTAGAGAAATGTCTCTTCATATCTTCTGCCCATTTGTTAATTGGGTTGTTTGTTTTTTTGGTGTTGAGTTGCATGAGTGTTTTATAAATTTTGGATATTAACCCCTTATCAGATATATTGTTGGCAAATATATTCTCCCATTCAGTAGGCTTCCTTTTTGTTTTATTAATGGTTTCCTTTGTTGTAAAAAAACTTTTAAGTCTGATATAATGCCATATGTTCATTTTTTCTTTTACTTCTCTTGCCCGTAGGGATGTATCAATATTGCTCCGGGTAATGTCTGCAAATGTACTCCCTATATTTTCTTTTAGGAGTTTTATGGTTTCAGGTCTTACATTTAAGTCTTTAATCCATTTTGAATTTGTTCTTGTATATGGCGTAAGGAGGTGGTCCAGTTTCATTTTTTTGCATGTGTCAGTCCAATTTTCCCAGCACCATTTATCGAATAGACTATCTTTACTCCAGTGTAAATTCTTGCTTCCCTTATCATAGATTAACTGTCCGTAAATGCCTGGATTTATTTGTGGGCTCTCTGTTCTGTTCCACTGATCGACGTGCCTGTTTTTATGCCAATACCATACTGTCTTGATTACTGTAGCCTTGTAGTAGGTTTTGATGTCTGGTAGTGTGATTCCCCCGACTTTGTTCTTATTTCTCAGGATTGCTGAGGCTATTCGGGGTCTTTTATGGTTCCATATAAATTTTAGGATTATATTTTCTATTTCTGTGAAAAATGCCCTTGGCAGTTTGATAGGAATTGCATTGAATCTATATATTGCTTTAGGCAGTATGGACATTTTAACTATATTAATTCTTCCTATCCATGAGCATGGTAGGTGTTTCCATTTATTTGTATCTTCTATGATTTCTTTCTTCAGTGTCTTATAATTTTCTGAGTACAGATCTTTCACTTCTTTGGTTAAATTTGTTCCTAGGTATTTTATAGTTCTTGAAGCAATTGTAAATGGGACAGTTTTCTTAATTTCTCTTCCGTTAGTTTATTATTGGTATATGCAAATGCCACTGATTTCTGAATATTGATTTTATATCCTGCTGCTTTACTGAATTCGTCTATCAGTTCCAATAGTTTTTTGATGGGGTCTTTGGGGTTCTCTATATACAGTATCATGTCATCTGCATATAATGACAATTTTACTTCTTCCTTGCCAATTTGGATGCCTTTTATTTCTTTTTGTTGTCTGATTGCTGTGGCTAGAGCTTCCAGCACTATGTCGAATAAAAGAGGAGAAAGTGGACAGCCTTGTCTTGTTCCTGATCTTAAGGGGAATGGTTTTAGTTTTTCCCCATTGAGTATGATGTTAGCTGTAGGTTTATCATATATGGCTTTTATTATGTTGAGATGTGATCCCTGTATTCCCACTTTGCTAAGGGTTTGTAACATAAATGGCTGTTGGATTTTGTCAAATGCTTTTTCTGCATCTATTGAAATGACCATGTGATTTTTATCCTTCATTTCGTTGATGTGGTGTATCACATTAATTGATTTACGGATGTTGAACCAGCCTTGCGTACTAGGGATGAAACCCACTTGATCATGATGTATGATCTTCTTAATATATTGCTGAGTTCTGTTTGCTAATATTTTATTGAGAATTTTTGCATCTATATTCATCAGGGAGATTGGCCTGTAGTTTTCCTTTTTTGTGCTGTCTTTATCTGGTTTTGGAATCAGGGTGATAGTGGCTTCATAAAAAGAGTTTGGGAGGCTTCCCTCCTTCTGGATTTTTTGGAATAGTTTGAGAAGAATAGGTGATAGTTCTTTTTTGAATGTTTGATAAAATTCACTTGTGAAGCCATCTGGTCCAGGGCTTTTGTTTTTTGGGAGCTTGTCAATTACTGATTCAATTTCCTTGGTAATAATCAGGGTATTTAGATTTTCTGTTTCTTCTTGCGTTAGCTTTGGAAGGTTGTATGCTTCTAGAAAATTATCCATTTCTTCCAGATTGTCAAATTCGTTGGCATATAGTTGCTCATAGTAATTTCTTAGAATTTTTTGTATTTCTGTGATGTCTGTAGTCATTTCCCCTCTTTCATTCCTGATTTTGCTAATTTGAGGTCTCTCCCTTTTTTTTTTTTTTGATGAGCCTGGCTAGGGGTTTGTCAATTTTGTTTATCTTCTCAAAAAACCAGCTCTTAGTTTCATTGATCTTTTGAATTGTTTTTCTGTTCTGTGTTGTTTATTTCCGCTCTGGTCTTTATTATCTCCTTTCTTGTACTCCCCTTGAGCCTCTTTTGCTGTTCTTTTCCCAGTTCCCTTAGGTGTAAGGATAACCTGTTGATCTGAGATTTTTCTTCCTTCTTTAGGTAGGCCTGCACTGCTATAAACCTCCCTCTTAGGACTGCTTTCGCAGCCTCCCGAAGATTTTGGGTCTTGGTGTTTTCATTTTCGTTTGTCTCGAGGTACCTTTTGATTTCCTCCTTGATCTCATTTGTGACCCACTCACTATTTATTAGCATGTTATTCAGCCTCCACTTATTTGACAGCTTTCTGGGTTTCTTCTTATAATTGATTTCTAGTTTCATAGCATTGTGGTCAGAGAAGACACTTGAAATGATTTCAATCTTCTTAAATTTATTCAGACTTGTTTTGTGGCCTAACATGTGGTCTATCTTAGAAAATGTTCCATGTGCGCTTGAGAAGAATGTATATTCTGTAGCTTTGGGGTGAAATGCTCTGAAAATGTCTGTTAAATCCAGCTGGTCTAATGTGTCATTTAAGGTCACTGTTTCCTCATTGCTTTTCTGTCTGGAGGATCTGTCCATTGGTGACAGCGGGGTGTTGAAGTCCCCTACTATGATAGTGTTACTGTTGATCTCCGTCTTTATGTCTGACAATATCTGTTTTATATATTTAGGAGCTCCTATGTTAGGTGCATAGATGTTTACTAGGGTTATGTCCTCTTGTTGGATCGATCCCTTTATTATTATGAAGTGTCCTTCTTTGTCCTTTATTATATTCTTCAATTTAAAGTCCATTTTATCTGATAGAAGTATCGCTACTCCAGCTTTTTTCTCCGTTCCATTGGCATGAAATACTTTACTCCATCCCTTTACTTTCAGCCTGTATGTGTCTTTTGATCTGAGGTGTGTCTCTTGTATACAGCATATGCCAGCATCTTGCTTTCTTATCCATTCAGCCACCCTATGTCTTTTGATTGGAGCATTTACTCCATTTATATTTAACGTGATTATTGATAGGTGTGTATTTATTGCCATTTTGTTATTTGTGTTCCTAGTCTTCCTTAGTTAGGTTGTTTTTCTCTTCTGCTTAAAGAAGCCCTTTTAACATTTCCTGCAAAGCTGGCTTGGTGGTAATGAATTCCCTTAACTTGTTCTTTTCTGGGAAGCTCTTTCTCTCTCCTTCAATTTTAAGTGATAGCCTTGCTGGATACAGCAATCTGGGCTGTAGGCCTTTACTTTTCATTGTCACGTCCTGCGTGGCAAGGGCAAGTGGGACACGAGAGGGGCAACGCAGATTAAGGAAAAACAAGAGACAGAAGAAAGATAGGAGGGAGACCAAGGGACTCAGCCAAAGACGACTGAGCCCAAGGGACTCAGCCAAGGAAGACTGAGCCCAAGGGACTCAGCCAAGGAAGACTGAGCCCAAGGGACTCAGCCAAAGAAGACTGAGCCCCGAATCGGGTCAGCGCATAGCTTTTATTGAGAATTATCAAGGATGCAAACTGCAACAAATCATTAACGGTGGTTTGTAGTTCTCAAGATTTACACAGTCCTCTACTCCCCTGAAAGTGCTCTTTGCAGGGTGTACTGTGACTTACACTTCCGTTAAAGGATTACCTTGTCTTTATTATGATAATTGCTATGAAACCCAGACTTGGTTTCTGTAAGTCACCTAAAGAATGTTTACTAAAGCTATCTTGACTATCTAGAAAACATCCTAAATTCTAGCAGTTAAACACAATCATAAAACTCACAGTATACTTGAGCTATACCAAAAGACTAGGAGTGGCTGTGTTTAAGGTAAAAGCATCTAAAATCTATTCGTTTGTAAATAACAATACCTAGCAACCAAAAGGGTTTCACACCTCTTATCCTACAGAGGGCTGCATCCCTTTCTCAGTCAAAGCTTCAGTATCTGTTGCTGCAACAAGGCACTGGGCAAAGGAATTTACACAAGGCTGATTAACAAATCCATGGTCAGCAGATGTCTTAGAGCTGCCTCTTACCAGGAACTCTCATGGCCTGAAGACTTAATCTTTCAGGAGACTATTCACAGTAGGGCCCTTAGGCAAATGCATCAGCTTCTCACAAGCCTGAGTTTTCTGGCCTGAGTTTGTCAGAGGCCTGTGCCTCAGTTTCCAAGGGGCTTGAGTCCCCAGTATCTCAGTTCAGGGGTCCCCCATGGAACTACCGCCTGGCTTGGGTTGTCTCCCCTCTTTTAGGAGATCTTACCCGTCCTTGGCTGCGTAGTTAGCTCATTGGGGCACCACAGGAACATGTCACAAGTGTAGTGAATATATTGTCTCCTATAGAAGAAAAGGCACATGGGTTCATAGAGGCAGGAGATATTACATGACCAGCCATAAGGCAGCACCCCTAATATCCAGTGCTGAGCAGGGCAATGTGGCCTTGTCAGACACTGGGTTGGTATCAGCTTCCCACATTTTATCACTTTGAAAACTTCCTGCCACTTCCTTCTGACGTGCAAAGTTTCTGTAGAAAAGTCAGCTGATAATCTTATGGGGGTGCCCTTGTAAGTAACTTGCTGCCTTTCCCTTGCTGCTTTAAGGATTCTGTCTTTGTCCTTAACCCTTGCCATTTTCACTAGAATGTGTCTTGGTGTGGGCCTGTTTGGGATCATCCTGGTTGGAACTCTCTGCACTTCCTGGGCTTGTATTTCAATGTCCTTTGCCAGGTTAGGGAAGTTTTCAGACATTATTACTTCAAATATTGTTCTCAATCCCTTGCTTCTTCTCTTCTCCTGGTACTCCAGAGATCCGGAGGTTATTGCGTTTGATGTTGTCCCCCAGCTCTCTTAAACTATTTTCAATGCTTTTCATTCTTTTTCCCTTTTGTTGTTCTGCTTGGGTGATCTCTGCTATCTTGTCTTCTAAGTCACTGATTCGATTTTCTGCTTCATCCAATCTGCTAGTCATTCCATCAAATTTGTTATTTAATTCAGTAATTGCATTCTTAAGTTCTAGCTGGTTGCTTTTCATGATTTCTCCATCCTTCTTTATATTTTCATTAATTTCCTTGAACATTCTAATAATCAGTGTCCTGAACTCTGTCTCCGATAGGTTGTTTACCTCTATTTCCTCTAGTTCCACTGATTCAGGAGGTTTCTTCTGTTCTTTTATTTGGGTTGTATTTCTTTGTCTCCCCATTCTGGTTTACTCTTTGTGCTTGCTTCGACATAACAGATAGATCCCCTAGGTCTCTCAGTCTTTTCTGGGTAAACGTATACGGTGTGTATCCTGTATATTTGAATTACTCAATCTCTCTATTCTCTTGTGCGTGTATATCTGAGGTATTCCTTGTGTTGTGTGTCTTCACCTGTTGGAGTTTAGCTTTGATTAATTTTGGCTTGTCAGTAGGTGGGATTGACTTCCAGGCTGATCAGCTGTGAGGATCAGCAGAGTCTTCAGTTTATGAGTTGCTTTGTGAGGCTTGGACCCTTTGGACCTTGCACCTGTTGCAACTTCCTTTTGGGTTTGACTCCTGTATGTGAAACCCAGAAATGCTCTGGTTTTATCTAAAGTTGGCCTGTGGGTATGATGATTCTTGTGACTCCAGTGCCAGTGTTGGCTAAATTCCACCAAGCTCTCTTGAGTTTGTCCTCTGCTGTACTAATATTCCTCTGCGTCTTGTGGGAACAAAGACGGCCACCTGACGCCTAGTGTGATCCTGGCACTGCAGGTTTGCTGTACATGAGTATGGTTGTGACATGTGATTGGTAGTGTTTACAAAGTCACTGCCGTTTCTGCTTTTGCCTGTCCCAAGGCAGGCTGTGTGCCCTGCAGGCTCGATGAGTGTCTTTGGGCACCCTTTCCGTTGAAAGCCCAATGTGGAGAATGAAAGATCTCTTCACTGCCAAAAGCCCACTGCTAAGAGTCTGTTAATTAGTGCCTCAGCAGCTGAACCTGCCTTGCCTCCCAAGCCTTGCAGGAAAGGTGGGGGCGGGGTAGGTATCTCACTCTGTAGCCTCTTCTGGGGCGGAAATTCTCAACCTCCTACAGGTAGGGAATGCCTCTGTAGTCTGCCCCTACTGCTCCATTTTAGGGTCAGTTTAAGACTCTGGCTTGGCAGGGGCCAGGGTTTCTGAGGGAGGGTGGGGTGGGTTTTAATTTCTGTTGTTTTTGTTTTTCTTTGGTTTTTTTTTTTCTTTCTGTCGAAGAGAGGAGGAAAAAGAGACAAACAAGCAAAACCAACCAACCAACCAACAAACAAAACAATACAAAAACAAAAAAATAACCGACAGAGCCAACACTGTTTTGAGCTAAGGCCTTTGCCTCATAGGCTCCAGAGGAGTTCCTGCTACTCTCCCAAAGAGACCGACAGGGTTTAGGGGGCTGCGCGCACCCTGCAGTGGCTCAAATCTCCGGTCTGTCTCCCGGGGACCTGCGTCTCTGCTTGGGCTCGCTGCGTCTCCCCCCACGGAGTGTTCTTTCTTCCCCTGCTCGTCTGGTTTCACGCTTCTGCCTGGGAGCCTGTGCGCGCTGCGGTATTCATGCTGCTCTCCCGGAGGGACTGCCGGGGTTTAGGAGACTGCGCGCACCCTGCCGTGGCTCAGATACCCGCTCCGTCTCTCTCAGGGACCTGAGTCTCCACCCGGCGCACTGCGTGTCCCCTGCCCTGCGAGTACTCTTTCTTCCCTTGCTTGCCTGGTTTCAGGCTTTTGCCTCAGCGTCTGCGCGCTGAGGTGCTCTTGCTGCGCTCCGCGTGACCCGGTGGACGCAGAGACTGATCCCTGACCCGGCGGGTGCAGGAATTGATTTCGCCCTGTCACTGCCGGGCTCTGCACCCTGCTTTCTGGGGACCTGGGGAGCTGTGGGTGCGGCTCCATGCCTCCTCTCTCCTCCCCCTCTCGCCCGGCCTGAGGCTTCTTCCTTAGGCTGCAGATCCTTGTGCTCTTGCTGTACTCTAGATGGGCCCTTGGAGGGCAGGGAGCGAGCAGTGGTAGCACTCAGCAATCTGTTCTCTGAAGCTTGGTGCCTCTGCAGCTGAGGGTGCGGGCTGCACCTCACAGGTCTTGCCTGCCTTCTTCCCCACTTGTCCGGTCTGCCCACCATGATCCTATTTTGATTTAAGACAATTCACACCTTCAAGCAAAGAGAATTCTGCAAGAACCTCACTATCTTGAACCAGAAGACACAGTGACTTCTTTTCCAACAGCGACAGCATGTGGCCAAATGTGAGAACGTCATCTTCCCAGATCACCCCGGATCACCGGGAAGCAATATGGGATCCCAGGGCATCCCCATGGAACCGCTTCAGGTCACTGATGTTTTATTTTATTTTATTTTATTTTATTTTATTTTATTTTATTTTATTTTATTTTATTATTTTATTTTAATATAGTCAAGTGAGTCACCATCTTTGGCTTGGTGACATGACAAATTTCAAAGAAATAAGGAAGAAGGAAAAATACATCTCTTTTCAACTTCTTTCACTTCTTACTGGCTGTGGGACCTCAGACAAGTGACCTCACTTCTCTGGGTGAAGATTTGGTGGAGGGAGGAAGTAAAGGTGTGCGTGAGGGTGGAGGAAAAAGGCAATGCCGGTCTGGGATTGGGCATGGCCAGAGTCATGTGCAAAATGGGAGATTTTGCCCTCAATGTCTCTTTGGCATTGCAACAACATCTGGGGGTTTTTTGTTTTTGTTTTTTTAAAGATTTTATTGGGGAATTCGGGGAGGGGAACAGCGTTGGGGAATCAGAGAAGGGGAACAGATAAGTTGCTGTCTTTTTGTTCTTCAGTCTAGTTGTGGAGGGCATCACTTCACTGGTCCATGTTGGTATTATCATTGCGCTCTTCCCAGGTAAGGCAGTCCCTTGTTGGCCATTGGACGGCCGCTCACGGTGGTTCATGGCAGCTCAGGCCAGCTGCTAGCCAGTCCCACTACAGCCTACTTTGTCGCTGAGGACGCACAGCAGCCCAGCTCCAGATCCAGCTGTTGTTCACCATGTTAGCTGTAGAGGGTGCAGCGACACTGGCCCTCATGTGGGATCCCAACCAGGGCCCTGCGGGCTCAGAGCTGGTGTCCCAAGCCAACTCTTTTTTTTTAGCTGAGCCATCCTGCCACCTGTTGGCAGCTCAATGGCAATTCAGCTCAGGCTGGCATCGAGCTGCCATTGCTCAGAGCTCAGTTCTCACCACACTCTTGAGCAAGCTCTTAACCAACTGAGCCACTTGGCCGGCCTATCCAAGCCAACTCTTAACCAAAGCGCCACTCAGCCAGCCCAACGAACGTGCCAGTCGGGTGGCCCAGAAAACTGCTTTTTATGTTTCCCTGCATTTCCTCACTTCTCTCCATCCAGGTTCAGAAGACTTGAGTCCTCTCCTCTTAGCCCAGCCCCTCAGACTTCACTTTGCAGCACCTCATGACAAGCAGCTTCTCCCACCTTAAAAAAATATTTTAAACTTCAAGCACATTTATTATTAAGAATCTTGAGATCAGTAGTAAGCTCAACAGTGTAATCAAAGTTGCAGAATTTTTCTATTTTTTTCACTCTCTCACCTTTCTTTAGCTTGTTGGGTTTTTGCCTCATGGTAGCAAGATGGCCATTGTAGCTGAAGGCGTTGCATCTATGTTCAAAGCAGGAAGAAAGCCAGTCCATTCTCCTTTTGTGTCTGTCCTCCTGCCATATTTTTTATAGAGGTAAACTACACATAACAAAAGACTTACCATTTGAAGCACCTTCAAGTGTGTGCTTGAGCCAGTGACATTTACGATTGTAACATTCCCAGTGTTATGCAAATATCATGACTTTATAGCTCTAGAGCATTTCAACACTTTAAAAATAAACCTTTAATCCATTAAGCTGTCCCTGCCCACTTTCCCCTCCCCACTGCCCCTGGTAACTGTTAATCTCCTTTCTGTCTTTATAGGTTTGCCTATTCAGGAGATTTCATAAAAATGGAATCATAAATATGTGGACTTTGTGCCTGGCGTCTTTCACTTGGCATGATGTTTTCAAGGTTTGTCCATGTCATAGCATGTGTCACAACTTCATTCCTTTTTATGATGGAATAATATTCCATTGTATGGATGTCCCACATTTGTTTATCCATGCGTCAATTGATGGACATCTGGGTTGTTTTCACAATTTGGTGATTGGGACTAGGGCTGCTATGAACATTCAGGTACAAGGTTTTGTTTTGTTTTGTTTTTCCTCATTCTTTTGTGTTAATTTTTATCGTTTTACATAACTACAAGGCTATTTTCACGTCTAACAAAATCAGTATTAATTCCTGAATAACATATAATCCTTGGTCCATTTTTGAACGTCCCCCATTGTCACAAAGATGTCTTCTTACAATTGGTTTATTTGAATGCGATCCCAGGCAAGACTGATGCATTGCATTTGGTCCATATGTTCCTCAGGTGTCTTTTTACTCTATACCTGTCCTCAGTTTCCTTGTTATTTTACTCTATCATTTAGTAATACCTGTCTTAGAAGGTTGTTACTCTCCCTGGTTATAAAACTCTCTATCAGCTTTCCACCTAGATGCAGTGGTTCTTAACTCTGATTGCACATTAGAATCATGTGGAGAGAGATTTAAAAACACTCAATGCTTGGCTGAGAAGCCAATGGGATGGAGCTACCACCTGTGGGATTATGATTGCACGCCTCTAAGTCAGAATCCCACCAGGCTGAGCCATATAGCAGCTCTGGGGAGTCTCGGTTGGCCTCGAATAGCGATCCCCAGCCGAACCCGTCAATGGGCTGCCACCGCAGGGCATCCGGACCAGGGTCCAGTACGAGTGAAAAACATAAAAATAAATAAATGAAGAAATGAATGACACTCAATGCTCAGGCCACACCCAGACTAATTAATTCAGAACCAACAGTCATAGGGTCTGTGTCCCTGTTTTTTTTGTTTTATGTTTGAATTTTTATTGGGTAACTGTGCTTTTTACAGGACCCAACATCTCCAAGTCAAGTGATTGTCCTTCAGTCTTAGTTGTGGAGGGAGCAGCTCAGCTGCAAGTCCAGTTGCTGTTTTCAATTTGGTTGCTGGGGTGCAGATAACCATCTCATGGGGAAATCAAACTGGCAACCTTGTTGTTAAGAGTAAGTGCTCTAACCAACTGAGCCACGTGGCTGGCCTATTATTTTTTTTAATATTTATTTATTTATTTATTTATTTATTTGAGTGGTTTTAGGTTCACAGCAAAATTGAGCAAAAAATACAGGGCGTTCTCATGTACCACCTACCCCCTCCCATGAACAGCCTCCCCCATGACCAATAGCCCCACAAGAGGGGTGCATTGCTTACAATCCAAGAAGTCACACTGACACCTCATTATTTTGCAAAGTCCATAATTTATGTTAGGGTTCACTCTTGGAGTTTTCCATTCTATGGGTTTGGACAAATGTATGATGACGTATTCACCTCTGTAGATCATACAGAGTAGTTTCACTGCCCTAGAAATCCTCTGTGCTCTGCCTAGTCACTTCCTCCCCACAGTACCCAGCAATCATTGATCTATTTCCGGTCTCCATAGTTTTGCTTTTATGAAAATGTCATGTAGTTGGAATCATACCTTATTTAGCCTTTTCAGATTGACTCCTTTCACTTAGTAATATGCATTTAAGGTACTTCCATGTCTTTCATGGCTTGATGGTTCATTTCTCTTTAGCATTGAATAATATTCCAGTGCCTGAATGTACCATACATTATTTATTCATCACCTACCGAAGGACACCTTGGTTGCTTCCAAGTTTTGGCAACTGTGAATAAAACTGCTATAAATATCGGTGAGTATGTATATTTTTAGTTTTTCCCCTAAAATGGGCATCCAGGGCAGAAAACCACAGACCTGATGGTGACCATCCACCTGCATTGTTCAATATGGTAGCCACTAGCTACATGTGGCTATTTAAATTAATTAAAATGACATAAAATTAAAAATTCAGTTCTTCAGGGCCAGCCGAGTGGCTCAGTTGGTTAAGAGCTCACTCAAGAGTGCGAGCTAAGCTCTCAGCAACAGCAGTTTGATTCCTAGCCTGAGCTGAGCAGCTGCTGAGCTTCCAACAGGTGGCAGGATGGCTCAGCTAAAAACAAAAAGGGCCAGCTGAGTCACACATTGGTTAAGAGATGGTTTTGGGATGTGGGCGGCCCTGGTCCGGATCCCACATGAGGGCCAGTGACACTGCCCTCTACAGCTAACAACAGCTCCACCTGGAGCTGGGCTGTGTGAGCCCTGGCGATGGTGTAGGCTGCAGGCCCTGCTGCAGTGGGCTGCCATAGGCTACAGTGAGTGGCTGGCAGCCAGCATGAGCTGCCAATAGCCGTGATGAGGGACCATCCAGAGGCCTGCGACCGATCTGCCTCATCTGGAAAGAGCGCAATGAGGATACCAACATGGGCCAGTGAAGCAACATCCTCTGCAACTAGACTGAAGAACGAAAGGACAGCAACTTGTCTGTTCCCCTTCCCCGATTCCCCAATGCTGTTCCCCTCCCCCAATTCCCCAATAAAATATTAAAAAAAAAATTCAGTTCTTCAATCACAATGGGCACATTGTATGTGCCCAATAGCCACCTGTGGCCAGTGGCTACCATATTGGACAGCCCAGATATAGGATATTTCCATTCCTTCTAGAAACTTCTAGTGGGCAGCACTGGACTTGACTTACCCTCATTTCACAGGAGATGCAAAAAGAGATTTTTGAAATCTATATTCCTTCTTTATTTATTGGTTGTAACTCTTCTACAAGAAAGAACCTTGTCCCTTTAGCTGTTTGTTTATACTGAATTACAATTTCCACAGGAAAGGCAGGAGAAATATACAGTTCTTCTTAATTTAGCAATGTTTGGAATATTGAATTGGAGCCTCAACCAGACTCTCTCTGGTTCTTTTTTCTTCCTCTTTGAGGGCCACTGTGAACCCATGGACTTTTATGTGTTTGACGTCTTTCAATCTGTTGCAGACATTCCTCTTTCGAGACTCAAAATGTTCTCCCTTTTGTTTCTTCATGGTGGCCCCTGAGACCTTGGACATAACCCCAGGAACCTCTGAGAGCCTTCGTGTTTTCAGTGACAACATGTCCGAGGCTTGGTTTGGTATTTCCTGCCTCAGACCTGGAGTCAGCCTTTTTGCCAAAAAATGTGGGTGACTTTGAGAGGGAAATGATATATATTGACAATAATCTGCGTCCCTAGAAATCTAGATGAGAGATAACAAAATCTCCAGGCCCTCAGTGGTCCAGACACCCAACACTGTCCACCTCTCTCTGGGTGGGACAGAGTCATTCTAACCCTTTCAGTGCCTCTGCCCCTCGGTCTCCTCTCACTGCCCCTCAGTCTCCTCTCACTGCTCTCAGTGTGTCCCTGTGACCATCCCTACCAGGGTCTGTCAGATAAGCAGGAGGAGCTGCTGTTATATCCCGGCAGCCCCCAGGTCTATCCACCGTGTTATATTGGTCTGCCCTCCCCCTCCTCCGCAGCCTGTCGCTCGACCCTCCCCCAAATCTGATCGAATTTTCTCTCTGCCCCCTTGAGGCTGGCCTGGCCTAAGAGGATTGGAAAACTTGCTAAATGGGATCAGGACAGGGTCAAAGAACCGGCTGTGGGGAGACTCAGGGGCCAGGGCCGCCACAGGTGGGGCGGTAGAGGAAGTGTGAGATGGTGTCAGGGGCAGAGGGAAGGGTTGAGGGGTGCTGCCACCTGAAACGGGAAGAAACAGAAGGAGGAAGCAGGTGATGAAAGAGGACATGCTCCCTGGCTGTAATGGTTAATGCTATTTACATGGCCATGAGATGTACATTTAAAAAATAAGATAGGGGAGCCGGCCGAGTGACGCATTGGTTGAGAGCTGGTTTTGGGACGCCAGCGGGCCCGGTTCGGATCCCACATATGAGGGCCAGTGACACTGCCCTCTACAGCTAACAACAGCTCCACCTGAAGCTGGGCTGCGCGAGCCCCGGCGATGGTGTAGGCTGCAGCCGCTGCTGCAGTGGGCTGCCATAGGCTACAGTGAGTAGCCGGCAGCCAGCGTGAGCAGCTGGCAGCCAGTGTGAACTGCCCGTAGCCGCGGTAAGCGACCATCCAGAGGCCGGCGACCGATCTGCCTCATCCGGAAAGAGTGCAGTGACGATACCAACATGGGCTAGTGAAGCAACATCCTCCGCAACTAGACTGAAGAACAAAAAAAAGACATCAACTTGTCTGTTACCCTTCCCCAATTCCCCCACGCTGTTCCTCTCCCCCAATTCCCCAGTAAAATCTTTAAAAATAAATAAATAAATAAATAAATAAATAAATAAGATAGGGCCGGTGGAGTGGCGCGGTGGTTAAGTGCTGGCTTGGGAAGTCAGCGGCCCTAGTTTGCGACCAATATATGAGGGCCAGTGACACTGTCCTCAAAAAAAAAAAAAAAAGATAAAATACATATATTGAAGAGGTGTGAGAAATGCAAATGCTATAAATGAGGAGGGTGTGAGAAAGAGAAGGATGGAGGAACTGAGAGACAAAAGAAAAACCATCTGGTGTTGTAAGCAGTATGTGCTAGTCATTATCCAAAGATCTGTGTGTGCAGGATTCCATTAACACCTCACAAGCCATATATATATATATATATATATATATATATATATATATATATGCGCTAGGAGTTGTTTTTTTAAAAAGTAGATCTGATTTTTTAGGAAGATTTCAGATTGACAGAAAAATGGAGAAGATAGTACAGAGAATTCCCATATATCCAGCACTTAGCTTCCTCTGTTATTAACATCTCCCATTAGTATGGTCCATTACTTACAATTAATGAACCAATATTGATACACTAGTTATGAACTAATGTCCTTAGTTTAATCGGATTTCCTTAGTTTTTTCCTAGTGTCATTATTTATTTTACAGGTATCCATCCAGGGTACTGTTGTCGGAGAGTGGGCCTTTCTTGGCGCAAAGTCCATGTCCTTGGCAACTCGAGCAAAGAATTCAACAAGATACCAGAGTAAAGCAGTAGAATAAGTAGTTTATTAGAAGAGATAGTACATTTAGAAGTAAAAGTAGACCTGAGTACTAGAGGATGGCTCAAGGGCCCATTACTAGAAGTTACATTCCAAAGAGTGTAGGGCCGACTGAATGGTGCAGTGGTTGAGTGCTGGCTTGGGAAGCCAGCGGCCCCGGTTCCGGTCCCACATATGAGGGCCAGTGACACTGCCCTCAAAAAAAAAAAATGAGGTCATAACAGGGTAGGGTGGACCCTAATCTGACATGACTGGTGTCCTTTTGAAATGGGGAGCTTTGGACACAGACATGCACACAGGTGAAACGCCATGTGAAAATGAAGGCAGGATCAGGGTGATGCTTCTACATGCCAAGTAATGTGGAAGGTTGCCAGGAAACCATCAGATGTTAGGAGAGAAGTATGGAACACCTTCTGTCCTATAACACTCAGAAGGAACCAACACCGCTGACACCTTGGAGTTCATCCTTCTAGAACCTGTGAGGTAAATTTCTGTGGTTTAAGCTACTCAGTTCATAGTAAATACTTCGTGACAACAGCCTAGAAAACAAATAATGATTTAATTTAGAGAAGGCAGTTTTCCAGTGAAGACAAAAATTTCCCTAGAATATGTTGGAGCTGATTCCTGGAGGATAAGCGGGAATCAGACCGCAGGACGACTTAGGTACAGCATGTGCAAAGGGCCCAGAGGCAGGAAAGTGGTCCAGTCTCTGATGAGACTACAGTGGTTCCATGGGGCAAGGGCACTAAGTGAAGAGGCAAGAAGGGACTGTGCTAAGGTTTGGGGTGTTGATCTGAGGGCCCTGGAAACCACTGGTAGACCTCTATTTATAGCACACTGGATTAAGTGCTCTACAGCACAGGCTCATCATATCCTTCCAAGACCACCAGGAACAGAGGTCACACAGACAGCAACAGAGGTGAAATGGGACTTGCCCCTTGTCTGCCACCTACCCTGAGATATGGGGCAGGAAGACCTCAGAGTTCATCTTTATTGAGCTGCCCCCATGTGCCAGAAGCCTTACCTTCTAGTTCTTTCTGCGTGTATGAACTCATTTGACGCCCACATTAACCCCTGAAGGGAAGTACTACTTTCTTTTTTTTCTATTTTTTTTCTCCTAAGGGCAGTGTCACTGGCCCTCATATGTGGGACCCGAACCAGGGCCGCTGGCTTCCCAAGCCAGCGCTTAACCATCGTGCCACCGGCCCCGGGAAGTACTACTTTCGTGTTGCTTCCTATACCTTATCCCCACCAGCCAAACCATTCCCAAGAGGACAAAAACTTTGTCTAGTTTGGGCCAGCGTGACACATTGGTTAAGAGAGCTGGCATGGGACGCCAGTGGCCCCATTTCGGATCCCACGTTTGAGCGCCAGTGACTCTGCCCTCTACAGCTAAGGTGGTGAACAACAGCTAGACCTGGAGCTGGGCTGCTGTTGAGTCCCCAGGGATGGCATAGGTGCATCCCCTGCTGCCATAAGCTACAGTGAGTGGCCGGCAGCCAGCGTGAGCTGCAGGCAACCGGTGTGAGCTACCAATAACCACGGAAAGCAGCTGTCCAGAGGCTGGTGACCCATCGGCCTCAGCCGGGAAGAGTGAGATAATACCAACATGGGCCAGTGAAGCAACATCCTCCGCAACTAGACTGAAGAACAAAAGGACAGCAACTTGTGTGTTCCCCTTCCCTAATTCCCAAACGCTCCCCCGATTCCCCAATAAAAGTCTTTAAAAAACCCAACATTTTTTGTGTGTGTCTGGTTTGTTATCCCTGTTATTTCCACAGCTGGGACTGCATGTAGGTAGGCAGTATAGTCCCTGAAGGCCAGCACGCCCATCTTCCAGATGGGAAAACAGGCTCAGAGAGAAAAGTCAGTGTCCTAGTCTCTTAACTCAGCTGCCAGTTTTCCAGCACTTTCCACTAACCTTTGGCCTGAACCCTTGGCCTTGAGAGAGTTGGAGGGCGCAAAAAGGGGAACTGCAAACCACAATAAGCTGGTGCCCAGTCCAGCTGCTAGGCCTTAAGAAGGCAGCTGGGGGGCCTGGCGTGCTCACTGGAACCCTGGAGCCCGCCGGGGCGGGCTCCTAATTCTTTCCGACCTGGCCCTCTTGCCCTCTTGCCCTCTGCCCTGGAGGAGAAAGGCCCATGAGCCTCGCCCTACCCAGCCCACACAATAAAACCACCACTCCTTAGCAATTTCGTGTCCAGCCTCGTGCAGTTAGCTGGTCCTGAACCGGGCCCCACGAGGCTGTACCATTCCGGCCCAGAGTGGGGATCTATCGGGAGAGGACGCGCAGGTCTTCTCCCGGGTTCTCCCTCTGTCGGGACACCCCCTGGCCCACCAAGGGGAGTAAGAGGAGCCTTGGGCGAGGGGGAGCTGAGAGTGGCGGGTTAGGGGGCTGCTAGCTATGGACCCTTCTCTCTTCCGAATCTCCCCCCCCCCCCGCGTTGGTTCGCGCCGGAGAACGCCCCGGACAGTACTAGGTGCAGGCGTTTTCACCGGGGCTCAGAGTCCACGCGCCCACAGACAGCGTCGTTCAGCGTCTGCGTTGTCGCAGCTGCAGAGATCCCGAGTCATGGCCCTCGCTGTCCGAGTCGTTTATTGGTAAGCACGACGCCAGAAGTCGCCGTCGGGACCCATCCTCCATCAGGATGGAGCAGGGCTCTGGGGTCTGGAGGCAGGGGTTGGGGACACGAGTGATCCTAATAGTTACCGTTGATGGAGTGCAGTGTGTCGGTGTTTACCACGTTTGATCTAATGTCTCTGTTAGAGTGAAAAAGCCCCAGGAAGGCAGGGGACTTTTCCTTGTTGACTGCTTTATTCCCTGACACCTAGTGCTACGTTGGCATGCACGTGCATGCTGGCCTGTCCGTGCTTAATAAATACCTGTTCAGTGAGTTTCCCCTCCCAGAAACCGCTTGAGAGAGAGGGATTTTAGTTCTATCTTGAGGTGCAGACTGCAGGTCATGGGTGACTTGAATATCTGTGAAATGCCCACCGGGGCAGCGGGGTTTTTGAAAGGCTCAGATTTGTCTTGGGGTTAGAAATACCCACCTGGCAAAGCATGGGGTGGAGAGACATTTTTGCAGACCTCAAAGGTCTGTGCACCAGATTCCAGTCCCAAAATGAGCCTGTAGTGGAATCTGGAAAGGTGTTCAATTTCAGGACTGGGAGGGCCTTGGGAATCAGACTCCCCCAGGGCTGTGGGTGGGTGGACCAGTGGAGGGGATGGGTGCTGTTTCTGCAGTTCTCATGCTAACCCAGTTTTCTTCTTTGTCTCCTACTTGTGGTGTCCTTGTTGCCCCCTTTTGCTGCCCCCCACCTGTCTCTTGCCTCCTTTTCTCTGTGTTCTTTCTTGTGTTGCTGTCCTTCCTGTGTCCCTGCTTCTCCGTGTCACTGTGTGTATGTCTTTTCTCTCTCTTGAGGGTGTCTGCTCCTTGGTTTTATCATCACTGTCCTTAATTTCTCACTGGCCTCTCCCTGCATCCCCACCATCTCCCTCTCTCCCTGGCCCTACTCACTTGGACTCTTCTGCCACCAGTGGCGCTTGAGGCTACAAGCCCAAGGTAAGAAAAGCGGCGGCCAAGAGGCTTTCCTGGAAGATGGGGGAGGAGGGCTAGCTGGCTTGGTCCCTCTTGACCCCTGTTGTGCCCTGCCACCCTCCTTTTCAGTATCTTCAACTCAAGGAGAAGTTAGAAGATGAGTTCCCCGGACGCCTGGACATCGTGAGTCTTTGGGACAGGGGAAGGAATCAAATGTGGGTCACATTGTTTATCCCTGGATGGCAGTGGGTTGGTGTGTGTCAGCCCCACCCTCTACCCACATTTTCTGTTCCCTGGGAAAGGGTGGGTATCCCCTCGAAGAAATCTCAGCCCCTTCAGCATCTGTCTCTCTCCCCAGAGTGGCGAGGGGACTCCCAAGGCTACTGGATTCTTTGAAGTGATGATAGCAGGGAAGTTGGTTCACTCCAAGGAGGTATGCCTGTCTATCCATCCCATCTTGGTTTGGGGCTAGCAGGGGGTGGTGCTGGGGCTGGTATCTTGGTCCCAGCTCACGCCTTCCCTCTTTCTCCCATCCCCAGAGAGGCGATGGCTTCGTGGACACAGAAAGCAAGTTTCTGAAGCTGGTGGCCGCCATCAAAGCTGCCTTGGCTCAGGGCTAATGTGCCCTGAAGGCAGAGGTGAGGAGGGCCCAGCTCCTAAACCCTAGAAGTTGACCTCTAGTTTCTTAAGTACTCGTTTCCAACCCTGTCTATTCCTGGACAAGTAGCAATTTTCATATTATTGTCAGGATTGTAGAACTGCTTTACACTACTGTCTGAGCTTGATTTCAAGCCAATATATTCCAGATGATCCCCAAACCCAACGTGTTCTAGAACTGGGCACCGGTTACTAGCCCCATCCAGAACCAAGTTCTGGCTCCTGACCCTCAAGAGCCTAGAAGAGACTCAAGTGTGAGGTCCCACCGCAGTGTTCTAGAACTGAGTATTTTATGCCAGTATACTGTGGACTCCGGTACTCGGCCCCAGCATGCTTTGCACCAGAAAACTAGTTCTCAAATGGTTTAAACTCAAGTTCCATTTTTTAGAGTGCTTTGCTCAGAACAGAGTGAGGTCATGTTGAGTGTGAATTTGGACATGTAAATTTCAATTAATGCAATGCAGAAATGCAAATGTCTTGCCTCATGTGTGGGTCTGAAATAAAGTGAGTCTCCCCAGATTAAAAGAAAAATCAAGACTTGTATAATTCTTGGCCGGCCGAGGGGCGCGGTGGTTAAGCGCTGGCTTGGGAAGCCAGTGGCCCCGGTTCGGGTCCCACATATGGGGGCCAGTGACACTGCCCTCAAAAAAAAAAAAAAAGACTTGTGTAATTCCAAAGCAGTAGGACCTGAATAAATTGTGAGCAGTGTTGCTGTAAGAAGGATGGGGGTGGCGGTGCCATCCTTGTGGGACTTGAGTTCTTTTTTTTTTTTTTTTTTTTTTTTTTGTGGGCAGTGTCACTGGCCCTCGTATGAGGGACCTGCACTGGGGCCGCTAAGCCAGCGCTCAACCACTGTGCCACTCGTCCAGCCCTGTTCTTGAATTCTTAATGACTCAGAGCCCATCACTTGTATAAGCACACCGTTTGCCACTAAAAAACTGTCAGAAACTCAGGCGTTTACTTAAATCAGTGCAAGGGTACTTGGATTCTAAAGAGTTCCATCAGTGGATGATTTCACCCAACAGAAGCAAAAATGGGATTGATGTAAGAGAAAGGAGAGAGAAGAATGATTCTACTTTGCATGTTTTATGAGTGCAGTGTCAGAGGTCCCCAAGACCAGCCTCGGGTTCCGTGATTCACCAGGGCTTACATAACTCGGTACAGCTCTTATACCCATGGTTATGATTTGTTACCGTGAAGGGTTAGAGGTTAAAGTCCGTGAAGGGAAGAGGCACACGGGACAGCGACCCAGAGAAACCAGATGTGAGCTTCCGGTTGTGTCTCCATGATACGTCATGCGGGTAGCACTTAATCCTCCCAGCAGTGCTGTGGGACAGCATTCACCGAGTATCGCCAACTGGGGAAGGCCACTGAACCTTGGTGTCCAGGGTTTTTATTGGGGGTCGGTCACATAAGCATGGCTAACTGCCCTTGTGTCTGACCTTAGTCTCCAGCCCCTCTGGAGGTCAAGAGCTGCTACCTCTCGGCCCGGGCCCCACCATCAATCACATTGTTAGCATAGATGAGCCCCTGTAGCCTAAGGCCCAGGTAAACCAAGACATTCCTCCCAGGCAGGACATTCCAAGGGCTTCCAGGTTTCTCCCAGTTAGCTTGGGGCAAAGGCAGACCTGTCTTTAGGTGAGGTGAGTCCTACCTAATCAGTTGATGACTAGTGAAGATCTCTGAGCTGGAAGGGGCCCACGGAGGGGCGAGGGGGCTGTCAAAGAAACCAGTTTCAGTTGTAATGGCTCCTCTGGAAACTGACCTTCCCTGGGCGGGGCAGTGCTTCAGCAGTGGAGGCCTCATTTTCCTCATCTGCTTCTCACAACAAACTCAAAGGAGAATTAAGCCTTGGCCCACCTTGCCTTGTTGGGTTAGACTTTTTCCCTCATGGGCATCCCATGTTCTTTGTGCCTCAGTTTCTCTCTGGGATTGCATTTCCCCTACCTCCTTACCGCTCTTCCCTGTATCACGGGCCCCAGCCTGGCCTCTCTGCCTGCAAACTGACCCCCTTCCCCAACTCTTCTCTCTTGCAGTCCAGTGACCTTGGCCCAGCCCCTCTCGGCAGATGCTTCATGACGGAATGGACTGAAATGTCTCATGGATGCCAGGTCTTTCCCTGATGTTTTTGCAGCCGCCGGCGGGGCAGAGATCGAGAACTCTGGTCTTTGCCTCTGTGTGTGTGTGTCTCTCCCCGGAATCCAGCTTTGTAAAGTGGACCTGCCCTTTCCTCACCTTGCCTTTCACCAATGCCCTTTTACTCCCCCATGTCTCCCTTTCTCCCCTCTGGTCTTTGGGTTGATCCTACTCCAGGCTTCCTTTTCAAGGAAGCCAAGAGAGGGATCCAGATGAGTGAGTCTCAGATTTCAGCCATGTTTGCAACAGTTCACAAATCAATAAATATTGGATGAGTTTAACAAAATGTGCCTGTATCCGTGTGTGTCTATTTTACCCCTGGAGCCCTTCTGCCCCCCATCTCCAAGAAAGCATTCACCAGATACTGAGCTCTCTCATGCCAGGTGCCTTGCTAATTAATAAGCATTTTACAGCAGCTCTGATGTTACGCATTTGGAAACACACAGCGGTGACATGAATTTAAATGAGACCCAGACTCCCAGATCTTTTGTTCAAATAAATTTTGCGGTGACCTCAAAGTCTCTGACACTTGTAATTGTCTGGTCTGGCTGCCATAAGAAAACATCAAGTGGCTCAAACAACAGGCATTTACTTTCGTACAGTTGCAGAGCCTGGAAGTCAGATCAAGGTGTCCTCGGGTTTGGTTTCGTGAGGCGTCTTCTTGGCTTATAGATGGTCACCTCATCGTGTCCTCTCTTGGTCTTTGCATTTGCACCCTGGTGACACGTGTTTGTCCAATTTTCCTCCTCTTATGGGACACCAGTCATATTGAATTACCACCCGCTTTAATGGCCTCATTTTGATTTAATTACCTCTTCAAAGGTCCTATCTCCAGTCACATTTTGAGTTCTGGGTGGTTAGGGCTTCAATGTATGAATTTGAGGGAGGAGACTCAATTTGTCCCATAATAACATAATAACATTGCTTCCATGGAGAGTGGGGACCGTTCTTCGCCTCTACCTGGGCTGGCTAGAGACAGGACAAACCAGGCCACTGCCTGAGTCTCTGAGCACTCGCTGTCTGCATGAAGCCTCCTGGGACCGCTAGTCTTGGTTGGGTGTGTTCTCACAGTGATACACAATAGAGGCTTTTCAAGCTTCTGTGCACATTGCCAGGAGCCTTCCATCTGCTGTTTAAGCAATCACATGGCTGAACCCAAAGTCGAGGGGAATTGGATCCTGGAAAAGGCTTTAGCCCCTGACAGCTAAACTAGGCATCCGTTGGATTTGATTGGCCCCTTCTAGCAAGATCAAGAAAAGTCATCCATTGAGGAAGTTTAAGGAGGACCTAGTCAGCAGCCATCACATTGTGTCACTGTTCTGGGTCAGCTTCTAGGGCCATCCATGCCGAGGATGGAGTGCCTTGGGCACCCTCCATCTCTGCGGTGAAATCATCTAATGCAACACCAGTTACCCCAGCAACATTTCGGACTAGAAATCTCACAGGTCCACTGCTTAGTATTTCACGTGGGCGAGACTAAGAGCAATGGGAGCCTGGCCACTTTTGTCCTGCTTCTGTACAAGACAAATCTCAGCCAGTTGATTTTCTTAGAATTGCATTTTGACATTTCACTGCCCCAGCTGATTCTGGATGCTGTGGGGCCATGATGGTGTAGGTGGATCAAGTGAGTTCCAAGAACTTCCCTGATAATCCATTTTACAACGGGTAGGTCCTGATGGTTATTAATACATAAAGGCATTTCAAAGTGAGAAATAGATCTTTCAGAAGTCTTTTCACTGAGGCCCATTTATATGCGTATATATATATTTATTTTTTTTCTTTAAATTTGTTTTTTTGAGTGCAGTGTGTCTGGCCCTCATATGTTGGTCTCTTAACCACTGCGCCACTCAGCCGGCCCTATTTTTTCGGGCTGGTCCTCGAACTGCTGTTGCACTGAGCTCAGATTGCACTCTTGAGCCAGCTCTTAACCAACTGAGCTACTCTGCCGCCCCCCCATTTATATCTTATATGTATCTACCTACCCTGCAAAAGTCCATTCAAATCTATTAAAACGTGAACAGAATTTCATTTGTATAAAATCCTGTGTTCAGGAATGGGAGGAGAGCCCTAGAAATATCAACCACCATCCTTTTACTTTAATTTTGCCTTCTTCATGGAGGAGAAAGAGAAAGAGAAAGTGCCATGATCCTATTTTTTTAATTGATTTATTTTAATAAATAAATAAATATATAAATACATTTTTAAAATAAAAATATTTTTAATTAGTTTCAGGTGTACAACACAGTACAATAGTTATACTTTTTACCCCTCAAAGTGACAACCCCCCCCCCATTTGGCTACTCCACTCCTCTCCTCATATCATATATATCTATTACACTTCCTCTGACTCCCACATTATAATCCACATCCCGTGACTATCTATATATTCAATTACAGTTGGTATACAATATTATACAACCTCAGCTTCAGGTGTACAGTGCAGTGATCAAGCCTCTTCTCCACCCATGAAATGGTCTCCCTAACACAAGACATATGACCATCTGACACCCCACAAAATATTTACAACATTATTAATTATATTCCCCAAACTGTCTTTCATATCCCAGTGGCAATATTGTAGTTGCCTATTTATGCTGTCTAATCCCTTCCCCTTCTCCCTGATCCCCACCCCGCTCCCAACTGGCAACCCTGATTTTTCCTCTATATCTATGAGACAGTTTCTGTTTACTTTGCTCATTCATACACTTTTTCAGATTCCACATATGAGTGAGATCATATGGTATTTGTCTTTCTCTGAATGACTTATTTCACTTAACATAATAGTCTCTAGGTCCATCCATATCATTGCAAATGGTACGATTTCATTCTTCTTTATAGTGGAGTAATGCTCCATTGTATAAATATATCACAGTTTCTTAATCCAGTCATCTACCGATGGGCATTTTGGTTGTTTCCAAGTCTTAGCTATTGTAAATAGCGCTGCTATGAACATAGGGGTGCATAAATTTTTTTGAATAAGTGTCTTGGGTTTTTAGGGATGAATACCTAGGAGTGGAATTGCTGGGTCAAAAGGTAGCTCCATTTCCAGGTTTTGGAGATACTCCATACCGACTTCCATAGTGGCTGCACCAATCTGCATTCCCACCAACAGTGCAGCAGGGTCCCCTTTTCCCCACAGCCCGGCCAGCATTTGTTGTTTGTTGATTTATTGATGATAGCCATTCTGACTGGAGTGAGGTGGTATCTCATTGTGGTTTTTATTTGCATTTCCCTAATGACCAGTGAAGTTGAACATTTTTTCATATGCCTGTTGGCCATCTGTATGTCCTCTTTAGAGAAATGTCTCTTCATATCTTCTGCCCATTTTTTAATTGGGTTGTTTGTTTTTGTGGTGTTGAGTTTCATGAGTGGTTGTTTTTTTTTAAAGATTTTATTGGGGAATTGGCGGAGGGGAACAGCGTTGGGGAATCGGGGAAGGGGAACAGACAAGCTGCTGTCTTCTTGTTCTTCAGTTTATTTGCGGAGGATGTTGCTTCAGTGTTGGTATCGTCATTGCGCTCTTCCCAGATGAGGCAGATCGGTCTCTGGCCTCTGGATGTCGCTCATCGCGGCTATTGGCAGCTCACGTTTGGCTGCCAGACGCTCACGCTGGCTGCGGGCCACTCACTGTAGCCTATGGCAGCCCACTGCACCAGGGGCTGCAGCCCACACCATCACCAGGGCTCGCACAGCCCAGCTCCAGGTGGAGCTGTTGTTAACTGTAGAGGGCAGTGTCACTGGCCCTCATGTGGGATCCGAACCGGGGCCGCTGGCATCCCAAAACCAGCGCTTAACCAATGCGCCACTTGGCCGGCCCTCATGAGTGTTTTATAAATTTTGGATATTAACCCCTTATCAGATATATTGTTGGCAAATATATTCTCCCATTCAGTAGGCTTCCTTTTTGTTTTATTAATGGTTTCCTTTGTTGTAAAAAAACTTTTAAGTCTGATATAATGCCATATGTTCATTTTTTCTTTTACTTCTCTTGCCCGTAGGGATGTATCAATATTGCTCCAGATAATGTCTGCAAATGTACTCCCTATATTTTCTTTTAGGAGTTTTATGGTTTCAGGTCTTACATTTAAGTCTTTAATCCATTTTGAATTTGTTCTTGTATATGGCGTAAGGAGGTGGTCCAGTTTCATTTTTTTGCATGTGTCAGTCCAATTTTCCCAGCACCATTTATCGAATAGACTATCTTTACTCCAGTGTAAATTCTTGCTTCCCTTATCATAGATTAACTGTCCGTAAAAGCCTGGATTTATTTGTGGGCTCTCTGTTCTGTTCCACTGATCGACGTGCCTGTTTTTATGCCAATACCATACTGTCTTGATTACTGTAGCCTTGTAGTAGGTTTTGATGTCTGGTAGTGTGATCCCTCGACTTTGCTCTTATTTCTCAGGATTGCTGAGGCTATTTGGGGTCTTTTATGGTTCCATATAAATTTTAGGATTATATTTTCTATTTCTGTGAAAAATGCCCTTGGCAGTTTGATAGGAATTGCATTGAATCTATATATCGCTTTAGGCAGTATGGACATTTTAACTATATTAATTCTTCCTATCCATGAGCATGGTAGGTGTTTCCATTTATGTGTATCTTCTATGATTTCTTTCTTCAGTGTCTTATAATTTTCTGAGTACAGATCTTTCACTTCTTTGGTTAAATTTGTTCCTAGGTATCTTATAGTTCTTGAAGCAATTGTAAATGGGACAGTTTTCTTAATTTCTCTTTCCGTTAGTTTATTATTGGTATATGCAAATGCCACTGATTTCTGAACATTGATTTTATATCCTGCTGCTTTACTGAATTCGTCTATCAGTTCCAATAGTTTTTGATGGGGTCTTTGGGGTTCTCTATATACAGTATCATGTCATCTGCATATAATGACAATTTTACTTCTTCCTTGCCAATTTGGATGCCTTTTATTTCTTTTTGTTGTCTGATTGCTGTGGCTAGAGCTTCCAGCACTATGTCGAATACAAGAGGAGAAAGTGGACAGCCTTGTCTTGTTCCTGATCTTAAGGGGAATGGTTTTAGCTTTTCCCCATTGAGTATGATGTTAGCTTTAGGTTTATCATATATGGCTTTTATTATGTTGAGATATGATCCCTGTATTCCCACTTTGCTAATGGTTTGTAACATAAATGGCTGTTGGATTTTGTCAAATGCTTTTTCTGCATCTATTGAAATGACCATGTGATTTTTATCCTTCATTTTGTTGATGTGGTGTATCACATTAATTGATTTACGGATGTTGAACCAGCCCTGCGTACTAGGGATGAAACCCACTTGATCATGATGTATGATCTTCTTAATATATTGCTGAGTTCTGTTTGCTAATATTTTATTGAGAATTTTTGCATCTATATTCATCAGGGAGATTGGCCTGTAGTTTTCCTTTTTTGTGCTGTCTTTATCTGGTTTTGGAATCAGGGTGATAGTGGCTTCATAAAAAGAGTTTGGGAGGCTTCCCTCCTTCTGGATTTTTTGGAATAGTTTGAGAAGAATAGGTGATAATTCTTTTTGAATGTTTGATAAAATTCACTTGTGAAGATATCTGGTCCAGGGCTTTTGTTTTTTGGGAGCTTGTCAATTACTGATTCAATTTCCTTGGTAATAATCAGGGTATTTAGATTTTCTGTTTCTTCTTGCGTTAGCTTTGGAAGGTTGTATGCTTCTAGAAAATTATCCATTTCTTCCAGATTGTCAAATTTGTTGGCATATAGTTGCTCATAGTAATTTCTTAGAATTTTTTGTATTTCTGTGATGTCTGTAGTCATTTCCCCTCTTTCATTCCTGATTTTGCTAATTTGAGGTCTCTCCCTTTTTTTTTTTTTTTTTTTGATGAGCCTGGCTAGGGGTTTGTCAATTTTGTTTATCTTCTCAAAAAACCAGCTCTTGGTTTCATTGATCTTTTGAATTGTTTTTCTGTTCTGTGTTGTTTATTTCCGCTCTGGTCTTTATTATCTCCTTTCTTGTACTCCCCTTGAGCCTCTTTTGCTGTTCTTTTCCCAGTTCCCTTAGGTGTAAGGATAACCTGTTGATCTGAGATTTTTCTTCCTTCTTTAGGTAGGCCTGCACTGCTATAAACCTCCCTCTTAGGACTGCTTTCGCAGCCTCCCGGAGATTTTGGGTCTTGGTGTTTTCATTTTCGTTTGTCTCGAGGTACCTTTTGATTTCCTCCTTGATCTCATTTGTGATCCACTCACTATTTAGTAGCATGTTATTCAGCCTCCACTTATTTGACAGCTTTCCGGGGTTCTTCTTATAATTGATTTCTAGTTTCATAGCATTGTGGTCAGAGAAGACACTTGAAATGATTTCAATCTTCTTAAATTTACTCAGACTTGTTTTGTGGCCTAACATGTGGTCTATCTTAGAAAATGTTCCATGTGCGCTTGAGAAGAATGTATATTCTGTAGCTTTGGGGTGAAATGCTCTGAAAATGTCTGTTAAATCCAGCTGGTCTAATGTGTCATTTAAGGTCACTGTTTCCTTATTGCTTTTCTGTCTGGAGGATCTGTCCATTGGTGACAGCGGGATGTTGAAGTCCCCTACTATGATAGTGTTACTGTTGATCTCCGTCTTTATGTCTGACAATATCTGTTTTATGTATTTAGGAGCTCCTATGTTAGGTGCATAGATGTTTACTAGGGATATGTCCTCTTGTTGGATCAATCCCTTTGTTATTATGAAGTGTCCTTCTTTGTCCTTTATTATATTCTTCAATTTAAAGTCCATTTTATCTGATAGAAGTATCGCTACTCAAGCTTTTTTCTCCGTTCCATTTGCATGAAATACTTTACTCCATCCCTTTACTTTCAGCCTGTATGTGTCTTTTGATCTGAGGTGTGTCTCTTGTACACAGCATATACCGGCGTCTTGCTTTCTTATCCATTCAGCCACCCTATGTCTTTTGATTGGAGCATTTACTCCATTTATATTTAACGTGATTATTGATAGGTGTGTATTTATTGCCATTTTGTTATTTGTGTTCCTAGTCTTCCTTAGTTAGGTTGTTTTTCTCTTCTGCTTAAAGAAGCCCTTTTAACATTTCCTGCAAAGCTGGCTTGGTGGTAATGAATTCCCTTAACTTGTTCTTTTCTGGGAAGCTCTTTCTCTCTCCTTCAATTTTAAGTGATAGCCTTGCTGGATACAGCAATCTGGGCTGTAGGCCTTTACTTTTCATCACTTTGAAAACTTCCTGCCACTCCCTTCTGGCCTGCAAAGTTTCTGTAGAAAAGTCGGCTGATAATCTTATGGGGGTGCCCTTGTAAGTAACTTGCTGCCTTTCCCTTGCTGCTTTAAGGATTCTGTCTTTGTCCTTAACCCTTGCCATTTTCACTATAATGTGTCTTGGTGTGGGCCTGTTTGGGATCATCCTGGTTGGAACTCTCTGCACTTCCTGGGCTTGTATTTCAATGTCCTTTGCCAGGTTAGGGAAGTTTTCAGACATTATTACTTCAAATATTGTTCTCAATCCCTTGCTCCTTCTCTTCTCCTTCTGGTACTCCAAAGATCCGGAGGCTATTGCGTTTGATGTTGTCCCCCAGCTCTCTTAAACTATTTTCAATGCTTTCATTCTTTTTCCTTTTGTTGTTGTGCTTGGGTAATCTCTGCTATCTTGTCTTCTAAGTCACTGATTCGATTTTCTGCTTCATTCAATCTGCTAGTCATTCCATCGAACTTGTTATTTAATTCAGTAATTGCATTCTTAAGTTCTAGCTGGTTGCTTTTCATGATTTCTCCATCCTTCTTTATATTTTCATTAATTTCCTTGAACATTCTAATAATCAGTGTTCTGAACTCTGTCTCCGATAGGTTGTTTACCTCTATTTCCTCTAGTTCCACTGATTCAGGAGGTTTCTTCTGTTCTTTTATTTGGGTTGTATTTCTTTGTCTCCCCATTCTGGTTTACTCTTTGTGCTTGCTTCGACATAACAGATAGATCCCCTAGGTCTCTCAGTCTTTTCTGGGTAAACGTATACGGTGTGTATCCTGTATATTTGAATTAATCTCTCTATTCTCTTGTGCGTGTATATCTGAGGTGTTCCTTGTGTTGTGTGTCTTCACCTGTTGGAGTTTAGCTTTGATTACTTTTGGCTTGTCAGTAGGTGGGATTGACTTCCAGGCTGATCAGCTGTGAGGATCAGCAGAGTCTGTAGTTTAAGAGTTGCTGTGTGAGGCTTGGACCCTTTGGACCTTGCACCTGTTGCAACTTCCTTTTGGGTTTGACTCCTGTATGTGAAACCCAGAAATGCTCTGGTTTTATCTAAAGTTGGCCTGTGGGTATGATGATTCTTGTGTCTCCAGTGCCAGTCTTGGCTAAAGTCCACCAAGCTCTCTTGAGTTTGTCTTCTGCTGTACAAATATTCCTCTGCGTCTTGTGGGAACAAAGATGGCCACCTGACGCCTAGTGTGATCCTGGCACTGCAGGTTTGCTGTACATGAGTATGGTTGTGACATGTGATTGGTAGTGTTTACAAAGTCACTGCCGTTTCTGCTTTTGCCTGTCCCAAGGCAGGCTGTGTGCCCTGCAGGCTCGATGAGTGTCTTTGGGCACCCTTTCCATTGAAAGCCCAACGTGGAGAATGAAAGATCTCTTCACTGCCAAAAGCCCACTGCTAAGAGTCTGTTAATTAGTGCCTCAGCAGCTGAACCTGCCCTGCCTCCCAAGCCTTGCAGGAAAGGTGGGGGCGGGGTAGGTATCTCACTCTGTAGCCTCTTCTGGGGCGGAAATTCTCAACCTCCTACAGGTAAGGAATGCCTCTGTAGTCTGCCCCTACTGCTCCATTTTAGGGTCAGTTTAAGACTCTGGCTTGGCAGAGGCCAGGGTTTCTGAGGGAGGGTGGGGTGGGTTTTGATTTCTGTTGTTTTTGTTTTTCTTTGGGTTTTTTTTCTTTGCTTTCTGTCGAAGAGAGGAGGAAAAACAGACAAACAAGCAAAACCAACCAACCAACCAACAAACAAAATAATACAAAAACAAAAAAATAACCCACAGACCCAACACTGTTTTGAGCTAAGGCCTTTGCCTCATAGGCTCCAGAGGAGTTCCTGCTGCTCTCCCAAAGAGACGGATGGGGTTTAGGGGGCTGCGCGCACCCTGCAGTGGCTCAAATCTCCGGTCTGTCTCCCGGGGACCTGCGTCTCTGCTTGGGCTCGCTGCGTCTCCCCCTACGGAGTGTTCTTTCTTCCCCTGCTCATCTGGTTTCACGGGAGCCTGTGTGCGCCGCGATATTCCTGCTGCTCTCCTGGAGGGACTGCCGGGGTTTAGGAGACTGCGTGCACCCTGCCGTGGCTCAGATCCCCGCTCCGTCTCTCTCAGGGCCCTGCGTCTCCACCCGGCGCGCTGCGTGTCCCCCGCCCTGCGAGTATTCTTTCTTCCCTTGCTGGCCTGGTTTCACGCTTCTGCCTCAGCGTCTGCGCACTGAGGTGCTCTTGCTGCGCTCCGCGGGACCCGGTGGATGCAGAGACTGATCCCTGAACCGGGCCGGTGCAGGAATTGATCTCGCCCTGTCACTGCAGGGCTCTGCACCCTGCTTTCTGGGGACCTGGGGAGCTGTGGGTGCGGCTCCATGTCTCCTCTCTCCTCCCCCTCTCGCCCGGCCTGAGGCTTCTTCCTTAGGCTGCAGATCCTTGTGCTCTTGCTGTACTCTAGATGGGCCGTGGAGATCAGGGAGCGAGCAGTGGGAACACTCAGCAATCTGTTCTCTGAAGCTTGGTGCCTCTGCAGCTGAGGGTGCGGGCTGCACCTCACGGGTCTGGCCCGCCTCCTTCCCCACTTGGCCGGTCTGCCCACCATGATCCTATTTTGATTTAAGACAATTCACACCTTCAAGCAAAGAGAATCCTGCAAGAACCTCACTATCTTGAACCAGAAGACACAGTGACTTCTTTTCCAACAGCGACAGCATGTGGCCAAATGTGAGAACGTCATCTTCCCAGATCACCCCGGATCACCGGGAAGCAATATGGGATCCCAGGGCATCTCCGTGGAACCACTTCAGGTCACTGATGTTTTATTTTATTTTATTTTATTTTATTTTATTTTATTTTATTTTATTTTATTTTATTTTATTTTAATATAGTCAAGTGAGTCACCATCTTTGGCTTGAGACATGACAAATTTCAAAGAAATAAGGAAGAAGGAAAAATACATCTCTTTTCAACTTCTTTCACTTCTTACTGGCTGTGGGACCTCAGACAAGTGACCTCACTTCTCTGGGTGAAGATTTGGTGGAGGGAGGAAGCAAAGGTGTGTGTGAGGGTGGAGGATAAAGGCAATGCCGGTCTGGGATTGGGCATGGCCAGAGTCATGTGCAAAATGGGAGATTTTGCCCTCAATGTCTCTTTGGCATTGCAACAACATCTGGGTTTTTTTTGTTTTTGTTTTTTTAAAGATTTTATTGGGGAATTCGGGGAGGGGAACAGCGTTGGGGAATCAAGGAAGGGGAACAGACAAGTTGCTGTCTTTTTGTTCTTCAGTCTAGTTGTGGAGGGCATCACTTCACTGGCCTATGTTGGTATTATCATTGCGCTCTTCCCAGGTAAGGCAGTCCCTTGTCGGCCATTGGATGGCCGCTCACGGTGGTTCATGGCAGCTCAGGCCAGCTGCTAGCCAGTCCCACTACAGCCTACTTTGTCGCTGAGGATGCACAGCAGCCCAGATCCAGATCCAGCTGTTGTTGACCATGTTAGCTGTAGAGGGCGCAGCGACACTTGCCCTCATTTGGGATCCCACCCAGGGCCCTGTGGACTCAGAGCTGGTGTCCCAAGCCAACTCTTTTTTTTTAGCTGAGCCATCCTGCCACCTGTTGGCAGCTCAATGGCAATTCAGCTCAGGCTGGCATCGAGCTGCCATTGCTCAGAGCTCAGTTCTCACCACACTCTTGAGCGAGCTCTTAACCAACTGAGCCACTTGGCCGGCCTATACAAGCCAACTCTTTTTTTTTTTTTTTAAAGATTTTATTGGGGAATCGGGGAAGGGGAACAGACAAGTTGCTGTCCTTTTGTTCTTCAGTCTAGTTGCGGAGCATGTTGCTTCACTGTTGGTATCGTCATTGCGCTCTTCCCGGATGAGGCAGATCGGTCGCCGGCCTCTGGATGTCGCTCACCGCGGCTATTGGCAGCTCACGTTTGGCTGCCAGACGCTCACGCTGGCTGCGGGCCACTCACTGTAGCCTATGGCAGCCCACTGCAGCAGGGGCTGCAGCCCACACCATCACCAGGGCTCGCACAGCCCAGCTCCAGGTGGAGCTGTTGTTAGCTGTAGAGGGCAGTGTCACTGGCCCTCATGTGGGATCCGAACCGGGGCCGCTGGCATCCCAAAACCAGCACCCAAGCCAACTCTTAACCAAAGCGCCACCCAGCCAGCCCAACGAACGTGCCAGTCGGCCGGCCCAGAAAACTGCTTTTTATGTTTCCCTGCATTTCCTCACTTCTCTCCATCCAGGTTAAGAAGACTTGAGTCCTCTCCTTTTAGCCCAGCCCCTCAGACTTCACTTTGCAGCGCCTCATGACAAGCAGCTTCTCCCACCTTAAAAAAATATTTTAAACTTCAAGGACATTTATTATTAAGAATCTTGAGATCAGTAGTAAGCTCAACAGTGTAATCAAAGTTTCAGAATTTTTCTAATTTTTTCACTCTCACCTTTCTTTAGCTTGTTGGGTTTTTGCCTCATGGTAGCAAGATGGCCATTGTAGCTCCAGGCGTTGCATCTGTGTTCAAAGCAGGAAGAAAGCCAGTCCATTCTCCTTTTGTGCCTGTCCTCCTGCCATATTTTTTATAGAGGTAAACTACACATAACAAAAGACTTACCATTTGAAGCACCTTCAAGTGTGTGATTGAGCCAGTGACATTTACTATTGTAACATTCCCAGTGTTATGCAAATATCATGACTTTATAGCTCTAGAGCATTTCAACACTTTAAAAATAAACCTTTAATCCATTAAGCTGTCCCTGCCCACTTTCCCCTCCCCACTGCCCCTGGTAACTGTTAATCTCCTTTCTGTCTTTATAGGTTTGCCTATTCAGGAGATTTCATAAAAATCGCATCATAAATATGTGGACTTTGCGTCTGGCTTCTTTCACTTGGCATAATGTTTTCAAGGTTTGTCCATGTCATAGCATGTGTCACAACTTCATTCCTTTTTATGATGGAATAATATCCATTGTATGGATGTCCCACATTTGTTTATCCATGCATCAATTGATGGACATCTAGGTTGTTTTCACAATTTGGTGATTGGGACTAGGGCTGCTATGAACATTCATGTACAAGGTTTTGTTTTGTTTTGTTTTCCCCCATTCTTTTGTGTTAATTTTTATCGTTTTACATAACTACAAGGCCATTGTCACTTCTAACAAAATCAGTATTAATTCCTGAATAACATATAATCCTTGGTCCATTTTTGAACGTGCCCCATTGTCACAAAGATGTCTTCTTACAATTGGTTTATTTGAATGCGATCCCAGGCAAGACTGATGCATTGCATTTGGTCCATATGTTCCTCAGGTGTCTTTTTACTCTATACCTGTCCTCAGTTTCCTTGTTATTTTACTCTATCATTTAGTAATACCTGTCTTAGAAGGTTGTTACTCTCCCTGGTTATAAAACTCTCTATCAGCTTTCCACCTAAATGCAGTGGTTCTTAACTCTGATTGCACATTAGAATCATGTGGAGAGAGATTTAAAAACACTCAATGCTTGGCTGAGAAGCCAATGGGATGGAGCTACCACCTGTGGGATTATGACTGCATGCCTCTAAGTCAGAATCCCACCAGGCTGAGCCATATAGCAGCTCTGGGGAGACTCGGTTGGCCTCGAATAGAGATCCCCAGCCGAACCCGTCAATGGGCTGCCACCGCCGGGCATCCGGACCAGGGTCCAGTACAAGTGAAAAACATAAAAATAAATAAATGAAGAAATGAATGACACTCAATGCTCAGGCCACACCCAGACTAATTAATTCAGAACCAACAGTCATAGGGTCTGTGTCCCTGTTTTTTTTGTTTTATGTTTGAATTTTTATTGGGTAACTGTGTTTTTTACAGGACCCAACATCTCCAAGTCAAGTGATTGTCCTTCAGTCTTAGTTGTGGAGGGAGCAGCTCAGCTGCAAGTCCAGTTGCTGTTTTCAATTTGGTTGCTGGGGTGCAGACAACCATCTCATGGGGAAATCAAACTGGCAACCTTGTTGTTAAGAGTTAAGTGCTCTAACCAACTGAGCCACGTGGCTGCCCTATTATTTTCTTTAATATATATATATATATATATATATATATATATATATATATATATATATATATTTTATTAGAGTGGTTTTAGGTTCACAGCAAAATTGAGCAAAAAATACAGGGCATTCTCATGTACCACCTACCCCCTCCCATGAACAGCCTCCCCCATGACCAATAGCCCCACAAGAGGGGTGCATTGCTTACAATCCAAGAAGTCACACTGACACCTCATTATTTTGCAAAGTCCATAATTTACGTTAGGGTTCACTCTTGGAGTTTTCCATTCTATGGGTTTGGACAAATGTATAAAGATGTATTCACCTCTGTAGATCATACAGAGTAGTTTCACTGCCCTAAAAATCCTCTGTGCTCTGCCTAGTTACTTCCTCCCCACAGTACCCAGCAATCATTGATCTATTTCCTGTCTCCATGGTTCTGCTTTTATGAAAATGTCATGTAGTTGGAATCATACCTTATTTAGCCTTTTCAGATTGACTCCTTTCACTTAGTAATATGCATTTAAGGTACTTCCATGTCTTTCATGGCTTGATGGTTCATTTCTCTTTAGCATTGAATAATATTCCAGTGCCTGAATGTACCATACATTATTTATTCATCACCTACCGAAGGACACCTTGGTTGCTTCCAAGTTTTGGCAACTGTGAATAAAACTGCTATAAATATCGGTGAGCATGTATATTTTTAGTTTTTCCCCTAAAATGTGCATCCAGGGCAGAAAACCACAGACCTGATGGTGACCATCCACCTGCATTGTTCAATATGGTAGCCACTAGTTACATGTGGCTATTTAAATTAATTAAAATGACATAAAATTAAAAATTCAGTTCTTCAGGGCCAGCCGAGTGGCTCAGTTGGTTAAGAGCTCACTCAAGAGTGCGAGCTAAGCTCTGAGCAACAGCAGTTTGATTCCTAGCTCGAGCTGAGCTGCTGCTGAGCTTCCAACAGGTGGCAGGATGGCTCAGCTTAAAAAAAAAGGGCCAGCCGAGTCACACATTGGTTAAGAGATGGTTTTGGGATGTGGGCGGCCCTGGTCCGGATCCCACATGAGGGCCAGTGACACTGCCCTCTACCGCTAACAACAGCTCCACCTGGAGCTGGGCTGTGTGAGCCCTGGCGATGGTGTAGGCTGCAGGCCCTGCTGCAGTGGGCTGCCATAGGCTACAGTGAGTGGCTGGCAGCCAGCATGAGCTGCCAATAGCCGTGATGAGGGACCATCCAGAGGCCTGCGACCGATCTGCCTCATCTGGAAAGAGCGCAATGAGGATACCAACATGGGCCAGTGAAGCAACATCCTCTGCAACTAGACTGAAGAACGAAAGGACAGCAACTTGTCTGTTCCCCTTCCCCGATTCCCCAATGCTGTTCCCCTCCCACAATTCCCCAATAAAATATTTTTTAAAAAAATTCAGTTCTTCAATCACAATGGGCACATTTTACGTGCCCAATAGCCACCTGTGGCCAGTGGCTACCATATTGGACAGCCCAGATATAGGATATTTCCATTCCTTCTAGAAACTTCTAGTGGGCAGCACTGGACTTGACTTACCCTCATTTCACAGGAGATGCAAAAAGAGATTTTTGAAATCTATATTCCTTCTTTATTTATTGGTTGTAACTCTTCTACAAGAAAGAACCTTGTCCCTTTAGCTGTTTGTTTATACTGAATTACAATTTCCACAGGAAAGGCAGGAGAAATATACAGTTCTTCTTAATTTAGCAATGTTTGGAATATTGAATTGGAGCCTCAACCAGACTCTCTCTGGTTCTTTTTTCTTCCTCTTTGAGGGCCACTGTGAACCCATGGACTTTTATGTGTTTGACGTCTTTCAATCTGTTGCAGACATTCCTCTTTCGAGACTCAAAATGTTCTCCCTTTTGTTTCTTCATGGTGGCCCCTGAGACCTTGGACATAACCCCAGGAACCTCTGAGAGCCTTCGTGTTTTCAGTGACAACATGTCCGAGGCTTGGTTTGGTATTTCCTGCCTCAGACCTGGAGTCAGCCTTTTTGCCAAAAAATGTGGGTGACTTTGAGAGGGAAATGATATTTATTGACAATAATCTGCGTCCCTAGAAATCTAGATGAGAGATAACAAAATCTCCAGGCCCTCAGTGGTCCAGACACCCAACACGGTCTACCTCTCTCTGGGTGGGACAGAGTCATTCTAACCCTTTCAGTGCCTCTGCCCCTCGGTCTCCTCTCGCTGCCCCTCAGTCTCCTCTCACTGCTCTCAGTGTGTCCCTGTGACCATCCCTACCAGGGTCTGTCAGATAAGCAGGAGGAGCTGCTGTTATATCCCGGCAGCCCCCAGGTCTATCCACCGTGTTATATTGGTCTGCCCTCCCCCTCCTCCGCAGCCTGTCGCTCGACCCTCCCCCAAATCTGATCGAATTTTCTCTCTGCCCCCTTGAGGCTGGCCTGGCCTAAGAGGATTGGAAAACTTGCTAAATGGGATCAGGACAGGGTCAAAGAACCGGCTGTGGGGAGACTCAGGGGCCAGGGCTGCCACAGGTAGGGCGGTAGAGGAAGTGTGAGATGGAGTCAGGGGCAGAGGGAAGGGTTGAGGGGTGCTCCCACCTGAAACGGGAAGAAACAGAAGGAGGAAGCAGGTGATGAAAGAGGACATGCTCCCTGGCTGTAATGGTTAATGCTATTTACATGGCCATGAGATGTACATTTAAAAAATAAGATAGGGGAGCCGGCCGAGTGACGCATTGGTTGAGAGCTGGTTTTGGGACGCCAGCGGGCCCGGTTCGGATCCCACATATGAGGGCCAGTGACACTGCCCTCTACAGCTAACAACAGCTCCACCTGAAGCTGGGCTGCGCGAGCCCCGGCGATGGTGTAGGCTGCAGCCGCTGCTGCAGTGGGCTGCCATAGGCTACAGTGAGTAGCCGGCAGCCAGCGTGAGCAGCTGGCAGCCAGTGTGAACTGCCCGTAGCCGCGGTAAGCGACCATCCAGAGGCCGGCGACCGATCTGCCTCATCCGGAAAGAGTGCAGTGACGATACCAACATGGGCTAGTGAAGCAATGTCCTCCGCAACTAGACTGAAGAACAAAAAAAAGACATCAACTTGTCTGTTACCCTTCCCCGATTCCCCCACGCTGTTCCCCTCCCCCAATTCCCCAATAAAATCTTTAAATAATAAATAAATAAATAAATAAATAAGATAGGGCCGGTGGAGTGGCGCGGTGGTTAAGTGCTGGCTTGGGAAGTCAGCGGCCCTAGTTTGCGTCCAATATATGAGGGCCAGTGACACTGTCCTCAAAAAAAAAAAAAGATAAAATACATATATTGAAGAGGTGTGAGAAATGCAAATGCTATAAATGAGGAGGGTGTGAGAAAGAGAAGGATGGAGGAACTGAGAGACAAAAGAAAAACCATCTGGAGTTGTAAGCAGTATGTGCTAGTCATTATGCAAAGAACTGTATGTGCAGGATTCCATTAACACCTCACAAGCCATATATATATGCGCTAGGAGTTGTTTTTTTAAAAGTAGATCTGATTTTTTAGGAAGATTTCAGATTGACAGAAAAATGGAGAAGATAGTACAGAGAATTCCCATATATCCAGCACTTAGCTTCCTCTGTTATTAACATCTCCCATTAGTATGGTCCATTACTTACAATTAATGAACCAATATTGATACACTAGTTATGAACTAATGTCCTTAGTTTAATCGGATTTCCTTAGTTTTTTCCTAGTGTCCTTTTTTCTGTTCCAGGTATCCATCCAGGGTACTGTTGTCGGAGAGTGGGCCTTTCTTGGCGCAAAGTCCATGTCCTTGGCAACTCGAGCAAAGAATTCAACAAGATACCAGAGTAAAGCAGTAGAATAAGTAGTTTATTAGAAGAGATAGTACATTTAGAAGTAAAAGTAGACCTGAGTACTAGAGGATGGCTCAAGGGCCCATTACTAGAAGTTACATTCCAAAGAGTGTAGGGCCGACTGAGTGGTGCAGTGGTTGAGCGCTGGCTTGGGAAGCCAGCGGCCCCGGTTCCGGTCCCACATATGAGGGCCAGTGACACTGCCCTCAAAAAAAAAAAATGAGGTCATAACAGGGTAGGGTGGACCCTAATCTGACATGACTGGTGTCCTTTTGAAATGGGGAGCTTTGGACACAGACATGCACACAGGTGAAACGCCATGTGAAGATGAAGGCAGGATCAGGGTGATTCTTCTACATGCCAAGTAATGTGGAAGGTTGCCAGGAAACCATCAGATGTTAGGAGAGAAGTATGGAACACCTTCTGTCCTATAACACTCAGAAGGAACCAACACCGCTGACACCTTGGAGTTCATCCTTCTAGAACCTGTGAGGTAAATTTCTGTGGTTTAAGCTACTCAGTTCATAGTAAATACTTCGTGACAACAGCCTAGAAAACAAATACTGATTTAATTTAGAGAAGGCAGTTTTCCAGTGAAGCCAAAAATTTCCCTAGAATATGTTGGAGCTGATTCCTGGAGGATAAGCGGGAATCAGACCGCAGGACGACTTAGGTACAGCATGTGCAAAGGGCCCAGAGGCAGGAAAGTGGTCCAGTCTCTGATGAGACTACAGTGGTTCCATGGGGCAAGGGCACTAAGTGAAGAGGCAAGAAGGGACTGTGCTAAGGTTTGGGGCGTTGATCTGAGGGCCCTGGAAACCACTGGTAGACCTCTATTTATAGCACACTGGATTAAGTGCTCTACAGCACAGGCTCATCATATCCTTCCAAGACCACCAGGAACAGAGGTCACACAGACAGCAACAGAGGTGAAATGGGACTTGCCCCTTGTCTGCCACCTACCCTGAGATATGGGGCAGGAAGACCTCAGAGTTCATCTTTATTGAGCTGCCCCCATGTGCCAGAAGCCTTACCTTCTAGTTCTTTCTGCGTGTATGAACTCATTTGACGCCCACATTAACCCCTGGAGGGAAGTACTACTTTCTTTTTTTTCTATTTTTTTTCTCCTAAGGGCAGTGTCACTGGCCCTCATATGTGGGACCCGAACCAGGGCCGCTGGCTTCCCAAGCCAGCGCTTAACCATCGTGCCACCGGCCCCGGGAAGTACTACTTTCGTGTTGCTTCCTATACCTTATCCCCACCGGCCAAACCATTCCCAAGAGGACAAAAACTTTGTCTAGTTTGGGCCAGCGTGACACATTGGTTAAGAGAGCTGGCATGGGACGCCAGTGGCCCCATTTCGGATCCCACGTTTGAGCGCCAGTGACTCTGCCCTCTACAGCTAAGGTGGTGAACAACAGCTAGACCTGGAGCTGGGCTGCTGTTGAGTCCCCAGGGATGGCGTAGCTGCAGCCCCTGCTGCCATAAGCTACAGTGAGTGGCCGGCAGCCAGCGTGAGCTGCAGGCAACCGGTGTGAGCTACCAATAACCATGGAAAGCAGCTGTCCAGAGGCTGGTGACCCATCGGCCTCAGCCGGGAAGAGTGCGATGATAATACCAACATGGGCCAGTGAAGCAACATCCTCTGCAACTAAACTGAAGAACCAAAGGACAGCAACTTGTCTGTTCCCCTTCCCTAATTCCCAAACGTTCCCCCAATTCCCCAATAAAAATCTTTTTAAAAAAATTTATTTTTTTGTCTGGTTTGTTATCCCTGTTATTTCCACAGCTGGGACTGCATGTAGGTAGGCAGTATAGTCCCTGAAGGCCAGCACGCCCATCTTCCAGATGGGGAAACAGGCTCAGAGAGAAAAGTCAGTGTCCTAGTCTCTTAACTCAGCTGCCAGTTTTCCAGCACTTTCCACTAACCTTTGGCCTGAACCCTTGGCCTTGAGAGAGTTGGAAGGCACAAAAAGGGGTTCGAACTGCAAACCACAATAAGCTGGTGCCCAGTCCAGCTGCTAGGCCTTAAGAAGGCAGCTGGGGGGCCTGGCGTGCTCACTGGAACCCTGGAGCCCGTCCCAGAGGGCTCCTAATTCTTTCCGACCTGGCCCTCTTGCCCTCTTGCCCTCTGCCCTGGAGGACAAAGGCCCATGAGCCTCGCCCTACCCAGCCCACACAATAAAACCACCACTCCTTAGCAATTTCGTGTCCAGCCTCGCGCAGTTAGCTGGTCCTGAACCCGACCCCACGAGGCTGTACCATTCCGGCCCAGAGTGGGGATCTATGGGAGAGGACGCGCAGGTCTTCTCCTGGGTTCTCCCTCTGTCGGGACACCCCCTGGCCCACCAAGGGGAGTAAGAGGAGCCTTGGGCGAGGGGGAGCTGAGAGTGGCGGGTTAGGGGGCTGCTAGCTGTGGACCCTTCTCTCTTCCGACTCTCCCCCCCCCCATCGTTGGTTCGCGCCGGAGAACGCCCCCGACAGTACTAGGTGCAGGCGTTTTCACCGGGGCTCAGAGTCCACGCGCCCGCAGACAGCGTCGTTCAGCGTCTGCGTTGTCGCAGCTGCAGAGATCCCGAGTCATGGCCCTCGCTGTCCGAGTCGTTTATTGGTAAGCACGACGCCAGAAGTCCCCGTCGGGACCCATCCTCCATCAGGATGGAGCGGGGCGCTGGGGTCTGACACGAGTGATCCTAATAGTTACCGTTGATGGAGTGCAGTGTGTCGGTGTTTACCACGTTTGATCTAATGTCTCTGTTAGAGTGAAAAAGCCCCAGGAAGGCAGGGGACTTTTCCTTGTTGACTGCTTTATTCCCTGACACCTAGTGCTACGTTGGCATGCACGTGCATGCTGGCCTGTCCGTGCTTAATAAATACCTGTTCAGTGAGTTTCCCCTCCCAGAAACCGCTTGAGAGAGAGGGATTTTAGTTCTATCTTGAGGTGCAGACTGCAGGTCATGGGTGACTTGAATATCTGTGAAATGCCCACCGGGGCAGCGGGGTTTTTGAAAGGCTCAGATTTGTCTTGGGGTTAGAAATACCCACCTGGCAAAGCATGGGGTGGAGAGACATTTTTGCAGACCTCAAAGGTCTGTGCACCAGATTCCAGTCCCAAAATGAGCCTGTAGTGGAATCTGGAAAGGTGTTCAATTTCAGGACTGGGAGGGCCTTGGGAATCAGACTCCCCCAGGGCTGTGGGTGGGTGGACCAGTGGAGGGGATGGGTGCTGTTTCTGCAGTTCTCATGCTAACCCAGTTTTCTTCTTTGTCTCCTACTTGTGGTGTCCTTGTTGCCCCCTTTTGCTGCCCCCCACCTGTCTCTTGCCTCCTTTTCTCTGTGTTCTTTCTTGTGTTGCTGTCCTTCCTGTGTCCCTGCTTCTCCGTGTCACTGTGTGTATGTCTTTTCTCTCTCTTGAGGGTATCTGCTCCTTGGTTTTATCATCACTGTCCTTAATTTCTCACTGGCCTCTCCCTGCATCCCCACCATCTCCCTCTCTCCCTGGCCCTACTCACATGGACTCTTCTGCCACCAGTGGCGCTTGAGGCTACAAGCCCAAGGTAAGAAAAGCGGCGGCCAAGAGGCTTTCCTGGAAGATGGGGGAGGAGGGCTAGCTGGCTTGGTCCCTCTTGACCCCTATTGTGCCCTCCCACCCTCCTTTTCAGTATCTTCAACTCAAGGAGAAGTTAGAAGATGAGTTCCCCGGACGCCTGGACATCGTGAGTCTTTGGGACAGGGGAAGGAATCAAATGTGGGTCACATTGTTTATCCCTGGATGGCAGTGGGTTGGTGTGTGTCAGCCCCACCCTCTACCCACATTTTCTGTTCCCTGGGAAAGGGTGGGTATCCCCTCGAAGAAATCTCAGCCCCTTCAGCATCTGTCTCTCTCCCCAGAGTGGCGAGGGGACTCCCCAGGCTACTGGATTCTTTGAAGTGATGATAGCAGGGAAGTTGGTTCACTCCAAGGAGGTATGCCTGTCTATCCATCCCATCTTGGTTTGGGGCTAGCAGGGGGTGGTGCTGGGGCTGGTATCTTGGTCCCAGCTCACGCCTTCCCTCTTTCTCCCATCCCCAGAGAGGCGATGGCTTCGTGGACACAGAAAGCAAGTTTCTGAAGCTGGTGGCCGCCATCAAAGCCGCCTTGGCTCAGGGCTAATGTGCCCTGAAGGCAGAGGTGAGGAGGGCCCAGTTCCTAAACCCTAGAAGTTGACCTCTAGTTTCTTAAGTACTCGTTTCCAACCCTGTCTATTCCTGGACAAGTAGCAATTTTCATATTATTGTCAGGATTGTAGAACTGCTTTACACTACTGTCTGAGCTTGATTTCAAGCCAATATATTCCAGATGATCCCCAAACCCAACGTGTTCTAGAACTGGGCACCGGTTACTAGCCCCATCCAGAACCAAGTTCTGGCTCCTGACCCTCAAGAGCCTAGAAGAGACTCGAGTGTGAGGTCCCACCGCAGTGTTCTAGAACTGAGTATTTTATCCCAGTATACTGTGGACTCCGGTACTCGGCCCCAGCATGCTTTGCACCAGAAAACTAGTTCTCAAATGGTTTAAACTCAAGTTCCATTTTTTAGAGTGCTTTGCTCAGAACAGAGTGAGGTCATGTTGAGTGTGAATTTGGACATGTAAATTTCAATTAATGCAATGCAGAAATGCAAATGTCTTGCCTCATGTGTGGGTCTGAAATAAAGTGAGTCTCCCCAGATTAAAAGAAAAATCAAGACTTGTATAATTCTTGGCCGGCCGAGGGGCGCAGTGGTTAAGCGCTGGCTTGGGAAGCCAGTGGCCCCGGTTCGGGTCCCACATATGGGGGCCAGTGACACTTCCCTCAAAAAAAAAAAAAGACTTGTGTAATTCCAAAGCAGTAGGACCTGAATAAATTGTGAGCAGTGTTGCTGTAAGAAGGATGGGGGTGGCGGTGCCATCCTTGTGGGACTTGAGTTCTTTTTTTTTTTTTTTTTTTTTTGAGGGCAGTGTCACTGGCCCTCGTATGAGGGACCTGCACTGGGGCCGCTAAGCCAGCGCTCAACCACTGTGCCACTCGTCCAGCCCTGTTCTTGAATTCTTAATGACTCAGAGCCCATCACTTGTATAAGCACACCGTTTGCCACTAAAAAACTGTCAGAAACTCAGGCGTTTACTTAAATCAGTGCAAGGGTACTTGGATTCTAAAGAGTTCCATCAGTGGATGATTTCACCCAACAGAAGCAAAAATGGGATTGATGTAAGAGAAAGGAGAGAGAAGAATGATTCTACTTTGCATGTTTTATGAGTGCAGTGTCAGAGGTCCCCAAGACCAGCCTCGGGTTCCGTGATTCACCAGGGCTTACATAACTCGGTACAGCTCTTATACCCATGGTTATGATTTGTTACCGTGAAGGGTTAGAGGTTAAAGTCCGTGAAGGGAAGAGGCACACGGGACAGCGACCCAGAGAAACCAGATGTGAGCTTCCGGTTGTGTCTCCATGATACGTCATGCGGGTAACACTTAATCCTCCCAGCAGTGCTGTGGGACAGCATTCACCGAGTATCGCCAACTGGGGAAGGCCACTGAACCTTGGTGTCCAGGGTTTTTATTGGGGGTCGGTCACATAAGCATGGCTAACTGCCCTTGTGTCTGACCTTAGTCTCCAGCCCCTCTGGAGGTCAAGAGCTGCTACCTCTCGGCCCGGGCCCCACCATCAATCACATTGTTAGCATAGATGAGCCCCTGTAGCCTAAGGCCCAGGTAAACCAAGACATTCCTCCCAGGCAGGACATTCCAAGGGCTTCCAGGTTTCTCCCAGTTAGCTTGGGGCAAAGGCAGACCTGTCTTTAGGTGAGGTGAGTCCTACCTAATCAGTTGATGACTAGTGAAGATCTCTGAGCTGGAAGGGGCCCACGGAGGGGAGAGGGGGCTGTCAAAGAAACCAGTTTCAGTTGTAATGGCTCCTCTGGAAACTGACCTTCCCTGGGCGGGGCAGTGCTTCAGCAGTGGAGGCCTCATTTTCCTCATCTGCTTCTCACAACAAACTCAAAGGAGAATTAAGCCTTGGCCCACCTTGCCTTGTTGGGTTAGACTTTTTCCCTCATGGGCATCCCATGTTCTTTGTGCCTCAGTTTCTCTCTGGGATTGCATTTCCCCTACCTCCTTACCGCTCTTCCCTGTATCACGGGCCCCAGCCTGGCCTCTCTGCCTGCAAACTGACCCCTTCCCCAACTCTTCTCTCTTGCAGTCCAGTGACCTTGGCCCAGCCCCTCTCGGCAGATGCTTCATGACGGAATGGACTGAAATGTCTCATGGATGCCAGGTCTTTCCCTGATGTTTTTGCAGCCGCCGGCGGGGCAGAGATCGAGAACTCTGGTCTTTGCCTCTGTGTGTGTGTGTCTCTCCCCGGAATCCAGCTTTGTAAAGTGGACCTGCCCTTTCCTCACCTTGCCTTTCACCAATGCCCTTTTACTCCCCCATGTCTCCCTTTCTCCCCTCTGGTCTTTGGGTTGATCCTACTCCAGGCTTCCTTTTCAAGGAAGCCAAGAGAGGGATCCAGATGAGTGAGTCTCAGATTTCAGCCATGTTTGCAACAGTTCACAAATCAATAAATATTGGATGAGTTTAACAAAATGTGCCTGTATCCGTGTGTGTCTATTTTACCCCTGGAGCCCTTCTGCCCCCCATCTCCAAGAAAGCATTCACCAGATACTGAGCTCTCTCATGCCAGGTGCCTTGCTAATTAATAAGCATTTTACAGCAGCTCTGATGTTACGCATTTGGAAACACACAGCGGTGACATGAATTTAAATGAGACCCAGACTCCCAGATCTTTTGTTCAAATAAATTTTGCGGTGACCTCAAAGTCTCTGACACTTGTAATTGTCTGGTCTGGCTGCCATAAGAAAACATCAAGTGGCTCAAACAACAGGCATTTACTTTCGTACAGTTGCAGAGCCTGGAAGTCAGATCAAGGTGTCCTCGGGTTTGGTTTCGTGAGGCGTCTTCTTGGCTTATAGATGGTCACCTCATCGTGTCCTCTCTTGGTCTTTGCATTTGCACCCTGGTGACACGTGTTTGTCCAATTTTCCTCCTCTTATGGGACACCAGTCATATTGAATTACCACCCGCTTTAATGGCCTCATTTTGATTTAATTACCTCTTCAAAGGTCCTATCTCCAGTCACATTTTGAGTTCTGGGTGGTTAGGGCTTCAATGTATGAATTTGAGGGAGGAGACTCAATTTGTCCCATAATAACATAATAACATTGCTTCCATGGAGAGTGGGGACCGTTCTTCGCCTCTACCTGGGCTGGCTAGAGACAGGACAAACCAGGCCACTGCCTGAGTCTCTGAGCACTCGCTGTCTGCATGAAGCCTCCTGGGACCGCTAGTCTTGGTTGGGTGTGTTCTCACAGTGATACACAATAGAGGCTTTTCAAGCTTCTGTGCACATTGCCAGGAGCCTTCCATCTGCTGTTTAAGCAATCACATGGCTGAACCCAAAGTCGAGGGGAATTGGATCCTGGAAAAGGCTTTAGCCCCTGACAGCTAAACTAGGCATCCGTTGGATTTGATTGGCCCCTTCTAGCAAGATCAAGAAAAGTCATCCATTGAGGAAGTTTAAGGAGGACCTAGTCAGCAGCCATCACATTGTGTCACTGTTCTGGGTCAGCTTCTAGGGCCATCCATGCCGAGGATGGAGTGCCTTGGGCACCCTCCATCTCTGCGGTGAAATCATCTAATGCAACACCAGTTACCCCAGCAACATTTCGGACTAGAAATCTCACAGGTCCACTGCTTAGTATTTCACGTGGGCGAGACTAAGAGCAATGGGAGCCTGGCCACTTTTGTCCTGCTTCTGTACAAGACAAATCTCAGCCAGTTGATTTTCTTAGAATTGCATTTTGACATTTCACTGCCCCAGCTGATTCTGGATGCTGTGGGGCCATGATGGTGTAGGTGGATCAAGTGAGTTCCAAGAACTTCCCTGATAATCCATTTTACAACGGGTAGGTCCTGATGGTTATTAATACATAAAGGCATTTCAAAGTGAGAAATAGATCTTTCAGAAGTCTTTTCACTGAGGCCCATTTATATGCGTATATATATATATATTTTTTTTTTTTTTAATTTTTTTTTTTTGAGGGCAGTGTCACTGGCCCTCATATGTGGGTCACTTAACCACTGCGCCACTCAGCCGGCCCTATTTTTTCGGGCTGGTCCTCGAACTGCTGTTGCACTGAGCTCAGATTGCACTCTTGAGCCAGCTCTTAACCAACTGAGCTACTCTGCCGCCCCCCCATTTATATCTTATATGTATCTACCTACCCTGCAAAAGTCCATTCAAATCTATTAAAACGTGAACAGAATTTCATTTGTATAAAATCCTGTGTTCAGGAATGGGAGGAGAGCCCTAGAAATATCAACCACCATCCTTTTACTTTAATTTTGCCTTCTTCATGGAGGAGAAAGAGAAAGAGAAAGTGCCATGATCCTATTTTTTTAATTGATTTATTTTAATAAATAAATAAATATATAAATACATTTTTAAAATAAAAATATTTTTAATTAGTTTCAGGTGTACAACACAGTACAATAGTTATACTTTTTACCCCTCAAAGTGACAACCCCCCTCCCCCATTTGGCTACTCCACTCCTCCCCCTCATATCATATATATCTATTACACTTCCTCTGACTCCCACATTATAATCCACATCCCGTGACTATCTATATATTCAATTACAGTTGGTATACAATATTATACAACCTCAGCTTCAGGTGTACAGTGCAGTGATCAAGCCTCTTCTCCACCCATGAAATGGTCTCCCTAACACAAGACATATGACCATCTGACACCCCACAAAATATTTACAACATTATTAATTATATTCCCCAAACTGTCTTTCATATCCCAGTGGCAATATTGTAGTTGCCTATTTATGCTGTCTAATCCCTTCCCCTTCTCCCTGATCCCCACCCCGCTCCCAACTGGCAACCCTGATTTTTCCTCTATATCTATGAGACAGTTTCTGTTTACTTTGCTCATTCATACACTTTTTCAGATTCCACATATGAGTGAGATCATATGGTATTTGTCTTTCTCTGAATGACTTATTTCACTTAACATAATAGTCTCTAGGTCCATCCATATCATTGCAAATGGTACGATTTCATTCTTCTTTATAGTGGAGTAATGCTCCATTGTATAAATATATCACAGTTTCTTAATCCAGTCATCTACCGATGGGCATTTTGGTTGTTTCCAAGTCTTAGCTATTGTAAATAGCGCTGCTATGAACATAGGGGTGCATAAATTTTTTTGAATAAGTGTCTTGGGTTTTTAGGGATGAATACCTAGGAGTGGAATTGCTGGGTCAAAAGGTAGCTCCATTTCCAGGTTTTGGAGATACTCCATACCGACTTCCATAGTGGCTGCACCAATCTGCATTCCCACCAACAGTGCAGCAGGGTCCCCTTTTCCCCACAGCCCGGCCAGCATTTGTTGTTTGTTGATTTATTGATGATAGCCATTCTGACTGGAGTGAGGTGGTATCTCATTGTGGTTTTTATTTGCATTTCCCTAATGACCAGTGAAGTTGAACATTTTTTCATATGCCTGTTGGCCATCTGTATGTCCTCTTTAGAGAAATGTCTCTTCATATCTTCTGCCCATTTTTTAATTGGGTTGTTTGTTTTTGTGGTGTTGAGTTTCATGAGTGGTTGTTTTTTTTAAAGATTTTATTGGGGAATTGGCGGAGGGGAACAGCGTTGGGGAATCGGGGAAGGGGAACAGACAAGCTGCTGTCTTCTTGTTCTTCAGTTTATTTGCGGAGGATGTTGCTTCAGTGTTGGTATCGTCATTGCGCTCTTCCCAGATGAGGCAGATCGGTCTCTGGCCTCTGGATGTCGCTCATCGCGGCTATTGGCAGCTCACGTTTGGCTGCCAGACGCTCACGCTGGCTGCGGGCCACTCACTGTAGCCTATGGCAGCCCACTGCACCAGGGGCTGCAGCCCACACCATCACCAGGGCTCGCACAGCCCAGCTCCAGGTGGAGCTGTTGTTAACTGTAGAGGGCAGTGTCACTGGCCCTCATGTGGGATCCGAACCGGGCCGCTGGCATCCCAAAACCAGCGCTTAACCAATGCGCCACTTGGCCGGCCCTCATGAGTGTTTTATAAATTTTGGATATTAACCCCTTATCAGATATATTGTTGGCAAATATATTCTCCCATTCAGTAGGCTTCCTTTTTGTTTTATTAATGGTTTCCTTTGTTGTAAAAAAACTTTTAAGTCTGATATAATGCCATATGTTCATTTTTTCTTTTACTTCTCTTGCCCGTAGGGATGTATCAATATTGCTCCAGATAATGTCTGCAAATGTACTCCCTATATTTTCTTTTAGGAGTTTTATGGTTTCAGGTCTTACATTTAAGTCTTTAATCCATTTTGAATTTGTTCTTGTATATGGCGTAAGGAGGTGGTCCAGTTTCATTTTTTTGCATGTGTCAGTCCAATTTTCCCAGCACCATTTATCGAATAGACTATCTTTACTCCAGTGTAAATTCTTGCTTCCCTTATCATAGATTAACTGTCCGTAAAAGCCTGGATTTATTTGTGGGCTCTCTGTTCTGTTCCACTGATCGACGTGCCTGTTTTTATGCCAATACCATACTGTCTTGATTACTGTAGCCTTGTAGTAGGTTTTGATGTCTGGTAGTGTGATCCCCTCGACTTTGCTCTTATTTCTCAGGATTGCTGAGGCTATTTGGGGTCTTTTATGGTTCCATATAAATTTTAGGATTATATTTTCTATTTCTGTGAAAAATGCCCTTGGCAGTTTGATAGGAATTGCATTGAATCTATATATCGCTTTAGGCAGTATGGACATTTTAACTATATTAATTCTTCCTATCCATGAGCATGGTAGGTGTTTCCATTTATGTGTATCTTCTATGATTTCTTTCTTCAGTGTCTTATAATTTTCTGAGTACAGATCTTTCACTTCTTTGGTTAAATTTGTTCCTAGGTATCTTATAGTTCTTGAAGCAATTGTAAATGGGACAGTTTTCTTAATTTCTCTTTCCGTTAGTTTATTATTGGTATATGCAAATGCCACTGATTTCTGAACATTGATTTTATATCCTGCTGCTTTACTGAATTCGTCTATCAGTTCCAATAGTTTTTTGATGGGGTCTTTGGGGTTCTCTATATACAGTATCATGTCATCTGCATATAATGACAATTTTACTTCTTCCTTGCCAATTTGGATGCCTTTTATTTCTTTTTGTTGTCTGATTGCTGTGGCTAGAGCTTCCAGCACTATGTCGAATACAAGAGGAGAAAGTGGACAGCCTTGTCTTGTTCCTGATCTTAAGGGGAATGGTTTTAGCTTTTCCCCATTGAGTATGATGTTAGCTTTAGGTTTATCATATATGGCTTTTATTATGTTGAGATATGATCCCTGTATTCCCACTTTGCTAATGGTTTGTAACATAAATGGCTGTTGGATTTTGTCAAATGCTTTTTCTGCATCTATTGAAATGACCATGTGATTTTTATCCTTCATTTTGTTGATGTGGTGTATCACATTAATTGATTTACGGATGTTGAACCAGCCCTGCGTACTAGGGATGAAACCCACTTGATCATGATGTATGATCTTCTTAATATATTGCTGAGTTCTGTTTGCTAATATTTTATTGAGAATTTTTGCATCTATATTCATCAGGGAGATTGGCCTGTAGTTTTCCTTTTTTGTGCTGTCTTTATCTGGTTTTGGAATCAGGGTGATAGTGGCTTCATAAAAAGAGTTTGGGAGGCTTCCCTCCTTCTGGATTTTTTGGAATAGTTTGAGAAGAATAGGTGATAGTTCTTTTTTGAATGTTTGATAAAATTCACTTGTGAAGATATCTGGTCCAGGGCTTTTGTTTTTTGGGAGCTTGTCAATTACTGATTCAATTTCCTTGGTAATAATCAGGGTATTTAGATTTTCTGTTTCTTCTTGCGTTAGCTTTGGAAGGTTGTATGCTTCTAGAAAATTATCCATTTCTTCCAGATTGTCAAATTTGTTGGCATATAGTTGCTCATAGTAATTTCTTAGAATTTTTTGTATTTCTGTGATGTCTGTAGTCATTTCCCCTCTTTCATTCCTGATTTTGCTAATTTGAGGTCTCTCCCTTTTTTTTTTTTTTTTTTGATGAGCCTGGCTAGGGGTTTGTCAATTTTGTTTATCTTCTCAAAAAACCAGCTCTTGGTTTCATTGATCTTTTGAATTGTTTTTCTGTTCTGTGTTGTTTATTTCCGCTCTGGTCTTTATTATCTCCTTTCTTGTACTCCCCTTGAGCCTCTTTTGCTGTTCTTTTCCCAGTTCCCTTAGGTGTAAGGATAACCTGTTGATCTGAGATTTTTCTTCCTTCTTTAGGTAGGCCTGCACTGCTATAAACCTCCCTCTTAGGACTGCTTTCGCAGCCTCCCGGAGATTTTGGGTCTTGGTGTTTTCATTTTCGTTTGTCTCGAGGTACCTTTTGATTTCCTCCTTGATCTCATTTGTGATCCACTCACTATTTAGTAGCATGTTATTCAGCCTCCACTTATTTGACAGCTTTCCGGGGTTCTTCTTATAATTGATTTCTAGTTTCATAGCATTGTGGTCAGAGAAGACACTTGAAATGATTTCAATCTTCTTAAATTTACTCAGACTTGTTTTGTGGCCTAACATGTGGTCTATCTTAGAAAATGTTCCATGTGCGCTTGAGAAGAATGTATATTCTGTAGCTTTGGGGTGAAATGCTCTGAAAATGTCTGTTAAATCCAGCTGGTCTAATGTGTCATTTAAGGTCACTGTTTCCTTATTGCTTTTCTGTCTGGAGGATCTGTCCATTGGTGACAGCGGGATGTTGAAGTCCCCTACTATGATAGTGTTACTGTTGATCTCCGTCTTTATGTCTGACAATATCTGTTTTATGTATTTAGGAGCTCCTATGTTAGGTGCATAGATGTTTACTAGGGATATGTCCTCTTGTTGGATCAATCCCTTTGTTATTATGAAGTGTCCTTCTTTGTCCTTTATTATATTCTTCAATTTAAAGTCCATTTTATCTGATAGAAGTATCGCTACTCAAGCTTTTTCTCCGTTCCATTTGCATGAAATACTTTACTCCATCCCTTTACTTTCAGCCTGTATGTGTCTTTTGATCTGAGGTGTGTCTCTTGTACACAGCATATACCGGCGTCTTGCTTTCTTATCCATTCAGCCACCCTATGTCTTTTGATTGGAGCATTTACTCCATTTATATTTAACGTGATTATTGATAGGTGTGTATTTATTGCCATTTTGTTATTTGTGTTCCTAGTCTTCCTTAGTTAGGTTGTTTTTCTCTTCTGCTTAAAGAAGCCCTTTTAACATTTCCTGCAAAGCTGGCTTGGTGGTAATGAATTCCCTTAACTTGTTCTTTTCTGGGAAGCTCTTTCTCTCTCCTTCAATTTTAAGTGATAGCCTTGCTGGATACAGCAATCTGGGCTGTAGGCCTTTACTTTTCATCACTTTGAAAACTTCCTGCCACTCCCTTCTGGCCTGCAAAGTTTCTGTAGAAAAGTCGGCTGATAATCTTATGGGGGTGCCCTTGTAAGTAACTTGCTGCCTTTCCCTTGCTGCTTTAAGGATTCTGTCTTTGTCCTTAACCCTTGCCATTTTCACTATAATGTGTCTTGGTGTGGGCCTGTTTGGGATCATCCTGGTTGGAACTCTCTGCACTTCCTGGGCTTGTATTTCAATGTCCTTTGCCAGGTTAGGGAAGTTTTCAGACATTATTACTTCAAATATTGTTCTCAATCCCTTGCTCCTTCTCTTCTCCTTCTGGTACTCCAAAGATCCGGAGGCTATTGCGTTTGATGTTGTCCCCCAGCTCTCTTAAACTATTTTCAATGCTTTCATTCTTTTTTCCTTTTGTTGTTGTGCTTGGGTAATCTCTGCTATCTTGTCTTCTAAGTCACTGATTCGATTTTCTGCTTCATTCAATCTGCTAGTCATTCCATCGAACTTGTTATTTAATTCAGTAATTGCATTCTTAAGTTCTAGCTGGTTGCTTTTCATGATTTCTCCATCCTTCTTTATATTTTCATTAATTTCCTTGAACATTCTAATAATCAGTGTTCTGAACTCTGTCTCCGATAGGTTGTTTACCTCTATTTCCTCTAGTTCCACTGATTCAGGAGGTTTCTTCTGTTCTTTTATTTGGGTTGTATTTCTTTGTCTCCCCATTCTGGTTTACTCTTTGTGCTTGCTTCGACATAACAGATAGATCCCCTAGGTCTCTCAGTCTTTTCTGGGTAAACGTATACGGTGTGTATCCTGTATATTTGAATTACTCAATCTCTCTATTCTCTTGTGCGTGTATATCTGAGGTATTCCTTGTGTTGTGTGTCTTCACCTGTTGGAGTTTAGCTTTGATTAATTTTGGCTTGTCAGTAGGTGGGATTGACTTCCAGGCTGATCAGCTGTGAGGATCAGCAGAGTCTTCAGTTTATGAGTTGCTTTGTGAGGCTTGGACCCTTTGGACCTTGCACCTGTTGCAACTTCCTTTTGGGTTTGACTCCTGTATGTGAAACCCAGAAATGCTCTGGTTTTATCTAAAGTTGGCCTGTGGGTATGATGATTCTTGTGTCTCCAGTGCCAGTGTTGGCTAAATTCCACCAAGCTCTCTTGAGTTTGTCCTCTGCTGTACAAATATTCCTCTGCGTCTTGTGGGAACAAAGACGGCCACCTGACGTCTAGTGTGATCCGGGCACTGCAGGTTTGCTGTACATGAGTATGGTTGTGACATGTGATTGGTAGTGTTTACAAAGTCACTGTCGTTTCTGCTTTTGCCTGTCCCAAGGCAGGCTGTGTGCCCTGCAGGCTCGATGAGTGTCTTTGGGCACCCTTTCCGTTGAAAGCCCAATGTGGAGAATGAAAGATCTCTTCACTGCCAAAAGCCCACTGCTAAGAGTCTGTTAATTAGTGCCTCAGCAGCTGAACCTGCCTTGCCTCCCAAGCCTTGCAGGAAAGGTGGGGGCGGGGTAGGTATCTCACTCTGTAGCCTCTTCTGGGGCGGAAATTCTCAACCTCCTACAGGTAAGGAATGCCTCTGTAGTCTGCCCCTACTGCTCCATTTTAGGGTCAGTTTAAGACTCTGGCTTGGCAGGGGCCAGGGTTTCTGAGGGAGGGTGGGGTGGGTTTTAATTTCTGTTGTTTTTGTTTTTCGTTGGGTTTTTTTTTTTTTTTTGCTTTCTGTCGAAGAGAGGAGGAAAAACAGACAAACAAGCAAAACCAACCAACCAACCAACCAACCAAATAATACAAAAACAAAAAAATAACCCACAGACCCAACACTGTTTTGAGCTAAGGCCTTTGCCTCATAGGCTCCAGAGGAGTTCCTGCTGCTCTCCCAAAGAGACGGACGGGGTTTAGGGGGCTGCGCGCACCCTGCAGTGGCTCAAATCTCAGGTCTGTCTCCCGGGGACCTGCGTCTCTGCTTGGGCTCGCTGCGTCTCCCCCCACGGAGTGTTCTTTCTTCCCCTGCTCGTCTGGTTTCACGCTTCTGCCTGGGAGCCTGTGCGCGCCGCGGTATTCCTGCTGCTCTCCCGGAGGGACTGCCGGGGCTTAGGAGACTGCGCGCACCCTGCCGTGGCTCAGATCCCCGCTCTGTCTCTCTCAGGGCCCTGAGTCTCCACCCGGCGCGCTGCGTCTCCCCCTCCCTGCGAGTACTCTTTCTTCCCTTGCTTGCCCGGTTTCAGGCTTCTGCCTCAGCGTCTGCGCGCTGAGGTGCTCTTGCTGCGCTCCGCGGGACCCGGTGGACGCAGAGACTGATCCCTGAACCGGGCGGGTGCAGGAATTGATCTCGCCCTGTCACTGCCGGGCTCTGCACCCTGCTTTCTGGGGACCTGGGGAGCTGTGGGTGCGGCTCCATGTCTCCTCTCTCCTCCCCCTCTCGCCCGGCCTGAGGCTTCTTCCTTAGGCTGCAGATCGTTGTGCTCTTGCTGTACTCTAGATGCGCCCTTGGAGGGCAGGGAGCCAGCAGTGGTAGCACTCAGCAATCTGTTCTCTGAAGCTTGGTGCCTCTGCAGCTGAGGGTGCGGGCTGCACCTCACGGGTCTTGCCCGCCTTCTTCCCCACTTGTCCGGTCTGCCCACCATGATCCTATTTTGATTTAAGACAATTCACACCTTCAAGCAAAGAGAATCCTGCAAGAACCTCACTATCTTGAACCAGAAGACACAGTGACTTCTTTTCCAACAGCGACAGCATGTGGCCAAATGTGAGAACGTCATCTTCCCAGATCACCCCGGATCACCGGGAAGCAATATGGGATCCCAGGGCATCCCCATGGAACCGCTTCAGGTCACTGATGTTTTATTTTATTTTATTTTATTTATTTTATTTTAATATAGTCAAGTGAGTCACCATCTTTGGCTTGGTGACATGACAAATTTCAAAGAAATAAGGAAGAAGGAAAAATACATCTCTTTTCAACTTCTTTCACTTCTTACTGGCTGTGGGACCTCAGACAAGGGACCTCACTTCTCTGGGTGAAGATTTGGTGGAGGGAGGAAGCAAAGGTGTGCGTGAGGGTGGAGGATAAAGGCAATGCCGGTCTGGGATTGGGCATGGCCAGAGTCATGTGCAAAATGGGAGATTTTGCCCTCAATGTCTCTTTGGCATTGCAACAACATCTGGGTTTTTTTTGTTTTTGTTTTTTTAAAGATTTTATTGGGGACTTCGGGGAGGGGAACAACGTTGGGGAATCAGGGAAGGGGAACAGACAAGTTGCTGTCTTTTTGTTCTTCAGTCTAGTTGTGGAGGGCATCACTTCACTGGCCTATGTTGGTATTATCATTGCGCTCTTCCCAGGTAAGGCAGTCCCTTGTCGGCTATTGCTAAATGGGATCAAGACAGGGTCAGAGAACCGGCTGTGGGAAGACTCAGGGGCCAGGGCCGCCACAGGTGGGGAGCGGTAGAGGAAGTGTGAGATGGAGTTAGGGGTAGAGGGAAGGGTTGAGGGGTGCTCCCACCTGAAACGGGAAGAAACAGAAGGAGGAGGCAGGTGATGAAAGAGGACATGCTCCCTGGCTGTAATGGTTAATGGTATTTACATGGTCACGAGATGTACATTTAAAAAATAAGATAGAGGGGCCGGCCGAGTGACGCATTGGTTGAGAGCTGGTTTTGGGATGCCAGTGGCCCCAGTTCGGATCCCACATATGAGGGCCAGTGACACTGCCCTTTACAGCTAACAACAGCTTTACCTGGAGCTGGGCTGCGCGATCCCCGGCAACAATGTAGGCTGCAGCCCCTGCTGCAGTGGGCTGCCATGGGCTACAGTGAGTGTCCGGCAGCCAGCGTGAGCAGCTGGCAGCCAGTGTGAACTGCCCGTAGCCGCGGTGAGCAACATCCAGAGGCCGGCGACCGATCTGCCTCATCCGGGAAGAGCGCAATGACGATACCAACATGGGCTAGTGAAGCAACATCCTCCGCAACTAGACTGAAGAACAAAAAAAAAGACAGCAACTTGTCTGTTCCCCTCCCCCAATTCCCCAATAAAATCTTTAAAAAAATAAATAAATAAGATAGGGACGGCTGAGTGGCGCGGTGGATAAGTGCTGGCTTGGGACGCCAACGGCCCCCGTTCGGGTCCCATATACGAGGGCCAGTGACACTGCCCTCAAAAAACAATAAAGATAAAATACATATATTGAAGAGGTGTGAGAAATACAAATGCTATAAATGAGGAGGGTGTGAAAAAGAGAAGGATGGAGGAAGTGAGAGACAAAAGAAAAACCATCTGGAGTTGTAAGCAGTATGTGCTAGTCATTATGCAAAGAACTGTATGTGCAGGATTCCATTAACACCTCACAAGCCATATATATATGCGCTAGGATTTGTTTTTTTAAAAGTAGATTTGATTTTTTAGGAAGATTTCAGATTGACAGAAAAATGGAGAAGATAGTACAGAGAATTCCCATATATCCAGCACTTAACTTCCTCTGTTATTAACATCTCCCATTAGTATGGTCCATTAGTTGCAATTAATGAACCAATATTGATACACTAGTTATGAACTAATGTCCTTAATTTAATCGGATTTCCTTAGTTTTTTCCTAGTGTCCTTTTTTCTGTTCCAGGTATCCATCCCTGTTGTCAGAGAGTGGGCCTTTCTCGGCGCAAAGTCCAGGTCCTTGGCAACTCGAGCAAAGAATTCAACGAGATACCAGAGTAAAGCAGTAGAATAAGTAGTTTATTAGAAGAGATAGTACATTTAGAAGTAAAAGCAGACCTGAGTACTAGAGGATGGCTCAAGGGCCCATTACTAGAAAATATATTCCAAAGAGTGTAGGGCCGGCCGAGTGGTGCAGTGGTTGAGCGCTTGCTTGGGAAGTCAGCGGCCCCGGTTCGGGTCCCACATATGAGGGCCAGTGATACTGCCCTCAAAAAAAACCCAAAAAACCAAAGAGTGTAGAGTGGGCCACATCAAAGGGAAGAAGTGGTAAAAAGGAGCAGGGAAAAAGCAGCAGCAGAAACAGCAGCAGCGTGGTGGGCTTCCCAGGACTTGGGGTTTTTATCCCTTTTTCTCTAGAATGGGCTGTTCTTTCTGGGCATAGGACCACTTGATTGGCACCTGTGATTGACAAGAGGTACTGCGTAGGTGCGAGTGACTGGTCTGATCTAGTTGGATATTTTGTGTCCATTTGCTCTTCCTGCAGGGGTAGGTAATTACAATACAACGGGGAGTTTTGGGTGGAGAGGGGAAGCGCCTCAGGCAGTTGCACTCTGTGGGACGCTGCAGAAACCCAATGCCTGCCTCTAACTGCCTGCCTGTTTTTCCTTGAGAGACGTGATCCCCATAAAATCTCTATGGGAAACGGAGGGACAGGAGGTCTCTTCTTCTGTATCTGCTTCCTGCTGGGCAGGGGCGTAGAGCTCTCCCTGCCTATTGGGGGTTCACGGAACTCTCACCCTAGCTGGTCTCAGATGAGAGGAAGGGGTCTCAAGCTCCACCTGAAAGACCGCATTGGCTTCGTTGGTTGTGACTGGCAATCTTGCTGGGGTATCCCCTGTATCCTCAAGGCTCCTGAATGAGGACAAAAATATAAATCTGTCAGTTCTTATGAAACTTGTGGCTATTCAGTCCATCACTCAGGTGGCGTCAGTTGTCTGGACACAGAATGAGTTTGACATTTAGCTTCCTGGCCTGGGAGATATTAGGAAGTCTCAGGCTTTCAACTAGTTATCGGAAGCAGGGGTAGGAGACTTAAATTGTTTCAGATTCAGGAACTGATTTACAAAGCAATTAAGAAGCAAAGGGGATCTTCCATCCCAGATTCACAAACTGGTTAGAAGAGCAATCAAAGCCCAAGAGCTAAGAAACTAAAGAACTAGGGAGGAGACTTAACATTTCTATAGAAAAGGAAACATTGAAGTTTTTCAGTGGTGGGGGTTGGTGCTACTCAGTTGGCCGGTAACAATATTTGTTGGGTTTCTCTACTATAAAGTTTCTCTTTTCTCCTCCTCTCCATGCTTTAGTCTGGAAGGAAGTCACTATGTGCAGCCTGTTATATATATATATATATATATATATATATATATATATATATATATATATATAATTTTTTTGTTTTTTTTTTTGTGAGGGCTGTGTCACTGGCCCTCATTTGTGGGACCCGAACCAGGCTGCTGGCTTCCCAAACCAGCGCTTAACCACAGCGCCACTCGGCCGACCCCAGCCTGTTATATATTTTAATCCCAACTTTACAGCTCAGACTGCTGAGACTCAGAGAAGTATAGTGTCTTGTCCCAGGTCATCTGATGCTTCTGGAATCTTGCCCAGCTTTGCATTACTCTGCACTACCGAGACTCAAGTGAGAGACAGAGAGCAAGAGATGGGAGTCCAAGATGGAGGGAGGAAAAGAGGAGGCAGAGGTCTGGGAAACAGATGAAGAAGAAGATGGAGATTGGGGAGGGGATGAGAGACAGATGGAGACTGGGAACCCAAACAAGAAGACAGTGAAGGAATGCAACAGACAGAAAGAGAGTCAGAGAAAGAGACCAAACAATTTCTTTACTATGGATAATCTATAGATGCGTGTAGAAGTTTTCTTGTTCTAGCTTTTCCTTTGGAGTGAAGTGGGGGTCGAGGTTCATTTTGTTCCCACATATAAATGTCCAATTGTTTCAGTACTATTTGTTATGCGCCCTCCCCCGTCCCCCTCCCCCCCCCACACATTGAATTAACTTGATGCTTTGTTCAAAACAAGTTGATTACACATGAAGATTTATTTCTGGATATTCTCTTTTGTTCCGTTGACTTATTTGCCGTAACATCCTTTGTTGACTGCTGTAGCTTTATAATAAATATTGAAATTAAGTAGCTTAAGTTCTTCAATTTTCTTGAGCTTGTTGTTTTGGCTTTTCTAGATTTTCTGCGTTTCTACCTAATTTCAGGATCATTTTGTCAATTTCTTCAAAAAAGCTTGCTGAGATTTTTACTGGGATTGCATTGAATAGACAGATTTAGGGAGAATATCCATGAACATGGATTGTCTTTCTATTCGTGTAGGTCTTTAATTTCTTTAGGCAATGTAATGATAATGTCAGCATCTTGTACATTTTACATGAGATTTCTTCCCAGGTATTTTTTGTTTTTTAAGTCTATTGTAAGTAGTGTTATTTTTTAAATATTCTTTTCCAGGCCTGCTGAGTGGCTCAGTTTAAAAGCGAGGGCTCTTAGCAACAGGATCGCCAGTTCAATTCCCACATGGGTCAGTAAACTGTGCCTGAGCTGAGCTGCTGCTGAGCTGCCAACAGGTGGCTGGATGACTCAGCTGTTGAGGGCACGTGCTTCCAACAACAAGGTTGTTGTTTCAACTCTCTCACGGAACGGTGGGCTGTGCCCCCAGCAACTAAGATTGAACCTGGCACCTTGAGCTGAGCGGCCAGGAGCTGCTGATGGGCAGCCAGATGGCGAGTGGACTTGGAGCTGAGCTAGCTGTGCCTTCCACAACTAAGACTGAAGGACAACAACTTGGCTGTTCCCCTTCCCCAATTCCCCAACACTTTTCCCTTTCCTCAATTCCCTAATAAAATCTTTAAAAATAAATAAATAAAATAAAATATTCTTTTCCAATTTTTCATTGCTATTATATAGAAATGCAATTAATATTTGTTGATTGATTTTGCATCCTGGGACCTTGCAAATTTCATTTGCTAGTTTCAGTAGTAGTGTGTGTGTGTGTGTGTGTGTGTGTGTGTGTGTGTGTGTATTCCATGGTTTTTTTTCTATGTCAGCTACAAGTATTACAGCTTTACCTTAACTACAATACAGTTTTTTTGTTTGTTTGTTTGGGTGTTTTTGTTTTGTTTTTTTTGAGGGCAGTATCACTGGCCCTCATATGTGGGACCCGAACCGGGGCCGCTGGCTTCCCAAGCCAGCGCTTAACCACCGCGCCGCTTGGCTGCCCCAGCAATACAGTTTTTTAAAGATTAAAAAAACCCACTTTAATGGCAAGAAATTCCAAATATACAAAAGAAAATTAATACAAAATATAAATTTCTATCCCATTCCCCTCCCCAAAGAGAGGGTCTAGATGGAGAGCGGGGTATAGCCAAAAGAGAAGTAAAAAATGTAGGGTTTAATACATTTTTTGGAAGTAAAACACTTTGTTTAGGGAAATGGCAACATGGGGGGAAAAAGAAAAAGCCTAATAAATAACCAAGAGAGGCTGGCTTCAGCACGTTAAAGCCAGAGTCTATGATGAGCAATAAAAATATTAACTGCTCCTCCATTAAAATAAAAAAATAAAAAAAACAAGAAAATAAAAATAAATAAATCACGGGGCCGGCCGAGTGGCGTGGTGGTTAAACGCTGGCTTGGGAAGCCAGCGGCCCGGGTTCCGTCCCACATATGAGGGCCAGTGACACTGTCCTCAAAAAAATAAAAAAATAAAAATAAATAAAACTAAAGTGCTTCACCATAAATGAGTTCAATTCAGACTGATGTCTTGCAGCTGAGACAGCCATCGAATGGCATGTTGTTTTTTTAACCATTTTATTGAGGTTTGATGTACATATGAAAAGTTGTATATACATTTAATGGCTACAACTTGATGGGTTTGGAGAATAAACAGACTTCAATTTTTGATTAAAAATGCAAATGCAACCAAGGTGTCTGTGAACATCTATGCCCGCGTTCCATCTACTGCCCAAGTCACTGCAGATCAATCACAGAGAGACAGCGCCTTCTCTCCCTGGGTCTTATGTTTGTGAGGGTATCCCAGAGACCCTGACAGCACCTACTGCTGTAACTGAAGTCTCACAGCCAACCAGGAGGCATGAGATGTGAGCAGGGGCTTGAGAGGGGTTCCTCCATCATCTACCCATGTCTCGTGTCCCCTTCAGCTCTCTGACCTGAGATTCTGCAGAGGCTGACCCACCGGCCTAAGATGGTGAGTCAGACTAGGTCAGGGCCAAGGAAACCCGCTGGGATTAAGGGGGAGGGAGAGAGACTAGGGAAGGAGAGGGAAGGGGAAGCATGGGTCTACACAGCACAGAGAGATGGGAGACTGAGTCAGAGGAGCAAAGAGACATGGGGGGTGGAGGGGGGTCGGGGTTTGCCTAAATGGCAGAATTGTAAGATCGCTTGTTTACTCTGCACTTCCTGTAAATCAGGCTCTGTGCTGAGAATGCAAATGGTACACTCCATGTAATTCACACCCACATGTGTGGAGAAGGCTTGGTTGATACCAAAGTTGCATGGACTTCCAGCTAGTCTCCAAGAAGCAGATGGGCTTGGCACAATTTGCCAGAGTGGAAGGATAAAGAGCTGTGCTGTCCAGCCAGGCAGCCTACTTCATGCTCAGCTCAGATGCTTGTTGTCTTCTCAGGCACTTGAATACTCTGATGTTTGGTGTGACCTCCTGTGGGCAAGGAATTAGGCTGCCAGCCTTAAAGGACCTTTTGGAAGGATGTCAGAGTGCATAGGACAGCTGCTGTCACATGGGAAGTGACCCAGACTAGGGGCACCCTGCCTGTTCTGGTTTTGAGAGCAAGAAATCCTATGCCCCCAACGCTCTTCCCTCTATCCCTGTTTCCCCTTCTGTGTCCCCTTTCTTTGACCATCAGTATCCTTATAGAGTCTCAGTGTCTTTCTGTGTTCATTCTTAGCAAGGTCTCTCCAATATAAGCAGGAGGGGTCTCATTATATCCTGGCAGTTGTGCCCCACCCCCTCCAACTAATCACATGTCCTTCCTAATTCTAAATCCCTGCTAATTGTCCCTATGTTTTGCTGACGCTGACCTGGCCTAAGAGGATTGGAATATTTGCTAAATGGTACTGGGACTGGGTCAGAGAACTGGCTGTGGGGAGACCCAGGGACCAGGATGGCTGCAGAAGTCAGCAGAGAAAGCTGAAGACAGGAGACAGAGGGAGCAGGCAGTTGGTGAAAAGAGAGAGACCACAGACCCAAAATACAGAAGTTGTAGATACCAATTCATATGTAAATGGAGGCTTGATTTATGACAAATTACTAGCCTCTCCATAAACTGACAGTTGGAAATTCATAAGAAAAAAAACACAAAAAACAAAAAACTCAAAACCCTACCTCACACAATGCACACAATCAATTCTAGAAATATTAAAGGCCTATATATAAAAGAAAAAACTAGGGGACCGGCTGAGTGGCGTGGTGGTTAAGCGCTGGTTTGGGAAGCCAACAGCCCCAGTTCAGTCCCACATGCAAGGGCCAGTGACACTGACCTCAAAAAAAAAAAAAGATAAAACTATAGGGCTGGCCAAGTGGCGCGTTGGTTAAGAGCTGGCTTGTGATGCCAGCTCTGAGCAGCACGGTCCCAGTTCAGATCCCACATATGAGGGCCAGTGACACTGCCCTCTACAGCTAAGATGGGGAACAACAAACAGCTCCACCTGGAGCTGGGCTGCTGTGAGTATGGCATAGCTGCAGCCCCTGCTGCAGTGGGCTGCCATAGGCTACATGAGTGGCCGGCAGCCAGCGTGAGCTGCCAATAGCCACTGTGAGTGGCCTTCCAGAGGCCTGTGACCGATCTGCCTCACCCGGGAAGAGCACAATGATGATACCAACATGGCCCAGTGAAGCAATATCCTCCGCAACTAGACTAAAGAACAAAAGGGCAGCAATTTGTCTGTTCCCCTTCCCTGATTCCCCAACGCTGTTCCCCTCCTCCAATTCCCCAATAAAATCTTTAAAAAAATAAAAGATAAAAGATAAAGCTATAAAGATTTTAGAGAACAAAATGAAATATCTTTAGAACCATGTGATAATAAAAGATTTCTTAAACAAGAAAAAAAGAAAAGCATTAACACTACAGAGGAAATGTAAAAAACAAAACCCAAAACTGAGCTACATTCAAAGCAGTGACTGATGCCACCTTGCGACTGCAAGGGCTTTTATAAACTTTTTTTTTGTGGGGGGAGGGGAACAGTGTGTTTTTCCAGGACCCATCAGCTCCAGGTCAAGTAGTTTTTCAATCTAGTTGTGATGGCCCATGTGGGAAATCGAACTGGCAGCCTTGATATTAGGAGCCTGCGCTCTAACCAACTGAGCTAACTGGCCGCCCCATACATTTTTTTTTTTTAAGAGGGCGGTATCACTGGCCCACATATGTGGGATCCGAACCCGGGCCGCTGGCATTCCAAGCCAGCTCTTAACCAATGCGCCACTCGGCCGGCCCATATAAACTTTTATGTCAATCTGAAAATGAGGTTTATCTTGTGAAAGTCGTTTTTAATTTTTATTAAGTTTAATTTGTTTTACAACATAGCAAGTTTGCCACTGATGGAAATGAAAAACAAACAAAAAACTGGTCCATAAAAACATAGTGAGAAGCACTGAAATAGGTATTAAAACCAATACATTCTACTTACAACCAACACTAATAGGTCTCACAATCCTAAATGTCTGCAAGAATGAAGACAGGAGTGCTGGGTAAACCCAGTTAGTATAGGCCCCTTAGAAGTTTAAGGGCAGCATCACTACAGCAGAAACACCGACGGGAGACCCAATTCCACTTCTGGACCTAGGAACCCACAGAAGTGCTCACATGCGTCCTAAATAACTGGGCGGGGACACTCAGAGCAGCACCACATGTGGTGACCGCGCAGTGAACACAGCAATGCCACCTCCCCAGGATGGATAAGTAGAGGTGTGTTCACACTGCAGACCCACTAGCCACCAGTCCCTTCTGGCCCCGCGAGATCTGATCTGCAGGATTTTGCGGGGACAGAATCCCCTATAAATCCAGTAATGTCCTGGGGCCCAAGTACTTGTCATCCACACAGTCATCACTCTCTTGGTACACAGATATGGAGGGAGACGAGGGTTCCTCCAGAAGGTCTTGGAGAGAGGGCAGCTCTATGAAATCATGGATCTCAACAGTCTCGGGTGAGAAATCAGAGGCATAGAGGCCCTGAGGCCAGACTGCATCCGGGGCTGGCGCTGGGGCTGGCGCTGGCGCTGGAACTGGGGCGGGCGCAGCCGGGACCATCTTCTGGACGCCTTGCCCAGGGTCCCACCAAGCCTGGTTGTAGCTGGAGACGTTGGGTCCTGCTGCGGGCAAGACTCCGAAGGGGCTGGGCGGAGGGGCACTGCAGAAACCTGGGCCCTCAGGGAACACAGGGCCCCCAGGACACACAGGGCCAACAGGGGCGGGCGCAGAGGCGGGCGCAGGGGCCCAGGCTTGGGGGTCCTGGGGCGCAGAGCGGACTTGCGGGCCTTGACGCCTGGAGTGTCCCAGCTGCCTGGAGTATTTGGCCCGCCGGTTCTTGAACCACACCTGGAAAGAGAGGGGACAGGCGGGAAGTGTAAGAGCGAAGGAGCTTTGAGCACCTACCTCTGCCCAGGTGTGAGGCTGCTCAGGTGAGAAGGGCCGCCAGCCTCACACTTCTCCTCGCCACCGCTTCCCAGACCCTATTGGAGGCCCCGGCATTCCGGAGGCCTTCGGGGAGGTACAGAAGGCAGGAAGGGCAGGGCTTGGACACCCAGGGGCCAGGAATGGGTGTGCCACAGAGCGTGGCCGGGTTCACAGAGGCCCTGAGGTCTGGGCATGGGGAGGCCCGAGGGGCCTCATACTGGGCTGCGTTGTGTGGGCTGGTTTGTACAGCACCGGGTTGAAGTGGACTCGAGGCCCAGCCCTGTGTCCGCACCAGGGGACCTATTGTTAGCAGTGTGACCCAGGGCAGCACTCAGCCCCTGTGGCCCTGGCCTCTCCACCAGCAGCGCGGGAGGGTGGGGAGGTGGCCAAGGACCCGGGGCCGTGGCCAGTGTCACCGTGGGAGCAAGTCTGGTGATTACTGGGCGGGGGAGGGGGGGGGCGGGGGGGGGAGGGGTTCGACCTGCACTTGGTGTTCCTGAAGGTTCAGTCGCTCCGCCAGGGCCTCGCGTTCCTGGTACGTCGGGTACCGGCTCCTCCCAAACGCTTCCTCCAGTGCCTGCCGCTGTTCTATACTGTACACCGTGCGCTTCTGCCGCCGCCTCCTCGGGGGCATTGGGGACGGTGAGGGGCCTGACCAAAAGGGAAGACAGGATCAGACTAGCCCCACAGACAGTCCTCAGACCACCAGGCCCTCGTGAGCAGAGGGGAAGCTCAGGCCTGAGGACCGGAGGCAGCGCTGTGGATAAGAGTGCAGCATCTGGACCGGCCGCCCTGGTCCTCTCCTTCCCGCCGGGGCCCCTGTGCCTGTCTGAGCCTCGGTGTCCGCGTCTTTGAAATGGGACCGATAACAGTGCTCTGGTATTCTTACAGGGCCCACTGCCAGTGAAGGTAGGCAGGGTGGGTGCCTCAGGCTCACCCAGGCTGGAGCCCCGGGTCGGCTCGCCGCTCCTCGGCCTCCTGCCTCCATCCAATGGCTGAAGCTACCCTGACGCTTGCACCGGGGCAGTGTGTGCCTGGCCCTCTGCTCATCTCAGCCCCAAAATGTAATTCCATGCCCACATTTACTAAGTTTCCAGACAATCGGTCTCTCTTCCCTGGATGCCCAGAAGCCTGCCGGCCTCACTACAGGATCTTACCCACACAGCCCCATCCGCTGGCCCGCATCCCTCCCGGTCAGCCCAGACTCACCCATGGAACAGCCGGGTTCTTGCATCCTTGCTCCTGCGCTGTCCACTGCGTTCAAGGCTCTGCCAATAAGGCCTGCTGCTTAAATACCATCTCCTCGCTGAGCCTACCGGGCATTCCCTAAGGGTCCTGAGACCCACCCTCCTGGCGCCAGCCTAAGCGCCGCCCCCTGCAGGAGACCTAATCATTGATTCATCCTTTCACTGAGCAGCTATTGCACTCAGTGCCCTGTACTTGGGGCTGGGAAACCACAGTGGCAAGACAGCCATGGTCCTGCCCTCAGGGGGCTCTAGCTCAAGGGGACCAGGCATTGCTTCAATGCAGGTCCCCATCTCACAAAACAGTCCCTCTGGCCCAGCAGTGCCAGGGGTCATCCTATTCCTTCCCAGTCCTGGGAGCCCCACCTCTCTCTCTCCCTCTCCAGCCACCATGTCCTCCTGCCCCAATCATCCAGCAGCCTCCTCCCAGTCCTCAGAGGCCACTTTCACTTCTCCAGTCCATTCTCCAGCTTTGTCCTCAGGCCCCGGACCTGGGAAGAGTTCAACATCCTGGCCCTGACCGAGGTTTGGTGTCCGGGCTGGTTTTCCTCTGCGATAAAGGTGGGGCGGGTTGCAGGTGGACAACTGCAGATTTCCCTTGTGAATGAATGAACTAGGTCTGGTCTATGTGTCTCTGGTCCTGAGACCAGCCCCTCAGAGCTGCATAGATGTGCGTCTAAACATTAGACCGGACTCCTCACTGGTCCAGGGTCTGCTGGGGACTTGGGTCAGGAGAGAGTACAACTTCCAATGCTCATCCTGTCCCCAGGGTACTTTTTTTCTTTTTTTTTTTTTTGAGGGCAGTGTCACTGGCCCTCATATGTGGGACCCGAACTGGGGCCGTTGGCGTCCCAAGCCAGCTCTTAATCACCGCGCCACTCAGCCGGCCCTTCCAGGAGACTTTTATTATAATCAATGGAAGCGACAATTAGATAGCTGATCAAATACAAAAAGAAACAAAGCAAAGTAATTTCATTATTAGAGTCACCTCATTTTGTTAACTGCTACTTCCTACCCATTCTGCTATAATGGGACATTTTTTTCTGCTTCTTGGGCTCCTGGGAACAAATTGGTCACCAAGACAGTCATTGGCCCTGTTGTCAACAGGGATAATCTAGCGATTTCTTTGTTCTCTAAGATGTGACTAGAGACCACCTTCTCTCTGATTTTGAAATGAATTTAAGTGTAACATTTTTCTGATCAGATTGACAATGATGAAGAGAGGGACCAGGCCTGGGATTGATGAGTGAGGGGCTGAGGAACCTGGCCTTTCAATCTTTTGGAGTGTAGGTTGATTTTTGAGACAGACTTGGTGATATTTGTCAATGTCCCTCAGCCAAGGACAATTAAGAAGATACCAGTAACTGAGAAAGTTTGGGTTTATTGCAATGAGGGGACCCACACATGGAAACTCTACGGGTGTCTCAGAAAAAGGGTGTTTGAAAGGACCTGGGCTTGTATGAGATGGACTTGTGTGAGATGATTTGGGGGGAGTTTCAAAGACTGACTTTTAAGCCCAAAAGAAGTGTGATTAGGAACACAAACAGATACCCATACACCCATATTCATAGCAGCGTTGTTCGCAGTAGACAAAATGTGGAAACAATGCAAGTGTCCATTGACGGAGGAATGAAGAAACAGAATGTGGCTGATGAACACAGTGGAATATTATTCAGCCTTAAAAAGGAAGGAAGTTCTGATACATACTGTAACATTCATGAACCTAGAAAGTATTATGCTAAATGAAATAAGACAGACAAAAAAGGATAAATATTGCATATTTCCACTTCTATTGAGACATAGGCAAATTCATAGAGACAGAAAGCAGATTCGAGGCCTGGAGAGGAGGGAATGGGAACTTAGTGTTTAATGTGGACAGAGTTTCAGTTTGGGAAGATGAAAACTTTCTGAAGATGTATGGTGGGGATGGTTGCACAACAGTGTGAATGTACTTAATGCCACTGAACTGTACACTTAAAAATGGTCAAAATTGGGCTGGCCGAGTGGCTCAGTTGGTTAAGAGCTCGCTCAAGACTGCAAGCTGAGGGCTGGCTAAGTGGCGTGGTGGTTGAGAGCTGGATTGTGATGCCGGCGGCCCGGGTTCGGATCCCACATGTGAGGGCCAGTGACACTGCCCTCTTAAAAAAAAAAAGAGTGCAAGCTGAGCTCTGAACAACAGCAGTTCAATGCCCAGCCCGAGCTGAGCTGCCAACAAGTGGCAGGATGGCTCAGCTAAAAAATAAAAAAAAAATTGTCAAAATGGTAAATTTTTTTATATATTTTATATATTTTCTGTATATTTTACCACAATTTAAAAAATTAGAGTGGCTTTTCTTCAGTTTGGATGTTGTCAGGAAATAGGGATAGTACCATGACTGGGTATCTTATCTAGAAGATGAGAAGGATGGAGTGTGGCTGGAGCCTGGTTTGTATAGAAAGTGTCCCTTGTGTATCATCAACAAGACGAATAACAAGTGTTGGAGAGGTTGTGGAGAAAAGGGAACCCTCATACACTGTTGGTGGAAATGCAGATTGGTGCAGCCGCTATGGAAGGCAGTGTGGAGATCCCTCAAAAAATTAAAAATAGGGCCGGCCGGAGTGGCTCAATTGGTTAAGAGTTGGCTTAGAGGGCATGCTCTGAGCCACAGGGCCACCTGTTCTATTTCCACGTGAGCCAGTGAACGCTGCGCCCTAGCTGAGCTGTCACTGAGCTGCCAGCAGGTGGCAGGATGGCTCAGCTGGTGTAACAACAAGATTGCCTGTTCAATGGTGGGCTACACCAAATCGCAACTAAAGATTGAACTCGGCACCTTGAGCTGAGCTGCCACCCAGATGGCTCAGTGGATAGGGCATGTGCTCTTAACAACAAGGCTGCTGGTTCAACTCCTGCATGGGAAGGTGGCTACGCCCACCCACAACTAAGATTGAACTCAGCACCTTGAGCTTAGAGGCCAGGAGCTGCTGACAGAAGCCAGATGGCAACTGGCGCCCTCCACAATGAAGATTGAAGAACAACAACTTGGCTGGTCCCCTCCCCCAATTCCCCAATTAAAAGAAAGAAAACCTAAAAAAAAAAAAAAAATTAAAAATAGAATTACCATATAACCCAGCAATCCCTCTCTTGGGTATCTACCAAAAAAATCTGAAAACATTTATCCATAAAGATATATGTGCTCTGATGTTCATTGCAGCTTTGTTTACGGTGACCAAGACATGGAAACAACCAAAGTGTGATTGGAAAAGTTGTGGCATATATACACAATGCAGTACTATTCTGCCATAAGAAAAGATGAAATAGTGCCATATCCGACAACATGGATAGATCTTGAGATTATATGCTAAGCAAAATAAGTCAGACAGAAAAAGTTGAGAACCATGTGATTTCACTGGTATGTGGTATATAAAACTGAAAACAACAAAAGAACAAGAAAAACAAATGAAGAAACAAAACTCATAGACACAGACAATATAGTTTAGTGGTTATCAGAGGGTAAGGGGGGCGGGGGTGGTAGATGAGGGTAAAGGGAGTCAAATATATGGTGATGGAAAGAAAACTGACTCTGGGTGGTGAACACACAATGTCATATATAGATGATGTATTATAGAATTGTAAACCTTAAATCTATGTAACTTCGCTAACAATTGTCACCCCGATAAACTTTAATTAAAAAAAATAAAACTAGGGGGCAGCCGGTTGGCTCAGTTGGTTAGAGCGCAGTGCTCATAACACCAAGGTTGCGGGTTTGATCCCTACATGGGCCACTGAGCTGCTCCCTCCACAACAAGATTGACTTAGAGCAGATGGGTCCTGGAAAAACACACTGTTCTCCAATAAAATTTAAAACAAAAAAAAGAAAGAAAGAAAGAAATAGAAAGAGAGAGAGAGAGAGAGAGAGAGAAAGAGAGAAAGAAAGTCGGAATGGGGAACATTGATCTCTTTTAGGTTCAAGCACTGTTTGTGTTTCTCTGTGTTCACAAGTGATGACAGAGAGGTCATTTCAGCATGATCAAAGCCTGCCCTTGTTTGTTTGTATTTTGTGAAATCATTTATATTCAGCAGGAGGGCACCAAGGCTTAGCTGTCAGTGCCAGGGCAGCTCCCAGTCCCTGACTGCTTTTCTCTTTCTTTTGTTTCTTTTTTTTTTTTTTTTTTTTTTAGCCTAAGAACCCTCACCCCGCTTTTCTCTTTCTTGTATTTAGGAAATTCCCTCGAACTCAATTTGCCAAGTGAGGTGTCCTCAACATTGGAAATCCCTGGAGGTCCTTATCATTGTCAGCTGCCTGACCTTGGGCAAAGCCATCCTCTGAAGTCAGGCCTAGTTTTTCCCACCCATATGATGGGATTAAGCCAAGGGCTGCCCCACACCCGCCTGGGAACTGATGTCTGCTCTGGAGAGAAACTGTCACAGGGAGAGCCCATCCTTGTCTCTAAGATTCCCTCCCCCACCCCCACCCCCCTGCCCCGGGGCAAAGTTACTGGCCTCTATCATGCAGATCAAACATTATGCCTGGAAAACCAGCCTTTCTCCCTAGCACCTCATGGCCAGCAATTTTCAAATTATAGTGGGCATCAGAATGCTCTGGAAGGCTTATTAAAACCCAGATTACCAGGCCTCACCCCTCAGAGTTTCTGATTCAGTAGGTGCATGGGTGGGGCCCAAAATTCAAATTTCTAACTAGTTCTCAGGTGATGTTGATACTGCTGGTCTTAATCAGGGGACCACATTTTGAGAACTGGGACTGTAAGGGACAGCCTACCTCATCCACCTCAGCCTCTATCCCTGGCCTTGGCCCCAGAGCTTGGCCTGGTTTTAGAGGCAGGAGGAAGCCAACAAGACAGAGGTGGGGCAGAGGGCCAAATAGTGCAGGGCCTGGAGGAGCTCTGATGTTATTCCCAGGAGAGAGAGAGAGAGAGAGATTCAAATATTTTTCTTATGTGCCAGGCACTATCCTAAGTGCTTTAAAATTTTTAACTGAGGTCTCAGCTGGCTGCATCCCCCTACCCTTAGTTCCACCCTCCGCCATGACAAACTCTATCTTGCACCCACCCTCCTCTGTGATGACAGGCTATGTGGACAGGATACAGTTCTCTATCCCCCAGAAGACTCTTGCGGTCCCATCACTCCATTCTATATAAATTTTGTTTCAATTTTTGCGCCCTCCAAAATCTTCACTCCTGCCTCCCCAATTATCCAATGTCCAAGTTCCAATATTGTGTTTAAGATTATGTTTCCTTCCGTCCATCTGTCCATCTACATATCCTTGTATTATCTACCCATGTGTCTCTATCCTAGCTGGTTCTGAGAACAGAAGTTTCTTGAACTAAACTTGAGAAGCTACATAGAGAGGCAAAAAAGTGTAGAAACTCAAAAAGAGGACATTGGTGCAGTTTTGCTCCCATATGCATAGTCTGCCTCTAGGAGAACATACGAGAAGCTTCTAGAGTTGTAGCCCCATAGGAGGGAAACTGTGGGTGGGCTGGGAGAATGTTGATGGCACTCATTATGAATTCCACCCAGTGCAGTTATTAAGGATGCAAATGTATATTAAATAAAATAAAGTCTATTCTCTTTTTAGAAAATCGGCTCCTTTGTTCTGATTTCTCTAGACCACATTCTTTACCTTTGGTAATGAGATGCCTTTTCCCCAAGTCCATTTGAGCCTTAGGTTGACTCCATGAAAATTAGCCCCTTTTCCATCTACTGCTCTGTACTTCACATTTTCTCTGAAAAATGTCTCAGCTATCACGGCTTCTTTTTTTTTTTTTTTTAAATATTAGTTTCAGATGTACAAAACAATGTAATAGTTAGATATTTACACCCCTCAGAAAATAATAACCCCCCTCCCCTAATCTACCACCACTCTGATTTCGTATATAGCTGTTATAATTCCATTGACTCTAGGCTGTACTCCACATCTTGTGACTATATATATAATATATATAATTATAGTTGACATTCCATATTATTCAGCTTCAGCTTCAGGTGTACAGCACAGTAGTCAGACATCTACATGGTCGCTGAAGGACAATTGCCCATCTGACCCCCTACAAAATTTTTACATTATTGTTTATATTCCTCAAACTGTATTTCATATCCCTGTGGCTATATTGTGACTACTACTTTGTACTTTCTAATCCCTTTACCTTCTCCCCCATCCCCACCCCACTCCCACCTAGCAACCCTCAGGGTTTTTCTTTGTTTTGTTTTAATCTGGGCTTCTTTTTGTCCTCCCTGAGAAATGGGCTTCAGTCTCATCAGCAGGGAAACATTAAAAAAAAAATGGGGCTGGCCTAGTGGCTTAGTTGGTTAAGAGCTGATTTAAGAGCGTGAGCTCTGAGCATCAGGGCCACCAGTTTGATTCCCACATGGGCCAGTGATGCTGCTCCTGAGCTGAGCTGCTGCTGAGCCACCCAATGGGTGGCAGGATAGCTCATCTGGTGTAACAACAAGATTGCCTGTTCGATGGTAGGCTATGCCCACCCACAACTAAGACTGAACTTGGTACCTTGAGCTGAGCTGCCGTTTGGATGGCTCAGTGGATAGAGCTTGCCCTCTTAACAACAAGGCTGCTGGTTCGACTCCCACATGGGATGGTGGCTTTGCCCACTTGCAACTAAGACTGAACACAGCTCCTTGAGCTTAGAGGCCATGAGCTGCTGACGGGCAGCTAGATGGTGACTGGTGCCCTCCACAACGAAAATTGAACAACAACTTGGCTGGTCCCCTCCCCCAATTCCCCAACACTGTTCCCCTCCCCCAATTCCCAATAAAATCTTTTAAAAAAAAAAGTTTCATTGAAGTATATACCACTGGTTGAGAAAAATGCACAAATCAATAAGTCATCACAAAGTGAACATGCCCACCGGCCAGAGTGAGAAGCAGAACATCTCTAGCAATACTGAAGCTCCCTCATGGCAGATCCCCATCTCAAACAAAGATAATGACTATCCTGCCTTCCAATACTACAGGTTAGTTTTGCCTGGGTTTGAACTTGACATGAATAGAATCGTGGAATGTGACTTCCCTTGTGTTTGCTTTCTTTTGTTTGTCAGTGATTGCATGAGTCATCCCCATTGCCTTAGTAATGCTCTGTTTGCATTCTGATGTCTGTGTGGTTTGCCATTGCATGATACAGCACCATTAATTTATCCAGTCTCTCCTTAGTGGCTATTTGGGTTGGTTCCAGTTTAGGGTTATTACAAACAATGACACTATGAACATTCTTTTATTTATTTATTTTTTTTAAGTTTTTATTGGGGAATTGGGGAAGGGAACAGTGTTGGGGAATTGGGGAAGGGGAACATTGTGTTTTTCTAGGACCCATCAGCTCCAAGTCAAGTTGTTGTCCTTCAATCCCAGCTGTAGAGAGTGTAAGCTCAGCTCCAAGTCCAGTCTCCGTCCTCAATCTAGTTGCAGGGTGGGGAGGGGTGCAGCCCACCATCCCACGTGGGAGTCAAACAGGCAAACTTGTTAAGAGCTCAAGGTGCCCTATTCAATCTTAGTTGCGGGTGCAGGGCGCAGCCCACCATCCCATGCAGGAGTTGAACCGGCACCCTTGTTGCTCAGAGCTCATGCTTCAACCAAGTGAGCCACCAAGCCAGCCCCCACTATGAACATCCTTGTACATGTCTTCTGACAAAATAGGAGTGCAATTTCTAGGCCATAGAAGAGGCATTTCCTCAAATTTAGTAGATAATGCTTAATAGATCTCCAAAGTGATTTTACTCCGTATCCTCACCAAAACTTAACATCGTCTGTCTTTTCATTTTAGTCATGTTGATGGGTGTGTAGCAGCAGACCATTGTAGCTTTATTTTGTATTTTCCTGGTGACCAATGAAGTTGAACACCTTGTCTTTTTTCTTTCTTTTTTTTTTGAGGGCAGTGTCACTGGCCCTCACATGTGGGACCAGAACGGGGGCCGCTGGCGTCCCAAGCCAGCGCTTAACCACCACGCCACTCGGCTGGCCCTTGAACACCTTTTCTAATCATTCTACTTTAAATGCTTTTTTCTGTTATAGTGTAAAGTTTTCTGTGGAGCGATCATACACCGATTTTGTTAGATTTTTTTCACCCCAAAATATTTGATATTATTGTAAATTTTATTTGTTTTTTTTCAAATTTGTTTCTTGTTGTTGTTGTTGTGTTGTTGTTTTTTTTGAGGGCACTGCCACTGGCCCTCATATGTGGGACTCGAACCAGGGCCGCTGACTTCCCAAGCCAGCACTTAACCACCATGCCACTCGGACAGCCCTCAAATTTGTTTCTTAATTGCTTGTGGCTGGAGTGTAGAAAAATAATCTGTTTTTGTTCTATTGACTTTTATCCAGGGACCTTGTGAAATTCTCATATTAATCCTAAATGATTATCTATAGATTCTTTTGGGTTTTCTACCTAAACAGTCATGTCATCTATAAATGATGGTTTTCTTCCTCCCTCCCTCCCTCCCTCCCTCCCTCCCTCTCTCCCTCCCTCCCTCCCTCCCTCTTTCCTTCCTTCCTTCCTTCCTTCTTTCTTTCTCTCTCTCTCTCTTTTCTTTCTTTCTTTCTTTCTTTCTTTCTTTCTTTCTTTCTTTCTTTCTTTCTTTCTTTCTTTCTTTCTTTCTTTCTTTCTTTCTTTCTTTCTTTCCAAACCATACCCTTTATTTCCTTTTCTTTCTTGATTGCATCTTTATTTCCATATTTCATGGACTCTCAGTAGTGTTGAAGAGAAATGCTGAGCACTAGATGGTCCTGTCTAGTGGAGAGCAAGCTTTCAACATTTCAACATCAAACATAATATTTTCTATAGGATTATTCTGCAGATGCTCTTCATCAAATTAAGGAGTTCTCTTCCTTATTTCTAAGAGTTTCTTATTTTTAATCAAAAATGGATTTTGAGGGCCGGCCGAGTGGCGCATTGGTTAAGCGCTGGTTTTGGGATGCCAGCGGCCCCAGTTCGGATCCCACATGAGGGCCAGTGACACTGCCCTCTACAGCTAACAACAGCTCCACCTGGAGCTGGGCTGCATGCGCCCTGGTGATGGTGTGGGCTGCAACCCCTGCCACAGTGGGCTGCCATAGGCTACAGTGAGTGGCCCGCAGCCAGTGTGAGCAGCTGGCAGCCAAGCGTGAGCTGCCAATAGCCACGGTGAGCGACATCCAGAGGCCAGCGACCGATCTGCCTCATCCGGGAAGAGCGCAATGACGATACCAACAGTGAAGCAACATCCTCCGCAACTAAACTGAAGAACAAAAAGACAGCAACTTGTCTGTTCCCCTTCCCCAATTCCCCAACGCTGTTCCCCTCCAGCAATTCCCCAATAAAATCTTTAAAAAACAAAAAACAAAAACAAAAAAAAAAATGGATTTTGAGTTTTATCAAATGCCTCCCCTGAGTATATGGAGATGATATGATCTTCTCTTTATTATATTAGTGTGGCAAATTCCTTCGTTTTTAAAAATTAAACCTTCTTGCACTCCTGATATATTATTCCCGAAATAAACTCAACTTGGTCAGGAAGGATTATCCTCCTGTGACACATGCTGGATTCCATTTGATAATATTTTGTCTAGGACTTGGGTTCATGAGTTCATGTTTTTGGTATAAAGGTTGTGCAGGCCTCATGAAGTAAAATGGAAAATGTTTTCTGTTTTTCAGATCCCTGGAGGTTTGCATCAGATCAATGTAATTTCTTTTTTTTTTAAGATTTTTTTTTTATTGGGGAATTGGGGGAGGGGAACAGACAAGTTCTATCTTTTTGTTCTTCAGTCTAGTTGTGGAGGATGTTGCTTCACTGGCCCATGTTGGTATCGTCATTGCGCTCTTCCCAGATGAGGCAGATCGGTCGCCAGCCTCTGGATGTCGCTCACCGCGGCTATTGGCAACTCACACTGGCTGCGGGCCACTCACTGTAGCCTATTGCAGCCCACTGCAGCAGGGGCCGTCGCTGGGGCTCGCACAGCCCAGCTCCAGGTGGAGCTGTTGTTAACTGTGGAGGGAAGTGTCACTGACCCTCATACGTGGGATCCGAACCGGGGCCGCTGGCATCCCAAAACCAGCTCTTAACCAATGCGCCACTCGGCCGGCCCTGTAATTTCTTTCTTAATTGTTATGTGGAATTTGTGGATGAAGCCAAATGGGCATAGAATGTTCTTTGTGTGAAGAATTTCAATTATGGATTACTCTTCTTTAATAGGACTATTCAGATTTTCTATTATGTGTGTGTGTGTGCTTGCTTTGGTAACTTACCTTTTGCTAGGAATTTGTCATTTAAATTTTCAAATTTCTTAGCGTAAAATTGCTCATAATGTCCTGTTAGGATCATAAATGTCTTTAACCTACGTTAAAGGACATCATAAGTAATGTCCTCTTTTTCATTCTTGACACTGGTAATATCTCTGTTTTTCTCTCTGTTAGTGTTTTTGGGAGATACCGATTTTATTAGTTTTTAACAAAATATGGCTTTTTTTTTCTATTGTACATTTTTTATTTTATTTATTTTTGCTTTCATCTTTATTATTTCTTCCCTCTGTCCTATTTCTTCTTCCCACTGTCCTAACTTCATGAGATGATGGTTAAATGGTTGATTTTAGTCTTCCTTCTTCTCTGATATCTGATATATCACTTAATGCTATAGATAAATGAAAGGAAAATTGGAATATTCTGAATAAATGTATGCCAATAAATTTGACAACTTGGAGGAGATGGACAAATCCTTAAGAAATACAATTTTCTGATGAAAGTTTAAAAGATGAGAAATTATATAGCTGGTAAGTAAGTTAAATACACAGTTAACTTACTTACAAACAACTCATATGCTTCACTGGTGAATTCTATCACACACTTAAGGAAGAAATAGTGCCTTGCACAATGCCTGGCATCTGTTTTATCTTTTCTTTCCCTACCTAATCTCCTCCTTGGCTCTGCTTTCAGTTCCTCTGTCTTGGAATGCGTTTTCCCTGCTGTTTCCTTCCCCTCTTGGTTTCCCTCTCTGTCTGTCATCTCTTCCATATTTTGAGGGGTTTGAAAATATCCTCTTGGAAGTCACCGAACAGGAGTTGCACTGGAAGGCTGTGTGGCCCCAGGGCCATTCCATTCTCACCTCCCAACATCTGTCTCTTCATCTTTTTTTTTTTTTTGAGGGCAGTGTCACTGGCCCTCATATGTGGGACCCGAACCAGGGCCGCTGGCTTCCCAAGCCAGCACTTAACCACCGTGCCACTCTGCCAGGCCGGCCCTATCTCTTCATCTTTGATCTGAGACTCATCAGAAGGCAGATGGATACTGTTTGTCTTGGGAAACTTATTTAACCCCTTCTGATCCATAAAATAGGAGAGGGGGCAATAGCCCGTACCTCACCATGGTGTAATGAAGATTCAGTGAGGGAGAAATACAAGGACAATGCCTAACAGTGCACGTGGTAAGCGCTCCATAGAGAGTTTAGCCATGGTTTTTATTATTATTGTGTGTCCCAGGCATGATTTCATATGGAGGGGATAGGAGTGGGAGGGCATCACTTAGTTAAAGCTCGGTTGTCTCCACAAAGTCCCCTCCTGGTGGGTCAGGCATCTGAACCTAATCCCTGTTAATTCCCCTGCCTTTCTGCTGAGGTTGGACTGTTGGTAAGAGGATTGGAGCATTTGCTAAATTAGTCCTGGAAACAGCTAGGGAGGGGCTCAGAGATCAGGAGGGACAGGAGGGAAGATGGAGACAAAGGGGTGAGGGGAGAGAGAGAGAGAGAGAGAGAGAGAGGAAAAGAGCAGGGAAATACTCAGGCCTGAGTGTGAGAGGGGGAAGGGAGAAACAGGGAGGAGAGAAGCAGGAATGAAAGGCTGGACCAAAAATGGTGGGGAGGGGAGAAATGCCAGGAGGGTCCTGTGGGGCTGCATTCCAACAAGATAAATAGAAATCCCAGTTCTACTTTTCTTAGTTGTGAGACTTTGGGCAGGTCACTTGACCTCTCTCTGCCTCAGTTTCCCCAGCTGTGCAATGGGGATAGTAATAGCATCTATCTGATAATAATATAATAGCATCTATCTGGCAGGTTAGTCTGAGAATTAAAGAGTTAGAATTGGCTTTCACCAGTGTCTGGTAAATAGTACCTGCTCAGTAAACTTCTCTTTTTTGTTCTTTTCCATCCAATTTATTGAGGTGTAATTTATATGCTATAAAATCTACCTATTTTAAGCCAGCAGCCCCGGTTCGGTCCCACATATGAAGGCCAGTGACACTGCCCTCAAAAAAACAAAACAAAACAAAAAAAACTACCTATTTTAAGTGTACAGTTTGGTGAGTTTGGGCAATTGTAGATGATCGTGGAACCACTACCCTAATCAAGATATAGAACATTTCTAGCATCCCAAAAAGATATTGTTGCATTCCTTTGTAGTGATTCCTATCTGCCAATCCCCAGCTCTTGGCAACCACCATTTGCTTCCTGCCACTATAACGTTAACTTTTCTAGAATTTCATAGAAGTGGAATTGTACAGTATGTATTGCTTTGAGCCTGATTCCTTTCTCAGGTTATTATGCTATTTACCCATATTGTTATGTATGCCCAGTATTCACTGCTTTTTATTGCTGAGAAATAGATGCACCCCAGTTTGTTTATCCTTTCATCTGTTGACAGACATTTGGATAGTTCCCAGTCTGGGGCCATTATGAATAAAGATGCTATGAATGGCACAAGTACAAGTTCAATAAAAAAAAAAAAATAGGTTAAGGGACAGCTGAGTGGCTCGTTGGTTAAGAGCTGGCTTGCGAACATGAGCTCTGAGCAGGAGAGCCGCCTGTTCAGATCCCACATGGGCCAGTGATGCTGCGCCCTCTACAGCTAAGATGGTGAACAACAGCTCGACCTGGAGCTGGGCTGTAGAGTTGCCAATGACAGTGTAGGCTGCAGCAGGGCTGCAGTGGGCTGCCATAAGCTACTGTGAGCAGCCGGCAGCCAGCGTGAGCTGCCGTGAACCGCTGTGAGCGGTCATCCAATTGCGGGCAACCGATCTGCCTCAGCCGAGAAGAGCGCAATGATACCAACATGGGCCAGTGAAGCGACGTCCTCCGCAACTAGACTGAAGAACAAAAGGATAGCAACTTGTCTATTCCCCTTCCCCGATTTCCCAACGCTGTTCTCCTCCCCCAATTCCCTAAGAAAATCTTTTTTTTTTTTAAAGTTAAGATAAATATATAGCACAACGTCTTCAAAGAGCATCCATGTCATAGCAGGTATCAGAGCTTCATTTCTTTTTGTGGATGAATAATATTCCATTGTCTGGATGGACGATATTTAGTTTATACATCATTAGGTGATAAGCATTTGGGTTGTTGGTTATTGTGGATAACGCTGCCATGAACATGAGTGTACCAATTTTTGTTTGAATACCTGTTTTCAAATCGTTGGGGGTATATACTTAGAAGTAGAATTGCTGGGTCCTTATGTAGTTCCAGAACTTTTTTGTCACCTCAAATAGAAACGCTGAACCCATCAGCAGTCTGTCCCCATTTCCCGCTGAACCCATCAGCAGTCTGTCCCCATTTCCCTTCTCGCCAGCCCCTGGCAACCACTAATCTGCTTTCCATCTCCATGGATTTGCTAATTCTGGACATTTCATATAAATAGAATCACACAATATATGGCCTTTTTGTGTCTGGTTTCTTGTGAATGTACTTCACCTAGGATTCAGTGATTGAGAGGAAGAGAAACAGGGAAAGATGACTCAGTTGGAAAAACAGAAAGTCAGAGGCAAAGGCAATAAGAAGAAAGAGAAAGAAGGAAAATGACAAAAATCCAACATAAAGAAATAGGCACCTGGGAGTTTGAGAGACAGTCCAGAAGAGAGATAGAGAAAAGAAGAGATTGGAGAGAAAGAGCGGGAAACTGAAAGTGAGCCAGGAAGAGATGGAAGCAGAAGGGAAGGTACAGGATGAAGCTGCAGAGGGTTGGAGGCTGATGGGGAGGGCTTTTATCTTCACATGGGCCCCTGAGGCAGGAGGCAGGAAGCAATTGCCACCCCCTTGCAGAGAGGGAGACTGGGAGGCCCAGTGAGGTCATGCAGGTGGAAGCTGGCCATCCGGAGCCCATTTCCCTGCTGAAATGGCTTTAGGGAGATATCAAGAAAAAGATGGTGACCAGACAGAGGAAGCCAGGGGACGGGCCCATGCCCCCGGAGACAGAGGTGAGAGGAGAGGGAAAGGACAGAGCAATTCCTGTTTCTACCTTTCCGGTCCTTCCGAGGGAAAAAAAAAAACCATAAAAAAAAATCCAAAATAAAACAACCACCCAGGCTTTAAGTGGGATTCAACATTTTAATCATTTTCACTCGGAGGCGGGCCAAGGGAAGTGACCCAGAGTTCCAGGGAATGGACAAGGGGAGGACAGAGGGCTGACACAGAATGAGGGAGGCCCTGGCCCTTTCCTTTTGACCCCACTTCCCTTGTCACTCTTCCTGGCTTTGGGAAGTAGACCCTTCGACATCCCAATGGACAGCTGGAGAACCAGAGTTTAGGAGGCTGGCCCAGGAAAAGGAACCTGGAACCTCCCAAACAGTTTCGATTCCCTACTCTGTCCAGCAACTAGAGAGGTCTTGGAAAACCTCAGGATAGCGGTCTCTTGAAGCTGGACTGTGTCCTCTGACCTCTATGACCTTCCACCCTCCATCAAATCCTCCCTAGACCCCTTTATAAAGCTGCCTTTGAATTGCACATGACATGCCCTCCTCTGTGAATGGTGAACTTAAAGCTGAGAGCCCAGCCTCCAGCACAGAGTGTAGGAGTCTGCAAAATAAGTAACTGACACTACATTCTGGTCTCAGATCCAGAGCCCAGTGTCATCTCCTCCCCATCCCTCTCTTGTGAATTTTGTCTGGATCTCCCATCCTGCACCCCAACATGTGCCATCTTCTTCTGTTTATCCTTTGTGTCCCACACTGCATTCTGAGTCACTCCTGGGTCTAATGTCACAGAGCCCAGCATGACTCAGGCCCATAAGAGATGACCAGGTGGTATGTGGAGTAAACCCTCTCTGTGGGCTCCAATGATCGCAGTGTGCCCCTCGGAGGTCCAGACAGTGGGGACCTCTCTTGGTCTGAACCCAAAAAAAAATCATCGGATGTCTCCCAGCCTTTCTTCACACTGTGCCTTCCTCCTGACATGCCTTCCTGTGCTGGAGGCCTGGAGTGAGCTTGTATCAGCTCATGAGCACAGATGGCACACGTCTCTTCCCAACGCCAAGTTTGGTGGCTTCAGACAGATGCCTTGAACTCAGCCATAGTGGGAACATATACACCATGGGAATTGGCAAACACTACAAATCAGGGCTCATCCTCCTCCTGGAGAGCCAGTTGTTAACCACCCATTAGCATACCACCACCTTCCCACCCCACTTTCTCCCCCAGTCAGAAATGAAAGAAGTCAGGCAAAGAAGGCAAAGCCCAAAGCACCAAACTTCCAAGAGTGTCAAAATGCCTGAAGCCATCCTAAAATCCTCACAGTGCATGTCTCTGTTATTGTGGATCAAACTGTATTGAAAGAAATACGATGCTGCCCCAGGAAAATGTCCTCAGGCCAAGCACTATTGTCCAATCCCACCATCAAAACTGAAACCAAAAGGAGCCAGCCTAGTGGCTCAGTTGGTTAAGAGCTCACTCAAGAGAGCTAGTTGAGCTCTGAGCAACAGGAGTTCGATGCCCAGCCTGAGCTGAGTTGCCGCTGACCTGCCAACAGGTAGCAGGATGGCTCAGCTAAAAACAACAACAACAAAAAAAACCCCAAAAAACAAAAATCTGAAAACAAAAAAATCTAAAACAGGGGTTGTCTATTTGAAATGTGGGCCTGCCTCCAAACCTATTTCTCTCCCCCACCTCCACCTTCATCCTTTGTATATTTACAGATGGGAAGCCTGTCCACCTGCTCTTGTCTTTGAAATACCCACAACTATAGCTGGGGTGCCCCATGCAACTACCATAATCCCTCCAAAGTTTGGGTGAAATTCACCTTTAGATAACCTAAAACAAAAGGGAAAAAAAAAATAGACATGGAACAGGCAACTTGCCTTCCATTCTCCTAACAAATGTGTCCATCCCCAATGTCTGCATGAATGAATGGTTGAATGATGAAATGTCTTTAGAAGAAACTAAGAAGAAATAGATATATGGCAAATAGCCCCCTAAACCTACCGTGTAAACCTGACATTTGTGAAGTCTGTAAAATTGCCCAATATGTATTCTTTTTTTTTTTTTTTTTTTTAAAATCAGTGGTTAACACCTTTTTTTTTGAGGGCAGTGTCACTGGCCCTCACATGTGGGACCCGAACCAGGGCTGCTGGCTTCCCAAACAAGCGCTCAACCACCGCGCCACTCAACCGGCCTTCCCAATATGTGTTCTTAATTTAACTGTCTAATTGGCCTAAGGTTCTGTGATAGGGCCTCTGAAGTCTGTCTTTGGAAGTTCTGGAAGGATCTTTAGCTATATGCTAAAGAAGTGTCCCACATGGAAAGTTAAGGGCTTGAGTCTCCCTACTTGTTTGTTCAAGGGCACCTGGATTCTGACCTACACATCAGCCCCAAATCAACAGTAAAGTTTAGTTTCATTTCATCATGGGGCAAGTGCTCAACACCAGTTTCTGGGGTCTGGAGCTCATAGTTTAAAACGCCAGTTAGGAGGGCCGGCTGAGTGGCGCGGTGGTTAAACGCTGGCTTGGGAAGCCAGTGGCCCCGGTTCGGTCCTACATATGAGGGCCAGTGACACTGCCCTCAAAAAAACAAAAAAAAAAACAAAAAAAAAAAACACCAGTTAGAATCAATGTGAGACGGTGCTGGGTTGAGAGAATTGCTACACCCCATTGAGGTGCCCCAGGAGAGGGAGGAAAGGGGTGGGCTGTGTTGAGCTAAGCTGCTCATGCAGTCAAAGTGGCCACAACCCTTGGAAGGATGGTTGAATCCTGCTGCTTTCTCAGAGGTGCTGTCCAAATATCTAAACTGCAGGCAGGCAGATTTAGACCAGAGATGGAGGAAGATGGAGAACAGTGGCTTCTACAAGATCTGAAACTTCCAGGCACTCTGATCCTTGTAGTCCAGAGGATCTATGGGGTTGTAGGCGAATTTCCAGGTGCCTGTGGGGTCCTTGAATTCCAAGCTGTCCACAGGGCTGTAGGCGCTGTAGCTCTGGCCTGACAGGGAGGTGGGGGACTGTGTCAGGGAGGGTCCCACAGAGGGGCCCGAAAGAGGACTGAGAGCAGGGCCCCCCAACTGGGGCACCATGGGAGAAAGGTAGGGATCCAGGCCACTGAAGTAGGAGCTGGGAGACCCATAGGCTGAGGGGGAAGAGCAGAATGCAGAGGCTGGGGCGTAGGTCATGGCATAGGGTGCTGAGGTCAGAGAAGGCCCTGAGGCCATTAGCCCAGCCCGTTGGGCCTCGGGCAAAGGGGACTCTGAGGCTGGACTCCAAATGGACACAGTGGCCACTGCTGTGGTGGGAGAGCCTGAGGGGATAGGTAGAGGGGGGCTGTAGGAATCTGAGATGCTCAAGGGGTCTGGACAGACATCCATGGAGGGTCTTGGGGATGTGCCTGCCTTCCTCTTGGCAGGACGAGCCTTGGCTTGTGCTCCTGGGGGCTGCTGCTGCTGTTTTTGCTGCTGCCGCTGCTGTCTACATTTAGCCCTGCGGTTCTTGAACCAAACCTGGGGGTAAGAGGGGAAAGCAGGTGGGTGAGTGGGGACGAGGAGGGCTCCCATGGTGCCCAGGAATCATGCTGCTTATGGTTGAGACACACCAGAGTCACACCTCTTCTCTTTGCAATCAGTTATGGGGCACTCCATCCATCCATCCATCCATCCATCCATCCATCCATCCATCCATCCATCCATTTATCCTCTCATCCATCCATTTATCCATCCGCCCACCTGCCTGTCTGTCCACCCACCCACCGACCCATCCATCCAAGCATTTGTACATACAATTGTACATACATACATTCATACAAACAAACACACATGTATCCATTCATCTAATCATCCACATACACATAAATATATTCATCTATCCAATACATACATAAATCATATATATATACATACAATTGTACATATATGCACATGCATACATTTAACCATCCAATCATGAGTACATACATACAATCATACCAATATCCAATCATACAAACACACATATATACATTCATCCATTCAATCAGTTAATAAACATTCATTGACCATCTTCTACTGCTCTGGGGATATACATCAGTGGAGCTGACATTCTACTTGAGAAAGACAGATTATAAATAAACAGTAAGTAAATCACATAGTATTTTAGAAGGTGTTAAATACTACAGAAGAACCAATTGAGCAGGAAAGGGGGAGCAGTAGAGGGGCATGGGGAAAGACTGCAACTTTAAATTCAGCTGTTGGTGTAGGCCTCAAGACTGACAAGGTGAGTTAATTAGTTGGTAAAGACTTGAACAAGGTGATGGGGAATAAGCATTCCAGGTAGAGAACAGAGATGTGGCAGGAGTGTCCTTGGCGGGCACGTCAAAGGAAGAACCAGGGGCCATTGGCTGGAGTAGAGCAAGAAGGATAGAAGCGCTGAGAGGAGGCCAGGAAAATAATGGGGGTAAAGGATTATTTGGGCCCCTTATGACTGTGGTTGCTACTCTGTGGCCTCTTTCTCTTCCCATCACTCTGGGTTCCCAGGAAGGGCCGGAACATCCCACCTGAACCCTGGACTCAGGCAGATTAATCTTCAGGGCCACCTCCTCGCGGGCGTACACATCCGGATACTGGGTCTTGGCAAACAGGGCCTCTAGTTCCTCTAGCTGGCTCCGAGTGAAGGTGGTCCGCTCCCGTCGCTGCTTTCTAGGGGCGCCTGGGTGGGGAACAGAAAATGGGACCCTCAGGTGACTAGGCTCCATGCTCTTCATCTGCTGGTGTGAGGCCCTGAGGGTGCATGGGATGCCAAGAAGCCCTTTCTGTGTGTCCATCTGCCCTGACTTTCTGGACCTTACTCTGCCTCCCTGGGAATGGGGTCCCTCTTTGCCCGTCATTTTGGGGCTCATGCTTCACCCCAAGGAGAACTGGCTTTAGCCATGTAAGGAGGTGTGTGACTTTGTTTTTTTGTCTCTTTCTAAAGTTTCTTAGGCACTAAAATAGGACATTGTGGATATTCAACCATTTCTAGCCTATAAAAGTGGCAGGTCCAGGGCCGGCCGAGTGGCGTGGTGGTTAAGTGCTGGCTTGGGAAGCCAGCGGCCCCGGTTCAGGTCCCACCTATGAGAGCCAGTGATACTGCCCTCAAAAATAAATAAATAAATAAATAAGTAAGTAAGTAAATAAATAAATAAATAAATAAAATAAAAGTGGCAGGTCCATAATGTTCAACTTAATGAAAACAAAACAAAAAACAAAAGCAGCTAAATAATAATGCCACCAAAGGGGGTGGGGGTGGAGGGCTCACCTCTCTTAGAAATAAATCATTGCTAACAGATAGACATTCCTCTAGTTCCCCTTCCAGATTCCCTCCCCCTCCCTCAGCCCAGAGGGAACCATTATCCTAAATTTCTATGAATGTCAGTATGCTTTCCTGCATCCCTCAGTGGCATGGAGTAGTGTTTTGCATTTGCGTATGGCCCTGATGTCACCTCTGAAAGTGCCCATCTTCTTCCTGAGGGCCAGGGACTCCATGGGCCCCTAACAGAGGGGGGCTAGCCTGGGATGGCAGGGAGGGAGGACTGTACTCACTTGGATAGGACACAGCTTGGTGCATCAAATCCACACTGGGGCCACTCAGAGCCAAGGCGTTGACGGAATAGTGGGGCCCCGGGTTCATATACGCCATCATGATCTTCCGGGATACTGGGGCCCAGGTCAGTGGGCCTGCAAGAGAAGGTGGGAGGGGCTCAAACGCTCCCAGTTACCAGGTGATGACAGGCAGGCTTAGGTTCAAATCTTGCCTCAGTCTCCTCTTCGGTATGGAACCTTGGGCAATTTCTCGCGCCTCTCCGTGCCTCAGTTTCCCCACTTATCAAACAGCGGTCCACTGCTTAGGATCCTCAGAGCTTCACGGAGACACTGTTTATGAAGCAGAGCGGAGGCTGTAATGGACATCTTAAATAGAAGCTCTGCTTCCTGCTCTGTTCTTTAAAAAACCTGATCCTGCCATTTCCCGCTCCAAGAATCTTTTCTTCTATGACCCCGGAAAAGATGTTCAGCCTCACACAGAATCGTGGAGAATTGGGTGAGTAGCTGACCTGGTCTGCCTGAGACAAAAGGGTTTCTAGAGATGTGGGGCTTCCAGGCCAAACCTGGAAGCGTCCCAGACAAACCAGGCTGGTGGCTCACCCAAAAGGAAGGTCACATTGAAATGTCAGTGAGCAATGATCTTCCATGACTGTTTTTGACCCATCGGGTTATATGTATGTACTAGATGGATGGAGGTATTTATGTGTGAATAAATGATTAGATGAATGGATGTACGGATGGATATATATGTGTGTTTGTAATGAATGATTTGTATGAATGATGTTTTGTTGTTTTTTTTGAGGGCAGTGTCACTGGCCCTCATAGGTGAGACTCGAACCGGGTCACTGGCTTCCCAAGCCAGCGCTTAACCACCGTGCCACTTGGTCGGCCTATGTATAAATGATTTGTATGAATCAAATAACTGTATTCGTCTCTGTTCCTTGAATTCGCCTCTGAAATAGCTGGCTCCCAGTAACTTAAATAAATTTGTGACCTGTGTATATTACATATGTGTCTTAGAGTCAGGATTTAAAATATTTTAGGGCCAGCTGAGTGGCACGTTGGTTAAGAGCTGGCTTGGGACACCAGCGGCCCTGGTTCGGATCCCACATATGGGGGCCAGTGACACTGCCCTCTACAGCTAAGGTAGTGAATGACAGCTCAATCTGGAGCTGGGCTGCTGTGAGTCCCCGGTGATGGTGTAGGCTGCAGCCCCTGCTGCAGTGGGCTGCCATAGGCTACAGTGAGTGGCGGCAGCCAGCGTGAGCGGCTGGCAGCTGGTGTGAGCTGCCAAGAGCCGCTGTGAGCGGCCATCCAGAGGCCAGCAACCAATCTGCCTCATCTGAGAAGAGCTCAATGATGATACCAACATGGGCCAGTGAAGCAATGTCCTCCACAACTAGACTGAAGAACAAAAGGACAACTTGTCTGTTCCTCTTCCCTGGTTCCCCAACGCTGTTCCCTGCCCCCAATTCCCCAATAAAATCTTAAAAAAAAAAAAAAAAATTTTTAAATTCCACTTTGACTATAAGGGTGTGTGCGAGTGTGTATGTGTATATAAGAGGTCATATATTATCAAATTATATATAATATTAATTATATAATATATACATATACAACATATATATGTATATAGTCAAAGAAAAAATATGGTGCTGAGCACTGTGTATAGCATGTTACCATTTGTGACTTTTAAAACAAGGTATCATAATAATAATAATAACAATAATAATTATTTTTATTATTATAGATGCTTGTCTATGCATCAAAACTTTCCAGGAAAGACACAAGATAGGATAAAGGTGGTTGTTTCGGGAGGTGTGCTATAGCCATACGTTATTTTTACAGTTTGGATTACTTTTTAACCATATACACATGTCACCTTTCCAAAAACAAAATATAAACTCCCCCCAAAAAAAAAAAGAAAAGAAAAAGACATGAGAACATTTCCATGGCCCCCTGTTGACCTCTTTAAGATATCTCAGAAAAGCTTGCAGCATCTCTGGACATTCATACAAGCTTTTAAACTGTTCCCTGGGCCAGGAATGCCTCTCCCCAGTTCAAAGTGCCCTCTAACCAGCTAACCCCTTTCCTCCTCCATGGTTTCAGCTCAAACATCACTTCCCAGGGATGCTATCCCAAACCCTCACCTGGATGTCTCTCTCTCTCTCTCTCTCTCTCTCTCTCTCTCTCTCTCTCTCTCTCTCTCTCTCTCACACACACACACACACACACACACACACACACACACACACCCACTTTCTTTCTCCTGTTCTGCAGGACATTGTGTGTATTAACACACAATGACACATTTATAACTTTGTTTACCTGTCTGTCTCCCCAGCTCTGTCAGCTACCTGAGTACAAGGACTAGGTATATTTCCATCCCTGCTGTGTCCCCAGCACCCCCAATAAATATTTGAAAATTAAGTAAATGAATAAAAAATGGATGACATTTATTTCAGCTCCCACCACTTCCTTCTCCCACTGCCCCATCCTTCTCATCTCTCACCTGGGAGGGAGACTTCTATTTATTATAAATTAAGGACCTACTGTCCATTTCGTAAATATTTTTTGAGAGTCTATTATGTCTAGCAACTAGGGATGTGGCAAGAAATAAGACATGCAGCTTCTCTGTCCTCATGAGAGTGAACTTCTAGATTCTAGTCAGAGAAACAGTGAACAAAGAAGTAGATTTTTTTTTTAGAAAATCAAAAGCTTTCTGAGAATTTCAAGAACTCCGAGGAAAATTAAGTGGGATAATACAATGATGAAGTTTGGAGTGAGGGTGACACATCTAATTCAGATAAACAACCAGGGAACAGCTCTCAGTAAGGAGGTGACCTTGGAGCTGCCAAGTGTCCTAGCTATGGGAAGATCTCAAGGTCGAGGCTTTTCCAGGCAGAGGGAACAGCAGGTGCAAAAGTCCTGGAGGCTGGAATAGTTTTTCTTGTTAGAGGACAAGCAAGGTGTCCAGTGTGACTGGATCAAGGGGGAAAGTGGACTAAGATTATGCAGGACACAATGGGAAGGTCACTGGGAGGCTCAGTGCTGATAATAACAATAATAAAAGCAAAAACAACAACATCAAATCCTACGAATCTATTGGTGTCCTAGGCAGCATCCGATAGTCTTCAACCTGGTCTTCACACCTTTGACTTGTCCTTCCCACTGAGTAGGGCTGACGTGTGCAACCAATAGGATATCACAGAAATGACCATATGACTTCCGATGCTGGCTCTCCTTCTGGAGGCCGTTCAAGCTGTCCTATGGAGAAGTCTGTGTGGTGAGGAGCTGAGGCCTCCTGCCAACAGCCATGGAGATGAGCCCCCTAGTCAAGCCTTCAAATGACCGCAGCTCTGGCAGACACCTGAATACAGCAGCAGACTCTGAGCCAGAATCATGCAGCGAGGTTACTCCTCAGAAATTGACATCATGCATGTTTACTGTTTCACATGTACTATGAGGTTTGGGGATAACTTGTTACACAGCCATAGATAACTCATACACAAGCCTTTTCTATGAAGGATATCACTGAGTCCTCAGCACAACCTAGGGAGGTAGAGACTTACTATGATGCTCCCATTTTACAGATGGGAACATCTTCAGGCTCAGGTGCCATGACTTGCCCAGGGTCACACACAGGCTGTGAGTGGGGACCCAGGATTTCTATCCTGGAAAATTCCTGAAGGCCCTGTTCTCCCAGCCCGCACCTTGGGTTCCCTCTGTCCTCTCCCTCTTCTCCAGTGTTCCATCAGAACCTCCAGACAAAGTGGAAACAGGCAGAATTGTGAACATGGCCTGCTAGGAACAATTTGCAGGGCCTGTAACACAAACATCAACTTCTGATGTCTTCATCATCCAATCCACACTAGGTTATCTCACTAAGCTGCTGGCCTTCCAGAAAACCTAGATTTCTCTCACTGGTTGATCCCATCCTACAGGTAGGGAATCTGAGAAGGTGCTCACTCAAGATCAAGCAGCTGGTAATGATAAAGGACCTCCAGGACAGAGGGTGTGTCCTCCCCTCAGACATCCGATAAGAGCTTTATGGACAAGATGTCAGCAAAGAATAACAACAAAAATAATATCAAACACCCGGTAGAAACCTTTCTCTGGGTTTGGCAGCAAGATGAGGACCTCAGGACTTCTTCCCTCAACAGACTCTCAGCCAAAGGCTCTGTGTAGACACACAAAGGAGCATAGACAAGGAACACAGACTATACCTATTGTTGACCTACAACACTGATCTTATGTTGGGAATTTACAAGGACCCTGACAGCAACAGTTATCATCCTGCTGAGTGAATTTCAAGGCAATGGTGCTTCATGATCCCAAAGAATGGGGCGAGGGAGACGACTGTCCCTGCCTTGGGGACCAACCTGTGGGGCCACAGGCTGGTGCTTGGGGCTCTGGGGTTCAGCAGCCACTGGGTCCAGATTCCCACCTGGGCAGGTGCTCTGACAGGTGAGCCTGAAGGCTCAGGCACATCTTGTGGATTCTCAAGATCATCACTACCCTACAGGTGGGGAAACTGAGCCAGAGGGGAGGGGAGGTAGGTACTTGCCCCAGGTCAGGCAGCTGATAATCCAGTGAAAACTTCCGACAAGGTAGTTCCTGTTATCATCCCACTTCACAGAGGAAGAAACCAAGGCTCAGAGAAAGAGAGTCCGCAGTCCTGTATGAATGTCAGCAGCAGAGCTGGGGCTGAGCCAACACCTGTCTCTGAGCCTCTGCGCTCCTCAACACCAAGGTACACGGTTTTTTAGGATGCTGACCACAGTCCCACCAAGCTCAAATGCCCATTTCTCAGATGAGGAAACTGAGGCTGAGTCAATTCTTGAGGTGACATGAGGGGTGTGTGGCACAGCCAGGAATAGAACCCAGATATTTCAGGACCCAGAGCTCTGCTCTTTACCCCCAAATCTACCCGTGATCCCTCAAAGCAGAATGAGGCCAACCCCTTCCCATGTCTGTGACAGGGGCTTTGCCTGGCTCGTCTCACTGGATCATCGTGGCTTCTTATCATTGTCCCCACTTTGCAGATGAGGAAACTGAGGCCCAGAGCAGTCCCATGAAAGGCTCAACCCTATACAGTCTAAAAGGGCAGGCTTTAAATCCAGATTCATGTGACTCCACACCAGGACTTGACAAGACACCCCCAGCTCAGCCTTCAAGGTTGGATGTTTGTGGTTCCCATGGGATCCACCATCAGTGAGACAAGGAACTGAGATGCACATGTCGCTGCCCAAGATGGGTCATAGGGAAAGCTGGAGCCTCTGGGAGCAGTGAGGTCCCCAAGCAATCAATTCGCCAGCATTGTGATCCCCAATCAGCACATTCCTAGTCCCCTTGGGCAGTCTCACAGTTTACCCTCCTCTCTCCTGCTGCAGCCACAAAAGCTTGGCCCTCTGTGTGTTGCTCCAATTCTTTCTGTGTCATCCACCCATCTACTCAACAAATAGTTAGGCATCCTGACCACAGGCCAGGCACAGGAGAAAATCAAGTGTGGAGATGGGCAATTAGTGGATAAATACACAAATAAAGAGAAAGTTTCAGGCAGTGATAAGTGTTTTCAACAATGCCACAGGGAGGTGTGCTAGGTGCCTTCAGCTGTTCAAACGGGAGAGAAGCCTCCCGGCCCTAGAAGCTGGCAGAGCTTGGTCGTGTCACCGCACCAACAAACCATCCCTGAATCCTCCAGTGTCCCCATGCCATGGGCCAGCTCCCCCTGTGTACCCTCACTCTCTTTTGCTGCAGTCACAAGCCATCCCTAAACACCACGATGAAACCTTTTTTCCCATGTAGCCTTGTTCTGGAAACATCAGCCCCTGTGTCGGACACTGAGAATAGTGGTGACTAAAATGAATGCGACTTCTGCCTACTCCTGTCCCCTCTCTTGCTCCCCTTCCTTCCATCCCCTCTGGTGCTCCTGCAGACACTCACCTTCAGGAAGAAGGGACAGTACTTACTGCCTATGTCCAGGACAGAGTCGTCAGATGGCAGAGGCTGAAGGAAACCGGTCCTCTCACATGGAGAGATTTTAAGCCCCTGCTGGCAGTGATGTAATTTGCATTTGCGGTGGCCTGGATCTCAGAGGGTAATCCTGGTCTGGGTGGGGGACGGGGACTGCACTGGGTGCCAGGAGGTGACATTGGCTGGGGGGGAGGGGCACCCATCTGCCTAATCCCCTCCTCTCTCCACCAAGACACCTTGGCAATTAGGCTGATGGGGAAGGGAGGTCCCAGTTTCTGCCTATGAGCAGGAGACCCTACTTCTCAGGGAAGTTCTTTCTTAGGTCTAACTGGTATCTCTCCAGCTTTGGTTACTGTCCCATCAAAGAGGAAAGAGAGAAATGCTGGGTGTTCCTGAGAGATCACTTGAAAAATGAGGGCACAGGGCTTTCTGGATCCCTCTACAAGTCACCCTTTCTCTCCCTAACAGTCTACCAATGAATTCATCTCTGGTCTGCCCCATTGTTCTCTTGCTCTGCCTCAGTTTCCCTTCTCTCTCTCCATCGTCCTCTCTCTCTCTTTTGCCTCAGCCTCTATCACTCTCATCTCTGACCTATCACTCTCATCTTTTCATCTTCAGACATCAACTTCTCACCCTTCTTCCCCTCTGTTCTCTCATTCTTTCTCTCTCTCTCTCTCCTCCCTCCCCCCCATGTCATTGGTCTTTGTTTGGGGTATCTGTGCCTCCGTTTATTTTTTCTTTGGGCCTCAGGCTATGCCACCTCTGCCAGTTTGCCTTTGTGCCCCTCCCTCATTCTCCATCTCTGCTTCTCTGGGTCCCTGTCTTTATTGATTTACCTGTATTTCTGTCTTGGTCTCTCTCATTCCCTGTCTCCCATTCTCTTTCTCTTTGTGACTCTTTTGGTTTTGGCATCCTCCATGTCTTTCTCTGCCTCTCTCAGCCTCTGTATCTCTCTGTCCTGTCTCCCTGTCTGTCCATCTCTCTCTGTAATTCCAGCCTAGCCTCAGTACCTCTGTCCTTCTTTGTCCAACCTCTTAAGTTCCAATCTGTTCCTGTTTCTTTCTCTTTTTCCTTGCTTCTTCCTCTGATTCCATCTTTCTGACTTTTCCTTCATTTCTTTCTCTGTATTTTGATACCTCCCTTGTTCTGTACTTCTAATTGTCCTTGTTTCTATCGCCTCCCCCCAATCCTGTTTTCTTTTCTCTGTCCCTCTCTCTGTGTGTCTCTCCCTGGATATTAACATGTCGCTGAGCTTATGATCCCCACATGGGTCTGTTCTACTTCCCCATATACCCAAACATGCACGTACCCACAGGAATACACACACATATCTGCATGAGGTCATGGTAATCCCACCTTGTGGCTGGGTCCTTGTGTTTCGCCATAAGGGGCCCTTTCTTTCTTGGCCCTCCCCCCCAAACCTCCTGCTAGGAGAGATTAAGGCCAGTAGCCCTGCAGGGGAATCAGGGCAGGTCTTAATAGCTTGAAGAGCCAGGAGTGACAGGGAAAGAGGGAGGGGCCATCTGACCCACAGTGGCCAGTCAGGAGGCTACTTGATGGGAGAATCCAGTCCTATAACAGACCCTCCTGGCCCACTGGAGCAGGAAAGGAAAGCTGGCCATGCAGGAAGAGGGAAGAGTGAAGAGGTCCTTGCAGATTCACTGGAGACGGTATCAGCTACTCTATATCACCTCCTCCTGGAATTTTGGCACTAATTGGTCCTGAGGCTCAGAGTCCCTCCCAGGGTGGGAGGGTGTGGAGAGGTGGGTTTCAGAAGGTCATGCACATGGCCCTGGGGTCAATTAAACTGAGTCCAAATCCATGTTGGGTTCCCTGGGGCAAGTTGCTTTCTGTTTCATGTACGCCCAGTGACTCAAGAGGAAATCCTGCATTTTTGCCTAATCCTCCCCATTTTTTCCTCACCTCCCACATCCCATCCATCCATAAGGCCTGTCAATCTCTTCTTTCAGAAACTGTCCTGCTGAAAGTTACAAAGCACTGTAGGGAGAAATTAAAGAACACCCAATAAAGAACATGAAATAAACCATGTTTATGGATTGGAAGACTCAGTATTGTCAAGGTGTCCATCCTTCTCAGACTAATCTGGTTTTTTGTTTGTTTGTTTGTTTTTTTGAGGGCAGTGTCACTGGTCCTCGTATGTGGGGCCCGAATTGGGGCCGCTGGCTTCCCAAACCAGCCCCTCAGACTAATCCCTTGATTCACTGCAATCCCAATTAAAATCCCAGAAGGAAGTTTTTGTAGAAATTCACAAGCTGATTCAAAAGTCTATATGGAAGTTCAAAGGATAGAATAGTTAAAACAATCTTAATAAAAAAAGAAAAAGCAAGTTGGAGAACTTGTACTACTTGCCTTCAAGACTTATTGTAATGCTACAGTAATCAAGACAGTATAGTATTGCATAAGGACAAATAAACAGACCAATAGGACAGAATAGATGGTTCAGGAATTGACCACAACTTTATAATCAACTGATTTTTGATGAAAGTGTCAAAGCAAATCAACAAGGGAGATCTTTTCAATAAATTGTGCTTGAACAACTGATATTCACATTAAACAAAAATCCTTAATCTCTCATACAATATACAAAAATTAGTTTGAAATAGATTATAGTCCTAAACATGCAAAAGCAAAAGTATAAAGCTCCTAGAAAACAAAAAAGAGGGAGATATTTTCTAGACCTGGGAGTAGGCAAAGGTTTCTTAGACAAGACACAGAAAGCAATAACCATGAAATAGAATATTGATAAGTTAGATATGGTCAAAACTGAAAAATTTAACTCTTCAAGAAACATCATTAAGTTAAAGAAAATGCCACAGTGTTTTAGAAAGTATTTGCAAAACATACAGCTGGCAAAGACCTTATACTCAGAAGATACAAGACTCCTTCAACTCAATAATAAAATGGCGGGGGCCGGCCGAGTGGCGCCGTGGTTAAGCGCTGGATTGGGAAGCCAGCGGCCCCAGTTTGGGTCCCACATGTGAGGGCCAGTGACACTGCCCTCACAAAAGTAAGTAAGTAAGTAAGTAAATAAATAAATAAATAAATAAAATGGCGGGAAGAGACACACTGCAAAAGATATACAAATAGCCAATATACACACATACACACACACAAAACACTGAACATTATTTGTCATCAGGAAAATACAAATAAAACCACAATGAGATTCCACTATATGCCCACCAAAATGGTTAAGACAAAAAAGGTTGACATCACAAATGATGGTGAGGGTGTGGACCAACTGGAACTTTCATACCCTGTTGGTGGGAATGTGATGGTATGATCACTTTGGCTGTTTTCTATAAAGCTCAACTATTTTAATCCTATAAATTGATTCAACAATTCCACCCCTAGGTGGGGCCACATAATGATGTTTTGGTTAACAGCAGATTGCATATATGACAATGGTCCCATAAGATAATGGAGCTGAAAAATTCCTAGTGTCTAGTGACATCATAGCCATCTTAATGTCCTACTGCAACTCATTACACACGTGTTTGTGGTGACGCTGGTGTAAACAAACCTACTGCACAGCCAGCTGCATGAATGTATTGCATGTACAATTATGCACAGTACATAAGACTTGGTAATAATAATAAATTATGATGTCACTGGTTTATGTATGTACTATCCTATACTTTTAGTCCTTACAGTGTACTCTTTTACTTACATAAAAAAATGTGCTGTAAAACAGTATGCCGTGTTTTGCCAGCAGCAGCCTCATACATCTTGTATGTACCATGTTTTTTTTTTTTTTTTTTTTTTTCAGGGCAGTGTCACTGGCCCTCATATATGGGACCCGAACCGGGGCCGCTGTCTTCCCAAGCCAGCGCTTAACCACCGCGCCACTCGGCCGGCCCTACCATGTCTTTGATTGCATCATTTTCTCTTGTGCTTGATTTAATCTTGTGTTGTTTTGTACAGTAACATGCTCTGTAGGCTTGTAACCTAGGAATAAAAAGCTAACCATATAGTCTAGGTGTGTAGTAGGCTAGACCATCTAGGTTTGTGTGAGTGCACTCTATAATGTTTGTACAACAATGAAATTGCCTAATAACACATTTCTCAGAATTTAGTCTTGTTGTTAAGCGGGACATGACTGTATTTATCCAAGTTAAATAAAAACATATGTCCGCAATAAGACTTGCACAGATATGTTCATAGCAGCTCCCCCTCTCCCCCAATACTGGTCTCAAATGGGAACAACTCAAGTGCCCACTGAGCTGTAAAAGAATTAACTGTGACACAGCCATTAAGTGGAATACTACTCAGCAATTAAAAAGGAACAGTCTACTGCAAGTACAACATCATAGATGATTCCCAAAACATGATGCTGAGTGAAGCCAGACACAGAGAGTGCATGTTGTATATCATATTGTGATTTATAATAAGAAATATGTCTTTGGTCTTGCTACCAGTCCTGGCACAGAGCTCTTAAAACCCTTGGAATTTCCTGTAATGAGAGGGATAAAGGTGTCTTTTATTATGTTAAAGCGGTGACTTTTTGAAAAGCCCCTAGGTGACTTATTGATTGACTGGTTGCCAGGGGAACCAATGCAGGATTAGAGAGTGGGAATTTCAGCCACCCTCCACACTTACCACTCCCTATCTCTTGAGATGTGAGAGGGCCTGTAGATTGAGGTCAATGGCTAATGGCCAATGATTTAATTAAGCATGCCTGTGAGTATGTAAGGAAGCCTCCTTAAAACCCCAAAAAGGGCTGGCCGAGTGGCGCATTGGTTAAGAGCTGGCTTGGGATGCCAGCGGCCCTGGTTTGGATACCACATATGAGGGCCAGTGACACTGCCCTCTAAAAAAAACAGAAAACCCCAAAAGGCTGGGGTTTTCTGAGAGTTTCTAAGCTGGTGAACCAGAACACATCCACATGCCAAAAGTGGGGGTGGGGTGGGGGAGTGTGTCATATCCCAAACTGCCCAGGGTCAGAAGTGCCTATGTTTGGGACCCTTTTGGACCTTGCCAAATATACGTCTAGCTGTTCATTCATATCCTTTAGTATCCTTTTATAATAAACTGGCAATCTCATAAGTAAATGTTTCCCTGAATTCTGTGCATTGCTCCAGCAAATTAATCAAACCTGTGAAAGGTGAAATAAAATGGAGTCACTTATGTCAAGGGTTTTTAAATGGAGCTGGGAGCCCTTGAAGGAAGTGAACCTTAAGTACGTCCTCACCAGGTGTAACCGTAAACTTCTGAACTGAGCCAAACCAGATATTTCAAGGACTCTACAAAGAATACCTGCAACTTGCTACAGTAATGGACTTTTCTTTCGCAATAGCTTTAGCGACCACTCACGTTTAGTCAAGACTAGCTTTTTGCCTCCAACACCCATCAAAACTCTTTCTTTTCTTTTTTTTTTTTTCTTTCTTTTTTTTTTTTTTAAAGATTTTATTGGGGAATTGGCGGAGGGGAACAGCATTGGGGAATCGGGGAAGGGGAACAGACAAGTTGCTGTCTTTTTGCTCTTCAGTTTAGTTGCGGAGGATGTTGCTTCACTGTTGGTATCGTCATTGCGCTCTTCCCGGATGAGGCAGATCGGTCGCTGGCCTCTGGATGTCGCTCATCGCGGCTATTGGCAGCTCACGCTTGGCTGCCAGCCGCTCACGCTGGCTGCGGGCCACTCACTGCAGCCTATGGCAGCCCACTGCAGCAGGGGCTGCAGCCCACACCATCACCGGGGCTCACACAGCCCAGCTCCAGGTGGAGCTGTTGTTAGCTGTAGAGGGCAGTGTCACTGGCCCTCATGTGGGATCCGAACCGGGGCCGCTGGCATCCCAAAACCAGCGCTTAACCAATGCGCCACTCGGCCGGCCCCCCATCAAAACTCTTTCTAAACTTATGCATTCTTTTTTTTCCTTTTTCCTTTAAAAACTCCTGACTATCGCTACCCAAATCTGCACACCCAGAATTGCAATTCTTTGACCCCAAATAAATACTTTTACTTGATTATTTCTTCCTAATAATTTTAGGTTGACAAACTCAAAGACGGGTTCATGGGAACCTCCAATTTATAACCGGTTAGTCGGGACCATAGGTGACAACCTGGACTTGTAAAGTGGTCTGAGGGGGGCAGGTGGTTCTTGAAGGACGGAGCCTTTAATCTCTGGGACCTGATGTAATATAAACAGAGACCCTTTAAAATGGAGACAAAGCTGCCATCAGACTGTAGAACTGCAAAATTCAAGAACACACAAAGAATTTTAAATCAGAAAATGGTTGTCAGGAGCTGCAGGGAGTAGAGAATGGGGAGTGACTGCTAATGGGTACGGAGTTTATTTTCTGGGTGATGACAATGTTCTGGAATTAGGTAGTGGTGATGGTTGCACAACCTCATGAGCATACAAACACCACTGAGTTGTACACTTTAAAATGATGAGTTTTATGGCATATGAATTAGATCTCAATATTTTTTAAAAAGTCAGGGAAGTGACTGCCTGGAGAGGACAGGGGTATTGACTGCCAAGTGGCAGTAGGAAAATTTTTGGATGGTGCAAGTGTTCTATGTCTTGATAGGTTACATGAGAGTAAGCATTTCTCCAAACCCCTTTGAGAACAGCTGCTTTTGCACAATAAAAATAAATGAATAATGAGATAGTTTGTGAGATTTCACAACTCTAATGCTGAACAAAAGAAGCCAGGCATCAAAGAGTATGCAGGGGGCAAGAGAGGAGAGAGAGGGAGACAAGGTGGGTATGACCCCACTTATAAAAATGACAAAAACCAAAAACAGCAGTTCAAAGTCCAGCCCAAGCGGAGCTGCCAAGTGGCAGGATGGCTCAGCTAAAAAAAAAAAGACAAAACCTGGCACCCAGATCTGTGATGTTAGAAGTCAGCATAGTGCCTGCCATTGGTGGGGGGAGAGGTAGCAAGTGACAGGGACATGAGAAAGGCTTCTGGGAGGCTGGCATGTTCATTTCTTGTTGTAGGTGCTGGTTAGTGCATGTGTTTACTTTGTGAAGATTTATCAAGGTATACTTTTCTTCACACATATAAAAGAGATACAGACACGACACATAGATATAGAGATACACGTACATATGTGGGTTATTATATTATATATCTATTATTATATTTTACACATTATATATAATACTCCCTGGGCCTCAATGGGGTTTGCACAGCCTGTGGTGCTGGACCAGGTCCTAGGGATATTAACCCTATAGTGACTGGACCATAGGGACACACAGGATTCCCATAAGACCAGGCCCTTAAGGCACATAAGGATGAGGTGACCAAACAATCTAGTTTTCTTGGGATTGTCCTGGCTTAGCATTGAAAGTTGCACTTCCCAGGAACCCCTGAACCCAGGCAAATCGGGGGAGTTGCTCTCCTACTTTGGGGCAGTGATGTTGGCAGAACTCAGGAATGATGTAGGGTATTTCTCTTGTGCTGGGATTGTAGTCTTGTGAAGCGAAGAATGGAGACAGGGACCAGAGAGGTCAAGTTTACAGCAGAGGATAGTTTATTAGAGTAGAAAGTAACAGCTCTCAAAATAAGAAGGGGTCCCGACTGGGTTGCCCACTAGTTAGGGCAAAAGCTTTGGTTTTTATACCTTTGTATGTCTGGGGTGAGGGGCTGGCTGGAGCCTTTTGGGGCCACATTTGTTGCTCAGCCCAGAGGAGGTGTTTCCTCCAAAATGTCTAATTTCCTTAGAGCTTAATCAGCTTAATCAACATCTCTGCTCTGAGAGGTGCAAGTAACCAGAGACTGAGTCTTATGTTATGCTAAATAACCTCTTGGAGATATGCATTCTACCTGGGAATCCTTGACTGGGAAAAATCTCCTCCCCCACATGAGTTTGTCACTGGCGGGTCCTGTGACTTAATCCTGTTTGTTAGCTAATAAATTATTTTCCTGGCTTTGTTAGAGTTTCCACCCTGATTCCCTCTACCATGGCAATTTTCCTGATTGCTTATAATTTTCCTATCTCAGGAGCATGTTTCAATGTAACAACTGTACCCTCTGTACTGGTGTGTATAGCGGGCAGGTCCTCAGCTCTCAAGGTGAGGATTATCAACTCCGGTCTTCAGAGGAGGAGAACTGAGACTCGGAGAAATGAGTGCCTTGTTCCAGAGACACGAAGCTAATGATTAATTGAAACAGTCTTTGAGCCTACGCTTGTCCGTCCATCAAAACTGTGTCCTTGAAAGCCCTGCTATACGTGGTCCAGAGTCTAAAGGGAATTTTCGTACGGATGAATGCACCCCGGGTCCTCTCCGGCTCTTGAAAGTTGTTGAGGACACAGGGAGCTTTTGTTGATATTGGTTATATCACTCACTGTTTCCTGTATGAGAAATTAAAACAGGAATTAAAATTATATACTTAGGAACAGCCGAGTGACGCAGTGGTTAAGCGCTGGATTGGGAAGCCAGCGGCCCAGGTTTGGATCCCACATATGAGGGCCAGTGACACTGCCCTCAAAAAAATAAAAAAATAAAAAAAATGTATACTTAAGTGTATTTAAAATTCTGTATTACATTTTTTTTTTTTTTAAATGCTTTACTTGCACCCAAAAACTGCAAGATTCCTGGCAGGTCAGATCCTTCCAGAACTTTCCCAGGCCAGGAACCCCCAGGTCATCTCTGAGGGCCCTGGTCAGACATCCCCAGGCCCCACAAATATGTACCCATTTTCTCAGTCTCCAGAACCAACTCTGACCCCCAAAAGGACAGAGAGGGGAGAGTGAGTAGGAAATCAGGATTTAGGTTCATGATAAATTAAAAACAATCAAGTGTTGGCATTCTGCTAATCCTTTAAATGTGTCCTATACAGCCAAGGAGTGCACCTCTCTTCCCCTCATCCCTTCTCTGGGCCCCTGACTCCATCTCCCACTTCCTCTTCTGCCCCTCTGTGGCCGTCCTGCCCCCCTGGGTCTCCCCACAGCTGGCTCCCTGACCCTGTCCCTGTACCACTTAGCAAATGCTCCAATCCTCTTAGGCCAGGCCAGCCTCAGCAGAGCAGAGAGAGAATTAGATCAGATTTGGGGGAGTGGCACGTGACAGGCTGTGGAGGAGGGGAGAAGACAGGCTGTTGGGATAGAATGAAAACTCTTTCTGGTTGTCTGAAACCCCACGAGGACGTCTGAGACTTCTCACACACTGGGAACCCCAGCAGCAGACAAGGGCAGTAAGAGGGGAGTCCGGGGACAAAGAGGGAAGGCTGAGGAGAGAGAGGAGGAGACCCAGGGTGAAAGAGGGCACCTGGAAGCTGAGGTGTCTGAAAAGTTTTCCTTCCCACTGTAGCTCTCACCTTTATGGTCACCAGAGAGCCTAACACTTCTGCCTAAATTTTCACAACATGTCTCCTTTCTACAGGGCTGCCAATTCTCCTCCAGAATTATTAATTCTTGGCACGTGTGTTTTTATGGGCCAGATGTCGGCAGTTCCTCCTTTCTTTCCGCCTCTGGGGGAGCCTTGGGGAAAGGAATTGCGAGGCTTGCAGAGGCTGTGGTGAGGATGCCCTAGGGCTGCCCTGAGGAGCACCCCCAGACTCCCTTCGTGTACAGCAGATGGACACGGGTTAGACTAGAGGTTTCCACAGCAGAGGAGTGGGGAGCCCCTGAGGGCAGTTAGTTTTTTCTTTAGCATTTGATGAAAGCTCAGGACCCCTCCCCATGGACACCATTCTGAGAGAACCCCAGGAACTCAGATTCCACACACCAAATTTTTTCCAGAACCTTCTGAATAGAGCAGGGGTGAGACACCAAGAGGAGCTCATGGAGGCAGAAAGCTATTTGGTCAGGGAACCAGCATTATGTTGAACTCTTCCCCATACCTGGCACTTTGCTGGGCACATTTGGAAATCCCCCACCAGCGTAGAACCCAGACTTTGTAACACCTTTGCATAGCAACTCCCTTAAAACTCTGAGTTGACTTTTTTTTTTTTTTTTGAGGGCAGTGTCACTGGCCCTCATATGTGGGACCGGAACCGGGGCTGCCGGCTTCCCACTGCGCCACTCAGCCGGCCCTGAGTTGACTTTTGACATCCTTCTGTGATTCTTTGAGTAGTTGTAGTCTAGTCACCTTGAACACCGAATCAGCGAATTCGTTTCTGCTCCTACATTCCTGTGAGCTCCTGGTCACGTTTTCATCAACCAATTGACACATCGTCTTGTCTTATGTGGGTTTCTGTTTAAAGACAGAAACCTATTTAACATAGGTTGTTAATTCTTTCACATTGAACTCACAGCCAACAACACTATAAGTCCTACCTGAAGGAAGCTGTTCTAACACTTTTTTTCTCTGTGGGGCACATCACAGCCTCCTTGCACTTAGGGCCAGGGACAGCACAACCGTGCTATGCTTGGGGGGCATTTTAAACAGCGAAATCACCAAGAGAAAGCACGAAAATACCACAACCAATTCTTCTCCTAGGTTATATCCAAAAAAATTGAAAGCAGGGATGCAAACAGGTGTTTGTACACCCATGTTCATCGCAGCATTATTCACAACAGACAGAAGGTGGAAACGATCCAAGTGTCCATCAATGGATGAATGGAGAAACAACATATATCGATAGTATATACATCCTGTGGAATATTATTGAGCCATGAAAAGAAATGCAATTTTTATACATGCTACAACATGGGGGAACCATGCTCAATGAAATAAACCAGACACAGAAGGACAAATATTGTATGATTCCACTTACATGAGGTACTCAGTCAAATTTATAGAGGCAGAAAGTGGAATAGAGGTTAGAAGGGGCTGTGGGGAGTATGGAAGGGGGAGTTTGTGTTTAATGGGTACAGAGTTTCTGATGGGGATGATGAAAATAATTTAGGTACAGACGGTGGTGATGGTCAAACAATATTGTGAGTACATATAATGCCACTCAATTGTATACTTACGAATGGTTATAGTGATAAATATTATGTTATATATATTTTACCACAATTTATAAAAGTACAGACATGCAAAACTTGTGGCCCTGAATATACCTTGAAAAGGACACCTGTTTACAGTGTAGGAGCTGAAACAAGGAGGCAGAGTGTTGACCTGCTTGAGGTCAGCAGGGAACACCCAAATATGGAACCTGCAAATTATTAAGGATTGACTATACTTCTGAATAAAAAAGGAGGCAGAGAGTAATGTCTAGAGACACAGAGAGGACCTTCAATGAATAAAGTTAGGCCAGAAGGTTCTAGAAGACAGAGACCAACTCTGCCAATTCTATCTTTTCAGCTGCCCATCATTATCTTTAGAGCCCAACTTGCTATTCCAATGCCTCTTCCCCCCCCACCATCCCTGGACCCTCTGCCCCACACAGAACGATGCCTCTCAATGCAGAGAGGGCAGGAGGTGTCTGGATGTCTGTGGGCAGCTTGGGGGCAGGAAGCAGAGATGGCTCAACCATACTGGGAGGCCCAGAATCAGGGCTTGCCAGGGTGGACATTGCAGAGGGCATCAAGGAATTGATGGGTGGGGAGAGAGAGTCATTGCTTCTGTTCTGATCGAATCAAAAACGAGTGGATGAATTCCTTCCTCTTAACACACATTTCTACCGACTTCCTTCCTGCCTACTCTCTTTTGCTGAAGCGGATTCCAGGCCACTGATGACTTCTCTGGAATTGGACAGCTGTCTGGGAAGCCCAAGGAGGAACCCTCAGGAACTCCTGCTCCCCCAGCTGGCCCTGAGTGGGCTCTGCACCTCTGTTTTCCATCCAGCCCTGGAAGGAGTCAGGTCAGAAGAAGGGAGGGCAAGTCATCCACATGTCCCTGGAGACAGAAATTAACCTTGTTTGCAAATTAATAATAATAATAATAATTAGTAGTAGTAGTAGTAAATAGAGCAATGTACATTCAGCATTCCTTATAATCGCCAGGTAATTAACTTCTGCTGGGTGTTCTGTTGTTGTTAAATATATTATGTATGCATATATGTATGTGTGTATATGCTTTTATTTTTGTTTTTTAAAGATTTTATTGGGGAATTGGGGTAGGGAACAACATTGGGGAATTGGGGAAGGGGAACAGACAAGTTGCTCTCCTTTTGTTCTTCAGTCTAGTTACGGAAAATGTCACGTCACTGGCCTATGTTGGTATTCTATTGTGATCATTGCGCTCTTCCCGGCTGAGGCAGATCGATCTCCAGCAATTGGACGGCAGCTCACTCTGGCTGCTGGCCGCTCAAGCTGGCTGCCGGTCACTCACAGTAGCTTATGGCAGCCCACTGCAGCCTCACCGCAGCCTATGTCGTGGCCAGCCACTCATGGCAGCACAGCTCCAGGTTGAGCTGTTGTTCACCATCTTAGCTGTAGAGGGCGTGGCATCACTGGCCTTCATGTAGGATCTGAACCAAGGCCCTACGGCTCAGAGCTGGCATCCCAAGCCAACTCTTTTTTTTTTTTTTTTTAGCTGAACCATCCTGCTACCTGTTGGCAGCTTAACAGCAACTCAGCTTGGGGTTGGCATCAAACTGCCATTGCTCAGAGCTCAGCTCGCACTCTTGAGCGAGCTCTTAACCAACTGAGCCACTCGGCTGGCCCTCCAAGCCAACTCTTAATCAATGTGCCACTCGGCAGGCCCTATATGTGTTTTTTGCATGTGCTAATTAAATGTATTCCTTCTCAGAAATGAAGTACATGCTTGAGATATTATTCCATGTCAAAAACTGCAGATTCATTCAACCATTAGTCATCAACTTTGAGCTTTTCTCATTCTAGACAAAGGGATTAGGGAGAAAAAAAAGAAAAGTCCAACAAGGGCTCTGTGTTCAGGACACATTTATTTTAGCAGAAGAAAGACAGACTTCCACCAAGCACACAAAACAAACAAATATGTTGAAAATCTTCAGTTACTAAAAGTCCTACCCCTCATACCTTTTAATGGCGAATTAGCATTCCACAGTCTAAAGTTCCAAGTATTATTTAATTATTCATTTATTCATGGCCATGAATTAATTCATGAACTCAGTTCATTGATATTTCAAAAATACGTATGTGTTTCTGCTTGTTCATAGTGGACAAGTATTCTCCCAGGATAAATTTCTTATCATTAAAGCCATTGATCAAAGTACCATGCACATGTGATCCTTTATTTTTTTAATTTATTTATTTTTTTTGAGGGCAGTGTCACTGGCCCTCATATGTGGGACCCGAACCAGGGCCGCTGGCTTCCCAAACCAGCGCTTAACCACTGCGCCACTTGGCCAGCCCACATGTGACCCTTTATCAAATGTTAACAACTCAGGCTCCAAAATCTCCATTTTTAAAAAATTATTATTTTTTTTTACCAGCCCACAGTCCATCAATGGCAAGAGAAGGCCACATTCCCCATCCGACATTCCACCAGGTCTAGATGCAATCTATTTCTTTATCTTGATCAACTCAGTGGCAATAAAAGGAGCATTGCACTCATTCACATTTTTTATTGATAGTATCCATGTAACATAAAATGCACCCATCTGAAGTATACAATTTAATAGTTTTTAGTTTATTCACAGAGCTGGACATCCATTGCCATTATCAATTTGGGAACATTTTCATCACCCCAAATAGAAACTCCATACCTATCACCAGAGTCCCAGTTTTCCCCACTTCCCCCAGTTCCTGGCAACCACTAGTCTTCTTTCTGTCTCTACAGATTTGTCTATCGACATTTTGCATAAATGTTATCCTACCATATGTGACCTTTTGTGTCTGGCTTCTTTCACTTAGAGTAATGTTTTCAAAGTTCACCCATGTTTTTGCAGCATGGATCAGTATTTGATCCCTTTTTATAGTTAAATAATATTTTCTTGTATGAATACATGATATGTTGAGCTTGTCCATGTATTTACACCTTTATTGGCCAAATAAATTGCTATACTTCAAAATCTTTAAAGGCAGAGACAGGGCTTACCTGGTCAGCACTGTCTTACCAGCATGTTTGTAAGGCGTGCCACGTGTAAGATGAGAAGAGTTGATGGATTATGGTACTTTCCACTGTAGAATATTAAGTAGCAGTTCAACATTATGAGCTAGACCTATAATAAAATTTCTGAGGCCGGCCGAGTAGTGCGTTGGTTAAGAGCTGGCTTGGGATGCCAGCAGCCCCGGTTCGGATCCCACATATGATGGCCAGTGACACTGCCCTCTACAGCTAAGATGGTGAACAACAGCTCCACCTGGAGCTGGGCTGCTGTGAGTCCCCGGATGGCATAGCTGCAGCCCCTGCTGCAGTGGGCTGCCATAGGCTACAGTGAGTGGCCGGCAGCCAGTGTGAGCGGCTAGCAGCCGGTGTGAGCTGCCAAGAGCCGCCATGAGCATCTGTCCAGAGGCCAGCAACCGATCTGCCCCACCTGAGAAGAGCGCAACGATGATACCAACATGGGTCAGTGAAGCAACGTCCTCCACAACTAGACTGAAGAACAAAAGGACAGCCACTTGTCTGTTCCCCTTCCCCTCCTTCAACTCCCCAATACTTAAAAAAAAAAAATGTTCTGTATGTTTTATTTAATTTTGAATTTGATCTCCCAGGTAATTTCCAGTTCCCTGGACTGTGAGCCTTGTCAGCTGGGCTCACCCTAACCCCTGATCCCAGAGGGTCCTGCCGTGAGGAGATGATGTCACCTAGTAGAATGGACAGTACAGATTTCTCTCCAGTGTCCTCCTGATGATCTGTGGCTGGGAGACAATAACAGATATGATGAAATCCATCTCAAAAGCCAACCTACACTCTAAAAGATTGAAAGGCCAGTTGCCCAATACCCCCACCCATCAATCCCAGGCCTGGTCCTCCCTCATCATTGTCAATCTAATCAGCAAAATGTTACACTTAATTTCCTTTCAAAATCAAAGAGAAGGTGGCCTGTAGTCACACCGTAGAGACCAAAGATATTGCTAGATTATCGCTGTTGACAGCAGGGCCATTGACTGTCCTGGTGACCAATGTATTCCCAGGAGCCCAAGAAGCAGAAAAAAAATGTCCCATTATAACAGAATGCCACCATGAGATAGGTAGTGACAATTCAGTGTGTGAGGTACATCTAATAATGAAATTACTTTTCTTTGTTTTTGTTTTTTGCATTTGATCACCTAGCTAATTGTCACTTCCCATTGATTATAATAAAAGTCCCCTGGGGACAGGATGAGCATTGGAAGTTGTATTCTCCCCTGACCCAAGTCTCCAGCAGACGCTGGACCAGTGAGGAGTCCAGCCTGATGTTTAGATGTGAATCTATGCAGCTCTGTGGGGCTGGTCTCAGGACCAGAGACACATAGACCAGACCTAGTTTATTCATTCACAAGGGAAATCTGCAGTTGTCCACCTGCAACCCGCCCCACCTTTATCGCAGAGGAAAACCAGCCCGGACACCAAACCTCGGTCAGAGCCAGGATGTTGAACTCTTCCCAGGTCCGGGGCCTGAGGACAAAGCTGGAGAATGGACTGGAGAAGTGAAAGTGGCCTCTGAGGACTGGGAGGAGGCTGCTGGATGGTTGGGGCAGGAGGACATGGTGGCTGGAGAGGGAGAGAGGTGGGGCTCCCAGGACTGGGAAGGAATAGGATGACCCCTGGCACTGCTGGGCCAGAGGGACTGTTTTGTGAGATGGGGACCTGCATTGAAGCAATGCCTGGTCCCCTTGAGCTAGAGCCCCCTGAGGGCAGGACCAAGGCTCTCTTGCCACTGTGGTTTCCCAGCCCCAAGTACAGAGCACTGAGTGCAATAGCTGCTCAGTGAAAGGATTAATCAATGATTAGGTCTCCTGCAGGGGGTGGCGCGTAGGGTGGACCCAGGGAGGGTGGGTCCCAGGACCCTTAGGGAATGCCCAGTAGGCTCAGCGTGGAGGTGGTATTTAAGCAGCAGGCCTTATTGGCAGAGCCTTAAACTCAGTGGGCAGAGCAGAAGCAAGGATGCAAGAACCCGGGTATCCCATGCGTGAGTCTGGGCTGACCGGGAGGGATGCGGGCCAGCGGATGGGGCTGTGCGGGTAAGATCCTGTAGTGAGGCCGGCAGGCTTCTTGGCATCCAGAGAAGGGGGTGGGGGGCAATTGTCTGGAAACTTAGTAAATGTGGGCATGGAATTACATTTTGGGGCTGAGATGAGCAGAGGGCCAGGCACACACTGCCCCGGTGCAAGCGTCAGGGTAGCTTCAGCCATTGGATGGAGGCAGGAGGCCGAGGAGCGGCGAGCCGACCCGGGGCTCCAGCCTGGGTGAGCCTGAGGCACCCACCCTGCCTACCTTCACTGGCAGTGGGCCCTGTAAGAATACCAGAGCACTGTTATCGGTCTCATTTCAAAGACGCGGACACCGAGGCTCAGACAGGCACAGGGGCCCCGGCGGGAAGGAGAGGACCAGGGCGGCCGGTCCAGATGCTGCACTCTTATCCACAGCGCTGCCTCCGGTCCTCAGGCCTGAGCTTCCCCCCTGCTCACGAGGGCCTGGTGGTCTGAGGACTGTCTGTGGGGCTAGTCTGATCCTGTTTTCCCTTTTGGTCAGGCCCCTCACCGTCCCCAATGCCCCCGAGGAGGCGGCGGCAGGAGCGCACGGTGTACAGCGCGGAACAGAGGCAGGCACTGGAGGAAGCGTTTGGGAGGAGCCGGTACCCGACGTACCAGGAACGCGAGGCCCTGGCGGAGCGACTGAACCTTCAGGAACACCAAGTGCAGGTCGAACCCCCCCCCCACCACCACCTGCCCAGTAATCACCAGACTTGCTCCCACGGTGACACTGGCCACGGCCCCGGGTCCTTGGCCACCTCCCCACCTTCCCGCGCTGCTGGTGGAGAGGCCAGGGCCACAGGGGCTGAGTGCTGCCCTGGGTCACACTGCTAACAATAGGTCCCCTGGTGCGGACACAGGGCTGGGCCTCGAGTCCACTTCAACCCGGTGCTGTACAAACCAGCCCACACAACGCAGCCCAGAATGAGGCCCCTCGGAACTCCCCATGCCCAGACCTCAGGGCCTCTGTGAACCCGGCCATGCTCTGTGGCACACCCATTCCTGGCCCCTGGGTGTCCAAGCCCTGCCCTTCCTGCCTTCTGTACCTCCCCGAAGGCCTCCTGAATGCCGGGGCCTCCAATAGGGTCTGGGAAGCGGTGGCGAGGAGAAGTGTGAGGCTGGCGGCCCTTCTCACCTGAGCAGCCTCACACCTGGGCAGAGGTAGGTGCTCAAAGCTCCTTGGCTCTTACACTTCCCGCCTGTCCCCTCTCTTTCCAGGTGTGGTTCAAGAACCGGCGGGCCAAATACTCCAGGCAGCTGGGACACTCCAGGCGTCAAGGCCCGCAAGTCCGCTCTGCGCCCCAGGACCCCCAAGCCTGCGCCCCTGCGCCCGCCCCTGCGCCCGCCCCTGTTGGCCCCGTGTGTCCCGGGGGCCCTGTGTTCCCTGAGGGCCCAGGTTTCTGCAGTGCCCCTCCGCCCAGCCCCTTCGGAGTCTTGCCCGCAGCAGGACCCAACGTCTCCAGCTACAACCAGGCTTGGTGGGACCCTGGGCAAGGCGTCCAGAAGATGGTCCCGGCTGCGCCCGCCCCAGTTCCAGCGCCAGCGCCAGCGCCAGCGCCAGCCCCAGCGCCAGCGCCAGTGCCAGCCCCGGATGCAGTCTGGCCTCAGGGCCCCTACGCCTCGGATTTCTCACCCGACCCTGTTGAGATCCATGATTTCACAGAGCTGCTCTCACTTCAAGACCCTTTGGAGGGACCCTCGTCTCTCTCCACATTTGGGTACCAAGAGGGAGATGGCTCTGTGGATGAGAAGGACTCGGGCCCCAAGACATTACTGCATTTATAGGGGATTCTGTCCCCCGCAAAGTCTGCAGATCACGGGGCCAGTGGGAACTAGGTGTCTTTTGTCAGCGCGGCGTGCCCAAGCGGGTGCGGGTGCGGGAACTGGTGGCTAGTGGGTCTGCAGTGTGAACGCACCTCTACTTATCGGTCCTGGGGAGGTGGCATTGCTGTGTTCACTGTGCCGTCGCCACATGTGGCGCTGCTCTGAGTGTCCCCGCTCAGTTATTTAGGACGCATGTGAGCACTTCTGTGGGTTCCTAGGTCTAGAAGTGGAACTGGGGCTTCCATCCGTGTTTCTGCTGTAGTGGTGCTGCCGGCAACTTCTAAGACGAGATTCCTTGGTTATTTAATTAAAATTGCATTAAATCCATATATTTTTTGTGAGTAATTGACATCTTTACACTACTGCACTTTTTAATCTTAAATATATTATTTCTTCATTTGGTTAACAACGACTCTCCACAAGTGCTATTATTTAACCATAGAGATCTTAAGTACATATTTCTGTGGGTTTATTTCTAGTACTTTTTTATAGACTGAAATTTTGGATGGTATTTTAAAATTTATTTTAATATTCTGTCTGTAGGATTCAGTTGACATTATTTTGTATCAGGTGATTTTATCATTTTGAGCCACGGACGTGGCTCAAATAGTTAAAATTCTAATAACTTATCTGGACATTGTTTTGGGCTTGATAATTTGAAAATTAAGAGTGAATGGTCATCTTGTAAACAATTTCCTGCAGGGCCTGGGAGTGTTGCCCCTCTTGTTATTACCCGCAGCCCCCAGCACTGTGGGAGCACCCCTCACCCCTTCTCTAGGCCCCCTGACTCCATCTCCCACTTCCTCTGCTGCCCCCCCCCCCAGTAGTGAGTATCCTGGCCCCCTGGGTCTCCCCACAGCTGGTTGTCTGACCCTGTCCCGGTACCACTTAGCAAATGCTCCAATCCTCTTAGGCCAGGTTAGCCTCAACAGAGCACAGAGAAAATTAGATCAGATTTGGGAGAGGGGGGTACTCACGTGACAGGCTGTGGAAGGGAGTGCTGGGGCATGGGTGGAGGGGAGATAGACTGCCACTATATAATGAAAGCCCTTCCTACTTATCTGACAGACTCATCTGACAGACAAAAATCACTGAAACCACAACCCTAGTTAGACCCTGACATAGGAGAGGGCAGGGAGGATAGAAGTTTCTGTATATCCCAGGAGAGGGAGCAAAGGTGTGGGAGTCCCTGTGGGCATTCTGGAGGCAGGGGGTTGAGATAAATTCAGACTCACGCCCTTGGCAGGGGGGCAGGGAAGGTGGTTTCCCTGGGGACCTCCAGGCACCCAAGGACCATCAGTGAATGGAAAACAGATTAATTTTTTTATCGAATGGAGACAGAAGTTTGCATTAGCCCCGACTACCTGAATAGAAAGTGAATGGATCAAGTGGAACAGGGTCCCTCCCTTCCTCATCTTCTCAATTCCATTTCACCTCTTTACCCCAGCAGTCCCAGTACCTCCCTGCCACCTCCTTCTGAATCCAAGAATCTTTACCATCCCCTAGGAAGCTCTATTTCACCTTGCCTCACAAGCCCAGGCTGTGTCCTGATCATTCCCAATGGAAGCATCTGGACTTCCTGCTCAGTTCAGGAAGCAGGAAGGCAGTGACTTCCTGAAGGCAGGTCTTGGAACTTCCCCATATCGGTGCCTCCAGGATAGTGCTAGAGCAAGCATTTCTCTTTGTTTGCCTACCTGTAGCAAAAAAAAAAAAATTGTTGCACAATCAATCATATGGTTATGGGCAGCACTGTTGATCTGTTGGGAACTATGTTGAGCCCTACAATACATAGTGATCTATCTTTGGTGGTGTCCATGGTGATCCTTGTATATCTATTGGTCTTCATGGCATCAACGGTAAAGATGTGAATCTACTGTGGATTTTGCTGTGGAGAAGGTGAAGCCTCTAGACTCAGCCATGGGGTATGTAGGAAAAGGATTCAGGGTGCAGATGAAGAAAGGTCATTGGACCTTCAACGAATGGGTCAAGTTCAAGCTTAATTCCATTCTAGGTGCTCTGGGGTGGAGATGGTGATGGTTCGGGTAGAAGTGTCTTTGTTTTGTGATGATTGGAGAGAGGGGAGAAGGAAGTCAAATGGAAATCTGGAAAGACCAGGAGTGAGGGGGCCAGAAGGGACTAGAAGGGTCTCTGAATTCAACAGGTCTCTGAATCACAGGAAACCCGTTTTGAGATATCCAGGGAACAGCACGGGATATATTCGGACTCAGAGACACAGGATGTCCCATTGTCCAGGAGGAACAAATGTGGAAAAGATACCATTGTTTAGGAAGCTGGCGGAAGAGGTAGGCAGATGGTCAGTTTCTATGGAGCTCCATTCCTGGGATGAAAAGACAGGAATTGGAGAATAGAAGAGGTAACCCATTTTCTATCAGTGACAAATGGAGCCTGAGTGGTACAGAGGATGGAGCACTGTTTGAGTTGGACAGAATTACCACCTGAGATCCAGGTGTGCGGCTCTTTGACCTGGCTAGAGGGAAGGTGGGGCATGCGACACCTCACCTGTCTTTTTTTTAAGTTTTATTGGGGAACAGTGTATTTTCCCAGAATCCATCCGCTCCAAGTCAAGTAGTTGTTTTAATCTAGTTGTGAGGGTGCAACTCAGTGGCCCATTTGGGAATTGAACCAGCAACCTTGGTGTTGTGAGCACTGCGCTCTAATCAACTGAGCTAACTGGCCGTCCCATCACCTGTCTTAACCTGGAGTCCACTCAGGGAGCCCTCCATCCAATCAGACAAGTTACCTAGCTTCTCCAGACTCCAAGTTAGCCAGGGCCTGTCAGGTCCTAGTAGGATGTGTACCTCAGGGGTCCTCTCGGTTTAGACACCTGCTTCACCCCAGATCCCTGGTTTCCGATTCAGTACATCTGGATAGGGCCTGAGAGACTGCACATGTGTCACTGCCCCAGTGATGCTGACACTGCTGGTCCAGGGACCACACTTTGAAAACCATTTCTCTAAATCATGGTTCTCAAACTTTGCCACATAGGAGTTTTAGCATTCTTATACCCCAGGCCAGTTGAACAGTGTCTCTGGGGGTGGGACACAGGCCCCAGTATCTTTTAAAGCTCCCAGAGGGATTCCAATGTGCAAAACTGAGAACTGCCGTTAGTCAAATCTCTGCTGATGAGTAGATGGACTCCGAGTTGATAAATTGCTGTCATTAAAACCATACCAAGGGCCGGCCGAGTGGCGCAGAGGTTAAGTGCTGGCTTGGGAAGCCAGCAGCCCTGGTTCAGGTCCCACATATGAGGACCAGTGACACTGCCCTCAAAAAAAAAAAAACCAGGGCCGGCCGAGTGGCACGGTGGTTAAGCGCTGGCCTGGGAAGCCAGCGGTCCCGGTTCGGTCCCACATATGAGGGCCAGTGACACTGCCCTCAAAAAAACAAAACAAAACAAAAAAAACCATACCAAGACTTTATTTCACGAAAAGGAAATTCAAAATTGATATATCTGAGCATCCCTTTAGCAGGAATACATTTTTAAATAGTCAAGTGCCATAAAAAGCAAGATTTTTAGTAATCGTCTTTTTTTTTTTATAGTAAATGAATGCAGTATCTGCCAGTAATTATGTTTGTTAAAAAAAAAAAAAAGAAAACCATCTTATTGGACTCCTTATCTGAAATTCCTCTGAATAAAATGCCCAGAATGAAATGACCCTAAACTAGAGTTATTTTAAAATTGTTGATACAGTAAATGGCGTGCCTAGAGACACAGTTGGGTCAGATCAAAGATATGGTCCATTCAAGGGTACCCATAGGACTGGGAGAGACGGCGTGTCCACATACCTGTTGTGATGCCTCATGGCCACTAGGGGGCATTAACACACCACCGCCCCAGAGCTGGGTACCGTCGGTAGCGTGGGAGCGATGCTCCATATTCAAGTAGGAGAAAAGCAGGAAAAAAGACACAGAGGTAACGTTATATTTGTTTCTATTAGTATAATCTAAAGCTAAAACCAAACAGTCAGAAAATTTTAATTTGGCAAGAATTTGGAACCATGTCTGGTGGAAATTTAACCTGGAACTCCCCCCCTAGGAAAGGAATTCTTAATGCTCACACACCTTCTGATCCTGCAGTTCCAATCTTGGGCATATGTCCAACAGAAATGTTCGCCAAAAGACATACAAAAAGATACACTCCAAGGTGCATTAAGGATTATAAACCCAAGCTAGAAACTTCCCAAATGCCTATCAACAAAGTAATGGATAAAGCAAATTTTGGTGCAATCACCCAATGAAATATGGTACATAAGCACAATCACTTAACACAAGATCTACCATGTTAAATTTGAAATACACAATATAGCATTATTAACGATGGGTACGATATTGCACAGCCGGTCTTTAGAACCCATTCATCTTGTATAACTGGAACTTTGTTCCCGCTGAACAGGAATTCCCCATTTCCCCTTCCCCCCAGCTCTTGGTAATAACCATTCTACTCTCTTTCAATGAGTTTGACTATTTTGGATTCCTCATATAAGTGGAACCATGCACTATTTGTCCTTTGGTCTGGTTTATTGCACTTAGCATAATGTCCTCCAGTTTCACCCATGTTGTTGCAAAGGGCAGGATTTCCTTCCTCTTTAAGACTCAGTAATTTCCCCTTGTTTGTGTATACCACATTTCCTTTACTCACTTGTGTGTCGAACATTTTCCAGGGTAGATCATATGTTAGGCCAAAGCAGTGTTTTAGGGGAAAACTAGTAAGGAAACCCAGATTCATCCACAGGAGAAGGGGTAACTAAAATATGTTATAAGCTTCAATACTAAATACTGAACTAGCTATATAATCAACATGGATGAAACACACATATAAAACACATGAGTGGAAATGTTAGCGGATGAATGCATTATACAGTATGTCCTTTATGTAAGTTTTAAAAAGCCTCCAAGGGCCGGCTGAGTGGCTCAGTTGGTTAAGGGCTTGCTCAAGGGTGTGAGCTGAGCTCTGAGCAACAGCAGTTTGATACCAGCCTGAGCTGAGCTGCCGCTAAGCTGCCAACAGGCAGCAAGATGGCTCAGCTAAAAAAAAAAAAAAAAAAAGCCTCCATACAGACCACATATTGTTTTGTTTTGTTTTTTAAAGATTTTATTGGGGAATTGGGGGAGGGGAACAGCGTTGGGGAATCCGGGAAGGGGAACAGACAAATTGCTGTCTTTTTTTTTTTTTTAACTTTTTTTTTTTTAGAGGGCAGTGTCACTGGCCCTCATATGTGGGATCTGAACCGGGGCCGCTGGCGTCCCAAGCCAGCTCCCAACCACTGCGCCACTCAGCCGGCCCAAGTTGCTGTCTTTTTGTTATTCAGTCTAGTTGCAGAGGATGTTGCTTCACTGGCCCATGTTGGTATCGTCATTGTGCTCTTCCCAGATGAGGCATATCGGTCACCGGCCTCTGGATGGTCGCTCACAGCGGCTATTGGCAGCTCACACCAGCTGCCAGTCACTCACGCTGGCTGTGGGCCACTCACTGTAGCCTATGGCAACCCACTGCAGCAGGGACTGCGGTCTACTCCTTCACTGGGGCTCAAACAGCCCAGCTCCAGGTGGAGCTATTGTTAGCTGTAGAGGGCAGTGTCACTGGCCCTCATATGTGGGATCCGAACGGGGGCTGCTGGCGTCCCAAACCAGCTCTTAACCAATGCGCCACTCAGCTGGCCCCATACCACATATTGTTAACGAGTATAATCAAACACCACATGGTAAGAGAAGAATGCTAGGTTGGGAATTATGTACTGCAAGGTCATAATAATAATAAATTATGAAGATACAGGCACTGGAAAGAAAAGGAACCTTAACTGCTTTTATACTTTCTCGTTTTTTGTAAAAGAAAGAAATCTGACATAGCTTTGGGTAATACTTATTTCTGTTATCATTCTGTACATATGTTACAAATATTTTTTAAAAGTTGGGATACCATGAAGTGAATTAGAGGTACCCTGGTCATTTTCAACAATCAAGTCATCAAAAATGCAAAGATTTGATAATTCAAGGCTCCAACATGAACTAACAGGTTTTATACAATTACCATCCATCATTTACATAAACAAGGATAGGGGGACAAATATTTATCTCTATGAGACCTAGAAGTGTTTAAACATTATTCCCATGGGAACAGCCCTTGAGGAAGATCTGCAGTCTTCTCCTGGAATATTTTATCAAAGACTTCGGCTTGGGCTACCGTGAAGTAATTTTTCCAGTCCCCAGAAATGCCTGACAAACATAAAATAGAGACTCATATCAGATCTAGGGGTAGGTCTCAAGACCCCAACACATCTCCTCCTGCATCTGTCCCTTCTGTCCACTTGACATAGAAATTGTAGCTAATATAGCAGGATGACCAAGGGCTCATTGGGGGCCTTGATACTTATTTACACTTCCATCTGTCTGGAAACTATTTCCTATATTCTCTCTCCCAACCCATCATGGATACAATTTATCAGCAATAGTGCAGCTCCATATAGTCTGTTACATCCAGAATCTGGCCACTTCTCACCATCTCTATCTCTATCACCTTGGCCCAAGCCAACATCATTTCTCACCTAGATTATTGTATTAGACTTCTAACTAGTCTGTTTTTTGTTTGTTTGTTTGTTTGTTTGTTTGTTTGTTTGTTTGTTTTTCATTGGGGAGTTGGGGGAAGGGAACAGTGTTGGGGAATTAGGGAAAGGGAACATTGTGTTTTTCTAGGACCCATCAGCTCCAAGTCCAGTTGTTGTCCTTCAATCTTTTTTTTTTTTTTTTGAGGGCAGTGTCACTGGCCCTCATATGTGGGACCCGAACTGGGGCCACTGGCTTCCCAAGCCAGTGCTTAACCACCATGCCACTCGGCCGGCCCTGTTGTCCTTCAATCTTAGTTATGGTGGGCACAAGCTCAGCTCCAAGTCTAGTCACCATTTTTAATCTAGTTTCGGGGGAGGGGGAGTACAGCCCACCATTCCATGCAGGAGTCAAACCAGCAATCTTGCTGTTAGGAGCATGTGCTCTCACAAGCTGAGCCATCCTGCCCCCTGTTGGCAGCTCAGTGGCAGCTCAGCTTGGGCACAGCTCACTGACCCATGTGGGAATCCAACCGGCGACCCTATAGCTCAGAGCTTGTGCTCTAACCAACGAAGCCACTCGGCTGGCCCCTAGTCTCTCTGTTTTTGATCTTTCTCCATTCTAAGTTATTCTGAGCATGGCAGCCATCTTGATTCTTTAAGAAACTATGCCAGATCATATCACTTCCTGCTGAAATTCTCCAAGGACTTCTGGTTTCATTCAGTGAAAGTACTTGTGCTTCTACACGGCTTCAAATGATTTGGTCCCCTGTCATTTCTCTGATCCCATCTCCTATGATCATGCACTTGTTCACTCAAGACTCCATTTCATTGAGTCTGCTGATTCTGCCTCAAAGAGGCTAGGCATTCCTCACTTTCAGACTATTTTCTTTTCATGTCAGATATATCCATCTTGTTCGTTGGCTTCTTTCAAGCCTTTTTCCCAATGCAATCTTCTCAGTGAGGTTCTCTCCCGCCCACCATCCAATTTAGAACTATAAATCCCCATCCTTGCTGTACTTTACTTTTCACATGTGATATGCTATATACCTTTTCCTTTGTGTGTGTGTGTGTGTGTGTGTGTGTGTGTGTGTGTGTGTGTGTATGGCATGTATCTCCAATATATGTTTTAGAAAGTCACAAACTTTTCTTTTTAAATGGACAAAAACATAGTGTTTCAGAGCCATAGACACATAGTATGTACTCAAATATTTGTTGAAGGGATGACTAAAAGAATGAGGGATGTGCTATCATTATCTTCATTTTGTGGGTGAGGAAAAAGAGACCTGGAGAAGTTACACAGTTAGAAAGTGATGGATGTGGATTTGAAGCCAAAGATTTTGATGGCAGAAGCCGTACTCTTAATTATACAATTATGCTATTATTTTATATATCATATAAATTAATACTTAGGGATTATAGTAATATACTAATTAAATCAACACATTAATTAAATATATAACTGAATAATATATAATTACTTATAAATTTATATGCTTAACTTACATGCATAGAAATAATGTAACAGAATGTCTAATAAATAATTGGTGCCCTACAAACACCCACTGCTACTCTCATGTTCAAACACTCCTGGTCCCAACTGTTAGAGGCCCACTGTAAGCACAGGAATGCCCTCATATTCTGATACATTCGGAAGCTGGATCATTTTCTTTTACCTTTTCTCATAAATGATCCATTTGTCTGATCTAAAAGCCAACCATGCAGCATGCTATAATTGGACATCTTGTTTTCTTTCATGACCTGGAAGGAGCTGTTCTCGAGGACTGAGTTCAGTTCTTCCGGTTCTAATTTCTTGCCCAGGAATTGGCAGAGCTTCTGTACAGAACTTCTTGTATCCTAGAAGGAGAAAAAGCAAGAAAAGGGATGTGAAAGAAAGTATGTAGAAAAAGAGATAAGAAGGAGGAAATGGCAAAATGAGGAGAAAGAGGAGGGGGGAGAGAAAAAGGGGAACAGTGCAGCAGCGAGACATGGAGCTGGATGTGACTAGGAAGAAGAAAGAGCACAAATACTTGTAAAAAAGATACAAGGACCAACATAGATTTCCCAGTGTGGTTGAATTCAGGACACCTTAATAGTAGAATAGAAAGCCAGGTTTTCTTTTTTTTTAAATTTTTTTGAGAGCAGTGTCACTGGCCCTCATATATGGGACCTGAACCAGGGCTACTGGCTTCACAAGCCAGCTCTTAACCACCACGCCACTTGGCCAGCCCCAGAGCCAGGTTTTCTAAAAAGACTTTTTAGAAAGGCTTCTAGACAGTTATGATGAAGGTAAGGAAGGAGACATTCAGGGAGAATATGACAAAGATTTAAGGGATTTATTTCAAACCCTGGCTGTGCCATCCAATAGTAACACTGTTTTTCATAACTAACGTTTGAATCGCACACAGAGTTCTTTTTGTTTTGTTTTGTTTTTAAAGATTTTATCAAGGAATCGGGGGAGGGCAACAGCATTGGGGAATCGGGGAAGGGGAACAGACAAGTTGCTGTCTTTTTGTTCTTCAGTCTAGTTGCGGAGGACGTTGCTTCACTGGCCCATGTTGATATTGTTATTGCGTTCTTCCTGGATGAGGCAGATCGGTCGCTGGCCTCAGGATGGTCATTCACCGTGGCTATTGGCAGTTCACGCTGGCTGCCAGTCACTCACTGTAGCCTATGGCAGCCCACTGCAGCAGGGGCTGCAGTCTACACCTGTCGCCAGGGCTCGCAGCCCAGCTCCAGGTGGAGCTGTTGTTAGCTGTAGAGGGCAGTGTCACTGGCCCTCATATGTGGGATCCAAACCGGGGCTGCTGGCATCCCAAGTCAGCTCTTAACCAATGTGCCACTCGGCCGGCCCACACATAGAGTTTTATTGTACAATATCTTCTTATACATATTATCTCAGTAGTTACTACTTGGCACGTGACCCTGAGAGGTTATTATAAGGAAATGGATTTTATATCCAGAAACACTTTGCTTTGAACCACCATAGACCTTCCTTTTAGGGCTACAATGCTTTACAATTTTTCTTCATTCCATGATCTAACAAGAAAACACACGACTATATAAAGTACCATAATAAATTTATTTTGTGGCTTGAAACTATAATTATAGCAAAGTTTGGGAGCAATGCAGCTAAACATGTTGCAAAAGGCTTCTGGGTAAAAATGAAATTCATGTGGAGACCATGGAGAATTGGACTGAAGTAGCCAGAGGAAGATCATAGGAAGTAATATTTCTGAGATAGAAACAAAAGCCTGTTTATGTTCTTTTCTCCAAGATGCCACTAACAGGTAAAGTCCTTCTTTCAATGGCTTAATCACCCGGAATGGTTTTGAGCATTTTCTGATGACTTTTCTTGTCCATCCCTGGTCAGCCCAGGCTTTGGGCTGTTACAATAATTACACAGATTGATTTCATGACTTCTTTCTTCTTCTGTCAATCAATTTGAGATGCCAGGCAGTTGCACCCATCTCCAGGACCACTTCTACTCAGTCCCGTCTTCTTCCTCAGTCCCCTCCCACCACTAGGTGTGTGCTATCCCTAGAAATTTTAGAATCAGTTGCCAATGTGAGTGTAAGCCATTGTGCTCTGTCTCAGTGCATGAAAAAGCTCTTAAGATATTGTAAAATGAAACAAAGAACACATGAAGGAGAAGAAGAAGAAGAAGAAGAAGAAGAAGAAGAAGGAGGAGGAGGAGGAGGAGGAGGAGGAGGAGGAGAAGAAGAAGAAGAAGAAGAAGAAGAAGAAGAAGAAGAAGAAAAAAGCATGGTGCTTGGAAGTGCCAGCCAGAAGCAGGACAGTGAAGACCAAGTTGCTGTGTTCATTCCTAATGACCCCCTCACAAGGCTAAACTTTGACCGAGAAGGTGGAATAGAGACGCACAGGAATGGAGGGAAGTTAGAGGGAATAAAGATGGTGGTGAGAGGGTGTGTGAGAACCATAAGAACCATAGTTACCCGTTTTAGCTCTTCGTAGCTCAGTATCAGGAAGTTCTCCTTCCCTTGCATGGATATCCAGCCACGAACGTGGTCAAACCATGATCCGAATACCACTGCATGGGTGGAGGGGCAGAAAGAGTGGATGGATTACAAACTCTGCGAAAGTAGGGACCCATTTATTATGTTCACTCTTGTGGGCACAATTGCTAGCACAATGTCTGGCACACTTAGAACCATTGTAACTGTTTGTTGAATGAATGAGAGTAGAGATAGAAAATTATTATCTAACATCATGCATTTACCTTGTAATGAGCCTAGTTCATTTACAGCAGGCTCTGTACCCAGTTTTCAAGGGTCTCTAAGGAGATCCTATCAGAGAGCCATGTGGCTTCAGGAGTGGTATGTCTACTGCCCCCAATCTGTTCAGCATTTAGAATTTTTTTTTTTTGAGGACAGTGTCACTGGCAAAGAGATAAACTAAGTAAAATATGCTATTTCTCCACTAATTATTCTGTAAAATTACTATAATGATAATCACAAAAATACCAACAATAACAAGTGTCACTGAGGATATAGAGTAGCAGATCCTTTCCTATGCTATTTGTAAGAATATAAATTGATGCAATCACTCTACAAAATAGTTTACTACCTTTAAAGTTGAAAATTCATATTCGCGGGCCGGCCAAGTGGCGCATTGGTTAAGCGCTGGTTTTGGGATGCCAGCGGCCCCGGTTCGGATCCCACATGAGGGCCAGTGACACTGCCCTCTACAGCTAACAACAGCTCCACCTGGAGCTGGGCTGTGCGAGCCCCGGTGATGGTGTGGGCTGCAGCCCCTGCTGCAGTGGGCTGCCATAGGCTACAGAGAGTGGCCCGCAGCCAGCGTGAGCGGCTGGCAGCCAAGCGTGAGCTGTCAATAGCCGCGGTGAGCGACATCCAGAGGCCAGCGACCAATCTGCCTCATCCGGGAAGAGCGCAATGACGATACCAACAGTGAAGCAACATCCTCCGCAACTAAACTGAAGAACAAGAAGACGGCAACTTGTCTGTTCCCCTTCCCCGATTCCCCAACGCTGTTCCCCTCCGCCAATTCCCCAATAAAATCTTTAAAAAAAAAAAAAAAAAAGAAAATTCATATTCGCTATGCCTTAGTAGTTCTACCCTCAGGTTTATAAGCCAGAAAGAAAGTCACGCACACATGTACCAGAGATGCATTGTTCCCAATAGCCCTAAACTTGAAACATCTCATTTAATTTCTTACTTTGGACTTACAACATGTTGGCAGAAGCATTTGACCGAAAAACTAATGGCTTCAGCAATGCTTGCAAACAGCAATTACAGTTCACTCCTTTGATTCCCCCCTTGGCCAAACCTAACTCAGCAGTGCTCATGCTGCTGGTATACCTGCCTTGGGAGGTGGAACACGGACATCAAAGCATGCGTGGGGTCCTCTGCATACAAAATTCTAGGGTTCAGGTTTCCCAGAGCATGAGTGATGAAACAGGTGCGTGTAGGATTCAGAGTTTTGCTCTAAGACCCAGGGTCCAGAGCAGGGACAATACTCCCTGGGACTTAAATTCTGAGGATTTCTTCATTTGTATGAGGGAATGGGATTGGGTCAACCTTCTGCAGAGCAGCAGAAAACTCAGGAGATTGACACTAGTTGAAAAAAAATAAAGATTTTGATTCTCGACTGGAAAGAGAGACCGGGGGCCGGCCAAGTGGCTAGTTGGTTAGAGCGTGAGCTCTGAGCAACAGGGTCACTGGTTCGATTCCCACATGGGCCAGTGAGCTGAGCCCAAGCTGAACTGCCATTGAACTGGTGAGAGTGCGTGCTCTTAACAACAAGGTTGCTGGTTTGACTCCTGCATGGGATGGTGGGCTACACCCCCCTCGCCTCCCCTGCAACTAGATTGAAAGTAGCCACTGGACTAGAAGCTGATGGGTCCTGGAAAAACAATGTTCCCCTTCCCCAATTCTCCAACACTATTCCCCTCCCCAATTCAGAGAGAGAGAGAGAGAGAGAGAGAGAGAGAGAAAAGGAAGGAAGGAAGGAAGGAAAGGAAGGAAGGAAGGAAGGAAGGAAGGAAGGAAGGAAGGAAGGAAGGAAGGAAAAGGAAAGGAAAGGAAAGGAAAGGAAAGGAAAGGAAAGGAAAGGAAAGGAAAGGAAAGGAAAGGAAAGGAAAGGAAAGGAAAGGAAAGGAAAGGAAAGGAAAGGAAAGGAAAGGAAAGGAAAGGAAAGGAAAGGAAAGGAAAGGAAAGGAAAAGAAAGAAAGAAAGAAAGAAAGAAAGAAAGAAAAAAAGAAACCGGTGTGTGAGTTTTAAGTTGGAGATAAGCAAGATTTTGGGATAGTTGTGAGGTTTTCAGGATATGTCTTCATCTCCCACCACCATCGATGGGGCTTTCTTGACAGCGGAAGCACAATTCAGACTACTTTCTACACCAAATAGCAAGATCAAATACATAGCATTGATGAGGAGGCTGTTCTCTTCATGTCTGGGCTTCCACCATTGGGTTTTCACTGTTGCCTCCCCACCCCTCCCGAAAGAGTAACCTGAAGCAAAGCAGAGGTAGGGCTGACAAGTTCAGCCAGGATCAGCTCAATAAGAAAAATGACTGTAGGCTTTGAAGACTGAACTTTACGCGGAGGGTAAACAATCCAGGGAATGTGTACTTGTCCACATGTAACAGATGATTGCAGCATAGCCTGGAAGGGCCAAAGAGCATACAGGTGAGGACACACACCAACGAGTCTATTACGTTAATCTAGGTGGGAAGTAACCGTGGCTCTGGTTAATGAAGCACCAATGGAAGGGGAGGCACATAAATATTCATTATTAACAAAAGTGTGTTAGCTGATCACTATGTGGCAAGCACCACATTAGGACCTGGGGTCAACAATGAACAATTCAAAGAGCTTATATCTTAGTGGGGAGACACATGGAATAAAGAAATAATTAGAATACATGCTCATCAGGAGGAAAAAAGGTAAGACTATAGAGATGGGGAGGGATGGTATTTTATATGGGGTGGAATAGGAAGACTTCCTGAAATACAGAGTCATTTTAACAGACCAGAATGAAGCTACTAATCAAGGTTTTAGAATTTACACTTCAAATCGAAAGAGACACACAGACTAAAAGTGAAGGGATGGAGAAAGATATTTCATGCAAATGAAAAAAAAAAAAAAGGAAGCTGGGGTAACAATAATTATATCAGACAAAATAGGCTTTAAAACAAAGGCTATGGGGTGGCCGGTTAGCTCAGGTGGTTAGAGCGCAGGCTCATAACACTAAGGTTGCTGGTTCAATTCCCATATGGGCCATGGAACTGTGCCCTTCACAACTAGATTGAAGACAACTGCTTGACTTGGAGCTGATGGGTCCTGGAAAAGTACACTGTTCCCAATAAAAATTTCTTTAAAACAACAACAACAACAACAAACAAAGGCTGTAACAAGTGACAAAGAAGGATCCAGCAATTTATCTGAAGAAACCCAAAACACTAATTGAAAAAACAAAATGCATTATCACTTTGTGAGGGGTGTAAAGACATATGCATCCCTATGTTCCATGCAGCATTATTTACAATAGCCAAATATGGATGCAACCTAAGTGCCCATCAATAGATAAATGGATAAAGAAGATGTGGTACATATGTGGTACATATACATAAACCATAAAAAGAGTGAAATTTTGCCATTTGCAACAACATGGATGGACCTAGAGGGTATTATGCTAAGGGAATAAGTCAGACAGAGCAAGACAAATACCATATGATTTCACTTATATGTGGAATCTAAAAAACAAAATAAATAAACAAACAGAAACAAACTCATAGATACAGAGAACATTTTGGTTGCCAGATGGGAGGGCACATGAGGGGGTGAGTGAAAAGGGAAGGGATCTAAGATGTGCAAATCACAAGTTATAAAAAGTCACAGGGATGTACAGTACAGCATAGGGAATATGGTCAATGATACTCTAATAACGATGTATGGTGTCAAATGGGTACTAGGCTTATTGGGTGATCACTTCGTAAGCTGTATAAATGCCTAATCACTATGTTATATCCCTGCAACTATTATAATATTGTATGTCAGCTGTAACTGAAAAAAAAATTCTAATGTGGGATTTAGACAAAGGAAAGTGATGAGGGCCTTGGGGAAGTTGGATGGGAAAAAGATAACATGGGTGAAACGTCAGAATGATGCTCGCACTTAGATGAGGAGGTGGTTCTATTTATTTAATAAAGTAAATGTGGGGCAGTTTAGGTTATGGGGTGCAAGATGTTCAATTTTGAACATACTGAGTTAGAGGTACCTATGGTTTTCTCTGCAGTACAGGCGTTCATGGATTTAGAGAAAAGGTTTGAGGCTAGGGAGACATATCACAGCTGAAATATGGGACTTATCATATGGGACTTACCATATAGTTTTGGGAAAAACTGAAATTTCAAATACCTGAGAAAGCCTAGAAACTCCACATAATTAAAAGTATAGATTTATCAGGGTCATAGATTGGGGGGGGGTTGTTGGAGGGCAGGCTGAAAAAAGTGAAGGGATTAAGAAGTACAAATTGGTAGTTAGAAAATAGTCATGGGGATGTAAAGTACCGCATAAGGAATATAGTCAATGATATGGTAATAACTATGTATAGTGTCAGGTGGGTACTAGACTAGTCAGTGGATAACTACTTAAATTGTATAAATGTCTGTACACCTGAAATTAACATAAAACAATATTTAGAAAATTTTAAAAAGTATAGAGACCCTAGGGTAACATTTGTATTTTTGAGGCAGATAGGACACAAGGATAAAGGGAATTTTAGAAGGATGCATCTAAATCATAGTGGAAAGTCAGGATTGTGTTGTTCAAGGGGCCAATGAAAAGCTGACTTTCAGAAAGCCGCAAATTAGGAGAGTGGAGGAGAAGCATGCTCTGTGTGAGGCCCTGGAGACGCAGAGCAGAGCTGGGATGGTTTATGATTAGGCAACCTGAAAAGGTTGGCTGGGGTCCTGCTGCTCTGAGAGAGTGTGTGGAATCAGAAAGTTGGGGTTCAGTGGTGATTGAACCTTTTACCCACAGGTCAGTGAGATATAGTGATATCAGGTTGGGTGTCAGATGAGGCCTGGTAAAGGACTCTGACATCCTCCAGCTGCCATATGTGACTCACCTTTTCCTTGGATGAACCATTCAAAATATTGTTCCAGTGACTCTGGTTTCTTAACAAAATTTGAAATAATCCAGAAAAAATAACCAGACACAAGAATATCTCTGGGGTTTCTGATGATATAAATCACCTTAAAGAGAAAAATGGGATAGTGAAAAACCAATAAATACAGCCTCCCATGCTTCCTGGTCTTCATACAAATGGAGAAAATGCCTATTAAATATCAATGAATTCTTTTAATAAGCTAATTATTGCATTCATTAATCATATATATAAAAGTTCCTATGAGCCAGTCATTGTAATATTAAGAATATAACAATGGATGGTGCTGTGGTTAAGTGCTGGCTTAGGAAGCCAGCAGCCCCAGTTCGGTCCCACATATGAGGGCCAGTAACACTGCCCTCAAAAAAAAAAAATATAACAATGGAAGAGGCAAGCATTGTCCCTTCTCTCTTGGATATTATAGCCTACTCACAATGGGAAGCAACCAGAAAGTTTCAAAAGATGAGTGGTATTATATTTATGTACTATAGTTTGAAAATTACTAATAGAAAAAAGGATTATTCAGATACACAGCAGACGTTTGTATGGCATGAGTCTATTTATATGATGTTCAAGAACAAGCAAAACTAACCTACAGAGTTTGAAGGCAGTGCAGTGGTCACCTCTGTGGGTGGGCATTGACTGGGGAGGCCCATGAGGAGATTTTCTGGAGGAGTGCAAATGTTCTAAATGTGGAAAATCTGAAAAATAGCTATCCAGTTGTGTATATCTGTAAAGATTCGACAAGCTAATACTCCAGATTAGTGCAAACACACAGACACAGACACGCATACACACAAAACACTTGGCATTTTAACATCTGAATTATATTCTGGATTCTGCACCAACTTCTTTACTTTGCCACGTGATCCCAGGCCCCAACTCTATCCAGGCCTCGATTTCAACAAACACTGAGAAGACACATGTAAATATGTGTATTATAAATAAGCTTGGGAACTGATGGGTTAAAAAAAAACAACAACTTCATGTGCCATTAGACCTTGAGAAATTTCCCAGAGAGGAGAATATTATTCTAAGCTTTACAATATAATTTAAGCATAAAACATTAAAAAAAAATTCACAAACCAATTGGCACCTTCCAGGGCAGTGTGTTTCTAAAAATGATCTGAGATAAGCTAGGTCCTGGATATCCATGGTCCCTTTTGGTGATTATTTGTCAGCCCCAGGAGAGATTCGTGTGGTGGCTAAGCTCAATAGACAGCTATATAGAGAAAGACATAGTGGTTAGTAAAACCAGCCATACTGCCAGAGCAATTGCTCTGGATTTAGGCACAGATTTATGAATTTGCTGCTTCCCGAATGGCCAACCCTATGTCTGGTTCTTCTACCTAAGTAGAAGAGGCATTCGTTTCATTAAGGTTGGCTAATTATTTTTTAGAGCAACAAAAAGGGGTTATCTAGTATGTAACACAGTTATAATTTCTGTTTGGGTTTAAAAGGTGGTTTTTGAAGATGCTGGCATTACCTCTGGTTTACATCTGGCTCGTATAACCTGTGCAATGGTCTACACCCTTGTACTCAGGTGTGAACCACATCATCACCAAATGCAGGATGACAGGCCCCACCCCAGATCTACTGAATGAGACTGCATCTCAACCAGATCTCCAGGGTATTCCTAGGCATATTAAAGTTTGAAAAGCATTGATGAAACATATCTTGACCATCATGCACTGACCTTGGCCTTGGACTTGAAGACAGACTTGGGGAAGAGGTGGATTGGGACATGCGAGGTGATGAGGCGTGGCCCTTCCTTATCCTTTAGGGATTTATATCCATGTTTAGTCTCCAACCAGGGTGAGCGTTCCCAAATGGGGACAGATTGGATCCATTTGGGATCCCCCTTGGAGTAAATTAGGGAGAGAATTTCAATCAACCAGTTCGTTCCTGGATAAAGAAAGAAAAAGGAATGGTCGCTCATTTTTTAATTTGACTTTTAAAAATATTGTGATAAAATATAACATAAAATATACCTTCTTAACCATTTTCAAGTGTACAGTTCAGTAGTGTTAAGTATATTCACATTGTCATGCAACAAATCTCCAGAACTTTTTTATCTTGCAATACTGAAACTCTGTACCCATTAAACAGCTCTCCACTTTCCACTGCTCACCGTCCCTGGCAACCACCACTCTACTTTCTGTTTTAGAGTTTGATTAATCTAGATTCCTCATTTAGGTGGAATCATACAATATTCATCCTTCTGTGACTGGCTTATTTCACTGAGCATAAATCCTCACAGTTTATCCATGTGGTAGCATGTATCAGAACTTCCTTCCTTTTTAAGGCTGAACAATAAATATTCCATTACATGTGTAGACTACATTTGGGTTATCCATTCTTCTGTCAGTGGACATTTGAATCGCTTCCACCTTTTGGCTATTTGCCTAAATCCTTGTGACATGTTCCCATTGCCTTTGGCTTTTCACTACCTCGCCACTTCCAATGTCTTCAGCCTCAGTCCTTGCCCAGTTTGCAGTTCCTCTACTCCACCTCCCCCCACGGAAATATGATCCACATTCCATCATAAAAACCGTTAAATTTTCCAAGCTTTTTCCAATTCCTGCCCATTGTTCATGTTGATACCTTTACCTGAAAATATTCCTTTTGCACTAAATAATTTCACATTCATTCTTTTCATCTCAGGTTACATGCTATTTCTTTTACTTTTTTTTTTTTTTTGGCTGTGATAGTTGTGTTTTGTTCATTCCCCCAGTTTCATTGAGATACAACTAACAAATCAAAATTGTACGTATTTAAGGCGCACAATGCAGTGATTTGATACATGTATGTAATGATTACCACAATCAAGCTAATTAACAGACCCATTATCTCATATAATAACGTTTTTTTTTTCTATTTCTGTTTCTTCTATAAGGACTTCACTGGTCATCGTCCTCCACTTCTCCATACAAGCATCTGAATCCTACTTAGGATTCGCTTTTATGGGTTCCCCAATCCCTTCGACTACCCCCTCTGAATAGTGTAACTTCCTGGCTAAATCCTTTCCTCTGAAAGTGCATGGTCTTAGGGCACAGCTCTGTTCCCCACAAGCACTGCATGCTGTCTGGCATATAGAAAGCACTCCATTCGTCTACTGAATGGGTAAGGGACACAGCTGAAGTCTGTCTCAGCTGTCTTACCTGATTTGGGGAAAGACAATATTAAGACATCTTCATCCTTAAACACAAAATTCTCCTGCACTTCTCTCATATGTTCAGGTGTGAAATCCACAACAGGAAAAGGTATCCCTTCAAACCACACATACCCATCTGACATGATGATGAGCTCCTTGTACCTGGTGTTAGAGTTTTAGCTGTAGTTACTGTTGGAGTCTGTGGCAGCTGCCAGGAGATAAGCTTTTATAGTAAAGACAAAACAATCATTAATCTCCCCCGTAGCTTAGGAGGAGCTTACCTGCTGATAAAGAGAAGCAGATATGGTAACTAGTAGATGATCACAAGGTTGATAATATTGAGCAACCATGAAGTCGTTCCAGAACATTTTGGGGTAATCTGAGTTTGAATTCATGGGCGGGAACTAGGAATTCAATAACAAGCCCAACGATGTAGAAATGTGGGTGAATTAAAAAACATTTTTCATAAGCTTGATTTTTTTAGAACAGTTTTAGGTGTGTAGAAAAATTGCAAAGATAGTATAACAAGTTTCCATAGTTCCTACTTTATTCAGGTTTCCCTAGTTTATATCAAAAGTCACTTTTCTGTTCCAGATCCCATCCAGGAGACAACACACATTGTGACATCATGTCTCCTCTTGGCTGTGACAGTGTCTCAGGCTTTCCTGTTGTTGTTTTTTTATGACCTTGACAGTTTTCAGGAGTCCTGGTTAGGTATTTTGGAGAAGTGCCTCTGTTGGGGTTTGTCAGATGTTTGCTTTACCATGATTAGATTGGGTTTAGGGCTTTTGGGGCAGGGGAAGATTACAGAGGTAAAATATTATACCATTATCATAATATTCAAGGGTACTTATTATCAACATGACATATCACTGTTGATATTGACCTTGATCGCCTGGCTGAGGTAATGTTTGTCAGATTTCTATGCTATAAGTTTACTCCCTTTCCTCCTCCCCCTTTCTATGTGGGCATATTTAACACATGAACTCTAGGTCTGAATGTATTCATAAGAACACATTGTATAAACTCCAAGTGAGGGATATTCTACAAAATGATTCTCTGGTATTATTCAAATGGTCATAAAAAAAAATGAAGAGCTGAGGGTATGTTTCAGATTAAAGGAACATGTAAACTAAGTCCTAGATTAGAGCTTAGATCACAAAAAAAGTGCTATCATTATATTACTGGGACAATTGGCCACATTGAATATGCAATGTCTATTAGATAATGGTATTGCATCAATGCTAAATTCCCCAATTTTTATAACTTTACTGTGGATATACAGGGAATATCTTTGTTCTTAGAGAATATATACTGAAGTTTTGAGGGATGAAGGGAAATGGTATCTGCAACTTACTCTCAAGTGGTTAAGAAAGAAATTAATATTATATATGAGAGAGAAAATGATTTAGCAGATATTGCAAAATGTTACCATTGGTGACTCTATGTAAATTGCATATGAGAATTCTTTGTGGCTTTCTTGCAAGATTTCTCTAACTTTGAGGATAATTCAAAATAAAAGTTAAAACTAAATAGGCACAGTGACAATAACAAGCTGAAAGGAAATTGAGAAAGCATGGAATGCAATCTCTCTTTTTGAGCACAAAGGTCAAGAACTTGTTTTATACTCACAGATATGGGGTTGAATTTATATGAAACTGTAACTGGACTATAGGATCTGGTACTCTTTTGCCATTTAAACATTAACATACTGAGAATTTGCTAAATTCTTTCAGGTTTTAGGGCCTGGGCTAAAACACTTCTCATATCTACCACATTGAAAATCCATAATACAATTGTTATTTCATTGTTTCAGCCCTGTATTTCCCAGTGGAGGACTCTAAGAGCCAATGGCTTCACGTATTTATGCAACAAACTAAAGGGAAAATGGCCCACTGAATGCATGAAATATTGACTCTGGGAGTACTTACAGAAACACCTGAGTTTCTACCATTTCCCTCTGGGCTTCAGTCAGCTAAAATTAGGACCATCTAATGAATGATCTAAAACCCAAATGTGAAGGCAACAGTGTTTAAATTAGAATATTTTATAATCAATAGAAGGATCATCATCTCTCTTTCTTATTAATTCCTGGGCTGGATCAATAGATTGAGCACTTGTGTGTTAAACCATAAAAAGGAATCAAACAGAAAGTCTGTAGCTGAAGAATACAGTGAATGAAATGAAATTATGTATATATGAGAGGAAATTTGAAATTCACCATCAAAGGAGAAAAAAGTAAAAAAAAGGAAGGAAAAATAATAAAGAAAGCCTGCATGATCTATGGGTCACCATAAAAAGAAACAACCTGCAAATTATTGAAGTCCCAGAAGGATGAGAGAGAGAGAAGGGGGCAGAAAGCTTATTTAAAGAAATAATGTCTAGGGCCGGCCGAGTGGCGCGGTGGTTAAGCGCTGGCCTGGGAAGCCAGCGGCCCCGGTTCGGTCCCACATATGAGGGCCCTAAAAAAATAAAATAAAATAGGGCCGGCCGAGTGGCGCATTGGTTAAGTGCTGGTTTTGGGATGCCAGCGGCCCCGGTTCGGATCCCACATGAGGGCCAGTGACACTGCCCTCTACAGCTAACAACAGCTCCATCTGGAGCTGGGCTGTGCGAGCCCCGGTGATGGTGTGGGCTGCAGCCCCTGCTGCAGTGGGCTGCCATAGGCTACAGTGAGTGGCCCGCAGCCAGCGTGAGCGGCTTGCAGCCAAGCGTGAGCTGCCAATAGCCGCGGTGAGCGACATCCAGAGGCCAGCGACAGATCTGCCTCATCCGGGAAGAGCGCAATGACGATACCAACAGTGAAGCAACATCCTCCGCAACTAAACTGAAGAACAAAAAGACAGCAACTTGTCTGTTCCCCTTCCCCGATTCCCCAACACTGTTCCCCTCTGCCAATTCCCCAATAAAATCTTTAAAAAAAAAAAAAAAAAAAAAAAAAAAAAAATAAAATAAAATAAAATAAAATAAAATAAAATAAAATAATGTCTGAGAATTGCCCAAATCTAGGGAGAGATTTGAATATCCAAGTTCCCAAAGCTCATAGCACCCTCCCCCTCAAATCAACTTAAAGAGATTCTCTCCAAGATACATTAGAATGAAACTATCAAAAATCAAAGACAAAATCTTAAAAGCATCAAGAGAAACAAAACTTGTAACTTTCAAGGGAACCCCCATAATGCTATCAGTGGATTAAGAAATCTAATACTAAGAGTAGAAATCTTATAGGCCAAGAGTGGGATAATATATTCCTGGTGCTGAAAGAAAACTACCAACAAAATACTCCATCTGGCAAAGTTACCCTTCAGAAGCAAATGAGAGTTAGAGTTTCCCAGAGAAATAAAAGTTGAGAGAGTTTACCACCATTAATCCTGCCTTACAAGAAATACTAAAAGGGGGCGGCCGGGTGGTGTCACGTCCTGCGTGGCAAGGGCAAGTGGGACACGAGAGGGGCGACGCAGATTGAATAAGAACAAGAGACAGAAGATAAGAGCGAGACCAAGGGTCTCAGCCAAAGAAGACTGAGCCCCGAATCGGGTCAACGCATAGCTTTTATTGAAAATTTTCAAGGAAGTAAACTGCAGTAAATGATTAACCGTGTATACATATGTGCCTTAGGCTCCTTTTCCATTAACCTGGATAGCCATCTTTCTTTTGTGTCCCAAGGAACTGACCGTCCTCACCACATACCTCAATAAGTCATAAGCACCCTCCAGGTGTATAAAGAAACAATGAAAGCAGAAAAACAAGTTTATGCTTCACCAAGCCCACTAAGGCCAGCCTGCAAGCCCCTCAATGTTGGGGACAATGACCCTCAACAGGGTGGCTCAGTTGGTTAGAGCGCATGCTCTTAATAACAAGGTTGCCAGTTTGACTCCCGCGTGATATGGTGGGTGTGCGCCTCCCCCCCAACCCCCCGCAACTAGATTGAAAACGGTGACTGGACTTCGAGCTGAGCTGCACTCTCCACAACTACGACTGAAGGACCACAACTTGACTTGGAGCCGATGGGTCCTGGAAAAAAACACATTGTTCCCCAATAAAGTTTAAAAAAAAAAAAAAAGAAATACTGAAAGAAGTTTTTCAAGCTGCAACAAAAGGATATCAATTAGTAACATGAAACATGAGAAAATATACAACCCAATGGTAAAGTATATAGTCAGATTCAGAATACTCTAATACTGTAATATGCTGGTGTGTTACACTTAACTGTATTACAAAGGTTAAAGGAAAACAGGCTATGGGAAGGCTGAGATTTCAATTAAAGAATCAAACATATCTTCCTGTGGTCATTCCCTGAGCAGCTTCTCTAGGCAGGGAATTATAACTTCAGTACATTCAGTAACGAGTATTCATTCAGATTTCTATTATCAGTCCACGGAATTCAAAGAATTTGGCCATGTCCACATTTATCTCCATTCCTGTCTCTGAGTTAAGGATTTTGAGATGGGGTGAGCCTGTATTCCCTCAGGTGAGCCCTGAATCCAATGACAGGTATCTTCATAAAAGACAGAAGACGACACAGACACACAGAGATGGTGATGTGAAGACGGAGGCAGACATGGGAGGGATGTAGCCACAAGCCAAGGAAGGCCTGCAGCACCAGAAGCTGGAAGAGGCAAGGAAGGATCCTCCCCTAGAACCTCCAGAGGGAGCACGTGCCTGCCAACACCTTGATTTTGGACTTCTGGTCTTCAGAACTATAAGACAATAAATCCTGTTATTTAAGCCACCAAGTTTGTGGGCATTTACTATGGCAGTCTTGGGTACCACTGCAGTGCTCTTTGATCCCATGCTACATGCTCCGTACCCAATGGTCCCATTGTGCAAAGTGGGAGCTGTCTAACTCCACTCAGAAGCTCACACGTCTCATGTGGAGGTCTAGGATTCTAGGCTATTTAAGGTGCCCGGGAGGAAGGAGTAAGTCAACAGAAAGTCTCAGCACAGAATTGAGAACTTCTCTCCTATTCTGTATGATCTTCTAATCACATACACAAAAACTAATACACTGTTAACCTAAAAGTAAAAGGGCTTTCAAAGTAAAAGGCAACAGCATTTATTTGAGCTCAAAAAAAAAAAAAAGCTATTTGGGAAGCATTGATTCAGGAAGAAGCCCACAAAGTATTATGAAAAGGAGACAAAAGGCAAAGGGGTGTTTGTGAGAAAGGGAAGGGGAACAATTACATCAATAGAAGGAAGGCATTTCTGTAGGTGCAGATAAGCTAACATAGTCACACTAATTCTAAACAATGTTTTCAATTTTCAGTCTGGTAGTCAGTCATTAGCCCTGTAGTCATATCTGCTTTCTTGTTATCTTTGCAAACAGTTCTTTGGTACACAATGTTGCTTTAGTTCCCACCCAAGGTTACCTTACCTTGCCCTGAGTTAACATTCCAAAGGTTTGAGGCATAAGACTTGCAAAGCAATTTCTCTGGATGGCAGCTCTGACTCCATTTTAAAGTGGCTCCATTTATACTACATTTTTTTACAACGCCAAACTGTTGCATCTGAAAGAAATCCGAATATTTTTGTACAGTTTTTCACGCCAACAGTCTCGTTCCAGATTCTACAGAATATACAGATATTCCTACTGGAGAAGCGGAGGAGAAACCTTTAATCAGGGAGTGGGTGGAACAGACAGAAGGCCTGAGGCTGTCCTTTGCCCCCAGGGCATCAGTGATGGGCCATTGAATGCTACTTGCAGTCTCATCTCTTCTTTGAACAGAATGCTCAGGCATCTGACAGTAAACAAAGCATCAAACCCCACCTCCTTAATCTTAACGACATTCACAACCGCTCTCATCAATACACAGAGTACTACAGAGTTTGGAGACTCAAAAGGATATTTTGTTATTGTTTTAGCAACTTTACATCTGCAGCTCTGAGCAGCAACTGTGTGAATCTTCCAGGAATCAAGGACCCCTGCTTTTCACAAGGATTTTCCCACAATCCTCTGCTGCCTGCGACAGCCACATCCTGTGCCCCCATCTCATCCTGCAAATTCTCAGCTTGCCCTTTGATGGAGTACCTGATGTGGTTAGCGGAATCTGTTTCCCCTTGGTACGTTCTGGTCCACACCCTGGCTGCTGTTTTCCCAGCTGCTCACCACCCTCAGTCTTGTAGGTCAGGATTCTGCTCTAGATGGGGTGAGAGAGGATGGGCCACTTTGGCAGTGTCCCACACAGCTGAGAAAGCTGGGAGTTCACTGACATGCTCTCACTTTCCCTATGGGGAGAAATCACTGGCCTGAAAAGGTCTCTCTTGGCACTCAGCTGTGCCCCCTTGGGGCAGGGGTGATGTGGATCAAGTCACACTGGTCATCTTACCTTTTTTATGCATCCAAACTCATACTTTTCTTGCTCTAGTGGTGTGCTGGAACTTTCCTGCTAGGCCCCTGAATTCCCACAAAGGATTGCTTGACCGGGGTGGGGGGTGGGAGGGTGACTGTCTAATTCAGTGCTCTCCAGGGGTCCCTGAACTGACCCCAAAAAAGGCTGCAGCCATGACCCAGGTCTATATGCCTGTTACTGACAAATGGATGGGTGAGACTCCTTTTGGGTCCTTTTATGTGTGCTGCTTGTGACCACAGAACCACAGTCAAATGGGACTATAGCCAAGTACTCAGGGGTCCTGGTCTTTAGATGAGACCACAGTGGGTGAGTCAGCCACATGGGTGTGAGCCCGTCTTCTCAAAATGGCTCTCCTCGTCCTTGAACTGAGAGGGCTGGGGGTGGGACTTCTTGGGTATAACTTATAGAATGAACTTCAAAAAGGGAGACTTTATTGGCTCCAGTAACCAAACCAAGGAAAAGGAGGAAGTACAATTGCAGACAACTGGAGGAAGAACTATCCGCTTAATTCTCTCCTACTGCAGGTGAGCTTTGCCTCATGGCAGGGAACAAGCCTTAAGCATCTCCGTTTGACCTCCCAACAGGTTCGCTAACACAGAGAAGAGCCTTCCTGCACCTCTGCCACCAGTTGGAAGAATCATGACTCTAAGTGGGTCATGAGTCTCTGCCCAGGGGGACTCAATCAGTGTGCTAAATCCTGAGCCATCTTCCTGGCTCCGTGGTCTGAGGGTTTGGCAGTCACCACTAACACTGAACATACTTACGCAGGCTCTGACTCAGCAATTCTCATCTTAGTATATACATTCACCAAAATGACATGTAATGGAACATTTGTAGCAGTGCTGCCCATAATGTTCCCCGATGAAGACCACCTGAATGATTATCAGGAGTAACGTGCACAAATGCAGTGTGGTGCATTCACAGAGTGGAAAATGATACATCAATGAAAATGAAAAGTCTGCACCTACACATGACAATATGGCTGAATCTCACACACATAATAGTGAACGAAAGAGGCATGACACAAAGGTATGATCCAATTCATAGGGAATACAAAAAGAGGCAAAATTAATCTATGCTGTCAGAAATCAGGCTCGTGGTTACCTTTGGTGAGTAGTACCTGGGAGGGGGCATGGAGCTGGGCTAGAAATGACCTTTCTTTTTTTTTTTTTTTTTTTTTTTAGAAGTTTGTAGCAGAGAATAGTTTTATTAGAGCAGAAAGTTACAGCTCTCGAAATGAGAGGAGGTCCTGACTGGGATGCCCAGAAATGATCTTTCTTAATATGGTTGTCACTTACATGGAGTGTTTTGGGGGGACTTGGGGGAGGGGAACAGTGTTGGGGAATTGGGGAAGGGGACCAGCCAAGTTGTTGTTCTTCAGTCTTCATTGTGGAGTTCGCCAATCACCATCTGGCTTCCCGTTGGCAGCTTGTGGCCTCTAAGCTCAAGGTGCTGTGTTCAATCTTAGTTGCGGGTAGCCATAACCACCATCCCATGTGGGAATTGAACCAGCAGCCTTGTTAAGAGTGCACGCTCTGTCCATAGAACCATCTGGGCAGCAGTTCAGCTCAAGGTGCTGAGTTCAATATTTAGTTGCTGGTGGGCGTAGCCCACCATTGAACAGGCAATCTTCTTGTTACACCAGCTGAACCATTCTGCCACCTGTTGGCAGCTCAGCTAGGGCACAGTGTTCACTGGCCCATGTGAGAATCAAACTGGCGGCCCCGTTGCTCAAAGCATGCGCTCTAAGCCAACTCCTAACCAACTGAGCCCCTTGGCCGGCTCCTTATATGGAGTGTTTAGTTTGTGAAAACTCACCTAGCTGTACACTCATGAGAAATGCATATATATATATATTTTTTCCATACACTGGAATATTACTCAGCCATAAAAATGAATGAAGCACTGACACATGTTACAATGTAGATGAACCTCAAAAAAACATGCTGAGTGAAAGAAGCCAAATATGAAAGGGTCACATAGCGTAGGATTACATTTATATGAAACGTCAGAATAGGTCAGTCCATAGAGACAGAAAGAGTCAGGAGCTGGGACAATAAGGGATTGGGGAATGACTAAGTAGTGGGTACAGGGTTTCCTTTTGGGGTGACGAGAATGTTTTGGAATTAGATAGAAGTGATGTTTGTACAACATTGTGACTGTATGAAATGCCACTGAACTGTTATCTTTAAAGTGGTTAATTGTATGTCATGAATTTTATCTCAAAAAATAAAAAGTGTATACCACACTTAAAAATTTAAAAATTGTATTCAGGGAAGCTTGACTTTCTCTGAGAATTTAGTAAACTTCCCAAAGATTGCTGTTAGCATGTCATCAGGATCTTGATTTAAATGAAAATCCTTCACCACAAATGCCCTACTCATTCCCCACCTTGCTTTAAGTAAAGGAGTCATCCACATGGAAGGGAGATCAAATCTTTATTGGTTAGAATGCTTCAAGAAAGGCTGTACAGCATTTTGAAAAACAGCTGATGAATCCTATAACTTCTGTCCCTTTAAAAGCACCATGACTTATTTAAAAACTGTGGAAGAGAAACAGAGGTGAGGATCAGTCTCACAGTCTGTCACCCTCCAGGATGATCTTTTCTCCTTCCTAATGGGGGACCTGGTCTAGCCCCAAGAACTAAACAGCATGAGTATGTGGAATGGGAGAAAGATGGAGGAACATCAGAGATCAGTGGCCTAAGGTGTGTGTAAGTATTTCTGTCTTACTCTCAAATACAATATGCATTATTAATTTTTTATTACTTGACTATTTTAACATAAGTTATATAGTACTATTGAAACAAATTTAATAAATTGATAATTTTCAGTGTCAAGGAACTTGTTGAAAGTGGGCAGGCTCATGTATTGATTGAAGATAATTTGGAATATGTTTGTTTTTTTTTTAGCTGAGCCATCCTGCCACCTGTTGGCAGCTCAGCTCAGGCTGGGCATTGAACTGCTGTTGCTCAGAGCTCAGCTCACACTCTTGAGCGAGCTCTTAACCAACTGAGCCACTCAGCCGGCCCTGGAATATCTTAAAATTTAAGACACACACATACACACACTCTTTATATATATATATATATATATATACACACACACACACACACACACACACACACATACACACACATACATATATATGCTTTAACCAAGTGATTTCATTCAGCTAATCTAATAATAATTTTAAAAACCCTCACACACTCAAAATTCATTGTAGAAGGTACACATTTGGTTATACACATACCAAAATATTAAAAACCATCAAATTATGCTTTCATAGGAGAATAGTATATCCACATTTTGAAATTTGGTGAAAGCATGAAGAAAGGTGAGGTAACTTTATGCATTTACATGAAAAAATCATCATAATATATATATTTAACTGAAGATCAAGTCACAGGACAAAGGGGATAGTATAATTCATTCATGTTTAAAAAGACCTTAAAAAGGTTTATATTTGTGTAAATGCATAGAATAAGCCTGGAAGAACACATCCTAAAATGTGTTTTCTGTTATGAAGCAGAGTAAAAAGGAAGGAGGGAAGGTGAGAAGGAAAAGTAACATTTTACTTCCTCTAGTCACATGTTGCTTTAGTGTTTAAATGAGCACCTAGTCACATATTACTAGTGTAAATCAAAGTAAATATTTAAAAAATAAAAGTTATGCATGCATATAATTACAAATATTGGATAGCATGTAACGATATACCAATGGGACTTGACAACAGTCCAGTGCAAATGTGACATTACTAAGATTTCCAAGTATTTATCTGTCTAGGGCCTTTTTTATATATTTATAATATATATATTTATTAGTTTTTTTTTGTTTTTTGTTTTTTTAAGATTTTATTGGGGAATTGGGGGAGGGAAACAGTGTTGGGGAACCGGGGAAGGGGAACAGACAAGTTGCTGTCCTTTTGTTCTTCAGTCTAGTTGTGGAGGACGTTGCTTCACTGGCCCATCATTGCGCTCTTCTCAGGTGAGGCAGATCGGTCGCCGGCCTCTGGACAGCCGCTCACAGCAGCTCTTGGCAGCTCACACTGGCTGCCGGCCACTCACTGTAGCCTATGGCAGCCCGCTGCTGCAGTGGCTGCAGCTATGCCGTCCCCAGGGACTCACAGCAGCCCACCTCCAGGTGGAGCTGTTGTTCACCATTTTAGCTGTAGAGGGCAGGGTCACTGGTCCTCATAGGTGGGATCCGAACTGGGGACGCTAGCATCCCAAGCCAGCTCTTAACCAATGCGCCACTTGGCCGGCCCAACTAGTTGTTTTTTAAAAAAACAAAACATTTTTGTGTTTCTTAAAAGTTGTCTACATTTATTTATTTATTTATTTATTTTTTAGCCGAGCCATCCCGCCAAAAAGTTGTCTACCTTTAGACATATAAATGTCTAAGTGTAAAAAATAATATAAATGACTCCACTTTAGGGCTGGCCGAGTGGTGCATTGGTTAAGAGCTGGTTTGGGACACCAGCAGCCCTGGTTCGGATCCCACATATAAGGGCCAGTGACACTGCCCTGTATAGCCAACAACAGCTCCACCTGGAGCTGGGCTGCTTTGATTCCCCGAAATGGCATAGCTGCAGCCCCTGCTGCAGTGGGCTGCCATAGGCTACAGTGAGCGGCCGGCAGCCAGCGTGAGCTGCCAATAGCCGCGGTGAGCGACTATCCAGAGGTTGGCGACTGATCTGCCTCACCCGGGAAGAGCGCAATGACGATACCAACATGGGCCAGTGAAGCAATGTCCTCCACAACTAGACTGAAGAACAAAAAAACAGCAACTTGTCTGTTCCCCTTCCCGGGTTCCCCAACACTGTTCCCCTCCCCCAATTCCCCAATAAAATCTTTAAAAATAAATAAATAAATAAATAAATAAATAAATGACTCTATTTTTTTTTTTTTTTTGAGGACAGTGTCACTGGCCCTCACCTGTGGGACCGAACCGGGGCCGCTGGCTTCCCAAGCCAGCACTTAACCACCGCACCACTCGGCCGGCCCCAAATGACTCCACTTTAAAACAGAGTTGGAGCTGCCATCCAGAGGAACTGCCTCGTGCACCTTAAACTTCACACCTTTGCAATGTTAAAATAGGGCAAGATAACCTTGGATGGGGCCTAAAGCAACATTGTGTCCCAAAGAAATGTTTGCAAAGATAACATGAAAGCAGTTATGTCTACTGGACTGATGGTGGCTGGACTGAAAATTAAAAACTGTGTTTGCTTATCTGCACCCATAGAAATGCCTTCCTTCTATTGAGGGAATTGTTCCCTTTGCCTTACTGAAAAATACTCCTTACCCTCACCTCCTAGCTGGAACACTATTTGGGCTTCTGTCTAAATCAGTGCTTCCCAAATCGCTATTTTGAAAAATCTCAAATAAATGCTGGTTGCCTCTCACTTTGACCTTTTATTTTTAGGCTAACATAAAATGACATTATATCTTGACCATTTTTCATGTCACTAAATGCCATCCTATATATTAGTATTCTATCTTACTGTGCCCATCCTCATTCAATAATAGACGGATATATTAACTGTTTGGGGTCACTGTGATGACCATTGCTTTATACATATTTGTATAGCTGTCCAGTGTTTTCTTTAGGATATATCCATAGAATGGAAATTATTGGGTCAAAGGGCATGGCTATTTATGGATGAGGAGAATCAAAGGTCACCTAAACCCTAGCTCACCTGCAGCAGGTACAAAGGCTCTATGTTCTGTTTTAATCTTAGTCCCAAGGAAAGCTCCATTCTACATCCCATCCGTCCTTTCATATTTGTCATCTACTTCTAAGTAATACTATGTTGAATTTTATATGGCTATGCACTCCATCTTAAACCTCCTTTTATAAAAAGAATTGGGAAAGTAAGGGAGGAGGGGAAAAGAAAGAGGGATAGGGGAAATGCAAAGGGGAGGGAGAAATGCAAACACAATATTACACATTCTCTGTATTAGGCAGTCTTCTGAGCGCTTGATAAAATCTGGTTGATTTGATGCCCTATGAGGTAAGCCTAGTTAATATGTCTATCTTCATAACCACCATATATGGTTAGGAATGGTTATCTATAAAATTCCCATTTTATATATAAGAAAGCAGACTCAGAGAGGTTGTAATTTTTAGTCACTGGCCTCTCAAAGCAGAAAGGCAGCAGAGGTGTAGGAAGACAGGTGGGGGGGAAGTTATTTCATGCATACAACTGAATATCTCTTGTGGAGAGTGATAAACTCCCTGAAAGTCTTCTCTAGAAGAGGGTTTCAACATTATAGATGATGTAATTAATGGAACTAACCCTGTATTTCTATTTACTTGGCTGTTAGGAAGCTCAGCTCCAATTGTATAGTCTCACCATGCAGCCTATATGTGCTAACTCTACCTCTTGCCATATGACTCTGAATTTTCCTTTATTTTTAAGCTATGAGTTTTATTATTGCAAAGCTAGTTCTTCTCATGAGTTGTCTTCAACTTTCTGGACCAAGGCAGTAAAAAAGAAAGGAAAGAGAGAGGAAAGAAGGGAGAGAGAAATAAAGCACTTACTTATGAGAAGTGGATGTGTGACAGTTCTGAGAGTTGTCTAGGAGAGCAGGTATATGATAGGGATTCGGAACGGGATCACCCCCAACCTCTGATGGTATGGAGACCCCATCACTGGTGGTAGGCGAAGAACACACAGCCCTTGGCACAAGGTGGTAGTCCAGCTGTTAAAACTCCCACTGGAGTTGAGCTGGGATGGCATCCCAGTAGAGGGGCATATGCTAGCTGGTTACATGTTTCAGGAATTTGAGAAGTCCTAGGGAAGAGTAACTATGCAAACAATGGGATTGAATGGCTACACCTGAGCACCACGGATACCCAATTATAAGGTAATAAAAAGCTGCAGGTGAGGAACAGGCCATTGAATACCAAGCGTGGAAACCATGGACCCTTCCTGCCATTTTACCAAGGAGCGAACCTGCAGACGAGCCCAGGACTTAACTATTGGCAGAGCTCCAGAGAATGTTCAAGGATCAACAGAGGCAGTTGGGGGAAAACATGGTGCCCCTTGCCTGTGTAAAAAAAAAAACATGGTTGGGCCGGCCGAGTGCCGTGGTGGCTAAGCGCTGGCTTGGGAAGCCAACGGCCCCGGTTCGGGTCCCACATATGAGGGCCAGTGACACTGCCCTCAAAAACAACAACAACAACAACAACAACATGGTTGCTGTGTCTGGGTCGCAAATAGGGCTTTGACTTTCTGGAAGCCCAAAAGAAAGGTCATCTCAATCACTGACTAGAAATCACAATGTGGATAGAGAAAAAGCAGTCACTCAGCCCAGATTAGAATGAAATGCCCCCATATGGGTCTCTATCTGTGTATCACTGATGTTGTAGACGCTGACCTCAAAGGCATTACCAAATTAATGGTGGTATGAGTTTCGACAAATGCATAGAGCCGTGGGGTAAAAATGAATAACGATTTTTGTTACCACTGAATCCAGGCTGGGCTTGGAGTTTCACCTCTTACTAGCTGATTGGCTAAGATGCCCAGGTTCTCAGTGTCTGTTTCCACATCCATAAAATGGCCATCTTAATGGGGAGAGAGAGAATGAATCGAGCACTCATAATAGAGCATCCTGGCAGCTCGTTGACTGGAACCAGTTAGTAAGTGGTCTCTATGCAAAGCTTCTTTACAATGATAGGATTTGACACTGGGTTAGGTTATAACCTAGCCTCTTAAGCTTTAATTCCCTCACTTGTCTATGGGTGTAATGACACCTATAATCACTTCCTGGGGTCATTGTGAAGGTTAAATGAGACACGATTGTGCTCAATAAAACCTTCACTATAATAATTCAAACATAAGGATGGGTGAATTCTCCAATGTCTCTTGACCACGCTTTTCTCCTTCCTATGTCTTCTTTTCAGTGGAAACTAACCTCATTCCTTTATTTGCATGGGGTCAAAAACAGATCATTCAAGCCAGGGGCCAGCAAACTGGAGCCCAGAGGCCAAATCCAACCTGCCATCTCTTTTTGTATGGCCCATGAACGAATTTTCTCATTTTTTAAATGATTGACAAAAACAAAAATCAAAAGACACGTAATATTTTGTAACACCTGAAAATTACCTGAGATTCAAATTTCAGGGTATATAAATACGTTTTATTGTAACACAGTCACGTTTATTGTTTATTTATTAATTATTATTATTGTTATTTTTTTTTTTTTTTGCTGTAGCTGCTTTTGTGCTACAAGGCAGAGCTGAGTATGTGAGAAACCACATGGACTTCGAAGCCTAAAATACTTACTATTGGGCCCTTTACAGGAAACGTTTGCTGACCTGTGATCTAAGCCACCATCAGACAATCTAGACGCCAGCTTCCCTTTCCACTAACCCAGAGGTTTCCCCACTTTAAGGCTGACAAGACCCCCACTGCATCCTTCCCCAGCCAACTTACTTGTAAGGAGAGCATTGCTTCCATTTTCTGTCTTCGTTGTAATTTTTTGTCAGTGAACACCAACTCCGATTCAAGATATAGCCTTCCTTGGTGCATCCGTGAAAGCATTGTTTTCTGAAGACAAAAGGGAAGGTGCACTCGGGGGGATCTGCAGAGAAAGAGAGGAGCAGAAGGAGAAACAGGAACATAAAAAGCCTGATGATTAACCATTCCTGAACTAGCAGCACGTGTTTTTTCTACTGCAGCAAACTGTTTTCAAGTGTTAATCAAAATGTAGAAAGTCAGGGTTTGGACTCAGGTTTATCCAACAACGAAAATAATGTAGCCAGCTGCTGTCAATTGCTCCTTGGATCCGGTGCGTCTGAGTCGGCCCATCAGAGGAGCACTCACCTGTTCCAGTGCAGTATCGCCACCTGCCTTGGAATTTCTTGTCAAGGGAACACCAGTCATAATTGCTGTGGACAGAGATGCAGCTGTGGTAGATCGTGTCGCCATATATAAATGGAAAAACACAGGTACTGTTCACAAATCCTGGAAAACAGAAAACATGCCGAACTGGCGGGCAAGCTTACAAAGGCAACTGGCTTTCTAACTTCCGTCGCGATTATCAGCACCATGCTTGCTCACCTACCACACCAAACCTGCACGTGGCCGGTCTCACTAACTGCCTTCCCTGTGTGTGGCACCAAACACAAGTGAACATCAAAGGAAGTCTTATTTCAACCCTGAGCTGGAAGCTGACTGGAGTAGCTGGCTTCCTTTCCATGTGGATCCCTTAGCGACTACACACCTAATCTAACCTGAAATTCCGGTCTTTCTTAGAGTCCCCTTTCTCCCTCTCGCCTAGAAAAATAAATCTCTTAGCTCGCCAAAGGTAGCTCCTAAATATCTCTTAAGGTTATCCTCTTCCCTCCACAGCCTTTGCACCACCTAGCATTGTCTTGACTATGGCAATAACTTATTTCTGGACACTGCCAACCTGTTTGTCCCATCATTCTTCACACTGCAGGGAGAATGTTCTTTCTTAAATACTAACTGGACCATGCCACTAACCCATTAATGTCACATTGCTGTTAGGAGAAGAAATAGCACTGAAATGGCTTATGATGCCCTACTTGATCTGGTTCCCTAGAACACCTCCAGCCTCATCTTGAACCATCTTTCCTTGCTCTTGCCTTGTAAGGCGTCTCAAGTGTGCCACCATCTTTCTTGCCTCGGGGGTTTACAGGCATGATTTCCTCTAGTTGGCAGGAATGCGACCCTGCTTTTCCTGTTTAGCAGCTTCCTCTTCTGTTCAGCCTAAATGGGAATCTCCATAGAACTTCCTTGAAGGAAATCTTGGAGGGCTGACTATAGGATTTTGTGCCAGAAGAACAGCAAAGGAAAGAGTAAAATGGCAGGAAAGTGCAAGGAGTTTTCAGGAATATAAAATTTCATGGATGTGGACTAACATTTGAGATGTTAGCAAATAAAGACACGTCTCCTCACCTGGAAACTTGGGGTATACATAGGGAGCAAGTTCTGAAAGAGAAAAAAAAATGGGTAAAATTTAGACCACCTCCTAAAATACTCCATTCCTAGACTAATGGCTGTTAAAAGTATCTTGAAGTTCATGAAGCAGAAAAACCTTTGCTCTCACCATTTGGATAACATGAAAACTTCCAGTTGTTGTCGGTGGTGGTGGTGGTGGTGGTGAGGGTATCTCACCTTTACCCAAGACACAACCCATTAATTCAGGTATGAACTCTGAGTATTCCAAAGGTCTTTCTTTGAGTAAATTAGAATAAATTCAATGTCACCGAACATCCATTCATTAGTTGGCATTCCACAAGTCTGGAAGTGGGAGAGGCCATCCTAGCTCTTACTCACATGTCAACAATTCAGGAAAACATCCTGTTCCATGCAAGAGCACTGAATATTTCCAGAGGCTTTGGTGATTCTGTTTTTTTTTTTTTTTTTTGAGGGCAGTGTCACTGGCCTTCATATATGGGACCAAACCGGGGCCGCTGGCTTCCCAAGCCAGCACTTAACGATTGCGTCACTTGGCCGGCCTGATTCTGTTTTGATTCCTAGAAATTTTTGCTTTTTTATCATCCCCAAGCCTGTTTCTGGGAGTAAGTGTCTTGGTAGCATCACCACCCTAAACCCTGGTTAGACCCAATGAAAGACTAGAAAGGAACTATGAAGACCTCTTATTCAATAACATTAGCTGATCTTTAATTGGCCATCCCATGTTCCAGTCATTGTCCTCGGTTTACCATCACCACAGCCCTCTGAAGGAGAGATTATAATTTAGAACCCTCTTCTCTTCCCCATCCCCCAAAGAGTTACAGATGAGAGGACACAGACAACAGAGAGAGACTGGAAGTCATGGGACCACTGAGTGGTGGGAACCAGGTTCATAGTTGAGAAGCCTGACTTTGGAGACTGTGACTGAATGGTCACTTACTTGTGGAAGTGACTCAATGCATGTGCCTCACTTTTTTTTTTTTTAAAGATTTTATTGGGGAATTGGGGGAGGGGAACAGCGTTGGGGAATCAGGGAAGGGGAACAGACAAGTTGCTGTCTTTTTGTTCTTCAGTCTAGTTGCGGAGGATGTTGCTTCACTGGCCCATGTTGGTATCATCATTGCGCTCTTCCCGGATGAGGCGGATCGGTCGCTGGCTCTGGACCGCAGCTATTGGCAGCTCACGCTGGCTGCCGGCCACTCATGCTGGCTTCCGGCCACTCACTGTGGCCTATGGCAGCCCACTGCAGCAGGGGGTGCAGCTATGCCATCTCGGGGAATCAAAGCAGCCCAGCTCCAGGTGGAGCTGTTGTTCACCATCTTAGCTGTAGAGGGCAGTGTCACTGGCCCTCATATGTGGGATCCAAACCGGGGCCGCTGGCATCCCAAGCCAGCTCTTAACTGCCGGGAGCCGACAACTCTTCAGTGTCTGACAAGGCCACATTGCCACGCTCAGCACTGGATATTTGAGGTGCTGTCTTATGGTTGGTCATGTAATATCTCCTGCCTCTATGAACCCATGTGCTTTTCCTCCTATAGGAGACAATACATTCACTGCATTTGTGACAGGTTCCTGTGGTACCCTGATGATAGCTGGTTGTGTAAGTCAACGACGGGGCAAGATTTCCTAAAGAAAAGGAAACTCCCTGAAACAGGCTACAACCCGAGGGGACCCCTGAACTGATATATTGGGGACTCAAGCCCCTTGGAAACTGAGGCACAGACCTCTGGTCACATAGGCCAAGAAGCCTGCCTGTGAGAAGCTGATGCACTTGCCTAAGGGCCCTGCTGTGAATAGTCTCCTTGAAGAGTAAAAGTCTTCAGGCCATGAGAGTTCCTGTAAGAGGCAACTTGCTGACGATGGGGTATGTTAATTAACAGCCTTGTTTGAATTCTGTGTCTAGTGCATTGTTGTAGCAACAGATACTGAAGCTTTGACTGAGAAACAGATGCTACCTTCTATTGTAAATATGTAGCCCTCCTAGGACAAAGTATGTTTAAGACTCCGTTTAACTACTAAGTATTGTATTTACATAGGAATAGATTTTAGATGCTTTTACCCTAAACACAGCCACTCCTAGTCTTTTAGTATTCGCCCTGTGAGTCTAGCTGCTGGAATTTGGGATAATGGCTAGGTAGTCATGGTAACCACTCTTTAGTAGATATGTAGAGATAGGTGAATCCTTAACATAGAACAGGCCAGGGTACCCTGGAGAGAACAATTACAGGGAAGTAAAGACTGAGTTGGGCCGGCCAAGTGGCACAGTGGTTAAGAGCTGGCTTGGGACACCAGCGGCCCAGGTTCGGATCCCACATATGAGGGCCAGTGACACTGCCCTCTAAAAAAACAAACAAAAAAGAAATGCTACTTTTGGGCCGGCCGAGTGGCATGGTGGTTAAGCGCTGGCTTGGGAAGCCAGCGGCCCCGGTTCGGTCCCACATATGAGGGCTAGTGACACTGCCCTCAAAAAAACAAAAACAAAACAAACAAGACTGAGTAAATCCTGGGAACTAGAAACCACCAAACTCATGTGATTGAAATAATGGTCAAGAATCCCTATTAAAAAAGTATGCTCTGGGGCCGGCTGAGTGGCGCGGAGGTTAAGCGCTGGCCTGGGAAGCCAGCGGCCCCCGGTTCGGTCCCACATATGAGGGCCAGTGACACTGCCCTAAAAAAAAAAAAAAATGCTCTGGCAATAAAGTGTGACACTTCTTCTCTGAAACTCCCCCGCTGTCTCCACTGTCTCCCTTCTTTATTTTCTTCCCTGGCTGACACCGTCTCCACCTGAGGGAAACCCTGGACTGTGGAGGCTGGTCCCCCGCACTTAACCAACGCGCCACTCGGCCTGCCCCTCACTTTCCTTATCTTTGATATAACAATGCCAATTTATAGGTTTGCATCAGACTGTAATTCAGGAGGTACTGTGTGGTGAGAACATCTATATTAGCTGATGGTGACCCTGCTCTTCAGAAAATAGCTAACAAGGTGTCAACATTTTTGAAGTTGTGGTTAAATAATCAATTATGATGGGTGGTTTCCTAGGTGCCTGCTTTCTCCTTAGCGCCTTATGCTGACTACCTTAAGGAAACTGAATCTTGCAACACCCCTATAAAACTGGTATCACTATACATTTATATGTATGTATAAGCTATGCATTATTACTGGTGACCTCAATTTTGTAGATACAGAAGAGGAGGCTTAGAGGGGGAAATCACTTGCTCAAAGCCACAGAACTAAGAAGTCGTTCAGGTCCTCTGTCTCCAGAAACTGAGCCTCCAAAATGACCCTGCCTCTGGAGGCCACTGTGTCTGGCCCCAAAACTCTTCTAGGAGGTGCTGCCACAAAGCTGAACCTCCTTCCTACGCAGGCTGGGGTCATTTTAGAATAAAACCATGGGTACTTACATTGTGTTTTAAAGGCTAGCACTGGATGGGTGAGTTTTCCACTTTGTTCAGTCACCAAGGCTAATCTTTAAAACCTTTCATCCCCACTCTCTTTAATCCCTATAGCCATTTTACAGATGAAAGAGCAGAGAGGTACTTGAATTTAAACGTTGTTCACACAATTAAAAATGGGTGCAGCCCAGACTCACCTCCAGCTCTGTCTGGTTCCAGGCAATAAGCTATTTCTGTCAGAACCTGGTGCCCCAGAAATGGTCTTTTGTCATTTCATCTACGAATATTGCCAAACATGACCAAATAAATCCTCACCGATCTTCTATCCTTGCATGTTGTATTGTTATCACATGCATCTCTGGCCAAACATTACCATTTTGCCTCCTTCCCCTCCTCCTCCTTCTCCTCCAGTAAATGATGATGAAGAAACACCACCCCCAATATCAACATTTGGAGAAAGAGAGGACGAAAGGCCACCCCCAGTATCCCAAAGCGACCTGACACATGTAGGCATTTTTTCCAGATGGACGTAAACAATTGCACAGAATCACAACCTCGGACGGCCTTACTCTGAGGTCATGAGAAAATAAGATAAGCCAAGTCCACTTCAGAATTTTGCCTGAACACAGTCAAAAACAAGGTCACTCGTGTCACGAATTACTAAACACCCTCTGCTCCTTGGCTGAAATTAGTGACTGCTGCTTCTTTAATGACATCTTTCTCCTCCTAGTCTGCCTTCTCTATAGAGATTATTTGAGATGTCCAGGTATAGAATTGTCCCCGCTTCCTGACACCAACCATTGTTGCATGAACCCAGCTTCTTTAACCTAAACCCCCCAACTCTTTCAACCAGAGCCCAAGCCCTAGAATAAGTTCTAACACCCTCTTGCTTAGAACCCCAAGGTGCCCTATGGCTCCCCAAAGTGTGTGGTCATCTTGAGTGAAACATCCAACTTGTTTAACTTCCTCTTCTTTCTGGTGGCTTTGGGCTGCAGGAGTCAACAGGGCCACGACTTCCTGACCTTTTCTGCTTTAATCCTTTCATCCTTACAATGACTAGGAGAGATAAAGATCACTTTCTCTCTGATGAATTGATTAGTTTTCTGGGGAGGCAATTCAGGGAATCAGAAAAGCCCTCCCAGCCCTCCGTGACCCCAGCCACCCTGTCACCCTCCCCACAGATAACTGAGGTAATGCTTGTGAAACTTACTGGGATAGTTTCTGACTATGCAAGGGTATGTCCTTTTTCACACAGAGGATAGCCAAGCCTACATACCATTTATTTTGAACCTTGCTCCCTTCACAAAAGATCTTGGAGAACTTTCCAAAATGATATACAATAAGCTTCTACTTTCTCTTATTTTTTATTGTGGTAAGAACACTTAACATGAGATGTACCCTTTAAAGAAAATTTTCAGGATGCAGTGCAGTATTGTTAACCACAGGACATTATGCTCTACAGCAGATTTTTAGAACTTTCCTTGCATGGCTGAAGCTTTATACCTATTGAACAGCAACTCCTCATATCCCCATCTCCCCAGCCCCTGGCAATAACCATTTTACTCTCTCTTTCTATGAGTGTGACTATTTTATACACTTTATATAAGTGGAATCATGCAGCATTTGTCCTTCGTGCCTGGCTTACTTCACATGGCATCATGTCCCCTAGGCTCATCCGTGTTGTTGCAGATTTCCAAGCTTCCTTTTTCTTAAAGACAATATTACCATTCTACAGATGAGAAGGCTGAAGCTTAAAGACAGGCAGTTACTTGCCCATGCTCACCCAACCAGCCAGAGAAAGAGCCAGGATTTGAACCCAGGACTCTCCAGATCCTCATATTCTGCACCAACCATTATGCTGTGTTTCATAGATATTGTGGACAGTGGGTAGAATCTGTTTCCTGCCCGTCCCACCCCAAACCACTGCCTTCCAGATCCCCAGCCCCTGTGTCCTCCCCTCTTCCCCTTCCTAGTCATCTCACCTGCTTTCAGTCCATGCATACAGAGAACCAGGGACACCCAGCCTGCCAGCTTCTCCATCACCTTCCATCAGCTGCAGAGGGTCTGCACCGCAGCCAAAGTTGCCTCTGACTTTATACTCTCCAGTGTCTGCCCCTCCTACTCTAGCTGCTCCCATAGCACACAGACTGACTCCAGAGCATTTTCTCCCATGCCCTAAATCTCAGGGTGCACAGGTAAATTAGCAACACCCATCACAGAAGCGTTCTGAAAGTGCCGTCCCTGGACCAGCTCCATCACCCTCACCTGCAAACTTGTTAGAAATGTGAATCCTTAGGCCCCACCCCAGACCTGCCGAAGCTGGAGATAGGACCCGCCACCCGCGTTGTAACAAGCCCTCCAGGTGAGTCGATGTTCGATAAAGTTTGAGAAGCACCGTGCTATAACTTGCTTAATACTTTCATCTCCATTTCATGTCATTTACTCCCTTGATTATTATTTTTTTTAAAAACGAAAGTCCAGCAAGAAAGGCAAAGGCAATTTGAGCCTGCTGGATAAGTCAGGCTCAGAAAGGCTCCACCCTGTGGCTGTGGTCAGTTTAATCCCAGTTCCTATGTGTGGGCTGGGGCCACCTTAGAATTCTTTTCCCAGCCACCATCTCTGACTGGATGAGTGAGTACCAATAAAGGGAAGGGTGTCCTAGCGGACCCCCAGGGTAATCTAAGATGAGGAACAGAAGGTCTTGGAGACCAAGCATCATGACAGCGGTGGGCAGGGTGGGGATTAATATTCATCCTTTTAGCAACTGTCTGTGCTGACTTCTTTTCAGACATTCCATCAGTTATGCCCCATTTATAAACATGTAGGGACCAGGTATATTGGTTATAAACACATTTGCCTTTTCTAAATATAGATGGGAAAATGGAATAGGGTGGAAGTGGAGAAACTTTGATAAAGGCAGAGAGCGTGGAGAAGCTGAGTTTTTCCTGTCTGACATGTAGGCTTTTGCTTTTTGCTATTTTGCTGAACTGATGTTTTTTGTTTGTTTTTAAGATTTTACTGGGGAATTGGAGGAGAGGAACAGTGTTGGGGAATTGGGGGAGGGGACCAGCCAAGTTGTTGTTCTTCAATCTTCATTGTGGCTTCCTGGTGGCAGCTCGTGGCCTCTAAGCTCAAGGTGCCGTGTTCAATCTTAGTTGCGGGTGGGTGTAGCCACCATCCCATGCGGAAGTCACACCAGCAGCCTTGTTGTTAAGAGTGCACGCTCTATCTTCTGAGCCATCCTGGCGGCAGCTCAGCTCAAGGTGCTGAGTTCAATTTTTTTTTTTTTTTTGAGGGCAGTGTCACTGGCCCTCATATGTGGGATCTGAACCGGGGCCGCTGGATTCCCAAGCCAGCGCTTAACCACCATGCCACTCGGCCGGCCCCTGAGTTCAATCTTTAGTTGTGGGTGGGCATAGGCAATCTTGTTGTTACACCAGCTGAGCCATCCTGCCACCTGTTGGCAGTTCAGCGACAGCTCAGCTAGGGCGCAGCGTTCACTGGCCCATGTGGGAATCGAACTGGTGGCCCCGTTACTAAGAGTATGCGCTCTAAGCAAACTCTTAACCAACTGAGCCACTTGGCCGGCCCCTGAACTGATAGATCTTAACACAGCGCCTGGCCTCTATGCAGGTAATGAGGTCACCTGTCAATCATGAGTAAGCAACGTGGGTTGGCAACGGTACTTTGCCAGCAGGAGCTAAGAGAAGTCTCACACCACTTCACGGCATGGGAATCGTATCCCCCGGTTCAACACTTGGGGAAACCAAGGCTCAAAGAGGCAAAATATCTGTCAAGGTCATATGGCTCATATGGAAGTGGAAGACCACAGGAGAAACCCAGGCAGTCTGACATCAGGACTTCTTGTCTCTGCCCACCCACTGTCATCGAGGTCTTACAGGCAAACAGCCTTCATAGGAAGTCGGTCTCTTCAGAGTTCAACTCTCACTCTGTACTGGTACCCAAGACCTTGTTTCTGACTTATTCACTAACTGTGTGACTCTGGAAGGTTTTGCTTTCTAAGTCTGCATGCCAGATCTCTAAAATGTTTGGGCTATGTGCATCCTATGAGAGCCCAGCAAATTAAATATTTCCTTTCTTTCCTTTTTCCTTCCTTCCTTTCATCCTTCCTTCCTTCCTTCCATCCTTCCTTCCTTTCCCTTTCCTTTCTCTCTCTCTCTCTCTCTCTCTCTCTCTCTCTCTGAGTTAATTCCAGTTAATCATATCCCATCACATCACAGTATCCAATCTTCAGCTATCAATATCCAGGATGCATACAAACAAAGTCAGTGGGAATGCAGAACCAGATTCCCATATCTCTTATTTAATAAGCTAAAATTTGTGGCAGATATTTGAGCATTTGTTATTTATTAGGGAAGATAGTGCATCTTTGACTTTGATTTCTCTTGCTCTCTTTTTGGTGAATTTTACAAAACGTGCTTAATTCTAATTGTAACTTCTCTTAAAGATAATGGGAAGTTATATTCTCAAATATTAATGATTTGCAGAGGTGGTGACAAATATGTGCAGAGTTGCTAAGGTACATTGTAGAGATTCATCCCACCCCACACCCTAAAGGCATGGCCAGAACACTCTGATCAGGACCCAGGACACCCTACCCACTGGAAGGGCACTTAGACATCAGAGAGAACGCATTATTCCTTTCTTGCTCAACTGAATAGTCATTATGCCCCCAAGGTACTCAACCAACTGTGCTAAAATATTTTTTTCAGAACTGAGGTTGATATCTAGCCCATTGGGAGGGGTGGGTGAGGATGGAAGAAAAAAATCTACCAAAGTCATAAACCTACCAAGTGGCAGAGCTGGACTTGGACTTCAGAGATACCTTATGAACAGCATGAATCATGGGGAACTAGAGAGAAATGATCAATGATTCCAGCAGTGAGGCTCAGTTTTATCTTTGGCAACAATGAAAAGATAGATAGCACTGGGTTTGGATGCAGAATGTCAACTTGCAATGCCAGCCCTGGAACCAGTGGGAAATACATGAGCATTAATATCTGCTAGACCAGGGCTGGCCAAGTGGCATGGGGGTTAAGTGCTGGCTTGGGAAGCCAACGGCCCCGGTTCAGGTCCCACATATGAGGGCCTGTGACACTGCCCTCAAAAAAACATATATATATCAGCTAGACTAACTTTCAAATCCTGGATTTCCCACGTGAGTTAGGGACACTAGCTAAATAACTTACCCACTATCTTTTCCAGGGCTGGTTTAATATCTATGCTTCACAGACTCACAGCACAAGATGAACAGCAGGCGTTCGACCTTCAGTAGTGTTTCTTGCTTTTAAAAGTTGAGTAATTGTAGGGTTGGCTGAGTGGTGCATTGGTTAAGAGTTGGCTTGGGAGCTAGTTCTGAGAAGCAGGGCCCTGATTCAGATCCCACATGAGGGCCAGTGACGCTGCAGCCTCTACAGCTAAAATGGTGAACAACAGCTCGACCTGGAGCTGGGCTGCCGAGAGTCGCCCATGATGGCGTAGGCTGCAGTTGGGCTGGCCGGCAGCTGGCATGCACTTTCATGAACTGCCATGTGCCGCCGTCCAGTGGCCAGCGAGCAACTGCCTCACCGGGGAAAAATGCAATGATAATACCAACATGGGCCAGTGAAGCTATGTCCTCCACAACTAGACTGAAGAACAAAAGTTCAGCAACTTGTCTGTTGCCCTTTCCCAATTCCCCAACACTGTTCCCCTCCCCCAATTCCCCAATAAAATCTTAAAAAATAAAAAGAGTTGAGTAATAAATGTAGCTAAGATAAACAAATCTTCCTGAAACCCTGTGTATTTGTCTGCTAGGGCTGCCATAACAGAATGCCATAGATTGGATGGGTTAAGCAACATGTGTTATCTTCTCACAGTCCTGGAGGCTAGAAATCCATGATCAAAGTGCCAGCAAATTCCTAGTGAAGGCTCTTTTCCTGGCTTGTAGATGACCACCTTCTTGCTGTGTCCTCATATGGCCTTCCCTCTGTGCTCATATGGGGAGAGAGATCTTTGGTGTCTCTTTGAGTATCAACATATGAATTTTGGGGGGGGGTGGGGGAAGGGACACGATTCAATCCATAACACCCTGACTCATCTCTTCAAAATGAGATTGTTGGTCTCAGCCTCATTTACATGACGGGAACATCAGATCATAGGCTTGAATTGAGCGTCAACATAAAAAGCCAAGATGTCTTGATTCTTGGAAAAGTTAAACCATATCCACATGTAGACAAATAGTTTTTTAATCAACAGCTCTCATAGAGCTGAGAGTTTCAGGGGAGAACTAGAGATGTGGGAATTCACTGGCACACAGGGAAGTACTGAAGGTAAAGTGGAGGAGCATTTGGTTAACGGTCAGAAACACCTGAGTTGGAATTCAATGTCTGCCTCTTTCTCGCTGTGAGGTTAATTGGGTTAACCTCTTTCAATCTTGTTTTTCTCACCCATAAAATTGGGATCATCAAAATACTCTTTATGTTCCCCACCAAACCTGCTCATCCTGCCATCCCATCTCAGTGAGTGACACAACCATTCACCTGCATGTAAAGATCACACTGGCGTCATCTCTGAGTCCTCTTTTTCATTTTATATCCAAATCCACCAGCCAATCCTGTGGACTTTACCATGGAAATATGTCCTGAGTCCAGCCGCGTCCCACTTCTGCTAGTGCTATCTCTCATTCTTTTTTTTTTTTTAAAGATTTTATTAGGGAATTGGGGGAGGGGAACAGTGTTGGGGAATTGGGGGACAACAGCCAGCCAAGTTGTTTTTCTTCAATCTTCATTGTGGAGGATGCCAGTCATCATCTGGCTTCCTGTACACAGCTCGTGGCCTCTAAGCTCAAGGTGCTGTGTTCAATCTTAGTTGCGGGTGGGCATAGCCACCATCCCATGCAGGAGTTGAACCAGCAGCCCTATCCACTGAGCCATCCAGGCGGCAGCTCTGCTCAAGGTACCAAGTTCAGTCTTAGTTTCGAGGGCGTAGCCCACCATCGAACAGGCAATCTTGTTGTTACACCAGCTGAGCCATCCTGCCACCTGTTGGCAGCTCAGCTAGGGGGCAACGTTCACTGGCCCTGTTGCTCAGAGCTCGTGCTCTAAGCCAACTCTAAACCAACTGAGCCACTCGGCTGGCCCTGTGGGGCTATCTCTCTAATCTAACCACCATCATTCTCCCTGTGTACTATGACAGCTGCCTAACCAGTCTCTTCATTCTTTCCACACAGTAGCTAGAGCTAGATTGTGTTGTTGCTATGATGAGACTCCTAGATAGCCTTCCATGACACTTCGAGAAAATACCAAAACTCTGATTTTGGTTTCTGACTTCAGACTTCTGACGTTCCCCATCCTTCACTCAACCTAAGTTCCCCGGCCCCCCACTATTCCTCAAATACTCCAAACACAATGCTGTCTCAGGGTATTTATACCTGTGTGTCTGTCTGCCAGTAACTATTCCTCGAAGACACCAAGGACAACTCTTTCCCATTCTGTCTTCAGATCTCCATGGTTCAATGTCATCTCCTTAGAAAAGCCTTTCTTAGTCACTTTCTCTAAAATAGCAACTCCCACACCTCTCTCTTTCTCGCTCTCATCCTGACTTAATATTTTACATGGCGATTTTCTCTACCTGACCTAATTCTCCACATTCACACCCGTGTCTAAATCCATACCCATATCTATGAATGTGTGTGTTTATTTGCTTGCTGTCTTTCTCCACTACTATTAATAGATTGTAGACTCTGGAGGCAAGGACTTTCTACCACTCAGTACATTAACTCCAGTAAAAGAAAACAGTGTCTGACAAATAACTCACTAGCCATCGTTGAATGAATAGGCTGTCCCTCGCTCATAGGCTCCATGTGGGGTTTTTGTGAGATAACTCGGTCAAGCAACCAGGCCAAAACGTGGCACAAGCTAAGCAGTCATACGGTGGTTACTATTACCGGCAGTCAGTCTGGTGCCTAGACTTGCTTTGTGATCATTAGAAACTCATTGCTGATGTTCAGGTAGGCAGAGAGTAGGTGGAAATGACTTTCAAATCTTTTCCATGGCTAGCCATAATAGCTACTCGTTTTCATGAGAAACTGGTATTTCTGGTTCCAAAGAGTCAGTTTTAGGCATTGTTGATGGTAATGCTAAATTTGTCCAGCTGTTAACCTCTCTGGAACATTGCTAAAGGCAATGTGTGGGGACCAAATGGCATATTTGTTAGCATGCCTAAATATTCATGTTTGGTACGTGCTTGGAACACTGCATGAAAAAATATGTATAAGAGGAGGTCCGAGATGGTGAATTAGCTTAAAAAATACATATATATATATATATATATATATATATATATATATATATATATTATATATATTATTGATAGAGCCTCTTTAGTTTGATGGAAAATGCTGTGACTCCTTAAGTCCAATAGATCTGGGTTTGATTCTCACATCTGCCCCTGAGCAAACCATCACTATAATTGATTATTAATGTTAAGGATGTTATTCCTTTCATCCAACTGCCCCGATTCACCTCCTGCTCTTCCACTTGTTAGCTCTGTGGTCTAGACTGCTTTGTGCCTCACTTTCCTGACACAAAAGATGGAGATAACAACAGCCCCCAAGTCCTCAAATTGCTGTATTATATGGATGGGTTGGTGCAAAACCATTGAAGCCATCACGAGCACAGAGTAAGTGCTGTACACATGGATTTTTTTTAAGTCATTGCGACTGCTACCACAACTGTTACTGCAACTCGTAATAATAAAAGTATTTAAAAATTGTCATTATATTGCATTAGCCAGACAAAACCTCTACAAGGTAAGCAATTCGTGGATGGGGAAACCAAAGCCTAAAAAAGTAAAGCAACTTGTCTAATGTACCCATTGGCTATTTGTATATCTTCTTTGGAAAAATGTCTGTGCAGGTCTTTTGCCCATTGGTACAGCTATTGTGGAAAACAGTGTGGAGGTACCCCTCCCAAATTAAATATAGAACTACCTTATGATCCAGCAATTCCACTGCTGGGTATTTATCCAAAGAAAATGAAATCACTATCCTGAAGAGATATCTGCTGTCTATATTCATTGAGCATTATTCACGACAGTCAAGATATACAAACAACCAAGTATCATTAACAAATGAATATAAATGTGTATATATATATTATATGTTTTATATAGATAAAACATTATATATAACATTTAAAGTATTGCATATATGTTGTAAAAACATATGTAGTGGAATATTATTCAGCCTTTAAAAAGAAGGAAATCCGGGGGCCCGCCAAGTGGCGTGGTGGTTAAGCACTGGCTTGGGAAGCCAGAGGCCCCGGTTCGGGTCCCACATATGAGGGCCAGTGACACTGCCCTCAAAAAAAAAAAAATTAGAAACCTAAAAAGAAGGAAATCCGGCCATTTGTGGTATGATTGAACCAGAAGGACATTATGCTGAGTGAAATAAGTCACACACAGAAAAACAAACTGTATGATCTCGCTTATATGAGGAACCTAAAAAAGCTGAATTCGTGGGCCGGCCAAATGGTGCATTGGTTAAGAGCTGGGTGTCTGGGTTGGGACACCAGTGGTCCCGGTTCGGATCCCACATATGAGGACCAGTGACACTGCCCTCTACAGCTAAGATGGTGAACAACAGCTCCACGTGGAGCTGGGCTGCTGTGAGTCCCTGGGGATGGCATAGCTGCAGCCCCTGCTGCAGTGGGCTGCAATAGGCTACAGTGAGTGGCTGGCAGCCAGCGTGAGCGGCCGGCAGCCGGTGTGAGCTGCCAAGAGCCACTATGAGCGGCCATCCAGAGGCCGGTGACCGATCTGCCTCACCTAAGAAGAACGCAATGATAATACCAACATGGGCCAGTGAAGCAATGTCTTCCACAACTAGACCGAAGGACAAAAGGAAAGCAACTTGTCTGTTCCCCTCCCCCAATTCCCCAATAAAATCTTAAAAAAAAAAACAAAAAAAACAAAAGCTGAACTTGTAGAAACAGATAGTATAAAAGTGGCTACCAGGGGACCTGGGGTGAGGGACATGGGAAGATGTTGGTCAAAGGATACAAACTTTAGTTATAAGGTGAGTAAGTTCTAGGCATGTAATGTACAGCATGGTGACTACAGCTAACAATACTGTATTACATACTTGAAATTTGCTAAGAGTAGATCTTAAGTATTCTCACCACACACAGACAACCACACATACACACACCAAAAAAAAGGTTAAAAAAAAGGGTACAAATTTAGCTGAAAATCCCTATGGAGCTCGGAGGAGTAAGGGCTAGGGATCTCACCAGGCTTCAGGCTTGGCTGCTAAAGTAAGGAACTTAAAATAAGACCTCTGGTAGCCCCTTCATAGATGCTGAAAGCCCAACCTGGTCCAGAAAGTCTTCTACTTCAAACTTGTGTTTCCTGGAATTCTCCACATGTCTCAGCTTCAAAACCATGTGTCCATATTCATTCATTGATTTCAGCCTCTTTCGGAGATGAGGTCCTGTTACCTGTGGACCCATCTTTCTCTGTGGGTGTCTCCCAAAGACACTGATCTGTTTCTTCTGAGTCCTAACCTCTGCAGTTCCCTCTTGATGAAGACTTCTGTGATTTTTCTTGTCTTTTGTCCTTGTGGTAGGCAGAATTCTAAGATAGCCCCCCTACCCCCAATTCCTATCACCCTTTCATATAATCTTCCCTTGAGTGTAGGTGGGACATATGAATATGATGGGAGAGTTACTCTAGTGATTAGGTTATGTTATATGGCACAACACCCTTGAAAAAAGGGAAATTATTCTGGGTAGGCCTGACCTCATCAGGCGAACCTTTAAATGGGACTGAGCTATTTCGAGCAAGAAAGAATTCAGTATGAGGGAGATTCTCCATTAATGGCTTTGAAGATGGAGGGGGCTGCATGGCAAGGACCTGAGACTAACCTGGGAGTGCTGAGAGCAACGCCCAGGCAAGAAAATGGGAACCTCAGTCCTACAACCACAAATAACTGAACTCTGCCTATAACCTGAATAAGCCCGGAAGGAATTTCTTCCTCAGCCGAGTCTATAGATGAGAACACAGGTGGCTGACACCTTGATTTTAAAATCTATGAAGCAAATACTGGTAGAGCTGCAAGGAGATATAGACAAATACACAATTATCATCAGGGATCTTAACACCACTCTCTCAACAGAACAAGTAGGCAGGAAATCAGTTAAGATACAGTGGCCTTGAAAGACACTATCAGGCTGCCCCAGTGGCACTGTGGTTAAGCGCTGGTTTGGGAAGCCAGCGGCCCCCGTTCAGGTCCCACATATGAGGGCCAGTGACACTGTCCTCCAAAATAAAAGAAAGACACTATCAACCAATTTGACCTAATTGACATTTATAGAACATTCCACCCAACAACAGTAGAATAGACATTCTTCTCAAGTTCACATAAAATATTTCTAACAATAAAGCAAGTCTCCATAAATTTAAAAGGATTGAATTCACACAAAGTCGTTTCTCTTATGACAAAGAAATTAAATTAGAAATCAAAACCAGAAAGGAAATGAGCTATTGAACCACAAAAAGACACGGGGGAAGCTTAAATGCATATTGATAGAAAACAAAAAGTTTGAAAATGTTGAGTAAGTCAGCGCTCTGTATCCACGGGTTCTGCATCCATAGATTCAACCAACCGAGGATCAAAAATATTTGGAAAAAGGGCGGGCCGAGTGGCACGGTGGTTAAGTGCTGGCTTCAGAAGCCAGCGGCCCCAGTTCGGGTCCCATATATCAGGGTTAGTGACATTGCCCTCAAACAAACAAACAAACAAACAAAAATTTGGAAAAATAACATGTTACGTTATTGCTGACATGTATAATACTATGTAGTTAAGCTATGATGGTTGTGTCTGTATTGAACATGTACAGACTTTTTCTTCTTGTCATTATTCCCTAAAAATACAGTATAACAACTATTTATATAGCAGAATACATCAGGTATTCTAAATAATCTAGAGATGATTTTTTTTTTGAGGGCAGTGTCACTGGCCCTCATAAGTGGGACCCGAACAGGAGCCGTTGGCTTCCCAAACCAGCGCTTAACCACCACGCCACTCGGTCGGCCCCTAGAGATGATTTTAAAGTACATGGAGAATGGCATAGGTTATATGCAAACACCGTGGCATTTTATGAGACTTGAGCATTCATGGATTTTGGTATTGGCGGGGGTCTGGGAACCCCCACCGTGGATACCCAAGGATGACTGTTAGGATACCGTAAAATAAAATACAACTTAAAAAAATGGAAAAAAATAAACCTTCCTGCCTTAATCAACCCTTCTTCCCAACAAAAAGCCATCCTTGAAAGAAACTGCCCTTCACTACCTAAACGGCAGAGGGCGCACTTGAGCTGTGACTCAATCCCTCCAAACCATCAATCCCAGCTATGAAATTCAGACGGAAAACTCGAGTTGCTCAGTGCCCATGTTCCCAATTGAGATAGAACAAGGTACTGTTTCAGCTTTCATACTGTAAGTTTCCTTTTTGCAACCCAGTTCGTGCTACATTTTTGGCTTTTTTGTGCTTTTCGTTGGTAACTTTGCTGTTTAAAGTGCCCCCCGAGTGCGGTGCTGAAGTGCACTCTGCTGTTCCAAAATGCAAGAAGACCATGATGTGTCACATGGAGAAAATCCGTGTGTGAGAGAAGCCTCGTTTAGGCACAAGTTAGAGTGTGTTGGCTGTGAATTCAGTGTTAATGAATCAACAGTCTTTATTAAATAAGGTGCCTTGAGACAGAAAAACACATAAAACCTGGTTATATACTGATCGGTTGGTACAAATGTGAAACTGTTGCTTGCAGAAATCTGGCCCTGTATTTCCCCTATGAGCGATGGCTCAGTATTCACTAATTCAATGTTCACGGCAACTTTATAGAACAGAACTACCACAGATAATAAGAATTGAATGTGTTATCTTATTTTAGATGCACAAAGAGCCACATGATGTTTATTATCCTTTATTTATTTATTTATTTATTTATTTATTTATTTATAAAGATTTTTATTGGGGATTTGGGGGAGGGGACCAGCCAAGTTGTTCTTCAATCTTCGTTGTGGAGGGCACCAGTTGCCATCTGGCTTCCCATCGACAGCTTGTGGCCTCTAAGCTCAAGGTGCTGTGTTCAATCTTAGTTGCGGATAGGTGTAGCCCACCATCGAACAGGCAATCCTGTTGTTACACCAACTGAGCCATCCTGCCACCTGTTGGCAGCTCAGCAACAGCTCAGCTAGGTTCACTGGCCCATGGGGGAATCGAACTGGGGGTCCCATTGTCAGAGCACGTGCTCTAAGCCAACTCTTAACCAACTGAGCTACTCAGCCAGCCCTGTATTATCCTCATTTTATATGTGAGAGAAGTGAATAGAGACGTCATGGAAACTGCCCATCATAAGTGACACAGCTAGATTAAAAACATACATTATTTGACCTATTGTTCAATGAGTACTTAAAGGAGCTCACATATGTTTAAGAAACAAATGTCTTCTGCCATGTAAAATAAAAATTTTACTGGCAGTTGGGCTGGGAGACTTGCCGCAGAATATAAAAATACCTGGCTGTATTTTTATCTTCTTGGGGTGATGTGGACATAAAATGGGTCATAGAGGCTCAAACCTGGATGTATATTGAAATCACCTGAGGAGCTTTAAAAAGTATGTAAGTCGAGGACCGGCCAAGTGGCACGGTGGTTAAGCAATGGCTTGGGAAGTCAGAGGCTCTGGTTCGGTCCCACATATGAGAGCCAGTGATGCTGCCTTCAAAAAAAAAAAAGTATGTAAGTCGATTGGCTCTGGACGGAGTTCATTACAAATGTTCAACAAATGATGATGATGATGATGATGATGATGATGATGATGATGATGATGAATAGCCTTGAAAGTCTATAAAACCATGGGGCAGATTTTCCACCTTTTGGTACAGACAAAATTACCTTCCTATTTGTATCCCCTTTTAGGACCTGAACTTTTTCTGGTTGTCTTGCTTATTGGTTATTGTGATGGTTAATTTTATGTGTCAACTTGACTGGGCCATGGTGCCCAGATATTTCGTCAAATGTTGTTCTGGGTGTTTCTGATTTTTTTTTTGCGGGGGGCCTATTTGTTTATTTATACATGTGTATCATTTTATTTTTTCTAACTTTTTGAGATACAATTGACTGATAACATTGTGTAAGTTTAAGGTGTACAATGTGATGATTTGATACACATATTGTGAAATTATTACAATAAAGTTAATTAACCCTTGATCACCTCATTACCTTTTATTTATTTATTTGTGGTAAGAACATTTAAAATCTACTCTCTTAGCACTTTCAAGTATTGTTACCTATGGTCATCATGCGGTACCTTAGATTCCCAGAACTTATTCCTCTTATAACTGGAAGTTTGTTCCATTTGACCAACATTAACCATGCCCCCCACCCAACACACATGCCTGTAAGCCCCTGGCAACCACCTTTATACTATCTGTTTCTATGAGTTAAGCTTTCTTAGATTCCCCATACAGGTGAGATCATACAGTATTTGTCTTTATCAACACATTAAAACAACAAAACATTATCCTTTTATAGGTCTTTGTTTATGTATCTCTATCCTCTCTCTATCTCTGTCTCTCTCTATATCTCTAATAAATTTTTCTCACAACCATGCTATAGGGTAGAACTCTAAAACAGAGACTTGGAGAAAGTAAGTAATAGAGAAGGTAAGTAAATACTGGGTTTTCCATAGTGGTTGTTGGACACCAGATCCCACCCCAGTTTTAGCTCTCTGTGGGAAAGAACCACTATCCACTGTGCTCTGATTTGTTGCATCTCTAGATGACTCAGTGTGAATAGAGAGCTAAAAACCATTCAGAGGCATCTTTGATTAGTCAGAGATCTTGATTAGAAACAACAAAAATGGGACTTGGTTAATTGAGACCCAATAGCAACTTATCGGAAGGTATTTTAGGAGAGGCTATGGGTAAGGAAGGTATATGGCTTCCGCCAGCTGTGTGGGAACTTCAGAGCTTAAGAAAATAAAAGTTTGGTTCTTGACAGGTGCGGGTCAGGGAGTGGGTCCCTGCTCCGTGCAGTGACTCAGGGCTCCAGGTCCTTCCAAGTGGTGGGTCTTGCCTCACTTAACTTTAGCATCTTCTACCATTTCTTCTACACATCCAGCAGGTAGATGCAGTGAGGGGACGGCGCAGGGGACTTACAGAGGCTCTAGGTGGCAGGTCTGGAAGCAGTTTACATCACCTTCAACATACTTCATGGCTATCAGAATCGATCTAAACTGCCTCTGTCTGTGTGGCATTTGCTCTCAGATGGGAGTAACACACAGTCATATTCCTGAACATGGCATTCAGGAGTCCCAGCTGCTAGGATTCTGAGAGATTCATCCCACAGATATTTATTATGCATCTTCTATATGACAGAGTCTGTTTCTTGGTGCTGAGGATACAGCAATGAACAAGACAAAAACCCCTGCAGTTGTTACTGATAGCTTATTTGCCAAATACAAAATGAACACAGTTTTTTTTTTTGTTTTTGCACTAGAATCTGGTGTTTAGATCCAAAAGATGTATTTGAAATGTACGTATAAATAATTGGGGGTTGGCTGAGTGGCTCAGTTGGTTAAGAGTTGGCTTAGGGCCAGCCAAATGGCACGGTGGTTAAGAGCTGGCTTGGGTCACCAGTGGCCCCGGTTCAGATCCCACAAATCAGGGCCAGTGACTCTGCCCTCAAAACAAAACAAAACAAAACAAAACAAAACAAAACAAAACAAAACAAAACAAAATAAAAAAATGAGTTGACTTAGAGCACGAGCTCTGAGCAAACAGGCTGTTGGTTCAATTCCCATATGGGCTAGTGAATGCTGCGCCCTAGCTGAACTGCCACTAGGTGGCAGGATGGCTCAGCTGGTGTAACAACAAGATTGCCTGTTCGACGGTGGGCTACGCCCACCCGCAACTAAGACTGAACTCAGCACCTTGAGCTGAGCTGCCGCCTGGATGGCTCAGTGGATAAAGCATGGGCTCTTAACAACAAGGCTACTGGTTCGACTCCCGCATGGAATGGTGGCTACGCCCACCCGCAACTAAGATTGAACATGGCACCTTGAGCTTAGAGGCCACGAGCTGCTGCTGGGAAGCCAGATGGCGACTGGTGCCCTCCACAACGAAGATTGAAGAACAACAACTTGGCTGGTCCCCTTCCCCAATTCCCCAACACTGTTCCCCTTCCCCAATTCCCCAATAAAATCTTAAAAAAAAAAAAAAGTTGTGACTTTTTCTTTTTTTCTCTTAGAGGCTTTAAGTTCTTAAAACCTGCAAAAACAAGAATTCAAACAATTATTATAAGGTGCTTTGCAACTTAATGTTTCAACAGGATATGCATTTCCCATCCTGCAAATGTCTGAACGTCTATATTTCATTAAGTTCAGTATAAAATAAAGGTAGAGGGAAAGCTGGCTTGTTGGTGTCTTACAGAAACAGATTTGAAAGCATACATCACAACCTTGACGGCTATTTTTCGTTTGACGCTTGGAGGCAAATTTTATTTATGGAAGAACTTTGTTCTTTTCTTAGGATCATGAATTCTTCATAGGAATGGATAAAACCAACACCAAAACCAAAAAACCTCCATAGGCTTATCTCAAAAATGTCTCCTCGGGGTGACCAATTAGCTCAGTTAGTTAGAGAGTGATGCTGATAACACCAAGGTTGCCGGTTCGATCCCCGCATGGGCCACTGTGAGCTGCACCCTCCTTTAAAGAGTCAGCTATGCCATTGAAGCATGAAAGCAATGTGTAACCAATGACCATGGCTGTTTCCAATAAAATTTTAAAAGAAGTCTCCTCAAAACTTGCAAAAAGTTAACAGACCTATTATAAGAAAATATCTGAACAGCTGACTATCTGAAAATTAATCAAGGGCTGTTGTTTTTACATTTTAAACTATCCATTTTCCCTATGAGGGGCAAAGCAGGTGAAGGAAGCAGGGACACCCCCTCTGGACACCCTAGAAAAGATGATAAAGAAAAGGAAGCTCACATTGGACCTTATACTGGCCCTTCCCTTATAGGGCCTCAGCTTAGTTACTTAATTTGATTTCTTGTGGACCTTGGTTTCTTCTTCCATAAAAAGGGGATGGTAAACCAAATTCGAGAACTTGCTATGAGGATTCAATGAGGCCATGGGTGTACTGCAGCAGTTACACTGCCTAGTATAGAGCAGACTTGCAATAAAGGGTCTTTTCTTTCACATGATCTGCTTGTGCAGAGGTGGGATGGAAGCAGGTAGGAAAAATTCTGTGGATTGTCAACCACAGACGAGTAGCCCCCAGTGAAAAGTCAGTCATTGTCAAGGGTCAGTTCACGGAAACCAGAAAATCAGCTAAGAGGTTCTTGATTTCTCAATGCCCAGGTGAGGCATTTTGGGTTTCCAGAGAGAAGATCATGAACAGGAACAGTAAGTGATATGAAAGAAAGGCCTGGGAGGAATAAGGGAATCTGTCAAGATATCTAATTGTTGCTTTGGTGTAGCCATTGGGAAGCCACAGCTTGTTAATATTTGTGCCAGGTAATAGAAAACTGTAGCAAACGAGACTTGTGCTGGTGGAGGGTGATTCATAAATGTATGAGTACTTGACCATGATTAAGATACACCATTTTGGGATAGTTGTATTTTCTGCATCCCAAGATGGAATTCAATTTTATAACAATTAGTACCTTTTTATTTTGGCTGAGCCATCCTGCCACCTTTTGGCAGCTCAGTGGCAGCTCAGCTTGGGCTGGGCATCGAACTGCTGTTGCTCAGAGCTCAGCTCACACTCTTTTTGTTTTACATAATTTTTTATATATATATAAAACAAAACGGCCCTATTCAAGTGGCAGGAAGAAAAGATCTGAAACATGAGTATGTACATCAATGGTGGAAGGCACAGCGGGTCCATTTGGAGTGGGGGGAGGGGAGGGCAGAAGGTTACACAGATCTCAGCTGAAGCCACCGGGGCAGAGATAAAGTGCATAAGTCCTGGGGACCCGTGGCCCAGAAGCAGCAGCCAGATAGCCCCCACTCTTCCCACCTCTGGCAGGGTTCAGTTGAGCATGACTCGGAGGTAGGAAGTGGGCACATAGCCTTCACCTCCTTGTTTCCTCCTGACCCGAGTCCAGCCATCGCCTTTGTCCTCTTCCATGAGACTCAAGTCTTCACCCTCGGCCGTGGAGATGGTGTCCTCGCTGGACCCTTCAAAGTGGTAGATGGCCACACAGTGACCTATAGGTGATGCAGGATCTTCCTCGAAATCCTTATCGAACTCTGTGTAGATGGGGGTGTCCTTACCTTCTTCCAAGGGGGTCTCTTCAGAGCTCTCCTTGTTGTTCTGTGATCCGCTGTTGCTGCTGCTGCTGCTGCTGCTGCTGCTGTCTGGTGGCGCACTGGCTGGGGGTTCTGGAGGCCAGGTGTGTCTGGGCTCAGGCTGTCGCTCCGGTTGCTCAGGACCCGGCTCTCAGCTTCTGCCAGCCAAGACTCATACTTCTATACTTCCAATTTCAGCCGTTCAATGTTGTTTAGGGTTTCTGTGATCCGCGGCTCCAAGCTGGTGGGGTCCCCCATCTGGGGTGTCTTTTCATATACATCCTTCATTTTCTTCAGGGCTTCCCTCTGGTCAACCTCCTTCTGTAGTTCACGATTACGGTCCTCAAGCTGCTATTGAAGCCGCCTTCTCTGCTGCTCCGGGGGCAAGTGACTGAAATCCTCTGTCATCATTGTCTTGTTCTTCTTGCCGAAGGGCCAGCATTTGGCACGGCTGCGGGTTGGGCCTCTCAGCTCCGGCCAGCTGTCTGAGGGGGTGCCCAGGCTACTGTCCGAGGGCGCACGGTTCATGGGCTGGCTGAAGTCTTCGAATTCCACATCACTCGGGCAGGCAAAGCCTAACTTGTGCAATTAGGACCTGGGAGTCATTCTTCAGCTCGCTCTCTTGAGTGAGCTCTTAACCAACTGAGCCACTTGGCTACCCTAGTACCTTTTTTTTTTTACATGACTAGCTTTGTTAAATTGTGGATCTATATAATAAAACATAATAAAATCTGCCACTTTAACACTTTTTCAGTATACAGCTCGGTGGCATTACTTACATTCACAGTGTTGTGTAACCATCACCACTATCTATTACCTAAACTTTTATTTATTTTATTTTTATTTTTTTACAGATTTTATTGGGGAATTCAGGGAGGAGAACAGCCAAGCTGTTGCTCTCCAGTCTTCGCCAGTCATCATCTGGCTTCCCGTCGGCAGCTCGTGGCCTCCAAGCTCAAGGTGCTGTGTTCAATCATAGTTGTGGGTGGGCGTAGCCACCATCCCATGTGGGAGTCGAACCAGCAGCTTTGTTAAGAGCACATGCTCTATCCACTGAGCCATCCGGGTGGCAGCTCAGCTCAAGGTGCTGTGTTCAGTCTTAGTTGTGGGTGGGCATAGCCACCATCCCATGTGGGAGTCGAACCAGCAGCTTTGTTAAGAGCACACGCTCTATCCACTGAGCCATCCGGGCGGCAGCTCAGCTAAAGGTGGCGAGTTCAATCTTTAGTTGCAGCTGGGTATAGCCCACCATTGAAAAGACAATCTTGTTGTTACACCAGCTGAGCCATCCTGGCACCTGTTGACAGCTCAGCAACAGCTCAGCTAGGGCGCATTGTTCACTGGCCTATGTGGGAATCAAACTGGCTGCCCTGTTGCTCAGAGCACGTGCTCCAAGACAACTCTTAACCAACTGAACCACTCGGCCAGCCCCTATTACCTAAACTTTTAAATCACTCCCAAGAAACTCTGTACCCATTAAGCAATAACTAACTCCCCATTCCCCCCTCCTCCCAACCCCTAGTAAACTCTAATCTACTTTCTGTCTCTATGGGTTTGCCTATTCTACATATTTCATATAAGTGGAATCATACAATTTTTGTTCATTTATGGCTGGTTTATGTCACTTAATATAATGTTTTAAAGGTTCATCCATGTGGTAGAATGTAGCAACTTCATTGCTTTTTATGGCTGAGTAATATTCCATTGTATGGATGGGCCATGTTTTGTTCATCCACTCATCGTGGATGGACACTTGGCTTGTTTCCTCCTTTGGCCATTGTGAATAATGCTGAAAAGAACATTGATGTAGAAGTATTTGTTCAAGTATCTGCTTTCAATTCATTTGGGTTTACGCCTTGGAGTAGAATTTTAGGGTCATGTCATAACTCTATGTTTAGTTTTTTGCTGTTATTACCTTTTTATATTATAAAAGTCTTACAGCCATGTAACTCTTTGCAAATTAGTTAATCCACTTGACTCATAGTTTCTGAAAATGGTGACAATAATAGTTGCCTCATGGGATTGTTATAAAGATTAATAATGATGCGTCTAAAGCAGATCAATCTCTAATTGTGAAGACATCAAACTTACTTATTTCCTGAATGGCTCCAGAAAACTATGACTCACCATGAGGCAAACTGCCACGTACCCAGCTCCCTTCAGCCTCACCCTAACACTTCACCTGGTCAACACCTATATTCCTACCTCAGGTCCCACCTCAGTTATTGTTGTCTATTTTTACAAAAATTCTCCAATAGCCATGGTGAGTGACATCCAGAGGCCAGCGACCGATCTGCCTCATCCATGAAGGGCGCAATGACGATACCAACATGGGCCAGTGAAGCAACGTCCTCCGCAACTAGACTGATGAACAAAAAGACAGCAACTTGTCTGTTCCCCTTCCCCGGTTCCCCAACGCTGTTCCCCTCCCCCAATTCCCCAATAAAATGTTTAAAAAAAATTCTCAATTAAGGTAATGCATTTTTAATAGACTTTATTTTTTAGAGCAGTTTTAGGTTCACAACAAAATTGAGCAGAAGACATAGGGTTCCCATATACCCCCTGCCGCCCTCCCACCACCACCACACATGCAGTCTCCCCTATAACCAACGTCCCCACCAGATTGAGACATTTGTTACAATCGATGAACCTACAATGACACCTCATTATCATCCAAAGTCCATACACTCCTTTTTTAAAGGGCCTCATTTTAAAGGGCCTAAAGTTAACAAGTAAAAGTACAGTTAACAAGTAAAAGTGCTGAGGCCAGCATATAGATTTCTAGATCAAAGCCCCATAGCCCATAATCAAAACCCCAAGTTATTTACTGCCAGATCACCTTCAACTCACGTTTCAGAAAAACAAAAAACCTTTTTAATGAGGGTCTTACCTCCTCCTTTCCCAACAAAAATTATAGATTCTTTCGCAGGAGAACGATTCAACCTCTTTATGCCTTCCCCCAATAAATCTCACCACGAATCACAATATTTCCAGATCTTTTCCTTGTTATAATCCTGGGTCAGTGAACACCATTTTTTCCCAAACCCGTCTGAATCATCGGTACATTCCCAGTAGATCATGCGTCTGTACCAGAAGGGGAAGACACATTTTGCAAGGTCTACAGAGAAGGAAGAAGCAATCAGAACAAGAAATCTTTGTAATTTGTACCTCCTCTGACACACACACACACACACACACACACATGTTTCCCACCCTGCTCTATTCCACCAAAAACATATGGCAACAGTATTGGTGGGGAATTGACTTCTTTACAAGGTAATGTGGTTGAAGCTCTCATAATACATCTTTGGTGCAATATGATTTTCATACCATCAGAGAACTTCACAGAATTTATTTTCACAATTTAATGGACTGTTTATTCCATTTTCAGAACCCTCTTGAGGATCTCACTGAACCTCAGCTCCAGTGACCAAGATTACCTGCCACCTTGGGCCCACTGAATGGCTCAGTTGGTTAAGAGCGTGAGCTTCCCACATGGGCCAGTGAACTGTGCCTGAGCTGAGTTGCTGCTGAGCTGCCAACAGGTGGCGGGATGGCTCAGCTGGTGAGAGCACGTGCTCCTAACAACAAGGTTGCCAGTTGGACTCCTGCATGGGATGGTGGGCTGTGCCTACTTGTAACTAAGGTTGAACACGGCACCTTGAGCTGAGCGGCCACTAGCTGCCAACAGGCAGGCTGCTGGATGGTGACTGGACTTGGAGCTGAGCTAGCTGCGCCCTCCACAACTAAGATTGAAGGACAACAAATTGGCTGTTCTCGTTCCCCAACTCCCCAACACTGTTCCCCTTCCCCAATTCCCCAATAAATCTTTTTAAAAAAAAGATTGCCTGCCATTTTGAGGTCTTCAGAGGCAAGACACTCACCTTCTTCAGAGCAATACTTCCAATATCCGTTGAAAGTCTCATTTAACGAGCACCACTTGTGTTTTGCCGTGAACTTGATGCAGTCATAGAACACTCTGTTTTTATAGTAGAATGGAAAGAAACACTTGCCATCTAGAGAAAACAAAAATGCTCCCTCCATCTCTGGTACTGTTGGTTGAGATATTACAAAGATGCTTTCCTCCCAAGGCTGATTTCGCTCTGAAATCCAAGCCACCCCCTGGGGTTCCACTGTACGTTATGGAGCCACAAATAGCAAAGCTGTTGGGTCCCTAGTAATAAAGGGTTTGTGTTTTATACTCCTATTTCTGTCCCACTTTTTTTCTGTGGCATAGTCAAAATTTTGCTTAGCATTTTGCCCTCATTCCAGAAATCTACCCTAAGCTTCGAAACATAAATGTGGGCATTTATCTACTAAACAATTTTTCCTCCCTGTATCTCTTTCTTCACCCTCTTCCACCATCACACACACACACACACACACACACACACACTTTTCTCCATGCTCACATGGATATCTCTGTCGACCTATCTTTTTATACAGATAGAGTATATCTCTGTCCATTGCCCATACAACATATGTGACCATATAACATACACATAACCATACATAACTTATATGTATACACGTGTACACACACACAGATTTTTGCTCCCTCCCAAAATGAATCATATTTTCTATCTAAAGCTTCAGTTTGTAACTTAACATATCGTAGAAATCCTTTTAAATGTATCCTTTGAACTTTTGTCACTCTAACTCCTTTCTAACACTGAGCCATATTCTGTGATATGAACGTTGCCACAATTTAGTCAATATTTCTCACATTCAGATTTTTTCCATCTGTAAATAAAGTTACAGCAAACACTCAATGTATGTAAATCCCTCTGTACCAAACCATTTGTCTCTAGAGAATAGAATCCCCAAAACAAGGTTATTAGGTTAAAGTGTATATGAATTTTTAACTTTGATGGGCATTGCTTTCTCAAAGGACAATAGTAATTCATCTTTCCCAGCAGTGTGCTCTTTTACCTGAATTCTCACCAGCATGAAACATTTATATGCTTTTAACATGTTTACCTTTATAACAGATGATTTCTATCTTGTTTCAAAAGATCTCCTGGTCGTTAGGGCATCTCTATATTTTTCTACATTTTCTTCTTAAGTGATTTTGTTTTTTTAAAAATTTGATTAAAGAGGAATTTAGTTTTACATAAGATGCAAGAAGGGAGTATAATTTAATTTTCTTATATAAAAGTAGCTTTTACATAATGGAAAATTGCTGACAAAATAAACCACCTGTACATTTAAAACCATGTATAGATTCTAATGCCATATCCTGAGATCCAGTCTATATTTTCTATTGAGTTTATTGAAATTCTTGAAGAGGTAAAATACAAGTAGATGGTGGTAAAATGAGCAGAGTCTGGAGACGTCAAGTATCAGAAAGTATTATTTATTTATTTATTTATTTATTTTTAGAGGGCAGTGTCACTGGCCCTTATATGTGGGATCCGAACTAGGGCCGCTGGCTTCTTAAGCCAGCACTTAACCACCGCGCCACTCGGCCGGCCCAAGTATTATTTATTGTTATTTGACTCTTTCTAGACTGATACATACTATTTATGTTACTATATTTATAGTTTGTTTAAACATTCGGAAACACAAGGTGCTTCTCCACCCCAACACTATTTTTGTTCATAATATTTCTAATTACTATTTTTCTATGAATTTTAAAATCTTGTATTCTCTATTAGATTGGCAGAAATTAAAGAGGAGAACCATATAGTGCCAGGGTAAGTACAAGGTGACTTCTATTTTTCATTTTTCTTTGTCTCTTTACAAGGTGCTTATATTACATTTTGTGAAAGGAGAAAAAAGAATTTTTCTTTTTTACCAGAAGAAGAAAACACACTGATTTTCCATTTCAACAAAATGAAAATAAAATGTACTTTGACAGTAAAAGTCTTATGATCAACTTACCTCTGATTTCTGGATAGTAAATCATAGTATCTGAAAAAATGAAATTTGAAGCTGACATTTATTTTACTATTCTTATGTCTTCCAACCAAGAACATGGCATGATCTTCTCTTTCTTAGAACTTGCTTTACGAGTATGTTCTTCAGTATGATTTTATTATTTACTTTACATAAGTTCTGCACATTTCTTGTTGATTTACTTCAGTGTTTTTGTTATTGGTGTAAAGAACGATGCTTGGCTGCCATAGGCTACAGTGAGTGGCCCGCAGCCAGCGTGAGCGGCTGGCAGCCAAGCGTGAGCTGCCAATAGCCGTGATGAGCGACATCCAGAGGCCAGCGACCGATCTGCCTCGTCCGGGAAGAGCGCAATGACGATACCAACAGTGAAGCAACATCCTCCGCAACTAAACTGAAGAACAAAAAGACAGCAACTTGTCTGTTCCCCTTCCCCGATTCCCCAACGCTGTTCCCCTCTGCCAATTCCCCAATAAAATCTTTAAAAAAAAAAAAAAAAAAAAAAAAGAACGATGCTTAATTTTTCATCAATGTCTAGTTGGTTCTTACCAGTATGAAGAAAAAACTATTGACGGTTGTATGTCTGTCTTATATCCAGCCACATAGCCAGATTCTTTTATTAAAACTAGTAATCTTTACTAGTGTTCCTACAGGTTTTAAATTATATGATCATAAAATAATTTCGCCTGTTATTTTCTATAAACTTATGGATTATTTACTTTTTACAATACTACATATGTTAAAATACCCCAGCCCAATAATGTTTGCTAGTACAAAAGACACCTATGTACTATCTTGATTTTAGCTGGAATGACATTCAGGTTAAGAATGTTCATTTTAGGGGATGGCCAAGTGGCGTGGTGGTTAAGCGCTGGCTTGGGAAGCCAGCAGCCCTGGTTTGGGTTCCACATATGAGGGCCAAAAAAATAAAAAAGAATGTTCATTTTAGCATGGCTAATAATAGTAATATATATATATATATATATATATATATATATATATATATATATAAAAATCCAAAAATGTCAATCACTAAGGGAATTTAAAAATAAGTTATAGCTTTATAATATCATACAGGCATTAACAAAAATGAGAATATAAGTAGCTATGAAAAATTTTTGTATTTCATCTTTAGGTGACAAAATGGCATTTTCTATTTCACTATGTTCCATAAGACTATTTTTGCAAAAAGAAAATTACATATAAAATTGTATATAATGAAATCTTCGATCACTCAAAAATAGTAACAGTAAAATTTACAGTAAAATTATTATTGTTCTCTTCTTTTCCCTTAATAATTTTTAACATAGAACATACTTTTTCTTCTATACAAGGACATAAAATAGTAATTTTTCATGAAAAATATGATTTCTTACCAGGAGAAGAAGTATACTATTCAATGACCTCGCATTTTATTGCAAAATTTAAAAAGAAACTCTTAATAAAAGAGTTTTGATCAACTCACCTTCAGTTGGTAAAGGATCATCTGAAAGACACAATTTTAAACAAATATTTTACTAGATTAGTGAAAATATTTACTTTCACCAATATTTTGAAATAAAATATTTTACCAAATTATATTGTAGTAATAATTATATATAATAATTATATATATATAATAATTATATATATATATATATTTTAAAGATTTTATTGGTGAATTGGGGGAGGGGAACAGCATTGGGGAATCGGGGAAGGGGAACAGACAAGTTGCTGTCTTTGTTCTTCAGTCTAGTTGCGGAGGACGTTGCTTCACTGTTGCTATTGTCAGTGTGCTCTTCCCGGATGAGGCAGATTGGTCGCCGGCCTCTGGATGGTAGCTCACCGCGGCTATTGGCAGCTCACGCTGGCTGCCGGCCACTCACTGTAGCTATGGCAGCCCACTGCAGCAGGGGCTGCAGCCTACACCGTCACCAGGGCTCACACAGCCAACAGGTGGAGCTGTTCTTAGCTGTAGAGGGCAGTGTCAGTGGCCCTTATACGTGGGATCCGAACCAGGGCCGCTGGCATCCCAAAACCAGCTCTTAACCAATGCGCCACTCGGCCGGCCCAGTCACAATTTTATTACAGTGATAAGGATTTCTCTTCTTACAGTAATCATTATTATTTTCTCCCCTACCAGATGGAAAACTCACTCAGGTTTGCAATGGATTTTCAGAAACCATAGAGAACTTATGTCCACTAAAACTTGCTCCAAAATTCAAGTTTAGGAGACTTTGATAACCAGCAAATATTGAAGTTACAAGAAATCTTAAAGAAAGTAACAAGGCATTTCATAATAAATGAGTTGTTTGGGTGGCACAGTTGGTTAGAGCATGAGCTCTGAGCAAAGGGTCGCTGGTTTGATTCCCACATGAGTCAGTGAGCTGTGCCCAAGCTGAGCTGCCGCTGAGCTGCCAACAGGCAGCTGGATGGCTCAGCTGGTGAGAGAGCATGCTTGTAACAACAAGGTTGCTGGTTCAACTCCCTCATGGGATGGTGGGTGAGCCCCCCAGCCACAACTATTAGGTTGTCAGAAAAGTCATGATGCATTTTTGCAGTGAAAAACATAGAAAAAATACATCAAGACTTTTCTGAAAGTGGCGACTATGCTTCGAGCTGAGCTTGCACTCTCCACAACTAAGATTGAAGGACAACAACTTAACTTGAAACTCATGGGTCCTGAAAAAACACAATGTTCCCCTTCCCCAATCCCCCAACACTGTTCCTTTCCCCAATACCCCAATAAAATTTTAAAAAATAAAAAGCTTAAATAGTATTGAAAAAAAAAGAATTGTCCATTGTTCACAGGTCCTCTACTGTGCTTCTCGAATATCAGAACACAGGCAGATATCCATGCGTGTATTTGCCTGTAGATTTTGAACAGGGAGGCTGTTAAAAATATGAAACATTTTTTTCCTAGGAGCAGGAAGCATGGCATAAAGAAGGAAGTGGGAGAATCCCTTACAAGTGTGGAGGATATCAGTAGGAGGACACATAAATACAAATGGACAGTGCAGAGATGTGACTAAAAAAATACAATTTCTCAGAATCTTTAGCTCAGACCCCAGTTGTTACTAGCTAGCTGCTTGACTTTAGGAGCATGACTCAGCTCCTCTGTGCCTCAGATTGTCTTCAATAAAATGAGGGCAAGAATTTTACCTCCCATAGGGGATTGTTATGAGAAACAGATGTATGATGCATATAAACTACTTAGAATAGTGTCCAGAGCAAAGAAAGCACTTAAATAACTTCTGGCTGCTATTGTTATCAATAGTGTTATAACTACTGAAGTGCCATCATCATCACCATCTTCATCATCATCACCATCACCATTATTTCTTCACTACTGTCTGTCATTAGTAAGATTTAGTCTTGTCTTCAGGGAAGGTTTAGTGGTATTTCTTTTTTTTTTTTTTTTTGAGGGCAGTGTCACTGGTCCTCATATGTGGGACCTGAACCGGGGCTGCTGGCTTCCCAAGCCAGTGCTTAACCTCCGCGCCACCCAGCCAGCCCTAGTGGTATTTCTGATACGGAACACTATACATTTTTAGTTTTTGTTGCCACTTCTCACTCATGCCTGAATTCCACTATTAGAGATTCATGCCTTTGGCGTTGTCACTTTCAAATGGAAATTCCTTCCCCAAGGAGAGAAAAATAAAGATGATACACTGGGATATGTAGGGAAGGCAAATGCATTGGGCATCTTCTATGTCCTGGGCATTATATTTTATGGAATGCATCAGAACAACTTTGTGAGGCAGGCATTATTTTCACCATGTTTCAGATAAGAGAACTAAAGTTCAGAAGAGTTAACTAAGCTCTGAGTAGATCTGGCAATTCAATTTGAGTCCCTTTTGGGGGAGACGGTTCAGTGGAATCTAATGACCCAAACCCCAATACAGGCACAACCACTCACCAGTCAGCTGCCTCAGTTTGCTCAGGTGAAAAGTGGGATGTCAAACCCCGTTGAACCTCAGGGTATCAAATCCTCTCCTACTTCAAATATTTTAATATTCCTACAATGGGAGAAACTGCCTGATGGCTTTACTTTTTTCCTTAAAGCAGCACTTCTCAGCCATTTTTCTTTCATGAGCCAAGACACCCATAATGTTTACTTCCTCACCCCTGTGGGGCTTGAATTTTTTTTGTTTGGGTGGTTTCTGACAAGTGATTTTATGTAAAGACTATTTACTGTTAAATCATCATGGACTTAATCAAATATTAAATCTCTGTTGTAGTTCATTCAATCACATCTTGAAAAAATAGTCACAATTTTAGAGTGAACTATTACCTAGAATGAATTTTAGAATAAACATAGAATGAAAAGTCTTGATTTTTTCCCCCCAAACAGCATGAGATACATGCTGCTTAATATCCATTAAAATTATGTAAGGCAGAAAAGCATAATATACCAACTGCAGAACTTCACGTTTCTGCTGCATGTCAGGAGCTGCTGGCCTAAACAGTCCTCCCTGGAAAGGACCCCACTGTGATCCCTGAGTACTCCCAAACAGCTTATAATAGTGGAGAATGACATTTTGTGCATGGCAGATTTCTAGGCCTGGAATAAGATCACTCAGCCCAGCCCTCTGTGAAGCCTTGCCAGGTCAATCATGTCTCCTTTCCCAGGCCAGACCTAGCAGGACCCAAAACCTAGCATCTCATTGCTTCTAAAATGCTAAAGTGCAAGGCTTTTGGTGCTCTAACATCTCCCAAGTTAGAATGCTCCTTACTCTTGACGGCATCTTATGATCAGCAGGCTGGACATAGTCATTATTGCTTGCACTGAATGTGGCCATATTCAAAAGGCCAGCATCAAAATTTGTATTACGCATGTCAGTGGCTCAAAAGAAACCCATATAGACAACAACGGGGCCCCCTTCAGCTCTGGTAGAAGATGCTTGTGAGAGGAGAAGGGGATAGAGGATAATAACAAGAATAATAACCATTACTGCTTATTCTCAAAAGTAGATTAGCACTGCATAATTGTAAAGACTGGTGAACATGCCCAGGGCCAATGGGTCTGAATTCTTTTATGTATTGTTTCGAAAAATGCTGCCATCACTGACTCTTGACAGCACCCAGGTAATATGTAGAAAAATATGGCACTGATAATTCAGGAGGCCAGACACTAAAAGTGGAGAAGTATAAGACCATATTAACCAGCTTCATGCACTTATATTTTCTTTTTTTATGTACATACAAAAGGATATCTCATTAAAAAAAAATCTATGTCCAAGTCCAAAAGCGTTCTTTTTCATGGTTAAGCGCTGGCTTGGGAAGCCAGCGGCCCCGGTTCGGGTCCCACATATGAGGGCCAGTGACACTGCCCTAAGAAAAACAAAAAATCAAAAACAAAAGCGTTCTTTTTCAATAAGCATAAAATAAAATTTCTAACTGATAAGAAAGCAGCGATCATAGTTACCTGGAGAGCATCGTTTTCATTTTTCTGCTTTTTAAAATATTTATCACCTTCGTGTTTGATTTATTTTTCAATGCAAAGTTGGCATGAAAAATATTTAAAGTAGCACATGCAAGATCCTGGTCCCTTGCCATTCCATGAAAAATTGTTTTCACAACTCTGGCTAATCCTTACCGGACATGTAAGAAATGCATCCACAATGAAGTATCTTCCTACATCATCACATTACAATTGTTAAAGGCAACATGATTTTGGTAAAGGAATAAAACAAGCTTTCCAAAACTTAGTTTCATTTTCAAAACCTCTACATAAGTCATTTAAAACATACTGGAGTGAAGAGAGACACATGGTTATCAAGTAACTTCTATCAATAGAACTTTCCAATTTACATTCCTAGTCTCATGTTTATTAGTTGAGTCTTTTTTTTTAAAGCCTATCAATGGATCGTGTCTATTAAATTGAAATACCTGAAATCTATAGAGAGTATCTTTTTCCTTCTTAGAGCCCATGAAATAAGAGTGACCCTTACCCTCCAGGGCATCTCAGGTTTCATTACAAACGACAGTAAATATGCGAGACCTGGGTTTTTGATGTCCAACGCCAGACACTGTGACAATGCTCCTCACCTTCCGGCAGCAGATGACCCACCGCACTAAGACGCCAGCAGACCCAAACCAACAGGAACCCCACGTGCAGGGCCATGCTCCTCCTTCCAGGGACTGGCAGGCCACCAGCTCCTCTCAGGGTTTTATAGCCACCGCCACTGTCTCCTCCCTCCTTCTCCCACTTCCCTCCTTTCTCCTCTTCTCCTCTCTCCTTTTCTCCATTGTCCCCACTGTCCCCCTTCTCCACTCTCCCTCCTCCTTCTCCCAGCCCTTTCTCCTTCTCATCTCCTTCCTCCTTTGCATCTACATCCTTCTCTCCATTCTCCTTGTCCCTGCCCCTCCTCTTTCCCTTATCTTCCTCCTTTCCTATCTTTCCTCCCTCCTCCTCTCTGCTCCAAAGCTAGACACCTACCATGCATAGGAAGGAATACAGGAAAAAACAAAACAAAACAGAAAAACTTCAGATAACTGGCATTAAATACAGACAAGGATTATTATTATTTAAAGATTTTATTGGAGAATTGGGGGAGGAGAACAGCCTTGGGAAATTGGGGAAGGGGACCAGACAAGTTGCTGTCTTTTTGTTCTTCAGTCTAGTTGTGGAGGACGTTGCTTCACTGGCCCATATTGGTATTATCATTGTGCTGTTCCCGGGGTGAGGCAGATTGGTCACTAGCCACTGGACAGCCACTCACAGCGGCTCTTGGTAGCTCACACAAGCTGCCAGCCATTCACTATAGTCTGTGGCAGCCCATTGCAGCCCAGCTCCAGGTTGAGGTGTTGTTCACCATCTTACCTGCAGAGGGCGCAGCGTCACTGGCTCTCATAGGTGGGATCCGAAGAAGGGCCCTGATGCTCAGAGCTGGTGTCCCAAGCCAGCTCTTAACAAATACGCCTCTCTGCCAGCCTGAGACAAGGATAATAAGGGTCATAACGAGGAATTTCAGGTTGTCAAGACAATACTCATCAAGGAGCAATCATAGGCTTTCCATGTCTTGGAACTTACCTGTCTCTGAAAGCTAGGCCTGAAGAGTCCCCTGGAGTCGCAGGTGTGTTCCACGTACCTTCAGTGTGGGCCCCAGTTCTCTGGCTGCAGTTGGTGTTTCACCCTCATGGGCTGTGGGTGGCTTTGCGGCCCTGCGGAAAAATCAATGCAAGATTCATCAATGCAAAGTAAGATTGGGACAGCCGAATGGCGCAGTGGTTAAGCGCTGGCTTGGAAAGCCAGCAGCCCTCGTTCGGGTCCCACATATGAGGGCCAGTGACACTGCCCTCAAATGAAACCAAAGTAAGATTAATTGTGAATTCTAAAACACACTTATGTTCTTAATATTCTTAAAAGTTAAAAGCACGTCTATCATTTTGCCTCCATTATTTCTGATCTGTAAGACAAGAATTCCCATTGGGAGAAAATGACAATAGAAAGCCCTAATACTATAGCCATCAAAATGTCAACAGCTATCAAATCAGACGCTCTCCACTGCATGACTTCTGCTGCTCTTGCACAACAGATTTTTAAAAGTGAAATAAAAGCCTGCTCCAGAATTTTAAAAAAGCTAACCCACGTCTGGGGAAACCAAGTAACTTGAAATAGTTGTTTCTTCACTTATTTCCCACATTTCCATGTGCATATGCTGCCTCCTACAATCATCACTTGAGGAAGTTTGTCCCTAAACCTTGGATCTACAGATGTGTCCATAGACAATACAGTGGCATTTGAGAATTCTTACCAGGCTTTCAGCATTCATTTCATTGGAACCACTTGAATTACTGAGCAACGGTCCCCAACCCAAGCAGACGTGCATAGAAACCAATACTATGGCACCAGTTTTTTGTTTTTTTTTGAGGGCAATGTCACTGGCTCTCATATGTGGGACCCGAACCAGGGCCGCTGGCCTCCCAAGCCAGCGCTTACCCACCACACCACTCGGCCGGCCCTACTATGTCACCAGCTTTTGAGGAACAGCTTTTATTGAGAATTCTGCTGGCAAGGAGACAGGAGGCAAGGCTCAAATCTGTCTCCTCAAGGGAGGGTTTTGGGTTACACTTAAAGGAAAAAGTGGGGGAAGTTATGCATCTTCTATAGAGTTACATTATTGCAACTTAATGAGAGCTTAGTGCCCAGGCGACCTTGAATGTTTCAGTTGGGTGGTGGTGGGGTGGTGGGTAGTATAAAGTCCACGTGGATTTTGACCTGGTGGCGTACAATGGTATTCTAGGGTGAATCAATCAATCCTTCCTTTCTTCCTTTCTCCCTCCCTCCTTCCCTCCTTCCCTCCCTCCTTCCCTTTTTTTTTTTTTTTGTTTATAATAAAAGTGCATTTATTATAAGTAAGTAGGATTCTTTTTTAATTTTATTTTTTTAATTACAGTTCACATTCAAAATCATATTACTTTCAGGTGTACAGCATAGTAGTTAGGCATTTATACAACTTACAAAATGATCCGCCAGATAAGTCTGGTATCCACTTGGCACCAAACATAGTTATTACATTATTGACTATATTCCCTATACTTTATATCCCCATGACTACTTTGTAACTGCCAATTTATACTTCTTGATCCCTTCACACTTCTCACCCATCCCCCTAACCTCCCTCCCATCTGGCAACCACCAGTTTGTTCTTTATCTATGAGTCTGTTTCTGTTTTGTTTGCTTGTTTTGTTTTTTTAGATTCCATATAAAGTGAGATGATACAGTATTTGTCTTTCTCTGTCTGACTTATTTCACTTAGCATAATTCCCTCTGGGTCCATCCATGTTGTCATAAATGGTAAGATTTCATTTTTTATGGCCAAGGAATATAATATTCCCTTGTGTACATGTACCACATTTTCTTTATCCAATCATCTATTGATGGACACTTAGTTTGCTTCCATATCTTGGCTCTTGTAAATAATGCTGCAATGAACATAGGGATGCATATGTCTTTTCAAATTAGTGCTTAGTGCACACTGCGACTGTCCGGCTGCATGATCTGCAGCCTTGTTCTGTTATCAGCAAGGATTTGGCAAGAAATACTTCCATTCTCAGGGCACAGTTTCATTACTTCTTCATCCTTTCTGTACACAAACTATTCTCTCTGTAAGACAGTCTTTCCTTGGTGATCCAGTGAGCCAGGAGATGCCCTATTCAGTATCTTTGTTGTTCAAGCAGCCTTTGAACACATAGTAGCTGCTTTTTCTTCTTGTTCGAACATCTTTCACAAAAACGGGCAGTTCTGGAATATATTCTACAACGTAACAGCTGGTCTTTGCTCACTATATTTCTGTTATTATGGTTGATTCCTTATGAACACAAAACCAAAACATGTTAGGACATCCTACACCTGCAATCCCTAAATCACTCGTCTCTGCCTTCACCATCTTTGTTCCACATCAGTAATAATTGTAAGGCACATCACCAGTTTTCCATTCTGTAAATATTTCCTCAATCAGATTCACTTTGTTATTAGCCATAGGAGACCTAAGAACCCCTTAGAAAGCGAATAAAGTAGAAGATAATTGAATTTCTCATTCACCCATCTTCCTGTCAATTTTTAAAATTTATTTTGTTAATGTTATGCAGAAATGAGTATTGATGAATGGGCTACATATGAGCACATCTAATACCATCACTAAACTTTTCTTTTGCTTTTTTTGTTTGTTTGTTTGTTTTTATTTTTTGAGGGCATTCCATTTTTCTTTGCCATGTTCTTCTTTTTCTCATGCTCTTTTACTTATTTATTTATTTTTTTGAGGGCAGTGTCACTGGCCCTCATATGTGGGACCGAACCGTTCTCATGCTCTTTTATCTTCCTTATTATATCCAGAAGAAAAGATGGTGTTATATGGTTAATGTGAAGAGTGGCAAAGCTGTCATTATGCTTTTAACTTATGCTCACACAATTGGAAGAATTCTAAAACAGGAATTTTTAAAGACCTGTGGCCTAGATGGAATAAATATGATTCCTAAAGATTCTGTTTAGTAACATGAGTCTGGGATACCAAGCAATTATGTAGATATAGATAGATATAGGTAAATACTTAATTCCTATTATTCTGCCTTTTTGTGATCATTTCAGTCACAATAATATTTTACCCTAAAGGGATATAATGTTCTCCTGAAAGTTGACTAGTTAATTAACTTTCACAATTTTCATATAAATTATTAATATATTTCCTTATTCTATATATCTGAAAGTTTTGTTTTTTGTTTTTTTTGAGGGCAGCGTCACTGGCCCTCATATGTGGGACCTGAACCGGGGCCGCTGGCTTCCCAAGCCAGCACTTAACCACTGCGCCACTCGGCGGGCCCTTGAAAGTTCTTAATAGCTGATTTTTTTCATGTTGTTTTTCACAATAGCATTGACTATTGGTGCATTTTGCATGAAAGAGTTAGACCTATAATCTTACTGACATAATTTCTACATATAAGGTATGTTAGGTTCCCTTGCCAGTTGTAACTAGAATGCATACTCATATTTACAGGTGAATATTAGCATAGTAAAATGAATTTAAAAACATGCCTTGTTCACATTACTCAGGTTATGTATATTAAAGATAAAAACAGCCTCGCTGATTACAAAAGTCAGTAATCAAACAGGCATTTGTGGATTCCAGGAAAGATAGTGAATGAGGCAATCGGACTGTCTGTCCCAAGGCCAAGGTCGTGATTATACAGTGAGAGACATTCAAGTCAGAACGAGACACAGAGAGAAACTGAACAAAGCTCAAAGACAGAGAAAGAGATACAAGAGGTGAGAAAAAGAGACAAAGGTGGAAAGAGAAAGGGGGAGGGAAGATGAAAGATGAGAGACATAGAAAGAAGTAAAGGCAGATACAGAGACCGTGACAAAGACGTGGTTAAGGAGGCTGCCATGTGAAGAAATTGAAACTTCAAACCCTGTTATTCTGAAAACATCCAAGCCTGTGGAATGAGAGCACAGCACCAAAAGTTCAAAATGAGACCCCAAACACACAGCTTCAAGCCCTACCTTCCCTACCAAATTGGTCGTATGGCTTTTGGGAATCCTTCTGCACATCTGTGCCTCAGTTTCCTCATCTATAAAACCAAGGCATCCTATTTGGGATCAACTGTACCATTAGGGAAATCGCTACAGTGTCCATCCTGAAAGATCCCAAGAGCGCACTTAAGGACGTTCAACAAATTTTTTCAGAATGGTAGAATAGAATTTAAACATCAGGAAAAATCAGATGTGTTTCAGAGAGCTAGTTTCGATTCGCTTCCCTTCACACTAGAAAGTTTTATGGCTCTTGGTCTTTCATTATTCAGTTGAAACCTGTTCTCTTCCTTGTAGCTAACTATGGAGGGGCATGTTCTCTTTGGTTCATTAATATTCTTGCCCCAGCCCCCGCAAAAAGCCCATCAATATGCACATGATTGAATTTGATGTACTTCATTGATATATATGAGCTCATCTTGAGGCTCCATGAGCCACAGGGCTATCCCATCCTAACTGCCCCTGATTGTAACCACTTACAGAAAACCCTCCTTGGGGAACCTGCTGTCTCATCCTAGACAGGTTGGGGTCAAAACAATGGGCCAATTCCCAGGTAATCCAGAAATCGTGAGAGCAGAACCTTAAAGCAGGCTTGTAGAGACAGCTAGGGTCAAGGAGATGACCCTACAAACCTGGGATGGTGTGAGAAGTGAGGGCTGGGGGCCCCTATAGCAAGGAAGGAGGAGCTAGAAGCAGCATTGTCTCCTAGAAGAAATATAACATGAGCCATATATATTATTGTAAATGTCAGAGTAGCCACGTTTTCTAAAAATAAAAGAAGAAACAGTTGCAACTTATTTTAATAACATATTTTGTTGAATTATGACATCCCCAATATTACCATTTCAACACATAATCAGCACAAAAATTATTTGTGAGATATTCACTTTTTTCATATTTCATCTTCAGAGTCCAGCAAGTATTTTACACTTACAACGTATGACACTTAGAACTCAACATGTTTTGTGGGCTCAGGGGCCACAAGTGGCTGGTGGCCACCATATTAGACAGCACAGCTCTAGAGCCAGGGGAAGGAAAGGCCAGAGAAAGTGGGGCAGATGGCCTTGGGGGGCAGATTAATTCCTTTCTCTGTTAAGAAACTTGAAGGAGTAGGTGGAGCCAGATCATATGAGCAACGAAGGCTGCCTGTATCCTAAGTTTGTGTAAAAGAGATAGAAGAAAAGGAACTAGCCTGGACAATTGCCTATTAAGTTCTTGGTGGTGGACTAATATTTTCGTGGTTCCACGACTCTTTTCACCACCCCTCTAAGGTAAGACTCCTTCTTCCTGTTTTATGAAGGAGAAAGCTGAGATTCAAAAAGATCGTCCTGAGGTCCTGTTGCTTCTCCCTCCAAAAGCAGCCTGAATACATAATAGAAGAGATGTGTGTGTGTGTGTGTGTGTGTGTGTGTGTGTGTGTGTGTGTGTGTTACGTTGAAGTTTTGGTTCAGACATCGAGCCATTTGCTGCTAAGGAGCAAAAGGACTCAATAATTTGAAGTTACACTGTATTCCAGGACTTTATACCCATGAGCTCCTGTAATCCTCATAATAGCTTCCATAGTTGGATTATTATCTCTACTTAACAGATGAGAACATTGAAAACTAGAGGTCAGAGAAGGTGAACTGACTTTCCCAAGGTCACCCAGCAGTTTGAGGTTAGTGAATTAACTATGGTGTAGCTTTGGTGAGGCAGGGATATAAGCATGAGACCGTAGGTGGTAAAGGGTTTAGAGCAAGTGGCAAAATGTATCTCCCTCCCGTCCTATCATTAGTCTTCTGACTTGTATGCCCTCTGCTATTTGCAAAGAACTTTCTAGCATCTATTGCATTTGTAATAAGATCTTGAGATGGGTTTTAGTTTCCTACATCTGACAATTGGGAGGACTATAGCCATGTCTGGCTATATTTTGACTCCACACCTCTCTTTCAATATGGTGACAGCAGCAGGATGCCAGTCCCAGCTACCTCAAGGCCCGGGATAAAGGGTCCTCCAAGGGCTGAACATGCCAGTGCTTGAGGAATAACTGAGTCCTAAACAGAATGTTCCAGACGTGGGTGTCTGGCTATTAAGGCTCACTTTACAGTTCAATCATTGTCTTGAACCACCTCCAAGTTATTTTCTATTAATATCCATGACTTGATCCAAGTAGACTCATTAATATTACAGAACATCTGTCCATATAGACTCCTCACATTTGCACAGAATCCTTTATGGCACAAAGAAGCAAGCCATATCAATATCTGGGGGTGGAGGAATCATCCAGGCAAACAGAACAGCAAATGCAGAGGCCCTGTGGTTGAGCAAGCTCGGCCTGTGCAAAACATCATGAAAAAACTAGTGTAGCTAGTGCAGATCAAGAGAGGGAAGAGTGAGAAGGGATGGGCTTCCAGGGGAAGGCCATGGTGTGGACTATGGATTTTTTTTTTTTTAAAGATTTTATTGGGGAATTGGGAAGGGGAACAGCATTGGGGAATTGGGAAAGGGAAACAGATAAGTTGTTGTCCTTTTGTTCTTTTTTTTTCTTTCTTAAAGATTTTATTGGGGAATTGGGGGAAGGAAATGGCATTGGGGAATCAGGAAAGGGGAACAGACAAGTTGCTGTCTTTTTGTTCTTCAGTCTAGTTGCGGAGGATATTGCTTCACTGGCCCATGTTGGTATCGTCATTGCGCTCTTCCTGGATGAGGCAGATCGGTCGCTGGCCTCTGGATGGTCGCTCACTGCGGCTATTGGCAGCTCACACTCGCTGCCAGTCACTTACGCTGGCTGCTGGCCACTCACTGTAGCCCATGGCAGCCCACTGCAGCAGGGGCTACAGCTTACACCGTCGCCGGGGCTCGCAGCCCAGCTCCAGGTGGAGCTGTTGTTAGCTGTAGAGGACAGTGTCACTGGCCCTCATCTGTGGGATCCGAACCAGGGCCGCTGGCATCCCAAAACCAGCTCTTAACCAATGCGCCATTCGGCCTGCCCTGTCCTTTTGTTCTTCAGTCTAGTTGTGGAGGACGTCGCTTCACTGGCCCACGTTGGTATTATCATTGTGCTTTTCCCAGATGAGGCAGATTGGTCACTAGTCATTGGACAGCCACTCATGGTGGCTCTTGGCAGCTCACGCCAGCTGCCAGCCACTCACAGTAGCTTTACGGCAGGCCACTGCAGCCTATGCTTTTACCGGGTGACTCACTGCAGCCAAGATCCAGGTTGAGCTGTTGTTCACCATCTTAACTGTAGAGGACGCAGCATTACTGGCCTTCATGTGGGATCCAAATCAGCGCCCTGCTGCTCAGAGCTGGCGTCCCAAGCCAACTCTTTTTTTTTTTTTTTTTGAGGGCAGTGTCACTGGCCCTCATATGTGGGACCGAACCGGGGCCGCTGGCTTCCTAACCAAGCCAACTCTTAACCAACAGGCCACTCGGCCTGCCCTGGACTGTGAATTTTATTATAAACGTGATAGAGAATTTTGAATTAATGAATGCCACCTCGCCCCACTTTAATCCCTCCAGTGGCTTCCAGTTGCATTTAGAATATAAAAAAGCCTCTGATTCATCTACCTCAGTAAGCATCTCTCTAGCCTCATTCCTCCTTGCTCATGGCCCCAAACATGCCAGTTTTGCTTGTTCCTCAAACACAACTAGCTCTTTTCCATCTCAAGCTCTGCCCACTACCCCAGCTTCCCTCATGTCTGCCTCATCCTTCTCTTCCTTCAGGTCTCATTTACATGTCATTGTCTCAGAGGTGCCTCCCCTGACCTCCTAGCGAAAGATAACCTTGGCACACTTATTCCTTATATTCATAGCCTTTGTAGCAATAATCACATCTAAGAGTTACATTTGTCTCTGGTTTATTCATGTCCTGTCTGTCTTCTTCATGGACAGTCACCCCCGTGAAGGCAGGAACCATGCCCATTTCACACACTGCTCTATCCTCATGACCTAGCCCCGCACCCCACACTTTGTAAGTTGCTCAGTAAATATTCGTTTCTGAATGAATGCATAAAAGCATGTTCCCAGAGAAAGCCTATCAGCAGCCTTGTGGACTGGATACGGGAGAGGCTGGAGGCCAGGATACCAATGAGGGGAACATGACAACAGTTTAGGGAGAGATGGTAAAATCCTGAATGTTATCAATAATAGCAGAGACAGAGAGAAAGGAATGGGTTCTACCACTATTCAGAAAAAGTAGAATTGACTGGATTTGAGGACATAAAGAGGAGATAAGGACAGCAAAGCTTTACTCTTGGGGTGATAACTTGAGAGATTGGAAAAAAACTGTCTTAGTCTCTTCGGGCTGCTATAACAGAAATACCATAGACAGGGGTGCTTATAAACAACAGAAATTTCTTTCTCACGGTTCTGGAGACTGGTTATTCCAAGATCATGATGCCGGCAGATTCGCTGTGTGGTGAGAAGTCACTTCCTCAAGGATGGCCCTCTTTTCACTGTGTCCTTACAGGGTGAAGGGCGAGGGAGCTTCCTGGGGTCTTTTATAAGGGTACCAATCCCTTTCAGGAGGGCTCCACCCACATGACCTAATCACCTCTCAAAGGCTCCACCTCCTAATACCATCACCTTTGGAGGATTGCAATATATGAGGGGTTTTTTTTAGGTGGGGTTGGGGGACACAAACGTTTAGTCCATAACAAATGTAGTGCAATTAAATTAAATAATGTGTGTGGGAAGGATAAGATATTTGGGGCTACATATCAAATGCAAAATCTTGGAATTTGAGGTGTTTGGTGGGCATCTAGGTGGACATGTCCAGGAGTCAGTTGAAAACACAATTCTGACACTCAGAAGTGAAGTTTGGCTGGCGATGTCTGTTATGAACAAGGATACTACGTTGGCTAACATTTGTGAAGTGCTTGCACACACTAGGTCCCATGCTAAGCCTCGAGGCAGTAGAGAACCGTGGTTAAGAGCCCAGTTCCTGGAGTTAGGTGGTCAGCTTTCACTTACCAGCTCTACCACTTACAATGATTGTGATCATCATCAAGGAGCTTAAGCTTTCTGTGCCTCAGCTTCCCCATCCATGCAATGGGGAAAATAATGATATCTATGTCATTGGGCTAGTATCAGGATTTTAATGGATTTAGAAGAGTGTGTAGCATTCAGTGTTATTTTCTGTGACTCCAGTGAATCATCATGACAAACCTAAATGGTACATACTATTAGTTAACATCCCCGTTTTTTCAGGCTTGGAGAATTTAAGCAACTTCCCTAAGGCCACCCCAGTGTTAAATGGTGGAGTCAGGATTTGAACCTGGAGCAAACAGCCTCCATTGTCAAAGGTGGGTCCAATTCCAGGGTCTGAACCACCAGTTGAGTCCTAGGCAGGTAGGAAGAGAATGAGACGTCACTCACGAGAAGCATGTTTGAGGGATGGTGCTGTGGTTAAGAATAACAAGAGAAATCAGAAAAATGTTCCAATATGTAACAAGAGAGCCAAGCACGGTAAAATCTGCAGTGTGTTCTGCAGCTCAGGTGCTCAGTGGTGCCACCTCCCTAGTGGAGGACCTAAATTAATGGCTTTGGGATTTTGATTCTCAGCCCATCAGTCACCTGGATTTGTGGTTAGCAGTTGGTGCCATTCGATATCTCCCCTGAGTTGCCCTGACCTTTGCCTTAATCGTTCATTAAGTGCAACAATTTACCATCAAAAAGCACTTTCATGGCCGGCGAGTGGCGCCGGTGGTTAAGCGCTGGCTTGGGACGCCAGTGGCCCCAGTTCGGGTCCAACATATAAGGGCCAGTGACACTGCCCTCAAAAAAAAAATCTCTTTCACATCAGGATCTCATCGGACCCTCACGGCCCTCCTTGAGGTGGGAGTTATTAACCTACACTGTGTGTTAAGGTGAGGAAACAAAGGCCTGAAGAGGGGAAGTGCTTAATGGAGCTGAAGAGCTCTGACATTGGTGTGGACCGGTCCTCAGTTGAATCCAAGATCTGTCCTTGGGTAAATGACTTAACCTCCCAAATCTCAGTGTCCCCTTTCTGTTAAATAAAGATGATCATGCCTTCATTCTCTGCTGTTGTGTCCAGCACGACAAGAGCAGTGAGACTCAAGAAGGGCGTGGCTCAGGGTTAAGAAAGACAGGAGCCGGGCTGGCCGAGTGGCGTTGTGGTTAAGCGCTGGCTTGGCAAGCCAGAGGCCCCGGTTCGGGTCCCACATATGAGGGCCAGTGACACTGCCCTCAAAAAAAAAAAAAAAAAAAAGAAAGAAAGAAAATCAGGAGCCAAGAATAGATTATAAGCAGGGCCAAGGGGGTGCAGCCATCATGGACTGAGCACCAACTCGGCCAACACATTAACTTTCATTAGTGATCTTACAAGGAAGTGAAACTTGTTTTTTTCCATGGTCTGTGAGTTTCGTGCCTGCTGGCTGTTTCCCCCGATTGTCCCCATCCGATAAGAGAGATTGCCCAATAACATTCCATCAGGTCTCAGCATTCCCAGAAACTCCCTTAAGGAAGCTTTTACTGATATCTTTCCATTGGGTCTCAGCATTCCGAGACACTTCTTTTTTTTTTTTTTTTTCTTTTTTTGAGGGCAGTGTCACTGGCCCTCATATGTGGGATCCGAACTGGGGCTGCTGGCATCCCAAGCCAGCTCTTAACCACTGCACCACTCGGCCGGCCCCTGAGACACTTCTTTATGATGTCGTTTTTGACACGAGGTTAGTGCAGGGGGGTGGGGGTGGGAGTGGGGCAAACGGTTTGGCAGCTGTAAGGCAATACTCTGCAGGTTGCTTGAAGGAGTAAATTGGATTGTAGATACAGGAGGCACTCAATAACTGATAGCCAGGAGGAGAAGTGCTATTATAATAGTAGCTGAGCCTCAAGACAAAGCCCAGACCACCAATTCCAAACCCTGGGTTGTTTCTGCTGAGAATGTCATATTTAGGTGTCACTGAGGAAATGGCATGGGGCCAGTAGAGCTAACAGAAATCATGGTTGATGATAATAGTAAATGCTGTTTGTTAAGGTACTTTAATATCCAGCCAAGGAGATGGGTGTGGTCCATGGGGAGGGTTTAAGGCTATAGCTACGGTTCCCATGATAAGTAGAGCCTTTGGAGCCATTTATGTTGGTTAGAATCCTGCCATTTCCTCACTGTGTAACCAACTCAGGCAGATTACATGGCTTCTCTGAGCCTCAGTTTCTTCATTTGTAAAATAAGGATTAGAAGTATCTATCAATTGATTTATGAGAACCAAGTGGCATGCAATGTGTTGGGCATCTAGCTGGAACATAGCAAGTGCTCAACAAATGCTCCATCTCTCCTTTCCATCATCCTCCATAATGACACTATATGTTTTTTTTTCCTGTAATCATGTTATTCTTTATTACTCTCTGGGGATAGAAATAAAAATAGCATGCATGACATCAAACCTGGGAGTTAGTGGGAGAGGAAGGGAACTCACACGAGCAAAACTTTTGTCTTCCTTGAACCTAGAAAGAAGAGACCAGCTGAAATGACTCAACGGTCCAGTTACCTGTTGGGATGGATGGTCTTCCTCCTTTACTCCTATGAGACAAGTGGAAGTGAGTATACTGGGAAATGATGGGGAGGATTTGGAAACCAGAAAGAATGAATGGGCCAAAGTAACGATTCCTGGATCCAAGATGGCTTAGTAGACATCTCAGACAGACCTGTGGTTTAAACCCTGGATCTGCCTCTTTTTCTCTGTCTGAACTTGGTCAAGCAATATAACCTCTCTGACATTGGTTCTCAACCTGTGAAAGAAGAACAATAGCATTTACTTCATGGGCTATTATGGACACAAATATTTTTCACTATTCTCAGCACCTAGTAGGAGGAATGCAAATGTTATGTTCATTAAAAAGAGGGGGCTCATAATTCCAATGGACTAAATCCATAGACCCAACCTGGATGCTCTCTTTACACTTTTTTAAAAAATTGTGATGGGCTGGCCGAGTGGTGTGTTGGTTAGGAGTTGACTTGGTATGCCAGCTCTGAGCAGCAGGGCCCCGGTTCAGATCCCACATAGAGGGCCAGTGACACTGCGCCCTCTACAGATAAGATGGTGAACAACAGCTCGACCTGGAGTTGGGCTGCCATGAGTGGCCAGCGACAGCATAGGCCACAGCCCCTGCTGCAGTGGGTTGCGGTAAACTACCGTGAGTAGCTGGCGTAAGCTGCTGTGAGCCACCGTGAGTGGCCATTCAATGACCAGAGACCAACTGCCTCAGCCGGGAAGAGTGCAATGATCACAATACCAACATGGGCCAGTAAAGTGATGTCCTCCACAACTAGATGAAGAACAAAAGGACAGCAACTTGTCTGCTCCCCTTCCCCAATTTCCCAATAAAATCTTTTAAAAAAAAATAATTGTGGGGCCGGCTGAGTGGCGCGGTGGTTAAGCGCTGGCTTAGGAAGCCAACTGCCCCGGTTCGGGTCCCACATGTGAGGGCCAGTGACATGGCCCTCAAAAAAAAAAATAATAATAATAATTGTGGTAAAATGCCCAGACACAAAATTTACCATGTTAATAATTTTTAGTTAAGTACATTCACATTTTTGAGCAACCAATCTCCAGCATGCTTTTCATTTTGCAAAACTAAACCTCTGTCTGAACTAAATGCCTCCTATTTTCCTCTCCCCTCAGTCCTTGGCAACCACCACTCTACTTCCTTCCTATCTTTATTAATTTGTCTACTCTAGATACCTCATATAAGTGGAATTGTACAGTGTTTGTCCTTTTGTGACTGGCTTATTTAACTTAGCATAAGGTATTCAATCCATGTTTTAGCACATGTCAGAATATTCTGCTTTAAGTTTGAATAGTATACCATTGTATGGATATACCACATTTTGTTTATCTGTTGATGGACATTGAGTTATTCCACATGTTGGCTCCTCTAAATAATGCTGCTATGAACATGGGTGTGCAAATATCTCTTTGAGAACCTGCTTTCCATTCTATAAACTAAGTACAATTGCTGGGTCATATGATAATTTTTAGTTTTTAATTTTTTTTGAGGAACCTCCATAGTAGCTGTACCATTTTACAGCTACTGCCAACCAACAGTGCACAAGGTTTTCAATTTCTCCACATCTTTGCCAACAATTGTTCTGCTTTTCATTTTCATAGTAGCCATTCTAGTAAGTGGGAGACTACACTCTTAATATAACTAGGATCTAAATTAGGCATCCAAAGATTGTATGGTGAGCATGGAAATAGAACAAAGAGAGACCTTGATTAGATATAGTTCACTCAAGCTATGGTGAAACATTTTCTACAATTAGAATCCTTTTCTGCCTGACAAGTCCTTTTTCCTTGGTTAGGCTCAAGAAACACTCATATTTGTCCACTTGGATTCCATAAAGTCCCTTTTCAGTGATCACATTCTATATTCCAGAGATTTCTAACTTGAGGTCACTGGGCAAGCACCAGAGTCCATGAAACCCTGGATTTGTATTAAAAAGAAGTGTATTTATCAGGGTAGTGAGAACAGCTATTGTGACAGACAAACACTGTCAGCAGCCTAATACAGTAATGTTCTATTTTCTACACCTACAAAATCCAACAACAGCACCTCTGGTGGTCAGGGATCCAAGCTTCTTCCATCTTGAGGTTCCACTATCCCCTAAGGCTTCAGAGTGATCTGTGGATTCTTTGCTTTCAGGTGATAGACAAAAATTGAGAGTCTGGAGGACCTCTGAGGTTTTTTGGCCAGGTTAGAAAGTGACATACATCACTTCTTCCCACTTCCACAGGCCAGAACTCACATGATGCTTAACTACAAGGGACTCTGGGAAATGCAGTTCAGCTGTGTATTTGGGAGGAAAATAAAGCTGGTTTTGGTGAACACACCAAAAGGTCTCTACCACAAGGACATATGAACATTTTCCTAAAGAGAAGATCTGGGTTCTCAAAAGAACAGTCAAGTCCCTAAAACGTTAAGAACTTACAGTTTATTCAGACAGGGAACAAAGTATTTGACTGAGTGTCAGCTTTTCTAGTTATCATCTTGTTCTGATCATGCCTTCCTGAGACCACAACCACAGTCCTGTGCTGAAACTTGGTATCGTCAAGTCTCTTCTGTACATATTTACCAACTGATTTATGCAACACACATTTAAAAAACTTTTTAAAAATTTTGTTGGGGAACAGTGTGTTTTTCCAGGACCCATCAGCTCCAAGTTGAGTAGTTGTTTCACTCTAGTTGAGGTTGTGGTGGGTACAATTTATGTGGGGATCAAACCAGCAACCTTGGTTTTATGAGCACTGCACTCTAACCAACTAAGCTAACCAGCTGCCCCTCAATACACATTTATGAGGGTTTCCTAAGTGCCAAGCACTGTACTACAGGCCAGAAACATAGTAATAAGTAAACACCAAGCCCTACATTCAGAGAGCACATGGTGAATGGGAGTGACAGATACTCAGATAATTATATTCTTTTAAAAATTGTTAAGTACAATTATAGAGATCAGCTCAGAGTGTTATAAGAGTGAGGAAGAGTATTAATCCAGACTGGACCAAGTCTTCATGAGTGAGGAGCAGGGAGTAAAAGTAGGAAGAGAGGAAAGGCATTCAAGGTATGGTGAAGGACGTGAACAAAACCCCCAAGGCAAGAAAGAACGTAGAGAAAGGTCAAGGAAAAGTTAATCAGGGAGTGAAAACAGAGAGGTCAGCAGGGCCCCCTGGATTATTGAGGATTTTAATCCAGTTAAGAAGATTAGACCATCTGCTGGATTACTTGGCAGATGGCTAATAGTATCTATTACGTGCTGATTCTTACTAACTCCCAACAATAACCTTATTTCTCTGTACAGGGGGCATCTGCCTGCCTTCTCCTTCACCACCAGCACCCCTGTACTCAGTGGTGTCCATGGCTGAGGAAATTCACTGTTGATGATGATGGCGATAATGATGATAGCTAACACTTGTTCAGCAGCGGCCATACTCTAACTGGTTTAAACCTGACAAAACCAAGACCGAACTGCTCTGAGACCCAGAGGAGGCCCAGAGGTGGAAAATGCAATGCTACTTAAGGATCCCTAATTGTATCAACTCAATGGTGAGGCTCAAAGATGGAGGCCTGCCTTTCCCAGTCTGTCCCCAAACCTCCCTCATCCCTATCATGGTCTCTGACAGATTATACAGGGTCAGAACCTGATCCAGAACGAGAGATGTGACTACTAGGTTGAAGACGGGGGCCGTGACTGTCTGCTGTATTTGGAACAAACAACTCCTAAATGTCAGCGTCTGAACTCAATAGAGGTTCGCATTGACTCATCTAACACTTCCGTGTGGCTATTTGGCAGGAAGCCTCCTTTGTTGTGATTCAGAGACACAGGATCCTTCTGTTTTGTGGCTCCATCATCCCGTAGGGCCTCAGCATTCTCTGCAGGGTCATCTTTATCAGTTTCTCAACCCTGGCATTATTGACGTTTGGGGCAGGATGACTCTTTGTTCTGGAGGGCTGTCCTGTGCATGGTCAGATGTTTAGCAACATCTCTGGTCTCTACCCACTATATACCAGTAGCACAGCTCCCAGTTCCCCCCTCTCCCAGTTATAACAACCAAAAATGTCTCCAAACATTGTCTAGTGTCCCCTAGGAGGTCAAAATCACCCTTTCTTCTCCATTGAGAACCACTGCTCTATATCCTGCTAGCAGACAGAGGAAGAAAGGAGCATGGAGGAGCTTGGGGTTTTTTGTATTTTTTTTAGCCAGGAAATGGAAATGGTGAATATCATTTCCATCCATATTCCATGAGCCATAATTTAGTCACATAGCTCCACCTAACTGTAAGAGAGGCTGCAAAATGGATTCTAGCTACGAGCCCAGAGAGAAAAGGAAGCTGGGTTTGGTGAGCACATGGAAGTTTTGCCTCTTTGTAACATAAGCGAATACGTGCAAACACACATACACACACGCATGCACGTGTGTACACACGGTGTGCACACACAAAACCTATCAGAGCATCTTACTCCTAGAAATCCATCATTTTATTTTTGAGGGAGGGAGAGAAAGAGGGAAGCAGGAGACAGCAAAATGAAGGCCAGGAGGAAAGCTGTGATCTTGAAGTAGTAGGTGAAAAATCCAAGTTCTCATCCTAGTTCTGCTCAGAAAAGGGCATTAATTTTAAGTGATTCCTTATCTTATGTGGGTCTTCATTTCCTTCTCCACAAAATGAATATTTTGGGTTAGCACAGCATTTCTTATAATGTGTTTCTGGGACCATTAGTTTCTAGAGCTATTGAGTAATGAAAAAAGAAAAAAAAAAGACAACTCAGTATACTGCCATCCTTGCTAACTCAGCCCACCATATTGACTCTTCTGATGAGCCCTTCATTAAAGAGGCCTGTTTATTTCACATGGCATTTTCCAAACTAATTTTAGTATACCAGTTATTTCTTTTTCTTTTTTTTTTTTTTAGCTGCCATCCTGCCACCTGTTGGCAGCTCAGTGGCAACTCAGCTTAGGATGAGCATCGAACCGCCATTGCTCAGAGCTCAGCTCGCACTCTTGAGCGAGCTCTTAACCAACAGAGCCACTCGGCTGGCCCCTACCAGTTATTTCTTAAGCATCTGCTTATGAGCAAGTCAGTGTTCTAGGTTCTGAGGATACCTTGTGAAAAAGACAAAGTCCCTGTCCTCATACAGAAGGATAAGAAGGTTAAGGTTGTGCTGCTAGGGCTGGCTGAGTGGCGCGGTGGTTAAGCACTGGTTTGGGAAGCCAGTGGCCCCAGTTGAGGTCCCACATATGAGGGCCAGTGACATGGCCCTCAAAAAAGAAAAAGTTGTGCTTCTTAAACTTTACTTGTCCAAGTATCGCCCCACTCAATATTTGCCACATCTGTGTACCACCAGCACTATTATTTTTCTTTATCTTTATCAAGATTTTTCTTTAAATGTGCTCAATATTCTTCCCTTTAATACATTTATTTTATTTTACTTATTATTTTTTAAACATTTTATTGGGGAATTGGGGAAGGGGAACAGTGTGGGGAATTGGGGAAGAGGAACAGCCAAGTTGTTGTCCTTGGCTGTCCGCAGCTGGCTCAGCTCCAAGTCCAGTCACCATCCGGCTGCCCATTGGCAGCTCGGGGCTGCTCAGCTCAAGGTGCGGTGTTCAACCTTAATTGCAGGTGGGCATAGCCCACCAGCCCATGCGGGAGTCAAACTGGCAACCTTGTTGTTAGGAGCACGTGCTCTTACCAGCTGAGCCATCCTGCCACCTGATGGCAGCTCAGCTCAGGTGCAGCTCACTGACCCATTTGGGAATTGAACCGGCAGCCCTGTTGCTCAGAGCTTGTGCTCTTAACCACCTGAGCCACTCGGCCTGCCCTTAATACATTTATTTAAAAAGAATAGTCAGCACCAACTCTGTAATCCATAAAAGCACTACTACTTGCCATAAATAGAAAGTGCAAATAAAAATAAATACACTGAAAACAAAATCCTGTTATTAAATTCTACTAGATACTACAATATAAGGCTTTGAGCCTGAATCCTGCCCTCTTTTTTGTTAAAAAAGGAGATTATTAAATATTAGAGACATGGTAGAGAAATACTAGCAATAAATTGAAGCTTTCTCTTTTGTGTAATCAGAAGGATTGAAAGAGCATTGAGGAAGGAAATTGTTTTTGAGCCTGTGTTTCAAAATTATTTAATGCATGTCCATACATAACCTTATGAGACCTTGTGACCCACCAAATGTATCTTCAGAAGGACATCAAGGGATGTCTTTTTTTTTTTTTTTTAGCTGAGCCATCCTGCCGCCTGTTGGCAGCTCAACGGCAACTCAGCTCGGGCTGGCCTCGAACCGCTGTTGCTCAGAGCTCAGCTTGCACTCTTGAGTGAGCTCTTAACCAACTGAGCCATTCGGCCGGCCCCCACCAAATGTATCTTGTATGACACTGGTGGTGCCCACTTTGAAAAACAGTGGTCTGGACATCATTGTTTATAAAACTCTCCTCCAATACCCTTGGTCCAAACATAAACTGGACATACCCTTATGTGTCCTTAGGGCATTGGATGCTAAGACCACATGTGCAGCCTTCAAACCACTGCAAGAACCAAACCAAGACTCACCCTTCGTTCATTCATTGTGACTAGTCACCTCCTGTCTTGTTCTTCTGTTCTCCAGATAACAAAGATACATGTGTCTTTCCCTTCATCTACAAGGGGTCTACTTTCTTCTCTTGCACCAGAATCAACAGCTTCTCCCCTTGGTGTGCAACCAGAGCAGTGTATGATGGACAGTGGAAGAGCTGCAGGGTGGAAGGTGAGTCGTGCTACGTTGTCTCATCGGCAGGTTTCTTTTTGTCTTAGTTGTGGGTGGGCATAGCCACCATGCTGTGCAGGAGTCGAACCAGCAGCCTTGTTGTTAAGAGCACATGCTCTATCCCCTGAGCCACCTGGGCAGCAGCTCAGCTCAAGGTGCCTATTTCAGTCTTAGTTGCAGGTGGGCATAGCCACCATCAAACAGGCAGTCTTGTTGTTAGGAGCATGTGCTTTCACCCGCTGAGCCATCCTGTCACCTGTTGGCAGCTCAGTAGCAACTCAGCTCGGGCGGGGCACAGAGTCACTGGCCCATGTGGGAATCAAACCTGCAGCCCTGTTGCTCAGAGCTCATGCTTTTAAGCTATCTCTTAACAACTAAGTTACCTGGCTGGCACCAATAGATTTCTTAAAATGATGGATTAGAAAGGAAAATGTGTGAATGTGTATAAAATGATCATTTAAAAAATATATTTTTATTGGGGAACAGTGTGTTTTTCCAAGCCCCATCAGTTCCAACTCAAATAGTTGTTTCAATCGAGTTGTGCCAGCCGCAGTTCTGTGGCCCATGTGGGAATTGAACTGGCAACCTTGGTGTTATGAGCACTGCACTCTAACCCGCTGAGCTAACCAGTCACCCCTAAAATGATCGTATTTTTTCAGACAAGTTATAACATGTATGTGTGCACAGAAAATGCTCTGGGGGGTGACTGAATGTTAACAATGGGTAGTAATGTTAACAGTGACAGCATTAAAAATAGTGCTCTCTAAATGAAGATATTGTCACACTGTAAGATCAGTTGACCAGAGAGAACCACTGTATTCTCTGCCTCTTGATTAGTTTTCTAAATTAATAAGGAAAAAAAGAAACAAAGCATAAAAGAAAGGGGAATTGAGCAATACTGTTTACTTTTTTTCAAAGTCCAAGACATTTTGACAATTATATGAGTTCTCTTTTGTGTGCACAGGTCAAAAGGCATTTAGTTTGTTTTAACCAATATTCTATTGTTGGACATTTAAATTGTTCCTACTAGTATCCAGCTTTTGAATATTTATGATTTACTTTTTTCTGGTATCACTGTACTTGACTTTTAGATCAAATGCCCTACTTTTACAATAAATATAATGTAACCTCCTTTTTACTATCTTGAAATTGATTTATAAATAGCATTACCTACCTACATTCATAACTTAAACCAATGTAATTACTTAATTGCAATATACAGGTAGGACAGAAATAAAATGGAAGAAATCAATAAGAAGGTTATAAGCACGAATGACCATTACCAATCTTTTTGTTTGTTTGTTTGTTTGTTTGTTTGATTTTTGCTTATTTTGTTTTTGGTTTGTTTTTTTTTTTTTTTAAAGATTTTTATTGGGGAATTGGCGGAGGGGAACAACGTTGGGGAATCGGGGAAGGGGAACAGACAAGTTGCTGTCTTTTTGTTCTTCAGTCTAGTTGCGGAGGATGTTGCTTCACTGTTGGTATCGTCATTGCGCTCTTCCCGGATGAGGCAGATCGGTCGCTGGCCTCTGGATGTCGCTCATCGCGGCTATTGGCAGCTCACGCTTGGCTGCCAGCCGCTCACGCTGGCTGCGGGCCACTCACTGTAGCCTATGGCAGCCCACTGCAGCAGGGGCTGCAGCCCACACCATCACCGGGGCTCGCACAGCCTAGCTCCAGGTGGAGCTGTTGTTAGCTGTAGAGGGCAGTGTCACTGGCCCTCATGTGGGATCCGAACCGGGGCCGCTGGCATCCCAAAACCAGCGCTTAACCAATGCACCACTCGGCCGGCCCAAAAGCCTGTTTTCACCAGTTTTTTTATTTTTTATTTTTTTTTTTAGCTGAGCCATCCTGATACCTGTTGGCAGCTCAGCGGCTGCTCAGCTCGGGCTGGGCATCGAACTGCTGTTGCTCAGAGCTCAGCTCACACTCTTGAGTGAGCTCTTAACCAACTGAGCCACTCAGCTAGCTCTTGTTTTTGGTTTTTTTGAGGGCAGTGTCACCAGCCCTCATATGTGGGATCCGAACCGGGGCCACTGGCTTCCCAAGCCAACACTTAACCACCACGCCACTCGGCTGGCTCCCCATAACCGATCTTTTAAGAGACACTAAAAAGTAGCCAGAGGCTTGTGCCTCTAGGCAGAGTCTCTTTGATAAATAGAGCTACAAATGACCACAAGAAAAGCTCCCATACATTGAAAAACAAAACAAAACCTAGAAGCGATAACATCTCTGTTGAAAACTTCCACACTAGTTCAAAAAATGCAAATTTGTATCAACTGGTTGAAATCAAATTACAAAATTAGAAAATAGACATTTTCTTCTCCTTTGTTAAATTCTGGGATGGGGGGAAGTCCCCAGACATCCTTAAGACACACAAAAGGGGGCAAAGCTCTGCCCAAAGTGGATAATCAGACACACTCAGGGACTAGAGATATTTATTTCCACTATACCATTATTTTGAGCAAATTAAAGAATTCAACAATCTGCTTTTGATTAAGCCTCTTTCAGCCAAATCATTCGGGGTTCCTGTTCAGATGAAGGCTTGCCTTTTGAGTCTCCTTCCTCAGTTCTAGTTTCTGAATCAAGTGCCGGTCTTTGGACTCATCATAACTGACAACTCTTTCACTATCTGTAAACAACTTTAACATCTTAGCATTACACAGAAGTAGGGCAGTGGTATTCCATGGGTATTCCCAAATAACATCTTCTCCTCCATCTAATCTCATGAGTGGAACAGTGAAATCAGAACCAGGCACCTATATGACAATCCCCAGAAGTTAATTTAAGATATTTATATAACTAGAAATATACTGCTGTGCAGAGACTTTTCCACCCCTCATTTGCAGGTTTCCTCAATAAAGACAAGATGCTACCATTGCACAGACGAGAAGTATATGAGTCATCCCTGATCCTTCTTTCCTGCCAACCCCACATCTAATCCACCAATTAGCCTATTAGCTCTGCCTTCAAAATAGATCCCAACTTCAGCTTTTCCTGTCTCTCCACTGCTTCCACCAGAGCCTCTCCAAATCACCATCAACTCTTTGCCTAAAAAACTTGCTAACTGGTTTTCCCAAATACCATTCACCTCCCTCAAATCTACTCTCCATACATCAGCCAAAGTCACCTTTTAATTTTTTAATTTTTAGCTGAGCCATCCTGCCACTTATTGGCAGCTCAACGGCAACTCAGCTCAGGCTGGCATCAAACCGCTGTTGCTCAGAGCTCAGCTCGCATTGTTGAGCGAGCTCTTAACCAACTCAGCCGGCCTCCAAAGTCACCTTTTTAGAATGTTAAGTCAGATAATGCTATCCCCCTGCTCATGCCTCTCCATGGCTCACTGTCACACCTAGAAGAATACCTTAATCCTGAATAGCCAGTGATCTTGAGAAAGAAAAACAAAGCTGGAGGTATCACACTTCCCTGATTTCAAACTATAGTGCAAAGCTGTAGTAATCAAAACAGTATGGTACTGGCATAAAAACAGACACATGTCAATGAAACAGAATAGAGAGCCCAGAAATAAACCCAGGCATATACGGTCAATTAATTTATGACATCAGAGCCAAGAAGATACAATGGGGAAAGATAGGCTCTTCAATAAATGATATTGGGGGCCGGCTGAATGAGGCAGTTGGTTAAGAGCGCAAACTCTGAGCAACAGGGTCATCGGTTCAATTCCCACATAGGCCAGAGAGATGCCCCAGAGCTGAGCTGCTGCTGAGCTGCCAACAGGTGGCAGGATGGCTCAGCTGGTGAGAGCACGTGCTCCTAACAACAGGGTTGCTGATTGTTTGACCCCCACATGAGATGGTGGGCTATGCCCACCCACAACTAAGATTGAACATAACACCTTGAGCTGAGTGGCTGCGAGTGGTCAATGGGCAGTCAGATGATGACTGGACTTGGAGCTGAGCTAGCTGCGCACTCCACAACTAAGATTGAAGGACCACAATTTGGCTGTTCCTCTTCCTCAGTTCCCCAATACTGTTCCTCTTCCCCAATTCCCCAATAAAATCTTAAAACAAACAAACAAACAAACAAAAAACCAAGCAACTGGAAGAAAAGTTTTTAACAAATAAATAAATAAAAAATAAAAATAAAAATAGGGCCAACCGAGTGGCGTGTTGGTTAGGATCTGGCTTGGGACTCCAGCTCTGAGCAGTGAGGCCCCAGTTCGGATCCCACATGAGGGCCAGTGACACTGCCCTCTATAGCTAAGGTGGTGAATAACAGCTCCACCTGGTTGCCTCTATAGCTAAGATGGCTGGCGACGGTGTGGGCTGTAGCTGCTGCTGCAGTGGGCTGCCATAGGCCACAGTGAGTGGCTGGCAGCCAGCATGAGCGGCTGGTAGCTGGCGTCAGCTGCCAAGAGCCGCCGTGAGTGGCTGCCCAGAGGCCGGCGACCGATCTGCCTCACCCGGGAAGAGCGCAATGACGATACCAACATGGGCCGGTAAAACAACATCCTCCGCAACTAGACTGAAGAACAAAAGGACAGCAACTTGTCTGTTCCCCTCCCCGGATTTTCCAACGCTGTTCCCCTCCCCCAATTCCCCAATAAAAAAAATTTTAAAAATAATAAATGATGTTGCTAAAAACAAACAGCAACATGGAAAGAAGAAGAAGAAGAAGAAGAAGAAGAAGAAGAAGAAGAAGAAGAAGAAGAAGAAGAAGAAGAAGAAGAAGAAGAAGAAGAAGAAGAAGAAGAAGAAGAAGAAGAAGGAAAGAAACTGGACTCTCATCTTACACTGTACAAAAAAATCAACTCAAAATGATTAAAGACTTGAATGTAAGACCTGAAATCATAAAACTCCCAGAAGAAAATGTAGGGGGTAATGTCCTAGACATAGGTCTTGGCAATGATGTTTTGGATTTGACACCAAAAAGCAAAGGCAACAAAAGCAAAACTAAACAAGTGGGACTACATCAAGCTAAAAAGCCTCTGCACAGCAAAGGAAACCATCAACAAAATGGAAAGGCAACCTACCAAATGGGAGAAAATATTTGCAAACCATATATCTGATAAGGGGTTAATAATATACATATATATATATATATATATATATATATATATATATATATATTCATACAACTCAATAGAGAAAGAAAGGAAGGAAAGAAAGAAAGAAAGAAAGAAAGAAAGAAAGAAAGAAAGAAAGAAAGAAAGAAAGAAAGAAAGCCCCTCACCTTGGTCTGCAAAGCTTTACATGACCTTGCCCTTCTCCGTCCTCATCGTCTTCCTTCCGGTCCTTGCCTGCTGAGCTCCCGCGATAGTGGTTGCCATACATCTTGAGTATTGTGAATTCCTTCCTGTCTTTGAACTCTACACGCTTATATTCCTTCTACCTGGAACTCACTACCCAGATGTTTGCATGGCTGTCTCTCTTCTCAAATTTCACATGCTCAAGGAAGCCTATCCCAACCCCTTCATCTATGACAGCCCCTCGGTCACTCCCAAATGACCCTGAATTCCTCACTGTGTGTGAGTAAATCCACCCACTATAAACATAGTGTCAGAAACTCTATTTGTTCTACTGCATTTGTGATAGGAAATTCGGTCTATTTTATGGAAGTTGCAATAGGGTACTAGCACCGAGGTGATAACTTTACTGTATTTGACTTCGCTAACATTTGACATTTTTTTCTGTAATCTCAGCATTCTTTTTAATATGGCGATCTTGACTTTATCTGTTGGTCATAAACCATCAAAAGCCTTTGTCTTGACTTTATTCCTACAGGTCTTTTGGTGATTATAACAGATTCGTTTTTAAGGCACTATGTGAAGTATATTATGTTTGTTGAACAAGTGGGGGCCCTATGTGTTAAGATTGGGAACTCTGTTGGAGTAGGCTTGCTTTACTAAATGCTTAATGAAACGAATGTATAAAATGTACGTATGAAACCTGACGCTTGTCCTGTATGTTAGCGGTTTGTTGATTGGTTGATGCTTGATTGACTGTTTTGTGAATGACTTGAGTCAAGCCGCTCACGGACTGCTTTTCATACAGATTACCCACGATGCGTCTTCCCCTTCGTCTATCGAACAAAGTCCTATAACAAATGCATCACGGAGGGCAGCTTCTTTGGAAAGCTGTGGTGCTCAGTCACTTTCAGGTTTGATGAGAAGCGGCAGTGGAAATACTGTGTGAGGTGAACGGTAAGGCCTTGGAACAAGGATGGGGTGGAGAGGAGGGTGGACAGCCGTGATCTTCGTGAGGGGGTGGTGGCCGGGTGAAGAGCAGAGCATTAGAGAAATACTTCTAGGAACCAAGGGTCTTTTCAGAGAGCACACACTGTGACAACCACAAGAGCCAGGAGCAGCTTGAGCCACGTTCTCCTGAGTCCCCACTGTGAGCATAAAAAACCAGTTGTCCTGAGACCCCAAACCATGGGCAGTTGTCCTAATACTGGTTTTCAAGTATTTCTGTTTCTAGAATGACAGTGACCAGATTTACCTGGTGCCATACTTGCATTTCAACGCAGCTTAACATCTAATCTCAATTCTATACCTACTCTCTTTTTTTTTTTTAGCTGAGCCATCCTGCCATCTGTTGGCAGCTCAGTGGCAGCTCAGCTCTGGCCGGGAATCAAGCCAGTGACCCTGTTGCTCAGAGCTCACACTCTTCAGCAAGCTGTTAACCAACTGAGCCACTCGGCCAATCCAATATACCTACTCTTAATAATGAACCCCATTCATCCTAGTGCCCCCTCTGTATTAGATTGTAATGCAGGAGCCCTATGTACAATATCCTATTGAATCTCTCCATGGACACTCTATGAGATTTTATTTTTCCCCCATTCAATAAATGGTCCCAGTAAAATTAAGTCCTGCCTAAGGTCACACTCCTTGGTGAGGTGAGGGTTAAGATTTGAATTCAATTCCATACGGCTCCAAAGCCCATGCTGTCTCACTAAACACTGTTCCCTGCATAGAAATGGAAATGTGTGCGAGGCACCTATCCATAAGCACACTTATTCCTGTATAAAATCCTAATTATGTTCTTCCCTTAGCACTCAAAAACTCCTAATCCCATATAAACCTCCACTTTAGCCTAGCCATCACTTGCATCCTTAACTCTAAACCAACCTTATCCTCAAATTTCACCATTACTGTATCCTATCTCTTAATCTAATTTTTCATCCAAGTTCAACTCTTTCCCCATCTCCATTCTGACTAAATTCTATCCACACACCCATAACCTTGGACATTTAAAAATCCTAAACCAAATAGATGGATTAAAGACATCAATTTTATGATAATATCATAACACTATGTATAGTTCTAAATCCACCTCAAATCTGACTGTAACTTAACTCTAACTTTAATGTGTCTAAACTTCTGTTTATCCTTCATACAATTCAAACTCCTCAGACCCAATTCTGACAGGGTAACATATTAGAATTTGCTTAAATCACCAAATAGATGCCTAAGAAAAGGTACTGGAAGAAAAGATACCCTTTAGCTCTGGCTTCCTCCACTATGTTGGGAAAGTTAAATCTCTTGGTCACTTTTGTTTTTTCAGTATATGTGCTGCTGAAGCAAGCACACTTGGTCACTTTTGTTACCTGAAAAATGAGGACTCTAAGGCTGGCTTCAAAGGTTTTTGTAAAGACAAGAAGAGTTCATTTTCATAAATGATTTGTTGTGTGTGTTTTTTTTACCTTTATTCGGGAACAGTGTGTTTTTCCCTGGACCCATCAGCTCCAAGTCAAGTTGTCCTTCAATCTAGTTACGGAGAGCGCAGTTCACTGGCCCGTGTGGGAACTGAACTGGCAACCCTGTTGTTCAGAGCTCACACTCTAACCAACTGAGCCACCCAGCGCCCCCTGTCTGAACATACCACATGCCTAAGAAATATGTTTTCCACCGTCCTTATCACCTGAGCCAGTGGTCAAAAATGGGCTTTGGAGTTAGACTTGAGTTAGAATTCTGCTGTTGCCATTTACCAGCTGCGTTCTTAGATACATTAGATAATAAAAATGATAATGATCATAATAAGTAAACTTTTAGTAAGCATTTGCTGTGTACCAGGCATTGTTCTAAGTGCTTCATATGTAATTGCTCATTTATCTGCCCCAACAAAAAAGGTAAACTGACATAAAAAAGTTTACAACAAAAAAGGTAAAAACAAAACAAAACAACTCACCCATACCCCATTTTACAGATAGGAAAGCTGAGGCTCATAGAGGTTCAGTTGCTAAGTGAAAGAGCTGTGATTTGATCTCCAAAATCTAAGCTTCAAAAATCATGCTCTCCTGGGCCGGCCGAGTGGCGCGGTGGTTAAGAACTGGCTTGGGATGCCAGCGGCCCCGGTTCGGATCCCACATATGAAGGCCAGTGACACTGCCCTCTAAAAAAAAAAAAAAAATCATGTTCTTAGTTGGTACTGCCTCTACACCCAACCCCTTTAGTCAAATTCTGGCTCACCCTAAAACACCACCAAAGTAGCCTGTTACTTAGAAAATGATGAGTTTATTGTTTAACTGAATAAAGGAGATAACTTCCTTGACACTGTCTTGATAGCATCTTGGGGGTGGGGAGAGGAAATTTGGGATATTAATGAGATCTTAGGATCTTTCCACACAGGGACATGATTAGGAATGGATAGAGATCATAATATAGTGGTTTAGAGTTGGTGCTCATGGCAAGGTGAAATTTCTGAGAAGGATTCAAAGAGTCTTGAAGCATAAACAGTCTTTTGATGCAATCGATTGAAAAGTTGAAAGGTCTGACATTTATTTAAATGATTTTTCAGGAAATTCCTGAGATGAACAATCAAGCTATTTGCAACTTTTATCTTCCCGGGTATTAATTTCCTAGTTTAGTAGAGTCATGTTGATGGAACAGTAAAGCCTGGTTAATGTAGACACTGTGGGTGTCGATGGTTTTGGTTCTCACTTATCTGTAAAGTGGAAATAATAACATCACCAAGAAGTTGTTAGGGTGTGTTCAAAATGATATTGCCTTTCACGACACAAAGCATGGCCCGTAGTTGGTGTGTGATCAGTGGAAGCCCTTCTCATCACCTCTTGACAGGTAACCTTTCCATGATCATTTTCAGAGTACGGGGGAAATTCTTTCAGCAAGCCTTGCATCTTCCCCTCCATCTACAGAAATAATGTGATCTCTGAATGCATTGAGGACGAACCCAACAAGCTGTGGTGCCCTACCACCGAGAACATGGACAAGGATGGAAAGTGGAGTCTCTGTGCCGACACCAGTAATCTGGGGAAAGGGGCTGGCTGAGCCTGGGTGGGTCCCCTCATTCATACACTCAACAAACACCTACTCCAGCCCTACTATGTGCCAGATGCTATTCTGGGTACTGGGGATATGGTGATGAATAAGGCAGAGTCCTGCCCTCATGGGTCTGATGAACAAATAGCATGCACAATACGATTTTTTATTTTTTGAGGGCAGTGTCACTGACCCTCATACGTGGGACCCGAACCGGGTTCTGCTGGCTACAAAGCCAGCACTTAACCGCCGCGCCACTCGGCCGGCCCCACAATACGACTTTTAAGGTTTAAAAAAATTTATTAATAAGGGAACTAGAAGGATAGTAAAACCAATTCAAAGGACCTGACAAAAGATATATATAGTCAGTAAAAGAAAAGAATACTAAACTGACGCAAGATTGCTAAATTCCATACAAAATCCATGAACATCTAAAGAATAATCAAACCTTGGGGGTTTTCTTATTTACCAGACAAAAATTATTGACATCTCTATTGAACAAAAATTATTTGGAATGTATCAACTTAATTATGACTGAGTCAGGGCCTTTAATCCATAGCATCAAACAAAGGCCTATTTCCCTAGAGCAGGTATCTACAAACACCATCTCACTTATGGGTCAAATCTGGACCGCTTCTTTATGCACAACCCCCAATCTACGAATAGTTTCACATTTTTATGTGGTTGAAAAATAAACAAAAGAAGAATGTTTTGTGACAGGCAAGAAGGACATGAAATGCAAACTTCAGGGTCCATATATAAAGTTGTATTAGAACACAGCCATGCCCCCTTATTTCTGGGTTGTCGATGGCTGCTTTCTGGCAACGATGGCAGAGTTAAGTAATGGTGACAGATGTTGTATGATGCACAAAGCTGAAAATATCGACTATCTGTTCATAAAACAAGGTGATACATTGATTGATTGAGAAAATGAGACCAGAGGCTCACACAAACCCAATTTCCCTAGGAGAAATGGCTCAGTATTTGCCAATTTGGTATTTGAGGGAACTTACTAGAATATAACTACCCCTAATAACAAGAATGGACTGTATCTCCCAGTGTGAACCACTCTGTTTCTAGCAGACTCATCCCGTTTCTAGCAGATCCTCCATCCAAGAGCCCCAGATACATGCAAGACCCTAAACAGAAGATGGAGACTGGATAACTTATAAGGAAATGGAGGTATGAAGGGAGAACCTTGTTTCTGGACAAAATGATACCAAAATTGGACCTCCTGACCCTTGCCCAAAGCAGAATGGTGAAGACACATTGCCAGTGTCATGTTTCCCTTCATCTAGGGTTTCTCCCCTGATCACTCCCCAAATCTACATTTGCTATTCTTTGTTAACAAAAATTATCCAAAACTTGAAATAGGGCCAAAAGATTGCCACATGCCATCTTAGACCATTGTCTGTTAGACAAGGCTAAGCTCCTAAGGGCCACCCATTCAAAAACTCCTTATCTAATTCATATAGTTGATTCATTCACATTGAACTCATGGCCAGCAGCGCTGTAACTCGTGAACAAAGCTCACTTAATACATTTTGTCTGTAAGGCACATCCCAGCCTTCTTGAGCTTAGAAACACTAGCTGTTTCCAGTAGGAGAGCTGAGACAAGAAGGCAGAGTGTTGCCTTGGAGGACTTCAGCTGGGAAGGTGGGCATTGGGCGGCTCAAAGTTTTCCCTACTCTGAGTGTCTGCAAATGACTGTTGAGGCACCACGAGTGTTGATTTGAGGTTGCAAATAAATGTGAGTTAGTAAGCGAATTCGCACTTTCAGAATCTGTGGATAGAGGACCCATTGTAATTTGTCCTCTGCATGCGTCCTACTCAGCCCCTGGTTCTGGTGACAAAATGTTGTCCTTCTCCCCCACCCCCTCCGTTCTCCCACCCTCAGGACCCTTTGTGCTTTCACTCTACCCTTCTTCCCCATTCTATTCCCCAGTACTCCCCTCCCCCCTCCCACCTTTTCCCAAGTGCTAAACTCCAAAAGCTTCTGAAGGAAGAACATTCCTCTGACATTTAGGTTTCCGGTCAGCATTTCATCCCTCCAATGGGAGCCTCTGGACAGGGCCCAGACGGCACAGCCATACACACAGTGTTGAAGTCAAAGCCTTCAGGGCAGCGTAAAGGCATGGAGGTAACCACTGTCTTATCTCTTTCTTCTCCCAAGGACTTTACTCTTCGGTTCCTGGTTTTCCCTGCCACTTCCCGTTCAACTATAAAAACAAGAATTATTGGGCCGGCCGAGTGGCGCATTGGTTAAGCGCTGGTTTTGGGATGCCAGCGGCCCCGGTTCGGATCCCACATGAGGGCCAGTGACACTGCCCTCTACAGCTAACAACAGCTCCACCTGGAGCTGGGCTGTGCGAGCCCCGGTGATGGTGTGGGCTGCAGCCCCTGCTGCAGTGGGCTGCCATAGGCTACAGTGAGTGGCCCGCAGCCAGCGTGAGTGGCTGGCAGCCAAGCGTGAGCTGCCAATAGCTGCGATGAGCGACATCCAGAGGCCAGCGACCGATCTGCCTCATCTGGGAAGAGCGCAATGACGATACCAACAGTGAAGCAACATCCTCCGCAACTAAAACTGAAGAACAAGAAGACAGCAACTTGTCTGTTCCCCTTCCCCGATTCCCCAACGCTGTTCCCCTCCACCAATTCCCCAATAAAAAATCTTTAAAAAAAAAAAAAAAAGAATTATTTTCACTGCACTAATAAAGGATCAAAGAACCTTTTATGGTGTGCAACCTCTTACAACTATGACTAGGACCGTACCTGTGTGTATTGTTGATGCAAAGGTAAGATAGGTACCATATCTGGGTGCATTGCTGAGGCAAAGGTGAGGAGAGCAGGGACCAAATCTGGGTGCATTGCTGATGTGAAGGTGAGATAGGTACCACACCTGGGTGGATTGCTGATGGAAAGGTGAGATCAGGGGGCACACCTGGGGCGTTGCTGAAGCAAAGGTGAGGTGAGCAGGGACCAAATCTGGGTGCATTGCTGATGTGAAGGTGAGATCAGGGAGCACACCTGGGGGCGTTGCTGATCTAAAGGTAGGAATGATCCTTCCAGCATGTCAGATTTGCTGAGGTTCCCAGCTAGCTGACCTCCATTTCCCAGAGATAAGGTGGAATGTATCAGTGTGGGGGTTGGGGGTGGGGTGAGGTGCTGGGACAACTTCCCAAATTAGAAGGCTGAAAGAAATTGGGACATATGTGTCAAACAGGAGAGCAGGGGAAGGACGTGGGTGAACCTTTTCAGACCCAAAAAGGTATCAATCATTCCAAGTTTTAGGTCTGGGAGGCTTTGGGGGTCAGTGATTAGGAAAGTAGAATTTCTCAAACTGGAGTGTGAGATGAAAAGACTTCCCTGAAAGGGGATAATTGAGACCTCTCTGGTCCCCGGAAGTCATGGCACCGTGTTGTTGTTCCATTACCCCCATCACTGAAGAGCTAACTAAGGAAAAAGCAGGGCTCGGTTGGGCCCCTCCCCACCTCAGTGCATAAGTCAAATATCTCTGCTGGAACAAGTGCATCCTTTCATTTTTTTCTAGTCTTTTCTTTCTGGCTAAAGCCTATATCAACTCTCTCTAGACCTCCTTCATGGATCAACTGATCTAGTCACCCTGTAATTCTGGAATTTAAACACAAAGAGAAGCCCTTTCATTAGGTGTGTGGACAAAACTTCACTGCCTCTTCCTTCCAGGGTGGAAAATACTAGCAATATTTCCCCTTCTGATGCACGTGACTTATGGGTGACACCAAAATTAGTGACTTTCCCTCAACTTGGGCTTGGCAGTTAAAATGATCTTTCCTGAACAGAGAAGAAGCAAAGGCGTGGGTTTGGGACTCCGGGTACCATCTTAACAGGGTGGATATAAAAACACCCACAGTGGGCCTCAGTCTGTGTCTAGGATTAAGAACATCTTCAGTGCCCATCCTCCAACTCCTGTCCATCAGAGCAGAACTGTCTTCTTGCAAGTCCCTCTCCCATCAAACCTATGACAATAGAGGTGAGGTGGAGGCGTTCATTGTTCATTGACTGACTTGCTCCCATGAGCCAGGAGAGGGGCGTGGGGTATCTAACTGCTCTTGGCTCAGCTGCTTCTGACTGAGTCTTGAAAATCAATACAAAGTCACTTTTTAATGTATATTACATTTTGAGTCCATGCATACCTATTATCTGAATGCTGGTTTTTGATCTTATTTTCAAGGGGAAGAGAAAACTCTTCAGAAGAAGACTGACATGTTGAGTTAGGAACCAGCTTCGTCTTTTTCATCACGTCATTCAAGCTTTGCTAATCACTTTTAGAAATGCCTTGTCTGCCATCTTGCTTAATCACTGGTCACTTGTGAAGAACAGAGGGAAAATGTAGCATAACCACCAATAAAGGAGCCCCAACTTGACTCTAGGCCTGCCTTTCCTGCTTCTTAGAATGAGAGAGATGGTGAGGGATCTGAATGGGTGAAAAGAAGCTGGGTTGGTGAGTCTCGTGGTGGGAAGGTCAAACTGTCAGCCCAGGGACAGGGGGCTTCCAGGAATGGCTTCTTGGCAACCTGGCTGAGCCAAGGATTTGGAGGCTCCCGTTCTCTCTCTCTCTCTCTCTCTCTCTCTCTCTCTCTCTCTCTCTGCATGATGACATTTTGTGGGGGATTAATTCCCTGAGGGATCAATTTGTCCTAAACCTCGATAATCCAGATTTGTGATTTAATGCAGTGGCCTGAGTATCTTACACAAGGAGAAGGAAGTAGGAGACCAGAGGCGAACAAAAAAGCAGACTGTGTTTCCAGGAAATCAAGAAAAGGGGGGTAAGCTCACTTTGATAACTCTTTAATTAACCATCTCCAAGTTCAGTCTTATCACAAACCCCGTGTCTAGCCCCGTGATGGGCATGTCTCCCTCTTATGGAGAGAAGGAAACAGGATTCTGAAGCAGATGAAGTGGGGAGGAAGAAGGGTAGAGTGATGCCCAACTTTTTGAGTCTAACATGAGAAAAGATTATTTTAACCCAAGAGGAAGCTGGGGAGGAGACTGGCAGGTCATAGGAATTCAGGATTATGTGAAGTCAAAAGATGTCATTAGGGCCAGCCGAGTGGCGCGTTGGTTATGAGCTGGCCTGGGACGCCAGCAGCCCCAGTTCAGATCTCACATATGAGGGCCAGTGACACTGCCCTCAAAAAAAAAAAGATGTCATTAATCTTTGGAATTTTTGGAGCTGCAAGTGGATGCTAGTGCCATTCACATTTCCTTAAGTAGATTCTTTCTTCTTAATCTAGTTCTAGAGATGTGACCCCTTCCCACCCTGTCCGGGCAAAGCTATCACTTTCTCAATCTAGTCGCCACACCCTCCCCACTCCTCTCCTTCAAGGGGATTTGGTCCCCCACAAGTGCTTGATCCAGGTTGACCAGGTTGGGAGTGACGGGGATTTCCAGAACCTTCTCAGCGAGACATCATCTTCACAAACTCTGCAAAAAAAAGTCCCTGGTGAGGCATCTACTCATAAGAGGAGCCAACATTACTTTCTTGAGCCCTTTCCATGTGTTGGAAACCACTAGTGGTCTTTGGGAAATTAATCGACCCCTCTATGCCTTGATTTATCTACAAAATGGACTTTTATTTATTTATTTATTTATTTTTAGCTGAGCCATCCTGCAACCTGTTGGCAGCTCAGCGGCAGCTCAGCTCAGGCTGGGCATTGAACTGCTGTTGCTCAGAGCTCAGCTCGTACTCTTTTTTTTTTTTTTTTGAGAGCAGTATCACTGGCCCTCATATGTGGGACCGAACTGGGGCCACTGGCTTCCCAAGCCGGCGCTTAACCACCGCGCCACTTGGCCGGCCCACAGTTCACACTCTTGAGTGAGCTCTTAAGCAACTGAGCCACTCGGCCGGCCCCAAAAAGGACTTTTACCTTATACGGTTTTTAAGATGGTTAAACAATGTAATGTCTATAAGACACAGTAAGTGTCAAATAAACAGTCATTATGAGTGTATTATTTCATCTTCTCAATCCTTCCTGGTAGGGTAAGTACCATTTTACAGATAAGCAAACTGAGGCCCATGAGGTTGACCAACATGCCTGAGATCATGGGGGTGATGAATGGCGAACCCTGGAATGAGCACAGGTGGTACCTAACTCAACCCCAGGTGATCTTGCGGGCCCCAGCCAGGTCTTGAGGTGGGTCTGTCCTTCTCTTGCCTGTGTTGGGCCTGAGGCTCTCCCCTCAAAGGCCTCTCACCTACCTCTTCCATATCCCCCATTAAGGCCCACTGTACACCTGACCAAGGCTAGATCCAGCAGGCAGCCAGCAAACATTTGCTGGGTTGCAGCCATGTAACAAATATCGACTAAGGATTGGGAATTATACAGCAGATATGGCTTAGAGGAGACCCCTCACTGCCCCCCAGGATTTCACAGCCTAGGACATGAACACAACTCAAGCCAGCAAAGACTGCAGTGACAACTTTTTTGGAGAATACTAGAAAAATCTGTGAGAACTCCCAGCCAGGACTAACACACCCAGCTAAGGATAAAGGGAAGCCTCTTAACAGAGGTTGCATTGGTGTGAATTCCTGACAGATGGGTAAGATTTGGAAAGGCATTGAAGACATGGGAAGGGTGTGGTAAGTGGAAGGAACGCCAGGAGAAAAGGAGCAGAAGTTGGAGAACACAGAGAAGGTATCAAGTGTGCACCAGAACCTAAAAATTCAGAGAGGGGTCGCAGAAGATACGACCACTGGAAGGCGGGCCTGTTGGACTATGGGTGCACTTGAACATCAGACTAAGAATTTTGGACTTTGGTCTTTTTTTTTTTTTTTTTGAGGTCAGTGTCACTGGCCCTCCTATGTGGGACCCGAACTGGGGCTGCTGGCTTTCTAAGGCCAGCCCTGAACTTTGGTCTTTAGACAGCAGTTAGATGCTGAGATTTTTGAACCAGAGAATGTCACAATTCGAACTCGACATGTCCTATTTATGCCTTCCACAAGCACGATCTCCTCTCCCATCTGCATAGGACTTCAATTTTTTTCATTTATCCAGTTACTCAATCCACATGTGTTGAGCTCTGTGCTAGGAACTGGGGATAGAGTAATGAAAGATTTAGTCTGTGACCTCAGAAGGAAACAGGCAATAAACTAATGGAAGCTATTGTGATGTCGTGAGTCAGGATTACTGCAGAAGCATGTACGGGTGTTACAGGATCGCAGAAGGGCACCGGGCCTCAAAGAGAGCTGGGGGGACACCTTCCAGGAGCATAACTGAGAGCCAGTGGAAAGAGGAGAGGGTGTCCCAGACAGGAACAGTGACATGAGCGACGGCAGGGAGGGGAGCTCCGTGCATGATTGCTTTTCATTTTCTCCAAAACCATGGGAGAAGTGTCACCCTTACCTCCATTTCACAGATGAGAAAACTGACACTTAAAATGAGTAAGTGACTAAGATAAGGCCACATAGTAAGAGACAATCCTGAAATTGGACCCTGTGAATCTGACCCCAGAGTTCCCGCTAATAACCCTCCCACTCTCCTTCTGATGGGACGTTTCGTCCCTATGACAAAGGTGCCCAGTGAACAAGGAAGGGATGCGGCAGGTGGGAGTGAGTCCTGCCTGAGCATGTGTAGGAATGGGCTACCAGACAAGGTGATCCAAGGAGCAGCCAGGGGCAGAAACAGGAGAGGTGGGAGTCACTGAGCTCTCTAAAATAACATGGGGAGGGAGGGGTACAACAAAAACACTTCCAAAACCTATCCCCCCACCACCCAACCTCAACCTAGGGGGGAAGAGTGACAAGGAATAGCTGACTTGGAAAATCACACAGGGTGTTGGAGCTGGAGGTGTCACCTTCAAAGTCAACAGTGCCATCTCCATTCACATCAGCCTCCTGGACAACCTCGGCGATCTCCCGGGGGGTGAGCTTCTCTCCCAGAAGCCTTTCTATGGCCTGCTGCAGCTCTCCCAGGGTGATGGCTCCATCTCCGTTGGTGTCAAACTGATTAGGAACAGAAGCAGATAATACAGGGACCACTTGAACACTGCAGGCATTAGGGGTGCCAACCTCCTGCACAGTTGAAAATCCATATATAATTTATGACACCCCTAAAACTTAACTACTAAAGAGCCTACTGCTGATCGGAAGCCTTGCCAATAACATAAACAGTCAGTTAATACATACGAGTATTTTGTATGTCATATATATTACATACTGTACTCTTACAACAAAGTAGGCTAGAGAAAACAAAATGTTATCACAAAAATCCTAAGGTTCATCTGTGAGTTTTTTTCAAATTGATGCAACTCTCCAAAAAAATCTTCCAATGTGTATTGTGGGAAGCCGACAGCACCCCAGTGTCTGACAAGGCCACATTGCCCTGCTCAGCACTGGATATTAGGGGTGCTGCCTTATGGTTGGTCATGTAATACCTCCTGCCTCTGTGAACCCATGTGCCTTTTCTCCTATAGGAGACAATATATTCACTACACTTGTGACATGTTCCTGTGGTACCCCAAAGAGCTAACTACGCAGCCAAAGACGGGTAAGATCTCCTAAAAGAGAGAAGACAACCTAAGCCAGGCGGTAGTTCCGTGGGGAACCCCTGAACTAAGATATTGGAGACTCAAGCCCCTTGGAAACTGAGGCACAGACCTCTGACAAACTCAGGCCAGAAAACTCAGGCCTGTGAGAAGCTGATGCATTTGCCTAAGGGCTCTGCTGTGAAAAGTCTCCTCAGAGGCCAAAGGTCTCCAGGCCATGAGAGTTCCAGGCAGCTTGCTGACCATGAGTTATGTTAACAGCCTTGTGTAAATGCCTTCGTTTAGTGCCTTGTTGCAGCAACAGATACTGAAGCTTTAACTGAGAAACAGATACAGCCCTCTGTAAGATAGAGTGGTGTGAGACCCCTTTAATTGCTAGGTTTTGTATTTACATAGGAATAAAACTTTAGATGCTTTTACCCTAAAACAAGGTAACAGCTAGTCTTTTAGTAATAATTCAAGTATACTCTCTGAGAGTCTAGCTGCTGGAATTTGGGATAATGGCTAGGTAGTCATGGTAAACATTCTTTAGATGATAGGCAGAGACTGGGTCTGAGTCTCAGAGGTTATCACAGTGTAAAACAAGATAAATCCTTTAATGGAAGAGCAAGTCACAGTGCACCCTGGAGAGAGCACTTACAGGGGAGTAGAAGACTGTGTAAATCCTGAGAACTATAAACCACCGTTAATGATTTGTTGCAGTTTGCATCCTTGAAAATTCTCAATAAAAGCTATGCGCTGACCCGATTCGGGGCTCAGTCGTCTTTGGCTGAGTCCCTTGGGCTCAGTCGTCTTTGGCTGAGTCCCTTGGTCTCGCTCTTATCTTACTTCTGTCTCTTCTTCTTTAATCTGCGTCGCCCCTCTCGTGTCCCACTTGCCCTTGCCACGCAGGACGTGACAGTGTATTTGTTGGAAAAAAAAATCCACGTGTAAGTGGACCTTCACAGTTCAAGCCCATGTTATTCAAAGGTGAACCGTATTAGCAGTGATGACTGTGACTCAAGAGGGAAGCTAAGAGCTTTTGCTCATGGTCCAGGAGAATGTCAGCTCCTGAAGGCAAGGGATTTCACTGCCTTGTTCACTGCTCTGTGCTCAGTCCCCAAAACGGTGCTTTCTACATGGTAGGCACTGGATAAATCCTTGTTGAATTAGTAATTAGTGAACTACCGCCAAGCATGTACACTGCACACCCTTAACCAATCTCGTACATTCCACCTGCAAGACATATGGGGGCGCCAACTATCCTTCTCAGGCTATGCCAATGCCACATCACCTCTTGTCTAGATTATCGTGACAGTCTCCTAAATGGTCCTCAGGCTCCCATTGTGGTCCTACGTGACGTGTTGTCCACACGTCAGGACTTCACACGATACTATTCTTTGTTGTTGTCTCATATAATTGCAACAAATCTGACCTTGTCACTGTCCCTTGCTTCAAACCCTCCAGTGGCTTCCCATCCCACTCAGAGTAAGACTCTGCTTCTTCGGCAGCTCTGAGACCTTGCTTATTTCATGCCACTGTCTCTCCAGCTTGTACTTCTCCAAGTACCCAGGCTTCTGCTCTTCCTCAGATACGCCTTCCTCAGCCTGGAATCTGATTCCCCAAGAGCAGCATGTCCAAAAATAATACAACACGAGCAAGCCTCAGGGGTAATTTGAAAATTTCAAGTAGCCATATTAAATTTACAAAGTGAAAAGGAACAAGTGAAATTAATTTTTAATCATTGATTTTACTTAACCCAATATCTTCAAAATATTATCAGTTCAGCATGCAATCAATTGAAAAATGATTAATCAACTATGTTACCTTCTTTTTAGGCAGCCTGGGTTTCATAGGGCTACGTATTACTGTACCAAGTACTTACTTATACTCATATGTGCTTAGCCCAGTTAATGAACACACTCAGCATACAAGGATATGATGTCTTCATCCAGGGTGTGCTGTACACTTACAGCGTTTCTTTTATTTATTTATTTTTATTTTTTTTGAAGGCAGTGTCACTGGCCCTCACATGTGGGACTGAACCAGGGCCACTGGCTTCCTAAGCCAGCGCTTAACCACTACGCCACTCGGCCGGCCCCAGCGTTTCTTAATTCAGACACCAAGTGTTACCAGAAATACTTGATCTATATTTGGGTTTCACAAAATTTATACTCAAAAAAGGAAATTCACATACCCACATTGTTCCAAGTGAATGTCTTCCAATCATTGAATTGAGTATTCGCTTTTCAATGGAAACAAACTGAATTTATAGGTAACTGAATATAAATGGAAATTAAATGTATAACTTAAGTGAAATGAATCAAAATACGATAAAATTAAAAAATCAGTTCCGAGGGCCGGCTGAGTGGCGCAGTGGTTAAGCGCAGGCTTGGGAAGCCAGTGGTCCCAGTTCGGTCCCACATATGAGGGCCAATGACATTGCCCTCAAAAAAAAAAAAATCAGTTCCGCAGTCACACACTTAAGTGGACAGCATTTCTGTGACCACAGGAAGTTCTATTGGACCCTGCAGCTCTAGGACTTTATATGAAGTTGGGAGAGACAATCCCACAGCTAGTAGTGGGAGGTCTCTCTGGGTTTTGGACCCATGGTTGTCTAGATCCAGTGTCTTTCCTTCCAAACATGATATTATTCTTTGTTTTTGTCTCATATAACTGAAAGCTCTCAGAGTGAGGAAAGCATTTTATGAGGGTAGACATGAACTTCAGCAAGCCCCCTACCCTCCCGGGGTCTCATTTTTTAAGCTTCTTTACCATGAGTGGGTTAAACCACATGATCTCTTTGGGTCTCCTTCTGGGGTCTCAAATTCTTGGATTCCTTCTTCCTATTACAGGCACGAAGCTGAGAGGTTCTAACATGGTTTTGGAGAGTACAGGATCATGAATAAGATCTGTAATTTCCATGAGCCTGTTTCCTCATATGTATGATTAAGATAAATGACTGCTATTCTTATTTATGAGAATTACATTAGATGAAATAGGTAGAGGACCTTGTCCAATGCAAATACTTGGAATATGTTATTTCCCTTCCCTATAAATCCCACAATAGCTAGAAAAAAAATTGGTTTGGGTGGGTCCTGTCCATGGCTAATAAGCAATCATTGACCTCTAGGGTGTCCTTCAACCACCCCCAACATTATGAAACTTCCTTTTTTTAAAATTTTTTTTTATTGGGGAACAGCCATGGTCTTGGTTACACATTGCTTTCATGCTACAGTGGCATAGTTAACTCTTTGAAGGAGGGCGCAGCTCACAGTGGCCCACGTGGGGATTGAACCAGCAACCTTGGTGCTACCAGCACTACGCTCTAACTAACTAAGCTAACCGGTCACCCCCATGAAACTTTTAACTCACTTCCTTGAAGGCATCTCGCATTTCCTGGACACCGATCATCCCAGCTGTTTCTGCAAGCAACTTGGGGGTCATCAGCTCCACGAAATCATCAAAGTCTACATGGCCACCCACTGAGGAAGGAAGAGGCAGGTCTAGTCAGAATCCATATGCCCTCACCCTCCAGTACCTCACTTTACCCTCAAGGTCAAGAAATAGACCTGCTCCCATCTCTTTGACTCCTAAGAGCTTTGTTTCTCAGCCAGCTCAAGCTCTTGTCCCTCTAATCTGAATAGGGATGAATGGAGTGTGGTATGGTGGAAAAATGAACTGTCCGTGAGACCTGGAGCAAATCTCTTCATTGGTTCAGATCCATGTTCTCTCATCAGTAGATGTGTAGCAGGAAGAGGATGAATGAAATGAACATTAAAATCTCTTCCAGATATGAATACCATGATGACCTTGACTTCAACCTTGTTTACTCAGTAACATACCCAGAAGCAAACTCAATACCAATTTTATCCCAGCTTCCATCTCAAAATCAGCTTTGGTCACCATCTAAAAAAAAAAACCCATCCTTTTTGCAACATTATTCATCAACATTAGCTCCAAGTCTAAGTTTTTTTCCAGCACCAAATGCAGTCCTAATCTTGCGCTCCACTGATGAATCTTATTGGTGATAATAATAACCCACAAATACTAAGCCCTTATGAAGGCTAAGCCTTTACCTGTATTAGCATCTTTATCCCTTCTATAATCCCACAAAGTAAGGGATGATATCATCTTCACTTGACAAATGGGAAAACTGAGACTAAAAAGTGGGGGTTAACTCCACTTTTCAAAATGACCACAATTAGTAAATAAGAAAACTGGGAATTGAACTTAAATCTATCTCTAATAAAAGTCATCCTTTTAACCACAGCAACTGCTGTCTCCCTAGTATAGTCTGAACTGTTTCTTTCTAGACTTCTAGCTCCTCTGACCCTCTTCCCTATCTCCAACTCTACTCTCAATCCCAGATCCTTCCCAATTCCACCCTTAGCCATTCCCTAATCCCAGTCATCCCTCCCACCCTCTGGTCTCACAGTTCATGCAGATCTGCTGGCCCAGTTCAGTCAGTTCCATCTCCGTGGGCATGTAACCCATTGTCCTCATGAGGTTCCCCAAATCCTTACAAGAGATGAACCCATCTCGGTCCTTGTCGAACTCAAGAAATGCCTCCCGGAGCTCTGAAAGTTAAGAAGGAAGAACTTTGGGGGAACTTGAAACAGTCAATGAAGGAGGGTGGCATCCCTTGAAACCAACAATGAGGCACAGACTAGAGACTTTTCAAACAAGAATACTTTTTTTTTTTTAGGGCAGTGTCACTGACCTTTATATGTGGGACCCAAACCAGGGCCGCTGGCTTCCCAAACCACCATGCCACTCGGCCGGCCCAGGAATACATTTTGAACAACAAAATTTCAATAGGGAGTGATGTATGAATGAAATGTGTTAGCAAAAGGAATGCTCTCTGAGATCACCAAATGGTAGCACTGAAGTCCTTCCAATTCTTGGGTGAGGTTAAAGGAAACTTTGAAACCATCAAGAGAAAAAACTAACATTCTAAAACTCATGTGTCACTGTGTCACTCCTGGGTCTCTGAGACACTCAGGCATGGATTTGCCTTTTGGGAGGTACCTACACTGTCATGAGAAAGAGTTCCACAAAATCAACAGCTAAGTGAAAAAGAGAGTAGAGTAAAATTTTCACCTGAGGAGACTTACACCGAAAGGCACTAAGGGACAGAGAGCAGGCAAGTGGGTGGATGGTGAAGTGGGGACATTTGGGGGAGAAAGTATTACCTTCAATCTCATCTTGTCCCAGTGGTCTTTCCTGGCGAGGAATGCAGGGGAGAGAGAATTTGGAGAGAGGGTCAGGATCCAACATCCAACCTCCAAACACCACCCCACATTTTCCCAAGCTACTCCTCACCCCTTCCTGTTTCTCCTCCCGTGCTTGCTGCCCTCTGCCCCTCTCACCTTCCTTCTCCCATCCCGTCTCCCATTCTACAGCTATTTGCTTCTCTCCCTATTCCTCACTCCTCTCATTTCCTCTCTCTCATCCTTGAATCTTGATCTCTCTCCTGCCTTTCCCAAAGAGACATCCATACCATTGTGCAGAAATGGGGCTTATGGGCCCAGAGGGAAGAAAGGGAGACTCGCAATCACAGCTAATGTGTTCAGAATGCTGACTCAGTGCCAGGCAGCCTCCGCAATCATTTCAACCTCAGAACCGCTCTGTGAGGGCAATCCCCATATCATTCCCATCTTACTTAAGAGGACGTGGAGGGACAGACAGGTTAAGGAACCTGCCCAAGGTCACAGAGCTCATAAGTGACATTAAATCGCCCCACCCCCCACCCCCGAGGTGGTACAGCAAGCCAGGTGCAGGGGACACTGGGATTTGAATTCAGGACTCCTGACTCCCAAGTTAGAATTCTTTCCACTACATCCCACTGACTCTTTTCCTACCCGCCTCCATCCTTTTTGCCAAGAGTTACAATCCCTTTACGTGGGACCAACCAGTGTCCAGTGGCATCCAGGATGACCAGTGCCAGCATGAGCGATTCCTACAACCTTTAAGAATTTCCAGTCACTGTTGCTGCCAACCAGTCCTGCACATACCTGAAGGGTCAGACTTGGCTACGAGGCACATCACCTGGGAAATTCCACCAACCTCTGGTCTCTTTCACCCCTTATCTCCCTTTATCCTTGGAACCTGTCTCCTAGCTTATTATTCCCTTCTTCCCCCTAAGTCCCCTCCCTCCTTCTCTATTTTATTTTATTGGGGGGTGGGTGGGTGATCTAAAGCCTAACAATTAAAAGCACGCCTACTGGAACCAAACAGACCTGACCCTGCCACTTACTAATTACTTAAGCTTAAAGCAAGTGACTTCATGACTCAGAGCCTCAGTTTCCACATCTGTAAAATGGGAATGAAAGTATAACCGCCCTTACGAGTTGTTCTGACAATTAAATGACACCAGGAATGCAAATGCTGCACAGGGCCGGGCATATGGCAATGACTTAATAAGTGACAGCTACTGGTATCATCATCAATATCACTGCAGGTGTCCATAGGAAACAAAAATGATGATGCTGGTCAATAATGACATGGTCCCAGGTTCCCTTTTATATTCTTCTCCCCCATCATCAGCCCCCTTTTGCTCCTGACTTCCGTTCACCTTCACCCATGTCACTGACCCACGCGTCCCCAACATGCTCCTTGGAATTCTCCTACCTTCTCAGCTCATGCTCTCCCCACCTGTCTTCTTCCACTGCAGCCCTCATACCCCTTTTCCCACATCCCAGCTCCCTTAGCCCTGCCCGCCATCCTTCCCACTGGCCCCCCACCTCACCCTCTGTTTCTCAGCGATGCCTTTTCTCAGGAAGATGCAGGCGGGGCCCATGGGGAACTGCATGGAGGTCTGGGCAGATGGCTCCCCCTCCGTCCGGTCCCCCTTGGTGGCTCAGCCTCCTTATCTTCTGTGTCACTTCTTTGCCAACTCTTCCTGCTTAGTCTCTCCCCTGGTCCCCGGGTCATAGAGCTGTGACAGCGGGGTTGGAAATCTCTCCTGGGGTTGGAGAGGGATCAGAGCCCTTCCTGGCTCCCCATCTGGTTTGAGTGGGATGCGGAGGCGGGGAGGGGGGATGGGGAGGGGGAGAGCCAGGCTCAGGCTCTGACCTTTTTTATCCCCAGAATGGGATTGGAAAGTTTCAAAGGTGGGGATTAGAGCAGAGGGCATGTGGAGTGCTCGCTCTAAGCCTGGCCTCTGCTGGCCTTTGGGCATGTGAAGATGGAGAGGACATGGCCTCAAGGAGCTTTTTGAGCAAGTCAGGAACCTGGGCAGGAAATGAGACCTGCAAGACGACCTGACTTGGGAGGTAGGCAGGCATGGTGGGTAAGCGTGGTATTTGCTCTTCTTCTGCTCATCTCCTGTCCTTTCTTCCTGAATAATTCAGCGGGAGGAGCAAGGTAGGCGGCCATGCTGGTCCCCCCACCATGCTGATCAGGGATGGTGAGAAGTTGTGGTGATGTCAGAGCCCAAGGAGGCGATGGGGGTGTCCACATTGGGAGTTGGTTGAGGACTGCGGACCATCCGTTTGGGAAGCCAGAGTTCAAATGGGGTGGTGGAGTGAGGCGGGAGTCCCCACGGAGGGGTCACTCGGCTCAGTGTGGGGGCCCGGGAAGGTGAGGGCGAACCCACGGATGAGACAGCATGAGCAGGGAGGAGGGTTTCCCTATGCAGGTATCGTTGCCTAGGCTGGGGGTTTGTCCCGAGGCCGTCCACTCCTGGAGGCAGCGTGGTGTAGGGTGCTGAAGCCAGATCAGGGCGAGAAAGGCATCCCCACAGGGGCGGGATGACAATGGAGGAGGGAGATTGGTTACACACGGGGAGTATATTAAGGACAACGGGGACAGGGTTCTTGCTGGTGGAAAAGGGAGTGAATATTGAAAGGGCCGAAGTCGAATGAGCTCTGTGGCGTTGGGCTGGAAAGGAGGCACAGGCTTCAGCAGACAGAGGGAGAAAAATGAACACAGCTGTCACTGCGTGTGGAGGGGCACTTGACCATTGTCTAGCTCTCTTAAGAGGACATAAGCTGAGAGACCCTGATATAATGAGCTCCCCTCGCATCCAGATCTTGACTTCTAAAATACCATTTTCCAGAGACAAAGAACCAAGACTCTTGGAAGTGGCTGGTTCCATGTGTGGAGCAGGACAAGTATAGGATGAGCCTAGAACACCCTGTGGTGCCAGAAAGCGAATATACTCAGAGTGATGGGGACATCAGGAAGGCACCAAGGAGGGCTTGAAGTGCCACTGGCCATATCAGGGGCCACATTTGAAAATCAAAAATAACGAATTTATATAGGACAAGAAACCAGCAGTCCATACCATATAGAGTGAAAAGTTGGATAATATTTACATGGCTCAAAGTACCTCCTTTATATTAATTTTATTTTTTGAGCTCAGTGTCACTGGCCCTCATATGTGGGACCCAAACCGGGGCCGCTGGCTTCCGAGGCCAGCTCTTAACCACCGCGCCATTCAGCCGGCCCTCCTTTATACTAATTTTTAAAGAAGTCACTTTATAGTGGGGAAACCAGGCAGAAACTTTCTCAAATGATTAAAATGAACATCATGAATAATATGAATCAAAATTATGCATTTCAATTCATATGCAAGTATGAATTATAGCTCCTGCAACCCTCCCTCTTGCATACTTTGCCCAGAGCCCAGGTCCAAGCATCATTCCCCCAATGGGTTTCAACAACCTTTGTAAAGGATTTCGCCAGGGGGATGGTTTCTGTGCTTCCCCCAATGCCAGCACCATCTCTTCAAGAATCCGTGTCCTCCAGCCATCAGCGTGACCTTTCACTCCCAGACCTTACTGTCACTTCCCCACAGGGGCCCATAAGACTCTGAAGAGGCACTCTAGTTAGTGGCACTGCTGGGACCAGACCCTGGTACTCCATTTCCCAGACAGTAGGTCCAGGGAAAGTAACTTACATTCCTGGGCTTCAGTGTCCTCATGTTAAATGGGATAATAAAAGTACCTACCCAGTGGAGCTGTCATGAGGGCCTTTTGACTGAGGATGTCCTTGCCCAGCCTTGGCAGAGGGGACATGGCAGCCATGGATGGGTGCTTGGGGAGCTGTATTTGCAGGGGCCCTGCAGGGCTGTGGGGAGGAAGAGCATGTCCCAGACCCAACTTTATTCAGGGGACCCAGTTCCACACCTAAGGGAACCATGGGGACCCCCGGACATGCAATATTCAACACCTAATCAAACAAGTACTGTTCTGCCTTAAACATTTTATTTGGCCATCATAACTATGGATGCACATTAATTTGCCAGTCGTCCAAGGCAGAGCTCTTCCAGTTAGAAAAGCTTTTAGCTGAGAAACAAAAGCCATTTTAACAGTGGCATAATCACCTACCTCCCACCTCCACTCCCACCCTCGCACCCCCGACAAGCCCAGTTAGGCAGCTGCTGCCCATTGTTCACTGGTTAAAGGGTTCCCAGGGCTCCTTTCTCTGTGACTCTCCCAGCTTGGTCCTCATGATCACGAGGCAGCAGCCCTGGCTCCAACCATCACATCCACAGTTGAGGCAGGAAGGGAAGGGCTGCCAGAACCAAGTCTGCTTTCTCATCAGGAAAAATAGTACAAACCACAGGGCAAGCATCGAGCTAGGGGCTGGGGACATAGGGATGAGCAAAACACACCCGGCCGCTGCCTGCCACACAGCGTAAGGTCCAGAAAACGGCTGAGGATTCTGAGGCCAGGCTGCGTCACTAGTTGGTGGGTGGCAGAGCTGGGAGTCACACAAGTCGCTGCACTCACTGTCTCCTCAGAGGATGGGGCCCGGACCCGACTAGTGTGGGGCCTGGGCAGGCAGCATCAGGCCCCTGGTGCTGGCTCTCCCAGCTGCGGCCGGGCTGAGAGCCCGTCATCCTCAGCTGTGACAGTGCCCACCTGGTTAGGTTGTGGGGAGGTTAAATGAGTGTATATACATATGGAGTTGAGATTGCCACAGTCCAATACAGCAGCCACTACACAAGAGGCTGTTTATAAAAGAAATTTAACTAAAAATAAATAGAACATTGAGTCCTCGGTCATACCGACCACATTTCGAGTGCCCGCCAGCAAGCAAAGAGGTGAAGCCTTTCACCACTGCAGCAGGTTCTATTTAAGGTTCTGCTTTCAGCAGGTCCGGGCTCACTGCCACGCACCAGTGTGAGCCAGCACAGTGGGCCCCGGAGCCTGGCACAGGCCTTGACACAGAACAGGTGATCAATAATTATTTGGTTAAGAGTTGGATTAGAGAGGGAGCTCTGAGCAACAAGGCTGCCGGTTCGATTCCCACATGGGCCAGTGATGCTGTGTCGCTGAGCTGCCAACAGGTGGCAGGATGGCTCGGCTGGTGTAACAAGATTGCCTGATCGATGGTGGCCTGAACTTGGCACCTTGAGCTGAGCTGCTACCAGGATGGCTCAGTGGATGGAGCATGCGCTCTTAACAACAAGGCTGCTGGTTCAACTCCCGCATGGGATGGTGGCTATGCCCACCCGCAACTAAGACTGAACACAGCACCTTGAGCTTAGAGGCCACGGGCTGCTGATGGGAAGCCAGATGTTGACTGGCGCCCTCCACAACGAAGATTGAAGAACAACTTGGCTGGTACCCTCCCCCAATTCCCCAACACTGTTCCCTTCCCCAATTCCCCAATAAAATCTTAAAAACAAAAAATTATTTATTGAAAAAAATAACCAGATGAATCCCAGGCCCCGGCAAAAATGAACCACACATACACACACACACGCACATGCACACACACACCAAGTGGTGTGACCAGATGTGCTTAACCACGCAGGCACCATGCCTGCGTCCCCCAGAGCAGGGCCTAGTAGAAATCCTCCAGGTCGGAGTCTAACTCTCCATTCTGCTGGTTCTGAATCTGACTTTGCTTCTTGTACAGCCCGGCCACCTGATGGAGAGGGTTGGGAGAGGCGGACAGTCAGTCCTGGGGCTGCCCACTGCCCACCACTCCAGGCCACAGGCCACCTCTCCGAGATGCTGGTCCAGCCACACAAGCTCCCCCTAGGCAACCCACCCGTTTTTGAAGGCCTCACCTGGGCACTGGTGGTGGCCTCCTCCGGCTTCTTGTCTTCACGGACGCGAATAAACCGAGGGAAGCGAAGGGAGATCCCCTTCTCGCTGTCCACCTGGGGGAGGTGGGGTGATGATGGGGACCTCAGTCCCCCCTGCAGCAATTCCCTGTCAAAGTCCCCCCTGCTCCTGTACCTCTGGCCTAATTTCTGATCCATACAGTGGGGCTAAGCAATGGGTGTTGTAGGGTAATAGGTAATAAAGAGCTTGGGACCGTCCCTGGTGCATAAGTGCTTAAGAAATGCCAGCTGCGGCAGTTGTTATCTACACTGTTATTAATATGAGGGCTGAGAGGCAGAACAGCACAGTCAGAGAGCGGATTCTGAAACCAGACTGTGGGGTTCAAATCCCAGCTCCCAACTCTGAGGGGCCGTGAGACCAAGAACCACTTACCTGAGCTCCCTGGGGCTCTATTTCCCCATCTGTAAAATGGGGCTGTTTGGTGTTTTTGTGTGGATTAAATCAGTGTACACAAGTGTTGTGCTTATTAGCAGTGCCTGCTGCACATAAATGCTGGATACACGCTGCTCCCGTCACTTGTTACCAGGGACCCTGACTGTCTAAGATAGAGCATGAGTGAGAAGTTTCAAAACCAGAAATGAGATTCAAAAATATGAGTTCTGGGGGCAGCCGGTTAGCTCAGGTAGTTAGAGTGTAGGCTCTTAACTCCAAGGCTGCCTGTTCGATTCCCACATGGGCCAGGTAGCTGCACCCTCCACAACTAGATTGAACCACCTACAGGAGCTGATGGTCCTGGAAAAACACACTGTTCCCCAATAAAATTTCTTTAAAACACAAAACAAACAAACAAACGAACAAAAAAATTTATATATATATATATATATGATATATGAGTTCTGCCTTTAAATGGAAGTCTGCTTCTAATCAGAAAAGCACATGCTAGATTTTGAAAGACCAGAAGAGCTCTCAAAGGCAGATTAAATGTGAGTTGTCATTGTTCTGAGGGAGTGCTGACCCAGCCCTGGTCACCGGGCGTGTGTTCCTGAGCACTGAACCACTAGTGACAGGAAGAATTTTAAAACTTGGTGGCATGAAAATTAATTACAGCTGGGAAAGAAATGCAGCAGGAAGTATCCTAAGCTTTTACTTAAAAGAACTGTGTTTTCAAATTACCTAAGAGTTGAATATGAGACTATAATAAAGATAGCAATTTCACTGTTTTCTTTCTACTCCTGGGGAATTTCTTTTTTTTAAAAAAGGAAACTTTTAAGGGCCGGCCGAGTGGCTCAGTTGGTTAAGAGCTCGCTCAAGAGTGCGAGCTGAGCTCTGAGCAACAGCAGTTCGATGCCCAGCCCGAGCTGAGTTGCCGTTGAGCTGCCAACAGGTGGCAGTATGGCTCAGCTAAAAAAAATAAAAATAATAAAAAATAAAAAAAAGGAAACTTTTTTTTTTTTGGAGGGCAGTGTCACTGGCCCTCATATGTGGGACCGAACCGGGGACACTGGCTTCCCAAGCCAGCACTTAACCACCGCGCCACTCGGCCGGCCCTGAAAAAAACAGGAAACGTTTGATTCCATTATCTGACACTCAAATAAAATGCAAGCTTGAGCTTTCCTAATCATCACCCCAGAAGCAGACGTCTCTGGGGTCCCCTCCGCAGTCTCCCATCTGAAATTCCTTTGGAGGGTCTACCACAAGTCCCCAGTCACTCACCAGGCCCCGGGCGGCAGGGTAGATGGGGGAGAGGGAGAGATCAGCGCACTTGACCTCCCACACAGCGCTGGGCTCCAGCCAGTGGTCCGGGGCCACGGCGCCGTCTGCCCGGACGTAGGAACGTGGGGTGGGAAGCACCAGGGCCTGCAGTGAGCGGCAGGAACATGGAAGAGAGGGTCTTGGGTCTCAGAGTCAAGGCTGAGGGTTGGGAGTGGGGAAGACAGAGGCACGGACACATCTTAAAGTATAAACCCAGGGTGGGGGGAATGGGAGAAGGGGAGACATGAAAGATAGAGACCCTGGGAGCTGAGACAAGAAATTAAAGACTAAAAGAGACAGAGAGAGGGACAGAGATCCAGAGAGAGAGAAAGTACCAAATGGATAGAAACAGGACCAGACACACCAAGACACAGAAAGACAGAGTCACACCCAAAACACCTGAGATCATGATGATAAAACTCCCACTTACTAGAGGCTTAGCTAGCACCCTCAGGATGAACTCAGGGAACCCCGCAATAGCACCCTGCCCCACGACTGCCCCTGACCTCCCTGGGCAGCTGAGGCACTGAGCTCAGAGGGATGAGGCTCCCTGACTGGCCTCACTGTTTAGTGGCCGTCAGAGCTGGGACCTGAACCCGGCCCCAGAGCCAGCTCCACTGCCCGCTGCCCTGTCCACACCGAGCCCCCCCACGGTGGAGGCCGAGGCCCGCGGGCATAGAGTGCTGCAGAGGCCACGCTGCTCACCTGCAGGCTCTGGTGGTGCTGCTCCAGCTCCTCGTCACTGAAGCCAGTTCCAAGCTGTGGGACGACAGGCAGGTCAGGGCTCGGCACACCTCCCTGCTCCTGCCACTAAGGACCCCAACCTATGTACACTAGCGGCCCCCACCCAGTGACTGCCTCTGGGTAGCGGCATTGCGGGTGGTATCTTATTTTGTTTCTGTGGCAAAAGCCCCAAATTTGTTGGATCAACAAAACGTGTGCAGCTTTAGACAAAAGCAAAACTCACTACGTTCCCCAGGCTCTTTTGCAGATGGGGGTGGCCCACGGAGCCAAGTTCTGACCAATGCAACTTAAGCAGAAGTTGCTCACCGGCTAAAGCTGACTCAGTGGCCTGTTCTCCCTCTGCCTATGGGCCGAGCATGAATGGCCATGATGGCTGGAGTCCTTGCAGCCACATTGTGAAAAAAAGGCCTCAAGCAAATGATGAAAACCAGTAGGGACAGTGAAAATCCTGGGTCCCTAATGACACCGGAGATCTGCTTGCCCACTTCCAGGACTCCTATTATACGAGAGAGGGCCGGCCGAGTGGGTGGGGGTTAAGCGCTGGCTTGGGAAGCCAGCGGCCCTGGTTAGGGTCCCACATAGGAGGGCCAGTGACACTGCCCTCAAAAAAAAAAATAAATAAATAAAAAATAAAAAGTGGGTATTATACGAGAGAAAAAGAATCCTTCTCTCATTTAAACCCCATTATCTAAACTCAATTCCTGACACAGCTTCCTTACACCTTTCTATACATGCCCATTTTTCTATATGAAGCAGAAGTTACTTATAAGATCAGAAAAGTAAATTATAAAATTGTCCATCACAGGGAGGACACAACAGCCCCTTGGTCCAGGCCCTTCCTCCCCAGGCTGAGTGACATCTCCTTGCCCCTGCTCCTTTGTCACCCCAGCTCCCAGCACCTTGCATATGGCATGCAGCTCCTCGCTTTCCTCGTCATACGAGGCCAGCAGGAAGCCCCCGTAGCGGCCAGCCCGCTTCCCCCGGCCCAGGTAGGCGCCGATCACCACAAGGTCCAGGGTGTCACCCACACCATCCAGGTAGTCCTTCTTCAGCTGGGAGGAGGGAAAGCAGGAGATGAGAGGCAGTGCCACGTAATCAGTGGTTAATGAGGGACTGTAGTGAGTCTGAAGACTTCCATAAGGAAGCTGATGATGGCCGCTGTGAGGAGGCTGGATATGGAACAGGCTTCTAGGCTTAAAGAGCAAACGGAAAAGTGGCGAGTGCAGTGGGAAGAGGGGACAGTCGGTCAGGCGGGGAGACCTCAGGGCCATCCTGGATTCCCCCTTTCCCTCGCTATGGAGACACAGTCCACTCGCTCCCTCACATGAAGAACATTTATCCATTCATTTCAGAAATACGAATTAAGTGCCAACTGTGTGCCAGGCAGGAGCTCAGCACTAAAGGCGCACAGTGACTATTTCCTAAGACAGGAAAGGTTCGTGCCCTCACAGCTGCCTACAGTCTAGGAGAGGAAACAGACCAGACAATTCATAAACACACAGGGTGCCAGTAAGCAGGCCAGGCCGGCTCAACTCCACATCATCTCCTGCTCTGGTCCCCTTGCCCCCACCTCAAGCCCCCTCTCCATCAAGCCTCCATCACCTGGGCAGGCAACAGCCTCCTGCCTGCTGCTCCTGCTTCAGCCCAGCACCCCGACACCCGTCACCATCCACCGCGTAGCCAGGGGACCTGTGCAAAGTGACTAGACCATGTGACTCCCTGCTTACAAACCCCACTGGTGTCCCAAAACTCTTAGAGGAAAACCCAGTTTTATTTTACCGTGGCCCCCGACATGCTGTGTGGCCTGGGACCTGCTGTCCACCCTGACCTCACCTCACACCTTGATCGCCTTACTCCTGACACACGCCGGGCTTCCTCAGGGCCTTTGCACTTGCTGCCCATCCCACCTAGATGCTCTGCTCCAATCTTCATATAGTCAAAGCCTTCCTGTCATGCATGTCTCGACACAAACATCACCTCTGGGGAAGCTTTTCCCAAATACCCAAAGTCTTGCTAGACCCTCGCTGGTCCTGAGTTGACTTCTTCCTTCACAAGGAGGGAGCTTAGAACCTGACTTTATCTCCCTCATGTCCTGGCTGACCTCCTAGCCTGACATGGAAGGCAAGCTCAGGGAGAAGAGAAACCTCATCTGGCTTTCCCATCGTGGCAGTCGGGACACTTAGCCAGGGTAGCTCTCAACCAATTCCTGGTGAATTCACGACCAGGGACTTGCAGGGGAGAGAAGACCTAAGGCTGGCTGCAGTGAGGGGCAGGAGGGTTTGAGAAAGGCTCCTGAGCTCCAACAGGGTAAAGTGTGGGGACCTGAAGTGAACTGCTCGGTCGGGAAGCTGTTCCTAGTGGGAAGGCTGGGCGGGGGACAGTCACCTTGAGCCAGTTGTGCGACCTCTTGGCGATCTCGTAGGTGGCATCGACATCCAGGGTTTTCACCATCAGCCCCTCGCAGGAGTCTGAAGGAGACACGGAAGCGAGGCCCTTGGGAAGCGCTGGCTCACAGTGGCCGGAACAGGCAGGATTCTGGGCAAATCGTCTAGGGTGGGGCGGGGCACAGGCAGGTGGGAACTCATCGCGGGGAGAAGCAGGTGCCCTCACCTCTCACAGACTGCTCCAAGAACTCGGCGATCTGGTCAGTGTCCTTGGTGTCCAGGGAGGTGGCGAAGACAAACTCGCCCTCCGTCTCCACGAAGTTCTCCCGTAGCAGCTGCCGGCGTCGGGAAAGGGGCTCACGTACCAGAGACTGAGCAGGGCAGGGCAAGAGAGGAAGGGAAAGAAGGAGACTAAGCCCCGAAGCAGGAACTGTCACAAGTCACAACGTAGCTATGGAAAGCCTTGACAGGGAAGAGCCACGCCGACAGAGGGATGCTGAGAATTTTAAGAGCAGGGCTGGTCAGCAGCCAAGGGGCTGGAGACCATTTAGATTCTGGTGACCTCAGGGGCATAGACGGGGAGCCACGGCCCTGCTGGAAATTGAATGGCCTCTTGTAACTCTGATTATGGTTCCTTTTTTTCTTAGCTGAGCCATCCTGCCACCTGTTGGCAGCTCAATGGCAACTCAGCTCGGGCTGGCATCGAACCACTGTTGCTCAGCGCTCAGCTCGCACTCTTGAGCGAGCTCTTAACCAACTGAGCCACTCGGCCGGCCCTATGATTCCTTTTTTAACACCAGTTGGATAAAGGCACAAAGAAGCCGATGACCATTAGGTTGTAACACAGACATGTTTCTGAGAGAATATTTTCTATGTTAATCTGGGGTTGGGAACCTTTGTCCATCAAGAACCAGATGGTAAATATTCTCAGCTCTGAAGGCTATTATTCTGTCTTTGTCACAACAGCCCTTGTAGGAGAGGAAGCAGCAGCCACAGGTGATGAGTAAGCAATGGGTGTGGTGGCATTGCAACAAAAACTTTCTTTACAAAGACAGCTGGTGGGACCGTCTGGCCCTTGGGCCACAAGGTACTGAGCCCAGAGTTAGGCTGAATCTATGCTTGGGAAAGCACTGCCGGCTTATACAGCAAAGCAAACTCACTAGCCCTGTGGAAATTAACCCACTCTCTATGCCCTTATTAGCCTTCACAGAATTAACAGCACCCTTTATACTCTAAGTTCTGAGGGTCAGGCACACCCCTGCTGGAAATCACTCGAACAGATTCAAAGCTGAATTTGGCAGGAAGCCTTGCTCCTGCAGGCTGAGCACATCAAGGGGAAGCAGAGGGAAGAGCTAGGAAAGAGGTCACCTAGCTCGGCCCTCCATTCATCCCAGGGAGGCTTGGCCCTCCTCTACCAGGCAGAGGTGGGATGCTCCCTGAGACGGGGAACTCAGTCCTCCTAGGGGTGGCCTGTTCATCTCTGCGCGGGTACAGAAATGTGGCAATGTCTCAACGGCCCTGAACTCATTCACTCCCTTTGGGTCTCGGTCCTTTACCCGACTCTATCCTAAGGGAAGGCTCTGAAAGAAAGGTGATACTCATAGCAGTGACAGAGCGGCTGTTGAATGTCTTAACTGCCCACCCTGTGCCGGGCACAGTGCTGGGAGCGTGCCAGAGACTAGCTGAACCAGTGCTGTTCAACAGACACACCGTGTGACATTTTAAATCTTAGAGTTTCTGGAGCCAAATTCGAAAGAAACAGGTGAACTACATTATTAACTTTAATAACAATATGCCTTATTTAACCCAATGTCTAAAATAGTATCATTTCAACATGTATGTGATCGATATAAAAATTATGAATAAGGTATGTTAGCTGATGTTTTTTGGACTAAGCCTTCAAAGTTCAGTATGTATTTTATCCATCTGGCTCATCTCAGTTCAGACCCGCCACATTTCAGGTGCTCAGCTGCTATGTGGGGCTGGTGGTTACGGCACTAGCAGCACAACTCAGCTGACCTTTCAGACATGCTCTGAGGCAGGTGTGGCCCCTTTCTACAAAGAGAACAGAGGCTCAGAGAGGCTAAGTCCCTCACCCTAAGTCATCAGCTAGGAAGTATGTGGTTAGGATACACAGCCTAGGTGGTCTGACTGGAGTCTACACACTTAACCATTAAGGGTGTTCTCTCATTTTCTATACAAAATATTTGCTGAAACTGGGAAACACTGTTGATGGAAAAAGCCAGTGTCCATTTCAAGGACAAGCAGTGAAAGCAGTTTACAGTCACTACTGGGAGGGAACGAGCGTGAGACCTGCCCTGCAGAGTAACAGGAAAGGGATCGGAAGCGCCGAGCACAGAGAGGAACTGGGTGGTATCACGGAAAAGTGATTCAAGGCAGCGGGAGAAAGGGATTCAGTCAATAAATGATACACTGAGACAGCTGACTTGCATTTGTTAAAAAGAAAGCCAGGTCGCCCACTTCCTGCCTGACACATACACACACGTGCAAATTCCGGCTGGAACACAAAACTGCAAGCAAAACACAAAACTGTAAAAATACCAGAAGAAAACCTAAGTGAAAACTTTTAAAATCCTAGGGAAAGGATGACCTTTTTTAATTTTTCTTTAAAAAAAAAAAATCTTGGGGATAAAGATGCATTAAAGGAAAAAATGGTGGTTAAGCACTGGCCTGGGAAGCCAGCGGCCCCGGTTCGGTCCCACATATGAGGGCCAGTGACACTGCCCTCAAAAAAAAAAAAAAAAAAAAGGAAAAAATGGTGTTTCCCTACATAAAAATAACAGTTAAAAAAAAAAACAAGTTAATAGGGCTGGCCAAGTGGCACAGTGGTTAAGCGGTGGCCTGGGAAGCCAGCGGCCCTGGTTCAGGTCCCACATATGAGGGCTAATGACACTGCCCTCTAAAAAAAAAAAAACAACAAACCAAAACAAGTTATATAAAACAAAAAAGACCGAAAGGCAAAAACCAAATAAGAAGGAACATCTAAAATGCTCATGGGTCGGCCAAGTGGCGCGGTGGTTAAGCGCTGGCTTGGGAAGCCAGTGGCCCCGGTTCAGGTCCCACATGAGGGCCAGTGGCACTGCCCTCAAAAAAATAAAATAAAATAAAATAAAATGCTCATGACATGAAGGACCCAGCAGAGCAGGGACAATCAAAACACGAAGAAAAAAACCACAAAGCATCAGATATTTGATATCCTCCCTGCACCCCGCCAAAACCATGGGAAACAAAATCAGAATTCTATTGGTTTTCCTACAGTTACTTTTATGAGATTAAATGCTAGTCTTCATTTGCATCATGAGTTGGGTGGTTTAGATAGTGGATGCATTTCAGCACTAAGACCAAAACTGGCTTCATCTGTCCTGGCAAAGGACCAATCAGCCTCCTAGAGAAAGGTTATTTTCAGACAGAAAGATGATAATTAAAAACCCACCAGACAAGCAAGTCACAGGTGGGAAAGTCCAAGAACAAATGCACGTGGCCCTTAAGTCTGAGAAGATGCTCCACCTCACTAGTACGTGGGATGGGCCAGTTGTCACTGTGCAGCTAGCTACTCGACTGTTAAAGGTTATTTGGGATGAAGATGGTGATGGTGGCTCCCATGTGCCAGCCACTGCTCCACTCCTGTGTCTCACTGCTTAACCTGGCTGTGACAGAGCAGGGGCTCCTGTTGGGTCTTTACTATGGCTAAGGAAACTGAGACACAGAGAGGTTCAGTCGCTCATCTGCAGCCACACAGCTCAGAGGGGAGACCTGGGATGTGAAAGCAGGTGGCCTGGCACCAGGCTCTTAACCACACCGTCCAGGGAATAGCGGTTCTCAAACTTTTCAGTCCCAGGACCCCTCCACACTTTGGAACTCACTCCAAAGAGCTTCTGTGTATGTGGGTTACATCTCTCAATATTTACCATATTGGTATTACAGTATTAACTATACCATATTCACAATGACCATTTGAGAAATCTCAAAAACATTAACTCATTTAAAAAAATAATAAATCGAATACGTTAACCCCACCTTTTTATGAAACATACTCCATTTTTTAAAAATTAGTCAGAAGGGGGCATTATTCTACATTTTGGAAAATTCCTTAACATCTGGCCTAACAGAGGCTAGATTCTCACACCTGCTTCTGCCCTCAGATGGCTGCAGTATGGGAAGAAAACCCGCCTCACAGAAGGGAAGCGGGAAAAGGGAAGGACTCCCTGACCCCCACAGGGGGCCGCGGACCACGCTTTGATACATGTGCCCCCAGTATGGCCTCCCGGCTCAGTGACATGGCAGACTGGAAACTCAGACTGCTGGCCCCCAAGCTCATACGCCACCCATCACCCCTTGGCCGCCCCTGGAAGTGAAGTCGGAACTTACCTCTCCATTAAGGTAGATGAGGTCGAAGGCATACAAACACACCTGCACCTGGATCTCGGCTGCATCCACTTCCTGGGTTGGAGCAGAATGGAGGGCAGTGGTGGGAAAGATGAGCCAGGGCCGGGTTGGGTCCCCTCCCATCGTGCCTGAGGCAGACACCATTGTCACCTTTCACTCTCCCCTTCTCCCCAGCTAACAGTTCGCACACCTGTGACGGTGGCAATGCTGGTGGCCCCAGGCACCAAACTGTGATGGCTCTCAGCTGATCCCAACACCCTCATTCCAGGTTATTTCCTCTCCCAGCCTCCCTTGCAGCTAATGACGGTGACATGATACGATTCTGGTCAATGAGAGTAAAGAAGTTTGCTGGGGTGCAGGGTGTGGGGACTCCTGGAACAGACTTTCTTTCATAAAGAAACAAGAGAGGTAGGAAAATAGCTCTTCCCCTGTCCTATTTGGCATGTGGGATGAAAAAGCAATGGCTGGTGCTGTGGCAGCCATGTTGCAAAAAGCTAAGGGACCTGCATCCTGACCGACACTCTGCCCCCTGGAGATTGGGCAGGACTGGGAGGCAGACGGGTGAGTGTGGGACCAAGACAGGCAGGGAGGCTACCTTGCGTTTGCGGGTGGTGAGCACTTGGAATGGCTGGATCTGCTTCTTCTCCCGGTCCCAAGCCACGGCTTCAGTGTCCAGGATAAAGGATGTGACTGACGGGAGTGTAATCTGAAAGAGGAAGGGGGAGACCCAGGCCTGGGGGGAGGTGGAGGATGAGGCCAAAGGCAGACAGAGGCAAACAAATTTCCTTTTCCTTCAGTAGCTCTCAAGGTCCATGAAAGACCTGATGCCAACGAGACACACATGAACACAGATCCAATATTCCTGCTGCTGTGCTGAGCTGGCCAGGACGGGCCTCGGTTCTTTGCATCAGGAACTACTGCCCCTGCCCGAGCGAAAGCGGGTGACACACCTTGGGGATGCGGCTGATGATATCGGGGTACTTTTCAGTATTGTCTTCCTGGTTCCTGCTAAAGATCTTCACCTCCCCGCCTTCTAAAACATGGATCTGCAACAGTGGGAGAGGGGAGAGGAAATCAGAGCCCAGTTGACCCCAGGTGGCCCCTTCTTTCTCTTCTGACCCCACTTTCACTGGCGGAAGGTTCCAGAAGCTCTGGAGGAACTGGTTCAGAGCCCTGAGCAAATCATCTGTGTTCAAACAGCACCTCCCACTCATTTGTGGAAGCCTCTGCCATCTTTTCTTCATCATCCCACCCCCTACTCCTCTCTTGCTGTGTGTGTATATGTTGATTTGTCTGGACATAACAATGCTGTGAATATCATCCTGGGTTTCACTGTTAATTTACTTATTTAAAACAGTCTGGTCACGATCCTCAAGCAGTGCTCCATCTATGCCATCTTACATGCATGCTACCTCAAGAAATACTTGTGTGTGGTATATAATATACATGACTTAAAACACACACAGTAGGGCCGGCCGAGTGGCGCGGCAGTTAAGTGCTGGCTTGGGAAGCCAGCGGCCCTGGTTTGGGTCCCACATGTGAGGGCCAGTAACACTGCCCTCAAAAACAAAACAAAACAAAAAAAAAAACACACAGTAATACCTTGGTTTGTGAGCATAATTCATTCCGGAAACAAACTACTCGTATTGTAAGACATCGCTCGTTTACCAAGTTAAAATGTATTAGAAATGTTTGCTCATCTTGTGGAACACTCGCAAACCAAGTTACTCACAACCCAAAACTGTACTGTATATATGTACGTATGTACTTTAAATCACTGTCATTCTTGTAAATCATTTTGTTTCTTTCTTTTCACAGCACTGTATTTTGAAGGTCCATCTATGATGCCAAGGGTCCATCAACTTCACTGCTTGTAACTGCGTCAAAGCATGGCACCCTCAACGCTTGCTCACCCCTCCCCAGGCGATGAACCCGGATATGGTCCCAACTCCCAGCCAGGACCCTAAAGCCACCACAAGCATCCTTACAGACTGGACAGGGCGTGTCAAGCACTGGGTCACAGGACACAGGCGTACGTAACTGCACCAAGGGTTACGCATGCGCATTTTATGATGAACACACGCACCAGCAGGGCACAAGCACAGCTGACATTTATTTTTTTTTTTTGGGAGAGCAGTGTCACTGGCCCTCACACGTGGGGTCCGAACCAGGGCCACTGGCGTCCCAAGCCAGCTCGTAACCACTGCGCCACTCGGCCGGCCCAAGCTGTCATTTCTTGAGCTCTCACTGCTGTGGGTCAGGAATTTTGAGGATTTTATCAAATAAAATCAATTTTAAGATAAGCCAGTAAGATGGTTATTATCGCACCCATTGCACAGAGGTGGGAACTAAGCCCCGAGAGACGTGCAGGTCAGACAGGCAGTCCGCAGAGGCCGGCTCTGGGCCGGGGTCTGACTGCCCCAAGCCCCTGCGCCTCGGCACTTTCTTTTCTGCTGAAGGGATGCGTCCGCCCCATACCTGTGCCCTCTGCCCATCATATTTGTACTCGCAGGTGAAAGCTGCCTCCTCGAAGCGTTTCAGGACCTCGCTGATGCCCCGGGTGGGGTGGGCCAACATTGGTTTCAGGGGGACCCCTGGGAGGGGGGAGAGAGGGTGAGTCATAGATGGTGGTGGGCTGCTAATTGTGTTGACTGTTGACTGCATACTGGAGTGATATATACAAGGTCTGGGTCACACCCTCACAAGCCATCTGGCTGTCCCTTCTCTTTCCCTCATCTTGAAATCCAGAACAGAGATGTGAGCCATCTATCATGTACATTAGGGTGACAACCTTGGGATGACAACGTGACAAGACAGATGAAATCTGGGTCCCTGGGTGATCCCTGGAGCAGAGCCAAGTGCCTTCCTCTGGACTCAGGTGAGAACAGTTCCTGTCTGGCCTGAGCCACTGCCTTTTGGGGTATCTGCTCCAGCAGCTTCATCTACACTCAATCCAATATGGGAGGAGGGCGGGCCTCCAAGGAAAAAAGGAATGGGTCTGAGCACCAGGGAACAGGGTCCCATTCTCATGGACAAGGAGGAGGAGTCTGCAGGTTCTTAGAGGGGTGCCCAGCAGTGGGCACCTCACAGCCGCCCTGGAGGGCAGAAGCCAAGACCAGGGGAGCCTGAAGGGCCAGCCCCAGCCCCTTGGCTCCGGGGTCAGCTGTGCTCAAGCTGTGCCAGACCTTCACGGGGCCCTGGGGTGGCTCGCACCTGGACTCAACCTGCAGTGCTCCGGGAGCCGCTCCAGGCCGTGTTCCAGCAGCACGGGGACAATCCGGTCCAGGTCAGGCACCTCACTGAGGGTGTGGGGCGGGTGGGTGGGGAGAGAACTAAGTGGGAAGTGTCTTTCCAGAATTCAGGCAGCCTGCAAACTCCGCGCTCTGGCTGCAATATCCACTTCTGCCTGTCACCTTGTCCCTGGGTCTGGTCCCACCTACACCTGACTCCTCCCGTCACCCTGTCTCTGTCACGGTCCTCCCCCAGTGTCACTGTACATCACTCTGACTCTGTCTCTCTTGGTCTGAGCTGCCATCACCCCCCCATGTGCAGTCGCCATCTCACTGTGGCCAGCCCGGGTCAGCTGCTAGCCAGGTCCCTCCACATGGCTCTCCCTGGAGTGCTCACCACCATTCCACAGGGGTCCTGACCCCTCTGTGTCAACCCCCAGCCCCTCTCCTGATCTCTTAGGGCCTTTCCACACATGCAGTCCCATCTGTTGCTCTCACCTGCTGTCAGCATCTCCATTCGCCTCTCCCCATCCCTGTATCACTGACCCTTCACTGTTTGTCACCTTCCCAATCTGTCACCATCCTTGTGCCTAGCATCAATCTTGTCTAGATCACCACCCTGTGCTCTGTCGCCAGCCCCATGATGGTCACTGATGCTTGCCAGCCGCTGGCCCACATCACCCGTGGTCCCCCACCCACCCCCTCACCCTGGCCATGGCCCCTGGAACTCACCAGAATGTCTGCTTCAGGACCATGCCTTGCTCCTCCAGCCACGTCTTTCTGGCCTCTGCTGTCTTGCCCTTCCCAGCATCCACCACAGCTGGGGGGAATTCTAAGACAAGACCCACCAGAAGAGCCTTTGGGATGGCCCGGCCCCCTCAGCTACCCCAGGGTTCACAGCGGGTGATGTGCTGCCTGTCAAGGACTGTAAACTCAGCACCGGGGAACACTGTCCTCAGGAAAGGCGCCTGGAGTGGCAGCAGGAGGCAGGATCACGTCGGGGAGGAGTGCGTGGGCTTCTGGGGAGAAGGGCAGCCCGGGTTACCTCAAGTGATGGCCACAGGGCTCACCTTGGCCTGGCGGTGTGAGGCTCACAGCCTGGGCGAGGGCGGCCAGCACCGACTGCTCTGCCAGCCCGAGGCGCAGCCGTCCACTCAGGGCTCTGGGAAGAGAGCAGACGAGGGGTAGCGGGCTTGTCTGCACCTGTCCAATCTTGCCCTCTACACCTGGCTCTGCCTCCTCCCATCTCCCTTTGGAGACTCTCCTCAAAACCTGAACCACCTTCACGGCCAGAAGGAACCCAGGCCATCACACAGCCCCACTTAACGGATGAGGAAACTGCAGCCAACCAGGAACAATCACGACCACTGGCATTTCCTGGGGACAGAGTTGGCCTGGAACTGGACACAGCCTGCCCCTCTGGTGCCCGAGAGTGTGATGGACAAGGACCCATCACCAGCACAGGCCTTGTTCTGAGCCCATGACTGCGAGTGCGAGGCTTAACCTCCTCATGCCTCTGTCTCCCTTCTGTAAACCAGGGTGAAGATAACAGGGCCTGCCTCGCAAAACTGCAGAGAGGAACTGACAGGATAAGGTATGTGGCTCAAGGCAGGGCACCCAAGAAATGCTCCACGATGTCAATGGTTTTTCCCTGTCATGGCAACCGCTTGGCTCAGGCCAAGGCAGACATCACCAAACAATCACGGCACTCCACCCACAAGCCCAGGACCCTTCTCCAGGCATTATCACCATGTTCCCATCCCACCCACTCAGGGCCAGGCTCCTCACTCGTGTAGCTCTCATCTAAGGGGGTCAGGACACTAGCAGCGATCCCAGCTTCCAGTCCCTCCCTGCTTTCACCTCTCCCCACCTCACGGGCCCACACACTCACCTGGCAATGAATCGGGCTTCTGAGTGGCGGCAGGCAACAAAGAGACCTTTGATGATGTCTATTTTCTTGGCTGTGGACTTAAGAGGTGAGGGAACAGCAGTCAGGGCCTGGGGATAAAGGGAAGGGATGCCTTCTCCCTGCACCCCCACTTCACGCTGCCCCATGCTCAGTAGAAAGGACCAGCTCTCCTTCTTGCCTCCCTCCCGAGCTTTATTCAGCATAATTATTGTCACATGGCAGACACTAGATCAGGTGTCAGAATCTCAAGAGGAGGTTCTCTTGGTCTAGAGGGCGGGAAGAAAGAATGGCAGGTCCACACTCCACACACAGAACTGAAGCAATCCAGCCCCAAAGAGTCTAACCAGAGCCCTCTTGCCACACGCGTGGTTTTGGGTCCCCAAGGTGAGGAACAGCGGGTAAACACCCTGCCACACTCACAGCACTGCCAGTGAGCCGGGCAATGTCTCGGAATTTTGTGAAGACCCCAGAGGCGGTGAGGGCGGGCAGGGGCAGCATGAGTCTCTGCGTGCTGCGGCTGTTCTCGGCCACCAGCCCCACGTCGCCCTTCTCGGCTGCCTCGGCCCGGACAGACTCGAGCTGCCGCCCTTGGGGGTGGAGAGAGCCAGGTGGTGAGGGAAAGTGAGGCGAGTGGCTGCGTCTCCCTTCTCTGGCGGCCTGGCTGCAGCTTCTCCAGTTACGTGATTCCCGATTTCCCCATTCCTAACACTCACCCACTTGTTGAAATAGCTCACTAAACACCCGCCTCCCTTTACGTCAGGTGTAAGAGGCCTATCAGATGTCCACATGGAGTGAGGTACGCAGTTGGATGAACACTGGGGGAGATGCCTAGAGGGGCGGCGGCTGTGTGTAGATGGGATTCAAAGCCATGGGATGAGATCACCAGCAGAGCCAGAGTAGACAGAAAAGGCAGCCAAGGACCCATTTGCCTGTCCCCTAGTAGGTCACGAACACCCTCCAGCAGGGACCAATAAGCCTTCACGCTTTCGTTGTTGTTATTCTATCTTTTTGAAGCACCAGTTTAAACACACAGGGTGTGTTCTGGCCTCACTCATTGCCCAGGCTGGGTCCCACAGGCCCCCCTCACTCTCAGAGCAGGAGGCTGGGAAGACAGTTAACACAACAGCTCTGACCAACACTTCTCACTCCACCAAAACCACAACTCCTTCTCATATAGTAAGAGGTTGAGAGCAGGCAGCTGCTGATGCTGGTGTCCCTGTCCAGTGGTGCCACGGGGCTGAGGCCACTCTGCCCTTTTGAGCTCGCCCTTAGCATGTTAGCACTAAGGTACTTTGTGTCACTCCTTTCTAGTCTGAAAAGAAATGCAGATATGATACAATGTACAGACACTGTCATTTCGCTATAATGCCCTAAGTATAAAATATACAAGGAAGAGGGAAACCAGTTCACAATGAAAGAGCACGCATTTCCATCTTTGGTTGCCTGGCCACTGGACTCGAGGACACGAGGTGACATGACCAAGTGGTCGGGCCTCTTGCCTATACGTGGAATTGCACAAAAGGGGCAGCGACAAGTGTGAGCCTTCAGGTGTGTGGGATGTGGCGATCTGCACTGACAATAGCGCTGGGGTTTTCCAAAATGCTGATCAACTCTCCACACACCTGGGCTGGGCAGCCATGGGGGCCATGAGGAGACGCACTGGGTGCGAGCACTAACGGCCTAGGGACGTGCTTCCCCACTTCTTGATGGCCCACAGACACAGGTCACTCGTGCGGTCCCAAGCTGAAACGATCACCTTCCCCTGAACGTGCCTGTCCCTCACCAGTGTCCTGTCCGGTGCTGGATCCATCATTCACCGAGTCATTGACTGAGACCCCTGGGCAGTCTTTGCACCTCCTCCGTCCTTGGCCCCCAGAACCCAACTGGTCCCTCCTGCCCTCTCCTCTGCTTCCTGCAATCCTGGCCCCAGCTCCTCTCCCCCCTGGACCTTCATCTCAGCCTCCTCTATGGACTCCTGGTTTCCTGTCCGTCCTCCACACGGACCCAGAACTGACCCTGTCCCTCGTCTGCTCACGAGCCTTTTGTGGCTCTCTGACGCCCTCACCTCACCAGAAACACGGAGCACTAAGGCCCTTTGGCACCGGCCAGCCCCCGCCACATCGCCAGCCTCTCCACACGGACCGGGGCTCAGCTCCTGCAGGCATCTCCCCTGGGTCCCTCCTGGCTCTTCTGGTCAGGTCTTCAGGACCTGTGTTACCTCCCTAAGTCTTAGCTCCCGCAATCCTGTTCTTTGCCTGCAGCATCTTCCCAGATCCTCCTCTCCAGTCCCACGGCCCCAGCGCCCCTGCCAATCCATCCCATCAGGCCATCTTCTTTCCTCGTCAGCCTCTCTCCAGGGTCCCTCTCCATCATCTCAGATCCTCCCGACCTCCCTACCTGCTCCAAGCTCCCCTCCTGTTGGAGTTTCCACCATAGCCGCTCCTTACCTGTGGCCTGGGCCACTGCCTTGAGAAGGACGCCGTCCCCGACGCCAAGCTCCAGGCCCTGCTGGGGCGGCCCAAGGTGGTTGAGGCTAAGGTAGAGGATGGGGAGGAGGTCTGGAGGTGACAGAGCCACCACAGAGCGCAGCAAATTGCTCAGCGTCTCCACCATCCGGAGCCTAGAGAAGGACAGCGGCTGCCAGGTGAGGGACAGAGCTGGAAGAGCACCCGCCCCCGGTCCCAGCCAGGCCACCTGATTACCGAGCAGAAACCTCTTCGATCTTCTCAAAGGTCCGGGCCACGGCCAGATAAGGGACCCTAGGGAAGGAGACACAAATGATAACCTTCACCCAGCCTCCTTCCCACACCTCTCTGGGGACAGCCTTGCTAATTCCCAAATGTACACCCACCCGTAACCTGCTCTCTCCCCAGGGTATTCTCTCTATCCCCTTCAATGCTGCTGACTGTGTCCCCAAAACATGAAGGGAGAGATTTGACAGTTTCCTCCAACTGAGGCCACTGATGAGAGGGCCCCCCACAGCGACAGGGACCAGGGAAGACAGCACGGGGAGGGGCCGCCTCACTTTTGGCCCAGCCTCCAGCAGGCGTCTTCCACAGGATGGTAGTTGTTCTTGGCAGGGTTGTAGCTGGATGGGTCCAGTGGCCTGTGGAGGCAAAAGGGTCATTAGACTGGGTAGGTGCCTGGGTCAAAGAGAAGCCATTCCTCCAACTAATGTTTACTGGGCACCTATTAGGGGCCAGGCACTGTACTAGACACAGGAGTAAATAAAAACGAAGTTTGCTAACCTGGAGCTCACATTCGAGTGGGAGAGCCTGGGGAAAAATATATAAATAATTTTAGGTATTAAGAAAATATTTCAGAAAACAAAATAAAACCAAGTAGGGGGAGAAAGCGGGATGGTAGCTGCTGCTTCAGAGGGTGGTTGGGGAAGGCCTGAGAGGAGACGTATGGGCAGAATGACATGAGCGGTGAGCAGAGTGGGGATCAGGGAGAAGAGCATTCCAGGCAGGGGGAACAGCAAGTGCAAGGGTCCTGAGGTAGCGAGACACGCTCGATGTGTTTGAGGAACAAAAAAAAACGTCAGCACTGTTAGAGTGGACAGCATGATCTGACTGTTTTAGAGTCCACTCTACAAGACCAAGGACTTCTCCTGGCCTCTCTAATGACCCCTCCCTTCTTCACTCTGGGTGGAAGAACACTGGGTGCCACAAAGTGCCAGGTCCTATACTAAGAGCCCCACATCCGTTAGCAATCAGCCCTACAGGCAGGCACTCTTCGCTGTTTTCCAGATAAGGAAACAGGGCACAGAGTGCTTAAGTAGCCCACCCACAGTCACACAGCTGGCAAGTAGCAGGGCTCCAGGGACTGCGTCCTAAACCTCTGCATCATAAGTAAATGCCTCCAGCAATGCCTCACTCTGACCCTGTCAGAGCCAGCACAGTCCAGACTGAAGTCACACCCACTGGGTTCAAATCCCTGGGGCAGCGGCTCCCCACTCCGAACCAGTGTCTCCACCGTCCAATGGAGCCACCAAGAGTCCTAGCATGACATGTAGTCGTCAGGGTTAAGGAAGAAATTAACGTGAGGGTTCCCACTCCTTGGTGCAGTTTGTGGTGAGCATTTTTCAAACAACACTGATTCCCCAGCCTCAGGCCTCTATCTCTACCAAAACTTGAGGGACAAAAGGGTACAAGGAAAGACTTCGGATTTCCTTCAGCTCCTCAGCTGATTCTGATGCACAGACCGGGTTGAGGATGGTTGAGCTGGGTTGTGTAGGAAACTGTATGGACCTAGCGCTTAACAAGTGGCAGCTATCCTGGTTGTCTCTGTTATCACAACAGGAGGCAGCAAAGCAAAGTGGGTAAGAAATTCTACAGCCAGACTTCCTGGTTCAAACCCCAACTCTGCCACGCTCCCTGAGCAAGGCACTAAAAATAAAATAATAATAATAATAATAATAATAGCAGCAGCTACAACTTGCTGAGCTTGGCCATGGCCAGACTGTAGTCTAAATGCTTCAAACCCTCAGGAGGAGACTGCCACAGAAAGGCTAAGGGCTAAGTCACTTCCCCAAGGGGACACAGCTGGCAAAGGTGGGGCTGGAATTTCTAACTACTCCACAATACTGTCCTGCCTCACGCTTCACTTTTCTCATCTGTGAAATGGGGATGCTCACAGAACCTACACAGTGGAGCTGTGGGCAGTCACTGCAATAGGATACAGACGGCATGCCGCCTAGTGCCTGGCACACAGTCAACAGTGGATGGAACGGTGTGCTTTCTGTCATCCATACGTCCCCATGTCAAAGGGGAGAAAGTTGGAGGTCCTGAAGGTCTGTCTCCTACCAAAGGCCACCAGAGACTGACAGTGATCAGGCTGGGAGCTGCATACCAAAAATGGCCAGAGCATCACACAAAATAAAAAAAACAGAAGGGCCGGCCGAGTGGCTCAGTTGGTTAAGAGCTCGCTCAAGAGTAAGAGCTGAGCTCTGAGCAACAGCAGTTCGATGCCCAGCTGAGCTGCCGCTGAGCTGCCAACAGGCAGGATGGCTCAGCTGAAAAAAAAACTATTCTTTGGGCCGGCCAAGTGGCACGGTGGTTAAGCACTGGGTTGGGAAGCCAGGGGCCCTGGTTCGGGTCCCACATATGAGGGCCAGGGACACTGCCCTCAATAAATAAATAAATAAATAAATAAATAAATAAATAAATAAATAAATAAATAAATAACAGGACATAAAATTTTATGTATAGAAGGACACCGATTTTGTTAGAGAAACTTATTTAGTAAATACATAAGCACAGACATGTAGCCAGGAGGCAAAATGGACAGTGAAGAAAGAACCCGGGGCTTAGGAATCAGGGGGGATCCAGGTCCCAGGCCTGGCCCTATTCCCACCTCCCCGTGTGACTTGGGGAAGCCAACCTAACCTCTCTGGGTTAATTGTTCCAATGTCTGTGAAACAGCTAAGACACCTGCTTTCTCCACAGGACTATTGCACAGATGAAGTAAAACAACATGAAAGAAACCTTTAGCCCTATACCTGACATAGTAGGTGTTCAAGAAAAGGAGCTGGCTGTTCCTACAGTGCTCACACACCCTGAAACGGTGCCATTTAATCTCACTGATAAGGTCTCAACTGGAGTACAACACTGACATTAAGAATCCCCCAATGGGCCAGCCGATTGGGAAGCCAGTGGCCCTGGTTCGGGTCTCACATATGAGGGCCAGTGACTCTGCCCTCAAAGAAAAAAAAAGAGGGACGGCCGAGTGGCGCGGTGGTTAAGCACTGGCTTAGGAAGCCAGCGGCCCCGATTCAGTCCCACATATGAGGGCCAGTGACACTGCCCTCAAAAAAAAAAAAAAAGAAAAAAAGAATCCCCAAAACATTTTACTGGAATAATAATTACAGCTGAAAGAATTTTTTTGTGATTATCTGTCTCCTTTTTGCAGGCCTAAAATAAAATCAGAGATTTGGCTCACTGCATGATTCTTTTCAATCCACTGTCCTCTCTACTCAGCAGTAGACTCACCCCTTGGGCTCCTCCTTTCTTGGGGTGCCAGACTCCTCTTCTTTCACTTCTTTTTTGACTGCTGGCTTCCGGGGTGCTGGGAATGAAGCCAGGAAATTGTGGGTCCTGTCCCCCAACCCACAACCATTCTCCACCCAGTGCCGCCCCATCGCCCTGAAGAGGGTGACAAGCCAGGAGAAATGAATTAGACTTTCTAACTCGAGAGAAGACAAGAGCAATTTGCAGCTCTCTCTTGGGGAAAGACCCACCGGCCTCCTCCCTGCACAGCCCTGGGGAGGGGAGGGGGGAGGACAAACTCACCGAAGAAACTGCTGAGCGTCCTGGGAGCCCTGGGGGGCTTAATCTGGTCCTCCTCCTGTGGCTCCTGCTTTACCGCCACACCAGGCTCTGAACTGTTTTCTGTTGGGGGCTCTGCTGCTAATAAAAAAGTCACACGGTGATGATGCAACCCAGAGCCCTTTTTTTTTTTTAACCTCAAGGTCAGTGACGCAACAGGAAAACCTATCCAATTCTGCCCTTTTCCTCTCCCCAGGGCAAGTTTTTTTTTTTTTTTTTTTGAGGGCAGTGTCATTGGCCCTCATGTGGGATCCGAACCAGGGCCACTGGCGTCCCAAGCCAGCACTTAACCACCATGCCACTTGGCTGGCCCTCCCCAGGGTAAATTTTGAGCCTCTCAGACCTGATGCTTTTTTATCAGCACTAACTCCTGGAATTCTAGCATTTGACCTGAAACTGGACACTTGGGGAGAGTAGTAAAAAGAAATCTCAGCCTGATGAGAAGAAAATGGCCCCACTTCTGCAGCTGCAGAAAAGCAGGTTCAGCATCCTAAAAATGCACCATGGTGCTGTTTCTAACAGAGGAGTCCCACAGACACCAGACACAAGGCTTGTTCTAGGGCCTGAGAGGGTAATACTTACCTCTAAAATCCTGTAACTCTGCCTAAAATTCCCACTAGTCTAACTTAAAAAATTAGGCCGGCCGAGTGGCACGGTGGTTAAGCGCTGGCTTGGGAAGCTAGCAGCCCCGGTTCAGGTCCCACATGAGGGCCAGTGACACTGCCCTCAAAAAAAAAAAAAAAAAAAAAAGTGATCGCTCAAGTAGTAAGAGCACCTATGATTTCTGAAAGGTATATGCTATTGAAGGATGAACAACTTTCTTTTTTCCCCCACCTGCATGGAGGAAAAATAATAACAAAAACAATAATGATGAAATGGATTCCCCTAGAACTTTCATTGTTTAATTAAATAACACATTTGAGAATCTACGGCTCATTTACATGAATATCCTCCAAGACATTTGACCCCCAAAACCGAGATGGGGCTGCAGGGGGAAGAGGGTCAGACACTCACTGCAGGTCTCTGGGGGCTCAAGGGTCGCCGTGGGTGGGTCCCCCTCTTCTGTTTCCATCTCTATGGCCTCTTCCGGTTCTGGGAGGCTTTCTGCTTCTGATGACAGACAGAAAAGTCAGATGGCAAAGAATCACTTTGACATTTCAAATCACTAAGGACATTTCAACTCCTACGATATTCTGCCCTGTTTGTTCTTTCCTGAGCCAGTCAAGTGTGTCTGTGAAGTGACGGGAGGTGGTTGGCTGCCAGCAAGGTGAGGCTCCGAGGGGACCCAATCCCAGTGTCGCCTATGCAGCCAAGCAAGGCCAGTCCATTCTTATAAACTATTATTTCAGGATTATTCACCTCAAAATAAGGGTTGCATATGATAACTTGTTACAGATTATAATAGAAAAATGTTAAAACTGACTGAAAAAGAGTTATACCTCCAGGGTAACAATAAAAATTGAACAAACTAACTTGGGAAAAATTTGCCTTGGTAGAAAGAATCCACCCACTGCTCCCCCACAGAAGCCCCCAGACACTGACAATAGTGGAAACTACACGATTTACAGCAAAATTTGTTCCTGACTAAAAATTGCCAACAAGAAATGAAATCTCAACCAAATTCAAATCTTTCCTGGGAAGGATGAACCTAATAAGGAACTTTTATTAAACCAACTGACAGTAGCAAAAGCTGCAATTGTTATAATCTAGGGCCCCAAACGCTCAATGGGTCCAACTTTTATGGCTGCATTTCCCAGATGTCACCAAGATGCAGGGAACTCACAAGAACACAGCAGGTTTTATGACATTTTCAAGGGAAACTGGTAACATCTGCTCGACACTGTATGAACTACTAGCTTGACGTATTTTGGTTTTCAGTATCCGGTTGCATTCCTTTTAATTTCCAATGTTAAATTTCTGCAAAGCTGGGTTTTCATTGGTTGCTGTGATAAAAACCAAGGACTGCACAAAAATCAGTGTAGGACAGGAAACAGGAAATGAGGATGGCAGCTTGCAACTGGATTCCAAAGTTTGAGAAATGGTGCATTTATGAAAATATTATTTTTCCTTTCAATGTCTGTGTTATTCTCCTCAAGTGCCCAAATTGCTAGAAAAGAAATAGTTGTTTGGACAGAACTACTTAATACATGGAACTGGTAATTGCTAGAATATAAATAGTTGTTTGGACAGAACTACTTAATACATGGAACTGGTACAGTGTTGGCCCAGGGTGCCAGGAAAAATGACTGAGACACTGAGTGTGCTGTGAAATTGTGGGGACCTCTGCTTTCAGGTAAATTTATAAGTAAAAAAGAAATCATTAGAGGAACATATTTCCATAAAATAAAGATAAAAAAAGGGAAATCACACTTGAATGAATACTGAATTCAGATGGCCCAATGAATGTATTCCAAAATGCTCTCCTAACAAAACTCCCTGTGTTGGTGTATGGGGCTCTAAGAGGTGTTTCTGGATTCATGGATACAGACATCAATCAGTGGGGTCCTGACACCCACCCTCTCAGACAGGCTCCGCCCTTCCAAACTGTGCATGCACATAATAAGCACGTGCGCACAAACTTCTCTCCTCCAGGTGCCTCACCTCCTTCCTTCTTCTTCCTCTTGGCTTCTCCATCCTTATCTTCGCTCTGCTCTTCCAGAACATCGTGAATTGTCCGCTTGGAAAGCTGCTTCCGAGCTGGGAAGGCAAAGGGCTCAATGTGGCAGACTCGCTCAGGCTCAGCGATGGGCCCGAGAAGGCTCTGGGTTCCATCCCTTCTCCACCTGCCCACAGCCACTGCCCCAGCTCTGCTGTCTCCTGGCTATGTGACACGAGCAGGTTACTTAACCTCTCTGTGCCTCACTCTCCCACATCTGCAGAATGTTAAGGATGTCACAGGCTCGGCCCAGTCCCGATGCTAGCAGACACTTTCTGTGTACCGCCTGCATCCCTAGGATCTTACCATCTCCATGTGTGAGATTTTCCAGAACTTCAGATGCCAGGAAGTGGCAGGGAATCAACAGGCCCTAGGAGTAACCCTCACCCAGGGACTGATGGGTGCTGGTGTATGAACACCCCAACTCGTCAGGTAGATAATTCTGAGCACACATCTACGTGGATTCCCAGAGCTTCCCCAGAGAATTAAGTGCCACTGCCCACTGCTGTAGCTGACCTAAGAACACATCTTTTAGTGGCTGCCTCCATTTCCCTGAATCACTGTGTTCCCATCACCTCCTCAAGAAACAACTTGCACTTAAATCCTTGTTTCAGAGCTTCAGAGCCGGCTTCTAGAAGACTCCATATTGAGATACTAACACATGGTGAAGAAAAGGCAGCTGTAACCATTTTCATCAACTCTCATCTTCTCCTTGATCTCTCAGCCTCCAGTGACTCCCTCCCATGGCCCCAGAGAAACCTTCTATCAGCTGTGGCTGGCACTGTCCCTCTCCTGCTTAAAAGCCTTCCACATTTCCACATTTCCCACTCCAGGGTAAAGTCCTTCAATGTCCACTCCGTCCTACCATCCTACCTAATCTCTTTCCACTTGACCTTCTAACCTCCCACGACACATACACATTAATACTTTACTTTCCAACTTTGCTGAATTGCTATTGTTCCCAAACACACCACGCTGTATCACACCTGCAGGCCTTCACACATGCTGTTCAGCGGTCACTTCCTCTAAAATGAATTCCCTGACACATCCCCAAAACAAATCTATGTGTCAGCCCCGAGCTCCCAGCAGCCGAGTCACTTGGTTATTTTGTTATGATCACTCCCCCACAGATCTGACCCAGCCCTTCCAGCTCACAGCCCTCCCATGGCTCCCCAGCACCCACAGGACAAAGCCCAGGCTCCTTAGCCTCACATGCAAGGCCCTCTGGGAGCCAGACCCCTCTCACCTCCTTAGCTCATCTCTCTCCATACACTATCCCCAAACTCTCCCTGCTCCCCAAATCATAGTTATTCTCCAGAATCACTGAAGCGTATGGACCTCCCCAAACATGCCATGCTGTTCTAACCTCGAGGCCTCTGCATCTGCTGTTTGTGGCTGTGACACATTTCATGTCTTTCTCAACACTGCGAACCCTAACCCATCTCCTAAGACTCAGCTCAGTCACCTCCTCTGAGCTGGCTCAGTTCTGGGCTCCCACAGCGGCCTGTTATTGTTATTTTTTATACCACACCATCCAATGGACAGACGTGGTGAGCCATACATGTCATCTTAAATTTCCTAGTATCTACATTAAAAAGAGAGGGGAAAAACTGGTGAATTCAGTCATTTCCCCATGGTCACACAGCCAGTGGATGGTGGAGCTGTGCTTCTAAACACAATGCTAAGATCAGAGCTGTCATGAAGATGGCCGCCTGGTGCAGAAATCCAAGTGGGGACAAAGACAGGCAACTGAAAGGGCAGGGCCCGTGTCCTTACCTGTGCGACGCTTCGGGATCCCTGATGGGGAGATGCGCATTGGAGAGCGACTAGAGAGGGAAGGGCTGCTCTCAGGAAACGTGACAGGACTGGGAGGGGAGACCTGTGGAGAGTCCAGGGCTGGCTTCTGGAAGGGGAAAGAAAGAGCAATTACAGAGTGAGAGGAGGGAGGAGGGAACACACAGCTATCTCATTTCCAAGGAGTGAAGAGCAAGAGGGACTTTAAACCTCTTTTTCTCTGTGCAAACCCTCCTCTCCACCCCTATGGTCCCAGCCCCAGCTCAGGCCTTTTCCTCTCTTACTAGGCCATCATTCTACCCTCCTGTGCAGTTTAATGGTCCCACATTATCTCGATCATAGACAGCAATAACAAACCTCTTTTTTCTAAAGTAAAAGAATCTTTGATTTTCATCTGGGCATACGATAGTCCAACTAAAGCCTATACTTTCCAGCCTCCCTTGCAGCTACATGTGGCCAGGAGCCAGAGGACTACACTTCCCAGCCTCCCTTGCAGCTAGGTGTGGCCATAAACCTCAGTTCTATACAGTAAGGGAAAATGATGCAGACTTCCTCTGGTTCAAATAACATTCACTTAATGGCAAGTGAATGTCCACCTCTTCCCAATGTGGACATTCACTTGGACAAGAGCATGTAGACATAGTAAGCAACAATAGAGAAGCATCCTGGCTCTCTGACATGGTGAGATTGCCACACTAATCCTGGACTTTTTGTGCTCATTAGAGAGAGAAACAGATTCCTAGCTTGCTTATGCCACTGTTAATTTATGTCTTGGTTTCAAATACTAACTAATCTTCTTACAGGGTCTGTGCCAGTTATTGAGCAATTGCTCCTCAGCTCCCATCCACTCTCCCTTGTGATGCTGAAACTCTGCAAACTCTTTTTCTGCTCTGGCAGCCATCTCTGTGGCAGGCAGTGCAAATATGGGGTGCTGGATAGGACTGTGTGAGCTGGACCCAATTTACAGTATTTCTAACACTTGCAGGGCCTGCTGCGTGGTGCCCCATCAGACACCAGCACCCTCCACCCAGCACCATTCTCTCAAAGATCTGAGCCCCAGGCTGACAGGGCACCTTTCCCAGCACCCAGGCAACATCTCTGCCATGAAGGTCTGAATTTCGGCTTCACAGCTCAAAGGGTGGTAGCTGCACCCTGCGGCTGCCATTTCTGTGCTGCTTTACTTAAGCGTTCTCTTTTCACCCCTCGTTAACAACTACAGACCTAGTGGACAATTCTTTGTTAAACTCTTTCTCTTCAAATCACTTGTGTGGTTTCTGTCTCCTATTTGGACCCTAATAGATACAAGCCTCAAAGGGATGTTTTGTTTTTTTTTTGTTTTTTTTTTTAATTTTATTTTATTTTTAATTAGTTTCAGGTGTACAACACAGTGCAATAGTTATACATTTTACCCCTCAAAGTGACAACCCCCCCACCCCCAATAGTTTCAGGTGTACAACACAGTGCAATAGTTATACATTTTACCCCTCAAAGTGACAAACCCCCCACCCCCAATACACCACCCCACACCCCCCCATATCATATATATCTATTACTCTTCCTCTGACTCTCTTCCACAGTATAATCCACATCCCGTGACTATCTATATATATTCAATTACAGTAGGTATACCACCTCCACTTTAGTAATACAATGCAGTGATCAAACCTCTACTCCATCCATGAAATGGTCTCCCTAACAAGACCTATGATCATCTGACATTCCACAGAATATTTACAACATTATTAATTATATTCCCCAAACTGTTTTCCTATCCCAGTAGCAATATTGTAGTTGCCTATTTTTGCTGTCTAATCCCTTCCCCTTCTCCCTCATTCCCATTCCTCTCCAAATTAGCAACCCTGATTTTTCCTCTATATCTATGAGACAGTTTCTGTTTACTTTGCTCATTCATACAGTTTTTCATATTCCACATATAAGTGAGATCATATGGTATTTGTCCTTCTCTGACTGACTTATTTCACTCAACATTATAGTCTCTAGGTCCATCCATATCATTGCAAATGGCACGATTTCATTCTTCTTTATAGCGGAGTAATACTCCATTGTATAAATATACCACAGTTTCTTAATCCAGTCATCTACTGACGGGCATTTTGGTTGTTTCCAAGTCTTAGCTATTGTAAATTGTGCTGCTATGAACATCGGGGTGCATAACTTTTTTTGAATAAGTGTCTTGGTTTTTTCAGGATAAATACCTAGGAGTGGAATTGCTGGGTCAAAAGGTAGCTCTATTTCCAGTTCTTTGAGATACCTCCATACTGACTTCCATAGTGGCTGCACCAATCTGCAGTCCCACCAACAGTGCAGCAGGGTCCTCAAAGGGATGTTTTGAATGCTGCCTAGGAGCCAAAGCTACCTCTGTCCCTCTCCTGTTCAAAATCCTTCCATAGCTCCCAAGCAGCCTCAGGGTCAAGTCCAAGCTCCTAAAGATGTTCCTGTCCTAGTCCTCGGGATCTGTGAACATGTTCAGTTACACAGCAAAGGACAATTCAGGCTGTAGAGAGAATTAAGGTTGCTAATCAGCTGCCCTTAAGATGGGAGAGATGATCCTGGATTATGCGATGAGCCTAGTGCCATCACAGTGGCCTAAAACGTGGAAGGAGGAGGCAGGAGAGTGAGACGTCACTACAGAAGAAAGGCACAGTGTTAAGAGCTTTGCAAATGGAGAAAAGGTGGCTTCTAGAAACTGTAAAAGATAGGGAAACGGATTCTCCCCTCAAGACCTCAGAGAGAAACACGGCCAACACCTTGATTTTAGCCCCGTGAAACCCATGTCAGGCTCTCGACCTCCAGAACTGCAAGGTAATACACTTACGTCGTTTTAGGCCCCTAAGTCTGTGATAAATCATTATAGCAGCAAATGGGAAACAAATACAAGTAATCAAGGAAGGTTTCATAGAGGTGATGTTTGATCAAAGCCCTAAAGCAAGTGAAGGATTGGGCTACATCTGTACGTGGGAAAAGGCTTAGGCAGAGAAAAGAGCAAGAGGCCCACTTGGTGTGTGTGAGAATCTGGACAGAGCGAGCCGAGGAAGAACAGCAGGAGAGGTGGAAGAGGTGTCTCCATAAGGACCAGCTTGGGCCTGAACTCCCAACCCTGGAGGTTTGAGCAGGGGACAGACAGGATCCAACTTCACCACCAATAGAGAAGCACGGCCCTGTGGACATTATCCACAGAGCAATGAACAGGCATTAAATGACTTTTTAAACAAGAGAAGGAAATGAGCCCATGTGTTTGGAGAAGGTGAAAAACTGTCTGACAACAAGAGACACTGGACATATTTTTGAGCCCTTCTTTTGCCTCAGGCATTATTCTCAGATCTTTATGTGAACTGACTGCTTGCATCTTCCCAGCCACCCTGTGAGGCAGGGAGCTGCAAGTTACAAGGGAAGCAGCCGAGGCATACCCAGGTCAGGGAGCCTGCCCCAGGTACCAGGGCAGAGGCAGTGTTAGGACCCTGAAGACCAGGCCGTCCGTCTGCTCCGGGGCACAGCCACTAACCCCTTCCGCCTCCTGGGGCAGGGTCCACCTGAGCAGCTGCTGCACTCACTCAGTTCCACAGGCTAATGGGAATTATGGCTCCTTCTGGTGAAAATGGGCACGCTGATGGGGACCTACCTGGTCTTTGGGAGACATGAGGGCTTCATCCTCTTCCTCTCCTTCACTGCACAGGACCAGGGTTGCCTTCCTCCCCGGCCTCTTCACTGGAGAGTCACTGTCGGGCACCTCTCCATTCCGCTCCTTCAGCGCCGCCCTGGATGGTGGGAAAATGGGGGTGTTGTAGCAGACAGAGTGGGACATTGCCCCAGACACTCCGGTTCCTTTGCTATATTTCATTCCCTTCCTTTTTTTAAAAAAATGATATTTATTTATTTATTTATTTTTATTGGGGAACAGTGTCTTTTTCCAGGACCCATCATCTCCAAGTCAAGTTGTTACAACCTTAGCTGTGGGGGACATGGGAATAGTACCGGCAACCCTGGTGTTATGAGCACTGTGCTCTAACCAACTGAGCTAACCAGCCGCCCCTCCCCTCCTTTCTTTCAATGAACATTTTCTAGGGGCCTCCTAGGCTTACAGTCTTAATCATCCATCCATCCATCACACATCTCTGGAGATCTCCTATGTGCCCACCTGTGATGGGTGATGCTCAGGTACAAGTAGAGCCCCTACTGAGGACACAGACTGACCTCCAACATCCATTTAGACCTCTTTTAGTCATCCAAGCCCAAGTTTTAGCTACGTACATGGCCACTTACCTAAGGACTACACTTCCCAGCCTTTCCTGCAAGCTAGGTATGGTCATGTGATGGATTCTGACCAATAGAATGCAAGTGGCCACGAATGACACATGGCGGATTGCGCTCACGTTGGCTTAGTCCTGGAACTTGGGACTACCTGACCTGCTTTGACAATGCAGATGAAGGCACGGCAGAACAGAGACAGGGAGGAGAGAGGAAACCTGGGTCTCAGGACAACCTACTTGTAGTGGTACCAAACTGTCTACTTGCCCTATATTGCCTAAACAGCTGAAACTCTTATGAGAAAAAGGCAATTTTTATTTTAATTAAGTCACTGTGTTTTTAGTTACTGTGAAAGCAGCCCAAATACATCCCTGAACCTGGCTCTGAGGAGCTCCCAGTCTAGTGAGGAACCCACGCACAGACCGTGAAAATATGCTGTGATATGGAGGTCATTTAAGGTGCTGAGAACACGGCTGATTCAGACAGCTTTCTGCTTTCACAGAGCTCATAGTCTGGACGATGAGACCAACATGTAGGCAAACAACTCACTAGTTAGGTCAGTGATAGCACGCTCATTTCATAGAATATCATCAAAAAGAATAAAGCGAGTTTATACAAAGCATCATGAAAAGAGCTTTAAAAGATATTTTTTTTTTTTTTGAGGCAGCGTCACTGGCTCTCGTATGTGGGGCCCGAACCGGGGCCGCTGGCTTCCCAAGCCAGCTCTTAACCACTGTGCCACTCGGCCGGCCCTAAAAGACATTTTTTATGCAGGAAAAAAGCAGGCTATCAACACCATGAGAGCTGTTGCTGTTGATTTTGTTCACTGCTACGCCACAGGGTCTAGAACAGTGCCTGGCACATAGCAGATACTCTAATAGATATTTGTTGAATAAATGAATATGTACAGTATGAGTCCACGAATGTAAAAAATATATCCATGTTTGCTAATGTATATCTGCAACTTGCATATATAACACTGCTTTGTTATTTAAAAATAAAGGTATAGGGCCGGCCGAGTGGCGCATTGCTTAAGAGCTGGTTTTGGGATGCCAGCGGCCCCGGTTCAGATCCCACATGAGGGCCAGTGACACCGCCCTCTACAGCTAACAACAGCTCCACCTGGAGCTGGGCTGTGCGAGCCCCGGTGATGGTGTAGGCTGCAGCCCCTGCTGCGGTGGGCTGCCATAGGCTACAGTGAGTGGCTGGCAGCCAGCGTGAGCTGCCAATAGCTGCGGTGAGCGACCATCCAGAGGCCAGCGACTGATCTGCCTCATCTGGGAAGAGTGCAATGACGATACCAACATGGGCCACTGAAGCAAAGTCCTCCGCAACTAGACTGAAGAACAAAAGGACAGCAACTCGTCTGTTCCCCTTCCCCGATTCCCCAACGCTGCTCCCCTCCCCAATTCCCCAATAAAATCTTTTTAAAAAACAAACAAAAATAAAGGTGTATATTATTGGGACTCTTACATGTCAGGGATGTGCCAGCTACTTGAGATATAACAGTGATCAAAATGACAACTCTTCTATCTAATAAATAAGTATGGGAGGGCCGGCCGAGTGGCTCAGTTGGTTAAGAGCTCACTCAAGGGTGCAAGCTGAGCTCTGAGCAACAGCAGTTCGATGCCCAGCCTGAGCTGAGCTGCCGCTGAGCTGCCAACAGGTAGCAGGAGGGCTCAGCTAAAAAAGTAAGTAAATAAATAAGTATGGGAAACACTTATTCATTCAATATTTATTGAACGCCTACTATATGTCAATAACTGTGTTGGGTGTACATATATTTATAGGCATAGAAAAAAGGATTGGGGTGGCCGGGTGGCCCAGTTGGTTAGAGCACATGCTCTAAGCAACAGGGTTGCCGGTTCGATTCCCACATGGGCGAGTGAGCTGTGCCCTCCGCAACTAGATTGGAGACAATGACCTGAGCTGAGCTGCAGCTGTGCTGCTGGATGACTCAGTTGGTTAGAGCACATGCTCTTAACAACACAGTTGCCAGTTCAACTCCCGCATGGGATGGTGGGCTGCACCACCGGCAACTAGATTGAAAACAGCGACTGGACTTGAAGCTGAGCTGTGCACTCAACAACTAAGATTGAAGGACAACAACTTGCCTTGGAACTGATGGGTCCTGGAAAAAATACATTGTTCCCAGAAAAAAAAATTGTTTTTCCCCAAGAAAGTTTAAAAAAAAAAAAAGAAAGAAAACAGGATATACCTCAAACTGGTAATCGTTCCTCTTGAGAGTAAGTATTGGAAGGACTTCAAATTTTTTACGTTACCTACATCTCTGGGTTGACACATTAACAATTACTACGTAGAATGTATAATTCTCCATAGGGGAATCTATGCTAGAAAAAAATATCTGTACCTGTGCCATAGGAGACACACCGACTATTACAGCATAGATTGTTTCAGCCACAAACTGGGGACAACCTAAATATGCACCAAGGGGGGAATGTTAAATAATTTCTATGGTATATCCATAAAATGAAACACCAGGCAGAAGACAAAAGGAACAAAATAACCCTCTGTGTCCATGAACAGAAAAAAATCTGAGTCATAATGTTACTGAAGAAAGAGAGTTGAGGACCAATATACACAATATGACTACATTTTTTTTGAAAAGTAAAACGTATCACAGAAAACTACATATGCATATACAGCACATATAGCATTGTACACACAAAAGGGACACATCTGAAAATCAAGTGTCGGAAAACAATTACAACTTGATTCTTACTACTTACTGAGCTAATCAGTGTATGAACCAGGCACTGTTCCACAAGTTGTACATGTGTTAATTCAATGAACCCACACAGAAATCCTGATAGATATTATGCTACCCTCTTACACATGAGAAAACTGAGACACAGGAAATGAAGTCATTTGCCCAGGGTCCCAAATTGGGGATGTGAACTAAATCTAGGTTGAGTCCGTGCTCAGGCAAGCTGATTGGTCCAGGGTGATCATATGACCCAAGCAGGGTCTTCCAGGGACTTGTGATGTAGATGCTGGAGGTGAGAACATTGCTCTCTTCTACTTACATGAGTCGGCATTAAGATGAAGCCAGTGGCCAGCTTCTAAGCTTCATAGAGAAAGTCTGCTCTAAAATGAAGCCAAGACACATGGAGCAGAGCCCTGAAGACCCCGGAGGCCCTGGATCCAGCTGCACCTGAAGCTGGACACCTCTGGATTTTCCAGTTACTGGAATCTAAAATTCCCTTTGGGGTCCTGAGACATTCTGAGCTAGGTCTGCAACACTTACAGCCAAGAGAGTCCTGACTGATAAATGAACAAACTCACCACATCCTAGCCCATTACGTACTTCGGTGGGGGCTCTGTCTCTTTGATGCTGTTGGATGTCTCCTTCTCTGGCTTCTTCACTTTGCCCTCTTTCTTGGGTTGGAAAAATGACCTGGAGAAGTACAAGTGGGGGGGGGGATGATAACAGCATCAATAACCCTTCTGATCTGCAATGTACTCTACAACTTCTGATGCCTGTTCCCATCCCAGCACGTTAACAGAGGATTTCAAACAATACCTTTGCCTGATAAGGAAACTGAAGCTCAGACAGAGGAGGCAACAGTGCTTATTTTTCTGCCCAGACTCAACCTGAGAGATATGACACATCCCCATTTTTACTCAACAAGTATTAACTAAACACTTAATATGTGCCAGAACCTGTCCTGGGCCCTAAGGATTTGGTAGTGATTTGGACACATAAAATCCCTGCCCTGAAGAGCTTAACACTCTAGTGCACGAGGCAAATATTAAACAAGTAGCTAAATATAACAGGTCAGGAGGAGGTAAGTCTCTGAAAAAGATAAAGAAAGCAAAGAACCCTCCTATCACTTAAAACTGGCTAGACTGGGGGGGCATGCTTCCAGAGAACAAACTAGGGAAAACAGGAACTCGATGGCGGAGACACGTGGCCGATGCTCCCGACCAAGTGATGATGGTTAGCACCACCAATGACGTCCTGGGGATGCCATGCACTCCTAAGATGAGGCGATGAGTAGGCACCTCACCTCAGTGCCCATTGCCCCAGTCTAATCATGAGAACATCAAACAAACCAAATAGTTGGGGACAGTGTACTAGCTATAGTGAGAAAGTCTGAGCAACTGTCACCAGAGGAGGTCGAGGAGGCAGGACAACTAAATGCAACATGCTACACCGAACTGGATCCTGGAACAGAGGACGTTAATACTGACTGATGTTGGTTCCTTATTGTGACAAATGGATCACAGTAATATAAGATGTCGACAATGGAAACTGGATGAGGGGTATACAGGAACACTGTATTATTTTTAGAACTTCTTCGTGCATCTAAAATTACTAAAATACTGTTTATTTAATCTTTAAAAATAAAGAAAGAAACGCAAGGGCAAGGGGCAGAAAGCCATCACAGGTATTCTCAGCTCAGGACAGGCTTTCCCCAGATTTCTCATCACACAGGAAAAATGCAGCCAGGGATCTGTGTGAACCACCATCCCCCAGGTCTGTTTGTGGATGTCCAGGTCTGGGTCTGTCTAGAATCCACTTCCTCCCTCTGGGAACAGCCTTCCATTTCTCTCTTGCGAGGCTCCTTCCCCCAAATTCTCTCAGTACCTGAGATTTGCATGGGCCTCCCCTTTCACCCACGGCCAAGGTGGGCACATGCCCCAGGCCTGGCCAATCAGAGTTCTGCATCCCTTTGGCTACAGTGGCTGGGTCAGGGACCAGCACGTGACCCAAGCTAGGCCAATGAAACTCGACCCTCGATATTGTTGGGACAGCTGGGAGAAAGACAGCCTCTTGCCACTGGGGCTGCTAACTGTAGGATGCTGCAAGCCCAAGGAAGAGAGCCTGCCAGCATGACGCAACACAGAAGAAAGCAGAGCTGAACGGTGGGGAGACACAGATCCCAGGGGCAAAGTTCTGGCAACAGGATCCAACTACGAACACCAGAGGTTTCAACTACACAGGCCAAATAATTCCTTTCTTTTTTCCCCTGAAGCCAGCTTCTTCTCAGCATCGGCATGACTGATACGTTAGGCCAGATCATTCTCTGTTGCAGGAGTTGTCCTGTTCATCTAGAATGTTCAGCAGCATGCCTGGCCTTTATCTACTAAGTCACCGATAGTGACAACTAAAAATGTCTTCAGACACTGCCAGATGTTCCCTGGGGGGCAAAACTGCCACTAAGAACCACTGGGTTAGGATTTTCAAATCTTGCAGCAAAAAAGTTTTAGTTAATACATGACCTTTTTCCACAGTGGTCAACTCCTGGAAATGCCAACTTGAATTCTTCTATGAAAAGGCAGAGAGTTAGGGAAGAAAGCATAGAACTTAGACAGTGTAAGACAGGAAAGGGGACAGGTCCCTTACATGATACTTCGCTGCATGATGGCGTCAGAATTGTCCCTTCCCCGCTCCTTCTCCTCTTCTGTCAGTTGTTCCTGAAACAGACATCCAAATACTTGGTGAGCAGATGGCTTGTGCAGAGACCAAAACAGATAAACCTCCTTCTTTCAGAAAGAGTAAAAGCCCCACAAAATCAGAAACATGCCATTTCCCCCTCAAGAAGAAACTCCCTTTTTTTTTGGACCAGAATGATTTGTTAGTGAGATTTATTAGTACAGAAAGAGTTCCATGACAGAGAGGCTTCTTTCCATAAGGAGCTTCTGCTTCTTATTTGCACGTGAGCTTTCCCATCTGCTGCCCATAGCAAATCCACAGGAGAGGACACTTTCTCCTTGACTGTGCCTGTCCCAGAGCTGGCCCCACTTCAGCTTCTCCCAACCCTTGTCTCAAGCTAATGTCAATTCTTTCAGAATGGCTTACATCTCTCTTCCTGCCACTTAATGTATAAAAACGCTCATTAACTCCAGGGTGATGGGCATGCTTGTCTTTTCCACCTGGCACTGCAGGTGGTTCAGACTTCATGCCCTAGGACCTGGTCTTTTCTTGCTAGCAATGGCCTAATAAACCCTTTCTTTTAAAGACTTTCAGCCGTGGAAGTTAAAATTTATGTTTAACAATAGGAATTTTGTCTACTTTGTTCAGCAATACGGCACGTACACATGTTTTTGATTACTAAAAACTGGGTAACAAAAAATTACTGACAATAAAAGAAAAAAAATAAACTATCAAGCCACACACACACAAAAAAAAGAAATTACTGAAATGTACAGGATTCATAAGCAGCATCTTTCAAAACCTGGAGGCCATGGTGACAAGACATGATGTAAAAGGGTCGTTAGTGGTGAACAGTATGAGGATGACAGGCCAGAAGGCTCAAGTCTGCATTTCTTCTGGTTAATAAAGGCTCACATTTCCTGACCTGTCTGCTCCCCTAGTCACACTCGATCCCTGTGAAATTTTTTATACCTTTCCCCTAAGTATGCCACTCTCCTTCATCCTTTGAGGCTTACAACAGCTCAGCATCCCTCAAAAGACAACTGAAAAAGCTGAGACAGGAAAGGGATAGTGCCTGGCCCAGGCCCACACAGCTGGTCAGTGATGCATACAAAAAAATGGAGGATGCCAGCTCTGAGAGCCACCTGGGATTCGTGTTTAAAATATCCTCACCCCGCACTCCCTGACCGACTGAACCAGCTCTTGGGATAGAGGGGAAATCTGCATGCCTAGTGAGCTCCCAGTGGATCCTAAGATGAAATTCAGGAGGTCTTAGGCTTGACTTTCCACCTTTCCCTCATGCTTCCTTCCCGGGCTGTAAATAAGTCAGAGATTCTAATGTGTGAAATGAGGACGGAAGCCAAAGAATGATGTCTTTAATCCCATTTTCTGCTCTCCCCTCACTGATCCCCCTCAGATCTCACATACTAGGTTCACTTTCCAAATGTTCTTCTCTTGTCCCCGCCAAGTGCCCTCCCTCTTCCAGCTTCCCCCACACCTAAGAACATCAAGATCCATCTCTCTGCCCTCCCCAAGTTCCTCTGGCCTCCCCTCCACCCATATGGGCAACAATAAGCTCAGACCTTTCAGCTACTGCCTCCTTGGCCCCATCTCCTCAAACCTCCTTCTGGACCCATCCCTTCCTTCTTGCTGTCCAGCCCGCCCGTCACGGCCCTTCCCTTAGCTCCACTCCCTCGCCAGGTAGGCGCAGGGCCAGACCACTCCCTATCCAGAAGGCTCCCGACCTTTCAAAAAGCCTGTGCCTAGTCCTGGACCTGACCGCAAAGCTCTCCCTGGGCCCAACGCTTTCAGCTGACCCCGCCTCTCTTTCAACTTTTTCCTGGCCCCGCTCGCTATTATTGGGTTGTCGGAAAAGTCATGACGTATTTTTCTATGTTTTTCGTTGCAACCCAATACTTTTCCCTTTCAGGTAGCCGGTGTCCCCCGCCCCAGCACAACCAGCCTTGCCCTTACACGCCCCCTTCAGGGGACCCCGCCCCTCCAGGCCTCATCGTAAACCGCGCAGCTCAACTGGCTTCTGCCCACGTCTACCTTCTACCTGGCCCTCTCCCTCCAAGCGGTCCGCTACCGGCGCCCTCCCTCGCCGCGTTCCCGGCCTCCTCAACGCCCCACACGCCCACTCCTCTGCAGCCGAAGGACCCCGCGAAGACGTGGGCCCCTCAGCCCCTCACGGACCGCTCCACTTGCCTCCCGCCGGCCCCGCGCGCCACAGTCCTAAGCGTCACACCCGGAACCTCTGGCTGCTCGACTACGGTCCCAAATTCGCGCCACGGAATTCGCGCGCAGACTTCGCTGGGCGGGGGCGGGGCCGAGCCGTGGGGCGGGGCCCGGAAGATGGCTGCGCCGCCGCGGCCCTGTGGACGCTGGGAATTGTGGTTTCCAGGGCTGGGGGCTGCCAGGAGAGGCGAGCCCTCCCGCAGAGCACGCTGGGGAAAGGCACGCGGCTTCCCTTGCTCTGGACTGCGGGATGTGGTTGCGGGCCTCCGGAGTCACTGGCGAGGTAAGAAGGCGATAGGGAGGGAAGCCTCTGCGCGAGGCACGGCGGGAAGAGAGGCGGGAGGCCGCGCGGGGCATCCCGGGAGCAGGGGCCTCGGCGCGGGGCACTGTGGGAGGTGGACGCCGCTCAGGGGCGGGTAGGTGAGTGGGGTGGGGCGGAAAGGTTGCACCTCTAGAGGAGGGGAGAGGCACAGCTGGGTGGGACAGCGGGGATAGAAGGGGCCGCGGCTGGCGGAGCTGGCAGGGGTTGGGGAGGCGAGAGCGGGCTGATAGAGGCTGCACCAGTGGAAAAGTGCAGCTGGACGCGGGAAGCATCTGGGGTGATGAAGCCCATCAGGGGACGATGGGCCAAAGTCTAGGAAGAGGATGCACCTCTAATACCTGCAGATGAGAAGAGGGGGCCACAGCTGGACTAGGGGGGCGCGCCTCGGCAGGAAGGGGCTATACACGAATATTGATGACACTTATGAGAATTGGCCACAAGTGAATGGGGCACACACCTGTAGGGGGAAAGTGCATACTGAATGTGGGGAGGACGTTTGGATATGGAAACATTTCTGGGAAGCAGAGACTGCAGTTGGATAGGGGCCACATCTGGGGGAGGGGCGACAGCTGCATATCGGCAGAGACACTGGTGCATGAAGAATATGACTGGAGATGAGGAGTCCATGACTGGATGTAGGATCACATCTGGAGATAAAGCATCTTTAGAGGCAGGCACAGCTAGATGTAGGTTACAGCCAAGTGTAGACAAATTGAAGGGAGAGTTATATATGAATGGGGGCACTAGAGGTTACTGCCACATGTGAGAGACACTTCTGGAGGGGGAGGTGGTCTTGGTTGACAATTGAGAACACATTTGGGGAGGTGTCCACAACTGAGCTTGAGAGTCATATTTTGGAAGAGGGACCCCAACTTTACCAAGGGGTCACATCTACGGAGGAGGGAACTAGAATTGGAATTAAGGATCAGGATGACGGGCTCCAGCTATCCCTAGAATAATGTAGGGGGTGGGAGGAAGCCAAAGATGGGGTGGAGGTTCATATCTAGAGGTTAATGAGGATGCATTCCGCCTCCAGTCCCACCTGGATAGAGGCACCAATACAGAAGAGGCAGGCCGATAATGGAGAAAGTGGGATACCTCAGGTGGGGATGGGTCTGATATCCATGTGTCCCCACCTCTTCCACTCAGGCACCCCAGGATGGAGCCCTCACTTGGCATGGTGGTGGGGCAGGAGGAGCAGGAGCTGCTGGAACAGGCCTTCTTCTCATGGGCTGAGTTCAGCCGCTTCTTTGACTCGTGGTGCCAGCAATGGCTGGCTCTCTTCTTCGTGCAGAGCTCCATGCACCTGACTCTCTGCCACTGGGCCAGGTTGCCCCTATTCTACACACTCATTGATGTGCTCAAGTACAGCTACATGCAGCTTGTGTGCAAGGATGTGCGTGCTCCCAGCCGCCCTGCCATGGGGTGAGCTGAACCACTGCCCTACTGGGTGCTGGGGAATAGGAAAGCAAAGGGGAAAGGTAGGCCCAGAGCTACCCCCGCCCCCAAGATTGGGAGAGAGATGTCAACTAAAACAGCTAAATACAGGAGGCCGGTTGAGTGGCTCAGTTGGTTAAGAGCTCGCTCAAGAGTGCAAGCTGAGCTCTGAGCAGCGGTGGTTTGATGCCAGCCCGAGCTGAGTTGCCGTTGAGCTGCCAACAGGTGGCAGGATGGCTCAGCTAAAAATAAAAATAAAAATAAAACAGCTAAATACACCTTGCAGAAAGGCTGAGAGAGTCAAGAAAGGAAGCTTGCTGAGAAAGGGAGACAGAGACAGGAAGCTGGAGGGACAAAGGCACACACTGTGAGAGATGGGGGAGGGGGCTCCACTTACAGATTTTATAATAGAGACCCATAGAGAGGCAAAGAGTAAGTTAGATGCACATATCCAAGAGACAGAAGGGGAAAAAAAAAACAACACAGAAAATTCCAGAAATGTGGAGAAATGGAGCCAGAGACACCAGACAGAGCCAGAAAAACAAGTAAGAGCCATAGAAGAGATCAGAGACAGAGCTACAGAGAAACCACAGGACAAAGAAAAGACCCATCCATTCAGTAAATACAGGACCAGGTCCTGTGCTGGGGATAGGGATATTTTACCAGGGTGGGGGGATTCCCTGCCCTTCAGGAACTTTCAGACTGAGCAGGAAGATGGACGTTATATGAACAAGCTCACATAATGTTACAACAAGGACAAGTGAAAAATCCAAAAGCGAGCTAAGAAACACACCCAGGTGACCAAGGGTGTTTTCATAGACCCTGATTTTAAATTGGGAACGTTCCCCTACAGAATGTGGGGTTTCTAGCTTTCCTTGAACCATGGGAAGAGGCTGAGCTATGTGTGAGAGATGGCTACCCCAGTTACACTGGGCATTGACACTCAAGTTTGCTGCAGTCCCCACTGCTGTCCACCACCTCATACTTAGCACTGCCACTTCCTTTTTTTGCCTGCCTGGCCTCATAGATGCATGAGTTTGAGACCCTGGGTTGGGGAGCCATAGATAACAATAGAGTTCCTAAGGATACAGGCTCTGTCTTCTGGGCTCCACCACTTCCTGGGTGGGTGTCTTTGGGCAACGGACTTCACGTCCCCAAGCTTGAATTTTCTCATTTCTGTAATGGGGCTATGGCAGCCTCGTTGGTCTGTTGGGAGTTTAGCCTGAGACATAGACAGGAAGGCACTTACCCGGTGCCTGGAACAAGAGTTACAGGAGTCAAGAGCACAGGCTCCTGGGTGCAGAGTACTGCTCTGCTGCTGATTAGCCAATGACATTGAGTTAGTGACTTCACCTTTTCTGAGCCTCAGTTTCCTCACTTGGAAAAAGGGAGAAGTAATAGTACTGATCTCATGGGTTCGTGAGGATCAAATGAGCCAATACATGCAGGTCATTCAGAAGAGTTCCCAGCACAGAGGGAGCACTCTCTAACAGCATTTCTTAGCCATCATTATCGAAGTATTGATTGTGAGATTACTGTTCATGGTAATTTAGCCACTACTTCTTCTAGAAACAGAGACTCCAAGATCTGGAAGCAGAACAGCATCAAATGTGCCTCATACAGAAATCTAGAAAGTTAGAGCTTGCAAGAAGCTTAGGCTGGGTCTAGAATCCCTCTTTGTTAACAGAGTTCAATTCAAAGTAACACTTATTGAGCACTGACTGTGTGCATGCTCTTTGCTGGGCATTTGGAACTCACAGCTGGTCTCTGCTCTTGAGGAGCTCAGAACCTAGTGAAGGAGACAAAAACAGAAAAAAAAAAAGGAAATAGGTGGCCCATGGTAGTGAGAGAGAGGCTGAAGAAGGAGCTGGAGGAGGATAAAAGAGAGTGGTTAGCTCCACCTGAGAGTTTACAGTGTGGTTCTGGAAGACTTCCTGGAAGAGGTGACCAGTAAGTGGAATGTTGAAGGGTTTTATTTGTTTATATATGTATGTATGTACAGTATTTGACTTAAATGCATGGCACTTACTCTGTCATGTAAGTGCTGTCCCAAGTGCTCTACGAATATCAAAGGGAGCCAGGCTGGAGGGGGGTGGGGGGTGGAGCCAGGGGGGAGAGTGACAGGCTGTGAAGGGGGTTTGGCCTGGTGACTGGGTGGACAGTGGGATGGTCCCTGGATGGGGAGCCCAAGAATGAGGGTGGTGAGCTGCTTCAAGGATGACTTGAGGCCAACACTTGTGAGCCCCTCTATCCCCCCATCCCTCCTCCCCCCAGCTATTCAGGGCTTCTACAGTGTCACAGCCCAGGGACAACCCTGGGCCAAGGTTGGAGGCTGGAGAAAATTAGTATAAAAGATATGTCTGGAATGCTGTCAAGGCCCAGACCTGCAGGGCTGAGTCCAGGGGCTGAGACTTTCTCCTGGGAGCCCTGGGGAGCCCCAGGAGGGCTCTGAACAGTCAGCTCTGCATGTAAGAAGATCCCTCTATGGCCACATAGGGGATGAACTGGAGGAGAAAAACAGGCCAGGAAGGAGGCTGGGGCTGAGGGTCCAGAGTACACACAGAAAGGCTTTCTTCCTAGCCACTCCTTCCTCCTTTCCCCAAAGTTGCACAGTGACCTCCCTGAATCACCATCTTGTCTGCTTTGCTCCTGACACACACCTTTCCCAACATACATCAGCCTTTGAAAACACAAAGCTCTTGAGAACCTAAACGATCAAGAGGAAATGAGCCAGTGGAGTGTAAAGCAAATCAAAACAATGGTATTTTTAGGAGACAAAATAATGTTTCAAAAATAGTGGCTACCTTTTATTAACTGTTTACTGAACCCCAGTCCCTTTTCTAACCTCTTTGCGTGATTTTTTGTTTTTTTTTTAAAGATTTTATTGGGGGAGGGGGACAGCATTGGGGAATCGGGGAAGGGGAACAGACAAGTTGCTGTCTTTTTGGTTCTTCAGTCTAGTTGCGGAGGATGTCGCTTCACTGGCCCATGTTGCTATTATCATTGCGCTCTTCCCGGATGAGGCAGATCGGTCGCCGACCTCTGGATGGCCGCTCACAGCGGCTATTGGCAGCTCACGCTGGCTGCCAGCCACTCAGTGGGTAGCCTATGGCAGCCCACTGCAGCAGGGGCTGCAGCTATGCCATCCTCAGGGACTCACAGCAGCCCAGCTCCAGGTGGAGCGGGTGTTCACCATCTTAGATGTAGAGAGCAGTGTCACTGGCCCTCATATGTGGGATCCAAACTGGGGCCGCTGGTGTCCCAAGCCAGCTCTTAACCAACGTGCCACTCGGCTGGCCCAAACCCTGGAACTTTCTCATCTTTCAAAAGTGAAACCTCCCTAGGGCCAGCAGAATGGCGCATTGGTTAAGTGCTGACTTTGGACGCCATCGGCCTGGTACGGGTTCCATATATGAGGGCCAGAGACACTGCCCTCAAAAAAAAAAAAAAAAAAAAGTGAAACCTCCCTACTCCCCACTCCCTCCTCCTCGCAGTCCCCAGAAACCATTATTCTACATTCTACTTTATGTTTCTATGAATTCGATTACTCTACCCAAATAAATGGAATAAGAGAACATTTGGCTTTTTGTGACTGGTTTCTTGCACATAGGCTATCTATTCTGTCTTTTGATTGGTATTCACATTGTATATCTATCTATTCCATCCTTTTACGTATAATCTGTTATTAGACTTACTATATTTGAGATGAGTTTCTAGTAGACAGAATGTAGTTGAGTCAGTGAGACCTTTTTTATTGTTTCATTCTAACTCATTCTGATGATCTTTTTCTTTTAATTGCTGTGTTTCAACTATTTACATTTATGGTGAGTACCGATGTTAGGATTCACCCAGGTCCACCATTTTATTTTATTTTTTTCAGTTTGTTCCACCTGTTTTTCATTCCTGTTAATCCTTTCCTGGTTTCCTTTTTGTTATTTCAACTTTTTGTAGGAATCCACTTTAATTTATATATTGTGTTTTTCACAATATTCCCTTGTAGAGTTTTAGTGATTGCACTAGAGATTAAAATACACATACTGGGGCCGGCCAAGTGGCGCATTGGTTAAGAGCTGGCTTGGGACGCCAGCGGCCCCAGTTCGGATCCCACATATGTGAGCCAGTGACACTGCCCTCTACAGCTAACAACAGCTCCACCTGGAGCTGGGCTGCGAGCCCCGGCGATGATGTAGGCCGCAGCCCCTGCTGCAGCGGGCTGCCATAGGCTACAGTGAGTGGCCTACAGCCAACGTGAGCGCCTGGCAGCTAGCGTGAGCTGCCAATAGCCTCAGTGAGCGACCATCCAGACGCAGGTGACCGATCTGCCTCATCTGGGAAGAGCGCAATGACGATACCAACATGGGCCAGTGAAGCAACGTCCTCTGCAACTAGACTGAAGAACAAAAAGACAGCAACTTGTTGTCTGTTCCCCTTCCCCGATTCCCCAATGCTGTTTCCCTCCCCCAATTCCCCAATAAAATCTTCAAAAAAAAAATACACATACTGAATTAGTCCATTCGTGTCATTTCTAGCACCTGAACTGGAGCCTTGAACTCTTTCCACCATTTACGCTTCCTATTACACTTTCCCTTATGATAGAGCTGTGTTGTATGTTGGTTTTACAGGCACACATCTTTACACACTGTTAAGTTATTAGCAAGATTCTATTAAGCTGTGTTGTGTATGAATATATAATCTTTGATTATGTGTTTAATTTGCATCATTTTTTAATGTAGGAAATATTTAACAACACATTTTTGGAGCAATTTCCATCTTTGTATTGTAGCAAGCAATTTTAAAATGAGAAATAGAGGGCCGGCCGAGTGGCGCATTGGTTAAGCGCTGGTTTTGGGATGCCAGCGGCCCCGGTTCGGATCCCACATGAGGGCCAGTGACACTGCCCTCTACAGCTAACAACAGCTCCACCTGGAGCTGGGCTGTGCGAGCCCCGGTGATGGTGTGGGCTGCAGCCCCAGCTGCAGTGAGCTGCCATAGGCTACAGTGAGTGGCCCGCAGCCAGCGTGAGCGGCTGGCAGCCAAGCGTGAGCTGCCAATAGCTGTGGTGAGCGACATCCAGAGGCCAGCGACCGATCTGCCTCATCCGGGAAGAGCGCAATGACGATACCAACAGTGAAGCAACATCCTCCGCAACTAAACTGAAGAACAAAAAGACAGCAACTTGTCTGTTCCCCTTCCCCGATTCCCCAACGCCGTTCCCCTCCGCCAATTCCCCAATAAAATCTTTAAAAAAAAAAAAATGAGAAATAGAGTCCACAGCAAACCACGTATTTGCAATCCTGAGCGATAGCTGCGATGCTTGGGTTACAATGAAACTCAGCCACTGCATTATGCTTGCACTTTGGGAATGTGAAGGAATTAAACACACTACAAGCAGGAGGCTCCACAGGCCTAGGTGGAGAGTGAGCGTGTTCTCTGAGGAGCTGCTCTGAGGTCTGATTAGATCAAGTCCTGTGGGAATTTCCATCAGCTGAGTGAAAACTAACCTTGATCACTTTCCTACATCCAAAGTTGACTTTATGATTAGTTCAACTGGGGGAAATGGATGTCCCCAGGTGGAGACTTTGCATTCCTGGTCAATAAACCAAATGCATTTACCAAGAGAGTAATTTTGCATCCAGGAGAGTGATTTGTGGCTCCTCTGGGGTCATCAAAAGATCCCAAGTAAACAAAGTCATGGAGACAGCAGGTGACAAGTGATCCACTGGGAGAAGTCCTGCCATCCTGTCGCTGATATACAGTCATTGTTGGTCAGACCCGGCCTTTCCAAGATGCCTCAAAGTCGCGGGGAAGCCGACTGTCCTCAATAAGGATACTGGACACTCAGCCTTGAAAATGATGGGAGGTACGAAGACCTTTGTGGGGCCCGCCGAGTGGTGCGGTGGTTAAGCACTGGCTTGGGAAGCCAGCGGCCCCAGTTCGGGTCCCACATATGAGGGCCAGTGACACTGCCCTCAAAAAAAAACAACAAAAAAAACTGAAGTGTGTGTTGGAAGCTGAGAATGACAGTGGGAATCTCACAAAGATCTTTGTACCTCCCATCATTTTCAAGGCTGAGTGTCCAGGATCCTTATTGAGGACAGTCGGCTTCCCCGCGACCTTGAGGCTATCTTAGAAAGGCCGGGTCTGGCCAACAATGACTGTATATCAGGGACAGGATGGCAGGACTTCTCCCAGTGGATCACTTGTCACCTGCTGTCTCCATGACTTTGTTTACTTGGGATCTTTTGATGACCCCAGAGGAGCCACAAATCACTCTCCTGGATGCAAAATTACTCTCTTGGTAAATGCATTTGGTTTATTGACCAGGAGTGCAAAGTCTCCACCTGGGGACATCCATTTCCCCCAGTTGAACTAATCATAAAGTCAACTTTGGATGTAGGAAAGTGATCAAGGTTAGTTTTCACTCAGCTGATGGAAATTCCCACAGGACTTGATCTAATCAGACCTCAGAGCAGCTCCTCAGAGAACACGCTCACTCTCCACTTGGGCCTGTGGAGCCTCCTGCTTGTAGTGTGTTTAATTCCTTCACATTCCCAAAGTGCAAGCATAATGCAGTGGCTGAGTTTCATTGTAACCCAAGCATCGCAGCTATCGCTCAGGATTGCAAATACATGGTTTGCTGTGGACTCTATTTCTCATTTTAAAATTGCTTGCTACAATACAAAGATGGAAATTGCTCCAAAAATGTATTGTTAAATATTTCCTACATTAAAAAATGATGCAAATTAGGGCCGACTGAGTGGCGTGGTGGTTAAGCACTGGTCTTGGCAGGCCAGTGGCCCCGGTTCGGGTCCCACATGTGAGGGCCAGTGACACTGCCCTCAAAAAAAAAAAAAAAAGATGCAAATTAAACACATAATAAAAGGTTATATATTCATACACAACACAGCTTAATTAATAGAATCTTGCTACTAACTCTTAAAAATGTATAAAGACGTGTGCCTGTAAAATCAACATACAAGACAACTCTATCATAAGGGGAAGTATAATAGGAAGTGTAAGTGGTGGGAAGAGTTCAAGGTTCCAGTTCAGGTGCTAGAAATGACACCAATGGACTGATTAATTCAGTATGTGTATTTTAATCTCTAGTGCAATCTCTAAAACTCTACAAGAGGGGCCGGCCGAGTGGCGCATTGGTTGGGCGCTGGTTTTGGGATGCCGGCGGCCCCGGTTCGGATCCCACGTGGGGGCCAGTGACACTGCCCTCTGCGGCTGACGGCAGCTCCACCTGGAGCTGGGCTGTGCGGGCCCCGGTGATGGTGTGGGCTGCAGCCCCTGCTGCGGTGGGCTGCCGTGGGCTGCAGTGAGTGGCCCGCAGCCGGCGTGAGCGGCTGGCAGCCAAGCGTGAGCTGCCGGTGGCCGCGGTGGGCGACATCCGGAGGCCGGCGACCGATCTGCCTCATCCGGGAGGAGCGCAATGACGATATCAACAGTGAGGCAACGTCCTCTGCGGCTGGACTGAGGAACAAAGGGACAGCAACTTGTCTGTTCCCCTTCCCCGATTCCCCAACGCTGTTCCCCTAAAAAATAAAATAAAGTAAAATAAAACTCTACAAGAGGACATTGTAAAAAACACAATACTGTATATAAATTAAACTGGATTCCTACAAAAAGTTGAAATTACAAAAAGGAAACCAGGAAGGAGTTAACAGGAATGAAAAACAGGTGGAACAAGCAAACAAAAAAAAATAATAAAATGGCGGTGGCCAGCCAAGTGGCACGTTGGTTAAGAGCTGACTTGGGACGCCAGCGCTGAGCAACAGGGCCCGGTTCGGATCCTACCTGAGGGCCAGTGACACTGCCCTCTGCAGCTAAAATGGTGAACAACAGCTCCACCTGGAGCTGGGCTGCTATCAGTCGCCGGTGATGGTGTGGACTGCAGCCTCTGCTGTAATGGGCTGCCATAGGCTACAGTGAGTGGCTGGCAGCCAGCATGAGAGGCAGACAGTCAGCGTGAGCTGCCAAAAGCCTCTGTGAGCGGCCGTCCAGAGGCCGGCGACTGATCTGCCTCATCCGGGAAGAGCACAATGACAATACCAACATAGGCCAGTGAAGCAATGTCCTCCACAACTAGACTGAAGAACAAAAGGACAATAACTTGTCTGTTCCCCTTCCCTGATTCCTCAATGCTGTTCCCCACCCCCAATTCCCCAATAAAATCTTAAAAGAAAAAAAAAAGCCCTAATTGACTCACCTACATTCTGTCTACTAGAAACTCACCTCAAATATAGTAAGTATAATAACAGATTATACATAAAAGAATGGAATAGATATACAATGTGAACACCAATCAAAAGACAGGATAGGGCTGGCTGAGTGGCATGGTGGTTAAGAGCTGGCTTGGGATGCCAGCGGCCCCGGTTCGAATCCCACATATGAGGGCCAGTGACACTGCCCTCAAAAAAAAAAAAAAGACAGGATAGATAGCCTATGCGGAAGAAGCCAGTCACAAAAAGCCAAATGTTCTCTTATTCCATTTATTTGGGTAGAGTAATTGAATTCATAGAAACATAAAGTAGAGTGGTGGTTTCTGGGGGCTGCGAGGAGGGAGTATTATTAAATAGGGCGGTTTCACTTTTGCAAGATGAAAAAGTTCCAGAGGTTGATGATGGTGATGGTCGCACAAGATGTGAATGTACTAATGCCACTGTGCTCTCAAAAACAGCTAAAACGGGCTGGCTGAGTGGCGCATTGGTTAAGAGCTGGTTTGGGGACGCCAGCAGCCCCGGTTCAGATCCCACATATGAGGGCCAGTGACACTGCCCTTTATAGCTAACAACAGCTCCACCTGGAGCTGGACTGTGCGAGCCCCAGCCACGGTATAGGCTGCATCCCCTGCTGCAGTGAGCTGCTATAGGCTACAGTGAGTGGCCAGCAGCCAGTGTGAGTGGCTGGCAGCCAGCGTGAGCTGCCAATAGCCGCGGTGAGTGACCATCCAGAGGCCGGCGACCGATCTGCCTCACCCAGGAAGAACGCAATGATGATACCAACATGGGCCAGTGAAGCAACGTCCTCCGCAACAGGACTGAAGAGCAAAAAACAGCAACTTGTGTGTTCCCCTTCCCCGATTCCCCAATGCTGTTCCCCTCGCCCAGTTCCCCAATAAAATCTTTTTTTAAAAAAAATGGCTAAAACGGGGGCTGGGCAGGTGACCAGTTAGCTCAGTTGGTTAGAGTGTGGTGCTGAAAACACCAAGGTTGTCAGTTCAATCCCCTCATGGGCCACTGTGAGCTGTGCCCTCCTTAAAAGAGGCAGCTATGCCATTGTAGCATGAAAGCAATGTGTAACCAATGACCACGACTGTTCCCATAAAAAAATTTTTAAATGGCTAAGATGGTAAATGTAATGTTCTGTATATTTTAATACAACTTGGAAATAAATAAGCAATTTTTTAAAAAGACAACTGGAGGGGCCAGCCGAGTGGCATGGTGGTTAAGAGCTGGCTTGGGACGCCAGTGGCCCCGGTTCAGATCCCACATATGAGGGCCAGCAACACTGCCCTCTAATAAATAAATAAATAAATAAATAAATAAATAAATAAATAAATAAATAAATATAAAAAAAGACAACTGAAATAGCTATAAAATGGCAACTGGAATAGCTATAAAATGGCAGGGCCAAATGGTAGCATCCAAACGTCAGGTCCCATTGAATTTTGTCATATACTAAGTCAGGGAGGTCTCTCTCAGAGTTAGCTAGATTCTTCTCATTTTCCTCCTGCTGATAAATTGCAGTCCATGTATCCATAATCTACATGTTCCATGGAGCCATTCAATGAATAGCCTTCGATTCCTCATACCAGCATATGTATACCAGTGGCAAAAGGCTTTCTGCTTATGTTTGCGTTTTCTTCCATTCCTGTACTCTATTCGATCAAATGTACTTCTATTATTCTAGTAATTCAAGTAATAAATAGAATGATAAAGGCACTGCATATGAGAAAACACCACCATGAATGGTTGCAAATGCCTTGAATATCCCCAGGGAGGAGTTTGTATGCCTTCTCGGATTAGGTTGTGAGAATCTGAGACTTCGTATGGAGTGATCACCAAAATTGCTTTCCACAATAATCAGAAAAATTTGCCTCCCAGGTCCTGTCAATCATTAACAGACCTGGCTTGCCCTCCTGTACCCTGGGTTTTCAAGAAGTATATCAATGGACGAAATGCTGATTTTTAACCTGGCTAAGAAAATATTATCTTCAGATATAGGTAGGGTAACAGTATTATACATGATACTATATAAATGGAGATAATTATCTTCAATAGTTACACTCTTCAGAGATACAGATTAATTGGCATAGAATTAATCCCTGGTCATTAGCAGAATGTAAAAGGATTTACGATACTTTACAAGAGTAAGAAAAGTTTTATTAAAAATCAAAAAGAGAGTTCTGGCAAAGGGAAGTTTTGCCAGGGTAGTCTGAGAGAGAGCTGCAGCCAATTTCTGTTTAGCTCGAGTTTTATATTTTTCAAAGTAGGATATAGGGTGCTTATCATCTTGCAGAGGGGCTGCCATTACAGTTGTCTTCTGGGAACTGTCCTGTTCCCATCTTTGATGGATGTCAGCTTGCAGGAGGTTGCTGTTGTGATTGGGAACTGTTCTGTTCCCACCTATGATGGATGTAAGATGCTTGTCAGCTTGCAGGTGCAGTGCTGGCCAGGGGAGTCAGAGCCAAGCGGTTAATTTTCAAGCTCGGTTAATTTTAAAGATCTTTCCTGCTAACTCACAAGCTTCCTCCTGTTAACTCATTGTCCAACTCATCCTGCCAGCTCACAAGCCCGCTCCTGTTAACTCTTACTCTTTACTTGTCTCATCATTTCCCATCTCCGATCAGCCATGAAAAACCTTTGGAAATTGGGACGAGGGTCCATCTTCCATAACTGTTTCAGAACTGGGTAGGGCATAGAGCTGTCGCTACCTGAGATAGCTGGTTGGGGATGGCAGAGTGACTGGGCCTTGGAAAATACGGGCAGTGTCATCTAGGGAGTGGACTGAGCTGGGGGCTCCAGGCTGGGAGTTGGAGCTCTGGTCTATAGGATTATGGTAGTTTCAGGGTTACTTGTAGGGATGGGCTGGGTGTCTTGCAGGAGAATAATCTGCTTGCAGAGGAGGAATTGGTACTTAAATGCCTGCAGGCAAGATGAAATAAACTTTGTTAGCAGATTAAGGATGCAGGGCCAAAGATTAGTATCAGGAGAAAAGAAATAAGAGGGCCTGAGAGAGGCAGAAGACAGGAGGCCGAAGGCCAAGTACCAGCCCAGGCCATCCATCCTGGGGCCACCTTTTCCCTAACTCTAGAGTCTTGATCTCCCAAGTAAGTTACTTGCTGTTGGGAATCTGAGTACTTTAGATGAGATGCTCTGCCCAGAGTTTCCTGACCCCAGACAATGGGGTTGACCTGTTTTCTGATCCAGGGAGGAATTGCAGACAGGTTAGGGTTAAATGTTTGAGAAGGGAAAAAAGGCTGCAGAGCAGCTATTGGAGTAGGGTTAGGAGAGATCTGGAGGGAAGCTTGTAGCTTCTGCATAATATCTCACCCTAAAAGGGGTATAGGGCACTGGGGCCTAATTAGAAAGCTGTAATATATGTAAAAGCAAGGAACCCAAAGCAAGGTAAAGGCAGGGTCCATCTGCAGATGGTGGGATGGACTTAGATACCTGTGAGGAGGAGGCTGGAGGGAAGTGCAGGACCAGGGTGATGAATCAGAGCAGAAAATGTGGCTTCCACATCAAGAAAAAAGGTAACACTCTTACCTGCCATGTCAAGCGTTACCCTGGGTTAGGCCTCTCTGGTGTTGAGGGGAGCCTGCACGAATCTCAGGGCCTGTCAGTCGAGGTGGCAGTCGTCTGGCTCATAGTCAATGATGACCAACACCGGCAGCTGGTTGGAGGAGCGGTCCTTTTGGCCTTTTAGGAGTCAGGATGGCCTCTCTCCTCAAGGGGAGAAGGGATGGTCCTTCTTCCAGTGTCCTTCCTTTTTGCAAAGGGGACATGGGCCAGGGGGTGCCCTCTTGGCCAGGTAAGGACAAGCCTTACTCCAATGTCCTTCCTGATGACAGTTGTATCAGGTGTTTGGGCCTGTCTTCAGTGGCCTCCCTCCTCAGGGGCCCAAACCCGGGTAAGGCTATGAGGGAAAGGTGCTGGCAAGGGCTGCGGCCATTAATTGAGCCCTTCTCTGATCTTTTTTATTATCCCTCCATATCCTAGACTCGCTCTCTGCCTCATCCCTGTTCTTAAAGACCTAAAGACTGTATCTAGGAGGACTGGGAGTAGAGTCTGGGGATCCAGCTCCAATTTCTGATGCTTCCTTCTGATATCTGGGGCTGATTGCCCAATAAAATGCATGGCAAGGATAGTGATGCCCTCGGGGTTAGAAGGATCTAGGTTAGTATATTTCAGAGGGAGACAGCCAAGCAGAATTGAAAGAGGGCTCGGTTTACATATGGTCCTGGAGTAAATTCCCTCAGCTTATCATAGTTCACTGGTTTAATAATGCCCTTTTCATGCCCTCAGTAAGACAGGTGACCATGATCTCATCTATTCCAGCCCTGTTGGCCACCTTGACAATTCCAATCAGGATCATGATTGGGAATAACTTTGTCCCCAACCCTGTGTTGTTCAGGGTTCCAAGTAGCCAGCTCATCTGTGAATCTTTGGGCAAGAGTTCAGATAGGATTCTTTTCTTCTAAAGAGCAATAGGTGGTTAAAATTATGTGACTATCCTGCCAAGTAAGATAAAAGGCCATGGTTATACCCTGGAATTCCTTAATGAACTTAGAAGGGTCTTCAGAATAGGTTCCTGATTTTGTCTCTATCTGAGCTAGATCTGCCACAGGAAAGGGACATGGACCCTAATTGTACTGGCCTCTCCATTTTTGACCTCCGGGAGAGGCAGCATGGAGTCTGCCTTAAAATTAGATCTATTACATGTGGTGCCCACAGGACTGGGAGCTGGGGTAGAATAGGGAGGGAGGGCTGAAGGAGAGGTGGAAGGGGTGGAGGGGTTTGAGGAAGGAGAGGTAGGAGGGAAAGGAGGTGGGTTTTGAGGAGGCCTAGGGGGGACCTGAGACCTTTTAGTTGCCCCTAATAGAACAGTTTCAAAGGGGTTGGAACAAAAAGGTGGAGGTTTGGTTAGAGAAATTAGCCATTTGTATTCCTTTTTAAAATTCTATCTATCTATCTATCTATCTATCTATCTATCTATCTATCTATCTATCTCCTTTTCTGTTTCTCTTGCTCTTCAGTTACATCAGCCTCAGGCTGTGAGAGCAGCAGCTTCAGTTATATTTCAGGTTATCTGTAAGATCTTGAAACACTGAGAGTTGGAAAAAGCTTCATTTGAGAGGAGAGAAGTCGAATTTAGTCCAATTCTGAAGAAGACAGCTGAGAGGAGGAGAGACAGCCAGGAGGAGAGTGGAGAGGGACAGGAGCTGCCTGTGCAGTGCTAGGGATGGTGGTCTCCTGATACCCGGAATAGGAGAAGAAGGGGGGTTCCCCAGAGATCCTCTGAACAACTCTCTGATTCAGGGTTTACGGAATTAGCACTCTCATTACCACTGTTATACCCAGCAATCAAGACGAACTGAGACAGTGTCTTTAATAGTAAGTTTGGAGTTTATTTTAGCCGGCTACTGTGAGCGGACTCATGCCCTAAACAGAACTCACAGCCCCGAACAAAAGAAGAGAGAGGTTTTTATAGACAGAAACTGCAAACAAAAAGTAGATGGTTTCTATAAATCTTAGACAGTTTTGACAGCACCAATATATCAAGTAAGTTACAAAAAGCTATACAATAGACAGCAGTTAATTATATTGACAGTACTAAATGTAGTAAGAAGTGTACACATATTTAGTGTAGAAAGCACTAAAATGTAGCAAGTAAGGAAATTCACAGGGGCCATAAATAAGCAACAATTAATTGGTGGAAAACAGTCTGGCCTTGTGTTTATCTGGACAAGAGGCACAGCTGGCCTATGTCACGTAGGTAGTGTGGCCTTGTAGTGTACAGCTGTCCTATTGTCACATTTTAGATAAGAGATCGTTAAAACTTGTGGAATGTAGTAAGCAGTTAAAAGAGTCAGTCTAAGGGAAACTTTAACAATTTTTTAATATAGAGAGGCTGGGGTGGGGGCTAGGAGATGAGGGTTCTGTTATTTCACCATGTACTCCAAGGAAAGAGAGGAAAGAAATGACCATTAGTCGTGAGGGCGTCCCCAGCACACCTAAGGTCAAGGGTCGTGGACCCGGCCCATTGAATTCCCAGCGCCCCACGGATGTCTCAAGGCGAATCACTTACTGACCAAAGGCTCGTTGACCTGTGGAGGCAGCGACTGAGGTCCAGAAAAGCAAAAGAAGAATGGAGAGCGAGTCACATAAAGAGCTATAGGGAGTGGCCAGTGGGGAGAGAGACTGTGTGTCTTTGACTCATGTACCTGTCCGATGAGCTGGTCTTTGACTTGCGTCTGGCAAGACCTAGTGCTCGTCCCAGACAGCTAGCAGGTCACCCTGTCACAGGAGACTTCTTTCAAGTGACCCACTAAGAGTGCAGTCAAGGGGACTCTCCTGTCCCCTGAGATACAGAAAGGAACCTCACACCAGGTCTGGCAATGAGATTCCCCAACAGAGAGGTCAGACTTCTGCTTCCACAGGAGAGTATCCCCAGCCTGGAAGCATCAGTTCCCACCTCTCAGGAGAGGGGATCCGGGAAAGGCTTTAGAGGTCCTCCGGGAGGAATGCCCAGCAGGGGAGAGAAGGATGTATAAACTCCCAGAGAGGAGGGGGTAGAGTCCAGCTCATGGAGATGGAGAGGTGGAGTCCAACTCCCAGGTTTCAGCACCAAAATGTATTGAAGTAGAATTAACCCCTGGTCATTTGCAAAATGTAAAAGAACTTATGAGGCTGTACAAGAATAAAGAAAGATTTATTGAAAGTCAAAAAGAGAGAGAGGGGCTGGCCGAGTGGCACTGTGGTTAAGCACTGGCTTGGGAAGCCAGCGGCTCTGGTTCGGGTCCCACATATGAGAGCCAGTGACACTGCCCTCAAAAAAAAAGAAAAGAGAGAGAGACAGAGTTCTGGCAAAGAGGGCAGTCTGAGGGAGACAGCTGCAACCGGTGTCTTTTTAGCTTGTGTTTTATATTTTTCCATGTAGGATGTAAGGTGCTTGTCAGCTTGCAGGTGCAGTGCTAGCCAGGGGATTCAGAGCCAAGTGGTTCATTTTTAAGCTCATTCCTGTGTTGATTGGCAAAACTAACTCTCCAAATAATCCACAAAAGAACGGTTTATTCTGGAAAAGAAAAAAAGAAACAAAAGCCACCACCGCAGTGCAAAAGCATACACCTCCAACCTGGGGCTCCAAACAGCCGCCCATATGAAGAAGAAGTAACCTAGGGCCTGCCGAGTGGTGCGGTGGTTAAGTGCTGGCTTGGGAAGCCAGCGGCCCCGGTTCAGGTCCCACATATGAGGGCCGGTAACACTGCACTCAAAAAAAAAAAAGAAGTACCTAGTTCCAAAATGGCTATTCTATTTATTATCATCCCGCCCCCGGAAGTTACCACACAGTTAAACAGGAAGTCAGGGTTACAGAGTTAACAAGGGGCCCAGCTCCACCCATAGCCCTCCCAGCTCTATGGTTAAGCATCTTAAGATGCCAGTTCACTTTTATCACCTGCCAGCTCACAAGCTTGCTCCTGTCATTTTTTGTTGTTGTTTTTATTAATTGTTTTATATTACAATTACAGGTGCTCCTACGGGGGCTCCTCTTTGAGGGCCATCTGGGGGTCATACTGTTAGGTAGAAGTTAGAAAATGTGGAAGAGGGTGAGAGGGAGTCCATAGTGCCTACAGAAAAAGCTCATAACTAGCTTTGATTAACTGCCTCCAGCCACATATCTGTTTTTACAGCAACAGATGACAAGAGGTGGTCTGGAGCAAAATAAGGATCTGAGTCAACAGACCTCCAGCCATCTGAGGAGATCACACCCTCCCACCTTTTCCCAATAAATCTATATGTAACTCCCTCACCCCACCTTACCCTACAAACTATAAGGACTCCAGACAAGAGCTTGCTCACCCTTTTTTTTGTGCCAGCTCTCTTGCCCACGAGTTCTCTCTCCCTCTCTTCTTCTCCCTCTCTCCCTCTCCCCCTCTCTTCCTCTTCCTCTCTCCTTCTCTTCCTGTCTCTCTCTCTCTCTCTCTCTCTCTCTCTCTCTCTCTCTCTCTCTCTCTCTCTTACCTCGGCTAGGCCTGTTCTCTTACCTGAGAATGTAGCACTAATATCGACTAATATCGGGGACCTAAACCCTGCTGCATACTAATCAGCTCGCTGACCTTTGATTCTTCACTGAGTCCGGCAAGAAGAACTGAGACTCCCATAACAATACTGACCCATTGGCACCAATACGTGAGGCTGCAATATCCAACAAGGCATACTACCCCCACCAGTAAGGGGCTCTGGTTGCAAGCTTGCCCTGGTTCTGAAAGTGCAATGTTGTGGTTGGCAACATTGTTCGCCAGGAAGCGGGGCCCATCTGGTTTGGGCCTTTGGACATCTGGTGGTTTTAGGGCCACATCTGGTTTCTGGTTTTAGCCCACTGGCCAATTATCTGATGGTTGAAAGACCATGTATATAGAGTAAGATGATATCACATCCAAATCTGGTGCCTAGCTAGGTATAGTGTATCTGGTGTTTTGATCCGAATCTGTTTTTTCTGGTTTTTGTCTGTCCGATCCAGAGAATACTTGTATCTGTCTGTGTGTTTAAGTCTGTGTTAAATGTGGCCACATTTGTTCCAGCTCAATAATAGGATCTAAGTTTTCGATGCTGGCCGGGAGCCTGTCGGACAAAATATTAGGCCGTTGGCAAAACTATGGCTATGAGCCATTTCCATGGAAATGAAACACTTATAAACCTTAGCCCTGCAGATGAAGAGGGTCTCTCTTCCATTAGCCATTAGATTAGAGACCTCCACTCCCTTTGTGGGGTGGCCTTTTCTTACTCTCTGCTAAATAAACTTACTTTCACTTTAAACTGTATTGCCTGGCATTTAAATTCTCTCCTATGTGAAGCCAAGAACTTTCTTGGCCCAGGGCTTGAAAGTTTGGGGGATTCATCTCTCCAGCCTCAGTCATGTGTTAATTTATAAGTGCCCTTTTTTTTTTTTTAATTTTTATTGGGGAATTGGGGGAGGGGAACAGCATTGGGGAACTGGGAAAGGGGAACAGACAAGTTGCTGTCCCTTTGTTCTTCAGTCTAGTTGCAGAGGACGTTGCTTCACTGGTCCATGTTAGTATTATCATTGTGCTCTTCTGGGATGAGGCAGATTGGTCGCTGGCCTCTGGATGGCTGCTCATGGTGGCTATTGGCAGCTCACTCTGGCTGCCGACCGCTCACACTGGCTGCCATCCACTCACTGTAGCTTATGGCAGCCCACAGCAGCAGGGGCTGCAGCCTACACCGTTGCAGGGACTCACACAGCCCAGCTTCAGGTGGAGCTGTTGTTCACCATCTTAGCTGTAGAGGGCAGTGTCACTGGCCCTCATCTGTGGGATCCAAACCGGGGCCATTGGCATCCCAAAACCAGCTCTTTACCAATGCGCCACTCAGCCGGCCCTATAAGTGCCCATTTTAAAAAATAAATCTCAGACATTATGCATAAAGCAAGATCAGTTACTATAACTATAAAAAGAGCAAAAGCTTTGGAATGTCATGCTGAAGGAGGAAATACTAAACTGCCATGGGGAACTTACTCCTTTTATTTTGTGTTTTAGTTTTAAAGTGGATCAGGTTCAAATCAAGGAATAGGGCCATATGAAAATACAGAGTCATTTTCCATTTCTTTCTTTTTTTTTTTTTTTTTCTTGTGAGAGCAGTGTCACTGGCCCTCACATGTGGGACCCGAACCGGGGCCGCTGGCGTCCCAAGTCAGCGCTTAACCAATGCGCCACTCTGCTGGCCCCACTTTCCATTTCTTAAAGGACACTTCAGTCATTACAGAACAGAATTACAGGATCTGTTCTGTTTATGATTTCTTGTACCATTTCCCCATGTTGAAGAGGAAACACTTTTTGTCTCCCTCTTAGGTTCAGTGTCTGGAGGCCTGTGAATTAAAATAACAAAAGTTGAGGGCCGGCCGAGTGGCGGGGTGGTTAAGAGCTGGCTTGGGAAGCCAGCAGCCCCGGTTCGGGTCCCACATATGAGGGCCAGTGACACTGCCCTCAAATAAATAAATAAATAAATAAATAAATAAATAAATAAATAAAATAACAAAAGTCAGATTAACAAGAGAAAGGCACACAATTTTTATTAATAGTTATGTTATGTGCAAAAGGCCTGGCTGCTAGCTGCACGAAATTCACAGCCCAAGAGGTGAGGTTGGTGGAAAGAAAAGTAGGTTTTATTCCAAAATGCTAGCATTAAAGGAAGACAGTGGACTCCCTGTCACGAAGACTGCCTCCCTCTCTCAATATGGCCAAAACGTTTTATAGATATGCAAGGAAAGGAGCAGAACAAAGGAAGGAGAAGTTTGCCAGGCAACTTCAGGAAAAGGCACTTCCTAGAAGCTGGAATGCCCTAGGATCAGGTGTGAATCCCATACAGATGCAAAAAGCCATCCCAAATTACCAGGCCAGGTGTGCACACTGTACAATGTAAACAGAACCATTGAAACTGGTATGCATAGTAAATGCCCAGTAAACAGAGTCATCAAGGTTTGTGGAGGGGAGGAGAGGAAAGCAAAGAAAGGAAAAAAATACTTTGAAAAAATCCCAAGCCAAACCACTGTCAAATCAAATTACATCAGAGGTTTAAATTTCAAAAATATAAGATATAGGGCCGGCCGAGTGGTACAGTGGTTAAGTGCTGGCTTGGGAAGCCAGCAGCCCCGGTTCAGTCCCACATATGAGAGCCAGTGACACTGCTCTAAAAAAAAAAAAAAAAAAAAAAAAAAAAAGATTAACCTTTGTCAAGGTTAATCTCAAAACCAGCTACAGGCCAAGGATGTGACTTCCTGCCACAACTCACTTTTACTTAGGAATTTTTTATGTTCAGACCATCTTATGTGGTTATTTTTTCAGTCTCCTGAGCTTTGCAGGTTTAATATGTGGCCCCTTTTCCATCCACATTTCCCCCTTTTGGTCATAAGTGAATCCGAAGGAAGCATTGATAACAAACCTTTTGGTTGGGTAGTGTGGTCCCATGGTGCTAGGAAGCCTGATTTCTAGGAAGTCTTTTTTTTGTTTGTTTGTTTAATAGCTAAGCCATCCTGCCACCTGTTGGCAGCTGACTGCCACCTGTTGGCAGCTCAGCAGCAGCTCAGCTCGGGCTGGGCATCGAACTGCTGTTGCTCTGAGCTCAGCTCCCACTCTTGAGCAAGCTCTTAACCAACTAAGCCACTTAGCCAGCCCGCTAGGAAGTCTAAGTGTCAGCAATTTATCTTGCTGAATGTTAGGATTGGGGAGTGGCAGTCAAGGCCAAATTATTTAAAAGAAAAGATGAGCAAACAGGAGGCAGTCATATGTCTTCATTAAATATATTCTGGATCATTTCTAATCTTTGAGCTATCAGAAAGATGCAGACTATTTTACTAAGGTTTGTTCATAAATACTTTTGGTTGTTATGGTTGCTCGAGGGTTGTGAAAGAATTCACGAGGCACACAGAAATACAGAAAATTTATTAAAGTAAAAGAAGAGGGAGAGTTGGTTGGGCAGAGTCTGAAGTGGACAGCTGCAGTGAGTTTCTGTTTAGCTGGGGATTTATATTTTTCTATACAGGATGTAGGATGCTTGTCAGCTTGCAGGGGGTTGCCATTACATGGCTTCCCTTGGGGACTCTTCTGTTCCTACAGCTAGCCTGGGGGTTCAGAGACCAGAGGTTAAGTTTTAAGCTCATTCCTGTTAACTTCTGTTTCATCATTGGTGTCAACTCCCCATCTTCAGTGATAAGAATTACTTTTCCCTCCCAGGTACAAGGTGAGGGAAGGACACCTTTTTCAAAGAGAAATATGTGCCCTGATGTCTGGCAGATAAGGTGAGGCCAGCACACTCTTCCTGAATCTCAGTTCTCAGTTGCCTTCAGCTCAAAATGATCCTTATGCAAAGTGACATATTTGGGGGTGGCATATACTTTTTCCTCCCCGGCTTTATTGAGATATATGTGTGTGTGTGTGTGTGTGTGTGTGTGTGTGTGTGTGTGTGTGTGTGTATATATATTAAAGATTTTATTGGGGAATTGGGGGAAGGGAACAGCGTTGGGGAATCGGGGAAGGGGAACAGACTGTCTTTTTGTTCTTCAGTCTAGTTGCTGAGGACGTTGCTTCACTGGCCCATGTTGGTATCGTCATTGCGCTCTTCCCGGATGACGCAGATCGGTCGCCGGCCTCTGGATGGTCACTCACCGCAGCCATTGGCATCTCACGTTGGCTGCTGGCCACTCACTGTAGCCTATGGCAGCCCACTGCAGCAGGGGCTGCAGCCCACACCATCACCAGGGCTCGCAGCCTAGCTCCATGTGGAGCTGTTGTTAGCTGTAGAGGGCAGTGTCACTGGCCCTCATATGTGGGATCTGAACCAGGGCCGTTGGCATCCCAAAACCAGCTCTTAATCAATGCACCACTCAGCCAGCCCTATTGAGATATTTTTGGCATATAACATACATAAGTTTAGGGTGTACAATGTGATCAATTGATACACATATATATTGCAAAATTATTTATTGGGTGGCATATTTTGACCCCCTTTACCCACTAGCCAGCCAAAATCAGGACTTACTGTTTGAGAGATAGGATTGTCTCTTATTTCAACCTGATAAAAGTGAACTGGCATGGGCTGGCCGAGTGGCGCCGCGGTTAAGCGCTGGCTTGGGACACCAGCGGCCCCGGTTCGGGTCCCACTTATGAGGGCCAGTGAAACTGCCCTCAAAAAAAAAAAAGTGAACTGGCATCTTAAGATGTTTAACCATAGAGCTGGGAGGACTATAGGTTAACTCTCTAGTCTAGACTTCCTGTTAAATTTTGTGATAACTTCCTGGGGAGGGATGCTAATAAATAGAATACCCATCTTGGAATCAGGGCTCTTCTTCCTTACATGGGCGGCCGGTTGGAGCGCCAGTCAAGAGTATGCATTCACATACTCCTGATGTGAATTCACATACTCCTGATGTGAACTCATTTCTTTTTCTTTTCCCAAATCATTCTTTTGATGGGTTTTCTGGAAAGTTATTCTTTGCTGGTCGACAAACCCATACCAGCAATCACTAATGCCATAAGTCTTGCCTTGAGAGGGAGACATAATGGAGCTTTGTCATAACGGATGCACAATATGAATACTGTTTGCCCAAAGATCTCTAGAACCAGGACAACACGTGTATATTAGGACAGAGGAGCCTTCATTCCATTGATCACTGTTGGAGTCAGGAAAGTACCCAGGTCCCATGGTCATTAAATGTACATTGGTGGCTGTCTCACTGCATTGTTTTGTGGAACTGAGGTTGAGGTGTTAAGCAAAAATGCCACCTCAATATGGAACCTGCAGAGGAATGCAATCTCTGGAGATTTGCCTCCTGGGGCACAGACCAGGGGCCAGAAGGTTGGAGGGTAAAATTAGAAGGCTGAGTGGAGGCTACAGAGAAGGTGCATGTAATACTGTCCTTAGGATTAGCATTAGCTTGTTCTTTGTCCAGATGAAAAAATTCTTGCTGTGAATGCATGGGATAAAACCCTATCAGTAAAGGTTTTCTCATGGGGCAATGTGCCAATTGAGTCATTTTAGCATCAGTGCTTATATTCATTTCCTAGGGCTGCTGTAACAAATGACCACAAACTTGGTCGCTTAAAATAACCAAAATGGATTCTCTCAGTTCTGAAGACCAGAAATCCAAAACCAGTTTCCAGGAGTTGAGTACTCTCCTCCAGATCTCCTCATCATTTCCCTTCTTCACTTGCTTTTACCAAGACTTTGACCAGCTGCAAAACTCTTTAGGAACTGTCCATGTATCAATATAGGTCATTGACTTTAGGCACTTTTCTTTCCACAAAGTATGGAAAATCCGACCCCTGAGAGAATTTCTCTTCGACATCTTCTCTCGGGGTCATGCTTGTTCAGGGCTGTAATGCAATGACCAAAAACTTCTGACTAATTCTGGCATGCTATGTAGACCCTCACTTTTTCCATCTCTGTTAACAGTGACAGGGAACTTCCCATGAGGCCATAGATGTGGGTTTAGTGAGTCACAGCAAAGCAGGAGGAATAGGTAATGTGGAGATAAATCACCTGACAATGCAATTGACTCAGATCAAGATATATACAAATTTCAGTTATCCTCGAAATCTTTGGCTTCTGCCCAGCTGTACAATATAACAGGATGAGTTTTCTAACATAAATAGCATTTAGATCACCCACCACTAGAGGCCGCACGAGGAATATTCTTCAATGCTCTTGAGCGCAGGCCTGAACTCAGGCGTGTGCTTCTCTGCCTAACACCCCTGAGCTCTCTTGTCTTAATTTGGGATCTCCAATAAGGAAAGCCTGAGACAAGGGCTTGTATGCAGGTAGTTTATTTGGGGAAGAAGTCAGAGGGAACAGATATGGGGGTACTGGGAAGAATAAAATAGGGAAAAAAGGGGAGTTAATCCAAGACTGGAATATTAAGCTGGTTCCCACTTTAACAGCTGTGCAACAATAATTTTGGTGTTCTTTTGAGGAACCACCTAGAATGTATTCAGAACCATCCCAACAGGATGGGAAGCTGGGGCTTTTATTCACTGGCTCCAGTCACAACTCAGTCAATGGCTACCGAGAAAGTTTAATTCCTTCTCACTTTCAGATTTGCACATACATCAGAATGAATGGCCATGGGGGTGCCCACAGGTATCTTACCTTCATGCCACAGCAGAAGTCTGGGGTGAAGCATAAGATTATAAGCATTTTTAGGATTAATTTGTTATTAATTTGTATGACCTCAGGTTACACACAGCTGAAGTAAATAGCAAAGAACTAGAAGGTCAATAGAGAAAAAAATCCAAAATGGTACATGGAGTAAAAAAAGAATTGAATATAAAATATAACAGAATAAGAAATATGGGGCCAGTCAAGTGGCTTATTGGTTAACAGTTGGCTTGGGAGAACAAGATCTGAGCAGCAGGACCCCTGGTTTGGATCCCACATGGGCCAGTGATGCTGCGCCCTGTACAGCTAAGATGGTGTACAACAGCTCTACCTGGCACTGGGCTGCTGTGAGTCTCCGGAAATAGCGTAGGCTGCAGTGGGGCTTTAGTGGGCTGCCAAGAGCCACTGTGAGCGGCTGTCCAATGGTGGGTGAGTGACTGCCTCAGCCAGGAAGAGCACAATGATGATACCAACATGGACCAGTGAAGTGACATCCTCCACAACTAGACTGAAGAACAAAAGGACAACAACTTGGGCCGGCCAAGTGGCACATTGGTTAAGAATTGGCTTGGGACACCAGCTCTGAGCAGCAGAACCCCAGTTCAGATCCCACGTGTGGGCCAGTGATAGTGCGCCCTCTGTAGCTAAGATGGTAAACAACAGCTCGACCTGGAACCGGGATGCCATGAGTCACCGGCGACGGCTTAGGCTGCAGCTGAGCTGCAGTGGGCTGCCATGAGCTACTTCGAGTGGCTGGCAGCCAGCATGAACTGCAAAGAGCTGCTGTGAGTGGCCGTCCAGTGGCCGGCAACTGATCTGCCTCACCAGGAAAAACGGAATGATAAGACCAACGTGGGCCAGTGAAGCAACGTCCTCTACAACTAAACTGAAGAACAAAGAGAATGGCAACTTGTCTGTTCCCCTCCCCCAATTCCCCAATAAAATCTTTAAAAAAAAAAAAAAAAAGGACAGCAATTTGTTCCCCTTCCCCGATTTCCCAATAAAGTCTTTAAAAAAGACAAAGAAATATAGGAGGCAGAGTGAAAATGTCTAACTTCTGAGAGAACAGAAAGAGATGGGGGCAGAAGCAATAGGGTAGAAACAATGTTCGAAAACCAGTGAGTTATTCAAGAAGTTCTCAGAATGACAGCAGGATAAATGCTTAGCAAACTTATAGGTCCATCATAATAAAATTGTTACAGATGAAAGACTATTTTTAAAAATCTTAACAGAATTTGGGGTGGGAGGGGAGTACATATTACCTTTAAAGGAACAAAAATTTTAATGACAGCTGAATTCTCAATAGAAACACTGGACTACCAAGAAAATATAGAATGATGTTTTCAAAGTGTTGAGGGGAAATGCTAATCTAGAATTCTATACCCAGTAAAAATGCCTTTTAAAAATAAAAGTGGAGGGCCGGCCGAGTGGCGCAGTGGTTAAGTGCTGGCTTGGGAAGCCAGCGGACCCGGTTCAGTCCCACATATGAGGGCCAGGGACACTGCCCTCAAAAAAAATAAATAAATAAAAATTAAAAAACATAAAAATAAAAGTGGAATAAATCATTTTGAGACAAAAAAATTGAGAGAACTTACTGCCAGCTGCCTTACACTAAAGAAAAAGAATTACAGATGAGAACAGAAATACAGAAAGGACAAAAATAGCAATGGGAAGAATAAATATGCTGTCTGTATAGAACAGCAATGATAACATCTTATTGAATTTACAGTATGTGCTATTTCAAAATTCATAACACCAATAGGTCATAATGATCTTTACATTATCTTCAAAGTAGTAAAACTACATTTTTTTTTTTTTTGAGGGCAGTGTCACTGGCCCTCATATGTGGGACCAAACCGAAAGCCAGCGGTTAACCACCGCACCACTCGGCCGGCCCCTAAAACTACAATTTTATATTAGATGTTTATGTCAAGAATGCATTTTGAGATCTCCAGGGCAACTTCTGAAAAAAATTTTTGAAGACTGAATAATTTAGAGAGGGATTATGGAATAATCCAAAAGTAGGCAAGAGAGTAGAAATAAGGGAACACTGAACAATATGGGAAAATATAAAACAAACAGCAAAGTGGTAGATTTTGTGAAAATTAATAAAGGGAAACCTCACTAAAATTTGGGAGGCCAGAACAGGGAGCTCTCACACAGCACTTCTCCATGTCAATTACCTGAAGAACTGTCAGTTACAGGCTCCAACAGAAGAGCTGTCAACTGAAAAGAATCATCATTTACAGGTTCCATCAGGAAAAGATGTACATCGCATCTCCTACAAGAAACCAACTACTGGGCCGGCCGAGTGGCGCGGTGGTTAAGCGCTGGCATGGGAAGCCAGCGGCCCCGGTTCGGGTCCCACATATGAGGGCCAGTGACGCTGCCCTAAAAAAAAAAAAAAAAAAAGAAAGTAATCAACTACTCCAGCAGCTCACCCAATGAGAAACAGTCATCGCCCTAAGTGCTCACTTTTCTCTAATGGACTTTTGTTCAAAACAGCCCCTCCCAACTTCTTCCTTTTTCTCCATAAAAAAAGTCCCTCTCTTTTGTTGGACTTCTCCATGGCTTTTGCTAATAGCTTGTTTGTCCCAAATTGCAATTCTTTATTATTCCTGAGTAAGCCGATTTTGCTGGGAAAATAACTTTTATTTTTAAGGTCAGCAATTTAAATTCAATTATAACAGTAATTACATTAAATATAAATGGATTGACTCCAATTCAAAGACAAAGTTTGTCAGATGGGATTTTTGAAAGTCAATTACAGAGATTACTAGAGATTCGATTCAAATAAAATAATACCAAAAGATGGGTGGCAAAAACTTCAAAATAAATTATACCATAAAAACACTAACTTCAAAAAACAAACTGGTGCTGCTGACAGTACCTAATGCAGAGCAAATCCACACATCCTTGGACCCTACCTCAAATCAATGAATACAAGCTTAATCTTACTGCAAGCCCCCATAGCACCCTCTTACTGCAACGGTTCCCAGTGGCCTTTCCTGCAGCAGTAACATCAATAAATCTAACTTTGATTTACTACAGGTCTGTTCCTGGTGGTCGTTAGCCAAAGATGGTAACTGACATGGTTGTATTCATGGAGTATGTATTCTTCTGTAATTAAAGAAAAACATTTTAAAATTAAAAAACAAAAGACAAAAAAAAAATGGTGCATTGGTATACCAATGTTCATAGTGGCATAATTCACAATAGCCAAAAGGTGAAACAACCCACACACCCATAGGTGGATACATGGGTAAACAAAATGTGGTCTATGCATGCAATGGAATCTTATTCAGCCACAAAAAAAGAAAAAGGAATGGAGTACTGATTCATGTTACAACATAGATAAACCTTGAAAACATTATGTTAAATGTGTTGACCCCAAGGGTGAGCCCTGTTAAGAAAAGCTCCTGGTGGCTAAGTGGGCGCAAATTTATAAACAGAGCCTACCAGACTGTTGCTAAACTGGGGCATCTCACACAAGCCACCCTTCAGAGAGAAACCAGCAATAACCTGGGCCTCCACTATCTGCCTGCTCTATGTTCCTGAGCCAACCCTTATAAAAGAGTTTCTGGAATTGTATTTAATCAATCGGACTGAGGCTCTTCCTGTCCAATCGGATCTGTGCACCTATATCCTCATTAGCATCTCCACTGACCAATCAGAACGGCTCCATTCCAACCAATCAGGACAGTGCTATTTGAACCAATCAAACTGTGAGGATATGGAGTTATTTGCATTAGAGCAGAACAATCAGGGCCTTCTGTTTATATAAGTCAGCTCCCAGGCAGTGCACTTCCACTTTCTAGCAAGACAGAGGACTGTGTTTTCCAGGAAGACAGGAAGATATCTTGCATGTGTGGAGCAGAGCTGGAGAGGGGCCTCACCTAAGGGCTACTTCCAAACCATGGTGTTCCACAACAATGCTGCTTCATAATCCAGCTGTTTGCACTGAACCCCAAGCTGAGGACTCTTGTTGGGGATTCCTGTTGACATTGAATTGGTGCCAATGACCATCTAGTGCTAATAACCATTGGTTGACAAATGAAATAAGCCAGACACAAAAGTACAAATGTTATATCATTCCACTGCTATGAGGTATGAAGAGTAGTTAAATTCATTGCAATGGAGAGTAGAATAGAGGTTTCCAGGGGCTGAGGGGAAAAGGGACATGAGAAGATAGAGTTTAATGAATACAGAATATTAGTTTGGAAAGATGAAAAAGTTCTGGATCTGGAGAGTGGTGATGGTTGTACAACAGTGTGGATGTACTTAATGTCACTACATTTATACTTAAAAGTGGTTAAAGTGCAAATTGTTGTTATGTATATTTTATCACAATTTTAAAAATATTTTAAAACTAGCATAGGTGGGATGGAGGGGAGAGAGAAACAGGCAGAGCACAGGATTTTTAGGGTATTATGTGGGGCCCAACTGTCAGGGCCTCTCAGTTAGGAAATATTTACAGGCTTTGGGGTCCGGCCTGCTCCTCCCCCTTGGGTAGGACAGAGGGAAACAATAACTTGTTGGTGTACATTTCGTGTCAATTACTTGTAAGTTTTTTCCTGTGTGCATGTGTGTTGGCACCATACTGCTGTTGTTTATATGAGGGTATAAAAACCCCGCTCCCGGGCCGGCCAAGTGGCGTGGTGGTTAAGCACTGGCTTGGAAAGTCAGCGGCCCCGGTTCGGGTCCCACATATGAGGGCCAGTGACACTGTCCTCAAAAACAAAACAAAACAAAAACAACCATGCTCCCATTTTGGAGCATGCTCTCTCTGGCTCCGGGCTCAGACGAATAAAGAGCTGTTGCTGCATTTATGGCACACAGTCTGCCTCGTGCCTTCTTTCAGCTGGACATCTCACCACCCAGATGGTCCCTGATTGACACTCTTGGACCAGACATTTGGTGTAATCGGCAGGATCCAGTGAGTGACTTCCCTGCTGCCCCCAAAGCGCTCGGTGTGGGGGGTGGGGGGGGCGGACTCCACTATGTGGCCCCTGACCGTGTTGTGGCACAGTTACTAAATTACTCAGAGCAGGGGCCCCTCCTGAGAACTGGGAGGCACACCAGAGGCTGTACGGGAGGCATTAGACCGTATGGAGATGAGCATACCCATGGCCCATTATACCCCATTCAAAGCTCATTCAATTCCCCTGTGTGGCCGGGCCGCAAGCTGGATGGCACTTGGCGCATGACTGTGGACTACCAGGAACTGAACAGGATGATGCCACCACTGCATGCCACCGTCCCCTCCATAACGGACCTCATGGACCATCTGTCCTTGATACTGGGGAGGTACCATTATGTCACAGACTTGGCAAATGCGTTTTTCTCCATCGACATTGCACTGGAGAGTCAGGAGCACTTTGCCTTCACTTGAGAAGGATGACAATGGACATTTGTGGTCCTGCCGCAGAGGTACCTGCACAGCCCGACAATCTGCCATGGACTTGTGGCGCAGGACTTGGCTACCTGGAAGCATGCCCCAGCAGTGTCGTTGTTTCATTATATAGATGATATAATGTTAACCTCTGATTCTCTTGCAGATCTAGAGAACTAGGCGAAGACCCTCAAAGTGGCACTTAATTACTGGCTGTCAACGAGGTCTAGATTGTCTGTCAAATTCTTGGGAGTTATCTGGTCGGATAAGACCAAGGTTATGCCGGAGGCTGTCATTGACAAGATCCAGGCCTATGCACTCCCAGAAATGGTGAAACAGCTCCAGACCTTTTTGGGCCTTTGGGGTATTGGCAGGTGTTCATACCCCACTTGGCAGCCATAACGTGCCCCCTTCATGGTTTGATGAATTGTGGTGCGGTGTGGGACTGGACCTCCAGGATAGAGAAAACCTTTATGGCTGCCGGTTGGGCTGTGGCTCAAGCCCAGACCTTGCGGGTCTCTGATCCTGCCCTTCCATACCTGCTAACAGTTCAGGTGCAGGAGGAGGGCTTTGGTTGGGATCTGTGGTAGACCCACAGGACCAGGAAGGTGCCCTTGGTTTCTGGTCTCAGCTCTAGAAAAAATCTAAAGGGAGGTACTGGTTAATCGAGAAACAGCGGCCATTTACGCAGCTCTAGTGGCCTGTGAGGCCACAGTGCAGTCCACATATTTGGTTAAGGGTTGGCTATGGTCATGGCTTAGGGTGTACAGGGGTGGCCCAAGCCCCCACACTGACCAAGTGGGGAGTGTTTTTGGAGCAACAGGCCACTTTCAGCTCCTGTCCATTGTCCCAACAGCTCCGTGAGCTGCTGGGCCCGGTGGCTTTCCGGGCAGACAAGGAAGGGGCACTTCCAGAGCACCCTGTAGAAGTGGCTAGCCTGTACAGGGAAGGAAAGCCGCCCATCCCTGGCGAGGCATGGTGCACGGATAGCTCCTGTCAGGGCCAGCCCCCCACTTGGACTGCAATGGGGTTACAGCCAGAATCAGAGGAATTCTGGTATGATATCAGCCCAGGCCAGAGCAGACACTGGACTGAGCTCAGGGCTGTCTGGCTGGTGCTCACCCACAAAGCAGGGGACATGCATGTCTGCACTGACTGGGCAGTGTTCTGAGGTCTCACCCCATTGGGACGCCCAGGGGTGGATGATAGGACAGCGCACCCCTGTGGGGACACGCCCTCTGGGAGGGTCTTTGGTCACGAGGTAAAAGCCAGGCGGCTACAATTTAACTTGTCCCGGGCCATAAGCCATCCTTCTCCCCTGGAAATGACTCAGCAGACACACAGGCACAGGTCTGCCCTGCCCATCCCATCTCTCCTTCGGCTGTGCAGGATGCCACTAGGGGCCCTTGGTTACATCAAAAACTAGGGCATGTAGGCCAGCGAACCATGTGCCAAATAGCCCAGTGCTGGGGCATGCCTCTGACAGTGGCTGACGCCATGGCAGCTGTTCGGTCATGTCCCCAATAAGCCAGTAACCACCCCCATCGGCAGCGATTGCCTACTCAGCCTGGAAAGGTTGAGCACGGGCAATGCCCACTATAGGTGTGGCAGGTGGATTATGTGGGCCTGCTTGCCCAGGTTGCAGTAAGCGGTACCTGTTCTCAGCAGTTGACACCGCCACCGGCTTGAGATTTGCGTGGCCTACTCTCAACGCTTCGCAACAGGACACCATATGTGCCCTGGAGCAGCTGAGCGCTGTGTATGGGCGGCCACTCACCATGTCGAGCAACCAAGGACCCACTTCACAGGGCAGCAAGCTCAGCAGTGGGCAAAGGAGCAGGACATGGAGTGGCAGCTACACATCCCCTGTCATCTGCAGGCTGTGGGTATAGTAGAATGTTTCAACAGGCTGCTGAAGGAAAAACTCTGGGCCCTAGGAGGGACAAGCCCACGGAAGCAATGGGCATCCCGGGTACCGCTAGCATTGCATCTGCTAAATGAGCAGCCGTGAAAGACAGGCCAGTCACTGCTAGATAGGGTGGTAGAGGGGTTGCCACACACCCTCAAGGTAGTGCTGGGATCAAGCAAGACCCAAGACTTGCCCTGGGTACAGCAGGGAGCTTTGCTCCTGCCAACCAAGGAATCTCTGGCTGAAGGCCAGACACGAACATGGACTTGGCCATGGAAGACTATTGTCTCCTGGGATCCCTGGGTTGCCTTGGTGGAACCATGGGGGCCCAGCGCTGGTCATGGATTGCAAGTCCAGCCTTTGCTGTGCTCCTGGACAATCCTCTTGTAGGTCACTTTGCCGCAAGACGGAGGAGGGAGCTTGCTACGGGCGGGTTACTTTGCATTGGCCCTGTGGCCTTTGCCTTTGCTGCAGGTTCAGGAAGTGGACTTGCCTTCCCCTATAGTTTTGGGGGAAATGATGTGGTATCACCATCCAGGAGCCCCGCCACTGGAGATTACGGTCCTTGCCCAAGATGGAAAAGTGGCTTGCATACTGCCAGAAGGCAAAGATTTGCCCATAATGGTCTCTGTCTCCTTACTGTCTTATCATCCAACCTAGGCGCAGGCAACAGTATCCTGGCTGGGGCCCATGTCTTTGCCCAGGTGCCCAACATCTCTCTATGCTGGGTGTGCACTGAGCTCCCCACATCAGCGACTGAAGGATTCCCATGGCACATAACACTGGCTACAGCCTCAAGTTGGACAGGATTGCACTCCTGGTGGACGAACAGAGACCGGACCTCATGCCCGAAAGCAATGGACACTCTTCTATGACGAGGATACCACAACGCCCCGCCCTTGCTGGGCTATGCAATGAACAATGGGTAGGGATGGTTGACAGGGGAGCACGTGGAAATGCTGAGGCAGGCTCCTCATTGCATAGAGCAAGTGCGGTTCCAAACCCTGTAGGGGTGGAGTGTGAGGCCCAGGTGCCAGGGCCTGTCAGTTGGGAAATGTTTACAGGCTTTGAAGACCGGCCTACCCCTTCCCCTTTGGGTAAGACAGAAGGAAACAACAACTTGTTGATGTACATTTCGTGTAATTACTGGTAGGTTTCTTTCCCGTGTACATGTGTGCTGGCATCATGCTGCTGTTGTTTGGATTGTTGTACCCAGCAAGTAAGAACAAACCGAAACAGTTTTTTTTGGAGTTTATTATCCCGTGACTATGAGCAGGCTCATGCCCTGAATAAACCCACAGCCCTGAACAAAAGAAGAAAGAGGTTTTTATAGACAGAGCAAAATAAGTTACAGTTTACAGGTGGTTTCTATAAATCTTAGACAGCTTTGACTACCAATTATATCAAGTAAGTTACAAAAAGTCAGCATTTAATTTAATTAATTTAATAATTTAAATAGTCAGCAGTTAATCATACTGACAGTACTAAATGTAGTAAGCAAGTGTGATAGTACTAAAATGTAGCAAGCAAGGAAATTCACAGGGGCCATAAATAAGCAACAATTAATTGGTGGAAAACAGTCTGACTTTGTGTTTATCCAGACAAAAGGTACAGCTGGCCTATGTCATGTAGGCAGTTTGGCCTTGTGTTTAGATAAGAGGTAGTTAAAACTTGTGGAATGTAGCAAGCAGTTAAAGAAGTCTATTCTTGGTCAGTCTAAAGGAAACTTTAACAATTTTTTAATATAGAGAGGCCGGGGGTGGGGGCTAGTAAATGAGGGTCCTGTTCTTCAGTATGAGGGTATAAAAACCCCCGCTCCCATTTTGGAGCTCTCTCTCTCTCTCTGGCCCCGGCGGATGAATAAAGAGCTCTTGCTGCGTTTATGGCACACAGTCTGTCCCGTGCCTTCTTTCAGCTGGGCATCTCACCACCCAGAGGGTCCCTGATTGACACCCTCAGACCCGACACTATTATAATGATGGATATTTCATTATATATTTGTCCAAACCCATTGTGGGCCCAGGTATTAGGGCCTCTCAGCAAATGTTTACAGGCTTTGGAGACCGAGGGGCGAGGGGGAAGAAAAATAACTTGTTGATGTACGTTTTAGGATGTTGATTGCTTGTTGATGTAAGTTTCTTTCCTGGGCGTGTGTGCTGGCACCATGGACCTGTTGTTTGTACGAGGGTATAAATCCCCACTTCCATTTTGGATCTTCTCTCTCTCTCTGGCCTCGGCCTCAGATCAATAAAGAGTTGTTGCTGCATTTATGGCATACAGTCTGCCTCGTGCCTTCTTTCAGTTTGGCACTCACCACCGAGAGGGTCCCTGATTGACACCCTCAGACCCAACACTCATGGAATGCTCAACAACAAGAGTGAACCCTAAGGTAAACGATGGACTCTGGGTGGTTATGATGTGTCACTGTAGATTTATCTCTAGTTGAAAATGTAGCATTCTGGGAGTGATGTTGGTAAGGGGCTGGGGGGCGTCTATCTATGTATGTGTGAGGATAGGAAGTATGTGGGAAATCTACCTCCCTCTCAATTTTGTTGTAAACCTAAAACCACTCTAAACAGTCTTTGTACTCGGTTGACTTGTTTTTTGGGGTTTTTTTTTGAGGGCAGTGTCACTGGCCCTCACATGTAGGACCAAACCAGGGCCGCTGGCTTCCCAAGCCAGCTCTTAACCACAGCGCCACTCCGCCGGCCCCTCGGTTGACTTGTTTTTTAACAAGGTGTTTATTAATATTAGACAATGTAAGATTTAGGGTAGAATTGCACTACTAGAAGTGAAGGGACATTTCATAAAAATGTGTGTTGGTTTGATATTTCAAATCCACTTGTTTATGACAAAAGTGAAGTTTTAAGAGTAAAATTGTTTTGATATCAGAACAAAGTAAGGATTATCAGAATGTCATCTCATCTGTCCTCTCTGATAGTCTGAGTAGCTCAGCCGCTGAGGGACTTCGTTGGGGGGCTCATCAAACAAGACCTGTGGAGAAGGCATTCAGACTAAGTACGGAAAGCCTATGAGGGAGGGCTATTCCAGAGTGTTCTTCCCAGCAAGGTTCCAAGCATGAGAACATGCAGTTCGAGGAGGGGACAGTGAAAGACAAAGAGTGGGAGGCAGGACCTATGCTGGAATGTCTCCTACCTCCAATAATCAGTAATGTCTGGGGAGGAAGTTCTGCAAGAAATGAAAATCTGCTGGGGGTGGAGTCAGATTCTGGGCTCTCAGAGGTTGGGTCCTGCGGAAGAATTAGGGTGTGGATCCCGGGGTCCCCTACATGCTTGGCTCCTCCCCTTAACCTCTTGACCCGTCCATTCTGAGGAGGGGTCCTGGAAGCAGATACAGAGTGCCTGGGTAGGAGGCATCTCTGTTCTTGATCCTTGGGAGTGGGGCTGGGGAGTAGTTTTATTGGTTTTGTTGACTGGCAAAAAGTAACTCTCCAAGTAATCCACAAAAGAAACGGTTTATTCGGGAAAAGAAAAGGAAGCAAGACCACCACCGCAGTGGGGGAAGCACACCTCTTACATGGAGCTCCTACAGGCAGCCCACATGGAGGCAGAAAGGCCACCTTTCCAAGATGGCTAATCCCTTTAAGATCCCTCCCCCTGGGCCAGCCAAGTGGCGCGGTGATTAAACGCTGGCTTAGGACGCCAGCGGCCCCGGCTCAGGCCCCTACAATTACCATAAGAATGAACGGGAAGTCAGGATTATAGAGTTAACTAGGGTCCCAGCCTCACCCATAGTCCTCTGAATTCTATAGTTAATTAAGCATCTTAAGATGCCAGTTCACTTTATCAGTTTATTTGCCTTTTTTTTTTTTTTTTGAGGGCAGTGTCACTGGCCCTCACATGTGGGACCCGAATCGGGGCCGAACTGGGGCCGCCTGCTTCCCAAGCCAGCACTTAACCACTGCGCCACTCGGCCAGCCCTATTTGCTATTCTTATTTGTACAGTTCTGTTGTCGGAGAGTGGGCCTTTCTCGGCACAGAGTCCAGGTCCTTGGCAACTCGAGCAAAGAATTGAACGAGATACCAGAGTAAAGCAGTAAAATAAGTAGTTTATTAGAAAAGACAGTACATCCAGACTAGAGGATGGCCTAAGGGCCCATTACCAAAGAGTGTGGAGGGGGCACATACAAAGGTGAGGCTTAAAGGGAAGAAGCAACAACAGAAGTAGCAGTAGCAGCCGCGCGCTTCCCTCCCAGGACTTGGGGTTTTTATCCTTTTTCTCCAGGATGGGCTGTTCTTCCTGGGCGTAGGACCACTTGATTGGCCCCTGTGATTAACAAGAGGTACTGTGTAGGTGTGAGTGACTGGTCTGATCTGGTTGGATATTTTGCGCCCATTTGCTCTTCCCGCAGGGGTAGGTAATTACAATACCAAAGGGAGTTTTGGGTGGAGAGGGGATGTCCCCAGGTGGTCACACCGTGGGACGTGCAGGAATGCAGAGACCCAATGCCTACCTCTAACTACCTGCCTAGGTTTTCCTTGAGAGACGTGATCCCCATAAAATCTCTATGGGAAGCTGAGGTACAGGCGGTCTCTTCTTCTGTATCTGCTTCCTGCTGGGCAGGGGCGTAGAGCTGTCCTTGCCTATTGGCGTTCACGGAACTCTCGCCCTAGCTGATCTCAGATGAGAGGAAGAGGTCTCAAGCTCCACCTGGAAGACCGTGTTGGCTTCTTTGCTTGTTGGGGTATCCCCTGTATCCTCAAGGCTCCTGAATGAGGACAAAAATATAAACCTGTTAGTTCTTATGAAACTTGTGGCTATTCAGTCCATCACTCAGGTGGAGTCAGTTGTCTGGACACAGAATGGGTTTGACATTTAGCTTCCTGGCCTGGGGGATATTAGGAAGTCTCAGGCTTTCAAATAGTTATCTAAAGCAGGGGTAGTAGATTTCTATTGTTTCAGATTCAGGAACTAATTTACAAAGCAATTAAGAAGCAAGGGGGATCTTCCGTCAGAAAGGGGCAATCAAGGCCCAAGAGCTAAGAAACCAAAGAACTAGGGAGGAGACTTAACATTTTTATACTTAACATTTCTATAGAAAAGAAAACATTCAAGTTTTTCAGTGGTGGGGGTTGGTGCTGCTCAGTTGGCCGGTAACATTTCCATCCCTCTTGGCTGCAGCCCTACAGCCCTTCAATATCTGGAATGAGCGCTTGGGGTGCGCCAGCGACAGACGCGCGTCCAGAAGCAAGTTGGTGCTGGTGAAATGGTAAGTGTGCCTGCTGGCTGCTGCACAAGTGCACCCCGCGGGAGTGCCGAGTCGCGTGGGCCGGGATGGTTCAGAGGAGTTGGGAGCAGCTGTCTGCAAAAGCCTATTCTCCGCCTGGGAGAAGAAGGGGCGGGTGCGGGTAGTGGCCTATGTGTTACGCCCAGAAGGCGCCCTTCACCTTGCGGAGGGCTGGGGGCTCTCTCCGCGCTGTAACCTTGCAAAACGCCCCCTTACCCTTGGGGAGGGCAAGGACACTGCTGCAGGGGCTGTTTTACTAGAATCCTTGAAAGTGTTGGAGTTGGTGGTGATTAGCATGAGCTGGAAAATTCCAGGCAGTCAGAGAGGCTGTCAGTTATGTTCTTCTAGAGAAAGTGCTTCGTGGTTGGAGTTCGGTCCGATGGACACATTCTTCCTTTTTGTGAACTGAGACCGCGGTAGAGGAAGTTTATAAAAGGCCAACTTGAAGGGAGAGGCAGGGGAGTTGTCAGGGTCTGAACAAGTTCCATTAATTGTTGTTCATGTACTCCGGGGAGGTCTGGTCGGCGGGAAGCTCTGGGCGCAGGTGGGGATGGGGGGGGGGGTGTCATCTGCCAGATGTGTACGGTTTCCTTCTGCCTGCTGACCTGAGCTGCCCTAGAATTAATTACTCCTTCTTTTTCTTTGTTCCCAGTTGTCCCAAGCTAATGTGCCTGAGATCATCAGGGACGAAACTGGGGCCCCAGTTGTATTGGTTTGTTGCCAGCAGGGAGATTGCACTCCTGAGGAATCGGCCAGATAGCGGAAGCGCTGAGGTCTTAAGATCGAGGAGAAAGGTTAATTTAAATGTGCTTAGATAAACTCAAGCTGAGCTGTGTGCAGAGGGTTTATCGTCCGGCCTGGCTGTTTCCTTGGAAACACAAACTCGCTAAGCTGTGGAATGCTGCATCCCAAACCTCTTATCTGAAACTCTGCAAATTGCAGACGGAAGCTGCTTCCTACTCTATGTCTGTGTGATTTAGATGCCCCAGGCAAAAATGGGAAGTTCTTTTCTTATTGATCTGATTGATATCTAACAGCCGCGTTTTGGGTAGGCTATGATTTTTAGAGAACAAGTTTTCTTAGTGGGTTAAGAAAAACAGTATGAAGAAGGAAAAAAATACAAAAACTTCTTTTTGACTTTGTGACCAGTGTTATCTGAATCTGATATCTCTACCTGATGGATAGCAGGGAAGAGTTACACATCATTTCACAATTTGTGGGCTGCCTATAATATCTAGTTTTGCCCAAGCATTTAATAACTTTGTAATTATTTGTATCACATTTCTATTTGTTTAGTAAAAACCTGAGTTAATGAGAGCTCTGGGGTAGTGAATACCAGGGGATCTTAGGACCCAGCATAAATATTTGAATTTTTTGATACCACACTGGTATGGTTGCATATTTCTTAAGAAATGGAATAGGTATATTTCTTAAGAAGATGAGTGAATACCATTCCAGCTGGAAGAACACAGGTTGTTCTGTGCCCCTAGGGAATTTTGAAATGAAATCTTTCAAATAGAAGGAATTCCTATTTTAGCTGTGTTAAAAAAACAAAATTCGGGCTGGCCGAGTGGCACACTGGTTAAGAGCTGGCTTGGGACGCCAGCGGCCCCAATTTGGATTCCACATATGAGGGCCAGTGACATTGCCCTCTACAGCTAAGATGGTGAACAACAGCTCCACCTGGAGCTGGGCTGCTGTGAGTCCCAGGGAAGGCATAGCTGCAGCGGGCTGCCATAGGCTACAAGTGAGTGGCCAGCAGCTAGCGTGAGTGGCCGGCAGGGGGAGTGAGCTGCCAAGAGCCGCTGTGAGCGGCCATCCAGAGGCCAGCGACCAATTTGTCTCACCCAAGAACACAATGATGATACCAACATGGGCCAATGAAGCAACGTCCTCCACAACTAGACTGAAGAACAAAAGGCAGCAACTTGTCTGTTCCCCTTCCCAGATTCCCCAATGCTGTTCCCCTCCCCTTATTGCCCAATAAAAATCGTAAAAAAAAAAAAAATTCAACCAAGTACATTTAAAGATCTGATTTGCTTTAATTAAGCAAATCATGAATCAGGCAGCACCCCATCTAGAGCTAGAAGGGTGCTCTAAATGGTTGTACAAAATGAGAGGTTTTTATAAGAAGCAGGGTTGGGTGGGGAAGGGAGCTATTGACAAAAGGAAAGAAAGGGTTTTGGGGGCGGTCATTTTTTCTTTGGGGGAAGAGAATGCGAAGGGATTTATAAAGCAGACTGCCTCTTCTTTCAAAGAGGAATGGAGAGGGCCCATGTGACAGATTACCTTTCTGGTACTTGTTCAGGAAATTCCAGATTAGTTGATCAAGATGACATTTCTGGTTAAAACTGCTGTTAGATCAGGTATAATATCTAGGTTTAATATCATGGACTTTTAGTGGGAGTGATGCCATTTGGGGCCTGTGGTTTTTCTCTTTTAACAGCTGGAAAGTATGACTTCGAAGTAAAAAAACCAAACCCGTAAGTTGAGTTATGGATTCATTATTTAATTGTAAACTCACTTGTTTTAATAATTTATTTTTTGAATATGTAATAATTGATGTGTTTAAAAAAAATCGAAATGAGCAGGGCAAACCTTGAAATCTTTCCTCCTTCCTGGCCTGTTCTCTCAAATCCTGGCCCCCCAGAAATAACCATTTTTATAGATCCTCGCATATCGTTTCAGGGTCCCTTATTCTTCCTTTGTCTCATGAAAATGAGCTTGTTGTACGCTCTTCTGCAGCAAATACAAAGGGTCACTATCATAGATTTAAAAAGCCTTGGGCCGGCTGAGTGGCTCAGTTGGTTAAGAGCTCGCTCAAGAGAGCTGAGCTCTGAGCAACAGCAGTTCGATGCCCAGCCCAAGCTGAGCTGCTGCTGAGCTGCCAACAGGTGGCAGGATGGCTCAGCTTAAAAAAAAATTAAATAAATAAAAAGTCAAGGAAGAGCCGGCTGAGTGGCTCAGTTCGTTAAGAGCTCGTTCAAGAGTGCAAGCTCTGAGTAACAGGGTTGCCGGTTGGATTCCCGGCCCAAGCTGAGCAGGTGGCAGGATGGCTCAGCTAAAAAAAAAAAGTCTTAAATGACTAAATACACATGTGGGTCTTGTTTTCGAAACCGACTAGATATTTGATTCTATAAAAACAGGCTGCTAGCATTTCTCAGTGTGATGATGTGATCACATTCTAAAAGAGTCCTCATACTTTAGGCATACTATATACGGAAAGTACTTAATGAAGTGCCAGAATATCTGGAATTTTGTTTACAGCCACGCATTTAGAGACAGGAAATGAAGGAAGGTGGAAAAAGGGTGGGAGACTGGGTGTGTGGAACCTGTGAGAAAGGTGGAGCAAGCCTCAGTTTTATTTCATTCTCACTATATTGTGTGCGTTTGACCCTTCCATAATTTAACATCCACGTTTAGAAAGCTTTTTGTACTACTGAGCTCCTTGAAAAATGGATTGACTGTAACATTACATGGCAGAATAACTATAACACAATTAAGTTTTAATCCAAGTTTGCTTAGTATGTGAGTTTATGAAAAACATTTCATAAAGACAAGAGTATATAAAGTGTACAAGTCGAATTTTTGAATAGTGTAATAAACATGCAAGTTCTCAGATTAAGGAATTAGCTACTTGTGTGGGTTAGGAAAGAAAAAACAAACGAACTCATAACCCCCCTGGTGAGAGTTTGAATTTCACCACTTTCCACCAAAAGTATCTTTTAAAGTTAGATTTCTTTTAAGCAGGGTGCGAAACAGTGCATAGATAATGTTTCTATTTCATGTCTCATAGTCTAACTGGAATTTGCCTTCCTTTTGTTCATGACCTTGACCTGTTGAAGTACTGAGTTAATACAGTAGAAGGTCCCAGCTGTGGATCTGTATGACTGCTCCCCTGTGTGGTCGAAAGTTAGACCTAAGGATGTGATTAGATTAGGGTGGACATTTTTTGCCATGGTGGATCTCAGGTGATGTGTCCTTCATAATAAATACATCCATATGAATATAAAAGCTCTTGCCATTATATAAGACACCTCCATATCTTAGCATCATTGATGTTTGTTTCTTGGATTGTTTATTTCATTTGGGTTGCAAAATGGTAGCTTTTCAATGCAATCATTCCTTCCAGGTTTTTAGCTGGAATTCTGTACCTTCCAATTGTCAGCCAGGGCTATTCAGCTACTCCCAAATAATGTGTCTACTAGAAAGGCAGACGGAAAGCTTAATTCAGCCTCTCGATTAACGAAGTTTCAGAATATGGACTACCTCCACTGGCAAGAAATCTTTTTTTCCCCCTTTAACCCTCCCTTTTTGAGTATCATTGTGAATTTGTGTAGTTTTAGTATTCAATGTGTTTCAATGAATTGCGATTTTTGTGGTTTAGAATATTCTAAATTGAGCCATTGGAAGACTCTCACAGCTGGCCTCTACATCCTCTTAACAGAGTTTAGGAGGGTTTTTCTACCTTCTGGCACCACAAGATATCTTTACTCCTATTCTATATTTCCTGTTCCTGGCTCAGCTGGTTTCTCTTGCTTCCTGCTTATTAATTCTAACCATTTTCTTAGCATAGTCTGGTCACGGGATCATGTTGATACTCTGCCACAAAGCTGACTTTTTAAAAATGTTTTTATTTTATATTCGAATCTGGCTTCTTAGACTACAGACCTTGCTTCCTAACATTAACATAATCCCTGTCTGCCTGATCCTGCAGTGGGTATTAAATTTTGTAAGAAGCAGTGACAATGTTACTTTCTGCAGTAAAACCACCTGGTGAGAGGTTTGGTTCCCTTTCTTTTTGTAAGGTGAAATCTTACACGCTAAGGCTGTGGAGTCCCTTTACTTAACTTTTTACCCCTGGTGTGCCAGCTTGATATATGTTTCATTTATTTCAGTTTTTCTATTTTAGGGGTTTCTTTCTTATTTTTGAATATGTCAACATTACATGATTCCCAATTAAAATCTATATAATGGGGTTATTTTTAGACAAGTCTTACTCTATCCCTTTTCCTCCACTCTGTTTCTTACTGATAAGCCTGGTTTGCAGTACATATCCTGGGCCCCCTTTTATTGTTCTTTTTACTGAGAATATAAAACATAACCTGAAGACCACATGGTACCACTTTGTATCTGTAGTAGAAGAGACTTACTCCATGGCTCTGTAGTTCTTTTGGCTCCTTATCCATGGCTCTGTAGTTCTTTGTTATGTGGATGCAACATAGACTTTAAGCAATCCCTGTTATTGAATATGTGGGGTAGTTTCCAGTCTTTTGCTGTTATAAATCAATTTCAATACATTATTATATGTATATGTCATTTGGCTTCTTGGCCATGGTATTTTTTTTTTTTTTTTTTTAAAGATTTTATTGGGGATTTGGTGGAGGGGAACAGCGTTGGGGAATCGGGGAAGGGGAACAGACAAGTTGCTGTCTTCTTGTTCTTCAGTTTAGTTGCAGAGGATGTTGCTTCACTGTTGGTATCGTCATTGCGCTCTTCCCGGATGAGGCAGATCGGTCGCTGGCCTCTGGATGTCGCTCATCGCGGCTATTGGCAGCTCACGCTTGGCTGCCAGCCGCTCACGCTGGTTGCGGGCCACTTACTGTAGCCTATGGCAGCCCACTGCAGCAGGAGCTGCAGCCCACACCATCACCGGGGCTCGCACAGCCCAGCTCCAGGTGGAGCTGTTAGCTGTAGAGGGCAGTGTCACTGGCCCTCATGTGGGATCCGAACCGGGGCCGCTGGCATCCCAAAACCAGCGCTTAACCAATGCGCCACTCGGCCGGCCGGCCATGGTATTTTTATAATCCCATTAGTGCAAATGCTAGATCAAGGGTTGAATGCACATAAAATTTTGCCTTCAATTTAGAGGTGGGATGATTTTTTTTTTTTTAAGATTTTTTTATTGGGGAATTGGGGGAGGGGAACAACATTGGGGAACCAGGGAAGGGGAACAGACAAGTTGCTGTCTTTTTGTTCTTCAGTCTAGTTGTGGAGGACGTCACTTCACTGGCCCATGTTGGTATCATTATTGCGCTCTTCTTGGGTGAGGCAAATCGGTTGCCGGCCTCTGGACAGCCTCTCACAGCAGCTCTTGGCAGCTCACAACAGCTGCCAGCCACTCACACTGGCTGCTGGCCACTCACTGTAGCCTATGGCAGCCCACTGCAGCAGGGGCTGCAGCTATGCTGTCCCGGGGACTCACAGCAGCCCAGCTCCAGATGGAACTATTGTTCACCATCTTAGCTGTAGAGGGCAGTGTCACTGGCCCTCATATGTGGGATCCGAACCGGGGCTGCTGGCGTCCCAAGCCAGCTCTTAACCAACGCATCACTCTGCCGGCCCAGAGGTGAGACGATTTTATACACAACATGAAAAGGCCTCTCCTTGGCATTCCTTGGCTTGTGGACACATCACTCCCAGTCTCTACTTCTGCCGGGAGCCGACATCTGACAAGGTCACATTGCCCTGCTCAGCATTGGATGTTTGAGGTGCTGTCTTATGGTTGGTCATGTAATATCTCCTGCCTCTATGAACCCATGTGCCTTTCCTCCTATAGGAGACAATACACTCACTGCATTTGTGACAAGTTCCTGTGGTACCCTGATGATAGCTGTTTGTGTAAGTCAACGACGGGGCAAGATTTCCTAAAGAAAAGGAATCTCCCTAAAACAGGCTACAACCTGAAGGGACCCCTGAACTGAGATATTGGGGACTCAAACCCCTTGGAAACTGAGGCACAACACATAGGCCAAAAACCCTGCCTGTGAGAAACTGATGCACTTGCCTAAGGGCCCTGCTGTGAATAGTCTCCTTGAAGATTAAAAGTCTTCAGGCCTTGAGAGTTCCTGTAAGAGGCGACTTGCTGACCATAGGGTATGTTAATTAACAGCCTTGTTTGAATTGTTTGCCTAGTGCATTGACTGAGAAACAGATGCTACCCTCTATTGTAAATATGTAGCCCTCTGTAGGACAAGAGAGGTTTAAGACTCCCTTTAGCTACTAAGTATTGTATTTACATAAGAATAGATTTTAGATGCTTTTACCCTAAACACAGCCACTCCTAGTCTTTTAGTATACGCCCTGTGAGTCTAGCTGCTGGAATTTGGGATAACGGCTAGGTAGTCCTGGTAACCACTCTTTAGGCGATATGTAGAGATAGGTGAATCCTTAACATAGAATAGGCCAGTGTATCCTGGAGAGAACAATTACAGGGAAGTAAAGACTGAGTAAATCCTGGGAACTAGAACCCACCAAACTCATGTGATTGAGATAATGGTCAAGAATCCCTATAAAAAGAACATGCTCTGGCAATAAAGTGTGACACTTCTTCTCTGAAACTCCCCCGGTGTCTCCACTGTCTCCCTTCTTTATTTTCTTCCCCCGCCAACACCATCACCACCTGAGGGAAACCCTGGACTGCGGAGGCTGGTCCCCCGCATACTTCCACTGTCCTATGACTTGCCTCTGTCTGTCCGTCCAGATTTCCTCTTCTCAGGAGGACAAGGACACCAGTCATTGGATTAGGGCCCACCCTACTCCAGTATGACCCTGCCTTACCTCCTTTACATCTTCAAAAGTCCTGCTTGCAAATCAGGTCACATTCAAGGTCCTGGGGGTTAGGGTTTCAACAGATATTTGGGAGAGGACAAAATGAGTGTGTGCTTCTAGGACCTGGTGACCTTCAAGGATGTGGCATTGAACTTCACCAAGGAGGAGTAGGCCCTGCTGGACCCCGAGCAAAAGAATCTCTACCGAGATGTGATGCTGAAGAACTACAGGAACCTGGCCTCCATAGATAGGTAAGGATGCCCCTTCCTGCACTCCATCATGGGATGGGACGAAGGCAAGTCAGGCACCTCCTTTGTTCCCGGAGGCTGCTGAGAAATGGCACCCCGCTTGTTAAGTGCCAGAGATATGGCTGCTGCTGTGGTAAGCATAGGATTCCCCCCATGGAACTGGAAATCCGTCCATTGCATTACATTTCTATTCATTTAATGGTGAGTAGCCTTTGGCAGGTCCTTAAGTGAATGGATGTGGAGCACAGAGTTTTAGTGCATTCTTGGGGAAAATGGAGATTCAGTGCATTTGTGAAAAATTCACTTTCTCAGCTTCAGAAACCCTGCAAACCAAAGCATGCACAGTTTCATGCAAAGTCCTGGCACTGTTCCCTTATGTCATGCACTCTCCCATTTCCCAGTGCCCAGGACCTCAACCAGATGAACCCCACCTGGTCTCCCATTTGGAACATGAAGCAGGTCAGGGAACAGTGCGAGGGAATTTTCCCCTGTACTTGGGCACCCGAGTGCCAGGCAGATCTGAGTCCTTATAAGGAAGGATTTTACAAATGATGTAGAAATGTTGATTAAGAATCCATTTCAGGGTGACCGGTTAGCTCAGTTGGTTAGAGCGTTGTGCTGATAACACCAACGTTGCCCGTTTGGTCCCCTCATGGGCCACTGTGAGCTGCGCCCTCCTTAAACGAGTTAACTAAGGGCCGGCCGAGTGGCTCAGTTGGTTAAGAGCTCATCCAAGAGTGCGAGCTGAGCTGCCAACAGGTGGCAGGATGGCTCAGCTAAAAATAAATAAGTAAATAAATAATAAAAGTTAAGTATGCCATTGTAAAGATCATGGCTGTTCCAGAATAAATTTTTTTAAAAAATCCATTTCATCTACTGGAAAAGAGTGTGGCAGTTCCTCAAAACGGTAAATGTGAATTACCAAATGACCCAGCAATTCCGCTCATTGGTATATATACCCAAAGGAATTGAAAGCCGGTGTAGCAGCACTATTCATTGTAGCCAGAAGGTGAAAACAAACCATGGTATGTTATTCATCCATAAAAAGAAATGACGTTCTGATTCATGTGACAGCGTGAATAAACCTCGAGCCTTCATATTAAGTGATAGAAGCCAGGCAAAGGAGGGCACATATTATATGATTACATTTACATGAAATGTCCAGAACAGGTCAATCCATGGAGACAAAGATTAGTGATTGCCAGGAGCTGCGGGGAAGGGAGAACATGGAGGGACTGCGGAATGAACACAAAGTTTCCTTTTGGGGTGATGAAAATGTTCTGGAACTCGATGGAGATGGCTGTACAACATAGTGAATGTCCTTAATGCCATTGAATTGTGCACTTGAAAGTGGTTACTTTTATGTTGTGTGAACTTCATCTCAATTTAATTTCAGGGCCGGCTGAGTGGTGTGGTGTGTTGGTTAAGAGCTGGCTTGGGATGCCAGCAGCCCCGGTTCGGATCCCACATATGAGGGCCAGTGACACTGCCCTCTACAGCTAAGATGGTGAACAACAGCTCCACCTGGAGCTGGGCTGCTGTGAGTCCCCAGGATGGCATAGCTGCAGCCCCTTCTGCAGTGGGCTGCCAAAGGCTACAGTGAGTGGCCGGCAGCCAGTGTGAGTGGCTGGCAGCCGGTGTGAGCTGCCAAGAGCCGCTGTGAGCGGCGGTCCAGAGGCTGGTGACAAATCTGCCTCGCCCAAGAAGAGAGCAATGATGATACCAACATGGGCATATGAATTTGGGGAGGAAAACAAATTCAGTCCATAACAAACTCTTTGTCTAGTTCTCTCCCACTTGGCTTTCCCGATCATACCCTCGATCTCCACAAAAGTGTTTCTTAGCAACTTGCCATCCATACTGAACTACTGTCCTTACTTACCATAGTCACCCTCTGACACAGTCCAGATTCCCTAGTGTCTCTCTCTCTCTCTCTCTCTCTCTCTCTCTCTCTCTCTCTCTCTCTCTCCTCCTTGCTTTCTTGCTTTCTTCCCTTTCATATTTGCCTCTCATATGTCAGGTGAACATTTGAAAAGAAACCCACATTGGCCTTGACCTATTTTGTCTTCTTTTTTTTAAGATTTTTTATTGGGGAATTGGGGAAGGGGAACAGCTAAGTTATTGTCCTTCAATCTTAGTTGTGGAGGGCACAGCTAGCTCAACTCCAAGTCCAGGAGCCATCTGGCCGCCTTTCGGCAGCTCAGCCCAAGGTGCTGTGTTCAATCTTAGTTGCAGGATGGCATAGCCCACCATCCCATGCAGGAGTCGAACCAGCATCCTTGTTGTTAAGAACATGGGCTCTCACCAGCTGAGCCATCCTGCCACCTGTTGGCAGCTTAGTGGCAGTTCAGCTTGGGGGTAGCTCACTGGCCCATGTGGGAATTGAACTGGTGACCATATTGCTCAGAGCTCACACTCAACCAACTGAGCCACTCGGCCAACCCCTATTTTATCTTCTTGAGCCTTCCTTTACTTTCAACAAAGAACTTAACTTTTGTGTGACTTTATTTCAGATGATCAACATAACACCAAAAGCTCAATCCCTCAGCAGGACATTCTTGCTGAAAAGATATTTCATGAAGCCAGCAGAGTGTGTCTCACTAACAACAGTTCCCAGCCCTCCACGTTAGGAGACTTGGAATGCCACAAAACAGAGGAGCCACACAAGCCGAGGAGGCAAAAAGTAGAGCAAGTTGCATTTTTCTTAGAGAAAAAATCTCTGGTTAGAGTCTGTGAATATCACAAAAAGAGGGAGAACCCTAAACCGAACTCAAAGCTTGTGCCTGCACAGGGTATATACCCCAAGGAATTGAAAGCAGGTATGCAAACAGATACAGGTACTCTTGATTCCACAAGAAAATATGTCCCCCCAATTTTTTTTTTCTTTTTCTTTTTGAGGGCAGTGTCACTGGCCCTCATACGTGGGACCCGAACCGGGGCCGCTGGTTTCCCAAGCCAGTGCTTAACCACCACGCCACTCGGCCGGCCCCCCAAAAATATTTTGAAACAAAATCGTATCTTAATGAGGAATCAAAAAATCTATAAAAACAGCAAATATGATAGCAGATTGTGGCAGAGCATTCAGTCAGTTCCAAGTGTGAGAGCTCCAACAGAGTTGAAATCAAACATGTGGAATGATCATCAGAACCATGGACTTCATATATATGATCAAATTTATATGAAGGGGAACATTCATGAATGGGATCCACTTGGGAAAGTCTTCACTGAAGATTCTGTCCTTAGGGCACGCAGGACTTGGGTCAAAGAAAAAAATGTATGAGTCTAATGAATATGAAAACACCTTCTGAAATAACTGGATCTGTTCTGTGCAGATGCAATCCTATACGGCAGAGACAGATAATGAGAATAACCAGCATGGGAAAACCTTTGCCTGTGTTTCAAAATCTGCTTCACACAAGAGCGCTAGGAGTGGAGAGAAAACCTATAAATGTCAAGATTGTAGGAAATCCTATGTTTCTCATTCATCCCTTATGAGACATGAAAATTCACACTGAAGAGAAACGCCATGAATGTAAGGAATGTGGGAAAGCCTTCCGCATGTCCTCAAAATTTACTGAACATACAAGGGTTCACTCAGGAGAGAAACCCTATAAGTGTAAGAAGTGTGGAAGAGCCTACTTTAATAATTCAGGACTTAAAAACCAGCTAAAGCATCACAGCTGAGTGAGGCCCTCTGAATGAAAAGAATGTGGGAAAATCTTCATTTTTCTCAAAATACTGAACACGTAAAGGGCATATTGGGAGGGAGTAAGTTAACAGGCGAAAGTCTTCCTTGAACTCTTGTATCTTACAGAAATGGGAATATTCCCACTGAAAAGAAAGCCTGTGAAGATAAGATCTGTGGAAGGTTTTCAATCTTCATTCATTAATAGATATTTATTCTCACATTGGAGAGAAACCCTATGAATCTAAGGAATATGGAAAAGCCTTCAATGTTGTCTCAAATTCATAGTCCCTCTAAGAACTCACACTTCAGAAACACCTTGTAAGACTAAGGAATGTGGGGGACACCTCTTCAGACATTCAGTTCTTAAGTTAAGTATGAGAACACACCTGGAGAAAGACTCTGATTGTAATAGATATGAGAAAGCCTTCAGTTCCCAGCTCTTCACTTACAGGGCACAAGTGAGTACATAATAGGAAAAGAAACACAGTAAATGTTATGATTGCTGCCATTATTGTCTCACCCTTCAGTGGAAATTGAAATTCATTATTTTCCAGTTTTTCTTTTCTAATAAAATCCCATAAGGGCCAGCCAAGTGGCACAGTGGTTAAGAGCTGGATTGGGACGCCAGCAACCCCGGTTCGGGTCCCACATATGAGGGCCAGTGGCACTGCCCTCAAAAAAAAAAAAAAAAAAATTCACTTAGCGTACCAATACATCTCACCAATACATAGCCCTGTTGGAGCTGAGTTTGATTTAGATTGGGTTGAGTGTGTTCTATGATGCTATTTTTGTCAGTTTGTTGTTTTGGGGTGAGATTTGACTACATTATGGTCAGAGTATGTGGTCTTTTTTTTTGAGGGCAGTGTTACTGGCCCTCATATGTGGGACTGAACCGGGGCCACTGCCTTCCCAAGCCAGCGCTTAACCACCGCGCCACGCATTTTCTTTATTACAGGAGTTTTCTTTCTCATCTATGTTTAAATCATCTTCTCTACCAATAATGATTTTTTTGTTCATGCATATAATCAGGGTGAAAGTTTATGGTCCTTTACCATGAGCAAGTCTTTACATATATCACCTCATTTTGTTGCCGGAGGCTCATGGGGACGTCCAAGAGAGGACTCAGCTTGGAGCAGCAGTGACCCAGTTCTTGCCTCCATGCAGGAATTCAAGAGTGAGACCGATGCAGGAAGGTGAAAGTGATTTATTGAAAATGAAAGTACACACAGGAGAGCAAAATGCCAGTGAACTCAGAACGAGTTGCCCTGAGGAAGTCATGATGGAGGGGGATGGGACACTGTGTTTATCCTTCCTGGGGCAGGAATTGGTGACATCTCACTGATGTGATTTAGTCATCTCCTCCCTGTGGGGGGCAGAGGGGACCCTCCATTTCCTGCTGTTTCTTACTTATTTGGTTCCTCCAGACCTGTCATGGTGTCAGATGAGCAATGGCGGTCATAGTAACCTCAATGTAAATGAGATTATAATGACATTATAATTAGCTAAAGGGCAGGTCATGGGGATCTACGCTAGCTGGATGAAACTGACTCTTTTTTTTCTCCAGCTGGAGGTACTAGATACAGTCACTTGTTACTCGTGTAACCAGTGAGGCAGCTCACCTTGTACTAGGGAGTTGTCAATTTCCTAGGCTATCTATCTTTCCTCAACTTATTATTCAGTACCTCTTTTTTTTTTTTTTTTTTTTTTTTTTGAGGGCAGTGTCACTGGCCCTCATATGTGGCTACCCGAACTGGGGCCAGCGCTTAACCACCATGCCACTCAGCTGGCCCAGTGAGAGACACTTTTTTTTTTTTTAACTTAATTTTATTTATTTGTTTGTTTGTTTGTTTTGAGGGCAGTGTCACTGACCCTCATATGTGGGACCCGAACCAGGGCCACTGGCTTCCCAAGCCAGCTCTTAACCACCGCGCCACTCAGCCGGCCCAATAGACACTTTTAACATCTCCTTTTGTCACATATCATGAGATAATCATTTGATTATATTTTCCCAACCATTAAAAAATGTAAAACCAGGGCCCACTGAGTGGTGCAGTGGTTAAGCACTGGCTTGGGAAACCAGCGGCCCCGGTTTGGGTCCCACATATTAGGGCCAGTGACACTGCCCTCAAAAAATAAAAAATAAAAAATAAAACCGTTCTTAGCTCATAGTCCTGATTTGGCCCACAGGCCTGGTCTAAAGAAAAGAACAAAACAAGCCTTTACCTCTGCTTTCTTGTGCAGAAGACAGATAAAGGCAGGGCTCTCTCTATCCTGATGTTTTCTTTTCAATTTTTTTTTTCTCAAGATTTTTCTTGGGGAATTGGGGGAGGAGAACAGCGTTGGGGAATCAGGGAAGGGGAACAGACAAGTTGCTGTCCTTTTGTTCTTCCTTCTACTGGAGGACGTTGCTTCACTGGACCATGTTGGTATTGTCATTGCGCTCTTCCCAGATGAGGCAGATCGGTCGCCGGCCTCTGGATGGCCGTTCACAGGGGCTCTTGGCAGCTCACACAGGCTGCCCGCCGCTCACGCTGGCTGCTGGCCACTCACTGTGGCCTATGGCAGCCCGCTATAGCAGGGGATGCAGCCCATACCGTCGCCGCTATCTTAGCTATAGAGGCAACCAAGTGGAGCTGTTGTTCATCACCTTAGCTATAGAGGGCAGTGTCACTGGCCCTCATATGTGGGATCTGAACCGGGCCCCACTGCTCAAAGCTGGGGCCCCAAGCCAGCTCCTAACCAACATGCCATTGGGCCGGCCCTCTTTTCAATTTTTTAAAAACGGGGAAATGTGGCTATCCAAAAGTGTATAGAAATGTATACACAGAGTTAAAAACCAGTAAAGTGGGGCCGGCCGAGTGGCTCAGTTGGTTAAGAGCTCACTCAAGAGTGTGAGCTCTGAGCAACAGGGTCGCAGGTCCGATTCTCGGCCCCGAGCTGAGCTGCCAACAGGTGACAAGATGGCTCAGCTAAAAAATAAAAAAAACAAAAGTAAAATGATCACCACACAACCACCATATCGGCCCATAAACAGTTCATCATGAAAGGCCTGGCAATTCATGTCCGCATCTTACAGGCGGTGTCACCCAACCCCCGAGAGAAAGCTGTTATATACCGAGAGAAAACTGTTATACCTCGCGATCATGCACAAACCGAGACAAAGTTTTAGTCTGGAGTTTATTAGCCGGGAGCTGCGAGCGGGCTCAAGCCCCAAACAAGCTCACCAGCCCCAAGTAAGTGGGGTGAGGAGAATTTATAGGCGGAAACCTCATCCTGTTTGTTAACAGTTACAGGTACAGACTGCTATCGATTGCAGGTGCTGGGCAGGCGAAGCGTATTACAGAAGCTAAAATAAGCATTAGTTAACCTTTGCGGTGGGTTACATCTTGGTGGAGCGTTACTGTAAATTTCCAGTACAGACTAACCTAGGGTGGGGTGGGGTTGGAGGTGGTGGTCTTGAATGTTATATTTCAAAGCCACTGTCTATTTCAGGTAATTCATTCCCATGCTCATCTTTATATGTACCACCTTGTGCATATATCCCCCCAATATCATATTTTCTGTTGTGGCTGATTTTTATATTACATACTCATATCACGTTGAATATTTTGTTGTCTTGCTTCCATTCAGAGAAAGATTAACCCAGATAGATTGCAGGTGTCATTATTTTTTCATTTTAACTGCCCTATTTTTTAGTTAAGTTCATTTATGAGAACCTTATTATGTATCTCATGTAGACCTGGCAGAGATTGCTGCAAAAACCTTTTGCAAAGGTCTCCTGTGGATATCTGTAAGAGCCACTCTTGACATAGAATTGCTGGGTTGTACAATCCACAGAAGTCCAACAGAAAAGTATTTTAGACAGAATAGAATTCTATGATTCCATTTATACGATGTTTCCAGAAAAAGCAGGTCAGTAGTTGCCTGGGGTTGGAGGTGGGACAGGAAATTGACTGCAAGTCGGCAAGAGAGAACTTTGGGGATCATGGAAATGGTCTAAAACAACTGGTCATTGCACAACTGTATAATTTATGCAAAATCATTGAGTTGTACACTGACAATAGGTGGGCTTTGCAGTCTGTAAATTATACCTTAATGAACCTGGGAAACAAGGAAAGAAGGAGAAAAAAAGAGCAACAATATAGGTCCTTGTGGGTGCCCACAGCTATGTAGTGCCCAAAAGCTCTGCTAAGTTCAGCTTTTGGTGTTTGGGGAAGACCTGGGGGCAAGGTACCCACCCTCTGAATGAGAGGAGTCTCTAGGTTGGCCCTGTCTCCCTCACCCCCACCGCCTTCCTTTCCCCAAATCAGTGATTTATCCTAGAATGTGGATGCATCCGGGCCCCTCCCCATCAGCCCCAGACCATGCAGAGGGAGCTGGGCCCACTTCTACTCCAGGGGGCGCTGGGCTGTGGAAGAGGACTCTGGCTGGGAGTCAGAATCCTCGTCTTTGAGGATTCCCTCTCTGCGCACGCGCGCGCGCGCACACACACGTGCCCTTGTTCCTCAGTTCCTACAGCTGTAAAATGAGAATTTTTAACAACTGGTTTAACAAAGATAGGCCAGGCACCTTTTGACGTGCTTTACAAATATTAATTAAAGCTCACGACAACCCTATAAAGTAGGTGCTATCATTCCTATGTTATGGCAGAGGAAACTGAGGCCCAGAGGCTTAGCAGGCTGGCCAAGGTCGCGCAGTCGGCTGGGGGCTGAGCGGGATTTCACCCGGGACTGTCCAGCACCAGCCTAGGCAGGGAGGCCTCCCTGTACTGGCAGGGTCCTGAATTTGGGATCTTGTCTTGCCCCCTGCAATCGGATATGAGCTCTGGGAACGGGAGGCATTTAATGAGAGCCGTGGGTTGAAGAAGGGATGAATGGATCTCAGGATGGCCACATCCCCTTGACCCGAGCCCTCCTGCCGCGCCCTGCTTGGAGACTATTCATGATCTGGACTTCTAGTCCCGGTGAACCGGATCCTCCCGGAGAGGAGGCAACAGGCGGAAATCGCCGCTTGCAGAACCAGCTCAATGAGCTGCACGGCTGCCACCTGGCGGCGGAGTTCTGTAAATGCCGACGCGAGATCCGAAATGCAATCTGGTGTGTTCAAATGGCCAGTGGTCTGGAAATCAGTGTACGAAGTTGGGGCCGTCTACCAGTGGCTTCCAAACTTCTGATCGTGACGCACGGTAAGAAACCATTTCGCATCAACATAGTTTCGTAAAATACCATCCTGACGTGCATAATGCTTTTTATTCCACTCTATTCCTGTCTTTAAATGCTGGTCAGATCCCCCTAAATTGATTTCCTGACTCTCTTGAGTCTCCACTGAGAAAGTAGGATGTGTTTCCCACTGTCCTAGATTATTCCCTTTTTTTTTTTTAAGCTGACAAAGATTATGATGAAGAAAGGGTTGGCATCCAGACCACAGCCCCCAGTGATATTTTTACACAATGCTGTGCTGCCTCCAGGGATTCACTACCAGTTCTGATTTCAAGAAGAGGAATCTGGGCTCAGAGAGGTGAAAACACTTGACCAAGGCCACACAGCTTGTATGCAGCAGTGCCAATTTCTGCCTCACTCCTGAAGAAATCACTAAACGCTCCAAATTTCACTGCTATTGAGTATAATTTAATTCAGCCTTTTCTCCATTTTCGCCAATAAGATTGAGCTGCATGGATCAACTGGTTTTTTACACTGTATGTGTAAGTTATGACACCAGAGCTCAGGTTTGAAAATGCAAGTCTAAACATGGAACAAAATGAACCTGAGATGGCAATATTTACACCACAAAAAAGGGTACACGCTACAAGTCAGTATTTTTTTTTTCCCCTGAAGAGCCAGCCAGTTGTTATGCATTTACCAGCAGAGCACTGGGTGGGCCTCACCAGGTGATAGGGTCAGATGAGGGGAGAGCAAGACTGGATTATCTGAACAGGTGAGAAAACACTATATTAATTTTCATCTTCATCAGTCATACTCATAATCACAGACATTTTTGAGCATTTACTATGTGCCACGGTATCAATTCTAAGGCTTTGCATGTACCAATTCATTTTATTCTCACAAAAACAACCTCTCTGAGGTATGGACTACTGTCAGCCCATTTTAGGGCAAGGAGACCCAGGGTATGACCTTCCTGGATTAGGAATGTGGATGATAGATTATTTGTCTGGATTTGGTTGCATTGCATTCTGACAGGGTATCTGGCATGACAAAGACAGGACAGAGTTATCCATGGAGTTCAAATCCCTCTCGCCCCCAAACCCACCCCACAACAGGAAAGGGACAGTCTGCTTTATTTCTGTGACCCTGTGGCAGACATTAGGGCCGTGCACAAATATCCCTTTTCCTCTCTCACAGACATAAAGATTGCACTTCCCACCCCCTTTTGAAGTTAGGCATGGTCATGTGACCTGTTTGGGTCAATGAATGTGAGTGATGTATTATTGTATCCAGCTTTAAGAGTCATGCAACTTTGCCATTTTTCTCTTTCCCAGTGCCAGAAATTGCTCTTCCATCGGCCTGGGACACAAGGATAAGTGGAGCAAAGCCCTTAGCTGACCCACAATAGACCAATAACACTGGCGAGTGATAAGCCTTTGTTGCCTTAGGCCACTGAAATCCTGGAGTTGTTTGTTACTGTAGCATAACCTGGCCTATCCTGACTGATACAGTGCCCAGTTCTCAGCAGAACCTGAAATGAATGAATTAATGAATGGACAAGGCTATAAATTTTCCCCAGGGCCAGAGGCAGAAAAAAAAACAGCTGTGTCTGTAAATTGCTCTCACATACACTTGTAACCAGGCTGGGGTAAAAAAGTCAGGCTCTGACCTTTATTTCCTATGGTCACAGCTCATGCTGACCCTGACCTCTCTGCCCCACTGGTCAGCACTGGGGGCTCTTGGGGAGGGCAAGGAATGAGGAGCTGCAGAGACATGAAGTGCAGGGAGAGCCTGGAAGATGGAGATGAGGAGCGGGAATTAGAAATAGGGGAGCAGAAACAGGTGCAGGGAGAACCAAAGAGGTCAGAGCAGAGATGGGAGACAGATGTGGAGACGACAGATACACTGAATGGGAAACCAAGACCAAGGGAGACTGGGAGGCAGAAAGGGAAGGGAGGGTGGGAAACAGAAAAAGACCAGGAGACAGATGAGATGATGAAGAGCTGAGGCACACAGATTCAGGGACAATGACAGAAAGGTAGACGTGGGGCAGAGGTCCGGAACTGGGAGAGAAAGATTGAGTGTCACAGAAAATTGGGATGCAGAAACACAGAGGTCCTCCGGGGAGCCAGAAATAGGGTGGGTTGAAGCTCTAGGAGTCTTTGCTTGTGGTGGAGCCTGGAACAGTGCTGGAGGCTGGGCCAGCACTCGAGGATTGGCCTCTGCTGGACCCCAAGTATCCAGTGGATCCCAGGTAGCTGCTAGAGCTGGGGGGTCTGAAGGTCACGCAGCCCCCAGTTGAGCCCTGGCTGGCACTGGTGGAGCCGTAGGTTACAGGGCCAACACTGGCACTGGTGGCACGGCGTCCGCTGGACATCTGGATGCCACTAGTCCCGCGGCTCAGGATAGACCCGGGGACATTACTAGGGCTCCTGGCAATCACCAGGGGTGTGCCTGAGTTGGTCTTCTGGGTACTGGAGACATTTATGTTCGAGCTGCTGTCAACCTTCTTCACGACCTCGACCAGCTCCTTCAGGTGCTGCTCCCGAGCTTGCTCCCGCGCCTCTAGCTGCAGAGGGAGGCAGGTTAGGGCCCCAGTTGCAGGGGGCAGAGGGGGGTGGCTTAGGGCCTCAGAGGAGGGCTGACATCCTGCCCCACCCGCGCAGGCTCCCATTCTCAATTCTTACCGACTTCCTCACTTGGCTCAGCAGCTCCTCCTTGCTCAGAGGATAATCTTCCTTGCCCTCAAAGCCTGGGGGGTCCTCCCTAAAGCGTGGGGTAGACAGGAAGGGGCTATATTCTTGGCCCACTAAAAGCCGATGGCTCCTCATTGGTGTCCCTAGAGACCCTTAGCCATGCTCTGGCCAGCCTTGAGGACCTTTTCCCCTCTGATCGACCGAGGGTCCATCGTCCCATGCTGTCCCCAGGAGCCCCTACTCCTCTGGTTCCCCCAAAGCACCCACTTCATCTTCTACCGCTCCACAGAGCCACACCTGACCTCAGGTCTCCAAGAGACCCCAACACCTCCATCCCATTAGTGCCCTCCCTCCTCCCTCTTGCCCTGTGCCTCACAGATTGTCAGGGAGCTGAGGTGGGGCCATCTTCTTAGGAAGATCCTCGGGGCTCTGGCCCAGCACCAGGAGGGCGGCGTCAGCCAAGCTGGAGGTGTAGTTCTGGAATGGGATAAGCCAACGGGTGAGCTCAGGTCCATCCCCGTAGCCTGGCCTCCAAGGCTCAGGCTCCCTGTGCCCTCTATGCCCAATGCATCCCCACCTGGGCGACTAGGAAGGCCTGCACGGTTAGGAGCTCCACCAGCCGCTTCTCAATGAGGCCCAGGAAGAGGCCTATGTCTCGGTCCCGCATGCAGGTCTTCACCCCCAGGAGCTCAATGATGGTGGTGCTGTCACACTGGGCCTTGGTGAAGAGCTGCTGGATATCTGGGGATGGGGGGTGCGTGGGGAAGGATGTCATAGATCCTGTGTCTGCTGGGTGCCAGCCCTCTCCTCCCCTCAAGTCAGCACTGCCCCGTTTTATAGAGACAGCAAGCAAGGCTCCAAGATGGAGAGGGACTTGCGCGAGTGCAGACAGCCAGGCAGTGGGCGGGCATTGCTGAGCGCCTGGCACTGGGCGCACAACAGTGGAAAGCACACAATGAGGGCATCGAAGGAAAGCCGAAAGGCATCTCCTCCAAAAGACTTCCTCACACAGCTCAATTAGAAGCACCCAACCTCAGCATCTCAGAGAAACCCGGCTCCATGGGAGAGGCCAGAGGACATTCACAAAAGCGACAAGGCTGTTCTCTTTTTTTTGTTTAGTTTTTGGTATCAGACCCCACGTGCACACTGTCTTTGGTTGAGCCACGGGTCCCTATCATGACCCGTTCTCACAACTGGCTTATCTGTATTTATTTGGTTAACTGGCTATTGTTAATGAATAATAACAACGTTATTGTTTCATCGTGACCTTGATGAAAACCTGCGCCCAACAACACGGCATTCCCACCAGCCATCCCTGCGCCTCCTCCACCTGCGCTGCAGACTCATGTATACACAGCTTCCTCCCGGAGTCCCACCCTGAACATCTCCCCAAGACCACTCACACTGAGCTCAGGGTCATCCCCAAATCCACTCCTTCCAGGTTCCCCATCGCACCCTCACCAGGCCAAATGTGGGTACACCTCATTCTTCACAGCCCCATGTCTGTGCTCTGACCCTTCATCTTCATCCTCCACCCCCTAATGTCCCTGTCCACTACCTTGTCCTGCTCACAACCCTCCCAAGGCTCCCCAGCACCTCCAGGAAAAGGCCCCAGTGCCTCCGCCTGTCATCTGGAATCTGGCCCTCTTTACCTCCCACCCTCAGCCTTGCATTCCCCTCTCTGCACAAGGAACCCCCTCCAGGCCTTGGCCTCTCCAGTGGGAACACTCCCCTCCCAGTTTTTCACTTAAATATTCATCCTTCCAGAGCAGCAGCAAGCATCACTGCTTCCAGGAAGCCTTCCCTGATAAGCAGGGTCGGTGGCAGGTGTGCCACCTGTGCAGTGGCACAGGGCCCAGTACTCAGGAGGGTCCTGCATTTGGTTTGATGCTCTTGAAATTCTTGACAATTTCCTTTTTTTTAAAATACGGGGCCCACGTTTTTATTCTGCACTGGGCCCTGTGAATTCTGGTCACACTCCACAATGAGTTAGGGCCCCTCCTGCATCGTGGTTCCCTGGGCCCTCCTCCTGGCCCTTCTGTTGCAAGTACCCAGTGTCCACATCAGTCACCTCCCAGCCCTCGTGCCACCAGGTCCTGATCACCTAGCACAGGGCTTGGCACAGCAGCCACAAAGGACAGAGGGAAGGCGAATCTGCCAGTATTTGAACTCTTACTGTGCTCCATGAGGTGGCTCTCCTGCTTCCTCCCCACGCCCACAGCTACCTTCCTTTCTCTCTCCACCTTTAGCTTTCTATTCATCATCCCATTTAATTCTCATGACCACCCTACCAAGTATGCACTGCCATCCCATTTCCAGAGGGGCTCAGAAAGGAAACCACATGCCAAGGTTCACAAATGGTGGAGCTGGGATTCAAACCCAGGGCAGCCTGACTCTTGAGCTCTACACTGGAAGGATGATGGATGTAGGATGGATGGATACTGGATGGGTGATAGATATGGGACATGGGACAGTTGGATTAATGGATGATGAATGGATGGATGAATCGATCAATCGATCAATCGTGGATATGGGATGGTTGGATTAATGGATGGTGGAAGGATGGATGATAGACATGGGATGGATGGATGGATGGATGGATGGATGGATGGATATGGGGAGGTTGGATTAATGGATGGTGGGTGGATGGATGGATGGGTGATGGATATGGGATGCTTGGATTAAAGGATGGATGGGTGGATGGATGGATGGATGGATGGATGGATATAGGAGGTTGGATTAATGGATGGTGGATGGATAATGGATGATAGATGGATGGATGGATACTGGATGGGTAATGGATATTGGATGGATGGATGGATGGATGGATGATGGACATGGAATGGTTGGATGGATGGATGGATGGATGATAGACATGGAATGGTTGTTGGGCCGGCCGAGTGGTGCAGTGGTTAAGCACTGGCTTGGGAAGCCAGCGGCCCCAGTTCGGATCCCACATATGAGGGCCAGGGACACTGCCCTCAAAAAAAAAAAACAACGACATGGAATGGTGGGATGGATGGATGGGCAAATGGATGATGGATATGGGAAGGACTGACACACAAGTGCACAAAGTCATCGGTGAAATGCCTCCAAGTGGCTGGCCTGCGTCTGGGCCCTCCGCCTGCTTATCGCATCCTCCCAGATGATGTGGGTCTGGTGCTCACCGGCCTTGAGCTTCTCCAGCTGCCCCTGTAATTCCTGGGAGAGGGCCTCGAGGTTGTCTGCCTCTGTGCGCACCTCTGCCAGGCGTTGCTGCAACACCGCCCGCTGCTGCTCTTGCAGTGATTGCTGGGTAGCTTCACTGGTGCGTGTGTTCTCCATGGCCTCCTGCATCTGCAGGGCAGGGGCGGAAGGCTGGGCCCAGCTCCAACAGAGGAGCAGATGGGGGGGCGTGGGTAGGGCTGGGAGGATGGGGCTGGTCTCACTCACCTCCTTGATCTCCTCCTGCAGATGCTCCAGCTCCAAGTTCTGCTCACTGACAAAGTTAAACTCAGCAAAGTTGCGCTCCTCCACTGGGGGAGAGCGGGGGAAAAGCCGGGTCCAGGGAGATGCAGACAGAGAAACAGAGACAGAGAGGCACAAGGAAGGACAGAGAAAAAGGTGTTTAGAAAGACAATACAGAGACAAAGGCAGAGAGACAGAAAGAGAGAGATATAGGCAGAGAAAGGGGCACAGAGAAACAGAGCAAGTCAGAGTGAAAGAGAAAGTCACAGAGACCCAGAAATAGAGAGAGAGAGAGACAGACAGACAGACAGACAGACAGACCACGGTGGAGGTGGGCAAAGACAGAACCAGAGACAGAAGGCAATGGGGACACGGAGAGAGAAACACAGAGTGAAGGGATGATTTGAAGAGTGACCCTCAGGCCCAGGAATGAGAGGGGGGAGGAGGAAAGGGGAAAGGAAGATGGGGGAGGCAGGAGACAGATGCGTCCAGCGAAATCGGACCGAAACAAAAAGATGCAGATACAGACATTCCGGAGAGGACCAAGAGATGCAGAGTGGAGGGAGACAAGCAGAGGGAAGGGGTCAGGAAGCGGAGACTGAGGTAGGAGCGAGATGGGTGATGGGGCAACAGAGGGCAGAGGAGGGGCCGGAGTAGGAGGTGTGTGGAGCGAGCCCGATTCCCGGTTCCTCCCGCCCGGGCCCTCGGAGACCGCGATGAAGCACAGTGTGCACTGATTTGGGTGCTGGGGGCCGCGCCCCGGCCTTCTCCCCCGGGCAGACTCACTCTCCAGGTACTTCTCCACCAGCAGGTCCGGGTCGCTCTCCCCGGTCAGCTGGGACAGTTTATTCAGGGTGTCATCGTAGCGCAGCACCAGCTTCTCCTGGGAGGTCTTCCGAAGGCCCTCGGCCACCTCCCGGGCTGGGGGAAAGGGGGTGGTGAGGTCGGCGTCCAGGGTGGCCACTAACACAGAGGGACCTCGGGAGTGGAGGGCGGTGGGGGGCGGGGGAGAGGAGCCAAGGCTGCTGCGCCCGCCAACCCCGAGCGCCGGCGGCTCTAGGACCGCGCGGGAGCTGCCAGGACGTGCAGACCCCGCGCTCTCCAGCGCCCCCTGCACGCCAGCCCCTGCCTGGGTGCTATGAGCCCTGGCGCCAGGTGCTGCGCTCCCTCCCGCGGCCTGGCCTGTAGGATGCGAAGGTGGCGACCCGCGCCTCACCCCGTTTCTCGCGCTTCTCCAAGATGTCCGGATCCGGCTGCCTATCGTCATTCTTGAGCTTGAGGAAGCGGTGCAGGTTCTCCAGGTGCGCTATCTGCCGCTGCAAGGTCTGCACCTCCGTCTCGTTCTGGGCCACCTCCTTGTCCGCTCTCTCCCGCAGCATTACCATCTTGGTCTTTGCCTCCTCCCTGGGGGGAGGTCAGCCCAGGTCAGGGACATTGGGGTTGGCCTGAGGTCCCAGGGATGGGCGGGGTCAGCCTGGGTTGGGGTGTGGATGGGGCAGAGTCCACCTGGAGTGCCAGGGATGGGACAGAATCAGGTTGCAGTTACCCTGAGGTCACAAAAGGTAGAAAACTTTCTGTGTTACTAGAGGTGGGTGAGGATGGGGTTACTGGGCAGAGTCAGGGCCTGGGGGGTACTGGGCCTTGTACGGAAGGGACTGATGGACTTGCCCACAGAGGAGTCATTGCTGCAGGGCATGCTGATAATGGAAACAATCAAATGGAATCAGCATTGCTAAAAGAGTCACTTAAATTCCCGTTGGGGGGGCTATCAGTGAAGGGGGGCCTGTACCCATCTCCTGCTTCAGTTCTCAGGGCTGCTATCAATTGCTAAACTCAGCTTAAGGCAGAGCCTTCAACTGCCTAGAGCATAAACATCTGGAACAACAGCTGCTACATGGATTATATGGACTTGACCACCTTGAGGTTTTCGCCCCCCACTTCATTTGCATATTTGAACTAATCCAGCCATCTTTCTTGTGCATGCAAGAATTACACTTTGTGAGGTTTGCCCTTATAAACCTGACTTTCTTTGTTTTCTCCAAAGCCCAATTCCCGTTGCTGCCTGTATCTGTGCCTCCAGATTGCAATCCTTTTGCTCAAATAAATGAACGTCTTCTTTGGGTAAGAGTGCACAGGGCATCTGGGAGGCTGGGGCATTATTGTGTGCCTCATGGAACAGGAGGGAAGACGGCAATGAACGCAGTTACAGATCGTACTGACTGAAGGGAAGACCCAGGTGATAAGATAACTGTTGGAGCTTGGGGGTCATGAGGTTAGAAATATAAGAGGCTTGAACCATTCAGGGCTTCGTTGGCTAGGTAGGTGACATCACCAGCTCTTGAGTACACACCCTGTTAGGACATTGGGGACACCCTAGGAGCCTCATTCACTGAACCCAAATCCCAGCCTGCTTCTCTGCAAATGTAGCTTCTAAGCTTTTAATCATAGTACTGCCAACTGTAAATTCATCCAAAGTCAGAGGGTCCTTAGGCTGGGGGAACAGCAGGCCAGGCTCCTCAGGGGCCTGCCCATGGACCATTCTAGCTCCCACCTCCACACCTTTGCCAGCCTTGGTTGTCTCCACCCAGAGCACCAGCTTCCTGCTCTATCCAACGTCCTTGAAGGCCTGCTCAGGTCAACCCTCCTCAGTGGGAAGCAAGCCTCCCCTGGCACCAGTGACCAGCCCCAACCCATGGACCCCTCTAGCCTCTGGTGGCAGCACCTTAGGGATTAGGACTCACAGTTCTGTGTTTTGCATTCCATGCCATCCCAGGGACAGAGAAGATGGAACCCAACTTCCTGAGAGCCGGGCCCCTCAGGGAGAGCTCTACACCAGTGTCCCCATGACATAAGTATCATTATTATTATTGCCATGTCACAGTGGAGATTCTGAGAGAGGATGTGACTTGCCCCAGGTCATCCAAAAGGAAGCGCTGGAGACACTGGCTGGTCTGACAGGAAGTGTCGGTGATGACACCTGCCCCCGCCTTCTATCTGAAACCACCCTGTCCTTGACCCAGCAAGGCTGCTTGTCATCAAATGAAGGAGTGCTGGCAGAGGCTAGATCTGGACAATGCAGAACAGGCCAGCAGGCTGTGACTGTGGAACCTGGCAGAGAAGATGGGCTAGGCTACAATCAGATTCTCTCCCTCAGGAATGAACTGGGAAATGCTAAGCATGGGACAGCAAGAAGCTGAGACTAGAAACATATAGCGAGAAACCACAAAAGGTCATGTTATGAAAAAGCCAAAGCTATGTGTAAGCAGAAGCCACGGGATACAGTCAGGGCTCCAAAGGGGTCGTGGCGGACCATAGGAAAGAAATTACAGAATTGGCCATAAAAAGGAAGTACTGATACACATTGCTACGTGAATGAACCTCGAAAGCATTAACTAAGTGAAAGAAGCCAGACACAAAATGTCACATATTGTGTGATTGCATTTACATGAAATGTCTGGAGCAGGTGAATCCATAGAGACAGGAAGTGAGCTAGTGGTTTCCAGGTGATTGGGAAAGAGCGGAAGAGAGAGTGTGACTGCTTACTGGGGACAGGTTTCCTTTAGGGGTGAGAAAAGTATTTTCGATCTAGACAGTAGCGATGATTGCACAACATTACAAATGTACTAAATATCACTGAATTGTACAGTTTCAAATGGTGAATTTTATTTTGTGCATCCTGAAAAATCACCGAAACCATAAGGTAGATTTCGGGTAGGATTAATGTCATGGAAGGATCATGACCCAGCAGTAAGCAAAAGTCAAGAGGTGGAAACAAGATAATAGAATAAGGAACCATTTGGAGCAAGACAGCATGGCTGGCGCTCAGAAAGAAGCAGGAATGGAGTAAGAGAGGGCATGGAGCCCATGAGCCCCCAAAGACAGAGACAGAAGCCAATACGCAGAGCAGATTTGGTTCTCGATTCCACACGTGTCTCTTTACCTGAGGGTGGTCTGAGATACTCTGTCCCTGTCACTCAATACTGATAAATAACAATCTAATTACTCTCCTTCACTGATGCTCCCCTAGTCCCAGACCCCCTGTTACATGCACTGTCTTACTTAATTCTCTCTCCATCCCTATGTGCTAAGTGCCAGGAACAGACTGGGGCCCAAGAGGTTGACTCATACACCCATGGAGCAGGACCTCGCCCAAGGGGCTGGAAAAACGATGCAGGAGAGACAGGGGCACCTTACGAGAAAAAAAATAAAAAGTAGGTTCTGATGATCAATTTCTTGAGTTTGGAACCCTTCCTCTACTGCCTTATGAAACGGTGTGTACTGAGTGATCTGGGCCCCCGCCCCAGGATGACTCGGCAGGACCCTACCTGGCAGCGTAGGCTGAGGTGGAGGAGACTATGAGGGCTCTGATGGTGTCCCGCAGGAGCTGAGTCTCCTGCGGAGAGAACAAAGCAGACGCCACTTCTTACCACGTCAGGGCTGTGGGGCTTTCTTCAGGCCCCGCATTCCCCAGTAAGAGGTGGGGCTCATGTTGAATATGGACCTTCCTGATGAGCAGCAGCCAGTAAAACGAATTTTGAAAAGGTAGGAAGTAGGGCCGGCTGAATGGGGTGTTGGTTAAGAGCTGGTGTGGGATGTCAGCAGCCCCAGTTCAGATCCCACATATGAGGGCCAGTGACACTGCCCTCTACAGCTAAGATGCTGAACAATAGCTCCACCTGGAGCTGGGCTGCTGTGAGTCCCCTGGACAGCACAGCTGCAGCCCCTGCTGCAGTGGGCTGCCATAAGCTACAGTGAGTGGCCAGCAGCCAGCGTGAGCTGCCAGTAGCCGCAGTGAGCGACCATCCAGAGGCTGGCGACTGATCTGCCTCATCCGGGAAGAGCGCAATGATGATACCAACATGGGCCAGTGAAGCAACGTCCTCCGCAACTAGACTGAAGAACAAAAAGACAGCAACTTGTCTGTTCTCCTTCCCAATTCCCCAACAAAATCTTTAGAAAAAATAAATGGTATTGTTCTTAGGAAATCCAGGCTGAAGTTCCGAGGGACATAATGTCTGCAGGTACTCCGAAATAGTTCAGTAAATATGATAAATGATTTTCAGTAAAAATAATAATTACATACACACAGAGTAAATGTGGCAAATTATCAATCTTGGTGAAGGATACATACTGTATTTTGCCGTGCATAATGTGCTCCCATGTATAAAGTGCACCCACATTTTTGACCCAAACTTTCAGGGGAAAAAAATATTTTGTTTTAATTCAAATTTTTTTTTAAATTTATTTTATTGGGGAATTGGGGGAGGGGAACAGCATTGAAGAATGGGGGAAGGGGAACAGACAAGTTGCTGTCTTTTTGTTCTTCAATCTAGTTGTGGAGGATGTTTCTTCACTGGCCCATGTTGGCATCATCATTGCGCTCTTTCTGGATGAGGCAGATCGGTCGCCGGCCTCTGGATGGTTGCTCACCGCAGCTGTTGGAAGCTCATGCTGGCTGCTGGCCGCTCATGCTAGCTGCTGGCCACTCACTGCAGCCTTGGCAGGCTACTGCAGCAGGGGCTGCAGCCTACACCATAGCCGGGGCTCGTACAGCCCAGCTCCAGGTGGAGCTGTTGTTAGCTGTAGAGGGCAGTGTCACTGGCCCTCATATGTGAGATACGAACTGGGGCCGCTGGCATCCCAAAACCAGCTCTTAACCAATGCGCCACTCAGCCGGCCCTAAAAGCCCATTTCTTATTGTTCCAAGTTTGGATGGTTGATTGAGGACGGAGCCACGAGGTGGCAGCTGTCAGCCACACTCAGCCACTCACCCTCCCACTCATCCCCTCCCTTGTTTTTTCAGTCTCTCCCACATTCAACCAACAAACATTATTTGCATATGGATATCATTGATTTCTAGAGTTACACTTTTAACTCATTTGAGCCCAAATGAAAGAATTAAAAACATTTATATAGATACGGAATTAGTACTACCCATGTATAATGCGCATCCTTATTTTTCCCTCACAAATTTGGGCAAAAAAGTGCACATTATGCACAGCAAAATACACTTGTTCTTTGTTGTATTCTTGCAGGGAAAGGAAGGTGAGGGGAGGAAGGGAGAGCTCTTCAAAGGACTTCAAAGGTTATTGAAAAACTCACGGAATGGAAATGGTCTGGCTTGCTCAGTGGTTGCCCTGGGTGATAATAGTCAAAATGACATCTCTGCTTTCTGCAAATCTAAATGAGGTTGCTTTCTTTGTTGGAGGCATCAGGGAAAACTTCTCTGGGTCTCCATTCCCTCTGAACTAAAGTAAACCTATGGCTCTGTCAATTCTGTATTTGAGGCCCAAGTGTTAGAAAAGGCAGGGTGACTCCTGTCTTCTCCTCCACCCTGGCTGGGCCAAGGGGTCCTGGGTTTCAGGGCCACTGACCTTCCGCAGCTTGCGGTCCACGTTCAGATGACGGTTCCTCTCAACCCGCAGGAGATCCAGCTCCTGCCGCAGGGCTGCGTTCCGCACCAGCTGGGTGTCAAAGTGACAGGTAACCTGGGAGATGGGCAAGAGGATGCAAGAGTCTGTCTGAGGCCTGGCCAGCCACCCTTCTCCACACTCAGCTGAGTAGGGAGCACCTGTCAGATATGAGGCTTATTTCCAATTTGGGGACCCTGCAAACATCATCACCTGGCTACCCTTCAAGGGTCCAGGCATGAGTCTCCTTTCTTTGGAGACCCTCCCTCTCTCCAGGATCCCGTCTCCTGAGGCCCTCAAGGAGCCCAATGTTTCAGGCCTGCCCACATCCAGGAATCTGGCCCACTGTTTCCAGAACTTGACCCCATGCTCATTCTTCCCCGAACCCCAGAGTTCAGGCTTGGAAAGAGCCAAGAGGCTGACCCTCACCCTGCCCAACTGGTCTTCCAGGATCCTGATCCTTTGCTGCATCTTGGCCTTCTGGTCCACAATGACTCCCGGGGCCCCAACAGCCTTACCACGGGCAAAGATCCGGGTCTCCCACTCCTGGATCTGGAGGAAAGAGGATGGCACCTGTTTGTTGGTTGAATGTGGGAGAGACTGAAAAAACAAGGGAGGGGATGAGTGGGAGGGTGAGTGGCTGAGTGTGGCTGACAGCTGCCACCTCGTGGCCCCGTCCATCTGTTCTACCCCTCTGCTGAGAGTACCCAACTTTCCATGTGATTCTGGTTTCCAACCACAAGCCACCCTCCCAGCCACATGATGCAGGTCTAGACAATCACAGTGATTGTCCTAGAGATGGACATGTGACCCAGGCTGTGCCAGCCTCAATCCTTTCCTGGTATTTGGGGGGAAATGCATGAGCTGGATGGATGGGACTCCAGGGTCCCCACCCCACAAAGCATCCTGGGAGAAAGATGCCAATAGATAAAGTGGAGACAAGAGATGGTGAGAATGGACCCTGATGCCATTAGGGTCCCCAAGTCTGTTATGCCTGAAACCAGTTTCCTACCTGTTCTTGTGTCCATATTCATCTTTACTGATATGCAGTCTCCCCAACTAAACTGGAAGTTCCCTGAGGGCAGATCTTTGTCTTTGGTGCCTAACAAAGTAGGTGCTCAATAAAATGTGCAGACTAAATGAATAAATGAATTGCTTAAGACTGTGTTTGCCAACTTGTGTGTTGCTATGGGTTAGCACAGGGTGAAGTGCTAACTCTCAGGACCTCAGAACGTGACCTTATTTGGAGACACGGTCTTTACAGAGGTAATCATTAAAGGGGCCTTCATCCAGTCTGACTGGTGTCTTTTTTTTTTTTTTTTAAAGATTTTATTGGGGAATTGGCGGAGGGGAACAGCGTTGGGGAATCGGGGAAGGGGAACAGACAAGTTGCTGTCTTTTTGTTCTTCAGTTTAGTTGTGGAGGATGTTGCTTCACTGTTGGTATCGTCATTGCGCTCTTCCCGGATGAGGCAGATCGGTTGCTGGCCTCTGGATGTCGCTCACTGCGGCTATTGGCAGCTCACGCTGGCTGCCAGCCGCTCACGCTGGCTGCGGGCCACTCACTGTAGCCTATGGCAGCCCACTGCAGCAGGGGCTGCAGCCCACACCATCACCGGGGCTCGCACAGCCCAGCTCCAGGTGGAGCTGTTGTTAGCTGTAGAGGGCAGTGTCACTGGCCCTCATGTGGGATCCGAACCGGGGCCGCTGGCATCCCCAAACCAGCGCTTAACCAATGCGCCACTCGGCCGGCCCGCCTGACTGGTGTCTTTATAAAAAGGGGAAATTTGCAAACAGACACGCACATAGGGGGGAACACCATGTGAAGATGAAGGCAGATATCAGGGTGATGTTGCTACAAGCCAAGGAGTGCCAAAGCTTGCCAGCAAACCCCCAGAGGCTGGGCGAGAGGCATGAAACCAACTCCCCCTCACAGCCCTCCGAAGAAACCAACCTTGCTGACACCTTGATCTTGGACTTCCAGCCTCCAGAACAGTGAGACAATCAATGTCTGTCCTATAAGCCATCCAGTCTGTAGTACTTTGACAGCAGCCCCCAGAAAATGAATACATGCATCGCGACACCCCAGAGCACTGCAGCAAACTCGCAGGGGACACCACGGGGTTGTTTTTAAATTTTTGAGGGAGACACACTGACATCATTCAGACACCACATGAACACAAGCTCAAGTTCATTCTCGGGTTCAACAAGAGACGGTGCTGTATTCCTTTCAATTATATCACATGTTTATGACTGAGTTTTTAGCAAAGAATCTCTGTAGTATTTCTTCCAATTTCATGTGAATCTACTATTATCACAGTAAGATTTTCAATTTAAAAATAAGGCAAGTAGCGCACAGAAATCAACGTGGAATGAGAGTGATCATGTCCAATCTGACTTCAAGATTTGAAAAGCAGGGCAGTGCCCAATAGACACAAATGTCCCATGGGTAATTTGGTTTCGAAGGATGAAATACAAAATTTTTTTCAATGTATGTATATTATTTTTTCAAATGGCTTCTAGGTTGTGCGAATGCAAACACTTCCTGGGTTGTTTGGTCCAAACTACTTCATCAATGGAACTGTTACCCCTGGGACAGTTCTTGAGAGCTGGTTGTTACATTTTTCAGGAATTTCATGAGTTAAATTGTTGGTAGCGTCACACTGACTGTTGTATTAGTTTTCTACTTCTACAGGACAAATTACCACAAATGTAGTGGCTTCAAAACAACACCCATTTATTATCTCAAAGTTTTCATGGGTCAGGAACCCACACAGCTCAGCTGGATCCTTTGCTCAGGGTCTCACGGAGCTGCCATCAAGGTGTCCACCAGGGCTGTGGTCTCAGCTGAGACTTATGTGGTTGGTGACAGAATCCAGTTCCTTGCAGCGGTAGACTGAGGTCCTCAGCTTCTAAGAGCACCTGGATGGTCCCTGCCATGTGGCCCTCTCCGAGGCCAGCAGAGGAGCGTCTCTCTTCAGTCTGCTGAGGTGCAGTCTTATATGACATAACCTAATCAAGGGAGTGGCATCCCATCACCTGTGCCATTTTCTATTGGCTAGAAACAAGTCACAGGTTCTGCCTTAACAGAAGAGAGGGGATTATACAGGTGCGTGGCTCACTGGGGGTCGCCTTTGGGTGTATGTTCACCACAGCCAAGATGAGAATACTTATGTTTAAAAATCAGCAAATGCAGGGCCGGCCGAGTGACACAGTGGATAAGCGCTGGCTTGGGAAGCCAGCCGCCCCGGTTCGGGTCCCACATGTGAGGCCCAATGACACTGCCCTCAAAAAAAAAAAAAAAAAAGAAATTCTTCCCAAGGTTAGAAAACATTCTCCTCCAATTTTTTTAAAAAACTTTATTGGGGAACAATGTGTTTTTCCCAGGACCCATCAGTTCCAAGTCAAGTCAAGTTGTTGTCCTTCAGTCTCAGTTGTGGAGGGCGCAGCTCAGCTCCAGCCCACTCGCCATTTTCAATCTCGTTGCCGCAACTTCTTGGTAAGACCACACGCTCTAAGCAACTGAGCCATCCAGCCTCCCACCAGCAGCTCAGCTCAAGTTGTTGTCTTCAATCTAGTTAGGGAGGGTGCAGCTCACTGGCCCATGTGGAAATGGAACCACAACCCTGTTGCTGAGAGCTCGCGCTCTAATCAACTGAGCCACGGGCTGCTCTCTCCTCCAATTTTTTTTTTTTAGCTGAGCCATCCTGCCACCTGTTGGCAGCTCAGCTTGCGCTGGGCATCAAACTGCTGTTGCTCAGAGCTCAGCTCACACTCTTTGAGAGAGCTTCTCCTCCAATTTTTAAAAGTATTCAAATTCTGCTTTTCACATTTAGGTCCCTAATCCCACTAGAATTTATGTTTTTATATGGTGTGAAGTAGGAAATTTTTGGTCGGTATTGCTGAGGGACAAATGACATACAATAAAACTGCATATATTTCAAGTATATAATTTGATAAGTTTGCAATAATCAAGATAATGAAATGTCAATCCCTCCAAAAGTTTCATTGTGCCCCATTATCATTCCCCCCCCAATTCCTTCCTACAGCTCCCTTCTCCAGGCAGTCACCCATGTGTTTTCTGTCACTACAGATTACTTTGCATTTTCTAGAGTTTTATATTAGATGAAATCACATAATATATACTCTTTTTTTTTTAAGATTTTATTAGGGAATTTGGGGAAGGGAACAGTGTTGGGGAATTGGGGAGGGGGAACATTGTGTTTTTGCAGGACCCTCAGCTCCAAATCAAGTTGTTGTCCTTCAATCTTAGCTGTGGAGGGCACAGCTCAGCTCCGAGTCCAGTCACTACTTTCAATCTAGTTGTAGGGGGCGCAACCCACCATCCCATGCAGGAGTCAAACCAGTGACCTTGTTGTTAAGAGCACGTGCTCTCACCGACTAAGCCATCTAGCCACCCGTTGGCAGCTCAGCAGCAGCTCAGCTCGGGGACAGCTCAGTGGCCCAAATGGGAATCGAACCAGCAACTCTGTTGCTTGGAGCTTGCACTGTAACCAACTGAGCCACTCAGCTGGCCCAATATATACTCTTTTTTTGAGGGGAAGGTTCTGGCTTCTTTCACTCAGAACAATTAATTTGAAATTCATCCATGTTGTTGGGCGTATCAATATCCCATTCCTTTTCATTGGTGAGTAGTATTCCACTGAATGGATGTACCACAATTTGTTTATTCATTCACCAGTTGGTGGACACTGGGTTGTTTCCATTTTGAATTTTACTCACACAAATAAAATGTTTATGGTCATTCACGTACAATTCATTGTATGAACATGTGCTTCCTTTCCTCTTGGGTAAACACCTAGGAGTGGAATGTCTGAATCATATCATAGTTGTTTGTTTAGATTTTAGTGATTGTACCATTTACATTCCCACCAGCAGGGTTTGGGAGTTCCAATTGCTTCACACCATCGTCAACACTTGATAATGCTCAGTCGTTTTTATTTTAGCCATACTAATAGTTGTATAGTAGTTGCTCATGATGTTATTGTGCATTCCTCTAACGGCCAATACTGTTGAGCATCTTTCAGGTGTTTATCGCTGTTTGATACATTTGGTGAAGTGTCTGTTCAAGTCTTTTGCCCATTTTTCCCTTTGGGTCATTTATTTTCTTATTGAGTTTGAGAGTTCTTAACATATTCTGGATACAAGTTCTTTATCAGATATATGCTTGGCAAATATTTTCTCCCAATGTGGAGCTTGCCTTTTCATTCTCTGAACAATATCTTTTGAAGAGAAATTTTAAAATTTTAGGGAGTGTGATAGCATTATGTCCTTCTATGGATCATGCTTTTGGTGCTTTATCTAAGAAATCTTTGCCCAAGCTCACAAAGGTTTCCTCTTATGTTTCTTCCTAGAAGTTTTATAGTTTTAGGTTTTACATTTAGGTCTACGATAATTAACTTTTTTTTTTTCCTTTGAAAAATGTTATTTTAGAGCCGGCCAAGTGGCGTGGCAGTTAAGCGCTGGCTTGAGAAGCCAGTGGCCCCGGTTCGGGTCTCACATGAGGGCCAGTGACACTGGCCGCAAAAAAAAAAAAATGTTATTGTAGGGGCCAGCTGAGTGGCTCAGTTGGTTAAGAGCACAAGTTCTGAGCAACAGGGTCGCCGGTTCAATTCCCACATGGGCCAGTGAGCTGCACCCAAGCTGAGCTGCCGTTGAGCTGTACACATTTGTGTACAAAAATGTTATTGTACACAGAAAAGTGCACAGATCATGTATGTACAATTTATTACATATATATATTTTTAAAGATTTTATTGGGGAATTGGGGGAAGGGAACAGACAAGTTGCTGTGCTTTTGTTCTTCAGTCTAGTTGTGGAGGACGTAGCTTCACTGGCCCATGTTGGTATTATCATTGCGCTCTTCCCGGGTGAGGCAGTTGCTTGCTGGCCATAGGACGGCTGCTCACAGCGGCTCACAGCAGCTCACAGCAGTTGCCAGCGCTCACGCTGGCTGCCAGCCACTCACGGTAGCTCATGGCAGCCCACTGCAGCAGGGGCTGCAGCCTACCATTGCCGGGGACTCACGGCAGCCCAGCTCCAGGTTGAGCTATTGTTCACCATCTTAGCTGTAGAGGGAGCAGCGTCACTGACCCTCATGTGGGATTCCAACGGAGGGCCCCACTGCTCAGAGCTGGCTTCCCAAGCCAACTCTCAACCAACGCACCACTCAGCCAACCCTTATATATATTTTTTTAAGTGAACATGCTTGAAACACCACCCAGGTCAAGAACTAGAGTACTGACCACATTGTACATGTTCTCTTCTCATCACTACCATCTTGTTTTCCATAGAAGAACCATTATCCTGCCTGTGTTAGTTCCTATTGCATCCGTAACATAGCACCACAGATATACTGCTGTAAAACAAACAAATTATTCTCTTGCAGTTCTGGAGGTCAGAAGTCTGAAATCTGTTTCACTGGATTAAAAAAATAAGCTGTCAGCTGGACTGTGTTCCTTCTGGAGATTCCAGGGGAGAATTCATTCCTTGCCTCTTCCAGCTTCTAGGAGCTGGATTCCTTGGCTTGTGGCTACTCCAATCTCTGCTTCTGCTGTTATACCTCCTCTCTCAGTCATCACATCATCATCTCTGATTCTGACATTCCTATCTCTGTGTCTCTCTCTGATAACATTGGGTACACCCAGATAATCTCAACATCCTTCATCACATCTGCAGAGTCTCTTTTGCCATGTAAAGGAACATAATCACAGGTTCTGGAGATGGGGGGGAGGGGGTTCATTATTTTGTTTACTATACTTTCTTAAGTGAAATTAATTTCTTTACTTTTCTTTATTGTTTTATAACCTGTGTATATACTCCCTAAACAAAAGTTTGGTTTGGCCTGATTTTGAATTTCATGTAAGTGAAATAATGCCACCTGCATATTTTATGTCTTGCTTCCTTCAAATGGGAGGTTCATCCTTGTTGCTCTGTGTCATTGTGATTCATTAACTTTCCATTGTTGTATACTATATCATTATACAAATATACCACAGGGTATTTATTCATTTAATATTGATGGACATTGTGGTTGTTTTCAGTTTGGAGCTAGCAAAAATAAGTAATGCATCTCTCAACATTCTTTTCCATGAATCCTGGCTCCAGGGTCTGTATCCAGAAGTGTAACTGCTGGGTGGGAGAAAGAGGTAACAACAGATCTAAACTTGTTTTCTGTTGGAAGATGACTTTGGTTTACTTTCTTCCAACACTGTTTCTGTGGTAACATACTGGGTTAAGGTAAGTATGGAATGCCAACTGTGTTCCCAGGCAACAATGTTTATGATAAAAATGACCCCTAGGGCCCACCAAGTGGCACGGTGGTTAAGTGCTGGCTTGGGAAGCTAGCGGCCACGGTTCGGGTCCCACATATGAGGGCCAGTGACACTGCCCTCAAAAAAAAAAAAAAAATGACCCCGAAAGGATCGTGAGTGGGTTCATAGACCCCAAGGGCCTCCAGAACCAAGACTAAATAGGAACCTGGTGTGTGTAGGGAGGGTGCTTACAAGCTACCCTCATGAGCTGCGACGAGAGGTAGCTTCTCTTGTGTATGAAGCTTCACTATGCCAGAGTGGGCAGCACCCACCCATGCATGTGATATCACCCAACTGGAGATGATACAAAGCAGACCCTGGACCCTCAAGAAAGATGCATTTGATGCTGTCATGCCAAGATGCTGTTCTTTGCTGTCCTCTAACCTGCTACACAGTTAAGTGAACCTGGTGCCAAGTTGTAGCATACAGTTGTAGCATTACATCTGGATGTCAGATGGAACCCAGGATGCTTCTGGTGACCACGCTGAGTGGATGTGATGCTGTATCATGCTGTAAGGTGTGTCTATTTCAGATGTAATAGATAATGGGGAAAAAAAACTTTCAGAATACATACAATTTATACCCCCACCAATAGTTCATAAGAGTTCCTGCTGTTTCTCTTGTCCCCAACGCTTGGTACTTTTGGACACTAACTTGTGAAAATCCAGTTAGTGTGTAGTGGTATCTCACTGTGATTTTCATTTGCCCATCTGCCTTTCCGATTACTAAGAGAGAATCAGTGATGAGTAATTCCTACATTTATTTGGACATCTGAATTTCTTATTTTCTTTATTGTCGGCTCAATCCTTCGACTATTTTTTTGTTTTTTGTTTTTTTGTTTTATTTTTGAGGGCAGTGTCATTGACCCTCATATGTGGGACCCGAACCAGGGACGCTGGCGTCCCAAGCCAGCGCTTAACCACCGCACCACTCTGTCAGCCCTCAATTATTTTTTAAGTTGGGTTGACTCTTTAATGATTTGTAGCAGTTCCTTATACTAGTCCTTATACTATTCTTGAAACTAGTCCTTTGTCAGCTATATGTGTTTCAAATACCCTTTTATTCTGTGACTTACTTTGTACACTCTTTATGGTTCTCTTGACAGACACATTAACTTTAAAATCATAGTATCAATCTTTTCTTTTAGAAGGAGAGATTTCTGTAACTTATTTAAGAAATCCTTCTTAATTTAGAACTTTAATCCATCTGGAATTAGTTTTGGGGGTACAATATGAGGTAAGGGGCTGGTTTCACCTCACACTATAGAGACCTGATTTTCACAGCACCATTACTAGAGTTCTCCTTTTCCCATTTCTTGCAGTCATATGCCAAGCATCCACATATGCATAAGTCTCTTCCAGGACTCTATTCTGTTCTGTTTGTCCATTTGATTAGCCCTACATAAATTACAAGAATTTTATAATAAATCTTTTTTTTTTTTTTTTTGGAGGGCAGGCGTCATTGCCCTCATATGTGGGATCCGAACCGGGGCCGCTGGCATCCCAAGCCAACCCCCAACCACCGCGCCACTCGGCCGGCCCTATAATAAATCTTGATAACTGGTAGAGCAAATCCTTCCACATTGTTCTTCTTTCAGGTCAATCTTAGTCATCTTGTTCATTGCGCTTCCACATAAAGCTTAGAATACGCTGGTCAATTCCATCCATTAAAAAAAAAAAAAACAAGGGCCAGCCAAGTGGCGCGGTGGTTAAGCGCTGGCTTGGGAAGCCAGCGGCCCTGGTTCGGGTCCCACATATGTGGGCCAGTGACACTGCTCTCAAAAACAAAAAAAAAAGGGCCGGCCGAGTGGCGCATTGGTTAAGCGCTGGTTTTGGGATGCCAGTGGCCCCGGTTCGGATCCCACATGAGGGCCAGTGACACTGCCCTCTACAGCTAACAACAGCTCCACCTGGAGCTGGGCTGTGCGAGCCCCGGTGATGGTGTGGGCTGCAGCCCCTGCTGCAGTGGGCTGCCATAGGCTGCAGTGAGTGGCCCGCAGCCAGCGTGAGCGGCTGGCAGCCAAGCGTGAGCTGCCAATAGCCGCGATGAGCGACATCCAGAGGCCAGCGACCGATCTGCCTCATCCGGGAAGAGCGCAATGACGATACCAACAGTGAAGCAACATCCTCCGCAACTAAAACTAAAGAACAAGAAGACGGCAACTTGTCTGTTCCCTTTCCCCGATTCCCCAACGCTGTTCCCCTCCACCAATTCCCCAATAAAATCTTTAAAAAAATAAAATAAAATAAAATAAAATAAACAAAACAAAAAAAACACAAGCTTTTAGTATTTTGACTGGGATTACATTGAATGTATAAGTCAATTTGGAGACCTGACATTTTACAAACTAACTCTTACAACCCAGAATATGGTGTGTCTCTAAATTTATTAAGTTTTTCTTTAATATCTCTCAACAAAATTTACAATTCACTCTATAGAGGTTTTGCACACTTTTGTTAGATTTTTCCCTAGGTATTTCTTTTGAGTATTATAAATGTGTCTTGTCTTCTTTTATTTTCTAAAAGTTACTGCTAATAAGGGGAAATATCATTAACTTTGCAAGTTAATTTTGTATTCAGTCATGCTGTTAAAAATACCTTGTTAATTATAATTTCACATTAGATTCTTTTGAACCTTCTATGTATTCAAATATACCATCTACAAATAATGACAATTTCATTTCTCCCTCTCCAATCTTTTTATTTTTTCAATATTATTTTATATTAGTTTCAGGTGTAGAGCATAGTAGTTAGTTAGACATTTATATAATTTATGAAGTGATCCCCCAGGTAAGTCTAGTACCCACCTGGCACTATACATAGTTATTACAATATTATTGACTATATTCCCTATGCCGTACTTTGTATTCCCGTGACTATTTTGCTTTTTGGGTTTTGTTTTTTGTGTTTTTTTTTTTTAATTTATTGGGGAATTGGGGAAGGGAACAGCGTTGGGGGATTGGGGAAGGGGAACAGTACTGAAGAATTGGGTAAGGGGAACAGCCAAGTTGTTGTTCTTCAATCTTAGTTGTGGTGGGAGCAGCTAGCTCAGTTCCAAGTCCACTCACCATCTGGCTGCCCATCAGCAACTTGCGGCCACTCAGCTCAAGGTGTTGTGTTCAATTTTAGTTGCTGGTGGGTGTAGCCCACCATCCTATGTGGGCTCGAACTGGCAACCTTGTTGTTAGGAGCATGTGCTCTCACCAGCTGAGCCATCCTGCTACCTGTTTGTTGGCAGCTCAGCAGCAGCTCTGCTCGGGCACAACTCACTGGTCCATGTGGGAACTGAACCAGTGACCTTGAGCTCTCTTAGCCAATTGAGCACCTCAGCTGGCAGGCCTCCCCACCCTTCTCCCCCACCCCCCCACCCCCGCCAGTGACTATTTTGTAACTACTCATTTTACTTCTTACTGCCTACACATTTCTCACCCTCCAATCTTTAAATTGTTTCTTTTCTTTTCCTTGCCATAGTGCATTGGATAGGATTTTCAGTACAATGTTAAATAAAAGTGGTGCTAGGGGCGGCATTGGTTAAGAGCTGGTTTAGGGATGCCAGCAACCCCGGTTCAGATCCCACATATGAGGGCCAGCGACACTGCCCTCTACAGCTAACAACAGTTCCACCTGGAGCCGGGCTGTGAGAGCCCCGGCGACGGTGTGGGCTGCAGCCCCTGCTGCAGTGGGCTGCCATGGGCTACAGTGAGTGGCCAGCAGCCAGCGTGAGCAGCTGGCAGCCAGTGTGAGCTGCCAATAGCCTCAGTGAATGACACCCAGAGGCCGGCAACCCATCTGCCTCATCCAGGAAGAGCGCAATGATGACACCAACATGGGCCAGTGGAGCAACAGCCTCCACAACTAGACTGAAGAACAAAAAGACAGCAACTTGTCTGTTCCCCTCCCCTAATTCCCCAATAAAATCTTTAAATAAATAAATAAATAAAAGTGGTGCTAGCTGACATCCTTATATTATTACTGATAGCAAAGAGATTTTTTTTTTCATGTTTTACTATCAAATGTGATGTTTGCTGTAGATGTTTCATAGCTGCCCTTTATCAAATTTCCTTTTATCCCTGGCTTTCTCATAGTTTTTAACATGCATGGATGCTGAATTTTATCAAGTACTTTTTTTTTTTTTTTTTTGAGGGCAGTGTCACTGGCCCTCATATGCGGGACCGAACTGGGGTCGCTGGCTTCCTAGGCCAGCGCTTAATGACCGCACCACTCAGCTGGCCCTCAAGTACTTTTTTATATCTACATTGACTGGTGCTATGAGCTAGGGCAAGTCCAAGGACTGTCTGTCATCAGTCTCTCATGATGGATTCAAACAATGAGAGCAAGCATTTAGAAACAGTTTTTTTGGGTGCTATTAAATTCACAGGTCAAGTCACACAAAACAAAAGCCTTCTGAGAAACATTATGTCTAACTCCACATTTTCCTTTGCCATAAAATGTCCATTTTGCTCTCTCATTTGTGAATGGTATTTTCACTGGGCATGGAATTCTAAGTTGACAGTTTTCCCTCTTAGAACAATGAAGTTATAATCTCACTCACTATCGTGTGACTTCTAATGTTTCTTTCAAGAAATCATCTGTCAGTTTAACTGGCTCCTTTTAAAGTAATATCTTTTTTTATTTTCTGGATTTTTTTTTTTTTTTTTTGAGGGCAGTGTCACTGGCTCTCATATGTGGGACAAAACCGGGGCCACTGGCTTCCCAAGCCAGCGCTTAACCACTGCACCACTCGGCCGGCCCTATTTTTTGGATGCTTTTATGAAATTTCCCTATAAATTTCTGTGTAAGTGTGGATTTTTTATTCATCCAGTTTTGGATTCTAAGGCATCCTTGGATTTATTTAATTGGTCCTGGAATATTCTCAAATATTATCTTGTCACACATTACCTCTGTCCCATTCTCTTTCTGTTCTTCTGAAACTCCTATTAGACATATATTTAATCTCACTATATCTGCAATGTCTCTTAACCACCCTTCCATATTTCCCATCTTTTTGTCTCTCTCTGCTGGATTCTGGAAGATTTCTTCTGAACAAATTATTTCTTCAGCTTTTAATTGGCTTATTATCTGTCTCTCTAGTAGAATGTAAACTACATGAGAGCAGAGTCCTTGTCTAAAGTTTTGTTCACTTCTGTGTCCTCAACACCTAGAACAGTGCGTGGCATGTAGTAGGCACTCAATATATTTTTGTTAAGTGATTGTCACCAGATAACTACATCCTTTCTCGACCTCATGAGGAACTTTAGAGAGCTCTCTTCTGGGGACCCTACCCCCCACCTGACCTATAATTCTCCATAATCAAGTTTGTTAGGGCAAAGGAATCCATGGGGTCAAAACTAAAATCATCCTGCTTGAGCCAGACTCTGGTGAGTTTCCATGAAAGACTAAGGAAAAAAATTCAAGCAGCCAACATTTCACTAAGCCACTGTACTACCACGAAACAGCCAAATGTTTGGCGTGCGTGAATCAGAATTCAGCTTCCAAAAGGCAGCTCAGGGTGATACTGAGAGCTCAACAAAGTGATTGGTTGGAAGTCAAATGTAAAATAAAACAGACTATAGGGCCGGCCGAGTGGCGCGGTGGTTAAGCGCTGGCTTGGGAAGCCACCAGCCCCGGTTCAGTTCCCACATATGAGGGCCAGTGACACTGCTCTCAAAAAAAAATAAAATAAAATAAAATAAAAATAAAACAGACTATAGATCATGTGGTAGACAGAATAATGCTCCCCCCGCCCCCAAGATGTCCACATCCTAATCCCTGGAACTTGTGAATATGTTACCTAAAAGGCAAAAAGGACTTTGCAGATTTGATCAAGTTAAGGATGTTGAGAGATGGGGAGATGATCCTGGGTTATCTGAGTGGGTCCAACTTAATCACAAAGGTCCTTATAAGGACAGGAGAGTCAGAATCAGATCAGGGGAGGAGATGACAAAAGCAGAAGCCACAGGGATGCTACATGAGAAACACTCAAGTGGTCATGGGTGGCTTAGAAGATAAAGAAAGGAGCCACGAGCCAAGGAAAGCAGGCGGCCTGTAGAAGCTGGAAAAGACAAGGAAACAGATTCTCCCCAGAAGCCTCCAGAAGCTTCACTCTGCTGACACCCTGATTTCACCCAAGTGAAACCCATTTTGGACTTCTGTCCTCCAGCACTGTAAGATAATGAATGTGTATTATCTGAAGCCATCAAGTTGGTGGTAATTTGTTACAGCAACAACAGGAAACTGATCCAGATAAGTAACTTCCAAACTCCCGTTTGTGATCCTGTGGGGTGCAAAAAATCACTTGCTCTAGGAAAGCAACTTTTTAAAATGACGAGTAGAAGAGAAAATAGCAGAATGAATTGCACATAGAAAAAAGTATGATTTGGTGAAGTTTTCGTTTCAAATAGATGTATATGTGCACATGTATTTATATCCATCTGCATCTATGTGTGTATGAACTGCGTCACCAGTCATGGTCATAAAAACTTGAAAGAACACTGGCATAGAAAAGTCCCATTGTTTCCATGATCACATAGCCAGATCTTGAGGCAGGTGGGATTTAAGACACCTGTCTAGACTCTGCTCCATTACCACATTCTCCTTTTGCAGATGAAGGCACAAGGGCCCAGAGAGGTGAAGACTTGCCTGTGGTCACATAGCTCTGATGTGGCAGGACCAGGATTCTAATGCAGGTTTCACCAACTCCAAAAGGTGAACCTTTCCCCTTAACTGCACCAGCCCCTTTTTTTGAAAGTGTGGGGCAGTGCTCAGCACTAAACACCTGAGCCTGATCACCAGAATGCCAGGCGATGCTTTCAATAATCCCATTTTTCAGATAAGGAAGCTAAGTCTCAAAGCAGTTACAACACTTGCCCCTAAGTAGGATCCACACAGAGTCTGGTCTCAGAACCCACCTGCCTGTCCAGGGCTCTGGTCTGCTCCTGCAGCTCTGTGACCTCGGCCTGAACCTGGGTCCGGCACTTCAGCAAGTGGCCCATGTTCTCCAGCCTCTCGTTGTCCCGCAGCCGCCTGACCTGGCTCTGGGCAACGCTGATCTGCACCAGAAGTTTATCCCGCACCTCCTCCAGGCGGTGGATCTCCTCACTGCCCAGGCAGGGAGGTGGAGGGGAGGCCAGCAAGGGGCAAAGCTCAGCATCACTAAAGGCCAGACACACTGGGCCTGCTCTGGTTTTGGACCCAAGGGTCCAACCCCCAACCCTTTAACAGCCCCCTTCCAGCTCTGAGACCCAGGCGCTCGGCTCACAGTTGCTTATTGATGCGCTGGTGGACTTCCTTGCTGTAGGCCCGCCTTTCACCCTCCATCACTTTGCATTGCCGCTGCAGTCTGCTCAGCTCCCAATCTACTGAGGAAGGACCAGCAAAAGGACTCAATAGGAATTCAGGCCCAGCCCCTTCCTCTCCAGGACATAGGTAGGAATCCTAGCTCCCTTGGGGTCTCACGAGTGCAACTAAACTGCAGATCCATTCCCCAACATCCCTCTAGGACTGCCTCAAATTTCCTCATAGCTTCATACTCCTCTGTACAAGCTAACCTTGAGATTTCCCCCCTAAACCCCACACCTTCGCTGGTTTGGGAGTACATGTGTTTCCCCACTAGAGGGAGCCCCTGGAGGGCCTCGTGGTCCTCAAGGACCCACTGCACCGGACCTGGAACTTGGGAAAGCTGAAAACAGGTGACCAAAGCAGCATTCTTGCTCCCTCCTTCCCCCTGAGCCCCCACTGCCCTGCCACCCTCAGTCCCATCCTCCTGCCTCTTCACTCTCAGCCCCTCTCCTAGGCTCAGGCTTCATCCTCTCCTGCCTGGACCATCACCTCAGCCTCCTCCCTAACCTCCCAGCCTCCTGGCACAGCCCCAGGGGCTCATTCTGCCCCTCCCCTGCTCACAGGCATTAAAGTCTCAACTCCTCAGCCTAGTGTTCAAGGCCCCATATGACCTGACTATCCACTTCTCCAAGTCTCCACCAGCTCCCCACCTCCCACAGCCCATTGGCTCTCAACCTGGAGCTATTCTATCCCCCATGAGCATTTGGCATTGTCTGGAGACATTTTTGATTGTCATACTGTGGGGCGGATAGGGGAGGTACAGAGGGTGCTACTGGATGTAGTGGGTAGAGGCCAGGGATGCTGTTAGATATTCTACAAGGCACAGACCAGCCCCCACAACAAAGGATTACCTGACCCCAAGTGTCAACAGCGCAGAGGTTGACAAACCCTGCTCTAGCTACATGCTGTTCTCTCTGCTGAAAAACTCTCTCCTTCCTTTTCCCCTTGGTGATCCCAGGGAGGAGTTCTGGGTCCCACTCAAACTTCCCCTGCAGGAAGTCTTGGCCCACCCTATGCCTCCCTCCATCTCCATTCCCACACTTGTGCTCCCCACTATGGGGCTCTCCTAAAAGACCTCCCTATTCCCAGGGCTCTGAAGCACAGGACCTGGAATTGGGAACCCTGAGAAACAAAGAGTGAAATAAAGATAGTATAAATTACCCATTTCCTCTAGGAAGGCGTCACTTCCATTCTCAGAGAGGGTGTTCTTTGCAGCGAGTTCAAAAGACATCTTTCCCAAAGAGGGTGGGACTCCTGTAGGGGTAACACTGGACCCCTTCAGACAGCAAGCAGGCGAGGACAGGGAGGAGGTGGGCAATGAACAGTGAGGGACTAGGAATTGGAAGTTGGAAGATGACCCCAGAATCAGCTCTGGCCTGTCTCTGAGTCTAAATTCCTCCAATGGGTTGGAGGGGGGACACCTCTTGGGCCTCTCCCCACACTCCTCCCGACCTCCCACCTCTCGCATTCTCTGTCGTGCATCTTGGCTCTGACTCTGGCGCGGGGGACAGGTCCCTTAGGCTCTCAGTATCTCTGAGGGGGGCTGTTTGGAGAAGGGATCACAGAGGAAGGCCCGCTGTAGGAAACGAGGCCCCTTCCCTACCTGCTGGAGTGCCTGCACTGTCCTCGGTGCTCCTAGCTCACTGTTGTGGTCTGGTTACTGGGGAGATAAAGGGCCAATGAGGCCTGAGGACAGAGGATGCGGAGGGACCGAGGCCGCGAGGAGAGGCTGTGGAAGGAAGGGGAGGCTGGGAAGGAGTGGCCGAGGAGGCGGCGAGAAGACCTGCTGGGATCTCAAGGAATTTAAACAGAAATGTTGAGGAGCCCTGTGAGAGGTGGGGCTGTGGGCATATAAGGGGCGGGGCTAGAGGACCGGCGATAATCGGGGCTTCGAGGTTTGCGAGGGGAGGATCTGTCTAGGGCAGAGCCCATAGGGTCTGCAAGGTTTGGGGCTGGGGAAATCACAGGTACCTGCGAAGGGCGGGGCTGTGGGGATTCTCTAGGGGCGAAGCACGGGTACTTGAGAAGTATGAGGTTACAGGGCCTTGAGCTATGGGAGCTTCGGAGGGGAGGTGCACGGTACCGGAAGAGGGCGGGGCTTCTGGGGCCAGGGAGGGGCGTGGCTGGAAGAACACGTGAGCCTGTGGGGAGGGCGCTGGAAGGACCGTAGTTCCCAAGACTTGTGGGTTCGGGGTTAACCAGGAGTCACTCTGTTGGAAGGGCCTGCGGGCGGGAAGGGCTGCATGGAGAACACGGGCCTGTGAGGGTCGGGCTGTTTCCGGGAATGGCAGGCAAGGTCGGGAGCGAAACGCCTGGAAAGCCAAGGTCCTTCGGGAGGCGGGCGGGAGAAGCTTGTCTTAAGCTGATTAGGACCACGTTATTTTAAAGATTCAGTAGCAGGAAGGTGGTGCCGACGCTGGGAGTTGTGAGGGGAAGTAGCGCTCACCACCGCCTCAGGTCCTCCTAGCAGCTCACTACGCACGCGCGACCAACGGCCTCCAGACAAGAAGCCTAAAACCCTTCGCTGTCCACGGAGTCCGCAGACAGAGAGGCGGAAATGGGCGGGGGCCTCAGGCACTTCGCGCCGCACCCGATTTCCGGCCACGCCCCTGTCTGGCCACACCCATCTCCCGTAGGGCACGCCCCTATAGTGGTCCGCTGCTGCCCACGTGGGCCTCCCCGGAGCCCGCGGGCAGTAGGCGCTCCTCCTTGCAGGCTGGGTGTGCCCAATGCCTGCGGTTTCCTGTGGGAGGAAGCCGCCCGCGAGGCCCTCAGCTCAGCTCGTAGCGTTGGAGGCCCAGGAAGGGGAGATCCCGCCACCGCTCTGGGGTCCTCTGATTCTCCTCCATCACAAAGCCCTAAAAGGGAGACCCCCTGAACATCCCAAGTCTGCCGCTAATACCACTCAGGGAACTTGATTCAGAGTCCTACCCTCCTGTTCACCACCTACTCCGCTCAAATTTCCACCTCCCTAACTTCTGGTCCCCAGACTCCTCCCTCTATCAGTTGGGGGCGGGGGGGCCGGTCCCCCTTTGCCTGCACTCCCCGAAAAGCATGTGACCCTCTAGTCCCTAGTTTTTCCTTCAGTGACCCAGACTTTCTAACTTCCTTGGGGTTCTGAGTTCAGACCCCAGTTTCTGCCCTGCTCAACGACTTAAGTTTGTGATTACCTACATATTCCCCAATCCAGGGACCCTCATTTTGTACTCCCAATTTTTTAGTCTTGGGACCCAATGGACCCAAGAATTTGCCCCTTCCCCAAATCCTAGAGACCTTGATGTAGAGTGTCCCAGTACAGAACCCACTCAGGGCCCCAATGCTGGTATAACTAGCACACACAGCAGTGCTTACAATGTACCAGGCACTACTCAACTACCCTAATACATTCACTATTATTATCCCTATTTTATAGATAGAGAACATGAGGCATAGAGAGGTTATTAGTAACTTGCTCAAAATCACAGCTAATGAGTAAAGCAACTTGGATTTGATTCCAGCCAAGGTGTCTAGTGTTTGTGCTATAGGTACCCCAGCTTCCAGGTCTTCCTGAGTACCCACCCAGTCATTGAACTGCCTATTCCTCACCCCCTCAGGGAATCCACATAACCAATCATTCTCCCTCCCCCACCTCTGGTCCCTTCAGATACCCAGACTCGCCATTATCCAGTACTCTTCCTTTGCAGGGACCCAGAATTTCAGTGTGCCAGCTCTTAGATTCCATATCAGGACCCCAGACACCTGGTCCCATCCCTCACTATTCACCAGCATTCAGCCCTTCCAAGAGACCCAGGTACATAGCAGTCGTCACCCCCCATCCTAATTCAATAACCCCCAAATTAACAACAATGATAGTTAACAGTAAGACCCTGGGGGCCGGCAGAGTGGCACAGTGGTTAAGCGCTGGCTTGGGAAGCCAGCAGCCCCGGTTCGGGTCCCACACATGAGGACCAGTGACACTGCCCTCAAACAAACAAAAATAAAAAAAATAAAAAAAACCTGGTACTGTACTTCTGTTAAAAACCTTCCAAATGGCTTCTCACGGCACTTAGAATAAAGTCCAAACTCCTCCCCATAGCTTTCAAGGGCCCTCTTTGATTTCCCTTCCTTCCACTCCCTCTAGCTCCCTATAGTCCAGCCACACTGGCCCTTCTGTCTGCTCCCCAAACAACCTGAGCTTGTTCTCAAGAGCCTTTGCACTTCCTCTTCCCCCTGTCTTCAGGTCTCAGCTCAGATGTCACCTCCTCGGAGAGGCCTTGTCTGATTACCCTGTTTAAAGTAGGTTCCCCCCACATACACACTCATTATGTCTGGCACTGTATTTTGTTTCCTTCAAAGCCCTTATCATTATCTGAAATTTGTCTTCTTCATTGATATGTTTTCTCTTTATTCTGTCTCCCTCTACTAGGAAGGTAAACTCCACAGTAACAGTAGGGTCACACATCTGTTTTCTTTATTATTAACTCCTAGTTAATAGATGCTCAATAAATGTTTGATGAAGAAAGGAATGAATGTGTTATGTGTTTCAGTGTACTGGTATTAACTTATTCATTTAGAATAAGTATCAGACTTAGTATCATCAGTATTAGTATATTGTCAGTATTATCAATATTATACCCACCTCACAGATTAGGAAACTGAGGCTCAGCCAGTTGACATAATTGGTCAAGGTCCCCCAGGTAGGAAATAGTGGCGCTGGGATTCTTAACTTCCACCTCCTGCCCCCTTTAGAGTTCATACTTCCCCATTTCCTATCCCCTGACACCCTCCATGATACCAACTTCACCAGTCTTCAGCCCACTCCACATGGTAGAATCTGGCCTCCTCCCTCAGACTCCCATCCCTCTGAGTATCCAGTCTTAATCCCCATCAAGGAAAGCAGACCTTTGGTCTCAGCTCCCAGGACAAGACCCAGAGCAGAGGCCTGAGACTTGGGCCCTCCCACCCCCTGATGCTTGCCCCACCCCAGGGTTCTGCTGCGCTCAGTTCCCTCCAACGACTTCTCATCTCAACCCTGGGAGGAAAACCCAGAAAAGATGTATGTCTAGGAGGAGTGGGCGGGAGCTCACAGAATGAAGAACCCAAGTGCCTGGGCCCTCCCTCTGGCTGCAGACCTCAGCTGGGTGCGGTGAGGGTTGGTATAAAAGGGTCAGTATATATTGAGAGGAGCAGAGGAAGAAAAGACAGGAAAGTGAGAAGAGTAAAAGACGAAGGTACAGGACAGGAGAGACAAGAGGCAGAAGAGTGACAGAAGGAAGGAGGGAGAGAGAGGGAGGGAGCGGGAGAAAGAGCGAAAGAAAGAAAGGGCTCCGGGATTGGAGGGGAGAAGCACGGAGTGGGCCAGAGGGGAGAGTGCGGGAGGGAGGAAGGCAGCGAGGGAGGCGGGGGCCTCGAGAGGGTGGAAGGAGGGAGGAGAAGGGCGGGGCACGGAGGCCCAAGCGGGGAACAGACTCCCAACTCTGACTTTTTTCGCCGCTCTCGGTAAGTTTCCAGTCCGTTATCCGGACTGGTATTTCTTTATTTACTTGGGAGTGCAGCCGTTTGGGAAGGACACCCCTATGGAAATCCTTGTAATTTCAGAAGTGATCTCTTAGCACTTGGGTGGGGATTCAGGAAGGGGTGGGGCCGGGCAAAGTTTGGGGGTGCGCAGAAGAGCCCTCCACCTGAAAATATCCTGTAGTTTTTCCCCATAGCTGTCCACTCTCCCCTGAGGACCCTGAGGATCAGGGCTTTGCATGAGAACACCCAAAGTCTGGGGAACCTCCAGACCCCCTCCCCTTCTGTTTACTGAAGGGTCGTGGGAAGCTGGCTCCTTCTTTTCAGGCCTCTCTCCTCCCAATAGGCATCCCATCCATTTTTACCACAAGATGCCCAGCAGGCACCAGTCTGGCAGCAGGGTGGGGTGGGGACCTCGTGGGCATAGCCAGGGGCTGGGGTTTCCCTAGCACTTGGAGGCAGGAGGGTGGGATGAGTCATCGATGACTCACCCGGGTCCCCCTCCTCCCACTACCCCAGGAGAGGGGTGGGGTCAGTCAAGGATGCCTGTCTCTGAGGACAACCCTTAGCTTCTGATGAATCTGGAGGGGTGTCGATTTCAATTTTCAGATCCTGGTCCATATGCGCCCAGGGATAGGGCTTTGAGGAGACGGGAGCCACATTGCTAGTCCTACTCATTCCTGGACCCAAGAGTCCATCCCTGGCCCTCTCCAGCCCCTGTGGGATTCAGGAGTCTGGGCCCCCAGCCTCCTCCTCCCTCCGACCCAGGAGTCTAGACTCAGCCCCCCTTCTCCAGGAGGATTTGGGCATCTCACCCGCCCCGTGCCAACCTTTTGAAACGACAGTCTCCTGACGTCCCCTACCCCAGGCTTCCACTGCAGTCATGTCACTCCTCCTGCTGGTGGTCTCTGCCCTACACATCCTCATTCTCATCCTGCTTTTCGTTGCCACTTTGGACAAGGTAAGCCTCCGCTGTCCTGCAGACTCCCGACACGCCCCTCCTTTAAAGTTACTCCAGCCCCACCCCTTTTCCCTGACATCTACCCGTCTGAGCTCTGCCTCTGATGCCTCACCCTGCCCTTTTTCCAACCTCTTCCCCTTTCCTACTAAACCCATGCTTTCCCCAGTGCAGCCCCTTCCCAGTACCTCACCCTTTTCCTCACCCATCCCACAGACTCCCTGACCATTCCCACTTTCCTTTCATAAACCTCCCCTTGTTTCTCTGTCCATCCCAGTCCTGGTGGACCCTCCCTGGAAAGGAGTCCCTGAATCTCTGGTATGACTGCACATGGATCAATGACAACAGAACGTGGGCCTGCAGTAATGTCAGTGAGAATGGTGAGGGACGTTGGGGACTGGTCTGCAAAGGGGAGGGGTAACCCCAAGTCTCCTCCTGTGACCAAGGATTGGGACTCCATGAAAGTTTGAGTTGGCAGGTCTGGGTCTCAATGCTGACTGGGACTGATGTATGACCCACCTATCTTGGTGGTAGGGGGCAATATGCTCCTATTTTAAAGAGTATGTGCTAAAAGCCCTCATCCCTTATGAGTCAGAAAGAGTGGAGGCCACATGCTATAGGTTTAAGAAATGAGGAGAAAGCTCCCAAGATCCTGGGAAGATAGGATTATGTTTCCAAAGTTCTAAGGAGATAGAACTGGTGTTCCGAATGGACAGCTGGGATCAATTTGTCCAAGTTCCAAGGGGGTGGGGCAGGAAATCACATTGAAGTTCTAAAGAGATGGGGCTGAATCCTTCCAAGGTTCTAAAGGAGGACTGGGGGTGACAGATGCATCTGAGTTCTAGAGGGGAGGAGTTGCATCCATTGAAATTTTTAAGTGGAAGAAGGTGAAAGATGAAATGCTTTTCCCCTAAGAGTGAAACAAGAATTTCTGTTCTCACCACTTCTATTCAATGTTGTAGTGGAGATAGCCAATGCAACAAAGCAAGAAAAAGAAATAAATGGCATAAAGATGGAAAAGGAAGAAGTAAAAAAAAAAAGTCTCTATTCTCAGTGGACATGTTTATGTAGAAAATCCTAAAGAATCTTCAAAGATGCTTCTAGAACTGATAAGGGAATTTAGCAAAGTTACAGGTATCAAGGTCAATAAACATGATACTCCTAAGTATTCAAACTTGTATGGCTCTAAAAGGCGGTGTGTGCAGGGGCAGAGGAGAGGGGGAGTGCAAATGATGAATAAGCAGGTGGAGCTCGAACTCTGGACCTGCTGTGACTTCCACCTCTGTGTCTTCCTTGTTGCAGGCTGGTTGAAGGCGGTGCAGGTCCTCATGGTGCTTTCCCTCATCCTTTGCTGTCTGTCCTTCATCCTGTTCATGTTTCAACTATACACCATGCGACGAGGAGGGCTCTTCTATGCCACTGGCCTCTGCCAGCTTTGCACCAGTGAGCATTGTTCCCTGGGAATTGGAAGGAAAGGAGGGGGCCTGTCAAGATTCTGGGGCCCCTGAAAATGGATATCTGGTTAAGAGAAAAAGAAAAAAAAAACAAAACTCCACAGCCTTCATGGCACCTCCCAGGGACTTATGGGAGTTGTAGTTTTCAGTGACTCAAAAATGGTTTGTATGGTGTGTCTGAGCCATGGGGGAGCTGGCACTTGGGGTTGCAAGGAGCCAGTGCTGAGAAAGGTGGTGTGGGCAAATAATTTAAATCCCAGGAATGGGAGGTGGGGATAGGTAGTTAATAACCCAGGAGAGAACTCTGAATCATAATAGTGGTGATATTATAATTATAATGGCAGCCACGTGCTGTTTCTGGTGGAACCTACCGCACTTCTGGGAGTTTTATGTACTTTTTACTTTTTTGATTTAAGGTGCAAAGGCTTAAGTTAATCATAGCCCTCAGTTTGAGGAACATTATCTTCCCAGGTTCCTACAAAGCCCCCCTCTTGTTTTATTAATTCACTTTTTGCTTGCTTGGCTTGTAGAAAGACATTCAAAAATGTTCCTTAAATGGGTGGATGGATGAGTAGATATTATCGTCCCATTTTTATGGATGAGTAAAAGGCACCTGGAGATTAAATTGCTCAAAGCCAGTCTGCAGTAACCTGGTTGCGCCCTCTGTAAGCGAACCACGACTCCCAGCAGGCAGCTCCGGCGGCTTCTTTGTCCCATGGGTTGTTGGGAAATGCAGTCTTCTTGAGGCTACGGCGTGACATGCGGCTCCCGTCTCCCCACAGGCGTTGCGGTTTTTACCGGCGCGCTGATCTACGCCATTCACGTGAAGGACATCCTAGAGGATCGTGCGTCCAAGGGCAGCTTTGGTTACTGTTTCGCTCTAGCCTGGGTGGCTTTCCCCCTCGCCCTGGCCAGCGGCGTTATCTACATTCACCTGCGGAAGCGGGAGTGAGCGCGGCGCATCGCCGTTCCGCCTCAGCCCAGCCCGCTCCCGGCCTCTCTGCCTCACCCCATCTTCGGAAAATAAAGTCTTTTAACCGCCAGCTCTGCCTTTACCTCCTTCCTTTCTTCCTCCAAAGACCCAGGCTGCTCACGCCTGATCTCTCCTGAACCTGGAGCAGCCCCCATCAGCAGCAGCTCCCCCCTCAAGAGTGTCCAGCTCCCGGCCCCCAGTCCCTTCTAAACCCGAAACAGGGGTCCCAGCCGCCTTTCCCTTACGCAGAGGCCCTGGGCCCTCCTATCGAATATCAGGATTCCTCCGGAGTGGAGACCTTAAGGCACTTCTGGAAAAGAACCAGGAGTCCTGGTTTCCAGTCCTCTCGCTCCTTGTGCAAGGGTCATTCTCAACCAGGCAGGGTGTGTGTGTGTGTGTTGCTCTAGATTGTTGGTCTCTTTTATTCTCATTCTGTCCCTTCCTCTGGAAAGACACTTTCCTATTTCCCTCTTAGAACCCAGTATCATTCCCTCATTACAATCCAACCCTTCCTTTCCCCTCCTCCCCAAATGCTGCGCCTAGCCAATATGACAGCTTACTAAAAATCAGATGCCACCCCACCCCTTCTCCAGGCTTACCCAGCCCCACATTAGGACACCGGAGGAGGGGAGGGGGGAGGCTGGATTTTACACTCACTTATCCTCTGGCTGTCTTTATGCAGTGAACACAACTGCACATGGCCTCCCAGAAGACTGAGTATTTGCTTGGGAGAACCAGAACCTCTCCTCAACAATCAGTGATCCACAGCCAGTCCTGTCTCACAAACTACAGCGCCCCCCGTCTCTCTCTAGAATTATAGCTTCTTCTGTCTGGGACCTACCCGCAATGCATTCCCCCAAACCGAGGGTCTCTTCTTTCCAGGATTCTGATGCTTTTTCCCTCCAACCCCTGCAAACTACCCCACTCATCTGGATTTATTAACCACGATTTATTTTGGGAGAGGGGAGTGGGGAATTGCTAGACCAATAAATATTGCACAGGCCACTGCTGGAGGGAAGATCCAGACGGAGGTAGTTTCTGTAGAAAGGGTAAGGGACCTGAGCAGGGAAGGCACCGGAGGTTGTGGGGGCCTAAGTGGAAGTGCGTCTTGGGATGGTCTCTGGTTCCTCCTGGCCCACAACTTCCTGCCTGGGAAAAGGCTCCCAACCCCTTCAGCCTGAACAAGCTGATCAATAGTTGACCAGATGGCCTTACTTACACGTAGCTGCAATTGATAGATTGTTTCTTTCAGAAATTCTGATTAGTTGCTTCTATGCAGCCGACAACTGGCTGCCTAAGGTTGAGAATGCCCAGAAACTGTCATTGGCAGTTTGCCAGAGAGCAGGGCTAACCTGCTCTCATTGGCTGCAGGCTGGGGCTCTGCCTTGGTGAACATGATGGGCGGTATGCCCGGAGCAGGCTAAAAAGACAATGATATATAGCCTCAGGAGAACACAACTTAACTGTGCCAGGTGGTTGGTAGCGTTGAACAGCTGTGATTGGCTGACACTCCTTCCTCAGCCAAACCACAGTTTAGGTGTTCAGTGTGGGTGGGACTTAGAAATGGAATTGAAGCAAAACCAAAACGCTTTGATTGGCCTAGCTCCTCATCAAAAGGGGTGGGGCTAGCAAGTGTAAGCTGTCTTGATAGGCGGCTTTATAAATGCAGCGTAATGTGATTGCCTGTCATTGGAAACTGAGGAACTGCAAAGCATAGTAGCCGTGATTGACAGCTTGTCATGGAGAAGGCGGAGCTCAGTTCCTAAACAGGTGGCTGGGTGGGGCTAGATTGGGAGGTTTCGGTCAGGGGTTGTCACTCCTGGGTGCGGCCTGGGGCGAAGTGATTGTAGCCGACGGCTCTAGTTTGGGGAACCCGGGGGGCGGGTACATCCCGTTGCTGGGGGTCAGGGCTTGCAGGTGGCCCATAGCCCGAGCTCCGTTGAAGGCCACGTCACAGCCTGACTGGGACAGGAGCCAGTTCTCCACCTCCGACTGGAGCCACTGAGAGGTCTCTGCAGGGGGAGAGGCAGGTGTTGTGAGGAGGTCAGAGGGACCAGGAAGGACTGGGAGGGGGCAGGACAAGGAGTATGAGGGGCATGGGTTTGGGAGAAGCCTAGGGATGTATTGAGACTAGGAGGGGAATGGGAAAAGGCCTGGGAGGCTCAACTCTGTGATTCTCATCGGGGAGAAGCCAGGGAAGGGTTGGGACTCCTGTTGGGAAGACTTGAGGCTTATACAGGGAAGAGACAGGGTCTCTTCTAGGCAAAGTGGGCTCACATATTGGAAGGAGCAGGCAAGGAATGGGGCATGAAGAGGGGCATGCCACAACAGGAGTCCGTCTGATCCAAGACCCCTAGGAGGCTGATGTCAGGAAAGGGAGACCACCCCAGGAAAACCCACGGTCTATCAAGATCATAAGCTGGGTTCAGGGGTCCCTGAAGCTGATAGCCGGGGTCACCTCAGAAATATGTCAGATTCACCAGTGGGAGCAGGAAGCAGGGGGCGGGCAGCATGGGGATGGTATCTCACTGGGGCAGGGCCATTTGGGACTGAGGGGTCTCAACCCTGTAGTAACAGTGTAGAGTGGGTTCTGGGTGGGGCAACATCGGAGTCAGGCCAAGATAGGATGGGTGGGGTTCCAGGGCCAGGTCCTACCTTCCGGCCCGCCATGCCTGCCCGAGGGCCTACGGGCCAGGAAGCTGTGCGCCAGCAGTGCCTCCTTGGTGTGCTCGTCATGCGCGCGCAGGGCCAGGGCGCTGAGCAGCTCCGAGTTGTTGGACGTGCTGCGGTAGTAGAGCATGTGCGCCAGCTCCAGTGCCTGCACGCTGCGCCGCTGTCCGAACATCTGCAGGCCGGACAGCTGCAGCTTGGCTACCGGAAGGGTAAGGCCATGCTTGGACCCCATGCACACACCCCTCCTCCATCACTCACGCTGGTGCGGTCCTTCCCGCGGAATCCCGGGCCCTCTCCAGACCTTTGGTTCAGGTCTCCAGGCCCGGTGCCCCGCTGTTTGTATTTTTAACTCACACGCTGTCACCCCAGTGACTCCGAGGATGCCAACAATATTTTGCAGCTGGTTTGTTCATCTGAACCACACATTAATGGATTTGTTCAGGGATTTCCAGACAATACGAGCTTTAGCCTTGTAACTTCTTGTTACAGTGATTTTTTAAAAGTCTTTATCTTTTAGATACATACCAAAGTATTTGCAGGTGATATGTCTAGGATTTGCTTTAAAATAATCCAGTAGTGAGAGAGCCGGGTCTTCAGGTGGAACCTAATTGACTTGCTAATTGTACACACCAAATGCAAGACTACATGGGAGCTCACCATACTATTCTATTTCTGTATTTGTTTGAACTTTTCAATCATAAACAAGGTTTAAAATATTAAATTGTAAAGGTAAGTGTTAAACAACAAATATTCCAAAAGCAATTTTGAGGACTGAAGCGGGGGGGCAGTCTGGGCCCAGCTGTCAGTTCACTGCCCCATTCCCCACCCTTGGCCCTCTCCCAGCTTGGATCCCTCTCCCCATACTCCGTGTCCCTAAGGAGAGAAATTAGAGCCCATCGGTGTCCCCTGGGGCTCAAATTAAAATCCTCTACCCAGATTCTTCCATTTATCTGCAAAATGGGCTCAAAATGAGCTTCGGGGCCTGGAGCCAGTTCCAACTCTGCCCTCTACCGGCTATGAATAGGTTTCTAAGTCCTAGTCCTTGGGTAGGGCAGTCTGAAAGGAGGTGGATGACAGGGAAGTGCTCAGGAAGTCAATATACAGTTAATGAAACCCTTGGCACAGAGCCTGGCATAACAAGCATTTAAATGTTAGCTACTACTGAATATTTGTCCACACTCTAGCCTGGGTGCCGCCTTTTAAATACAAGTGTCAACAGCCCTTAAGGGTGTTGGTGAGGGCCGGCCGAGTGGCGTGGTGGTTAAGCGCTAGCTTGGAAAGCCAGCAGCCCCGGTTCGGGTCCCACATATGAGGGCCAGTGACACTGTCCCCCCTCCCCCCCAAAAAAAGAGTGTTGGTGAAATGCCTCTGAAATCAACACACCCTGAAAAAACTACTGAAATGGCCTGCATGGTACTAATGAAACGGCTGTGTGTGGACTGTGCTCTCTTCTTACACGCTCAGCACAGCAGGTTTATATGTCCCTATGTTGGAACGAATCACCATTTCTATGCTGAAGGCAAGATTCAGAAATTGTGTGTGCTAGGGACCATCTGGTATGAAAATACATTGAGTTTTGTGTCTGTTTCTGCCAAGCTGATGGCATTGAGTTCTCATAGGTTAAAGGAGAACTCAGATGGGCCGGCTGAGTGGCACAGTGGTTTAAGCGCTGGCTTGGGAAGCCAGCGGCCCTGGTTCGGGTCCCACATATGAGGGCCAGTGACACTGCCCTCAAAAAAAAAAAAAAAATTTTAAAAAAAAGGAGAACTCAGATGAGGTCAGACCTCCCTGAAGAGGGCTCACCACCTGCCACCTGCATGTTTCCTTCAACACTCACCACAGCCCACACTGAGTGCAGGGTCTCCCCTCACCTAACCCCCCTCACTCCTCCCTCCTTCCCTGGGGTTCATATCTAAGTTGACCCCACCATTTACCCAGCCACAGGCTATACCCCTGGCACCATCCTCGCCCTCTCCTTACCAGCCTGTCAGTCCTCAGCCCCATCCTCCTGCCCTGACTCTCTCTGCTCTGTCCCCTCCTCTTTAAACCCACCTAGCTCATCACCAGGCTCAATCTCCCTGCTTCAGTCTGTCCTCTCACAGCCCCAGAGATGACACTGTTCCTCCCCTGCTCAGAACCCTCCCATGGCTCCCCAGTGCCCTCAGAGAGTCTGAGATCCTTGACCTGGCACAAAGGCCCTGCGTGGCCTGATCCCTAAGGATTCCTCCCACTCACCTCCCATTCCTCCCCTCTGAATGCAGCCCATGTTGAACGAACCAATTAACCCTGAACATCATCCTGAGCACACTCCACTCTCAGGCCTCTGGGCCTGGGAATGAGCCCAGCCACCTCTGATCCATTCTAGAAAAACACTACCTCATTGTCAGGGTTCAGGACAGATGAGCAGCTGTGTCCTCAGATTCCTAAAGTGCTCACTGTGACCTCCATTAGGCATGTGGACGCTTGTCCATGTGCCCCACACCACGCCTTCCAGGACAGGACCACCCTGATGTGTCTCGTGGGTGCCAGCTCATCAACCTACCCAGGCTGCCCACCCCCCAGCCCACTCAGTGCTGGGCTAGGGGTCCACAGTGAACCAGGGTACAGCAGGAGCCCACAGGCACATTATCCCAGCTGGAGACATCTGGGAAGCTTTTCTAGAGCCTCGGACCTAAGGGTAAGGGGCGAGTGGGGTTGGTCAGCCCAATAAGGCAGGAAGGACATTTCAGTAGGAGGAACAGCATATGCAAAGGGAGGGAAGGGAAGGGTCGCAGAAGGAGGTGCTAATGGTATATTTTGGTGGAGCTGGAGCATAGAATTGTGTTGGATGAGACTGGAGAAGCAGGTGCTCTGGTGCCAGGTTATGGGATGAGATGAGAGAAGCAGGGCCAGTCTGGGGCCATCAGGGGTGGGCTGGAGGGGACAAACTGGGAGGCTGGGAAGAGGGTTTGAGCTGGGGCTGGAACAGCGGGGAGCGGATGGCACAGAGAGTCTCGGGGGACAGAAAGGAAGGGCTGGGGACTGACAGACTGGATTAGGGGGCAGGGTGAGGGGCAACTTCCAGGGTTCTGGCCAGTGACTGGGGGACAGCCATAAATAGATGGAGAACCAGGAGGAGGAGTGGGTGTGGGGGAGACACTGTGCCCCGCCTGGCAGGGTTGGTTGCTCCAGGCTGAGCACAGAGCACCCCAATCTAGGAGGTGGAGAAGAGTTGCTTGTGGAAACCACAGAAGCGGATGAGCTCTTTGAGAACTAAGAAAAAGGGGTGTGCATCCTGCACAAGACCAGCCTCCCAGGTGTCTGATCTGAGCGCCTGTCCCAACACAGGAACTCAGGAGGAGAAAGGGGTTTGGGGAATATAGATGCTGAGCTCAGTGCAGTGTGTGTGGAAAGGGCATGGGTGTGTCCAGAGAGCAGGTGGGAATGGGGGCTTGGGGTCTGGGAGAGGTGTCATAGGAGATCTAGGAGTGAGTAATGCGCAGGAGGGAACAAGTGTGCTCAGGGAGGGGCAGGTGGACTGAGGCTTGGTGGGGGCACATTTAGGGCTTGGAGGCTCAGCCTGTTGAATGAATGCACTAAATTAACTAGTGAACTGGATTTTAAACTGGACTCTTCAGAGCCAGAGGGTCGTGCGCTCCATCCATGCTTACAACGCTTCCACAGCTCCTGCTGCCCTGAGGAGAAAGCCCAGGGCCCCTACCTTAGCAAGCAAGGCCCTTGCCACCCACCCTCTGAGGCCTCACTTCTCCACCCTGCATCCCGGACCCCAGCCCTGTGAGATCCCCTTCACCCAAACCCTTCTCCAACAGGCTCAATCCTCTCCTTCCCCAGTTTTCCTCAGTCCCACCTGACCCCTGGTCCTGGGCAGGAATTTCAACCCGCACCCTTCCCCAGCCCTTCTCCCTCTCAGCCAGCACGGTCTGGCTGTTATCTGCAGAATTTATTGCCAGCCTTCCTAAGAGCCTGTTGAGATGGCTGAAAACAGCTTGAAAACCAATGAACCAGTGAGTGAATGATTGGGTACAACTGACGCCTCAAGCCAGCCCACACCCTGGGGCCAGTGGGAATAATAAGTACAAGGCAGCCCCTCCAGGCCAACTCAGCCTTGAGACACGGCACATGGCTGGGCCAGCAAGGCACAAGTTGGGTGTCAGCCCCCACCTGTCCCCTCAGCCATGAATCCTTGGAAGGTGAACAATCTGCACAACTGTATGAGGCGGCCCCACATTCACATGTCACAGAATCAGGAAGGCAGCTTGTTAAAAACAGCTTCCTGGGCCCCCGTTTCAGAATTTCAAATTCACTCCATTTGGGTGGGAGCCTAGGAGGCTGCATTTATGAAATAGTTCTCCTGGTGACAACGACACCTGGCCAGGATGGGGAAGCCCGGACTCAGGGCACAATAGCCCAGGTAGTAATAATAGTAATGGCAATGCCTAATACTCATATAGTACCTTCTGTACTATGTGTCAGCTCTGTTCTCAGCACCATATATGTATCAATTCATTTAAAGCCCACAACAACCCTATGAATTGGATCATATTGTCATCTCCACTTTCCAGATGAGGGAGCTGAGGCACCAAGAAGTTAAACGGCCTGTTCAAGGTTGCACAGCCAGAAGACAGCAGAGCCAGATTCAAACCCAGGCAGTCTGGTTCTAAAACACACATCCCTCACCCTGTCACTAAGTGCCTCTCAAAGCAGGAACTCAGCGAGTGGCTGTGAACACTCAAATAGCACCTACAACATGCCAGGCACTCTGCCCAGTGTTCTTCATGGATTCACTCTTTTAATCCTCCCAACAATAGTGAGGCGGGTCTCACTATTATCCCCATTTTCCAGATGATGACAATGAAGCACAAAGAGATTAAAAAACCCATCGAAAAAAAAAAAAAAAGAAAACCCACCCAAGGTTGTGTTGAGTAAATAAGGTAGAGAAGGGAGATAGGAAAGGAGGATGGGAGGGAGGGAAGGAAGACAGAAGTGGAGGTAGGAAGAAGAAAGGAAGGCAATGGAAGGAGGGAGGAAGGGAGCCAGGAAAGGTAGGAACAACAAAGGAAAGGAATAAAGCACAGCATGAAGCAGGAATAACACATGAAAGAAAGAAAAAAATAGGGTAGCCTGACCTTCTGGCTGAACACCAAGAAGCAGGGACCCAGGAGCATGAGAAGAGGCCAGCTTACCTTGGAGGCCCGCAGGCCCATGAAGGCAGCAAAGAGCAGCAGCAGTAGGGAGGTGGCCATCTTGAGGTCTGAAAGGACCACCATGCCCACATTGACGAAGAACGCCACCCCGGAGACCACAAGCGTGATATTGAGCAGCGCGCGCTGCAGTGTGGGCGTGCGCACCTTCAGCTCAGGCAGCAGCTGCTCCAGGCCCTCTAATGGGATGTCCTTAAAGCTCTTCAGCACCAGGTGCCCCCGCCTTGTTCGGGCTGCTAGCACGACCCGCTTAAAGTATCTCCTGACGGGTAGAGATAGAGAGGCCAGGGTGGTCAGGACTGACCCAGGAAGACCCCTCTAATTCCAGGACACTCTCTTTAGGCTCTGCAGTCACAGTCATTTGAAAAGCTACTTAACAATGGTGGGAGGAAAATCAGAAATAGGCTAAGTGCCCAACAATGGGGGATCAGTTATATAATGCAATCCCCTACTGTTGGACACAGGTTGCTTCTGATTTTATATACTTGATAAAAGAGAGCTGAATAAAATTCTTTTGTTTAGTTAATTTCCAAGTCAAATTCATATATTTTAGAGTGTCTGCTACGTGCCAGGGAGTGCTATGAAGCTCTGGAGAGATAACAAAATAAGTCAGTCACTGCCTCTGTGGAGCTTACAGTGCAGTGTGAGAGATAGGTAATTAAATACACAGTCTGCAAATATAAATATCTCCTTGAAATAGATTCCCGGAAATGAAATTACTGGTTTAAGGAACATGAGGGCTTCTTTGTCTTTGATTTTTGTTTCATTTTGTTTTTGGACTTGTGACTATATTTGAAAAACTAATTTCCAGAAAGATTGGTAATTGACAGGCCCACTGGCCAACTATGATAAGAACTGGCTCTTCTCACCCTACTCTGAATTTGAATATCATCTGTTAAAAATATAATGTTTACCAGAATCCCAGTGGCACAATTTTTTCAGAATGTAGCCTTTCCTCTCTGAGCCTTAGTTTCTCTCATTTGGAAAATGGGGAGAAGTGTCCTTACCCTTTCTCTTCCCCTGGGAATTACAGTTCTTACTTTCCCTTGGGGAGAAAAGGTAGGATTTGGATGATTCACCTCTCCCCCTTTCTTGACTTCCCACCCAAGCCCCAGACACCGAAACCCAGGCACTGACCTGTCAGTCCCCTCTCGACTCTAACCTTGCTCCCTCTCGCTGCACCTGGGGAACAAGGGCCACCTCACCTCTCTGCTGGGGGAGACTTGAAGAAGCCACGCTTGGAGCCCACGCTGGACTTACGGGGAATCTGCCCAACTCGCTGGCCCAGGGCCCAGAACTGTATGTAGATATACTGATCCAAATTTATTGTCACCTGCCAAGGGGGACAAAGGATGCAGAGACAGCTGAGTATGGGCTAGGGTGTGGGTGCAGGATACTAAAATAGGTGTCTTTCCTCCCAGTGATTTGGCCCCCTCTCCCAGGCTTATCAGCACCCAGTGTCTGGTGAGGGCAGCCATGTGTGGTTGTTCATGTTGTGTACTGCACAATGGCACACCATCTAAGATGGCGTCATTCACATGATCGTCATCTTTCCTAGAATCGATGACACCACTGATTTTAAGATACTCCATTATTTTATGAAGCAACTAAAAGAGAAAACATATTGCCAATTAAACTATGTCACACCACCATTTAAAAGTCATATTCCAATTTCAGAGACAATAAAATATGACTTTAGAAAAAAGTACATCTTAAAATCACAAAAATGGGGCTGGTCGAGTGGCACGGTGGTTAAGCGCTGGCTTGGGAAGCCAGCGGCCCCTGTTTGGTCCCACATATGAGGGCCAGTGACACTGCCCTCAAAAAAAAAAATAAAAAAGATCACAAAAATGTGGAACTTTGGAAGACTTTAGTATTTTTATTATAATTTTGTTGACTTTAAGGCTAAGCATTTTGTATTATTTATTATAATACTATTTTATGGTAGATGACGATGAAGTCTCTAGTCCTAAGAAGATCCATATATTATACTTTTCCAACAGATGGCAGTGAGGTCACCTGAGAAAGAGGTGCTTTTTTCTGATTTATGAAAGGCACCACATGGACTTGTGCGCTGTGTTCAGGACTACAACTCCCAGCAACCTCTGCCTCCCAAAGGCCCACCCCACCCCAAGTCCTCCTGGGAGTGTTGGCTCTTCTCTGGAAGACACGTACCTGGACCTCATCCTGTGGGTGGTGGACCACCAGAGCATAGGCCAGGGTGTCCTCAGAAAGTGGGGAGAAGTTGGCCTGGGCCAGCAGGGGCTCCAGAGCTCGAAGCACCTCCTGCTCATTGGACAGACGCTGAGGGTCTGTTAGCGAAGGCTGGTCAAGCGTCTCCCTGTCAGGGTTGATGGGGTCATACAAGCACTGCGGAAAGAATCAGAGAAAGGAAAATCAGTCTATGTCACAGCATGAGGGATCATGGGTACACTTCAGGATGTTCCTGGCTCCATCCTTTAAATGATGGGTACCTCAGGGCTTGATTCTGGGCCCTCTTCCTTCACTTTAGAAAATTTGCTCTAAATTGCCTCACCATTCCCAGGCCTTGCAGACAACTACCCACTGCAGACAACTCCAGCCCGGACCTCTCCTCCAAGTCCCAATCCTGTTATCCAGTTCTTGTGTATAAGTATCCATTCTCCCTTCTCTCACAGTAATAGAAGTAAAGGTGGACACAGGCTGCCCAGAGAGACTACATTTCCCAGCCTCTCTTGAGGCTAACTGTGGCCAGAAGACTAAGGTTTCATTCAAAGAATGTGAACAGAAGTGATGGGCACACCTTCCCCCTCACTTCTTGAGTGCCCTCATGGACCTTTCACTCTTTTATTGTTCACCAGCTTAGAACACTGTTTTACCCACGACCCAGTTTTGACCACACAGAGATGAAGAGAATGCCCTGAGGGAGGCCAGAGCAACAAGATGGAAGGAACCTGGGTCCCAGCATAACTCACGTGGAATAGGGCCAACTATGCACCCTGGCCCACTTACCACAGGGATATTAAGGGAAAAAGAATTTATTCCCCACCTCATTTAAATCATCATGTTATGGGGCCTGCTTGTTACCGGAGCTAAGCCTCTGTACTAACTAACACAAACTCTCTACTTGACATTTCTTTTTGGATATCACAGTCATCTCAAATCCAACATGTCAAGCTCACAGATCACAACCCCACATCTCCAACCTTCCAACAAAACCACCATTCTGGATTTACTGTCTCCAACTAATTCTCCTCAACCATCCTTGGCCTCTCCCTTGACTGCCAGACTCTTATTTGATGATCTCTTTGACATCTCCAATTGGATGTCATGGCATCTCATATCTAATATGGTCCAAGGAACATGCTTCATTTCTCCCCACTCCCAGTCTTCTCCTTTCAGAAAATGGCACCAACATCTATTTCAGAGGCTCTGATCAGGAACCTTAGAGGCATCCTGATTCCTTTCTTACCACGCCCATATCCAGTCCTCTAGCAAGTTCACTTGCTAAATCTCTGAATTGCTCGTGACTCCTTCTTCCCCTCCATCTCCACTGCTACCTTCTCATTTAAGCCACCTTTGCCTTTCCCCTAAACAATTGCACTGGGATTTTGTTCTGCCTGCTTCTACACTCACCACTTTCAAACCATTCTCCACACAGCTGTCACAAAGAGCTTATTTGGATTATAAACAGATCCCACATCCTATCCCTCCAATGGCTTCCTACTCCAATAAATTCCAGAATCTTTCCACAACCTTCAAGGTCCCTATAGAACTAGCCTCTGACTTGCCCACCTCATCTTATGCACCCACTCACCCAAAAAATTGTTTCATGAGTGAAAGAATGAGCTTCCAATTGCCTAGCCTATTTTGCTCATGGAGAGACTGAGTTTCAAGATGACGGATGACTGTCCCAGGGCAAAGAACAAACCTCAGAGGGAAATCACCCCATAAACAAGTCCATAAACCCACTCTCTGTGTCTCTCTCAGGAGAGGTATCCTTAAGGAACAACTTGGTCAGGCCAGATGTGACTTTGAATTAGTGGAAGGAAAGAGGGGCGGTGCTCTAAGTGGGAGGAATGGCCTGGGCAAGGGTTTGGAAGTGGGAAGGCCCAGGGATTCAGCAGCAACTGAGCAAAAAGACAGGTGCCACAGGGGAGTCAAGTCCAGTTAATCCTCTTCTGAACTAACTCCCAGGGCTGGAGGGTGCTGGCCAAAGACAGCACCTGAGGCCAAAACGAAGGCTTGTGTCGGAGTCTTTCAGCCCTGGCTGACAGAGCAGGTCCCACAGGCCACATGGAGACTCATGGAGTGACCTTGAGAAATTCCATTTCCAGGTATGAGCTGCACTTTGTGAGGGAATCTCAGAGCTGGAGGAGAGAGAAATCTGCATTCATCAAACGTCCACTGAGAGCCAGATTCTTTTCTGGGAACTTCATATCCACTCAGGGCTTCAAGCCAGAAACCTGGATGTTGCAAGTGACCTGAGCTGCTCCCTCCCCTAGCAAAATAAATCCTGCAGCTTCTATCTCTAAAACAGATCACCAATTTGGCCAGCTCTCTCCTCCCCATCCACACCACCATCGTCCCCTCCTGCCTGGGTGAGTCCAACAGCCTTCTCAATGGTCTCCCCAAATCCCTTCCCACCCCTCCCCTGCCAACCTGTTCTCTACACAGCTGCCGGGGAGAGCTTGTCAAACAGTAACAATAATAATAATAAATGAGAAAGGCACACATTTATGTAGCACTTACTGTGTGTCAGGCATTGTTTGAAGCAAGTTATACATACAGTCTCACAATGTGAGAATGGTACTATTGCTATCCTCATTTATAGATGTCGAAACAGGCACAGAGAGGTTAAGCAACTGCCCAAGGTCACACAGCCAGGAAATGGTATATCAGGAATTACACATCCAACCATGTCAATCTCCTGCTAAAGCCCTTCCAGGGTTTCTACTGCCCTCAGGAAAGAGGACTGTGCCCCATACTGGGGCCTGCAAGCCCTCCCAGGGCCTGACACTACAATCCCTCTTAGTTGCTCTACACTAGACACATTGACTTTCATTCCTTCAGGCACAGGGACTTTGCACATGCTTTAGGAGACTCTCCCTGGTCCCCTCCCAGCCTCCTCTCCTTTCCACTACTCAAGTCGTACTCCTCCGTTGTAGTCCAGCTCCCTTATCACTCTCAAAATGTCTTCCTTCACTCCCTAGGCTGAGCAGGGCTGTCCTGTGTGGTTGGGCAGGGTGTGTACTGCACAAAGGTACCAGACCTAGGAGGTACCATTGTAGATGCTGTATATTTACCGGTCACCCTTTCTGATGGACATAAAAAAGAGCAGCACCATCCAGTAGAACTTCCTGCAGTGATGAAAACATTTAGATCTGCACCAATAGGTTGCCACTGGTCACAGGTGGCTACTGAGCACTTGAAACTTGGTGAATGGGACTGGGGAATGGAATTAAAATAACTAGTTATTTATTTATTTATTTATTATTATTGGGGAACAGCCATGGTCATTGGTTACACATTGCTTTCACGCTACAATGGCATAGTTGACTCTTTTAGGGAGGGCACAACTCACAATGGCCCATGTGGGGATCGAACCGGCAACTGTGGTGTTGTCAGCACCATGCTCTAACCAACTGAGCTAAGAGGTCACCGCTGGAATTAAAAATTTTTATTTAATTTCAATTATTTAAAATTTAAACAGCCACATGTGGATAGGGTCTGCCCTATTAGACAGTGCCAAGCTAGGGTCTTCCCTGACCACCCTATCTAAAATTGCAAAACACCTCTGCTTTTTTTTTCTCTTTAATTGGGGTTACTAGATTTAGGCAAAAATAAATAAAATAAAATACAAAACACCATGTTAAATTTAATTTGCAGATCAACAAAATATAATTTTTCAAGTTTAAGTGTGTCCCACGCAGTCTTTGAGGACGGTATTACATGGGACATAACTATACTTAAAAAATTATTCATAGCTTATCTATGAATTCAAATTTAATTAAATATAGAGGGTTGAATATGTTCCTGAAAAAAATTCATGTTCTTTCAGAACCTCAGAATATAATCTCATTTGGAAATATGGTCTTTGCAGGTTGTTGACTTACAGCTGCCAAATCGTTTGCCCCCCCACACACACACCAATCCAGGGTCAAAAGTGACATCCTAAGGAAGTGTGTCGGAATGCTGAGACCCGAATTGGGCAATCTCCCTTATCAGATGGTTTCAGTATTGTGACTCCATCCCCTGGAGTGATGCTTGCGGGTGTGAAGGGACAATTGTGCTGGAGCACAATGGGGACAATTGGGGGAAAAGCCAGCAGGCATGATATTCATAGACAACGGAAAATGCAAGTTTTACTTCCTTGTAAGATCACTAATAAAAGTTACACATTGGCCCAATTCAGGGCTCTGTCCAGTGAGGCTGCAGCTCCTTGGTCTCGCTTATAATCTATTCTTGGCTCCTGTCTTTCTTAACCCTGCACTGCCCTTCTTGAGTCTCACCACTCTTGTCGTGCTGGACATGACAGCAGGTGTAATTAAGGTAAGGACAGAGATGAGATCATCCTGGATAAGGGGGAGCCCTCAGTCCAATAAGGGTGTCTGTATAAAAGACTGAAAAGGACACACAGAGGCATAGAGAAGGTGACTGAGGATGGAGATGGAGATGGAGATGGGAGTGATGTGTCCACAAGCCAGGGAACACCAAGGATTGTCAGAGGCCACCAAAAGCTAGGAGAGAGGCCTGAGATAGTCCCCTCCTCAGAGCATCCAAAATAAACCACCTGCCCACACCTTGATTTTGGACTTCTGGTCTTCTGAACTCTGAGAGAATACATTTCTGTTGTTTTAAGCCACCCAGTACATGGTAATTTGTTATGGCAGCAGGAGCAAATGAATAAACTAGGCGTCTTGTATTTACCTGGCAATCCTATTCTTAGCACTTAGCATCTCAATATATTTTCCTTCTTTACCTTGTTCAGAGTCTGTCTCCCTCACTAGAATGTGACCCCATGAGGCAGACACACAAATCTGTCAGGCTCACTTGCTGTGTTGCAGGACCTGGAACCATTTAGGTGACACAGTAGGTGCTCAGTAAACATCTACTAAGCAAATTCATGAGTGAATAAGGGAAAGGTCACCTGCATGGTTAGTGCACAACAAAGCCAGCTTGTGAACTAGGGCTATTCTAATTCTTTTCCCCAGGCCACTTCCTCAAGGGACTTAGGTCATCAGCAAATGGTCACCCAGTAAGTCACATCCGCCCCTGGTGCTTCTACCCGGCTCCTCTCAGCACCTTAGTTTAAAATCTCCTGCCTCAGTTGGAATATGCACCTTCACCAATTATTCTTTCTACATTTCTATATAGTTAAATGTTTATATAATAAAATATTTTTTTAAATAACTTAAAAAAAAACCCTGCCTCCAGAGGCCATGGGTGTCCCAGGGTAGAATTTGGAGGCAGGCGGACAGGGGCGCCAATCCTGGCTCTGCCACCTGTGAACTGTGCAATTTTGGTCACATCGAGGGCCCTCTCAGAGCCTCGGGTTCTGCCTCTGCAGATGAGGCCCATGGCAGCTGCACCTTGGTGCCTCGGGAAGGAGTCAAAGAGCCTGGCACAGAGTGCCCATTTAGCAACAAGGAGAGAGTAGCCACTGTCCGTCGCTACTGTTCAAAGAAAGAGGGGACCTGTAGGAGGGCATGGCAGTGTGCAGTGAAGGGTTAACTCTGCAGGTCTGGACTGTCTCAACCCTGAGCATTTCAAACAAAGGACTGGCCCCTGCTCAGTTCCTGAGAAAGAACCTCTAAGCCCTTGGAATGTCCTGCCTGATAAGAGTGTCTTGTTTTACCTGGGGCCTAGGGCCAGAAGGAATGGTCTATGCTAACAAGGTGATTGATGGTGGGGGCCTTGGACCATAAGGTAGCTGTCTGACCTCTGGAGCGGGTGGACAGTAAGTACCTAGGGCAACCAGGCAGGTGGTCAGCCAGGCCTACGTGACCAACCTCCAACAAAAACCCTGGACAAAGCTTGGGTGAGAGTCCCTGGTTGGCAATACTCCCGTGTGTTGTCACATATCACTGATGGGAAAATTAAGTGCTGTTCATGTTCTTGCCTGGTTTCTCCTGGGCCCTGCCCCATTGCCTTTTTCCTTTGCCGATTTTGTTCCCTATCCTTTTGCTATAATCAACTATTACTGTGAGCATAACAGCTTTTCTAAGCTCTGGCAGTCCCTCTAGAAAAATAAATGAATCTGAGGTGATCTTGGGGACCTCCAACACAGGCAAGACCCTGGGAAAATGCTGAGAATTTGGCTTCTGATATCATTCTCTCATGGGGTTTCACTTCTCTCTCTGGCCACTCCTTGCCCGTCCCCCTCCCAGGTTCCAGTTCTCCCTCCTGATCTCAAGACTAGCACACCCCAGGGTTCAGCTAATTCCCCTCATGGTCCCATTTAGTACCATCTAGATCCTCCCAGGGTTGCTTTTTGGCCCAGACTCCTCCTGTGACCTCCAGACCCCACTTTCAAGTCCATCTCTTTACCTGGCTGTCTGATGGGCAGCTCAAATTCCTGAGTCCAAAACTGAGCTCTCAGTCTTCCACGCAGATCGGCCTCCTGCCCTTGCCCCATCCTCCCCATCTCAGTAAATGGCAGCTCCATCCTTCTGAAGGAGCAGGCCAGAACCACTGGGGGCACCTCTGACTCCTCTCTTTCCCTCATGGTACTGCCCGCACAGCCGAATGCTGATGCCTTCCATTACCAGCATCTGACCACTTTTCACCACTTCCACTGCTATTACTCTTGTCGGAGCTGCCATTACCTCTTGCCTGGACAAATATAATAGACTCTTTAATAGATCTTTGCCTCTGACAGTCTGTTCCCTACACAGCCGTTAGATGGATCCTGTTAACACCTAAATCAGCTCCTGTCCCTCTGCTTGGGGCCCTCCTGTGGTTTCCAGCTCACTTAGAGTAAAAGCAAAGTCCTCACCACAGGCCACAGGGCCAGGCAGTTTGCCCTCACTCTCTCTCTGCTCTCATCTCCCACCCTGACTCCCTTGCTTACTCCTCTTCAGCTACAGTGGTCACTTTGCTGTTTCTCCAACATTCCGGGCCTTCTCTCACCACAGGGCCTTTGGATTTGCTTTCCCCTCTGCCTGGAACGTCCTCCCCTAGACATACACCAGGCATGTTCCCTCTCTTCACTCATATCTTAGCTCACCTGTCACATCTTCATCAGAAGTCTTCCCTGACCATCCTGTCTAAAACAGGTCCCCATCTCATCCCTGTCTATCCTGCTTCAATCTCTGCTTTATTGTTCTTCATAGCACTTACCACTCTTGGGTATCATATTTTATATTTATTTATTGTCTTCCCAACTGGAATGTCGGCTCCTGGAGGGCGTGGTTTCATCCATCCTGTTCACTGATCCATCCCCAGGACTTAGAACTGGGCCAAGCTCCATATAGGTACTCAGAGAAGTTTTGCTGAATGAATGGATGAGCAAACAAGCACGACAGGGCTGGAGGGGCCTTGTCCTCACCTGCAGCCGGGCCAGGGTGTGGTGGTAGTGGAACAAGGTGCAGAAGTCCAGGTGGGCCGAGAACTCCTCCAAAGCCTCCTTCTCCGCAGGACTGGAGTGGAATTCCTGTTACCTCAGGAAGCAAAACTGCTCTTTAGGCCTCTTTCCCCTTCCTCATGGGGAGGAATTCTGTCCCTGACAGTCCATAGAGACAGTCAGAGCTCTGGGGGTTTGTTTTTTTATTTTGTTTTGTAGGGGGGCTGGGCATTATTTTATTGATAAAGAAACTGAAGTAGGGCCGGCCGAGTGGCACGGCGGTTAAGTGCTGGCTTGAGAAGCCAGCGGCCCTGGTTCGGTCCCACATATGAGGGCCAGTGACACTGCCCTCAAAAAAAATAAATAAATAAAAGAAAGAAAAGAAACTGAAGTAGCCCAGTATAATGAAAAACAAATGGCTGAAAGAGCTGGAGGTTCAAGTTCCCGCTTTGACATTTACCAACATTCACACAATGCTTACTGTGTGCCCAGGCACAACTTACCCGCATGCTATCATCCTTCAGAGATACAAGGCGGCCGATGGAATTATAACCCCCATTTTTCAGAAGGGGAAACTGAGACTCAAGGAAATCACCTGCTGAGGGCCACAATGTCTAGATAAAGGGAAGCTGAGACGCCAACCCAAGCCTATTTGAATTTGAGTCCAGGGCATACATAGTTAACCAATTATTTATGCTTGCCACTTTCCTTCTCCTGTTTCAGTGACCTCATTTGTTGATGATTCAATAATACATGGAAAATGCTTAGCATAATTCCACATAGTAAGAGCTCAAACAGTATGATAACAATTATAGCTTCGTAGGTGTAATAATTATTATTAGGTAGTAGTAATAGTAATGATGATGATGATTATTATGCCCAGTATGCAGAGGAAAAAAACATGCCCCTAAGAGTGCTTGTTCAAACCCCCAGAACTCGCTAGAGATGGGACTTGCTGCTACATCTGCATCTCAGGGATCTCCCTACATTCCAACTCACTCCGCGCCCACTGGGGGGCTATAATGGGAACCGGAACTACAACTCCCAGGAGGGGCCAGGGCAGCCTTCTATAGCATGTAGGGCCCTGTCGCAGCAAGGCCTGCCGGGAGTCGTAGTCCCCAGGCTCTAACACCGGGACCGGCAGTACCTGTATCAGGAGGCGGAGCAGCTGCTCCTTGGAGAATGGGATGAACCGCTCGCGGTACTGCTGGGCCCAGTCGCGGGGCTCCGTGGGGTTCCACATCTTGCGGTACTCCCCCATCTTAGCCGCCAGCGACGATAGGGCCCGTACTCGGACCCTGGATCCCCAGACCCCCCGGGTCACGTGCAGCATGGCCAGTCCCTGTCCCCAGAGCCTAAACGAGGGAAATGGTCAGGGGTCAAAGGACATCTGGAGGAAAAGCGCCTGGTCCAACCTCCAGGCGCTGTGCCTTCTCCAGGCGGAGCGCAGAGCCCAACCGCCCGCCTCGTAGCCCTTCTTGCCCATCCCCTCCCACACTGATCAGTTGACCTGGGCCCCAAGGAAGGGTCAGAGGTCTTAGTTCCTGGGGCGTTTTGAGGACCCAGACACCCTTTAATGGTATAACTGGTTTCTGTGGGGTCTAGGCGGTGAGGAGGATTTGGGGACGATAGCAGATGCACGGAAAGGCTACACAGAGGGTGCAGGGCCGCCCTCCCCCGGCCATGCAATCCCCCTCCCTCCCCTCACCTTAACCAACGCTCGACTGTCATTGAGCCTCCTGCGCATGTGCAGGAAGGCGTCCTGGGTCCTCGCGGATCGGCTTCATCCAGCAGTAAGACGCATGCGCAAAACCTGGATCACCGAGCTTTTGTCCATTTTTCTAATGCTGTCTCGACTGCGCACGCGCAATATGCCTGTCTTTCACCACCGTGGGCCTGTTTCGGAGCAGCGCATGCGCAGCAGAAGTGTCTCCTTTTCCGCGTACTTCAAAGGGAAGGGGGCAGAGCGAGCACGAGACTCCTGGGAGGGGCGAGGTGGGGTGGGGCCGAACTCCCGCGCGCACCCAGCCAACGGTGGGCAGCCCAACGTCCGCTATGGCCACGCCCCCGCTCGTGTCAGCTCCTGAGTAGGCGGGAAGAGAGGGGGCGGGATTTGGACACACCCAATCAGCTGTGGAGGGGCGAAAAGGCGGGAAAAAGCGGAAGCAAAAGAAGGTTCGGTGACACCAGGGACCCAGTGGGGAGGGCGGGCGGAAGGAAGAGCAAGCCTCCGGGTGACGCAGACCAGGCCTCCAGAGTAGGGGTGGCCCTTTGTCAGACAGCGCCCCCCACAAGCCCCGCCACTCTCATTCCAAGTCCTGAAAGGGAAGACCCGGATTCTAAGAAGGTAGCCTAGTGCCGAGGTGTATGGCCTTCTCATTCTGAGGGGACAGCCCAGTTCTGAGCCCATGTCCCCACGCATCTGAGGTCTAGACCCCCAACTTGAGAAAATACCCTTTTATGAAGATGAAGATGAATTATCAGGGGAGGCCCTTATTCTAAGGAAATAACCCCAAATCTTAAGGCCAGCCTAAAATATTCCCTGGGTTCTGCTGTCACCCCAAACATGCAGGGAATCCCCTCGTTCATACCTTCTTCCAATGGTTCTGATCCAGCACCCCTAGTCCCTGGAAAATGCCACTTGTGTCCTCTCACAGGGAGAACAGTCCTTTAAAGGGGCCCTCTGGCTCCAGTGTCAGGGATGTGACCCCAATATCCCAGTCCTCTCTCTACCCTTCCTCCCTACCTGGGATCTCTTCACCCAGCACCTCTACCTCTGGTCCCCCAGCTGTCCCCTCACCTGGTGCCCCTACCTCTGAGATTCTCAGGATTCCCCTTACCTGCCACCCCAAATCATGGGACCCTCAGCAGCCCTCTCATCCTACACCCCCACCTCTGGTAACCCCAGCAGCCCCTTCACTCCATGTCCCAACTCCTAAGAATCCTAGTAAACCCCTCACCCCCCCTGACCCCATTCCTGGGACCCTGCCCCCAGAACCTCCCCATCCCATGCTCCCTATTCTTGGGACTCCTGGCAGTCCCTCCCTCCCACGCCAATGACGACCACCCTCTATCTGTCTTGTCTTGCAGCCGCCAAGCCCCAGGGTGTGCCTGGAACCTCTGGACGGCAGGCAGCAAAGCATTCCTGCCCCTGCCTCCTGGAGCCCCGGAAGCAGAGTAGCCGCCATGCACATCCCCGAAAGCCTCCAGGACCTGGCTGACAGTGAAGCTGTGCAGTTTCTGAAGAGGCCAAAGACGATCCTGCGGATCTTTGCAGGGGTGAGGCCTTTGGCCCAACTACCCCATCGGTGACAGGAAACAGGTCTCACCTCTTAAACACAGTGCAGAGGGAATGGGGGCAAGAAGAGGCCAGATTGGGGGGGGGAGCAAAAGGGACATAACAACTGAAGTCACCTTTTACTGAGCACCTACTATGGGCCCTATGCTAGTCTAAGCACTTATTACTCTCACAGAAAGAAACAACTCTTCAAAGTTGGGCCAGCCGAGTGGCGTGGTGGTTAAGCGCTGGCTTGGGACACCAGCGGCCCTGGTTCAGGTCCCACATATGAGGGCCAGTGACACTGCCCTCAAAAAAAAACACAACAACAAAGTAGGTGCTACGAGTCCCATTTTTGAGAAAACTGAGGATCAGAGAAGTTAAATCATTTTTATAAGGCTGCAGTGTCCAACGGGGTAGCCATAAGCCACATGTGGCTATTTCAACTTGAACTAATTAAAACAAAAATTTCCATTACTCAGTCATAGGGGCCACATTTCAGGTGCCACCAGCAATATGTGATTGATATTGGACAGTGGGGATCAAGAACATTTCCATCATGGCAGAAGGTTCCATTAGTGTTGTCTGAAGTCACTCAGTAAGAGGCAGGGCTGGGATTCAAATTGGGGTGTATGAGGTGCCAGAGTCTGTTCCTTTTCCACCTCAGAGAAAGGGTTAAGGAGAGGAGCAGGGGCTGGAGCTGCTAGGAAGAAAGCGCACAGAGGTGGGAAGACAATATATAACATAGACCTAAGGTACCAGGTGTTGGGTGATCACTATGTCAGGCACTGTGCCAAGCAAGAGCTTTATGGACATTTGTTTAATCATTGCCACATTTTCGAAGAGTCAAGACACCTGGGCTTGAATCCTCATTCAACCCAGACTTCGCTGTGTGACCTTGGGCCAATCACTGCTTCCCTCTGGACTTCAGTACACGAAGGGTCACAGCTGTGCTGCCAACATTGCTCTCCACTGACAGGGTTGGAAACTGAAGCCGAGGGAGATGATGAGACTTGTCCTGGGTCATGGAAGTAGGTGGGGTGCCCTGGATCAAACCCAGAGTCCTAATCCAGAGTGTCTCCTTCCTACCCCTTCTGGAACCTGTTGGTCAGAGAGTCTAACAGGCCTGGCTTGGAATTCTGGCTTGGCCACATGCTGTCCACATAGGGTGACATACTTCTCAGTTTGCCTGGACCAGTCCTGATGTAATTATCAGTAGCACCACCTTTCATTCTCAAAAAGTGCCCCTTTTTATTTGATAACTTACCAGGTCACCCTATGTCTATGTGACCTTGAGCAAGTGACTTGATTTCTCGGAACCTCTGTACCTACGTGTAAGGAGAGGACACTAATATCCTGTTCACAGGAAGGACTGTTGTGAAAATGAAACAAGTTAATGTTCCTAAACTAATTAGCATGGGCCTGGTATGAGGTAAACTTCCCTTAAATAGCAATTATTATTGGGACAAATCATTACTTGTGAACAAGGAGAAAGATGGGTTTCCGGGGTCTAGGGTGATGGGGACTCATGTCTACTGTCATCCTCACCCAGGGGAAGAGAGGAATTACGGGTTCTATGTCCTAGTTCCAGGTCCCTCACTGGTGTTAGCTCTTCTGCTCCTCACCGCAACCCCAATGACATGGGCATTATTATCCCCGGTTGACCCAAGGGGAAACGAAGCCTCGCAGAGGTTGACTGACTTGCCCAAGGACACGATGCAGCTGGTGAGCAAATCAGAAGGATCCTTGCACATCCATAGCTTCGGAAGGAAGGGCCGGTGGCAAGGGAGAAGAAGGTCCAGCTGGTGTGGCCTGGTGTGGAGAAGAGAGAGGGAAGGGCTGCCGACCAACCGTGCAGACGGTTTGGTCACAGACTTTGCCCTGCCGCCTGCATCCTCCCTCCCTTCTTCCCTCCCTAACTCTCTTCCTTCCCCCCTGGCCTGGCTCCTCAGTAGGGACTCTGGGCAGCTGGTGCACTTGTCCTCACTGCCCGCTTGCCAGCTGGTACCTTAACTGATGAATCTTTGCTCCCTCCCTGGGGACAGGCCAGAGAGGGCGTGGAAGGAGGTTTAGATTCAGGCTTCTGAGAGTTAAGATCCCTCCGTCCCAGTTGAGTCCCCTCCCCACATCTCCAGTGCCACGGCCCAAGGTTTTTGAGGTCAGTGAACAGGGTCAGACAACCACCGGCCTGGAAGTCAGGAGGCTGGATCCCAATCCCCTTCCCCCACTGACTGACCTTGAGAGGACACTTCCCCTCTGGTTGAATCTTGAGAACTGTCATTAAAGCTAAGCTCCCACCCCCACATGGCCCCTCTTGGTAGCATGGAGACAGACTGGAAAACTGAGGCTCCAAGAAGTGAACGATTTGCCCAAGGCCACACAGCTGGCGGAATCAGCCATGTCTGGCTCTTTCCACTCCACAATGGCTTCGATTTATCACTTGTGAAACAAATGAATTAGTAGCATCTAGCACGTGGGGCTGGTATGAGGCTCCAGGGAGATGGTGCAGATAAAATGAATACAGATGGGCTCAAGAATGATCGATGGGCCTTCCTGTCCTTGCCCTGGCTCTGCCTCAGACCACCAGGGCAAGACGCTCACTCCCCTTGTATGGACTTGGTTCTTCGGCTCCAAAACAGAATGGAGGCAAATAACCCTTGATTAATGCAAACATGCTGGACAAAGAGAGGGACTCCTTAATATTATTATTATTATTATCATCATCATCATCATTATTATTATTTAGAGAAGACAATTAAGACAAAGGAGTGGGGAAGAGCAACAGAATTCGAGGAGTTTAGGAGTTGATCCTTTGCCTCCCCCATTCCCGCTCTGAAGGGCAGGGCAAGAGCAAAGAAGAAAGGCCCAAGGTCATTCACTCTTTCAACACATTTGCTGAGGTCCAATCTGGTGCTAGATGCCAGGGAGAGAGAGAAGGGTCCCTGGTGGATCCTGTCCAGGAGGAGCTCAAATTCTAATAGATTCCCCTACCCCTCTCCTTGCTCCTGTCCCCAACACTGCCACATCAATTAATCCCCAAGTCCAATTTTATGTCCTAAATATCACTGGATTCCCCAGAGCCCAGACCTCAGCTCGGGCCTCAGCATTTCTAGCCTGGGCCTTCCCACCAATCTCTGCTCTGATCTGTTGGCGTCTTGTCTTGCCGCCTTCAATCCATCATGACCCTAGATTTGCTCTAATTCCCAGGTCTGACCCTGCTCAGAACCCCTCCATGCATGTAATTAAATCCAAGTAAGAAACTTCACTTTCCACAGTTCCCAAAGCTAGGCCCCTCTGTCTAGTGATCAAGGCCTCTGAGGGTTGGGCCCCGCCTACTTTTCCAGCCTCCTCTCACACTGGATCCTGGATCAGTGAGATTTCTCTCCATTGCTGAAGGAGCCCCTCTCTCTGCAGCATCTGGCTTTAGCATACATGGTTCATCCTGCCTGGAATGCCCTTACTTCTCTGGCTGCCTGGAAAATTCCTCCATCTTTAGAGTGCAGTTCGGATCTCACCCTGTTTCCTCCTGAATCCAGCCCCACGACTTTGGTTTCTGCTAAAACTTCAACTCTCTCCGTGACCCCAGGCCCCAGTCTCCTCCCCGATCTCCCAACCTCCAGCCTCACCCTGTCCAGTCTATCTCTACATGGCCCCAAAGGGACTTCAAACACCCAAAGCTGACTCTGCCCCTCCCCTGCTTACAGCCTGCTGTAGCTCCCCATTGCCTGCCTGGCAACGTCCCCATTCCTTAGCCTTTCTCACTCTGCAACACTCACAGGCATCACCTCATCCAGAAAGCCTCCCTTGGATTAACTCCACTGCCCAACCCATACACACACCAGTTCCGTCCATATCTGACACAGACCTCAGCACACTGCACTGTGACTGGGACAAATAATTGGGGCTTACCATTTCCACTGACTGGCATTGATAGGAACCTCTGCCCTCGAGCCATCTGGTCCAGCTGGAGCCAGTATAGGATGGGGTTAAAACAGACTCGGGAGCTAGACAGCGCAGTTCAAATCCACACATTACCACTTACCAACCGATTGACCTCTCTGTGCCTCAGTTCCATGAGCTAAAAAACAGGCCCTTTTGTGGTGCCCATAGCCTAGGGCGGTTGTAAGAATGACATGGACTAGTGTTTGTGGAGTTCTTCAGTCCCATTAAATAAACACCGTGGAAGAAAAGCATAGATGTGGACAATTGTACTATAATGTCCTGCTTGCCATAAGCACAGACGAGAAGGACTGGACTACCCTCTCAGAGAGATTGTATTTGCTTTAAAAAAAAAAAAAAAAAAAAAAAAAAAAAAAAGGCCTGAAGCAAAAGAAAAAAAATGTTAATGTTTGTTAGGCCCTGGATGTTTGTTACATTTCTCTCCATCCTCTCCATGTTTTTGGTCTATTTCACAAATTTATTTAAAAAAACAAAAACAAATAGGAATTAGCCAAGCTGGGAGGGAGGAGGAAGTTGCAGCAGAGGGTAGAGCTTGGAGGCAGAGAGAAGCATCATGATGGAAAATCCTTACTGAGCTTGTCATGTGTGCCAGGCACTGTGCTTAGCATTTTAATTGGTACCTGTGTTTGGTGGCAGGTACCAGTTTGGGATGGTAGAAAGGGAGCATGGGTGAGGCAGGGTGAGTGGGGAGAGCACAGACTATGCAGAGCCTCAAAGTCCAAGCTGAGGGGCTGGGACTCTCTCCTGGGGACATTAGGAAGCCATGGGGACACTGTGAGCAGGGTGTCGGGGGAGGGCAGGGTGTGGAAAGGCACCTCTGGAGCTGTGTGGGGATGGGCTGACAGGCTGAGACTGAAGGCAGGGAGGCCGAAGAGGAGGTTGGGGTGAGGGGGTGAGGGTTGGTGGGGAGAAGAGGCCTGAGCTAGGATGGAGAAGGTGGGTGAGAGGACAGGAGGGACAGACTTGGAGGCTCTGAGGACCTGACAGGGAAGGAGGGGCCAGAAGTGCCCACTGGATGTCAGCAGCACCAGTCCACAGATGGGGAGGATGAGTGGGTTTGGGGGGACACTGAGCTCCTCTTCAGGCCCTGGAAATGCCTCTCCTGCACCCACAGGTCTTCTCCCTCATCATTTTCTCCTCCCTGCTGACCGATGGCTACCAGAACAAGACGGACTCCTCGCAGCTCCACTGCGTGCTCAACAGCAACAACATGGCCTGCAGCTTCGCCGTGGGGGCCGGCCTCCTGGCCTTCGTCAGCTGCCTGACCTTCCTGGCCCTGGACGCCCACGAGAGCCGCATCGCTGGCACGCGCTTCAAGACAGCCTTGCAGCTCCTGGACTTTATCCTGGCTGGTGAGCCCGGGGGACCCCCACCCAGAGCCGCCCTGTTCTTGCTCCCCCAGGACACTGCCCTTCGCCCCTCAGTTGGCCTCTGACCTCCACGTGTGACCCAAAGTTCCATCTGTCCCTTCTCACAGCTTGTCTGCACCTGCACTTTCCTCCCTGGAGAATTATGACTCACCTTTTAGACTCAGTGTAAGGGTCACCTCTTCTGATCCCCAGGCCAATTCTAGAAGCCTCCCTTCTGCCCAGTTTTTTCCTTCCATTCACCTCCCTTCTTCACCGCATATTTCCTGAAAAGCCTCCAGGTGTTAGGAGGTGGAGTTCGGAGGCCCAAGCCAGACAGACCTGAGTTCGATATTTCAGCTCTGGGGCCTCCTTGCCCTGTGGGCTCAAGTGGGTCTCCTCACTCTCTGAGCATCACTAAAATCTGGGATGAAAACCTCACCTCACAGGGTTTTTCTGAGGATGAAATAAGAGAAAAGATGTCTGTAGTAATATTGACCTTTACTGGGTACTTCCCGTGTGACATTTGCTCCTCAGAACCACCCGAGAAGGTAAGTCTCGTACATATTCCCATATTACAGAGGAGAAAACTGAGGCTTAAGGAGGTTATGTCATTTGGCTGCTGAGTGGCAGATCCAGGCTTCAAAGCGAAGTCTCGCCTCTGTTAGCCAAGTACCTTGTATAGAGCCTGGCACTCAGTAAGGGCTAAATAAATGTTCATTTCTTTTCCTCAGGCCCAGGCCTCCTGCCTGTTAGTCTGGCTGACCTTATCCTTCCCCCACCCCCATCTTACTCCTTCTCAGCACAGGGCCAGTCCAGCGTCTCAGGGCCTCAAAGGATATTGAGTCCAACGCTGTCCAAGAGAACTTTCTGGGACGGTGGGAATGTTCGGTACCTGCGCCGCAGGCCATCTGTGGCCTCTGAGTATTCAAACCACGGCCACTGTGACCATGGGGCTGAATTTTTTAATTCAATTTTAATTGATTGAAATGTAAATAGCCACGTGTGTGGACAGTGCAGCTCCACTCCAGCCCCAGCGGCCCTCCCTGAGCCCACTCTCTCCCCACCCCTGTTCTCTCCTGCAATCCCAGCCCTCTGGGCAGGCATCTGGTTCGTGGGCTTCTGCTTCCTGGCCAACCAGCGGCAGCATTCACCACCCAAAGAGTTCCTCCTGGGGAGCAGCAGCGCCAAGGCTGCCATCACCTTCGCTTTCTTCTCCATCTTCATCTGGGTGAGGATGAGCCTGTCCCCAGCACCCTCTGCAGAGCAGGGGTGGGAGGGCTAGAACAGGCTTGCTGTCACTCAGTTCCCCTGGGCCTCTGCTAGCCCCTTCCAAGACTCCCAGGCAAATTAAAAAGAAAAGGGGCCCCTTCCTCTGAGCAGACACAGCCCAGCACTAGGCATTGTGCTGGGTGCCCTTGTCCAGTGAGTGGGCACAGCCACCCCATGTCTCCTTCCCAGGCCAGGCCCCAGCCCGGGTCCCTCTCCTCCCCTGTCCAGTCCAAACCAGCCTCCAGCACGCCCCTCTCTGCCCACAGATATTCCAGGCCTACCTGGCCCTCCAGGACCTCCGAAATGATGCTCCACTCCCCTACAAGCGCTCCCTGGATGAGGGTGGCGTGGTGCTGACCACCCTGTCCCCCCCGTCTGCTACCAGCCCTATCAATGTGCCCAGCACTGGCCCCAACAACCTGAATTATGCCAGCTCTGCCCTGTCCCCTTATCTGACCACTCCAAAGGCCCCCCGTCTCGTTATGATGCCCGAGAGCTAGATAGCCTCATCCTCAGTAAAGACATCCTCCTCCCTCCAGAAGGGTTTCTGAAAACAGCTCTGTGCTTCTCATGTCTGTTCCTCTCCGGTCCGTCAAGGAGGACAAACACCACAGGATCACGCAGGGGCCTTTGCAGTGGGTCCACCATACCAGCTCCTGGATTCTCCCTCTGGGAACCACTATGAAAATGGCAGATTAGAGGTGGTGACAGGAAGGGAACACATCTTTTGGACCCGTTACACACCGAGCCCTTTGTTCCTCACAGGATCACGCAGGGGCCTTTGCAGTGGGTCCACCATACCAGCTCCTGGATTCTCCCTCTGGGAACCACTATGAAAATGGCAGATTAGAGGTGGTGACAGGAAGGGAACACATCTTTTGGACCCGTTACACACCGAGCCCTTTGTTCCTCACACTAGCCATGGGAGGAAGGCATGAGGCACCCCATTGTACAGTAAGGAAGTTCAAGTTCAAAGAGAGAGAATACTCTGGCTCGTGGAGACAGTGCTAAGGACCTGGACCAACACCGGGCAGGCCCTGTCACTGATGCCAAAGCCCAAGCCCTTTCACTCACCCCAGTGACAAGGGACCCAACTCAAAACCAAACTGTGAGGAGCCATTAAAGGAACGGGGGATGGCGACTCTATGACTGAGCTCAGGGAGATCCTTGTCTTCAAATATTTGGAAGACAGTCTTGGGGAAGAGGAAGGGGTTTTATTTGAGAACCCCGAAGCTCATCAGGGACTCGTGCACAGGCCACAAAACGCTTCTGCCTGTAGAGTAACCCCAGTGGGTGAAGCACCCACTAAGGGACTGGTGGGGACGGGCAGCCTTCACTCAGCACCCACTATTCGATACTGTGGGCCCATGTGTGTCTAGAGCTATGCTGTCCGATTGAAATACAGTGAAAAGCATACAGGGCAGAATTTTAAATAGTCTAGTAGCCACGTTTAAGAAAAGTAAAACAAAACAAGTGAAATCTTCATAGATTTTATTTAACCCAGTATATCCAAAATATTATTGCAATATATCATCAATATAAAAAATTAAGTATCTTACATTCTCTCATGACCAAGTTTTCAAAATCTTTTGTATTATTTTACATCTCAATTTAGACTCACCGCATCTCACGTGCTAATGGTTGCATCTAGCTGCTGGCTACCGTATTGGATAGTGCAACTCTAGAACCTTCTGGTTTTTCTGGAACAATTGCGCATCCCTTTTTAAGTGGAATTCGTTGGCAAAGAATACAAAAACAAATTGTAACGTTATGCAGGTCATACCAAACACGCCCACATAAGGGTCACAGTGGCCTTCATTCATTTACAAACTGGACAAAGGGATATAAATTGTGGGGAGTCTAATGTGGGTTCTGTGGTCCCTTTGTGAAGTTTCCCGTGCGGCAGGCCCTGTGTTCAGATCTGGGGGTACCGCATAAATAAGATGCAGTCTCTGGGCATCTGGAGGTGGCAGCAGTGCAGTGGAATGGGCAGCATAGTGACCTGGGCGAGGGGAGACTTTGAACTCCAGTCCTCACTGTCGCAGGTGGATAAGCTGGGACGTCACTTAATTTCTCTGGGCCCGAGCTATGTTGGTTGGAAAACTAGAGACTCAGACCAGATTGAGATTGATGGTTTTCAGACTGCATGCAAAGACGTGCCACCTGCCAATCCCAAAGCCACCCTAGCAGCCCTGCTCCTGCGTTTTCCCTATCAGATTTCTGGGCACCATTCCTCTAAACAGAAGGTCCCTTGACTTAAAAGAAAGAAAAACATAACAGTTGGAAAAAACAGTTGGAAAACCCCACAGCAGTGGGTAAACATACAGGCTCCAGTGTCAGGACCCCCACCCCTGACACTGGCCCTCTGAACCTCGGTTTCCCCACCTGGAGTGCCCCGCTTCAGGGCAGCTGCGAGGGTCCCGTGGGCTCCTCCGAGTAACCCACCTTGCCTAGCATTTATGAAATGCTAGGGAAATGCCAGCTACCTGCCTCCTGCAGCTTCCAGAACCGTCCTACCAAACTGGGAGCAATGACGGCAGGTCTCAGCAGACATCTGGGGAGTCTGATTAAAGCCGGGGGCAAAACCCCCAAAGATCCCAAGGGCCGGGCAGGTAACACAAGTGAAGGAAACAGGCCGGGTATGAAGTCAATCTGGAGGGAGATGTGGAAAATCTCTCACTTTCCTTTTAACTCCACCAAGAAAAACAAAAAACAACCATGTCAGCCCAATAATAAATGGTAACAAACCCTCAGCCAAGTCAAGGGGACTCTGGTGGAAAGCTCGCATCCCATCCATTCAGCTCCCGCCATCTGCTGCCACCCAGAAACAAGAACCCAGCGTTGTCAGACTGACAGATTTTTTTTTTTTTTCCAAGAGAAGCCAGAGATTTGGATTTTAATGTGAAACTATGTTTTTTAAAGATTGGCAAATTTTTTTTTTTTTCCTTTTAAGAAGAGAATGACTCAACAAAATGCCAGAGGAAGGTGGGATAGGGGCTGCCCGTTGGTGACAATGTGAAGGTCCCTCTGGAACCCTGAGTTTCCGGAGAAGAGTCAGGGAAGTTCTATGCCAAAATAAGAAGAATCTTTGAGATTTTTTTTCCCCAAAGTGTCTTTCCCAGTGGAGCCGTGAGGAGTCAGGGTGCAGCTCAGTCTTGAGAAACCCGGTTTCTCATCTCCTGCTCCTCCCAGGCCTCAGTTGCCTGTGGACTGGTAACGGGATAAAGCAAAAGCAGACAGAGGGGCTAGGACGGGACCCCACAAACGCCAGAGAGAGAGAGGGCAAGGAGTAGCCAAAGAGAGGCACCATTTTCCTTGGTTTATTTCAAGAGAACAAAGAATCAACCATCAATTCTGTACAAAAACATGGTGGCAGAGTCATGGTGACCCTCGGGCCAGGCCCCTCCCCATGCCCGGCCCCTCGCCCCCCTAAATTGCCCCCAAAACAAGGACAAGACTAAAAAACCCCAAACTCTGGGAAAAAAATTATTATGAAAAACCAGTGGGGACCTTTCCTCCCCATCTCCCTCTCCCCAGCCCAAAAGTTTGGGGGTTGTGTTCATGGCCAGGGTGGGAGGTTGGGGAGGTGGGTGTGGCAGATTTAGTGTTTGGCAAACAGTAGGGCAGGGGGGTAAGATCTAGAAAGAAGTTGAGGGGCTCGGTGGGGAGACAATATCTCGGACCCTGCACCACCCCTCCTCCCGCCCTATATAGGACATTTATAAAAATCGGGACCAGAGAGTAGAAGAGAAAGGAGTCATCAGAATCAAAAACTAAATAGCGGAAAGATTTTTTTCTTCTTCTCTAAAAGGCAAAAAACTACAAACAGCCCAGGTCCTGAGCTCCCCAAGTCTTGGGTCATCCGCCCCCTGAAACCTGGCAGGAGGGGAACGGGGAGTGGTTGGTTCTTAACAAAGTCATCCCTGGACAGGAAGGCTCTTGTCTTTGTCACCTTCCTCTGCCTCTGGCTGGCGGCTGGAGGAGAGGGATGGCGAGGACCAGGGCTACGCTGGCAAACTCAGCTTCTTCCCCTTTAGGACTGTGAGGAGAGAAAAGGTGGCGGATATTACCATGGGGCCCCCGCAGAGGGACAGCCTCCCACAGCCAGAGCAGGGGCCTGGACACTTGGGCTGGGCAGAGAGAAGAGGAGAGTCGGCCCCAGGACCCTGGATTATAAACTGGGGGATCAGCCTGAATTACTGAGGGCTAAGGTGGGGGGAGCCTAGTCTCATCCTAGGGGCTGAGCATTGAGGCTAGAGGAGGCCCCATTTCTTCTGGTGCACCCTCGAGGGACTATTGGAGCTTGGAGGGAGCTGGGGTCAGAGGTTCTGGCAAGGCTGGCCCGGTGAGACCACCATCTCCCGCCCTCCCAGCTTTACTCTTGAGGTCTTGAGGTACCTCCAAGTCTTTGCCCTCCTGTCTCCTTTTTCCTTCACGCCAACTGACTTCTGATTTCTCAGGTCTCTGCTTTAATCATCATCTCCTCTAAGATGCCTCCCGACACCCCCTCCCCATGTGAAGTATCCCTCTCACCCTCCACAGCTGTTCACTACACATCCCTGGTTTCTTTCCATCATAGCCCCTCGCACTACTTGCAATCATCTCTCTTTATCTCTTCATTCACCATTCCTTCCCACTAGAATTATAAGGGGGAAGGAAGGGAGGGCCTTGTCCACCTTTTCTTCCTACTGTTACATCCCCAGAGCCCACCCCTGGCCAGGGACATAGCATATGCTCAATAAATGTGTTGGTTAAATGAATGAGTGGATCCTGGTGGGCCTGGGTCCCTGAGGGTGAGGACTGGTCTCTGTGTGGTCCAGGGAGGAGGCAGGAAGGCGGCCCCTGCTGCCTTGCTATCTACACTCAGAGACCTGGGGGCGGAGGAGAGAAACTCCTTGGTCCTCAAGGAGGCCATGGATGGAGGGCTGAATTCCAGGGATGGCACTGGGCCTAGAACCCTGGAAGTTGGAAGAAGCTCTCGCTCCCTTGAGTGATAAAGGGCTGGGGAGATGGAGGGCAGGAGGGGGAAGGGAGCAGGACCCTTTCCAGCCGGCCCCCCATGCTGGCTGGCTACCTTTGGTGATGTAGAGGTAGAAGAAATCGCAGTAAAGGACGGTCTGGACCAGGCCGGCCACAATGGCGATGAGGTCGAAGAAGCCCTCGAAGTGATAGCGCCAGATCCAGTTAAAGAGATAGAGTGTGCGGTAGACGCCCAACGCAAACAGGTAGTGGCTGGTGATGGTCTCCGCTTCGCCTGTCTTGCTCACCATGAAGAGCTGCGGCAGGATGGCCACCGATTCCAGGTAGATGGAAAAGGTCCAGAGGATCTGCAGGGAGGCCAGGGAGCAGGGGCAGAGGGCGGGATGAGGCAGGAGGGGTCAGGGTGGGAGAGAAGGCAGACTGTGGTGACAGGTGCAGACAGTGATGTTGGGGAGAGAGGAGAATGGGACAGTGAAGCCTGCTGGGCACTTACTGTGTGCCAGACATCACTCTGCCCATGTCACGCGTATTCTAATTTAACCCTCACAACGAACCCATGGGAAGGTGCTATTTTAGCATCCCCATTCTACACAGGAGGAAACTGAGGCCCAGAGAGAAGAGACTTGCCCAAGACCATGCAGCTAATAAGTGGCAGAATTGAGATTCAAACCAAGGGTTCAGAGTCCAAAAGGACTGGGTTGGAATCCTGGTTCTGAAGCTTTCCTTCTAGGAGACCTTGGGCAAAAGACCCAGATTCTCCGAGTCTGCACTTACCTCTAAAATAGAGATGATTTTCCTGCCCTCATAGGGGTGAAATTTGATGTGCAATCCTTAGACATAAATCAGACTGTGCCACTCCCTGGCTTAAAACCCTCCAGGTAGCTACTTCTTATCGCAACCAGAATAAAATCCAAATCTAACCTTGGTCTTCAAAACCCTCCCATGTGCTGGCCGAGTGGCGCAGTGGTTAAGAGCTGGCTTGGGACGCCAGCGGCCCCAGTTTGGATCCCACATGAGGGCCAGTGACACCGCCCTCAAAAAAAAACAACAAACAAACAAACAAAAAAAAACCCTCCTGGATTTAGCCTCTTCTCCTATTCCCACCTCTCTCTTTCTGGGCTGCAGCCAGGACATGTTTCTGGTCCTCTAACATGCAGACTCCTGCCCATCCCAGGGCCTTTGCACTTGCTGTTCCCTCAGCTCTTCCCCCAGATTGTCACATTCTGCCTCTTCCACCTCCTTCCAGCCTCAGCTCATCAGTCATCTCCTGAGAGAGGTCTTCCCTGACCATCTTCCACCGAGGGCTGTCATATCACCCCATTTATTCTCTTTCCTGGCAGCTCTCACCAAAATGTGAGCCATGAGGTACAGGATTTCACATCTTGTTCACCCCATGACCCCAGCACCTGGCACAATGCCTGGCACATATTCGATGCCTGAATGATGCACATATTCGCTGCCTGAATGAATGGAAGCGATCTCCCCATGTGCTCGTCACAGGCCAACCTTTAGGGACCAGTAACCATTGGTCATAAGCAGGACGGGGCATCATAGGAGGGGGAAGAAGAGGCTACAGACATCTGTTGGCCCTTTTTCAGTCCTTAGCAACCTGAAAGTCCCACCTGGGGTGACTTGTGATCTGTAGACCTACTGAAACCTTCCCTCAGAGAACCAGGCCAGGTGGCAAGTGTGGCTACTCCCCAGTTGTTTTGGTTTGTGGGAGGGAAGTGGAGAATATCAGGATGTATTCATAACAATGCAGGCTTACAGAGCATTTACTACATCCCAGGCATTGCTCCCTGCACCTTACAGGTAGTAACTGGCTACTGCCTTCACCAATGAGGTAAGTCCTATCTTTATCCCCATTAAACAGATGAAGAGACTGAGGCCCAAGGTCACACAGCTAAACTATGGTAGAAACAGCTTCCTAACTAGGCAGCTGGACTCTAGGGTTTGTTCCCATAATCACTCCGAGTCCTCCGGCAAGGTTCTTAGCAAGGTTAGCAGAGGCTCTCGGGAAAGGTACCCATTAAATTGATGCACACCCAACTGTTACCCTGGGGTTATCCTTGGGAATAGAATTGTGACATAAGGGGAGATGGGAGGTCATGTTTTCATCACATTTACTTTATCTATTCATAATGTCTGAAGTTTTAAAGAATAGCTTCCTTTATGATTAAAGAATAATTGTTTAAGCATGCACCAATTAATAGCATGGGCTTTGAAAGTACAAGGACCTTGGTTCAAATCCTGAGAGCTCTCCCTTCTGAGACTCTTCCGAGACGTGGAGTTGAGGATGTCTGCTTCCCCAGGTGGCCGAGGGATCAGACAGCATGATGATATATTAAGAATGGCCAGGGGCCAGCTGAGTGGCTCAGTTGGTTAAGAGCTCGCTCAACAGAGCGAGCTGAGCTCTGAGCAACAGCAGTTCGATGCCCAGCCCAAGCTGAGCTGCCAACAGGAGCCAGGATGGCTCAGCTAAAAAAAAAAAAAAAAAGAGAATGGCCAGCGTGGAGCCAGACACACAGTCACTTTGCACAAGTGACCTCCCCCATTTTGAATGAGGTTAACCAAAATAGCTAGAGTCAAAAAGCCTGAGTTCTGGTGGGGCCTCTTCTACCTGGAGCAAGCCCCACTGCCTCCCCCAGCCTCAGTCTCCCCATATGAAAAATGGGCCCAGCTTGGGTGAGTGCTCTGAGCAAGTTGGTGACAATGACATGTCTGCAAGTCTAGGGTCTGCAGCCACGCCTGGGGTTCCCGCCATGTCATGGTGCAGCCTCCCTGACATCCCTGGGACCTGTGAGCCAAAATCGCCCTATATCAGATTTATCTGGCTTACAGGGACTTTTTAAAAATACATTTTGAATCTGTGACCAAAATTTTAAAGCGAGATCTTGCAGGAAATCTCCTGAATTGTGGCTTCTGTTGAAACCATCAGCCCTCCTGGCCACTCAGGGCCAGCTTCCTCCAAGGCAGGAGTGAGCCTGAGGGAGGAAGGCCTGATCTGAATTTGATTTCTGCCAGGTTCCGGGAGCCAGGAAATTGCAGACTTAGCACAGGCCCTCCCAAAATTCCTCCCAGGAGTTTGCACAGGTACCACCAAAATGCCACAGAATAAAAACCATGACAGCTAATGTTTAGGAGTAAAAGTTACCAGCACGGTATTGAACAATTCGGTCTGAGCCAACATTGACATAGCACTTCCTACCTACTGCCAGACACTGTGCTTTACCAATATTAACTCCACATTAGAACCCTCTGAAGTAGGCAGTGATTATCCCCATTTTACAGGTGAGGAAACTGAGGCACAGAGAAACTGATTTCCCCGAAGTGCCATAGCTGCTAAGTGGGCTTCGAATCACCGCTCTCCGGTTCTATAGTCTATGTCTTTAACTACTAGGCAATGCTGTCTAATCTCTAAATTCTCACAGTGACCTGATCTCAACTTTACAAATGAGGAAACTTTGGCACCAAGGGGTCAAGTCACATGCCCAAGGTCATGCTACTAGAAGGGAGCAGGTCTGGGATTCAAATCCAAGTAGCCTGGCTCCAGAGCCCCTGTTCCCAATTCTTAGGCTACCAATGATCCTGGGACAAGTCATTTAGACTCCATAAGCCTCAGTTTCCCCACCTGTAAAATGAGGCTGCTGTGAAAAGTAATGAGTTAATGTATGCAAAATATTTAGAGCAGCACCTGGCACACAGTAAGTGCTACTGCTGTGGCATTAATACCACCTGAGTCCACAGCCCTTGAGCTGAACTTTATGTCCTAAAATAAGGAAGTTTGAGCAATCTTTGCAGAAGGAAGCCTATAAGAGTATTTAATTGTCAACAGCCATTCTGGCACAGCCCATCCCCCCACTACAGGGACCCTGCCAGGTAGGCTACCTCTAGAGGGGTAAAGTCATGGTTGACCAGGAACGCCAGGATGGCTGTGGGAACAACGAGGAACTCCACCCGAAACGTGTCGTGATTCCCATCGTAAGTGGCTTTGAACTTGCTGTAAATCATCCAGACTGTGGTGAAGGAGCAAGCAATATAGACCACCTGTCAAGGGGGATGATAAGGAGGCGGGTTCAGCTCACGGCACAGGGCCTGTTCCCCCAACAGGCTCCATTCCAGAAGTCTGGAACCCCAAACCCCTCTTCTCTGAGACCCAGAAGACTGGAACCCCAGGCCCCTCCTCCCTCAGACCCAGAAGTTTCAGCCCGTCCCTTCCGCCCATAGACCCAGCCATCTGTGCCCCCAGCCCTCTCCTCCCTCAGACCCAGAAGTCTTGGGACCCACAGTCCCTCCTCCCTGGGGCCCTCACCTGGCTCCCCCCTCAAGAGGTGAGGAGAGCCTTTACCTTCATGCATGTGTTGTAGAGTGAGATGTAGTTGGTGAAAAGGTCCAGGTAACGGGCAGTGAACACCACAGCAAACAGGACCTGGCTCTTCCCTGAAATCCCTGTGGTCCAGAGAGAGTGGGGGAGTCTAGGGGTGGGCTGCACGGGGGAATAAACCAAAGCCCAGCGCCTGGGGCAGAGCCTGGAGGCAGCTCTGGAGTGCAGCTGTCCCTGGAGGCCTCCCCAGCTGGCCCTGCCAGAGCAGGGTCCTTTCCCGCGGCTCACAGCCAGGGGGCAGCCGGGCCCTACAGCTAATCCAGCCCGAGGCTCGGTCCCAGGCTAGGCCTCATGGCCACCCTCGGTCCCCTCGGGGTCCTCCCACGTCCAGACTCCAGGTGGGGCCTCGGGAGGTCCGCACTTGACCTCAGCGCCCCCAGAACCGGTCGTCTTCCTCCCGCTGTCTTCCTGGATGCCACGTCCACGTCACCAACTCCCAGCCACCTCCCTGCTAGCCACGGCTCCCAGTTCAAGCTCCGGAACCCCGGGGCCGCCCAGATAGGGGCTGGAGAGAGGCTGAATTGGGTGCCTGGAGCCACCCCCACTAAACTGTATGCACCCCCGAGTCTGGTGAAGGGAGCTGACCCCCCGGTGACCCCGGACCTGGAAGGAGGAACCCCAGCAAGTGGTAGGGGGAGGGACTGATACCCCTAGTGCCTCCAAACCCTTCCCCGAGTCCTGAGATGTCCCCCGCAATCGCCCCCCTTTTTCCCGCTCCCGTGGGCGTCTCACCGGCACACGAGCGGGACTTCCAGATTTTGAGCAGTAGCAAGATGATGGCTAGAAGGTGGGAGAGGTCTCCCAGGAATCGGAAGAGATTCATGGTTGGGGGTATCTGGCAGGGCTGGAGGGAGGCAGGCTGGCGGGGGGCTACCCCCTGGGGTTGCTGTTCTGACCGGACGGCTGGGCTGGAGGGCGGGAGAGGGGCCCTCGGGTGGGCTCCGGTTCAGGGAGGGGGCTCTGGGAGGGGGAGCCAAGGCAGGAGCTGTTGGCCGAGCCTGAGCTGGGGAGAAGGGGGAGGGTGGAAGGGGGAGGAATCTGGGCGGGGAGGCTCCACCCCGAGGGCGGAGTCCCGGCTCTTTGGCGCCCCCTACCCCACACCCGCCGACTTGCAGAGTTGGCGCTGAATGCACCCTCCTAGAAATTTGCCAGTTCGCTGGGATCTGAAACTCCCAAATCCGGCACCTGCTTCCCCAGGCAGTCTATGTCCAGCCTCTGCCCTTGACAGCGATTCCGGAGGCTGGCCTTTGAGCTTTAAAAATCTTAGAGGGCCGGCTGAGTGGCACGGTGGTTGAGAGCTGGCTTGGGACGCCAGCGGCCCCTGTTCGGATCCCACATATGAGGGACAGTGACACTGCCCTCTAAAAAAAAAAATCTTGGACAAGGACCCAGAGGCTAGCTTTTCATGGTCCTCCAGCTCTAATCTACCCAAAAGATAAGAAAGCAGCCTCCCAGAGCCTCTCTCAGACCCAGGAGTCTGAGACCCCAGCACATTCATTTCCCAGGCCCCAGAAATCTGGAACCCCCAACTGTTCCTCCTTCAGACCCAGAAGTCCCGGACCCCAGCCCCTCTCTCAGGACCCAGGAGTCCAAGCCCCAAACCCCTTCCCCTCCCAGGACCTAGAATTCCAGGCTCTCAGCTCCCTCCTTCCTCAGACCCAGGAGTTCAGACTGCCAGCCCCTCCTCCCTCAGACCCAGAAGTACAGGACCCCAGGACTCAGGAGTCCAAGTCCCTCAGCCCTCTCCCCTCCTACAATCCAGGAATCCAGGCCCTCAGCCCCCTTACTTAGGGTCCTACCTCAACCATCTTATGCCTCCAGCATCCTAGACCCAGGAATCTAGGTGTACAATCGCTTCCTCCCTTTGGGACCCACAAATTCAGGCCCCAGTCTTCTTTCTCAGGAATGTAAGCCTTCACCCCTGCTTTCCCAGACCCTAGAGTCAGCAGCCCACAGCTTTGGCTTCAGGCCCACACCAGAACAGACACACACACACACACACACACACACACACACGCACACACACTCTGGGCCTCTGCCCTCAGGGGTCCAAGTGTCCTGTGTGACACTCCACCCCACCATTTTATAGAAGAGCTGGGCTCAGCCTCTCTGGCAGGATGGGTAGGAGTTGGGCAGCCGGCCTTGAGGGACCCTGCAAGGACCAGGCTCTGTCTAGTAGGGACTAGATACTGTTTTCCTCCTGGATGTTTGAGTACCCACAGGTGATGGGGACCAGGGCCCCTCAGTAAAAGAAGGGTACAGAGTATGGTTTCCTTAGAGGATTGCATGGATTGAGTCACCTAAGGGTGACATACATGAGTCTTGGACTTGTGGGCCCTGAGGGTAGCTTGTGCTAGAGGATCAGGTTGTCTGAGTGCCTGAAAGGGACTCAGGAGGAGGGAGCCTGTATTACTGGGTACCAGTGGAGAAAAGAGGCAGGGGCCTGGACTCCTGGGTTTGAGGGAGGAGGGTCTGGGGGCCTAGGCTTCTGGGTCTGAGGGAAGAGAGCACCAGTCACCTGGAGTCCTAGGTCTGAGCAAGGAGGGGGCTGGGGGTCTGGACTCATGAGTCCTGGGGGAGAAACGGTCTGGGGACTTGAATTTCTGGGTCTGAGAAATAAGGGAGCTGGGAGCCTGGATTCCAGCCTCTGTGATACAGACCTAGTTAGCAGACCTGGCCCTCTGAAGCCAAAAGCTGGGTGCTAGCATGTTGGAGATCCAAGTCCAGGAATGGCCTCCTGCTTCTCAAACCTCAAAATGGGGAGGGGGCAGAGCAGCCCCTGGGGCCCTGAAGTCCAGGTCCCCAGGTCCAAAGCTAATGTCTCAATGCCCGATTATGAGTCTCCCTGCCCCCCCCACCCCTCCCTTTTATTTGCAACCCCTCACTGTCTTGTCCCAGGAGGAAGGCAGAGGCTGGAAGCTGGGGAGGAGGAAGGCCCCCCTCCCCTAGCCCTGGCAGGAGGAGGGGTCCCCAGGGAGGCCAAAGGGGGGGGGGCTGTGGGTCTCCTGGCAGGGACTGACGGGGACTGAATGTTAATCGCATCCCGAGTGTGTGTGTGTGTGTGTGTGTGTGTGCGTGTGTGTGAGAACAGAGCGCGTGTGCGAGTCCCTCCCGCTCCGGCTCCTCCAAGCCGCGCCACCACCACCTTCTACCCGCAACCTCCCTCCGCCACCGGTGCCCAGCTCTGGGGGGTGTCTGCCTGGGTGAGTCCGCCGGTCCCCCAGGGGTCTCTCGTGGGTCTGCCATCTGCCGGGTGAGGATCTGTGGGTCCGGGTGTCTGGGCTTTGGCTGATGAGGGGGGGTGTGTCTGTAAGGGCTGCGGCGCGCGGCGAGGGACGTAGGGGAGGGTTTGTCTGTCTGTACAGACCCTGAGTCGCCTGCCTGGGTGTCGTGGCCCCCCCGCCGTTTCCTCTCCCCAGACCCCAAACCCGAATGGATGGTGTGTACCTGGGCTCTGTGCCTCCCGCCGGGCGTCTGGCGTCCCTGGCTGCCTGTGTCCTCCTGTCTGTCCATACAGCCCCTGACGGCAGTGGCAGCCCGGCCCCCATCAGACCCCGTGTGTGTGTGTGTGTGTGTGTGTGTGTGTGTGTCCCTCCTCAAGCTCCGGGGGTGTTGAGGGGAATCCCAGGGAAGTGAGGTTGTGCGTGTGTGCGTGTGTATGTGTGTATTTCTGCCTGTGTTTGAGTGGGGGCGCCCAGGGAGGGGTCTGGAGGTGGCCGGGCGAGGAAGGGGCAAGCAGTTCCCCAGACAGGCAGTCTCCCGCCACACACACACACACACACACACACACACACACACACACACACCCCAGCCACCGGCTTCAGAGGTGACCCAGACAGACAGACAGACATAGTCGCGGGGGGGGGGGGTCGCGGAGGGCACAAAAGGAGGGTGCGAATGAGCCAAGGAGAGGCGGGACCCGACACATGGACAGGGGGAGGAGCCGGGGCTGAAGTGGCAGAGGGGGGCACCCCGGGTGGGCGGAGGGGGGATCCCCACGGGGTCCGGGCAGTGAGAGGACACCCCGACAGCCTCTGCAATGTCCGGGGCCCAACTTCCAGCGCAACATGTGTAGCGACGTCCTCGCCTAGTCGGGGTGGCCGCAACCTTGGGGGACAGACAGGGCAGGACAGACCGAAGAAGAGGGAGAGCCGGAGCCAGGGACAGGCAGGAGGTCTCCACCGCCACCACCGCCGCCGCCGCCGCCGCCGCCCCAGGGCCTGGCCCCCACCAGCGGCTCCTGAGCCCTCCGCCAATCTTCGGGTCGCTGGACTCCGGGTTCCGGTCCTAGCCCCCCGCGATCTCCCCCACAGGACAGGGTCATGAAAAGGTAAGACCGGGGTAGAGGATGCAGGGGTGGGGGTGGGGTCGTGGACCCCCAGATTTAGGACAGGGAAAGTTGGCGTCTTGCCTCAGGGAAAAAGGGTTGAATGAGAGCAAGGGTCTTTGCCCCCACCCCCACCCCCAGCTCCCTTGTCTCTTGGGGACTCTCCTCCGCCCCTTCTCTTAGCCCCTTTTTCCTGGGTCTTTACACCTCAGACCTAATGCCCCCATTTCTCTAATACTTTGCTCCCTCTCCCTAGCTCCAAATACCTGACATCCCATATATCTATCCCCCCATCTCTCCATCTCACCTTCCCTCTGCACCCCCTGCCCGCATCAGTCTCCCCCTCACTGGCTGTCCCTCTCCCTTTCTCCTCTCATTCTCCCCTCCCTTCTCAGAGCTATGAGTCTGCTATTAATACCCCTGCCAAGGACCTTGAGGGCATTTAGGCCTCTGGCACCCATTGTCCCAAGCGACCACCCCTTCCTCAAGGTTCTGGAATACCCTTCCAGCCTCATCCAAGCACGAGGATTAGGGTGGGGAGAGAATGATGTTGGAGGTGGGGGGGGGAACAGGACACTACCGTCTGCAGCACAATACAAGGGGGGGCAGGCTGTTGATCAAAGTGGCCTCTCATCTCTTCTGTGATGGATTGGGGGAGAGTGATGGAGACAGGGACACCCCAGGAATCTTTGGCACCCTCCTCTTCCTCAGCGGGGGGGATAAGCTATGCTGTGTATAGGACCAGAGTCTGGCACCTGGGGAGGCTAGAGCTGGGGAGCTGCCTAGGATGTTGGGGCTAATGGGGTTTGAGACAAAGCGGGGTCCTTAAGGGAGAAGAAGGCTATAGGCCTGGACTCTAGTTCCTGGGCATAGGGAAGGCTGGGCACCCAGATTCCTGAGTTTAGAGGCAGGAGGGGACCAGGACTCCTGGGTCCTGGGGGAGCAGGGGCCGAGAGCCAGGATTTCTGAGTCTATGGGAGAAGTTGGAGGGTAGGGCATCTGTGTCTGAGAGAGGAGGGGGTTGGGGCTCAGTCTGCTGAGTCTGACAGGGCAGGGGACAGGGATTCCTTGGCCTCATGGGGCCTGAGACTCAGGAGGAGGTAGAGATTGGGGGCCTGGACAATGTGGTCCTTGAGGGTACAGGTTCTGAGAATTGGTTCTCCAGAGACCCCTGGAGGCTGGGGGTGCTGTTTCTCAGTACCTGAGAGGTAGGCTCTGTCCTGTGAGTTCCTCGGGGGGAAAAGACCCAGCATTCAGCCTTCCCAGACTGATGGGCATGGAGCTGCCCTCCTGGGCCTCAGCAGGGAGCAGGGCCCTGAGGTCCCCAAGGGCAGAGGCCAGGCAGGGTGGGTCTGAGAGTGCAGAGGAGGGGCTGAGGGTAAGCAGCCACGGGGAAGGGAGGACAAGTGTTAACCCTACTGGGACCAGGCCACAGCTGTGGGTTATTTTGGGGCAGAGGGGGGCTATTCTGAGCGTTGATTGAGCCAGCTGCTTGGGGAAGGGCAGAGGAGAGGAGGGGCATGGGGAGCCAGGATTTGGGAGGGATGAGCATGCTAGGAGCCCCCACCCACATCCCTGGGGAGACAGTGGCCCAGGATATCTGGGAAGGTGGAGTGGGAGGTGAGGCCTCTGGGCAGAGGAGAGAGTGTGTGCCTTTCCCCACTCTGGTGGTCAGTGGGGTAGCCAGGCCTGTGCTGCCATGGCAACCGAACAGGAGCCTGATTGACAGCTAAGAGAACCCTTCCCTGTATGGACCCTCACCCCTTCAAGATGCCCCTAGTATAGGCTGCAATCCCTCTCTGAGAACCAGGAGTTCAGGCCCCTATTGCTCTCCTCCCTCAGTGCCAGGAGCCAGGAGTCTGGGCTCCCAGCCCGATCACCCCAGGCAGCTAGCTAGTATTCAACAGGGGACACAGGAAGAGATGCTGTATTTCCTCTAATTTACTAAATTGCTCTGGGCTGGAAGCCAAGGACCCCCGTCCCTCTGCTCTCCACAGCTGTGCCCCCTAACCCTACAGCCCAGCCTGGGCTGTGGCTCTCTTTCTAGCACTCACTGAGAATGGGGGTACAGGGATAGGAGTAAGGGAACAAAAATGGGCTGGGGGTTGTGTTGGAGGTGAGGGGTAAGATTATGGGGGGCATTTTCTCTCCTTAGGATGCCCTACTAATTTATTTTTTTCTCTTTCTCTCTCCCCGCACACCTGACCCCTTTTCCCTTTCTCATCTTTTTTCCCTCCTTTTTCTTCCTTTAATTTTTGATCCCTCCTGCCACTCGCCTTCCCGGCCTTCCTTTCATGTCTGTGCTGGGCACCTCCCTGGTGGGGGTCTTGATCTCTGCCTTGCCTCGCTATTTCTGTCTTGTTTTCTGTCTGCTCTGCCGCTTCCTCCCTCAACCTCTAAATCTGCCTGCTTTTCCATCTCTTGTGTGTGCTTGTCTCTTGATGGCTGTGGGGTCTCTGTATCCATCTTCCTTGGTTTCTTTCCATCTTCCGCTTTCTGTCCAACTTTCGCATCACTCTTATCTCTCCTGCCTTCCTTCGTTTATCTCTGCATCTCTCCCTGCTTCCCTAATATTCTCTCCCTATTTGTCACTCCTTCTTCTCTCTCTCGGTTTCATCTCCCTGTTTCTGTCGCTCTGAGCCCCTCTATCTCTGTCTCTGTTTTTCCTTCCATCTCTCTCCTTATTCTTGTTACTCTTTCCCTGACCATTTCTCTGTTGTTTGCATCTCCCTACTTCCCTGGGTCTCTTTCTGCTCCTATTCTGATCCCATCTCTGTGGGTCTATTTTCCATTTGTCCTGCCCATCTATACCTTGTCTCTTTTCCCCACTTCTGTATCTTCCCTGTCCCCATTACCCACCTGCACTCTTCCTCTGTATCTCTCCCTATCTGTCTCTCCCTCTGCCTGCGTCTCTGTATCTATCACCCTAACCTTTCCCTCTCCTCCCTATCTCTGAGTCTCTCCCTCCCTGTATCTCATTTTCGTGTATCTCTTTCCATATCTTGTCTCCCTGTCTGTCTTCCCACCTCTGTGTCTCTCTCTCATTTGTGTCTCTGCTCCCGGTGTCTCCCCTTCTCTGTGTACCCCGCTTCCTCCCGTGTCCCTTCCCGGGCGCTCAGAGGCCGCCCGGCGGGGCCCGCAGGCGATGCGTGGCGCTGGTGGCCCCGGCGGCCCTCGGGGCCCCGCTAAGATGCTGCTGCTGCTGGCGCTCGCCTGCGCCAGCCCGTTCCCGGAGGAGGCGCCGGGGCCGGGCGGGGCCGGTGGGCCCGGCGGGGGACCCGGCGGGGCGCGACCGCTCAACGTGGCGCTCGTGTTCTCGGGGCCCGCGTACACGACCGAAGCGGCCCGCTTGGGTCCGGCCGTGGCAGCGGCCGTGCGCAGCCCGGGCCTGGACGTGCGGCCGGTGGCGCTGGTGCTCAACGGCTCGGACCCACGCAGCCTCGTTCTGCAGCTCTGTGACCTGCTGTCGGGGCTGCGCGTGCACGGTGTCGTCTTCGAGGACGATTCACGCGCGCCCGCCGTCGCGCCTATCCTCGACTTCCTGTCAGCACAGACCTCGCTGCCCATCGTGGCCGTGCACGGCGGCGCCGCGCTCGTGCTCACGCCCAAGGTGCGCGCGACCTGCAGGGGGGCGGGGCCAATCCTGAGGGTCAGCAGCTGGTCTGGGTGGAACCCGACAGTTGGGGTCAGATCTAGGTGAGAGGTGGGGCTGACTTCGAGGGGCGGGTCTATAGTATGAGCAGGGGCCTGCCTGAGGACTCAACTAGAAGTAGTATCTGAGAGGCCAGTCACGGATGATCAGAATATGGGGAGGGTTGAGGGTCTGCAGACGAGGCGAGTCAGGGGATGGAGGAAACCAGCCAATTGGGGGCGGGACTGGGAACGAAAAGGGAACAACAGCCTGAGACGGCAAGATCGGAGGGAGGGGTGGGATCTGGGATTAGCGAAGGTGGAGTCAGTTGGAAAGGAATGGGGTTTAGAAAAGAGTGAAGTCTAGTGAGGAGGCTGGAGCCAGGAATGCGGGGACGGGAACCAAGAAAGAAGGGTATCAGATACTGAGAGACAGGAAGGTTCCGCCTGCTGAGCATGGGGTCTAGAGACCTACGTAGGTGAAAGGAGGAGTAGGAGAAGGGGAGGAGTCATTAGTGAGAGATGAGCTGCGGAAGGGTAGAACCACCCAGCTGGCAAGTGGGTTTTAGGGTGTGGTCAGTCAGGGAAAGGCGGGGCTACCAGTGAAGGGCGAGGCCAGCGAGGAGGCAGAGCCTAGTTACATACTACAGGGGCGGGGTCTAGAGAGGAAGCTGGACCTCGGAGTGGGGTTTGGGCTAGGGCCTACCCAGTTTAAGGTGTGAAAAACTAGAATCCAGAAGATGGGCCTGGAATGTTGGGGCAGAGGCTGGAACTGGCTGTGGCCTGGAGAGAAGCCTGTCTCCAGAGGGCACAGGAGGGGCTTGCTGGAGTGGACTTCTGGTAACGAAGGGCAGATTTGGAACAAACCTAGTGTGCAGACTGAGAAGGAAAAGAGATCAGCTAATAGGTGGTGCAGAGAAGGGGCGGGGTCTACTCAGGGGTGGAGCCAGTGTGACAGTGGTGGGACGCGACTGAGGATAGGGCCACCTGAGTGGGTGGAGCCTAAATCCCCACCAGTTCCCTGCTGTGAGGGCCAGTGGCTTTGTGACTGGATTACTATTGCATGCTGGGACTTGTAGTTCTCTCCTGTCCAGAGCATACTGGGAAAGGCCTCTGTCCAGCTTGCTTCTTCTCTTTGGCATGGAGTTGTCCAGGGAATTGTAGGCAGAGCACCTTCGAGGTGAACTTATTACTTCCCGGCTGCCACCTCCATGGCATCAAGAGATGTGGTTCCTCATGCCTTCATTGCGGCTCAGATGTGCAGTCCCCTTTGGTTACTGTCTGCTGGGCACTATGCCTGGTCTCTGTACACCAGTTCCCTTCTGGGAAATGTAGTCCCCTCATTGTCTTTAGATGAAAGAAAGAGTGGTCCTCCCAGCTCCATCTGTGCCCCCACTGAATGCTGGGATGTGGCCCCTTCAGCACACCTCCATCTGCCAAGGGTGAGGTCCTCTTTCAGGGTTCTCATTGCATGCTAGGAGATCTCATCCCCTCAGGACAACTGCCCTATCCAATGTACATATAACCACAGGCAAATGCCTAGGAAGTAAGTGCACTTGCTCTTCTCATTGTATTACTGGAAGATTTGGTGAGGGCTGATTCTGTGCCAGGGGTATTTTAGGTTCTGGAGACTACAGCTGTAAGAGGAAATGTATTGCATCCTAATGGGGAGACAGACAAAACACATAACAAATAATGAAATATATCCTAGAGGAAAGCAACAGGATGTTGTAATGACTTACCATGTCTTCAATAGATGGTTGTCAGGGGAGGCCTCCCCGAGATGGTGATGACTGAGCTGAGCCTGGGGAATGAGGAGGGGTAGGTTCAGCATGGAGGAGCTGGGGGAAAGTGTCCCCGGGAGAAGTAACAGCTAATTTGAATAGCCATAAGTGGCTAGTGGCTACCATATTGGAAAGCCCCTGAAGCCAGAAGAAACTTGATGTGTTTGAGAAAGAGCAAAGAGGTGGGATTGGTGGGAGATGAGGTCAGAGAGGCAATAGGGGACAGTTCATGCAGGGTTTTGTGGACCATAGTGAAGACTTTGGCTTTGACTCTAAGATAGAATCATTGGAAGGTTTTCAAGCAAAAAGGGATGAGATTCAATTAATATTTTTTTATTTTTTTTATTTTTTTATTTTTTTTTGAGGGCAGTGTCACTGGCCCTCATATGTGGGACCCGAACCGGGGCCGCTGGCGTCCCAAGCCAGCTCTTAACCACCGCTCCACTCAGCCGGCCCTCAATTAATATTTTGAAAAGATCACTCTGACTGTTGTCTGGAGAATGGACTGGAAGATCCAAGAATGTAAGCAGAGGTGGATTAGGAAGCTGTTGTCATTGTCTAGGCAAGAAAGTGAGGACAGCGGGGGTTGTGACAGGGGCAGTAGTGAGGAGTGGACAGCTGGGGTTATGTATTGAACAGAGAGCCAAGAAGAGTTGAAGATGGTCTGAATGTGGGTGAGAGGGAAAGGATGACTTAGCTTTGAGACCTGATCATCTGGGTCAATACAGAAGACAGGAAATAGGTTTGAGGGGGGGAGGAGTGTGGGAGCTCAGAAGGTCGAGAATTCTGGGTTGTTTTTTTGTTTTTTTTTAGGGCAGTGTCACTGGCCCTCATATGTGGGACCAAACTGGGGCCGCTGGCTTCTCAAACCAGCGCTTAACCACCGCGCCACTCGGCCGGCCCGAGAATTCTGCTTTTGACATGTTAATTTTGAGATACCTCTTGTAAATCCAGGGGGAGATGTTGAGTATGAGTAGAAAGGTTTGTCCAGAGCTCAGGAGAGAGGTGGTAACTGAGGATAGGAGCCATCAACACCACCAGGGCTATCCAATAAAACTTTCTGCAATGAAGATTGTTTAGATCTATTCTGTCCCGTATGATAGCGATTCGCCATGTGTGGATGTCGGGCACTAGATGTGCGGTTTGTTCAACAGGGAACTAAATTTTATTAAAATCTGAATAGCCATAAGTGGCTAGTGGTTACCATACTGGATAGCACAGGAAGCAGTATTTAAACTCATGGATCTGGATGAGATCACTACGGAGACAGGACACAGAAAACAAGAGAAGACAAGGGCACTCCAATGTTTAGAATTCTAAATGAGGAAGAGAGTCCAGCAAAGAAAAAGAGAAAAAGGGAACAGGAAGGTAGGAGGAAAACCAGAGAAGGGCAAGGCCACTCAGCAAAGCTTCTTCAGAGTACGTCCAGTACCCTCATTGCATGCTGGGAAATGTAGTCCCTCTCAATAGATGCTGGGAACTGTAGTTCCCTCACTGGATGCTGCTGGATGTATTCATTACAGTAATGTTACTGCTCTTACAGATAAACCCATGTCTCAGTGGCTCACTCCAATAGAAGATTGTTTCTCACTCATACAAAATCCAAACAGATGTACCTGACTGGAGGTGGCATGCCTCCAAGTGGTGGCTCAGAGACTCAGGCTCCTCCCTCTTGTTACTCTAATCCCCCAGGACTTCAGAGTTCTCTTCTGGGGCCTCTCCATCCACCCTCAGACCGGGAAGAAAGTAAGGTGCATGGTGGAGAGATTTTATGGATGAGCCTAGAACTCAGTCACGGTAGCCTAATCAAGGTCTAGCTCTGTGCCCCAGCAGGATAAGAAGGCGGGTTTTGTGAACAGCTAGTTAGTTTGCCCTTTTTGAGAGTTGTGACCCAATGGTGGTGGCTGGGAGCTATGGTCCCTTTATCAGCTTCTGAGAGATGAGGCTCCCCTCTTGACCACTGGGAGCCGTGACCCCCTTGTTGGTTGCTGAAGTTCCCTTATTGACTCCTGGGAGCTGTATCTCTGAATCAGGAGGCCTGATATCCTCCTCCTTTCTTGCAGGAGAAGGGCTCCACCTTCCTGCAGCTAGGCTCATCCACAGAGCAGCAGCTTCAGGTCATCTTTGAGGTGCTGGAGGAGTACGACTGGACATCCTTTGTAGCTGTGACCACACGTGCCCCTGGCCACCGGGCCTTCCTGTCCTACATCGAGGTGCTGACTGATGGCAGTATGGTGGGCTGGGAGCACCGTGGGGCACTGACGCTGGACCCTGGGGCGGGTGAGGCCGTGCTGAGTGCCCAGCTTCGCAGTGTCAGTGCACAGATCCGCCTGCTCTTCTGTGCCCGTGAGGAGGCTGAGCCTGTGTTCCGGGCAGCTGAGGAGGCTGGCCTCACAGGGCCTGGCTACGTCTGGTTCATGGTGGGGCCCCAGCTGGCTGGAGGTGGGGGCTCAGGCACCCCTGGGGAGCCCCTTCTTCTGCCAGGAGGAGCCCCACTGCCTGCTGGGCTGTTTGCAGTACGTTCTGCTGGCTGGCGGGATGACCTGGCCCGGCGTGTGGCAGCTGGTGTGGCTGTGGTGGCCAGAGGTGCCCAGGCCCTGCTGCGTGACTATGGTTTCCTGCCTGAGCTTGGCCATGACTGTCGAGCCCAGAACCGCACCCATCGAGGGGAAAGTCTACATAGGTGAGTGAGGCTGGGGTGGGAGGGGTGTGGAAAGACTCCGGAGCCTAACTACCTAGGATGCTCACTGCCTGAGTGACCTCAAATGGGTCACATCCCCTCTCAGAGCTTCAGTTTCCTATTCTGTAAAATGGGTGTAATTTGGTCTCCCTTCTGAGCTTAAATCAGGTAATTTGGAAAAAACACCTGAGACGCAGTGTATTACTATAATTCATGATTTTAAGATGCACATTTTTTCACAGTTTAATGTCTGTGGAATCAAGATGTGTCTCATAATTGATTAATGGGCAGTGCTTTTTTTCTTTCTTTATGGTACATGGACATAGTGATACATCTTTTAATTGATAGCATCTTAGATTCGATGGTACCCCAATTAGAGTATGAGCTGAACTTCAGTAACAAAAAGACCCAACAATCCAATGGCCCAAACAAGGTAGAAGTTTGTTCCTCTCTCACTAAACAATCTAAAGATGTGCCATCCAGGATATCAGGAGACGACATTGCTCCATGTGACCATTCAGGGACCCAGGTCCCTCCTACTTTGTTGCTCTGCATCTCCTTTCCATACAAATCTGGGTTGTGGGCAAGCCTGAATACCAATTCTTGAGAAGCAGGAGAGAGTAGGGAAATGGAAAGCAAGCAATTTCCTTTTGGGCAAGTGAGGCAGAACGGAGGAGTCTGACATCCCATTGGTGAGAACTCAATCACGTGGCCAGGGCTGGCTTATTGGTTGTTTACAGCTGCATCCATGCAGATTGGTTAGATGTGGATTTCAATTGGTTAGGGCCCATACTGTACTGATTGTTAGATATATCTTTTTTTTTTCGTGTTTTTTTTTTTGAGGACAGTGTCACTGGCCCTCACATGTGGGACCCGAACCAGGGCCGCTGGCTTCCCAAGCCAGCGCCTAACCACCGCGCCACTCGGCCGGCCCTAGATATTTTGAATGTTACCCCTGCACATGGCCTGGGCTAGCTGCAAGGAAGATTGGGAAATATCAACTCTAGCTGGGCAGCTGTGCCCCCAGCATACATGCTATTATTTTATTTATTATTATTAATATTTTAATTTTTTTATTTATTTTTATTTTATTTTATTTTTTTTTGAGGGCAGTGTCACTGGCCCTCATATGTGGGACCCGAACGGGGCCGCTGGCTTCCCAAGCCAGCACTTAACCACCGCGCCATTTGGCCAGCCCTATTTTTTTATTTTTTTAGCTGAGCCATCCTGCCACCTGTTGGCAGCTGAGCGGCACCTCAGCTTGGGCTGGCATCGAGCTCTTGAGCAAGCTCTTAACCAACTGAGCCACTCGGCCGGCCCTTACATGCTATTATTTTAGAAGAAGAGAACAGGGTTTGATAGAAAACAGCATATCCACCATAGGAAGCTTCATGAGTGGGGAAATTGATGAGTTGGGTGACAAACAGTGGGAGGAGAGGCCTATATCCTGAAATGAGCTTGGAAAGAGGTGATAGGTGGGGAAGAAACCTAGGGGAGGAGAAATGAGAAGTGGGGAGTTGGGAATCAGGCTCCAGAGACAAGAGGGTGAGAAAAACATCCTTCGTTCATAAATACTTACTGAATGCCTGCTAGAAACTAGGGCTCATGCTGGGCTCTGGGAACACAGAAGAAAAAGACCATGGACTTCTCTTCAAAGAACGCAGGGACCTGTAGTGGCGGCTTACACAGATGGGATAATGACAACACAGCATGATGCTTGCAATAATGGAGGTTAAATGGGCATCATGGGAGCACTGGGGAGAATACTGTCTAAGCCAGGACAGTTTTGGTTTCAAGGAGCAAAGCTCATTCAAGTTTCCTCAGGGAAGAGGGGGTTTATTGGTAAGATAAACATGCACAGAAACCCAGATGTCAGGAAATGAGGCCAAAACTACCACCACCCCTGGGTTGCCACTCCCAGAGGCTGTCCAGTTCATCTTTTACTACAACTAACCCAGGATTCTCTTCCCTCCTAATACTCATAATTCAAGCCCATCCTGACCACTACCCATCCCTCCAAATGAGAGAAATTTCATTGGCTCCAATCAGTCTTCCAAACTAAGTTACACAAGTCATGGATCAGTCTGTGGAGTCAGGAAGGTTTCCAGGAGGAGGAGATATCTAAACTGAGACCTGAAGGATGAATTGCTCATTCATTCATTCATTGAAAAGCCCTTTGTTGAGAGTCTACTATGTGCCAAGCACTGCTTGAGGCACAAGGGCATATAGTGCTGAATAAGGTCCCTGCTCTCATAGAATTTACAATCTCATAGAGAACAAACAAGAAAAGGAAGAAGAAAATATCAGCATGTAGTAATATCTGAGAGGAAAATGGATGGAATATGATAAGAAATACCTTTGATGTTAGGTTAGGTGAGGTCAGAAGGAAAGGTCTCTGAGTAAGTGAAATTTGGAGGTTAAATAAATAAATAAATAAAAGTAGCCAACTATGAAACATCTGAGTGAAGAGAAGGGAGAGGGAACAGCAGGTGCAAAGGCCTGGGGGCTGGAATTACCTGCATGGGATCCTGAAAGAAAGCCCGTGTGGCTGGAGCCTAATGGGCAAGGAAGAGAGGATATCACTAGGAGATGGAGAAACACATGGGTCCCAGCTCATGTAGGCCAGATTAAGGGGTTTGGATTTGATTCAAAGAGTGGTTTGGAGTTCACCAGAAAGAGTATTCCAGGCAGGGGAACAGCATTGTACAAAGGCCCAGAGGGGAGAAAAACTTGGGCAGATTGGTGGGACATGATAGCTCAGAGGAGATGAAGGCAGGATAATTAAAGTTTGGGGATCATGAGGCTGGGGAGGTGGATGAGGCCAAACCACAAGGGCCTTGAACACACCAGATCGAGAGGCTTGAACATTATTCTGGGGCACTGGGGAGCCATGGATGGGTTATGAGCAGGGGAGAGGTAGAGCCAGCTTGGAGTATAGAAAGGCCTCTCTTTCTGGTAGAATAGGAAACAGACCGAAAGAAGAAGAGATTGGAGCCTAGCAATCAGGCAGGAGACTGGGGCAAGGGTCCAGGAGGGCTATAGGGATGGATAGGAGGCAATGGGGCAGAGAGATCCCAGGGGCAGGAAGGATAAGGCTTGGGGACTGATGACCTGGGCTGGGGAGTGAGGGGGAAGCTGAGGATCTAGCCCAGTGAGTAGGGCAATGTGACAGGTCTTTGGAGTACAGGGTGCCATTGCATTGTGAAGATATCTGGGGTTCCCACGGGGTCTTCTTCCTAGAAGGGACATTTGAGCTGAATCTTGAAGATGTAAGAATTGGTCAGGATGAGAAGGGACAGAATAAATGTTTTCCAGGCAGAGAGAACAGCACCTGCTAAGGCCTAGAGATCGGAAACCACTTGATATATTTGGGGACACCTTGCATTCAGTTGGTGGGGTATAAATTGGGTTTGGAGTGGAGTTTGAGGGTGGGAAGAGATCAGAGAAGGGGCTGCAGAGGCAGATGGGACTAGAATACACAGGGTCTCCAGAGCCTCAAACCCAGGTGAAGGTCTGGGATCTTGTGTGTGGGAGCACTGGGTAGCAAGAGGAGAATGCCTAGCAGAAAAGAGGCATATTTGGATTTTCATGATCTTTGAGAAGAGATTCCAGCTGGGGGCTGGAACTGGTCTTCAGGAAGGGGACTTCCTCTGCCTTCAGCTGCCAAGGTCCAGTCCAGGTCCCCACATGTCACCTCCCTTCCTCCTGGGCAGGTACTTCATGAATATTACCTGGGACAACCGGGATTATTCCTTCAATGAGGATGGCTTCCTGGTAAACCCCTCTCTGGTGGTCATCTCCCTCACCAGAGACAGGACTTGGGAGGTGGTGAGTTCCAACCTCAACCTAAGGCATGGGAGAGGGCCCGAACACCTGGATCTAAGGGAAGAGGGTGTGAGGACCCAGACTCCTGGGTCCTGGCAAAGATGGGGCTGGATTCTGGCCTCTGAGGGAGGAAGGGGCTAGGAACCCAAACTTCTATGTCCTGGGGGAAAGAACTGGGAGCCCAGACCTAAGGAGAGGAGGGAGATGGGACCCACATTCCTGGATCTGAGGGAGAAGGAGCTGGGTGTCTGGAATCTGAGGAAGGAGGGCCATGAAAGCCAGTACATCCTACAAGTCCCCCCAGGAAGCCTGAATCCCCTTTTCTTGGCTAAGGTGGGCAGCTGGGAGCAGCAGACTCTCCGCCTCAAGTACCCACTGTGGTCCCGCTACGGCCGCTTCCTGCAGCCAGTGGATGACACACAGCATCTCACAGTGGCCACCCTGGAGGAGAGGCCCTTTGTCATTGTGGAGCCCGCTGACCCCATCAGCGGCACTTGCATTCGAGACTCCGTCCCCTGCCGGAGCCAGCTCAACCGCACCCACAGGTGACAACCCGGGATCCAGGAGTTCCAGCTTCAAAATCCTACTCCCTTGAAGCCCAGTAGTTCTGACCCCAGCCCCCTCTTCCCTTGGGACCCAAGATCCACAAAGCCCTCCAGCTTGGTGACCTTGGACAAGTTACATAATTCCTTTGAGCCTCAGTTTCCCCAGAAAGCGCTAACCTCAGTTTTAGCTGCTGTTTGTCCCTCCCTCCATGAAGCGGGGGTCCCCAACGTCCCCAAGCCTGCTCGCTCCCCGCAGCCCTCCGCCGGACGCCCCCCGCCCAGAAAAGCGGTGCTGCAAGGGCTTCTGCATCGACATTCTGAAGCGGCTGGCGCATACCATCGGCTTCAGCTATGACCTCTACCTGGTCACCAACGGCAAGCACGGGAAAAAGATCGACGGCATCTGGAATGGAATGATCGGGGAGGTGAGGAGAGCAGGGACAGTGTGGGGGCGGTGCCAGGACATGTGGTGGGGGGCAGGAACCCTGAATCTCAGGGGACGGGGCCATGAGGGGGAGAATTCGGGCTTGAGGGAAGCGGCTAAGTAGAGGGAACGCCAGGACTTGAGGGGGCGTGGCCACGAGAAGGATTCCCCCACCCCTTGCGGAGGGGCGGGGCCAAGGGGAGTACCCTTTGGGTCGGAGGAGGCGGGGCTAGGAGGGTGGACCTCCTAGGAGTGGGTGGGGCCAGGAGGATGGAGCTCTAAACCTTCTGAGGGCTTGCTGCGGGAACGGGATACGGCCAGGGCCACCTCTTCCCACTCCTGTTCCTAGACTCTCATTTCCATCTTTCCTGCCCTACTCTGCATCCTCATAACCCCCATCCTGACTTTCCTAGCCTCTCTCTCACTCTGTCACTGGCCTCCTCCCGGGCTGGTCTTGCCCGCCTCCCGCCTCTATCCGCCTAAGCTAGGCGGGTTCCCTCACCCCCTCCTCGCCTTCACCCCAGGTGTTCTACCAGCGCGCGGACATGGCTATCGGCTCCCTCACCATCAACGAGGAGCGGTCCGAGATCGTGGACTTCTCTGTCCCTTTCGTGGAGACGGGCATCAGCGTGATGGTGGCGCGCAGCAACGGCACCGTGTCCCCCTCAGCCTTCCTTGGTGAGCTTGGGGACCTGAGATGGACGGTCAGGCTCGGGCAGTTATGTGCCCCAGTCGCATCTGGTATTTCCTGTACTAGCAATGTGACTCCCATAAAGTGGCCTTATTTCTGAGCCTTAGTTTCCTAATCTGTAACATGAAAGAAGTAATTTCTCCTCCCAGAAACATTTTGACCATGAAGCTAAGGAGCTTCAGGAGCCTTCTTTTGCACAGCCTCTTCAGGGCCCTGTACAGGATTTTGTGTTCATAATGTTGTGTTTTTTCTTTAAGAAAACCCTCCAAATTGTATACGTTTCAGGCCCCACAAAACCTGTTAATCCTATATACAAATATGAAGTGAGGAAAAGAGATTAACATGGCACTGGCACATGGTAAGTGCTCAATTCAGCCATCAGATAGTGTTTATTGAGCACCTGCTATATGCCAGTCTCTGAGCTGCACACAAAGCCTTGCCCTCCAAAAGCTCTTGGCCTTGTGGGCGAGACAGAAAATAAACTCTTAAAAAGATACAGTGACAAGATCACTTAAGATGGTGACAAATACTGGGAGAAATTAAGCCAGGGGAAGAGAAGAAAGGGAATAGGATTGGTGCTGCTGTGGGTGGGCAGGCAGGCCCCTTTAAGGAAATGACCTGGTCCTTTGTAGAGCTGGATGGAAAAGTGTTCTAGGAAGAGGGAACAGCAAGGACAAAGGCGCCAAGGCTGGAATGTGCATGGAGTATTTGTGAAATAGCCTGTGAGGTTGGAGGAGGGGAGTGAATGAGAGGGGTGGGAAGTGAGGGCTGAGAGGGGGACAGGGCAAATCGCCCAGGGCCTTGGTAGGAAGACTGGGTTTTATTCTTACTGAAATGACAAGGGTTTTTACAGGTGGTAGTCGGAAGATAGCAGTGAGGGTGAGACAAGGAAACAGGCTTGAGATGTGATTAGGAAGCTGGCCTCTGGATTGGTTGGTGGCTTTGAGGTGGCTTGGAACAGGATAGAGTTCTCACTAACTGAGCTTGGAGAAGACAGAAGGAGAAGTGTACATCCAGCCAAAGGTAGCAGTTCTTGTAAGTTCTCGCTTGCTCTCTGAAGCCTGAGCAAAGCTCCTGGGAGAGGGAGAGGCTGGGAGAAGGGACAGCCTTCCTTTCTGTTTTGGTTTTGGTATATTTCCCCAACTATGTCTTTTGTGGCCTCCTCTTTATACCAAGGTCTGTGCAGGGCACCCTGAGACATACCACATGGGGTCCCTGCCTTCAGCAGTGGAGTGACAAGGTCATAAGTATGCCCCACTACATTGCCCAGCAGAGGTGACAAGCATGTCTCCAGATGCTGCAGTGCCAGTCCAGGGTAGTGACCCTGCTGTGACAGGGGCAGTCCTGGCCACTTGCACTTGGCCCAGGGAGGTCAAATCAGCCAGTACTTCTCTCAAGGAAATGGTGATTTAGGCTTATTGTCAGTGAACTCCCAGAAGCAGTATGAGGCAGGAACACATGAACATGAGTTTGTCTGATGCACAGGTCAGGGTGGCACCTCTGGCAGGGGAACTGTAGAGGCTGAGGCAGAGAGGGTGTGGCTTGTTCAGGGAACTGTGAGTTGTGGGCAGTTAAAGCAATGGGTTCTTGAGAGAGTGATCAGGCCAGAGAAGATGGTGGAAGCATGGCTAAGGGGTGGGAACTTTGTCCTGGGGGCACTGGGGAGTCATTGAGTGATGTGAGCTGAGGAGAGGCCACGTCATTTCTGGGTGTAGAAAGAGACTCTAGGGCCATGGGGAGTGGGGATGGACTGGTCAGGGAGAGGCTGGGGAGATGGTCTAGGGGAGAAGACATGGCCTGAGCTGGGGGCAGGAATAGGAGGATGAGGCTATGGACTGACAGGTTGTGATTGGTGAAGGAGAGAAGGGAGGGGGTGAGGACAGCAAATGGGGAGGATGGGGTTGTAACTGGATCGATGGTGGGGCTCCCAGGATAGGGAACATGGGAGTTGATGCTGGGCTCAGTGTGGGACTTGAATGGCCTGGAGGATGGCCATGGGGAGGTGGTAAAATGGGTCTGGAGCTCAGGAAATATATTTAGGTTGTTTCAACCACAGAAATGGTTGAAATGGCTGTCTTTGAGAGAGAGTGGCTCCCAGGGGTCTAGGTGGACAGTGAGGCTGTCCTCAAGATGGGAAGGGGATAGAGTAGGTAGGGTCATATCTGGGCTGCACCTTGTTCACATATATGTAGTCCCCCAATCCTTTGCTTGGCTGAGCCATGACCACAATGACCCATGTCCCCAGAGCCCTACAGCCCTGCCGTGTGGGTGATGATGTTCGTCATGTGCCTCACCGTGGTTGCCATCACTGTTTTCATCTTTGAGTACCTCAGTCCCGTTGGCTACAACCGCAGCCTGGCCACGGGCAAACGTGAGTCCTTTTCTTCCATCACCCTATCTCAAAACACTCGGACCCCAGATAGAACTACATTTCCCAGCAGGCCTTGGTGGCAAAGGCCTTGTGGGCCACTGGGAATTGTAGTTCTTTCTGCTCCCTCATTGAGCAGAAGGGATTTGGGGTCCATGTCCCCCTCCCCTTCCTGGCCCCCTGCAGGCCCTGGCGGCTCAACCTTCACCATTGGGAAATCCATCTGGCTGCTCTGGGCTCTGGTGTTCAATAACTCGGTGCCCGTGGAGAACCCCCGGGGGACCACCAGCAAAATCATGGTGCTGGTGTGGGCCTTCTTTGCTGTCATCTTCCTCGCCAGCTACACAGCCAACCTGGCTGCCTTCATGATCCAGGAAGAGTATGTGGACACCGTGTCTGGGCTCAGTGACCGAAAGGTGTGTGTGTTTGGGGAGGGCGGTGTTGGCTGGGATTGGAGGTCACAGAGCTTGGCATGTGGGAGAGCAGAAGGGGATTCTGGTGGTCTCTTCCCAAAAAGAGTTCCACAATGGTAGAATGGAATGTTCTGGAATTCACAATGAACGATTTAAATATTCCCAGGGGGAAAAGAGTATCCCCAAATGTTGAAGGGACAGTAGTGCCAAATGTGATATCCTAGACCACCATTTCTCTCAAACTGTGATGAAGGACTAATTTTTGAAATTTCGAATCTTTTGTAAAATGCAGTAGAAATGAATTACTGGAAAAGCAAAATTGAAAGCCAAGACATGCAAAATTCAAATCCAAATTTTAATGGATGAGGTTCAACAGACATAAAATTATTCTGTCAAATTGCTCTAAATGCTGACTCTCTCGATTTCTGCCTTGTGGGTCACAAGTTTCTTCAGGGACTGGTGGTCAGCAGAGAAAGTTTTAAGACTAAAACGGTTGACTGGGTGTTATGACCTATTAGAAGTTTGAGAAACCAATTCACTGGATGGCCACAAGCAATTTTTCTTTTTTTTTTTTTTTTTGAGGGCAGTGTCACTAGCCCTCATATGTGGGACCTGAACCGGGGCCGCTGGCTTCCCAAGCCAGCGCTTAACCACCATGCCATTCGGCCAGCCCAGCAATTTTTTTAAATGGAGTGAAATAGAATAGAAAATATGTTTGACAGCATCTGCATAATAAGGATGAGTATGGTTTTATGAAACATTTGTTTTAGTCATACACACACTTGACGCTGAACCAGCAGACACATTTCTGGCTGTATCTGTTGTTAAAATAGTGTACTATTTTTAAACAGATTGATAAATAACTGCTCCCAACCACCCTCCATGCCAGTCCCTGCCATGGGACCTCCCATAATCCAGCAACTTAAGGGTTAATGCCTGGCACATCAGGGGTCTCTGGGACCTTTCTTGAGCTCTGTAGCCAGTGTCTTTTCTGACTGGAACATGATCAGGCCATGCTAGGTGTTAAATATTTCAATATCAATCCTGATTATATATACTTATCTACCAATGTATAGATATCTGTGGGTGGGGCGCAGTGTTTCCTACTGTGGGTCACGGTGAGCAAGTTTGAGAAATACTTCTGCACTAAGGTGTCCGCCAGTTGGTGAGTATCCCCCCAAATGAAGCATCTGGTGGACGACGTCCTCCACCCAGATGCCCCACGGGGGCACCCGAGTAACTCCCTATTCTGCTCCAGTTCCAGCGGCCCCAGGAACAGTATCCGCCCCTGAAGTTTGGGACGGTGCCCAACGGGTCCACAGAGAAGAACATCCGCAGCAACTATCCCGACATGCACAGCTACATGGTGCGCTACAACCAGCCTCGCGTGGAGGAAGCGCTCACTCAGCTCAAGGCAGGGTCAGCGCAGACTCGGGGCTGGGGAAGGGGGCCAGCTGGGGGCCCTGAGGATGCTGGGAAATGGCGAGGGGTCAGGAATCATTTATCAGCCTCAGTGATCAGCCCGGGGTGAGTCAGCTCGGAGGACAGAAGTCACTGAGGGTGGGAGTGAACTCCGCCTTCTAAAAGTAGGGTCCTTGTGATGTTTTCAGGAATCCAGTAGTTATGGATTCTAGGGCCAGACTTCCAGGGTTCAAATCCTGGCTTTGTCCCTTCTTGGCTGTGTGACCTTGGGCGAGTCACTCAATCTCTCTAAGCCTCAGTTTCCTTCTTTTTAAAATGGGGCTAACAAGAGGACCTACCTCATAAGGTTGTTATAAGAATTATTGTAGTTATTAGTTAATATTATCAGTTAATCCATGCAAAACAGAGCAGTGCCTGGCACACTGTAGGTGTTTGCTGCTATTATTATCATTATTATTATCATTAGAGCTGAACTCACTGGAATCAATATGTGGATTATGTTTTGTTTGTTTTTTAAACTTTTAACATCTGTTTCCCAAACCATAGGGATAAAGTTAAATTCTGGCCCAAAAGAGCAGTCCAAAGTTACAACAAGCTGAGTGCAGTAACTCTCTCTCCGTGTCCCTCCTTTGTTTAGTCACTCAACATGCATTTACTTTCTTACTTCCTATTCTGTACTAGGTAGTGGACAATTAGACTACAATTCCTGCCCTCAGGGAACTTAGGGTCTAGAGGTGGGAAATGAACTGTATGTATGCAAACAGAAAAATTAGCAAGATCATTTCAGAAAGTGATGGTGAGCTACAGCATGACTGAGCTGAGATGTAGTTACCAGGGTGTTTGGGGGAGGGCCTTCCGGAGGAGGTGACTTGAGCAAAGCACTGAAGGAGGTGAGGGAGGCAGAGCTTGCAGGCAGAAGGAACAAGGTGTGCAAAGGGCCTGAGCCAGGAGTGGTCTCGGCTTATTAGAGGAACAGCAAGAAAGCCAGTGGGGCTGAAGGGTAGAGAACTGAAGTTAGAGGGTAGATGAGAGGAGGACATGGAGTGTGAGGTCTTTATTTGAAGGGCAGTGTGAAGCTATGGGAGAGAGGGGACTTTGAGTAGGGGAGGGGTATGATTTGATTTCTGTTTGTAAAGCCCCTCTGGCTGCCATGTGGAGAGATGGATAGAGAGGACATCAGCGGGACCAGTGCCGAGGCTATCATATCCTGCTTTCCCCAAGGCCCACTTCTGCTTACCTCTCAAGTAGCCACTCCTAACCTGATCCTTTTAACCCCTTTGCCTTGATTAGAATTGTTGGGCTGCAACGAAAAAACCTGATCGATCTGGTTTATATAAAATAGATGGGTTAGCATAGACTACAGCAGAGTGTCTCAGAACCAGTTGCAGAAAGTAAAGCTAAGATTTGAATGAATGTGAAAGTCATCCATTCATTTAAAAAATTTTTGTTTAGTACCAACTCTGTGCTAGGCACAGTTCTGTACTGGGTAATGGTAGTCAACAAAATAGTAAGTTTTTGGATCTGTTAGGTGTGCTTAAATTAAACAGACAGAGGTTTCTTTATGTCTTACAAAAAGAAGTCCAGGGCTGGTGTGTTAGCTCAAAGATACCAACAACAATCCAAATTCTCTCCATATATTTGTTCTACCAACATTGGAGCATAGACCTTCATACTTGTTTTGGTTGCCTCAGGGTCACAAAATGGCTCCTGCCCCTCTTTGAAGCACCTCTTGGTTCCAGGCAAGGAGGAGGAAAAGTGAAAGAGTGGAGGATATTTCTCCTGGAAAGACTTTGTCTTTTCATTGGGAAAAGTGTGCCTTTCACAGGGACTCCCAGCTCCTTCTCAGAATGTGTCAAATGGCCACTCCTAGCAGCAAGGGGGGCTGGGAAATTGAGTATGTTAGCCTTCCAGCCTCTGTTGTGGAAAATGGCAAAGGAACTGATTGTGTACAGGGATTGTGGTAGCCAAGCCATCTGCCAAAGTCCTGCCCTCATGGAGTTTGTATTTTGCCACCTATCAGCTTCTCTCTTGCACTTTGTACTTCTCTAGTGCTCTATCTCCTCTTTATTTCTGAAAGGTCACGTGGTCTCTTGTCTTGAGTTTGGAGAATTGTGGGCAGAGATGTTAGGACAAAGCTCAGAAAAGGAAAAAAAAAATTAATTGTGCGTTCATCCATTCATTCTTTTCTCTAGAGGCCAGTTTTCCATATCTTCCCATATAGTGCTGGGGTTCTGATGTTCCCCCATAGCCAGGGAGTTCCTAACAGTACCCTGGGGGTGTTTAACGGCACTGGTTTTTTGTTTTTTTTTAAAGATTTTATTGGGAAATTGGCGGAGGGGAACAGCATTGGGGAATCGGGGAAGGGGAACAGACAAGTTGCTGTCTTTTTGTTCTTCAGTCTAGTTGCGGAGGATGTTGCTTCACTGTTGTTATCGTCATTGCGCTCTTCCCAGATGAGGCAGATCGGTCGCTGGCCTCTGGATGTCGCTCACCGCGGCTATTGGCAGCTCACGCTTGGCTGCCAGACGCTCACGCTGGCTGTGGGCCACTCACTGTAGCCTATGGCAGCCCACTGCAGCAGGGGCTGCAGCCCATACCATCACCGGGGCTTGCACAGCCCAGCTCCAGGTGGAGCTGTTGTTAGCTGTGGAGGGCAGTGTCACTGGCCCTCATATGTGGGATCCGAACCCGGGCCGCTGGCATCCCAAAACCAGCTCTTAACGAATGCGCCACTCGGCCGGCCCACGGCACTGGTTTTAAAACTAGATGGTCCTGGGTTGGAATTGGAGTTACCCCACTTACTTGCTGTGGGCCTGAGGCAAGTCAATTCAGCTCCTGAGCCTTAATTTTCACCTCCATAATATGGGGTGAACAATCCCACCGGGTCACAAAGTGGCTCTGGGAAACGTAACGTCAGAAGCCAAGGCTCCTTCTCTCTCTCTCTTCCTCTCCAGGGCCATCCTCTCTGTACAGATCCATTCTTGGCTTCAGCTGAGCCCATGAAATCTGTATGGCCCCCAATTTCCATGCAACCTTTCAGCTCCAAGGTCCAGTCTGAGGACGTGCACGCTTAGGTTGAATTTCATATCCCGCTAGTGAGAATCCAATTGGTCCAGCTGGGAGGGTCAGGTGTCCACGCTGGGCCAATCACCGGCAGACAGGGTGGGACTCAGTCATGTATTTCCTCAGGCTGTTACTTCCGTATTCTGCGCAGGCTCTCAAATATGGGTGGGAGCTTGTGGGCAAGAAAACCCTCTCACGAGTTTCTATAACACCCTTCCTCCACAGGCCTGTACCTTTCCTTTAAATGCAAAGCTTGGGAGGCCCCTTAGCCCCTTTCCCAGGGCTCCCCCACCTGGAGGACACCCCTTTTCTTGTGCCTGGCAACCCTTCGCCTTCAGGTTCCCAAGCCTCTTGAGCAAAGTTTCTTTCCCCTTCCCAAATCATTTACCTCCTGTCTTCAAAGGTATAGTTTGCTTAACACTTGCTTATTGTTAAAAATAAAATGGGCCGGCCGAGTGGCGCGGTGGTTAAGCGCTGGCTTGGGACACAGCGGCCCCGGTTCGGGTCCCACGTATGAGGGCCAGTGACACTACCCTCAAAAAAAAAAACAACGGTAAAGAGAGCTCTCCCCTTCCCCACCTCTGTATACATTATTAGTGGTTCCATGCATTTGCTCTAGCCTCTTTTTCTAGAGCAGAGCTAGGGCACCACATCATTAATTTAAAAATTTCCACATTAACAGAAACAGGTGATATTAATTTTAATGATATATTTTATCCCAACATCTCTAATATATGACCATTTCAATATGTAGTATAAAAATTAATGAGATACTCACTGTTTTTTTTTTCTTTCTATTTTGTACTTTGAGTGCATATTCTACTCAGCACATCTCAATTCAGACTCGCTACATTTCAAGGGCTCAGTAGCCACATCTGGCTAGTGGCTGTCACTTCTCGACAGCGTAGATCTAGAACTCGGTATTTTTCCTCTTTTTATGTTTTCTTCCCTTCCTCTATCTTCTTTTTTCCTTTTTCTTTTTTTCCTCCTCCTCTTTCTCTTACTTGCACTTCTTCCCCTTCTTCCATGTCCTCTTCTCTTCCTTTACTTGCCCCTGATGTCATATAAAATTTTCCTGACCCTTAGGATCTAAAAACATTGGTTCAAGCTCCCTCCTCACCGCTCCTAAGAATTCTGCAAATTCCTGGGTATCTCAGGGTCACCCTGACTTCAAGCTCCTCTTTGCCTGATTTAATTCACTTCCTGGACCATCTCACTGGTCCAAGAATGTCTTCCCAGCTCCAGAGCCTGTTCTTCAGAATTGGAACTCACCCCTCCCTTAATCCCTACAAAAGCCCCCATGGAGGTCAGGCCTGTGTGTGCTGGACTAAAGATTGGGAATGCGTCAGACGTTGGCTGCCGGCACTGTCCAGCAGAATTGCAATGCAAGCTACTGTGTAATATTAAATTTGTTAATAGCCAGGAGAAAAGACACAAAAAGAAACAGATGAAATTAATAATGGATTTTACTTAACCCAATATATCTGAAATATTATTGCAACATGTAATCAGTAAAGAAATGGTTGAAACCTTTTACATATTGTTTCCCCACATGAAATCTTGGAAATCTAGGTCACATTTTATACTCATGGCACATCTCAGTTCAGACTTGCCACATTTTCCAAGTGCTTGGAACAGCTACAGTGGCATGAAGCTACTGTATGGTGCAGGCCAGGTACGCATTTCTCTAAACACAAAAAAAGTTTCATAGTGAACGTTTTTTGATTGTTGGTTTGTTTGTTCTTTAATTGGGGAACAGTATGTTTTTCCAGGACCTATCAGCTCCAAGTCAGGTAGTTGTTTCATTCTGGTTGTGGAGGGCATATCACAGTGGTTCATGTGGGGATCAAACTGGCAACCTTGGTGTTATGAGCACTGTGCTCTAACCAACTGAGCCAACCGGCTGCTCCCATAGTGAACATTTTGAATACGAAACATAGAAGAGTTCTGGCCACCCCCACCCCTTTGGGACTTTCTCGTGTCCTGATGCACCCCCAGAATGTCCTCCCTAGCCAGCCAGCTGACTCATCTCTCCCCTCTCCCTCTTCTTCCATTTTGTTTTCCTCAGTCCCTCCCTCCAGGAAGGCCCCTGGGATTCCAGATCCTCTCCCTCCCTAATGCAAAGCAGGAAACTTGCCCAGGCTCTGCCCACCCACCCCTGCTTCATGAGCACAAAGCACCCATCCGGAGGAGGCAAGAGCAATTGCCTTCCTTTTTTTACTTCTGCAGGCATCATTTCCCAGTCTATTTTGTGTTTACATTCAAAGAGCGAGAATTCAGAGACTTGGGGGATCCCATGTCCCAATTCTATTTGGTTCCTGAGTTTGGGGAGAGCAATAGATAATGTGACCAGCAAAGGAGACCAGCCCCATCTCAAAAAATAAATCCAAATCTATTCTGTCCTTGAGTTCAGAGAACAAAGGGATCCCTGTACTTTTTTTTTTTGGCATCCAAATGTCAGCCACAACCTTAGTCTTTAATAAGTAAACACAGCTTGAAGCTTCATCCCATGCCTTTTATAGTTTATTTTGAGGGCAGTGTCACTGGCCCTCATATGTGGGACCCGAACCGGGGCCGCTGGCTTCCTAAGCCAACGCTTAACCACTCTGCCAGACCTAGTTTATCTTTCTTAATTGAGATATAGCATATACATATCTGAAGTGTGAAGCTCATTAATTGTCTATACATGTAAAACATTCATGTGACCACAGTCAGATTAAGGTGTGGAAAATGTCCAGGTCCCCAGAAAGCTCCCCTCTGGCCCTCCAGTCACCATGGAGGATCACTGTAAATTGGTTTTGCCTGGTTTTTTGAATATCACATAAACAGAGTCAAACAGTGTATACAGCAGCTTTTGTGTCCTGCTTGTTTTGCCCAGTGTTACTGCCAGGTTGTTTGTTCATAGCTGTATTCCACTGAGGATGCCATTATATGAATATACCAGAATTCATCCTTTCTACTATTGGTGGACATTTGGGTTGTTTCCAGTGTTTGGCCATTATGAATATTCTACTATGAGTATTCTGGTACAAGTCTCTGGACGACGTATATGTTCATTTTTCTTGGGTAAAGTCCCATGAGTGGAACTGCTGGGTCATACAGAGATGGACGCTTAGTTTTAAAAGATGCTGCCAGACATTTTCCAAAGTGGTTGTACCAATTTATTCTCTCATCAGCAGTGCAGGAAAGTTCCACTTGTTCTGTATCCTTGCCAAGGCTTGATATCATTCCCAAATCTTTTAAATTTACTATAGTGATTATATATGAACACTCATTTTAAGTTCATTATTGTTTAATAGGATTACTATAACAAAAATTTTATTGTCTCACAGTTTTGGAGGCTAGAACTCTTCCTAGTTCCTTCAGAGGGTTGTGAGGGGAGGATCTGTTCCAGGCCTCTCCTTGGCTTATGGATCACCATCTCATCCCAGTGTCTTCACATCACCTCCCTTCTATGAGGTGTAGTCAAACAATATGGTGAATGTTAAAAAAAAAAAAAAGTATTACAGTAAAAGACACATTGCCATTAAACCCCCTCAAAATACTCCCCTTCACTTTGAACACACTTATCCCATTGTTCTTGCCACTTTCTGAACCAGTTCTGGAAGTCCTCTTTCGTGAGTGTCTTTAGTTGCATTGTCATTGCTGCCTCGATGTCCTGAATCATTTTTGACTTTGGGGAAGAGCCAGAAGTTGCACAGTGCCAGATCCAGTGAATAAGGTGGATGAAGACACACTGTAATGTTTTTATTTGACAGGAATTGCTGTACCAGAAGCGATATGTGACACAGAGTATTGTCATGATGGAGGATGATTTACCTACAGGATACTTTAAAATACACCTTCTCTTAACCATAGCTCATATCCAACTGACTGCACCAAATGAGCTGAAACTTGTCACACGCTGTTACTAAGGTTCGCTGTGCTGCTTCCCGTATTGAAAATCCCTGCCTTTCTGTTGGATGGCACTTGGCAGCAACATTTCACCGTATCTTTTGATCACAATGAAAAGGCTCCGTGTCACACATCTCTTCTGTTACGGCAATTTCTGTCAAATAAAAACACTGTGGTGTGTCCGTGTCCTCATCCACCTTATTCATCAGATCTGGCACTGTGCGACTTCTGGCTTTCCCCCAAAATCAAAAATGACCATGAAAGGTTAACGTTGTTTTTGTTTGTTTTTTAAGATTTTTATTGGGGAATTGGGGGAGGGGGACAGTGTTGGGGAATTGGGGGAAGAGACCAGCCAGGTTGTTGTTCTTCATTCTTCGTTGTGGAGGGCGCCAATCGCCATTGGCTTCCAGTCAGCAGCTCGTGGCCTCTAAGCTCAAGGTGCCATGTTCAATCTTAGTTGCAGGTGGGCGTAGCCACCATCCCATGTGGGAGTGAAACCTGGCAGCCTTGTTAAGAGCACATGCTCTATTCTCTGAGCCATCGGGCGACAGCTCATCTCAAGGTGCCAAGTTCAATCTTTAGTGGCCAGTGAGCATAGTCCACTATTGCATTGAATAGGCAATCTTGTTGTTACAGCAGCTGAGCCATCCTGCCACCTGTTGGCAGCTCAGCTGGCAGCTCAGCTAGGGCGCAGTGTTCACTGGCCCATGTGGGAATCGAACCAGCGGCGCTGTTGCTCAGAGCACCCGCTCTAAGCCAACTCTTAACCAACTGAGCCACTCGGCCGGCCCCCAAAAGGTGAACGTTTTGAATCAATTCAGGACATTGAGGCAGTCATAACAGCCCAACTAAAGACACTCATGAAAGAGGACTTCCAGAATTCCTTTAGAAAGTGGCAAGAACGACAGGATAAGTGTGTTTGAAGTGAGGGGGCATATTTTGAGGGGGATTAATGTGTCTTTTACTGTAATAATTTTATTTATTTATTTATTTATTTATTTATTTATTGAGTGCAGTATCACTCAAGTGGGACCAAACCGGGGCTGCTGGCTTCCCAAGCCAGCGCTTAACCACCGCGCCACTCGGCCAGCCCTTATTTATTTTTTTTTAGCTGAGCCATCCTGTTGGTAGCTTAACAGCAGCTCAGCTCGTGTTGGGCATCGAACTGATGTTGCTCAGAGCTCAGTTCACACTCTTGAGCGAGCTCTTAACCAACTGAGCCACTCAGCCGGCCCCAATACTTTTTTTTTTTTTAAAGATTTTTTTATTGGGGAATTGGTGGAGGGGAACAGCGTTGGGGAATCGGGGAAGGGTAACAGATAAGTTGCCGTCTTCTTGTTCCTCAGTTTAGCTGCGGAGGATGTTGCTTCACTGTTGGTATCGTCATTGCGCTCTTCCCGGATGAGGCAGATCGGTCGCTGGCCTCTGGATGTCGCTCATCGCGGCTATTGGCAGCTCACGCTTGGCTGCCAGCCGCTCACGCTGGCTTCGGGCCACTCATTGCAGCCCATGGCAGCCCACTGCAGCAGGGGCTGCAGCCCACACCATCACCGGGGCTCGCACAGCCCAGCTCCAGGTGGAGCTGTTGTTAGCTGTAGAGGGCAGTGTCACCGGCCCTCATGTGGGATCCCATCCGGGGCCTCTGGCATCCCAAAACCAGCGCTTAACCAATGCGCCACTCGGCCGGCCCCAATACTTTTGTTTTTAAATTTTAACATTCACTGTGTTGTTTGATCACATCTCGTATGTGTGTTTCTCTGTCCAAATTTCCCCTTGTTATGAGGACACCAGTCCTAATGGATTAGGACCCATCCTAATGACCTCATTTCAACTTGAGTACCTCTGTAAAGACTGTATCTCCAACTAAGGTCACATTTTGAGACACTTGGGTATGATTTCAAGATGTGGCTGTTGGGAGACATGATTCAACCCAAAACATGATGTAGGTGAATATTATTATTCCCATTTTATAGGTGAGGAAACTAAGGCACAGCAAGATCCCATAGCTGCTGAGTGGCAGAGCTGAGATTTGAACCCTGGCCATCTGATTCTGAGCCCAGCCTCTCCACCACTATAATACATTACCTCATGCTGGCAGTGAGAAACCCAGAATCACCCTTGTGCCCCTCCCCAGAAACTTCATGGATTCAGAAGGGACACCCCTGTGTTTCTCACTGTCACCTCTTGCTCTGATTTCCTGCTTCTGATGAATTCTACCAGGGGTGCCAAAAAAATGTATACAAGTGGACACTTTGGGCAACATTGGTCAAGCAATAGTTTACCATAATCAGAAGTGTCTGGACACTTAATGGTAACCACTTCAAGCACCTCTTGTAATTGCATAAGTCAAATGTGACTTGTATTCGTCTTTTGTTATGGGTACATATTAAGCATTACAATTTTAATAGTTTTCCTTTCTTAAAATGTGTATACATTTCTTGACACCCTCCGTATTTCTCCCCAGTATTCATTTTTACATTTTCTTCTAATTTTTAGTTCTATTTATATCAGCGTTATATATCCAAAGTTTGGATAGTCAAATACAAGATTTTTTTTTTTTCTTTGAGGGCAGTGTCACTGGCCCTCCTATGTGGGACCGAAACGGGGCCACTGGCTTCCCAAGCCAGCGCTTAACCACTGCACCACTCGGCCGGCCCCACAAGATTTTTTTTTTTAATGAACCAACAGTCTCCCCATCTGCCTACACTCCACTTCTCCCACCCCAAAGGAATCTACTTTTACCTCATTTATTGTATCCTTTTGTTATTTATGTCCCTGTCTCTAAATACCATGGTTGTATGGCAACCTCTCGATTTTTCAGTTTGGGCATTTTCCATTCACTTCTCACTATGGAAGACACATATTCATACTCTCATTTAAATTATTCCAACCTCCCACATTGTGATTCTGGCTAGATAAACATGCAGTCTTTACATGTTATGACTGTGTAAATGCTCCCACAGCTGCCACAAGTAGTAAACCATGATTATTTTCCTCTCCTACACAAGTCTTTGTTTTTCCTGGAGTTAATAATTGTCCTCTTCTTTTCTATTTTTTTTTCAGTTTAGTAGCTGAGTTTTCTTCATGTTTAACTAATTCAAATCCACATTCTGTGTTAACTATATGAATCTCTTCTTCATATAGAAAGACGTGTCGGGTACTCTATTAATTTCATCTTCGCGAGGACGTTTCTCTCGTGGTGTTCTGGCCATTCCAGTCTATTACACAGCTGCCATCTTGATCCCTTCACCTCCCCCACCCCCAGGTTTGGGTCCTGTCATATCCCAGTTCTTACTCCTCCTGGGTTTTTCTTTTTTTGTTCTTTTGAGCTTCCTGACAAAAGGCACATGGGGGGTAAAATTTTAGAGACATTGAATATCTAAAAACATCTGTACTCTTGATGTGCCATCTGGATGGGTATAAAATTCTGGGCTGGAGGTCACTTCCTTCCAGAATTTTGAAGGCATCACTCCATTGTCTTCTAATTTCCAACTTTTAGGGCCGGCCGAGTGGAGCGGTGGTTAAGCACTGGCTTGGGAAGCCAGTGGCCCCGGTTCGGTCCCACATGTGAGGGCCAGTGACACTACCCTAAAAAAAAAAAAAAATTGTCTCCCAACTTTTAAGTTATTGTTGAAAAATCCAAAGTTATTCTGATTTGTAAGCCTTATATGTGACCTGTTTTTCTTTTCCCTGTCCTCACTATGCTGACACATCTCAGCAATGTCTTTCTTTCTCTCTCTCTCTTTCTTTCTTTTTTAAGATTTTATTGGGGAATTGGGGAAGGGAAACAATATTGGGGTCTTGGGGAAGGGGAACAGCCAAGTTGTTGTCCTTCAATCTTAGTTGTGGAGGGCGCAGCTAGCTCAGCTCCAAGTCCAGTCTCCATCCAGCAGCCCATGGCAGCTTGAGGCCGCTCAGCTCAAGATGCTGTGTTCAACCTTAGTTGCAGGTGGGTTTAGCCCACCATCCCATGAGGGAGTCGAACCGGCAACCTTTTTAGCAGCACATGCTCTCACCAGCTGAGCCATTCTGTCACCTGTTGGCAGTTGAGTTTGGGCACAGCTCACTGGCCCATGTGAGAATCGAACCAGTGGCCATGTTGCTCAGAGATCACGCTCTTAACCAACTGAGCCACTCGGTCGGCACTCTTTCTTTCTTTTTTTGCCAGTTCATCTGGACTTTATTCATTTGTTTTAAATACAAACAAAAGGAGAGGGTAAAAGTGATTATTTCTGTACTATTTCAAATGCAGCTTACTCGATTGCTGGGGTATTTGCATGGTGCTTGTCACCATTGGATCCACAGGGCTAGTTCCAACCATTATTCAGCAAGGCTTTTTTTTGTCCTAGCATTCCTTTAAGGCCCATTTACTTCAGGTTTTGTTTATTCTTCTGGCAATCAGCATTTATTTTTATTTTGTATTTTTCAATCACAATTGACATTCAGTATTATTTTATATTAGTTCAGCAATGTGTCTTCATCTGTTCTCACTGCTGGATCTTCCAATGGTATCCTTAGGCCATTCATTCTGGGAAATTTTCTTGATTTCTTTCAATGACCATTTCCCCCTTCCCTCCGTTTCTGTTCTTTCTTTCTGGAACCCTTATTAGTTTGATATTGAGCTTCTTGAACTGTCCATTTCTTTCATTCTGTCTCTTATTTTTCCATCTGTTTATCTTTCTGCTCTACTTCCAAAGAGATTTTAATATTATCTTGCACTCTATTACTAAGCTTTTCATTTCTGCTAGTATATTTTTGATTTCTAAGCACTCTATTTTGATCTCTGAATTTTTATAGTTTGTAAATTTTATAGTATTTTATAGTATCATATTTTATAATATCCTATTCATGGTTCAGAATTGCAGTATCTTGTCTTGTTTCTCTGATGACATTTATAGTTGTTGGGTGGGGTTTTTTTACATTTTCTTCTCTCTGCATTAACCCTTTTGGGGCCTGTCAAGTGGCGCAGAGGTTAAGCGCTGGCTTGGGAGGCTAGCGGCCCCAGTTCGGATCCCACATATGAGGGCTGGTGACACTGCCTTCAAAAAAACCCACAAAAAAACCTTTAACCCTTTTGCTGTGACATTCGTTTATATCTGGATGAATATATCCTAAATTTTTATTCATAAAAATGTCACTTATATACAAAACAGCTCAAATTGTTATTAAATGCATAAAATAATCAAAACATCAACTTTTTGTTTTTTGTGGATTTCTGACACATTTTGAAAAGCAACAACTTAAAATCAATTAATGCAGTGAAAGAGTTAAATCACCCCCTCCCATTTGTTTGTTTTGTTTCCATCTTTTTTTTTTTCGTTTTTTTTAAAGATTTTATTGGGGAATTGGGGGAAGGGAACAGCGTTGGGGAAACGGGGAAGGGGAACAGACAAGTTGCTGTCCTTTTGTTCTTCAATCTAGTTGTAGAGGACATTGCTTCACTGGCCCCTGTTGGTATCATCATTGCGCTCTTCCCGGATGAGGTAGATCGGTCGCCGGCCTCTGGATGGTTGCTCACCGCGGCTATCGGCAGTTCACACCGGCTGCCAGCTGCTCGCGCTGGCTGCTGGCCATTCACTGTAGCCTATGGCAGCCCACTGCAGCAGAGGCTGCAGCCTACACTGTCGCCAGGGCTCGCGCAGCCCAGCTCCAGGTGGAGCTGTTATTCGCCTCCTTAGCTGTGGAGGGCAGTGTCACTGGCCCTCATATGTGGGATCCGAACCAGGGCACTGCTGCTCAGAGCTGGCATCCCAAGCCAGCTCCTAACCAACGCACCACTTGGCCGGCCCCTGTTTCCATCTTTCTTATTAGAGGCTTTATCTGATGTCCAGTAATCCCTGTTCATATTTGGAAGTGGGGGGTCCCAAACTCTAGAAGTGGTGGGCCTGTGATTAAATGGGTTGGGACTATAAACTTCAGTGTAGCATCTGGACCATTTTTGTTGGGGAATTTCCAATGTCAGTATGTTTCAGTCTCTTTTCTTGGGTTACTCATACATACCGGGGTGCCAAAAAAAATGTATACACGTGACTTGTATTCATCTTTTGTTATCAGTATATATTATTACAGTTTTAATAGTTTTTTCCTTTCTTAAAATGTGTATACAGAGCCGGCCAAGTGGTGCAGTGGTTAAAAGCTGGCTTGGGATGCCAGCAGCCCGGTTCGGATCCCACATATGAGGGCCAGTGATACTGCCTTCTAAAAAAAAAATGTGTATACATTTTTTGGCAACCTCTGTATATAGTATATAGTATATATTATACGTAAATAATATATATATTTTTTAAGATTTTTTTATTGGGGAATTGGGGGTGGGGAACAGCGTTGGGGAACTGGGGAAGGGGAACAGACAAGTTGCTGTCCTTTTGTTCTTCAGTCTAGTTGTGGAGGACATTGCTTCACTGGCGCATGTTGGTATCGTCATTGCGCTCTTCCTGGCTGAGGCAGATCGGTCGCTGGCCTCTGGACAGCTGTTCATGGTGGCTATTGGCAGCTCACACTGGCTGCCAGCCACTCACACTGGCTGCTGGCCACTCACTGTAGCCTATGGCAGCCCACTGCAGCAGGGGCTGCAGCTATGCCGTCCCTGGGGACTCACAGCAGCCCAGCTCCAGGTGGAGCTGTTGTTCACCATCTTAGCTGTAGAGGACAGTGTCACTGGCCCTCATATGTAGGATCCAAACCGGGGCTGCTGGCGTCCCAAGCCAGCTCTTAACCAACGCGCCACTCGGCTGGCCCAATAATATTTTTAAAATAGAGAGGAACAAAGAAGAAAACAAATAATGAACCATGATCTCCCTGACAAGATCACCCCTAATGATATGAGAGTTAAAAGGCATTCATTCATTCATCCAGCAAATGTTCATTAAGGTCTTCCTGTACTAGGCATTGGGCTAGGTAGTGAATGGGGAATAACAGTGAACTGATCAAAGTCCCTGCTCTCTTGGAGCTTCCGTTCTCATCTGGGGCACAGACACATGTGTGCATTTACAGCAGTGCTCTCCAATGGCCCCTTTCTGCGATGATGAAAATATTCTAGACCTGTGCAGTCCAATATGGTAGTCACCAGTTCTCAATTGCTTGAAATGTGGTTGGTGTGACTAAGGAGCTGGATTTTTCATTTTAATTAAAATTTGAATTCAAATAGCCACTTGTGGCTCGCAGTTACTGAAGACAGGCAACCTCACAGGAAAAGAAAGGAAATGCATCTCTTCAAAAGAAATAAAGAAACACTGCTTCTCCTCTCAGCCAGCTCTGGAATGCCCTTCCGTAAGTCCACTCATATGGGAGGGGCAAAAAAAGAACCATCAACTACCCTTCCCCTAAAGGAAGCATTTTTTATTTCTTTCAGATCAATTAAATCATGTATGCATACACGCATCTTTATACATTCCTTACTAAAAGTACACATTGTTCTCATCTTGCATATACACAATGGAAATCTTTTGGCATCTTTTCCATATTAATGAAATCTTACCTTTCAGCTCCAATGCCTGGCTCACAGAACACCCGCCTTGAACCAGCCTGAATTCATTCATTTAACCACTTTTTACTAAGCATCCATTGTATGCCATCTGTTGTTCTAGACTCTGGATACAGTGGTGAACCAGACAAATGAGGTCTGTTCCTTCACAGAACTTAAATTCCAGATGATAAACTATCCAAGACCATTTCAGAATTACAAGATAAGTGCTATGGACAAAAATATGGGAGGGTGAATGAATTTGGGAGACCTGGGGAGGAGACCACTGGTTGTAGCATTAAATAGGGTGCCTGGGAAGGTGTCTTTTGAGCAAACAGTTGAAGGAGGTGAGGGAGCCAGCCAGGTGGCTACCTGGGAAAAGAATGTTCCAGCAGAGGGAACAGCCAGTGCAAAGGCCCTGAGGCAGGAGTGTGCTGGAGCGGTCTAGGAAATGCATGAATGGCTGTGTGGCTGGAGCAGACTGTGGGAAGTGTGCGTGGGAGATGAGGACAGAGGGAACAGTCAGCGCAAAGGCCCTGAGGCAGGAGTGTGCTGGAGTGGTCCAGGAAAGGCATGAATGGCAATGTGGCTGGAGCAGACAGTGTGTGTGGGAGATGAGGACAGAGGGGTAAGGAGGGGTACAGGATGTTTGGTGACATAGAGGCTGTAGCTGAAGGTAACCCTGGTAACTGTGAGCGAAGTGGGGAGTCAGGCGAGGGTAGTGAGCTAAGGAGGAATGGGAAATGACTCAAATGTTAAGATCCCTTTGGTGACAGGACAGAATAAACAGGAAAGTAATGATAGATGCAGAGTATTTTATTTTTCCCAAACCGATGCCTAAACAAAGCTGTAGGATATGACTGAGTTTTACTAGAGGTTTAGGGACAAAGGGAGGATAGGGAATAGACCGGGAGGGAGGGAGGGAGGGAGGGAGGGAGGGAGGGAGGGAGGCATTACATTCCAGAACTATGAATAAAAGTGAACGCTCTTAGGTCCTCTCTTCCTGAAAGCCCCTTAAACCTTCCCACCATTGGAAGTCTTGGTTTTGGACCCTCTCTAAAATGCTTCTCAGGTCTCTCCCAACCTTACCCCTCCCTTCTGTCCCTCAAGGACCCCTGAAGGCCCTCCTTTCCTCTTATCCTCATCCCCAGTGCTTCCATCCCTCCTCTTCAGGTTGACTCTAGAAGCTCCAAGTTTTTCCCTCTTAAACTTGGGAGCAATTCACCTTTCGCCCTCAAGGGCATTTTCCTAAATCAAGAGAGACTTAGAGAAATTACAATTTGCCAACAAGGCAGCAGTGCCCACAGGCAGTTGCATTTTTCTTGACTGTATATATCTGTTTCCAGACGTCAGCTGGGATCTTGCTGTTGGTTAGGATCCATATAAAATTAATTAAAATACTATTCTCCAACTGTGGAATAGTGAATGCCCTCCCTCAGTTTCTACTCATTCTCAGGAGCTTTCTGTGCCCCACCACCATGATTTTGCTTCTGCTGGATCCATTCAATGTGGGGAATGCTCTCTGTGTGCCTCCCCATTTGGGGTGTGTGGACTAATTCTGTCCTTTAATTTCTCTGCAACCAACTACATATACAAGACATTTAGGTGCAGGTGTGTGAGTGTATGGACTTACCAAAGGTTTGGGGACGCAAAGGTATTTACATCAATAGGCAAAAACGCAAAACTTCAGGTGACATATTTTTGTCTGGAAAACACTTTACCTTTTCTGCCACCCAGCGTCCAGCCACATGCCTGGACCTCTCTTACTCTCCCCCGACCTGCGCTGTCCAATATTATTTAAATTTTAATTAATTAAAATTAAATAAAATTTAAAGTTCCATCCCATCATCGCCCTGGTACATTTCATGAGCTCAAGAGGCACGTGTGGCTGGTGGCTGCCATGTTGGACAGCTCAGATGGAACATTTCCATGATGGCACAATGTTCTTTTGGACAATACTGGACTTGACAAAAACAGGTACCTCCCTCTAAGAGCTAGTCTGGTGTCTGCTGTTAAGATGACCAAAATTTCACCCCATACATATGTCTTTTAAAAAAAAAATACATATGGGGGCCGGCCAAGTGGTGCGGCGGTTAAGAGCTGACTTGGGACGCCAGTGGCCCTGGTTCGGATCCCACATATGAGGGCCAGTGACACAGTCCTATAAAAAAAAAATACATATGGAATGACATATGGGATTCTGGGACTAGTTTTTTTTTTCTCCATTATTATGATTAATACACCCTGGACATCTTAACATGTCAAATCATAAGCATTTATCGTATTTCACAGACTAGTTACACAGTGTTCCGCAGTGTGGATTCATTTATTCACTCATTTATTCTGCAAATCTTTACGACCACCTTGTATCTGCAGAACCTGTGCTGGATCACAGCTGGGAACCAGACTGACTCAGACCCTGCCCTTGTGGGATTCACAGTCTAGTGGGAGCGGCTGAATCAAACAATCACAGAAATAAACGTAAAATGGCAGCAATTGTGAGGAAGTGACATGTGGCAAATGCCACCATGTAATCCATCTGTGAGAACTGATTCCAAATCCTAGCACATCTTCTCACCAAGTTTTAGAAATTAGGGCCACGTGGGAGAATGCAAGCAAATTAAGAAGATGTAACTGGGCCTGCGTTTCCTGGTCTGAATAATGGAGATAATCATTTCTAGCTCATAGGAATGTTATGAGGATTAAATTGTTGTAATGGATGGACACTGCCTGGCACAATATAAGTGACTGATAGTGTTATTATTGTATGTTTCCTTTTGTGAGCCTCAGTCCTTCTCTTTAAAATGGAGGAGTATATAGGATTCCTTTAGAGGGCTCCAATGAGGATTAAATGAGTAATTATTTCATTAATCATCACAGCTAACATTTATCCAGCACTTTCTCTATACCAAGCACTATCTAACCTTTGCAACTACCCAAAGGGGAGTATAACTTATCCCCATTTTACAGATGTTGAAACTGAGGCACAAAGAGGTGCAGTGGCTTGCTCAAGGGTTCACCACTAGTTAATAACTGGAGCAGTTAGAGGTTAGGGGTGACGGGGGTTCTGGGCTGGGCCATGTGGGCATCTGGGTGGGACTGACCATGTTCTTCTTGCACCGGGCCCCAGGAAGCTGGACGCTTTCATCTATGACGCGGCTGTGCTTAACTACATGGCCCGCAAGGATGAGGGCTGCAAGCTCGTCACCATCGGATCGGGCAAGGTCTTTGCCACCACAGGCTATGGCATCGCCCTACACAAGGGCTCCCGCTGGAAACGGCCTATCGACCTGGCACTGCTGCAATTCCTGGGGGATGGTGCGGCTGCAGGGGGTAGGGTGGGGGGAGGGGGGGAGCCCTGAGTCCCCCGGGAGGCGGGGATGAGGACCCGGACAGGAGGGTCAGAGAGAGACGGCGGCTGGGGGCCTAGACTCCTATCTCAGAGAGGAGGGTCCTCAAGGGATGCCTGCAGAAGGTGACCTCTAATTCCGGCCTTTCCCCAGATGAGATCGAGATGCTGGAGCGTCTGTGGCTCTCTGGGATCTGCCACAATGACAAAATCGAGGTGATGAGCAGCAAGCTGGATATCGACAACATGGCAGGTGTCTTCTACATGCTTCTGGTGGCCATGGGCCTCTCCCTGCTGGTCTTCGCCTGGGAGCACCTGGTGTACTGGCGCCTACGGCACTGCCTGGGGCCCACCCACCGCATGGACTTCCTGCTGGCCTTCTCCAGGGTACCGGGGACACAGGGAGGAAGGGGGAAGATGAGGAGAAACAGGCAGGGGTGCCTGGGGATGCAAGAGACGCGGGTGGAGGTGTGGGAGAGGAGGGAGGGACACGGAAGGCAGGTGGTCCCAGGCCTACCGCGCTGACCCCCGCCTCTCCCACGTCCCCCGCAGGGCATGTACAGTTGCTGCAGCGCCGAGGCCGCCCCGCCGCCCACTAAGAACCCGCCGCCGCCACAGCCACTGCCCAGCCCAGCGTACCCCGCGGCGCGGCCCGCGCCCGGCCCCGCGCCCTTCGTGCCCCGTGAACGCGCTGCCGTGGACCGCTGGCGCCGCGCCAAAGCCGCGGGGCCACCCGGGGGCGCGGGCCTGGCTGATGGCTTCCATCGCTACTACGGCCCCATAGAGCCACAGGGCCTGGGCGTGGGCGAGGCACGTGCAGCACCTCGGGGCGCGGCCGCTCGCCCGCTGTCCCCGCCCGCCGCACAGCCCCCGCAGAAGCCGCCGCCCTCCTACTTCGCCATCGTGCGCGACAAGGAGCCGACCGAGCCCCCAGTCGGTGCCTTCCCCGGCTTCCCGTCGCCGCCCGCGCCCCCTGCCGCCGCGGCCTCCGCCGTCGGGCCGCCGCTCTGCCGCCTCGCCTACGAAGACGAGAGCCCGCCGGCGCCCGCACGCTGGCCGCGCTCCGACCCTGAGAGCCAGCCCCTGCTGGGGACCGGCACAGGTGGCGCGGGCGGCGCGGGCGGTGGGGCCCAGGCTGCGCCCCCACCGCGCCGCACCGCGCCGCCCCCTTGCCCGTACCTCGACCTCGAGCCGTCGCCGTCGGACTCGGAGGACTCGGAGAGCCTGGGCGGCGCGTCTCTGGGCGGCCTGGAGCCCTGGTGGTTCGCCGATTTCCCCTACCCGTACGCCGAGCGCCTGGGGCCGCCGCCCGGCCGCTACTGGTCGGTTGACAAGCTCGGGGGCTGGCGCGCGGGCAGCTGGGACTACCTGCCCCCGCGCAGCGGCCCGGCCGCCTGGCACTGCCGCCACTGCGCCAGCCTGGAGCTGCTGCCGCCGCCGCGCCACCTCAGCTGCTCACACGACGGCCTGGATGGCGGCTGGTGGGCACCCCCGCCTCCGCCCCCTCCCTGGGCCGCGGGGCCCCCGCCCCGGCGCCGGGCCCGCTGCGGATGCCCACGACCACATCCGCACCGCCCTCGAGCCTCGCACCGAGCCCCCGCCGCCCCCGCCCCGCACCACCACCGGCACCGGCGTGCTGCGGGGGCCTGGGACCTCCCGCCTCCCGCACCCACCTCGCGCTCCCTGGAGGACCTCAGCTCGTGTCCCCGCGCCGCCCCGGCGCGCCGGCTCACCGGGCCCTCTCGCCACGCGCGCAGGTGCCCGCACGCCGCGCACTGGGGACCGCCGCTGCCCCCAGCGTCCCACCGGAGACACCGGGGCGGGGATCTGGGGACCCGCCGGGGCTCGGCACACTTCTCCAGCCTCGAGTCCGAGGTATGACGCGGCCCCTGGAGCCCCACCGCCCCCTCGGTCAGCGCAGGCCACGGCCCGAGGGGGCATGCGCAGTGGACAGGACCCTCGTGGGAGGGGGAAGGAAAAACGTGGAACTCGCTGGACCCCGCCTGGAGCAGTGTCCTGCGCCCCCTCGCTTTGGGGGCACCGCGGGGGATTTGGTCCCCAACATTTCACCCAACCTGAGAGCGAGGGGGCAGGGGTCTCGGAGCCCACTGGACTTTTTTTTAAACCCGACAAGGGCTTTTTAACGTCACCAGATAGGGCGGGAGGTGGGGGGGTCACACCCCACCCCCACGCCCGGGGCCGTGGCCCCCACATCACTGTGCAGCTCCCCGGCCCCAGCCACGTCCCCGGGGAAGCCAGTTTTTAACCTTTCATCCATCTGGACTCAAAACTGTGAGACGCGTTCGCCAAACTGTGACCATAGACCTTGGCCCCGCCATACAAAAATCCCTGACCCCAGACTGTGACTTCCGACCCCTACAAATGGTCATTCGACCCCAGACTGTGACCCCTGACCCCAAACTGTGACCCGAACCCGACTTTGCCCTGACCAGACTGACCATTGACGTCAAACTGGGACACCACCTCCTCCTTTTCCACCTTTGGTTGCTTTTCCCTATTTTGACCAAGGACACGGTCCCCAACGGAAGCCCCGCCTCCCCCGCCCCAACCTTCAGGGCCCAAAATTTACCACCCTGTCGCACCTCACTATCAGCCCCAGGTGCCACCAAACACATCCTCTCCAACTCCAGCCCTTATTTGTGACCCTTCAGAAATGACCCAGCAGACCCCTCCCCCCAAAGCCTCCTCTTCCCATATCTCCAGCAGGGTCTGGAGCTGGGTTGTGGAGGGGCGGGTCTGGGAATCTACACTCACCACCAAACGCCCTTCCCACTTTCTTGTTCCACATTGCAGTGTTTGGAATAAACCATGTTTTTATGCCTCGTCAGTCCAAGTGTGAGCTCCGTGGTGTCTGTCTCTTAACCCGCGCCCCAACCCCCTCAAAAAAAAAAAACTGCTCTGGAGGAAATTGAAACTGAGGAAAGTTCCACAGAGAAGGGGGCAGAAGGAGACCTAGAGCGAGAACAGAGACCCTGGAGGGAGGTGGGAGACAAAAACCCAGAAAGAGGCGGTGAAAAAGGACTTAAGAGAGGCAGAGAAGTGTCGGAGGTGGACAGAGACCTAGAGATACCGGGGACAGAGAACTCAAGTAAGATCCAGGGTCAAAACATTTTAGGACCAAGTCTAGGGTCCCATTTCTATGGCTACAGGCAACGAGGTTTGCTAGATTCTTAATATCCTGTTCATGCAAGCGAAGAGTGTCTATTATATTATAGCCAATCTACATATTTTGAATATCGTTAATCTCACCAATGAGAATCTATTTCTTTCTTTTTTTTTTTTTTTAAAGATTTTATTGGGGAATTGGAGGAGGGGAACAGCGATGGGGAATCGGGGAAGGGGAACAGACAAGTTGCTGTCTTCTTGTTCTTCAGTCTAGTTGCGGAGGATGTTGCTTCACTGTTGGTATCGTCATTGCGCTCTTCCCAGATGAGGCAGATCGGTCGCTGGCCTCTGGATGTCGCTCACCGCGGCTATTGGCAGCTCACGCTTGGCTGCCAGCCGCTCACGCTGGCTGCGGGCCACTCACTGTAGCCTATGGCAGCCCACTGCAGCAGGGGCTGCAGCCCACACCATCACCGGGGCTCGCACAGCCCAGCTCCAGGGGGAGCTGTTGTTAGCTGTAGAGGGCAGTGTCACTGGCCCTCATGTGGGATCCGAACCGGGGCCGCTGGCATCCCAAAACCAGCGCTTAACCAATGCGCCACTCGGCCGGCCCGAGAATCTATTTCTAATATTTCATTATGCCAATTAGCCAAACCTCTGGTGCTGATGGGCCATAAACAGAATTGAAGCACTTGTAATAGCTGCCTCCAGAGGGTGGACTTTCTGAATAAGTGACCACAGCTTCAATGTGAAGTCCTGGTTAGCCAATTGACTGTCCCGAGAGGGTAGACTGAACCGACTACCTCACGCGTATTTCATCCTGTTTACACAAAGCATTTTGAAGTAAATTAAAGCCATCATCAAAAGAAGGGAAGATGAAACAGGCTTTATGGGTCCTCAGGGAGTAGAAACCCACGCTTCTTGCCAGTAAGAGCTCTTATTTGCATACATGAATAATCAATTAAGTAGAAAGAAGTGCTGGGAGTCAAAGGTGGAATACAGTCGAGTCGAGGCTCGGAACTCCTCTAGCGGATGAGGAACGCAGGCCTCCCACAGAACTATAACTCCCAGGAGACCTTGCCACAGCTCCGCGGAAGAGAGCCTTAAAGTCACGCGGAGGGTGTTGTTTCTCCGTATCCGCCGCAGGCCTAAGTAGCTAAACCGGGTCCCCACCGCACTCTCTAATTGGTGAACTAGAAGGTTTCCAAGGTAACGCACTCGGAAGTGACGTCCTTACCGCGCGCCGGCGGTGTAAGGCTTCGAAAATGGCGGCGCGCAAGCTTCGGCGGCACATGTGTGAAACTGAGGAACCCATGGAGGCCGAGTCCCGTGATACAGGGTCCGAGGGCCTGGCCCAGGTCTACCTGCCAGGCCGGGGACCACCGCTGCGCGAAGGAGAGGAGCTAGTCATGGACGAGGAGGCCTACGTGCTCTACCACCGAGCTCAGACTGGTAGGGCTGGGCTCCTGGGTCCTGACGAAGGAGGAGACCGGAATCCTGGGTTCTGAGGGGCTCAGGTCCTGAGCCTTTAACTTAAGAGCTGTTTTGAAAGGGAGACTGGGGTCTAAGAGGAGTGACATCACACTGAATGGGGCTGAGATCCAGCTGACCCATCATAATTTTTCAACTCTTCCTTCCCTCCTCAGGCGCCCCCTGTCTCAGCTTTGACTTAGTCCGGGATCACCTGGGAGACAACCGGACAGAGCTTCCTCTTACACTTTACCTGTGTGCTGGGACCCAGGCGGAGAGCTCCCAGAGCAACAGGTAAGTGAGACCTGAGGCTTTCCCAAAACTAGGAGTCCAAGTCCCCAGCCTCTTATAGCCTCAGGATCTAGAAGTCTGAGCTGCTAGCTCCCCCTTCCCTTGGATTTAGGAGGTAGGGCTTCCAGCTTCTGCCTCCTTCAGATCCAGAAATTGGGGTTTCCAGCTTCCCTTCTTCTTAAGGATCCTGGTATCCAGCACCTTAGTCACATTACTTTCCCCAGATTAATGATGCTTCGGATGCATAATCTTCATGGGACAAAGCCCCCACCATCAGAGGGCAGCGATGAAGAGGAAGAGGAAGATGAAGAGGATGAAGAGGATCGGAAGCCTCACCTGGAGCTGGCCATGGTGCCCCACTATGGCGGCATCAACCGAGTTCGGGTGGGTAACTAGTAACTAGAGTCCCGGGACCTACTCTACATTCTCTCTACATTCACACCACCAACCCCCACCCGCCATGTCCATACCATCACCTCTTCATGCCCTTCAGCTTTTGTGAGGGCGCCGGATACATAACTTTATATATTAGTAATCTCTAGGTGCTATGGGGATTTATTTTTTCATGTTTTATACTTTTAATTTCCATTTCCTTTTGAAAATTAGCTAATGATAGTACATGAACACAGCTGCATTTAGGGATCAATCCTAATCAGCTTCAAGTTTGAAAAGAATTCTGATCAACTTTACCATCCTTTTCTTTATCAAACAAAATTCTACTTATAGCATTCATTTAAGAAACACTTGTCTAAGAAGAAATGGCTTTACATCATCCATCCTGATAGTTTCAAGCAAAGAACAAAGTTAACAAGCACAGTGAAATACTGATATTCATCTCTTTAAAGGATTTTTAATTCTTCATAGTTTTAAATTGGCCTACTACATAAATAATGTATACAGAAGCTTTTTTGTAAACTGAAGAGTCTTATATAATTTTTTGTTTATTTAATGAAGGATATACACACTCTCAAATACTGTGCTCTACCAAAATTCCATTGAAGTCAAAACAAAAATTAGTGGAGGAAAAAAGAGTAGAGCTTAAGAATTAATTTCAACTGTAGGTACAAACTGAAGTTCTTTACCCCGTTAGAAACAATAGTTTTGTTTTTTAAGATTTTATTGGAAAATTGGGGGAGGGAACAGCCTTGGGGAATTGGGGAAGGGGAACAGACAAGTTGCTGTCCTTTTGTTCTTCAGTCTAGTTGTGGAGGACGTCGATTCCCTGGCCCATGTTGGTATTGTGATCATTGCGCTTTTCCCGGCTGAGGCAGATTGGTTGCTGGCCATGCCATTGGACAGCTGCTCACGGTGGCTCACACCAGCTTGCTGGCTGCGGGCCACTCAGGGTAGCTTAAGGCAGCCCACTGCAGCCCTGCTGCATCCTACACTGTCCCCGGCAACTCATGGCTGCCCAGCTCCAGGTGGAGCTGTTGTTCACCATCTTAGCTGTAGAGGGCAGTGTCACTGGCTCTCATGTGGGATCCCAACCAGTGGCCCTGCTGCTCAGAGCTGGCGCTCCCAAGCCAACTCTTAACTAGTAAGCCACTCGGCCGGCCCCGAAACAATAGTTCTTTTCTGTTAACTAGTTATATATGTATAATCCAGGTACAAGAAGAAGCAAGTTAGTAAGTCAATTTTCACCTAAAACAAATGTATGCTTTTTCTCTGCCCTTGGGCAGTTCTAATTTCCAGTCAACCAGCCAGCTTCTGAATATGCTATAATCACATGTGTGATCCACTGCTTGTCATTTTCCGTGAAGGCTTCACATGGACTAGAGAAAGGAAAAGATTGAGCATTCATCTACGATCACTGAGCTGGCTATAGTGTTTCACATAACCAGTGGTTCTTGCTTAGCTTATATACATTATTATCAAGCCACCAAGAACCTGCTGAAAACCATACTATACCTAATACAAATGTATATTCCTTCTAGAATAATTGTTTTTACATTATAAACTATTTAGACAATTTTATCATAAGGGACAGTTCCTTTAAAAAAATTCATACTAGGGCCGGCCGAGTGGCACGGTGGTTAAACGCTGGCTGGGGAAGCCAGCGGCCCTGGTTTGGTCCCACATATGAGGGACAGTGACACTGCCCTCAAAAAAAAAATTTCATACTAACCTAGTTTATTTCCTAACAGCCAAAACTGCATTAGACAAATTCCATTAAGTGTGCTGTAGCCCTGATAAAAATTCTTATAGACGTGGAGAAGACATCATTGTACTTTGCAGTTCTTGTAAGAATGGTACCTATGGAAATGGGTGGATAGCATCATTGATCTACAGCCACTCTCTGTCATAGAATCTATATGGCCTCATTAGAAAAACTTAGAAGCACACTTCATAATTGAATTGTGTATTCGACCTCACAGTGGTATGTGACATAGTGCTAACTCCTAAGAGATTACGTGTCTTGTCCCCTCACAGTGAACACTGTTAAAAAAGGAAAATTTACAATACTCAAACAGAATGTAACTACTAGGTTTTTGACGAAACACAAATGAAAAAGAATCACTGAAATTCTAGGTGTTAAATCTAGATTGCAGCGTCTTTTCTATGTCCATATTCTAGACCTTTACAAAAAATGAAAGATTTCCTCATAATAAGCCTTAATTCATGTTACAGACCTACCTTTCCTTACAAAGGAATGTTGATATTTCCTTTAGTTTTGGTTACACTACACTAAAAGGATAGCCAATATTTATTGATTCTATTTCTTCAAATATATATGTTTTTTTCCTTTTCTGTAAAATGTCGAGTTACAAAACTTACCTGATGTGAGGATAAAATGGAATGACATACAGTTATTTCAGTAACTGACATAGAGTTATTCCAGGTGCTTATAGTGCCTGCTGAGGAGGTTAATGTGTGAATTCAATGAAATGACATGTGAACAGCACTTAGAGTAGTGCTTGGTCCACAGTTCTTGTTACATGTTCCTTTAAAGTATTACCATGTTTCAGGTACTGTTATAGATCCTGAGGATTTTAACAGGGAGCAAAAGATCTCTGGCTCCATGAAACTTACATGTTAGTGGGGGAGGGAACAAGAAGAAACTAAGTAAATGTGTACCATGTAAAGGGTGCTGAATGTTGTAGAGAAAAATAAAGCCAGGTAAGGGAGTTAGGGTATTCCTGGGCGGGATTGCTATTTTTATTTTTATTTATTTATTTATTTATTTTTTGTTTTTATTTTTATTGTTTTTTGAGGGCAGTGACACTGGCCCCCACATGTGGGACCGAACCAGGGCCGCTGGCTTCCCAAGCCAGCGCCCAACCACCGCGCCACTTGGCCGGCCCTGGTATTGCTATTTTAAATAGTGTGGTCAGGGAAGTGTTCACTGATAAGATGCCCACTGAACAGAGACCCACAGAAAGTGAGGGAGTGAGCCAAGGATATGTGTGGGAAAAGATCTGCAAGCAAGGGAAACAGGTGCAAAGGCCCTGGGGTGAACTTGGTATGTTTGAAAAGTTTTGAGGGAAGTTGGGGACACCAGTGCATCTAAAACAGAATAGGGGGAGATTGATGAGATTTTAGGGGTGGGCACAGACGAGTCATGTTGTTTATGACCTTGTAATCCATTATAAGGACTTAGCCTTTACCTGGAGAGAAATTGGGAGCCGTTAGAGAGTTTAGAGCAGAGGGAAGACAGGATCTGACCTGCATTTTATTTTATTTTATTTTAGTTTTTTTTAAGATTTTATTGGGGAATTGGGGGAGGGGAACAGTATTGGGGAATCGGGGAAGGGGAACAGACAAGTTGCTGTCTTTGTTCTTCAGTCTAGTTGCGGAGGATGTTGCTTCTCTGGCCCATGTTGGTCTCATCATTGTGCTCTTCCTGGATGAGGCAGATCAGTCTCCGGCCTCTGGGTGTTGCTCACTGCGGCTATTGGCAGCTCACGCTGGCTGCCGGCCGCTCACGCTGGCTGCCGTCCAGTCACTGTAGCCTATGGCAGCCCACTGCAGCAGGGGCTGCAGCCCACGCCATCGCCAGGGCTTGCGCAGCCCAGCTCCAGGTGGAGCTGTTGTTAGCTGTAGAGGGCAGTGTCACTGGCCCTCATATGTGGAATCTGAACGGGGCCGCTGGCATCCCAAAACCAGCTCTTAACCAATGTGCCACTCGGCCGGCCCCTGACATGCATTTTTTTTTTTTTTTTTTTTTTAAAGATTTTATTGGGGAATTGGCGGAGGGGAACAGCGTTGGGGAATCGGGGAAGGGGAACAGACAAGTTGCTGTCTTTTTGTTCTTCTGTTTAGTTGCGGAGGATGTTGCTTCACTGTTGGTATCGTCATTGCGCTCTTCCTGGGATGAGGCAGATTGGTCGCTGGCCTCTGGATGTCGCTCACCGCGGCTATTGGCAGCTCACACTTGGCTGCCAGCCGCTCACGCTGGCTGCGGGCCACTCACTGCAGCCTATGGCAGCCCACTGCAGCAGGGGCTGCAGCCCACACCATCACCGGGGCTCGCACAGCCCAGCTCCAGGTGGAGCTGTTGTTAGCTGTAGAGGGCAGTGTCACTGGCCCTCATGTGGGATCCGAACCGGGGCCGCTGGCATCCCAAAACCAGCGCTTAACCAATGTGCCACTCGGCCGGCCCCTGACATGCATTTTAAAGGGATCCTTCTGGCTGCTGTGTTGAGAATAGGCTGCAGGGAGACCAGGGCAGAAGGACAGTCCTATTATAATTCTGGGAAGGGATGACATCAGTAGTAGCATGCGGACAACAATAGAGTAGTGAGAAGAGGCTGGAAGTGGTGTGTTTTTAGTGGAACCAGCCGCATAGGTGGCGGGTTTGAGGAAGAAGAGATAAATTGAGATTAAGTCCTGCCGTTTGGGGCCTGAGTGGGAGGAGTAGTAGGTTGCAATCACCAATTATGAGCTTGGCTTTGGTCTTGTGAAGTTTGAATGGTCAGTGTGATACGAGCCTGGGGTTCAAGAGAGAGGTCAGGACCAGGGGCTGCTGGAACCACTGAGGCTGAATGGGATTTCCTAGTGAGTAGATACACAGAGCCAAAGAGACCTGAAGACTGAGACCTGTGATTCTCCAAGGTGTAGAGGGTTTCGGAGACCATGAGTTTGAACACACTCCCTGGGGCTGGTGAGAATAACAATCTCTATTCCCAAGAGTCTTGAAGGAGGAGTGTGGTTCTCCTACCATCACTATCTCTACCACAGAATGGGCAATTGTTCCAGGTACCAAGGCGGTCTTGCAGGCTGTTAACCTTCCCCACAGAGGTTTCTGGGGGTTGTAGTCCTAGCCCTGAGGTCACCACCCTGAGCATACTGTCCCTCCCACCTCCCCTCCCCTTCTTGCTCCCCCTGCAGGTGTCATGGCTGGGCGAGGAACCCGTGGCAGGCGTATGGTCAGAAAAGGGCCAGGTGGAGGTGTATGCACTGCAGCGGCTTCTGCAGGTGGTGGATGACCCCCAGGCCCTGGCGACCTTCCTCCGGGATGAGCAGGCCCGCGTGAAACCCATCTTCACCTTCGCTGGCCACATGGGCGAGGGCTTTGCTCTTGACTGGTCTCCCCGCGTGCCTGGTGAGTCTTGGGGGAGAATACTTGGTACTGGGAGGTGGGAGGGAGCTATGACCAGCTGGAACCAGGTAGTTTCCTGACTCCCTTCCCCAGGGCGCCTGCTGACCGGTGACTGTCAGAAGAACATCCATCTCTGGACACCTACAGACGGTGGCTCCTGGCACGTGGACCAGCGGCCATTTGTGGGCCACACACGCTCCGTGGAAGATCTGCAGTGGTCCCCAACTGAGGACACAGTGAGAGAGGGCTGGGAGCCTGGACCCCTGGGTTTGGGAGGAGGAGGGAAGTCCTAGTGAGGGGCCTACTACTCGTCCCTAGTCTGTGGGGTGGGGTGGGGGAAACCCCCAGGGTCACTCAAACTCCACTTTGTCTAGGTATTTGCCTCCTGCTCAGCTGATGCCTCCATTCGCATCTGGGACATCCGGGCAGCCCCCAGCAAGGCCTGCATGCTCACCACTGCCACTGCCCATGATGGGGACGTTAACGTCATCAGCTGGAGCCGCCGGGACCCCTTCTTGCTTAGTGGCGGGGATGATGGGGCCCTCAAGGTTTGGGACCTGCGGCAGTTCAAGGTACTTTCCCAGCTGGGCACCTGGGGCTGGAGAAGCAGCCATTAAGGTTTGTGGGTCCTCCCCCTTAGTTTCGTACACAGAGCTGGGAGGGCCCTTTGAATTGGGGTCCAGACCCTTCGGGGTACAGATGAGGAAACAAGCTCAGCAAGAGGAAGGAAGGCTTGTAGCTGGTATGGAGTCGCTCACTCTACCAGTTGGGGAGCTGACAGGAGACTGGGCAGTGGCAGAGACTACAACTCCCATCTGTCTATGGGGGAGCCGTGGATTTTATAGAATCAGCTGAGAAATAGAGCCCAGCTCACTCAGCTGCAGGAGAGGAAACTGAGGTACAGAAAGGACAGGAGCAGATAGATGTTAAGGCCTCGCTAAGAGTTGACTCTGTAGAGCTGAGAGGGGCTCTGGACAGGAGAAATTGCTTCTGGCATCCCTCTGGACAGAGTCATAACTTCACATGGCTCTGCCTTCCTGGGACCACCATGGTGTAACCTTTTCTCCTCTCCAGTGTAATGGGTTCTCTAGAATCAGCCCTGGCGAAGCTTCTAGGAATGGATTCCAGCCCCCAAGGCAAGTGTATGGTCAGGTCACATGGCTGAGTGGATTGACCATTGGAACTTTGGAACCACTTCTCTGAATTAGAGACTTCCATCCCCAGCAGCACCTTTGCTTAGGAAATCCAGTGCCTTTTTTTCTTTGCATTGGCTGCCTCTAGAGCCTGGGAGTGTTGCTTCTGCCCCCTGTAAAGCCATAGAATCAGCAGGGAGAGCACTTAGAGAACAACCCCCTCCCTAGGAGGGGCTTCTTTGCAAGTGAAACCACAGTTCCCAGCAGCCTCTGGGACATTTATGCCTTTATTACCAGCTGTACTTTGCCATCTGCCCCTTCAGAGAATCTGGGCTTGTGGGGGCTCATGGGTGGAGCCCCGGTTGAACCCTAAGGCTGGAGAGAGGTGGGGCTCTACCCGGGTCACCCCAGGAGTTAGGCTGGGGTGCTCAGAGCCCCTGACTCCTGTCTTTCCACAGTCTGGCTCCCCAGTGGCTACCTTCAAGCAGCATGTGGCCCCTGTGACCTCTGTTGAGTGGCACCCCCAGGACAGTGGGGTCTTTGCAGCCTCAGGTGCAGACAACCAGATCACACAGTGGGACCTAGCCGTGGAGCGGGACCCCGAAGCGGGCGATGCGGAGACCGACCCCGGGCTGGCGGACCTCCCTCAGCAGCTGTTGTTCGTGCACCAGGGAGAGACAGACCTGAAGGAGCTGCACTGGCACCCTCAGTGCCCCGGCGTCCTGGTCAGCACCGCCCTGTCTGGCTTCACCGTCTTCCGCACCATTAGTGTCTGAGATGGCCCAGCAGCACCTGGTCTGCCTTGCACTTGGCCATGAAGTTGAAATTGCTTGTCCTGAAGGGACTCATTCAGATCTTAACAGATCTGAACACCACCAGTCCCCCTCCAAAGGAAGGACTTCGTTTGGCCCATTGGCTGCCATGATGGATTCTGTTTGACTTGCTGTTCTTTGAAAGGACTTGGGGGCTGGTTAAGCGCTGGCTTGGGAAGCCAGCGTCCCCGGTTTGGGTCCCACATATGAGGGCCAGTGACGCTGCCCTCAAAAAAAAAAAAAAAAAAAAAAAAAAAAGAAAGAAATGACTTGGTTTGGTCTAATGACCCCTCTCACCAAATGATATAGTTTGACCCATTACTCTAAAACAACTTGTTTTGGTCTAATGACACCTCTAACCAAAGGACTTGGTTTGACCCATGATGCCCTAAAGCCACTGGCTTTGATTCCAGTGACCCTCCCACCAGACCAGTGACCTTCTCCCCCACTCTGTTGGCCCATTTCCCACTTGGGCCTGGTGTGGCCCATAGAGCTGTGGATATTTTGTCAGCTGTGGTACTTGGCTTGACTCTTGATTCTCTCTGCCCCGGGACCCAGTTTTGACCCTTGGTTTCCCCCAAGGAACTCAAGTACCTCACCTGGCTAGACCCAATTTGAGAGGTGGGTTCCTGCAGCAGAAGTAGGTTTTGCACCTTGTCTTCCTGCCAACTGAGTTTGGCCAGGACTTCCTAGTCGGGGGCAGCATTGGCCTTCTCCCCTCCTCCCTGTGCTGAAGGTAGGCGCTGTCGGGGGTAGGAACTCGGCTCTTGAGAGGCAGTAAAGACCAGGATAGGCCTGATGTGTGTGAGATTTCTTTCTGGCCACTTCCCTCTGAGGAAACAGTGGAGGAGCAGGAATCTGGCCCCTGTTCCATGCGGTCCAACCCTCAACCTGTTGGGTGCTACCCAGTGTGCCTTCCTTAAATTTTATTCCATCTGGAACTCTGGGTCTCGAGGATATCTCACCTGCCGCCCCCCACACAAGCTTTTTTTTTTTTTTTAAAGATTTTATTGGGGAATTGGTGGAGGGGAACAGCGTTGGGGAATCGGGGAAGGGGAACAGACAAGTTGCCGTCTTCTTGTTCTTCAGTTTAGTTGCGGAGGATGTTGCTTCACTGTTGGTATCGTCATTGCGCTCTTCCCGGATGAGGCAGATCTGTCGCTGGCCTCTGGATGTCGCTCATCGCGGCTATTGGCAGCTCACGCTTGGCTGCCAGCCACTCACGCTGGCTGCGGGCCACTCACTGCAGCCTTTGGCAGCCCACTGCAGCAGGGGCTGCAGCCCACACCATCACCGGGGCTTGCACAGCCCAGCTCCAGGTGGAGCTGTTGTTAGCTGTAGAGGGCAGTGTCACTGGCCCTCATGTGGGATCCGAACCGGGGCCGCTGGCATCCCAAAACCAGCGCTTAACCAATGCGCCACTCGGCCGGCCCGCTTTTTTTTTTTTAAAGATTTTATTGGGGGGTAACAGACAAGTTGCTGTCCTTTTCTTCAGTCTAGTTGTGGAAGACGTTGCTTCACTGGCCCATGTTGGTATCGTCATTGCACTTTTCCCAGATGAGGCAGCTCGGTTGCCGGCCTCTGGATGGTCGCTCACCGCGGGTATTGGCAGCTCACTCTGGCTGCTGACCACTCACTGTAGTCTATGGCAGCCCACTGTAGCAGGGGCTGCAGCCAACACTGTCGCTGGGGCTTGCAGCCCAGCTCCAGGAGGAGCCGTTGTTAGCTGTAGAGGGCAGTGTCACTGGCCCTCATATGTGGGATCTGAACCAGGGCCGCTGGCGTCCCAAGCCAGCTCTTAACCAATGCACCACTCAGCCGGCCACACACACACTTTTTAAGGCTTCACTTCAGGGGGAACCAGGGAGCCTCCCATCTGTGTCCTTCCATCACTGTCCCCTTTATCATGATTTCACCATTTCTTTGTTCCATCATCTGTCCCCATCATTTTCTGCCCCATTTGTATCCCCATCTTCCCGTGTCTCCTGGCCCCCCATGCTCTGTCTTCCTGCCCCCTCCCCCTTCTGTCTCTATTCTGCCATCGTCTCCTCTCCAGCCTACTTGGGCTGTGGCCCAGACGCATGCCTGGCCATCCTCCCTGGCTCCCCCTCTGCGGCTCTGAGCTGGCCCCACCCCCCCCCCCCCCCCCCCCCCCCCCCGCCAGGCCTCTGATCCGCCTGTGGACACAGAGATCGGGTGCCCAGCACAAGGCCCCTGGGACCAAGGACAGACTACCAGCCCCTCAGGACTCACAGAGGAGCCCCTGACAGAGAGCATGAGGGTGGGCTGCCCCAACAGGTATGTGCCTCCACACTGGGCTGGAGTCCCCAGCCTGAGAGCCATCCCACCCCAATCCTTGCTTGGGCATCTCTGCCCCAACATCCCCCCAATCCTTGCTGTTTCCCCTCAGGAAGGTCCTATTTTATCCTCAGTGACAGAGTCTAGCAGCCCTAGAAAAATCTCTCCCCACAGGTTTGGTGTCTCCAACTCTGACCCCATCTCTGTTTTCTGCTGTTTTTTACTATCCCATCCTCCATCTCAACAGAGCCTCCCTTTCTTGCCCATCTCTTTCCTCCATTGGTCTCTGTCTTTGCAACTCCATTTCCCTGTGTTTCCATTTCGTAAGACTCGCCTCCATTTCTCTTTTCCTCACCTGCCTGTTTCTGTTCCCCCACTCCCTTGGCCTCTGTCCGATCCTTCTGGGTCTTTGTCCCCTCCCTCTAGGTCTGTTCCTCTGTCCCCCCGCCTTTTTTTGGTCTGTGTACCCTACGATCTCTGTTCTTCCCTCTTACTCAGGCTCCCTCTCTTAGTATCCCTCTCTTCCTGCGCATCTCAGCCTCTGTACCCTTGTCTTTCCACAGTGTCTGCCTCCACACCCCTCCTGTCAGTCTCTGCCCTCCAATCTACTGCCCAAACCCCATTGGGAGGTGAGGGAGAGAGGGAACACCCAGGGTTTCAGGGTAAGAGTATGAAAGTGTTTCTCTTTGGGGGCAAGGCTGTCAAGCTTGGGGGTGGGGTTTCTTGGCCCCAGATTAGACAGTGACTTTGATACGAAGTTAACACACCTTAAGCCCCATATCTCCTTTTTATGGAAACATTAAGCTGCTCTCAGGTCAGGAGGAGGATCAGGGGAGGACTTCAGGCCCTGGAGCCTTCTGCCTGCCACCGTCCTGCCTTTGCTGGGGAAGGGTTGCCCTGAGCCCAAGTCGCATTCAAACCTGCCAGCTGGGCCATGTTGGATGCTGACAAAGCCCCCTCGAGGGGAAGGGCCCCTACCTCCCTCCCGTCTGCTTTGTGAAATAGGCACGGTCACATCTGCCTCACAGGGCTGAGTATGGGACTCGAGTTGGGAGGCTGTCCTGGGTTGGAAAGGCTCAGAACCCAAACTGGCACCCCACCCTCACAACACATTGGTAAGGCCAGGCCTCTGAGCTGGTTCACAAATTGGGGAACCAACCTGTGAACCGGGGCAATGACTTTGACCTCCCAGCATCTTGAACAGTCGAGGTGAGCGGTGGGGTCTGGTGGAGTCCAGTGGACAAGCTGCAGACATCTGAGGAGCTCATCCTGAGGGCCAGGACATAGTAGGTGTTCAAGAAACATGAGCATGCTTGATAAGGTTGTCCATGGTTTGTCACTCAGGTTTTGGTACCCAAGAAGTCTGATGGGAGTCCAGGGTTTGCCATTCTTCAGCTGAGGGACCTGAGCCAAGGGATGGACCTCAGCGGCTTAGTGTGCTTTCCTGTGAAAAGCAGTCTCCAGGATTGTGGTTAGAGATAGGTGAGTAGCTCTGAGAAGGTCCAGCCTGAAACGGGCTGGGGCTGGGAGGCCAGCCTGCCTCTCCTTACACTGTTATGGGTGGCTCCTGATAGGGGGCCTAGTACATAGTGGGGACTTCCAGGCAGGAGAGGACTGCATACAATGAGGTTGGAGCCTGGATTCTGACCTCAAACCTGTCCCCTTCAAACTAGCGTCAGTTTCTCCTTTTTGGAAGAACGATCTGTAACACCAGGATGAAAAAAGATTTGGGGTACATCGTGAGTGCTGGACACAACCAGGCCCAGTCCACTCTGACCTGAGCCACAGTTTAGCCTCTGTGGGAAGGGGGTAATAACCCCCCCAAGTGGCAGGGCTCTCCAGGTGGTCTTGGACAGGAGGTACAGTGCTGGGGAGGGTGGGGAACAACCATTGGTATTGAACTTAACATTAAATAGCCTACTACTCAGATGGAGTGCCCCTGGCTCTACCAAGAAACCCATGAGGATCCCAGAGCCTGGCACGGGCACATAGTACATAGGTGCTCGGTAAATGTTGGAACCAATATGCAAAATAATTCACCCCTAGCCCGAACAGGTCCTGGAGGTCCTTCCAACACAGTGCCAGATGTTACCTCTGCAACTTGCTGGAGGGTGATGAGGTCTGCAGGTCCATCCTCCCTTTTGCCCTCTCCACCCTACTGAGATTCCCTCCATTTCACAGATAGGGGAACTGAGGCTCAGAAAGGGAGACTTGCCACCAGTCATACGGCTACCAAGTGGCAGAGCCAGGATCCAACCTAGAATTGCCTGATTCAAAAGCCCAAGGTCTTTCTTCTGGATCTCTCTTCCTTTCACGGTGGCGGGTTTTTTTTGTTTTGTTTTGTTTTGAGGGCAGTGTCACTGGCCTTCATATGTGGGACTGAACCGGGGCTGCTGGCTTCCCAAGCCAGCGCTTAACCACCACGCCACTTGGCCGGTCCCCTTTCATCTACTTGTACATCCTTTTTGAAGAAATGTTTATTCAGATCCTATGCATATTTTTAAATTCGTTTGTCTTTTTTTATTGAATTGTAAGGACTCTATATATTTTAGATACAACTTTAGTCGTTATAAGTTTGGACTCAGAACTAGACTGCTAGCACTCAAATCCCAGCTTCCTCAGCTGTGACCTTGGACAAGTTAAACATTCTGTACCTTTAGTTTCCTCATCTGTAAAATGGGGATACTAGTGTCTAAAATGTGGTGAGGCACAAATACATAAATTCAGGTAAAGTGCTCACTGTATTAGGATTGGTTCTGATTATAGAGGTGTTCGTTTTAAGTATCTCTTGTCATTACAAGTATTACTGTTGTTGCTGTACTGTTGCTACTCTCAAGATGAGTAGCCTTCCACCCATTTTCCAGATGAGGCTGCTATGACCTACAGAGCATGCACCCATTCCTGACTCCTCTGACATTGCTGCCCATATCTTGTCACTGCAGGTTCGGGGCGCCCACCCCCCACTAGGCCAAGTGGAGGGGGTGCCCCTGCCCAATGGGCCTGACCAGGGCCCTGCGCCGCCTTAGCGGCGCCCTGGAGCCAGAAGACAGCCCGACAGGCGATGAGGAGGCCGGGCCAGGGCTGTGTCGCAATGGGTGGGCACCTTCCTCATCTTCAGTGGTGAGGCGCCGCGGGCGCTTCGTCAAGAAGGATGGCCACTGCAATGTGCGCTTCGTGAACCTGGGCGGCCAGGGCGCACGCTACCTGAGTGACCTGTTCACCACGTGCGTGGATGTGCGCTGGCGCTGGATGTGCCTGTTCTTTTCCTGCTCCTTCCTCGCCTCCTGGCTGCTCTTTGGCCTGGCCTTCTGGCTCATTGCCTCGCTGCACGGCGACCTGGCCGCCCCGCCGCCGCCCGCCCCCTGCTTCTCCCAGGTGGCCAGCTTCCTGGCCGCCTTCCTATTCGCGCTGGAGACACAGACATCCATCGGCTACGGCGTGCGCAGCGTCACTGAGGAGTGCCCAGCTGCCGTGGCCGCCGTGGTGCTGCAGTGTATCGCCGGCTGTGTGCTTGACGCCTTCGTGGTAGGGGCTGTCATGGCCAAAATGGCCAAGCCCAAGAAGCGCAACGAGACGCTGGTCTTCAGCGAGAACGCCGTCGTGGCGCTCCGCGACCGCCGCCTCTGCCTCATGTGGCGCGTCGGCAACCTGCGCCGCAGCCACCTCGTCGAGGCCCACGTGCGGGCCCAGCTGCTGCAGGTGTGGAGCTACCGCAGCCTGCCACTACCCGTGGCAGCAGGGAGGGACCCTTTGCAGGGTGGGGTGAGAGCCCCGGGGGATTGTGGGAGATACAGGCCTATGAGCGAGGTGTGCTTAGGAGCCTGCAGGGTACGTGGACTACAATTCTCATGTCTCTTGGGCAGGAACCTTCCCGCCGACTTGTGGCCTGGGGTTGGGTCCCGGAGCGTTTGTAGGAGATGTAAACCCTAGAGAGGTCTGTGACCAGCTCTTCCTGCAGGACTAGACTTGAGACAAAGAGCTTTCTGGGGCTTGAGGATAAGCCCCCTGTGGGATTGTGGGAAATATAGACCTGAAAGTGCCACTCTTGGCTTGTAAAAACTCTGAACTACAATTCCCAGAAGCCTCTGGAGACAGGGACAGTGGCCCCGATGAGGCGGTCTGATGAGATAATGTTTTGTGGGTGGTGTAAACCCGCAGGTTTACCATTCCCAGCGGCTTATGACTTGAAGCCAGGCCCCTGTGGGATTGTGGGAGATTTAGATCGACGCTACAGAGCTGTGGAACACAATTCTCCATGGCCTCTGGGCATGGCCCAGTCTTTCCCACCAGCCTCCTGGTTGGAGGAATACAGGGTTGGGGATGGGAAACTTGAATTTCAGCTTCCCAACCAAAACAAATGAACAAACAAACAAAATATGAAACTACAACTTCCATTGGCTGCTGGAGTAGTGGTTCCCTCTGATGCTCTGCAAAAGGCACTTTACTGTATCTAGAATTGTGGTCAAAGTGCCCAAACAAATTCTGGGGCAGTAGCTAGCTGCCCTTCTCCAAGTAGACACTTAAGCCTGGGCTGAGGTTGGATTTCAGTGAGAGGGAGGACAGGATGGTGGTAGGAACCACAGCTCCCAGCAGCCTCTGGGGTCTCTGGGAGACAGCTGGAAGAGAATAGGTCCCCACCCCATACCTCTGTTTCCTGCTTGACTGAGACACCAGGGTTCACGACTGGGAGGGATACTGTCTCTCCCAGAAGTCTGTAGGGTGCTGACATGGCCTGGGAGGTGGGTTTGGAACCAATGGGTAGGTGGGGTGGAACTGCCAATACCTGGCCTGGGGACTACATAGCCCCACCATATACAGACATATATACACACAAGGGGATGCAGGACTTGTAGTTGGGTTGGGGGTGGGTGGTGTGTGAAGAGCCCAGGGGCTATCGTGAAGCAGTGGTGGAACACAGGATGTTGGACCTAGATTGTCTTGGTTTAGCTTTCTCTGGCCCAGGGGTCAGCAAACTGCGGCTCACAAGCCACATGCGGCTCTTTGGGTACGTTCCTTCTCAAAAGTTTGCCGACCCCTGGAAAAGCCAATCCTGTCCCTCACAACAATTTAAAAATTACTCGAGAGCCATAAATATATTTTTACAAATAAGGGAAATTTAAAGTAATATTATAATTGAAACTATGAAAGTTATATTTTCATTTTTAATTTTACTTCAGAGCCACATGTACATACCCAAAGAGCCGCATGTAGCTTGCGAGCCACAGTTTGCTGACCTCTGGCTGCTCTTCCATCTCAAAAATTTGCTGAACCCTGCTTTGGCCAAATATTGAAAGCCATTTCTCTCTCTCTCTCTTCTCCTTCTCCAATTGCTGGTTGGATGTCATTCTTATCTTCTGTTTCTTTAATTTTGTCTCTGCCTTGCTCATTTCTGTGGCTCTATGCCAATGTCACTGTTCCTCTCCTCTCACCCCTTTCTCTTCCTTGAGTTTCTATCCCCAAACCCTCTCTGAGTCTCTCTCCCTATCTGTTTATCTCTGGGTCTCTGTTCCCTCTTTCTCTGGGCCTCCATTCCTCTCTCTCTCTCTGGGTCTCTGTCCCCTCCCCCATGTCTCTGTCTTCCTCTCTTTCTGGGTCACCATCCCTCCTTCTCTGGGTTCTTATACTCACCCCTGCCGATCTCTGCTGTCCTTTTTCTCTGTATCTCTATTCCTTTCTATCACCATCTCTGTATCTTTTCATCTCCATGCTTTCTGCTGTCTTTGGACCCTTGCCTTCGGCTACAGCCTCGAGTGACCCCGGAGGGTGAGTACATACCGCTGGACCACCAGGATGTAGACGTGGGCTTTGATGGTGGCACTGATCGCATCTTCCTTGTGTCTCCCATTACCATCGTGCATGAGATTGACTCCTCCAGTCCTCTGTATGAACTAGGATGTGCTGAGCTGGCTCGGGCTGACTTTGAACTAGTGGTCATTCTTGAGGGCATGGTTGAGGCCACAGCTATGACCACACAGTGTCGCTCTTCCTATCTCCCTGGTGAGCTGCTCTGGGGCCATCGTTTTGAGCCAGTCCTCTTCCAGCGTGGCTCCCAATACGAAGTCGATTATCGCCACTTCCATCGCACTTACGAGGTCCCAGGGACGCCAGTCTGCAGTGCCAAGGAGCTGGATGAACGAGCAGAGCGGGATTCCCACAGCCCCAAGTCTAGCTTCCCCGGCTCTCTGGCTGCATTTTGTTATGAGAATGAACTTGCTCTGAGCTGCTGCCAGGAGGAAGAGGAGGCCAAGGAGGGGGATGAGGCGAAAACAGAAGATGGGGCTGCCAGCCCCCGAGTACTAACACCAACCCTGGCACTGACCCTGCCCCCGTGATGCCAGCTGGTGTCCCCCCATTTGTACCTCCTTCCCAGAGGTAGCAAGATGGAGAGATCAGGGTGGGGGCAGGTGTTCTCCAAGACTGACAAATCTGCTGGGTAAATTATTAGCTGGTGAAGTTCTGCCATGCCTAGTGGACCCACCATGGACATACTCGATCTTAATTTCTCTACATTCTGTGCTCCCTTCTGAGACCCCTTTATCAGCTTGATTCCTGAGTCTCACCAGAGCTAAGGGATCCAGAAATCTGGACCATCCAAGAGGCAAGGACTGGTGGTTCTAGATTCTTCTATATGGCTGGCTTGGGTTGTTGAACAAGGTCAGGAATCAATGGTATAGTCCACCTCTGGAAGAGGAAGTCAGCACTTCTCGAGCAGCAACAGAGATCAAAAGTTTATAGTTCTGGATCGACCTAAGATTCAAGGGACTGTTGCTTCTAGACTCAACCAACCAAGAAGCAAATCACTTCTTTCTAGACCACCTAAGGAAGGAAAGTTATGGAATTCCTCAAGAATTCAAGACTGTCTTGATTGGCCAAAGACAAGGAACATTGACTGCAAGTCAAGAAAAGACCTGTGGTCCCAGAAAACCCCTATTTTGAGATTCTGTGAATCTAGATTGACCAGAGGTAAGCACTGGTGGTTCTAGAGCAGGTTTGATTTAGAGAGTAGAACTACTTCAGAAACTAAAGAGTAATGTTTCTAGAAAACACAAAACAATGGAGAGTCTGTGGGTCTAGAAGGACTAAAGTGACAGATTGGGAGTTCTTGATATTAAATCATTCCAGACCACTGGCTGTAGAACATCAAAGAAAGGGGATAATCAGTGCTTCTAAATGATCCACAGGTTTTTGTTGTTTTTTTTTTTAAGTGCCATTCTAGAATGTCCAAAGGAATCAAGATTCTTTGGCCCTAGATTGATCAGAGTCAAGGAAGGAGTGGCAGTTCTATTATAGATGTCTGAGATTTTCTGGTTCCTGTTTGCCCAATGAAGTTGAGAATCTTGATGATTCTAAATGACTTCTTTGTGCTTCTGTAATGCCAAAAGGAAACAAGGCTCCAGAGATCCAAAGTTGTCCACTATCAAAACCTGGAAGTCCTGATCAGCTCCTAGGTGGACTCAGGACTTGTTAGGCAGAATATCTGGGCTGACCTAGAAGGTGAGGGCCCAGACAAGACCCTGTGTAACACAGGGTTAGTTATTGGGCAAGAGAAGGGAGAGGCCCAAGGCTGGTGAGTCTACAATGCGCTGTAATGCTACACCTAGTGATGTGTGTCTATTTCTTAAAGATGTTATACATATGTGTATTATACATATTATAAATACAGATATCTATCTATTTTTTCCCCCATGGTTCCTAAAGAAGGCTTAGAAATGAAGCTTGAGCTAATTGGAATGGAGTCCTTTACAAAGATTCAGATGCTTTACTCTAAATCTCAACTCTGCCCCAACTTTGGGCAAATCACTCCCCTCTCCTCACCTCAGTTTACCCATCTGTTAAAATAGGGCATTGAAACTTCTCCAAGGACCTTTCAACCAGGATGATTTCTCAATTCACTGAGTGTAGGGTAAGGGTGGGGGTCCTAGAGATTTCCCAGTTCTCCCTGGTACTGGAACACATAGCCTTCTATGGGCAACTGGTATCAGAGATGCTCTTGGAGGCCAGCTCTGAACTTGGATGTCTGAATGACAGGGCAGGTAAGGGGTAGTGAGGGCTGTGGCTATGGGCCGGAATCATCTCTTCCCTGGACCAGCTTGGGAGGCAATGGAAGGAGGAGGTAGCTCTGAGTGCCAGGGGAAAGTATGTGGAGAAGACTTGTCCCCCAGATTAAACCACTGGGAGCCCTTGTGGTGTGTCTGTGACTGCTGCTGGGGCATGGGTCCTCGGGCCTGGTCCCTGCCCAAGCTGGTCTCTACTTAAATGTCCAGCAAGCTGGGAGCCAGCCGCAGAAGGAGCCAGTGCCAGGGAGAAGGACACATTCCCACCCCTGTGTCCAGGACTGAGGACGATCACTTGCACATCAGCCTGCCCAAGTGCTGCACCAACCCAGGTCCCCCTTCTGGCTCCCCCACCTCCCTTTATCCTTCAAAATCCTCATATAATAACCGGATGTGATTAATTAGCTGACTGCTCTCCCAACTCAAGGTGTCTGGGGTAGGGAATGGGGGCAATGGAAACACAGGGTAGAGAAAGATGTTAGGTTGGGGGTGAAAGGACAGTAAAAGGGTTGTTTGGAAGGAGAGAGAGTAGGGTAAGGGCTGGCATAGCCTGGGTTTCCACTGGGAGGGCAGGGCCTGAGCCACTCATAAAGGTCAGTGAGGGGATTAGGAGGCTCTGTGTCTCATCTGTCAGTTTAACCAGGTACTGGCCCTGAATCTGTCCCCACCTGCCTAGCCCAGAGGCAGCAAACAAGGACGAGTCCCAGACACCGCCTCAGACCCAATTATGGACCTGTCCTTGACAGGGAGGCCCAGGTTCTCCATCCTGGCCAAGGTCCTGCACCTGCTTTGCCTGCAAGGACTGAGAATGAGAGGCTGGGGAGGGGGAAGGGCCTCAAATGCAGGAGGGCTTTGAGAGGAAGGAGGCATTTGAAAAGATCAAGAATGTGGGAGAAGGGCAGGCCTAGTGGCGCGTTGGTTAAGAGCTGGCGTGGGATGCCAACTACTCCAGTTCGGATCCCACATATGAGGGCTAGTGACACTGCCCTCTACAGCTAAGATGATGAACAACAGCTCCACCTGGATCTGGGCTGCGTGAGTTCCAGCAACAGTGCAGGCTGCAGCCCCTGCTACAGTGGGCTGCCATAGGCTACAGTGAGCGGTTGGCAGCTGGTGCGAGCTGCCAAGAGCCGCTGTGAGCGGCCGTCCAGAGGCTGGAGACTGATCTGCCTCACTGAAGCAAAGTGCAATGATGATACCAATATGGGCCGGTGAAGCAGTGTTCTCCACAACTAGACTAAAGAACAAAAAGGACAGCAACTTGTCTGTTCCCCTCCCCCAATTCCCCAATAAAAATGTTTAAAAAGAAAAAAAAAAGGAATGTGGGAGAAGAAAGAACCTAAAGTGAGGCGAGCCGGGAAGGAGGAAAGACTCTTAGAAGCGGGTAGAAATCAGAGAGGTGGGAAGATGCCCAGGAAAGGAGTTGTCAGAGGGGGAGGATGCTAATATCAAGGGAGGAGTTTGGGGGAGAGGGAAGAGCCTGAGAGTCAGCCGGTGCCAGGAAGGCAGAGCCTGTGCTTTCGCTATATTTGGCCTTTCCCTATTCCGTTCTCGTTGACAGTTACCAAAGAGCATAGCATTTAGAAGAATAAGTCTTTGTCCCAACACTCCTTGACTCTGAAGAGGCTGAGGTGGATGGGGTCATAAGAGGGGTTAAGAAAAGGGTCTGGAGATCTGAAGGGCCAATACCCGGAGGAAGGAGGCTGGCTAAAGGAAAGATGAGCCAAAGCCGCTCCCGGTTGCGTCGCAACTGCTGCCGTCAAAAGCCAGCTTGGACTTCTAGGAGGTGTGGCTCACGAAAACAACCGACAGCTGTGGCCCCGCCCCCTAGCAACAAGACTAACAAAGTTCCGCCCTCTCTTCCCCCTCCCCCGGCAACACATAACTGGTGGCGGGGTTCAGTTGAACTAGTATCCTGGTGCCCACAGCCATTGCGCAGGCGCGGGCCTCTTTGCTTCCGCATAGTCCCACCTCCACGCAACTCCTTTCTGAGGTTTCTCATTGGGGGGCAAGCCAGTTAAGTGACTTCTTTTGTTTCGGAGGCGTGGCTCGGCCCACTCCCCGTTCTCCGATTGGCATCACAGACCGTCTACCTCCGGCCGGACATTGCTACGTCTTCTTCTTGTGCGCTTATTGGCCCTGGAGGATGTCGGGGGCGGAGCAGACGAGAGGGCCTTCAGTGGATTGGGCGGTGTCAAAACGAGGGGCGGTCTCTACAGGCGGGGCAGTTGGTAGGCGAAGGGAGAGTCTTTTCAGCGCTGAGGACTGGCGCTGAGGAGGCGGCGGTGGCTCCCGGGGCGTTTGAGCGGGCTCACTCGAGCCCGCGGGCCAACGCGGATCCAGGCCCGACCGGCGGGACCGCCCCGGACTCCCCGCGGGCCTTCCTAGCCGCCATGGAGGACGGTGTCTATGGTACGTCGTGCAGGGGTGGGGCTGGTTCCGAGCGGAGGGAGTCTTTCGTCCTGAACGTTCCGCCGCAAACGCTCTTCCTGGCGCTCACCTCACCTCGCGGAGCCGTTCGGCCCCATCGTTGCAGCCTCGCTTTTGTGGGGCACGGGATGGGCTTCCGGCGAGGCCCGAGAGCGGGGTGTTCCAGGCCATTGTTTGGGCCGATCCTGTTTCCGGTGGCGGCGGGAGGGGACGGGATGGATCGGCGGAGGCGAGGCCGGGGCGGAACCTTCCCCGCCGGAGGGGCCCGGCGAGCCCAGTGCCTGATGGGAGCAGGCAGGGGGGCTTCTGGGGGAGGTGGGGTAGGGGAGAAATTTTGGGGGCTACAGAGATCCCGCTAAAACGAAGGCCTTTGGTGTCCCGCCCCTTTTTCCAATTCTTATAAGCAGTCATCAGCTTTTCCTGCCATAGTTACTTTTTCATGGACCCAGGAGTCCGGACATCCAGGTACCCAGCTATCTTACCAGGAATGGAAGCAGAACACCAAGGCTTCAGCCCCTTTCCAAGTAATGGACCCAGCAGTTCAGGCTTCTAGCTCCTGTTCCCCTAGACCTAAGAGTTGAAGCACCAGCCCCCTTCTCCCTCAGACTCAGGAGTCCTGACCCCAGGCCCCTGCCTCCCCCAGGACTCAAGAGGCCACCGTCCCCTTTTTCCATTAGACATAGGCAGCTGAACTCTCATCCCCCTGAACCTAGGAGTCCTGATTCCCGCCCCCCCAGCCCTGTCCCCCAAATTGCAGGACTCCAGGCTCAGTCCACAGAACTGACCTCCAACCCCTGACCCCTAGAGCCCCCAGACCTGACTCCGGAGGAGCGGATGGAGCTGGAGAACATCCGGCGACGGAAGCAGGAGCTGCTGGTGGAGATCCAGCGCCTGCGGGAGGAGCTAAGCGAAGCCATGAGTGAAGTGGAGGGTCTGGAGGCCAATGAGGGCAGGTGAGGCAGGGTCGGGAACTTGGGGGTCATGGGGCCAGGCCGGGACCAGGGATGCCCAGGCATTGACCCTCCATCCCCCTGCTCTCTTCCCCTGCAGTAAAACCTTGCAGCGGAACCGGAAGATGGCAATGGGCAGGAAGAAGTTCAACATGGACCCGAAGAAGGTGCTTGGGGGCCACAGGGCTGAAATCAGCCTGGCAGACATCCTGATGGGGGTTCTGGCACCTCTAGGTTCCAGAAGTGTGATATTTATTTATTTACTTATTTATTTTGAGGACAGTGTCACTGGCCCTCGTATATGGGACCCGAACCGGGGCCGCTGGCTTCCCAAGCCACTCGGCCGGCCCCTTAACCACCGCGCCACTCGGCCGGCCCCAGAAGTGTGATATTTAAAGGCCTTTAGGTGTACAGATTTGGTCCTAATCCCTAGATTTAGATATTGGCTATCTATTTATTCTCTGAAGACTAAGTATTTCAGCCTCTGACCTTTGCTTGTGCTGTATCCTCTGCCTAGGAGATCCTCTTTCCGCTCATATTTCTGGACCTATTTCTGGTGTCACCTAGAGTCCCAGGAGGAGCTTATGTCTGGTGGGGAACATGGAGAGTGGCATACACAAAGGCAGGGTGACCACTGCCATGACAGGGAGGTACAAGGGCTGTGGACACTCAGGAGAGAGCCTAGTGGAGTGATGGAGGACTTCCCCGAGAAGGGGACATTCAGGGTCTGGTTTGAAGGATGAGTTGGTGTTTGTTCATTTAGTCATTCATTTTATACCCAGTTCCTGAAGCCTCCTTGGGCCTGCCCCTCTGCTAGGCAATGCTGGGGGCCCAGAGAAGAACTTGACTCAGCCTGGCCCTCAGGGAGCCCCTAGACATGGATACCACAATTCAGTGGTATCCATTATAGAGCTATAATGGAGGTCCTCATGGCATCAGGAGAGCCAGAGAAGGCCCTAGTCCAGTCTGAGTCTTGGCCTTCACAGCTCTTGACAGACTACTGTCTACTAATAGTTTCTCACTTTATTCTTCCTGCCCAAAGCAATTGTAGTTTGTTGAGTCATTCAACAAATACCAGGGCCGGCCGAGTGGCGCGGACGTTAACTGCCAGCTTGGGAAGCCAGCGGCCCCGGTTCGGATCCCACATGTGAGGGCCAGTGACACTGCCCTCAAGAAAACCAAACCAAAACAAAACAAAAATATCCACTGAGCTCCTGTGCCTTGCCAGACCCTGCTCTTGGTGCTGGAATTAACTAGGCAAAGGCAGGAGGAACAGTAGGTACAAAGGTTATGAGGTGGGAGGGATAGGATTTAAAGACCTGTGAGAAACCAGAAAATGACACCTGGCCCTGCCCTATTGAGTGTGAGGGTGGGTTTCTATGCTGAAATTTTTGGGGAGGTAGTGGAAAGTGGCTTTCTGAGCACAGCAGCACTGAGACCCAGATGCCACCCACCAGGGGATCCAGTTCTTGGTGGAGAATGAACTTCTGCAGAACACACCTGAGGAGATAGCCCGCTTCCTGTACAAGGGCGAGGGCCTGAACAAGACAGCCATTGGGGACTACCTGGGGGAGAGGTAAGATTCCCACCCAGCTCCTTTGGCCCTCTCCCTACAGCCCCCTACACCCAGCTCCTGCCCTCACACATAAAATGGACTGACACAGCGACCATCTGGGGAACCTGAGACCCTCCATGAGCATTTTCTGTGGACATTTGGGAAGTGTGGGGACCATCCATTTATGTCTGAGGACAGTGAACATCTGTGAGTGTCATGGGAACATGAGAACCATGTGTAGACAACTGGTGTGCGTGGGAACTGTATGGACAGCTAGGAAATATGGGAATTGTTAGTGAATATCTATGGAGTATGGGGACCCCATGGATACCGGGGAGCATAAGGGCCATCTGTGGACGTCTGGGGTATATGGGGACAGTCTAGAAGGCTAGGGTGCATAAGATTGCACATCAGGAATGTATGGGATACATCTATGGATGTTGGGGAATTTTGGGACTATCTGGACATCTAAGGTGCATGGAGACGATCTGTGTCTGGGGTGCTGAACATTTGAGGTATACAGGACCATATGTGGATGTCTGGGATGCTTAGGAATTATATGGACATCTAGAGTTATGTGGAACTTTATGGACACCTGGGGTACATAGGAACTGTCTGGGGATGTGAGGACTGTCTGGAGATGTTTAGGAACTGTCTGTGGGCATCTGGCATATGTGGAGATTGTCCATGGACATCTGGGGAATGTGGGGGCCTCTATAGATGCCTGGGGACGATCTGTGGACATCTAGGTTGTATGGAGACCATCTGTGGACCTCTGGGGTGTGTGGGGACTGTCTGTGGATGTCTGGGGGTTTGGAGGCCATCTCTGGACATCTGAGAAACCTGGGGATTATCTGAGAAAGGAGATGGTAGGCAGAGCACACTTTTGCTGTGTTTCTCATAACATGCAAGTGGCCAGCCAAACCAGGGTCCTTGCAACTGATGGTCCTCTCAAGAACGTGTTCTGACTATCCCTGCCCCGGTGTGAGGCCTGTGATGGGGCCAGGCCAAAACTTTGACCTGGTGCAGAGGCAGCTACAGTGCATAAGCAGTGGTGCAGCCTCCCCAGTTCTTTGTCCACTCCCACCTCCCCACATGCCCTCCTGTGAATGACTTTGTCCCTATCCTCCAGGGAAGAGCTGAACCTGGCAGTGCTCCATGCCTTTGTGGATCTGCATGAGTTCACCGACCTTAATCTGGTGCAGGCCCTTAGGTAAGAGGAGGGGTTGGAAGTCCACTGTAGGGCTACCTTCAAGTATAGCCGTATCCAGGTGCTCAAATGGTGTCAGGTCACCTTGCTCTGTCTTTTGGTTGTGCTCGCCATTGTGTTGGCGTTGCTCTCTGCAGGCTCTCCTCCCACGTGAACAGAAGTCTCTAGCAACCTCCAAGCCTGTTTAGCAACCTTAGCAGAAAGAAAGAATATTTCCGTTAAATCCATCAAAAGCCCCACAGCCAGTGCTCATTGGTCAGATTGGACCAGTGTCCATACCTGAAACAGCTGCTGGGGCCACAAGGTTGGAGCACTTCATGATGGGTTGCTGACACAGGGACAAAGGGTGGGGAGGGGGTTCTGCCAGTCCTGGCAGCCACACTGGCCCCTCTCTAATTCAGGCAGTTTCTGTGGAGCTTCCGCCTCCCTGGAGAGGCCCAGAAGATTGACCGGATGATGGAAGCCTTCGCCCAGCGATACTGCCTGTGCAACCCTGGGGTTTTCCAGTCCACAGGTGGGGGCCGGGAATTCTGGGGCCTGGGGGCAGGAGGCAATGACATAGCCATGTAGTCACCACCTGACTTGTCTGCACAGATACATGCTATGTGCTGTCCTTCGCTGTGATCATGCTGAACACCAGCCTTCACAATCCCAATGTCCGGGACAAGCCAGGCCTGGAGCGCTTTGTGGCCATGAACCGGGGCATCAATGAGGGCGGGGACCTGCCTGAGGAGCTGCTCAGGGTCAGGCCCTCTCTTTCCTTCCCTGCAGCACCTCCTCCCTGTCCCTCTTCCTGCCACAGACCCTCCCCTTGTGGTTTCCCAGTGCCTGAGTCACCCACCTGGGTTACCACTCTGCCATGGACACCGTCATCATGCCACCCTGTCCACCTCTTTTCTGTCTTTCTCCTGCTGCCTCTGTCTTTGTCTCTCTCTTCTCTGTCTTTCTCTGGCCCTCTGACTTTCAGGGTCTTGTTCCATCTTATTCTCCACCTACCTGTCTGTGTCTTTCTCTGAGAACTTAGCAGGCTCTTGGATCTGTGTCTGTCGTCTCCATCCTTTCTTCCCTTCTCTCCTCCTTGGGGCTCCCTCCACTCTTCAGCCTTCTCCTTCCTTTTCCTCCCCAACTTCCTCCTCCTCTCGCCCTCCCTCCCTCCATGGGCTGTGCCACCTGTGGTCTCATTGCCTCCCCACTGCCAAGTATTCCCAGGAGGGTCCCAGGGGCCTGGAGTTGCTGACTGGGCCTTCACCCCTCAGAACCTCTATGACAGCATCCGAAATGAGCCCTTCAAGATCCCGGAGGATGATGGGAATGACCTGACCCACACATTCTTCAACCCGGACCGGGAGGGCTGGCTCCTTAAGCTGGGTACGTCCCCTCCTGACCCCGATGGCTGCCTCTGCAGGGGGAAGTTAGTGGGCTCGGGCTCTGAACTCAGCTTCCACACACACCTGCTCTGTGATCTTAGGCAAGTGATGCAATCTCTGTGAACCTGTTTCCATATCTGAAAAATGGGAGTGAAAGCAAGATCAGGCCTGTGTGCTGGGATCACCATGCACAGGGCCTGGCACTGAGGAGGGGCTTCATAAACATTTGTGGGTGAAGAGAAGAGGTTAGGGGACATTAAGTACATGCCAGGCTCTGCTTATGAATAGAGTCCCCAGCTGGGATGGGATGGGCAGGGAGGCCCAGCAAATTCAGGGTCTGTTAGCAGGGGTCATACAGGTTTCTTTCTGAAGATTGGTTTTCAACCCTGGCTGTGCTGGAGAGGCACCCTGGGAGCTTTTAAAACCCCAGGGGCCATACCACAGACTCAGGATCTTGGGCAGGACAGGCCATTAGTCTTGTTGAGAGCTCTCCAGGTGGTCCCAATGCTGAGCCAATGTTGAGAGAGCTGACTTGGAGCAATGCCTGGTAATGGCAGCTGCCACAGAAGTGTTAGCAGTGCCTTTTTTATTTTATTTTATTTTATTTTATTTTATTTTTTTTTTTAGGGCCGTGTCACTGGGCCTCATATGTGGGACCCGAACCAGGGCTGCTGGCTTCCCAAGCCAGAGCTTAACCACTGCGCCACTCGGCCGGCCCAGCAGTGCCTTTTTTAAATTTAATTTTATTTATTATTATTTTTTAAAAGGGCAGTGTCACTGGCCCTACTATGTGGGATCTGAACCAGGGCTGCGGGCATCCCAAACCAGCTCTTAACCACTATGCCACTCGGTCGGCCCTGAGGCCGACTCTTAACTACCATGTCACTCGGCCAGCCCAGCAGTGCCTTTTTTTTTTTTTTTTTTTTTTTTTGAGGGCAGTGTCACTGGCCCTCATATGTGGGACCCAAACCGGGGCCGCTTACCCAACCACCGCACCACTCGGCCAGCCCCCAGCAGTGCCTTTTAATGGAGAAGCCATGAATGGCTGCTCCGGGAGACAAGAGACTCTGATGAGGAATTATAGTCTAGTGCGGAAGGACAGTGGAGGTGGCCAGGGCAACGGGAGGGCCCAGAGGAAGCTTCCAGCTCAGAGCAGGGGCCAGGGGCAGGGCTTTGTACCCTCCCAGTTTCATCTGTCCCCTCATCCGTGGAAATTGTTCTCTCAAGGCATCCTCCAGCAGCAGAAGCAGGTCACTGCCTGGGTGCAGAGGGGTCCTGGTGACAGAAAATACAGATCACTCCTTCCAGCCACCTCACTGGGGTGGGTGGGTTTCTGTACCAGCTCCAGGGGAGGCAGAGAGCTCTTTGGGGGGCAGGGGGAGGGCTGAGGTTCTGCCAGCCCAGTGATGCCCTGGCAGTGAGGGTGTGATGGGAGAGAAGCAGCAGCTTCACTAGGATCTAGTTTCCCTCCAAACCACTTCCATCAGCAGGAATCTTTCCATCCTTCCCATTCCCCAGGTAAGGAAATTGAGAGTCACTATCCAGCTGCCACAGAGCAAAAGTGGCCTTGGATCCAGATCTCTGACCTGAGCACATGGCTTCGTGGCCATTAGGAAAAGGGACTTCTTAAAACCCTGAAATAGGGAGCCGGCCAAGTGGCGCGGTGGTTAAGCGCTGGCTTTGGGAAGCCAGCGGCCCTGGTTTGGGTTCTATATATGAGGGCCAGTGACATTGCCCTCAAAACAAACAAACAAACAAAAAACCCTGAAATATAGGAAAGGGAGTCTGGGGGTGGCTACATTTACAACGATGGTTCATAAAAGCCATTATTATTACTGTTACCATTTAATTCTGGCACCACAAAGAACACAGAATCAGGTCACCTTGAAGCTGGAAGGTGGGGGCCCAAGTTGGTCTCCAAACCCAAGCCCATAGAGGGCAAGAGGTCCTAAGGTCACACAGCCAGTTTGTGCTGGAGCTGACATGAGTCCCCATGCCCACCTCGGGCCAAGGACTGGGGTTTTTATATTTTCCTTTGTGGGGGTGACCTCTGGGGGAAACACATGGCAATGGAGGTCCCTCCTGGCTTAGCACATGTCCTGGGAGGTGGGCTGAAGCCAGGCACTGATGAAGATGCTCATGGCTGCCTCAGTGGGGCTCAGATCCCTCAGCCACCCCGGGAGGGAGAGGGCCTGGCCGATCCTCCCTCATGTGGATGTAACTGGTTTTCTTCCCTCTCTCTTCCCTCCCTCCCTCCTACTCTGCCTGTTTCTCTTTGCTGTTTCTGTCTCTCTCTGTCCCACCCCCTGCGCATTCCTTCCCCTACCCACCCTGTTTCTGTCGCCTGCGGCTCTTGGGGGCACCCCATTCTTCTGCCTTCCCTTCTCGCCTGGTCCTGCCTGCTTTCTCGCTGTCTGCCCCAGGAGGTAGGTACATGGCTGTCCCTGTTCCCCGACACTACAGGGGAGGAGGCTGGGCACTCAGACTCCTGGGCCCTGGGCTGACAGGCTTAGAAAGTGTAGAACCAGCCCATATTGGGGGTGGACCTGGGGCCCAAACACACCTGTCCCTGCTTGTCTGTCTCTTCCCACGCATTGCTTTGTCCTAGACTTGGACAGCCCCACCTTCCCTTCGCTTTCTCTGCCTCTCACTCCCCTTCCCGCCCTCCCAGAGGCCCTGTCCCTGTGTTGAGCCCAGGCCCCCTCCCACCCCTTCCCTTTCAGGGGGCCGGGTGAAGACGTGGAAGCGGCGCTGGTTTATCCTCACAGACAACTGCCTCTACTATTTTGAGTACACGACGGTGAGGACAGAGCTGACCTGTGCTCTTTTAAGTCCTGGGAGGAGGGGCGGGGGGTGAGGATTTAGAAGTCTGAGTCCTGTCCAACTTGCTCTTTTAGGATAAGGAACCCCGAGGAATCATCCCCCTGGAAAATCTGAGCATCCGAGAGGTGGATGACCCCCGGAAACCAGTAAGACCTTCTCTATCCCCCTTCCTGCCACAGCGGGGGCTCCTCTGGCCCTTGGGCTGGCTCTCATCTGCTGTGCCTGCTGTCCATGTCTCCCCAGAACTGCTTTGAGCTTTACATCCCCAACAACAAGGGGCAGCTCATCAAAGCCTGCAAAACGGAGGCAGATGGCCGAGTGGTTGAGGGGAACCACATGGTCTACCGGATCTCGGCCCCAACACAGGAGGAGAAGGACGAGTGGATAAAGTCCATCCAGTGAGCCTGAGCTCTGGAGTCCTCAGGGAGGGGAGTACGGGGACCCAGACTCCTTGACCCTCACCCTGGGGTCCCTTTCCTTCTTGCAGGGCAGCTGTGAGCGTGGACCCCTTCTATGAGATGCTGGCGGCCAGAAAGAAGCGGATTTCTGTCAAGAAGAAGCAGGAACAGCCCTGACCCCCTGACCCCAACTCCCATTATTTATTACTGAGGCGCCCCACCCGGGTGGCCGGACCCCTGGGACCTGGGGCTGTGGATCCTGGTTCCCCATTTGGAAAATTCACCAAGTCTTGCTTCTCTCTTATTATTTGTAATTAACATGCTGTTGGTAACCATACTAATTATTGAACTGCTCGCGGCCTGCAGACCCCATCATTTCTTGGGGTTGACAGAGCTGAGGATCTTGGCAGAGCCAGCCAGTCAGCCCCATCCATGACCATGACCATGAGCTCTGGTCTCTGTCAGGAGCTCTCACAAATGCACAAGGGAAGGGTGCTGTCAAAGGAGGTAGCCCCATGGGGGCTTCTGGGGTGGGTCAGTTCTGGTTGCACCCCAAGCCTACAAGGGTGGAATAAGGGGCGACAATCAATGTAACCGGAGTTAGTGTTGGGTTAGAACTGCACTGGACTACACGCAGCCCAACGCGAGGTCTAACATCTGTCCTAAATGTTACCGGACAGCCTGGGACCCGGCAGGTGCTTCCTGCCTGTCCCCGCACCCCCAACTTTGCCCTCATGGGGCTGTGGTCTGTGAGGGGTGGTAAATAATACCTGATCAGGTTGAGAACTGGGCTAGTGCTTTGAGGGAAAACCACAGAGCGGGAATGGCTATGAAGAGGACCTACTCTGGGAGGGTGTGGAAAGAGAAATCAGGAAGAATGCCCAGGTGGTGGGTACAGCGGGTGGGAAGGCCTTGTTCGTGCCTTGATCTCCCTGGGGCTCAGCAAGTGGGTACTGGAGTCGGAAGCAGGCTGGGCCAGGTGGATGGAGCCAAAAGGGCGGGACTGTGGATCCTGGACCGGTTTCTCAGCCAGCGGAGGATCACACAAGGACATTTTACACCAAGCTGGGATAGCACCAGGCACCTGCATTTCTATAACATCTTTCCAGGGGATCTGACGCCGCCTTTGAGGGTAAAGCCTTGGGGAATGAATGGGGTGCCCCTGAGCCCCAGATCTGGGCCTGTCTGCCCTCCTTTGCTCTCCAGCTTAGGGTATGCATGGTATCCCCACAAAACAAAGGGGTGTGGATCCCGAAAGGGGTGGATTGGGAGACTCAATGTCATTCTATGCTGAAACCAGCACAGACGTTAGTATAGAGAAACCGCAGGCCCTGGGAACAAGACCGGGCTGGAAAGGAACCCTGTCTGTCGCTTTGGGGCGTGCCGGAGTGCAGTTTCTCCCGCACGCTGCGACCTCCAGTGGTGGTGCCCGTAATTGTTGACTGCTGCCGTTGGAGGTGTGTGCGAATGTCCCCAGTATTGGACTTTGTTTTCAGCCCCGCCCTTGGCCACAGGCATCCTCCTGCGTGAAGGGATCCTAGTGCAGCAGCATTGTCACCTTCTATGGTGGCACACCCTTGGCTTTCACTAGACCATAGGACTGCAATTCCCGGCAGCCTGTGCGGCGCTGGCCCCTCACCGACGGGAGAGCCATGCTCGAAGTCTCTTGGGAGTTGTAGTTCCCCAAGATAACGCCGTTGGATTTACCTTAGCCTGGTCCCCAACCCTTGTGCAGGTTGGGAAAAGAATCCTTGATTTCTTCAATCCCAAGGGCTGATGGGAAATGGGAGTACCTGACTCCTTCCAAAGGTTCCACGGAAATGGGAGTCATCAATCCAAGATCATGGGAAATGAGGTCCTTGGGTAAATAAAGATTCCCACCACTATCTCACCCTATCCTGCTCTCTTCCATGGAATGAACTCTTTGGTACTGAGTGCCTACTAGTGGGGAAGTAGCTGGCTCAATGGAGATGCTCTGGAAGAGCATCTCCAGGCAAAGGGAATAGTGTGCAGGGGCCGAAAAAGGCATGGTGGTGTGTTGGAGTGACTGACAGCGGGGTCTGATCATTCAGGGCCTTCAAGGCCATGTTAGGACTTTGAATATATTCTTAGCCTATGGGAAGCCGTTCCAGGGCAGGAAGCCAGAGAATGATGTATTTGGATTGAGGTTGTAGGAGGGCCCTCTAGCTGCTGCTGGAGAATAATTTGGGTTGGTAGCAGGGAAGTAAGTTAGGAGGTTGGGCAGTCACCTAGGTGAAAGAAAGTGTGGCTGTAGTGGTGGAGAGAAGTGGCCCCACGTGAGTCTTTTTGGAAGAGGAGACAGTATTATTTGCGGAGGGCTGGGTCAACTCGGATTCTGGCTTGAGCAAGTGGTGAATGGCAATGCCATTTACTGAGGCAATCAAAGAAATATTTGGGGAGGGGGAGGGAGAACTCAATGGTTCTGTTTTGGGCAAATAAAATGGATGCTGTGGAACATTCTAGCCAGACTCCCGTCATCTCAAAATTGTCCTTCAGTCCCCAACCCCCAATCCACCTTCTACCTGAGGACTGAGATTCTGACTTCCAGCACCTTTCTCTTCCAGTACCCTGAACTCCCAACCCCCTTGTTACTGGTTGAATTGTGTCCCTCTAAAATTCGTATGTTGAAGTCTTAACCCCTAGTACCTCAGAATGTGACTTTATTTGAAAATAGGATCATTGGAGATAAAATTAGTTAAGATGGGGTCATTAACCTGGGCCCTAATCCAATATGGCTGGTGTCCTTATACAAAGGGAAATTTTGGACACACGCACATGGAGTATGCCATGTGAATATGAAGGCAGACATTGGGGTGATGATCTACAAGCCAAGGAACACCAGAGGTTGGCAGCAAAACACTAGAAGCTGGGAGGGAAGCAGAAAATCGATCTTTCCCTCACGGCTCTCAGAAGAAACCAACCCTGCTAACACCTTGATCTTTGACTTTCTAGCCTCCAGAACTATGAGACAGTATCTGTGGTTTAAGCCACCCAATTTGTGGTATGTCATTAGGGCAGCCCTATCAAATTAATACACCTCTCTTCTCTCAGACCAGAAGTCCAGTCCCTCACCACCCTGCCCAGTTTGGTTCCATGCAGCACTGACCCCGGGCAGGCATGTCTCAAGATCAGTTTGAACACCACCAGGTCTACAGGCAGTGGCAGTAGTGGGAAGAGGCAACCACCCAATCCTCTCTCTCCCATTCTCCATCCTGCATGACTTACATGTGACCCTAATGTTCTCATCACTTTAAGACAGGAATCCACAGCATCCAGCATCCAAGCTGAATACCCTCTCCTGGCCCCTTTCCTCCTCTTTCATCCAAACTGCATTTCTGAAATATGCAAATGAATCTGGTTCCATGGTGATGGGGAACAGGTTGAAGCCAGATTAGAGATGCAAAGGCAGACCCAGTCCAGGGGAAAAGACAGATATGGAGGCAGAATCAGTCGAGGGTCAGGAGGAACTGAGAAAAAGAAATCAAGACAAAAACACAAGGCAGAAAGACATAATAAAGACAGGAAAGTGACAAGGAGACACAGACAAGAGAAAAAAAATAGGGACAGAGAAACTAAAAAAAAAATAGAAACAGAATTAGACAGGAAGAAGGAGGCTAAGCAACAAAAATAGGGATGGAGAGAGGGGAAAACTCCCAAGACAGGCAGGGACCAGAACTGGGGCTGGTAAGACAGGGAGCTACAAGGGACAAAACCAAAAAGAGAAAAGCCAATGAAGAGATTCAGGGCGAAGACAAGTGGCGAGAATGTCAGGGAGGTGGGTGGTCACATGGAGAAACAGGTAAACTGAAGCAAAGCCACTGTGGGCAGGGAGATGGATCATGACCTTCGAGTGACAGGCAATGCTGTTCTGCGAAGCTATATGGGATGCGGTCATTCAGTGTGGGTGCTGGCAGGCCATTTCTGCGCATCACCCTCATTAGCTCTGGCCCTGGGACAGCTTCTGGCCACTACCACAGGCCACTTTGTGGGAACACGGCTCTGACCATAATCTGCCACCTTCTCCAATCCTCACCAGTTGTTCATCGCCTCTTGAACTGTTAAGTCGAGGCTGCAGCTGAAGTTGGTGATACAAACCCTAGGCACCCAGCTTGGATCCAGGGAAGTGGAGAAGCCAGGGCCTCACCGCTACGCAAGCACTTCCGCCTTTCTGAGCCTTGATGTTCCCATCTGTCAAATAGTGAGGATGGCGACCCGTTCCCTGCATCCTCCCCTCTTTGTCCCCTGAAACACACACAGGCCCCATGTTCCTCCAAAAAGTTGTTTTTGTCTTTTTTAAATAATGTGAAAATGCCACGCGAAGGTTTGAACCAGAGGCCCCTCCAGGGGCCAGGCTGGAGCAGGGAAGGAGAGACACGAGATGGGGGGTTCAGATCCCCGAAGCCTACAGCCCCTGTCTGGGGCTTTGAGTGGGTGAGGCGAGGACTCCGCTGTGCCTAGGGGCTCCAGGCCCAAAAGAGTTCAGTTCAGTTCCAAGAAAGGTGGCTCTCCAGGAAGGGGCGAGGGGCTTCCTGCCTCATTTGGCACCAAGGGGATCAGGGGGTTCAGGGGAGCCATCTGGGAGGCTGGGTGGCGGGGGTCCAGGGCCTCCTGTTTGGCACGTGGTGGGGGAAGGGGAGGGCCCAGCCTCAGGGGCCTCCCCAGAGGCGGCGTCTGTGGTGGTGGCAGTGGCTCCGTCATCCACAGAGGATTCTACTCTCAACCCCTCTTCTGGGGCTGCAGGGGAGTCAGGTCTTCGGGAAGTCAGTTCTCCACGGGGCCTGAGGACACAGGGAGTGGAGAGAGAAATGGAATTACTAGGCAGATAGGCTCATGGCTTCTGGCTCACTTGGAGTGAAAGCAAAGCCCGCACTGTGGCCCATAAGGCCCCACAGTCTGCTGCATCCCTTTTCTGTCCTCATCCATCCCCCTCCCTCTCACTCACTCTGCTCCAGTCACATGGGCCTCCTCACTTTTCCTTCTAGGCTCCAAGCATAGTCCTACCCCAGGGCCTTTGTACTTGCTGTTCCCACTGCGTAGAATTCCCCTTTCCTTAGCCCTTCCCATGTAACTCAGGTCCCTCCTCAGAGGCCTTCCTCAGCCATTCTCAGTCAAGCATCTGCCTTCTCACCCCTCCTAGTCATTCTATCACATTGCACTATGGTTATTTTTCTTCACGTTTTTCTTTGGGGATAATCCCAGTCATCACTGAAGAACTTCCTGTCTGCTTGCCCCTCTGGAATGGAAGCTCAGGAAGGGACAGGTCTGTGTTTGATCACTGTTGCAAACCCAGCATCCAGCACAGGGCCTGCCACAAAACACCCTCCCACCAAACCTTCTCATGATCCCTCTTCTCCCAGTGGAAGGAATGACCCCTGCCCCATTGCACGGATCCAGAAAATCAAGGCCTGTGGGGTGGAGGATCTCACCAGGGGCCACACACTGGCTCCCTCACTCTCCACCCCACACGTCTTTCCTGAGTCACCTGGTCAAGTCACTCCCTCACTCCCTATTCCTGAGCCTCCGTTTCCCTCTCTTTAAATGGGGGGCATGGCCCTCATGTCCTTTTCAAAGGAGTGGGGAGATTCTGGGTTATATGGCATCACTTAGCACCCAGGGAACATTTGTTAAGTGGGCAGAGCCATGCTGAGCACAGGGGTCTGGGGCAAAAGGGGGTCCACTGGACCTCCCCACTATGATTCTGCAAAACAGACAGGCTCCGCAGCTTCCCAGCCCAGCTGCAGCGGGCCTAGCTGCAGAAGAGTGAAGGGATTGAGGTTTCCTATGATCTGGCCCTGCCCTCTTCCCTCCCTCCTGCTGATTAAAGGTGAAGTCATTTTCTCTGCTGGCCCCAAGGCCTCAGCCATGACTCACCACTTGGCTGGTGTCCCCACGCCCTGGAACCCACCCCACTCTGTCCTCATGGGGGCCTCAGAGAAGGCCTCTGGGAGGAAGTGACATTTGGGGTGAAACCTGAGGATGTAGCCAAGTGAATAATCAGCCCTCATACCCTGTATTCCTGCCCTTCACTCAGTGTTCTCACTTCTTTCTCCTGGACCCTGGTCCGCAGCCCCAGCCTCCCGCCAGCCCCATGTGGCCCCATGGGGGTCCTTCTACGCCCAGGACTGATAGCACCCATCCCCTGTCACAGCCCTCCCATGGCTCCCTAATGCCTCAAACCCACCCTCAAGACCTACATGGTCTGTCCTGACCCCTCTCACCTCACCCCCTCTAAGTAACCTCCAAACACACTGCTGCCCTTCTGTTTTTCTTTTTTTGAGGGCAGTGTCACTGGCCCTCATATGTGGGACCTGAACCGGGGCCGCTGGCTTCCCAGGCCAGCGCTTAACCACCATGCCACTCGGCAGGCCCTGCCCTTCTGTTCTTTAACTGGCCAGACTCCCTCCTGCCTCAGGCCCTTTGTGCAAGCTGTTCAGTCTGCTAGCTCACTGTCCCCTTCCCCTTCACCTAGTTAATGACAACCAACCCTTCAAGTCCCCAGCTAAATGGCACTTCCACTGAGGAGAAAAAACCCTTTCCTCGTGTCATCTGCTTACTCAGCAACTATTGTGGGACTGTGGGATCAGTGTCTGTGGGCGGGGAGGGGTGGGGCTCATCGATCTTGTTCAGCCTGCAATCCAGGGGCCAGCACAGTACCTGCATGCAGCCTGTGCTCAATAAACATCTACTTAATTAAGCATAGTCACCAGTTTAGAGACCACTGCTTCGTGATCAGGCTCCATGCTTCGTGCAAGGGGAGGATTAAGCCATGCAATTCCCTCAACAATTTTATAAATTCAATCTTGTTATTTCCCATTTTACAGGTGAGGAAATTGAGGCACAGAGGAACGGGAGTCACCTTACATCACACAGCTGACAAGTGTCAGGGCCAACACCTAAACTCAGGTAAGGTTTGAGAAAGCAGGAATGGAACCCTCCCTGAAAAGGTCCAGTTGCACCTTCTACCTTCTCTGCTCGGTCCTCCAGGAACATGCGCGCACCTGCCTCGCCCAGCATCCAGGGTTGTTCTCTGAAGCGGCAGCAGGGGGCAGCAGAGAGCCAAAGTTCTGCTCTCCTAGCTTCAGTCCACAGTCAAGAGAAATGACTCAGACCTCCTCTTCTGTGAGAAGGGCTTTCGCTTTGGGACAGTCAGAAACTAAAGGTGATGTGCCCTTTTCGCAAGGTGGTGGTGAGGATTAGTGATATGGCGTGTGTGAGACACCACAAGAAATGAAATTGACAACACTGACTGGAGAGGGCATAGACTCAGAGGCCAGGCAGCCAGGTTTGTATCCTGGCTCCTCATTCCACTCTGTGCCTCAGTTTTCTCTTTTGTAAAATGGGGATGAGACTAGAATCCACCCCGTGAAGGATTAAATAGGTTAAGATGTAGCAAACACATAGTAGGGTGTCTGTGAATGCTTGCTATTACTATCACTTTGTAAGCGGGCATTTGAGCTATATGACGAGTTTACTTGTTTCTCGCAAAAAAACGTGCTATTAGCAATGCTCCATTATTGTTGTTGCTATGGGACTCGCTGGTCAGGGTCTCTGCTCTGGTTTATACTACTCAGCTTTGAGTACACTGGTGTCCTCTTTCCTTTTCTGCCTTTGATTAATGTGTACCCCTGCAGGGAGGTGGGGTCAGGATCCCAAAAGTATCAGGCAGGAGCCTGACCCAGAGACGGGCAAAGATAGGTAAGACTCGGAGGAGATCCTTATAGAAGGGGAAACTGAGGCTCAGGGAGGGGTGTGTGTGAGTGCCCAAGTCCATTTTGATGGACACCAAGTGGTCGGAGCTGGTTCCAGAGTTGAGTGGGGTCTCAGTAATGAGCCAAGAGTGCTGACAGAGGGGAAGGAAGCGAGTGAGGAGGAGGCAGGGAAATTCAGAAGTGTGTTCAAGAATGTGGGGAGAGACAGATGGGGACAGAGAGAAATCGGCAGAGGTGGGGGCTGGGCAGAAGGTCTGAAGCACTGTACCTGCGGGCCGGGCGTCGGGGGCCCGGGTGGGGGGTCCCGGGGTCTCCAGTGCAGGCGAGACGGAGAAGCGGGAGAAGCACAGGGGGGGGCCTGACGGGGGCAGGAGGGGGAAATCCTCCGCCCACTCGAAACTGCCTCCTAGCGGAAGGAGAGGTGACGGAGGAGAGGAGGACGTCGTTAGACCCTCAGACACTTTGGGAGCACCCTCACCCCAACTTCAGCTCCCGCCCTCCGACCCAACACCCTTCTCAGGTCCCGCCCACCGCTGCGTGAGCCAACAACTCCACCCCCAACTCTGCCCCGCCTCCAGGCCCCTCCTCGCCTCTTACCAAAGCCGCTGTCGTTGCTGGGAAACCCATCTCCGGGGGTGGCGGGGTGGGGAGGCGTCGGGGGCGCTGGGGGCGTTGACGGGTCCATGTCCCCCTCGGGGGGGCCCTGGACGCTCAGCTCGTTGGTTGGCGTCTCCTGTGAAGGCAGATTAGGGGAGACGGGAGGTGGTGAATCGTCACATCCCACCCACTGCATCCTAACAAGCAACACCCTCTGCTAACATTTCTGGGTCTTCAGGCATCCCAGTTTACTACTGCACGCCCTGGAAAAGACTGGATTCCCCTAATCTGCCTCTGAAACCTCAGGCCAGCCTTAACCCTACCCCCACCCGAGACTCCTCCCTTGACTGCGGAGCCCCGCCCACAGCTAAGAGCCCACAGCAGGAATTCTCTCCTTGCTCATTAAAACACTACTTCCAAGGGAGCTCCGAACTGGATCCTATCTCTACAAGACCCGCCCCGTCTCGATGACTTCTACCTACCTCCGAGATATAGACCGCAGGATTCCAAATTCGGGCTCCATAACTACCTGCTACTATGGTCCTCCAAACCCCCACCCCATCCTGCGCACCTCCCGACCCTCTCCTGAGCGCCTAAGCTTAGCCCTGCGAAGTGGCCCCGCTCCAGCCCTCCAAACCCCATCCTTTTGTTTCAGTGGCCCAGGCTCATGAACTTGTTCTCACCCATCTCAGGACCTCAGCGTGGTTTTCCCCGCCTCAGGTTCATCTTAGACACGGCCCCAGTACACAAGCACCACTTCCCCTTTTCTCTTCCACAGTATAACCCAGCACTACTTGCACAGTCCTCAACCCACTTTTTTAGGCCCCGCCCCAGTTCGTTAGCTCAGCCAATTCTGAACCTATTCCGAACCATCTTAATATTAAAGACCGCATCTCTTAAGCAATACCTGCAGACTAGCCTCTCCATGGCCCGCCCCTAATGGGTAAGATCTGCTCCATCCTGAGCCAGCCCCTCAGCCTCTACCACTAGAGAGCCGATGTACAAACCCAGCCCCAAACCTCACTAGGCTCCGCCCCCAGCTTCAGGCCACGCCCCAATTCCCATCACCTGCTCCCTAGCTCCACCCCGACTACCAGGTATCCTACTTTCCACATCCATTTTCCACCCTCCCCCATCATAGGCTTCGCCCGGTCCTCACCCTGGCATGCACACCAGCTCTGGGCTCGACCCATCCTCCTGGCCCCGCCCCACTCCCCGTCCCCGCCCACACATTTAAGGCCTCACCTCACCCTCCAATCCCGCCCCATTCCCCGCCAGTCTCTCCCCAGGCCCCGCCCTCACCATGCAGGCCCCGCCCCGACACCTGTGCCCTCCAAGGCTACGCACCTGGTCGAAGAGGTAGACGGTCACGTCCCCGTGGAAGGAGACCATCTTGCGTTTCCTCTCCAGCTCGCTGTCCTCGGGCTCGTCGGCCCCGCGCGGAGATTTGAGCAGGCCCCGTAACGGGCGGGCCGCGTCCGCGTCGGCGCTGCTCACCACGACGGGCACCGGGGCTGCCCGCGCCCTCCCGGGGCCCCGGAGCCCCGCTGCCGCGCCCGCCGCCGCCTCCTCGTCCTCCTCCTCGTCCTCGTCCTCGTCCTCCCCGTCCTCCTCCGCCGGCCCCGGAGCCCCCGCCCCGCCGGCCTCCCCGCCAGCCGCCCCGGCGTCCGCGCCCTCCCATGGGGGCCGCCGCGGGCCCGGCCCCGGGAACGGCGTGAGCGTGAGCGGCGGCAGCGCCAGGGAGAGCCGTGAGAGCTTGGCTGCGAGGGGAGAGACCCGGTGAGCCCCTGTTCCTGGAAAAGCTGAGGTATGCTCTTCCACCTAGCTGTGTCTTTAGGTAATCTCAGGCTACAATCTGAGCCTCAGTTTACCCCCTTGCGAGCCCAACGGCTGCACTGGGGCCTTTCTCCACGCAGAGAGGGAGAGATCTTCCCCTGACTGCAGTGCTTAACCCTCTCCATGGCTTCCTGGTGCCATCTAGTCCCCACAACCCACCGCTGCCACAGAGTGCCCTGGCTCTGCTGACCTCTTCAGGCTCTATCCCCACCTCATTCTGGCTTGACTTCCATCCAGCTACATGGACCACCTTCTCATTCCTCCCACCTCTGAGCCTTTGCAAAGGCTGTTCCCTCTGCCTGGAACTTCCTTTTCTAACTCAGGTCCTATTTATCTTCCAGTTCTGTTTAGGTTTTCAAAGCCTCAAAACTCTCCCAGGAGGTCATCAGGCCAGACCTTCCACTCTGCACCCCATAGCATCAAGCACCTCTCCTGAGTAGAAGTTATATCTCAGTATATAACTATGTTTCTGTGGCGATATGATTCATGTTTGCCTTGCCACAGAGCAGAGACTGAGTACCGTTGGTTTTCGCTGTATCTCCAAGCACACAGAAGTACCCAGTCAATATTTGTGGGATTAATGAATGAATGTTCCCTGCTATGTGATGTTGACCAAGCCACTTTCCTTCCCTCGATCACCAGACAAAATTGGGGTGTCTAACCACCTCCAGGTCCCTTCCCTGCCCTTAGACCACCCCCTGATCTCAGCCTGCTAGGAGGGAAGAACTTCAGATCCCTGAAGAAGGAAACCTGGCTTTGAATCCCAAGCCTACCCCGCTCACTTGCCGTGTGTCCCTGGGCAAGCAGATCCACCTCTCTGAGCCTCTGTTTCCTCACTGGTAAATGGACAGGGGACACTCATTCCTCCATTAGTGTATAAGTGAGCTGTGTGCCAGGCCCTGTGGGAGGTGATGGTGGGGATGAGCTGAGGATCAGGGAGAAGGATGGATGTGGACCAGGTCACTCTCCCCCTCTCATTCACTCCTCCAGCTTCACTGGCCCTTTACAATTCCTTAAACAGGCCAAGTTAGTGCCCATCTCAGTGCCCTATACCTGATAGCCACATGGCTTACTTCCTTCATGCCTGCTCAAAAGTCACCTCCATATTGAGGCCTTTCCTGACCATCCATTTCAGAGTGAAGCGGTGGAGGGAGGGGGCTGTATAGAGGGAGTTATCTGTCAGTACACAGAGGAAGGACAGGATGACAGTCTTTAGAAATCAGGAAGACTTCCCAGGGCAGAAACAATTTAAGTGGGGTCTTGAAGAATGAGTAGGAGTTCACTGGTTAAAAAAAAAAAAAAAGCAGGCCAGGGCTGGCTGAGTGGTGCGGTGGTTAAGCACTGGCTTGGGAAGTCAGCGGCCCCGGTTCGGGGTCCCACATATGAGGGCCAGTGACACTGCCCTCAAAAAAAAAAAAAAAAGAAAAAAAAAGCAGGCCATTCCCAGCCTCTTCTCACCCAGCAACACAGCAACACATGCCACGGATCTTTCCTGACACAGATGGTGGCAAGCTCCCTACAAAAGCCTCAAGTTGGCGATAGTGTTCTAATACCATGGGCTTTGAGGAAGGAAATTTCTCTGCCCAGCCCCCATCCTGAGCCATAGGCTCCTCTGGTGACCGGAGATGTAACCCTTTCCTCAAGTGTGGCTGTCAGTTTGCTGATATAAAACAGGGCCTGGTCATTTATAACTTTCAAACTAGTATTTAAGGAATCCTTAGGTCTACATCTAAATAGGGGCCATTTATCTTTACTCTCCATTTATCATCTCTTAAATCGTCCCCTCTCTGTGACAAAACACTTCCTCTGTTCCTACTTAAACTCAATTTCCAGAAAAGGCATTTCTACAGCTTCCAGGTCACCAATACCATGGGGGCAGGACGTGAAGATCCCTGGGTCCCCGCCTTCAGCAGCACAGAACCTGGCACACTCATGCCTCAGCTTGTTGGGAAGTTGAAACCAGAGATCACACGCTGGCAGCTCAGCCCACAGATAAGTTTCCTTTGAATTAGTTTCAACCTTTAAAACATTCAGAACTCTGGTTTAAAAGGGAAAAGCAGATTTGGCAACTCCAGGTGGGCATTCCTGAATGGAGCTGAGAAGTGACTGCATTTCCTCCTCAACTCCCCACCCCACCTTTCCCATCCTCCTTCATTCATTCCTCAATACTGTCTGGCCCCTGTGGACATCCGCTGAGTTTGAAACCCTGCTTTATGTGGATTGCATAAAAGCAGAGTGCCAGGCACTGGGCTAAAGGCTGTGGAAGTCCTAACTCATTTGACCCTCACAACCCTATTAGGTAGGTGCTATCCTTGTTGTCCATTTGTTGGCAGATGGGGAAACCGAGGCACAGAGAAGTAAGGTCGTTTGCCCAAGGTCACAGAGCTAGGGAGGGGCAGAGCCAGGATTTGAGCCCAGGCAGTGCTGCTCCAGTGTCTGTACCTGTTATGGCCAGCCTGACCTGTTTGCTACCCAGGAGCCTGAGAGTCTCAACTGTGTTCCTTGGGCCCCCAACCTGGGTCCCACATTCCCAGCAGCCTCCTCACCTTTGATCTGCTCGCTGTTCCCCTGAGGAGGTCCCAAGTCCAAGAACAGTCGTGGCATCTCGGGGCCCTTCCTCTCTGGCTTGGGGGGGTCCCCGTCTCCGTTGGGTGCCATGTCTCCTCCGGCCCTGCTGTCTGGCACCCCTGGCTCTCCCTCGGGGACCACCTCCGGCCTGGCTTTCTGGGGCACTGGCTCCAGCCTCCTCGGCTGTGCTTCCAGCGGCAGAGGCGGCTGTGGCCTCGTGCTGTCTACCCATCCGGCCTTTGCGTCCACGCCGTTTCCGAGGCCGCCGCCGGGGGCCATCCCCATGCCCACTGGGGCTCGGCCCCCACTCCCGAGGTCCAGCCTCCCAGCCACGGGGGCTCTCGATGCCCCCCCAGTCTCGGGGGCTCTCCTCTCGGTCGCCAGTCCCAGCCCCTCGCTCCTGGGGACTTGGCCAATGGGGCCAGGGGCTGTCTCCCCTCCGTTCTGGGGCAAGGCCACTGTGCTGGGCATGAGGGCTCTCTCCAGTGAGGTCTCTGGGGCTGGCTCCTCGATCATGGGGGCTGGACCCCCATTCTCGGGCATCTTCTCCCAAGGCCCTAGGGCTCTCCAAGGCCCAGTCTCTGGCAGCCTCTCCATGTTCCTGGGGAGTCTCAGGCCCCCATTCTCTGACACCATCTCCTCCATCTTTGGGGGTGTCAGTCCCCCATTCACCAGCACTGTCTCTTCTCTCTCTGGGGACCTCAGCTCCCCATTCTCCAACACTGTCTCCTCCCTCCTTGGGGGTGTCAGCTCCCCATTCTCCAGCACTTTCTCTTCTCTCTCCAGGAACCCTGGGCCTCCATTCTCCGCCACCTTCTCCTCGATGCCCGGGGCTCTCTGTCCCCCGTTCTCCAACATTGTCACCCCGTTCATGGGGAGGCTCAGGTCCTCGTTCAGGCTTGGGGCTTTCTTCCCGTTGCCCAGGACTGTGCGGTCCCTGCTCAGGCCCAGGGCTTTCTCTCTGTTCCCGGGGCCTCTCCCCACCTTCCTGGGTCCCATCTCTCTGGGGGTTGCTGCCTTCTCCCCCAGGAGGTTCCTTGTCACGTCTTCCCGCAGGGACATCAGCAGCTGCTCGGTGCTCACTTGAACTACGAAAGTCGGCTTCTCCCGGGTCCCCTGAAGTGTGAGGGGACCCGGGTCTGGGGGCGGCCGGGGCGCTCCCGGGTCGGGAGGCTCGGGGGGAGCCCGTGGTCGAGGGACCCCTTCCTCCTCGGCTGCCCCCCCACCTGGGAAGGCTCCCTCGGGGGAAAAAGGGGTCTCGGTCTCGTAGCCACTGTCCCCTGGCTTGGGGCCCGGAGAGGACAGGCCTGAGCCGGGACTGGCCACGGCCGAAGGGGGGTCGGGGGACACGGCGGGGTCCACGGGGGCCCGGGGAGGTGGCGGCGGGGGGGGGGGAGCGGGAGGTGGCCCCCGCCCGGGGTACTGGGGCGCCGCCGCCCCCATGAGGGGGTCCAGAAACTCGGGGGGGGCCGAAGAGGGGGGGGCCAGGGGCAGGTCTGCCAGGGAGCCCCGTTCTGCCCGCAAGGATGAGTCATCCTCTGGAGGATGGGGGCAGCCAAGAGCAGGGTGGCCCCCCCAGCCAGCAACAGCATCCCCCCGCTCCAGGGGCAAGCAGGAGCAGGCCCCCTCACGGCTGCACAGGGGACAGGGCAGGGGACCCCGGCGGCTGGGGCCACCCCCAAGGCTGCTGCTGTCCTCTCCTGGGGAGCTGCCCTCCTCCTCCTCCTCTTCCTCTTCTGCCCACGGGGCGGCTCCCCGCTCACCCAGCACCTCAGCAGGGTCTCCTGCCAGGGTCTCCCCGGCACCCCGGCCCTCGGGGTCCCAGCCACTCAGGAGGAAGCTGCCTGACGCTGAGGACTGAGCCGGGAAGGGCCGGGGAGCAGGGAAGAGAGGGGAGGCCCAGGTCTCGGACACCAGCTGGGGGACTTCGGAGGGGGCCTGGGGAGCCTGGGGGGCAGGAACTCCTGGGTCCAGGGGGTCCCAGTCATTGGGGAATAGGGGCTCAGGTGGGGAGCCGTGCTCCTCCAGGCGGATGTAGTACTCGCTGCTCACTGAGGGGCTGCGGGCGCTGATGACTGGCAGCACGCTGGGTGTGGACAGCGCCTCATAGAAAGGGTTAGAGGGGTTGGCATGAGGGGCTGGGGGTGCAGATGCTGGCTGCCAGGGGGGCGCTCCCCCACCCCGGCTGGCCCCCCGTCGCGCCTTCTCCCACAGGCACTCAAGGTTGAGGCCACGGCTGCTCTCGGTGACGGTGAGCACGTCGTCAGGGTCAGCCCCAGGGAAGCCGTCCAAAAGGGGGAACGGCGAAGAGAGGGTCCCCGGGCGGGGTGCGCTGTGGGTCGGGGGCCAGGGCCAGGGGAAGGGACCCTCCCGGGGCGGGGGTGGCGGTGGAGGGGGCCGCGGGGGCCGCTCAGAAAGCAGGTAGGTGAGCTGCAGTTGGAGATCAGAGGCCGAGGGGCGCTGGGCAGGTGGCCTCCAGCAGGACTGCAGGATATCATACCTGGGGTAGAGGGAGAAGGTAAGAGTAGGGCTCATGGGGTGGGGGAGCCACTGGGGGCAGGCAGAGACCAAGAGAAATGTAGGGGGGCAGAGACCCAGAGAAAGACCCAGATCCAGACACAGAGAGAGAGAGAGAGAGAGAGAGAGAGAGAGAGAGAGAGAGAGAGAGAGAGAGAGACCTAGAGAGAGAGGGCCAGGGGCCTAGAGAAAGGCAGGACATGAGGTCGATGTGAGGAAGAGATGGTTAAAGCAGCCTTACTCTGAGCTACAAGTTCTGCTGTCAGAGATAAGTAAGCAGCAGGGGTCTTCTAGGACCTTAGGTTCAAACATCAGCTCTGCCACTCCATGCCTCAGTTTCCCCCCTCCAAGTAGCAGATGCTGCCAGAAAGGGTGGGGATGTCCCTGCTCCACTTCAGATGTAACAGGAGTGGTGAGATTGTGGGTGGTGTGTGAAAGGTGGGGGATTCTGGGACCATCCTTGGATGGGATGTGAAATGTCTGGGGTCTGGGGCAGGCCCTGCCCTCACCAGTAGTCCGCATAGGGCAGCTTGAGCCTGGGCCGGGCCAGCTTGACGTGCTGCTGGCGGACGACAAAGGCCAGGACCTCCTCATCTGACAGGTGGCGGTAGGGCTGTGCCCCAAACTCAAACAGCTCCCACAGGGTCACCCCCAGGGACCTGCAGGGAGCAGAGGGCAGAGGTCAGAGCCCCACCCTGACGCACCTGGGGGCCACCCCTCCAGGCCTCAGTTTCCCCATCCGTAGAACCGGATGACATCCTGTAATCCTTCCACCTGCCTTGCCCTCCTGGGCCCCTCACTGCCCAGGCCCCTCACCAGATGTTGCTCTCCCGGCTCTGGTCCACCACCATGAAGGTCCCATGCAGCTCCCCAAGGAGCTCGGGCGCAGCCCAGCGCAGGGGAATCCACAGGCGCTCTGGAGTCAGGTAGTAGTCCTCCTAGGGGGTTGGCCAGGCAGGGTCAGGCTGGTTGGGACACCCCCATCACCTCCGGCCCTGAGGGACCACAGCCCTCACCTTGTAGTTGCTGTGGGCCAGCCCATAGTCTCCGATGCGCACGGTCAGGTCAGAGGTCAGCAAACAGTTGCGCAGGGCCAGGTCGCTGGGTGCGGGGCGAGGGGGGCCAGGTGAGGAGAGGGCAGCATGGGGCAGCCCACCCCCAGGCCTAGACCCCGCCCCTTTCCAAGCTCCGCCCCTTTCCTTTCCTTCACTCCTCCCCTGATTCCACCTCTTGATTCCTCCCCCTCTCCTGACTCCTCCCTCTCCTCTCCAGACCCCTCCACGGTTTTCTCCTTTTGTGTTGGCGATTCTGGCTTTCTCAACTCCTTAAGCCCCTCCCCGCCCCCCGTTCCCCCCGTGGCCTCATCTCCCGCACCGTAGCCTGACCTCCTCCCTCTAAGTAGTCCTCCCACACACACTCCTCCCCAGCTGCCACCTGTGCACGTAGTTGTGGGAGTGGAGATGCGCCAGCCCCCGGGCGATCTCCAGGCCCATCCTCTGCAGTGTCCGCATGTCTCGAGGGGGCAGCTCAGGGGACAGGCCCTCTGGGGGCCGCTGGGCGCGGAGGTAACGCTTCAGGTCCCCCTAGGAGAAGAAGGCAGGGAGGGGTCAGTACCACAAGCCCCTCCCAGGCATCCACACATCCAGCCAATCCGAGGCAAGGATGGGAGCAGCCTGTGCACTCTGGGCAGCCCCTCTGAACTTCAGCTTCCCCTGCTGCTTAGAGGGAGGTAATAAGAGAACCTACCTCATGCCAGTTCAGTGCGCCCCGCACCAGTAGACTGAGTGCTCGCCTACAGTAAGCACTCAAGAATTGTTAGCGCTTATCACACAGGTGATGATGATAACGTTGATGCTAACGTTATTGCCAAAGATTCCTGGGACCCTACGCACCCCCCAACCCCCACCTGTCCAGCTTCCCACTCCACCCTCCCCCACAGACCCTCACCAGTTGACAGAACTCCATAATCAGCAGAAAAGGCAGTGTCTCCACACAGACGCCCAGGCACTGGAGGACGTTGGGGTGCTGCAGGCTCCTAGGGGTGGGGGTAGGGGGTGGGGGGGTCAGGAAATAGTCCTTCCATCCTGCCCCAGCCCCTTGTCCCATTCCAACCGACCAGCAAAACCAAACCATTGCTTCAGTCTCGACTGTTTCTTCACCTCAGATTTCCCCATCTCTCTCTCTCACACACACACACACACACACACACACACACACACACACACACACCTTCCTCAGGCCCAGTCTCAGGACTGCTCCACTGTCCCCCAGCTCCAGCTCCAGTGCCAGATCCCCCAGATGTCTCCTTCCTCCTCATCCCCCCAAACCTTCCTTCCTCATCTCCTTCTCTCCTCACAGCCCCAGCTCAAGCCTCCTCTTCACATCCTGGCCTGTCTCCTCAGCCTCCTCCCGGCCTTCTGCCTCCAGTCTCTCCCTTTTAGTTTGGCCCTGACCTGCCCCTCTCTTGCTCACAGCCCTCCATGGCTCCCCAGTATGCCCAGGTCAGGGCTTTGATCGCTCCTTGGTTTTTGCTGCCCTGTGGCTGGCCCCGCTGCCATCCCCAGCATCACCTCTCACCCTGGTGTGTGTCTCCCCAAATACTCAGTCACCTGCTTAGGTGCCTTTGCAGCTACAGTTCTCTCTGTGGATTATCTCCTCCCCTCATCAGTCTCCCTCATCCCTCAGGCTTCAGCTTCAATGTCATCTCCCCAAAAATGTCCCTATCCCCCAACACCAGAGGATGCCCCTTCCTTTCACTAGAGGGTGAGCCCTACTGGAACCAGGATTTTGGGTTTTTTGTTTACCCCCAGTGCCTTAGACCAGTAGGTGTTCAATAAAAATGTGCGGAATGAAGGATTTTACCTTGCTACATGGCCTGGGGGTCTGTGGGAAGATTAAAACATGCTGGGCTTGTAGCTCAGAGCCTGGCTCAGGGTAGAGGCTCAGTAAGTTATTTTCCTTCTGGGGCCTGGAGGAAGGCAGGGGCTGCTTGTGCACTGCAGAGCCGGTCCCAGCCCCAGCCCCAGCCATCCACTACCCGCACTCCAACCTTCTCCACCTGGGAGAATAGTGCCTCCTGCTCCTGCTTCTACTAAGAATCCAGCATGTGTTGGGCCTTGAAAAATGGCTGGAGCCCCCAGTGCAGGAGACTTAGGATGGCAGATGTAGAAGGAAGTTTGGGTTCACTGCACACCTACTATTCTAAGCCAAGGCCAGCCACTTCTGTTATCAAATCCTTCCAGCAAGCCTGTGAGGCAGGATGAAGTTTCCCATTTGATCCAGGGGAAATGGAGGCTCAGAGAGGTGAAGTGACTTTCCAGGGTCACACAGCTGGGAATGGCAGCAGAGTTGGGATTTGATCTCAGATCTCTGGTTCGCTCAGTCTACTGAGGGCTGATGGCATATGTGCTCGGGTGACAAGAAGGACCCTGAGCCATCAGTGTAGTTCTGCACTCTCCAACAGAGCTTTCTGTGAAGGTAAAAATGCTCTACATACGAGCTGTCCAACATGGGAGCCACTGGCCATATGTGACCACTGAGCACTTGAAATGTGGTGAGGGTAGCTGAGGAAATGAATTTTTAATTCGATTTCATGTTATTTCACATAAATTTAATACATGGCTAGTGGTTGCCAGTATGGGTCTAGGGAGAGACAGGCAAATAGGCAACTAAGCAGATGAAAAAAATGACAAAGTAGGATACGTATTATGAAGAAAACACATGAATTGATGTGACTGATATGATGGGGGATCGATCCTAGGGCCCGCCTTAGGGGTGTGTGTGTGTGTGTTTGTGTGTGTGTCTATAAGAGGAGGCCTCTGAGCTCAGATCTGAAGAGGGGAAGGGAGCACCCCATCCAAAGGTGGGGGTGGGTGAGCCAGGAGTGATATTCTAGATAGAGAGAACAGCAAGGACAAGCCAGGGTCCTGCGACAGGAAAGAGGCTGATATGTGGGAAACACAGGAGGCCAGGGTGACTGGAGCAGGGCTCCAGGGGCAGGAAGGGAACAGGGTCAGACCATGCAGGGCCTGTGGGCTGTACAGAGGAGTGGGACTTTGTCCTGTGGGCAATAGGGAGACATGGGAGGTTTTAAGGCAAGGGAGTGATCAAGTCCAATGTCTGGGTCTCTCAGGGTAAACCCCACTTTTAAACTCTCTGTATACACATCCTTTCCATGACACGGAACTTAGTACCTCACAAGGCACGTATCTAGTAAATACTAAAGTGGAAGGGAGACCAAGCAGGGGAGGTACAGGGTCCTGCCGTCCCAGATCTCCCAGTCGAGTAGGGGCAGGGGAGAGATAACAGAGCTGCTCTGGCAATTTTGGGTGCCAACTCAGGGCACTGGCCTGTGATTGACCCCACCCTTCCTCACCCACAAAGCAGGAACCTGAGGATGTACCCAGTGCTCAACACAGTACTCTCACATCCTCTCAGCTGTCCTTTATATGAGAACCTTCAGGCTTCCTGGACTTCCTTTCCACTTGAAGATACTGAGGTTCAGAGTAGAGAGGGCAGGCCTCTAGCTCTGCTTCTGTGCCCCCTCCCCACCCCCACCCCTGCCCTCTTTATCCTGCCTCTCATTTCACATCCCTGGCTCTGTCCCAAGAAAGAACCCAAGGCACAGAGAGGGAAATTCTCTTTACTGAGTGGCACAGCTGGGAAGAGGTAGATTCAGGATTCGAAACCAACTTTGACCTCACACTATACTCCCCCACCACTCCCAAATGTTACTTTCATGAGGCACAAACCTGGATGTTGGGGCCTCCAGGGCCCACATCCACCATACCTGTACGGCTGTGCTTCCGAGATGAACTTGCGCTGCTCCAGGGGCCCTGCGCTGGCTCGGAGCTCCTTCACCACCACCTGGGCTGGGGTGTAGTCAGAGAAAATCTCCCCCAGGATCACCTGGTCCAGGGGACCCAGCAGTCAGCACGTGCGGTTTCCCAGCCCCCTCCCCTGGGACCACCTTCATCCCACTGCAGGTTCTTGACTCCCCCCTTCTTTCCAGCCTCTCCCTTCGTGTCCCACCACCCTCATCCCCCCACCAGATGAGGTGAGAGACTCACGGGCCCAGAGTCCGGTGGACGCAGGGACGGATGGAAGGATGGACAGACGGACGCGAGGAGAGCCAGGTGGCCAGGCGGAGTGATCAATGGAGTGAGGAGGGAGTCGCTGACCGACAGATGTAGGGGGATGGAGGTGGGTGGGAGTGGGTGAGAGGTGGACAGAGGTGAGGGTGATGGGTGGGCTAAAGGGGCAGGGGGAGGATGTCAGGGAGCAGATGAGAAGTGGTGGGAGCAGGGGGGATGGACATAGAACAGCAGCACAGCCCCAGATTGTATGGAACCCCTGCCTCCCACCCCAGCCCCACTCACCTTCCCAAACCAGCCACTCCCAATCTCTTGAAGGTAGCTGAGGTGCTGGCGGCTAAGGCCCAGGGGTGTGGTCATGTCTTGGGGGGAGAGGGTGCAAAAGGGGGAGGCCCCTGAACCTCTCTCCCTTTCCAAGTGCCACTGACACCTCCCAACTCAGTGGGCACTGGGGTCAAAGCAGACACCAATCTCTTTCCATTGGATTCCCCCAACATTCCAATGATGGGACCTCAGCCTCTTCATTGGCTGCCCACAGTTCCACCACCCATTCCTTCTTTCCCTTTGGCATCCCAGGATCCTATGATGTGACTTCAGCCTGCCATTGGCTGTCTCTGAGATTGAGATCTAAGCTTCCCTCACCATTGATTGCCCCACAAGAATCCCCAAATCTGGTTTTGGATTAAGCAATCACTTCCACTAAGATCATCTCTGACTCCTTCTAGGGTCAAGCAAGATACTGGGGCTCCCACCTCCCCCTTTCCCCTTGGCTGCTTGGGGCCTCAGCTCCCTGGCCCCTGAGGAAAGACTATCAGGACCACACGAACCTAGTCAAGGTGTGGGGCAGTACCTGAGTGTGAAGGCTGCGGGGCAGGCATAGGCAAGGAGACCTCAGCCAGTGGGAGAATGTAGACATCAGGCAGCGACTGTGAGGAGGAGGTCTCCTCCGCTGGTGGAGTGTACTCCCCAGAGCAATCCTCCCCTTCAGGGTTCTCGAACTCCTGGGGCCAGGAGGGGTGAGGAGGGGAGAACACAGGGCTGAGACATGCCATCATCCTTTTTGTCAGTAAATCTTCCCATCTTTCTCTCATAACTGTCCCCAGCAGCCCAATTTTCCACCCCCAAGCCTTCGGATCTTGCCATGAATTCAGGACCAAAGATGCTCTCGGACTTGGACTGACTGTCCCTCTCCCTCACCAACCACCTGGGTTGGGGGAAAAGGCCTTGTTTGAGTCTTCCTCCCCACCTTGAACCCTCTCATGCACCTCACCTTGAAGCCGACATCGCCCCGTTTGCAGCACAGACAGGTGAGGAGGAGGAAGATGAAGGCCAGTAGGCCGGAGCAGGAAATGAGGACCACGGCGTAGGGAGGAGCCAGAGGAGCCCGGCCCAGGGCGAATCCATCTGTGGGCACAGGGCTGGGCTGGCGTCCCGGCTTCAAGCCCCTGTCTCCCGGACATCATGCCCCTTCCATCCGGGCCAGTCTTGACTACAACTCCCATGATGCTCAGTCACCAGGGGCCCCTTGTCAGAGGAGCCGGATGGCCCAGGGCATTGTGGGAGTTGTAGTTTGGAGCCCTCTCAGGTGGTTGGGGGTGGGGTCCCTTCTCTCGCCCCAAGCTGGGACCCCCCCACCCCATCACATCACCCCAGTCTTGGATGAATTCCAGTGAGGATTGAAGGAAGGAGGAGTAATAGTGGAGCCTGGAGCTCTCAGAATTTACAATACGCTGCCATCGACAGCCTCATTACCCCCTGTTTGGGAAAGAGGATGAACCCCTAACTGCAGGCTAGAAGACGATTCTTGCCCCATGCAGCAAACCCCTAGTTAGGAGGGTTGAGGCGTGTTTCTTTTAAGGACGCTTGGAGCGCACACATCTCCTCTGTTCCCAGCCCAAGCCCCTGAGAAGGGAACCCCGCAAGCCCAGGGTCTCCCCAAAGCTAGAACAGCCTCCAGTGCTATGTCCGCCTTAGAAATAGTATTCCTCCCCGCGGCCCCCAATTCTCCCAGAGGCCCTGTCCTTCCCGGCTCCCTGCACACACATATGCGTGCACACACACATGTTGCCCAAACGGACCCCCTCCCCACCCAGCCCCCAGCCTTCCTCCCACAGGCCCTGCTGACAGAAGCACCATCCCCGCGGCTCCCCAGGCCCTGACTTGACTGCGGGAAGACGCGCACACAGGTGATGGAGCCGGAGCCCGGCGGACACACTCCCGGGCAGGCCGGGGTGGGGGTGGGGGCTGTTGGACAGCCGGATGGCCGGACGGACTCACCGGGGTGGGCCGGGGACGCCAGGCAGCCGGAGGCGGAGACGGCCGCGAGGAAGATGAGGGCGCCGGGGGCAGGCATCTTGCCGAGGATGGAAAGGAGGTGGAGGTGGTGGCGGCTGGGGAGGAGGGGGGGGCGGGCCCTCAGCCCCCAGCCATGGGGACCCGCGCGACCCTGGCCTCCCCCCGGCCCAGGAGAGGGGCAGAAGATGCAGGACAGGGGGAGGGAGGGGCTGCTTACTGGCTCAGGTACCCCCCTCCCCCTCTGTGAAGGGACAGACAGATGAAGGGATGGAGAGGACAGAGGAGAGGAGCTGGGGAGCCGGGGTTGCTGGGGTTGGGGGGAGAGGGTAGGATGGGGGGGGCGAGAATGAGGGCCCCGCCCCCGAGGGCAGCCGGGATTGGGGGAGCAGAGAGCCTGTCAGAAGAAGGGTGGGAGGAGGGAGGATGGAGCGTCGTCATGGCAACTGGCTCCCCAGTAGCATTGGCTGCCAGGAAGGAGGGGAGGAGGAGGGACAGACAGGGACCAGCAGACCCTTGGTGGGGGTGCAGGGCCCACAGTGCCTGGTCGGGACACCACTGTGACATGCCACCAGCATGGACACGTGTGTTCCACGCCAAGATGCAGATGTCAGGCAGGCATACGCAGCCCACACATGGCTGACACACGTCGCAGAGACCCTCATAGACAAGCACATCGCATACAAAGGTGGACAGCCATCGGCAGACGGGGACACATACACGTCACACACAAAGACGCGGGATGATGGGCTGCACTGGGAACTCTCAGGCAGGCCGGCCCCCGGTACAGATGCACCCGGCCACGCAGGAATGGCAAAGCATCACAAAGATCCACATATGCCACAGACGACGTAAAGCCCCAAATACACAGAAACGCATACCACAGACAAAGATCCATGCGGACACCACGGGGACACGCCAAGGCACACAGTCACAAACACATAGACAAATAGGTAACAAAGAACATCCATAGACACAGCATCACACACAGATACACACAAACACGCACATAACACAAATATAGGCATCACTTTCAGACACAGGAAGACACGACATACACTAACATAGACACACATATCACATGCACGAACATATACAGACACACAAGAGATACCTGGAGAGACAAGCAAATCACATGCACCAGTACACACAAACACAACATACACACCCATATATATAGACACAGGGACATAAAAGATAAACATCTCTCACACAGGCCCACATTTCACTCACCTGAATACACTCAGAAACACATGGACAGGCACAACTCATACATGGATATAGACACATACAACACATTCAAAGAGTCACAGACGCATACAAAACTACACAAATCACATATAAAAATACCCATAAATACATCACACACTGATAGACACGTATCACAAATATACTCAGTCACACACATTATACATACAAAACCACACAGACGCACAACACAAACACACACATCAAATACATAGACATAAGGGTATTTGATACACACATCACATAACCTAAACACACGTGGATACACATTTCATACAAGGTTACAAAAGACATTACTCCACCATAGTCACACATCACATACATAAATACACATCGCACACATAACACATAGCAAAATGCACAACACATACGAAGATACAGACACGCATCACAAATACCCACATTTCCTATGAGGCTACACAGCCATAGACACTTACTTCACACAAAAGATACACGTTCATATTTTATTTTATGTATTTATTCTTAGCATTTACTCTGCACTAGGCATTGCTCTCAGCACTTTACACATATTACCTTTTAATCCTTACAGCAGCCCTCTGAGACAGGTATTTTTATTATCCCTATCATATAGATGAGGAAACTGAGACGGAGTTGCAGTCACCTGCCCCAAGGCATACAGCCAGTAAATGGCAGGGTGGGGACTGGAACTCGGTCTGTCTGGGACACAGACAAAACACGACAAGTACGCACACATCACGTGCCAGGCAGCCGCCTCGGGGGTCATACCGCACCCCACAGCACCCCGAACCGCAGACACCTGGCAGCACAGACTCCCACCCTGCGTGCGGACGTCTGCGCGGTCCGTGAGCACCTGCGATGTGTCCCTCCCGACTGGCGCTGCGCATCCCAGACGCAGCCTCACAACACACCGCGGAGGTAACTCATACACTTTCACCCCTTCCCTACCCCCAATAGGGGTCCAAGACCCTCAGGGGTCCAAAACGCGCAGCCGTGGCCTCTCGGTGCACCCAGGTCAGGCGGCTCATAAACTCCGCAATGCACAGCTCCCCGCCCCCGCTACCAGGGGACTCAGGGCAAGGGGGAGGGCTGACTCTCGGTGGTTTTATTGGAGAAACTGAGGCAGGTTCATTGCGCGACAAGGGATAGAGGGAGGGGGTGATGGAACCAAGGCTACAGGTAGCCCGACCATTGTGCAGGTAGAAAGGACTGAATCGGGGGGGGGGGGGGGGGAGGATAAACAAAAATGCACGGAGCGCATTTCAGCCCTGTAGCTGAAGGGCAAAGAACCTGGTGCAAGCAGAGGCTTATGGGCAGTATAGTCCCAGCCCTGAGACTTGTGGGAAATGTAGTCCTGTTTCATCCAGAAGGGAGCTGGCTTAAGTATCTCCCTGGGAGGAAGCTAAGGATGGATGAGGGTAGCAGAAGCTGGAGCGGAGTGGGGTGTCCGCTTTCACGGTCTTTGGAAATGATGTGGGCAGACGTTTTGAGCCTTAAGGAGAGGCACAAGAGGGATTACAGTCCTAACTCTGTCCCTGGTTCGCTATTTTATCATTATTCACTCAACTGTTATTAAACTCCTGCTATGTGCTGTGCCAGACCCTATGCCAGGCCCCGGGGGTACAAGCAGGGAATGGAGTCAAATGCGTTCCCTGCCCTTCCTGGGGTGGGAGTGAGGGTGAGACAGGGGCTCCCCGAAGATTCACACTAGAAGATTCAACTATGAGTAGTGAGTCATTATCAAGGTATGACTTCAAACTTGTGGATTTTGCGGAGGGGGGGCGGGGAGGAAATAAAATAGAATAGTCTGGAACATAGCAGAGTGCATGCTTGCTGTAAGGGAAATGTTCGTGTATGGTAACTTATTTTATTTCATTTTAGCTGAGCCATCCTGCCATCTGTTGCCAGCTTAGTGGCAGCTCTGCTCAGGCCGGGAATCGAACAGGCGACCTTGTTGCTCAGAGCTCTCACTCTTGAGTAAGCTCTTAACCAACTGAGCCACTCTGCTGGTCCTGGGAACTTTTATTTCTGACAGGTTCCTTATTCGAAATCCTGGGGGCCAGATGTGTTTTGGATTTGGGAATTTTTAGACTTTAATAAAGCCATTGGTTCCTATACTGTATATTCTGAGCCGCCCTATTGTGTTCTGGGGCAGCCTGGCTGGCATCCAACACTTTTAATATTTCTATGGTCAATCTATGGATGGGAGATAAATCATTTAAGACTGTGTGTCTGTTTAGGTCAAGTTTTACCTCCAAACTTACGATAAAAGATTTTGTTTTTGGAGTTTTATTGATTTAAAAACTGTGGATCTTGGGCCGGCCGAGTGGCACGGTGGTTAAGCGCTGGCTTGGGAAGCCAGAGGCCCCGGTTCAGTCCCACATGTGAGGGCCAGTGACACTGCCCTCACAAAAAAGAAAAACAAAAGAAAAAAACTGGATCTGTCTGTTAAAGGGTTTTCAAAATGTTGTTCAGGGTGCCCCAAGGGGTCCCCAGGACCTTGTTAGGGGATCCGAGAGTTCAAAACTTTTCATACTAACACTGAGATGTTACCTGCCTTTTTCACTCTCATTCTCTCATGAGTGTATGCTGGAATTTTCCAGAAAATGCACAGTATGCAGTATGGCAACTAACACAGAAACAGCTACCAGGATCCAGCTGTCTTCTGTTGAGCGAGACATTAAAGAGATTTGCAAAATGGTAAGAACAATGCCATGCCTCTAACCTAGTTTTTTGTTTGGAAAAATTATTTTTATTAAAACAGGTTTAAAATGTTAAATGCAATGGGTTTGTTATTGTTATTTTAAAATACATTAATAACCAAATATTTTTAAATGTATCATTTTAGTTTCTAATGTAAATATTGATAGGTATAACCCACATAAATTATAGCCCTTTGGGGTCCTTAATAATTTTGAAAGTGTAAATATTTGAGAATTAGAGTTTGTGTCTATGTATGTCCTTATCACAATATATATCGGGGGTGCCAAAAAAATGTATACAAGTGGACACTTTGGTCAACGTTGCTCAAGTAGAAGTTCACCATAATCAGAAGTGTCTGGACACTGATGGTAACCACTTTGAATATCTCTTGTAATTGCAGAAGTCAAACGTGACTTGTATTCATCTTTTGTTATCAGTATATATTGAGTATTAACAATTTTAATAGTTTTTTCCTTTTTTAAAATGTATACTTTTTTTTTTTTTTAAAGATTTTATTGGGGAATTGGTGGAGGGGAACAGCGTTGGGGAATCGGGGAAGGGGAACAGACAAGTTGCCGTCTTCTTGTTCTTCAGTTTTAGTTGCGGAGGATGTTGCTTCACGGTTGGTATCGTCATTGCTCTTCCCGGATGAGGCAGATCGGTCGCTGGCCTCTGGATGTCGCTCATCGCGGCTATTGGCAGCTCAGGCTGGCTGCCAGCCGCTCACGCTGGCTGTGGGCCACTCACTGCAGCCTATGGCAGACCACTGCAGCAGGGGCTGCAGCCCACACCATCACCAGGGTTCGCACAGCCCAGCTCCAGGTGGAGCTGTTGTTAGCTGTAGAGGGCAGTGTCACTGGCCCTCATGTGGGATCCGAACCGGGGCCGCTGGCATCCCAAAACCAGCGCTTAACCAATGCACCACTCGGCCGGCCCTAAAATGTATACTTTTTTTGGAGATATATATATATATATATATATATATATATATATATATATATATATATATATATATATACACACACACATACACACATATATATGTGTGTGCATGCACACACACATACACACACACACGGGAGAACAGAGTAAATATAGAAATACTATCTGAGAGAAAGTGACATGTAACTGAGGTTTCAGCCAGAGAAAAAAGGGAACAATGGTGTTTGGGCAGAGGGAACTGCACGTGCAAAGAGGAAGGTAGGAGGTGGCCATCGACGGGGTGAAATGAGCACCCCGTTTGCTCTCATTGCAGGTCAGGCACTGATACTCACCCACCCTCACAGAACCCCTGCCTGAGGTGGGGGTAGCCATTGGGCAAACTGTCACGCAAATAGACATGCAACTTCAAACGGTGCTAAATATAATGAGGGAGAGGATGGGGTATGTGATTTAAGCTGTCATTTAGGAATCAGGGGGAGGCTTTTCTAGAAGGTGACAATAAAGTCCAGGTCTGAGAGGGAAAGGAAGAGGTAGGAGGAGAGCAGGCAAAGAGTACTGGGGCAGAGGGAACAGCACTGGGGTGGCTCTGAGGTTGGAAAGCTGGTGTGGCTGTGACCAAATGGGTAAGGAAGCAGTGTCTGAATAAGTAATGTCAGAGAGGTGAGCAGGGGTTGCTTCAGTGGACCATATGGTGCAGAATTTGGGTATATTCTCAGCCAATGAACTATTTAAGAATTCTGAACTGAGGAGGGACAGGATTTGACCTCAGTGCTAATAGGCTCCCTCTGCCTGTGATGGGAGGAAAGAGTGAGGGTGGAAGCCAGGAGCCCAGGGACAAGGCGACTTCAATGGTCCAAATGAGAGATGGTGGCAGTTCAAGCAGGCTTCTGGCAATGGAGGGAGAGAAGCAAATGGCTTCAGGATAATGAAAGTGTCGGGGAGGGTGTGGAGAACTCGGAACCCTCCAACTTTGTTGGTGGGAACAGTGCAGTTGCTTTCAGAAACAGTCTGGCAGGAAGGCAGTTTTTGGATTTGTTAACCCGCTGTCTTCTCAGACCACTGGTGCTCTGATAATAAACGCTTATTCTATAACAAAAAACAAAAACAAAACAAAACAAAACAAAACAAAACACCAGCTTGGCAGTTCCTCAGAAATTTAAACACAGAGTTACCAGTTGGCCCAGCAATTCCACTCCTAGGTATTTACCCAAGAGAAATGATGACAGGTGTCTGCACAAATATTTGTACATGAATGTTTATAGCAGCATTATTCATAATAACCAAAATGTAGAAGCCACCCAAATGTCCATCAGTTGATGAATGGATAACTAAATGTGGTGTATCCTGACAATGGAATATTCAGCTACAAAAGGGAATGAATTCATGATAGATGCTACAACATGGTTGAACCTTGAGAACATTATGCTATGTGAGAGAAGCCAGACAGAAAAGGCCACATACTGTACAAGGTGTGATAAAAAAAATACAGTGAGTGCTGCTGCCAAGTGCCATCCAGGTGATATTGTGTTTTTTGTTTTTTCTTTTTAAAGATTTTATTAGGGAATTGGGGGAGGGGAACAGCGTTGGGGACTGGGGGAAGGGGAACAGACAAGCTGCTGTCTATTGTTCTTCAGTCTAGTTGCGGAGGACGTTGCTTCACTGGCCCATGTTGGTATCGTCATTGCGCTCTTCCCGGATGAGGCAGATCAGTCGCCGGCCTCTGGCTGGTCGCTCACCGCGGCTATTGGCAGCTCACGCTGGCTGCCAGCCGCTCACGCTGGCTACTGGCCACTCACTGTAGCCTATGGTAGCCCACTGCAGCAGGGGCTGCAGCCTACTCCATCACCAGGGCCGGGGCTCGCACAGCCCAGCTCCAGGTGGAGCTGTTGTTAGCTGTAGAGGGCAGTGTCACTGGCCCTCATATGTGGGATCTGAACTGGGGCTGCTGGCGTCCCAAGCCAGTTCTTAACCAATGTGCCACTTGGCCAGCCCAAACATTCACCATATTTTTTGATCACCCTTTGTAGGATCCCATTTATAGGAAATGTCCCAAATTGGCAAATCAGACAGAAAGAAGATTAGTGGTTACTGTGGGATGGAGACAGCTAAGGGATTTCTCACAAAGGAGATGAAAATGTTCCTAAATTGATTGTGGTGATGGTTGTATAACTTGGTGAATATATTAACAACCAAGGAACTGAATTGTATGGTGTGTAAATTCTGTCTCTGTAAAACCATTGAAAATTTGCTTCAGGGTATGTTTTGGCAGGAGATGGTACCAACCTTGGTGATGGTTTGGGCATGGGGGCTGAAGGAGACGGAAGTGTTTAGAATGCTTATGAGGGTGGTTTAGACAACTGGATAGACTGAAGAGCCTTCTGCTGATGACATAGGAAGTGCTGCATAAATGTCAATTATTATTGCTATTATTATGGTGATCCTGTTGAAACTTGAATCACATCCCATCGTTCCTTTCCTCAGAACCCTTCCATGGCTCCCATCTCACTCAGAGTAAAAGCAAAGCCCTCATTATGGCCCCCAAGGCCCCATAAGATTTCTGCCTCCCCCCCCCACCCCCATCATGTCTTCTCTAAACCTCAGCTCCTACTCTCTCTACCCCCCTATTCACAAGCTCTGGCCACACTGGCCTCCAAGTTCCTCCCATATTCTAAGCATGGCCCTACCTCAGGGCCTTTGCAGTGGCTGTTCCCTCTTCCTCAATATCCGCATGGCTCCTCGCTCACTTCCTTTACATCAAAGCCCAAATGTCACCTCCTCAGTGAAGCTCTCACTGAATACCTTGTTAATAACTGCATCTCTCCTAGCCCCCATCTCACATATGGAATCTCTCTCTTTTCTCACCATCACCATGTGACACATTAGATTTTTCACTTCTTTGCTTGTCGCCTCCCTCAGTGAAACCCCATAAGTGCCCAGATCCGTTTGGTTCTCCTGTTTCCTGCTGTCTTCCCAGTGCCTTCTAGAGTTCCTGGCACAATAAATATTTGCTGAATAAAGGAAAGAATTTGAGGCCATTTCCTGTAATGCATTCGCTGCTGGATTAAAGCCATGACCCCTCCCCAGTCATTCAAATGTCGCCCACTTGGCGCAAGTTGCTGGGTGATGGACCCTGACCACCCATTTGGGAGAAGCAGGAGAGCAGGGTGTTGTGGGGATGCAGGAGGACATGCCATGTTGAGTGAGGGTCGCTTCAAGAGAAGCTTCTGTAGAAGATTACATTTGGGCTCAGCTGTGATGAGAGCAGGGCGAGGCTGAGGCTGGGGGTGGTTAGTGGGATAGGGAATAGATTCCAGGCTAGGAGGGATGGAGTACACAAAGGCCTGGAGCTGTGAAACGGCTTGGGATATTTAGGCAACTTCCACCTGCCCCACCTACTGCCTCCCCGGCTCAGTGGCTCATGCCCAAAACCTCAGAGTCATTGTTGACTCCTGGCTTGTTCTCACACCTCCACATCCCTCTGTCAGCTGGCTCTGCTTTCAAAATATTCCCAGAACTTGACCACCTGTTATCACCTCTGCTCCTATCATCGCTGTTTGCTCAGACTGGTGCAGTAGTCTCCTTAATGATCTCCCTACTTGTCACCGCCCCCGCCCCCCATCTCTGTCTCTTCTTGCTATGGCAGCCAGGAAAGCCTGTTAAAAACTAAGTCAAGTCACATCACCACGCACAGCTCGCAAACCTCCCACCGTTCCCATGTCACTTAGAGTAAAAGTCGAAGCCCTTCCCATGGCCCACAAGACCCTAAATGATCTGCTGCCTAATATTTCTCTGCCCTGATATCTGGGCCTCTTCCCCTGGCCCATTCCCCTCCAGCCACACAGGCTTCATTCCTGTTCCTTGAACACACTGTGTAAGTAGGAAACTGCCTAGGGCCTTTGCATCACCTGTTTTCCTCTAGGGAATGCCCTTTCCCACCTGGCTGACCTCCTTGCTACAACAAGGCATATGCCCCAGTGTGGCCTTCCCAGAGCAGCCTTCCCTGGCCACCAAAGCTGGAGCCCCAACTTTTGCCTTCTCCAGGCCCTTAGCCCTTTTGTTTTACTTCATTGCATTCAGCTCTACCTGACATCATGCTGCACATGTGTTTATGGAGCCCTTGAGCATAAGATCTTTGCCTGCCTTGTTCCCGGATGTCTGCACATAGAAGGTGCTCAGAAATTGTGTGTCTCGTGATTGGAGGAGTGAGGCTGGTGGGATGGGAAAAGTGGGCTGGGGTGAGATTACCAGAAGGCTCTAAGCATCTACTGGGAGGTAGGGGCCTTGACCAGGGTGAACAAGGTAAGGGGCATACAACCTCTTCCTCCTTTATAAAATCTAAGGGCCATTGGAATATGAAGGGCTCAGGGAAGAAAATTTCATGATCCTAGGATGCTGCTTCAAACCTCATTCACTCATTCATTCATTCACTCATTCATCATTCATTCATTTACTCAACAAACAAACAGGCCTCCATCCTGGCAAGCCAGTTGGCATGGACATAAAGAAGGAAGCCGCAAGAATCGCCATATTAATAACAATATTTTACTTCACTGTTAATGGAGATATAATTTATATACAGTGACATGCACGGATCTTACGAGGACAGTTTGATGGGTCTTGACAAATGCGTATGCCTATGCAAGCACCATCCCAATTAAGATGGGGAACATTTCTGTTCTCCAGAAAGGTCCTTTGCACCCCTTCTCAGTCTAGCCCCATCCCCAGACAGTCATCAATCTGCTTTCCTTCACTATCAATTAATTTAGCCTATTCTAGAACTTTATGAATAGAATCATAAAGTCCGTGTCTTTCAAGTTTGACTCCATTTGCACAGCGATGATTTTGAGGTACTGTGGGGGGATTAGTAGCGTCTTCCTTTTTGATGCTGAGGTGCATTCCATTGCATGGCTGGACCACATTTTGTTCATCCATCTCCTGTTGGGTCTTTTTCAATTTGGGATGATTACCCATAAAGCTTTTGTGAACACTTGTGTATAGGTCTCGACATGGATCTAAGCTTTCATGGCTCTTGTGTGAATACGTAGGTGTGGGATTGCCGGATCGGAGGGTGGGGGTATGTCTAATTGATAAGAAAAATAGCAGCCTTTTTTGAATGTTTATACCATGATGAATACTCACCACACATCATGTGTTGTCATAACAACACTCAGAGGCAGCTATTATTATCAGCTCATTGTATAGAAGAGACAACATAGACTCAGAGGGGTTACAATCCTTGCCCACGTCCACAACTACAGGAAGTGAGAGGGCTGGGACTTGAGCTCAGGCCATTAGGCAGTGTACCCAAGGGCTGTGCCACCAAATCCAGATCTTTCACAGGATTTTATTCTCTAGAGGGCAAGGACATTTGTGCAAGCCTTTTACTGAATCTGAGGCAACATCTCTGCCACCAGGGCCCTCTCTGTCCTTCATTTATTTATTTGTCTTTGATCGTCATTTATGTAAGAGCCACAAAAAATTGGGAACTACCTCAACGTTCATCAGTAGGGAGTGGATTAATAAATAGGGTGCATCCATCCTGCAAAATATGATACAACTGTCAAAGAATGACAAAGAGCCATGGATTGGCAGAGAAAGAGCTCTAAGATATATTGTTGACTGAAAACAAGTTCTGGGTTAATAAGTACAGTGTGATACCATTTATAGAAGAAAAAATAGCAATAACAATCCAAAGCTGCTTTTTAAGGCATATATATATATATATATATATATATATATATATATATATATGCTCTGAAAAAAGTATGCAAGGATTTAAAACAAACTTACAGTAGCAAAAAATAGGAGTGGGCATGAAATGTGAAGTCTATATCATTTGAATTTCTTAAATATTCTGGTTATAAGCAACACAATTTTTTCTAGCTTTATTGAGGTATAATTGGTATAAAAAACACTGTACATAATGTATACAATTTGGTATGTGTGGACATATGTATGCACTTATGTTACCATCTCTACAATCCAGGTAGTAAATATACCCCATCACCTCCAAATGTTTCCCGGTGTCTCTCTCTCTCTCTCTCTCTCTCTCTCTCTCTCTCTCTCTCTGTTGTTTTTGGGTTTGGTGGTAAGAACACTTAACACAATATCTACATTCTTATCAAAATGTTAAATACACAATACCATATTGTTAACTGTAGGCATTATTTACACTGTAGGTCTCTGGAACTTTTTAAAGAAGAAAGTGTTCATGTCTACTGTGTCTCTGTATATTTTTGGTTGTTAATTTAAAAACTAAGATAATGCTAAGGTTGCAAATAAAAGTTTGAACCAATGTTGTGGACATACAGGGGTGGAAGCAAATGTTTCTTCCAGGGCAGGGATTGTGGGTCATTAAGGTAAACAAAGGAGATGATTTTGAGGAGCCAGGAGTTTGCCAGATAGACAAGAAGGCAGAAGGGAGGGCTTCAGGGTCCATACACTTGAATAAGAAAAAAAAAAAAATCACATCCTTCTTTTCACTAACCTCCAACTGAAATCTAGCATTTCTTTTTTTTTTTTTTTTTTTTTTGAGAGCAGTGTCACTGGCCCTCATATGTGGGACCCGAACTGGGGCCGCTGGTTTCCCAAACCAGTGCTTAACCACCGCGCCACTTGGCCGGCTCCATTTCATTTCATTTTTGTGGCTCACTATGCTTCCCAGTGATGACCTCAACCATATCTCCCATTCCACATGCTCTTCCATCACTTTCCCATTGGGAGATGAACTCTGTATCTCTATTCCTTGAACCTGGACAATAGCGTTCGATGGAAATGATGCTATGTAAGTTTTGAGGCTTCTCTTCTGCGTTGTTCTCTTAAAACAAACTCTCTTAGAACACAGCCTCCATGCTGTGACGAAGCCCAAGAGTCCACAGGGAGGCTCCCATGGAGAGGAGTTGAGGCCCCCAGTCCCCAGCCCCAGCTGAGCCATTAGTCCACAGCCAACACCAACTTGCCAGCCATGTGACTGAGCCATCTTGAAGGTGGGTCTCCCAACGCCCAGAGAAGCCATCTCTATTGTTGCTTCATGGATGGAAGATGAGCTGTCTTCACCAAGCTCCACCTAAGTTACAGATTCAAGAGCAAAATAAATGATTGCTATGCAGCAGTGGCTTACTCGTACAATTACAGATAGAGGTAACAAAACACAATAGCATCAGCAATACCTGTGACTTTGTTTATTCTAGAGTCTATGCTTCTAGTGATAAGAATCACAGATATTTCCAAATCATGTCAGTAGCTGCAGATATTTGAAATATTGTTCACCCTCCTCACCACTTTGAAATTACAGTAGTCACTAGACCTGCTGCTAATTCTTGTTGTTTAATGTTAATAAAGAAGCATATATATCAAAAATACCTTTTTATTTTATTTATTTATTTTAAGATTTTTATTTGAGGAATTGGAGGGGAACAGCGTTGGGTAATCGGGGAAGGGGAACAGACAAGTTGCTGTCTTTTTGTTCTTCAGTCTAGTTGCGGAGGACATTGCTTCACTGGCCCATGTTGGTATCATCATTGCGTTCTTCCCGGATGAGGCAGATCGGTCACTGGCCTCTGGATGGTCGCTCACCGCGGCTATTGTCGGCTCACGCTGGTTGCCAGCCGCTCACGCTGGCTGCCGGTCACTCACTGTAGCCTATGGCAGCCCACTGCAGCAGGGGCTGCAGCCTACACCGTCGCCGGGGCTCGCACAGCCCAGCTCCAGGTGGAGCTGTTGTTAGCTGTAGAGGGCAGTGTCACTGGCCCTCATATGTGGGATCCGAACCGGGGCCGCTGGCACCCCAAAACCAGCTCTTAACCAATGCGCCACTCGGCCAGTCCCAAAAATGCCTCTTTTAAATATTTTGATAATCGTGTTTTAGTTGCTTTCATTATCCTACAAATTTTCTTTTATGCATTAAACGTTAGTTCAAAAGGTATCACAAAATTATAATTTTTGAAAAACAGTTAAAAACAACCCATACAAACATACAGTAAGCACATGATGAAGATTTACATAACACATTAGTGAGAGAACCAAAAGAATGACAGACTTGCTCAAGGGAGATGAGAGTCTAATGGATAGATATATAGTCATTGCAAGAGAGAAGTCCAGGATGAGATGATGGTGTTAGAGACAGAAAGAATTAATGACCTTTGGGCAATAATGTTTGGGACTGTTTTTGTAATTGAAAAACAATCATTTCTGGCCGGCCGAGTGGCTTGTTGGTTAGGAGCTGGCTTGGATGCCAGCTCTGAGCAGCAGGGCCCCGGTTCGGATCCCACATGAGGGTCAGTGTTGCTGCGTCCTCTAGAGCTAAGATGGTGAACAACAGCTCCACCTGGAGCTGAGCTGCTATGAGTCGATGGCATAGGCTGCAGTGAGGTGGGCTGGCGGGCAGCTGGCGTGAGCTTTCGTGAGCTGCCGTGAGTCGCCATGAGAGGCCGTCCAAAAGCCGGTGAGTGACTGTCTCACCAGGGAAGAGCTCAATGGTAATACCAACATGGGCCAGTGAAGTGACGTTCTCCACAACTAGACTGAAGAACAAAAGGACAGCAACTTGTCTGTTCCCCTTCCCCGATTCCCGTACGCTGTTTCCCTCCCCCAATTCCCTGATTAAACACACACGCAAAAACAAAACAAAACAAAAAAACAACTAATCATTTCAATGAATTTATTTTATTTTATTTTATTTATTTTTTTGTTTGAGGGCAGTGTCTCTGGCCCTCATATGTGGGACCCGAACCAGGGCTGCTGGCTTCCCAAACCAGCGCTTCCCAAACCAGCGCTTAACCACCGCCCCACTCAGCCGGCCCACAATGAATTGATTTTAAACAAGTCAACATTTGACTTTACAGAGTGGGGACCCTTAATCAAGAAAAAGTAGGTCAAACAAAGTATAAAATAGTAGGTCAAACATTCTCCTAGACTAGGAATTGGCATGTTACCTTCTAGATAAATCTGGCCCGCTGCCTACTTTTATAAATAAAGTTTTATTAGAACACAGTCATGCCCATTCATTTATATGTTGTCTATGGCTTTTTCTGCACCACAGACGTGAGTCGTTATAACATAGACCATATGACTGCAAAGCCAAAAATATTTATCTGATCTTTTACAGACAAAAATTTTCATGCCTATCTAGAGTGTCAAATAATCATTAAGTGGGCTCGTTAATGTCCTAGGCCTGCACTGTCCCATATGGTAGACCCCAGTCACTTAGTTAAATTTAATTTAATTGTGTAAGAGACTCCACAAAGATGTGAACATTAGGCTGTGGGAATTATTGGGGCCGTTTTGGAGGCTGCCTGCTGCAATATGGGACCAATCTCACACAGGAGTAAAGTAAATACCATCCAGCCCCCTTTGTCTGTGATACTAGACTTAGCTTTCAAAGCAGGGGCTGAAATGTTCCCTATTGGCCGGTGGCATTCCTCACAGCCCCTGGGGGACCACACTGCTCTGTTCACTGTGACCTTGCTGCCCTTTATGCATCCATCCAGTTGTCCCCAGGCCACCTTTTGGCTTTGTGCTTGCATGTCTGCACAAGTGCTATTAGTTTAAGTGAGACAAAGAGTCTGCACTCCTTGAATGCAGAGACTAAAAAGCCGTGGGTTTTATTAGACCTTTAGTATAAAGGGAAACGAGGAGTGGGCGTGCTAACGAACCTCCGTGGGTTTCACAAAGGCATTTCATAAGTAGGCCTTTTAGGAATTCAGAGCTGGCAGTTAAAAATGTGATTATTAGAGTTGAGAAGTCATGGCCGTGGTAACTTGGGGGGCGGTAGGCAGAGCGCAAGCATCTAGGCTTTTTTTTTTTTTAATCTGGGTGCTTGATAATTGGTGTGTCCATTTGAAATTAATACATGAAGCTATCCACTTCTGAAATGTATTCTCATATATGTATATACACTCATACATTGGAGTCTAATACAAACTATAAAAATATATATTATTGAGACTTGCGGTAAAATGGCGCAATAGACAGACGCTGTGCTAACTACCTCCCAGGATCACACCAAAATTACAAGCAAATTATACAGCATTCAACCCTGGAGGTCCCCGGAACACTAGATGAACAGAACCACTAAACGAAGAACTTAAAGAGGAGGCCACTTCGGGTCTGGTAGGATGGGCAGAGACGAGAGAGGGCAAACTCCGTGAGGGAAGCCCCAGCTGTGGGAAGCTTGTCTGGTTGCGGGAGAGACCCGCCGGCCTCACTCCGAGCTCACCAGCCTAGAGTTCCTTTGCCGGGAAGAGGAGTTCTAATATAGCTGGCAGTAAATTAGTGAGGACTCTCTTTGCTCAGCTCGGTGAGGCTAAGAATGGCTGGAGAGTCAGTGGGGCCGGCACCTGGGCTTGCTCGCCGGTGAGCTCTTACCTGATACCTGGTGGAGGGAGTGGCTGTGTGAGCTGGACCCGGGAGCGTGCGGGGACGGACTGAACTGAGCACCTTTGGTGCAAAGGCTGGAGGTTTTTGGACTGTTGTTCCCGTGGTGTGGAACCTGCACGTGAGTGGTGTAGGGAGGGCGCCATTTTGTTGGGCTTGGGCCCTCCCACGGAGGATCAGGTACGAGATATCATTGGTCTGGTGGAATTGGCGCAGAAGTGTGTGCATGCGTGCGTGCATGCAGCCTTGGATCCCCACCCTCCATCCAGCTTATACTGCGTTGCCAGGGAAACGCTGGGCAGGTGCCCTCTGGGTCCAACAGGCTGCTCACTGAGACCCGGGAGTGCGCAAGCCGCCTCGGGTCCCCGCGCTCCGCACTGCGCTTGCAGATTTGCCAGGCTGTTGATTGGTTGTCAGGCTGCTCGGCCTGATCTGCGAGCGGCTGATTGGGACAGGCTGAGACTGGGAGTTTTCCTGGGAGTGTTGGGCCGTGAGCTGTGTGCCTGCGCAATCCAGCCAGGGCTCTCTTGGTGATCTATCTAATATATCAAAGCAATCCCAGAGCGACAGCCAGAATGGGAAAACAAAGAAACATGTCACAAGTAAAAGATCAGAAGAAACCTCTAGAAATGGAACTAAATGAAACAGAGGGAGCCAACCTTTCAGAGACACAGTTTGGAACACTGATGATAAGAATGTTTAAGGAGGGCCGGCCGAGTGGCGCATTGGTTAAGCGCTGGTTTTGGGATGCCAGCGGCCCCGGTTCGGATCCCACATGAGGGCCAGTGACACTGCCCTCTACAGCTAACAACAGCTCCACCTGGAGCTGGGCTGTGCGAGCCCCAGGGATGGCGTGGGCTGCAGCCCCTGCTGCAGTGGGCTGCCATAGGCTACAGTGAGTGGCCCGCAGCCAGCGTGAGCGGCTGGCAGCCAAGCGTGAGCTGCCAATAGCCGCGGTGAGCGACATCCAGAGGCCAGCGACCGATCTGCCTCATCTGGGAAGAGCGCAATGACGATACCAACAGTGAAGCAACATCCTCTGCAACTAAACTGAAGAACAAAAAGACAGCAACTTGTCTGTTCCCCTTCCCCGATTCCCCAACGCTGTTCCCCTCCTCCAATTCCCCAATAAAATCTTTAAAAAAAAAAAAAAAAAAAAAAAGAATGTTTAAGGAACTTAGTGAGGACATAAAGAAGTATAGGGAAACCATAAAAAACAACCTGTTAGAACTAAAGAATACAATAACTGAAATGAAGGACACACTCGAAGGAATCACCAGTAGAGTAGATGAAGCAGAGGAGCGGATCAGCGATTTGGAAGATAAAATAGCAGAAATCACCCAGTTGGCACATGAAAAAGACCAAAGAATAAAAAACAATGAAAATAATTTAAGAGCCCTATGGGACAAGGTGAAACGCAACCACCTTCGACTCATAGAAATACCAGAAGGAGAACAGAAGAAGCAAGGGGTTGAGAATGTATTTGAAAAAATAATGACTGAAAACTTCCCTACCCTGGTGAAGGAAATCAACATACATGCCCAGGAAGTGCAGAGGGTTCCAAACAAGCTGAACCCAAACAGGTCCACACCAAGACACATCATAGTTAAAATGGCAAAGATTAAAGACAGAGACAGAATCCTAGAGGCTGCAAGAGAAAGACAGCAGGTTACATACAAAGGAACTCCTGTTAGACTAACAGCTGACTTGTCTACAGAAACTCTGCAGGCCAGAAGGGAGTGGCAGGAGATACTCAAAGTGACACAAAATAAAGGCCTACAACCAAGATTGCTTTACCCAGCACGGCTATCACCTAAAATTGAAGGAGAAATAAAGAGCTTCTCAGAAAAGAATAAGCTTAAGGAATTCATTACCACCAAGCCAGCATTGCAAGAAATGTTAAAAGGGCTTTTTTTAAACAAAAGAAAGGGGTAAACAAGCTAACCCAGGGAGACCAGGAATACAAATAACAAAATGGAAATACATATGCACCCATCAATAATCATTTTAAATGTGAATGGGCTAAATGCTGCAATCAAAAGACAGAGAGTGGCTGAGTGGATAAGAAAATAGGACACATGTATATGCTGTTTACAGATGGAATAAGATATTTCATGCAAATGGAAATGAGAAAAAAAAAAAGCTGGAGTACCAATACTTATTTTGGACAAAATAGATTTTAAAATGACTACAATAAAAGACAAAGAAGGACACTATAACCCTAATAAACATCTATGCACCCAACATAGGAACTCCTAATTACATATAACAGATTTTGACAGGCATAAAGACAGAGATCAACAGTAACACTATCATAGTAGGGGACTTCAACACCATTGTCACCAATGGACAGACCCTTTAGACAGAAAAGCAACACAGAAAGAGAGGCCTTAAATGATACTTTAGACCAGCTGGACTTCGTTGATATTTTTAGAGCATTTCACCCTGAATAAACAGAATATACATTCTTCTCAAGTACACATGGGACATTTTCCAAGATAGACCATGTTAGGCCACAAAACAAGTCTCAGTAAATGTAAGAAGACTGAAGTCATATCAAGCAGATATAAAGGAAAAACTGATGGTTGCTGGCTGAGAGGGAGTGGGGAAGAGGGAGAGGGGGAAGGTTTTGGACAGTGTAGGTGGGACTACAATGTTGCTGCAGGGATATGGGGGCAGTTCTGGGAATGTAATTGATAATGTTGTGAAGAGACTATTATGCTGCTTGAAATAAGTCAGTATGAGAAGGACAGGTACCATGTGCTCTCACTTGTGTGTGGAGTCTGAAGAGCTGAGTGAACGATCAAAGTAAACAGACTCGTAGATGTAGAGGAAAAATTGAGGGTGGCTAGTTGGGAGGGGGGGTGGGGATCGGGGGGAGGGGGAGGGGTTAGACAGCATAAATGGACAACTACAATGTTGCCACAGGGATATGAGACACAGTTCGGGGAGTATAATAATGTGAAAATTTTGTGGCGTGTCAGATAGTCACATGTCTTGTTAGGGAGACCACTTCATGGATGGAGTAGAGGCTTGATGACTGTACTGTACACCTGAAACTGATGTTGTATAGCATTGTATGCCAACTGTAACTGAATATGTGGATGGTCATGGGATGTGGAGTATACTGTGGAGGGGAGTCAGGGGCGTTGTGATAGATATGTATGATATGGAGGGGGAGTGGGATGGCGAACTGGGGGATGGGGGTTGTCACTTTGGGGGGTAAGAGTATAACTATTGCATTGTGTTGTACACCTGAAACTAATAAAATAAATAAATTAATTAAAAATATATATTATTGCCAAGAAAGCAAATTATCACATAAGATAACTAATTAATGTCTCAGGCTTTTTAGAAACAGAGTTGTCTGGTGGTTAAGAACCTGGGCCTTTGAATCCCAGTTGGCAATCAAGGCTGTGTGACTTAGGACAAGTTACTTAAACTCTCTGACCCTTACATATATCTATGAAATGAAAATACCCACCCACTGGGCAAAACTGCCTGAAATCAAAGAGAGTAAAGCATTTAGTAGAATATTTGTCACAGAACAGATGTTCAATACATGATACTACTATTAATATTATTTTTACCATAGATGTGATAAATGGGTAAAGAAGTAGAAAATGAAGCACACTATACCAATAAAAAAATCGGCAAAAGATATGAACACAGGAGTCCCAAGACGGAACTACAGTGGATTAAGACTTGTGGGAAAACATTTATCTCCATTATTAATTCTCTTCATAGGAATATCATAAATTGATCTTTTCTGCATATTTATTTACTTGTTTATTGTCCATCTCCTGTCCGTTCACCCAGTAGAACATGGGCTTCCCAAGGGTGAGAGTTTCTGTCTATTCTTTTTTTTTATTTTTTTTTAAAGATTTTATTGGGGAATTGGCGGAGGGGAACAGCGTTGGGGAATCGGGGAAGGGGAACAGACAAGTTGCCATCTTCTTGTTCTTCAGTTTAGTTGCGGAGGATGTTGCTTCACTGTTGGTATCGTCATTGCGCTCTTCCCGGATGAGGCAGATCGGTCGCTGGCCTCTGGATGTCGCTCACCGCGGCTATTGGCAGCTCACGCTGGCTGCGGGCCACTCACTGTAGCCTATGGCAGCCCACTGCAGCAGGGGCTGCAGCCCACACCATCACAGGGGCTCGCACAGCCCAGCTCCAGGTGGAGCTGTTGTTAGCTGTAGAGGGCAGTGTCACTGGCCCTCATGTGAGATCTGAACCGGGGCCGCTGGCATCCCAAAACCAGCGCTTAATCAATGCGCCACTCGGCCGGCCCTTTTTTTTTTTTTTTAAGCTGAGCCATCCTGCCACCTGTTGGCAGCTCAGCAGCAACTTAGCTGGGGCTGGGCATCGAACTGCTGTTGCTCAGACCTCAGCTCGCACTCCTGAGCGAGCTTTTAATCAACTGAGCCACTTGGCTGGCCCTTAGTTTCTGCCTATTCTTGTCCATTGCTTCATTACCAGTGCCTAAAACAGTGCTGGCCATGTAGCAGGTGCTCAATAAATATTTATGGACTCAATTACTGAATATATAAATAAAAATGAGATTCAACTTTTCACTGACCTTTTCACAATGCTCTAATAAAATGATGAAATTCAGGAGGTGACTTGTTCGTTCACTTGGTTAGAGCGTCGTGCTGATAACACCAAAGTTGCTGGTTCGATCCCCACATGGGCCACTGTGAGCTGCGCTCTCCTTAAAGAGTCAACTATGTCATTGTAGCATGAAAGCAATGTGTAAACCAATGACCATGGTTGTTCCCCAATAAAATTTAAAAAATAAAAAGATGAAATTCAGTGATAGTGAGGGTGTGATGAGACCAAACCTGTCATACTATGCTTATTGTGAATGAGTGGAAATTATTTTAACATAGAAACTGACTTGATACCTTACCTAGCAATTCCACCTTTGGGACTCTATTTGAAGGAAATAACATAAGATCTGCACAAAAAGGCACCAGCTGGGTGTCCAAAAATTCAATTGAATCTGACACTCCCCAGAGTTAGCAGAGTCAGTATAGTTCCCACAGGCTCAGTCTCACAAGACTGCCCCCACTTCAGACACCAATTGCAAGTCCCAGGTTGTCACCTATACTTCTGACCAGCTGGCTATAAATCGGAAATTCCGAAGACCAGCTACTCAGGTTTAATAATTTGTTATGGCAACTCACAGAACTCAGGGAAACACTTTACTTTCATTTATCGTTTGCTTTAAAGGATATGTTAAAGGATACCAATGAGAACCCCTAGGGTGAGTTCTATCCATTCACTTTCAAAAATTGCAATGTGGGCCGGCCAAGTGGCGTGTTGGTTAAGAGTTGGCTTGGGATGCCAGCGGCCCCTGTTCGGATCCCACATATGAGGGCCAGTGATACTGTCTTCTACAGCAAAGATGGTGAACAACAGCTCCACCTGCAGCTGGGCTGCTGTGAGTCTCCAGGACTGAATAGCTGCAGCCCCTACTGCAGTGGGCTGCCATAGGCTACAGTGAGTGGCCGGCAGCCAGCGTGAGCTGCCAAGAGCCGCTGTGAGCGGCCATCCAGAGGCCGGTGAACAATCTGCCTCACCCGAGAAGAGTGCAATGATGATACCAACATGGGCCAGTGAAGCAACGTCCTCCACAACTAGACTGAAGAACAAAAGGACCGCAACTTGTCTGTTCCCCTCCCCCAATTCCCCAATAAAATCTTAAAAAAAAAAAAATTGGAATGTGATCCACATATAACATTGTGCAAGCTTAAGGTGTACAGCATGTTGACATGATATATTTATACATTGCAATAGGATTCCTACCTGGGGTTGGCTAACACCTCTGTCACATCACATTATCATCATTTGTCTTTTGTGGTGGGAACAATTAAGATCTAGTCTCTTAGCAACTTTGAAGTTTATAATACAGTACTGTTGTTTATAATCACTATGCTCGGCATTAGATCTCCAGGCCTTATTTATCTACTGGTGGCAAGTTTGTAGCCATCTTATTTTTACAAGTCAGGTTTATTGAGGTATCATTTGCTTCAAACCATACAATTCCAGACACTAAAACCCATCTTCTTAAAGTACATGGTACAACTTTCTTTAAAGATTTTATCAGGGGATCGGGGAAGGGGAACAGACAAGTTGCTGTCTTCTTGTTCTTCAGTCTAGTTGCAGAGGACATTGCTTCACTGGCCCAGGTTGGTATCATCATTGCGCTCTTTCTAGATGAGGCAGATCGGTCGCTGGCCTCTGGATGGTTGCTCATCGCGACTATTGGCAGCTCACGCTGGCTGCCGGCCACTCACTGTAGCCTTTGGCAGCCCACTATAGCAGGGGCTGCAGCCTACACCGTATAGCAGGGGCTCGCACCCCAGCTCCAGGTGGAGCTGTTGTTAGCTGTAGAGGGCAGTGTCACTGGCCCTCATGTGGGATCAGAACCAGGGCTGCTGGCGTCCCAAACCAGCTCTTAACCAATGCTCCACTCGGCCGGTCCTACATGGTACAACTTTTAAAGCACACAGTTCATGAGTTGTTTTCATTTATTTATTTACAGCTTTACAGAGGTACAATGAACATATAATAAATTGTACATATTTGAAAGTGCTCAATTTGGTAAGTTTTGACATATATGCACCCCTGTGGAGCTATTGCCACAATCAAGACAGTGAACATTTTGCCACCCCCAAAAGTCTCCTGCACGCTTTTGTAATTCCTCCTTTCTTTCCCTTCCTACCCCACCGCACCCCCATCCCCAGGCACCCACCGACCTGCTTTCTGTCGCTGTGGATTAGTTTGCATTTTCTAGACTTTCCTATAAATGGAATCACTCGGAATGTTCTATTTTTGGTCTGGCTTCATTGCTAAGCAAAATTATTTTGAGGTTCGTCCACGCAGCTGCGTGCTTCCGTGGCTCATTCCTTTGTAGTGTCGAGCAGTGTTCCGCGGTCTGGGTGTGCTGCAGTATGCTGATCCATTCGCCTGTTGACAGACATTTGAGTGGTTTCTAACATTTGATTATAACACATAAAGCAGTTGTGAACAGTTGTGTACAAATCTTGGTATGGACCCGCCATGTTTGCTTTCATTGCTGTTGGGGAAGTATCCAGGAGTGTGATTGCTGGGTCATATACAGGTGCGTTTAACTTGGTAAGGCACAAATGAACTTTTCGATAGTGGCTGGACCATTTTGTCTCCCCTCCAGCCATGTAGGTGAGCTCCAACTGCCCCACCCACTTGGCAGCACTAGGTCTTTCAAATTTTAGACATTCTAGTAGGTATATTATTCCTGGCACCAGCTGGGTGTCCTACAATTCATTTCAATTCCGACACTGTCTACCTGGAGATATATCAGATGCCACAGGTTAAGGGCTCAGTCCCATAGGACTGCCCCCCAGCCCCATTGCAAACATCAATTGCCAGTCTAGGTTGTCACCTATGCTTCCTACCAGTTGATTGAAGGTTCCAAGGACCCCTTCTTGGGTTGGATTAATTAGCTAGAGCAGCTCACAGAACTCAGAGAAACATGTTACTAGATCTCTGGTTTATTATAAAAGGACATAACTCGAGAACAGCGAGGAAGGGGTGTACAGGGCCAGGCATGGGGGAAGTGCGCAGAGCTTCCATGCCCTCTCTGAGCACCACTGTCCCCACATCTCCATGTGACCACCAGCCTGGAAGGTCTCCAAACTCCACTTTTTGGGTTTTATGGAAGCTTCCTTACACAGATGTGATTCATAAAATAATCCAGCCATTCGCAATTCGCAATTGAACTCATTCTCCAGCTCCTGTCCCCTCCCTGGAGGTCAAGGGTGAGACTGAAAATTCCAATCCCCTGGGTGGTACGAAAGTGGCGGTTGCAGTGGCACCTCCTCTGGGACGCTGAGGGACTGGGGGCAGCGGCGGAGGCGAGTCTTGGGTCTCGGGCTTGCACCACCATGGATGCTGCCGTGGTGGTTTCTGGCTGAGAAGGAGCTAGTGACCATTATCCTGAACCTCAGCCTGGAGAAGATCTATCTCATGGGAAGGAGGGAGAGGGGAGAGGGGTAGAGAATGCACCTGGGGCCCTTTAACCCTGGCTTACCAGTGGAAGTGCCTCTGTGGCTGGCAATGAACTTGAAACAAAGACAGAAGTGGCTACGTTGCTTCCTCCAGAGTGAATGGATATGGAAAAACTGGAGAAGATTAGGGATCATGAGCGAAAGGAAGAAACTCATCCTTATGCCTAGCCCTTACTACATGGAACTGACCAAACTCCTGTTACATCACGCTTCAGGCAACATCCTGAAAGCAGATGAGATCTGGACCCTGAACAAGGGTGTGTGGGACACTCGCATAGCCAAACTCCAGGTGTCTGATGACAGCTTTGTGAGGTGCATGCCAAACTGGATAACTTGATCTTGATGTAAAATCAATGCCAGCAGGGCTTTCCTTACACAAGCTCAATCACATGTACAAACTCGGTACAAACCTTCAACCTTCTGAAAGTGCCCAGTCTCAGGACTTCTAGAGAAAGAAGTTTGATCTGGAAAGGCCTAGCATCTGCTGGCAGGAGGCTTGCAGGGTGGTGTGTGAGTGCTCAGGACATGATAGAAATCTTCACAGTTCTGGAGTCCTAGAACCATTTTTTTTTCTTTATTGGGGAACAGTGTGTCTTTCCAGGATCCATCAGCTCCAAGTCAAGTAGTTGTTTCAATTCAGTTGTGGAAGGTGCAACTCAGTGACCCATGCAGGGATCGAACCGGTGACCTTGGTGTTATGAGTACTATGCTCTAATCAACTGAGCTGACCAGCCACCCCTCTAGAACTATTTTTGAATGTAAGAAAAACATGTAGGGTCGGCTAAGTGGCTCAGTTGGTTAAGAGCACGAGCTCTGAGGAAAACGGTCGCCGGTTCGATTCCCACATGGGCCAGTGAGCTGCAACCGAGCTGAGCTGCTGCTGAGCTACCAACAGGTGCACAAATCTTAATTCATGTGTTTTGAGGAAGACCTCCCTTGTGTGGCCCTTCCTTTTTACTGTCCCCGAGCTGAGGCGTTGAAAAACCTGGCATATTGTCTTGTATGGAATGTCCCTTCTAATTCATTTCTTCCTTTGTGGATTCTTTTAGCTTGGACTGTTCTCGCCCGTGTTTCATACAAACTGGAAATGTGTCTAGGGCAGGGCTTCTGACCTAGGTACTGATGACATTGTGGGGCCATCCTGTGCCCTGTAGGAGTTTGACCAGCATCCTTGGTTTTGACTCACTATTACGAGCAATATCTCCTACCCTCAGTTGTGACAACCAATAATGTCTCCAGACATAGCCAAATGTCCCTTAGGGGGACAAAATTGTCCCTGGTTGAGCACCACTGGGCCCAATGTTTGTGGTGTGACCTGTTTCGAGAGCAGCGGGTCCCTGGTGGTGATGGGGATGGACACAATCACTCCTCCAGAGGTGGCCAACAGACAAGGGACACAGATGGTACACTTGGACTCCTCTCCCAGCCCCAAACGTTTGTTTGTTTGTTTGTTTGTTTGTTTTGTTTGTTTTTGAGGGCAGTGTCACTGGCCCTCATATGTGGGACCAAACCGGGGCCGCTGGCTTCCCAAGGCAGCGCTTAACCACCACGCCACTCGGCTGGCCCACCGAGCCCCAAACTTTTGACTACTTGGCCTGGGGACTAGCTTTTAAAAGCTGTCCAGGGTGAGCTGGCCAAGTGGCACATTGGTTAAGAGCTGGTTTTGGGATGCCAGCGGCCCCGGTTCGGATCCCACATATGAGGGCCAGTGACACTGCCCTCTACAGCTAACAACAGCTCCACCTGGAGCTGGGCTGTGCGAGCCCCAGCGACGGTGTAGGCTGCAGCCCCTGCTGCAGTGGGATGCCATAGGCTACAGTGAGTGGGCGGCAGCCAGCATGAGTGGCTGGCAGCCAACGTGAGCTGCCAATAGCCACGGTGAGCAACCATCCAGAGGCCGGCGACCGATCTGCCTCATCTGGGAAGAGCGCAATGATGATACCAACATGGGCCAGTGAAGCAATGTCCTCCGTAAGTAGACTGAAGAACAAAAAAAAGACAGCAACTTGTCTGTTCCCCTTCCCCGATTCCCCAACGCTGTTCCTCTCCCCCAATTCCCCAATAAAATCTTTAAAAAAAACCCAAAAAACCTGTCCGGGGTGGATGCGGGTGGGTGGGGGTGGGAGGGGTGACTGGTTAGCTCAGTTGGTTAGAGTGCTGTCCTGATAACACCCAGGTTGCTGATTCGATCCCTGCATAGGCCACTCTGAGCTGTGCCCTCCTTAAAAGAGTCAATTACGCCATTGTAGCATGAACGCAATGTGTAACCAATGACCACGGCTGTTCCCCAATAAAATTATTTTAAAAACACAACAACAAAATAGCTGTCCAGGGGATTGTGGTGAGAACCCGGGATGAGAACTTTAGAACTGGTGACTTTAAGTCACTGTTGATTAAGCATATACTATGGACTAGGAAATGATCAAAGAAATGTTTTTTTTCTCGAGCCCTGTTGATGCCAACTGCACAGACTGCCAGGTTCAAATCCAAGCTGGGCGAGTGATGTCAGCCCTCTGTGCCTCAATTTCCTCATCTGTAAAGTGGGGATAAAGTGCTGACCTTATAAGGTCATCCCAAGGATTAACTGAGTAGCTGTGCAGATCCCTTGGCCCCAGGCTGGGCACTGAGTAAGTGCTATGTAAGTGCTTGACAAATACAATAAAACTATGACTGTGTATCTTGGAATGACAAGAGTGTCCCTGGTTGTGCTTATACATTGCAAAGGCGTGTCGGTTCCCCTGAGCTGGGAGACAGCTTGCCACATCAGGGATCAGTCCCAGGTCACAGAGGAAAAGTGGCCTTGGATCCAGCTCCCCATCGTCTTTCTACTCTACTAGTTGAGAGGCATGGTCCCACCTCCTAACCTTTTTCCTTGCTGTCCCTTCGTCCTTTTTTGTCTCAGCTCCTCCAAGAGCTTGCTCAGATGTCACCACCTCAGTTTAAAATTGCAATTCAGGGCAGGCCGAGTAGCGTGTTGATTAGGAGTTGGCTTGGGGCCCCAGCTCTGAGCAGCAGGGCTCCGGTTCGGATCCCACATAGAGGGCCAGTGATGCTGCGCCCTCTGCAGCTGAGATGGTGAACAACAGCTCCATCTAGAGTTGGGCTGCCCCGTGGGTGGTCAGCAATGGCATAGGCTGCAGTGGGGCTGCCCAGCATCTGGCATTTGCTTTCATGTGCTGCCTTGAGCTGCAGTCCAATGGCCAGCGGGTGGCTGCCTCAGCCAGGAAGAGCGCCATGATGGTGCCAACATGGGCCAGTGAAGCGATGTCCTCCACAACTGGACTGAAGAGCAAAGGGACAGCAACTTGTCTGTTCCCCTCCCCGAATTCCCCAATAAAAATCTTTTAAAAAATTGCAATTCAGGGGCCGGCCGAGTGGTGCGATGGTTAAGCGCTGGCTTGGGAAGCCAGCGGCCCCGGTTCGGTCCCACATGTGACGGCCAGTGACACTGCCCTCAAAAAAAAAAAAAAAAATTGCAATTCAACTCAACATCCACTGCCAGTCCCCTGCCCTGCCTTAGTTTCTTTCCCTCATGGCACTGTTTACCTGGAAAACTCTCCCTGTGGGACAGCCACATACCATTATTAAGGCTGTTTGATAATAAACTCATATTTTTTAAAATTCATTTGAGAAAGGAGGGGTCTTTTTCTAATGGACACAAAGGTGCTGTATGGACCATTAGCTCCCCTGTCATAACCTGTGTTCCAACCACACTGGCTACCTCCAGGTTCCTTCATCACACCAGGCACACTCCCAGCGCAGAGTCTCTGCACTGTCTGTAGCCCTCTTTCCCCATCTCCACCCAGCTTTCTCCTTCCCCTCTTTCAGACTTCTGCGAAGTGCTACCTCCTCTGAGAGGCCCACACCGATCACCCACTTAAAAGAGCCCCTGGTCCACTTTCAGCCCCTTCGCCTGACTTAAGTCTTCTTCTTAGTACTTGTCACTGCTTACCATTGATGTGGTTTTTAGCCACTTGTCATCTTTCATATTAGTTTCCTCTGTCCGCTGTAACAAATGACCACAAGTTTAGTGGTTTAAAACAACACAAATTTTATTATCTTACAGTTCTGGAGATCAGAAGTCCGAAGTGGTTTTTAAAGGGTTAAAATCAAGGTGTTGGCAGGGCTGTTTTTTTCTGGAAGCTCCAGGGAACAATCCATTTCCTGGCTTTTTTAGCTTCTAGAGGCCACCTGCATTCCTTGTCTAATGGCCTCTTCCTTCATCTCCACAGCCAGCAGTGGCTCATCTTCAAACCTCTCTAACTCTGACCCTCCTGCCTACCTCTTTCACTTGTAAGGACCCCTGTGATTACATTGGCCCACCCAGATAACTCAGGGGAATCTCTCCATCTCAACATCCTTAACTTATCACATCTGCAAAGTCCCTTTTGCCATGTGAGGTCACATGTTGAGGGATTAGGATGAGAACATCATTGGGGGCCCATTATTCAGCCCACTACAATACATTCTCATTTTTTTGTTCACTACGGTACTTCCAGTGCCTGGCATTGAATATACACTCTGTAGGAATTTCCGAATGAATGAATGAATGAGTTAATGAATGAATGAGTGAATGAATGAGTGAATGAATGAACGAATAATGAGAAATAGAAGAAGCAGGAAGAGCAGGATGGATGTTTGGTGGAGCAGGTTTTTGAGGATTGAGGGCCAAGAAGGAAGTACCAGGCCCAGAAGGAAGTGGGGCAGTTCCCCTTGTCCAGGATAGGAGGAGGATGGAAGAAGTAAGGATGAGCAAGACAGGCTGGGCAGGTGCAGGCGGGAGGTGGGAAGATGAAGCAGTGATTGAGTCTCCTGTTCCCCCACTTAAGCCTGCCTTCCACCCACCTACTTACCTCCCTCAGGGCTGGGCCAGGCTTCCCTAGAGCCACTGGACGGAAGGGAGAGAGTGGAGGGGGGGTTTCACAGGGATGCCCAACTGGCACAGCTGGTTTGGCTGGTCTTGGCATCTTGGCAAAGGAAAGTGCTGGGGACAAGTGAGGATGTGGCTGGGAGCACCCAGAAGGACTGGAAGATGTGGGGGTGGGGTGGCTCCTTTGTTCACCCGTCCATCCCTGTGGACCTCAGACTCCCACTGCCAATACCCTTACCCCGCAGCTTCACTCGGCTCTGCTCATCTTAGCTCCAGGGACCAGGAAGGTAACTCCCCATCCCCAACCTCTTCCTTCAAACCCAGGAGTTCAGACTCCCCTAGTCCCCTCCTCCCTCAGACCCAGGAGTCCAGCCCCCAGCCCCTCCTCCCTCAGACCTGGGAGTCCAGGCCCCCAGCCCCCCCCTCCCTCAGACCCCGGAGTCCAGGCCCTCAGCCCCTCCTCCTTCAGACCCAGGAGTCCAGGCCCCCAGCCCCTCCTCCCTCAGACCCGGGAGTCCAGGCCCCCCGCCCCTCCGCCCTCAGACCCCGGAGTCCAGGCCCCCAGCCCCTCCTCCCTCAGACCCGGGAGTCCAGGCCCTCAGCCCCTCCTCCTTCAGACCCAGGAGTCCAGGCCCCCAGCCCCTCCTCCCTCAGACCCGGGAGTCCAGGCCCCCAGCCCCTCCTCCCTCAGACCCAGGAGTCCAGGCCCCCAGCCCCTCCTCCCTCAGACCCAGGAGTCCAGGCCCCCAGCCCCTCCTCCCTCAGACCCGGGAGTCCAGGCCCCCAGCCCCTCAGACCCAGGAGTCCAGCCCCTCCTCCCTCAGACCCAGGAGTCCAGGCCCCTAGCCCCTCCTCCTTCAGACCCAGGAGTCCAGGCCCCCAGCCCCTCAGACCCAGGAGTCCAGGCCCCCAGCCCCTCCCCCCTCAGACCCAGGAGTCCAGGACCCCAGCCCCTCCCCCCTCAGACCCAGGAGTCCAGGCCCCCAGCCCCTCCTCCCTCAGACCCAGGAGTCCAGGCCCCTAGCCCCTCCTCCCTCAGACCCGGGAGTCCAGGCCCCCAGCCCCTCCTCCCTCAGACCCAGGAGTCCAGGTCCCTGCCCTTCCTCTCTCTCAGATCTGGGAGTCCAGGCCCCAAGGCTTAGGTTCCCTTACACATTGTCACCACTAGGTTTGACCTCTTGGTATCCCTGATCTCTGTATAACCGCACTCCGCACCCCTCTTCTCCTTTTGTGACTAGGCAGCTAGTAAAGACGCAGGTTCTCAGCCCCTCTCTCCCCCTGAGCATGCCTTCCCAGTGGTTGTCCACCTCCCTGGGATCAGGGTCCCCAGTTGTCCATTCCAGCAGAGGAGACCAGGTGTGGCCTGCCCCCACCAGGCCTCTAGCCCAGCCCTAACCTAGCTCTGGAGCAGGGTGGGTGGCACAGGTCGTGTGAGTGTGTGGGGTGGGGCTGGGCTACGGTATCGGCCCTGGGGCAGGCTCATCCATGGGGATGGAGTAATCGGGGTGGAGAGCAGAGAAGGAGGTTTCTACAACGCTGCACACCCCAAGATGGACCCACTGATTAGAGGAGAAGGTTGGGGGAAGGGTGTCAGGCCGGCTTTGAGGTGTCAACTGCCCTCCTCCCACCCCACCCAGCATGATGTCTTTGTTTCCTTCTCAGAGGGGCCCTCCATAGCCTTGGGGAGACTGGCATCCCCCACCCAGGTCCTTCCCCAGGTCCAGGTATCTAGGTGTCCCAGTTTCATATTTGTCTGGACACAGGAATCCTGGCCCATACTACCACCTCCCCCAGGACCAAGGAGTCTGGGCCCCAGCCCCTCCTCCCTCAGACCAGCACTCTGGGTCCCTTTCCACCCCACTCAGATTTCTTGTTCCAGACTCCAGGATTTAGGAGCCCTACCCCCAGCCTCTGCCCTCTAGGGAATCCAGCCTCTAAGCAGGCAGAGCTGGCCCGTCTTCAGCTCTCCCAGAGTTCCCGGCAATTATTAGCTTTTAATGGAAAGGTCGGGCTCTGGAGGTGACAATGGCCCCAATTCTGTGCAAACATGATCTCGTGACCCAGTGACCTCTCGATGTCCACGTCTGATCTCCATGAGCAAAATAGCACACCTGGGGTTTCCCGAGGCCCAGGTGGGGGCTTGGAGAGAGGCCAAAGCATTGATATGGGGGGCTCAGGACAGAGGGGTATGCCTGAGAGCTCCTCATCCCTGCTCTCTGCCCTCCTCATGGCCAGGGAGACCACTTCCTGCTCCCCTTTCACATTCAGTCCCTGAAGTTTGAGGTGCAAGTGGGGCCCCCTTCATTGTCAGTAGCACATACAGGTGATGTGTTCATCTTCCTGGGGTCTTAATGGGGCAGAAGGAAGCCAGTCCCCATGCTTACCGGGCACTGTATCCTGCTACCCTTAAGTCCCCAGGGATGGGTGTGAGCTCCCACCCCAGGAAGCAAGAATGCCTCCCTATCTCCAGATACACCGGCTTTGGCCTGGAGCAAATACAGCCTTGCTTTCCCTCCAGCCTTTAGGCCTTGGCCTACACCAGGCCCTCCTGGAGGCTTTCTCCACTCAGGTCCCTCACCTGGTGAGTTTCCCCTTCTGGGGATCCTTGCTATGAACTCCCAAAGAGGCCCCACATCTACAGGCTGGACACCAAGCATACCAAGGCCAGCAGGGTCAAGTCAACTAGTACCTAGCCACGACTGTCATCTTCAACTTTCCAGTAGTAGTTTGTTTTTTTTAAAGATTTTATTGGGGAATTGGAGGAGGGGAACAGCGCTGGGGAATCAGGGAAGGGGAACAGACAAGTTGCTGTCCTTTTGTTCTTCAGTCTAGTTGTGGAGGATGTCGCTTCACTGGCCCATCATTGCACTCTTCTCGGGTGAGACAGATCGGTCGCCGGCCTCTGGACGGCTGCTCATAGGGGCTCTTGGCAGCTCACACCGGCTGCCAGCCGCTCACTGTAGCCTATGGCAGCCCACTGCTGCAGGGGCAGCAGCTATGCCTTCAGGAGGAATCACAGCCTCCCTGCTCCAGATGGAGCTGTTGTTCACCACCTTAGCTGTAGAGGGCAGTGCACTGGCCCTTATATGTGGGGTCTGAACTGGGACCGCTGGCGTCCCAAGCCAGCTCTTAACCAACGCGCCACTCGGCCGGCCCTAGCACAGCTTTTTTTAAAAAGTAAAGAGAAACAGGTGAGACTAATTTTAGGAATATGTTTTATTTAATCCAATATATCCAAAATATCATCATTTCAATATGTAATCCATATAAAAATTACTCGTGAGATACTTTACATGCTTTATCTCACTTTCGACGCTCAGTTTCCAAGAGATAAATTGAAATGTAGTCTTACCAAAGCATTAACGTGCATTAAGAGTAAAGTATTTTATTTTTTTAATTTTTTTTTTTTTAAGATTTTATTGGGGAGCTGGGGGAGGGGAATAGCGTTGGGGAATTGGGGAAGGGGAACAGACAAGTTGTTGTCTTTTTGTTCTTCAGTCAAGTTGCGGAGGACGTTGCTTCACTGGCCCACGTTGGTATCGTCATTGCGCTCTTCCCGGATGAGGGAGATGGGTCACCGGCCTCTGGATGGTTGCTCACCGTGGCTATTGGCAGCTCACTGTAGCCTATGGCAGCTCACTGCAGCAGGGGCTGCAGCTATGCCGTCCCAGGGACTCACAGCAGCCCAGCTCCAGGTGGAGCCGCTATTCACCATCTTAGCTGTAGAGGGCAGTGTCACTGGCCCTTATAGGTGAGATCCGAACCGGGGCCGATGGAATCCCAAGCGAGCTCTTAACCAATGCGTCACTCGGCCGGCCCAAAAGTAAAGTATTTTATACTGCTTCTGATTTTAAAGTTAAATTGAAATAAATAAACGTTACATAAAATTGGAAACGTTTACTCCCTGGATCACATGCACCACATTTCTAATGCTAAATAGCCACGTGAGGCCAGCAGCTCCTGTGTTCTAAACTGTGTTTACTTACCTGTCTCATTTGGGGACACAATAGATCCTGACCCAGAGGAAGTCTCCCCAGCTATTAGTCGGAGGTTGGGATGGATGGAAGGAAGGAAGGACAGGAGGTAGCGAGGGAGGGAGGGAGGATAAATGGATGGCTGGATGGCTGGATGGCTGGATGGCTGGATGGATGATGGATGATAGAGGGATGGATGTATAATCGCTGATCCTACCAGTACCCCCACCAGCTGGCATTGGGTTTCCCACCAGATGCCTAAGCCCTCAGATCTATTTCTGTGGGACCAGTGGTCCCCATTACTGTCTCTCCTGTCCTGTCATTGGGTAAGATGCTACTCTGGCATCTTCTGGTTCTTCTTGCCACCACCTTAGGAGCCTGGGCTCCTTGCCTTCTACAACCAGGCCTTTCATCTCGCCATCCCCACCCCCATTTTCCAAAGAGATTTAACTGACTCCTCCATGCATCACAGTGACCCAGCCACTCATTTCCCATCACCCGGTAATGATTCATTCATTCCACCAACAGCATTTATTGAACACATACTGCTTTCTGGGAATTCTTCCAAGCACATCCCTCAGTATCCAACAGGGACAAACATATCATAAGCCCCGTCTTCATGGGGTTGACAGTCTGATGAGGAGACAAACAGCCAACAAGACCAAGAAGGACAACATGTAGAATGTCGGATGGTGATGAGTGCTGTGGAGAAAAGTAAAACAGGAGAGGGGGATGGAGATGTTGGTGGGGGACTCAGAGGAGGTGTGACAGGGCAGACTTTGATGAAGGGAGCGGTGAAGCTCCCAGATATCTGGGGGAAGAGCATGGAACAGCAGGTGCAAAGGCCAGAGGTAGGCACATTTCCTGGGTCCCTAGGTCACCTTGTTTGGCTGGTCCTGTCCCACTCAGACACAGCCTCAAGGTCCACCTTCTCCCTTCATCTTCTCTACACTCTCACAGGGCGTTCTTGGTTTTCTTTGTCCCCTAGGACTGCCCCCCACGTTTTCTTTTCCATCTCCCTCTGGGCATTCCATTCCCCCTAGACTTCTGAAACTTGAGGCTTCTGGCTGGCACAGTGCTCCTGTTCTCTGGTTCCCAAAACTCTGTGAGGGGCCTGGTAACAAGGTTCAAGGAAGGTTCCCTGGGCAGGGATAGGACAGGGCTGTCACCTTCTCAGAGCCAGGAATAAAGCCAGGGTCTTTGAAGGCAGAACAAGGGCAAGGAGGCCCAGGCCCCACGGACATTCAAGATGTCTCCACTCAGCACCCCCAAATCCTGACATCAGGGAAGCCACTCAACCACAGACAGGAAGAGTTGGCCCTCTTGATTTTCCCCCACTCCCTGCTAGGGAGCCCTTTTCAAAAATAGGAACATTGAGGTTAATACTGAAATAAGCCAAGGTAAGATTCAAACTCAACTGTGGCAGGATGGGGGATGGGGGGAGGCTTCCCACAGCACAGCATCCTAGAGATGGGCCTTTGGGCAGATGAACTAATGGAGCATGACAACTAGGACATCTCTCTTCTGCCCACCCTCAAAGTGAGGGTGGGGAATGCTGTGTGACTTGGGCAAGTCACCCCACCATTTTGAGCCCCTCTTCCGCATCTGTTACATTAGTCTGACAAGCCCCATTCCTCTCCCCTACACAAAACCACGTGGCACACTGTAATTGGTCAGGAAATAGAATTTTAAATGGTGGTATTTTTGTACTTATTCATCCAATCAAAATTTCCCTGGCACAACATACTAGAAAAATGAGGAGAAATTTCTAGAAAGATTCCACCAAAATGTTAATGGTGGTTATCTCTGTGGATAGAAGGATCACAGGGATCCTTATTTTTATATTTTTTTATTTTATTATTATTATTAGTTACAGATGTACAAAACAATGCAATACTTATCCTTTTCACCCCTTACAAAGTGACTCTCACCTCCCCCTCCCCCTGCTCTCCCACCCCCGATATCATACATATTTATTACAATTCTGTTGATTCCATCCCCACACTATACTCCACATCCCATGATTATATATGTGTTAAATTATAATTAACATTTAATATTATTCAGTGGCAGCTTCAGATGTACAGTGCAGTGGTCAGGCCTCTACACCATCCATGATATGGTCTCCCTAACAAGACACAGGAATCCTTATTTTATTTCTAGACTTGTCTGTTCATATATATACATATATATATATATATTTTTTTTTTAAGATTTTATTGGGGAGTTGGGGGAGAGGACCAGCCAAGTTGTTGTTCTTCAGTATTTGTATGGAGGGCGCCAGTTGCCATCTGGCTTCCCATCAGCAGCTCCTGGCCTCCAAGCTCAAGGTGCTGTGTTCAATCCTAGCTGCGGGTGAGTGCAGCCACTATCCCATGAAGGAGTCGAACCAGCAGCCTTGTTGTTAAGTGGGCACACCCTATCCTCTGAGCCATCCGAGAGGCAGCTAAGCTCAAGGTGCCAAGTTCAATCTTTAGTTGTGGGTGGGCATAGCCCACCATTGAACAGGCAATCTTGTTGATACACCAGCTGAGCCATCTTGCCACCTGCTGGCAGCTAAGCAACAGCTCAGGTAGGGCACAGTGTTCACTGGCCCATGTGGGAATCAAACCGGCTGCCTGCTGCTCAAAGCATGTGCTCTAAGCCAATTCTTAACCAACTGAGCCACTCGGCCGGCCCCAGATATATTTTTGAACAGGGTACACACAAGTTTTTTGTCCTATAAAAAGAAGTCACTTCTGGGGAGGGCCGAGTGGAGCATTGAATAAGAGCTGGCTTGGGATGCCAGCGGCCCCAGTTCGGATCCCACATGTGAGGGCCAGTGTGACACTGCCCTCTGCAGCTAACAACAGCTCCACCTGGAGCCGGGCTGTGCGAATCCCGGTGATGGTGTAGGTTGCAAACCCTGCTGCAGTGGGCTGCCATAGGCTACAGTGAGTGGCCAGCAGCCAGCGTGAGTGGCCAGCAGCTGGTGTGAGCTGCCAATAGCTGCGGTGAGTGGCCATCCAGAGGCCAGCGACTGATCTGCCTCATCCAGGAAGAGCGCAATGATGATATCAGCATGGGCCAGTGAAGCAACGTCCTCCGCAACTAGACTGAAGAACAAAAAGGGCAGCAACTTGTCTGTTCCCCTTCCCTGATTCCCCAATGCTGTTCCCCTCCCCCAATGCCCCAATAAAATCTTAAAAAAAAAAAAAAAAAGAAGTCACTTCTGGTGAGATTGGGCTTTGTGTCCAGACTCCAGGTCTCTGAGGGTCAGGAGACCAGCGGGTTTGGGGGGATAGAGCTGAAGAGGATGTTGACTTTTGAGCTTACTGCTCAAGAAATGTCTCACCCAGTCATGACAACAATCCGATGACATGAGTACCACTTACAGGTGGGGAAACCGAGGCACGGAAGGCTGGTGGGACAGGTTCTAGGCAACACAGCTGAAAGGTAGGTACTGGAGCTGAGATCAAAACAGGCACTGTAACCTTCAAACTCCCATACTAAGTCTGGTAGTTATTTGTTGCATTTCTGGGTCTCTTTGTGTCTCTCACTGTATCTCACTATCTCTGGCCCCCTGTGTTTCCCTGTCTTTCCCTTGGTCTCTCGATGTCTCTGTCTTTCTGTCTCTGTCTCTCCTTTGTTCTCTCTGTGTCTCTCACTGTCTCTGACCCTCTCAAAGTGCCTCTGTCTCTCTGATTCTCTGCATATCTCTTTCTCTGTGTGTCTCTGTTCTCTCTTGGTCTCTCTATGTGTCTCACTGTCTATGTCTGGGTGTTCCCCTTTGATTTCTTTCTCAGTGTGTTTCTACGTGTGCCCCTGACAGTGTCAGCCCACGACGGCAGTTTCTGTTTGTTTGGTTCCCAGCAGTGTTCCAGCACGCAGAACAGTGCATGGCAGATAGGAGGCGCTCAATAAATATTTCTTGAATGAATAAAGGAATGAAAGAATGCATGAATGCATGCATGAATGAATGAATGAATGAATGAATGAACAAACTCTCTGAGATGGGATTAGCTCCTTAGTCAGACTTATGAACTCAGGCTCCAGGTGGGCACAAACATGCCCAGAGGCAGCAGCCCAGAAGGTTCAGGTACAGGGTTGACCCTGAACCCCTGGACTCTGCTCCATGCATTCACAAGATGCCCAAGACGTGCTCATCATCCCTCCTCCGCACCCTTAGAAGGGTGGCTCCCTCTCGGCCTCTCCCCGCTGTTGGAGGCGTGGGTAGCAGCTGGGAGAACCGGCTGGGTTCTGCCCCGCCCCTTGGGCGTGGAGGTAGGCACCTGGCGGGCTCCCCAGGTGGCAGACGCTGCTGCTGCACATACCTGGTCCCTGTGCCGCCTGCTCCTTGCGCGTCCTCCCCTCCCTACCCTCACCCACCTGCCATGGACGGGCCCGCTGAGCCCCGGACCCGGGCCCTGTGGGACACCTACGAGGACGACATCTCGGAAATCAGGTGAGGCCCAGACCTGGGCACCAGCCACGAGACCCCCCCCCTCCCCGGAGGAGGTGGCCTGAGGGAAGAGCCAGGGGCCTCTGTAAAGCTGGCCCCTGGCCTCCTGCAGCCTCAGACCCAGCCCAGACTTGGTTGGCTGGGCTGGGCTGGCTTGTTCACCCTGGAGTGCAGGTCCCTCCTGGAAGGGAGTAGGTGACTAGAGCTGCCTTGAGTCACCAACTGGGATGCCTGGGGTGTCCATGTCCCTCTTGAGGCCACAGTTTCTCTGTCTGTCAAAGGGGCCCATAAACCATTTGTCTCCCTGATGTAAGACTGGATGAGAGCAGGGGGCTTGGCATATAGTAGTTGTTCAGGAAACTTGAGGGCTTTTGTACTCCTTTCCTCCCTGGACACCCCAGAAAGCCCTCAAATGGGAGTGCTTTCCCTCACAGGGGCTCAGGCTGTGCTACCAGGGGTTCAGGATGCAGCTGAGTTCCAAAGCTGGCGGCTGTGTCCCAGGGGGTTGGGGGTGAGGAGGGTGGACCCCGACTCCTTGGCCCTCATAGGAGAGGTTAGGACAGAGTACTCCCCATCTTTTGAATGTGACTCCTTTGTTCCTGAGGATTTCAGACACTTTTATAGTACCTGCTTTCCAGATGGGAAACCTGAGGCTGAGTGGCAAAGTGGCCATGATCATGCTGCCAGGTGCAAATTTGAACCCAGTCCATCTGATCCCAAAGTCGGTGCTTTCTCCTCTCCTCAACAGCCTAGTTGATATCCCCTCCTTGTGGCTCCATTTTACAAATGAACATGAGGAGGCTCAGAGAGGGCAGGCAGCCTGTCCAAGATCACACAGCAAGGCTGTATTGTTTTGGGCCCTCCCCTCCCCTTCCTCACCCAGGATCTGGGGCATGGAGACTCCAGAGTCCAGAGACTGCAGCAGCTGAATTCTGATTGCTGTATGACATAGACAAGCCTCTGGCCTCTAAGGCTGAGGGTGGCCACCAGGCTGGCCCCAGCTCTGCTTGAGGAAGGCCCCAGCATTCTCTTCTCCAGTCTCTCTGGGTTCTGCAGTTTCTTTGGCTCCCCACCACTAGGAAGTCTTCAGCCTCAGTTTTTTCACCTGAAAAATGGAGGAAAATAGCCCTCACCTATAAGATACTTCTAGACCTGGATATTTGCAGCCCCCTGGGTGGTGTCCTTAGGACCTTAAACTTTCTTTTCCATGAGCTTCTGGAATCTCTGGACCTGGAAGGATGCCTCTCACAAGGGTCCTTAACATCCATTCTGGGGCCCCCTTCCAGGCCCCTCAAATACACAACATCCTTACTGAATTCAGCAGCTCCCCCAGAATGACTCCTCCTCCTGGGCTGCCATCTCAGTCACCAGGTCAGACACTCAGGCATTGTCCTTGACCATTCCTTACTCTCCCTCCTACAGCCTGTCACTCCCCAACCTCACTCTCCTATGACCTGACTATCTCCATTGCCATGGCCCCAGCTGACGACTCATCTTTGCCCCAAGAGCCTTGTCCTAACCTCCCTGCCTCCAGTCCTTCCCAGAGCTGCCCCTCCCCTCCTCCCAGTCTCAAGGTGACTCCAGGCCCTGGCAGTCTGGGCTCCCAGCTCAATCTCCTTGCTTGCCTGCATTCCTTCTATGCTATGACTTCCGAATTCCCTGGCCACACCTCACTATTCCCGGCCCCAGTGCCTTTGCATATTCAGCTCCCTCTGCAGGGATTCCCAGATAAATCTTTTCTAATCTCCAAATCTACCCCTGGCCATCCCCAGCTCAAGTCCCTTCCAGGACTCTCTAGCGCCCACAGCAATGGTTTCCAAAACATTTTTAAGACATTGATACCTTTTCCAAGAGAAATCTTACTCCCAAGCAGGGCTACATCATAGAGATCAAAACGGAGCTGCTCTGGTTTAAAATGGGGGCTAGAGGGCCGGCCGAGTGGCGCGGTGGTTAAGCGCTGGTTTGGGAAGCCAGCGGCCCCGGTTCGGGTCCCACGTGTGAGGACCAGTGACACTGCCCTCAAAAAGAAAAAAAAAAGTGGGTGCTAGAGACTGGGGTCCCCCTGTTGGCCCTGCTTCTTCTGTGGATTTGTTGCTCTGCTCCCACCCTCCTCACTTCCTGGGCCCCACCTGGCTGCTTCCACATTCCCCCCAGCCTGGATCACAAACCTTTGGACTTTTGTGCCTGTCGTTTCCTTTGCTTGGGAGGACCTTACTCCTTCGTGTGGCAAATTCGTTCTCACACATTTTAAGATTTATGGCCACCACAGATAGGTCCCTGCTCACACTTCTAGCTTCAAACCTGTCCTGTGACACCCAAATGCTGACCTGTTCACTGATAGGGACAGTGTGGGGACACCTCTGCAGTCCTCGGCTCAGAGCAGGTGGGGGTGGGCAATGTCTCTGAGAATGATGTCAAGGAATGAATGGGAGTGAGATAAGGCAATCTTTGAGCTGGAGCTTGCAGAAAGATTAGTCAGGATGACAAAACAGGCGAGGAAGGGCAGGGCACGCAGGGAGGGGAGACAGGAGGGGCAAAAGGACAGCAGCTCTTGGGAGGAAATGAGAGGCTGTGTGGATCCCAGGGCACCAAATAAGCAGTGGAAAATTCCCGGGGGGACCATTATTACACAACAGTGACGTGAGTGACTCTTAACGTCAAGTGTAAAAAGCAATTCTCAGACACTAAGAAAAGCTAAGCACTGTATTGTTTAGAGGGTACAAATCTATATGATAAAACTGTTCAAAAAACAAGCAACTGACAAGGATTTAATTCAGGAAAATGGTGGTGAGGAGGAGGCCCAGGAGATAAGGGGAAGCCCAGACAGCAGCAAGATACATTGCACAGAATGTTCTACTGCATGGGGTTTGTTATCGATTACGTTTTATATATTCGATATGTGTTTTGTGTACCTTGTATGTATGCAGTGGACTAAAAAGAGATAACAAGGGCAAAATACAAATGTTCAGAGGAAAAAGTTAGAAACGAGAGGTAGGCAGGACAAGGACAGTTACGGTCAGTTTACAGGCGGTGGAGCCAAGGGGACATGAATCCCTATAGAATTCTTTTAAGTACTCACTGTGCTGAGTGCTTTCCACATATGACCTCATTCAATCTTCACAACAACCATTTCAAATGAAATATTATCCCACCTATGATGAAGGTTAACTGAGGCCCAGAGAGGTTGAGTGACTTGCCCAAGGTCACACAGCAGCCAAGTAAGGTGGAGCCAGGATTTGAAGGAGGCACCCTGCTTTCTCACACCCTGAAAGGGATGGGCAGGTGTAAAAAGAATTAGAGGATGAGCAAGATGAGGGAGGGGCAGGATCTGGGAGGTAGCCCCTGCCCAGACAGGAGGTTTTGTGGGTTTCTCTGTATTTCCTGAAATAGCCTGTGTGTTAGGCTGCATCTTGACCAGCCCCTTCTGGAAAGGCTCAAGGCCAGAAGAAGCCAAGCTGGCATTTGGACCTGCGGTGACTGCTCCTCTTCTTCCTTTGATCTTCCACGTGCAGGCCCTTTCTGATCTTGGTCTCTTTATGGTCTACGTCCCCAGCCCCTCCTTCCTGGGGGAGGGCCAAACCATTCATGATTTTATGTTTACAGCCCTGCTAGCCACAGAGCTGCTTTTTCCAAGGCGAAGGGGGGCGCTAATAAAAAGGTTTTAAGTAATAAACAAATAATACGACATTGGTGTCCTCGTAGCCTGGATGGAATTTGGGCAGGCAGAGAGGAGGGGGTTCTGGGCCACCCCTAATAGATAAGGTGCCTTGGTGAGAATTAGAAGAGTCTCACAGCCCCCCTTCTCCTCGCCTCAACACCCTCTGCAAGGGACTTAGGCTTGGAAAATGAAGGAAAGGTGTGTTTTGGTTCCCACTTGCTCCCTAGGGGCTGGGGGATGGGGAGGTGGGATGTGTGCGGACTGGTCCTGCCTAGGGACCCGGAAGTGGGAAGAGCCAGGACCCACTTGGAAAGAACCAAACAGCCCAGGTTGCTGGAGGAAGGCTCTGGGGGAGGGAGAGAGGGACCTGGTGGACCATCAGTGGCATCAAATGCCAAGGCAAGCATGAAAGCCCTGGTCTCGAGGCCTGGATCGGGGACATCCAGAGTATGGGAGAGGTGAGGCCAGCTACTCACAGGGGGCATCAGGCACAGGCTGAAATGGGAACCAGGGCCCAGAAGACCCTGCCACTGCAGGCAAGAATGCCCGAAGCCACACAGCCCATGGGCACGCAGCCCTGAGTTCAAGTCCCACCCATGTTGCTCACTAGCTCGGCCCTACCAGGCACAAAGGTTTTCAGAACTGTGAATCTGTGAAATGGGTGCGGTGGGTGATGCTGGGGTCAGGGCCAGACCGGGCTGTCTGCTGAGTAAGGGTTTGTTTGCAAGGTTATACTTCCTTCCTCCTTCTCTAATTTTTGTGAGTCCTCTTGAGCCCAGAGCTTAGGTGCCCGGAAGGGTGGGGTCAGAGTAAAGAATGATAATAACTACGACCTTCATGAATATCAGCCTTGCACCAGCCCCGTTCTGAGGGCTTTGTGAGGGTTTTCACTCTTTCAGTCTCCTAACAGCCTTCCCTGTGAGGCAGCCAAGGTCATGATTCCCATTTCACAGGTTGAAAAACCAAGGCCCAGAGAGAAATCGTACCTCTGAGATTTGCTCCAGAGACTTCACTCTTAACCCCCATGCTAGAGAAAGGGACCAGACAGGGGCCTCAAAACGCGGGAAGAGGCTGTCCCTCTGTGACCATAACCTTCATCAGGAGGTGTAACACCCCATATTTGATCAGTGGGTCTGTGGTCTGTCTGTTGGTCCACCCTCCAGGCCAATGCTGTCCCATAGATGCATAATGTGAGCTCCCTAAATAAACATTTTCTAGTAGCCACATTGAACAAAAAAGTAAAGAAACAGGTGAAATTAATTTTAATTATATATTTTATTTAACCTGATATATCTGAAACACTATCATTTCAAAATGTAACCAATAGCCAAAATTATCAATGAGATATTTTACATTCTCCTATTCATCCTAATCCTCTGAAATGGCATGTGTATTTTCTCATATCAGCTGCTAACCTTCCTTCGGAATGAATAGATCTGTATTCAGATTTCATCACTGTGATGGCTGAAAGTCAATTCCAGGCCTGAGTTATTCCAAACCTGCCTAAAAAGTTTTCCAATAATTGACTTGAGTGCCAATATTTCAGTTAAAATCAGTTATCATTAAATACAATTAAAAATTGAGGTCCCAGGTCGCACTGGCCAAATATCAAGGGCTCAGCAGCCACATGTGGCCAGGGGTGCAGAACGGACCTTTTCCATCCTCTCAGAAAGTCCTATCGGATGACTTGGCTCCAGTATGCAGTATCCCAGGGGAAGGGAGAGGCACATAGTAGTTGGAAGCGAGAGAGGGAAAGAAAGAGGAAGCTTAGAGAGAAAGGGAAGAGAAAGAAAAATCTAGAAGAGCCTTCAGGCTAAAGGCAAGGCCCACGGTGTGATGGAGCAAGGAGTGTGTCAGGAACAAGCAGAACTTGGCGGAAGGAACAGAACAACACTGGCTGTGCTGGTGTGGGGACCCAGGAGAGGCGGGGCAGTGCAGGCCCATGAGGGTACAATGAATTTGCTGGGCTTTGAAGGGCGCAGCCTGTGACACAGTACAAAGAACGCTGAGAATTTGAAGACAGGGATTAATTTATTTAGCTAGATTTTTTTTCCTGTTATTATTATCATAAAAGTAACATATCAAAATGATATATCTTATTTTTAATCATTTAAAAGTTTGTATAACTTTTTTTTTGTTTGTTTTTTTGAGGGCAGTGTCACTGGCCCTCATATGTGGGACCCGAACCGAGGCCACTGCCTTCCCAAGCCAGTGCTTAACCACCGTGCCACTCGGCCGGCCCTAAAGCTTTTTTTGTTTTGTTTTGTTTTTTGAGGGCAATGTCACTGGCCCTCATATGTGGGACCCGAACTGGGGCCGATGGCTTCCCAAGCCAGTGCTTAACCACTGCACCACTCGGCTGGCCGTTTGTATAACTTTTAAATGTGCAAGAATTGTCAAGGGTCAGGGGAAGAATGAGGACAGGGAATTTATCCTATCAGACCTTAAAATCTACTGTAAAGTTACTATAATCCAAACACTATAATCCTCACCCTATGATCCAGCGGCTTTAGGCATAATAGCCCAAACTGGAAGCAGCCATGAACAAGGGAATAGATAAACACACTGTGAGTTATTCAGACAGTGGAATTCTACTCAGCCATAAAAAGGAACAAACTTTGGGCTGGCCGAGTGGCGCAGTGGTTAAGCACTGGCTTGGGAAGCCAGCAGCCCCAGTTTGGGTCCCACATATGAGGGCCAGTGACACTGCCCTCAAAAAAAAAAAAAAAAAAAAAGGAACAAACTTTAATTATGCACACAAAAACGGATGAATATCAAGAATGTTATGCTGAGCAAAAGAAGCCAGACACCAAAGAGGACATTCTATTGTATAAGAGGACCGTTCTAGAACACCCAAGACCAGTCAACTCAGTTTATGATGGGACAACTCAGAACTGCGGTGAACTCTAGGGGTAGGGATGGGGGACTAATTGGGAAGAAGCACCAGGAAATTTTCTGGGGGCAATGAATAGTTCTGTTTCGGGATAGGGGTTTGGATGGCATGGGAGTCCTATGCTTTTGTCACAATCCCCTTTAGTGCGTTTCCTCAAAAGGAAATGATTTTAAAATGATGAAATGGGATACTTTGCAGCTGTTTGTTTTTTTTTAAAAAGATTTTATTGGGGAATTGGGGGAGGGGAACAGCACTGGGGAACTGGGGAAGGGGAACAGACAAATTGCTGTACTTTTGTTCTTCAGTCTAGTTGTGGAGGACATTGCTTCACTGGCCCATGTTGGTATCACTCTTCTCTGGTGAGGCAGATCGGTTGCCGCCGCTCGTGGACCCTCACTGTAGCCTATGGCAGCCTACTGCAATAGGGGCTGCAGCTATGCCTACCTGGGGACTCACAGCAGCCCAGCTCCAGATGGAGCTGTTGTTCACCATCTTAGCTGTAGAGGGCAGTGTTACTGGCCCTCATATGTGGGATCCGAACTGGGGCCAATGACGTCCCAAGCCAGCTCTTAACCAATGCGCCACTCGGTCTGCCTGCAGCTGTTTTTTTAAAGGAATGAGATTGTCTGTGGACTGACCTGAAAAGTTTGTCATGATATAGTAACTGAAAAATAAGCAAGGTGCTGAGTAAGATTTAAGGTCTGATATCAATGTTGTTTAAAAGGAAGAGGAAAGAGATGAGAGGAAGAGAGAGGAGGGGTAGAGGGGGAAGAGGTGGAGGAGAAGGCATCTGAGTCTCCACACCTTGAATATGCTTGCTCGTACTTCTATAAATACTGTTAGATTACACGCCAAACTGGCAGTACTGGGATCCTCTGGGCTGGCTTGACAGTGTTGGCAGAGACCATTAACTTATTAACAAACCCAGATGAATATATATATATATGCAGTAAATGAATTGCGACTAACTCAGTTTGCGAGCGTTCCACAAGACTTTTGGTTGGTGCAAAAGTAGTAGCGGTTTCTGCCGTAATGGTAAATGAGCGATGTCTTGCTATACGAGTAGTTTGTTTCTGGAACGAATTATGCACACAAACCAAGGTATTACTATATATATATATGATTTATTAATAAATCCAGATGGCTAAATAACCAGTAGATATAGAAATAGGATCCAAGAATTTATTTTCCTAAATTATCTAAAAAGAAAGAAACAAGGGCCCGCCGAGTGGCACTGTGGTTAAGCGCTGGCTTGGGAAGCCAGCGGCCCCGGTTCAGTCCCACATATGAGGGCCAGTGACACTGCCCTCAAAATAAATAAATAAATAAATAAAAATAAAAATAAAATAAAAAGAAAGAAACATAGGGCTGGCCGAGTGGCGCGGTGGTTAAGTGCTGGCTTGGGAAGCCAGCGGCCCCGGTTCGGGTCCCACATATGAGCCAGTGACACTGCCCTCAAAAGAAAAAAAAAAAAAGAAACACATACATGTACCATATTGAGGCAGTTTAGCAGAAGTAGCAAACATTCCCCCTCCCCCACTTCTGGAGCTTCCCAGCCCCACATTGGCTCTCCTGGTCACATGATTTGGGGGCCAGGCTCTGCCATCCTCCACCCATAGCTCCTAAGTCCACCGAGACAGCTCTGGTCCCACCACCTAAGGGGGCAGGCGACAAGCACGTGGCGGCCACTGCCACTGTGTTCACAATTCAGAATTCAAAACACTCAGAAAGGCCTGAAGTAGAAAATTCTAGTTCATTCAACCACCCCAGACCCAATCACAATATTTTTTTTTTTTGAGGGCAGTGTCACTGGCCCTCATATGTGTGACCTGAACTGGGGCCGCCGGCTTCCCAAGCCAGCGCTTAACCACCGCGCCACTCGGCCGGCCCCCAATCACTTTTAACATGTTTGCCTGACAGTAAATTTCTCTTTATGTGTGTATCTAGTCTTTACTTATTTATTTTTAACTGTAATTCAGACATTACTTTATCTCTGGCTCTCTACTTGCCTTTTCACTCTTTATAGCATCTCAGCCAAATAATTACCACCTCCTCACCCTTCCAAACTTTTATTATGAAATAATAATCCCTGTACCCAGCACCACTAAAATTTTACTATACCCAGCACCACTAAAATTTTACTATATTTTATTATTTTATAACATCATGTCTATGCATCCTTCTGTGCAACTATCAATCCTTATTTGTGATGCATTTCAAAGGAAGCTGCAGACATTATTAGAACATTTCACTCTAAACGCTCCAGGCTAAGTGTCATTAAACAGACTTCAATATTTGTTGATAGGTTTCTCTTGTCATAGGTGATGGTTATATACAATATACTGTGCAAATCTGAAGTGCACCAGCTTTGAGAAAAATGCGTGTCACCAAATCCCTATAAGACATAAACACACCCCCTTTTGAAGGGCTGGGTTCCAATGTTTGTGGGGCCCTGATTTATTTTTATAGTTCTGATATATTTATCCAGCCCTGTTGTTCAGGTACCTCTTACAAATTATGTTGCAATTAACAACCTGGTGTACATTTCAATGGGCATTCCCCCAGGGCATTTATCTATTCCATACGTTTCTGGGGGTCAAGTTCATTTGTGCATTCAGAAAATATAATGGTGTGCTGCCCACACGGCAGACGCTGGTTCTTGGAGGTGGGACGCGGTAGAGGGAGAATTTCTGCCCCCAGTGCTCTTCCACTATTGGGGAAGACTAATTTAAAGAAGTTAATAGACAAAGAAAATAGTTACTAAATATTAAAAGAGCTGGGAAAGAAGCAAACAGGAGGCTGAGATGGGTAATAATGCACACAGAGGGGTGTCCCCTGCTTTAGTGGAGGTGGCCTGCATAATTGAAATGTTACCAAAGATGTTATTCTAATTGCTCTGCCACTGAGGGCAGGGGAGTGGCTTCTTGGTGCTCTGGCCAAGGCCTGAGTCATTCTGCCACAACGGAGGGGCCCAGAGGAGCCAGGGATGCTTGCCCTGATGGTCACCAAGTGGAATTTGAGGAGGTGAGGCAGGGCACTGCTATCAGGCAAAGGCAGGGCTGCTGGACGCTGTACACACTATTCTGGAAATGAGGCGTGTTGAACCCAGCTCAGGCTCCCAGAATCTTGGCAACGCTCCCCAGAGAAAAGCGAGTTGACCACAGCCATCCGCCATGAGTCAGCAGGACAGCAGGGCTGCTGAGAAAGTCATCATGGGCCTGATGGCATTCCTGGAAGGGTAGGCCCCGCACTCGGGAAGAGGGGGCAGTTCCAGCCCCATGCAAACCCCAGAATCCCAGCAGTCTACCCATTCACCCCTGTGCACACACAGTTTTCCCTCTGGTACCCACATATGGCTCCTTCCCTCACCTCCTTCAGGGCTGCCCAAATGTCACCTCCTCAGAGGGCCCTCCCTTGTCTCCACCTATCTAAAATTGCAGCACCCTCCCCCCAGACGCCTTCTCTCCCCCACCTGCTTCATTTGTTCCCATCACCATCCCTCCAATATACCGCTACATTTAAAACATTCTCTGTTAATTTCATTGTTCATTCAAACATAAGCTGTAGTAAGGTTTTTTTGTTTTTTTGGTCAATTGCCCCCACTATTGTATCCCCCGGTGCCTGGCACATAGTAGGTGCTCAATGAATATTTGTGGGCAGATTAATGAATTTACTTCAGGCAAAAAAAGCCTATAGTTCCCGGGGATTGGGTACTCTCTTTGGATATCAGACTGGGAGGCTCCTGGAAAAAAGGCCTCAGTTACCCCCCTGCCAGTGCTCATTCTTCAAATGAGATCAGAGAGGGTTTGAGAGTGGCCTCAGGTCACAGAGCAAATTGAAGGCAGGCCTATAACAGAGGCGTAAGTTGCTTCTCTGCACATCCCTAGGTAGCCAAGATGGACATTGACCAAACGAATGTTAGGTTATAATAATGGCTAATGGGCATTAAGCATTTATATGATGAGGTTCTTTTTAAAAATCAAGTAGTAAAATTGATTTTCTGTGTGTGTGGGAATGTATAGTTCTACGAATTTTAACACACATATAGATTTGTCAGGACACAGAATTGTTCCATCATGTCTTTGTAGTCACATGCTCTCCCATCCCTAACTGCTCTCTCCCTCATCCCTTCCATCTCCACAACTACTGAACTATTCTCTGTCCATATAGCTACCTTTTTAAAAATGTCATTGTATTAGTTTCCTATGGCTGCTGCAACAAATGGCCATAAATTGAGAGGCTTAAAACAACACAAATTTATTCTCATACACTTCCAGAGGTCAGGAATTCGAAATCAGTGTCACTGGGCTAAAAGCGAAGTGTCAGCAGGGCTGGCTCCCCTTGGAGGCTCCTGGGGAGAATCCATTTCCTTTCATGTCTTTTCCAGCTTCTAGAGGCCATCCGCATCCCTTGGCTTATGGCCTCTTCCTCCATCTTCTAGGCCACAGCGTGGCATATTCCAATCTCTGTCTTCTGACCTCTGCTTCCATTATTACGCCTTCTTTTTCTGATTCTAACTCCACTGCCTCCTGCTCATAAGAACCCTTGTGGTTACATTTAGCCCTTCTCCCACCATCTTCCCATCTCAAAATCCTTAATCACAGCTTTTACCGTGCAGTGTAACATAATCCCAGGTTCTAGGGATTAGAACATGACATATTTAGGACCATTATTCAGCCCACCACAGCCATGTAAATGGGATTGTAGAGTCTGACCTTCTGAGCCTTTGAGACTCATCCATGTGGCTGTAGGTGTCAGTGGTTTATTTCTTGTCATTGCCAAGTAGTATCGTGTGTGTACACGTACCATTGTTTATTCATTCACCTGCTGAAGGACATTTGGGTTGTTTCCAGTTTGGGACGATTATAAATAGTATGGCTATAAACCTGCAAGTACAATGTTCGGTGTGAAAATAAGTTTTAGATTCTCTTGGGTGAACATGCAGGAGAGAGGGACTCTGCTTTAAAATCTTATATATACTAATATATAAAATAATACAATACAATGTAATAAGAATAATATACCCTTAGGTGTTAAATACTCATGTGACTAAGAGGAGGGAGGTGGAGACAGAGACTCAGAAATGTTATGTGAGTTGCCTAAGGTCTAAACGATGTTTTCCTGACCTCCCCCGACCGCCCACAGTGTCTGCTCAGAATGAGCACACCAGGGGAGAACCATGTGAAGAGATCAGAGGCACCATCCCATGGCACTGGGTGGTTAGGGGTGCAAACTGTGGGGCCACACTGCCTGGATTCAAATCCCATCTCTGCCCTCTGCAGCTGTGTGACATTAACCAAGTGACTTTGCCTCTCTATGCTTTGATTTCCTCATTTGTAACACAGAATAGCAATACCACCCACCTTCTGGGGTTGTTGAGGAAATAAATGAATTAAGGCTCATAATGTACTAGTGAGTACTGTGCCAGGGAGCGCTCTTAGTATTATTTTTATTTTTTCAACAAATATTGACACACCCTCTGAGTATGCCAGTGTTTTTGGATATACTGGTAATCAAGACAGACAAAAAAAATATCTCTGGCTTCACAGCGTTCACATGAAAGCTGAGAAGAAAGACAAATAGTCAACATAATATGTAAACCATAAAAGCTTCTCAGAGGTGACAAGTGCCATGAGAAAGCAAGCAGGGTAAGGATTGGGGTGGATTCAATTGTTAACAGGGCTTCAGGGAAGGCCTCAGTGACAAGCAGTGATGTTGGAGCAAAGGCCTGAAGGAGAAGATGCCAGTCACAGGCCTGAATGCAGGACAGAGAGAACAGAAAGTGCAAAGGCCCTGAAGCAGGACTCAGCCTGAAGTGTAAGAGCAGGGAGATCAGTATGGCTGCAGTTGAGTAAGCAAGGCAGGCAGGGTGAAAATGATGGCAGAGAAGGATCAGAGCAGATGGTACAGGGCTTCCAGTCACAATAAGGACTCTGCTTTTACTCTGAGTAAGATGGGAGGCTTTTGAGCAGAGGGACAGGGGCTGACTCAGATTCTAACCAGATCCCTCTAGCAGCTGCAAGGGGGAGAACTGACTGTAAGGGGCAGTGGCAGAAGCAGGGAGATCAGTAATGAGGTGACTCAATAATCCAGGCTAGACGCTGCGCAGTTTTTAATCCTCATCAAATTCCCTCAAGGGAGGCCTTCCTATTCTCTTCCAGGTGAGTAAACTTAGGCCCAGAATGGTTAAGGCATGTATGCAAGGTCACACAGCTAGTTGGTAGCAGAGCCTGGGATCAAATTTAAATCGGTCCAACTTCACCCCATCTTCATTCCCCACTGTGTGGACTGGGCTGCCTATGGAGTGGATGACTGAGCCCCCACGACCAGGGGATCTGCATTGGTGACATTTGTTTATTGCACACCTGTTGCAAGACAGGCTGAATGAAGCTGACACATTGTGTCTTAGTGACAGAGGGAGGGGTGGAGGCTCAATGACAGGTATTTACTGAGGCCTCCTTTGAAGACTGTTGTGTGACCTTGGGGAAATATATCAACCTCTCTGGGCCTCCATTTCTTCTAGCACAAAGCGGAGCTTGCAATACTCACTTTGTGGTGTTCTGGGAGGAGTCTCTGTTAATGCATGTCCTTGGCATAAAATTTCCATAAAGATGGCTCCCCTGCCCCACCTGTCCTGCTGGGGCCAGAAGAAAGTCAGACAGGGTCTTGGAGGTCTGAGGAGGCCAGAGAAGTGGGCAGGCCCAGGCAATGTAGGGCCTTGAGTTCCCGGCTAAGCAGCCATGGCCATGAAGTGGATGGACAAGAGTCAGAGAATGGAGACCAAGAAACCAGGGAGGAGACCTGCAGTGAACCAGTGCAGTGGGAACAGAGAGGGAGAGCCAGTGCCTCGTGCACTGTGGGGATGAAAGGCAGGAGGATTGACGTGTTGGGCCATTCTCAAGAGTCTCATGTCCTGGGGTCTCCCAAGCAGGTACCTTCTAGGAGGATAAGCAGGTCCTCAGCTAATTGCCCATCATGTGGGCTGGTTCCTCCTGCAAAAAGCCTCTGACCCAGCTCAATCGTCACCTTCATTCCTCTGCTCCAATCGAGCGACAGTCGCATACTAGACCTTGGACATGGCATGGGAACAAAACGGGCTTGTGACCCAGGGAAACGAAAGGTCACCCTGGGGACAGATTTGATTTACAAGGTGGGGAGAGAAGGCGCACAGCACCTATTTTAGGACACACCATGGGATTCAGCCAAGCAGGATTCCAGGTGGGGGCCTCTCCGGCCTCCATGCTCAACAACAGAGACAGGTAGGGGACAGCATTCTTGGCAGAAGGAACAGCAGATACAAAGGCCTGGAGGTGGGAATAGTGCTCAATGCATTGGGGGGCTTTAGCTGGAGTGTGGGGTCCATGGACAAGGAGGCATTGGGACAGAAACTCTCTATAGGGCTGAGGTTCAAATCCCAGCTCTGTTTGGTACTTGCTTTGTGGCGTTGGACAAATTGCTTCCTCTCCCTGAACCCTCATTTTCTTACCTGTAGCATTCTAAAACACAGGGAGATCCTAACTCTCCTTCATCCATATCTCGTTTTTAGCAAACATTGGTGTTCAGTTATTTATTGAGCAACTGGTCATTCTGGGCTCTGTGGGCGCAGTGGTTTGGACTGTGCAGCACTGGAATGAGGCCAGGCTTTGGAAATCTCTAAAGAGGCCAGAGGGGATTCTAAGTGTCTGGGACTGAGAACCAAGGAGGCAGGTGGAGGACATAACCAGTGCTGTCTGACTTTCCTTCACTTTTTTCTGGTAACCGTTCTCATACATTTGCACATTCATACACGACACATTCATTCTTTCACACATTCATTCACGACACATTCATTCATTCACACATTCATTCATTCAGTGGTTGAGCACCAGCAATGTCTCAGAACTTGGATCCCACCCTGGCCTTCTGGGGTGTGGCTCAGACCCCCGATTTGGAGATGATAAGTGCTCATTTATGTATTCACTGAAGATCCAGGAACTCCTCAAGGATCCAAGATTTTTTCCTTGGGGTCCCCACTTTCCTCTCCTGTAAACTGGGGAGATAAAAAACTAAACTAATGCTGAACGCTAAGGGGAGCTTCAGTTTCCTGAGCATTTATCAGGGGTCAGGTGCTTCACATATTTTAATCCTCAGGTAGGATTAAAACTCTGAGATAGAGATTACTCTCATGCGACAGATAAGGAAACTGAGTCTCAAAGAGGCGCCATCTGTTGCCAGGGGCACAGAGAGAACCAATGTCTAGGCACTTAGCTGCGTAACTGCCTGATAACTCATGAACTCACAGCTCCCACCCACTGGGCTAAATCTGCCTAGCAACTGGTGACATCACTAAGACCACAGCTCACGCTCAACCTATGAGGTACCTGATGACATCACTGAACAATAAAGTGATTAACGAAGCGCTGAGGACCTACTGTGTGCCAAATGCTGTGCTAAGCAGCCCCTTCTCTGGGCTCACACAATGTCCAGTGTTGCCTCTATTACTGGGTATAATAACAACGTTAGCCCAGGTTTACTGAATGCGGACCATGAGCCAATCATTTTTACAGCTATTGACACATTAAACCCTCCCATTATCCCTCCTGTTAAAAAATTAATAAACATTTATATGGTGCTTACTCTGTGCCAGGCATAGTTCTAAGCATTTTTTTCTATGCTCACAATCCTGTGAGGTAACAATTATTATTATCCCCATTTTATGTAAGAACAAACAGAGAGGTTGCGTGACTTGCCCACAGTCAGTTGGTGGGACATAGAATTAAAACCCACATATTCTGGCTCCACTGTCTATGACATTAACCAAGACGCTGCGCTATTTCTCCTATTTCTGTGTTACCGTTGAGGAAAACTGAGACACAGACAGATTAAGCACCAGGCCTCAGTGCGGCTAGAAAGTGCCAAAGCCAGTCTCTGTGCCTAAGATGTCCAACTCCAGAGCTCATGCCTGTACTACTTTAGTTACTCAGAAGCAGGGCTTACAGAGCCCCCCACCCCTCCCTTCCTTTCTCCCCAGGAACAGACCCCAGGCAGGGACAGAGGAGTCCTTTGCCAGCAGGCCATAGGCCACACATCAGCTTTCCTTGCAGCTCCCCTCCCGACCCACCTAGAGATATTGCCCTTTGGGAACCCTGGCTGGCTGGGCTGAGCCTCACCAGGGCTCCTCCCAGAGCCCTCCTGCTACCCCAGGCAGAGGACACAGTTCTCTAGCTTTCGTCTTTCTGCTCCAAGCCTGATCCTGGTGGCAGGACTTGGAAAAATACCCCATCTCGAAAATCTCTGAAGCTAGGGGATGCCTTCGGGAAAGACTCCGGGAGCCCCCTGGGCAAGTCATAGCCTTCAGTGGGCCTCAGTTTCTTCATCTGTCAACTGGGCAGACAAAGCGGAATTAACAGAAAAGGCCTTTCTGTAAGTCAGCTGTGCTTTCAACTTCAGTGGGCCCAATACCTCACCTCCTTTTTATTAAAAACAGTTGTTTTAGTGGCAAGAGTATCTTCCTTTAATGTTTTTGTTTGTTTGTTTGTTTTTGAGGGCAGTGTCATTGGCCCTCATGTGTGGGACCCGAACCGGGGCTGCTGGCATTCCAAGCCAGCACTCAACCACCGCGCCATTCGGCTGACCTCTTCCTTTAATGTTTTATCCATTCATTCATTCATTCATTGGATGTTTTATTAAAGTAAAACTCACAATGGTGCTCTGTACACAGAGCTCAATTAATTTTGCAAAGTGGGCACATTGTTGTAACCAGGCCCCCCATTTGCTTCTACCCCTCACTTACCCAACCCCCCCAAAGATAACCTCCATCCCTCGTTCTAACACCATAAGTTACTTTCTCCTGTGTTTGAAATTCCCGTAATTGGAATCGTACAATCTGGACACTTGTGTCCCTCATCCCTCATTCAGCATTATGTTTCATCTGTGCGGTAGGACCCCAACCAACCCTCTTTATATAATAGGAGATTTGAAACATCCTCTTCACGCTCTTGAAATGAAATCCACAGATGATATAACCCACTTACAATTATTTCCCCCAGTTCAATGTATTTTCCTAAGTATACTTTGAAGACACAAATGGAAGGTGATGCAGTATGGTGGCTAAGACTTGGCAGATCTGGGTTTAGTGGGGGCCTGAAGCTTATAACATTTTGAGGGGGCACTCCTTCAGAAAAAGAATCAAAACAGGTGGCAACAACCTTAGGTAGAGGGAATGATCATTTAGAGTGAGAAAAGACATTACAATAATTGCTTCATTTTGAAAGCTGACAAAATAACACACCAGAAAAATAACACACTAGTTCCTGGCTTTGCTCACTTCCAACCTGAATATCCCCTGCCATCATATACTTTCAGTGATTTGTGCCCTTGAACACGTGATATTATAATCCAACTTCTGTCTCCAAGTCTTCATGTTGTTACACCCAATTCCTGCACCCAGCCAGCTCGCTCAGTCACAGACGTGACTTTAAACCTTATCAGTATCCCACAAACGCCCAATGAAATGTGTCCTCAATTCAACTTACCTCAGCCAGGTCCCCAAAATACCTATCCTTGTCCCACACCACAGACTGGAGATCCTGGAGGGATTGCAACAGAAAGAGACAGTGGATTAAACAGATTGCTTTGAAAACATCTCACTTCTGACAATTTTACTTCCGTGTATGGCTACGTGAACACATTGCAGGGGATTTGGAAAAGCAGCTTGAGTGAGGGGCTTGAAGCTTAAGACTAGTTTAGCTTCATGGTGACTCCCCATCTGGGTTAGCAGGTGGGCTCTGCCGTGCAGGCATGGGCAGGGCACCCGACTTCTTTGGCCTTGGTTTCCTCATGGGTACAATTCGGTGGTGACCTAGTGTCTTCCTCGAGAGTTGGGGGGAAGAGTAAATGTATGAAAAGCATTTAGCCCCACTATACAGATGTTAAGTGTTCCATGTCCCCCCAGCTGGGTGGCTTTGGGCAAGTCACTCAACCTCTCTGTGCCTTGCTTTCTTCATCCATAAAATGGGGATAATAAGTATTGTTACCTCATAGGGTTGTGTCATCTGCAAAGCAAGTAAACCATCCTTGCTTTGCAGATGAAAAATCGAAGTGCAGAGAAAGTTCTGTGCCAGGGTCCTACAAGCTAGTGGGGTGCCCCTCACCCATCTGCCTGCCTGTCCTCCCTCCTCTCCTGAGATTCCTCTGCCACTTTTCGCCATCGCCACCGTGTGTCCTGGAGGCCTCAGCTGTAAAGCTGGAAGCAGTGCAGGCTCCTGGGGCCTTGGAGGACACTCAAATGCAGGCCTCCCACCTTCCCAGGTGACCTCCTCCCCGTCCTCATGGTGTTTTCTTCACCCTCTTACAGTGAGAAGTTGTCAGGAGAGTATTTCCGGTACAAAGGCATCCCCTTCCCTGTTGGCATCTACTCACCTGAGAGCATCAGCATCACGGAGAACGCCGAGGTGCAAGACGACGACATCTTCATCATCACCTACCCCAAGTCAGGTACCTGCTGGGCTAGGCTGGGGAGGCGCGTGCTAGGGAGAGTGGGGGTGCAGGTGGCACAGAGGAGGAGAAGGGCATGCTGAGGACAACAGGAAGAGGAAAGCAGTGACTAGGTCTGTCCAGAATTGGGGTGATCTTGGCCTTTGCACTGGCAGGTCCCTCCCCCAGGAGCACCCTTCCCCCAGATCCCTCTCCTGCCCTGGGTCAGCTCTCATGTCCCCAGGGAGGCCTTCCATGACCTCCTTAATTAAAATAGCATCCTTATCCTGCCCCTGTTTATCCCCTTAACTAACCTCACCCTGTTTTTCATGTATCAACACCAACCACTGTATTATATATTTATTTGTTGATTCATTATCTGGCTTCCCCCACTAGAATGTAAACTCCATGAAGGCAAATATTTTAGTTTGTCTTGTTCACTGCTGTTGTCTTTGAGCCTAAAACAGTGCCTGGCACGTCATAAATATTCAATAAATATTTGTAGGAGGAAAGAAGGGAGGGAGGGAGGGAAGAAGGAAGGTAGGTGAAGGTCTACAGCAACTTTATTCAAAGTCCCTTGGGGAGGTTTTAGTGAGAGAAGGGACAGACATCAGGCTTTTCTTCTCTAAAATGATGGGATTGACTTCTTTATTTTTTTCAAAATGTTTTTGAAAAATTTCAAATGACATTCACTCTTTTCAGCATAGAATTCTGGGTTTTTTTGTTTTTTTTTAGCTGAGCCATCCTGCCACCTGTTGGCAGCTCAATGGCAGCTCATCTCCGGCTGGGCATCTAACTACTATTGCTCAGAGCTCAGCTCCCACTCTTGAGTGAGCTCTTAACCAACTGAGCCACTCAGCTGGCTCTCCACCAGGGTTTTTTTGGTAACAGCTTTGGGATAAAATTCATATGCCATACAATTCATCTATTTTATTTTATTTTATTTTATTTTATTTTATTTTATTTTATTTTATTTTATTTTAATTTTTTTTGAGCGCAGCGTCACTGGCCCTCATATGTGGAACCTGAACCGGGGCCACTGGCTTCCCAAGCCGGCGCTTAACCACCGCGCCACTCGACCGGCCCAATTCATCCATTTTAAAGTGTATAATTCTATGGCTGTAGTATATTCACAGAGTTGTACAACCATCACCACAATCAATTTTAGAATATTTTCTTCACCCCAGCAAGGAACCCTGTACCCCTTAGCCATTACCTCCCAATCCCCACATCTGGGTCCTCAAACCCCTGTCAACTATCAATCTATTTTCTGTCTATAGATTTGCCTATTCTGAACATTTCATGTAAATGAATTATACAATACATGGCCTTTTGTGACTGGCTTCTTTCACTCATAATGTTTTCAAGGTTTATCTTAATCAGTTCCTTACTGATTAGTATTTATTAGTTTCCAGCCCTTTGCCTTTATGCACGATGTAAACTTTAGGCACAATGACCCATCCCATACATGTATCATTTACACACATGTGCATTTGCACAGATATTTATTTATTTATTTATTTATTTATTTTATTATTTTTATTTTTTTGTTTTGTTTTTGTTTTTTGAGGGCAGTGTCACTGGCCCTCATATGGCAGTGTCACTGGCCCTCATATGTGGGACCCGAACTGGGGCCGCTGGCTTCCCAAGCCAGCGCTTAACCACCGTGCCACTCGGCCGGCCCTGCACACATATTTATTAGTTATGTAGAATAAACTCCTAGATATGGAAATACTTGGTCAAAGGGTCTATGCATTTGCAATTTTGATGGATACAGCCAAATTTCCCTCCATCGGAGCTGTGCACATCTGCCCCCAGACAGTAGGCTGTGTGTGAAACAGCTTTGGAGATGGATAGTGGTGATTGCACAACAATGTGAATGTACTTAACGCCACTGAACTGTCCACTTAAAAATGGTTAAATTGCGCTCAAGAGTGCGAGCTGAGCTCTGAGCAACAGCAGTTCAATGCCCAGCCCGAGCTGGGCTGCTGCTGAGCCGCCAATAGGTGGCAGGATGGCTCAGTTTAAAACAAAACTAAACAAAACAAAAAACCGGTTAAATTGGTAAATTTTATATTCTGTATATTTTACCACACACCACAAAAAATAAAATAAAAAATTAACCAGTAACAGGATTAAACTACCAAGGGGTAAAGAGAACTCTCAACAGATACAGGAAGAGCCAATGCTGGGAGCAGCCACTCCCTCTGTGGTTGAAGCGGAGCACCGAAGGAAATTTGCTGGGACGGTGAGGGGAATAAGTGGCACTGGTGTCCATTGCACTGGGGCCGCTGTCCATCACAGAAGCGGGCTGAGAGGAGCCCATGAGAACCAGGGACAGAAACCCCATTCTCCTGCAGGGCTCTTCCAGCGCCCTCTATTGACAGAGCTTGACATGGAGCTAGCTGGCAAAGGAGAAATGTTTGCAGGTCCATCCAGCTCCAGTTATCACAGAACAGGGAAACGAAATGTGGATATGGAGCCAAGAGGCAATACACTAAGAACTGGCACAGGGCAGCTGTTATAATCCAAGGCAATATAATACTAATAATAGATGACTGTTAATATTATTATTTCTTGTCTGACTTGCCTGACTTCCTCCCCTGTGAACTGGGTCACTGATGAGATCCCTTCCTTCTACATATTGTCTGTGGTTCTTCATAAAATCAGGAGGTTACTCCCAAGAAGGAGTGGTGAAAAGCGCTGAGATTTTAATTCCAGATGCTTCCCCTATATATTAGCGGAGTGCTTCTGCCCTGATAAACAAGCCTCAGAATCTCAGAAGCTGGACCCAACAGAAGTTTATTTCTCATCCTGTAAACTCCAAGCCGTGCAGGATGGTTGGAGGGAAGTAGGGGAAATCCAGCCGTCTCAGGCAGCCCTGCTCCTTTGGTCATGTGGCTCTGCTGTCCCCCGGAGCCCCATTTCCACTGGTTTCTCTGCATCCAGCCAGCAGACAGGGGATGGAGAGAGTGGGGGTCACGTGGGAGGAGTTTATGGGCCAGGCCTGGAAATGGCTGCACCTCACCGCCAACTGCACCTCCTTTGCCAGAACTCAGTCATATGGCCCACACACAGCCACCAGAAAGGCTGGAAAATGTAGTCCTGTTATATTCCCGGTAGGAAAATGAAATGGGGTTGGGCAGGCAGCGAGCCAGTCTCTGCCACGTGCCACTTCCTAGTTTTGCCACCTGGACCAGTGACCTTGTTTCTTTGAGCCTTAGTTTCTTGCTCTGAAAATAAAGACAACCAACCCCACCTTTCCCATTACTTGTGAAGAGTCCATGCAATAAAATATGTAGCCAATTGTGAAGTAAATGCAGCCATTATAAATCCGATGATAACCCCCCTCTTTACACCTCCCCATCTCCAATTAATTTGCCCCATTTATCCCGCCAGGCACCAACTGGATGATTGAGATCCTCAGCTTAATCCTAAAGGACGGGGACCCATCCTGGATTCGCTCGGTGCCCATCTGGAAGCGGGCACCTTGGTGTGAGACCATCATGGGTGCCTTCAGCCTCTTGGACCAGTGCAGCCCCCGCCTCATGAGTTCCCACCTCCCCATCCAGCTCTTCACGAAGGCCTTCTTCAACTCCAAGGCCAAGGTGCAGGAGGAGGGATTGGGGGTGGTGAGGGAAGAGAGGGCATAATGGACAAATGAATTTAGTACATATTTATTGAGCACCTACTATGTCCTGGCTCTGATCTAAAACTAAATAAACACAATGTAAGTCCACATTCTAAAGGAATACATATGGAATAAATAAGGAAACGGTTTAATACTTTCAAGCCAAAGTCAAGTGAGAGAGGGGGAGAGGAGTGGAGATGAGGTTAGGGAGGTAACAGGGATCAAAATATGCAGGGCTGTGTTGGCTGTGGCGGGGGTTTGGCTTGTACTCTGAGCAGGACAGAGCCAGGGGAGGGCTCTAGACAGAGACCGGAGCCGGCTTAGGTTTTCACAGGCGCCCTCTGGTGGCGAGGTGGGGAACAGCTCGTCGCGGCGAGTGCAGAAGCAGAGAGGAGGCGACTGCGAGGGTCCAGGTGGGAGGTGCCGATGGAGGAGACCTGGGTGGAGGCCGCAGAGGTGGAAAAAAAAAAAAAGGGCTGGGTTTGGGGTGTATTTTGAAGGTGGAACCAGGAGGATTTGCTGACAGATTGGATGTGGGTGTGAGAGAAACAGATGAGTCAAGGGCGTCTCCAGGGTGTTTGGCTTCAGGAAGTGGGAGGATGGGGCTGTTGTGAACTGAGATAGGGAGGACAGAGGGGACAGGTTTGAGGGGAAAGATGGGGAGCTCCGCTGTGGCCTATCAACATCCAGGTGGAGGTTGCCAGTGGGCAGTGAGATAGATTAATCTGGGTTTGACAGGAGAGAACTGGGCTGGGCATATATATTTGCAATTTGTTGCTAGATAGATAGATAATTAAAACCAGGAGACTGGTAGAATCACCAAGGAGGTGAGTGTAGACAGAGACAATATAAGGACTGCAATCCAGGAGTCCCCAAGACTACCCTAAGACTCCATGATTCACTAGGACTCAGAACTCGGCAAAATGGTTCAAGTCACCGTTACAGTTTGTGACACAGCAAGGATACAGATTAAAATCAGCCAAGGGAAGAGGTACGTAGGGCAAGGAAAGACCAAGCACCAGTTTCCATTGTCTCTCTCATCCTCCCAGCAACAATGTGTGACAACAAGCACAGAGTATCACCAACCAGGGATGCTCACCTGAGCCTTTGTGTCTAGGGGTTTTGTTGGAGGTTGGCCACGTAGACATGGCTGACCACCCATATAGCTAACCTTGGTCTTGGGGAAGGAGATGTTTGCCAGGGAAGGACATACCTGATGAGACTGTGGTGGGGAGGGGGGTTAGTTGTAGAATATAAACCAGCAAACAGATTAGAGCCAGGTAATTGGGGCATCTAATGCCAGGCCCAGGGGCTGGGACTCTATCCAAGGGTGCTGGAGAGCCAAGGAGGACCGGGTCAGCTCTGTGTATAGAAAGATCCTCTGGAGCCGTGGTGGGGAGGCTGGGGTGAGGGTCCACGTAGGAAAGGATGAGACTGGGGCCTTGGCTCTGGGAATAGGAAGGCTTCTTTTCTCTTTTGGTCAACACCTTTCACCCTGATCTCCCCCATGCCTTCCTCCTCCATTCTTTATTCCCTGAAGCCCAACTGTCTCTCCACCTGATCCAAAAACAGCTCCCTTCTCCTACTAGAATGTAGTTGGAGGGAGCTCTCCCCATCTTCTGGGATGAGGTGAAATGATCTGAGCTACTGTCAGCTGGGAAGTCCTCTGAGAAGTCTACCTTGAGTCCTTCCTGCTGCAGAGTCAGAAGAGATGGGGGCTCAAGGTCCTCCGGGGCTGGGGTCCAGCTGTGTCTGACACCTTCTCCCCTCTCCTCAACACCCATGCACAGGTGATCTACATGGGCCGGAACCCCCGGGATGTGGCAGTCTCACTCTATCATTACTCCAAGATTGCCGGGCAGTTGAAGGATCCCGGCACACCTGACCAGTTCCTGCAGAACTTCCTCAAAGGCGAAGGTGAGGACCCGGGTCAAATAGGGTTAGGGGGAGCCCCTAGTGGACCCAGACTGAAAGAGCAACAGAGGAGGGGTGAGAAAGGAGAGAGGCCGAGATACAGGGTGTTATAAAGAGTGATGGAGCCAGTGGGGGACCAAGAGAAATAGAATGAGAGACAGAAGGAGAGAAGGAGACCAACAGGCTGAGAGAGAAACCAAAATACAATGAGAGATACAGAAATGGGGAGGAAGAAACAGGGAAAGACTGAGAGACAAGGAGTAGGCCAGAGACAGACAGATAGGCAGACACATAGATACAGAGGCACTGAGAGAAACAAAAAGAGAGATATGGAGAAATAAGTGCAGAAAGGGATGGAGACAGAGAGAGACAGGGAGACAGAGGGACATGGGATGCTAGATGTGGGGGGCTGAGGGTGGGGAGACAGGGGCTGAGGGGTGGGGAGAGAGGGGCTGAGGGGTGGGGAGACAGGGGCTGAGGGGTGGGGAGACAGGGGCTGAGGGGTGGGGAGACATCCAGCTCAGAGGGGCCAGGCCTAGGACCATGTGAGACTAGTTAGTCCCCTCTGAGCCACAGCGGGGTGGCCTTGCTGCCTGGCCCTCACCTCTCCGCCCCTCCGCCCGCAGTGCAGTTCGGCTCCTGGTTCGACCACATTAAAGGCTGGATTCGGATGCAGGGCAAAGAGAACTTCCTGTTTATCACCTACGAGGAGCTGCAGGAGGTGATTAAGCCACACACACACACACACACACACACACACCCCTTGGCCCAGCAGACCTCCACCACTCCCCTCCTCATGGCCCCCATTTCCCTTCCAGTAAGGCCTGCTCTGCTACCCAACCAGGTGCTGGGGCAACAGCGGTGAACAGAATGGGGTCTCTGAGCCCACAAGTGGGAGAGGGACCATGGACAAATAAATAAAATAGATGGCAGCTGGGGAGAAGCGCTAAGGAGAAATGGCCAGCGAGAAAGGAGGATAAAGAATGTGTCCACACACATGGTTTTAAGTAGAATGGTTTGGGGAGGCCTCCAGGAGAAGATAACATTCAAGCAAAGAACTGAATGAGGAGAGGCAGCCACGGAGATATCTGGGGAAATTGTCCCCGGCAGAGGGACCAGCAAGTGCAAAAGCCCTGGGGTGAAAGTGTGCTTGGTGTATTCCAAGAACTGGAAAGAGGCCTGATGGCCAGAGCTCAGTGAGTGGGAGTGAGGATGGGAAATGAGGCCAGATGGTGAGGACTTAGGCTTTTCTCAGTAGGTGGGAGCCATAGGTGAGCTCTGAGCAGGGGAGATGATAGGATTGATGAGATCATGCAAAACTGTGGCACATGGGAAGTGAGCTTCAATGATGGTTGTGGCCTGAAAGGCAGAGGAAAGTAGTGGACGGAACAACCTGGAGTTAGACTGGGATCCTGTCCAAACCCCTCAGATGTAACCTGGGAGAGAGACACCTTCTGGCTGGGGCAATCAGGGGGGTCTTCCTGGAAGAAAGGACCATGCAGAATGCCCTGGCTTCAAGGAGGATGTTGGACTTGTAGCTGCAACAGTCTACAATGAATGTGTTCAGCCATTCTTGGTTTTTAGCAAAGATCTGTTCTGAGAGTCCAGGAGCCTGGGAGGCTCCCGATATGTGTCCCATCACCAGTGGCCCCAGACGTGTTCGCTTTCTATGTGTACACTTCATGTATTTTTTTTTTCCTTAGCTGAGCCATTCTGCCACCTGTTGGCAGCTCAATGGCAGTTCAGCTCGGGCTGGGCATCGAACTGCTGTTGCTCAGAGCTCAGCTCGCACTCTTGAGCGAACTCTTTTTTTTTTTTTTATAATTACCAGTGGGATGTCAATTTAAGATTGACATTTTTTTTTTTTTTTTTTTTTTTTTTTTTTGAGGACAGTGTCACTGGCCCTCATATGTGGGACCCAAACCGGGGTCGCTGGCATCCCAAGCCAGCGCTTAACCAACGCGCTACTCGGCCGGCCCTTGAGTGAACTCTTAACCAACTGAGCCAATTGGCCGGCCCTTTCATGTATTTTTTGTATCTCTTTTCTATTGGTACTTTTTGTAGTAGAAACAGCCTGGATTTTGGTGTCCAAAAAAACAGTTAAAATCCTCTTAAAATCTCTCAGAGCCTCAGAAGTCTCATCCTTAAAATGGGTGAAAAATGCCAGCCACAGGGCTGTTGTGAGGACCACAATATCTGGCACTGGCATATTGTGACCATCTGAAAAGGTCAGATACCAAAATGTTAATATAGTGTGTAAAGTAAGAGTGATTAGGTTCTGAGTGGGGGCCTATCCAGTTAGGAATAACAATAATGGCAAATGCCATGTACCAAATGTTGTGCATGGATTATTTCATTTAATCCTCACAAAGTACTGACAGGGAAGCTACATATGAGATTCAACCACATGAAATTGCTGGCTTATGGTAATCTTAAATGGTTCACCCCAATATTGTTATTATCCCCATTTTAAGAGGAGGAAACTAGTGGTTTATAATATAGGGAGAGCTGATAACTTATCTGAGGTACACATCTCTTTATTGTGGGCCCCATGGGTGGTTATTTGTTTTTTTGTGTTTTTGTTTTTTTTTCATCCTGGTAAGGTTCTTTTGATGGAAAGATCCAGAAAAGATTTTGGCATTACCCCTCCCCCCTCATTTCCATCCAGCTTTATTCTTCAAACGAAAAACTGGGCCATGCAGCCTGACAGAGCTTTTGGGCTGCCCCTGGGTGTGAGGAACTTGCCAACATGTTAGAATTTCTGGGACACGTCAGTGGTTCAAGAGGATAAAGGGATGGATGGTTATGAAACCAGGAATGACCTGGAAAAAGGGGTTTGTGGAACTGACCAGAGGCTGATTGTCCTAGGTGCAGATCAGAAAAGGCAGCAAGATAGAGAGGAGGATGGCAGGCTATCGGGACCCAAATCTCAGCTCCTCCCTGGCTGTGTGACCCTGGACAAGTATCTTCCCCTTTCTAGGCCACCATTTACTGATTGGGGTACTGACACCTTTCTACAAGGCTTTTTTTGGGCTTAAAAAAAAACAACAACCCACAAAAGTTTATTCTCTCACAGTTCTGGAGGCCAGAACTCTGGAATCGAGGAGTTGGCAGGGTTAGTTCTGTGTTGGAAGCTCAGAGGGAGAATCTGCTTCATGCTTCCTCTCCTAGCTTCTGGTGGTTGCCTCTGCAAGGCTATTGACAGGATCAGCACAGGTATACATGAGGGGCTTGGACCAGAGCTTGGTGCACAATAGGCCCTCAGTCCACAATGACTTCAACCATCAGTATCATGAGGGAGGAGATACTTGCGCTGTATCTGGATGGGGAAATTTGCCAGGTGGTGCAGGGTGGCACAGGGCTGGGAGGAAAATGTAAGGGGTGGTGAGACCTGAAAGGAGAGGGTGGGGTCAGCCGGAAAGGCAACCACACCTGTCCTTGAAGGCCAGGCCTGGGGGCTGGGACTCTGGAGTATCCTGGGGCACTGGAGAGCCAAATGAGAGCTGAGAATAGGCTCAGCTCTGGGTGTGGGAGACTGGAGGCATGAAGGCTGGGGAGGAGGCGGGGACAAGGGTCTACAGGGAGAGAATGAGGCCTGATCAGTGCTAGGACTACGAGGACACAGGATGGGGCAGAGAGAGTCAAGGGCAGAGGGACAGGGCTGATGACTGACAAGTGTGTGAAGAGGATGGGAAAGAGGAAGGGTGAGGGGGCCCCTGTGACAGGGTGAGTGATGGGGCTGTTCTGGGATGGGGACCTGGGGGAGGAGTAGGTTTGGGGCACAGACTGGCTGAGGCCTATTTCTAACCGGAAGGAAGGTGATTCTGCATGAGGTATAGACTGACTCTGACCCAGCCCCGCCGCTTCCCTCCCACCCATAGAATACTTCAAAAATCCAACACTGAAAAAAAAAAAAAAAAAAAAAAAAAAAAAGAGCTGGCCAAGTAGCTCAGTTGGTTAAGAGCTCACTGGAGAGTGCGAGCTGAGCTCTGAGCAATAGTAGTTTGATGCCCAGCCCAAGCTGAGCTGCCAACAGGTGGCAGGATGGCTCAGTTAAAAAAAAAAAATCCGTGGCTTGGAAGTGGGGAAACTGGGGCAAAGAGGGGAAGTCACTCAGACATCCAAACTCTAGGTCTGGTGTTCCTTCCTCACCTGGGGTCCCTTCCGTCTGCTTGGCCCCCTGACCCCCTCTTCCCTGTCCCCAGGATCTCCACAGCTCTGTGCAGCGTGTCTGCCAGTTCCTGGGCCGGCAACTGAGTGAGGAGGCACTGAGCTCCGTCGTGGCACACTCAGCCTTCAGCGCCATGAAGGCCAACACCATGTCCAACTTCACACTGCTGCCTCCCAGCCTGCTGGACCAGCGCCATGGTGCCTTCCTCCGGAAAGGTACGGGGGCTCTGGGGTTCTAAGCCCCGCTAGGACACTACCCAGCTGTGTGGTGTGGGCAAATTGTTTAACCTCTCTGGACCTCAGCTTCCCCAGCTCTGAACAGAACTGCCTTCACAGGGTCACTGTGGACCCAGGATTGACTCCACACACAGGGCTTAGCACAGGGTAGGGCCTGGGCACAGAAGGGGCTTTGGATGTGCCTCCCACCCCAGGCCTACTGCTGCCTCTCAGAGAGCTCCAAACAGGACCAGAACGCCTGTGTGCAGAGCCACAACCAGCTCTGAACTGCTAGGAGGCTATCCAGAGTCTTCGTGAATCCTTCTTAGCATTAGTGTTCACTCCAGAAACATTCGAGTTTGGGTGGTGAGGGTAGGAGCGTGTTAATTTTCTGTTGCTGCTGTTAACAAAATACCAATTTAGTAGCTTAACACAGCACGCATGTACTCTCTCACAGTTCTGGAGGTCAGAAGTTCACAATCAGTCTCACTGGGCTAAAATCAAAGTGTTATAAGGACTGTGTTTCTTCTGGAGGCTCTAGAGCAGAATTGTCCTCTGCCTTCTCGGTGTCCAGGTATACCTGCGTTCCTTGGCTTATAGCCCCTTCCTCCATCTTCAAAGCCAGCAGCGTAGCACCTTCTGACTCTGACCCTCCTGCCTCCTCTTATAAGAACCTTTGTGATTAAGTGGGGTCACCTGGATAATCCAGGATCATCTCCACCACTCTCCCATCTCAAGATCTTTAACTTAAATCACATCTGCAAAGTTCCTTTTGCCACAAAAGGTCACCATTCACAAGTTCCAAGGATTAGGACATTAACATCTTGGGGTAGGGTCATTATTCAGCCCACTACAGGTAGTCACCCCCCGCCCCCCAAACCTCACTGGGAGTATCATGTAATATGTGGTGTGTGCACTTGCCAAAATTAAAAATTCTGTGATCCAAGTGACATTGGCCCCGGGATTCCAGGTAAGGGTAGAGCCCCATAATGAGATAAGAAACCCGAGGCTGGGGGGATCCCATGCTGGGGGCACAGGGGACTAGAGGGTTCCCGCCCCTTGCCTGATCAGTTGCTGTGTGTTTGATTCTTTTGCAAACAGTCAGCACGATGCCCGGCACCGAGTGAGTTCATTCCCAATGTCACAGCAATAACGGTAGTATAGGGTGTTGCAGAAGCACTGGGGTGAGGAGGCCCTGTTCTAGTCCTTGAGGTTAGGGACAGGTCACCAGGAGGACACAGGGGCTGTGAAGGGCGTGCAGGAATGTTACATGGGGAGGCTGATGTTCTGGGCAGAGAGATTTAAGGGGTAAGTGGGTAAAGTGAAGGAAGGAGGGGAAAGGCCTGCTGACAGGATGAGCAGGGCAGGAGGGATCCAAGAGCTGGAGGGTGCAAGAATGGTGCCCTGGGGCCTGGCCAGGTGACTAGTGGCCAGGTGAGTCAGCCATCAAGGAGAGAAAGGGGCAAAATGGAGATGGGGGGAGGGGAAGCGCAGTGCTTCTGGCACAGGGAACAACATGGTCAAAGGCCCAGATGTGGGAAAGAGGGTGCTGGGATGTTGGGGCTGGGATGACACACCAGTCGCTCCTCACCTTGAATCGCTCCTTCCCTACCAGGGGTCTGCGGAGACTGGAAGAACCACTTCACCGTGGCGCAGAGCGAAGCCTTCGACCGCGTCTACCGCGAACAGATGAGGGGGATGCCAACCTTCCCCTGGGACGAAGACCCCGAGGATGCCAGTGCGGACCCCGACCTCAGCCCCGACCCCAGCCCCAGCTCAAGCCAGGCTTCCGAGCCTCCCCACCCGTGACCCTGAGAATAAACGCATCACTCCTGCCCCGGCTCCTCAATGTGCTGTGGAGGTGGCGTGCCGCGGGACGGACAGCAGGGGGCGCGCGAGGATGGGCGGAGGCTGGGTGGGGACCCCGCGGCCAGCACCCAGAGTCTCCATTGGCCCCACCTGGCATGCCAATGGTGTCGATGACTCAGAAGCCCCGCCCGGAGGCTTCTGGATGGCCAGCGCTGACTCCCCCAGGGCAGGGTGCTGCGGCCCAGACTTCTTGGGTACTTGGGGAAGAAGGGGCTGGGGGCCTGGAGTCCTGGGTCTGGGGGTGGAAGGGGCCAGGGCTGGACTCCTAGGTCTCCCTCTAGGCTGTGGAAATGCAAGTTTCTGGTATGAAGTGGCTTTATTCTGAGTAGAGGTAAAAGGGAGCCCCAACAACTCACCCCTTCGCACCCACGAAACAGTCCCAGCACTTGCTGGGTCCCTCTCCATGGCTCTGAGTCATCCCCCCCGCAGGTGTGGCCCCACCGATCTCCAGTCCCTCATGATTCAGCTCTGCTCCCCAGATGAGCGTCTCTCCCTCCTTCCTCCCCTTCGCCAAACTCAGCACCCAAGCTCAGTTTACCCACACTCCTCAGCAGGTGGGTCAGGAAGCTGCCCCTTTTGTCCCAAGGATTCCCCATGTTCTCCGCACAGTCCAGCACGGGGGCCACTCAGCCAGGCCTCCTCTCAGAGAGGTTCTGATGCAACAGTGCATCTGGTGATATGCACTGTTCCAGGACCCCAGCTCGTCCAGACATTCTACCCATTTTTTAGACTGTGACACTGAGGTCTAGAGTGGGCATGGGGCTCGCCCAAGTTCTAGAATAAGTCGGGGGGAAAATCCCTTTTGCTTCTCAGTCACTGAGGCCAAAGGTACAAGAGAAACGCCGGGGCTTCAAGCTGACAGAACTCAACTCCATCTCCCCTGGGACAGACAAATGGGCCAGCCCAGTTTGGCTCCGGATCCTGTCAGGGCCGCCCCCTGAGTCCTGCCCAGGTGACCCAGTCTGGCTGCTGGCCACCTCTAGGTTCCAGGGGTTTGGATGCAGCATTCTCACCAAACCTCCTTCGATTGGGGGACATATAGCAGAGGCGGCGGGTAGGGATGAGGGGCAGGGGGCCACCCCTGGGCTGGGACCTGGCCAGTGGATGGGAGTCCGCCTCACCCCTGGAGGCCCCCCCAGCACCCCGCTGCTTCATCAGGGCCTTGGCTGGGGTGTCCTTGGAGCCCCAGGACTTCTTGAGCTGTGGAGGGAAAGACAGGGAGGTGAGAGCCGGCTCCTGGGGACCCAGAGCCAGGGAGAGAGAGGGTGAGGATGGAGGAGGTGGTCAGGGAGAAAGAAGGCAAGAAAGCGGTGGTGGAAGGTGAAAAAGGAAGTAAAATGGGTGGCAGGAGAGGATGGAGAAGGTAAGGGAGTAGAAGAGGGGGTGAGAGCAGGCTCCCAAGGCTGAGTCCAAGGAAGGGAGGAGGTGAGGGAGACAAGAATGAAAGGAGGAAGGAGGTGAGATAGTAGACAGCGATGGCACAGGAGGACGGAGGTGAGACTCTGAAGGGAGGTGAGAAGGTCCCTGAGCTTCCAGAACCAAGAGGAAGGTGAGTGGGGAGACCTGAGACCCCCAGACCTCTAGAGGGAGGCAGGAACAGTATCCACCCCCTGCAGTTTTGCAGCTGGGGAGGAACAGGAAGCAGTAGGCAGCTGCCTGGGGGCAGGGGGGCAAATATTTGCCAAGGGAGGTAATGCTGGGTGAGGGCGTCTAAGGACCAGGTGGAGGCGAGGACCTTGCCCCTGCCCTGCCCATCCTCCTTCTCCCCTGGGACTGAGGGAGGTGATTCCTGGGACATTTCTCCCTCACCCTCAGGATAGGCCTTTAGCTCCCACTTAGCAGATGGGGAAACTGAGGCTTGGAAGGGGCACAACTCACCGAGGGACTGTCCCCTAGGTCTGCCTGCATCCAGGGTGAGTCTGCCTCTTTCTCCCACATGACTCTGCTCTTACCCGCTCAGCAGCCAACTTTACAGCAGAGGACACTGAGGCCCTGCCTAAGGGCCCCCAGAGAATTGGGACAGCCCCTGTTGGAACCCCAGTTCCTAAGCAGCTGGGGGTAAATGGGTACCCTCTGAGTTCATGACACATGACAGAAAGGAAGGCAACCAGGGATGAGTTCCAATCTTCCTTGGTACCTCAGTATCCTGTGAAATGGGTGGGTAGAGGACTGGAAAACCATCTACCTGCTGGGGTTGTGGCAAAGATTACATTTAACCATCTCTGTGAAAGCACTTAGCGTGGGGCCTGGCACGTGGCAAGGTGCTCACAAAAGACCATTGTTTCAACCTTGGGCAAGTTACTTGACCTCTCTGGGCCTCCGCTTTCCCATCCGTGAAAATGAGTACAATAAGCAGATTACTTCACTGACCTGGAATGAGGAAGTCATGAAATAAATACAGATAAATTCCATTTGGGGAATTTATTATAAGAACAATTATTATTCTATTTCATTCTATTGGCTCCTCCTTCCAACAAAACTGGGGATGGAACAACCAGTCAGCCCATTTCCTAGATGAAAACACTGAGGTTCAGAGAAGTCAAGTCCATACCCCCAGGCTCTCACAATTGGTGTATCATGGCAGGATTTGCACCCAGGGCTCTCAGGGATCTGCCCTGTGCCACCAGGTACACAGTAGGGGTACAGGAAATGGATGGTGCGATTAGGAACTCAGGTGAGCAGCTTGCCTCCCCTGCCTCTCTGGGGCCAGGCACATAACAGGCCCTCAGAAAACAGAGCAGGGACCCTGGAGACCAACTGCATGACCTTGGGCAAGCACCTTCCCCCAAGCCTCAGCTGCCTCCACCCTCTTCCACTACTCTCATTCTCAAGCCAGCCACCAGGTCTTACCTCATTGTCACCATCACTGGAGCCTGACAGTTGAGACAGGCGGCTCAGGTCCCATAAGGAGCGGCTGGGCCGGGCTGGAGGGCCGTTGGAGGTACGCGTGCGATGGATGCTCCTCAGGATGTCGCTAAGTGCAGGCCCTGGGATAGCTGAAGTCTCCTCCGTGTCCCCCTGGAAGACTCGGCAGGCGGCCAGGCGTTGAGCCAACGGTGACACATCGAGCAGCGGCGGTGACATGGGGGCCACGGAGCAGCGGCGGGCCACATGGTGTGGGCTGAGGGCCAGCTGCAGCCCCCCCAGGGTGCTGATGAAGGGGCCCTGGGTGGGTGCAGGTGGGAGTGGCCAGGAGGCCGCGTAGAGTGTCCGGAACTCACGGCTGAAGGCGATGGCAATCTCACCAGTCAGCAGGGTCACCAGGCCGCGGTGCAGGCGTGAGTCGCTCCACGTGAAGCTGGGTCAGGACCATAAAGAGGGGTCAGGACCTCCACGCAGCCCCGGAGGCCTGGGCTGGCCTCCATTGCCAGTCTCAGGGCAGGCTGTGTGACCATGACTTTGGGCAAGTCCTGCCACCCCTCTGTAGAATGGGAACCACTGGGGTTCCCACCCCAGAGGGTTGATGTGAGGACAACACGTTAAGATACTGAACCTATATGGGCCAGCCGAGTGGCATATTGGTTAAGAGCTGGCTTGGAACACCAGCGGCCCTGGTTCGGATCCCACATTTGAGGGCCAGTGACACTGCCCTCTACAGCTAAGATGGTGAACAATCAGCTCCACCTGCAACTGGGCTGCTGTGAGTCCCCGGGATGGCATAGCTGCAGCCCCTGCTGCAGTGGGCTGTCATAGGCTACAGTGAGCGGCCAGCAGCTGGTGTGAGCTGCCAAGAGTCGCTGTGAGCAGCTGTCCAGAGGCCGGCGACTGATCTGCATCACCCGAGAAGAGCACAATGATAATACCAACATGGGCCAGTGAAGCAATGTCCTCCACAACTAGACTGAAGAACAAAAGGACAGCAACTTGTCTGTTTCCTTTCCCCGGTTCCCCAGTGCTGTTCCCCTCCCCCAATTCCCCAATAAAATCTTTAAAAAAAACGAACAACAAAAAGATACTGAAACTATCATCTGGAATCAGATCTGAGTTTAAACCTGAGCTCTGCCTGTCCTCACTGAGGGATGCCTCAGTTTCCCGTTCTGGAAAGAGATGGGGTTCAATTTCTGACACCCACCGGGGCTGTTTTAAGACTCAGCTGCTTCCTATAATGACGGCCATTTATAAGCATATGCTGTGTGCCAGGCTCTGGCTGTGCCTGCTCTGTGCCTGTTTTGCTCGTCTGGAAGATAGAGCTAAAATGGAGGAAAATTCGAACAAGAGAACACAGGTCAAGTGCCCTGCACGGCACCTGGCACATGCCCAGCCTATGAGCTGTGGTGAGCAGTGCCCTTCAGAGTCCTGTCATCACAGTGGTTGCTGCTTAAAGCATCTAGCACTGGTCTTGCACATAGCAGGAACTCAATAAATGCCCTCTTTGGAATTAAATGAACCTGGGCTCTAATTCTGCCTTGGGGGGCCTTGGACATGTCACTTTCTCTTCCTGAGCCTCAGTTTGCCATGGCTAGTTCTTGCACCTGGGGGGCGCAGAACCCAGCACCCAACAGAGTGGACAAGTTAGTGGCTGAGTGTTCTTAGCTGGGCGGGGTGGCAATGTCCCTGGCAGGCCAGCCTGCTCCTCAGATTGTGACAACCCTCCCCCACCTATGACCTCACTTCCAGAGCAGCCAGTGAGAATCCTGAGGGGTCTGTGAGGTCAACGCATTCTTGTGGAGCAGCAGCTGCTGGCTTGTCTATGTCCCACAAAAGCTTCTGAGACCCGAGGACTTAAGAGCTGTGGTCACGACGAAGCTCCTGAGAGGGACACAGAGTGTTCAGAACCGAGGACATTTCAAGTGCTGATCCTGGGAGGCCAGAACCAAGGGCAAAAGTCTTGTGAGTGTGAGGAGCATCAGTCAGCAGTTCCGGGAGGCCCAAGAAGCCCACGGCCTGGCTTGGGCACTGTCACCATCGCCCGACCACCATGGTCCTTGCCTGGCTGCTGCTTCTGGTGATGGCTTTGCCCCAGGGCACAACAGGTGCCAAGGAGTGCATCTTCTGTGAGCTGACAGACTCCCCAAACTGCCCTGGCACCCACATGCACTGTGGCAACGATGAAGACTGCTTCATAGGCCAAGGGACATCCCCGGGTCTCGGCCCCATCATCAACAAAGGGTGTGTGAGATCGACTTCATGCGGCCGCGAGGAGCCTGTCACTTACCAGGGTGTCACCTACAGCCTCATCTCCACCTGCTGCTACGGCCACCTTTGTAATAAGGGCCCCATCCCTGCAGGCAGCTGGATGGTAGGGGCCACCACCGGCCTGGCACTGGGCATGCTGCTGCTGCTAATCCATTAGCTGTGACCAATGTAGAGGGCAAGGCCTGGGACTGGTCTCCCGGCTCCACTGCTCCCTGTGCCCCCTGCTTCCACCTCTTCCCCCATTAAATAGCCAGAGGCCCTGGACAACCTCATGTGGCCCTTGCTCCATCCATTCTAGGGCTGTCCACCAGGAGCCCAGGGCTCTATAAAGCACCCTGAGGCCTGATTTAGTGGTGGGGACCATGCCCAGTGGGTTTGACTCTACTTATACTACTGTATTTCATTGCTTCTAAGATGTGCATCTTTTCACATTTTGATTAGGATGTTTCCTTTCATCTGTGGTACCTAGAGTCGATGAAATATGGTACTACTACTACTACTAATGTTAATAAAGGGCACTTCTTACGTGACGTTGTGGGACATCACTATCTCACCAAATCCTTGTGCAAAGGTGGGATGGTAGATTCTCTTTGAAACATCTCAGTCTCAATGTTGTTGGTTCTCAAAGTATGAACCCCAGACCAGCAGCATTAGTATCAGCCAGGGACTTGCTAGAAATGCCAATCCTTGGGCCCCATCCCAGGCTGGCTGAATAAGGGTGGGACCAGAAGTCTATGTTTTAACAGATTCCAGTGCAAGCTCCAAGGCTGAAAGCCACTGGTCTAAGTCAGGCATTCTCAACAGGGCACTTCTGTCCCCCTCCAGGGGTGGGGGGCTCCTGGTAACATAAGGAGACATTTTAGGTTGTCATACTAGGGAAGGGGAATGCTACCGACATCTACTGGGTAGAGGCCAGGGATGCAGTTCAGCTTCCGACAATGCCCAGGAAAGCCCCCCACAACTTAGTCAGTGGCCCCAAATGTGAGTAGTGACTCTGCTGTGAAACCTGGCTCTCGAGGCACTAACCATATCATCCTGTTCTGTTAGGGGGAAAACAGAGGCACAGAGAGGTGATGTTGTTGCCCAGGCACACAGCTAATAATCAGCAGAGCTAGGATTTGAACCCCACCCACCCAGAGTCCATGTGCCCCTGCTCCCATGCTATGATCCAGTGAGGTAGGTGCTTATTATTCACACTTTCCCGATGGGGAAACTGAGGCTCAGAGCAGGGGAGGCCCAGTGTCACAGAACTAAGAAGTTGCAGAGCCAGGGTCCAGAGGAGGCTAGACCCCAAAGAGAGCAAAGGAGGAGCATCAAACAGTCTGAGGACAGGGCCATGGCCCATTTGCACAGCAGGCTCATTTCTTTCCAGAAACTCTGAGAGGTGGCATTACTCATCCCAGGCAGAGCTTGGACTCCAATCCAGGTCCTCCTGGTTTTGAAACTCCCACACACAAACTGAGGGCCCCATTTCCCAGGTGAGGAAACACAGGGTCAAAAAGATGAAGACACTCCAGGCCACTAAACAGGCCGGCCCCAGGGCCAGGGCGGGATCAGGCAGGCCTGACCCCAATCCCAAGCCCATCCTGCCGGACGACACCTCCTATACTGGCAGTGTTGAGACCCATTTCACAGATGAGGAAAGAAAGGTTGGGAAGGGACTCCAACTGCTCTCTGAGCACGCTGAGGGAGTGTTGGGGACAGGATACTGGGCAGTGTGGTGAGGGGGGCGTACCTGTAGGATCCTAAGATGACCCTCTCTCCGTCCAGCAGCACAAATTTCTCCCGCATGCTGCCGTTCACCTGCTGTCCACAGCGGCTCTGGAAACTGCAGCCCCGCACAACACGGATGTCCAGGTTCTGGGAGGTGGGGGGACACACCTTTGCTCAGGTCAACCCCACAGGCCTCCACTTGGATATCCCTCCAGGCTGGAACTTCCTGGTGGAGTCCATGACTCTAGAAGGGTCTGTTTCAGCTTCCCCAGAGCCACCAATCTCAGGCCTCAGGGGTCTCTTCGAGGCTCCGCTAACTCAGAAGGACCCCTATGGGAAGGCCCATCCCTGCTTCCCCCAATGCCATGGGCATCAGATCTCATGGGATTTCTTGGAGGCTCCACTAACTCAGAAGGACCCCTATGGAAAGGCCCATCCCTGCTTCCCCCAATGCCATGGGCATCAGATCTCATGGGATCTCTTGGAGGCTCCGCTAACTAAGAAGGACCCCTATGGGAAAGCCCATCCCTGCTTCCCCCAATGCCATGGGCATCAGATCTCATGGGACCCTTTCAGCTGGCATCTACTCTTGATGACCCAGGACCCCATGGAAGGGTCTGCCTCCACTGCCCCCAGCACCGGGGGAATGGGGACTCAGAGGTACTCCAACCAGGCTCCTACCTCAGTGGCCCAGGGGTTCACCCTCAGCTGCTGAGCCAGTGTCAGGAAGGCAGGCAGCTGCTGGTGGTCCAGGAGCAGGTAGACAGGCACCCAGCGGCGTGTGGCAGTGTCCACCAGGTCCGAAAGCAGGTCTGGGTCAGTGAAGATGTCCATTACGACAGCTACCAGCTGGGAGGTAGAGACAGCAGCTATGGATGAAGCCTGGGGCTTGAGGGACACTCAGAAGGTAGGGCCCGGGGGGTGAGGTGCTCTGAGGGCAGGAATTTAAGGGCCTGGCCTGCGTGAGATGTTCATACAATGCCCACATGTGAATGAGAAAAAGGATGTCCTCCTTGGAAACCCCGGCCTCTAACTGCTGGAAAGCTGTCCTCATAAATCACATGTCTGCAGTAGTGAACAGCATCTCCCGAGCTGTAATAGTACAAGTGTCCCTACTCCAGAGGCCAGTGGGCTGGAGGCCTTTGCAGGGCACTGTGGGTAACTGCACAGTCCTCGGGGGTGCCCTGGATGCCAGGGTGGGGGGGCTGACTTGCTAGGCCACCAAGGCTAGCTCTGGGGTCTGGGGGTGCCGAGGGCCTGGATCCTGCAGGCAGGAAAAGTAGCGGTGATGTGCGTGGACTCACTGGCCAAGAAAGCCTTGGTTCAGGTCCTTGCTTGGCCACTTACAGGTAAGAGACTTAACCTCCCATGCCTTGGTTTCCCCATCCCCTCAGTGGGCACAGTAAGTCCCAACCTCACAGGACACTCGTGAAGATTACACATTAACCCATGTAAAGCACTTTGTGTGGGAGCTGGCAGACACAAAATCTGTTAAATAAAGAGCTGGCTGGCCAGGAAGCTGCAGGGGAGACATCTGGGCCCTTCCTGGAAACACCTGCCCACGTGGGATGGGGTGGAAGGGATGACAGACATAGGGGGTCGTGCGGTCCACGGAGCATGGATGTCTAAGGGCACTCAAATCTTGAGGAGAGGGTGGGGACCCTCACATCTAATAGGGTAAAAATGAGGTCTGGGCGTGTGGACTCCTGGGTTCCAAGGGTGTGGATTCACAATACCATGAGGGTCTGGGTGAGAATGCCTGGGTCCCGGGGAATATGCACCACCAAGTCCAGGTCTGGGGAATGGACACCAAGCCCCACTGAGGCCCCCACCTTGCCCGCAGCCTGGATTTCCTGGCGCACCAGTTCCTTGAGGGGTGGGTGGCCCTCGCCAGGTGGCTGGGTATATAGCTGCGCCCGGGTGATACCCTTCCAGCCCGAGTCTTCTGGCCATCCCAGCCGAAGCGTGGGCACTGGCTCCTCCGACTGTCCGGGCCAGTAGGTCAGGCTGCCAGAGTCTCCATTGGTGGCTGTGGCTCCCTCTGCTGTCTTGCCGGGCTCCTGCTTGGCTGCTGTCCAGTCCTCAGCCGCTGCTGCCGCTGCCAGGCCCTGGAGCTCATCCCCACTCAGGAAGGGCTGCAGCCCCTCGCGCTGCACGCAGGCCTCAAACGCCTCTGTGCCCTTGCTCAGCAGAGCCTCAAGTGCCAGCCGCTGGCCCTCGGAATATAGGAAGCAAGGGCTGGTCTCGGTCAGAGGCAGCTCCCCAGCCCCTGACTCCACTCCTTCCAGTGCTGCCAGCTGGGAGGCCGCCATTCGGCCACTCAAGTGGGAAGCCCTTGAGGCTGGGTGTCTGAGGGTTTGGCGGTCTCTGGGGCACTGACCATCTGTGGGGCGCTCCTGACAGGCCAATGCTAAGCAGCCATGCAAGACTTCCAGGACCCTGAGAAAAGTCCAAATGGCTCCCTACACTGTCCCTGGCTCACTGTCCTGACAGATCAGGCTGACCAAATAACTGACCATCCAATGTGAGGGCTGCTCAGACCAACCTTCCGCCAGCCTCCTGCCACCACCGTGACTGCCTGACCACCTCCAGGAAACAGGCTGTCTGCCTATTTGTAACCACTGGAATGTCCCTAACTAAAGGGAGACTGGGAGGCCTGTTTCTCCCTGGCCATCAACACGTCTGACTCTTCGATTGTCTGGAAGACATTATTTCCAGCTGACAATCTCAATATCTGACTGCCCGGTGGAGCTCCCAGCTGTATCCAGTGGATGTTTCTCCTGCCAACTGGCTGACTGGCTCACCAGCTCTCACTGGCTGGCCATCCTGGGCACCTTCTCTCAGCCTTGGAGAAATGCACTCCAGCCCTCAGCCTTGGCATCGCCCTTCCCCAGCCACGGAAGTAGGTCAGTCTCCTCTGCAGACAGAGGACCCTGCTCCTGGGCCTTCAGGCCCGCTCAGGCTGCTACAGCACTCAGGCTGCTACAGTGGAGGAAGTGCTCCACTGGGGGTTGGGGGGGTGGGGATGGGTGGGAGTTAATTACCATAGAACCGGCCCATGCTCTCCATGACCCTTGTTCTTGAAATGGGCTGCTCCTGCCTGTCCCCCAGGCTGCCCTCTTATCTGTGCTGATCCCTGGACGACTGACGTCTGGGTTCAGTCTAAATTCCACTATCTCTTGCTAGCTGTCTTATTCATACTGGAATAAGGACAAGGACCACAATATATTCTTTGAGGCTCTTGACCCAACCTCTATGGCCCCCAATCTGTGCAACCCTTCCAATCCCAGCAGCCAGGCACTCCCTTCCTCCAGGGCACAGCAACAAACCCTGCAAAAAGAAGAGGAATAAAGCTAGGTCCTGCCCTTCTCACCTCATCCAGCTCTCCCCTTCCCTCCTCTTGCCTTTTCGGAGGACAGTCTGATCAGAGAGCTGGAGATCTTTTTCTGCAGTTCTTCCGGCAATCTGGCCTCATTCATCAGGTTTCAGCCTGGGATCCGGGGAACCCAGCCCCTTGTGTAAACACAGGGAAGGGCGCACACAGGTCCCTAGTGAAGGTCTAGGGTACAGCACCCAGGGTATAAGGCTCCAATCCAGAAGCACACACCCAAGGGGCTGCTTGCCCAAGCCAGTGGCCCATGAGACCCAGGCTTCACAGGAATGCACCTGTTCCCATATACCCCTGCTCCACCATGGCCTCAATGGGTTTCCTTTCCTGTCCAAGCCCCGCCCAATCCAGAGATGGAAAGGGGAGTACCAGTCCTTTAAGTAGGGGTGGGTGTGGCTAATGCTAGGAAGCTGGTGCGGGATCACCTGACACCTGGCTCTTGGGAAGGAGGTGGGGCTTTTGCAATAGGTGGTAACAGGTGGGCCAAGGCTCAAGACAGCCCTGCCCGGCTCCAATCCACTTTCAATCCCATCCCCCAATAATACACACAGAGCTGTCAGCTTCCAAAACATTTTTAATAACAAGGCAGGATCTGGGGTTAGTTTTTGTAGCCGCGGCTGGCCCTTCGGCCTCTGGCACGCTCGAACTTCCGGCCCTTGGAGCGCACGTACGGTCTGCAGGGGAGAAGGGGAAGGTTGAGAGTATGCCCAAGTTACGGATGGGAGTCAGGGCCTGCTTGCATGCTGGGGACTCTGAGCAGAGTGATGCTGGCTTTAATAGTTAATATAGGGACACCAGAGGGGGGCCTCCCTCAACCCAAGCAGTGTCGGTGGTGACACCAAATGGGGTGCTGGAAAAGCCCGGCAGTGTAGGAAGCTAAGATGCCAGGAGAGGCTGCTGAAGCACTGCACCAGGCCCTGGGGGTGTCAACCTGAGTGCCCAGAGGCTGGGTAAAAGGCAGGCCCTCCACCCAGGAGATGCCAACTCAGCCTAAGACAGGGCCTGCATCTGTAATGCTGTCTGTGCAGGGCCCTCAACACCCTGAGAACCACAGCTTTAAAGCCGAGTCTTGAAGAGAAAGTGGGTACATTGAGATGGGGAGTTCGAGGGAGGCCTGAGGCTGGACCAGTGTGAGAAACAGAAGCAGCAAGAACCATGACAAGGCCTAGACCTGCAGGGTAGGGTCCAGGGGGGCGAGTCAGGGCTGGGTTTACTTACTTGGTGTGGCTGTGTGGAGTTCCAGGGGCCTTGCCAAAATGCCTGTACACCTCTCGGCCCTTGCGAGGACCTGGGAAAAGGGAGGAAGGAGTGGGTCAGGGCAGTCCCAGACCTCCCAGGCCCGAGAAAGTAAAGACTACCAGCAGTCACACACCCTCATTCACACTGGGTTGCGCGCAGCCCCCCATGGGTGCCAATAAACATCACTCACCAGACAGCAGGACAGTGCCACAGCCCTTGGGGGAGTCCAGGGCCAGTTGGTCGAAGGTGAGGATCTTGCCCCCGGCCTTGAGGATGCGGCTCCGGGCACGGCTGCTCACTCGAAGTGCACACACCTGGGAAACACAGGACAGGTGTGGTCAGAGCCCCCTATATGGCCATTCAGGAGCTGCTGGGACTTACTGTCCATTGCCGTGGCCCAGAAGAGAAGCCCCGGCTACTTGCTCAGCCTGACAACCAACACCACCATTAAAGGGAGCTTCCTGAGCTGACAACAGCTGGTTTTACCACTGTTAGAACCCGCAACTACTACGTGTAAAGAAACTGAGACATAAAAGAGACCCAGGACTTTGTCCAGAGGTGACAAAGTAGCAGAGAAATTTAGATTTGAACCCAGGCTGCTTGGTTCAAGAGCCAGCACTGTCAACAGGGTTCCAGAAGGGGCTTGGCTCAGGGACACCACCATCAATGATGCCAGTGACAAGCCCCTTCAGTCCCCAAAGCCGCCTGGTAGGTGTGATGCCTGCCTCACCCAGAGGTGAGACTGAGGATGCAACATGAGCCTGAGGGCTCCATAGCAGACAAAGATAAGCCACATCGGCAGGACTCCATCCTGAACCCATGCTTTTGACACAACCGCCATGCTGAGCCCCTCCCCACTCACCTTCAGTTTGGGGATCTCCTGGATACGCACATCATCGGTTATAGTGCCTACAACCACAGCAGTTTTGCCCTCCCGGCCAGGAAGCTTCATCTTACGGATCTTTGGGGGAGAAGAGGTGCACATTAATAAATCTCTTCTGGGTTTTAAATCCAATCCCACTGCTTCGAGCACCCCAAAGACCAACACTTGTGCCCTGATTGGGCTAAACCCACTCACAGTACGTCTCTTGAACTAGCACTGGCCTAATCACAGGTTCAGTCCAGAAAAACCTCCAGAGAAAATCCAATCAGAGTTTTTCAACAGACCTCTCTCCTATAGAAAGTTCTTGACATGTAAGACCTTGTTATATGACTTGAAGCCTCAGAAAAATCTCATAAAGCCACTGTAACCACCCCTACCTCACAATGAGAAACAAAACAAAAGGCTAAGCCAGTTGAATATCCAGGTGGCTATAAGCTACAATCTGAAAATCAAAGCTCCAAGCCTGCTCTCCCTCCCTCCCAGAGCCCAGTTCCATGTGACCCAGTCAACCCCAGGTTGGCTATACTCCCCTCAAGAGCTCCTCACCATCCGAGAAAGGGACAAAGGTGGCCGGTTGGTGCGACTCATGAACAATCTCTTCAGCACCACCTGGTTGAAGGTGGAGTTGGTTCGTCTGGCCAGAAACCTGTATAACTAGATGGGAAGGGAAAAGGTGGAATGAGAACCCAGGGTAGCCACTTCCTCCTCCATTCCAACTTGCTAAAGAATGGGCAAACACATAACTTTTGTCTGTCTCCCACTGAGCTCCAGGAAGAGAGCTGGCCCAGCTCCCTCCTGCTCAGGGACCCAGAAAACTCCCACCCCACCCCCTTGCTGTACAGAGAGCAGAGGCTGAAAACACTGAACTTCCAGATGCTCTGGGGCAGAACCAGAGATGAGGGCCTGCGACCAGCCAGGGATCAATGCTAGGATGGAGGCCCTACCTAACGGTTTCAGGCCCCAACCTCACCTTGACCAACAGCCTTAGGTAGATATCCTGGCTCTTGGGCTCCTTGCGCCGAACCTTTCGGTCTTTGTTGTGACGGATGTCGACTCCCTGCCAGGCAAAGGCAAAACCATGGTTAGGTATACTGTCAGATTACTCACCCATAACCGTTCTCAATTATTATTTCTCTCCTAGATAAAAGACGGAGTTTCAGTCTCTAAAAAGACAAATCCCAGGGCCAACACTGGGAGTCCTCTAGAAGTCACTTAACTACGTTGGGCCTTGGGGTGGCTGGTTAGCTCGGGTGGTTAGCTAGGCTAACTAACACCAAGGTTGCCTGTTCAATTCCCACATGGGCCACTGAGATGCATCCTCCACAACTAGAATGAAACAACTACTTGACTTGGAGCTGATGGGTCCTGAAAAAACAGTTCCCCAACAAAATTTCTAAAAAAAAAAAAAAAATACTCTGGGCCTCAAATGACTAATTTGCAAACAGGAGCTAATTCTAATGTACATCCTTCAGCACATGACACAGTACTCACATTAATTTCACCGAAAAATTTTAACTCCAGAAGTTGTATTTTTCAACAATTAACTGTTTAAGTTCCCAATACTTGCTCCTACACATGGAGTGGACCAAAAACATTTACTCCAAGAGTAGACACTAAATACTATCAAACCTTTATTTAGAAGTTAACAGAACCAATCTTAGAATGACCACTTATGCACTCCCTGACACCAAAAACCTTGAGGCAGTTTTGCACTTTAGCGTTAAGAAAACGCTGGGAATCCCACCATTTCTACTACACCGCCTGCCTGCTTTCCTGATGTTTTTTTTGGGGCGAGGGCTATGTTATGAATTGGAAAGAACTTAATAATAGCTCCCACTTAACCAATACTTAACGTTTGCAAGAACCTACGGTGGGCACTTCCTACAACTTAATTCTTCCCAAACTCAAATCTGTGAGACAGATGGAGAAAATGGGGCACAGGCTGGGAAAGCTTAAAACCACATGATAGGCACGGAGCCGAGACTCGCACGAGGCCTACCTGGCCCCAAAACCCGGGCACTGGAAGATCGCTACCCCCCACCAGAGCCCATCTTTTGAGGGTAGAGAGTAATAGATCCGGGAAGCACCAAAGGCAACAGTTAAGAGTGGCTGTGGGGCCAGCGCCTGGGTCTGAATCTTGGCTCCACTTGACATTTTCTTCCTGGTCGTATCACTTAACCACCTCGTACTTCAATTTGAGCATCTATGCAATGGGCGCTATAACGGAGGAATACAGGAGAGGCTGGAGATGGATATGACTGACCAATCGCTGGTCTTCAGGCCCCGTTAAATAGCACCCCCACAGCGGGAGTCGCCTCCTTCATAGACTCCGGGAACCCCTGCCTCCCTCTGGCGCGCCCCCAGCCCGAGACTGCGGCGGATGGCGGCGGATAGCAGAGTTCCAAACGCCTCAATTGCGCTCACCATGATGGCGCCTCCTGCTCCACCAGGTCGGGAAAGAGAGAACGCAGCCGGAATGGGCGGGGAAAGCCTTCAGCAAGCGGCGCCTACGTTACGTCACATGGGCGCGACGCGGCGCTCTACCGCAACTGGGCCCTCTCTATGGTGAATCAGATGGCCGGCTAGATGGGCGTTTCCGGAATAGGATGAGGCCGGGTGGGGTGGGGGGAGTGAGGGGAAAACAACCAAAGAGAAAAAGGGGCTACGTCAAGGAGGGAAGGACCAGCACGTAGGGGGCCTTCCTGGCCCTACCCTGTTCTCGATACTCTTCCGGAAGATAGAGATCGGGGAACAAGAGAGATGTCGCGCGGAGCTAGGACGACTCGTCGCGCGTTGACGCTCTGGCCCGAAGCCGACGGCCTCTCTGTGGCTCCCGGAGGACCGGGCGGGCCGAGTATAGGCGGTGAGGAGGCGGGGCAGGCGGGGCTAGTCCGGATCTCCAGAAAACATCTGACTGCATGCTTAGGAGATTTCCTTATATCAGGCTGACCTCTACCTTATCTCGTGCTGCGCTTAAGCGCAGCCGCGATTCCTACTTTAGGTCTAACCTCTAACCCGAGATCTTCTTGCTGCCTCCCACTCAATAGCAGACAGTATTAACACCGTTTCTCCCTCTGCCCCCAAATGGCCTATTCTGGATCCTTTCTCAGCCTCTCTCACCTGAGGGCTGCTTTTCCCAGCCAGAGATTCATTCAAGTGGCCCAGCGGGTTTGTTGTGAGGGATGTGCACGGTACTGGAGCATAAAGGCGACATGCTGAGGCCCTGGGCTCGGGAGGTGGAGTTGAGAGGGGATGGGTAAAAACTCCTGAAAGAGAGGGGAGGAGAGACTTAGAGGGAGATAAATTCAGAGGCGAGGAGGAATGGAGACCCAGAGGGGGAGTGGACAGAGACTTACGGTAGGGGGAATGGAGACCCAAGAGGTGAGGAGACCTAGAAAGAAGGGGAAGATAGAGATCAGGGAGGAGCAGAGACATAGAGCGATGTGGATGCCATCTGTAACCAAATTCAAATCCTGGCTGTGCTACTTAATGAATAGTGTAACCTTGGGCAAGTCATTTAATCTCTATGCCTTACTTTCCTTAGCTACAAAAAGGGGATGACAATAGACCTGGCACATAGGGTGTTTTTCAGCGTCATGTTAGTTAGTGAAAATGCTTAGAACAATGTACATAATAAGTACTCAGCAAAAATTAGGCTTCACCCTTATTTATTGGCCCTTAGTGGATGAGACAAGATGAACTGGCTGGGGCAGTGGCAAAGCTGACCTCTTCTCCTCTTTTCTCCTTCCTCAGGGAGGCCCTCCCACTTGGGCCTCCAATACATCCAGCCTGGCTTCCTGTAGTCTGCTCTTGATACTTGTACTTATTCACCTGTCCTCCACAGAGCCAAAGGCCAGGCCTAAACTGTGAGGCCTGACTCCTTGCCCATACCAACCTCCCATGGGCTCCGACCCAGGGCCAGGGTCTTGCTGATGTGAACACGGCAGAGGGCCAGCAGATGAATGGACACCTTGAAGCCCAGAAGCAGTAGGACCAGGTAAGGGTCCATCTGAAAATCAAGATTACAGTACCATGGGACACAGTTGCCTCCTCTTCCTTGCCCCTGTTCCCTTGTCTCTCTGACTTGGTCTCTATTTTTGAGTCCCAGCATCTTTGATTGCTATGTCTGCCTTTCTTTCTCCCAGGGCCTCAAGCTCAGGTGCTGTTTCCCTGTCTTTTCCTCTTACTAGGTTTCTGTCCCTCTTTCTCTTTCTCTCTGGGTCTTTCTTTGGCACATACCTGGTGCTGTTGCTACTCTGGGTTGAACACAAGGTACATTGGCAATAAATTAACTTCTTCCATTTATCTTTCTAGTAAGCTGTGTTCCTATCTCCTTAAGCATGTGTTTCTTTCTACAATTCTGTCTGCTCGGTCTCCTGATATTCTTGCCTTTCTTTCTTTCTATTTCATCGTGTCTTTGCCTCTCTTTCAACATCTTTGCATTCTGTCTCAGTACTACCCAGCCTCTTGGGCTTCCAGTATTTTCTATACACCCTCCCCCCAACCTAGAGGTCTCTCTCAGATAATGTCTTTCCAGTCTTTCTCCTTGTATCTCTGTCTTGCGCTGTAACTGAGTCATTCCCTAAGCAGATGTTTTTGTCATGCTGCCTCTGCTATGGTTTGGGCCCAAGACAAAATAGTTGGACATTTAAAAAAAAGTTGACATACAATATTATATTAATTTCAGGTGTACAACAAAATGATTTGTTATTTGTATATATTACAAAATGATCACAAGTCTAGTTACCATCTGTCATCATACAGTTATTACAATATTATTGACTGTAGTCCCCATGCTGTACATTACATCCCTATGGCTTATTAATAATTTGTGAATTAGTGAGCCTCTCCTCTCTGGTTTTCATTCCAGTCTATCCCTATCTCTGTCTGTGTCCGTCGTTTTCTGAGTTTTCTTGAGTCCTTACCTTGCACATTCTTAATTCTACTGTCTTTGTCTTTGTGTGTATATCTTTGCTTTTCTCTGCATCTCTCTCTCTCTCTCTGACTCTGAAAAAGACAATACTCTTTTCAAGTCTCTTGCGGATTCTGTTTCTCTGGGTCTTTTTTTACTAACTCCCTTTGCATATCTCTGGGTCTTTGTTATCTGCATTGGGTCAGTCTATCTACAGCTGAAGACCACCTTCATGCCCCTTTTTTAACAAACTCGATGGGTGGGACTGGCCCACTTGCCCTCAACAAAGATGGCGATATTGTCGCTGGCCATTGGGCCGTGATACCCCCTTCTGCTGCGCTTGTGCCCTCACCTACTATGGCAGCTGATCTCGCGAGTTGGCTGGTCCCGCCCCCCCGCGCTCCCTCATTGGTGCCGCTCAGGCCGGCCACGGCGCCGTTGGCTCAGCGGGTGCACACTCCCCACCCCCACCCCCACCCCGGGTCAGATGGGGGCGGTAGGTGCTGGCTTGAGGGGCCGCCTGGGGGAGGACCCAGCGTGTGAGGAGGGTGCGGGGGCTGGGCAGGGACCCGAGTCTGGGGAATACAGGGACCAAGAAGAACGGAGAGACGCAGGCCCGGGACTGGGGTATCAGGGGTGTGGGATGGAGATGGAGAACTAGAGCCGGGACTGAGGGATCCAGGAATGTAAATTAAGGTCTGGGAGTGGGTTGTGGAAATCGAATGTGGGGGTGTGGGAGGTAGTGGAGGCTCGGGACCGGGGGAATCGGAGACAGAGAGTCAGGCTTATGGATTGGAGGTGACGCATGGATAGAAACCCAGGCCCTGCTCTGGGGTACCTGGGGGGTGGAGAGAATGGAGAGCAGGCAGAGAGAGACAGAGACTCAGGCCCAGGACTGGGGGAGATCTGGGCTCTGTGCCTAAGCCTGATTTGAGGTAAGGGGTGGGGTCTAAGGGTGAGTCCACAGTTCCGTGGTGTGTGTCTGGGGCAAATCTGGGCCAGGGAAAGGTAAGGGGCAGGACAGGCAGGTGGCTAGCTGGGCGGGGCAGCTGGGAACAAAGGTGAGCAGTGGGAAGGCTGAAGAAGGGCAGAAGACAGAGGGAGCGCCTTTGAGGAGGGGACCTCATACCTGGCTCCCACCCCCTCCTTGGAGAGCTCGCGACCAGATGCCCAGGTCAGTCCCTAGAGTCAGCTCTTGGCCCCTATCCCTTGCTGGTGCTTGCATGTGGCTCCTCTAGCTCTCTGACCCCTTAGTGTCTCCATGTCACATCCCTTTCTTAGTCTTTACTGATGTCTACATCTCTTACCTCTCTTCTCTCTGCTCCTGTCTGCTCTTTTTCTCCCTTTCTTTCTGATCCTCAGGAGCCCCTAAACTCATACTGTGCTTTCTAAATATCTTCCATCATCCTAGGTTTCATTTCATTGAAGCTGTTTGTCTCCTTCTCTGTGTTTCTCTGGCTCTTGAACCTTATCCTTCTTTTTCTTTGTGTCCAAGTCTCTCCTCCTTGTTACTTTGTCTCAATCTGGAGATGTATGTTGTGTTTTTCTCTGTTTTTGCATGTCTGTTTCCTGCTATATTTCTACTATCCTGATCTCTCTCCATTGCCTTATTTTTCTCCAAAGCCCTTATCGTTCAACGCACTATATTTTACTTCTTTATCTTGTTTTTTTTTGTCTTATGATTAGAATATAAACTCCATGAAAGCAGGGATGTTTGTCTGTTTTGTTCCCTGCTGTATTTGCTGTGCCTGGCACTGATTCGCACATAGAGGGCACTGAATAATTATTTGGGAAATAAATGAATGAATGTTTGCATGCCTGGGTGTGAAGTCGTCAGGATGCTGGTCTTCCTGTCCAGCCGATCTCTTCCTTGCATCCTCAAGGTCTTCCCACACTTGTCTGGGCCTGTCTGTCTTTGGTGTACCTGTGACCACCCCTCATTGTTTCCTCCTGTCCACAGGCCTTGCCCCTGCTTCCCTCCAGCTGCCATGGGGGTCCTGGACTTTGACTCCTGCCCTCCTTCCTCCCCACAGAGGCCGGACCAGGAGCTGACCTGGAGCTGGGGCCATAAGCCTAGGAGTGCCCTGGATGGGGCCGGGGCCATGGCCCCACCACCGCCCCCGCCACTAGCTGCCAGCACCCCACTCCTACATGGCGAGTTTGGCTCCTATCCAGCCCGAGGCCTACGCTTTGCCCTCACTCTTACACCACAGGCCCTGCACATACAGAAGCTGCGCCCAAAGCCTGAAGCCAGGCCCCGGGGTGGCCTGGTCCTGCTGGCTGAGGTCTCAGGCTGCTGTATCTTGCGGAGCCGCAGCCCCTCTGACTCAGCAGCCTACTTCTGCATCTATACCTACCCTCGGGGCCGGCGCGGTAGCCGGCGCAGAGTGACACGTGTCTTCCAGGTTGACGGGGCGGCCACATACGAGGAGAACCGTGCTGAGGCCCAGCGCTGGGCCACTGTCCTCACATGTTTGCTCCGTGGATTGCCGCTGCCTGGGGATGGGGGTGAGCTCCTGGGCAACCTCAGTGTTTCTGCAGATCTCTCCTCTGTGGGCATCTCTGTCTCTACTTTTCAGTGTGTCTGTGTGATGTGTCTCTCTGGGTCTGTATTGAAAGAGTGATACCAGACAGGGATAGGCTACAGAAGGAACAAGGAACAAAATCATAGGCTGAGAAAAATGATTTGTGACTGCTGTTCTCTTGCTAGACTTTTGTCTCTGTCCCCTCCCGCCTTCCATGGGTCCTGATCGCAGATGAGTCAGAGGCTCCCGGGCTAATGAAAGCAGCAGACTAAGACGAAATCAGTCATTACCCAGGGCAGTCAGAGGTGGCATGTAAAACATTAGCCTGTGGGGCCCAGAGAAGGCTTTTGGGCAGAGGCCCCTACAAAGGGTCCTCATTTGGCACAGGAAGGCAAAGATTCAAGTCCTATCTGTTGGGACTTCCTTGGTCCTCCAGGGTCTTGCTGGTTGCCTGGGGTCTGAACCAAAGGGATGTTGGTAAGAGAGCCCTGCATGGTGAAAAAAATCTGATCCTGGGATCCAGGTGTTCGGGGTGAGGATAGTGGAAACCACAGCTCTCCTTCCTCTTCCCACACGTGGGTCCAAAGGGCACTGGGATTAGATACCCAACCCCTGCCTTTATCTTCAGTATCTAGGAGAAGTGGGTGGCCTGGGCAGGTGAGGCTTGGGCAAAAATTTTTTTTGACTCCCACGAGGCTCTGGTGCCAGCCTTCCTGCAGTTAGCAGTTACTGTTTCCGAGGTGAGGGACCTGGGTCTCTGACCTCTATAGACTTTTTCCCCTCCCTCTGCAGAAATCACCTCTCAGCTTCTGCCAAGGCCACCCCGATTGCTCCTGTTGGTCAATCCTTTTGGGGGGCGGGGCCTGGCCTGGCAGTGGTGTAAGAACCACGTGCTGCCCATGATCTCCGAAGCTGGGCTGTCCTTCAACCTCATCCAGACAGGTAAGGGCAGTATCAGGATGGAAAGTGGAGGCTGGGGGCTGGAACCCCTGAGTCCTGGGGAGTGGTGGGGGGGCAGGGGTGGAACAAACTGCCTCACCTCCTGGTTCCCTACATTAGAACGACAAAACCATGCCCGGGAGCTGGTCCAGGGGCTGAGCCTGAGTGAGTGGGACGGAATTGTCACGGTCTCAGGAGATGGGCTGCTGTATGAGGTAGGGCAGGAGCCCCCTGCCCTGTGCCGGGGGTGGGGGCTTTGGAGGCTGGGACCAACACCCACGTATCTGGTCTCTGACACTTCAGGTGCTGAACGGACTCCTGGATCGCCCCGACTGGGAAGAGGCTGTGAAGATGCCTGTGGGCATCCTCCCCTGTGGCTCGGGCAACGCACTGGCGGGAGCCGTGAACCAGCATGGGGGGTAGGTGGACTGCCCCTTTGTTGTGTGAGCCTGACAATGCCGTAAGGGAGGGATAACAGACCTGGCACACCTGCTCCCACCTCTCCCCATCCACCAGTCTACTGTCAGTTCGATCAGTCTGGCATTTTTGCTGGTCTTGTTCCCAGCTGTATCCCCAGTGCCTAGAACTGTGCCTGGCACACAGGCGGCACTCAGTGAATGCTTGTGGAATGGAAGAATTGACAGGGAACCTGGCCCAGTGAGAAGAGTCCACCTGGAGGTGGCCACATGGCTGTGGGTGGGCCCGGTGACATGGTCCCCCTGCTATCTGTCTCCCCTCACCCAACCCCACTTAGTCTTTCTCATTGTGTCAATCCATCTCTGGCTCTGAAGGTTTGAGCCGGCCCTAGGCATTGACCTGCTGCTCAACTGTTCACTGTTGCTCTGCCGGGGTGGCAGCCACCCACTGGACCTGCTCTCTGTGACGCTGGCCTCAGGGTCCCGCTGTTTCTCCTTCCTGTCTGTGGCCTGGGGCTTTGTGTCAGACGTGGACATCCAGAGTGAGCGCTTCAGGGCCTTGGGCAGCGCCCGCTTCACGCTGAGCACGGTGCTGGGCCTTGCTACGCTGCATACCTACCGCGGACGCCTCTCCTATCTCCCCGCCACCATGGAGCCTGCCTCACCCACCCCTGCCCATGGCCTGCCCCGTGCCAAATCAGAGCTGACCCTGGCCCCAGCTCCAGCCCCACCCGTGGCCCACTCACCCCTGCATCGCTCTGTATCTGACCTGCCCCTGCCTCAGCCTGCCTTGATATCCCCCAGCTCACCTGAACCACTGCCCATCCTGTCCCTCAATGGTGGGGGTCCAGACTTGGCTGGGGACTGGGGTGGGGCTGGCGATGCTGCACTATCCCCAGACTCACTGCTGCCCTCACCCCCTGGTTCTCCCAAGGCAGCTCTGCTGTCACCCATCACCGAGGGGTCCCTAGAAACGCCAGCATCCTCTGAGCTCCTGCCTCCCACCCCTGATGGTGACCCAGTAGCCATCTTTCCTGGGGGCCCACTGGACCACCTGCTCCCTCCTCTGGGCACCCCACTACCTCCAGGCTGGGTGACACTGGAGGGGGACTTTGTGCTCATCCTGGCCATCTCACCCAGCCACCTTGGGGCTGACCTGGTGGCAGCTCCCCACGCACGCTTTGACGACGGCCTGGTGCACCTGTGCTGGGTGCGCGGTGGCATCTCGCGGGCTGCGCTGCTGCGCCTTTTCCTGGCCATGGAGCGGGGCAGCCACTTCAGCCTGGGTTGCCCACAGCTGTGCTATGCCGCGGCCCGTGCCTTCCGCCTTGAGCCTCTCACGCCTCGTGGAGTGATTACGGTGGACGGAGAGCAGGTGGAATACGGGCCGCTGCAGGCGCAGGTGCATCCCAGCCTCGGCACACTGCTTACTGGGCCACCGGGTCGCTCTGGGCGAGAGCCCTGAACCTAACAAAACTTGGAGCCCGCCGGGGGCGGGGCCTACATTCCAAGGGGTGGGGCCCGGCTGCTAGAGTTAGACGGAGGCCTCACGTGCAGGGGCTGTAGCCCCTTCTCAGGATTGTGCCCGCCCTCCGAGGGCCAGAGGTGATACTGGAGGGTGGCCCCAATTCTAGGGGTTGAAAGCCGTCAGGGTCCAGATATGTGGGCTTCCCCAGGGTCTGCTGAGGGCGGAACTTGTTTTACCGCGCCGTCCAATGACGGGACCTGGAATGTATGGGCCGGGAGAGGCCTTAGTTAATTGGCCAGTCAGGACGCGGGTCTCGCCCTGTCCATTCGGTGCCTCCACTTAACTGGCCAATCAGCCCAGGCGGGGCAGGTTCCCCTGGGCTCAAGCTCAGATTTGCACTAAAGTTCCTCTCCCGCCACCACCTGTGGGTGCGGGCGGGGAAGTTCATTTCCCATCTTCTCCCTTGCGTTCCCCAACCCCAATCTTCAAAGCAATTGAAAAGGTCTATGCAATAAAGGCAGTCGCTTCATTCCTCTTAGACCTTTGCCCCTTCCTCTAACCGGTAACCCGTGGAAGGGATCCGACTGTGGGCACTTACGCAGCTCCTCAGCTCCTGCCTTTCATGGCCCAAAGCCCAGACCTGCCCACGGACTGCAGCCAGTGTGACCCGCTGGCCTTGAACTGGGGCCAGGGAGCTGCCTCCTCCCCCACGACAGCTGGCTCTGGGGTTCTCAAGATTTATTCAGGATCGTGTTAACGGAGGCGTGGGAGGATGGGGTCCCCGACGTGCCTGGGGCACACACAGAGGACCCTCCCCGCCCCCGCGAGGGAGGGGGGAGGCTCGCATTTTCTTAAAAATATAAATGTATTTATCTGCATTATCACGTCCCTGGGGCACCCAGCTGGCCAGCCCGTGGGCCACAGGGGAGGGAAGAGGGCGACAGGGCGCAAGTCTGAGCAAGGCAAAGGACAGCTCCAGGTAGGGGTGGGGGGGCAGCCTCACAGGGCTCCGTGCTGGGCCTGGTAACGAGACAGCACAGCACGGTAGTGGGACAGCTCCTGGCGCACAGTCACCACCTCCTGCCGCAGCAGGGCGTTCTCCTTCTCCAGGAAGGCCGCCCGCACAGATATCTGGTTCTCCTTAAGCCTCCGGGCGTCGCGGGACCGCTTGGCTGCCTCGTTATTCTTGTACCGCCGGCTCCAATACTTCTCGTCCTGGGGGTGTGGAGGTGGGAAAGCAGTAAGGTCCAGAGGAGCCCCGGCCACAGGGAAAGAAGAGAAGAGCAGCTTGGCTTGTGCCTTCAAAGACCAGAGGAAATCTAAAGGCCCTCCAGGGCTGCTTCTAGCCCAGCAGTGGGGCCTAAAGGATACCAGGTCTCCCCTGGGATGGGTACCCAGGGGTCTGCCCTTCTAGGGCCCTGGTTGCTCACGAGAGCAGGCCCTTAGCAACAACTAAGGCATGAGACAGCCTCCCACCCCAAGCAACTGGGCTTTAAGTTTCCACTGTGCAAAGCAGACCTCACCCTCCTCACTTGACAAAGGGCCTACAGTTAGCTCCTAGTAGTTAAGGATGCTTTTTCCCCAGCAACAGGGCCTTGAGAGTGAGAGAGCTCCCAGTGAAAAGCACTGCCCTATACATCACCTTTCCAGATCCTGGTTGTTAAGGAAAGCCTAGCCTCCCCAGTGATGGGGTTTGATGTTCCATAAAAAAAAATCACCTGGTTGCCAAGGCAACCTCATCCCTTCTCAGCAAACAAAAGGTCTAAGTGGTTCCACCCACTGGCCTTGAATAGAGGTCCTGCGCAAATCACCCCAAATCAGAATGTGGCCCTGACTGCTAATGGGAACCTGAGCCCTCTTGCCAATAAGGCAGTTCAGACCCAGGAAATGAGGCCGTGGAGGGCTAGCAAAGTCTGTCTCCTACGCAGATGCAATTGCCCAAAAGGATGGCCTAAATCAGAGATCAAAGGGCCAGCCTGGCTAGCTGCTAAGAAGAGACAGACTGATATCCCGTTGCTAAGAAATGCTGTTCTTAGCAACTGAGCCCAGCAGAGCCTGATGCCTGCCAGACTAAGGGGTTTGGGTTCAGCTGATAAGAGAAGCTCCAAGTTTGTACAACCGGGTCCAACAGGGCTGGCTGAGTGTACATCCCACAGTGACACCATCTTCATAAATCAAGCCCCAAACTTTGCCCCATAGCACCCCATAGCCAAGCAGCATTGATCCTTAGCTGTAGGTGAACCTGAGAGCTAATCCTAGTGAGAACCCAGGCCTAACTGTGAAGAAGGAGTCATCTCTGTGGGGCCTGTGTCAGCCAAGCCTGTGTCCTACATCTAGTAGCCCTCACCTTCTGCTCCTCTGGCACCTGGATTTTCCTCGCCTTCTTCATAATGGGCTGAGGCTTAAGTTCCTCCTCTGAGAAACGATGTCTTCGAGGGTCAAAAGTCTCGTGGCCCGGAATGCTTGACAGGGCTAAATCAGCAGGGTCAGGTTCAAAGGTCATCAGCACCTCCACGGTATCTGGGTCCACAGGGCTGGGTGTGTCCCGAGAGGTCAGACCTTGGGGAAATAAAATGTATCACCTGAATGTATATTTATTTGGGGGAGGAGGTTCCCAGAGGTTACCCCTGCTCAGGTATTATATCCACCACAAGGAAGGCCCTTATGGGGTCTAATATAAAGTTTGCCAGGGATCAACCTCCCTAATATAAAATATGGTTTTCTAAATCACAGATACTTAGAAATCATTGAACCAACTCCACTTTTACAAACAGGGAAACTGAGGCCCAATCATTACCTGACTTGCCTTAAGTTACACTTGAGTCTGGGCTATTACTTCTAAAACCTCAGGGCCTCAGAGTCACAGTGTTAGCTTCTTTCCCATGGTCTAGACGGAATCCTTCTTATGGAACCCCTAATCAAAGCCTAGACCCCAGGTTGTTCAGGAAAAAGGAATCTTCTGCACTGAAAAGACCTCAAGTTAGCTTCTCAAGAACCATTAGCTCTCAAGAGTTAGGGAAGAGAAGCGGAAACAGCTCTCAGGTTCCAGGAGGTTGGCTGAAAAGAAGGGACAGTCGGCCTGCGCCTTTAAGAGCTAGCAAGCCGGGGCCAGCTGAGGACACAGGTTCAGAGCCGAGTCACGTGCCGGCGCCTGCTTTCCCGCCCCGCCCCCTGTCGCCCCCCACCCGCGCTCTCTCACGTTCCCCAGGCCCCGCCCCCTCCCGCGTGACCGCGCGTGCGCGAAGCACGGAGGTTATAAGAGGACTCACGTGGCGCGGGAATGTGCTGCTGGGAAGGGGAGGGCCCTGGTTCTGCCCGGAGGTCGGACTAGTGGTAGGTGTGTCCAGGAATCCCCGACCTGCAGCCCGACCCTGAAGACCCCAAGGTGCCCGAGGGAGCACACCTTTCCTCTTGCTCCCTCGGGTCTCTCAGCTCGAACCTCTCAATCTCCAAGGATCCAGTCCCCCCTGCTCTCTGGGGAACACAGAAGAACCGGCTCCCTCGATTTTCTCCCCAGGGTCCCAATCCCCTTGCCACTGGGGTGCACTCGATTCTGGGATCCCGGGCCCCTCTCAGGAATGTAGGAAGCTCGGCCCTCGCCCCAATACAAGACCTAGAAAAAAGATCCTCGACCTTCTCCCCTCTAGTGGACGCCAGGACCCGGGTCCCTACCCTTCTCCAGTGGGGGACCCAAGAACCAGGGCTGACAGTCACTTATGTGTGGAGAAACATAAGTCTGTGCCCAGCCCTCCCCTTCTCCCCAGTAGAGGAACTAGTAGTTCCGGTCCTACCCCAGTTCCACCAATTCCGGGCCCAGAATATGAAACGCAGTCCACTCCCCAATAAATAACTCCGGTGTTCTGGGCTCCCAGTCCCAGTTCACGAGTCCCCACGTCCCACAGAAAAGTCCACACTACCTCCCCACTGGACATTCTTCCTGGAATTTGGGGTCCCAAGTTTCTCCTTTCCTATGGATCCTGGAGACCCAGTCCTTGATCCATTAGGGGACATAATTCCAATCTCCTCTCCCGACATCTCTCAACTAGGGGGTCCAGAATTCAGGCGCGCAGCCCCAGTCCCACCAACCGGCCCCCAGTGTCGCGCAGCCCGCCCTCTGTAGTCTAAGCCCCGCCCACCTAAGGTCCAGCCCCCCTCCCGCCGCCGCACCTGCGCGTTGGCCACCGGCGGCCCCGAGGGCAGCTCGGGCGGGGGCGTGCCCCGGCGAGGAGCGAGGGGAAGCCGAGCCGCAGGAGCCCGGCCCCGGGGAGGGTGCAGGTGTGCGCACGGGCGAGGGCGTCGGTGACGGACCACCGGGGGGCGGTGGACTGGGCGGGAGCCCGTGCTCTAGCAGGAAGGCGTCCAGGTCCACGTACTCCACGTCGCCGAACGGCAGTGTCCGCTCCCACAGCAGCGGCGCCAGCAGACTCGGGCCAGGCGCGGCCGCCGGGCGCCCCCGCGGGGACCCGCCGCCCACCACCGCCCCAGATGGGGCATCCGCCGGACCCGTAGTCTCCAGGCCCGGCCCGGGGACCGTGGCTGCCGGCAGAGCCGCCTTGCGCTCCTTTTCCTTTAGGAGACCTAGGGGCCAAGGAAAGGCCGGGCAAGGTGGGGAAGGAGAGAAAGATAGAGATGGAGAAGAGACCCCGAGTCAGAGAGACACGAGAAAAGGGGGAACAGAGACCCAAATGGCGGAGATCCAGAGAAAGAAGAGACAGACGGGGGAGGAACCAGAGAGAGAGGGCAAGGACCCAGATAGAGGAGGGGACAGAGACTCATGGAGAGACCCACAGAGAAAAGATAGAGGAGGGGCCGCAGAGGCCGAGAGAGGGGGGCAGAGACCAAGAGAGGGATAGAAACTCAGAAAGGAGGACAGAGACCCCGAGAGAGGGGAGTTCAGGAATGTAGGGAGAGATGGGGACAGAGACCAGGTAAGGGATAGAGACATACAAGGGGAATGGAAGTTCAGACAGAGGTAGGTGGAGGGTTGGGCAGGTGAGAGAAAAAAATGACAGCTCTGTGATTCCCCTGTCATCTACCCCACACATATAGTCCCTGAGCACTGTACCCCCTTCTCCCCACCCCCACACTCTGTAAGGGGCAGGAAGGGGCTCTGTTCCTGGGGCACATTCCTCATCCCTAGACTCCATGTGACCCCAGGAGGCCCCGCCCAAGCCCGTGTCACTACCGTGTGAGCATCCGACACACCCCTTCCCTCCTCCCTGGACCTCAAGGGTCCAGACTCTGGAAACAAAAAGGAAGAGGGGGCTAGGGCCTAGACTTTTGGGTCCTCCGGGAGGACACTGGGAACCTGGATTCCTGGGCCCTCGGCGTGGACGAGCTTGAGAGCTGGTACTTTTGGGTCCTGGGTGCTGAGAGATCTGGGGGCCTAAATACCGTAGTAAATGAGCAGATGAAGGTTGGGAGGGTGGACTGTCGGCACACAGCAGGTAGCTGTAGACGCCCCCCTCCCCTAGCACTAAAGTCCCTGAGGGAATAGGGTATCTGAATTGGGCGAGGTTGGGGCCAGAACTCACAGCTGGTTGGTTCTTTGGGTTTGCTGGTCCCCTGCAGAAGGCTCCGCAGCCCAAGCAGCGCTCCCCCGCCAGGGGGGGTTCCGGCTGGACCACCCAGCAGTAAGGGGGCCGGGGTCCGGTCGCTCACGGGCCGCGCCATAGCCGGGCACCTGCCCGCAGGCTCACGGGCTCATGGAGAGGCGAAGAGGTGGCCTGCCAGTCAGCGGTATACTCCTGTGGTTCCGGCCAGTGTCTGCCCAGGGCGCTGGCGAGCGTAGCTTGCAAGATTCCAGTATCCAAAACGGTGCAAATCCTAGGAGCGACGGGGATTTGCAGTCCTCGGTGCAGAAACGTGCAACTCTAGAGGGTCCCAGGAGATCATGCAGTTTGGGTGAGGGGTGATCAAATCAGGCGGCCAGCTCTTTGCAACCGAGGGTTTAAGAGGACTCAAGGCGCTCCTTCTACAAGGTGGGCGAGCCTGGCTCTTGCAAAATCTGCAGCTCTCTCAACGGAAGGCGCTTTGCAATCTGCACCAAGAGGTGTGCGCGGAGGGGCGGGGGAGGGGGCTGGAGGAGGCGGCCGCCTTGAGGCGTGGCCACAGCAAACTTCTTTCGCGGAAAAAAAAAAAAAAAAAAAAAAGCCAAACAAAACACCCGACACCAGAGCGCGCACCCCTCCTCTTGGCCCCTGCCCGCACCCGCCTTGCCCCGCCCGCCTCTTGGGCCATGCACCCTAGCCGCGTGCCTCCTTCGGGCTGGAAGCGCGGGCCAATCGCGGACCCCTCGAGGCGCGCAGCCAATGGGACCCCTGGATCCGCCAAGGCCCGGGAGGGCGCTGTATGTGAAGTTGCCTTGCCTTTCGGTGGGAGGCGGGACCCTGACCTACATTTGCCCAATGGGAGACGGCACTGGGGGCGGGACCGTGACCCAGTTCGAGCCAATGAGGTAGGCGGGAGGAGGGAAGCACATGGCTCTACGCGTGCTGCCTTAACCGGAGAGTGGGGGTAGGGGAAACTGGAGCCCTTAAAGGAGCCGCATATCCAAATGACTGTTCAGGGTAACAGGAAGCCAAAAACTGAGTAGTGGGGTTTAGGAAGAGGTACATTGGCTTGTAAAAGAAGGCTGCCATTCTGTAATACCCAAATATTTCCCCGCCGCGCCTAGAATCAGACCACTGAAAAACAGTAAGTATTCTGTCCCTTTAATAACTTTGTTTTGGGGTGATTCCCCTCCCCTCGTGGGGAGGATTGAAAAGGGCAGGCGCAATCCACGATGGGGAGTCTCAACGACCGTGGGGGGCACCATCCACTGTAAGACAGACACCAGTCGGGGTCGTTAGTTTAAGACACCTTAGGATGGACAGTGCAGGGGGCGTGCAAGGGGCGTGTAGGGGGGCGGGAGCTGGGCCGAATAGGGCTCTACCACCGGGAGGCTGAGAAAGGGGAACTGGAATGTACCAGGTCGAAAAGGTGGGGGAAATGGTCCGGCAGTGAGCTGAGCAGTAGGGAGATAGCAGGAGGGTGGAATAGGGACGTCCAGTTTCAGCATTAGGCTAAACTACGTGAAGGTATTCTTGGGGTATCGGGACTGTACCATGTTGAGAAGCCAGAGAGGTGGCCGTTTAGATCATTGGGCTGAACCTTGAGGAGGTAGTTGGAAGAGAAAGGGATTGTACCATATTGATTCTCAGTAAAGGGGGCGATCGGGTTGTGGAACAGCATAGGATTATACCACATGGAAACAGGGAATGGATCCGGCCTGTACCACTTTGGAAAGCCATAGTAATAGGAACCACGGACCAACAGTTAATCGTACCACAAGGAAGCCAGGAGTCTCAAATTATATACCAAGTTGCAAGTTGCAAGCAGTGAAAAGGAAAGACAAATCATGGACCAGCAATGGTCTATGGCAGGGAGGTGGGCTGTGACATGTTGACACACAGCGAGGAGGGAGAAAGAGCGAATGAGAACTCGGGCTGGACCATACAGAAGCAGCAAAGCGGAGGTAGGACTGTATCATACTGACACACCATGGAGAGACACATAGGCGAGTTAGACCAAGACATGGGAGGGTGACAGACCGGACCATACCATGCAGGCGGTAGTTGGGGCCTCGGCAGCGCCTCTCGGGGTGCCGAGGGTCCCTGTTGCCCCTCAAGGCCCTGTGGGCCAAGGGCTGCAGGGGCCGGCCGTTACCGCTGAGGCTCTGGAAGATCTGGGATGGAGGATTCTGGCTCAGGAGTCTCAGGGAATGCATCTGCCGCGGGAAGGGGGCGGGAAACTGGGAGTGAATAATGGATGTCCCGGCGACGTCACACAGGAAGTCCCGCCCCTGGGAGCGGGTGGGAGGGGTCTCGTTCAGCCCCACCCCACCCCCAAGGGTTATCTGACCCTCTTACCCCCTCCAGCTCCCAGTCAACGTGGGGAAGGAGGGTAGGTGATGCAGTAGGGTGTGTGTGCGGAGGAGGCCGAGGGTCACCTGGAGGGAGGTGATATTGAGGGCCCGGTCAATGAGGATCCAGGTGACAGTTTCCGAGCAGGGCGGGGTGCTGAGAGAGCCCTGATAGGTGATGAAGCCAAAGGACTCAGGGAATAGGAGCTCCAGGCTCAGGTCTTGAAGAAAGTAGGCATCATCTGCAGGCATATTAGGCCAGAGTGAAGAGGAGTACCTCCCTTGAGCTACCCTCATGTGCACACACCTCCACCAACCCACCAGGGACTTACTCTTGTAGGAGATGCGGGTAATGGTGTCACGGTTAAGGAGGCGGCTGAGGAATGAGTTTGAGTTGCCAGCCACCTGTGTGGGGGTACGAGGTGAGGAAGTAGGAATCCAGAAATCCAAGTCTCCCATCCCTTCCTTCCCCAGGACCCAGGAGTCTGGGCCTCCCAGCCTCCCTCTTCCTCAAACCCCAGATTCCAGGTGGCAAACTCCTCCCTCCCTCCAAATCTTGCCTGGGCTCACATTGACAAAGAGGCTGAGAATGGCCAGGCCATTGGGGCCCCGGGAGGCAGCGCTGAGGTTCCCATAGAGTTCTTGGTTGAAGTGGATGAGCTGCACCTGGGAGGGGAGCACAGAGAGTGGGGTCCCCCAGCAGAAGGGGAGGAGAGAATGGGTGCAGCTTTGGAGCTTTGGGTTTCCCAAGTCGGATTAAGGATTAGTGCTCAGGGTTGAGGGGCCAGTTCTGTGGGGAGGGTTCAGTGAGACATTAAGAGGAGGGTGAGGTGGGAGAAATTGGGTCTACTCAGGGCAAGGAGTAAGGGTCAGAGGTTAGTGACCACCTCAGCAGAGAAGCCCTGGTGATTGACTTGGTGTTCAGAGCCGGCTCCATCACGTGCTCCAAATAGCAGCCGCAGTTCACTGAGTCGGTGGCTATAAAGGAGAGGACCCCCAGACACATTGACCACAGGCCGAGGTGCAGGCAGGAAGGAGACGTGGCGACCTGTGTTGTACAGGGTTCCCTGGAGCTGTGGGAGAGGTGGAAACTGTCATAGGGACACAGAGAGAAGATCTCTTTCCTCCCATTTTCACTCCTCCATTTTCCGCTTCCAACAATCATTTAATCATTCAGCATAGATTGAGCATAGACTGTCCAGGCTCTGTGCTGGTCCATGGTTGGGGCTCAATATTGGTGAATTTACTTAATTAAATATTTATTGAGCTGCTACTATGTGCCATGGATGTCAGGAAGAGAACAATGAACAAGTAGACAAAAATCCTGGGCCTCATGGAGCATATGTTCTGATGGGGGAGAGACAGACAATAAATACGGAATCACAAAATTAACTGCTTAATTAATTACATCCTGTACTCATGCTTGAAGAACTGGGAGCTCTGACAAAATATTAGAAATCTGGCCTAGATGGGAGTGGAGGGAGAGGTCAGGAAAGGCTTCCATGAAGAGGTGACCTTTGAATGGAGACCTGAAGGATAAGTAGGGGTTAGTTGCAAACAGCAGGGAGAAGGACATTCCAGGGAGAGAGAACATCAAGTGCAAAGGCCCTGAGGTGACCTGTTTTAATGACAGCAAAGAGGCCAGTGAGACCAGAGCCCAGTGAGCAAAGGAGAGAATGGTGATAGAAACCAGATGGACAATGATGGGGCATTTTGTATTTTCACTTAAATAATTGAAAAAAATATATATATATATAAAATTCACACATTTGACACAGTACCAGGCACATGGTACATGCTATTAAATTGCTATTAAATGTTTGCTATTATTACTTATTCTTGCAGAAGGATTTTGAGCAGGAGAGTGGTATGATCTGGTTTGTGTTTTTAAACATTTTCTGTAGGAAAGTGGATTGCAGGAGGCAGAGAGGCAGACAGCAAAGAAACTATGGCAAGATGATGGTGGAATCAGTGGAAGCAACAAAATGTGAAAAGATTTGAATGAGATGTAACAAGGAGACTAGAAAGGACACAGATTGGAAATGGGAATGAAGGATAGAACAGGATAAGGAATGGCTCTGAAGCTTTTTTTTTTTTTTTTTGAGGGCAGTGTCACTGGCCCTCATATGTGGGACCAAACTGGGGCTGCTGGCTTCCCAGTCCAGCGCTTAACCACTGCACCACTCGGCCGGCCCACTGAAGCTTTTTTAGCTGAGGCAGCTGAGTGAAGGATGGTGTCAGCTCTTATAAGAATTGGTATTGCAAAGTGGGCAAGAGCATGAATGCTTGGGTTTGAATCCCAGCGTTGCACTCTCTAGCTGTGTGACCTCAAGCAACTTAACCTCTCTGTACCTCAGTTTCTGCATCCATAAAATAAGGATAATAATAGCACCTATTTCATGTGCTATTCCTGTGAGTATTAGAGGGTTTAACAAGTTGTTAAGACAGTGCCTGACACAGGAAACAGTTTGTTTAACCATTGGTTCTACAGAGATGGGGAGACTAGGGAGCCATATGTGGGGAGGGAAGAACAAGTGATACATTTTCGAGTGGAAGGAGCCTCCTCTCCATCCATCATATACTCCTTTTTCCCTAAGGCTGGCCTTGCACCTCTGCACCCCACGTGGCCTCCACTCATGCCCATCACAGTGGATGTGGTAACCCTTCCCACCAGGCCTCTTACCTTCTCTCCCCCAGTGCTGAGCCTCAGTGGGGGCAGGAATGGGTCATAAAGGACCCTCTTCAGCTCCACATCCACAGGGCTCTGCCGCTTCCCAACCGCACACAGACTCCAAGCTGCATTCACCAGGCCCCAGAAGGGAGGCCCTGGGGGTAGGGGCAGGGCAGGAAGCAAAGGGAGTCAGAAATAGGATCCTAATGTTGGCATCTGCTCAGAAGGCTGTGGTCTGGACTCCTGGATCCCAGGAGAGGAAGGGCTGGGGACCTGGACTCCTGGGTCTGAGAGAGGAGGAGGCTGGGATCCAGAATCCTGGGTCCTAGAAGAATCTTGAAGGAGTTTACTAAGACTCCCCCTAACACCTCCCATCCTCACCTTGATAAAACCCATCTTAAATTAAGTCATTAGGGAAGAAACTACAACTCCCAGCAGGCACCAGGGCCGCAAGCCTAGTAGTCCAAGGCGGCTTGCCCCAGAGCCCATGGGAGTTGTAGTTCTTTCAGTCTCCCCTGTAGCACAGCTGGATAATGAATGTACCGGGGAGGGGAGTTGCAAGAGAGGGCTGGACAGGGCGGGGAACGCCACCGAACCTCTGGTTCCCAGCAGGAGCCAGGACCTGCCTGCCTCTTTCACTGCAAATACACACACACACTCTTCCAACCCCCACACTCTCTTTCCTTCTACTCACTCCCACTCACTACTTGAAATGCGCATGTATAATGTCCCATGGTGAGCCACTGGGGTTCTGAGACAGGGCTGGACTCCTCAGGGAGGGAGGCAGGCAGGGAGAAGCTCGGATTCCAGGGGAGGAGAGGGTTCCTGGGACCCAGGAAGGAGGCGCCCGGGGCCCCTGACTCCTGGGTCCCCGCCCTGGCTGCACCTGGCACGAAGTTTCCCTGGAGATTATCCTTGTAGCTCCACCAGTCCTCAGGGTCAGGTGCGGGTCCGATGTGAGCTGGGGAGAGAGCAGCCTGTACCCCTTCTCCTTGGCACCCCATCCCCTCCCCTCCCTCAGGGGCTCCTGCCCCGATCCCCAGGCCTTACCTGCCGTCCCCAGTGCAGCCCAGAGTACCAGCGCTCGCAGGGTGCTCAGACGAGCTGCACCCCCCATCCCCGGGAGGCCTCTGGGCGACCCCTTCCCAGTCCCTGGGCCCCTCTCTCTCAGCTCCTCTCCTCTCTGTGGGACCCTGTCCTTCCAGGACTTCCAGCCTTCCTCTCCTCCCCACGGGGAGTCTTGGTTCCCAAATATTCCCAAATACCAGTGCAGCTGGAGACTGAGACCCCACCCCCCAATCCACTCCTCTCTTCTCTCCCCTTCTCTGTGCCTCCTTCCTCTCTTCCTCCTCAACCCTCCAGTATCCCTCTGCCTTCCTATCCTTCTACTCCTCTCTCTGCCTTCTGCTTCTCCCTGGGGTTACCTCCTGGTTTCTAATCCACACCCCCTCTTGGCTGTCTTTTCATTAAGCAATCCCAAGCCACCTAACTCCATGTCTCCATTCTGCTTCCCTCACCTCCTTCCCCTCCCTCTCTCTTCTCTGCTCCTACCTTTTCTCCCTTCTCTCCCTCTTCACCTCCTCTCTCTCTCTCCCTCACTGTCTAAGCCTCTCTCTCTCTCCACCCCCTCCTCTTCTGTTTCTCTGTCTCTTCTCTCTTGTCCCTTCCTCCCTCCTCCCCTCCCCTCTTCTCTCACTGTGTTATTTAATTTTTTTGTGGTTGGAGGGGGAGAGCGGGTGCTCTCACATCAGCGAACATTCCCGGCGTGTGTGTGTGTGTGTGTGTGTGTGTGTGTGTGTGTTGCCCATGGGACAGGATGGAGGGGTCGTTAGGGGCTGGTCCCCAACTCCTAGCCACGATTGGGTCATGGGGGCGGGGGTGGCCCGGACACCTGGGTAAGCTGGCAGTTCCCATCCTCCGCAGAAGGGGGAGGGGGCACTTAAGGTGGAGCTGGGAGAGACCTCGCGTGCTCAAGGCCCTGGTCCCGGAGGATACGGGATCCCTCAGCTCTCGAGGACCCAGGATGAAGCTTGCACCAGTGCTTGCAGCCCCTGCCCAGTGCCCCACTCTGGCCTCCGCCAGGGGCTGCCTTAAACCCGCTGGGGGATCCCCTGGGAGACTGGGGTGCGCTGAGTACCGCTGGCCAGGAGGGGGAAGCAGAGACCTGGAAAGGAAAAGAGAGGAGGGGAGGAGGAGCCGGGAAGGCCCAGGCCAGAGAGCCAGAGATGAGGTCGGAGAATGTGGAGGCTCTAGAAGGGAAGGGGAGCCTCAGACAGACGTGGTGAGACATGGCGGAGGGAGACGGCAGGCTAGAGGTGGGAGGGCGGGCTTCGCTACAAGAGGCAGAAAGACACACGTTGAATGAGAGAGATACAGAAACCCAGAATGAGAGGGGAAAATATACAGAATGAGAGAGATACACATGGAGGCAGTGAAAAGATCCAGAGGCACACACATAGAGTCACACACTTAGAGATAGAAGCAGAGAGACCCAGAGACAAAGGGAGATTCAATCCGCAGGTTAGAGATGGAAGAACAAGATGCCAACAGGAAGGAGGTGGGGAGGGACAGAAACAGAAAAGAGATCCAAAGACAGAGAGACATAGAAACATGCCTAGAGCTATCCAAAGACAGAGAGACATAGAAACATGCCTAGAGCTATCCAAAGACAGAGAGACATAGAAACATGCCTAGAGCTAGGCACAGAGAGACCAGGAGAGGAGAAAGAGGCAGACACACGTGCACATCTGTAAATAGCGACACTTGTGCAAAGAGAGAGATCTCAGCAGAGAGGACCAGATGGCAGAGACAGAGACCCAGATTGAGGGAGAGAAACCTGGAAACAGACCAACTGACCTAAAGGGAGAGACTAACACAGAGACAGAAAGACAGAAACATTCAGAGATAGAGAACTAGAAGTAGACATTCAAAGACCTAGAGATGGAGGGAGACGGAGATACCCAGAGAGAGGTAAAAATGGAGAGACAGAGAAAACACAAGAAACAGAGATATGTATTGATCATCCATTGCCAAACAACAAATAACCCTAAAACTTAGTGGCTTAAAGCAACAAACATTTATTGTCTCACAGTTTCTGAGGGTGAGGAATTTTGGAACAAACTTGCTGGGTGGTTCTGGCTCAAAGTCTCTCAGGAGGGTGCAGTTAGGCTATGGGCCAAGGCTGCAGTCATAGGAAGCCTTGGCTGGGGCTGGAAGATCCACTTCCAAGCTTACCTACATGGCAGTGGGCAGGAGACCTCAGGTCCTCGCCACACAGGCTTCTTTATAGGGTTGCTTGTGTGTTCTCACTACGTGGCTACCAGCTTCCCCCACTGGAGACAGACAGACGGAGATGTCTTTTATGACAACCTCCAAAGTCACACACCATCATTTCTGTATTCTATTCATTGGAAGTGAGCCACTATGTCCAGCCCACACTCAAAAGGAAAGAGAGTAGGCTCCCCGTCTTGCAGGAAAGAGCATCAAAGAATTTGTGGGCTCATTTTAAAACCATCACAGGGGCCGGCTGAGTGGCGCGGTGGTTAAGCACTGGCTTGGGAAGCCGGTGGCCCCGGTTCGGGTCCCACATATGAGGGCCAGTGACACTGCCCTCAAAAAAAAAAAAATAAATAAATAAATAAATAAATAAATAAATATTTCAGCTTATATTAAAAAAAAAAAAAAGAAGGTTGGAGAAAACGTGGTGGAGACATATGTACAGGGAAGTGGGGAAAGTGGCAGGAAGAGACCCTCAGAAGGACCCAGCTCTGATGGAGATATTTCTCCATCAGAAGAAACGGTGGCCGCCCTGAGAGTTTTGTAGATCCCAGGGCTGTGCCACACACCTGGAGGTTTCATTTCAACCCTCAAAGCTGCCCCATGAGGTGTGTGGGGTGGGGTGGGGGGAGGAGTAGTACTAGCCCCATTATATGAGTACAGATTACTGAAGCTCAGAGAGGGAAGTGACTTACTCAAGATGTAGTTGGTTGAATGGGTGCTCCCACCAAAATAACAACAAAAAAGTCCGTCTAGAACCTGTGAACAGACCTTATTTGACAAAAGGGTCTTTGCAGATGTAATTAAGTCAATGATCTTGAGATGATGTCATCCTACATTATTATCTGGGTGGACCCTAAATCCAATGACAAGGGTCCTTATATGAGAAAGGCAGAAGGAGATTCAAGACAGGGGAGATGGTGATATGAAGACAGAGGCAGAGCTTGGGTGATGTGGCCACAGGCCAAGGAATGCCAGGAGCCATCAGAAGCTGGAAGAGGCCAGGAGGACCCCTAGAGCTTTCAGAGGGACTTTGGCCCATCTTGATTTTGGACTTCTAGCCTCCAGAACTGTGAGAGAATAAATTTCTGTTGTTTTAAACCACACAGGTTGTGATAATTTTTTATAGCAGCCAACCCAAGGGTGGGGAGAAATAATAAGAAAAACATAGAATTCATCAGAGGCAGAGACAATGAAGGAACCAGAGATACATGGGGAGGGAGAGACAGACGGACTGATACTGCAGGAACAACAGGCTCTACCTACAATTGGGCTCTCCTTCTCCAGGAAGCTCTCCCTGATCCTCCAGGCTGGGTCATTGCTGGCTGTGGACATCCCCAATGCCTTGTGTTACCTCCATTACAGCACAGATCCCACTAGAGGGGGACCATGTCTCCACATGTTCTCTCTCGAGGGCCCAGACCTGAACCATCTCTGGGTCCCCAGTATCACTCCACACAAGGCACATGGGGGTCCTCAGGAGAGAAATGGGGCATGACTCAATGAAAAAATGTTCCTGCTGTCTCTCCCTGGAGATTCTGGCTCCCTCCCATCTGCCTGGGAGACACTTGAATTTTCTTCAAGGGCTTTCCAGAGAGGGCTGCGCCTCCTCCAGGAAGTCTTCCTTGATTTCTCAGTCTGGACCCTGGGCTGCCTCCATTATTACACATCATACCAGATGTGACTGTACCTAGGTCTCTCTCCTAGCCGACCCTCCCAGACTGGGAGCCCCTCCAGGGCAAGTCCCGGCTCTGACTCAGGTCTTAGCATTTCCCAGGGAGACCTCAGGAGAATATGTTGAATGAATGAATGAATGAATGAATGAGTGAATGAAGTAAAATATAGGGACTGTAGCATTCAGAAATGGGTTGAAAAAAATTTTTTTTCTCATAGGGCTAAGGGAAGTCTTCCCCATGTAGATGATATTTCCCTGACTCTCTTTCTGTCCCCATACCCCTGGCCCTGGCTCAGACATCTCCCACCAGTGTCCTTTCCCCAGAGTTATAGTTAGGAAGTGGCAGAGTAGGGAAGAGGCACAGAGCCCAGCCTGGGAGATCAGGGAAAACTTCCTGGAGGTGAGGCCTTCACTCTGCAGTCTCCTTCCCCCTCCAGCTCTATCCTCCACAGACCCCAGAGGTGTCTTTCTACACCTAGTGTTGACCGCCTCTTTCTAATCATAGGTATCCCATAGCTTCCAGCGCCCCTGGACAAAGTCCCCACTCCTCAGCCTTTCTTGTCATGACCAAATCCTTTTGCCCTTCAAGACCTACCTCAGATGTCACTTCCTCTGAGAGAAATTATCTGCCTTCAGGCTGTGTTCAAGGCTTTCTCTGGGCTGTCCCAGTGAGTTGAGCCACTTCAATGATTGTCCATATCACTGTTTCTCACACAGGACTGATTCTGCCCCACCCCTGCTCATAGACCTCCCATGGCTCCCCAGTCTGGCCTTAGAGGTCCCCTCATACCCTGGCTACCACCAATCCCCAGCCTCATCTCTCTTTTCTTACCACACTAGGCCCTCTGGCCTCTGGATCTTTGCACAAACAATTGTCTCTAACTGGGCTCACTTTACCAGTTTTCTGCTGGACAAATTCCTATTCAAACTTATGTATTTCAGGAGTTTGCTCTTCCAGGAAGCCATAAGCAATGCTGAGGTGGGGCCTTTTCTGAGCTCTGGAAGCTACCTATGCTGTCTCCATATAACACACAAACAGACTGGGCTCAGTGCCCAGAGGCAGAGGGAATGGCCAGGCTGGAAGTGGCTCCCAGATGTGGATTTCACGCTTATTTGTCTCGGGCGCTGGGAACAAAGTTTGGGTCATAAGGAACATATGGGGCTTGCCCGCTCCTCACTTTCATCTCCTACCCCCACAGCCCCTGGGTGGAAGGCAGTACAGCCAGGGCTTTCAAGGCCTGGGTGGTTCTCACAGCCCCTCTTGGCCTTTTCACCCCTCTTTCCTTGCTCTCAGCTCCCACTCCCTTGGGGAGCTTAGCAAAATCCTCTTGATCTATGTTCTAGCCTTCTGGGCTCTCCTCTTCTGGGGGAAGAATGGCCACTGGGCGTTTAAATAATAACGAACTCAAATGGCTTTTACTCTTTGCCAGGCACTGTTCTAAGCCAATGATATACACATATTAACACATTTAATCCTCATGATATACCCTGTGGTTACTTCTTCTTATTATTATTCCCATTTTAAAAATGAGGAAACTGAGGGACAGGGAGGGATTGAATCCAGACAGTCTGGATCCAGAGTCCATGACCTTCATGAAAACAGTGTCTAGAGGGGTGCCATCCAATAGAACTTGCTGCGATGGTGCAAATTTTCTTTATCTGCTTTGTCTAATATGCTAGTCGCCAGCCACCTGAAATGTGGCTAATGCGACTGAGGAACTGAGTTTTAAAATGCATTTCATTTTAATTAATTTAAATTTAAATGTGGCTACTGTATTGGACAGCTCAGCTCTAAAGAACTAAGTCTGAATGCCAGCTACTTGCTGTGTGATGGTTGCTAAGATGCCTTGCCTCTCTGAGCCAGTTTCTTCATTGAAGAGGTGGTTAAGAATTCTGGCTAAACCCATACATACCTGCGTTTGAATTCCTGCCCTCACCTCAAGATATGCTCCCTCTCTGAGCCTCAATTTCTTCATCTGTGTAATGGGAATAATAATAGGACCCACCTATTTATTCAATAAATATTTATTGAGTACCTATTGTGTTCTAGGGGCTACGATAATACCATCAATCAAAACAGACACAAATCCAAGGTCAAGGCAGCAGGATGTGGGATGGAAGTTCATGGCCAGACATCTGCTACTTTCAGTCTCAGCCTCTGTTTTCCTGGAAATGCCAAAAAGCTTCTCTGCTTAGCACTTCATGATGTCACAGTATGCTCTGGGTTCTGATTGGCTGAGGGTCTTACATAAAACCAGGTAAGCTAATTTTCCCAAATATCCTTTCTCTAACCTTACCTTGAGATCAGAATCTTTCCTTGATATCCTATTTAGCTGGGTCCAAGACAGCCCAGCATTAAAGGCTCATTTCCATCTTCTCTTGCAGCTAGATGTGGTCATGTGACTAACTTCCGGCCAATGAGAACAGGGATTGTGTAGCAGCTTTTGGAAAAGATCCTTATAAGTCAGCTGTGTGGGCCTTTAGGGCTTTTTTCTTTGTTTTTCTCCATGTTTTGATACAGACATTGTGTCTGGACCACTAGCTGCCATCTTGGACCATGAATACAAAGACCATTGTAAAGATGGTGGAGAGGAAAGCTAGAAGGTGGCTTGACTATCTCCAGACCTCTTTTATGCAAGAGAGAAATACATTTCTATTTTGTTTAAGCCACAGTTATTTGGGGTTTACTATGAATTCTAATTATACAGATGCTTGAGGCATCATTTCAGATTCAGTTGGCCTGCAAGTTAGACCATTCACTGATCAGTTTTTCAACAAGTATTTATTGAGCATATGCTATGTGTCATGAACCTTTCTAGATACAGTGGCTGTAGCCACGAACAAAACAAAATCCCTTCTTCCATGGAGCTCACATTCTAGTGGAGGAGACAGAGAAATAGCAAACAAAAAAGACAGATACTTGATATATCAGGTGGTGATAAGTGCTACAAAGAAAAATAAAGGAGGATAAAGCAATGAGAATGATTGGAAGGAGCTGCTATTTAGTTAGGGTGGTCAGGGTAGTTCTCTCTGATGCTGTGGAATTTGAGCAGAACTACATGGTAGAAAATTCTAGTTCTCACCCATGTCCAGTTGTGCTGGGCAGAATAATGGTGTCAACACCCAAAGATGTCCACACCCTATTTCTTGGAACTGGTCACTATGTTACTTTACATGCCAAAAGGTACTTTGCAGAGTTGATAAAGATTAAGGATCTTGAAATGGAGAGATTATTCTGGATTATCTGGGTGAGTCACATCTAATCAATGCATCTTTAAAAACAGAACTGTTCCCAGCTATGGTCAGAAAAAAAGACGTGAGGACAAAGAGTCAGGAGAAATTTGAAGTGTGAGAAGGGCTCGACATGCCATTCCTGGCTTTGAAGATGGAAGAAGGGGCCATCACCCAAGGAATGCGGGTGCCCTTTAGAAGTTAGGAATGTAAAGGAAACATTCTCCCCTAAAGTTTCCAGAAGGAATGCAGCCTTGTTGATGGCTAGGAAACCCATGTTGGGCTTTTGACTTATACTTATAGAACTGTAAGATAATAAATTTGTTTTGCTTCAGCTGCTAAGTATGATAATTTATTATGACAGCAATAGAAAACTAATACATTGCTTCTTCTCTCTTTCAGAGCACATAAGGGAGTTCTACTTTCCCACCTTCATGCAATTAGATGGAACCATGTGAGCAATCGTTTTATGTTTGTTTTGTTTTTTTAAGATTTTTTTATCGGGGAATTGGGGGAGGGGAACAGCATTGGGAAATCGGGGAAGGGGAACAGACAAGTTGCTGTCCTTTTGTTCTTCAGTCTACTTGTGAAGGACGTTGCTTCACTGGCCCATGTTGGTATTATCATTGTGCTCTTCCTGGGTGAGGTAGTCGCTCTCCAGGCCATTAAACCACCCCGCACAGTAGCTCATGCTGGCTGCCAGCCACTCATTGTAGCTCAGAGCAGCCCACGGCAGCAGGGGCTGCAGCCTACACTGCTGCTGAGGAGCCATCACAGATTCCCGGCAGCCCAGCTCCAGGTTGAACTGTTCACCATCTTAGCTGTAGAGGGCACAGCATCACTGGCCCTCATGTGGGATCCACACCGCAGCCGTGCTGCTCAGAGCTGGTGCCCCCAAGCCAACTCTTAACCAATGTCCTACTCTGCTGGCCCCATGTGAGCAATCTTGACCAATGAGCTGTGAATGGACAAGATGGAGTCATTCCTGTGCGAAAGCATTTATATCTTGTGTGAGACCATTTAGTGCTCTCTCTATCTCCCTGTCATAGTAATCAAGGATGCCATAGGTTGCAGTTGGTGCAGTGACAAGATGGTAGATTCCTTTCTGCCTGGGTCCATCAATGACCACGTGGAAAATTGCCCCTTGCTGTCCTTGCATGGGACACGTACATGAGCAAGAAATCAACTTTCATTGTGTCAAGTTAACAGAATTAGCCTAACCTAATAGAGGGCTACAGCCCCCTGATCTGTGCTGAGTGGGTCTCTGAGGGGCAAATGAAGGTCTTGAGTAAATCTGTGGAGCCCAAGTATGGCTACCACTTCCTGACAAAATGGCCAATCCAATGAAAGAGATGATATGACGTCATTAAGTATTGGTCAGATGGTGTTGCCTGATGATTGGCTAAAAAACAGATGTGAATGATAGCTAGAAAAGGCGGGAAACTCCTCAAGATTTAAGACTTTATTGAGAGAACTAGCTGCATAGGTCTCAGGCCAAATGTCCTAGCCAGAGACCAAATGCCCTGCTTGCAGTTGGCCACCTTTGGTTAGACAGCCCTCATGCCTGCACGATGCTGGCGCGTGCTAGTGATGTCAGAGGCTCTGCGACGTCTGATTGGCTCACTAAGGGAGGCGCCGTCGAGGTAAAAGGCTCCCCTCATGGTCTCTTCCAAGTGCCTTGGTTGGCTTTTGAGGCCACTCTGTTGCGGTTCTAGACCTCAGGCCTGAGCAGGCTCAGGTCGGAGGCCGCAGGCTGTCGCAACCCCCCTCATGCTCCTCTTGCTGCAGCCGCCGCAGTGGCCGGGCCCAGCGCGGCCTCCAGGGCAGCGCTAGGCTGTGACGGTCGAGGACGAGGCGCGCGGGGTCAGGGTCGCCAGCCGCGCTGCCCAGCAGCAAGTAGTCGGTGCCGGGCTGCAGGCGCAGGCAGCCGCAGGCCAAGTCGGCCCCGGGCACCCAGGCCTCCTGGCTGCCGCGGTGCACCTGCAGCTCTCGCTGCTTGTACACAGCCAGCACGCGCAAGGCCAGCCGTTTCCATGCCGGGTCCACCGCCTCAGATGCCAGCACCTGCGCACGGAGAACTGCAGGAAGGGGAGATGTCAGGCCTGGGCAGTGGAGAGCCTCCAGGGTCACTTGGGTCAGTCCTGATGGGGAAGGGCCTGGGACCTGAGGGTGGGATCAAGTCTGTGAGAATGGGACTGAGGCTCAGACTTGGGACCTCGAATCGAGGCAGAAAGGGTCTGAGGTAGGCAAGACAGGGCAAAGGTCTGTTCCATTCAACCAGTTCTGCCTTCTCCTTCCATCCCCAAGAGGCCGCCTTCCTCCCTCAGACATGTCAGGCTGAAGGAAATAGTGAAACTTGTGCAAGGCCAAGAACATAGGGAAAGAGGAGACATACCAGGGTAGGTAACACCCCCTCTCCACTGCCTCTTCCACCCATTTGTCTTCAGTCCCATTAGATTCTAGATCAGGAAGAACCCTTTAGAATCTAACACCCCTTCCCATTTAAGATGAGAAAACGAAGGCCAGAGAAGGGGGCGGCATGGAGGCAGTCATTAGAGCACATATACAGCCACTGGCCCTTTTTCTCCCCAGCACTCACCATAGTCCTGCTGGCAGTACCTCCGAAGGCTCATATGTACCCTGGTGTCCGATATATTGCAGTAGTTGTGACACTGAGGGTCTGGGGAGGGTCAGGCTGTCTGCAGTGGGCTCCTGAGTCAGCGTTCTGCCCCTGCCCGTCCCCGCATTCCATCTTGATGGACAGCTGGGATGCCTGAACCCTGGGACTGGATTCAGTAGGCCACCCCTGTATCCCCACGGGGTGGGGCGTCAATCAACCCATCCCTGAACCCTCTTGCTGCCAGGGATCTCCACGCTAGCCTGTCTTACCAGAGCTGTAAGCACTTGGGGTCGTAGCAAGGGTGGTTGTTGCCTCTGGGATTCCTATGAGAAACCAAAGGAAAAATTTAACTTTAGTCCCTTGCCTCCCTCACACACACAAGGATTCCAAATATCCATCTATTTCCTTAAGGTCCAAGAGAGCAAACACCTTTTGCCCTTCTCACCAGGACCTGGTGTCCTGGTCCCTAGCCACTTCTTCCTTCAGACCCAGGAATCTGGAGCCTGAGTCCCCTCCTCCCTCAGACCCAGGAGTCCAGGTTTCCAGCTTCTTCCTCCCAGAGACTGAGAAGACTGGAATTACAGTTTCTACTTCCCCAAGGATGCAGAGTTTAGCCCGTCAGCTTCTAGCTCCCATCACCCAGGGACCCAGCCCTCACCATGCCTGTCCACTGGAGATCTAGGATGCCTTCTCCCCCCCACCCACCCCCACCCCCACTTAGGACTTGTGGCCCCTTAGGACTCACGCTGGCAGGGCATCCTGGGGGAGCGGCTCTGCTGGTAGCCAGGACCACAGCGGTTGCATGTGAGGCCGGTGACCCCTAACTTGCAGGAGCACTGCCCGCTGGTCTGGTTACAGGTGCCACCTGTTGCCCCAATAGGGTGGCACTGGCAGGCTACATGAAGACAGGATCTTGGATGTGGGTGTCTGGGCCCTAGATGCTCCCTCCCAGTTCCCCAGCCCCTCCTTCCTCACACCCAGGAGTTTGATCCTGGCTCCTTCCCCCCTAGGCTGGGCTTCAGACTGCACTCACCCTGGCAGGCCTTGCGGCTAGTAATAGGCTGGTTGGGGTCCCTCCAGAACCCTGGCTGGCAGTAGTGGCAGTGCCGCCCAGCTGTGTGGTGGCGGCATCGCTCGCAAACACCCCCACTGCGGCCGCCCGACAGCCTGAACAGCTCGGAGTTAAACCTGCAGCGTCGGGCATGCTGGTTGCAGGAGCAGGCTAGGAGCAAGATGGAGCCAGGGCACATCAGACCAGGGCTTTCTGTTCCCTGCCTTCCCCTCACTGCCCTCAGGAAATAGAGTGTCAGTATAATGTAAAAGAGACTGCCTGGGGGTCCCTGGTTAAGCCTGGCTCCCAGAACCTCTTCATTCTCTTTAAAATGGAGGCACTGGACTGAAGTGGGGTAAGCCTGAGGGGACTGATGAACCTCCTGATTATGTGAAACCAGGGTGGGGAGGGGTGGAAGGGTGGAGGATGGCTTAAAGAGGAGTAGCAGTTATGGGTGTGGGCTATGGAGTCAGACCCCAGGTGTTCGTGTTCCACTGTGTTCCTTGGGCATGTGACTTCTTTTGGTAGCTCAGCTTCCTTTACTGTAAAATGATATTTATAATGTTCATGAGGTTTAAACAAAACCCAGGACTTAAAAAAGTGCTTAACCCAGGACCGAACACAGAGCACATACCTGCCCGTTTAGAGCTTCCACGTGCCAGGTGCCATGTGCCAGGTGCTTGGCATGTTGCATTCTTTTTTTTTTTTTTTTAATTTTATTTATTTTTCTGAAGGGCAGTGTCACTGGCCCTCAGATGTGGGACCCGAACCTGGGCCGCTGGCCTCCCAGGCCAGCGCTCAACCACTGCACCACTCCACCAGCCCGGCAGGTTGCATTCTCACAGCAACTCTGTGAGGCTAGTTCTATCATCCTCCCCATTTTGCATATACAAAAACGGAGGCACAGAGAAGTGAAGTCACCAGCTCGAGGTAATGCAGTTAAGGGGTAGTCAGAGGCAAGACTGGAATACCGGCCTTACAGGTCCAGAGTTCACGCTCTTAGCAGCCACATTCCAGTGCTTCTCACACAACCCACAGGATTCTGTGAGGGTTGTGTGTGCGTTTTCCTGGGAGCATTGATCAGGTGTTCTAAGGCAGTGGCTCTCAAACCCTACTACTTATCAGAGTTGCCAGGGCAGTGTTTAAAAAGAAAAACATTGGGCCAGCCGAGTGGCGCGGTGGTTAAGCGCTGGCTTGGGAAGCCAGCGGCCCCGGTTCGGATCCCACATATGAGGGCCAGTGACACTGCCCTCAAAAAAAAAAATAACGACATTAATTCCAGGGTCCACCTCTAGGGCTTCTGCTGGGCCCAGGGACCTGTGTTTTCAAGTGATCATCACAAAGTGAGGGGCTGATTCCAGGGGTCCATGGACCACTCTTTGAAGAGATGGAAGAAGTTTTGGGCCCCAAGAGGTTTGAGAGGCTTGAAGGCCCAAAGGAGTAGTGCAAAGGTCAGGGATCTGTGGCAGCAGTGTGCTCTTGGGAAAATGGCTCTGCCTCTCTGAGCCTTGGTTTTCTACCTGTCTGGTGGGCATCTCAGTTAGAGGTGGCAGCACTATTAAGATTATCAGCAGATAATCAGTGAGCTTTGGATTCTTTCTGACCTGAGAGTGGTCATGTCACCTCACTTCCCTCAGGAAAACTTGGATGGGGAAGGGGTTCAGGCCACCATGTCTGTAAGGCTCACAGCTTCGCCACAGGAGTTAGTCTCACCTTGTCCGCCCACACCCTTCTCCATCACAACACCGTTGGTCTCCTACCCAGATTCAGAGGGCAGTGCCCAGCTCAGCCTGGGGGGATATGGTGTTCCTCAGAGGGTCAGCCCCCCCAGCTCCCAAGCCCTGTCCAAGCCCAGGATGGGCCCTGCTGCACCCCAAGGCCGCATGAGTCTTCCCCACCCCACCCCCACCCCGCCTCACTCTGCCGAGGGGGAGTCACATCTGGCTAGTGGGAATGGGCCAACTGAACAGAGGCCCTGAGGGGGTGGGAGAGGAGAGTCAAGGAAAACCCCAATGTGAATGAGGACAGAGTGGGGAACCAGGATAACCAGATGGTCTGTAAATTAGACCACATGACATTGCAGGAAGAAATAGACGGGGAGGGCGCAAAGAATGTGGGAGGTGGAGAGTAGAGGGAGGTCCAGAGAGAGAGAGAGAGGGAGAGAGAGAGAGAATATCTGTGGGGAGCGGGGAGGGGAGAATAGAGTTAACTCCCAGGGCCTGGTGTGTGTGTGTGTGTGTGTGTGTGTGTGTGTGTGTGTGTGTGTGTGTGTCTGTGTGTCTGTGTATCTGTGTGTGTCTGTGTCTGTGTGTATCTGTCAGTGGAGTGGTGGTACTGCCCAGGGCCTGGTAACGCACTCAGACCCTATATCAAGGGCTACAGGCTGGAGGTGGGAGGAAGGCCCAGACTCCAGAAGCTGCTGTCTGGTAGCCCTGTGGAGGGGAAAGAGCGTTGAGTGGTACCTGGGGAGCGCTCGTCCAGCCGGGTGGCCTGGGGGATATAGCCCAGCATCTAGGAAGGCGTGTCTCCCTCAGTTCAGTTCCAGTGTTGCCCCTTGCTGGCAGTGAGACTTACCACAAGTGACTGACTGTCCCCTCAAGCTTCCCCTTCCTTATCTGAGGAATGGTAACACTGGCAGACTCTCAGGAAGCTCCTCCTTCGTGCCAGGTACCATATGAAGCTTTATTCTAAGAACTTTAGGTATATTATTAACTGACTGAATTTTCACTGCCACCTATAAAGGAAGTGCTGTTACTACCCCCACTTTACAGATGAGGAAATAGAGGCACAGAGAGGTTAGACCTTGCCTGGTGTCACACAGCCAATAAACAAGAGGAGGTGGAATTTGAGCCCAGGCAGTCTGACTCCTGTCTGCTGTCCTAGAGCATCTAGTGTGACAGCCCCTGACAGGAGCTTGGCAGGGACAAGCCAAGACCCCCAAGCTCAGCTTCTGGCCATGCCACTTACTTGTTGGCTGTGTGTCCTTGCGCATGGAACTTCCCAACTCTAGCCTCAGTCTCCTCATCTGTAAGATGGGCCTGATGACAGTACCTGCCTGACACATAGCAGGTGATCGATATGTATGTATTTAATGAATAAATCCTTCCCTCATGTAGTTGAGGATGAGTTAGAAAAGGTCCAGCTACTCTGTTCCCTACAACCATTCAATAAATATTAACAGAGCACCTGCAACAAGCCAGGCCCTGTCCTGGGTGCTCAGGAAATGTTATTCATATCATCATCATCCTGAATGAGTGTAGGGGAGAGACTAGAGCCCCCTAACAGAGGCTGAAAGTCTGAGGTAGCTGAGATGCAGAGCAGGTAGTTGGGGGTGCTTAAAGGGGAGATGAAGAGGGGACCTGGAGAATGGTGAGAGGAAAAGCAAGGAGCAAGTAGCTCTGGGGAGGGAGAGAGCATCCTGCCCCTTAGGGACAAGGGACCAGCTGCTGGAGAGTCAGGGGGCCTGTTGGTGGGTGAGGGCTGGGGAGTGGGGCCCAAGACTCACGCAGGCAAGGGTGGGGGTGCCAGGGTGTGGCAGGCCGCCAGGGCCAGTCGCGGTGGGATGGGCGGCAGCTCTCGCACCCAGGGCCGGTGGTGTGGTGGCGGCAGCGACAGCGGGGGGGCCGGGCACGGGCAGCACAGCGGGCAGCGTGGCCATGACACTGGCAGCGGCCTCTCACTCCAGTTGCTGCCAGCCCTGCCTGGCCTCCGAACTCCACACGGAGGTGACTGGCTACCACATTGGCCTTAGAGCCAGGTGGGGCACGGAAGGTCACCTTTTCAGGGCCCCCCAAAGCCCCAGGCCAGGCAGGTCTGCGCCACAGTGATCTCCAGGGACCTCCAGTAGCCCAGGCGGCCGAAAGGACTAGGGCTGGGGGTCCTGGAGTGCAGAAGCGCAGGCTGACGGAAGTCAGGAGGAAGGGGGCTCCCAGGGCCAGGGTCAGACTGCCATTACAGGTGGCCCGGGAGCTGACCTCTGCCCCCGCAGAGAAGGCACAGGCCTGGGGACAGGAGGTCGCCATGCCCGCCAGCTGGGTCACTGGTGGGAGGCAGAAGCGGGGGCGGCCCCCTGGATGGTAGCATGGGTCTGAGGTGGCCTGGCTCAGGAGGAACAGGAAGGTGAAGGTCAGGGACATAGTCTCAGCAGGGGCAAGTACCTAGAGAGAGAAGAGGAGTGGCCAGGCTGAAAGCCTCAGACTGCCCTCAAGTGTCAGCCTCCACCCTGCTCACCCAGGCCCCCTGAGGACCCCAGCATTCCACCCCCAACCCAGCCCAAGTCCCCTCCCCATGGCTTCTAAGCGAGGAAAATAGTTCCATCTGGGGAGAATTACTGTTTACACAACCCAAAGGGGAAAGAACGCAAGCAAAATTGAGAATTTTGCCTGAACTAATCCGTAGCTTAACACCCCAGAGCGATCTGTCAGTGTTGAGGTGCAGGGGCCGTGAGGAGAGGGCAAGGGGGCAGATGAGGAAACTGAGGGAGGTCACCAGGGGGAGTGCGGTCAGAGCTGGGCAGGAGAGGGGTATTTAGAAATGGAAGAAGCTCAGAGACAAAGGAATAGAGAAAGGGCAGGGGCACAAACAGCAGAGACAGACAGAGGGAAAGGAAAGCAAACTTAGGGGTAGGGGCAGCGGCAGAGAAAGAGCCACGAGGAGAGAAGATGGACACCAGAGGAGGCCAGGAGGCTCAGACAGACAGTGAGTAGGGGAGGCCACAGGGAGTAGGGGAGAACAGGGCCCCAGGGAGCCTGAGGGTCAGGACAGACTGACCAGCAGGTGGGCCGGCTCAGAGGCACCCCCACAGTGAAGAACAGACAGCCCGGCAGGCCAGTGGGGAGGGGAGGAGCAGGGGTGTCCCCGCAGGCAATCAGCAATCAGAAGCGGGAGGCCAGGCCCCGGCCCACAGGGATCAGAGCAGAGGCCAGTTTCCCACGTGGGGCCCTAACCTTGTTCTCCACACCCAGGGCACGGAGGGGATTATGGCCAAACCACCTGGCCTCCCTGCCACCCACCCCCAGCCTCTACCACCCTTAACCCTTTCCCACCCAGGTGCAAAGCCCAGAGAACCATGCTAAGGAACAGGACCAGGACGCCCCAGGCTGGAACCTGGGTCACTCTGGGGCAAGAGAGTGGGTATAGAAGCTGTGTGGGGTTAGGAAAGCAGAGACCTGGGTTCCCGTTAGGTCTCCAGGTGGGGCGACACTGTGCTTAGATTTCTGAAGACTGTCTGATAATCTCAGACCTCTGCCCGCTATCCTAGGCCTCAGGGTCCAGGGATCCGAGACCCTACATTCTCCCTATCTTAAGTTCCCCAGAAGTGGGGGAACAGATGATGGGGTTGGCGGGTGCTAAAGGAGGAGAGAAAGAGGCAGGACAGTGCATGGCCAGAGTCCAGGATGTCCTTGGGGGCCAGAAGTCCAGAACCCCAGGACGGCAGGCGCTAAGAAGGACTTGGTGCTGAAATGCACCACCACCCCTACTACCCCACCCCCACCCACTGCTTTCCCCTCCCAGGGCTGCCAGCCCCTAGTGAGGAACTCATTCAGGTCTGGGGGCCTCGGAGCTTTATTGGGTCCCACTGCCCAGTCCCCTGACTTTGAATCTGGACCGGACTAGGAGTCTGTGAGGCACCTGGGGGGTGCAGGTGGGGTCACATCCTCTCCCAGCCTGATTTCACAGCCCCCAGTGCCCCCACTGCTGTACCATTGTGAAAAGACCGCCTCCCCTAGCCCCCGAGTACGGGTATCACCCTCCTCCCCTCCGGAGGAGCCTGGCGCCATTTTGCGCTCTGGATGCCGGCATTTGCCCACAGTCGGTCAGTATCAGGATCCTGTTAAAGACCTAGCCCCATCTCCCACCTCTCCTCTTTTGCATGGGTGGTCCAGGCATTACCACTTTCCCGTCCTTAGCACCTTGGGCAACAAGACTGAATCCCCCAGTACTCCTGGGGGATCCGGAAGCCAACCCCTGCCCACTGGGGAACCCAGATGTCCGGTCCCCAGCCTCTACCCCTTCTGGGAGCAGCAGCCCACCCCCAGCCCCTTTAAGGAACAGTCTAGCTGTGCTCCTACCAGTCCCAGAGTCAGGTCCCTATGCCTGAGCAGCGTGGGGTCCATCTGAAACCCATGCTTCTTTTCCCCGACACTTTTGCAAGCACCCTGCCCTTCACCCCAGACGCTGGCCAAACCTGCACCCAAGAGGTGAGTGTCCTCTGCAGTTAGTTCCTCACGTGTTCTCCCCTCCTGCAGTAGCCTGGCGGCTGGTGTGGGCTCTCGGGAGTGAGTGTTGAGTGGCTGTTCTCAGACCCCAGGCTAGTGGAGGTTCTGGGCGGGAGCTCAGAGCAGAGCTGGCAGAATCCAACACCACCCCCGCCCCCCCACCCCCGCCCAATCCCCTCACCAACCACAGCCACCTTCTCCCCACAGGGACCCCTGCCTGCCACACCACCCAGGATTGCTGGAGACCTGAGAGCTGTCATCCCCAGGGAACCTGAAGCCAGACAACCTGGAGCAGGTTGACGAAGGAGGTGCAAGGCAGGTAGGACAGGACGGAACAGAGGCCAGATGGGCTTGCCGGGTCTGGGGTCCCCACGGCACTCACACTTACCCCCCTGGAACAATGGGCGCGGCTCAGCCCTACCACGTGGTGGGGATCAGGGCCACTCACACCGAGGTGGGATGTTGGTCCCTGGCTGGGTAACCCCAAGCCAGCCCTCCTCTCCTCTGGAACCTTCTGTCAGCTATGGGTTCACTGAGCATTAAGATCAGTTGCTTTCAAGCCCTAAAAATCAGTATTCTCGGAAGAATCAGACCAGCCACCAGAATGCCCAGACTTGAGCTGCTTTCTAAGATGGTGGGGACTGAGGTGAGACGAGAACGCCTCAGGCTTCAGTGGTTCTAGTGGCTGGAGGGAGAAAGTGGGGACCCAGAGTGGGACAGAACTCAAAGCCAGCCTCCCCCACGGCTAGTTTCCTGCTAGGCCTCAGTTTTTCAGCTGTGACATTCCCATGTGATGTTGCTGTAAACTGTATTGTTACATACTGAATGGTTCTGATTAGAAAAAGAACGTTTTCCCTCATTCCTGCTGAGAAAACCCAGGGCTGGGAGGATGGGACAATTTATTTGCTGCTGTGGCCTTGAGTGCCTCCCAGCATTGACTGTGTGGCACAGCATGGGCCCGACTTGAATAGGGATTTGGGGACCCACTGTTGGAAATGTGCCCTGAGGGGCAGGAGGGCACATCCAAGCAATCCAGGTGAGCTTCAGGTGCTATGGTGGAGAGGCCGGCCCAGCAGAAGCCAGGACAGGAACATCGGATTTCAAAGTAAGCTGTGAGGAATTAGCTGCAAGAGAAAGGGACTTGGGGGCAGAGACAGCCCCAAATCAGAGGGGTGGACAGTGTGAGTGACAAGGCAATGTATAGCAGTATGACACTCATCCATTCAACAAGTACCCTCTCTGTGTGTCAGACACTCTGCTGAACATACATGAAACACGCACAAAATTCCCACTCTTGTCAGGCTCACAATCTAGAGCCAGGAGAGATCACAGAAAAGTAATAAGTAATTACATTCTAGAACGTGGTGGAAGGTGACAAGTGCTTTGGAGCAAAAGCAAGTAGGGAAGAGGATACAGGGGTGGTGGTCCTCAGGGGACATCTGGGCTGTGACCTGAAGGATGGAGAGCAAGCCTCGCGGGGGTCAGGACAGGAACGACCCAGACAGAAGGAACAGTGGTGCATAGGCTGGTTTTGTTGCCAGAGAAAGTTCAGGAAGAAGGCTTAGGCCTCGTTAGCTTTTCCTCCCCACTGGGGGACAAGAAGTTTCTTAAGCTAATGTTACCTGGAGGGAAGCTATTCTTCTCTTTTGTTCTTAATAGCCTGAGCTGCTGGAGGTGATTAGCACCCCTGAAGGTGCCTGGGGAGGGAGAGGGGTACAAAAAGACAGAGCCAAGAGGGAACAATTCCCTAAGTTGACTGGGGGAGTCCCCAAGTATTGGTCACCTTCACCCTTACAGTGCCCCAGAGAGGAGAGAAAACCTCCCAGGGCACGGCTCTGAAGTGGGTTCAACAGGGGGGACCCACAGTTCTGGGCTCCCAGAGCTCTTTTATCCCTATCTTGGTGACTCAGAAATAGCAGAGGCCCCACAAAGCAGGGCAGGTCAATCCCTGCATGTAACTGGACGGAGAGTGTGCAGCTGAGTGCTTGCAGCTCAGGACATACTTGAAAAATCTGGACAGTAATTGAGAGCACGGATTCCTGAACAATATTGCCTGGGTTCAGATCCAAGCTCTACCTCGTTCCCAGCTGTGTGACTGAAAGCAAGTTTCTTAACCTCTCTGTGTCTTAGTTTCCTCATCTGTTAAATGGGTATAAAAATGTACCTTCCTCATAGGAGATCATGAGGACTAAATGAGCAAAGACAGACCTGTAGTCTCGTATCTGAAACTCTTTGGACCAGACGTGTTTGAGAACCTGTGTTTTGGCACTGCCATGGGGTGCACAAACAGTACATTACATAACTCCCCTGGTGGGGTCTGAGCAGCATCCCACAATCAAATGTTATTGTTTCTGCCACAGAACACACGGACATCCGTGCTAAGATAAGTAAAGTCTAAAAATAGCTGCACATTGGTTCAGGTCAGATTTTGTCCCCAAATGAGTACAATGCAGGTTGGGATTTGCCACCAATCTTAGGAAAATAGCCGATAAGGAATTGTGACCCAGGGTAGTATAAGCGCTGGGACCAATGCCAGGCACGTGGCAGGAACCACAGAAGCATCAGCTTTGATTCATTACTTTCTGTGGCTTTTTAGTTGTTTAAGCTGATGAAAAGCCAGGAGAGGGAGCTCTTGAGACTCAAAGACAGAGGGTGGCAGCAGGTCTGGCTGGCTTCCTGATTTGCAGAGCCCGGTGCAAAATGAAAACATGAGGCACCTCATTCAAATGTATGGAGAATTTCTAGACAGGGGGACCAGAGCATTAAACCAAACACAGGGCTCTTTTGACTACAGGGCCTGTGCAACTGCATGGGCCACACACCATGGAATGGCCCTGGGTGGTGGTACCTTTGTCCTGAGCTGATTGCTCCTCCCCATTAGCCCAGGTTCCAGTCCCCGCTCAGCTCAGCTCAGCTCAGGCTGGGCTGGAGAACTGGCTAGAGGCTTAGTCCTCCTCTGTGTAGGCCCTCAGGCAGGACTTGAGCTGGGCAGGCAGTGTGATAAGGATCGGGACACAGTTGTCACCAGACCAGTGAGAAGAGAGGCCCAGGAGCATATTGAACTCGCTTTTTGGAAACGAAAGCAGCAAACAAGGCATTTGTTGCACAGATGCTCCTCGACTTATGATGGGGTTCCATCCTGGTAAAGTTCAAAATATTGTAACTCGAAAATGCATTTAATACACCTAACCTACAGAACATCAGCGCTGAGCCCAGATAATCTTAAACTGCTCAGAACACTCACACTCGCCTACAGTTGGGCAAAGTCATCTCACTGCCACTGCCCAGCCTCACGAGAGAGTGTCGTACCGCGTATCACTAGTCTGGGAAATGATCCAAACTCACAATTGGAAATATGGTTTCTACAGAATGTGTGTTGCTTTTGCACCATCATAGAGTCTGTACGCAATATATACACACCCATACAATCCAATGTACACATGTCCATTTGTATGCACAGTTTCACACACTATATATATATATATACACACACAAACATACACACCATATATAGGTATTTGGTGCACATACCGTGTGTACACATACAGTGCACACGTATCCACATGTGTAAACATGCAGTATGAACCCCATGTAAACACTGCCACAGCCACATAACACACACTTTAAAGACAAACCTGCATACAGGTCAAGATGCACACACAAAGTATACCCACAGGCACATGCGCCCACACGCTGTCTGCACACACATCTGCATGGCCTCGTCCGTGCTCCACCCAGGGCCTCCATCCTCACACTAATGCTCCTCCCCCACTCTCCCTCCCCTGACAGCCATGCTCAGCACCCGGGGGCCTCTCTTCTTCCCCATGGCCCACTTCATCCTCTTCGTCTTCATGGCTTCCATCATATTTCACCTTCAGCAGCGGCTAGCAAAGATTCAGCCTATGTGGGAGGTCCAGACGCTGGAATCAGTGATGGTGGAGAATGCCACGGGTCATCTGTCCAGGGGCATGTGGACGATCAACGCAGTGGGCCGCCTGGGGAACCAGATGGGTCAGTACGCCACCCTGTACGCGCTGGCCAAGGTGAATGGGCGGCGGGCCTTCATCCCGGCCCAGATGTACCGCATGCTGGCCCCCATCTTCAGAATCAGCCTGCCAGTCCTGCACCGCGCCACGGCCCGAAGGATCGTGTGGCAGAACTACCACCTGAACGACTGGATGGAGGAGCAGTACCGCCACATCCCGGGGAAGTACGTGCGCCTCACCGGCTACCCCTGCTCCTGGACCTTCTACCACCACCTCCGCGACGAGATCCTCCAGGAGTTCACCCCGCACGACCACGTGCGGGAGGAGGCCCAGAGTTTTCTGCGGCGTCTGCAGGTGAATGGCAGACAGCCGGGCACCTTCGTGGGGGTCCACGTGCGTCGGGGGGACTATGTCCACATCATGCCCAAAGTGTGGCGTGGTGTGGTGGCCGACCGACAATACCTGGAGCAGGCCCTGGACTGGTTCCGGGCTCGCTACAGCTCCCCCGTCTTCGTGGTCTCCAGCAACGGTATGGCCTGGTGTTGGGAGAACATCGATGCCTCCCGTGGTGACGTGGTGTTTGCTGGCAATGGCATTGAGAACTCACCTGCCAAGGACTTTGCGTTGCTCACGCAGTGTAACCACACCGTCATGACCATTGGGACGTTTGGGATCTGGGCTGCCTACCTTGCAGGTGGAGAGACCATCTACCTGGCCAATTATACCCTCCCAGACTCTCCGTTCCATAAAGTCTTTAAGCCAGAGGCAACCTTCCTGCCAGAGTGGATTGGAATCAATGCAGACCTGTCCCCACTGCTCAAGTACTGACATTAGCCAGGACTTGGCACCCTGTTCTCTTTTTCTGGCTCCTCTAAGATCAATCCAAAAGCATAAGGAGCACATTGTTACATGTACTAGGACCCTTCCTTCTTGCATTAGAATGCTTCGGGCTGAAAGTAACAGAAGTTCCAACTAACTTGTTTAATTAACATATTCATATATCTCTCACAACAAGACCAGAGGTGGCACTCAGCAGCTCAACAATGTCATCATTGATCCCAGTTCCATCCATCTTGCTGAGCTGCCATTATCGCCTCACAGACTGGCTCCCTTATGGTTCCAGGAGGGCTGCCACCTACCCAGGTGTCATATGCAGACAACCTCTTCTCAAGGCAGCAAAAAGAGGTTCATTCTTATCTTAGGTTCCTTTTGAAGAGTGAGGGGAACCTTCCAAAAGCCCTCCAGCAGCTTCCCAGAAGTGTGTCGCAGGTCCATGTGACCTGTTACAAGGCAAGATGAATGAGACCTTGAGATTGGCTTAGCCTTAGATCAATAAATCATTGCCCCCTGCAGCTGGAGAGTTGATCTGTTTCCTCTGAAGGACATGACAGCTTGCAGAAAGAAAATTGGGGTGCTCTTACCAAGGAAGAGGGGAGGAACATCTATAGAGTACAAATCAGGGAAGCAGGTTGTTTACTACATAAAGGCCAAGCAGGCAAGTGGGGCTTAAATAGAGCTTATGATCTGCCATCCAAGCCATGTGTCCTTGGAACCATGGCCACCCAGAGGGCTTTTGTTCCTACCTAGTCTGCCCAGAAGGCAGTTTTTTCCAGTTTTCACAAGAATGCCAGATTGGCTAGCAACTGGTGTTCATCCAAGACCATATGTCCCACATCAGCAGGACTGGGTTCCTAGTGCCTCAGATGATTATTGTTGAGAATTCAGAGACCAGCATGACTCAATGAACTTGAGGAGAGTCCATTCATTTTTTCAGTAAATGATTGTGCTAGTGAACCTAAGTGACCTAGGATCCCTGCTTTCAGGGCTGCTTAGTGGCTTAAACATAGTGACTTAAAACGACAGCAATTTTTTATTTCCCACAATCCTGTGGGCCAGTTGGGTGGTTCTCTGCTCCATGTGATATTGGCTGAAGTCTCTCAGGCAGCTGAATTTATGTGGAGTTCATCTCAGTCTCCTCTGTGTGGCCTGTCCTGCAGGACAGCTTGGTCTTCCTCACAACATGGCTTTCCACGTGTTTGCCGGAACACTCATTCTTGAAGCCCTCAGTCATCATCATGTAAGAAGTCCAACTACCTGAAGCCACCATGGTGTGAGGAAGCCCAGCCCCACGGACAGGCCACATGTAGGTAGGTGCTCGATTAAGTCTTAGCTGAGGCAAAGTTCAAGTCATCCCAGCCCAAACATTAGATATGTGAGTGAAGAAGCCTCCAGATGATTCCACAGTTGTTCAAGTCAACTTATCATTTAAGTGATCCGATTGAGGTTCCTGACAACATGTTGCAGAGACAAGCTATATCTGACTTTCTGATTCACAGAGTCTATGAGCGTAATAAAATGATTGTTTTATGCTACTAAGTTTGGGGCAGTCCTGTTACAGATAACAGGAACAAACTGAATAGACTATTCTCTGTATTTGCAGACATTTTCATGACTTTGGCATAAACTAGGCCAACATGAATTTTCCTGCCTGACTTGAGATCTCATGTGCAAAAGCCCTGTGGCAAGGGGGACTCTTGTTATACATGAGAGTGAAATGAGGCCAGTGGGGTTGGAGCACATGGAGCCAGATGTGGGTGGAGACGTTAGCAGGGTCAGACCATGAAAGGTCTTGTGGACCATGACAAGGACTTTGGGTTTTAAATCTAGCACCAATGGGAACCCATCAGATGGTTTTAATTAGGGGAATGACATGATCTGATTTGTGGTGAGGACTACCCAGCTGGAGAAAGGGCTGTAAAGGCAAATCGAGGCAGAGACCAATGAGATGGCTACTGTAACATTCCCAGCAAGTAATGCTGGTGGGCCAAAGAGGTAATTATGGAAATAGTGAAAAGTCTTCTTTCAAGGGCCCAACAGAGATTCCCAGTGTCTCTGTGCCCCAATTTCACATACCTGAGTCAACCTGATTGCTTCAACTAGGTTGATATTTGAGTCAAGCATTCACCATAAGGCCATGGGAAAGATTCACCTAAAACAAACATGGCTGCCATGTTTGTAAGGCAGTTGGTTTTAAGAGAAGAATGTAAGGATTGGGAAGATGCTCCAAAAACGGGTACATAGGACAAAAAGGTTTGCCAGTCACATTGCAGTGACTGAAGCAAGTCATGGGGTCACACCCATGTTCAAAGAGGGGCCTCGAGAGCAGCCTGTTCACATGCCCCAGGATATTTATGCGCAGCCCTACTGACTACCTCACATGTCTGTACAGTCTCTCTTGGTGGTTCTCTTGGGGCTCCTTTCTTTTGGTATGGAAAAGGGGTGCCACAGTACTAACTAGGCCAATAGGTCTCTGCCCCCATAACTTTATTTAAGGAATCCTTTTCAAAGTTCCAGTCTTATTTAATACAAATTCAATGGGTGGTGGTCGCTGGCCCAGGGTTTGCTATTTAAAAAATAATAATAAATAAATAAATAAATAAATAAATAAATAAATAAATCCTATGTTAATTTATTAGCTTGGCATTCTCTTTTTTTAATGTACATTTTAAAATGTATTTTGGGGCACTTTTTTTTTTTTTTTTTTGAGGGCCCTCCTATGTGGGATCTGAACCAGGGCCGCTGGCGTCCCAAGCCAGCTCTTAACCAACGTGCCACTCGGCCAGCCCGGAGCACATTTTACATGCTTCTAAATTAAAACAATGTCGAGGTTGGTTGTAGTTTTCAAAGATGGCTGTGGCAACCTCTCTCCTTAATTTCAATCCCTCAAATCTTTCTCTGCCCATCCCCAGCCCACTATTCATTTACTTCAAACTTGAACTTATTGTTGATTCTTTCTTGCATATTACATCCACCAGCAAGCTCTGTCAGCTTTCCCTGCAAAATATACCCTGAATCTGAATTTGTTTTCCTCCTCTACCATCTGTCCAAGTCACTACCATCTTTGCCTGGACACCTGCAAAATATTTTATACATAGATACAGTGTAGTAAATCCCCATATGCCCATTAGCCAATTCAACATTTTCCTACTCTTATTTCATCTATGTCCCTTATCTTTCCCCTTATTGCTTTGTGAAAATCTCAGACATCAAATTTTTTCAGGCATGAATCCTTTATCTCTAATGGGTAAGGAGTCAATGGAAATATAACCACATAAATACCTAAGACAATTCATAGTAATATCTTACCATCTTCTAATAGCAATCTGTGCTAAACCTTTTCTGATTATTGCAAAGATGTCTTATTACTATGTTTATTTGAATCAGGATCGAAAGAAACTTCACCCATTGCATTTGGTTGACAAGTGTCTTAAACATCTTTTAATTTATCAGTCTCCCTCGTTTTCTTTTATTAAAAAAAAAAAGCCATAAATCTATTGATGAAACCAAGTCACTTGTCATGTAGAAGTTCACCCATTTTCAGTTTGGCTTGTTGAGTCCTCTTTGTGTCATTTAATATGTTCCTGTGTTCCCCTCTATTTCCTGTGAACCAGAGTTAGAGCTAAAAAGAGTGTGTGTGTGTGTGTGTGTGTGTGTGTGTGTGTGTGTGTGTTTCAGTATCACAATGATTTGAAAGCTATGCTGTAAAAAAATATATTGAGACTATGCCTTGAAGAACGAATCGACTGATTTTCACTGTCAGCAAGCAAAGATGGTGGACCAGTGGTAATGATGGAAGTGAAGCAAAGAGACCAGTGAGAGGACCAGATTTAAAGATTTACCATAAAGCTAAAGTTATCATGACAAAGTGGTACTGACATAAAAGACAGACAAATGAAATTCAAAACAGAGAATCCAGAAACAGACCACCTATATATGATCACTTGATTTATGACAAAGACTTTCAATGTACTTCAATGGGGGGAACGAAGGAGCTTTTCAATAAGTAGAAGCAATCCCTTATCCATATTGGAAAAATGAACTTTGATCCCTATTTTATACTACACACAAAGATTAATTCAAGATGGGTCACAGACCAAAATGTGAAAGCTCAAAGCTTAAAGCTTCTAGAATAAAACATGGGAGAATAGCTTCATGACCTTGAGATAGGCAAAGATTTCTTAAATAGGACATGAAAAGACAGTAACCATGAAAACTTTGATATATTGGACTTCATTAAAATTAAGGACTTTTGGGCCGGCTGAGTGGCGCGGTGGTTAAGCGCTGGCTTGGGAAGCCAGCAGCCCCAGTTCGGGTCCCACATATGAGGGCCAGTGACACTGCCCTCAAAAAAAAAAAAAAAAAATTAAGGACTTTTATTAATTAAAGGACACTTTTTATGTATCTACATTTCACAAAGTTTGTATCCAGAACATATAAAAATGCCTGTAAGTCACTTAGAAAAAGATAAATATTTCATTAGGAAACATGGGCAAAAGCCTTGAACAGATGTTTTGTAAGTGAGAATGTGTTGATTATTGGGTTGCTTATTATTCTTTCTCCTCTGTCACTGTCCCAAGGTGTACCCCCAGCTGCTCTGTGTCCTCTGATCTCATTGCTTCTTTTCCCAGCTCATTCACAGCCTGGGGAAGGGTTTGTTTCTCAGGTCACTTAGGGTTCTGGAGGCTGATTGTATGTGGTGGGGTATTAGGTTAGGAGGTATATTTCCTGTGATGTTTCCTGCACCTCCTATCGTCACCTCTGGAATTATTCTGATGTACATAAGGCTCAGCTCATTAGTAACTTTCACATCCTCTCACTGTCATAGTCTTACAAGGTGGTGGCTCCTCCTCCTCCCCTTCTTCTTCTTCCTAGAGAACCTGTTGTTAAACATTTACCAGCACACCTCTTGGCATTTCAGAAATTTTTTTTTTAAATTTTATTGGGGAATTGGGGGAGGGGAACAGACAAGTTGCTGTCCTTTTAGTCTTCAGTCTTGTTGTGGAGGACTTCGCTTCACTGGCCCTTGTTGGTATTATCATTGCGCTTTTCCCAGCTGAGGCACATCAGTCGCCGGCCACTGGATGGCCGCTCACTGCGGCTCTTGGCAGCTCACGCTGGCAGCCGGCCACTCACTGTAGCTCATGGCAGCCCACTGCAGCCTACGCCATATCTGGCAACTCACGGCAGTCCAGCTCCAGGTTGAGCTGTTGTTCGCCATCTCAGCTGTAGAGGATGCAGCATCACTGGCCCTCATGTAGGATCTGAACTGGGGCCATGCTGCTCAGAGCTGGCATCCCAAGCCAACTTTTAACCAATGCACCACTGGTTATGATCTTAAGCATACGTTGTTGTATACTATAAGCCAGCAGGGGCCTGAGCTACGAAAGGATGGTCATTTCCACATAGGATTTGAGCCTGGCTCGTCTGTTTAAAATGGTATCTGTTATGGATTGGATTGTGTCTCCCACAAAGATATGTTGAAATCGTAACCCCCAGTACCTGTCAATGTGACTTATTTGGAAATAGTTTTTGAAGATGTACTCAAGTTAAGGTATGGTCACTTAGGTTGGGCCCAAATGCAATATGACTGTGTCCTTATGAAAAAGGGAGATTTGGGCACAGAGACAGGAACACATATAAGGAAAATGATGTCTGAAGTTGAAGCAGACATCAGGGTGATGCATCTACACACCAAGGAACTCCAATGATTGTCAGCAAACTACCAGGAGCTGGCAGAGAAGCAGGGAACAGATTCTCCATCAGCCCTCAGAAAGAAATGACTCTCCCAGGAACTGATCTTGGACTTCTGGCCTCTGGAACTGTGTCTTGGTTTAAGTCACTCAGCTTGGAGTACTTTGCTATAGCAGTCCTAGGAAACTAATTTAGTACCTAAGAAAGTGGGGAGAGTGGAGGGCTGTTTCTGGAGTTTCTGGAGGGTTTTGTGGAGTTTTTTCAGTTAGTCAAGCTTCAGTAGAATGTTGGCTGTCGCGCTGTGTGTTGATTTTCATTTATTATAATTAAATTATGTTCATGATCATGGGCTGTTGCTTCCAAGTATTGGCATTCCCTAGGGTTCTATCAGTGGTTCATTGTTCTCCCAGGTTGATTTCATAGTTTCACATACTGTATATAGATGGTGTTCACATTTTTATTTTGGGTCCAGAAACTTCCCTTTAGACCAAAAAAAAAAAAAAAGAATAACTTAAAATATTCCAAAAGTCAAGAGTGCTGAGCAGAGCAGGCTCTACCAGATGTTAAAAAAATAATGTTAAGCCTCAATAAATAAAACAGTGTGTTCCCAGTGCATGAAAAGTAGATTAAAGGCACTGCCTAGAAAAGCCAGAAATGAACAGAATCCATTGGGGAATTAAACGTTTCTTGAGGGTGGCATTACAAATTTGTAATGAAAAGACAGATTCTTAACAAATAAAGCTGAGCTGTCTAGAAAAAAAAGAGCAAGCTCATGAAAAGAAAAATTAAAAGAAATTCAAACTTTAAAAATTTAATCAACAAATGTAAAAGGACTTTGACAACTTGCTTTTCTTTTTTAACCTCCTACTTAGTAAACATCTTTTTAGTTCCTTTGGTAGTTGCAAAAGATTCCATCATGTTGATCAGCCATGTCACATCCATGCTCTAATTGAAGGTTTTTATTTTTAGGTTGTTTGTTGGGGTTTGTTACTATGAATAATGCCAAGGAGAATGTCCTTGTCATTTGTTACTATTGGCTGTAGTGTGGGAAACTTTGGTGCATGCATACTGATAATTGCTTTTTTAGGATATATTACTGGAAGTGAAATTTCTGGGTCAAGGAGTGTGCATTTAAACTCAATACTTCTGTGTGACGAGAAAATTTAATGTTCTATTCAACCATGTATAAATGCCCATTCTCGGGGTCACCGGTTAGCTCAGTTGGTTAAAGTGTGGTGCTGATAACACCAGGGTTGCCAGTTCGATCCCTGCGTGGGCCTCTATGAGCTGCGGCCTCCCTAAAAAAAAAAGTCAACTATGCCATTGTATTGGGTTGTCAGAATAGTCATGATGCATTTTTGCAACAAAAAACAGAAATATACGTCATGATTTTTCCAACGACCCAATAGCATGAGATGTGTAACCTGTGACTGTGGCTGTTTGCCCCCCCAAAAAAAAAATTAGAAAAATAAAAATAAATAAAGGCCCATTCTACCACAGTCTTATGACCATGGGATGGCAGCGTGGTGCAAGGGGTCCTCTGGGGGTGCTCAGGACTCCTTAGACCCCACATTGCTTCCTGTGCCCCCACATTGGTCCAGTGCTCAGTTTTCCCCACCGCCTTCGGTGGGGTGGGGGGGAGCCCCGCCCTCTTCTCAGGGGCAGGAGGGAGCACTGAAATGTCTGGAGAAGGGCTGGGTGACAAGCCCCCTGAAGAGCACAGGATCCAAGCCCTGCCCTCAGGCACTGGGTTCCAACTTGAACACTCCACCCACACCTGCACCTTCTTTCAAATTGCTACCTTCCGGAGGATTCCTGAGGCCCTACCCCTGACTCTTTTGGGGCTTCCCACAGGCCCTGCAGGCTCTCAGCACAAGGCTGCCCTCCTCTGGACACAGGAGAAATGGAGACACAGTGACAAGGACACAGAGTCAGGTAGACATGGGGACAGATTGCTATGGAGATAGATACAAGCATAGAAGTGTCCGAAAGGAAATGGAGACAGACAGAGGAAGCCTGCCATACCCCTTCCTGATGTTCCAGGACTGACTGCACCGCTTTCCCACCAGTTGGCAGCCTGACAGGAAAGGTCCTACAAGACCCAGCCGAAGCCCACCTCTGCGGCCTGGCTTCTGCTGCAGCAGCCTCCCACCTTTGCTTCAGGAAACCTGACTGCGCGAGGTTTTCCCATGGCCTCACCCTTGACACCTTCAGGCCTTTGTATATTTTTCTGCCTCTACAAGGATGTTGTCTTTCAGGTTCCCCTAACCAGCTCCTCATCATCCTTTAAATCTCAACAAAAATCCTTTCTCTGACCACCCTGTCCATTCTCCCACAGCTTCTGGACTTTTTCAGGAGTCATGGCTCTGTAATGCCATGTACCAAGACACAAAAGTACTTAGCACCCTGCAGTGGGACTGTCTTTGCAAATGTCTGAGCTTGAGATTGAGGCTCTTGGTTTTTTCAACTCTGAGGACACACGCTGTGGCCTCACTGATCTGATTTAAAACCCCACTCCACTTCCCATCTGTGTGACACTGGGCAAATCACTCCCCTTCTCTGATCTTCAGTTATTTCATCTGGAAAGTAAGGAGGACAAAACCAACCTGATGGGTTCAGAACACACAAAAGATTGCTTTTGCCTCATGGTAACAAGCATTCGTTCTGTTGCCTTTTTTATCATGGACCTCTACTGTTCGCCAGAGTTTACACATATTGAGGCATTAGAATTGTCAATCAGAAGTTAAGAATGGTGATTAATATTTATCAGCAAGTCTCATATGCCAGGTCCAGTTTGTGGACAAGTTCAGTGAACACTGTCATACACACTGGGCTAAAGGTACAGATGAGGAAACTGATGCAAGACAAGGGGACATCACTGGCTCTAGGTCCTGTCACACATAACTGATCTGTTGTCTTTTTCCACCTGTAGTGGACACTGTTGGTGGCCAGCCCAGTTCCCCTCAGATTACTTTTACCAGTTCTGTTCACCCAGTCCCCCAGCTACTGTGAGCTTTGTACGTTAATCATGCCTTTTTCTCCCTGTATTTGTGGTGCTTTGACATCTGGGAACTTGCTGACATTGGAGGGACTGTCCATCCCAGGGCTAGTTTCTAGAGGTAATAAAAAAACTCACGTGTGGGCTGGCCGAGTGGTGCGGTGGTTAAGCACTGGCTTGGGAAGCCAGCAGCCCCGGTTTGGGTCCCACATATGAGGGCCGGTGACACCACCCTCAAAAAAACAAAAAAAACTCACGTGTGAGTGCCGGCCGAGTGGCTCAGTTGGTTAAGAGCACGAGCTCTGAGCAACAGGGTCACTGGTTCGATTCCCACATGGGCCAGTGAGCTGTGTCTGAGCCGAGTTGCCACTGAGCTGCCACCAGGCAGCAGGATAGCTCAGCTTGTGAGAGTACATGCTCCTAACAACAAGGTTGCTGGTTCGACTCCCAAATGGGATAATGGGCTACACACACACACACACAATCTCACCCACAACTAAGATTGAACACAGCACCTTGAGCTGAGCGGCCGTGAGCTGCCCACAGGGCGGCTGGATGTCAACTGGACTTGGAGCTGAGCTAGCTGCGCCCTCCACAACTAAGACTGAAGGACAACTTGGCTGTTCTTCTTCCCCAATTCCCAACACTGTCCCCCTTCCCCAATAAAATCTTAAAAAACAAAAACTAACAAAAAAAAAAACCCTCACTTGTGAGCATACCTTTCGTATGCAAACCAACCAATCCATACCCCAGATTCCCAGCCACTTTTTTGAAACTTTTATGCTTCAGACCACTAGCCCTCTGCTTGATCACTCCAGGGCCACCTTCCAGACAGCTAGGGACATCCCAGAGCCTTCTGAAATTAATCCAGCTAGCCAATCCTAAACCTGCTTACCCTGCCTCACCTGTTCCTTCCCAAGAAAACCACAATAAAGACTCTTGCCCGTGGTTCCCTTCTCTCCCTGGGCCTCCTGGCTGAACCTGGAGTTTCCCCATGTGGCCCTGCATGGCTTAGCGTGTTTCCTTCTTTTGGGATCTGTGAGAATAACAAAAGATCGTTTCAATGACAATCATTTCCTGATCTGTTGACCTCACCAATACGTGAGTAATTATAAAACCTACATTTCAAAATGCTTTGCTGCTCACGAATTACCCTATGACCTTCTTCCAAGGACTGCCCTTGGGGTGAAAATGCCTGGGAGTTTGTATCCCAGTCCCATGACTGACTGGAGGGGTGTAGTAGCAAGTCTCCAAATATGGCCCTCAATGACCATGTCCCCCACTATTCACACATTCGTGTGGTCCCCTTCCAGATTCAGCCTGGGCTGGCCTGACTTGCATTAACCAATGTGGGGAAGCGACCCTGTGCCAGTTCTAAGCTTAATCTTTAGGAGACTGGCAGCTCCTGCTTCTTCCCTTAGGAATGCTCATTTTGGGGAGCCCTGAGTATCCATTTAAAGAGTCATCACTCAGGCTTGCCTAGTGGCACATTGGTTAAGAGCTGGTTTGGGGATGCCAGTGACCCCGGTTTGGATCCCACATATGAGGGCCAGTGACACTGCCTTCTACAGCTAACAACAGCTCCACCTGGAGCTGGGCTGTGAGCCCCAGCGACAGTGTAGGCTGCAGCCCCTGCTGCAGTGGGCTGCCATAGGCTATAGTGAGTGTCCGGCAGATAGAGTGAACAGCTGGCAGCCAGCATGAGCTGCCAATAGCCGTGGTGAGTGACGATCCAGAGGCCGACGACTGATCTGCCTCATCCGGGAGTGCAATGACAATACCAACATGGACCAGTGAAGCAACGTCCTCTGCAACTAGACTGAAGAACAAAAAGACAGCAACTTCTCTGTTCCCCTCCCCCGATTCCCCAATAAAATCTTTAAGAAAAAGAATCATCACTCTGTTGGAGGTACCACATAGAGAGGAAAAGTACTAAGACTACATGGAGAATGAGACAAGTCCAGATGTCCACAGCTCAGTGCAGTCCAGCCTACTAGCCATCTCTGCCAAGGCACCGGACATGTCTGAGTGTGCCATCTTGGATGGTGGAGCCCAGTTGGGCCTTAAGATGACTGCAGCCCTGGTTGACACATGATGCTGAAGAACTGCCTCGTTGAGCCAGTCAACCCATGGAATTGTGAGAGATTGTAGACAGTTATTATTTTAAGACAAGTTTTAGGGTGGCTTGTTATTCAGTGATAAACACCCAAACCTGGATCTATCTCCCTTGGCCTCAAAGGTGAAGTTCTCTTTGCTTCAAGGTGGGAAAGACTCTGCAACATTTATTTTATTTTATTTTTTTTTTTGAGGGCAGTGTCACTGGCCCTCACATGTGGGACCGAACCGGGGCCGCTGGCTTCCCAAACCAGCGCTTAACCGCCGCGCCATTCGGCCAGCCCAAGACTCTGCAACTTAATTTATCCTCAGGGATCAGTCTGAGGTTGGGACATCATACTCCTACTGGTCTTACCCTTCACTGTCCTGTTTCATTCACTCCTTTTCAGTTTCGCCTGGGAGCATTTCTTTAATAACTCACAGACACATGAATCTTGCCTCAGGCTCTGCTTCCAAGAGAATCTGATCTCAGACACAATGCTTCTGGTTTTCTCATCTCGAACTGGAAGTCAAGGGTCTGGCTCCTGATTCTCCCTCCTCACTCTTCCCTGCCCCTCTCCTGCATCCAAAAAGCACAGACCACCTTCCAGACACCCCAGCAATAGACAGCCATGTAGTCGGTGGGATGGGGGAATAAGACACCCAAGAGGTCTCTGAAGGAAGCAGCAAGCAGCTTGTTTGCCCTGGCCAGTAACAATGAAACCTTCCCATCCCCAACCACAAAACCATGGAGGGGATCCTATGGAGGTCAGGCAGGCAAAGTCAGGTGGTTGGCATGTCAGCAGCAGTTCAGAGGCTAGGTGGAGATGAGAGTTTTTTCTGGTTCTGTGTCTGTGGTGGGAGGGGATTCTGCTGGTTGTTTCAATACCTCCCTCAGGGAGTTTGTCGCTGTGAGCTTCCCATCCCATCCCCACCAGTTCTCAGTCCCTGGAAACCCCAGGATCCATCACCATGGATCCTCCAGCAGGTCCCACAGCCTGGTGCCACTGGAATCAGATAAGTCAGCAGAGAAGATGCTGGGGGCTGGGGGGCCACAGCCCAGCGGGGCACCCCCACTTAGAGCCTCCAGCCAGTCCAAGGAGTCTGTGGGAGAGGGGGACGGGGAGTTCGTAGGGGATGGGAGTGAGGAAGAGAAGACAGATGAGAGGCCTTCCGAGTCTGGGGAGGGGGACAGCACATCGAAAGAGCCAGGGAAGTCCAGAGGGATGGGAGGCAGCAGGTCTGCAGGGGAAGAAATGGAGTGTAACCTTAGGTAGGAAGTCAGGGATCTGGACTCCAGCCCCCTAGGGATTCCTTGTTTCCAAGAGTCCAGCCCTCTTTACCCCAAATCTAGGAGTTCGGCTCTTACCATCAGGCTCCACCTGATCTTCCAGAATGTCATCGATGCCCCCGCTGGGAAGCAACTGCGGACGGGCAGAAGCATAATGAACCTGGGACTCTGGCCCGGATTCTGACCGGAGACCACTAGCCCACTCCCTCTCACCTGAGCCCTCCGGATGGCTTCCTGCAGCTCCTCCTCCAGAGTCTGGGCCACAGAGGCTGGGGCTGAGGAAGGGGTCAGTGCTTGAGCTGGAGTCTGAGGGGTAGCCGGAGCCGTTACAAGGGTTTCCGCGGCACGTGGACGAGGCGATGGGTGAGATGCTGGGCCTGGCTTGGTCTAGACAGAACCCAGAAGAGGGTGTGTCTATAAGCCACGCCCACCGGGGGGCAACCCCACCCACTCGCAACCTGTGGCTCCACCCCCTGGTCCCATCTGGACCCTTCTCTACCCATCCCCCGCCTTCGGACACGCCCTTCGTTCTTTCATTGGCTTCTCTTCCCCCCTTTCCCCTTAACCACGCATCCCCGCATTTCATTGGTTATTTTTTTTTACTTCCCACCCCGTCCCGCTTTGTCTTCTCCTCATTGGTCCACCGCCCTCACCGAGCCCTGCCGCCGGGCGGCTCCCAGGGCCTTGGGCCTGAGGCGTGGCCAGGAAGCACCCGCGGGACATTCCTCACGCCTCGGCTTGGGCCGCTCACGGGGCGTGGCGCCGCCGCGCATGCGCTCCAGGAGCATCGACTTGGTCCCTGACACCGGGAGGCCCCGCAGGCGCAGCTGCTGCCGGAGCTCTGAGACCTGGGGTGGGGGTTGGGAAGAGACGGTGCTGGGCCGGTTCGGGGGTGCAGGCGGAGGACGGGACTGGACAATTGGAAACCGATAGAGGAGGGACTGGGGTCCCAGGCTCCTGGATCTCTGATAGAGCAGTGGCTACCGGGTTAGACTTCTGCGCCCCACCGACAGAGAGGGCAAGCCTGGGAAGTTGCTCCGCACACTTACCGTCAGCTCTTCCAGTTTAAGGGTCTGAAGTTCCAACTTGTGTGGAGGAGGCGAGGGGCTGGGGACTCCTGGGAGGGAGGGAGGGAGGAGAGTGGGCTTCATCCTGGCGATAGTCATGAGGGGTAAACAAGTTAGAAGGAGCAGAGAGAGAAAAGGTATTCTGGGTTCCTCAAAGACAGGGGCTCATAAAGACTGAGGAAAATGCAGACCCAGAATTCTGGGTCTCAGAGGGAGCAAACCTAGGAGGCTGATTCCCGTGCATGGAGAGAAGGGGCTGGTGGCTTGGACTCTTGGGTCGAAGCCAGGACTTCTGGGAACTGAAGGAAGAAGGGCTGGGGACCTAGACTCTTGAGTCCTGAGGGAGGATGGAGCTAAGGGCTGGACTCCCCTGGTCTTGGACTCTGAGTTTGATGGAAGAGGATTCTGGGGCCTTGAACTTCCTGGAGAACAGAAACAGGTCATACCTAGGAGGTGGTTGCTGTGAATTTGTTTCTTCCCACAGAGGTGGCTCAGGGGGACCCAGGGCCGACCTTTTGGCCTGAAGGTCTGCCCTGGACCCTTGTCTTGGCTCTGGGGGCATGTATTGGTGGTATGTCAAGTTCCCCTTGGGCTTGGACTCCCTCCAATGTGAGGAAATCTTGGGAGACTCCTGAAAAAGCAGGTGTGATGTCTTATGCTTCAGCTTGGTTCCCACTTCCCTGCCCCAGAGCCCCATGCAAAGTATGGGATCAGCTTGGCACCACCAGAGAAAACAAAAAGGGCAGCAGCAAGGAGGGCCAAGGCTAGACTCTCAGGGGTACTTCCCCTCACTCCAGTGGAGACTCACCTTCTTCAGGGGCCTCCAAGGGCAGCTTTTTAGTTCTGGGAGTAGGACCCCAGGGCTGAAAAGGAAAGGGGCGGGGCCCGAGGGCAAGCCTGGGGCCCCTGCCAGAGCTGGGCCTGCAGCTGAGATCCACGGATCTGGATTCGAGACTGGAGAGGTGGCGAAGGACCCTAAGAGACCTGCAGACAGCAAGCCAGGCAGGGAGGAACAAGACTGTGTGGGAAGAAGGGCCTTGCAGGCCCCAGCCCCAGTGCTGGAGGATAGGACCACGGAACGAAATCCAAGTGGTGGGAAGCTTGGTGCCAGGACTTCTGGATCTATGGGTGGAGGTGCTAGAAATCCAGACTTTTAAATTCTCAAGAAAGGCAGGAGTCCTGTCCTCAGTCACCAAAGGGTGTGCTGATTGAGGATCTCAGATTTCTGGGGTTTTGCTGGGACAGGGGTGGGGCCAGCACTCCTGTTTCTTGGGGAGAGAGAGAAGCTGAGAGCCACATCCTGAGATTCCTATGTGTGCCAAGTGTGGAGTCTGGGACGTTTTCTTCTGGGCTCATGCATTTCCCACTGGAGTGGGAAAAACTGGAGCAGGACGCAGAGCTCTTAGGGGTGGAGTGGCAGAGGCCTGTACTCCTGGGACCTCTGGAGAGGACAGGATGCGATTTCAATGTCTCCTGGGGCATAGGGACTGAGGCTCCGGAACCAGCAAGGATATCTAGCAGCTGCACTCCAGGGTGCCCCAAGGGAGCAGGGTCACCATCCCCTCCCTTTCAGGGCCCATACTTACTCGGGTCCTGATACCGTCTGTGGATCCGAAGCTGGAGAACTGGAAGGAGGAAGGGGGTGGGAGGAGAAAGGCGGGAAGGGAGTGTCCAGGAGCCTGGCCTGGCAGGCAGTGCGAGCTGCAGTGCCCAGCCCCCTTACACACACCCCGTGCAGGCGGGTGGGCGGGCAGCCGGGCAGCCTGCTCCCTTTTCTGGGCCTCCCGCCTGCTCCCTGCCAGCAGAGCGCCGAGGGACAGAACCATTCTGGGGCTAGGTGCCAGCCAGTGTGCAGGCAGGAGGCATCCCTGCCCCCAGCTCCACCTGCCCCCTTCACTAGCATGTGCCCACCCCACTCTTGGCACAATTGCCATCTTGACAGCCTGGCCCATTTGTACCTCGCCTGCTTTTATCCCTGCACCCCACTTTGCACATGCTTGCTCCCTTCTATGCTGCCTCTGGTTCTCCTCACAGTCACCCACTCTGCACACTCAACTTTAAACATGCATTTACAGGGCTCTAGTTTTACACAAAATTCACTTTTTTGCCCTTGTACCCTTTGATTCTCTTCACCCTTGGCTCACTCTGTGTTGGCACCCACCGAGCTACATTAACACACCTATTTGCACATTCAGTATTTGGCCCCCGATTTTGGAGCAAGGATCTCCCTTTGCACATTTCTGCTTTTTGTACACATGCAGTTTGGAATACTCCTTGCTCTTTGGTTGCTGGTGTCTTTACACCCACCAAAAACCATGTAAGCACACTCATTTACACACTCAAATACCCTTTGTCTACTTAGGAATTGACCTCCAGCTCCACCCACTTGCCCACTTTCCATATCCACTGGGACCTAAAATACAACCTTTGACATTCAGGGCCTGATAGCTCGTTGTCCCCTTGCCCACACTCCAACACTGGTGGTTCTGAAGTCCCCATTCTCTCTACTCCCCCACTTTGCACACATGTTAGTTTAAGTTCCTGTTGTTTTGCAGTACCTGGCCCTCTGCACACCCACCTCTAGCCATCCACTCCCCATTGTCCATGTGAGCATTGTACTAACACTCATTGATCCACCACAACTGGACTCCTTTGCTGGGGCTTCCTTTCTGCATACATGCTCTTTTGCACAGAAAACACATGCGTGGTGGGTCCCACTGCCCCCAACACCTCACCCTGCTGTGCACACTCCCCAAGTTAGAGAATTCCCTGGACCTAGGGGACCATTTCCATATATGCACAGACAAAAGCCTCTCACCAGATCGGAACTTGGAGCGAATGATTTGGGAGCGCTGGGAGGAAGCCGCCAGGGTCATTGCCAAGGCTGGGATGGGGACCTGGACTGGGAGGAGGGCAGGACCCCCACAGGAGTCAGGGTCAGCATGGAGGTCAGGAGGCTGCCCCTGCACGCGAACGCGGCAGGGAAATGGGCCTGAAAGACTTAAGGAAAGGAGAAGCCTGGGGACGTAACTTCTGGATCCTGCGAGAGGAGGGGGCTGGGGGCCCCAATTTGTGGAGCCTGGGAGAGGAAGGACTTGGGATTCCGGACTCCTGGGTCCTCAGAAGGAGGGCACTGGGGGCCTGGACAGCTGGGTCTATGAAAATGGAGGCAGGAGGAGGGGGTGAAGGGCTGGAACTCAATAATCTGAAAGGACTAGAATTCAACATCCTGGATCAAGAGGGGAAAGGGGCCTGAGAAGTCCCTGGGAAAAGCAAGGGTCTTGTGCCATCTGCATTTGAGAAGGAAGTGGGTGGCTGTCAGCCACCAAGGTCTATGGGGAAGGGACTGGGACGAGAGAGGGGACGAAGAATTAAGGTGGGTCTCCTCCTGTCCACCCCAGGGGCTTCTCACCAGGTGGACTCCGCGTAGCTGTGCTCTGGAGCAGGTAGCGTCCCGCGGTCTAGGCTGGAGGCGGTAAGTTCCGCCCCACCAGCTTGAGAACCCCTTTTGGGGGCGTGCCGGAAGCTTGTAAAGCGGAGCGGGGGTGAAAGAACCTCGCCTGTGACCCCGAAAAGGGGCGGGAGCATGGTCTGGAAGGGACCTGGGGTTGGGGGGGCAGACATTGGGGTTTCCTGGCTCGCTCCTCCTCAGCGCCCTGGGGCTGCGGGGTCGGATAGGGCAGCGGCGGGCAGACTGACAGAAGCAGGTGCCGGGAGAGTGGCGCCGGCTGAGCAGCAGGGGCAGATGGTCGCGTCCCGACCCTGCAGGCAGGTGCCACCTGTCGCTTACTTTTTCCCTGACGCAGCAGCAGGAGTCAGATTCAGGGGAATGAAAAGTTCACACTGGAGCCCTGGACTCCTGGGTCTGAGGGAGGAGGGGTTTGAGGGCCCAGACTTCTGGATGCTGGGACTAGAGACAAAAGGTGTTGAGACTCGGCAGTGTGCCCGACAGGCAGAAAAGTCCAGAAGGGGGCTGGGAACTCAGACTCCTGGGTTTGAGGGAGGAGGGGACTGGAATATGGACTTTTGGGATTAAAATGAGAGGATGGCTATTTCTCACTGGCCGGATTGAGGGCCTGATATTTGGCAGAGCAAACATAGACCTCTGTCCTGAGATTCGTGGGACGCTCCAGTGCTCCTGGATTGGATTACGCGCGAGGGCAAGCTGAGGCCATGGATATAAATACCTCCTTGGACTCGGCAGGAGCCCAAAGTTCCAGGCAAGGGCCCTAGTGCTATATTCCGCAAAAAAAAAAAAATCATTACTAGCACTCCCAGGCCTTAAAAAGTCGCCAATACCACAGATAACTTTATTGCTCCTGGCACTCAAAACCCAAGCCCATCTTCCCACCGTCCCATCCTCTACGACCCGAAAATTCAAACTCCCTGCAGTCCACGCGGGGAAAGAACTACAATTCCCAGAAATCTCTGCCCTCAGGCGGGCTCCAGTGAGTAGACGCTGATAAAGTTTTAAGGTTCGCGCGCTCGTTTGCTATTGGTTTTCAAGGAGGCGTGACCCCGGGAGGCCCGTGGCGGTGATTGGCCGGCAGTTCCTGCTGCTCAAGATCCCAGAGGAGACGACGGAGCCTGCGCAGTTCACGGTGCAGGGCGTCGTCGGTCACGGGACCCGTGAGGCGCAGGCGCGAGCTACCCAAGGGCAAGATGAGGGGAGGATGGGAAGAGAAGCTTTCGAAGATGTCCCCTATGAGACCAAAGAAGACGGAGTTAAATTCTGAAAATGGGCGTTAGGCAGCAGTGTCAGAGAGAGCCGAAGCGCCCGAAGGAGGGAAAAACTTCAATCCCCAGCTAGCCACTCCTGGAACGGGTCCACTCAAACACGACTCTTGGAGTCCCCAAGCATCATGGGAGTTGTAGTTCACACTATGAAAGGTCACCGTTGCCTGGGAAACAGACGATGCAGCTGGATTCTTGGGTCCATAAAGTGGGAAGGGCTGCGAATTTAGTTACACGGATTCCTTCGAGTGAGGGGCCTGGAGGCAGTGGGACGCCTAGATGACGGGGAGGGTAGTTTGTAGGGGGAAGAAGCTGTGGGCCTGAACTCCTAGGAAAAAAGAGGAAACTGGGGGTTTGAACTCCTGTATCCTGGGGAGAAAAGAGATTGAGGTCCAGCACTGAGGTCCTGGGGTAGCAGAGGGGTAGGGTTTCAAAATCGTAAGTCAGAAGGAGGAAGGGGCTGGGGCAATGGATTCCTAGGTCCTGAGGACAGAAGAAGGCTGACAGCCCCAATGCCTCAGTCCCCATTTCTCCTTACCTGTGTCCACAGCATCTCGCTCTGTAGGGAGAGGGTCCCAAGCAGGTGGTGGTCCGCGGCCAGGACCCAGCTGGTAGTGGCTGAGCAGATGGTGGAGCTGAGCAGGGGTCAGTGTGGGATGGTCAGTTCGTAGGCTGCTCCATGAAGCCTGGAGGGAAGATGAGGTGATAAGTCTTTGGTCATTATGGAGCAGCTGAGAAATCCTAAATGGAAGGCCCTCCATAAACAGGGTGAATGTAGTGGTGTCTGTGCAATATCTTTTGGGCACTATGAAGCCTTGTCACCAAAGTGATGGTAGAGAAGAGTGTGCTCTCAGCTTTAAAAAAAAAAAAAAAAAATATATATATATATATATATATCCATTTATCATATATATATATATAATTTCATGAATTATATCCCTCAGAATAAATGAAGATAGGAGTAGAGTGGGACAGAGAAGAAACAAAGTTAACCATTAATTTATATCATTGAAGCTGGTGATGTGTAGATGTGTACCTGGAGATTCATTATTCCTACTTTTTCTATGTGTTCGAACATTTTCTACACCTAACCTAGCTGGCATCAGAATCATCATGTGGTTAAAACCAGAGATTCTTAACCCAGATTGCCTGGGATCCAAAACTCCAGCCTGGTGACTTATTACCTCTGACAAGTCACTGTGCCTCAGTTTCCTCATCTGTAAATTGGGGGAGATTAGGAAATACCTACTATGTATGATGATTCAACATGGCAAGATTATAAAGTACTTACGTTTGACAAATAAAAATAAATAAATGAAATCAAGTGACATATCCTACCTAATTCTCAGTTTCCTTGTCTGAAAAAAAAAAAAGTCAATAACCTACTTCATGAGGCTTGGTCTGTATTCAACTAGAAGTGCTAAACAGTGTCTGGCATGTAGTTTATGTTCAATGAATATTTTAACTATCACTTTCCGTGGTCTCACACCAGACTTCTTGAATCAGCATGTCTGAGGGAGAAGGCCCTGGAAACCACTATTAATAAGTCCTATTGGGATTCAGTTTAGACACTGTTGTTGGTTTCCTTCTAGTTGCCAAGGCATCATCTATAGTGTCTGAACTGGGACTGGGGACAACATGGAGTCCAAGGGAAGATTCAAGGGTAAGCTGAATACAGAGGATAACTGAGGAGTCGAAGGTCAGGGGCCAGGAATCACCTTAAGCAGAGAGGTACGGGGCACACAGAGCAGGTTCACAGCCATGGAGAGTTTCCGGAAGAACTCAGTGGCAATATCACCCAGCCCAGCCCCCTGCAGCCAGTCCAAGACAAGGTCCAGATTGGTTCGGATTTGAACAGCTCGAGACCACTGATAGAAAGGTCGGCCTTGACCTGTGGGGGAAAAGTAATAGGGGCAATGAGTGTGTGGACTGTGCATGGACCCTGCACTTCTGAAGGAACACCCTTCAGTTGGGGATCTGGAATTTGCTTTCCAGAGTTCCTAAAGGAGAGGCCTCTGCCTGTGGTGTGTCTGACTTGAAGTGGGTCTTCGTGGCTCCTGTCTCTACCTCCCTGTTTCTTCCCAGTCTGACCCTCACCTCGTTCCATCAGCGAGTTGAGAAGGGATGCATTGGAGAAGAAGAACAAGTAGCCAAAAGTCTGAGATACGAGGTCCGGGTGCAGCTCACACTGGCTGGTCAGTTCCAGGGCTGCCTGGAACACGCCCAGGGTAGGTCTCAACCCTGGAGGCATGGCCTCCAGCTCTGCACCAGGCCCTGGCAGCTCTGCCCCAGCTGTGAAAGGATTACTATCCAGAAGAGCCGGCAACGTTGAATACAGAGTCTAAGGAGATACAGAGATGCAAACAAGTGATCAGACTACAACTCCCTAAAAGCTTCAGGGCAGTAGAGCATAAAGATCCTGGGGAACTCCACCGAAGGTTTCTGGAAATTGTAGTCCATTGTACCTTCAACACCCTAAAGGTGTCCATGAGCAAATTCCTACTTTCCAGTTGGGTTTCTAGCATTCATCAAGACTGGGATACCTCAAGACTTAAGAAAGGCTTTCCAGGAGTTTCTTGCGTATTTAAAAGGCCACCTCTTGTGACTTACAGTACTTATAATTTCTCAGCAGAGATAGCTCAAGGAGGACAAAGGATACGGAACAAAGAGGCCCCCTTCAGTCAAATAATTATTTATCCAGAATTCCCTTAGGAAAGAAAAAGAATGGAGAGTAAGGAAGTGGGAGTGGGGTGGCAATTAGCCAGTGGAAAGTGAGATCAGGCCAAGGACAGGAAATGAGGTCAGAGCCAGAAAAGAAATAAAAGCACATTTGGCAGCGATGTACAGGAAGTGAAGCCTTGGAGGAAGAGGCGCCGTTACACTTCCTTGAGGACCATAGACTATCTGTCCCAAAAGATCCCCTTTCATTTTACAAGTAGGGAATCAGGCCCACCATAAGCCAGAAACCCTGAGAATTCCAAGAAGCAATGTTAAGGTTAAGGATGATGGTGGGAAACTGAGGCAGCAAGCAGGTCCTGTAGGATGGGCACTCCAGGGAGAAAAACATCTGTGACTCAGAAAAGGGAGTGAATTCAGAGGTATAGCAAGTGTAGTCAGCAAACACAGGAAGTGAGGCCTGATTAAAGATGACCTTTAGTTTAAATGACAGTGCAAAGCACTATTTGATCTACCTATATCTGTATCTATATACCTGTTTATCTATCTGTCTATCTGACTTATCAGTGACTGAAGGGTCAACTTAAGAAAAGGAAGCTTGAGACAGTGATAATGGTGATATAACCACTTAGTGAGGCCAGACTGACAGGAAAAGAAGCCAGAAAGGCATGAAGTGATGCAGACTCAAACAGGAAGTAGTGTCATAATAGCAAAATGGGAAGTGATGTCAGAGAAACAAGTGATCTTGTGAGGTTAAATTGGAAGTGACATCAGAACAGTGTAATGTAGTTCAAACGGAAGTGATGTTATGCCAAACAGGAAGCAAGGGTTAAGACCAACCTTGGTGAGGTAGTAGACAGACTGCTGGAAGGTACACATGATGACTTCATCCAGGAGGGCCATGGCCTCGTCACATAATTCCAAGTCATTGCAGAGCTGTGGGTCTGAGGATAGGCCTGGGGGTGAGAGGGAAAACAGATGCTGGCAGGCAAGAGCCCAGGTCCCCAGGTGCAGGGAATGGCACAGGGCTTAGACAGGCCTGGGCTTGGGCTTGAGCTCACCCTCCTGGTCAGCCTCCTTCTCCATCTCCAGCACCTTCTCCTGCACAAAGCTCAGCAGCTCTGTGGTGTTGGCCATCCACAGCATGAGTGGCCGCAGCTCCATGGACACAGCTTCAGGGGTCAAGGGCACCTCGGGGACCCCCTCAGGGTGGCTGGGGAAAGAGGGAAGGATTTGTGATCCTTGCCCGACTCCACCATAGTGTCCAAACCCCAAGATCTGTGTCTAATTGGGGAATTGAGTCCAACCCCCATTTCACAGCTGGAATAATTGAGTCCCAAGGAAGAGCAGAAACTTGCACTAAGATATGAATGGAGTGAACATAGAACTGACTGCAAATCCCAACCCCTGCATTTCTCTAGACCCTTCTCCCCAGAATTTATCTTACTTCTCTGGCTGACGGTCTCCAATTTCCTTAATCTTTTCCTGTAGAACAGTAAGATTAGAATCAAGGTGAGGGGAATAAGGGAAAAAGGCCTATGGATTAATACCCTAGTTTTTCTAGAAGAACCTTTTTCAGACTCTCCCCACTTTTCAAATGGACTCTCTCAAGTTTCAGAATGGTCTCTTATATTTAAAACATATATCCCTGTGATTATGAGTGGTCTATCTTACTTAGATCCACTTCCACTCAAACAGTTTCTTCCTACCCCCAAGAAACTTCCTAGATCTCTGATAGGTCTGAGCTCAGTTTATAACCTCCGCATGGCTTCTTCCAGGCACCTCCTTCTGCCGGTCCAATGGGTTTGTTCTCCCTCCCCTCCAAAAATTGTCTCCCCCACTATTGCCCCAACTTTCGGACTCAATGGGCTTCCTGCCTCACCTCTCACAATGGTCTCTTCTAACTTTTAATCCAATGGGATCTCTTCCTCCCTCCCCCATATCCCAGAATGGTTTCTTCCATTATCCCACAGCTGCAAAGGTAAGTACTGCCTTCTCTTCAAGCACAGTGGATGAATCCACAACTCTCAGCAGCACCTGGGTCGCCTTGCTTAATAGGCTAAGACCCTCCTGAGGCATGATGATAGAGGTAATTTCGCCCTGTCCCAACTACGAAACTGACGTGGAAGGTGGCGAGGGGAAGCTGGGCAAAGGATCTGGGGTGTCGTTAAATGGGGCTGGACAGTGGTTGGGGCCACTCACCCAGACAGCCTCTTTGATGAGACGGGCCAGGCGGCCCAACAGGCGCGGCAGATGGCCCAGCTCCAGCTCCCGGGCTGAATGCTGCACACACAGCGCTAGCAGTGTGGCTGGCCCAAGCGGTGGCAAGTCCCCCGCTCCCGCGGCCGCAGCGCGCACGATCTCACCCAGCAGTGCCTCTTCCTCCCGCGGCCGGAAGCGCAGGACAGGCTCACGGCCATCCAGGTAGGCGGCCAGCGCCTCACCGCGCTCCTGCAGGCCACGGCCGCACAAGCGGCAAGAGAAGGCCCAGCCAGGACCCGGAGGCATGGCCCCGGGGCGCGCAGGCAGCCATGGCGGCCGCGCCGACCCTGAACCCCCAGTACGGGGGTCCTTGTACATGAACAGGAAGTGCTCCCCCAGCCCCAGCAGGTCGCCCGGGTGCAGCTCGGCCTCCCGCAGTAGGAGGCACCCATTGTGCGTGACCGGGGCTCCCCGGGATGGCCGCACCATGGCTGGGGGCTCAGGGCCCGCTCGCACTGTGCAGTGACGTGGCAGGATGTCTGGGGCGTTGAGAAAGGTGTCCACGTACGGGGCTGGAGACCCGCTACGGGCAGAGGAGTTCCCGCCCCGGCCGAACACGTGTTGCTCCCGCGTCATCACATATACCACGAAGTCCTGGAGGGAAAGTGAAGATGCATTAAGGATACTGCTCCACAATGAATGGACGCTTCCAAAGAGATCCCTTCCCCACAATCTACTATCCCACCAATCACCTCCCATTGCATGAACACTTCCAAGGAGATCGTCTGGGATCCCAAAGGACTCACCAACTCCCAAGAGTGGACTCTTCAAAGACACTTCCTATAGTGGACTGTCCCATAATACACATCCTGAAAACTGGATATTATAAAGAAACCCTTTTTTTGACATGGGCTCTACCATTCCCCCTCCTCAAAGAATGGATGCTTCCCAGGAGATCTTTCTTCAGTGGACTCTCTCATCTTCTCACCTCTTCTGAATGGACACTTTTATTTTCTAAGATTTTACTGGGGAATTGGGGGAGGGGAACAGACAAGTTGCTGTCCTTTTGTTCTTCAGTCTAGTTGTGGAGGACGTTGCTTCACTGGCCCATGTTGGTATCATCATTGCACTCTTCTCAGGTGAGGCAGATCGGTCGCCGGCCTCTGGACGGACACTCACACCGGCTCTTGGCAGCTCACACCGGCTGGTAGCCAGCGTGTAGCCTATGGCAGCCCGCTGCAGCAGGGACTGCAGCTATGCCGTCCTGGGGACTCACAGCAGCCCAGCTCCACGTGGAGCTGTTGTTCTAGCTGTAGAGGGCAGTGTCACTGGCCCTCATATGTGGGATCCGAACCAGGGCCGCTGGCACCCCAAGCCAGCTCATAACCAATGCGCCACTCGGCCAGCCCATTCAATATTCTTAAAGCAAGGAATAGATACCTTTAAAGAGACTCCTCCTTTGAACAAAGGTCTCTTTTATTTTCTCCACCTCATGAATGTACACTTTCAAGGAGACCCCCTTTCTATAATGGATTCTCATTTTTCCCCACTCCATGATGGTCTCACTGCCAAAGTGACATAATGGATTCACCTATTACCTCCTCTTCCACGATGGAGTAATCCAAAGATACTCTCTCTTTCATCAGTGGTTGCTCTCAATATTTCCATCCCCAAGAAGGATGTCTCCAAGGAGATCTCCATACAGTAGCACTTCTAGTAACCCCACCTTATAAACATGTTTTCAAAGAGACCCTCTTTTTATAAGGGAGTGTCCCATTTCATCCACTAAATGAAGAGGTGCTTTCCAGAAGACCCCTTCCTAAAAATGACTTCCCATCTCCATCCTATAAAAATGGAAGAGCTCAGTCTCACCCCTTCTTAAAACAGAATCTTCTGCAAATATATGGTGATGGAAAGAGAATTGACTCTGGGTGGTAAACACAGAATGTGATATATAGGTGATGTATTACAGAATTGTACACCTGAAATCTATGTAACTTTGCTAATAACTGTCACCCCAATAAACTTTAATTGAAAAAAAAAATCCAGAACCTTTTGTTCTCCATTTGTATGTGAGAGAACAGTCATCTTGATATTCATAAATCCTCTTCCTACACTGAACTCTCTCATTGCCTTTACTTCACAGATGGACATTTCCAAAGAGACCTCTTCCTACAATAGATTTGCTCTTCTGCCTCTAAAAAACAGACCTTTCCAGTCTGACTACCTTTGGAAGGCAGAATCTCCCATTTTTCATCCCTGTCTGAAGGGATGGAATGACCCAAAATATATGAACCCCCTTTCTAAAATGGGCTTTCCTGTTCCTTAACCAAAGAAGGGATGCACTCATAGCACATACGATGAACTCTCAAGTGACTGCTACCTATGAATGGAGGAGTGCAAATAAATTCCTTTCTATAATGAATTCCTGTTCCTTTACTCCTGTTCCCAAGGATGGACACTTCCAATAAAGCCTCTTCCTTACAAAGGAACTTCTCATGAACTTCCCCCAAAAGAATGATGTTTGTAATGTTTCTGCCTCTTCCAGTGAACAGGCTGTCCTATAGTCCCCAAGTAGATTCTTCCAACTTGACCATGTTCCCAAAAGAGACTCCTTTCTGGAGGGATGGACTGTTAAAATATATGCAGATCCCTTCCTACAATGAACTTGCCCATCCTGTTGCCCCAACAAAAGAATGAATTTGTATGTGGAAGCTCTTCACTGAGAGTCTTAACCTCTCACCCATATACACAGCCAAGCCACCTACCCCTGACAGTAAAAATGGGAGTGTTTTGTAAGCTCCACTACCTCCTAGAGTGGGCTTTCCCATTGATCCCAATAGTACCTGTTGAGTTTGTCTGTACCACAAAGGTGGACAACACCATAAAGATGGTTCTAATAATCATCACACAATAATTTCTGTGATTGAAATAATTTCCCACTGACCCCCACCTGTTACTCCCTTCTCCTCTGCTGCCTAACACTCAAACAAGTTCTATTGCCACTCAAATATGTGGAATAGAAGTACCAGTACCATCTACCCCCATCAACAATGGTCAAATAGTTCCAATGTAAACCATCACCTTTAAAAAATGGATTAGTCCACTCCTCCGCAGAAAATATAGGCTTACCCAGAAGATCCCAGACATCAATCAAATTATCTCCCTCCCCCAGAAGATAGACTCTAACATTACTCCCACTCAAGAAATAGACACTTTTAAAAGAGATCCCCTTCCTACAATAGGCTGTCCCATTCTCCCTTGAGGAAATTAGTTGCTTTTAAGGAGATCTTTCTGCAACAAGCTGTTCCATTCTCCTTTGAGGAAATCAGTTCCTCCAACTTTGAATGAAAAGAACCATCCCCTACTTGTCCCGCCAGTGGAATCTTTCTCAGTCATCTATCTTCCCACATACTCTCTCTGACAATGATATCCACTACCTTGCTGGGACCACATCTTTCATGGTACCTGAGACTACCGTGACCCATGGAATTCTGGGACTTGTAGTTCTGTCACCCTTTAACTGAAGGATGGGGCATAGGATTTTCCTGGTAGGAGAGACTGAGCTTACCTGGGCATCCTGGTAGCCCTGGAGCAGCAGAAAGTAGGGGCGGTTGCTGGGGGCCTGGATGAGGCACTGGGTCAGCTGATCGAAGTCACCAGGATCTGCAGGTCCAATTTGAGCATCCGCTGCCCCTGGGGCCATGCTAAGTGCCTGCTGCCTGCGTTCCTGCTGCCTCCGCCGCCGACCCTGCAGGCTGAGCTCTGACACACTGCGCCGCAGGGACAGGTTTTCCGAGCGCTCCTTGCCTGCTGACCCAGCCGGGGTCCCTGACCCCGATCCCAGGCCAGGGCTAGCCAGAGCGGCCCCACCGGACGCTGCCCGGGAACGGTTCTTCTGTGGCCGCCACAAGGCGGGACCCGAGCCTGCAGAGAGAGATGGAAAGCGATGAGGTCGAGACTGAAAAGAGACATAGGGAGAGACAGACTCAGAGAGCTGGAGGTTATCAACTGAAAAAGAACTGGCTACAGGGCCGACTGAGTGGCATGGTGGTTAAGAGCTGGCTTGGGATGCCAGCGGCCCTGGTTCGGATCCCACATGTGAGGGCTAGTGACACTGCCCTCTAAAAAAAAAAAAAAAAAAAAAAAAAAAAAAAAAAAAAGAACTGGCTACAGAGAGGTGGGCTGGCTTCTCATATCTAGGTTTTCGCACATATTGTTTCCTATGGCCTGGAACACACTTTCCACCTGACTCCTACCCATCTTGCAGTTTTCCAGCTCAGAAATTCATTCATTCTTTCAATTACTTTTTTTTTTTTTTTTTTTTTTTTTTTTTTTTTTTTTTTTTTTAAAGATTTTATTGGGGAATTGGTGGAGGGGAACAGCGTTGGGAAATCGGGGAAGGGGAACAGACAAGTTGCTGTCTTTTTGTTCTTCAGTTTAGTTGCGGAGGATGTTGCTTCACTGTTGGTATCGTCATTGCGCTCTTCCCGGATGAGGCAGATCGGTCGCTGGCCTCTGGATGTCGCTCACCGCGGCTATTGGCAGCTCACTCTTGGCTGCCAGCCGCTCACGCTGGCTGCGGGCCACTCACTATAGCCTATGGCAGCCCACACCATCACCGGGGCTCGCACAGCCCAGCTCCAGGTGGAGCTGTTGTTAGCTGTAGAGGGCAGTGTCACTGGCCCTCATGTGGGATCCGAACCGGGGCCGCTGGCATCCCAAAACCAGCGCTTAACCAATGCGCCACTCGGCCGGCCTCAATTAGTATTTTTGAGCACCTACTATGTGCTGGGCAATGTTCTAGGCACCAGGGTATTCCCAGTGAACAGAGAAGACCCTGCTCCCAGGGAAGCAGAAACCACCTCCTGAATACCCTTCCCTGATAGTCCAAGTTGAAACAGAGAAAGGCATCCCTGGGCACTCTGGGCTTTGTCTGGGCTCAGCACAGCCCTGTCACATGGTAGGTGCCTAGTGGAAATAAGCGGAAGGAGTGAACCGATGTGTTTCTTTCTCACTGACTGTGAAATCTAGGAGGGAGGGAATTTCACCTGTCAGTGTCCCCATTGTATTTCCCCTAAGACCCTAAATAATGTGTGGCCCAGAATAAGAGTCAATGACTGCTTTCTGAAGAAAACAAAGACAATGATGGTTATAATTACCTTTGTCTTTTTTTTTTTTTTTGAGGGCAATGTCACTGGCCTTCATATGTGGGACCTGAACCAGGGTGGCTGGCTTACCTTTTCTTTTTTAATTGAGCCATCCTGCCACCTGTTGGCAGCTTAGCGGCAGCTCAGCTCCGGCTGAGCATCGAACTGCTGTTGCGCAGAGCTCAGCTCGCACTCTTGAGCGAGCTCTTAACCAACTAAACCACTCGGCTGGCTTTACCATGCTTTTTTTTTTTTTTTTTTTTTTTAAGAGGGCAGTGTCACTGGCCCTTATATGTGGAATCCGAACCCGGGCCGCTGGCGTCCCAAGCCAGCCCCCAACCACCGCGACACTCGGCCGGCCCAAACATTCTTTTTTTTTAAAATAATAAATGGTGTAATTGCTTTAATTTATTTTTTTTTTTAATTTATTTATTTATTTTAGAGGGCAGTGTCACTGGCTCTCATATGTGGGATCCGAACCGGGGCCGCTGGCGTCCCAAGTCAGCTCATAACCACCGTGCCACTCAGCTGGCTCCCAACCATTCTTTATTAAGCAACTGCTATGTGTGAAGCACTGTGCTAAAACTCTTCATAAACATTATCTCATTCAATCTTCACCTAGGATTTTGCCAAGTTTAACTGGTTAAGAACGGATTGGACTCCCAGCCTGAGTTCCAAGCCACACCACTCTATCTCCCAAAGGGAGACTCACAAACAGAAAAGCGGTTACAGGGCTCCCTGAGCAGCCCCTAGCCCTGTGAGCCAGGCACCATCCATGCCAGGCTTGCTATTTTCACCAATGGGGCCACCTCCTGTTCCAGGTCAGGTCTCCTCAAAAACCAGTCCAACAGATAAGTATAACTTTCTCTGGCCTCTGCAAATACCTCTTCGTTTCCCAGGTGCCACCCTGAAGTCCCCCTACTCAAACTTCGCAGCCAACTCGGCTTAGGGCCACCTGCCCCTCTGAGGCTCCGCCCATTCATAGGCTTTGATCTAGCAGCCCATTTCTTAGCTCTCCAGGTTCTTTCCCCTTGTAGTCTCCACCCAGTTAAGTCTGAACCTCACGAACCACTTAAACTTACTGCTCTGAGAGGGCTTCTGCCACAGGAGCTCATGCCACCAGTCAGCCGCCCCACCAAACACTTCTTGCTCCAGGCTACTCTATTCTACAGGCCCTGCCCCAGCATCGTAGGACCTGCCCATCGGTTCTACATGTAATACAAAGAAAGGCATGGTCCTCTGACCTAGCCCATCTGGTAGACCCTGGTCCAGTCCTAGCTCCGCCCCCCCATTTGACCCTGTGCTATAGGTCCCGCCCAGTCCCTTCCCGCGGACTCCGCCTCGCCCTGGCCCCGCCCCCAAGCCACAGTGCTTTCCCCGGTGGCCCCGCCCCCAGTGAAGGCCCCCGCCCCCAGTGAAGGCCCCTCCCACAGAGTCCTGCCCGCGGGCTCACCTTCGTTGTCCGAAGCGCCAAAGGCCTCCTGCTCCAGGCGGTGCGCTTCCTCGCGGCCGCGCAGCTCGAAACGCCGCGCCCAGCCAGGCCGCGCCCGCCACAGCTCCTGCACCAGCAGCGGGCGCTCAGAGTCGCCCAGCACACGCAGGTGCTCCGCTCGCCACTCGCCGTTGCCTACGCTGCCTGTAGCTGGCCGGCCCAGTGCGTCGCACAGCGCAAAGGCGTCCACGCAACAGCTCTCGCCCGGGCCGCTGCCGGGACTCCCGGCTAGCCCATAGCGCTCCAGCGCCTCAGCCACCAGCTCGCGCGCAGTGGAGCGCGCTGTGGCCAGCACGCTCTTGTAGTTGGCGCCCGACGCCAGCCCCGCGCCAAAGATCTTGAGAACCCCCGGGGGCGCCGTGGCGCGGGTGGCTAGTTGGGGTTCGGGGGCCACGCCTGCCGCTAGGTCAGGCAACTTCTTCTCGCTGGCCCAGCGCTGCGCGGCCCCCGTAGTCCCGGGGCCTCCCGCGCCTCCAGATCCCGTGGCCCCGGTTCCCGAGCCCCGAAAGAGCTGGGAAATGCGCTTGGCGCGGCTCCCCGAGGCTCCACCGGCAGCCTTGACTGCGCCCACTCGTCGCAGCTCCACGTGCGGCGGCGGCGGGGGCAACGGCTCGCTGCTGCGGCTCCCCGTGTCTGAAGACGAAGACCTGGGAGTCCGCGGGAGAGCGGAGACGTGGGAGAGATCCAGAAAGAGACGCAGAGGCGGGGAGGGGGTTAGAAAAGGAGAGAGGTGGGCAAAGACCCACATGGGGAGGGGGAAACAGAGACCCGGAGACGAGGAATAGAGACCCATAGAAACGCGGGGTGTACGGAGAAGTGGGGGTGGGCAGAGGCCAGAGGCAAGGAAAGATAAAATAATTAATTAAATAAACGAATAAAAGGCAAACCCCACAGAAGGAAATTCCAAGAAATGAGCAGGGAGGGGAGGAAGGAAGGTGAATCAAACTCCTGCTACTTCTGGGTCCCCATTCCCGTGTCCATGGGCCTAAGCCCATCTCCAGGCCCAGCACTTCCCCTAGCTGGCTCTATATCTGTGTGATCCATTGTGTCCTCCCAGCTGCCAGCTCACTTGCCCATTCAGGGGTCCCTGGCATTACCCAGTGCAGTAATTGGGTTATGAACAAGAACAGATGGGAAGCAGGTGGGGCAGGGATAGGAGTCGCGAGGAGGTGGGCACTCACTTGACAGAGGCAGCGCTGGGCCAGCGCCTCCCCAGCTTGGCCAGCTGCTTCCTGGGAGAATTGATCCACAGGCCCACCGGGAGATGGAGCTTCCCAAAGCGGGGGCTTCCGCCCTCCTTCCGTTCACCAGATAGCATGGCCCTAAGGGAGGGTGGGTAAAGCCCCAACTCCTGAGGCTCTGAGTGGTGGGGATGGACTGGAGGGGGGCCTGGACTCGAGTCAGAGGGAGGAGGCAGCTGGAGCTGGGTAGAAGGGAGGGATGGGAGCCCGGACTCCTAGATACGGTTGGGAGGTGGCTGGGGACTGACTGCTGGGTTTGAGGGAGGAGGGGTCTGGACTCCTGGGTCCCCGGCTCTTACCCTGCTTTGGGTCCCAGCAGCACCTGGGGGCCCTGGCTCCGTTGGCCTGGGTTGGTTCCTGACCCCACTGCTCCTGTTCAGCCTTTCCTATGCCCCAGCTCCCAGCACTGGGTGGGGGACAGGAAAAGGCGAGAGGAAACCCGGCAGGAAGAGCGGGGAGGGGGCGTCCTGTGAGGGGAACTGGGCCTGGGGGAGGAGATCTGGGTAGGGCTGGCCCTGCCCCACTCCCTGATTCTGGAATTACATCTCAGTCAGTTGGTCCCTGCCAGGATCCAGGGGGCCCAGTTCTTAGCCCTTCCTCTCTGACAAGAGACCATCCCGTCCTCCCCTCTTGGGAGAACCAAAAGTTAGGATCAGTCTGGAGGAATGAGTCAGATACTTAGACAACCAAATAAATCTTTATTGCGTCTTTGATTCTGTGGTCTTTTTTTCTGGAACATGGGCACTCTCAGCAGCTTCATTGCCAGTGCCCAACCAGGATTTTATGGAGTCCATGACCTTCTCAGACCGATAGCAAAGTATCCTGGGGAAGGATAGGGTGCAAACAGCAAAACCAGATCAGATCCCAGCCTTCCTATATTTGATCTTATTCTAACAATTATCCAAACTTCACCCTCCTAGATAATCCCTACCATGTTTTTTAAGCCCCATCCCCAATAGAAATCCAGCTCTCAGGGTTCCGAAGCTCCCAGACACCTCTCTGTATTGGAAGCCCCGCCCCTCACTCCAAGCTCTGCCTTCTTCAGTGGGCGGCTCACGCGGTGGCAATGCCGGCTATCAGCACCACAAAGGTCCAGATCAGCAGCCCGACCAGGCGGCCTCTCAGTATATTCTCTGCCATTGGAGACTGTGATGATGGAGACTGGAGGGTTGTAGATGGCTTGGTAGGACTCCAAGTCACCTCACCCGGGGCCACCTCTTCCTGGGTTGGGATGTTTGATGACGGTATCTCTTCCACGATTCTTTTGGGCAACACTGATAGAGGAGGGAAGAACAGTCCTGGGAAGGCATAAAGGTCCCGCCAAGGCCAAGGCAAGCCTTCCCGGTACCAACTTGCCCCAGGATCCAAGCCTTGCAGGAGATAATCACGCGCCTCTAATTGCGTGTAGCCGGAACAAACCCGGAAGGGAACCCTGCAGCTGTGGCCAGAGGCCACTCCCAGGTCAGGAAGCACCACCCTCGTGGCCTGAAACCACACCCGACAGGAAGTTATGCCCCCATAGGCCACGCCCCCGAAGCGGACTGCTCGCAACCCCAGGACCCTGAATTCCGTACTTTTTTCAACCCCCAACACTGACCTGTGACATGAAAATGGATGACCGTGGCCGGGCTGGATTGCACGGTGTCCAGCTGGCAGCGATAGGTGCCCGCATCCAGTGGGTCTACCATGATCTTGGTCAGGGTGGGCTCTTTCCCCTTGGACACCAGGGTCTCAGACTTGTTCCTCCAAACCTAGACCCAAGCTCAAGGGGTCACAGAGGCCTGGGGAATTCAGGGGTTGGGGGAGTACAGGGGTAAGAAGATCACGGGGCCTCAATGGGGGAGATGGGAGTCCTGAGTGTACTGGTGAGGGCATGCCGTCACCGGGGTCAGTGGGAGCCAAATCTGGTAGGTCATGTGTCATGGGGATTGTGGGTGCCGGGCTGTGAATACAGGGTTCACACAATCGAGGTGGGCTTGAAATTCAAGGAAGGATTATATAGGAGTTGGAGGGCCCCACCCTGTAAAAACTGTAATCGGTCAGGCCTTGAGAGGCGTGATGCCAGTTGAGCTCACAGTCCAGGATCATGTCTTCCATTTCATGGACATCGACTTTGCGCTCTGAGGATGGGTGATTACTGTAAGGAGCTCCTTAACGGTTCTTGGCCCTCCCCTAACCCCTTTCCACAAGGTTGGCCCCTCCTTTTCTCGTGGGCTGGCTCTAGTCTCCGCCCTTTCTAGACTCAGTCACTCCTCTGGCCCTGCCCCTCTTACGCCAACCCCAGCTGCTGGATCCAGTTCTCTCACCCCCGCAATCCAAGGACTTCCGACAAGCATGAACCTGCTTCTTGCAGTTACTGCACCAGATCAGAGTCTGCAACATCATACCTGAAGGGGCAGGGTGAAGGCGGTATTCGCCCACTAGCAGGCGGGGCTAAAAGAAGAGGGCAGAGCCAAGGACGGGCGGGGCTAGAGCACAGCCCTGTAGGAAGCGGAATCTAACCCAGTGCAAACAGAATGAGCTGCGCTCCCCACGAAGGCTTTGGTGCAGAAGGAACATGGAAACCTAGGAACCTCTCAAACACGGAGAATGAAGAAACACCGAGTCCCAAAAGGGGGAGCAGAAAGGCTGGGTATTCATGGGGCAAGGATGAAGGAAAGGGGACCAGTTCCCATAATCCGAACTCACCACATTTGTTGGGACAAAAATCTGCCTCGGCAGAAAGAAAAAATGAGGATCAGATTTTTAAGTTAAAAGGGATGAGGGAGGGGGCAAAGGAAGAGGCTGGGACTGGAACTCCTGGCCTTGAGGGAGGAAGGGACTTGGGATCTGGATCCTGGGTCTAAGGGACGAGGGGGTTGGGAGAGCTGAGGGACTGGACTTGAGAAGCAAGGGGCTGGGGACAGGAACTCTCGGCCTGTGGAAGGAGGGGTCTGGGGTTTGGGACTCCCATCTTCCCTCACCCTCTTTTTGGAAATGAGCAGCATATCTGGCAAAGGTATCCTTTTGCAGGTGCAACATCCAGAACAGCTCTTTAACGAAGAGTTCACCTAGGAAGAAGCAGGATGAAACAAAGTCGTCACCTCTCCCCCTTCCAAGTGTGAAGTTTGGCTCTGTCTGCATTCTGCTTTGGGGCCTTCTCAGGGAAGGACAATGAAACTGAATGACCATTTCACATAATGGCTAAGCAACAGATGGGGTGAGGGCACTGTTACGGCCTCCATTTTAGAGGTGATGAAGCTACAAAATCCTTCGCTCAAGGCCACACAGCTAGGAAGTGACAGAGCGAGAATTTGAACCTAAGCAGTCTGACTCCAAAGCCCAGTACCTGACCCCCAGACCAGGCATCCCCAGCTGCAATCACTTCCCTGAGAGATTTTGGAGCCTCTCCCATGCCCCCTCTGTGCATTTACCTTTAACTTGACTATCCGTGATGCGTTTCAGATCCTTCAGCAAACTCCAGGATGCCTTTTCCAGTGTGGACTCATCTTTGGGGAGAGATACAACCCCAGGTTCCAGTATTATTGTCTCATTGCCTCACCTAGTCTTAGAAACTACAATACCCATGGGAACGGACAGGTCTGGTTAAGGGATTACCCGCCCGTTTCTTTCTGGGAGTTATAGTTTTATTAAAACTGCAGGATAAAGGCTAGGGGAACACAGTATTTCCTAGCCCCGGGGAACCCTGAAATCTGTACCACAGTCTGTTTCATTCCCGAACACAGGAGTCTCTGCCTCCAATCTTTTCCCCCTGCACCCGGAAATCCTAGCTCCAGAACCCTCTTTTCCCAGGACCCAGGAGTCCGGGCTCCACCTTGCCCTCACCGACGACCCCCATATAGGAATCCTCGTCAAACGGCAGTTCCTTGAAATCCTGCACCGCCTGCTTTACCCTTTTCATCAAGTTTTTGTGATGCTCTGCCCCCACGTGGTCAGGCAGGTAATCCGTCTCCAAGGAATTTAGCGCTTCCACGACTTTTGTATCACACAGGACACAACACCGGACAGGAAGCAGGCAGCTGGCCAGTACCGTCACCAGGAGGGGAAGCCGCGGCCCCATTGCGGCCAGACCGCTCAATCTGCGCAGAAACCCTGGGAGAGTCCTCTCAGCTCAAACCGAAAGGAGTTGAGGGCTAAACCGAGAGATCCCCTTCCCGAGACTAATGGATCCCAAATCTGCAGGGCGCACACTTCTCGTTAGCAAACTGAGGAATCCCGATGCACCCTTGACAGCCGCTGCCGGATCGTGCAGAGTTATGTATCCTCAAACACTAGGGTTCGCTGAAGAGCCTAGTCCAGCTTCTGAGGGCTTTGAGGGAGGAGGACAGGCCACGTCCTTTCACACTAATATTTTTCTACTACTAAAATTAAGGGTTTTGTTGGCGGTGAGGTTTGTAATAGAGAGCATTTGACTGCGGTCAGAGTCACGGCTCGCCTCTACCTACAAGGAACTCCCACAACCTCCACCATGTAGCTTCCCACGTGAAACCCCTAATTCTCAAAAGATAGTCCCTGGGGGCTTCCCTGGCCCCGCCCAGGAGCCCAATTCGGAGTCTGATTGGACCGCAACAAAGGGAGACCCCGCCCATCGCTCCTTGATGTCACAGAGGCAGCCGCCTTTTCAGACCTGAACTTTCCCAGCATCTACTGAGGTGACAGTGCCCTGTCTGCTCTGGCTTTCCAGAAACGACAAGCGAAAGTCTACCCTCAACCCTCCCCTCCCTGGGCCCCAGGACCCAGGTGTCAGGCTAGATGCCCACGACTCTTTGGAAAGTCAGCCGTGAGCCACCAAGACACGAGAAAAGTCCTTCCCAGCCCTAGGACTACGACTCCCAGAAGGCCACCCGGGGTCTCTCCCTAGCTGATTACTGCAACCAACCCTATAGTTTTATGGGAAGTGTAGTTCAAGAGTTATTCTCTGGGGCGGCCTGTTAGCTCAGTTGGTTAGGGCGCAGTGCTCCTAACTCCAAGGTTGCTGGTTCCATCCCCACATGGGCCGCTGAGATGAGCCCTACACAACTAGATTGAACCAATTACTTGACTTGGAGCTGATGGGTCCTGGAAAAACACACTGTTCCCCAATTGAAAAAAAGAAAGAGTTACACTCTGGGCTCACTTCTTCCTCCACCTCTCCCAGCCTCTGGGGCCTCATGCCGAGGTTCCAAAGGAAAGACAGATCTGGGGGCCAATACTGAGAGTCCGGTGAAAGGAACTGGGGCTCAGAGAACACAAGCCCCACTACAAGAGTGTCACTGAGAGACTGCTAGGCTCGCAGTCCATGCAGCAGTCTCTTCCTGCAAGTCAGGGGGACTAACCCCCGAGAGACTCTCAGACACCCAGGATCTACCTGGCACTGACTGAAGCCTCTGTGGTAGCCATGGCACGAGCAAAGAACATGTCGCGTTCTGCACAACAGAGCAGTGGGAGTGGGGAAGGGACGGCAAAAGGTTAAGAAAGAGAGACAAAATAAGAGAAAATGCAATTCGGGCCAGGGGACTTTCAGCCTCATGGACTGAGAGCCACGCATTGGGCCTGACTGCTCCTTTTATTATCTTACACATAAGCAAAGATCAATGTAGCTTCCACGGTCTGTGAGTTTCACACCCGAAAACATAGCTCAGGGCCAAATCACCGACATCTGCAAGCTGCCATTACTGGAGGTCCCATGACGTTATTGTCATGCATCCCTTAATACACAGAGACTTCCTTTGCCAAGGCTTACTGATAAGGATGCATGGAGGACAGATATTATCATATCAACAGGCCATTTCACAGGCAGGCTGCAAGACCCTGAAGCAAAGGGTCTACGCCCTATCTCTGTCAACTCCTGATTCCTCCTATGGCACCCACTAGCACCCACGCAACTGTGTCTGGCTTAGGTTGCCCCTCCCTTGAGGGAACTTACCCGTCATTGACCAACCAGCCATCTTTTGGGGCCAAATAGGGATATATACAGAAGCATAATATTGAAGTGATCTGTCTTTATGGAAAGGTGCAAGGAAGGCCGGCTGAGTGGCACCGTGGTTAAGCGCTGGCTTGGGAAGTCAGCAGCCCCGGTTCAGGTCCCACATATGAGGACCAGTGACACTGCCCTCAAAAAAAAAAAAAAAAAAGAAAGAAAAAGAAAGGTGCATGGAGGCAGACAGGCAGGTTATCGTGTGACATTTCCCCGTGCTTTTTTTTTTTTAAGTATGAGAAACACAGACCTTGCGGATTTTTAATTTACTGCCCATCAGAGGACTGCTTGTCTGTTTCTGAGGACTAAACAGAATAAACATAGAACAATAAACAAAATAACCATAGCACCAGCAAAACCCTCCACCCAAAGTTTTTGTCCAGTTCACAGAATTTAAAGTAAAAAGTCCATCTGCAGCTGCGGAGTGTTTCTTCTCCAGGGAGTAGCTGGAATTTAGCGCTAGACATCTGATCTATTTTTTGTTGTAGTTGTAAAATGTCCACAGTAGGATTAGAAACATGTCCCAAAAGATGAGTTCGTACCTCAGACCAATGAGTACGGGTTTGATTACATGAATAAGGGGTTAAACAATGAAAGAAACATTCCAGTCATATTTTAAAGCAATCATAGTACATAAATTTTCCATTTGATCACCAAGAAGTACAACAGTAGTTTTTAAATCAGCTAATCTAACATTAATTTTCTGATCTATTTTAATTTGTTGATTCCATGATTTACTAACATTTTCATACCATGTTACAAGAGTAAAATGATCATCAGCATTAACACCTAAGGGAAGGCAACTTACAATGATCAGTACTGTTTGATGTAGAGTGACTCCAGAAACAGCAGCCACAGTAGTTATAGCTATAATTTCCATGATTGTTGTGATTAAAAGTCCAATAAATCTCTTAATTTTATGTAAAATCTTACGAAGAAATTGCAAAACAATATGAACAATTGGAGAAACTTCCCACACTCTAGAAGCGTGGACAGGAAGCCCTAGTCCACGTCTTCTTAAAATCATAATTTGCTTGTGGCAGGCATCATAAATTGAAGAATTAATGCGTGTATATAGACAGCATTGAGGACATTCAACTAATTTTGTTGTTTGTTTAACAGTTATAGTTCCTACTAAAAAGAAAACAAAAGGAATTTTAAGATATGCCTATAAACAAACTGTTTTTGTTTCCTCAAATTGAAAAGTATATTTTTTGTTCTTTAGTAAGGTTCTGTTTATTTTGTCCAAGGCTTAAGGCCACTTTCCATAAAGTCTTTTGAAATGGGCCCCTTATAGGCCTAATCATTTTCAATTGAGGAGGAGCAAGGGCTCCATCCATCTAGGTTATAGAAGAATAGGATTATGTATCAATAATTTGAGAAGAATTATAAATACATACTCACCATCTGAGAAGTTGGTAATTGGAGCAATTAAATTGAGTGCAGTTGTGGACTGTAGCCGCATGGGGGCCCCAGTCTATTACTATCCATAGGAATCATTAAATAACACCTAATCCATGTTCCCTCAACACTCTTCCCAATGCATATGAGACTGTCCATCAATCCAGTTACTTTGAGGGGTACACAGAGAAATAGGGGGAGGGAAGCTATGAGTGCTGGCCTCCTGTATTTCAAATTCCTTTCCAGAAATCATAAACATATCTTTAAAGGTGTCATTTTCTTTTTCTCTGGGAATTACCCATGGTCCACGCAGATCTTCTCTTCTGTGAGCTGTCGCTCATGACACACCTGCCAGGTGCCCACAAAGGACACTCTTCTGGGCCTGGAGAGATACAAGCAAAACCTCGTCCCCATGTTAGTAAAGTTTTCAAATGCCATTGATTGGTTTGGATATCCTTCCACCAGGTGGGTACATATTCGAATAGTTTCTGGCTGTGAAAATTATTAAAATATTTTTCTGTAGCAGTACGTCTAAGATGTGGTTCATTGCCTGAACCAGGGGTATTTAAAAATTTTTTAAAGTAAACATGGCTCGGGCCGGCCGAGTGGCGCGGTGGTTAAGCACTGGCTTGGGAAGCCAGCGGCCCCGGTTTGGATCCCACATATGAGGGCCAGTGACACTGCCCTCAAAAAAATAAAAATAAATAAAGTAAACATGGCTCTTGCTAACTGCACCTGCAGGGTTTCTGCTTTGTCTTCCCCTTTTTGTTTTTATTTTTATAAACAAAATTTGAAGAGACAGATTAGAATTATTGGAAAGTAATGTTTTAATATTTTGTACAGTATGTTAAAGCAGTTAAAACAGCCATTAGTTTAGCTTTTTGAGTTGAGATCTAATTAATCTGTATTACCCCATGGCCGTTTTACAGGTCTAACTCACTTTATAAGAGAGAAAACAGAGTGCCGGAGCTATATGATTTTGTCAGGTTAAGGAGAATAAGCCTTTTATTTATTTATTTATTTATTTATTTATTTATTTATTTATTTATTTTGAGTGCAGTGTCATTGGCCCTCATATGTGGGACCTGAACCAAAGCCACTGGCTTCCCAAGCCAGTGCTTAACCACCGCGCCACTCTGCCAGCCCTAACATTAATTTTTATTGACAATCTAAAGCAAGCAAATGTAGAGAGATCCTAAGATCTTATAATGTCTCTAACTTCAAAGAGTCTATTACAAGGATTGGCGGGGCTTGCCGCCTGGGTTTAAAAGTGTTACCTCAGCCTGAAGCAGTGGCTGCAGCAGCCCATTTTGTTTACATTTTAGGTTATCTGTAAGAGTCTGATTAAAGATTAACATGAGGGGCCGGCCGAATGGCTCAGTTGGTTAAGAGCTCGCTCAAGAGTGCAAGCTGAGATCTGAGCAACAGCGGTTCGAGGCCAGCCCCAGCTGAGTTGCCGTTGAGCTGCCAACAGGTGGCAGGATGGCTCAGCTAAAAAAAAAAAAAAATGTGTTGTTTTTAAGGGCCGGCCGAGTGGCGAAGTGGTTAAGCGCTGGCTTGGGACGCCAGCGGCCCTGGTTCGGGTCCCACATATGAGGGTCAGTGACACTGCCCTCAAAAAAAAAAAAAAAAAAAGTAAAGATTAACATGATATCTTTCCAAGAGATGTTAAAGATGTGGGTTAAGTTTTGGAAGACTTTTATGTATATGTCTGGGTCATCTGGAAACTTTCCTAAACAGTCCTGTATTTTTTTAAGATCCTGTAATTAAAAGAGAGATCTGAACTCTAGCAGATCTGAATTTTTCCGGCATATGTAGGATAATTAGCATTTTCAATGACAAATCCAGGAAGATAGTTTGAAACCGTAAAAAGCATAGGCTTGGGCCGGCTGAGTGGCTCAGTTGGTTAAGAGCTCGTTCAAAAGTGCGAGCTGAGCTCTGAGCAACACTGGTTCAACGCCCAGCCCGAGCTGAGCAGTCACTGAGCTGCCAACAGGTAGCAAAAAAAAAAAAAAAGCAAGCATAGGCTTGGTGTGTCGAGGGGAAGAAAGGCAGGCTAGAACTGTGGGACCCGCCAGCTTGCCTTCTCTCCGACTTCCTGCTCCAGCTCCGTCGTTCCCTTCTGACTGGCCTCCTTGCCTGTGTGGGGAAGCTCATGGGCTGAGATAGGTGACCACAGCATTGACAAAGAGCTAAAGCAGAAATTAAACTTTTCCTGGTATGAAGAGGAGAATCAGAAGGAAGGGCAGAAGCAAGCGCAGGAGAGCAGGGAGGCCCAGGACCAGAGTCCTGAGAAGCCTGCAGTTCAGGCCTCCGAGGCAAGGTCCGCGCCTCCCAGGACACACCTTCGTAACATCTGTGAACTCTCCCCATCTCAGGAAAAAGACAGAGGGGGACCAGAGATGTCTCCCAAATGTCCTGAAACACCAGACCAGCCAGGTGACAGAAGCGAGCTGCCATACTGTGTGAGTCCCTTCACTCCCAAAGGTGTACTGAGCCAGGCAATTGCTTCTTCTACGGGGAGGCTCTCCTTCTGCAGCACTAAGCACTTTAGGCTCACACACCTTTCCTTCACGGATGAAGTGACCTCATCGGCTCTGAGGAATGTGAATCCCTTCACTCCAGAGTCCTATAGGAAATAACTTCTTCAATCCAGTGGCAAGAGGAAAACCTGAGGAGACCTTGAGGAGGCTGGTCCAGGGGAAGGCAAGGTGGAACAAGGGCTGCCTGCCAAGAGATGTGTTCTACGAGAAACCAACATGGCTTCCCGCTATGAAAAAGAATTCGTGGAGGTAGAAAAACTTGGGTTGGGGAATTTGGTACTGTCTACAAGTGCATCAAGAGTCTGGATGGGTGTGTCTATGTGATAAAATGCTCCATGAAGCCTTTCACAGAATTATCAAATGAGAATTCGGCTTTACATGAAGTTTATGCTCATGCGGTGCTTGACCATCACCCGCACGTAGTGCGTTACTACTCTGCTTGGGTGGAAGATGACTACATGACCATCCAGAATGAATACTGCAATGGTGGGAGTTTGCAGGCTGGTATATCTGAAAACGCGAAGTCTGGCCATCATTTCAAAGAGCCCAAACTCAAGGACATCCTTCTGCAGGTTTTGCTTGAGCTGAAGTACATCCATCACTCCGGCATGGTGCACCTGGACATCAAACCGAGTAACATCTTCATTTGTCATAAGATGCAAAGTGACTTTCCTGAAATCCCAGAAGAGAATGAAAATGAAGCTGATTGGTTTCTCTCTGTTAATGTGACATACAAAATTGGTGACTTGGGTCTTGCAACATCGATAAGCAAACCCAAAGTGGAAGAGGGAGATATTCATTTCCTGGCTAAAGAGATTCTGCAAAAGGATTATCGACATCTCCCCAAAGCAGACATATACGCCTTGGGGTTAACGATTGCAATGGCCTTCGGTGCAGAGTCATTGCCCAGCAATGGGGCCAGGTGGTATCATATCCGTGAGGGAATCCTTTCACACATCCCTCAGGGGCTCTCAGAAGAATTTGACAGTCTACTCAAGCACATGATCCACCCTGACCCAGGGGAGAGACCTTTGGCCACATTCCTGGCCAGAAGCCCAATTCTCCATACCTGGCCTGCAGAAAACAGAAGAGCTCCAGCAGCAGCTGAACTTGGAAAGGATGAAGACCGCGGGGGGCCAGCCCCCGCTGACCAGGGCTCAAGAAGGTGGACACGGAGTCGGCGATACGAAAGATAGAAAATTTTTATTACAGTAAAGGCAAAAAAAAAGAAAGTGGAGACACCGGAAAGAGTTTCTCAGAAGTGTCACACCTTATTGTTAAAGCCTAGCTCCTTTTATAGGGGCTTTTGACTATTATCTTAATTACAAGTTATGTTTCACATGACCATGAGGATTTTCCTTACTCAGAACTTTTACTTTTTTGTAATTGTATCTTTTTAGCTACACTGTGACCTGTTCAAGGATTTTACTTATCATCTAAAAAGTGGTTACCATGGCTACCTTACAGGGCATATACTTGAACTATTGCCAAGAGTTTAGGCAAGAAACTATTTCTATGTGATTATAATACTTAGTAGCAAAAGGAGTTTCAAACTTTTCCTATTTTACAAAGAGCTGCATGTTTTTGTAATAGAGGGTAACATCTGTTTCTCAGTCAAAGCTTTAGTATCTGTTGCTAGCAATGTACAGAACAAAGAGTTAAAACAAGGCTGTTAATTAAAATAACTTATGGTCAGTAAGTTGCCTCTTATCAGAACTTTCATGGCCGAGAGACCTTGGTCTCCTGGTCTCCAAGGAAACCTTTCACAGCTGCACAGGCAAGGACGAACGATAGCACCAGTTTCTCACAGAGGCTGTCTGTTTCTCACAGACTGGCTTTTTTAGGCCTATGTAGCCAAAGGCTTATGCCTCCGTTTCCAACGGGGCTTGAGTCCCCAATATCTCAATTTAGGGGTTCCCCACGGAACTACCGCCTGGCTTAGGTTGTCTCCCCTCGTTTAGGAGATCTTACCCGTCTTTGGCTGCATAGTTAGCTCATTGGGGTATACAGGAACTTGCCATAAATGCAGTGAGTATATTGTCTCCTATAGGAGGAAAGGCACATGGGTTCTTAGAGGCAGGAGATATTACATGACCAACCATAAGGCAGCATCCCTAATATCCAGTGCTAAGCAGGGCAATGTGGCCTTGTCAGACACTGGGGGGCTGTCGGCTTCCCACAGAAGACAGCCACACTGGAAAGGGAACTGAGAGCAGCCCAACAGGCCCAGTCCCCTGAGTTAGGTGATGGTGAGCCTGGGGTCTCTGGGACCCCCACAGGAAAAAGAAACACCAAACTCCTGGTGGGAGGAAAGGGTGTCATGTCTTCAAGCTTCAGCTGTGGGATGTCTTCCCCATAAGAACTCATTTCACATCAACCCACATTTTACCTTAGAGCTTCCACCCCGTCAAACTTCCTCTTGTAAATGGAAGGATTAACCAACCTGAATGCCCAAAGATTTCAAAAGCCACTCCTAATAATTTAGCATTTACAGCCAAGACCCTAAAGCTGTTAAGGCCTCCTATGAGCAGTGGTCCCAGGTACAATAATCAGTAGCCATTCCTCTTCTCTATTGTTATATTCCTAACACCATCTATCAATAGATCACTTCTCACACTCATTGTGCACACAAGGAAAGACATGGGTTTCTGAACTGAAAAAAGAGAAGGAACCAGCCCTCGATGCAGCTGATGGCCTACAAGGTTGCTCTAGCTAGTTACCTATGAAGGATCCCAGTAACTCCCTGCACATAAAAAGGAATACCCCAGTGAGTTGAGGTAACAGCTTACAAGAAAATGTGCCTGGATTTCAACACTGTTTCCCAGGTTATATGACGGTATTCCTAAAAGAATTCTCAGCAACTTTGAGTAAGTAGTTTTCCTACTGTAGTCTCTGAATGGAGACAATCCTTTCCTCTGATATTGTATTTATTAAATATAAATGACTTCACCATTATGTGCGATGGGTAGAAATAAGACTATTCATAACTTAAAATTTCTGAGCTCTGACTATTAATGTAGGGAACAGAAACAGGTAACTGGTAGAGGGTGTGAGGGGTTTTTGATGTGGTGGTTTCTCATTCCATCTGTTTGCCCTGACCTTCTTGTAACCGTTATGTCTGGTTTTAATTTTCTGGATGTCACCAATTTCTCCTTGATTTTATCAGGATTTGGCTTTGTTTCCAGTGATTTTATCATGTTTTACTGAAATTCTTTTCTCTGTATATATTTTTAAAGGAATAGAATATTTGTAAATAAAGGGTTTTTTATCTTGTCCAAAGCCAAATGTTAGTAAAACACTCTTCTTTGTAATATATAACTAAGAATGAGAAATTTATGTTGGAAGCCATTTTATGATAGATAGGTGAGAGAATTTGGTAGGCTAGCATTAACAGGTCTTGGCTTCAAGACCCAGTTTCACAGGCCCAAAAGCAAAAAGGCCAGGCTATGATATAAAATTATGTTGGTCATAAAGGCATTTGATAACTTCTACTTGTGTCATACTAATGACAGTAGCCTGTTAATCGTTTGTAGACATTTTGCAGTCTTACTTTCTTCTTTTTCCTTAATTTTAAAGATTTTTTTCTTTATTAATTGAATAAACCAACATGCCATTTAAAAAATTTTTTAAAAAAGCATAGATTTGTGATAAAACATAAGATATATTTATTAACAGATCTTAATCTGTCTTTGAACATTTCTGTGACAAGAAGCTAGAAATAGGCGAACTCAGCAAAACTAAAATCTTAAGTTGTCAATAGATGTTGAGAGATTACATCTAAGCATTTTTGTTTGTTTGTTTAGCTGAGTCATCCTGCCACCCGTTGGCAGCTCAGCGGCAGCTCAGTTTGGGCTGGGCATTGAACTGCTGTTGCTTAGAGCTTAGCTCACACTCTTGAGCAAGCTCTTAAGTAAGCATTTTTTTTTATTAGTTTCAGGTGTACAACACAATTCAGTAGTAATACTCTTTACCCCCCACAGTGAAAACCCCCCTCCCCCAGTTCGCCACCCCACTCCCCGCCATATCATACATATCGATCACAACTCCCTTGACTCCCCTCCACAGTATACTCCACATCCCGTGACCATTGACATATTCAGTTGCAGTTGGCATAAAATACTATATAACATCAGCTTCAGGTGTACAGTGCAGTGATCAAGCCTCTACTCCATCCATGAAGTAGTCTCCCTAACAAGACATGTGACTATCTGACATGCCACAAAATTTTTACAACATTATTATATTCCCCGAACTGTGTTTCATATCCCTGTGGCAATATTGTAGTTGTCTATTTATGCTGTCTAATCCCTTCCCCTTCCCCTCCATCCCCACCCCCCTCCCAACTAGCAACCCTCAGTTGTTCCTCTACATCTACGAGTCTGTTTACTTTGATCGTTCACTCAGTTCTTCAGACTCCACACACAAGTGAGATCACATGGTACCTGTCCTTCTCCGACTGTCTTATTTCTCGCAACATAATAGTCTCTTCACAACATTATCTATTACATTCCCAGAACTGCCCCCATATCCCTGCAGCAACATTGTAGTCCCACATACACTGTCCAAAACCTTCCCCCTCTCCCTCTTCCCCACTCCCTCTCAGCCAGCAACCATCAGTTTTTCCTTTATATCTGCTTGATATGACTTCAATCTTCTTAAATTGTCTCTCTGGGTTAGCTTGTTTACACCTTTCTTTTGTTTAAAAAAGCCCTTGTAACATTTCTTGCAATGCTGGCTTGGTGGTAATGAATTCCTTAAGCTTATTCTTTTCTGAGAAGCTCTTTATTTCTCCTTCAATTTTAAGTGATAGCCGTGCTGGGTAAAGCAATCTTGGTTGTAGGCCTTTATTTTGTGTCACTTTGAGTATCTCCTGCCACTCCCTTCTGGCCTGCAGAGTTTCTGTAGACAAGTCAGCTGTTAGTCTAACAGGAGTTCCTTTGTATGTAACCTGCTGTCTTTCTCTTGCAGCCTCTAGGATTCTGTCTCTGTCTTTAACCTTTGCCATTTTAACTATGATGTGTCTTGGTGTGGACCTGTTTGGGTTCAGCTTGTTTGGAACCCTCTGCACTTCCTGGGCATGTATGTTGATTTCCTTCACCAGGGTAGGGAAGTTTTCAGTCATTATTTTTTCAAATAGATTTTCGACCCCTTGCTCTTCTCTTCTCCTTCTGGTATCCCTATGATTCGAAGGTGGTTGCGCTTCACCTTGTCCCATAGGGCTCTTAAACTATTTTCATTGTTTTTTATTCTTTGGTCTTTTTCATGTGCCAACTGGGTGATTTCTGCTATTTTATCTTCCAAATTGCTGATCCGCTCCTTTGCTGCATCTACTCTACTGGTGATTCCTTCGAGTGTGTTCTTCATTTCAGTTATTGTATTCTTTAGTTCTAACAGGTTGTTTTTTATGGTTTCCCTATCCTTCTTTATGTCCTCGCTAAGTTCCTTAAACATTCTTATCATCAGTGTTCTAAACTCTATCTCTGAAAGATTGGATCCCTCTGTTTCATTTGGTTCCATTTCTAGAGGTTTCTTCTGATCTTTTACTTGTGACATGTTTCTTTGTTTCCCCATTCTGGCTGTCGCTCTGGGATTGCTTTGATGTATTAGATAGATCACCAGGAGAGCCCTGGCTGGATCACGCAGGCACACAGCTCACGGCCCAACACTCCCAGGAAAACTCCCAGTCTCAGCCTGTCCCAATCAGCCGCTTGCAGATCAGGCCGAGCAGCCCGACAACCAATCACCAGCCTGGCAACTCTACAAGCGGAGTGCGGAGAGCGGGGACCCAAGGCAGCTTGCCCACTCCTGTGTCTCAGTGGGCAGCCTGTTGGAGCCAGACCACTCCCACTAGACGTTTCCCTGGCCACGCAGCACAAGCGGAGCGGAGGGTGGGGATCCCAGGCTGCTGGCTCGCGCCACTCCCAGGTCTCAGTGAGCAGCCTGTTGGAGCCGGAGGGCACCCGCCCTGCATTTCCCTGGCAATGCAGTATAAGCCGGGCAGAGGGTGAGGAATCCAAGGCCGCAGGCGCGCGCACACGTACTTCTGCGCCAATTCCACCAGACCAATGAGGTCCAGGACCTGATCCTTCGTGGGAGGGCCCAAGCCCGACAAAATGGTGCCCTCCCTACACCACTCGTGTGCAGGCTCCGCACCACGGGAAGAACAGATCAAAAACCTCCAGCCTTTGCACCAAAGGTGCTCAGTTCAGTCCGTCCCCACAGGCTCCCGGCTCACACAGCCACTTCCTCCACCAGGAACCAGGTAAGTGCTCACCGGCGAGCAAGCCCGGGCGCCGGCCCCACTGATTCTCCAGCCGCTCTTAGCCTCACCGAGCTGAGCAAAGAGAGTCCTCACTAATTTACTGCCGGCTATCTTAGAACTCCTCTTCCCGGCAAAGGAGCTCTGGACTGGTGAGCTTGGTGTGCGGCTGGAGGGTCTCTCCCCCAACCAGACAAGCTTCCTATGGCTGGGGCTTCCCTCATGGGGCTCGCCCTCTCTCGTCTCTGCCCGTCCTACCAGACCCGATGCGGCTTCCTCTTTAAGTTCTTCGTTTAGTGGTTCTGTTCCTCCAGTGTTCTGGGGACCTCCAGGGTTGAATGCTGTATAATTTGCTTGTAATTTTGGTGTGATCCTGGGAGGCAGTTAGCACAATGTCTGTCTATTGCGCCATTTTACCGGAAGGCCTTAAGTAAGCATTTTTAATATATGATCATTATTGAAAAGTTTTACTTAAAACCTTATTTGAGTGACTTTTTATTAAACAATAAAAGGTCCACTGTAGCTGGTCCCTCCAGGAATTTGACCAGCAGAGTAAGGAGAGGTGTTTCAGCGCAAGCCTGAGCTTGCCCCACCCTTACAATATTAATGTCTGGTTCCCATGCTTTCTAATTTTGTAGCCATTTTTGAGAATTAATTATTGAAACATCAGAAATATCAGTTAATTATAGAAATAAAATCTTTTGTCTTGTATTTTAATTTGGCAAACAGGACGAATTTCCAAAATCTTTTTTGTTAGAAAAATATCTGTTTGACGGATAATTTTTGTTTTGTTTTGTTTTGTTTTTATTGGGGAATTGGGGGAGGGGAACAGCGTTGGGGAATCGGGGAAGGGGAACAGACAAGTTGCTGTCTTTTTGTTCTTCAGTTTAATTGTGGAGGATGTTGCTTCACTGGCCCATGATGGTATCATCATTGCGCTCTTCCCAGATGAGGCAGATCGGTCGCCGGCCTCTGGCTGTCACTCACCACAACTATTGGCAGCTCACGCTGGCTGCCAGCCGCTCACACTGGCTGCCGGCCACTCACTGCAGCCCATGGCAGCCCACTGCAGCAGGGGCTGCAGCCTACACCATCACCGGGGCCGGGGCTTGCACAGCCCAGCTCCAGGTGGAGCTGCTGCCAGCTGTAGAGGGCAGTGTCACTGGCCCTCATATGTGGGATCCGAACCCGGGCTGTTGGCATCCCAAAACCAGCTCTTAACCAATGCGCCCTCGGCTGGCCCTGATGGATACTTTTAAATCTTTTAGTTTCTAGCAGCAATGCACTGGGCAGGCCCAAGGCCTCCAGTGGGGTTTCTCTCCGTTTTCGAGAGGGAGGGGGGAGTCTGTTCCCTTGTCGTGAACAAAACAGGCTGTGGCAGAGACAGACCGCATGGAGCTATTTTTTTAAAGGAGGACATAAAAATTTGAGAAAAACTGTGGTGGCTTCTAGAGATCCTTTCTCTTTTTTTTCTACTTTCTCTTCTTTGTCTCCTGATTTTAAAATGTCCTCTTTTTGGGCTGGCCGAGTGGCGCAATGGTTAAGTGCTGGCTTCGGAAGCCAGCGGCCCCTGTTCAGGTCCCACCTATGAGGGCCAGTGACACTGCCCTCAAAAAAAAAAAAAAAAAGAAAAGAAAAATGTCCTCTTTTTCTTTTATCTTCTGTATCCGTCTGTAAAGGTTTTAAAACTGACCTGACTAATCGCAATCTGTTCCAAATTGTTACTAAGATTAAATTCCATGTTGATGTAACGCCTTAAGATCTATCTGTACCTACTCTCTTCCAAGTATTTAAATCTAGGGTTTTCTTTCTGGGACTCATGTTCCCCCAGCCCTAAGAAGCTGACAGATATAAGGCTGATACTTACATTGACTACCTGTGCTTCCCATATTAGTTCTTTAAAGTATAGAGAAGAAAATCTAATTCACGTGTCTTCACTCTGATGCTCGTCTGGCTGCGTTCCTCGCGGAACTTTAAGGTCAGTCTTGGCTAAGGTGTGCTCATATAAACCCGTGGAACAGACAATGTCCAATCAACGTTTTGCCTTATGACTTGACCACAAAATAGCAGATTAGAGCTCACACAAGTTCCGTAGCCAAAGCCGTGGAACTATAATCAATCACTCACTCATTCACACTCATACACACGAAAAAGTTTTTTCACCCATTACCCTGGTTAGACTTCCCGAGACTTACCCTACCTCCAAACTAGGCAGGGGTCTCGACACTGTCTCCAGCCCTTTCGTCGACCTTAATTCCCTTTTTCTGACTGCTAATCCTTTTTCCTTCTCCAGCCTCACGTCTGGGCGCCACTTGAAACGTCCTGTATGACAAAGCATTGTGAGTGGAGAAGGGAAGGTGAAAGGTTAAGAAAGAAAGAGAGAGACAAATAAGAGAAAAATGCAGTTTGGGGCCAGGGAACCTCCGCCTCGTGGACTGAGAGCCCCGAATCGGGCCTGATTGCTCCTTTTATTATCTTACACATAAGCAAAGATTAATGTAGCTTCCACGGTTTGTGAGTCTCACACCTGAAAACATAGCTCAGGGCCAAATCACCCACATCTGCAAGCTGCCATTACCGGAGGTCCCATGAGGTTATTGTCATACATCTCTTCAGTGTCTTTTTTTTTTTTTGAGGGCAGTGTCACTGGCCCTCATATGTGGGTCGGAACCGGGGTTGCTGGCTTCCCAAGCCAGTGCTTAACCACCGCGCCACTCGGCCGGCCCTGTCATACACCTCTTAATAGACAGAAACTTCCTCTGCCAAGGCTTACTGATAAGAATGCATGGAGGACAGATATTATCATATCAATAAGCCATTTCACATGCAGACTGCCAGAACCTGAAGCAAGGGGTCTACGCCCCTTTTTCTGTTAACTCGTGATTCCTCCTATGGCATCCACTGGCACCCACTGGCACCAACACGACTGTGTCTGACTTAGGTTACCCCTCCCTTGAGGGAACTTACCCATCATTGACTAACCAGCCATCTTTTGGGGCCGAATAGGAATATATACAGTAAGCATAATATTGAAGCGATGATCTGTCTTTATGGAAGGGTGCATGGAGGCAGACAGGCAGGCTATCATGTGACAAGAACAGAGCATGCAAGATCTTAAATGACTTTCAATATACTTTTTATTCAAACATCAATCATCAATACACCAAACAGTAAAGCATCAATCATCAATACACTGAACAGTAAAGCATCATTCATAAATACACCAAACAGTAAAACATCAATCATCAATACACCAAACAGTAAAGAAGCACACAGAGTAATACAATAATTGGGTAAAATAGAGTAACAAATCAGGCCCAAAGTCAATCAGAGTCCAGGAGGTCTGACTGGCAGAGGTTCAGTCTGAGTCTGTGGAGCGAGCAGGTTTTTGGAGCACAGGAGCAGCGTGGTCACCTCAGTTGGGATCCGCTCTCTGAGCTGCAAAAGTCCTCAGTTCTTATGTGGCTCTGAGTGCCTTCCTGACGTCACCTTTTTTCAGTAGCAAACCTTCCAGGTGTAGCTGGTTACACCCAATTACCAGGGCAGCCAGGCAGCTGCCTGTTGTCTGCTAAGTTCTTTGTACATGTCCAAAATAGAGTTACTCTTTCTCATTCAATATGGAGTCACTCTTGCTCACACAAAACTCATTCTAACAGTTGCCGGGGGCACTCTACACAAAGAGGCTGCCACATCTGAGCAGAGACAATACCCTAAGATTTAAGTCATGAGAGTCCCCAGAAATTTCAAACTTTTCCCCCTACACACACACTCATGCACACAAGATTAAAAAAAAAAAATAGGAAAAAGAAAAAAAAGCCTACAGTGACAAGGGTTAGTGATTGTGGACTTTTAATCCATACTGCCCTCTCTCCCTATGGCAGCTGAGTAGGGAAAGTCTCCCAAAACTCCCTGAGAAAACTAAACAAGAGGCTTAGATTCTTAGACAATTTGGTAATAAAATATCTACCTTCACCTCCTTCAAAAATCATCAAGGGGCTCCTGAATTCTGAGCCAAGAATCCCATCCTCCTTGGCCAGATCCTGGTCAAGGGTGCTCCTGCTTGGGTTTAAGGCCAGTCTGGGGTCTGCATACCTTCGGGTCTTTTTATCCCTCATTTGCCCAAACCCAGATTTGGTGGTTCTGTGAATTCAGGGGCAGACAGAATATGGTTGGCAAGGGGCGCAATACTGGAGGCTTTCTGCAAGCCCAAAGAGCATGTTTATGTCAACTAACTTCCAGAAAAATCCATCCCATCAACACCAGTAGCCCAAAGTCTTTATGGTTTTTTTTTCAGGGGGTGAGAGAGTGGATAGAATTTCAGTCTTCTCACAAACTGTCCCAACTGTACATAGTTTGTCTTCCATCAATCTTTCTGGCAGTGGTGAGGTGTTGAGCTTCTGGTTGTACCTTCATTCAACTTTTCACCAAAGTTATCTGGAATTCCAGAACCCCCTCCCCTCTGCAAGGGCACTGCAGGGTTCTTCACAGGCATTAGAGCTGGTCCCCTCTAGAGCAAATCCCCATCTAGAACTACTCCAGAAACAGAAGGGGAGTTGGTGAGTGTTTTGTCTAGAGCATCCCTGAGTTGCTTCAGTCCTGAGGACTGAGGAAAGGAGAAACATCTCTTATAGAAAAGACCAGAATGATCAACACTAGAGGGGGGAGTTATTGATTCCTGGATGGGCAGCCATCTAGAAGTACTCTGGATATGGGCTGAAAACTGCAGGTGGGCACTATGCCTTTTAGAACTGTCATGAGCCTCCCCAGACATTGCCAGTAATCAGGAAAATGTCTTCTGCTAGTTCTAGAATGTTCAGGCAGTTGCAGGAAGCTCTGTTTCTCTCAAAGCCAATTAGAATCACTCAAGAAATGGGTGCCCACCTGCTGCCGGACCACCACAAGCTTCTCTAGAAGCCTAGCAGCATCTGGAAGCCTAGCAAGCACTCACCAACTCCCCTTCTGTGTTTCTGGAGTAGTTCTAGATGGGAATTTGCTGTAGAGCAGGGATCGGCAAACTGCGGCTCACGAGCCACATGTGGCTCTTTGGGTACATTCCATCTCAAAAGTTTGTCGACCCCTGAAAGGGCCAATCCTGTCCCTCACAACAACGTAAAAATTATTTGAGAGACATAAATGTATTTTTACATAATCACCATCATGTGAATAATATCCTTTAAAAATTTTATAAATGGGGCTGGCCGAGTAGCGCGTTGGTTAAGCGCTGGCTTGGGAAGCCAGCGGCCCGATTCACGTCCCACATTTGAGGGCCAGTGACACTGTCCTCAAAAAAAAAAATTTATAAATGAAACTATGATAGTTTTATTTTCATTTTGAATTTTACTTCAGAGCCTGCGGTTCACGAACTGCAGTTTTCTGACTTGGAAGCTCTTCTGTCTCAAAATTTTGCCAACCCCTGCTCTAGAGGGAGCCAGCTCTAATGCCTGTGAAGGACCCTGCAGGGCCCTTGCAGAGGGGAGGAGGTTCTGAAATTCCAGGTAACTTTGGTGAAAAATCGAATGAAGGTATAACCAGAAGTTCAACACCTCACCACTGCCACAATGCTGGCTCAAGGTTGATCAGGCTTTTCCAGAAAGTTTCGTTGGCAATTTCCGGAGTGGAGACAAGTCTGCATTAATGCCCACCCACTCAGGCAGGAAGGCAGCCTCGGGCTTAAAGACCTTGAGGAAGTTGGAGTCAGGCAGGGTGAAATTGGCCAGGTAGACAGTGTCTCCACCAGCCAGGTAGGCGGCCCAGAAGCCAAAAGTGCCAATTGTCATAACAGTGTGGTTGCACTGTGTGAGCAATGCAAAGTCCCTCGCGGGTGAGCCCTCCTTCCCATCACCAGCAAAGATCACATCTCCCTTGGAGGTGTTGATGTTTTCCCGGCACCACTGCATGCCGTTGCTGGTGACCACAAAGATGGGAGCGTCATGCTTTGCCCGGAACCAGTCCATGGCCTGTTGGAGGTAGACATGGTCGCCCACCACACCCTTCCAGTGTTGGGGCATAACGTACAGGTAGTCCCCTCGGCGCACATGGACACCCACAAAAGTGCGTGGGATGGCCCCAGTACCAGCCAGGCGGAGCTGTCTCAGGAAACCTTGGGTCTGTTCCCGAAGGTGGTCATGCAGGGTGAACTCACTCTGGATCTGTTCCCGGAGATGGTGGAAGAAGGTCCAGGAGCAGGGGTAGCCAATGAGCTTCAGGAAAGGGTCATTTAAGTGGGCATACTCCTCTGACATCCAGTCATGAAGATGTAAATTCCGCCAAGGCGTGTGCTTGTCCACCTCCGGGACCAGTACAGGCAGAGTGATGCGGAACACTGGGGCCAAGACAGCATGCATGGATGGCAAGATGAAGGCCTGGCGGCCATTGAGCTGAGCCAGGGCAAGCAGAGTGGCATACTGACCCATCTGATTACCAAAGCGGCCAGATGGGATGATAGTCCAGGTGCCTGAGAGGGAGGCAGGGTATGTGGGGCAGGTAGAGGAGATGTTGGGGGTCATCGGTGTGCCTGACAGGCAGGTGATGGCCACAGAATTTGTCACCCGGTGTCGGTCTAATAGGGCAGATAGGTCCAGGCCATTGTGAAAGATGTCTTGGGTGAAGTGGAAAAACATGACTGATGAAAAAACACAGACTAGCAGGAAGGTCAGACAGAGATGATGTCGGCTGAGAGCCCACATGGCTGCAGGGGAGAAAAGGTGAATTAGTAGAAGCTCAGACCTGGACCCCCTCCTTCAAACCCAGGAGTCCAGAGAGGAGAGGCCTGATGGAATAAGGGAACTTGAGGGTTTGGACTCCGGGTCTAAGGGAGGAGGAATTAAAGAATTGAAATTTGGGGCCAGCCAAGTGGCGCATTGGTTGAGAGCTGGTTTTGGGATGCCAGCGGCCCCGGTTCGGATCCCACATATGAGGACCAGTGACACTGCCCTCTACAGCTGGCAGTGGCTCCACCTGGAGCTGGGCTGTGCAAGCCCCGGCCCGGTGACGGAGTAGGCTGCAGCCCCTGCTGCAGTGGGCTGCCATAGGCTACAGTGAGTGGCGGGCAGCCAGCGTGAGTGGCTGGCAGCCAGCCTGAGCTGCCAATAGCCGCAGTGAGCGACATCCAGAGGCCAGCGGCCAGTGAAGCAACGTCCTCCACAACTAGACTGAAGAACAAAAGGACAGCAACTTGTCTGTTCCCCTTCCCCCATTCCCCAATTGAAAAAAAAAAAAAAAGAATTGGAATTTGCGGGGGGGGGGGCGGGGGGCAGGCAGGCAGGGATGAAAAACCGTGAAAATTGGTGGATTCCAAGATAGAAATGGTCCAGGGCCCATAACCCTATCCCCATATATTGCAATCTCACTCTCCCTGCCTGTAAGGCCTAGTGAAGTTGGACTGTGTTCAACCAACTCCTTTCTTAGGTGTATGTGTGTGTAAGGGACAGTTACCCACACAGGTGACAACAAGTGACAAGTCAAGTAGAACGTGAGAGGCTGGGGACCCAGAACCGATAACGGATCTTGATTCCAGGAGGACTAGGAGTTAAGGGTGGGGTAGGGAGAGCCCACTCACTATAGGAATTTTAAGTCTCCTTTTCCCTAGTTTCTTAGCTTCCTAGTTCCTGGTCTTAATCACTTTTTAAATCAGCTTCTTTTTTTTTTTTTAAGTTTTATTTTTTATTTTTTTAGCTGAGCCATCCTGCCACCTGTTGGCAGCTCAACGGCAACTCAGCTCGGGCTGGCATAGAACCGCCATTGCTCAGAGCTCAGCTCGCACTCTTGAACGAGCTCTTAACCAACTGAGCCACTCCGCCGGCCCTAAATCAGTTTCTTAAATTTTTTTTTTTTTGAGGGCAGTGTCACTGGCCCTCAGATGTGGGACCCGAACTGGGGCCGCTGGCTTCCCAAGCCAGCACTGAACCACCGCTCCATTCAGCCAGCCCCAGTTTCTTAATCTTTTTTTTTTAAGATTTTATTGGGGAATTGGGGGAGAGGAACAGCATTGGGGAATCAGGGAAGGGGAACAGACAAGTTGCTGTCCATTTGTTCTTCAGTCTAGTTGCAGAGGACGCTGCTTCACTGGCCCATGTTGGTATCGTAATTGCGCTCTTCCCGGATGAGGCAGATCGGTCGCCAGCCTCTGGATGGTCGCTCACAGCGGCTATTGGCAGCTCATGCTGGCTGCCAGCCACTCACACTGGCTGCCGGCCATTCACTGTAGCCTATGGCAGCCCACTGCAGCAGGGACTGCAGCTTATACCATCACCTGGGCTCGCACAGCCCAGATCCAGGTGGAGCTGTTGTTAGCTGTAGAGGGCAGTGTCACTGGCCCTCATGTGGGATCCGAACCGGGCTGCTGGCATCCCAAACCAGCTCTTAACCAATGCGCCACTTGGCCAGCCCCCCAGTTTCTTAATCTTAAACTGGGGATTGCTCCTAGCCTAGATCATGAAGTGTCTCTCACCGCCTGCTTCACATAATTACCCAGAAGCTTGATTGTCATTATTGTGGCTCAGAATTCTTTCCAGACCATTTTAGGCCCACTCATGGATAAAAAACACCACCTGAGTAACTAGTTAAAACCAGAGGAAAAAGCCACAGACCCCATGAAGTTAAACGAACTTTCACCCTGCGTCAATAGCATTGAGTTCTGCTCCTTGGGTCAGCACTTTTGTTTAAATTGGGGAATTGGGGGAGGGGAACAACGTTGGGAAATTGGGGAAGGGGAACAGACAAGTTGCTGTCCTTTTGTTCTTCAGTCTAGTTGTGGAGGACGTTGCTTCACTGGCCCATGTTGGTATCATCATTGTGTTCTTCTTGGGTGAGGCAGATTGGCTGCCAGCCTCTGGATGGCCGCTCATGGAAGCTCTTGGCAGCTCACACCAGCTGCTGGCCATTCACGCTGGCTGCTGGCCACTCACTGTAGCCTATGGCAGCCCACTGTAGCAGGGGCTGCAGTTTACACCGTCACCAGGACTCATGCAGTCCAGCTCCAGATCGAGCTGTTGCTCACCATCATAGCTGTAGAGGGCAGTGTTACTGGCCCTCATATGTTGGATCTGAACTGGGGCCTCTGGCATCCCAAGCCAGCTCTTAACTAATGTGCCACTTGGCCGGCTTGAGCCAGCACTTTTATATTTTTTATTTATTTATTTATTTTTTGGTGTTGAGGGCAGTGTCACTGGCCCTCATATGTGGGATCTGAACCAGGGCCACTGGCATCTCAAGCCAGCTCTTAACCACCACGCCACTCTGCCAGCCCTGCACTTTTAATGTATCTACTAAAATCTGTCTCTCCTCATCTAGGGTTCATCGTATATCCTGACCAAAGAGGTCAACATGATCTTCCAGGCAGATCTTGAGACCCCTTCCTCCTATTTAAGATCAGATAGGGTGAGAGTTCTGTGAATCACCCATAGCTAGGGACAACGACCACATACAGCAGGAAGCAGATATAGAAGAAGAACCCACCTGTCCCTCAATTTCCCATAGAGATTTATGGGGATCATGCCTCTCAGGGGGAAATGAGGCAGGCAGTTAGAGATAGGACTGGGGTCTCCAAACATTCCTGCATGTTCGACAGGGCCTACAGAGAGCAACCGCTCAGAGACCTCCCCAAAACTTCCCCTCTACACCCCAGTTTTTCCCTTATCTACCATAACCACTAACCATGAAGACTCTAGAAGGCACAAACTATCTAACTAGACTAGACCAGTCACTCACACCTGTGCAGCAAAGGCTACAATGACCTTCATCTTCACCTTAGCCTCATTATACCATCATTATAATGTCATGCATATTCCCGGAAGTTCATTAATATCATTTTAACAGACAGAATTCTGTGAAGGAAAATGCACAGTCTAAAAAGATGAGGTAGGGCCGGCCGAGTGGCGCGGTGGTTAAGCGCTGGCTTGGGAAGCCAGCGGCCCCAGTTCGGGTCCCACATATGAGGGCCAGTGACACTGCCCTAAAAAAAAAAAAAAAAAAAAAAAAAAATATATATATATATATATATATATATATATATATATATATATAAAACAATGAGGTAATAGCCTCTTGTCAGTCACAGGTGTCAATCAAGTGGCCCCACAATCAGAGAGGAGTAGCCCATTCTAGAAAAAAAGAAAAACTCCAAGTCCTCACCAGTCGTTGCCTTTTGAGCCACACTTCTTTTTTTTTGAGGTCACTGGCCCTCATATGTGGGATCCGAACCGGGGCTACTGGCATCCCAAGCCAGTTCCCAACCACTGCGCCACTCCGCCAGCCCTTGAGCCACACTTTTGCTCGGATCCGCTCCTATCTCTTTGGAAAGTACTTTCACTTCTAATAAACTGCTCTTTCCCCACTGTCTTTTGGTGTCCCACTCAATTCTTTGTTTGGGATACCAAGAATCTGGACAGTGTGCTGAGAAGGGTCTGTTCTCCAGTAACATAATTTGAGAGCTAGCGAGGCGGTAAACCCCTTTTAGAAGACCCCAAAAACGTCTCGCTCATTTTCTTTAACTTCTTTTGTTTGCCTTCCATTGCTGGCACAGGTCGGACAATTAATAGCGATTAGGGCATCTACTGCTTGAAGACTCCCATGACACGATTACCTGGTCTTGAAACAGGTCATTTAGGACCTGCCGGGCTCAAGACAAATCCAAGAACTTGTAAGGTCCATGTTTGTATGGCATAATATCTCTCTGCAGACTTGATTTTTCATCCCCTCTGTTCTTTTGCCATCTTGCCGACTTCCTCTGGGAACCTTAAGCCACCCTCCTTTTCTGCCTTACTTCCTGTTCTTTCTCTCCTATTTCTGTATTTGATGGGAACCTTTCACTAGGAGCCCATCTCTAAACCCACTTTTCTGGCTTGCACCTCTACGTCACCTTTTCTTTTGCCCAACCTTGTAGTCACCTCAGCTCAGAGGATCTCCTCAAAGCTTTTCCCTTCTTTTCCTTAAAAGCACCCAAGTTTTAGGGTCAGTATGGGTTTTCTTTCCTCATCTATGAATTTTAAAGAAATACCTAAATGATTTTGAGCCATCCCCATTCCCTTTGTTCCAAACTTCCCTAACAATTATCACTAAGACCATGGCCATTCATGGAACCATAGTTCAGGAGCGGTTCCTCAACTGATAGGATGCAAAGAGCCAAGCACTCCACCTAGGGATTCCAAAGATTATCATAGGACATAGTCTATGGAGGACTTCCAAGCCTAAGCCTAAGTCACAGTGCCACTGGTGCCCACCCAAAGCCAGAGATGTCTGACATTCTAAAGAAGAATCCTCTCAGGGGGACACCTCAGAGGTTCCAAACCCAGACCTAACTATCTCCTAAAGGGATGCCTCCTAGGGGACGTTTTGTTCATGTACAAACTCTCCTTAGACTCTCCCTTCTCTTGCAGACCAGAATGGGAAATAAGCCGTCAACCTCAACCCCATTGGACTCACTACTTGGCTTCATCCTTAACCATTGGGACAAATTTGATCCTGATAATCTAAAGAAAAAAAACATGTCAACTTTTGCAATGTAGTTTGGCCCCAGTACAAACTGGGTGACCAAGAAAGTTGGCCAATTAATGGAAGTTTAAACTATAATACTATTTTAAAATTAGATTTATTTTGTAGAAGGGAAGGCAAATGGTCAGAAATTGCATATGTTCAGGCCTTTATGGCTGTCTATCCAGACCTGTCTTTATGCCACATGAGCAAAGGGATCAATACAAACAAAGGTCAAAGATAAAGCCAAGATCATTTAGACCTTATAGATTGTTCCCTACTTAAACCTCCCCCAAAGATAATGGGCTCCACCAGCCTCCCAGGAAGACCCACATCCTCTACTATATCTACCTCCCCCAGCTTAGCCCTCCTCACACCAGAAGTGGGACGCTTTATCCTGTGGTCCCATTGTCCACTGCCCTCCTCCCTCTTAGGCTTCTGAGATGGAGGGTACCATCATGATTCAGGTCCCTTTCTCAGTAACAGACATCCAGCAATGTAAAGAGAGGGTAGGAAGGTATTCTGAGGACCCCAAAAATTTACACATGGATTTCAGACATTAACAGTAGCCTTTGATCTCTCATGGAGAGATGTCAATTTATTTTAGCCACTTAATGCACCCCAGTTGAAAAGGACCGCATTCTAGAGGTGGCCTGAAGGGAGGCAGATGAAATCTTTGCAAGAAATCCTCAAGAAAACTTCCCCGGGTCAGAAACAAAACCTTCTACCAACCCCAATTGGGATTATAATACCACTGGGGGGATGGCCAGACAGGGGAAATTCTTAGAAATCCTCGTAGGCTGCAGCCCCTCTATTTTGCAAGCTGGGAACTGGTACCCCCTTGTCTCTACCATCGGCACTTCTCATAGGCAAATCACTGGCACCTGTGCTTGTATGCTGTCTGTGCTTCCCGCCAATCTGGGGACTCTCTGAGACCAACTTGGGCAACTCTCTCTTAGGTCAATCTGTGGAGCCGGGCTGGTCAGAGACCAGGATTTGAACCCCAGCTCCTCATTTCAGGAGGATTTGGTTATGTGAATAACTCTGGTTTACTTATTTGTTTTGTTTTGTTTTGTTCTCCTCTAGTCTGTCCTTTCCCTTTTTTTTTTTTTGAGGGCAGTGTCACTGGCCCTCATATGTGTGACTGAACCGGGGCCGCTGGTGTCTTTTCCCTTTTTCTTTTCCTTTTCTGTTTGTGTCTTAGACACCAAGCTAATGGGGAGCTCTGTATCTATACCTTCTGAGAGCCCCCTAGATCATGTATTAGCAAACTGGTCAACTCATAATTATAAGCCAATGATATTTTATTGTAACACTGTTTGGCCCATATATGTTCCAAATTCTAAGGAAAAGTAGGCTGTCTATGGGTCTTTAAATTATTATACAATTTTTGAAATTAAAATTGTTTTGTACATCAACTCTGTATTTAGAAACTTGGCAAAAGTAAGTCTTGAAAGGTTTTTCTAATTCTCAGTAATGTTCAGGATCTTGGAAATGTAAACAAATGGCTGCAGCTGCTGTCTGAGATTGAGGTAATGAGAGAGGGGGAGAGAGAGAGAGAGAGAGAGAGACTTTTTTTTTTTTTGAAGGGTGGGATGAGGTTGGTTGTCACCCTGCAGTCTTTTTTTTTTTTTTTTTTTGAGGGCAGTGTCACTGGCCCTCATATGTGGGACCGAACCGGGGCTGCTGGCTTCCCAAGCCAGGAGAGAGACTTTTATTTATTTATTTATTTATTTATTTATTTATTTATTTATTTATTTTTTTAAAGATTTTTTTGGGGAATTGGCGGAGGGGAACAGCGTTGGGGAATCGGGGAAGGGGAACAGACAAGTTGCTGTCTTTTTGTTCTTCAGTTTAGTTGCGGAGGATGTTGCTTCACTGTTGGTATCGTCATTGCGCTCTTCCCGGATGAGGCAGATCGGTCGCTGGCCTCTGGATGTCGCTCACCGCGGCTATTGGCAGCTCACGCTTGGCTGCCAGCCGCGCACGCTGGCTGCCGGCCACTCACTGTAGCCTATGGCAGCCCACTGCAGCAGGGGCTGCAGCCCACACCATCACCGGGGCTCGCACAGCCCAGCTCCAGGTGGAGCTGTTGTTAGCTGTAGAGGGCAGTGTCACTGGCCCTCATGTGGGATCCGAACCGGGGCCGCTGGCATCCCAAAACCAGCGCTTAACCAATGCGCCACTCGGCCGGCCCCCAGGAGAGAGACTTTTAAAACACAGCGGCTTGGGCCCTCCGAGTGGCGCAGTGGTTGTGTTGGCTTGGGAAGCCAGTGACCCCAGTTCTGGTCCCACATATGAGGGCCAGTGACACTGCCTTCAAAAAAAAAAAATAAATAAATAAATAAAACACTTGTCTAATTCCCAAGTCAGACTCCCCCACCCCTTGTTCCAGCCTCTTCAGTGTGATATTAAGGCTGGTTTAACTTTTGGTTAAAGAGACATGTGTTTTAAGGTTATCAACATCAAATATGGTATCTCTTATTTTACCTAAGTTTGCCAAAAATAAATTTATGTTATCTCTGTTACAAAATTTGTCAAGAAAATAGCTTGGGTAATAAATATAGCTTGTATTTGATTACAAAAGCTTATGTTTTTGAAGGTTACAAAATATGTTTTTGGCCTTTTCAGCTCCAAACCTGGACGCAAAAGCTGTAATGATGTTGATGTCCAAGAAGAACCAAATTGCCATTTATGAGCTCCTTTTTAAGGAGGGAGTGATGGTGGCCAAGACGGATGTTCATATGCCTAAACGCCCTGAGCTAGCAGACAAGAACGTGCCTAATCTTCACTTCATGAAAGCCATGCAGTCTCTCAAACCGCGAGGCTGTGTGAAGGAACAGTTTGCCTGGAGACATTTCTACTGGTACCTTACCAACAAGGGCATCCAGTATCTCTACCTGCGGCCCCCACCCCCAGCCTCCAAGATCGTGCCTGCCACTTTGCGCTGCAGCCCACCTGAAACCAGCAGGCCAAGGTCCAAAGGTCTGGAGGGCTAGGACCTGCAAGACTCACAAGAGGGGAAGCTGACAGAGATACCTACAGACGGGAGCGCTGTGCCTCCTGATGCTAACAAGAAAGCGGAGGCTGGGGCTGGGTCTGCAACCAAATTCCAGTTTAGAGGCGGATTTGGTCGCGGACGTGGTCCTCAGTCAAGTTGGAGCGATTATTTGGTGTTGAATGAGCTTGTGGCAAAAAAATAATCCGTGTGTCCCTGTTTTTGCATAATGTAGCCTGAGCTGGGATGTTTTTAAAGTCCGAGTATAAACGGAACAAGACTGGATTGGTTGGGGGTGGAAACTCCCACGACTGGTGGAGATGGTCAGTAACCTCAATAAAGTCAACTTTGAAGAGGAAATAATCTCAGCAAACTGGCAGTGATTTTTTTTTTTTTTTGAGGGCAGTATTACTGGCCCTCATATGTGGGATCTGAACCGGGGCCGCTGGCGTCTCAAGCCAGCTCTTAACCACTCGGCTGGCCCGAACTGGCAGTGATTTTGGTGTTGAATAAACTTGTAGAGGGAAAGTAAAAAAAAAAAAATATATATATATATAAATATATATAAAAAAATATATATATATATAAAAAAATATATATATATATATGTTTTTGGATTTGTTAGTGCAGATGCTAATTGCTTGCTTTTAGTTGTCAGTAAAAATTAAGGTTATGAAGGTTGTGGATTCTAATTAATATGAAGGAAAATAATGTGTACTTTCCAGGGAGGTATACAGTATGGGAATACAGTTTTTTTTTTGAGGGCAGTGTCACTGGCCCTCATATGTGGGACCCGAACCCCAACCGCTGGCGTCCCAAGCCAGCGCATAACCAATGCGCCACTTGACCGGCCCCATTTTTTTTTTTTTTAAGATTTTATTGGGGTAATTGGGGGGAGGGGAACAGCGTTGGGGAACCCGGGAAGGGGAACAGACAAGTTGCTGTCCTTTTTGTTCTTCAGTCTAGTTGTGGAGGACATTGCTTCACTGGCCCATGTTGGTATCATCATTGCGCTCTTCTTGGGTGAGACAGATAGGTTGCTGGCCTCTGGGTGGCGGCTCACAGCGGCTCTTGGCAGCTCACACTGGCTGCCAGCCACTCTCTTGCTGGCTGCCGCCCACTCACTGTAGCCTATAGCAGCCCACTGCAGCAGGGGCTGCAGCTATGCCGTCCTGGGGACTCACAGCAGCCCAGCTCCAGGTGGAGCTGTTGTTCACCATCTTAGCTGTAGAGGGCAGTGTCACTGGCCCTCATATGTGGGATCTGAACCAGGGCAGCTGGCGTCCCAAGTCAGCTCTTAACCAACGCACCACTCGGCCGGCCCCGGAATACATTTTTGAAGGAACTGAAAGAAAGTAGTTTGTCCTAAAGATGGTTATTTCTGAATGAGTGAAAAGAGACAAACTAAGGACTCAGAAAGTTGTAGAAGGTTTGTGAAGGAAAGTCTTGAAGGAATTTTATGTATAGTTAAGCTACCTGCAATTAATTAAGTAAATTTAAGTATCAAAAGTAAGGTGGTACAAAATTAGTTAAGTTTTCTCTTTTGTTAGACTATTGGTCTGATACTGATATTATGGAAAACTTTTCTGCCTGAAAAACAAAGATTATATGTGTCATCAAAATCATTTTTTGGGCCGGCCAAGTGGCACCGTGGTTAAGCACTGGCTTGGGAAGCCAGCGGCCCTGGTTCGGGTCCCACATATGAAGGCCAGTGACACTGACCTCACCAAAAAAAAAATAAATCATTTTTTATGTTTTATATTGTTTAATCAGGTCCTCAGTTACTCAAAAATAAAAAGAACTAAGCTTTGCTAATAGTTATGTAAAGTTCTGTGTTTTAGGACTGCTAGAGTTCATGTACCCTTCTCAGTGTTAGGTACAGGCCAGTATAAGGGAGCTTAGCCTAATGTGTTCCCTAACCTTTCAGGATATTATAATGATTCTGGCCTACTGTTACATCCCTGATAAAAAGACTCAGATCCTAGAGAAGGCCAGGAAATTTGTTTAAATATCTTTAACAACCAAGACAGGGAAAATGAGGAAGGAAAGGAACAGTGAGACTGGAAATGAGACCAGAGACAGGCCAGACTCTTCGCTGCAGTAAATAGACAGGCCAAGGCCAGGGCCACCTCAGGGCCACCCAAGTAGCCCCAGAAGAGGGAAAGGAGCCTGATTTGGATGTGGAAGCCCAAATCACTGGAATAAGGAGTAATAATCCTCCAAAGCAGCCGTGCCCCCTGTGCAAACTAAAGGGCATTGGAGGAGGGATTTCCCCTGCTCTGAAGGGAGCAGGGACCAACTTCCTCACCACAAATAGCTGTGGTCACTGTTGGGCCTGAAGCTCCCAGTGGCTCCCAAGCTTTTCTGACCACAAGGTCAAAACTGCAGGTAACCATGAAATGGTAGGTAATCCTTTTAACCAGTCATTTATTTTATCTCAACTACTCACTCTGGGCCTATCTGAAACCTCTGAAACCTGATCAGTTGTAAAGATAAATAAAGCTCCTTGAAAAGGAACCTGGAAAAGTTTTATCAGAAGATTCTAAGCCCCAGCTCTACTTATCACCTATTGCTTTAGACTCTGACCTCAATTCTGCTATCTCCTATGTTAGCAGGCACACAGGAAATATGGGGAACTGGTACTTCCCCAGGCTAACCCTTCTACAAATTGTAGCCCTGGAAAGTCAGGAGTCTCTAACAGACCAGTTCGCTCCTACACGGAAGGGACCCTTTGCAATTTTTCCAAGCACCCCAATAGTTGTCAGGCTTCAGAGAGTCAGTGGCTGGGTCCACTTCCCTCAAATCAAATTTATTTCATTTAAGTCTGCACAGGACTCCCCCAGAAGGAAGACTACCACTACTGTTTCTGTGAGCCAATTGAAGATCTTAAGCTCCTCTTCAAACAGAACTGCTGGAGCTGCTCATTATTGCCCCTCTGGATAATTCCCATGGACCCTTCCAACCCCTCACCAGGGCAATTCTAGCAGGAAATCCTTCAACCTGGGAGAGGGAGATTACCAATAAGCCTAGCATCCATTTCTTCACCATTGAAGTGAGTTTTTTGTCTCAGGACCCCAGGTTTGTTTTTCCTCTGCAGCACTAGGTCTTATCTATGCCTTCCAGCTAATTGGACAGGGACCTGCACCTTCGTCTACTTGGCTCCACAGATCAACATAGCTCCCAATAGTCAATCCCTAATTGTTCCTTTAAGGACTCATATAAGAACCAAATGGGCCATACAACTTATTCTCCTGGTATCACCACAGGCGAAAGCTCGAGTATAGAGGGACTATCCACCTTTCTCGCCTATCACCAAAGTCTATCTAAAGATCTCTCTGATAGCCTAGATGCCATGTCTAGGAACATCATTGCTTTACAAAGCCAATTCAACTCCTTGGCAGAAGTAGTCCTTCAAAATCACAGCGGACTAGACCTCCTAACCGCTGAAAAAGGGGGGCTATGCTTATTTTTAGAAGAAGATGGCTGTTTCTATGTTAATCAGTCTGGCATAGTCAGAGATGCTGCTCAAAAGTTAACAGATAGAGGGCCGGCTGAGTGGCGCGGTGGTTAAGCGCTGGCTTCGGAAGCCAGCGGCCCCAGTTCGGGTCCCACGTATGAGGGCCAGTGAGACTGGTCTCACAAAAAAAAAAGAAAAAAAAAGCAAACTAAAAGTTAACAGATAGAGCCTCTAGGATCCACCAACAATTAAATGAATCTTGGGGATATTGGTCCAAGATCTGGGGCTGGGCACCCTGGCTTCTCCCCCTTGAGGGATCATTACTGATGATTATTTTAACCTTTATTTTATTTTATTTTATTTTATTTTATTTTATTTTATTTTATTTTATTTATTTATTTATTTTGAGGGCAGTGTCACTGGCCCTCATATGTGGGACTGAATCGGGGCCACTGGCTTCCCAAGCCAGCACTTAACCACCGCGCCACTCGGCAGGCCCTTATTTTTTTTTTTTAGCTGAGCCATCCTGCCACCTGTTGGCAGCTCAGCGGCAGTTCAGCTCGGGCTGGGCATTGAACTGCTGTTGCTCAGAGCTCAGCTCGCACTCTTGAGGGAGCTCTTAACCAACTGAGCCACTTGGCTGGCCCTTAACTCTTATCTTTGAACAATGTATTCTAAACCTTCTGACAACATTTATTTCTTTGTGCCTAACAGCCCTCAAGTTCCAAATGGTACTTCAGCAGGGCTTTAGTACCATTTGAGCCTGGGACCATTATCGAAACTAATCCAAAAATCCAGCTCTCACATCTGGACCAAATAGGACAAAATATTCTGTAACTCACCAATAGTCTTATAGATATTAGACTCCACTGCTGACAGGGAGGAAATGACACAGGAGAGCCCCTCACTATAGAAAATTTAAGTCTCCTATTCCTTAGTTTCTTAGCTCCCTAATACCTGGTCTTAGTCACTTTTAAAATCAGTTTCTTCATCTTAAACTGGGGATTGCTCCTAGCCTAGATCGTGAAGTGTCTCTCACCCCCTGCTTCAAATAATTACTCAGAAGCTCGTTGATTGTAGTCATGGTGGCTCAGCATTCTTTTCAGGCTGTCCAGGTCCAACTCCTGGGTAAACAACACCACCTGAGTAACTAGTAAATTAAAACCAGAGGAAAAAGCCACAGGCTCCATGAAGCTAAACAGACTTTCACCCTGCATCAGTAGCTTTGAGTTCTGTTCCTTGGGCCAGCACTTTTAATCTATCAACTAAAATCTATCTCTCCTTATATAGGGGTCATCATACATCCCTACCAAGGAGGTCAATGAGGTCTCCAGACTCCTTCCTCTCATTTAAGATCAGGTAGGGCAAGAGTTCCATGAATCCCCGATAGGCAGGGACAATGACCACATTCAGCAGGAAGCAGATACAGAAGAAAAGACCTCCTGTCCCTCAACTTCCCATAGAGATTTATGGGGATCACGCCTCTCAGGGGGAAATGAGGCAGGCAGTTAGAGATAGGACTGGGGTCTCCAAAGATTCCTGCATGTTTGACAGGGCCTATGGAGAATGACCACCCAGGGACCTCCCCAAAACCTCCCCTCAACGCCCCAATTTTTTCCTTATCTACCTTAACCACTAACCACTATGAAGACTCTAGAAGGCACAAACTACCCTAGTAGACTAGACCAGTCACTCACAATTGCGCAGTAAAGGCTACAGCGACCTTCATCTCACCTTAGCCTCATTATACTATCATTATAATATCATGCATATGTCCAGAAGTTCATTAATATCATTATAACAGACTGAATTCTGGGAAGGAACAGGCACAGTTTACAGAGATGAGGTAATAGCCTCTTGTTAATCACAGGTGTCAATCAAGTGGCCCCACAACCCGAAAGGAGTAGTAACCCATTTTAGAAAAAAAGAGGAAAAACTACCAAGCTCTCCCTAGCCAGTTAGCTTTGTGCTTGGGCCGGTTCCTAACTCTTTGGAGTGTACTTTTGCTTCTAATATACTGCTCTTTTACCACTGCCTTTTGGTGTCCCGTTCAGTTCCTTGTTTGGAATACCAAGAACCTCCACGGCGCCCAAAAGGCTCTGTTCTCTGGTAGCAGGTGGAGGAGACTCCTGAGTCTGAAGACAGCGAGTCCTGGATTTGTGGTACCTGCAGTTCCCACTAACCTGAGTTCCTGGCGGCTGGAAGATACACAGTATGGACAGAGAGCTCCCGGCCCCAAAAAGTTTCCACCCGGTCGCCAAGGAACCGCGGACTCCACGTTTCCAGAACCCGCAGTCCTTCCCTCCACGCCGCCTCCTGGTACTGGCAGAGAGGGCTCCGCGATCAAGGAGAGGCGGCGCGGTCCGCAGGTGCACAGCCTCGGTCGCTCCCGGACGTGCCCATCTAGAAAGCAGCAGTTAGGCTGCCAAGCAGGTACCTCCCAAGGGGAGCCCCGCCCCTTCCCTAGAGCCCCTATCAGGAGCCCCGAGTTAGGGTGGTAGCCCTCGCGTCCAACTCTCTTCAGACCCGGAATTGCCACCGCAGCAGCCTCCTCCCCGGCCTTGACCAGCGAGAGGGCTCCACCCGGGGCAGCCTACCCGGCCACCTGGGAGCTGCATCCATCAGTGGATGTGGAGATTTAGCTCACGGCTGCAAAGCTCGACCCGGCCGTTCTGGTCGGTCGACCTCTCCCTCTTCCCCTCCTCTGCCTGATGTACCATCTGCCCGGTGTACTTGGAGCGCTGAGCCCGCAATCGCTGGAGTGGAGCCCAAAACCCGACGCGGCAGGGAAGGCAGTCCTCCGCCCCCGACTACGTCCTCTGGGTGGAGATGGGGAACCTGTTTGCCAGGCTGCTCCAGGAGCTAATGGCAAGCCTCCTCCAGTTCTCAGGGCCGCTCACCAGGGACTGCCAACCACTCCCCTCCCCGCAAATTGGAGAGTGGAGGCCCCCAGCTTCCTTTGGGGAGACTCTAGGTCTGGCACCTAACTGCTGCTTTCTAGATGGGCACGTCCGGGAGGCAGCGTTTCCTGATTACGGGAACAGGAAACCAGAGTGGAAGAGTCCATCCTCCTTGCCTGTCGCAGAGGCCAGAGCCCAGCTCGGGAACCAAGGCCTCGGCTGTTCCACAGCTCTAAAACTGTTTCCATTTTTGAAGACTCCTTACCCACTTCACCACCCTGGTCTGAGCAATCTGATAGTTGTCATTCAGTGAATCAAAGACTCTGAAATTGGACTCGACTCTCCTTTTGATCATAATTCTTCGAGACCCAGGGCTGGGGGCTAGGAGTCCTCAGATTGAGAAGTCCAGGCCTCCAGCGCCTTCCTCCTTCAGAACTAGTGTCCCATTTCTGCACCCTTAGGTTCAAGAAAATTTCCCACACCTCATTCCCTCTGGGCCTTGGGTGTAACTTTCTCTTCCAGAGCCTGACTCACCTGCCAACTCTGAGTCAGAGACTCTCACTACCCCCACCCCCAGGCTGTTCTGAGGGCATCAGTCTGGGAGTGGAATCGTAGCTTTGTTACCTGACAGAAGACCCTTCTCCACGAAGTGTCCAGGTTCTTGGTATCCTGAGCGAAGAATTGAGCGGGACACCAAAAGGCAGTGGTGAAAGTGCAAGTACACTCCAAAGAGGTAAGAATGGCCCAAGCAAAAGCATGGCTCAAAAAGCAACCACTGGTGAGGACTTGAAGTTTTTATTTTCTTTTCTAGAATGCGCTACTCCTCTCAAGATTGACAAGAGGTTATTACTTCATCTTTTTTTTTTTTTTTTTTTTTTTTTTTAATAATTTTATTGGGGAATCGGGGAAGGGGAACAGACAAGTTGCTGTCTTTTTGTTCTTCAGTCTAGTTGCGGAAGACGTTGCTTCACTGGCCCATGTTGGTATCGTCATTGCGCTCTTCTCGGTGAGGCAGATCAGTTACTGGCCTCTGGATGGTCGCTCACCGCGGCTATTGGCCGCTCACGCTGGCTGCCAGCCACTCACTGTAGCCTGTGGCAGCCCACACCATCGCCGGGGCTTGCGCAGCCCAGCTCCAGGTGGAGCTGTTGTTAGCTGTAGAGGGCAGTGTCACTGGCCCTCATGTGGGATCCGAACCGGGGCCGCTGGCATCCCCAAACCAGCTCTTAACCAATGTGCCACTCGGCCGGCCCTACTTCATCTTTTTAGACTGTGAATGTTCCTTCCCAGGATTCAGTCTGTTATAATAATATTAATGAACTTCTGGTCATATGCATGACATTCTAATGATGGTATAATGAAGCTAAGGTGAGAAGAAGGTTGTTGTAGCCTTTACTGTGCAGGTGTGACTGGTCTAGTCTAGTTAGGTGGTTTGTGCCTTCTAGAGTCTTCATAGTGGTTAGTAGTTATGATAATAAGGGAAAAATTGGGGCATAGAGGGGAGGTTTCTGGGAGGTCTCTGGGCAGTCACTCTCTGTAGGCTCTGTCAAACGTGCAGGAATGTTTGGAGACCCCATTCCTATCTCTAACTGCTTGTCTCATTTCCCCCTGAGAGGTGTGATCCCCATAAATCTCTATGGGAAGCTGAGGGACAGGAAGTCTCTTCTTCTGTATTTGCTTCCTGTTGAATGTGGTCATTGTCCCTGCTTATCGGGGATTCATGGAACTCTCGCCCTATCTGATCTTAAATGAGAGAAAGGCGTCTTGAGATCTGCCTGGAAGACCTCATTGATCTCCTTGGTCGGGGGTACTGGAAGCCTTGCTGGGGCATCATTTGTATCCTGATGATTTTCATTAATAGATTAAAAGCGCTGGCCCAAAGAGCAGGACTCAAAGCTACTAATGCAGGGTGAAAGTCTGTTTAACTTCAAAGTCTGTGACTTTTTCCGCTGGTTTCTAACTAGTTATTCAGGTGGTGTTGTTTACTCAGGAGTTGAGTCCAGAATAGGCTGGAGAGAATGCTGGGCCACAATGATTACAATCAACAAGCTTATATGACAGGCTTCTGGGTAATTATCTGAAGCAGGGGTGAAAGACATTCTACAATATAATTCAGGCTAGGAGCAAATTTTAGGATTAAGATACTGATATGAAAAGTTATTAAAACCAGGGACTAGGGAGCTAGGAAACTAGGAAAAAGGAGACTTAGAATTCCTAGTGAGGAGGCTCTCCCAAATCAACTTCTCTTGTGAAAGACACAAGGATTGCATTAGAAAGGAGAAAGCAGCCAGGACATTTGGCATAGGAGTGTCTGGGCAGGGTTTGGTGAGGTTGAGATTACAGGTTGGCTCCCAGAGACAAGTGAGAGGCTTCTAGGCCAGGACACATGTGTCCCTGTAAAGGACACTTTGGCCATGTGGCACTTACTGCTTTCCTGATGATCCAGGAACCTCAGTGTCTGACCCCCAGAAACTTAGCAATTCAGGTGGGATGCAGAAATTCCAGTTATGGGACACAATCTGCATCAGTCAGCCAGGGAGGCAGGTGGGTTTACAGGCTCCCCGCCCCTCCCCTGAGACCCAGGAGTTTAGACCCCAGCCCCTCCTCCCTCAGACCCAGGAGTCTAGGACCCCAGCCCCTCCTCCCTCAGACCCAGGAGTCCAGGCTCCCAGCCCTTCCTCCCTCAGACTCAGGAGTCCAGGCCCCAAGCTGAAGGATCCCCTGATTGCATCATGCGTTCGGGCTGACCTGGCCACGGTGGAATCTTTGCTGCTGCCAAGTGGGTCAAATATCACAGGTCAGGCATGTGGAAAGTGATTGGGAGGTTCTGTCTGGGTATAAATTCTGGAGCTTCTTCATCTCTCCCAAGAGACTTGGTTGTCCTGTTGGCTGGGAATCCACGTGCATTTGGGCTAGCTGAGCAGTAATCCGTGAATCTGCTCTCCTGGACAAGCAGGCTCTGAAACAGAATTGAGACCATTCAGCTCTTCAGACTCCAGACCTCAGACCTCAGACCTCACCTGACGTGAGCCATTGATGGGCTTGGATAAGACCAGGTTCCAGCACCTGGGATGGTGGGTCCTTGTGCTCACTGTTTTGCTGGGAGCCTGCCAGGCACACCCCATCCCAGACTCCAGCCCCCTCCTCCAATTTGGGGGCCAAGTCCGGCAACGGTACCTCTACACAGATGACGCCCAGGAGTCAGAGGCCCACCTGGAGATCAGGGCTGATGGCACAGTGGTGGGGGCTGCCCCCCGGAACCCCGAAAGTGAGTACAGGGGCAAGATCTGGTCCTGAGGGAGGAGGCACTGGGAAAAGGCCCTCTGAGTCCCTGACCACTTTCTCCCTTCAGGTCTCTTGGAGCTCAAAGCCCTGAAACCAGGTGTAATTCAAGTTTTGGGAGTCAAGACATCCAGGTTCCTGTGCCAGGGGCCAGATGGGACACTGTTTGGATCGGTGAGTTCCCAGAACACCCCTCCTCGCACTCTGTCCTTCCTCCCATCATATTCACCACCTGGAGTTCCACATCTGGCCCCTCTGGCCCGGGTCAGGCTTTGTTCTGGGCTCTCTGCATGGCCTAACCTCACTGCAGCCTGTGGAGGTTGGGGCTGTTGTTACCGATGTTTGCAAGAAGGGGAAACTGAGGCTCAGGTAGGGTACCACTGGCTCCAATTCAAGAAGCCTGTGAATGGCAGAATGATCTCAGAGACCAAGTCCTATGTCTCATAACCCTTGCTGACCCCACGGGTTTCTACATGTCTTGCTTATGTTGAAGACAGGATTACTCTAGGAACCCATGGCCTTGCCTGTACAATGACCATGACCTTGGGTGGTAGCCAGACTCCCCTGCTTGGCCTTGAAGAGCCTTGACTGGTCCTTGGGCTGGAATGTTCCCCTATGTGAAGTGGGGCCAGGAAGGTGGACCTTGCAGGACTGCCAAGGGGTAAAGGAGGAGCCAGATTGTGTTGCTTTGTGTCCTAAAGAATGGGGTGGGAGGCCTGGACCCCTGGGTCCTGCAGTAGGAAGGTGTGGCGGTGTCTCTGATCTCTGTTCTTGTCCCCTCAGCTCTACTTCGACCCTGTGGCCTGCAGCTTCCGGGAACTGCTTCTTGAGGATGGGTACAACGTTTACCAGTCCGAGGCCCGAGGCCTCCCGCTCCGTCTGATCCCCCACAACTCCCTGTCTTGGGACCTGGTCCCCCAGGGACCCACCCGCTTCCTGCCATTGCCAGGCCAGCCCCCAGAGCCCCTGGAGCCTTCAGGGGTCCTGGCCCCTGAACCTCCTGACGTGGGCTCCTCAGATCCTTTGAACATGGTGTGGCCTTCACAGGGCCGAAGCCCCAGCTATACTTCCTGAAGCCACAAACTCTATTATTGGGTCTCTTTTTTATTTATTGGGTTATTTATCTTATTTATTTTTCTTACTTGAAATAATAAAGAATCTGGGAGGATGATCGGAGTGTGTGTGTTTGAGAGAGGTAATGGGATCTGCTTTCTTGTGTTCCATTGATGCTCCAACCCCACCCCACCCCCATCCCCATTGCCATAAGGCAGTAGAAACATCCCAGCTTTCCCCTGTACCTGTTTTCTGCTCCGATAAGGTATCCCCAGGGACTCTAGACTATCCCTGCCCTTTGACAGGATAGTACTAATCCCTACCTTTGACAGGACAGTACTTATCCCTACTCACTCCACCCCCAATCTCCTGTTAGTGCTGTGGAAAAATTTCTCAGAGGTACCTCAATAATAAGGGATTGTTTTTATTGACCATGCAGGCCCACAGCCTCATGGGAAATGTAGTTTTCTGGGTTCATTTAGCACTAGGAATGGGAAACCATTTTGGTCCTCAGGGCTCGGGTAAGGACTCTTGGACCCTGAGAGTGTTATTTGTGCTAGAATAGCACTCTTGGTTACTGGAGAACACATGGGTCTCAGAAGAACAGGGGATAGGAACCTGGACACCCTAGTCTGAGCGATGAAATGCTGAGGGTTCAGGAGTCTGGTGTGAGAGTGGAAGGGCTGGAGATTGGAAGTCCTGGGTCTCAGGATGAGGACTGGAAAATCGCAATACTTCTATCCAGGTGCTCATAGACTTTGGACTGTAACAACTGTCAAGGACATTCTTTCACAAAAGGGGAGCTTTGTCCAACCACTAAAAAGAAAGGACAATTATGTTACGTGATAAAGGTACTAATTATCACTACAATGAGAATCCTACTACAATATATAAAATATCAAATTAACATGCTACACACCTTGAGTTTGCCCAATGCTCTATGTCAAATATATTTTAATAATAATTTTTTTCAAGTATGGAGTTTTGCCCTTCCAAAAGAGATCCTATTGAATAATTCTGAGATCCCTGAAGACTCAGATCACCCAGTATCTTCTAACTTCCCGTAGCTTCCTACAGTCACCTGCTAATTGGAGCCTCTGACGTCACAAACACATGATTTGACTGCTGTCATTCTCAGATTCTCTTGCCACATCCTGATCTCCAGGGGTAACAACTGATTGGGAATACCAACCTGTACAGTACCTGTGCCAGTTTTCTTTTCTTCTTGTGCTGGTACTGCCTTGGCCCCAACGCTTAAATTTTGGGGTTCCTGGGGCTCCACGTTAAGCTGGTTTCGTGGAAGATGTTCTTTGTGAACTTTTTCTATTCTACTTGTTCCACACAAGTAGGTTTTTTGTTTTTTTTCCTGGTGGGTGGGATGTAGGAAGATTAAGAAACTGTGCTGCCTAACCTGAATCTAATAGTGAGGTGAGATCAAACAAATTCCAACCAAGGCACCTTGCTGCAAAACAACTGGCCATGACTCTTAGAAAATGTCAATGTCAAGAAAGAGAAACACAGAGGAACTGTTTAGATGAATGGAAGCCAGAGAGAGGACACCACGAAATGCAGTATGTTGAGCAAATCATTTTCTATCCTGGACATTTGCAAGACTCTCAATGACATCTAAATGCAGTCTGTACATAAGATAGTAGTAATTGATCCATGTTAAATTTTCTGATTGTATCATTGTATTGTGATTATTTTAAAAAGAAATGTCCTTGGGCCGGCCGAGTGGCGCGGTGGCTAAGAGCTGGCCTGGGACAGTTCGGATCCCACATATGAGAGCCAGTGACAATGCCCTCTAAAAAAAAATAAATAAATAAAAAATGTCCTTGTTCTTAGCAAATACATACTGAAGTATTTAGGGGTAACAGGGCATGGTATCAGCAATGTTTTCTCAAACGTTTCTAGAAATGTAAATATATAATAATATATACAGATAGAGAGTGAATGATAGAGCAAATGGGTGCAAGAATAGCGATAACTGGGGGAACCTAGGTAAAGGATATATATGGAGTTCTTTGTACAAGCTTGAAACTTTTCTATAAGTTCAAATTTATTTCAAGTTAAAGTTACTCCTGAAAAAAAAAAATCCATGCTGTAGCCTCTTCTAAATGCATTGATGAGCTTTTAAGAAAAAAGAGAGGGCCGGCCGAGTGGCGCGGTGGTTAAGCGTTGTCTTGGGAAGCCAGCAGCCCCGGTTCGGGTCCCACATATGAGGGCCAGTGACACTGCCCTCAAAAAAAAGAAAAAAGAAAAAAGAGAACTCTCCAGGCCCCCTGCCCCACAAAAAAAATAATAAAAAGAAGAGAGAGTGGGGCCGGCCGAGTGGCGCATTGGTTAAGAGCTGGTTTTGGGACGCCAGCGGCCCCGGTTCAGATCCCACATGAGGGCCAGTGACACTGCCCTCTACAGCTAACAACAACTCCACCTGCAGCTGGGCTGTGCGAGTCCCGGTGATGGTGTGGGCTGCAGCCCCTGCTTCAGTGGGCTGCCATGGGCTACAGTGAGTGGCCGGCAGCCAGCGTGAGCTGCTAAGCCGCGGTGAGCGACACCCAGAGGCCGGTGACCGATCTGCCTCACCCGAGAAGAGCGCAATGACGATACCAACATGGGCCAGTGAAGCAACGTCCTCCGCAACTAGACTGAAGAACAAAAGGACAGCAACTTGTCTGTTCCCCTTCCCCGATTCCTCAACGCTGTTCCCCTCCCCCAATTCCCCAATAAAATCTTAAAAAAAAAGAAAAAAAAAAGAGAGAGTGAGAGAGAAGGAAAAGGAGGAGGAAGAGAAGGAGAAAGAGGAGGAGGAGGAAGAGGAGGAGGAGGAAAAGGAGGAGGAGGAGGAGAGAAAGAAAGAAAGAAAGAAAGAAAGAAAGAAAGAAAGAAAGAAAGAAAGAAAGAAAGAAAGAAAGAAAGAAAGAAAGAAGATGGGAAAAGGAAAGGTCTTAGAGGGAGGGGGTGTGGGAGAGAAGAAGAAAATATAAGTGAAACTCAGAGTGGAAAATGTGAACTGGCTGCAGTTTCCTGTGAGAGGGAAATGTGTTTCAAGGTGAAGCTCAAAGGGCCACAACTTCAGTAAAAGCCTGGTGTTTAAAATACCACGAATAGGGCCGGCCGAGTGGCGCATTGGTTAAGCGCTGGTTTTGGGATGCCAGCGGCCCCGGTTCGGATCCCACATGAGGGCCAGTGACACTGCCCTCTACAGCTAACAACAGCTCCGGCTGTGCGAGCCCTGGTGATGGTGTGGGCTGCAGCCCCAGCTGCAGTGGGCTGCCATAGGCTACAGTGAGTGGCCCGCAGCCAGCGTGAGCGACTGGCAGCCAAATGTGAGCTGCCAATAGCCGCGGTGAGCGACATCCAGAGGCCAGCGACCGATCTGCCTCATCCGGGAAGAGCGCAATGACGATACCAACAGTGAAGCAACGTCCTCCGCAACTAAACTGAAGAACAAGAAGACGGCAACTTGTCTGTTCCCCTTCCCCGATTCCCCAACGCTGTTCCCCTCCACCAATTCCCCAATAAAATCTTTAAAAAATAAATAAATAAAATACCACAAATACCATTCCACCTTAAAAAGTAGAGAGGTTCTGACACATGTTACAACATGGATGAAATTTTAAAACATTTTGCTAAACAAAAGAAGGCAGACACACTAGGACAGACACTGTATGATTCCATTTATCAGAAGTACCTAGAACAGGCAAATTCATAGGGACAGGATAGTGGATGGCAAGGGCTGGGGGAAGAGGGGGATGGGAAGTTGTTTAATGGGTACAGAATTTCAATTTGGGATGATGAAAAAGTTCTGGAAATGGATGATGGTGCTGGTTGCACAACAATGTGAATGCATTCAATGCCATTGAAATGCACACTCAAAATGGTTAAAATGGTGGGCCGGCCGAGTGGCGTGTTGGTTAAGAGCTGGCTTGGTTTTTTTTTTGTTGTTGTTGTTGTTTTTATTTATTTTTGAGGACAGTGTCACTGGCCCTCATATGTGGGACAGAACCGGGGCCGCTGGCTTCCCAAGTCAGCACTTAACCACTGCGCTACTCGGCCGGCCCTTAAGAGCTGGCTTGGGACGCCAGTGGCCCCGGTTTGGATCCCACATATGAGAGCCAGTGACACTGCCCTCTACAGCTAAGATGGTGAACAACAGCTCCATCTGGAGCTGGGCTGCTGTGAGTCCCTGGGACGGCATAGCTGTAGCCCTTGCTGCAGTGGGCTGCCATAGGCTACAGTGAGTGGCCGGCAGCCGGTGTTAGCTGCCAAGAGCCGCTGTGAGTGGCTGTCCAGAGGCCAGCGACCGATCTGCCTCACTGGGAAAGAGCACAATGATAATACCAATATGGGTCAGTGAAGCAGTGTCCTCCACAACTAGACTTGTTGAGGGCCGTGTAGCCCAATATTGAGGGGCATGGGCATGCAGGTTGACTTTAGTGGTCTTGGTGACTACACTAACGGCTCTTAAGTCTTGAAGAAGTCTCCACTTGCCTGATTTTTTCCTAATCACGAAAATAGGAGTGTTCCATGGAGAATTTGAGGATTCTATATGACCAGCTTCTAGCTGGCCCTGTATTAAAAGGGAAGAACAAAAGGACAGCAACTTGTCTGTTCCCCTTCCCTGGTTCCCCAATGCTGTTCCCCTCCCCCAATTCCCCAATAAAATCTTTTTTTTTAAAAATGGTTAAAATGGTAAACGTTGTTATGTGTATCTTACCAAGATTACAAAGCAAAACAAAACTCCACCAAACTGCACTAAGAAAACTTCAGGGAGATCCTGTTTCTTTTTGGGCTCTGGATGGGGAAAAAAATGATTCTCTACTGAAAGTTGTGTAACCATTGTACCAGTCTCACGTGGAATGGGTATAAAATCAAACTGGTGGTTGAGGCATGCCCAAGCTGACAATTTGCTGGAATAACGGTTGGACTAGCGATAACCCAGGGCTTCTGGCCAAAGCAAAGTTCTCTTTCTGGAGAGATGCCACTCAACACAGATATCACAGAGGAAATCTTTAATGAGCTCATAATCCAAAGTCACAAAATTTATAAGGGAACTAAGCACGTGGCATGTGTCAGCAGATACACTGAACAAGACTGAATGGCCCTGCCCCACTCTATAACAACTTTAGTGTAGAACTATCAGAGAAAAATGATCGTTCAAGATCTTTTTTAAAACTTATAATCAAATACATACAACATAAAATGTACCATTGTAACGATTTTTTCAGTGTACAGTTCAGTAGTATTGAGTATATTAATATTATTGTGCAATCAATCCCCAGAATGTTTTCATCTTGCAAAACTAAACTTCTGTACCCACTAAAGGGCAACTGCCCATTGCCCCCTCCTCCCAGCCCCTGGTCACCATGATTCTACTTCCTGTTTCTATGAATTTTACTACTTTAGATACCTCATATGAGTGGAAGCATACAGTATACTAAAATCAATGTGTGACACAGAGCATTGCCATGATGGAGGGTGATTTCGGCACACTTCAAAAAACACACCTTCTTGGGCCGGCCGAGTGGCACGGTGGTTAAGAGCTGGCTTGGGACGCCAGTGGCCCCGGTTTGGGTCCCACATGTGAGGGCCAGTGACACTGCCCTCAAAAAAAAAAAATAAATAAATAAAACACACCTTCTTAAAGGTAGCCCACACCTGACTGACTGCACCGAACAAGTTGAAACTTGACACACCTAAGGTTCAAGGCGCCACTTCCTGTATTGAAGACCCCTGCCTTTCTGTTGGATGGCACCTGGCAGCAGTATTCACTGTATTTTGTGATAACAACAGAAAGTCTCCATGTCACATATCACTTCTGGTGTGGCAATTTCTGTCAAATAAAAACATTTCAGGGCCGGCCGAGTGGCATGGTGGTTAAGAGCTGGCTTGGGAAGCCAGAGGCCCCGGTTCAGATCCCACATATGAGGGCCAGTGACACTGCCCTCTAAATAAATAAATAAATAAATAAATAAAATTGTGTTTGATTCCTGGGGAGAAAAATAAAGTACTACTAAAAAAAAAAAAAAAAAAAAAAAAAGAAAAAAAACATTACGGTGAGTAGTCATCCACCTTATTCACTGGATCTGGCAGTGTGTGACATCTGGCTCTTCCCCAAAGTCAAAAACGACTATGAAAGGTAAATGTTTTGAATCGAGTCAAGACATCATGGCAGCCATGACAGCACAACTAAAGACACTCATGAAAGAGGACTTCTAGAACTGCCTCAGAAAGTGGTAAGGATGATGGGATAAGTGTGTTCAAAATGAAGAGGGGTATTTTGAGGGGGATTAATGGCAATGTGATTTTTACCGTAATAATTTTTTTTTAAATTTAAACATTTACCATATTTTTTTTTATCATGCTTCATATATCCTATTGGTTCTGTTTCTCTGGAGAACCTTGACTAGTACAACACCATACTGTTTTCCACTGTAGCCACACCATTGTACATTTCCACCAACAGTGCCCAAAATTTCTCCACATCTTCACCAACACTTATTTTCTTTTCTTGTTTGTTTTTTTATTTTTTAGTTCAGTCATATATATATATATATATATCCAAAAAATGTATACACATTTTAAGAAAGGAAAACTGTATTCAAATTGTAATACTCTATACTTGGGCTGGCCAAGTGGCTCAGTTGGTTAAGAGCTTGCTCAAGAGTGCGAGCTGAGCTCTAAGCAACAGCAGTTTGATACCCAGCCTGAGCTGAGCTGCTGCTGAGCTGACAACAGGTGGCAGGATGGCTCAGCTAAAAAAAAAAAAAAGAAAAGAAAAAAAAGAATACCTTTGTCCCTGTTTTTTTTTCCACCTAGTGCTTTATCTTGAAGCTCTTTCCATATGAATACCTAGAGAGCATTTCATTTTTTTTTTTATACAGAAGCATGTATTCCATTGGTTGAATGGACCATCCTTTATAAGCCTGTTTCCTTTCAATGGATACTTGAGCTGTTTCCAGTTTCCTTCCACATCAAAGAATGCTACAATGAATAACCTTATAAATACTTCATTCAGTGTATATGTAGATAATTTGTAAGCTTTTTACAGAGAGCAATTTGACAACATCTATAATATTGCAGATGAGTCCATTGGCCCTTCCATCCTATTTTGTAGGATTTAGTGTATACACACACACACACATCTATATATTACATATACTATATATATTATATAATATATATATTAGGTATATGTTCATTTATATATCTCTATATTTGTGTATATTGAAAACTATGAATGCACAATGATACATCCAATTCAAATTCAACATCTGTAGTTTGCTCCCTTTCCATATTTATACCCTCTTTCTGTTTTCCTTAATTTACTTCTTTGATCCATTCCCCTGTGTGTTCCCCATTCCCCACTGCTGCCCCCACCCAAACCCTCCTCACCCAGCTTGGGTTTTTCACTCCCCAAGCAGATGGGCCCCTCTCCCAGCACAAAGGCCTTACATCTTCCATTTGGGGGTGGCCCACTGTGCTGAGCTGCTGTATGACTAGGTACCCTCCTTCCCACTAATGCCCTGACACCTCACTCTAAGCCACTGTCCCCACCCTCACTCCAAGCTGGCCTTGCCTGCTCTATCCGAGGGCCTCAGGAAGAAAGGAAAGGGAAAAAGAATGTTTGAGAGCCGGCCCAGTGGCTTTTTGGTTAAGAGCTGGCTTGGAACACCAGTGGCCCCAGTTTGGATCCCACATATGAGGGCCAGTGACACTGCCCTCTACAGCTAAGATGGTGAACAACAGCTCCACCTGGAGCTGGGCTGCTGTGAGCCCCCGGGGACAGCATAGCTGCAGCCCCTGCTGCAGTGGGCTGCCATAGGCTACAGTGAGTAGCTGTAGCTGGTGTGAGCTGCCAAGAGCCGCTGTGAGCGGCCTTCCAGAGGCCAGAGACCAATCTGCCTCATCCAGGAAGAGCGCAATGATGATACCAACATGGGCCAGTGAAGAAATGTCCTCCACAACTAGACTGAAGAACAAAAGGACAGCAATTTGTTGTCTGTTCCCCTTCCCCCGTTCCCCAAGCTGTTCTCCTCCCCCAATTCCCCAATTAAAAAAAAAAATGTTTGATACTAATTCATGCATTTAAATGTGTTAGTTTTCTTTTATGACTTCTGTATTCCAAGTAATAGTTCAAAGGTTTTCTCCACACCCAGAAACTTTCCAATGTTTACTTCTCATTCTTTTATGGTTTCTTATTTTACATTGAAATCTTTGATCCATTTGGAGTTCATTCAGCATATTATTTTTTTCCATTCCTTCCTTCTATTAGGTCGATGGGCTTTTCTTTATTACCCTTCTTCATATTTATTTTGTGTCAAAGTTATTATATATGCACACAGTAAAGTCACAAAATGCTATGTGTTCAATTTAAACTTCCACATCCTGTCACAATGGCAATTGATTCCTGTTTTAGTTAAAAGCTCTGTTAACCACAGAGGCAGATAAACTTTGAAACATCAGTGGTTTAAACAACTGATTTTTATTTTTCCTTCTTGTAAAGTCCAATCAGCATAGAGGCAGAGGGTCAGGAACCCAGGCTGATGGCAGCTGTGTTGTAACATTTGGCGCCCAAGGTCTCCATGGGTGTCAGGTTCCCTGGCTCTTGAAGCCACGCTCCAAGATGAACCCCAATAATCCCCACCTCCTAATAGCTATGTGCCGTGTAGTCCTCTCACAGTGTACTAGAGTAGGTCTGTGTGACCAATAGCACATGGCAAAAGTGATGGGATATCACTTTTTTTTTTTTGAGGGCAGTGTCACTGGCCCTCACATGTGGGACCCAAACCAGGGCTGCTGGCTTCCCAAACCAATGCTTAACCACCGCGCCACTCGGCCAGCTCCGGGATATCACTTTAAAAAATATATATATCCCCAGGCATTCTTTTTAATTTAGCACCTTTGTGGCTTTTTTAAAAAAGATTTTATTGGGGAATTGGGAGGAGGGGAACAGTGTTGGGGAATTGGGGAAGGGGACCAGCCAATTTGTTGTTCTTCAATCTTCATTGTGGAGGGCGCCATTTGCCATCTGGCTTCCCATCAGCAGCTCATGGTCTCTAAGCTCAAGGTACTGAGTTCAGTCTTAGTTGCGAGTGGTCATAGCCCACCATCAAACAGGCAACCTTGTTGTTACACCAACTGAGCCATCCCAGCTCAGCGACAGCTCAGCTTGGGTGCAGCGTTCACTGGCCCACGTGGGAATCGAACCGGCCACCATGTTGCTCAGAGCTCATGCTCTAAGCCAACTCTTAACCAATTGAGCCACTCGGCCGGCCAGGGATATCACTTTTGAAATTAAGCTATAAAGACTGTGGCTGTGTATCTGCCATCTCTCTCTCTCCCGCATCTCTCTCATCACTTGCCCTGGGGAAAGCTGGCTGCTGTACCACGAGGATGCCCAAACAGCCTATGGACAGGCCAACTGCCAGGAGGAACTAAGGCCTCCAGCCAACAGCCATGTGAGGGAACTTTGGAATGAATCCTCCAGCCCCAGCTGAGCCTATGGATGCCCACAGTCCTGGTTGACAGCTTGACTGAAACCTCATGAGAAAGCCTGAGGCAGAACCACTCAGTTAAGCTGCTCTGAATTCTTGACCCTCAGAAACCATGTGAGATAATAAATGTTTGTTATTTTAAGCTGTGAGGATTGGGGGTAACTTGTTGTATGGCAATAGATAACTAACACACTGGCATCCATATGCAATCAGAAGGTGGAAAACAGAGAGATGGACATGATGCGAAATTTTTATGGATCAGACCTGGAAGTGCAGCTGAGCTCTCTTGCCTCCTATACTCCATTGGCCAGAACTAGTCATACGAGTATGACTTCCATGAATGGGAGGCTGGGAAATGTAGTTTCTCCATGGGCACTATGGAAGGGGAACACAAATTTTTGGTGGTCCACTGACTAACCTTCCTCTGCCTGGGGAACTCCTCTCCATCATGACCCAGTTCCAATGTCACATCTTTAAGGAAACCTTTATCAATCCAATAGCCCACTCCACTCCTCAGTGTCAACTCTCTCTTTACTAGCTTTTCACTGAAATGTGTAAAATTAGGGTTAGGACTATGTTTGCTGCTGTATATGTCTGATTCACCATCTACCTACACCCTCCCCAGAACCCTGCTTCCTGGGGGATTAAAATGTATTTCAAGGGGCCAGCCAAGTGGCTCAGCTGGTTAGGAGTTGGCTTGGGAGCGCAAACTCTGAGCAACCAGGCCGACAGTTCAGTTCCCACATGGGCCAGTGATGCTGCGCCCTCTACAGTTAAGATGGTGAACAACAGCTCGACCTGGAGCTGGGCTGCCATGAGTGGCCAGTGACGACATAGGCTGTAGCGGGCTGCAGTCAGTTGCCGTGAGCTACCTACCATGAGTGGCCAGCAGCCAGCGTGAACAGCCATGAGCCACTGTGAGCGGCCGTCCAATGGCCGGAGACCGACTGCCTCAGCCAGGAAGAGCGCAATGATCATAATACCAACATGGGCCAGTGAAGTGGTGTCCTCCACAACTAGATTGAAGAACAAAAGGACAGCAACTTGTCTGTTTCCCTTCCCCAATTCTCCAATAAAATCTTTAAAAATTTTTTAAAAAGCATATTTCAGTATTGTTTCTGGCATTTTCTTTCAAGCTGCAGATCTCTGCTTGGCATGTTGTAAAGCTGGTACTTTTATTTTCTTTTAAGATTTTATTGGGGAAGGGGAACAGTGTTGGTGAATTGGGGAAGGGGAACAACTAAGTTGTTGTCCTTCCATCTTAGTTGTGGAAGGCACAGCTAGCTCAGCTCCAAGTCCAGTTGCCATCCGGCCACCCGTTGACAGCTCGCGGCCACACAGCTCAAGGTGCCGTGTTCAATCTTAGTTGCGGGTGGACAAAGCCCACCATCCCATGTGGGGGTTAACCAGCAACCTTGCTGTTAGGAGCACTTGCTCTCACCAGTTGTCATCCTGCCACCTGTTGGCAGCTAAGTGTCAGCTCAGCTCGGGCGCAGCTCACTGGCCCATGTGGGAATTGAACCAGCGACCTTATTGCTCAGAGGTCATGCTTTTAACCAACTGAGCCACATGGCTGGCCCTGAAGCTGGTGCTTTTGATGTCCACACACACACAGGCAATGAAAACTTATAAGACCCCACAGATTATAAGATGCATCCTGACTTCAGAGATGTTAAAAGGAGTCCCTTTGATCAATGAAGCAGTGTATGTCTGATATTCTTCCTGTCTGATTCATTTTGCCCTTTCACACATTGCAGGTGGCTGCTTCAACTCAGCAAGACAGGGCTACGACTTACAGCTGTATTGTTTTGAAATAGTCAGCATAAAAAGTTTCAGCTGGGTTTGAAATCCATTTTCCTGATCACAAGACATTGCAACATTATTTTTGTTGATGAAAGAAAAGGTGGTAGATTAATTTTTAAACATTTTACTGAAATATATGAAATATAACATAAATACAGCATACATAAACAAAATGTAAATATGTGGTTTGTTAGTTTTCTATGTTTGCTGTACTAAAATCACTCTTACATTGATGCCTTAAAATAACAAACATTTATTCACTCACAGTTCTGGAGGCCTGAAGTCCAAAATCAGAATCACTAGATCAAAGTCAAGATATTGGGGGCCGGCCGATTGACACATTGGTTAAGACCTGGCGCGGGGGTCCAGCCCCCGCTGACCAGGGCTCAAGAAGGTGGACACGGCATCAGCGATACAAAAGACAGAAAATTTTTATTACAGTAAAGGCAGAAAAAAAGAAAGCGGAGACACCGGAAAGAGTTTCTCAGGAGTGTCACCTTTTATTGTTAAAGCCTAGCTCCTTTTATAGGGGCTTCTGACCATTATCTCAATCACAAAGCATTTGGTGGTTTGTAGTTCTCAGGATTTACACAGTCTTCTACTCCCCTGTAAGTGCTCTCTCCAGGGTGCACTGTGACTTGCTCTCCCATTAAAGGATTTATCTTGTTTTACACTGTGATAACCTCTGAGACTCAGACCCAGTCTCTCCCTGTCATCCAAAAAATATTTATCGTAACTATCTTATGCTAAGGATAGACTTGTCTCTATATATCTCCTAAATAATGGTTACCATGACTACCTAGTCATTATCCCAAATTCCAGCAGCTAGACTCTCAGGGAGTATACTTGAATTATTACTAAAAGACCAGCTGTTACCTTGTTTTAGGGTAAAAGCATCTAAAGTTTTATTCCTATGTAAATACAATACCTAGCAACTAAAGGGGTCTCACACCACTCTATCATACAGAGGGCTGCATCTGTTTCTTAATTAAAGCTTTAGTATCTGTTGCTAGCAATGTACAGAACAAAGAGTTAAAACAAGGCTGTTAATTAAAATAACTTATGGTCAGTAAGTTGCCTCTTATCAGAACTTTCATGGCCGAGAGACCTTGGTCTCCTGGTCTCCAAGGAAACCTTTCACAGCTGCACAGGCAAGGACAAACAATAGCACCAGTTTCTCACAGAGGCTGTCTGTTTCTCACAGACTGGCTTTTTTAGGCCTATGTGGCCAAAGGCCTATGCCTCAGTTTCCAAAGGGGCTTGAGTCCCCAATATCTCAGTTCAGGGGTTCCCCACGGAACTACCGCCTGGCTTAGGTTGTCTCCCCTCTTTTAGGAGATCTTACCCGTCTTTGGCTGCGTAGTTACCTCATTGGGGTATCATAGGAACATGTCACAAGTGTAGTGAATATATTGTCTCCTATAGGAGAAAAGGCACATGGGTTCATAGAGGTAGGAGATATTACATGACCAACCATAAGGCAGCACCCCTAATATCCAGTGCTGAGCAGGGCAATGTGGCCTTGTCAGACACTGGGGGGCTGTCAGCTTCCCACAAGCTGGTTTGGGATGCCAGTGGCCCTGGTTCGGTTCCCGCATGAGGGCCAGTGACACTGTCCTCTACAGCTAACAACAGCTCCACCTGGAGCTGGGCTGCGAGCCCTGGCAACGGGTGTAGACTGCAGCCCCTGCTGCAGTGGGCTGCCATAGGCTACAGTGAGTGGCCGGAAGCCAGCGTGAGCTGCCAAAAGCCGTGGTGAGCAATCATCTAGAGGCCAGCGACCGATCTGCCTCATCTGGGAAGAGCGCAATGACGATACCAACATGGGCCAGTGAAGCAACGTCCTCCACAACTGGACTGAAGAACAAAAAGACAGCAACTTGTCTGTTTTCCTTCCCGGATTCCCCAACGCTGTTCTCCTCCCCCAATTCCCCAATAAAAATCTTAAAAAAAAACACACAAAAAATCAAGATGTTGGCAGGGCCACGCTCCCTCCAGAGGCTCCTAGAGGCTAGAGAGCTTCTATTGGCTACTGGAATTCTGCAAAATAACTGATATTCTTCAAAACTATCAAGGTCATGAAAGACAAGGAAAGACTGGAAAACTCACAGATGGCGGGGGGAACTAAGGACACATGACAACTAACTGCAATGTGGCATCCTGGATGGATCTCAGAACGAAAAAGGGCATTAGTAAAAAAATTGATGGGGGCCAGCCGAGTGGCGCGGTGGTTAAGCGCTGGCTTGGGAAGCCAGTGGTCCCGGTTTGGTCCCACATATGAGAGCCAGTGACACTGCCCTCAAAAAAAAAAAAAATTGATGGGAGTCAAATAAAGCCTATAATTTAGTTAACAATATTGTACTGTTACTTACTTTGTTTTGACAAACATGCCACGGTTATTAAGATATTTAAATTAAGGGGAAGCTGGGTGAAGAGTATAGGAACTCTCTGTACTGTCTTTGCAATTTTTCTGTAAATATAAAGTTATTCCAAATCTAAATATATACCGGGGGGTGCCAAAAAATGTACACAAGTGGACACTTTTGTCAATGTTGCTCAAGTGGTAGTTTGCCATAATCAGAAGTGTCTGAACACTGATGGTAACCACTTTGAGCATCTCTTGTAATTGCAGAAGTCAAATGTGACTTGTATTCATCTTTCGTTATTGGTATATACTGAGTATCACAATTTTATTTTAATTGGGGAACTGGGACCAGCCACGTTGTTGTTCTTCAATCTTCGTTGTGGAGGGCAGCAGTTGCCATTTGGCTGCCCATCGGCAGCTCGTGGCCTCTAAGCTCAAGGTGCTGTGTTCAATCTTAGTTGCTAGTGGGCGTAGCCACCATCCCATGCGGGAGTCGAACCAGCAGCCTTGTTGTTAAGAGCGCAGGCTCTATCCACTGAGCCATCCGGGCGGCAGCTCAGCTTAAGGTGCCAAGTTCAGTCTCAGTTGCGGGTGAGCATAGCCCACCATTGAACTAGGCAGTCTTGTTAGGAGCACGTGCTGTCACCAGCTGAGCCATCCTGCCACCTGTTGGCAGCTCAGTGGCAGCTCAGCTGGGGCTCAGCGTCACTGGCCCATGTGGGAACTGAACCGGTAGCCCTGTTGCTAAGAGCTCGTGCTTTTAAGCTAACTCTTAACCAACTGAGCCACTAGACCGGCCCCCACATTTTGGTTCTTTCTGCTTAGTTTATTATTTTCAAATGAAGAATATCCTTAAGCATAGATGACAGGATATTTTGAAAAAAATAAATTTTTCTGAAGCCATTAAGTCCTCTAAGTATTGTATAATGAAATACATTCAATCTTTACAGATATTCATTTTCCTACAGGACTGGATTTTTTTTTTTCTTTGAGGGCAGTGTCAGTGGCCCTCATATGTGGGACCCAAACCGGGGCCGCTGGCTTCCCAAGCCAGCGCTTAACCACTGCACCACTCGGCCGACCCTCAGAACTGGATTTTTCTAATAAAGCTAGAAAAATCACAAGACAAATTCAGTTGTCAAATATAGTAAGAGCAATTTTATAGTGCTTTCTACATGCCTGCCCCTGTTCTGAGCGCTTCACATGCAACAACTCATTTAATCCTCAGCATGGCCTTAATGGGTGGGTAGTATCATCCTCATTTTAAAAATGAGAAAACTGAGGCTCATTTCCCCAATGTCATATAGCTATTAGCGCTTTAAAAAAAAAAGTTGATCTCTAATTAGTCAACGTAAGAGGGTTATCTAAAATGTGAACGTGAAGGGTAGGCCAAGTGGCGCGGTGGTTAAGCGCTGGCTTAGGAAGCCAGCGGCCCCGCTTCGGTCCCACATATAACGGCCAAGGACACTGCCCTCAAAATAAAATAAATAAAATACAATGTGAACATGAGTTGGTCCGAAGGCTGTGGGTTATTGTTAAACTGATTAAAATGTGAATGTGTGTACCCCAAAATTCTCGTCTTTACCCTAAGTGTGACCTAGTGACTGAGTGCATGTACCATGGGGCTGTCCCCAAGATGGGCAAGTGGGGGAGGTGCAGGTTAGTGGGGGAAGATACTAAGCTCAGTTTGTGATGAAACGGAAGAATCTTTCAGGTCAGCAAAACCGCGATGACATTGGGAACTCGGATTGCTCGATCAGTGACAATGAAACAGGCTAACAACCGGGACTCCTGGTTAAAACCCTAGAGTCCCTGAGTTGCATCATTGGCGATGACAGCTGATGTCTTATTTGGCATTTTATTTCAAAATTTCAGCTAGAAAAAAAAAATCGACAGCACTTGGGAGTTCAGGCCTGAGAACCGAGAGGCGCAGAATCGGGGCCAAGGTGTATCTTTGACCCCACAAGACAGAGCAGAGGGGAGTCCAAATCTCCCCAGGCCTGAGAGGCGGAGTGAGGGGCCAAGACAGGCTGGTCAGGCCCTTATGGCTTTGGGAGTACAGCAACCACGTGGGGGCGCCAGACACCCAGGCGTCCCGGCCCCCGGCTTTTTGTCATATTGCACTTCAGGTGAGTCACTGGTGGAAAAGGAAGGGTCCAGCAGGGACTAGATGCTACAGGTCGGTGGATCCGAGGGGTGGCCAGGTACAGCCGACTGCGTCACACGGGGAGCATCCACTCGTGGGCTTTTGATCCGTACTGTGGGACAACAGAGGCAGAGCTTGAGGTAAGCCACACTGCAACTCCCAGCAGGCCCTGGGGCGTCCCAGAATGAGCGCTTGCGGAGTTGCGCCACAGGCCCTCATAGGAAATGTAGTCCACCTCCCCGAAGGCTGTCAACAATCATAGGGAGGAGGAATCGTTGCAAAGATGGCGCAGAGGCTTAAGGGAGATGTAGTTTTGCAAAGAGGAGTTATTGTAAGGCTCTGAGGGCTCTTGGAAAAAGTCGCTTTCAGCTGAGTAAGCCCAGATAGTCCAGAGAAGTGTAGTTCTAGGTCCTGATGAACAGGAGTTTACAGAAGCTGACAGGAAAGGTAGCTCCAGATGAGTGCCAGGACTGGAGCCCAGAGGTTCTCAGGAAAGGGATCTCAGCTTAGACAAACAGAAAAATACCTCCAAAGACTTGTGAGAGGAAACAGTCCTGGGCTACAGAGGGGGCCGAGATCCAGAGGCTTGTAGGAGAGATTTTTCAGGCCAAAAGGATAGCCTAGGGAATCCATGGAGAGCAGACTTCTGTGGCCTAGAAAGCTGGCTGAAAGTCCTAGAGGCTCATGGGATGGGGACTTCCCCCACTGGAAGGACACTCGGGGTGCAGAGGTTCAGGGACAGGGATTTCTCAAGCCAAGGCTTCAGAGGTTGGTGGGAAAGGGTCATTGGGCCCCAAGAAGTGCTCTGGGCCACAGAGGAAAGCCAAGTCAGATCTGTGGCCCAGAGACCAATGGGAGGGGCCATTACCATGTCCTGGGACTACTGAAGGGGGGATCCACTGTCAGTCTCGAGGCTCATGGAACATGAACTTCTCTGGGGAACAAGTATCCAGCCCATCTCCCAGCGAGTGCACCTCACCTGGATTGCCTTCAGCTCCTTCTGGAAGCGGAGGGTAAGCTCAGGCCCATTTTCCATGGTGGGAATGTGGAGGTGCTAGGGAAGAAAGTGCCATGAGGACTCTGCCATTCCCGTCATCTCTCCCATCCCCAGTGGCAGTCCCACCTCACCTTGTCTTGGTACAGGATTCGGTGCACAGGGCAGACCTGGCAAGCAGTGCCTGAGCCAAAGACTTCCCGAATCCGTCCCTCCTCCAGTGCTCGCATAACCTCCTTCATGGTAATCCTGCGTTCTACTACCCGGAACTCACCCTGCAGGGCAAGGAACAGATATCAGCCCAGCGGGCCTTTGCGGCCCTAAGGACGGTGAAAAGACAAAGACCCAAAGGGAGAAACACACCCAGAGACACACCAGTGTGCCCCAGCCCGCTGCTGCACTGCCCCCCCCCAACACAGAAGTACCCCATTACTCTCGCCGCCACCAGACCCCACGCCCTTACCCAGGTCTGAGCCAGGTCCAGCAGACTCTGTCTGACTACTCCAGGCAGGATGATACCGTCCAGTGGGGGAGTCACAAGTTCCAGCACTGAGTCAGGTGTAAGGGATGGGGGGAATTACCTCATACCCTCCCATCCTCTTAGAAGCCACCCCACCCCATCCCTGAGACCTGCAATCTGCCAGGAATTATGGCACCACCCACTTCTACCAGGGCTTGGGTTGGGTTATGGGTGGGCTCACCCCCATCCTCGTGGGTCCAGTAGATGAAGATGTTCATGGTGCCCACCTCGGTAAGCTGGTGGTCAGACCCATACAACCAGAGGACCTGTTCACAGCCCTTCTTTTTCGCTTCATTCTGCACAAACACCGTTGGCCCATAATTCCTGGTAGAGAACAACATGGGCAACCAGGGAAGGGAACTCCATCGATCTCCAACATAGCCCTAGATGAATCTTTCCATACCAGGGCTGACCCCACTCCTCCCCAATTCACAACCCCCACTCCCCCACCCCCCGCTCCCCAGTGTCCCCAGGACAGAATCCATGGCCAGTAGGTTGGGGTCAAGGATATAAGTGGTCTGTCCCCCCTTGCACGCCTCTCCCCACTCTCCAGATCACTGTTTCCTTTGCTGGGACCCCTTCCTCATCCAACTCCCCAACTGTCTTTCAAAACCACCAGTGATATTACCTACTCTTAGAGGCATTTCTGAACCTCCAGACCTTCTCTGAGCTCCCCCAAGAAATTGGGCTACCTCGATGATTTCCCATGTCACCTTGTTATAATACTGTCTCTCACCAAAAGCTGATCTCACCCCTCACCTGCTCACCAGCCTCCCATAGCTCCCCATCACCTCTGGGACAAGATCACAGCCCCTCAGTCTGGTGTTCAAGGCCTGGCCTGCTCTGTACGAGGCGTATTTTCCTTCCCTCACAACTTCTGTGACTCTGCCCCTCCTCCCTGCCCCCACACATGTGGTCCCCAGGGTTACAAATTATTTACCATCTTCCATGCCTAGGAAACTGTTTCCTTCCTACTCGTCAGACTCAGTTGAGGTGTCACCACCTCCTCGATGAAGAACTTTGAAAATGCCCCAGCCACCTACATCAGAGCACATGCTGCCCTGGACATTGGGGCTCCCAGGCTGGTGGGAGCTCCTGGAAGGCATTGCCGGGATCTGACTCATCTGTGTCCCCAGCTTCACTCAGCACAGGGCCTGGCCCTCAGGAGAGCTCACAAGATGTCTCTGAAAGGACCTGAAAGAACTCCCAGCTGCAACCACACTTGCCATCCCAACACGCCCTTACCCCCTCTTTGCCTTGATCACCAACCTGGAGACCCACCCCACTATCCTAAACCAAGGCCGCTGATGAGACAGACTTACACAGAAAGTCCACACACAGGGTGATGGGTGCTGGAGTCCCAAGGGACTCTGGGAGCTGAGTGGGGAAGTGAGGGCAAGCCTGGGTGTTCAGGGGAAGCTATATGGAGTTGAGAGCAACGAACTAAGTATAAAATTCACTTCTAGAGGCTTCCTGGAGGCCAATCCCGTTTTCCCCACTGACCTCCACCCAACCCCTTCCTGTCTCTGAGCTGGTTTGTGCATAGTGCTTAGTGCGGCCCCAATGTGCGGGCAGAGCTGTCCCCAACCGTGTGAAACAGGACGGGGAGGATAATGGACATCCAAAGACACAGCCCAAAGCATGGGCACTAGCCCTGTGTCTCTGATATCCAGTGTACCAGACATGCAGGGTCGGGGCAGGACTACTTACCCACCTAGCTTGAAGTCGCCGACCCCACCCACCCAGGCCCGGATGAATGCTGGGTCAGCCAGGAGGGAGACAGGGTTCATGGAGTCTCCTTGGAAGTATGAGCCCACCGGGCAAAGAATGACAAACAGGAGGGCTTGTGTGGAACGGCTGACACCTAGCGAGGGCTGAGATGGGCAGGAGGGGGCGTCAGAGAACCAGGAGGCCAGACCCCCAGCCCCTCCCCTGACCCGGGAGTCAAGGGTCCCCGGTCCTTCTCTTTAGGACCCGCCCCCAGTCTGGTTCCCTCGCCCCATGCAACCCTCCAGCCCTGCGATTCACACCCACCTCGTTCCCGAGGAACGTGGGCCGCACATAGAGGCTCGCACCGATGCTGTCAGGAACCCAGTCCTTGTCCACTTCCACAAGCCGGCGGATGCACTCCAGCAACTCCACCTTGTCGAAACTCTGCACAGGATTCCGACAAGTCAGGGTTCCCTCGTGGCCCTCGCTGCACCCCGTGCCCTCCTCAGCCCAGGCGGCCAGGGCCCCTCACCGGCAAGCAGAGGCGCAGGGCTGAGCGCAGCATCCGATCCATGTTGAGCCAGGGTCGGAAGAGGCGTACCCGCCGGTCGCTGCCTTTGAATGCCTTCATACCCTCAAAGAGCTGCAGGGAATAGGTAGACGGGCGGCTCAGAGACCACCTCACACAGTCAGGAAGAGGCAGCGAGAGACACCAAGACAGACTGATACACAAGCATAGAGACGCAGAAAGGACGAGAGACAGAGAGCTGGGGAGAGATGAACCAGTGAGCACAAAGGAAGAGAGAGAGAAACAGATACAGAGAAACAAGAGAGGGAGACACTGGAGAAAGCAAAGGACAGAGACCCAGGGACACAGGTGCAGAGAATGCACAATGTTTAAGCCATATTACTGGTACTATTTCAGGGGACCAATGATGGTGTGGAAGTTGTGGTTTTAAAGAGTCCTTGTGTTTTTACAAAAACACTGAAATACCTATGGATGAAATAATACAATGTCCAGGATTTGCTTCAAAATCCTACAGAAACGGCCGGCCGAATGACTCAGTTGGTTAAGAGCTCGCTCAAGAGTGTGAGCTGAGCTCTGAGCACCAGCAGTTTGATGCCCAGCCTGAGCTGAGCTGCTGCTGAGCTGCCAACAGGATGGCTCAGCTAAAAAAAAAAAAAATATCCTACAGAAAGTGGTGAAGAGGGGGGAAGTCCAGATGAAATGAGATGGTGACCAGAGGTGAAGCAGGGTGATTGGAGGGGGGGGAGGGCGGGCTGATCACGCTACTTTTAAGTTTGAAGTTTCCCACAATAAAAACATTTTTCAATACAAAACAATTCTGATCCCCACCCCCACCCTGATGTCTTCCCCACCCCTGGCCTTCTAGGCCCTACAGATCTGGTCTTACCTCAACCTCCTGTACTCACACTGCCCACTGAGACCTCACTGCTGCCACTACAGCCACCTCCTGTTCCCAGATTTTGTACTTGTTTGATCCTCTGCTAGGAAATTCTCCTCCCCCTGTGTCTGCCAACTCACCTCTTAGGCCTCAGCATAAATGTCATATCGTTCCTGGTGTAGCCTCATTCCCAGACAGGTCAGGGTACCCTGATTCCTGCCGTATGGTTCCATGTTTGCTTCTTTAACATCTGCTTTCCTGGAAATGCCATAGAGCAGGGACCCCCCCCACCCCCACCCCGCCCCAGTACTCTGTGCCCAGGACAATGCTTAGCACATAGTAGGTTTTTGTTGAATGAATGAATAACTAAATGCATAACTGAAGAATATAAAACAAGCAAAAATAGCCAGGATATTTTGGGGAAAATAAAAGAAAAGGGACAAGAAATGGGAGTGGGAAGTCTTACCAGATATTAAAACACATTATAAATCTACAATATCATAAAATAAGTGACATGAACATATGAGTAAACAGATTGAACAATGAAAGATGCTAAAAAGTGGATTATAAAGCAATGGGAGGAAACATGGTTAATTTAATTAACTGGTGTGGGGACAACCAACTATCCACCTTGGAAAAAAATTAAATTGGATTCCTACCTCACACCTCACACCAGGAAAAACTCCAGGTACATTAAAGATTTAAATGAAACAAATTAAACCATAAAAACTATAGAAGAAAATACAAGATAATCATTTTATGTCTTGAACTGGGGGTGGTAGTCTATTATGACAAATCACAGAAGCCAAAAAATAAAAGACTTATACACTTGACTGCATAAAAATAAAATAGGGAGAGAGTTTCAACTCATATCACAAATAGTTTATCTACTACACAAAGTACTCCAACAAAAACATTTTAAATTTATTTAAAACCCACTCCGATAGAAAAATCAGCCTAGAAAATGGACAGTTCAAAGAAAGGAAATAATAATAATGGCTCTTATGCTTGTGAAAGATGCTTGTAAAAAGACAACTTCATAATTAGGGGGAACGTGAAAATTAAAACTACTTTGAGATACCTTCAAGACCACTTAGGAGATTGGAGATCTAAGAGTTTAACAAGGGTCATCCAGGGTATGGGGGACATGGGTTCTGCTTGTGGGTATGGAAATTGATGCAACTTCCATAGAGGTGCATGTGGCAATATTCATCATAATGACAAGCACTCAGACCCTTTGACCTAACAGTTCTAGAAACTGGAGAGACACACTTGCACTTAAAGAAAGTGCCTGAATTTACTAGGTTGTTTACTGCAACATCGTTTATAAATAGCACAAGACTGCAAGCAACCTAAGTGTCCAACAACAGGGGACTGCCTACATGAGGCATTGTTAGGATGGATTACCATGCACAGCAAAAAGAAGGAAAAAGCTCCTCAGGGGCTGCTCAACCTCCACCATGCATCAAAGGAAGAAAGCAAAATGCCAAACAGTGAGTGTACAGTCTGCTACCTCTTGTGTGTAAAGAATGGGGTGAAAGGACAGGCCGAGTAGCACATTTGTTAAGAGCTGGTTTGTGATTCCAGCGGCCCCGGTTCAGATCCCACATATGAGGGCCAGTGACACTGCCCTCTACAGCTAACAACAGCTCCACCTGGAGCTGGGCTGTGCGAGCCCCGGTGACGGTGTAGGCTGCAGCCCCTGCTGCAGTGGGCTGCGATAGGCTACAGTAAGTGGCCGGCAGCCAGCATGAGCAGCTGGCAGCCAGCATGAGTTGCCAATAGCAGCGGCGAATGACCATCCAGAGGCCGGTGACCGATCTGCCTCATCCGGGAAGAGCACAATGACGATACCAACATGGGCCAGTGAAGCAACATCCTCTGCAACAAGACTGAAGAACAAAAAGACAGAAACTTGTCTGCTCCCCTTCCCCGATTCCCCAACGCTGTTCCCCTCCCCCAATTCCTCAATAAAATCTTAAAAAAAAAAAAAAAAAAAAAGAATGGGTTGAAACAGTTACACACATCAGTGTTGATATCCTTAATGGGTATGGGGTTCCTGTTTGGGGTTATTATAGATAACCCCATAGAGGCAATGGTTGCATAACATTGTGAGTGTACTAAATGCCACTGAATTACAGACTTTAAAATGGTTAACTCACTCAAGAGTGCAAGCTGAGCTCTGAGCAACGGCAGTTTGATGCCAGCCCAAGCTGAGTTGCCGTTGAGCTGCCAAATAAATAAATAAATAAATACATAAAATTGAAAAATAAATAAATAAATAAATAAAATTGTTAAAGCAGTATACGGTCAACCCTTGAACAACGCAGGTTTGAACTTGCACAGGCCCACTTACATGCAGCTGTTTTTCAACTGGCCGTTAGGTGTATTATTGTTATATGTTTTATTACCATGATAATAAAAATATAACAATACATGTGGCCCATTTGTTATTCCACACATGCCCCAGAGTGTGGATGACATGGGAACGCGATTTTCCTATTCCCTCAGCTGGCCTCAGTTCTGAATGCGCCCTAAATGAGAAGGATGGCAAAAACGTACATTTTTGTATGCCAGGGCCTCTAAATCCCTTCATATGCATTGAAGGAAAAGTACTGGGGTCCACAGATGGAGGACAGAGAGGTAAATAATGGTGGTTTCCAAAAACTACTTCCAAGGGCTATAACCCTGACTAGCCATCCTTAGTATCTAACTGCTACCAAAGGTATGTTTCTCCTGCACAGAATTGATTGGTCCTAGTCAAATGTCCAGAATAGGTTGGGGGGAAAAAATCCTTAAAGTTCTAAAAAGAAAAACATGCCTAATGTCACAGAACTGTATCCTAAGGGACAAAAATTATTCAAACTACAAACCAGCTACTCAGGAAGACTTTGCTTTCAGCCATAGCTTTAAGTCGTAAACAAAATGCCGCTCGGGTATCCTTTCCTTACAGGCCCCTCACCAAGCACCGCAAAACCAATCCACCTTCTGAGTCCCCACATGGGGACAATCTCATAGTCTACCTAGTCACTTGGGCAAACCCCTGGGCACCATCTTGGGCCCTCCATTCATTTCTCTCGCCCAGTCTGCCAATCTCTCCTGTCCCCAGATCGCTTTGCCCTGTCCCATCCTGTTCTACTTCCAGGTCTGGCCCCCAGCTCAGGCCTCCACATCCACTGTTCTTTCCTGTCTGGACCTTTGTCCTACCCTGGCCTCCTGACCTCCAGTCCCCCCCGCTACCAGCTCATCTCCCATGTCTTGAGAGGGGTCTCACTGTACCAGAGCTGGCCCTGCTTCGCACCTGCTCAGAGCCTCGACGGCTCCCATCTCCTTTGACAAAGTCCCAGCCCCTCAGTTCCTCTGTGGCTCTGATGACATCCCCAATCCCATAATTCCCGCCAAATATGTTGGGCTCTTCTTTGTACCATGTCTCTGTACTGACTGCCCCCTCTCTCCCTCTAATACCCTAAGTTCCCCTCTTTGCCAGGACAAACCCCACTTTCTTCCAAGTTAATGATAGAACTGGGTTCCTCTTCTGGCCTCCCACAGTGCCTTGGCTGCCTCCATCAGAGTTCAGATCACACTGGGTTGTAACAAAATGAGGTTTTCAAGTGAAGGAACTAAAGCCTGCTCATCTCAGCAACTCCAGCGCCACCCAGCACAGGGTGTCGAACATGAAAAGACTCAGAAAATGGATGAGGACTACACGGAAAAAAGAAACACACAAAAAGCAGACCCAGGGAGGTTGACCGGGCAAGAGAGATATAGCAAGAGGGAAGCGATAGAGAGAGAGATGGGGACAGAGGTCGGCTGCCATGCCACCTGCAGTGAGTAGTGGAGAGCGGAGCAGGCCGGGTGCAGCGTGAGGTTCTGAAACGGCTGGATTCGGGGCTGGCCCCAGCCCTTCTTCTCCTTCCATTCCACCATCAGCATGTGGTCAGTGAATGTCTTCCCAAACACCAGGGGCTCACTGGGGTCAGGCTTCTTCCGAGGCTCCTGTGTCATTTCCAGCTGCAGGTCTGCAGCCTGAGAAAAGACAGGAGACCCCAGTGTCCTGGAATCTGGCCACAACCTCCAAACTGAAAAACTACAACTCCTATGCATCCCTGAGGCTAAGACCCGGAGAAGAGGGACCTGTGCCCCGAGAGGCTTTTGGGACATGCAGTTTCAACTCTTTCCCACAGCCTGATGGCAGGCGATTAGACTATCCCATTGCTACCCACCTTCACCTCTGAACCCTTGACCTTTTGGAAATGCCCAAATCCAGCCCCCAGCCCCCAACTTCCTCAGACCCAGCAGTTCAGGCCCCCCAAACCCTCTTCCTTGAGATCCAAAAGTACAGTGTCCTCCTTTCACCTTGAAGTTGGACGAGGCATATCTTCTGGGACCACACAGAAGCCAAGGGACAGGGAGAAGTTTTCGGGCCCAAATCTGGGGGTGGGGACAGAAGAAAGGTGGTGAAGCCACGAGAGCAAGCAGAAGGCCCTGGCACCTCCTTTGCTACCTGCTGCACTTGGGAGGTCCTTCCGGCCTATTCTGTCCCAGGCCCAAGGTATTATAGATAGGGCATGTGGTCTAGCCAAGTCCCTTCCCCTGTCCTAATCAGCATGCAGCAGGAGGGGATCCTGAAAGAGGCCAAGTCACCTCCCTGCTCCTATGAGGGCCATCCCTAGAAAAGGCTGAATTAGCTCCCATCCCCTCCTCCATCCTGGGGCAAAGTCAAACACAGGCACCTCCCACCGAAGGGAACTTTGACCCCAGTCCTGAGACCAGCTCAGACAGAAGACGACGATGAGGGGAGGTACGCAGGTAAGTGAAAGTCTTCCTGAAGGACCCAAATCCTGATAAGAGCTAGAAAAGTGGGGAACCCAGGATCTAGGCCCCCAGCCCCTCTTCCCTCAGACCCAAGAGTCCAGACCCTCAGCCCCCTCCTCCTTAAGATCCAGAAGTCAAGGCCTCCTCCCTCAGACCCTAGGAGTCCAAGTTCATATTCTTTCAGGGTACTAGATCTACTGAACTCAGATTACCTGAAGCCGCTAGACACGGTCCATATGAACAATTCCCTTGTGGCCCTGCCCAAGGCTAGCAGGGGAGAGCAGGTCTAGGTGTGTCCAACAGGGTGGCCTATCCCCAGTGTTCTTGGACCTCACAATGCTTCTTTCCCCAGCCTGGCAGGAAGGCAGCTGAGTCATGAGGCTGGGGAAGACAGCCTAGCCTGCTCCTGCCCTGTGAGCTGGGTGAGCTGACACTAATCAGTGAGAATGGATGTAAATGGCAGCGGACACTGGTGAATAGGTGAGTCATGGGAAGAGGGGGGCTGTGGGCTGCAATGTCTTAAAAGTCTGGCCCATGAAGTCTGAGGAGTAGCCCTGCATAGTGTGGGGCCCAAAGGGCTTCTGGTATGATTAGAATGTGGTTCTGACACATGGCCACAAGGTGGCGATGTGTAGCCTGTACAAGCCTCAGCCATGCTTCCGTCCGGGAGGGAGCAGGACACGCACAGTATGGAGAGTATGGACTACACAGGGCAGAGACTGCCAGTATCTGGGCAAGAGAGCAGCCCTCAGAGGCAGCCAGAATGGAAAAAAATAAAAGAGAGCAAGAGAGGGAAGAGCAAGAAGAGAAAAAGATGGAGACACAGAAATAGAAAACACAAACTTTAAATAGTAAACAAGACAAAGAGTTGCGAAAATAGATATGATCATAAGGATAAAGGGAGTCTGAGACAAGAGACAAAGACGCTCAGAAAGTAAAGCCTGGAGAAATCAAGAAAAAATACCGAGGGTGGAATAAGGAGAAGGGGAGGGAGAAAGAGAGAGGAGAGAGAGAGAGAGAGAGAGAGAGATAGATAGAGAGAGAGAGAGAGGCGAAAGTGGGGAGAGAGAGACAGGAGAGCGAGAATGAGAGAGAGAGACAGACAGAGAGAGAGAGAGAAGAGCGAAAGAGGAGAGAGAGAGAGAGAGAGAGAAGAGCGAAAGAGGAGAGAGAGAGAGCGTGCGTGCCAGAGAGGCAGCCAGAGAGAGAGGAGAGCGAGAACGAGAGAGAGAGAGAGAGAGAGAGAGAGAGAGAGAGAGAGAGAGAGAGAGAAGAGAGGAGAGAGAGGAGAGGAGAGGAGAGAGAGAGAGAGAGAGAAGAGAGAAGAGATTAACACGGAAAAAGGAAATAGATGAAGACGAAACTTCAGGAAACAGAGCACATAGTGAACGGGAGAACCAGAGAAATGAGGAAGGACTGCAAGAGACAGACTGATGCCAAGACTCAGCGAGAAACTGTTTCAGTGAAGCTTAGAGACAGAGATATCCAGGAGAGAGAGAAAGAAGAGGTAGAAAAACAAACCCACAAGGCAAGGAAGGTGCCAGGCACAGTGTCCAGGAATTCTGCCCTGGCCATAGAGTCTCTTGTCACACTGGGAGGACATTTCTTTAGGGGCAGGGATCTCACCTGAGCTGAGGGAAGGTGTCCCACCATAGGAATCAGGTCCAAAGGAAATTCTCAGATGGTAAATGGGCTTTTGGAGCAGAGAGTCAAGGATTGGGGCTGAATTAAGACATGGGGAAGGTTGTGAGGGTGCACAAGGCAGAGCTCTGTAATATTATGGAGCCTCCACTGTGTCTCATTACAGCTCAGGACTGTCCCCACCACAGTCCAAGACTGTCCTCTCAACATAGTCCAGGAGTGTCACCATCAAAGGATTGTCTGAGTGATAGTTTAGGACTGTCCTTCACATCTCAGGACTGCCCCCATATCACAGCCCAGGAAGAGTCCCAATCATGCAGTGCTGTCTTTGTCTCAGCCTGGGATGATCCTATCACAGCCCCAACCTGTCCCAGTTAAAGCCCCAAACTGTCCTTGTCACAGCCCAGAACTGATTCCTTCACATGTATAATTGTCCCATTATAGCCCAGGACTCTCCCATCACAGAGCAGAACTGTCCTTTCGCAGTCCAAGACTCCACATCCCAAACCCAGACTGTTCCTGTTACTGCCCAAGACTAACCGACCACAATCCCCAGGAGTGTGACCATCAAAATCCGACTGCCCCAGTCATAGCCCAGAACTGTCTCCATCAGTCGCTGAGACTCCAAAAAACTAAAAATCTGCCCTACTATTCATCAAGCTGGGATAAGAGATAAGGTGCAAAGCTAACAGTAAACACCTCTTCCAAGGTTATGTTGCAGCTGTCAAGGGCTGAAATGACGCCCTTCTTGGAGTTGTTACTGTTTCCTTCCTCACTGAGAAACCTTGTTCTCTAAAATCATGGATTTCCAAAGCTCTGCTGGTTAACATATCAGTAAAATGGACTGTCTCACTCTTGCCTGGAATATCTCTGTCACTTTGAAGGGAAACTGCCTCAATTTCCAACCCAGGTGCGCAGCTTCACACAAGAGTTTTGGGGACCCAACAGTCTACATCTATCTAAACCTTTAGTTCCAAGAAAATACGGCCTTAAATTCAATTCCTAGTCCAGACCTAAGGATGAACTCTGCACCTTCATCCTACCCTCTTCCCTAGAGGTCCTGGGGGCTTATCCCAGTGCGCCCCCCCACCCAGCTGACTATTCCCTCCTTAATCACCTCACCCAGTCCCGTGAATCTCCCTCCTCCAAGTTTCCCTCCTCAGACCTCCCGTCCCGGTCTCCTCACCAAGTACCTCCCTCCCACCCCTACTAAAGCTTCGTGCTCCTTTCCAAGAGCCCTCTCTTCCCCTCTTCCTCGGCGCCTCGTAGCGGAACCCGAGAGCCAGAAGAACGGCGACAAAGCCGGACGGGCTGCGGACGAGTGGTCCTCCCGGAAGTGCGCCTCCCCTCAGCGTTCCCCGGCCCCCAGGCGCGGGGCAGCGAACCCACCTGTCCCACTGCAGCTGCTGCCATGGTCGGTGCGGCGGGTAACTGTTTCCCGCCTGGGCCGCCTCCCGGGAGAAAGACGTTCCGGCCCCGCCCTGTCCACGCCCCCTCCCCACCCGGCGCCCCGGGCCTCCCTAGTTACAGGGCGCCCTCGAGGAGACTGGCCCTGCTGCAAAGTGTATGCCCTGGAATGCGCGGGGCCAAGGGGAGTAAATCGAAACACACCCTCCTCCTAGGCCCCACCCAGGGTCTTTCCAGCCACACTCACGCTGTTGAAGAGCGTGCATGCATTTGTTTTTCAAAAATGTATTTTAATAGGTTCTGCTACGGAGCTCTAGTGAGGAAAAGCAGCCCGGGATAAGAGATGAAAGACAAGGAACAGCAACATCCGCGGATCTCGATTCCTTGGTGAAAAGGAAAAAGCACACTATACATGTCGGTGGGCATAGCATGTAAATAAAAAGGGACAGGACTTTGAGAAATGGCCTCTGAAGAGGATAGCAGGTAGGGATGAAGAGGTTGCCGTCAAACCCTATTTGAATATAGTTTTTCTTCCCAAAGAGAACATCTGGGTAGTCTTTGTAACCTTTTAAGAAATAAAAACACACGGTTCGCCATTTCTCCTTCCAGCCCCTTTCATCATTGGGGCCCGAAATTTTTCAATCCCTCAATTCATCAATGAGCTTCTAAGAACAGCTTCTAGAACAGGATTTCTGGTTATGCCCTTTAAGTGTCTCCCTAATTTCAGGACCCCCAGAGGCAGAGTTAGCCAGTTGTTCCTTGGTCACTGTGCCGCCCAAACCTTCCATGGTCAGAGTTCCCGCAACTCCTGCATCCTGGTTAGTGTGACAACAAACTATTTGTTACTGCTGTAACATCAAACTCCGGTTCTTAAGCCACTGTGCCTCTAATCCTACCCTGGGACATTGTGTCCCCAAATTCTGTCCGCCAGCCGAACAGTTCCAGGCCCCCAGGCAGTTAAATTCCAAACCTACCACCTGCAGGACGTCTCCCTGTTTTTCCTCCCTCCTCCCCCACCCCCTAATTTGGGGCTTGTAGGGGTGAGGCACCCGCAAAACTACCTTAGCCAATCAGCGATTGCCTCACACCCCCAGCCGCGGCCAATCCGCAGCAGCTATGCAACTCCACACCCTCACCTGGGGGAACATACTGGGCCCCGCGCCCCACGAGGGGGAATTCTCGGTCAGCCCCCAGTCAGGGAGTCCATAGCCCCCACTTTCCAACTCCCTACCCAGTTCCTCCTCCACCAGGATTCCGGACCGCAGCTCCTCCCTCTGTCTCAGGAGTCTCAATCCCCAGTTTCCTCTTCCCTTAGAAGTTTGGCGCTGGCAGTGAAGTCAAAACTCTTTTCCCCTAAAGGCCAAGAATGAAAAGGAGGCCCTTTTGCTTCACCTCCTCATTATCTCCTAATTAGAGCTTAATTTGCTCTCCCCTGCCGACCTTTTAACTAGGGCACTGGAGAAGCCAACCTGCAATGCCTTTCCCAGGATTCCCTGGCGAGAGGCTCCTGCTGCAGGGCCTGCTGGGAATTGTAGTGCCTCGGCTAGAGTCCATGCGTGGGGCTAGGGTGGATGGGAAAGGGGGCCTGGTGTGACAGGGCTCATACAGGAAGGAAAATAAATGTAATGATGCCCTTCTCCTTCTAGCTGTAAATAGCTTTTTTGGGACCCTGTGGGGTGATTTGGCCCACTAGTTAGTGGGCTTAATGTCTAGAGTGGGGAGCTACACCTGAAAGGCAGAGGACGGAAGCTGAAATTTGGTAGACTGAGTTTGAGGTGGGAGAGCCCTAGTCAGAGAAGCCCAGGTGGAAATGTGGAAAATCAGAAAGGGGTGGCAGGGGCCTCCACGGGGACACCCCACCTGGCCTTGCACCCATACCCCAGCTCTGCACCACTGGTCACTAGCAACATGATGCTTGTGCAGAAGCTTGCTTCGGAGGCCAGGAACACGGCTGCAGCCCCCACCTCAGCTGGCTGGCCCATGCGGCCCAGGGGCTGGGAAGAGACGGATAAAGGAGGTCAAGAGGAGTCCCCTCCTAGAGGCCCCCGAGTGGCTCAGTTGGTTAAGAGCTCCCTCAAGAGTATGAGCTGAGTTCTGAGCAACAGTAGTTCGATGCCCAGCCTGAGCTGAGCTGCCAACAGGCTCAGCTATAAAAAACAAAAAAACAAAAAAGAGGAGTCCCCACCTGACTGCCACATCCACCACCTGGATCTGGCTCCCACTCCTACCTGCGCCATTGTGCCCTGCCATTGTGCCCTCTCGGACCATGGCCTTGGGGTCAGGTGTTGAGGCTGCCTCCCACAGTGGGGTCCAGATGTTTCCTGGGGAGATGCTGGGAAAGGGGAGAGAGGATCAAGGAAGTTTACAGGAAACACTTCTACCCAGTCTTCCCAGTTCCCCAAGGAGGCTCTCAGTCCATTTAGTGCTGCTCACCAGTTGACGCGGACACCATATTGACTCTCGTCCAGGGCCAAGGCTTTGGTCATGGCTGTTAGTGTTCCCTACAGTAGATGGGGCCAGGGAGAAAGTTCAGTCCAGGGAAAATGAGCCTCCTCCTGTATCCTCTCCTCCCAACCTCGGGGGTCAACCCGGGGCATCATAATGGGGAAGTCATGCCCTCCTTGCAGGCTTACTTTGGGTTGCACCAGGCTCTATTTCCTGGGAGACATTTGGCACATAACAACATGTCACAGGTTGTTATACCTCAGGGCTGATGCCCCTGGGGGGCCAGATAGGCTGGGAAGGAAGTTGTTGGGAGTACTTTAGTGACCACATAAGGAACTTCCGGGCCAATCCCCACTACCAGGCTGGAGATGTTGATGACATTCCCATGGCTCTTCTGCAGGTCGGGGAGGGCGAGCTGGGGAGATAAGAGGCAGAATAAGTTGCCCATGCCCCGGATCTCCCCCAAACCCCTTGAAACGCATCCTGATGTTTGGGACATCACCAGTATGTTCACTAGTTGATGCCTTGTAGAGTCAGCATCCAGAGCTCTAGAGTGTACCTCCTCTGAGTCGCCCCAGGGTCTCTGGGTCTCAGAGCTTAAAGAGACTCTCAGTCTGAAAGGGATTTTTGCCTATGTCTCTTTTACTGTCTCTTTCTCTCTCCCATTCCCCTTTCTCTGTCCCTAGCCCCCTCTCTCTAGGTCTTTGTATGTTACTCAAACTCCTGTCCCTATCAAGATAGAAAAATGCAACAAGGCTGCATTTTTTTCAAAAAATGTGAGGAAGCTCTTTTATCCATGAGTTTTAGGGATAGCTCTATGGTCAGAAAGTAATGTGAGAGTCCTTCATGAAATGCACCCCATATTCTGCCAACTCCTCCCCTAAAACTCCCTAGTTACCTGGAGGTCCTTAAACTAACTCCCTCTCCCTCTCCTTCTCACTCCTTCCCCGTCTATCTCCTAGTTCTTTCACTACACATGACCTTGAAGAAAATAAAATTCTGTCTTTTCCATCGCTTGCCTTGGGCAACTAGGCTGGCCAGGCAAAGCCTGTTCTTGTCATTAGAGATTAATTAACACAAGCCAGCTTCCCCAAGGGTTCTTCAAGTGGGAATCTAAACTGGCTTTCTCTCTGATTCACCCCACAAGCTCTTTCAAACCTCCTCCACAAACACAAGAACAGTTCCCACCCTATTCTCAGTGCTATATCTTTATTTTTTTATTTTATTTATTTATTTATTTATTTATTGAGGCCAGTGTCACTGGCCCTCATATGTGAGACCGAACCGGGGCTGCTGGCTTCCGAAGCCAGCACTTAACCACTGCGCCACTCGGCCGGCCCAGTGCTGTATCTTTAAATACACCCTGTGTTCCAACCTGAAGGCCTTTGCACTTGCTGTTCCCTCTACCTGAAATGCCTCTACCTACAGTGACCAACCATTCTGGTTTGGCCGGGACTGAAGGGTTTCTGGGAACATGGGACATTCAGCCCACAGTTTCAGGACTGGGACAGTCCTAGGTAAACCTACTCCCTCAGCAACTTAAAATCCTGTTCAAATGTCACCTTCTCAGATAGTCTTCCCTGACCATCCTATTTAGAACTGCAACCTGCCTCCCCCTGGGTTCCCAACCCACTTCCTGATCCCTTTTCTCTGTGGCACACACTCCCTTCTGACATGCCATATAAACTTTACATACTTATTTGCTTATTCTCTGTCTCTCCCATCAGAATGCAAAAGTCCACAAGGGAATGATTGACGTTCTTATTTGTTTCTTCCCCAGTACTAAGGTATTTGGTATATAGTATGTGTTCAATAAATATCTTTTGAATAAATGAATGGATTGATTGAGGATCTATTACATACCCGGTCCTGTTCTCTGCAATTTACACAGATTAGCTCAATTAATCCTCATAACCATGGAAGGAAGTACAGTCAACAGCCCCTTTTTACAGGCAAGGAGACTGAGGAACAGAAGAGTGACTGACACAAACAGAGAGTCATGTGACACCTGACAGAAACAGTATTTGCAGCCCAGGCAGTCTGAGACCAAAACCCATAACCACATTAGAATTTCTGACAACTCTAGAAGTTAAGAAATTGAAGGTATATGAACATAAGTGACATGATTATGTGGGCATTAAGGGTGGGGTGAAATTCTAATCTTCCAGCCTGCTCTTCAGGGACACCCCCCCACCCCCCCCACCCCCCCACCCACCCCCACCCCCCGCTACATACATCCTCTCCTTCTCCCCCTCACTCTCATCAGCCTTGAAACCCTCGCTCTCTCAGCCCTGGGGATTGCCCAGCCCCCACTCCAGCCATATTTATCTCCTTAATCCTTATTACTTCCTGTCCAGCTACCTAACTCCCTCCCCACCACCCTGCGAATGTGAGATCCATGAAGCCTGAGACATGGCTCATTTGCTGTCCTTATCTCAGCACTGGGCACACAGCTGCCACTTCATAAATATTTGTCCTACTTCCTGTGGCCCCTTCCCAACACTCCCACACATTCCTTGGCCAGCGTCCTCCCTCCCCACCCTCAAGGTCACCTAGTAGCTATATCAAGGACCTGCTGAACTCTCATTGGCCTGACTCTCCACTCCCTCCCTTCCAACACCCAATCTGGACAGCCTAGCTCTCCTGGATGTCCTGCAGCCTCCCTCTGGCCTGGCTCCATCTTGCCTAAATGTTGGGGTTCCAGAGTCCTCTGTCTCTAAGCTCTACCTGGGGAGCCCCTACTTTGTTGGTTTCCCATCAGCATCTCCTAAATCTCCTTCAGATCCCCCTTCTGGAGCTCCTGACCCGCCACCCTTGGGCCTCTCTCCATCTCAATGTCTCACATGCAGAACTCACCCCATTGTCTCCTCCTAAAACCTGCCTCTCTTCCTGGTTTCAGCCTCAGAGGTAGGGCCTACTCCCACCCAGCTTTTCAAGCCACAGACTGGAAGACCTGAGCGTCTTCCAGAGTCTCCCTCTCCCTCAATTCCTCATGTGATCCATCACTTCCTTACTCATATACCTTCCATGGCTCTCTATTGTTCTTTTTCTTTTTTTTTGAGGGCAGTATCACTGGCCCTCATATGTGGGACCCGAACCGGGGTTGATAGCATCCCAAACCAGCTCTCAACCACTGTGCCACTCCGCCGGCCTATCCCTATTGTTCTTGAAATAAAGACCAGACACCTGGCTTGACCCTCAAGGTCCCATGTGATCTGCCCCCACAATTCCTTCCTGCACCACCCCCTTCCTTCTCCCATTCAGCCCCCCCAATAGCATCAAAGCTTTTATCACTGCCAGGCCTTTGCACAGGCTGTTCCCTTTACCATTAACACTCACACCTCTGTACAGTCACATCAAGGACCCTGGACACTCTTATTGGTCTGACTTTCCTTCCCTCCTCCCTGCATTTGGACTCTGGATCTGGAGAGCCACTTTCCCACCCTCTACTAGTTAATGTTGCTCATGTCTCACTTCCTCCTGGAAGCCTCAGAACCTCAGAACAAGCCAGTATCCCTGTCACACATCTCCCAGAACCACACCTGTCTCCCTCCTAGCACAAAACACTCACCTCCACAAACTCTTGTCTGCATTTATTTAGTAACGCCTGGCTGCCCCATGACTATGAACTCCACAAGAGCAAAGACCACGTGGTGTCGCCCCAGTTGCCCAGTCAGTCTTTGATGAATAAATAGATGAATGAATGGATAGGTCTCTAAGAACAATCCAGCTCTGAGAGTCTACAATTGACAGTCCTGTGCTCAAACACCTTCTGTGGATCCTTACTGCCTACAAGATCTCATTTCCTTGACCATATAAATATCCCTAATTCCTCCAATGTTTTCTCTTGCCTAGGAAATCACAAACTTTGGCTTATGTCAGAATCCATCAGGGAGGCCAAAGACACAGAAATTCTGATTCAGGAGGTCTGGGCTGGGGCCCCAGAGTTGACCTTTCAAGAACTTCCAAGAGATGTTGGTGGTGGTCATGATGGTGATGGTGATTATGATGGTGGTGATGAAGGTTATGATGATGGTGATGGCAATGATGATGGTGGTGATGATGATGATGGTGAAGATGATGTGGTGATGGTGGTGATGATGTAATGGCAGTGATAGTGGTGATGGCAATGATGATGGTGAAGAAAATGATGATAGTGATAGCAGCAATAGTGGTGATGATAGTTATAATGATGGTGATGATGAGGGTAATAATGACAGCAACTTACTCATGTGGACAGATTTCCTTACAGTGGGCACAGTTTTAGGTGCTGGAACAGAGGCATGAACAAGAGACTAAAATCTTTGCCCTCTGGAAAACCAAATGCAATGGGCAGACCTTAGCTGGTGCCTGGTGTGAACAAACCAACTGCAGTGAGACATTTGGGAACAACAGAGTGAATTTAAATAGGGCTTGAGTATTAAATAGTATTAAGAAATTACTGTTAATTTTCTTAAGAGACCTAATGGAAGTTTGGTTATGTTTTTTAAAAAGTCTTAATTTGGGGCAGTTGGTTAGCTCACGTGGTTAGAGCGCAGGCTTATAACACCAAGGTTGCCGGTTCGATTCCCACATGGGCAGCTGAGCTGCACTCTCCACAACTAGATTGAAGACAACTACTTGACTTGGAGCTGATGGGTCCTGGAAAAGCACACTGTCCCCAATAAAATTTATAAAACAAGTCTTAATTTAAATTTTTAACATAAAGTTGAATGCATTTTTAAATTAAAACAATGTATGGCCCTCCCTCACCTCTTGAGTGAGGGCTGTGAGGTGCACATTTCTCTCTAATGGTACCCCACTTGCCCCAGTGGTAACTTGCTCAGTGATGCTTTCCATCAGCTGCCTTGCAAATCCACAACTGCCCCCTACCCCAAGGGCAGCACTTCCTGGGATCATCTCCCACACATCTTGTACTCCATCCTCATCTAGATCTGCTTCTGGGGGATCCCCAGCTAGCAGGTATGGCCGTGGTACTGTGATGATGTTAAGAATTCTAAGGGTCGGCCGAGTGGCTCAGTTGATTAAGAGCTCGCTCAAGAGCGCGAACTGAACTCTGAGCAACAGCAGTTTGATGCCAGTCCGAGCTGAGCAGCCACTAAGCTGCCAACAGGTAGCAGGGATGGGTCAGCTAAAAAAAAAAAAAAAAAAAGGCCAGCCGAGTGACGCGGTGGTTAAGCACTGGCCTGGGAAGTCAGCGGCCCTGGTTCAGTCCCACATATGAGGGCCAGTGACACTGCCCTCAAAAAAAAATAAATAAAAAATAGAATTCTAATAATCTGAATAAGAAGGTCTCCAGGTTAATTAAGACCCTGGTGTCATTGTGAATCTTATTGTGACTGTGTAAGAGGACATTCTTGTTTTTAGGAAATATACCCCAAATTACTGAAGTGGATGAGGGTTCTTTTGTTCCTAAAATACACCCAGGTGTTCTGCCCCAGGGCCTTTGCACATTCTTTTCTTAGTGAGTGAAACACTCTGCTCTATTTCTCCACTTCCTTCCCTCCCACTCCAAGTCCAGCTCAAATCTCACCTTTTTCCTTCTACTTCTCTCAGGCTTCATTTACCTAACATATATCTCAGAGGCCTCGAAATGAGTGAGGTGGATTAGCCACAAGAAACAGAATGGGACAAGATTTGTAATAAACAATAACAACTCACAGACAGTAAACTCTGTGCAAGGTTTGTTCTAAAGGCTTGGCGGGTATTTAGTTGCAACTTACTCAGTTCTTAGACCAACCCTGTGAACTAGATACGATGATTAGCCCCATTTTACAGATAAGAAAACAGAGGCAAAGAGAGACTGAGTAACTTGCCCCAAGTGCAGGTAGGAAGTGGCAGGTGGGCCCCAGATCTAGACTCTTTACTCCCCTGTGAGGTTTCTGTACCGGCCACTCACAGGTAACAGAGTCAGGTAGCCAATAGGAGGAGGCAAGAACTGGGGTACAATGAGAGCCAGGCCACAGTTAGCAGACTATCATCCTGCCCCCTGGGTCCAGTTTACCAATTTTTCAAGAGAAACCAGAAATCTAGTTGTTTATGTGATGTCACTCTCTTTTTAAATGTTGGTAACTAATGAGAGAGAGAGAGAGAGAGAGAGAGAGAGAGAGAGAGAGAAAGAGAGAGAGATACACACCCGCACTCATATATCTAAACCTTTTATGGGCTGTGATGTATGTGTTAATCATAGAAGGTGAACAGAAATTGGGGACAGGAGCCAGGGTTCACTGGTTGAGAGGGGGATTACCCAACGGGACATTCCACCTGGATATCAGATGAAACCTCGAAGATAGCACCTGAGCTTTCTCCACACTGGTGACCCCTGACCCACTCCTTGGGCCTCTGCCCTCTCTGTCTACATTCGCTTTTCTCAGCTCCTTCAGCCTCAAGCCAGTGAGCTCCAAAATGATGTCTCCAGGCTTCCACCCTCACCCCAGACCCATGAATGCCTCTCAACATGTCCCCCACCCCACCTGCTCCTCCCCAGGAATTCCCGTCCCGAATTTGCTGAGGGGTGGGAGAAACAAACTGAAAAAAACAAACACTTTCTTGAGTCCACCCCCACATCTAGTCTACAAGAAAATCCTGACAATTCTACCTTCAAAATGGATCCAGAGTCAGACCATGTCTCACCAAATCCACAGCCACCAGCCTGGTTAAAACCAATATCACCTCCCTCCAGGACCATTCACATCGCCTCCTCTATGGGCCCCCTGTGCCAGCCTTCACACACCAATGTGTTCCCTATATGGCCACCAAAGGACTCTGATTCCTACTTCTAGTACCTCTGCTCAGAACCCTCCATGATTCCCTGCTCACTCCATGTCAAAGCAAAGTCCTCTCTGTGGTCTACAAGGCCCCATTCAATCTGGGTCCCAATGCCTGCTTTCTGTCCTCACCTTCCACTCTCTCCCCGTAGCTCACCCTGCTTCATTCACAACTGCCCTTCTCTCTATTCCTCCTCCACTCTAAGCTGTCCCACCCCAGGGCCTTTGCACTGGCTGTTCCTCTGCTGGACCCCGGTTCCCCACACACCTCCTTGGGGTCTGACTCAAATGTCACCTCTCACAGAACCCTTCTTCTGTCTAAAAGAGTGCACAGGGCTGGCCAAGTGGTGAGGTGGATAAGCACTGTCTTGGGAAGCCAGCGGCCCCGGTTCGGGTCCCACATATGAGGGCCAGTGACACTGCCCTCAAAAAAAAAAAAAAAAAAAAAAGAATGAACATGCATGTGTAAGTGTCACATAAGCAAAGATGGTCTGGAAAGATCTTTTGGAGGAGGTGACATTTGAACAAAGATGATAAGAGGCGGCATTATGGGAAGATTCAAAGGAAGAACACAGAAATAGAGGGAGGAGACGCTTTCTGCTCCTAATAGCTACTCTTTGGGTGGCAAAGCTGTAACTGCCTCTTACTGACTCCCTGTCTCAACCCCTCCCCCCATGTTCTTAACATCCCCCACTACCACCACCACACCACTTTGGAAAGTTCTGGAAGGTCTCTAAGACGGCTGGGCTATATAGCCACCCACGTAGTTTGTGCTAGTCATAGCAATTTGTACCCATTTATCTTCTACAAAATAACAGAGTGATTTAGGGGTACGATCAAAACCAAGGCATAGAAAACATTTTGTTCTCAGACAAAGTGGGTCTGACAATCCCATTATCAGCAGGCCACCTGGGCCTGGCAGCTGGGGCCCCAGCTTTCACCTTGGTCAAGGTGTATGTTCCCAGCAGGTTCAGCTCCAGTAGCTGCTGGAAGCCCTAGGTAGAGGTCTCCTCGGGCCACTGCGTAGGCAGATCTAAGGGTGGGGGTAGGAAAGAGGAGAGAATGAGGGAGCAACATAGACAGAATGGGGAAGGAAAAAAAGGGATAGTGTAGGGGAGTGGGGGACCCAAAGTGGGGGCTGGCAGACAAGAGGGTCAGGGGTCCTGAAAAGGAAGGAAGGTTGCACAGCAGTTAATAAAAAAGTCTGGGGGGTCAGAAGGCCTAGGTTCAAATCTCAACCCTGCTACTTCCTGGCTGTACAACCGTAGGCAATTCACTTTGTCTCTCTGTGCTTCAGTTTCCTCATCTGTAGAATGAGGATAACACTTTCTTCTTGAGCTTAGAAATTTTATGAGTAAATATTTGTGCCTGACAGTACCATAATATGCTTATTAAATACAGTTGACCCTTGAACAACAAAGGTTTGAACTGCAAGGGTCCAGCTGATATTTTTTCAATAAGTATACAGTCAGCCCTCCATATACCCAGTTTTGTATCTGAGGACTCAACCAACCATGGGCCCCAAATAATAGTATTTTTTATCTACAGTTGGGAATCCATGAATGCAGAGTGTATGCATTGTTCTATGCCATTTTATGTAAGTGACTTGAGTATCTGAGAATTTTGGTCCTGAAACCAATTCCCCACAGACACCAAGGGACTATAGTACATTTTTTTTGTGGGGGGGGTCAAAAGTTATATGCTAATTTTCCACTGCATGGGGGTTGGCATCCCTAACCCCCACATTGTTCAGGGGTCAACTACAAATTGAAGGAATTGTTGGGGGGAAGGTTAAAGGGGAAGAAAAATCAACATTCAGAAGAAAAGGAACTGGAGGGAGTAAGTACAGGGAAAAAGACTTCATTCCCACTGGACATGCTAGTATATACAGTCCATCCTCATCATTCGAGCAGTTATGGTCTGTAAAGTCGCCGTGAACATTGAATTAGTGATTAGTGACCCATTATTTCTAGGGAAAGTATGTACATAGAATAATACATAATACTGTGTGCCTATTATGGACTGAATGTTTGTGTCCACCCCTCCAAACTTCCTTTGTTGAGATCCTAACATCCAAGGTGATATTAGGAAGTGAGGGGAAGTGATTAGGTCATAAGGATGGAGCTCTCATGAATGGCATAAGTGCCCTTAGAAAATAGACCCCAGAAAGTTCCCTTGCCCCTTCCACCATGTAAGGACACAGCAAGAAGCTGGCCCTCAGCAGACACCAGATCTGTCAGCAACTCAACCTTGTACTTCCCAGCCTCCAGCCATCAGAGATAAATATTTGTTTTTTAAGCAGCCCGGTCTATGGCATTTGTGTTATAGCAGCCCAAACAGACTGGAGCAGTACCTATGTATACATACAACATAAACTATGTACATATGCATATGTATATAGATACATGAATAGCTAACACAGATTAAATATTAAATGGTAAACACAACTCATGCTCTAGGCTCTATTTCAGCATGCTAAGTGACTTGCCTGAGGCTGCCCCACTAACAGGTGCCAGCCTTGCAATTCAAACACGTCCAGCTGGTCCCAGAACAGGAGCTCCTTGTCCTGTACCGCCCCCTCCTGTCTCTATCCTCTGGGTATCTCTCCACTAGAGGGCTGAGAATCACCTTGTACGACCGCAACTGGGAACGTGTGCTACAGGCAACTCAAATTTTTGCCGCTCTGTGTATTTTCATGAACACCGGAAAAGCACAACCGGTACTAATTCTGGGGTTACAAAAACTTTTTTTTTAGATTTTTGTTTTTACTGGGGAATTAAGGGAGGGGAACAGTGTTGGGGAATTGGGGAAGGGGACCAGCAAGGTTGTTGTTCTTCAATCTTCAGTGTGGAGGGTGCCAGTCACCATCTGGCTATCCATGGGCAGCTCGTGGCCTCTAAGCTCAAGGTGCTGTGTTCAATATTAATTGCCGGTGGGCATAACCACCATCCCATGCGGGAGTCAAACCAGCAGACTTGTTGTTAAGAGCACACGCTCTATCCACTGAGCAGTCCGGTGGGCAGCTGAGCTCAAGGTGCCAAGTCAGTCTCATTTGCGGGTGGGCGTAGCCACCATCCAACAGGCAATCTTGTTGTTACACCAGCTGAGTCATCCTGCCACCTGTTGGTAGCTCAGCGACAGCTCAGCTCAGGTGCAGCCTTCACTGGCCCATGTGGGAATCCAACCTGAGGCCCTGTTGCTTAGAGCTCGCGCTCTTAAACCCACTCTTAATCAACTGAGCCACTGGTCGGCCCCACAAAAACTTCGTTTGAGAGTAGGAATTCAGAAATGCGGAATCCATGAATAATGACAATTAACTGTATCTGTCTTTTCTTGTCTATTTCCTTACTCTAGAATGTGAATCCCATGAAGACTGGAATGTTTTGTCTATTTTGTTCACTGCTAAATCACCAGTTCCTGGGACAGAACTTGGGACATAGTTGGTGCTCAATAAATATCTGTTGAACATACAAAGGACACACAGAGAAAGAATGCATTAGTATCCACCATCTGTTTATTCTTTACAACAATGTAAGGAGGAAAATGCAGCCAAGAGAGGGTGAGCCACTTGCTCAAAGTTGCCCAGCTAACAAGGGAGGCTTCTCTCTACCTCAGGCTTGCTGTGTGACCTTAGTGCAATGAATCCACCTCTCTGAGCCTTGGTTTACCAACATGAGGCATTCTTATAAAGGGCATTAAGCTGATGGCAATTTCCCTTTGAAGTCACCAAATTAAGCTGTTATAAACCACATGCCGTGAGTATATCTTCACAGAGAAGAACCACCGGCCTTACTTCATAGATAGATGGAGATAGTTCTGGTAATTATGAGGCTGAATAGTTTACCTATTCAATACTCACAACAACCCTATCATGGGGATCACCATCATCATTGTCACTATTCCCATTTCAGAAATATAGAAACTGAGGCATGGAGAGGTAAGGACACACAGCTGGGATGGGACAGAGCCAGGATGGAAGCCCAGGCATAGAGGATTCTACAGCTGTCCTGTCCTGTCCAAGTGGACAGAGAGGAAGATGGGGGAATTGGGGAGAGAAAGGGGAAACCGAGGTTTGGAAGGAAGGGGTGGGAAGCCAGGAGGTGGGTTGACACCAGTGGCCCTTGGGCCTTACAACTCACGGTAGCCAGCATTGTTGACGACACAATCCAGGCTGCCAAAACGGCAGACTGTTCCAGAAATGAGAGGCTGAGGAGAAAGATGTCTTATGAGTCAGGAGTGTTGTCACCCTACCTTGTGGAGCCAGGGTTCCCAAAAGCAAGGTGGGAAGGGGGAAAAGCCAGAGTCATAGCTGAGGGGACAAGAGCTAGAAGAAGTGGGGGACTCTCCCCAGAATCACCAGGCATAGCAGAAGAAGAGACAGGAAGCCAGAGGGCTGGTTATAGTCATTACTCCAGAGACCTGGAGTTGGGGGGACAGAGACCCTGGAGGGCAGATATCAGAGAGATACTGACTAAAGGGAAGGGACAGAAACCCTGAAACAGGAGGGGGAAAACTTTTTCAGAAAAAGACCCACTCACTGTGAGGGACTCATTTGTTCCAATCCAAGTGATAGGTGTGATAAGAATCTTGAAGTAGGAGATCAAAGAGAACATACCCAGACGCTAGATCTGGCCAGCAGAATCAGGGAAAGCCTTGCAGAGGGGAAACAACACTGAGCTGAAATCTTTGGAACCCAATTTAGCCAGAAGAGAGAAAGGTAAAGGGATAGCATTGTGCAAAAGTCTAGAAGACAACAAAGGGGTGGGGGGAGGGAATATTGGAAATAGGGAGAGAGGACAGAAAATCTGCTCACCCTCACATCTTCCTCCTGAGTCACATCACAGAGAAGAAACAGAGTTCCAGGAAGCTCCTGCTCTAGAGCCTGGTCCCCCAACTCTGCAGGGAGAGAAAGGCCTGGACTCCTGGGTCTGAGGGAGAAGGGGCTGGGGGTGATGACTGAGGGACTTTCACTCACCATCTTTGTCACAGATAACCACTTAGGGCTCGCTTTCCACTGAGAATAAGAGAACTGGTTACCCCAGCACAGACCTTGCTGCACGCCCCTGCTGCCCTCTTGTGGCTATTTAGAGTGGGAACTATTACCCCCTGGGCTCCCCTCGTGATCCCCTAGAACAAAAGTCAGAGGCCTTGACACATATTCTCCTTGGCTACTCCAGGTACCTGCTGGGGTCCCTGAGACACCTCCCCTCCCCCGCCATCTCTGGGTTTCGGAGTAAACTCTAAACCTGCAAGAGAAATATTCCCCAAACGACCCGTTTTGTAACTATAATCACCGGGACCCACAGAAAAAGGGTAAGGGTGTGTAAGGCCTGCCACAAGCCCAGACTCCAGGATATCACTCCTACGCCTTCGTTAGCATTGCAAGTTGGATATTATAAAACAAGAATCTAAATTACTTCTTCCCACACTCATTAGACGCCCCCGGGGTCCCTCCTCTCCCAGAATCCAATATTCCAACCAGCCAAGACTCCTCACCGAAGGTTCTCAGGATCCCGGCTCCGATGCCACGGCCGCCCGGCCGCCCCGCCCCCTCCCCCGCCCCGGACCCCGCCCTCATCACAATGACCACCTTCCCCCGCATAGCGCGATCCCGTGGCCATCCCGTGTAAATCAGTCTGTCTCTCCCTCTCACTCACTATGGGCCTCTTTCCACCTCCAAAATCAAGTGAGTCCGTGGGCGCAAACCTTAAATAAGTACTGGATCCTGGAAGCCCGGCCCTGGGGGGCGTTGTCAGGAAGTGCAGAGGCTTGGAAGTTTGGCCCCAGCCCTCTCCTCCCTCAAACCCAGTAATCCAAGCCCCTGACTCCCTCCTTCCTCTGACCCACAAGTTCGAGATCCCTCCTCCACTTTTTCCCTGGGGACCTGGAAGCCAGACTCCAGCTCTGCCTCAGAGACCACAGTGTCACAACCCCAAACAGACAAGGAGAAAGTTATTAACTAAAAGTTCAAAGTTTTAATCCGAATTTGAAAAAGTGCTGGAAAAACCAAACTTTGGCCATAGAAACCCCTCCCCTTGTAGACCTCGAGAAGACCAGATCTCGTCCCCAGGTGCCAAGACTGGCTCCAGGTCTCCGGGCGGTACCTTCAGATCACGCCCTCGCACTGCACTCCGCTTTTGGGTCGGTCAGAAGCTGGACTGCAGCAGAGTGACTCGCAGTGGCCACGCCCCCTCATCCTGGGTCAGGGCAGGTGGGGAGGTCCCGGAATCCCACGTGGGCTCCCAGGAGGCGGGACCTGTGCCACGCCCACTACCTCGGCGGATGAAGCGGGTGGAAGGGGAATTGGTCACAGGAGATCTTGGGGGCGAGGTCACCTGGGGCGTGGGGTCTGACGGAGGAGGCAGCGCAGGGGGAAGAGGGTCTCCTCCAGAGTCCAAATTTCCACCTGGAGAGGACGAGGGGGTAATGAAATGGCAAACTTTGAGAACTGGGATTCCATACTTCCAGGCCTTTCCTCTCTCAGTCCCAAGAGTCCAGATCCCTCAGTAGCCTTCTGTCCCAGACTCAGGAGTACTGGGCTCCAGTCCTCTCCTGCCTGGAATCTAGAACTCCCAAGCCAGTTCTTTCCTTATCAAGACAGAGGATTCCCAGTGGCCCTCATATCCTTCCCCACCAGGACCTAGGATTCCAGGCCTCCGGCTCCTTCCCTAAAACCCAGGAGCCCCGGTCCCCAGCCCCTTCTCACCTGTCATTATTCTGTGCCACTGTGACGCCTCAGTGGCCAGAGCTTGAGAGAGGCTGAGAACTCGCTCCTGGTGACCTTCTGATATTGGCAAATAAGGGGTGGTGTTCCTCGGACTTGAAAAAAAATTTGAGGGACACGTACAATTAGCCAGTACAGTGAGGACCGCAGTGCGGCACCTGTCCTTCTGGGAGTAGTAGTCCCTAGCATGTGTCTTTAAAGGACTTTAAATCTGGCGTGGCCCTCATAAAAAGCCCAAGTGCATAATGGGATTTGTAGTCCAGGCTCGACAAATTCACCGGACTTCCTGATGTCCGAGTGGACTATGCTATCCATTCAGGTTTGCAGTTTGGGAAACTGATGTTCTCAGCGGGTACCTAGGGCTTTCTGATGCCCCAGGAACTCAAGTGTCTCTAAAAGATTCTGCGATTAGCTCTTCAGTGCTCAGGAGGCTTCAATAACAATGCTACTCCCCTCCCCTTTGGCAAATTAATTTCCCTGCTCCTTGCCCTGCCCCCCAGTTCCTTACCTGCTCCAGGAACCCGAGCTTCTGAGCCATTTCTGAGTTCCTAAATGTCCTAGGACAGGCTGCAAAGGAATTGGGGCATTAGTACTCCTCACCTGGGAGCTCCACGTTCTGAGGGTAAAATGAACAGGGCTTGGAGAGGGGATGAAATTGCCCCCAGAGGCACTGACAATGTGTAACTTTATATTCAAAGAACCCCTGTTCTCCATATGACTTAGATCAGAGGAGGACCCACCTTGTTTACCTATGACAAGGCCAGAAACAGAGCCTCCAAATTCACTCTTTACCTCATAAACCATTAGCTTAATAGTTTGTCCCCCTAAAACTAGCTAGACACAGAGATAAATGTCTAGTGTTTGGCTGACTGAGATGCCCCCTGATTACAAAAACAATCCTAATCCTAAAATCACCCCACCTATGACTTGTCTAATTCCTCCCTAGAAAAATCCAAGATGAAACCATCTTGATGATACACTCTGATCTTCAGATCTAGAGCACTCTCCCCATTGCAATAACGTAAATAAAATCAATTTCCCTACTTGCTCCGTTTATTATTATCATTATTATTTTGCCTTTGACAACACATGGTAACTGAAAAGGAAAACGGTTTCTGATCCAGACCTGTGACCCCTGGTGAGGCAGGGATGTTGTCTCTGTCCCACCCCAGCTCCCCACTGCTAGGGGAGCCAGGATGCTGACTTCAACACAAGTACAAATTGGGGTGAGTCTGGAAACCTTGTTCTGGGTAAGGAGCTGGGGACCATGCCCATGTTCCTGAGGCTCAAACTAGGAACAAAGGAGCCACTGCCACCCCACTGGCCCACCTCTGTTCCCCTCACCCTTTGTTCCATGTCAGTCTGGTGTCTGGCTGGGGACAGCATCCTCCCCAGAGTAAGGAGACAGGGAGAAGCTGGACGAGGGAGAGGCCGTCCACACTCCTGGTTTCTGCGTATTCTTTCCAACTGTTCCTGAGCACTCATCCGGGGCCGGGACAGGGGGACCTGGGGAGATGAGAAACCTCTCAAGACCCGAACCTTGGCCTTCATTTTATCTGTTTCCTGAACCTCTTAACCTCCAGTCTTGCACTTTCCAGTAAGATCACCACCAGATCTCGGAGGCCTCTCTCTACACCTGGAGCTGATGCTGTCTGCCCACTGCTCATGTCCTCCCATGGCCTCCAAGCATCCTTGGGACAAAGGCATTTGAGGCCCTGTGAGGCCTGGTCCCTACCCACCTCTCTGGCCTCAACTCCATCATCTGCCCTACTTGAACCTGAAACCCCAGCCTGACAAACACCCTCAATTCCCTGGACATATCAAGCTTCTTCACACTAATAGACAAGACACTGGGGTGCTTGTGATTAAAAAAAACCAACAAAAACAACTCTGTATCAGCTGTGAAAACAACAGGAAGAATGGGATTTATTGAATAATTAAACTGTCCAGAGGATCAGCTTAGGTTGGCCTTAGAGAGGACTTTATGATCTCTGTCTTGCCCTCAAAACCAGAGGGAAGATGCACACAGGGTGGACATCATGTGCCAACTGGAGTTCTGTGACCACAAACCAAGAAACTACCAGAAGCTAGGAGAGAGGCCTGGATCGGATCCTTCCACAGTGCCTTCAGAGGGAGTATGGCTCTGCTGACATCTTGATCATGGACTTCAGCCTTAAGAACTTAAAATTCAAGAGGACAGAGATAAAGCAAAGAAGAAATTGTTCAGTGAAAAGAAACTGAAACTTGAATAGGTGGCAAATTCTCAGCCTATCCATATTGCAAAAAATGAGAAAGCATGTTCCAAAGAGAACACCACGGGTGTGGCTGGACAAGCCGTTTGCTAATATATTAGGCATGTGATGTGTGGAGCCAGTAAATCAACTCCACAAAAACACTGCCAGCTTCAGCTGAAGGGGACAGAGATGGGACTAAATGAAGAAAGGCTGTCAGGCATCTGGGATGTTACAGGCAGGAAATGGGCTGATAGAACGATCTGGCTCAATATAAGTGTTATCCTTCAGGAAAGGGGGTAATATGGACACAGACACGCTCACAGGGAGAATGCCATGTGACGACTGGAGTTATGCTGCCACAAGCCAAGGAACAGATCCTTCCCTAGTGTCTTCAGAAAGAGCCTGGCCCTGACAACACCTTGATTTCAGACTTCTAGCCTACAGAACTGGAAGACAATAAATTTGTTGTTTAAGGAAAAAAAAAAAAGAGGGAAGAGAACTCCTTACTGCAGTCTCCAACAATGGATCCAAGCTCTCTAGGGAGACAGCTTGGATCCATTGCTTATTGTAGGACCAGTCACTGCAATTCACTCTGTTTTACTGATTTGGCCAATCCTGAGTCACATGTCCACCTGTTATATACATAATGGCCCCTGTATATTGGCCCTATGTCATTTATTTCCTCACAGTGGGCCAAACCATTGGCCCCAAAACCTGCCAGGGTCAAATTCAAACTTTTACATATCTACTTGTTTCAAACATAGCCCAAATAGGCAGATATTTTTAGCCATTTAGAGGCTGCCTACTTTGAATACTCCACAAAGCTGTACCCCAAATCAGCTAGCCATAGGTAAGATGACTCTGTAGCTATAAGACCCTAAGCAGCTGCTGTCCTTAGGAGCTCTGTAACCCAGACTCCCCACTGCATTGCTCAACGACATCACCTACACCCTGAAGTCCTCTCTCCTATCTCTCCTATCTCCCTTGCCATCTTCTCCTCTGGGCAGTGGCCCCCACGCAGGAACCTCTGAAGGTTCTCACTGTGAGGGATTTCTCCCACAGACAAGCTTGTCAAAGTGTGGACCAAATAAGCCTCGTGTGTACTACTGCCACCTCGTGGTCGTATCTTTTTCCGTGATCATCTCTGAAATGCCTGGAACTCACTAAACCACCCCTGAGCTCTGGACCTTGGCAGCCTGGGGAACCATGGGGTTGGGTGAGGCAGGAATAATTCCCAGAGGAGCCCCAATTCCCAGAGGAGCCCCAACAATCCATGTCCTTTACACACACCACTGAGCATACAGAAGCTCCTCTCTTCCTAGGAAAGGACTGATTGACTGTTTTGGATCCACGATAATAACTAAGCACCAGAAATTCTTTGAAATCTTTTTCATCAAGCTCTGGCAGCTGGCACCCCAAAGGCGCCTCTTCGAAATCCAGTCAGCTCATCAGCGATGGCCCCATATATCCAAAAATCAGCCAATCAGCAACAGACACAAAACTTTCCAGCCTGAGGTCCAACAGTCCGTAAACACTGCTGGCTCCAAAAGTACAGCAGTTTCTGAACTCCACGCTGTATGACCACCTCTCTACTTTGCTCAGAGTGACTGTATCTTACAAGAATAGGTCTAGCTTACTCAAGGAACTAATACATTCAACTTTGTTTCTGATACAAAGCAGTGGCCTCTTTCACGATCACCTCCATGCTTCTGCAAACATAATCTGTTCCTTTTGTTGGGTATACTCTTCTCTGCAAGGCCAAACCTTTTTTTCATTTACCCAGCTTCAGCTTACCTATTCTTTTTTTTTTTTTTTTTCCCGAGGGCAGTGTTACTGACCCTCATATGTGGGACCCGAACTGGAGCCGCCAGCTTCCCAAGCCAGCGCTTAACCACTGCGCCACTCAGCCGGCCCTTACCTATTCTTTAAAAGGCTTTCCAATAGTCAGAGTCCTGTTCTCCCCCATCAGACTTGAGTATCAGGTCTAGTTCCTTCCTGGGCCCCCAACACCTTCCAAAGGGCCTGGCCCCTAGAAAGTCTCAGCAGCAAATAACGGAATTTGGGAGTTCTTCCTGCAGTGGATTAGGGGAAAGGGGACAGGTGACAGCTCCCTTGCCCTTTTGACACCCTACTTGGATTGGTCATCAGCTGATGTCTTACTGGGCACAGGAATGGTCCTGCCAAATCCATAAGCCATACTTTACCAGGAACCCTTTGCCAGCTTCAGGATGGATGAGGCCACTGAAAAATATGTTGTGGTGTGGAGATTCACAACACAACAAAGTCAGCTCACAAGTGTAGGTAGTTGAACACAGGGACTGGTCTGGAGACCCACCCCTGCAGGGCATGGCACTCAAGAAGGGTGCCTGAGGGCCGGCCGAGTGGCGCGGTGGTTAAGCGCTGGCTTGGGAAGCCAGCGGCCCCGGTTCGGTCCCACATATGAGGGCCAGTGACACTGCCCTCAAAAAGAAAAAGGAAAAAAAAAAAGAAGAAGAAGAAGAAGAAGGGTGCCTGAATTAAACAACCCTTCAGTTGGCGGATGGGGTACTGGAAGCCAGAGCTCTGTGCTCCCAAGAGACCGTGTTGCTCACTGTCCAAGGGCTGAGCCCACCCCTAACCAAAGCAGAAGGGGTACCTGTCTCTAATTCACAAAAAGATGTACTGTAGGTGAGCAGAGGTTGTGTCTTCTTAAATCCCCACCATAACCTGGACATTTGTTCCAGCTGTCTCCCTGCTTCCTCACTTGGTAAATTCTAACTCATTCTTCCAGGTCTTTCTGCCTCCAGGAAACCATTCCCAACATGCCAGGCTGTCTGGGAGCAGGAGTTCCCCAGTGCCTCATGCTTTCACCATCACGACACATGCCTCTCTCTGTTACAATCATGTTTACATCTGACACTCGTCAATTCCAGCCCAATTTGGCTCAGGAACCACAGGGCCCAGCCAAACCCTATACACAAGAGGCCAGGTACCACAACAGCACTAATGAGAAAAACCACAAACATGAAGCTCAGAATTAATTAATATATTCAAACCCAAACTCCTCACCTTCCCTTCCTGCCCCATCTCCTGCCTGGTAACTGCATTCTTCCAGGTGCCCAAGCCAAGAGTCTCATGGTCATTCTGACTCCTCACACCACATCTCTAATCTGCCAGGGAAATTTGTTGGCTCCGCCGTCAAAATCAGTTCCCCCAATCTCTTGTCTGCAATTCAAAAAAAAAAAAAAAATCTGAAAACAGACTTTTGTGTTCCAAAATTTGGTGCTAATATCCGCCTGGCATGGTCTGAGTCTCAGCACACCGTCTGTCATCTAGGTTTCTGCATCTACTGCTATTTTTCTCGCTTTTTAATTTGTTTTTAGTTACTTGTGACTTCTGGTTTAATTGCTCTCTGAAAATGTCAAAAAGAGCCAAAGATAGCCCTAGGATAGTGAAAAGAAGCAACAGAAACATCTGTCACTTCCAAGAGCTTGGAGAGAAGAATCACTTCAGGAGCAGGATTGTGGCGCATCTGCTGCAACATCTCAGTGAATATGACCCATGGGGTACTCCTGGATGTGATGTGACATGAACAGAAAGATGTAATGGAAGTTTTACGGGGACAGTAATGACCAGGAACTGATGACAAGTAGAGAAACTCTACACAGGGCAAAACATGAAGACTTGGCCCATGCATGGACAAGGATGTAACCGGATATCCCCACCTGGCTTTTGGTCATGAAACAAACTAGAACATTCCATGAAGACCTGAACATTGATTGTGACCATTGACTGGCAACACTGAAGAGGCATATGGTATAAGATATCTGACGATCCACAGTGGCCAGAGCTTCTGTTGATCATAAATTACACTGGTGAGTTTGCTAAGACAATACCTGATGTGCTCCTACAAAAACGTCACCAGGGCTGGCCGAGTGGCGCGTTGGTTAAGAGCTGGCTTGGGACGCTAGCAGCCCCAGTTCGGATCCCACATATGAGGGCCAGGGACACTGCCCTCTACAGCTAAGATGGTGAACAACAGCTCCACCCGGAGCTGGGCTGCCATGATTCACCGGGATGGCATAGCTGCAGCCCCTGCTGCAGTGGGCTGCCATAGGCTACAGTGAGTGGCCAGCAACCAGCGTGAGCGGCTGGCAGCTGGTGTGAGCTGCCAAGAGCGGCCGTGAGCAGCCGTCCAGAGGCCGGCGACCAATCTGGGTTGAACGCAATGATGGGAAGAACGCAATGACGATACCAACATGGACCAGTGAAGCGACGTTCTCCACAACTGGACTGAAGAACAAAAGAACAACAACTTGTCTGTTCCCTTTCCCTGGTTCCCCAATGCTGTTCCCCTCCCCCAATTCCCCAAGAGAATCTTTAAAAAAAAAAAAGTCACCAACAGCAATGAGAGATGACAATGATGGGCTTGAAGGATGCCAGGCTCAGGAAATCTGCTCCTGGGAATGCTAGAGCCACAGGCATACACAAGACACAGTTTGGAATGCATCTACAGTTTCCATTACTGGGGCATTATTATTATGCAAACAAGAAATCATGGGACCCAGAATAATCTTTTTGGATAAGTTCAGTAATCACTTTGTGATGAGCAGCATGAGACTACTGCAGACGAGCTAGACTGAAAGAAAACTATTGAGTTTGGGTGTCTGAATAAATGCTCTCAAAGTCTCCTTCCTCAGTATCTTGTGAAGTATGGCATTTTGGGGGCATTTGCTTTCTGTTTAGTGTGGCATCTCCACATACAGCTTCTAACCACAGAAGTTTATAATCCATGAAGAGCAAGGATCACCACCACCACCTTTTTTTTTTTTTTTAACTGTATAATGGCTGCAGGTACCAGGAAACCCAGGACCCAAGATTTTTAGAGATGCCAATTTGCAGCTGTTAGTTCTGAGGAGGTTGATAGACCAGCAGAAGTAAACATAAGCACAGGCAGGGCTCTGATGACGTTTGAAAATGACTCTGCAGATGAAAACTAAAGGGCCTCCTTTCCCCAAAGTCCTCAAGCAACCAGATTTGGCATCACTTGTAAGAAGAAGATCAGGCTACATTTTGTTATTTGTACCTAAGGTGATTAGGTTCAAGGAGAAGATTCTATTGTCCACCTGCAATAACTTGCCTGTTGGGCATTTATTGAGGGGATAAAGGAACTACTGACATGGTATGAGATCATAAATTCGAGAACATTACAGAAATGATGTTGATAATGTGGGAATACAGGAGGAAAATTTCCCACAGACAAAATGGTGAAATGGGTGATCAGTTCATTGCTGACTCTTTTTTCTTTCTGTTTTTTTTTTTTTTTAAATTGGGGAACAGCCATGGTCATTGGTTACACATTGCTTTCATGCTACAATGGTATAGTTGACTCTTTTAGGGAGGGCGCAGTTCACAGTGGCCCATGTGGGGATCAAACTGGCAACCTTGGTGTTATCAGCACCAACCTCTAACCAACAGCTAACTGGTCATCCCCATTGCTGAATTTTAATAGTGTATATTTCTCAGTGACCAAGAGATTCTAACCAGTTTACTCAATGAAAGGGACACTGCCCAGATGAGACGCTTTGGTAAGAAGCAGATAACACGGCTACCTCTACAAAGGCCACCTACCCCATGGAATCCCACTCCTGGCCCTGCTCCAGATGTCCAACTCCCAACTCGATGACAGTGTTGATCTTTTGACCAGTGACCCCTGTCTCCAGAGTTCTCAAGCCACCAAATGTCATGAGCATTTACTGCAAATGTACATTTCAGTACTTGGCTTCATTTGTACCTGGATTGTGTGATATGATGCCTTACTAAACCTTTTTCCTTAGAAATAAAAAGTGACTGATATTTCTAATCTATTTTTATTCCACTCTGACTTGTTCATTTAGTAGCTCATTGCTATTTAAAAAAAAAAACAACAAAAAAACTTGACTTTTTTTTTTATTTAATTTTTCTTTTTTTTTTTTTTTGAGGGCAGTGTCACTGGCCCTCATATGTGGGACCGAACCAGGGCCGCTGGCTTCCCAAGCCAGCACTTAACACCGCGCCACTCAGCCAGCCCAAAACTTGACATTTAAATTGAGATTAATTCATACCCTTTATCCCAGTTAGTATGAATATTCATACATTTTATTGAGCAAATGTTAATTAATGTGCTTGATTATGGGTGCTGCACCAGATGCCACTTGAGGCTTTACATAATACACAGTACAAGTATATATTCACCCTATTACTCATCTAAAATCTGAAACTTTTTTTTTTCTTCTTTTTTTAGCTGAGCCATCCTGCCACCTGTTGGCAGCTTAGCAACAGCTCCGGGCTGGACATTGAACTGCTGTTGGTCAGAGCTCAGCTCACACTATTGAGCGAGCTCTTAACCAACTGCGCCAAGAATCTGAAACATTTTGCATTTTAAATTACATCTGGTCCCAAGGGTTTGGGATAAGGTTTGAAGACAGGCATATCTAGACTCCAAGTCCCTCTCAACAATTCCACTTCTTTTGACCTACTGGCAACTACTACTATCTCCCCCTGGCCCATCTCACAGTCTCCCGCCCCCTCATTCGCCCCCTCATTTGGCTCCCTGCCCTAGCCTTTGCCCTGCAACCTATTCCTCACTGGGCCAGAGGGCGCCAGTTCCCTCTTAGGGCAGCTCACGTTTCTCTCTGCGCAGAACTCTCCTTGGCTTCCGGCTCACTCACAGTCAAAGCAAAGTCCCCACCTTGAACCACAAGGCCCAGCAAGATCTGCCCCCATTACCCATTTGTCATTATTCACTCCTCTCTCCATCGTCGCTTACTCAGTTCCAGCCACACTGGCTTTCTAGCTGCTACTTCAACAGGCCAGGCCCACTCCTGCCTTGGAACCTTTGCAAAGACTGTTCCCTTTGCCTAGAATGCTCTTCCACCAGATATCCCCAAGGCTCACTCCCTCACCTACTTCAGGTATCTGCACAAACATCACCTTTCCATGAAGCTTCCCCAGACCAAGCCATTTACAATTATACTCCTTCCTCAAGCATCCCAACCTCCTCACAGCGTTCTGTTTTAATTTAGCACTCATAATGTATAAAATAATGTAAATTGTATATTATCTGTTTCTGATATCCACTAGAAAGCCAGATTCATGAGGGAAGGATTTTTTTTTTCTTGTTTACATCTGTGACCTCACTGCCTAACTACCTCTATACATTAGCACGCTCTCTGATGATGGAAAGCTACTATATGTGCACTGTCCAACAGGGCAGCCACTGGCCACATGTACCTCCTGAGCCCTTGAAATGTGGCGACTGTGAGTAAATTTTTAATTTTATTTCATTTTAATTCATTTAAATTTAAATAGCCACACGTGGCTACAGGCTACCTTATTGGACAGTGAAGATGCTATTTAATCAATATTTGTAGAATGAATGAATTCATAAAGGAATGAATGAATGGAGTACTTACTATATCCAGACACTACTTCCAACCTTTTATGGGCATTCATCTAGTCTGAATCCTCACATCAGCTCTAGGTGGTAGGCACTGCTATTAGCTCCATTTTGCAGATGAGAAAATGGAGGCAGAGAGGGGTTTAGTAACTAATCCAAAGTCATACAGCTTTGAAGTGGCAGAGACAAAATTCAATCCCAACACTTAACAAGTCACATTCTCTCTATTCTGGGGTGCGGCCTCTCTCCCAGTTGTTTTCCCCAAGAGTGGGAAGTCCATGGTGGTCAGATCGAACGATTACAAGATGGACCAGAGGGGTCGATGGACTGCCTACCTTGGTTCCTGGCTGTGGGGAAGTGGAGCAATGACCCTCAGGACTGGAAGCCCGGGAGACCCTTGGAGATCCAAGGCCTGGAAGGGCAGAATGGCGCTTAGTGAGGACAGAAAATGCCAAGTAAGTCCCACCCCATCCAGGATGCTCACCTGAGCGAGGGCTGGCGAGGTCTCTGTCGCCCTCTGAGGGCCGCCCCCAGTCAGCACCAGGGGACCGGGGTAAGCTCAGTTCCAAGGACTCAGGCAGGCTCTGGAGGAGTTGGAGAAGGGGTATCATGATTATCATTATCATTATTATCACCATTTTTCAAGCACTTAGCAAATGAGACAGAGCATGTGTAGAATTAAGATCGAAAACCAGGAGCCAGACAATCTGGTTTCAATCTCAGCTCTGCCATCTAATAGCTGTGTGACCTTGGGCAAGTTACTTTACTTCTCTGGGCCATATTTAAACTCCTGATATGAGAATTGAATCCATACATGTAAGGCCCTTAGAACAGTGCCTGGTGGGCCGGCCGAACGGCGCATTGGTTAAGAGCTGGCTTGGGACGCCAGCGGCACCAGTTCGGATCCCACATATGAGGGCCAGGGACACCCCCCTCTCTAGCTAAGATAGTGAACAATAGCTCCACCTGGAGCTGGGCTGCCATGAGTCCCTGGGGACCGCATAGCTACAGCCCCTGCTGCAGTGGGCTGCCATAGGCTACAGTGGGTGGTCGGCAGCCAGCGTGAGCCGCCGTGAGCAGCCGTCCAGAGGCCAGCGACCGATCTGCCTCACCCGGGAAGAGTGCAATAATGATACCAACATGGGCCAGTGAAGTGGTGTCCTCCACAACTAGACTGAAGAACAAAAGGACAGCAACTTGTCTGTTCCTCTTCCCCGGTTCCCCAATGCTGTTCCCCTCCTCCAATCCCCCAATCTTTAAAAAAAAAAAAAGCGCCTGGCACATGGTAAGGCATTATAAGTGCAAGATTTTATAATGATTATGCATCTGGCATGGTGCTAAGGATTTTCCTGCATTATTTCATTAAACCTACAAGACACCTATTATTAGAATAGGGATGGATATTTTACATATGGGGAAACTGAGGCTCAGGGAATGAGGTCAGTGACAGAACAGGGATCTGAACCCAGATCTTCTAGATACATGATCTGAGGGTCACAACAAACAGTGGCTCTAACCCAGTTATGACAATAGTGGCTTGTACTTCCTGAACACTCACTCTGTGTCAGGCACTTCCTAGTCACCCTTTCTTTTCCTTAGAAATCCCTACAAGGTGAGGGTTATAATCAGAAATGTCTAGTAAATGTTTTTTTGGTTCTTTTTTTTAAATTTTTTATTGGGAACAGCCATGGTCATTGGTTACACATGCTACAATGATATAGTTGACTCTTTTAGGGAGGGCATAGCTCACAGTGGCCCGTGCAGGGATTGAACCAGCAACCTTGGTGTTATCAGCACCATGCTCTAACCAACTGAGCTAACTAGTCACCCAGCTGGTAAATGTTTAATCAATGCCTCTCTGGGAGAAAAGAGCACTGGTTTGTAGCATTTGTCAATTACTCCCACCATGGTCAATTTTCAAGCTACTGACAAGACATCATTGAATGTGGAGTTGGGAAGAGATGCAGGCAATTGGCCCTTGGGAGGTGGTGGGAGCTGGTTCCAGCACACCACTGGGCTATGACCACTTATAACAAAAAAAAGGAAACAAAGGCTTCTGGAGCATAGGCTACTTGCCAGAGGTTGGTTAGCTGGTCAAGCGATAGGGAAAGACATGAGTAGGTGATGAGCTGTGCCAGGGGCAGATGGGACAGGGAGCTGGGGGTGGGGAGAGAGGTCTGAGTCTCACCTCTCTCTCTGAGGATTCCTCTCCTTGGAGTACAGGGGGTGGGGAGTCAGGCTCAGTATGAGGGGGTGGTTTCTGGGGCCCCCCCAGACCTGCCAGTGTGTCTTCCATCATCCACAGCTGCTGCTGAGCAGACGTTCTGTCCTGGGAGGAGGGAAGGAATTTATTACTCAAAGGTGGGAAAATGCAAGGACAGTTAAAGTTGATAGGCCATGGACAGGGTTGAAATCAGCTGGGCTGTATTTATGGAGTCATAAATGGACTGTGTGTGCATATTGGACGCGATATCTATGGATGTCCATTTCCATATGGATATCCCACTACCATTTATCACAAGCACTGTCTTTTCTGTACAGTTCTGCAGTGTTGCCTCTGTCCTAAATAGGCAAACCATAGGGCTGGCAGAGTGGCTCAGTTGGTTAAGGGCTCACTCAAGAGTGCGAGCTGAGCTCTGAGGAACAGCAGTTCAATGCCCAGCCCAGGCTGAGCTGCCGTTGTTGGCAGGATACAAAAAATATTTTGGCTCAGCTAAAAAAAAAAAAAAAAGGAACGAAATAGGTAACCATATAAATATATATGTTTGTTTCTGAATACCCTATTGTACTCCTTTGGTCCATTTGTCTAACTTTGTGTCAATTCTACACTGTCTTATTAGCTGTAGCTTTACAGTCAGACTTTACATCCAGTTGTGTTATGCCTCCAGCTTTTTTCTTGGAGGTTGCCTGGGCTACTTTTGGCCTTATCTACTGCAAGATACAATTTACAGCCAGCTCATCAATCTCCACATAAACACCTTCCGGGTTTGTATTAGGATTGCAGATCCCCACTGGGGAAATCAGTGTGGGGAGACTATATCTTTGAACTAGTGTATCTTTCCTATCTGTATATTTCTTCCCACTTATATAGGTCTTTACCTTCTCTTAATGATGTTTTGTGGCTTTCAGAATAGGTGTCTTGCATATCTTTCATGTGATTTCTTCCTAGATATTTAATTTGCTTATGTTAATTACAAACACTACTGTTTATATTTATTTTCTAATTATTTGATACTAGCATATAGAAAGACAATTGATTTTTTTTTCAAATTAAATAATGTGTTTTTATTTCTCTCCTAATTTTAAAAATGTGAACATTCTATAATTCAGCTACAGCCTTCATTTCCAGGTGATTTCTTCATCGGGTCTCAATTCCCTTTTAAATAACAAACTCTTGTTCCGGAAAGCAGTTAGCTTTTCATCATTCCTTCTGTCTAGATAACATCCAAAGACAAATCCCATAGGGACAAACATATGCACCCAGTGGTCACGCACTGAATTATGTTCATCATGAATGCTGCGGTCTCCGCGCCAACAGTGAACCCTCAAGACAATTGATTTTTGCATATTAACTTTGCATTCATTGACTGCTGAATATGCTTATTCTGATAGTTTCTCTGGAAATTATTTTGGACATTCTACATGTACACAATTGTATCATTTGTAAATAAAAATAACTTTACGGGCCGGCCGAATGGCTCAGTTGGTTAAGAGCTTGCTCAAGAGTGCAAGTTGAGCTCTGAGCAACAGCGGTTCAATGCCCAGCCCGAGCTGAGTTGCCGTTGAGCTGCCAACAGGTGGCAGGATGGCTCAGCTAGGAAAAAAAAAAAAATAATAACTTTACTTCTTCCTTTCTGATCCCTATACTTTTGTTTGTTTGTTTGTTTTAGAGGGCAGTGTCACTGGCCCTCATATGTGGGATCTGAACCGGGGCCGCTGGCTTCCCAAGCCAGCTCTTAACCAATGCGCCACTTGGCCGGCCCCTGATCCCTATACTTTTATTTCTCAGACTTACTTGTACCATCTAGGACCTCTGGTGCAGTATTGACTAGAACTGGTGATAGCAGACATCCTTGTCTTGTGCCAGATATCAGGAGCAAAGTTTTCAATATTTCACTGACCACTACAATGTTTGCTGTAGATTTGTTGTAAATGCCTTTTATCAGATTAAGGAAGTTCCCTTCTATTCCTGCTTTGTTGAGAGCATTTATCATGAATGGATGTTGAATTCTGTCACTTTTATTCCTGCATTTATTGAGATGGTCGGGTGGTTTTTCTCCTTTATTTTGTTAAATTGTGGTGAAAAACATGACTGATTTTCAAGTGCTAAACTAACCTTGCATTCCTGTAATAAACCCAGTTTAATTGTGATGTATATATTGCTGGTGCTGAGTGATATTTAACACTAATAGGTGGGGGATTAGAGTTGAGGAGTGGATTTTAGGAAGAAGTGGGAGAGTTTAGCATAAAAAAAGCAAGGCTTAAATCTGTGAGTATGCATTTAATACCAGAATCAATGTCTTTAACTACAGATACATGATTTAGAAATTCGATGGCTAGGGTTAGAATGAAGAAGTGGGACTGAAACTAAGCCATGGGGCTTATGCTTCAGGAATGGGGCTTGAATTAAGGGATTGGGTTTAGAATTGGCAACTCCAGAGGATAAATGTAACAGCAGAAGTCAGGATGTGGAATACAAGAGATGAACTTGCTGGATGGAGACAAGGATGAGGAGTGGAGTTTTGACACAGAGAGTAGGGCTTCAAAATAAGAAGAGAGATTTAAAACTAGAGGGGAGAGTGGTCTTAAATCTAAAGGTAGGTCTTAAATGAGGGGCTTGGTGTTAACTACAATATGGGGTTTTAAATGAAAGAAAAGAAGAACAGAGGTGGGGGAGCTTGTGATAAATTACGAGGGGCTAGGGCCGGCCGAGTGGCACGGTGGTTAAGCGCTGGCCTTGGAAGCCAGCGGCCCCGGTTCGGTCCCACATATGAGGGCCAGTGACACTGCCCTCAAAAAAAAAAAAAAAAAAAAATTACGAGGGGCTTTGATTCTGTGGGAGGGGCTTAAGCGCCAAAAGGGATCCCAGGTGAACTTGGAGTAGAAGGTGGGGCTTGGGGGTTCGGGGCAGGGATGTACCTGGGGGGACCCAAGGTGCAGCAGGTACTCAAGGGTCTCTCTCAAGGTGCCCAGCTCCTGCTCCAGGCCGCTGTATGTGTCCCAAACCCGCTCTCGCTCCTCAGGTCCCAGAAAGGGAGAGACAAACAGTTAGCAAGCCCACCTACCTGATCTTTCCCCACTTCATCTTTTCTCAGCTGAGGAGGAGGAAGGGAAGCCTGGTCCCCTTGGTGTACACTGACTACAATTCCCAAAGGCCTCTTTGCTCTTACTGCTAGGAACCCCGGAGTCTACATGGAACCTACCATTCCAATAAGCTGTGAGTGTAGAGAAATAATATCTTTCTTCAAATCCTCTGGATTACCTTTGCACTGCACTAGGGCACATCTAATGAATTCTTGGGACAGTCAATACCACAACCCCTATGCACCTCTGGGCCGCAGAAACCTCTTTGTCAATACCAATAATAATAATTATAATAGCTAATATTTATTACACAATTAACATGTTAGGCACTGTTCTTAGCATTCATTTAAGTCTTGTGACATAGCTGCTATTAATGTCTCCATTTTACAGACAATAATAATTATAGCTAACACTTAAATATGGCCTAGCATATACCAGGTACTAAATATTCACTCCTTCATTCATTTATGTATATTTATGAAGTCTTCACAATGACCTTATGAAGTAAATACTATGTTTAGCATCTTGAGTTTACATAAGATGCATTTAAGGCCCAGAGGGGTTAAGTAGCTTCTCTAAGGTCACACAGCTACTATGAATGGAAACTGAGCTTCAAAGCCAGGAATCCTGTATCAAAATCACCCTCCTGAACTGCTAAATTAAGCTCTGCTGCTACACACCTTCTTGAACAGTCAAGATCATTTAAAACTTGGGGAGGGGGAAATTCTTTTTTTTTTTTTGAGGGCAGTGTCACTGGCCCTCATATATGGAATCTGAACCGGGGCTGTTGGCTTCCCAAGCCAGTGCTTAACCACCGCGCCACTCGGCCAGCCCTAGGAGGGGGCAATTCTTCAGAACTACCTTCCCATGAACTCTTCAGGTCTCCTTCAGTAACAAATTGTTACATGTGGAGTCCTGAGGCCTCCTGGGAGGGCATGCCCCTTTCCAGATGCTCACCTGGGTCAGGTGACAAAGAGTGGCCCTCACACTGACCAGTCGATCCTGCAGGAGGCGCTGACGTCCCCAGGCCCTCCGGGGTGCCGCAGCCTCTCTGGTTGCTTGGCCCAGCTGCTGCCTGGTCAACTCCAGGGCTGCTTCTAGCTGCTCCTGCACCCAGATGGAAAAAGGTTAATCTAAAGCTACACCCAGCCCCAGGGAGGGAGAAAATGTGCCCTCTCACAACCTCACCATCCAGCATGCTAAGGATCAGGAAGGGTTAAGGGCAGGTGGAAAGGCTAGGTATCCCTTCCTGTCCCAGAGTCCCATACCTTCTCCTCCTGTCTCTGGTCTATCTCCTCCTGCAGCCTCTTCAGGAGCCGGTCCTGACCACACAACTTGGTCAACAGAGTCTAGAGAAAGGAGAATGGGAGCTATTTATGGACCAGATCTGGCTCTTTCCCATTTTTTCTCTCCCATCACCATGACCATCTAGAATATTCTCTACCCAACTCTGGGAACTCAGCAGGGGTTGGACTGGGGAGAACTTACATCTGTCTCCAAGCTTTGGTGGAAGGATGAGTCCAACGGAGGACCAGGCTGAGGAGAAGGAGAAAAGCCAGGGGTCACATGCACAGACAGATCCTAATTGTAGCTCAGTGCCAAGCTGAGCTGTTTCTACTAACAGACACCCCTCTCCTTATTAGCGTCTTTCCAAGCTTTAGCAAACCTCTAGACCAATTGGCTGATTCTTGGCTTTAGGAAGATACAATGGGCTGTGTTACCAAATAGCTATAGCAAACATTATAATTAATGGAGAAACTTTAGACATTTCCTTTTTGACTGAGAATTAAACAAGGAATGCACACTGCCACTGTTACAATTTAACACTGTATTACAGATCCCGACCAATGCTATAACATAAGACAAAGGAAACAAAAAGAGGTGTAAGGATAAGAGAGGAAAATAAAACCATCACTATTTACATCATCTACCCAGAAAAACCAGCAGAATCAGAATGATTAGAACAAATAGGAGAATTCAGCAAGGATGCCAAGTACAGGATGAAGCTATAAACATTAACAGCATATCTCTACAACATCAATAACTAGAAAACATAATTTTAAAAGGAGATACCATTCAAATAGCTGTAAGAACTACCTGGAATTTAGGAGTTACCTTAACTAAGAACACACAAGAACTCTATGGAAAAACTTTAAACCATAAATAAAAGACCTAGATTATATGAATGAATGGAGAGATAGTCTATATATACGCTACCTAGTTTGCAGCAGCCCTGGAAAACTAATAGAAACACCTACTCAAAGACTGAAATATCCAGTGCTCTAGTCATACTAGTCCAGGAGATGACATTCACCATAGCAAGGAAAGCAAAAAAAGGAGCTCTGGCAGGTTCGAGGATACCTACCAATAAAACCATGGAAGCCCGAGTTCCAGGAGGTCTTGGAGGCAGCTGGAGATATGTGGAGGAGCCAGAGGGGACCTGAGGGAAATATGGAAATAGAAATTATCAGGAATTGGCATGTCTTAGCAACAAATATTAAAGTGTACTTTTCCAGAATTGAAATGCCATAGGAGACTCTTTGAGGTTCAGAACTGGGCCCCCACAACCTCCTCAACTAACTACCTGCTCTCCAGTTGTGTGCCACTATGGGGACACAGAGGATAATAACAAATAGACAAGCCTAGCAACACAGCACTAGGGGCTGATGGAAGTTGCAATCTATTCTCACTCTCACATTTGTGGTTAGCTATGGATATTCTGGGATAGAATTCCATGATGCTCAGAGAAAATAGATGACCAACTTGGAAAGATGAACTGGAGACACAAGGCAGATGCAACCCACACTACCTGTCACAGCATTGCTTTGGAGGAGAGTACTCTGGACTACAATCCCCATGGTGCTTAAGGCATAATGGTCTGAGACCAGCCAGGAAAGACAGCCCTGTGGACTAATGGCAGTTAAAGTCTACTCTCTCTCTTATATCTGAACCCAGTTGTGATTATGCTAAACTACAATCCCCATGATTCTCAGGGGGCAATGGCCTAGAGACCAGCCTAGACTAGAACAGATAGCCCCATGACCATAGGAGGGATGAGTCCCCCACCCTGTCACCTCTCTGCTCACCTGTTTTCTGGCCTCCTGACTCCAGTTCTGGGGACTCCTAGGAGGCCTTCCTCCCTCAGCCTCAGAGGAGGGTCCTCGGCGGGGAGTTGGGGGCCGGGAGAGTGTCTGGCGCTGGGGGCCCCAATCCAGGGGAGGCCGCACATCAATGCGACTCAAGGGAGTATGGGGTCTGGCAGGGATTGCTGTGTCACCTGAGGAGGGAGGAGGTCTGCGTGCAGGAGCAGAACGAGGCCGGGGCAGGCTCAGAGGGGAGGGAGAGCGAGAGAGGGGTGTGAACAGGCTGTAGGGAGGAAAGAAAAGGGGAACTGGATCAACTAGAGCCCCCTCACCCCACCACCCACCAAGTCAGCCTCAAGGAGGAATCTCCCTTCAGTGTGTCTCACTGTCCCTCTAAGAGCAGAACCCTCCTCTTGGCTGGATCCTGAAAAATTTCCCACATGGTGGCATCTCCTTAGGCCTTCTTCCCAGACAGGCTCTGATCCCACAAGAAACCCAGCAAGTCACACTCAGACAAGAGAGCACTAAACCAGCCCCTTATCAGCCTCAATCCTTGTCCTTCTCTTAGGCCACGGTCCCAATATAGCTTTCCCCCTGAAGCTCAATAGAACTGTCTCATTCCAGGTTCCCGCGTCCAACTCACTCTGGGCTCCTGGTCCTCTGAATCCGGGGTCCAGATTGGATGTCGGCCATGGGGCTGGGAGTGAGCAGAACAGGTCGACCACGATCTCTGGAAAGCCGAGCCACTTCCGGTGATTCTAAGCTGTGCCCCTCTTCCCCTTTGTTGACCTCCGGGGGGCCACCAGGGCCTCCAGGGCCCTCCCCAGGCTGGTGACGTGCAGGTGACTTGGGTCGCCCACTAGCAGGTAGGCACAGAAAAAGTCATCATTCCTCTGAACCTCATAACAGCTGTTATTCTAATTTCACAAATAAGAGCACAGGGACCTATACAGAAAAGAAGGGGAAGTGGTGCATTATAAATCATTGTCCCCATTTTGCAGATGGGGAAACTAAGGCCAGAGCATGGAAGTGACTTATGCAGGGCCACAAGGTCCTTCCAAGTCACCAAACCCGATGCCCCAGACTGTGAATCTCCAGCCTGGAAACTGGAGCGGGCTGGGACAGAAACAGTCTGAAGCCCTTCACTTTTTTTTTTTTTTTTTTTAATCTGACATTGTTTTGGTGGCAACCTAGCGGGGCTGTAGACTTTTTTTTTTTTTTTTTTTGAGGGCAGTTTCACTGGCCCTCATGTGTGGGACCCAAACCGGGGCCATTGGCTTCCCAAGCCAGCGCTTAACCACTGTGCCACTCAGCCGGCCCTTCTAGACTTCTGAGGGAGTCAATCAGAGAGTAAAATGTTGGGGGGGCTGGACAAAGTGATGGACAGCGCTTAGAGGGAAAGGTTTTTTTTGTTGATTGGAAGAGCTGAAGTTCTTTTGATGATGGGGCCTGAGGAGGGGAGTCTCTGTAGCTAGAAGACAAATGATTGGATGTTGAGGGGGGGATGCCTCAAGGGGCGGAGTTGGGGATAATGAGACTGGCCCAGGTTGGTGGTACAGGACCTATTACTCACCAATCATCCCCCTCCGCGCGGGAGGCCCGGCCCAGGGCTCGTAGCCAGCCTCTCAGGTCCTCTAGAGTGTCAGCAGCCAGAACATAGGTCCTCATGCCTGGATGCTCTGCCTGCGGAAAGACAGAGCTGGGAACCTGGACGCCCAGGCCCTCCAAAAAGGAGGATGCCATCGACCCTGGCCAAGATAGTTTATCTTCAGTAAGGGATGCTCTGATGCCTGTCCCCATCGCCCACTACCTTAGTGCCATAGGGGATGAACGGACTCACGGTGAAGGTGAAGCGCCTCCCTCGGGGGGCTCCTGGCCCATCTGGCCTGACACTATAGCTGGGGAGCAGAACGCTGCCTAGGACGCTCTCCTCGCGGCTGTCTGCAAAAAAAGGGTTGGGGTCAGGAATCACAGGGGGATCTGAAGACCGAGAGGCTAGAGGAAAGGGCGCCCACCCTATCCAGCTGGAGCACTGACCCTTGTAATAGAAGAGGCAATGGCCGGAGAGGACGAACCAGCGGCGTTTCCAGAGCCGGAGCCCAGAGCTGTCCTAGGGAGAAAGAGTGGGAGGAGAGGCCTGAGCAGAGGGGAGAGAGAAAAAGGAGATGGAGGCAGTGACGCTTGGGGACAGACCCAGAGAGAGGGAAGGAGCAGAGACACGTGTTTGATACAATAGATTCAGAGGGAAAACTGAAAGCCAGTATGCTGTTGAGAGGACACAGATTCTAGACACAGTCGGACCTGAGTTTGACTCCACCACTTTCAAACTGCCCTTAAATAAGTCATTTCCCACTAGGACCCTTAAGTTTCCTCCTCTGTCAACTGGAGGTTGAGAGGCTACAGGAAGGTTGGAACAAGATACTGTACCACACGTGGGCAGGGGCTGTATATACAAAGACTTGGTCCAATTACTCTGAAGCCTGAGACACAGAAAGTCCAGGAAAGGGTCACTGAGCCAATGCCGGAACCAGTCCATCCGCAACCTTGTGCCCCTCTTCTCTTCAACGGTTCCCACAGAAGCAACAGGATCTTTAAAAATGGTAAATCCGGGGCCGGCCGAGTGGCGCATGGGCCGGCCGAGTGGCGCATTGGTTAAGCGCTGGTTTTGGGATGCCAGCGGCCCCGGTTCGGATCCCACATGAGGGCCAGTGACACTGCCCTCTACAGCTAACATCAGCTCCACCTGGAGCTGGGCTGTGCGAGCCCCGGTGATGGTGTGGGCTGCAGCCCCTGCTGCAGTGGGCTGCCATAGGCTACAGTGAGTGGCCCGCAGCCAGCGTGAGCGGCTGGCAGCCAGAGTGAGCTGCCAATAGCCGCAGTGAGCGACATCCAGAGGCCAGCGACCGATCTGCCTCATCCGGGAAGAGCCCAATGACGATACCAACAGTGAAGCAACATCCTCCGCAACTAAACTGAAGAACAAAAAGACAGCAACTTGTCTGTTCCCCTTCCCCGATTCCCCAACGCTGTTCCCCTCTGCCAATTCCCCAATAAAATCTTTAAAAAAAAAAAAAAATGGTAAATCCGATCATTGTGAGCCCCTGCTCAAAATAGAGCTTACCATCAAACTTAGAATAAATTGCAAATTTCTTACCCTAGTTTACTGGCTGACATGGAATCTCAAACTTGGGGGTGCATAAAACTCACCAGGAGGGCTTGTTAAAACCAGATTCCTGGGGGCCAGCCGAGTGGCGTGGCGTGGTGCTTGGGAAGCCGGCGGCCCCAGTTCGGGTCCCACATATGAGGGCCAGTAACACTGCCCTCAAAAACAAAACAAAACAAAAAAAAACAACCCTGCATAAAAATTAAAAATACATAAAAACAAAACAAAACAAAAAAACAGATTCCTGGGTCTTGTCCCCAGAGTTCTGAAGTCAGTAGATGTGGGATGGGGCCTGACAATTCGCCTTTCCAGCAAGTTCCAAATGATGCTGACACTGGCACTCTGGGGCTGCACTTTGAGAGTCGCTGCTCAGCTGCCCCTCCTATCTCTCCCCTTGGCTTGCTCCAAACACCCAACAATGGCCTGCTGCAGAGCCGTTTGCTTTCGCAGTTCCTCTGCCCTCCAGATCTTAGCACAATGGGCTCCTTCTTGTCATTTAGTTCTCAGCTCAAATGGTATCTCCTCAGAGACGCCTTCCCTGACCAACAATCAAAGGCAGCTCTCTCATCCCCTCAGTGACTTTCGAGCACATCCGCATGTTATTTCTTCACAACCCTTCACAACACTTCCTACCATCTGCAATCATTTATTTCATATATTCTAATTTTATATATGTAAACTACATATTATATCTTATTTCATTTATTCCTTTTATTTATATATTAATTTGTTTTTCATCCCCACTCCATGTACTGAAGATACTTGCCCTATTTGTGTAGCATGTGTCCCAGGGCTTGGCACATTGTATTGTAATAAATGTTCAATAAATGGTCACTGAATGAATGAATGAATAAATAAATAAACAAATTCGTGAATGAAACAATGACAGAATAAGGAGAGAAGCAGTGATAGCAAAAAAGACAGAATTGGAGACTTGGAAGGAGAGAAACAGCAGACAGCCAGGGACACAGCCTCTAGCGTCACTCGTCACTCGGAGTGTCCTTTCCCTTCTCCTGCTCACTCCACCTGCTTATGCAGCCAGCCTCGGATGTGCACAGGTAGGTTGGGATCCCTCCTGAGTGCATTGCTCCTCTTTCCAAAGGTGTGCACCTTGCTTACTGCCCGGGTGGACTTCTGAGGAGAGAAGGAAGACAGAAATGAACAGGGCACCTGGATGGGCTTGGGGAGGTGGTGCAGGTAATCACCTGGCTAGGCTGCCCATAGAAACCAGGTCAAGGAGGGAGTTGAGTTTTGAGATCAGAATTGGGTGTGTACAGCGCAGAACTGAGAGACACTTTTTATGGGTGGAGGGAGGTGTTTGGAGGCAACGAAGAGACTACTGGCCAATAGAGAAGGAATTTGGGAGTCAAGCATCCACTGCCAAGGAGAAGATGCCTTTGGCCATCAGAGCCAGAGATGTGATTCAGCCTTTGGGATCCAAACTGGAAATATTGTTTAGGACCTCCATGCTGAGTCCCTGGTGATGGGTCAGCCAGAATCAAACAACACTTCAGTGCCAAAGAACTGAACCATGTCCTGGTAGAGAGAGGCTCCAAATCCCTCCATCCCAATAGACAGTGTCCCCTCTCCTTTACACACAGGCGTCTCAAGCATCTACAGCTACATTCCCACAGGATGCCTTTGGAGATGGTGTGACCAAGGTCAGGATTGAATCTATGGATTCTGAATTTGGGAAAATGGAAATGAGTGAGGGGAATGGCAGGAGGACAAGAAAATGAGTGTCATCACTGAACTATGGGCTGGAGTGATGACTTGGGATGTTAAGTATCTCAGGCCTCATGGAGCCTTATTGTCAGAAAGGTCTTTCCTTGTCAAATTTCAGAACTGGGTAGATTGGATGGCTAGAGGTAAGACAGGGAGTTCTCAGTCCTAATCCGGAGTAGCCACTTCTTCTGCGTTCCTAGGGGGCACCTCATAGCTGGGGAGTGGCCTTAGGTTAGCAACCAGAGTCAAGCAGCGTTTTTACTCTGGCTTCAAAACCAGGAAAATACAAGGGGTGGGGACAGCTGGAAGTGCCTCTGAATTCCTAGCTACAGCTAGTGGGCAATTTAGGACCTAACTAGATCTGGCAGACCCCGTTGCTAAGGATCCTTGCTCTTCACAACCAGAGTCCCTGGGGTGGCACTGAACCCAGAACTAGAAAACAGGAGGATGGGGCAGCCCAGAGCCCTGCCCTCCTCCCTAGCCCCACCAAGAAGCTCCAACCTTGGTGTTCAGGCTGCTGAGCGAGGAGATGGTAGAGGCGCTGCTGGCCAGGCTGAGGCTGCTCCGAGGTCTGCCCTCCTCCATCAAGTGCTTGGGGAGAAAAAGAAAAGGGCTGTGTGCATGTCTCTGCAGCTGACCTGGCTGGGGACAGAGACGGGGTCAGGGGCTCCCAGGTCGGAGGAGGCTGAAGAGAAAGAGCCTGTTGTTTAGGGACTGGGGGGCTGGGGGAGGTCCTGGCCCGGGGACCGCATACCAAGAGTGATGCCAAGAGAGGTGGGCGGCACTGGCAGCTGTGGGTGGGGGCAGCTGTCTGCAGCCCAAGACAGAGAATAGGGGCTCCTTTATTCTTGCCCCCTGAGCTCTGGCAAGGAATTTGACCCTCTCTGAACTTAGGGATCCCCTCCCCATTCCCTGCCTCTTTCCGGCTGCCCCCAGCTACCTGTCTCTTGCTCTCCCCCCTGCCTGAGACAACCCTGAGACATCCCTGCCAAGCCCAGGGGCATCAGGAATGCACACCCAGGCAGCCCCTCCCAGCCCAGCGAGGGAACTTACCAGCTCTGGGATCCCAAAGACAGGGGGCAAGAGGGAGATGTGGGTGCTGAGGCACCCAGCCACAGCCTCCTTCCTCTGTCTCTTAGGTGCTGCCTCTCATACACCTCAGTCTCACTTATATGCTCACTCACTTTTTGTCTCTTTGTCTCTTGTCTCTATGGTCTCTCCCTCTCACATCCTCCCTTTTTTTTTAGAATGTCTCTTTCTCCAGTCTCAACTTCTGTCTCTCTCTCTCACACACACACCCATATCACTTTCTCTCCCAATCTTTCTGTTTCTGTCCAAATCTTTTTTTCCAGACTGACAGAGTCTCTTCCTCAAGTCTCCATCTGATTCTCTCCCTCTCTGTCTTGCCCTATCTTTCTCTCTCTCTCCTTCACACTCAATCGCTTCCTTTTGTCTCTCTCTCTGTTTCTCTCTCTGTGGCCCTCCACATCTGCTGTTTCCTCCACTCCCTGATTCTCCTCACTTTCTCTTCCTCCTTCTCCCAGTTTCTCTTTCCTTCTGCTTGTCTTTCCTTCCCTCTGCCAGCCAGCCACCCACCCACGCTGCGGTCTCCCCTCCCAATCCCCGCTGACCCCGCCCCTCTTGGCCTTCCCACCACAGCCTGACCCCTGGCTCAGCTGCCCCCACAGCTGAGGGGAGGGGCTGCCTCCCCCCCAACTCCTGGGTCCCTGCTGGGCTGGGGCCTGGAGAGCTGGGGTCTCACACGGGGTGAAGCTATTATCTTAAATGTTTGGAGAGTAGGAGCTAGGCCTCCAGGTCAGGGCCCCTGTGCAAATCGGGGTCAGGTGCCTGGGTCATTGGTGCCTTGAATGGAGGAAGCTTGGCTCTTGGAAGGGGTAAGGTTTCGGACTCCTGGGTACCTGGGAAGGTGTGAGATAGGACTCAGGACTCCTGAGTTGTGAATGGAGCCAGGGATCTGGAAGTGTGGCTCTGAGTGGATGGGTCCAGGTCCTCCAGGGAGGAGGGAATGGCCCTGGATTCCTGGATTCTGGCTAGAGCAGGGTCAAGGGGACAGGTCAGATCTCCACCTCAGAGCCGGGAAGAATTCTGTTTGAGATTGAGGCTGACCCTCTCAGGAGGGAGACATGGTTCCTGGGCATATTTTAAGAAGCAAAACTATGGACCAGGGAGGGGGGATTAGGCTGGGGCATTGGGACTGTGTCCCTGGGTCTGACTCTTGTGGCAAACTCCTCGCTCCCATGAGGTTCATTCGGTGCCACCCAGCCAGAATTTCAGTTTGTGTAAGCAGAGCTTTTGGGCGAGTTTGAAGCAGGTGAAATCCAGACATGGAGCCTTGTGCATGAAGCCCCAAAGGGGTCTGAGCTTTTGGTTTACTGTTTATTCACCAAATATTTGTTGAGCATCCACTATTTGCCAGGCACTAAGAAAGCAGTGAGCAAATCAAAGGGCCTGCCTTCAGGGTGCTTACATTGTTCTCGTTCTTAATAAACCTAGACTCAGCTGTGATCATCTTGAGCAGGTGACTTCATTCCCAAGCCTCAGTTTCCTCATCTGTGAAATGAAAAGGAAGTAGAAAGGGGAGAAGCTGACCGGATGTGAAGGTGGGAGCCTCTAGACTGGGGCCTGCTGCTTAAATTAGGGTGGGAAAGGCATTTGCCCAAACAAGGGTTGAGAAAGCTCCCCTGGTGCTAAAGCCACGTTTAATTGACAGCTCGCTTTTTTCCGGGCGTGACCACGCTTGAAAAGCTGCTGTGATGTCACAAAGCCCGGAAACTCCGCGAGAATTCCAACCTTTTTTTTCCCCTTCCTGTTTCTCTAGTCTTCGTTTCGAAAACCCGCCTCTCCTCGTGACGTCAGCACGTCCGGCGCGTTAGACTATAAAAGCCTTGCGGGCGGCGTCAGCACTAATTCGATCACTTCCTAGCTCTGTTGTTGATTATCTGTGTCCTCCTGCTCGACCCCGCGCCCGTTTGTCGCGACAGCGCCTGCAGCGACCGGTGATAACTTGAGTCCTCGATCCCGACGCCGGAGGGCGAGATGAAAGCGCTGGCCTCCCGAGCCGTCCGGATCTGCGCTCGCTTGTGGCAGCCCAAGCCGGCCCTTCTGCCCCCGGGGTGAAGCACAGCCCCCAGCCGGTGAGTAAGGGATGGATCCCCAGGGATTGGGAGCTGAGAGTCAGATTCCTGGAGGTCAGTAATGAAGAGGGACCTTGGTACTTTTAGGTACTGAGCCAGGAGGGGTCGGGGCTGGGATTCCTGGGTCCCGAGGAAGAGGGCCTGGAAGCCTGAACTCCTGTGTCTGGGGAGGGGTGCGACGGAACTGACGCCAGGGCTCCGATTTAGGCAGTAGAGGGATTAGAAGCCTGGGGTGCCAAGCCTGAGGGAGGAGGGGTCTGGGAGCCAGACTGGGGTCTCCAGTGAGGAACCATGGTGGGGTCAGAATTTTTGAGCCTCCAAGGGAGAAAGGTGACACAGGCCTGGTTTGTCAATTCTCAGGATAAGAGACCCAGGGACTAGGACTTGGTCCCCAAGGGGAGCAAGTATAGTACCTGTGTTCTCGGTTCTTGGGACTGGGACATCTAGATCTGAGGGAAGAGGGGTTTGGGGGCTTGGACTCTTGGGTCTACGAAAGGAGAAAATGGGGACCCAGACTTATGGATATTGAGAAAAGAGAGATGTGGGAACCAAGGGACCGAGATGGGAGTGGCTGGGATCAGAAAGGAATGTGGGCAGGGACTCTCATGTTGTTATTTGTGTATTTCCGTTGCCATGATTCAGCAGTCATCCCCGGATGCTATTTCCTAAATGGCTTCTAAACTTTATTCCCTTTTCCCCAGCCCAGACAGATGGCCCCACGCCAAGTGTCCCATCAGTCCATCCCCTGGAGGGATGCCCACCCCTTCTTCCTCCTGTCACCACTGATGGGCCTTCTCAGCTGGGCTTGGAGCCGGCTGAGGGGCCCAGGAGCTCCAGAGCCCTGGCTGGTGGAAACAATAACAAGCGCAGATCAGGGAGAAGCTAAGCCTTCTTTGGCTGTCCACTATGCCCAGTGGGGCAGGCACCCTCAAGTGGCAGCTACTGAGGAGAATGGAGAAGCATCCTGGGGGGCCTGCCCTGATCTGAAAGCCAACAATCCTTTTCTTGAAGCCTGGGGACTTCCAGCTGATGATGATGATACTGATGAAGACTATAGTAGGGAAGAAGCAACCAGTGTCCCTAGAGAGCAGGGAAGTGACTATATAGATGGTCAGCCTGCTTTCCTGTCCCCCAGCCTTCTAAGAATAACCCTGCAAGGCTTTCCTGGGGAGGAAGAATTTGAGGAAGGAATTGCTGAAGATAAAAAGACGACGTTCTTATCTTTCCCTCCATCACACTGGGGGTACTGTCCAGGGGTGAAAGGGGAGAAGGAAGAGGAGGATGACAGAGAAGCTGTAAATAAAGAAGCCCCCAGAACATCTACTTCCCCCTTATGTCCAGGACCCAAGCCCAGAGCTTGGGCATATTGTGCAGGGGAGGAAGAAGCTCGAACCAAGGAGGAAGAAAGAACAGAGAATAAAGAAGCCAGGATGCCCTCCATTTCCCTTTCATCTGCAGGCTTCCACCCCAGCACCTGGGAGTGTTGTTCAGGAGAGGAGTCTGAGAAGGAGGAGGACAGAAAGGCTGAGAAAGGAGAAGCTGACCCAGGGCCACACTCAATTCTAGCCCAGAGGCCCCGGTTCAGGACCTGGGAACATCAACCCAGTAAGATCACAGAGGAAGAAGGTGAAGATGATGAGGACAATGTTTCAGGGGAAGCTGAGGGTCTGTCTTCCGACTCATATACAAGTACCTTCTTGAGGGTCTGGGTGTACCGACCAGGAGAGGACACAGAGGAGGAAGATGAGGACAGTGATTCAGGATCAGCTGAAGAAGAGGACGAAGCTGAAGGTCCCTCTTCTATCCCTCGCACAAATGCCTTCTTGAGAGCCTGGGTATATCAACCAGGAGAGGACACGGAGGAGGAAGAGGAGGACAGTGATTCAGGAGCAGCTGAGGAGGAAGAGGCTGAGGGTCCCTCTTCTGTCCCTCCCACAAGCACCTTCTTGAAAGCATGGGTGTACCGACCAGGAGAGGACACAGAGGAAGAGGAGGAGGAAAATGAGGAGGAAAAAGATGAATCAGAAGCAGCTGACTCAGGGCCAAGTTCTTTCCTTCAGGCACAGAGTGCCCTCCTCAGAGGTTGGACATATCCATCTGGAGAGGAGACAGAGGGAGGGAAAGCTGCTGAGGAGTGGGAAGAAGCTGAGCCCCACCCCTTCCGAGTGACCATCTATTTACCTGGAGAGAGGCCACCACCTCCCTGGGCTCCTCCTCGGTTGCCCCTCCGACTGCAAAGACGGCTCCAGTCCCTCAAGTCCGCAGAAACCCCCACCCAGCATCAGGACCCTGAGACTCCCCAAAAGACCAGAAAGGTGGGTGCTAGGGCTCAGACTCTTGGGTGTTAGGGAGGAGGGAGCTGGGAGCTGGGACTGCTGGTTCCCCTGTGTGTTACAGAGGGTTGCATGTGAACTCCACTGGGAGAGCTGTGTTCACTGTAATGCAATCCTTTGCAAGAGGCTGGGCCCCATGAGAGGAGGAAGCAGCTGTGGCTCATGTCAGCCCCAAAGAATGTCAACCCCAGAGAACCTCCACCACCTTCAGTGAGTCAGATGGAGAATCCAGTGGCAGGCAGGTGATTAGTCAGATAGTAAGCATCTTTATGTTACTAATTTTTGTCTGGTTCTCTCTCCCTCCCTCCCTCCCTCCCTCCCTCCCTCCCTCCCTTTCTCCCTCCCTTCCTTCTCTCCCTCCCTCCCCTTTCCCCTCCCCACTCCCCACTTTGGCCCTCTGTATTTTATGTCTGTATCTGTGTCTCCAGGTGCGCTTTTCTGAGAAGGTCACCATCCATTTCCTGGCTGTCTGGGCAGGACCTGCCCAGGCTGCGCGACGGGGCCCCTGGGAGCAGCTTGCCCGAGATCGCAGCCGCTTTGCCCGCCGAATTGCCCAGGCCCAGGAGAAGCTGGGCCCCTGCCTCACCCCTGCAGCCAGGGCCAGGGCGTGGATACGCCTCGGGAACCCTTCTCCTTCTCTGGCTGCCATATCTACCCCTACCTGGACTTTGCCCACATCCACTGCCCAGGCCATGCCCTTGAGCCATGCTGTGGCCTCTTCCTCCCCTGTTTATGTGTCCGTCTCCTTGCCTGGACTTCAGCGGGAGGCTTAGCTAAGATCATGTGGTTTGTGTGTTACTATTTATTTGTTTTTACCAGTTGGTTTTAAGAAATAAAGCCCTTTGATTTGTAGTGAGCAATGTCACCGTGTGTATCTGACCTGACATTATCTACTATTCCTGGGTCCCATAGGTAGTTGGGGTAATAGCATAAAGGCAAGTGCCTTAATAGAGGATAAACTACATTTCCCATCATCCTTCAAATTTACCTCCTTTTGTCCTGAGGCTTCTTTTGAACAAAGAGCTGGTGGGTTTGTAGTTTTTCTTTGGCTAAATTTTATTATCTCCCCAAGGGGACTGGGAGCTGGACTCACTGATCTAAAAAAGGGTTAAGCTCAGGCCGGCCAAGTGGCACAGTGGTTGGGCTCTGGCTTGGGAAGCCAGCAGCCCCGGTTTGGGTCCCACATGAGGGCCAGTGACACTGCCCTCAAAAAAAAATAAATAAATAAAAAAGGGTTAAGCTCCAGTTTTCTGTGCCCCCCTGGAATATAAAGATGCATCCTCCTACTGGCCTTTACATGGTGAATTCAAGGTTTTCAGCTGCCTGATTTCACATTTACAAGCCCTGTGTCCACACATCAGTTTCCTTTTCTGTAAAATGTGGCTAACTGCACATACCTTGAGGGATTATAAGGACCCAGAGAAGTTCATATTTAAAACTGCTCATCAATTAAAAATATATGCTAGCAAGTATTAATGTAATTTTTCTCTCACCCATGCATGTCTTCAAATACCATCTTAATTTATGTCTCCAACTTAGAACTCCCTTCTGACATCATAAGATCTGTCCAGCAGTTCAAGTTAAACAAGAGTGGTCCAAATGTCCTGCACCCTGTCCAGGCTAATACCCTACCCCTCCTCCATTAGTTCTCCAGACCCTGCCACATTATCATTTTCCCAAACCAACCAAGCCCCCTTGTACCTTAAGATCTTTGTATGAGCTGTGCCTACTATCTTGATTGTTCCTAATTCTGACTCCTCTGGCTCCTAATTCTCCAGTATAGTACCAAAATCACTTTTTCAGAGATGTGGTGCTCTGACCCAGCCGATTTGTGCCTCCATGTGCTTTTCTCTTGTATAAAAGAGGAGCATTCTGGGCTGGCTGAGTGGCGTGTTGGTTAAGAGCTGGCTTGGGACACCAGCAGCCCCAGTTTGGATCCCACATATGAGGGCCAGTGACACTGCCCTCTATAGCTAAGATGGTGAACAACAGCTCCACCTGGAGCTGGGCTACTGTGAGTCCCTCTGAAAGGCATAGGCTGCAGTGAGTGGCCGGCAGCTGGTATGAGCTGCCGAGAGCCATATACAGAGGCCGGCAACTGATCAGCCTCACTTGAGAAGAGAGCAATGATGATACCAACATGGGCCAGTGAAGCAATGTCCGCCACAACTAGACTGAAGAACAAAAACGTCAGCAACTTGTCTGTTCCCCTCCCCCATCTCCCCAATAAAATCTTAAAAAATAAAAGAGGAGCATTTTGATTTTTTGTTGTTAAAGATCCATCTCCCATGACCCACTGTGAGTCCAACTAGGGCAGCTGCTGCTGAACAGCCCACTCCCTAGAACTCAGGATTGGGCACCCAGAAGGTGTGAAAATAAGTGTGGGTTATTAGTAAAGGTGGTGCAAAAGAAGGCAAACTGGAGCCCTTCCTCCAAATGAGCAGACACAGGAGCTTATAAGAGTATTGTTATTTCATTAGATTACTCACATGCCAGTTTCCCATCGAAACTGGACAAGCAGATGGCAAAGGCTTGGAGAGGGCAAAGCGGGAAGCGGAAGTCCATGATGAACATGTCTGGGGCAATACGGCCAAACTGGAGCACCACGTAGTTCACTGAGGTAAAAGTCAGGAACCAAGCCTAGTCTTACTCATTTCCCTGCCGCAGGCCTCTGAGCCGCGAAAACTACGACTCCCCAAAGGGCTGTGCGGAGCCCTACTATTACAAACCCGAAAAAATGCTCTGCGGGCCGTGTAAACTACAGTTCCCAAGAGGCTTTGCAACAGCGTGAAGTCAGCCCTACCTAGAAAAACGCTGAAGTGCGGATAGGAGTAGTAGTTGTGCCCTGTTCCTGCCCCACCCTACCTCGCCCACCCCTTGTCCAGGTAAACCGGCCCTTAGTAGCTCACAGTCATCCGGGTGCACGATCTGGAAGTTCTTGACCGAGGCCCGAGTGACTCGACCATGAAAATTGAGCACGTAGGCGCAGCTCTGGCCGCTCCACTTGGGGGCTTTGTTTCGCAGCAGGATCAGCTCCTGGATGGCCCCATTTTGGAGGCGACTCAGTAGCGACTCCTGTTTCTACAGGGTAAAGTAAGGGGCGTGGTTAACCTACCACCAACTAACCTTTTTCTCCAGACAGAATTTTGAGTTCCTAGACTTTCCTTCCGGAGATCCATAAGTTTGACAAAATCATCTCGGCTTTACCCAGAGATTCTCAACTTTATCCCCACTCACATTTTGTGGCTGGATGCTGATTCTCCGGTTCTGGGCATCGATTCCTGGAATGATCACAGTCATTTTCCGAGGCCCTCGCAATCCTAAGACGTTGGTCTCCTGCGGGTATTATGCTCCAGTTGGTCTGGCCCTTTCTCCCTCCCTCCCCACCAACCTGCACCGTTCACTCTAGTTTCCGGGACTCTCACATAACACACAGCGCCCAGCTCCTTCCTGATCCAAGCTGACTCCGGGACGGAATTCTTCCTTTTGGGATTCACCCCATTGTCAAAGATGGTGAACTCGGTGCCCAAGATATTAGATCTTAGATCCAGAAAAAGCGTGACCAGAATAGAAATAATAATTGTTACTGTGTTGCTGTACCTTAACTGCTTTCCCATGTCATCTTATCAACTCTTCCCATCAATCCTCTATGTAAGATCCATTTCCATGTTCCATGTATCCACATGGCCCCGTGAGCCATGATTTTTAGTTTCCTGTCTTGGTCCTTTAGAATCCCTCTTCCCTCTAGGACATAAGAACTCACACATCCCAGGCCTCTTCTACTTAGGAACTTAGGAGTTCCAGGGCTTTGCCTTTCAAACAGTCAAATGTCTTAAATGTCAGGCTGTTCCAAAGTTCAGTTCTATTCCCAACCACCCGGATGTTACAACCTGAATAACTACAAAGCCCATCAGTCCCTAAGAGAAAAGTTCCTAGAGCCGGTGGAACTTGTGCATTATGGCCTGTTGGGAAATGTAGTTCAATTGTCCCCTTCTTCCCCAAGGCGCCCTGCAATCTGTCTCACACACATCTGGGTTCTGCCTACCTGACTTTGCCCACAAAGTTGTTCCCATTCCGAGACAGGTCTGTGGAGTCCAGGGAGATGAGGTAATTAGAGGTTGTGCTCCTCTTTCTCTTGCGCGCAGCGAGAAGGAAGTGCTGTGAACGTGAGAACCAATCAGAATCGATTTTTGGTATCTGGTTAGCCCCCAGAGGTCCAAAAATAAAGAAACACTATGTCCCTACAACAAAGAAAAGGGTAATGGGGCAATAAGCGTCCCATGGCTTGCTGGGAGATGCAGTTCTCACAGAAGGAAGTCAACTGGGTCCTGAAGGGGAGCTTCATATCTTAAAATTAGCTCCTTCAGTCCTTCCGAAATTGTGCCCAGGATTCCAGGCAGAGCCCAAGCAGAGGAGACTCTGACTGGTAGCAGAGCTTGGCTTTGTAGAATAGGGAAGAGGTTCATTTTGAACATTGCAACAGTACTTCGGTAGGTATGTATTTCATCTGGGAAAAGCGGGTCTGGCTCTGAGTGGGAAAAAGCTTCTTTCTGGGTGAAACGGAGTGCATTGAGGAGACAGCCACACACACACAAAGGGGACTGGCTAGCCTGAAGCGGGCGTGGCTTGGCTCGGGATGGGAAATCCACAAGGGGAGGGGCTTGATTCTTGAGGGGGCAGGGCTTATCCCAGGATTGGGTGGGGCCTGATAGTAAAGGTTTAGTGAAGGGGCCAGATTTGGATCTACCAAAATGGGGCCAATACCTCTATAAGATCTGTAAGGGTTGGGGTTTGGTCTATAAAAGATGGGGCCAGTACCTCTAGAGGTTTTGAGAGGATGTGGCCTGATTTTGAGAAAGGCAGGCTCACCTCCATAGTGGGCAGGACTTGGTTATGGGATGGATAGGGCCTATGCCACTGGGCTCTATAAGGAGCCTAGTTCTGTGAGGCGTAGGTTTTGGAGTTAGACTTTACAGCTCCTAGCTCAGTGATGAGCAAGGCTTGGATTCGTGAAAGGCTTCAGCTCACACAGCAAGAAGCAAGACTTGCCCCTGGGAAGTGGGGCTTGCGCCCCAAGCTGACAAAGCGCACCTTCTGGCCCTCAGCCGTCTCCTCCAAGTAGAGATAGTAGAAAGGGAACATGCCCTTATCTACACCTTGCTTGTCGCGAATGATGCGACACTGCACCATACGGTCCTGTATGGCTGGCCGCAGCACGTATGCTTCCAAGTCTTCACCCGGCCAAGGGCCTGAGGGGCGGAGAGGCAAGTGGGACGAGCTTCCCACAACGCTGCTGCCCGCGCCGCCCTTGCCTTCCAGGGCCTCGGACCCCTCCATATCTGCCTCCCATGGGGAGTTCCTCCCTGTAGATTCCGACTCCTCTTTGTACTTTTCCAAGTCTTCGCCCTAGCCCACGCGCCAAATTCAAGTTGAGGGTTAGCCGAGTTCCAGGCTACCCCCAACACACGCTTGCCAACTACTGATTGGCCATTCCAGCTCAGGGTTACGCCCACTCTCGATAATATATTCTGCATATTGGTCAAACATCTCGGCCTCCCGCTGATTGGCCAGTCCACTCAAGGGTCCCACCCAGCCAAGCTCTAATTATCTGTTGATTGCTCAGCACCGTTAGCCTCCCTCTACAGCCACGCCCACTCCATCTACCAATTGGAGAATCCCTTTGAAAGCACTGGCCATTTAGCTAAAACCAGTGTTGATTCAGTCTACTCTAGATAACATATGTGAACTGGATCTACTCAACTGAAACTCACTTTCATCAGTAACAAAGTGAGTGCCAACTGACCCATCCCTATCACAGTTTCACTCTCTCCAAAGCTCGCTGCCTTTCAGTGGACTGGATTTTAATTTACATGCTCACATCAATTCAAATCCTAGTCTAAACAGATTTCATAAATGGTGCACTCACAGGGTCTGTGCTAGCCAAGTCACAACAGGTTCCACCAACCAATAAAAAGTCTCTGATTGGGCAGCAGAATTTTAGCCCCACCCTCCCTAGAATCTAAGGCTAGCCCTCTTTCTCCTCTCTGTCTTTTTTTTTTTTTTTTTGATGACAGTGTCACTAGCCCTCATATGTGGGACCCAAACCGGGGCCGCTGGTATCCCAAGCCAGCGCTTAACCACCGTGCCACTCGGCAGGCCCATTCTCCTCTCTCTTGATTGGCTGTACCACCCACCGCTCACCTTGTTGAAGGCCAAGTCTCCACGTCCCCAGTCACAATCCGTTCCAGGGTTTGGTTCCAGACTACGCAGCTCATATTTATCTCCAATATCCTCGGATTTGCTCTCGTCCTCTGCACTGGACCCTAAGAGGTGGAAAAAGCCAGAAGAAGACTGAGCTTAGGACACATGGGTCCTAGGAGCTTGGGACAAGTTCACTAGTGCTAGCTGAAGAAGGCCAGAACTCCTGGGTTTGTGGCCCCTACTTATGACTCATCATCCTCACTTGCCAGATATCCCACTTCTCCCATGTGTAGAGGGTCTACACTGGCCAAGAAGTCTCTGACTGTCTTGGATCTAAGGACAGAGAGGGATTAGAATCCTCCCTTTCCCTTGTCCCAGACAGAACATCGGAGAGACTGGGGAACTAAAATGGGGGTAGGGGAGGGCCGGCCGAGTGGCGCGGTGGTTAAGCGCTGGCTTGGGAGGTCAGCGGCCCCGGTTCGGATCCCACAAATGAGGGCCAGTGACACTACCCTCAAAAAAAAAAAAAGCGGGGGGGGGGGAGTATTTGCCACTTGGACCAGAAGGCTTGAGAATGTCCCCAAAATTACCAAGTCGTTCGTGGGGTGGCCAACCCCTGCGTCTTATTCTTGGAATCTCTTTAACAGGAAACAGAGAGGCAGGAGCATCCTCTACAGAGACTTCTTCCAACTCCGGATCAGAACTGTCTGGTGGCCAGGATAGGGAAGGGGGCTAGAGACTGAGATTTCTGAGTACTAGGGGAGGAAAGGGCTGAAGATTCAGATTCCTGGGTGTTGGAGATTTAAGACCTGTAGTCCTTGGTGTGAAGGATTTCAGGGCCCACAGGGGTCTGGATCCTGGGTCCTTTGGAGAGCAAGAATTGAGGTTCCAGACTCCTGGGCTCTAGTGGGAGTGGAGTCCTACGAGCATAGGCGGTCCAAGGGCTAGAGATTACCTTCTTCAATCGGCGACACCAAGGGGCATCTCTCACCGCTACCATCTCCACCACAGCTCACAGTGCCCAGGGCACTGCGGACACCAGAACGCAGATGTGCCTCTGGAACGTTCTCCCAGAGGAAAGGGTTCCGCAGGCCTGGGAAAATGGTGCAGCAAGGCCCATTAACACGATGTACACATTTCGGTTCTCTGCGACGAAGAGTTTCCTCTTCACTGGGCTTCCAGGCAGTCTCTGATTGATTGACCATCCAAAACCCCAAAACCCACTCAGAACACAAACTTTATTTTAAAGCTCAAACAAGCACAGCCCCATAGCTAAGTTGTTGAGGATTCCGTGCGTAAACAATCCCAGCCTCCAGGACCTGGTCTCTAACCTAGGTCCGGATTCCCCAGGCTTTGCCAATTTCAGCCCTGGGGTTCTTCGGAACTACCTCCACTGCTTTCCAGGCCCCGCCTCCCGAATGTACCAGGCCGCGCCCCAGTACTCCCAAGACCCCGCCCACCTCGTTGGGCGGTCCCCAGCTCTCGCAAGCTCCGCCCAAGAGCGCTAACAGTCACAGGATTCTCTTGTGCCCCATCCTCTAGTTGCATCATGCCTTGCACCCGGGCTCTCCCTGGGGCCACCTCAGTTCGTGTACTCGGACTTTTCGGGGCTCCGCCTGCGTGCTTTACCACATTACCACAACCCGGCTTCTGTGCTCCGCCAGGCTCCTCCCTCTGAGCCATTAGGCCCCACCCCACACTTCAACTGACCCCACCCCCTAGCCTCCCAAGACCCTCTCATTCCAGGCCCACGATCCTGCCAGAACCTGGGAACTTTCTTCACCTCTGTCACCCGCAAGGTGCTCCTCCCGCCGCCGCGGTCGGCGGGACCGAGAGGAAGCGTCAGGATTGGCCTGAACCATGCATGGCTCTTGGCGCCTCCGTCGCTGCTTCATCTCAAACAGCTGCCGCTGCGAGAGTGGGAAAGGGGTGTGTGGGGGCCAGGAATCCTGTGGGACACTGGGGTGAAAAGGGGCCTGGGGCAAGGCGAGGCGTGCATCGATGGGAGAGTTCCTGGAGTCCAGGCCCTCAGTCCATCAGCTCCTCCTTCTTCAGATCCAGTAGTCCTGACACCCAATCCTCTCCTCCCCCAGGACCTAAGAGCGCTCCCAGAGTCCTTGTTTCTGGAGTCTCATCATCAAGGTTTGCTTCTCTAGGATCCCGAATTCCTATTTCCTCATTTCCCTATTGCAGAACTTGAGGCTGCAAGAGAGCCAACGAGGGCCAGGAGTCCCAGGGAAAGTCCTGGGGATGGGGCCTCTGGGGAGCTATGGAAGATAGCACAGTGAGGGTGACAGGATTCCTAGGCATAGTACCTGCTGTTCCAACTTCTTCAGTCTTATGGCAGCGATCTCATTCCCCAGGGTCCTGAGAGAGATGCAGGCTATAGTGATAGCAAGCAGGCCACCCTGATTGCCCAAGACCCCTTTCCTCCCCTCCCACTTTAGAATTATGAGGACTTGTGAGGTCACAGAACGGGTAGAACCTGAGCATGCTCCCCCCAGTTCTGAAGCTCTGTTTCCAAGCACCGATCTGTTCAGAATCTAGGAGTCACAGATACTAGGGTCCTCCCGTCTCAGGACTTGGGAGTACAAGCCCCTAATCCCTCTTCTTTCAGGCACAGGAGTCTTCATCCTAAGCTCACTCCCTTTAGGTAGGACCCAGAAGTTCAGGCTCTCAGACCCTTCCTGCAAGACTGATGGTGCTGGGGGTGGGGGGTTGTCACTTTGAGGGGTAAAATGTATAACTATTGCACTGTGTTGTACACCTGAAACTAATTAAAAAAAAAAAAAGACTGATGGTGCTGAAACTGCAAACACCATTATAAGGCCAGAGCTGAGTGTGTGTGGGCATAATCAAACTCCAGGGCTGGCCGAGTGGCGTGGTGGTTAAGCGCTGGCTTGGGAAGCCAGTGGCCCCGGTTCAGTCCCACATATGAGGGCCAGTGACATTGCCCTCAAAAAACAAACTCCAAGTTCCCCTTTGTACTCCCATCTCCACCCCTGCCCATCCCATTTCCCCACTCACTCTTTCTTCCATGTGTCATTCTTCTGAGACATGCTGGAGAAGCAAGAATGTGGAGTCAGGACCGCATACTCAACATACGAATGGTCTCTGCCCTCCAACACCTGATCTTAAACTTTACATTTTCTCCTGGACCCAGGCAGCCCAAATTCCAGCACCTCCTCCTGTCCAGGGAACCAGTAGCCTGTTTCCAGCTTTCATCAGGAGTCCAGTTCTCTCTCCTTCAACCTAACTCTTTCCTACACCCAGGCATGGGAACTCAGGAGTCTGGACCCCAAATGCCCAACCCCAAGACCACAAGCACCCACCTGCCTGGGATCCTGAAGAACTCATTCTCCACCCCTCCTACCTGGAGAGGCTTTTCACATTCACGCCTCAGTACCTTCCTTGTCTCTCTGGCCAATTTCTAAACATACCTGAACCTCTCTTTGGGAGCTGGGGACCTAATCTCTGGGTCTCTGGGAAATAAATAGAGGGAAAAAGAGGGCTGCGCAGGAGAGAGGTTCCCACTGGGACCTGCCTAATTCCCTTCTTTCTGTTCCCTCACGCTCAACTTTCAATAAAGCAATGACTCCTGGCTTCTGCTGCAGCCAGGCTACCCTGTACCACGGGTTCTAAATTGGAAGGGGATGCAAGTGTTCCTTAAAGGGACCCCAGAGAAGCCGCCTTGCAGTCTCGCTCTTACACCGCTCACTTATATAAAAAACTTAAAAGGTGGGCCGGCCGAGTGGCGTGGTGGTTAAGCGCTGGCTTGGGAAGCCAGCGGCCCCGGTTCGGGTCCCACATATGAGAGTCAGTGACACTGCCCTCAAAAAAAAACCACAAAAAAAACTTAGAAGGTGTCCTGTGACAATTGCCAATTGCTATCCCTCTGTATATTGGAGCCACTTCTTGGGGCGAAAGTAACTGGGAAAACTACAACTCCCATTAGGCTAAGGGGCCAAGATGCCGCGGAAGTTGACGCACTTTCCCCCCGGTCTACAGGGAGTTGTAGTTCTTTTTGAAAGTTTCCACTCCCCCCCTTCTCCTAAAAGACAGGAAATGTGTCGTTAAGAGATTGGGTTTCCGAGAAAGGAGGAGAGTCTTTCGAGAAAAGGCAAGCGACTTCAACAAGGGGCGAGGCCACTAGGCAAGAACCAAGGGACCGGAGCCAGTGTGGACCAATTAGGCTGCTGAGGGCGGGTCCTCTAAGGGAAAGTGGGCGTGGCCTATGGGGGGAAATCACCAAGAACGGTGCCGAGGTTCCAGCCCGGGAAAACGCCTTCTGCGGTGAAGGAGAGGTGAGCGTCTGGGGTTTTCTAGACTCTTAGGTCCTGGGAAGGAGGGAGACAAGATGGGTGGAAGACTGCGTCCCGGAGGAGGACGATCTGGGCACCGGCATCTTTAGATCCTAGGATAAAGGGTCTTGGGGGCCTGGACCTTTGGGGTCTAGGACAGAGGGGCTTGAGATCCCGGATTCCTCAGTCTGAGCGGAGAGGGTGAAGAGATCTATGATTCCTGGGTCTAAGAAAGGAAAGGCTGGAGGCTGGGAATTATGAGTCCCGGGAAACTAGACGCTTTGTCTTGACTCTTGGTAGGTGGGTGGGGCGGTGTACCGTGCTGGGGGCCCGTCTCCTAGGTCCAGGAAAGGTGTACCGTGCTGGGGGCACGTCTCCTAGGTCCAGGGAAGGAGGAGGCTTGGGACAGACATTATGTATCTCTCCGCCCCCACAGATCACGCCGCCATGCCTCCCTCTGGGCCCAGCTCAGCCCTCCTCCTCCTGCCACCGCTGCTGCTGCTTCGCGCTGTTTTGACCGTACCCCTGGAGCGGGGGGCTCCCAAGGAGGAGAGCCCCGCGACCGAGAGCCCCGTGAGTGGCCCTGCCCTGCTCTCCAGCCAGGTGTTTGCAGTGGTACTACAATTCCCGCGGATCCCGGTGGCCCCAGGGTGGATACTCCCCCCACGGATACGGGCCGTAGTTTGCCTGCTATTCTTTGCAATCCCGGGGTTTTGACGTGCTGAAAAACTAGGGGGTGGAGGTGAAAGGGAGAAGCGGAGGGGGCAGATAAAGTCCCTCACCCTGGGTGTGAGAATTCAGATCAGATTTTAAATGAAAATTTGGCATACCCCTCCTTCTGCCCCCCATAAACACCTAAACCTCTATGTGTTTTAGAACCTCCTCCCCTCATGAGGGAATCAGAAAAAAAGAACTACGTTTCCCAGTTGCACCTTGAGCAGGTGTCGTGTGTTGTTAGCTGACTAGGTTGCTCTCACTTCATGGGGCTCATGGGAGTTGTAGTTTAAATTATGAAAGGGCACGTTAACAGCTCATTTATTAATTCCAACACGTGTTTATCCAACGCTATGAAACCTTTGGTCTTAGAGGATTTGGAACTTGAAAGATCCTCAAGACCAATGCCCTGATTTATGGCCTAAATCCTGCTGAATCTCCCACTAGGAATGAGCACGTCCCCCTATCTCTGGAACAGATTTCATGCTCCTGTGTGTCACGGATCCCCACCCATGAGTTAGGCAGGTCTCTGCCTGGTGAAATCTTTGCAGACACAGAAGGACGCCTTTGAGTCCTTTTCCCCTTCATTCATTCCACACATTTCTGGAGCATTTTCTATGAGTCAAGCATGGTGCTAGCACAAGCCCCATACCCTTACAGACCAGTTTAGCTCACTGGGAGGAGAAAAGGTGGGTCTCCTGAGAAAGGAGACCAGAGGTGATGGTTGGGGAGGAAGGCTTATTTCAGCTGACATCGTAAGTTCATGGAAGAACCATTCCAGGCAGAGGGAACAGCCTGAGCAAATGTTTTGTGGAGGGGGAGAGCGGCGTGAGTAGAGGGACTTGGAAGAGGCCAGTGTGACTGAAGCAGATGGAGCAAGAGGGAAATGAAGTCAGAGAGGGGATGCGGCAGGTCACACAGGGCCTTGTGGGCCGTGATAAAGAATTTCTTTATTCCAAGGCTAATGGAAAGCACAGAATCTTGTAAACACCAATAACAACAACAACAACATAATAACCGCTCTACTACGGCCAGCTGAGTGGCTCAGTTGGTTAAGAGCTCGCTCAAGAGTGCAAGCTGAGCTCAGAGCAACGGCGGTTCGATGCCAGCCCGAGCTGAGTTGCCGTTGAGCTGCCAACAGGTGGCAGGATGGCTCAGCTAAAATAAAACAACAACAACAACAAAAAATAAATAAATAAGCGCTCTACTAAGCACCAGGCACTGTGTTAAATATTTAAAGACATTAACAGCTCCTATGAAGTGGGTATTCATTAACCTTACTTTACAGATAAGGAAACCAAGGCACAGAAAGGTTGAGTAACTTGCCCAAGGCCTAAGGTTGCCAGATTTAGCAAATAAAAACAGGACACCCAGTTAAATTTGAATTGCTGATAAACAATGAATAATTATTAATATAAGTACACCCCATGTAATATACTAAAAGAAATTCATCGTTTATCTCACATTTAAATTTAGCTAGGCATCTTAGCAGTCTTAACAAGGTCACATAGCTAGTAATTGGCAGATTTGTGATTCCAGCCCTTTTGGCTGAATAACACGCCCTAATCCCTGGGACCTGTGAATACACAGTAAAACCTTGGATTGCCAGTAACGTGGTTTGTGAGTGTTCCACGAGATAAGCAAACATTTCTAATACATTTTAACATGGTAAATGAGCGATGTTTTGCAATACAAGTAGTTTGTTTCTGGAACAAATTATGCTCACAAACCAAGGTATTACTGTATTACCTGATGTGGCAAAAGAGTGTTCATAGGTATGGTTGAGTTAAGTGTCTTGGAGATGGAGAAATCCTGGATCATCCAGGTGGACCCAGCGTAATCACAAAGGTCCCTATTAGAGGGAGGCACGAAGGTCAGAGTCAGAGGTAATGTAATGACCTATGAAGACGACAGAGTGTTGCAGGGTCATGAGCCAACGAATGCAGGCAGCCCATAAGAGCTGGAAAAGACAAGGAAATTGATTGTCCCCTAGAGCCTGCAGGATGAGCTGAGCGGGAGCGCCGCCAACCCATTTTGGACTTCTGACCTCCAAAACTCTAAGAAGAAATTTGTGACATACTTTTTTTTTTTTTTTTTTTTTTTGAGGGCAGTGTCACTGGCCCTCCCATGTGGGACCGAACTGGGGCTGCTGGCTTCCCAAGCCAGTGCTTAACCACCGCGCCACTCAGCCGGCCCTCTAAGAAGAAGTTTGTGTTGCTCTAAGCCACTTAGTCTGTGATGATACTTGGTTTCATCAACAGTAGGAAATTAGTTCTCCCACAGTGGCATAACAGAGTGATTTGCTACCATTTATTAAGTACCTGCTGTATTTTCCTCAATTTATGTAGTGGGAGCTATAGCAGATTGAGCATCTTCTATAGCCTTATCATTGTGCCAGGCCATTTATCTTATTTACTTTTCAGCACAGCTCTGTAGGGAATTTAATGGCCTATTTTACAAATAGGAAGAGTGAGGCCCGGGAAGAGGAAAATGCCAGGGCATGGCAAAGCAAGGACCAGGAGCCCAGGGACTTTTTTTGTCTCTTTCACTTGCTATATCCCCATATAGTGCCTGGCATGTGGTAGGGTGCTTAGTGAATGCTTGTTGAATGAATATTCCACTGCTTGCCAACAAGTACCAGTACATCTATAAGCACCCACTCTGTGGGTGGTGTTGGGCTGGATGTTTTACCTATGTGATTTTCATTTCATCTCCATTACAGACCTGATGAGAAGTAAGAGTTGTGGCTTTACTTTTCAGGCAGGTCAGGCAGGTTGCCTGGGGTTACAGAGCAGATGAGAACAGAACCAAGGTCTCGTAGCTCCAGAAGCCTTTGTCCATGGGGCAGGCCTCTGCTCTGTGGGAGGGGGGAGTGTCTCTGGGTCTCTCAGCAGACACCCAGGAGAGTGAGACATGGGTCCGTCCTGCAGGAAAGGACTAGGGCAGGGGCTGGAGCCACTATGTTCGTCCTTGTCGCCACAGGACACAGGCTTGTACTACCACCGGTACCTCCAGGAGGTCATCAATGTGCTGGAGACCGATGGGCACTTCCGAGAGAAGCTGCAGGCTGCCAACGCGGAGGACATCAAGGTGTGGCTGCGTGCAAGCCGCGGGAGGGGACGCTTGCTCAGAGGGCAGAGGGCAGAGTTCAGGAAGAACTGGGTTCCTTAAGGGAACACATGGCTCCAGCCCTCACAAAACAACCTTGGGAGAAATTGCTTCTTGGGGAGGTCACACTGGGAAGGGACTTGGGGAACACAGAATGTGTGGTTAAGCATAGAGGTGGATGGCACAGGCTGCCAGCCTCAGCCCTACCGCTTACCAGCCATGTAACCGCCTCTCGCCGTGCCTCAGTTTCCCCATCTGTAAAAGGGGGTATGATAGAACCTGCCTGCTGGGGTTCAGATTAGGACTATCCCAGGTTAGATGTGTAGAGGGCTTAGCCCAGCACAGTAGCAGTCCTTAGTAAGTGCATGTGAGTGCTTTCTGCATGAGAAAAATCACCTCCAGAGGAGCCCTGATTGTCCCCATTTTGCAGAATAGAACACTGAGGCCCTGGTAGCAATGTTTGTCCTTTCTGTGGGCTTGGATCTCACCCTGGGCTGGCTGACCCCCAAACCCACACACACCCCACCCCGTCCCATCCCCCAGGCAGCATTCTTCGGAAAGGATACTGGAAGTATGGGGAGGAGTCAGGGCAGCCCGCCCCAGATCCCTGCCCCACTCCTCCTCCCCACCCTACCATACACAAACCCCCTCCCTGTTCTGCTGCCTCTTGGAATGTCCCCTCTGGAGGAGTCACCCCAAGTTTTCCAAACACCTGGGTCCAGGAGAGGCCCCAGAGCCACACCCCCACTACGGCTCAAGAGACCTATGAGTCATGAGTTTCAGAAAATGATCTGAGCGATAACAGAGATAGCAGAAGGCTCTGGGCAAGCCCCAGAGTGGGGCCCAGTCCAATCTGACAAGTGAGAGGGCGCTTCTAGGGAAAGGACATGCCAGAGTGAAGTTTGATTCTGAGTGGGAGTGTCCATGATATAGAAATTGAAGTATAAGAGTACCATTTCACACAGTAAGAACTATGTGCAAACGAAGCATTTTGGTACCTTCAGGTGTCTGCTGGCAGCTCCTTATAACCAACATAAACACAGGGGAGATGGGGCTGGAGGGGTGGGTGATTACAGGGTCTTGAGTGCCAGGCCCAGGAATTCTGCCCTGGGAGGATTGGGGAGCCACAGGAGGCTTCTGATTGAGACATAATTCAAAGTGATAAAAGAGGAAGCTCAAAAAAGACACCCTGTGGGCCGGCCGAGTGGCACAGTGCTTAAGCACTGGCTTGGGAAGCCAGCAGCCACGGTTCGGGCCCCACATACGAGGGCCAGTGACACTGCCCTCAAAAAAAGAACAAAAAAGACACCCTGCTCTGCAGAGAGAGAGAGAGAAGGGGCCAAAGGGGTTGTTGGGGGAATTCTTCCCAAGGGAGGTACCATCTGCCTTGAGTTTTGAAGGATAGTGAGGATCTGGTTAGGCTTGAAAAGCAGTGGTGGGGGAGCTTCTCAGGCACAAGGACCAGTATGTGCAAAGGCCCTGAGGTGGGAAAGGGCCATGAGCATGGTACTTACTCCCAGTTATCAAATCACAAGAGTGTGATTTGGTAAGTGGCAGGAGATGGGGCTGCAGAGATGAGCAGGGCCTCAAATGCCAGGTTAAGGGGCTGGGACCTTGTCTCAGGGGCTCTGGGGGAGCCTTAGGGGTCATCAAAAATCTTGTAAAAGGTTCCAGAGAAGGCAGAGAAAGGGCGAGCCTACCCAGCATGCTCCTTCCCAGGCCCTCTGCCTTACCAGTCCCCTCACTCTCTGGGCAGAGCGGGAAGCTGAGCCGGGAACTGGACTTTGTCAGCCACCATGTCCGTACCAAGTTGGATGAACTCAAGCGACAGGAGGTGTCCCGGCTTCGGATGCTGCTCAAGGCCAAGATGGATGCGGAGCAGGAGCCCAGTAAGCAGGGGTGGGGCAGGTGGGGCAGATGGGGCGGAAGCAGCCTCCTTCCTGGGCCTCCAGGTGATTTCATACTAGACAGGTGGGGCCTCCTGGGGCCTCCCCCTCCCCCCACTGCAATGTGTACATAGACGGTTGATCGAATTTTCTTCCTAGAACAATAACTCTTTTGTTGGTTGGTTGTTTTTTTCTGTTTGGGTTTTTTATATTATTTTTAATTAATTAATTATAATTTTTTTTGGAGGGGGGCGGAACAGCCATGGTCATTGGTTACACATTGCTTTCATGCTACAATCGCATAGTTGACTCTTTTAGGGAGGGTGCAGCTCACAGTGTCCCATGCGGCGATCAAACTGGCAACCTTGGTGTTATCAGCACCACGCTCTAACTAACTGAGCTAACTGGTGATCCCCTATTTTTATTTTTAAAAATCATCACTGTCATTTAATTTCTTTTTTTTTTTTTTTTTTTGAGGGCAGTGTCACTGGCCCTCATATTTGGGACCTGAACCAGAGCCGCTGGCGTCCCAAGCCAGCAATTAACCACCACCCAACTCAGCCGGCCCAACAACATTGCTGTCATTTAAAATGTTAATGTAATGTCAAACTCACAAAAAAGTTTCAAGAATAGCTCCAAAAAACTCCCAAGTACCCTTAACCCAGATTCTCCAGTTTTCAACATTTGCTCCATTTACTTTTTTTTATTTTAAATTTTTATTTATTTATTTATTTATTTATTTATTTATTTATTTATTTAGAGGGCAGTGTCACTGGCCCTCATATGTGGGATCCGAACCTGGGCCGCTAGCATCCCAAGCCAGCTCCCAACCACCATGCCACTCGGCCGGCCCTTTTTTATTTTGTTATTTTTTAAGATTTTATTGGGGAATTGGGGAAGGGGAACAGTGTTGGGGAATTGGGGAATGGGACCAGCCAGGTTGTTGTTTTCAATCTTCATTGTGGAGGGCGCCAATCACTATCTGGCTTCTCATCGGCATCTCATGGCCTCTAAGCTCAAGGTGCTGTGTTCAATCTTAGTTGCAGGTGGGCATAGCCACCATCCCATGCGGGAGTCGAACCAGTGGCCTTGTTAGGAGCGCATGCTCTATCCATTGAGCCATTCAGGCGGCAGCTCAGCTCAAGGTGCTGAGTTCAATCTTTAGTTGCAGGTGGGCATAGCCCACCATTGAACAGGCAATCTTGTTGTTACACTAGATGAGCCATCCTGCCACCTGTTGGTAGCTCAGCGACAGCTCAGCTAGGGTGCAGCATTCACTGGCCCGTGTGGGAAACAAACTGGCAGCCTTGTTGCTCAGAGCCTGTGCCTTAAGCCAACTCTTAACCAACTGAGCCACTAGGCCGGCCCCTCCATTTACTTTTCATTCAGATTTGCGAGTTCCTTACTGACACCATACCGTTTATGCCTGCTTAAATATTTGAGTGTGATTTTCCTCAGAATAACATTTGCCTACATAACCACAGTACAGTGATCAAAGTCAGGAAGTTTAACAGGTTTACACTGTATTTTTTTGTCCTTGCTTGCTTATTCTCTATCTGCCTGCTAGAATGATTCAATTTGCTGTCATTCATATCTGAAGCTATATGTATCATCTAATTACTTGGCTAAAAATAGAAAAAAAGGGCCGGCTGAGTGGTGCGGTGATTAAGCGGGGGCTTCGGAAGCCAGCGGCCCCAGTTTGGATCCCACATATGAGGGCCAGTAACACTGCCCTCTAAAAAGGGGAAAAAAAAAAAAAATGTGGAAGAGAAAGTTTTGGGCAGGTTAGATTCCAAGATCCCATCCTACTTCTAACATTCCAAGATATGGTTTGTCAAAGTGTCTGTCAGGACCATGCTATTTCTTTTAAATAGCTTTATTTAGATATAATTCATATACCATACAATTTACCCATTGAAAGTGTATAATTCAGTGGGTTTTAGTATATTCACAGGGATGAGGGACCATCACCAAAGTCAATTTGAGAATAGTCATCACCCCAACAGGAAACTTCTTATCCTTTAGCTATCACTCCTTTATTGCCCCACCCCAGCCCTGGCAACCACTAACATAATTCCTGTCTCTATAGATTGCCTATTCTGGACATTTCATATAAATGAAATCATACAATATGTGACCTTTTGTGTCAGGCTTTTTTCACTTAGCATAATGTTTTCAAGGTTTATCCATGTTGTAGGATGGATCAGTGCATCGTTCCTTTTAGGGCCAAGCAATGCTGCATTGTATGCATCTACCTCAATTGATTTATCTATTCATCAGTTGATGGACATCTGGATGGTTGGCATGCTTTGACTACTGTGGACCATGCTGTTTACTTATTGTCTCTTTGTAGTATGTTCTGGTACTGCTAGGGTATGTTTTGGCCTGTTACTAAGTGTAAGAACATGCCCCTTTTATTGAGAATCACCTCCAGCTTTTTCTTTCATCTCTTGACACCCTGTGAGGTTCCCATGTGACCCTGCCCATGAGTGGGTGGCTTTAAGGATCAGTGGGAGAGCTGGCTTTTCTTTTTTTTTTTTTTTTGAGGGCAGTGTCACTGGCCCTTGTATGTGGGACTCGAACCGGGGCCGCTGGCTTCCCAAGCCAGTGCTTAACCACTGTGCCACTCGGCCGGCCCTGGTTTTTCTTTTTATTTCTATCTGACTCCATTTATCCATGGACCAAACATGTCTTGAGTCCTACTGTGTGCCAGGCACTGGGTGGGTGCGGGAGCTCTAAGGTGACAAGATGGGCGTGGTCTCTGGCCTTCTCAGCTCTGCTGTTTTAATTATTACAGTGTTAGAGACTGATTTAATCACTGGTAAATTACTGTATTTTGCCGTGTATAATTTGCTCCCATGTATAATGTGCACACACGTTTTTAACTCAAACTTTCAGGGGAAAAAAATCTTTTGTTTTAAATTTTTAATTCAGGGCTGGCTGAGTGGCTCAGTTGGTTAAGAGTTAGCTTAAGAGCGCGATCTCTGGCCAGTGATGCTGCACCCGAGCTGAGCTGCTGCCGAGTTACCAATAGGTGGCAAAATGGCTCAGCTGGAGAGAGCACGTGCTCCTAATAATAAGACTGCTTGGTTGATGGTGGGCTACGCCCACCTGGAAATAAGACTGAACTGGGCATCTTGAGCTGAGCTTCCACCCAGATGGCTCAGTGAATAGCGCATGCATTCTTAACAACAACAAGGCTGCCAGGTTTGACTCCCACGTGGGATGGTGGCTACGCCCACCCACAACTAAGATTGAAGTCTGCCTTGAGCTTAGAGGCCAAGAGCTGTTGATAGGCAGCCAGGTGGCAACTGGCGCCCTCCACAAATAAGATTGAAGAACAACAACTTGGCTGGTCGCCTCCCCCAATTCCCCAACACTGTTCACCTTCTCCAATTTCTCAATTTTATTTTATTTTATTTTTTAAAGATTTTTTATTGGGGAATTGGGGGAGGGGAACAGCATTGGGGAATCAGGGAAGGGGAACGGACAAGTTGCTGTCCTTTTGTTCTTCAGTCTAGTTTGGAGGACATTGCTTCACTGGCCCATGTTGGTATCATCATTGCGCTCTTCTCAGGTGAGGCAGATCGGTCGCTGACCTCTGGATGGCTGCTTACAGTGGCTCTTGGCAGCTCACGCTGGCTGCCGGCCACTCACTGTAGCCTGTGGCAGCTCACTGCAGCAAGGGCTGCAGCTTTGCCATCGCCGGCCATCTTAGCTATAGAGGCAACCAGATGGAGCTGTTGTTCACCACGTTAGCTATAGAGGGCAGTGTCACTGGCCCTCATATGTGGGATCCGAACCGGGGCCAGTGGTGTCCCAAGCCAGCTCTTAACCAATGCGCCACTCGGCTGGCCCCAATTTCCCAATTAAAAAAAAAAGAAGAAGAAGAAAAGAAAATACAAGATCTGTCTAATAAAAAAAATAATAAAAAATAAATTTAAATAAATAAAGAAATTTTTAATTCAAATTTTTTTTGTTTACATTAGGTACTTGGTTTTCGTATTTAAAAGGAATTTTAGCATTTATTTTTTAACATACTATGGTACAAGAAATTTTATGTAACAAATAATTACGGGGCCAGTCAAATGGCGCAGTGGTTAAGACGTGGCTTGGGACGCCAGAGGCCCCGGTTTGGGTTCCACATATGAGGGCCAGTGACACTGTCCTCAAAAAAAAAATAAATAATAATAATAATAATAATTACGAAACACAAGAACAGATACAAGATATAAGAAATTTTATGTACTGGTAACAAATTTATGATATTTACGCATCATAGAAGGCCAAGAACTCTTCATCGTTGCAAGTTCATCGTAAGCTCAGCAAAGCTGATTATTGTATACGAGGATATTATTATTGATTTTTAGAGTGACACATTTAACTCATAAGCATAAATAAAAGAATTGAAAACATTTCTATAGATACCGAATTAGTACTACCCATGTATAATGCGCATCCTTATTTTTCCCTCATAAGAAAATGCACATGATACACGGCAAAATACGGTAGATGTTCCCTTAGTTACATTAGATGTCACTAATAAGAAAAACATCTCCTGTTTATTGTCTGCTTATTATGTCCCAGGCACCATGCTATGGACTTTAGCTTTGTCCCTTTGACAACTCAAAATATCTCCAGAATCTGGCCACTTCCCTCCACATCCATTGCTGCCACTCAGATCCCGTCTGGATTACTGCTGTCGCCTCTCCACTGCGGCCACCCCTACTGTTGCCCATATTTGTTATATTTCCCACACAGCAACCAGTGGGATCCTGTTAATACTTGTATTCATTTCCTGTGGCTGCTGTCACAAATTAACACAAACATAGTGGCTTAAAATAACACATTTATTCCCTTACAGTTTGGGGGTCAGACGTCCACAATCAATCTCACGAGGCCAGGATCAAAGTGTCGGCAGGGCTGGTTCCTTCTTGGAAGCTCCAGGGAAACATCTGTTTCTGCCTCGTCTGTCTTCTAGAGCTGTGTCCTTAGCTGGTAGCCCCTTCTTTCCTCTTCAAAGCCAGCAGTGAAGCATTTTTCTTCAATGGTCACATTGCCTTCCACTGAGCTGGTAGCCCCTTGTTTCCTCTTCAAAGCCAGCAGTGAAGCATTTTTCTTCAATGGTCACATTGCCTTCCACTGTTGTCACATCTTCCAATTTAGCCTCCCTCTTATAATTTAGGGACCACCTAGGCAATCTCCCCATCTCAAGATCCTTAATTCAATAACGACTGCAAAGTCCCTTTGGCCACGTGAGGTTCTCACAAGTTCTTATTCAGACTGCCACATACCCAATTCAAGTCCTGTGTTGCCTCTGCTCAGAATCCACCCATGGCTCCCATGTGCCCTCAGGATCAAGTCCACCTTCCTCTTTGCAGCCTGGAAGCCCAGCTGAGCCCTACCACCCCCACCCCATCCCATCCTCAATTTTGTGCCCTCTTGCCTGAACCTCTTGCATCAGCAGTTTTAGTAAGTGCTGGAGTGCAACACGTGTTTCTCCCCACCGGACCTTTTGTTCTTGCGCTTCCCTCTGCCGGGACATTCTTTCTCGGGGCTGTTTACATGGCTGACTGAGCTTTGCTTTCAGCTCAGATGTCACCTCCTCAGTGAGTCCTGCCCTGACTATCCTGCATGAAGGATCCTCCATTTGTTGAGTCTTTTGTGGTCATGTGTTTATCTCTTAGTCGCTTGTTCTCTGTCTTTTGACTGGGTACTCTGTGGAGCAGATTCTGTCAACATATGGTTCCTGCTGTGGCCACAGTGCCACAGAGTAGGGGATCAGCATGCAATTGCTACATAAAAAATAAATCTTGAGGGCCGGCCTAGTGGCGCGGTGGTTAAGCGCTGGTTTGGAAGGCCAGCAGCTCCGGTTCGGGTCCCACATATGAGGGCCAGTGACACTGCCCTCAAAATAAATAAATAAATAAATAAACTGCCTGACCAAAAAAAAAAAAAAAATCTTGAGTTTCAGCCTGTGCCAGTCTCCTGAGCTCACTCTGGGCTCACTTAGGCCAGACAGCGGCCTCCACAGCAGCACGAGGCACCTGGATTCCAGCCACCTGGGTGTGTGTCTTTCACCCACACCAGACCAGTAGCCACGGGAGGGCCAGCCCAGGCCTGATTCACACCTGGGCCCCTGGGAGACCTTGGGAGACGGGAGTTCAGTGAGTGAGTGGGTGAGTGTGTGCACTCTCTCCCTTCCTGCCCAGAAGCCTCCTGACCACTTGGAAACTCCTGTACGAGGAGGATGCAGTTTCCAGGGTGCCACAAACTGCATGGATTAAACCACAGGCATTTGTTGTCACAGGTCTGGAGGCCAGATGTCTGAAATCAGAGTGTCGGCAGGGTTGGTTCCTTCTGAGGGCTGAGGGAGGATGTATCCTAGGTCTCTCTCTGGTTTATAAAAGGCCATGTCTTTTTACATCATCTTGCCTCTATCCAAATGTAACCTTTTTGTAAGGACACCAGTCATACTGGATTTGGGTCCACCCTAATAACCTTATTTTAACTTGATTACCTCTCTGAAAACCTTCTCTCCAAATAGGGTCACATTCTGAGATCCTGGGGGTTAGGACTTCAACAGATGAATTTCAGAACCCACAATTCAACCTGTAATGGGTTGAGCGCATGTGCTCTGGAGCCCAGCTGCTGGTTCTAATCCTTACTCTGTCACTTCCTAGATGATGACCTAGAAAAGGCACTTCTCCTCTCTGGGCCTCATTTTTCCCACATCCATAGATGTGAAAATGGGATAAATATAGAATACCTATGGAATTACCATAGAATCTGTGTTACAAGATTCTTGTGAGTGAAAAGTAAATGCATTAATATAGTTAATGTGTTTAGAGCAGGACCTGGCACGTAAGTGCTCAATACGTGTTAGTTGTTATTGTGCTTATTATTTGAAGCATGAGACTCAGTTGTGGCATCACCTCCTCCAGGAAGCCCTCCCTGATTGCCCCGGGCTCAGTCAGGCTGTCCTCTGGCCCTCCCTAGTGCCCTTTGTGACCTCCTTTAGAGCATATCTGGCTCAGGATACAGATTTTGCAAGAAAGGCCATTCTATGAGTTGGGTTTTTTTCCCTCTTCCCCCTTATCTAGATGTACAGTTGGATCATTTGAGCCTCCTGAAGCAGTTTGAACACCTGGACCCTCAGAATCAGCACACGTTTGAGGCCCGGGACCTGGAGCTGCTGATCCAGACGGTAACATGAGGAGAGGGTAGCTACAGGCAGAGGACTGAGGGAAGCTTTGCAGAGGGGGAGAGGGGAACAAAGCCCAGGACATGAGCCTGCTCACCCCTGCTTGGTGTTCTCTGAGGCTAGCAGCTGCAGCCTGAAAGTATCTAAAAACCCTCCGTAGAGTCTCTACAGGAAAGCAGAGGTGTAGGAAGGCTCCACTCAGACCTGGTTTCAAATCCCTCCCTGGCTTTGTCCTTCCCATATGATCTGGGGTGAGGGCTGTCCCTTCTGTGCCCTTCTGGTAGGCAGAATAAAGGCCCCCCACCAAAGAAATCACACCCTCATCCATGGAACCTGTGGCTATGTGGTTCTTATAAGGCAAAGGGAGTCTGCAGACATGATTAAGTATTTGGGTTGGTGAGATGATCCCGGATTATCCAGATGAACCCTAAATGTCATCACGAGAGTCTTTGAAAGGGAGGCAGAGGGAGGTTTGACTACAGTAGAAGGTGGCAATGTGACGACGGAAGCCGGCTGGCTTTGAAGATGGAAGAAGTAGCCACAGCATGGTATGCAGCTCTAGAAGCTAGAAAAGGCGAAGAAATGGATTCTCCCCTAGAATCTCCGGAGCGAGTGTTGTTATAGGCCACCAAGTTGATGATAACTTGTTATAGTAACCTTTGGAAGTAATACAGTCCTCATCTGAAAAATGGGATCTACAGGGCCGGCCGAGTGGCGCAGTGGTTAAGCGCTGGCTTGGGAAGCCAGCTGCCCCGGTTCAGATACCACATGTGAGGGCCAGTGACACTGCCCTCAAAAAAAAAGGGGGGGGGATCTACAGCCCTACCTAATGGGGAAGGCCAAGTGTGGGATGGGATAATGGAAGGGGAAGCCCAGGCCCCCTGCCTCTCCTGCTTACAGCCCTTCTGTGGGGACAGAACACACCCTTCAGCCTGAGCTGGGCCCTGCTTTTCTGGCCCACTGGAGCTCCATCTAGTGGCCATGAAGATAATGGCAGCAGCCATTTGCATCCATGCCTGGCACTTGGCTCCGTCCCTGAGAGACGTTTTGCTACTTATTCCCAGAACATTCCAGACACTGTCCACTCTTCTCCAACCCCACTGTGATTATCCTGGTCTCAACCCCCACCATCTCACAAAGCTACTCCCTCACTAGACACCTTGCTTCTGCCTTTCATGCTTGCCAGCAGGGTTTCCCAACACAACCCTGTTGACGTGTGAGCTGTATAATTCTTTGTTGGGAGAGCTGTTTGTGCATTGTATGGTGTTTAGCAACTTCCCTGGCCTATGTCCACTAGATGCCAGTGTGACAATCTGAGTTGTGACAACCAAAGATGTCTTCAGACATCGACAGTTGTCCGTTGTGGGCCACAATTGCCCCAGGTTGAGAACCCCTGCTGTACCGTCTGTTCCCCCACAAAACAGCCATATTAGTTTCCTTTTGTTGCCATATGATAACCGCAAACTTAGTAGCTTAAAACAACATGAATTTACTGTCTTACGTTGTGATAGGTCTGCCAATAAAAGGAGCGTGCACTGTCAGGCAAGTTAAAGTTTATTGTAAGAGAGAAAAGTCTATAGGGCTGCGCAAAGACCCAAAGGAGGGGGTGAGGAGGGTTATATGGGGGCAGTGCCGAAAGGGTAGCATTGTTTGAACAGAAAATGCTGACTGCCTGCAAGCCAGTAGCCGTTTTATGGCATTTTCTGTTATTGCAAGTTTGGCTCTGTCTGCAGGTGCAGGCCGACAGACATTTTGTTGTTTTCTTGCAAACATGGCTCTATCTATCAGTCAGGGTCTCTGAGACCTAACACATTGTAAGACAGAAGTCAAGAAGGGTTTTACTGGGTATATTACTTTCCTGAGGCTGCTGTAACAAATTGCCACAGACTTGGTGGCTTCAAACAGCAGAAATGGGGACCGGCTGATTGGTGCGCTAGTTAAGACCTGGCTTGGGATGCCGATTCTGAGCAGCAGGGCCCCGGTTCAGATCCCACATAGAGGGCCAGTGACACTGCACCCTCTACAGCTAAGATGGTGAAAAACAGCTCGACCTGGAGCTGGGCTGCTGTAGGCTGCAGTGGGGCTGCAGTCGGCTGCCATAAGCTACTGTGAGTAGCCGGCAGCCAGTGTGAGCCACCGTGAGCAGCCATCCAATGGCCGGTGACCAATCTGCCTCAGCCAGGAAGAGAACAATGATACCAATGTGGGCGAGTGAAGCGACGTCCTCCACAACTAGACTGAAGAACAAAAGGATAGCAACTTGTCTGTTCCCCTTCCCCGATTCCCCAGTGCTGTTCCCTCGCCCAATTCCCCAATAAAATCTTTACAAAAAAAAAACAAAAAAACCCAGAAATCTACCCTCTCACAGTTCTAAGTGGCCGGAAGTCCAAAATCAGTATCATTGGGCTGAAACCAAGGTTTTGGCAGGGTTGTGCTCTCTTCAGAGGCTATAGGAAAAATCCTGCTCCTTGCCTCTTCCAGTTTCTGCCTCCATTGTCATATAATGTGCTCGCTATATCTCTCTGGGTCTTCTCTGTAGCCTTCTTGTAAAGACACCAGTCATTGAATTTAGGGTCCACCCTAATTCAGTAGCACCTCATCTTTTTTAAAGATTTTATTGGGGAATTGGGGGAGGGGAACAGTGCTGGGGAACCGGGGAAGGGGAACAGACAAGTTGCTGTCCTTTTGTTCTTCAGTGTAGTTGCGGAGGATGTTGCTTCACTGGCCCATGTTGGTATCGCCACTGCGCTCCTCCTGGATGGCAGGTCAGTCGCCGGCCTCTAGATGGTTGCTCACCGCAGCTATTGGCAGCTCACACTGGCTGCTGGCTGCTCACGCTGGCTGCCGGCCACTCACTGCAGCCCATGGCAGCCCACTGCAGCAGGGGCTGCAGCCATGCCGTCCCCGGGGACTCACAGCAGCCCAGCTCCAGGTGGAGCTGTTGTTAGCTGTAGAGGGCAGTGTCAGTGGCCCTCACATGTGGGATCCGAACGGGGTCGCTGGCATCCCAAGCCAGCTCTCAACCAATGCGCCACTCGGTCGGCCCTGATAGCACCTCATCTTAACTAATCACTGTTAACTAATTTTAACCAATCTTAACTAATTAACTATTTCCAAATAAGGTCACTTTCTGAGGTTCTGGGTAGACATGAATTTTAGGGGAGACACCATCCCACCCAGTATAGTATTGTTATCTCCATTTTACAGAGGCAGAAATTGAGGCACAGAGAGGCTGAGTAACTTGCCCAAGATCTCACAGTTAACGTGATTTGTTCACACAGCAAAGCCTGTATTTGCATTCTGTATTTGCAAAATAATTAGAGACTGACTGTTCTTTACCACCTAGCTGTACTGCTTTTCATAGTAAGTCTATCTCGTGTGTTGTCCTTATTACTTAAGAGTATTCCTCCAAGGGGCCGGCCGAGTGGCACGGCGGTTAAGCGCTGGCTTGGGAAGCCAGCAGCCCCGGTTCAGGTCCCACATATAAGGGCCAATGACACTGTCCTCAAAAAAAAAGTATTCCTCCAAGATCCTGAGATTGGGATGACTTGAAAGAGGTAGGTTAAAGTTGCTATGGTATAATCATCCTAATCTTTTGAGCAAAGAGTGGAGGCTGTGTTTTAGGGCAAGAATGTGTCATAGAGATAAGAAAATGAGATCCATCCAGGACAGGGCAGAGTTTCTGTCAGGTTCAGAGTCAAAGGCCAGGCATTTTGGAGGTTGGGATTAGGGGTTAGACATAGAGGTGAGATGCAAGTGGCCATCTGCCTTTCCCCAGGCCACCCGGGACCTTGCCCAGTACGACGCAGCCCATCATGAAGAGTTCAAACGCTATGAGATGCTCAAGGAACATGAGAGACGCCGTTATCTGGAGTCACTGGGAGAGGAGCAGCGAAAGGAGGCAGAGAGGAAGCTGGAGGAGCAACAGCGACGGCACCGAGAGCACCCCAAAGTCAATGTGCCTGTAAGGACCCCCATTCCTGGCTACCCACCATCATGTCCAACTCTCCAAGCTCCACAAGATGAAAATGTAGCTAAAAAACTGTAACTCCATGGGCCGGCCGAGTGGCTCAGTTGGTTAAGAGCTCGCTCAAGAGTGCGAGCTGAGCTCTGAGCAACAGCTGTTCGAGGCCAGCCTGAGCTGAGTTGCCGTTGAGCTGCCAACAGGTGGCAGGATGGCTCAGCTAAAAAAAAACAAAAAACAAAAAAAACTGTAACTCCAGCAGACCCTGAGGCAAACAGTCCCTTTTAATGTACCCAGCTGCTCCCAGGGGCTGCTGGGAGTTGTAGTTTTCTTACTTGAGGGGCATGACATTTGCAGAGTGGGGGTAAAGGATTTCCTAGCTTTATCCTGTAGGATCCAGACTTCTTGCTCATGAGCCACTGACTCTCCCCTCTACAGGGCAGCCAAGCCCAGCTGAAGGAGGTGTGGGAGGAGCTGGATGGACTGGACCCCAACAGGTTTAACCCCAAGACCTTCTTCATACTGCATGGTAAGGTGGGAAGGGAGTCCCAAGACCCAAACTGAATTCTGAGACTCTGAGCTTTTGGGGCCCTGACTGCTAAGAAGAGAGTCTCCTCATCTCTGTGGGTCATAAGCAGGCCAAAGACGTCTGAGCCCATTTCCACTGGGATCTATATTGCTATGCTCAACCATGGAAGAACTAGGCCTCTTCTGAGATGCAGCTGACCTCTGAGTTCTAAGAACTGGCCAGTATCCTCTAACTGAGCAAACCAGTCTTGGTTAAGCCTGGGGCCTCTCCCAAAAGGCCTGGTCCCCTCTGGGAGCCCTGTCACTAAGGGCAGGCTGCTCCCTAGGAAACAGGCCTCTAGGGAGCCCCTTTTCCATGGTGGTTCAGAGGCTATTCCCCTTTATTCTCTTCCTACCAGGAAATGTAGTCTTGTAGATTTGCCAGGCCCCCTTAGGTGTGCTCAAGACCCTGACCCAGAAGCTGTAACCTGTCAACAGAGTTTAGCAGGGCCTGGTTCATTTGTTCAGTAAATGTTTACTAAGCGACTTCTAAGGCCCAAACTTTGTGGAGACCTTATGGATACAGCTGTGGACAAAACAAAGTCGTTCCCTGCCCCCCCCCCACACACACATACAGAACCAGTGATCAGGCAAACAGATAATTCTATATTTCAGTGAATCGAAGAAACTGTGAGGTGTAAGACACTAGAATTTTTACATGTATGTTACTAATTAAACTGACACACCATCAATGATAAGATGCCTCTCGATTTCAAGGATAATAAAATATGCGGGGAGTACATAAAATATGGGTGGAATTAGGTTCTCTAGTAGAGTCTCAGGTAATGACATATACCATGGAAAGGAGGATTAAGGGCCTAAAGTGACAATTTTTGGTAGCCTGATCAGGAAAGGTTTTGCTAGACTAGTCATTGTCCAGTATAACTTTCTATGTTGATGGAAATATTCTATGACTGTACTGTCCAGTACAACAGCCACCCATGTAGCTGTTTCAGCAATTGAAATATGGCTCTTACAACAAAGGAACTTTTTTTTTTTTTTTAGTTTTAATGAATTTCTTTTTTTTCCTCCCCCCACCCCTTAATAAATTTCTTAAGATTTGTCATTCTGGGCTTGCCGAGTGGTGCGGTGGTTAAGCACCGGCTTGGGAGGCCAGCAGCCCCGGTTCGGGTCCCACATATGAGGGCCAATAACACTGCCCTCAAAAAAAAAAAAAAAAAAAGATTTGTCATTCTGGTAAAATATACATAAGATTTTCCGTATTTACTATTTTTAAGTGTGCAGTCCAGTATGTTATGTATTTTCACACTGTTGTGCTACTGTGACTTTTCCAGAACTCTTTTCATCTTTATGAAGCTGAAATTGTGTGTTGCTCAACAACTCCCATCACCTCCCCCTCCAGTCCCTGGTGACCTCTATTCTCATTTCTGCCTCTATGGATTTGACTACTCTGGCTAGCTCATATAAGTAAAATCCTGTAGTATTTGTCCTTTTGTGGTGTAATGTCAAGGAAATGATTTTTTTCATTTGATTCTTATTAATTTAAATTAATCTGCTCCAAGGGGCTAGTGACTGCTGTGTTGGACAGCATAGCTCTAGGGAGATGGCTGTTTTTGAACATGGACTTCAGTGAAGTGAGGGGTTGCACCTTGCAGATATTTTGGGGAAGAGCGTTTTAGGTGGAGGGCGCAGTAAGCACATACAGAGAAGAATGGACTTGGTGCATCCAAGGTCACAGCTGGGGTAAGGCATTTGGATTTTATTCTGTCAGTGATAGGACACCACAATAAGGTTTTGAGCAGAGGACTGACACCATGTGCCTTAAGGGTTGACAGAATCTATCTGGGTGCTGTATCAAAGACAGATTGTACTGGTGAGGCCAAAGCCAGGATCATAGTTAGGAAGCATGAGATGCTGGTGGCCATGAGAAGGAAGGAAGAGTGTTTGGATTCTGGATTCATCTTGAAGGTCAAGCAGACAGGCTTTGCAGGTGGACTGGATGAAGATGATGAGGGAACAGAAGGGTCAAGGGTGACTCCAAGGTATTTGGCCTGAACAACTGGAAAAATGAAATGGAAACAGCAAGTATGTTTGGCAGAGCAGCTTGGGAATTGAGTCTGTTCATGCTAAATTAGAGATGTCTATTAGACATTTACGTGGAGATGGAGAGTAGGCAATTGGATCTTCAGGTATGGAGGCAGCTTATGGGTGGCATTGAAAGCTAAGGGACTGGAGGAACCCATCTAAGGAAGTGCCAGCCAGTAGTACTCTCTTTGTAATGATGGAAAATGTTCTGTGCCACCCAGTATGGTAGCCACCAGCCACATAAGACACTTGGCTTATAGTAAGTAGGACTGATAAACTGAAATTTTAAACTCATTTAATAGTAACCAATTTAAACAGCCCATGTGGCTATGGCTACCATATTAGACAGATTTGAAGGTTAGACAGAGAAGAGGCCCCATGCTTGAGCACTTGGGTACAGGAGGAAGGAAGAAGAGGTCAGGAGGAAGAGGAAGCCAGCAAAGGAAAAAGAGGGGACAGGAGAGAATGATGTTCTGGAAGCCACAGGCAGGAGGTCAAGTTAGAAGCCAGATAAAAATTAACTGTTAGTTTTGCAAGGGCAGGAGTTCTGACCACCTCAGCAGGACCAGTGTGGATGCTGATCTGAGTGAGCAGAGGAGTTGGAGACAGTGAGCATGGCCCATGTAGCTGTACAAGCTCGATTGTCAAGGAGAAGCTCCTCTGGTAATTGGGGTTGGCCCTGGCCTGGTTCTCTGGGAGGCAGAGAATCTCAACACCCCTGGATCCTGGGCAAAGGGGTTGATCCTGTTCCCATATCACTAGGTGCTAGGGATCAAGCCATCCTACATGACATCAGTGTATTTTAAACACTACCTGGGTAATTCTAGTGTACAGCAGAGAACAAAGTCCTAATATAACCCTCATAACCCCCTTAAAGATGGAGATTAGGATCCCCCTTTTACAGATGGAGAAACGAGACTGTTTCCAGTGAAGCCTCACCTTCATCTGCTCTATGCTCAGGACCCTGGTTGGTGGGGAATGGGCTATGTGGCACTGAAGCCTGGAGGCCACCATGCTACTGTCAGACACCTGTTGTTACCTGTCCTCTAAAACAGACTACACATCAGCCCAAATTCCTTCTCCAGCCGGTCCCTCAGGGACCTGACCCACCTCGACCTCAGTCCCTCAAGATACCTTGTTGTTTCCCCCTCAGATATCAACAGTGATGGTGTCCTGGATGAGCAGGAGCTGGAGGCCCTCTTCACCAAGGAGGTGAGCATCTTGGAAGCCATAAGTGCAGGGGATGCCCAGACCAGCCACATGTCCCCTCGGGGATCCCAGTGGTCCCCTTAGGCACCCCTGGATGTGAGTTCAGGGAAAACTACAACTCCCATCAGTCCCTGGGGCAAAATGAGGCTTCCAGGAGTGTCAGGGTACCCCAAGGTCTGATGGGAGTTGGAGTTGTCTGGTGGTGTGTGCGAGGAGGTGGAATAGCCTAAGCAGGAGGTTGCCTGAACCTACCTCTTGCTTGACTCTGCAGCTGGAGAAGGTGTATGACCCAAAGAATGAGGAAGATGACATGCGGGAGATGGAGGAGGAGCGGCTGCGTATGCGGGAGCATGTGATGAAGAATGTAAGGAAGGCCCAGCCATGGCCAGGGGTAGCCGGGTGCAGGGGGGCCCAGCTATGTCGCTTATCCTTACTTGGCTCCCCAGGTGGACACCAACCAGGACCGCCTCGTGACACTGGAGGAATTCCTCGCATCCACTCAGAGGAAGGAGTTTGGGGACACTGGGGAAGGCTGGGAGGTGAGGACATGGAGAATTCATGAGTCCTGAATATGTCTCTCTCCCAGCCCTAACCCTTCTTTCAAGGCTCCTGGTCATTTTTCTTAACTTTCTGGGTCTCTGCCCCCCTCTACCCCTGGATTGCTTTCCTCCTCTCTCTTTGGGTCTCTGTCCTCACCTTTATACACACCTGTTCTTCCCTTGCTCTGGGTCTTTGTCCCCCTCTCCGGCTCCCACTCAGATCTCTCTCATCCACACACATGGCTCAGGCCTCCCAGCCTTCTCTAAACCTTCATTAGCAGAGTGCTCTACAACATGGGTGGGCCAAGACTTGGAGTCACCTGCTGATGGCCCCTGTCCCCACCCCGGCAGACGGTGGAGATGCATCCTGCCTACACGGAGGATGAGCTGAGGCGTTTTGAGGAGGAGCTGGCCGCCAGGGAGGCAGAGCTGAATGCCAAGGCCCAGCGCCTCAGCCAGGAGACAGAGGCTCTGGGGCGCTCCCAAGGCCGCCTGGAGGCCCAGAAGAGAGAGCTGCAGCAGGTGACTGGCCAGGGAAGCTGGGCCCATCCTCCGAGTCCCTGGTGGCCCTTGTCCTTGTGTGTCCAAAGTCTTAGAAGACCTACAGTCGCTATGTTTAATCACTGGTGGATCCTAATGTGGTGGCTGCCATCTTGAATAAGGGCAGACATTTTCCCCATCCCTGACAGCTCTTCAGTTGCCATGTTGAATAAGGGCAGAGGGTTGTAAGAGGAAGAGGGCTAAAAAGGCCCAGGCGGAAGGAGAAGGTGATGTGGTAAGGGTTAGTGAGGGCTTCCCTGTCTCAAGGTGTCACACAACATATGACAAGGGCGGGAGAACTGGATCTTTGTTATTAAACTCACCTGTCAATGAGGGAGAAAAACTGAGGCCCGTGGAGAAAGGACTGTGACCACTTAGCAGCTTGTGGAGACTCAGCATCGAACCCTCTTGCCTGTGCAAATTCCTCTCCCTGCTACAGGCTGTTCTGCAAATGGAACAGAGGAAACAGCAGCAGCAAGACCTCAGAGACACAGCCCCTGGTCCTGAGGGACAGCTCAAGTTCCACCCGGACACAGGTGCTGGCCCCTGAGCAAGGGAGGAGGGAGGGAACTGGGGGCCTGGTCTCCTGGTTCTGAGGGAGGAGGGATTGGGGGGCCTAGGCCCCTGGTTCTGAGGGAGGAGGGATGGGGGCCTGGACCCCTGGGCTGAGGGAGGAGGGGCTGGGGGCCTGGACTCCTGGTCTGAGGGAGGAGGCGCTGGGGCCTGGACCCCTGGGTCTGAGGGAGGAAGGGCTGGAATGTCTAGTGCTACCATTTCCTCCCTTTATTTCCAGATGATGCTCCTGTCCCAGCTCCAGCAGGTGACCAGAAGGATGTGGCTGCTTCAGAAAAAAAGGATCCTGAACAGCCCCCCAGGCTGCCTCAGCTGGATTCCCAGCACTTATGATTCTCCAAGACCCGGCAGTCTGGGTTCCTACCAACGCAGCTGATGGGAGGGGGATGAGGTGTCACAATCAGCTTCCTCTGGGGATAACGTATGTGGCCTCCTAGGGAAAGCGGGGCAGGGTGGCATTTCCCAAATACTACCCAGGCCCCCTATCTGCACTTCGGCTTCCACAGCCTCCCAATCTGTGGTCCCTTCTTTCATTCCCCCTCCAAGGGACTTGCCTTCTCATATCATCGGGCGCTCACAGGGTTGGCCTAGCTTAGGAAAGCCCCCTGCCTTGAGAGGGTCTGCTGTGTCCCTGCCTTCCTAGACGGTTTGGCCTTGTGGCCTCAGATTGGGGCCACTCAAGCATCCTGTATCCCACAGCTGCTGGAATCCTGCCTCCTGTTCTGGGCCCAGCTTCTGTTGGTTTATGGGGCTTGGGTAGTCCTCAAGACCTTTCTCTGCCTTTTGTGGGACCAGTGATGCCTCAAAGACAGTGTCTTCCCCATAGCTGGGTTGAGGGGCAGCAAAGTCCTCAGCAGAGCTGATCAGCTCTGATACCAGGAGTGCTTACTGTCTCTGACCCCTGGCTTCCTGCCATCTCAGCTTCAGCCTCCTTCCTGACAGCTTGGCCCCTTGCCCCCTCCTACACACAGCCACAGAAGGATCTTGACGCTGACCCCACCCTGGGATCAGGATCAATGGGAGGCCCCACCCGACTTTTTGGGTTTTTTGGCCTTACCTTACACTGCCACGTGTCCTGCTGTGTAGTCCCATCCAAATACACTTTCTGGGACAAATCCATGCCTCTGTTTATATATACTGTTCCCTCTAAAACCCTATCCCCACTTCACCTGCCTAAGAGTTCTTCATTCTGTAAGATTTAACCGAAGCATCATTCTGAGTGCTCCATCCTGGCATCTTTCTGTCTTCTCATGATGAGTTCTCTGCCTACACACACACGCATACCTTCAGCAGGATAATTTCAGCCACAAGACAAAAAACCCAAACCTAGGCTTAAATAATAAAGAAAAGAATATTATTGCCCAGAACAAGAAATCCCAATGTAGAGTAGCTCCAAGGCCTTCAGGAAACCAGGTCCTTCCGTCTAGCTCTTCCATGGTAGGTGTAGGGTCTGCACTCCTCTTGTTCCAGCATAGCTGCAGTTGCCCCAGATGTCACACCTGTTTGCACCAACAGCTGCTGAAGGAAATTGGCAGGAGCTGCATTAATTAGAGCTGCTCTCCCCCCCCCCCATTTCCCCAGGGCTGGTATATCAACACATACCTGGACATGGAGCAAGTCAAGTTTAGCATCCACAGAGTCGGGGAGAAGTGTAAAGGAGACCCCCATGATAAAAATTATCTGGAAGGCTTATTAACAATATATATTCCCAGACCCGGGAATGTCCAAGGGAGGGTCCTGAGCAGTTATATGTGCCATGTCCCTCACCCCCATCTGAATCCCATGGACAAGGAAAGCAAACATCAACTCGCTGCTTCTCTTGGAAAACTGGGAGCTGAACTCTGGTCCAATCTGGAAAACGGGCATAAAATGGTAGCAGCCTTACAACATCCTTTGAAGGGTTTGATAATAATACACATGAGGGAGTGGCTGGTTAGCTCATGTGGTTAGAGCACAGTGCTCATAACACCAAGGTTGCCAGTTCGATCCCCACATGGACCCCTGAGATGCACCCTCCACACCTAGACTGAAACAGCTACTTGGAGCTGATGGGTCCTGGAAAACACACTGTTCCCCAGTAAAACTTTTTAAGAATAATAATACACATGAATGGCATGGGTCCTGGCCAGAAATTTGAGGTTAGCAAGCAATAATTTATATGGACCTATTTATACAACCAGTTTCCAGGACCCTGCCCTTGACCCCCATATCTAAGGAGACCCATTCAGTCGCCCAGGATGCCTTTCACGATTTGCAATTCTTTGTCTGCAAGTGTGTCCAAGGTTACTATCTCCCCCAATAGCCGTCAAGTTCCAAAATGAACAAGGAAGGAGGCTCATGGTGTCTAAATTTCACTGCCCCACACACATGGACAAGAATGGAATTGCCTCTGCCCTGGAGCAAACTCCACCCCTCCCCGCCTCCTGCCTGACATTTAATTCTAGTCTTAAATAGAAGCATATTGACCCTTTATACTTAATCTGAAAATGGTTTCCATTTTGATCTGTGTGTGCAAGGGTTTTAAAATGATTGCTCTCTCTTCGGAATGTCTGTCCCACTGGAGCTCCAGCTCCAGCTGTAGACAGCTTGAAATAGATAAAGCAAGGATTTGGGAGTCTCATGGAAGAGAAAAAAATGAGAAGCCAGGAATTGGGACCTTGTGTTTCCCAGGGAGCCCAACTCTGCCTTCACCCCATATTCTGGGTCTCTGTCCCCCTCTGTAGTTACCATGTGTTTCTGATGGTTTGACATCTGGAGCCTTGCAGACACTGGAGGGGCTGCTCCTCCCAGGGTTAGCCAGTTGCTAGACATAGGAAACCACTCACCTGCTAGTAAGCACACCTGTCCTGTGCAAACTAACCAATGCACAGCCCAGGCCCCAACCACCTCCTTTATCAGGTCCCTACAGTCCTGAGCCATATTCCCCTGTCCTAATCTTCCCAAACCAGATACCAGACAACTTGGGACAGTCCATAATCCCCAGAACCTGCCTAAATGATTCAAACTTACCTGACCTGGGCCGGCCGAGTGGCTCAGTTGGTTAAGAGCTCACTCAAGAGTGTGAGCTGAGCTCTGAGCAACAGCAGTTCAATGCCCAGCCCGAGCTGAGTTGCCGCTGAGCTGCCAACAGGTAACAGGACGGCTCAGCTAAAACAAAACAAAACAAAACAAAAAAACTTACCTGACCTAAATCTGCTTAGTTTGCTTTGCCTGTTCCTTACTACAGGAACTACAATACAGCTCTCACCCACGTTTTCCCCTCATGCCTGCTTCCTACCAACCCTGGTGCTTCCCCATGTGGCCCTGGGTAAGTAACATGGCTCCCTCTTGGGAACTGTGAGTAACAAGCTATCTTTTCAACAGCAATTGTCTCTTGATCTGTTGGCCTCACCAAGCCTGAATAATAGTAAACCCTCCACTTTTTAAACACTCTCTGTGGAGAATAATGGCTTCTCAAAATGTCTGTATGCCATAGGCTTATGGATCACAATCTCAATGGTCTACCAGGCTAATCCCATCATTCTTGCTGCATTGCTGACTCCACCACAGACCTCTGGAGGAACGCCCAGATTTTCCCCTAAAAACTCCAAGCTGGTCTGAGAATGGTAAGGCAGTTTTTATTTATTTATTCATTTTTTTTTTGAGGGCAGTGTCACTGGCCCTCATATGTGGGACCGAACCGGGGCCGCTGGCTTCCCAAGCCAGTGCTTAACCACTGCACCACTCGGCCGGCCCAAGTAAGGCAGTTTTTAGAAATGTTAACCTGCTGCCTTCTCAGACCACCAATGCTCTGATTATAAATGCTTATTCTATAAATTAAATAAAATCAGATGTCTGTATATCAGTCCCCAAAACCTGTGAACATGTGATCTTTGGCAGTAAAAGGGACTCTGTGGATGTGATTAAATTAAAGCTTGTGTGATGGGGAAATGACCCTGGATTTTCCAGATGGGCCCAATGTAATTTCGAGGATCTGTGTAAGAGAGAAGCAAGGGGGTGACAAAAGGAGATGTGACCACAGAAGGTCAAAGTGATGCAGGGCCATGAGGGAGGACCTGTGGGTGGCCTCTAGATGCTGAAAAAGATAAGGAAACGAATTCTTCCCTCAGAGCCTCCAGAAGGAACACAGCCCTGCTGACGTTTTGATTTTTGCCCAGTGAGACCCATTTTGATCATCAGATGTCCAGAAGTGTAAGAGAATCCATCTGTGTTGTTTTCAATCACAAAATCTGTGGTAATTTATTACAGCAGCAACAGGAAACAAATATAGTCTTTCTCCTTTTCTCTTTGGGTCTGTCCCTCCCGCTCCCTTCTCTGAGTCTTCATTCATTTCATTCACTAAAACACTCTGGACTCTCCTCCATGTATCCCCTCACCTTTTTCATGGTCAGAGCTCTAGACAGTGATACGCATAGTATTCATACAATTAATACTCATAGCATTCATACTACTTCTACTGATGGTGGTAATTTCTTACAGCAACAATGGGAAACTAATACACACTAATACATAGCACTTAACAGTTCTATAGCACAGAGAATGTGGCAGGTGCCATCGTGAACACATTATATATTATTAATAACAATTTGTTTTATCCTCATAGAACCTCTGTGAGGTTATTACCATCATCGACCCCATTTTGCAAATGAAGCAAATAAGAGATGCCATGTCATTTGTCTGTGGTCCCACAGCCATTAAGTGGCAGAGCTGGGACTTGTACCCTGGCAGGCAGGATCCAAGGTCCACATTCTGAGGCATCATTCAATGTTCTTTTTGGCACTGAATCTACACTCCAAAAATCCTGGTGAACAAATGTGTTAATGAATAAATGCTATGCTCTCTTTCAGGCATGCTGTCCACCCTCATTTTGCATGGTTGACAGTTTCTGTGTGACCTTTAATTTCACAGGTATTTTTCTAACACTTAACTACAACCCTGCTTATTACCTCCTTTCCCCTACTCCTTCACACCCCACTGCCTGCAGGGTGAGTTTTCTGACCCTTCACAAATGGTCCCATTGACCTCTCTTGATTCTTCTCTCTCACCAGTCCTCCTCTCCCACCCTGGGCTCCAGGGTCTCACTTCTGAATGGATCCAGCTTTCTTTTGTATGCATTCATTCCTTTGTCTGGAAGGCCATCTCTCCTATGCCTGGAAAACCTCCATCAAAATCTTTCAAGATGCAGTTTGATCATTTCCCAAGCTGCCCAGTCTTCCCTGCTCCCCAGGCTGACATAAGAGTACCCCCTTCCCGGTCCCTATACTACCTAGCGTTTCCACCATTCTGGCACATATAATCCAGGATTGCGATGGTCTGGCGCTATGTATTTGCACCTTATTGCTGCTACAACAAAGTATCACAAACTTAATGGTTTAAAACACAAATTAATTATCTTACAGTTCTAGAGGTCAGAAGTATAAAATGGGTCTCATTTGGTTAAAAGACAAGATGTCTGCAGGGCTGTATTCCTTTTGGAGGCTCTAGGGGAGAATCTGTTTCCTTGCTTTTGTACCTTCGAGAGACCACCTGCAACCCTTGGCTCGTGGTCCCTTCCTGCAGCTTCAAAGCCACAGTGTAGCATCTTTCAGTCTCTCTTTTGACCTCTTCCCTGGTCACATCTCGTTCTCTGATTCTCATCTTCCTGCCTTCCTCTTATAAAGACCCTTGCTGTTACGTGGAGCCCACTGGATAATCCAGGACCATCTCCCCATCTCAAGATCCTTAACTTAATCACATTTGCAAAGTCCCTTTCACCGTGTTAAGGTGCCATACTCACAGGTTCTTATGATTTGGATGTGGTCATCTTTGGGAAAGGGGCTTTATTATGCCTACCACAGATGGTGTGTGTTCCCCCCACCAGAGGTGGGCAGGGAGTGAGGTGAGTTTCATCTCTGGGTCCCCAGTATCGCCCAACACAGGGGCAAGTCACGAGTAAAATAGTTTGCTAACTATGTGAGTCTTGCCACTGGTGGCACCACAACAAGAAACTGTCCAAATTAGATCTTTGTTCCTGCTGAAAACCCTCCAGTGCCCTCTTTAAGCCCTTCATGACTTCTCCCCTGCTTGCTTCCCCAGCCCCATCTATCATCACACTCACCCACCATCTTTTTTTTTTTTTTCCTTCAGCCATGCTGGCCTTTTTTTCAGTTCTTAGAACATATCTAGGCCGGCCGAGTGGCGCGGTGGTTAAGCGCTGGCTTGGGAAGCCAGCGGCCCTGGTTCAGTCCCACATGTGAGGGCCAGTGACACTGCCCTCAAAAAAAAAAGAAAAGAAAAAAAAAAGAACATACCTGGCTGTCTCCCACCTATGAGCTCTTGCTCATGCTGTTGTTCTCTCTGCCACTGTTCCCCACACCACCAACCCCACTGGACTGAGAGCTGCATGACAGAGAAAGCATCTGTTTTGTTTCTGTTGTGTCCCCAGGACCTGGCATGGATCACTCAATACATACAGAGGGTGCCAAAAAAAATGTATACACATTTTAAGAAAGGAAAAAAAAACTGTATTAAAATTGTAACACTCAATATATACCAATAACAAAAGCAAGTCATGTGTACACATTTTTTTGGCACCTCCGGGATTTGTGGTCCTTTGCGAGGACTGTCTGTCAAATGACCCTGGAGGCTTTTTCTGGAATTCCTGGCTGTGAGCTGGCCAAGACAGGGCCTTTTCCTCTCGCCATGATTTCAACTTCCTCCAAGGTCTCTAAATGGTGTTGCCAGCAAATCCTGGAAAGTACTGGCACCCAAACTCATTCAATTTGGCACCCAAGCTCAGACTGGATTTGCACATTGTTTTGCTTGTTTTGTAGAGAGTAAAAGAGTTAGGAAAGAAGTGTGTTTCTTGGAATACAGTCCCATAGTGCAGCAAACTGAGCCTGTCAAGCAGCCCTTGCCATAAGACATCAAGGAATACTTGCTGACCTCTGCCACAAAATTCCACTTCACAGTCTATGCCCACTGTGTCCTGGCTCTCACTCTGGATCCCAAACACACTGTCTTGTGCTTCACCCCATGGTTTGCCTTCAGGGATGGAAGGTACCTGACCTGCATGGCCAAGGATTCCCGTCCCAGGTCAATGATTTTCCTTAGCTAATTGTGAATTAAATCAAACACAGCACACACAGTTCAGTGCGTGGACTGTGGGGCCACACTGGTTGAGTTTTAATCCCAGGCCTCCTACTTGCTCCTTATGTGACTTTGGGTAAGATTCTTGATTACCTGGTGCCTCAGTTTCCTCATCGGTAAAAATGGGGCTAATAACACGACAGGGTGGCTATGAGGATTACATGAGTTAATATCCAGAAAGTCTTTTTTTTTTTTTTTAGATTTTTTTTGGGGGAGTGAGGGGAGTTGAGGGAGGGGACAAGCGTTGGGGAATCCAGGAAAGGGAACAAACAAGTTTCTATCCTTGTTCTTCAGTCTAGTTGTGGAGGACATAGCTTCACTAGTCCATGTTGGTATTATCATTGCACTCTTCCTGGGTGAGTCAGTCGCTCGCCAGCCATTGGACGGCCGCTCACAGTGGTTCACAGCAGCTCACGAAAGCGCACGCCAGCTACCAGTCAGCCCCACTGCAGCCTACTCCATTACCAGAGACTCACAGCAGCCCAGTTCCAGGTCGAGCTGTTGTTGTTCACCATCTTAGCTTTAGAGGGCACAGTGTCACTGGCCCGCATGTGGGATCCAAACCAGGGCCCTGCAGCTCAGAGGTGGTGTCCCAAACCAACTCAACCAATGTGCCACTCAGCCGGCCCCAGAAAATCTTTAGAACAGAGGCAGGCAAAGATGGCCCTGTATAAGAACTTTGTGGAATAGATTTCACAAATAAAAACATACAGAAAAGTGGGCCGGCTAAATGGCGCGGTGGAAAAGTACAGAGAACATTACAAACACCCTTGGACACACTGCACAGATTTGCCAAGCCTTAACATGGTGCCATAATTGCTTCAGATTTCTTAAGACATAAAAAGTTACAAATAGCATTGAAGAACCTATAGCTCTTCCCTTATCACATCACCCTCTTCCTGACTTCAGGGGAAACCACTATCTTTTTTTTTTTTTTAAGGCAGCGTCACTGGCCCTCATATGTGGGACCTGAACCGCGGCCGCTGGCATCCCAAGCCAGCGCTTAACCAGTGCACCAGTCGGCCAGCCCATGAAACCACTATCTTTTGAACTTGGAGTTTTCCATTCCCATAAATGTTTCTTGTTATTAACCAGCAGTGTATCTATAAACAATACAGAGGGCGGCTGGTTGGCTCAGTTGATTAGAGCGCAGTGCTCATAACACCAGGGTTGCCAGTTTGATTCCCAAATGGGCCAGTGAGCTGTGCCATCCACAACTAGATTGAAGACAATGACTTGACTTAGAGCTGATGGGTCTAGGAAAAGCACACTGTTCTCCAATAAAATTTATTTAAAAAAAAATACAGAGTACTCTTTGATATATCTCTAAAGTTCATATGAAAAGACTATACCCCTGTGATGTCACTTGATTTTTCCTTTTTCACCAAGGTTTGAGATGCCAGGTCAATACAGTTTGGAGTTAGTCCACCCATTTTCTTTGCTACTGGTATCCTGTTGTTAGAATTTACCACAGTTTATTTGCCACTATTCTTCTACTCACGGCTGTTCCCAATTTTGACCTAGCAAACCCAACACCGGAATAAATGTTCTTACACATCCTCTGGGGCACAACTCTGAGAGTTTCTCAAGGGTACATATCTTCTACTCAGGATAGAAATCGCTAGACCATTTTCTACTTCACCAGATACTGCAAAATAATTTATCTAGGTACATGAACTCACTGTCAACAATTTTTAATTACAACTTTTTACTGAAACGATTTAAGAAGTTGCAAGCCGGCCGAGTGGCACATTGGTTAAGAGTTGGCTTGGGACACCAGCTCTGAGTAGCAGGGCCCTGTCACGTCCTGCGTGACAAGGGCAAATGGGACTCGAGAGGGGCGACGCAGATTGAATAAGAACAAGAGACAGAAGTAAGATAAGAGCGAGACCAAGGGACTCAGCCAAAGAAGACTGAGCCCCGAATCGGGTCAGCGCATGGCTTTTATTGAGAATTTTTAGAGAAGTAAAACTGCTGTAAATAAATAACCGTGTGGATTGTGTGCCTTAAGGCTGTTTTCCATTAACCTATCCCATTGTATTCCAGCAAATGCTATGCCTTCATACATCACTACACAACCCCAGGACACCGACCTTACTGTGTCCTCCTGGAGAAGATAACTGATATCACTCCATCAGGTCCCCGTCATACCGAGACACTCCCAGAGAGAGCTTTACAGATAACATTCCACGGGGCCTCGGTCATACCGAGACACTCTCTCAAGACTAAAGGTCAGGGGCTAATGCAGAGGGGGTGGTCTTGGAATCGGCTGTAAGGCAACAGGGCCCCAGTTCAGATCCCACATGAGGGCCAGTGACACTGAGCCCTCTACAGCTAAGATGGTGAACAAGAGCTCAACCTGGAGCTGGGCTGCTGTGAGTCGCCTGGCTACGCATAGGCTGCAATAGGGGCTGGCCAGCACTTGGCGTGAGCTTTCGTGAGCTGCCATGAGCCACTGAGAGCTACTGCCTCACCTGGGAAGAGCACAATGATAATACCAACATGGGCCAGTGAAGCGACATCCTCCACAACTAGACTGAAGAACAAAAGGACAGCAACTTGTCTGTTTCCCTTCCCTGATTCCCTAATAAAATCTTTAAAAAAAAAAAAAAAGGTAAGAAAGAAAGAAAGAAAGAAAGAAAGAAAGAAAGAAAGAAAGAAAGAAAGAAAGAAAGAAAGAAAAAAAAAAGAAATTGCAAAAAAAAAAGAACAGAGATTCTTTGCATCCTACACCCAGCTTCCCCCCAGTGATGATATCTTATGGTACATTGTCGAAACCAGGAATTGATATTGCTGCATTGTTTAATTAGTTACAGACCTGACTGGGATTTCATCAGCACTTCTAAGAAATGTTACCAAATGAAGATTTGCGTATCCATTGCCACCATGATACAGAACTGTTCCATCCCCAGAAAGACACTCCCTTGTGTTACCCGCTAAATAACTGCACCCTCCCCCAAACACTATAACTTTGTCACTTTGAGAATGTTATACAAATGGAATCATACATTACGCAACTCTTTGAAATTGGGGCTTTTTACTCAGCATAATGCCCTTGAGATATTTTCAAGTTGTTGCTTGTATCAGTTGTTCATTTCTTTTTTTTTTTTTTTTTTGAGGGCAGTGTCACTAACCTCATATGTGGGACCGAACCAGGGCCACTGGCTTCCCAAGCCAGTGTTTACCCACTGCGCCACTCGGCTGGCCTGAGCATCCACTTTTTTAAATTCTTTTTTTTCTTCACAGTAGTGTATTGTGTAACTCAGTACAATCCAATAAATTTTTTTTTTTGAGGGCAGTGTCACTGGCCCTCATATGTGGGACCCGAACCGGGGCCGCTGGCTTCCCAAGCCAGTGCTTAACCACCGTGCCACTTGGCGGGCCCCAATCCAATAATATTTTTATTCAGCAGTTTGTGTGAGCTTGGAACCTGTAAATCCTCATGGGAAGTTCAGGTCTTAATTAAATGTCTACAAGGGAAAAGAAGTGGACTAATTTGCTGTGGGTGAAGTTAGTCAGCACTTTGCCAACTGACTTAGAGAATAATCATTTGCTATATTTCATGTACTAGACCCCAGAGCTCAGTTAATCCTCTCAACCCTCTGAAGAGTAGATGCTATTTGACATCCATTTTACAAAATAAACAGGTGAGGCTCAGAGAGAGAAACTCCTTGTGCAAAGTGATACAGCCAAGAAGTGGCAAGGAGGGGTTTGGAACATGCCAGCTTGGCTCCAGGGTTCTCCAGAAGCATTACATCTTGGTTTGAAAAACTGTGGTCTTAGGAGGTGGCTGGTTACCTCAGTTGGTTAGAATGCAATGCTCATAACACCAAGGTTGCTGGTTCGATCTCTGCTGGTTTGAGAGCTGTGCCCTAACTAAAAGAGTCAACTATGCCATTGTAGCATGAAAGCAATGCGTAAGCAATGATTATGGCTGTTCCCCAATTTAAAAAAAAATTTTAAGCCAAGGTGTTTAGTATTTTATAATTTCATTGTTTTTTTTTTGTTGTTGTTGTTTTTTTGAGGGCAGTGTCACTGGCCCTCATGTGGGATCCGAACCGGGGCCGCTGGTGTCCCAAGCCAGGTCTTAACCACCGCACCACTCGGCTGGCACTATGATCATTTCATTATTTATAAAACAATAAATTTCAGACCCTGAAGAAAATTCAGATCACGGCAACCTTCAGAATATATATATATATATATATATATATATATATATATATATATATTTAAGATTTTATTGAGGAATTGGCGGGGGGAACAGCGTTGGGGAACTGGGGAAGGGAACAGACAAGTTGCTGTCTTTTTTTTTGTTCTTCAGTCTAGTTGCGGAGGACGTTGTTTCACTGGCCCATGTTGGCATCGTCACCGCGCTCTTCCCGGATGAGGCAGCTCGGTTGCCGGCCTCTGGATGGTCGCTCACCGCGGGTATTGGCAGCTCACTCTGGCTGCTGGCCACTCACTGTAGTCTATGGCAGCCCACTGCAGCAGGGGCTGCAGCCAACACTGTCGCTGGGGCTTGCAGCCCAGCTCCAGGAGGAGCCGTTGTTAGCTGTAGAGGGCAGTGTCACTGGCCCTCATATGTGGGATCCCAACCGGGGCCGCTGGCATCCCAAAACCAGCTCTTAACCAATGCGCCACTGGGCCGGACCCAGAATATATTTTGACAGGCAGACTAGTTTTTAATCTCTTGAACTGGAATGCCTTCATGTATTACTTACTTGCCATAGCTGTAGTTGACCACCTTCCCACGTTGTCATCTGCTAGGCATGTGAGATTGACACCCCATATTTAGTATTATAGACTCCATATTTAATTGCAAAAATTAGTTGCATTCATGGAGCAAAAATTAAAATATTGTAAACTTCATGCTAAATGTTACTAGTTATTTCTAACTGGGGGAAAATAGATACAACCAAAAAGATCTCGTTTTTCATAATACTCCCTTACATATAAATTATCAGACACCTTTGTGTATATGGGTACTATCTCTTTAGAAGGAATACTGTTGTGTGAAACCTGAAATCTGAGTTAGATAAATCATTCACACCAAAAAGTACTATATGCTGATGTCACTATACAGTTTTGACTCCCAAAGAGTGACTTACTACTTTATCCATTCATGTAATACAAAAATTCTCAAATACTTGAGTTAAGGAAAGGTGACATCAATAACCCTAACAAAACAACAAGTAACAAAGGTTTCCTTTTAATCCTAGAGAATGAAAAAAAGGAAAGATCTTGTAAGACACATTGGAAAAAGGAAAAGTTTGAAGTAAATTTGGCCTTGGATCGTTTTGCATTGCTACTCCTTCAACTTGTACAAGTTAAAGAATAAGAAAGGCCAGGGCCAGCAGAGTTGCGCATTGGTTAAGAACTGGTTTTGGGATGCCAGTGGCCCGGTTCGGATCCCACATGTGAGGGCCGGTGACCCTGCCCTCTACAGCTAACAACAGCTCCACGGGGAGCTGGGCTGCGAGCCCCGGCGACGGTGTACGCTGCCATAGGCTACAGTGAGTGGCCGGCAGCCAGCGTGAGCTGCCAATAGCCGCGGTGAGTGACCATCCAGAGGCAGGCGCCTGATCTGCCTCATCCCGGAAGAGCGCACTGACGATAACAACATGGGCCAGTGAAGCAACGTCCTCCGCAACTAGACTGAAGAACAAAAAGACAGTAACTTGTCTGTTCCCCTTCCCCGATTCCCCAACGCTGTTCCCCTCCCACAATTCCCCAATAAAATCTTTAAAAAAAAAAAAAAGAATAAGAGAGGCCACAAGCTCTTTCTTAGTAGAAAAAGCTGCAAGGAAAGCAAAGCAGCTGAGTGGTGATGAAGAAAAGAATACAACAAATACAACAAAGAATGTAAAAATTTGTAGTTATGAAGATAATCAAGGAATGATAGTACTAATTCCATTCTGAAGTTTAAGAAACAACAAGTAGTTACAAATGAATTAGACAGTAATCTGTTGGATTTTTTTAAGTTAAACACAAATAAAAAGTTAATCTATAATTCTTTAGAGGTTTAAATCTGACAGGGAGATCATCTATTTACCTTTGAATTTGTCTCATTTCCTAAAACTTAACTGATTCCCAACTGAAAACATATTTTAAAACTCTTAATCATTAAAGCGAACTTCTTAGCTGCACTTTGATGGGGTTACACAAAAGCTTCACAGAATTAATCCCATCAATACCAAACTTACTGCAATCAAGCTCATTCATAAGCATTAAATTTTCTATTACTATCACTACATTGCTGCAATGACAAAGAAATTGAGTCATTTCATTTCTTCAAGAAAAATTACATTGAAATGGTTGCTGAAAGCTTTTAGTAAAACACTTAAGATTTATTTCAACAGACTATTTGGGATCTTATATTAATAAAAATATCAGCAAATAGGATTGTGTCTTGGTCTACAAATGATGTTTTTTACAATGGACTTGTAAGTGTTTTTAAAATATCACTTAAGGGGGCCGGTTGAGTGGCGCGGTGGTTAAGCACTGGCTTGGGAAGCCAGCGGCCCTGGTTCGGTCCCACATATGAGGGCCAGTGACACTGCCCTCAAAAAAAAAAAAAATCACTTAAGGTACACTTGGTTAAAGTTTATCTCTGACACATTTTTTTAAAAACCTGTTAGCAGTTTGCCATAAACCTGCTTGCCATAAAACCTGATTTAAGATAGTTGTATTTTTCAGTAACATTTAGAACAATCCAGTACTTGATATGAATAGTCATATTGGCATTCTGTACTAAAACATAGCTGTGCAATGTTTTGTAAACTAGCTGAAATATTCAGTAGCTTTGCTCACCAACCATGTAACAGAGTTGTAATGTTCTCCTAAACCATATGTATTAATGTTTTTTTGGGATATTCTTCGCCAACTACAATAGGAGGATAATCTGCCTGTATTATCTCTATTGATGGTTGTAAAATATGAGACAGGGCTCTTAGCTCAAGCTGACCTCCCCATACAGCTGTGTTTATAATATCATCTTAGTATTTTTGAAACTTTTCTGGAGTTTATGTATCTCCAGTATTAGGGTTTATTTGGCAGAAATTCTTCCACATGGCTTTGCATATATTCGGCAATCTGCCTTCTTAAGGCAGCCACAGTCAGAGGGCATTCCTGTTATTTCAGTTGATTTTCAATGGCTTTATATGTACAGTGACCAACAGATGCAATCTGCTTAATTTCCAACTGTCTAGCTGCCAATATTTCAGCAAGTTTTTCACTTTCTACATGTCTAGCTCCAGATAAGTTCTCAATTTCAGCTTCAGCTATCCTTTCTTTAAAAAAAAAAAAAAAGATTTTATTGGGGAAATGGGGAAGGGGAACAGCCAAGTTGTTGTCCTTCAATCTTAGTTGTGGAAGGCGCAGCTAGCTCAGTTCCTAGTCCAGTCGCCATCAGGCCGCCAGGCGGCAGCTCGCAGATGCTCAGTTCACCGGTGCCATGCTCAATCTTAGTTGGTGTGTGTGTGTGTGGGTGTGTGTGTGTGTGTGTGTGGGGGGGTGTAGCCCATCATCCCATACAGGAGTCAAATCTGCAGTCAAATCTGCAACCTTGTTATTAGGAACGCGTGCTCTCACCAGCTCAGCCATTCTGCCGCCTGTTGGCAACTCAGGGGCAGCTCAGCTGGCGCAGCTCACTGGCCCATGTGGGAATCCGGATCCGGCTGCCCTGTTGCTCAGAGCTAGCACTCAAACAACTAAGCCACTCGGCTGGTCCTCACCTATCCTTTCTTTTCCTTTCTTTTCGCTCCTTTTCTAAGGCAGCTTTTTTTCTTTCTTTCTTTCTTTTTTTTTTTTTTTTGAGGGCAGTGTCCCTCATATGTGGGACCCGAACCGGGGCCGCTGGCTTCCCAAGCCAGCGCTTAACCACCGCACCACTCAGCCGGCCCATCGAATGCAGCTTTTTTGTCCTCTTTTGTGCTTTTGATATCCGAGGCAGCTGATTCTCGAGAACCAAGTTTGAAACGTTAACAGCGGCAATCTATTTTACTCTGCTTAGAAGTCAACTTCAATTACTCCAATTCCTCTCTGTTTCTTTTCCATTTCTACTTCCAACTTAGCAACATCATCAGTGAGCTGCTTCCTCCTCTTTTTGTCATTCTTGGGAACAGCATTCTTCATACCTTGAATTTTGGCTTGCAACTCCTTTTTCTCAGCAGCTGCTCCTTCTCATCAAGCCCCTCCGCCAACACTGCCTCCATAAACCCAAGGTAGCCTAGCACTCACGATGGAACAATCCTGCACCCTGACCAAGGCTTTTGGGTCGGTTTCTCTCTCTGCAAATGGGGGGAAAGAGAAGCTAGTGCATAGGTCCATGGCGAGAAATTAGGGATAAGGAAAGTAAAGCGTGGAGCTGAGGGCCTGGGCCAGAGCAGGCGTTCCATTAATATGCATTAGTAATTACCTTTGCTATTACTATCCTCTTTCTGGACAACTCGTAAAGGTGCGCGACTTTTTGAACAAAAGAATGGGGAGAAGAAAGAGGAAATGAAACGGATGACCCCAAGGGTCGAAGTTAACAGGAAAAGAAAGCCGCTCCCCTTATGTCACGTGGTTAGTAGGGTCCAGAGGGGGCGAATGTGTTTCTGGGACGCCCGGTGGCCAATGAGCAGCAGCGTAAGGGAAATGGGGGCGGAGAAAGGGCCACACCCCCGGACTGGAGAGGCGGCAGGGCTTTAATATTCCCAGGAGGGGAAAGTAGCAAGCCTTTGAGACGGGTTTCCGGGATGGCGCTTCGCTGGGGCATCGTGTCAGCCGGCCTTATCTCCAGCGACTTCACCACGGTGCTGCGAACGCTGCTGCCTCCCTCGGAGCACCAGGTCCGCTCTCACTCCGGAGTCCTGGGGAAGAACAGGCGGGGGGTTGGGGATAGGGATGGGGGGGCCGGGACTCCTGGGTCTGAGGGAGGAGGGAGTTAGGGTTCCAGACTTCCGAGTCCCCAGGGCATTGAAACAACCTCTAATTCCCTACTCCTTTCTCCACTTCCATCGTATAAAAACGAGTCTGAGCTGCTGTGAAGAGAAAGACATTTAGATAGTAGGGGATGTAATAATCGCTTGCCCCAGATGTCTTTCCCAAGACCCTAGTGTCCGGCCTCCAGTCACCTCCTCCCCTAGGACCACATTTTCCCTCCCCTGTCTTAGGGAATGTAATTTCTTCTTATCCTGGCGCCTTCTCCATCACCTTTCTTCTATCCACCTGTCTTCCATGCCTGCCTCAGTCCCTCAAGTCTGACCTTGGCGCCTCTCTAGGTGGTGGCAGTAGCAGCCCGAGACCTAAGCCGGGCGAAGGAGTTTGCTCGGAAACACGACATTCCCAAGGCCTACGGGTCCTATGACGAGCTGGCCAAGGACCCGAACGTGGGTGAGTGACGAGGGCCACAGGGGCCACCGGGGAGCTGCTTCCAGGTGCTCCTTACCAGATTCACTTTCCATGGGATTGGGCTTCTGGAAGGACCTCGGGCTGGGAGGTGGAGCTGTAGGAACAGGTTTGGTCTGGGATTAGCTGTCTAGTATGAAATTACGTTTAGGAGCCAGGCCTCCGCAGTGAAAGCGGGTCTTGAACTACTAAGGAAGCCGGTTTGGGCTTTAAATATGTCCTGTAGCCGGGGCTTTTGTGTTCCGGAGTGGCCTGGATGGAGAGGCAGGCCATATAGTGGGACAAGAGCTTGGCTCTGGAGTCAGGCTGCCTGAATTGGCATTTTCCTCTTCTGCTTGTCCTTGTCAGTTTCCTTATTTGTAAAACGGGCAAAATAATATCTCTCTCGGTGGTGTTGTGGGGATTAAATGATTTAATATAATTCCGAAGGGCTAAAAATGACCTGAGAAGAGAGCGATGATGGAGAATGGTTAGCTCCTTCCTCATGGGAGACTAGGGTTTCACCACTGTGGTAAGACTTGGTCCCTAGTTGGGGGGAGCTGGGTTCCTGGGATGTTGGAGGCAGGGCCCAGAGGTCTGGGATGGGCGGGGCTTCTGATCTCTTGACCTCCTTCTTCCCACACTAGAGGTGGCCTACATTGGCACCCAGCACCCCCAGCACAAGGCCGCGGTGTTGCTATGTCTGGAAGCGGGCAAGGCTGTCCTGTGCGAGAAACCCATGGGCGTGAACGCCGCAGAAGTGCGTGAAATGGTTGCTGAGGCCCGATCCCGAGGCCTCTTCCTTATGGAGGTGAGGCTGGAGGAGTCGTTCCAACATCAAACGTAGCACTTGTTGCCATTACTAAACACGGTTGCCAGTGGACATTTTTTGGAGGAACACAAGGGAAGGGTTTGCCAACAGTTAAGATGACCACAAAATGAACTGAGGTGGGTGCGTTTGCCAGGAGGGAGTTGAGCTATGCCATGGAATCTACTAGCAACACCATTCATGGGTGGGAACTACTGCTTTTGGCCCTTAGCAAACATAGCCTCCTGAAGGAGCCTTTGTCAACCTTTTTAAAAAAGATGCTAGTAGTGAAAGTGGCAGAGAATGGCAATGGGCTTAGTTTGGGTGGATTTCCAGGGATAGAGGTGGGAAGGACCAAGGAACCCCCTACCAACCCTCCACGTCAAATAGGCTTTGTTTTGGCCCTTATCAAACTTGGCTCCCTAAAGGGGCCTTTGACATCTTGCAGATTGCCATTAAAATGGTTACCAAAGGGCAATGGATAGTATCAGTAGTGCAGATGGCCACCAAGTGGCCCCTAGAAGCTCTTTTCATGTTAAGGAGTATTATGATTCTTTTTTTTTTTTTTTTTTGAGAGCAGTGTCACTGGCCCTCATATGTGGGACTCGAACCGGGGCAGCTGGCATTCCAAGCCAGCTTTTAACCACCGCGCCACTCGGCCGGCCCAGGAGTATTATGATTCTTAAATACCTTGCGGTAGGTTCTGCCAGGAGTAGCAATAGCTGCCTCTCACTTCATCGTGTCCTATCTCGGTGTCATATGCCCAATACTGCTGAGCCTCCCTGTCTGCAAAGTCCCATGTGCCCAAGATCTAATATGGTTACTCAGTGCCTTGTGGTTCTCACTGTACCTTCTTAAATCTGTGAGTTTATCACTTCTTCATTTTTATTGGCACCTACTTTGTACCAGATGCAACCATAGGAACTGGGGACTCATAATGTATAAGACACAAGCTAAGTTTTCAAGGAGCTCGAAGTCTGCTGTAGTCGTGGAAATTGGCAATCCCAATGCTCAGTTGCATGGACTTTTGTGGACATAGTACTAGACAGTTGACAGAGTGCAGAGGCCCCGCCCAGTCTAGGGGATAGTCAAAGCTTTCTTGCAGGTAGGGACTGACCATCGCCTTAAAGGAAAAGTAAATTGCACATATAAATAGGCCAGAAGGGAAATGCAGTGTTAAGACTTACAGAAAGCAAGAATGGGCATATTTCATGTACATGTTTTTTGGATTTTTTTCTGCTATGCTAAAATACTTTTTTTTTTTTTGTTGAGGGCAGTGTCACTGGCCCTCACATGTGGGACTGAACCAGGGCCGCTGGCTTACCAAGCCAGCGCTTAACCACTGCGCCACTCGGCCCGCTAATATACTTTTATTTATTGATTTTTTAAAAAATGTATAATTAGTTTCAGGTGTACAACACAGTGCAATAGTTATACCTTTTGCCCCTCAAAGTGATAACTCCTCTCCCCCAATTCGCCACCCGACTCCTCCCCCTATATCATATATATCTATTACACTTCCTCTGACTCCCTTCCACAGTATAATCCACATCCCGTGACTGACTATATATTCTCTTACATTTGGCATACAATATTATACAACATCAGCTTCAGGTGTATAGTGCAGTGATCAAACCTCTACTCCATTCATGAAATGGTCTCCCTAACAAGACATGTGACCATCTGGCACCCCACAAAATATTTAAAACGTTATTAATTATATTTCCCGAACTGTCTTTCATATCCCTGTGGCAATATTGTAGTTACCTATTTATGCTGTCTAATCCCTTCCCCTTCTCCTTCATCCCTACCCCCCTCCCAACTAGCAACCCTCAGTTTTTCCTCTATGTCTATGAGACTGTTTCTGTTTACTTTGCTCATTCAGTTTTTCAGATTCCCCATATAAGTGAGATCATATGGTATTTGTCTTTCTCCAACAAATGACTTATTTCATTTAACATAATAGTCTCTAGGTCCATCCATATCATTGCAAATGGTACGATTTCATTCTTCTTTATAGCGGAGTAATCCATTGTATAAATGTACCACAATTTCTTAATCCAGTCATCTACCGATGGGCATTTCAGTTGTTTCCAAGTCTTGGCTATTGTAAATAGCGCTGCAATGAACATAGGGGTGCACATATTTTTTCAAATTAGTGTCTTGGGTTTTTCAGGATAAACACCTAGGAGTGGAATTACTGGGTCAAAAGGTAGTTCCATTTCCAGGTTTTGGAGATACCTCCATACTGACTTCCATAGTGGCTGCACCAATCTGCAATCCCACCAACAGTGCAGCAGGGTCCCCTTTTCCCCACACAGGCCAGGTGGGCCGCGACGCCACGTGGGTCCCTGCTGGCTGCCAACACCTCCTCCGGCCGCCCCACCTCATGTATGTGTTTAGCATGAACTTGATCTTGGACAGGTCAAGACTTCTGGCTTTAGAGGACTCTAGACTCCACTTTCCAGTTCCTAACTCTGACCTTGGGCAAATAATCTGACTCCACTGAGCCTCAGTTTTCTCACCTATGAAATGGATATAATGATAGCTACCTGGCAGGGATATTGGAAGGGTTCATTATGCAGAGCTTGTACATAGTGTTTTGTCCAGAATACATACCCAATAAATGGGAGCTGATATTAGGCATTGGGGAGCCATACAAGGGGATTGGGCAAGGGGTGACTGGGTGAGCTCTAGGAGAAGCAAAGAGGCCTCTGTGAGGGATGGACTAGAGGAGAGAGGCTGGATGTAATAGTTTGCTAGGTCTGCCATAACAAATGCCAGCACAGACTGGGTGGCTTAAATAACAGATATTTATCATCTTACACTTCTGGAGACTAGAATTCTCAGATCAAGGTGTCAGCAGGGTTGGATTCTCCTGAGGCTTCTCCTTGGCTTATAGAGGGCCGTCTTCTCCCTTTACCTTCACATGGTCTTCCTTCTCTGCAGGTTTGTGTCCTAAATTCCTCTTCTTACAATGAAACTAATCCTATTGGATTAGAGCCACCCTAATGACCTCATTTTAACTATTAGCTCTTTAAAATCCCCATCTTCAAATACACTCATACTGGGAGGTACTGGGGGGGTTAGGACCTCAACATGGATTTGGTGGGGACACAATTTAGCCCATAACATTGGCAGGCTGGGGTAATGGTGCAGATGAGAAAGGACAAAGCCACAGTAAGAGACATGGGTTTGGAAAGGAGGGGAGAGGGCATAGAGTAAGGGGCAGGACACAGCTGGGAGACTGATGGGCTATGGAAGGAAGGGAGAGGATTTTTGTTAGACTAGAGAGCAGCAGAGAGAAGACCTGAATCCTGACCCTTTTTCTTCCCTTTCTTTGTCCTGCTTTCTTCCTTCTGTGGTCTGCAGGCCATCTGGACCCGATTCTTTCCTGCCGTAGAGGCTCTGAGGTCTGCTCTGGCCCAGGGAACGCTGGGGGACCTTCGGGTGGCTAGGGCAGAATTTGGGAAGGACCTCACCCAAGTACCACGGGCTGTGGACTGGGCCCAGGCTGGTGGTGGCCTGCTGGACATTGGCATCTACTGCATCCAGTTCATCTCCATGGTTTTCGGTGGGCAGAAGCCAGAGAAGATTTCAGCTGTGGGAAGGCGCCATGAAACAGGTACAGTCTATTATGGACTATATGATGGTGATAAGAGTGATCTCTAACTGGGTGCACTGAGCTGGGAATAAGTCTCCTTGCGCATAAAAAGCAGGTTAGACAGCTGGAGGAACTTCCTGCAGGAAATCAAAGAAGTTCCAAGTTGAGAGTGTGGGTAGGCTCTGTCTTGGGACTTTGCTGTGCAACCTTAGCCAAGAGACTCAACCTTTCTGAGTCTTAATTACTGATAAAAATGTCAATAATAGGGTTGTCATAAGGACTTAATGAAGTAACTGTTGAGGCAAATTAAGCAGTTAATAAATATAAACGATTATTATTCTTTGAAGTTGTCTGTTAGTTTTTGCTGCATAACAAACTAACCCAGAATTTTTTGACCTCAGATAATGATCACGCATTCGCTTGTGATTTTGTTGTTTAGCAATTCGGGTGGGGCTCAGTTTGGGTGATTTTGCTGGTCTTATTCGCACAAGGCCATCAGCCGGCTATGCTACCACAGCTGGATGGTTTAGGATGGCCTCACTTATGTCTCATGGGTGTTGGCTATTGTCTGGGGAGCCTTGATTCTCCTGTACATGGCCTCTCCAGCTGGCTAGCTCAGGCTCATTCACATCCTGGTCTCAGAATTCTGGGTGCCGCAAAAAGAAGGCAGGCCCCAATGTATTTGCTACTGTTCCATGGCCCAAAGGCAGCTCAGATTTCAGAGAGGGCCAAAATAGACTGTACCTCTGGATGGAAGGACCTACAAAGTCATATTGCAAAGGGACACTCAAGATAAATGAGAAGGTTTACTGCAGCCATCTTTACAAACAGTACCACAGAAGGCAATAAATAATCAGGAAAAAAATAACTGGGGTGAAGGTCACACTTCAGAGAAACTGTCTCAGTCTTATATCTGGCCGATTTCTAGGCTAAATAGTAGCTCTAATAACAGATCCCGCTTATTAAGTGCTTCCTGTGCATCATTATAGATATGATCTCCCTCATAAGGCCGGCTGAGTGGCTCAGTTGGTTAAGAGCTCGCTCAAGAGTGCGAGCTGAACTCTGACCAACAGCAGTTTGATGCCCAGCCCGAGTTGAGTTGCTGCTGAGCTACCAACAGGTGGCAGGATGGCTCAGCTAAAAAAAAACAAAAAAAAACATATATTTAAAAAAAAAAAAAAAAAAAGATGACTCTACAGTCTCTTCAACCCTGACGTAGGTATATTACGGTTGTCCCCATTTTACAGATGAGGAAATTGGGAAACTGGGCCAGTAGGTTCTTCCATCTACTGCATGCCTGATGTGCCCCAGAACCAGGCTAGTACTTGACATGCTGTATTTAATTTTAAATTAATGCTCATCTATCGCTTATTATGATCTAAATACATCCCTAAGTGCTTTGTGCATTTTACATCATTTAATGTAATACTTATAACAACCCCATGAGGCAGGTTCTATTATTATCCCCATTTTAGAGAGGAGGAAATGGGTTCTCACACACCTACCTATACAATAGGTATTTACAGAGGAGGAAACTAAAGCTCAGAGAGGTCTCTTTAATTTTTTAATTTAAAGAGAAGTCTCTTAATTTAAAGAGAAGTCTCTAAGTTTGTTTTTTTTTAGCATTTATTTGTTTATATTAGTAGCAGTTTACTAAATACAATTCATATACTATATAATTTATTCATTTAAAGTATGTAATTCCATGGCTTTTGTGTATTCACAGAATTGTATTTATCACCATAATCAATTTCAGAATATTTTCATTACTAAAAAGCAAAACAAACAAAAAATCGTACCCAATTCTCCCAAACTCCTAAGCCCTGAGCAACCGTTAATTTACTTTCTGGCTCTATGGATTTGCCAAATATTAGACATTTCACATATATGGAATCCTACAATATGTGACCTTCTGTGTCTGGCTTATGTATTTATTTATTTTTTTGAGGGCAGTGTCACTGGCCCTCATATGTAGGAGCCGAACCGGGGCTGCTGGCTTCCCAAGCCAGCGCTTAACCACCACGCCACTCGGCCGGCCCTAGCTCACACTCTTGAGCAAGCTCTTAACCAACTGAGCCACTCGGCCGGCCCTTGTGTCTGGCTTCTTTCACTCAGCATTAAGTGTTTTCAGAGTTCATCCACGTTGTAGCATGGATCAGTGCTTCATTCTTTTTCATTGTGGTATTGGAGATAAGATCTCTTGCCGAGGTTTTACAGGCAGGATTTGTGGCCAGACTTGCCCCTGTCCTGTGCTTCCCCCCAGGTGTGGACGACACTGTCACTGTGCTACTCCAGTACCCAGGAGGGGTCCACGGCAGCTTCACCTGCAGCATCACTGCCCAGCTCTCCAACACAGCCTTTGTGAGCGGTACCAAGGGCATGGCCCAGGTGAGGCCGAGCTGGGACGGGCCCACGTACTGGGAACCGTAGCCTTTAGCAACAGGAGAGAGTTAACTGTGGCTGTTGGAACTGGACATGTGCTGAACCAGCCTTTTCCCACACCTTTGCTAAGGAATCCATCCTCAAACACCAGGCCATGGGATGGGGTTTGGACCTCTGGGTCTGTCAAAAATCCTTAGGTCTAAGGAGAAACCAGTTCTTATCAACTATGCTTAGAGGGCAGTGGTGTGACCTTTGGAACTACTTCCAAGATAGGATCTGGGGATTACATAAGAGCAGCTTCAGTGGGCTTCCTGGGACCATTGCTAGAAAGAAATCCTATTTTTAGCAGAAGAATTTGGACCTTGCCCTGACTGCATCTCTGTATTTCCATTTTGGCCTAGATGAGAGTATAGGAGTAATTTAGGTTCCCCAGGGATCTGGGGGTAAAAAAAAAAAAAAAAGTCCACTAGAAGAAGGTGCTGGGTTGTCTTAAGTCTCCTCAAAAAGGGAATTCACACAGATGGGAAGATAAGCCCCAAGCATCAGCTTAGAGAGGGATTTGCCTCTAGGGAGTGGAACAGACAGGCTTCTAGTGTGACAACTGTGTTGCTAAGAAACAAACCCCCAGAAACCAGGGATGGGGGTAGGGGCCTAAGCCTCCATGAGGATGGAGGGCAGCCAACTCTAGTCACCAGGTGAGAGTGGGAGCCCCCAGCAGCCCTGTTGGTGAAGACAATAGGGCCACCTCTTATCTTCCCCCAGATCCTCGACCCCTGTTGGTGCCCAACAGAGCTGGTGGTAAAGGGGGAGCATAAGGAGTTTCTGCTGCCCCCAGCCCCAAGCAAGGAGTTCAATTTTACAAATGGAGCAGGCATGAGTTATGAGGCCAGGCATGTCCGAGAGTGTCTGCGAAAGGGTAAGGATGTGGAGGGCAGTGGGGTAAAGGGGTGGCAGGGCAAGCCTGGTAAGGGAGGTGGATATGGCCTTTCCCACCCCTCAGCCACTTAAGCAGCTGTGTAGAACTACATCTCCCAGGACCCCCTAGGGCACCATTTGCCTGAATGTATTACTGTGCCTCGTGGGATTCTGGGAATTCTAGTTCTTTTGGTGTCTTGGGTGTGAGTAGGAGGGGTCCCTAACTGCACTGTCCCCCAGGCCTGAAGGAAAGTCCTGTGATTCCCCTGGCGGAAAGTGAGCTCCTGGCTGACATCCTTGAGGAGGTGAGGAAGGCCATTGGAGTCACCTTTCCCCAAGACAAACACTGATGTATGTATGCTCTAAATAAATAAAGACATGGTTCCACAGAGATCTTGTTGGTGGTGGTTTGGTGGGAGCTGAATGAGCCCACCATCAAAGGTATCGCTAGAGAATAAATCTGGTGGAAGGAGGTGGGGAGGGGAAGGAAGGTGGGGTCAGGACTACATTTCCCACAAGCTCCTGCAGCAGACACCTGTAGGCAGATGCAGTTTGCCTCTATGACCTTGGGCAGGGAATAGTGTGTGGGTAGGAGGTGTCCCTAACTGCACTGTCCCCAGCCTCTTTCTGTCTTTGTCTCCTTATCAGTAAAGGGGATAATAGTACTAACCGCCTTCTGGTGAGGATTAAATTGGATGATATATGAAGAGCCCCTAGCACACAGTAGGTTCTCAGTAAATGTTAGCTGATGGCTCTTCACTTTGAAGTCAGGCCTTTTCCATATTGACCTCCAGAAGCTCTAGGCTTCCATTAAGGTGCAGAGAGTCATTTCAACAGGGAAGGAGGTATTTGCCTTCACAGGTGTTTCAATGGCCTTATTGGCTAAGCCTGGGTCATATGCCCCTCAGTGCGGTGGGGTGAGGTCATTTCCATCCAAATTACAAGCATTTGGAGTGGGGCTATATGTAAGTGCTTGACCAAGTTCATCCAATTAGGGTGAACTCTGTACTCTAGGCAAGATCTAACGTTCATATTTTCTATAGTAGTGAATATAGGTTAGGTTATGCTGCAGTAAGAAACCACCTCTAAATCTCAGCTTAGCATAAGGTTTTTTTCTCACTCATATTATATATTGGCTAAGAGTTCTGGTCTGCATATGTCTGGGACCCGGACTAACAGAGTCACTACAATCTGGAGTCCTGTGAGTCAACTGTGTGCCCAAGGAAAGAATGCCCTGGAAGCTCTTATACCAATATGTAAATGGTCTGACACAGAAATGATAGCATAGATCCAACTGAGTGGCTCAGTTGGTTGAGAGGTTGCTCAGGAGTGTGAGCTCGGTCCGGCCCAGTGGCGCATTGGTTAAGAGTTGGCTTGGAACGCCAGGAGGGCCCTGGTTCAGATCCCACATGAGGGCCAGTGACACGGCGCCCTCTACAGCTAAGATGGTGAACAACAGCTCAACCTGGACCTGGGCTGCTCCTGTGAGTCGCCAGTGACGGCGTAGGCTGCAGTGGGACTGGCGGGCAGGTGGCCTGAGCTGCCATAAACCGTTGTGAGAGGCCGTCCAATGGCTGGCGAGCAACTGCTTCACCCGGGAATGATAATACCAACATGGGCCAGTGAAGCTATGTCCACAACTAGACTAAACAACAAAAGGACAGCAACTTGTCTGTTCCCCTTCCCCGATTTCCCAACGCCACTCCCCTCTCCCAATTCCCCAATAAAGGTCTTTAAAAAAAAAAATGAGTGTGAGCTCTGAGCAACAGGGTCACCAGTTCGATTCCCACATGGGCCAGTGAGCTGCCTCTGAGCTGAGCTGCCAACAAGTGGCACATGATCCTAACAACAAGACTGCCTGTTTGATGGGCCGGGCGAGTGGCTCAGTTGGTTAAGAGTTGGCTTAGAGCGCGAGCTCTGAGCAACAGAGCCAGTGGTTCGATTCCCACATGGGCCAGTGATGCCAGGCCCGAGCGAGCTGAGCTGTTGCTGAGCTGCCAACAGGTGGCAGGATGGCTCAGGTGGTGTAACAACAAGATTGCCTGTTCAATGGTGGGCTACGCTCACCCACAACTAAGACTGAACTGGACACTTGAGCTGAGCTGCTGCTTGGATGGCTCAGTGGATAGAGCGTGTGCTCCTAACAACAAGGCTGCAGGGTTCGGTTCTCACATGGGATGGTGGCTATGCCCACCCGCAACTAATTGAACACAGCACCTTGAGCTGAGTGGTGCAACTGCATTTGGAGCTGAGCTTGCGCCCTCCACAACTAAGATTGAAGGACAACAACTTGGTTGTTCCCCTTCCCCAATTCCCCAACACTAGTTCCCCTCCCCCCATTCCCCAATGAAATCTTTAAAAAAAAAAATGACATGCATAACCTCTTACAATTTCTTGGGCAAAGAAAGTCACATGACCTCAATGAACCAATCCAAGAAGTTCAATTCCACCAGGTCCAGAAGATAAAAATGGGTATAGTGGATTTATGACACTATTAACTCTCACTTTGAGCACATAAGCAATTTGGTAGAAATTTCAGAACACAGAGACTAGATATCAATCAAATGAGTTTCTGCTATTTAGTATTCTAAGTTCCATTGCACACCATTCAGCTATCACCATACTGATGCAGCCCTTTGCTTGCTGGGTTTAAATCTTTTAATTGCGTGGCAGAAATGGCTAGATGTGCCCTTAGTAATCATTAATAACCTATGATACGGAAGCTTCCCTGGACATATGGCTGCTCAGCTAAAGACTACATCTCCCAGGCTCCCTTGTAACTAGTTTCTTGCCAGGGGAATAGCTTCTGGCCAATGGGGTGTGTGTTGTCTGAGTTATGGCCTTCAAAGGCAAGGAGGATGGCTTCCCTTTCAACCTCTCCTTGCTACTGGAGTGAAGATGTGTTGGGCATTGGTGCAACCATCCTACACTATGAGATAGAAGTCATGTGTTGTGGATAGTGAAGCCACAGCTGGGATAGAAGAAAGATGTGATTATGGAGGTAGGTATGTCCCCAAGATCTGCAGGATAGGTTGGCAAACTGGAGACTCAAGAGCTGATGTTTAGTTCCAGTCCAAGGGCCGGCTTAGTGGCACAGTGGTTAAGCGCTGGCCTGGGAACCCAGCGGCCCCGGTTCGGTCCCACATATGAGGGCCAGTAACACTGCCCTAAAAAAAAAAAAAGAGAGTATAGTTCCAGTCCAAGTCCAAAAACCTGAGTACCAGGAGAGTTGATGGTGTAGTTCTTGTCTGAAGATCAGCAGCTAGAGACCCAGGAAGAACATGTTTCAGTGTGCATCTGAAGGCAGGAAGGAAGCTGATGTCCTAGATCTAAGGCAGTCAGGCAGAAATAATTCTTCCTTGGAGGAGAGTCAGCATCTTTGTTCTATTCAGGCCTTCAACTGATTGGATGATGCCCACCCACAGTTGGAAAAGCGATCTGTTTTACTAAGTCTGCTGATTTAAATGTTAATCTGGGGCCGGCCGAGTGGTGCATTGGTTAAGAGCTGGTTTTGGGATGCCAGCGGCCCCGGTTCGGATCCCACATATGAGGGCCAGTGACACTGCCCTCTACAGCTAACAACAGCGCCACCTGGAGCTGAGCTGTGCGAGCCCCGGCGACAGTGTGGGCTGCAGCCCCTGCTGCAGTGGGCTGCCATGGGCTACAGTGAGTGGCCGGCAGCCAGCGTGAGCTGCCAATAGCCGCGGTGAGCGACACCCAGAGGCCGGCGACCAATCTGCCTCATCCGGGAAGAGTGCAATGATGACACCAACATGGGCCAGTGAAGCAACGTCCTCCGCAACTAGACTGAAGAACAAAAAGACAGCAACTTGTCTGTTCCCCTTCCCCGATTCCCCAACACTGTTCCCCTCCCCCAATTCCCCAATAAAATCTTTAAAATAAATAAATAAATAAATAAATGTTAATCTGGTCCGAAAATGTCCTCCTAGAAATATCCAGAATAATGTTAGACCAAATATCTGGACACATAAAATTAATCATCACAGTCCCTGACATTGTGGAACTTTACTCATTGTTAATATCTCTTGGGATAGCATATTCTTGGACTGTTACATGAAAGGGAAATAAACTTCTTTGTTTTGTAAGCTACTGTTATATTAGCCTTTGCTAAAGCAGCTGAATTGGTGTGCCACCTTATATTTTCCAAAGAGATCTCCTGTCTCCACTCACTTCCCCCATTAAGAAGTAGAGTCTAGTCCCTCTCTCCTTTAAGTTGAGTGGACTCATGACTCACTTGCAGCCATTGGAACCCAGCAGAAGTGATGCTGCATGACTTCTGAGCTTAGGTCAGGAAAGGCAGTGCAATTTCTTGTTAGCTGAAATACTTAAATCTTCAGCTATCATGCAAGTTCAGCTGCCCTGAAGCCACCAAGCTGTGAGGAAGCCCAAACTAGCCCACAGAAAGAAACCATATGGAAAGTCAGGAGGCACCAAGAAAATAGAGAGGTGTTTGATCAGGTCCTGACTGAACCCTAGCTAAGCCTTTCCCAATGTCATTACCCACAGGCCTATGGAAGATAATAAAATCATTGTTGTTTTGGGCTGGCTGAGTGGCGCGGTGGTTAGGAGCTGGCTTGGGAGGCCAGCAGCCCCGGTTCGGGTCCCACATGTGAGGGCCAGTGACACTGCCCTCCAAAAAAAAAAAAAAATCAATTAAATTAAAATGATTGTTGTTTTAAGCCACTAAGCTCTGGGCTTTCTTTCTTTCTTTTTTCTTTTTTTAAATTTTATTGGGGAACAGGGTGTTTTTCCAGGACCCATCAGCTCCAAATCAAGTAGTTGTTTCAATCTAATTGTGGAGGGCGCAGCTCAGTGGCCCATGCGGGGATCAAAGCGGCAACCTTGGTGTTATGAGCCTGCACTCTTAACCACCTGAGCCAACCAGCTGCACCTGGGCTGACTTCCTGACAGGGCAATAGCTAACCAGATAAACGGGTGTCAGAAGTTTTACAATGTGAAAGATGGAATCATTTTTAAGAAGTCTAAGCAGAGTGGCGCATTGGTTAAGCGCTTGTTTTGGGATGCCAGCGGCCCCAGTTCGGATCCCACATGAGGGCCAGTGACACTGCCCTCTACAGCTAACAACAGCTCCAACTGGAGCTGGGCTGTGCGAGCCCCGGTGATGGTGTGGGATGCAGCCCCTGCTGCAGTGGGCTGCCATAGGCTACAGTGAGTGGCCCACAGCCAGCGTGAGCGGCTGGCAGCCAAGCGTGAGCTGCCAATAGCCGCGGTGAGCGACATCCAGAGGCCAGCGACCGATCTGCCTCATCCGGGAAGAGCGCAATGAGGATACCAACAGTGAAGCAACATCCTCCACAACTAAACTGAAGAACAAAAGGACAGCAACTTGTCTGTTCCCCTTCCCCAATTCCCCAACGCTGTTCCCCTCCACCAATTCCCCAATAAAATCTTTAAAAAAAAAAAAAAAAAAAAAAAAGAAGTCTAAGCAGAACTGGAACCCCTAAATTCTACCCATTGTCTTCCACCCCAGAAACTTTCCTAGGTCAACCACCAGGGCCCTGTGACCCTGAATAACTTAGGGTCCACAACATCAGTTATTTCCCTCTTTTGCTGCCCTTCATCAGTGTGCCAAGGGTTCTTCCCTTCCTGGTGTGGTAATCGGTTTTTAAAATGGCTCAGTGACCTTTATCTCCTGGTATTCACATCCTTTTGTATTCTCCTGTTGAGTGTGCTGGATCTAGTGACCTGCTGCTAAACACAAAAGTGATGTTATGTCCCTTCGAAGACTAGGTTATAATAGACTGTGACTTCAGTCCTGCTTGCTCACTTTGATGAAGCCGGCTGCCAGGTTGTGAGCTGTCCTGTGAAGAGGTCCCATGGCAAAGAGCTGAGGATAGTCTGTAGCCAACAGCCAGCAAGGAAATGAGGCAGTCATTCCAACATCTCTTAAGGAACTGAATCTTCCCAACAACTATATAAGTGTGCTTAGAAATGCATCCTTCCCCAGTTGGGCCTTCAAATGAGACCAGAGCCCAGCCAACACACCTTTTTCTTTTTTCTTTTCTTTTCTTTTTTTTTTTTTTGAGGGCAGTGTCACTGGCCCTCACATGTGGGACTGAACCAGGGCCGCTGGCTTCCCAAGCCAGCGCTTAATCACTGCGCCACTCGGCCAGCCCCCAACACACCTTTTTTATAGGCTCGTTAGAACATGTGAAGCAGAGGACCCAGCTAAGCCAAATCCAGATTCCACCTATAACTTATGTCTCGCAAGAGACATCTATAACTTTAAAATATCTGTAAACTGTATTTTTCCTTGTTAGAAGAGTCAAAATACTGTTTTATCTCTTTCCTCTTTGAATATACAATAAAGAGCAGGTTCTACTTATAAAAAAGTGTAAGAGAGATTTATTATTACCAGGAAGGCTCTGAGCAAGGCAGGGCCAGGGTCAGCTCTGAGTCTAGCAAGATCTTTCTAAGTCTATGTAGAGGGTGGGCTGCAGGGGAGGGACAGGAGGCTGAGGCCTGTGAGTAGGACTGAGTAAGAAAGCCATGTTCAAATGCCACAGCTGTCAAGGTGGAGACCTCAGAGCACCCACAAGAAGTATACAACTTTGGCAAGTCCATCTCTCTCTCTCTGGGCTCTGATTTCCTCATCTGCCCATAGGTCATAATTAGCCTAGGTGTATTAGTTATCTAATGCTGTGTAACAAATTGCCCCCAAAGTTAGCAGCTTAAAGGAACAATAAACGTTTATTATCTCACACAATTTCTGAGGGCTGGAAATCTGAGTGGCTGAGCTGGATGGTTCCGGTTTAGGATCTCTCATGAGGGTGCCATCAGGATGTGGGTGGGGACAGCTGTCATCTGAAGGCTTGACTGGGGCTGGAGCATGTGCTTCCAAAGTGGCTCACTCACAGGCTGGAGGACTTGGTTCTGCGACACATGCGTTTCTCCAGAAGACGACTGCTTGAGTGTCCTCACAACACGGCGGCTGCTTCCTGTAAAGGGATTTGAGAGAGAGGAAGGCAGAAGCTGCAGTGACTTTTATGATGTTGCAGTGACTTTTATGATGTAACCTTGGACGTTACACTCTGTCATTTCCACAATACACTGTTAGTTACCTTGGTCAATCCTATTCAGTGTGGGAGAGGAATGAATACCTGGAGGTGAGAAGCACTGGGGCCCATCCATGTTGGAGATGAGCTTCACAGTTCCCATATAGCATCTTTATTATTGTAAATAATTTTGACTTCAGAATTATCTAAAAAGTCTTCTCCCCTCTATTCAACAGCTGTATTGTTTAGAGGTCTGTGTGGTTGCATTAAGAACCCTTTCCTGGGCCAGCAGAGTAGCAGGTAGGTTAGGAGTTGGCTTGGGATGCCAGCTCTGAGCATCAGGGCCTGGGTTCGGATCCCACATATGAGGGCCAGTGATGCTGCACCCTCTACAGCTAAGATGGTGAACGACAGCTCGACCTGGAGCTGGGCTGCGGTGAGTCACCGGTGACAGTGTAGGCTGCAGTTGGGCTGGCAGGCAGCTGGTGTGTGCTTTCGTGAGCTGCCATGAGCCGCGAAGAGGAGCCGTCCAATGGTCGGTGAGCAACTGCCTCACCCAGGAAGAGCGCAATGATAATACCAACATGGGCCAGTGAAGCGACACCCTCCACAACTAGACTGAAGAACAAAAGGACAGCAACTTGTCTGTTCCCCTTCCCTGATTCCCCAATAAAATCTTTTAAAATAATAATAATAATAATAACCACAGATAAAGCCAGCTTCAAAGTTGGTAGGAAACACCATTGCTCCCAACAACATGCTTTCTTATGAAGAAACTTTGTTTCCTAAAATTTTATTGTTGGAAATTCCATCAGTAAACATGAAACATCCCACTCATGCCTATAAGATCTAATTATTTGATACAGAATAGCAACCTTGATTTCCAATCCAGGTACAGAGCTTCAAAGGGTTTCTGGACTCAACACTCCACATCTGCATTCATCTTGTAGTTTTCAAGTATATAGGACCCTGGTTCTTTTTCACAGTTTATGTTTGATGTTGACCCTGCTTTGCTTTAAGCCTATCATTTAATTGTCACCTAAATACCACCCTTCCTCCAAATTCTACAACTTTTTCCTTGTTTGTCAAGATGTTCTGTGGTTTCTCTGTTGTGTGGGCTCCATCACTGCAGTGAGTCAATAAACTTGACTTTATCAGACTTTGTTCCTGGTGATGTTAGGCTGCTAAACTGGGACACCTATAATCTTCAATTGCCAGTCACCTTTGGGACATAGATCCCTTCTCTTGATCATCTGACCCCAGCCTATTTTTCTAATCTGAGGTCTTTTTTGTTATTTTTTTTTTTTAAAAAGAAGATATAATAATTTCCATAAAGTACACATCTCATATGTACAGTACAATGAATTCTTAAGTATGTGTATACCAAAGTCATCACTACCCAGATGAAGATACAATACATTTCAGGCACTCTGGGAGCCTCTCTTGGGGCTCCATTCTGAACATACCCTGACAATCTATCACCACTTATTAGTTCTGCCACTTTCTGAATTTTAGATTCCTTTTATTCTCAAGCAAACACGCATAAACACAGGCTTTAGTCACCAGAAACGTCCTGCCTCAATGAATGCTATTTTTGGCCTCTGCTGCTCCTCTCTTATGTGCACTAGATGTTTCTTCTGCCCTGGGAGGTCTCAAGCCCCACACAAAACTTTTGAAAATAATGCAAGAATGAATGAATGAAAGTTATAGCTAGACCAATCTTAAATATAATAAATCTTGGGCCGGCCGAGTGGCGCGGTGGTTAAGCGCTGGCTGGGGAAGCCAGCGGCCCCGGTTCGGATTCCACATATGAGGGCCAGTGACACTGCCCTTAAAAAAAAAAAAAAATATATATATATATATATATAAAATAAATCTTACATTAAAAAAAAAAGTTATAGCTGCGATTGAATGGGTGGCCGGTGGAATGGTGACATGACCAGTTCCTAAAGGGAAGTGCTGTTTGGACACTCACGTGATAGGGGCGGCGCCTTCCCAGGTAAGCGAGGCGGGTGCGGTAGTGGGACAGGATGGCCCTGCGGGGCAGCTGCCCGTGACGGCCATTTTGAGGGGCGGTCACGTGAGATGACGCACGCTCAGCGGGACGCTCACGTGACCGGGGGCGTGCTGCAGCCGCCGGGGCAGACCCGGCGAGAGGCGGCGGCGGGAGCGGCGGTGATGGACGGGTCCGGGGAGCAACCCAGAGACGGGGGTGAGGCGGGAGGCAGACGGTCGGGAGGAGGGCGAGTCCCTTGTCGGCCGGCCCCACGATCCTGCCTGCCGGTCTGGGGCCGTGCGATCTCTAAGCACTCCGGGTCAGAAAGTCCCTGATCGGACGCTGCCAGCCTCCAGCCCCCTCCTTCCTGGAGGTTCCCTGGCTCTTTGGCCCTAGCGCCCCGATCCCTTCCTGCCTGGCGCTCTGGGACCCCTGAGAAGCTGCAGACCCCAAAATCCAAGCCCCCGGGCAAGCCCGGGCTTGCCGGCAACCACTTCCTGGTGGGAGGGGCGGGTCTCCTTTCTGCCCCCTTAGGCCAGGATGCTTTAAATGTTCCCTCAGCCTCGTTTTTGGAAGAATGTATGATACAGGCCTAGGCTCCCCGCCTCTTTCTCCAGCAGGGACTCAGTTGTCCGGGCCCCCAGTCACTTCATCCTAACAGGAACTCAGAAATCCAGGGCCCCCTATCATTGCCCTCCCGTAGGGCTCATGAACCACCCCAGTTCCCCGGGTGCCCTAGGGCCCAAGAGTCCAGGCACCTCTTCCCTCCTTTCTCCTCTAGGGCCCACCAGCTCTGAGCAGATCATGAAGACAGGGGCCCTTTTACTTCAGGGGTGAGTTTGAGGTCTGATTATTGCCGAGCGGATTTTAGGAGTGATGCCTCATTCTGATTCTGCACCCCACCCCTCCATTCCCACTCTAGTTTCATCCAGGATCGAGCAGGGCGAATTGGGGGAGAGACACCTGACCTGCCTCTGGAGCCCAGGTTGCCCCAAGATGCATCCACCAAGAAGCTGAGCGAGTGTCTCAAGCGCATCGGAGATGAACTGGACAGTAACATTGAGCTGCAGAGGTGTGATCCCTGGGACCCAGGAGTCCAGCCACTGCTCCATTGATCCCTTTACCCATCATAACCCAGGAGTCTCAGCTCCCAACATCCTCTTCCCCTAGAAGTATGGAGTCGGGGCCCACAGCCCTCATTTCCTTCAGACCCAGGGATCCAGGGCCTCACCACTCAACTCAGCACTCTCTACTCCCAGCCCATCCCACCCCTAGGATCTTGAAACCCTCCTTCAAGGAGTCATTTTCTCCACTTTCCTAAATGTCCATCTTGTCCCTTTCCCCCCACATTAGCCTCTTGCTTTTCATTTTCGTGTGTGACTTGGGCCTCAGTTTCCTTATTTTTGCTATGGGGTGGATGCCAGAGTTTCCACATTCTGCCTGATCCTCCCTCCCAGCACTGGTTCTCCTCTTTCCTGCAGGATGATCGCAGCTGTGGACACAGACTCCCCCCGTGAGGTCTTTTACCGAGTGGCATCTGAGATGTTTTCCGATGGCAACTTCAACTGGGGCCGGGTTGTCGCCCTTTTCTACTTTGCCAGCAAACTGGTGCTCAAGGTGGGCAGTTGCAGGGCAGTGAGCCCAGGGAGACTCCCCTCAGACCTATGGGGACCTGGGAGTCATGAGATCAACCCCTGTGGCAGCCCAGAGGAAACGGAGAGAGACAGCTATGGGCCACTTATCTGCTACTTTATTCATTTATTCATTCAACATATGTCTATTGGGACTACTATATGCCTGGCCTGTGCTCGGCACCCAGGATGCAGCACTGAATAAAGCTGGCTAGGTTTCCACTCTCATGGTAGCTCACATCGAATGACGAGTGCTGAGAAGTAAGCTAAGGTGATGTGATTGTGTAAAGTATTAGGAAAGGTTTTTTTTTTTTGAGGGCAGTGTCACTGGCCCTCATATGTGGGACCGAACCGGGGCTGCTGGCTTCCCAATCCAGCGCTTAACCACCATGCCACTCGGCCGGCCCAGGAAAGGCTTTTAAGAGGAAGTGACATTAAAGGCAAAGCTGGAAAGACAAGCAAGATGCAGTGATGTATAAGGATTGGAGGAAAAGGCATCTGGTAGAGGGCACAGCAAGTGCAAAGGCCCTGAGGTAGGACCAGGCCTGGTGTGTCCAGGGCAAGGAGGATGCCCATGTGGTTAGGACATAGGAAAGGGAAAGGGTAGAAGATGAGGAAAGATTGGTGGTGTCTTGTGGGCCACTGTAAAGACTTTAGCTTTACTCTGAGTGAGATAGGAGTGATTGGCTGGTTTTAAACAGGATTGTGAGATAACCTGATGTATAAATTTGAAAGATTATTCTAGCAAGTATAGCAAAATGTTAAATGTAGAATCTTGGTTGCAGGTATATGGCTGTTAACTAAAATTCTTTTAACTTTTCTCTCTGAGGATTCTCATGATAAAATATTGGCGTAGGGGAAGCCCAACAAATAGTTCTGGCCATTGTGGGTAGAAAAAGATTATGGGGCACAAGGGCAAAAGCTAAGAAGCTGGTGAGGGGGCACCTATAATAGTCCCTGCAAACGATGACTGACCTGGACTCGGGAGGTAGCAGTGGAGGTGGGAAGTAGATTTCTTGATGTGTTTACAAGATTAAGCTGAATGTTGGAGGTTGAATGTTGCAGGTGAGGGGGACAGCAGTCAGGATGATGGTGGGGCTGCATATATAGTTGGGGACAGCAGGAGGGGAGAAGCAGCTAGATAAAGGGTGGTAAGGGGAAGTTCAGGGAGTTGGAGGTCAGGTTATGGTTTTGGGAGATGTTGGGTCACACCTTGTCTGAAGGTCAGAAGAGCCCTCTCAGGAAGTTACATTAGGCCTGCCTGAACTTTAGGGGATGAATGAAAATTGGTTTGGTTGAGGCCTATTTAGGCAGAAGAATCAGCATGTGCAAAGGTCCTAAGGGCAGAGACAGGTTTGGTGTGAATGAAGGTAATAAAAGAGGCCCAGAAAAGAAGCCATAAATTGGATTGCTATTAAGTTAGCCTTCACACAGGGCCTTGTGGGCCAAGCTGTGCCTTTTGGTCTTTATCCCAGGGGTACTGGGGAGTCATGGAAAGTTTGTGAGCAGGGCAGTTGACTGTGCCAAGATTCAGTTTACAATGTATGAAGCTTATTCTGATTGAGTGGCAGAGACTGCAGAGGGGGCAGGAGGGAAGGCAAAGAGTTGAGAAAGGAGGCTTGAGGCCACTATCCAAAGGTAGTGGGGACAAGACTTAGTCCCTAAGGCCTACCCCACTCCCCGCAGGCCCTGTGCACCAAAGTGCCTGAGCTGATAAAGACCATCATGGGCTGGACACTGGACTTCCTTCGAGAGCGGCTGCTGGGCTGGATCCAGGACCAGGGTGGTTGGGTGAGGCCCCTTACTCCCTCCCGCACTCCTCTGGGACCCCTGGGCTTTCCTGAGCCTACCACAGTGGTGCGTCCCCTCCCCATTTTCAGATCATCAGATGTGGTCTGTAATACATTTCCTTACATGTCCGATCAACCAGATTCAGGTGGTACCTGCTGACCTCTCTGTGACCTCTGTCCTCTCAGTGACCCCTGACCTGATTACTACTTTCTGCCTTCCCTGGTTCCTCCACTCCTCTGGAATCCCTCAAGTTTTTTGATAACCCTTTGACCCCAACTCTTTAGTACCCATTAGCCTTAGGCTCTTGCTAGTCATGTCCTCTGACCCTCCCGATTCCTCATATACTGGCCCATGGCTGAATTGCTGAAGTGACTGATGTCCCTGTCCCCAGGATGGCCTCCTCTCCTACTTTGGGACACCCACGTGGCAGACAGTGACCATCTTTGTGGCTGGAGTACTCACTGCCTCACTCACCATCTGGAAGAAGATGGGCTGAGGCCACCAGCTGCCTTGGACTATGTCTTTTCTGCATAAATTATCGCATTTTTCTGGGAGGGGTGGGGATTGGGGGGCCAGGGGCATTTTTCTTACTTTTGTAATTATTGGGGGTGGAATAGGGAGGAGTGGTCTGGAGGGGGGCAATAAACCTCTTTTGGGCCATACTTCAGAGTCTGAGTCACTGGGCCCACTCCCTGGCTGTGGCAAGAGACCAGGCTTCATGTTCTGACACCTCTTTTTCTGTGGGTGCCTGGTACCCTCTGGGTTAGTGATGGGTTAGGTCCCAGTCCTGCCCTCCAGGATCTTGCAGTCCTGAGGGGAATGTAAGTGACTGGAGATCACATGTGTCACAACCTAGGGTGTGATATTGAAGCCAGGCAGAGGAACCAGGGACTGGAGGGGGGTGGGGCAGAGACCAGGGCAAGGGTACAGAGCACGCTGCCTGAGAAGCTAGGGCCTGGATGCTCCCACCATATGGGAAGTTGCATGTTTATTGAGGTGGAGAATGGGGAAGGTAAGGGAGGGCTCTGGAGCCTTATGGGGAAGCTACTGGAGGCGAGGAAGCTGGGACAAGAGGGTCCAAGGGAGAAGACCAGGCCAGAAGCTGTGCATGGGGACATGGCTGGAGACTGACATGCTGTGGAGGAAGGACTAGAGGAGGAGGAACCCAGTAATTGGGTGGGGTCCTTTAAGAGGATCAGGAACACCCTCCCCCCCCCCCAGATGCTGAGTTCTGGAAAGGCCTTGTAGATTTAGACATTGAAGGGGAATCAGAGAAGGGGGTTAGAATGTGATCTTGGAGTCACAGGGTTTGTTGTGCCTTTTCTCTAGGTCTCTGTCTTTCTAGATGTCTGTCCCTCTCTGGGTCTTTCCCCTTTCTCTATTTCTGTCCCTCTCTGGGTCTGTCTCTATTCTAGTCTCTGAATCTGTCCCTCTCTATCTGGGTCTTTTTTTTTTTTTTTTTTGAGGGCAGTGTCACTGGCCCTCATATGTGGGACCCGAACCGGGACCACTGGCTTCCCAAGCCAGCGCTTAACCACCACGCCACTCTGCTGGCCCACTATTTGGGTCTTTCGTCTTTCCCCATATCTCAGGATCTTCCCCCAACCTGAAGACCTCTGTCTATCCTTCAGTCATCTTTGTTTCACCCCTTCCTCTCCCTCTACCTGTGAGCACTTTGGAAGCCACCTCTCCACAGGCAGGACCAGCTGAAGGCTAAAGGTCTTTAGCTGAGGTTTGAAATTTGGTGAATGAGTAACTCAGGTCCCATTGTGACTGTGTGCCTGGGGCAACTGCCCCTCCCCCATGGACTTGCCCCAGAGACACCAAGTCTGGGGAGAGATGACAGCCAGATAAGATAGCAGTGAGGGGAGACTGAGTCAGGAAAAACATCAAGGGAACTAGAATGACAGTAAGAAGAAACAAAGCATGATACTGGCTGCACTTTGGGGGAGGGGGCCAGAGTTGGGTTTGAGCCAGCCAGGCTTAGTTCCCAGGGTCTCAGCCAGACTTCAGTTCTCTGGAGGAGATGAGGTCAGTGAGTGGCCACACCCCCATACCCTTCTGCCTCAGCCCCTTCCTATGCTGAGTTCAGCATGACTCAGCACGAGGGCTCTCTTGGCCACTGGCCCAGATACCCCTTAAGGACCCCAGACACCAGCCTGGCCTCACATCTGCCTGCTCAGGAGGCACCCTGCCTGGGCTGCTTGTTGTGGCTCCACTGCCAAGCAGGCCCTGACTGAAACCTGAGGCCAAATGAGTCTGGGGCTCATGCTGTCTGCTACTCAGCCAACAGACCAATAGACAGACTGACACAGGAGTTGGGGTCATAGAATAAGCGTTTATTATCAGAGCACCAGTGGTCTGAGAAGGCAGCGGGTTGGTTAACACCTCCAAAAACATTCTCAGACCAGCTTAGAGTTTTTAAGGGAAAATCTGGGCATTCCTCCAGAGACTACCTGAGGATTCCTGGGATCTGCATGCAGCAAGCCTTCCCTGTGGCCACGTGATTCTATGGTGGAGTCAGCAACCCAGGAACAATGATGGGATTAGCCTGGTAGACGATTGAAATTGTGATCAATGAGCCTCAGGGTATTAATCTTAAATTTCAGGGTAGTTTTCTAAAATGGGGAATTGGGTGGGACGGGACATTCTGAGCTCAAGCTGCAGGGGGATGATCTATTGTTAAGCTGTAGGTAGGTCAAAGAAAGGTGAGGCCAGGGACTCAGGAGAAGCCTCTACTGTGGCAGTGCCAACCAGTCCCTGCTTCAGGAGCCTCCCCACCACCCCCACCCCCACCCCCAACTTGCTGGCTGCCTCCATTAGGGCACTTGAATAGGGTCAAGTTCCTGTCCTTTCTCCCCATAACAGAGTATTCCTTGAAGGCTGAGTCCTGGTTTGAGCTAGCTTTGTCTCCCAGACCTCATACTGGACCCAGCACACTTTAAAAATGTACTTTGGTTGAAGACAGACATCCTGTCCGCAGGTCCCCAGATCCTAATTTCCAGGATTCCAGGGCTTCTCTGTGTGATTCAGAAGGAGCACATGTCAGGCAAGACAGGGACAATTTTGGCGAGATTGGTTCAGAGCCAACGAGAATTCCCAAAGTATCTGGCTGCCTTCAAAATAGCCCTCAGGAAATGCAGCCTCAGAGACCCCAGAGCCTGGGTGTCATTTCTCCCCTTCCCCTTTCAGTTCCCAGAAAAAACAATGAGCCCCTGAAATAGCCCCAAGTGTATTCCAAAGGTCCCAGACTCTTTCTCAAGGGCTCTCCTAGACCTCCTACCAAAAAGAAAAAAAAAAGTCCCTAGTGTGCTTCCAGAAACATTCCTTTACCCCCATTCCTGGTGGGTGAGCCCCAAGGCTCTGGAACAACTTCCTTTTAATCTTGCAGATCGCCTAAAGGGCCTAAAGACCTCCCCCAGGAAGTTTCCAGAAAAATATGACTTCCATTGTGAATGCTAAGGCTACAGAACTGCCCCCACCTTTGAACAAACCCCAGGTCTCCCCTCCATCCATCTTAGAGAGATCCCAAGGTTCCAGAAATATGATCTCACCGCCTTCCAAACATCCCAATGATCTGGAGCCCTCATCTCCCAGAGAAGACCCTGGTAATCTGGAGGCCTATGCACCTCCCAGGAACCCCCTAAGGCTCCAAAAAATCTCATGCTCTCAGAGACAACCCCAAACTAACCTACTTTTCTGAGACACCCCCAGGATGACCATTTTCTAGGGCTCCCAGTGTCCCCCATTAATCTTTCACCTACCAGAGAGACAACCCCCCCCCCATCACTTGACTCCGAAGAATCAGCCCCAGACCCTCGCACCCCCCGCACTTCCCAATTTCCCATTTCACAACAGCCTCTGCAACAGGCGCGTGACTTCCCCCACCTCTGGGGCGGGAGTCTGGGACTCCTATCTGCTCTGGATTGGTCGCTCAGCGGCTCCAGGCCCCGCCTCTCACCACCGCCCATTGGCCCATTGCTCTCCCTAAACACCCCCACCTCCAGGGGCCCGCCTCCTATAAAAGAAGCGCCTTAGCCACCGCCCCTCAGTTTGTTCCGCGGTCCCCGGATCTGTGTCTTGCTTCAACAGTGTTTGGACGGAACAGACCCAGGGACGCCCCTTCTTCCAGCCTCGGACCACCGTCCAACCTCTTTTCCTCTCTCAACCTTCAGAATCAACTCAGCCATCTTCGGCCTCCGAGACCAGCTAACACCGTTATTTGAGTTTAACTCATTGCTGAGCAACCATGAGCTCCCAAGTTCGTCAAAATTATTCCACCGAGGTGGAGGCCGCCGTCAACCGCCTGGTCAACTTGCATCTGCGGGCCTCCTACACCTACCTCTCTCTGGTGAGGGTCCCCAGGACGCCCTGGGCCTAAGTTTCCCCCAATTGCGCACCTCCGGCCCTCTGCGCACGCGCTGGCCGTCTTTGTCCCTGTGTAGTCAGAGGGCAGAATATCGCCTCTGGCCTCGCCTCCCTCTAACTTGTTCCCGCCATCTCTTCTCGCAGGGCTTCTATTTCGACCGCGACGATGTGGCTCTAGAGGGCGTGAGCCACTTCTTCCGCGAGTTGGCGGAGGAGAAGCGGGAGGGCGCGGAACGTCTCTTGAAGATGCAAAACCAGCGTGGCGGTCGCGCCCTCTTCCAGGACCTGCAGGTAAATAGTGTGTGGGCAGCGAACTACATTTCCCAGGAGTCGCTTCGAACGAGGCGCCTTGACCCTAGAGGTTTAGGCACCGAGTGGGTTTCTGGGAAATTTCCAGTCTTCTATGGCTAGAAATGGAGGCTCAGCCATTTCCGAGACTGCAGCGTGATGATCTGGGGCATGTAGTTGTAGGAGACGGTGTGATATTTGTTAGGCTAGGACATTTATCCTTGCAGCTGCTGTGGAAGGTAGTTTTAGCCCTTTGTGGGTTATGTGGCCAGTTCTCAGCTGTCTGTTTTCTGTATATAGAAGCCTTCCCAAGATGAGTGGGGTAAAACTCAGGATGCCATGGAAGCTGCCATGACCCTGGAGAAGAACCTGAACCAGGCCCTTTTGGATCTGCATGCGCTGGGTTCTGCCCGCGCAGACCCCCATGTAAGTACCCCCTTCATCCATGTCTCCCCACTGAAACCTTCCTTGGAATGAAGCTTACAGTAAGCCATGACCTCATGTAGGCAAATTTCCTTCTGAATCTCGTTCCCCTGTGTGTCACACTTATCTACAAGTGGCAGCATTTTCTCTTCTATTACGCAGGTCTGTGATTTTCTGGAGAACCACTTCTTAGATGAGGAGGTGAAACTCATCAAGAAGATGGGCGATCACCTGACTAACCTCCGCAGGCTGGCCAGCCCCCAGGCAGGGCTTGGCGAGTATCTCTTCGAAAGGCTCACCCTCAAGCACGACTAAGAGCCTTTGGAGCCCAGAGGCCTTTGAGGGACCCCTCTGCATCCCCCTGGCATTGGGCCTCTGCCTAAGCCTCTCCCTGAAACCGCTAGGCAGCCTTCTAACCACCCCACCACCCGGGAGCCCTCTCCCATGCCTTGGACCAAATTGACACAATAAAGCTTTTTGCAGCAGCTTTTTGTGTGTGTCTGTACTGTGGGATGTTTTTCACAAGGCTAGCTATACTGGGAGAGTAAGAAGAGTTGTTGGTCCACCTCCCTCTTTCCTTTTCTAAGGCATGATCTCTCACCTGAGGTCAGGTTCTGTGCTTTGCCTGGCTGTCTTACCTAGATTCCAGGGAGGGTCTAATATTGTAAGACCTGGGACTGGTGGCTGTAAGCAGACACCATTAAGATACAGGACTGTATGGGTCGGCCGAGTGGTGCGGTGGTTAAGCGCTGGCTTGGGAAGTCTGCAGCCCGGTTCGGGTCCCACAGATGAGGGCCAGTGACACTGCCCTCAAAAAAAACACCGGACTTTTATGTGACCAGGAACTATACAAACCTGCAATCCAGGGAGGTTAACTAGAATCACCAGCCCTTTTATATGGTTGAGTTGAGGCTATTATATGTAAATTGCCTGTAGCAACCCAGTAGGCTTACCCAGATCTGGCTTGCTACTCTGTCCAATCCAAAGTGCACAATAGGAAGAAATCTGGATCTGGGGCTTAGAAGCATGTGATGTATAAAAGGTGCTGAGCTAGGGGTTTGGGGCTCAGTGCAGAAATGGGATGTGAAACTTGGGGCCAGATGACCCAAATGAGAACTAAAGCTTTGAGGATGACTTAGCAGGCAGCTGATAAATTCCAAATGTCAACTTGACCTCCTACCCTTGTTTTTGGTAGAATAATCTTAAGAGGAAGTGGCTGCATGGACACCTGTTCTTTTGTCCATTCAGCACCATGTTCCTGCTGTCACCACACTTTGGTGGCCATTTGTGGTTCTCACAGTGGCTATCAGGAAGGATGATCACATCCAAATCCAAACAATTGGAGCTTTTTACTCTCCTGAAAAGCACTTGGTTCAGAGATGCACCTATGGCCTAGTGACTAGAATTCAAAAGAAAAAGATCACCCTCCCCCGCCCCCCCTCCAAATTCAGTTATTCAAAGAATAACTGTCCAGCCGAACTTTTTGCAGTGATGGCAATATTGTATGTGCTGTCTGGTAGGGTAGCCATGAGTCACGTGTGGCTACTGAACACTTGCTTATGACTAGCACTGAGGTATTTTTATAAGAGCCACACATGGCTTGTGGCTACCCTATGGACCCTTTTTCCGGTGATACCCCTTTTTGCTAGAGCTTGAGCCAAGTTTTTGCCACTTGCAAGTAAGGTCCCAACTAACAAGACAGGTTCTTTCCCTTAAAATAATACTGGAATCCAGAAGGGCAATCTAAGTCTCCCCATAACAGCAGAATGAGACAAGGGATCACAGGCCCAAGGGTGGGCACGGGGAGGAATAGAGGCAGCCAAGAAGAGGGAGGGGCCAAGTTCAAGGCCTCCCAAGCCCTCAGGTCGGACCAAACCTGGGATTCTTAAGTTGAGATGTATTTTTTCATCTCTGCACACACTTCAATCACACCCTTTCTGTCCCCACCCTCCCAACTGCAAACCAAGTGCATCAGATACCGCACGGCACATGTGAGAGGGTCCCTCCCTTTCACCAAAGCTGAGGGCAAGACACAGCTTGGGGATGGAAGAGCCTTGAGGTAAAAGTGGAGGTTCTAGAACCCAGTGGGCTCAGTTCTAGATCAGGGGAAGGGGACCATGATGCAGCATAGTGGTAAGGGTCTAGATTCAGCTGCCAGGAACTAGAATCCAGTAGTTTCATGGTGGGCCTGGCAGTTGGGGGTTGTGGGAGTAGAAAACAGCCAGTTCTGTCCTCAGCAGGGGGACTCCCTGAAGGGCACAGGAGTCCTGAGATCCAGGGGAAAACTCAGACTCAGGGAAGGGATAGGGTCTGGTCCAGTAAAGGCCAGAAAGGCATCTAGACCAAGTTCTCCAGTAGGAATGAGAAGCCAAGTGGTTCTGCCCACTCTTGCTTGGCCAAGGTATGGAGGAAGAAGGGAGCAGGGGTGGAGGGGTCCTCCAGGCAGAGCCAGGTTCCCCAAAGTGGGCCAGAACAGAGTAAACAAGAGTGCCCTATCCTGAAGCCCAAGGTCTGGAGTTGAAATGGAGGACCGTCTGCATTCAGTTAACTCAGGTCCTTGAAAGTGCTCCAGCTCTGCTTGACTGTCGCATCAGCAAGGACACCATGTGGTTTCCAAGGCTTGGTGGCCCCTAGGCCAGGCCCGATTAGGGTGTGCTCTGTATGCTGTGGAATTTGCAAGCCACAAAGGGCTCTAGGAGCCCTTGCCTGGAAGACAACAGGCCAGGTTTCCTAAAACCTCTGGCACCATGATAGGATAATGGCCTATTCTTGGCCTCTCAGACCCAGACCAGGCCTAGGGTGACTCCAGGGCACCATTATGTATTCTGGAACCCAAGAAAGGCACAGTGTTGTGGATTCTGGAGTGTTGGGGATTCCAAGAGTGGAGCTGGAGGGCTGGAGTGTATGCCAGAAGGGGTGGGGTTGTGGACTCCACAGCAGGTTTGGGATCTGGAGTGGGGTTTAGGAACAGCGCAGTTTGGCACCCACCCACTGGATGAGGGAGGTAAGGTGGGAGAGGAGTGTGGGGTAGGGGCCTCAGTTGCGCTCCTCGCCCAGGGAGCTGGCAGGGCTGAGGGGCTCGCTGGGAGTGCTGATTGAGCTGGAGGGCGCAGTATCCACAGAGTTGCGTTTGCTCCCGCCAGTATAAGAGGAGCAGGGGGAGCGGCGTGGCCACTCCGGGGCGCGGATGTTGCGCCGGTCCTTGGCGGCCTCCTCTTCCTCATCGTAGCGCTCGCTGTCTTCATTTGGCGTCCTGTCCTGGGGATCCTCCTCATCCTCGCTCAGGTGAGGGCTCGAGTGTCGAGATAGTGAAGGTGATGGTGGCACCGAGGCCGGCCGGGGGTAGCGGTAGCCCTGGGCCTGTGTACGGGAGTGTAAGCGCAAACGGCAAAGTGACTGGTGGTCCCTAGTCTTGCCCAGGTGGCCACCCCCCTCAAAGCCTTCTGATTCCAGGAGGGAAACCCATCTCCCCAGTCCAACCCTGTAGCTCCCAGCCCACTCACCGCATCAGCCTCCTGGGGCTCGTAGGTGAAGTGTTCTGGAAAGGCCTTGGACAGCGCCATGTGGCGTGCAGACATATAGTACTTGGAGGAAAGAAGGGGAGGGGGCATCAGGGGGCGGGAACCTCCCCCTACCCCTGTAGATGTGGAGCGGGCAACCCTGGCCGCACCTCTTTTGTAGATCAGCACACTCTGCAGCATCTTCCCAAAGCCAAGTATCCCGTTATTTTCTGGCTCCACCCCTTATGTAGATAGGCAGAGCTGTGAATGGACAGTCTCCGAGGTAGGTCTTTTTGGCCACACCCTTATGCTAACAGCACTTGAGACGAATGTGATCTTCCAGCAGAAGTTGATTACTTTCTTAAAGGGACAGTTACAAGTAAGAGGAGACCATGCCCCCAGCACTAGCCTTTGAGACTGAGGAACCAGAAACCCAGAACCGGAAGCAGCTGATTCACCAGCTTAAGACAGGAAAGAGAGTTTTACCCGGCCTAGGTATTTCCAGTCCAGAAGGTCGGAGAGGCGTTCAGTACGGTTCCGCTGGATGATGCGCTGCCGCCGGCTCTGCTGGCAGAAGCTGTAGAGGAAGGAGGTGAGCTGCGAGCAGGAATCATCCAGACTGCGAAACCGCCGATCCAAAATGTAGATGCCTGTGGGGGCCAGGACGGGGACTCAGAAAACAGATTGAGGTAACCTTCATTCTTCCTGGGACTCTGTTGCACCATGACCCCTCCTCCCCCTCGGACCCAGGAATCCACCCCCTTCTCTCTTCTCTTAGTGACCCGAGTCCACGCCCCTCCTCCTCAGGATCCAAGAGTCCTGGTTCTCAGTCTGGGCGCTGACCGTAAGCTGAGGGGTCTGCGATGTGTTCCTCCATGAAGCAGCCAAAGCCGGAGAGGTTGGTGGAGATACTGGGGATGCCCATAACCGTGCACTCAGCTGCGGGAAGACATGAGAAATGCACCCTCAGCTATTCCTCCGTTGCAGGTCTTAAGTCGCAATAAAAGCATCCGAGGCGCCCTCTAATGGCGCCTTTACCAAGTGCTGGGTCCTGGACTGATGATTTAAGTCAGGAACTTGAAAAATCAGTCTGTGCATTAGACTATACAATAGTACCTATTTCTTAGAGGGGAAGCTATAAGGCTCAGAAAAGGGAATTCACTTGCCCCACGGCCTCGAGATGAGGAAAAGTCTATACTTGGGTGGTAAGGATGCTAATTTATTGAGCTCTGGGCCAATGTCTACCATTTTACTTAATCTTCACAACCTGTAAGATATCTTCTTGGGCCAGACCATACAGCTTTGGTTTTCACAGCTTTATAGCCTATTTTGACAGGAGGTAAGAAAAGTTCTCTTGGGCCGCCGAGTGACGCGGTGGTTAAGCGCGTCAGTTCGGGTCCCACATATGAGGGCCAGTGACACTGCCTTCAATAAAAAAAAAAGTTCTCTTATTACTATTATTGTGTACAGACCAAGTACTTTGCCTTGTTTACAGTCTTTTTTTTTTTTTTTTTAGAAGGCAGTGTCCTGGCCCTCGTATGTGGGATCCGAACTGGGGCCGCTGGCGTCCCAAGCCAGCTCTTAACCACCGTGCCACTCGGCCGGCCCTACAGTCTTAAACAGCATTGAGAAATGGTTCAAGGAGTTTTTATAATTTTTATATAATTTTTCTAAAAACTTCTGTAGGCTGCAAAAGTGGTCACTAAAAATAACAGGACTTATGGGGAATATAGGATAGGGGTTGACGACACCAAACCAATGCACCATTTTAACCGTGGATGAACAAAATTGGCAAAATTCCTAATTATCATGCAAGCACAGTTTAAAAGACTTGTTAAATTGCTCATAAATTAAGAAATACTTGGGGGCCGGCCAAGTGGCGCGGTGGTTAAGCGCTGGTTTAGGAAGCCAGTGGCCCCGGTTCGGGTCCCACATATGAGAGCCAGTGAACACTGCCCTCAAAAAAAAAAAAAAAAAGGAAATAAAAGAAATACTACAGCAAATGTAGTATTTATTTGGCCTTAAAAACATGAAAGTATGGTGCAGCCACTATGGAAAACAGTATGGAGGATCCTCAAAAATTTAAAAATAAAACTACTTCATGACCTAGCAGTTTCACTTCTGGGTATTTATCCAAAGAAATCCAAAACACCATTCTGAAAGACTATATGCACCCCAATGTTTACTGCAGTGCTATTCACAATAGCCAAGATATGGAAACAACCAAAATGCCCATCAACAGATGGTTGGATAAAGAAATTGTGGTACATTTATACAATGGAGTATTACTATTCCATAAAAAAGAATGAAATCTTACCATTTGCAACAACATACATGGACCTGGAGGATATTATGCTAAGTGAAATAAGTCAGACTAAGAAAGACAAATACCATATTATCTCACTAATATGTGGAATCTACAGAACAGAATAGGGCCGGCTGAGTGGCTCATTTGGTTAAGAGCTCACTCAAGAGTGCGAGCTCTGAGCAGCAGGGTTGCTGGTTGGATTCCCGGCCCCGAGTTGAGCAGCCGCTGAGCTGCCAACAGGTGGCAGGGTGGCTCAGCTAAAAAATAAAAAAAATTTAAAAAATTTAAAAAATGAACAGAATAAATGAGCAAACAGAACAGAAATAGACTCATAAATACAGAGAAAAAACTGATGGTGCTAGATAGAAAGGGGTATTGGGGGGTGCAGGAGAAGGTGAAGGGATTAGAAAGCACAAATTGGTAGACACAAAAGTCATGGGATGTGAAATACAGTATGTGGAATATAATCAATAATGTTGTAAAGATGATGTAGGGTGTCAGATGGGTACTAGACTTATCGGGGGATCACATCAAAGATTGTGTAGATGCCTGACCACTGCACTGTATACCTGAAGCTGATGTAGAATAATGCTGAATATGAACTATAAATAATATATATATATATATATATATATATATATATATATATATATATATTGCCATGGGATTTAAAGTACAGCACAGGGAATACAGTCAATGGTATTATAATAGTTATGTATGATGTCAGAAGCGTAGTAGACTTGGGGGGGTTATCACTTTATGAGGGGTGTAAATGTCTAATCATTATGCTGTTTTGTACACCTGAAACTAATTTAAAAATTGTTTAAAAAAAAATATGAAAGTAATTTCACTGAAAAGGATGTGAGGAAGGGTCGTTTGGGGGGGAGCACGGCAAAATGGCCCCAAATGAGGGAGAACTGCAAATAAGCTGTTCCAACTCGGAGCCAACAGGAGAAAGGTGGAGCCAATGGTCAGTGGGGACAGCTCGGGGAGACTTTGCCACATTCAGTTGTGTTAATGAACTGTGCATACTTAAGCTGTTGCTACTTGGGGGAGCCACATGTCAGCAGATTGGGGGAAATCACAGGTGAATTGTGACAGCAGTCCTCCCGTAATGCATCACATGAGCTACTGTATCACAGAAACACATGCTGTAGCAGAACAGACTGTTGCCATTGTCCCTGTTTTGCAGAGGAGGAAAGTGGGACTCAGAGAAGGCGAGTGCCTTGTTGGATCATGCTAGGTCTGACCAGAACCCCAATGCCATGCTGCACTCACCTGGTGTATAGCCCCAAGGCTCATAGTAGGAGGGGAAGACCCCAAGGTGGCAGCCACGGACAAACTCCTCATAGTCCACAGGAAGCAGGGGGCTAGTAGAGGAGAGGAACTCTGGGTGGAAAATCACCTGGAAGTGAAAAAGAAGGGCTCAGCTTGAAGCACCTTAATTAGCTATTCTCTAGCATCCCTGAGTGGCCCAGAGAGGGTAAAAACCTTGTCTAAAGTCACACAAGTCAGTGGCAGGACAAAGATCTGAATTCAAGTCCATCTGCTTCCAAAGCTAAGGTTCTTTCTAAACATAGCAATCCTTTGATAAACTAGGGGAGATGGGAAATGTGAAGCCCAGGCTCCCCCTACCCTCCTGCCATGCCCAACCCACCTAGCCAGTACCCTTACCTTGACCCTGTCGGCACTACTATTGAAGAGGCCAATTCGGCGGATGGTGGTCAGGATGGGGTCCGAGGAGTCATCCAGCATATTGTGGGTACACACAGGGGGGAAAGACTGCCGCTGTAGAGGCCACAAGTGGAATGGTGGTCAGATAAAGGACATGCCTACCTTGAGGATCCAAGGAGACCACAATTCCCACAAGGCTATGGGACAAGCCCAAGAGATTACCAAGAGTTGTAGTTTTTTTTTTTTTGTTTATTTTGAAGGCAGTGTCACTGTCACTGGCCCTCATATGTGGGACCCAAACCGGGGCCGCTGGCTTCCCAAACCAGCGCTTAACCACCGCGCCACTCGGCCGGCCCAAGAGTTGTAGTTTTCCTACTTGGCTCTATCTGTAAAGGCTCTTTCCACTTTCACCACCATTAGCTTAAAAGAAACCATAATTCCCAGCTGCCTTTGAGGCAGAGCCAGTGTTAATATGCCCCACAGGCTACATGGACTTGTAGTTGTCTTGTTCTGTACTCTTGGCTTTGTCTTCAAAGAAATCCAAAGGTATGACCTTGCAGCTGCTGAACCAACTGTTCTCACACGCTGATCCCATGAAGTCATAAGAGTGTCTCTGAACGCTGAGACTCAAGAGAATGATCTCGGTAAAGCTTCTTTATCAGATGACCTCGGAACGCTGAGTCCATCCATCGGGGTCATGCGTGTGTGTGAATGCAATGGGGCTTCAGGGAAAACAGTGGCTAGGCATGTAGCCTCAGCAGACTGGATTGATAAAAATAAAGTTACTTTCTTGTAGTGGGAGAGAATAAAAGCTATGTGTAAGGCCGATTCGGGACTCAGTCCTTGAGGCTGCAGTTCCCTGGCTCCGCTTTAACCCAATATTTGGCTCTTGTTTTTCTTAACCCTTCGCCGCCCCTCTTGCATCCCACAGCTCTTGCGCGCAGGTGCAACACAAAGGAACTATAATTCCTCCCAGTTGACGGAGGAGAGACTGTACCAATATGGTAGCAAACTCCAGGGGCTGCTGAAGTTGTATTTTCTTATGAAAATCCTGGGTTTCTTTCTCTCCAAGTTCCCTTTACTCTTCATCCTGTAATTTCCTCTACCTGTACCCCCAACAGAGGCCCAAAGAAACCACAGTTCCCAAGAGGGGAATTCCTCAACTGAATTTTTCCTCAATTGCCCGCTGGAGGAGGACAGAGCTAGCATAATGGAAGTCCCAGGAGACTGATGAGATGTATAGTTCTTTGCAACTGTTCCATCATTTCTCTCATTAAAAGTTACACTTGGGGGCCGGTCGAGTGATGCGGTGATTGGGTGCTGGCTTGGGAGGCCAGCGGCCAGGGTTCGGATCCCACATATGAGGGTCAGTGACACTGCCCTCTTAAAAAAAAAAAAAGTTACACTTGCCTTCAATCTACTGATTACAGGGGCCCAAGAAACTACAACTCCAAGCAGCCCCAAGGCTGAAACATGCTCAAATGAGGCCAAAAGCACTTCACACCTTGTTTGTGCAACTTGGCTGTCTAGGTTTTTATTCCCCAGGAAATGGTTCACCAATCCTGACCACAAGTACCAAAGACCATCGACTCCAAAGAAAAAAAGAACTCTTAACTCCCAGAAGCCTCTGGGGCAAGAGAAGCAGCAATGCAGCAGAAAGACTGAGGGGCTGCTGAAAATTATAGTTCTCATTTAGTGACTGACAATATTTTTCTAAGGTTTCCCATCCACCCAATTCCATTAACTTCAGGAATCTAAAGAAGCTACAGCTCTCAGGGGTGTTTGGGGACAAAGACACAGTCAGTGGGATAAGAAACAGTGGTTGCTAGGGCCGGTCGAGTGGCTCAGTTGGTTAAGAGCTCGCTCAGGAGTGTGAGCTGAGCTCTGAGCAACAGTGGTTCGATGCCAGCCCGAGCTGAGTTGCCGTTGAGCTGCCAACAGGTGGCAGGATGGCTCAGCTATAAAAAACAAAACAAAACAAAACAAAAAAACAGTGGTTGCTGAGTTTTCATTGTTCTTCAGAGAGTGTTTTAGCTATCCCTAAAGCAGCCTAACAAATTACCACTCCCAGCAGTCGCTGGGACAAAGGTAGAGTTAGTATGCAGCAAGGCCCAATACAACTGGGAATTGTGGTTCTCTTTTTGTGGCTGTCTTGATTTTCTAAAGTTTACCTTTTTTCCATTGACCCTAGAGACTCAAAGAAACCATAATTCCCAGCAGCCCCTGTGGCATAATAAGTCATGGGAAAGCATACTGCCCTAAGGGCTTCTGGGAATTGAAGTTCTACCAATGAGCTCATACCCTTCTGTGGACATCAGAATGGATCCCCTTAGTAAGGGCTGCCCAATAAAGTGAACTCCCAGCAACCTCTGAGGTCAGAACTAACATGGCAAGCTGCCTCTGGGGCTGTTGGGAATTGCCATCTCTTCACTCAGGGACCCAAATTATACCTGTGTGGCAAAGATGGCTCTCTTCATCATAGTGAAGTCCTCCTTGTCCAGCATCTTGTTCATGTCTGGGAGGCTCCCCCTGCAGGGCAAGCAGGGGTATGAATCTGAGAAGGGGTGAAGAAAAGGTTAGGGCCCAGGCAGGTGCAGGGCTAAGGGTGGGGCACTCACACCAGCAATGATTCGTAAAGCTTCCTCCCGAACTTCTCCTTCACTGTGTTGGCCGTATCCCTGAAAAGAGCAGAAAAACATCACATACACACCAGCCATTTATTGTTAGGCCACTGGAGCAGCTGGGAAACTGAGGTTTGAGCAGAGAAGCTCTGGGGACTCTGGCTGGAGGAAGGGGTCCAAGGGAACAGGCCCTGAAAGGCTTGACTCCCTCGTGCCTTGCATCGGCTGTGTGGCCAGGGATAGGTGGCCTGCCTTCTGACTTCAGTGACTCATCAGTCAGACAGAGATAAAAATAGAATCAACCTCAGAGGTTTGCAGTAAGAACTCAATGAGGTCATGACAAAAAGTGCAAAGTACATAGCACACAGTGAGCCTTCCAGAAATGTCACCTATTATTAGGACCTGTACTAGTCCTGGCAGTAGCAATGATAAGTCCCATTTTATAAAAAAATAAAATTATGTTGAGAGAAGAAAATTTATGTACACAAATAAAGCTAGCAAATAGTGCCACGCTACAGCCCATTGATCTTCCTCTGCTCACAGTCCTTCCATAACTCTGGCCTGATTTCCTACCCCATCTGCCTAGGGAACTCTGCTTTAGTCCCACTGGCCTCCTTGCTGTTTCTCAAACATTCCTCAAGGCCTTTGCACTTGCTGCTCCCCAAATACACACAGGGCTCCATCCCTCATTTCCTCTTATTGGTTGCCACCCAGTGGCACTTTCTCAGTATGGCCTATCCAGAGAACTCTATCTTATATTCCTGAGCACTTTCTATAGAATTTTTTTAGAATGTAGGCACAATAAGGGCAGAGATTTTATCTTTAGTGTTCACAGCTGTGCTCCCAGGGCCTGGAACAGTGCCTGGCATACAGTAGGTGTTCAATGAACACCTGACAGCTAATGAATGGGTTTTACAAATGAGGAAACTGAGGCCCAAGGAGGGGGAGTGGTCCCAAAGCCAGCAAGGGTCAGTGGCACAAGTTGGACTTTGCTGGTTTGATATCAGAGCCCTGGTTATGCTGTCGCACTTATCCCGCCTGTGACTTCTTATTGCCCCAGAGCTGGAGTCATTAAGCAAATGACTTCGCTAGGAATCAGTGGGACAGGATATTCATGTTACAGATGACAAAACTGAGACTCCAGGAGAAACAGTGGACCCAAAGCACACAGCTGGGATCCTGAGCCGAGGGCTGCTGACCAAAGCTGCTTGCGCACGGCTTGGCCCTTGAGGGTTTCCACATTGAAATTGTTGGTCCGAGCCGGCATGATGAAGAAGGCGACTACTGTCTGCTCACTGCCGTTGACCTGGGGCAGAGGAAAGGGTTCACGTGGGAAGAGGCTGAGGCTACCCACCCTTTTCTACCCCCTAAGACCACTAGGATCCTGCCATGCCCCTTCACATCAAGGAGAATTATAGGACAGAGTTACCATCCTTACTGGGACTCTATCTTCTTTCTGGGTCTCTACACACTCCCCCTCACACAGGGGTTTCCTACCCCAACCTCCCTGGGTCTCTGTTCTCGCCAGTTATGTACTGATTGTCTCGTCCTCTCTTTGTCCCCTGGCAGCCCAGGCCTTACTCTGAGCAGATAGTTGAGCCGGGCCAAGGCCTCCAAGAAGACGTCGGCCCCCTTGTTGGAGAACTCGTAGCGACCAGCAATAAAGAAGTATAAGGTCTTGTCCAAGTTGAAGTCCAGGTGCCTAAAGAAGCCATCAATTAGGGTGAAGCTGAGACACTCACCTTCTAGCCCTGGCCTTGAAACTACAAACCCCAGAAGCTACAGGGGCAAAGAACAACATAAACAGTACAGAGGCATCACGGAGACTCCTGGGATTTGTGGGTCTTTTCTCCTTAGATGGGGATCTCCTTCAACACTCAGCTCTTGTTCTGCGCTCAGGAATTCAAGAGGCTGAGCCCCCAAGCCCTTCTCCCTCAAGACCTAGGGATCTGGTCCACATACCCATAAAAATGGCCCCGCACAAACTCCTGGATTCGGGCCTTGCTCTGAGCATGGAGGTTCTGGAACTCATGCATGGCAGAGAACTTCTTCACATTCAGTCCATTGGGAGTCACGATATCTGGGAATGAGGGAGAAGACTCCGTGTTTCATTTTTTCATTCAGATCAATGTGGTTGAATGAATAAATAAAGACCCTTTTCCTTTCACAATTTCTTTATTTTAGTAGCTCCTCTGTGAGTTCCCTTGGTGACCCAGCTGCCCAGCCACTCAGATGCCTTCTTGCACAATATTACTTACTTATGGTCACAAACATAACTACAGCTTCCATCAGCCCCTGCAAATGACTGACCAGACAGAGAACTAATCTACATTGGGGCTTCTGTAGTTCTTTTGTTTGATCAATTTCACCCAGAACTGAGAATGATTAAACATTCCCTTCCTGCTTTTCCCAGAACATACTCTCTATCCTCAAGCTTCCTTTAAGGTCACTACCACTTTTCTGTCCTCACAGAAATTAAAGCATATCAATAACAAATTACAACCCCCCTGGGCCGGCCAAGTGGCACGGTGGTTAAGCGCTGGCTTAGGAAGCCAGTGGCCCTGGTTTGGGTCCCACATATGAGGACCAGTGACACTGCCCTCAAAATAATAATAATAATAATTACAACCGCCATCAGCTCCTGGGGCAAAATTCCAGGAATATAGGGCTAAGCCAAAGGTCTTCTGGAAGTGGTAGTTGTCACCTTACATCCATTGAGAATTGATGCTCTAGTTTGGGAAGAATAAGTGGTTCTATCACTGCTTTTCTCAAAACCAAAATCCATTGAAACTTCGTCCCCTTTCAGAAGACCAATATCTACATTAGCCAACAAAAGAATTTTACCATTTCTGAAATTAATATCAAAGAAACTACTATTAGCCTCGAGGGCATACAGCCAGGCAGCCTCATAGTCAGGCCACCAACCAAGGGCCTTCTGGGATTTGTAGGTCTCTGCTCTTTGCAGTAAAAAAATTGGTATGGTCCTTGGCATAGATAGTCAACTGCCTCATTCATATCTAGGAGTCCTAGCCTATTACCCACCTGGTTTCCTCTTGAGTAGGTGCTGAGCCTCAATGGCAGTAATCTGGGACACAGTAGTGAAGACGTGAGCGCAGTGGGCTGCTGCCCGCTCCATGCAGTAGCGGTGATAGATTTGCCTCTCACCGGCTTCCTTATCTACGTTGAACTGGGCAGGAAGAAAGGGCAGTCAGATTAGGCGAATTAGATAGAAGACTAGAGGTCTAGACTCTGGGGTCCTGATGGAGGTTGGGGCTGGAAGTTGGACTCCCAGGTCTGAGGGAGGAGGAACTAGGGACTTGGACTCCTAGGTCCTAGGAAAGGAGGGAGATTGATTCCTGGGGCTTTGCAGACAGCTTTGGGCTATTCTTTTTTTTTTTTTCTGAGGGCAGTGTCACTGGTCCTCATATGTGGTACCCGAACCGGGGCCGCTGGCTTCCCAAGCCAGCGCTTAACCACCGTGCCACTCAGCCGGCCCATGGGCTGTTTTGAAACACTGGCAGCCCCCATCTGCCACACTCCTAGCTCACATTCTCCAGGTTGTTGTAGAAATCCACAGCACCGGCACACAGGTATCGTCCCAGCAGCGTGGCATGGGTGGTGAAGATCGTAGCCACAGGGAGCCGCCGGGCACGGCACAGGCAGAGCCCGACGCCCGCCAACCATTCATGGAAGTGTGCAACCACATGTGGCTTCTCCTCGCTCTGGGCCAGGAACTGTGAGGCAATAGGGATAGGGCGATTGTGTCTTCATGTATGTTGTAAAGACAACCAGTAAGCCCCAACATGGACCAGGAAGCAGGGGAAAGGTAAATCTATCACCACTACTGCACAGGGTGGAGGGTGGCTCACTGCAATCCCCACAAGACAAGGAACTGTAAATCCTTGAGACAGCTGGACCAGGTGACCTTATCCTTAGATGCTGATGGAAACTGGTCTTATTTTAGGCCAAACTTCTAAATCCCAGTAAGGCTGAATTGAAAGACTGAAGTTTAATGTCCCCAAGTCCTGGAGACCCTTTATCTCAACTGCAAGTAGATCTGCACCCAATTCTGGCTAAAGGATTATAGCTCCCAGAATGCCCTAGAAACAGCCAGTTCATAAACTGTTTGCCCCAGGACATGGGAAATAAAGTTTCTTTAGCCTTTTAAAACCTAAAAGGTCGTCAGAAGCAGGTTTCCTGGTTCTCAGATAGGCTGGGGTTTCCCAAACATCTAAGGCCCCATCTGAAAGCCAAGTCCAACCACTAACAGACGAATACGACAACTCCCAGAATTCCCTGAAGTGAGCTCTCCAACCAGGCCAACCTCCCCAAGAGCTAATGGCTCTGAATTCCTATACTTATAAGATAAGACCGAATAAAGCTGGGGTTGGGTGTTAGAATCCCTATATTTGGAAGCCTGGAGAGAATGAAACTGGAGTTGGTAGTTTGGGTCTCTGAGGAAACAAAAGAGTCTAGGTCTTTGGATATCCATATCCCTGAAGGTGCTTGGATTAAAGGACCTACAACTCCCAGAATGCCCTGGGAGAAACCAGCCCCTGGGACCCACATCCAGCCCCCTTCTAGCCAGGGACTGATGGGCGTTGTAGTTTTGGGCCTGGTGTCAAAAAGAGTGACATAGGGACCAGCAGTGGGGCCTACCTCACCCAGGAACCATGTGGTAAGGAAGCCAAAGAGGACGGCGTCGTTGGCCTCACGGTCGTACCAGGGCACCCCAATGTTGCAGGTGTCCCAGAGTTCCCCCTTCCAGCGCTCCAAGGCCCAGGCTGAGGCCCCCACGTCCAGGAGTACCACGAGAGGGCCCCCCTCAATCAGCCAGCGCCCGAAATACACCTGGGGGGATCCACAGGGAAGCTTAGAGACAGTCTCTGGGCACAGCATCTGTGCTTCTCCCACCCACAGGCAGATGTCTGAGCTTACTGCCTGAGTTCTTCCACCCTGTTTCAGTATCTGCTGCTGGTTTCTCACCCATTGCCTTATTTATCTATTTGCTGTTTGTTATTCCTACCACAATCTTTTTCCATCTCTGTTGCAACATTTTTGCTGTCCCTTGCTTAGTTTCTATAACTGTTGCCCTCTCCCATCCATTGTGTCCTTTCTCTACTTATAACCACACATTTCCCTGATCCTCCTGGTGCCCCCACTACCTTGATTTTCCACCCTGCTAATCGTTTCTCTGATCTGCTGTCTTGTTTCTGTGTTTGCTGCCACATTTCTCTCCCAAACCATCACAATATCCTTTTGCCATCATCTTTTCTTTCTACTGCTAATTCCTTCCACTAGGTGCTTCTTTTAATTTGCTTCCACCCACTGCCTTGTTTCTGACCTTTTCACATTTGTTATCTACTGCCCTGAGGTCCATTTTATACTCTGCAGTTACATTTCTACCACCATCTTCCCTCTATCCCCACCCCAGGGCTGCATGTTTCTAAGCCTTGCAGCCTCAATACTACTCCTGCCACATTTCTCTGGTCTGCTTTTCCTCTTGAGACCATGGCCCAGGTTCTGGGCCTGCTGCCACAGCTCTATCTAGCTGACAAGCCATCATCCTCCTCTCCAACCTGTCTTTTCTCAGCCTTGGGAGCCTGACCCCAATGCCCCTCCCCCTCCCAGCTGTTGTCTGCCCTTTTGCTGGGGGCACTATTCTTAGGCCCCCAGCAGTGGGGAGCAGCTGCCATGGGGGAGGGTTGGGCTGCTCTAAGGTTCCTTAGGGACACGTCTGGCCTGACTGGACTCCAGACCCCATCCCAAACCAGAAGCTGTGAATGAACGAAGGAACCACTGTACCTCTCCCTCCCAAGCCCCAACTTGTCTGTACTTCAGCCCTGCGGCCTCATGGCCCTCTCCTTGGGCAGCAGCCATCTCTCTGTGCTCATCCTTCCGCCCTTATACGGCACTTTCCCCTCCTCTCTTTAATCCTTGGCTCTGCTTATCCAAAACCCTGTTCCCTAGGGCTGCCTGCCAACCTCTCCTCCCTTCATCAGTATTCCATCTTCTTCTCTCCTTCTAGGTCTTTCTCACTGAAACATTGGGCTGCCTCTCTTCTGTATCTAGATTAGACTCTGTCTCTCTCCACATTACTCTAGTCCCTGGGGGTGGGGGGAGCCACTGTCACCTTTTAGGACACTCAGTCTCTCTCCATCCATCTCTCTTCCTTTGTCTGCCTGTTCACTTCACCCTGCAAGTCTGGTTGTTTATAGTAATAATGATGATGATGATGATAATAACCACAACAATATTAGCTCACCCACAGCGATAACTTCATGCCAAGAACTGGGCTAAAGACTTATTATTTTTTCCTCCCATCAACCCTTTAAGGCAGGTGCCATTAGCCAAGGTCACACTGGCAGGAAATGCAGAAGCTGAATCTGAACTTCAGTCTCTAAAACCCCTACTCTGGCTGCCTGCCTCACCCCAAGCCCACCTCCTCTGTGTTCTGGATGGCTGTCCATCTTTCCATCCAGCTTTTTTTCTCTCTCTGGGCCTGAAGATTTTGGCCTTTTGGAACCGTCTCTCAGTTTGTCTTGTCCCTGTCGTTTTTCTGTCCATTTACGAATGTCTCAGAGACTGGGGTTCACCTGCCCACTTCATGGGATCCTGCATCTGTCTGAGTGTCAATCTTAACTACTCTATGTCTGCCTGGGAAAGTACCAGGCCATCCTGTGTTTCTGTCCATGCCTCCTCCCTTTCTTTGGGGCTGTCCCCGCGAGCGTCCCTCCCCCACCCAACTCTTTCTCCATCTGCTGCTCCCACCCTGACTGCAGGCACCCACCTACCTGCCCTCAGCTGAGCCATGTCCCACCTTGCAGCCCTTGCTGTTCATGGAGTCCAGCGTCCTCTTCAGAGCTGGAGTTGGGGGCTCGAGCAGTTCCACCTGGGTCCTCACGCCCTGCTCTGTGTACGGTCCCACCAGGTAGTAGTTGTCGCCCCACTCATCCCCCGTCACCTTCGCCTTCGTCTGCAGCACCGTGTAGATGCCGCCCACTGTGGGCCCAAGTGTGTGAGGACAGGCCCCAGCCAAGGTCCACAGGTTTGGGCCCTGGGGCACGGTGGGGGGGCCATGGGTGGTGCTGGGGCCCTGGACCTCTGGCTTAGAGAGAAGAGGGGACTGGAAACCCACACATCAGGAGGGAGGAGTAAGAGGCTAGAGGGCAGTACTCCTGGGCCTAAGAGAGAAGGGGGCTGGCTAGGTTTAGGATTTTTGAGGCAGGAGTGGGCTCAGGCCAGACCGCTAAGTCTAAGAGAAGGGGCTGAGGGCCTGAGCTTCTGGGTCTAAGGGAATTAGGGGTTGAGGTCCCATGGGTGACAGAAGCTGACAAGGATTACCAGAACCCAGTTTCCTGAGTTCCCAGCTTACAGGAGCTATGTTAAAATTCTCAATTAAGCTCTAGGACACGTTAGGTCCTATTCAGTTTCCCACATTTGCCCAAGAGAGGCAGGAAAAGAGAAGAGGGCCCCAGGGACTCTGCTGACTTGTCCCCCAGTCTCCTCTCCCCAACTGGGGACACAGGCAGGCGGGGCCCCCATGTCCCTCCCAGGACTCCACCCCAGACACAGGAGTCTAAGTCCCCAGCCTCCTTACCTCCTGGACCTTGGGCCCGGTGATACATGGCTGTGTTTGCGGGCCTCTCCCATGGGGTAAGACCCAGTCCCTTTCTCTCCCAAGACTCAGCTAAGCAAAACCCCAGCTGCCTTTCTTCCGAGGAGAGACTGCCTAGCACCTGGGCTTCCAGCCCCACCTGGTTCTCAACACCCAGAACCTCAGGCCCTCTGGAGCCCCCAGGACACAGAAATCCAGGGCTCTAGCCAATCCCATCCCAGGGCCCAGACCCTGACTAACTTAGGACTTCCCAGCCTTCCCTCATTACAATATCCACAGGTTCTTCTACTTCTAGGAATCCATAGCTCAGGCCCTCAGATCCTTCTGAGCCTAGGCATTCAGGCCCCAAACTCTCTCCCACCCTTGGATCTAAGAATTAGGGTTTCCAGCGCCCTCCCATCTTTACTCTCAAGTTACCAGTTCTCCCATTCTCCCATCACCACTTATGCATCCTATCTCCCAGTCAGCTATCCCAAATCAGGAGGGCCACAGTTCTGAAATCCCGCTATTTCCACGGTTTGCTCTAAGAAGTGCCATCCCCTATCTCCTTCCCTGTTTAGGACCCAGGTCTTTGGTCTCAGAAACCTTCTTCCGGAACCTAGGAATCTTTCATATTAGCCCACTCCTCCCTAGAACCCAGGACCAGGGCTTCCAGCCTCTTTGATTTTAAGTCAGGAGACTCATCCCTACCCCTCCAGGAGACATAAACCAGCCCCTCCCCAAGGACACAGGAGTCATAATGGACTCTTAGTCTACAACCCATCAGTCATGTTATGTAGCCCAGCCCCCCTATAACTCAAGAGTCCCGGGACCCGTTCCCGGCTGCCCTTATCTTCTGGGCCCGGCCACCTGGCATGCTCACCCTTGTTGGCCACTTCCCAGGCCACCTCGAAGAGCACGGTGTTCTCCAGGTCGAATTCATCTTCCCAATCCTCCAGTCCTGGCAGTGAGGACATGGACAGAGTACGGCTAAGAGGCATGGCCGACGAGGGAAGGGGGCTCCAGGGACCACAGGTAGAGGCTCTGGAGGTGTCTGAGGAATGCACCGAACAGGGCGTGGGGCCAGGTAGCCGGTACCCGGAGGGAAGCTTGCAATACCCTCGGCTTCCTATTGCACGACCGCACCCCTACCCTGGGGTGCTCGGACTTAGGCAGGAGGCGGCCGCAGCGTCACTGAGCTCTGTGAGGCCCCTACAGTAAAACCTTGCAGCCGCCAGGAGGCGGTGCCCGCCCCTTGGCCAGCGCCATTGGTCCGCGCTCGGGGGCGGGGCTTTCACGTCTCTTCATTGGCGGACAGCGTAGGGCTCGCTCTGCCCCGCCACAGGTTTAGCGGTCGCTGCGCTAGCTGATTGGTCTTCAGTTCTGTCAATCCGAAGCCAAAATTGCGGGGAGGGAAGTGGGTGGAATAAGGAGGAAAAGGAGCGTGGGGGACGTGTGCTTGCTCAAAGAAGAGTTAAGAATTTTGTAATCGGCCTCAGCAAGGAGGCTTGGGTAAAAGGAGGAGGAGCCAAGAGGCGTTGGGACCTGACCCAGGAGTTTCCGCCTATAAAATGACGCCTGGCCCCTACGAGGGGAGTTTGCATATTTATGAGGAACCACCGAGATCGTTGGAGGATCTGGCCGTCTAGAAGGGCCAGAGCGCCTTGTTCCTAGTGCGTTTCCGTTTCCGTTAGGATATTGGCTGTTGGCGAGCATCATGGCAACGGTGGTAAGAAGCGGCGTGCGGAGCACTGAGGAGTGCACCCGTTCTCCCTAGTTTGAAGAAAGAGGGGGCTGGGGGCCAGGAATCTTGGATCTGAGGGAGGAGGGAACTAGGGGCCCAACTCCTGGGTCTGAGGGAGGAGGGGCTGGACCTGGATTCCTGGGTCTGAGGGAGGAGAAAAGAAAGGGTTGGGATCCCGGAGTCCTGGATTCAAGTGGATATTTACCGTCTCAATGGTCAGATCTGACCCCATCATGTTATAGCAACTCCCAACTTAAAGTCCTCTGGACTCAATCAATGTTTAGCTCTGCAGATCTTTGCCCTAAAGTCTGTTGAGGATTGTAGTGTCTTGGGGTCCAAGTCATCCAGGAGTCTTGGGTTACTGACGATGCAAATAGCACGTGACTACAAAGGAGCCGCGCAGGCAGGACCTGTGTGCTTGAGAGCATGGAGTCGCTTAGTGAGCCTTGAGCCAAAAGAGAGGTTGAAAACCCAGTGGGTGTCAGTGGAGAAGGGAAAGGGCTGGGGGCCCCCTCATATTTTCAGCACCACCTCACAGATACTATCACTTGAATCTTTGAATGAATTAAATGTGAACTCCATAAAGAGAGACCAGGTACACTGGGTCTGACTCCAAGTACTTGTTCAAGAAACATCTGAATGGAGAAGGGATGTGGCCTTGGCTTAGGGGTTGGACTGGATTTGCAGATGCCTAGGTTCCTATGGTGACCCCAGTCAAGGTGGGGGGAGGGTGGGATGAGAGCCACTGGTGCTTAGGGTATAAAATTTGAGTTTGTTGCTGTTCCCGTGGCAAGTGAGTGAATAGATAAGCCGAAAAGGAAAGATCAGTGGCCATACTCCTGAGACCCAGTTCCCATGGGTGTGGATGAAGTGTTGGAGGTATGAGGTGGTGGTGGGTGCTGAGTTTTAAAATGACCCCTGTTGGGCTGGCTAAGTGGCGCGGTGGTTAAGCGCAAGCCAGCGGCCCCGGTTCGGGTCCCACATATGAGGGCCAGTGATACTGCCCTCAAAAAAGTAAAAAAATAAAAAAATAAAATGACATCTGTTTCCATGGGGCTAGTAGGTAGCAGGGGGTTGGAGAGGCTTATGGTAAAAAGAAAGGCCTTGGGCCGGCTGAGTGGTTAAGCGCTGGCTTGGGAGGCCAGCGTCCCCAGTTTGGGTCCCACATGTGAGGGCCAGTGACATAGCCCTCAAATAAATAAATAAAAGGCCTTACAGGAGGTGATTCTATGTTGGATTGCCTGAAGTGTAGGGTCTTTTAGGCTGTGTAGGAGTATGTGGGGTATGTTCTCAGTCTTCTGATAGTCGTTTGGGGGCAATGACCGGTGCTCCTGGGTTCCAACCTCTTATGAGGCGAGAGTAAGCAGGATGGCCTACAAACAGCGAGAGAGGAGACTTGTGACCATGTGTGGAGGTCAGGAAGTCTAAACTCTTGGTTCCAGAGAAAGGAGTGTTTCCTTGGATTGGAGGGCTGAGGGCAAGTGGTCAAGAGCTGGGTCAGCATGCTGGCTTCTTAGGCTTCCCTTTCTTTATAATAAATTAATGACATATTTCAAAGTATCAGAAAATAATATAGCAGACAGTCAAGGACCCACCACCCAGATTTTTTTTCTTTTTTTTAAGATTTTATTGGGGAATTGGAGGAGGGGAACAGTGTTGGGGAACCGGGGAAGAGGAACAGACAAGTTGCTGTCCTTTTGTTCTTCAGTCTAGTTGTGGAGGACGTTGCTTCACTGGCCCATGTTGGTATTATCATTGCACTCTTCTTGGGTGAGGCAGATGGGTCGCCGGCTGCTCACGGCGGCTCTTGGCAGCTCACACCGGCTGCTGACCACTCAGGATAGCCTGTGGCAGCCCACTGCAGCAGGAGCTGCAGCTATGCCATCCCAGGGCACCCAGATTTTTTAAAAACAGCTTTATTGACATAATTTACATCCCATACAATTTACCTGTTTAAAATGTACAGTTCAAAGGCTTTTAGTACGTTCACAGAGTTGTGCACTCTTTCAATTTTAGAACATTTTCATCACCCCAAAAAGAAACCCTATTCTTTTTAGCCATCACCGTTTAATCCTCCCAAACCCCCAGCCAGGCAACCACAAATCTGCTTTCTGTCTATGGATTTGCCTGTTCTGGACATTTCATATGAATGGAACCATACAATATGTGGCCTTTGTGTCTGGCTTCTTTCAGCATAATGTTTTCAAGGTTCATCCATGTCGTAGTATGGATCAGAACTTTGTTGCTTTTTATGACTGAGTAATATTCCATTGTATGGCTATACCACATTTGTTTACCCAATCATTTGTTGATGTATATTTGGGTTGTTTCTACCTTTTGGTTATGAATAATGCTGTTATGAATATTCACTGGCTCTCCAGTGGATTCTCTAATTGTCCAAGATGTTTACCCATCTCTCTCCCCTCCATGAGAAGGGATGGTGGCTAGCTTCTCAGGAGAGCTGGGGACACAGGAAGTCTCAGTACCTGCTTTTTGAATGAGCTCAGCTCTTTAGTATGTCAATCATTCAAACCCCAAACATTGAGTCCTGAGGTGAACCAATGAGGTGTGGGCTGTGCCCTTCATGGGACACATCCATTGGAGTCAAGAATATGGATCCAGTGGTCTTCCTCATGAAAGTGGGATTACACAGGGAGATTGGACGCCCAGGGGAAGCCCTTCCTTCTGTCTGGACATCCAGAGACCCTAGAACTAGCCTGGCAGAAGCAGAGATCAGAAAGGGACTCCCTTAGTGAGCAAAGCTTCATCTAATTCAGTAAGGTGGTAAGAGCAGGCTGGACTCAGGGACCTCACATGCGAAGGCCTTCTGTGTTTCCCTGAAAATAAGATCTAACTGGAAAATAAGGGCTGGCCAAGTGGCGTGGTGGTTAAGCGCTGGCTTGGGACGCCAGCGGCCCCGGTTTGGGTCCCACATATGAGGGACAGTGACACAGCCCTCAAAAAAAAAAAAAAAAAAAAAAAAGAAAATAAGCCCTAGCATGATTTTTCAGGATGCTGTAATATAAGCCGTACCCCAAACATAAATCCCAGTTAAGATCGTCAGCCAGACATGAATGTAGATTTTTTTTGTACATGAATAAATGTAGATTGTTGGAGCAAAAATTAATACAAGACCCGGTCTTATTTTCGGGGAAACACGGTAGTGACAAAGATGGGGGATTGTCAGACCATGCCTAGCTTGATGCCAGCTCTATGTTGGTGTCTGTCCTTACAGTTATGGGAGGCAGAGAGGACTTCTTCCTTTACCAGGTAATTCCTGGGCACCAAGTATGTGCTTGGCTGTAAGGAAGGAGCTATGGGTGACAGACACAGTCCTTGTCTTCCTGGGACTCAGAGTGGAATGGGGTCAACCAACCTGCATTAGTCTGTGACAGCCAAGAAGGGTGGGAGTGACTGGTGTTGGGCTGTCGGCCTCCTTGTGGGGAGAAGGAGTGGAGAGGACTTTCTCATGGAAGGTGGCAGGAGGTGGAGGAGTTGGTGACAACTGGGACCACAGGGTTCTTCTGACGCATCTTCCTCCTCCCTCAGACAGCCACAACCAAGGTCCCAGAGATCCGTGATGTGACGAGGATTGAGCGTATTGGTGAGTGAGGCAGGATCCAGACCTTGCCTGTCCCGTGCACCCTTGAAGAGCCAGCCTGCCCAGGACCCCCGAGAGGGAGGCAGCGTGTGCACCATCCCGTCTGATGGGGGAGGATCCTGAGTTCCAGACTGGGGTCAGATGGCACACGGGGGACCATGCCGGACCCCAGTCCCAGGCTGCACTGCTGCAGGCTTGGCTACCCTGTGGGTCTCCTCAGGGTTGTACTTTTATGACTTCCTGCTTGGAAGCCATAAAAATGGAGATTTGCTGAATGTATCCTGGCTTGGCTCAGAACTGAGTGTCCCATACACCCAGCACACACTGGGGCATTAGCTCTGTGAGGTCAGGGACCGGACCTGGCTCATTCCCAGCTGTGCGTGTCCCCAGCACAAAACCTGGCAGCGCAAATGTCAACAGGTAACCATTGAATGCATGAGTTTGCATCCCATGACTCCTCATAGTAGCCTCACGAGGTGACTATTGTGACTGTCATTCCATTTTTAGCTGGGGGAACAGACTCGAAGCAGTCAAGTCACCTATCCCAGTTCACACAGCAAGTGAGCCATGGATATGGATCCAGGAATAGGAAGTCAGTGTGGTGGGCCATCGGAGTACAGCTTTCACAAAGAGCTTTCCTTTCAGGGAGGAGACTGCACTCATGTATTCAGATTTATTCATTCAATGCCTCTGAGAGAGGCCATACAGGCACCTCTTGCTTTATGGCACTTCACAGATACTGCATTTTTTACAAATTGAAGGTAAGACCCTCCACCATCAAAAAGATTATGACTCATTGAAGGCTCAGATGATGGTTAGTATTTTTTTTAGCAATAAAGTATTTTTAAATTAAGTTATGTACATTGTTTTGCTAGACAAAATACTGTTGCACACTTAACATACTACAGTTTAGTGTAAACGTAACTTTTCTATGCACTGGGAAACCAAAAATTTGTGTGACTCACTCTATTGCAGTACTCACTTTATTGCAATAGTCTGCACCCAAACCCACAATATCTCCAACATGTGCCTTAAAGGGCCTGTGACTGTGAGTATGGGTTCTGGAAGCATATTTCTAGGTACCACTTCTGAGCCAAATAATGAGGGGCTAGTTGCTCTCTGTGCCTCAGTTTCCTTATCTGCAAAATGGAGGTAGAATAGTGCACCTGATTCAATAAGGTAAAGCACTTAACATGCAGGTACTGACACCATTTCAGCACTGCTGGAACCTGAGGACCCAGTAGACTCTGGTGGCAACCGTTCCATCCTGGTGGCACCTAGTCCCTGCTCTCGGGGTACCCACAGTCTAGTGTTGGGGTTGACAAATTTTTTCTTACAGGATCAGATAGTAAACTTTTTCTCTGGAAAATATTCAGTTCTGCTGTCACAGTGGGTAAGGAGCCACAGACAGTGTAAGTGAATGGGCGTGGCTGTGTTTCAGTAAAACTTTACTTACAAAAACAAGTGGCTGGTCCACAGGCTGTAGTTTTCCCAGCCCTGGTTTAGTGTAAAGGGTTGAAACCCCAAGTCTTTACCTCTCTCTAGCTGTGTGATCTTGGGCAAGGGACCTAGCCTCTCTGAGCTCGCTTCCCACATGAGGACCTGGAGTTTGTTATTGAACCCAGAAGCACTTCTGGGTGATAATAGCTGGGACTGTTGTTTTTCGGGGTTACATGAAATGAAATTAGAACCTGTGAGGCCACTTGGGCCATAAACACAAAGTAATTGTGATCTCCCTGGTTGGTTGCTGATTCGATTATGTGATTAACCAGGTCTCAGTGATTTTGGTCTTGCTACTATGTGTCCTAAGAGCTGCTCTTGTTTTTTAAGAGTGTCCAGCCATCCTCCTAGTGAGGAGAGGATTCGGGCCACCCATTTGGCCAAGGAGGATACCAGGGCCCTCATCTCAGGCCACACATATCCACAAGCTGGCCAGTAACTATGTCTTCTGGTTCTTTCCCCACAGGTGCTCACTCCCACATCCGGGGGCTGGGGCTCGATGATGCCTTGGAACCGCGGCAGGTAGGCCCAGCGGTGGGATGGGAAGCTTGCTCCATGGACACCTCAGGCGGAGGGTACCCAGGGCCTCAGGGGGTGTGGGGCCCTTCCAGACATTTGGTTACATATTTATAAAATTCAGCCACATGTAGTTTTATTGGTCTTAAAAATTTGGGTGGAAAAGGATTTTTTGGCTTTTTCCCCAACTTCCCAGCAAACAACATCCGCTTTGATCTCACTAACTGGGAGGTGGTAGAAATGCGGTGGTAGCCCCGTAGAAAGTCACCTAGTGTGCTCTCCTGCCTCCCGCCCCACAGGCTTCCCAGGGCATGGTGGGGCAGCTGGCAGCCCGGCGGGCAGCTGGCGTCGTGTTGGAGATGATCCGGGAAGGGAAGATTGCTGGGCGGGCTGTTCTCATCGCCGGTCAGCCGGGCACTGGGAAGACAGCCATTGCCATGGGTAAGAGACCTCTTGGGATAGGAGCTCTTCTGGTCTCACCAGATACTTCCTTCCATATAAGTTAGGGTCAGTCAGGTTCAGTTACATCTAACAGACAACCCAAAATGGCAGTGATTTAAACACATGAGGGTTCTCTCTCATGTAGAAAAATCTACCCATTTAGGCTGGATTGCCTATGCTCCAGTCTTCCCACCCATACTGCATGTATCAGGAAGAAGAAAGAGGACTTGTAAAGAGTTTCTACCTCTTAGAGGTAGCTCCCTGTAAGGACTTGTCTTGGGAGTTCCACACACTTTTATTGATATTTTATTTATTTTGTTTGTTTGTTTGTTTGAGGGCTGTGTCACTGGCCCTCATATGTGGGACCCGAATTGGGGCCGCTGGCTGCCCAAGCCAGTGCCCAACCACCGCGCCATTCAGCCGGCCCTATTGATATTGTATTGATCAGAACTTAATCATATGGTCACACTCTGCTGCAAGGGAGAGTGAGACATTAAAACATGTTTTCATATTTTAATTTGAACCATTGCTACCTTAATAAAATGGGGGTTCTAGAACTAAGAAAGAAGGAGACGATGGGCATTGAGTAGACAACCAGCAATCTCTTTTGCAATCTACTAGCGATTTAAGATCGTTTTACTTACAGTTGTTCCTCATCCTCTTTGTTGAACTCGTATCCATTCTTCCAAACCTTACTCAGGCATCTCTTCCTTGTTGAAGCTTTCCTTGACCCTCCTCTCTTTCCACTCACTCCCACATTTAAGCTCAGACTGATGGACCAGGCAGTGAGACTCAAGGTAACAACCAGCTGTTCCATTAAGATAAAGCACTACTCTTCCAAAGTGTTGAGTTCAGTTCAGGGTCGCTTCCCTGTTCTGTTAATTTAACTTTGGAACATTAAAACAGGCTAGGAAAAAGAATTGGATAGAAAATACTACTCTATTCATTTGTCTCCCAGCCTACAAAATGAAGAAAAAAAAAAAAGATAAAGCACTACTCATTCAGGTGCCCTGGAGTACCAGGCCCTGGACCAGACACTGGGGACACACAGATGAGTAAGACCAAAGATCTGACTTCAAGGAGCTTCCTGTCTGCAGGAGGTGGTTATGGAAACAGTCCCTTCCAGGGTGATGTGTGCTCCTGACCCTACTGGAGTTGGGGGAGGTGGTAGTAATTGTCAGGAGAGGCTTCCCAGATAGGTTAGTACCTGAGCTAAGACTTAAAGGATGTCTGGGAGTCTCCTTGTCCTTACAGACAGCAGGGAGCAGGATACCCTAGCACAAAGCATGGTGTACATCTGAAAAGGGGACCAGGAAGAGTCCCCCCTTTACACTGGTCAGGAGAATTCAATGACTTCCCGTTTGTGAGACTTGGCCCAGGGCTGGGCAGAGCTCTGGGGGTGGGGTGCTAGGAGGGGAGCTCAGTGCTTGGAGTCATTGCAGGAACAACCTTGCTGTCCCCCCGCCATCCCCAGGCCTCAGGCCATAGAGAAAGCCCCTTCCAGTGCTGGTTCCAGGCCATGGGATGAGGTCATGGCTGAGTGCCCTGTTATTCTTGCCCGCCCTCATAATCGCTTCCATGCAGAATGCTGTCCTGTGCCAGCACCTACTCTGTTATTGTCCCCATCACACAGGGAGAAACAATTTGAGGAGCGGATAAGACTTCTCAAGATCCTGCGCCAAGTGGTGGAGCCAGGATTTGAACTGAGGCAGTCTGGCTCCAGAGCCATCACCTTTTAATTCCTCTTTCAGCCCCTTGGCCTCCACGCCTGCTCAGTATCCCCAAGGCCTGAGGCTAAACAGCTCAGAGAGGTTGGCGTAACAGGCTTGGCAAGATTATAGGGTCATAAAGTTTACCTTTTGGATGATGGGTTTCTAATCCAGCCTCCTGATGAGGCCCTCTCTCCCTGGCTTTCTTCACATCACCCTATCTGCCACTTAGCACGAAAAGCTGATTTACACAGTGTTAGGGACCTGGTGCCATGGCCGCCCCCACTTACCCAGACCACCTCCTCCCCAGGCATGGCTCAGGCCCTAGGCCCAGACACCCCGTTTACAGCCATTGCTGGCAGTGAGATCTTCTCTCTGGAGATGAGCAAGACAGAGGCACTGACACAGGCCTTCCGGAGGTCCATCGGTGTTCGCATCAAGTAAGCACGGGATGGAGCAGCTGCCAGCAGCCTTGGAACAACCCCTGCCCTGGTCAGCTTGTTTCGTGCCGAAGGGTTCATGGGAGTTAGCAATTCCCAAGGGTGCAGGAGTCAGACACCCTCCTGAAATCTTCTCTCTGGCTAGGGAGGAGACTGAGATCATCGAAGGGGAGGTGGTGGAGATCCAGATTGACCGGCCAGCAACAGGAACGGTGAGTGCGCCTGAGTCTGGGCTACCTCCAGGGCCGAAGAGTCAGGGTATCAGGTCTGCGCTGAGGTCAAAATCCCAGAATGTTCGAGCTACAGACTAGAGCATCTGCACGCCTACAGTTGGAGTCATTTGAATTGAAAGCAGTTGATCTATTTGTAAGGGACACCATGAGCAGTTAAAACCAAATGGTGGAAGGGCCGACTGAGTGGCGCGGTGGTTAAGCACTGGCTTAGGAAGCCAACGGCCCCGGTTCGGTCCCACATATGAGGACCAGTAACACTGCCCTCAAAAAACAAAAAAACAAAAAACAAAATGGTGGAATAAGAGAAGGTCTGGAAGTTTCTAACAGTGAATTCCTAACAAGCTTAAACATGTAACTTAGTACTAGCTTAGTACTGAAAAGCATTTCCCGTCCAGCTTATGTGATGGATGTGGTTCTCTCCTTTTTTTTAAGCTAAGTCTTTTTTTGTTTTAAACCTTTATGAGGTAAAATAAAACAGATACAAAGAAATATGTGAAAGAAGTGTGTAGTCAAATAAAGTATTATAAAGCAAATACCCTCATTACCACCACCAAGGTAGAAAACCAGAACTTTTGCCAGCCCCCCAGCTCCGAGCCCTTTCCTCGTTCCTTTCACCATCCACCCCACCCTCCAAGTCTCCCTACAGAAGTGGCCACCCTCACCCATTATCATGTCATTGTGTTTTGTCAGTTTTGTCATCCAACTCTGCATTCTTAGACACTGTAGCTTGTACCACCCATTTTGTTTAAATTTCATGTCTCTTAAGTCTTTTTTCATGGTCTTGTCTCCCCATTCATCTTTTTCTTTACCTTGCAGTTTATCTGTCAGTCTCTCTCTATTTTTATTTATTTATTTATTTATTTATTTATTTATTTATTTATTGAGGGCAGTGTCACTGGCCCTCATATGTGGGACCCAAACCGGGGCCGCTGGCTTCCCAAGCCAGCGCTTAACCACCGCGCCACTCGGCTGGCCCCTCTCTTTATTTTTAATTGAGATACAGTCACTTAACATAAAATTAACCATCAGCCATTTTAAGGTCACTCTTCCTTCCCCCTTACTCCCACTCTCAGACAACCACAAATCTCCTTTCTGTCTCTAGGGATTTGCCTATTCCGGACATTTCATATAAATGGGATCCTACAATGTGTGACCTTTTGTGCCTGGCTTCTTCTACTTGGCATGGTGTGTCTGAGGTTCATCCATGTTTGTAGTTCTCTCTTAAATATTAAGTTACAGCTGCTAGTAAAATGCCCAATAAAAGAAAACTTAAGCATGCTTCAGGCTTATTGACCTAACCCAGAGTCACCTTCTGTCTCTACGTCTTGTCATATTGACACCCTCCTGTTTTTTCGTTTGCTCCTCATTGTCAATGGAAATAGACTTTAAGTGCATCATTATGTTGCCTTGCACTTTTTTTTTAACACCTGTCAGTAGCCTCCTAAATTAGTCCCTTCTATTGGTAATTAAATTTTGAATTTTAAAAATATAGTAGGAGGATATTTAAATATAGGGAAAGATATTCCCAAGCTAGTTCTTTAAATTAAAATTTTTTTTTTTTTAAACTTTATTGGGCCGGTTGAGTGGCGCAGTGGTTAAGCGCCGGCTTGGGAAGCCAGCAGCCCTGGTTCGGGTCCCACATGTGAGGGCCAGTGACACTGCCCTCAAAAAAAAACAAAAAGAAAACACTTTATTGGGGAATTGGGGGAGGGGAACAGCATTGGGGAATCAGAGAAGGGGAACAGACAAGTTGCTGTCATTTTGTTCTTCAGTCTAGTTGTGGAGGATGTTGCTTCACTAGCCCATGTTGGTATCGTCATTGTGCTCTTCCCGGATGATGCAGGTTGGTCACTGGCCTCTGGATGGTCGCTCACTGCAGCTATTGGCAGCTCATGCTGGCTGCCAGCCCCTCACGCTGGCTGCTGGCCATTGACTGTAGCCTATGGCAGCCCACTGCAGCAGGGGCTGCAGCCCACACCATCACTGGGGCTCACACAGCCCAGCTCCAGGTGGAGCTGTTGTTAGCTGTAGAGGGCAGTGTCACTGGCCCTCATATGTGGGATCCGAACTGGGGCCGCTGGCATCCGAAAACCAGCTCTTAACCAATGTGCCACTCTCCCGGCCGTAAATTAAATTTTGATTACAGAAGAAAGAAATCCATGGATACAGCCTCTCTTTTAAAAATTAGAAAAAAGGACCGGCCGAGTGGCTCAGTTGGTTAAGAGTTGGCTTAGAGCTTGTGCTCTGAGCAACAGGGCTCCTGTTCAATTCCCACATGGGCCAGTGAATGCTGTGCTCTAGCTGAGCTGTCACTGAGCTGCCAACAGGTGGCAAGATGGCTCAGCTGGTGTAACAAGATTGCCTGTTCAATGGAGGGCTATGCCCACCCGCAACTAAAGACTGAACTTGGCACCTTGAGCTGAGCTGCTGCCCGGATGGCCCAGTGGATAGAGCATGCGCTCTTAACACAAGGCTGCTGGTTCGACTCCCACATGGAATGGTTGCTGTGCCCACCCACAACTAAGATTGAACACAGCACCTTGAGCTTAGAGGCCACGAGCTGCCGACCTGTCAACCGGAAGCCAGGTAGTGACTGGCGCCCTCCACAACTGAAGATTGAAGAAGAACAACTTGGCTGGTCCCCTCCCCCAATTCCCCAACACTGTTCCCCTCCCCCAATTCCCCCAATAAAATCTTTTTATTTTTCATTTTATTTTATTTTATTTTTTTTGAGGTTAGTGTCACTGGCCCTCACATGTGGGACCCGAACCAGGGCCGCCGGCTTCCCAAGCCAGCGCCTAACCACTGCGCCACTTGGCCGGCCCAAAATCTTTTTAAATAAATAAATAAATAAATAAATAAATAAATATTAGAAAAACAAAACTACCTTTAACTCCCTTCCCAGTCCCAGCCTTTTTGTCCTGCTCCCTGTCCCTACAAAAGGAGCAGCTCACTATGGAAACAATTCAAAAAAATGAGATAGTTGGATATGCTGGGAAGTGTTGACTGTGCTTATTTTGTGGGGAGGGGTGTGTGGCATTTTTGTTTTCTTAGCTATGTTTAGCTTAGCTTTGTTCTCTGGGTTTGCAATTGACAAAAAACACCTTTTATTTGGGTATGAAAAAGAAATGTTAGAGTGTGACCCCCTTGGCCATTCTGTGGGACTTCAGGCCTGTGTTGTTTTTAAAACTATCTTTTAGGTTTTTGTTTGCTTACTGGGTTTTTCATAATAGCTCTATTGAAGTGCAGTTGACACACAATAAGCCTGCCACATTGAAAGTTTATAAGGTGTTATATTTTGAAATGCTCATATGGGTGCACCCACGAAGCCATCACCACGATCTTGGCAGTGAATACGCACATTACCCCCCAAAAGTTTCCTGTGCCATGCTCCATTTGAAGCTGTGTTGGGGAGACATCGGGGCCCTCTCTGAGCCCTTGCCTGGTATGTCATGCCTCTCAGGGCTCCAAGGTGGGCAAGCTGACCCTTAAGACCACTGAGATGGAGACCATATATGACCTGGGCACCAAGATGATCGAATCTCTGACCAAAGACAAGGTCCAGGCCGGGTGAGCAGTGCGGGGGCCGCCCAGGGCACCCAGGGAGGGGGAGCTCGGACGCCTTGCTTTCCTTATCCCCACCCTGCTTCCCCCTGCAGGGACGTGATCACCATTGACAAGGCCACGGGCAAGATCTCCAAGCTGGGCCGCTCCTTCACTCGTGCTCGTGACTATGATGCCATGGGCTCCCAGGTGGGCCAGGGGTTTCCCTCTCCTCCATCATACCAATGGCTTACAGGGTCTGGATCCTCCTGTACCCTCTAGGACAGTGGGGGCTCTTCAACTTGGCCCTGTGCTCCTGGTTTCCAAGATAGCCGAGGAACCCCCATATCCTTCAGTGCTCTTGAATGCCAAGTCTAAATACCTCCTGGGTTTAGGGTTTGTGGGTAACCCCCATCTGTATTCCCAGTTCCTTTCCAGGGAACCCCAATCTTGCCCAGACAGAGTCCCTGTGGGCCCCCTTCATGCTTGTCTCTGCCCTTGTCTCTACCCCCGCCCCCTCAACTCCCCACCCCACCCCACAGACCAAGTTCGTACAGTGCCCAGACGGGGAGCTCCAGAAACGCAAGGAGGTGGTGCACACGGTTTCCCTGCATGAGATCGACGTCATCAACTCCCGCACACAGGGCTTCTTGGCACTCTTCTCAGGTGAGGCCCGACAAGCCCACACCTGTCCTCCTGTCTGTCTCCCAGATGGCCATGCCTGACAATGGCTCTGCCCTCTTCCTCAATCCCCGTTGGTCGCCTTCTGTTTTTCTCCAACTGTGTGTGGTTCATCCCACCCCCTCTGTGCTGCTGAGTCCCACTCTCAGGTGGTCTGATCAGGGCCTGGCCCTGTCCTCTCTCACTCCCGGGTTCTCTCTCTATGGGGATGTTTCAGATTCCCTCTCCCTCCTGTCACTCTGCCACTCCAGTCGTGGTCCCTCTTCTCTGTTGTTGGCGTCCTGTTTTCCACCATCTTCATCCACCCTCTTGCCTTGGACCCCTGTCTCCTCTCTGACCGCCCTCCCCAATGCCACCCCTACCTCCCACAGGCGACACAGGAGAGATCAAATCAGAAGTCCGTGAGCAGATCAATGCTAAGGTGGCTGAGTGGCGTGAGGAGGGCAAGGCGGAGATTATCCCTGGGGTGAGTACTGGGCATGGCTGGGCAAGCAGCTTGGGGTGAAGGGATGGGAGAAGAGGTGGTTTGGCTGGTGGGTTGGACACATGCCCCAATGGTTCCCAGGTGCTGTTTATCGATGAGGTCCACATGCTGGACATCGAGAGCTTCTCCTTCCTCAACCGGGCCCTGGAGAGTGACATGGCGCCTGTCCTCATCATGGCCACCAATCGCGGCATCACCCGGTGAGCTGGCGCTGGCCCCCTCAAAGGCCTCTGGGGAAAATGGGGTGCTCCAGGCGGCGGGTATAGCCACAGGGCAGACAGCACGTTTGTTGAACACGTTTTTAGGAAGCTGTGGACTTAACTCCTCTGTCAGGCTACACATAAGTACTGTGACCCAAGAGAGAGGGTGTACTTTTCTCTTAAACGGGGTAGGTGGATGGTCAGGGCGGATAGGCAGCTTTGCTCCACAAGGAAGCCCAGGGACTATGTGCTTTCTGTCTTCTTGTTCCTGTATCCCTTTAAGGCTATCATTCCCAAACTATGTGCTGAGGCACCCCAGGGTGCTGCATAAAACAAGAATTTTGTGGGATAGTTTTAAGTTTTTGAGGGAAGCACAGTGATGTGTTGGACACTGCACAAACCAATTAAGTCACTCAGACCTTAATTACTTAATAAATGGAACATAACTTAGAGTTTCTTTTGGCCTGAGGATACTGTGGAAAAATTCCTGAGACATGGAGGGCACCCTACTCCAATCAAGCTTGGGAACCTCTGCCCTAGGGTGTTGTCAGCACCCCGTGCCCTGCTGTCCCAGCAGGCGCTCCTCCCCACCTCATCTCCGTTTCAGCCCAGAGGAAGGGAGAAGGAAGTGGGGAGCAAACAGCACCCCCAGTAGGTCTTCCGGGTACTGGAGGCTGCACCCAGCATTTCCACCAAGACCCATTGTCCTGCACTGCTCAGGTGCATGGCTTTGGCTGTGCCTGGAAGTGTGGGAGGCAGGGGAATGTCATTTCCAGTGCTACAGCCATGTGCCAGCTGAAACTGGCTGGTGGGGCTAGTTGTCCCTTCAGGGAAGAAGCGGGTATGGCTCCTGGGGCGACAACAGGTTTTTCCTGGCTCTGTGCTTGGCACTTTTCTCAGATGAACTGCTTGGACCTTCAAAAGAAGCTCAGGAGGGGGCCAGCCGAGTGGCGCGGTGGTTAAGCACTGGCTTGGGAAGCCAGCGGCCCCAGTTCGGTCCCACATGTGAGGGCCAGTTGACAATGCACTCAAAAAAAAAAAAAGAAAGCTCAGGAGGTAGATACTGTCTCAGCCCCATCAGGCCCACTGGCCTGCCCAGGGTCGAATATAGAATTTGATCTCCAAAGGTCTGAGTACTAGAGGAGACCAGCTGAGAGCGTTTGTAGCAGCTGCAGCTCAGGACATGAGAAGTTGCCACGGGGTGACTCCTGTGAGAGGCAGCAAATTTAGTCACCCCTTGTTATTTGCAGATTCTGCATTTGTGAATCTATTTACTTGATAAAACTATATCAGTATCCCCCAAATTGGTGTTTGCAAAGATGTGCAGAGCTGCAAAAGGTTTGAGTTGCCAGGTGCAGACACTCCAAACTAAGGTCAAACAAGGTGACGCTCTGCCTCCTACTTTCAATTCACATGCTGTAAACAAGCGTCCTTTTCATGATCTATTTAGTGCCACATTTGTCACGTTTTATGCTTTTTGCTGGTGATTTGGCTGTTTAAAACAGTCCTCAGCTGTCCTGTATTCCTAAGTGCAAGAAGGCTGGGATGTGCCTGATGGAGAAAACGTGTGTGTTAGATGAGCTTTGTTCAGGCATGAGTTACAGTGCTGTTGGCCATGAGTTAAATGGGAGTGAGTTGATAATATATATTAAATAAGGTGCCTGTAAACAGAAACATAAAACCAGTTTATATACTGGTTGGTTGATAAAAACATTGGGACCAAAGGCTCACAAGAACCTAACCATGTATTTTCCCTAGGAGCACTGATTGGCCAATCAAGTGTTCACCCCCACTTTATAGACTGTAACTCCCGCCAGTGACTAGAATCACGGTGTGTTTCCTAGCTCCTGCTGTGTGCCAGGCCCTGTGCTGGGCCAGGTGCTGCAGGAAACAGAACCCACTCGATCCCTTCCCTTGTGGAGCCCTGTCAAGCAGGGGCGAGGGACCTTGATCCAGTAATCCCAGACATAGCTGTCTAGCTAAAACCAGCCAGGCTTGACAGCAGGATTGACGCAGTCTGGGGACGGCTGCGCAGTCAGGTGTGACGCCAACTGTGAGCTGAAGCTTAAATGGTATTTGGCCCAGTGAGTGGGCTGTGGTGGATGGGGGTGGCTGGGGTGTCCCGAGTAGAAGGAATGGAGATCCAGGTTCTGGGAGCTTCACCCTGACAGCTTTCCCTTCCCCCTGCTCCTCAGGATCCGGGGCACCAGCTACCAGAGTCCCCACGGCATCCCCATCGACCTGCTGGACCGACTGCTCATCGTTTCCACCTCTCCCTACAGTGAGAAGGACACGAAGCAGATCCTCCGCATCCGGTGCGGGCAAGGCCACCTGGCATTTCAGGGCAGGTCCAGGCAGGGCTGGTGTCCACCCTGTTTGACAAATGGGGACAGTGAGATGTTGGGGAAGTGTGACTGGCCCAAAGTCACTGGACCTGCAAGAGGTGGAGCCAGGCATCCAGGCAGCAGCTTTTGGCCCAGGGTCAGGGCCCCTATGGGGAAGGGAGGGAGGGACTGGTAACTGACCTGGGGGAGAGAAAGGAGGTCTAGTCTGTGCCTCAGTGGCCCTTCCAGCCTTCTAGCGTTCTGTGGTTCTGAGGACCACATGTGCCCTTGAAGGTTGTGTAGTGCCCAGGGAAAAGGGCCGGGAGCTCGCTGCAGTCGGAGGCTTGGCCCTGGCTGAGCCCCCTGCCCTCATCTTCCCACAGATGTGAGGAGGAAGATGTGGAGATGAGTGAGGACGCCTACACGGTGCTGACCCGCATTGGGCTGGAGACCTCACTACGCTATGCCATCCAGCTCATCACAGCCGCCAGCCTGGTGTGTCGGAAACGCAAGGTCAGCCAGCTAAGTGAGCCCGCAGGAGGCCAGGTTGAGGGAGTGACCCACTACTCCAAGGGCTTTGGGTGGGGTGTTGCATTTAGTCCTAGAACATACATCTGAGAGGCAGGGCACTTTGGTCTTAGGTTTATGTCTGTGTCTCCTGGCCTAACATATAACATAGTAGGTGCTCAGTAAATATCAACTGCAAGTTGATACTGTTAAGTTCATCTTACAGATCAAGAAACTAAGGAATGAGAGGTTGGGCCCACAGCTAGGAGGTGGTTGAGGAAGGATTTGAACCCAGGTAGTCTGGCCTCAGAGTCCCCACCTTGCCCCACCTCATAAGGAAGGGCCCCACTGAGGTCTCACCATCCCCCTTCAGGGCACAGAAGTGCAGGTTGATGACATCAAGCGAGTCTACTCGCTCTTTCTGGATGAGTCACGCTCCACACAGTACATGAAGGAGTATCAGGACGCCTTCCTCTTCAATGAGCTCAGTGAGTGTCTGTCTATGTCCCCACTCGCCCTCAAGGGTCACCCACAGGAAGAGGTGGGAGGGAGCCCAGCCTGTAGAGCTCAGGCCTTGGCCTCTGGGCCACAGCGACCACTTGGCCTTCTTTCTCCCCACAGAAGGAGAAACCATGGATACCTCCTGAGCTGATGTCCGCTCACCTTCGCCTCTCCCATTTTTTACCAGAGTTCTGACACTGTGACTTTGTATAAAATAGTTCTGAAACTGGGCCCATTGTGTGTGTGCGCATGCACCCCAAGCCCATAAAAAGGCTACCCTGGGGTGTGGTTTGAGAAGCCTTTATTGGGAGGGGAGGAGAGGAGCGTCTGCTGGCACCAGGAGTCAGGGTGGGCATGGGAGTTTCGGGTGGGAGACCTTTAGAGGAAGAGGAGGTCTGGGAGAGGGGGGCGGTCACAGGCCAAGGGTTGGGCTTTGGGACCCCCACAGTCAGAGATGCTAAGGCGGCAGGGCCCACAGCGACAGCTGAGGGCCACAGGGAAAGAGAACATCGGGTCCACACCAGGTGGGCAGCCGGGGAGGCGGATGGAGGCAAAGGTCAGCTCACGGTAGGTGCACACAGGCTGGGGCACAGGTGGCAGGGCAGCGGGCAGCACACGCACCTGGAGGCCACAGAAGGGGTGGGAGAAGCATGGGAGTCTGTTGGGTGCCAAGCCCTCCCTGAATCTCCCCAATGACCTCCACAAATCCCATACTCTGGTGTCCAGGGGACCCTCTGTGCTCTCCCTCCCACACGCCCAGCTCTGACTGCAATTCTCCAGCCCCTGCCCAGGGAGCAGGCCACCCTTTCACTTCCCACTACCACCTCTTCTGTGGCCTGGCCCTGAGTGATCCACCCTGGCACTGAGGTGCAGTACTTGTCCTGAGGACAGCAGGGCTGGTCCCCTCCTGCCTTAGGCAGCTTACCATGCTGGGGCAGTAGCCAGCACATATGCTGGTGGTAAAGGTGATGCAGACTGGGCAGACCTCATTCTCGGCAGCAAGAGTGGCATTGATGGGCCTGCACAGCGGCCGCAGTGGTCCCCTGGATGTCTGCACCCCACCGGTGCTCAGCAGCAGCCACAACAGCAGCCCCTGTGACAAAACTACTGCCTCAAGGCCAGCCTGAGATCTCTGCCCCTGGCCCTTAACCTTTCCATCCCCCATGTACACACATGCAGAGACCCAGCTCTCCTGCCTGACAACTTCCATTCAGGGCCGGCCCCTCCACTTGGATCCCCCATCCCAATACCCAGGAACCCCATACATCCCAACACTTCAGATACCCACACTTAGGCCCTGCCCCACCACTTCCCCCCTCCTAGCAAGAAACCTGCCTGCTGTCTACACTCCCCTAGAAAGAAACCTCGATGACCAGGTCACAGGACTCTTCATGCAAGCTGTGGCCTGGATGGAGTTGCAAGGTGCCCAGGGTCCCTACAGTCTTACCTGGAGTGTCTCCATTCTTGGTGCCTTCCTACTGTGTTTACCTGGTCTTATACCTGCAGGCTGTGGGGGTGGCAAGGCCACTGGGGATGGTGGCATGGCTGGGTAACCTGGACACTTAATCTCCCCGGAGGCGAGAGGCGGACAAGGTCAGGGAAGTGCAAAAGTGGCTCGGCAGAGCGCCCCCTCCCCCGTCCCCTGACTGGCTCCTGCACCAAGAAGCAGGAGACCCTCAAGGTGACAGCTGACCACAGACTCAATCCTCTGGTGCTAGAGAGGTTATGTTTGGAGCACAGGAAATAGGGTATAGGAAGCCCTTGGCCGGGTCCCCAGGCTGTGTAGCCCCACCTCTACCCATCATGGGGGACGGTAGGGACTGGCTAGAGCTCCCCTCTCCGACAACCTTCGAAGAATGGTGATGGGCAGAGAAGCCTCAACTCTGCTCCACCTGCCATAGACTGAAAACCAGAGTCCAACCTCTTAGGAGGGACTTAGCTTCAATATTGGATTCTGTGCTCAGTCGGGTTCGCCTGCACCCAGACGCGCCCCCCCTCCACAGTGATTCATCGGGAACCCCTTGTCCCCCACATAGGCCCCCAGAAGCCAAAGCAGAACCCAGCAAAGATCGTGGTATATAGGCCATTTAACTGTCATCAACTAAAATAAGCTCCTCTTCTTCTGCCGCAGAAGGCGTGTTCTACTGGCTGGCCCACTGCCCAAAAGTACATTTTCCCCCCACCTAGTCCCCCCCGGCCCACAATTAAGTGGGCGTGTGTCAGGCTCTGTCCCTCCCCACGTGATGGGAAGAGTTCCCGAGCTCAGCTCCGCCCACTGCGTCCACTTGCAGTCTTCAGGTTTGGCTCTGCGCTCCGCTTTGGGAGCGTGTCTGGGGCGGGGCTAGTCAAGCAGCTCAAACAACCGCGGGCTTCAAGCTTCCATAGCTGGAGTTCTCGGTGCCGTAGTCTTGCGGCACGCTGTAGATGCCCGGCACCGTCTTCCAGTGGGGGCCGCCCCCGGGCAGCTCCAGCGGGCAGAAACCGTCAAGCACGCGGAGCGGATGCAGCGGGGACCTGTAAGACTCCTGAACCAGAGACAGCGCCCCGCGGTGCGGTACAGCTGGTGTGACCGGGCGGGTACGGGAAATGCGGATCGCCGGAGGCCGAGAGGAGAGCGGACAGGGTGGCCGATGGGGGCCGTGACGCCAGGCCTTGGGCTTCTCGATGCACCAGTAGGTTAGTGAGTCCTTGCGGGGGTATCCAGACAACTCCTTCCTTTTAGGGGAAGGCACGATGGGGAGGGCACAGCTGGATCCTCCGAGCGAGGCTGAGGTTCAGACCTCGGGTCATGAGGAGGCTGGAGACCCGAACTCCTCCTTTTCGAGGCGAGGATACATTTGTAGGAGTTGGGGACCACTTAGAAAGGATGGGGCTGGGGACTCGTAGCCTGGATTCCTGGGTCCTCGAGGTATTTAAGGGCCTGGAATCTGGGGTTTTCGCATCCTTGGGAAAGAGTACCTGGAGTCTCAAATGCCAAAGCAGGTCCCTCCCCAGATCCTTCGGGCCCTGCTCCCAGATCCAGAATTCTCTTTGGCCCTCCACAGGCTTCATGTTCCTGAGATTTGACACTAGGATACCTGGGCACTGAAAGGGGTAGGGGTTGGGGTCTGAACTGGTTCTTGTGCGTGTGGGAGCTGAAGGCTGAGACTACTCATTCGGAGAAGGGGAGCCGACCCCCGGGGGGTCGGCGTTCCACCAGTCTACGAGGGGTCTGTGCAGAGGGCGGAGCGAGCGGGGACCCAGGCTCACTTCGTATAGGCCTGGAAGTCCCGGGCCGAGGTGGTCAGATAGAGGTGATGGCGACCCAGGATCCCCTGGTCAGATACTGTGAAAGGCCGGCCGGCCAGCCAAGGGTTCTTCATCCAGGGGATTAGAGCCTGAGGAGAATCGGGCAGGAGGGATGACCAAAAAAGAGGTTTCGTATCCCGTTGGAAGTCTTGGGTCTCAGCCTGAGAATTCCTCTTCCTTCGGCCTCAACTGTCCTTCTGGACTAGGCCCCCACACCCGCAATCAGAATCCTTCCTGTCCAATCGCATGCCAGCGCACGCTAGCTTCGCTCCCCAAATCAGAACCCTTATTAGGATTACTCCAAAACCTAAACACTTTCTGCCGGTCATCTAACACAACGCCAAGCCTTCAGACTCAAACCAGGAATTCAGCTGCACCTTGGGCAACAATTCCTAGCCCAGAAATCCTAGCCCCGCCTCCTGCTCGCACCCGGTCTCAGAATATTCAAGACACGCCTCCATGTACAGGCCTCTCCTGTCTGGCTCCGCCCCCAGCCTCAAAACTTCCTCCTTACCCACCCCAGCATTTGCTACTTGGGGGCCCCAGCCTCACAGCTGGGATTTCGGGCCTCCCTCCTCCTTCTGGCCCCGCTTTATTAGGTCAAAGCCCCTCCCAAGGTCTAAGTACTCTCCGGATTCCGCCCCAGACCTTTTAGCCACGCCCCCAGGCAAAAAATTACTCCTGGCCCCGCCCCAGGCTCGCCAAGCTCTGTCCCACCGCGCCTGCGCGGTCTTCTGGCTACCTGGGAAGGGTCCCCGCTGTGGTGGTCCGCAAGCTCCAATGGCTGGGGCCTAACATAGGTGGCGCTCTGGTCCAGACCAGGCCAGCCAGTGTACTGCGCCCTCGTCTCACTGCACTGGTGTTTTGTGATCAGAGGAAGGCGCCAACCTTGGTGTCTGAGCTGCGGAAAGGCCACGCCGGAACACAACGTGAGGGCTCACAGGATTCCAGTGCGGTCCCCAGTCCTGTCCCCCACGGACCTCAGCATTCTAGAACCTTACCTTTTCCCCTAAGTCCTTGATCCCCATAGTCCTCGTGGGGTCCGCAGGCTCTGGGGCCCTGGGCTGAGCGTAGGGCCGGCCGTGAGTTTTGGGCACCTGAGCCCAATTGGAGGTTGTCTCCCATCTGCTGATGACCTACCTCGTCGAAAGCCCAGATGTGCAAGTCCTGTTTTGCGGCCGGGGGCAGGGGCTCCGCGAGCGTGGACTGGGCAGAAGGCGAGGGATGTCAGCTAAAAAAACCTCAGGCGTCCGGCCCTCTATCCCGATCTCTCCGTCTGTCCCAGCCCCTTCCTCCTTCCAGTTCCAAGCATCCCAGTTCCCTGGCCCCTTCTCTGTCAGACTCAGGACTCCGGGGCTCTCCTACTTCAGCCAGGAGTCCAAGCCCCCAGCCCCCTTTTCTTTCAGCGATGTCCGGTTTCCTAGGCCCCTCCTTCAGACACAGAAGTCTGGGCTTCCAGATTCCATTTGGCGAGGAGCCTAGGGTTCTCTCACCTGCACGGTGGGCGGGGAAAAGGGTGCGGATGGGATAATGTGGTGGGCGACACCACTGCTGGTGAGATGCCAGTTGGGCCAGGATCCAGGCACCTCGGTCCCAGAGTTGGGGGGCCAGGGAGGGCCATAACGCAGAGCTAGGGTCCGACCCTCCATGGTCCCACCCCCGCCCCTTAGCCAAGCAGGAGCAGGCTTGTTGTTGCTGTTGCCCCAGGTGACAGACCCCGCCCACGCTGAATCCAGCCAATGGAGAGAGCCTGCAGGCGTTTGGATGGCTAGGAAGACCCAAGCACAGAGGGACTGGGACTTGGAGAGAGGGGGACTGAGACCCCAAGAGGGACACAGAAACCCAGAGAAGTGTGTGGGGAGACCCAAAGAGACAGGAGGGCAGAAATGGGGGAGAGGGAAAGGGGGACTAGATATTCAATTTTAGAATTTTAGAGACATAGAGATCCCGGGGGTGGGGGATACAGAGACCCACAGAGGAGGCAACAGAGAGGGGGACATAAACCTGCGGGGCCAGAGGTCCAGGAAGGGTGGAACAGAGACCCTGTGGGGGAAGAAGACAGAAACCCAGAGGGGAGGAGGACAGAGACCACCCAACACATCAGGGAATCCATGAGAAACACCCCCATTCCTATAGGATCCCAGCCCTCTGGGCTGCCTGCTCCCTCTGCCAGGCCTGCCCACCTCAGGGGTAACGGTTTCCAGACTTCTGTGGGCTCCCCTCCCTCCTTGTGTGAGCTGAAGGAGTCAGCATCAACGTGAGCTCCGTCTGTCCTGCTGCCTTTGATTTGGTTGAAAACTTCCACCTGGGTATGGGGGTGGGCAAAGGGAGAGACTCACAGAGAAATACATAGGGAAATACTTAGACAAAAAGGTAGGGGCGTGTGGAAAGAGCTTTGATAAGTGAGAAAAGAGTTACATACAAAAATGAGTGAGAGACAGTGACAGAAAGGGAGCTACTGACCCAGAGACAAGAGACGGGAAGTTAGATGGAGAGACAGGGAAGCAGCAAAAAGGAGTGGAACTGCAGACCTAGAACAGAGATGTAGAAGCAGAGGCAGCCAGACCCTGCCCTGCCCTGCCCGCTCCCCCACCCTTCTCAGAGGTCCAGTGCCCCCACCCTTCTCAGAGGTCCAGTGTGTGTTGCTGGGAGCTAGGATTCTACGTCCTTAGCCCAAAGCTGGTCCTAAAACAATGTTATGAGCTATGGAGTGGTAATTCATGAAGGGCTGTCCTGAGGATGGGTCTGCCTCTGATACCGCTTGTCACTTCCTCACTTTAAAGACCTTTTGGTCAAGACCTCTGCCTCCTCAGCCACAATGATCTCAACCCACCAATCCATTCTTCAGATGGAGAAAACTGGCTGCCTTCTGCAGTCTGGCCCAGTGTCCTGCTGATACCCTCATTGAGGCTTTGGCTCCCCTTCTCCTATTGGATTTTCCTTGCCCACTCAAGGCCTATCAGTCTCCAAATTACCCCCAATCCTAGCCTGTGGTCAGGCCAATTGGTCAGAACCTCATGCCCTACTCAAGCTGGACAAATTTAAGGTTTATTTCTTTCCCAATGTGGGGTAAAGGTTGGGACAGGGAAGGGTGGTAGAAACCTGACTCCAAGTCCCCACCAGGGCCAAATTCTCTAGCATCCCGACCTCCTATCATTCAACCTTGCTTGAGCTCCTACTGTGGTGGGTAGCTCACTACCTCAAAATAAGTTCTTGCCCCATCTGACCCGAGTAAATTTCCCATTCGAACCCTAGCTCCCAGCTAGTTGCTTACATGTTCCAGTGTTTTATGCTCCCCAACCCACTTCTTTACATATCCCCTTGTAATTCACTCCAGGATGGGTGAGGTGATGTCCTCTGAGATCCATGGTCAGCAACTTAGAAGCCAAGGGCCTCCAATGGGCAAATCCATCACAGTTGGTCTGACAAGTTGTGTATTAGAGCTGATAAACAGTAAGCACTCAAAACATTGGCTGTCATCATCATCATCACCACCCCCGAGTTTATCCAAGAACTCCTATTCATCCTTCAAAACCCCATTTGGTTTTACCACTTGTCTTACTCAGATGGAGCTCTCAAGATCAGGGAGCTGTGACTTTGTAACCATTTAACAAGTTACTAAACTGAGGCCTAGTGCAGCCAGGCCACCCCTGAGGTCCCTCAGCATCCAGCTTTCTTCTTCCTCTGGTTGCCCAATTCCTGGGTATTGGCCTCAGGCCCGGCCAGTCCGGCTGAGGAGTGTGCAGACGCAGGCAGTGTCAATTCGAATCCATCGCCAGCCCACACGGCCCTGGGCATCAGTGGTCAACGCCCGCACATAAGATTGCTTGGCCTTACACTCAGACACCCAGTGCCTCCGGTCCACACCCCGGCAGCCCCCTCCACCTCCATCGGGGCCACCTTCCCCAGTGCTGTCAGTCTTGCACCGAGTCTCAAAGAAGTACTGGCGAAGGGGACTGCCGCCAGCTGCAGGCACCTCGCCCAACACCTCCACCTCACGCCCACGCAGGTCCACAGCTGTCCGGCGGTCTGTCACCCAGCTGCTGACTGCATCGCACACTGCCAGCTCTCCCCGGCGACTCGCTGGTGCTGTCTCGCTCACCCCTCGCCTACTGCGGTTAGCTGGGCTGCCTGCTGGCTCCCCGAAGGCCCCGGCCTCCAGCAGAAAGAGCAGAGGAGGGCCCGCGGGGGTGCCCCTGGACAGGACTACTCGGGGAGACAGGAGATCCCATTCAGGGGCTGGAAATGGGGGCAGTGGTGAGGGTGGGGGATGGGATTCCACTGAGACACTGGGGAGAAGGCAAAGGAGGAGGATGGGGAGGGAGCATGAGGGGTGTGGGGGCATCTCGCTGAGCACCTGAGGATGGAGACAGGAGCTAGAGTTAGAGAAGAGGCTAATAACTTAGGAAGGGACCTGCATGCCTGAACCACAGGGAGGCCTTTGTTCTAGAACCTTGGGGGACCCTATGTACTAGGATTGGATAATGCCCAACTTTTAGATCAATCATAATTATTCTACCTCTATTACTAATAATAGCCAACAATTGGGGAAATACAAGCTCAGAGAGGTTAGTGACTTGTACTAGGTCACACAGCCAGCAAATGCCAGAGATGGGACTCAAACCCTGTCTGAGCAACTCCACTATGCCATACTGCCTTGACAACCCCAAGAAACCCTAAGTCCTGCAGCCTGGAGGAGGTTTGAGGTTCCAAAATTCTGAGAAAGGCCATGTTCTGGAATCCTAGGGAGACCCAAGTTCAGCTCAAAACTGCCACTAAGAAGGCAAGACACTTCCTCTCTCAGGCAGGGCCTCAGTTTCCCTGTCTGTGAAATTGACCTGGGGCTGGGAGATGCAGGTGGGGGTGTGGACACTGCAGTTTCTCTAGAACATTCTGGAAACCTGTGGTTCTGGGAAAGGGTAGCATGGAGAGGACTGGGGTAGTTACCAGACCTGTCAGCACCTCCGTCTTGGAGCTCCCAGGCTGGGGGCCCCCAGGCTCCAGGGGGGCCCTGTAGGGGACACAGGTGGCCCCCTCCTTCCTGACATCTCAGGAGAGGGAGGGGGCAACCACCTAGGGGAAGAAGGGAACAGGCAGGTTATATAGGCAGGTGGGGGAGGGGGTCTGAGTCCCTGGACACTCCCCTTCCCAGTGTTCCTCTTAAAGTGTAGGGTACCCAACAGTCAAGGCCTCACCCCCTTTCCAGAGGCCCCTTCCCTGCCCAGGTGATGGCTCCTGACTGAGATGGGAAGCAGATGGGGGGAAGGGAGGGGAGGGGAGGGGAGAGGCTGGAAAAGATTACATCCTCCTAGGCCCATTCATCTCCCAGACAAGGCAGGGGCGGGGCTGGTCTGGACACCCGGGTCCCTGAGGGCCCACACTCAAGAAGCCCTGGGTCCCCGAGGCTGCTTCCTGGAATGTTCTCTCCACACAGGACAGGCCAGGGCCCGTCCAAGACTTCTACTGCACATACCTGGAGTGGCTGCCTGCCTTGGCTGGGAGATGGGTAATGGGAAGGTGGGGTATGAAGAGAGGCGCATGTTGATTCAACCAGGACCAGTAGTGTAGGTACTCAGCTGACTAGTCCCTTAGAGTCCAGACCCCCAGCCCCAAGATATGCAGGAATCCAAATCCCTCTTCCCTCAGACTCAGGAGTTCGGGCCCCCAGTCTCCTCCCTCAGACCCAGGAGTCCAGGCTCCCAGCCCGTCCTCCCTCAGACCCAGGCGTCCAGGCCCCTGGTCCCTCTTCCCTTAGACCTAAGGGTTCTGGAGTTCAAGGTCTCTCCTCCTCAGGTACTCAGAAATACGGACTCCCAGAAGATTCAGGTTGGGGGTCCTAACTCCTGAAACCCCACTGAGGGTAACCTGCTGCTCATCTGGGACACTTCCCTCCTGCCTCAGTTTCCTCCGCCAAGCCCCGCCCCCGCCGGCCCCGCCCACGTCCCTCCCTACCCGGGGGCAGGGCGACCCGGACACCGGAATCCCAGGGGAGGAGACGCCGAGGCTCTTACCTGGGGCGTCCTCCTCTGCTCCTCCGGCTGCCCCTGGCACGGCGACGGCTCCTCCTCCTGTTCGCTGGCTGCTCGGACGCCCGCTCGCCCGCCGGCTCCTCGTTGCACACGCTCCCGAGGGCCCGGGTCGGGCGCGGGGGCGGGGCGGCGCCCGACGGCGGAGGAGGGGCCGGGGGATCCCGCCTTCCACACGCGGGCCGAGACCTCGGAAGCCTGGCCTGGCTCGTCAGTCCTCCGCCCGTCTCAGTCCCAGGAGGCCAGGCGCCAGCCCCCTCCTCTCAAACCCAGGAGTCCGGGTTCCAAGCTCTCTCCTCCCTCAGACCAGTAGTCGACCCCCAGCCCCTTCTTCCCCCAGTTTCAGCCCCCTCCTCCCTCAGACCCAGGAGTGGGGACCCCTAGCCCCCTCCTCCCTGAGACCCAGGAGTCTGGGCCCGAGATTCCTTTGCATTCTTTTGCCAATTAAGTGTCAATCCCCAGGCAGATTCCCATCCTCTGCTCTCACCCCCACTTTCCCAGGAGCTCCAGGCCAGACATTAACCAGCTGGGCTTGGGTAGTGATAAAGCCCGCCGCCCTGGGAGACAGTGGATGTGGGGGCTCTCCTACATAGTCTTCTCTCCTGGAATTTCCTGGGTGGGGACTGGGGAAAGCGTCTCGTCCTGAGCTCAGATAAGAGAAATTCAAGGTATTATAGGATTCGGAGATAGACAGATGTGACCTGGAAACAGAATGACCTTAGAGAAAGAAAGTGAATAGTGACAGATGAAGGAGACCAGGATAGGCACAGAAACTGAGAGGAAAAGGGGACAGAGTCCAACAGAAAGAGGGGGACATAAAGCCAGAGAGAGGAACCCTAAGACAGACGGAAATGGGAGTTGGAGTTCCAGACAGTTCTGCTGCAGGGCCCTTCATCTCTCCCCTGGAGCTATTTTCAGGAGGAAAACTGACACCTGCCTGGGGAGGGGGGGCATCCCGTACCCCTCCCTCAACCTAAATATAGCATGGCAAGGTGGCAAGAAGGGTGTCCCCGGATTAGGGTGTTCCCCTCTCCTCTTCCCCATCCCAGCCAAGGCAACATAAAAAGTGGATGCAGTTGTTTATTGGGGTGGGGGAGGGGCACTTCCCATTGAGTGTTCACTCAGGTCACCTACCAGAGGGACTCTAACTCCTAGTCTCTGATGGGATAGTACAGGTGAGTTAGCAAAGAAAAGTAATTGGGCAATAGTATCTGTCCTCTCTTTCCCCACACTCTGGGTCTCTCTCTCTGTTCCCCTCTATCTGGATCTCTGTCTCCCTTTCTCTGAGTCTCCATCCCCCTCTCTCTTTGTCTGTGCCCCTCTCTCTGGTCCCTGGCCCCTCTTCTCCAGGTCTCTGTCTCCCTGCTCTGGTCCCCGCCACCCTCCCACCATGTCTGTCCCCTCTGTCTGGGTCTCTGTTCCCCTCTCTTTGGGTCTGTCTCCCTTCCCTCTTCTGGATTTCTGAGCCCCACTCTCTGGTTCTCTCTCCCTCCCTTGGGTCTCTCTCCTCACCCTGGCCTCTGACTCCCCTCCCAGGCTGCTGCCCTGCTCTCTCCTGCTCCCCCTCCTCCAGGTGGGTGTTTCTCTTTGCCTCTGTCTCTGTCTTCTCTGCAGCACTTAGGTTCCTTTCTGCCTGTGTCTCCTCTTCCAATCTCTATGCTGGGCTCTGTATCTGCCTCCAAGACTCTGCCTTGTGTCTGCTACTGTGAGGGAGCCTCTCTCCGTTTCTGTCTCCAGATGTGCCTTTCTCTCCATTTCAGAGGGAAGTGACGATCTAAATTATTTCTGACCTTTACCAAACTCTTCCTACAATCTGTATTTTCGTCTATCTGTCTGTATTAAAGGTGTTTGGATTAAATCACTGGTTTCCTTTTTTTTTTTTTGAGGGCAGTGTCACCGGCCCTCATATGTGGGACCGGAACCGGGGCCGCTGGCTTCCCAAGCCAGCGCTTAACCACCGCACCACTCGGCCGGCCCTAAATCACTGTTTTTCAAACTGAATTTCTTAGCTGCATTCTGAGTTGCCAAGAGGGTCTCCAGAAGAGGTGTGTTCTCCTCAAACTAGTTCCCTTCTGATGTGTCACCCTGGTGCTTCTAAGTAAAACTGCATTTGACCCCCAAAAAAGTGGGGGTTGTTATAGCTAAGAATAATAACAAGAACAACACTCTGTAAACCACTGGATGGGTTTTAATAAATTAATACAAGTAAAGTACTTTGAATGATATTTGGCACATAGGAAGCCCTATATGTGTTAGTGATTTAACCCTCCCCTCTTTTTCTTTCTCCTCGAAATGCCCTTATAGTACTGAAAGACCTCTGAAACTGTATGGCTTTGTGACCTTGGGGAACGCCCTCCCCTCTGAGCCTCAGTTTCCTTGTTTGTGAGGCTGTTTGGACTCAGGTCCTGTGTGTACCAGCAGGCTGACAGGGCACGTGGGGTCAGGCAGCCTGCCATAAGTCCTGGCCCCCGGTGACAGGCTGCGTGACCTTGGGAAGCCACTGTCATGCTCTAAGACTCTGGTTTCTCCCCTGTTTCTCTGACAGCCTTCCTGGACTGGAGGAGGATGGGATAGCGTGCCCCAATTTGGGGATCTCTTTGTGAGTCCATGGAATAGAGACTCTGTGCATCTCTCTTGGGCTCAGGGCACTAACTTTTTCTCTCTTGGCTCTTTCTCTGGGGCACTCTAGTCGGCCTTCAGCTGTGGGTGTCTGTCCCTCTTTCTCTGGGTGCCAGACACCCCCTCTGGGTCTCTATCCTCCACTCTTGGTTTCTGTCCCCCCGCCACCGTCTCTTTGGATTTCTCTCCCCCTCCCTCTGGGTCATTGTCTCCTCCTCCCTGAGTCTCTGTTCCTCTCTTTGGGCCTTCATCCCCTCTTCTCTGGGTTTCTATCTCTTCTTTCTCTGTGTCTCTATCCCTCCCCAGGTCTCTGTCCCCCTCCTCTGGGTTTCTGCCCCCCCCCATCATGTCTGGACAGAGTACAAACAGTGTCATCCCTCGCTTTCTTTCCTGTGGCTCTGATCTCCAATGGAAGCAAAGCTGTAGGGAAGGACAGACAGTTAAGGGGATTTGAATGGCAAAACGAAGCAGGTGGGTAAATAGAAGGAATGTCTACTTCTTCCTAGTTGACCCAGAGTCCCTCTTTGTGAACAACTGACTATGGATACAGAACCCAGCCCCGCCCTTATAGTGAGTGACTTGGGAGAGCCAGTTCAGTTTGTCTCCAAGTCCACAACACCACACTCACTCCCTGATACATGATTCCTCCCCAATGCTGTTATCTTCGGGTCCCGGTGCTACCATTAAATGCAAAACAACCAACATGACCCTATGGAGCTCATACATACAGCCCAACTCAACCCAATGTTCCTACAGGACTCACAATGACACAACTCGATGTAACAGCTCAGCATGGCCCCATGAGACTTGAATGGCTATACAACTCAATACGACTCAACTCTATGTGGCCCTGAAAAACTTCCAGCCACAAAACTCTACACAGTCCAACCCAACAGAACCCTGGGAGACTCATAGGGTCATACATTCCAACCCAACTTAACCTAATGTGACCTAGAAAGCTCACATTCTATCACTTGACTCTTCGCATTTCTACGTGACTCATAAGTTCACAGAACCTAAAATAACATAGCCCTAGAAGAATCATAAAGCCACGCAATTTCCAACATGTCTCAATTCCACAACACCATGCATGAGCACGCAATTAGTCCCAATAATGCTATGGGTGGCCACCTAACGTCACCAAACATGGCCCTAGGGGACTTATAAAACCACAGAATCCTGCACAATGTAGTTGGATAAGACTCACCCAGACTGACAACATAACCCAACATGGAACTAAGAAACACAAAACTATGTGACCAAACCTTTTTTCAACATAATCCCCAAAGGCTCCACGAGCCTTGCACAACCCAATACAATACAAACCAGCACAGTCTCCCCCTCAACTCAGCATAGCCCATTGCCATTTATTGCCACCTAAGGAGGTACCCATAAGAGCTACCAAAGCACAACTCAAGACCCAATAAGACTCAGTGTTCCCCAACTCATTACCACTCAACCTAGTTCTTCCTAAACTCAACTCCCTCCTCCTAACTGTCCCATCCCTCCCCCCCCAAGGAAGTGTGAGGTCTCGCAGGCCTCAACTGTCCCTCACACTTCGGTGACCATGTGTTTCCCAGGGGGCGCCCAGAGGGGAGGCGGTAGCTCAGGCACCTCTCCATCCACCAACCCGCCATTGACCTTGCCCTCCAGTGGGCCACAAGGCTGCGTGTCCACATGACTGTACATCCCAGCATCATCGCCCTCTGTTTCCCGGTGGTAAAAGTAGCTGAAGTTGGAGACAATGACCGGCACAGGCAGGGAAATGGTCAGCACACCAGCAATGGCGCACAGAGAGCCCACTATCTTGCCACCCACAGTGACAGGCGCCATATCTCCATAGCCGACTGTGGTCATAGTGACCACTGCCCACCAGAAGGACTCGGGGATGCTGGTGAAATGGGAATCTGCTCGATCGACCTCGGCAAAGTAGACTGCGCTGGAGAAGAGGACCACACCGATGAACAGGAAAAAGATGAGGAGGCCCAGCTCACGCATGGAGGCCCGTAGCGTCTGGCCCAAGATCTGCAGGCCCTTTGAGTGCCGGGACAGCTTGAAGATGCGGAAGACACGCACCAGTCGGATGACTCGAAGGATAGCCAGTGACATGGCCGGCTGGCCCACCCCCCGCTGCCTGGCCAGCTCGGTGCCCAGCGCCACAAAGTAGGGTAGGATAGCCACAAAATCAATGAGGTTCATCACATTCTTGAAGAAGGCTGCCTTGCTCGGACAGGCCAACAGGCGCACCACCAGCTCGAAGGAGAACCAACAGATGCATAGCGTCTCCACCACAAAAAACGGGTCATCAAAGGGGGTGCGAGGTGGAGGTCCAGGCACAGTGCTGGAGCTATTCAGCCGAGTAGGGAACTGCAGGAAGGAAGAGGTTCAGGGAGGACCACTCCAGGGTTGGGACACACTGGAACAGCCATATTGTTGTTTAAATATCCAACTACTTATCTACAAATTGCTCAATAGCCGCTGCCCCCAGGCGGCCAGTGACCCAGCTATCATAGACTCTTTCCAAGGACCCCAGGGGTTGTCCCTGGATGTCTGACTTTTTGGTCTGTCATCCTTTACTGGCGGGGCCTCATAAAATGATGCCTGAGTGGGGCTCAACCTCTTCCCTCCCAAAGCCTGCCTCCAAATATTGATTTTTCTTGGTAGGGAGGCCCCACCCTGGCCCCACTCCCTTGTGCAGTGCCCTCCCAAACCTAGCCCAGACTATAATGATTAAAGACATATCTGTCTTCCAAACCTGGGGGCCCTTCCCTCACTGCCACAGCCTAACTTTCTCTGTGATGTGTTCTCCTTACCCTAGCCCTCAGGACCCACCCCTCTATCTTCAGCTCTCTCAGCTGCTTTCTTCAGGACCCATTCTCACCACCTCAAATCCATTCTTCCCATTGATTACTAGGAGGTGCACAGATCCCTGATTTTTCAGGCTCTCCTCCACCCACCAGCTCTGATTTCTTAATGTACCTGTCCTGTCCTCCTGCCTTCCTCAAGCCAGGTTTCTCACGTACCTTAACCCTGCCTTTTGATAGGGCAGGTCCAACTATTCAGATCATCAGGCCCCGCCTCCATTAACTATACCTACCCAAGCCCCAGCTTTTAATGGTGGAATGCCCTGGTCAGGCGCTGTGCTTGGGTTGCTCATTTCTCAAAGCCCCTAGCCCCATGTATGACTGGCCAGGTCCTCCCACCAGACCACTATGCCCCGCCCACCCACAGCCAGACCCCACCTTCCTGAGAGGCCCGCCTCCTCTTGCTCCTTAGCCCGCTTTTTGATTGGCTGTGTTCCTGTGAACATCGCCCATCTCCTCCCAAACCCCGCCTCCCTCCACGGAGGCCCCGCCCACTCACCGGTCCAGTGGCAGCCACGGCGGCGAGTCCCGGGTTGTCGCGGTCGTCACGGAAATCGGGGAGCGTCTCCAGGCAGAAGACGATGATGGAGACGAGGATGACGAGCACAGAGACGACTGCAAGCACGCGCGCGGCCTGCGAGCTCTCGGGGAACTCGAAGAGAAGCCAGAGCTGGCGCGCAAAGGCGCGACGGGGCAGGGGGCGCTCGGGCGGCACTGGGCAGCCCTCGTCCTCGCGCAGACGCGCCAATGCCGTCGCGCCCAGCCCGTAGAAGGCCACCTCCTCTAGGAAGACGTCGAGCGGCACGTGCGCCGGCCGCCGCAGCCGCCCGCCCGACTGGTAGTAGTAGAGCACAGCGTCGAAGCTGGGCCGGTGCCGATCGAAGAAGTACTCGTCGCGCGCTCCGTCGTAGAAGCGGCCGCGGCGCACCGGGTCCCCGAGCAGTGTGTCCGGGAAGCGGCCCAGTGTGCGCGCCCGAGTCTCGAAGCGCAGCCCGGCCACGTTGAGCACCAGCCGCTCGCAGCAGCCGCACGGCGGCGGGCACCGCGGCTCCATGGCGCGCGCAGCCCCGGCAACCCGCGGACAAACGTGTGGCCCCGACGCCCGACCCGGCCCGGCCCCGCCTCGGCCGTCGCCGCCGCCGCCCCAGCCTGGTGTCCGGTGTCCACGTGTAAAAATAGCCCGGCCCTCCGGCCAGGGCGCGGGGGAGGGGGCGCCGTGACCCCTACGGGGCAGAGGGTGGCTGCGCGCCCTCTGCCGGGGCGCCCTCCGTTTCCCCCCAGCGGCTACCTCGCTGCGTTTTTTCCGCGTCTATCGCGCTTTCAGTCAGGTCCCCTTACCCTCCGTCTATCAACCGGGATCTCTATCCTGCGTCTCCCCGGGTTTCCGTGTCGCTCTCTTCGCATATGTGTCTCTCGTCTCTTTCTTTATGAGTATCTGATCCCCTCCGTTGGAGTCACAAATTTCTATCTCTTGCTTTCTCTCATTCTTGTGTCTCTGCATCTGGTTATGCCTTCGATTTGAGTGTGTGTTAGGGATGTATCTCTGAGTGTCTTTATGGGTCAGTTTTGCCGTTCTAGGGGACCCTGTGTCTTGGCCTTTCTGGATCTCCGTCTGTTTTCTTGTTTCTCGGGGGTCCGTCTCTGTTTATCTCTTATTTCCCTTGGTTTCTCTCTCTCTCCCTCCTGTCTGGGCCTCTGCTCATCTCTCTGGGTTTCTTCTCTTTTATTATGTCTTAGCCCTTTGTGTTTCTGTCCCTGGGTTTCTCTGGGGCGCCCCTTTGGGTCTCTTTTTTACCCTGTATCTGTGAATTACTGCGAGTCTCTGTCTCAGGGGCTCCGGAGTCATATCTGAATATCTCTCTGACCATCACTCTTAGGTTAGCTCCGCCACTGTCCCTTGGTTCTTGCCCAGTCCTGGGACGCTCCAGAAGCTGTAAACCATGAGCATGTGCTCCCCTCACCTGGTCCCCTCGCCAGGTTCTCCCCCGGGGTCTTCACCTGGATTCTCTGCCAGATATTCTGAGACCCAGCAAGACCTGAGCTGTAGACGCCCTGTATAGGGCCAAAGGAGGCCGGGCCTGCCAGGAACGGGTGGGGGTGGGCTGAGCAGATGCTGCAGGGTCACTCGAAGGGATCGAAGGACAGACAGACGATGGCCTTCCAGCCACCGGTGTCCTATGACATCGCGTAAAAATAGCCCCATCGGATGCGCTTGCGGGGGAAGTGATGGAAATTGTCACCTGGACTCCAGGGAATGCGATCCCGGGCGCCCTCTGCTGGACGAGTGGAGAGAGACACTGAAGGCTATGTAACTCCCTGAGAATTTCCGCTCTTTCTCTTCCTGTCTACAATTTCTTTCTGGGATGCTATGTCACCTTCCTTCTAGATTTCTGTGTCCCACTTTCTGGGCTTCTATCCTCCATCCCTCTGTGTCTATGTCCCTCTCTTCTATGGTCTTTGACTCTCCCTGTCTCTGGGTCTCTGTCCCCCAGTCTCTCTGATCTTTTCTCTCTGGTGTCTTCTCTGCCTCTTCTTTTCTTTTATTCTGAGACCACAAAGAGACTCCTCTATGTGGGTCTCTGAACTTTCTGTGTGAACTGATTCCCCTCTTCCTCCCTGCATCCCTGTCTCTTACACCTACCACCCATCCTGGACATGGGTGCTCTTCGTGTCACTTCCAGACAATTCTCCCTCCCTCAGCTCCTTTGAAGCTCATGCTATCCATGAACACTTCTTCCCATCCTTCCCTAATGAACTCACCACTTTCCCTTCTGGTCACTTCTGCTCTGTCATGGAAGCTTTTAGATCCTAAAGCTATTGTCATAATTCTTAGTAATTTCATATGGTTTTTTGTTTTTTGAGGGCAGTGACACTGGCCCTCATATGTGGGACCCGAACCGGGGCTGCTGGCTTCCCAAGCCAGCGCTTAACCACTGCGCCACTCGGCTGGCCCCTTAGTAATTTCAATATTCCCATGATGATCCTGCTAAAACCTTGCCTGTACTGGATTGTCTTTTCCCTAAAGGAACACATTCTTGTCCTACAAGGTAGTCCCGAACCTTGCCACACCCCATTTCGTGGAGCCCATGTCCCCAACTTTTGCTGACTCCCTCAACCAACAGAACTCCTTGGAAAGGAACACCATGTGTTTTCCAAGGTTGGGATATAAAAAGCATCTTCTGCCCACTCTTTTCCTTGGGTCACTTGAATCTGAGGCTACTGGCCCTCAGCCCTAGCTAAACTCACAGCTCACCAGCACCAACCTATAGCTAAGGGGAGCACCTTGGAAACACATCCCCCCTCCCCCAGCCAGGCTATGCCCACTGATGCTCCTGCAGCAGATAAGCCTCCCCACATACCCCCAAGCCCTGCCCAGATTGCAGACTTGTGAACAAAATAAAAGACCTTTCTTGTTTTCAGCCATGCAGTCTTTGGTGGTTCGTTACAAACACCACAGTAAGAGAAAACCAAGAACATGGCCTCTCAGTACTCCAAGCTCGTTTTCATTGATCTTGGCCTCTGCCCTGCCCCAGCAACCCATCTTCTTTTTTTTATTTTATTGAAAGGTTTTCTTGAGCTACAATACAATTTGCATACCATAAAATTCACTATCTAAAGTATATGACACAGAGGCTTTTCATATATTCATAGTTGTGCATGCATCACTGCAATCAATTTTAGAGCATTTTTGTTATCCCCCAAAGAAACTCTGCACCCCTTATCTGTCACACCTTAATCATGCCACCCACTTTCATTGTCATACCCTTGTCCTTGTCCTTACCAGTAACTCCCGCCTCCAAACTCTGTATTTTTATCCCAGCCTGCCCATGCTCTCCTTTTCCCCACCAGTCAAATTTTTAAAGCTTTCAAACCCACCAGCATGTACAATGCATTGACCCTGTTAGCTTTTTATTATCTCTGACTTGTCTCACCTTGTCCTCCCTCCTCTCTTCCTCCAGCTTCCACTGTCCCATGGTCCACCAATAAAATCACTGCCTCTCTCATATCTTTATTTATTTTTTTTTTTAGCTGAGCCATCCTGCCACCTGTTGGCAGCTCAATGGCAACTCAGCTCGGGCTGGCATCGAACCGCCTTGTTCAGAGCTCAGCTTGCATTCTTGAGCGAGCTCTTAACCAACTGAGCCACTCACCTTTCTATCTTTTAGCTCCCTTGCCTATAACCCTCTCCAGGGCACTGTTGGAGCAAAAACCTAATCCTAGTACAACCTTCTTTCACCTACTGTGTGCCTTCCCAGGGGGCTCTGAGTGGGCCTGGACCCCAAATGCCATCCCTGCCTGCAACCCTATTACATGTTCTTTATCAGTGTACATTCTGCCTCCCCGTGGTGGCTGTTATCCATCTTCATTCTCTTCAAATCTGCCACAGCCCCCTGGCCCTCCTCTCCTTCAGTCAGCTGATTACTTCCTTCATTCCACTGAAAACATAGAAGCTACCAGAACACTTCATTTTTCTCTCATCACCCCCCAGATATATGTACATATACTATTTTTTTTTTTTACAGATTTTATTGGGGAATTTGGGGAGGAGAACAGACAAGTTGCTGTCCTTTTGTTCTTTAGTCTAGTTATGGAGCATGTCACTTCACTGGCCCGTGTTGGTATTATCATTGCGCTCTTCTCAGCTGAGGCAGTCACTTGCTGGCTATTGGACAGTGACTCACAGTGGCTCATGGCAGCTCACCCACACTGCTGGCCACTCACTGTATCCTATGGCAGCCCACTGCAGCCTACGCCTTTGCCAGTGACTCACGGCAGCCCAGCTCCAGGTCGAGCTGTTGTTCACCATTTTAGCCTACTGTAGAGGGCACAGCATCACTGGCCCTAATGTGGGACCCGTACCGCGGCCCTGCTGCTCAGAGTGGCATTCCAAGCCAACTCTTAACCAAAGTGCCACTCGGCCGGCACATACATATACTATTAAATATATATCTATGGCCAGCCGAGTGGCACGTTTGTTAAGAGCTGGTTTGGGATGCCAGCAGCCCGGGTTTGGATCCCACATATGAGGGCCAACATGGGCCAAAAAAAAAAGAAACAAAAACCTGAGCATCCTTCAAAAAAAAAGTATTCTTTAAAAAAAAAAAAAAATATATATATATATATATATATATATATATATATATATATATATATACACACACACATCCCTATAGCCTACTATGAAGAGATATTTTAGACAGCTCTGGCCTACATGAAAAATGTAATGTATATGCGCATATATGAGTATATGTGTGTATATATATATTTTGTTTGTTTGTTTGTTTGTTTATACACATCTTTCTGCAACCCATTCTGTCAGCTGCCTTTCATGCTGCTCTGCTTTTCATCTATCCCACCCAATCCAAGCCCAACATCTTGCCTTATGTCCTAGATCCCACCACTCTGTTCCACCTACAGACTGCTTCTGTCATCATTCCTAATTCTCATGTGTCATCAGTATGGGAGGCTAAATGATGGCTTCCTCAAAAGATGTCCATGTCCTAATCTTTGGAACTTTCAAATATATTACCTGATATGATAAAAGGAACTTCGGATGTGATTAATTAAGGCTGTTGAGTTGGGGAGATGATCCTGAATAATCTGTGTGGACCCAATGTCATCATAAAGGTCTTTATAAGAGGAAGGCAGGAAGATCAGATCCATAGAAGATGTGAGAATAGAAGATGCTACATTTCTGGCTTTGAAGATGGAGGATGGGGCCTTAAGTCAAGGAGTATAGGCAGCCTGTAGGAGCTGGAAAAGGTAAACAAGAAAATGAGTTCTTTCCTAGGGCTTCCAGAAGGAACATACCCAGTGGACCCCTTTTAGACATCTGACCTCCAGAACTATATGATAATAAATATATGTTCTTTTTTTTCTTTCAAGATTTTATTGAGGAATTGGGGGAGGGAAACAGACAAGTTGCTGACTTTTTGTTCTTCAGTCTAGTTGTGGAGGACGTTGCTTCACTGGCCCATGTTGGTATCATCATTGCGCTCTTCCCGGATGAGGCAGATTGGTCGCCTGCCTCTGGATGGTCGCTCACCGTGGCTCTTGGCAGCTCACTCCAGCTGCCAGCTGCTCACACTGGCTGCCAGCCACTCACTGTAGCCTATGGCAGCCCACTGCAGCAGGGGCTGCAGCCTACACCGTTGCTGGGGCTCGCACAACCCAGCTCCAGGTGGAGCTATTGTTAGCTGTAGAGGGCAGTGTCACTGGCCCTCATTATGTGGGATCCAAACTGGGGCCGCTGGCATCCCAAGCCAGCTCTTAACCAATGCGCCAATCAGCCGGTCCAAATATGTGTTGTTTTAAGCCACCAAGTTTGTGGTGATTTGTTACAGCAGCAACAGGACACTAACACAGCCTGTCTCTCCCATTCCTCTGCATCTTTCCCATGTTATAATATCTTCTTTTTTTACTTTAAATTTTGAAATATTTTTAGACTTACACAAAAGCTGCAAAGATAGCACAATTTGTGAATATCCTCACCCAGTGTCCCATATTGTTGTCATCTTCCATTGCCATGCTATATGCATTAAAACTAAGAAATTGACATTGGTACAATACTATTGACTAAATGATGTTCAGATTGCCTCTGTTTTCCCACTAATGTCCTTTCTCCATTGCAGGATCCAATCCAGAATACCATGTTGCATTTAGTTGCCATGTCTCGTTTGTCTCTGGCAATCTGATCGTTTCTTACTTTTCCCTTGTCTTAAATCACCTCAACACTTTTGAAGAATACTGGTCAATTTATTTTGTAGACTGTCCCTCAATTTGTGTTTATCTGGTGTTTTACTGTGATTAGACTGAGATTGGTGAGAGAGAGAGAGAGAGAGAGAGAGAGAGAGAGAGAGAGAGAGAGAAAGCCACAGACATGATTGTTGTTTTTTTGTGTGTGGTGGGGTGAACGCCACAGAAGTGAAGTTCTCTTCTCATCACATCTTATGGGGGGCACAATCTTGATATGTCTTATCATCGGTAATGTTCACTTTGATTACTTTCGTCAGGGTAGTGTCTGCTGGGTTTCTCCATTGTAAAGGTTTTCATTTTTCCCCTTGTAATTAATGACCATTTGGGGGAGCCATGTTTTTTGTTCAGTCAAGTTTATCAAAGTTTAATTTACATACAATGAAATTTGACCTTTATAGTGTACACTTCTATGAGTCCTGGCAAATGTATACAGACATACAACTGCCACTCTCATCAAAATATAGAAAAGTCCCATCACTTCCCCAGAATTTCCTCTTTCCCTTTGTAGTCAGTCAACTGTTCTCTGGCCCCACCCCCGCTCCTGCTCATGGGAAGTACTGCTGTTTTCTCTCCCTGTCCCTGCAGTTTTGTTTTTTGCAGAATGTCAAATAAATGAAACTATGCAATATATAGCCTTTGAATCTGGCTTCTTTCACTTAGTAAAATGGATTGAAGATTCATTCCTGTTGTTGTCTGTATCAGTAGTTCTTTCTTTCTTAACTCTCAGTCTTATTCTAAGTCATGGATATATGCCCTTTTGTTTATCCATTCACTCTACAAAGGACTTTTAAGTTACATTTCGTTTTTGGTGATTACGAATAAAGCTGATGTAAAAATCCTTGTACATGTTTTTGTGTGAACATAAATTTTCAGGTCTCATGAATAAGTAGCTAAGAGTGGGTGTGCTGGGTTGTATGATAGGTGTATGCTTAATTTTTTTTTTTGCCACCAGCTGATGAATGTATCATAAGACTTTCTATTATCTCTTAATATTTTTCTATCTTGAAGAAAAACCCATGGGGGCCAGTCGAGTGGCGCAGTGGTTAAGTGCTGGCTTGGGAAGCCAGCGGCCCCAGTTTGGGTCCCACATATGAGGGCCAGTAACACTGCCCTCAAAAAACAAAAACAAAAACAAAAACAAAAACAAAAACAAAACAAAACAAAACGCTTTGGACGGCAGAGTGGCACGTTGGTTAGTTAAGAGTTGGCTTTGGGCCGGCCAAATGGCGCATTGGTTAAGCGCTGGTTTTGGGATGCCAGCGGCCCCAGTTCGGATCCCACATGAGGGCCAGTGACACTGCCCTCTACAGCTAACAACAGCTCCGGCTGTGCGAGCCCCGGTGATGGTGTGGGCTGCAGCCCCTGCTGCAGTGGGCTGCCACAGGCTACAGTGAGTGGCCAGCAGCCAGGCGAGAGGCTGGCAGCCAAGCGTGAGCTGTCAATAGCTGCGGTGAGCGACATCCAGAGGCCAGCGACCGATCTGCCTCATCCGGGAAGAGCGCAATGACGATACCAACAGTGAAGCAACATCCTCCGCAACTAAACTGAAGAACAAAAAGACAGCAACTTGTCTGTTCCCCTTCCCCAATTCCCCAACGCTGTTCCCCTCCGCCAATTCCCCAATAAAATCTTTAAAAAAAAAAAAAAAGAGTTGGCTTTGGATGCCCGCTCTGAACAGCAGGGCCCCAGTTCGGATCCCACATGAGGGCCAGTGATGTTGCACCCTCTACAGCTGAGATGGTGAACAACAGCTTGATTTGGAGCTGGGCTGCCATGAGTTGCCCGAGACAGCGTATGCTGGAGCCCCTACTGCAGTGGGCTGCCATAAGCTACCATGAGTGGCTGGCAGCCGGTGTGAGCTGCCAAGAGCTACCGTGAGCGGTCATCCAGTGGCTGGCAACTGATCTACTTCACCCGGGAGAAGTGCAACGATAATACCAACATGGGCCAGTGAAGCAATGTCCTCCACAAGTAGACTGAAGAACAAAAAGGACAGCAACAAGGGCCGGCCGAGTGGCTCAGTTGGTTAAGAGCTCACTCAAGAGTGCGAGCTGAGCTCTGAGCAACGACGGTTCGATGCCAGCCTGAGCTGAGTTGCCGTTGAGCTGCCAACAGGTGGCAGGATGGCTCAGCTAAAAAAAAAAAAAAAAAAAAAAAAAAGGACAGCAACAGCAACATGTCTGTTCCCCTTCCCAATTCCCCAACTCTGTTCCCCTCCTCAAATTCCAATAAAACCTTTACAAAAAAAACAAAACCCTCTTTGGCTCTACTTCCCTCTCCTGCTATTATCACCTCTCTCTGTTCCCTTTGTAGCAAAAACTCCTCTGAAGAATTTTCCCTACTTGAGGTCCCCCCTTCACCTCCCTCCCATCGTCTTGTCAAGGTCACCTGCGGTTGCCAAACCTCAGTCCTTACCTTTTGCATTGGACACACTGAACACTGCCTCCTTGAAACATTGTCTTTCCTGGCTTCCTGACACCTCACTACCCTGGTTTTCCTCCAAAACTCATAATCACTCCCACTGAGTCTCTTTTGCTGGTTCTTCCTGCTTTATCTGAACTCTAAATGATGGAGGGCCTTGGGACTCAGTGATCAGACTTCTTCCCTTCTCCATCTTCACTCATCTCCTAGGTGAGTTAATTGATCACATGGCTTTAAATACCATCTTTATTCCAATAACCCCCAAATCTAGGTTTCCAGCCCCCAACTCTTGTTTTTTTTTATTTTTTTTATTGGGGAATTGGTGGAGGGGAACAGCGTTGGGGAATCGGGGAAGGGGATCAGACAAGTTGCTGTCTTTTTTTGTTCTTCAGTTTAGCTGCGGAGGATGTTGCTTCACTGTTGGTATCGTCATTGCGCTCTTCCCGCATGAGGCAGATCGGTCGCCGGCCTCTGGATGTCGCTCATCGCGGCTATTGGCAGCTCACTCTTGGCTGCCAGCCGCTCACGCTGGCTGCGGGCCACTCACTGTAGCCTATGGCAGCCCACTGCAGCAGGGGCTGCAGCCCACACCATCACCGGGGCTTGCACAGCCCAGCTCCAGGTGGAGCTGTTGTTAGCTGTAGAGGGCAGTGTCACTGGCCCTCATGTGGGATCCGAACCGGGGCCGCTGGCATCCCAAAACCAGCGCTTAACCAATGCGCCACTCAGCCGGCCCAGCCCCCAACTCTTGTGATTACCATATGTTCCCAACTTTCAACTCCACAGCTCCATGAGAGTGTCAAATGGGCCTCTCTGACATGTCGAAGCCCACAACTCCTCCTCAAAAACCCCACTCTTCCCTATGCCTTCCCTTTCTACATCAATGGCACTATCAATTACCTATTTGCTCAGTCTACAAATCCAGGAGTGAGGTTATTATTAAGGGAGGATTAGCTTCATTTAAAATTTTTCTTTTTCTTCTTTTTTTTTTAAATTTGGGAGGAGAACAGTGTTGGGGAATTGAAGAGTGGGAACAGTTAAGTTGTTGTTCTTCAATCTTAGTGGTGTGTGTGTGGGGCGCCAGTTGCCATCTGGCTGTCAGTCGGCAGCTCGTGGCCTCAAAGCTCAACGTGCTGTGTTACAATCTTAGTTGTGGATGGGCATAGCCACTATCACATGCAGGAGTCCAACCGGCAGCCTTGTTGTTAAGAGTGCATGCTGTATCCACTGAACTATCCAGGCAGCAGCTCAGCTAAAGGTGCTGAATTCATTCAGTCTTAGTTGCAGGCGGGCATACCCCACCATTGAATAGGCAGTCTTGTTATTAGGAGCACGTGCTCTCACCAGATGAGCCATCCTACCACCAGTTGGCAGCTCAGCAGCAGCTCAGCTCGGGCGCAGCATCACTGGTCCATGTGGAAATCTTACCGGCAGCCCTGTTGCTCAGAGCCCACACTCTTAAGCTTAACTCAACTGAGCCACTCGGCCGGCCTAAAATTTTTCTTTAAACTTTTTATTCTGCAATGACTTTAAACTTACAGAAAAGTTACAAAAATAGTACAGAACTCCCACATATCCCTCACCCAGCTTCCACCAATGTCAACTTCTTAATGACCAGAGAACAGCTGTTTGTCAGGAAATTAACATAGGTATAATAACCAATAATAACATAGATCTGATTTGAATTTCACTCTCCCATGAATGTTTTTTTCTGGTTCAGAATCCAATCCAGGATCCCACATTGCATTTGGTTGTCTCCTTTATTTTCTCTAGGAGTTATTTTAACTTCCCTCTTCTATACACTCTACTCCCACTCCTATAGCAACTGAATAAGTGAGTTCTACTTTCACAATATATCCTGAATCCCACCACTCCTTTCCACCCCACTGCTACTGTCTTGGTCCAAATCACCATCTCGTCCCTGGAAATTGTAGCCTCCTAACCATCTCCCTGTTTCTGTTTCAGCCCCTTTGCTGCATTTTTTATGTCCATAGCCATTAAAATGATCTTTAAAAAATGTAAATTAGGTTATGTCCTTCTCCTGATCAAAACTCTTTAGTTAATTCCTATTTCATTTCAAACAAAATATGCCCTCTCCCCCATGTAATACTTGATTCTGGCAAGGATTAGCAATGGCTGCTACAATCATGAGGTGAGAGATGATCAGGGAACAGAATATTTGCAAAGTTTTACTACTCAGGTTATCAAAAGGAAAATGTACCTTTATAAGGAGAGATATGGCAGTTATATCCTTGACCAGGTGACCAAGCTCAGGATCCTAATAATGGAACCATCTGACTTTATGAACCTCCGGATGTGATACAATATAACTTCAGAAGTATCACCAGGAAAATATTCTTGCCGAAAATGCTTAATTTCAGTCTATTCAAACCTTCAGACTCAATGTCCATTTTTCATGAAAAACAGGTCATGGAACAAACTAAACAATAGGAGGAAACAATCAGACAAATCTAGAATGTGGGACATTTAACTAGAAACTAGTCCGACCTCTGGGAAAAACCAACATAATGAGGGGGGGGGAATTGTGTGTGCATGTGTGGATCTATTCTATATTAAAACAGACTAAGGAGATACGACAACCAGTGTAATGTGTGAACCTTGATTGGCTCCTGGTTTGGATTAAAACAAAATATTCTTGGGCCAGTTAAAAAAACTTTTTTAGGAGTGAAAATAATTTCGGGGTTATGTAGGAGAATGATCTTTTTTTTTTTTTAAAGATTTTATTGGGGAATTGGGGGAGGGGACCAGCCAAGTTGCTGTTCTTCAATCTTTGTTGTGGAGGGCGCCAGTGGCCATCTGGCTTCCCATTGGCAGCTTGTGGCCTCTAAGCTCAAGGTGCTGTGTTCAATATTAGTTGTGGGTGGGCGTAGCCACTATCACATGCAGGGGTTGAACCAGCAGCCTTGTTGTTAAGAGCGCATGCCCTATCCACTGAGCCATCAGGATGGCAGCTCAGCTTAAGGTGCTGAGTGCAATCTTTAGTTGCAGGTGGGCATAGCCCACCCTTGAACAGGCAATCTTGTTGTTACACCAGCTGAGCCATTCTGCCACCTGAGAATGGTCTTATTCTTAGAAGATATATACTGAAACATTTAGAGTTGAAGTGCCTCAGCAATTTCCTTTCAAATGGTACAGAAAAAATACATTATTAAGGCAAGTTTAACTTTATTTTCTTTAAACATTTTATTTTGAAATTTTAGAATTACAGAAAAGCTCCAAAAGATAGTGCAAAGTTCCCATACACATACATAAAGCAAATATATCAATATATATATATATTTTTTAAAGTGAATATATTTTATTTATTTATCTATTTATTTATTTATTTATTTTATTTATTTTAGAGGGCAATGTCACTGGCCCTCATATGTGGGATCCAAACCGGGGCCTCTGGCATCCCAAGCCAGCTCTTAACCACTGCGCCACTCAGCCGGCCCTATTTTTTTTCTCAAAGTTTATATTACACATTTATTTTTTTTCGTTTTTTAAAAGATTTTATTGGGGAATTGGGGAAGGGGAACAGCGTTGGGGAACCAGGGAAGGGGAACAGACAAGTTGCTGTCCTTTTTTGTTCTTTAGTTTAGTTGTGGAGGACATTGCTTCACTGGCCCATGTTGGTAGGCCCATTGGTCGCCAGCCTCTGGACAGCCGCTCACAGCGACTCTTGGCAGCTCACACTGGCTGCCGACCACTCACTGTAGCCTATGGCAGCCCACTGCAGCAGGGGCTGCAGCTATGCCATCCCAGGGAATCACAGCAGCCCAGCTCCAGGTGGAGTTGTTGTTTACCATCTTAGCTGTAGAGGGTACTGTCACTAGCCTTCATATGTGGGATCCAATGGGAGGGTCACTGGCGTCCCAAGCCAGCTCTTAATCAACGCGCCACTCAGCAGCCCTATATTACACATTTATTGAAACATGAAATTGGTCACTTAAATTCTGTAATAACTTTCTGTAATTATTATTAAACAGGCAATTGAATCCATTCAAAAAACTTAAAATACAATATTGAACTCCTTACAGGTCTACAGGGCCCTAAATAAACGGCTTCCAGCTCTTTGATCTCAAGGCCCACAAAGTGGGATTCCTGCTAGTTGTCCTTAAATCAGGGCCTTTGCACTTGCTATTAGCCCCACCCAGCTCTCCCTTCCATAGGGCCTTTGTTCAAATGTCATCTCTTCAGAAGGTCCTTCTATTAACACCCTTTCTAAAATAACCCCACTCTCTGGGCCAGCCGAGTGGCGCGGTGGTTAAGAGCTGGCTCGGGAAGCCAGCGGCCCCGGTTCAGGTCCCACATATAAGGGCCAGTGACACTGCCCTCAAAAAATAAAATAACCCTGCTCTCACTGCCCATCCACTTACTCTGCCCTATTTTTATTTATTGTGCAGACCATTATACCAAATTATATTTACTCTTTTAAATGCCTTTATTATGTCCCCCAGTACAATGTAAGCTCCAAGAGGGCAAGAACTTGCTTTAATCACGTGCTATATTCAGAGAGCCCAACTGTGCCTAGCATATATTAGGCACTCGGTGAACAGTTTTGTCTTCACGGGTTAGACATCAAAGTAATCATACTATTCACATGGGGACTTTTTGACAGCAGCGGAGGGGTACACACAGTACACAGCGATTCACGCATGCGTGCAACACCCGGGAAGTATGTTAGGGGGAAAGGGGCGGGGCATCGAGAAAAGTCTCGCGGACAGGCAGTTGGAGTACAGAGCCGCGAGGCGGAGTGGCAATGCTTACTGAAGATCGCGCGTGCGTACTGAGGGCTCCAGGCGGCCGCGGCAAGAGTTTAAGAAGCCGGAAGGCGGGGCAGTGATCTCGCGCGTGCGCAGTGCCCTCAGCAGCGCCCGGTCCGTGCTTGAGGATAGGGCTTGACTCGCGCGGCGCGTGCGCAGTTCGTTCGGCGGAGGGATTTGAGGTAAGATCTAGCTTTTGCCCTGTCGCGAGCCGAGGCCGCGCGGGCTCCTGTGCTGCGGCCTGGTGCGCGCGCTAGACTGGCGGAGGAGGGGGGTGAGCGCGGCCGCTGCTGGAGTCCAAGCCAGAGCAGGAGTCCCTTCTGCTGAGGGGCCGCCGCGAGCCCTCGGACCGTCGTCAGGTCGAGGAGGGCGCCGCGCGGCGGGTGAGTGTGACTGAGGGGCCTTACCGGGTGCGGGGCTGCTACCCACAAGTCCCCGCGGTGGGCCCCGGTCTCTAACCCGCAACTGGGCCCACTTCCCGCGCTACCGCCACAGCACCTTTCTACACCCCGTTACCTAGCTAGAGCCCTGAGCACTGGGGCCCTCTTTCCACAGCGCTCCCGCGGTCTCTTACCCACAGGTCCTTGCGATGTGTTGCCTTTTTCCTGTCGCCGCGACGTCCTGGACCCTTACCCATAATTCCTTTCGCCTTTGGGGGCCAAGGTCTATTACCCACAAGCCCTTGGCTTGAGGGGTTTCCTAATTATGACCCACTCGCGTTGATCTGAGATCTCCTGTGATCTTGCCTTGTTCTCCAAGGTAGGGGACCGACCACCAGTCACCACTGCTGTGGACCGCCTTCTTCAGGATCCTTCTTTTTTTCCATAAGCCCCCAGGGGACCTCTCAGCCCCACAGCTCCTTGCTGAGGACTCGGAGACTTTACCTAGAAACCTTATTCTGTCTTTGTTTCCCTTTGGGGGACTTGCCCCACCCACACACAGTCGTCTTCCAAGAACTTGCTTTCTCATTCAGATTTACTACTTTCCCTAGTGAGGTAGGATCACGCTGTGTTCTTACAGGACCTATTTTAACACGGAGACTTTGCCCGTATTTCCCTCTTTTCTTGGGAATAAGGGATTGTAGGAGCTCATCTCTACCGGCCCACTCTTAACATAAGGCTGGTTCGCTTCTGTTCTCAGACTTGGCAAGATGACTCAGTTCCTGCCGCCCAACCTTCTGGCCCTCTTTGCTCCCCGTGACCCCATCCCATACCTGCCACCCCTGGAGAAACTGCCACATGAAAAACACCACAATCAACCTTACTGTGGCATTGCACCCTACATACGAGAGTTTGAGGTGAGTTCACTGAGCAAACTTGGAGTGGTTTGGGTTCTGGGGGTCTTGGGGAGGCTGTTCTGGATTTGGGATTGCAGTATCTCACCATTTTCTAGCTGTGATTTAGGCAGGTGATTTATTCTTTACGATCCTTAGTTTGTCTTAAATTGGGTTGATAATATATCTCTTGTTGGGTTTTTGTGAAAATTCAGTTAACTAGCAGTTGAGAATTCAGGCTCTGGAGTCAGGTGGTCCTTGGCACGCACACACCATTTATCAGCTGTGTGACCTTGGGCAAGTGGTGCACCCTCTTAGTGCATTGATTTCTTCATCTTTAGTAAGGGGATATTATTTACCTCATAATATTGATGAGGAATTAACTGCAAAATGTATGTTATGGGGCTTGGTTGTCAGCAAATAGCGATGTTATTGCATTTACTTTTTTTATGTTAATAGGGTGACGTTCATAAACGGTTAGCACTGTGTGATAGGGTGTTTAAGATCATAGGACTTAGGGCCGGCCGAGTGGCACGGTGGTTAAGAGCTGGCTTGGGATGCTAGCATCCCTGGTTTGGATCCCACATGTGGGGGACAGTGACACTGCCCTCAAAAAAAAAAAAATAGATCACAGGACTTAAGAATTTCAGCTCTGGGGGCTGGCCGAGTGGCTCATTTGGTTAAGAGCTCGCTCAAGAGTGTGAGCTGAGCTCTGAGCAACAGCAGTTCGATGCCCAGCCTAAGCTGAGCTGCCAACAGGTGGCAAGATGGCTCAGCTTTAAAAAAAAAAAAAAAAAAAAAATTTCAGCTCTGCAACCTCTGGATAAACATGAATATACAACTTAGGTTCCTGGACCTCAGTTTTTTTTTCATTCGTAAACGGGTTAACATCCACCTCTTAAGGTGCATCAGAGCACACCTGAAAAATGCTGGCACACAGCCAGAAGTTGGAAGAGGAAAGTTCTGGCATTGAGGGGGAATGGGCAGCTGGAGGTGGAGAAAGTTGCAGAGCAGAAGTTAGTAGAGAGATAACAGAAGATTGGCTCTTTAGTAGGATTTGCCATCCACAGTGAACCAGTACTTGGGAAATGTTAATTAAACTAATTTAATGGCTACAGGCCAGTGGCACCCTTTGGTGATGTGAGTCATGTGCCAGTTACTATTTAGTGAGTGGTTGGTGAGACCTTCAAAACTGCCTTGGCCCTCAGAGGGTCCAGTTAGACAACTGGACAATTGGCTCCTTTCACTCCAGGCCTGGTCCCGATTCTGATCTGTGATAAAAGACAAATCTGTTGCAGATTGGTGCTCTTGATAAACATAGAAGAATTATTTTCATGTTTCTAGCATTTTTATTTTATTTTATTTTTTTGAAAGATTTTATTGGGGAATTGGGGGAGGGGAACAACGTTGGGGAATCAGGGAAGGGGAACAGACAAGTTGCTGTCTTTGTTCTTCAGTCTAGTTGCGGAGGACGTTGCTTCACTGGCTTGTGTTGGTATCATCATTGCGCTCCGTCGCTGGCCTCTGGATGGCTGCTCACCACGGCTATTGGCAGCTCACGCTGACTGCCGGCCACTCCCTGCAGCCTATGGCAGCCCACTGCAGCAGGGGCTCATGCAGCCCAGCTCCAGGTGGAGCTGTTGTTAGCTGTAGAGGGCAGTGTCACTGGCAGTGTCACATATGTGGGATCCGAACCGGGGCTGCTGGCATCCCAAGCCAGCTCTTAACCAATGCGCCACTTGGCCGGCCCTTTTCTAGCAGTTTTAAGAGACTACAAAATAGAAGATAAAATTTTTATTATCAAGTTTTACAGGTATAAACACTTGAATCACATTGTAGTAGAAGTTCTTTGTTTTTTTGGTGCAGGATCTGTGCTAATCTTCTTTGTATCATTCCAATTTTAGTATATGTGCTGCTGAAGCAAGCACGCAGAAGTTTTTGAATACTACTTACTCCCAATTTCTGTACCTCTCTTGTTACAGACCAGTAACAGTTTGCCGATAGCATTGGTCCATGGACCGTGCTTTGGTCTTTACCACTCCCCCTCCTCCACTGGCCTGGGAACTGTTCTTATTTGTTTGCTTGCTTGTGTGTGTGTGGGGGGGAAGGGGGGTGGTACTTGGCTGAGATGTTTAGTTCCTGGATGGGGTGGTGCCCCTTGCCATTTCCCGAGTCCCTCCCACGCTGTCACCTCTCTTCTTGTTCCCAGGACCCTCGAGATGCCCCTCCTCCCACACGAGCAGAAACTCGGGAGGAACGCATGGAGAGAAAGGTATGTAATATTTTGCCTCCTGGCCCTGTCTTTTGCCACTTTCTCAAGGATGTTCCTTGAGGCACCTCCATCTGCATTTAATTATCTAACTTTCTCTTGACAGAGACGGGAAAAGATTGAGCGACGACAGCAGGAGGTGGAGACAGAGCTAAAAATGTGTAAGTCTCTTTTTGTTCACTCAGATCTTTTCTCCTTTAACTTCTCTTGTGCTTCTCTCCCCCAGGTCAACCCCAGGTGCCTATTTTGGGAAAGTGGGGTGGTTAGTTCACTTTTTTTTTTTTTTTTTTTTAGCTGAGCCATCCTGCCATCTGTTGGTAGCTCAGCTGCAGCTCAGCTCTGGGCATCGAACTGCTGTTGCTCAGAGCTCAGCTCGTGATTAGTTCACTTTTTAGCCCCCACCTTTTGCCAAGCACTATGTTTGGTGTAGGCATTTAAGCAGGAGAGTGTGGAGTTAGGATTGGCAGGAAGGGAGAGCCATGGTACCTTGGGCTATGTACTGCAGGGGAGTGCTCTTGGAGGGGCTGCCAACAGCCCAGCTGGGTCTCACAGGCTAAGGTAGTGAGGTCCCAGCTAGTGAGGCAGCGCTGGCTCCACCTTAGCTCTCTGACCCTTGAGCTGGGGAATGTTTCATCCCTTCCTGGCACAGGAGGAGTTAGGAGCAGTGACAGATACATAGTAGCCATTAACCAGGTTTTGCAACCTTAAATGGCCTTTTGTTGTTAACAAGGGCTTCCTAGTCAGAAAACTTGGGTTTTCTTTCTACATCCCTGAGACTATGGTGAATCACTTCACTCTGAACCTTGGAGTGGCACATTTTCTCAGGGCACTTACATAAATGTATGACATCTAAATACCTGAGCATCTAGCCTAGAGCTCTCCGGGCCCTGGCTCTCAGTGCAGCTGCCTTTCTGTTTTTTCTCCAAGGCCCCAAAGGCATCTCAGACTGTTCAAAGCACAGTTAAGATTTTCCCTCCTCACTAACTGGGTCTCTTTTGGATGTTTTCCCTGAGACTTGGCCATCCAGTTTTGCAAGACCTCAATTGTTGCCACCCAGTTTGTCTTTAACACCTTTGTTCCCCCTTTTCTTGTCTGTCACCAAGATCTATCTCTGTTACTCTCTAAATGTCACAACTCTGACTCTTTCCTCTTTGTCTACCTCCATCCAGGTCTCCTCTTGCTTGGACACACAATAAAAGTCTTAAGTGCTTGACCTCTATCGCTGCCCTTGCCAAGTCCTGTGGGTCTTTCTTTTTTTTCGAGGGCAGTATCACTGGCCCTCACATGTGGGACCCGAACCGGGGCTGCTGGCTTCCCAAGCCAGCGCTTAACCACTGCGCCACTCGGCTGGCCCCTTTGTGGGTCTTTTTTAAGTACAACTCTGAGTGTACCTTTCCTTGCCAACAGCTTCCTTTTGCTCAGCATAAAGACCATAGTCCCCTGTTCACTTTTCCAGACTTGTCATACATCATGCTCCCCTCCCTGCTCTAGCTACACTAGCCTCTTCTCATACCTCGTGCTCACCAGATGGTCTCCTGTCATTGAGCCTTTGCCCAGTCTGTTCCCCCGTCTCCATGGTAGATGCGTAACAGCCCTTATCTCAGTTCAGCCATCACTCCTGAAGGAAGCCTTTTCTGACTTCCTTGCTCAGGTCGAGTTCCCTTATACCCTGAAAACCCTGAGTCTTGGAGGTTGGTCACTTCAGTCTGCAGGAGGATTCACTGATAAATATCTATCTCTATACCATTGGTTCATAAGTGCTCCAAAAGGGCAGGGATTTGCTCTCCATTGTGGTACCAGCTCCTATAGGATGTGGCACACAGAACTGTTGGCAACAGTTAACTTGGGGAATCTTGCAGGTCTGCTGCTAGGGCACAGGCCTTGTAAGTCTCACCTCTGTGTGTGTTTGAATTCCGCCTCTGCCACTTAGAGCCATGTGACCTTGGATAAGTCACTTCTCCCCTGGGAAGTTGTTTTCCACACTTTAAAAATGGGATCCTGGCATGTTAGAGGATTTTGTGAGGATGCAATCAGCCAATTCGTGATGTGGGAAATTGTGTAGGATAAACTGACCTAGTTTCTTTAACAAATAAATGAGATGAGAAAGGGGAGGCAGGGAGTGGGCCATGTGTGTTAAAGAGTTAGAAGAGACATCAACCAAATGAAAAGTGTCATGCTTTTTTGGATCCTGATTTAAATGAGCTAACTATAAAAATCCAGTTTTGAAACAATTGAGGATATCTAGACATCTTATGTTAAGGAATTAATGTTAACGTTTTAAGGTGTAGTAATAGTGCTGTGGTTATGATTTTTTTAAAAAGTCTGTTGGAGGGCCGGCCGAGCGGCGCGTTAGTTAAGCGCTGGTTTGGGAAGCCAGCGGCCCCGGTTTGGATCCCACATATGAGGGCCAGTGACACTGCCCTCAAAAAAAAAAAAAAGTCTGTTGGAGACTAAAATTAAAGGTATGTCTGGGGTTTGGTTTAAAAAAACTCCAGTGGGGTGGGGGTAGAGCAGAAACAATCTGTTTGTAACTGAAGCTGGTTCGTAGCAATTCATTATGCGTTCTCTACGCCCTTAAGTGTTTGAACTTCTCCATAATAGAAAAGAAAAAGAGAAAAATGAGTTAAATATATAGGAAGGTTTCTGTGCCCCTGAGAGCCTCCATCCCCGACTACAGAAGCTTGCTGTACCGTGCCACAGTTAACAGCTACCATTTGAGGGGACCTCGCCCTTGCTTGAGCACTTGATATACCTCAAGTTACTGATTTTTCACGGCTCTCAATGGCTGTAGGTGCTATTACTCCTGTTTTTTTTTTTGTTTTTTTTTTAGCTGAGCCATCCTGCCACCTGTTGGCAGCTCAGCGCCACCTCAGCTTGGGCTGGCATCGAACTGCTGTTGCTCAGAGCTCAGCTCGCACTCTTGAGCGAACTCTTTACCAACTGAGCCACTCGGCCGGCCTATTCCTGTCTTTAAGATGGAGAAAATGGAGGCTTGTCAAGGCCGATGATGCTTGCCAAAAACAGGGCCTTCTGAACTACGTCCTCTGCCGTCTAAAAGCCTAATGAGGTTTCCCAGCTCCACAGTCCAGTCCTTTGAGCCCTTGCTGTGGGCCGTTACCTAGATAATCCTTACAACCAAGGATTTCCCCAGGGGAGAGCTGCCAGCAGGATGGACTGCAGTGGGTGGGTGGATATGCGTGCATGCTGACTAGTGAACTGCCCACCAACTTCTTTGCCACTCTTATCTGACGTGTTCTTCAGTAACGTGGGTACTGTTGGCTTGGCTGCGCTAACCTTTACCCTTAGTCACATTCCGGGGCCCCTTGGGTAAGCTAGAACTACAAAGACAGTATGCCTAGGGTGGTTTCCTTTTTCCTCTGCTGGACACCTTCATGCCACCCGTCAGGAAGCTCAGCTCTCTGCTGTTTGGCCCTCAGCTACTCACTTCCCCAGGCAATGATCATTGGTCTCACTGTAGTCTTCCTGCCACACCTGCTAGGCCACCTACTGCCTGGGGTTAGCAAGGTGTATCTCCTGATGCTGCTGTAACAACCTCAGGTCCTAGGTCAGATGACCCTCACCTCTGAGGCCTTTCCCAACCTCATTAAAACTACTTTCCATCTGTCATTGTCCTAAAGAACTAGATGATGTCTTTGTTGCCCTTGTTTACTGTCAGCCTCCCTTCGTTAGTGTATGAGCTCCAAGAGGGCAGGGATCTTGTTTATCTTGTTTGCTGTTGAATTCCCAGCACCTAGGACAGTTCCAGGCACATACAAGTACTTTAACAGATACCTGTTGGATGAATGGATGAGAGCGACCCAGTGCCGATTGAGAGACCTGGGCACAGAACATGACAACTCAGAGAGATGAGTATGGGGAGGAACCCCAAGGGGAATAGGCAGAGAGATGGAGTTGTCTTTAGAGACCATCAATTTCTAGATCCCTTAAATTTGGGCTTAGTCTTCTGCTTTTTAAGGAATTTCCTAAAGTCATCTGGAACTTAGTTTGTATTTGTGGCCAAACCCTCTCACAAGACACAGATCTGTGACTGTTTTCCTGGTTTCTTGCAATACCCAAACTACCTTCTGGAGAAGCTAGTGTCCAGGGGTTCGGCATGGGGGCCTGCTAGTTAGTATTCCTGGGCTATAAGGTCAGATTGGGTTATAAAGTCGGGCTTAGTTTCTGCTACTCCTATACTTTCCCTTCTTCCCTGCATCATGGGTTGGTTTTGTTTCCATTTGCAAAATGATGATAAATAATTCTCAGTATCCAGCACAGTGTCTGGACTGTATTATGTGTTCAGTGTTAATATTACTTTTCTCATATTGTCCCAGAATACGGCAAGCCCTTCTGAGGGTAGCACTGTATTGTAGAAGAACCACCACCCTGTACAATGGGCAGGATGTCTTTAGGGCCCTGACAGGTGTCAAGGGCCATTGTGTGTTTTGGGGCCACGATACTTGGTGCAAAGGACTTCTACCCAGGCCTGGCCCATCAGAATCACCTATGAAATGGTTTTTTAATAGATTTTTGGCTCCTGTCTGTGGAAGTGGTTATTCTTCGGTGGCCTTGTGGTAGTAAGGCTGGAGTAAAAATATGGTCAGCCTCTTGTGAGCTCCAGCACCAATCCTGGGTTCCTCCCTGAGGCCACAGGGCATGGGGAAGAAAGCAGGGCTTGGACTCTTCTAGGCTCCTCTTCCTTGTCCGAGGGTTGCTTGATCTCGTTTCCTTGTTGGCTGCAGTTGCAGGCTGTGCCAGTGGGTGGCAGTGTGACTCTGCTGGTGAGGGAGGAAGCCCAGCACCTCCAGGCATCAAGGACTCAGGCTGCCAGTTGGGCTTAGTTACTCACAACTGGGAGCAATGGGGCCTTAGGATATGTAGATCTGAAATGGCAGTTAGGGCGGCCCCCATCCTGTCAGCTCGAAGTCAGCCTTATCCACTCCCCGTCTATTGGCCACTTGGATAAAGGCTGCTATGCTTCAGGGAAACGGCCCCAGAGGGCATGCTGAGGTCTCCAGGACACCAAGTTTCCTTCTATCTGATGGGCCTCTGCCCATCTGTCCTGCTACATGAGACTTAATACCTTCTTCTTACAAATTCTCTTCTTCCACCATAGGGGACCCTCACAATGATCCCAATGCTCAGGGTGATGCCTTCAAGACTCTCTTTGTGGCTAGAGTGGTAAGTCCCAAACCCTGGAGCCCCAGAGGAGTCTGGAACCCGGACTCCTGAGAGCTGAGAACTTAGTTGTGGGACAAAGAATAATAGGTTAGGTCCTGGGAATGTTATGAGGGCTTTGGGACAGCTCACTTCTCCCACTTAACTTTACATTTCTCTCCTTGTAGAACTATGACACGACAGAATCGAAGCTCCGGAGAGAGTTTGAGGTGTATGGACCCATTAAAAGAGTGAGTGGACTGGCCTGGGGTATCTGAATTGGGGGTATGTGGAGGGAAGGAGAAGGCTGGCTCCCAGCCCTGAGGACGCAGTGCACCATTTCAGGGCTTTGGAATGCCCAGCTTACTGCCTGACCACAATTCCACGCCTCCAACTTTGGGTTGCAGGAGTAAATTTAAGAAGTGATGACTGCTTGTTGATGATTTAGAGCAAGGGTTGGCGAACTGTAAACTTCCTATTTATAAATAACGTTTTACTTGGTATGCAGCTAGACCCATATATATATATATATATATGTATTTTTAGCTGAGTCATCCTGCCACCTGTTGGCAGCTCAGCGGCAGCCCAGCTTAGTCTGGGCATCGAACTGCTGTTGCTCAGTGCTCAGCTCACACTCTCGAGCGAACTCTTAACCAACTGAGCCACTCAGCCAGCTCCAGACCCATATATTCATATATTCATTGTTTTTTTTTTGTTTTTTGTTTTTAAGATTTTATTGGGGAAGGGGAACAGCCAAGTTGTTGTCCTTCAGTCTTAGTTGTGGAGGGCACAGCTAGCTCAGCTCCAAGTCCAGTCACCATCCAGCCGCCTGTCGGCAGCTCCCACTCAGCTCAAGGTGCCATGTTCAATCTTAGTTGCTAGTGGGCATAGCCCACCATCACATGTGGGAGTCGAACCGGAAATCTTGTTGCTAAGATCGCAAGTTCTAACCATTGAGCCATCTGGCTGCCCGTGGGCAGCTTATCTCAAGGTGTCATGTTCAATCTTAGTTGCAGGTGGGCGTAGACTACCATCCTGTCCGGAAGTTGAACCAGCAACCTTGTTAGGAGCACATGCTCTCACCAGCTGAGCCATCCTGCCACCTGTTGGCAGCTCAGCTGGGGCACAGCTCACTGGCCCATGTGGGAATCGAACCGGCGACCCTGTTGCTTGGAGCTCATGCTCTTAACCAACTGAGCCACTCACCTGGCCCCTCATATATTTATTGTTGTGTGTGGCTGCTATTATTGTTGTAAGACAGAGTTGGGTAGTTGCAACAGAGACTTTATGGCACTCAGAGCTGGAAATGTCTGCTGTCTGATCCTTTATAGGAAACTTAGCTGACAGCTGTTTCAGAACAAGGCTTTATGTTTAACTGATGTTTCTTCATTTAATTTGAAAGTCACTTAAATGCTCTGGGCAGTGGTGAGGGTTTAAGCTCATCATGCACATAAACTGCTAAGCCTAGCACCGTTAGAGTGTCAGTCACTCTGGGATCTTGAAGGACAGAAAGAGGGTCTGGGGCATCTGTTACTGGCACCACCCAGCCCAGGGCCTGGCACACAGGTTGTGTGATTGATGAGATGAGATTTCCCTGTGTCAGAACTAACCTCTAGGGCTGGCCGAGTGGCGCGGTGGTTAAGCGCTGGCTTGGGAAGCCAGTGGCCCCGGTTTGGTCCCACATATGAGGGCCAGTGACACTGCCCTCAAAAAAAAAGAACTAACCTCTATTCCTGCCGCCTGCCCCCCAGATACATATGGTCTACAGTAAGCGGTCAGGAAAGCCCCGTGGTTATGCCTTCATCGAGTATGAACATGAGCGAGACATGCATTGTGAGTACCTCCTGCCTGAGTCCTGCCCTCTGACCCTCTCTCTTCTCTGCTGCCCCAGCCCCTTCCCGTCTTCTGTCCCCACCTCCCACCCTGCCAAACCTGACATTAGCAATGTCTCTTTTCCTCTTCCCTGTTTCTGATATATCTTTTTTTTTTATATATACATGTTTTTTAAAAAACAAAAACCAAAATCCCCTACAACGTGTGTGTGTGTGTGTGAACCTGGGGAGGTAAGTGTCACACGTTGAACCTCGGGCAGGGAGGGAACTGAGTGGGGGCTGGGGCCAGTTGGAGGAGGTGGAGGGAGGGGTCGGATTTTGGGGGAGTCTCTCCCCATTCCCCCCACTTGAGTTGGGGGCAGCCAAGTTGGAACAAGGACTGGCCTTTGAACCAGCCCTCTCTTTCCCCCAGCATAGCTGGGGCTGGGCCACCCGACCCTCCGCCTCCCCACCCCTGTCCCCCTACCCTGTTCCTCAGTGGGCTGTGGGCTGGTAGGCGTGTTCAGCGCCTGCCCCCACAACTCCAGAGCCCCTTTTGAGGCTGCGGCGGCATCCACATGGGCAGGGATGGGTGGGTGGGGGCGGGCATGGCTGCGGCGTGTCCAGGGGCCGCCGTATTAATTGACTGTTCTTATTGTCACTGCAGCCACCACGCAGCTGGCTTGCAGCTGATGCTTACGCTCCCCTTACAACACCTCAGTGTATGGTTGGTATAAGGGTTTGTATCATGGGTAAGATCACTCAGCACCGCACACTAGCCCAGCTTAGCCAGGCAGCTCAGGAGCAGCGAGGTGTCCCTTCTCCTATCCCCAGTTGGCCCCTCAGCCTCCCTGCACCCAGAACCCTTTCCTTGTTTGGGTGCCCTTTGTCCCCCCTGACCCTTTGCTTTCTGATAATCCTGCTAATCCCAGGAGGGGAAGGATGAATCCTAGTGGGAAAGGCAGTTGGCCTCTCCACTTGGGCTCCACCCAACCCTGTGACTTAACTGGCTTCATGACATCAGCGGCAAGGTGTGGGAATGCCGAAGATGGGGTGCATTAGGGCCAGGGCTCCATGTGGAACCCTTCAACCCTTCGCTCCCTGCCCCTGTTCCTTCTGTGGGGCTGTCACTGTCATGGCCCTGGAGAATCGTTTTGGTTGCTAGATTTGGGGTGCTCTGCTCCATTCCTGTCTGCTTTATCATGGTTGAGGCCTCAGGAAGAGCTGTGGTGCCCAGCTGCTCTCCAGAGTGCATGGAGTTTAGGGATTGGGGTGTGGGAGGGATCAAGCGACAGGCTGCAAACAGCTGAAAGTGTTGTAGAATTTACTTAAGACTCTTCCACTGTTTAGAGACCTAAGAGAGGGAGAAAGAGAGAGAAGTATAAGTGTATACACACATCACATGTTTTCTTTGCTGTTAATCTGGGATTGGGCCTCTTCTGGGGTTTGGGACACTGAACCAGAGCAGGGTTCCTTTGCTTGACTGTTCCCTGTCCTTAAAATTTCTTCCCTGACTACCTTCCTCTGGGTTCAGGGGCCAAGTGGCCCCTTCTCAGATCATGGGCAGCACTGCACCTCCTGGACCCCAAGGCTGTCCCGTGTGTGCCAGCCTTTGGGCTGAAGCAGGTGGTGGGAGGGAATATGGAGTTCGAGGTGGAGAAGTCATTCCATGTGCCGAGAGGGAGGCGGGGCGTGTGCCTAGTCTAGTGTGGACTTCATGGGAAAGGTGAGGGTGAACAGGTTTGCTAAGGCCTCTCCAGCCTTCCTTTTAAATTCAAACGAGATAAGCCCAGGCTTTCCAGCTCCCAGACTTGATGTTAATCCTTGTCTCCCCCTCTTTCAAGGCCTCCATGAGGTTTCTTTGGGGTCCACCACTTCCTCTGCCTGTCTCCAGGTGCTGCAGGAGATGTGGTCCTTCTCCCTCTCTGTGGTTCCCTAGAACCTCCCCCCCATTTCCCCGCCCTGTAGCTTTAGCTCACCCCATGGTGGTGGGTGTGGGGTCTGTGCGCGTGTTCAGGTAAGCTTGGGGGCTCCAGGTAAGCGGTCCCGTGTCCCCCCCCCGGGAAGCCCGCCTCCTCGCCAGGCCCCCAGGAGTTGCCGAGCCCCCCCCATCCCGCTCGGTTTGGACACCCGCAAGGCCGGCATCGGTAAATGGCACCTTTTTCTCTTCCTCTGGTTGTTATTTGGGGGGGAGCGGGCTGGGGCGGGGCAGGGTATTGTGGTTGGTTGAGGACAACCCACTAGACCAGGGCTGGGGGTGGGAAACGGACGTTTTTGGCCTTCCAGACAGCCCCCATGTGAGACAGGCCAGGGGATTGGGCCTGCCCTTGGCTGTGCCCTGCCCACGTGTGGGAACATGCCTCTCCCTGCATCTCCCCTTCTACTCCCCACCCTTCCTGAGAGGCTCAGGCTGGGGTTGGCCACCCAGCGTGTGTTGAGCTGGGGGGTGTGGAGGGAGAGATGGGATGGCGCCTGGGGTTGGGTGGCAGTCAGTCATCTCAGGTAAGGCAGGAATTTTCAGTAGCACCGCACGTCTCCCATACCTCCCTCCACTTTTCCTCTCCCCCGCCTGCTGTAGGGGGCCCCTCCAGGCCCCCTGGGAGCACCATAACCTGCCCTTTGCTCCCTGCCATCTAAAGATTTCTCCCACCCCTTCTGGTTCATTTTCTGTTCTGATGTCTGTTCACCCCATGCTCACCCTCACCCCCTCTCCCCGCCAAAGAAAACAAAACAGAAAAACAACCGGTGTGAACTGGGGTGTGGAGCGGCCCTGCTGGGCCTCCTCCCCCAGCATGATGTTTTAGGGTGCATGCCGGGAGTTGTGGAGGAGCCCTCCCCCACAGCAGAGTCCAGTCTTAAGTTAACCTCCAGTTTCTTTGCAGCGACTTTTGGCCGCCTTGACGGGAGGGGGCTGCTCTGTCCATTGGGAGTAGGAAGGGCCTAGGAGCCCGTGGTTGGCAGTTGGGGGTGGTCTTGTCACACCCCCCCCCCAACAATAATGATTGGGGGTGATTAGGAAGCAGGTGCTGAGATGGAGCAGGCCCCTCCCTGGTTGGGAGAGGGTTGGTCTGGCCGTCAGTAGCCTGGCTGACTGGTGGGTGTGTGTGTGTGTGAGTGTGAGTGCCGGTGCCTTGATGGGGATGTGTCGGGTGGGGGTGCTGTGGAGCTGGGCCCTGTCCTGACTAGAGCACCCTCTGGGGACTCCCCCCTCCCCCCTCTCCACGTCTGTTGCAGCCGCTTACAAGCACGCAGACGGCAAGAAGATAGATGGCCGGCGAGTCCTTGTGGATGTGGAGAGGGGCCGAACTGTGAAGGGCTGGAGGCCCCGGCGCTTAGGTGAGCACTTCCTGCCCATGCAGGTCTCCCAAGGGTCGCGCCCTCAGTGGCTTCATTCTCACCTCTTTCTTCTGGAAAGCACTAGTCCCGCACCCTCAGCTGCTTTCTGTCTTCTCTTCCTACTTCCCTACGGCTGGCTGCTCACATCCTCTCTCCCTTTCTCTAGCTTGTCCTTTTATCAACATCATATTGCTGGTGCCTGTCTTCTCATTCTGGGTTACCAAGTAGGAGCTATGAGCACTAGCCTGAAAAAGCCAGTCTGGGACCAAAAGCCAGCTTGCAGCTTACTAGCTGGTGGCTTTACCGTGCTCCTTTATTTTCTTCATATTAGAAACCAGGAATAACCTCTGTTCACTGAGCTCAGCATCTGATGCCCAGCTTGGCAAGTGGCATGTGGTGGGCATTGTAAGTGTCACTCATCTGCTTACACTCTGCTGTTGCTCATATGTTCATTGATTCAGCTAATGCCTGTTTAATCACCAGCTGTGTGCCAGGCTTCTAATCAAGAATAAGAGATACATAGCCCCAGTTCTCAGAGCCTCTTACTTCCAACCCCACTCACTATGTGTGTCTAATTGTCATTCTCTGTCTGAGTCAAGGTCAATTTGGCTGCAAGTATCAGAAATATGTTTGAGCTTCCTAAAGTATAAAGGGGCCTTGTCAGTGTAGACTTCTGGGTATCTTTTGGAACCCAGAGACATGTGGTGCAGGAGAGCCTCAAAAGGACCTAGTAGCCAGCCCTTAAAGCTCTCAAGAGACACCCCTGACATCTCTGCACTGGCTTCTGCCTTGTCGGCTGTCCGTGCAGACGGGTCTCTTCTGTGTTTCTCCCACTGGCCCAGTGTGGCACTCCACATCTTCCTGCTTTGGGTGGATGGATCTAATTGGCTCCATGGTGGGCTTGGATCTGGGGCTCAGGTGCTGCCATTCAAACATGCCTGTTGAGATCTCAGTCCTACAAGGATGAGTGACAGCTCTCAGAGAAGAAGGCTTTCCCTGGGCAGACACTCAGGTGGACTCCATGCCCTCCTCTCTCAGTCCTGTCCCAGCTCGCTGATCTCACTCTTGACTTGCCTGTGCTGCGCAGACCAAATGCTCATCTGCTGAATCTCTGAACTTGATAGATAGGCTTTCACTTACTCTCTGGTTTCTCTGGGTGGAGTGGCTTCTTCAGAATTTAATTTCTGTTGTGTTAGAATCCTGGAATCCCAGAATCTTCTAGTTTGATTGGCATTCAAACTTTCTGATAGTAAGCCTGACCTGGTATACATGCAAAAATACATATAACGCAAATAAAAGTTTTATGAAACAGTAATTATCTTTTCTACAGCAGTGCATACTAATACTTTATACTGTTGTTTTGTTTTGTTTTAGCTGAGCCATCTTGCCACCTGTTGGCAGCTCAGCTCGGGTTGGGCATCGAACTGCTGTTGCTCAGAGCTCAGCTTGCAGTCCTTTTTTTTTTAGGGTAGTGTCACTGGCCCTCATATGTGGGACCCGAACCGGGGCTCCTGGCTTCCCAAATGAGCGCTTAACCACTGCGCCACTCAGCTGGCCCTCAGCTCGCAGTCTTGAGCGAACTCTTAACCAACTGAGCCACTCGGCCGGCCCTGTTGTTTTGTGTTTTTTAATATACTGGTTGCAACCCATCAGATTGGTGATGTGACCCACTGCTGGGTCATGACCTGAAGATGGAAAACACTAGTCTAGTCTGTGCCGTACCTGTGACATTTCGGGTGCCTGGTCACATGCCTGCCTCTGTTTGAATGTCTGATAATCCAAGCAGCCTTTTTCCTCCCTCACCACTGCCACTCATGGAGCTCCAGCCTGCCTCACTGAACTTTTCTTCCAGGCGGTGAGCTACAGGCAAGTCGGCTGGGAGTCAGTCCCAGCTCTGCACTGTCTTTGCTGACTCACCATGGCCCCGTGGCTTTATCTGAGTTTGTTTCCCTGTCTGAAGAAAGGAACTGTCCACTGCTCCTTGGGGTTGTTTAGTCACTCATTTTGGTGACTCTGTCCTCGACACTGTACACGTGCTGGTCACAGCAAAGCTGGACATAGTCCCTACTCTTTTTTTTTTTTTGAGGGCAGTGTCACTGGCCCTCATATGTTGGACCGGGGCCGCTGGCTTCCCAAGCTAGCGCTTAACCACCGCGCCACTCGGGCGGCCCCATAGTCCCTACTCTTAATGGTGCGTTCCCGCCTGCGGGGGAGGCAGGTGTTACACACACACACACACAATTTGACACCACAGGTGAAGTTCTGGGAAGGAAACGTGGATGGTCCATGAGTGTATAGTGCGGAACGGCTTCATTTGGTAGGGACAGCTTACTGAGGAAGTAATGTTGGGGCTAACGAGAAGAAGGGTCAGTAGGAGTCCACGAGACAAGAAGGCGAGGTGCCAGAGAAAGGCAAATGATCCCCAAAACTGGAGTAGGGAGGAGATGAGTATGAGGAGACTGTAAATGCTTGGTTGTAAAGATAGGCAGGCGCCAGCTTTTGCAAGCCCTGGTACCACGTGATGCGTTTGGACCGCGGGCAGTGGGAAGCCAATGAAGGCTTGGAGCTGGATCCCGTTTTCAGTTAGAAAGATGGCGGTGGCTTCTGGGAGGGTGAGGCTTACTTGAGGGGAGGAGGGGTTTGCGAGGAGGCTGGGCGCAGTCCACAGTGGCTAAGAACATGTACTTCTGGAGCCTAATTACCGGTGTTTGCCAACTAGCACTTTCTGGAAGTCCTTTAATCTCGGTAAAGCACTGTTGTCAGGTTAAGAGAGTGCTGGCAAAGTGTCCTCACAGTACTTGGCCCCATAGACACCACCAGAGATGGTGTCCTTCCCTTTGCTCTTTGATGCTTCTTGCTTCCCCTACTTCGTCCCTGCCCGAACTGACTCTCTGTTTGTCTGCCCCGCCTCCAGGAGGTGGCCTGGGTGGTACTAGAAGAGGTGGGGCTGATGTGAATATCCGGCATTCCGGCCGGGATGATACCTCCCGCTATGATGAGAGGTAAGATTGGGCAACCGGTTTCCTGGGAAGGGGGTGGTCACATTGGGGAGCCCTGCCACACACCGCTGCCCACCTCATCCAGGCCGGGCCCCTCCCCGCTTCCGCACAGGGACCGGGACCGAGACCGGGAGCGGGAGCGCAGGGAGAGAAGCCGCGAGCGAGACAAGGAGCGAGAAAGGCGACGCTCCCGCTCTCGGGACCGGCGGCGGCGCTCACGGAGTCGCGACAAGGATGAGCGGCGGCGCTCCAGGGAACGGAGCAAGGACAAGGACCGGGACCGGAAGCGGCGGAGCAGCCGAAGCCGTGAGCGGGCACGTCGGGAGCGGGAGCGCAAGGAGGAGCTGCGTGGTGGCGGGGGAGGTGGCGACATGGCAGAGCCCTCTGAGGCTGGTGACGCGCCTCCTGACGATGGGCCTCCTGGGGAGCTGGGCCCAGATGGCCCTGATGGTCCAGAGGAGAAGGGCCGGGATCGTGACCGGGAACGACGTCGGAGCCACCGGAGTGAGAGGGACCGGCGCCGGGACCGAGACCGGGATCGGGATCGGGAGCACAAGCGGGGGGAGCGAGGTGGTGAACGGGGCAGGGATGATGCCCGGGGTGGGGGGGGTGGCGGCCAGAACAACGGGCTGGAGGGGCTAGGCAATGACGGCCGAGACATGTACATGGAGTCTGAGGGAGGCGATGGGTATCTTGCTCCAGAGAACGGGTATTTGATGGAGGCTGCACCAGAGTGAAGAGGGCCTCGCCGGTTTTGTTTGGACGTGTTCTGCCCACCCCCTTACTGTCATCCTCCTCCCCCAACTTTCTTGGCCACTACCTAAGTTTGTCAGCCAAGGGTAGGAGTCTCCTTATTTGTTCTGGCCTCTTGGATTTAAAAATAAAATTAATTTTCTCTTGATAATGGACAACTTGGTTTCTTGGTCACTGTTAATGTTTTTCCCAGAAGATGAAGACTTAATAACCCTACTTTGGTTTATGTTCCAGGGCACGCATAGAATGTGAGCTTTATGACCCGTAACTGGAGACACCCCACTACATCAGAGCTGTTTAAAATGGGGCGAGGAGCCCGGTTCAGTCCCACATATGAGGGTCAGTGACACTGCCCTCAAAAAAAAAAAAAAAAGTTGGGTGAGGGAGCCGGTCGAGTGGCGCCTTGGTTAAGAGCTGGCTTGGGACTCCAGTGGTCCCTGTTCAGATCCCACATATGAGGGCCAGTGACACTGCCCTCTACAGCTAAGATGGTGAACAACAGCTCCGCCAGAGCTGGGCTGCTGTGAGTCCCGGGGACGGCATAGCTGCAGCCCCTGCTGCACTGGGCTGCCATAGGCTACAGTGAGTGGCCGGCAGCCAGTGTGAGCTGCCAAGAGCCGCTGCAAGCAGCTGTCAAGAGGCTGGCGACCGATCTGCCTCACCCAGGAAGAGCGCAATGATGATACCAACATGGGCCAGTGAAGCAACGTCCTCCACAATTAGACTGAAAAACAAATAGACAGCAAATTGTGTGTTCCGCTTCCCCAGTTTCCCAATGAAATCTTTATTTTTTTGAGGGCAGTGTCACTGGCCCTCATATGTGGGGCCCGAACTGGGGCCGCTGGCTTCCCAGGCCAGCGCTTAACCACCACGCCACTCGGCCGGCCCTGAAATCTTTTTTTAAAAAAATGGGGTGAGGAAGTCCTCTGTAAGGGTTCTTGATACTTTTGTGTTCCCTTTTCCCCTCATACCTGACATGTTCATTGTGGGCTGTTCATACCCCTCACTGGGGGTGGGAGCAACTAGATTACTCAGTGGAAGCTGCAACTTTGTGTGAAAGGGGAGCTGTTGTCTGAGTTGGGGAACAGGGAAAAGGGTGATGCGGACAAGATACAAAGATGAGAAGATTGGGTAGAACAGAAAGTCCACACAGGGCCAGGATGGAAAAAGGTCTACGGTACACAATAGCAAGTACACAGTTTGTCTTTTTACTTCAGACTTCCTAGTGATAGTAGAAGAATAACAGGCAAGAAACAGAAGAGATGCCATCAGCAGTTGAGATTTCAGTACATTTTTAGATAAAAGATTAAATGTGATAACATTTCAGTCTGGTGACCGCTTGAGAAGAAAGCCAGTCAGCGTTGCAAGACCCTAGAGAGGTCCAAGGCTGCAACTCCAGGAACAATCCAGGAACAAGGGTAGCCGACAAGGTGGAATTTTTTTTTTTTTTTTTTTTTTTTTGAGGGCAGTGTCACTGGCCCTCATATGTGGGACCTAACTGGGGCCGCTGGCTTCCCAAGCCAGCGCTTAACCACCACACCACTGGGCTGGCCAACAAGGTGGAATTTGAACACAAATTTGTTTCAAGCACTTACCTGGGAGTTGAGTGTTTGCTGCCTAAGCCATACAAGCCAAGATCTATTGTGATCTTTTAGTTAGAAGTTTCTCAGCCTAAAGGCAAACTTGGCCTGATAACCCAGAGGCAGCCTGTCAGTTATGTCTGACTGACATGTAAAAATCCTAGTTTGCTTTCTAACTGCCTAGGTCTTTATGTACACAACAGGCATTTGAGAAAATCTAGTAAGAGACCACAAGATAAATAGAAAAACTGGTCCTGGGTAAAAATACCTTTAATAAGTATATTTTCATAGATATCTCAGATGTTGCAACTAGGTTCTGGAATTGGCTGTGTAGAATAGCCCATTTTGGACTAGCCTGGCACAGACCAGTTATAAAGACTTGGGCAATGTATATAAACAACTTGTGAAAGGCATTGGGGGGCAACCAATGAAGATGAGACTTGAGAGGGTCCAATCCCTAAGAAAAGGAAAGCACACGTGAATTTCATTTTTACCTGGCTTTTCCTTTGAGGACCTTTACTAATGTAGCATAAGGCAATAGAGGGCCTTCCACAGGGCTGAGTTCACAGTGGTTGGACCAGACAGCTTGGACTTGGGTAAAATTCCCATGTGGGGCATTGAGCCCCCAAATATACATACTCTTCCATCAAGGCATTTGCCAACTCATAAGCTCATTGTCATTGCAAGACCCAAGATGCTCATCAAAAAGCAACAGAGACCATGCAATTCTTGGGGACACAGTTTGGGGTTCAAGCCCTGCCAAGGTGGAATTGACCATGCTTGAGATCCCCAGAGTGCCACAATATTGGAGTAAGGCCACAAGTGAAATAGACCAGGTTTTGTCAGGATTTAGGTGATGTTCCTGCCAAAAGAAAACCACCTTTGGAAGATAATCATTCAGAGCCTCTTGGATTTTTAGTACACAATACTCAACATCTACTCAAATTATCAGGTATGTTAGAAAGACTTGGATTACTGAAAACCAAGGGAAAAAATAGACAATAGAAACAGACCCAGGCATGATTCTGATGTTGGAGTTAGCAGAGATTGAAATAACTATATGTTCACAAAATAAGGAAAGAGAATTTTCACAGATCTGGAATCTTAAGTCAAATGGAGGGCCGGCTGAGGGGCGCTGTGGTTAAGCGCTGGCTTGGAAGCCAGTGGCCCCGGTTCGGTCCCACATATGAGGGCCAGTGACACTGCCCTCAAAAAAAAAAATCAAATGGAAATTTTAGAACGGGAAAACAAATAAGCATTTAGTAGGTGCATTTGGTAGTTGTTAGATGCTAGATAACCTGAAACATCCTTGTTAACACTAGAAGTGTGAGGGAAATAAAAGAATTAGACGAATTTGAAAGAAATCTCAATCTTAGGAAATTAACAGAAATACATTTCACCAAAATAAGGAATTTAAAAGAAAACTAGGGGGCCGGCCGAGTGGCTCAGTTGGTTAAGAACTCGCTCAAGAGTGCTGGCTGAGCTTTGAGCAACAGCAGTTCAATGCCCAGCCTGAGCTGAGCTGTGCTGAGCTGCCAACAGATGGTAGGATGGCTCAACTAAACAAACAACAAAAAAACTAGGGCCGGCCAAGTGGCGTGTTGGTTAAGAGCTGGCTTGGGACACCAGTTCTGAGCAGCAGGGCCCCAGTTCAGATCCCACATATAAGGGCCAGTGACACTGCCCTCAACAGTTAAGGTGGTGAACAACAGTTCCACTTGGAACTGGGCTACTGTGAGTTGCTGGTGATGGTGTAGGCTGCATCCTCTGCTGCAGTGGGCTGCCATAGGCTACAGTGAGGGGCCAGCAGACAACGTGTGCTGCCAACAGCTGCCATGAGTGACCATCCAGCGGCTGGTGACCAATCTGCCTCACCCGGGAAGAGCGCAATGATAATACCAACATGGGCCAGTGAAGCAACGTCCTCCACAACTAGACTGAAGAACAAAAGGACAGCAACTTGTCTGTTCCCCTTCCCCGGTTCCCTAACGCTGTTCCCCTCCCCCGATTCCCAAATAAAATCTTTATAAAAAAAAAAAAAAAACTAGACTCAGTTCACCAAAGCAGTGTAGAAAGTCCCAGGATGGCAGCGTCTAGAGAATACTTGGTCCAGATTGGGGTCAAAGAAAGTTTCCAAGGAGTTTCAGGATAAAAAGATTCAGTATGATATCTGTTGTGATGGACAATTGGAAAGGAACTGAGAATGTGATGAAAGAAACAAAAGTAGAAATCACAGGAAGAAAACAAAACAAAACTGTTCAAGGAAATGTAATCACAGAACACTAGACCCTACAGTAAAATAAGTACTTAGACATAATGTGAGCACTTCATTGATCTAAAACTGGTACCATAAAACTACCATGGGTGGAGAGAAAAAAGGTTGTAAGAGCAGAAAATATATATTATAACTAAAATTGATAAATTGACAAATAGCATGTTACTTAGAAACAGAAGTAACTATCAGACTAAATATCTATTAAGTTGCCACTTGCAGTGGGGAGAGTTAGGATGGGTTGGTGCTTTTCAATATTAGCTCTTCTGAATTATTTAATTATTTGTCTTTAACTCTGTAAATAAGTCATTTTTTTATTATTGGGTCGTTGGGAAACTCATGATGTATTTTTCTGTGTTTTTCAGAAGGAAAAGAAATACTATGAAGGAGGGAGGGTAGACAAACGCCAGTGTCATCTGACTTTGCAGAAGCCCTTTTCTGGACTCCATACCCCTATCCAGTAAAGGGTGGGGCAACAGCCAGACTTCATAGTCTTGGCTACATTTCTTGGCCTCTAGAGCATCAAATACCACTGCCCACTTTTTTATTTTATTTTATTTAAATATTTTTATTGGGGAGGGGGAACATTTTGTTTTTCCAGGACCCATCAGCTCCAAGCCAAGTTGTTCTTCAATCTTAGCTGTGGAAGGTGCAAGCTCAGCTCCAAGTCCAGTTACCATTTTCAATCTTCTTGTGGGGTGGGTGTAGTCCACCATCCCATATGGGTGTCAAACTGGCAGTCTTGCTGCTAAGAGCATGCACTCTCACAAGCTCACCAGCAACTCAGCTCGGATGCAGCTCACTGGCCCATGTGGGAATCGAACTGGCGACCCTGTTGCTCAAAGCTCGTGCCCTTTTTTTTTTTTTTTTTGAGGGCAGTGTCACTGGCCCTCACATGTGGGACCGAACTGGGGCCGCTGGCTTTCCAAGCCAGCGCTTTAACCACAGCGTTACTCAGCCGGCCCAGAGCACGTGCTCTTAACCAACTGAGCCACTGGGTCGGCCCCCACTTTCTTTTTAAAAACACTCTCTTCTCATGTTTTCTCACCTGATTTCTTCCTTTTTCTGGCCATTCTTTGTCCTCTTCCTGGTTTTCACCTGTTAGGAGTTTTGAGGACTCCATCTTAGGTCCTCTTCATTCTATACAGTCTCTGGCATTCTTGACCACTCCTATGGTTTTATTCACTACCTTTGTCCAAATTCTCAAAACTGCTTGCAAGCCTCACATACTTTACAGGCTCCTCAAATTTGGAATGTCTACTATCGGTCCTCCAGCATAGACCATCTTAGCAAAAGGCCCATAAGCACCTTAGTACCCCCTTCTCCTCCTCCCAGTACTCATATACAGTTGATCAGATGTCCACACATTTCCAAATATGTCCACTTATCCTCCATGTCTTTGCCCTGGTCTCAGCCATCGCGTGGTACACCTGGATAGCCTCCTGACTGGTCCCCCGCCTCCACTTTTATTATTATTTTTATTATTATTTTTTTTTTTAGCTGAGCCATCCTGCTACCTGTTGGCAGCTCAACGGCAACTCAGCTCGGGCTGGGCATCGAACTGCTGTTGCTCAGAGCTCAGCTCGCACTCTTGAGTGAGCTCTTAACCAACTGAGCCATTCGGCCGGCCCTCCACTTTTATTCTTATCCAATCCAGTTGCCACACAGTGGCTACAGTGACCTTCAGATACACATTTGAATATCACATTTTACTCTGGAATTACCATGAAGTCCAAAATCCTCAACATGTGCCAACTCACAAGTCCATACATAAATTGTATCCTGCCCACCCTTTCACCTTCAGCATAAATTACTCCTATCCTTACTCTGCTGTCCAGCCATGTGGGTTCTTTCTGCCTGGAAAGTGACCCACGCCCCACTTCGATGATCTTATCTCCAAGGACTCTATGTCAGTGTCCTTTTTAGACATGACCTCCCCACTCCAATTCTGGTCACAGTAGTAGTTGGTCGTCTACTTCCCCTCCACCATAGCCTAAGCTCCGTGAGAGCAGTGGGCTTGTCTCTCCTGCTCACTATCGTGTCCATTATCTTGGGTCCAGATGTTTAACATACGTTTGTCCAATGAACGTAGAAAAAAAGGAATAGAGAGGGGACAGACGGGTGTGGTGGGCAGGACAGACAGAGATGGAAGGAGGTGCAGGCAGAGGCCGCAATAGGAGGGGTCGCAAACAGGACAGACCGGTGGAGGATGAGGGTAGAGCAGCCAGACAGGAGCCGCATCACAAGCTGCGGCCGCAGCGCCAGGAGCGGAGCTCCTGCTGGGCCGAGCCTCCGCAGGGGGCGTCTGTCGCCTGGGGCGTGGCCTGGCGCAGTCCCGCCTTCCTTGCCAGCGACCCGGCGGGCGGGCGGCTCGCAGCTGTGGCGCCGACATGGCTGCGCTGGTGGAGCCGCTCGGGCTGGAGCGGGGTAAGCGCGGCAGGGGGCCCTGCCCACTCGGCCGCAGCGTGCGTCTCTGACCCCGATCCTCGCCCCTATCCCGGCAAGGCCTGGGTGGTGGGCGGGCGGACCCAGCGGGGGTGGGCGGGGCGGGGCGCAGCGAGTTGGGCTGTCTGGGTGTGGGAGGGTCCGTGGGCGAGCCGGCCGGGGAGGGGGCGCTCGCTGCACTCCCCTGCCTGGGTGTGTATGGGGATTCCCGGGATGCAGGGCGCCTGGCCGGCCGCATTCTCTCCCTTGCCTCTGGCAACTGCGGATGTTGGACCGGGACTCGGCTGTCTTTCCGGGGGGTCTGCGTTCGTCCTTACTTGCCCTTACTCGGTCTCTGGCCGCATCTCTTGGTGATTCTCTGCGTCTTGGTGTCTCTGACTGAGTCTACGCGCCCGCCCCCGCCCCGCAGATGTGTCTCGGGCGGTGGAGCTCCTGGAGCGGCTCCAGCGCAGCGGGGAGCTGCCCCCGCAGAAGCTGCAGGCCCTCCAGCGCGTCCTGCAGAGCCGCTTCTGCTCTGCCATCCGGGAGGTGAGCGCAACGCGGCGCCGGAGCACGAGCAGCAGCCTCCGTCCTCCTCCTAGTCACCCCGAGCCCCGGGACTACGCCTCCCAGCAGTGCCCGTGGCGGCCCGCCTTGGGGTGCCCGTGCGTCAGCTCCGGGGTTCTTTGGGAGTTGTAGTTTCCTTGGGCCCCGAGTTGCCCGGGCAGGACGCATCCTTGTATGGGAGGGTCTGCGCGCCTGCACTTCTGTGTTGAAGGAAGGAGGGGTTGGCGGCTCCCTGATGCTGCTGCGTCCTCACCAGGTATATGAGCAGCTCTATGACACGCTGGATATCACCGGCAGCGCTGAGATCCGGGCCCATGCCACAGCCAAGGTAGGCGTCTCTCAACCCATCTCTCTTGGTATCCAGGGAACTGCGCGGTCTAGCTCAGGGTCTTCCTAATGTCATTCTTGGTTCCTCCTTCATAATTTTGCAAAATCTTTGTACCACCCTTACTATTACTTATTTAGAATTTATTTTAAGTTGTCTCACATTTTAACTTAAATATTATATAAAGGGAAGCAACTACAAATTGAAACTAGTACCACATGCCTGACTAGAAGATAACCTTAAACATCTCTACACTGAAAACAATGAAATAGCAATAGACACTGAAATCTGATTAAACTATAGTTAGATGCTGTTTCTTGCTGCTTCCTGGAGGCCCTCAGATCCTTCCAGGCCTTTTTTTCTCTGTTAAAAAGTTATATTGGCAAGTGTTGAGTATTCAAGACACACTCACACCAAATGGAGACTTCCTTTTTGACATATCTGAACCATCCAAAGTGAGCCAAAAGGGACATGTGGTCATTATGCAGTGACCTTGTGTTGAACTGTGGCAGACATGTCATGCTTGGGGAAAGAAACAGGGACAATCCGGAGTATACCTCCAGCCTTCATCCTAATCATAATTGCCCTACCATCATGATCTGGTTCAGTCACTCCCTGGCCTATATCCTCTACCCCAGTGCACATGCCCACCATGGAGGGTCCCTCATCTCCTGACGCTTTCTCTCTCCCAGGCTACAGTTGCTGCCTTCACTGCCAGTGAGGGCCATGCACATCCCAGGGTAGTGGAGCTGCCCAAGACAGATGAGGGCTTGGGATTCAACATCATGGGGGGCAAGGAGCAGAACTCGCCCATCTACATCTCTCGTGTCATTCCTGGAGGCGTGGCTGACCGCCACGGAGGCCTCAAGCGTGGAGACCAGCTGCTGTCAGTGAATGGTGTGGTGAGTGGGAGGCTGAGGCAGAGCGGGGGTCACAGCTTGTCCCTGTTTTTGACATTTATTCAATACACACTGAGCACTGCCTCTTTATTCAACCCTGTGCTGGGCACTGCTGCAGACTCTGAGAAAAGTTGGCCTCAGCTCTTACTTTCAAGAACTCCTTCTCTGATGAGGGAGATAGACCCTGAGTGAAATATTCCTAATTCAGAGAGATAATAATGAGGAAGCACAAAGCATTGTGAGAACCTGATGTGGCACCAGACCAGGGTAGATGAAGGAAGTTTTAACAGAACATTTTAGTTGGGTTTTGAAGGATGAGTAGGAGTTCTCCAGGCATAGAGGGTGGAGAAAGGTGTTATTTGACTGAGGGTGTGGTAGGTAAGGTCTGTGACTCTCCTCTGAGATGAAAAAAAGGGGTTCAGTTCTGATGAAGGACTGGGGTGTGCAGTTAATTAAAATCACTGGTTAGAGTAGACAGAGACACAACTAGATGGCTGGGGCTAGCCTTGCAGAGCCTGAGTGCCAGCCTGAGAGGCTGGGACTTTGTCTCAAGGGTTTTGGGGAACATGGGAGGGTTCAGGGATAGGCTCAGCTTGGAGGTGTAGAAAGACTCCTTTGGGATTCTGTGGGGGATGGATTGAGGGGAGAGACAGGAAGCCAGGAGGCCAGGCAGAAAGCTATAGTAAGAATTCACCGGGGAGAGGATGAGGCCTGAGCTGGGGCCAGGGCAATAGGGACAAAGAAGAGGGAGTCAGGGCAGGAGGGATGGGGCTGTGGATTAATGGGGAGGGAGGGAATAAAGATGGGCCTGGGGGCTGGCCAAGTGGCTCAGTTGGTTAAGAGCTTGCTCAAGAGTGCGAGCTGAGGGGCCGGCTGAGTGGCACGATGGTTAAGAGCTGGCTTGGGACACCAGTGGCCCTGGTTCGGATCCCACATATTAGGGCCAGTGACACTGCCCTCTAAAAAGAAAAAAAAAAAGAGTGCGAGCTAAGCTCTGAGGAATGGCAGTTCGATGCCCACCCCGAGCTGAGCTGCTGTTGAGCTGCCAATAGGTGGCAGGATGGCTCAGCTAAAAAAAAAAGAAAAAAAAGGATGGGCCTGGACGTCTGGCTCAGTGACTTGAGGGCATATAGGGCTTGTCCCTGACATGGGCAACCTGAAAGTTTTGTGGGGAGGACACTGTCAACAGTTAGTGACTCTTCCATGAGGACATGAGGTTTTGGCACCTTAGGCCTGGTACCAGGTCTCCAACGGTTGGTCCCAGTTCTGGGGTGGTTGCTAGGAGCGGGCAGTGGGCCTCAGGCCCAGCTGTCTGTGTACTGCCCCACAGAGCGTTGAGGGTGAGCAGCACGAAAAGGCAGTGGAGCTGCTGAAGGCAGCCCAAGGCTCGGTGAAGCTGGTGGTGCGTTACACACCCCGTGTGCTGGAGGAGATGGAAGCCCGCTTTGAGAAGATGCGCTCAGCCCGCCGACGCCAGCAGCACCAGAGCTACTCGTGAGCCCTTTGCCACCATTCCCCCAGGGCCTCCACTGCCTCCCTTATCCCCAGACGCCCAAACCAGGTCATTGATTCTTGGAACCTTGATTGCCACTCCTAGCCATGGCTTCTCTACCTGGGATTGACCCTGGACCCCTTGCCCAGGCTTTCACCCCATGTTGGTCTGGCTAAAACTCGTGGTGACTCAGCTGACTGCCATTCCGAGATCTGGAACATACTCTTTCTGGAACCCCTCAACCCATTTTCCCAGGCCCTTGGCTCCGGAACCCCAGTCCTGGCTCTCTTCCATGCCTCCCCAGGTCCCCTCCCCTGAGCCTGGCTCCCCTCTCTTCACCCTCCTTGCAGGTCCTTGGAGTCTCGAGGCTGAAACCAGAGATCTGGACTCTCCTGCTCCCCCTCCCCTGTACAGTATTTATTGTCACCGGCTCCTTATTTAAAGATCTTTAACCCTCATTGAGTGTCTGTGTGTCTGTCCTGCATCCTGGGGTTACAGGGTCTTGAAATTGTTGGGGAGGGAGAGAAACTGATACTGAGACCAGACCCTGAAGAAGCCCTTTCAGTCTGGGGGCAGAGGTAGAGACTTTTCCCCAGGTCTGAAGGCGGAGGCTGGTGGCTTCCTAGGGACAAGTCCAAGGGCGGAGGCTGTGACCTAGTCTGGGTCTGAGTGCTAGGTCAGAACTGAAGACAACGTCCCCCTACCCTTAAGAGAGTCTGAGGGTGGAGGCCAAGCACCTTCTTCTGTAGTTGGTCCCACTTTGGAGCCCTGAAACTCTGCGGGAGCCAGTTGGCCTCCTCTGTGTGGGCGGGGCGGAGCGAACCATTAACCTTATCCGCCGGGGGAGCCTTGCAGATCGTACTATCGTCTGTGTGGGAGGCGGGGGTGGGCTGCCGCGTGCAGTTCTCGAGGCCGGGCTGGGTGTGCAGAATAAGGTGCACTCGCCGACCCGGCATTCACTTCACCTTCCAACCCAAGCGCGCGCCTCCGGGAGTCGCCCCCACCTTAAAATACAACGTTTACTCCCCCTCACCGCCCGCCCAGCCCTCCTGTTTCCCGCGGCGCGAAGGCCGGCGCGCGCCACCGCCGGGATCCGGGGTCGCAACTCGCGTTCCACGCCGCGCGCCCTTAGCTCCAGGTGACATCATCCCCCTGCCGGGCTCCGCCTCCCGCCCCAGCCGCCTGACGCTGCTCGTCTATTGGCCGACATGTCTTAAGCCCCGCCTCCCCTCTCCGCCCGCGCGACCCCTCCCGGCCCGTGCGGAGGCGGGGTTTAGCCGCCGGCCGGCACCGACGCTGCCTCCCATTGGCCGCTCAGCGCCGTCCGTCAGTCTCCTTTTAAAGGGACCACGACCGCCGGGGAGCTGTTTGGGGGGAGGGAGGAGGAAATTTTTTTGGGGGGAAGGTGGGATTTGGGGGCGCTGGTGGGCACCCCTGGATCTGGCTGCTGCGGCCTCGTGGGGGGAGGCTGAACGGTGACAGGGGTAGGGGGCTATTTTAGGAGGTAGAGGGCTGTGAAACCGTGAAGGGGAGGGGGTCCCCAGCGCCCAAGTCGGAGCAAGAGACGCGGAGCCCGCGCGAGCGGCGGAGACAGGGCTCTGGAGCTACAGATCCGGGCCCCGGCTGCCGCCAGGGGCCCCGCCCGGTCCCCCCACCCCACCCCACGTCCCTCCTGCAGCCCAGCTCCGCCCGCAGCCGCCGCGGACCAGGCAGGTAAGAGCCCGGCCCGGCCTGCCTGGCAGCGCCCACCCCGGAGACCCCTCACCGAGTTTTCCCCACATCCCCGAGATCCTAGGTTCCCTTCTTCCTCTCGGGGGACCCCAGAGCCCAGATTTCACAGCCCAACCCCAGAGAGTCAGGCGTGCCCCTCCCGGCTCTCAGAGTCCCCAGCCGAACCCTAGAATCCCAGGCGTACTGCCGCCTTGCGCCTCTTCCAGGGCCCAGGAGCCTGGATTTCAGTTCAACCCTGGGCACCCCTCTGGACCTAGATCCTCCTCCTCAGCCCAGTTCCGGCAGCTCCAGACACTCGCCGCGGCTGTCACACTCCCTCGGCGAGGGCTGGCTGTCCCCCGTCGCGTCCGCATAGTCCCCCATTCGCGCACCTCGTCTGCCCATCTCCAGCCCTCTGGCTTAAGCTGCCCGCCGCGTCCCTCAGTCCAGGCCGGCTCCGCGGCCGCGCTGGACACAGGCCGGCTCTGGAGCTGTCCATGGTCAGGGTACTCGTCAGCTTCGCTTCCCCCACCTCCTGCTGCCGCCTACGGAGAGGGGGCGCCGGCGGCGCGGGGATCCCCCCCCCCCAGCGCCTTTGACCCGGGGATACCCAGGCCCTCCCCGACCCCAGCGCCTGGGCCTTTGGATTCCGCTGGCCAGGTTTTCAGCCTCATCCTCGGCACCCCAGGTTTCCGGGACCCCAGTACCTTCCTGAGGAGTCAGGGCTTCTGAATGTTCCTGCCTCGTCCACCTTAGGGACCTTGGCATCAGGGGTTCCAGGTTCCCAGCCTTTGCCCCCTTTAGAGATCCAGTTCAACAGCCCCTGTGCTTCTCAGATAAATATATTCCTAGGACTCCAGTATCTGCCCCTTAGGGATTCAGGCGCCATGACTCTCTGCCTTTCAGGGACTCAGGATACAATTCTTAATGCAATTCCTTGGCATCTGCCTGCCTTCCCCCCTGGAGACCTAAATACTTTGTCCCCAGTCCTGCATGCCCTCAGAAACCCAGGCGTTCAGATCCCAGCTTCTGTACTGGCCACCATCCTTTACCGATGCCATCTGCCCCAGCTCTCCTTCTCAATCCCCTGTCCTTTACCTCCACAAGGATTCAGGAGTCCAGGTCCCCAGTTCTGCCCTTCCCCCATCCAGGTATCTAGTTCCTCAGCGCTTGATCTTAGGAGTCCAGGTCCCCATGGTCTTACAGTCCCTCTATCAATTTGACATCTCCCGTGGCCTCGACAAACCCCTGCTTCATCTCTATTTCATCTCATCTGCTGGGCTCCCTGGAATTCTATTCTCTCCCTTCAGACCCAGCTTCTTGAGATCTTTACAGCACTTCATTGCCTTCTGGGGCCCATATAGTGATGTCCCATCTTCTGAGTACACTCTCTCAGGCTATGAGTCAAATATACATGCATTCTTCAAAATGTGTTCTGTGACCTAGGCTCATTATACGATCTAGAATCTACCCACGGTCTTCCAAATTTCCAGTTACACATTGCCCTTGCAGTGCTCTACATTCTAGATTCTTTCAAGATCCTGAAACACTCTCAGTCAACATCTCTGTTCTGTTTTCATGCAAGTCATGTTTTAAGTTCTAGGGTAGATGGTAAATGCTAGGCATGTCTTTCCCCAAATGAACTCAAATATCTAGATAATTCCCCCACCCCACCCCAGCCAAATTCTGATCCTACCATCCCCTCAGATATGTTCCAAAGTTTTAGAAACAGTCCTTGCTTCTCTCTGCTAAATTTTCATTTTAGGTTGTGTTCTAAGTTCCAGCCACATCTTGGCATTGTTCTAGATTCCATTCTCTTCCCAGGGCATTCTAAGTTCTAGAATGTGTGTCTTCCAATTATGTGCTGTAGTCTTTCTCCAAATTGTGCTATCAATTTTGGAATACATTTTCCTGCTTTAGGTTTCATTCAGTTCTAGTCTTAAATCTAGAGGATTCCAACTAAAGTGTTGACCTTACACCTTCCTTCCTCAGGTTCTAGATCTGAGGACCATCCACTTTCTCTGCCCATCTTTTCCTTAGTGTGATGTTAGTTTGGAACTTGTGCCCTGGTGGACTTCCTCCTCCATCTGCCATTTCAGCATTCTAAGCATGCTCTAGGCTCTCTGCTCTTCTGGAGTATTCAGCCTAGAAATGTCCTAATTTCCAGAACACCCCACTTCACCTTTGCCAGCTCAGTCCTTATAACAGTGCATTTTAAATTCCCAGCATGCATCCTTCTACATCTTCCCCCAGGCATGTCTAAGTTCCAGGCAAACTCCTTGATACTTTCTAGGTTTTTCTTTGCCTTCAAGGCATGCTTTGAATTCTAGAGCACATCTTCTGCATTGAGTTCTAACATCTAGACACATGATTAAACTGAGAATGAAACCTCTGCTATGTTCTGTGTTGTATTTCCATCCATAGTAGGTTCTGAGTTCTAGATTATGTCTCCTGACTAGGTTCTTTGAGCATTTCAATAGGTATTTTCTTAAATATAATTCTGGGATCACCTAGATGCTCTATAAGTTATTGATTGTTTTTGGCTGGTTCAATGTTCCAGAGCTAGGTTCTAGAATATGCCCTATGTGCAGCTTTTACCCCAAGCACTTTGTAAATGTGGAAGCATATGCCCTTTTTCCACTCTGTACTGTGTCTACGTGCCAGAGACTTTCAAGATTTTTGCCCTGCCTTGCTGTGTTTTGTTTCCTTCTCAATGAGTTTGACGTTCTAGAGCAGCCACCCTAAAGATCCTGTGTTGCATCTCCTGAGTGGGATTCTGGGTTTTAGATACAATGTTGGTTTGGGACCTAAGGCTGACCTGCCCTCTTATAAACATTTTGCTGAATCTGGCCTGAGTGTTGGGATTCAGATGTCTAGATTCCCAAATGCACCTGTTCAAAGACCCAAGGGACCCAGCTGCCTCCTCTCCCAGGTCCCAGGGCCCTCAGTCCCCTTGTCTTCTCACAGGAGTTCAAGGCCCCAGTCCCAGGCTTTGGACACAGTCCACACATTGGGTGGGGCTGGGAATTATCTACTCTCAGAACCGGTTATGCCACTGCCAGAAGGGAGAGAAGGAAAGGAGGGAACAGAGTGAAAGTCCCTCCTGTTTTCGGCTGGGCCAGCTGGACCCGTCTGACTTGATGTGTGTGAGAGCAGCTCACTTCATCTCTGCCCACACCTTGGGCACCAGGACTCCTGGGTCCTGGAGTCCTGGGTTCTGGGGCAGGAGGAGATGAAGCCTGGGATTTCTAGGTCTACAGTTGGAGGTTGAAAGCCCAGACTCATGTCCCCAGGGGAGGAAGGAGTGTGGTCTCTGACTCTTGGGATTGGGAAGAAGGGGGCTGAAGGCTCAGACTCCTGAGTCTGGGGGAAGAAAGGGACTCCAGGACCTAGACTCCTGTGACCTGAGGAAGGAGGGAGCTGGATCCTGGACACCTGGGTCATAGGAGATAGCTAATATGCCCTGCCCCACCATGCTTCCCCTCATCCCCAAGTGAGTGGGTCTTTAGGTTCTTCTGGAACTGAGGTCCAGATGAGAAATGGAAGGAGGGAGGAGTTGGGCTGGAGAGCAGGTAACCACCTACCAGTGACCTAATTCTGTAACCCCAGTCCTGTGTCCTCCTGTAGTCATGGTTCTCCACTGGGGCTATTTTCTCACTCATGCAGTGAGTTGAGGGGATTCTCAGCAGGGCCAGCATAGGTAGAGACTAATTTTTCCACATTCACTCAGGCAATGCCTGGATCACCCGGTTTCGGTTTCTTGGACTAGGCTGGGCCTAGGTTTGCTGCCAGTGCCTGATGAAGTCTGACCTCGGTTTCCCAAAATGCTCTCACGCAGGTAGCTAGGCCTAGTTTCCTGAGAGCAAAGGGTTTCAGTTTATCGTGTGCCATGATCAGAATGAACAGGCCTTAGTTTCTTCTGTGCAATGCCTGGGTGGACCTTCCTCAGTTTCCTCTATGTAGTATCAGGGTGGCCGTGCCTGATTTTCTCTGCCTGTGCCTTGACAAGGCCGGTCTCTGTTCCCTGCCCCTTCTCCGCACCTGCAGGCCAGCACCGCCGCCATGATGTGCGAGGTGATGCCCACCATCAGCGAGGATGGCCGGCGGGGCTCCGCGCTGGGCCCGGACGAGACGGGCGGCGAGCTGGAGCGCCTCATGGTCACGATGCTCACGGAGCGCGAGCGCCTGCTGGAGACGCTGCGCGAGGCGCAGGATGGGCTGGCTACGGCGCAGCTGCGGCTGCGCGAGCTGGGCCACGAGAAGGACTCGCTGCAGCGTCAGCTCAGCATCGCGCTGCCCCAGGTCTGGGCGGGGCCAGGGCGGGGCCTGCGGCAGGCGGGGCCTCGGCCACTGAAGGCGTGGAGAGGGCTGTTCGGAGGGGGCGGGACTTGGCGCTTGGAAGGGCGGAGTCAGGGAGGCTGGCTTTGCCGCTGACGGGCGGGGCCTGGGCCGCTAGAAGGGACTAGGTTTAGCAGAGAAGGCGGGGTCTTCAAACTCCCAGTCCTGTTCAGTGAGGGAGATGGGGAAAGGATTGATCTGATTGTCCCTATCCTGCTCACATCTGGACAGGAGTTTGCGGCTCTGACGAAGGAGCTGAACTTATGTCGGGAGCAGCTTCTGGAACGGGAGGAAGAGATTGCAGAGCTGAAAGCAGAAAGGAACAACACCCGGGTGAGGGGTGCTGGGGTCGGGGCCTAAGTGGGGTGGGCAGCCTGATGCATTTTTTTCCCTCCCGCATCTCACCTTGTCTTTTCCTTTGCCCCCATTTCTTGGCTGATCTCCTCTGGTCTCCTTCATGTCCTCTTCCCTATCTCCATAACGGTCTCTTTTCCTGTACCACTCCTTCCTTAACCCCGCCCGTACCTCTGATATCCCTCTATTTTCCTGACATGTTTCGCTCTTTACCCCTTTGCTTGGCTCCACTTCTTTCTCCGTGTGTCTGCTCCACCTGTCTGAACCACCTTTTTCTTCTGCTCTGCCTCTCTTCCATTGTCTCTTTTCTTTGACCCTGTGCCCTATCTCTGTAGCTCCTCTTGGAACACCTGGAGTGTCTGGTGTCCAGGCACGAGAGGTCACTACGCATGACTGTGGTGAAACGTCAGGCCCAGTCCCCAGGAGGGGTCTCTTCCGAGGTGGAGGTGCTCAAGGCTCTAAAGTCCCTCTTCGAGCACCACAAGGCCCTGGATGAGAAGGTATAAGAATGGAAGAGCCTAGATGAAGAACGGAAATCCATGGGTGGCTGGAGCTGTCCTGATTTGGAGAGATTCTGGCCATGATTGGTTGGGGATGTCCTAAATGGAAAGAATGTGGACTGTGATTGACTGGGACAGGCTATGCAGACTTTACTGGTTAATGGAAAAATGAAATAGGTGGGGGGCTACCAGTGGGTGGGGCAGCTTTGGTAGCAGGTTTGGGCTGCACATCTATTATGGATAGAGGAATTCTAATGTTGCACTATCAGGCCTGTTCCAAGAGTGTTCTGCATGATTGTCAGCTGTCCTAGATTGGATCTGATCTCCATCTCACTCCTGCCCTGCCCCATTCCCAGGTCCGGGAGCGGCTGCGGATGGCACTGGAGCGGGTGGCAGTGCTAGAGGAGGAGTTGGAGCTGAGCAACCAGGAGGTGGGACATGGCCAAGAAAGGGAGGAAGGGTCTAAGGACTTCCCAATGGGGTCAAACTGATTCGGGGTTACAGAATCTGTTGGAGACAGAGCTAGAGCAAAGGGCCAATAGAGTTGGACTATGGAGAGAACCAATGGCGTTCCTAAGGAGTTCCTAAGGAACTCACTGGGCAGGGCTAAGAGGAGAACTGCCCATTGAAAGTGAGTCTGGGCTGGGGCTAACGGAGAGAACCCACTCCGAAGGAAATGGTTGGATGAGGTAAGTCAGTGTAAAAAAGGACACCTGCACCAGGAGGCTAAGTGCAAGAGTAAGGCTGGACACTCTCTCTGTTAGGCATCTAAGAAGACATATAATAAGAGCCCAGGGTCCAAGGGTAGACTGTGGGGTGGGGGTGGCCCCAGCAGGACTGGAGGTGCCTATGACCTCTCTTTAGAGAGCTGGTGCCAATGGGAAATAGAACTAATTTTCCCTTTGTCCTGATATCCCTTTTTCACTCCCAGACACTGAGCCTTCGAGAGCAGCTCTCTAGGCGTCGGTCAGGGATGGAGGAGCCTGGCAAGGATGGGGACGGACAGGTAAGAGGTGAAAGTCCTTCTTTCCCCTTGCTCTTCATCGATCCCCATCCCTGTGACCTCCACTCAGCCCTTTAATGTTGTGATGGTCCTTTTAATGTTTGATATGATCCTCACTGACCCTAGGACATCTGAACTCCTAAGACCTTACTGGTCTTTGATCTTTGATTCAGATCACCTAGCTAACTTCTGTGACCTCCATGACCCTTACTGACCTGTGATTCACTCTTCACCCCCATCAACTTTCTCCTTGCATTCTCTCTATACCTATGTATTTACCCATTCTGGGTTCTGTTCCTTCCTTCCTCACTGTCTCCACTCCAGATCCTTGCCAATGGCCTGGGTCCTGGCGGGGATTCTAACCGGCGCACAGCGGAGCTGGAGGAGGCCCTGGAGCGGCAGCGAGCAGAGGTGTGCCAGCTGCGGGAGCGCCTGGCGGTGTTGTGCCGTCAGATGAGCCAGCTGGAGGAGGAGCTGGGCACCGCCCACCGTGAGCTGGGTAAGGCGGAGGAAGCTAACGCCAAGCTACAGCGCGACCTCAAGGAGGTGAGGCCAGAGTCCCTGGTGGGCTCCTGTCGGTATCCCCCGCTCCATTCTGCCCCTGCCCCTTTGGCCAAAGTCACAGAGCTCATGAATGGTGGAATCTGGAATTAGTCCACAAAATGTGTAGATTCTTCTCCTCTCTGAGCCTGTTTCCTCACCTGTGAAATGGGACTTGTGATCTTGGTCAGAATGTTGGTAGGCAGTCTGTAACTGGTGGTAGTTATGTTATCATTGGGAAATTCTCTTGTGCCTCTAAATTGAATTCCTTTGTCTGAATTTCAACCTATCCTGGTTTAGGCCCCTTGATCCTAACTCTTGTGTACCCAGGGTTGCTGGGAAATGTAGGGCATGGATTCTTAAAGGCTCTGGATGAGAAAAAAGAGAGTAGTTTTCATCATTTAGTGAGCACTAGGGCCTTCACCTCACATTTTATGTCTGGATGACTCTGGGGCACGTTGGGAAATGTACTCCACCATCACAAGGGCCCCCAGGCGGTAGTCCATTTCCCATAAAACCCTGCAGCACCTTCGCTGGGGTTCTAAGCCTGTGCTACCCTGGGGGATCTTGGAAGAAGTTGCCTTCCAGATGGAAGGGACCTTTGTATCCCATGAGAGCCTAGGACACTTGCTCTGCCAGAAGTTGCTGAAAAATCTAAGGCCTGGATTTTTGAGGCAAGTGGCTCAAGAAAAGTGGAAACTTCCCATCCCACCAGGTTAGATCATCCACATGGGGAGAATCTAAGCCAGTACTGACCTAGAGGCTCATGAGAGGTGTGGTACCACTCTCAGGTGGCAGGGAACCTAATGTCCGCTATTCTTGGCAGGTGTGGTTCCACCATTCTGACGCCTGTATGGCAGGGGACTTCACTTCCCAAGATACTCTGGGGATACACTGGGGTGCCTGATTTGGGGTTCTAAGCCTAGGCTACCCCCAGGCCTTCTGAGAGCTGTAGTGCATGCTGCCCTTTGCCACCTCTGCAGGCGCTGGCACAGCGGGAGGACATGGAAGAGCGGATTACGACGCTGGAAAAGCGCTACTTGAGTGCCCAGCGCGAGGCCACATCTCTGCACGACGCCAACGACAAGCTGGAGAATGAGTTGGCCAGCAAGGAGTCTCTGTACCGGCAGGTGGGGGCACGGCTGTGGAGGGGCGATGGGGGTGAGGTCTTGCCTCCAGTGACCTAGCTCCTTCCCTCCCCTCGTCTCTGTCATCCCTTAGAGTGAAGAGAAGAGCCGTCAGCTGGCCGAGTGGCTGGACGACGCCAAGCAGAAACTGCAACAGACACTGCAGAAGGCAGAGACGTTGCCTGAGATAGAGGCGCAGCTGGCCCAACGCGTGGCGGCGCTCAATAAGGTGAGGGGATGCCTCGAGTTTCTGGGATGGGGCGGAGCCTGGAGGAGGCGGGGCCTTGAGTCTGGAAGGGTAGGGGATCTGCATTCTGAATTAGGGGTAAAAAGGCGGGGCCTGGGGTTTAGGGAAGGGATGGGACTTGGAATGGGGGCCAAATCTGGAGGTTGCGGGTGCGTATGTTTTCTAGCTTTGACTGAAAAGATGAGAGGCCTGGAACACGAACTGACAAACGGACAAGGCCTGTAGACGGGGGCAGGGCCTGAGTCACGAGTGCAGGGTCTGGAGTCCTGCAGGGAAGGAGCCTGGAGCTCTGGGATCAGGCCTGGTACTCCATCTTGGAGGAGGAACTGGAGCCTGACTGAGTCCTAGTGGGGCAAAATCAGATGTCGTGGGTTCCATTCCTTAGGCTGAGGAACGTCATGGGAATTTTGAGGAGCGGCTTCGGCAGTTGGAAGCCCAGTTGGAGGAGAAGAACCAGGAGCTGCAGCGGGTAAGGGGACTGAAGACTGCGATGAGGGCAGGGCTTTGAGGCTGGGGGAGGAGCTTAGAAGAGGGGGCAGGGCTGTAGGCGGGAGCTAAGAGTAGGGACGGTGCTCTGGGACACGTGGGCTTCAGCACCCCTGACCCCCTGTCCTTTGGACAGGCCCGGCAACGGGAAAAGATGAACGATGACCACAATAAGCGGCTGTCCGAGACAGTCGACAAACTACTGAGCGAGTCTAATGAACGGTTACAGCTTCATCTCAAGGAGCGCATGGGGGCGCTAGAAGAGAAGGTGGGCAACCAACCTAGGATTCCCATAACCTGCATCTGGAAATGGCTCTTGCCCGAATCCCGGGGCCCCAGATCTTTCCCCTAGATCTATTATCTGAGATTTCCCCAAACCTGGCTAACCTGAATTCAAGATTTCTCTGTTGTATTGCAGGGACCACTCATTCACCTAATCTAAACACCCCAAGAACTGAAATCTGGGGCATCCATACCCTGAGCTCTTGGCTTTTCCCCAAGCCTCTAATCCTATGGACCCTCAAACTGAATCTTCTGATTACACAGGATGTGGAATTCTGGGGCTCCCAGGGACTCCCCTGCCCCACTGCATCTTTGCCCTACAACCCTCATGCCCTCTAGCTCACTGTTCAAGCCCTCCTCACCCCACCCCTGGGGTCTCTCAGGCCCCCAGAGTACATCCCTTTCAGGCTTCACCCCCCTCACTGCACCCCTGTTCCCCACAGAATTCACTGAGTGAGGAAATTGCCAACATGAAGAAGCTTCAGGACGAGCTGCTCCTCAACAAAGTAGGGAGGGGCCTTGAGGGGAGGCCCAGGGAAATGGAGCAGGCATTGGAATCAGCCTGGCTGGGAGGGGCTGTTCCTTTGGGTACATTCTGACCTGACACCTCCAATACCCTCCCACAGGAGCAGCTCTTGGCAGAGATGGAGCGAATGCAGATGGAGATCGACCAGCTGCGGGGGAGGCCACCATCCTCCTACTCCAGGTGAAAATAACTTTTCTGCCCCACCTTTGCTCATGGACCCTCTTGCCAAGTTCATCCTTTCTGATCCTCTGGTCTCCCTCTCTCCCGCTATCTGTCTTCCTGAGACTTCTACTGATTTCTCTTATTTTTGATCCCTGACTTCACAACCCGACAGCACACCCTTTTTCCTGAACTTTGACTTCAGACCCCTCTCCTAGTCTCCTGACCCCAGGCCCTTCCCTATGATCCCTTGGTCTCTGACAGCCCTCTCCATGCCCACAGGTCTCTCCCTGGCAGTGCCCTGGAGCTCCGTTACTCCCAAGCACCTACATTACCTTCTGGTGCCCACCTGGATCCCTATGGGGCTGGCAGTGGCAGGGCAGGCAAGAGGAGCCGCTGGTCAGGGGTCAAGGATGAGCCTGCCAAGGTCAGCAGCCACCTCTGGGGCCTGGACTGGGTAAGGGTTGGGAGGGCCACCATGGGAAATGGGATCTGATAGGCAGGGTTCCCGACGGGGGCTGGATTGAACAGCAGGGTGTCCTGGACCCATGCTGTCTTCTCTCCTTCTCCCACAACTCCATCATCCCCACTGCCTGGATGTCTCTTCATGTGAAAACCCTGTTGCCTGGTGAGAACCTTAGGGGAATGATATGGTGCGGGGAGGGATGGGGTCTCGGGGCTGGCAGGGTGTGGAATTCTAGCATAGGTGAAGTGAAGACAGAAAGTGGACTGGGTCAAAGGAAACAGTGAAATCCGGGGAGGGGGTGGAATCATGGGTGGGGGTGTGGTCAAGAAAGAGAAAACTGTCAAGAGAGAAAACTGGGCTGGAAGAAAGTGGGGGCTGGATCACATGGTTAGGGCAGTCTGTGTCAGGGGACATGATCAGGGTCATGGAGGGTGGGCAAGGCATGGAGAGTTAAAGGAAGACCCAGAGGCTACCTCAGCCCCTGCCCACTGTGTCCCTCCGTCTCCACACAGAGACAGGAGTGGGAGCGATCTGCCCCTGCGGGGTCCATGCCACCCCCATTTCCTGGGGAACTGGATGGCTCAGATGAGGAGGAGACAGAGGGGATGTTTGGGGCTGAGCTGCTCTCTCCCAGCGGACAGGCTGACGTGCAGACACTAGCCATCATGCTTCAGGAGCAGCTGGAAGCCATCAACAAGGAGATCAAGTGAGCGCTGCCCCAGTCCTGCTCTGCTGCCCCGTCTGAGCTGATCCCACCGCCCCTCTGGCTCTGAAGCCTGATCTGAAGGCCAGACCCCATCTCCATTCCCAGCGTCCTCAAGAAATTCTCCCATCCCAACACTCCAGTGGATACAGGATACTCCCTTCTGTGTACAGGAATCCCCTGGACACACCCAGAAGTATCCTCTGTGATATATATATATATATATATATATATATATATATATATATATCCCCCAGTCAGTACTCATAATTTCCCAATACAACAAAGACTCTATCCCCAAATACCAAAATTCTCAACCCTGTACATCAAAAATCCTCCAGTATACCATGGATTTCATGACTTCACACAGCCAGGACCCAGAGAGTCCCAGTATCCCAAGAATCTCAACACAGCACAAGCTTCTCATCCCAAAACAACAAGAATTTTCCCCTAACACATCAAGAACTGCAACTCTCCATACCAAGAATTTCTACCTAATATAACAGGAATCCTCAGTTTATAAGAATCCCCCCATCACATAAATTCCACCCTGAATCCCCAGCAACTGCCCTATTTAGCAATTCTCTAATAACACTCTCCATGGGCCCCAGCAAATATGCCAACATGACCAGTACCTTCCATTCAAACTTGTTCTGACTTGAGGCATCAACGCTCACATACCAAATGTCTCCAAGACCTTTCCAGATTCTAGGTTGAACTCAGAATCCCTGATCTCATCTTGATCTTATTAGAACCATGGCTATTGCCATCCTTCTTGTAACTTGACCTCTTGCCCATAGTAATGCCTTTATGATTTTCCAGAACCACGTGGTTATCATCAGGGTCACCCTGATGCCAACCCTGATCATCCTCCCTAATCCCTCCATGCCCTCCTGAGCCTATCATGACCCCTTGACTCCCCTTGAACCTGTGAGGCCACCATGAATCCACCAAGGCCTTCTAACCTCACTATGCCTTCCCCAGAATTCTTTTTTGCCTCACCAAGCTTTCTGGCCCATTGGGTTCCCCAGACTCCTGCTCCCATTGTCAGCATCAGACATCTGACTCAGCCTCCCCCTTTCCCTCCTCAGGCTAATCCAAGAGGAGAAGGAGACAACAGAACAAAGGGCAGAAGAGCTGGAGAGCCGGGTGTCTGGCTCTGGCCTGGACTCACTGGGCCGCTACCGCAGTAGCTGCTCCCTACCCCCATCCCTCACGACCTCTACCCTAGCCAGCCCATCCCCTCCCAGCTCCGGCCACTCAACACCCCGTCTGGCACCCCCTAGCCCTGCCCGTGAGGGCACCGACAAAACTGTGAGTGTTCTGAATTCTCCTCAGCTTAGTGGGATGGGTACAAGGTCAGAAATGGCTCCAGAACAAGCAGCAACGATAACTTCTTACACCAGTGGTTTTCAAAATCCACCTTGGGGCCAGCCAAGTGGCGCAATGGTTAAGAGCTGGCTTGAGAAGCCAGTGGCCCTGGTTCGGGTCCCACATATGAGGGCCAGTGACACTGCCCTCAAAAAAAAAAAAAAAACGAAAAACAAAACAAAACAACCCACCTTACCATTCCCTAAAAGTTCCAATTCAAAGTGATAACTGGGTTCTTGAACCCTAACTTGTACGTTAGTTATAGCTGGTCTACTTTTACCTATTTTTTGCATGAAGGTTCTGCATAGGATTTTTTAAAAAAATTTTTTGTGACTAAACATACATTTGAGAACTACCATTGAATCTTCAGAATTGACCTTTGAGGAAGGCACAAGAGACATTAGCCCTATTTTATTGCCTTAAACCCAAGTTATGCTGCTTCCAGAACCTGTAACTTATTAGCTTTCCTTGAGGCTGTGCAAATCCCACTCCTGACACCATAAACTAAGATACTATAAATATGGGTTTGTCAACTTCCAGCGGGACTGCACTGGGGCTTTGTTTCTGCAGCTCGCCCCCACTTGATCAGGCTATGATCTTCAGAAATGGTGCCCCAAACCAGATGCATGTTGGATAGCCCCTAGTAGACATCCCAACTAATGAGGAGCCCCCAACATGACTCCACCAACTCAATCCAGTTTCTCTACCTCTCTTTCCCCAGAATCATGTCCCTAAGGAAGAATCTGGGGCTCCAAGAGGGGAGGGGCCAGTCATCCCAGGAGACACCCCACTTCCCACTCCCCGCTCTGCCCGACTTGAGAGAATGACCCAGGCCTTGGCACTGCAAGCGGGATCCCTGGAAGATGGGGGCCCTTCACGGGGAAGGTCAGAAGAGACAAGGGATGGGCTTGCTTGGGAGGATGAGATGGGCATGGAGAAGGACTTGGGATGAAAGGGGGGCATCCTAGATGGGGTCTGCTCTCACTCTGTTTTGCTCACCCAGTGAGGGTACCCCAGATTCCCTGCACAAAGCCCCCAAGAAGAAGAGCATCAAGTCATCCATAGGCCGTCTCTTTGGCAAGAAGGAGAAGGGGCGAATGGGACCACCAGGCCGAGACAGCTCTTCTCTGGGTGAGTACCCTGATTCTAACCCTTCCTTCCTTCCTTCCTTCCTTCTTTCCTTCCTTCCTTCCTTCCTTCCTTCCTTCCTTCCTTCCTTCCTTCCTTCCTTCCTTCCCTCCTTCTTCTTTACATATTCACTTGACATTCATTCATGTCTTCATTCATTTGGTAATTCATTTAGAATGTGAAAGAGACAGGACTTGGTAGAGGAAGAAGGGAGGAGGAGGAACAAGGAAAGGGCCCTCTGAGGTCTGTCTGAGTGACTGGTGGGATTGGGATACATCAATTTGTTATTTCATTTACTTTTTTTTTTAATAGAGAAAGAGGGAGGCACATCTGATATGCTGGAGCCTGCTTGTACAGGCTTATGAGAGCTAATAGTTAAATTTTCAGGAATTTTGTGAGCTGCTTGCCATCACATTGGTAGCTTGAAATTCTACCAACTGGCAAATGCTACAAATCAGAGAATCTCCTCTCTCCCCATGGAGTCAGTTAAACATTTACCAGCATACCACTGCCACCTTGACAAGGCCAACCCAGTGAATCCTCTATTTTTGGGGTATCTCCAATTTACTGCATGGGAGGTGACATTGGCCCTTGTCTGATTTTATCAGTTCTTCTCTGTGGCCTCATTTACTACTCCCTAGGGACCTCTGCTTTCCTAGCACCCTTCTCAGGACCCTCAGCATGAAAGATTCTGCCTCCCCCTTGAGATTCTCCAAATTTTTGCCCCTCCCTTCCTTTAGCTGGAACACCCTCAGATGAGATGTTGGCTACTGACCCTCTGGGGTTAGCAAAGCTGACAGGCCCAGGAGACAAGGACCGAAGGAACAAGAGGAAGTGAGTGTGGGGATTGGGGGTGGGGGCGATTACAGAGATTCACATGCATTTTTTTAAACTTTTTGCCTCATTTTCTACATTCATACCAAGTAATTTGGGAGGGGGTTATAGTGAAGGGGGCCATCCAGTAGGGCTGGGTGTCTCTACCCCCTGATAGCTCCTGCCCTGGCCCCCTTTCCCCAGGCATGAACTTCTGGAAGAGGCCTGCCGCCAGGGCCTGCCCTTTGCTGCCTGGGATGGCCCCACCGTGGTCTCCTGGCTGGAGGTACTGGGGCCCAGCAATGCCCTGACTCTTTACCCCCAACCCCTGTGACAGTCCCACCATTAAGGCTGCTTGGTTCTACCCAGCACCATCCTCCTAGCCCAGATGTGGGGGTGTGGGGGTGTGAGGCCCTGAGAAGGGTCAGGCTTCCTGTTGATCTTCCTGTTCTTTCTCCTTCTCCCCCTCCCCTGCCCCCCTGGCCATGCCCTCCGGTCCTGGTCTCCTGTTGTCTCTCTTGTCTCTCCCCATGTCTTTCTCTCTGGGGTTCTCTGTCTCTATTTTTCTGCCTCTTTCTCCAACCCCGGGTTTTTGTCATTGCCCATTTTTGTTCGCATGTCTCTGGATCTTCCCATATCTCTGTCCCAATATCTTTCCTTCCTTCTCTCCCCATGTCTATCTCTCATCTCTGTGTCTATTCTCATCTCTGTCTCTCTCTTTCCATTTTGACTCTGGCATTACTCTTCTCTGACTCCCTTTCTTTGTCTCCCTACATCCCCTCTGACTCTCATGTCTCTTTCACTTGCCTTGGCTGTTTCTTCTTACTGTGAACTTTCCATATCTGTTTCTCCCCCGTGCGTTTCCCCATCTCTCTGTCTTCATCGCTCCCTTTCTTTCTCTTTCTCTCCCATCTCTCTGGTTTCTCCTCTGATACTGTCTCTGTCGCTCCTCATTCTCTGGCTGTCTCTCTCCTGCTCCCTTCCCTGGTCCAGCTGTGGGTAGGCATGCCTGCGTGGTATGTGGCCGCCTGCCGGGCCAATGTCAAGAGTGGTGCCATCATGGCCAACTTGTCGGACACAGAGATCCAGCGTGAGATTGGTATCAGCAACCCACTGCACCGGCTCAAGCTGCGCCTTGCCATCCAGGAGATGGTCTCACTCACCTCACCCTCAGCTCCTGCCTCTTCCCGCACGGTGAGTGTCCAGCGGCCAGCCCCAGCCTTGGCTGCCTTAAGGCCCCACCTCTTTTCCTCAGACTAACCAATCCTGGGCCTGCTTTACTCCAGCTAGGTCCCATGGACTTACTCCCCATATGTCTGTCACCTGGATTATCTCTGGGGAGAGGGGTGTCTCTCCTCAGGTCTCACTGCCTCCCCTGTACTCCCATTCCTCATTCTGTCTTACACATCACCGCCAGATAGACTGTACCAGGAGAAAAAGCCAAATTCATATGGCTCTCTTCAAGGTCCATGATGAGGAGCCCACGCCCTCCTTCTTCACTGACTGTTACCTTGGCACCTGCTGCTCCCTGGCCTGGAGCATCCCTCCCCGTTTTCCCCAAGACTGGCTCCTTCTCATCCTCGAGGTCTCAGCTCAGATGTCACCACCTCCAAGTGGCCTCCCTAATGCAACAGCTAAACTAGTCACCCACCCATTACCCCAGTACATTAATACCTAATTTTTCCCATAGCATTTACTGCTTTCTAATATTTTATCCTTTCCTTCCATACAGAAAACTATGTGTACCATGCATAATTCAGCAATTATTAACCCTTTCCTATACTTGCTGTGTGTGTGTGTGTGTGTGTGTGTGTGCGCAAGCGCGTTTGTGCCTGAGCACCTCAATATAATTTGTGGACATCATAACAAATTAGTCTGAAAAATTACTTCAGCAAGCATCCCCTAAAAATAGGAAGTCTCCCACGTAGCCACCACACCCTTATCATATCTGAGACATTAACATTATTGTTTTTTAGGTTTTGTTTTTGGTTGGTTTTTTTTTGAGGGCTGTGTCATTGGCTCTCACATGTGGTACCCGAACCGGGGCCGCTGGCTTCCCAAGCCAGCACCCAAGCACTGCACCACTCGGCCGGCCCAACATTATTGTTAATTTCATCTACTATTCAGCTTATACTCTAATTTCCCCTTGTATAGTGTATCTCAGACCCTACAACTGTGCCTACAGCTCAGGAGGTGCTCCATAAATGTTTGAATCAATGTATGAATTCCTAACTTGTGGGGTTGCTGGGAGCAGGTGCTCAATAAATGTGAATAGACGTCCTCCTTGCGTCAAACATTTGCCCCATTGCTGTATCTGCCACCTCACTCTGAGTCCTCACTCTGTATGTCTGTGTGAGGTCCGAGAGATGACATCATGGACACAGGGCCACACAGGAAAATGCCCAGCAGGGCCTCAATTCAAACCTGAATTTGTTCAGCACTCCCAAAGCCCATGTTCTGGTAAACAGCAGGTGTTCAATAATGATCATTCTTTTTCTCCCTCAGCCTGGCCCAAGCAGTGACCTGCCTTTCTGAGCCAGAAAGCAGTATGTGTATAAATGTACACGGTCCGGGCCTCTAGGAGCATGACCCTCTTCCCCTCCCCTACCCAGAAGCCCTCTATCACCCTCCATAATACCCCCGGGTCCTTCAGTCCACAGGAAACGTGTGGATGACACACGAGGAGATGGAGTCCCTGACGGCCACGACTAAGCCCGTGAGTGCCCCCCGCTGGCGGTCTTGGGGGTTATACTATCTCTCCCTGGCGAGGAGCGTGGGGCAAGTCTGGCTGTCTGTCCGTCTGTTCGTCCCACTAGCCGTTCTCCGCCTGCCCCATAACCTACCCCTTCTCTCCCCTCTTCCCACTAACGGGTCAGGAGACCAAGGAGATCAGCTGGGAGCAGGTAGGGGGCGCGGGGCGGGACGTGGGAGCATGAACAGGCTGTGCACGCTGCATGGACGCCCCTCCTTCTCAAAGTGCCGCCCCTACCCTCGCTGGAGCATTCCATCATTACCGCGGGCGGGAGGGGGGGCGTATACGGCGCGGAGCTCGGCTCTGGACTGTCTTACCGTGGCTTGGTGGGGTCGGAGTAGAAGCCTGGTGGTTCCATTATTAGCATTGTGGACAGGCCATCCCATTATCTTGGGCTGCTGGGACTCCAGGGGCTGTTCCCTTGCTATAACTGAAGTGAGAAGCTGAGGATCCGTTTCCGTCTAGTTTAAGGGGAAGTGACACACTGTTCTAGTATATTGGGCAACGGAGAAAACATTTGGGGAGGAGGGACAGCACATCAGGGTGAGAAGTTAGGAAGGAGGAGCTACACACACTTTGTTCTCAAGAAGGGGAGGCGTGAACTCACCTGAAGTGGGAAAACTGTGTTGGACTGGGGTCTTCGTTTCCAATCAGGGGGACGTATGGATTGTTTCCTTATGTTAAAGGCAGTGAAGGACTTTGGGCTGATCCAGAATATTGTCCTGGACCAGATACAACATTAGACTTGTGTTTTCCAGACAGTGCAGGAGTGATGGATGGATCCATTAACCTTTGTTGCGAGGAGAGCTATGTTGGAAGAATCCATTGTCCTCACTTGTGGGAGTAGTGATGTTGGACTGATGTGTTCTGAGTTGGGACAATGCTAGATTAGTGCTTCTCAAACGTTAATGTACAGTTCAAGTCACCGGAAGATACTGTGAAAATGGAGATTGTTTCAGTAGCCTGGGGAGGGGGGGTCTGAGATTCTGCAATTCCAGCAAATTTACATGTGATGGTGATGCTGCGGGTCCAAGAACCACACTCTGAGTAGACAAGGGTTTATTGTTTCATTCATGAAGGAGTAGGAAACAACTTTGCATTAGTCCACTGTCCTGAGCAGAGATTGGCTATGGTCGGACCCTGGGATGGAAAAAGAACACCCTTGGGTTGGGTGGGTTGGACTGTTCCCTTTCCTACATACATGGGAAGGGGTCAGAGGGCCTGACCCTTCCTCCACCTGCCCATGGCCCCAGATCCTGGCATATGGCGACATGAACCACGAGTGGGTGGGAAACGACTGGCTGCCCAGCCTGGGGCTGCCCCAATACCGCAGCTACTTCATGGAATCGCTGGTGGATGCCCGCATGTTAGATCATCTTAACAAGAAGGAGCTCCGGGGCCAACTCAAGATGGTGGACAGCTTCCACAGGTGGGGGCTGCCTGGCCAATGGGACAGTCCAAGGGGAAGCCCCACTCCTAGAGAGTCTTTGGCCAATGGGACTGGTAATGGGAAATTCCTTGGACTATCTTTAGCCCTCTAGCTTTGATTCTCAGGAAATCCTGACTCCTGTGCCCCTTCCAGCAATAAGATGGTCCACTAGGAAAAGTCCACATCCTGAGACAGCTTGGCTAGTTGACTCCACACCCCTTCCAGGTTAATCAATAGGAATTGCCTGTTGACCTACCCCAACTCCTGGGAAGGTCAGCAATTCCTAGAACTCACCCAGTGGAACAACTCTGTCCTCTCCCAGAAGAGCTGTCAATGGGGAGGGCCCAATAGGAACAAGCAGTCATGGGGTTGTGAAGGCTCATCTGCGACTCCACTTCCCCTGCTGCTCAGGGTGAGTCTGCATTATGGGATCATGTGCCTGAAAAGGCTCAACTATGACCGGAAAGACTTGGAGCGGAGGCGGGAAGAAAGTCAGACCCAGATCCGAGGTGAGTAGAAGAGCGTGAGTTCCGCTGGGAACCAGGTGGAGGGCTTTGGGGAAGGGCTGGGGAAGCTGTGATTAAGAGAGAGGAGGGATGACCAGCAAAGAAGAGCACTACCAAAAACGATGGGGTGGAGCCAGTTGGGGGTGTGGCTAGGAAAGGAAAAGAGGGTGGAGCTATGGGTTAAACTGGACAGGCCTGCAGCTGAGGCTCCCTTCTGTCTCCAGACGTGATGGTGTGGTCCAATGAGCGGGTCATGGGTTGGGTGTCTGGGTTGGGCCTGAAGGAATTCGCCACAAACCTCACGGAAAGCGGGGTGCACGGGGCGCTCCTGGCCCTGGACGAGACGTTTGACTACTCCGACCTGGCGTTGCTCCTGCAGATCCCCACACAGAATGCACAGGTAAGTTGCAGCTTGGCCTGGGGGATACTTGGGCATCCCTACCTCGCAGACTGCACGCTGTAACCCCTCTCCCACCTCTCTTCCCCAGGCGCGGCAGCTCCTGGAAAAGGAATTTAGTAACCTCATCTCCTTGGGCACAGACAGGCGGCTGGACGAGGTGGGCGCAGCGGCTGCTCAGGAGGCTGGGTTCCTAGCTGCATCTCGAGGGTCGGCACCAAAGGGGTGGAGCTTGAGTTTGCCCAGAATAGTGGTTGGAGGCGGGGCCAGGGTGGGGGCGGGAATAAGGGAGCGACAAGGTACGGGGAGGGCTGGAGTCAAAGGAAGGGGCGGAATCAAAACAGGATCCTAGTCCCTCACTGGCTGCCCGGCTCATGTACCTAGGACAGCGCCAAGTCCTTCAGTCGCTCGCCATCCTGGCGGAAGATGTTCCGAGAGAAGGATCTCCGAGGCGTAACCCCCGATTCGGCTGAGATGTTGCCCCCCAACTTTCGTTCGGCCGCAGCAGGGGCCCTGGGCTCGCCGGGGCTCCCTCTTCGCAAGCTGCAGCCGGAAGGTGGGAGGCTCCCCAAAGCAGCAGCCCTTCCTCTTTTCCCCTTCCTCGGGTTCGGAAAAGGACCAACTCAACATTCCAAAAGCCTCCCTCTCCAGATTCTGAAATGGCCTAGTCCATTCTCCCCAACCCATGACAAATGGGCTGCTCCAATATGCCAACTTTCCCCTTCAGGTGTGGAATGGATTGATCCCGCACCCCTTTCCAGGGTGGGAAATGAACTCACCCAGTGTCACTTACGCACCTTGGATGAATCCAAGGCTGTGGGTAAGGGAGGGAAAACGACATGGAGTCATGCTCTCTTTGTCATTTCGGAAGAGGAAATCCAAGGAAGGATGCTAGGAGTTGAGGGTCAGAGAAACCCTAGAGGGACTGGGCGCGCGCCCGCGTGTCTTTGTGTGTGCGTGTGCGCTCCAGGCTGAACCGCTGTTCGCTCTCCCTCCAGGCCAGACTTCTGGGAGTTCCAGGGCAGACAGCGTTTCCGTCCGGACCTATTCCTGCTAGTGCAGGCCTCCAGGTGAGGACTGTCCTGGGAGGTCTTGGGGGTTCGAGGCGGCACAATGGATCTTCACTGCTCCACGTACTGCCCCACGTCAATGCAGGTGACCTCGTTCGGATGGAAGAATCTTCCAGAGGCTGGGCTGTTCCCTATCCTGCCCAGAGATGGTCTCGCTGGGGAGAGCTGACGTTGGAGCACGCACCATGGACTGGACCATCTGTACAGCCTAGCGGGGAGTGCGCGTTCCCGCCTGACAAATAGAGTGGGCCTGGATCAAACCACATGAACTGGACCGAGAGGGGGAAAGAAGAGGGCAGGAAGAAATCCCGTCCCAAACTTCCGCCTTCCTTATCTCTACTTTGTAATTTATTGATCAATTTCGGATGAGAGATGGGTACCTATTCCCCCGCGGGAAGGGGGCGGGGCTTCCCTCCAGGGCCGCATGCGAGGGGAGGCTGCCCCCTCCCCTTTCTCCTCCCCAGTCGCGGGGTCCAAGTCTTCCTTCTTAGTCCGAAAGGAGGGGAGGGGGGACTCGCTGCTACAAGCCTCGCCCCCTGTGCCACTCAGTCCCGCCCGGCGCGTCCGGTAGCCGGTGCCCAGGGTCAGCTGTGGGCGGTGTCCCTTCTCCCTCCTCAGTGTCTCGTGTCCCCAGGGCCCCTGCGCCCCCGTGCTGTGGCCGTGTCCGTGCCCCGAGGGTAGGGAACGCAGAAATGCTCTCCCTGTTCCCCTCCGGCTCCGGGGTTTGCATGGGAGAATCCTCTTTCCACGATGCCACTGGGCGACGTGGCGTGAGAGGAGGGAGGGCGGTGGGGAAGCCTTTTCCCCCGACTGTTTGTCGGCCTCCCTGTCCCAGGCGTCACTCAGTGATCACGGGTAAAGAGAACTGTTTCGAAAAGCTCCCGCGTTGACTGATTTATTTGTCAGGACCTTAAGAAAGCAAACCCACTACGTCGAGGACCCAGGAGTCCAGGCCCCTCCTCCCTCAGACCCACGAATTCAAGTCCCCAGTCCCCAGCCGCGTGCCCCAGTGCCCTGAGAAGCCAGACTCCACGCTTGACAATGAGGTTCCGGGGAGCACGTTTTTTTCAGAGAAATAAATATGGTTTGTGGAAAGGGTTGGAGGGCCAGGAAGGTATGTCTGTGCCGCAGCCGCGCGACTGGATCACGGTTCCGGAGTTTCCAGCATGTCCGCCAGAGCCCTGGAGAGGAGGACGCCGAGGTTAGATAACCGAAGTGTCCAGAGCCGTTTTATCTCCGGGGAAACGGAGCCTCAGGGTTGTCTGATAACTCAGCGGGACAGCGCCTCTCTAAACAGGACCCTTAAACTACCCCCTCCACACACTTACTGGTACAGGGACGAGGAGAAATAGTCCATGTAGCTTCCTGTGGGAGAGAAAAGAGAACAGGCTTGAGGGGTGCTCCACGGGCGAAATTTCGGGACCACTTTTCAGAGTCCGGGATCAGGGCTAGCTCAGCCCCTTGTCTAATTCCTCCCCGAGACGAATTCCTTCCACTGGGACTCCTTTGAAGGTCCAGCTCGTTTCCTTCTTGCTCTGGTGGGCCTGGTCCTTCGAATTCTTCTTGATTTGGCCCCGCCCACTTGGTTCTAGGCTCCCTCCTCAACCCTGCATCTATCCTTGCCTCCTAGGCTGCAGCATCTATCTCCAATCTTCTCTCCGCTCAGGCCCCGCCCCTTCGTGTTCACCGTGCTCCACCCCGATTCCTAGCCTTGGCCACGCCTCGAAACCTAGACCCGCCCACAACCTCCCAGTTTTAAGATTTGGCCCTGCTCCCACCAGGGTTCGCCTCGCTGGGTCCTCCCCTTCCTCAGGTTTCTTCTGAGCGTTTCCACCACGCTCACCTGGATTGCAGAGAGTTTCGCAGACCAGTGGGCAGAGGTAGCAGAACTAACAGTGCTGGGGGCAAGGATGGGAGACAGAATGAGAAATAGGACATGGTCAAGGGCAGACTCAGGATGGGGTCTCCAGCAGGAGGTTAGCTAGGTGGAGGTTAAGATTAGAGACAGGATCGGGGGTGGAGTCAAGGCTGCATCAGAGTTAAGGGGTTACATCAGTTCGAGAACAGAGTCCAGGATTTGGGGCTGAGGTGCTCAGATGGTCCCCCGCCCTCCTGGGGCAAAGTGGAACCTTGAGTCTGGGGGAGATGTCTCACCTGGCACTGGTCACAGTGCTCTCCCATGTTCTCATCACAGTGACAATTCTCACATTCAGTGCATCGCTGAGGACCAGAGGAACCTAGTTAGACAAAACCCTAACCCCATTTAGGAGCCTCCGCTCTCCCCGGCCATTCCCCAGTCATCCACCCTGCCCTCACCCTCATTACCTCCAACACTGAGTTCAGTATCTGCCCCCAAACCTACTTCTCCTTGCTCAGTTTCCTATGACAGGGGGACTCCACGTTCCCCCATCACTGAGGGCTGGACTTGAAGGTGCACTCTTAACCTCCTCTTTTCCATTCTTCCCACAACCTATCAATCTCCAGTCCCATCCTTCCTGCCGTCCCCCACCCCCAATCTTTGTCAAGCACTTTCCTGTCTTCTCACATCCACAGGTGCAGCTCAGGCCTCAATCTCTCCTTCCTGGACCATTGCCCCAGTCTACTCCTTGGCTTCCCAGCCTCCAGTCTGTCCCCCATGTAGCCCCAGGATGTCTTTCTTCACCTGGAGCTGCCCCTGCCCCTCATTTGCTCAGAGCTACCCCCCAAGGCACCCCAGGGCCCTGGGACAAATTCCATGGACTGCCTGGTGGATGGACCTGGGCTGGGGACATACATTGCAGACGGAGCAGTAGCCACACACGGACCCTGGGTGGTAGTTTCTGTACTCTTGGGCATCCTGTGGACCTGTTAGGACAGGAGAGCAGCAGTGACCTAGATTGACTCGGTTCCTCCCTTCCCCCACAGGGCCAGATCACTTACCAGTGTCCTCACCACTCTCCTCCCTGGAGCCATCTTCAGCAACCTCCCTCCCAGCCAGTGGGTTGGGGATGATGGTGAAGAGGAGCTCGTCTTCCTCCAGCCCCTCCTCCTCTTCTTCCTCTTGGTGGTCTTGGCTCAGTGGGGCCTGAACCTCAGGCCTCTCTTCCCTCCTTTCCTCCTCTTCTTCCTCGTCTTTTTTTTTTTTTAAATATTTTATTGGGGAATTGGCGGAGGGGAACAGACAAGTTGCTGTCTTTTTGTTCTTCAGTTTAGTTGCGGAGGATGTTGCTTCACTGTTGGTATCGTCATTGCGCTCTTCCCGGATGAGGCAGATCGGTCGCTGGCCTCTGGCTGTCGCTCACCGCGGCTATTGGCAGCTCACGCTAGGCTGCCAGCCGCTCACGCTGGCTGCGGGCCACTCACTGTAGCCTATGGCAGCCCACTGCAGCAGGGGCTGCAGCCCACACCATCACCGGGGCTCGCACAGCCCAGCTCCAGGTGGAGCTGTTGTTAGCTGTGGAGGGCAGTGTCACTGGCCCTCATGTGGGATCCGAACCGGGGCCGCTGGCATCCCAAAACCAGCGCTTAACCAATGCACCACTCGGCCGGCCCCTTCCTCCTCTTCTTCCTCTTCCTCATGGCTCAGGCTGAGGCCATGACCTTCCTCCTCATCTTCCTCATCTTCGTGGTCCAGGCTGCCATGGTAGGTGCCTTCTTTTCCCTGCTCTGAACCTTCCTCATCTTCCTCATGGGAGCTCTGGTCTTCTTCTTTCTTCTCTTCCTCTTCCTCAGAATCTCTCTCCCCCAAATAGCTTATATCCTTGACCCCTGTGTGTTCTGGGGCTGGTGTCTAATCTCTTTGATGTACATTCTGTGGCCAGTCCTTTCATCTCTCTGGCCTTTTTGACTGGGAACTTGGTGGCTAAGCTTGACAAAAATGTCCTCATCTTCCTCCTTGGGGTCTCCATGGTAGTGATGGCCAAAGACTTCTGTTTTATACTCATCTGGAAAGTCCTCCTCAGCACTCTAGTAGCATTGAGGTTGGTGGCTTGCAACATGGTGGCTTGTTGGGAGCCGACAGTCCCCCAGTGTCTGACAAGGTGACATTGCCCTGCTCAGCACTGGATGTTTGGGGTGCTGCCCTATGGTTGGTCATGTAGTATCTCCTGCCTCTATGGACCCATGTGCCTTTCTGCTACATCAGATCCTATAGGATACAGTATGTTCACTGTACTTGTGGCAAGTTCCTCTGGTACCCCAATGAGAGATGGCTGTATAAGTCAACGACGCGGCGTGATTACCTAAAAAAAAAAGAAAAAAAACGGAAACTACTTAAGACAGGCTACAGCCAGAGGGGAACCCTGAATTGAGATTTTGGGGACTCAAGCCTCTTGGAAACAGAGGCTCAGAACCCTGGCCAAATAGGCCAACAGCCTGTCTGTGAGAAACTGACAGCCTGCCTGTGAGAAACTGATGATAACATCAGTCCTTGAGCTCACTTGCCTAAAGCCACTGCTGTGAGAAGTCTCCTTGAAGACTAAAAGTCTCCAGGCCATGAGAGTTCCTGGCACCTTGCTGACCATGGGGTATGCTAATCATTAGCCTTGCTTGAATTCTTTGCTTTGTACCTTGTTGCAGTAACAGATACTGAAGATTTGTGTGAGAAACAGATGCTACCTCCATAGGATAAGAGAGGTGTGAAACCCCCCTTTTTGCTTGCTAAGTATTGTATTTACATAGGAATAGACTTCAGATGCTTTTACCATACAACACAGCCACTCCTAGTCTCTTAGTAATAGCTCAAGTATACGCCCTGTGTGTCTTATGATTGTGTTCAGCTGTTAGAATTTAGGATAATTATTAGATAGTCAAGATAGTCATGATAAGCATTCTTTAGATGATATGCAGAAACTAGGTCTGGGTTTCATAGAAATTATCATAGTAAAAGACAAGATAAGCCTTAAACGGAAGAGTAAGTCACAGTGCACCCTGGAGAGAGCAATTACAAGAAAGTAAAGACTGTGAAAATAGGGCTGGCCGAGTGGCACGGTGGTTAAGCGCTGGCTTGGGATGCCATTGGCCCCGGTTCGGGTCCCACATATGAGGGCCAGTGACACTGCCCTCAAAAAAAAAAAAAGACTGAAAATCCTCGGAAATAGAAAACACCAAACTCATGTGAAACATAATTTGTGACTTGTGATATTTCTCAAGAATCCCTATAAAGGGGACATGCTGTAACATAAAGTGTGACACTTCTTCTCTGAAACTCCCCAGGTGTCTCCACTCTCTCCCTTCTTTCTTTCTTTTGCCTCGCCGACACCGTCCCCACCTGAGGGAACCCCTGGACTCGCAGAGGCTGGTCCCCCGCAGTGCAGTGGCTGAACTGGACTGTGATCTCGTCCACCTCATCTCCAAGGCTGTGGTGAGTATGTCTGGGAACTTGGTACCAATGTTCAGTGGACACATCTTCATCCTCATCTTCCTTGTTTCTGTGGTCTAGATGACCGTGGCTGGGGACATGATGGTGGTGTTCATCTGAGACATCATCCTCTTCATTCCCGTAGCCTTGATGCCTGTGGGATGGGGGTCCATACTCAGTGGAGACATCATCATCATCACCATCATTATCATCATCATCTTCATGGCCTCGGTGTCCATGGACAGGTACATGACGGTGATGTTCATCTGAGATCTCTTCATCCTCTTCCTTTCTGTGTTCTTGGTGCCTGTGGGCCTGGTGTCCATACCCACTGGAGACATCATCATTTTCTTCTTTGTGGCCTCGGTGCCTGTTGACCTGATGTCCTTACTCAGTAGAAAGACCCTCCTCCTCACCTGCTTCATCATCTTCTTCTTCTCCATGGCCTCGGTGTACAGGCCTGAAGATATGCTGTTGATACTCACTGGACACAACTTCGTTTTCATCCTCATCTTTTTTTTTTTTTTTGAGGGCAGTGTCACTGGCCCTCACATATGGGACTGAACTGGGGCTGCTGGCTTCCTAAGCCAGCACTTAACTACCGCGCCACTTCTCATCCTCATCTTGATTGATGGCTCTGGCTCCTGTGGCTGGGGGAGTCGTGCCCATGTTCGGCTGAATTGTCCATGTCTTCATTCCTATGGTCTCTGTTCCCATGGGCCTGCCGCGCATGCTCTGTGAAGACCTCCTCTTCAGAGCCATTCTCGTTTCCAACCTCATGGCCTTGGTATATGTGGCCTTGGAGTTGGTGACTGTATTCCCTGGAGACATCTTCATCCTCTTCTCCATGGTCTCTGTAGCTCCAAAACTGATGCCCATTTTCTGTGGAAACATCCTCGTTCTCATCTCTATGGCCTCTATGGATGCGGATGGGGTAGCCAAACTCACCTGATGCGTCCTCTGAGGGCCCTGCAACTCCTGCATTGTTGTTCCAGTTGCTGGGGCTGGGCCCAGCCCCTCTCAGCTGCTGGGTCATAGCGGGCGGGAGGAGGAGCAGCTGGCCACAGCAACCCAGAGGACAGAAGTGTGCAGCCATGGCCCACGGCGGCCCATGGGGACGGAGAGGCAGCAGACCTTCTTGCAGGCTGGCTCCAGCGGCCACTAGTGGCTATGTGGATGAATGGTGGGGGTCCTTGTCTCTTTTTGTATTTTTCCCTCCGTGTCTTTCCTTCGCTGTGTGTCTCTCTATCTTTGTCTGTCTGCCTTCCTCTGGACACCCCTCTGATGCAGTCTCAGGAGTCCCCTGATCCCCCTCTCAGGCCCTCCTTCCCACTTCCCAGCCAATAGGGTCTCTCCCCGCCCCTCTCTGTGGCTAAATTTACTCTCAGCCCTGAGTTATTCTGGGTCAGTCCCGCCTGCCCTTCCCCTCCTGCTCCTCCTTCTCTCAGCTGGGGAGGGCTGTGTAAAGGGGTCTCGCCTTGGCCAGGACAGGGGACCTAAGGGTCTTCATTTTATACTACCAACAAGCTCGTGTTTGGCAGCTGCAAAGACAATGGCTATACTTTTAGTGGGCCAAGTTGGGGGAGGCTGAGGCAGCTCGGGAGTAGGAGGGATGTACGTGAAGGGTGAGAATCCTGCCATGGAAGGATTGGGGGTTAGATTATGGGGGTTTCTGGCAAGAATGGGATACTCTGCTGAAAGAGTGGATGCTAATATGGAGGCCTTAGAGAGAGGCAAAAGGAACCCTGCTCCCAGCACATATACCCATGACCTCCCGTCCCTGGAACTCAGATCTGGGGGCAGGGGACTGGGCCAGGCCAGGGCTATAAATACAGGAAGGGGGTGAGGGGCTCAGGTTACCCAGAGGCTGCAGCTGTCCCTGTCAGAGAGAGAGATGGCAAGAGACACATGGCCCTCCCTGTCTATGTGTCAATGTCTCCCACTCCTCATCCAGTTACTATCGCTGCTTGGGTCCCTAACCTTCTTTATGGGTCTCTCTCTCTCTCTCTCTCTCTCTCTCTCTCTCTCTCTCTCTCTCTCTCTCTCTCTCTTTCTGTCACTGACCCTCTCAAGGTCCCTGTCCCCCCTCCCCAGGATTCTGTCCCTCCTCACTCTTGGCCTTGTCTTTCCCTCTCACTCTGAGTGTCTGCCCCAAACCCAAGTCTTTGTCTCTCTCTCTGGGTTAATGTGCCCCCTCCCTCATTTCTGCCATTCCCTCTCTGGGTCTCTATCCCATGCTGTCTGGGTTTCTGTCCCCTCTCTTGGGGTCTCTGTTCCCCTCCCTCTGTAGCTCTGTACCTCCTCTCTGGATCTTTGTGCCCCTGTCTCTGAGTCTCTCTCTCCCTCTCTCTCTGAGTCTCTGCCCCCTCCTCTCTGGGCCTCTGTCCCCTCTCTCTGGTCTCTCTCCCTCTCAATCACTCTCCTCCTCCCTCTGGGTCTCTGTCCATCTCTCTGGGTCTCTGTCCTTCTTTTGGTCTCTGTCTCACAGTCCTGCCCTGCCCTTTGCCCCCCACCCCCAAGTGTCTTGGAGACTCCCTGTCCCCCGCTCTCACCCTGCTCCGCCCCAAGCTGGGTTGGGAGGTGGTGGATCCGGTTTATCAAGGGTGGATCTGAAATAGGGGTGGTGGAAGTAATGTGGGGTGCTGGATAGGTTGTGGCGATTGCAGCGACTGCGGCGGCATGGTGGGTCTGGAGAAAAAGCAGGTACCGCGGCTGGACCCCCGGGTTTGAAGGAATGGGGAGCTGGAAACCTGGCCTCCTGGTTCCCAGATAAGAGGGCGCTGGAGACCCACATTTTGGGGTCAGACGAAGAAATGGTTTGGAGGGGCCGGGACTCCTGGGTCCTTGGGGACAGATAGGAGGGGAACTGTGGAGTGGGTTCGAGACTCCTCAGTCTGGGACAGGAAGGCGCTGGGGTTCCTGCCTTCTGAGTGAGTCCCGGGGTAGGGCGCGGGGTGAATGACTCCGTGCCCCATAGGACTGAATTGGAGCCCCCACCCCTACCCCTTGTTCCTGTCCCCAGGGTTGGATCCCCAAGGTCTTCAAGAAGAAGACGTGCACGACATTCATCGTTGACCTCACAGATCCGGGGTGAGGAGTTCTTTCCGGGGAACTTGCCAGGACCGTTCTGGGCCCGCTGACACCGCGCACCGCAGAGCCCACCCTTTGCACCACCCTCATTCCTGACACTGCGGACACGTCCAAGGGCGTTCCCCGGTGGTGCTCTCCCTTAGCGAGGGTTTGGGTCTCTGCAGATTTTAGAATTTCCCAAGCTCTCTCTTAGAGTCAGTGTTAAAGCGCCAGGGCTCGGTTCTACCTCTTTTCTTCCCCGTGTGTCTGTCTCCTTGGGTCACTTGCTGTTTTTCCCTTTTGGCTGTCTCCGTTTCATCCATCCCATCCATCCATTCAGGAAACTTCCATTCAGGGCTCCCAAGGGAGCATACTTTTCAGTAGCACAGGTCCTGCCAGGGTTCACATTTCACCTGGAAAAACATGCTGTGTGGCTTTGGGCAAATCATTTCACCTCTCTGGGCCACCTATTATCTGGGCATAAAAACAGACCCTACTTCCTGGGATTATCGTGAGAATTAAACGCTAGTGATATTTCTGGAACAGTGCCCGGAACAATGTAAGCACTGAAAAATGTCTCCATTTCCCATGGGAAGGAAGCAACTACTACAAGTGCAGATCCTGAACTTGTGCTGGGTAGCCGGGGTACTGCGTGAGCCAGACGGGGTGTTTGCCACCCTTGGGCAGCTTCTGGCCTTCAGCGATGTCTCTTTAGTGGGTTCTGGTTTTCTAGTTATTCTCAAGACAATCTTCCAGGTTTGGGAAATGTCAACCTTCCTAATTTAGTTTGTGTTTTGTTGTAAACATATTAATGTAGTCTGGCTTACAATTATGTATAAATAAACATATACATTTATGGAGATGAGTGCTCAAAAAACTTTTACTGGTAGGAGTGTGGTCAAGAATGTTTAGGAATCTGTGGTCTGGCAGAAGGAGGGCAATTGTAAGGCAAGGGGATGGGAACTACAAAGGATGTGCCACTGGGTCCAACAGGAGTGGAGAGGAGGCTTCTGGCTAAGACTGGGGAGGAGATGGGGTGTCACTAATGTCTCTTGGAGGAAGGACCAGTGAGGTAACGTTTGAAGGAGCAGTTGGAGTTTGACAGCTGAAGGCGGGCTGGAGTGAGGAACTAGGAAAGTGATTCCAGGAGCTGGAACAGCTTGTGCAAATTGCCCCCTATTGACAGTGTGGTGTGACTTGAAAATGGAGCAAAGTTCAGAGTGAAAGGAGCATTATCATGAGAGGGGAAGCCCTAGAGATTGGTGGGGGCCAGACCTCACAGGGCCTCAAATACCTGAGGGGCTGGACCTTGTACTGGAGTGCTAGGAAACTACAGGAGAGCAGGGTCAGCTCTACTGTGAAGAGACCCTCTGGGAACCATGTGAGAATTAATAGGCGTTTGGGAAGGCAGAGAAGAGGTTGTGCAAAGGTCTGGGTGGGAGGGGAAGAGGCCTGAGACAGTCCAGGGCCGTGGAGACACAGAGAAGAGGGGACAAGGGCAGAAGCTTGGGGACTGATGGATTTGGAGAGTAAGGTGAGGGGAGAGTGGCTCCTGGACATCTGGTATGGAGCCTTGGTAACAGATTGAGAACCCAAAAGATTGAGCAAGTTTGGAAACAGTTGTGGAGCTCAGCATGAAATCTCGTGAGTTAGAGGGACCCAGGGGGATCAGGGGGTGTTGCAGACATGGATCTGGGACCTAGGAAGGTCTGGGAATTCCATCCAGGATGTGAAAAGTCCTACCTGTCGGTGGTAACGGAAACTGCACAAGTAGGTGAGATATCACAGGGAAAAAGTGTGTAAAGTCATCGTGGTTCCAAACTGGCAATTCTGTGACTGATTTTTTTTCTTTTTTGTGTGTGGAAGAACAGTTTTAAAAACCTGTTTCAAACATGCCTCAACTTACCACAGGCTCCAGCATGTCCACTGATTTTTTTTCTTTTTTGCGTGGAAGAGCAGTTTTAAAAACCTGTTTCAAACATGCATGCCTCAACTTACCACAGGCTCCAACATGTTCACTGATTTTCCACCTGATGCTTCTTTCCCTTAAGTTACTTCCTTGGTCCCTGGAGGCATCGAGTGTGAGACCTGTGTAGGGAGGCCATGTGGTCCTGGATCTGGGGACCATTTATGCTGAAGGAAGGCACCGAGGAAGAGAAAGCCACAGATGAGGCAGGGAGGGACTGAGCAGCTGCGGTGGGGTTGGGGGGCAGGTGTGCTCTGCCAAGGAAAAGGTTTTCTAGAACCAGGGCCTTTCAGTGCCTATGACCAGTGTCACTTTGTGATAGATGAGACCTGAATAGAATCTATTGTATATGGGGACATACGAGTAACTGCTGATCTTATCGGGAACAATTTTAGTTTCGGTTGCCATGCTGAGAGAAGGAAGGTAAGAGGTGATAAGGGCAGAGGGCGAGTCTGCCAGTGCTGTTTCTACCAGGTGGTGGAAACGTTCTATATCAACATCTAATATGACAGCCAATGGCCACATGTGACTCCTGAGCACTTGAAGTGGGGCCAGAGCACCCAAGGAACTGAATTTTCAACTGTATTTAATTTTTGTGGCTCCTGACCACTTGAAATGTGGCCAGAGCAACTGAGGAACTGAACTTTCAATTGTATTTAATTTTAATTTTTTTGAACACAAAGAGTCCCATGTGGCTAGGGGTTGCTATATTGGACAGCTCAGGTTCTGGAATGTTCCTTGAAGAAGTTTTGCCAGGAAGGATTAGTGGGAAGTGGATAGAAGGGAACGAGGAGGTCTAGTAATGGGGTTGAGATGAGTGAAAGGATTAAGTAGGTAAACTGAGGCATGCCAGGAACCTGACGGTAGACTCAGCAAGGAGGAGAGGGTGTGTCCTTCACTGTGGCCCTCACTGTGCCAGGAGCTGGGCTGAGTGTATTCTGTTCATCCTGTGTGTGGGTCATTTGGCCATTCTTTTAGTGTCTTCACAACTTTTGCCAAATCCACATACCACCTGTGCCACTCTTTCCATAAAATTGGTCCTTAAATCAAGACTCACTTCCTTTACGTAAATGCAGGTATCCCCTTGTGGTGAATCCCATCTAGAATCGGGAAACAAAGAGATTTAGATACATTTGTAAATAAATCCCTCATTCCCCAAGCCCAAGTTGCTTGTTCTTTAAAACTCTGGTGCCAATTGCATTTAGATAGCAAGGCTACTTGTACATTTATTTAGCGGAGGCAGGGAATTGTCATATGTGACCACCAGAAATGGAAAACCTGTTCCATTTGCCACAAAAGGAAAGAAACAAGCCATAAAAGACAATTACAATAATGAAAAGCAAATAAGGTATTTACTTTCTCACTGGATGCTGTTGCCAGCCCAATTTTCTGAGCTTGAGGCCAGCTTTTCTGTTAAGAGTAAAGAATAACAAAGGGTTAGGCTTTAAACATATTCTAGCACCAGCTGAGCCTCTCTTCTTCACAGTAATCAGAACTGAAAAAGGAAGGACTTCCTCACTGTGTTTGTTCTTCAAGGTTATTTAAAGCTCTGTGTGGAGTTGTATGGAGTTGTCTTTTCCACTGGGTCTGGTATGCAACCCCCATTCCAGGAAACATTGCATTATGTCACTGGTTCCTCATAGTTCAGTGGAGTAGGCTGTGTTATTCATTTGAGGAGGAAATTTAGGCTCAGAGAAGTGAAGCTACTTGCCCAAAGTCACACAGCTGCTTTAACTTCTAGCATGTATACCCTCTCTCAGTCTCTGGATTTTCCTTTTCATGGTGAACATCATCTGTTTGGACTGGGGACAGGGAGGACAACCCCTGAAGGTCCCCTGCACTCTTCCATTTCAGGCCCTGCAGGCACCAGTGCAGGGGGAGGGGGAGGGGGTGGGTGCCCTGCAGACCTCCCTGCTCAGGCTGCCATGAGCCCCTGTGGCTTTCTTCTGGTTGGCAAGATGACTGTCTCTCCTCCCACCAGACTCTCCCTCAGACTGGCTGGAACCAGGGAGGGGCAGGGCCAGGGTCAGAGGAGACTGTGACTGCCGCTGGGGGTCGGGCGGGGTGCGGGGTGGGGTCAGGCAGAAATATGGGCACTTCTTCAGGATGCTTGGGGCCGGTGGGGACACACCTGGGGTTCATGCTCCCCCTTATCCCTACTCCCCAGAGGTTCTTTGTGCCAGTGTGGGCTTCCCCGGAGAGACCATCTGTCAGTGGCTGTGGAGGATGCATCCGGGGCAGCTATGGAGACCGTTTGGGAGAGTGACTTGCACACCACGGAGAAGTCCACCGATGCCTATGGAGACCTGGACTTTCAGGGCGCCAGTCGCAAGGCCAGCAATGTGAGGCCTCCATGCCTGGGCAGGGCCAGGGTCCATGAGTGGGACTGCATGCCTCAGGGGCTCCCAGAACTGGGACCTGGGGGTGACCCAACTGAACACTCTGTCTCCCCATTTGCCCATCCCTGTCTTTACCTCTCTCTGGGTCTCTGTCACCCCACTCCTCTCTATGGATCTTTGTCTCCTTTTCTCTGGGTCTCTGTCCCCACTCTCTCTGGGTCTCTGTCCCTACCCTCTGGATTGCTATCCTCCTCTCTTTGTGTCTGTGTCCCTTTCTCCCTTCTCTGTCTCTGTCCCCGTCTCCATGTCCCTTCCTCCCATGTGTCCACAGTTCCTTCGGCTCTCTGATCGCACGGATCCAGCTACAGTTTATGATCTGGTCACGCACACATGGGGCTTCCGGGCCCCGAACCTGGTGGTGTCAGTGTTGGGGGGATCGGGGGGCTCCATCCTCCCGACCTGGCTACGGAACCTACTGCGAAGCGGGCTGGTGCGGGCCGCCCAGAGCACAGGTGACTGAAAGTGGGCGGGGGGCTGTGCCTCCTAGGCTGAGCTGGCTGCTCATCTCCCCCACTTCTCTGGGATGCTGCCTCCCCTCCATCTCTGTATGGGTTGGTCTCTATCTCTCTCTCTCTCTCTCCCCACACCTGTGTGTTTCTGGACCTCACCACTATTCTCTGTGTCTCTGTGTAGGAGCCTGGATTGTCACTGGGGGACTCCACACAGGCATTGGTCGGCATGTTGGTGTAGCTGTGCGGGACCACCAGACAGCCAGCAGTGGGGGCACCAAGGTGGTGGCCATGGGTGTGGCCCCCTGGGGTGTGGTTTGGAATAAAGAGACCCTCATCAACCCCAAGGTAAGCCCAGGGTCTTGGAAAAGAAGGGGTTGGCTGAGGGCCTGGACTCCTGAGTCTGAGGGAGGAGAGGCCAGTGTCTGTCCTCCTGGCCCTGATGGAAAGACTCCCTGATCTGGCCACTTGGCTGCTAGGGCTCATTCCCTGCACATTACTGGTTGCCTGGTGCCCCGAAGGATGGGATCCAGTTTCGGCTGGACTACAACTACTCAGCCTTCTTCTTGGTGGATGATGGCACACACGGCCGCTTGGGTGGTGAGAACCGCTTCTGCCTGAGCTTTGAGTCCTATATTGCCAAGCAGAAGATCGGCATAGAAGGTGAGTGGCTTCTTCCTTTGGCGATCCAGGGCATCGGGCTCAGGATCCCAGCAGTCCGGTATGGTTGAAATTTGGGGGTTGTGTCGAGGAGGAGTTTCTTTTCTTTTCTTTTTTTTTTTTTTGAGGGCAGTGTCACTGGCCCTCATATGTGGGACCAAACCAGGGCCGCTGGCTTCCCAAGCCAGCGCTTAACCACCGCGCCACTCGGCCGACCTGAGGAGGAGTTTCTTATGGTCAAGTGTCTTCCCCATCATTTGCAGTATTAAAAAAAAAAATCTTTATAATGAAATCTAAAATTCACAAAAGTGGATGACTGATTATTTTCTTTCTTTCCTTTTCTTTTTTAAAAGATTTTATTGGGGAATTAGGGGAGGGGAACAGTGTTGGGGAATTGGGGGAGGGGACCAGCTAAGCTGTTGTTCTTCAATCTTCATTGTGTAGGGCGCCAGTCGCAATCTGGCTTCCCGTCGGCAGCTCGTGGTCCCTAAGCTCAAGGTGCTGTGTTCAATCTTAGTTGTGGGTGGGCGTAGCCACCATCCCAAGTGGGAGTTGAACCAGCAGCCTCGTTGTTATGAGCGCATGCTCTATCCTCTGAGCCATCCGGTGGCAGCTCAGCTCTAGTTGCTGAGTTCAGTCTTAGTTGCAGGTGGGATTAGTTTTTTACAAACTCTCTTGCTCATGCAACCAGCACCCATATCAAGAAACAATATGAGCAGCCCCCAGAAGTCTTCTCCTGCCTGGCTTTTTCTGTTTGACATTATTTCTGTGAGATTCATCCATATCGTTGTCTGAGTTGTAGCTTGTAAATAACTCATGAGTCAAAGAAAAAAAAAATTTAGAAAATATTTTGGGGCTGGACGAGTGGCGCGTTGGTTAAGAGCTGGCTTGGGACTCCAGCGGCCCCTGTTCAGATCCCACATATGAGGACCAGTGACACTGCCCTCTACAGCTAAGATGGTGAACACCAGCTCTACCTGGATCTGAGCTGCTGTGAGTCCTCTGGACGCATAGCTGCAGTCCCTGCTGCAGTGGGCTGCCATAAGCTACAGTGCGTGGCCGGCAGCCAGCGTAAGCAGCTGGCAGCCCATGTGAGCTGCCAAGAGCCGCTGTGAGCGGCCTTCCAGAGGCTGGCAACCAATCTGCCTCACCCGGGAAAGCACAATGATGATACCAACATGGGCCAGTGAAGCAAGGTCCTCTAGACTGAAGAACAAAAGAATAGCAACTTGTCTGTTCCCCTTCCCTGATTCCCCAACGCTGTTCCCCTCCCCCAATTCCCCAATAAAATCTTTAAAAAAAAGAAAAGGAAAATATTTTGAAATGGATGGTATTGAATATATGACATACCAAAACTTTTTTTTTTTTTTTTTTAGAGGGCAGTGTCACTGGCCCTCCTATGTGGGATCCGAACCAGGGCTGCTGGTGTCTCAAGCCAGCTCTTAACCACTGCACCACTCAGCCGGCATACCACAACTTTTGAGATGCATCTAATGCAATACTTAGAGGGAAATTCATAGATTTAAATGCATGCATCCAAAAAAGAAGAAAGGCTTAAAATCAATGATTTAAACCTCCAATTAAAAAAATGTAGGGCCGGCCCAGTGGCGCGGTGGTTAAGCACTGGCTTGGGAAGCAAGCGGCACTTGTTCGGGTCCCACATATGAGGGCCAGTGACACTGCCCTCAAACAAAAACAAAAACAAACACAAAAAAACCTAGAAACAGGGCCAGCCAAGTGGCTCATTTGGTTAAGAGCGCGAGCTCTGAGCAACAGTTTTGCCAGTTTGATTCCCACATGGGCCAGTGAGCTGCCCGGAGTTGAGCTGACATTGAGCTGCAAACATGTGGCAGGATGGCTTAGCTGGTGAGAGCATGTGCTCCAAACAACAAGGTTGCTGGTTCTACTCCCGCATGGAATGGTGGGCTGCGCCCACTTGCAACTAATATTGAACATGGCACCTTGAGCTGAGTGGCTGTGAGCAGCCATCCAGTGGCCAGATGGTGACTGGACTTGGAGCTGAGCTAGCTGTGGCCTCTACAACTAAGACTGAAGGACAACAACTTGGTTGTACCCCTTCCCCGATACTCGACCACTGTTCCCCTTCCCTAATTCCCCAATGAAATCTTTAAATAAACCAAACAACAAGAAAACAAAATGTAGAAACAGAATAGCAAATCAAATCTAGGGAAAGTAGAAGCAAGGAAATAATAAAGACAAGTGCATAATAACGTGTACAGTGAAGAATATCAACTAAAACAAAAGCTGTTTCTTTGCAAATACTTCCTGTTTGTAAAAAGTGTCCACTTAGTTCTTAAACGTTACTTAGTTTTTTGGTCACTTTAATTTAATTTAATTTAATTTAGTTTAGTTTAATTTTTTTTGAGGGCAGTGTCACCGGCCCTCACATGTGGGATCCGAACCGGGGCTGCTGGCATCCCAAGCCAGCTCTCAACCAACACACCACTTGGCCAGCCCTTAATTTTATTTTTAAAATTATCACACAGTAAAACTTAATTTTGGGGGCCTGCCAAGTGGCTCAGTTGGTTAAGAGTTGGCTTAGAGCGCATGCTCTGAGCAAACAGGGCCCCCGGTTCGATTCCCATATGGGCCATTGAACTTTGCGCCCTACCTGAGCTGTCGCTGAGCTGCCACGGGTGGCAGGATGGCTCAGCTGGTGTAACAACAAGATTGCCTGTTCAATGGTGTACTACGCCGGTCTGCAACTAAGACTGAACTCGGCACTTTCAGCTGAGCTGCGGCCTGGATAGCTCAGTGGACAGGGCATGCACTCTTTTTTTTTTTTTTTTTTTTTTTTTTTTTTTTAAAGATTTTATTGGGGAATTGGTGGAGGGGAACAGTGTTGGGGAATCGGGGAAGGGGAACAGACAAGTTGCTGTCTTTTTGTTCTTCAGTTTAGTTGCGGAGGATGTTGCTTCACTGTTGGTATCGTCATTGCGCTCTTCCCGGATGAGGCAGATCGGTCGCTGGCCTCTGGATGTCGCTCACCGCGGCTATTGGCAGCTCACGCTGGCTGCCAGCCGCTCACGCTGGCTGCGGGCCACTCACTGTAGCCTATGGCAGCCCACTGCAGCAGGGGCTGCAGCCCACACCATTACCGGGGCTCGCACAGCCCAGCTCCAGGTGGAGCTGTTGTTAGCTGTAGAGGGCAGTGTCACTGGCCCTCATGTGGGATCCGAACCGGGGCCGCTGGCATCCCAAAACCAGCGCTTAACCAATGCGCCACTCGGCCGGCCCAGGGCATGCACTCTTAACAATAAGGCTGCTGGTTTGACTCCCACATGGGGTGGTGGCTACACCCACCCACAATTAAGATTGAACACAGCACCTTGAGCTTAGAGGCCATGAGCTGCCGACAAGAAGCCAGATGGCGACTGGTGCCCTCCACAACGAATATTGAAGAACAACAACTTGGCTGGTCCCCTTCCCCAATTTCCCAACACTGTTCCCCTCCCTCAATTCCCCAATAAAATCTTTAAGAAAAAAAACACACAAAAAAACAACTTAATTTTGTTTTGCAGTTCTATGATTATAGATTCATGTGACCATTTTCACAATCAGGACAGAGACTGGTTGTCACCATGAAAGCATTCATTCCTTTTGTACCCTAACCCCTGACAACCACTGATCTGTTCATCATCACTGTCATTTCTCTTTTCCAGAAGGTCATATAAATAGAATAATATAATACATAACCTTTAGAGACTGGCTTTTCACTCAACATATTATGGCAGCTTTAATATGTGCTCTTTGGAACAAATAAAATCAAACAAAGTTATATATAAAGAAAAAGTTAATTATCTTGTCTCCCTAGTTTCAACCCCTTCTACTGGAGTAATCAGTCTTATACAGTTTGGAGTTTATACTTTTATACCTTTCCCTATGCTTATAAAATTCTATGCAAGTATATTTCCACCTATATGGTGTTTCTCTTTCATTTTTGTACTATACATATATGTATTACACTTCCTTATGATCATGCTTTTAGGTCCCAACTTCTCTATCTTGCATCCCCTTCTAATAGTTGCATGATATTTCTTGGTCATGGATGTACCATCTGTTATTTACATTTTCTCAATTAATGGATACTTAACATTTTACCAGTGTTTGGCACTATAAATATTTTTGGATGGACATCTAAAATTACATACAGGTGTTTTAAATTCTATACATGAGTAGATTCCCCAAGTGATATTGCTGTGTGTGTATATTAATAGATTAGATAACTTTCTAAAAATTTGTACTCCTATCAAGAATGTATGAGAGTGATCTTTTGCATATACTTTCAACCAGCACTGGATACTCATGCTTTAATTTATTATTTTTTTTGCCAGTTTGATGGGCAAAAAGCAACATTTCACTTTTAAGCTATTTAATACTATTAAGAGATATAAATATATATTTTGTTGACCAATCAGATTTATATCCTCACTTACAAATTGTGTATTCATAGTTGAGGAAATCTGATTGGTCAACAAAATACATATCCTCTGCACATTTTTAATTCCTTATTTTTTTTATAGGACTCCTTCTGTGCTGTGAATAGTAACCTTTTGACTATTAGATGTATTGTAAACATAAAAACAATACTTTAGGGCTGGCCGAGTGGCGCGGTGAAGCGCTGGTTTGGGAAGCCAGCGGCCCCGGTTCGGGTCCCACATATGAGGGCCAGTGACATTGCCCTGAAAAACAAACCAATACTTTAATTATGGCTTCCATTTCCATAAAATTCTATTGTTTTTATGGGGTTAGATATATTTGTTGTTTCTTTATAGCTCTTTGGTTTCCTGTTTGTATTTTTTTAAGAAAGCTTCATCTCAGTCCATCATTATACAAATATTCTAAGTCTTCTTTTTGTTTTTCGAGAGCAGTGTCACTGGCCCTCATATGTGGGACCTGAACCAGGTCGCTGGCTTCCCAAGTCAGTGCTTAACCACCGCGCCACTCGGCCGGCCCTAAGTCTTCTTTTTAATAATTTATATTTAAAATTTTAATCCACCTAGAAATGATTTTTACATGTTTTCTTCCTTTCTTTTTTTTTTTTTTTTTTTTAGCTGAGCCATCCTGCCAACTGTTGGCAGCTCAACGGCAACTCAGCTTAGGCTGGCCTCGAACAGCTGTTGCTCAGAGCTCAGCTCGCACTCTTGAGTGAGCTCTTAACCAACTGAGCCACTCGGCCGGCCCTTATTTATTTTTGTTAGCTGAGCCATCCTGCCACCTGTTGGTAGCTTAACAGCAGCTCAGCTGGTGTTGGGCATTGAACTGCTGTTGCTCAGAGCTCAGCTCACACTCTTGAGCGAGCTCTTAACCAACTGAGCCACTCGGCCGGCCCCTACATGTTTTCAAATAAGGAGTCTACATTTCTTTTCTTCTAAATGGGAAGTCATGTTTCCTTCATGACCATTTAATAAATACGCATCTTTTTCCAGATGAATTGAAATGCCACTCATTTATATATTCAGTTCCTTTATATGTTGAAATCTGTTTCTGAACCTTCTTCTCTTCTACCTCTCTCTCTTTCCCTTTAAACTAATTGTAGTGGTTTAAAGATTGTTTTTTAAAGATTTTTAGTAGGAAATTGGGGAAGGGGAACAGCCGACTTGTTGTCCTTCAATCTTAGTTGTGGAGGGCGCAGCTAGCTTAGCTCCAAGTCCAGTCGCTATCCGGCCACCTGTTGGCAGCTCACGGCCACTCAGCTCAAGGTGCCTATGTTCAATCTTAGTTGCAGGTGGGCGTAGCCCACCATCCCATGTGGGAGTCGAACTGGAAATCTTGTTGTTAAGAGCATGTGCTATAACCACTGAGCCATCCAGACGCCCTTTGGCAGCTTGTAGCAGCTCAGCTCAAGGTGCCATGTTCAATCTTAGTTGCTGGGGGAGGGGGCAGCCCCCCATCCCATGTGGGAGTTGATTCCGCAGCCTTGTTGTTAGAAGCGTATGCTCTCACCAGCTGAGCCATCCTGCCTCCTGTTGGCAGCTGAGCAGCAGCTCAGCTCAGGTACATCTCGGGTGCAGCTCCCTGGTCCATGTGGGAATCGAACTGGGGACCCTGTTGCTCAGAGCTCGAGCTCTTAACCAACTGAACCATGATGTTTTTATATATATTAGGGAAAGTTCCCCCTTATTGTCCTGTTACAAAAATTTCTTAACTCCCTCTGGCATTTTTTCTTCCATATGAATTTTAAAATTTTGTTCCATTAACAACAACAAAAAGGGAAAACCCTTCCAAACTCCTTTTCCCCTCCTCTATCCCCAAACTGCATTAAATTTATGTGTTATTTTGTGACAGGTTAACATGGCATTAGTTTTTCCTTTTATTCAGACATTGTCCTTAAATAAGGCTTATAAATGTCCTCATAAAGATCTCATGCCTTTCTGGATGAATGAATTCCTAGGATTTTATATGTTTTATCAAAACAGGAATAGCACACATATTATTACTAGTTTGGAGAAAAGTTTCTGATTTTCTGTGTTTTTCTAATATCAATTCTCTTAACAAATTCTCTTATTAATATTTATTTATTTTGAGTGGAGTCTCTACAACTTTCTGAGACTATAAATCATATTTTTAAAAAGTAGATACCTTTGCCTTTTCCAGCTTAAAAAAAATACCAGTTTTTATTCCAATTATTTGATTTTTTTTACATTATTACTCCTGGATGAGTGTGACTAGTAGTGTTGTCCTCTTTCTTACTTTAATGGGGATAGCGTTAGTAGAAAATTATCTTATATGATTTTGTTATTGGACTTTGGCAAATATTTTCATTGTATTTGGATTGTCCTTTCTTTTCCTTGTGTCCTTCATTTTCTGTTTGAACTTTCATCCTCTCCTGGCTCCTGGGTGGTTAATCAATTATAAGATTGACTTATACTACAAACATCTCCCTCTTTCAGGAACCCCAGACCCCTCTTCCTTGGGAAGCCAAGCATTACTGTCTCCAAAATCTGGCCCCACCCAGTGTGCTCAAAGACATGACAATTCCCATGAGCCTCAGGGCAGCAGCCAGCGTTTGTCCCAGGGACTCCTGGGAAAATGTAGTTCTCTCCAATTTCTGGCAAAGGCTGACGGCTCTCTTCTCTCCTAAGGGACTGGAATTGACATCCCTGTCCTCCTTCTCCTGATCGGTGGTAATGAGGAGATGTTGAAGGTATAGGGCACCTGATGCCTTGGTCTAAGGTGGGAGGCGGCTGGAGGCATGGGCCCTGAGTCTTAGGAGAGGAGTGGGCTGGGGATTTGGATACCTGCCTTCCCTGACCTAACTGCCCCTTTTATCTTGTAGCGGATAGAGAATGCCACCCAGGCTCAGCTCCCCTGCCTCTTGGTGGCCGGGTCTGGGGGAGCTGCAGATTGCCTGGCAGAGATCCTGGAAGACACTCTGGCTCCAGGGAGTGGAGGGGGCAGGCGAGGTGAAGCCCGAGATCGGATTAGGCATTTCTTCCCTAAAGGGGACCCTGAGGTCCTGCAGGCCCAGGTATGACACTGAAGACCCAACTCTGCATTCTGGGATGGAAGGGAGCTGGGGATCTGGGGTCCTGGGTCTTGAGAGAAGAGGGTGCTTGCTGAGTGCTTGGAGTCCTGGATCCAAGGGAACAGGGTAATGGGGGCCCACACTCGTGGATTTGAGGGAGGAGAGGCTGGGAGTCTGGAGTCCTGAAAGGCCTGGAGGCCTAGACTCCTGGGTTCTGGGACTAGAGGGTTCTGGACACCTAGGATACCAGGTTCTGAAGGCCTCCCATGTCTCTGTGGACAGCGCCCAGGTGGAGCTGGGCTGGGGATGCAGAATTTGGTATTCTGTAGGTGGAGAGGATCATGACCCAGAACAAACTGCTCACAGTCTTCTCATCTGAGGCTGGCCCTGAAGAATTTGAGACCATCGTCTTGAGGGCCCTTGTCAAGGGTAAGACTTAGACCCTCAAATTCTCCCCCTCTCTCCACTCCACTTTGGACATATTTCCTGGCCCAGGAACTTTCTCCATCCTCTGTAAAGTAGTGCCCCTTTTTGTCTTGTTCTTTTCATTCTCCTTTTCAGTGTTTCTTAGGGCTTTGCATGGTGCTTTTTGATAGCTTTTCCAAGATAATTTCCTTACGTTCTAACATTACTTTCTTCCTGTTGGATCCATTCATCCATCTTTTCTCCTTCATCCATCCATCCATCCATCTGTCTGTCCATCCATCCATCCATCCATCCATCCATCCATCCATCCACTCATTTATTTTTCTCTCTCTCCTTCCTTCCTTCCTTCCTTCCTTCCTTCCTTCCTTCCTTCCTTCCTTCCTTCCTTCCTTCCTTCCTTCCTTTGCTTTTCTTCCTTTCTCCCTTCCTCCCATGTATCTGTACATTAATTTTTCCATCTACCCCTTATTCCATTTATTCTTTTATTTTTTTAGCTGAGCCATCCTGCCACCTGTTGGCAACTCAATGGCAGCTCAGCTTGGGCTGGGCATCGAACTGCTGTTGCTCAGAGGTCAGCTCGCACTCTTTAGTGAGCGCTTAACCAACTGAGCCACTTGGCCAGCCCCTTATTCCATTTATTCTTGATTATTCCATCCATCGAGTCATCCATCCATCTTGTCATTCACCCATCTTTTTACCTATCCATCCACATATTCATTGATAATTTCATTCACTCATCATTTCTTCATCCATTCATCTTTTCATCCATCATCTATCCATCCATCCATCCATCCATCCATCCATCCATCCATCCATTCATCCATCCATCCTTCTACTTATCTATCCACTTGCCATTTCTTCCTCTTCTACATGCCGCCAATATGTTTTAAGCACTGAGACGTAGGGGAATCAGAGATGAACCAAAGCTCTGTCTCCCGTTGAGGAATTCCTGATATTTCACTAGAGGAAAGAATGATGAAAACCAAGGTAGGGAGTTTAATGGCCAGCTGGTAGAGGCTGAGGATGCAGCTAATTTATTCATTCAACAAACATCATCCCAGGCTCCAGAGACTAAAGCAGATCCATTTCCTGCTCTCAAGGACCCCAGATCCTACCAGGGTTGTTTGAACACAACCTTAAGTAAAATTTAAGATAAAAGCTGAGGGGAGGAATTGCTGTCAGTAAGGGGAGAACATTCAAGGAAGTGATGTTTAAATTGGTCCTAGAAGAGCTAGTAGAATTTGGACATAGTAAGATGCGGAGGTGGGATAAATAAGTAATAAGGAGGATTCCCATGACTCTGGGGGGATGCGGGTAGGGACGGTTGTTTTTGGTGCTAGAAGAGTTTTACAAGGAAAACACCCACTTAGATAAAAACTTCCAAGAGATATAGCATCAATTTATAATGCTTTCTCAGCCCCAGGTCCCCATCTTAATTGTATCTACCATATTCCGTGGAGGCAGAAAGAGTAGTTACTTCTGATTTTGGAGTTAGATAAAGCTGTATTTGAATACCACCTTGGTCCCTTCCTTGCTGTGTGGCCTTGAGAAAGAGACTTGCCCTCTCTGAGTCTTAATTTCTTTCTCTGAAAAATGGGGGAGTGTCGTGAGGCTGAGAAGCAGCTCATGAGCAGTGTCTGGTCCCTGGGTGGGGGGCTCAATAAATAGGAGCTCTTCTGAATATAATTAAATTTCTTGTGGGACACATCCTTAAATAGAGGATAACAGTGGGCAAATCTGATTCATTCTATGGAAGTTAACATATGAGCTTCTTGGGAAAAAACAGCAGCTCTGTAATATGTAGTTTGAGGGGGTGGTGTTGTAAGTCCATTGCCTGCAGAAGTGGAAGTGATCACACTCTGCTGGGGAAACCGGAGCTGGCTGCATGGCTTGGTGATAGCAGAGTTGAATGGATGGGGTTTCAGCAGCTGAGGAAGGAAGGGGGAAGGGAACAAAGGCTCCTTAAGAATCTAGCATGGGCCAAGCTCTATGCTGAGCAGTTGGCATACATTTTTGCCCCTGATCATCCATCCCTTCCTGCAAGGTGTTGTCTCTCCATTTTGTAAATGAAGAAACTGAGGCTCAGAGAGGGAAAACATGACCTATCCCAAATAACAGGGGTCAACCTTTTTGTTTTTTCCAGTATTCATGTTCTTATTTGCCCCCTCACAGCTTTATTGAGATACAATTGTGTAAGTTTAAGGTGTACAACGTAATGACTTTATACACCTGTATGTTGCATTATGATTAACACAGTAAGATCAGTTAACATATCCATCACCTCACATTATTATGCCTGTTTTTTGTGGTGAGAACATTTAAGATCTACTCTCTTAACAACTTTCAAGTATACAATACAGCATTGTTAATTATGCTCACCATGCTGTACTTATTCCTCATATAACAGGAAGTTTGTACCCTTTGACCAGCATCTCCCCATCTCCCCCAACCCCCAGTGTCCACATTCTTATTTTTTTTTTTTGCAATTCATTATTGGTAACTGGTAATCATAAAATTAGCAGTGGTGGGCCTGCCGAGTGGCGCGGTGGGTAAGGGCTGGCTTGGGAAGCCAGTGGCCCCAGTTTGGGTCCCACATATGAGGGTCAGTGATACTGCCCTCAAAAAAAAAAATTAGCAGTGGTTATCTTCAAATTATTGTACTAGCTATGCTGTCATTTGTTGAGGTTGATCAGAGTCAGACATTTCCCACTTCAGATGCATCATATAAATCACACTTGGTTTATCACCAGCATTTATTTATTTATTTATTTATTTTTGAGGGCAGTATCACTGGCCCTCATATGTGGGACCAAACCGGGGCCGCTGGCTTCCTAGGCCAGCGCTTAACCACCGCGCCACTCGGCCGGCCCCATCACCAGCATTTATAAAACCAGCTCTACGGAAAGAACTAGGTCTGGGACACATGCTTGGTCTTAATATAGCGAATGTTCAGCCAGTGTCCACACTCTTTTTTTCTATTTTTTATTTGAGGGCAGTGTCACTGGCCCTCATATGTGGGAACTGAACCGGGCCCGCTGGCTTCCCAAGCCAGTTTCCAACCACCGTGCCACTCGGCCGGCCCTCAGTGTCCACATTCTTAATCACTATGACAACCTGCCTATAAGCCAATTAAGAAAAATTTCCTGTACCTAATACAATAACCTTGGATGAGGGGGCCATGGGTTTCTTTCAATATGGGAGACCCAACTGGCAAGCAGCCCTTTCAATAAAAAACAGGAGAGTCCTAGAGACTTACCCCAGATGATTGCAGCTCATATTCTTCTCACCACGGTCTGGAGGATGTCCTGGGGACATTTGTATTCCTCTGACTTTCTACTGGAAAGCAGCAGGGAGCAGCCAGGTTTCCACACTGCCAACCCGGAGGCACCAGTGGCAGTCATTTGTTCTGCTCCCTGCCACAGCCATCCTGTTCTGGAGGGGATCTGTGGCTGTTGCCAGGACCTTCTTCGGGCCTGAGTGACTTCAAGCCATTGGTGGTGATAAGACTTGGGGGAGCCAAGCTCTCTTAAGCATTAACTCATTTCTGTATGACCCTCAAGCCCACTGCATAGGGCATGTTTGAGGGAGAGGTAAGAGACCCACGTGGATGGCAGGAAGCATGTTGGAGACAAAGCCCGTGAGGTGGGCAAGGCCAGACCACCCTGGACCTAAACCGAGACTTTGTTCTGAGAGGCATGAGAGGGCCAAAGTCAGTTCTGTGTATAGAAGGACGCTGCAGGATCAGGTGGGGACAGACTGAAGAGGAGAGGAGAGACGGTGAAGAAAAGGAAGAGACTGTAACGATGGTAGTGGGACAGGACAGAGCTGGAGCTGGGGCCATGAGGACAGTGAGGGGGTAGGCAGAGGGAGTCAGGAGCTGGAGAGATGGGGCTTGAGGATTAATGATCTGTGGGATGTGAAGGGAGGGACAAGACACACCTGGGGGTCTGCCTCATTGACTGAGTGGTCAAAGGTTCTGTCCCTGAGATAGAGGACCCAGGGGAATGTCAGTTTGGGGGAAAGACTCAGTATGGGACTTTGTGGCCATGAAGGGCCTAGAGGAGGTCCAGGTGATAAATGGTGACAAGTTATAAATCTTTTATATATATATATATATATATGTATATATATATATATATATATTTTTTTTTTTTAATTTTTTTTTTTTTGAGGGCAGTGTCACTGGCCGAATATGTGGGACCGAACCAGGGCCGCTGGCTTCCCAAGCCAGCGCTTAACCACTGCGCCACTCGGCCGGCCCTAACATATATATATTTTTAACTCTACTGGGGAAGAGTGTGCTTTTCCCAGGACCCATCAGCTCCAAGTCAACTTCTTGTCCTTCAATCTTAGTTGTGGAGTGCGCAAGCTCAGCTTCAAGTCCAGTTGCCGTTTTCAATATAGTTTCGGGGGTGCGGCCCACCATCTCATGTGGGAGTTAAACCGGCAATCTTGTTGTTAAGAGCACGTGCTCTAACCAACTGTGCCACCTGGCCACCCCTATAAATTTTTTATTTCCTTCCCTTGAAACTGTGAGAAAAGTAAGGGAGATCCATAGACTCTTAGAAAAATCTCACTCTGAATTTGCTTCTGGGGTTTCAAAACAAATATAAAGCTGTGTGGTCTTAGGCATGTTACTCCCTCCCTCTGGGTCTGTGTTTTCCCAACTCTCAACCTGAGAGATTACGCTAGTCAAGCTGTAGATTCCTCCCAGTTTGGAACTTCTTCCTACGGTTATTATTAACAATGATGCAAAGTGGATACCATTAATATTCCCATTTTATAGATGAAGAAACTGAGGTTCCCGAGGTTCAGTGTCTTGCCTGAAGTCAGTCAATTGGTATTGGTGGAAGACAGATTGGAATTGCTTCAGAGCCCACTGCTCATCTCCACTCCACTAGATAACCAAGTTCCCCCATACTAATTTTTGGAACAACCGAAATGAGTCGAAAGTCCTTCCTTTGCTTTGGAGATAGATGCGGAGCAAGTGGAGACACAGGGGAAAAGTAACTTGGTGGCACAAGTGCCCTGAGACCCAGCAGTGTCTAGACTTGAGTTTACTGCTCCTTGGCCTCATTGCATGCTTCGGATATTTCGGGTCCATGTTGAGCACTCACTCTTCGCATCCATTCAATTGTCAGATCCCAGTTTTAAAGGCCTCTTGGTTTTCCTTGCTCATTTTGAGGAACTCCAGGGTCTTCCAGGGTCCCTCTATTGTTCAAGTTTTTTCCACCCTCATTTTCTGCTACTGTCCCCTCTTTCTTCTCACATATACCTCAAGTTTCAAGAAATCAGAGTTGCTCATATCTGGGATCATATCGTGTGTCTTCATGCACCCAGGCCTTTGCTCAGGCTGCTCCTGCTGCCTTGGTTTCTTTTCTCACCTTAGATGCACACCTCCAAATCCTACTACTCTTTCAGAAGCCCCACCTCAAGGCCCCTCCAGTACGAGGCTTCTTTGGATCACTCAAACCTCTGTGGTTGTACCCTGCTCTGCGCCCTAATCATACTCTATGCCCACCTCTGAGGGCACTGATCACTCTGAGGGTAGGTATGTGATTCTGGGACATATATTCCTGGAATGAGCCCCTTCAGGGCACACACTGTATCCAGTTTGTCTCTCTATCCCTCCCACTTACTGCCTGGTCCATAACCTACCTCAATAAATAGTAAACAAATGAATGATTCCCTTTCTTTCTCCTTGGGGCCTCTAAACCACTGGTTTGCACTCTGCCCCTGAGTCGAATGACCTTATGCTTATAATAGCCTGACTTCTTAAAGACCCCAGACTCTGCCCGACACCACCTCCTTTGTATGGAATTTAAATGTCAGGCATCCCAAACAGAAGCAAAGCAGATATTGATCCAATATTCCCACTCTCACCCTGACTGTTGCCCTGTCTCTCTCTCACCCTTGCAGCCTGTGGGAGCTCTGAGGCCTCAGCTCACCTGAAAGAGTTGCGTTTGGCTGTGGCTTGGAACCGCGTGGACATTGCCCAGAGTGAACTCTTCCGGGGTGACATCCAATGGCGGGTGAGGGGTCGGGACCTGGTGGTTGTGGATCCTGACAAGGGGAATGCACATTTGGCCCTGTCTTCCATTATGGCCTACCCAGCCTTCCCCGATTGTCCATCTGTTCCCATCTTATCCCTTCTCTCCCCAACCATCCATCCATCCATCCATCCATCCACCCATCCATCCACCCATCCATCCCTCATAGCTCTGTATCCCCATCTCTTGTCTTTAACCTCTGACCTCACCTGGCCTTTTGTCTGGTTGTGCTCATCTGTTCCCCCATTCATCCCATCCCTGCCAGTCCGTCCATCTGGAGGCCTCCCTCATGGACGCCCTCCTGAATGACCGGCATGAGTTTGTTCGCTTGCTCATCTCCCATGGCCTCAGCCTGTGCCACTTCTTGACGCCGACGCGCCTGGCCCAGCTCTACAGTACAGCGCCTCCCAACTCGCTCATCCGCAGCCTTCTAGACCAGGCGTCCCACGGCACGGGCACAAAAACCCCAGCTCTTAAACCCTCTGCGGAGCCCCGACTCCCTGAGGTGGAGCAAGTGCTTCTGATGCTGCTGGGGGAGATGTGTGCGCCGAGGTACCTCTGGGTTACTGGGAAGCCACACCACGACCATGACTGCAGGGAGAGCCACCATGGCGGGGAAAATGTAAGGACCTGGCGAGGCTGGGTGGGGGAGACTGTGAACGACTTGTGGGCGGGGCTGTGCCGGGGGCGTGGTCAGAGAGCAGGAGACTGGGGCGGAGACAATTCTCGCCACGCCTCCCCTGCAGACTCATCTGCTCTCTGAACGCAAGCAGGATGCTGAACTCAAGCAGGAAGCTGTCCTTGGGCAGACCCCCTGGAGTGACCTGTTCCTCTGGGCACTGCTGCTGAACAGAGCTCAGATGGCCTTGTACTTCTGGGAGATGGTGAGTGCTGACTTGATGTCTGAGTCTACTCTCTCTTACATTCGCGTCCTTTAGTTCTGTGGGACTCAAATGTTTCTGTGATATGATTCCCGGAACTCTGATGTCACCCTGACCCCCATCCCGTTTTCCATTCCCGATATGACACCAACTGCTGCTTCTTCCATTTTTCTTCTTTTCTTTTTCCATATTATGCATTTCTTGTAACTTGCCTTTTCCATTAACAATACCTGGGGTGCCAAAAAAAATGTATACACATGACTTGGATTCATGTTTTGTTATTGGTATATATTGAATATTGCAATTTTAATATTGCAATTTTAATACAGTTTTTTCCTTTCTTAAAATGTGTATACATTTTTTTTTTGGCACCCTCTATATATTGGGCATTCTTTTTTGTTCATATATGTGAATCAATATTCTTTCAAAATGGTTGCCTGTAGGAGGAAGTTACATGTTATCCTGTACGGGATGGGGAGTCACTTAAACATTGGTACACTTGCAATTTAGATACATTGTTGTGACTGCAATGTAGAAGAAGACAAAACTAGAGGCCAAGGAAGTCAAGTAAGAAGGTAAAGCTGGGGCCCTTCAAGCAGCCCAGATGGACTAAAGCAGGTGGGCTAGAGGTGTTGGGACACATCTGAGAAGTTTGCATGCGAAGTTAAAAAAAATAAGTTATGAGATTTGAATAGGATCTAAAATAGAGCTTATTTTTATGCCATAGAAATATCTTGAAAAGATTTCTTAAGCCTTGGGTTGCTTTCAGCCTATTGGGTCATATGTTAAACATAGACTTTTTTCATTGAGATACAATTCATATCACATAAAATGCACCATTTAAATCATGTAAAATTGTACAATTCAGCAGCCTTGAGTACACTCACAGTGTTGTGGAACCACCACCTCTATCTAGTTTCAGAACACTTTCATCACCTCAAAAGGAAACCCCATACTCATTAAGCTGTCACTTCCTTTCTCTCCTTTCCCCAGACCCTGGTAACCACTAATGTGCTTCCTGTCTTTATGGATTTGCCAGTTTGGGGCATTGTATGTAAATGAAATCATATAATATGTGCCCTTTTTCATTTGACTTTTTTCATTTAGCATAGTGTTCTCATGGTTCTCCATGTTATAGTGTGTATCATAATTTCCTTCTTTTTAAGGCTGAATAAGATTCCATGTAAGATATATTACATTTTGTGTATCTGTTCATGTGTTGATGGACACATGGGCTGTTTTGATTTGTTAGATATTGTTACTAATACTGTCATGAGCATTGGTGTACAAATATTTGTTTCAATCCCTGCTTTCAGTTGTTTTGAGTACATACCGAGGAGTAGAATTGCTGGATCACATGGTATTCTAGGTGTAATTTTTTTTTTAGAAACTGCCATGCTGTTTTCCACAGTGGCTGTATGTACCATGTTACATTTCCACCAGCAGTGCATGAGGGTTCATGTTTTTCCACATCTTCACCAACACTTATTTTGTGTTTGTTTGCTTTTGATAATTGCCATCCTGATGAGTGTGAAGTGGTATCTCACTGAGGTTTTAATTTGCTTTTTGTTAATGATTAGTAATATTGAGTATCTTTTCACATGCTTATTGATTATCTATTTGTCTTTGGAGAAATGTCTATTAAAGTCCTTTGCCCATTTTTAAATTAGGTTGATGTCTCTTTTGTTGTTGAAGTGTAAGAGTTCTTTATATGTTTTGGATATTAATCCCTTACTAGATGTATGATTTGCAAATAGTTTTTACCTTCTGTGTGTTCTCTTTTCACTCTGTTGATAGTGTCCTTTGATGTACAAAAGTTTTAAATTTTGATGAAGTCCAATTTGTCAATTTTTCCTTTCAGTCGCTTATACTTTTGGTATTGCAAAATCCAAGGTCATGAAATTTTATCCCTATGTTTCCTTCTAACAGTTTTATGATTATTATATATATTATAATTATTTAATCCTACATGTTATTTTTATTGAGATTCCTTGTGTTATAAGTCACTTCTCTTTTGCTGTTTTCAAGATCCTCTCTTTGTTTTTGACTTCAAACAATTTGATTATAATGTTTCTCAGTGTGGGTTTTTTAAAATTTTCCTATGTAGAGTTCCTTGATCTTTTTGGATGTGTAAATTCATGTCTTTTGTCAAATTTGGGAAATTTTAGGCCATTATGTCTTCAAATATTCTTTCTGTTCCGTTCTCTCTGTCCTCTCCTTTTGAGATTCCCATGATGTATATATTGTCCTACAGGTCCCGTAGGGCCTGTTTATTTTTCTTCATACTTTTTTCTTTCTGCATCTGAAACTGGATAATCTCGATTGACCTGTTAATATCTTCAGGTTCTTTCTTCTGCGTCCTCAAAGCTGTTGTTGAGCCTGTCTAGTAAATTTTCCATTTCAGTTATTGTGTTTTTCAACTCCAGAATTTCTATTTGGCTACTTAATAATTTCTGTCTCTTTATTCATATCCTCTGTTTGGTGAGACATCATTCTCCTGGCTTCCTTTAGTTCTTTGCCCATGATTTCCTTTAGCTTTTTGAGCACATTTCAAGCAGTTGATTTAAAGCCTTTGTCTGATAAGTCCAGTGTCTGAGCTTCCTCAGGGACAGTTTCTATTAATTTATTTTTCCTTGTGAATGGGCCGTACTTTCTTGCTTCTTTGCATGCCTCATAATTTTTTCTTCAAAACTAGACATTTTGCATATTATAATGTGGCAAGCGTGGAAATTTGCTTCTTGTTGTTGGTGTTTATTTAGTGACTTTTCTAAGCTAGTTTTGTAAAGTCTGTATTCTTTGACATGTGTAGCCACTGAAGTCCCTGTTTTGTTAGCTTAGTGGTCATTTAGTGAATTGACAGAGATTTCCTTAAATGCTTGCATGGAAAAAACTCCAGACTCTCCCAGTTTGCAGATTTGCTCTGTGTTGGAGATGTCTTTCAACACTTAGGCAGCTGTTTACAATTCTACCCTACCTGTCACTTCTGCTTTTTCTAACTAAAGATCAGCCAGAGGTGAAAGCTTAGGGCTTTCTCTAGTCTTTTCTGAGCATGCATCCAGTCTTGGTCATGCATGTAGTCTTCTAGGTTCCTTGGTACGCATAAGAGCTTTTCAAACCTTTTATTCCCCCAAGTATCTCCTTCTCTAGCCATTTTCCTGCCAAGCTGTTCAGCATATCTATTATAGCCTAGAATGCTATTCTTTGCCTCAGACAGCTGAGGATAACACTTTTAACTTTAAATGCTTTCAAACACCGCCTGGAAAGCCACTTCTGCCCTGGGAAAGCTCTAAGAACAGTGAAACAAGGGCAAACTCTTGAGCTGTTTCTTCAGGGATCCACCAGTTAGGTCCACACACACAACCACAATTATTTAAGAGTAATATCTGAATTGCTCCCTCTGATACCAAAAACCCACACCTTCAAGGCTGCCACTGAACTGGGGAGTTGGCGATGATATGTAAGTTAGTTAAACTGTCACAGTGCTCTTTTGTTAAAATTTAGCAGCTTCATCATTAAACATTTTCCTGTTTGTTGTAAGTTTTTTTTTTTTTAATTGTTTTTTGAGGGCAGTATCACTGGCCCTCATATGTGGGACCGAACCGGGGCCGCTGACTTCCCAAGCCAGCGCTTAACCACCCGTGCCAGTTGGCCGGCCCTGTTGTAAGTTTTATATTAGATTCTAAAGCCTTGAAAAAGTTGATTCTGACAGTTTGGGCCAGCTTATTTTTTGCTTTTGTGGAGGAATGGAGTTTTGAAGTTCTCTACTCTGCCGTGTTAGGAGACATCTCCAACTGCTTCTTGACCTGTTTATAACCTCTGACGTCATTCTAATTGCAGCCCAGCTCCTCATCTCTCAACGATCTGACATTCCACATCTTCACCTGATGTCTACTTTCTTCCAGATCCACCTACAAACATTATTTGATCTTTGGCCTCTGTTGACCCAGTTAATTTCTGACCTCTGGCTGTGTCCCTTTCTTTAATCGCAAGCTTTCTCCCCCTCTCCCTCACCCTTCTGTGAACCTCACTCTAAAACCTGACCCTATCCATGAGAACTCTTTTTGTCACTTCAGGGCTCCAACGCCGTAGCCTCAGCTCTTGGAGGCTGTTTGTTGCTCCGAGCGCTGGCACATCAGGAATCTGATGCTGAGAAGGCCACACGGAGGGAGGAACTGGCAGCCAAGTTTGAGGGGCTGGGTGTTGGTGTGTGGGGCATGGGTGCCTGGGGGCAGGGACAGGGCACTGCCATGAAGTGGGTGTGTACATCCCACCTCTCCTCTTACGACCTTGCCCTTCAATCCCCTCATCTCTCCCCTCACACTGTCTTCCTACTCATTTCTCTATCTCTCACATAAGTCCCCTGCCCCTAGAACTCTTTGGTGAATGCTACCGCAACGGTGAGGACAGGGCTGCCCACCTTCTCCTCCGACGCTGCTCATTTTGGGGGGATGCCACCTGCTTACAGCTTGCCATGAAGGCCGATGCCCGTACCTTCTTTGCCCAGGATGGGGTACAGGTGAGCATCTGAGACATCAATATTCCAAAACAATCCCCACTGGACTCTGGGAGTGGAGCATAAGCCCCTGCTGTTGCGGGCAGTCCATGGTCTTGAGCAACCCTTACCCCTGGAGATCACCCCTCCTCCAGAAAGTCTCAGCCCTTTTCCAGAAAGGCTGCTCTTCCCATAAGAAGCTCCTCCCTTCACCACAGCAAAGCCCACCTTCCTATAAACTTCCCCTCCAGATACAGGAATTCCAGATGACTCTAGTAGAAAGTCCCTACTCTGACCTGTAGGAAGTCCTTCCCGCTTCCTTAAGAGATCACTAGTTTCAGGTCTCAACAATTAGGTTGGTGCAAAAGTAATTGCGGTGTTGGACCATGAATTTTAAATCATTATAAGTAGGCTCAAACACATCTTTATTAAGCAAAATAGGGACCATTACAATCAACATGTTTTTGCCCACGAGAAATAAGGTTGTTTATTCCTATAGCATAAAAATCCATGCTTCGAGGGCCGGCCGAGTGGCGCATTGGTTAAGCGCTGGTTTTGGGATGCCAGCGGCCCCGGTTCGGATCCCACATGAGGGCCAGTGACACTGCCCTCTACAGCTAACAACAGCTCCACCTGGAGCTGGGCTGTGCGAGCCCCGGTGATGGTGTGGGCTGCAGCCCCTGCTGCAGTGGGCTGCCATAGGCTACAGTGAGTGGCCCGCAGCCAGCGTGAGCGGCTGGCAGCCAGCGTGAGCTGCCAATAGCCGCAGTGAGTGACATCCAGAGGCCAGCGACCGATCTGCCTCATCCGGGAAGAGCGCAATGACGATACCAACAGTGAAGCAACATCCTCCGCAACTAAACTGAAGAACAAAAAGACAGCAACTTGTCTGTTCCCCTTCCCCGATTCCCCAACACTGTTCCCCTCCGCCAATTCCCCAATAAAATCTTAAAAAAAAAAAAAATCCATGCTTCGAGATTCGACGAACCCTTGGAAAGCATTTTCTGCATCCTGCTGGTTATGTGGAAGTGTTTTCCCTGCAAAAAGTTGTCGGGATGCTTGAGGAAGTGGTAGTCAGTTGACAGGAGGTCAGGTGAATACAGTGAATTGAGGCAAAACTTCTAGCCCAATTCATTCAACTTTTGAAGTGTTAGTTGAGCAGTTGGGCGTTGTGAATTGGGCCCTTTCTGTTGACCAATGCCAGCTGCAGGCATTGCAGTTTTTGGTGTATCTCATCAATTTGCTGAGTATACTTCTCAGATGTAATGGTTTCGCCTGGATGCAGAAAGCTGTAGTGGACCAGACTGGCAGCAGACCACCAATCAGTGACCGTGACCTTTTTTTGGTGCAAATTTGGCTTTGGGAAGTGCTTTGGAGCTTCTTCTTGGTCCAACCACTGAACTGGTTGTCACCATTGTCATACACTCCACTTTCGTCGCACATAAAAATCTGATCAAGAAATGGTTCGCAGTTGTTGCGTAGAATAAGAGATAAGAGAAGATGACATTTCAAAATGACAATTTTTTTATTTACGGTCATCTCATGAGGCACCCACTTATCGAGCTTTTTCATCTTTCCAATTTGCTTCAAAAGCCAAACGACTGTAGAATGGTTGACATTGAGTTCTCTGGAAACTTCTCGTATAGTCGTAAGAACATCAGCTTCGATGATTGCTCTCAGTTGGTGGTTGGCAACTTCCGATGGCCGGCCACTACACTCCTCATCTTCAAGGCTCTCATCTCCTTTGCAAAACTTCTTGAACCACCACTGCACTGTACTTTTGTTAGCATTTCCTGGGCCAAATGTGTTATTGATTCTGCTTTAAAACGACCCATTTTGAACTCGAATAAGAAAATCACTCAAATATGCTTTTTGTCTAACGTCATTTCCATAGTCTAAAATACATACAAAATAAACAGCAAATAATAAGTCATTAGCAAAAAAACATAAAGCGAGAAATGTGCATTAAAATGATGTATAACATAACCATATTTAAGAATGTATTCCAACATGAAAGGAAAATTTGAACAATGCAAAAACCGCAATTATGTTTGTATCCAACCTAATAGAATGACTTCACCAGACAATTACGTAGTGTTTTGGACATCAACAAACTCTGGTTTAGGAAATCCCATCCTTCCTGTAGGAATTCCTCTTCTTGGGGAGCCCTGCTTGCCCCTGTAGTCCTCCCATCCTGTGCACCCTGAAAATTTGAATTTTGTCAGTATCCTTAATCTAAATCTGACAGGGCACAGAGTCCCACCCACAGTACAGGAAGACTGCCTACCCAACAGGAAGTCCAGCTTACCCCATCAGGAAGTCCTATCCTCAGCTGTTGAAATGATTTGATTATCATTTCAAATAATTACCCAGAGTTCTTTGCTTTGAATAGTGATTAAACTCAGGGATTCCATTTTGTGGTCCTTCCTGAACCTCCTTGTGCCCCATCTATGAAAAAGGAAAAAATATTAGTACCTGTCTTCCTGGGGGTGTTGTGAGGGTTAGGTGAGCTAATCCACGTAAAGGGCTTAGCCCAGCATCTGGCATATTGTGTTAATGTTGGCTGTTTTAACTATACTAGCTAAAATTTGGGACAGGTTGTCCTCACCTTTGACCACCATTCCCCCACCCCAATAGTTATGGTCTCCACGTTGAGCACTTGCTCTGCTCTGGAGCTGTGGCCCAGTTCTTGGCGGGGGTCTTCAGGAGGGGGTGGGAGGGAGATTCAGGCTCCTAATCCTCCCCACCCCCACAGTCTCTGCTGACACAGAAGTGGTGGGGGGAGATGGACAGCACCAAAACCGGTTCAGCCCTGGTTCTCGCCTTCTTTTGCCCCCCACTCATCTACACCAACCTCATCACCTTCAGGTCAGTACCCTGGGGTTACATTGGCAGGAGGGGGGTGCTCAGTTTCTCCTCCTTCTCACTTCTGGCCACTTTTCTACTTGGTATGTCTATATTTCTCCCTTTGTTCACTCTCTTTCCCTCCCCCAGACTGAGGGCATGTTCTGGGAGGTGAGCTTTTGGGGGAGCTCTCTGTATCTGTAGGGTCAGTTTTTCTGCCCTCTGTCATGGCTTTGGGGGAAGATCCATTTGGGGTGTCTCTAGGGGGACACCTCTCTGTCTCTCTGCCATGTCTCTGGGTGAAGAAGTTGCGTATCTCTTGAGAATTCCTCTCCCACTCTCTCTTCTCCCCTTTTCTCACTCTGTGCTTTTTTTCCATAGTAGGAAGTCAGAGAAAGAGTCCACACAGAAGGACCTGGCATTTGACATGGATAGGGGACTCAACGGGGAAAGGCCTGCGAGGTGAGTGAAGCATCAGCTCTGCATGACACGGGGCACCCTGGGCAGCTGCAGGAGCACCAGGTACTGGGAGCAAGGCTGGAGGGGAGCAGTGGGGCTTCAGGAGGTAGTGGTTTCATACATCCACTGAAGATATTGAGAAAGTTTCCCAAATGCCAAGCTCAGGACTTGGTTCAAGGTTTGGTTCTGCTACCAAGGAGTTCCTCACTGGAAATCAGTTTGCTTCATGTTACATGTATATCTCGATATAGCAAATGGAATTGGGTGCATTGGGTTCATTTAGGGATCTTTCACCTATTTTTTTTCCCTGACTCCAGGACTTTTGCTCCTAATCTCTATGCTGTGGTACCCATGAAAAGTATTTTCAAAATCAGGCCTAAGCAAATGAAATAGAATATTTATCAATCTTCTGATAATTCTGCAGTGTAGAGGTACTGTGGGACTTGGCTCTAAGTCAAGCAAACCTTGGCTGATATCCTGAATTTGACTTTGGAAGTGACTTCACCTTTAAGCCCCAACTTTCTTTTTTTTTTTTTAGCTGAGCCATCCTGCCACCTTTTGGCACCTCAGTGGCAGCTCAGCTTGGGCTGGGCATTGAACTGCTGTTGCTCAGAGCTCAGCTTGCACTCTTGAGCAAGCTCTTAACCAACTAAGCCACTCAGCCAGCCCAAGCCCCAACTTTCATTTCTAAAGAGAAGATACCTAGAAGGCTGTCCTTGTGTTAGTCAGGTTAGGTTGAGTAATGCTGCAATAACAAAACATCCGGCAACAACAAAGGTTCAGTTCTCATTCACCCTCCACTTGTGGGTTGGCTGAGGCTCTGCACCATGTGCTCTCCACTTTGGGATGAGTGAGCACCTGCTAGCTGAGCTTTTGGTGGTCTCATGGCAAAGGGAAAAGAGATGTGGAGAACCAGATACTGGCTTTGAAAGCCTCCACATGGAAGTGACAGGTGTCACTTTTGCCTACATTTCATTGGCAAAAGCAAGTAATGTAATGACTCTGTAGCTCCTAATTCTCCCACTGGGAGGAAACCAACGTATTTGGTGAACAGTAACATGATGTACCACAATGCCTGATGGAGCTCTTGAGGGATTAATGGAGACAGTGTATATAAAATGCATAACATAGTGCTTGGCACATAATAACTGCTCAATTAATGGGGATTATATTTACTACTGCTATTATGAATCCATCTATTACTTATTTTGTTGAATGGAATGTGTGTGTGTGTGTGTGTGTGTGTGTGTGTGTGTGTGTGTGTGTAAGGGTCTAAATCTATGGTTGTAGAGAAACAGAGGAAGACGCCCACATTTATACCCATCTTTGCAGCCCTCATTTCTACTTTAGCCACATAATCAGGGAAAGGGAGGGCCCTTGCCCCCCAATATCCCAGAAATATAAATGTTATTGGGAACTGTTAGGAACATGATCAGACTGCCAGAAGTCTGTAAAACCCACTACATATCATGTGAAACAAATCAAGTTTAAATATATATATATATATATATATATATATATATATACACACACACACACACACACAGATTTTTTTTTTCTGAGACAAAGAATATAAAATATTTATCGAGATAGATAAGAACAAAATTTGGACCACTGAAAAAGGCTGGATAAAAGGCCCCCATGTCAGGATTAATAATGATGTCCTTGCCTAGTGATTTCCCAACCATGTGAGCGTGATGATGACAGTGACAATAGCTGATGTTATAGAACACTTACAATGGGCAGCCATTGTGCTAAGTCCTTTGGGAAATCAGTTCATTTAATTCTCTCAACAACCCTATGCAGTAGGGTCGATTATCCTCATTTTACAGATGATGTGTAACTGAGGCCTTAAATCACTCACCTCAGAGCATGTGACTGGTAAATTGCAGAGCTGGGATTTGAACCCAAGATCTTATGCCTGAATCTGCACTCTTAGCAAATGTGGAGAGCAACCTCCATGGAGGGCTCCGTAAAAGGATAGATCCCTGGCTCCTCTCCCAGGTAAGGTTGGAGATGGGCCCAGGAATCTGTGTGTGATCTGGCTGTGGGTGATTCAAGATGGCAGTTATTGGGATGCGTCCTGACCTACCACACGTTCTTATTCCCAGGACCCTGCAGAGGGTGAAATGGGAAACCCAAAGGCCATCTGCCTTGTCATTAGGGAGCTTGTGCACCTCTCTGCCTCTCACTTTCTTTAGCTTTTACTGTTCTTTCTGCTTATTTTCTTCAGAACAGCTCTGTTGAGATAATTCACAAAGCATTCAGTTCACCCATTTAAGGTGTACAATTCAATGGTTTTTCGTGTATTCACAGAGTTGTGAAGTCATCACCACAATTAATCATAAACCATTTTCATGTAGCAGGAAACTTCGTACCCATTAACAGTCACTCCATACTCCATTCACCCCATAGTCCCACACAACCACTAATCTACTTTCTGTGTCTATGGATTTGCCTGTTCTGGGCATTTCACATAAACAGAGGCATATACTATGTGAACTTTTATGGCTGACTTTGTTTATTTAGCATCATGTTTTCAAGTTTTACCCCCATTGTAGCATGTATCAGAGCTTCATTGCTTTTGATTGCTGAATAATATTCCACTGCCTAGAGAGACCACATTTTATTTATCCACTCATCTGTTGATGGATATTTGGGTTTCCACTTCTCGGTTATTTTCTGCTTGGTTCATAAAGAGAGGATACCTCTCCAAACAAGTTTGTTAGCTTTCTGAATATGTTACTGATAGTATCATTCATTTCGGCATTTCTGATTTGAAGTCAGAAATAAGAGTCAGGATGAAATTGAGACACAGGATCAGGACTTAGGTGAAAAGATCAGAGGTATGAATGGACCAAGAAGGTCAGAAGCCAAATATGGCTGTATGGTCAGCTACAGTGAAGGAAGAGTTATATGAGAAAACTGGGCTGGATAATCAGATCTCAGAATCTGTGAGTCAGAGGATAATATTCAGGCACTGAGTTGTGAAATCTGGGGAGCTGAGGTCGTGAAAGTGAGGGGATCAGACACAGTTGGTCCAAGATCAGATACAGACAGTCAGAGGGTGTGAAAGTGAAAGAAGAGGGACCAGGAGTCAAAAGCCAGACAAAGGTTAGAGGTCAGTCTAGGGGCTAGAGGTCAGAAGGGTGGAGGGAGTCATGGGTGGAAGGTCAGCCATCTTGATGGTTAGGAGATTTCAGAGTCCAGAGGTTAGATACAGGGGTCAAAAGTCAAGGAGATGATGGACCTCAGACTTAGTTTCAGGTCAGGCAGGGTCAGAAGTCGTGAAGGTGGAAGAGGTTATGTGAAAGGTTAAAGCTCATGATAATGGTGAAGGTCAGGTTCAGAGGTCAGGTTTAACCTTCCCCCCTTTTCTCTGTCTCCCCCAGGCCAGCAGACATCCCTGTGATGGGTCAGCCCAGCCATAGGAGGTGCTCCCCACGTTTCCGCCGCTGGTCCCAGTTCTGGGGGGCGCCGGTGACGGCCTTCATGGGCAACGTAGTCAGCTACCTCCTTTTCCTGCTGCTCTTCGCCCGGGTGCTGCTCATTGACTTCCAGCCCACGCCACCTGGTGCCCTGGAGCTGCTGCTGTACTTCTGGGCCTTCACCCTGCTCTGCGAGGAACTCCGCCAGGGCCTGGGGGGTGACTGGGGCAGCCTGGCCACTGGAGGTCGCGGGCCAGACTCCTCCCAGCCGCTGCGCCACCAGCTGCGCCACCAGCTGTGCCTCTACTTCACTGACACCTGGAACCAGTGCGACCTGGTGGCCCTTACCTTGTTCCTCCTGGGCGTGGGCTGCCGGTGAGTGCCCCTGTGGCCTGCAAACCCCTGGCCCCATAGCAACTAAAACTAGCTCCACTTATTCTTAGAAAACAAAAAAACCTTTCTTGATTGAAAATATGGCATAAAGATGTCCTAGAAGCAGTTTCTCACACATGGATATGTGACTTCCAGGGTGATAGGATTAAAGTAAGAACCTCACTGCCTCAGTTGCTGTTTATTCTAGATCTGGAGGCTACTGGATGTTTTTCTGAGCCCCCAAACCTGGCCATTTTCAGCATCACAGTCCCGGCTAAGCTTAGTTTCTTCCCCTGGACACCAGACCAGATGCTGGTCGCCACCATCACCTCCTTCCTGCACAGCCCGAAGTCCCAGGCCCTGTCCTCCTGTCCCCTGATTCTCTGTTCCATCCATCTCTGCATCTCCACTGCAGCCTCTCCCACCTGGACCCTCCCCCCAGTCTTCTGGACTCCAGGTTCTTCTCTTAAGTCCATCCCCACAAGGGTCTTTCTATACCCACATCTGACCACTTGCTCCCTTGCCCCGCACACTGGACAGAGCCCAAGTCCCTGGACCTGGCATTGGGACCCTGCCTGGTCTAGGCCCGCCCTTCTCTGCAGGGCTGTTGCCTGATTTCTTTCTCTTTTTTCCATCTACACTCCAGCTTCTCTGAAAGCTACATGCAGTTTCTTTATCACAGGGGCAGAGGCTTTGACCTTGATCCTGGATGTTTTGAATCTGTGTAATTATATAATTAGAATTTTATCAGTACTGACACATTCTTATCAAGGAAATATTTTCCAGATGCTTGAAAGTTCCTTGATCAATTTTATATGTAGGGCATTTAAACTAGCTTCAATTATTTTCATTTTCAGTTTCTGAAATTATTCCAATGTGGTTTACTGTTATTTGGGTGTAGTTTTACAACAAATATTTGATGCATCATTCGTGTTATTGTCTATATTGAATTTGGCCAAAATCTAGAGTCTCTGTGTGTGAATTTTACTTTATGGCTTTTATTCCTTTATGTCCAGAATTTCTGAGTCAAATGGCATACATTCAAATTTCATCAGGGAGGCTTAAATGTGTCAATTTTTTAGTCCATAAAAGCCTTGACTGTTTCTGTTATTTCATAGCTAATTTATAAGAAAAACAAATTGTGAGGAATTCCCTTGAAATATTTTCTGTTGCCAACACTGGGCTGTATAATATTAGTTAATTTCTTCTATCATTTGCAGATCATGTTATGTGGTGCCCAGAGAGAGGGCGCAGTGTACATCAAACTTCCTTGGGGACAAATTGTCTTGTCTTTGGGTCTCTTCCTGAGACACTTTTCCCTCCTCTATTTGGTCAAGCCAATTCCTACTCTTCCTTTAGGCCTTAGCTTTACTATCTCTGTCTCTGGCCGCCTTCTTTTATCTTTCCCAGACTCAGGGTCCTTCCTTTGTGTTCCCCTGATATCCTCATGGTGCTCTGAGTATGGCCCGTGTTGTCTCACTCTTCAAGTCACAGGTATCTCATTGCTCAGCAACTTGAAGCATTTTTTTTTTAGCTGTGCCATCCTGCCACCTGTTGGCAGCTTAACGGCAGCTCAGCTTGGGCTGGGCATCGAACTGCTGTTGCTTAGAGCTCAGCTCACACTCCTGAGTGAACTCTTAACCAACTGAGCCACTCGGCTGGCCCCCTTAAAGCATTTTTGAAATGTACTCTATAACCAAATACCTGCAGAAATGTATCTCCAATGAACAAGATTAAGCAAATGAAGAAAGACATAGAACAAACTAGTGATTTTCCTCATTCTTTTCAAGATCCCTCACTTTCTCAGCAGTTACCTCCATCAACAGTTTGGTGCACATCCTGCCTGTTCTTTTTCTATGCATGACATAGAAAGATACACATCCTTGTGTATAATAATATCATTATACACAAATGGCATTATATTTTGTGTATTCTTCTGCAACTTTTTCTTTTTTTCTATAGTATGTTTTGACTTTCTTTCCATATTCTGTATTCCTTGAAAATGTTGCATCAGATTCCAGAAGAAGGGGTTTTAGCCATTGTCGGGTAAAGATCAGACAAGACAGACATCTCTTTGCCAGGATTTAATAATGAATAAATTATTTTCAAAAGGCAGTGAGACAAAAATTTTGAACTTCAAGAGATAGGAATTAGGGCAAAAGTCTCTCCACAAAGTCTCTTTCATTTTCTGCTCAAGATAACATGAAGTTATAATCAGATACTAGCTACTTGGGGTCCAGTATTCTGCTTTGTCTTTAGCTTTTGTTTTGTTATAAAGTCCTAGCAGTTAGGACACTACTCCTTTTGAGGAGAGCAGACAAAGAACTTTGTGGACACAACCTAGTGACTATTTACAATGGATGAAGGGACCTGACACTCCTTTTTATAATCTGGATGGTTCATCGATACCCCCTACTCTCTTCTCAGTTGACACACTGAGAGGCATGCTTCTTCCATGTTGTGTTAGAAATACTACCAAATAATGTGACATGAAAAGTTTATTCCAACATCAAGATAAAAGAGTTTTGCAGAACACTATGCCTCTGTTTATTTCTTGTGTTTGTATAAAGTATCTTTTGAGATAATAGGGTTAAGGCCATGCGCTACCATGCTCTAAAAATACTAGTGGTATTTTAGACATTTTGTCAAGCTCACCTATTTTCTAGGGATTGGAAAAATTATTGCATGAAGGAAAAAAATTCAAAGATCTTGTCTTACAACAGAGACATTTCCAGTGATTTTCAGAATTGCATGGATGAATCACTTTGTTTTGCCAGTCCCTTCCAGATTGAGATTTGGTTGTTTGTAATTTTTTATTATTTCAAAGTAATAAAAGGTTACATCCCAGATTTAAACTTTGTGGATGGAAGGGTACATATAGTCTTAAAGCCAATAGATTTCCTTGTAAAATAGCTTCACACATTTAAAAGCCCACCATCAGGGTAAGAGAGTGCCTGCTTGAGGTCATGGTTGACAATACCTGATGTTTTCAACCTTTAAAATTTTATCGCTCTCAATTTAACTTTTACATTTTTTTTTTGCCAACTTGATGGACAAAAATGATCTCTCCTTTAAAAATGTATGCATCCCTGACTACTAGTTAAGTTGGACATCTTTTCATAGTTAATGGCCACATGTACTTCTGTTAATTCTGTTTTCATATCCTTTGTTCCTACTTTTAAAATTTTAATATCTTCATTGATCTCTTGCATAGCCATATTTTTTGATGCTCTCCTTAAACTCTGTAAAATAATCATTGGTAGTTTTGTTCTAAATATTTTCTTACAGTCTGCAGCTTGTCTTTTCACCTTTTTTTTTTTTTTAAAGATCTTTACTGTGGAATTGAGGGAGGGGAACAGCATTGGGGAACAAGAGAAGGGGAACTGACAAGTTGCTATCCTTTTGTTCTTCAGTGTTGTTGTGGAGGACGTTGCTTCACTGGCCCATGTTGGTATTGTGATCATTGTGCTCTTCTCGGGTGAAGCAGTTTGGTCGCTGGCCTCTGCACAGCTGCTCACAGCGGCTCTTGGCAGTTCACTCTGGCTGCCAGTCGCTCATGCTGGCTGCCAGCCACTCACTATAGCCTATGGCAGCCCACTGCAGCAGGGGCTGCAGCTATGCCGATCCGGGGACTTACAGCAGCCCAGCTCCAGGTGGAGCTATTCTTCACCATCTTACCTGTAGAGAGCAGTGTCACTGGCCCTCATATGTAGGATCCTAACCTGGGCTGCTGGTGTCCCAAGCCAGCTTTTAACCACCACGCCACTCTGCCAGCTGTCTTTTCACTTTTGTATGTTATCTTAGACATTCTTTTATTCCGTAACTTTTCATTCTGAAATAACCCAAAACTTATAAAAATGTTGCAAAAACAGTACAAAGAATTTCTGTACAGTTTCCACCCAGATCCTTCAAATGTTAACATCTTACATTATCAAAACCAGGAACTCTTAATCAAATTTCACCAGTTGTCCCACTGATATCCTCTTGCTGGTCCAGGTTCTCGTGCTGCCTTTCATTTTCATGTCTTCTTAATCTTCTCCAATCTGGGGCAGTTCTTCAGTGCTTCTTTAGCTTTTATGACCTTACCACTTTTAAACAGTCCAAGCCAGGTGTTTTGTAGAATTTGCCTGATTTGGTTTGTCTGATATTCCTTCATGATCAGATTTAGACTATGCATTTTTGGCAGAACTGTTTGCCTTTCTCTGTCCATCATATATATATATATATATATATATATATATATATATATATATATATATATAAATTTTTTTTTTTTTGAGGGCAGTGTCACTGGCCCTCATATGTGGGACCGGAACCAGGGCCGCTGGCTTCCCAAGCCAATGCTTAACCACTGCGCCACTCGTCCGGCCCATGTCCATCATATTTACGTTATCTTTTTTTTTTTGAGGGCAGTGTCACTGGCCCTCATATGTGAGACCGGAACCGGGGCCACTGGCCTCCCAAGCCAGTGCCCAACCACCATGCCACTCGACCAGCCCTATGTTATCTTTTGATGCACAGAAAATTTATATTTCAAGGTAGTCAAATTCACCAATCTTTTTCTTAATCATGATTCTGTATCCTGTAATAAGACTTTTTTCCTTGTATGACATTTTATCCTTTCTCAAGGTCATTAAGAAACTCTATATTTCCTTTTTTAAATGTTAATGCTGTGCCTTTTACTGTAGGTTTTTAACCCATCCAGAGTTTAAATACATCATAATGCAAAATAAGGGTATAATTTTTATCTTCCCCAGAGAGATTACTGATGTGATGGCCATTTAGCCATCCTCTGTGAATTGTGTGTTGGCCTTTATCCTCTTTCCAGTTAAGTCATTTGTCTTCTAATTACTGGTTTGCTAGAGCTCTCTATATTTTACCTTTTATAGGTTGGACAAATATTCCAGCAGTTTTTCCAACATGATTGTTACAGGGACCTCCCAACTTTTTGCTAAGATCATTGTTCATACAGCCATTATTTAATGGGTACCGGCACCCTGTGGAGCCCAGTTGGCACTGTGAAATCTGAGTACATCTGGGGCGAATTGGAGGGTCCAGGTTCTGGCCCTGAGGAGACCACAGCCTCATCTGAAGCGTGGTGTTGGGAAGATGTGGGTTTTCCTTTGCACCCTGTGACTCTTGAGTGACCCCTGTCACGTTTCCTCACACCCCAGGCTGACCCAGGGTCTATATGAACTAGGCCGCACCGTCCTCTGCCTTGACTTCATGGTCTTCACGCTGCGCCTGCTGCATATCTTCACGGTCAACAGACAGCTGGGACCCAAGATCGTCATTGTGAACAAGATGGTGAGGGGGGCGAGGCCTGAGTGGGTGGGACCAGAGGAGGAAAGGGGCACAGTCAGGGAGACATGGAGGACTCGCAGTTACTCTGTCAAGAAAGGAGGTGGGGCTGTGGAGGAAGGGGCATGGTCAAACCTGGGAAAGGTTGGGCCAGGTTTGATCTCATCTTCTTGTCTGGCAGATGAAGGACGTATTCTTCTTCCTCTTCTTCCTCGGTGTGTGGCTGGTTGCCTACGGGGTGGCCACGGAGGGGCTTCTTAGGCCCCAGGATCAGGACCTCCTGAAAATCCTGCGCCGTGTCTTCTACCGGCCCTACCTGCAGATCTTTGGGCAGATCCCTCAGGAGGACATGGACGGTAAGGAGGGGTGAGGACCCTCCCTCTGAGTCCCTCCTCCCTGTCCCCATCTCTGGATCTCTATATCCTTCTCACTAAGTCTCTGTCTCCGTCTGTCTTTCTGGGTTTCTGAGCAGGCCCCCCACCCTTTCATCCCTATGGGACACTGTCCTCTTTTCTCTCTATCTCTTTCTCCTGTCTCTAGGCCTCTGACCTCCCCCGTGTCTCTTTGGGTCTCTGTCCCCCTCACTTTCTGGGATTCTGCCTTCCTCTCTTTGGGTCTCCACATGTCCCTCTGGATCTTCTATGTCTTTCTGGCCCCATTTCTGTGTGTCTCTTCACAGAGGCCCTCATGGAGCATGTCAACTGTTCATCAGAGCTGGGCTTCTGGGCACGCCCATCCAGGTCCCAGACAGGCTCCTGCGTCTCACTTTATGCCAACTGGCTGGTGGTGCTCCTCCTTGTCATCTTCCTGCTGGTGGCCAACGTTGTGCTGGTCAATCTGCTCATTGCCATGTTCAGGTGAGCCACTGCTCTCCGTGATCTGATGTCACCCAGCCTGACCCTTGACCCCAGCATGATTCTCGATCCCAGCCTAATCAATTCTATCTTTAATTCCTGGAATCTGACTCAAATCCCGAGCTGGCTTGTCCCCAGACCCAGCTAGACTCTACTTTTGACCTGGACTTTGGACTCTGATCCTCTCCCTGAGCCCCGGCTGAATATTGAAACATTTTTTTATCGTGGCAAAATGCATATAACATGAAATTTACCATTTTTGCCATTTTAAGTGTAAAATTCAGTGGCATTAATTATATTCATAATGTTATACAACCACCAACAGTATTTCCAAAACATTTTCATCACTGCAAACAGCAAGTGTGTACCCATTAAGCAGCAATAAGTCCCCATTTCCCCCTTAGTTCTTTTTCAAGATAGTTTTGGCTATTCAGGGCCTCTTACAATTCCATATAAATTTGAGGACTGGCTTTTCCACTTCTACAAAAAAGGCTGTTGGAATTTCGATAGGGATTCCACCTGAATTTGTAGATTGCTTTGGGTAGTGTTGACATCTTAACAATGTTAAGTCTTCACACTCATGCATCCGATGTCTTTCCATTTATTTAGGTGCTCTTTTACATTTCTTTCAGCATTGTTTTGTAATTTTTAGTATACAAGTCTTTCACCTTCTTGGTTAAATTTATTCTTAGGTGCTTTATTCTTTTAGAGTCTATTGTAAATGGAATTGCTTTCCTAATTTCCTTTTCGGAGTAGTCATTGCAGGTGTATAGAAACACAGTTGGTTTTTGTTCATGTATCCTGCAACTTGGCTGAATTCACTGATTAGCTCTAGATTCCTTGTGATTTTCTGGGATTATCTATATATAGGATCATGTCATCTGTGAATAGAGACAATTTAACTTCATTTCCATTTTGGATGCCTTTTATTTCTTTTTCTTGTCTAATTGCTCTGGCCAGAATTTCCAGGACAGTGATGAATAGCAGCAGTGTTGAAAGTGGGCCTCCTTGTCTTGTTGCTGATCTTAGGGGAAAGCTTTCAGTCTTTGTTCATTGAATATGATGTTAACTCTGGGTTTTTCATAAGTACCTTTATTATGTTGAGGAAGTTTTCTTGTAGTTTTACTTTTACTTTTCTGAGATGTTTTGTTTTTCGTTTGTTTGTTTGTTTGTTTCTAAAAAGATTTCATTGGGGAATTGGGGGTGGGGGGGAAGAGTGTTGGGGAACCGGGGAAGGAGATAAGTTACTGTCCTTTTGTTCTTCAGTCCAGTTGTAGAAAGACATTGCTTTACTGACCCATGTTGGTATCATCATTGCGCTCTTCTCGGGTGAGGCAGATCGGTCGCCGGCCTCTGGACGGCCGCTCACATTGGCTCTTGGCAGCTCACACCGGCTGCCAGCCGCTCACGCTGGCTGCCGGCCACTCACTGTAGCCTACCGCAGCCCACTGCAGCAGGGGTTGCAGCTATGCCATCCCGTGGACTCACAGCAGCCCAGCTCCAGATGGAGCTGTTGTTCAACATCTTAGCTGTAGAGGGCAGTGTCACTGACCCTCATATGTGGGATCCGAATGAGCCGCTAGCGTCCCAAGCCAGCTCTTAACCGATGTGCCACTCAGCCGGCCCTGTTTGTTTGTTTTTTAATAACGAAAGAGTGTTGGGTTTTTTTCAAATTCCTTTTCTGTGTCTTTGTGTCGATTGAGATGATCATGTTTTATTTGTTTTCCTTTGTTCTGTTAACATAGTGTATTACATTAGTTGGTTTTTGTATGTTGAACTACCCTTACGTTCCTGAGATAAATCCCAGTTGATCATGGTGTACAATCCTTTTTTTAAAAAAAAGATTTTTATTGGGCAATTGGGGGAGGGGAACGGCATTGGGGTATCGGGGAAGGGGAACAGACAAGTTGCTGTCCTTTTTGTTCTTCAATCTAACGTCGCTTCACTGGCCCATGTTGGTATTGTGATCATTGCGCTCTTCCCAAGTGAGGCAGATAGGTCACTGGCCACTGGATGGCCACTCACACTGGCTTCCAGCCACTCACCGTAGCTCATGGAAGCCCACTGCAGCTTCACTGCAACCTACCCGGTGTAAAGCAACTCATGGCAGCCCAGCTCTAGGTCGAGCTGTTGTTCACCATCTTAGCTGTAGAGGGCGCAGCGTCACTGGCCTTCCTGTGGGATCAAACCCAGGCTCTGCTGCTCAGAGCTGGCGTCCCAAACCAACTCTTAAACAAAGCGCCACTCAGCCTACCCTACAATCTTTTTAATATGCTGCTGAATTGGGTTTGCTAGTATTTTTTTGAGGATTTTTGCATGTATATTCATAAAGGATATTGATCTGTAATTTTCTTTTCTTGGGATATTGATATCATGGTAATGCTGGCCTCATAGAATGAGTCAGGAAGTGTTTTCTCCTGTTCAGTTTTTTTTGGAAGAGTTTGAGAAGTATTGGTAAATATTTGGTAGAATTTAATTTTAGTTTTTTTTTAAAGATTTTATTGGGGAATTGGGGGAGGGGAACAGACAAGTGGCTGTTTTTTTGTTTTTCAGTCTAGTTGTGGAGGACGTTGCTTCACTGGCCCATGTTGGTATTATCATTGCACTTTTCCGGGTGAGGCAGATCAGTCACCGGCCTCTGGTCGGCCGCTCATAGCGGTTCTTGGCAGCTCACGCTGGCTGCCGGCCGCTCACACTGGCTGCTGGCACTCACTGTAGCTTATGGCAGCCCACTGTAAGCAGAGGCTGCAGCCTACCTGTCCCGGGGATTCACAGCAGCCCAGCTCCAGGTGGAGCTGTTGTTCACCACCTTAGCTATAGAGGGCAGTGTCACTGGCCCTCAAATGTGGGATCCAAATTGGGGCCCTGCTGCTGAGAGCTGGCATCCCAAGCCAGCTCTTAACCAACACGCCACTCGGCGAGCCCAGAATTTAAATATATTAAAATATTTGAGGGCCGCCAAGTGGTTCGGTGGTTAAGTGTTGGCTTGGGAAGCCAGCGGCCCCGGTTCGGTCCCACATATGAGGGCCAGTGACACTGCCCTCAAAAAAAAAAAAAAATTTGGAGGACTGGCCGCGTGGCTCAGGTGATTAAAAGCTCGCTCAAGAGTGTGAGCTGAGCTCTGAGCAACGGCGGTTTGATGGCAGCCTGAGCTGAGTTGCTGTTGAGCTGTCAACAGGTGGCAAGATGGCTCAACTAAAAAAAATATATATATATATTTATATTTGGTAGAATTCACCAGTGGAGCCATCTGGCCTAGGTTTTCTTGTTGTTGTATTGGGGTATTTTCAATTAGTGATCTCTTTACTTATAGATCTTTTGAGATTTTCTATTTCTTCTTGAGTCAGTTTAGGTAATTTGTGTTTCTAGGAATTTTTCCATTTCATCTAGGTTATCTATTTTGTTGGTATACAATTGATCTTAGTATTCTCTTATACTCCTTTTTACTTCTTTAGAGTTGGAAGTAATGTTCCCATTTTCATTTCAGATTTTAGTTTTTGTGTCCAGGATGACTTTTTTTTTTTTTATGATTTGGTAGTGCATTTATTTTTTATTTTATATGCATCTATTTTAGGGCTGTACATTTACTTTTACTCATTTATTTTCCATGGCGTTTTGAGCACAAAATGATGGTAACTGATTACATTTATACGTCACTTTTTGACTTTTCGAAGCCCTTTTACAATTATTGGCATTTTTCTCACTCCAGCCTGCGAGGCAGCTGGGGTCGACAGCATTATCTTTTCTAAGACAGACCCAAGGTAGAGAAGTTGATTGTGAACGAGGACCAGAAACACAGGGGCCTCTGGCCGCGAGGCCGGGAGGCGGAAGTGTGGCTGAGAAACTTAAAAACCGCAGTTAAACTGCATACCTTCCACAGCCGACCCGCCCCGGGCCTGTGGCCACCATCACGGTGAAGCCTGCCCTGCGAGTCCCTAGGCCTGGTCGCTAAGGGACAGTTGATGGTCCTCACTGCCTCATTTTTGGTTGTTTGGGTGTCTCACCGGTCTTACTTATACCAAAGGAAAAAAAAATTAAAGTCCATATTTCTTCTAACTCGGCCTCTTCATGTCGCTGCCTATTGTTCGCCATGAGCCCTCCGCGGCGGGCCCCAGCTGGCCTCTCTCGGGCCGGACTGGAGCAGGCGATGGGCCCGCGACCACTGTGGGTGTGTGGTGGAGGTGCGCAGGGAGGGTGTGGCGTGGGGCACGGTTCGCGTCTGCAGTGGGACCCCGATCCCGAGCGGCCCCACCATGCCAGCCTCTGGGCGGCCAGGCCTCCAGAAGGCGCATGCACGCCCCTCGGCCCGGGATGGTACAGCCTGGCCCGGTATGGTACGGCCTGGCCCAGAGGAGCTGGCCCGCACCGCTGCCCCATAAGACCCAGGCTGACTTCTGAACCTCACTCCAACCTCTACCCTAATTCACGACACCGTCTCCAACTTGACCTCTGATATCTGACCTTTGGCCCTCCTAGCCTAACTTCTAATCGCACCTCTCACTTTATTGATCCTGACATCTGCCTGCTGCCTTGGACTTCAAACATATTGCCTGACATCTAACCTTGATCCACTACCCCTGGCTGGGCTTTGACCTCTGGTGACCTCTGGTCCCCACAGCTACACCTTTGGCGAAATACAACGCAAGAGCGATCTCTATTGGAACGTGCAGCGCTATAGCCTCATCCGGGAATTTCACTCTCGGCCTGCGTTGGCCCCACCCCTCATCATCATCTCCCACGTGTGCCTCCTCATCCAGCGATTGAGCAAGCACAGGGCCGGCTCGCAGGATAATTTTTGTGAGAGCGGGTCTTGGCTGAAAACCCAAGGGGTAGGACCTGGAGAGAAAAAAGAGCAGGATAGGCTGGGGAGGATGCCCGGAAGCACCAGAGGGCAGGGCTTAGGCTGTCAGGGGGCGTGGTCTGGAGAGTGCCCTCAGGGTTTCGGGATGGGTGGCTGGGTCTGGTGGAGGGTGTGGACCAAGGACCTCGGGCCTTTCGACTCTCTCCTGACCCTGCCCTTCAGGGGTCCATCTCCCTAAGGAGACTGAGAGGGAACTGCTGATGTGGGAGTCCGAACAAAAGGAGAATTTCCTGCTGGCACGTGCGAGGGACAAGCGGGAAAGCGACTCGGAGCGTCTGAAGCGCACTTCGCAGAAGTGAGGGCAGGGCATGGCAGGGAGTGGGGCTTTTGGCCTCAGGGCGTATCTTATGACAAAGATTGGGCGGAGAAGGGGGGGACTTGCAAAACCCTGGGCTAAAGGCAGCGCTTCAGGGGCGGGGCTTCCGAGGTCGGTGGGATTGGTGGGCAGCTGCACAGGCTTGAATCCGTGGATGCCTAGGGTGAACACCGCGTTGAAGCAGCTGAGACAGATCGGCCGGTACCAGCAGCGTCGCAAAGGGCTGGAGCAGGAGGTGAGGACCCTTGGCTAGGCATGTCCTGAAGGGTGGCTGAGGCCCTGAGCTGTTTTGCGTTGCTTCCTCCAGGGGGGTCCCTCCCCCAATACCTCCTGGGCCCAAGGCCAGTGCGTGGGGTCTGTTTATTTCCGACCTCTGTCACTACTTAACCTCTGTGTGTCTGCTTTCCAGGTCTCTGTTCCCATATCGCTCTGTTCTTTTCGCTGCCCTTTCTTTGTCCCTGGTTCATTCCTCAGTCTCTTTTGGGCTTTTCATGGGTCTTTCTCCTCCTTTTTGCCAGAGTCCCATTTTTTTCTGTTCTCCCCCTTATACACACCACCTGTTCTGTCTTCTGTTTTCTCCAAACAGAGCCTTGTTGGTGGACTTCAAGGAGTAGCCCCCATAGGGAGTTTTTGCTCCCAGAGTAAGGCCTAGCTGGTCCTGAACCCCTGAACCTGGTGGCCTTGACTTGAGGTGGACTGCGCTCCGTGGACTCCTACCCACCTACCCACCTGGGCTGCTATCGGGATCACCGCAGGGGGTGTCCTCTATGTGAACCACAGAAGGCCCGGCCCCTCCCAGAACCGGCTCCACTCTGGGAACATCAGCCTCTGGAGCCACAGTCCGCTGGATGGGAGAAGTCTACTGGGTCCTGGGGGTACAGGGACCACAGACTCCATTCATGTCTCCCCACACTGGGCAAATAAAGCCATTTGAGAGGAGTAGAGTCTGGATGCTGGATTCGTGGGGATCTGAAGGGAGTCTAGATCCTGTCAGGGTGGGGGCCGAGCTGCGGGGTGGGTTTAGTGCCCTTCACTGGTTTCTGGCTGTATTTCAGACCCTCCTCTCTGCCCCGCTGACTCAGGTCCAGCCCCTTTTGTCTGCGCCGTTTTGAGGGCTCTCGCTTCAGTGAGACAAGAACCCCAACCATCTGTACCTCCCTAGTTCCTACTTTACAGTGGAAAAAGAACTCAGTGATAAAAGCAAATTATTCTTGGAGTGGGGATGGGTGGGCACTGTGTACATCTGTTTTGGCAACAGGGGAACACGTGATGCAAATTTGAATAGAAAACTGCATATGTGTCTTTAAAAAGTCTAATTAGTGGAAAAATTACAGGCCACGCATGCATGGAATTGAAGCAAATATGCATCATTATACATGCAGTTTAACTAAACAACCCATAACAAACTAAACTGGTAATGACAAGGCTGAACTGACAGCAATTATTAGTTAAATAGCAAAAAAGCCACCAACAGCTAACACATCCAAAAATCAAAATCAAGACATCCTTTCTCCAAATTGGAGGACATCCAACTATCTGCCACTTTGGATACAGAGTAGCTTTGAACCATTGCCAAGTGTTGTGTGGCAGCCAGATTTCTCTGGAAGATGCTGAATTAGTTCTCACTAACTCAAGTAATAATAATAACCGTAATGGCTATGGGGGCAATAACGATGATGATTCTTATCGATTGTTGACGGCAACAGCAATAACAGCTGACACACACAGGGTGCTATGTGTCTGCCATTGTGCTAAATGCCTCACACATAGTAAATAGATGAATTCTCATGACAACCGTATAAAGTAAGTACTGCTGTCTTCATTTTGCAGATAGGAAAACTGAGGCACAGATAAGTGACTCACATGTGGTAACACAGCTAAAAAGTGGCTGAGATAATAGAAATCTGGATGGTCTGGATCCAAAGCCCTTGGAAAGCACTAATTTGTATTTGGAAATGTCAAATGCTACAAAGCCCTAGGAATTTACTCGGCATGCTGGTTTATCCTTCTATAAGTTGTTCTGTGATGCTGCGGTTGTGACTCTGCAAGCATTTCAGTTTTGCCAGCTGGGTTCCTATTAAGCTCTACCTAAAGGGGGCACTAGAGGGAGACCCGTGACGGGAGAAGGAGAAAAGGGAGCTTATTCCTTTCTGTTTGCTTCTGGTTCCTGAGCATCACTCCAGAACAGAGCTTCCTCTGACAGCAGCAGTTGGTAGCAGCTTTCCGCTTTCTCCCCCAGCTCTCAGAACCAGTTCGTTGTGTGCCCTCAGTCACACCAGCTCCATCTAGGCAACCCTCTTTTCTAGTCTGGGTTTCAGCTCCACAGGGGCACTGTTCCAAGAGTTTAGGTTTTAACTAATTGTTTCCCTTTGTCTCCTCAATCCTAGGGGTGATATCTTCGTGCAGTTACTATTTCTGTGCTAACTTTCTGTTTCTTTCTACTCCTTTCCCAGTTTTTTGAGACCCTTGTATTAATTTCTTTCTGTTGAAATATCTATATAACAGGAAAACTCAGATCTGGTGAATAGAAATCTGACATGAGCCATCAAAATAGAGAATTACAACCTCTCCCTTCATCATTTCCACACATAAACCAATTTGGAAACCAAAAGGAAGGCTGGGGACTCATGAGGAATTACCCTACAATCCTGCGATAAGTTTATATTTTAAATCTTCCCTGTTTGTATGTTTTTCCTCCAGGAACCTATTGCACTTCATTGCATAGCCCTAGTGGTGTGGCTAGTGATCCCTTTGCATGACAGTTGGTGACCACAAAGGAAAATTCTCCACCTGCCCTGGTGCCGTGTTTTTGGAAGCCACACAGAGTCTAACTGGGTCATTACAAAGGTGGAAGATATTCCTTCTTAGGAGTGATGAGAGGTCACCAGCAAGGCCAGTGACTAAGTGTCCATTAACCAAGAGTGGCCTGTGTAGCCATGATCTTAGGTCCTCTCGTAGGGATGCTGAGGATGTGAGATGGCTGTGGCATCCACTAACTTGGAATCCAGCAAGATCCCCCAAGATGTCTGTTCCGGGTCTCAGATGTGGAGCATGGGGAGTGACCATCAGCAAAAGAATATGTAAGCTATGAAAACCCCAAGCTAGCAGGTTATTTGAAAGAGAGATGCATTTTATACAAAAAGAAAACTCCAGATAGAGGTTGCAGGTCGTCAGAGAAAAGGAAGTGGGAAGGTGGAGTAAGGACTCAGGAATGCAAGTGCTTTGTGACCAAAGGCTGAGGCACTGGCAAGTTAAAAGGACAGGTGGGACTGGAGGAGATGGAGTTATCAATGCTGCTCAAAGCTGCAGTTAAAACCTAAAGTGGGTTTGGTTGCTTCTTCTCCCTGTGCGGCAAACAGACAAAACAAGGGGCTGACACTAAAAACCCAGATTGGATTTGAGACAACTGTGGGTGTTGGACATATGTTGTTTCTTTTGGGTAAATACCTAAGATTGGAATGGCTGGGTTGTATAAGTAAATGTGTAACTTTATGTAAAGTTATATATGTAACTTTATGTGAAGTTGTATGTATAACTTTATATGAAACTGCCTGACTCTTTTCCTAAGTGGTTGCACCATTTGCATTTTGCATGTCCACCAGCAGTGCATGAGAGAGTGCCAGTTGCTCTGTTTCCTTACTAGCACTTTCTATTATCAGTGTTTTTTTAAAAGATTTTTATGAAAAATATAGCTAATATATAATATTATATTAGTTTCAGGGGTACACCATAGTTATTTAACATTTATTTATTTATTTATTTTTAAATTTATTTTTAAATTATTTTTAAAATTTTGTAAAACATTTATATACCTAACGAAGTGATCACCATGATAAGTCCAGCAACCATCTGACACCATACTGTGTTATTATCACAGTATTCTTTTTTTTTTTTAAAGATTTTATTGGGGAATTGGCGGAGGGGAACAGCGTTGGGGAATCGGGGAAGGGGAACAGACAAGTTGCTGTCTTTTTGTTCTTCAGTTTTAGTTGCGGAGGATGTTGCTTCACTGTTGGTATCGTCATTGTGCTCTTCCCGGATGAGGCAGATTGGTCGCTGGCCTCTGGATGTCGCTCACCGCAGCTATTGGCAGCTCATGCTTGGCTGCCAGCCGCTCACGCTGGCTGCGGGCCACTCACTGTAGCCTATGGCAGCCCACTGCAGCAGGGGCTGCAGCCCACACCATCACCGGGGCTCGCACAGCCCAGCTCCAGGTGGAGCTGTTGTTAGCTGTAGAGGGCAGTGTCACTGGCCCTCATGTGGGATCCGAACCGGGGCCGTTGGCATCCCAAAACCAGCGCTTAACCAATGCGCCACTTGGCCGGCCCTATCACAGTATTCTTGACTATATTCCCTATGCTGTAGATTACATCCCTGTGACTTATTTGCTTTATACCTGGAAAGTTGGACCTCTTATTCCTCTTCACTGTTTTCTCCCCTTTTAAATTTTTCAGTTACAGTTGACATTCAATATTATATTAATTTCAGGTGTACCCCATAAGATTAGACATTTATATAATTTAAGAAGTGATCCCGGGCCGGCCGAGTGCCTCAGTTGGTTAAGAGCTTGCTCAAGAGTGTGAGCTGAGCTCTGAGCAACAGCTGTTCGAGGCCAGCCCGAGCTGAGTTGCCGTTGAGCTGCCAACAGGTGGCAGGATGGCTCAGCTAAAAAAAAAAAAAAGAAGGGATCCCCCTGACTAGTCTAGTACTCACCTGGCACTATACAATTATTACCATGTTATTGACTATATTCCCTATGCTTTACATCCCCATGATTATTTTGTAACTACCAATTTGTACTTCTTAATCCCTTCAACTTTTCTACCCTGCCCCCAACCCCCTTCCATCTATTGCCCCGATAAATCTAGTATCCATCTGATACCGTACATAGTTATTACAATATTATTGACTATAATCCTTATGCTACATCCTATGACTACTTCGTAACAATCAATTTGTTCTTCTTAACCCCTTCCTCTTTTTCACCCACCGCCTTAAGCCCCTTCCCATCTGGCAACCATCAAAATATTCCTTGTATCTTGTGAGTCTGTTTCTGTTATGTTTGTTTATTTTGTTCTTCAAATTCCACATAAAAGCAAAATCACACAGTATCCGAATTCACTGTCTGACATACTTCACTCAGCACAAAACCCTTCAGGTCCTTCCAGCCACCACAGATGGCAAAAACCCATTCCCCTCCTTGGCCGAGTAATATTGCACTGTGTTTATGGTAACACCTCCTCTTTATCCGTTCTTCCATCGTCAGATACCCAGGCTGCCTCCACATCTCGGGCATTGTAAACAATGCTGCAATGAACATATGGATGCACATGTCCCCTTGAAGTAGCAGTTGGAGTTTCTTCAGATAAATACCCTGAAGAGGGGTATTGGGTCCTTCTTTGTCGGATTATAACCTTTGTTTTAAAATCTATTTTGTCTGGTATAAGTATCGCTAACCCAGCTTTTTGTTTGTTTGTTTCCATTTTCATGAAATAACTTTTTCCATCACTTTACTTTCAGTCTCTGTGTGTTTTTAAATCTGAAGTGAGTCTCATGTAGGCAGCATCTGTAAGGATTTTGTTTTCTTATCCATTCAGCCACCCTATGTTTTTTTTTTTTTTGAGGGCAGTGTCACTGGCCCTCATATGTGGGACCGAACTGGGCCTATGTTTTTGATTTGAGCATTTAATCCATTTACATTGAAATCAATTGTTAATAGATGTATAGTTATTGCCATTTTATTATTCATATTTTTAATATATTTTTTTCCATCTTAAAGAATTCCCTCTGACAGTCCTTCTAATACCAATTTGGTGGTGATGAACTCCTTCAGCTTTTTCTTTCCTGGAAAGCTCTTTATCTGTGCTTTTATTTATTTATTTATTTTAATTAGCTTCAGGTGTACAACACAGTGCAATAGTTATACTTTTTACCCCTCAAAGTGACAACCCCCATCCCCCAATTCATCACCCCATGCTTCCCCCGCATATCATACAATCTATTACAATTCCTTTGACTCCCTTCCACCGTTTAATCCACATCCTGTGACTATATATTCAATTACAGTTGGCATACAATATTATACAACATCAGCTTCAGGTGTACAGTGTAGTGATCAAGCCTCTACTCCATCCATGAAGTGGTCTCCCTAACAAGATATGTGACCATCTGACACCCCACAAAATTTTTACAACATTATTATATTCCCCGAACTGTCTTTCATATCCCTGTGACAATACTGTAGTTACCTATTTATGCTGTCTAATCCCTTCCTCTTCTCCTTCATCCCCACCCCGCTCCCAACTAGCAACCCTGTTTTTCCTCTATATCTATGAGACTGTTTCTGTTTCCTTTGCTCATTCATTCAGTTTTTCAAATTCCACATATAAGTGAGATCATACGGTATTTGTCTTTCTCTGATTGACTTATTTCACTTAACATAATAGTCTCTAGGTCCATCCATATCATTGCAAATGGTATGATTTCATTCTTCTTTATAGCCGAGTAATACTGCATTGTATAAATGTACCACAGTTTCTTAATCCAGTCATCTACCGATGGGCATTTCGGTTGTTTCCAAGTATTGGCTATTGTAAATAGCGCTGCAATAAACATAGGGGTGCATATATTTTTTCAAATTAGCGTCTTGGATTCCTCTGGGTTGATACCCAAGAGTGAAATTGCTGGGTCGTACGACAGTTCCATTTCCAGTTTTTTGAGATATCTCCATCCTGATTTCCATAATGGCTGCACCAATTTGCAGTCCCACCAACAGTGCACCAGGGTGCACCAGTGCAACAGTTTCTCCACACCCTCGCCAGCACTTGTTTGTTGATTTGTTGATGACAGCCATTCTGACTGGAGTGAGGTGGTATCTCATTGTGGTTTTTATTTGCATTTCTCTGATGATTAGTGAGGTTGAACATTTTTTCATATGCCTGTTGGCCATCTGTATGTTCTCTTTAGAGAAATGCCTCTTCATATTCTCTGCCCATTTTTTAATTGGGTTGTTTGTTTTTTTGGTGTTGAGTTGCATGAGTGTTTTATAAATTTTGGATATCAACCCCTTATCAGATATATCGTTGGCAAATATCTTCTCCCATTCAGTAGGCTCCCTGTTTGTTTTATTGATGATTTCCTTTGCTGTGAAAAAACTTTTAAGTTTGATGTAATCCCATATGTTCATTTTTTCTTTTATTTCCCTTGCCCGAGGGGATATATCAATAAAAATATTAGTCAGGGTAATGTCTGCAAACTTACTCCCTATGTTTTCTTGTAGAAGTTTTATGGTTTCAGGTCTTACATTTAAGTCTTTAATCCATTTTGAGTTTGTTCTCGTATATGGTGTAAGTAGGTAGTCCATTTTCATTTTTTTTGCACGTGTCAGTCCAATTTTCCCAGCACCATTTATTAAATAGACTATCTTTACTCCAGTGTAAATTCTTGCTTCCATTGTCATAGATTAAATGACTGTATATAGATGGGTTTATTCCTGGGTTCTCTATTCTATTCCATTGGTCTATGTGTCTGTTTTTATGCCAGTACCATACTGTTTTGATTATTGTAGCCTTGTAATATGTTTTGATGTCAGGTAGTTTGATGCCTCCCACTTTGTTCTTATTTCTCAACATTGCCATAGCTATTCGGGGTCTTTTGTGGCTCCATATAAATTTTAGGATTCTATGTTCTATTTCTGAGAAAAATATCCTTGGTAGGTTGATTGGAATTGCATTGAATCTATATATTGCTTTAGGTGGTATTGACATTTTAACTATATTAATTCTTCCTATCCATGAGCATGGTATGTATTTCCATTTATTTGTATCTTCTTTGATTTCTCTCTTCAGTGTCTCATAATTTTCTGAGTACAGGTCTTTTACTTCTTTAGTTAAATTGATTCCTATATATTTTATTGTTTTTGAAGTAATTGTAAAAGGGATTGATTTCCTGATTTCTTCTTCTGATAATTTATTATTGGTGTATAGAAATGCAACTGATTTCTGAACATTAATTTTGTATCCTGCTACCTTACCCAATTTGTTGATCAGTTCTAGCAGTTTTTGGTGGAGTCTTTGGGATTCTCTATATATAGTATCATGTCATCTGCATATAATGACAATTTTGCTTCCTCTTTTCCAATTTGGATGCCTTTTATTTCATTTTCTTGTCTGATTGCTGTGGCTAGAACTTCCAGAACTATGATAAATAGAAGTGGTGAAAGCAGGCAGACTTGTCTTGTTCCTGATCTTAAGGGGAAAGCTTTCAGCCTTTCCCCATTGAGTACGATGTTTGCTGTGGGCTTATCATATATGGCCTTTATTATGTTGAGATATGATCCCACTATTCCCACTTTGTTAAGAGTTTTTTTTTTTTATCATAAATGGCTGCTGGATTTTGTCAAATGCCTTTTCTGCATCTATTGATATGATCATATGATTTTTATTTTTCATTTTGTTAATGTGATGTATTACGTTAATTGATTTGAGGATATTGAACCAACCTTGCATACCAGGAATGAATCCCACTTGATCGTGGTGTATGATCTTTTTAATGAGATGCTGAATTCGGTTTGCTAGTATTTTGTTGAGAATTTTTGCATCTATGTTCATTAGGGATATTGGCCTGTAGTTTTCCTTTTTTGTAATATCTTTGTCTGACTTAGGAATCAGGGTGATAGTGGCTTCATAGAAAGAGTTTGGGAGCCTTCCCTCCTGGATTTTTTGGAATAGTTTGAGGAGAATAGATACTAATTCTTTTTTGAATCTTTTGTAAAATTCACCTGTGTAGCCATCTGGTCCAGGGCTTTTGTTTGTTGGAAGATTGTTGATTACTGATTCAATTTCTTTGGCAGTAATCAATCTGTTCAGAGTTTCTGTTTCTTTTTGGTTCAGACTTGGTAGATTGTATGCTTCTAGAAATTTGTCCATTTCTTCCAGATTGTCAAATTTGTTAGCATATAGTTGCTCACAGTATTATCTTAAAATTTTCTGTATTTCTGTGGTATCTGTTGTCACTTCTCCTCTTTCATTTCTGATTTTATTAATTTGGGTCCTCTCTCTTTTTCTTGGTTAGTCATGCTAAGGGTTTGTCGATTTTGTTTATTCAAAAAACCAACTCTTGGTTTCATTGATCTTTTGTATTGTTTTTTTTTTTTGTTCTCTATTTCATGTATTTCTGCTCTGGTCTTTATTATTTCCTTCCTTATACTCCCTTTAGGCTTGTTTTGCTGTTTTTGTTGTTGTTGTTGTTTCTTTTTGAGTTCCCTTAGATGTAAAAAGAGTCTGTTGATTTGAGATTTTTCTTCCTTCTTTAGGTAGGCCTGCACTGCTATGAACTTCCCCCTTAGGACTGCTTTTGCTGCATCCTAGAGATTTTGGGTCATGGTGTTTTCATTTTCATTTGTCTCAAGGTATCTTTTGATGTCCTCCTTGATCTCATTTTTGACCCACTCACTATTTAGTAGCATGTTATTTAGCCTCCATGTATTTGTAATCTTTCCAGATTTCTTGTTATAATTTATTTCTAGTTTCATAGCATTGTGGTCAGAGAAGACACTTGATATGATTTCAATCTTCTTAAATTTGTTGAGACTTGTTTTGTGGCCTAACATGTGGTGTATCTTGGAGAATATTCCATGTGCACTTGAGAAGAATGTATATTCTGTAGCTTTGGGGTGAAATGCTCTAAAAATATCAGTTAAATCCAGCTGGTCTAAAGTGACATTTAAGGCCACTATGTCCGTGTTGGTTTTCTGTCTGGAGGATCTGTCCATTGGTGAAAACGGTGTGTTGAATCCCCTACTTTGATAGTGTTACTGTTGATCTCTGCCTTTATGTCTACCAAAATCTGTTTTATATATTTAGGAGCTCCTATATTGGGTGTATAGATGTTTACTAGGATTATGTCCTCTTGTTGAATTGATCCCTTTATTATTATGCAATGCCCTTCTTTGTCTTTTGTTGTAGTCTTCATTTTAAAGTCTATTTTGTCCGAAATAAGTATTGCTACTCCAGCTTTTTTCTCATTTCCATTTGCATGAAATATCTTATTCTATCCCTTTACTTTCAGTCTGTGTCTTTTGATCTGAGATGAGTCTCTTGTAGACAGCATATGCATGGATCCTGTTTTCTTATCCACACAACCATTCTGTGTCTTTTGATTGGAGCGTTTAGCCCATTCACATTTAAAGTAATTACTGATAGGTGTATGTTTATTGCCATTTTGTTATTTGTATTTCTTGTCTTCCTGGGTTATCTTGTTTTCCCCTTTCTTCTGTTTACAAAAGCCCTTTTAACATTTCCTGCAATGCTGGCTTGGTGGCAATGAACTCCTTAAGCTTATTCTTTTCTGAGAAGCTCTTTATCTCTCCTTCAATTTTAAGTGATAGCTGTGCTGGGTAGAGCAATCTTGGTTGTAGACCTTTATTTTGTGTCACTGAATATCTCCTGCCATTCCCTTCTGGCCTGCAGAGTTTCTGTAGACAAGTCAGCTGTTAGTCATATAGGAGTTCCTTTGTATGTAACCTGCTGTCTTTCTCTTGCTGCTTTTAGGATTTTGTCTTTGTCTTTAAACTTTGCCATTTTAACTATGATGTGTCTTGGTGTGGACCTGTTTGGGTTCAGTTTGTTTGGAACTCTCTACACATCCTGGGCTTGTATGTCGATTTTCTTCACCAGGTTAGGGAAGTTTTCAGTCATTATTTCTTTAAATACATTCTCAATCCCTTGCTTCTGCTCTTCTCCTTCTGGTATTCCTATGATGCCAAGGTTGTTGCGTTTCATGTTGTCCCACAGGTCTCTTAAACTATTTTAATTCTTTTTTATTCTTTTTTCATTTTGTTGTTCCAGCTGGGTGATTTCTGCTATTTTGTCTTCTAATTCGCTGATCCGCTCCTCTGCTACATCTATTCTACTAGTGATTCCTTCGAGTGTGTTCTGCATTTCAGTTGTATTCTTTACTTCTAACTGGTTGTTTTTTAATGGTTTCCCTATCCTTCTTTATGTCCTCGCTAAGTTCCTTAAATATTCTTTATCATCAGTGTTCTAAACTGCCTCTGAAAGTTTGGTTACCTCTGTTTCATTTAGTTCCATTTCTAGAGTTTTCTTCTGATCTTATACATGGGACATGTTTCTTTGTTTCCTCATTCTGGCTGTCGTTCTGTGAATGCTTCAATGTATTAGATAGATCACCTAGAAAGAAGAGAAAAGAAAAAAAGAGAAAAAAAAGAGGTGGGGGCTCTCCATCCTCTTTGATCTGCAGACCACTTGCTCAGGCTTGCTGTGAGCTTCCCATGATCAGCTGCTGTGTGCTCTGGAACCGTGCTCACTACCAAAAAAAAAAAAATCTTCACAGGTTGTTACAGGTTGTCCGCTACTGGAAAAAAAAAACCTCTGTGGCCTGTCGAGATGTGGGCCAGGCACCGGGGGCTCAAGGTGCCTCAGGTAACACAGCTCTAGGTGGGTGGGGCAGGCCCCCAAGGCACCACTTGATGTGGTCAGTGGTCCCCACCAAGTCAGAGCAGCATGTACTCTGCACCAGCAATCAGTCCACACAAACTCACCAGGAAAGCCTTAATCGGATCATGCAGGTGCACTGCTCCCTGGCCAGCACTCTCAGGAAAACTCCCCATCTCAGCCTGTACGAATCAACTGCTCGCAGATCAGGCTAAGCAGCCCAACAGCCAATCCCCAGCCTTGCAACTGCACAAACAGTGTGGAGAGCGGGGACCTAAGGCGGCTCGTGCACTCCTGAGTCTCAGTGAACAGACTGATGCAGCTGGAGAGCACCCACCCTGCGTTTTCCTGGCAACACTGCACAAGCAGGGCCGAGGGTGGTGATCCAAGGCAGCTTGAACACTCCTTCGTCTCAGTGAGCAGCCTGATGGAGCCGGAGGGCACCCGCCTGGCATTTCCCTGGAAACGCAGCACAAGCAGAGTGGAGAGTGGGGACCCAAGGCGGCTCACTCACTCCTGCATCTCAGTGAGCAGCCTGATGGAGCCGGAGGGCACCCGCCAGGCGTTTCCCTGGCAATGCAGCACAAGCAGGGCGGAGGGTGGGAATCCAAGGCCGCATGTGCACGCAGGCACGCACTCCTGCACCAAGTTCACCAGACCAATGGGATCCTGGATCTGACCCTCTGTGGGAGGACCCAACCCTGAAAAAAATGGCGCCCTCCTATACACCACTCGTGTGCAGGCTCCACACCAGTGGAACAGTGGTTCCAAAACTTCCAGCTTTTGCACCAAAGGTGCTCAGTTCAGTCCTTCCCCACAGGCTCCTGGGCCCAGCTCACACAGCTACTCCCTCCAACAGGAACCGGGTGAGTGCTAACCAGCAAGCAAACCCGTGCGCCGGCCCCACTAGTTCTCCAGCTGCCCTCAGCCTCACCGAGCTGAGCAAAGACAGTCCTTACAATTTCTACTGTCCACTATCATAGAACTCCTTTTCCTGGCAAAGCAACACTGGACTGGTGAGCTCGGTGTGGGGCCGGACGATCTCTCCCCCAACCGGAGAAGCCTCCCCACACAGTTGGGGCATCCCTCAAGGGGCTCGCCCTCTCTCGTCTGTGCCCCTCCTACCAGACCTGATGTGGCCTCCTCTTTAGGTCCTTCGTTTAGAAGTTCTGTTCATCTAATGTTCAGGGGACTTACGAGGTTAAATGTTGTATAAATTATTTGTAATTTTGATGTGATCCTGGGAGGTAGTTCAGAAAGCGTCCGTCTATTCCGCCATCTTACCGGAACTCTGTGCTTTGATTTTAAATGATAGCCTTGCTGGGTAGAATAGTTTTTGTTGTAAGTCCTTGTTTTTTATTACTTTGAATATTTCTTTTTTTATTTATTTTTTATTTTATTTTTATTTTTTTAAATTAGTTTCAGGTGTACAACACAGTGCAATAGTTATACTTTTTACCCATCAAAGTGACAAACTTCCTCCCCCAATTCACCACCCCACTCTTCCCCTCCATATCATATATATATATATGTATTACACTTCCTCTGACTCCCTTCCACAGTATAATCCACATCCCGTGACTATCTATATATTCAATTACAGTTGGTATACAATATTATAGAACATCAGCTTCAGGTGTACAATGCAGCGATCAAGCCTCTACTCCATCCATGAAATGGTCTCCCTAAAAAGAAATGTGACCATCTGACACCCCACAAAATATTTACAACATTATTAATTATATTCTCCAAACTGTCTTTTATATCCCAGTGGCAATATTGTAGTTGCCTATTTATGCTGTCTAATCCCTTCCCTTTCTCCCTCATCCCCACGCCCCTCCCTACTAGCAACCCTGTTTTTCCTCTATATCTATGAGACTGTTTCTATTTACTTTGCTCATTCATTCAGTTTTTCAGATTCTGCATATAAGTGAGATCATATGGTATTTGTCTTTCTCCGACTGACTTATTTCACTTAACATAATTGTCTCTAGGTCCATCCATATCATTGCAAATGGTACAATTTCATTCTTCTTTATAGCAGAGTAATACTCCATTGTATAAATATACCACAGTTTCTTAATACAGTCATCTACCAATGGGCATTTCGGTTGTTTCCAAGTCTTGGCTATTGTAAATAGCGCTGCAATGAACATAGAGGTGCATGTATTTTTTTTAATTAGTGTCTTGGGTTTTTGGGATACATACCTAAGAGTGCAATTGCTGGGTCAAAAAGTAGTTCCATTTCCAGTTTTTTGAGATACCTCCATACTGACTTCCATAATGGCTGAACCAATCTGCAATCCCACCAACAGTGCAGCAGGATCCCCTTTTTCCCACAGCCCCGCCAGCACTTGTTTGTTAATTTATTCATGATAACCCTTCTGACCGGAGTGAGGTGGTATCTCATGGTGGTTTTTATTTGCATTTCTCTAATGACCAGTGAGGTTGAACATTTTTTCATATGCCTGTTGGCATATGTCCTCTTTAGAGAAATGTTTCTTCATATCTTCTGCCCATTTTTTAATTGGGTTGTTTGTTTTTTTGATGTTGAGTTTCATGAGTGTTTTATAAATTTTGGATATTTACCCCTTATCAGATATATGGTTGGCAAATATATTTTCCCATTCAGCAGGCTTTCTTTTTGTTTTATTGATGGTTTCCTTTGCTGTAAAAAAAACTTTTAAGTCTGATATAATCCCATATGTTCATTTTTTCTTTTACTTCCCTTGCCCGCAGGGATGTATCAGTAAAAATATTGCTCCAGGTAATGTCTGCAAATGTACTCCCTATATTTTCTTTTAGGAGTTTTATGGTTTCAGGTCTTACATTTAAGTCTTCAATCCATTTTGAATTTGTTCTTGTATATGGCGTAAGGAGGTGGTCCGGTTTTATTTTTTTGCATGTGTCAGTCCAATTTTCCCAGCACCATTTATTGAATAGACTGTCTTTACTCCAATGTAAATTTTTGCTTCCCTTGTCATAGATTAAGTGTCCGTAAGTGCCTGGATTTATTTCTGGGCTCTCTGTTCTGTTCCACTAATCTATGTGCCTGTTTTTATGCCAGTACCATACTGTCTTGATTACTGTAGCCTTGTAGTATGTTTTGATGTCTGGTAGCATGATCCCCCCGACTTTGTTCTTATTTCTCTGGATTGCCAAGGCTATTCGGGGTCTTTTATGGTTCCATATAAATTTTAGGATTCTATTTTCTATTTCTGTGAAAAATGCCCTTGGTAGTTTGATAGGAATTGCATTGAATCTATATATTGCTTTAGGCAGTATGGCCATTTAAAAAATATATATATAAATACATATATTTATTGCGGGGTACCAGCCTCCACTTACCAGGGTTCAAGAAGGTGGACACGGCGTCAGTGATACGAAAGACAGAAAATTTTTGTTACAGTAAAGGCAGAAAATGAGGGAGGAAAATAAAGAAGGGAGACAGTGGAGACACTGGGGGAGTTAAAGAGAAAAGTGTCACCCTTTATTTGCAATAACATGTCCTTTTTATAGGGACTTTTGACCATTATCCAATCACAAGTTTAAGTTCCACATAGTCTTGATGTATTTTTCTCTTAAGACCTTTAGTCCCTATAATTGTTCTCCTTAGGGCACACTGTGACCTTTTCTACGTTTAAGGATAATCCCATCTATGATAATCTCTTTATGACCCAGACTCAGTTTCTACATAATCTGTAATCCTGGGTCTGAATACTAAAGAGAATCTCACTTTTGATATTTAAATTTAACTGATTAATTTTGGCTTAACTGTACTTAAAGTTCTCTCAAGACTTATCACAAACCTTAACAAAACATACACTTTGTAATAAATCACAGGCTTCAAGGGAATACAAAATTGAGGAACATATGTCTAATTAACAGTACTTTCAGATTCACCAAGCCCACTAAAGTCAGCCTGCATGCCCCTCAATATTGGGCTACACGGCCCTCAACAATTTATTTTTTTATTTTTTTATTTTTTTTGAGGTCAGTGTCACTGGCCCTCATATGTGGGACCCGAACCGGGGCCGCTGGCTTCCCAAGCCAGTGCTTAACCACCGCGCCACTCAGCCGGCCCCATTTTAACTATATTAATTCTTCCTATCCATGAGCATGGTAGTTGTTTCCATTTATTTGTATCTTCTTTGATTTCTTTCTTCAGTGTCTCGTAATTTTCTGAGTACAGATCTTTTACTTCTTTGGTTAAATATATACCTAGATATTTTATAGTTCTTGAAGCAATTGTAAATGGGACAGTTTTCTTAATTTCTCCTTCTGTTAGTTTATTATTGGTATATGCAAATACCACTGATTTCTGAACATTGATTTTATATCCTGCTATTTCACTGAATTCGTCTATCAGTTTAAATAATTTTTTTTGATGGAATCTTTGGGGTTCTCTATATACAGTATCATGTCACTGCATATAATGACAATTTTACTTCTTCCTTGCCAATTTGGATGTCTTTTATGTCTTTTTCTTGTCTGATTGCTGTGGCTAGAACTTCCAGAACTATGTTGAATAGAAGAGGAGAAAGTGGACAGCCTTGTCTTGTTCCTGATCTTAAGGGGAATGGTTTTAGCTTTTCTCCATTAAGTATGATGTTAGCTGTAGGTTTATCATATATGGCCTTTATTATGTTGAGATATGATCCCTGTATTCCCACTTTGGTAAGGGTTTTTAACATAAATCGCTGTTGGATTTTGTCATATGCTTTTTCTGCATCTATTGAAATGACCATGTGATTTTTATCCTTCATTTTGTTGATGTGGTCTATCACATTAATTGATTTACGGATGTTGAACCAGCCTTGCATACTAGAGATGAAACCCACTTGATCATGATGTATGATCTTCTTAATATATTGCTGAATTCTGTTTGCTAATATTTTATTGAGACTTTTTGCATCTATATTCATCAGGGATATTGGCCTGTAGTTTTCCTTTTTTGTGCTGTCTTTATCTGGTTTTGGATTCAGGGTGATAGTGGCTTCATAAAAAGAGTTTGGGAGCCTTCCCTCCTTCTGGATTTTTTGGAATAGCTTGAGAAGAATAGGTGATAGTTCTTTTTTGAATGTTTGATAAAATTAACTTGTGAAGCCATCTGGTCCAGGGTTTTCGTTTTTTGGGAGCTTGTCAATGATTGCTTCAATTTCCTTGGCTATTTAGATTTTCTGTTTCTTCTTGCGTTAGCTTTGCAAGGTTGTATGCTTCTAGAAAATTATCCATTTCTTCCGGATTGTCAAATTTGTTGGCATATAGTTGCTCATAGTAATTTCTTAGAATTTTTTGTATTCCTGTGATGTCTCTAGTCATTTCACCTCTTTTGTTCCTGATTTTACTAATTGGAGTCCTCTCTCTTTTTTTTTTTGATGAGCCTGGCTAGAGGTTTGTCAATTTTGTTTATCTTCTCAAAAAACCAGCTCTTGGTTTCATTGATCTTTTGTATTGTTTTTCTGTTCTCTATATCGTTTATTTCCGCTCTGGTCTTTATTATCTCCTTTCTTCCACTCCCCTTGAGCTTCTTTTGCTGTTCTTTTTCCAGTTCCCTGAGGTGTGAGGATAACCTGTTGATTTGAGATTTTTCTTCCTTCTTTAGGTAGGCCTGCACTGCTATAAACTTCCCTCTAAGGACTGCTTTCACAGCATCTCAGAGATTTTGGGTCGTGGTGTTTTCATTTTCATTTGTCTCGAGGTATCTTTTGATTACTTTGAATATTTCATGCCAATCCCTTCTGGCCTGCAAAGTTCCTGTTGAGAAATCAGCTGACAGTCTTATGGGAGCTCCCTTATAAGTTACCAGTTGCTTTTCTCTTGCTGATTTTAGGATTCTCTCTTTGTCTTTAACCTTTGCCATTTTAATGATAATGTGTCTTGATGTGGGCCTATTTGGGTTCACCCCATTTGGGACTGTGCTTCCTGGTCTTGTATGTCTATTTCCTTCACCAGGTTAGGAAAGTTTTCAGTCATCATTCCTTCAAATAGATTCTCAATCCCTTGCTTTTTCTCTTCTTCTGGTACCCCTATGTTGTGAATGATGTTATGCTTGATGTTGTCTCAGAGGTATCTTAAACTAATTTATTTATTTATTTATTTTGGATTCTTTTTTCTTTTTGCTCTTCTGATTGGGTGCTTTCCATTACCTTGTCCTCCATATTGCTGACTTGATCCTCTGTTTCATCTAATCTGCTGGTGATTTCTTTGACTGCATTCTTCATTTTAGTTATTGTATCCTTTGGTTCTGGTGTTATTTTTTTTATGGTTTCTATGTGCTTTTTCTATGTCCTTTTTTTATTGTTTCTATGTCCTTTTTTTTTTTTTGCTATTCTTTGTTGAAGTTCTGAGTTCCTTGAGCATCCTTTAACCATTTTTTCTTTTTTAACCTTGCATCTGGTACATTGCTTGCCTCCATTTTGTTTAGTTCTTTTTCTGGAATTTTCTCCTGTTCTTTTATTTGGGATGTACTTCTTTGTTTCTTCATTTTTGCTGCCTCTCTGTGTTTGTTCCTATGTATCAGGTAGGGCTTTTAGGTCTCCCTGTATTGCTGGGTGGGCTTATGGAGTAGGCGTCCTGTAGGGCCCAGTGGTACAATCTACCTGGCCACCTGAACTGGATGCTGTTAAGAGTTTTTTGTGGGTTCTGTGTGCCCTCCTATTATAGTTGAGCCCTGATTGCTGTTGCCATGTCAGTGAGTGGTACTGACCCTTAGGCTGACTGGCAGTGGGGTTTGGCCACCTTCACAGCTTATGGGACTGCTGTTCAGGATCTTACCACATGGGGTAGGATTTCCCCCAGTGGGATCTGATTCCTGTTGAGACTTCCCTTTGTGTGTGACACTTGTAGGGCTAATTGGGTGATACTCTGCTGTCATCTGAAGCCCACTTCCAATTACAAGGTCAGACAATTAAGTTAATGAGTTCATCCTAGAGAAAGTGCTGCATACCTCACTGCTGGACATCACTATGGTCACCTTCAAAGTACTTGGGAAGCTCTGCGCCCACACCAGCGCCTAGTCCACCCTTTAAAGCAATTTTGGAACTTTTTTCTGGAATGGCCATCAGAGCTGTCATCATATTACCCTTAATGTCCTGAATGTCATCAAAATCTCTTCCTTTCAATATTTCCTTTATCTATGGGTAAAGAAAGAAACCATTGGGGGCCAGATCGGGTGAGTAGGGAGGGTGTTTCAATACAGTTATTTGTTTACAGGCTAAAAACTCCCTCATAGGGCCGGCCGAGTGGTGCAGTGGTTAATCGCTGGCTTTGGACGTCATCGGCCCAGGTTCGGGTCCCACATATGAGGGCCAGTGACACTGCCCTCAAAACAAAAAACAAAACAAAAAAACTCCCTCACAGACAGTGTCTGGTGAACTGTACATTGCCATGATGCAAGAGCCATAAATTCGCAAAAAGTTCAGGTAGTCTAACTTGTTCATGCCGTCTTCTCAGCATTTCCAAATAGTAAACTTGGTTAACTGTCCATTTGGTACAAATTCATAATAATCCCTCTGATATCAAAAAAAGTTAGCAACAGCATGGCAGCAAGTTCGCTAATTTAATTGTCAGACCTTCATTTGTTGGTCTGGGGCTTCTTGGGAGGGATGCTGGTGCAGGCCCAGGTAACCCACTGCCTGTGAATGGCTGGGGCCACCTGGTAGGAGCTACTAAGTGGTTGGTTGCTGCCTGTGCTGTGCCTGGAGGTGCATGAGAGAGGCTACATTATGAACCAAGGATGGCTGCCATCAGTACTGGGTCTGGGGTAGCTCACAAAAAGCCAGGACGCTCTGAAGCCTGCACCACCTGCCAGCTACTGTAAGGTTCAGCCTCTGATAAAGCCTGCGGTTCACAAGTTGAGTGAGAAAGGGTCACAGTAAGTCAGCAAGTGGACCAGCAGAGCTCACCAGACCAATCAGATTCAGATTTGGCCTATGAGGGTGGGCTCAACACAGGAAAGATGGCACCCACCTGCCGTTTCCTTGGGAGAAGGACTCCACTCAGGGGAAATGGGGACTGTTCCTCCAGTCCTTTATTGACCCAAAGTTACACAACTCAGTTTCTCGTCATATGTCCCCAGGGTTACTGTCCCTCTGCCGGATCTCAGGGTGAGAGCTTGCTTGTGCAGGCCCTTTATGGTGATGTCTGGGTTTCCTGCAGCCTTTGGTCCTACACAAATGGTCGGAATCCCCACTGTTTTTCACAGCCAGAAGTTGTGGGGGTGCCTCTTCCTGGCACCAGTACTCTGGGATGGGGAGCCTGGTGTTGGGGACTGGGGTCCCTCACTCCTTTGTGGGGAACCTCTGACTGAGATATCTCTCCCAATTTTCAACCACCACAGATAGGTGTGTGACCAGCCTGTTTTGCATCTCTGCCTCTCCTACTAGTCTCGATGTGTCTTCTTCTATATATCCTTAGTTATAAAACTTCTGTTCAGCTAGACTTCAGATGGTTCTCCAGGTTGATTGTTCTATAATTTAGTCTTTAGTTGCGGGTGGGTATAGCCACCGTCCCATGCAGGAGTTGAACCAGAAGTCTTGTTATTAAGAGCACACGCCCTATCCATTGAACCATCCAGGTGGCAGCTCAGCTCAAGGTGCTGAGTTCAATCTTTAGTTGTGAGTGGGTGTAGCCCACCATCGAACAGGCAATCCTGTTGTTACACCAGCTGAGCCATCCTGCCACCTGTTGGTAGCTCAGCGGCAGCTCAGCTAGGGCGCAGCGTTCACTGGCCCATGTGGGAATCGAACTAGTGGCCCTGTTGCTCAGTGCACGCGCTCTAAACCAACTCTTACCAAATGAGCCACTCAGCCAGCCCCAAATCAGGGTTTTGTTTTTGTTTTTGTTTTTTGAAGACAGTGTCACTGGCCCTCATATGTGGGATCCAAACCGGGGCCGCTGGCATCCCAAGCCAGCTCTTAACCACTGCACCCCTTGGCCAGCCCCCGAATCAGTGTTTTTATTTAGCCATTCTAATAGGTTTGTAGTAGCTTCTCATTTTGTTTTTAATTTGCATTTTCCTGATGATTAATGATGTCAAACGTCTCACGTGCTTATTGCCATCTGTATAGCTTCTTTGGTGAGGTGTCAGTTCAAATCTTTTACCCATTTAAAAATTGGGTTATTTGTTTTCTTATCATTGAATTGTAAAATTTAATATATTCTTGATATTCCTTTATTAAATATGTGTTTTGCAAATGTTTTCTCATAGGTTGCTTACCTTTTTATTTTATTAATAGTGTCTTTTGGAGAGCAGAGTTTTTAAATTAACAGTACAATTTTATCAACATTTTCTTTCATTCTTCTGTTGTACTATCTGAGAAACCTTTGACCAACCCAAGGTCACAAGATTTTTCTCCTGGAAATTTTATAGTTTTAAGTCTGAAATCAATTTTAAGTTCACTTTATAGAGAGAGTAATATTAGAGTCAAGGTTATTTGTTTGGTTATTTAAATGGTTGAAAAGACTTTTCTCCATTGAATTATCCCGTCAACTTTTTTGAAAATCACTTGACCATATAGGTGTGGGTCTATTCTGAGTCCTCTATCCCGTTCAATGCATCAAATATGTCTGTCTCTTCACCAATACCATATTGTTTTGCTTACTGTAGCTTTATACTAAATCTTGAAATCAGGCAGTGTAAGTCCTTCAACCTGTTTTCTCTTTTCGAAATTGTTTTAATTATTCTCATTCCTTAGATTTTTAATAGATATTTTGGAGTTCGATTGCCAATTTTTCCAAACAATGTTCTGAGAGTTTGTTTGGGATTGTGTTGGATCTACTTGAAACAATTGGCATCTTAATGGTATTGCATCTTCTGATCCATGAACATTGTATATCTCTTAATTTAGTTAGGTCTTCTTTGACTTCTGTCACGAATGTTTGTGGTTTTCAGTATACAAATCTTGTACATATTTTGTTAAATGTATTCCTATATACGTTATGGTGCTCTATATGATACTGTTTAAAAATTTTTAATTGTTTATTGCTAGTACACAGAAATACTGCTGATTTTTGTGTATATTGATCTATATTTTTGACTTTGCTAAACTCGCTTTATTAGTTCTAGTATAATTTTTTAAGATTCTTGGGGATTTTCTATGTATATAGTCCTGCTACCTGTAAATTGAAGCACTTTTATTTCATTGTTTCCAATTCGTATTTTTTATGATAAAATACATATAATATAAAATGTACCATTTTACCCTTTTTTTTTTTTTAAAGATTTTATTGGGGGATTGGGTGAGGGGAACAGCGTTGAGGAATCGGGGAAGGGGAACAGACAAGTTGCTGTCTTTTTGTTCTTCAGTCTAGTTGCAGAGGATGTTGCTTCACTGGCCCATGTTGGTATCGTCATTGCGCTCTTCCCGGATGAGGCAGATCGGTCGCCGGCCTCTGGATGGTCGCTCACCGCGGCTCTCGGCAGCTCACGCTGGCTGCCAGCCGCTCACGCTGGCTGCCGGCCACTCACTGTAGCCTATGACAGCCCACACCATCGCCGGGGCTCACACAGCCCAGCTCCAGGTGGAGCTGTTGTTAGCTGTAGAGGGCAGTGTCACTGGCCCTCATATGTGGGATCCGAACCAGGGCTGCTGGCATCCCAAAACCAGCTCTTAACCAATGCGCCACTTGGCCGGCCCCCATTTTACCCTTTCGAAGTGTACAATTCAGTAGCATTTAGTACATTCACACTGTTGTACATTCATTACCACTATCACATTCCAGATGTTCTTTGGTGTTTTTTTTTAAAGATTTTATTGGGGAATTGGGGGAAGGGAACAGCGTTGGGGAATCAAGAAAGGGGAACAGACAAGTTGCTGTCCTTTTGTTCTTCAGTCCAGTTGCGAAGGACGTTGCTTCACTGGCCCATGTTGGTATCGTCATTGTGCTCTTCCCGGATGAGGCAGTTTGGTTGCTGGCCTCTGGATGTCGCTCACCGCAGCTATTGACAGCTCATGGCTGGCTGCCAGGCGCTCACGCTGGCTGCCGGCCACTCACTGTAGCCTATGGCAGCCAACTGCAGCAGGGGCTGCAGCCTACGTCGTCACGGGGGCTTGTACAGCCCAGCTCCAGGTGGAGCTGTTGTTAACTGTGGAGGGCAGTGTTACTGGCCCTCATATGTGGGATCCGAACCTGGGCCGCTGGCATCCCCAAACCAGCTCTTAACCAATGCGCCATTCGGCCAGCCCAAACGTCAGCTTTATTCCTTTTTTTTAGCTGAGCCACCTGCTTCCTATTGGTACCTCAACAGCAGCTCAGCTCAAGCTGGGCATCGAACTGCTGTTGCTCAGAGCTCAGCTCACACTCTTGAGCAAGCTCTTAACCAACTGAGCCACTCAGCCCGCCCTTTTTCTTCAAGATTTTATTGGGGAATTGGGGAAGGAGAGCAGCGTTCGGAGTCGGTGAAGGAGAACAGACAAGTTGCTGTCTTTTTGTTGTTGTTGTTGTTGATATCCTGGTGGCTGTGAAGTGGTATCTCATTGTTGTATCTCATTGAGTTACATTCCCCTAATGACTAATGACATTGAACTTCTTTTTATGTGCTTGTTGGCCACTTGCACATCTTTGGAAGGAATAGCTTTTTAGTAATGAATGACCTCTACTGCTTGCATCGCATTGCCTGCCACCCAATCACAGGAAACTAAGGATGGATGGGGTTTGAATGAAGACTGCTATCCAAGTCATCATCTTGAGGACTATCTGGGCTCAAATAGACATTTCACAACTTAGAAAAGACAAACTAGCCCGAGCTGAATTGCCGTTGAGCTGCCAACAGATAGCAGGATGGCTCAGCTTAAAAAAAAAAAAAAAAGACAAGACAAACTATTGGTCCTGCAGCCTCTAACTACAAAGGAAATCCAAAAAGGATTAAACTTATATATCTTGGAGACCGTAGCTCCTACCGGCAGAAATTTCACTCAAGCTAATGCCGTAGTCCCTGACTCACACATGTAAGACTCCTTGGTCTATATTCCCCAAGAAGGAAAATGCACCTGAATTCAACTGATGAGGCTCACAATGCAGAAAAGGAAGCTGAAGTGACCTTGTGAGGTAGAGGCCTTTGGGCCAATTCAGTGTGCTGTTGTGTGGCTTCCACTATTGAATGCATTATTGGTGTTGATGTATTACATGTTCATACTGTGAATGTCCCATAAGTCAGGGGATTCTCCCATCCAAGGACTAGGATGTGCAGTCCTCTTCATGGTAGTCTACAGAAACAATGAAGAGACCCAGGAGAAAAGGAAATCAGCTTTCATGACTTAATGCCTGTGGGATCAGAGGCCATGTCCCAATACAACAGCGCCACCTGTCAGATGCAGTCACCACATACAAAAGGCAGCTATTGCTATTATGCTCGCCTTCAAAGTGACCGCGTGATCCTTGGAGGCCTTGTGACTCCCCTAGTCTTACATCTTCATTTTGGGGTATGTCAACTCAAACTTCACAATGAATAAGGTCTCAAATGATTAAATGCAAATGTTACATTCAAGAATGCAGCTGTCCTGGTCCTCATGTTATCTGTTTTGCAATGGAAAAGTAGCAGTTTCCCCTTTGGAGGAAACCGTTATCCCCCAAGCCACGGCCTGAAGCAAAACCGCTGGCTCAGTTGTGCCCTCCGTTTACAGAGGTTTCCATAAATGTCTGGGCTTGGCTCGCTGCTGATTGAGCTAAGTTAAAAGATGATGGCATCCACTAGGGTGCAGCAGCCAGCCAACCACAAAGCCAACCCGGAAGACAGGTTGTAGTCAGCGATAGTCAAAGTATTAGGCAGGACCTTCTACTTTCTCCACCATCCACAGGCATCTGATATTACTGGTTGTTGGAAGAGTTGGTTCAAAAAAAGTTTCTGACTCTACCTGGTCCACGCACCATAGTCAGGCAGTTTGGCCCCGTGGCTTCATATCCTCAGCTGCCTCCTGGATAATGACTGTGACCGAAGGGGTTGGGGAGTTATACAAACTTGCTTGGAAAATGAAAGATTCTGCCACCTGACCATTCTGGGGTCAACTTTCTTTCTGCTGGCCCGCCTGGTGGTTACACCCTCCGGGTGGCAGCCTGGCCCAAAGCAGGCCAATGAGGACGTTCAAACTCAATTCTGGTCTAGCCACCAGCGTTCTCGTGTTGGTCTGACATGGCCTTAGATCAGGGGTTGGTAAACCATGGCAGCCTGTGGGATAAATCCAGCCTGTGAACCAAGAATGGTCTTTGCATTTTTGGAGTTGTAAAAAAACAAAAAACAGAGGAGAATATACAGTAGTGATCATACGTCCTGCAAAGCCAAAAATATTTATTATCTGGCCTTTATAGGAAAAGATTGCTGACTCCTGTCTTAGCTGCAACTACTTGCTAATGCTACCCTCTGACTTAACCAAGCCAATGTGTAAGGGTTATCCAGATCAAAGTCAACAACAAACTCTCCCACCCATCCTGCAAGGCTGGCCTAGCAGAGTTACCTCCTCCACTGATGCCCATTGCAGAGGGCCTCCATATTCCCCAAGACCCCCAATCTCTCCATACACTGAAGTCACCTTGTATGTCCTCATTCCTCCCGGCCCCCCGCCACCAATCTTATGGAAGCACCTCAGATTGGGGACTGTAGGTCACAAGCCAGCACCCTAGGCGCAAGAGTCAGGGAGTGTTTAATCTAGTGGGGAAATTACAGCTCCCAGACCAGGAGCTGTAATTCTTTTTCCACCTCAGTCACTGAATGGTTATTTGATCTCAGGGCCATGTTTTCTCTTCCTTGAGCCTCCTGCAATCACCACTTCCTGAAAGGAGAGGTGAGAGGAGGAGCCTAGCAAAGGGCCTGTCCTTTGCCTTGTATAAGTATTAACAAGAGCATTGGGGGCCGGCCAAGGGGTGCGGTGGTTAAGCGCTGGCTTGGGAAGCCAGAGGCCCTGGTTCAGGTCCCACATATGAAGGCCAGTGACACTGCCCTCAAAAAAAAAAAAAAGCCAAGAGCATTGGGACACCTCAGGGCACCTGGGACAGTGCCATGGCCTGTCACCCCCAACCTTCCACAAACATCCTTAGAGGTAGAGCTGTACATGATTTAGGATTCTAGCTTTTGTCTTACCCTCAGCAAAGACTTGGTGATACTGGTTCCTAGTGATCCGTCCTGGCTCTGAGAAGGGTAGAGGGGGAGGTAAGGGCGGAAGGGGGACAAGGCGTACTCCACTCAGCTCCAGTTTTCCGAACTAGGTCATCCCAGACCCAGGGTCCCTGGGGAGAAAAGGAGGAGGCAGGAGTCCAAAAGGGGTGAGTGTCAGGGGCAAGAAGGGCGTGGGGATTTCAGCCTCCACTTCTGATCTTTTCAGGGCTCTCCAAATTGGGTTGTATAAGAAAGCCTTTACATTGGGGATGCAGGAAGAAAAAATTAGAATACCTACTTATGTCTATTTTTTTTAAACTAAAAGAAGCAAAACAAATTAAGTTTTACTAACATTAAGTATGTAGAATGACAATAGTTCGCATGTAAATTTTCTACAAATGTTGAGGATAGTTTCTCAAAATGTTGTCCCTGATAGAGGAGTGTGATACAGAATGTTTAGAGACTTCCGAGGTAAATATAAGGTGTGAGAGAGCAGGCAAAGATTTGAGAAGTGATTGGGAATTAGAGTGGGTGGTGATGGAAGCTGGCATTGGGTTTCAAGGTCATGACCCTTGGGGGTAAGGAGTGAGGGAGAAGGGTTATTTTTGCCCAGGATGCCACTGAAGGGTATGACTTCTGGAAGGTGTCTCCACTCCCTGAGCTGCCTTAACTCTGTTGGACATTTAAAGAGGCCGGGCAGTGTTCCCTACACCTGCACACAACTCTAATAAACTCCATGTTCTCCAAGACTTCTCCATGTTCGCCAAGACTACTCGGTCCCAAACCCACGGAAACCAGGTGACCCATTTCCCAGTGCCCAAGTGGGTGAGACTCTATCCCAAGCAAACATGAAACATAAAAGCCGGCTACAGAGGACCTCCACAGCAAGTGGAGGCTACCTGGCGTGCTACCCTCTTGAAAGTAGTGAGTTGACAGTTATGGGACAAAGTTAGTATGGTCCCCAGTTACCAAGTTAGATTTAGGCGTTAACACACATCTTGGATTGAGTGATGCTTATTGCTGCAAAGTTCTCCCATGGTTTGGCTCAACTATGTCTCAAAGGCAGAGGGAGATTGGGGTCACCAGACGGGACACTCAGTTGACCAGAGGTTGGTGATTTGGAGGGTGTGTGTAGAGGCCACTCCCAGAATGAGCACTATGCCCACGCCTGTGTATGGTGTCACAGCAGATTGATTTGTTGACTCGCAGCATGGCTGTGCCAGCCTCATTCTGAGAGGGCCACTCTGGAGAAGTTAGCCAACCCACTGATCCAGTTTGTTGGTGGAGGTAGGGGTTGGAGAGAACGCTGTCTATCTCCCTGATAACTGGGAAGCTGGATCCTGGAAAATTCTGTGATGCCCATCCCATCAGGTCAAAATGGTGTCCCCACTCCACATGGAGAAGGGGCCCTAGGTCCTGACATGTGAGCAGTTGAGTTGATTTCTTCTTCAGGTTCTCCAATCTCAGAACAGAGTGTCCCACTTCATAGAACTGGTACTCTTGCAGAAGAGGAAAGAGCTTCCCCAGGGTTGTGCATTCCCTTCCAAGGCCAAATGAGTGATGTCACTAGTTGCTAGGTAGGTTTTCTATGCGCTCCTCCCCTTCCATTCTGGCAGAACCAATGATTCCTGTAGCAAAATGGGCACCAGTACCATCAGTTATTAGGTGGATTTACTCCTTGAAAGAATAGGTAGTGTCAACAGATACTGAAAAGACTTCTCCTGTAGTTGAGGCCGGCTCCCTGCCTTGAAGGGGGCAGGCTGACACTCCTCATGGAAGAGGGGAAGTCAGGGAGGCAACGAGAGGCAGTCTGAACCAGGACGAGCTCTGGCTGTGCCTACTGGAGGGTGTGCTGCACTACTGGAAGGAGTCTGGGTTCAGCCACTTGACCAACGGCAAGCTGAACCTCTGATGAGCTCTCGCTGTTTCTCTGCGGGGCCTGAAGCTGGACTTCGCCAAGCAGTGGTTAGGCCACTGTAAGAGACTGGTGAGCACCAAGGGTATCCTTCAGGACAGTAGCTTTTTAACTGGATTAGTGGTGATGTGGTTCTGGAGGTACCACCACTGGTGAAGTGGGTGAACTGATTGGCAGAGAGGTGAGGATGCTGAGGACGTGACCCAACCCAGGGTGCTCTGCAGGTAGGGCTGTTTTATTTCCTGGTTCCGGAGGCAGAGGGGGGATCAGGTGGGAGGAAGGGGTGGGGATGGATTTGGTCCATGTGATACATAGAGTCAGATTCCCTAGGGTCTGTGCAGCTGGCTAGAGGGTCCTCGGGAAAGGTAGGAGCACAGAGCTAGGGTCCTGTGGGGTGGGGCATCTGACAAAGCGTCTCCAGAGTGTGAGTGGAAAGCCAGAGTGAGGGTCTCGCCATACTGACATTGCAGATGATGTAGTAGAGGGCACCCTCTGTTAGAGATACATGAGGCAGATGGTGAGGAGGGCCAGCAGCCCAGGCAGGGCCATGTAGCACCAGAGGAAGGAATAGAAGGACTTCATCAAGTGGCCCCACTCACTGTACATTTCTTTCCTGAACCTGGGGTGGGGGCAACGGGCACGGACATCTGGGAAGGAGCCCTCCTGTGGCCTAGAGCCCTTGGGATGCTGGGCCCACCAGCCCTCTGATTCTGTCACAAGATCTCAAAAATCAGGGCCTGCAGAGTCCTGCCAGGCCCTTCCTGAGGTGGGGCCCTGCATCTGAGCTCTGCATGGGAATCCCCCAATCCAGGTGCCGTGCACTGCTCCAGCCCTCTGCCATCAGACTAGCCCATATGGCCAATGACAGGGGAACCTGAGTCCCCTAGGTCTTGTCTGCTTGTTCCCTCAGGACTCACCTGGTCCTCAGATCACTCTTTCCTGCACTCCCATGGCTCAGTTCGACCTCCCTGCTGTGTGGTGGAGAGAGGGAGCAGATCATGTCCCAACTCTGCAGACACCTGGGATCGGGCCCCTGGCTGGGTGGACCCAGGGGCTTGGATATTACCTCTTAGCCCCATAGACCCAAGGCATGGCCACATTCTGGAAGGCCACAATGATGATAAAGGTCAGCAGGACCAGGCTGTCATCAAACAAGCACATTATGTAGCTGCCAGGTTGCCTGATGAAGACAAGGCTCTCCATAAAACCCCTCAGATGACTACTAAGACAGTAGAAGATTTGGCCTGAGAGGTCTATGTGTAGGGCTGGATAGGGGTCAAAACAGGCCCTGGAGATTAGAGGTGGCTTGGGGAGATGGAAGGGGAGGGCTGGGGAGTAGGAGCTGCAGCGGAGCATGGTTTTCACTGGGTTGAGAATCCATAGTACCTGAGAACAGCTAGGGATATCTCCTGAGGATGGAGATGGAATTCTGGAAGGGAAAGACAATGCCCCCCAAGAGTCTTATCAAGGTGCTCAGCCCCATAATGAACAGTGCCAACAAGAGAATGACCTAGAAAGAGGCACCAGGGAGCAACGAGGCAGCTTGGGGAGAAGGGCTCTAAGGCAGTGGGCAGATCTCAATGGGGATGGGGGTGAGGAATGGTGCAGTGATCGATTAGCAGTGACTGTCTTGGGCAGAAGAAAGAGGCTCGGAGTGGTGGGTGGATGGCAGAAAGCTGTGTTTGTCCTTGGTTTCATAAGCCCTGTGAACTTCACCTCTTGGGGCCTCGGTTTCTTCTTTTAACAAATAAAATAACAAATAGGGTTGGTGTGAGAATTAAAACAGAATGACAACTTAGTAAAGGCCCTGGATTACACAAAATGGTGGTGGAAATGATGACAACTGTTACTTGCCTCAGAAGATGCTTGGGTGGCCCACAGATCTCCTGGGAAATACATTTCCCAGTGTCCTCTGGGGCCTTTCAGAAGCATCCTCCTGGCCCTAAACACACCTTTTCTTTCTGTGCCTTGATGCTGCAGGATAGGAGCAAGTACTTGAGGTGTTGACGGAGGTTGTTGATCCAGTCTAGGTATCTGGGGGGTAGGGAGAGCAGGAGCAGGATGTTTTTTGGGGCTTGACATCCTGAGGCAGCACCCTTTTGTCTATCAGATTCATCAGCTTTGAGACACTCCTGAAGGGGAGTAGAGGAAAGGAAAGGTGGGAGAGACCAGGCCCCTCAGCTATCTGCAAACCAGAGGACTGGAAAGGAGACTGGGCTGCCCAAGCTGAGTGTAGCGGAGGAACAAGGCAACTGGACAGGGACTGGGAGCTAATATCATGGACCTGGGGTAAATCACCCTAAGGGACCGAGAATTTGTGCCTTTCAAGGACTTTGTCCATTTCCTTTAAGTTATTGAATTTAATGGTATAAATTGGATCATAATATTTTGTTATGATCAATTTAGTGTCTTCGGGATCTCTAGTGATGCTCCCTTTTTTATTCCTGATATTTTAAATCTGTAATTTCTTTCTTTACTATCAGCTACTGAGAGGGAATTCTTTTTTTTTTTAAAGATTTTATTGGGGAATTGGGGGAGGGGAACAGCGTTGGGGAACCGGGGAAGGGGAACAGGCAAGTTGCTTTCTTTTTGTTCTTCAGTCTAGTTGTGGAGGAGGCTGCTTCACTGGCCCATGTTGGTACCTCATTGCGCTTTCCCCGGATGAGGCAGATCGATCCGCCATCCTTTGGATGGTCGCTCACCGCGACTATTGGCAGCTCACGCTGGTTGCCAGCCGCTCACGCTGGCTGCCGGACACTCACTGTAGCCTATGGCAGCCCACTGCAGCAGGGACTGCAGCCTATACCATTGCCAGGGCTCGCACAGCTCAGCTCCAGGTGAAGCTGTTGTTAACTGTAGAGGGCAGTGTCACTGGCCCTAATTTGTGTGATCCAAACCGGGGCCGCTGGCATCACAAACCAGCTGTTAAGCAATGCCCCACTCGGCCGGCCCCGAGAGGGAATTCTTGATATTTGCAAGTATGATTATGGATTTATCTATTTCTGTATAAATTTATCTATTATCTTGTTTAGTTCTGATATTTTTCTTTGTTTTGAAACTCTGTTATAAGATACATAAATATTTATTTATTTATCTATTCATTTATTTATTTTGAGGGCAGTGTCACTGGCCCTCATATGTAGCACCCAAACTGGGGCTTCTGGCTTCCCAAGCCAGCACTTAACTACCGTGCCACTCGGCTGGCCCAAGGTAAATAAACATTTAGATAATTCAGCCTTCCTGCGGAATTGACCTTTTTATTATTATGAAATGCTCTTCTTTTTTTTTTTTTTTTGAGAGCAGTGTTACTGGCCCTTATATGTGGGACAGAACCGGGGCAAGTGCTTAACCTCTGCACCACTCGGCTGGCCCTGAAATGCTCTTCTTAATCCTTGGTATTACTTGTCCTGATTTTATTAGATATTAATATAGTCACACTAGTTTTCTTATGATTCTTTGCATGGTATATTTTTCCATTCTCTTTTTTTTTCTTTTTTTTTTTGAGGGCAGTGTCACTGGCCCTTGTATGTGGGACCGAACTGGGGCCGCTGGCTTCCCAGGCCAGCGCTTAACCACCGTGCCACTCGGCCGGCCCTTTTCCATTCTCTTTAAGCCTATCTGTGTCTTTATACAGGACATCTCTTGTAAACAGGGTATGTTTGGTTGTTGCATTATCTAGTCTGGAAATCACTGTCTTTTAAGTGGTGAGATTATTTAATGTAATTTTTTTTTAAACTTTTTATTGTGAAATAAACATTTTTTTAAAAAATTAGTTTCAGGTGTACAACACAATGCTATAGTTATACATTTTACCCCTCCAAGTGACAACCCTCCTCCCCCAGTTCGCCACTCCACCCCTCCCCCCATATCATACATATCTATTACAATTCCTTTGACTTCCTTCCACAGTATACTCCACATCCCGTGACTATATATTCAGTTACAGTTGACATATAATACTATACAACATCAGCTTCCGGTGTACAGTGCAGTGATCAAGCCTCTACTCCATCCATGAAGTGGTTTCCCTAACAAGACATGTGACTATCTGACACGCCGCAAAATTTTTACAACATTATTATATTCCCCGAACTGTCTTTCATGTCCCTGTGGCAATATTGTAGTTGCCTATTTATGCTATCTAATCCCTTCCCCTTCTCCCTTATCCCCACCCCCCTCCCAACTTGCAACCCTCAGTTCTTCCTCTACATCTGAGTCTGTTTACTTTGCTCGTTCAGATTCCACATATAAGTGAGATCAAATGGTACTTGTCTTTCCGACTGACTTATTTCACTTAACGTAATAGTCTCTTCACAACATTATCAATTACATTCCCAGAACTGCCCCCCATATCCCTGCTGCAACATTGTAGTCACCCACGTACGCTGTTCAAAACCTTCCCCCTCTCCCTCATCCCCACTCCCTCCCAGCCAGCAACCATCAGTTTTTCCTTTATATCTGCTTGATATGACTTCAATCTTCTTAAATTTACTGAGACTTGTTTTGTGGCCTAACGTGGTCTACCTTGGAAAATGTCCCATGTGCACTTGAGAAGAATATATATTCTGTTTTTTCAGGGTGAAATACTCAAAATATCAAAGAAGTCCAGCTGGTCTAAAGTGTCATTTAAGGCCACTTTTTCTGTGTTGATTTTCTGTCTTAAAGGGTCTGTCCATTGGTGACAATGGGGTGATGAAGTCCCCTACTATGATCGTGTTACTGTTGATCTCTGTCTTTATGTCTGTCAAAATCTGTTATATGTAATTAGGAGTTCCTATGTTGGGTGCATAGAAGTTTATTAGGGTTATAGTGCCCTTCTTTGTCTTTTATTGTAGTCATTTTAAAGTCTATTTTGTCCAAAATAAGTACTGCTACTCCAGCTTTTTTTTTCCTCATTTCTATTTGCCTGAAATATCTTATTCCATCTGTAAACAGCATATACATGGGTCCTATTTTCTTATCCACTCAGCCACTCTGTCTTTTGATTGGAGCATTTAGTCCATTCACATTTAAAATGATTATTGATAGGTGCATATGTATTGCCATTTTGTTATTTGTATTCCAGGTCTTCCTGGGTTAGCTTGTTTACTCCTTTCTTTTGTTTAAAAAAGCTCTTTTAACATTTCTTGCAGTGCTGGCTTGATGGTAATGAATTCCTTAAGCTTATTCTTTTCTGAGAAGCTCTTTTTTTTTTTTAAAGATTTTATTGGGGAATTGGCGATGGTGAACAGCGTTGGGGAATCGGGGAAGGGGAACAGACAAGTTGCTGTCTTTTTGTTCTTCAGTTCAGTTGCGGAGAATGTTGCTTCACTGTTGGTATCGTCATTGCGCTCTTCCCGGATGAGGCAGATCAGTCGCTGGCCTCTGGATGTCGCCCACCATGGCCATTGGCAGCTCACGCCTGGCTGCCAGCCGCTCATGCTGGCTGCGGGCCACTCACTGCAGCCTATGGCAGTCCACCGCAGCAGGGGCCGCAGCCCACACCATCACCGGGGCTCGCACAGCCCAGCTCCAGGTGGAGCTGCTGCCAGTTGTAGAGGGCAGTGTCACTGACCCCCATGTGGGATCCGAACCGGGGCCACTGGCATCCCAAAACCAGCGCTTAACCAATGCGCCACTCGGCCGGCCCTCTGAGAAGCTCTTTATCTCTCCTTCAATTTGAAGTGATAGCTGTGCTGGGTAGAGCAATCTTGTGTGTAGGCCTTTATTTTGTGTCACTTTGAATATCTCCTGCCACTCCCTTCTGGCCTGAAGAGTTTCTGTAGACAAGTCAGCTGTTAGTCTAACAGGAGTTCCTTTGCATGTAACCTGCTGTCTTTCTCTGCTTTTAGGATTCTGTCTCGGTCTTTAAGCTTTGCCATTTTAACTATGATGTGCCTTGGTGTGGACCTGTTTGGGTTCAGCTTGTTTGGAACGCTCTGTACTTCCTGGGCATATATGTCGATTTCCTTCACCAGGGTAGGGAAGTTTTCAGTCATTATTTTTTCAAATACATTCTCGACCGCTTGCTTCTTCTCTTCTCCTTCTGGTATTCCTATGAGTCGTAGGTTGTTGCGCCTCATCTTGTCCCATAGGGCTCTTAAACTATTTTCATTGTTTTTATTCTTGGTATTTTTGTTGTGGAAACTCGGTGTTTTCTGCTATTTTGTCTTCCATATCGCTGATCCGCTCCTCTGCTTCATCTACTCTACTGGTGATTCTTTCGAGTGTGTTCTTCATTTCAGTTATTGTATTCTTTCGTTCTAACTGGTTGTTTTTTATGATTTCTCTATCCTTCCTTAATCCTCACTAAGTTTGTTAAACATTCTTATCATCAGTGTTCTAAACTCTGTCTCTGAAAGGTTGGCTCCCTCTGTTTCATTTAGTTCCATTCCTAGAGGTTTCTTCTGATCTTTTACTTGTGACATGTTTCTTTGTTTCCTCATTCTGGCTGTTGCCCTGGGATTGCTCTGATCTATTAGATAGATCACCAGGAGAGCCCCTGCTGGATCACACAGGCACACAGCTCATGGCCCAACACTCCCAGGAAAACTCCCAGTCTCAGCCTGTTCCAATCAGCCGCTTGCAGATCAGGCCAAACAGCCCGACAACCAATCACCAGCCTGGCAACTCTACAAGCGCAGTGTAGAGAGCGGGGATCCGAGGAGGCTCGCGCATTCCCACCTCAGTGAGCAGACTGTTGGAGCTAGAGCATGCCCGCCAGGTGTTTCCCTGGCAATGCAGCACAAGCTGAGTGGAGGGTGGGTATCCGAGGCAGCTCGTGCACTCCTGGGTCTCAGTGAGCAGCTTGTTGGGGCCGGAGGGCACCCGCCCAGCGTTTCCCTGGCAACGCAGTATAAGCCGGGTGGAGGGTGGGGATCCAAGGCCATATGTGCGAGTGCGCACGCACACACGCACTTCTACGCGAATACCACCAGACCAATGAGGTCCCGGACCTGACCCTCTGTGGGAGGGCCCAACCCTGACAAAATGGCACCCTCCTGTACACCTCTCGCGTGCAAACTCCACACCAGGGTAACAATAGTCCCAAAACCTCCAGCCTTTGCACCAAAGGTGCTCAGTTCATTCCGTCCCCGCAGGCTCCTGGGCCTGGCTCACACAGCCACTCCCTCCACCAGTAACCAGGTAAGTGCTCACTGATGATAAACCTGTGCGCTGGCCCCACTGACACTCTAGCCGCCCTCAGCCTCATCGAGCTGGTCAAAGAGAGTTCTCACTAATTTACTGCTAGCTATCTTGGAACTTCTCTTCCTGGCAAAGGAACTATGGGCTGGTGATCTTGGTGTGCGGCCAGAGGGTCTCTCACTCAACCAGAGAAGCCTCCCCACAGCTGGGGCTTCCCTCACGGGGTTCGCCCTCTCTCGACTCCGCCCCTCCTACCAGACTTGACGTGGCCTCCTCTTTAAGTTCTTCATTTAGTGGTTCTGTTCATCTAGTGTTCTGGGGACCTCCGGGGTTGAATGTTGTATAAATTGTTTGTAATTTTGGTGTGATCCTGGGAGGTAGTTAGCACAGCGTCTGTCTATTCCGCCATTTTACCGGCAGCTTTAATGTAATTATTGATGTGGTTTGGTTTATGTCTACGCTCTTGCCATTTGTTTCTCTTTGTCTCTTCTGGTCTCCTTTCCTTCTTTTCTGGTATTTATCAAAAAGGTGTTTTTCACTTTATCTTCTCTATTGGCTTTTTCTTTTTTTTTTAAGGTCAGAGGTGGCTGGGGCATCATCCAAGGCTCACAGGTGAAACTTTTCGTTGAAATGAGCAATTTTGAGAGAGAATAGTTTGAGAGGATGTTCTTAGTTAACTCCTATCTCATATTTATGGAACCTTCACACTCTTTTTTTTTTTTTGAGGGCAGTGTCACTGGCCCTCATATGTGGGACCGAACCCGGGCCACTGGCTTCCCAAGCCAGCGCTTAACCACCGCGCCACTCAGCCAGCCCGGAACCTTCACACTCTTTACTCTCTCCTCCCCCTAGTTATTGTTGGGATGGTGAGCTCTACCCTTTTACTTTTTTTCTCTTTTTTAAAGATTTTATTGGGTAAATGGGGGAGGGGAACAGACAAGTTGCTGTGCTTTTATTCTTCAGTTTAGTTGTGGAGGACGTTGCTTCACTGGCCCATGTTGCTATTATCATTGAGCTCTTCCCGGGTGAGGCAGATTGGTCGCTGGCCGTTGGACGGCCGCTCACAGCGGCTTTGGCAGCTCACGCTTGCTGCTGGCCACACACTGTAGCCTGTGGCAGCCCACTGCAGCAGAGGCTACAGCGCACACCGTCGCTAGCCATCTTAGTTATTGCGGCAACCATGTAGAACTGTTGTTCACCATTTTACCTGTAGAGGATGCAGCGTCACTGGCCCTCATATGCGGGAACCAAACCGGGGTCCCGCCGCTCAGAGTTGGTGTCCCAAGCCAGCTCATGACCAATGCGCCACTCGGCCTGCCCTGTCAGGTTTGTTTTTTAAAGGATATTTTTTAGAGACAAGTACTGACATATCTACAGATGCAATGATACATTGGGGATATGCTCCAAAATAATGCAGAGGCTTACAGTGGCGTGAGGACAGATGAAACCTCTGGTCATGAGTTGGTCGCTGGTCATAAGTTAGTCATTTTTGAAGATGGGTGATGAGTACAAAGTAATTCTTTGTTATCCTTTGTACGTGTTTGAAAATTTCCAAAATAAAAATGGCCAGAAGCCTCAAGATAGGAATCTCTGTCAGGCTCTACTCCTCATTCACTGTGTAAACCCTTTCTTCCGGGTCTCCTGGAAAAGACTGAGGATGACAATACCTGCATCGCCTACCATTCTTGTGAGTGATAAAAATGAAGATATGTATAAGGTACCCTACCAAGGAACGGGGCTCCGTTTTGTGGAACATGGCCAGAGATTACAAAAAGAAAACCCTCTCATCACACACAAGGATGCCACGAAACCTGACTTTAGACAATAAGGACCCTAAGAGCTGTGTAGAGGAGTACCTACGACAGAAACCAGTCTTCCACTCTAATCAGTTCCCCCCTACAGCGAAGTGAGATATTTCCAATTCAAATAATCCTGCCGTTAGGTGTCAACGGACTTTCAACAAGTGGTCTGAGGCGAACAAAATCTACAGGAGGAGTAGGGGAATCTTCCTTCCACTCCCATCGGTTTATCCGGTAAGCCCCTACTTTTCAATAGCTCTCCCACAGGTTCTACTCCCAAAGCTGGAACTGGAGGTGGGGAGCAGAAAGGAGGATGAGCTCTTGGGTTCCCAAAAGGAAGAAGGTTGAAAACTCAGGCTATTTGATCATGAAAAGGGGACTGCCTCCCCTCTCAGATTCCCATCTTACCCAACTCAATAGCACCAGTCTTTAAGCGATAGATCATCTGGATAAAGCGCAGGGGTGGGTGATGGGGGTGAGCTTGAGGGGCGGGGATACAAAGTACAGGAGCCAATCTGTGATGACGTGGAGGTTCACAGTGCCTCCTGCCCTGGGATCCTCGAACCTGAGGAGCGTGAAACTTCAGATGTCCAGGGACTTCTGTGATCTCTGCTCTTTCCACTCACCACACCCACCCCTAGAGTCCTACCCACCAACGAATGGTTGGGGATGTCTATTTTATCTTGTCCCAAACTTACGCAGAGGATGCCTCCCTGTGGGAGCTAGGCAACAGGAAATCCTGGGATCTCTGAGCATTTAAACGAAACCCATTCCCTGGATCTTCAGATATCCCAACCACCGCTACCCACAGCCCCCATCCCCTGTCGCTGACTAGCTCCATCTCCTTTTTGAAAGTACTTCAGCTCAGTTGTGGGGTCATCCCTCCCACAAGTTTCGAGAGACCCACTCAGTTTTCATCCACTTGGCAAATTCATTTGATTTAGCCCTGTGGTAAAAGGACATCTCTTACCAAGTAGATATAGGACCGTGGTGGGCTCAGCAATACAACTTGGTAGTTCCCCCATCTGCTTGTGTGTTGTTTCACAGATCATTTAGTCTGCGTGGATCACTTAGTCCACAACAACCTTGGAAACGCTTTTAACAATAATATTTAGTCCCATGATAGGATTACTATGTCCCATTAGCAAGGACATCAATATTTTTCCCATCTTTGTTGAAGCCACCATTTTCTGGGCTTTTCTTGGCTGAAGGCCAGTTCCTGGATAAAGCAAATCTAGTAATCTAGCATCTGAATTTGCCACAGCAAGGAGAGGGCAGGAAATCATGACTAGATGTTTAGCTCTCTAAAGAATGGAAGAATCCTGAGGGAAGACTGAACATCGGAGACATTTATAGCAAATAGAAACAGAACTTCTCACACCCGGTGCTTGGAGTCCCAGTGGACTGATTTATTGACAACAGAATTACTCCTCCAGCTCCATTCCAGGAGCTGGGCAGACCAGTCAAGAGGTAGGTTTGGCTGGCATCACTGACGATGTATGTATATGATGGACATATGTATATGCTGAGGAAGGGGATGGGGAAAACCCTATGAGGGTGGCAACCAGGGGAATCTAGAAAGGAGGATGCCAAGCCAGGCCCCAAAAGCCATGCTTTCAAGTGTGACGATGAGGATTGTGGGTGGGATCACCCAGTATTCATTCAGCAGTCTTATGTAGTAGATGCCTGGAGGTCGCGTGAAGAAGAAGTCGCACAGGAATATAAGCACAAAGACAGCCACTAGAGGAAACACTGGATCTGGATCAAGGTTGGAGGTCTGGCAGGGTGACAAGGGCTAAGCAGAGGTCATAACCAGGGCTGGACTACAGTCTCAGTGAAATCCGGGTAATTGCTGGGAGTAGCCCATAAGTCAGAGTACCTGTAAACAGCTTTGTATGTTTCTTGAAGGAAGAAAAGGTGTCCTGGAGTGGCGTAAGGATGCCCTGCAGGGTTCCTATCATGAAGTTCAGCCCTAGCGTGAGCAGCATCAGGAACAAGAGGATGCTCCATGGGATAGACGCAGGAATGAATGACAAGGCTTCGAGGAAGGACAGAAATGCAAAGGTTGAACGCTCCTTAGCCTGTGAAGGGGAGAAAAGGCAGGAGTTACAGTGTCCTTGAACTTAACAACAACAACAACAAAAAAAATACAAACAAAGATACCTTCTATTTTCCCTGGAGAACTCCCTAAAAGCCCTGGGTCACTGAGAAAATCAGATTTCTAAGCTGAGTCTCTGACATGGGAAACCAATCCACCTAGCATTATTCACAGACGGGCATTCTGCAAGCTCTAGGTGTTACGGCCAACTGAGCAGCACCAACCCCCACCACTGAAAAACTTTTAAGTTTTCTTTCCTATAGAAATGTTAAGTATAAAAATGTTAAGTCTCCTCCCTAGTTCTTTAGTTTCTTAGCTCTTGGGCTTTGATTGCTTTTCTGATGGAAGATCCCCCTTGCTTCTTAATTGCTTTGTAAATCAGTTCCTGAATCTGAAACAATAGAAGTCTCCTACCCCTGCTTCAGATAACTATTTGAAAGCCTGAGACTTCCTAATATCCCCCAGGCAAGGAAGCTAAATGTCAAACCCATTCTGTGTCCAGACAACTGACGCCACCTGAGTGATGGACTGAATAGCCGCAAGTTTATATTTTTGTCCTCATTCAGAAGCCTTGAGGATACAGGGGATACCCCAACAAGATTGCCAGTCACAACAAGCAAAGAAGCCAACACGGTCTTCCACATGGAGCTTGAGACCCCTGTCTCTCATCTGAGATCAGCTAGGGTGAGAGTTCCATGAACCCCAATAGGCAGGGACAGCTCTACCCCACTGCCCAGCAGGAAGCAGATACAGAAGACGAGACCTCCTGTCCCTCAGCTTCCCATAGAGATTTTATGGGGATCACGTCTCTCAAGGAAAAACTAGGCAGGTAGTTAGAGGCAGGCATTGGGTCTCTGCATTCCTGCACGTCCCACAGAGTGTGACCGCCTGGGGGACATCCCCTCTCCACCCAAAACTCCCCTTTGTATTGTAATTACCTACCCCTGCGGGAAGAGCAAATGGGCGCAAAATATCCAACTAGATCAGACCAGTCACATCTACACAGTACCTCTTGTTAATCACAGGGGCCAATCAAGTGGTCCTATGCCCAGGAAGAACAGCCCATCCTGGAGAAAAAGGATAAAAACCCCAAGTCCTGGGAGGGAAGCACGGCTGCTACTGCTACTTGTGCTGCTGCTTCTTCCCTTTAAGCCTCACCTTTGTATGTGCCCCCTCCACACTCTTTGGTAATAGGTCCTGGGGCCATCCTCTAGTCTGGATGTACTGTCTTTTCTAATAAACTACTTATTTTACTGCTTTACTCTGGTATCTCATTCAATTCTTTGCTTGAGTTGCCAAGGATCTGTACTCTGCGCCGAGAAAGGCCCACTCCCCGACAACATAGGGCTGCAGGTTATCCTGGTGCTTCTGGGACTTTTTTCTGGTGATAGTAAAAGCTGAAATTTGTTTTACAGAAGGCTTTGAGGTACCCTAGGCCCAGCTCATCTATTTTTTTTTTTGAGGGCAGTGTCACTGGCCCTCACATGTGGGACCAAACCGGGGCCACTGGCTTCCAAGCCAGTGCTTAACCACAGCACCACTCGGCCGGCCCCCCAGCTCACCTATTTTTACTGACCTTCAAAAACTGCCTGTCTACGCTGCACTCAGGCATGTGTCTAAGGACCATGCTCTTGATGGACGAGGGAAGACTGTTGAGCCTCCAAAGATGGAGGTCGGGTTATCAAGCAGGTTTGAAGGGGGCTGGGCCTCAGGAGGCAGTTCCCCAGGGATTATCAGCCTTGAAAGAGTTTCAACATTTCTGGGAATAAGGAGTTGAATCTAATAGAACCAGTTGGCTTCTTAGGAGACTACCTCCCTTTCCCTTATCTTCCAGATAAGGATATCACTAGCATACCATTAGTGATCTGGCTGCCTGGGATAACACCTAGAAGGCACTCATCTTTTGGGTCTTGAGTTTGTGTGAACCTGGAGAATTTATGACCGGGGATACTCCAGGAGAAATGTTTCCTATAATCTTCTTCGGAACTCTGGATGATCTTGGGTATGGTGGTGACTTTTTTAGATACACCACCAAAAGTACAATCCGTGAAAGAAATAATTGATAAGTTGGACTTCATTACAATTAAAAGCCTGCTCTGTCACATTATAGCCTGCCTGTCTGTCTCCATGCACCTCTCCATAAAGACAGATCATAACTTCAATATTATGCTTACTGTATATATCCCCACTTGGCACCAAAGGATTTCCAGTTAGTCAGAGATTGGTAAGTTCTCTCAAGAGAGAGAGAGCCAACCCAAGCCAGACACGGTCGTGGATGCCAATGGGTGCCATTGGAGAAATCAGGGAGAGGAGAAAAGGGGGGTAAGCCCCTTGCTTCAGGTTCTGGCAGCCTGCCTGTGAAATGACCTATTGATATGATAATACCTGTCCTCCCTGCACTCTTATCAGTGAGCCTCGGCAGAGGAAGCTTCTGTCTCTATAGAGGTGCATGACAATAACCTCATGGGGCCTCTGGTAATGGCAGTTTGCAGGCATGGGAAATTAGGCCTGAAGTTAATACTTGGGGGTGAGACTCACAGACTGCTGAAGCTACACTGATCCCTTCCTAATTGTAAGATAATTAAAGAAGCAGTCAAGGCCCCATTTGGGGCTCCAGTCCACGAGGCTGAAGTCCCCTGGCCTAGCTGCATTTTTTTCTCTTATATCTTGTCTCTTTCTTTCTTAACTCTTCGCTGTTCCATTTCCACTCCCACCTGCTCAGTCGTGCAGGACGCGACAAGTGGCGCCCAACGTGGGGCTGGAGAAGGAAAGAAAAAAAAGACTATCGTCAGAAAAAGGGAATTACTGTCTGCGAAAGGGCTCAAGGCAGTGTTGCAACCCCTGCCTGGTTTGGAGGTAAGGTAGTCTCGGGAAGTTTTGTTTTGTTTTGTTTTGTTTGTATATAAATCTTATTTTTTTTATTAGTTTCATGTTTACAACACAATGCAATAGTTATACTCTTTACCCCCCAAAGTGACACCCCTCACCCAGTTCGCCACCCCACTCCCCCCCATATCATACATATCTATTACAATTCCTTTGACTCCCTTCCACAGTATACTCCACATCCCGTGAATATCTATATATTCAGTTACAGTTGGCATACTATATTATACAACATCAGCTTCAGGTGTACAGTGCAGTGATCAAGCCTCTACTCCATCCGTGAAGTGGTCTCCCTAACAAGACACGTGACTATCTGACATACCACAAAATTTTTACATTATTATATTCCCTGAACTGTGTTTCATATCCCTGTGGCACTATTGTAGTTGTCTATTTATGCTGTCTAATCTCTTCCCCTTCCCCCTTATCCCCACCCCCTCTTCCAACTAGCAACCTTTAGTTTTTCCTCTATATCTATGAGTCTGTTTACTTTGTTCATTCAGATTTTCAGATTCCACATATAAGTGAGATCATATGGTACTTGTCTTTCTCCGACTGACTTATTTCACTTAACGTAATAGTCTCTTCACAACGTTATCAATTACATTCCCAGAACTGCCCCCCATATCCCTGCTGCAACATTGTAGTCACCCGCCTACGCTGTCCAAAACCTTCCCCCTCTCCCTCACCCCCACTTCCTCCCAGCCAGCAACTACCAGTTTTTCCTTTATATCTGCTTGATATGACTTCAATCTTCTTAAATTTACTGAGACTTGTTTTGTGGCCTAACATGGGCTATCTTGGAAAATGTCCCATGTGTACTTGAGAAGAATGTATATTCTGTTTTTTCAGGGTGAAATACTCTAAAAATATCAAAGAAGTCCAGCTGGTCTAAAGTGTCATTTAAGGCCACTCTTTTTGTGTTGATTTTCTGTCTAAAGGGTCTGTCCATTGGTGACAATGGGGTGTTGAAGTCCCCTACTATGATAGTGTTACTGTTGATCTCTGTCTTTATGTCTGTCAAAATCTGTTATATGTAATTAGGAGTTCTTATGTTGGGTGCATAGAAGTTTATTAGGGTTATAGTGCCCTTCTTTGTCTTTTATTGTAGTCATTTTAAAGTCTATTTTGTCCAAAATAAGTACTGCTACTCCAGCTTTTTTTTTTTCTCATTTCCATTTGCCTGAAATATCTTATTCCATCTGTAAACAGCATATACATGGGTCCTATTTTCTTATCCACTCAGCCACTCTCTGTCTTTTGATTGGAGCATTTAGTCCATTCACATTTAAAATGATTATTGATAGGTGCATATGTATTGCCATTTTGTTATTTGTATTCCAGGTCTTCCTGGGTTAGCTTGTTTACTCCTTTCTTTTGTTTAAAAAAGTTCTTTTAACATTTCTTGCAGTGCTGGCTTGGTGGTAATGAATTCCTTAAGTTTATTCTTTTCTGAGAAGCTCTTTATCTCTCCTTCAATTTGAAGTGATAGCTGTGCTGGGTAGAGCAATTTTGGTTGTAGGCCTTTATTTTGTGTCACTTTGAATATCTCCTGCCACTCCCTTCAGGCCTGCAGAGTTTCTGTAGACAAGTCAGCTGTTAGTCTAACAGGAGTTCCTTTGCATGTAACCTGCTGTCTTTCTCTTGCTGCCGCTAGGATTCTGTCTCTGTCTTTAACCTTTGCCATTTTAACTATGATGTGTCTTGGTGTGGACCTGTTTGGGTTCAGCTTGTTTGGAACCCTCTGCACTTCCTGGGCATATATGTTGATTTCCTTCGCCAGGGTAGGGAAGTTTTCAGTCATTATTTTTTTCAAATACATTCTTGACCCCTTGCTTCTTCTCTTCTCCTTCTGGTATCCCTATGGTGTGAATATTGTTGCAATTCATCTTGTCCCATAGGGCTCTTAAACTGTTTTCATTGTTTTTTATTCTTTTGTCTTTTTGTTGTACCAACTGGGTGATTTCTGCTATTTTGTCATCTAAATCGCTGATCCACTCCTCTGCTTCATTTACTCTACTGGTGATTCCTTCGAGTGTGTTCTTCATTTCAGTTATTGTATTCTTTAGTTCTAACTGGTTGTTTTTTATGATTTCTCTATCCTTCCTTAATCCTCACTAAGTTTGTTAAACATTCTTATCATCAGTGTTCTAAACTCTGTCTCTGAAAGGTTGGCTCCCTCTGTTTCATTTGGTTCCATTTCTAGAGGTTTCTTCTGATCTTTTACTTGTGACATGTTTCTTTGTTTCCCCATTCTGGCTGTCGCTCTGGGATTGCTTTGATGTATTAGATAGAGCACCAGGAGAGTCCTGGCTGGATCACACAGGCACACAGCTCATGGCCCAACACTCCCAGGAAAACTCCCTGTCTCAGCCTGTCCCAATCAGCCACTGGCAGATCAGGCCGAGCAGCCCGACAACCAATCAGCAGCCTGGCAACTCTGCAAGGGCAGTGCGGAGAGCCAGGACCCGTGGCGGCTTGCTCACTCCCGTGTCTCAGTGAGCAGCCTGCTGGAGCCGGAGAGCACCTGCCCAGCGTTTCCCTGGCAATGCAGTATAAGCCGGGTGGAGGGTGGGGATCCAAGGCCATATGTGCGAGTGCGCACGCACACACGCACTTCTGCGCCAATTCCACCAGACCAGTGAGGTCCTGGACCTGATCCTCCGTGGGAGGGCCCAACCCCGACAAAATGGCCCCCTCCTTACACCAGTCACGTGCAGGCTGAACAATAGTTCAAAACTCTCCAGCCTTTGCACCAAAGGTGCTCAGTTCAGTCTGTCCCCGCAGACTCCCGGGTCCGGCTCACACAGCCACTCCCTCCACCAGTAACCAGGTAAGTGCTCACCGGCAAGCAAGCCCTTGCGCCGGCTCCACTGATTCTCTAGCCGCTCTTAACTTCACTGAGCTGAGCAAAGAGAGTCCTCACTAATTTACTGCCAGCTATCTTGGAACTTCTCTTCCCGGCAAAGGAGCTCTGGGCTGGTGAGCTTGGTGTTTGGCCGGAGGGTCTCTCCCCCAACTGGAGAAGCCTCCCCACAACTGGGACTTCCCTCACGGGGTTTGCCCTCTCTCGTCTCCGCCCGTCCTACCAGACCCGACGTGGCCTCTCTTTAAGTTCTTCGTTTAGTGGTTCTGTTCATCTAGTGTTCAGGGAACCTCCAGGGGTGAATGCTGTATAATTTGTTTGTAATTTTGGTATGATCCTGGGAGGTAGTTAGCACAGCATTTGTCTATTTTGCCATTTTACCGGAAGTCCCTTGGGAAGTTTTAACAGGGCAATAGGTGGGAAAACAAAACAAAACAAAACAAAAAAATCCTAACATTTCGTGTATATGAATGTGAATGTGTGAGTGATTGATTATAGTTCCACGGCTTTGGCTACGGAACTTGTGTGCGCTCTAATCTGCGATTTTGTGGTAAATTCATAAGGCAGAACAATGACTGTACACTGTCTGTTTCACAGGTCACGTCCACCAGGCTCAGGATTCATACGAGTGCACCTTAGCCAAGACTGACCTTAAAGTTCCACGCGGAACATGGCCGGACGAGCATCAGAGTACAGACATGTGAATAAGATTTTCTTCTCTATACTTTTAAAAACTAATATGGGAAATACCGATAGTCAATACAAGTATTGGCCTTATATTTGTCTGCTTCAGCAGCTTCTTAAGGCTAGGGAAACACAAGTTCCAGAAAGAAAATTAAAAGAACTTCTTAATACTATCAAGGCACATTGTTCATAGTTCCCTGACATAGAAACCCTAGATTTAAATATTTGGAAGAGAGTAGGTAAAGATTTCCAGGAGTTGTATCAAAATGGAGTTTTAATTCCAGTTACAATTTGGGACACATGGAGATTATTTAAATTCGTTTTAGAACATTTACAGTTAGACATAAAAGATGAAGAGGAGGAGGAGGATAATCCCAGGTCAAGAGATGGGGATGAAGAACAGGAGTTTGAGGAAGGACAGAGAGGAATTACAGAAGCTTCTACTGAGGCTCCAAACTCTTCGTATTCATCATTGGGGGAATTTCATCAGCACTCACCCCTGCCTTCCTTTACAATAGAAAAGCATCAGACTAGAAAGAATAATCCCTTTCTCTCTGATGCCTGCATTCCTACTGGAAATATACGAGCCCCTTTTTCTATGGTAGAGAGAGAAATTAGGCATAGTTAGAAGGAGATTTAGCTTTTCCAGTCGTGATTAAGGAGCAATTTGCTCCTGATGTTGATCCACAACATCCTCATGGAGTTTTTGAAAAATGAGTATGAGACTTTGCCTTTTAAAATCCTTAAGGAATTGAAAGTAGCCATAACACAGTATGGCCCTAATTCACCATACACAATGGGCATCGTGCAAAATTTGGCTGATGGACATAGATTAATTCCCATAGATTGGCAAGCAATGGCTTAGACCTGTCTTTTACCTGCTCAATGTTTACAATTTAAAACTTGGTGGGTTGATGGAGAAGAGGCTCAAGGCAGGTATCATCAAACCCACAAAATTAATATCACTCAAGATCAACTTTTAGGAAGGAGTAATTGGGAAGACTCCCAACAACAAATAAGCATGGCTAATCAGGACATTGTCCGGCTGAGAAGGATTTGTTTAAATGCATGGGAGAAGATAGAAGGTCAAACCACCCGTTCTTTTAGTAAAATTTTACAGGATCCTATGGAATCTTATACTGAGTTTGTGGCTTGTTTACAAATGCTATCAAAAAGCACGTTGCTAATATGCAAGCTGCTGAAGTAATTCAACAAATTCTTGCTTATGACAATGCCAATAATGATTATAAGAAGGCTATTAGAAATATGAAAGGAAAGACAGATCTGACTGGGTACATTTGCTTGTATCAGGAGGTTGGGACAAAACAATACAAGGCTAATATGTTAGCTCAAGCTATGGCAGGAATTGCAGTTGGACAGAAAGGATTTTCTGGCAACTGCTACAATTGTGGAAAAACTGGTCATACTAAAAAAGAGTACAGAAATAAAAATAACACTGGTTCCCCATCATCTAACATTCTTTCCCTGGTGGAACAGAGACAGCCTGGACTATGTCCAAGATGTAAAAGAGGAAATCATTGGGCCTCTGAGTGTAGATCCACATTTCATAAGGATGGTACCCCGATTCAGGGAAACGGGAGGAGGGGCCAGCCCCAGGCCCCGACAATAACTGGGGCATACATGAACCAGAGGACACCTCAGAATTACCAGGCTGTGCCTCCTCCCCCAAACTGTCAGTACAACAATTAACCGCAGCTACGGAGGGAAGTGCTGCGGTAGATTTATGTTCAAGACAAGACATTTTATTATTACCTGGTGAAAGTCCAGTATGTGTGCCCACAGGCATCTTTGGACCTCTCCCTCCAAATACTGTTGGACTTCTCCTTGGTCATTCTAATCTAACCTCCAGAGGAGTTTCAGTTCATACTGGTATCATTGACTCGGATTATGAAGGAGAAATTCAAATTATAATGTCCTCATCTGTTCCTTGGACCGCAAAAAAGGAAGAACGGGTTGCACAATTACTTTTGCTCCTGTGTGTCCTCTCAGAAAAAAAGGGAACTCAGAAGAGGTGGGAGAGAAGATTCTGAGTACGGGTCAGGCAGGCATCTTTTTAGTGGAAAAAATCTCAGGAATTCGCACAGCTTGTTAAACTGAGATACAAGAAAAAAAATTTACAGGCCTTTTAGATACTAGTACAGATGTTTCAATAATTAATTCTCAGAAATGGCCACAAAACTGGAAAGTTCAGGAACCTAACATTGATATTGTTGGTGTAGGCCAAGCTTCACACTTGAGCCAGAGTGTCTGCACTTTTCTTGCCTCAAACCTGAGGCACACAAAGGATTTTTGCAGCCTTACATTGCTGATAGTCCCGTCAATCTATGGGGAAGAGATTTACTTACACAGTGGGAGGCAGAGATCTAGATCCCCCCCAGGACAATATAGCAATCAAAGTAAAAAAATAATGAGCCAGGGCCTGCGAGGGGCGCACTGGTTAAGAGCTGGTTTGGGATGCCAGCGGCCCCGGTTCGGATCCCACATATGAGGGCCAGTGACACTGCTCTCCTGCAGCTAACAACAGCTCCAACTGGAGCTGGGCTGTTCGAGCCTCGGCCCCGGTGACGGAGTAGGCTGCAGCCCCTGCTGCAGTGGGCTGCCATAGGCTACAGTGAGTGGCCGGCAGCCAGCGTGAGTGGCTGGCAGCCAGCAAGAGCTGCCAATAGCTGCGGTGAGCGACCATTCAGAGGCCGGCGACCGATCTGCCTCATCCGGGAAGAGCCCAATGACGATACCAACATGGGCCAGTGAAGCAACGTCCTCCACAAACTAGACTGAGCAACAAAAGGACAGCAATTTGTCTGTTCCCCTTCCCCAATTCCCCAACGCTGTTCCCCTCCCCCAATTCCCCAATAAAAATCTTAAAAAAAAAAAAAAGAGAGATCAATGGAAAGTTCTTCCTCAGGGAATGTTAAATAGCCCGACTATATGTCAGCTCTTTGTAGCTAGAGCTATTCAGGTAGTTAGAACATGCTTTCCAAACTGCTACATTATCCATTATATGGATGACATTCTCTGTGCTACATCTTCTATAGAAAAATTAACAAAATGTTTTGATTTGTTAAAAGAACAGCTTAACTCTGCAGGACTCTGTATAGCTCCAGATAAAATCCAAACAACCACACCAGTCCAATATTTGGGAACGAGTGTAGACAGACAGACTAGTAAACCCTAGAAAGTTCAAATAAGAAGAGATAAAATCTCTACCTTAAATAATCTTCAAGAATTATTAGGAGACATTAATTGGCTACGTCCTACTTTAGGCATTTCTACTTACGTTCTCAGTAATTTATGTAGTCTTCTACGAGGACTGCCTCAATTAGATAGCCCTCACAATTTAACCCCTCAAGCGAATCAGGAATTGGAGTTAGTAGAGCAAAAAATACAAGAGGCTCAAATTCAACGTATAGATCCAACACAACCCTTACAGGTTTTAATTTTTCGTGCTCCACATTCGCCTACGGCAGTGATTGTTCCACAAAATGACTTAGTAGAGTGGCTTTTCTTGCCTAACAATTATGTTAAGTTACTCCCAAGTTATGTGGAATTAATTTCAGAACTCATATCACGAGCTCAAACTAGAATTTTATACCTCAATGGACAGGAACCCAAAAAAATCATGGTTCCTTTTTAAAAACAACAAATTTTACATTTAAATAGTCATTCTGATTCATGGCAGGTTGCTATAAGTAATTTTTATGGAATAATTGACAATCATTATCCAAAAAATAAATTGTTTCAGTTTCTTCAAAAACTAATTGGATTCTACCTAAAAAAAGTTAAACTAACACCTATTCCTCAAGGCGTCACAGTTTTTACTTTGGGTCCAGCAATGGTAAAGCAACAATTGTTAGTGAAAAAGGCAACCAAATAATACAGACTAACTACACTTCAGCCCAGAAGGCTGAACTGGCTGCTGTTTTAATTGCTCTGAGAGAATTTTCTAGTCCTTTGAATATTGTTTCAGATTCCGCATATGTGGTGCTCACTGTACAAAGTATAGAAACTACATTACTTTCTCACAATTCTAATCAATCTCTTCAGCTCTTGTTTTCTCAACTTCAACAAACAGTGAGAAGCTGCCATCATTTTTTACATATTAGAGCACATACTTCATTATCTGGTCCTATGACCCGTGGCAATGCTATTGCTGATACTTAGGTAGGAAGTGCTCACATTGCTGAAGCAAGACACTTCTCTTTTTTTTTTTTTCTAAAGTAAAAATTCGGTTTATTCATCTGTTTATGACACAGTACACATGAGGCAAAGTGTTTCACCTCATTGATTTCACTTCCAACTCCTTGGAATGTTTATTTCTTTGGCTAAAAGGAGAGACTAGACAGTAATGCCAGGCAATGCTCAGGCAACTGAAATAAGGATGGGGCGGTGGGCTATGCTAACGTCATCCTCACACAGGGATGGACACACGGGCTGTTAATTGCAAGCTGATTTTCTAGGATTGTTAGCGGGAAGCAGAGTAGCACTGTTCCTGGACGCTCGAGCTATCGCGGGCTTCAGTCATCACCGCCACACAGGTACAGCAGTGCCTTCTGGTAGTCACCCTTGGTGTCCTGCTGAATGTAGTAGTACAGGGGCTTGCCATACTTTCTCTTGAATTCAGACCTAATTTTCAACATGTCCACTTCGCTGTGGGAGACCATGATTCTGATCAGGACCTTATCACGAGTCCCCTTGCCCTTCATGGAGTCGTACAGCTGGTCAGCAAAATACAGGGGCTTGGGCCGGCCACGTGGCACGGTGGTTAAGCGCTGGCTTGGGAAGCCAGTGGCCCTGGTTCGGGTCCCACATATGAGGGCCAGTGACACTGCCCTCAAAAAAAAAATACAAAAAAAATACAGGGGCTTGTTCTGGATGCACTGGACCAGGTTCAGGAAAGCATTTTCCAGGTCTCCCTTGACTTCCTTCTTGATTCTCTCCAACATGCCATAAGGGCTGCAGCCCTTGTACCTGTCAAATACTTTCTGGAGGTGACACATGCTCCGATCAGTCATGATGTTGATCCACTTTAGAACATCAGTTCCTTCACTCCGGCATCATAGAGGTCCTGGGCATCTTGATCAATCAGTTCATAATCAATGACAACCATCTTCTGCTCTTCTCCCCTTTGCCAGGGCAACCATCAGCTTGCAGAAATCCCCAGATGTGTTGGAAACAATGTCCTTCTCCAGGACAGTCTTGTACATTTCCTTGTAGACTCTGTTAATTTCCAGCCGCTGCTGGTTGTTCCATGAACAGATTATCTCAATGAGCAAGTCTTCATCCGTTCCCAGTCCCTTCATGGAGGCTTTCAGCTCCGAAGCATCATACCGAGCAGGTGTTTTCAATAGGCCCAAAATCACCATCTCCAGGTGGCTGGACAAGGCTGACTTCAGCGCTGATGCAAGTTCCTTTTTGGTCCTTCTCTGGTAGGCGAAGGCAATATACCGTCTCTGCTCATTGCTGTGGTTGGTCAGGATGTTGACTATGGTGACCTCATCCACACCTTTGGTCTTGATGGCTGTTTCAATGTTCAAAGCATCCAGGTCGGCATCAAAGTTGGTGTAGGCTTTGACTGAGCGTATGCACTTGGGGGTGTAGAGTGATCACCCTTCAAGCTGAGCTTGCACGGGATTTCCTGAACAGTAGACATTTTGCGAGAAGCTGGGCCGAGAGCCGAGAGCTGCAAGCGTCCCCAGATGCCGAGCCCACATTTCCATTTTTTAACTCATACCAATGTTGGTGGACTTCGATCATGCTTCCCAATTACAAACAAACAGGCTCGACACATTATTCAAACCTGTCCAACATGTCAAATGGTTAACTCACCACAAGAATGCCCAGAAGGAGTAAATCTTTGGGGCCTTATCCTCAATGCTCTGTGGCAAATGGACGTGACTCAAGTCTCCTCATTTGGAAAATTATCCTTTGTGCATGTCACAATAGATACTGCCTCTGGCTTTTTGGGGGCTACTGCACAAACAGGAGAAACTGCTGCTCATGCTCACTGGCACATGCTTGTGTGCTTTTCTTTGATGGGGCTCCCTCTAGCGATAAAAACAGATAATGGCGGGCCGGCCGAGTGGCGGGAGGTTGAGCGCCCGCTTGGGAAGCCAGCCGCTCCGGTTCGGGTCCCACATATGAGGGCCAGTGACACTGCGCTCAAAAAAAAAAAAACATAAAAAACAGATAATGGCCCTACATATACCAGTAAAAAATTTGCTCAATTCTGTGAAACCTAGAAAATCACTCACAATACTGGTATTCCATATAACCATATAACCCACAGGGTCAAGCCATTGTTGAGCTAGCCAATGCTACTGTAAAAAAAACAAAAACAAAACCAGGGGCCGGCCGAGTGGCGCGGTGGTTAAGTGCTGGCTTGGGAAGCCAGCGGCCCCGGTTCGGTCCCACATTGGGCCAATGACACTGCCCTCAAAAAAAACACACAAAAAAACAAAAACAATTAAGAAGGGGGGAGACAAGGCAGAATCTCCACAAATACAATTTAATTTTTTTTTTTTTTTTTTGAGGGCAGTGTCACTGGCCCTCATATGTGGGACCCGAACCGGGGCCGCTGGCTTCCCAAGCCAGCGCTTAACCACTGCGCCACTCGGCCGGCCCCCAATTTAAATTTTTTAAATTCTTCTGGTCCAACTAATGAATCAAACATTGGATGCACTGCAGCTGAAAGACATTTTAATAATCAACATCGTTCTAAGCCATTGGAAAATGTACCCATGTGGTGGAAAGATATCCAAACCAATCAGTGGCATTTAGGAACCTTATTAACATGGGGAAGAGGTTTTGCTTGTATTTCTCCAGGTCAAGAAGAACATCCTTTGTGGACGTCTAGTCGGTGTATTAAGCCTTACCATGAACAATGAAAACCCCCTCACCGACCACCCGAGATTCATTCTAACCAACCGCTGGAAGATCAGGGACAGAAGGTGACAGCGATGGCTGAGACCGTTTCCAGGGTCGGAGCGCCCTCCAGTGACCACTGATAGAATGGACAGTTTCTTGCTGTAGATGGACTTTTTCCTTAAAATCCTGTGAACTGGATGAAATCTTTGGGTGGAGGGTTTTTGCTGGTATTATGGTTGTTTTGTTTGCTGGTGCTATGATTATTTTGCTTATTGTTCTATGTTATTCTGTTTAATCCTCAGATGTGGACAAACAGCCCTCTGACGGACAGTAAACGAAAAATCCGTGAGGTCTGTGTTTCTCACATTTTAAAAACAAAGAAAAGGGTGAGATGTCACATTATAGCCTGCCTGTCTGCCTCCATGCACCTCTCCATAAAGACAGATCACAACTTCAATATTATGCTTACTGTATGTGTCCCCACTTGGCACCAAAGGATGGCCGGTTAGTCAGAGATGGTAAGTTCTCTCTCTCTCTCTCTCTCTCTCTCTCTCTCTCTCTCTCTCTCGTGAGAGAGAGAGACAACCCAAGCCCGACACGGTCATGGGTGCCAGTGGGTGCCCGTGGGTGCCCGTGGGTACTCGTGGGTGCCAGTCAGTGCCATGGGAGAAATCAGGGAAAGGAGAGAAAAGGGGCGTAAACCCCTTGCTTCAGGTACTGGCAGCCTGCCTGTGAAATGACCTATTGATATGATAATACCTGTTCTCCCTGCACTCTTATCAATAAGCCTTGGCTGAGGAAGCTTCTGTCTCTATGGAGGTGCATGACAATAACCTCTTGGGGCCTCTGATAATGGCAGTTTGCAGGCAGGGGAAATTAGGCCTGGAAGGTAATTCTTGGGTGTGAGACTCACAGACTGCTAGAGCTACACTGATCTCTTCCTAATTGTAAGATAATTAAAGAAGCAGTCAAGGCCCCATTGGGGCTCCAGTCCATGAGGTTTGAAGTCCTCTGGCCCAGCTGCATTTTTTTCCTCTTATATCTTGTCTCTTTCTTTCTTAACTCTTCGCCATCCCTTTTCCACTCCCACCTGCTCAGTCGTGCAGCACGCAACATGCTCTGAGAAAAACTTGATCAAGAGATTGAGAAGGCAAGGCACAGACTGAGAGAAACTATTTGCCAAATAAAATATGCACATACATAATACATAAGGAACATATATACAGAGGGTGCCAAAAAATGTATACACATTTTAAGAAAGGAAAGAACTGTATTAAAATTGTAATACTCATATACTGATAACAAAAGATAAATACAAGTCAAGTTTGACTTCTGCAACTACAAGTGGTACTCAAAGTGGTTACCATCAGCGTAATTTTTTTGTTTTTTAAAGATTGGAGAATTGGGGGAGGGGGACAGCGTTGGGGAATTGGGGAAGGGGTACAGACAAGTTGCTGGCTTTTTGTTCTTCAGTCTAGTTGTGGAGGACGTTGCTTCACTGGCCCATGTTGGTATCCTCATTGCGCTCATCCCGAATGAGGCAGATGGGTCGCTGGCCTCTGGATGGTCGCTCATCGCGGCTATTGGCAGCTCTCCGTGGCTGCCAGCCACTCTCGCTGGCTGCCGGCCACTCACTGTGGCTTATGGCAGCCCACTGCAGCAGGGGCTACAGCCTACACTGTTGCCGGGGCTCGCACAGCCCAGCTCCAGGTAAAGCTGTTGTTAGCTGTAGAGGACAGTGTCACTGGTCTCATATGTGGGATCCGAACCGGGGCTGCTGGCATCCCAAAACCAGCTCTTAACCAATGCGCCACTCGGCCGGCCTCCATCAGCATAATTTTAATACAGTTTTTTCCTTTCTCAAAATGTGTATACGTTTTTTCGGCATCCTCTGTATAAGAATGTTTAGAGCAGCATTGTTTTAATAGCCAAAAACTGGAAAGACTCCAAATGTCCATCAATAGTAGAAAGGGTAAATAAAGTGTGGTGTGGTATGTTCATATAATGAAACATTACACAGCATTAAAAAGCACAGATTAGAGCTACACATAACAATATAGATAGATCTTAATAACATATATTGAATGAAAGAAGTAAAACACAAAAGAATACGAAGAGAATGTATGTATAAATAAATCAAACTACATAAATGGACATACTAAACTACATTGCTTACATATGCACACATAGATAATAAAATATGAAGAAAAACAAAGAACTAATTATCATAAAAGTCAGGACAGTGGTTACCTCTAGGAAGGAGGAAAGAAATTATAATTAGATATATATGGAGAGCATCTGGGGTCATTCTAGTTATTGATACGGTGGTGTTCATTTCATAGCTCTTTACCTGCACATTGTGCTTTATGCAACTCATCACACTAAATGTTTTTTAAAACATTAAGAAATAATATTAGGCTCCCACCAGACTGGCAAAAACTTTAAAGTTTGACCAAGTTTACTCAAGCATTGTGCAGGAAGTGGCATGCATGGAATTTTCACACATCATAAATCACTGTGAAAATCAGACAATATACAGTAAAACTGAAGGTGTGTATACCCTACCTTGCAATTCCATTTCTAAGTACATGTTATACCCTAGAGAACTCTTGCATGTGTGCACATGTATATGCTCAGGCTTCTTCTAGAAGAAAATGGCGGTTATTTGCATGGGTTAGGATGACTGGGACAAATTCAGCTTAGGTTTGCCTTCTCTGGGTGTCCTTCTCTGACCAGCCCAATGATGTTCTCCGAATCACTCCTGCTACCGGTTTTCATGAGTGTATGGCTGTCTCAGTATCTGATTGAGGCCCCTCCAAAACTGAAAACTCAGTAAAGGCAAGGACTGTGCTCTGATTCACATGCCCAAGGCTTTGTGGTACACAAAGCGTCCTTTCTAAATGCCTGTTGGATGTTTTTGACTAATGCCTCCAGAATAAAATATAGGGGTGAGAAGACAATAAAGACTGTAGTTCTGAGAGTCCTTTAAGGTTGTAAACATGATAGAGTGACAGAAATCCCTAACTTCAGGAGTCGAAAGCAAAGAATAAGGGCATTAGGGAGTAGGTTTTCCATGTGGTCTTAGATGTTGTCTGAGTGTGGAGCAGGGGTCGGCAAACTGCGGCTCACGAGCCACATGCGGCTCTTTGGGTACATTCCGTCTCAAAAGTTTGCCAACCCCTGGAAAAGCCAATCCTGTCCCTCACAACGATTTAAAAATTATTCAAGGGGCCGACCAAGAGGCGCAGTGGTTAAGCGCTCGCTTGGGAAGCCAGTGGCCCCGTTTCGGGTCCCACATATGAAGGCCAGTGACACTGCCCTCAAAAAAAAAATTTATTGGGCCGGCCGAGTGGCGCATAGGTTAAGCGCTGGTTTTGGGATGCCAGCGGCCCCGGTTCGGATCCCACATGAGGGCCAGTGACACTGCCCTCTACAGCTAACAACAGCTCCACCTGGAGCTGGGCTGTGCGAGCCCCGGTGATGGTGTGGGCTGCAGTGGGCTGCCATAGGCTGCAGTGAGTGGCCCGCAGCCAGCGTGAGCGGCTGGCAGCCAAGCGTGAGCTGCCAATAGCCGCGATGAGCGACATCCAGAGGCCAGCGACCGATCTGCCTCATCCGGGAAGAGCGCAATGACGATACCAACAGTGAAGCAACATCCTCCGCAACTAAAACTGAAGAACAAGAAGACGGCAACTTGTCTGTTCCCCTTCCCCGATTCCCCAACGCTGTTCCCCTCCACCAATTCCCCAATAAAATCTTTAAAAAAAAAAAAAAATTTATTCAAGAGCCATAAATATATTTTTACATAATCACCATTACGTGAATAATGCCCTCTAAAAATTTTATAAATGAAACTATGATAGTTTTATTTTCATTTTCAATTTTACCTCAGAGCCTGCGACTCAAGAGCCGCAGTTTGCTGACCCCTGGTGGCTCTTCAGTCTCAAAAGTTTGCTGACCCCTGGACTAGAGTAACCTTGAATGTTTGCCACTTTTTAGCCTATCTCTGTGGTGGTACTCCAAGATGGACAGTTGGCAATCTCTGAGTTTGAAGATTTCTATGGCTAGAAGAAGCTCTGAGAAGGATAATATGTGACAGGGATCCTGCTGTCTGTTTTTTGATCTAGGAGAAAGTAGAGGCTTATAAGTGTCCCTGAAGTTGCACTTGAGGTTGACATGTGTGAAGGTTAGGGCTTCTGGGTTCTGTAGTTCCCTAGGGATGGGACCCTTAACTAAGGGACTGGCCTTACTGCTCACTGCAGCAGTGTGTGGTGACAGTGGCCCAGAAGCCCAGGATACAGAAGATAAAAGCTGTGGGAAAGAGCATGGTGCCCAGGTGCATAAACACCATGAAAAAAGCATCATTGAGACAGTTGTTGGACACGTGTATGTGCGAAGACAAGGAGGCAGTGGCACCGTGGCCGAGACCCAAGGCATATAAGACTTGGATCCCTGCTTGGCACCATAGGTTCATGCTGTACATGGCCGATATCTAAAAGGGGGAAGACAAGTATATGGGGGGATGTCAAAGGAGAAAAAACCTTAACAGAAATGGTGAGAAGGGGGGCAAGGCACAGAGGGAGATAATGGGGAAAGGACACCTAAGAATAGATAATAGGTAACCTCTAAGGCCTGACAGGGGAGTGAGTAAGATATACCTTACCTTGGCAGCTGCCATATGGTGAAGGCCCACTATTGCCCCATCCAGCAGCAGACACCAGATGAGGAAACAAAGCATGATGAAATAGGGCACTGGTGCCAAGACATACATTACCTGAATTGAGAGTGGGACATATCAGCAACCATGTACCAGTGGGGGTCAACCAACAGTCAGCAAGGATCAAAAGGTTCTGAATCAGAAATGAGGAGGAGTTAGAAGACAGTTTTCAGCAGGGTTCAAGGGCTAGCGGGAGTGAAAGACCAGAGGGAGTGAGAAATTAGGTCAACGAGTAACAGTGTTAGGTGAGGGCTAAAGTATCTGAGACGTTAAGGAATCCAAAAATGGTGGCTCACCTTCCCGATGGACTTGAGCCCATTAATCATGAAAGCACCAACAAGACACCAAGACACTATATAGGGCAGGATCAGACTGAAGACTGGTGACCCACCATCCCAATTGTGCCTGAGACCTTCAAGGCCACCCAGTACCAGAAGTACTTGGCGGGCATTGTCTGCGCACATTCAGGATCTGGGGATATTTGGCTTTAGACATGCTTGCTAGAAAGGGGGAGCCTTCTTCCCCTCTTCTTTACCCCTTCCCCCACACCTCTTTCTTCCGTCTCCTCTCATTTCTTCTTCCTTCTACTCTCTTCTTCTTCTTCCTCTTTCCTCCTCACTCCTTTCTCCTTTTCCAAGTTCCCTTCGACCTCTCTGTTTTCCCCTTCATCTCCTCTTTCATTTCCTCCTCACCAAAGTCACTGGAGTTCGTCAGTATCGGACAGTGCTCCCATGAAACAGGAAAGTGGAAGGAATGGCTCAAGTAGGTGATGGTCCAGGCATTTACCACATTCAAGTACAAGCTGGACATGAAGCACATCTAGGAGCCAGTACAAGCTGGACATGAAGCACATCTAGGAGCCAGGAAAGAGGTGTCTGGGGAGGAAGGGTGGAGGCAGGAAAAAGAGGGGATTTGACAGAGGACTGGGGAACTGAAGGGACTTGACCCATGGAAGTGAAATCACTGGACCCATTCCAGGACAAGGGTGGAGGGCATGGGGTGTGAAGGGTGGGCCTGGGCAGCCCAGGGCTCCTCAGCATGAAGCTGGTATACCCACCCCCCACAAATCCAGGGGCTGATGATCTTCCATACACCAATCTGCCCTGATGTGTCCTCTGACCAGCTGCCATCTCCAGCAAGAGGAGAGGAACCCCGACCAAGAAGAGCACGATGATGTAGATGATGAGAAAACTCCCTGTGCAGGGGATTTAAGGAGGGGCTCTGAGAACCATCTGGCTTTTCAGAGCCTGGACTTTTTGGGGGGTCCAGGAAAACACATTCCCCACCACTGATCTTCGTCAGGGCACGGGCATCAACTGTTTCCACATCCCTCAGAGTCCCAGGTGTCCAGTCCCTTGGCATCCAGTTTCTGAAAGATCCAGATACATAGCTTCCACCCTGAGTCCTGATCCCAGATTCTAACCCCACCATCTTCATGTTCAGATATGCTGCACCTCTACCACTCTGGTGATTCTAGGTGTTCAGGCACCTGGCTCCTGTCCTGCACAGAGTACCAAGTCACCAGCATCTACAGATCCCAGAGATCTTGGAGTCTGAAGCCTGGACAGGCCTCTGTCTTGCTATCCCCTTGTGAGTCCATGATTCTTGGTCCCCAGACTTACAACCTCCATCATGAAGCCACAGATAGGAAAAACGCCAAAGACTGAATGTCCTCATGGAGTAGCCCACCTGGGCCAGGATGTACTCAACCTTGTTGGACCAGAGTGGATGGGTGAAGAAGATCTCACTCTTTTCCTTCTCTGGAACCTCCTCCTTCTCAGGTAAGTGTTCCTGTTTCAGGATTTGGGCAGTTTCCACCTCAAAAAAGGTTTGCCTGAGCTGGTTGAACCTGCCCGGAGCCCCACAAGCCTGAGCCTCCCAGGCCTGGGCCTTCCTAGCTCGGGCCTCCAAAGCCTGGGCCTTTGAAACCCAACCTTCCCAGCATACGCTGCTGTTCCCTGCTTTCTCCAAGTTTGCCTTTCTGGGAAATTCTCTAAAAGGGTTGACTCAGTAAATGATGCTTTTGCCCATGAAGCTTCTGAACACTGGCCCTCTGTCTTCTTTCCAGGGAGACTCTTTGGGGAAGCTTCAGCTTTTTCAAAGGAGGGTTTGCCTTCCTGAGTAGACCTTAATGACACCAAAAGCTAGATTTTAGATTTTAGAATTAAGGAGTGACTGAGTTCCAAAATAATCCTCAACACCTCCTTAAAGCAAAGCAAACCTTTCTGTCCCTACCAACACTGAAATTTAAGGGACACACACACACACACACACACACACACACACACACACACACACACACACACACCCCTTACATAAATTTCAAGTCTTAGAAACGTTTTGGTGCAAGGGATAAGGGTAGAGATAGGCATGACAGTCAGGAATCCCACTCAAAGAGTTTCTGAAAACATTGAGGTGTACTCCCTACAGAGGGAGTTACCATTTGTAGTGGGCTTTTGAAACAAAGAAACTACAAAAATAAACCTTGGATTGTGAGTAACTTGGTTTGCAAGTGTTCTGCAAGAGAAGCAAACATTTCTAATACATTTTAACGTGATAAACGAGCGATGTCTTGCAATACAAGTAGTTTGTTTCCAGAACCAATTATGCTCGCAAACCAAGGTATTGTGTAATTTAATACTAGATCTGCCTTGTAATCTTAGGAAAGCTGTTTTTCCTCTCTGAGCTTTCTCATCTGTAAAATACTCAGGTCTCTGCTCAAATATCACCTCACCAGAAGTGCCTTTCCTGCCCACCTATCTAAAATAGTAGCCTACTCACCCACCACTCTCTCCATTCTACCCATTTGTATTCTTCTTCATAGCATTTCTCACCTCCTGAAATGATTAACTATTGATTGTTAATCTAGTTATTCTCTCTCTCCCTCCTCCCCTTTAGCAGCTCTATCCCCAGCTAGACAATGATGCTCCACCTCATATTTGCAGCCTCTCTCCTATCCGCTCTGTGCTTTCACCGTGAGCTGGGTAAGGCAGAGGAAGCTAACGCTAAGCTACAGCGCGACCTCAGGGAGGTGAGGTCAGAGTCCCTGGTGGGCTTCTGTCGGTAACCACCCTGTCCCAATCCTCCCCTGCCTCACAGAGCTCATGAATGGTGGAACCCGGAACTAGTCCACAACTGTGTAGATTCTTCTCCTCTCTGAGCCTGTTTCCTCACCTGTAAAATGGGACTTGTGATCCTGGTCAGAATGTTGGACTGTAGCACATACATGGTAGGCAGTCAGTAACGGGTGGTAGTTATGTTATCATTGGGAAATTCTCTTGTGCCTCTAAATTGAATTCCTTTGTCTGCATTTCAACCTATCCTGGTTTAGGCTCCTTGATCCTAACTCCCGTGTCCCAGGGGCTGCTGGGAAATGTACGGCATTGATTCTTAAAGGCCCTGGATGAGAAAAAAGAGTAGTTTTCAACATTTAGTGAGCACTAGGGCCTTCACCTCACATTTTGTGCCTGGATGGCTCTGGGGCACATTGGGAAATGTGCTACACCATCAAAAGGGCTCCCAAATGGGAGTCCATTTCCCATAAGACCCTGCAGCCCTTCTCTGGGGTTCTAAGCCTGTGCTACCCTGGGGGATCTTGGGAGATGTTGCCTTCCAGATGGAAGGGACCTTTGTTTCCCATGAGACCCTAGGACACTTGCTCTTCCAGAAGTTGCTGAAAAATCTAAGGCCTGGATTTTTTAGGCAAGTGGCTCAAGAAGAGTGGAGACTTCCCATCCCACCGGCCTTAGGTCATCCACATGGGGAGAATCTAAGCCAATGCTGACCTAGAAGCTCATGAGAGGTGTGGTACCACTCTCAGGTGGCAGGGAACCTAATGTCCGCTATTCTCGGGAGCTCTTGGCAGGTGTGGTTCCACCATTCTGACGCCTGTATGGCAGGGGACGTCACTTCCCAGGATACACTGGGGTGCCTGGTTTGGGGTACTAAGCCTAGACTACCCCAGGCCTTCTGAGAGCTGTAGTGCATGCTGCCCTTTGCCACCTCTGCAGGCGCTGGCACAGCGGGAGGACATGGAAGAGCGGATTACGACGCTGGAAAAGCGCTACTTGAGTGCCCGGAGCGAGGCCATGTCTCTGCAAGACGCCAACAAGCTGGAGAACGAGTTGGCCAGCAAGGAGTCTGTACCGGCAGGTGAGGGCACCGCTGTGGAGGGGCGATGGGGGTGAGGTCTTGGCCCGCGTGACCTAGCTCCTTCCCTCCCCTCGTCTCTGTCATCCCTTAGAGTGAAGAGAAGAGCCGTCAGCTGGCCGAGTGGCTGGACGACGCCAAGCAGAAACTGCAACAGACACTGCAGAAGGCAGAGACCTTGCCTGAGATAGAGGCGCAGCTGGCCCAACGCGTGGCGGCGCTCAATAAGGTGAGGGGATGCCTCGAGTTTCTGGGATGGGGCGGAGCCTGGAGGAGGCGGGGCCTTGAGTCTGGAAGGGTAGGGGATCTGCATTCTGAATTAGGGGTAAAAAGGCGGGGCCTGGGGTTTAGGGAAGGGATGGGACTTGGAATGGGGGCCAAATCTGGAGGTTGCGGGTGCGTATGTTTTCTAGCTTTGACTGAAAAGATGAGAGGCCTGGAACACGAACTGACAAACGGACAAGGCCTGTAGACGGGGGCAGGGCCTGAGTCACGAGTGCAGGGTCTGGAGTCCTGCAGGGAAGGAGCCTGGAGCTCTGGGATCAGGCCTGGTACTCCATCTTGGAGGAGGAACTGGAGCCTGACTGAGTCCTAGTGGGGCAAAATCAGATGTCGTGGGTTCCATTCCTTAGGCTGAGGAACGTCATGGGAATTTTGAGGAGCGGCTTCGGCAGTTGGAAGCCCAGTTGGAGAAGAACCAGGAGCTGCAGCGGGTAAGGGGACTGAAGACTGCGATGAGGGCAGGGCTTTGAGGCTGGGGGAGGAGCTTAGATGAGGGGGCAGGGCTGCGGGCGGGAGCTTAGAGCAGGGGCGGTGCTCTAGGCCACGTGAGCTTCAGCACCCCTGACCCCCTGTCCTTTGGATAGGCCTGGCAACGGGAAAAGATGAACGATGACCACAATAAGCGGCTGTCCGAGACACTGGACAAACTACTGAGCGAGTCTAATGAACGGTTACAGCTTCATCTCAAGGAGCGCATGGCGGCGCTAGAGGAGATGGTGCGCCCCAACCTAGGACTCCCATAACCTGCATCTTGAACTGTCTCTTGCCCGAATCCCGGGGCCCCAGATCTTTTCCCTAGATCCATTATCTGAGATTTCCCCAAATCTGGCTATCCTGAATTCAAGATTTCTCTGCTGTATTGCAGGGACCACTCATTCACCTAATCTAAACACCCCAAGAACTGAATTCTGGGGGATCCATACCCTGAGCTCTTGGCTTTTCCCCAAGCCTCTAACCCTATGGACCCTCAAACTGAATCTTCTGATTACACAGGATGTGGAATTCTGGGGCTCCCAGGGACTCCCTTGCCCCACTGCTTCTTTGGCTCTACAACCCTCATGCCCTCTAGCTCACGGTTGAAGCCCTCCTCATCCCCCCCTGGGGTCTCTCAGGCCCCCAGAGTACATCCCTTTCAGGCTTCACCCCCTCACTGCACCCCTGTTCCTCACAGAATTCACTGAGGAAATTGCCAACATGAAGAAGCTTCAGGACGAGCTGCTCCTCAACAAAGTAGGGAGGGGCCTTGAGGGGAGGCCCAGGGAAATGGAGCAGGCATTGCTGGGGTTGGAATCAGCCTGGCTGGGAGGGGCTGTTCCTTTGGGTACATTCTGACCTGACACCTCCAATACCCTCCCACAGGAGCAGCTCTTGGCAGAGATGGAGCGACTGCAGATGGAGATCGACCAGCTGCGGGGGAGGCCACCATCCTCCTACTCCAGGTGAAAATAACTTTTCTGCCCCACCTTTGCTCATGGACCCTCTTGCCAACCTCATCCTTTCTGATCCCCTGGTCTCCCTCTCTCCCGCTATCTGTCTTCCTGAGACTTCCACTGATTTTTCTTATTTTTGATCCCTGACTTCACAACCCGACAGCAGACCCTTTTTCCTGAACTTTGACTTCAGACCCCTCTCCTAGTCTCCTGACCCCAGGCCCTTCACTGTGACCACTTACCTATATTTCCTTTTCCTTACCGCTTGGTCTCTGACAGCCCTCTCCATGCCCACAGGTCTCTCCCTGGCAGTGCCCTGGAGCTCCGTTACTCCCAAGCACCTACATTACCTTCTGGTGCCCACCTGGATCCCTATGGGGCTGGCAGTGGCAGGGCAGGCAAGAGGAGCCGCTGGTCAGGGGTCAAGGATGAGCCCGCCAAGGTCAGCAGCCGCCTCTGGGGCCTGGACTGGGTAGGGGTTGGGAGGGCCACCATCGGAAATGGGATCTGATACGCAGGGTTCCCGACGGGGGCTGGGTTGAACAGCAGGGTTTCCTGGACCCATGCTGTCTTCTCTCCTTCTCCCGCTATTCCATCATTCCCACTGCCTGGATGTCTCTTCATGTGAAAAACCTGCTGCCTGGTGAGAACCTTAGAGGAATGATATGGTGCGGGGAGGGATGGGGTCTCGGGGCTGGCAGGGTGTGGAATTCTAGCATAGGTGAAGTGAAGACAGAAAGTGGACTGGGGTCAAAGGAAACAGTGAAATCCGGGGAGGGCGTGGAATCATGGGTGGGGGTGTGGTCAAGAAAGAGAGAACTGTCAAGAGAGAAAACTGGGCTGGAAGAAAGTGGGGGCTGGATCATATGGTTAGGGCAGTCTGTGTCAGGGGACATGATCAGGGTCATGGAGGGTGGGCAAGGCATGGAGAGTTAAAGGAAGACCCAGAGGCTACCTCAGCCCCTGCCCACTGTGTCCCTCTGTCTCCACACAGAGACAGGAGTGGGAGTGATCTGCCCCTGTGGGGTCCATGCCACCGCCATTTCCTGGGGAACTGAATGGCTCAGATGAGGAAGAGACAGAGGGGATGTTTGGGGCTGAGCTGCTCTCTCCCAGCGGACAGGCTGACGTGCAGACATTAGCCATCATGCTTCAGGAGCAGCTGGAAGCCATCAACAAGGAGATCAAGTGAGCGCTGCCCCAGTCCTGCTCTGCTGCCCCGTCTGAGCTGATCCCACCGCCCCTCTGGCTCTGAAGCCGGATCAGAAGGCCAGACCCCATCTCCATTCCCAGCATCCTCAAGAAATTCTCCTCACCCAACACTCCAGTGGATACAGGATACTCCCTTCTGTGTACAGGAATCCCCCAGACACACCCAGAAGTATTCTCTGTGATATATATGTATTGATCCCCCAGTCAGTACTCATAATTTCCCAATACAACAAAGACTCTATCCCCAAATACCAAAATTCTCAACACTGTACATCAAGAATCCTCCAGTATACCATGGATTTCATGACTTCACACAGCCAGGACCCAGAGAGTCCCAGTATCCCAAGAATCTCAACACAGCACAAGCTTCTCATCCCAAAACAATAAGAATTTTCCCCTAACACATCAAGAACTGCAACTCTCCATACCAAGAATTTCTACCTAATATAACAGGAATCCTCAGTTTATAAGAATCCCCCCATCACATAAATTTCACCCTGAATCCCCAGCAACTGCCCTATTTAGCAATTCTCTAATAACACTCTCCATGGGCCCCAGCAAATATGCCAACATGACCAGTACCTTCCATTCAAACTTGTTCTGACTTGAGGCATCAACGCTCACATACCAAATGTCTCCAAGACCTTTCCAGATTCTAGGTTGAACTCAGAATCCCTGATCTCATCTTGATCTTATTACAACCATGGCTATTGCCATCCTTCTTGTAACTTGACCTCTTGCCCATAGTAATGCCTTTATGATTTTCCAGAACCACTTGGTTATCATCAGGGTCACCCTGATGCCAACCCTGATCATCCTCCCTAATCCCTCCATGCCCTCCTGAGCCTATCATGACCCCTTGACTCCCCTTGAACCTGTGAGGCCACCATGAATCCACCAAGGCCTTCTAACCTCACTATGCCTTTCCCCGAATTCTTTTTTGCCTCACCAAGCTTTCTGGCCCATTGGGATCCCCAGACTCCTGCTCCCATTGTCGGCATCAGACATCTGACTCAGCCTCCCCCTTTCTCTCCTCAGGCTAATCCAAGAGGAGAAGGAGACAACAGAACAAAGGGCAGAAGAGCTGGAGAGCCGGGTGTCTGGCTCTGGCCTGGACTCACTGGGCCGCTACCACAGTAGCTGCTCCCTACCCCCAACCCTCACCACCTCTACCCGAGTCAGCCCATCCCCTCCCAGCTCCGGCCACTCAACACCCCATCTGGCACCCCCTAGACCTGCCCGTGAGGGCACCGACAAAACTGTGAGTGTTCTGAAGTCTCCTCAGCTTAGTGGGATGGGTACAAGGTCAGAAATGACTCCAGAACAAACAGCAACGATAATCTCTCACATCATTGGTTTTGAAAACCCACCTTACCATTCCCTAAAAGTTTCAATTCAAAGGGAAAACTGGGTTCTTGAACTCTAATTTGTATGTTAGTTATATCTGGTCTACTTTTACCTATTTTATGCATGAAGGTTCTGCATAAGATTTAAAAAAAAAAAATTTGTGGGCCTGCCGAGTGGCGCATTGGTTAAGAGCTGGTTTTGGGATGCCAGTGGCCCCGGTTCGGATCCCACATATGAGGGCCAGTGACACTGCCCTCTACAATTAACAACAGCTCCACCTGGAGCTGGGCTGTGTGAGCCCCGGCGACAGTGTAGGCTGAGGCCCTGCTGCAGTGGGCTGTCATAGGCTACAGTGAGTGGCCGACAGCCAGCATGAGTGGATGGCAGCCAGCATGAGCTGCCAATAGACGCAGTGAGCGATCTTCCAGAGGCCAGCGACGGATCTGCCTCATCCAGAAAGAGCGCAATGATGATACCATCATGGGCCCGTGAAGCAACGTCCTCCACAACTAGACTGAAGAACAAAAAGACAGCAACTTGTCTGTTCCCCTTCCCTGATTCCAACGCTGTTCCCCTCCCCCAATTCCCCAATAAAAATCTTTAAAAAACAAAACAAAATTTTTTGTGACTAAACATACATTTGAGAACTACCATTGGATCCTCAGAATTCACCTTTGAGGAAGGCATAAGAGACATTAGCCCTATTTTATTGCCTTAAACCTAAGCTACCCTGCTTCCAGAACCTGTAACCTATTAGCTTTCCTTGAGGCTGTGCAAATCCCACTCCTGACACCATAAACTAAGATATTATCAATATGGGCTTGTCAAGTTCCAGCGGGACTGCACTGGGGCTTTGTTTCTGCAGCTCGCCCCCACTTCATCAGGTTATCTTCAGAAATGGTGCCCCAAGCAGGAGCATGTTGGATACGCCCTAGTAGACATCCCAACTAATGAGGAGCCCCCAACATGACTCCTCCAACTCAATCCAGTTTCTCTACCTCTCTGTCCCCAGAACCATGTCCCCAAGGAAGAATCTGGGGCTCCTAGAGGGGAGGGGCCAGCCATCCCAGGAGACACCCCACCTCCCACTCCCCGCTCTGCCCGACTTGAGAGAATGACCCAGGCCTTGGCACTGCAGGTGGGATCCCTGGAAGATGGGGGCCCTTCACGGGGAAGGTCAGAAGAGAAAAGGGGGGCCGGCTGACTGGCGCGGTGGTTAAGCACTGGCTTGGGAAACCAGTGGCCCCGGTTCGGGTCCCACATATGAGGGCCAGTGACACTGCCCTCAAAAAAAAAAAAAAGAAAGAAGAAGAAACAAGGGATGGACTTGCTTGGGAGGATGAGATGGGCATGGACAAAGACTTGGGATGAAAGGGGGCATCCCAGATGGGGTCTGCTCTCACTCTGATTTGCTCACCCAGTAAGGGTACCCCAGATTCCCTGCACAAAGCCCCCAAGAAGAAGAGCATCAAGTCATCCATAGGCTGTCTCCTTGGCTAGAAGGAGAAGGGGCGAATGGGACCACCAGGCCCAGACAGCTCTTCTCTGGGTGAGTACCCTGATTCTAACCCTTCCTTCCTTCCTTCCTTCCTTCCTTCCTTCCTTCCTTCCTTCCTTCCTTCCTTCCTTCCTTCCTTCCTTCCTTCTTTCCTTCCTTCCTTCCTTCCTTCCTTCCTTCCTTCCTTCCTTCTTTCCCTTCCTTCCTTCTTCTTTACATATTCACTTGACATTCATTCATGTCTTCATTCATTTGGTAATTCATTTAGAATGTGAAAGAGACAGGACTTGGTAGAGGAAGAAGGGAGGAGGAGGAACAAGGAAAGGGCCCTCTGAGGTCTGTCTGAGTGACTGGTGGGATTGGGATACATCAATTTGTTATTTCATTTACTTTTTTTTTTTAATAGAGAAAGAGGGAGGCACATCTGATACGCTGGAGCCTGCTTGTACAGGCTTATGAGAGCTAATAGTTAAATTTTCAGGAATTTTGTGAGCTGCTTGCCATCACATTGGTAGCTTGAAATTCTACCAACTGGCAAATGCTACAAATCAGAGAATCTCCTCCCTCCCCATGGAGTCAGTTAAACATTTACCAGCATACCACTGCCACCTTGACAAGGCCAGCCCAGTGAATCCTCTATTTTTGGGGTGTCTCCAATTTACTGCATGCATGGGAGGTGACATTGGCCCTTGTCTGATTTTATCAGTTCCTCTCTGTGGCCTAATTTACTACTCTCTAGGGACCTCTGCTTTCCTAGCACCCTTCTCAAGACCCTCAGCATGAAAGATTCTGCCTCCCTCTTGAGATTCTCCCAATTTTTGCCCCTCCCTTCCTTTAGCTGGAACACCCTCAGATGAGATGTTGGCCACTGACCCTCTGGGGCTAGCAAAGCTGACAGGCCCAGGAGACAAGGACTGAAGGAACAAGAGGAAGTGAGTGTGGGGATTGGGGGCGGGGGGGGGGGGCGATTACAGAGATTCACATGCATTTTTTTTAAACTTTTTGCTGCATTTTCTACATTCATACAAAGTACTTTGGGAGGGGGTTTTAGTGAAGTACTTTGGGAGGGGTCCATCCAGTAGAGCTGGATGTCTCTACCCCCTGATAGCTCCTGCCCTGGCCCCCTTTCCCCAGGCATGAACTTCTGGAAGAGGCCTGCCGCCAGGGCCTGCCCTTTGCTGCCTGGGATGGCCCCACCGTGGTCTCCTGGCTGGAGGTACTGGGGCCCAGCAATGCCCTGACTCTTTACCCCCAACCCCTGTGACAGTCCCACCATTAAGGCTGCTTGGTTCTACTCAGCACCATCCTCCTAGCCCAGATGTGGGGGTGTGGGGGTATGAGGCCCTGAGAAGGGTCAGGCTTCCTGTTGATCTTCCTGTTCTTTCTCCTTCTCCCCTACCCCTGCCCCCCTGGCCATGCCCTCTGGTCCTGGTCTCCTGTTGTCTCTCTCTCTCCCCATGTCTTTCTCTCTGGGTTTGTCTGTCTCTATTTTTCTGCCTCTTTCTCCAACCCCGCGTTTTTGTCATTGCCCATATTTCTTTGCATGTCTCCGGATCTTCCCATATCTCTGTCCAAATGTCTTTCCTTCCTTCTCTCCTCGTGTCTATCTCTCATCTCTGTGTCTCTCCTTATCTCTGTCTCTCCCCACTCCTCTCTTTCCCTTTTGACTCTGGCATTACTCTTCTCTGACTCCCTTTCTTTGTCTCCCTACATCCCCTCTGACTCTCATGTCTCTTTCACTTGCCTTGGCTGTTTCTTCTTACTGTGAAGTTTCCATATCTGTTTCTCCCCTGTGCCTTTCCCCATCTCTCTGTCTTCATCGCTCCCTTTCTTTCTATTTCTCTCCCATCTCTGTGGTTTCTCTTCTGATATTGTCTCTGTCGTTCCTCTTCCTCTGGGTGTCTCTCTCCTGCTCCCTTCCCTGGTCCAGCTGTGGGTAGGCATGCCTGCGTGGTATGTGGCCGCCTGCCGGGCCAGTGTCAAGAGTGGTGCCATCATGGCCAACTTGTCGGACACAGAGATCCAGCACGAGATTGGTATCAGCAACCCACTGCACCGGCTCAAGCTGCTCCTTGCCATCCAGGAGATGGTCTGACTCACTTCACCCTCAGCTCCAGCCTCTTCCCGCACGGTGAGTGTCCAGCGGCCAGCCCCAGCCTTGGCTGCCTTAAGGCCCCACGTCTTGTCCTCAGACTAACCAATCCTGGGCCTGCTTTACTCCAGCTAGGTCCCATAGACTTACTCCCCATATGTCACCTGGATTATCTCTGGGGAGAGGGGTGTCTCTCCTCAGGTCTCCCTGCCTCCCCTGTACTCCCATTCCTCATTCTGTCTTACACATCACCGCCAGACGGACTGTACCAGGAGAAAAAGCCAAATTCATATGGCTCTCTTCAAGGTCCATGATGAGGAGCCCACGCCCTCCTTCTTCACTGACTGTTACCTTGGCACCTGCTGCTCCCTGGCCTGGAGCATCCCTCCCCGTTTTCCCCAAGACTGGCTCCTTCTCATCCTCGAGGTCTCAGCTCAGATGTCACCACCTCCAAGTGGCCTCCCTAATGCAACAGCTAAACTACTCACCCACCCATTACCCCAGTACATTAATACCTAATTTTTCCCATAGCATTTACTGCTTTCTAATATTTTATGCTTTCCTTCCATTCAGAAAACTATGTGTACCATGCATAATTCAGCAATTATTAACCCTTTGCTATACTTGCTGTTTATGTGTGTGTGTGTGTGTTTGTGCCTGAGCACCTCAATATAATTTGTGGACATCATAACAAATTAGTCTGAAAAATTACTTCAGCAAGCATCCCCTAAAAATAAGAAGTCTCCTACGTAGCCACCACACCCTTATCATATCTAAGACATTAACATTATTGTTAATTTCATCTACTATTCAGCTTATACTCAAATTTCCCCTTGTGTATCCCAGACACTCCGACTGTGCCTACAACTCAGGAGGTGCTCCATAAATGTTTGAATCAATGTAGGAATTCCTAACTTGTGGGGTTGCTGGGAGCAAGTGCTCAATAAATGTGAATACACATCCTCCTCCCGTCAAACATTTGCCCCATTGCTGTATCTGCCACCTCACTCTGAGTCCTCACTCTGTATGTCTGTGTGAGGTCCGAGAGGTGACATCATTGACACAGGGCCACACAGGAAAATGCCCAGCAGGGCCTCAATTCAAACCTGAATTTGTTCAACACTCCCAAAGCCCATATTCTGGTAAACAGCAGGTGTTCAATAATGATCATTCTTTTTCTCCCTCAGCCTGGCCCAAGCAGTGACCTGCCTTTCTGAGCCAGAAAGCAGTATGTGTATAAATGTACACGGTCCGGGCCTCTAGGAGCATGACCCTCTTCCCCTCCCCTACCCAGAAGCCCTCTATCACCCTCCATAATACCCCCGGGTCCTTCAGTCCACAGGAAACGTGTGGATGACACACGAGGAGATGGAGTCCCTGACGGCCACGACTAAGCCCGTGAGTGCCCCCCGCTGGCGGTCTTGGGGGTTGTACTAACTCTCCCTGGCGAGGAGCTTGGGGCGAGTCTGGCTGTCTGTCCGTCTGTTCGTCCCTCTAGCCGTCCTCTGCCTGCCCCATAACTTACCCCTTCTCTCCCCTCTTCCCACTAACGGGTCAGGAGACCAAGGAGATCAGCTGGGAGCAGGTAGGGGGCGCGGGGCGGGACGTGGGAGCATGAACAGGCAGTGCACCCTGCGTGGACGCCCCTCCTCCGAGTGCCGCCCCTACCCTCGCTGGAGCATTCCATCATTACCGCGGGCGGGAGGGGGAGGGGATACTGCGCGGAGCTCGGCTCTGGACTGTCTTACAGTGGCTTGGTGGGGTCGGAGTAGAAGCCTGGTGGTTCCATTATTAGCATTGCCCACGGGCCATCCCATTATCTTCTGCTGCTGGGACTCCAGGGGCTGTTCCCTTGCTATAACTGAAGTGAGAAGCTGAGGATCCGTTTCCGTCTAGTTTAGGGGGAAGTGACACACTGTTCTAGTATATTGGGCAAAGGAGAAAACATTTGGGGAGGAGGGACAGCACATCAGGGTAAGCAGTTAGGAAGGAGGAGCTACATACACTTTGTTCTCAAGAAGGGGAGGCGTGAACTCACCTGAAGTGGAAAAACTGTGTTGGACTGGGGTCTTCGTTTCCAATCAGGGGGACGTATGGATTGTTTCCTTATGTTAAAGGCAGTGAAGGACTTTGGGCTGATCCAGAATATTGTCCTGGACCAGATACAACATTAGACTAGTGTTTTCCAGAGAGTGCAGGAGTGATGGATGGATCCATTAACCTTTGTTGCGAGGAGAGCTATTTTGGAAGAATCCATTGTCCTCACTTGTGGGAGTAGTGATGTTGGACTGATGTGTTCTGAGTTGGGACAATGCTAGATTAGTGCTTCTCAAACGTTAATGTACAGTTCAAGTCACCGGAAGATCTTGTGAAAATGCAGATTCTGTTTCAGTAGCCTGGGGAGGGGGGTCTGAGATTCTGCAATTCCAGCAAATTCACAGGTGATGGTGATGCTGCGGGTCCAAGAACCACACTCTGAGTAGACAAGGGTTTATTGTTTCATTCATGAAGGAGTAGGAAACAACTTTGCATTAGTCCACTGTCCTGAGCAGAGATTGGCTATGGTCGGACCCTGGGGTGGAAAAAGAACACCCTTGGGTTGGGTGGGTTGGACTGTTCCCTTTCCTACATACATGGGAAGGGGTCAGAGGGCCTGACCCTTCCTCCACCTGCCCATGGCCCCAGATCCTGGCATATGGCGACATGAACCATGAGTGGGTGGGAAACGACTGGCTGCCCAGCCTGGGGCTGCCCCAATACCGCAGCTACTTTATGGAGTCGAGGGTGGATGCCCGCATGTTAGATCATCTTAACAAGGAGCTCCGGGGCCAACTCAAGATGGTGGACAGCTTCCACAGGTGGGGGCTGCCTGGCCAATGGGACAGTCCAAGGGGAAGCCCCACTCCTAGAGAGTCTTTGGCCAATGGGACTGGTAATGGGAAATTCCTTGGACTATCTTTAGCCCTCTAGCTTTGATTCTCAGGAAATCCTGACTCCTGTGCCCCTTCCAGCAATAAGATGGTCCACTAGGAAAAGTCCACATCCTGAGACAGCTTGGCTAGTTGACTCCACACCCCTTCCAGGTTAACCAGTAGGAACTGCCTGTTGACCTACCCCAACTCCTGGGAAGGTCAGCAATTCCTAGAACTCACCCAGTGGAACAACTCTGTCCTCTCCCAGAAGAGCTGTCAATGGGGAGGGCCCAATAGGAACAAGCAGTCATGGGGTTGTGAAGGCTCATCTGCGACTCCACTTCCCCTGCTGCTCAGGGTGAGTCTGCATTATGGGATCATGTGCCTGAAAAGGCTCAACTATGACCGGAAAGACTTGGAGCGGAGGCGGGAAGAAAGTCAGACCAAGATCCGAGGTGAGTAGAAGAGCGTGAGTCCCGCTGGGAACCAGGTGGAGGGCTTTGGGGAAGGGCTGGGGAAGCTGTGATTAAGAGAGAGGAGGGATGACCAGCGAAGAAGAGCACTACCAAAAACGATGGGGTAGAGCCAGCATTGGGGTTGTGGCCAGGAAAGGAAAAGAGGGTGGAGCTATGGGTTAAACTGGACAGGCCTGCAGCTGAGGCTCCCTTCTGTCTCCAGACGTGATGGTGTGGTCCAATGAGCAGGTCATGGGTTGGGTGTCTGGGCTGGGCCTGAAGGAATTCGCCACAAACCTCACGGAAAGCGGGGTGCACGGGGCGCTCCTGGCCGTGGACGAGACGTTTGACTACTCCGACCTGGCGTTGCTCCTGCAGATCCCCACACAGAATGCACAGGTAAGTTGCAGCTTGGCCTGGGGGATACTTGGGCATCCCTACCTCGCAGACTGCACGCTGCAACCCCTCTCCCACCTCTCTTCCCCAAGCGCGGCAGCTCCGGGAAAAGGAATGTAGTAACCTTATCTCCTTGGGCACAGACAGGCGGCTGGACGAGGTGGGCGCAGCGGCAGCTCAGGAGGCTGGGTTCCTAGCTGTATCTCGAGGGTCGGCACCAAAGGGGTGGAGCTTGAGTTTGCCCAGAATCGCGGTTGGAGGCGGGGCCAGGATGGGGGCGGGAATAAGGGAGCGACAAGGTACGGGGAGGGCTGGAGTCAAAGGAAGGGGCGGAATCAAAACAGGATCCTAGTCCCTCACTGGCTGCCCGGCTCATGTACCTAGGACAGCGCCAAGTCCTTCAGTCGCTCGCCATCCTGGCGGAAGATGTTCCGAGAGAAGGATCTCCGAGGCGTAACCCCCGATTCGGCTGAGATGTTGCCCCCCAACTTTCGTTCGGCCGCAGCAGGGGCCCTCGGCTCGTCGTGGCTCCCTCTTGGCAAGCTGCAGCCGAAAGGTGGGCGGCTCCCCAAAGCAGCAGCCCTTCCTCCTTTCCCCTTCCTCGGGGTCGGGAAAGGACAACTCAACATTCGAAAAGCCTCCCTCTCCAGATTCTGAAATGGACTGCTCCAATATGCCAACTTTCCCCTTCAGGTGTGGAATGGATTGATCCCGCACCCCTTTCCAGGGTGGGAAATGAACTCACCCAGTGTCACTTATGCACCTTGGATGAATCCAAGGCTGTGGGTAAGGGAGGGAAAACGACATGGAGTCATGCTCTCTTTGTCATTTCGGAAGAGGAAATCCAAGGAAGGATGCTAGGAGTTGAGGGTCAGAGAAACCCTAGAGGGACTGGGCGCGCGCCCGCGTGTCTTTGTGTGTGCGTGTGCGCTCCAGGCTGAACCGCTGTTCGCTCTCCCTCCAGGCCAGACTTCTGGGAGTTCCAGGGCAGACAGCGTTTCCGTCCGGACCTATTCCTGCTAGTGCAGGCCTCCAGGTGAGGACTGTCCTGGGAAGTCTTGGGGGTTCAAGGCGGCACAATGGATCTTCACTGCTCCACGTACTGCCCCGCGTCAATGCAGGTGACCTCGTTCGGATGGAAGAATCTTCCAGAGGCTGGGCTGTTCCCCATCCTGCCCAGAGATGGTCTCGCTGGGGAGAGCTGACGTTGGAGCACGCACCATGGACTGGACCATCTGTACAGCCTAGCGGGGAGTGTGTGTCCCGCCTCACAAAAGGACTGGGCCTGGACCAAACCACATAAACCGGACCAAGAGGGGGGAAGAAGAGGGCAGAAAGAAATCCCGTCCCAAACTCCGCCTTCCTTATCTCTACTTTGTAATTTATTGATCAATTTCGGATGAGAGATGGGTACCTATTCCCCCGCGGGAAGGGGGCGGGGCTTCCCTCCAGGGCCGCATGCGAGGGGAGGCTGCCCCCTCCCCTTTCTCCTCCCCAGTCGCGGGGTCCAAGTCTTCCTTCTTCGTCCGAACGGAGGGGAGGGGGGATTCGCTGCTACAAGCCTCACCCCCTGTGCCACTCTATCCCGCCCAACCGCGTCCGGTAGCCGGTGCCCCGGGTCAGCTTTGGGGGGTGTCCCTTCTCCCTCCTCAGTGTCTCGTGTCCCCAGGGCCCCTGCGCCCCCGTGTTGTGGCCGTGTCGGTGCCCCGGGGATAGGGAACGCAGAAATGCTCTCCCTGTTCCCCTCCGGCTCCGGGGTTTGCATGGGAGAATCCTCTTTCCACGATGCCACTGGGCGACGTGGCGTGAGAGGAGGGAGGGCGGTGGGGAAGCCTTTTCCCCCGACTGTTGGTCGGCCTCCCTGTCCCAGGCGTCACTCAGTGATCACGGGTAAAGAGAACTGTTTCGAAAAGCTCCCGCGTTGACTGATTTATTTGTCAGGACCTTATGAAAGCAAACCCACTACGTCGAGGACCCAGGAGTCCAAGGCCCCTCCTCCCTCAGACCCACGAATTCAAGTCCCCAGTCCCCAGCCGCGTGCCCCAGTGCCCTGAGAAGCCAGACTCCACGCTTGACAATGAGGTTCCGGGGAGCACGTTTTTTCAGAGAAATAAATATGGTTTGTGGAAAGGGGTTGGAGGGCCAGGAAGGTATGTCTGTGCCGCAGCCGCGCGACTGGATCAGGGTTCCGGAGTTTCCAGCATGTCCGCCAGAGCCCTGGAGAGGAGGACGCAGAGATTAGATAACCGAAGTGTCCAGAGCCTTTTTATCTCCGGGGAAACGGAGCCTCAGGGTTGTCCGATAACTCAGCGGGACAGCGCCTCTCTAAACAGGACCCTTAAACTACCCCCTCCACACACTTACTGGTACAGGGACGAGGAGAAATAGTCCATGTAGCTTCCTGTGGGAGAGAAAAGAGAACAGGCTTGAGGGGTGCTCCACGGGCGAAATTTCGGGACCACTTTTCAGAGTCCGGGATCAGGGCTAGCTCAGTCCTTTTACTAATTCCTTCCCCAAGACTAATTCCTTCCCCAAGACGAATTCCTTCCACTGGGACTCCTTTGAAGGTCCCGCCCGTTCCTCCTTGCTCTGGTGGGCCTGGGCCTTCGAATTCTTCTTGCTTTGGCCCCGACCACTTGGTTCTAGGCTCCCTCCTCAACCCTGCATCTATCCTTGCCTCCTAGGCTGCAGCATCTATCTCCAATCTTCTCTCCGCTCAGGCCCCGCCCCTTCGTGTTCACCGTGCTCCACCCCGATTCCCAGTCGTGGCCACGCCTCGAAACCTAGCCCCGCCCACAACCTCCCAGTCTTAAGATTTGGCCCTGCTCCCACCAGGGTTCGCCTCGCTGGGCCCTGCCCCTTTCTCAGGTTTCTTCTGAGCACTTCCGCCACGCTCACCTGGAGTGCAGACAGTTTCGCAGACCAGTGGGCAGAGGTAGCAGAACTGGCAGTGCTGGGGGCAGGGATGGGAGACAGAATGAGAAATAGGACATGGTCAAGGGCAGACTCAGGATGGGGTCTCCAGCAGGAGGTTAGTTAGGTGGAGGTTAAGGTTAGAGACAGGATCGGGGTGGAGTCAAGGCTGCATCAGAGTTAAGGGGTTCCATCAGTTCGAGAACAGAGTCCAGGATTTGGGGTTGAGGTGCTCAGATGGTCCCTCGCCCTCCTGGGGCGGAGTGGAACCTTGAGTCTGGGGGAGATGTCTCACCTGGCACTGGTCACAGTGCTCTCCCATGTTCTCCTCATCACAGTGACAATTCTCACATTCAGTGCATCGCTGAGGACCAGAGGAGCCTAGTTAGATAAAACCCTAACCCCATTTGGGAGCCCCCGCTCTCCCCAGCCATTCCCCAGTCATCCACCCTGCCCTCACCCTTATTACCTCCAACACTGAGTTCAGTATCTGCCCCCAAACCTACTTCTCCTTGCTCAGTTTCCTATGACGGGGACTCCATGTTCCCCCATCACTGAGGGCTGGACTTGAAGGTGCACTATTCACCTCCTCTTTTCTATTCTTCCTACAGCCTTTCAATCTCCAGTCCCATCCTTCCTGCCATCCCCCACCCCAAATCTTGTCAAGCACTTTCCTCTCTCCCCACATCCACAGGTGCAGCTCAGGCCTCAATCTCTCCTTCCTGGACCATTGCCCCAGTCTACTCCTTGGCTTCCCAGCCTCCAGTCTGTCCCCCATGTAGCCCCAGGAGTGTCTTTCTTCACCTGGAACTGCCCCTGCCCCTCATTTGCTCAGAGCTACCCCCCAAGGCACCCCAGGGCCCTGGGACAAATTCTATGGACTGCCTGGTGGATGGACCTGGGCTGGGGACATACATTGCAGAAGGAGCAGTAGCCACACACGGACCCTGGGTGGTAATTTCCGTACTCTTGGGCATCCTGTGGACCTGTGGGGACAGGAGAGCAGCAGTGACCTAGATTGACTCGGTTGCTCCCTTCCCCCACAGGGCCAGATCACTTACCAGTGTCCTCACCACTCTCCTCGCTGGAGCCACCTTCAGCAACCTCCCTCCCGGCCAATGGGTTGGGGATGATGGTGAAGGGGAGCTCGTCTTCCTCCAGCCCCTCCTCCTCTTCTTCCTCTTGGTGGTCTTGGCTCAGTGGGGCCTGAACCTCAGGCCTCTCTTCCCTCCTCTCTTCCTCCTCTTCCTCCTCTTCTTCCTCTTCCTCATGGCTCAGGCTGAGGCCATGACCTTCCTCCTCATCTACCTCATCTTCGTGGTCCAGGCTGCCATGGTAGGTGCCTTCTTTTCCCTGCTCTGAACCTTCATCATCTTCCTCATGGGAGCTGTGGTCTTCTTCTTTCTTCTCTTCCTCTTCCTCAGAATCTCTCTCCCCCAAATAGCTTATATCCTTGACCCCTGTGTGTTCTGGGGGCTGGTGGGTAATCTCTTTGATGGACACTCTGTGGCCAGTCCTTTCATCTCTCTGGCCTTTTTGACTGGGAACCTGGTCGCTAAGCTTGACAGAGATGTCCTCAACATCCTCCTTGGGGACTGCCTGGTAGTGATGGCCAAAGACTTCTGTTTTATACTCATCTGGAAAGTCCTCCTCAGCACTCTTGTGGCTTTGAGGTTGGTGGCTAACAACATGGTGGCTGAACTTGACCATGATCTCGTCCTCCTCATCTCCAAGGCTGTGGTGAGTATGTCTGGCAACTTGGTACCAATGTTCAGTGGACACATCTTCATCCTCGTCTTCCTTGTCTCTGTGGTCTAGATGACCGTAGCTGGGGACATGATGGTGGTGTTCATCTGAGACATCATCCTCTTCCTTCCCATAACCTTGATGCCTGTGGGCTGGGTGTCCATACTCAGGGGAGACATCATCATCATCACCATCATTGTCATCATCATCTTCGTGGCCTCGGTGTCCATGGACAGGTACATGATGGTGATGTTCATCTGAGACCTCTTCATCCTCTTCCTTTCTGTGTTCTTGGTGCCTGTGGGCCTGGTGTCCATACTCACTGGAGACATCATCATCTTCTTCTTTGTGGCCTCGGTGCCTGTGGACCTGATGTCCGTACTCAGTAGAAACACCCTCCTCCTCACCTTGTTCATCATCTTCTTCTTCTCCATGGCCTCGGTGTACATGCCTTAAGATATGATGTTGATACTCACTGGACACAACTTCGTTCTCATCCTCAGCTTGATGGCTGTGGCTCCTGTGGCTGGGGGAGTGGTGTCCGTGTTCGGCTGAATTGTCCATGTCTTCATTCCTATGGCCTCTGTTCCCATGGGCCTGCCGCGCATGCTCTGTGAAGACCTCCTCTTCAGAGCTGTTCTCGTCTCCAACCTCATGGCCTTGGTATATGTGGCCTTGGAGTTGGTGACTGTATTCCCTGGAGACATCTTCGTCCTCTTCTCCACGGTCTCTGTGGCTCCAAATTTGATGCCCACTTTCTGTGGAAACATCCTCGTTCTCATCTCTATGGCCTCTGTGGCTGTGGATGGGATAGCCAAACTCACCTGATGCGTCCTCTGAGGGCCCTGCAACTCCTGCATTGTTGTTCCAGTTGCTGGGGCTGGGCCCAGCCTCTCTCAGCTGCTGGGTCATGGCGGGCGGGAGGAGGAGCAGGCTGGCCACAGCAATCCAGAGGACAGAAGTGTGCAGCCATGGCCCACGGTGGCCCATGGGGACGGAGAGGCAGCAGACCTTCTTGCAGGCTCGCTCCAGCTGCCACTTGTGGCTTTGTGGATGAATGGTGGGGGTCCTTGTCTCTTTTTGGATCTTTCCCTCCGTGTCTTTCCTTCACTGTGTGTCTCTCTATCTTTGCCTGTCTACCTTCCTCTGGACACCCCTCTGAGGCAGTCTCAGGAGTCCCCTGACCCCCCTCTCAGGCCCTCCCTCCCACTTCCCAGCCAATAGGGTCTCTCCCCGCCCCTCTCTGTGGCTAAATTTACTCTCAGCCCTGAGTTATTCTGGGTCAGTCCCGCCTGCCCTCCTGCTCCTCCTTCTCTCAGCTGGGGAGGGCTGTGTAAAGGGGTCTCGCCTTGGCCAGGACAGGGGACCTAAGGGACTTGATTTTGGACTACCAACAAGCTCGTGTTTGGCAGTTGCAAAGACAATGGCTATACTTTTAGTGGGCCAAGTTGGGGGAGGCTGGGGCAGCTTGGGAGCAGGAGGGATGTACGTGAAGGGTGAGAATCCTGCCATGGAAGGATTGGGGCTTAGATTATGGGGGTTTCTGGCAAGAATGGGATACTCTGCTGAAAGAGTGGATGCTAATATGGAGGCCTTAGAGAGAGGCAAATGGAACCCTGTTCCCAGCACATATACCCATGACCTCCTGTCCCTGGAATTCAGATCTGGGGGCAGGGGACTGGGCCAGGCCAGGGCTATAAATACAGGAAGGGGGTGAGGGGCTCAGGTTACCCAGAGGCTGCAGCTGTCCCTGTCAGAGAGAGAGATGGCAAGAAACACATGGGCCTCCCTGTGTATGTGTCAATGTCTCCCACTCCTCATCCAGTCACTATTGCTCCTTGGGTCCCTATCCTTCTTTATGGGTCTCTCTCTCTGTCTCTGTCTCTGTCTCTCTCTCTCTCTCTCTCAGTTTCTGTCACTGACTCTGTCAAGGTCCCTATCACCCCTCCCCAGGATTCTGTCCCTCCTAACTCTTGCCCTTGTCTTTCCCTCTCACTCTGAGTGTCTGCCCCAATCCCAAGTCTTTGTCTCTCCCTCTGGGTTAATGTGCCCCCTCCCTCATTTGTGCCATTCCCTCTGTGTGTCTCTGTCCCACCCTGTCTGGGTTTCTGTCCCCTCTCTTGGGGTCTCTGTTCCCCTCCCTCTGTGCCTCTGTCCCTCCTCTCTGGATCTTTGTGCCCCTGTCTCTGAGTCTCTCTCTCTCCCTCTCTCTCTGAGTCTCTGCCCCCCTCCTTCTGGGTCTCTGCCCCCTCCTCTCTGGGCCTCTGTCCCTTCTCTCTGGTCTCTCTCCCTCTCAATCACTGTCCTCCCTCTGGACCTCTGTCCTTCTTTTAGTCTCTGTCTCACAGTCCTGCCCCGCCCCTTGCCCCGCCCCCCGCTCTACGTGCCTCGGATACTCCCCGCCCCCCGCTCCGACCTTGCCCCGCCCCAAGCCGGGTTGGGAGGTGGCGGATCCGGTTTGTCAAGGGCGGATCTGAAATCGGGGTGGTGGAGGGAATGTCGGGTGCTGGATAGGTTGAGGTGGCTACGGCGGCATGGTGGTTCCGGAGAAGGAGCAGGTACAGCGCCTGGACCCCCGGGTTTGAGGGAACACGAAGCTGGAAGCTTGGCCTCCTGGCTCCCAGATAAGAGGGCGCTGGAGACCCAGATTTTGGGGTCAGACGAAGAAAGGGTTTGAAGGGGCCGGGACTCCTGGGTCCTTGGGGACAGATAGGAGGGGAACTGTGGAGGGGGTTTGAGACTCCTCAGTTTGGGGGAGGAAGGCGCTGGGGTTCCTGCCTTCTGGGTCCCGGGATAGGGCGCGGGGTGAATGACTCCGTGCCCCATAGGCCTGAACTGGAGCCCCCGCCCCCACCCCTTGTTCCTGTCCCCAGGGTTGGATCCCCAAGATCTTCAAGAAGAAGACGTGCACGACATTCATCGTTGACCTCACAGATCCGGGGTGAGGAGTTCTTCCCGGGGACCTCGCCGGGACCGTTCTGGGCCCGCTGACCCCGCCCACCGCAGATCCCATCCTTTGCGCCACCCTCATTCCTGACCCGGCGGACACGTCCAAGGGCGTTCCCCGGTGGTGCTCTCCCTTAGCGAGTGTTTGGGTCTCTGCAGACATTTAGAATTACCCAAGCTCCCTCTCAGAGTCAGTGTTAAAGCGCCAGGGCTCGGTTCTACCTCTTTTCTTCCCCGTGTGTCTGTCTCCTTGGGTCACTTTCTCTGTTTTTCCCTTTTGGCCGTCTCTGTTTCATCCATCCCATCCATCCATTCAAGAAACTTCCATTCAGGGCTCCCAAGGGAGCATACTTTTCAGTAGCACAGGTCCTGCCAGGGTTCACATTTTCACCTGGGAAAACGTGCTGTGTGGCTTTGGGCAAATCATTTCACCTCTCTGGGCCTCGCCTATTATCTGGGCATAAAAACAGACCCTACTTCCTGGGATTATCGTGAGAATTAAACGCTAGTAATTTTTCTGGAACAGTGCCCGGAACAATGTAAGCACTGAAAAATGTCTCCATTTCCCATGGGAAGGAAGCAGTTACTACATGTGCAGATCCTGAGCTTGTGCTGGGTAGCCGGGGTACTGCGTGAGCCAGACGGGGTGTTTGCCACCCTTGGGCAGCTTCTGGCCTTCAGCGATGTCTCTTTAGTGGGTTCTGGTTTTCTAGTTATTCTCAAGACAATCTTCCAGGTTTGGGAAATGTCAACCTTCCTAATTTAGTTTGTGTTTTGTTGTAAACATATTAATGTAGTCTGGCTTACAATTATGTATAAATAAACATATACATTTATTGGGGTGAATGCTCAAAAAACTTTTACTGGTAGGAGTGTGGTCAAGAACGTTTAGGAATCTGTGGTCTGGCAGAAGGAGGGCAATTGTAAGGCAAGGGGGTGGGAACTACAAAGGATGTGCCACTGGGTCCAACAGGAGCCAAGAGGAGGTGACTGACTAAGATTGGGGAGGAGATGGGGTGTCACTAATGTCTCTTGGAGGAGGGACCAGTGAGGTAACGTTTGAAGGAGCAGTTGGAGTTTGACAGCTGAAGGCGGGCTGGAGTGAGGAACTAGGAAAGTGATTCCGGGAGCTGGAACAGCTTGCGCAAATTGCCCCCTATTGACAGTGTGGTGTGACTTGAAGATGGAGCAAAGTTCAGAGTGAAAGGAGCATTATCATGATATGGGAAGCCCTAGAGATTGGTGGTGGTCAGACTTCACAGGGCCTCAAATACCTGAGGGGCTGGGACCTTGTACTGGGGTACTAAGAAACTACAGGAGAGCAGGGTCAGCTCTCCTGTGAAGAGACCCTCTGGGAACAATATGAGAATTAATAGGAGTTCGGGAAGCCAGGGAAGAGGTTGTGCAAAGGTCTGGGTGGGAGGGGAAGAGGCCTGAGTCAGGCCAGGGCCTGAAGACACAGAGAAGAGGGCACAAGGGCCGAAGCTTGGGGACTGATGGATTTGGAGAATAAGGTGAGGGGAGAGTGGCTCCTGGAAATCTGGTCTGGGGCCTTGGTAACAGATTGAGAGCTCAAAAGATTGAGCAAGTTTGGAAAAAGTTGCGGAGCTGACCATGAGATCTCGTGAGTTAGAGGGACCCAGGGGGATCATGGGGTGTTGCAGACATGGATCTCGGACCTAGGAAGATGTGGGAATTCCATCTAGGATCTGAAAAGTCCTACCTGTCGGTGGTAACAGAAACTGCAGAAATAGGTGAGATATCACAGGGAAAAAGTGTGTAAAGTCACCGAGGTTCCAAACTGGCAATTCTGTGACTGATTTTTTTTTCTTTTTTTGCATGGAAGAGCAGTTTTAAAAACCTGTTTCAAACATGCATGCCTCAACTTACCACAGGCTCCAGCAAGTCCACTGATTTTCCACCTGATGCTTCTTTCCCTTGAATTACTTCCTGTGTAGAGAGGCCATGTAGTCCTGGATCTGGGGACCATTTACGCTCAAGGAAGGCACAGAGGAAGAGAAAGCCACAGATGAGGGAGGGAGGGACTGAGAACCTGGGGTAGGGTTGGGGTGCAGGTCTGCTCTGCCAAGGAAAAGATTTTCTAGAACCAGGGCCTTTCAGTGGCTGTGACTAGTGCCACTTTGTGATAGATAAGACCTGAATAGAGGCCATTGTATTTGGGGACATGCAGGTAACTGCTGATCTTAGCGGGAACAATTTCAGTTTTTGTTGCCATGCTGAGAGAAGGAAGGCAAGAGGTGATAAGTGCAGAGGGCAAGTCTGCCAGTGCTGATTCCACCCGGTGGTAGAAACGTTCTATATTGACATCCACTATGGCAGCCAATGGCCACATGTGACTCCTGAGCACTTGAAGTGTGGCCAGAGAAACTGAGGAACTGAACTTTCAATTGTATTTAATTTTAATTTATTTGAATACAAAGAGTCCCATGTGGCTAGGGGTTGCTGTATTGGACAGCTCAGGTTCTGGGACGTTCCTTGAAGAAATTTTGCCAGGAAGGATAGGTGGGAAGTGGATAAAAGGGAACGGGGGGGTCCAGGAATGTGGTTCAGATGAGTGAAAGGATCAAGTAGGTAAACTGAGGCATGGCAGGAACCTGAAGGTAGACTCAAAAAGGTGGAGAGGGTGTGTCCTTCACTGTGGCCCTCACTGTGCCAGGAGCTGGGCTGAGTGTATTCTGTTCATCCTGTGTGTGGGTCATTTGGCCATTCTTTTAGTGTCTTCACAACTTTTGCCAAATCCACATACCACCTGTGCCATTCTTTCCATAAAATTGGTCCTTAAATCAAGGCTCACTTCCTTTACGTAAATGCAGGTATCCCATTGATCTGAATCCCATCTAGAATCGGGAAACAGAGATTTAGATACATTTGTAAATAAATCCCTCATTCCCCAAGCCCAAGTTGCTTGTTCTTTAAAACTCTGGTGCCAATTGCATTTAGATAGCAAGGCTACTTGTACATTTATTTAGCAGAGGCAGGGAATTGTCATATGTGACCACCAGAAATGGAAAACCTGTTCCATTTGCCACAAAAGGAAAGAATCAAGCCATAGAAGACAATTACAATAATGAAAAGCAAATAAGGTATTTACTTTTTTTTTTTTTTTTTTTTGAGGGCAGTGTCACTGGCCCTCACATGTGGGACCCGAAACGGGGCCGCTGGCCTCCCAAGCCAGCGCTTAACCACTGCACCACTCAGCTGGCCCAAGTATTTACTTTCTTATTGGATGCTGTTGCCAGCCCAATTTTCTGAACTTGAGGCCCGCTTTTCCGTTAAGAGCAAAGAATAGCAAAGGGTTAGGCATTAAACATATTCTGGCATCAGCTGAGCCTCTCTCCACAGTAATCAGAACTGAAAAAGGAAGGACTTTCTCACTGTTTTTGTTATTCAGTGTTATTTAAAGCTCTGTGTGGAGTTTTGTGGAGTTGTCTTTTCCACTGGGTCTGGTATGCAACCCCCATTCCAGGAAACATTGCATTATGTCACTGGCTCCTTATAGTTCAGTGAAGTAGGCTGTGTTATTCATTTGAGGAGGAAATTTAGGCTCAGAGAAGTGAAGCTACTTGCCCAAAGTCACACAGCTGCTTTAACTTCTAGCATGTATACCCTCTCTCAGTCTCTGGATTTTCCTTTTCATGGTGAACATCATCTGTTTGGACTGGGGGCAGGGAGGACAACCCCTGAAGGTCCCCTGCACTCTTCCATTTCAGGCCCTGCAGACACCAGTGCAGGGGGAGGGGTGGAGGGTGGGTGCCCTGCAGACCTCCCTGCTCAGGCTGCCATGAACCCCTGTGGCTTCCTTCTGGTGGGCAAGATGACTGTCTCTCCTCCCACCAGACTCTCCCTCAGACTAGCTGGAGCCAGGGAGGGGCAGGGCCAGGGTCAGAAGAGACTGTGACTGCTGCTTGGGGGTAGTAGGGTGCAGGCAGAAGTATGGGCACTTCTTCAGGATGCTTGGGGCTGGTGGGGACACCCCTGGGGTTCATGCTCCCCCTTATCCCTACCCTCCAGAGGGACTTTGTGCCAGTGTGGGCATCCCCGGAGAGACCATCTGTCAGTGGCTGTGGAGGATGCATTCGGGGCAGCCGTGGTGACCGTTTGGGACAGTGACTTGCACACCACGGAGAAGCCCACCGATGCCTATGGAGACCTGGACTTTCAGGGCGCCGGCCGCAAGGCCAGCAATGTGAGGCCTCCATGCCTGGGCAGGGCCAGGGTCCATGAGTGGGACTGCATGCCTCAGGGGCTCCCAGAACTGGGACCTGGGGGTGATCCAACTGAACACTCTGTCTCCCCATTTGCCCATCCCTGTCTTTACCTCTCTCTGGGTCTCTGTCACCCCACTCCTCTCTATGGATCTCTGTCTCCTTTTCTCTGGGTCTCTGTCCCCCCGTCTCTCTGCGTCTCTGTCCCTACCCTCTGGATCGCTATCCTCCTCTCCTTGTGTCTGTGTCCCTTTCTCCCTTCTCTGTCTCTGTCCCCGTCTCCATGTCCCTTCCTCCCATGTGTCCACAGTTCCTTCGGCTCTCTGACCGCACGGATCCAGCTACAGTTTATAATCTGGTCACGCACACATGGGGCTTCCGGGCCCCGAATCTGGTGGTGTCAGTGTTGGGGGGGTCGGGGGTCTCCATCCTCCAGACCTGGCTACAGGACCTACTGCGAAGCGGGCTGGTGCGGGCCGCCCAGAGCACAGGTGACTGAAAGTGGGCGGGGGGCTGTGCCTCCTAGGCTGGGCTGGCTGCTCATCTCCCCCACTTCTCTGGGATGCTGCCTCCCCTCCATCTCTGTGTATGGGTTGGTCTCTCTCTCTCTGTCTCTCTCTCTCTCTCTGTCTCTCTGTCTCTCTCTCTCTCTCTCTCTCTCCACACACACACACACACACACCTGTGTGTTTCTGGACCTCACCATTATTCTCTGTGTCTCTGTGTAGGGGCCTGGATTGTCACTGGGGGACTCCACACAGGCATTGGTCGGCATGTTGGTGTAGCTGTGCGGGACCACCAGACAGCCAGCAGTGGGGGCACCAAGGTGGTGGCCATGGGTGTGGCCCCCTGGGGTGTGGTTCGGAATAGAGAGACCCTCACCAACCCCAAGGTAGAGCCCAGGGTCTAGGAAAAGAAGGGGTTGGCTGAGGGCCTGGACTCCTGAGTCTGAGGGAGGAGAGGCCAGTGTCTGTCCTCCTGGCCCTGATGGAAAGACTCCCTGATCTGGCCACTTGGCCGCTAGGGCTCGTTCCCTGCACATTACCGGTGGCGTGGTGACCCGGAGGATGGGGTCCAGTTTCCACTGGACTACAACTACTCAGCCTTCTTCTTGGTGGATGATGGCACCCACGGCCGCTTGGGTGGTGAGAACCGCTTCCGCCTGCGCTTTGAGTCCTATATTGCCCAGCAGAAGACTGGTGTGGGAGGTGAGTGACTTCTTCTATTGGCGACCCAGGACATCGGGCTCAGGATCCCAACAGTCCGGTCTGGTACAAATTTGGGGGTTGTGGCGAGGAGGATGGTCAAGTGTCTTCCCCATCATTTGCTGTATTAAAAAAAAATATCTTTATGGTGAAATCTAAAATACACAAAAGAGGATGGCTTGATTAGTTTCTTTCTTTTTTTTTTTTTTTTTAAAGATTTTATTGGGGAATTAGGAGAGGGTAACAGTGTTGGGGAATTGGGGAAGGGGACCATCCTAGTTGTTGTTCTTCAGTCTTCGTTGTGGAGGGCGCCAGTCGCCATCTGGCTGCCCGTCTGCAGCTCGTGGCCTCTAAGCTCAAGGTGCTGTATTCAATCTTAGTTGTGGGTGGGTATAGCCACCATCCCATATGGGAGTCGAACCAGCAGCCTTGTTGTGATGAGGACACACTCTATCCACTGAGCCATCCCGGTGGCAGCTCAGCTCTAGTCGCTGAGTTCAGTCTTAGTTGCGGGTGGGATTAGCTTTTTACAAACTCTCTTGCTTATGCAACCAGTACCCCTATCAATAAACAATATGAGCAGCCCCCAGAAGTCTTCTCCTGCCTGGCTTTTTCTGTTCGACATTATTTCTGTGAGATTCATCCATATCATTGTCTGAGTTCTAGTTTGTAAATAACTCATGAGTCAAAGAAGAAAAAAATTTAGAAAATATTTTGTTTTGTTTTGTTTTTGTTTTGTTGTTGTTGTTTTTTGAGGGCAGTGTCACTGACCCTCGTATGTGGGACCCGAACCGGGGCCGCTGGCTTCCGAAGCCAGCGCTTAACCACCGCACCACTCAGCCGGCCCTAGAAAATATTTTGAACTGAATGTTAGTAAGTATATGGCGTACCAAAACTTTTGAGATGCAGATAATGCAATATTTAGAGGGAAATTCATAGATTTAAATGCATGTATCCACAAAAGAAGAAAGGCTTAAAATCAGTGATTTAAACCTCCAATAAAAAAAAACAAACTAGAAACAAGGCCAGCCAAGTGGCTTATTTGTTTAAGAGCGTGAGCTCTGAGCAACAGCTTTGCCAGTTTGATTCCCACATGGGCCAGTGAGGTGCCCGGAGCTGAGCTGCCATTGAGCTGCCAACAGGTGGCAAGATGGCTCAGCTGGTGAGAGCATGTGCTCCTAACAACAAGGTTGCTGGTTCCACTCCCTCGTGGAATGGTGGGCTGCTCCCACTTGCAACTAAGATTGAACATGGCACCTTGAGCTGAATGGCTGTGAGGAGCCATCCAGCGGCCAGATGGTGACTGGACTTGGAGCTGAGCTAGCTGTGCCCTGTACAACTAAGACTGAAGGACTACAACTTGGCTGTTCCCCTTCCCCTATACTCGACCACTGTTCCCCTTCCCTAATTCCCCAGTGAAATCTTTAAATAAACCAAACAACAAAAAAACAAAATGTAGAAACAGAATAGCAAATCAAATTTGAGGAAACTAGAAGCAAGGAAATAATAAAGACAAACGCATAATAACATGTACAGTGAATAATATCAACTAAAACAAAATGTCCACTTAATTCTTTTTTTTTTTGAGGGCAGTGTCATTGGTCCTCATGTGGGACCCGGACCGGGGCCGCTGGCTTCTTAAGCCAGTGCTTAACTACCGCGCCTCTCGGCCGGCCCTTAATTCTTAAATTTTACTTAGCTTCTTGGTCACTTTAATTTTATTTTTAAAATTATCACACAGTAAAACTTAATTTTGGGGGCCAGCCAAGTGACTCATTTGGTTAGAGTTGGCTTAGAGCGCGTGCTCTGAGCAACAGGGCTGCCGGTTCGATTCTCATATGGGCCAGTGAACAATGCGCCCTAGCTGAGCTGTCGCTGAGCTGCCACAGGTGGCAGGATGGCTCAGCTGGTGTAACAACAAGATTGCCTGTTCAATGGTGGGCTTAAGACTGAACTTCACACTTTGAGCTGAGCTGCTGCCCAGATGGCTCAGTGGATAGGGCGTGCGTTCTTAACAACAAGGCTGCCGGATTCTACTCCCACATGGGATGGTGGCTACACCCACCCGCAACTAAGATTGAACTCAGTACCTTGAGCTTAGAAGCCACGAGCTGCCCACAGGAAGCCAGATGGCGACTGGCGCCCTCCACAATGAACATTAAAGAACAACAATTTGGCTGGTCCCCTTCCCCAATTCCCCAACTGTTCCCCTTTCCTAATTCCCCAATAAAATCTTTAAAAAAAACAAACTTAATTTGGGGATGTGTGCAGTTCTATGATTATAGATTCATGTGACCATTTTCACAATCAGGACAGAGACTCGTTGTTACCATGAAAGCATTCATTCCTTTTGTACCCTAACCCCTGACAACCACTGATCTATTCACCATCACTGTCATTTTCTCTTTTCCAGAAGGTCATATAAATAGAATAATACATAACCTTTAGAGACTGGCTTTTCACTCAACATATTATGGCAGCTTTAATATGTGCTCTTTGGAACAAATAAAATCAAACAAAGTTATATATAAAGTAAAAGTTAATTATCTTGTCTCCCTAGTTTCAACCCCTTGAGTAATCAGTCTTATACAGTTTGGAGTTTATACTTTTATACCTTTCCCTATGCTTATAAATTTCTATGCAAGTATATTTCCACCTATATGGTGTTTCTCTTTCATTTTTGTACTATACATATATGTATTACACTTCCTTATGATCATGCTTTTAGGTCCCAACTTCTCTATCTTGCATCCCTTTCTAATAGTTGCGTGGTATTTCTTGGTCATGGATGTACCAACTGTTATTTACATTTTCTCAATTAATGGATACTTAACATTTTACCAGTGTTTGGCACTATAAATATTTTTGGATGGACATCTAGAATTACATACAGGTGTTTCAAATTCTATACATGAGTAGATTCCCCAAGTGATATTGATGTGTGTGTATATTAATAGATTAGATAACTTTCTAAAAATTTGTACTCCCATCAAGAATGTGTAGGAGTGTCCTTTTCCATTTACTCTCAACCAGCACTGGATACTCATGCTTTAATTAATTAATTAATTAATTTTTTTTTGCCAGTTTGATGTGCGAAAAGCAACATTTCACTTTTAAGCTATTTCATGCTATTATGAGATATAAATATGTATTTTGTTGACCAATCAGACTTCCTGAATTATGTGTTTATATCATGACATAATTCAGGAAGTCTGATTGGTTAACAAAATATATATCCTCTGCACATTTTTAATTCTTTTTTTTTTTTCTTTTCTTTTCTTTTTTTTTTTTTTTTGAGGGCAGTCTCACTGGCCCTCATATGTGGGACCGAACCAGGGCCGCTGTCTTCTAAGGCCAGCGCTTAATCACCGCGCCACTCGGCCAGCCCAATTCTTTATTTTTTTATAGGACTTCTTTGTATGCTGTGGATAGTAACCTTTTTTTTTTTTTTTTAAGATTTTATTGGGGAATTGGTGGAGGGGAACAGCGTTGGGGAATCGGGGAAGGGGAACAGACAAGTTGCTGTCTTTTTGTTCTTCAGTTTAGTTGCGGAGGATGTTGCTTCACTGTTGGTATCATCATTGCGCTCTTCCCGGATGAGGCAGATCGGTCGCTGGCCTCTGGATGTCGCTCACCACGGCTACTGGCAGCTCACGCTTGACTGCCAGCCGCTCACGCTGGCTGCGGGCCACTCACTGTAGCCTATGGCAGCCCACTGCAGCAGGGACTGCAGCCCACACCATCCCCGGGGCTCGCACAGCCCAGCTCCAGGTGGAGCTGTTAGCTGTAGAGGGCAGTGTCACTGGCCCTCATGTGGGATCCGAACCGGGGCCGCTGGCATCCCAAAACCAGCGCTTAACCAATGCGCCACTCGGCCGGCCCGATAGTAACCTTTTGACTATCAGATATATTGTAAACTTAAAAACAATACTTTAACTATGGCTTCTATTTCCATAAAATTCTATTGTTTTTATGTGGTTAGATATATTTGTTGTTTCTTTACACATTTTCTTTTTTTTTTTTTTAGCTGAGCCATCCTGCCACCTGTTGGCTGCTCAGCTCGGGTTGGGCATCAAACTGCTGTTGCTCAGAGCTCAGCTCACTCTCTTGAGTGAGCTTTGAGCCACTGGGCCAGCCTTATTTGTTGTTTCTTTATAGCCCCTTGGTTTCCTGCTTTTTTAAAGAAAGGTTCATCTCAGTCCATAGCTGTACAAATATTCTAAGTCTTCTTTTTAATACTTTATATATTTAAAAATTTAATCCACCTGGAAGTGATTTTTAAATGTTTTCAAGTAAGGAGTCTACATTTCTTTTCTTCCAAATGGGAAGCCATGTTTTTTTCGTGACCATTTAATAAATAAGCCATCTTTTTCCAGATGAATTGAAATGCCACTCATTTATGTATTCAGTTCCTTTATATGTTGAAATCTGTTTCTGAACCTTCTTCTCTTCTGCTTCTGTATCTGTCCCTTTAAACTGATTGTAGTGGTTTAAAGATTTTTTTTTTTTAAGATTTTTATTAGGGAATTGGGGAAGGGGAACAGCCCACTTGTCCTTCAATCTTAGTTGTGGAGGACGAAGCTAGCTCAGTTCCAAGTCCAGTCGCTATCCGGCCACCCGTTGGCAGCTCACAGCCTCTCAGCTCAAGGTCCCTGTGTTCAGTCTTAGTTGCAGGTGGGTGTAGCCCACCATCCCATGTGGGAGTCGAACTGGCAACCTTGTTGTTAAGAGCATGCGCTCTAACCACGGAGCCATCCAGACGCCCTTTGGCAGCTCGCAGCAGCTCAGCTCAAGGTACCGTGTTTAATCTTAGTTGCAGGGAGAGGGGGCAGCCCCCCATCCCATGTGGGAGTTGATTCAGCAACCTTGTTGTTAGGAGCACAGGCTCTCACTAGCTGAGCCATCCTGCCGCCTGTTGGCAGCTCAGCAGCAGCTCAGCTAGTTGTGCATCCTGGGCGCAGCTCACTGGCCCATGTGGTAAACAAACCAGGGACCCTGTTGCTCAGAGCTTGAGCTCTTAACCAACTGAGCCAAGATGTTTTGATATATATTAGGGAAAGTTCCCCCTTACTGTCCTGTTACAAAAATTTCTTAACTCCCTCTGACATTTATTCTTCCATATGAATTTTAAAATTTTCCATTAACCAAAAAAAAAAAAAAAAAGGAAACCCTTCCAAACTCCTTTTCCCCTCCTCTTTCCCCAAACTTTAAATTTATGTGTTGTTTTGTGACAGGTTAACATGGCATTAGTTTTTCCACTTATTCAAACCTTGTCCTTAAATAAGGCTTATAAATGTCCTCATAAAGATCCCATGCCTTTCTGGATGAATTAATTCCTAGGATTTTATATTTTTTATCAAAACAGGAATAGGATACATATTATTACTAGTTTGGAGAAAATTTTCTGATTTTCTGTATTTTTCTTATATCAATTCTCTTAACAAATTATCTTATTAATATTTATTTATTTTGAGTGGAGTCTCTACAACTTTCTGAGACTATAAATCGTATTTTTTTAAAATAGATACCTTTGTCTTTTCCAGCTTAAAAAAATACCAGTTTTTATTCCAATTATTTAATTTTTTTTACATTATTACTCCTGGATGAATGTGACGAGTAGTAATGTTGTCCTCTTTCTTATTTTAATGGGGATAGCGTTAGTACAAAATTATCTTATATGATTTTGTTATTGGACTTTGGCAAATATCTTCATTGTATTTGGATAGTTCTTTCTTTTCCTTGTGTCCATTTTCTGTTTGAACTTTCATCCTCTCCTGGCTCCTGGGTGGTTAATCAATTATAGGATTGACTTATACTACAAACACCTCCCTCTTTCAGGAACCCCAGATCCCTCTTCCTTGGGAAGCCAAGCATTACTGTCTCCAAAATCTGGCCCCACCCAGTGTGCTCAAAGACTTGACAATTCCCATGAGCCTCAGGACAGAAGCCAGCGTTTGTCCCAGGGACTCCTGGGAAAATGTGGTTTTCTCCCATTTCTGGCAAAGGCTGATGGCAGGTGACCAAACTCCCGGCTCTCTTCTCTCCTCAGGGACTGGAATTGACATCCCTGTCCTCCTTCTCCTGATCGGTGGTAATGAGAAGATGTTGAAGGTATAGGGCACCTGATGCCTTGGTCTAAAGTGGGAGGTGGCTGGAGGCATGGGCCCTGAGTCTTAGGAGAGGAGTGGGCTGGGGATTTGGATTCCAGGTGGGGTGAATACCTGCCTTCCCTGACCTAACTGCCCCTTTTATCTTGTAGCGGATAGAGAATGCCACCCAGGCTCAGCTCCCCTGCCTCTTGGTGGCCGGGTCTGGGGGAGCTGCAGATTGCCTGGCAGAGATCCTGGAAGACACTCTGGCTCCAGGGAGTGGAGGGGGCAGGCGAGGTGAAGCCCGAGATTGGATTAGGCGTTTCTTCCCTAAAGGGGACCCTGAGGTCCTGCAGGCCCAGGTATGACACTGAAGACCCAACTCTGCATTCTGGGATGGAAGGGAGCTGGGGATCTGGGGTCCTGGGTCTTGAGAGAAGAGGGTGCTTGCTGAGTGCTTGGAGTCCTGGATCCAAGGGAACAGGGTAATGGGGGCCCACACTTGTGAATTTTAGGGAGGAGGGGCTGGGAGTCCGGAGTCCTGAAAGGCCTGGAGGCCTAGACTCCTGGGTTCTGGGACTAGAAGGTTCTGGACACCTGGGATACCAGGTTCTGAAGGCCTCCCATGTCTCTGTGGACAGGGCCCAGGTGGAGCTGGGCTGGGGATGCAGAATTTGGTATTCTGTAGGTGGAGAGGATCATGACCCGGAAGGAGCTGCTCACAGTCTACTCATCTGAGGATGGCCCTGAGGAATTTGAGACCATCGTTTTGAGGGCCCTTGTCAAGGGTAAGACTTACACCCACCCTCAAATTCTCCTCCTCTCTCCACTCAGCTTTGGACATATTTCTTCGCCCAGGCACTTTATCCATCCTCTGTAAAGTAGTGCCCCTTTTTAACTTCTTCTTTTTATTCTCCTTTGCAGTGTGTCTTGGGGCTTTGCATGGTGCTTTTTGATAGCTTTTCCAAGATAATTTCATTATGTTCTAACATTTTCTTTCTGTTGGATCCATTCATCCATTTTTTCTCCTTCATCCATCCATCCATCCATCCATCCATCCATCCATCCATCCATCCATCCACTCATTTTTCTCTTTCCTTCCTTCCTTCCTTCCTTCCTTCCTTCCTTCCTTCCTTCCTTCCTTCTTTCCTTCTTTCCTTTCCTTCCTTTCTCGTATCTGTACATTGATTTTTCCATCTACCCCTTATTCCATTTATTCTTTTTTTTTTTTTTTTTTTTTTAGCTGAGCCACCTGTTCGCAGCTCAACGGCAGCTCAGCTTGGGCTGGGCATCGAACTGCTGTTGCTCAGAGCTCAGCTTCACTCTTGAGTGAGCTCTTAACCAACTGAGCCACTCGGCCGGCTCCTTATTCCATTTATTCTTGATTATTCCATCCATCGAATCATCCATCCATCTTGCCATTCACCCATCCTTTTACCTATCCATCCACATATTCATTGATAATTCCATCCACTCATCATTCCTTCATCTATTCATCTTTTCATCCATCATCCATCCATCCATCCATCCATCCATCCATCCTTCTACCTATCAATCCACTTGCTCTTTCTTCCTCTTCTACATGCCGCCAATATGTTTTAAGCACTGAGACGTAGGGGAATCAGAGATGAACCAAAGCTCTGTCTCCCATTGAGGAATTCCTGATATTTCACTAGAGGAAAGAATGATGAAAACCAAGGTAGGGAGTTTAATGGCCAGCTGGTAGAGGCTGAGGATGGAGCTAGTTTATTCATTCAACAAACATCATCCTAGGCTCCAGAGACTAAAGCAGACCCATTTCCTGCACTCAAGGACCCCAGATCCTACCAGGGTTGTTGAACACAACCTTAAGTAAAATTTAAGACAAAAGCTTAGGGGAGGAACTGCTGTCATTTTGTGACAAGGGGAGAAAATTCAAGGAAGTGGTGTTTAAATTGGTCCTTGATGAGCCAGTAGAATTTGGACATAGTAAGATGGGGAGTTGGGATAAATAAGTGATATGGAGGATTCCTGTGGCTCTGAGAGGATGCGGGTAGGGATGGTTGGTTTTGGTGCTAGAAGAATTTTACAAGGAAAACACCCACTTAGATAAAAACTTCCAAGAGATATACAATCATTTATAATGCTTTCTCTGTCCCAGGTCCCCATCTTGTTTTTTTGTTTTGTTTTTTTTGAGGGCAGTGTCACTGGCCCTCATATGTGGGACCCGAACAGGGGCCGCTGGCTTCCCAAGCCAGTGCTTAACCACTGTGCCACTCGTCCCGCCCCCAGATCCTCATCTTAATTGTATCTACCATGTTCCGTGGAGGCAGAAAGAGTAGTTACTTCTGATTTTGGAGTTAGATAAAGCTGTATTTGAATACCACCTTGGTCCCTTCCTTGCTGTGTGACCTTGAGAAAGAGACTTGCCCTCTCTGAGTCTTAATTTCTTTCTCTGAAAAATGGGGGAGTGTCGTGAGGCTGAGAAGCAGCTTATGAGCAGTGCGTGGTCCCTGGGTGGGGAGCTCAATAAATAGGAGCTCTTCTGAATATAATTATATGTCTTGTGGGACACATCCTTAAATAGAGGATAACAGTGGGCAAATCTGATTCATTCTATGGAAGTTAACATATGAGCTTCTTGGGAAAAAACAGCAGCTCTGTAATATGTAGTTTGAGGAGGTGTTGTTGTAAGTCCATTGCCTGCAGAAGTGGAAGTGATCACACTCTGCTGGGGAAACCGGAGCTGGCTGGATGGCTTGGTGATAGCAGAGTTGAATGGATGGGGTTTCAGCAGCTGAGGAAGGAAGGGGGAAGGGAACGAAGGCTCCTTGAGAATCTAGCATGAGCCAAGCACTGTGCTGAGCAGTTGGCATACATTTTTGCCCCTGATCATCCATCCCTTCTTGCAAGGTGTTGTCTCTCCATTTTGTAAATGAAGAAACTGAGGCTCAGAGAGGGAAAACATGACCTATCCCAAATAATAGGGGTCAACCTTTTTGTTTTTTTCCAGTATTCATGTTCTTTTTTCCCCCCTCACAGCTTCATTGAGATATAATTGTGTAAGTTTAAGGTGTACAACGTAATGACTTTATACACCTATATGTTGCATTATGATTAACACAGTAAGATCAGTTAACATATCCATCACCTCACATTATTACGCCTGTTTTTTGTGGTGAGAACATTTAAGATCTACTCTCTTAATAACTTTCAAGTATACAATACAGCATTGTTAATTATGCTCACCATGCTGTACTTATTCCTCATATAACTGGAAGTGTGTACCCTTTGACCAGCATCTCCCCACCTCCCCCAACCCCCAGTCCATATTCTTTTTTTTTTTTTTTTTTTTTACGATTCATTATTGGTAACTGGTAATCATAAAATTAGCAGTGGTGGGCCTGCTGAGTGGTGCGGTAGTTAAGGGCTGGCTTGGGAAGCCAGCGGCCCCAGTTTGGGTCTCACATATGAGGGTCAGTGACACTGCCCTCAAAAACAAAACAAAAAATTAGCAATGGTTATCTTCAAATTATTGTACTAGCTATGCTGTCCTTTGTTGAGGTTAATCAGAATCAGACATTTCCCACTTAAGATGCATCATATAAATCACACTTGGTTTATCACCAGCATTTATAAAACCAGCTCTACGGAAAGAACTAGGTCTGGGGACACATGCTTGGTCTTAATATAGCGAATGTTCAGCCAGTGTCCACACTCTTTTTTTCTATTTTTTATTTGAGGGCAGTGTCACTGGTCCTCATATGTGGGAACTGAACCGAGCCCGCTGGCTTCCCAAGCCAGTTCCCAACCACCATGCCACTCGGCCAGCCCTCAGTGTCCACATTCTTAATCACCATGACAACCTGCCTATAAGCCAATTAAGAAAAATTTCCTGTACCTAATACAATAACCTTGGATGAGGGGGCCATGGGTTTCGTTCAATCTGGGAGACCCAACTGGCAAGCAGCCCTTTCAATAAAAAACAGGAGAGTCCTAGAGACTTACCCCAGATGATTGCAGCTCATATTCTTCTTGCCACGGTCTGGAGGATGTCCTGGGGCCATTTGTATTCCTCTGACTTTCTACTGGAAAGCAGCAGGGAGCAGCCAGGTTTCCACACTGCCAACCCGGAGGCACCAGTGGCAGTCATTTGTTCTGCTCCCTGCCACAGCCATCCTGTTCTGGAGGGGATCTGTGGCTGTTGCCAGGACCTTCTTCGGGCCTGAGTGACTTCAAGCCATTGGTGGTGATAAGCCTTGGGGGAGCCAAGCTCTCTTAAGCATTAACTCATTTCTGTCTGACCCTCAAGCCCACTGCATAGGGCATGTTTGAGGGAGAGGTAAGAGACCCACGTGGATGGCAGGAAGCATGTTGGAGACAAAGCCCGTGAGGTGGGCAAGGCCAGACCACCCTGGACCTAAACCGAGACTTTGTTCTGAGAGGCATGAGAGGGCCAAGGTCAGTTCTGTGTATAGAAGGACGCTGCAGGATCAGGTGGGGACAGACTGAAGAGGAGAGGAGAGACGGTGAAGAAAAGGAAGAGACTGTAACGATGGTAGTGGGACAGGACAGAGCTGGAGCTGGGGCCATGAGGACAGTGAGGGGGTAGGCAGAGGGAGTCAGGAGCTGGAGAGATGGGGCTTGAGGATTAATGATCTGTGGGATGTGAAGGGAGGGACAAGACACACCTGGGGGTCTGCCTCATTGACTGAGTGGTCAAAGGTTCTGTCCCTGAGATAGAGGACCCAGGGGAATGTCAGTTTGGGGGAAAGTCCCTGAGCTCAGTATGGGACTTTGTGGCCATGAAGGGCCTAGAGGAAGTCCAGGTGATAAATGGTGACAAGTTAACGCAGAATATAACAAGATGTTATAAATCTTTTTTTTTTTTTAACATATATATTTTTTAACTCTACTAGGGAAGAGTGTGTTTTTCCCAGGACCCATCAGCTCCAAGTCAACTTGTTGTCCTTCAATCTTAGTTGTGGAGAGCGCAAGTTCAGCTCCAAGTCCAGTTGCCATTTTCAAACTAGTTGCGGGGGGTGCAGCCCACCATCTCATGTGGGAGTTGAACCGGCAACCTTGTTAAGAGCACGTGCTCTAACCAACTGAGCCATCCTGCCGCCCACTGGCAGCTCAGCTCAAGTCATTGTCTTCAATCTAGTTGCAGAGGGTGCAGTTCACTGGCCCATGTGGGAATCAAACCGGTAGCCCTGTTGCTGAGAGCTCGTGCTCTAACCAACTGAGCCACCCGGCCACCCCTATAAATTTTTTATTTCCTTCACTTGAAACTGTGAGAAAAAATAAGGGAAATCCATAGACTCTTAGAAAAATCTCACTCTGAATTTGCTTCTGGGGTTTCAAAAGAAATATAAAGCTGTGTGGTCTTAGGCATGTTACTACCTCCCTCTGGGTCTGTGGTTTCCCAACTCTCAACCTTAGAGGTTATGCTACTCAAGCTGTAGATTCCTCCCAGTTTGGAACTTCTTCCTACGGTTATTATTATTTTGTTTGTTTGTTTGTTTGTTTTGTTTTGTTTTGTTTTGTTTTAAAGATTTTATTGGGGAATTGGGGAGGGGAACAGCGTTGGGGAATCGGGGAAGGGGAACAGACAAGTTGCTGGTTTTTGTTCTTCAGTCTAGTTGTGGAGAACGTCGCTTCACTGGCCCATGTTGGTATCATCATTGTGCTCTTCCCGGGTGAGGCAGATCGGTCGCTGACCTCTGGATGTCGCTCACTGCGGCTATTGGCAGCTCACGCTTGGCTGCCAGCCGCTCACGCTGGCTGCTGGCTGCTCACTGTAGCCTATGGCAGCCCACTGCAGCAGGGGCTGCAGCCCACACCATCCCCGGGGCTCGCACAGCCCAGCTCCAGGTGGAGCTGTTGTTAGCTGTAGAGGGTAGTGTCACTGGCCCTCATGTGGGATCCGAACCGGGGCCGCTGGCATCCCAAAACCAGCGCTTAACCAATGCGCCACTCGGCCGGCCCCCTACGGTTATTATTAACAATGATCAAAAGTGGATACCATAATTATTCCCATTTTATCGATGAAGAAACTGAGGTTCCCGAGGTTCAGTGGCTAGCCTGAAGTCATTCAATTGGTATTGGTGGAAGATGGATCGGAGTTGCTTCAGAGCCCACTGCTCATCTCCACTCCACTAGATAACCAAGTTCCCCCATACTAATTATTGGAACAACCGAAATGAGAGTCGAAAGTCCTTCCTTTGCTTTGGAGATAGATGCGGAGCAAGTGGAGACACGGGAAAACTAAATTGGTGGCACAAGTGTCTAGACTTGGCTCCTTGGACCCATTGCACGCTTCGGATACTTCGGGCTCCTGTTGAACGCTCACACTTTGCATCCATTCAATTGTCGGATCCCAGTTTTAAAGGCCTCTTGGTTTCCCTTGCTCATTTTAAGGAACTCCAGGGTCTTCCAGAGTCCCTCTAGTGTTCAAGTTTTTTCCAACCTCATTTTCTGCTACTGTCCCCTCTTTCTTCTCACATATACCTCAAGTTTCAAGAAATCAGAGTTGCTCATATCTGGGATCATATTGTGTGTCTTCCTGCACCCAGGCCTTTGCTCAGGCTGCTCCTGCTGCCTTGGTTTCTTTTCTCACCTTAGATGCACATCTCCAAATCCTACTGCTCTTTCAGAAGCCCCACCTCAAGGCCCCTCCAGTACGAGGCTTCTTTGGATCACTCAAACCTCTGTGGTTGTACCCTCCCCTGCGCCCTAATCACTCTCTATGCCCACCTCCGAGGGCACTGATCACTCTGAGGGTAGGTATGTGATTCTGGGACATATATTCCTGGAATGAGCCCCTTCATGGCACGCACTGTATCCAGTTTCTCTCTCCATCCCTCCCACTTACTGCCTGATCCATAACCTACCTCAGTAAATGGTAAATGAATGAATGATTCCCTTTCCTTCTTCTTGGGGCCTCTAAACCACTGGTTTGCACTCTGCCCCTGAATTGAATGACCTTATACTTATAATAGCCTGACTTAAAGACCCCAGACTCTGCCCGACACCACCTCCTTTGTATGCAATTTAAATGTCAGGCATCCCAAACAGAAGCAAAGCAGATATTGATCCGGTATTCCCACCCTCACCCTGACTCTTGCCCTGTCTCCCTCTCACCCTTGCAGCCTGTGGGAGCTCTGAGGCCTCAGCTTACCTGGACGAGTTGCGTTTGGCTGTGGCTTGGAACCGCGTGGACATTGCTCAGAGTGAACTCTTCCGGGGTGACATCCAATGGCGGGTGAGGAGTCGGGACCTGGGGGTTGTGGATCCTGACAAGGGGAATGCACATTTGGCCCTGCCTTCCATTATGGCCTGCCCAGCCTTCCCCGATTGTCCATCTGTCTCCATCTTATCCCCTCTCTCCCCGACCATCCATCCATCTATCCACCCATCCATCCATCCATCCACCCATCCACCCATCCACCCATCCATCCCTCATAGCTCTGTATCCCCATCTCTTGTCTTTAACCTCTGACCTCACCTGGCCTTTTGTCTGGTTGTGCCCATCTGTTCCCCCATTCATCCCACCCCTGCCAGTCCGTCCACCTGGAGGCCTCCCTCATGGACGCCCTCCTGAATGACCGGCATGAGTTTGTTCGCTTGCTCATCTCCCATGGCCTCAGCCTGTGCCACTTCTTGACGCCGACGCGCCTGGCCCAGCTCTACAGTGCAGCGCCTCCCAACTCGCTCATCCGCAGCCTTCTAGACCAGGCGTCCCACGGCACGGGCACAAAAACCCCAGCTCCTAAACCCTCTGCGGAGCCCCGACTCCCTGACGTGGGGCAAGTGCTTCTGATGCTGCTGGGGGAGATGTGTGCGCCGAGGTACCACTGGGTTACTGGGGAGCCACACCACGACCATGACTGCAGGGAGAGCCACCATGGCGGGGAGAATGTAAGGACCTGGAGAGGCTGGGTGGGGAAGAGTGAGAATGACTTGGGGGCGGGGCTGTGCTAGGGGCGTGGCCAGAGAGCAAGGTGTATGACTGAACTGGGGTGGGGCTTGTTGATTGGGCCTGGGCCAAGCAGGATACTGGTGGGGAGAATTCTCACCACCGCCCCCTTGCCTGCAGACCCATCTGCTTTCTGTCAGGGCCACCTCTGAACTCATGCTGGACGCTGTCCTCGGGCAGACCCCCTGGAGTGACCTGTTCCTCTGGGCACTGCTGCTGAACAGAGCTCAGATGGCCTTGTACTTCTGGGAGATGGTGAGTGCTGACTTGATCTCTGATTCTACTCTCTCTTACATTCTTGTCCTTTAGTTCTATGGGACTCAAATGTTCCTGTGATATGATTCCCGGACCTCTGATGTCACCATTCCATTCCTGTCTTCCATTCCCAATATGATACCAACTGCTGCTTCTTCCTTTTCTCGCTCTTTTTTTTTGTGTGTGTGTATATTATGCATTTTTTTTTAGTATTTTTTTTTATTAGTTTCAGGTGTACAACACAATGCAATAGTTATACTCTTTACCTCCCAAAGTGAAAACCCCCCTCCCCCAGTTCGCCACCCCACTCCCCCCCCCATATCATACATATCCATCACAACTCCCCTGACTCTATTATGCATTTCTTGTTACTTGCCTTTTCCATTAACAATACCTGGGGTGCCAAAAAATATATATATATACACATGACTTGGATTCATGTTTTGTTATTGGTATATATTGAATATTGCAATTTTAATATAGGTTTTTTTCCTTTCTTAAAATGTGTATACAGGGCCGGCCGGGTGGCACGGCGGTTGAGAGCTGGCTTGGGATGCTGGCGGCCCAGGTTCGGATCCCACATGTTGGGGCCAGTGACACTGCCCTCAAAAAAAAAGAAAAAAAAGTGTATACATTTTTTTGGCACCCTCTGTATATATTGGGCATTCTCACTTGTTCATATATGTGAATCAATATTCTTTCAAAATGGTTGCCTGTAAGAGGAAGTTAGATGTTATCCTGTAGCTGATGAGGAGTCAGTTAAACATTGGTACACTAGCAATTTAGATACATTGTTGTAACTGCAATGTAGAAGAGGACAAAACTAGAGGCCAAGGAAGTCAAGTAAGACGGTAAAGCTGGGGCCCTTCAAGCAGCCCAGATGGACTAGAGCAGGTAGGATAGAGGTGTTGGGATGCATCTGAGAAGTCTGCATGCGAAGTTAAAAAAAATATGTTATGGGATTTCAATAGGATCTAAAATAGAGCTTATTTTTATGCCATAGAAATATGTTGAAAGGATTTCTTAAGCCTTGGGTTACTTTCAGCCTATTGGGTCATATGTTAAATATAAACTTTTTTCATTGAGATACAATTCATATCACATAAAACCCACCATTTAAATCATGTAAGATTGTACAATTCAGTAGCCTTGAGTACACTCACAATGTTATGCAACCACCACCTCTATCTAATTCCAGAACACTTTCATCACCTCAAAAGGAAACCCCACACTCATTAAGCAGTCGCTTCCTTTCCTTCCTTCCCCCAGCCCCTGGTAACCACTAATGTGCTTCCTGTCTGTATGGATTTGCCAGTTTGGGATACTGTATGTAAATGGAATCATATAATATGTGCCCTTTTTCATTTGAATTTTTTCACTTAGCATAAGGTTCTCATGGTTCTCCATGTTATAGTGTATATCATAATTTCTTTCCTTTTTAAAGCTGAATAAGATTCCATTGTAAGATATATTACATTTTGTGTATCCATTCATGTGTTGATGGGCACATGGGCTGTTTTGATTTGTTAGATATTGTTACTAATACTGTCATGAGCATTGGTGTACAAATATTTGTTCAATCCCTGCTTTCAGTTGTTTTGAGTACATACCTAGGAGTGGAATTGCTGGATCACATGGTAATTCTAGGTGTAATTTTTTTTTAGGAACTGCCATGCTGTTTTCCACAGTGGCTGTATGTACCATGTTGCATTTCCACCAGCAGTGCATGAGGGTTCATGTTTTTCCACATCTTCACTGACACTTATTTTGTCTTTGTTTGTTTTTGATAATTGCCATCCTAATGAGTGTGAAGTGGTATCTCACTGAGGTTTTAATTTGCATTTTGTTAATGATTAGTGATATTGAGCATCTTTTCACATGCTTATTGATTATCTATATGTCTTTGGAGAAATGTCTATTCAAGTCCTTTGCCCATTTTTATATTGGGTTGTTTGTCTGTTTGGTTGTTGAAGTGTAAGAGTTCTTTATATGTTTTGGATATTAATCCCTTATTAGATATATGATTTGCAAATATTTTTTACCTTCTGTGAGTTCTCTTTTCACTCTGTTGATAGTGTCCTTTGATGCACAAAAGTTTTAAATTTTGATGAAGTCCAATCTGTTTATTGCTTTTACTTTTGGTATTGCAAAATCCAAGGTCATGAAATTTTATCCCTATGTTTCCTTCTAACCGTTTTTGATTATTATATATATTATAATTATTTATTCCTACATGTTAATTTTATTGAGATTCCTTGTGTGTATAAGTCACTTCTCTTTTGCTGTTTTCAAGATCCTCTCTTTGTTTTTGACTTCAAACAATTTGATTATAATGTTTCTCAGTGTGGGTTTTTTTAATTTTCCTATGTAGAGTTCCTTGATCTTTTCGGATGTGTAAATTCATATTTTTCATCAAATCTGGGAAATTTTAGGCCATTATGTCTTCAAATATTCTTTCTGTTCTGTTCTCTTGGTCCTCTCCTTTTGAGACTCCCATGATGCATATATTGTCCCACAGGTCCCGTAGGGCCTGTTTATTTTTCTTCTGCACCTTTAATTGGATAATCTCAATTGACCTTTAATGTCTATTAATATCAGGTTCACAAATTCTTTCTTCTGCTTCCTCAAAGCTGTTGTTGAGCCTGTCTAGTAAATTTTCCATTTCAGTTATTGTGCTTTTCAACTCCAGAGTTTCTATTTGGCTACTTAATAATTTCTCTCTCTTTATTCATATCCTCTGTTTGGTGAGACATCGTTCTCCTGGCTTCCTTTAGTTCTTTGCCCATGATTTCCTTTAGCTTTTTGAGCACATTTCAAGCAGTAGATTTAAAGCCTTTGTCTGATAAGTCCAGTGTCTGAGCTTCCTCTGGGACAGTTTCTATTAATTTATTTTTCCTTGTGAATGGGCCATACTTTCTTGTTTCTTTGCATGCCTCATAATTTTTTTTTGAAAACTGGACATTTTGAATATTATAATGTGGCAACTGTAGAAATCAGCTAACCCCCTTCCTCTAGGGTCTGCTTTTGCTTCTTGTTGTGGTTTGTTGTTGGTGTTTATTTAGTGACTTTTCTAAGCTAGTTTTGTAAAGTCTGTATTCTTTGACATGTGTAGCCGCTGAAGTCCCTGTTTTGTTAGCTTAGTGGTCATTTAGTGAATTGACAGAGATTTCCTTAAATGCTTGCATGGAAAAAACTCCAGACTCTCCCAGTTTGCAGATTTCCTCTGTGTTGGAGATGTCTTTCAACACTTAGGCAGGCTGTTTACAATTCTACCCTACCTGTCACTTCTGCTTTTTCTAACTAAAGATCAGCCAGTGGTGAAAGCTTAGGGCTTTCTCTAGTCTTTTCTGAGCATGCATCCAGTCTTGGTCATGCATGTAGTCTTCTAGGTTCCTTGGTACGCATAAGAGCTTTTCAAACCCTTTATTCCCCCAACTATCTCCTTCCCTAGCCATTTCCCTCCCAAGCTGTTCAGCATATCTATTATAGCCTAGAATGCTATTCTTTGCCTCAGACAGCTGAGGATAACACTTTTAACTTTAAATGCTTTCAAACACCACCTGGAAAGCCACTTCTGCCCTGGGAAAGCTCGAAGAACAGTGAAACAAGGGCAAACTCTCGAGCTGTTTTTTCAGGGAGCCACCAGTTAGGTCCACACACACAGCCACAATTATTTAAGTGTAATATCTGAATTGCTCCCTCTGATACCAAAAACCCACACCTTCAAGGCTGCCACTGAACTGGGGAGTCGGCGATGGTATGTAGGTTAGTTAAACTGTCACAGTGCTCTTTTATTAAAATTTAGCAGTTTCATCATTAAGCATTTTCCTGTTTGTTGTAAGTTTTATATTAGATTCAAAAACCTTGAAAAAGTTGATTCTGACAGTGTGGGCCAGCTTATTTTTTGCTTTTGTGGAGGAATGGAATTTTGGAATTCTCTGCTCTGCCATGTTAGGTGACACCTCCAACTGCTTCTTGACCTGTCATTCTAACTGCAGCCCAGCCCCTCATCTCTAAACGACCTGACGTTCCACATCTTCACCTGGTGTCTACTTTCTTCCATTATTTGATCTTTGGCCTCTGTTGACCCAGTTAATTTCTGACCTCTGGCTATGTCCCTTTCTTTAATCACAGGCTTTCTCCCCCTCTCCCTCACCCTTCTGTGAACCTCACTCCATAACCTTACCCTGTCCATGACAACTCTTTTTGTCTCTTCAGGGCTCCAACGCCGTGGCCTCAGCTCTTGGGGCCTGTTTGTTGCTCCGAGTGCTTGCACGCCTGGAATATGAGGCTGAGGAGGCAGCACGGAGGAAGGACCTGGCAGCCAAGTTTGAGGGGCTGGGTGTTGGTGCGTGTGGCATGGGTGCCTGGGGGCAGGGACAGGGGGCTGCCATGAAGTGGGTGTGTACATCTCCCCTCTCCTCTCATGACCTTGCCCTTCAATCCCCTCATCTCTCCCCTCACACTATCTTCCTACTCATTTCTCTATCTCTCACATAAATCCCCTGCCCCCAGACCTCTTTGGCGAATGCTACCGCAACAGTGAGGACCGGGCTGCCCACCTTCTCCTCCGACGCTGCCCATTCTGGGGGGATGCCACCTGCTTACAGCTTGCCATGCAGGCCGATGCCCGTGCCTTCTTTGCCCAGGATGGGGTACAGGTGAGCATCTGAGATATCAATATCCCAAAACAATCATCACTGGACTCCAGGAGTGGAGAATAAGCCCCTGCTGTTGTGGGCAGTCCATTGTCTTGACCAACCCTTACCCCTGGAGATCACCCCTCCTCCAGAAAGTCTCAGCCCTTTTCCAAAAAGGCTGCTCTTCCCATAAGAAACTCCTCCCTTCACCACAGCAAAGCCCACCTTCCTAAAAACTTCCCCTCCAGATACAGGAATTCCAGATGACTCTAGTAGGAAGTCCCAACTCTCACCTGTAGGAAGTCCTTCCCACTTCCTTAAGAGATCCAGGTCTCAACAATTAGGTTGGTACAAAAATAATTGCAATGTTGGACCGTGAATTTTAAATCATAACTAGGTTCAGACACATCGTTATTAATCAAAATGGGGACCATTACAATCAATATTTTTTTGCCAAGAAGAAATAAGGTTGTTTATTTCTGTAGCATAAAAATCCGTGCTTCGAGATTCAACGAACCCTTGCAAAGCATTTTCTGCATCCTGTTGGTTGTGTGGATGTGTTTTCCTTGCATAAAGTTGTCGAGATGCTTGAAGAAGTGGTAGTCGGTTGATGAGAGGTCAGGTGAATATGATGAATTGAGGCAAAACTTCATAGCCCAATTCGTTCAACTTTTTTTTTTTTTTTAAAGATTTTATTGGGGAATTGGAGGAGGGGAACAGACAAGTTGCTGTCTTTTTTTTGTTCTTCAGTCTAGTTGTGGAGGATGTTGCTTCACTGTTGGTATCGTCATTGCGCTCTTCCTGGATAAGGCAGATAGGTTGCCGGCCTCTGGATGGTCGCTCACCGCGGCTATTGGCAGCTTGCGCTGGCTGCCAGCCACTCACGCTGGCTGCTGGCCACTCACTGTAGCCTATGGCAGCTCACTGCAACAGGGGTTGCAGCCTACTCCATCACCGGGGCTCGCACAGCCCAGCTCCAGGTAGAGCTGTTGTTAGCTGTAGAGGGCAGTGTCACTGGCCCTCATATGTGGGATCCGAACCCGGGCCGCTGGTATCCCAAAACCAGCGCTTAACCAATGTGCCACTCGGCCGGCCCCCAATTCGTTCAACTTTTGAAGTGTTAGTTGTGCAATGTGCAGTTGGGTGTTGTCGTGGAAAAGAATTGAGCCCTTTCTGTTGACCAATGCCGGCTGCAGGCATTGCAGTTTTTGGTGTATCTCATCAATTTGCTGAGTATACTTCTCAGATGTAATGGTTCGCCTGGATTCAGAAAGCTGTAGTTGACCAGACCGGCAGCAGACCACCAATCAGTGACTGTGACCTTTTTTTGGTGCAAGTTTGGTTTTGGGAAGTGCTTTGGAACTTCTTCTTGGTCCAACCACTGAGCTGGTCGTCACAATTGTCATATACAGTGCACTTCCATCCCACATAAAAATCTGATTGATGGGGCCGGCCGAGTGGCGCATTGGTTAAGCGCTGGTTTTGGGATGCCAGCGGCCCCGGTTCGGATCCCACATGAGGGCCAGTGACACTGCCCTCTACAGCTAACAACAGCTCCACCTGGAGCTGGGCTGTGCGAGCCCCGGTGATGGTGTGGGCTGCAGCCCCTGCTGCAGTGGGCTGCCATAGGCTACAGTGAGTGGCCCGCAGCCAGCGTGAGCGGCTGGCAGCCAAGCGTGAGCTGCCAATAGCTGCGGTGAGCGACATCCAGAGGCCAGCGACCGATCTGCCTCATCCGGGAAGAGCGCAATGACGATACCAACAGTGAAGCAACATCCTCCGCAACTAAACTGAAGAACAAAAAGACAGCAACTTATCTGTTCCCCTTCCCCGATTCCCCAACGCTGTTCCCCTCCGCCAATTCCCCAATAAAATCTTTAAAAAAAAAAAAAAAAATCTGATTGAGAAATGGTTCATTGTGGTTGTGTAGAATAAGAGATAAGAGAAGATGACACTTCAAAACTACAATTTGTTTATTTGCGGTCAGCTCATGAAGCACCCACTTATCGAGCTTTTTCATCTTTCCAATTTGCTTCAAATGCCGAACGACTGTAAAATGGTCGACGTTGAGTTCTCTGGAAACTTCTCGTATAGTCATAAGAGGATCAGCTTCGATGATTTTTCTCAATTGGTCGTTGTCAGCTTCCGATGGCCGGCCACTACACTCCTCATCTTCAAGGCTCTCATCTCCTTTGCAAAACTTCTTGAACCACCACTGCACTGTACATTTGTTAGCACTTCCTGGGCCAAATGTGTTGTTGATGTTGCAAGTTGTCTCCGTTGCTTTAAAAGGACCGATTTTGAACTCGAATAAGAAAATCACTCAACTTTGCTTTTTGTCTAACGTCATTTCCATAGTCTAAAATACATACAAAATAAACAGCAAGTAATAAGTCATTAGGAAATAAACATAAAGCAAGAAATGTGCATTAAAATGATGTATAACATATCCACATTTAAGAATGTATTCCAGGGCCGGCGGAGTGACGCGTTGGTTAAGTGCTGGCTTGGGACGCCAGCTGTCACGTCCAGCGTGGCAAGGGCAAGTGGGACATGAGAGGGGCAACGCAGATTAAATAAAGACAAGAGACAGAAGTAAGATAAGAGCGAGACCAAGGGTCTCAGCCAGAGAAGACTGAGCTGAGCCAAAGGGACTCAGCCAAGGAAGAGTGAGCCCCGAATCGGATCAACGCATAGCTTTTATTGATAATCTTTAAGGAAGTAAACTGCAGTAAATCATTAACCGTGTATCCATGTGTGTCTTAGACTCCTTTCCCATTAACCTGAACATGCATCTATCTTTTGTGTCCCAAGGAACTGACCGTTCTCACCACATGTCTCAACAGGTCATATGCACCCTCCAAGGGGTATGAATAAACAATAAGAGCAGAGGAACAAGTTTTATGCTTCAGCAAGCCCATTAGGGCCAGCTTGCAAGCCCTTTGATGTTAGGGATTACGACCCTCAACAGCCAGCGGCCCCCGTTCGAATCCCACATATGAGAGCCAGTGACACTGCCCTAAAAAAAAAAAAAAAATGTATTCATGTATTCCGATATCAAAAGCAAATTTCAAAAATGCAAAAACCGCAATTACGTTTGTATCCAACCTAAAGGAATGACTTCACCAGACAATTACCTAGTGTTTTGGACATCAACAAACTCTGGTTTAGGAAATCCCATCCTTCCTGTAGAAATTGCTTGCCCCCATAGTCTCTCCCATCCTGTGCACCCGGAAAATTTGAACTTTGTCAGTATCCTTAATCTAAATCTGACAGGGCACAGAGTCCCACCCACAGCACAGGAAGTCTGCCTACCCAACAGGAAGTCCAGCTTACCCCATCAGGAAGTCCTAGCCTCAGCTGTTGGAATGATTTGATTATCATTTCAAATAATTACTCAGAGTTCTTTACTTTGAATAGTGATTAAACTCAGGGATTCCATTTTGTGGCCCTTCCTGAACCTCCTTGTGTCCCATCTGTGAAAAAGGAAAAAATATTAGTACCTGTCTTCCTGGGAGTGTTGTGAGGGTTAGGTGAGCTAATCCATGTAAAGAGCTTAGCCCAGTTTCTGGCATATTGTGTTAATGTTGGCTGTTTTAACTCTATTAGCTAAAATTTGGGATAGGTGCTCCTCACCTTTGACCACCATTTCCCCACCCCAATAGTTATGGTCTCCACGTTGAGCACTTGCTCTGTGCTCTGGAGCTGTGGCCCAATTCTTGCCTGGGGTCTTTAGGAGGGGGTCGGAGGGAGATTCAGGCTCCTAATCCTCCCCACCCCCACAGTCTCTGCTGACACAGAAGTGGTGGGGGGAGATGGACAGCACCACACCCATCTGGGCCCTGGTTCTCGCCTTCTTTTGCCCCCCACTCATCTACACCAACCTCATCACCTTCAGGTCAGTTCCCTGGGGTTACATTGGCAGGAGGGGGGTGCTCAGTTTCTCCTCCTGCTCACTTCTGGCCACCTTTCTACTTGGTATGTCTATATTTCTCCCTTTGTTCACTCTCTTTCCCTCCCCCAGACTGAGGGCATGTTCTGGGAGGTGAGCTTTTGGGCGGAGGGGACTCTCTGTATCTGTAGGGTCAGTTTCTCTGCCCTCTGTCATGGCTTTGGGGGAAGGTCCATTTGGGGTGACTCTAGGGTGACACCTCTCTGTCTCCCTGCCATGTCTCTGGGTGAAGAAGTTGGGTATCTCTTGAGAATTCCTCTCCCACTCTCTCTTCTCTCCATTTCTCACTCTGCTTTTTTCCATACTAGGAAGTCAGATGAAGAGTTCACACAGAAGGACCTGGCATTTGACATGGATAGGGGACTCAATGGGGAAGGGCCTGCCAGGTGAGTGAAGCACCAGCTCTGTGTGAGACGGGGCACCCTGGGCAGCTGCAGGAGCACCAGGTACTGGGAGCAAGGCTGGAGGGGAGCAGTGGGGCTTCAGGAGGTAGTGGTTTCATGCATCCACTGAAGATATTGAGGAAGTTTCCCAAATGCCAAGCTCAGGACTTGGTCCAACATTAGGTTCTGCTACCAAGGAGTTCCTCACTGGAAATCAATTTGCTTCATGCTACATGTATATCTCGATATAGCAAATGGAATTGGGTGGATTGGGTTTATTTAGGGATCTTTCACCTATTTTTTTTTTTCCTGACTCCAGGACTTTTGCTCCTAATCTCTATGCCGTGGTACCCATGAAAGGTATTTTCAAAATCAGGCCTAAGCAAATGAAATAGAATATTTATCAATCTTCTGATAATTCTGCAGTGTAGAGGTACTGTGGGACTTGGCTCTAAGTCAGGCAAACCTCGGTTGACACCCTGAATTTGACTTTGGAAGTGACTTCACCTTTAAGCCCCAACTTTCTTTTTTTTTTTTTTTAAGGGCAGTGTCACTGGCCCTCATATGTGGGACCCGAACTGGGGCTGCTGGCTTCCCAAGCCAGCTCTTAACCACCACGCCACTCCGCCAGCCCAATATTTATTTATTTGTTTTTTTTATTTTATCTTTTTTTTTTTAGGGTAGTATCACTGGCCCTCACATGTGGGACCCGAACCAGGGCCGCTGGCTTCGTAAACCAGTGCTTAACCACTGTGCCCCTCAGCCGGCTTTCTTTTTTTTTTTTTTTTTTAGCTGAGCCATCCTGCCACCTTTTGGCTGCTCAGCAGAGCTCAGCTCAGGCTAGGCATCGAACTGCTGTTGCGCAGAGCTCAGCTCGCACTCTTGAGCAAGCTCTTAACCAACTGAGCCACTCGGCCAGCCCAAGCCCCAACTTTCTTTTCTAAACAGAAGGTACATAGAAGGCTGTCCTTGTGTTAGTCAGGTTAGGTTAAGTAATGCTGCAATAACAAAACATCCGGCAACAACAAAGGTTTAGTTCTCATTCACACTCCATTTGTGTGTTAGCTGAGGCTCTGCACCATGTGCCCTCCACTTTGGGATGAGTGAGCACCTGCTAGCTGAGCTTTTGCTGGTCTCATGGCAAAGGGAAAAGAGATGTGGAGAACCAGGTACTGGCTTTGAAAGCCTCCACATGGAAGTGACAGGTGTCACTTTTGCCTACATTTCATTGGCAAAAGCAAGTTATGTAGTGACTCTGGAGTTCCTAATTCTCCCACTGGGAGGAAACCAAAGTATTTGGTGAATAGTAACATGATGTACCACAATGCCTGATGGAGCTGTTGAGAGGATTAATGGAGACAGTGTATATAAAATGCATAACCTAGTGCTTGGCACATCGTAAGTGCTCAATTAATGGATATTTACTACTGCTATTATGAATCCATCTATTAATTATTTTGTTGAATGGAGTGTGTGTGTGTGTAAGGGTCTAAATCTATGGTTGTAAAGAAACATAGGAAGGCACCCACATTTATACCCATCTTTGCAGCCCTCATTTCTACTTTAGCCACGTAATCAGGGAAAGGGAGGGTCTTTGCCCCCCAATATCCCAGAAATAAAAATGTTTCTGGGAACTGTTAGGAACATGATAAGACTGCCAGAAAGAAGTCTGTAAAACCCACTACATATCATGTGAAACAAATAAAGTTTAAATACATATATATATATATATATATATATATATATATATATACACACATACACACACACACAGATTTTTTTTTTCTGAGACAATGCACAAAGAATATAAAATATTTATCAAGATAGAAAACTAAGAACAAAATTTGGACCACTGAAAAAGGCTGGATAAAAGGCCCCCATGTCAGGATTAATAATGATGTCCTTGCCTAGCGATTTCCCAACCATGTGAGCGTGATGATGACAGTGACAATAGCTGATGTTATAGAACACTTACAATGGGCAGCCATTCTAAGTCCTTTGGGAAATCAGTTCATTTAATTCTCTCTACAACCCTATGCAGTAGGGTCGATTATCCCCATTTTACAGATGAAGTAACTGAGGCCTTAAATCATTCACCTCAGAGCATGTGACTGGTAAATGGTAGAGCTGGGATTTGAACCCAAGATCTTGTGCCTGAATCTGCGCTCTTAGCAAATGTGGAGAGCAACCTCCATGGAGGGCTCCGTAAAAGGATAGATCCCTGGCTCCTCTCCCAGGTAAGGTTGGAGATGGGCCCAGGAATCTGTGTGTGATCTGGCTGTGGGTGATTCAAGATGGCAGTTATTGGGATGCATCCTGACCTACCATACATTCTTATTCCCAGGACCCTGCAGAGGGTGGAATGGGAAACCCAAAAGCCATCTGCCTTGTCATTAGGGAGCTTGTGCACCTCTCTGCCTCTCACTTTCTTTAGCTTTTACTGTTCTTTCTGCTTATTTTCTTCAGAACAGCTCTATTGAGATAATTCACAAAGCATTCAGTTCACCCATTTAAGGTGTACAATTCAATGGTTTTTAGTGTATTCACAGAGTTGTGAAGTCATCACCACAATTAATCATAAACCATTTTCATGTAGCAGGAAACTTCGTACCCATTAACAGCCACTCCCCACTCCATTCACCCCATAGTCCCACACAACTACTAATCTACTTTCTGTGTCTATGGATTTGCCTGTTCTGGGCATTTTACATAAACAGAGGTATACACTATATGATCTTTTATGACTGGCTTTGTTTATTTAGCATCATGTTTTCAAGATTTACCCCCATTGTAGCATGTATCAGAGCTTCATTACTTTTGATTGCTGAATAATATTCCACTGTCTAAAGAGACCACATTTTATTTATCCACTCATTGGTTGATGGATATTTGGGTTTCCACTTCTCAGTTATTTTCTGCTTGGTTCATAAAGAGGGGATACCTCTCCAAACATGTTTGTTAGCTTTCTGATTATGTTGCTGATAGTATCATTCATTTCAGCACTTCTGATTTGAGGTCAGAAATGAGTCAGGATGAAATTGAGACACAGGATCAGGACTTAGGTGAGCAGGATCAGAGATATGAGTGGACCAAGAAGGTAAGAATTTAAGGGCCGGCCTAGTGGCAAGCTGAGCTCTGAGCAACAGCAGTTCGATGCCAGCCCGAGCTGAGTTGCCTTTGAACTGCCAACAGGTGGCAGGATGGCTCAGCTAAAAAAAAATAAAATAAGAAAAAAAATAAATAAAAGAATTTAGAAGCCAAATATGGCTGTGTGGTCAGCTACGGAAAAGGAAGTGTTATATGAGAAAACTGGCTGGATAATCAGATCTCAGAATCTGTGACTCAGAGGATAATATTCAGGGACTGAGTTGTGAAATCTGGGGAGCTGAGGTCATGAAAGTTAGAGGATCAGACACAGATGGTCCAAGATCAGATACAGACAGTCAGAGGGTGTGAAGGTGAAAGAAGAGGGACCAGGAGTCAAAAGCCAGACAAAGGTTAGAGGTCAGTCTAGGGGCTAGAGGTCAGAAGGGTGGAGGGAGTCATGGGTGGAAGGTCAGCCATCTTGATGGTTAGGAGATTTCAGAGGCCAGAGGTTAGATACAGGGGTCAAAAGTCAAGGAGATGATGGACCTCAGACTTAGTTTCAGGTCAGGCAGGGTCAGAAGTCGTGAAGGTGGAAGAGGTTATGTGAAAGGTTAAAGCTCATGATAATGGTGAAGGTCAGGTTCAGAGGTCAGGTTTAACCTTCCCCTCTTTTCTCTCTCTCCCCCAGGCCAGCAGACATCCCTGTGATGAGTCTGCCCAGCCGTAGGAGGTGCTCCCCACATTTCAGCCGCTGGTCTCAGTTCTGGGGGGCGCCGGTGACGGCCTTCATGGGCAACGTAGTCAGCTACCTCCTTTTCCTGCTACTCTTTGCCCGGGTGCTGCTCATTGACTTCCAGCCCACGCCACCTGGTGCCCTGGAGCTGCTGCTGTACTTCTGGGCCTTCACCCTGCTCTGCGAGGAACTCCGCCAGGGCCTGGGGGGTGACTGGGGCAGCCTGGCCACTGGAGGTCGTGGGCCAGGCTCCTCCCAGCCGCTGCGCTACCGTCTGCACCTCTACCTCACCGACACCTGGAACCAGTGCGACCTGGTGGCCCTTACCTTCTTCCTCCTGGGCGTGGGCTGCCGGTGAGTGCCCCTGTGTCCTTCAAACCCCTCGCCCCATAGCAGCTAAAACTAGCTTCACTTATTCTTAAAAAATAAAAAAGCCTTTCTTGATTGAAAATATGGTATAAAGATGGCCTGGAAGCAGTTTGCTCACACATGGATATGTGGCTTCCAGGGTGATAGGATTAAAGTAAGAACCTCACTGCCTCAGTTGCTGTTTATTCTAGATCTGGAGGCTACTGAGCCCCCAAACCTGGCCCTTTTCAGCATCACAGTCCCGGTTAAGCTTAGTTTCTTCCCCTGGACACCAGGCCAGATGCTGGGCGCCACCATCACCTCCTTCCTTCACAGCCCGAAGTCCTAGGCCCTGTCCTCCTGTCCCCTGATTCTCTGTTCCATCCATCTCTGCATCTCCACTGCAGCCTCTCCCACCTGGACCTTCCCCCCAGTCTTCTGGACTCCAGGTTCTTCTCTCCAGTCCATCCCCACAAGGATCTTTCTATACCCACATCTGACAAGTTGCTCCCTTTCCCCACACCCTGGACAGAGCCCAAGCCCCTCACCTGGCATTGGGACCCTGCCTGGTCTAGGCCCGCCCTTCTCTGCAGGGCTATCTTCTGATTTCTTTCTCTTTTTTCCATCTACACTGCAGCTTCTCTGAAAGCTACATGCAGTTTCTTTTTTTTTTTTTTTAATTAGTTTCAGGTGTACAACACAGTGCAATAGTTATACTTTTTACCCCTCAAAGTGACAACCCCTCTCCCCCATTTAGCCACCCCACTCCTCCCCCTCATATCATATATATCTATTACACTTCCTCTGACTCCCTTCCACATTATAATCCACATCCTGTGACAATCTATATATTTAATTACAGTTGATATACAATATTATACAACATCAGCTTGAGGTGTACAGTGCAGTGATCAAGCCTCTACTCCATCCATGAAATGGTCTCCCTAACAAGACATATGACCATCTGACACCCCACAAAATATTTACAACATTATTAATTATATTCCCCAAACTGTCTTTCATATCCCTGTGGCAATATTGTAGTCGCCTATTTTTGCTGTCTAATCCCTTCCCCTTCTCCCTCATCCCCACCCTCCTCCCAACTAGCAACCCTGTTTTCCCTCTATATCTGTGAGTTTCTGTTTACTTTGCTCATTCATTCAGTTTTTCAGATTCCACATGTGAGTGAGATCATATGGTATTTGTCTTTCTCTGACTGACTTATTTCTCTTAACATAGTAGTCTCTAGGTCCATATATTTCATTGCAAATGGTATGATTTCATTCTTCTTTATAGTGGAGTAATACTCCATTGTATAAATATACCACAGTTTCTTAATCCAGTCATCTACCGATGGGCATTTTGGTTGTATCCAAGTCTTAGCTATTGTAAATAGCGCTGCTATGAACATAGGGGTGCATAAATTTTTTTGAATAAGTATCTTGGGTTTTTCAGGATAAATACCTAGGAGTGGAATTGCTGGGGCAAAAGGTAGCTCCATTTCCAGGTTTTTGAGATACCTCCATACTGACTTCCATAGTGGCTGCACCAATCTACATGCAATTTCTTTATCACGGGAGCAGAGGCTTTGACCTTGATCCTGGAAGTTTTGAATTTGTGTCATTTTGTAATCAGAATTTTATCAGTACTGTTACATTCTTATCAAGGAAATATTTTCCAGGTGCTTGAAAGTTCCTTGATCAATTTTATATGTAGGGCATTTAAACTAGCTTCAATTATTTTCATTTTCAGTTTCTGAAATTATTCTAATGTGGTTAACTATTATTTGGGTGTAGTTTTACAACAAATATTTGATGCATCCCTCATGTTATTGTCTATATTGATTTTGGCCAAAATCTAGGGTCTCTGTGTGTGAATTTTACTTTGTGGCTTTTATTCCTTTACGTCCAGTATTTCTGAGTCAAATGGCATAGATTCACATTTCATCAGAAGGCTTAAATGTGTCAGTTTTTTAGTCCATAAAAGCCCTGACTGTTTCTGTTATTTCATAGCTAATTTATAGAAAAAACAAATTGTGAGGAATTCCCTTGAAATATTTTCTGTTGCCAACACTGGGCTGTATAATATTAGTTTATTTCTTTCATAGTTTGCATATCATATTATGTGGTGCCCAGAGAGACGGCGCAGTGTACATCAAAATGTCCTTGGGGATAAATTATCTTGTCTTTGGGTCTCTTCCTGAGACACTTTTCCCTCCTCTATTTCGTCAAGCTAACTCCTACTCTTTCTTTAGGCCTTAGCTTTGATGTCTCTGTCTCTGCCTTCCTTAATCTTTCCCAGACTCAGTGTTTGTGTTCCAGACTTCTTCCTTTGTGTTCCCCTTATGTTCACAGATCACATCAAATGTTGCTCTGAGTATGGCTTGTGTTGTCTCTTCAAGTCACAGCCATCTCATCGCTCAGCAACTTAAAGCATTTTTGAAATATAGTCTATTACCAAATAAGTGCAGAAATATATCTCCATTGAACAAGATTATGCAAATGAAGAAGGACATAGAACAACCCAATGATTTTCCTCATTCTTTTCAAGAGCCCTCACTTTCTAAGCAGTTACCTCCATCAACAGTTTGGTGCACATCCTACCTGTTCTTTTTCTATGCATGACATGGACTGATAGACATCCTTCTTTTATACACAAATGACATTATATTTTATGTGTTCTTCTGCAACTTTTTCTTTTTGTCTACAGTATGTCTTGACATTCTTTCCATATTCTGAATTCCCTGAAAATACTTCATCAGATTCCAGAATAAGGGGTTTTAGCCATTGTTGGGTAAAGATCAGAGGAGACAGACATCTCCTTGCCAGAATTTAATGAATGAGTGAATTCTTTTCAAAAGGCAGTGAGACAGGGCCGGCTGAGTGGCGTGGTGGTTAAGTGCTGGCGTGGGAAGCCATCGGCCCCGGTTTGGGTCCCACATATGAGGGCCGGTGACACTGCCCTCAAAAAAAAAAAAATTGCGGTGAGACAAAAATTTTGAACTTCAAGAGATAGGAATTAGGGCAAAAGTCTCTGCACAAAGTCTCTTTCATTTTCTGCTCAAGATAACATGAAGTTATAATCAGATACTAGCTACTCAGGGTCCAGTACTCTGCTTTTTCTTTAGCTTTTTCGTTTTTTATAAAGTCCTAGCATTTAGGACACTACTTTTGAAGAGGGCAAAGAACTTTGTGGACACAACCTAGTAACTGTTTACAATGGATGAAGAGATCTGACACCCCTTTTTATAATCTGGATGGTTCATCAATACTCCCTACTCTCAGTTGACACACCGAGAGGCATGCTTCTTCCATGTTGTGTTAGAAACGCTACCAAGTAATATGACATGAAAAATTTATTCCAACATCAAGATAAAAGAATTTTGCAGAACACTATGCTTCTGTTTATTTCTTGTATTTGTATAAGGTATCTTTTGAGATAATAGGGTTAAGGCCATGTACTGAGCCACTTAGCTGGCCCAGTACATATATTCTAAAAGCGAATAGATTTCCTTGTAAAATAGCTTCACCCATTTAAAAGCCCACCATCAGGGTAAGAGAGTGCCCCCTGAGGACATGCTTGACAATACCTGACGACTTCCAACTGTAAAATTTTATAGCTCTCAATTTAACTTTTACATTTTTTTTGCCAACCTGATGGACAAAAATAACCTCTCCTTTAAAAATGTATGTATCGCACGGGGCCGGTCGAGTGGCTCAGTTGGTTAAGAACTTGCTCAAGAGTGCGAGCTGAGCTGCCAACAGGTGGCAGGATTGCTCAGCCAAAAAAAAAAAAAAAATGTATGTATCCCTGACTATTAGTTAAGTTGCACATGTTTTCATAGTTAATGGCCACATGTACTTCTGTTAGTTGTATTTTCATATCCTTTGCTGCTACTTCTAAAAGTGTATTATGTTCATTGATCTCTTGCATATGTATATTTTTTGGTAAGTGCTCTCCTTAAACTCTGGACCCTACTCATTGGTAATTTTGTTCTAAGTATCTTCTCACAGCTTGTCTTTTCACTTCTTTTTTTTTTTTAAGATTTTATTGGGAAATTGGGGGAGGGGAACAGCATAGGGGAATCGGGAGAGGAGAACAGACAAGTTGCTGTCCTTTTGTTCTTCAGTCTAGTTGTGGAGGACATCGCTTCACTGGCCCATGTTGGTATTATCATTGCGCTTTTCCCCAGGTGAAGCAGTCACTTCTTGGCCATTGAACGGCTGCTCACAGCAGCTCATGCTAGCTGCCAGCGCTCACCCCAGCTGCCAGCCACTCACCGAGGTTCATGGCAGCCCACTGCAGCCCCACTGCAGCCTATTTTGTTGCCAGCACTCACTGCAGACCAGCTCCAGGTGGAGCTGTTGTTCACCATCTTAGCTGTAGAGGGCACAGCATCACTGGCCCTCATGTGGGATCAGAACAGGGGCCCTGCTTCTCAGAGCTGGCGCTCCCAAGCCAACTCTTAACCAACATGCCCATCGGCAGGCCCTCTTTTCACTTTTGTATGTTATCTTAGACATTCTTTTATTCTGTAACTTTTCATTGTGAAATAACCCAAAACTTATAAAAATGTTGCAAAACAGTACAAAGAATTTCTGTACACCTTCCACCCAGATCCTCCAAATGTTAACATCTTACATTATCAAAACCAGGAACTCTTAATCAAATTTCACCAAGTGTCCCACTAATATCCTGATGCTGGTCCAGGATCTCGTGCTGTCTTTCATTTTCATGTCTCCGTAATCTTCTCCAATCTGGGGCAGTTCTTCAGTGCTTCTTTAGCTTTTATGACCTTACCACTTTTAAACAGTCCAAGCCAGGTGTTTTGTAGAATTTGCCCCATTTTGTTTGTCTGATATTCCTTCAGGATCAGATTTAGACTATGCATTTTTGGCAGAACTTTTTGCCTTTCTCTGTGCATCAAATTTATGTTATCTTTTGATACACAGAAAATGTATATTTCAAGGTAGTCAAATTCACCAATCTTTTTCTTTATCGTGATTCTGTATCCTGTAATAAGACTTTTTTCCTTGTATGACATTTTATGCTTTCTCAAGCTCATGAAGAAATTCTATTTTTTTTTTTTTAATTTTAATGCTGTGCCTTTTACTCTAGGTTTTTAACCCATCCAGAGTTTAAATACATGATAATGCACAATAAGGCTATAATTTTTGTCTTCCCCAGAGAGATTACTGATGTGATGGCCATTTAGCCTTCCTCTGTGAATTGTGTGTTGGCCTTTATCCTCTTTTCAGTTAAGTCATTTGTCTTCTAATTACTGGTTTGCTACAGCTCTCTATATTTTGCCTTTTATAGGTTGGACAATTATTCCAGCAGTTTTTCCAACATGATTGTTACAGGGACCTCCCAACTTTTTGCTAAGGCCATTGTTTATACAGCCATTATGTAATGGGTACCAGCACCCTGCGGGGCCCAGTTGGCACTGTGAAATCTGAGTACAGCTCAGGCGAATTGGAGGGTCCAGGTTCTGGCCCTGGGGAGGCCACAGCCTCATCTGAAGCCTGGTGTTGGGAAGATGTGGGTTTTCCTTTGTACCCTGTGACCCTTGAGTGACCCCTGTCGCGTTTCCTCACACCCCAGGCTGACCCCAGGTCTATATGAACTAGGCCGCACTGTCCTCTGCCTCGACTTCATGGTCTTCACACTGCGCCTGCTGCATATCTTCACGGTCAATAAACAGCTGGGACCCAAGATCGTCATCGTGAACAAGATGGTGAGGGGGGCGAGGCCTGAGTGGGTGGGACCAGAGGAGGAAAGGGGCTCAGTCAGGGAGGTGTGGAGGACTCGCTGGTACTCCATCAAGAAAGGAGGTGGGGCTTTGGAGAAAGGGGCATGGTCAAACCTGGGAAAGGTTCGGCCAGGTTTGGTCTCATTTTCTTGTCTGGCAGATGAAGGACGTATTCTTCTTCCTCTTCTTCCTCGGCGTGTGGCTGGTTGCCTATGGGGTAGCCACGGAGGGGCTCCTTAGGCCCCAGGATCAGGACCTCCCAAAAATCCTGCGCCGTGTCTTCTACCGGCCTTACCTGCAGATCTTTGGGCAGATCCCTCAGGAGGACATGGACGGTAAGGAGGGGTGAGGACCCTCCCTCTGAGTCCCTCCTCCCTGTCCCCATCTCTGGATCTCTATATCCTTCTCACTAAGTCTCTGTCTCCGTCTGTCTTTCTGGGTTTCTGAGCAGGCCCCCCACCCTTTCATCCCTATGGGACACTGTCCTCTTTTCTCTCTATCTCTGTCTCCTGTCTCTAGGCCTCTGACCTCTCCCGTGTCTCTTTGGGTCTCTGTCCCCCTCACTTTCTGGGATTCTGCCTTCCTCTCTTTGGGTCTCCACCTGTCCCTCTGGATCTATGTCTTTCTGGCCCCATTTCTGTGTGTCTCCCTTCACAGTGGCCCTCATGGAGCATGTCAACTGTTCATCGGAGCTGGGTTTCTGGGCGCGCCCATCCGGGCCCCAGGCGGGCTCCTGCGTCTCACTTTATGCCAACTGGCTGGTGGTGCTCCTCCTTGTCATCTTCCTGCTGGTGGCCAACATCGTGCTGGTTAATCTGCTCATTGCCATGTTCAGGTGAGCCACTGCTCTCTGTGATCTGATGTCACCCAGCCTGACCTTGACCCCAGCATGATTCTTGATCCCAGCCTAATCAATTCTATCTTTAATTCCTGGAATCTGACTCAAATCCAGAGCTGGCTTGTCCCCAGACCCAGCTAGACTCTACTACGCTTGACCTGGACTTTGGACTCTGATCCTCTCCCTGAGCCCAGGCTGAATATTGAAACATTTTTTATTGTGGCAAAATACATATAACATAAAATTTGCCATTTTTGCCATTTTAAGTGTACAATTCAGTGGCATTAATTATATTCATAATGTTATACAACCACCAACAGTATTTCCAAAACATTTTCATCACTGCAAACAGCAAGTGTGTACCCATTAAGTAGCAATAAGTCCCCATTTCCCCCTTTGTTCTTTTTCAAGATAGTTTTGGCTATTCAGGACCTCCATATAAATTACAATTCCATATAAATTAGAGGACTGGGTTTTCCACTTCTACAAACAAGGCTGTTGGAATTTCGATAGAGATTCCAACTGAATTTGTAGATTGCTTTGGGTAGTGTTGACATCTTAACAATGTTAAGTCTTCACACTCATGCATCCGATGTCTTTCCATTTATTTAGGTGCTCTTTTACATTTCTTTCAGCATTGTTTTATAATTTTTAGTATACAAGTCTTTCACCTTCTGGTTAAATTTATTCCTAGGTGCTTTATTCTTTTTAGAGTCTATTGTAAATGGAATTGCTTTCTTAATTTCCTTTTCGGAGTAGTCATTGCAGGCGTATAGAAACACAGTTGATTTTTGTTCATGTATCCTCCAACTTTGCTAAATTCACTTATTAGCTCTAGCTTCCTTGTGATTTTCTGGGATTTTTCTATATATAGGATCATGTCATCTGTGAATAGAGATAATTTAACTTCATTTCCATTTTGGATGCCTTTTATTTCTTTTTCTTGTCTAATAGCTCTGGCCAGAATTTCCAGTACAGTGATGAATAGCAGCAGTGTTGAAAGTGGGCATTCTTGTCTTGTTGATCTTAGGGGAAAGTTGTTAGTCTTTGTTCATTGAATATGATGTTAACTCTGGGTTTTTCGTAAGTACCTTTATTATGTTGAGGAAGTTTTCTTCTTTTCTTACTTTTAGTTTTCTGAGATTTTTTTTTTGTTGTTGTTGTTGTTTGGTTTTTTTTTGAGAGCAGTGTCACTGGCCCTCATATGTGGGACACAAACCTGGGCCGCTGGCCTCCCAGGCCAGCGCTTAACCACCGTGCCACTCGGCCAGCCCCTTTTTTGTGTCTTTGTGTCCATTGAGATGATCATGTTTTATGTTTTTTTTCTTTGTTCTGTTAACATAGTGTATTACATTGGTTGGTTTTTGTATGTTGAACTACCCATACATTCCTGGGATAAATCCCACTTGATCATGGTGTACGATCATTTTTTTTTTTTTTAAGATTTTATTGGGGCATTAGGGGAGGGGAACAGCGTTGGGGAATTGGGGAAGGGAACCAGACAAGTTGTTGTCCTTTTTATTCTTCAGGCTAGTTGTGGAGGACATGGCTTCACTGTCCCATGTTGGTATTGTGATAATTGCGTTCTTCCCGGGTGAGGCAGATAGGTTGCTGGCCACTGGATGGCCACTCACTGTGGCTCTTGGCAGTTCACATTAGCTGCTGGCTGCTCCCGCTGGCTGCCAGCGACTCTCTGTAGCTTATGATAGCCCACTGCAACAGAGGCTGCAGCCTACCTGGCCCGCCAGGGACTCACAGCAGCCCAGCTCCAGGTGTTGTTCACCATCTTAGCTATAGAGGTAACCAGGTGGAGCTGTTGTTCACCACCTTAGCTATAGAGGGCAGTGTCACCGGCCCTCATATGTGGGATCCAAACCAGGGCCCTGCTGTTCAGAGCACTCGGCCAGCCCACAATTTAAATATTTTTTAAATATTTGGTAGAATTCACCAGTGAAGGCATCTGGCCCTAGGATTTTTTGTTGTTGTATTGGGACATTTTCAATTAGTGATCTTTTTACTTCTTATAGGTCTTTTGAGATTTTTCTATTTCTGCTTGAGCCAGTTTAGGTAATTTGTGTGTCTAGGAATTTTTCCATTTCTTCTAGGTTATCTATTTTGTAGGCATACAATTGATCTTAGTATTCTCTTATAATCGTTTTTATTTCCTTTAAGAATTGGTAGTAATGTCCCCATTTTCATTTCAGATTTTAGTTTTTGTGTCCATGCTGACTTTTGAACCTGACTCCAACCTCTACCCTAATTCACGACACCATCTCCAACTTGACCTCTGATATCTGACCTTTGGCCCTCCTAGCCTAACTGCTAATCGCATCTTTCACTTTATTGATCCTGACATCTGCCTGCTGCCTTGGACATCAAACATATTGCCTGACATCTAACCTTGATCCACTACCCCTGGCTGGGCCTTGACCTCTGGTGACCTCTGGTCCCCACAGCTACACCTTTGGCAAAGTACAAGGCAACAGCGACCTCTATTGGAAGGCGCAGCGCTATAGCCTCATCCGGGAATTTCACTCTCGGCCTGCTCTGGCCCCACCCTTCATCATCATCTCCCACGTGTGCCTCCTCATCCAGCGATTGAGCAAGCACAGGGGCGGCTCGCAAGATAATTTTCGTGAGAGCGGGTCTTGGCTGAAAACCCAAGGGGCAGGACCTGGAGAGAAAGAAGAGCAGGATAGGCTGGGGAGGATGCCCGGAAGCACCAGTGGGCAGGGCTTAGGCTGTCAGGGGGCGTGGTCTGGAGAGTGCCCTCAGGGTTTCGGGGAGGGTGGCTGGGTCTGGTGGAGGGTGTGGACCAAGGACCTCGGGCCTTTGGACTCTCTCCTGACCCTGCCCTTCAGGGGTCCATCTCCCTAAGGAGACTGAGAGGGAGCTGTTGACGTGGGAGTCCGTGCAGAAGGAGAATTTCCTGCTGGCACGTGCGAGGGACAAGCGGGAAAGCGACTCGGAGCGTCTGAAGCGCACTTCGCAGAAGTGAGGGCAGGGCTTGGCTGGGAGTGGGGCTTTTGGCCTCAGGGCGTATCTTGTGACAAAGATTGGGCGGAGAAGAGGGGCTTGCAAAACCCTGGGCTAAAGGCGGAGCTCCAGGGGCGGGGCTTCCGAGGTAGGCGGGGTTGGTGGGCTGCTGCACTGGCCTGAATCCCTGGATGCCTAGGGTGGACACTGCGTTGAAGCAGCTGAGACAGATCCGCGAATACGAACAGCGTCTTAAAGGGCTGGAGCAGGAGGTGAGGACCGTGGGCTAGGCTAGGAGGGTGGCTGGGTGAGGGACAACGGAGTTTCCATCTGATCCCTTGATGTACCCCCTACTCCCCAGGTCCAGCACTGTAGCCGTGTCCTGGACTGGGTGGCCAAGGCCCTGAGCCGTTCTGCGTTGCTTCCTCCAGGGGGCGACCCTCCCCCAATACCTCCTGGGCCCAAAGGTCAGTGCGTGGGGTCTACCTGTGTTTATTTCCGACCTCTGTCACTACTTAACCTCTGTGTGTCTGCTTTCCAGGTCTCTGTTCCCATATCGCTCTGTTCTTTTCGCTGCCCTTTCTTTGTCCCTGGTTCACTTCTCAGTGTCCTTTGGGCTTTTCATGGGTGTTTCTCCTCCTTTTTGCCAGTGTCCCATTTTTTTCTGTTCTCTTTATGCCCACCACCTGTTCTGTCTTGTTTTCTCCAGACTGAGCCGTGCTGGTGGACTTCAAGGAGTAGCCCCCATGGGGAGTTTTTGCTCCCAGAGTAAGGCCTAGCTGGTCCTGAACCCCTGAACCTGGTGGCCTTGACTTGAGGTGGACAGCGCTCCGTGGACTCCTACCCACCTACCCACCTGGGCTGCTATCGGGATCACCGCAGGGAGTGTCCTCTATGTGAACCACAGAAGGCCCGGCCCCTCCCAGAACCAGCTCCTCTCTGGGAGCATCAGCCTCTGGAGCCACAGTCCGCTGGACGGGAGAAGTCTACAGGGTCCTGGGGGTACAGGGACCACAGACTCCACTCACGTCTCCCCACACTGGGCAAATAAAGCTATTTGAGAGGAGTAGGGTCTGGATGCCTGATTCGTGGAGAACTGAAGGGAGTCTAGATCCTGTCGGGGTGGGGGCCGAGCTGCGGGGTGGGTTTAGTGCCCTTCACTGGTTTCTGGCTGTATTTCAGACCCTCCTCTCTGCCCCGCTGACTCAGGTCCAGCCCCTTTTGTCTGCGCCGTTTTGAGGGCTCTCGCTTCAGTGAGACAAGAAACCCCAACCACCTGTACCTCCCTAGTTCCTACTTTACAGTGGAAAAAGAACTCAGTGATAAAAGCAAATTATTTCTTGGAGTGGGGATGTGTGGGCACTGTGTACATCTGCTTTGGCAACAGGGGAACACGTGATGCAAATTTGAATAGAAAACTGCATATGTGTCTTTAAAAAGTCTAATTAGTGGAAAAATTACAGGCCACGCATGCATGGAATTGAAGCAAATATGCATCATTATACATGTAATTTAACTAAACAACCCATAACAAACTAAACTGGTAATGACAAGGCTGAACTGACAGCAATTATTAGTTAAATTGCAAAAAAGCCACCAACAGGGCCGGCCGAGTGGCGCAGTGGTTAAGTGCTGGCTTGGGAAGCCAGCGGCCCCGGTTCGGGTCCCGCATGTGAGGTCCAGTGACACTGCCCTCAATAAAAAATTTTAAAAAAGCCACCAACAGCTAACACATCCAAAAATCAAAATCAAGACATCCTTTCTCCAAATTGAAGGACATCCACCTATCTGCCACTTTGGATACAGAGTAGCTTTGAACCATTGCCAAGTGTTGTGTGGCAACCAGATTTCTCTGGAAGATGCTGAATTAGTTCTCTCTAACTCAAGTAATAATAAAAACCATAATGGCAATGGGGGCAATAACGATGACGATTGTTATCGATGACAACAATTACAGCTGACACACACAGCCATTGTTCTAAATGCCTCACACATAGTAAATAGATGAATTCTCATGACAACAGTATAAAGTAAGTACTGCTGTCTTCATTTTGCAGATAGGAAAACCGAGGCACAGATAAGTGACTCACATGAGGTCACACAGCTAGAAAGTGGCTGAGTTTGAATAGAAATCTGGACGGTCTGGATCCAAAGTCCTTGGAAAGTACTAATTTGTATTTGGAAATGTCAAATGCTATAAAGCCCTAGGAATTTACTCAGCATGCTGGTTTATCCTTCTGTAAGTTGTTCTGTGATGTTGTGGTTGCCACTCTGCAAGCATTTCAGTTTTGCCAGCTGAGTTCCTAAAAAGTTCTGCCTAAAGGGGACGATAGAGGGAGACCTATGACTGAAGGAGGAGAAAAGGGGGCTTACTCCTTTCTGTTTCCTTCCGGTTCCTGAGCATCACCCCAGAACAGAGCTTCCTCTGACAGCAGCAGTTGGTAGCAGCTTTCAGCTTTCTCCCCCAGCTCTCAGAACCAGTTCGTTGTGTGCCCTCAGTCACACCAGCTCCATCCAGGCAACCCTCTTTTCTAGTCTGGGTTTCAGCTCCAGAAGGGCACTGCTCCAAGAGTTTAGGTTCTAACTAACCGTTTCCCTTTGTCTCCCCAATCCTAGGGGTGATAGCTTCCTGCAGTTACTATTTCTGTGCTAACTTTCTGTTTCTTTCTACTCCTTTCCCAGTTTTTTGAGATCTTTGTATTAATTTATTTCTGTTGAAGTATCTATATAACAGGAAAACTTAGATCTAGTGAATAGAAATCTGACATGAGCCATCAAAATAGAGAATTACAACCTCTCTCTTCATCATTTCCACACATAAACCAATTTGGAAACCAAAAGTCCCTTAATTGAAGGGAAGGCTGGGGACTCATGAGGAATTACCCTACAATCCTGCTGTAAGTTTATATTTTAAATCTTCCCTGTTTGGGGACGGCCGAGTGGCGCAGTGGTTAAGCGCTTGCTTGGGATGCCAGTGGCCCCGGTTTGGTCCCACATATAAGGGCCAGAGACACTGCTCTCAAAAAATAAAAAATAAATCTTCCCTGTTTGTATGGTTTTCCTCCACGAACCTATTTCACTTCATTGCATAGCCCTAGTGGTGGGGCTAGTGATCCCTTTGCATGACAGTTGGTGACCACAAAGGAAAATTCTCCACCTGCCCTGGTGCCGTGTTTTTGGAAGCCACACAGAGTCTAACTGGGTCATTACAAAGGTGGAAGATATTCCTTCTTAGGAGTGATGAGAGGTCACCAGTAAGGCCAGTGACTAAGTGTCCATTAACCAAGAGTGGGCTGCGTAGCCATGATCTTAGGTCCTCTCATAGGGATGCTGAGGATGTGAGATGGCTGTGGCATCCACTAACTTGGGATCCAGCAAGGTCTCCCAAGATGTCTGTTTCGGGTCTCAGATGTGGAGCATGGGGAGTGACCATCAGCAAAAGAATATGTAAGCTATGAAAAACCCAAACTAGCAGGTTATTTGAAAGAGAGGTGCATTTTATAGAAAAAGAAAACTCGAGATAGACGTTGCAGGTCGTCAGAGAAAAAGAGGTGGGAAAGGTGGAGTGAGGACTCAGGAATGCACGTGCTTTGTGACCAAAGACTGAGGAACTGTTAAGTTTAAAGGACAGGTGGAGCTGGAGGAGATGGAGTTATCAATGCTGCTCAAAGCTGCAGCTAAAACCTAAAGTGGGTTTGGTTGCTCCGTGTGCAGCAAACAGACAAAACAAGGGGCTGTCACTCAAACCCAGATTGGATTTGAGAGTATGTGGGTGTTGGACATACGTTATTTCTTTTGGGTAAATACCTAGGATTGGAATGGCTGGGTTGTATAAGTAAATGTGTATCTTTATATAAAGTTATATGTATAACTTTATATGAAATGCCTGACTCTTTTACTAAGTGGTTGCACCATTTGCATTTTGCATGTCCACCAGCAGTGCATGAGAGAGTGCCGGTTGCTCTGTTTCCTTACTAGTACTTTCTATTATCAGGGTTTTTTAAAAAAGATTTTTATTACAAATATAGCTAACATATAATATTATATTAGTTTCAGGGGTACACCGTAGTTATTGAACATTTATTTATATTTTTTTAATTTATTTTTTAATTTTTTAAAACATTTATATACCTAAAGAAGTGATCACCATGGTAAGTCCAGCAACCATCTGACGCCATATTGTGCTATCACAAAATTATTGACTATATTCTGTATGCTGTAGATTACATCCCCGTGACTTATTTACTTTATACCTGGAAAGTTGGACCTCTTATTCCCCTTCACTGTTTTCTCCCCTTTTAAATTTTTCAGTTACAGTTGACATTCAATATTATATTAATTTCAGGTGTACTTCATAAGGTTAGACATTTATATAATTTAAGAAGTGATCTCCCTGACTAGTCTAGTACTCACCTGGCACTATACAGTTATTACCATATTATTAACTATATTCCCTATGCTTTACATCCCCATGATTATTTTGTAATTACCAATTTGTACTTCTTAATCCCTTCACCTTTTCTACCCTGCCTCCAACCCCCTTCCATCTATTCCCCAGTAAATCTAGCACCCATCTGATACCATACATAGTTATTACAATATTATTGACTATAATCCTTATGCTACATCCCATGACTACTTTGTAATAATCAATTTGTTCTTCTTAACCCCTTCCTCTTTTTCTCCCACCCCCTTAATCCCCCTTCCACCTGGCAACCATCAAAATATTCCTTGTATCTTGTGTGTCTGTTTCTGTTATGCTTGTTTATTTTGCTCTTCAGATTCCACATAAAAGTAAAATCACACAGTATCTGTCCTTCACTGTCTGACATATTTCACTCAGCACAAAACCTTTCAGGTCCATCCATGCCACCACAGATGGCAAAAATCCATTCCCTTCCTTGGCCGAATAATATTGCACGGTGTATATGTACCACCTCCTCTTTATCCGTTCTTCCATCGTCAGACACTCAGGCTGCTTCCACATCTCAGCCATGGTAAACAATGCTGCCATGAACATATGGATGCACATATCCCCTTGAAGTAGCAGTTGGAGTTTCTTCAGATAAGTACTCTGAAAAGGGGTTATTGGGTCCTTCTTTGTCTGATTATAACCTTTGTTTTAAAATCTATTTTGTCTGGTATAAGTATCGCTACCCCAGCTTTTTGTTTGCTTGTTTCCATTTTCATGAAATAACTTTTTCCATCACTTTACTTTCAGTCTCTGTGTGTTTTTGAATCTGAAGTGAGTCTCTTGTAGGCAGCAACTGTAAGGGTTTTGTTTTCTTATCCATTCAGCCACCCTATGTTTTTATTTGAGCGTTTAATCCACTTACATTGAAAGCAATTGTTGATGAATATGTAGTTATTGCCATTTTATTATTCATATTTTTAATATTGTTTTTCCATCTTAAAGAAGTCCCTCTAACATTCCTTGTAATACCGATTTGGTAGTGATGAATTCCTTCAGCTTTTTCTTATCTGGAAAGCTCTTTATCTGTGCTTTGATTTTAAATGATAGCCTTGCTGGGTAGAGTAGTCTTGGTTGTAGGTCCTTGTTTTTTATTATTTTAATATTTTATGCCAATCCTTTTGGGCCTGCAAAGTTCCTGTTGAGAAATCAGCTGACAGTCTTATGGGAGCTCCCTTATAAGTTACCATTGGTTTTCTCATGCTGCTTTTAGGATTCTCTCTTTGTCTTTAACCTTTGCCATTTTAATGATAATGTGCCTTGATGTGGGCCTATTTGGGTTCATCCTGTTTGGAACTGTGCTTCCTGGTCTTGTATGTCTATTTCCTTCACCAGGTTAGGAAAGTTTTCAGTCATCAAATAGATTCTCAATCCCTTGCTTTTTCTCTTCTTCTGGTACCCCTGTGTTGTGAATGTTGTTATGCTTGATGTTGTCCCAGAGGTCTCTTAAACTATTTTATTTATTTATTTATTTATTTATTTGGATTCTTTTTTCTTTTTGCTCTTCTGATTGGGTGCTTTCCACTACCTTGTCCTCCAAATTGCTGATTTGATCCTCTGCTTCATCTAATCTACTGGTGATTTCTTTGACTGTATTCTTCATTTCAGTAATTGTATACTTTGCTTCTGACGTTATTTTTTTATGGTTTCTATGTCCTTTTTTTATGTTTGCTATTCTTTGTTGAAGTTCTGAGTTCCTTGAGCATCCTTTAACCATTTTTTCTTTTTTAACCTTTCATCTAGTAGGTTGCTTGCCTCCATTTTGTTTAGTTCTTTTCCTGGAGTTTTCTCCTGTTCTTTTATTTGGGATGTATATCTTTGTTTCCTCATTTTTGCTGCCTCTCTGTGTTTATTTCTATGTATCAGGTAGTGCTTTTAGGTCTCCCAGTGTTGCCTGGTGGCCTTATGAAGTAGGAGTCCTGTGGGGCCCAGTGGTGCAATCTACCTGGCCACCTGAACTGGATGCTGTAAGAGTGTCTTTTGTGTGGGTTGTGTGTGCCCTCCTATTATAGTTGAGCCCTGATTGCTGTTGCCATGTCAGTGAGTGGAATTGACCCTCAGGCTGACTGGCAGTGGGGTTTGGCCACCTCCACAACTTATGGGGCTGCTGTTAAGGATCTTACCACATGGAGCAGGATTTGCCCCAGGGGATCTGATTCTTGTTGAGACCTCCCTTTGTGTGTGACACTTGTGGGGCTAATTGAGTGATACTCTGCTGTAGTCTGAAGCCCACTTCCAAGTATGAGATCAGACAATTAAGTTTGTGAGTTCATCCTAGAAAAAGTGCTGCATAGCTCACTGCTGAACATCACTATGGTCACCTTCAAAGTACTCCCCTTGGGAAGCTATGCACCCACACTAGTGCCTAATCCACCCTTCAAAGCAATTTTGGAACTCTTTTTCTGGAACGGCCATCAGAGTTGTCATCGTATTGACCTTGGTGTCCCGAATGTCATCAAAATATCTTCCTTTCAATATTTCCTTTATCTTTGGGTAAAGAAAGAAGTCACTGGGGGCCAGATCAGGTGAGTAGGGAGGGCGTTCCAATACAGTTATTTGGTTACTGGCTGGAAACTGTCTCATAGACAGTGTCTGGTGAACTGGTACATTGCCATGATGCAAGAGCGATGAATTGTTGTCAAAAAGTTCAAGTCGTGTAACTTTTTCACGCAGTCTTTTCAGCACTTCCAAATAGTAAACTTGATTAACTGTCCAGTTGGTACAAATTCATAATAAATAAGCCCTCTGATATCAAAAAAAGTTTGCAACATCGTTGAACAAGTTCGCTAACTTAATTTGTTGGTTTGAGGCTTTTGGGGAGGTGTGCTGGTGCAGGCCCAGGTAACCCACTGTCTGTGAATGGCTGGGGCCACCTGGTAGGAGCTACTAAATGAAGTGTGGTTGTTTGCTGCCTGTGTTGTGCCTGGAGGTGAATGGGAGAGGCTTCATTACGAACCAAGGATGGCTGCCATCAGTACTGGGTCTGGGGTAGCTCACAAAAAGCCAGGACACTCTGAAACCTGCACCACCTGCCAGCTACTGTAAGGTTCAGCCTCTGATAAAGCCTCCTGTGTTTCACAAGTTGAGTGAGAAAGGGTCACAGTGAGGCAGCAAGTGGACCAGCAGAGCTTACCAGACCAATCAGATTCAGATTTGGCCTATGGGGGTGCGCTCAACACAGGAAAGATGGCACCTACCTGCTGTTTGCTTGGGAGAAGGACCCCACTCAGGGGAAATGGGCACTGTTCCTCCAGTCCTTTATTGACCCAAACTTACACAACTCAGTCTCTCGTCATATGTCCCCAGAGTTAGTGTCCCTCTGCCGGAGCTCAGGGTGAGAGCTTGCTTGCACAGGCCCTTTATGGTGATGTCTGGGTTTCCCGCAGCCTTTGGTTCTATAGGCATGGTCGGAATCCCCACTGTTTTTCACAGCCAGAAGTTGTAGGGGCGACTCTTTCTGCCACCAGTACTCTGGGATGGGGAGCCTGGTGTTGGGGGCTGGGGTCCCTCGCTCCTTCATGGGGAATCTCTGACTGAGATATCTCTCCCAATTTTCAACGACCACAGGTAGGTGTGGGACCAGCCCATTTTGTATCTCTGCCTTTCCTACCAGTCTGGACATGACTTCTTTATATCCTTAGTTATAAAACTTATGTTCAGCTAGACGTCTGATGGTTCTCCAGGTTGATTGCTCTATAATTTAGTTATAATTTTGATATGTTCACAGGATGAGGCAAGCACAGTGTTTATCTACTCTGCCATCTTGGATCAGTGTTTTGTTTTTTTTGTGTTGTTTTATTTTTTAGAAGATTTTATTGGGGAATTGAGGGAGGGGAACAGTGTTGGGGAATTGGGGGAGGGAACCAGCCAAGTTGTTATTCTTCAATCTTTGCTGTGGAGGGTGCCAGTAGCCATTTGGCTTCCCATCAGTAGTTCGTGGCCTCTAAGCTCAAGGTACTCTGTTCAATCTTAGTTGTGGGTGGGCGTAGCCACCATCCCTGAAGAAGTCGAACCAGCAGTCTTGTTGTTAAGAGCACACGCCCTATGCATTGAGCCATCTGGGCAGCAGCTCAGCTCAAGGTGCCGAGTTCAATCTTTAGTTGCAGGTGGGTGTAGCCCACCACTGAACAGGCAATCTTGTTGTTACACCAACTGAGCCATCCTGCCACCTGTTGGCAGCTCAGCGGCAGCTCAGGTAGGGCGCAGCATTCATTGACCCATGTGGGAATCAAACTGGTGGCCCTGTTGCTCAGAGCATGTGTTCTAAGCCAACTCTTACCAAATGAGCCACTCAGCCAGCCCCGAATCTGTGTTTTTAATTAGCCATTCTAATAGGTTTGTAGTGGCTTCTCATTTTTAATTTGCATTTTCCTGATGATTAATGATGTCAAACTTCTCACGTGCTTATTGCCATCTGTATAGCTTCTTTGGTGAAGTGTCAGTTCGAATCTTTACCCATTTAAAAATTGGGTTATTTGTTTTCTTATCATTGAATTGTAAAATGTAATATATTCCTGATACTCCCCTATTATGTGTTTTGCAAATGTTTTCCTATGTTGCTTACCTTTTTATTTTAGTAATAGTATCTTTTGGAGAGCAGGGTTTTTAAATTTACATTACAATTTTATCAGCATTTTCTTTCATACGTCTGTGGTCCTGAGAAATCTTTGACCAACCCAAGATCACAAGATTTTTCTCTTTGAAGTTTTATAGTTTTAAGTCTGAAATCAATTTTAGGTTCATTTTATAGAGAAAGTAATATTAGAGTCAAGGTTATTTGTATGGTTATTTAATTGGTTGAAAAGACTTTTCTCCATTGAATTATCCTGTCAACTTTCTTGAAAATCAATTGACCATATATAGGTGTGGATCTATTTCTGAGTCCTCTATCCCATTCAATGCATCTAATATGTCTGTCTCTTCACCAATACCATATTGTTTTGATTACTGTAGCTTTATACTAAATCTTGAAATCAGGCAGTGTAAGTCCTTCAACCCGTTTTCTCTTTTCAAAATTGTTTTAATTATTCTAATTCCTTAGATTTTTAATACAAATTTTGGAATTTGATTGTCAATTTCTCTGAACAACCTTCTGAGATTATGTTTGGGATTGTGTTGGATCTATTTGAAACAATTGGCATCTTAATGGTATTGCATCTTCTGATCCATGAACATTGTATATCTCTTAATTTAGTTAGGTCTTCTTTGACTTCTGTCATGAATGTTTGTGGTTTTCAGTATACAAATCTTGTACATATTTTGTTAGATGTATTCCCATATACATTGTGCTGCTGTATATGATACTGTTTAAAATATTTTTTAATTGCTTATTGCTAGTATACAGAAATACTGCTGATTTTTGTGTATAATGATCTATATTCTATTACTTTGCTAAACTTGCTTTATCAGTTCTAGTATAATTTTTTAAGATTCTTGGGGATTGTCTATGTATACAGTCATGCTACCTGTAAATTGAAGCACTTTTATTTCATTGTTTCCAATTCGTATCTTTTATGATAAAATACATATAATATAAAATTTACCATTTTACCCTTTTGATGTATACAATTCAGTGGCATTTGGTACATTCACAACGTTGTACAATCATTACCACTATCACGTTCCAGATGTTTTTATCACTCCAAACAGTAACCTTGTCCCCATTAAGAACTCATTTCTCATTCTCCCCTTCTCCCTCCCCGCAGCCTGTCTCTGTGGCTTTGCCTCTTCTGTATATTTCATATAAATGGAATCATACAATAAGTAGTCCTCTGTGTCTGACTTCTTTCACTCTGAATAATATCCACAGTATGGATATATTGCTTATATTTTATCCATTCACCCATTAATAGACATTTGGGTGGTTTCTACTTTTTCGGAATTGTGAATAATGTTGCTATGAACGTTCATGTACAAGTTTTTGTTTGAACACCTGTTTTCAGTTAGTTTTGCATATCTACCTAGGAGTGGAATTGCTGATATTCTATGTTCAACTTTTTCAGGAACTGCCAAATTGATTTTCATTGCAGCCGCACCATTTCAGATTCTTGCCAGCAATATATGAAATTCCGATTTCTTGAAATCTACACCAACACTTGGTACTTCCTTTTTTGCTGTTGTTATTGATATCCTGGTGGGTGTGAAGTGGTATCTCACTGTGGTATCTCATTGAGTTACATTCCCCTAATGACTAATGACATTGAACTTCTTTTTTATGTGCTTGTTGGCCACTTGCACATCTTTGGAAGGGATAGCTTTTTAGTAATGAATGACCTCTACTGGTTGCATCGCATTGCCTGCCACCCAATCACAGGAAACTAAGGATGGATGGGGTTTGAATGAAGACTGCTATCCAACTCATCATCTTAAGGACTATCTGGGCTCAAATAGACATTTCACAACTTAGAAAAGACAAACTAGCCCGAGCTGAATTGCCGTTGAGCTGCCAACAGGTAGCAGGATGGCTCAGCTTAAAAAAAAAAAAAAAAAAAAAAAGACAAGACAAACTATTGGTCCTGCAGCCTCTAACTACAAAGGAAATCCAAAAAGGATTAAACTTATATATCTTGGAGACCGTAGCTCCTACCGGCAGAAATTTCACTCAAGCTAATGCTGTAGTCCCTGACTCACACGTGTAAGACTCCTTGGTCTATATTCCCCAAGAAGGAAAATGCACCTGAATTCAACTGATGAGGCTCACAATGCAGAAAAGGAAGCTGAAGTGACCTTGTGAGGTAAGGCCTTTGGGCCAATTCAGTGTGCTGTTGTGTGGCTTCCACTATTGAATGCATTATTGGTGTTGATGTATTACATGTTCATACTGTGAATGTCCCGTAAGTCAGGGGATTCTCCCATCCAAGGACTAGGATGTGCAGTCCTCTTCATGGTAGTCTACAGAAACGATGAAGAGACCCAGGAGAAAAGGAAATCAGCTTTCATGACTTAATGCCTGTGGGATCAGAGGCCATGTCCCAATACAACAGCGCCGCCTGTCAGATGCAGCCACCACATACAAAAGGCAGCTATTGCTATTATGCTATCCTTCAAAGTGACTGCCTGATCCTTGGAGGCCTTGTGACTCCCCTAGTCTTACATCTTCATTTTGGGGTATGTCAACTCAAACTTCACAATGAATAAGGTCTAAAATGATTAAATGTAAATGTTACATTCAAGAATGCAGCTGTCCTGGTCCTCATGTTATCTGTTTTGCAATGGAAAAGTAGCAGTTTCCCCTTTGGAGGAAACCGTTATCCCCCAAGCCACGGCCTGAAGCAAAACCGCTGGCTCAGTTGTGCCCTCCGTTTACAGAGGTTTCCATAAATGTCTGGGCTTGGCTCACTGCTGATTGAGCTAAGTTAAAAGATGATGGCATCCACTAGGGTGCAGCAGCCAGCCAACCACAAAGCCAACCCGGAAGACAGGTTGTAGTCAGCGATAGTTAAAGTATTAGGCAGGACCTTCTACTTTCTCCACCATCCACAGGCATCTGATATTACTGGTTGTTGGAAGAGTTGGTTCAAAAAAAGTTTCTGACTCTACCTGGTCCACGCACCATAGTCAGGCAGTTTGGCCCCGTGGCTTCATATCCTCAGCTGCCTCCTGGATAATGACTGTGACCGAAGGGGTTGGGGAGTTATACAAACTTGCTTGGAAAATGAAAGATTCTGCCACCTGACCATTCTGGGGTCAACTTTCTTTCTGCTGGCCCGCCTGGTGGTTACACCCTCCGGGTGGCAGCCTGGCCCAAAGCAGGCCAATGAGGACGTTCAAACTCAATTCTGGTCTAGCCACCAGCGTTCTCGTGTTGGTCTGACATGGCCTTAGATCAGGGGTTGGTAAACCATGGCAGCCTGTGGGATAAATCCAGCCTGTGAACAAAGAATGGTCTTTGCATTTTTGGAGTTGTAAAAAACAAAAAACAGAGGAGAATATACAGTAGTGATCACATCCTGCAAAGCCAAAAATATTTATTATCTGGCCTTTATAGGAAAAGATTGCTGACTCCTATCTTAGCTGCAACTACTGGCTAATGCTACCCTCTGGCTTAACCAAGCCAATGTGTAAGGGTTATCCAGATCAAAGTCAACAACAAACTCTCCCACCCATCCTGCAAGGCTGGCCTAGCAGAGTTACCTCCTCCACTGATGCCCATTGCAGAGGGCCTCCACATTCCCCAAGTCCCCCAATCTCTCCATACACTGAAGTCACCTTGTATGTCCTCATTCCTCCCGGCCCCCCGTCACCAATCTTATGGAAGCACCTCAGATTGGGGACTGTAGGTCACAAGCCAGCACCCTAGGCGCAAGAGTCAAGGAGTGTTTAATCTAGTGGGGAAATTACAGCTCCCAGACCAGGAGCTGTAATTCTTTTTCCACCTCAGTCACTGAATGGTTATTTGACCTCAGGGCCATGTTTTCTCTTGCTTGAGCCTCCTGTAATCACCACTTCCTGAAAGGAGAGGTGGGAGGAGGAGCCTAGCAAAGGGCCTGTCCTTTGCCTGTATGAGTATTAACAAGAGCATTGGGGGCCGGCCAAGGGGTGCGGTGGTTAAGCGCTGGCTTGGGAAGCCAGAGGCCCTGGTTCAGGTCCCACATATGAAGGCCAGTGACACTGCCCTCAAAAAACAAACAAACAAAAAAAAAACAAGCCAAGAACATTGGGACACCTCAGGGCACCTGGGACAGTGCCATGGCCTGTCACCCCCAACCTTCCACAAACGTCCTTAGAAGTAGAGCTGTACATGACTTAGGATTCTAGCTTTTGTCTTACCCTCAGCAAAGACTTGGTGATACTGGTTCCTAGTGATCCGTCCTGGCTCTGAGAAGGGTAGAGGGGGAGGTAAGGGCGGAAGGGGGACAAGGTGTACTCCACTCAGCTCCAGTTTTCCAAACTAGGTCATCCCAGACCCAGGGTCCCTGGGGAGAAAAGGAGGAGGCAGGAGTCCAAAAGGGGTGAGTGTCAGGGGCAGGAAGGGCCTGGGGACTTCAGCCTCCACTTCTGATCTTTTCAGGGCTCTCCAAGTTGGGTTGTATAAGAAAGCCTTTACATTGGGGATGCAGGAAGAAAAAATTAGAATACCTACTTATGTCTATTTTTTTAAACTAAAAGAAGCAAAACAAATTAAGTTTTACTAACATTAAGTATGTAGAATGACAATAGTTCGCATGTAAATTTTCTACAAATGTTGAGGATAGTTTCTCAAAATGTTGTCCCTGATAGAGGAGTGTGATACAGAATGTTTAGAGACTTCCGAGGTAAATATAAGGTGTGAGAGAGCAGGCAAAGATTTGAGAAGTGATTGGGAATTAGAGTGGGTGGTGATGGAAGCTGGCATTGGGTTTCAAGGTCATGACCCTTGGGGGTAAGGAGTGAGGGAGAAGGGTTATTTTTGCCCAGGATGCCACTGAAGGGTATGACTTCTGGAAGGTGTCTCCACTCCCTGAGCTGCCTTAACTCCGTTGGACATTTAAAGAGGCCGGGCAGTGTTCCCTACACCTGCAGACAACTCTAATAAACTCCATGTTCTCCAAGACTTCTCCATGTTCGCCAAGACTACTCGGTCCCAAACCCACGGAAACCAGGTGACCCATTTCCCAGTGCCCAAGTGGGTGAGACTCTATCCCAAGGAAACATGAAACATAAAAGCCGGCTACAGAGGACCTCCACAGCAAGTGGAGGCTACCTGGTGTGCTACCCTCTTGATAGTATGAGTTGACAGTTATGGGACAAAGTTAGTATGGTCCCCAGTTACCAAGTTAGATTTAGGCGTTAACACACATCTTGGATTGAGTGATGCTTATTGCTGCAAAGTTCTCCCATGGTTTGGCTCAACTATGTCTCAAAGGCAGAGGGAGATTGGGGTCACCAGACGGGACACTCAGTTGACCAGAGGTTGGTGATTTGGAGGGTGTGTGTAGAGGCCACTCCCAGAATGAGCACTATGCCCACGCCTGTGTATGGTGTCACAGCAGACTGATTTGTTGACTCACAGCATGGCTATGCCAGCCTCATTCTGAGAGGGCCACTCTGGAGAAGTTAGCCAACCCACTGATCCAGTTTGTTGGTGGAGGTAGGGGTTGGAGAGAACGCTGTCTATCTCCCTGATAACTGGGAAGCTGGGTCCTGGAAAATTCTGTGATGCCCATCCCATCAGGTCAAAATGGTGTCCCCATTCCACATGGAGAAGGGGCCCTAGGTCCAGACATGTGAGCAGTTGAGTTGATTTCTTCTTCAGGTTCTCCAATCTCAGAACAGAGTGTCCCACTTCATAGAACTGGTACTCTTGCAGAAGAGGAAAGAGCTTCCCCAGGGTTGTGCATTCCCTTCCAAGGCCAAATGAGTGATGTCACTAGTTGCTAGGTAGGTTTTCTATGCGCTCCTCCCCTTCCATTCTGGCAGAACCAATGATTCCTGTAGCAGAATGGGCACCAGTACCATCAGTTATTAGGTGGATTTACTCCTTGAAAAAATAGGTGTGTCAACAGATACTGAAAAGACTTCTCCTGTAGTTGAGGCCGGCTCCCTGCCTTGAAGGGGGCAGGCTGACACTCCTCATGGAAGAGGGGAAGTCAGGGAGGCAACGAGAGGCAGTCTGAACCAGGACGAGCTCTGGCTGTGCCTACTGGAGGGTGTGCTGCACTACTGGAAGGAGTCTGGGTTCAGCCACTTGACCAACGGCAAGCTGAACCTCTTTGATGAGCTCTCACTGTTTCTCTGCGGGGCCTGAAGCTGGACTTCGCCAAGCAGTGGTTAGGCCACTGTAAGGGACTGGTGAGCACCAAGGGTATCCTTCAGGACAGTAGCTTTTTAACTGGATTAGTGGTGATGTGGTTCTGGAGGTACCACCACTGGTGAAGTGGATGAACTGATTGGCAGAGAGGTGAGGATGCTGAGGACGTGACCCAACCCAGGGTGCTCTGCAGGTAGGGCTGTTTTACTTCCTGGTTCCGGAGGCAGAGGGGGGATCAGGTGGGAGGAAGGGGTGGGGATGGATTTGGTCCATGTGATACATAGAGTCAGATTCCCTAGGGTCTGTGCAGCTGGCTAGAGGGTCCTCGGGAAAGGTAGGAGCACAGAGCTAGGGTCCTGTGGGGTGGGGCATCTGACAAAGCGTCTCCAGAGTGTGAGTGGGAAGCCAGAGTGAGGGTCTCGCCATACTGACATTGCAGATGATGTAGTAGAGGGCACCCTCTGTTAGAGATACATGAGGCAGATGGTGAGGAGGGCCAGCAGCCCAGGCAGGGCCATGTAGCACCAGAGGAAGGAATAGAAGGACTTCATCAAGTGGCCCCACTCACTGTACATTTCTTTCCTGAACCTGGGGTGGGGGCAACGGGCACGGACATCTGGGAAGGAGCCCTCCTGTGGCCTAGAGCCCTTGGGACGCTGGGCCCACCAGCCCTCTGATTCTGTCACAAGATCTCAAAAATCAGGGCCTGCAGAGTCCTGCCAGGCCCTTCCTGAGGTGGGGCCCTGCATCTGAGCTCTGCATGGGAATCCCCCAATCCAGGGGCCGTGCACTGCTCCAGCCCTCTGCCATCAGACTAGCCCATATGGCCAATGACAGGGGAACCTGAGTCCCCTAGGTCTTGTCTGCTTGTTCCCTCAGGACTCACCTGGTCCTCAGATCACTCTTTCCTGCACTCCCATGGCTCAGTTCGACCTCCCTGCTGTGTGGTGGAGAGAGGGAGCAGATCATGTCCCAACTCTGCAGACACCTGGGATTGGGCCCCTGGCTGGGTGGACCCAGGGGCTTGGATATTACCTCTTAGCCCCATAGACCCAAGGCATGGCCACATTCTGGAAGGCCACAATGATGATAAAGGTCAGCAGGACCAGGCTGTCATCAAACAAGCACATTATGTAGCTGCCAGGTTGCCTGATGAAGACAAGGCTCTCCATAAAACCCCTCAGATGACTACTAAGACAGAAGAAGATTTGGCCTGAGAGGTCTATGTGTAGGGCTGGATAGGGGTCAAAACAGGCCCTGGAGATTAGAGGTGGCTTGGGGAGATGGAAGGGGAGGGCTGGGGAGTGGGAGCTGCAGCGGAGCATGGTTTTCACTGGGTTGAGAATCCATAGTACCTGAGAACAGCTAGGGATATCTCCTGAGGATGGAGATGGAATTCTGGAAGGGAAAGACAATGCCCCCCAAGAGTCTTATCAAGGTGCTCAGCCCCATAATGAACAGTGCCAACAAGAGAATGACCTAGAAAGAGGCACCAGGGAGCAACGAGGCAGCCTGGGGAGAAGGGCTCTAAGGCAGTGGGCAGGTCTCAATGGGGATGGGGGTGAGGAATGGTGCAGTGATCGATTAGCAGTGACTGTCTTGGGCAGAAGAAAGAGGCATGGAGTGGTGGGTGGATGGCAGAAAGCTGTGTTTGTCCTTGGTTTCATAAGCCCTGTGAACTTCACCTCTTGGGGCCTCAGTTTCTTCTTTTAACAAATAAAATAACAAATAGGGTTGGTGTGAGAATTAAAACAGAATGACAACTTAGTAAAGGCCCTGGATTTCACAAAATGGTGGTGGAAATGATGACAACTGTTACTTGCCTCAGAAGATGCTTGGGTGGCCCACAGATCTCCTGGGAAATACATTTCCCAGTGTCCTCTGGGGCCTTTCAGAAGCATCCTCCTGGCCCTAAACACACCTTTTCTTTCTGTGCCTTGATGCTGCAGGATAGGGGCAAGTAGATGACCTGGTACTTGAGGTGTTGACGGAGGTTGTTGATCCAGTCTAGGTATCTGGGGGGTAGGGAGAGCAGGAGCAGGATGTTTTTTGGGGCTTGACATCCTGAGGCAGCACCCTTTTGTCTATCAGATTCATCAGCTTTGAGACACTCCTGAAGGGGAGTAGAGGAAAGGAAAGGTGGGAGAGACCAGGCCCCTCAGCTATCTGCAAACCAGAGGACTGGAAAGGAGACTGGGCTGCCCAAGCTGAGTGTAGCGGAGGAACAAGGCAACTGGACAGGGACTGGGAGCTAATATCATGGACCTGGGGTAAATCACCCTAAGGGACCGAGAATTTGTGCCTTTCAAGGACTTTGTCCATTTCCTTTAAGTTATTGAATTTAATGGTATAAATTGGATCATAATATTTTGTTATGATCAATTTAGTGTCTTCAAGATCTCTAGTGATGCTCTCTTTTTTATTCCTGATATTTTAAATCTGTAATTTCTTTCTTTTTTTTTTTTTGTAATTTCTTTCTTTACTATCAGCTACCAAGAGGGAATTCTTGACATTTGCAAGTATGATTATGGATTTATCTATTTCTGTATAAATTGATCTATATCTTCTTTAGTTCTGATATTTTTCTTTGTTTTGAAACTCTGTTATAAGGTACATAAACATTTAGATAATTCAGACTTTCTGCAGAATTGACCCTTTTATCATTATGAAATGCGCTTCTTAATCCGTGGTATTACTTGTCCTGACTTTGTTTGATATTAATATAGTCACACTAGCTTTCTTATGATTCTTTGCATGGTATATTTTTCCATTCTCATTAAGCCTATCTGTGTCTTTATACAGGACATCTCTTGTAAACAGGATATGTTTGGGTGTTGCATTATCTAGTCTGGCAATCACTGCCTTTTAAGTGGTGAGATTATTTAATGTAATTATTGATGTGGTTTGGTTTATGTCTACCCTCTTGCCATTTGTTTCTCTTTGTCTCTTCTAGTCTCCTTTCCTTCTTTTCTGGTATTTATCAAAAAAGGTGTTTTTCATTTTATCTTCTCTATTGCCTTTTTTTATTTTTTTTTTAAGGGCAGAGGTGGCCAGGGCCATCATCCAAGGCTCACAGGTGAAACTTTTCGTTGAAATAGCAATTTTCAGAGAGAATAGTTTGATGTTCTTAGTTAACTCCTATCTCATAAGTATGGAACCTTCACACTCCTTATTCTCCCCTTCCCCTGGTTACTGTGGGGATGGTGAGCTCTACCCTTTTACTTTTTTTTTCTTTTTTAAAGATTTTATTGGGGAATTGGAGGAGGGGAACAGACAAGTTGCTGTGCTTTTGTTCTTCAGTTTAGTTGTGGAGGACATTGCTTCACTGGCCCATGTTGGTATTATCATTGAGCTCTTCCTGGGTGAGGCAAATTGGTCACCGGCCATTGGACTGCTGCTCACAGAGGCTCTTGGCAGCTCATGCTGGCTGCTGGCCACTCACTGTAGCCTGTGGCAGCCCACTGCAGCAGAGGCTGCAGCCCACACCATCGCCAGCCATCTTAGCTATAGAGGCAATCAGATGGAGCTGTTGTTCACCATCTTAGCTATAGAGGGCAGTGTCACTGGCCCTCATATGTGGGATCCGAACCGGGGCCCCGCTGCTCAGAGCTGGCGTCCCAAGCCAGCTCCTAACCAATGCACTACTCAGCTGGCCCTATTTTATATTTTGGTGATTACTCTAGAGCTGTGTTGTCTAATACAGTGGCCACTAACAAGATTTAGCTATGAGTACTTGAAATGTGGCTAATATTATCGAGGAAATAAGTTTTAAATTGAACTTAATTTTTATTAATTTAAAATGTAAAAGATAGATTATTCAGTTACTGGGAAACTTATAAGTACAAGGTCTGCAATTAAGTTAGTTAACTCATCCTAGGAAAAGTGCTACATACCTCATTGCTGAATATCACTGTATTCACCTTTGAGGTACTCCCCTTGGGAAGCTATGCACCAATGCCAGCACCTAATCCACCCTTCAAAGCAATTATGGAACTCTTTTTCTAGAATGGCCATCAGAGCTGTCATCGTATTACCCTTGATGTCCTGAATATCATCAAAATGTCTTTCTTTCAATATTCCCTTTATCTTTGGGTAAAGAATGAAGTCATTGGGGACCAGATCAGGTGAGTAGGGAGGGAGAGTGTTCCAATGCAGTTATTTGTTTGCTGGCTAAAAATTCCCTCACAGACAGTGCCATGGGAGCTAGTGCATTGTTGTGATGCAAGAGCCATGAATTGGTGAAAAGTTCAGGTCGTTTTCATTTAACTTTTTCACGCAGCCTTTTCAGCACTTCCAAACAGTAAACTTGGTTAACTGTCCAGTTGGTACAAATTCATAATGAATAATCTCTCTGATAGCAAAAAAAGTTAGCAATATCTTTGCCACAAGTTTGCAAATTAATTGTCAGACCTCATATATACATATTTGTATATAGGTGTAGTAATAAATACTGTATAGTGATAAACTACTTGGAAATGTGTAAAAATTCTTTAAGTAGGAGGATTTTTTATTTAAAAGTGACAAACTGCCAGAGAAGTTTAATATTAATAATAGTTTAATACTTTTAGTTCCCTACAATCTCTGCAAAAATCTAGGACTTAGGGATGAAATAAAGAAGGGGAGGAAAAGTTCTGAATGTCTCATCTTGTTGGAGGTGAGAGGTTGGGGGAAATGGGATATCTTGGTGATATCCAGAAATAGTAGGTACCTTATTTTATTAGAGAAATGGGTTTGTGAAAATGATTACTGCAAAGTGGGAAAAGTGCAAGAAAAACTCCAAATCAATAAGAGGGAAAATGAACATAAACTTGGTTAACTCAGAAAAAAAATTAAGAAAAACAATAAAAGAGAAACAAAAAGAAAAATAAAAATCAAAAGAATGAACCAAGTGAGGACTTCCGGTAAAATGGTGCAATAGACAGAC